>JARZZO010000006.1:57547567-62547567 GCA_030544215.1 Zantedeschia hybrid cultivar
ATAGAAGTCGATTCAAACACACTAGTCGAGCTTATCAAGCACAGAGAGAAACCACCTTGGAAAGCAGCAAAGTGGTGGCAGCAACTCCTAACTTTAATCGACGACTTTCAAGTTGGACTTTTTCACACCAGGCGGTAGCAGATGCACTCGCAAATGCAGGGGTGGATAAGCAGCACAATGTACTCTTGGGAAGAGAATGGATACACAGGAACATGTGTGTGCCATCGAGCCTCAATCAGTGTGCATCATGCTATGGCACAACAACGACGTGAAAGTTTTCCCTTAGGACCCCTTTGAATACGAAGCCAAGGCGGCAGAAGTATACGCTGATACTTATTACTATGAAAAGGTGATCTTCAAATCAGGTTTTTCGGTCTGATCCACCGATCGCCGCGCCCTGTCGAAGATACCAGTCGATCGAGCCTCGACGACACAAAAAAGTCAGTGATGCTAGACTGGTATGGAGATGGAGTGCCGAACGACCTGTCAAATTAAGAAGAAAGCATTTGGTTCGGCTGTAGTTTCATCTACATGGGAATCTTCTTAAGATCGATCAAGATAAATCGATCGATCATGTAGTTACGGCCGCAGAGAAAAGATTGGCCTTCCAGAGAGCTGACATTGACTGTTGTCCTTGGTCAAGAATGTTAGAATTGGGTGGCCTCATAGCCAATCATTGTACATTCTAGTTCAGATTATTAATAAAGGCATTTATTACTTCATTTAATAGTTCTCGCAAACGACTATCGTAATGAAGGTCCATAGACAAATGTATGGGATATTGAATCATGATGAGATCGTGATAGTGAGATCAATATCCTAAGGCAATTGTCTTAAATAGTTCTCGATCATAGGATATTTGAGATGGACATTAAATATCCGATAAGATCGACACAAGTTATGTCTGCTCATGTGATGAGGGTGAATGATCTCACATTCACTCGTGTGGTGACACTAAGACAAACAAGTGGGTGCTCATTAGAGAATGAGTTCACTGAACATACCCAAATAAGAATTCCTGGATGGTAATTATACCTATTAGTCAACCAGGGAATTCAATCGTTGCAGTAGCACAGTTGGTCCTTTGACCTGAGTCACCAATGATACCTTGTTTGTGGACCATTGTATCTTGATTCTCTGACTCGTGGACTTTAACCATTAAGTCCACCATAATCGGTCTTTCAGATACAGTGGAAAGCTTGCGAAGATAATTGAGTGAACAACAAGGGATCACTCACTCTTGGTATAAGACTGGAGAGAGAATGTCCTATGGATGTGTACACATAAATCCCTGGCCAGGGTCAAATGAAAGAGATGTCTTTCTAGATATTAACTGTGTACTGGAATCCATCTGGATAATGCGATAGAGGGTTTGACTATAAAACCATACCCTTGCGTTATCGGGACATTGCATGAGTGAAGGATTATATCTGTGCGGCATCTGCAGACGGAAAGGTTCAATTGAAGGGATCATTATCCCTTATATCTTCTGGGATCATGAGGTAGTGTTTGGTGTTGTTCATGATCAGAAGGCCAAGTGAATTTATCATCGGATGATAATTTACTTGTTTATTAAATTAATCATTTAACATGCGATGTTTAAATGTTAATTAATAAATATTAAACTCAAGAAACAGTTCTAAGTTTAATGGGCCTGCAACCGGACTGATATATGGGCCTGGAGGGTCACATAAGAGTTCTCGTCAGACGGTGAGAGATGTTAAATTTCATGCTTATCTGGGTTTTTGTGAAAAGCTGCAGGATAAACATGAAGATTTAATGGAGAATTATCCAAGGCCAAACTCTTGGATAATCACGAGGATTAACTCTTGTGCTTATCCTTATTTCTATATAAGGAGGGCCAAGGGGGAGTGGTAAAAAGTTAGTTGGACGAATTTTACTCCCCAGATTCTCTCTCTCCTCTCTCTCTCTCCTTCTCGGAGTAGATCTGTCTCTCTCCGCGCATGGTGGATCTGAGATCTGGTCGGAGCACTCAAGTTGAGGAGGAAATCGCGTCTGCTGCGGGAACTCGTGTGGATACCTCCAGAGATCGTGCGCATGCGCGATTAACGAGTCGGCATCATCCACGGGAGATTCGAAACCCCGCAAAGGTGAAGAACTGTTCTTCCCGCTTAGTTTTAATGTCCGTTTTACAACCCCAGCAACCGATACAATGGAATCAATTTTTATTTCCGCTGCGTTCATGGCGATTCCTTACAAAGAAGACATACCTTTCGTAATAAATAGCCGTGTATTTATAGCGGAGGATAGAGGTTGCTTAGCGGTGGAAACCGATATAGGACTATGTTTTGGGTTTACTGATAAACCGCCATAGCGCCTATCCCTCCCACCAGAGTGGGCCGGATATGGCTACTGGGCCGAAGGAGGGGGGGGGGGCTGTTGGGCCGGATGCGGCTTAGTGGACTGAAGCCTACTGGGCCGAGGGCCGCTGATGGGCCGAAGGCTGCTGGGCCGCTGATGGGCCGAGGACCACTGGGCTGCTGTTGGGCCGAGGGCTGTTGGACCGCTAACGGGCTGAAGGCTGCCAGTGGGCCTCTACTGTTACTGCTATTGGGCTGATCTTAGTGTTGGGCTTGTTTAATGGGCCGAATTGGATTCTGCCCCCATCACTGATAAACCACCATAGCGCCTAACCCTCCCATCGGAGTGGGCCGGATATGGCTACTGGGCCGAAGGGGGGGGGGGGGGGGGCGCTGTTGGGTCGGATGCCGCTTAGTGGGCTGAAGCCAACTGGGCCGAGGGCCGCTGAAGGGCCGAGGACCATTGGGCTGCTATTGGGCCGAGGGCCACTGGGCCGCTGATGGGCCGAAGACCACTGGGCTGGTATGCAAATCGCTTCTCCTTGCTTTAGTTAAGTAACTAAAGGAGCTATCTCATACCTTGAGGATAAGGAGACCAGTTAGCTCTCCCGGCGATTGATGGAGATCACCGGTATGCTACCTTGAAGAACGACAGAGCTAGTACCACTGAGTTAGTTAGTAATCTCCTTCCTTTCCCAGTCTCTCTCACGAGGTCTGGGTATCCTAGGATAATCCCATCTTTCCATAGACATATGATCTATAAGTAGGATGATAGGGCAGATCGGCTTGTAAAGCTCTACTTGTCATTCTTTTCACTCTGCAGAGCTATGAAACTCTGTAATGTAAGAAGTTAGGATGTGACTCATTAGACTCTATATTGACCGAATCTACGTCCTATGAGATGATGTTTGCCATAAAAGATATGGTCAAACCATTGAAGGATATAGTGACTAGGTATATCCTAGATCTCTCTATCTCAAAAAGTGCCCCTGCGGGGCGGTTAGAGTCCGGCCCTGAAGAGCTAGAACATCAGGGATGAGGGTCGTCCATGGTAACCTGAACCTCCGGAAGGACCTCCTACTGTTCCTAGCGGACTGATCTTTCCTTGTTCTAGTTACCGCCTGGTGTCATAGAAGAAGGGGGAGCCTAGCTTCACTAAGTCGATTAGGGGCCTCATCGCAATTCGTAGATAAACGCTATTCCTGACTAGAGCTCCTCTTTGATGAGCGAAGTGTTGATTCAAGGAAAGCTGAATCCAAGTCTTTCAATGAAGAGCATTTGCTAAGTTGATAAGACATTTAAGGAGAGAAGAGTTCTACATCTTCCTAGAATTCCTATCTATGTCCGGATCGCCTTTTGCCCCTTCCTTCTTCTTTAGTTTAGCACCTTTCCTTCCGCCAGATGATGCAGGTATGCCGACATTTGCTATTGGGTAGTCCCTCGATTTCGAGTCGGAGATTGTTGGGTGTGCGCTTCTAGCTCGTACATGAATTACCTGAAGTATGCTGACAGGATCGGATGCCCTTGGGCAATATGCCAAAGAATCAGATTCTCACTCTGGAGTATCGAGCTTTTTGAATTGAAGCTCGGATCCGGATAAAGGCCATTTATACAACCAATATGCTCGTCTTGGACCACGATCTCAGGCTTGCTTACATGGGGGACTGGGACTATGTATGCGCAGATATCCCGCACCTAAGAAGGCAGTCAGTGCCGTGTTGGCCGTAAGAACTGGATCTCGATTCAGTGTGGGCTTGCTAATCATACTAATATAATCTTAGTTTAAGAAAACTGATATGCGATATCTGACTTCTTATACTTCTATAAGTTATACTGAGATTATTGAAAGAATCTTAATTCAGCGGAGTGGTGCCCGGTAAAGGTAGAGAGATAGGAAAGATCCCCTCGACCCCAGATTCTCCCCACTCAAAGACACCATCGCAGCCCAACTCCAACACATGCAAATAAGTCTCGACGCACATACTCTTTCAATATGAAATTCTCTGCGACATCTCTTATCCACTGCACAGTTACTTATTCTCGACGTGCTGCTTATTCACCTTCCTCTCAACAATCAGATGTATTGAATCAGCCCTTACAGTTTCCGGTGTAAAAGTGGTCAGGACTTTTAGCTTTTGGACAGATATTTGGCTGGGAGAAGAATCTTTGAGTCCCAGATTCCTTAATATTTCAAATAGGATACCCATGGCAGGGCGCTAGCATAACAAAGGAATCTTTCATTCAAATCAACATTTGACCTTCTTTTATTCGCACGAAAGAACTGAGGACTCATTCACATTCACACTAAGCACTAAGTAAGTCAATTCTATCTTTCCTTGAGTCTTATCAATGGCATCTGGGCAGCTATCCGCTACTTCTCTTTGCTTACTTTCATCTATTTATCGCTACCTCCTCGTTGGCTATACTTCAATCGGTATCCATATTTGCTTACTACAGGCGCTATCGGAACATCTTTTTGCGACTTCAGCCGATATTGGGACTTTGAGCTCTTCTTATCAGTACCTTGGCCTCGACTTCACTCTAAGACAGACTGATTTCGACTCTAGTATTCCTTTAGCTTACGATCAGGCAAAGTATCTAGCGAAGGTGGAGCTCAAGATGAAAAGGCATGAGCCCTATCTATGTCGATGAATTCCTATCTATCATTCGAAGGAAGACAGGAGCCCCACTTACCAACTAGAGCCATAAGGAAGAATTCCAGTTGGTGACCACAACTTGTACGATCTCAGTTCTCGACTCAGTCTTTGTATTGATGAGTCATGTAATAGAAGTCAAGTATAGAAAGAAAGAGACCCAGACAGGAAGAATCCATAGAATGAGTAAGTGCGACGGCTAAGAATATGAGCTAGCGCTTAATAACCTCTCAACATAGTCTCAGCCTAAACAGATTCATAAATGAGTTCCAACAGCCTATTCTTTGGTCTTCCCAATTTTAGTTAACTACTGCTTTGGACCTTCTTCTCGATGAGAACAAGCTAGATTCTCAACATCCTTAGCCCTTGGTTATATGCCATTCCCAACCTTTCGCACCATCTATCCTCTTTCAAAACAAGTTGCCATCTAGGGTCATATCCCGACTTGGGAAAAGAAATACCTTCCACCTCGTGGTTGACAGTAAAAAGATGAAAACGGAATGCCCGTCTGAAAGACTTCTTGATTCTTCCTTTTTTTGTCTTTTTGAACTCTAGCTATAGATCGGATAAGTTGGCTGCTGTGGGAGCCCTTTTCTATTAATTACTCCAAGATCGAAAGGTATGAAGGACCTCGTAACTGATCCCTGGAATGTTCATCTTTGTTGGCTAAAGGAAATTCCAGTTGGAATGCAAACCAGGAGATCAAATCAAAATCTCAAAGGTAGGTGGTAAGATGCTTGTGGGCAAGCCCCTTGAGCTACTGAACAAGGAGTGCCTATCAAGTATCAAGTTATTATGCCGAGAAGTGTCGTATTGATATCTGGTTGCGTCCCCCTGAGCTATTCTTCTTTTAAAGCATCCCGACCTCGAACTTTTTTGCTTTTTTGACCCTCGACCCAAGAAAATCAAGTTGAATTGAGCTCCTTCTTTTGAATCAGTAAATCTTAGGTGTAGTCTTTCAATCAATGTGGGAATCCCAGCCTTAAACTTTCAACCAGAGCTTTGTTTGTTGCCCACTCTTTTCAGACTGGGTTGTCAGTTCGCATCCTTAATCCGTCAGACGGATTTCCCATGTAGCAAAAAACTTTGCTTAGCGCTCGGGATAAAGCTTTGATTCAGTAGCGGAAGGGCACCCCTTATTCTATTATAATTTCTTTCATTGGGACTCTAGGTTATCTTCATAGTTTCCACGAATGGAAGGCTTGAAGAGGGATGGGATCGTCTATTCGTCTATTTCTTCGAGCCAGGCTCTATCTCATCTCTGTCTTTCTCTGGTCTGGTGTGTTCTTTTTCCTGTAATTGTTGGATTCTTCGCCTCCTGAGTTTGGGTTGATCCATTCCAAAAGGAATATGGTCTTAGTTGTCGCTTGTAGATCTCGTTTGGAGATATAGCTGCTTGTTCGTTCCCCTATCTTGTCGCTACCTCCAGATCTATTTCCGACGCTTTGTTTGCCCCACTTCTTTTTTCAAGATCTTGTCCGCGTACTGAGATGTGAAGATGTGAGATTAAAGAGTTTTGAGAAGAATGAAGAGAGTCGTTAAAATGCCTTTATTCAAGAGCCTAAATAGGGAATTGCCTTGAAAGCCCGTTTTCCTACTTTAGTTTAGTTGAAATGCGAACCAAGCGATCGTGGGGCTACTTCGCTCTTTGGGTTGTTTGCTGATCCTTCCTTCAAGGAAGGGCTAGCGCGAGAACCCGAGAAAGAGCTTCCAATTCACAATCGGCGCCTTGCTTTAAATTTCAAAATGACTCATCGATGGTAACATCGGTTGATACTATTGTTCCATAGTATAGTAATTGATGGGGCAGAATCCGATTCGGCCCATTAACAACCCAACAACAACAACAACCCAATAGCAGTATCAGCGGCCCAACCGCCTTCGGCCCAATCAGCGGCCTGGTAGCAACGACCCAGCAAGCGGCCCTCAGCCCAATTGGCCTCGGCCCAGCTGGCGGCCTTCAGCCCAATTGGCTTCAGCCCACTAGCGGCATTCGGCCCAACAGCGGCCCCCAACCTTCGGCCCAGTAGCCGTATCCGGCCCACTCCGGTGGGAGGGTTAGACGCTATGGCGGTTTACCAGTAAACTAGAACATAGTCCTATATCGGCTGCCACAGTTGAGTAACCTCTATCCTCCGTTATAAATACAAGGCTATTTATTATCAAAGGTATGTCTTCTTGACCAAGGACACAAGTCCAGAAGCATTAAAGCTACCTCTTCTTCCTTCTCTTCTGAATCGAATATTCTTCAGAAGCTGACTTAGCCGTCAGAGGGGGTTCTCTTGGGCCGAAGCCCGGGACCCTCACTGACTGGTCCTTCTTCTTGCAGGCGCTTCGGTTTGAATCTTCGCCGACCTCTCCGAGCCGGCCTCGGCCACCAACCTCGGGTCTTCTTCCTCCGGTCTCGGCATAGCCCTTTGCCGGTCGATCCATTTCGGCCGAAGGAGTCTCGGCTGAGCCCCCGGCTAGCCTTCGTCCGGGCACCTTTCGGCTTCGGAGCCTCAGCCCCGTGTTCCGCCCTCGTCTCAGTCCGGATCCCTGTCGCTCCTCTTCTTCGATCTGATCCTATCTCGGATTCCGATCGTGATAGCTTCGGCTACATCACATGGCGCCGTCTGTGGGAAACCAATGAGAAGTCATGTCTCATCGTCCGGTGACCAGACGATCCGGCCAAGACGAGGCAGAGACGCGGGCGACTCCAGCGCAGGCACTCCACTCCGAAGGTACTCTATCTGTTCTTCCCCAAGGTTCTGACCTTCCAGTTATACCGGAGTCCGTCGCTCCTAGAGACGACCGGGTGGAAGAACTCCAGCAGCAAGTGGCTACATTGGCAGCCACTGTCACCTCCTTAGCGCCCTTGCGAGATATGGTGTCTGCCATCGCCCAGCATATGGGGTTGCTGAGTCAGCCCCCGTAGCAGGTACCACCTCCTCCTCAATTATGTCATGCTCAAGCTGCGAGGCAACAGCCAACACCCTCGCGGGCCTTCCCCGACGAGGCAGTTTCGGCACGAAGTGAGCCGTTTGCGCCGATTGGCCGAATCCCTCGTGCCAGTCATATCATGACGGAGCCAGATTATGCTTCGTCCGGATTTCATCCTACCAAGGCTGAAGGACGCTCGGCCCCCCCTTCAACCGCCCCGGATCTAGACCGGCGGCTGACGGCGATGAGGAAGGAAATGCAGCAGATGGTATCCTGGCCGTATGGAGCTTCTCTCGCCAGCACCATCCTGGAGCAGACTCCTTTCTCTCCAGAGCTTCTGGCCATCGAGGTACCTCCCAACTTTAAACTGTCGAAAGGCCCTCTATATGATGGAATGACAGATCCGGTCTGCCACTTCCAGAGATTCAATTCCTACCTTTCCGTCCGAGGGGTTTCCGAGGCAGTCCGCTGTCGTCTCTTCCCCCTCACCCTTGAAAAAACAGTCCTGACCTAGTTTGAGACGCTGGCCCCCAATTCCATTCACTCTTTAGTACAGCTAGGCCAACTGTTCATCGACCAATTCTATGATGCCACTCGGCAATGTAAGACCTCGGCTAGTCTACTACCCATTCGGCAAGGACCTTCCGAGACCCTTCAGGAGTATTTCACTAAGTTTCGAGCCGAAGCCGCCCAAATTCCAAACCTTGACAGTTCGATCGCGGTCTTGGCCGTGATTAGTGGGTGCACGGACGAAGGGCTTCTCAGCTGAATCGGGAAGCGCCACCCCCCCACCTTCTAGGACCTAGTGGCTCGGGCCCATAAATACATCAACCGGGAAGCCCTGATAATGTCCAAGGGCAAGAGTACAGCCGAGGCACCATTGGCGGCTACCCCTCCGGTTCGTCCTTGACCAGAAGATCAGGAGTCATCTCGCAAGCGATACCGGAGGGAAGAATGGGACCGAGATAAGCGTCGGGATCCGCAGCAGCGGTACCTGCCACTACCTGCTCCACCCTCCCAAATATGCTCATGGAGGTGAAAGGTATGCTTCGGTAGCCAGAACGCATCAAGACTGATCCCCGCCGAAGGGACTCCTGCAAATACTGCGAGTACCAACGGGAGACCAGCCATTCGACTAACGAGTGCCGGCACCTTCGGGAGGAGATCGATCGCCTCATCCGAGAAGGCCGTCTGCCGTAGTACCTGTTAGAATTGGGTGGCCTCAAAGCCAATCATTGTACATTCTAGTTCAGATTATTAATAAAGGCAATTATTTCTTCATTTAATAGTTCTCGCAAACAACTATCGTAATGAAGGTCCATAGACAAATGTATGGGATATTGAATCATGATGAGATCATGATAGTGAGATCAATATCCTAAGGCAATTGTCTTAAATAGTTCTCGATCATAGGATATTTGAGTTGGACATTAAATATCCGATAAGATCGACACAAGTTATGTTTGCTCATATGATGAGGGTGAATGATCTCACATTCACTCGTGTGGTGACACTAAGACAAACAAGTGGGTGCTCATTAGAGAATGAGTTCACTGAACATACCCAAATAAGAATTCCTGGATGGTAATTATACCTATTAGTCAACCAGGGAATTCAATCGTTGCAGTAGCACAGTTGGTCCTTTGACCTGAGTCACCAATGATACCTTGTTTGTGGACCATTGTATCTTGATTCTCTGACTCGTGGACTTTAACCATTAAGTCCACCATAATCGGTCTTTCAGATACAGTGGAAAGCTTGCGAAGGTAATTGAGTGAACAACAAGGGATCACTCACTCTTGGTATAAGACTGGAGAGAGAATGTCCCATGGATGTGTACACAGAAATCCCTGGCCAAAGTCAAATGAAAGAGATGTCTTTCTAGATATTAACTGTGTACTGGAATCCATCTGGATAATGCGATAGAGGGTTTGACTATAAAACCATACCCTTGCGTTATCGGGACATTGCATGAGTGAAGGATTATATCTGTGCGGTATCGGCAGACGAAAAGGTTCAATTGAAGGGAGCAGTATCCCTTATATCTTCTGGGATCATGAGGTAGTGTTTGGTGCTGTTCATGATCAGAAGGTCAAGTGAATTAATCATCGCATGATAATTTACTTGTTTATTAAATTAATCATTTAACATATGATGTTTAAATGTTAATTAATAAATTTTAAACTCAAGAAACACTTCTAAGTTTAATGGGCCTGCAACCGAACTGATATATGGGCCTAGAGGGTCACACATATAAGAGTTCTCGTCAGACGGTGAGAGATGTTAAATTTCATGCTTATCTGGGTTTTTGTGAAAAGCGGCAGGATAAACATGAAGATTTAATGGAGAATTATCCAAGGCCAAACTCTTAGATAATCATGAGGATTAATTGTTGTGCTTATCCTTATTTCTATATAAGGAGGGCCAAGGGGAAGTGGTAAAAAGTTAGTTGGACGAATTTTACTCCCCAGACTCTCTCTCTCCTCTCTCTCTCTCCTTCTCTCTCTCTTGGAGTGGATCTGTCTCTCTCCGCGCATGGTGGATTTGAGATATGGTCGGAGCACTCAAGTCGAGGAGGAAATCGCGTCTGCTGCGGGAACTCGTGTGGATACCTCTAGAGATCGTGTGCGTGCGCGATTACCGAGTCGGCATCATCCACGGGAGATTCGAAACCCCGCAAAGGTGAAGAACTGTTCTTCCCGCTTAGTTTTTAATGTCCGTTTTACGACCCCAGGAACCGATACAATGGAATCATTTTTATTTCCGCCGCGTTCATGGCGATTCCTTACAGTGGTATTAGAGCCAAGTTCGCTGGTTCGGTTGTAAAACGGCACCGTTATGCGTGCTTTTCTCGTTATGTGTGAAGAACCCGTATTGTACGTGTTCTTGAGTATAATCCGATTAAAAATGATAGATTAGTGTTCATATGATGATCACGATCAATTTGATTATTTTTTTGTATTTTTCGGATTTTTATTTTGGTTTTTCGGAGTTCTTCATGTGATGATGAACCGGGGTACTTCGGCGGCTTCGCACAGGCATTCCAAGTGTTGGGATGGCGGGCCGGATGTCTGGATCTATTGGTGATAGTCACCACTTCACATTGGGCATGAAGATCGGCACCGGAGTGCCCCTGGAGGTGCTAAAAATCGAGCCCGAACTTGGGTTTTTAAACCTGAAAAACAGATTTTTTTTGGCATTTTTTTGGGGCTTGTTCCTCTCCAACGCCAGTCACCGGTGGCCCTGCCGGCGCCGGGCACGTCGCCGGCGCCGGGGGCAACGCCGGCCGGGGCCGGCGGCGCCGGGGCTCGCCGGCGGCGGCGCCGGGGCTCGCCGGCGGCGGCGCCGGATCCTCCCAGCCGAAGCTTCTGCAATAGGGGTTAGGGTTTGGGTAGGAGGCCGGTCGAATTGCAGGTTAACGGGTGAACCGCCCGGTCCTGACCCGGTCGGACCGGGCGGGGCCGGCCGGCGCCCTGGCCGAGCCAGGGTGCGGCCCTGGCCAAGCCAGGGTGCGACCCTGGCCGAGCTAGGGTCCTGGGTCCGGGCCCTTTGGGCCTTAATGGGCTGGGCCCATTTTATATTTTATTAAAAACTGTTTTTAATATCTGTTTAAACCCATTAAACCCATTAATGGGCATGTTATTTCTGGCGATGGTATCGCAGTGGATCCAGCCAAGATCGAGGCAGTGACGGATTGGAGCAGGCCGACTTCAGTGACTGAGATCAGAAGCTTTCTGGGGCTTGCCGGTTATTACAGGCGGTTTGTTCAGGGATTTTCTTCGATAGCAGCCCCCTTGTCGAGGTTGACTCGAAAGGGAGTTCGCTTTGTGTGGACCGAAGATTGTGAGCAGAGTTTTATTGAGTTAAAGAACCGTCTCACGTCATCCCCTGTACTGGTGCTTCCTTCTGGATCAGGTGGATTTGTGGTTTACTCCGATGCGTCCCGTCGAGGTTTGGGCGCAGTTTTAATGCAGCATGGCAGGGTAGTGGCTTATGCTTCTCGTCAGCTGAAGAAGCATGAAGAGAACTATCCTACTCATGATTTGGAGCTGGCAGCTGTGGTATTTGCACTCAAAATCTGGAGGCATTATTTATATGGGGAGAAATTCCAGGTTTTCACGGATCACAAAAGTTTGAAATATGTGTTCACTCAGAAGGATATGAATTTGAGGCAGCGAAGATGGATGGAGTTCATTAAAGATTATGACTTTGACCTTTCTTATCATCCGGGCAAAGCAAATGTGGTGGCAGACGCTTTGAGTCGGAAGACGGTCATGTCATACCTTATGATTCAGGAGTGGAAATTATTCGAGCAAGTGGTGGAATCTTCCTTTAGGGTTCCACGTGTAGATGACAGAGCCGTGCTGGTCAGTTTGACTGTGAGACCAGCTGTGTATCATGCAGTTATTGAGGCTCAGAGGGCAGATGTTGAGCTACCACAGATCCTCCAGAGGTCTGAGGTGGAGTTATGGGATGACGGTACGGTCAGGTTCAGAGGTAGACTTTATGTTCCGACCGAGGAGGACGTGCGCAGATGTGTTCTTGATGAGGCGCACCGTTCGAGATATGCAGTGCATCCGGGCTCGACTAAGATGTATCATTGTCTGAGGAGGCACTTCTGGTGGCCCGGTATGAAGAAAGATATAGCTGAATATGTAGCCAGATGCATGACTTGTCAGCAGGTTAAGGCCGAGCATCAGAGACTTGGTGGATTGCTACAGCCCTTGCCGATTCCAGAGTGGAAATGGGAGCATGTGACTATGGACTTCGTGATGGGATTGCCTACATCCCCTAGCAGGAGAGATGCCATCTGGGTCATCGTGGATCGGCTGACCAAGTCGGCACACTTCCTAGCAATTAGGAAGGACTGGTCGGTCGGCAAGTTGGCAAAGTTGTTTGTAGACCGGATCGTCTCTCTGCACGGGGTGCCTTTGTCTATTGTATCGGATCGAGATCCAAGATTTACTTCCAGATTCTGGAAGAGCTTTCAGCAGGCACTAGGCACTCAGTTGGCTTTCAGCTCAGCCTACCATCCCGAGACTGACGGGCAGTCGGAGAGGACTATTCAGACATTGGATGATATGCTCAGAGCTTGTTGTCTAGAATGGGGAGGATCTTGGGAGCAGTATTTGTCCACAGTAGAATTTGCCTATAACAACAGTTACCATTCCAGTATCGGCATGGCGCCTTACGAGGCTTTGTATGGGCGACCGTGTCGATCTCCTGTATGTTGGTCCGAGATCGGTGAAAGACAGATAGCAGGACCCGAGTTAGTACAGCAGTGTGCTGAGATTGCCAGGTTAGTTCGGCAGAGGTTGACCGCAGCGCAGAGTAGGCAGAAGAGCTATGCTGACATCCAACGGAGACCGCTTGAGTTTGAAGTTGGGGACTACGTGTTTCTCCGAGTCTCACCCTCCAAGGGTGTGATGAGATTCGGGAAGCGAGGCAAGCTGAGTCCGCGCTATATTGGGCCTTTTCCCATCCTTGCTCGGATTGGGGAAACCGCGTACCAGCTGGCCTTGCCGCCCAGTCTTACAGGGGTGCACGATGTGTTCCATGTTTCCTTACTGAGGAAGTATGTTCAGGATCCGTCCCATGTCTTGGACTTTTCAGAGTTGGAGGTCGCTGAGGACCTGTCTTTTCCAGAATATTCGATTCGTATTGAGGATCGTAGGGAACAGGTCCTGCGGAACAAGATAGTACCATTGGTTAAGGTGATTTGGCAGTACCGCTCCGGAGGTGAGGCAACCTGGGAGCGTGAGGATGAGATGCGAGAGCAATTTCCCTACCTCTTTTCGTAAGTTTCCTTGTGAACTTGTATCCCTGTTTGACTTTGTTAATTCTAAGCAGTCAATTTCGGGGACGAAATTCTTTTAAGGGGGGGAGATTGTAAGGATCGTGACCTTCGGATCCGGTTTTCAGGATCGGACTTTGTAGTTCTAACCTTGGGTGAGGACGGAGGTTCTGCGTAGATTCGCGTCAGGACGACGAGACGCGTTTTAAACGGCGTCCACCATCGCAGACGCATTTCAAGTTCTGCCACGTGGGTGCCACGTGGGCTGGCTTCGGGCCGCGAGGGTACAGCCCTGTCTTGTCGACCTGAACGGCGTCCACGTGTGTCGACGCCTTTCAGACTGCGACTCTGGGTTGTCAGAGTACGGCCTTGACATATCGCCTGAACGACGTCTTCCTTGAACGACGCGTTTCAGAGTCCTGTCAGTACAGTGGTCACATCAACTGATTGGCGTCCGTGGATGTCGACGCGTTTTAGCCAGTCTCTGGTTAACCCTGCGAGCCCTCCTTCTTTCCCTCATTTTCTCCTCTCTTCCTCTCTTTCCCCTCCGGCGAACCCGACGGCGATCTCTCATCCCCCCCTCTTTTTCCTCCCACCATTTCGTCTCTCCCTCCACTCCATCCTCTACCTAGCTCCTACCACTACCACCTCCACTTCCACTGCGGCGTTCTACTCTCCGGACGGTGGCCGACGTCACGGGGGAGCGAGGACGACCACGGCGGTACCGGCGGCGGCGTGGGGCGAGTCGGGTGGACGGCTTGAAGCTCGGAGGCGTTCAAGTATCCGGTAGGGTGACGGTTCCCCTTAGCATCGCGTTTTAGACCATGTTTACCCCATTTTAAGCTTGTTTGGATCCTTGGTTTCGAGGGGTAGAATGAGCATGTTTAGGAGTTCTTTTGATAACATGGGGGATTTCTATGAATGTGTTGCTTGTGGATAGCTTTGCTCCTCTTTTTCCCTCCGTTTTTGGGTGAATTTGGGGTTGTTTGGGGTTGAATAGGGAGCCCTCGGGCTCGGGCGACTCTGGTTCCTGGGGCTGAAACGCGTCGTGCATGGACGACGCCTTTTTAAAGGGTGTCGAGCCATCATGACGCTTTTTAAGCCAGGAATCGCCTGACAGAGAGTCTGCCAGTTCGGGGATTCTGTGACTAAAAGACGTCATGGGTGCACGACGCGTTTTCAAATGACGTCGATTAATCATGACGCCTTTTAAGCGCAGAAATCCCCTCAGTAAGGGACTGGGAAATTCCGGATTTCTGCGTTGAATGGCGTCCGAGGATGTCGACGCCTTTTAAAAGGCGACCACTGGGGCCTGATTCTAAAGACTGTTTTACATAAACCTGTACATGGAGTCTGAATGGCGTCGACCTTGGGCGACGCGATTCAGGACAGAACAACATTAATTCATGCCAGTAAAACGTGTTCATACTGCTAAATATTCGGATAGTGCATACTCTAGTATACATAGATTCTTCAGGACCGGATGGCACCGTGTTGTGTGCCGTGTGATCGCGGGCTTTTCACGTGACCGGGTCGTACCGTGCCGGGTTTTGGTGGTTTTGTGTTACTGTGGACCTGGAGTGCCATTGTAGCGTTTTATCACCCTGTGCTGGTGGGGGCGTGAGCACAGCGCCGGTGGGGGCGTGGGCGGGGTGACGCCTAGTGAGAGAGGGTCACCTGGTGAACCCCGGGGTCAGCTAGTACCGGTGTCGGAGTGGTACATTCGGAGAGTCACTCATGCTGAGGGAAGGAGTAGCCACCTGAGCCGGTTGGGCCGGAGTAGCTAGTGTGCTGTCCGAGGGGTTACTGTTTGGTCTCAGCGGGTCGAGGTTTCTCCACCGTTGTTGTGTGGTTGGCGGGTTCTATCGAGGCGATAGTTGTGGATTTCCTAGTCGATTGGTTTAATATATGCATGTTAATATATTACGATTGCATGTGATTCCACGTTAAGAATTAGGAATCGTACCTCTTGTGTTTATCACCTTTCTGTTAGCTGTACCTTGCACTTGTGGGTGTGTGCGTGGGCAGTGGGGATCGAAGGATCCCTACTGAGTCTTGTCTTTGTGACTCACCCTGTACGGTTTTCAGGTGAGGACTCCCAGCAGACTTAGCGAGGAGAGTGCGGCCGTGAGTTGAGCACCGTCTGCAGTTGTTCCGGGGTATGCCCCGACGTAGTTGTTATTTTTAATTCTGGCCTGTACATTTAATTATTTCTTTTCTGTTGGAATATGTAATTATTTGCTGTATCGAGTCGCATTGTAATAATTTAATTCCTGCACTTTTACTTCTGTTCAATGCGATGTGAATGTTTAGCTTAGTTTATTATTTATCTCCCAGACTTGAATTGATCCTGGTTTGGTTCCAAATTAATGATTCGGTACCCATTTAGTAATCGGATTCCCGATTATAGGGTGGCGGGTCGTTACATGATAAATGTAGGTTTGTGGGATATCCAAAGGAAACCTTTGGATACTATTTTTACCATCCTGATGAACAAAAGGTGTTTGTCGCCAGGAAAGCTGTCTTCCTGGAAGAGGAATACCTTCTCCAGGAGGACAGTGGGAGTAAAATAGTACTGGAAGAGGTTCCAAATCACCAAACAGCTACATTATCATCAGATGAAATATCAGTTCCTGAATCTATTCAGGTACACACAGATGAGCCTCGTATATCTGGTAGAGTACCTAGACTACCCGAACGATATGTGAGACATATCGCTGAAGGTGAGTCTAAGGTACAATATAATGAGGATGATGATCCTAAAACCTACCAGGAAGCCATAGAAGGCCTAGAAGCCGGGAAATGGTGAGAAGCCATGAACTCAGAAATCCAGTCCATGTACACCAACCAAGTTTGGAACTTGGAGGACTTGCCCGAGGGTATTGTACCTATCGGTTGCAAGTGGATCTTTAAGAGAAAGATCGGTGCTGATGGACGGATCGACACTTATAAGGCAAGGTTGGTGGCAAACGGATATCGTCAAAGGCAAGGAATTGACTATGACGAGACTTTCTCACCATTTGCCATGATAAAGTCAATCAGAGTTCTACTCGCCATTGCTGCACATTTTGATTATGAAATCTGGCAGATGGATGTGAAGACTGCCTTCCTCAACGGTAACCTTGAGGAGGAGGTGTATATGATACAACCAGAAGGTTTCACATCCAAAGAATCTCCAGATAAAGTGTGCAAGCTTCAGAGGTCCATTTATGGACTGAAGCAAGCTTCCCGGAGCTGGAACATAAGATTTGACGAGGCTGTCAAGTCTTATGACTTCATTAAGAATGAAGATGAGCCTTGTGTGTACAAGAAGACCAGTGGGAGTGCAGTCACTTTTCTATTTCTTTACGTAGATGACATACTACTCATTGGGAATGATGTAGCTATGATGTCATCAGTAAAGGTCTGGCTGTCGAAAAACTTCTCCATGAATGATTTGGGAGAAGCATCCTACGTATTGGGAATACGGATCTATAGAGATAGATCAAAGAGGATGCTTGGAATGACCCAATCCTTGTATATAGATACCATAGTCAAAAGGTTTGGCATGGAAAATTCCAAGAGAGGTTTCATACCGATGAGACATGGAATCAATCTCTCAAAGGAGCAGTCTCCTAAGACTCCTGATGAGAGGGCGATCATGGATAGAATACCCTATGCCTCTGCCATATGATCTATCATGTATGCCATGCTATGTACACGGCCTGATGTTGCATTTGCTCTAAGTGTTACGAGTAGATTTCAGGCTGATCCAGGCGAAGAGCACTGGAAGGCAGTGAAATGCATCCTTAAGTACTTGAGAAGTACTAAGGATATGTTTCTTGTCTATGGAGGAGGTAACTTGAAACTGCGAGGCTTTACTGACTCGAGTTTCCAGTCGGATCCAGATGATAGTAAGTCAACATCTGGATTCGTGTTTACATTAAACGGAGGGGCAGTGTGCTGGAAGAGTTCCAAGCAAGTAACCACTACAGATTCGATGACTGATGCTAAGTACATCGCTGCAGCTGAAGCAGCCAAGGAAGCAGTGTGGTTGAAGAAATTCATCACCGACCTTGGCGTAGTTCCCAGCATCACTGAGCCTGTTCCACTGTTGTGTGACAACAATGGAGCGATTGCGCAAGCGAAAGAGCCACGGTCTCATCAGAAATCGAAGCATATTCTAAGGCGCTTTCACCTTATCAGAGAGATCATATCAAGAGGAGATGTAGTAGTGGAAAGAGTTCCATCCGTCGACAATGTAGCAGATCCACTGACAAAGCCGTTGGCTCAAATTGTGTTTGAGCGTCACCTAGAGTCTATGGGCTTATTGTATAAAGGTGATTGGCTTTAGTCCAAGTGGGAGATTGTTAGTTTAAGGTGGCCTACAAGCCAATCTAACAATGTAAATCTCGTTCATTATTAATAAAATGGCATAATATTCATTATGTGTAAATCACGTTAATTGTCTTTCATAATGAAGTCCGTGAATATGTGCTATGGTGATCAGATTATGATGAGATCATACTAATGAGACTGATCACTTAAACACACATATTCTTAATCGTTCCTAGTCGGAGGATATCCGAGAAGGATATCGGATATCCAGTTAGACTAGTACAGATTACTCATGCTCATATGTTGAGGGTGACTGGTCTCATAAGTCACTTGTGTGGAGACACTAAAGCGAATCTGTAGGTGCTCATTGGAGAATGAGTTCACTGAACTGATCCGACTGAATCGCTGGAAGGTATTGTACCTCACTGTCAACCAGCTTGATTCTATTGTCACAGTTGCGTGGATGGTCCTCGGACCTGAGACACCAAGGACACCTTGGCGGTGGACTTCTGTACTTTGACCTTGGTCTACGAATCTCTAGCCACGGGATTCTAATACGCCAAGGATTGGGTGCAGCGGAATACCGTCGAAGTGAATTGTGTGTCAATAAGGAATCATTTGCTCTCGGTACTTAGAGAGAGAATACTCTAGGAAGGATGCGCCGAAGTCCCTGGCCAGGGCGGACGATAATATCGGAAAAGGAGTTTTCCGATATTCATCAGCGGCATCCAATCCAAGTGAGTCGACCGGTTAGGGTTTGACAGCTCGCCATACCCTGAGTTGACTCGAGAGCATTGTACGAATGAAGGATTATATCCACGCGGTAATTGTCGGCGGAAAGGTTCCAAGAGTGGGTTACTTAACCCTAAATACCTTCCGGGTTCACGCGGTGTTGCTTGGCACCCAACGTGATCGGAGGCCCGGTCGAATTCGATGTGCGACATCAATTCTATTGATTAATTGATTAATAAAGGGTTATTAATTAATTAATAAAGCCAGTGAGGAGTCACTAGGCTTATTGTGCCATTAACTGGACTGGTACTTGGGCCTAAAGGGTCACACGCAAATGATTCTCAAGGCGATGGATAAATAAGTGGGTTTTATACAAACCGGGGGTTTTTGTGAAAAACCGCGCGGTTAGTATAAAACATACCGAACGGGCTGAGCAGGCCAAGCTGCTGCAAAACCTAGCCGCCCCTCCTCAGTTTCTATCTTCCTCTGGAGTCCAGGCAGATCCAGATCTGCTCCGCCGCTTTTCCGAATCCCGTTCGACGGGAAATCGTCCGCGCACTGCGGCGATCATTGCGGCAACCAGCAGAGGCTTCGCGGGCTGCGAAGAAAGACGAACTCGAGGATATCCGTCGCGGGGAGGATCGCGTGGACTTCGCTAGAGGCCGGGTGCTTGCGCGGCTTGCGGTGTCACACCGACGGAACCGAACGGCTACGGATTCGAATCCACACACGGTGAGAAAAGATAATCCGATTATCTCGTATTTTAGTCTCCGAAACGGGAAACGGATCACTGTAAAAATTTTATTTTCCGCTGCGTGAGCGATCCGGAGAAACCGAGAAAACCCAACACCAGCAAGCAGCCTTCAGCTCAATTAGCTTCAGCCCACTACCGGCATTCGGCCCAACAGCGGCCCTCGGCCTTCGGCCCAGTAGCCGTATTCGGCCCACTCCGGTGGGGGGGTTAGGCGCTATGGCGGTTTACCGGTAACCTAAAAACATAGTCCTATATCGGCTGCTACAACCAAGTAACCTCTATCCTCCGTTATAAATAGACGGCTATTTATTGCAAAAGGTATGTCTTCTTGACCAAGGACAATAGTCCAAAGCATTTAAGCATCTCCTTCTTCCTTCCCTTCTGAATCAAATCTTCTTCAGAAGCTAACTTAGCCGTCGGAGGGGGTTCTCTTGGGCCGAAGCCCGGGACCCTCACTGACTGGTTCTTCTTCTTGCAGGGGCTTCGGTTTGAATCTTCGCCGACCTCTCTGAGTCGGCCTCGGCCATCGGCCTCAGTTTTCTTCCTAAGGTCTCGGCCTCGCCTTTCGCCGGCCGAGTCCCCTTCGGCCCTGCGGAGTCCGCTTCGCCCTCGGCAAACCTTCGTCCGGGTGCCTTTCGGCTTCGGAGCCTCGGCCCCACTCTGCCCTCATCTCGGTCCGGGTCCCTGTCAGTCTTCTTCTTCGACATTATTCTTGGATTCTAGTCTCGAAATCCGACTGTGATAGCTTCGGCTACATCACGTGGCGCCGTCTGTGGGAAACCAACGAGAGGTCATGTCTCATCGTCCGGTGACCAGACGATCCGGCCAAGACGAGGTAGAGACGCGGGCGACTCCAGCGCAGGCACTCCACTCTGAAGGTGCTTCGTCCGTACTTCTGCAAGGTTTCGGCCTTCCAGTTATACCAGAGTCTCTCGCTCCCAGAGACGACCGGGTGGAAGAACTTCAACAACAAGTGGCAACACTGGCCGCCACTGTCACCTCCTTGGTGCCCTTGCGAGATATGGTGTCTGCTATCGCCCAGCATATGGGGTTGCTAAATCAGCCCCCGCGGCAAGTACCGCCTCCTCCTCAATTCTATCCTACTCAAGCAACGAGGATACAGCCAACACCCTCGCGGGCGTTCCCCGACGAAGTAGTTTCGGCACGCAGCGAGCCGTTCGGGCTGCCAGGCCGAGTCCCTCACGCCAGTCATATCCTGATTATGCTTCGTCCGGATTTCATCCGACCAAAGCCGAAGGACGTTCGGCCACCCCTCAATCGCCCCGGATCTGGACCGGCGGCTGACGGGGATGAGGAAGGAAATGCAGCAGATGGTATCCCGGCCATATGGAACACCTCTCGGAAACACCATCCTAGAGCAGATTCCTTTCCAGAGCTTCTGGCCATCGAGGTACCTCCCACCTTTAAACTGCCGAAAGTCCCTCTGTATGATGGAATGACAGATCCGGTCTGCCACTTCCAGAGATTCAATTCCTACCTCTCCGTCCGAGGGGTTTCTGAGGCAGTCTGTTGCCGTCTCTTCCCCCTCACTCTAGAAAAACTAGCCTTGACTTGGTTTGAGACGTTGGCCCCCAATTCCATTCACTCTCTAGTACAGTTAGGCCAACTGTTTATCGACCAATTCTATGATGCCACTCGGCAATGTAAAACCTCGGCCAGTCTGCTAGCCATTCGGCAAGTACCGACCGAGACCCTTCAGGAGTATTTCACCAAGTTCCGGGCCGAAGCCGCCCAAATTCCCAAATTCCAAACCTAGACAGTTCGATTGCGGTCTCGGCCGTGATCAGTGGGTGCACGGACGAAGGGCTTCTCAGCTCTATCGGGAAGCGCCATCCTCCCACTTTCCAGGACCTAGTGGCTCGGGCCCATAAGTATATCAACCGGGAAGCCCTGATGATGTCCAAGGGCAAGAGTACTGCCGAGGCAGCATCGGCGGCTACCCCTCCAACGGTTCGTCCTCGCCCAGAAGATCAGGAGCCCTCTCGCAAGCGATACCGGAGGGAGGTATGGGACCGAGACAAGCGCCGGGATCCGCAGTAGCGGTATCTGCCACTACCTGTTCCACCCTCCCGGATGCTCATGGAGGTGAAAGGTATACTTCGGCAGCCTGAGCGCATCAAGACTGATCCTCGCCGAAGGGACTCTCGCAAATACTGCGAGTACCATCGGGAAACCGCCCATTCAACTGACGAGTGCTGGCACCTTCGGGAGGAGATTGGTCGCCTCATCCGGGAAGGCCGTCTGCCGCAGTACCGGCGTATAGGCCCCAACAGCGGCAGAATCGGGATGTCCCCGAAGCAGCAAGGCAACAGCAGCTCCCGGACAAAGAAGCCCCACCTCAACCGAAGGTAACTCCGGCCCCGGCGGAAGTATTGCACCAACGACCCAGTGCCGGGTCGATTATGATGATATCCAGAGGACCGGGAGAGGGAGCAAGGCGTCATTGAGCCGATGCTACGGCAGAGATAGCAGCAATCAACGTCAAGCCGAACTGGTTCCGTCAAGAAGACATCGTCTTCGGCCAAGAGGATCTGACCGACGTTCAGATCCCTCACGACGACGCCCTCGTTGTAAATGCTGTAATGAAAAGTTACGATGTTCATCGTATCTTTGTTGATAATGGAAGTGCTCCCAATGTACTTTTTTACGATTGCTTTCTAAAGATGGGTTTGAATGAGGCTGACATGAAGCCTCACCGGGGGCCTCTATTCGGTTTTAATGGTTCACCTTGCTGAGTGGAAGGCATCATCTGGCTACCTGTAACCCTAGGTACAGCCCCTCGGCAATTGACCGTTGAAACGGATTTTGCCGTTGTAAAGGTCGATTCAGCCTACAACGCCATCTTTGGGCGTAGGCTGATCGGCGGAATTGGAGCTGTACCTTCGTCTTTCCATCAAAAGCTGAAGTTCCGCATCGGCCACAGAATCGGCGAAGCCAAGGGAAATCAGGAAGCTGCCCGACAATGTTATATGATTTCGGTCAAAGGGAAGGCTGCGGCCGAATCCCTTTCGATCGAATCTTCGACCGAAGCGTCCCCAGGAGAGGAACTTACAACCGTTCCAGTTCCGGGAGGAGAAGGCCAAACACTAATGATAGGTTCCGACCTCGAGAAGACTGAAGCCAAAAGACTTGTCGAATTCCTGAAGGAAAACCTCGACGTCTTCGCCTGGTCTCCTTCGGACATGCCCGGAGTCGACCCGGAGGTAGCGGAGCATCGGATGTACGTCGACACGAACCAGCCTTCGGTCAAACAGAAGCGGCGTACCTTCAATCAAGAAAGAAGGACGGCCATCCAGGCTGAAGTACAAAAGGGGCTGAACGCAGGACATCTCCGAGAGGTGCACCATCCCGAATGGATCGCTAATGTAGTAATGGTGCCCAAAAAGGATGGCAAGTGGCGAATGTGTGTAGACTTCACCAACCTCAACAAGGCTTGTTCGATGGACAGTTTTCCGCTGCCTCGGATAGACCAGGTGGTGGACGCCAGTTCCGGCCACGAACTGCTCAGCTTCCTCGACGCCTATTCAGGCTATCACCAGATCCGAATGCATCCGAACGACGAGGACAAAACAAGCTTTACAACAGACCTCGGCTTATACTGCTACACCCGGATCCCATTCGGCCTAAAGAATGCCAGAGCAACTTATCAGCGTCTCGTCAACATGATGTTCGCTCCGTAGCTCGGCTGCAATATGGAGGTCTACATCGACGACACGCTGGTAAAAAGCCGCATTGTTGTGAACCATCTGGCCGACTTGGCCGAGACATTCTCCACCTTGCGCAGGTATAAAATGAAGCTGAATCCTGCCAAATGCGCCTTCGACGTGGCCTCCGGGAAATTCCTCGGTTACATGGTCACCCGCCGAGGGGTGGAGGCAAATCCTGCGAAGGTTGCCACTATTATCCAAATGCGCCTTCCGGCCAACGTCCGAGAGGTCCAAAAGCTGAGTGGAAGGATTGCCGCATTAAGCCGCTTCATGTCAAGGGCGGCGGATTACTGTTTTCCCTTCTTCAAGTTGCTGAAGAAGACTAGCAATTTCTCCTGGACGGACAAGTGTCAGTCGGCCTTCGATCAGCTGAAAGCCTATCTCTCCGACGTTCCCATCTTGTCTAAGCCGGTTCGAGGAGAGCAGCTGTTCGTTTATCTCGCCGCGTCTGAAGCGGCTATTAGTGTCGTCCTCGTCCGGGAAGAAGATGGTGTTCAAAGGCCAGTTTATTATATAGGCCGAGCCCTCTACGGAGCGGAGCTTCGATATCCAGCTCTTGAAAGGCTGGCCTTGGCCCTCGTTGTATCCGCGAGGAGGCTCCGGCCCTACTTCCTCGCGCATTCAATAAAGGTCTTCACAGATCAACCTTTGAGGCAAGTCCTCTCTCGGCCAGAAGTGTTCGGGAGGCTAGCGAAATGGGCGACCGAACTGGGAGAGTTCGACGTCTCTTACGGGCCTCGGACCGCAATAAAAGCTCAAGCTTTGGCTGACTTCATTGCGGAGCTCACTCCCGAGTCATCCTCGGCCCCTTAGCCGGAAGTCCAAGCAAATCCTGAGGCCGAAGTCACTTCGGCTCCTTCATCATCGGCGGATGAATGGAAACTAGACGTTGACGGATCCGCATGCTCTTCGGGCAGTGGTGCCAGGTGGATCTGGGCATCTCCAGAAGGGGTCGTCACGGAGTATGCGCTGCACTTCTCCTTCCTGGCTGCCAACAATGCCGCTGAGTATGAAGCCCTTATATCAGGCCTTCGGGCCGCTAGAAGGCTCGGCGCGTAAAGCATAAGTCGTTCAAGGACTCTCAGCTTATCGCCAACCAAGTCACCGGGGAGTACGAGGCTCGGGACGCCTTGATGGCGTCCTTTCTCCAGGTAACCCGCAAGGTCCTAGCTGAATTTACTTCTTATGAGATTGTGCGGATCCCTCGGGCAAAAAATGCTAGGCCAATGCTCTTTCCCGGCTAGCATCAACTCAGGATGGGGGAGGAGGCCGAATGGTCTTAGTAGAAGAACTTTCTGAGTCGAGTCTCAGTGAATCTGAGGTCATGCAAGTGAATGAATCTGAAGCAGAGACCTAGATGACTCCCTTGATCGCCTTTCTCCTCCGAGAGGAGGTCCCGTCCGATCCAAAGGAAGCAAGGCGCGTCCGGCAGCGCTCTTCCCATTTCCTAATTCTAGAGGGTATGCTGTATAAGAAGTCCTTCGGCCAGTCACTCCTTCGATGCCTCGGCCCGGCCGAAGCCGATTATGCCCTTCGGGAAGTACATGAAAGAATTTGCGGAGCACACGCAGGAGGAAGGGCTTTGACCCATAAACTCCTAAGGCAAGGGTACTGGTGGCCGACACTCCGGGAAGACACAGCTGCTCTCGTCCGCTGTTGTGATCAGTGCCAGGTACAGCTCCCTCATTCATCAATCGGCGACCCTCCTGACACCTCTGTCAGATCATTGGCCTTTCGCCCAATGGGGGATTGATATCCTAGGACCTTTTCCCATGGCCACCGGCCAGAGGAAATTCCTTATTGTGGCAGTGGATTACTTCACCAAGTGGGTCGAAGCCGAACCCCTCGCGTCTATAACCAATAGTAATGTATGGAACTTCGTATGGAAGTCCGTCATTTGCCGCTACGGCGTCCCTCGGGCAATCATCTCAGACAATGGCAAGCAATTTGACAGCCACCGGTTCAAAGACAACTGCGCAAACTTCGGTATTCTACACAAATTCGCTGCGGTAGCACACCCTCGGACAAATGGCCAAGTCTAAGTCACTAATCGAAGCCTATTACGAGGACTGAAGACTCGCTTCAGCAAGGCTAAAGGCCGATGGGTTGAAGAGCTGACAAGCATTCTATGGGCCTATCGAACAACAAGACGAACCCCTACCGGAGAAACCCTATTTCGAATGGCCTACGGGGTGGAAGCGGTTATTCCCATTGAAGTCGGCTTGCCGTCGCCGAGGGTTCATACTTACGATCTGGAGGCTAATGATGAAGTCCAGAGAGATCACCTTGATCTTAGAGAAGAGACAAGGGATCAAGCTCGCATTCGGCTGGCGGCATATCAGCAACGCATGGCGAGATATCACAACGCTCGAGTGAAGCCCCGAAGTTTTGAAGCCGGAAACCTCGTGTTGCGGAACGCGCACGCGTCCAAGCCAGCCGAAGCCGCAGGGAAGCTTTCTCCGAACTGGGAAGGCCCTTACCGCGTGAGGGAAGTAATCCGACGAGGGGCTTATCGGCTGGAGACCCTTTCGGGCCAGCCTCTCCCTTGCACCTGGAATGTGGAGCGCCTTCGGCGCTACTTCATGTAAGTTATTTTCCCGAGGTTCAACCGGACACTATGAATGTAGTTTTTTGTTCCGAAGTATTGTGTCCGGCACTACTCTCTAAGTCCGTGTAAACTGTATCGGGAGTGGCTTCGGCCATGCAAACCGTATCGGGAGCGGCACTACTCTGTAAGACCGTGTAAACCGTACCGGGAGTGGCTTTAAGCATTTAAGCATCTCCTTCTTCCTTCCCTTCTGAATCGAATCTTCTTCAGAAGCTAACTTAGCCGTCGGAGGGGGTTTTCTTGGGTCGAAGCCCGGGACCCTCACTGACTGGTTCTTCTTCTTGCAGGGGCTTCGGTTTGAATCTTCGCCGACCTCTCCGAGTCGGCCTCGGCCACCGGCCTCAGTTTTCTTCCTAAGGTCTCGGCCTCGGCCTTCGCCGGCCGAGTCCCCTTCGGCCCTGCGGAGTCCGCTTCGCCCTCGGCAAGCCTTCGTCCGGGTGCCTTTCGGCTTCGGAGCCTCGGCCCCACTCTGCCCTCATCTCGGTCCGGATCCCTGTTGGTCTTCTTCTTCGACATTATTCTCGGATTCTAGTCTCGGAATCCGACCGTGATAGCTTCGGCTACATCACTGGCCTTCCGCTATGCTCTTCAATAACCGGGCGCCACGAGACGAGGCTACCTCTATCCAAGAGAAAAGTGAAGTCCAAAGAGCAAGCCATGATTAGAGGGAGCCCTCTAGTAACGGAGTGGTTTTACAACTTGAAACAGTACCTTCTGATACAAGTCAGTTAGGTGGGGTAGTTAGGCCTACGAACGAGGCCGGTAAGTGAGCTTTGATGAGGAATGAGAAAGAAAAAGGCAGCATGATGTTATACGTGCGTACGTACCATTCCTTATCTATGGTCAACTACTCTATACTCTACTAAATTAGTACAGTATGAGTACTTTCTTGAATCAGAAGAACTGAACTAGCACAAATGTCTTCCAACTCCCTTAGTTGTTACCCCTCCCTATTACTATGTTCTAGTAGTCAGTGTCTATTCTTCTATCAGTGCATATTATTCGAACTTAGCCCCCAAATTAGGGGTCCTCCTTTCCGCTCGGGATCACTTCAGTCTCATTCCCTATTAGACGATCGACGATCGATGAGTGAGGGAGCTATTAAAGTCTGAGCGCCTGGCTCCCACTACTTCTGAGTCAGTGAGGTGGCGTAGAACTCAAAGTGATGTCATAACCTCCTTTTCCTAGTTCGGAAGGAAAGAAGCGTACTACGTGAGGCCTCGCCAATTGATAGGGAGGACCAATATTCTTTCCCAGGCGTATAGTCAAGTCTTGGCGCTTGGGTCTCTGGTGTCGAGTTGCTAGAAGAGGAGCATTGGGCAAGATCACAATAATATCCGACGGAGGGGGCAGAACCACCATATTGTTGAGAAGACCCATTGTTTAGGCCCAATAATTTATATTAGAAGGGATAAGGGGTTGACGTTTACCCCAAGAAAAGTAGTCTTGTGACTAGGAACGTGAAAACAACGAGGCTTGAAGTGAGTCGAGCTTACTTTCGTGGAGGACAAATAGGAGGACAACAAATAGATAGGGTTTTATATAGCTTTGAGTCCGGATGGATGGGGCTTTTCAATTCATGTTATTCTTTGAACGATTGTGATTCCGGAAAACATGGAGAGTGACAGGTCTTTTGATTGATAGAGACCTTCCTGCCAAAGAATCTTTCTAAAAGCTATTCCGCTTGCCAGAGAGAGTTCTATAGCCCTTAAGATAAAGACATGACCATAGGATTGAATAGAGAGCGCCTTTGGGATCCTCTTAAATACCGAATTTCTTGTATTCATGTCATGATTTAGCGCTCCTTCGCTCTGTTGGGAGGTCGAGATGTGGTGTCCAGTCACTCACATCGGTGAGGGCTGCGCTATAACACCCCCTGTGAGTACTGCCTTAGCAAAGCTAACAGTAGGTCAGACAGGTCTGGGACCATCCTTCCGCCTTGCGTTTACATAGCTATGCCCTTTAGTTGCATGTTCAACTTAGGCAAGACCCTACTTGCTGGTTTATCCATCATCCAATCCACAACAAATCGGATGAAAGCCTGAGACTTCTCACCTACTCAAATGAGTGATGGATATAGGTGTCCTCTAAGCCAATCATAAGGCACCTATTTCAATTTGGTTCACTAATAAATGGCACCGAATTCATTATGTTGATTGGCATATTTATATTTGCGCATAATGAAGTCCATGAATATGTGCAATAGTCATCAAATTATGATGAGATCATAATAATGGGACTGATGACTTATAAACACATATTCTCAATTGTTCCTAGTCGTAGGATGTTTGAGAAGGACATCAAACATCCGATTAGACTAGTACAAGTTATTCCAGCTCATATGATGAGGGTGACTGATCTCGTTAGTTACTAGTGCGGAGACACAATGGTAAACCTGTAGGTGCTCATTGGAGAATGAGTTTACTGAACTGATCCAACATGAATCGCCGAATGGTAATTTACCTGACTATCAATCGGCTTGATTCATCGTCACAGTGGCGTAGTTGATCCTTGGACTTGAGACACCAAAGACACCTTGTCGGTGGACTTCTGGACTTTGACCTTGACCTACGAATCCCTATCCACAGGATCTCAAATAGTTAAGGATCGGGTCCAGCAGAAGACCTTCGAAGGTGATTGTGTGTTCAATAAAGGATCGTTCGCTCTCAGGTAACTGGAGAGAGAATGCTCTAGAATAGATCCGCAGGAAGAGACCTGGCCAGAGCAGAAACAATATCAGAAAAGTAGTTTTCGGATATGGTAGAGCGGAGTCTGATTCAAGTGAGTTGACCATCTAGGGTTTGACAGTTGACCATACTTAACTCGAGAGCATTGTGCGAACGAAGGATTATAGCCACGTGTTCACTGTGGACGGACAGATTCCTTAAGTGGGTTGCTGAACCCCATTACCTTCCGGGATCATGCGGTGTTGCTTGGTGTTAGTTTAGGTGGCCTACAAGCCAATCTAACAATGTAAATCTCGTTCATTATTAATAAAATGGCATAATATTCATTATGTGTAAATCGCGTTAATTATCGTTTCATAATGAAGTCCGTGAATATGTGCTATAGTGATCAGATTATGATGAGATCATACTACTGAGACTGATCACTTAAACACACATATTCTTAATCGTTCCTAGTCGGAGGATATCCGATAAGGACATCGGATATCCGGTTAGACTAGTACAGATTACTCCTGCTCATATGATGAGGATGACTGGTCTCATAAGTCATTTGTGTGGAGACACTAAGGCGAATCTGTAGGTGCTCATTGGAGAATGAGTTCACTGAACTGATCCAACTGAATCGCTGGATGGTATTGTACCTCACTGTCAACCAGCTTGATTCTATTGTCGCAGTTGCGTGGATGGTCCTCAGACCTGAGACACCAAGGACACCTTGGCGGTGGACTTCTGTACTTTGACCTTGGTCTACGAATCTCTAGCCATGGGATTCTAATACGCCAAGGATTGGGTACAGCGGAATACCGTCGAAGGGAATTGTGTGTCAATAAGGAATCATTCGCTCTCGGTACTTAGAGAGAGAATGCTCTAGGAAGTATGCGCGGAAGTCCCTGGCCAGGGCGGACGATAATATCGGAAAAGGAGTTTTCCGATATTCATCAGCGGCATCCAAACCAAGTGAGTCGACCGGTTAGGGTTTGACAGCTCGCCATACCCTGAGTTGACTCGAGAGCATTGTACGAATGAAGGATTATATCCACGCGCTAACTGTCGGCGGAAAGGTTCCAAGAGTGGGTTACTTAACCCCAAATACCTTCTGGGTTCACGCGGTGTTGCTTCGCACCCAACGTGATCGAAGGCCCGGTCGAATTCGATGTGAGACATCAATTCAATTGATTAATTGATTAATAAAGGGTTATTAATTAATTAATAAAGCCAGTGAGGAGTCACTGGGCATACTGGGCCATTAACTGGACTGGTACTTGGGCCTAGAGGGTCACACGCAAATGATTCTCAAGGCGATGGATAAATAAGTGGGTTTTATACAAACCGGGTGTTTTTGTGAAAAACCGCGCGGTTATTATAAAACATAGCGAACGGGCTGAGCAGGCCAAGCTGCTGCTAACCCTAGCCGCCCCTCCTCGTTTTCTGTCCTTCTCTGGCGTCCAGGCAGATCCAGATCTGCCCCGCCGCTTCTCCGAATCTCGTTCGACGGGAAATCGTCCGCGCGCTGCGGCGACCGGCGGAGGCTTCGTGGGCTGTGAAGAACGACGAACTCGAGGATATCCGTCGCGGGGAGGATCGCGTGGACTTCGCTAGAGGCCGGGCGCTTGCGCAGCTTGCGGTGTCGCACCGACGGAACCGAACGGCTGCGGATTCGAATCCGCACACGGTGAGAACTTCGATAATCCGATTATCGTATTTTAGTTCTTCGAAACGGGAAACGGATCGCTGTAAATATTTTTGTTTTCCGCTGCGTGAGCGATCCGGAGAAACCGAGAAAACCCAACAGTGGTATCAGAGCCAGGTTCCACTGTTTCTCTTCCCGTTTCGGTTTCCGAAATTAATTTTTCTTGAGTTATTCCATGCATCTAATCTGATTAAAATGACGGAATAGTGTTCATAAGATGAATACGAACAATTTGATTATTTTTCTGTGATTTTTAAGATTTTATTTGGAGGTTTTCGGAGTTCTTCATGAGATGATGAACTAGGGCTTTTCGGCGGCCTCGTACGTGCTTCCCAAGTGTTGGGATGGCGGCCCGGATGCACGGATCTCTAGGTGATAGTCACCACTACACATCCGTCATATTTGCCGGCGCTGGAGTGGCCTTGGAGAGCTGCAAATATGAAGCCCTAATTCGGATTTCAGGCTGTAAAATCAGATTTAAGGGAAAGTTTAAGGGCTCGGGTTGCAGCTTCGGAGGCCCCGCCGGCGGCCATGCCGGCGCCGGACACGCCGCCGGCGCCGGGGGCATCGCCGGCCGGTGCCAGTCGACGCCGGGGGCCGGCCGGCTGCGGCGCCGGATCCTCCCAGCCGCGGGTTCCTGCTGCAAAAAGGGCTTCCTGCAGGTTGGGGTCGGGTTGCAAGGGAGAGGCCGATCCGGCCGGTCCCGAGCCGGTCTGACCGGCTGGGCCGGTCCGGTCTGTTGGTTTGGCCAGGCTAAGCCTGGCTGGGCTTAGCCTCGAGCCAGGGTTCGAACCTGGTTAGAACCAGGCCGAGCCACTGGCTCGAGCCAGAAGGCACAAGGGGCTGAGCCCTATAGGGTTTTTTAATTAAACCTGTTTTACCCTCTTAAAACCCCAAATAAACTCAAATGAAGCCCATTATCCCTTATTAGTCCATTTAATAAATTTAAAATTAGATTTTAATTTAATTCAAAATGTTTTGAATTTTAAATTATTATCTAATTTCGTTTATTTGGGAAATATGATTATGGAATCATTTTAATTAACAAGAAGTTGTTAATTGATTAAATTTGTTATTAATTTAAATGTTAAATTAATAACTAATTTTATTATACTAATTTAAATGTTAAATTAGTAGTTATTAATTAATTGAAATTAATTGTTAGTTTAATTGTTAAATTGATGATTAATTTTAATTAATTAATATAATGGTTTAATAAGGAGTAACTAGTTATTAGTTTAAAGAGTTAAACTAATAATTAATTTTATCCACTAATCTAAGAGTTAGATTAATGCTTAACTGTTAATTTGTGTTAATTATTAGTTTAATAGTTAAATTAGTGATTAACACTTATTAATTATCTAGTCTAATTGTTAGATTGATAATTAATAACAAGTTAGAGTTAATTATTATTTTATGTGATAAGTTAATAATTAATTTTGCTGGATTAATCTAAAGAGTTAGATTTGTCATTAATGGTCTAATTGTTAGATTATTAATGGGGTTTAATCTAAGTGTTAGATTATTAGAATTGTTCTAATTTGCATGGAATAATCTGGAATTATTAATTTGGAGTGTGTGCGCATGTGATGTGTGTTTAATGCTTTTAAATTTTGATTTAATTGCATGTGAAGTTAATTAAATTAGTTTTCAAAATTCAAACACCAATTTTGATTGGATTCCAGCTTTCTGAAAGCCAAAACTTATATATTTTGAAAACTTTTTTTTGTTTTAGCCATGTGATGTGCTGAATCATGTGTGGATGTTTAAAACACACCGTGGTCATGGATATGCACTTTTAATTGTTCATGTGATGAATGATGTATTTGTGTGGATCGTAGATGAATGATGGATGTTTATTAATTGTTAATAAATAGAGGTCTGCGCACCTCTCTCTCTCTCATACTCCGATGTATTTCTACCTCCCTCTCTCTCTTGTACTCGCCATAAGGCCCTCTTCTAATTACATGTAATTCTAGAATTTAAATGTAATATGATCGAGGCAACCGAGGAAGGAGCGAGGACGATCCACAGCTGCAACCAGGAAGGCGAAAAGATGGAGATCTCTTGCCTATGTGTTTGCAGGTTATCTAATATAATTGTTATGATTAGATTGTGTGTGCGTTTGACTGTTGGCTCCAGTCAAACCCACTGTGCTATCCATAACCACACTAATGACATGTATGTGATGCATTGTTTATCTTTTGATTATGAATCAAAGCAGGTTATAGTATTTAGTAAATATATACGATATATTTATATATTATCACCTAGGAGAGACCAAGATAAAAGTTATCCAAATACCCTTAGATAAACTCTAAGCCGTAACGCGAGTAGTTAAGAACTTACCGCGTGGTCCACCATCGTTATAGTCATAGGATTCGAATAACTTTAGGCAGGTTTGTTGTGCTATCCACAAGGCCTGCTTAATTGGGAGGAGAAACTGTGGCTATGGCATTAGATGCCTATAGATCGGGGTAGAGGAACCATATAGCTTTGTTGTGCTATCCACAAGGGCTGCATGCAAATCTATGCTCGTCGCGTAATGATGGTTAGCTTAGACCAGGATTAATGGTTTGTTGTGCTATCCACAAGGCCATTAAATCTCTGGGGACCGAAGCTATGATCAGATATTGCAAGGAGTTGCAAGTCTCATGAGTTGGGTGCTCTCTGATTGTATTACAGTTTGTTGTGCTATCCACAAGGCTGTAGTGCAAGTCATTGGGATTCTGATCCCCACTAGGAGACTGTCGACGTCTCCCGTTCTGTATAACTGAGGGTTATACAGTCCGTCGAAAATTAGTGGGAGTTAAACTTGAACAAAAGACCATGTCCTGTTTTAAACTTTAATAATTGAACATCTGCTAAGTAGATTTTACTTACGTCATGTAGGGAATTATGTCGTCGAATAACTCACTCCGTGGCATACTTGATGCCGTTTTGACTTACCTGATCTACTCAGATTGGTTCAGAAGCCTGAAGAATGTCTTCATATCTGAACGCAATAACTTTGTCCCTAGAGCTGATCCTCCTGCTGAATCGGCATTGGATGCCCCTGAAGCAGGGATGATAGCTAACGATAAAGGATCGAAGGACAAAGATAAAAGAGTAGTGAAGGGTGACTGCTTATACTATAAGCAGTATGGTCACTGGAAGAGGAACTGCAAGGAGTTCCTTAACGATAAAGCTCATGGAAGAGTGAAGCTGTCTGAAGCTTCAGATATCTATATGATAAATATCAACTTGTCAGTTAGAGATTCCACATCTTGGGTATTAGATACCGGATGTGCTTCTCATATCTGCCATGATGTGCAGATGCTGACAAGTAAGCGCAAGCTCAGACAAGGTGAGGTGGAATTGAGGCTAGGAAACGGCGCAAAAGTTGCGGCGATTGCTGTTGGGACAGCAAACCTCAGGCTTCCATCGGGAGACACCTTACTATTGGAAGATTGTTATTATGTTCCTAGCATAAAAAAGAACATCATATCGATATCTTGTTTGGACAAGATAGGATATAGGTTGACTATTGAGAATAGAAGTTGTTCGATTTATTATGGTAATAAATCAATACCTTCGGCATCTTTAGTCAACGGTCTATATCTAATAGATGTTTCTCATTACAATCTTCAGATTGATAATGCTCTTAAGAAGAGCAAGAATTGTGTGAACCAGGCCTACATGTGGCATTGTAGACTTGAGCACATTGGCGAAAGCAGGTTGCAAAAGTTGCACAAGCATGGTTTCTTAACAGCATTCGATTATGAATCGTTTGCAACATGTGAACCTTCCTTATGGGAAAGATGACGAAATCTGATGAATATCGGAAAACTCCATTTACAGGACATGGAGAACGTGCCAAAGACATTTAGGAACTACATTCGGATGTATGTGGTCCAATGTCCACCCAAGCCAAAGGTGGCTTTTCTTACTTCATCACGTTCACCGATGACTTCTCAAGATTCGGCTATGTGTACTTAATGAAGTACAAGTCGGAAGCATTTGAGAAGTTCAAGGAGTTCAAGAATGAGGTAGAGAAGCAGTTAGGAAAGAGTATTAAAGCTCTTCGATCAGATCGAGGAGAAGAATACTTGAGTACTTACTTCACACAATTCTTAAAGGATAATGGTATCCTTTCTCAACTGACCCCTCCATATACACCACAGATGAATGGTGTATCTGAAAGGAGGAATCGCACCTTGTTGGACATGGTGCGATCTATGATGAGCTTTTCAGGATTACCAGTGTCCCTCTGGGGGTATGCTCTAGAGTCAGCAGCATGCCTACTGAACAGAGTACCCAGCAAGTCTGTGGCCTCTACTCCATATGAGATATGGAAAGGCAGAAAACCAGAATTTAAACATGTTAAAGTCTGGGGTTGTCCTGCTCATGTAAAGAGGCATGATCCAGACAAGCTGGAATCACGAACTGATAAATGTAGGTTTGTGGGATATCCAAAGGAAACCTTTGGATACTATTTTTACCATCCTGATGAACAAAATGTGTTTGTCGCCAGGAAAGCAGTCTTCCTGGAAGAGGAATACCTTCTCCAGGAGGACAGTGGGAGTAAAATAGTACTGGAAGAGGTTCCAGATCCCCAAACAGCTGCATTATCATCAGATGAGATATCAGTTCCTGAATCTATTCAGGTACACATAGATGAGCCTCATAGATCTGGTAGAGTACCTAGACTACCCGAACAATATGTGGGACATATCGCAGAAGGTGAGTCTAAGGTACAATATAATGAGGATGATGATCCTAAAACCTACCAGGAGGCCATAGAAGGCCCAGAATCCGGGAAATGGCGAGAAGCCATGAACTCAGAAATCCAGTCCATGTACACCAACCAAGTTTGGAACTTGGAAGACTTGCCCGAGGGTATTGTACCCATCGGATGCAAGTGGATCTTTAAGAGAAAGATCGGTGCTGATGGACGGATCGACACTTATAAGGCAAGGTTGGTGGCAAAGGGATATCGTCAAAGGCAAGGAATTGACTATGACGAGACTTTCTCACCAGTTGCCATGATAAAGTCGATCAGTGTTCTGCTCGCCATTGCTGCATATTTTGATTATGAAATTTGGCAGATGGATGTGAAGACTGCCTTCCTCAATGGTAACCTTGAGGAAGAGGTGTATATGATACAACCAGAAGGTTTCACATCCAAAGAATCTCCAGATAAAGTGTGCAAGCTTCAGAGGTCCATTTATGGACTGAAGCTGGCTTCCCGGAGCTGGAACATAAGATTTGACGAGGCTGTCAAGTCTTATGACTTCATTAAGAATGAAGATGAGCCTTGTGTGTACAAGAAGACCAGTGGGAGTGCAGTCACTTTTCTAGTTCTTTACGTAGATGACATACTACTCATTGGGAATGATATAGCTATGATGTCATCAGTAAAGGTCTGGCTGTCGAAAAACTTCTCCATGAATGATTTGGGAGAAGCATCCTACGTATTGGGAATACGGATCCATAGAGATAGATCAAAGAGGATACGGATCCATAGAGATAGATCAAATCCTTGTACATAGATACCATAGTCAAAAGGTTTGGCATGGAAAATTCCAAGAGAGGTTTCATACCGATGAGACATGGAATCAATCTCTCAAAGGAGCAGTCTCCTAAGACTCCTAATGAGAGGGCATTCATGGATAGAATACCCTATGCCTCTGCCATAGGATCTATCATGTATGTCATGCTATGTACACGGCCTGATGTTGCATTTGCTCTAAGTGTTACGAGCAGATTTCAGGCTGATCCAGGTGAAGAGCACTGGAAGGCAGTGAAATGTATCCTTAAGTACTTAAGAAGAACTAAGGATATGTTTCTTATCTATGGAGGAGGTGACTTAAAACTGCGAGGCTTTACTGACTCGAGTTTCTAGTCAGATCCAGATGATAGCAAGTCAACATCTGGATTCGTGTTTACATTGAACGGAGGGGCAGTGTGCTGGAAGAGTTCCAAGCAAGTAACCACTGCAGATTCGACGACTGAAGCTGAGTACATCGCTGCAGCTGAAGCCGCCAAGGAAGCAGTGTGGTTGAAGAAATTCATCACCGACCTCGGCGTAGTTCCCAGTATCTCTGATCATGTTCCGCTGTTGTGAGACAACAATGGGACTATTACACAAGTGAAAGAGCCGTGGTCTCATCAGAAATCGAAAGATGTTCTGAGGCACTTTCGTATTATCTAGAGGAGATTTAGTAGTGGAAAGAGTTCCACCCGTCGACCATGTAGCAGATCCACTGACAAAGCCGTTGGCTCAAATTGTGTTTGAGCGTCACCTAGAGTCTATGGGATTATTGTATAAAGGTGATTGGCTTTAGTCCAAGTGGGAGATTGTTAGTTTAGGTGGCCTACAAGCCAATCTAACAATGTAAATCTCGTTCATTATTAATAAAATGGCATAATATTCATTATGTGTAAATCGCGTTAATTATCGTTTCATAATGAAGTCCGTGAATATGTGCTATGGTGATCAGATTATGATGAGATCATACTACTGAGACTGATCACTTAAACACACATATTCTTAATCGTTCCTAGTCGGAGGATATCCGAGAAGGACATCGGATATCCAGTTAGACTAGTACAGATTACTCCTGCTCATATGATGAGGATGACTGGTCTCATAAGTCATTTGTGTGGAGACACTAAGGCGAATCTGTAGGTGCTCATTGGAGAATGAGTTCACTGAACTGATCCAACTGAATCGCTGGATGGTATTGTACCTCACTGTCAACCAGCTTGATTCTATTGTCGCAGTTGCGTGGATGGTCCTCAGACCTGAGACACCAAGGACACCTTGGCGGTGGACTTCTGTACTTTGACCTTGGTCTACGAATCTCTAGCCATGGGATTCTAAGACGCCAAGGATTGGGTACAGCGGAATACCGTCGAAGGGAATTGTGTGTCAATAAGGAATCATTCGCTCTCGGTACTTAGAGAGAGAATACTCTAGGAAGGATGCGCGGAAGTCCCTGGCCAGGGCGGACGATAATATCGGAAAAGGAGTTTTCCGATATTCATCAGCGGCATCCAATCCAAGTGAGTCGACCGGTTAGGGTTTGACAGCTCGCCATACCCTGAGTTGACTCGAGAGCATTGTACGAATGAATGATTATATCCACGCGGTAACTGTCGGCGGAAAGGTTCCAAGAGTGGGTTACTTAACCCCAAATACCTTCCGGGTTCACGCGGTGTTGCTTGGCACCCAACGTGATCGGAGGCCCCGTCGAATTCGATGTGAGACATCAATTCGATTGATTAATTGATTAATAAAGGGTTATTAATTAATTAATAAAGCCAGTGAGGAGTCACTGGGCTTACTGGGCCATTAACTGGACTGGTACTTGGGCCTAGAGGGTCACACGCAAATGATTCTCAAGGCGATGGATAAATAGGTGGGTTTTATACAAACCGGGGGGTTTTGTGAAAAATCGCGCGGTTAGTATAAAACATAGCGAACGGGCTGAGCAAGCCAAGCTGCTGCTAACCCTAGCCGCCCCTCCTCGTTTTCTGTCCTTCTCTGGCGTCCAGGTAGATCCAGATCTGCCCCGCCGCTTCTCCGAATCCCGTTCGACGGGAAATCGTCCGCGCGCTGCGGCGATCATTGCGGCGACCGGCGGAGGCTTCGTGGGCTGCGAAGAACGACGAACTCGAGGATATCCGTCGCGGGGAGGATCGCGTGGACTTCGTTAGAGGCCGGGCGCTTGCGCGGCTTGCGGTGTCGCACCGACGGAACCGAACGGCTGCGGATTCGAATCCGCACACGGTGAGAACTTCGATAATCCGATTATCGTATTTTAGTTCTTCGAAACGGGAAACAGATCGCTGTAAATATTTTTGTTTTCCGTTGCGTGAGCGATCCGGAGAAACCGAGAAAACCCAACACTTGGCACCCAACTTGATCAGAAGTCCGACCGAATTTACATGCGATGTTAATTCGGTTAAGTAATTAGTTAATATCTAGATATTAATTAATTATAATAAGTCAATAACTAGTTATTGGACTTAACGGGCTGAAAACCGGACTGGTAAATGGGCTTAGAGGGTCACACGCAATAAGATTCTCAGTCGGTGGTACATAAGTGGGATTTATATAACTCGGGGACTTTTGTGAAAAGTCGCGCCGACTTAATATATATACGCGCTGTTGAGAAACCCTTGGCCAAGCTCCAAGATTTCCCTTGCTGGCCGTCATCCCCCCTTTCTCTCTCCTCCTCTGGGCGCCCCGTTCCTGACGCCAGAACAGTTTCTGTCCCCGCCGCGTTGCTGCGGGATTTCAGCAATCGTTGCGGCGACGGATCTTCAGCGAGCGAGCTCATATGGACGAGGGATCGAGGACGAACCACCGCAGAGGATCGCGTGGATAGCGCTGGAGGCGGACGCTTGTGCAGCTCGCGACATCGCCTCGACGAAACCGAAACGGAAGCAGATTCGAATCCGCGCAGGGTAATCAGATTCCAACCCGATTTTTCGGTTAGCGTTTTTCGTTCCGAATCGGATCAGCGGGCATCGGGCGGGATTAATTTTGTTCGTCGTTTCCGGTGCGTTCTTCGCATCCCGCCCGGATCCCAATAGTGGTATCGGAGCCAGGTTCCGCTCTGATCCGCTTCGGAACGACGAAATTAATATTCTAAAATTATTTCCATGCTCAGAATATTTTCTCTCGCAAAGTTTGTTCATGGGATGAACTTGCTAAGATCTGGAATTTTTTTTATGGAGAAAATCAAAATTTTTGGGGTTTTCATCGCGTTCTTCATGGAGATGAAGAACCGGTTTTGTAGGCTTCAAAAGGGGATTAATGATGGTTGGACCATCTCTGTGGGTTTGCTGGTATGACCAGCTACCCCTCACCATCCCCGAAAAATTTCTATGGCGGCCGGTGGAGCTTTTCTTCCCATAATTTTCAAGAGTTGAAAATGGATTGAGGAAAGGCTAAATTCTGCAAAATTGCACAAATCACCATCTTTAAGAGGCTACCGTCGGCGAACGGATCACCGGCCGGTGACCACCGGCGGTGGAAATGAAAGGGGTAACTATCCCCTACAATTTCCGGCCACCCTCGCGGCCGGCGGCGGCGGCGCCTGAACCCTGCAACAAACAGGGCCAAAAACCCTAAAACGGGCCGGCCGAGCTGCTGGAAACAGGGCCTGGACCGGCCGGTCCCGCGCCAGGCGTTTGGCCGGGCGGGAGCTGGTCCGGCCGGCCCAGGCGCCCGACTTGACTGAGCCAGGTCGCGCCTGGGTTCGGCCCTGGCCCGGCCCGAGCGCGCTTGGGGCTCGTCGTGGCTCGGCCAGGTGCCTGGGCCTGAGCCAGGTGCCCCCTGGCTCAAGCCAGACGAGCCAGGTTCGGCCCTGGCTGCACCAACTCGAGCCAGTTGGGCCCAAAAAGCCCTAATTAGGGCCATTAAGCCTATTTTAGCCCTTATAACCCCCAAAAACCCCTTTAATAAATTATAAAACCCCACCCTTTTAACCTGGAAAATTGTATTGTTTAAAACAGTTTTAAAATTATATATTATTTTCAGTTAAATAGGTTTATTAAGATTTGATCTTAATATTAGGTTAATTTATTAAGATATGATCCTAATTTATTAACTAACAAATGTTGTTATTATTTATTAGGATATGATCTTAATAAAGGGGTTTATAATTTGAGATTTGATCTTAAGTAAAGGGGATTAAGATATGATCTTAATTTATAATTAACAAATGTTGTTATTTATATAAAATGTGATCTTAATTAATTATTAACAATTGTTGTTATTAATTATTAAGATAATATTATTAATCTTAATTAACAAGTGCTGTTAATTCATTTTTAAGATTTGATCTTAAACTTATATTAACAACAGTTGTTATTTAATTATTAAGTAGTGACTTAAACTTTAATTATCAAATGTTGTTAATTAATCTTGGTCAAGTGATTAGATTGTTTTAATTTCTTAGCAATTGTTGTTATGAAATTTAGTATTTGATTGAGGGATACTTAATAAAAGTTATTAAGTGTTTTGTTAACTTTTAATAATAGTTATTAAAGAGTTAATTGTTTCTTGAGAATTAACCTTAATAAAAGTTATTGAGGATTAATTATGGCTTACTAATAGTTATTAAGCTAATTAATATTCTCAAGGATACCTTAATTGAATTTTGAAGATCTAATCTACTTAATAATTAATCTTTTAATAAAAGTTATTAAAAGGATTAAATTAAGTCTAAGATGTTAGACTATTTTAATTAGAAATGTTCTAATTATTATTCCTTAATAACTATTATTGAGAAATATTTTTTTATGAAAGGGGTTTATTAACAAGGGGTCGTTAAGCGGTTAATAATTTGAGTTGAAAATTCTTTTATAAATGTTATTTATGAATTTTTAATTCTATCTAAATATTAGATTGTTTCGCATTAATAATTGTTATTAATGTGATTTAATATTAATCTAAGTGTTAGATTAAATAATTTAGAAATGTTCTAAATTTTGCATGGAATATTTTAGAATTTTAATTTTAGCTTTGTGTGCGCATGTTGATGTGTTTAATGCTTTAAATTAGATTTATTGCATGTTAGAAAATAAGAATTTTGAAAATTCAAAATTATCTAATTTTGATTGGTACCCAAGTTTTAAGAAAGTCAAAATTATTATAATTTCAAATTTTTAGCCTTCATGTGATGTGCATTATCATGTGTGGATGGTTAAAATTTGTGGTGGTTATGGACATGCACTTAGTTAAATTCATATCATGTGATGGTGTGTGATTTTGTGGATTGTTATGGGATGTAATGTACATTAATTAAGTGTTAATTAATGAGACCTGCGTGTCTCCCTCTCTTTCTCATTCCATTGTAATTCTATCTCTCTCTGTCATTGTACTTGGCCATAAGGCTTTCTTTTACAATTAATTTGTATTTGAAAATGTTTCAAATTCTATTTTATATTTGTAATTGATCGCGCCGACCGAGGAGAGGCGAGGATGATCCACAAGTGCAACCAGGAAGGCGACAGGAGATGAGATCACCAATAGCTATGTGTTTGCATGTTTAGATTATATAAATGTTATATAGTTTTGGTGATTAATTGTTTGGCTCCAGTTAATCACCGTGCTGTCCATGACCACATAATGAACATGTATGGATGATGCATGCTTTTAGTTTTTTATTATGAATCAATTGCTAATATCTAGGTATAGTTAAATATATTCGATATATTTATAAACTATCACCTAGGATGAGACCAACTTAATATAAACAAAACCTTCAACATAAAGTCTAAGTCGGAGCGCGAGTCATTGAGAATGTACCGCGTGGCTCTCCATCAATATAGTTCTTAGAACTTGATTCAGTGATGACAGTATCTACGTGTTTACCCGAGATCTGCCACCATCTGATGAAAGGACTATTAACTATGGCATTATGATGCCTTCAGATTGGAATAGAGGAACAGTGTAGCTATCCTCGCGTTTACTCGAGAGCTGCATTCTTACTCTACTCTGTCACGTATTGATGGTAAAGCTTAGACCATGTACAATGGTCTACTGTGTTTACCCGAGACCATTAAAGACCTGGGAGCCGAAATAAGATCGGATATTGCAAGGAGTTGCAATTACCATGAGATGGTTGCTCTAAGATAATGGTATGATACTATGTGTTTGCCCGAGGTCATACTGTGATTCTTGGAGATTCTGATCCTCACTAGAAGACCGTCGAAGTCTTCCGTTCTGTATACATGAAGGTTATACAGTCCGTTGAAAAATAATGGGAAATAATTCAAGATAAAAGACCATAATTGAATTATCAGAACTATCTGCTTAAATCACGTTATTTGCTTCGATTCACTAAAATGTCGTCTATTCTAGAAGTCGGCATATTGGATGCCAATACTTCTCATACTCAGACTGACTAGAAAACTCTGAAGAATGTCTTCAGGGCCAAGTGAAAGTCACTATCCTAATCAGACATCATGAATCCTCTTACTTGGATAGACCAAGGTGAAGAGGTACTCATAGTATGCCTTATTGAAAGGCAATGATTATCATGAAATCTTTTATTTGGATAGACCAAGATGAAGAGATATTTATGATGTGCCTTTGAGAAAGGCAAATGGTAAGATTTTAAATGGTCAAACCCACACCTGAAAGGATAAAGAAAAGTCAGCTGAGATAGAGAAGTAGCAGTTCTCCCACTGCAACCAATATAAGGATACTGGTAAAGGCAAAACGAATATGGAACTTGAAAGAAGTTTCATATATTCTTATTATCGACTTTTGCATGTCTATTGGAGAATTAGCGTATCTAATATGAGATATTGGAAATGATTCTCAGAACTGCGATAGTGTGTAAACTTAGACAAGTAAAAGGAAATCGAGAAAATGTAAGCGTTGAGTTAGACTCAACTATTGTTCATGATTTTCAAAGATTACTGTTAGACAGTAAATCTTTGTATATCTATAGGAGTCAAATATGAAACTAAATAATTGTTATTTAGTTGCATAAGATATCAAGAATAACATTGATTGAGAAAGAATAATAGTTGTTCAAATCAGTCAATGCACTATAGAGTCTTGATGTGACATTTCATGGGATGAATGTTCACAAGTCTCCTATAGAAATGAACTGTATGAATCCTGATTATCTATAGTATTGTCCACAGGATTGTACAATAAGAAATTATTGATGTTGATACATATTGATGTAAACATATATCAAAGGCCAAAGATAATCACTCTCATTGACTTACCTTATGGTTAACTCTCAGAATGATTCGACTGTAAGTACTTATTGAAGTACAAGACGAATATATATGAGAGATTAAGGTATAAGATCAATATGAAGTATTAGAATTTTTGATTTGATCAAAGAAACTAATACTTAGGTATATGATTCACATAAATCATTAAGAGGATAATTGTATCCTCGCTCGATTAATCCTCATTGTACATCATAGTAATATGATAGAATGAGGAATTGCACCTTATTAAGATATGGTGCGATACATAATAGGATTTGTCTAATTCTTATCCTTTTGAACATGAGTATGAACATTAGATGTCCATACTTTAAAGATGGTTCCAAATAAGTCAGTGTGTGTCCATATAAGATATGGAAACCAAATAATTCATATGAGATGTGAATTATGAACAAATCTTTTTTTAAAGTCAGGTATTATCGTAATGTGAATTTGTGAATGTCTAAAGAGTTTGGACAATACATTTATTGGCCAGGCGATAATGAAATAATTATCGTCCTGAAAGTTGTCTTCCGTGAAGAGGAACATGTCCTCAGAGAAGATAGTGGGAGCTAATAAAACTAGAAGATGTTCTAGACCCACAAATTAACATAAGATTATTAGATAATCTTTAATTGTTTGGAACCACTCATGACACACATCAGAGTGCTTCATAGATTTTTGAGATTCTCTCAGTGACTAGAAGGATATGTTTGACATATCTGATTTAGCAAGGTGAAAGGAGCTCAAAATAGATTATGATCTAAAATCTATAATAATGATGCTCTCTGTCATTACAACTTTGAGATTGATAAGTTTATTAGAATTCTACTTATCTATACTGCCAATCATGAGATGATGACAGTTGGATATTAAAAGCGTCCACTCAATGTGATTGAGATAAAGATGTATATGATACACCTTTAAAGCTTTTAAAATGTCCAGGAAGCAAGTTATGATTTCAAAAGATTATTTTGAATCAAACTAAAACTTTCCAAAGTTGTAATAAAAGTTTTTGACTTAATTGTCAGAAATTACGTGATCATTAAGAATGATCATGGACTGTGTGTGTTTCAAAAGGGACAGTGGGAGCATGGTCAATTTAGTAATACTTTATGATAATAACATCAAAGTCATTGAGAATGACTTCGGGATGTTACTATTAGTGAAAGCATTGTTAACCATGGTTTCCTCCATAATGGATTTAGTTATAATATTCCACGTGTTAGAAATACGAATCTATTAAGATAGATCGGTAGGGATATTATATTGACCTGTATGTCAAAATGTTTGGCATAAATTCATAACAAGTCTCAATTGTTGAGATATGAAATTTATTTCTTTAAAGAAAAGATTTCTTAAAGGATACAGGAGTGAAATGCATCATTAAGCGCTTGAGAAGTGCTAAAGATGCATTCACGTATATGGAGATGATGATTTGAAACAATGAGGTCACACTGACTCAAATTTCAAGTCAAATAATGGGTTCAACCTTCTCGTAGAAAGAAATTGATTAGAATGATTCCAATCCAGAACTCGATGTTAAGGTGACGATATAAATAAGTGATACTGTTATTAGAACAGTATAGATGAAAAGGTTCATCCCTGAACTAGATGTAGTTCTAAAAGGTCTCTGATACTATGCTATCATTGTAGGACAACAGTGGGAGCAATAAATTATGTTATCGAGCCATGGTCTTTTCAGAAGTTGCAGAACATTCTGAGGTTCTTTCACAGGTTCAGAGATAAAGGATTAAGAGGAAATAACGTAATGGAAAATATTCCATCTGTAGATAATTTAGCAGATCCCTGACCAAGTCTTAGTCACAGACTTTTGTGAGCATCACCTAGATTTGATGGAGATCAAATGCGAAGGTGATTTGGCTTGAGTCCAAGTGGGAGATTGATGGATATAGGTGTCCTCTAAGCCAATCATAAGCCACCTATTTAAATCTGGTTCACTAATAAATGGCACTAAATTCATTATGTTGATTGGCATATTTATATTTGCGCATAATGAAGTCCATGAATATGTGCAATAGTCATCAGATTATGATGAGATCATAATAATGAGACTGATGACTTATAAACACATGTTCTCAATTGTTCCTAGTCGTAGGATGTTTGAGAAGGACATCAAACATCTGGTTAGACTAGTACAGGTTATTCCAGCTCATATGATGAGGGAGATTGATCTCGTTAGTTACTAGTGTGGAGACACAATGGTAAACCTGTAGGTGCTCATTGGAGAATGAGTTCACTGAACTGATTCGACATGAATCGCCGAATGGTAATTTACCTGACTGTCAATCGGCTTGATTCATCGTCACAGTGGCGTGGTTGATCCTTGGACTTGAGACACCAAAGACACCTTGTCGGTGGACTTCTGGACTTTGACCTTGACCTACGAATCCCTATCCACGGGATCTCAAATAGTCAAGGATCGGGTCCAGCGGAAGACCTTTGAAGGTGATTGTGTGTTCAATAAAGGATCGTTCGCTCTCAGGTAACTGGAGAGAGAATGCTCTAGAATAGATCCGCAGGAGTCTCTGGCCAGAGCAGAAACAATATCAGAAAAGTGGTTTTCGGATATTGTAGAGCGGAGTCTGATTCAAGTGAGTTGACCATCTAGGGTTTGACAGTTGACCATACCCTAGGTTAACTCGAGAGCATTATGCGAACGAAGGATTATAGCCACGTGGTAACTGTGGACGGACAGGTTCCATAAGTGGGTTGCTGAACCCCATTACCTTCCGGGATCATGCGATGTTGCTTGGCGCCCAACTTGATCAGAAGTCCGACTGAATTTACATGCGATGTTAATTCGGTTAAGTAATTAGTTAATATCTAGATATTAATTAATTACAATAAGTCAATAACTAGTTATTGGACTTAACAGGTTGAAAACCGGACTGGTAAATGGGCCTAGATGGTCACACGCAATAAGATTCTTAGTCGGTGGTACATAAGCGGGATTTATATTAACTCGGGGACTTTTGTGAAAAGTCGCGCTGACTTAATATATATACGCGCTGTTGAGAAACCCTGGGCAAAGCTCCATACTTTCCCTTGCTGGCCGTCATCCCCCCTTTCTCTCTCCTCCTCTGGGCACCCCGTTCGAGGCGCTAGAACAGTTTCCGTCTCCGCCGCGTGTGATTCCCGAAAGTCGGGAATTCTCGTCGGCGGGATTTCAGCAATCGTTGCGGCGACGGATCTTCAGCGAGCGAGCTCATATGGACGAGGGATCGAGGACGAACCACCGCAGAGGATCGCGTGGATACCGCTGGAGGCCGGATGCTTGTGCGGCTCGCGGCATCGCCTCGACGGAACCGAAACGGAAGCGGATTCGAATCCGCACACGATAATCAGATTCCAACCCGATTTTTCGGTTAGCATTTTTCGTTCTGAATCGGATCAGCGGGCATCGGGCGGGATTAATTTTATTCGTCGTTTCCGCTGCGTTCTTCGCGTCCCGCCTGGACCCCAACAATGAGATTGAAAACTACCATTTCGTCGAATCCGAAAAGGTTTCGAAAAGCGCAGAAGGTAAGTTCGGTGGTAAGATCTAAAGGGGAGATTCACGGGTAACTTCGGAGGGTGGGGAAGGAAGCGATCTCATTCAATCATTTTTGGGGTTCGACGTTCATCATTTCTTACACCACTATCGGCAGAGAAGGTGGCGGGCCGACGAAGACATCTTTCTATGACTTCGAGTCTTTCCATCCCGGCAGTAGTAGAAAGATTCCTTCCCTCTCATCCTTCCGGTGGAAGGATTGGATTATTGAGAGGAGTAAGATCGAACCAGAGAAAGCTATCCATAGACGGTGGGATAGCTAGCTAGTAGTACCGAATTTCTATTTCATTCATGTCTCCTATCCCTTTCATAAGAGTGGATCTCCCCCTGGCAGCTTGACTGCATCTTCCTCCCCAACCATAGGAATGGTAAGAGAGGACCCGCCAACCTTTCTTTCCTACTCCGATCTCGCCTTTACAGCCAGTAATGCTCGATTCCCACCTCCCCACTCTCCATCCGCCGCTGAAGAAAGAATCTAACCTGTCCCTTCTGCTTTCTCTACTATTCGACATTTCCTTGAGGAGTAAATCAGTGAGGGAGGGAATATTCAAGACTGAACAGCCTTCCAACAAAAATCAACTGCCATAGGTAAGGTAATCTTCCTTCTATAAACTTCTGGGCTGGTTCTGAATGCAGGTATCGAACTAGGGCATCGTTTCTTGGGCTTTTGAATGGCTACCGCCTAATGTGCCATTTGACCTCAGTCATTTTTGACAAAAAGGCATTTTCCCGGCTGATTCAATAGCATTGGACTAGCTCGGAAAGCTTTAGTAAAGCAGTACGGATCCCCCTTCCAAGGAAATGGGATAGGATATAATGGCACTGGCTATTTATGGATTGGTGCACTCACTCCCTTTATTTACTATTGGGATATTGATGCAGAGAACCCTCTCGCCGGCCGATCTTCGTCTCCTCCTTTTTTTTGTCCAATGATTCCGTTTCACACTAAGCTCTTCAAGCCTTCTAACAGGGCATTCGTGAGCAAGCCCATACTGATTTTCCTTGACGGCTTCTAGTAGCCCTTCCTCCACCAAGAGAAACCCTAGGAGAAGACCATGCTACCATAGATCAGGGGAAGCCCACCTCGGAAGCCATTTGACCATGAGTTCACATCTTAGGATCAGAAGGAAAGATCCCATCCCATCTTTAAAGCAATGGTCTACGACTCCGCAGCTTGCTTAGGAGAGCTCCTTTGTTATTTTTGTTCTACCGTTAAGAGAAGGATCACAAGCCCTAGTCCCAAAACAGCATATTCATCTGCACCTGAAAGGGACGAAGTGACTCGACTGAAAGGAGAGGGTCCGAAGGAGCTCGACCAGCAGGAGAGGGGTTAAGTGACTCGACTAAAAGGAGAGGGGAAATTGAGCTTGAAACCGATTGGTCCGAGGGCTTGCTTGATTTTCGAAGCGGAGTAGCAGATTCAACAACAGAGTCAACCATTGATCCGAGAAGGAAGGGAATGATTTCAATTCCAATTCAAGGTACAGAATATTGAACAGAGGTATCCGAAGAAGCAACCGGAGAATCCGGTTTTTCAGACGCATCAACCGAAACAGGCGCATCAACAGACGTAGAAACTGAATCATCATTGTCCGCATCAGATGATGCAACAGGTCCTGAAGCGTCAATATAGGGCTTCGGTTCGGGAGCAAGCTTCCAACTCAACTCACAAATCATCGATAGGATCAATTGAACGGAACAACTCTAATCAAATGATCGAGAAGGCTAAAAACGAGACGTTTAACATACATTGATCATGGGCGGTGGGTGGGTGTAGAAAGGGCAGGTCCCATTCCTAGGAGTTTCATTCCAGGTTTCCTCAATCAATTGTATACATTTTTCATTCATAAGTCATTGTTGATCCATCCTCAAAGGTATAGGGCCCCAGTCAAGTCAGTCTTATCCTTGGTTGTCATTAATATAGGTCTATGATCAGACAGTGTAGGAATGGATTCAAGGTTGATAGATTCGTTCTCGTTCTAAATAAGTCCTTCCCGGTCCTTTCCCTATTGTCGATTAGACCGGGCGATATAGATCGCTTCATTTTTTAATTTGAAAGTGAGATGTTACTGAGCAGTTCTCTGAATGTAGACATGAGACGATCAGCAGATCTTCGGCCGCCCTTTTAGTCTATGGTGAGTCTGATCTGGTTAACATCCTCCATGTATAAACATCAAATATCCTTAAACATTTCCAGTTCCTGTGCCCCCTCCATTCATTCCTTTTTGAAACATTCCAATGGTGGTCCATATAGATTGGAGATGTCAATGAATTCACTAGAGTCAAATGTATGCTCCATTTGATCCAGTAAGGAGTCGTTAGTACTGTCGAGGCCCTCATTCTCTTCTTCCGAATCAGGCCGACACAACGTATTGGAATGGGGATCAAGACCACTGAAAGCGACTCCAGTAGGTATCCTGGGCTTAGTTGGCTACCCAGTTGAATTTCCTGCAAGAATTTGGAATTTGATGTTGTTCTACGTTCCTTCTCATTTTCATCAGTTTCTCTCTATTCCCTAAGCCGAATATGTTTCAAGAGGAGTTTCTTCATAAGATAACTAGTTCATCCTTACCCCGGTCTTTTTTGTCTCGTCGGGTAACGTAGGGGGCAATTTCAATGCATCAGATTCTTTTTCAGCAGACGAGACTGATTTTGGACTTTGCAATAACTCGGCCTTTGCCGCCCTTCCCTACACGGATGACCTGGGATGGGTTCAGATGCTGCAGGCTTGATGCCGGTGTTTATGGGTTAGATGCAGGGTCTTCCGGGCTGGGTTTGCATTTTTGAAACAACTGCTTCCGCCGCTACTGGTGGGGTTATCGACTCCCCCGCTACTGGATCGCCCGAATCACCTGCCGGATCTACTGCCGGATGATCCACTTCTGTATGGACCAGTGCTGCTACTGGATCGGTGGAATAGACAAAAGCAACTGCTTCAGCGGTCAGCTGGATTAACGACTGAATCTGGACCTGGATCTACTCGTGCTAGCTTTTGATCTTCCATACATATCCGGCTACTTGTGCCAGTGGTTGCGGAACCAAGTTAAGGGATGCTACTGGATGTGCTGCTACTACCACATACGCTACTGACTAAGGAGCTGGGACTGGCTAAGCAACCGGCTCCACTGATGCTTGCTTCGTCATCAATGTCGTAGGCTCCGGTGTTGCATACGGATACTAATATCGACCCGTAGGATACAGAGCAAAAGGATATAGCCAACATTCCGCTACTAAGAGGGGATGCTACTACTCTCCACCTCCTACGGTCGGAAGATCCTTGGTAGCTGCCCGGCCATCTGCGGGGTCAGCAATCACACACCCTAACCTGCCGTGGGGAAAGGAACAACAAACAACAACCATGATCCTTGGGTTCAGCTAAAGTCCTTGGCACTCATGCCATTGGAATTGATTCGAGCACTACACAGTCTAACAACATTGGACAACCAGGCCATTGGGGCATAGGCCAGCTTTGAGGTGTGGGGATCACCATGCATCCGTTGACTGCACAACTCTTCACAACAAGCGACACACTTCCCGGGCGATGCTGCTATCGCAACTAAATGCACTCCCCCGGTGATGCTGCTATTACACACCGCCGGCAACTAACGACGAGCATCAGTGCCTTAGCTCCCACGGTGCTCATAGGCTCTTGTGGTCAGGAACTCACTCCTGGTCTCAATTCACATTCCCAAACAATGCAATTAAATGCCTCACATCAAACGGTGTTGCTATCACGACTAAATGCCACGCATCGACTGAAGTTGCCACTGTGCGAGCTAACAAGTGAGCTTCTGCATCCACATCCCACTGTTGGTTGATCTGGCCATATGCTGATGATGCGTCGAGCCGGCTGAGCAGATATAGGATTTCCAGGAATAGCTATCAGCTAGTAGTAGTATCAACTAGTAGTAGCTTGAGCAGAGGAACGGATATAGCATCTTCCCTCACTCTCCTTGACCAAACTCCCCTCTTTCCCTTCCATCAAAAATCTCGTACGAGCACAAAAGAGAAGTTCGCTTTCTGGTCCCCCAATTGATTGAGTCACCCAATCGATAGCACAAGCTATTCCTCTTTAGTTATACCTTTGATTTATGAAGTCGGTATACGTTTTTGAATTTCTTTCGCGATCGTTCATATCTCGCAGAATATATTCGACATGTCTTAACCGCTCATTATCATCCAAGATGATATTTGAAACATAGGAAAGACCATTATTCCTACAATAGGACTCGGAATGGTATTGCTCCGTCTGCTCGACCAAGAAGGTTTTGATATGATAATTTATATTATAACAGCAGAACACAGAGCTTTTAACGCTCTCTATTACTTCAGGCTCATCCGCCTGAAAAAGCCGCGAAAGTACTACCACGTTCCAGGTCAATCATTATTTCTATTTCCGGCTGCTGCAGATCTGCAGTAAGCTCTTGCCCCTCGGGGAGAGGTTCTTGCTCTTCCTCGATCGGACGATCTTCCTTGTAGGAAGAAGCTTCATCACCGTCATCTTCCGAAGTTGGCTCGAAGAGGAAGAAGAATCATCCATACCAGATTCTGAATCACTGGAATGGTCTTCCCCCATTGGATGCTCTCCCGGGGGCATGCCCTGATCCTAGCCTTGGGCGGAAATAACATAGAATAACTTTTAGAAATTCCTCCATCTGGCCCAAATAAAAACGTAAAATCATTCCATTTTCATATTTAAATTCTTCTCTTGAAGCGAGCGAGCCATAGATCATCACCGAATGGGAAGTGAAATGGCAATTGACTGGATCGGTCTCTTCGCTGCTCTGTTCTTATAGGCCCCTCCTCGCTTCTTTTCTTATTCCATTGAAAGCCAGTGCGCGCCCATTTAATGGGTAGGCGTACAATGTGGACAATACACAGTGGAAGAACCCGACAGATGCGCTGATGAAAGAGCTTGAACATTGAAACACAACCCACACCCATTGAGTGCTACGTGCTGATGGGCGCTCCTTGTTCACGGAGCTGCATACCGAAAAGGCGAGAAAGATCAATTTCTATACGTTATTTACCAATATTCTATCTTGCTTGTGCTTTAAGTAAAGGGGCCTGGAAATAGGCCTTTTTCGAGCTGTTCAATGCGGAATGATAACGAGGCCAGAAGGTGCAAATACGATTCAACTGGCCTGGCTTCCCTGACAGAGAAGCTAGCTCTTTCTTTTTGATAGATCGCTCCGCTCTATACCAAAATCTTCAGCATCATTAATGAAGAGCGGTCCAGGTCTGACTTTTACAAAAAGGGAAGTGACCCCTCTATTACCACTCTCTTTTTTTAAGAAAAAAAAAAAAGCAGGAACATTTGTTTACTGTCCCTACGGAGTTTCAATCTTACCAGCATCAAAAACGAGTTCCTAATATAGAATATCATTTTGATTTGAAAACCACAATTAGGGATTGGAATGCGACACTCCGCTCGAATCAACCAGTTCTGTAATCCCGTTGCTGGATTTGTGACGAGAAGCAGTACTATGGAAGAAGGCGGTGTTACGATCCCCGCGCGGCGATCGCAGCTTCCAAATTCCTCCGGAGCAATTAGAGGCCAAACAATGTTTCCATCGTGAAGGTTGTGATTGAAGTGGTCAAGGGGCCTTCATTGCTTCAAATCTAGCAAGGAGTGAGGTGGGATATTCTCGATCTGCCTAAATACCTAAATGTTTAAAATAATTATGAGTTTGGACTTCAAAAATTTAAGCTTTGTGAACAAAACGAAGAGAGCCTTACCATTGAATTGAGCTTGGGACCACCAACTCTTGATGAAATCCGGGAGGTTGGGATGCGGAAGCCACATCATCTCAAATATTAAAGCCAGGGTTGGAAACGTCGAGAAAGCTTTAAGAATAATTAGGGGGTTAAGAGATGGATCGGGAACTAGCTCCTTGGATGGGGAAACGTGATGTCCCAATCATGGGATATCAGAAAGCGATCTAACCTACGCTGAATGTTTGCTTCACCTTGTTGGTCCAAGTAACATCATATCCTCCTAGAGGAGCGGACTGGCCACCTTAATGAAGTCAGCAAACTCCTCCATGCCAATGCCGGAACTGCCACCCTTTTAATCCGCCAGAAGAAAGGTCGTGTTGAAATCCCCACCCGGAGAGATGACAACTGACGCACGGATAGCAGTTCTTCCCATAAGAGTCTACGCCCAGCGTCAGAGGTTTAGGCGTAAACAGCAGTGACCATACATCTCAAATTTGTTGCCGCATGATAGAGCTTTATAGTTATGGAATGCTTACCCTCCATCTCTTTGTGCATCATATCGCGGAATAGGGCGGTCATAGCCCTATGATACGTAGCATCGGTGTTTTTGAGACCAAAGGGCACTTTAGCTTATTTAAAATCTTTCCAAGGGTGTGATGAATTCTCCCGACCTTCTTCCGCCATCAACATTTGATTGTAACCCGAAAACCCATCCATGAATGACAATCTTCCGTGACCTGCGGTATGTTCAACTAGGATATCAATATGGGGGAGGGGGCAAGGGAAAGAATATGTTCTGGGGTGGCTAGCTTTAAGTGAAAAAGCAGGAAGGCGTACGATGGATGGACCGCCCGATGATCACTTCTCGAATGAAGATGGAAGGACTCCTTGCCCAAGACGCGGCTGAACCAAGACGGGGGCCTTTGGTCTCGACTTGACTCTAGGGGTCTGAGAGTCCTTTTGATGGGCTAGCCCACCTCGATAGTAGTACTGCGAAAACGGAGATTGCTCGTCCTGCTCGAGCCATTAAGGAGGGAGCTGAGGGAGAGGAAAGGCTTTCGAGCTTGAGACTGGATTCGGAATAGATTCACGTACGTACACTACTATCGGGACTGGCTTTGTTGGGGACTTGACTTCCTCACTGCCACTATCCGCGGGGGGCTCTTGGATCGGGCAAGGAGAGGGATGAAGTGAAAAGCCAAAAAACCAATTGAAGTTGATGATCTTACTAGTGGGTTGTTAAGCATTTTTTATTCTACCTTAAGCACTAAGGCGGAGCGTCCCTCTCCTTTCAGTCGAGTCACTTCGTCCCTCTCCTTCTACTGCTGTGAGTGCTTACTATCTTCCGAATGTTGCTGCCCTTCTGCTGCCGCGTATGGTGCTGGTAGGCCATCATATGTGTGTGGTGTGGCTCTAGTCTAGGAACAGTAGCAGGCTTAGTCAGTCTGACGCTGCCCTCAGCTCTTGTTTAGGTGTGATGAGCTACCTGGACATTATATCTTATCTCGGAGTGGACAGGCGCTTCGAAATAGTCTTGCTTGCAGTTCGTGACCGCCACGGATTTGAATATAGCTGTTAAAGGTATGCCCAATACCGCTCCGTGGGGTCTCTTTTTCTGGTAAGAGGTGTTAAACCAGAAAGAAAGATATTGGTCATCGACTTGTTGAAGTAGTTCAACAAGGGCACAAAACCAAAACAAGAGATAGAGCTGGGCTTAAAGATGGCACGGTTCCAACTTTCCCGGTTTGATCAGGTGGCAGCTGTCGGGATACTAGTAACTAGCGTGTGGTGCCTCTCTCTTCTTCTCTAACGGTTGTCGGTCTGCATGGTCTTGAGTAGTAGTTCCTCGGGTCAGGTCTCGATGCCGCATCTTTTGGTCTTGGTTCCTTTCGGACGTGCAGTGGATCCTATCTCCTTCCTTTTTTTGTTCTGGTTCCCGTGCGTGTAGGAGGTCTTTTTTTAGTGTTGGGTTTGTTATCAAGGCAAGAAGGGGAGTGTGCTTTTGCGCTCTTTATACGGCCTGTTATGCTTTTCCCGGCTTGGCATGCTTGATTCACTCTATCGACAACATTTTTTGTGTCAAGACCAGTAGCAGCAACAGCGTCAGTTAAGGCTCGTTCCGAAAGAGATATATGTGGAGCGGTTCCAGTCCCTTTTGGGAGGGACTTACGCCGGCTTCGGTCAGCAGAGTGACCCTCCACTCAGCCATGTAAAACACGGCTTCGTATACCCCTACTAATTCTGCTATTAGTGTGACTTATGGTATCGTAGAAAGCTTTGCGGTTAATAATCGAATAAGTAATCCAATCTCCCTTACGCTCTTTAGTTCATCTCGGTAGAACAAGGTAAAAGCCTATGTGGTGGGTTCGACTCCCACAGGAGCGCACATTAATTACCAATTAGCTGGAAGGGCATGATTTAATCTACGCAGATATTATTTCGTGGTCCTGATTGAATGAATCCACTATTTAATTTCATAGTAATGTAATCGGATGGCATCTCTTTTTCAAGTGTGAGAGATTGCCGGGGTCACATTTTGTATTGATGGGAACGGAGGATCAACTCAATAATCATTGAGAATGGCATTTCCGCGGCCTATAACACATGGTTATCAAGTCGTGACCTTCTGACTATAAATTTACTGATTTACAAACCGGGGAAGTTAAATAGCAAAAGAGAATGATTTTCTTTCTAAGATCGAAGGGAACGGAGGGGAAAGCGCTAACAACCTGTCCAGTTTATCCTGAAGCAGTATTTCTCGAAATAGCATTCCCGGATGAAACCCTTGCTTGTTTATCCCGACGAGGGTTTATGAATCACTCAAACGAGCCTTTCTAGCCGCATCTGAATCAGCATCCCTATCCATATCTTTATGCGCAGGGGCATCAAAATCTGAATCTGTAGAATCAATTGGAGAATTCCCATCCGCGCCCGAATTGGCTAAATCTAGTATAGTGGGTGTTGTTCCCCGATGCCGGAAGAAAGATTTTGAAAAGGCATCTCGGCGAAAGAGAAAGAGGACTGAGAACCATAAGGAACAAAACGCTAACACAAACAGCTCCCACAGACACGCATGATAAGGGGTGTGGGGCCAACCAGGCCACCACTGTTACCAAGTCCGGACGACCCAAAGACACTAGAACCCAACCCTTAAGGGGCTAAGGTCAAAAGGGCATACCGCTAAAACAGTATCCTTACCCAACTGAATGTTGGATCTTTAACGAGGGAAGCCGAAACCGTTGCAGGTGCTCGAATCTGTGTGGAAGTAGATGTTAGCAAACCGATGAAAAAGACCTGTATATGGCTGGGAATGGGATCATCAGGAAGGTTGCAAGATCTGATACCAACCACCCAAATTCTGTAAAAGATGCGGGGCATCAGCAGGAGTAGAAGAATCTAATCTAGCACATTAGCTGGGGGGAATGAAATAATTAGGTTATAAATTCCTATACTTGCAAGCTACCTATTCTTCGTCACCAACCATTGCCGGTTACTCAAGCAAGGCATCTCTCCCCAAGCCCTTGTCATTTCCAGGATCGGTAGTTCCATCCCCTCCGTCCAGTTCTGCTTTGTATCCCATCGATTCGGCATAGGAGAGTAATCGATTTTGGCAAAAATCTCCGTGGCAGGTCGTACCTCTCTCCCTGTATATATAACGCATTCAGTAATTATTAAACACTCGGATCAGTACCTTGAAGAATGGGTGGAAGCTGGCGGTAGCGCTTGCTTAACCGGATACGCGAAATTGGGATCTCTCTCGCATGCAAATCTTTCTATCGGGAAACCAACACTCTAAACTTCTATTATCATTGGTAGGAACGGCGGGATCGAGATGATTTCATGTACCTGCGGCGCGACCCATAGAGAATCCTTAGTTTGAATCATCCAGAGCTGCTTGAGCTGAAAAGACTGCATTCTTTCCTCTAATCTTCTCAGTCCTACACCTCCTTCTTCAACCGGTTTGAGTAGGTTGTTCGTGCCTATCCAATGATGTTTGTATCCCTCGAACCATAAGAAGTTAACATACATGTTTTCCAATCTGTTCAGAACAGAAATTGGGGGGGCTGATACTGACAGAACATATAGAGGCAGGGATTGCAGAACAGCTTGAATGAGGGTGATTTTTCCTCCTTTTGATAGTTCCATTCCAACTCGAGATTCGTCTTCGAACCTTATCGATTAAAAATTGAAAATAGGCCGATTTGGGAGACCTTGACGGCGTGAACATGTATTGAATGGGTAGGTCTTTCCTTGCAAAGCCGAGTGTGCCTGCTACAATTTGTGCTCGAGGTTGCTGGTTTGGACAGTACAAAACAGCGCAAGCGCCTTGTTTATGAGCTGTCCCGAGGTAGATTCATAAGCCGTTCGAGAGAGCACTTGGACCCATTCGTGGAGATTATCGTATCATCCGCAAATAATAGATGAGATGTTGCCGGGCAGCCGCGAGGTACATGAAATGGCTTTACCGCTCCTGAAGCATACAGAGCTAATAGCCCCCGACTGAGAACCTCCTCTGCTATGATGAACAAACTTGGAGCCAGCGGGTCTCCCTGCCTTAGTCCCTGTGAGGATTTGAAATAGCCATGCACACTGCCATTGTAGAGCACTGAAAACCAGCAGTTAGTAAACATTGAACGAACATAACTGATCCATCTTTCGCTGAAACCAAATCTTGCCAATACTTCAAAAAGGAAGGGCCATTCCAGCATGTCGTAGGCTTTGGTCATTATAAAGTTCACAGCTATCGAATACAATGCTAATCCAATGTGGCAGAATGAAATCACTCAATAAGAGTCTTCGCTGCCGAACCGCGGTGAACCCACATCAATGTACAGAACCATTGAAATGCTAAACAAGAAATGCTAAATCAATAACAGCTGTGCGCAATTCAACTATTGAATAGAAGTGGAGGAATTGCAGAGATCAATCTTTCAAACTGGAGGAAAATACGAGACGAAAGCAAAGAAGCCGGACGAAAGAGTTATTGCCGTAGGGGATGAAGTTTCTATTCACTCATGATCGGGCCTGACCTGGTCAAATGATGCCCGACAAAGAAACTCAAGCCTCGGAGTCTAAAGAGGAACCCCTATAGCCCGATAAGGGGGGGTTTCACATTAACGGCCACAAAAGTGTCTTCGTCCTTATTGACTCCTTTGACAAGCGTGGGCACACTATTTTTCACATTAACACTAGGAATCATGCCTGGTGTTCCTTCAATTGATCTCAATCAAGATTTTCTTTTTCATTCCGCCGATCGATAGACTTTTCTTCTTTGGCTTCTTTCCTTTTTCAATGCATTCCCAGGCACCAGTCGCATTAGAGCAAGCCAGGGCATGGAAGTTCGGAGTCAGAGAAAGAAAGAAAACCAGCGAAGTCAATCTCATTCCTAGCACGGGAAAGCGGAAGTCAATGCCAGTTCCGTCAGTCAGTGGTATAGGGAAGCACGGGTGGGAAAGCAATAGAAAGGAAGCCGTTGAATGTGCCACCATTAGGCCAATCTTCAAAGTGGCATTATCGATCTAAGGTACGGTAACAGAAATGGAAGCATCCGAAAAGAGTCCGCTTCAGGTGATAGCATTAGGTTTTTATCCCTTCCTATCTTCTGATACTCGTTCTCTATCCCCAGAGTTATCAGAGGTGGAGCTGAACCATGAACCCCAGGCTTCTTCTTTTCGATATGATGCAGTTCGTGCAGCTAGCCCGCCGCAAGCTGTAGGGGGTTGTGGTTTACCAAGCGATGCCAAGAAAGCGAAAATCCGTATATAGAACGGGAATGGCTGCTAACCAAGCTCTGTTCTAGTTCCTTTTCAATCATAGATTAATAGTTCGCATGAAGCTGCCGTACCGGAATCCTCATTCAAGCAAACAGGCGTGGTGGCATTCTGTCCTAACTAATATACTCCCAGCCGAGGTTATAGCACCAAACATCTAGCAACGTCGAAAATCTTATGGAACTGTGTACAACAATACCGCTAAATACCGTTGTGTATATAATATAAGGCAGTACGTAAGCAAGCAAATACGAGTCATAGGACGTGCATGGTATGTAAGAAAGTACCTGTTTATGACTGACAACAGTAACGGATGCAATAACCTAAAGGCTAGTGCATCAAGGAGTAACGATGCCATGACCTAATGGAGAAAGCTTCAACTGGTGTGACCTTCTTGTGGTTTGACCCCTGGCTGTTGTTCCGCCTATGAGGGCTTGAGTTCTCGAACTAGGATTGAAAACCTTTTTCTGAGCCAAGTGGAAAGGCATCGGGTACAGACGGAGTTCAAGGGTAGCTGTCGATTCCTTTGCGCTATCAGTAGCGGTAGTGGCTATACCATGGTATCGGCGTACATGGGATTCAGCGTAGTGGCTTAGAGTCCTTGGCGTGCTATATGCACTTCTTCCCGATTTTCAGGGTTACAGGTCTTACTAGCGCATCTTCTCGAACCTTTGCACTTCCTTCTGTTTGAACCATAGCAATGCCTTGACTTCGAACTTAGACTTAGAATTCCTTATTAGCTTCGGAAATAGGACTCTACGATTGACTTACAGGTAGCATCCCTGTAACGACCCGCCATCCTATGACCGGAGACCCGGTCACTAAATGGATGTCGGCCCATTAACTGCGGGTTCACACCCGGATCTCACACAACACGTCTGGAGGAGTAAGTGCTAAACAAGGCTAAATATAACAATCACACTGTAATGACTGAGATTTCGGGTTCTGTATTCGGGTCGGGTTCGGGCCGGATCCCCTGGTTTGGACCCTGGAGGGGTCTTGAGATTGCTGGCTGAATGGCGTCAACAGTTCTCGACGCCTTTCAAAAGGCGTCAGGTTGTGTGGACGCCATTTAGGGTCTGTTGGTTGTTGCGCCACGTGGGCGGGTTTCGGGCCGCGAGAGTACGGCCCCTGTCAGATTTGTCTGAACGGCGTCCAGCTCGGTCGACGCGTTTCAGACTTCGACACCTGTGGTGTCAGGGTATGGTGCCAGAGCGTTGTCAGTACGGCCTGTCTTGTCGTCTGAACGGCGTCCGCGGTGGGCGACGTGTTTTAGAGCGGTGTCGGTACGGCCGTCCTGTCAGACTGATAGGCGTCTACCTCGATCGACGCGTTTTAGCGGAATTCTGGTTGACCCCGCGAGCCTCCCCTTCTTTCCCTCATTCTCACCTTCACACTCTCTCTCCTCACCCCCTCCGCCCTCTCCGGCGATCTTCTTCCTCTCCCCTTCCTCTTCCACCACTCCAACGCCACCTTACCTCTCACCTCTACCTCCACCACCTCCTTCGCGGCGTTCCCTTCTCCAGACGGCGGCCGACGTCCCGGCGGAGTGGCGGCGTCCTCGAGGGTACCGGCGGCGGTGTGCGGTGCGGCGGGACGGCGGCACGGAGCTTGGCGGAGTTCGAGAACCGGTAGGGGGACGAACCTTGCATGTGATGTTCGTGTGATTCTCGGCGTGACGTGGTGTTTGGGGGATAGATTGAGCATGCTTAGGGGGGATTCCATGTGGGTATGACGATGTTTGTGATCATGTTTTCGTAGCATGATTACGTGGTTGAGCTCCTCTTCCTTCCCTTTTGGTTTTGGGGTTTTCGGGGTGCCCGGGGTTCAACGGTGAAGCCCTCGGGTTGAACCAGGAGACCTGGTTTCTGGCGCTAAATAGCGTCGTACCTGGTCGACGCCTTTCCGAAAGACGTCGGGTCAGTACGACGCGTTTTAGGCCAGAAACCTCCTGTGTGAGGTTTCCTGAGTTAGGGGTTCTGCGCTAAATGACGTCATGGATGGACGACGCCTTTCAGAAGGACGTCGGGCCATTATGACGCCATTTAGGCAAGAAATGCCCCCGTTTAAGGGTTCTGTAAATCTGGATTTCTGGGTTGAATGGCGTCGAGACACCGAGACGCGTTTTAAATGGCGACTTCATCGGTGGACGCGTTTTAAGCAATAATCTGACGTTTAACTGAACCTGTCTAAGGGACTTGAATGGCGTCGACCTCGGTCGACGCGATTCAAGCCAGAAGTGCTATATTGCTGGTTTTTAGCATGTGTTCCACGGTGAAAGTTCTAAGGCATGTTTTATGTTGTACACTGTGATCGAGGACTTATGTGTGAGTGGAATTACAGCATGTTAAATGTGTATGTGTGTGTGTCTGTACGAATATGGATTCGGGATGACTGTGGTTACCGTTTGTCACCATGGGCTGATGGGAGAAGGGCCATGGTGTCTGTGAGGAGGGGTACTTGTTGTGTTTTACCCTTGGCTGAGACAAGCAGAACCACCTTGAGCCCGTCGGGCCGGATTAGCTGTGTGCTATCCGAGGGGTTGCTGTTTGGTCTCAGCGGGTCGGGGTTTCCCTTGGTTGTCGTGACAGCTTCTGGCGTGTTTCTTGCTGTGGAGCTGGTGGTGTTTCTGGTGGGAGTTGGTTTACCCATTAGCCAGTGGGCCTGATGTGACCTTTGATCAAGGTTACGAGTGGTACCTATAGCCCTTGGCCTGACGCAGCCCGGGAGAGTTGGGTTTGTGGGTAGTTCCTATAGCTTCGGCTTGACGGGGGTTCGCCGGTCCCCAGGGCCCTCCTGAAGCGCTGAGGCCTAGCGTGGAGGCAATCCGGACGGTAGGACAGTAGTCTAGACTGCTTGTGTGCACACGTAGCTGGCAGTGGCGGTACACTGAGTCCAGCTAGTCCTAGTTTGGCTCACTGCCTCACCCTACAGTGCTCCGGAACACTGTAGGGGTGGACAGGCGTGAGTAGTGGTAGTGTTGGGAGGCGACTTCTGACTTCGGTCGACAGTGTGGTTCAGTCGCTTCGTGGACTTTGACTGTGAGTCGTGGCTCTGTGTTGGGTTTTACTGGTTACTTAGAATGGTTCTTGTTACACTGCTTACCGTGCGTTTCATATCAGAGTTGGGTGTTGTGTTTACTGCTTTACTTAATTGCCATATATTCCTGTTGTTACACTTGTGGGTGTGTGAGTGGGAGGTAGGGGATCGGATGATCCCTACTGAGCCCATTTCTGGTGTGGCTCACACCCTGCGGTTTCAGGTGTGGACCTCGAGGCGAGCGGAAGCGTGGTGTCTTCTTGGTGTGCGGACCAGCAGCTGTCTTAGTTCCGGGGTATGCCCCGTTGTTGTTGTACTTCCTTCTGCCTGTACTTATTTAACTGTTGGACATGTAATTATTGTTGGACTGTATACGGACATTGTTATTTTTCTTCCTGCGCACTTGCTTACCTTTGTAGTCCGTGCGATTGTTATATTTAGCCTTGTTTAGCACTTACTCCTCCAGACGTGTTGTGTGAGATCCGGGTGTGAACCCGCAGTTAATGGGCCGACATCCATTTAGTGACCGGGTCTCCGGTCATAGGATGGCGGGTCGTTACAGTTGGTATCAGAGCTCAGTCTGGTCGAGTATGTGATAAACTGGGTTAGATATTATAGTCCAACAATAAGTGCGAGTCTGTACAGGCGATGGCTGCTGGTGTAGATTCATAGGATTTGACGTATTTTGGGTTCGATTTGCGTGTCGTGGAGCAGCGATGGCGCCGAAGCGAAGAGCTCCGGTGGCTCGGGGTGCGAGAGCAGATGGTGGTGGTTCGAGGGCTGAAGGTCATGATGTGGACCGTTTCAGGGAAGCTATGTTTGGGGCTACGTCTAGACACCGGCAAGGAGTTGGGAGTGAGGGATCCAATTCCTGAGACGGTCAGTCTACGATTTTGGAGCGATTCCTGAAGTTGAAGACCCCTTCTTTCACAGGTCGGTCGGTCTCAGACGAGGCAGCCCTTTGGATTAAGGAAATGGAGAAGGCATTTGATGTTCTTGAGTGTGCAGAGAATGACAAGACTTTGTTTACTTATTGAAGGACAATGCATTTGAGTGGTGGGTTACGACTAGAGGAATGATGTTTGCAGATAGGTCTTTGAGAGAGATCCCTTGGGAGATGATTGTGAAAGAATTTAGCAGACGGTACTTTTCAAGGCACGTTCAGAAGACGAAGGCAATGGAGTTTATGGAATTGGTACAGGACGACATGACAGTTTTAGAATACCAGGCGAAGTTTGTGGCTCTTGGAAGGTTTGCTCCTCACATATCTGAGCGTCAGGATCTGAGGACAGAGAGATTTGTGGACGGACTTCGTTATGATCTGAGGTCAATGGTGGTACCTCAGCATTGTAAGGATCTGGCGTCAACAGCACGATGCGCGGCAGCGGTGGAGACTCAATTCCAGCAGATGGCGAGAGAATTGGAGCGTTCGGCACGAGGGAAGCAGCAAGGCAGGAGCAGATCAACGATCTTTTCGTCAGGCAATCCGAGTTCCTTCGAGTTCAGGTCCCAGGAGGTGCCTTGCGGTGAGGGCAGAGACGGTTCGATACATCAGATGCAGGTTGTGGCTAGCGGACAGCAGGGAGCGAGGCAGGATGCGGTAGGTCATTGTTCCCTTTGTGGTGGTTACCATGGCAGTCGGACGTGTCCATTAGTCACTAGTGGTTGTTTTGGTTGTGGTAAGAGGGGGCATTTTCTGAGAAATTGTCCCCAGAAGAACCAGGCAGGTCAGGGACCGAGCGGTGAGTAGGTGTTCGAGGCGTGATTGGAGTCGCATCTCTTTTTGGAAATTCGAGAGGTTGTGCTAGACGAGCACTTTTATCTTGTCTTGTTTAGAGATGGTGGTGGTCTCGTGTGGCACTTGTACGTATTCGGGATGGTGGAGAAATCGGTTTTGTAATTTGTGCCTTGTTAATGTATGGTTGTTTTAATCTATCAGCTCTTGTCAGAATTGAGAATCTTGGTTAACTTGGCGTGGATGTGTTGGAACCCTGTGTGGGCGATTGGTGAGATTGATTGTTGTTATTGGTGTTTGTCGGCATGTGTGGGTTAGCCGAGTTGAGCATTGAGCGGTTGCAAATTTCGAGGACGAAATTCTTTTAAGGGGGGGAGATTGTAATGACTGAGATTTCGGGTTCTGTATTCGGGTCGGGTTCGGGCCGGATCCCCTGGTTTGGACCCTGGAGGGGTCTTGAGATTGCTGGCTGAATGGCGTCAACAGTTCTCGACGCCTTTCAAAAGGCGTCAGGTTGTGTGGACGCCATTTAGGGTCTGTTGGTTGTTGCGCCACGTGGGCGGGTTTCGGGCCGCGAGAGTACGGCCCCTGTCAGATTTGTCTGAACGGCGTCCAGCTCGGTCGACGCGTTTCAGACTGCGACACCTGTGGTGTCAGGGTATGGCGCCAGAGCGTTGTCAGTAGGGCCTGTCTTGTCGTCCGAACGGCGTCCGCGGTGGGCGACGCGTTTCAGAGCGGTGTCGGTACGGCCGTCCTATCAGACTGATAGACGTCTACCTCGATCGACGCGTTTTAGCGGAATTCTGGTTGACCCCGCGAGCCTCCCCTTCTTTCCCTCATTCTCACCTTCACACTCTCTCTCCTCACCCCCTCCGCCCTCTCCGGCGATCTTCTTCCTCTCCCCTTCCTCTTCCACCACTCCAACGCCACCTTACCTCTCACCTCTACCTCCACCACCTCCTTCGCGGCGTTCCCTTCTCCGGACGGCGGCCGACGTCCCGGCGGAGTGGCGGCGTCCTCGAGGGTACCGGCGGCGGTGTGCGGTGCGGCGGGACGGCGGCACGGAGCTTGGCGGAGTTCGAGAACCGGTAGGAACCTTGCATGTGATGTTCGTGTGATTCTCGGCGTGACGTGGTGTTTGGGGGATAGATTGAGCATGCTTAGGGGGGATTCCATGTGGGTATGACGATGTTTGTGATCGTGTTTTCGTAGCATGATTACGTGGTTGAGCTCCTCTTCCTTCCCTTTTGGTTTTGGGGTTTTCGGGGTGCCCGGGGTTCAACGGTGAAGCCCTCGGGTTGAACCAGGAGACCTGGTTTCTGGCGCTAAATAGCGTCGTACCTGGTCGACGCCTTTCCGAAAGACGTCGGGTCAGTACGACGCGTTTTAGGCCAGAAACCTCCTGTGTGAGGTTTCCTGAGTTAGGGGTTCTGCGCTAAATGACGTCATGGATGGACGACGCCTTTCAGAAGGATGTCGGGCCATTATGACGCCATTTAGGCAAGAAATGCCCCCGTTTAAGGGTTCTGTAAATCTGGATTTCTGGGTTGAATGGCGTCGAGACACCGAGACGCGTTTTAAATGGCGACTTCATCGGTGGACGCGTTTTAAGCAATAATCTGACGTTTAACTGAACCTGTCTAAGGGACTTGAATGGCGTCGACCTCGGTCGACGCGATTCAAGCCAGAAGTGCTATATTGCTGGTTTTTAGCATGTGTTCCACGGTGAAAGTTCTAAGGCATGTTTTATGTTGTACACTGTGATCGAGGACTTATGTGTGATTGGAATTACAGCATGTTAAATGTGTATGTGTGTGTGTCTGTACGAATATGGATTTGGGATGACTGTGGTTACCGTTTGTCACCATGGGCTGATGGGAGAAGGGCCATGGTGTCTGTGAGGAGGGGTACTTGTTGTGTTTTACCCTTGGCTGAGACAAGCAGAACCACCTTGAGCCCGTCGGGCCGGATTAGCTGTGTGCTATCCGAGGGGTTGCTGTTTGGTCTCAGCGGGTCGGGGTTTCCCTTGGTTGTCGTGACAGCTTCTGGCGTGTTTCTTGCTGTGGAGCTGGTGGTGTTTCTGGTGGGAGTTGGTTTACCCATTAGCCAGTGGGCCTGATGTGACCTTTGATCAAGGTTACGAGTGGTACCTATAGCCCTTGGCCTGACGCAGCCCGGGAGAGTTGGGTTTGTGGGTAGTTCCTATAGCTTCGGCTTGACGGGGGTTCGCCGGTCCCCAGGGCCCTCCTGAAGCGCTGAGGCCTAGCGTGGAGGCAATCCGGACGGTAGGACAGTAGTCTAGACTGCTTGTGTGCACACGTAGCTGGCAGTGGCGGTACACTGAGTCCAGCTAGTCCTAGTTTGGCTCACTGCCTCACCCTACAGTGCTCCGGAACACTGTAGGGGTGGACAGGCGTGAGTAGTGGTAGTGTTGGGAGGCGACTTCTGACTTCGGTCGACAGTGTGGTTCAGTCGCTTCGTGGACTTTGACTGTGAGTCGTGGCTCTGTGTTGGGTTTTACTGGTTACTTAGAATGGTTCTTGTTACACTGCTTACCGTGCGTTTCATATCAGAGTTGGGTGTTGTGTTTACTGCTTTACTTAATTGCCATATATTCCTGTTGTTACACTTGTGGGTGTGTGAGTGGGAGGTAGGGGATCGGATGATCCCTACTGAGCCCATTTCTGGTGTGGCTCACTCCCTGCGGTTTCAGGTGTGGACCTCGAGGCGAGCGGAAGCGTGGTGTCTTCTTGGTGTGCGGACCAGCAGCTGTCTTAGTTCCGGGGTATGCCCCGTTGTTGTTGTACTTCCTTCTGCCTGTACTTATTTAACTGTTGGACATGTAATTATTGTTGGACTGTATACGGACATTGTTATTTTTCTTCCTGCGCACTTGCTTACCTTTGTAGTCCGTGCGATTGTTATATTTAGCCTCGTTTAGCACTTACTCCTCCAGACGTGTTGTGTGAGATCCGGGTGTGAACCCGCAGTTAATGGGCCGACATCCATTTAGTGACCGGGTCTCCGGTCATAGGATGGCGGGTCGTTACACACACGGACTACAAGGTAAGCAAGTGCGCAGGAAGAAAAATAACAATGTCCGTATACAGTCCAACAATAATTACATGTCCAACAATTAAATGAGTACAGGCAGAAGGAACTACAACAACATCGGGGCATACCCCTGAACTAAGATGGCTGCTGGTCCGCACACCAAGAAGACACCACGCTCCCGCTCGCCTCGAGGTCCACACCTGAAACCGCAGGGAGTGAGCCACACCAGAAATGGGCTCAGTAGGGATCATCCGATCCCCTGCCTCCCACTCACACACCCGCAAGTGAAACAACAGGAATATATGGCAATTAAGTAAAGCAGTAAACTCAGTACCCAACTCTGATATGAAACGCACGGTAAGCAGTGTAGTAAGAACCATTCTAAGCAACCCGAAGAACCCAACACAGAGTAACGTCTCACAGCCAAAGTCCACGAAGCGACTGAACCACACTGTCGACCACAGTCAAACGCCGCCTCCCAACACTACCACCACATCTCACGCCTGTCCACCCCTACAGTGTTCCGGGGCACTGTTGGGTGAGGCAGTGAATCAAACTAGGACTAGCTGGAACCAGTGTACCGCCACTGCCAGCTACGTGTGCACACAAGCAGTCTAGACTACTGTCCTACCGTCCGGATTGCCTCCACGCTAGGCCTCAGCGCTTCAGGAGGGCCCTGGGGACCGACGAACCCCCGTCAAGCCGAAGCTACAGGAACTACCCACAAACCCAACTCTCCCGGGCTGCGTCAGGCCAAAGGGCTAAGGGTACCACTCATAACCTTGATCAAAGGTCACATCAGGCCCAATGGCTAAAGGGTAAACCAACTCCCACCAGTACCACAACCAGCTCCACAGCAAGAAACGCGCCGGAAGCTGTCACGACAAACAAAGGAAACCCCGACCCGCTGAGGACAAGCAGCGACCCCTCGGATAGCACACCGGCTACTCCGGCCCGTCGGGCTCAAGGCGATCCTGCTTCCCTCAGCCAAAGGTAAAACAGAACATGTACCACTCCTCCACCGGTACGGCATAATGCCTCACAGACACCATGACCCTGTCCCCATCGGTCCATGGTGACAAACGTAAACCACAGTTATTCCGATTCCATACTCGTATAAGCACACACACACACAACATGATTCCATTCACACAGGAGTCCTCAGTCTCAGCGTACAATGTGAAGCATGCAATTGAAAACATCCCACAGTGAAGCACATGGTGAAAACCAGGATTTCACAGCTCTGTCTTGAATCGCGTCGACCGAGGTCGACGCCATTCAAGTCCCTCGGACAGGTTCATTTAACAGACAGAAAATTCCCTGAAACGCGTCGTCATAGGGAGTCGCCTATCTAAAACGCGTCCAGGTCCACAGACGCCATTCACACATAAATTCCAGATTTACAGACCCTCTCTCGGTGTGATTTTCCTGTCTAAATGGCGTCATGATGGCCCGACGCCCTTCTAAAAGGCGTCGTCCATCCATGACGTCATTTAGCACCAGAACCCCTAATATAGGAGACCTCAAACAGGGAGGTTTCTGCCCTAAAAGGTGTCGTACCGCCCTGACGCCCTTCTGAAAGGCGTCGACCAGGCACGACGCCGTTTAGCGCCAGAAACCAGGTTTCCTGGTTCGACCCGAGGGTTCCTCCTTTGACCCTAAATACCCCGAAAAGCCCCAAAACGGAAAGGGGGAGGAAGAAGAATTCATCTATCACAGGCATGCTACGAAACCACGATCACAAGCATAGCCATTCCCACAAGAAAACCCCCTAAAACATGCTCAATCTAGCCCAACCACATCATGCAACGCCAAGGAACACACGAGTAAACGCATGCAAGGTTCGTCCCCCTACCGGTTCTTGAACTCCTCCAAGCTCCTCGCCGCCGGTACGCCGCACCGCAGACCGCCGCCGGTGCCCTCGAGGATGCCGCCACTCCGCCGGGAGGAAGAAGAGGAAGAAGAGAGTCGGAGAGGGCGAGGAGAGAGAGAGAGTGAAGGCGAGAATGAGGGAAAGAAGGAGAGGCTCGCGAAGTCAATCTGAATCCTGCTAAAACGTGTCGATCGAGGTAGACGCCTATCAGTCTGACAGGACGGGCCGTACTGACAGCGGTCTGAATCGCGTCGCCCACCGTGGACGCCATTCAGACGACAGGACAGGCCGTACTGACAACGCTCTGGCGCCGCACCCTTACATCTCAGAGGTCACAGTCTGAATCGCGTCGGCCAACTTGGACGCCGTTCAGACGATGTGACCGGGGCCGTACTCTCGCGGCCCGAAACCCGCCCACGTGGCGCACACGTGGCACAACAACCTGCAGACCTAAATGGCGTCCACACAACCTGACGCCTTTTGAAAGGCGTCGAGCAGTGCTGACGCTATTCAGCCAGAAATCTCAAGACCCCCCACAGGGTCCAAACCAAGGGATCCGACCCGAACCCGACCCGAATACTGAACCCGAAACCTCAGTCCTTACAATCCCGACTTGCGGGATGCGTATTCATGGGCTTTCTTTCTATCGCATTATGATGCCATTGTTCTTGGTTTTCTTCCTTTAGGGCTTTAACCAAGGCTTACTGGCTTGGAATGAGTCACTGGACTTCTTTGAAGGCATGAAATGAGTTGTTCTGCATTCCGACTTCGAAGCAAGGAAATCGTCTTACAAAGCAGATGTATTGGCATGGCCTCAGTAAGACGTGTGAAATACCCGATGCCCTTGCCTCACTCCGAATGGCAGTTTCAAATAAGAAGGAAGGTCCAGGTAAGGCCTAACCACTGTTTTCAGATGCGGATGAAGAGGAGGTGCCAATCTTTGAGGTCTAGGAAAAATCGATGCCATTGAATGGCTTGGTCGATCATCGAGTTAGCTCTCCTTTCTTTTAAGCAAAGAAAGATTTGCCAATCATGTTAGGAATCGATCGTCACTAGCTGCCATAAAGAGCTCAATAGACTCGGATGAGTTCAAATGCTTGGGACCAAGGGGAGTAGCTGCTATTTCACCGGGAGTGAATCTAGCTAGGGCTATTTTACACTAAGAATAATCTCAGGGTATTCGTAGATCGGAGATAGTGTCTAAATGGTAATAAGGAAATGGCAGCATTCCTATCATATAGAAATAAGATGACTCTTGCTTGTTCTCTCTTTTCCCGAGTCAGATTACATGAAAATCGTTATTTTACATGTCAAGATTGTCTTGGTCGTCGTCACACCACTCGCTGATGCGGATCTGGGAGGCTGGGTTGGCTAGCATTGAATACGAATAAGCTCTTCTTTCATTCCTATTCTTCAAATGCTGTCACAAGGATCCACTTTCAGAATAAAATGGCTTCACTAACTAAGTGTCCATACAAGCATGCCCTGTACACGAAGATGAAGAAAGATGGATACGATACATATCGATCATATGCCTATACGTGGACGACATGATCTTCACTGGTAAGAATCCGGGCATCTTTGAATCTTTCAAAAGATCAATGGTTAAAGAGTTCGAAATGAGAGATGTAGGACTGATGGCCTATTTCCTTGGAGTTGAGGTAAATCAAAGGGAAAGTGGAATCTTTCTCTAAAAAAAGAAGTATGCAAGGCAGTAGTCGAAAGGTTTAAGATGAGTCCAGTGGTAAGACCTTTAAAAGAGATATCAAACTCAGGAGGGATCAAACTATGTTCAAAAGTATAGTTGGAAGTCTACGATACCACTAGACCAGATAGCGTCTATGGTTTTTTTATCAGAAGATAGATGGATATGGATGGATATGCCGAAAGAGGAAGATCTCATAGCAGCGAAGATCATTCTAAGGTCCAAAAAATGGGTACTATCAAATTGTTGTATGAATCGTCAAAAGATTTGACGCTAGTCGGCTATAAAATAAAGAAAGTGACTTTGGAGGATATCCTGATGAAAGGAAGAGCACTTCCGAATACATCTTCCATATTTTATCAGCCACATTCGCATGGTCGTCAAATAAAGAGAGGGAAACCTCTAATCTTTTGAAGCCGAGTACGTTGCAGCAGCAGCTTGTGCATGCCAAGCCATTTGGCTAATCCATTTTTTGAAGGAATTGCATCTTCAGAAGAAGCGACGGAGATATTAATATGTCCGCCATCTCACTAGCAAAGAATCCGGTCTCTCACGGCAGAAGCAAGCACATCGACACTCAGTTTCATTTTCTTCGGGAATTAAGTGAAACTTTTCTAATGACAATATGAAGATTGCTGACATATTCAAAAAGCCGTTGAAAACTTCTTCGCCAGCGCTGTGGAGACAAAAGTCCAGGGTGCAGTGGCTCCGAGCTCAGAGAGGGGGTGCACTGGTTATTTCCAAAAGTCCTACCATAATCAGGCGAAACCGCAACCTACAGGAATAAAGGAAAAAACCAGCAAGGCGAAAAGTGGTGGGAGAGTAAGCGTCACTATAAGGGATGTGCTTTTGTACTTCTTTCATACCCATTGGACTCAAGAGCTGCAACTGATTGACCATTGGGAGTTGCCGGCTACCAGTTCCACTTGTGGACTGAGAATGCTTTTCTTATAAAGACATTACATTACTTATGATGAAATGGAAGCCACGATGTTTGGGATCGGACAAAGCCCCTGGACCTGATGGCTTTCCGGTGCTTGTTTAACAACACTATTGAAAGATTATAGGATAGTATGTTAGGGCATTAGGTACTTACTTATTAGACCATCAGTCCATGCCGATTGAGTGGAAGTCAACCCTAAGAACTATAATTCCGAAGAGGCATGGAGCGATTGAAGCGGTACCGGCCTATTATGAATATACATAGAATATATAGTCGATCTTGGTAAACCGAAGCTGGGTCTCCTTATATCAAAAGAGAAAAGTGCAATGTTTTGAGGACATTTGATCACGGACAATATGATTATAGCACATGAGGTGTTCCACAATCGTGGAAAAAGCCCCTGTCTCTGTAACAACAATAGTCAATTTTGCCACGGGTTTAGTAAAGCAGTACTGAACTGAGCTACGGGCTTCTCCTCTTCTTATACCGCTCGTGCCCTACGACTAGTAGGTCACTCACTCACTCCCTTAATAGGTGCCTAATCAGGATATTGCTTCAGGAAATTCATTAACAGCTTATTTTGATTCACTTTCAAAAGCCTCCCTCAAAGTGGGATTTTTGGCATCAATCCCATTCGTACCATCTCAACCTCTTGCTCTTCGCCCAAGGCCGAAGCGAAATGTTAACTACTGGAATAAGAAGACCGGTGGTATTGAGCTTTCCCCCATAGAACTCGGGGAATTTGGGATTGAAAGTTTCTAGGTACCAAAGGCCGATGAAACTATCTCAAATGGGTTGATACCTTCGCCCACCGCAACTCTTGTTTTGCTGCTTAAAGAGAGGTTTATTTACCTGTTGACGCTGGGGAAGGCTCGTCGAGACCTCCATGCCATCTTTGGCTCTTCTCTTTTCAGCTTTGACATGACATTATCATAAGCACATGGATGATAAACCTTGGGCATTGCACGAATCCCCTCTTTTGGAATAGAATAGAGCGGGCCCACGGAGCGGTAAGGGGCCCTTCCCAATCGTAATAAAGGTAGGCAACGTGGCTTACCAGTGACATCTGCCCCCAAGGTTGAAGCAGCTACACGCTGTAGTTCATGTAAGCCAGTTAAAGCCTTATCATGTTGACCCTAGTGACAAAAGGAGGAATGTGCCTACACGAGCACCTCTAAACATCCTACTTTAGTTATGATAAAGAAGTCGATGAGTGCAGATAGGCGAGGTGGACCCTTTGGACAAATGGAAGGGGGATCAATTATCATTTTTGTTATATCGGTAAGATGGAAGAACTTGTAAGAGTGTGAAGCCGGGAACGCGTCATCAACTTGTGTTGTGGCAATTTTAAGAACAAGTGAAAGAATACTTGAAGAAGAAAGTGACGAGGACGTCGCGACATTCAGGAGGTGGAGGCTGTTTTAGAGATTCAAAAGGGAATGTTCTGCTAGCTTTACTCACTGAAGGAAGGGGGGGGGGAGAAATGAAATGATTTTTTAGTGAATACCTGGAGAAAAGCATAGTAGAGAAAGGCGGCTATTCCTTCTTATAGATAGCACGCACAGGAAAGTCATCAGGTAAAGCTGAATTTAGTACGCTTCCAAAGAAGGTAACAGCCCTAGCCTCCCGGCAAGTCAATTTCTCCCCTTGGGGCACTTCTCTCCCTTTAAAGACGAAAACAGCTGAGTCAACAATAGTTGTGTTCTCAGCAGGGCAGGCAAGAAGGCCAGTTGATTCCCATTCCCTTGCTTAGGTGCGGGAGGGTCAGATCATTGACAAAACCCCGCCTTTTTGGTTGAAAATAGATTGTAACCTAGAGACTACCATTGAAATTGTGCAAATCGCTAACCCCCCGTCTTTTTGTTTTTCGTAGCAACCCGATTTCTTTGTTTAATAAAGTCACTTGAAAATAGAATCTTCACTCGTGGTGGACGAAGGGCTCAGCTCTTCTCTTGTCACGAATCCTGCAAATGAATCTGCGAAAGCAGGCAAAAGGCTCAAGACCCATCTATCCTAGTTATCCTAGTTAAGTTAACCTTTTGCTAAGCTCTGATCTGATTTCTCTTCGCTCCTCAAAAGCACCACAACAAAGGCCTCTTTGTTCAGTCTTCCCGAAAGCGGGAGTACCGGAGGGCATCAATAATTAATCTAGTATGCCAGAACTCTAGTTGAATCGACCGTTCACTCATAGGTAGCTGCGAACAAGGAAGAAAAAGAAGGACATGGAAGCCAAGCCAATGCGGTCTTAGCTGCTCTTGCTGCCAACGACTCCGATGCCGTTGAATCTGTTGGAGGAAGAAGCCCTTCTATTTAATCTCTTGGAGGAAGGACTACTAGTGGGTAGTGGTGAGGTAGCTCTTATTAGTTCGAGTCGGTGCCGGTAGCTGTAAACTCTTATCGATGGGAAGAATAACCCAGTCAAGATGTACCCTTGCTCCTGGGATTCTACTTTCCTTCTGAGGATGGAGAGAAGGCGCAGCTAGTCTTTCAATTATCTTACTCCTGTGAACGAATCAGCTGCTTTCGGCTTTGGGGGATTCCAATCTTCTATGGCTATCTTATAGTATGCGGTTAGGGCTTTCTTTTCCGTAATAAGGATTTTTCTAGCGGTTGGTTCTGGGGAACTGGCCCGAGCTGGGAATCGGCTTTTGCTTTTGCAAGAATACAGGCTTTGAGAATACGAGCTTTGAACTCCTGAATGGATTCCGTCTCTTCCTTCAAGACTTTTGCCTGCGGATCGCTTTCTTCAAAACATATCCATCGTCGCCAGTCTTTCCTGCCTGACCTTAACCTCGCTTTCACGTGGCGAATCAGTATTCAGTTTCTGTGATCACTTGACGGCATTCTTGTTGCCTTCTTGGTCACCGGACAGAGTTCAAACTGCTCAGCTTGTTTGCTTTCTGGGGAGGGGTTTCAATCCTTGCTAACTAAGAGATAAAGAGATAGAGTCGTCCTTTCTCTTCCTGACCTTTGTAGATTCGCCCCGAAAACACACTTAGAATTGCATGTGTTAAGCATAGTGCCATTTAATTAAGATCGATCGGCGAGGCTAATTCTACGAATTAGATCCGCTGCAGTCTTTTTCGGCAGGACCTAGACACAGAGGTTCGGGAAGTAGTGCGTGCCAGCATTCACTGGTGGAAGGACTGGCAGCAACGAGACCATCATAGTTGACATGGTCGGAGCGTCAGTCCCAATATCCATACTCTTTCTGTAATTGACTCCCTCCTGCTCCCAACCAACCTTTTCCGAGCCAACAATCCGCCTGTTGATCCTAGCCCCCTAAAAGGTCGTGTCATCTTATCCCATCCCTTGCTTTCATTGCTTCTCTACTTGCTCATCCATGCCTACATGGTTCAGTCATTAAGTGGTCCGGCAGAATGAGAAAAGTGCTCGGTCTATCTATCGCCACAAAGCGTTGATGACCTCCCCATTTCCTCATCCTATTGTTGGAATGATCCTAGGTCTCACTACCACCTTTACGGATGATGATGAAGCCTTCATTCTCTCTTTTGGTGGAGAACAACTTGACTGTCTTTCCATTTGGATGGAGATGTGAACACCCCACTCATACCTCTTTCTCCTCGTAGGTTTGATTGCCCGCAGAGCCCCTACCTCACACCTCAACCACTCAGTTCCAAAAAGAGTGGAATAGCGTCGCCTAATTCCCATTAATGACTTATGTTTTCACTATAGGTCTTCCATCTGAATGAATAGTTCTAGAATCTTGGTATTCGTACAATGGGGTATGCATGGTCGCGTTATTCCCATGCGCTGCTTTTAAGTTAGGATGGTTGGTTTGGGACTGACTTATAGGATACTTTCACTTTTTCACTGGCTAAGAAGGAAGGAAGCAGACAAAGCATAGAGTGACGGTTTTTGAGTCCAAGAGAGACTGATCATGGTATGCCCTTCCTTATCCGATCTCATTTTGATCTTCCGTTGCGGAAGTCCTTCTTCCCTGCCTACATCAATACAATCCGAATGAAGAAAGAAATGGGAGGAATTCCCTTCCACCAGCCATAAAGGAATGAGGACAAGTGGGCTGATATTGAAGTAGCGAAAGCTCACTCAACCAAACCAACCTTTTGATCCTCACTCTTGACAGCCGGCCGCTTTCAAGTCGATTCCTTGGGTTGGATTACTTCTTTTCTATTTGCGAGGATTCAATATTTCATCACAAGGAAATTTCGTATAATGACTGACCAAGTCAAGTCATCACTTTCATCCACATCCACATATAGTCAAGTGCGCGACCGAGCAAGTAGTATGATTTCGTAGTACGATCAATACTATCGCTGATTGCGCGTCCGTTGATTGAACACATTTCTTTTTATTCAGTGAGATTGGGTTGGTGTTGGAAGGGATGAAGGTCTCTCTCTTCCTTGGCCAGCAAGCAGAAAAAATACTTACGTCTCGGGGCGCGCTAACGCGCGTACTCTGATTCTGTCCATCAAAATCTGCCACTCATTGGTTGGTGTTCCATTATGTGTTGTTAGACTATGCCTTCTCAAATTCCATTCCCCTGCATTGTTGAGCACCTCATTTAGAAGAACATCATCTCGGATAGACTAATTTCATAAATCCTCCTGCAAGAGCCGGGATCAACTTTGTAACGACCCGCCATCCTATGACCGGAGACCCGGTCACTAAATGGATGTCGGCCCATTAACTGCGGGCTCACACCCGGATCTCACACAACACATCTGGAGGAGTAAGTGCTAAACAAGGCTAAATATAGCAATCTCACGGACTACAAAGGTAAGCAAGTGCGCAGGAAGGAAAATAACAATGTCCGTATACAGTCCAACAATAATTACATGTCCAACAATTAAATAAGTACAGGCAGAAGGAAGTACAACAACATCGGGGCATACCCCAGAACTAAGACAGCTGCTGGTCCGCACACCAAGAAGACACCACGCTTCCGCTCGCCTCGAGGTCCACACCTGAAACCACAGGGAGTGAGCCACACCAGAATCACTTACACACCCACAAGTGTAACAACAAGAATATATGGCAATTAAGTAAAGCAGTAAAACACATCACCCAACTCTGATATGATATGAAACGTACGATAAGCAGTGTAGCAAGAACCATTCTAAGCAACCTGAAGAACCCAACACAGAGTCACGACTCACAGCCAAAGTCCACGAAGCGACTGAACCACACTGTCGACCGAAGTCAAACGTCGCCTCCCAACACTACCACCACAGCTCACGCCTGTCCACCCCTACAGTGTTCCGGGGCACTATAGGGTGAGGCAGTGAGTCAAACTAGGACTAGCTGGAACCAGTGTACCGCCACTACCAGCTACGTGTGCACACAAACAGTCTAGACTACTATCCTACCGACCGGATTGCCTCCACGCTCGGCCTCAGCGCTTCAGGAGGGCCCTGGGGACCGGCGAACCCCCGTCAAGCCGAAGCTACAGGAACTACCCACAAACCCAAATCTCCCGGGCTGCGTCAGGCCAAAGGGCTAAGGGTACCACTCGTAACCTTGATCAAAGGTCACATCAGGCCCAGTGGCTAAAGGGTAAGCCAACTCCAACAGTACCACAACCAGCTCCACAGCAAGAAACACGTCGGAAGCTGTCACGACAAACAGGGAAACCCCGACCCGCTGAGGACAAACAGCGACCCCTCGGATAGCACACCGGCTACTCCGGCCCGTCGGGCTCAAGGCGATCCTACTTCCCTCATCCAAAGGTAAAACACAACATGTACCCCTTCTCCCACCGGTACGGCTCACAGACACCATGACCCTGTCCCCATCGGTCCATGGTGACAAACGTAAACCACAGTCATTCCGATTCCATATTCGCATAAGCACACACACACACAACATGATTCCATTCACACGGGAGTCCTCAGTCTCAGCGTACAACGTGAAGCATGCAATTGAAATCATCCCACAGTGAAGCACATGGTGAAAACCAGGATTATACATCTCTGTCTTGAATCGCGTCGACCGAGGTCGACGCCATTCAAGTCTCTCAGACAGGTTCATTTAATAGTCAGAATATTCCCTGAAACGCGTCGTTATAGGGAGTCGCCTATCTAAAACGCGTCCAGGTCCACAGACGCCATTCACACTTAAATTCCGGATTTGCAGACCCTCACTCGGGGTGATTTTCCTGTCTAAATGGCGTCATGATGTTCCGACGCCCTTCTGAAAGGCGTCGTCCATCCATGACGTCATTTAGCGCCAGGACCCCTAACACGGGAAACCTCAAACAGGGAGGTTTCTGCCCTAAAAGGCGTCGTACTGCCCTGACGTCCTTTGAAAAGGCGTCGACCAGGCACGACGCCGTTTAGCGCCAGAAACCAGGTTTCCTGGTTCAACCCGAGGGTTTCTCCTTTAACCCCAAACACCCCGAAAAGCCCCAAAACAAGAAGGAGAGGAAGAATCATTCATCTATCACAGGCGTACTACGAAACCACGATCACAAGCACAGTCATTCCCACAAGGAAACCCCCTAAACATGCTCAATCTAGCCCAAACACATCATATCACGCCAAGGAACACACGAGCAACACATGCAAGGTTCGTCCCCCTACCGGTTCTTGAACTCCTCCAAGCTCCTCGCCGCCGACCTGCCGCACCGCAGACCGCCGCCGGTACCCTCGAGGACGCCGCCACTCCGCCGGGACGTCGGCCGCCGTCCGGAGAAGGGAACGCCGCGAAGGAGGTGGTGGAGGTAGAGGTGAGAGGTAAGGAGGCTATGGAGTGATTGGAAGAGGAAGAAGAGGAAGGGAAGGGGAAAAGAGAGTCGGAGAGGGCGGAGAGGGTGAGGAGAGAGAGAGTGAAGGCGAGAATGAGGGAAGGAAGGGGAGGCTCGCGGAGTCAATCCGAATCCAGCTAAAATGCGTCGATCGAGGCAGACGACTATCAGTCTGACAGGACGGCCGTACTGACAGCGGTCTGAAACGCGTCGCCCACCGTGGACGCCGTTCAGACGACAGGACAGGCCGTACTGACAACGCTCTGGTGCCGCACCCTGACATCTCAGAGTCACAGTCTGAATCGCGTCGGCCAACCTGGACGCCGTTCAGACGATGTGACCGGGGCCGTACTCTCGCGGCCCGAAACCCGCCCACGTGGCGCACACGTGGCACAACAACCTGCAGACCTAAATGGCGTCTACACAACCTGACGCCTTTTGAAAGGCGTCGAGCAGTGCTGACGTCATTCAGCCAGGAATCTCAAGACCCCCCACAGGGTCCAAACCAAGGGATCCGACCCGAACCCGACCCGAAAACAGAACCCGAAACCTCAGTCCTTACATTCTCCCCCCCTTAAAAGAATTTAGTCCTCGAAATTGCAACCGCTCAATGCTCAACTCAGCTAACCATCACACGCCGACACACACCGATCACAACAATCATTCTCACCAATCACCCACACAGGGTTCCAACACATTCACGTCAAGCTAACTAAGATTCTCAATTCTGACAAAAGCTGATAGATCAAAATATCCACACACTAGCAAGGCACAACTTACAAAACCGATTTCTCCGCCAACCCAAATACATACAAGTGCCACACGAGTTCACAACCACCTCAGAAAAAGACAAGATAAAAGTGCTCTCCTAGCACAACCTCTCGGACCTCCACAAGGAGACGCGACTCCAATCACACCTCGAACACTCACTAACCGCTCGGTCCCTGACCTGCCTGGTTCTTCTGGGGACAATTCCTCGCGAGATGTCCCTTTCGACCACAAGCGAAACAGCTACCAGTGATCAAGGGACATATCCGATTGCCATGAAACCTGCTACATCGGGGACAACGATCTGTAGTGCCCCGCCTCGCCTCCTGCTGCCAGCTGACCTCTATCTCCATCTGCTGAACCGAACCATCCTTATCCTCGTCATAAGGTACCTCCTGGAACTCGACCTCGAAGGAACTCGGATCACCTGACGAAAAGGCTGTCGATCTATCCATGCTCTGCTGCTTCCCCTGTGCCGAATGCTCCGATTCCCTCGCCGTGTGTTGGAACTGCATCTCCACTGCTGCCGCGCACTGAACCGCTGATGCCAAATCCTTACAACAACAATGGGCTGCCACAAACTCTCTCAGATCATGCCGAAGTCCATCCACAAATTTCTCTGTCCTAAGATCCTCACGCTCAGATATGTGTGGGGCAAATCTTCCCAGAGCTACAAATTTCATCTGGTACTCTAGAACTGACATATCATCCTGCACCAATTCCATAAACTCCCTTTCCTTGGCCCTACGAACGTGCCTCGGAAAGTACTGTCCACTAAACTCTCTCACGAAGCCTTCCCAGGGAATCTCTCTCAAAGGCCTATTTGGAAACATCAACCCCTTGATGGTAACCCACCAATCATAAGCATCGCCCTTCAGCAAGTAGGTTGCCAACAAGGTCTTGTCACTCTCAGCACATTCTAGGACATCAAACACCTTCTCCACCTCCTTAACCCACTGAGCTGCCGCATTTGGAACAGGTTGACCCGTGAAAGAAGGGGGCTTCAGCTTCAAGAACCGCTCCACCACCATGGATTGGCTACCTCGGGAACTGGACCCCTCACTTCCATCTCCCTGCTGATATCTAGACATAGCCCCAATCATAGCTTCCATAAAACGATCCACATTATGACCTTCAGCCCTCGAACCACCACCATCTGCTCTCGAATCACGAGCCAACGGAACACTCCTCTTCGGCGCCATCACTGCCCCACAACACACAAATCGAACCAAAACACGTCAAAACCTATCAATCTACACCAGCAGCCATCGCCTGTACCGACTCGCACTTATTGTTGCACTATAATATCTAACCCAGTTTACTACATACTCGACCAGATTGATCTCTGATACCAACTGTAACGACCCGCCATCCTATGACCGGAGACCCGGTCACTAAATGGATGTCGGCCCATTAACTGCGGGTTCACACCCAGATCTCACACAACACATCTGGAGGAGTAAGTGCTAAACAAGGCTAAATATAACAATCTCACGGACTACAAAGGTAAGCAAGTGCGCAGGAAGGAAAATAACAATGTCCGTATACAGTCCAACAATAATTACATGTCCAACAATTAAATAAGTACAGGCAGAAGGAAGTACAACAACATCGGGGCATACCCCGGAACTAAGACAGTTGCTGGTCCGCACACCAAGAAGACACCACGCTTCCGCTCGCCTCGAGGTCCACACCTGAAACCACAGGGAGTGAGCCACACCAGAATTGGGCTCAGTAGGGATCATTCGATCCCCTGCCTCCCACTTACACACCCACAAGTGTAACAACAAGAATATATGGCAATTAAGTAAAGCAGTAAAACACATCACCCAACTCTGATATGATATGAAACGTACGATAAGCAGTGTAGCAAGAACCATTCTAAGCAACCCGAAGAACCCAACACAGAGTCACGACTCACAGCCAAAGTCCACGAAGCGACTGAACCACACTGTCGACCGAAGTCAAACGTCGCCTCCCAACACTACCACCACAGCTCACGCCTGTCCACCCCTACAGTGTTCCGGGGCACTATAGGGTGAGGCAGTGAGTCAAACAAGGACTAGCTGGAACCAGTGTACCGCCACTGCCAGCTACGTGTGCACACAAGCAGTCTAGACTACTGTCCTACCGACCGGATTGCCTCCACGCTAGGCCTCAGCGCTTCAGGAGGGCCCTGGGGACCGGCGAACCCCCGTCAAGCCGAAGCTACAGGAACTACCCACAAACCCAAATCTCCCGGGCTGCGTCAGGCCAAAGGGCTAAGGGTACCACTCGTAACCTTGATCAAAGGTCACATCAGGCCCAGTGGCTAAAGGGTAAGCCAACTCCAACAGTACCACAACCAGCTCCACAGCAAGAAACGCGTCGGAAGCTGTCACGACAAACAGGGAAACCCCGACCCGCTGAGGACAAACAGCGACCCCTCGGATAGCACACCGTCTACTCCGGCCCGTCGGGCTCAAGGCGATCCTACTTCCCTCAGCCAAAGGTAAAACACAACATGTACTCCTTCTCCCACCGGTACGGCTCACAGACACCATGACCCTGTCCCCATCGGTCCATGGTGACAAACGTAAACCACAGTCATTCCGATTCCATATTCGCATAAGCACACACACACACAACATGATTCCATTCACACGGGAGTCCTCAGTCTCAGCGTACAACGTGAAGCATGCAATTGAAATCATCCCACAGTGAAGCACATGGTGAAAACCAGGATTATACATCTGTGTCTTGAATCGCGTCGACCGAGGTCGACGCCATTCAAGTCCCTCAGACAAGTTCATTTAATAGTCAGAATATTCCCTGAAACGCGTCGTCATAGGGAGTCGCCTATCTAAAACGCGTGCAGGTCCACAGACGCCATTCACACTTAAATTCCGGATTTACAGACCCTCACTCGGGGTGATTTTCCTGTCTAAATGGGATCATGATGTCCCGACGCCCTTCTGAAAGGCGTCGTCCATCCATGACGTCATTTAGCGCCAGGACCCCTAACACGGGAAACCTCAAACAGGGAGGTTTCTGCCCTAAAAGGCGTCGTACTGCCCTGACGTCCTTTGAAAAGGCGTCGACCAGGCACGACGCCGTTTAGCGCCAGAAACCAGGTTTCCTGGTTCAACCCGAGGGTTTCTCCTTTAACACCAAACACCCCGAAAAGCCCCAAAACAAGAAGGAGAGGAAGAATCATTCATCTATCATAGGCGTACTACGAAACCACGATCACAAGCACAGTCATTCCCACAAGGAAAACCCTAAACATGCTCAATCTAGCCCAAACACATCATGTCACGCCAAGGAACACACGAGCAACACATGCAAGGTTCGTCCCCCTACCGGTTCTTGAACTCCTCCAAGCTCCTCGCCGCCGACCTGCCGCACCGCAGACCGCCGCCGGTACCCTCGAGGACGCCGCCACTCCGTCGGGACGTCGGCCGCCGTCCGGAGAAGGGAACGCCGCGAAGGAGGTGGTGGAGGTAGAGGTGAGAGGTAAGGAGGATATGGAGTGATTGGAAGAGGAAGAAGAGGAAGGGAAGGGGAAAAGAGAGTCGGAGAGGGCAGAGAGGGTGAGGAGAGAGGGAGTGAAGGCGAGAATGAGGGAAGGAAGGGGAGGCTCGCGGAGTCAATCCGAATCCAGCTAAAACGCGTCGATCGAGGCAGACGCCTATCAGTCTGACAGGACGGCCGTACTGACAGCGGTCTAAAATGCGTCACCCACCGTGGACGCCGTTCAGACGACAGGACAGGCCGTACTGACAACGCTCTGGCGCCGCACCCTGACATCTCAGAGGTCACAGTCTGAATCGCGTCGGCCAACCTGGACGCCGTTCAGACGATGTGACCGAGGCCGTACTCTCGCGGCCCGAAACCCGCCCACGTGGCGCACACGTGGCACAACAACCTGCAGACCTAAATGGCGTCTACACAACCTGACGCCTTTTGAAAGGCGTCGAGCAGTGCTGACGCCATTCAGCCAGGAATCTCAAGACCCCCCACAGGGTCCAAACCAAGGGATCCGACCCGAACCCGACCAGAAAACAGAACCCGAAACCTCAGTCCTTACAAACTTCCTAGGCGAGACCTGTTATCTTGCCAAAAGAGAACCTCTCCTTTCAGTCGAGCTCCTTCGGAACCTCTCCTTTACCAAATAACCATTAGACTCTTTCTATCTTATCATCACCAGTAACCACTATGTCATCTACGTATACAATGAGAACAATGGTTGGTCTTCCGTACTACCTGCTTGAAGAACATCATGTGGTTTGCATGACTCTTTGTTTCAAAACTTGAGCATAAGTGATTGCTTCAATCCATAAAGAAAGAAAATATCTTGTCTTAGTTTACACACCTTCCCTTCGGGAAGTGAAACCTGGAGGAATCTCCATATACACCTCTTCCTCAAGATCTCCATGAAGTCAAGTATTCTTCACATCCAATTCTTGTAATTTCCTTCCCGCACAATTGAGAAGAGCACGAATATGAGTTCATCTTGGCCACTAAAAGTATCCTTATAATCCATGCAATAAGTATTGAAAAATCCCTTAGCAACCAACCGTGCCTTATACTTATCGAAAGCCCCATCTGCTTTCTATTTTACAGCGAAAACCCATTTTCGTCCCACTGGCATTATTCCGGCTGGAAGAGAAACTCACTCCCTAGTTTCACTATTGCCTAGAGCTGTCATCTCTTCCTTCCACTTAACTGAGGATCTGAGATAGCTTCCTTTCAATCTTGAGCCATAGACATAGAACGAAAAAAAGGCACGATAGGAAGGAGAAAAATCATCCTAAGATTCAAATTCTTAAATAGGATATTGAGTACAAGGTCTAACTCCCTTCCGCCCGGAAGAAGAAGTTCTTCGAAAACAAATAAGAAAGGCCCTCGTTCTACTCCTGAAGAAGTATTGTGCTCGGTACTGCAAGGGTATGGGCTTTTGCGGGAAGTATTGTTCTCGGGGAGATGAGAAATTTGACTTCCTTGGCAAGGCGAATGAGCTCGCGTAGGAGGAATACTCCTATAAGTCGGCGGATGTCGACGGCCTCAAAAACGGACTCCGCCTCATTGTCAACCATCATAGGAATCCCCGTAATTGGGGGTCCGACATGGACATGAACATGCACTTCAGTTATGACTTGGTCCGCCGCGATCCAGATCCATAAGGGGGCGGACAGGGCCAGGGTAGTTAAAAAGAGACTTTGTTTTTTCAATTATTTATTACTTACTCGACGAACCTATTCTCTTCTCTATTAAACTAACCACTTGAGCCAATCTCGAGAAAAAAAAAATGACAATCCATTCTATTGTTATTCATGAATTACTGAGTACGAACGCACATGACGGTCGTCGGGTAGCTGCTCATCATTTCAAAGTCTATATCTGTGGTTCAAGAAATGGAATTGCTATTCTCGATTCAGACAAGACACTGATTTGTTTACGAAACGCTTGTCATTTTATAGGATCTCCTATTCGTAAAAAAGGTCGTTCCTTCGACCCATCATTTATTTAAAGATGAGATAATGGAACAAATGGTGACGAACTGTATCAATGATTCTCAATGGAGGATCGGGGTTTTTTTGACCAATTGTTCAAGTCCGAAAAAAATCCGTTCGAGAAACAAGAAGATAAATTTCGGATCGAACCAACAACCAGATTGTGTAGTTATTATGGATGCAGATAAAAAATCTTCAATCATACTGGAAGCTGATCGATCACAAATACCTATTTGATCTTCAGTGGATCCTATGATCCCATTGGGATCCCATCAAAAAATCACTTATCCCATTCCAGCGAATGATCCTATAAAGTTTGTATATCTATTTTGTAATTCGATCATGAAAACAGTTCTTCTGGAACGGGGAAGAATCGTTGCGATGAAGGAGACTACGGGAGAAGAAACAACTCATCGATCAACCGAAGAATTGGCTTTAGTCGATCGGTCGACTGGTTACTCATGCTTGAAACAAAAAGAATAAGCGATGCCATTGAATCTATTAGAGGAAGGCTAGAAGTGAGTAGCTCATGCCCGGTCCGATCGTAGAATATCCAAGTATGTTTCCCCAGAGTGGTTCAAGCTTATGTGACCAAAGCTAGAAAGAAAAAAAGATTCTTCACCAAGAAAGGTAGCGAAGTCACCTCCATTCTCGATTTCTATTGCGACAGAGGGAGGTCTCATAAGAGAGTCAAGATTACGATTAGAGTCAGTCTGGATAAAAGGAAGAATCCAATCCGCAGCTAGTCTTGGGATCAAGGCTTCTTTCCTTTGCTAAATCAGGAATAGCCGACTCCAGGTAAATGCTTTTCCCAGCTCAAAGGCGATGACTAGTAGATTCGGGGGTACCGTGAAAGCAAACAAATGTTCCCATGGTCATGATTGTTGACTAAACTACCCTTTCTCTGATTCCCCTTGCCGACTCTGAACTAACTCATGCTTGAATGTGAACAACCGATAGTACGGAAAGCAGCATTCTACTGATTTGATTACCTTCTTCGCTTCCTTATACTTACTTATAATAGGAATTCTCTCTTGAACCCTAGAACCTTTGGGCTAGGAACCGGAGAAAAGCGAATGTTCAAAGCTTTCAGCGGGCGTCTTCTTGCTGTTGTTGAATGCGAAGTTGTGATCCGCTTTTCAGTAAAGAGCTATTGTTTAGCGAAAGTCGTATTCGGATTCTGCTTGAGCGGCCTTCTCTCTCTGAGTTACGGCAAAGGTAGTTCGGTAAGCCTCTATAGATAGTATGACCTAAGCATGAGCCCTGTCTCAATCCTTGGGCTAAAGGCCTATAGACTGGACTTAGTGCGGTGAGGTAGCTTAGGATGATGAAACCGTACCTGTTGACTTTTGGACTTTCTTGCTTGCTTGACTTCTTGACTTTTTGACTTTCTTACATTTGCCATGCTCTTATATGGGGTTCTTTGATCGAAAGGGCAGATTGATTGCACTCTGTCTCGGTAGATAGCATAGTACATTCCCAAACCAAAGGGAAGACTATCTCCTGTCCTGAGCTGGCTCTACTTTCACATCTGGCTGCTGAGAATACGTAGTTGTCCGAGTTGAAGGAAGGAAAAAGAAGAACCAACCGATGAATTCCTTGGAGTCAGACCAGGTGTAAATGGATTGAGTACATATCCAAACTCTGTTATTGTATTGAAAGATCGGCTATAGAATCAGTTCTTGTCGGCCTAACCGAAGTTGGAGGATCGGCATTTGTTATATTTAAAATGTATTTAATATAAATTTTTTAATATAAAAAAACGATTCGTCAAAAAAATGTACATAATTACGGATTGGTAAAAGCGCTAAAAAAAAAGTACAAATGTAAAAAAAAAAGACTTATGTGGACAAAATCCCAATACCAAACCTCTAATGAGGAGGTTTGGTATTATTCCTTCAATAACCCCTATACACTAAGACAAAATGTCTTATCCATTTGTAGATGGAACTTCAACAGCAGCTAGGTCTAGAGGGAAGTTGTGAGCATTACATTCATGCATTACTTCCATACCAAGGTACGGTTGATGATATTAGCCCAAGTGTTAATAACACGACCCTCACTGTCAACTACAGATTGGTTCAAATTGAAACCATACCTACTACAGGCCAAGCAGCTAGGAAAAAGTGTAAGGAACGAGAGTTGTTGAAACTAGCATATTGGAAGATCAATCGGCAAAAATAACCATGAGCAGCTACGATATTATAAGTTTCTTCCTCTTGACACAATCTGTAATCTTCATTAGCACACTCGTTTTTAGTGGTTTCCCTGATCAAACTAGAAGTTACCAAGGAACCGCACTAAATAGGGAACCGCCGAATACACCAGCTACGCCTAATGTAACGACCCGCCATCCTATGACCGGAGACCCGGTCATTAAATGGATGTCGGCCCATTAACTGCGGGTTCACACCCGGATCTCACACAACACATCTGGAGGAGTAAGTGCTAAACAAGGCTAAATATAACAATCTCACGGACTACAAAGACAAGCAAGTGCGCAGGAAGGAAAATAACAATGTCCGTATACATTCCAACAATAATTACATGTCCAACAATTAAATAAGTATAGGCAGAAGGAAGTACAACAACATCGAGGCATACTCCGGAACTAAGACAGCTGCTGGTCCGCACACCAAGAAGACACCACGCTTCCGCTCGCCACGAGGTCCACACCTGAAACCGCAGGGAGTGAGCCACACCAGAAATGGGCTCAGAAGGGATCATCCGATCCCCTGCCTCCCACTCACACACCCACAAGTGTAACAACAGGAATATGTGGCAATTAAGTAAAGCAGTAAACACAGTACCCAACTCTGATATAAAACGTACGATAAGCAGTGCAGCAAGAACCATTCTAGCAACCCGAAGAACCCAACACAGAGTCACGACTCACAGCCAAAGTCCACGAAGCGACTGAACCACACTGTCGACCGAAGTCACACGTCGCCTCCCAACACTACCACCACAGCTCACGCCTGTCCACCCCTACAGTGTTCCGGGGCACTATAGGGTGAGGCAGTGAGTCAAACTAGGACTAGTTGGAACCAGTGTACCGCCACTGCCAGCTACGTGTGCACACAAGCAGTCTAGACTACTGTCCTACCGACCGGATTGCCTCCACGCTAGGCCTCAGCGCTTCAGGAGGGCCCTGGGGACCGGCGAACCCCCGTCAAGCCGAAGCTACAGGAACTACCCACAACCACAAATCTCCCGGGTTGCGTCAGGCCAAAGGGCTAAGGGTACCACTCGTAACCTTGATCAAAGGTCACATCAGGCCCAGTGGCTAAAGGGTAAGCCAACTCCAACGGTACCACAACCAGCTCCACATCAAGAAACGCGCCGGAAGCTGTCACGACAAACAGGGAAACCCCGACCCGCTGAGACCAAACAGCAACCCCTCGGATAGCACATCAGCTACTCCGGCCCGACGGGCTCAAGGTGGTTCTGCTTCCCTCAGCCAAAGGTAAAACACAACATGTACCACTCCACAGACACCATGGCCCTTCTCCCATCGGCCCAAGGTGACAATTGGAAACCACAGTCATTCCGAATCCATATTCGCATAAACACAAACACACATATAACATGATTCCATTCGCATAGTAACCCCAGCCTCAGCGTACAGTTAAAGCATACACATATAGATGATGTAATTCCATTCATGCAGAAGTCCTCAGTCTCAGTATACAACTCAAAGCAGAGTTAAGCATTTATTAAATAACCAGAGTTAAGCATTCCTGTCTTGAATCGCGTCGACCGAGGTCGACGCCATTCAAGACCCTCAAACAGGTTCTCGCGAAAGCCAGATCATTCTCTAAAACGCGTCAACATGTAAAGTCGCCATTTAAAACGCGTCAGGGTCTATAGATGCCATTCAACCCAGAATTCCAGATAACAATAACCAGGGGATTTCTGTCTTAAAAGGCGTCATGCCTACTCGACGCTATTCAAATCGTGTCGACCGTGCATGACGTCTTTTAGTCCCAGAATCCCGAACTGGCAGACTCTCAGTCGGGGTGATTCCTGCCTAAATGGCGTCATGATGGCCCGACGTCCTTCTGAAAGGCGTCGTTCATCCATGACGTCATTTAGCGCCAGAACCCCTATTTCGCGAAACCTCGAACATGGAGGTTTCTGCCCTAAAAGGCGTCGTACTGCCCTGACGCCCTTCTGAAAGGCGTCGACCAGGCACGACGCCGTTTAGCGCCAGAAACCTGGTTCCCTGGTTCGAACCGAGGGTTTCTCCCTTAACCCCAAACACCCCGAAAAGCCCCAAAACGGAAAGGGGGAGGAAGAGAAGTTGATCCACACAAACATGCTACGAATCCACGATCACAAGTACAGCCGTTCCCATAAGGAAACCTCCTAAACATGCTCAATCTAGCTCGAACACGTCATGTCACGCCAAAGAAAACACGAGCAACACATGCAAGGTTCGTCCCCCTACCGGTTCTTGAACTCCTCCAAGCTCCTCGCCTCCGGTACGCCGCACCGCAGACCGCCGCCGGTACCCTCGAGGACGCCGCCACTCCGCCGGGACGTCGGCCGCTGTCCAGAGAAGGGAACGCCGCGAAGGAGGTGGTGGAGGTAGAGGTGAGCGGTAGGGAGGCTATGGAGTGATTGGAAGAGGAAGAAGAGGAAGGGATGGGGAAGAAGAGAGTCGGAGAGGGCGGAGAGGGTGAGGAGAGAGAGAGTGAAGGCGAGAATGAGGGAAGGAAGGGGAGGCTCGCGGAGTCAATCTGAATCCCGCTAAAATGCGTCGATCGAGGTAGACGCCTATCAGTCTGACAGGACGGGCCGTACTAACAGCGGTCTGAAACGCGTCGCCCACCGTGGACGCCGTTCAGACGACAGGACAGGCCGTACTGACAACGCTCTGGCGCCGTACCCTGACATCGCAGAGGTCACAGTCTGAATCGCGTCGGCCAACCTGGACGCCGTTCAGACGATGTGACCGGGGCCGTACTCTCGCGGCCCGAAACCCGCCCACGTGGCGCACACGTGGCACAACAACCTGCAGACCTAAATGGCGTCCACAAAACCTGATGCCTTTTGAAGGCGTCGAGCAGTGCTGACGCCATTCAGCCAGGAATCTCAAGACCCGTACAGGGTCCAAACCAGGGAATCCGACCCGAACCCGACCCGAAATCTCAGTCCTTACACCTAACATGTGAAATGGATGCATATGTGATAAAGTGTTAAATTGATCATTTAAGGGCAGTCATATGCACCATACTCATGTTTTTATCTGCAAAATAGCATGAAATGAAAGATAATTGTATACCAAGTCCAACGGTACCAATTTCGTCAAATTCTGACTTAAAAACATCGTCATTTCATGTGATTAAAGGAGTATAGCACATTTGCGGTTTTTCGACAAAACCGAGACGAAATAAATAAATATGATGATATTTTTATGATAATGTGCTAATTTATATTTATTTTATGTGACATGCCGATCATGCAGTGCAGCTGATGGAGTTTCTGGAAATTTGGGGGAGGTCTAGTGTTCGGATTTCAACTAAAGCAGGGGTAAAAATGCAATTTGATGTCCTAATATTGCTCTGATTCCTTGTTTCTCTAGAGTTTCCCAAAACCTATTTCCTTCCTTCTCTCCAATTTCCCAACCACATCCCTTCCTTTCTTTATTTTAAAAAAACCCTCTCTCTCTCTTTTTAAAAATTCTCTCTCCAATTCCGAATCCTCTTCCTTCTCCAATTTCCTCTTCCTCTCCAAATCTGAATCCTGTCCCTTCTCCAAGCTTCTTCCACACACTCTCTCTCTTCTCTCCCATATATTCCCCCTCTCTCTCTCACGATTCTTCTCCTCCTTTTCCAACTCAATTTCCAGCAGCATCTCAGCCCTCTCCCTTCACGGTTTTCTCTTCCTCCCTCTCTCTTCAGTTTCTTCTCCTCCTCTCCCTCGGTTTCCAACTTCTCGCTCCACAGATTTCTCTCTCGTTTTCTCCTCCTTCTTCCTCTTGGTTTTCTCCACAGTTCTCTCTCTTCTATTTCTTCTCCATTTCACAGCTCCTCTCTCACAGATTCTCCTCCTCCGGTTCTCCCCTCTCTCGGTTTCTCTATTTCTTTCCCACGAAATTTTCTCCTCTTCTCGGTCTCTCTTTCTCTCCCTCTCTCCGGTTCTTCCTCTCTCAATTTCTCCCATCCACAGTTCTTTCTCTTTCTCTCTCAGTTTTCTCTCCTTCTCTCAGTATCCCTTTCTCTTTCTCTTCTCTTCCCCCCTCCACAGGTTCTCCACATCCCACCGGCAACGCACCAGCCGCCCGCAAGCTGCTTCTTCCTGCACCTCCACGCGGTGAAGCCAGCAGCTTCACGGCTTCCTCAAGCGGCTCCAGCACATCCCACAGTGCACCTCCACGCACCGACAGCAGCAACATCCACGGCAAGCCTGCACCGTCTACGCGCCAGCAGCAACCTCCTTCACGCGCGTGCATGCATGCTTGGTGAATCCTCCCCTGCACGCCACGCACGTCAAGCAACCTCCTGCTGCACTTCCAGCAGCTCCTGCAAACGCGGCAACCCCCCAGCTCTTCCAGCATGCATGCTCGGTGAAGTTCCAGCACCTCCAGCAGCTGCTACCTTCAAGCTTCCTCCTGCCGACAGCAGCTCCAGCAGCCGGCTTTTCCCAGCGCCCTCCACCACCGAAGATTCTCCTTCCATGCATGCCGGCCAGCTGCGGTGAAGCCTTCCACGTGAACCTGATACCCTGCATGCACAGCCACGTGCATAGCCAGCAGCCATCAAGGGAACCAGCCCCCCACAGATTGTTCTTTCTTTCCCCCTTTAGCATAGTGTTAGTTTAATTGTTTAGGATTAGTTATTTGGTATTTGATGTTTAGTTATTTAGTTTAAGGTTATTAAATCATTAAATTTTGTAATTTGTTTCGTAATTTTTAGATAATTAATAAGTTACAAATAGTTAAATTTCAATTTCTTTGTTATAATTTTTTTGTTGTGCTTATTTTTTTTATATATGTGTTTGTGTTTAATTTCTGAAAAGGAAAAGAAAAAAAAAGATTTGTTTAAGTTAAGTAATTATATTTTTAGGTTACATTAGTTAATTTAATTCTAGTTTAAATAAGTAATTAGTTTACTTAAAGTCTCACTTATTTTTAGATTAACTAAATTCCAAAGTTTTCAAAATTAAAATTCTATCTCCCTGTGGATCGACTCGGACTCACCACTATTAATTTTCAAAATCTGATTTGAGTGAGCCGGATAAATTTAGATTGAATGTTTTCATGAGTGTTTAACGACGCACAATTTGGAACGATCAATTTTTGGCGCCGTTGCCGGGGAGTTAGATTTTTAATTTTGATTATCTTGGATTTAGTGTAATTATTCTTCAACTAACCTTATTTTTCTTATTTTTGCAGGTATATTGAAAAAAAAAAAAAAAGGAAAGCGAAATCATGGTCAGTGTGTTCCAACTTTCTATGTTTCAATTTCCTTACTTTAGTTAGTTTCCAATTTTGTAGTTTGTAGTTTAGATAAGTTTCCATTAACTAAAAAAAGAAACAAAAAGAAGAACATCCAAAGTTAAAAAATTTCATCTCCAAGATTAGAAACCTTCCATGATAGGCATTCATCATTCTAAGAAAGCATGAGCTAGTTTCCTTGCACAGTTATTTCCATAAATTGTTGAAGATTGCGGGGGAAAGGTACATGTTTCAATTTTAGCAAGTCATTCATGATTGCATCAACACACCTTACATTGATTTGTTTCCTTGTATTGCATTCAAAAAGACTTTAAGGGCAGCAACTTTAACCACATAAGATAGGGATTTGATCACCCTTCCTTAGCCCACAAATCACCTTCCTCGCATTGGCATTTCCTAATCCAATTAAAGCAAGTCGAAAGAGAATCTAGGGTTTACACCGTGAGTGGTTTAAATTTCGGGTTGCCTCCACTTTTGGCAACGGTGTCTAGGCTAGAGGTTAAAAAGGCAAACGTCTAAGCGGGAAAGTGGTTCTCTAATTAGGTCCCTACGAAAGTAGGGGGAGCCTCCCACTACCCCACCTCTTACCTGGCCGTTGACTGATTGTGGTTGTGACTCGAGGTGGACTCCATTAACCTTGTAAGAAAATTCACATAGAGAGTCTAGGTTAACATTAGATCATTAGGATAATTTGCTTGTCAAAATTGTTTGCATTTAAAAAAAAAAAGAAAAAGAAATAGAAAACAAAATTCAAATCCATCCTCTCTCTATCAATCCTAGTGCATGCAAGGTAGGAGATCTCAAAATCCTAATCTTCTAGGACCACTTGCTGAAATAGAAAGAATCCTACATCAAAGAAATCCACCACAAGATCCAATGGCTGATAATCAGGACCCACCAAAGCAAATGAAGGACTATTTCATTCCAAATCGATATCAACCTTCATCCTGTATTCATCTTCCTTAAAATCCAGCCAATCAATATGAGATTAAATCTAGCACCATTCAGATGCTCCCATCCTTTTATGGGAATACTAATGAAGATCCTTATAAGCATCTGGATGAATTTCTAGAAATCTGTTCCACGGTGAAAATCCAGAATTTAACCGATGATGGCCTTAAGTTGACCTTATTTCCCTTTTCATTAAAGGACAAGGCTAAATATTGGTTGGGAACTATAGGAAGGCCCATTAGGACATGGGAAGAAATGTAGAAAGAATTTCTTAAGAAGTTCTATCCCATAGGGCGGACCAATACCATGAGAAGGGCCATCACGAGTTTTACCCAAACCCCTGGGGAATTGATCCATGAATCTTGGGAAAGACTGAAAGAATTACTTAGGAAATGCCCTCATCATGGGCTTTCAAAATGGCAAATTGTCCAAGCATTCTATGAAGGATTGTCTGAACAGTTCAGACAGATGGTGGATGCCTCATGTGGAGGGGCATTTATGATGAAAAATGAAGATGAGGCCTATGATCTGTTTGAGATGTTAAGTGAAAATTCCATCAATCATGCCTCATTATCATCTTATGAAAGGTTTGTTGGGCCATCTAAACGGACTGGAATGTATGAACTTAAGGCCTGTGGAGAGCCCGAATCCAGAATGGACATAAATCTGATTAATCAGAAATTGGATAAGGTAGACATCTTGGCCCAGAAACTAGACCAACTCCTGGCCTTAAACAAGCAAGAGCCTACTTACCCAACACAATCTAGTCCATATGAAGGCCCATCCTCTGCTAATCATGACATTTGTGCCTTATGCGCAAGTCCAACCCATCAAGTGAATGAATGCCCCACTGCGGCCCAACTTCCACCATTCATTCAAGAACAAGTTCAGGCGGCCCAGGGATTCTCCAGACCCAATAATGACCCATTCTCAAATACTTACAATCCTGGCTGGAGAAACCACCCTAATTTCTCTTGGAAGAATCAGTAGGCCCCATTACCGATGCCCAATCCTCCCATGCATCAAGCCCAAAAGCCACATAATTCATTTCAACAGCAATCTAATTTCTATGGAAATGTTCAGGCTAGGGGATCTCAAGCCCAATTTTCTCAATCGGCCCAGTATCAATCAGGTCAACCGGCCCATTATCAATCATTCCAATCAGGTCAACCGGCCCACTACCACTCATTCCAATCAGGACAGCCAACCCAATACCATCCTCCACCCACTTACCAACAACCTCCTCAGCCCAACTTTGATGACAAATTCACTCAACTCCAACAACTGATTTTGACCCAGCAACAATCCATTGCTAAGTTGGAAAGTCAAATGGGCCAACTAGCTGAGGCTACGATGAGAAGAGAAGTGGGTCAACTTCCTAGTCAACCCATTGTCAATCCAAGGAATCAACCTCCGGGTTTTCCACAGCAATCGGGCCTTTTACCTCAGCCTAGCCCCGTTACCACAACCTAAAGGGCCACAATTGGAGAATGCTAAAGCCATTTCAGCCCTTAGGAGTGGGAGAAGTTTAGAAAAACCACATGCAGATGAAGAGTTAGCCAAAGGTTCTGATGTAGCCGAAGCTATCACCACCGGATTCCGAGGCTGGAATCCGAAGTTGGGACCCGAAGCTGGATCGGATCGGTTAAAAGGACCGACGGGGATCCGGAACGCGGCGAGGACGGAGACGGGGCCGAAGATCCGAAGCCGAGGGGTGCCCGGACGAGGGCTTGCTGGGAGCGGAGCTGAGACTCCCTCGGACGGAAGTGGACCGGCCGTCGCAGGGCGTGGCCGAAGCTCCTTCGGACGAAGCGGGCCAGCCTGCGGAAGGCGTGGCCGAAGCTCCTTCGGACGAAGCGGACCAGCCTGCGGAAGGCGTGGTCGAAGTTCCTTCGGACGAAGCGAACCAGCCTGCGGAAGGCGTGGCCGAAGCTCCTTCGGACGAAGCGGGCCAGCCGGCGAAGGGCGTCGAGACCGGGGGGAGGAAGCCCGAGGTCGGCGGCCGAGACCGACTTGGAGAGGTCGGCGAAGATTCAAATCGAAGCCCCTGCAGAAGGAGGAAAAGAAGAAGAACCAGTCAGTAGGAGTCCTGGGCTTCGGCCCTAAGGAACCCCCTCCGACGGCTAAGTTAGCTTCTGAAGATGATTCGATTCAGAAGAGAAGGAGGAAGAAGGAGCTTTAATGCTCTTTGGACTGTAGTCCTTGGGGTCTCGAAGACATACCTTTGGTAATAAATAGCCGTGTATTTATAGCGGAGGATAGAGGATGCTTAACGGTGGCAGCCGATATAGGACTATGTTGTGGGTTTATTGGTAAACCGCCATAGTGCCTAACCCTCCCACCGGAGTGGGCCGGATACGGCTACTGGGCCGAAGGGGTAGGGCCTCTGATTGGCCAGATGCCGCTTAGTGGGCTGGAGCCTTCTGGGCCAAAAGCTGCTGAGCCGCTAATGGGCCGAAGGCTATCGGGCTGCTAATGGGCCGAAGGTTGCTGGGCCGCTAACGGGCCGAAGGTCGCCTGTGGGCTTCTTTCTGCTGCCGTTAGATTGATCTCAATGTTGGTCCTGTTTTAATGGGCCGAATTGGATTCTGCCTCATCACATAGCCCCCCACTCTTGTCTTCCTCAGTTTCATGAGATGGCGAGAGTATAGCCCGAAGCTTTCTGCTCTGTTGCGAAAAGGAACTGCCTTCGGTCGACCGAGGGCTAGTAGCCATTAGCCTCGTCTCTGTTCGGGATGTAGTGACGAATGCCTTCGTCCTCGATCGCGAAGGGACGAGTCTTCTAGCCAAGTCAGGCCTGATAAATGGATGGGAAAGATGTCGAGTTTTCCGTCAGAACGGTTGCGTCGTGAGAAAACACGGGACACGTGTCGCGTATCCGGTCGCCTCGTTAAAAGCACAAATAGATCCCAGCCGTGCCTGGTGATCACGCGGATCGCGGGTCACTTCGGCTCTCGGCCCAAGGCTTCACTTGGATCGCCGCCCCTTCCGTCCTTGGTACGTGGATCGGAACACGTGGCGAGCATCCGACTTATCAGCCGAAGGGTCAGACCGCTTCCGGCCATTGATTATCTTCCCTCGATCCCGCAGCCAGACCGTTATCATTGCCGAAGGACGGCACACATGGCGTGCATCTGAGAGAGGCGATGCCGACGAGGGGGAGGATCTTGGCCGTTGATTTTGGCGGGGAATGCTTTCAACTTTACCCTATAAATAGGATCCCTCCCCAGGGCACTGTTCCGCTCTCTTCTTCCCGCGCCTGCATTTCCCTGCGATCATCCGAGCCTCCCTGCTTCTCCGGTGAAGAACGGACCATCGAAGGTGATCGTGAGTGTGCTGTCTGTTTTCGGGGGGCTCTTCGTTGCATGGAGTTGTTGCTGGGGAAGCTCCCGTTGCCTGAGAGGCGGTGGGCAGTCGAGGAGATCTTATTTGAGGGTAAGCCTCAATTTCCTTTCTCTGCCCCGTGATCCATGTTCAATAGCCCCCCTTCGGCTGAGAGTAGCTCTTCGGCCGAAGGTTATTCTTCTCGCTCTTCGTCCCAGCCTACCGAATCTTCCTTGTATCTCCCCTTTCTTCGAATTCCCTTGCTTCTATCATGGCGGACGAGGCCGAAATGTCTAGTGCCGAAGAAGCCGAAGAGGTTCCCGCCACGGGCCAGGCTTCCTCTTCCGGCCGACGTCAGGCCGAGACAGTTTCCGAAGCCATGTGTACTCTTACGGACGATGGGGTCAAGTACATTGCATCTTACTATCAGTTCCCGTCTTGGATGATTTAGGGCCAACTCTGTCCGTCCGGGTAGCTTCTCTATTTACGAGGAGAGCTTCTGAGCGGGCTTTCGCCTTCCCCTTTCCACCTTCATAATTAATCTTCTGTGCTTCTACGGGTTGGACCCGTCTCAATTTTTCCCTAATTCTTGGCGGACAGTCTATGCCTTCTTGGCTGTACTTGCCTATATCGATGTCACCCCTTCGGTAAACATCTTCCGCTTTCTTTTCAAGATACAGCGGCAGGGAAAATCCGATTGGTACTGCTTTGTCCCTCGCCTCGGCCGGGGTATCTTTTCCGGGAAGCCTTCGTCCATTCACGGTTGGAAGAAGAGCTTTATCTTGATCTCTCTCCCGGAGAAGGAGAAGAGTGTGTGGCCCTTCCCTACTGAGTGGGCACCACTGGCCGAAGGCCTCTCCGATCCGCCTTCCCTTAACCCCGATCAGCTTCATATCGTGAGCCTTATAGAAGCCAAGGCTCCGTACGATATAGCGGAGCTTTTCAACGAAGAGGAGCGGCTCGTGCAGACGGGGGCCTGGCCAGATCCGACGAAGGATCCTCCTCGGGTCTTTCCTTATCTTCCTCCCGAGGATGTCCCAGGGGAGACTGAAGGAGCCGCCGAGGTTGAGTCTCCGGTCGAAGCTCCTCCGACCGAAGAGGGTGCTGAGGCTTCGGCCGAGGGTAAGTCGGTCTTGAGTTGTGGAGAGTCGCGCGCTGTAAGTTACTAACTCTTTTTCTTCTCTCCGCAGAGATGACTGGGATTTGGGGACTCCTTGGTCGGCTCGCCCAGCGGTCTGGCCCATCTCAACCGTCCCAGCCGCAGGCGGCGGGAGAGGCTGGACGAGGCGTGGCCCTGAATGCCCGGGCCACCGTACAGACAGCGGCTTCGGTCGAGGGCCGCGCCGCTGCTGCCGCTCTCGAAAGATAGAAAAAGGGCAAGTCGGTCGTACGGAGGAGTGGCCGACTATCGAAGCGGAGCCGGGCGGATGAGCCTGGTGAAACAGAGCCCGCCCCGGCAGCCAAGAGGCCAATCGCTGCCCGAGGGGCCCTGCTCTCGTCGCCTCCCGAAACGTTGAGGGGCGATTCCCCTTCGGCTGCGACGGCAGGTATAGGAGACCTCGGAGGTTCCGGGACGCAGGCGTCCCGCGAACACGAGCACGAGCTATGGGTCCCGAATCTGAGGATCTATAGGGACGAGAGTCTGGAGGACTCTCGGACATGCCTGCGCCTGCTCCGAGGCTTAACCCTCCCGATAGCCGAGGACGAGATGAAGGCGATGTCCTCGGACGGCTTGGCGATGCAGTGCGCCCGACTGTCGGTCCAGGTAAAAAAGCTTCTTTACTGGCCTTGGTCTGATATTTCCCTTGGCTTGTTTTGGGGTTGTTGATTTCTGTTTCCTTTTGGCTGCAGACCGCGGTCATGTGCGGGGGCCTGATTCGCCGTCAGGTGGCCATTCAGCAAAGGCTCCGGGACGTCGACCAGGCCTCGGACCAGCCGGCTTCTAGCGGGGCCGCCCCGGTGCAACGTAGTCTTGAGGCTAGCGTCGATTTGCTCCTGAAAGCAAATGCCCGGATGCGGGCCGAGCTAGAGGAGCAAAAGGAAGTGACTCGTGCTTCCTCCGAGGCCAAGACGAAGGCCGAGCGGGAGAAGGAGAAAGCCGAGAAGGAGCTGGAGGCGGTCCGGACCGCAAATGAAGCTCTAAAGGCCGAGATCCAAGACAAGGTCGACCAGCGGGTCACGGACGGCCGCCGCCATGCCGAGGAGGTCTCGGCTCTGAAGGCAAATCTGGAGGCTAAGGCTGAAGAGGCTGCTCGTTCAGCCGTAGCCAGTTATAAGGCGGCCCAGATTATGCCGAAGAGATAATACAGGCTCAACTCGAGGCGGCATCGTCCGTGTTCAGCATAGGGCTAGCCATCGCCCAAAAGGCGTGCCCGACCGTGGACCTGACCGGCATCGCCCTTCCGACGGACGAGGAAGGCGAAGAGCTTCTGGCTTGGTGGGAGAAGCTTAAGGCCGAAAGAGCTTCGGCCCCAGTGGACGGTAACGTAACGCGGCTGTTCCCGATGAGGTCGCTCCTGTCGAGGCTGTTCAGGTCGAGGATTCTCCTTCCCCATCTCCTGGTTAGACCCCAGTCGATGTAGACGGCGAAAATACCGAAGGCTAATACGGGGGCTTGTCCCGGTTTTTATTTTGACCTTTTCTGAAAGGCTGCGGCCAGATCGATTTTGTACTCTGTTTTCATATATATATGAAAAGTACTTTGCTTCTATTTGTGTTCTGAATGAATGACCGAGTCTGGCTCTTCTTGTGGCCGAGACCTTATTGCTGTTTAGATGCGGCTCGCACGGCCGAAGCTAATCCAGATTCGGATATGGACATCAAATAATACCGCTCCCGATCCGGTACACATGGCCGGAGCCACTCTCGGTACGGGTTACCGCGGGCTTAAGAAAATACTATGCCGCTCCCGATCCGGTACACATGGCCGGAGCCACTCCCGGTACGGTTTACACGGACTTAGAGAATACCAAGCTGCTCCTGATATGGTTTGCATGGCCGAAGCCACTCTCAGTACGGGTTACCGCGGACTTAGAGAATACCTTGCCGCTCCCAATCCGGTACACATGGCCGGAGCCACTCTCGGTACGGGTTACCGCGGATTTAGAGAATACCTTGCCGTTCCCGATCCGGTACACATGGCCGGAGCCACTCTCGATACGGGTTACCGCGGACTTAGAGAATACCTTGCCGCTCCCGATCCGGTACACATGGCCGGAGCCACTCTCGGTACGGGTTACCGCGGACTTAGAGAATACCTTGCCGCTCCTGATCTGGTACACATGGCCGGAGCCACTCTCGGTACGGGTTACCGCGGAACCTTGCCGCTCCCGATCCGGTACACATGGCCGGAGCCACTCTCGGTACGGGTTACCGCGGATTTAGAGAATACCTTGCCGCTCCCGATCCGATACACATGGCCGGAGCCACTCTCGGTACGGGTTACCGCGGATTTAGAGAATACCTTGCCGCTCCTGATCCGGTACACATGGCCGGAGCCACTCGCGGTACGGGTTACCGCGGATTTAGAGAATACCTTGCCGCTCCCGATCCGGTACACATGGCCGGAGCCACTCTCGGTACGGGTTACCGCGGACTTAGAGAATACCTTGCCGCTCCCGATCCGGTACACATGGCCGGAGCCACTCTCGGTACGGGTTACCGCGGACTTAGAGAATACCTTGCCGCTCCCGATCCGGTACACATGGCCGGAGCCACTCTCGGTACGGGTTACCGCGGATTTAGAGAATACCTTGCCGCTCTCGATCCGGTACACATGGCCGGAGCCACTCTCGGTACGGGTTACCGCGGACTTAGAGAATACCTTGCCGCTCCCGATCCGGTACACATGGCCGGAGCAACTCTCGGTAAGGGTTACCGCGGATTTAGAGAATACCTTGCCGCTCCCGATCCGGTACACATGGCCGGAGCCACTCTCGGTACGGGTTACCGCGGACTTAGAGAATACCTTGCCGCTCCCAATCCGGTACACATGGCCGGAGCCACTCTCGGTACGGGTTACCGCGGACTTAGAGAATACCTTGCCGCTCCCGATCCGGTACACATGGCCGGAGCCACTCTCGGTACGAGTTACCGCGGACTTAGAGAATACCACGCCGGATATGATACAAAAGAAAGATTCTATTCATGTCTTCCGGCTAAATTCCGACGGAATTAATTTACATGAAATAACACCGAAGGCGCTCCGCATTCCAGATACGAGGGAGAGGTTGGCCCGAAAGGGTTTCCAACCGATAACCCCCTCGTCGAATTACCTCCCTTATAAGCCCTTCGGTCGTCTCAGAGGCATGGCTTCAGCTGAGACGGGATTTCCCTGTCCGGGGGTGGACGTTGCCTTGCCGCTTCAAAGGCCTCCGGTTCTACCTCTGTGGAGGCTGCTCCTACCGGTATTGTGGCAGTTGGCCCTCTCTGATGAGGCGATCTATCTCCTTTGGAAGGTGTCGGCATTCGTCAGTCGAATGGCCGGTTTCCTGATGGTATTCACAATATCTGCTAGGGTCCCTTCGGCGAGGATCAGTTTTGAGGCGCTGCGGCCGCCGGAGCATATGTTTCACCTCCATAAGCATTTGGGAAGGGGGAGCAGGTAACGGTAGGTACCGCGGCTGCGGACCCCGTCGCTTGCCCCGATCCCACTCCTTTCGATATCGCTTACATGAGGGTTCTTGAATCGTAGGTCGAGGAAGAGTTGCTAGAGGGGCAAGCGGCGCCGAGGGCTCGTTGTTCACCATAACGGCCTCGTCGAAAAAGTCTTGCGAAGACGCTGGCCGAAACCTCTCGTTTTGAACAGGGCACAAGAGAGGAGGTGGTGCTTGGCGGGGGAGCTGGCTCAGTACCCCTATGTGCTAGGCGATGGCAGATACCACGTCTGGTAGGAACGCCAGAGAGGTAACGGTGGCATCTAGTGCCACCATTCGCCGCTAGAGTTCCTCCACCCGGTTGTCTTCAGTAGTAAGGGACTCTGGTAGGACAGGCAGAGCCGCGTTTTGTGGTGGAGCAAACGGGGTGCCCCCGGATTGAGGTGGCTGTGCTGAAGTCGCCCGTGTCTCTGCCTCGTCTTGTCCAGATCGTCAGTCTACTGGACGATAAGACATGACTTCTTGCTTGTTTCCCACAGACAGCGCCACGTAATGTAGCCGAAGCTATCACGACCGAATTCTGAGGCTGGAATCCGAACTTGGGACCCGAAGCTAGATCGGATCGGTGAAAAGGACCGACGGGGATCCGGAACGCGGCGAGGATGGGGACGGGGCCGAAGAACCGAAGCCGAGGGGTGCCCGGACGAGGGCTTGCTGGGAGCGGAGCTGAGACTCCCTTGGACGGAAGTGGACCGGCCGTCGCAGGGCGTGGCCGAAGCTCCTTCGGACGAAGCGGGCCAGCCTGCGGAAGGCGTGGCCGAAGCTCCTTCGGACGAAGCAGACCAGCCTGCGGAAGGCGTGGCCGAAGCTCCTTCGGACGAAGAGGACCAACCTGCGGAAGGCGTGGCCGAAGCTCCTTCGGACGAAGCGGGCCAGCCGGCGAAGGGCGGCGAGACCGGGGGGAGAAAGCCCGAGGTCGGCGGCCGAGACCGACTCGGAGAGGTCGGCGAAGATTCAAACCGAAGCCCCTGCAGAAGGAGGAAAAGAAGAAGAACCAGTCAGTAGGAGTCCCGGGCTTCAGCCCTAAGGAACCCCCTCCAACGGCTAAGTTAGCTTCTGAAGATGATTCGATTCAGAAGAGAAGGAGGAAGAAGGAGCTTTAATGCTCTTTGGACTGTAGTCCTTGGGGGTCTCGAAGACATACCTTTGGTAATAAATAGCTGTGTATTTATAGCGGAGGATAGAGGATGCTTAACGGTGGCAGCCGATATAGGACTATGTTGTGGGTTTATTGGTAAACCGCCATAGTGCCTAACCCTCCCACGGGAGTGGGCCGGATACGGCTACTGGGCCGAAGGGGGTAGGGCCTCTGATGGGCCAGATGCCGCTTAGTGGGCTGGAGCCTACTGGGCCGAAGGCTGCTGAGCCGCTAATGGGCCGAAGGCTATCGGGTTGCTAATGGGCCGAAGGTTGCTGGGCCGCTAACGGGCCGAAGGTCGCCAGTGGGCTTCTTTCTGCTGCCGTTAGATTGATCTCAGTGTTGGGCCTGTTTTAATGGGCCGACTCGGATTCTGCCTCATCAGGTTCTACTGATGGGCCTCATGAAATTGAAAGTGATAGTGAGACTGAACCCAACATAGAGAAGTTGGAGGAGGATCTGAAAGGAAAAGGGAAGATTGATGAAGGCCCAAGTTCTTATCAACCTAGGGTGCCATTTCCTAATGCCTTGTTAGCTAAGCCCAATGCCTGGAAGAAATTGGCCCAGAAGAGTTGTTGGATTTATTCAAACAAGTCCAAATTAATATTCCACTCCTCGATGCCATCAAGCATGTGCCAGCTTATGCTAAGTTTCTCAAGGAATTATGTACTCCACGAAGAGAATCTAGAATGGCACCCGAAAAGGTTCGGCTTTCAGAAGATGTTAGTGCAATTGTGATGAATCATTTACCCAAGAAGTTAAAGGATCCTGGAGCACCTCTAATTTCATGTGACTTAGCTGGAGTTACATTTGATAGAGCTTTATTGGATCTAGGTGCTAGTGTGAATTTATTGCCAACAACCATTTATGAGAAATTTGATATTGGAGAATTAAAGCCCACACCCATCATCTTGCAGTTGGCTGATAGGTCTGTGAAGACTCCACGGGGATTAATTGAGGATGTTATTGTGAAGGTTCATAATTGCTATTTTCCCATGGATTTTCTTATTCTGGATATGGCATTACCTGAGGAACTCATTCACACTCCGATCATCCTAGGTCGTCCATTTTTAGCCACTGCCAAAGCTAATATAAATTGTGAAACTGGCATAATGGACATTTCATTTGGGGGTCAAAAGGTCAAGATTAATGTCTTCAAAGCATCTCAATACCCAGATCATGAAGAAGAATGCCATACCATTGATATCTTGGATAATCTAGTAGAAGAAAATGAGATGTCCACATATGACCTTTTGGAGGAAGCCAATATTTTAAAGGATTCGCCCGGCCCATTAACATCTTGGCCCAAGGTTGAACCTTTACCATCCTTACAATCTGAGCCCGCTTTGCCATCTTTAGAGGACCCTCCTGAGCTTGAACTCAAACCATTACCTGAGTCTCTCAAGTATATCTTTTTGGGCCCGGACCAAACTTTCCCGGTAATCATTGCGGCAAATCTCACATCACCACCGGAGGCCCAATTAACCGAGGTCCTCAAAGACCACAAGGGTGCCATTGGATGGTCGGTGGCAGATTTAAAGGGAATTAGCCCGTCCATTTGCATGCATCACATCTATATGGAAGAGAATTCTAAACCCACTCGGAAGATGCAAAGGAGGCTTAATCCCAATATGAAAGAAGTGGTGAAGAAGGAAGTTGTGAAATGGCTGGATGCGGGTATCATTTACCCCATATCAGACAGTAAATGGGTCAGCCCAACTCAAGTGGTACCCAAGAAATCTGGACTAACGGTTATCAAGAATGATCATGGAGAAGAGGTACCCACTAGGCTCACCACGGGATGGAGAGTGTGCATTGATTACCGAAAGCCTAATGACTAAGAAGGATCACTTTCCACTCCCATTCATGGATCAGATTCTGGAAAAGTTATCGGGCCAGAAGTACTTTTGCTTCTTAGATGGGTACTCCGGGTACAATCAGGTAGTTATTTACCCGAAAGATCAAGAAAAGACCACCTTTACGTGCCCTTATGGCATGTTTGCTTTTAGGAGGATGCCATTTGGATTATGCAGCGCACCAGCCACATTTCAACGGTGCATGATCGCTATATTCTCCGATATGGTGGGAGAATTCCTCGAAGTTTTCATGGATGATTTCTCAATCTTCGGGGATTCTTTTGAAAATTGCTTGGAAAATCTTAAACAGGTGCTAGCAAGATGCATAGACACCAATCTGATACTTAGCTGGGAAAAGAGCTATTTTATGGTTCGAGAGGGCATTATTCTAGGCCACATTATGTCTGAAAGGGGGATAGAGGAAGATAAAGCTAAGATCGATCTCATATCCAAACTTCCTCCTCCCACCTCGGTCAGACAGATCCGTTCATTCCTTGGCCATGCCGGTTTCTATCGCCGGTTTATCCACAATTTCTCTCAAATTGTCCGGCCTCTAACTCTTCTCCTAGCTAAAGATGTCCCTTTCCAAATGGATGAAACTTGCATCAAGGCATTCAATTCTCTGAAGGAATCTTTGACCAAAGCTCCGATTCTTCAATCTCCAGATTGGTCTTTGCCCTTCGAAATCATATGCGATGCCTCTGATTATGCTATCGGTGCGGTTTTGGGACAAAGAATCAACAAGTGTCCCGTGGTGATCTATTATGCAAGTCGCACCCTTGCAGATGCTCAAATGAATTATACCACCACAGAAAAGGAATTATTAGCTGTGATTTTTGCCCTATAAAAATTCAGATCTTATCTTTTAGGGGCAAAAGTCATAATCTATTCTGATCACTCAGCTCTGAAATACATGTTGACCAAGAAGGATGCAAAGCCTAGACTTATTAGATGGATCTTACTCCTTCAGGAATTTGATTTGGAAATTCGGGATAAGAAGGGTTCTGAGAATGTGGTAGCTGACCACCGATCCCGAATTTTGATCTCCGAAAGTGCACCCATAACTGATTCATTTCCTGATGAGCATCTACTGGCCATTTCTCACACTGTTGCACCTTGGTATGCTCATATTGTCAATTACAAGGTGACTAATCAGCTTCCGGAAGGATGGACTAAAAGTGAGAAGGACAAATTCTTTTCCCAGGAAAAATATTATTTCTGGGAAGATGAAGATCCTAAACTATTCAAATTATGTCCTGATCAAATCATTAGGCGATGTGTTCCTGAAGAAGAACACCAGAGTGTTCTCAACTTCTGTCATAATCTGGCTTGTGGGGGCCATTTCTCAGGAAAGAAAACTGCAGCCAAGGTCCTTCAAAGTGGTTTGTACTGGCCTACACTTTTCAAAGATGCCCATGAATTTAGCAAAACTTGCCTTCGATGTCAGGCTGTAGGAAATATGGCGAAAAGGGATATGATGCCACTCAACCCAATCTTGGTGGTTGAAGTCTTTGATGTTTGGGGAATTGACTTTATGGGACCTTTTCCACCACCTTTTGGACATACATATATTCTGGTAGCGGTGGATTATGTCTCAAAATAGACTGAAGCAGTAGCCACCCGAACCAATGATTATAAAGTGGTCATTAAATTCGTTCAGAAGAATATCTTTTCTCGGTTCGGGTGGCCTAAAGCTATCATAAGTGATGGGGGAACGCACTTCACGAATTACCAGTTTCGGGCTTTGCTTAAGAAATATGGGATTAATCACAAAGTAGTCACCCCCTATCATCCCCAAACCAGTGGCCAAGTGGAAGTTTCCAATAGAGAGATTAAGAACATTCTGCAAAAGTCCGTTAGGCCCGATAGAAAAGATTGGTCTGAAAGATTGGATGATGCTTTATGGGCCTATCGGACCGCTTACAAAACTCCTATTGGCATGTCTCCTTATCGCCTAGTTTTTGGAAAAGCATGCCACCTTCCGGTGGAATTGGAACATAGGGCTTATTGGGCCATTAAACAAGTCAATCTGGACCTAGCCCAAGCTAGTTCCCACCGAACCTTACAACTGAGTGAGCTAGAAGAGTTGCGCAACGAGGCCTATGAAAATTCAAAGATTTATAAAGCCAAAACTAAAGCTTTTCATGATAAACATATTGTGAGAAAATCCTTTCTTCCAAATCAGAAAGTTTGGCTATTTAATTCTAGGCTTCGCCTATTTCCTGGAAAACTGAAATCCATATGGGATGGACCATTCGTGGTCGTTAAAGCCTTCGATCATGGAGCTGTTAAAATTCTGAATCCCAAGAGTGGGAACACTTTTACTGTTATGGTCAACGGTTGAAACCATTCATTGAAAATCTTCAAAATGAACTACCTGAATCCATAGAATTGAGTGATCTACCTTAACTGAACTTCCGTCTGGCTGAAGACGATAAACTTAGCGCTTGTTGGGAGGCAACCCAATATTTTACTTCAGTTTTTGTATTCCTTTTAGGTCCCTGAGCAGCAGTCGCCGTGGGTATGTCGCATCCTCTTCATTATAGGTTGTTTCGCTCCTTCACAATTCTCTTCTGGATGACATGTTTTTCATATCTTTTATGCCATTGAGGACAATGTCAATCAAGTTGGGGGGTGGGACAATCAATTTGATATGCATTTATTGGAAAATCGTTTGAAGAAAACTGATATCTTTCACTGAAAAATGGTCAAATTTTTTAAAATTTCTTTTCACATCCTATGAAAATTGCATGAAAATCATGTTTCATTAAGTAAATCTTAAACAAATCAGTTTTTTGTTGTTGTCACATTGGTTAAAGAGCCTTTAAAGTTTAAATATCCCACTTCACAAAAATCCTCGGCAGGATGATTTTCACACACACACGGCAACTTAGAATAAATACAAGATCTTAAAAGTATAGAATTGCTGGAATTAACCTTAAGGATAAGACTACTTATTCTAATTTTTCTTTTTAGGTTGAGCGAAAGGAATGTGTAGGATTCGTAATAGGAGACTGTTCCACTCAACACTCTAAAAGAGGCGGTCATTTAAAATGGACAGCTGTAAACACTAAAGGCAATAGAAGGCGTTAAAAGAGCTAAAGGAAGGTAGGTGGCAAAAAGTACGCACCTCCCCTCAGGCAATTCAAAGAGAGTGGCAAAAAGTACGCACTCTCAAAAGAAAAAGTACAATGAAATGAAAAAGTAACGCTAAAAAGTCCATCGTACCAAAAACATGACCAAGTCGCGAAAAGTGCTGAGTTGGGACGGGAACTGAAAAACAGTCCTCACTGACTGATCGGGAAATCTTTTATTCTCTTCTCCTCCCCAGGTAGTCTTATCTAAAGGGTAGTAAAGGCAAGAATATACCAGAAAGGTCGGAAACGAGTTCTAAGCGTGCCAATTTTCATGTACAATCACCTGTCGTGAATCAAAATATTGTGGGATATGAAAAACTTTAGCTTAACCAACTGACTACCACTTAAATTGATTGTGAAATATACTACAAATGAAGCATGATAATTCATTGTTTGTCCTAACTTTCCTTATTTGCATTGCTAAGGGACTAGCAATGAGTAAGTTGGGGGATGTGATAAAGTGTTAAATTGATCATTTAAGGGAAATCATATACATAATACTCATGTTTTTATCTGCAAAATAGCATGAAATGATAGATAATTGTGTACCAAGTCCAACGGTACCAATTTCGTCAAATTCTGATTTAAAAACATTGTCATTTCATGTGATTAAAGGAGTATAGCGCATTTGCGGTTTTTCCACAAAATCGAGACGAAATAAATAAATATGATGATATATTTTATGATAATGTGCTAATTTATATTTATTTTATGTGAACAAGACATGTTGATGATGCAGTGCAGCTGATGGAGTTTCTGGAAATTTAGGGAAGGTCTAGTGTTCGGATTTCAACTAAAGCAGGGGTAAAAATGCAATTTGATGTCCTAATATTACTCTGATTCCTTCTTTCTCTGGAGTTTCCCAAAACCCTCTATTTCCTTCCTTCTCTCCAATTTCCCAACCACATCCCTTCCTTTCTTTATTTTAAAAAAACCCTCCCTCTCTCTTTTTAAAAATTCTCTCTCCAATTCTGAATCCTCTTCCTTCTCTAGTTTCCTCTTCCTCTCCAAATCCGAATCATGTCCCTTCTCCAAGCTTCTTCCACACGCTCTCTCTATTCTCTCCCATATATTCCCCTCTCTCTCTCACGATTCTTCTCCTCCTTTTCCAACTCAATTTCCAGCAGCATCTCAGCCCTCTCCCTTCACGGTTTTCTCTTCCTCCCTCTCTCTTCAGTTTCTTCTCCTCCTCTCCCTCGGTTTCCAACTTCTCCCTCCACAGATTTCTCTCTCGTTTTCTCCTCCTTCTTCCTCTCGGTTTTCTCCACATTTCTCTCTCTTCTATTTCTTCTCCGTTTCACAGCTCCTCTCTCACAGATTCTCCTCCTCCGGTTCTCCCCTCTCTCGATTTCTCTATTTCTTTCCCACGAAATTTTCTCCTCTTCTCGGTCTCTCTTTCTCTCCCTCTCTCCGGTTCTTCCTCTCTTAGTTTCTCCCATCCACAGTTCTTTCTCTTTCTCTCTCAGTTTTCTCTCCTTCTCTCGATATCCCTTTCTCTTTCTCTTCTCTTCCCCCCTCCACAGGTTCTCCACATCCCACCGGCAACGCACCAGTCGCCTGCAAGCTGCTTCTTCCGGCACCTCCATGCGGTGAAGCCAGCAGCTTCACGGCTTCCTCTAGTGGCTCCAGCACATCCCACGGTGCACCTCCACGCACCGACAGCAGCAACATCCACGGCAAGCCTGCACCGTCTACGCTCCAGCAGCAACCTCCTTCACGCGCGTGCATGCATGCTTGGTGAATCCTCCCCTGCACTCCACGCACGTCAAGCAACCTCCTGCTGCACCTCCAGCAGCTCCTGCAAACGCGGCAACCCCCCAGCTCTTCCAGCATGCATGCTCGGTGAAGTTCCAGCACCTCCAGCAGCTGCTACCTTCAAGCTTCCTCCTGCCGACCGCAGCTCCAGCAGCCGGCTTTTCCCAGCGCCCTCCACCACCGAAGATTCTCCTTCCATGCATGCCGGCCAGCTGCGGTGAAGCCTTCCACGTGAACCTGATACCCTGCATGCACAGCCACGTACATAGCCAGCAGCCATCAAGGGAACCAGCCCCCCACAGATTGTTCTTTCTTTCCCCCTTTAGCATAGTGTTAGTTTAATTGTTTAGGATTAGTTATTTGGTATTTGATGTTTAGTTATTTAGTTTAAGGTTATTAAATCATTAAATTTTGTAATTTGTTTCGTAATTTTTAGATAATTAATAAGTTACAAATAGTTAAATTTCAATGTCTTTGTTATAATTTTTTTGTTGTGCTTATTTTTTTTATATATGTGTTTGTGTTTAATTTCTGAAAAGGAAAAGAAAAAAAAAGATTTGTTTAATTTAAGTAATTATATTTTTAGGTTACATTAGTTAATTTAATTCTAGTTTAAATAAGTAATTAGTTTACTTAAAGTCTCACTTATTTTTAGATTAACTAAATTCCGAAGTTTTCAAAATTAAAATTCTATCTCCCTGTGGATCGACTCGGACTCACCACTATTAATTTTCAAAATCTGATTTGAGTGAGCCGGATAAATTTAGATTGAACGTTTTCATCAGTGTTTAACGACGCACAATTTGGAACGATCAATATGGATGTTGTGTTCTACCTGGAATACAATCATGAAGTTGAAAGTACCAGATATTCCTAGAGGCATACCATCAGAAAAACTTCCTTGACCAATAGGGTAGATCAAGAACACAAGGACGCATACCCAGACGGAAACTAAGTTCCCACTCACGACCCATGTAGCAAGCCACGCCAAGTAAGAAGTGTAGAACAATTAGCTCATAAGGACCGCCATTGTATAACCACTCATCAACAGATGCTGCTTCCTGGGTCAAAATGCAAACCTATAGCTGCAGAAGTAGGAATAATGGCACCAGAGATAATATTGTTTCCATAAAGTAGAGACCCAAAAACAAGTTCACGAATACCATCAATATCTACTGGAGGAGCAGCAATGAAAGCGATAATAAATACAGAAGTTGCGAGTAGGGATCATCAAAACACCAAACCATCCAATGTAAAGACGGTTTTCGGTGCTGGTTATCCAGTTGCAGAAGCGACCCCATAGGCTTGTACTTTCGCGTTTCTCTAAAATTGCAGTCATGGTTTAATCTTGGTTTATTCAATTTTCAAGGACTCCCAAGCACGCGTATTAGCTATAACTAAAGCTAGCTAATGGAAGACTTGTTATTTAACAGTATAACATAGCTTATATGTCAATGTCAACCAATCTCAACAGATGGATATGTATATATCTATATATATATAATATATATGGATAAGTTTACCAGAACAATTTTAAAATGAAGTAAATTCAAATAAAATGGAATTCCATTTTCCGTATGGGTTGCCCGGGATTCGAACCCGGAACTAATCGGATGGAGTAGACAATTTTTCCTTATATAAAAGCCCAAACCGTGCTTGCAGTTTTCATTGCACACGACTTTCCCTATGTATACATCTAAAACTTAGATTAGATCCCCGTCTAAGAAACTTGAGTATTTAGTTGATTCAACCATTACTACATGAGCATTTCAGAATGAAAATTACTGAAGTTTTTTTCTCTCTTGAGAATTTTTGTTTCTATTCTATTTCATTTACATAGTATCATTGCCAATGAATCATAAATGATTCACCAAGCCATTTATACGAATAATATCCAAATACCAAATACGTTCTCTATATAACTTATGTAAGGGATAAGAAATTCTTGGTAAGGCTAAAGAAATAACTTTTTCTTCTTCCGTAAAGAATTCTTCTAAAAATTCTGAACCTAATCTTTGCAAAAAAGTGCGTACCATACTTTGATGTTTACGGGCCCAAGTTCTAGCACATGAAAGTCGAAGTATATACTTTATTCGATACAAACTCTGTTTTTTGAAGACCCACTGTAATAATGAGAAAGATTTTGGTAAGGCTAAAGAAATAACTTTTTCTTCTTCCGTAAAGAATTCTTCTAAAAATTATGAACCTAATCTTTGCAAAAAAGTGCGTACCGTACTTTGATGTTTACAAGCCAAAGTTCTAGCACATGAAAGTCGAAGTATATACTTTATTCGATACAAACACTGTTTTTTTGAAGACCCACTGTAATAATGAGAAAGATTTCTACATATCCGACCAAATCGATCAATAATGTCAGAATCTAACAAATCAGCCCAAACTGGCTTACTAATAGGATTCCCTAATACGTTACAAAATTTAGCTTTTGACAATGATCCAATCATAGGAACAATTGGAACTATAGTTTCGAATTTATCTATTAAAAAGGAATTCTCTAGCATTTGACTCTTTACTACTGAAGGGATTATTGGTACATTTGAAAGATAACCCAGAAAATAGAAAGCAAATTTTGAGAATTGGTTTATGTCGGGGTTGAGACTAAAAGTGAAAATGACATTGCCAAAAATTGACAAAGTCAAATTTCCATTTCTTCATCAGAAGATGAGTCCCTTTTGAAGCCAGAATTGATTTTCCTTGATATCTAACATAATGCATGAAAGGATCCTTGAACAACCATAGGATTTTCTGAAAATCATTACAACAAAGTACTACAAGATGTTGTTGTTCTATTTTTTCTTAGAAATATGTTCGCGGTTCCGGAAGATGTTGATCGTAAATAAGAGGATTATCCGATGGTTCAAAATAGACCTACTCCTCATCAGGCAGTTCTTGCTCTACCACCTTATTCCCGTGTTGGTTGGTTTTCTTCCAGAATGTTGATTTTAAGAACTGCTTCCTCAACCAAGCCACCCACCAAACCCTGCTCATGGGCAGCTTCATAAATGATGAATGAATCACTCAATAACTCTTTGCGAATAGCTTCAATGACCATATCATCGATCAGTTCATTAACAACATAGTTTATTATGTATTCGAGATCTGAATCTTCATCATCTGGGAACGTAGTGTCATTAGGTTATCTCTACCTGTTTCCCATCCAAAAAAATGTTACAATGAAGTCGCTAAACGAGACTCAAGAGATTCACCTTCTCCTGGAACAATCTTTCTAGGTTTACCAACCAAAAAAGGAATGATTTTTGAAAGGGAGCAGGTAAGGAATCCTAAAAAGAAGGAGCGGGTACCGGTCCCTCCGTATCATAATAGGCATCCAATAAGATGGTTGAAAACAAGGGAATGTATTTTCCACTTCCTAGGTCAAACTAAGTAGGGGCGAACGAGCTTCTCATGTCAATGCTCCCATACATCATGATCAGTTCGTTCGAAAGGTCGAGCAGCAGTCTCACTTTGAAAATCAATCCTGTCCCTTGGTTGTTCTGGCCTTGCCATCGAAAGCACGGTTTCAGAAATGCTTTAGTTAATACCACATAGTGGGGACAGTTAGACTTAACTATTTTATTTACATACTAAAGATATCCCAATAGGTAACTAAACTAAGGCTTTTAACTAGCAGTTTTCTTTCTATTCACTCGACTACCTCTATGTGCTGCTTTATTCGCTTATGTACTCTCGCTTAACTGACAAAGAGACTGCAGACGATTCATTGCATCAATACACTAACTCCTGGCAAGATCCGACTAGCTTACTCCTTACTTATTGTTATACCGCTTTAAAGAGAGAGATGTGGAACTCTTTTCTTCTAATGGTCTTATAGCAATCTCTTTAGCACCCCCTTTCCTAAGATGCGTAGCACTTTTCTTTTGTTACAGAATGAATAAGGCAGGAAAAATCAGATAAAAAGGAAGCGGTCCTGGGAGAAGAACTAGGGGCGAAGCAACTGGGAATAAATACCTGTTGCGCCTTCCTGACCTTTTGGATCAATTGCTATTGAATAGGCAGCTAGAATGGAATCATCCCCCGCTTGAGAAGAAGCTGCACATTCATATTCATATGCCGCTAGGAATGATTGTTGATAAGACGAAGCAGTCTCCTAATCGCGAGGAAGATCGGAATAGCAAACGAATTGCCTATTTCTTTTGTGAACAGCTTTGATGCTAGGAAGAAGGGCAAGGCAATGAAAACTCACTACATACTCAATTCCATTGAGAACCCAGCCTAATTGGTGTGAGGAACTTTCTCTTCTCGTCATTAAGACTGAACTAAGGCAACTCAATTGGAAAAGACCTTGTCCAAGAAGCCACTATAGCCAGGTTTCGTACGGGGAAAGCGCAACTATTGAAACTGCTTTCCTTGCTTCTAACAACTCCATTCAAAAGGAAGATGGAATCCATAGGCCAAGATGGCTAGACGGCCTACAGGCAATATAGATTGACTTACCCTAAATATAGGAACTGGCTTTATAATATGATAACAAAACTTTCCCTTGCCAACTGAAAGATGGACTGGAACTCGAGGGAAGCCAACTACAACTCCAATTCAAACCCCCAGGCTATCAACTACTCCCCCTGACTTGGCTAGCGAAAAGGGATAGAAAGAGTAAAGGGGCGTAGCGAAAGAGACTATCACTGGCCCTGGCAGAAATTTAGAAGGAAAGAAAGCCGAGCTTACTTGACTATGTTTTTTCCTTCTTTTTAGAAGGACCCTAAACTAAATAGATAAGCAACTGGCCTTAGAGAAAGCTACATGCCAAATAAGCACCTCAACAGGTCGATTGGATATTGGATCGAGCTGACGGAGACGACTGTCAAAGCCGAGCCTTCACCTTCCATGGTTGGATTGGGCTTAGGGGGCATTCAAGCGACACAAGCAGCGAGCAAGCGTAGGATTTATAAAAAACTTTCAAGCTTACCTCTCAGAGGAGAGGGCTTACGCCCAAACGGCGTAAAGAGCCGGTCCGTGGATTTTTTAAGGAAAGCACTCTAGCACGGCAAGCGGCGCGAGCTCCGAGGGCAAACGGGTGGGATAGGTCAACCTTCACCTTAGAAGGGAGCAAAATGCCCTTTCTCTGAAGCAATGGTACCAATATGCAAATACACTTTTTTAAGTGTGTCAAGGATAACGAGCGGAAGATCGACCTCGCACCATTGACGACGCTATGCCTCGCTCTTCTATCAAGTGAAGAGCTCGCCTCCGCTTCACTGGAAGGCTACCAAAGGGATAGAACCTGTTAAAATAAACGAAAACGAAAAAGTGCTCTTTCTCATTTCACGATTGGCTTTGTGTGAAGTCAGACCTCCCTACCGTCACCAAGCACACCCACGGCCTTCTTTGAAAAGGATGATTCTTTCTTCAAAAAGCATTCCTCGCTCACTTGGACAACCCAACCCGGCATTCGCTCACTGAGCTTCACCGCCGAAGGGCAATGGAGGGCGTTTTATGACCAGTCACCAACAGCTTTTAGCCGGGCCGATGAAACACTTCGTTTTTAAGCTTCAAAATCATGCCCGTAGCGGCGATGCGTTTGCTTCTGATTGCTCGAGTTGGAAGACCTACAAGGAGCTCGGTTGTACCATAAAAAAAGAAGAATCGACCGAATGAAAAATCGGATGAGTGCTTTAGAAAGAGGTTCATCAAAAGGCTTTGGTGCGGTGTTTTTTCATACCTAGTGAGGCCAGGAAAAGATACTCATAAGCTCTATTCTCCGAGGATCCCATTCCATGGTTAATTGTACTGAAAGCGAGAGCCCAAGAGCGACGAAATTAGATTAGGAATCTTTCTAAAAGAAGTGGGATTCTAGTCCTGCATTTGATGCTGATCATAGCACGTCACGCTACTAGACAACGGATCTATAAATTATATCTCAATCAAAGTGGGAAACCTTCCTCTAGTAGTGTGTCAATTGCCGTGTCTATCCGAACAGAACCCTCTTGTGCATGGATCGCTGCTAGGGGCACTCTTTGAAGAAAGGTACAACGTCTCGCTCAGCTTTGCCCTGTTAGGAACCCCTTTTCGGAAGCTTCAGAGACCATGTGAACGAAAGATGAAGAAGTGGGAAAAAAGCCCTTTCTAGGGGTTGTCCATCTACGAATTAGTGATCCAACTGGGCATCTTACGTATGAATTCGTGCTCCAAGTATGGGCTCTTGCCCTGTCTCCATAAGGGAAGAAGAAGCCAAGGCTAACTCATTTAGTAGTGAAATATTTCCATTCTGCCTTAACCATGCCCACCCTGTAAAAATGATTCTCCAACTGATGATTTTTCAGTTTCGGATGTTCAGGCCCATTTTTGTTCTAGGTTGAATTTCTCCACCGGGGCGCTCAGTTCTTCCTTCCTGTTCCCAGATCAGAGAATGCGCAAGCTGATGCTCTATCTCGCCTGGCTTCGGCTGATAAGTTCAGAAAAAAAGGTTTTATTTTAATAGAAATTGATCGATAATGAATCACTGAAGCCAATATTGCCTATTTCAGAGGGCTGGATGTGTAACGACCCGCCACCCTATAATCGGGGATCCGATTACTAAATGGGTACCGAATCATTAATTTGGGATCAAACCAGGATCTAGTAAGTCTGGGAAATAAATAATAAACTAAGCTAAACATTCACATCGCATTGAATTGAAATGAAAGTGCAGGAAATTAAAATTATTACAATGCGACTCGATTACAGCAAATTACATACTCCAGCTGAAAGGAAATAATTAAACATACAGGCCAGAAAATAAATGACAACTACATCGGGGCATACCCCGGAACAACTGCCGAAGAAGCACAACACACGGCCGCACACGCCGCTCTAAGTCTGCTGGGAGTCCTCACCTGAAAACCGCAGGGGTGAGTCTCAAGAACAAGACTCAGTAGGGATCCTTCGATCCCCACTGCCCACGCACACACCCACAAGTGTAAAGTACAGCTAACGGTGAAGTCACAAGTGTAGTGGCAGGTACAATTCCTAATTCTCTACGTGAGAATACATGCAATCGCAGTTATAATAATCATGCACATTCTAAACCAGCCGTTAGAAAATCTACAACCGTCGTTTCGGTAGAACTCGCCGACCGTGCAAACAACGGTGGGGAAAACCTCGACTCGCTGAGACCAAGGAGTAGCCCCTCGGATAGCACGCTCGCTACTCCGGCCCAACTGGCTCAGGTGACTACCCCTTCCCCCAGCATGAGTGACTCTCCGAATGTACCACTCCGACACCGGTACTAGCTGACCCCGGGGTTCACCAGGTGACCCTCTCTCACTAGGCGTCACCCCGCCCATGCCCCCACCGGCGCTGTGCTCACGCCCCCACCAGCACAGGGTGATAAAGTGCTACAATGTCACTCCAGGTCCACAGTAACTGAAAAACCCAACACAGTGCGATCCGGTCACGTGAAAAGCCCGCGATCGCATAACACACATAGAACCATCCGATCATGAGGAATCCATCTCTATCGGGTGCACTAAAACATGTGCTAACCATCTATCTAGCAGTATGAACACGTTTTACTGGCATGCATTAGTGAGATTCTGTCTTGAATCGCGTCGACCAAGGTCGACGCCATTCAAGCTCCAAGTACAGGTTTATATAAATCAGTCTTCAGATTCTGGCCTTAAAAGGCGTCGACACCGGCAGTCGCCTTTTAAAAGGCGTCGACATCCCCAGACGCCATTCAACACGAAAATCCGGAATTTCCCAGAACTTTATTCAGGCGATTTCTGTGGTTAAAACGCGTCATGGACGCCTGACGCCATTCAAAAATGCGTCGTTTACCCATGACGCCATTTAGCCACAGAATCCGCGACCTGGCAGTCTGCCTGTCAGGCGATTCCTGTCTAAAAGGCGTCGTGATGGTCTGACGCCTTTCAAAAAGGCGTCGTCCATGCACGACGTCTTTCAGCCCCAGGAACCAGGAACGCCCTAAACCCGAGGGCTCCCTTTCCAACCCCAAATAACACCAAAAATCATTCAAACTGGAGGGGAAACGAAGAGCAAGACAATTCATAGGCAAGCACCCCCATAGAGAACCTAAACATGCTCATTCTAACCCCCAAAACCGAAGATCTACCACATGCATATCGAGGAAAAACATGATTTAAACACATGCTACGGGGAACGTCACCCTACCCGACACTCGAACTCCACCAAGCTCCACGCCGTTCACCCTTCTCGCCCCACGCCGCCGCCGGTACCGCCGTGGTCGTCCTTGCTCCACCGTGACGTCGGCCGCCGTCCGGAGAGTAGAACGCCGCAGTGGAAGTGGAGGTGGTAGTGGTATGAGTTAGGTAGAGGATGGAGTGGAGAGAGAGGCGAAATGGTGGGAGGAAAAGAGGGAGGAGGAGGTGGTCGCTGCCGGTCGCCGGAGGAGGAGGAGAGAGGGAGAGTAGGAGAAAATGAGGGAAAGAAGGAGGGCTCGCGGGGGTAACTGGGAACTGGCTAAAACGCGTCGACATCCACGGACGCCTATCAGGTGACAAGACGGCCGCTCTGACAAGATTCTGAAACGCGTCGTTCTACACAGACGCCATTCAGACAACTTGTCAGGGCCGTACTCTGACACACCCAGAGTCGCAGTCTGAAAGGCGTCGTCCTTCGCAGACGCCGTTCAGACGACCTGACAGGGCCGTACCCACGCGGCCCAAGGCCAACCCCCGCGGCACCCACGTGGCAGCACCTGAAACGCGTCTGCCAAGGTGGACGCCGTTCAAAACGCGTCGCCAGGTCCTGACGCGATTCAACTCAGAACTACCGCCCCCCACAAGGGTTAGAACAACAGGGTCTGACCCGAAGCCCGGATCCGAAAGTCTCGATCCTTACAGGATGGATCCTCTTCTTTCTTATATTCAGGATGGGACACTTCCTACAGAGAAAATCGAAGCTCTATAAACGAGATTTTCTTACACCTCATCTTTGATGTTTAAGGCCTACCGAAGCTAATTAGATTAATAAAAAAAAGATCGTTTCAAAAGCTACCTTGGGTCTTATTGGCAAAAAATGCGGCACGATGCTAAGAAATATGTTCAGTGTGTCAAAGGTAAACAATCTTTCTCGACAACCAGCTAGTATAGTACTTTCACTCCTATTATGGAACCTTTACCTTTTTCCCAATGGGGAATTTATATATTAGGATTAGGTAAGTTTCCACCCGGGTCGTCAGAAGTTGATTTTGCTCGCCGTAGATTATTTGACTAAATGGGCTGAGGTGAAACCATTAAGATTAAGGTATATTACTGCTCAAAAAATGATATCCATTGCCTGGGAAAGATTGTCTGTCGATACGGGCTGACAAATGCGATCATTACAGACAATGGGAAAAAATTTGATTTTGACGAGTTTCGACATTTTTTTCGAGGAAATGGAATTGATCATCGACTTCTTTCTGTACAGTACCCGACAGCTAAAGAAGTGACTAATATAACTCTCCTGAGAACCCTGGAAAGAATAATGGTTGGGAGACTTAGGTCGAAGAACTTCTTGGAGCGGTCTGGTCATAAAATACCACTCCGAAAACACCTACTGGTGTAACCCCCCATAGCATTTGGTACTTCAGCTATGGTTCTAGGTTACCCTCAATGCGCGTCAATCAATATATGTTAGAACTAAATGATCAGCAACTGAACTGGGAAGGTGTTTACATCAACTGAGAAAAGGCTTGCCTAGGAAACTAAGACGTCATTGGCCTTTGACACAGTAGCATTCAAAAGAGTTTCAAATAGTTGACCCTTTTTGCACTCTTTTTTATTTGACTTATTCCTGTAGTGAATGCTGCAAGATTCACCACACCCTAGAAAAAGGTTGATGCTGTGCGTAGTCTGTTTCTGCATTGCTTACTTCATCCTTTCTTTCCTTCAGAGGTGTTCCTGCTATTAAATTTAAATGTCTTTCACTTGCTCTTATTATAGCATTAGCTACAGTAGCTAGAGGAAACACAAAAGCTACTATCTCCTACTAGACTACACCCTTAATGTGCTTACTACACTGGCAGAAAAACTGGCCTTAGCGAACCTAGGATTCACTAGCTACACCTTCCTTTGACCGGTATTCGATTCACTGCTGGTGCGAGGGATGCTCATTACGCTACGGGAACAGATATCCCATACCTTGTTAACATCCGTTTACGGTATTCCATTTCTCAGTGCGGTAAGTCGTTAAATGACTAGTAGAGTGAAATGAAAAGGAGAAGGGGAAGTCAATAGTTACAAAATTACCTGAATCAGAGTGAAGAGTTACTGCTTTAGGAGCTAAAGATGCTGGTACGGTCTGGTACTGATGTTGTTCCTGTACCTATTGCAGATATTCGATATCCCATTTCAAGGAATCCCTAACACCGACAACTGGGTGAGCTCCTGGGCAAAGGTTGAGGTTGAACAAAAAGACGTGGTTTTCATACAATTGAAAGTGGTAAGAAACTGTGCACCATTATATAAGTTCTTTCTGGTTTGAAAAAGTGCCGAGTTTTTATCAACCCGTCCAATTTCTCGTTCATCTTCAAGCAGTTGGAGCCCCTACTTCTTCTTCACTAGTTGGGGACTTGGGCCGACCAACTTCTCTTCTTAAGCAGCCAAGGAGGAAGCATGGAACTCTTCAAACCTTATCCTATAGTATAGTAAGAGAAGTAGCTTTGTCGTACCACTATGAATGTATCCTCTCCCGCTCTTGTGTCCACAGGTACTGATGTAGCTCATGTTGCTAAGGAATTGATTGTGTCCACTACTTCTTCTTTGTGTGCAAGCCAGTCCAGTCGGTCAGTCTCCGTGGTTCAGCCAGTCGGGGAGGAAAAAGATCCAACAACGCTTCCGCCCCTGCAGGTATATCCCCTTGAAGAAGGTTTTGTTAAGCAAGTATACACCAAAATGTACCAGCTGAGACACCGAAGGCACATTTCAGTGGATTCATCTTCATCTTATTTGCTCGACACCTCTCGAAGACCCGATCCAGTACTGCAATGTGTGTGATTCTCCCCTTTGCCTGACTTCACCACTATATCGTCGACGCTAACGCGCCTCGATCTCTTTGTGCATCATGTCTTGGAATATGGTGGTCATGGCTCGCTGATATGTAGCACCCGCCTTCTTTAACCTGAAAGAATGGCATCACTTTGTTATATAAATTCCCCTTGGTCGTTCGGAACGCAGTCTTCTTGGCATCCTCGGGAGCCATCCAACTCTTGTTATACCCACTATAGCAATCTATAAATTCACACTTTTTGAACCCAGCTGTGTTGTCGATAAGTATATCCATTTTCGGCAGAGGGAAGTCATCCTTTTGGCAGGCCTTGTTGAGGTCTCCGTAGTCAACGCATGATCTTGCTATTTCTCTTTTTGACTAGAACGTACCAGCCGTACTGTAACTCCGCAAGTCCAAGTTGATCAACTTGTCCACTTCTCGCACAATTGTGTCTACAACCATAGGGTGGTACTTCCTCGGGGGCTGCTTTACAGGTGTCTTATCCCTAACGTTCAAGTAGTGAACGACCACGGTAGTCGGCAACCTGGTCACCCCCTCCATCCGGAGAACTAACGTTCCCTCACTTCACTCGCCTTTTCTGCTTCTTCAGATCCTCACTGAAAACCAACAATCGTAACTTGATTGCGTGAAGTAGAGTAGAGTTAAGCCCCTTTGTAACTTAAGCTTAAGGAAGCAGGTCAGATCAGCCCGCCGCTTATTTATCTCGTAGTTCCACTTTCAGATCATGAAGCAAGACCAAAAGGAGTGATTAGGGTTAGGAAGTGAGAGGAAGAGTGAAGGTCGACAGGCAAAGAATGGCTTGAGTGAAAGCTGGAGTGGCACAAGACAGATTGAAAGCAAAGTGAAGGGTGATTGTCCTTCCTAACTTTCCGAGAGCCTTCCTGACTGGCATTTAAACTGGGCTTGACTAAAGGGGGTTGTCTGGTTCTGATCCTCATTGTACTCGTCTCAAGTTATTAAACAGGCAAAAAGGGAATGTTAGTTCTCCTGAATCATTTTGAGCGGCATATATTTGTAAAAAGAAGAACTGGATTGACCAGACAGCTCAACCGTTGACCAGCCAACCGGCAAATACATTTATAAGGAAAGACCAAGCTTGTGTGCCACACCTCCAACTCCAACTACTACAGGAAAGACGTAAACGCCTCCCTCTCATGAATCAATTTGATGGACCTTAGCGGCCTTCCTCTTTTGGAAGTTGGAACTCCCGCCAACCGGTGACTCTGGTTTACCATTATTTTGATTTCCCGTTACCCTATTATTTGATTAGTGATTAGCTACTACTTCACCCTTTAGTATGTTGTTACTATTCCGTATTCGTATTCCTGAATTCGTATTATGTTGGTACTTTTGCCAATGCTATTGAGTATTCTGCTTATTCCGTAATTGCTTTTTCTTATTCATGTGCATGTGTTATCCCTACCATCAAACAAAGTAGAAATCCTAAAAAACTGCCCATTCTGAATGAACTTATGTCGCAGAAACCAGCTAGCGAAGAAGGCGTCTTTTTCTTTTTTTAAGATTTCGGCCCGGAAGAACAAGTACATTATTACAGCAACGGAAGAAAGGGGTGTAGGCCCTAGAAAATTCTGCCGGCTCTATGAGGGGATGATTGTGCGGTTTGGATGTCCCCAGGAGCAACCAAGCGATTGAGGTACGCATTTCCTCAGTTCAACATCTAACATCATCATTCATTCTTACTCATAAGAACCCAACTTTATTACATTACCAAAAAGAGAAAACGGACAGGCTGAGTCCACTAATCCCTTAATCAAATGTTAGCCAAATCCTTTGAGGTAAATGCTTAGCTGCTGGCGGAACGGTCTTATGGGCATTCAGAACAACAACTAAGACAAGGACAGACTCCATTCCGAATGGTGTATGGCACTGAGGCAATCATCTGTCATTCACAGTTCCGGCTGGCTTTACACCGCCTCTATAGTCAGTTTGTTGTTGAGGGTTCAATTCTTTGTGTAGTCTGCATAACCAAAGAAGTAAGCTTCGAGGTCCGCTCCCCAGTCTGCTAGGTAACTAGTCCCTTGTCAGCTAGCCCTTCTCTTCTTCTTTCTTCTCTTGTTAGTATTTTGAGCAGGAACCTGAACCAGAATGCATATAACATATAACATAGTAGAAACCGGACCGGAACAACAACAACAACCATAAACTATAAAAAGCACGCAATCGAAGGCAACATAGGACCGATACACAAGCAATCATCATAGGGTTCCTAACCTTGTGCTACCAGTATTGAGTATTTATAGAACAGTAAAAAGGAATGACTAGTGGAAGGGAACTCGCATATTTTTCTGCATTTGGACTCCAGCCAGAGTTTCGAGTCAAGTTCGCCGATGTCGAGTTTATTGATCTCTGTGATCTGGCGACTAGGGGACCCGGTACGAGAGAACCATCAAGGTACATCCGGAATGCTTCATCTATCGGCACATACTATCAGCAGTGTTTTAGCGCCGATTCTTGCGTTGCTGAAGTCATTGCCAAGAAGCCGATGACCATCCCTGAGCTGCGACGACCAGGGTAGACAACACCTGAGTTAACACTACGCAACCGAACTTCTCCATTGAGTTCATTTGATGATTCCCCTACTTCCTCAACCGAAGCTACTCCATCTGAATCCTTAGAGCAAAATACTTCTGATGATTCCGAGCTGGGCAACATTCTGGCCGAATGATTCTGAAACAGTCTTCTCTATCCCTCGGGCTGAGGTCGCTGCTGCTTTAGAGAATAGGGGGCGAGGAAAAGTCAGCAGTTGCCTAATCTGTCTGAACAACCTGAAGAAATTGAAGTACCTGCGGGTCCTCAACGTCCCTATGCAGCAGCTATTAAACAAAAGCAAATGGATCTCCAGCAACAATGATTGGCGAGAGAGAAATTGATCCAACGCATTGTGACACAGATGGAGAAGACTCCTGCCCTTAGTTCGATGTACTCCGGTTCTCACCACAGACAAGGGCAGCCCCAGAGCATGCTTTAGCCGAGGTGGCCATTGATTGTGGGGAAGAATAGGTTTGATTTTGTTACACTGAAGTGGAGCAAGCTGATCCGCCTGGAGAGTCAAAGAGTTGACTACTCATGGTGAACGAATTAAGCATCTTGAGCCTATGGACACAGAAGATTTTGAACGAGTTCATGGTTATCTGATGAGATCTGGTTCTCTGCACCTGATTATTCTACTGGCCCAGGCAAGAGTTGCACGTGGTCGGTCGTCAGATGCCACTGGTTTCTCATTCAGACATATGCCCGATATGCGGGATAGAATGTCCCAACAAAGCCTTGACTTTATACAATCTATAGTCACTGATCTCGAGCTCCAAAGGACCCTCTCCTGCTGGTCGAGCTCCTTCGGACCCTCTCCTCTTTTTCTTGGGTCTATCACCTCCGCTCACTCATCTCTGTCTCCTTCTTTCTTCCGGTTGATGATGAACTTGTTGTCTTCTTAGGCATAGGTGTAGGTGCTCTTCTCTTATTCGTATTAATAGCATATATATGTAGGAGTGGAACCTTTTGAAGAGCTTTTCCTTACCTATGTCCCTTAGCCAATCAAACCTGACTTTTCCCTTTGATTCTTTTGTTTCCTGCCCGGGCTCTTTGGTCTATCTCCGCGGGTCACTAAACTAACCTTCTCTGGTCCGCTTTGGCTATTGAACTAATATTCTGCGAACCCCCAGGGTGAACTCGGAAAGTCCAACCCATGTATAATACACCCGACACTGCAACCGTCTCTTCAATCGGGTCAAGCCTGCCATCAAACCCCCAGGCTACAAGCCAGTCAGTTTGACCAAATTGCGAACGGTATAAAAAATCATGAATAAGAGGAGCAACCGGTAAACGAGTGCAAAGGGAGTGAAGCAAGAATCCTTTCCTTTTTAGGTAGGGACGAAAAGAAGGGATTGAGTCAAAGTCAAATAAGTAGTTTCGTTGCATTGGAAGCAAGTGAGAATGAAGACATATACAAGAAAGTATAGGGGTCTCGTGGATCAGAAGCCGTAGCCAACATAATCAAGCCCTATGGATCCCCTCAATAATCAAACTGGGTATCAAAAAGATGACTCCCCCGTGAAGAGTCAGTGGTAGGTAGGCCTGGCTCCCTCTACCGTCCAAATGCTAGTCCCTCTTCCGATGATGGTTGACCTACGCTTCTTGCTCCCGTCTATCCTTTGACTATCTTTCGGTTGGGAAAGTCAACCAACCTACTCTCCGATCCGCTCTACTGAAAAAGGCGCAAGGGTCCGGGAAAGAAGAAATCGAAAATAATCTACCAAGGCCTCGTGAAAACGAGATTCGACATCCTTCACCAGGCAGCACTAACCATCCGAGTATTGTAACGAGGCCGGGACTCATGCCAAGAACACGACTACTTAGTTGATCGGCCGCCTTGGGAATAACTAAAAAAGATACCAACCCTTCCGCAAAGGAGAAGAAACCCACACTCGGCCGTAGTAGCTAATAAGGGAAGCCCAGAAAAGTCGGCAAGTTCAATAAATCAGGAAGGAACAAACAAATGAAAAAAGAATCCCGCTTCCATTCTTCTTTTGTCTTTAGTTTCGCCACACAGCAGCTACGGAAGCCGAAGCATGAACTGGACAATCTACAAAGTCCTACCAAGCTGGAAGAACCACGGGCTAAAGTCGAAAAAATAGCCGACCTTGTAAAGGTTTTGTAAAGGGCCCTCCTCCACCCGAAGTTCCTGGGTTGCCTCGTGAGGCCCCGTAGCAGTTTCTCCCTGGCGGTGGAGTGTGCCATCTAACCATGATGAGTCGAGGTTGAGAAAGCCATTGGACAGGGATTCCTGCCCTTATTGCCGCATCAACTAGAAGTCTCCCGACTATTGCTCGAAGGCAGTGAAAGCTGATCTTCTTCGGAATGTATTGCTGCCATAATAACTTATAAAAAAAGAGGTGCCTCACGCCGGGAGAACCAAAGATCAGCTCGGCGATACCTGATAGCTTGCCGAGTGCTCTTCACAGAGAAGGAGCCTGTTCTATTAGGTTGAAATACTAGCATATCAGTCCCAACCGTCAAGAAGATGGATGTGGACGATATCTCATGAAGGATGGGTTCCTTCTCTCAAACACACTCGAAGCTCAGTTATATCTCAGTGCATGGGAAGATTGCATCGAAGGTCGAGTGAAGATGACGCGTATGACGTTCGTCTGGAGCGAATCTTGACTGAAGGAAGGTTTAACCGAACGGATCGAAAGGTAAGCCTTGCTTCCCGAGCTTCTGTGACCGATGTGACTGAAGATTGAATTTTAGCCAACGAACCAAGAACTGATAGATGGAATTTATGATTTGAACATGGTGTAGGAGAAAGAAGAACAGTATAAAAAGCAGAGGGATTCTTCCTGGAAAGGAAGAAGAATTCGGCACAGTTTGAAGGACGAGAGAACAATTGAGTTGGTTCCAAGGAAGGAATTTCCCCAAAAAGTATGAATAACCTTTGCGGGATAGGTCAAAGGTGGGTACGGAAGGTCTGCCATGGTAGATTTGTGCGTTCAATCGGAGTTCCACCAATTTAGATGAAGTTAAAAACTTTGTTTGGGTGGTACGTGAGCCGATCCAACCTTTGTTTGAGCAGGTCGAAGAGAAGAGTTCTCCCGATCATGACGACGAAGGGAATTATATATATAAGCAAAGTTCGGAAGGATTGGCCGCCTCTTTCCCCTCTGCCCAGGCCCACGGATATCGAATAACCCGGGCGGATTTGATTGGGAAACTGAAGTAGGGGAGAGAGTCTCATCGTGAGTTAGGCCGTCAAGGAAAATCAGTCGATCTAATGGTTATGAATAAAGTGATGAATCAAGTGGTTGCCCCTTACCGCTCCGTGGGTAGCTGGGAAGGCAGGCCCTTAACTTCGCTTCAACTAGTTCAGTTTGAGTCTTTCTCAGGCATTGCTAGTAGGCAGAAAATCAGTAGTGCGTTAGCTTATCTGTTCATTTTCAAACAACCCTTGTTTGTGCTCCTTTATATTTCTAAGCTGCACAGGGAATCTAGTTCAGTAAGGTCCGGGTGAGCTCGCTTGAAGCTGGGTCTGCTTGGTATGGTCTTGGACTGAAGTAGGCATTCTTCAGTACAGGATAGGTCTTCGCTTGACTCGTTCGCGTATACCTCTTTCTCAGTCGTGTGTACAATCTGACGACGATATATCCAATATCACTGACGAATCGAATAAGGAAATGAAATTGTCTATAAGTACGTTAGCTAAGTATAATCATGTTCAAGTGTCGCATTTGATGGAGCAGGTCTTGATGCGAATCGATACATTATTGAAGGCAAAAGCCCCTCACAACTCTTTCAATGCGAAGTCCGAGATAACAAGTCTTCTCTGGGAGCAGCATCGTTTCGGTTTTCCGCAATGCATAGATTTGATCTTCCTAAGCAAAATCAACCAGGACAGCTACGACCAATCACTCTCTACTCTACCCTATGCCAAGGATAGAATCGTGATGGATGCGATCCCCCAGGTCGCCGAATGAGTTATTGTCTGGCATTTTCCGTGATTGTTAATATGGCGGATTGAGTAAGTCAAAGCTTATTGACCGCCGGGGTAGAGCGAGGCAATGAAATTGTTGATGAAGCAGATATCGTTAGTTGTTTCGATAATATAAAGCATGAGAGTCTTTTGGATAGCATAAATCAATATAAAAAATGACCAGTTTGCTCAGGTCATTTTTGCTTTCCTTAAAACATCTATCTTAGATAAAGATTGAAAAAACAACTCAACAAGAGGCGAAAGGGAATCCCACAAGTCCTTGTCACCCGTGCTCATGAACATCTTGATCAATCAGTTTGATTTTGAAATGATCAAGTACCCCGGGAGCATGATCAGCTATGCTCGTTATGCGGACGACTTCATGGGCGCAGCCACAGCGCCAAGTAAAGACAACGGAATCCTTCATCTCGAAAAGACGACTTCATGGCTCAGTTAGAGTTAGAGGTTCCAGTAGAAGAGAGCATTAAGTGAGGTATGTAGTCACTTTAGCGAAGCTTGAGGAGGGCCGATAACTCGGAATTCTGATCTCCATGCAGAAGGCAATGAAAATTGTTTCAATGCTCCCCTTCAACGAGCCAAGAAAAAAAGAATCTTTCTAGGTATAAGGTGCGGAGCGAAAGCGAGAAACCACTACTTCGATTGAGAAAGACCAACTCCACTAGTCAAGCCGAGGTTTTTTCTAAAGAACTCATCCGATAATCGGAAAATCGTTTTTCTCGAATCGCCTCAAATCCGAGAAGTCATTCCATTCATTCCAGGACAGACTGGAAAGCTAGCACGTCAGTAAGACAATTCCAGTTCCAGTTCTTTTTTCTTCACTCTTAGAGCATGTTGGAAAGCTAGTTGGATCAGGGGATAGCTACTTCTATCAAAGAAGGAGATGTGGCGGTCTAAAGCAAGTCAAATCCTGTGAGAAAAGCTTTGGTTCAGCACCGGATAAGTTCCAAGAATTTTCCTAGTAGCTCATAGTTTCCCATTCCTGCTACAATTCACTCCTATCTTTGGAAACAAATAGGCAATCAGCCTACCCTTCGACGGTTTGTTCTTGCCTTCGATCCTTCCAGCCTCGCTGGTTTGAAGTTAGAACCCAAGCCAGAGGAGAGGTTCTGAAAGAAAGCTAGCTCGACTAAAAGGAGAGGTTCCGAAGGAACTCGACCAGCGGGAGAGGGATGAACTCGGTGACTTGATTGAAAGGAGAGGGATCCAATGGAGGATTTATTTGCCATCAAAGGGAATTGATGCCTTGAGTAGAAAGGTCAGAGAGGAATTTCAGTTTATTCCTTGTTGCAGAGATGAAGTCGCCGGTGATAGCTCTGGAATAGAACAAGCTGAATGCTGGAACTCTCAGAGGGGAGTAGCGCTGAACTGAATGCCCTGGCTTGCTCGGGGCGGATTGTGACTTCTATCAGGAAACTGAGCTCTAAGGACCCAAAAAGTGGAAAGAATTCGTATAATAAGAAAAACAACCAAGTCTGAAAAAAATCCAAAAACATGTCCCCAAACTGAATTCATCAGCAAGAAAGAAAGAGATCATTTGACTTTATATGTAACATAGAATTCGATCAACAAGAAAGAGAGGTTACAGGTGGCAGCATCATTGTTGAATGATAGCCGGAGGACCATCGATCATAGCATATTGCATAGGCAATAGACAAGCGGGGGCCATTGCTTAGTGGAGTGTCTTTGGGAAGGTTATCCACTTTCAAGCTGGGCAGGATAGACTGTTCTTTGTGGTGTCCAAGTTCTTATTGTTACTAATATGACTCCGAAAATGAGGTTCTGGAAGACCTTTCTATTGTAGTGGCAGGCTTGGAAGCCAACTCAGTCTTCTGCTGGTATGGTACCTACTTCGTTATACTATTTTTTTTTAGGAAAGCTAGGGGAAGAGGCACCATTGTGACAGAGCGTTATCACCCCTTGAATAATGAAACTAACTATGTCATAGCCTCATTCGTGGACTCGTGCTGCTAATAAAAAAACCTTTCATTCACTTCGACTAACGGATGATTTATCCTTAGGGGAGTGGAGTGTTCAAGACCGAAAGCCCTCACCACTAATAGGAAACCCAGCGAAAGGCGAAAACCCACTGATGCAACCGGGCGCGCGTTAGCGCTTACGCCTTTGAACTTGATGTTCCCCCGACTACGCTCCTTGCTTCTTTTTATGTCGCATGGATGACCTGATCCCGTCGGTGGGTGAGGTTCCAGCTTCCGTACAAAGGAGCTTCACCTAATCGGATGGGATCAAGTTTGACTTTTCACACTGGTCAACCTCTTGCTTTCTACAGCTCGTGGCCATCATTCGCATTAACACATCACATGTTAGTGGGAATAGTCCTTTCCTGGGGTATACCTTGTAAGCCAGCATCCCACCTCACGTTCCAAGCTGCTATGTTTTTCATGATGAACTAGATTGTTTAGTAGGAACACAACCATTCTGCCTTGGCTCTTGCTCTTGATTGCCACTGAGTATGGCACTATTCCTTCTATTTACACTGAATCAAGCTTAGGAAAGACATGATATAATATCTAGTCATCCGGATTAGCTTAAAAAGATAAGCTTTACGCTTTACCACAATTGGTAAGCCCGCGTGGATGTGCTTTATAAGCGGCTGACGTCTTTGACTTCACAGAGCACTATCTCGTATCCGGGGATAATTGATTGAAAGCTGAAGCGGGAGAGAGACTTGCCCTTTTTAGTAGTGGCCTTCCCATAGCGATTGGTTAGAGTTGGGTTCGTCAAGCAACCCTGGTATCCCTGCATCTCTGCTTGAGACTATAGCTGCTCCCCACCATGTTTGGTATGCCATAATCTCTCCCCTGCGTTTATTATTCTTCTTTATTGGAAGGTCCTTTCCCGCTTCCCCTTTTTTTAAGAGAGTTGGTGCATTTCGTGGATTCGTTAATCTCCTCAGAACTGATAGGATAGGCCGAGTTGTCCTTGCTTTACTCAACATGGCTTTCGTCTTCGTCAGTTTGCCTAGTGTCTCCTTTGTTTCGTGAAAGTCATAGTAGCTCTAATGCTTGCTTTCTCGCTTGCTTACTTTTTTCATTCAAAAAAAAGAAATGTGAACGAAAAGATCAAGTAGTTCACCCGTTGAGGGCGTGTAGTTGAGCCGGAACCAGGCCCCCGCAATTGACAGCTTTGATCTCCCCTGGGAGGTCTGCCAGCCTCCCCTGCGTGAGGTGAAGAAAGGAAAGTACGTTGATTTTGGCGAAATTGGTATGGAAATGGGAGAAATTCAAGCAGGAATCCGTAAAGGAATCGGCTTTGACCTCGTCGGACTGCACACAGACTCCATCGGGTCTGGGGATAGTTGAGGTGGTCGTTTTCAAGCGGAAGCATTCTCGTTTCTGTCAAAAGAAAGAGTTGGAGTTCCGGAGATGAGCTATACCACTAGGACTGGACTGAATTCCTCTCTTCCCCCGCTTAGAAAGCCCCTCGGTCGTGTTTCCAAGCATTCTTAGTCATTTTGACTTCTCGCTTTCGCTTGAATTTCAGCTTTCATTTCTTCTCTTTTCACTCATCGACAACTGTTGCGAGAATCATCGTAGAAAGAAGATCACATGGTGCGCGCATCAGAAAGATCTCAGATTGACAAAGCGGACATTGGGTAAGAACGACCAGGCATAGAGATTCGAGACTTTCTTTCTAAACCGAAGCGCAACTGGGCAGGCTTCATTTCCAACAATACCCTATCCTTTACGTTCACGATGGGATTCACACCTACCTTCACCGAAGTATTAGCGAGGGTCTCCTCGGGTGTACTATTTGTTTCAATCATCTCTTTCTTTATAGTTGAATCCGTCTTGTCTTGAATGAAACAAGTGTGAAAAAGAGATTGATGAGCTATTCGACTCAATATCTAGTTTCAGTTCAGAAGTAGTATAGTTTCCCTCTGCGATTGAGGGGCAGGTTAGGTGACAAGAGAAAGAAGCTAGGGAGCGGGGTAAGAAAGCTATGGTTGTTGGTTGCGATGAGTTCGCTTCGGATATGAATCGGGTGATGGAGAATCAAAAAGAGCTTCCTCGAGTGACGCTTTCGGTAGCCTTTTTTCCCGTGATCTGCCATCTTGGCTATGATTGTGACTCCCAATCACTAAACTATATTTCTTTACTAAGAGAAGACTTTGATTTTCATTCAGAAAGTTCACGAAAAGGAAAGCAACAAGTTCATTCATGATTGTTCCTCCGCTTACCCAAGCGATGTGCATATGAAAATAGCCTATCTTTATGACAATGTGAAAATCCAATCCAACATTGGTAGCGGAAGCAGCGGAGTCGGGACTTTAAGTGATTGGCAGAAAGAGTTGCTAAGCCAATTTACTGCTTTGATCATCAAGTATATTCCCGGGAGGAAAGAAAAGATAGATAGGGTTCGGGTTTCAAGAATCTCCCTTGGGAATGAGTCCTGACAAAGTGAAAGTGAGGAATTCAAGGATAAGCACCAACATCAGCTGCAGAAGGAAATTCTGCAGGTAGGCTGCTCAGCGGCCGATCTTCTGAGTAAAATAGCTTCTCTGACACCTGAGGATGTTCTTTTCCTCTTTTTTTTAAGGTTGTTTCCCCATGGAGCGGTAGGGGTTTCCATCCTTAGTTTCGAAACCTCCTGGGCGAGACAAGCTACCTTTAGCTAGGAGCCTCTTTTCCTTCTGCCTAGCTCCCCGAAAACAACGTTCGACTTGCATGTGTTAAGCATATAACTAGCGTTCCTTCTGAGCCAGGATCAAACTCTGATTTTGAGTATGATTGGGCCCTGCAGTGGTAGAACCTGGTGAACCGGGCGTACGACTTCCCAACCTTCTATGGACCTTAACCTATGATAGAACATTTCAACTTCGCCGCCGCGTTCATTCAAAAGCTATGTCCTTTCCGTTGCTGAAGTGCTTGCACTCTAGCACGGCGCTCTTTTTTCGTTTTCTTATTCGCACTTAACATGATGTCACAATTCGATTAGAGCTAGCTCGACCAGCCCATCCCTAACATTTTCTTCGCTGATCAATTCGGTTTGAAGGGTATTATTAGAAAGCCAAAAGCAAGCCCCTCACATCATTTGAGAAGGAAAACATCAGTGGAAGTGCCTCAGAATTGACTGTCATGAGTCCATTCGCAACGAACGTTCAGTGATTACTAAAGCAATTAAGCAAAGATGATTCATCGCGTATGTATGGCGCACTGAGCACATAGTTTCCGGGAGTTGTGTGGAATCCGCTTTCTATTCGCACTATGGGGGCGCATAGGGAGCTTAGACTTCTTTGATTTGATTGTACAGTCATTGATTTGGACTAACTCAGGCCTAGGGTGCATTCATGATAAGTAAGCCGAGTTCTTCCCTTGATAGAAGGACTCGGTGAACTTCAATGCTTTCTTTCTTAGCTTAGTTCTCCCATGAGCTATACAGCCCCAGCACCTTCGAACCCAGCTTTATTAGATCCTTATCGCTTAAGCTTCTTTGCTCTGATAAAGCAGTCTTGTTTAAACGCATGGTCTGCTAGTAGCGAGAAAGATTGATCTTCTTAGTCTTTCGGTTTGGAAAGGGGCAACCCTTTAGGGTGAAACAGTCGCCGGCACTTTCTCATAGTGGGTCGCCATGAAAAGATTCAAGCAGTCTCGACCCTGCAAAGCTAGAAGTCGATCCAGCAGTAGCACCACCAGTGGCATTGTAGATATCAGAGCTATCTATTGAAGCTAAAGCTGCACGAGCAGTTCAAGATCCTTCGTTCCTCTCCAACTAGTCGAGTTACTATGTTCCTGGAGCATAACAAATTCCAATTCCATAAACGGATCCTCTACTAGCATATAACGTAGTTGACTGAGGAATTCAAAAAAGATTCATAGCCCAACCCAGTGGTTTCTGTTAGTTGAAGACCCCTTCAAAAAGCTATGAGGTTAGGATTGAGACGGAGATTTAGCCGGGTCTTTCTCTTTTTTTTGGAGTGAAAACAATAATTGAAATGACTCATTTCACGGATAATGCTTACCGAGGTGCAGAGCGACTGTAGTATGACTACTACTAGAAGAGTGAAGCCTTATTCAGTTCTTTCTATTTCTCCCTTATTCGGATAAAATCAGAGCTATTGAGAAAGCACATGAATGTAAGCCAACTCCATTCCCAACTCTCATTAGCGAAGCTAAAATAGCAATCTTTCTATCAATGACTTTCCTTGCCATCTTGATTGCTGCACCGCTCTGTGGGCTTTCTTTCCTATTGGAATAGGAAAAGAATTGAACCCTCACTCATCCCTTCTCCAACTGCGCTTACACTGACAGTGGCAAGAGCTTCTTTTTTGTTCACAGCTTCTTCAACTTGAGTAGATTCGATTCCGAACCCTTTGAGTCACTTCACTTCGTTGCCTTCCCTTTCTCTCTTTCCAAGAGCTCAATGGCACTTAGCATCCTTCCAAACTAAAGAATTGACTTACCGGTAGATTGAATACCAGGCTATCTTATGGCAGCGAATGCCGGGTAGTTGAATAAAGGTATACGTATGTATACTCTCAACGGGAATTTGTCCGTGGGGAATACATGCCAATCTCACCCCCTTAAACCTCCTCTTGTTTTAATCCCCAGTTCAAGCTCTCTTCTAGGCGCGGAGGTACATACATCCATACGAGTGACAATGGTTCACATCACAGCCCGAGGGCTGAGTTCAAGCTTTCTATCTTAGTCTCTACGGTGATATAGACTCTACTTAGTTTAGTGTAAGAGCTAAAGGAAAAGAGCTATGATTTATACCAGCATTCGTATTGGAAGAGTGATTGATTAAAAGTTTGCTGAGATCATTTTGGTGGTGCCATAGTTCCAAAAGTCGTGGTGTTAGCTAGCTTTGCTGGGAAAAACTTTGTCGGCCTAAGGCAAGTGGAGGGCTCGGGTTCAGAAATATGGTTCAGTTCAACATCGCGCTTTTGGCGAAACAAGGATGGCGGTTTGCCATTGAAGCTCCTACACTTGCTTATCGAGTTTTGAAAGCCAAAGATTTCCCCATTTCTTGAGTCCGATCTCGGCAATGCTCCGTCGCTAACATGGAGAAGCATCTGGCAAGCTAGTATAGGTGCTTAAAATGCTCGTGTGATTAACATGAAAAATCTATGTTGTTTAGTGTAAACTAACCTATTAAAAACAGCAACTAAATGTAGTGATCGCCAGAAACTTTTGACTTAAAAGTTTCAAAAGAGAGTTTTGATCGCCTACCTGTTCGAATGCGGAAGATGTTGAGTCCTTGATTCCCCTCCTTCAGCCGGCTGAAGAAAGAGAGCCCTTTCTTTGTTCTTTTGTTCTTGCTGTTGAGTTTGAGGTTGAGGATCGTCCAGAAATCCTTCTGGCTTTGTGCTTGATTTCCCCTTTTGTTCTCTCGTTGTTGTTGAGTGCAGCAAAAACAGAGAGACAAAAAACGAAGAAACAGTGATGATGAGAATTTTAAGTAGAAGCAATATCCAAACTAATCATGGTTTTAAGCATATAATTGAACAGCAAACTCACTTGTTTAAATGGCTTTGAAACCCCTTAAATCAAATAGGTTTTGAAAGATTGATGATGTGGTGTGTGTTGCATGAAGTGAATATGAAGAATGAAATTAATGAAGATGTAAAATAAAAATGCAGAAATGAAACACTTATGCCCAATGGGTTGAAGCCTTGAAAGGATGAAGATTCTTGAAAGGACGCCGACTTCTGAAATGGCAGCGCTCCGGCGTTCCGACGTTGTTGCTCCGATCTTTAACTCAGTATAATAATACTCTCTCTTTTCTCAATAGGGCTCAATATGGCTCAACATTTTTTACTCTTCAAGATGTAAGGTATTTATAGGCTTTTTCTGCGTTCGCGATTAACATAGAAAAATCTAGGATTTATCTATTTTAACCGACAGATAAATACTGATTAATTCATCTTTATCTGTAATTATCTAAAACGCGTCCACTATGGCTGACGCCTTTCAGATTAATTAAGATAAGGATAAATATCCGGGAAAATTTATCTTTATCTTTATTAGCTAAAACGCGTCTACCTGTGTAGACGTCTTTTACACTAATTAAGATAAGGATAAACATCCGGAAGGGAAGTAGAAATAGCTTAGGAAACCTAAAACGCGTTAGCACTCACAGTCGCCTTTTAGCTAATTAATCAATTGATTAAAATTCAAATTTAAATATTAAAACAGGAATAAACTCTAAATAGCGTCCACACAGGTTGACGTCTTTTAGAATTCTGAATCGCGTCCACACAGGTTGACACGTTTTAGAATTCTGAATCGCGTCCACACAGGTTGACACGTTTTAGAATTTCTGAATCGCGTCCACACAGGTTGACACGTTTTAGAATTCTGCATATTTTAACTGAAATTTGAGCTAAAATCAATTTAATTGATTAACTTAAACATGTATGTTAAACCCGACACTCAAAAATATCAATAAAAATTAATCAATGATTAAATATCAGACCATTATGAGGCATTATTATATGATATTTACTCAAAATGACGTCAAAATTAGTGTGTCTACAGCTAGCGGTCTGCTGCGCAATGGTATTCGGTGGAGAGTTGGAATGGCAGAAAAATCCTGATATGGAAGAGCAATTAGGTCCCTGGCTCTGACAAGACCTCAATCCCGAATTGGTGATCTTGATGAGAATGATACAGTCAGTGCACTTATTGATGATGAAACAAAGCAATGGGAAGAGGGGGCAGAGAATTTTGAGAATGGCGAAAGGGAAGCTATTCTAGAGATCCCTTTAGGAAACGGTTGTACAGATGTACAGAGGACCGACTGGTATGGCACTACAGTAAACAAGGCAGTTATTCGGTTAAAAGTGGCTACAGAGTTCTCACGGACCACCCTAATATGGAAGAACAGAGTAATGAAGTAGGGACATCTAATGAAGAGGACCTGACTGCTGACAAACCTGTTTTCAAGAGAATTTGGAATGCTAATGTCCCGTTCAAATATTTGCATGGCGTGTATACCATAATATTCTCCCTATAAAAAGCAATTTGGCAAGGAGCAAGCGGAGGCTCAAAATGTTGACTAACAAAGGGCGCGCTAGCGTGCTTTCCGTTTTCTCGCTTGGTAGACACTTAATGCTCAAGATGTGGGGAGGAAGAGGAAACACAGGAGCACGCTTTGAGGGAGTGTCACTCAGCTAAGGTTGTCTGGGATTTGATGGGTTTAAACAACACAAATGAAGACCTTGCCGGGAAGAGAAAGAAATCAATAACTGGTTCGACACTTCGCTTGTAACAGCTTGGGCGGTGTGGAAAAATCGAAATACAGAGCTTCATGGAGACAAGAAGATAGACCCTCAGAGCACTGTGCATTTTAGCAGGTCTTACATTTAGGAGTTCCAACAGGCCAATGTTGATATAAGAAAGGAGATTAGCGACCGCCTGGTCCCCCCCGTATAGTTAAAGTCAATTTTGATGGAGCCTATAAAGGTGAAAGCAGAATAGGTGGGATAGGCATCGTAGCAAGAGATGATCATGGATACTTGCTTGGTTGCATGGCAGCAAAAGTCACAAATGTATATGATCCATATGTAGTGGAAATGAAATCTGCGGTCAGAGCACTCACATGGGCAGCCGAAATGGGATTCCGAGATGATGTAGCCGAAGCTATCACGGTCAGGTTCCGGGACAGGAATCCGAAGATTGGACCCGAAGCTTGATCGGATCGATGAAGAGGACCGACGGGGATCCAGAACGAGGCGCGGGCGGAGACGGGGCTGAAGATTCGAGGCCGAGAGGTGCCCGGGCGAGAACTTGCCAGGAGCGAAGCCGAGACTCCCTCGGACGATGCGGACCAACCTGTGGAAGGCGTGGCCGAAGCTCCTTCAGACGGGGGCGAACCAGCCTGCGAAAGGCGTCGAGACCGGAGGGAGAAGATCCGAGGTCGGCGGCCGAGACTGACTCAGAGAGGTCGGCGAGATTCAAACCGAGCTCCTGCAGAAGGAGGGAAAGAAGAAGAACCAGTCAGTAGGAGTCCCGGGCTTCGGCCCTAAGGAACCCCCTCCGACGTTTAAGTTAGGTTCTGAAGATGATTCGATTCAGAAGTCAGAGAAGTGGAAGAAGTAGCTTTAATGCTTTTTGGACTGTAGTCCTTGGGGTCTCGAAGACATACCTTTGGTAATAAATAGCCGTGTATTTATAGCGGAGGATAGAGGTTGCTTAACGGTGGCAGCCGATATAGGACTATGTTCTGGGTTTACTGGTAAACCGCCATAGTGCCTAACCCTCCCACCGGAGTGGGCCGGATACGGCTACTGGGCCGAAGGGGGTTGGGCCGCTGATGGGCGACCTGCCGCTTAGTGGGCTGGAGCCTACTGGGCCGAGGGCTACTAAGCTGCTAATGGGCCGAAGGCTATTGGGCTGCTGATGGGCCAAAGGTTGCTGGGCCGCTAATGGGCCGAAGGTTGTTGGGCCGTAGATGGGCCGAGGATTGCTGGGCCGCTGATGGGCTGAGGACCACTGGATTGCTTACTAGGCCGAGGGCTGCTGGGCCGCTAACGGGCCGAAGGCTGCCAGTAGGCTTTTTACTGCTGCTGTTGGACTGATCTCAGTGTTGGGCCTTTTTTAATGGGCCGAATCGGATTCTACCCCATCACGAGATATTGTAGTGGAGGGTGATGCTATTGGGGCATAATCCGATTTGGCCCCTTAAACAAGCCCAACACTAAGATCAGCCCAACAGCAGTAGCAGTAGAGGCCCACTGGCAGCCTTCGGTCCGTTAGCGGTCCAGCAGCCCAGTGGTCCTCGGCCCATCAGCGACCCAGCAGCCTTCGGCCCATTAGCGGCTCAGTAGGCACCCACTAAGCGGCATCCGGCCCAACAGCGGCCTCCCCCCCCCCCCCCCCTTCGGCCCAGTAGCCGTATCCGGCCCACTCTGGTGGGAGGGTTAGGCGCTATGGCGGTTTATCAGTAAACCAAAACACAGTCCTATATCGGTTGCCACCACTAAGCAACCTTTATCCTCCGCTATAAATACACGGCTATTTATTACCAAAGGTATGTCTTCTGGACCAAAGGACAACAGTCAGGAAAGAGCATCGGCTCGAGCATTTTCGGCCCGAGGGATCCGTACAATTTCATAAGAATCAAATTGAGCAAGGATCTTGCGGGTTACCTGGAGATAGGATATCATTAATGCGTCCCGGGCCTCGTACTCCCCGGTGACTTGATTGGCGATCAGCTGAGAATCGTTGAATGCCCTTATGTTCTGCGCACCCAGCTTTCTAGCGGCCCGAAGGCCTGAGATAAGGGCCTCGTATTCTGCGGCGTTGTTGGTAGCCGGGAAGGAGAAGCGCAGCGCATACTCTGTGATGACCCCTTCTGGAGACGCCAAGATCCATCCGGCGCCGCTACCCGAAGAGCACGCAGATCCATCAACGTAGAGTCGCCATTCGTCCGTCAGAGATGGGGGAACCGAAGTACCCTCGGCTTCAAGTGTACTGACTTCCGGCTGAGGGGCCGAGGATGCTTCGGGAGTGAGCTCGGCGATGAAGTCGGCTAGAGCTTGAGCTTTTATCGCTGTCCGTGGCCCGTAAGAGACGTCGAACTCTCCCAGTTCGATTGCCCATTTTGCTAGCCTACCAGACACTTTTGGCCAAGAGAGAACTTGCCTTAAAGGTTGGTCCGTGAAGACCTTTATTGAATGCGCGAGGAAGTAGGGCCGGAGCCTCCTTGCAGACGAGATGAGGGCTAAGGCCAGCTTCTCAAGAGCAGGATACCGAAGCTCTACTCCTTGGAGGGCTCGGCTTAAACAGGCCTCTGAATGCCGTCTTGTTCCCGAAAGAGGACGGCGCTGACAACTGTTTCAGATGCTGCGAGATAAAGGAACAGCTGCTCTCCGTGGACCGGTCTGGACAAGAAGGGAACATTGGAGAGATAGGCTTTCAGCTGATCGAAGGCGGACTGACACTCGTCCGTCCAGGAGAAATTATTAGCCTTTTTCAGCAGCTTGAAGAAAGGAAAACAGTAATCCACTGCCCTTGACATGAAGCGGCTTAACGCGGCAATTCTTCCATTCAGCTTCTGGACCTCTCGGATGTTGGCCGGAGGGCGCATTTGGATAATAGCCGACACCTTTGCGGGATTGGCTTCCACCCCTCGGCGGGTGACCATGTAGCCGAGAAATTTTCCGGAGGCCACGTAGAAGGCACACTTGGCTGGATTCAACTTCATTTTATACCTGCGCAAGGCAGAGAAAGTCTCGGCCAAATCGGTTAGATGGTCTGCAGCGACGTGGCTTTTCACCAGCATGTCGTCGATGTAGACCTCCATATTGCGGCCGAGCTGCGGAGCGAATATCTTGTTGACGAGACGTTAATAGGTTGCCCCTGCATTCTTCAGGCCGAACGGCATCCGAGTATAACAGTATAAACCGAGGTCAGTTGTAAAGCTGGTCTTGCCCTTGTCCTCCGGATGCATTCGGATCTGATGATAGCTTGAATAGGCATCGAGGAAGCTAAGTAGCTCGTGGCCGGAGGTTGCGTCCACCACCTGGTCTATCCGAGGCAATGGGAAGCTGTCCATCGGACAAGCCTTATTGAGGTTGGTGAAATCCACACACATCCGCCACTTGCCATCTTTTTTTAGCACCATTACTACATTGGCGATCCAATCAGGATGGTGTACTTCCCGGAGGTGTCCCGCGTCCAACCCCTTTTGCACTTCGGCATGGATGGCCGTCCTTCTTTCCTGATTGAAGTTACGTCGCTTCTGCTTGATCGGGGACTGGTTGGGGTTGACGTGCAGCCGATGTTCTGCTACTTCCGGGTCGACCCCGGGCATGTCCGCAGGAGACCAGGCGAAGACGTCAAGGTTCTCTTTCAGGAACTTAGCAAGTCTCTCGGCTTCAATTTTCTCTAGGCCGGAGCCTATCATTAGCGTCCGACCTTCTTCTCCCGGAACCGGAACGATTGTAAGTTCCTCCCCCAGGGATGCTTCGTCCGAAGATTCGATTGAAAGGGATTCGGCCACGGCCTTCCCTTTAACCGAGATCATGTAACACTGCCGAGGTGCATCCTGATTTCCCTTGGCTTCGCCAATTCCATGGCTGGTACGGAACTTCAGCTTCTGATGAAAAGATGAGGGTACAACTCCAATCCCGCCGATCAGCCTTCGGCCAAAGATGGCGTTGTAGGTCGAGTCGACCTTGACGACGGCAAAATCCGTTTCGACGGTTAATTGCTGAGGGGCCGTACCTAGGGTTACAGGGAGCCGGACGATGCCTTCTACTCGGCAAGGCGAACCATTAAAGCCGAATAGAGGCCCCCGATGAGGCTTCATATCAACCTCATTCAAGCCCATTTTTACAAAACAGTCGTAAAAAAGTACATTTGGGGCACTTCCATTATCAACAAAGATACGATGAACATCGTAATCTTTTATTACAACATTTACAACTAAGGCGTCATCGTGAGGAACCTGAATGTCGGTCAGATCCTCCTGGCCGAAGATGATGTCTTCTTGACGAGACCGCTTCGGCTCGACATCGACTACTGCTACTGTTGTAGCGCTGAGCCGACGACGCCTTGGCCCCTCTCCCGGTCCTCCAGATATCATCATAATTGACCCGGCACTGGGTCGTTGGTGTGATGCTTCTGCTGGGGCCGGAGTGACCTTCGGCTGAGACGGGGCTTCTTTATCCGGGAGTTGTCGTTGCCTACCTGCTTCAGGAACGTCCCGGTTCTGTTGTTGTTGAGGCTGCTCTCGCCGATATTGTGGCAGACGGCCTTCTCTGATGAGACGGTCAATCTCCTCCCGAAGGTGTCGGCATTCGTCAGTTGAATGGCCGATTTCCCGATGGTACTCACAGTATTTGCGGGGGTCCCTTCGGCGAGGGTTAGTCTTGATGCCCTCCGGCTGCCGGAGCATGCCTTTCACCTCCATGAGCATCCGGGAGGGGGGAGCAGGTAGCGGCAAATACCGCTGCTGCGGATCCCGGCGCTTGTCTCGGTCCCATTCTTCCCTCCGATATCGCTTATGAGAGGGTTCCTGATCTTTTGGGCGAGGACGAACCGCTGGAGGGGCAGGCGCTGATACTGTTTCGGCGGTACTCTTGCCCCTGGACATCATCAAGGCTTCCCGGTTGATGTATTTATGGGCCCGAGCCACGAGGTCCTGGAAGGTGGAGGGATGGCGTTTCCCGATAGAGCTGAGAAGCCCTTCGTCTATGCACCCGCTGATTACGGCCGAGACCGCAATCGAGGTATCCAGGTTTGGGATTTGGGCGGCTTCGGCCCGAAACATGGTGAAATATTCTTGAAGGGTCTCGGTCGGTCCTTGCCGAATGGCTAGCAGACTAGCCGAGGTTTTATACTGCCGGGTGACATCGTAAAATTGGTCAATGAACAGTTGGCCTAATTGAACTAGAGAGTGGATGGAATTGGGGGCCAATGTCTCGAACCAAGTCAGGGCTGTTTTTTAAAGAGTGAGGGGGAAGAGACGGCAGTGGACTGCCTCGGAAACCCCTCGGACAGAGAGATAGCTATTGAACCTCTGGAAGTGGCAGACCGGATCTGTCATTCCATCATAGAGAGGGCCTTTTGGCAGTTTAAAGTTGGGAGGTACCTTAATGGCCAGAAGCTCTGGCGAGAACGGAGTCTGCTCCAGAATGGTACTGGCGAGGGGCGCTCCGTATGGCCGAGATACCATCTGCTGCATTTCCTTCCTCATCGTCGTCATCCGCCGGTTCAGGTCCGGGGTGGTTGAAGTGGTGACCGAACGTCCTTCGGTCTTGGTTGGATGAAATCCGGACGAAGCATAGTCCTGCTCCGTCACGATGTGACTGGCGCGAGGGGCTCGAGCAGGCGGCGCAAATGGCTAGCTGCGTGCCTTGGCGGCCTCGTCGGGGAAGGCCTGCGAGGGTGTCGGCTGCAGCCTCGTAGCTTGAGCAGGACAGAATGGGGGAGGTGGTACCTGCTGCGGGAGCTGACCCAGTAACCCCATATGCTGGGCGATGGCAGACACCATATCTCGCAAAGGTGCCAAGGAAGTAACAGTGGCGGCCAGCGTCGCCACCTGTTGCTGAAGCTCTTCCACCCGGTTGTCCCTGGGAGCGACGAACTCCGGTATGATAGGGAGGGCAGACCCTTAAGGAAGAACAGACGGGGCACCTTCAGAGTGGAGTGCCGGTGCCGGAGTTGCTCGCGTCTCCGCTTCGTCTTGTCCGGATCGTCTGGTCACCGGACGATGAGACATGACTTCTCGCTAGTTTCCCACAGACGGCGCCACGTGATGTTGCCGAAGCTTATCACGGTCGGATTCCGAGACCGGAACCCGAAATTGGATTGGATTGATGAAGAGGACCAACGGGGATCCGGGGCAAGACGAGGGCGGACACGGGCGAGGATCCGAAGCCGAGAGGTACCCGGGCGAAGGCTTCTCTGGTAGCGAAGCCGAGACTTCTTTGGCCAAGGCGGACCACCCTGTGAAAGGCGTCGAGACCGAGGGGAGAAAACCCAAGGTCGGTGGCCGAGACCGACTCGGAGAGGTCGGCGAAGATTCAAACCGAAGCTCCTGCAGAAGGAGGAGAAGAAGAAGAAGAACCGGTCAGTAGGAGTCCCGGGCTTCGGCCCTAAGGAACCCCCTCCGACGGCTAAGTTAGCTTCTGAAGAAGATTCAATTCAGAAGGGAAGGAAGAAAAGGCAGCTTTAATGCTTTTGGACTGTTGTCCTTTGGTCCAGAAGACATACCTTTGGTAATAAATAGTCTTGTATTTATAGCGAAGGATAGAGGTTTCTTAGTGGTGGCAACCGATATAGGACTATGTTTTGGTTTACTGATAAACCGCCATAGCGCCTAACCCTCCTACCGGAGTGGGCCGGATACGGCTACTGGGCCGAAGGGGGGGGGAGGCCGTTGTTGGGCCGGATGCCGCTTAGTGGGCTGAAGCCTACTGGGCCGAGGGCCGCTGGGCCGCTGATGGGCCGAAGGCTGCTGGGTCGCTGATGGACCGAGGACCACTAGGCTGCTGGACCGCTAACGGGCCGAAGGCTGCCAGTGGGCCTCTACTGCTACTGCTGCTGGGCTGATCTTAGTGTTGGGCTTGTTTAATGGGCCGAATCCGATTCTTCCCCCATCACTTGCTATCGCGCAGTCTTCTGTAATGCCTCATTTCGGCATAGCTAGACTCGTATCTGCTCTTGTTTTTTTGGTAAAAAGCTGGTATCCTCATACCCAATGTTGGTAATAATCCTTTCCGTTCCCACTGCATCGAGAATAACCATTCTTTTCCTACTGTGAATGTTAATGGTCTTTCCGCAGCTGTTTTTCTTAGGTTCATTCTAAGTAGAGAGATTGCAAAAACCTCGATTTTCGGAGAATAATAAATAAGGTTGTAGCTTTTAGAAACTATCTATCCTATGTAGCTACGTGGAAACCAGCTGCTTAAAGACAAGCCCCTAATCATCCCACTATTCGGGGGTCAAAGGGGGAACGTTACTGATCGCCTGGGTATTGAGAAAGGGGTTGGCTTGAAGGGCCTAAGTAGCAAATACCGGAACGCAGGGCTACAGAGCTGGCCTATATTTGATTTGAAATTCCTATTTTTTCGTAAAGAAGCTATCGATTTATTCATATATAATAATGGAGACGACTCCTTCCCACGAAGGATCTATAGGTATGGATGCCATGACGACGGGGCCAACCAGTATTGTTCACATTGAGTGCTCGACTTGATGCCAACAATTGTGTCCAAGCGACCTTTAGGTCGGAAGCTTGCCTTGGTTAGAGGAGACCGAAGTCGTAAGAGATCGACCCCCCTCTTGCCCCTCTCGGCATTCTCCAGAGCTTTTCAACCCCCATCCCAAGTCAAATCAACAAGAACAGAGACAAACCTATTCAGATGAGGTCTCGGAGATGTCCATACTTAAGTTGATTCTTGCGCTCCCTTCTTTGTTTATTTCTAAAATTCGAATTGAGAAAATGGAAAGTGAAAAGCCTGAAAAAAGCGGCATCGGGCTATGAAAGAGAAAGAAAGACTTTCGAAGGGTAAGGCTTTCGAAATGAGGGTTATGGAATAGAATTAGGTGAGGCAATTGTAGAAAAATGGGCTTTCCATTGAAATTGATACGAAAAATCGCTACTCCATTTGATTATGCACCATTCTTCTCTGAGATGATATGAGATGATGTCGAACGAGACATATAAATAAAGTTCTTGAATATCCTCAATATTTTGATTGTTTTTATCTGCGGTTGAAGATGAGATTGGCTTGTTTACGCTTTCAAATGCTTTCTTTCCTGGGACACAAAAGTCATGCTGATACGTATGATATGAGAAGCCCCCTCGGCGGGATCGCCGTAGAGCCCTTGTTTTCATTTCACCTGCCGGGATCACTTCAATTGCTTGTCTTCTTTGTCATCTAGGTGTGGACTTGGTGCAATTCCCTCAAGTCTTTGATATTGCATGATAGTCTGTTGGAAGCCGCATCATGTAGTTATCAAGGACTTGATTCTGTATAAGTTGTTCAAGGGTAGGAGCAAGCGAATGGTGCAATGAATGGGGATTGGATTGCACCCGAAAGGCTCTCTGTCTACTGGATTTCTCGTTCCTCAGAGAAGTGGACTATCTTCCCCCTTGATAACCTTAGATTGTACGGATATCTCTTTCATCTCTTGAGTGCGGTAGGAACGGGGGAGGTCCTATGTTAATAGCACGAGTGAGCGAGGCTATCTGTTTGCAACCTCTTTTCGCGAAAAAGAATATTCTATAATAGAGAGAAAGAGCAAATCAGCTCTTATCTCAGGGGAGTGCGCGGGCTCTACGAAAGAGAGGAGTTAGAGGTCTCGTAGAGGGGGGCTTCCAAACGCATGTCATTTCGATGGCTAAAGTGACAAGAGGTCGAACAATCGGATGGGTACTAGTGATAGACTTTAGGTCGCATGCTTTTTTGCCATTGCCCCAGATGACTAGATTTCATGCTTACCCGCTACCCGGACTGATTTCCATTCTTTAAGTTCCGGAAAAGAAAAGGTCGGTTCCAGGTTCGAGTGATGGTTCACCAGTCGGAAGCCTTCTTCCGAAAGAAATTGAAAACCGAGACTCCTGTTAGTTAAAATGTTCGAAGTTAACGAAGGACTGTTTAGTAAGGGAGGGGATCGGTATACTAAGAACATTTATCTTTCATGGGAACAAATGACTAAGTAATGGAAAATCCATGTCCCCACCCTAGCTAGAAGGAAGGGTATGCTTGCGCGTGCAAGACCTAAGCCTAATTCGGATCAGCCTATTCAAAGTACTTCCCGAGGAAAGGAAGAGGAATCAGCCTTTCGGATAGTACGTGGGATCTTCTACTTAGAATATGATAACGAACCATAGTCTTTCTTTTCGGTTTTCGATGTGGCCTACTTGCTTTAGTTTCATGTCCGCCTTGCTCGCCATAGCCTTTATCTGGATCGGGCACTGCGGGTTGTCAGTTTCTTGATTCTCTATATAATCAGTTGTTTGAGAGTTTTCAAAAAATTGATTATTAAAAAGTCTTAGGACATACTTCTTGGGACACATAATTTCAATTCATCCTTTCTTTTGTCCATGGAGAAATGCCCACCCACATTAGCAGTAGAAGAAGATGCCATCTAACCCGAAGATCTTTCAGACTTCTACATTCCTCAATCTTCTGCGCATCCGAACAGCTTTGTTAGTAGCACCTCCCTCATGTTTGAATTAGAAAATAAGCTTTCTTTCTGGAACCGATGATCTGCAATCCGAGATTCGCTTAGTAAGATAAGCACTATCAGCCGTACCATATCGGGAGGCTAAGTACTGCCATCGATCAAGAAGCATATGAAGCATTATAGAAGTCAGGTTGCAACCCGTCTCTCAACAATTCAAAGAAAGCCTATTACTATACCGCCGCTGTCTTCTTTAAGTCATTCTTGGAAACCTCTACTGTACGACTCTTGACGGAGGAGATCTTTTCCATCGTCCTTGACTTGACGCCTTGCCGGATGCACATAGTGAGATAGCTCGGTACCCGTACATACAAATCCATAAGCGCTTGGTTGTTCTATGCTATGTTTGAATGTGGTCGGATTGTATCCATTTTGACCACTTTGTGGCTTTGAACAGCTGTGTCTTTCTAGTTGGGTGACATAGGAGTTCTTTCTTGTTTGATTTTCAACAGAAACTTCAATCCTGCAGCTGACCCTTATATAGTCTAGTGAGAGCACTTCGCTACGCGGCTCCAGTAGACTCCAGCTTCTCTGGTCCGTCTCTTTTTCCTCTGCTATTGAATAGAAAGAATAGAAAGCGGCATCTCATACTTTTATGAAACGATAAATCAACCAAAGACTTTCTCAATCATAGACGTATTTTTCAATCACAAACTTTGCTACGCTGTGGAAATCTGACTTTGACGAATTCACTCGGTGTGATGGGAATGGGTTTGGGAAATAGAATAGATACACGTCGGTGAAAGAGCTCATCGAACATCAAGACAGAAATCTCATTGATAAGGAATCCGTCTCATCGCAATTTACATTAGATCCGATCCCAACTAAGACCAACTTTCAGAGAAAAACATGTTGTAGTCAATGGGGCAGTTGATGGTGTAACGACCCGCCACCCTATAATCGGGGATCCGATTACTAAATGGGTACCGAATCAATAACTTGTAACCAAACCAGGATCCGAGTAAGTCTGGGAAATAAATAATCAACTAAGCTAAACATTCGCATCGCATTGAATTGAAGGGAAAATGCAGAAATTAAAAGTTATTACAATGCGACTCGATACAGCAAATAATTACATACTCCAACAGAAAAGAAATGATTATACATACAGGCCAGAAATAAAGATAACAACTACATCGGGGCATACCCCGGAACAACAGTCGACGACGCTCAGCACTCAGCCGCACAACCCTCGCTAGGTCTGCCTGGAGTCCTCACCTGAAAGCCGCAGGGGTGAGTCTCAACGAAAAGACTCAGTACGGATCCTTCGATCCCCACTGCCCACACACACACACCCACAAGTGCAAAGTACAGCAGGGATATAGTAACCATTGAAGAGACAGTGATTTCCATGCCTACATCTCAATACGAATCACATGCATTCAAAGTATAACTAACATGCATAATTCCAATCTATCAGGAAACTCGTAATTCGGCGTATCCTTAAAACACGTCAACTTCACAACGAGAGTGGGAAAAACAACGACCCGCTGAGACCAAACAGTAACCCCTCGGATAGCACACGGGCCACCTCGGCGGTCACTCCTTCCCTCAGCAAACACCGGCGCGCTGAGACCAAATAGTAACCCCTCGGATAGCACGCTGGCTACTCCGGTCCAACTGGCTCAGGTGGTTACTCCTTCCCCCAGCACAAGTGACACTCCAAAGGTACCTCTCCGACACCGGTACAAGCTAGCTAACCCCGGGGTTCACCAGGTGACCCTCTCTACTAGGCGTCACCCCGCCACTGCTCCCGTCAGCGTTGTGTCCCTCCGCACCGACACAGGGTGTAGAATGCTACAACTGTCACTCTAGGTCCACCGAAACAGAAAACACGGCACGGTGCGATCCGGTCACGGAGGAAGTCCACGGTCGCACGACACACAACGCAGTGCCATCCGGTCACGAAGAGTTCATCACATCGAGTATACTAACTGTATGCATTAACCGACTATCTAGCAGTGTAAACACATTTTACTGACATGGATTAGTGTAGTTCTGGCTTGAATCACGTCGCCCTAGGCCGACGCCATTCAAGCACCCTAAACTGGTTCATGAAATACCGGCCTCAGAATATGGCCTAAAAGGCGTCGACACCAGTGGTCGCCTTTTAAAAGGCGTCAACATCCTCAGACGCCGTTCACGCTGAAAATCCAGGAATTCCAGAAAACAATAATCGAGGGATTTCTGCCTTAAAAGGCGTCATGGTGGCTCGACGCTATTCCAAAAAGCGTCGCCCACCCATGACGTCTTTTAGTCCCAGAATCCTCGAACTGAGTCCCTCAGTCGGGGTGATTTCCTGCCTAAATGGCGTCATGATGGCCCGACGTCCTTCTGAAAGGCGTCGTCCATCCATGACGTCATTTAGCGCCAGAGTCCCTGACTCCTGAAACCTCGAACAGGGGGATTTCTGTCCTAAAAGGCGTCGTACTGCCCTGACGTCCTTCTGAAAGGCGTCGACCAGGCACGACGCCGTTTAGCGCCAGAAACCTGGTTCCCTGGTTCGATCCGAGGGTTCCTCCCTTAACCCCAAATACCCCGAAAAAGCCCCAAAAACAGAGGGGAAAGAGGGTAACCAAAGTATCAAGAATTCACATCCACAGAAACTCCCATTCCCATCAAGGAAAAACCCCCTAACATCCTCATTCTACCCCAAAACCATCGATCCATAGCATGCTTTAAACGGGGAAAAAAACATGGTTTAGAACACAACACCGTGGGAACCGTCACCCTACCGGTTCTTGAACTCCTCCAAGCTCCGTGCCTCCGACCCGCTGCACCGCAGACCGCCGCCGGTACCCTCGAGGACGCCGCCACTCCGCCGGGACGTCGGCCGCCGTCCGGAGAATGGAACGCCGCGAAGGAAGTGGTGGTGGTAGAGGTGAGAGGTAAGGAAGTGTTGGAGTGGAGGGAAGGACGAAGTAGTGGGAGGAAAAGAGGGAGGAGGAAGGGTCGATGTCGGAGTCGCCGGAAGGAAGGAGAGAAAGAGAGAAGGAGGAGAAAATGAGAGAAAGAAGGAGGGCTCGCGGGGTTAACCAGAGACTGGCTGAAACGCGTCGATATGTACGGACGCCTATCAGTCGATGTGACGGCTGCACTGACAACACCCTGCAACGCTCTGACAGAGGTCTGAAACGCGTCTTCTATGAAGGACGCCGTTCAGTCGACAAGACTGGCGCCGTACTCTGACAACCCAGAGTCGCAGTCTGAAACGCGTCGTGCCTCACAGACGCCGTTCAGACGACATGTCAGGGCCGTACTCTCGCTGCCCAAAGCCAGCCCACGTGGCACAGGCTAAAACGCGTCTGCATAGCTGGACGCCATTTAAACCGCGTCTCGCGGGCTCGACGCGAATCAATACAGAGTCTCAGCCCCACTGGAGCCTGAACTACAGGGTCCAACCCCGAAAACCGGATCCGAAAGCCTCAGTCCTTACATTCTCCCCCCCTTAAAAGAATTTCGCCGCCGAAATTGCCTGTTAGAATTAACCAGGACAAAACATAGATATACAAGTTCACAGGATAACTTACGAGAAAAGGTAAGGAAACTGCTCCCGCATCTCGTCCTCACGCTCCCAGGTTGCCTCGCCCCCGGAGTGGTACTGTCAAATCACCTTGACCAAAGGTACAATCTTGTTTCGAAGGACTTGCTCCCTGCGATCCTCAATACGAACTGGAAACTCTGGAAAAGACAAGTTCTCAACAATCTCCAACTCTGAAAAATCCAAGACGTGGGATGGATCCTGAACATATTTTCTCAGCAAGGAAACATGGAACACATCGTGTACTCCTGCAAGACTGGGTGGCAAGGCCAGCTGATACGCAGTTTCCCCAATCCGAGCAAGAATGGGAAAAGGTCCAATATATAGCGGACTCAGCTTGCCTCGCTTCCCGAATCTCATCACACCCTTGGCGGGTGAGATTCAGAGGAACACGTGGTCTCCCACCTCAAACTCAAGCGGTCTCCTCCGGATATCAGCATAACTCTTATGTCTGCTCTGAGCTGCTGTCAACCGCTGTCGTACCGTCCTGACAACCTCAGTACACTGCTGAACTAACTCAGGTCCTGCAACCTGTCTCTCACCAATCTCAGACCAACACAGAGGAGATCGACACGGTCGCCCGTACAAAGCCTCGTAAGGCGCCATGCCGATACTAGAATGATAACTGTTGTTGTAGGCAAACTCCAACGTAGACAAATGCTGCTCCCAAGAACCTCCCCAGTCTAAACAACATGCCCTGAGCATGTCCTCCAAAGTCTGAATGGTCCTCTCCGACTGCCCATCTGTCTCGGGATGGTAGGACGAACTGAAAGTCAACTGAGTACCCAAGGCATGCTGAAAACTCTTCCAGAACCTGGAAGTAAACCTCGGATCCCGATCTGATACGATGGACAAAGGTACCCCGTGCAGAGAGATGATCCGATCTACAAACAACTTGGCCAACTTACCGACCGACCAGTCCTTCCTAATAGCTAGGAAGTGTGCCGACTTGGTCAGCCGATCAACAATGACCCAGATAGCGTCTCTCCTACTAGGGGATGTAGGTAATCCCATCACAAAGTCCATAGTCACGTGTTCCCACTTCCATTCCGGAATCGGCAAGGGCTGCAGCAACCCTCCAGGTCTCTGATGCTCGGCTTTAACCTGCTGACAAGTCATGCACCTAGCCACACACTCAGCCACATCATTCTTCATACCAGGCCACCAGAAGTGCCTCCTCAAACACTGATACATTTTGGTTGTTCCGGGATGCACTGCATATCTGGAATGGTGCGCCTCATCAAGGACACTCCTACGTATGTCCTCTTCGGCCGGGACATAAAGTCTACCTCTGAATCTAACTGTGTCGTCATCCCACAATTCCACCTCTGGTCTCTGGAGAATCTGCGGTAATTCTACATCTGCCCTCTGAGCCTCAATCACAGCATGGTACACAGCTGGTCTCACAGTCAAGCTGGCCAACACGGGTCTATCATCCTCACGTGGCACCCGGAAGGAAGATTCCACAACCTGCTCAAATAATTTCCATTCTCGAATCATAAGGTATGACATGACCGTCTTTCGACTCAAGGTGTCTGCCACAACATTCGCCTTGTCCGGATGATAAGAAAGGTCAAAGTCATAATCCTTAATGAACTCCATCCACCTTCGCTGCCTCAAATTCAGGTCTCTCTGAGTGAACACATACTTCAGGCTCTTGTGATCAGTAAAGACCTGAAATTTCTCACCATACAAGTAATGTCTCCAAATCTTAAGTGCAAATACTACAGCTGCCAGCTCCAAATCATGGGTAGGATAGTTCTCTTCATTCTTCTTCAGCTGTCGAGAAGCATAAGCCACTACCCTGCCATGCTGCATTAGAACTGCACCCAAACCTCGATGGGACGCGTCCGAGTAAACCACAAACCCACCTGACCCAGATGGAAGCACTAACACTGGGGCCGAAGTGAGGCGAGTCTTTAACCCAGTGAAACTCCGTTCACATTCCTCAGTCCAGACAAAACGAACTCCCTTTCGAGTCAACCTCGATAAGGGGGCCGCTATCGAAGAAAACCCCTGAACAAACCGCCTGTAATAACCGGCAAGCGCCAAGAAGCTCCTGATCTCAGTCACTGAAGTTGGCCTGCTCCAATCCATCACTGCCTCAATCTTGGCTGGATCCACTGCGATGCCCTCGCCAGAAATGACATGCCCAAGGAAGTGCACCTTGTCTAGCCAGAATTCGCACTTGCTGAACTTGGCATAGAGTTGGTGCTCCCTTAGGACCTGCAACACCGCTCGAAGATGAGTGGCGTGCTCTTCCTCAGAAGAAGAATATATCAAAATATCATCGACGAATACCACCACAAACTGATCCAGATAGGCCCTAAAGACTCGGTTCATCAAATCCATAAAGGCTGCCGGAGCATTGGTCAAACCGAAGGGCATAACCAAAAACTCATAATGTCCATACCGAGTCCTGAAAGCCGTCTTACTGACATCAATATCACGGATCCTCATCTAATAATATCCAGATCTCAGGTCAATCTTGGAAAACACCTTCGCAGACTGCAGCTGATCCATCAAATCATCGATCCTAGGAAGCGGGTATTTGTTCTTAATCGTCACTTGGTTCAGCTGTCTATAATCAATGCACAGTCTCAAGGAACCTTCCTTCTTCCTGACAAATAGGACTGGACCACCCCACGGAGAAGTACTGGGATGAATGAAACCCTTATCTAGCAACTCCTGCAACTGCGCCTTCAACTCAGCGAGTTCGGCTGGCGCCATCCGATACGGGTCCTTAGACAAAGGCGCCGTACCCGGTGCAAGCTCAATGGTAAACTCGACCTCTCGCTGAGGAGGAAGGCCAGGCAACTCCTCAGGAAACACATCTGCAAAGTCACACACTACAGGCACCTCCCAAGGACTGGGACAGTCACGGGCATCGGAAACAACAACAGAGGCAAGGAAGGCCTCACAACCACCAGCAAGCAACCTCTGAGCCTTAAAGGCAGAAATAAGAATACCTCGAGAAGAGAGTCTAATACCTTGGAAGTAGAAGATCGGAATGTCCGGAATAGAGAAACGCACCCTCTTCCCGTGGCAGTCCACCTCAGCATAGTAAGCTTCCAACCAATCCATGCCCAGGACGATATCAAAATCACGAATGGCAAGCACAACCAACTGGGCGGGTAACTCATGGCCCTCAATGGTCAAGGGAACATCCCTCAAACAATTATAAGATAACATGAAATCCCCAGAAGGAACCTCTACCATCAGTCCATCAGCTAACTCATCAATGGGTGCAGAAATAATACCTATGAACTGCTCAGAAATGAAAGAATGCGAAGCACCCGAATCAATCAACACATGTGCAGAGTTCCCAAGGACAGAAAGTGTACCTTCCACCAAGTTGGACGCACGAGCCTCCTTCCTGGTGATAGCCAGCACTCTCCCTTGGGTCCTCGGCTTCCTCTGATCAGCTGGCCCTTGCCTCTGGCCACGCCCCTGCGGGCAAAACCTCGCCACGTGGCCCTGCTGGCCACAAGTATAGCATCTCCCAGAGAAAGCAGGACACTGAGTCCCACCATAAGTACCCCCACAGTGCTGACAAACTGCTGGAAGCCTCTGAGCTGGCTCCTGCTGGGCGCTGGACACCGACTGGCTCTGCTGATCCTGCCTAGGTCTGCTACTACCACTGGTGCCACTACTGCTGCCACCGCCTCAGAAGAATCTCATGAATCGGGAGCCGAGTGACGACGATCCCGATCCGGACGAAGGGGCCGCTGCCGCTGCCTTACCCCTGCCACGAGCTGGTCCCTGAGCAGTCAGTCCTCTCTCCCGGGCTGACTGATTCAGCTGTGCCTCCACTGCTGCTGCACTCCTAACTGCTGATGCCAAGTCCTTACAACAGTGAGATGCCACAAAGTTCCTCAGACCGAGCCTCAGCCCATCCACAAACCTCTCAGTACGTCGCTCCTCGTCCCCCGAGATGAATGGCACAAACCTCCCAAGCGAAACAAACTTCGCCTGGTACTCGAGTACTGTCATACTCCCCTGAGTCAGCTCCATAAATTCCCTCTCCTTGGCCCTCTGGACATGTCTAGGAAAATACTGCGCATTGAATTCCTTCACAAAAGTCTCCCAAGAAATCTCCCTGAGACTCCTATCCTCATAAGACAAACTCTTCAAGGAGGTCCACCAATCATAGGCACTATCCTTCAACATGAAGGTAGCTAACGGAGTCTTCTCCACTGCTGCACAATCCATGGTGTCAAAAGTCTTCTCTATCTCCCTAAGCCAGTAAACGGCCTCATCAGGGTCGGGACGACCGGTGAAGTGAGGTGGCCTCAGCTTCAGGAATCTCTCCAGTGTAGCCGTAGACCCACCCCGAGCGCTAGAACTCTCACTAGGGTCTCGGGTCTGATATCTGGCCATGGTATCCATCATAGCCTCCATGAACTGCTCTACACTCGGCCTACCGGCCTTAGAACCACTAGGGACATCTCCCCTCTCTCCAATAACTGGCACCCTCTTCCTAGGAGCCATCTAATCGCCTACAAACACAAAATCGAAAAGTTCTAGTTAGAATCCCAAAGCCTATACTACCGTCGTGCCTGTACGGGATAATGTAATTATTTGCCGGACTCATAACATTTAACCTAGTTATTCATTTATTTGCCAGACCGAATGCTCTGATACCAACTGTAACGACCCGCAACCCTATAATCGGGGATCCGATTACTAAATGGGTACCGAATCATTAACTTGTAACCAAACCAGGATCCGAGTAAGTCTGGGAAATAAATAATCAACTAAGCTAAACATTCGCATCGCATTGAATTGAAGGGAAAATGCAGAAATTAAAAGTTATTACAATGCGACTCGATACAGCAAATAATTACATACTCCAACAGAAAAGAAATGATTATACATACAGGCCAGACATAAATATAACAACTACATCGGGGCATACCCTGGAACAACAGTCGACGACGCTCAGCACGCAGCCGCACAACCCTCGCTAGGTCTGCCTGGAGTCCTCACCTGAAAGCCGCAGGGGTGAGTCTCAACGAAAAGACTTAGTAGGGATCCTTCGATCCCCACTGCCCACACACACACACCCACAAGTGCAAAGTACAGCAGGGATATAGTAACCATTGAAGAGACAGTGATTTCCATGCCTACATCTCAATACGAATCACATGCATTCAAAGTATAACTAACATGCATAATTCCAATCTATCAGGAAACTCGTAATTCGGCGTATCCTTAAAACACGTCAACTTCACAACGAGAGTGGGAAAAACAACGACCCGCTGAGACCAAACAGTAACCCCTCGGATAGAACACGGGCCACCTCGGCGGTCACTCCTTCCCTCAGCAAACACCGGCCCGCTGAGACGAAACAGTAACCCCTCGGATAGCACGCTGGCTACTCCGGCCCAACTGGCTCAGGTGGTTACTCCTTCCCCCAGCACGAGTGACACTCCAAAGGTACCTCTCCGACACCGGTACAAGCTAGCTAACCCCGGGGTTCACCAGGTGACCCTCTCTACTAGGCGTCACCCCGCCACTGCTCCCGTCAGCGCTGTGTCCCTCCGCACCGACACAGGGTGTACAATGCTACAACTGTCACTCCAGGTCCACCGAAACAGAAAACACGGCACGGTGCGATCCGGTCACGGAGGAAGTCCACGGTCGCACGACACACAACGCAGTGCCATCCGGTCACGAAGAGTTCATCACATCGAGTATACTAACTGTATGCATTAACCGACTATCTAGCAGTGTAAACACATTTTACTGGCATGGATTAGTGTAGTTCTGGCTTGAATCGCGTCCCCCTACGCCGACGCCATTCAAGCACCCTAAACTGGTTCATGAAATACCGGCCTCAGAATCTGGCCTAAAAGGCGTCGACACCAGTGGTCGCCTTTTAAAAGGCGTCAACATCCTCAGACGCCGTTCACGCTGAAAATCCAGGAATTCCAGAAAACAATAATCGAGGGATTTCTGCCTTAAAAGGCGTCATGGTGGCTCGACGCTATTCCAAAAAGCGTCGCCCACCCATGACGTCTTTTAGTCCCAGAATCCTCGAACTGAGTCCCTCAGTCGGGGTGATTTCCTGCCTAAATGGCGTCATGATGGCCCGACGTCCTTCTGAAAGGCGTCGTCCATCCATGACGTCATTTAGCGCCAGAGTCCCTGACTCCTGAAACCTCGAACATGGGGATTTCTATCCTAAAAGGCGTCGTACTGCCCTGACGTCCTTCTGAAAGGCGTCGACCAGGCACGACGCCGTTTAGCGCCAGAAACCTGGTTCCCTGGTTCGATCCGAGGGTTCCTCCCTTAACCCCAAATACCCCGAAAAAGTCCCAAAAACAAAGGGGAAAGAGGGTAACCAAAGTATCAAGAATTCACATCTACAGAAACTCCCATTCCCATCAAGGAAAAATACCCTAACATCCTCATTCTACCTCAAAACCATCGATCCATAGCATGCTTTAAACGGGGAAAAAAACATGGTTTAGAACACAACACCGTGAGAACCGTCACCCTACCGGTTCTTGAACTCCTCCAAGCTCCGTGCCTCCGACCCACTGCACCGCAGACCGCCGCCGGTACCCTCGAGAACGCCGCCACTCCGCCGGGACGTCGGCCGCCGTCCGGAGAATGGAACGCCGCGAAGGAAGTGGTGGTGGTAGAGGTGAGAGGTAAGGAAGTGTTGGAGTGGAGGGAAGGACGAAGTAGTGGGAGGAAAAGAGGGAGGAGGAAGGGTCGATGTCGGAGTCGCCGGAAGGAAGGAGAGAAAGAGAGAAGGAGGAGAAAATGAGAGAAAGAAGGAGGGCTCGCGGGGTTAACCAGAGACTGGCTGAAACGCGTCGATATGTACGGACGCCTATCAGTCGATGTGACGGCTGCTCTGACAACACCCTGCAACGCTCTGACAGAGGTCTGAAACGCGTCTTCCATGAAGGACGCCGTTCAGTTGACAAGACTGGCGCCGTACTCTGACAACCCAGAGTCGCAGTCTGAAAGGCGTCGTGCCTCACAGACGCCGTTCAGACGACATGTCAGGGCCGTACTCTCGCGGCCCAAAGCCAGCCCACGTGGCACAGGCTAAAACGCGTCTGCATAGCTGGATGCCGTTTAAATACAGAGTCTCAGCCCCACTGGAGCCTGAACAGAGTCTCAGCCCCACTGGAGCCTGAACTACAGGGTCCAACCCCGAAAACCGGATCCGAAAGCCTCAGTCCTTACAGATGGTCTCAGGTCTGTTAGGTGAGCGAGATCTCGCAAAGTAGGAACTACTGAGCCAATAGGCGGAGAAAAGGCTTAATCACAAAGAGGACGATTCAGAGGCTTAAGCGCTCACTGCTACAAGGCTAGTAACCGTATCTTTTCCACTGGGAAAGAAAGTGCGAAAGAATAGTCGTATCGGATCCCCTGAGTCTGCTAAGGAACGGTATCCGAAAGATAGACAGAAGGAGCGGGGCACGACAGATGGAACGTATCCGCTTTACTGAGTATAGTGGGCGAAGAGCCGTTAAAAGGACCGGCAAGCCTTCTACTTCGGGAGCTAACCTCTCCAAGGAATCCCAAGGGATCCCAAGCGGAGACAGAGAACAACGAGCCTGTAATTATATAATCTAGTTTCCGAAGAGTAGTTTCATTCTCGACCCATAAAGATTTGAGGCTTTCCTCATTTATTTTATAGACCACGGGCCGAATCCCAATGATCAATCTATGAGCTGAATGTGTACTTCGTTCTCCTTCGAATCAACAATTCACAGATGGGAAGAATGCGACCGAAGCTTTGAAAGCAAGACAGTCAAAAGAAATGGGGATGATATAATAATTAAGGTAGCGAGATCACTCCGGGTCTCACTCCTCATCAACGACTAAAGAAATAAATACCGAATAGAAAAGGGAAGCCTAATCGGAGCAAAAGAGAACTTCCGAAGCTAGCTAATGTTACGGTCCTTATAATTAAAATAATCAATTGCGCGAACATCAATCAATAAATATTGTATGTAATAGTTTATAGTCATCCATTACACCTAGGTAAGGCCGAAAGAGCTCAACGGGAGGAACTCAAGGGAAGTCTCGTCAAGTCCCACCCGCTAAGATTCAGTCTGTGTAAACAGGGAAAGTAGACGACGAAGGCGAAAACGAAATACCTTTTCTCCGCCCGCAACTACCCCAATTCTTGTCGTATGTCTTATGTCAGAATCAATGACTAATTGAGAAAGACTGGACTAGCCCCACACCTGAAAGCGAGAGCTACACTCGGCATAGGTAGACTTTTTGGTTGAAGAGGAATAAAAAAGAACCCACTAAATTGTCTAATAAGGGCTTAAATAAACAAACATCACTCAATAAAATCAATATTGTATGTAATAGAAGAGATCTAATCCGATTGAGAAAGGGGCAGCTATAGAGGCGAAAGAAAGAGACATTCTATCTTCTCTTCTGGTATTCACCTCCTATCATTAATAATAAGAAAAGGAACTTCACGCACTCTGAACCCTCCTCTTTTCTTTTCTTTGTTGGTTTAGAAAGTGACTTCGCCTGTAGGTTCAGCCGGATCGACTCTTTCAAAAAACATTTTGTCGAACCATTAAAAAACTCCAAGATCTTGTCGTTTCAGTTGGCGGAGATGCTATCCGCTAATAATTCCAATTCTAAATCGTTCTAAAAGTTCACTTTTTGATGCCCCGTCTTTTTCATTCACGAGTTGTTCTTGTTCTCTACTCGGCTACCCTTGGTTCGCAGATGGATGTGAGCCTACCTATTTTTGTTGAATGACCCGACCTTACTAAGAAAGAAGACGCGAGTATAGACTTTCGTCAGGGGCCTTTCCTTCTCCTATAGGCTAAGTGTCCGAACAGACAGGCACGGAAATAATTAGCACAAGGATTAGTGCTGGAAAGGTTGATACGTTCTTGAGTGCTAGGGTTTAGTACACATGATATTCATGGAGGATCCCTAGCTCTGGGATTTAAGTATTCAACAAAGATCCCTAGACTAATTGGCTATAGTCCTACTCAGAACAAGCTTCAAAGTAACCATAGCAGTAGCTATACTAGACTACTAGATAGGTAAAGTGCTATTTTACGATGAAAATCTTTATGTTCTGGTGCCGCACTGGCTGCTTCATTAGATGAGATTTCCTCCGCCGACTCTTATGCCGCAGAATGGAGTACTGGTGCAACCCTATTCCCATCAACGACTCCTGTGCTGGGACTACCTATATGTCTATATGTTCAAAACCTAATGGTTTTAGCATATCAAGTATTTCATCTCTACCAAAAAGTAGTCTATCTGAGCTCATACACGCTTCCCAGGCATAATAACCAATTAATAATGCAGGTAGATGGTCTTTAAAAAGAATACCAATGAGATGTAAATGAAAGAATTCTCCCATGCTTTTTTGACTTAGGGGGCTAAAGATGGATTAGTTTGCTTGGCCCTATGAAGAAGAAGAGGATCAAATAGGTATAAAGCCTTAGGCAAAGGACTTCTTTGCGTCGTTCTATGGATTACACGAGAGCCACTAGCAGGAGGATGAATAAGCCTATCACGTAAAAGATTTTGATTATTCATCTTTTCTCTTCTTTGTCTTAGTCTTTTTGAGCTATATTTGAAGGATTTGTCATTGGTGGCTTTTTCTTTATGTATTTATATACAAGCACAGGATCAGAAGGAGAGGGAGGATACAAGAGTAGATCCTTCATAGGATTCCTATCAGGAACTCTTAGTTTACTCCTGTTGTTGAGTGATGGTATAGTCATCAAAGATGGAATCTTCATAGGAAGACGAATAAAGGAATGACTATAGGCATTACTATTAGAAGTGGAAGCACCAGGTCCCTTTTGGGATATATCAATAGAAGATATACGAATATTAATTACTTGATAGAATATGTTTTTAATCTGATTTTTTGTTTATTCCCTTTTATTTCATTTTCATATTTTATTTGCGCTAAGTTAATACGGTTTTGAATTTTCACCCCACCGGAAGTAGGCATTTTAGGGGAGGAGCCTCTTGGAAAAGATCAGACCAAGACAGACCAGTTCATAACATAGATAGATCGATATATATCCCATGCTGAGATACGGATTCGCAAAGGCCAAGACTCAATATTATAGCACGAATGTAAACAACAAGAGCCGGAACACGATTTGTTCGGGTTGAACTATTCTCTATACCGGGAGGATCAAAGGCTTGCTTATCCACATCTAACATCTATTTCTATTAAGTGTAAGTGATTCACCACAACTGCAGGGGCTCTTAACATTACTTATAACATTAGGATGTGTACTAAATACCTTATAAATAAAAGTCTCTTTTGCTACCTTTAAAAGTCAACCTATATCATTAGATGGTAGGGCTGCAGGTTTTAACAGCAAAGGCTCAGGGGCAATCATCCACCAAAGACCGAAACCGAGTAGAATACAAATCAGAACTACGAAGCGAGTGTCTTTCCAGTACGAATGTTGTAACGCTTCCCTAAAGCCAAAGGAATTTATTCAGATCAGATAGACCTGGCCTCCTATCTGGCAACAAGGGTTTACGTTCACTAAGACCTTGAATCCGAGGAGAAGTCCTAGTGGGAATCCTTGGGCTAAATGTATAGACAGCACCGTTTTTCTATTTAACCCGTACCGTTTAGTCCATAATTATGAAGCATCGCCCGAGCATCTTTCCGCTCATGTGGAGGATTCTTTTTTTGAATAGGATACTCATAGCGAAGCCATAATGGGGGAAGCCTTCTACCATCTAAAGCAGGACTTGCACTTGAACTTGCATGATCTTGAATAGAACGTAGAATAGGGATATCTTTTGTTTGTTAGTTTAAGGAATATTTGAAACATAATGAATTTCACTGTGATATGATATTTGACCTGATTAATGCCCTAATTAAGATTGAATTCATCTGGGGTTACGAGAACATTACTTCATTAGAAGCATAACAATGCTAAAACCAATATTTAACGACCACTATTTGCGATGTGATGTTTAAGTGAATGGATCTAGTGATGCTTCTTGGATTTCGGTTCTTCAGCGTAATGTCGGCAGGGAGTGAAGAAGCTAAATACAACATACACAATACAGAACGGATTTCAAGACTAATAATACAGAACGCTTTTATTTTAATAAGATCCTTCAGCCATTACGGTGAAGCGTTTATCATCTAAAAGAACTAAGAAGTATGAAATACCTTACCATAACAAGTCCGAAAGTCAAATAGCCTTTAAAAAAACAGAAAGATAACTTCCATCTAGACCTATCCAGTGCAATGATCCATGGGTATGGAGCACAAAGCAAAGGCTAATGAAAAGCACACCTTTGAACGTCAAGTAGAGGACACTATTACCATAAGGCCAAGAATGTCAAGCCGAAAGGAAGTGGAATTGCCTAGACGCAATAGAGGCCTGAACATTGATCTTTATAGGGATATAGTATGAGCAAAGTCATCATCTCTTACGGCGAGGATTTAGTCAACTATGGTATATGCCCACACTACGTCTTTTAAACTACCTGGAGACAATATGATAGCTTAACAATCTTGGGCATCTTCCTTATTCGCATGGAAGAAATGTCAGAAGTCAAGGACTTGTCTTTCCCTGTGTTTACTTACCAAACCTTGACGGACTTTGTGTAGGAACTGCTTGTCAAGTAGCACTCTATGTGCCTTCTCATTCAAAGAAAGATTCGAGAAAGGGCTTGATACGAGATTGAAAAAGAAGATCCCTTATTCTCTAGTTAATAAAACTAAGAAATGTCATAAGATCGATGTGAGAGCCTCTTCAGTTCTAGGACTTCAGTTCTAGGATTGGATCTCTCTTCATAAGACCTCGTTAAAGGCCTTTACACTCTGTTTATTAAAGCTTGCTTTCTTGCCTTTCTATACTGACCCTGCTTATAGACTTTTCGCTAATGGGCATAGTTGGATCTATAGGTAGGAGAAGGATTCACAGAGGATACTACTTCCTATTGTGAGTTACCTACCTGTTTAAGTAATAGAGGGAACCAAGATCAAGTTTTATAACTTCGAGTAAGGAAGTGAGTCAATATGAAAGAACGTAAGACGTATCTATCCTTCGCCATTGGTCTTTCCACTAAAGCCTATAGACAAGTCGTGCAGTTCATTACCCAGGAATGTATGTATAGTAAGACTTGTATTCCCATTCTTCTCTAATTTAGAATAAGGATTTCTAATTATTAGAGAGTAGGAAAGAGGTCATACGTTAGCAAACAATCCAATACATAGCTAAAGAGTGGTCTTATCATGAGAAAGAAGAAAGAGATGAATTAGAAATGTAGAGGACATAGCGACTCTCCATTACTTTGATGGATGTACTGGGTGCGTGGGGAATGGAAAAAGAGAAAACGGAAGTTGGAACAGCGGAAGCTACATCTCCAAAAAGGAATTGGGATAAAATAACTCCACTTAAAAATAAGTAGAGGGAGTGGAGTGCATTGGGATAAGTATGCTGTAATGACTGAGATTTCGGGTTCGGTTTTCGGGTCGGGTTCGGGTCGGAACCCTTGGTTTGGACCCTGTGGGGGGTCTTGTGACTGCTGACTGAATGGCGTCAGCACTGCTCGACGCCTTTCAAAAGGCGTCAGGTTGTGTGGACGCCATTTAGGTCTGCTGGTTGTTGCGCCACGTGGGCGGGTTTCGGGCCGCGAGAGTACGGCCCCTGTCAGATTTGTCTGAACGGCGTCCACCTCGGTCGACGCGTTTCAGACTGCGACACCTGCGGTGTCAGGGTACGGCGCCAGAGCGTTGTCAGTACGGCCTGTCTTGTCGTCTGAACGGCGTCCGTGGTGGGCGACGCGTTTCAGACCAGTGTCGGTACGGCCGTCCTGTCAGACTGATTGGCGTCTGCCTCGATCGACGCATTTTAGAGGAGTTCTGGTTGACCCCGCGAGCCTCCCCTTCTTTCCCTCATTTTCGCCTCTCCACTCTCTCTCTTCACCCCCTCCGCTCCCTCCGCCCTCCTTCCTCCCTTCCCTTCCTCTTCTTCCTCTTCCAACTACTCCATAGCTTCCCTACCTCTCACCTCTACCTCCACCACCTTCCTCGCGGCGTTCCCTTCTCCGGACGGCGGTCGACGTCCCGGCGGAGTGGCGGCGTTCTCGAGGATACCGGCGGCGGCGTGGGGCGAGACGGGTCGGCGGCGAGGAGCTTGGAGGAGTTCAAGAACCGGTAGGGGGACGAACCTTGCATGTGACGTTCGTGTGATTCTCGGCGTGACGTGGTGCTTGGGGGATAGATTGAGCATGCTTAGGGGGGGATTTCATGTGGGTATGACGATGTTTGTGATCGTGTTTTCGTACCATGATTACGTGGTTGAGCTCATCTTCCTTCCCTTTTGGTTTTGGGGTTTTCGGGGTGCCCGGGGTTCAAGGGTGAAGCCCTCGGGTCGAACCAGGAAACCTGGTTTCTGGCGCTAAATGGCGTCGGGCTGGGTCGACGCCTTTCCGAAAGACGTCCGGTCAGCACGACGCATTTTAGCGCAGAAACCTTCCTGTGTGAGGTTTCCTGAGTTAGGGGTTCTGTGCTAAATGACGTCATGGATGGACGACGCCTTTCAGAAAGACGTCGGGCCATCATGACGCCATTTAGGCAAGAAATGCCCCCGTTTAAGGGTTCTGCAAATCTGGTTTTCTGGGTTGAAAGGCGTCAGGACACCCAGACGCATTTTAAATGGCGACTTCATCGGTGGACGCGTTTTAAGCAATAATCTGACGTTTAACTGAACCTGTCTGAGGGACTTGAATGGCGTCGACCTCGGTCGACGCGATTCAAGCCAGAAGTGCTATATGGCTGGTTTTTAGCATGTGTTTCACTGTGAAAGTTCTAAGGCATGTTTTATGTTGTACACTGTGATCGAGGACTTATGTGTGAGTGGAATTACAGCATGTTAAATGTATATGTGTGTGTACCTGTACGAATATGGATTCGGGATGACTGTGGTTTCCGTTTGTCACCATGGGCTGAGGGAGAAGGGCCATGGTGTCTGTGAGGAGGGGTACTTGTTGTGTTTTACCCTTGGCTGAGACAAGCAGAACCACCTTGAGCCCGCCGGGCCGGAGTAGCTGTGTGCTATCCGAGGGGTCGCTGTTTGGTCTCAGCGGGTCGGGGTTTCCCTTGGTTGTCGTGACAGCTTCTGGCGTGTTTCTTGCTGTGGAGCTGGTGGTGTTTCTGGTGGGAGTTGGTTTACCCATTAGCCAGTGGGCCTGATGTGACCTTTGATCAAGGTTACGAGTGGTACCTATAGCCCTTGGCCTGACGCAGCCCGGGAGAGTTGGGTTTGTGGGTAGTTCCTGTAGCTTCGGCTTGACGGGGGTTCGCCGGTCCCCAGGGCCCTCCTGAAGCGCTGAGGCCTAGCGTGGAGGCAATCCGGATGGTATGACAGTAGTCTAGACTGCTTGTGTGCACACGTAGCTGGCAGTGGCGGTACACTGAGTCCAGCTAGTCCTAGTTTAGCTCGCTGCCTCACCCTACAGTGCCCCGGAACGCTGTAGGGGTGGACAGGCGTGAGCAGTGGTGGTAGTGTTGGGAGGCGACGTTCGACTTCGGTCGACAGTGTGGTTTAGTCGCTTCGTGGACTCTGACTGTGAGTCGTGACTCTGTGTTGAGTTCTTCGGGTTACTTGGAGTGGTTCTTGTTACACTGCTTACTGTGCGTTTCACATCAGAGTTGGGTGTTGTGTTTACTGCTTTACTTTAATTGCCATATATTCCTGTTGTTACACTTGTGGGTGTGTGAGTGGGAGGCAGGGGATCGGATGATCCCTACTGAGCCCATTTCTGGTGTGGCTCACTCCTTGCGGTTTCAGGTGTGGACCTCGAGGCGAGCGGAAGCGTGGTGTCTTCTCGGCGTGCGGACCAGCAGCTGTCTTAGTTCCGGGGTATGCCCCGATGTTGTTGTTCTTCCTTCTGCCTGTACTTATTTAATTGTTGGACATGTAATTATTGTTGGACTGTATACGGACATTGTTATTTTCCTTCCTGCGCACTTGCTTACCTTGTGGTCCGTGTGTTTGTTATATTTAGTCCTGTTTAGCACTTACTCCTCCAGACGTGTTGTGCGAGATCCGGGTGTGAAACCGTAGTTAATGGGCCGACATCCATTTAGTGACCGGGTCCCCGGTCATAGGATGGCGGGTCGTTACATATGCAGCTACAATCCCACCATCCTATTGGGTAGCGAGATAAGACAGAAAAAGTCTTATAGATAGAAGGAATCTCCTATTAGGGAAAATCAATCTATCTCTAACTTTACCCAGGTATATTATGGGACAGTATGTAATGTAATAAAACTCCCAGAGAAGAACTAGACAAGATCTTCCCCACTTTCTGCAAAGTAAATAGGAGAACCTTTGATTATAGGTAATCAATCCTATACTATAACTCCTGACGAATAGCCAGCACTCGGAATCCCAACGACATCGCTAGCTTAAAGCGACAAGGCTTACACCTTTTTTCTCACTCCTTCGAGAAAAGTAGTACTAGGTGAGCGACCTTCTATGTCGTCTTATCGACCCACCTTTCTAGTCCCTTTTACACCTTTATAAGCTAGGGTGTAGGTGCTCTTCAGGAAGCCATGGGCTCACTCGGTGAGAGGCGCTCGAAATACTCACATCCTGTTGAAGTCTATTCGGAAAGCTGTTAATTCGGGTGAAAGAAAGCATTCTCAGTAGTTGGGGAACCCCACTTCAAAGAGTAGAGGACAATAATATCTGTTAACAGCCTCACTCAAATATCGTAAGTAACAAGAACTAACAACATACGTTAACATCGGATATACTACTACTGTTATAAAATATCGTTATTATAATCAATATCATAAGAGAAGTAACACACGAACGTGTACTTTCTTTTTTCTCCTTCTTAAAGCATCTCCTTAGTGCTGCTATTTCATCCGGTTTGTCTGTAGTAACCAATTCCTTTCCTGGCTTTCCGGTCTGTGATAACCAATATGTCTTCCCGTGCTCCGGTCGATTACTGACTTTAATGAGTGTCATCCCTTCGATCTTGGTGACTGTGACCTGGAGATGGTACCGGTATCGGTTCGCCTCTTACTGTGATGGAATATCTCCCCTTTCTCTCTCCTCTTAGTCTTTCTTGGCATTATGAGATAGTTAAAAAAAGGTGCCTAGCTGGGTAGCAATGATATAATATGCCTGATGTTTGCAAGGAAGAATGCCCTCTTTGTTATTCAGGAAGAATATCAAGCAATCACACATTTCGACCAGGCACATATCGAAGGAGCAAAGGAAGAGGTAGCAATAGCATTAGCCGTAACTGTCACTGGTCTTTCTATCTTTCTTTTTTTGCAGGAAGAATCATTCAAAATCCCGTTAAAGACAAGTTCCCGCCTACGCTAGGGCCTTACTCCTCAGATGTCCTCAAAAGGGCTCTTGAAGGCGGGCAAGACGAGGGGTAGCTGGATCAGAGCGGGAGTTCGCCTAGCTAGTGTAAGCTGCAACTCCTTTAGCGGGATGTCCCTACTTGGGATCTAGAGGGGTTAAGGCAAAACAGGACTCTCTTCTAATGGCTTCCACTAGAACTTTCGATAGAGCTTTCAATTTTCACTGAAAGGTCCCCTGGGCATATCAATATCAAACTAGGGCATAGACAACGTGCGGGGCAATGATTGGCTATCCAGAGTGTGACATCCTCCAGTTTTCATCCAATAGTTAGACGGAGCTTATCTGCGTTGACTCAATTGTCAACTCTTTTTTCTCTTTCAAATTTCAAATGGATATTTAGAATATGCACGTAGCCCCCTTTCTCTATAACACTAATCAAGCATCGACCATACCATACTATACTTGAAGACCGGACTTGATTACAGGAAAGGAGATGTGAATGTGAGAACAGGCTACTCCCCGAACTGTGCCCTTACTTGTTGTCTGTTGACGAGACCGAGCATCTCTCAACTCAGAACAGAAAAAGCATATCCGGTCAACGAAAGAGACCGACTGTTTGCGATGAATACGTGGATAGTCTTTTTCGGGATTGGATCTCTTCTAGCCTGTACTCTATTTTTCCAAAAAGGAAAAGCCCTAGGTACCACGTCAACTTCCATTTTCAATCAAACAATATGCACCCTCGTATTCTTAGTAGAGTGAACCCTATTTCCAGCTAGTTTGATAGCCTGTTAGAGGAGAGGTGGGATTGAGAATAATCTCTTCTGATTAAGAAAGGATTAACCGATTGATTGAGTAATTAGCGGTCTTCAGTCCTCCTAATTCAATGAATATTGGTAATGACGTTAATAAGATAAGACCCCTCTTCTTCTCCTGAAGCTAGTACTAGGTTCATCTTTCCCTCTCGGGAGTGAGTGAGCCTCTGGCCGAGGAACTGTAAGTCATCTTTGAAAGAGAATCTTTCTTAGATGCACGCAGTTACCTCCTTTCTTTTTTCTCTCTAAACGAAAGTGTAATTAACATAAAAGCCTTGGGTCACTTCACTCGCTTTCGTCTAATGGGTCCACTGAACCTGGAGGGACTGAAGCTATTCACTTCATTTCGGGAGTTTGAACATGGGCAGAATGATGAGGAAACGATCAGTCCTATTGCTCAGAGCGAGTCCCACTTATGAGACTTGGTGACAACTTCTGGTCCGATGGAAAAGTCGACCTTCTTTTGAGTACGGCAGCAGAAAGAAGCTTGTTCAACCGTCGAATCCCCAGCAACGAAGACCACATATCGAGAAGGGTCCGAAGGAGCTGATGCTACCTCTACTCGATGCTCATATATAGTATAGAAACCCATTACATAGATAGGGAGGGCTCTATCTTCTGGTACAGATCTATTAGCTGCTTGAATTAAGGGAGGAAATTGTTGAAGGCCATCTGACAGGGGCAGACCACTATCCTGCGGTCAATAGCTTAGATAGGACCAAAATAGGGGCCGTAATCAAAACAAGAGGAGGAGTTGTCTTTGGCAGTTCCAGCAGCCTAAACGGCAAAAAAAAGAAAAGGCAGGACAGGCGGGAAGAGAGATTTTCTCTAAACAGCACGTAAGGCCTTTGGCCCCCTATTGCCTTACCAACTTAGATTGATCGTATCGCGCTTTTGGTCATTTGAATTTGGTAAGTACCCTTTGCATGCTAGACTAGACAGATCCTAATGCCTGAAAAAAAAAGCAATGGAAGACTATTTTAGGAAAAGGGAAAAAAGAACAAGGACAAAATGGAAAGCATCTGGAGGTCCGATTATATAATCAATCTATTCTATAATAAATGTACCTGAACTTGGAGTGAAAAAGAAACTCTTTTTTCTTTAGAGATGAGTGACCTGCCGAGCGAAAAAAACGAGGGGCCAAACGCTCCTATTACAAGTAGGTACCATTCTCTTCCTAAAAAGGGAACGATGACGCTAGTCAGCCCACATAGAGTCTATCTACACACTAACAATAGACTTTTTTATGGACTCATCGCAATACATTGATTTCTAATTGGGCTATGGAAAATAGACTAATAATCAACAAAGTCTTGGAAAAAAAGAGAAGTCGTATACTTTTATTAGAGGAAGAATGCACGGAAATGCTTCTAGGAATGTTGGACATATTTCTAGGGTATGAAGTGAGCCGAAAATCAGACAATGATCAGAAGTTCCCAGAAGAAAAAGTCTAAAAAAGAGAGCGAAAAGCGATATAGAATAGCGTTAGGTTACGTAACTAATATGTGCCTTATATATATAGGAAGTTCTACTGCGAGTAGAACAAGTACTCTTATGATCTGCCACCAGTAGTAGAGAGTTTTAACTATAAACTTCTACTTCTATTATAAGTATAAGCTTAAAAAAAGCATGGAATGATCTCGCATCGAAAGTGATTAAGCAAAAAAATCAAGTACCCCACTCTTATGTCTAGCCCCTTTCCTCTCGCTTTTATCGAGTTCAAGTACACCTCTAGCTACGGAAGAAGACGCACCTTTCCTTATGAGTCAATTCATACCTCCCTTTCTCTCGTTCCAGGCGGTGTTCCACTTTTTCCCCATCAATTGAGTCACTTCTCCCCAGGTGATATCAAAGCAGCGACTTCCAGCAGCCCCTTATAAATAACTTCTTATTCTCCTACCATATTCCCATTTCCTTTAGAAAGCAATTTGAGTTCTAGTTCTTTACAAAGAACAGAAGCAAGCCAAATTTCTTGCTAGTCAAGGAGGCTTGCTAACCTTGAAGCCTGTCTTAAGTCCAGCACCAGTGGTACCCTCCCCTCTCGTATCCACTCGAGCTACTCCGCTCCTGTTCCGAGAGCAAAGAGCCCTACGCCCATGAAAAGTGGTGCCGTTTAGGACAGTGGTTTGAAGCATGGTGCCAGTTTCAAGCTCTATCCCCGGGTTTTGGGGTTGGTCAAGTCAGTAGCTAGTTTTCGGTTTCCAGTTTCAAGTAGTAGGGCTTCTGGCTTTGACATTTCAGCCAAACCTGCGGATTGGCTTTTGGCTCGCTTTTTTCCCTTAGTTTATACGCCTAAAGAAAAATGGGAGTTAAACCAGGGCCGCTACTCATAAATGAAATAATAGAGTCAAGGCTACGCAATAGAAGCTAGTCTCTAACAAGAAGCAATACAACCTTATTCTTATTGACTAAGGAAGCTAGCTATAATCAATACCTTTTTGCTTTAGAAACTAGGCCTTTTCAAAAGGCACCCTAGGGACGAGCGATAGACGGGCCATGTAGCTAAGCGGGTTAGGCTTTGGCATAGGAGTTTGAATCAATCATGGGTTAGCTACTTCCAATCTGATGGGGCAAAATCCGATTCGGCCCATTAACAGCCCAACAGCAGCTCAATAGTAGAGGCCCAGCAGCCTTCGGCCCATCAGCGGCCCAGTAGCCTTCGGCCCATCAGCGGCCCAGTAGCATTCGGCCCAATAGCGGCCTGGCAACAGCAGCCCAATAGTAACGGCCCAACAAGCGGCCCTCAGCCCAATTGGCCTCGGCCCAGCTAGCGGCCTTCAGCCCAATTGGCTTCAGCCCACTAGCGGCATTCGGCCCAACAAGCGGCCACCAACCTTCGGCCCAGTAGCCGTATCCGGCCCACTCTGGTGGGAGGGTTAGGCACTATGGCGGTTTACCAATAACCTAAAACATAGTCCTATATTGGCTGCCACAACTAAGTAACCTCTATCCTCCATTATAAATACACGGCTATTTATTACAAAAGGTATGTCTTCTTAACCAAGGACAACAGTCCAAAAGCATTAAAGCTTCTTCTTCTTCCTTCCCTTCTGAATCGCATCTTCTTCAGAAGCTGATTTAGCCGTCGGAAGGGGTTCTCTTGGGCCGAAGCCCGTGACCCTCACTGACTGGTTCTTCTCCTTGCAAGGGCTTCGGTTTGAATCATCGCCGACCTCTCCGAGTTGGCCTCGGCCACCGGCCTCGGGTTTTTTCCCTCCGGTCTCGGCATCGCCCTTCGCCGGTCAATCCACTTCGGCCGAAGGAGTCTCGGCTTCGCCCCTAGGCAAGCCTTCGTCTGGGTGCCTCTCGGCTACCAAGCTTCGGCCCCGTACTCCACCTACGTCTCGGTCCGGATCCCCGTTGGTCTTCTTCGATCTGATCCTGTCTCGGATTCCAGTCTCGGAATCCGACCGTTATAGCTTCGGCTACATCACAATCCTTGACTTGAATTGAACCCCGAAACAACCAAAGTGTTTCTCCTATATCCCCTTTCACCTGTGGTTAGGTTCTTTCTTGGGAAGGTTGAGTCAACGAACCTATGTAAACCACTCGTTCCCTGGCGTACGGAAGGAGGAGGAAGGAAAATGGAGAAAGGTGCGTAGCGAAAACTACTATTTGCATCATCCCAATTAGACTATCTGATGTCACACACTTTCTTGCGGGCCAGAATCACCGATTGAATGCGTACAGCAAATTCTAGCTATTCCAACAAAGTAGATATCCTCACTACAGGTAGTCCTGAATACAATTGAACACCAACCCGACATACTGTAATTGGATCGGCTTAAGAATGAATCGAAACATTTCTGATAGAAAAGGACGGGAGATAAAAATATGCGTAATCCAAAGGAAAAATCTCTCGCATGGCAAGAGCAACCATCGACTCAATCGAAATAGAAGTCAGTCAATCCTTCAACCTTTCTTTCGATTGAGTGAATTTCTTTCATTCGGATATCGACATGGAAGCATGACGGATTAGGCTTAGCACGAAACAAAAAGGCTAAAAGGGGTTTGCTGGCTCCCTATCTGCGGAACCGCCGGTGCCAACGTTATATCTTTTTTTTTACGGCAAGGGACAAAAGCAAAGATTGGCGAGGAAGGGAGAAAGGTCATGCCTCTCCGGCGAATCATCAGCTAAGGTCTCCTCCCCCTCTCGAAGCATGCAGTCCCCGTGTCTCAGCATCTAGAGCGGTTGGCATTATCTGAATTATGCCCATCTGACGGGTCACGCGGTTCCCTGGATGCCGCTCCACCACATTCAAACAGATCATGGGCACGTAAGTCCCAAATAGAGGCTGGGACTCTATATAGATGGATGGGATCTGACGTCTTAATGAGACGTAAAGCATCATCAGGCATCTGAGATTGAAAACCATTGAAGATCAATCAGATCCGGTTTTGCCATGCCATGCTCGACTTTGGCCAAAGCCATGTTCGTGATTTCATAGGCAGTTGAGTTTGAGGGAGGTGTTGAGAATATTCAAACTCAACCCTTACCTTATTCTTTTTTTATGTTGAGCTTTAGAGAATAGGTTGAATTTTTGTATATATAGGGGTTTCCGACACCTCAAAATGGAAAGAATTCGGGATTTCTGAGCCATCTCAACTTTGACATGGGGCGGGTTTTTCTATCCGACATTCTTTTGGACCTAACGTATGTGGAAGTGCCTCGCCGGATCTTCAATAAATCGGGAACCGTGTCGTTTTCCCGTTCTCCTTCCCGCCCAGAGTATACTTTAGACATTGATGTAATGTAGAGGGCACAACCCAGTTCTCATGCAACCAGGGTCTTCCCAGCAGTGCTTTATAAGTTGTATCAGCATTAATCACATGGAAGGTGACTTTAGTCACAAAATCCTCTAGAGCAAGTTCCAACTCGACAAACAAGCCCCACTGCGTCAGAATTTTGATTGAAGCCATAGTCCCTGCGCTTCCTCCAGTTGTGCGGGATGGGGATGAAGCCGTGCAGATGTCTTGTAGGGCAGAAGATTCACTGCAGCGCCGACATCAACAAATATGCGGTTCACCACCACCACCGGGTGTCTATTCAAGTGTCCTTTCATGTATAAGGGCCAATTGTGATTGGCATGAGGTGCGTAGCGATGTCCTCCTTTGTGAATGATATTGTAGCCATATAGGCTTCATAGACTTTGTCTTAAAGCTCAGAAAGAAAAGCTTCATAGACTGCAAGGTCCTAGAGGGCGGTTATCAGAGCTTCCCGGAGCTCTCTTCCCAATAATCAGACGTCCCAGACACTGAGTTTAGCTGGTATCCCCTGGAGTTGTTTGAGGACCTTTTGGCAGGATTTCTTGTACTTTGCTTTGTAGTAGGCGCCTTGCCTTTAACAAGATTGGCTCTTTCTTGAATAGAAAGATAAAGCCCTTTTTCCTGTACTTGAGAAAGCGGCTGAGAGTGACCTTCGTCTTCTGCATTTTGGCTCTGACGGGGCTGCTCCTTCATTATCCCCAGCCTCCTACCCTGACTGAAGGGGCAGTGATTGCTGGCTCATCTGTATTCTTAACTGTCTCCTGATGTGTTGGAGAATTTCCAGTGTGCTTTTCTGATCCTGGCTCTTGGTTCTGTCTACCCGGTAGCATTGCTGGCTCCATATCTTCTGACGGAATGCTTGACGCTGGTATGCTCGGAATCACCTTTTGAGGCGGCTGAGTAGCCCCACGAAGAATGATTACCTTAGACCGTTCATTGTTGCGGCAGGTGCAACGGGGCTAGAAGCAAGGAAGCGCGATGTCGGTCGAGACTCCATCATTAGTGATAGGAAAGATTCTCCCTGTCCGGTCGACTTGCTCCAGTTTTTTCACCTAACTAAATTAACTATGGGCATCTGAGGGCAATTCAAGAAAGTCGAAAACTACATCGGCACATGAGGCTGGCCTCGGCCCCTATGGTTAGTATCACAGGGAAGCAAGGCGGGATCTTTCGGAGCTGTCGGAATCCAATCTAGTAGAGTAGTGAATTAGGTAAAGATCTCCACCGAACTGGGGAAACTCAAAAGCAAGTAGAAAAGAAGATCTATGAATGGGTTCGCTCCTAGCCGGGCAACATCTTAAAGAAACGAAGTGATAGCACAATCATCTACTTACTAAGATTAGTGATTAAGTGAGCGGTGAATTCTATGAATCGAAGGTTGCGCGTCCAAGTAGTATTTAACTAAGATATATTCGTTCATCTTCTGATAGGCCGCATCTATACATGTAGTATGGGCCCACTTTGTTTCGAATAGGGTTTTTGTATTCAATATGCGGTACTGCATTGGAAAGAATGGACGGGGGACTGAGGTGAGCACTTCTTGAATAAGTAGGACTGTGGGTGGGGCTCTTGTTTCCTTCAAATCAACGGTAGGGTACAGCTTTTCTGTCTTTCTGGACACGACTACCAATCAATCATAGGCACTCACTAGATGGCTTAACATGCACAACCCGCGCTGCTGTTTTAAAGCGCTAATGTTTGTACCCATTGTCAAAAACATCCCTTAATCATATGCTATCGCTAAACAAGTTCAATAGTCCCTTTGTTTTAATAGAAACTAACGCTTATCCTGCTTGATGGCATAATGAAAAAGGAGGGCATTAGCACAGACTGCGGAACAGACTGATATCCTTCTTTCTACTTACTTATTGCGGAGGAATACCTAAAGATTGAAGCAGAATCACTCGAGACAAGAAAAGCACTTTGTACAAATACAAAGCAAGAGAATAGATAGATGCTGGGGAGAGACTACAGCTTGAAAGTGAAAAAGACTCCCTCCTCCTAGCTTGCTGGAACTTCCTAGAACTAGGACTAGATGTAAGCGCATGGGAAAGAAATTGACCTTCACTTCCAATTTTCTCAATGGCAACTGGAGGGGATAGAACTCCTACCCCAGGAAAGGTACAAGGGAATGAAATCCTCAGGAATGCAACTAGAGGTACGTAATATTGCTTCCGGGAATACCTCCACTGTTGGAACTTAGACTTATACTGGGTCTAGCGAGACAAATACAGATATTGTTTCTTAGTCAATATATGTTTCTTAAGTAGAGCAGAGATAGGAAAAAAGTGCGTCTTCTAAAGCCTACCTACTCTATTAAGTCATCTAACTAGATTGACTCAGATAAATGAACAGGCTTTCCTCAAAATCAAGTGGATGGGGAAGAGACCATGCCATGTGAAGAGATAGGGAAATCGAGGAATTAGAAACAAGGGCTTACAACGGGACTTACTAAATAAACTAAATTTTGATAAAAAGGGGCAAGGCTTAGCAATGTAATCAAATTCGTACTCGATAGAAGTAGCAATTCTTACAATAGGAGCTTTTGTCTAGGACAATGCAATATATCATACTAGTCAAACTTCAAGTCCTCTAGGCACGTTATCCTCCTTATGCCTGCAACAGTAGGTGCTTAACCTTTTTATTCCATTTCATCGACTTCAACTGGCTAATAAGATACTGCTTTAATAGTTTCCTTTGATATCTCTCTTTTACTAGAATATGAGAGACTCTTTCCTCTCTTTGGCTTATGAGAGACTACAGGTTTTGGAGAGACTAAGGGCAGGGCTTAGTAGATACTGCTAGCCCGGAGAAGACATTACGAATGGATGGCCAAAATAAAGCTACTCCATAACTGACTTGAGGGGAATCATCATAATGAAAGAAAGCCCCTCCAAGAAAAGATATGTACTGATTAGCCTTCCCAGGAAAGATTATCCTTCTGCATGCCTTGAACAATCATTCTTCCTCTGATCTGATGAATTGGTCTTTGCCTACTTATTCCTTGCCTGAAAGATTGACCTACCTAAATAAATATTTTGTTCTGCTCGGATTGTTTTCTCATTTGATTCAGTTGGATAATGCTTTGAAACTTTCCTGCCAGCTTGTGAGAGAGACAGTCTTGCCTTTTCCCGTGAACCTCGTAGACTTGAGGAAAGACTCAATTGGACTAGAAAAATGACCCACATCCTACTATTCATGTTACCCCTACACTGACCCCCGGCTCGGAATTAGCCTACGCCATCGAAAGAGAAACTACAACAACTGGCTATTACATAAGAAAATACCTAAACGGGTGTGAGAAAGCTGGGGAGACAGGCATAGGAAGAGACCTCCCATCGATGTTGGGACAATCCCGGAGATCGTTAGAGTGGCGAAAAGAGACTTCCTACAAGCATACGGAAACTACTAGTTCGCTTGCTTGAAAAAGTGTCTTTCCATTGCTAGCTTGATCTTGATACCTCTCACTTGATGGATTATTTGCCCTTTTACCGCCCTTGTTCCTTGTTGGCTTTCAAGGAGAAGAACGACTACTAGATGCAATGAAAGTCGCAATGATCCTATAAAGTACTTAAAGTACTCCTACAACGACACTAGACATATTCATGTAAAGGGCGGCACTAGGAGACTCAAAATATGAATATGAAATTACGAAGACTGGCTCACCTGGACCAAAAGCTACTCAAACTTCTACTGCAACTGAAACTGCCGAGAAGAGAGAACTCACACTCGCTGGCAGAAGGGTTGAGACCTTATGTAAAAGAACTTCCAATGAACTGACTTGATGCTTGACCAAGAACTAAAACGTTATCCCCCCTCACTGGCACTGAAATTAGATTGGATGTCACATAATTCCCAGAGCCAGGGCGAAGGACTGAAACTGGTTTGATAACTGGATCAATGCCTGACAGGGACCTAAAAAGGGATCGATGGGAACCTACAATACAATGCCTTACAGAAAACTTGAAGATGGCTAAAAAGGAGAAGGGTAGAAGTGCCACTCAGCTTTAGTTAAATTCTTTTTTCATTATGTGATCAGTAGACTTTTATTCAAATGAAACTGGCTCAAGGGCTAATAGAATGGCTACTAGTTCTAAGGTTTGCTCACTGTATGAAATTAGGACTCTCTCACACAACACAAAGAATTCAAAAAAGGACTTACCCTGACCTGGTGCATTGCTAGCAAGAAAATGCCTAATCGAATTAGGCCCGACAATATGCTATATAAAAAGATTAAGCTTATAATGATGCATATTAAACGGAAACATCTATCTATTAAGTTGATAAGGGACAAAATCACTACTTCTTTCTTTAGAGCCAATAAAGGGATGTCCTTTTTGCTCCAACTGAATGCGCTTACAAAAGGATTGGCTTAGGTATAACATAAATCCCATGCGATGGCACTATAACTTACATGGAAAGATATGGTCTTAGAACTTCACAATAGACTAAAGGAAACTACTTATAGATTGTAGGTTCTAAGGAGAAGGAGAAGATCCATTGGTGGTTGCTCGCTTTCATACGAAAGAACTACGGTTCCCACCACTCTAACATCCACATACCCTACCCGGCTCGGCCACATTCTGAAGATTAGGGACTGCTAGCCTCATGAAAGAAGATGTACCCAGACCCCTTTTGTTAAAGCCAGATAGACATCACCTCAAGCAACAGCTAGTTGTTGTGGGAAATATCCTTTTATTAATACCTGAGTAACTAGACTTTATAACCAAAGCCCCTGGCTCGTTTCGTAAACTCCACTTGACCCACCTTTGCTTGAGAAGTGAATGACCCAACGAGCGGTGGTTTGTCACGATTGGATTGTGCTTTTGTTGCACCAGTTGATCTTTTGTGTGCAGTCGCGATGTCTTATGGTTTTCTAGGTGACCTTCCAGAGCTAGGGGATTCGGTGACTTGGTCGGTTCGTTCGGTTCAAGGGATTGATTCCAAGTATTCTACTCGCGGCTTCGAAGGCCTGCTCTTTAAAATTAAGGTCTTGCTCTCCCTATACGGATAGGATATCGTCTACTTTGCTCCCTCTTTTTCCTCCACTACTAAATTGCTTTCCTCCTTACCTTAAAACATCAGTTTTTCCCTATCCTATAGGTTACTAAATGGTTATCTTCGCCGCATGAGACTGAAATGAGTGAACTCCTTCCCTATCATGGAAGTTAGCTCAAAACCTTATCTTCTTTCTAGCTAGTTCTTCATATTTGAAAATAATCTCTTGACTTTCTTCATCGCCTTAGCTTCGGAATCGTCTCAATCCTTATCTTCTTCACCAGCTTCTGGTTCTAGGCTCAAATCCTTCTTTGGAATTGAATTTCTCTCTCATAAGGCCAAAGGCCGTAGCTTAGCGAGCGTCTTCGTTATAAGAACTTCCTCACTCAATAAGAATAAGCGAGCAAACCACCCTTCCTCTAATGGCATGGTCTTGCTTCATCATTACACGAAACTGTAAAAAAAAAGAATTTACTACACTGAAACCCCATCCTAAAAGGGGGCACTCAAGCTTGAACCTACCCTTTTCAACGGCATCTTCCTTGTCTGCTTCTACAGATAGATGTGTTAGTGGCAGTTTTCTCTTCTTTCTATGATTCTGCGGATGAAAATGCGTATGCTATGTATGATTCAGTGGATGAAAGATCGGATTATTATGTTTAAGCATATCTTTCATCTGCTTTTTCTCTAGTGGTATCTGTGATTTGACTTTTACTTTCAAAACTGAAACAACATCGTCACTCAAAAGACGAGACTTGGATCGAGGATCCACGCCTTCCCTTACGGAAAGGTCCGCTCCAACCACCGCTCATGGAATTGTTGAATGAAATTCCTCTGCCTAAGATCAAGCTACTTCCTTTTCTCGTACGTACCCTTGATCTTAACCCTCGTGGAAAAGAGCTCTACTGACTAAGTAGAGGGGAGATAATACATTTGCTTGAGCAGGAAGCTTGATAAAGTCAAGGGCGGCGGGCCGGGGCTTAAGTCCTTAGGCTTCCACTAAAGAGACTCTTTCCGCCAGTGAAAGTTCAAGTAGCTCGAAACCGGTCAGAGATTTTCTAATTCAATCCCTTATTTTGAATCTATAGTACTGATATCCACGCAAACAAGAGCAGAGCTAAGGGTGAGGTTTTTTCATACGAATTGCTTAATTAATAAAGAGGTAGTCCCTAAAACCATTAGCCAGTAGTGGGTGATTCCAGGTCTGATAGTATAGTAGAGTAGAGGGAAGGTATCCATTTGAAGCCCTTAAAGACTTTCGGAAAGACTAAAAAAACTCTTTAATAAAGGAAAGGTCTGTTGTTTGGATAGTTGCGAGGTTTTGGGGGGATTCCATTCTCTTTGCCTTGGAAAGTGATTCTATAGAGTTTGGGGCAGATAGTTAGGGCATATCCCTTTGTCATATGTTATATAACCGCTTTCTCGATAAGAGTTTGAGAATTTGTGAGCTGACTTGGTTGAGTCAGGTATGAGATCTGATTTGAAGGTCAGATGATTTACTCTTTGTTTGGCAGTGCCTTTAGTCTGGAAGGGTCGATCCGAGCCGGATAGCCTGTCTTTTTCTCTACTGTACGTCTATTTTCTGAGTTTACTTGATTCCCCTTAGTCGGGTCAGATCCGATAGCCTTTTCATCTCCTAACGCCTAGAAAAAAGCCAGCCAGTGAGTGAAGCTTACATGACACAAGCCATGGAAGAACGTAAGTGGAGAAAGCCTGGACTTTCCCCGCACCAGAGCCCATGTTATTAAGTGGTGCAGTGAAGGTAAGGTGTGAAAACCGCTTACTTGATATAGTATGGTCAGATCTTATTCGAATCTTCCTTGGAAGCAGAATCACGCACCCGAGCTTCCTGTTTTCGATAGGCATCAATCGAAGTCAAAAGAAAGAAGTCCTCCGCCCGCCATCAACAGTGGGTACAGTGTGATAGTACGAAGAGGTTGGGTAAAGCTAGTTAGAGAAGCTTGTTAGTCTGATCTTAGGACCAGTCATTAGCTCGCAAATCCGCGAGCGGAATACTCAAATAGAGTAGAAGAGCTTCGGATAATATATGGTTGGACTTTCCCTTAAAGTAGTCGTACGTTAGTATTCCCCGACCAAGTCAGGGAAGCGGGTTGTCAGCGGTAGACTGGGGAAAGAACATCCGATCTCCCGTTCATATGGTAGCTCAGAAAAGCAATTGCCTATGAGTTCGAAAAAAGCAATCCCCTTACTTATTCCTTCTTAGTCGAGCTCCTCCCTTGCATATGAAATTTAGTAGAAAAACTCCTCCCCTCTCGCATTCTATCGAGCTTTTTCATACTAGTAGTAGGTTCCAGCTAAGGAAGAAAAGCCCTTTTAGAATGTGCATCAAGCCCCGTCATCAAGTATTTAGTTCCTGAGAACTATCTATAACATATATAGAAGTTTCCAACCCTGTTGTTCAGCCTTATGCGTAGAGGGCTGGTTTGGATGCATATTTCAAGGGGACTGACTTTATGTTTAAAGCTATGCCCTTTATTTACTCTATAAAGCATTGGAACTTACCGCGGATACTGGCTTTTATTCCTTCCGTTTTCCGATACCACTTGAACACGAACTGGAATCACTCCTGCCTTTGCCCTGCACCTAAATCAGCCGCCTCTTTCAACTCTTGAAACCCCTATCGTTAACAACTAATTATATTAATAATAATAATCAAGCGCCTTGACCCTATCGCAAGCTTGCATCGATTCTATTGGGTGGTGTGCAGAACTAAAGCATTTGAGCAGGGTATGGATTGGACTTCCAGGCACTTGAACTAGGAGAAGCGTACAAACTTATATGACTAACCCGCCTTTCCCTTCCACGGTCCTTTACTATCTATTATCTATAAATAAGATAGGGCTTCGAAACTCGCTACTAGATTAAGAAAGAGTTCTCCAACATAGTATCTGACCTTCACTGTCCTTATTATCTTTCAATAGAAGGATGTTCAACCAAGTGAGCCTCAAGCGCGACTAGTACCTAACCTTTGTGCTAAAGCCCTTGAATCTGTGCTAAAGCCCTTTCTTCCTCGGTGTGGGGTCAGCCCAGCCCTAGTATGAAAGTTGCGTATTCCCGATAGTATGTCTCTTTCGAAAGCCTCTTCCTCTTGGGCCTGATTCACGTACGATTCGAATTGAGCCGGATAGCCTTGATTGCGGGAGCTCAGTGTCTTCTTTTCGTTTTGGGAAGATATTCGGATAGAAATCACTGACTTTCGGATCCAGAACCGGAAAGTAGGGTGAGTTTTTGAGTTCAGGTGAAGACTTCGATGGCATTGACGAGGCTTAAGGGCGGTTACAACTTTCTATAATTCTTTAGCCATTGCTCCTTTTGCCTCTATCCTCATTACCTCTCGCAGATTGAAAACAACAAAGTCAAGTCGCAAAGCTCGCGTAGCTCCTTCCGTGACTTTAGAGTTGCATAGCACCTGTGAGAAAGCAGGAGGAAAGTGAGCAAGCAAGCGCAAGTAGGGAACGAGCTCCAATTTTGACTCTCATAAATGAGGCAACTTTTAATAAGTCAGATCATCTCCGAAAGCACCTCTTTCCTTCAGGAGTTGCTTCCCGTGAGACTTAAGGAGCGTACGAATATATTCACTTATACTACGCTTCATGGAAAGGAGAGGGTCCGAAGGAGCTCGTGTAAGGACTGAGGTTTCGGATCTGGTTAGCAGGTCAGTTTCTGGGTCGGATCCCCTGGTTTGGGCGCTGATGGGGCAGGGGAGTGCCATCTAAATGACGTCTACTATGCACAACGCCTTTTGAACGGCGTCCTGCTGGGTGGACGCTGTAACGACCCACCACCCTATAATCGGGGATCCGATTACTAAATGGGTACCGAATCATTAATTTGGAACCAAACTAGGATCTAATCAAGTCTGGGAGATAAATAATAAACTAAGCTAAACATTCACATCGCATTGAACTGAAGTAAAAGTGCAGGAATTAAAATTATTACAATGCGACTCGATACAACAAATAATTACATATTCCAACAGAAAAGAAATAATTAATGTACAGGCCAGAAATAAAATAACAACTACGTCGGGGCATACCCCGGAACAACTGCAGACGGTGCTCAACTCACGGCCGCACTCTCCTCGCTAAGTCTGCTGAGAGTCCTCACCTGAAAATCGTAGAGGGTGAGTCTCAAAGACAAGACTCAGTAGGGATCCTTCGATCCCCACTGCCCACGCACACACCCACAAGTGCAAGGTACAGCTAACGGAAAGGTGATAAGCGCAAGAGGTACAATCCCTAATTCTTAACGTGAAATCACATGTAATCGTAATATAATAAACATGCATATATTAAACCAGCCGACTAGAAAATCCACAACCGTCGTCTCGATAGAACTCGCCAACTACACAACAACAGTGGAAAAACCTCGACCCGCTGAGACCAAACAGTAACCCCTCAGATAGCACACTAGCTACTCCGGCCCAACCGGCTCAGGTGGCTACTCCTTCCCTCAGCATGAATGACTCTCCGAATGTACCACTCCGACACCGGTACTAGCTGACCCCGGGGTTCACCAGGTGACCCTCTCTCACTAGGCGTCACCCCGCCCACGCCCCCACCAGCGCTGTGCTCACGCCCCCACCAGCACAGGGTGATAAAGTGCTACAATGTCACTCCAGGTCCACAGTAACTCAAAACCCAGCACAGTGCGATCCGGTCACGTGAAAAGTCCGCGATCGCATAACACACATATAAAACCATCAGATTATGAAGAATCCATCTCTATCGGGTACACTAAAGCATGCACTAACCATCTATCTAACCGTATGAATACGTTTTACTGGCATGAATTAGTGAGGTTCTGTCTTGAATCGCGTCGCCCAAGGTCGACGCCATTCAAGCTCCATGTACAGGTTTATGTAAAATAGTCTTCAGAATCAGGCCTTAAAAGGCGTCGACACCAGTGGTCGCCTTTTAAAAGGCGTCGACATCCTCAGACGCCATTCAACACAGAAATCCGGAAATTCCAAGGCCCTTACTCAGGGGATTTCTGCTTTTAAAAGGCGTCATGGCTGATCGACGCCATTTGAAAACGCGTCGTTCACCCATGACGTCTTTTAGTCCCAGAATCCCCGAACTGGCAGACTCTCTGTCAGGCGATTCCTATCTAAAAGGCGTCGTGATGGCCCGACGCACTTCAAAAAGGCGTCGTCCATGCACGACGTGTTTCAACCCCAGGAACCAGAGTCGCCTGAGCCCGAGGGCTCCCTTTCCAACCCAAATATCCCCAAAATCACCCAAAAACGGAGGAGAAAGAGGGGCAACAATTCATAGGAAATCACATTCGTAGCAAAACCCCCATATCATCAAAAGGACACCTAAACATGCTCATTCTACCCCCCGAAACCAAAGATCCAAACAAGCTTAAACAAGGGTAAACATGGCTTAAAACGTGATGCTAAGGGGAACCGTCACCCTACCGGATATGTAATGACCCGCCATCCTATGACCGGAGACCCGGTCACTAAATGGATGTCGGCCCATTAACTGCGGGTTCACACCCGGATCTCACACAACACATCTGGAGGAGTAAGTGCTAAACAAGGCTAAATATAACAATCTCACGGACAACAAAGGTAAGCAAGTGCGCAGGAAGGAAAATAACAATGTCCGTATATAGTCCAACAATAATTACATGTCCAACAATTAAATAAGTACAGGCAGAAGGAAGTACAACAACATCGGGGCATACCCCGGGACTAAGACAGCTGCTGGTTCGCACACCAAGAAGACACCACGCTTCTGCTCGCCTCGAGGTCCACACCTGAAACCGCAGGGAGTGAGCCACACCAGAAATGGGCTCAGTAGGGATCATCCGATCCCTTGCCTCCCACTCACACACCCACAAGTGTAACAACAGGAATATATGGCAATTAAGTAAAGCAGTAAACACAGTACCCAACTCTGATAAAAACGTACGATAAGAAGTGCAGCAAGAACCATTCTAAGCAACCCGAAGAACCCAACACAGAGTAACGTCTCACAGCCAAAGTCCACGAAGCGACTGAACCACACTGTCGACCGAAGTCAAACGTCGCCTCCCAACACTACCACCACAGCTCACGCCTGTCCACCCCTACAGTATTCCGGGGCACTGTAGGGTGAGGCAGTGAGTCAAACTAGGACTAGCTGGAACCAGTGTACCGCCACTGCCAGCTACGTGTGCACACAAGCAGTCTAGACTACCGTCCTACCGACCGGATTGCCTCCACGCTAGGCCTCAGCGCTTCAGGAGGGCCCTGGGGACCGGCGAACCCCCGTCAAGCCGAAGCTACAGGAACTACCCACAACCACAAATCTCCCAGGTTGCGTCAGGCCAAAGGGCTAAGGGTACCACTCGTAACCTTGATCAAAGGTCACATCAGGCCCCGTGGCTAAAGGGTAAGCCAACTCCAACGGTACCACCACCAGCTCCACAGCAAGAAACATGCCGGAAGCTGCCACGACAAACCAGGGAAAACCCCGACCCGCTGAGACCAAACAGCAACCCCTCGGATAGCACACCAGCTACTCCGGCCCGACGGGCTCAAGGTGGTTCTGCTTCCCTCAGCCAAAGGTAAAACACAACATGTACCACTCCACAGACACCATGGCCCTTCTCCCATCGGCCCATGGTGACAAACGTAAACCACAGTCATTCCGATTCCATATTCGCATAAGTACACACACACACAACATGATTCCATTCACACAGGAGTCCTCAGTCTCAGCGTACAACGTGAAGCATACAATTGAAATTATCTCACAGTGAAACACATAGTGAAAACCAGGATTACACATCTCTGTCTTGAATCGCGTTGACCGAGGTCGACGCCATTCAAGTCCTTCAGACAGGTTCATTAAACAGTCAGAATATTCCCTGAAATGCGTCGTCATAGGGAGTCGCCTATCTAAAACGCGTCCAGGTCCACAGACGCCATTCACACGTAAATTCCGAATTTACAGACCCTCACTCGGGGTGACTTTCCTGTCTAAATGGCGTCATGATGTCCCGACGCCCTTCTAAAAGGCGTCGTCCATCCATGACGTCATTTAGCGCCAGAACCCCTAACACCAGAAATCTCAAACAGGGAGGTTTCTGCCCTAAAAGGAGTCGTACTGCCCTGACGCCCTTCTGAAAAGCGTCGACCAGGCACGACGCCGTTTAGCGCCAGAAACCAGGTTTCCTGGTTCAACCCGAGGGTTCCTCCTCTAACCCCAAACACCCCGAAAAGCCCCAAAACAAGAAGGGGGAGGAAGAAGCATTCATCTATCACAGGCATACTACGAAACCACGATCACAAGCACAGCCATTCCCACAAGGAAACCCCCCTAAACATGCTCAATCTAGCCCGAACACGCCATGGAACACACGAGCAAACACATGCAAGGTTCGTCCCCCTACCGGTCCTTGAACTCCTCCAAGCTCCTCGCCGCCGACCTGCCGCACTGCAGACCGCCGCCGGTACCCTCGAGGACGCCGCCACTCCGCCGGGACGTCGGCCGCCGTCCGGAGAAGGGAACGCCGCGAAGGAGGTGGTGGAGGTAGAGGTGGGAGGTAGGGAGGCTATGGAGTGATTGGAAGAGGAAGAAGAGGAAGGGAAGGGGAAGAAGAGAGTCGGAGAGGGCGGAGAGGGTGAGGAGAGAGAGAGTGAAAGCGAGAATGAGGGAAGGAAGGAGAGGCTCGCGAAGTCAATCTGAATCCTGCTAAAACGCGTCGATCGAGGTAGACGCCTATCAGTCTGACAGGACGGGCCGTACTGACAGCGGTCTGAAACGCGTCGCCCATCGTGGACGCCGTTCAGACGACAGGACAGGCCGTACTGACAATGCTCTGGCGCCGCACCCTGACATCTCAGAGGTCACAGTCTGAATCGCGTCGACCAACCTGGACGCCGTTCAGACGATGTGACCGGGGCCGTACTCTCGCGGCCCGAAACCCGCCCACGTGGCGCACACGTGGCACAACAACCTGCAGACCTAAATGGCGTCCACACAACTTGACGCCTTTTGAAAGGCGTCGAGCAGTGCTGACGCCATTCAGCCAGGAATCTCAAGACCCCCTACAGGGTCCAAACCAGGGGATCCGACCCGAATACAGAACCCGAAATCTCAGTCCTTACAATCTCCCCCCCTTAAAAGAATTTCGTCCTTGAAATTGCAACCGCTCAATGCTCAACTCGGCTAACCATCACACGCCGACACACAACAATCATTCTCACCAATCACCCCCACAAGGTTCCAACACATCACGACAAGCTAACTAAGATTCTCGATTCCGACAAAAGCTGATAGATCAAATTAATCGATTCTGACAAAAGTTGATAGATCAAATTAACTATACACTAGCAAGGCACATAATGCACGAGAAACGATTCTCCACCGAGCCCAAGTACATACAAGTGCCACACGAGTTCACAACCACCTCTGAAAAAGACAAAATAAAAGTGCTCTCCTAGCACAACCTCTCGGACCTCCACAAAGAGACGCGATTCCAATCACGCCTCGAACACTCACTAACCGCTCGGCTCCCGACCTGCCTGGTTCTTCTGGGGACAGCTTCTCAGAAACTTCTTGCCACAGCCAAAACAGCCCCTAGTAACAATTGGACACGTCCGACTGCCATGATGACCACCACAATGGGCACAATGACCTGCTGCATCCCGCCTCGCTCCCTGCTGTCCGCTAGCCACAAACTGCATCTGATGTATCGAACCGTCTCTGCCCTCACCACAGGGCACCTCTTGGGACCTGAACTCGAAGGAACTCGGATCGCCTGATGAAAAGATCGTTGGTCTACTCCTGCCTTGCTGCTCCCCTCGTGCTGAACGCTCCAATTATCTCGCCATCTGCTGGAATTGAGTCTCCACTGCTGCCGCGCATCGTGCTGCTGACGCCAGATCCCTACAATGCTGAGGTGCCACCATTGACCTCAGATCATAACGAAGTCCGTCCACAAATCTCTCTGTTCTAATTTCCTCGTGCTCAGATATATGTGGTACGAATCTTCCAAGAGCCACAAACTTCTCTTGGTATTCTAAAACCGACATGTCGTCCTGTACCAATTCCGTAAACTCCATTGCCTTCGTCTTCTGAACGTGCCTCGAAAAGTATTGTCCACTAAATTCTTTCACAAACGTCTCCCAAGGGATCTCTCTCAAGGACCTATCTGCAAACATCATTTCTCTGGTAGCGACCCACCACTCAAATGCATTGTCCTTCAATAAGTAAGTCGCCAACAAAGTCTTGTCATTCTCAGCACACTCAAGAACATCAAATGCCTTCTCCAATTCCTTAATCCAAAGGGCTGCCTCGTCCGAGACTGGCCGTCCTGTGAAAGAAGGGGTCTTCAACTTCAAGAACCGCTCCAAAATCGTAGACTGACCGTCTCGGGAATTGGATCCCACACTCCCAACTCCTTGCCGGTGACTAGACGTAGCCCCAATCATAGCTTCCCTGAAACGGTCCACATCATGACCTTCAGCCCTCGAACCACCACCATTTGCTCTCGAATCCCGAGCCACCGGAGCTCTCCTCTTCGGCGCCATCGCTGCCCCACAACACGCAAATCGAACCAAAACACGTCAAAACCTATCAATCTACACCAGCAGCCATCGCCTGTACAGACTCGCACTTATTGTTGGACAATAATATCTAACCTAGTTTATCACATACTCGACCAGACTGAGCTCTGATACCAACTGTAACGACCCGCCATCCTATGACCGGAGACCCGGTCACTAAATGGATGTCGGCCCATTAACTGCGGGTTCACACCCGGATCTCACACAACACATCTGGAGGAGTAAGTGCTAAACAAGGCTAAATATAACAATCTCACGGACAACAAAGGTAAGCAAGTGCGCAGGAAGGAAAATAACAATGTCCGTATACAGTCCAACAATAATTACATGTCCAACAATTAAATAAGTACAGGCAGAAGGAAGTACAACAACATCGGGGCATACCCCGGGACTAAGACAGCTGCTGGTCCGCACACCAAGAAGACACCACGCTTCTGCTCGCCTCGAGGTCCACACCTGAAACCGCAGGGAGTGAGCCACACCAGAAATGGGCTCAGTAGGGATCATCCGATCCCTTGCCTCCCACTCACACACCCACAAGTGTAACAACAGGAATATATGGCAATTAAGTAAAGCAGTAAACACAGTACCCAACTCTGATAAAAACGTACGATAAGCAGTGCAGCAAGAACCATTCTAAGCAACCCGAAGAACCCAACACAGAGTAACGTCTCACAGCCAAAGTCCACGAAGCGACTGAACCACACTGTCGACCGAAGTCAAACGTCGCCTCCCAACACTACCACCACAGCTCACGCCTGTCCACCCCTACAGTATTCCGGGGCACTGTAGGGTGAGGCTGTGAGTCAAACTAGGACTAGCTGGAACCAGTGTACCGCCACTGCCAGCTACGTGTGCACACAAACAGTCTAGACTACTGTCCTACCGACCGGATTGCCTCCACGCTAGGCCTCAGCGCTTCAGGAGGGCCCTAGGGACCGGCGAACCCCCGTCAAGCCGAAGCTACAGGAACTACCCACAACCACAAATCTCCCGGGTTGCGTCAGGCCAAAGGGCTAAGGGTACCACTCGTAACCTTGATCAAAGGTCACATCAGGCCCAGTGGCTAAAGGGTAAGCCAACTCCAACGGTACCACCACCAGCTTCACAGCAAGAAACACGCCGGAAGCTGCCACGACAAACCAGGGAAAACCCCGACCCGCTGAGACCAAACAGCAACCCCTCGGATAGCACACCAGCTACTCCGGCCCGACGGGCTCAAGGTGGTTCTGCTTCCCCCAGCCAAAGGTAAAACACAACATGTACCACTCCACAGACACCATGGCCCTTCTCCCATCGGCCCATGGTGACAAACGTAAACCACAGTCATTCCGATTCCATATTCGCATAAGTACACACACACACAACATGATTCCATTCACACAGGAGTCCTCAGTCTCAGCGTACAACGTGAAGCATGCAATTGAAATTATCTCACAGTGAAACACATAGTGAAAACCAAGATTACACATCTCTGTCTTGAATCGCGTCGACCGAGGTCGACGCCATTCAAGTCCCTCAGACAGGTTCATTAAACAGTCAGAATATTCCCTGAAACGCGTCGTCATAGGGAGTCGCCTATCTAAAACGCGTCCAGGTCCACAGACGCCATTCACACGTAAATTCCGAATTTACAGACCCTCACTCGGGGTGACTTTCCTGTCTAAATGGCGTCATGATGTCCCGACGCCCTTCTGAAAGGCGTCGTCCATCCATGACGTCATTTAGCGCCAGAACCCCTAACACAGGAAATCTCAAACAGGGAGGTTTCTGCCCTAAAAGGCGTCGTACTGCCCTGACGCCCTTCTGAAAAGCGTCGACCAGGCACGACGCCGTTTAGCACCAGAAACCAGGTTTCCTGGTTCAACCCGAGGGTTCCTCCTTTAACCCCAAACACCCTGAAAAGCCCCAAAACAAGAAGGGGGAGGAAGAAGCATTCATCTATCACAGGCATACTACGAAACCACGATCACAAGCACAGCCATTCCCACAAGGAAACCCCCCTAAACATGCTCAATCTAGCCCGAACACGCCATGGAACACACGAGCAAACACATGCAAGGTTCGTCCCCCTACCGGTTCTTGAACTCCTCCAAGCTCCTCGCCGCCGACCCGCCGCACCGCACACCGCCGCCGGTACCCTCGAGGACGCCGCCACTCCGCCGGGACGTCGGCCGCCGTCCGGAGAAGGGAACGCCGCGAAGGAGGTGGTGGAGGTAGAGGTGGGAGGTAGGGAGGCTATGGAGTGATTGGAAGAGGAAGAAGAGGAAGGGAAGGGGAAGAAGAGAGTCGGAGAGGGCGGAGAGGGCGAGGAGAGAGAGAGTGAAGGCGAGAATGAGGGAAAGAAGGAGAGGCTCGCGAAGTCAATCTGAATCCTGCTAAAACACGTCGATCGAGGTAGACGCCTATCAGTCTGACAGGACGGGCCATACTGACAGCGGTCTAAAACGCGTCGCCCATCGTGGACGCCGTTCAGACGACAGGACAGGCCGTACTGACAACACTCTGGCGCCGCACCCTGACATCTCAGAGGTCACAGTCTGAATCGCGTCGACCAACCTGGACGCCGTTCAGACGATGTGACCGGGGCCGTACTCTCGCGGCCCGAAACCCGCCCACGTGGCGCACACGTGGCACAACAACCTGCAGACCTAAATGGCGTCCACACAACCTGACGCCTTTTGAAAGGCGTCGAGCAGTGCTGACGCCATTCAGCCAGGAATCTCAAGACCCCCTACAGGGTCCAAACCAGGGGATCTGACCCGAATACAGAACCCGAAATCTCAGTCCTTACTGGATACTTGAACGCCTCCTAGCTTCAAGCCGTCCACCCGACTCGCCCCACGCCGCCGCCGGTACCGCCGTGGTCGTCCTTGCTCCTCCGTGACGTCGGCCGCCGTCCGGAGAGTAGAACGCCGCAGTGGAAGTGGAGGTGGTAGTGGTAGGAGCTAGGTAGAGGATGGAGTGGAGGGAGAGATGAAAGGTGGGAGGAAAAGAGGGAGGAGAAGGGATCGCAGCCGAGTTCATCGGAAGGGGAAAGAGAGGAAGAGAGGAGAAAATGAGGGAAAGAAGGAGGGCTCGCGGGGTTAACCTGAGACTGGCTATAACGCGTCGACATCCACGGACGCCATTCAGTTGATGTGACGGCTACTCTGATAAGACTCTGACACGCGTTGTTCAAGGCAGACGCCGTTCAGACGACATGTCAGGACCGTACTCCGACAACCCAGAGTCGCAGTCTGATAGGCGTCGACACACGTGGACGCCGTTCAGGCGACAAGACAGGGCCGTACCCTCGCGACCCGAAACCAGCCCACGTGGCACCCACGTGGCAGAACTTGAAATGCGTCTGCAAAGGTAGACGCCGTTCAAAACGCGTCTTGATGTCCTGACGCGAATCAACTCAGGACCTCTGCCCTTACTAAGGTCAGAACTACAAGGTCCGATGCCGAAAACAGGATCCGAAGATCACGATCCTTACAATCTCCCCCCCTTAAAAGAATTTCGTCCCCGAAATTGACTGCTAGCATTAACAAAAGTTAAAACAGGGATACAAGTTCATAAGGAAACTTACGAAAAGAGGTAAGGGAACTGCTCCCGCATCTCATCCTCTCGCTCCCAGGTTGCCTCACCTCCAGAGCGGTACTGCCAAATCACCTTGACCAACGGTACAATCTTATTCCGCAGGACCTGTTCTCTGCGATCCTCAATACGAACAGGATATTCTGGAAAGGACAGATCCTCAGCGACCTCCAACTCTGAGAAATCCAAGACATGGGACGGATCCTGAACATACTTTCTCAGTAAAGAAACATGGAACACATCGTGCACCCCTGCAAGACTGGGCGATAAGGCCAGCTGATACGCTGTTTCCCCAATCCGAGCAATGATGGGAAAAGGCCCAATATATCGCGGACTCAGCTTGCCTCGCTTCCCGAATCTCATCACACCCTTAGAGGGTGAGACTCGGAGAAACACGTGGTCCCCAACTTCAAACTCAAGTGGTCTCCGTCGGATGTCAGCATAACTCTTCTGCCTACTCTGAGCTGCGGTCAACCTCTGCCGAACTGTCCTGGCAACCTCAGCACACTGCTTTACTAACTCGGGTCCCGCTATCTGCCTTTCACCGATCTCGGACCAACATACAGGAGATCGACACGGTCGCCCATACAAAGCCTCGTAAGGCGCCATGCCGATACTGGAATGGTAACTGTTGTTATAGGCAAATTCCATTGTGGACAAATACTGCTCCCAAGATCCTCCCCAGTCTAGACAACAAGCTCTGAGCATATCTTCCAAGGTCTGAATAGTCCTCTCCGACTGCCCGTCAGTCTCGGGATGGTAGGCTGAGCTGAAAGCCAACTGAGTGCCTAATGCCTGCTGAAAGCTCTTCCAGAATCTGGAAGTAAACCTTGGATCTCGATCTGATACAATAAACAAAGGCACCCCGTGCAGAGAGATGATCCGGTCTACAAACAACTTTGCCAGCTTGCCGACTGACCAGTCCTTCCTAATAGCTAGGAAGTGTGCCGACTTGGTCAACCGATCAACGATGACCCAGATGGCATCTCTCCTGCTAGGGGATATAGGCAATCCCATCACGAAATCCATCGTCACATGTTCCCATTTCCACTCTGGAATCGGCAAGGGCTGTAGCAATCCACCAGGTCTCTGATGCTCGGCTTTAACCTGCTGACAAGTCATGCATCTGGCCACATATTCAGCTACATCTTTCTTCATACCGGGCCACCAGAAGTGCCTCCTCAAACAATGATACATCTTAGTCGTCCCTGGATGCACTGCATATCTCGAACGGTGCGCCTCATCAAGAACACATCTGCGCACGTCCTCCTCAGTCGGAACATAAAGTCTACCTCTGAAACTGACCGTACCGTCGTCCCACAACTCTACCTCTGACCTCTGGAGGATCTGTGGTAGCTCAACATCTGCCCTCTGAGCCTCAATTACTGCATGATACACAGCTGGTCTCACAGTCAAACTGACCAGCACGGCTCTGTCATCATCCCGTGGAACCCTAAAGGAAGACTCCACCACCTGCTCGAATAATTTCCACTCCTGAATCATAAGGTATGACATGACCGTCTTCCGACTCAAAGCGTCTGCCACAACATTCGCCTTGCCCGGATGATAAGAAAGGTCAAAGTCATAATTTTTAATGAACTCCATCCACCTTCGCTGCCTCAAATTCAGGTCCCTCTTAGTGAACACATATTTCAAACTCTTGTGATCCGTAAAAACCTGGAATTTCTCCCCATATAAATAATGCCTCCAGATCTTGAGTGCAAATACCACAGCCGCCAGCTCCAAATCATGAGTAGGATAATTCTCTTCATGCTTCTTCAGCTGTCGAGAAGCATAAGCCACTATCCTGCCATGCTGCATTAGAACTACGCCCAAACCTCGACGGGACACATCAGAGTAAACCACAAATCCACCTGATCCAGATGGAAGCACCAGTACAGGGGCTGACGTGAGACAGGTCTTTAACTCAATAAAACTCTGCTCACAATCCTCGGTCCACACAAAGCGAACTCCTTTTCGAGTCAACCTATCGAAGAAAATCCCTGAACAAACCGCCTGTAATAACCGGCAAGCCCCAGAAAGCTCCTGATCTCAGTCACTGTAGTCGGCCTGCTCCAATCCATCACCGCCTCGATCTTGGTTGGATCCACTGCAATACCATTGCCAGAAATAACATGCCCAAGGAAATGCACCTCGTCTAGCCAAAACTCACATTTGTTGAACTTTGCATAAAGTCGATGCTCCCTCAGGACCTGCAATACAGCCTGAAGATGGGTGGCATGCTCTTCCTCAGAAGAAGAATAGATCAGAATATCATCAATAAACACAACCACAAACTGATCCAGGTAAGTCCTGAAGACTCGGTTCATCAGCTCCATAAAGACCGCCGGAGCATTGGTCAAGCCAAAGGGCATAACCAAAAACTCATAATGTCCATACCGAGTTCTGAAGGCCATCTTGCTAACATCAACATCCCGGATCCTCATCTGATAATATCCGGATCTCAAGTCGATCTTGGAAAATACCTTCGCGGACTGCAGCTGATCCATCAAATCATCAATCCTTGGAAGTGGGTACTTATTCTTTATTGTTACCTGGTTCAGCTGCCTATAGTCAATGCACAATCTCAGAGAACCATCCTTCTTTCTAACAAACAGAACTGGAGCACCCCATGGAGATGTACTGGGACGAATAAAACCCTTATTCAGCAGCTCCTGCAACTGCGCCTTCAACTCAGCGAGTTCGGCTGGCGCCATCCGATACGGGGCCTTAGACAAGGGCGTCGTACCTGGTGTAAGCTCGATGGTAAATTCGACCTCTCGCTGAGGAGGAAGGCCAGGCAGCTCCTCAGGCAAAACATCTATAAACTCACATACAACAGGTACCTCCCCAGGGCTGAGACTATCCCGGACATCAGAGACAACAACAGAGGCAAGGAAAGCCTCACATCAGAGACAACAACAAGGGAAGAAAGCCTAATACCTTGGAATAAGAAGGTCGGGATGTCCGGAATGGAGAATCGCACCCTCTTCCTGTGGCAGTCCACTTCTGCATAAAAGGCTTCCAACCAATCCATACCCAGGATGACATCAAAGTCTCGAATGGCAAGCACAACTAACTGGGCAGGGAGCACATGACCCTCAATGGTCAAGGGAACATTCCTCAAGCAGTTATAAGAAATCATATAGTCTCCAGAAGGAACCTCCACCATCAAACCATCAGATAACTCAACAACGGGCACAGAAAGGATATCTAAGAACTGCTCAGAAATAAAAGAATGCGAAGCACCCGAATCAATCAATACGTGTGCAGTGTTCCCAAGGACAGAAAGTGTACCTTCCACCAAGTTGGACGCGCGAGCCTCCCTCCTGGTGATAGCTAGCACTCTCCCCTGGGTCCTCGGCTTCTTCTGCTCACCTGAACCATGTCCCTGACCATGCCCCTGCGGGCAATGCCTCGCCAAATGGCCTTGCTGGCCGCAAGTGAAGCACCTCCTGGGAAGAGTGGGACACTGAGTCCCACCATGGGCACCCCCACAGTGCTGACAGACTGCCGGAAGCCTCTGAGCTGGCCCCTGCGGTGCACTGGATACTGACTGACTCTGCTGGCCCTGCCCGGGCCTGTTGCTGCCGCTACTACCACTACTGCTGCCACCACCCCTGAAGAATCTCCTGAATCGGGAGCCGAGTGACGACGATCCCGATCCGACTGAAGGGGCCGCTGCCGCTGCCTTACCCCTGCCACGAACTGGGCTCTGAGTAGCCAGTCCTCTCTCCCGGGCCGACTGGCTCTGCTGAGCCTCCACTGCTGCCGCACATCTAACCGCAGAAGCCAGATCCGTGCAACAGTGGGACGCCACGAAGTTCCTCAGACTGAGCCTCAGTCCGTCCACGAACCTCTCAGTACGACGCTCCTCGTCCCCAGATATGAAAGGCACGAACCGACCTAGCGAAACAAACTTCGCTTGGAACTCAAGTACTGTCATGCTACCCTGCGTCAGATCCATGAACTCCCTCTCCTTGGCCCTCTGGACGTGTCTAGGGAAATACTGTGCGTTGAACTCCTTAACAAATGTCTCCCATGGAATTTCCCTAAGACTCCTGTCCTCGTAGGACAAACTCTTCAAGGTGGTCCACCAGTCATAGGCGCTATCCTTCAGCATGAAGGTTGCTAACGGGGTCCACTCTACTGCAGCACAATCCATGGTGTCAAAAGTCTTCTCTATCTCTCTAAGCCAGTGGATGGCCTCGTTAGGGTCGGGACGACTGGTGAAGTGAGGTGGCCTCAGCTTCAGAAACCTCTCAAGTGCAGCTGTGGACCCTCCCCGCGCACTGGAACTCTCACTAGGGTCTCGCGTATGATATCGAGCCATAGTGTCCATCATCGCCTCCATAAACTGCTCAACAGTCGGCCTCCCGGCCTCAGACCCACTAAGGACATCTCCCTGCTCTCGAATAACTGGCATCCTCCTTCTGGGAGCCATCTACTCGCCTACAATTACAAAATCAAAAAGTTCTAATTAGAGTCCTAAAGCCTATACTACCGCCGTGCCTGTATGATATTTAACCTAGTTATTTATTTATTTGCCAGACCATAGGCTCTGATACCAACTGTAACGACCCGCCACCCTATAATCGGGGATCCGATTACTAAATGGGTACCGAATCATTAATTTGGAACCAAACCAGGATCTAATCAAGTTTGGGAGATAAATAATAAACTAAGCTAAACATTCACATCGCATTGAACTGAAGTAAAAGTGCAGGAATTAAAATTATTACAATGCGACTCGATACAGCAAATAATTACATATTCCAACAGAAAAGAAATAATTAAATGTACAGGCCAGAAATAAAATAACAACTACGTCGGGGCATACCCCGGAACAACTGCTAACGGTGCTCAACTCACGGCCGCACTCTCCTCGCTAAGTCTGCTGAGAGTCCTCACCTGAAAATCGTAGAGGGTGAGTCTCAAAGACAAGACTCAGTAGGGATCCTTCGATCCCCACTGCCCACGCACACACCCACAAGTGAAAGGTACAGCTAACGGAAAGGTGATAAGCACAAGAGGTACAATCCCTAATTCTTAACGTAAAATCACATGTAATCGTAATATAATAAACATGCATATATTAAACCAGCCGACTAGAAAATCCACAACCGTCGTCTCGATAGAACTCGCCAACCACACAACAACGGTGGAAAAACCTCGACCCGCTGAGACCAAACAGTAACCCCTCGGATAGCACACTAGCTACTCCGGCCCAACCGGCTCAGGTGGCTACTCCTTCCCTCAGCATGAGTGACTCTCCGAATGTACCACTCCGACACCGGTACTAGCTGACCCCGGGGTTCACCAGGTGACCCTCTCTCACTAGGCATCACCCCGCCCACGCCCCCACCGGCGCTGTGCTCACGTCCCCACCAGCACAGGGTGATAAAGTGCTACAATGTCACTCTAGGTCCACAGTAACTCAAAACCCAGCACAGTGCGATCCGGTCACGTGAAAAGTCCGCGATCGCATAACACAGATATAAAACCATCCGATTATGAAGAATCCATCTCTATCGGGTACACTAAAGCATGCACTAACCATCTATCTAGCCGTATGAATACGTTTTACTGGCATGAATTAGTGAGGTTCTGTCTTGAATCGCGTCGCCCAAGGTCGACGCCATTCAAGCTCCATGTACAGGTTTATGTAAAATAGTCTTCAGAATCAGGCCTTAAAAGGCGTCGACACCAGTGGTCGCCTTTTAAAAGGCGTCGACATCCTCAGACGCCATTCAACACAGAAATCCGGAAATTCCAAGGCCCTTACTCAGGGGATTTCTGCCTTTAAAAGGCGTCATGGCTAACCGACGCCATTTGAAAACGCGTCGTTCACCCATGACGTCTTTTAGTCCCAGAATCCCCGAACTGGCAGACTCTCTGTCAGGCGATTCCTGTCTAAAAGGCGTCGTGATGGCTCGACGCCCTTCAAAAAGGCGTCGTCCATGCACGACGTGTTTCAGCCCCAGGAACCAGAGTCGCCTGAGCCCGAGGGCTCCCTATCCAACCCCAAACAACCCCAAATTCACCCAAAAACGGAGGGAAAAAGAGGAGCAATACTATCCATAGGCAACACATTTATAGAAATCCCCCATGTTATCAAAAGAACTCCTAAACATGCTCATTCTACCCCTCGAAACCAAAGATCCAAACAAGCTTAAACGAGGGTAAACATGGCTTAAAACGTGATGCTAAGGGGAACCGTCACCCTACCGGATACTTGAACGCCTCCTAGCTTCAAGCCGTCCACCCGACTCGCCCCACGCCGCCGCTGGTACCGCCGTGGTCGTCCTTGCTCCACCGTGACGTCGGCCGCCATCCGGAGTGTAGAACGCCGCAGTGGAAGTGGAGGTGGTAGTGGTAGGAGCTAGGTAGAGGATGGAGTGGAGGGAGAGATGAAACGGTGGGAGGAAAAGAGGGAGGAGGAGGGATCGCCGCCGAGTTCGTCGGAAGGGGAAAGAGAGGAAGAGAGGAGAAAATGAGGGAAAGAAGGAGGGCTCGCGGGGTTAACCAGAGACTGGCTAAAACGCGTCGACATCTACGGACGCCATTCAGTTGATGTGACGGCTGCTCTGACAAGACTCTGAAACGCGTCGTTCAAGGTAGACGCCGTTCAGACGACATGTCAGGGCCGTACTCCGACAACCCAGAGTCGCAGTCTGATAGGCGTCGACACACGTAGACGCCGTTCAGGCGACAAGACAGGGCCGTACCCTCGCGGCCCGAAACCAGCCCACGTGGCAGAATTTGAAATGCGTCTGCAAAGGTAGACGCCGTTCAAAACGCGTCTTGATGTCCTGACGCGAATCAACTCAGGACCTCTGCCCTTACTAAGGTCAGAACTACAAGGTCCGATCCCGAAAACCGGATCCGAAGGTCACGATCCTTACAGACGCCATTTAGTTTGGATGTTGCTGTGCCACGTGGGCGGGCTTCGGGCCATGAGAGTACGGTCCCTATCGTGTCGTCTGAATGGCGTCCTCAATGGACGACGCCATTCAGACTACGTCCCTGGGTTGTCAGTGTAAAGTGCCGGTCTTGTCGTTTGAACGACGTCTTGGATGCCCGTCACGTCAACTGATAGGTGTCCGTATCACGCGACGCGTTTTACCCAGTTTCTGGTTGACCCCGCGAACCCTCCTTCCTTTCCCTCATTTCCTCCCTCCTTCCCTCTTTCCTCCCTTCCTCCGGCGACGCCTCTTCCCCCTCCTTCTTTTCCTCCCACCATTTCGTCTCTCCCTCCACTCAATCGACCTCCTAACTCCTACCACTACCACCACCACCTCCTCCGTGGCGTTTTTCTCTCCGGACGGCGGCTGACGTCCTGGTGGAGTAACAACGACCTCGGCGGTACCGGCGGCAGCGTGGGGCGAGACGGGTGGGCATCTTGGAGCTTGGAGGAATTTGAGTAACCGGTAGGGTGACGATTCCCACCGTATTTCAATAAAAATCATGTTTTCCAGCTTTGAAGCATGTTTAGGGGTGTTTTTGGGGTGAAAATGTTAAGTGCATGAGATGAGAAATTGGGTAGCTTAATGCGTAGTTAGGTTCACCTCCTTCCCCCCCTTATGTTTCATTGTCTTTTCGTGCGTTTTGGGGGAGAAATCCCAACTTGTGGATTAGGGGAACGGAGGGGAGAACCTGTTTGTCAGGACTAAATGGCGTCGAGGGACCGGGACGCCTTTTAGAAAGGCGGCTCCCATCCACGACGCGATTTAGCCCAATAACAGACCCTGTCTCGGGACTGATAAACGTCCAGGGATAGCGACGCCTTTTTAAAAGGCGACTTGCGTCAACGACGCGTTTTAGTGGAAATCACCCCATGGGCTATCCTTGTTTCGGTCGCTATTAGGCGACGAGGGACAATGACGCCTTTCAAAAGGCGGCTACCTGTGGCGACGTGTTTTACGCAGGTTCTAAGGCCGAGTTTTTATGAACCAGTTTAAGAGGCTTGAATGGCGTCGTCCTTTGGCGACGCGATTCAAGACAGAATCACACTAATTCATGTTATTAATATGTGTTACGCTGTTAGATAGTTTGGTTAATTGCATGATTGTAATCGTACTCAAGGATGAGGATTCCTATGTGACCGGATCGCACCGTGTTGTGTTTCGTGCGACCGTGGACCTAGAGTGACAGTTAAAGCGCTTTATCATCATGTGTTGGTGTGGGTGGAACACAGCGCCGGTGTAGGTGTGGCGGGGTGACGCCTAGTGAGAGAGGGTCACCTGGTGAACCCCGGGGTTAGTTAGTACCGGTGTGGGTGTGGTACCTGTGGAGTGTCACTCGTGCTGAGGGAAGTAGTAACCACCTAGAGCCTGTTGGATCGGAGTAGCTAGTGTGCTATCCGAGGGGTTACTGCTTGGTCTCAGCGGGTCGGTGTTTCCCACCTTCGTTCGTGTGGTTGGCGTGTTTTGCCGAGACGTTGGTTGTGGGCTCCCTGGTAGATTGGTTTTAGAGATATGCATGTTATATTTCGAATGCAAGTGATTTATATCGAAATTTAGAAGTAGCAATTACTACTTTACTTGCTTACTTCACCTTTAGTTGTGTTCTTGCTGTTGGGATCGTTGTGTCGGGATCCGACCAAAAAACGCAGCGGAATAATATATTCGGGATTGGATCCATCCCATTTTGATCATTAAAATAAAACCGGAGAATATCGAGTTCACCTTGCGCGGATTCGAATCCGCGTCCGTTTTCCGGTTCCGTCGGAGCGATGCCGCAAGTCGCGCAGATGCCCGACCTCTAGCGGTATCCACGCGGTTCTCCTCGCGATGGATCGTCCTCGCTTCCTCGCTCGCTGCGGCATTCATAGATCCCGTCTGGCTGCGCGTAATCCGCCGCGACATGCGGATTCTGAATCTCCCATCGGATTGAAGTCGAAGCAGTCGGGAACCGCACGCCCAGAAGAGAGAGAAAGAGAGAAAGAACGAATGACGGCTAGGTCAGGGTTACTGGCCCCGGACGTAGAATCCGCTCTTTTATAATAAGTCAGTTTGCGGTTTTTTCATAAACACCCAGACTTATCCGAAATCCTGTCGGATTATCCATCGACTTGAAAACCATTTGCGTGTGACCCTCTAGTCCCAAATACCAGTCCAGTTAATAGCCCATTAAGTCCAGTAACCCTTTACTGACCCACTGAATTAATTAATATCCTTATATTCAATTAATCAGCCGAATTTAATGTCCTACAATAAATTCGGACGGACTGCCGATCACGTTGGATGCCAAGCAACATCGCGTGATCCTGGATGGCACTGGGGTTATCGCAACCCTCTGTTGGAACCTTTCTGTCATCGGTTAGCGCGCAGATATAATCCTTCATCCGTGCAATGTTCCCGAATCGACCTAGGGCATGGTTTACTGTTAAACCCTATTTGGTCGATTCACTTGAATCAGATGCTGCTAATCTGAATCCAATAACTCCTTATCGATTACAGAGTCCGCCCTGGCTAGGGACTTTAAGCGCATCATTCCCGAAACATTCTCTCTCAAACTACCGAGAGCAGATGATCCCGTATTGAACACACAATTACCTTCCAGGGCATTTTCCTGAACCCGATCGCTTGACTTATTGATAACCCATGGTTAGGGATTCGTTCGTCAAGGTCAAAGCTAAGAAACCTACCAACAAGATATCTTTGGAGTCTCAGGTCCAAGGATCATCCACGCAACCGTGACAAATGAATCGAGCTGGTTAACAGTGAGGTGATTACCATCTAGCGATTCATAGTCGGATCAGTTCAGTGAACTCATTCACCAATGAGCACCTATAGGTTCAGCATAGTGTCTCCACACAAGTGACTTATGGGATCAGTCACCCTCATCATATGAGCTGAAGTAACCTATACTAGTCTATCCGGATGTTCGATGTCCTATCTCAAACATCCTATGACTAGGAACAATTAAGAACATGTGTTTATAAGTCTTCGGTCCCGTAATTATGATCTCATCATAATCCGAAGACTGTTGCACATGTTCAAGGACTTCATCGTGATACGATAAACACAGATCGAATTAATTACACACAATGAATTATTGCCATTTATTAATAATCTGAATAAGTGCATAGTATCGGATTGGCTTTGAGACCATCTAATACTAACACTTGCACTTGTGGGTGTGTGAGTGGGCAGTGGGGATCGAAGGATCACTACTGAGTCTTTTCGTTGAGACTCACCCCTACGGTTTTCAAGTAAGGGTTCCAGGCAGACTTAGCGAGGAGTGTACTGCCTAGAGTTGCGCGCCAGCAGCTGTTGTCCCGAGGTATGCTTCGACGTAGTTGTTATTTTATTTCTGGCCTGTACGCTTAATTACTTTTTTTTCATTTGGAATATGTAATTATTTGCTGTATCGAGTCGCATTGTAATAACTTTTAATTCTTGCACTTTCTCTTTTATTCAATGCGATGTGAATGTTTAGCTTAGTTTATTGTTTATTTCCCAGACTTATCTAGATCCTGGTTTGGTCCCAAATTAATGATTCGGTACCCATTTAGTAATCGGATCCCCGATTATGGGGTGGCGGGTCGTTACAGCTCGACTGAAAGGAGAGGTCGGAAGATAAGACCTCTGATCATGCCTGTTATTAGGCTCCCTTCTTTTGAGCTAGTTAACGTATCAATCCCTAACGCAAGTGCGGATGTTTTGTAAAAAGTCTTCCCCCCAAGCCAGTTCGGGAAGTTTTCTATAGTACGGAACTCTCCCAGTCCTTTATCTCAGTCTCAACAGAAGGTAAGAGGAAGGTCCATTCCCTCTGTCTTTTGGGAAGTGCTTTTAAGGGCCTTCATCATGTCGCTTAAGGCAAGCGCTTTTTGGGAGGATCTGCAGTCCATGTCCATAGAAAGGATCGTTCTCATGGGCGATGATGATGATAAGACCTTCGCCGATGTGCTTGCTTTTCACTATAGCTTCCTGATTAGGTGGGAGGATGTTAAGAAGCCTATTATTGCTAGGATTTACAAAATAAGCTTGTAGACAGTCTTAGACAGGCTTGGAGGAGCGGTCTGACATCTTTCAAGCGATTGGCTTCACCTTCACAGGACTTTTTTTTTAAGAAGAGCAATGAGCATAATGTTGAACTCTTTTTAGTAAGCACCCCTTCCGAAAGAAATAAGAGAAATCCTTGATTGCCATCGACCTTTCCTCTCAAACTACCTTATCAAGAAGAATCTCGGGAAACCTTCAGGCCCCACTCAAACTAGCTGCCCTTCCACCGCCTTTTGTGGTATGTAGACTGGTATGATTAAGGCTAAAAGCCACTTGCCAATTCAGCCATTTAAGATGGGCCGAGAAGGCATATACTTGAATAAATCTGTCGTAGCAACCAACCACGTTACATTAGACAAAAGATAATGTCTTAATATTTTGGCGGCAAAATACAAAGATAGGCATAACTTATCGATGGGCGAATATTTCCTCTTTTTGGGATGTCAAATGCGACTGAGGTTTGGAACCCTGCTCTTTTCCTTGGTCGTTCACTTGGGCAAGAAACGCTCCTATCGGCTGATATGTACAGCCGTAGTGGTCGATCCTTCCGAGGTGGAATAAGAACTGGGGGTGAAGCCAAGCAGCGCTTGATTGCATCAAAAGCTTCTTGGGGTTGTTCTTCCCATCAGAATTTTTCTTCACCTTTCAGTTTAAGCAAAGATGAGAATACATTCAGCTTTCCAGACGAAATGGTCTCACGAAGCCGGTCACCGGATGGTCTAAGATCCTTCTCTAACTTGAAGAGCAGCAAAGCAGACTTCCCACAGTGTTTTCTCTAAGCGGCTAGGAGAGTGGGAGGTTCTTCCTATATTATATGAAGACATAAGCTTTTATGTAGTTCGGAACAATTCATACTACCAGCCCATTTTGATGTTGTAGCAGTTTTTGGGTGCGGGCTTCAACCTCATAGTTTGAGCACTACCATTAGAGTAGAGGAAAAAGAAGACCCCGATAAGGAATTTTCAACTATAAGAAACCTCACTTAAGAAGAAGGACACGGGGTGCACAATCATTTGTGATAGATGGACAAACTCAAGGGTTTTTGACTTTATTCATTTGGTGGGTTACTTGTCCTCGAGGCACAATGTTTGTGAAGGCGGTAGATGTGACATTAGAAGTGAAGGATGCAATTCCATTCTTCTGACTGGCGCAGATGATTGTCTTCTTTTGTGATGGAGGTAGGACAGGCGTAGTGCAGGTTCTCACTGATAACGTTGCTAATTATTTGATTTTCGAGACATGAGAAGACGGTCTTTCTCCGCTTAAGCTTAACAAGCCATAGCTTTCTTTCAAGTGGTCCACTCTTGATGTTTCATTTGAATGTGAATGAGACTGGGAATTGTCAAAAAAAGAAGAGGTCCTTTAGTGGCTCAATCAATCCAAACTGTAGAATCTAAAGCTTATAAACCTTCTAAGGTATGAAGTTAGGGCTACGCTAAACCCTGCTTGCCCTTGCCCTTTTTTCCTTTCTTACCTTTCTGACTGTTCGAAAAGAAGCTGCACATTCATACGGTGTTACAAGGAAGACTGGCTTAGCAGAAATCCTTCTTGCAAAGAGAAGAATGAAAGCACTGTCGACTCTTGCTCTTTCACTTTCAGAGCAGGAGTGACAGTGGTCACAGCTATTTATAATTACTGTAACGACCCGCCATCCTATGACCGGAGACCCGGTCACTAAATGGATGTCGGCCCATTAACTGCGGGTTCACACCCGGATCTCACACAACACGTCTGGAGGAGTAAGTGCTAAACAAGGCTAAAAATAACAATCACACGGACTACAAGGTAAGCAAGTGCGCAGGAAGGAAAATAACAATGTCCGTATACAGTCCAACAATAATTACATGTCCAACAATTAAATAAGTACAGGCAGAAGGAAGTACAACAACATCGGGGCATACCCCGGAACTAAGACAGCTGCTGGTCCGCACACCAAGAAGACACCACGCTTCCGCTCGCCTCGAGGTCCACACCTGAAACCGCAGGGAGTGAGCCACACCAGAAATGGGCTCAGTAGGGATCATCCGATCCCCTGCCTCCCACTCACACACCCACAAGTGAAACAACAGGAATATATGGCAATAAGTAAAGCAGTAAAGACAGTACCCAACTCTGATATGAAACGCACGATAAGCAGTGTAGCAAGAACCATTCTAAGCAACCCGAAGAACCCAACACAGAGTAACGTCTCACAGCCAAAGTCCACGAAGCGACTGAACCACACTGTCGACCGAAGTCAAACGTCGCCTGAGGGTGAGACTCGGAGAAACACGTGGTCCCCGGCTTCAAACTCGAGCGGTCTCCGTCGGACGTCAGCATAACTCTTCTGCCTACTCTGTGCTGCGGTCAACCTTTGCCGAACTAACCTGGCAACCTCAGCACACTGCTGTACTAACTCGGGTCCCACTATCTGTCTTTTACCGATCTCGGACCAACATACAGGAGATCGACACAGTCGCCCATACAAAGCCTCGTAAGGCGCCATGCCGATACTGGAATGGTAATTGTTGTTATAGGCAAATTCCACTGTGGACAAATGCTGCTCCCAAGAACCTCCCCAGTCTAGGCAACAAGCTCTGAGCATATCCTCCAAGGTCTGAATAGTCCTCTCCGACTGCCCGTCAGTCTCGGGATGGTAGGCTGAGCTGAAAGCCAACTGAGTGCCTAACGCCTGCTGAAAGCTCTTCCAGAATCTGGAAGTAAACCTTGGATCTCGATCTGATACAATAGACAAAGGTACCCCGTGCAGAGAGATGATCCGGTCTACAAACAACTTTGCCAGCTTGCCGACTGACCAGTCCTTCCTAATAGCTAGGAAATGTGCCGACTTGGTCAGCCGATCAATGATGACCCAGATGGCATCTCTCCTGCTAGGGGATGTAGGCAATCCCATCACGAAGTCCATCGTCACATGCTCCCATTTCCACTATGGAATGGGCAAGGGCTGTAGCAATCCACCAGGTCTCTGATGCTCGGCTTTAAGCTGCTGACAAGTCATGCATCTGGCCACATATTCAGCCACATCTTTCTTCATACCGGGCCACCAGAAGTGCCTCCTCAAACAATGATACATCTTTGTCGTTCCAGGATGCACTGCATATCTCGAACGGTGCGCCTCATCCAGAACACACCTGCGCACGTCCTCCTCAGTCAGAACATAAAGTCTACCTCTGAACCTGACCGTACCGTCGTCCCACAACTCCACCTCTGACCTCTGGAGGATCTGTGGTAGCTCAACATCTGCCCTCTGAGCCTCAATTACTGCATGATACACAGCTGGTCTCACAGTCAAACTGACCAGCACGGCTCTGTCATCTTCACGTGGAACCCTAAAGGAAGATTCCACCACCTGCTCGAACAATTTCCACTCCTGAATCATAAGGTATGACATGACCGTCTTCCGACTCAAAGCGTCTGCCACCACATTCGCCTTGCCCGGATGATAAGAAAGGTCAAAGTCATAATCTTTAATGAACTCCATCCACCTTCGCTGCCTCAAATTCAGATCTCTCTGGGTGAACACATATTTCAGACTCTTGTGATCTGTGAAAACCTGGAATTTCTCCCCATATAAATAATGCCTCCAGATCTTGAGTGCAAATACCACAGCTGCCAGCTCCAAATCATGAGTAGGATAGTTCTCTTCATGCTTCTTCAGCTGTCGAGAAGCATAAGCCACTACCCTGCCATGCTGCATTAGAACTGCGCCCAAACCTCGACGAGACGCATAAGAGTAAACTACAAATCCACCGGATCCAGATGGAAGCACCAGCACAGGGGCTGACGTGAGACGGGTCTTTAACTCAATAAAACTCTGCTCACAATCCTCGGTCCACACAAAGCGAACTCCCTTTCGAGTCAACCTCGACAAGGGGGCTGCTATCGATGAAAATCCCTGAACAAACCGCCTGTAATAACCGGCAAGCCCCAGAAAGCTCCTGATCTTAGTCACTGAAGTCGGCCTGCTCCAATCCATCACTGCCTCGATCTTGGCTGGATCCACTGCGATACCATTGCCAGAAATAACATACCCAAGGAAATGCACCTCGTCTAGTCAAAACTCACACTTGCTAAACTTGGCATAAAGTTGGTGCTCCCTCAGGACCTGCAACACTACCCGAAGATGGGTGGCATGCTCTTCCTCAGAAGAAGAATAGATCAGAATATCATCAATCAACACAACCACAAACTGATCCAGGTAGGTCCTGAAGACTCGGTTCATCAGCTCCATAAAGGCCGCCGGAGCATTGGTCAAGCCAAAGGGCATAACCAAAAACTCATAATGTCCATACCGAGTTCTGAAAGCCGTCTTACTAACATCCACATCCCGGATCCTCATCTGATAATATCCGGATCTCAAGTCGATCTTGGAAAATACCTTCGCAGACTACAGCTGATCCATCAAATCATCAATCCTTGGAAGTGGATACTTATTCTTTATCGTTACCTGGTTCAGCTGCCTATAATCAATGCACAACCTCAAAGAACCATCTTTCTTTCTAACAAACAGGACTGGAGCACCCCATGGAGATGTACTCGGACGAATGAAACCCTTATTCAGCAGCTCCTGCAACTGCGCCTTCAACTCAGCGAGTTCGGCTGGCGCCATCCGATACGGGGCCTTAGACAAGGGCGCCGTACGTGGTGCAAGCTCGATGGTAAATTCGACCTCTCGTTGAGGAGGAAGGCTAGGCAGCTCCTCAGGAAATACATCTATGAACTCACATACAACAGGTACCTCCCCAAGGCTGAGACTATCCCGGACATCAGAGACAACAACAGAGGCAAGGAAAGCCTCACAGCCACCAGCAAGCAACCTCCGTGCCTTAAAGGCAGAAATAAGAATACCACGGGAAGAAAGCCTAATACCTTGGAAGAAGAAGGTCGGGATGTCCGGAATGGAGAATCGCACCCTCTTTCTGTGGCAGTCCACTTCCGCATAAAAGGCCTCTAACCAATCCATGCCCAGGATGATATCAAAGTCACGAATAGCAAGCACAACCAACTGGGCAGGTAGCACATGACCCTCGATGGTCAAGGGAACATTCCTCAAGCAATTATAAGATATCATATAGTCTCCAGAAGGAACCTCCATCATCAAACCATCATATAACTCATCAACGGGTGCAGAAAGAATATCTAGGAACTGCTCAGAAATGAAAGAATGCGAAGCACCTGAATCAATCAATACGTGTGCAGAGTTCCCAAGGACAGAAAGTGTACCTTCCACCAAGTTGGACGCGCGAGCCTCCCTCCTGGTGATAGCTAGCACTCTCCCCTGGGTCCTCGGCTTCTTCTGCTCACCTGAACCATGTCCCTGACCATGCCCCTGCGGGCAATGCCTCGCCAAATGGCCCTGCTGGCCACAAGTGAAGCACCTCCTGGGAAGAGTGGGACACTGAGTCCCACCATGGGCACCCCCACAGTGCTGACAGACTGCCGGAAGCCTCTGAGCTGGACCCTGCGGTGCACTGGATACTGACTGACTCTGCTGGCCCTGTCCGGGCCTGTTGCTGCCGCTACTGCCACTACTGCTGCCACCACCCCTGAAGAATCTCCTGAATCGGGAGCCGAGTGACGACGATCCCGATCCGGCTGAAGGGGCCGCTGCCGCTGCCTTACCTCTGCCACGAACTGGGCTCTGAGCAGCCAGTCCTCTCTCCCGGGCCGACTGGCTCTGTTGAGCCTCTACTGCTGCCGCACATCTAACTGCAGAAGCAAGATCCGTGCAACAGTGAGACGCCACGAAGTTCCTCAGACTGAGCCTCAATCTGTCCACGAACCTCTCAGTACGACGCTCCTCATCCCCAGATATGAAAGGCACAAACCGTCCTAGCGAAACAAACTTCGCCTGGTACTCGAGTACCGTCATACTCCCCTGTGTCAGATCCATGAATTCCCTCTCCTTGGCCCTCTGGACGTGTCTAGGGAAATATTGTGCGTTGAACTACTTAACAAATGTCTCCCATGGAATTTCCCTAAGACTCCTGTCCTCGTAAGACAAACTCTTCAAGGTGGTCCACCAGTCATAGGCACTATCCTTCAGCATGAAGGTATCCAGCGGGGTCTGCTCTACTGCAGCACAATCCATGGTATTAAAAGTCTTCTCTATCTCTCTAAGCCAGTGAATGGCCTCGTCAGGGTCGGGACGACCGGTGAAGTGAGGTGGCCTCAGCTTCAGAAACCTCTCAAGTGTAGCTGTGGACCCTCCCCGCGCACTGGAACTCTCACTAGGGTCTCGTGTCTGGTACCGAGCCATAGTATCCATCATAGCCTCCATAAACTGCTCTACACTCGGCCTCCCGGCCTCGGACCCACTAGGGACGTCTCCCTGCTCTCGAATAACTGGCATCCTCCTTCTGGGAGCCATCTACTCGCCTACAATTACAAAATCAAAAAGTTCTAATTAGAGTCCTAAAGCCTATACTACCGCCGTGCCTGTACGGGATAATGTATTTATTTGCCGAATTTACGATATTTAACCTAGTTATTTATTTATTTGCCAGACCGTATGCTCTGATACCAACTGTAACGACCCGCCACCCTATAATCGGGGATCCGATTACTAAATGGGTACCGAATCATTAATTTGGAACCAAACCAGGATCTAATCAAGTCTGGGAGATAAATAATAAACTAAGCTAAACATTCACATCGCATTGAACTGAAATAAAAGTGCAGGAATTAAAATTATTACAATGCGACTCGATACAGCAAATAATTACATATTCCAACAGAAAAGAAATAATTAAACGTACAGGCCAGAAATAAAAATAACAACTACGTCGGGGCATACCCCGGAACAACTGCTGACGGTGCTCAGCTCACGGCCGCACTCTCCTCGCTAGGTCTGCTTAGAGTCCTCACCTGAAAACCGCAGGGGGTGAGTCTCAAAGACAAGACTCAGTAGGGATCCTTCGATCCCCACTGCCCACGCACACACCCACAAGTGTAAGGTACAGCTAACGGTGAAGTAATAAATACAGGAGGTACGATTCCTAATTCTTAACGTGGAATCACATGCAATCGTAATATAATAAACATGCATATATTAAACCAGTCGATTAGAGAATCCACAACTGTCGTCTCGATAGGACTCGCCAACCGCAAACACAACGGTGGGAAAACCTCGACCCGCTGAGACCAAGCAGTAGCCCCTCGGATAGCACACTCGCTACTCCAGCCCAACTGGCTCAGGTGGCTACTCCTTCCCTCAGCATGAGTGACTCTCCGAATGTACCACTCCGACACCGGTACTAGCTGACCCCGGGGTTCACCAGGTGACCCTCTCTCACTAGGCGTCACCCCGCCCACGCCCCCACCGGCGCTGTGCTCACGCCCCCACCAGCACAGGGTGATAAAGCGCTAAAATGTCACTCCAGGTCCACAGTAACTCAAAACCCAGCACAGTGCGATCCGGTCACGTGAAAAGTCCGCGATCGCATAACACACATATAGAACCATCTGATCATGAAGAATCCATCTCTATCGGGTACACTAAAACATGCACTAACCATCTATCTAGCAGTATGAACACGTTTTACTGGCATGAATTAATGGGGTTCTGTCTTGAATCGCGTCGCCCAAGGCCGACGCCATTCAAGCTCCATGTACAGGTTTATGTAAAACACTCTTCAAAATCAGGCCTTAAAAGGCGTCGACACCAGTGGTCGCCTTTTAAAAGGTGTCGACATCCTCAGACGCCATTCAACACAGAAATCCGGAAATTCCAAGCCCCTTACTCATGGGATTTCTGCCTTAAAAGGCGTCATGGCTAACCGACGCCATTCGAAAACGCGTTGTTCACCCATGACGTCTTTTAGTCCCAGAATCCCCGAACTGGCAGACTCTCTGTCAGGCGATTCCTGTCTAAAAGGCGTCGTGATGGCCCGACGCACTTCAAAAAGGCGTCGTCCATGCACAACGTGTTTCAACCCCAGGAACCAGAGTCGCCTGAGCCTGAGGGCTCCCTTTCCAACCCAAATATCCCCAAAATCACCCAAAAACGGAGGAGAAAGAGGGGCAACAATTCATAGGAAATCACATTCGTAGCAAAACCCCCATATCATCAAAAGGACACCTAAACATGCTCATTCTACCCCCCGAAACCAAAGATCCAAACAAGCTTAAACGGGGGAAAACATGGCTTAACACGATGCTTAGGGGAACCGTCACCCTACCGGATACTTGAACGCCTCCGAGCTTCAAGCCGTCCACCCGACTCGCCCCACGCCGCCGCCGGTACCGCCGTGGTCGTCCTTGCTCCACGGTGACGTCGGCCGCCGTCCGGAGAGTAGAACGCCGCAGTGGAAGTGGAGGTGGTAGTGGTAGGATCTAGGTAGAGGATGGAGTAGAGGGAGGGATGAAATGGTGGGAGGAAAAGAGGGAGGAGGAGGGATCGCCGCCTGGGTTCGTCGGAAGGGAAAGAGAGGAAGAGAGGAGAAAATGAGGGAAAGAAGGAGGGCTCGCGGGGTTAACCAGAGACTGGCTAAAACGCGTCGACATCCAGTGGTCGCCTATCAGTTGATGTGACAGCTACTCTGACAAGACTCTGAAACGCGTCGTTCAAGGCAGACGCCGTTCAGACGACATGTCAGGGCCGTACTCTGACAAACCCAGAATCGCAGTCTGAAAGGCGTCGACATACGTGGACGCCGTTCAGGCGACAAGACAGGGCCGTACCCTCGCGGCCCGAAACCAGCCCACGTGGCACCCACGTGGCAGAACTTGAAATGCGTCTGCGACAGTGGACGCCGTTCAAAACGCGTCTCGATGTCCTGACGCGAATCAACACAGAACCTCCGCCCTCACTAAGGTTAGAACTACAAGGTCCGACCCCGAAAACCGGATCCGAAGGTCACGATCCTGACATATATAATGAAACCTCCAGCCCTCATGAGCCCGAAAAAAGGCAAGCCACTACTTATATATATCAATCACGGCGTTAAATGGTTCCTGGGCTATTCTCCCCACCCAACACTATGAACAAGGGAAGGAGAACGCACTATACTACTTGAGTCGGACCCTAGTTGAAGCAGAATTCAAGTACACTCCAATAGAGAAAACATGTGACGCTTTCATGTTCGACTTACAAAAGCTTAGGAATTATCTGTTGGAACACAGAAAAAAGCTAATCTCCAGGGAAGACCTCCTCAAGTACATCATGTCTCGGCCAACTCTATCCAGGCGGATTGCAAAAAGGGTAAGTCTGACTATCCGAGTTCCAGCTCGAATACGTATCGCGGAAGCCCTAATGTTGTAAGGCAAAGGACAAGTACTCACAGATTTCTTGCCGGGCACCCTGCTCCAGAAAATTCTCCGCTTGCGGCCGACCTCCCAAGACGAAGAAGTGATTCAAATCGAGGTCCAAAAGGGATGGAAAATGCACTTCGTCGGAGTATCAAGGAGCCTGAATGGCGAAAAGCAATCCGATCCGAAGAAAGCAGGGATCAGCATAGTCTTCCTAACACCGGACAAAGCCATTATCCCCTACTCCTTTGCTTTGACAGAGGAATGCTCCAATAACAAGGCCGAATACGAGTCCGTTGAGTTAGTCTTATAGATCCCGATTGAAGAATTGACACTCGGAATTGATCGTAAAAAAACTACGAGGAGAATATGTAGTGAGAAAAGTCAATCTCATACCCTATCTTATGAGTACTCTTTCTATATGATAATAGAATGAACTACCCGTTGCGGGCTTCCTACTAAGTCCTGGTATAATAAAGAAAGTCGAGCTAGGTTCTCTTACTGAGAGGATGAAGGACCAAAGACGACTTAGCCAATCGAGGCTGAAAATGCTAATTGATTCACTGCTTTTTTAATGGTTTTATGCTTCAATGGGCAGTTAGGCGCGGGTCCTCTTGCAGGGCTTTACGGAATGGGGGATTCCGCCAAGAGAGATGAAAGAGGGATGCCTCTCGTAACAAAGAGTCTTTCGTTACCTAAACAACCACGTATTTGAATATAGCTGTGAAAGGTATACCCAAGACTCAAGTTTTTCCGGTTGTGTAAGCGTTCGGTAAGCAGTTCGTAAGGATGGAATCCCCTCGTTAGCTAGTTTCAGCCAGTTACCCAAAGCAGGGAATTAGCTTGTGAAGCTGTCGATGTCTTCAAATCCGGTATTCAAATCATATACCCTAGGCATCCTCATCTACACAATTACCATAGCCCAAAGCTTAACCAAATCCAGTCCTCACGGAAGACTTGATAGATCTCTTCTGTCGGGCCATCCGTCATAGCTTTTAATAGAAGTTCTGGGACTAGACGCTGTTAGCAAGAACCGCCAACTCCAACTAAGTCTAAACGGAGCTCGGTGATTAGACGTAGGGATTCCCATTGAGTGTATAATTCTTGGCGATGTTGCAATCTGGCTTGGTGCTTTTTTTTGGCTTTTTTAGCCCGGTTAGCTTGTGTTGTCTTTGCTTTTGAATAAAAGTCGGTGCACAAGCTCGTTAACACTTGGGAAGAGCATTTAGATTGAATTCAACCTCCTCCTCTAGGAGGACATGAGAATATCATCCAGGTCGCTCGGATTAATATAAAACTTGGGATCCTCTCTACCATCAAAAATCATTCCCTCCAGTTAACTCTCGTCAAGCCTGTAGGACTAGTGAAGAACGATGTATAAGAACTGTGGTTGGTTGTTGACCAAGGGAAAGCATGGGAGAAAGAAGAGATTCATAGTGCTAGGATGAAGAAAGGAAGAGCTAATCTTTCTACGCTACGATCTTTATTCGATTATGATATTTCTAGTTTGATTGAGGGCGATACACTTCTCCCCAATATGAGATAGAGCTATAGTCAAAACTCCAACAGGGCCAATTGTGTAATTCTGACCTGATGTAGCACAGCAAATGGATGGAAATTTTTCACTAAAATGGTAATGATTGCCGCTTTCGAATTTCTTCCCTACCCGAATGTGAGAGATTACCTTTTTCTTTATTTTATTTACCAAAAGCAGAAGAAGAATTAGTAGCAGGTTATCAAACCAGGAAAAGATTTGGTTTCTTTTACGTTGCTTCCTATCTAAATCTATTAGTTTCCTCATTATTTGTAACAATTCTTTACTTGGGCGTGGACGGTTGGAATCTTTCCATTCCGTACATATTTGTACATATTTGTTCCTGAGCTATTTGAAATAAATAAAGCGGATGGAATCTTTGGAACGATAATTGGTATCTAAATTACATTAGCTAAAACTTCTTTTTTCTTGTTCATTCCTATCACAACAAGATGGACTTTACCTAGACTAAGAATGGACCAACTATGAAATCTTGGCTGGAAATTTGTTTTACCTATTTCTGTTTTGAGTCATCAACAAAGCCACTTATGCTTCTAGTGGATTTGAGTCATCAATAGCTTAAGATTCTAATATCATACTATCATTTCTTGGCCTATGAGAAAGAGATTGGGTTATTCTTCGATGCCCCATTAGTCCCTTGTTGCGTAGCGCGACTCGTGCAATCATAAATTAATGAGCCTATTGTTTCGGGACAACTAGTCTTGGTGGGACCCAACTCATATTCTGTAGCTTAAAGCGGCTGATCTCCAGTAACCATGAAATGGCTTTCGCTTTCGTGCTCTACCATCTCTACCATAGCTACCATAGTCTCATTCTTCTTCTGAAGACGCGGAGCAACCAATCCAATACCAATAAGGATCCCTGATAAAAAGCAAGAATCTTACGACTCCGGAGTTGATCTACAAATTACGTTAAGGAAATGCTCTACAAAAAGAGTTTGAACTATGCTATATGGGATATGTTTCTATTATCCTTTAGCCGATAAGAAAGATCCAAAGACTATTCTGACACATGCATTATCACTGGATCCCATTATAAAGATGACTTGTGCAATCTTATATTAGTATTAGTGACTCTTTCCCCGTCTCGATGGGACCTATACCCGATTAGATTAGTCTTGAGCAAGCCCAACCTTTAAGTTAGAGTGGTTTGGGAACATACTGGGCGTAAGGAAGCAAAGCAAACTATTTTTCTATCTTCCACTGCAATTTGGTGGGGATGGTTCGGTATTGATGTTTATTTACTCGAGGTGGCTCTTTGTAGAATCCTATATAAGTCTGAAGGAATAGGGAGAACTTTCTCCATTACTCTCTCACCGGTATGCAGTATTCAAAGATAGATGACTGCTATAATGGGCATGGTTTTTTTCTTTCATCCTTCTACTAAAGAAATCAGTCTTCAATCCCATTCATTCTCGAGTCTTGACTGGCGTGCCCGGGCTTGAGTCTTGCTAGCACTCTTCTACTCTCGTGATCTCCATTTGAGACTCGAGTAGTGCTTTAGAATCCACCCATTGCTCCTATGTAAACGTGGACCGAGCATCCCTTCCCGATGTACGGGCGCACGGAGGCAAGGGCTTTCTTTCGATAGCGAAAGAAGCTTGCGAATATTGTGATTCATAAGATAAAGACGCACTTGCTCATATTAGACGATGCTTTTTGAACATTGAGATAGGAAACATCCCGTCATTCGATTCCTAATCGTCTTTCCCGCGGGAAAAGCAAAGGTTGGAAAGGCAACAGAAGCCTATCTTACCATCCAATCTAGGAAATATCAGACAACCATAAATAAGCAACAATAATCATGTACCATTTTTCTTTTCACATAAGAAGTAGTGTATGGAATAGTCATCGTCATCGTAAAAGATAACAGAGTCCAAGATAACAGAAGCGGATTTTCTTCCATAAGTCTGATTCAGGTAGCTAAAGATCATACTCATATCTCATATAAATGTAATAAAGTAGAAAAAAGCCCTCTAAGATTAGAAGCCAAAGTCACTGGGTCCACTCAACCAATCAAATATGAAAAGAAGTTTCTCAATCATTGGAGGCAGGGAACAGAACTGATACTAAGAGGAGTGACGATGGACCCGTATGAAAATGCTGAGCCGAAGTACGCCTTGTAAGCTCAACTTAAAGAAGGAATTGCTTTACCGAAGTAATCTCTCAAAGCTCTCTACTCTTACTCTTTGATCGCCACGCTTGCTCATACTTCGAAAAAGAACACACTCTCCAGCATTAACCTGACGCCACTGCTCATGCACTAGACCGCCAAGAAAAGAGTCAACTTACCAAATATGTGTAAGGAATCGCCATGATCGCAGCGGAAATAAAAATGATTCCATTGTATCGGTTGCTGGGGTTGTAAAATGGACATTAAAACTAAGCGGGAAGAACAGTTCTTTACCTTTGCGGGGTTTCGAATCTCCCGTGGATGATGCCGACTCGGTAATCGCGCACGCGCACGATCTCTAGAGGTATCCACACGAGTTCCCGCAGCATACGCGATTTCCTCCTCGACTTGAGTGCTACGACCAGATCTCAGATCCACCATGCGCGGAGAGAGACAGATCCACTCCGAGAAGGAGAGAGAGAGAGGAGAGAGAGAATCTGGGGAGTAAAATTCGTCCAACTAACTTTTTACCACTCCCCCTGGGCCCTCCTTATATAGAAATAAGGATAAGCACAACAATTAATCCTCATGATTATTCAAGAGTTTGGCCTTGGATAATTCTCCAATAAATCTTCATGTTTATCCTGCAGCTTTTCACAAAAACCCAGATAAGCATGAAATTTAACATCTCTCACCGTCTGACGAGAACTCTTATGTGTGTAACCCTCTAGGCCCGTATATCAGTCCGGTTGCAGGCCCATTAAACTTAGAACTGTTTCTTGAGTTTAATATTTATTAATTAACATTTAAACATCACATGTTAAATGATTAATTTAATAAACAAGTGAATTATCATCTGATGATCAAATCACTTGGCCTTCTGATCATGAACAGCACCAAACACTACCTCATGATCCCAGAAGATATAAGGGATACTGTTCCCTTTATTTTAACCTTTCCGTCTGCCGATACCGCACAGATATAATCCTTCACTCATGCAATGTCCCGATAACGCAAGGGTATGGTTTTATAGTCAAACCCTCTATCGCATTATCCAGATGGATTCCAGTACACAGTTAATATCTAGAAAGACATCTCTTTCATTTGACCCTGGCCAGGGATTTCTGTGTACACATCCATGAGACATTCTCTCTCCAGTCTTATACCAAGAGTGAGTGATCCCTTGTTGTTCACTCAATTACCTTCGCAAGCTTTCCACTGTATCTGAAAGACCGATTATGGTGGACTTAATGGTTAAAGTCCACGAGTCAGAGAATCAAGATACAATGGTCCACAAACAAGGTATCATTGGTGACTCAGGTCAAAGGACCAACTGTGCTACTGCAACGATTGAATTCCCTGGTTGACTAATAGGTATAATTACCATCCAGGAATTCTTATTTGGGTCTGTTCAGTGAACTCATTCTCTAATGAACACCCACTTGTTTGTCTCAGTGAATGTGAGATCATTCACCCTCATCATATGAGCAGACATAACTTGTGTCGATCTTATCGGATATTTAATGTCCATCTCAAATATCCTATGATCGAGAACTATTTAAGACAATTGCCTTAGGATATTGATCTCACTATCATGATCTCATCATGATTCAATATCCCATACATTTGTCTATGGACCTTCATTACGATAGTCGTTTGCGAGAACTATTAAATGAAGAAATAATTGCCTTTATTAATAATCTGAACTAGAATGTACAATGATTGGCTTTGAGGCCACCCAATTCTAACATTCTCCCACTTGGACTATAGCCAATCACCCATGTGTCTAAGTCCCATAGACTTAAGGTGACGTTCTAAATTGTTTTGAGACAATGGCTTAGTCAAGGGATCTGCTACATTATCTTCAGATGAGACTTTCTCAACTACTATATCTCCTCGGGCAATGATCTCACGAATCAGATGAAATCGTCTCAGAATGTGCTTTGACTTCTGATGTGATCTTGGCTCCTTTGCTTGAGCTATTGCCCCATTGTTGTCACACAATAATGGAACAGGATCTGAAATGCTTGGAACTACTCCAAGCGCCGAGATGAACTCCTTCATCCAAACCGCCTCCTTGGCCGCTTCAGCTGCAGCAATGTATTCTGCTTCGGTCGTCGAATCTGCAGTTGTTTCCTGTTTGGAACTCTTCCAACTTACTGCACCTCCATTTAATATGAACACAAATCCAGACATGGATTTGCTGTCATCCATATCCGACTGGAAACTCGAGTCAGTAAATCCTCGAAGTCCCAAGTCGTTTCCTCCATAAACGAGAAATAGATCCTTAGTCCTTCTCAAGTATCTAAGGATACATTTCACCGCCTTCCAGTGTTCCTCACCTGGATCAGCCTGATATCTACTAGTGACACTTAATGGATGTGCCACATCAAGCCTAGTACATAGCATTGCATACATGATGGATCCTATTGCCGAGGCATAAGGAACTCTATCCATTTATGCTCTCTCTTCAGGTGTCCTGGGAGACATTTCTTTAGAGAGATAAATTCCATGCCTCATAGGAACGAGGCCTCTCTTGGAATTTTCCATGCCAAACCTTTTGACTATGGTATCTATGTACATAGATTGAGATAATCCAAGCATCCTTTTGGACCTATCTCGATAGATCCTTATTCCCAGAATATAGGATGCTTCTCCCAAATCTTTCATGGAGAAGTTTTTGGATAACCAAGCCTTTACCGATGATAACATTCCTACATCATTCCCAATGAGTAGAATGTCATCAACGTAAAGTACCAAAAAGGTAACTGCACTCCCACTAACCTTTTTGTATACACAAGGTTCATCTTCATTCTTAATGAAGTCATAAGATTTGATTGCTTTATCAAATCTTAAGTTCCAAGTTCGGGATGCCTGTTTTAATCCATAGATGGATCTTTGCAGCTTGCATACCTTGCTTGAATGCTCTTTGGAAGTGAACCCTTCAGGTTGTATCATATACACCGCTTCTTGAAGGTTCCCGTTAAGGAATGTTGTTTTCACATCCATTTGCCATATTTCATAATCATATAATGCAGCGATAGCAAGAAGTATTCTGATTGACTTAATCATGGCAACTGGAGAAAAGGTTTCGTCATAGTCAACACCTTGCCTTTGACGATATCCTTTTGCTACAAGCCTTGCCTTGTACGTGTCAATATGTCCATCTGCCCCGATCTTTCTTTTAAAGATCCATTTACTGCCAATAGGTACCATACCTCCTGGCAGATCAACCAAGTTCCAAACTTGGTTGGCATACATGGACTGAATTTCAGAATCCATTGCCTCTTGCCATTTTTCTGATTCATGACTATCCTCATTTAAGTGCACTTTTGGTTTGCCTTCATTGATATGTCCAACATATCTTTCAGGCTGCTTAGGCACTCTACCTGATCTGCGAACCTTTTGTGTATCATCTTGAACAAGTTCTTGAGTCAATGGTTCAGAAGATGAACCAGTGGTGATTTGTGAGTCTAGAATTTCTTCCAGTTCTATCTTTCTCCCACTGTCTTCTTTTGAGAGATATTCTTTCTCTAAGAAGACAGCTCTTTTTGCGACAAACACCCTTTGATCGCTGGGCTGATAGAAGTAATATCCAAAACTCTCTTTTGGATATCCCACAAATCTACATTTCTCTGTCCTGGAATCCAGTTTGTCTGGATCATGTCTTTTGACAAGTGCAGGACAACCCCAGACTCTAACATGCTTAAAGTCTGGTTTCTTTCCTTTCCATATCTCATATGGAGTGGAAGGTACTGACTTACTAGGAACTTTGTTCAACAGATATGCAGCAGTCAACAGTGCATATCCCCATAAAGATATTGGAAGTTTGGCATAACTCATCATGGATCGTACCATATCTAATAGAGTACGATTTCTCCTTTCCGATACACCATTTAACTGAGGTGTATAGGGAGGAGTCCACTGAGACAAAATACCATTATGCTTAAGATATTCTGTGAATTATGTACTTAAGTATTCACCCCCTCGATCTGATCGAAGAGTTTTAATACTCTTTCCAGTCTTGTTCTCAACTTCGTTTTTAAACTCTTTAAATTTCTCAAAGACTTCTGACTTATATTTCATCAAATATATGTAGCCATATCTTGAGAAATCATCTGTAAATGAAACAAAGTATGAGTAACTACCCATAGCATGAGTGGACATTGGACCACATACATCACTATGTATTAGTTCCAATAAGTCCTTAGCACTTTCTCCATGTCCTGAGAATGGAGTTTTGGTCATCTTTCCCATGAGACAAGCTTCACAGGTTGCAAATGATTCATAATCAAATGGATCAAGATATCCATTCTTTTGCAACCTTATGATCCTGTTCTCATTTATATGACCTAGCCTACAATGTCATAGGTACGATTTATTCACATCCTTATCTAAGCGTTCAAGAGAATTATTTACCAGACAAACATCATATGAAATATCAAGTAAATATAATCCATTCAATAAATACCCGGAAGCAAACAATTTGTCTCCTTGATAAATTGAACAACCTTTATTCTCTAGCTTCATAGAATATCCTTGTCTATCTAAACATGAAATAGATATGATATTCCTAATAATGGTTGGAACATAATAACAATCTATCAGTTCCAAAGAGTCTCCTGACGGCATCTGAAGTCTTGCTGTCCCCACAGCTAATGCAGCAACTTTTGCTCCATTCCCGAGCCTTAGATCCACGTCTCCGCGGTTCAATCTTCTTTTACCTGTTAACACCTGCAAGTTATTGCAGATATGAGAAACACATCTAGTATCTAATACCCAGGATGTTGATTCTCTATACGACAAGTTAAGATCGATCATGAGAATACCTGAAGCTTCACCAAGCTTCTCCTTTGCTTTTTCTGCAAGATAAATCTTGCAGTTTCTCTTCCAATGACCTTCTTTGTGGCAGTGGAAACACTGACCTTTATCATTGACTTTAGCTTTGTCCTTTTGTGCTGCCGGTTTGCTTTTCATTAGCTTCTTAGGCTTACCTTTCTTAAAGGTCTGTCCAGCTTTTCTTTTCTTGTTGGTCTTACCAACAAGCATTACATTTGGCTTATCTTTCTGGATAGTGCATTCAGCTGTCTTCAACATGTTGAGCAGCTCAGCTAGTGAAACTTCAATTTTGTTCATATTGAAGTTGATAATGAATTGTGAAAATGAATCTGGAAGGGACTGTAGGATTAAGTCAATGCTCAGGTCATTGTTCATAACAAAGCCCAGCACAGCAAGCCTCTCAATCCACTCTATCATCTTGAGCACATGAGTTTGCACAGATGTGCCCTCGCTCATTCTGGTCCTGAACAATTTCTTAGATATCTCATATCTTTCTGTTCTGGATTGTTCACCAAACAACTCTTGTAGGTGATTCAGAATGGTCTTAGGTTCCATGTTATCATGCTGTCGCTGCAGTTCATTATTCATTGAACCGAGCATATAACACTGGACCTTGACAGAGTCCTCCTTCTAATTTTCATACATCATTAATTCATCTTCGTTAGCATTATCACCGGGTTGCACTGGATCTGGTTGATCCAGGACATAGGCTAGTTTTTCGCACCTGAGGACAATCTTCAGGTTGCGTAACCAGTCAATGTAATTTGGTCTCGTGAGTTTGTTTGCATCAAGTATGTAATGGAGGGGGTTAGGTGACGACATAGCGACCTACATGGAAATATATAAAATGAGCAGATAGTTCTTAAAATCAGATTTAGGACTTTTAATCTTGATTTATGCTCCTACTATTTTTCGGCGATCTGTATTACCGTCTAAGATACAGAACGGGAGATTCCGGTGATCTCCTAGTGGGGATCAGAATCCTTCGGACAACATGCATATGACCTTGTGGTAGCACAACAAATCACATCAAGTCCCTTAGGCAGTCAACTCTTGACAGTTGCAACGATTGCAATATCCGATCGATTTAACCCCTGAATCAGAATGACCTTGTGGTAGCACAACAAATCAATTTGATTCAGTTAAGTATATCCATCATTACTTAGATGACATGAATTCATAGTGCAATCCTTGTGGTAGCACAACAAAACTACACTATTTGTCCACTCATCTTAATGACATCACATGTCGTAAACCTAGTTTAATTTCTAAATCAAACACACCTTGTGGTAGCACAACAAATCCGTTTGAGATAAGAATTATCCTAAGATCTATAATGATGGTGGGTTACGTGGATTATTCTTAATATCTCACGTTTACAACTTAAGTTTTAAAAGAGGGTTTTGAATTTGATTTGTAAAAATCGTGCTATCAATAGTATTTCGATTTGAAGTATCAATATACTTAATAGAAATATATATATGATAGCATAGTCCACAAATATCACATATGTGCAGAAAAATTAAATGGGGATGATCATGGACTGCTTAAACTACTATGGAATCATCGGAGCCAAACGATGATCCATAATAGGATCCTAATGTGAAAACAGCAACACTGGTTCCATTTGATGCAAGTCCTCCCACCAGAGGTTGTTGGGTTTTCTCGGTTTCTCCGGATCGCTCACGCAGCGGAAAAACAAAATTATTTACAGCGATCCGTTCCCGTTTCGGAGAACTAAAACACGAGATAATCGGATTATCTTTTCTCACCGTGTGCGGATTCGAATCCGCAGTCGTTCGGTTCCGTCGGTGTGACACCGCAAGCCGCGCAAGCGCCCGGCCTCTAGCGAAGTCCACGCGATCCTCCCCGCGACGGATATCCTCGAGTTCGTCGTTCTTCGCAGCCCGCGAAGCCTCCGCTGGTCGCCGCAATGCGCGGACGATTTCCCGTCGAACGGGATTCGGAGAAGCGGCGGAGTAGATCTGGATCTGCCTGGACTCCAGAGGAAGAACAGAAAACGAGGAGGGGCAGCTAGGGTTAGCAACAGTTTGGCCTGCTCAGCCCGTTCGCTATGTTTTATACTAACCGCGCGATTTTTCACAAAAACCCCCGGTTTGTATAAAACCCACTTATTTATCCATCGCCTTGAGAATCATTTGCGTGTAACCCTCTAGGCCCAAGTACCAGTCCAGTTAATGGCCCAGTAAGCCCAATGACTCCTCACTGGCTTTATTAATTAATTAATAACCCTTTATTAATCAATTAATCAATCGAATTGATGTCGCACATCGAATTCGACCGGGCCTCCGATCACGTTGGGTGCCAAGCAACACCGCGTGAACCCGGAAGGTATTTGGGGTTAAGTAACCCACTCTTGGAACCTTTCCGCCGACAGTTACCGCGTGGATATAATCCTTCATTCGTACAATGCTCTCGAGTCAACTCAGGGCATGGCGAGCTGTCAAACTCTAGCCGGTCGACTCACTTGGATTGGATGCCGCTGATGAATATCGGAAAACTCCTTTTCCGATATTATCGTCCGCCCTGGCCAGGGACTTTCGCGCATCCTTCCTAGAGCATTCTCTCTCTAAGTACCGAGAGCGAATGATTCCTTATTGACACACAATTCCCTTCAATGGTATTCCGCTGCACCCAATCCTTGGCGTATTAGAATCCCTTGGCTAGAGATTCGTAGACCAAGGTCAAAGTACAGAAGTCCACCGCCAAGGTGTCCTTGGTGTCTCAGGTCCGAGGACCATCCACGCAACTGCGACAATAGAATCAAGCTGGTTGACAGTGAGGTACAATACCATCCAGCGATTCAGTCGGATCAGTTCAGTGAACTCATTCTCCAATGAGCACCTACAGATTCGCCTTAGTGTCTCCACACAAATGACTTATGAGACCAGTCATCCTCATCATATGAGCAGGAGTAATCTGTACTAGTCTAACCGGATATCCGATGTCCTTCTCGGATATCCTCCGACTAGGAACGATTAAGAATATGTATGTTTAAGTGATCAGTCTCAGTAGTATGATCTCATCATAATCTGATCACCATAGCACATATTCACGGAATTCATTATGAAACGATAATTAACGCGATTTACACAATGAATATTATGCCATTTTTTTAATAATGAACGAGATTTACATTGTTAGATTGGCTTGTAGGCCACCTAAACTAACAATCTCCCACTTGGACTAAGTCAATCACCTTTATACAATAAGCCATAGACTCTAGGTGACGCTCAAACACAATTTGAGCCAACGGCTTTGTCAGTGGATCTACTACATTGTCGACGGATGGAACTCTTTCCACTACTACATCTCCTCTAGATATGATCTCTCTGATAAGGTGAAAGCGCCTCGAAAAATATGCTTCGATTTCTGATGAGACAGTGGCTCTTTCGCTTGCGCAATCGCTCCATTGTTGTCACACAACAGTGGAACAGGCTCAGAGATGCTGGGAACTACGCCGAGGTCGGTGATGAATTTCTTCAACCACACTGCTTCCTTGGCGGCTTCAGCTGCAGCGATGTACTCAGCTTCAGTCGTCGAATCTGCAGTGGTTACTTGCTTGGAACTCTTCCAGCACACTGCCCCACCGTTCAAAGTAAACACGAATCCAGATGTTGACTTGCTATCATCTGGATCTGACTGGAAACTCGAGTCAGTAAAGCCTCGCAGTTTCAAGTTACCTCCTCCATAGACAAGAAACATATCCTTAGTTCTTCTCAAATACTTAAGGATACATTTCACTGCCTTCCAGTGCTCTTCGCCTGGATCAGCCTGAAATCTGCTCGTAACACTTAGAGCAAATGCAACATCAGGCCGTGTACATAGCATGGCATACATGATAGATCCTATGGCAGAGACATAGGGTATTCTATCCATGAATGCCCTCTCATCAGGAGTCTTAGGAGACTGCTCCTTTGAGAGATTAATTCCATGTCTCATCGGTATGAAACCTCTCTTGGAATTTTCCATGCCAAACCTTTTGACTATGGTATCTATGTACAAGGATTGGGTCATTCCAAGCATCCTCTTTGATCTATCTCTATAGATCCGTATTCCCAATACGTAGGATGCTTCTCCCAAATCCTTCATGGAGAAGTTTTTCGACAGCCAGATCTTTACTGATGACATCATAGCTACATCATTCCCAATGAGTAGTATGTCATCAACGTAAAGAACTAGAAAAGTGACTGCACTCCCACTGGTCTTCTTGTACACACAAGGCTCATCTTCATTCTTAATGAAGTTATAAGACTTGACAGCCTCGTCAAATCTTATGTTCCAGCTCCGGGAAGCCTGCTTCAGTCCATAAATGGACCTCTGAAGCTTGCACACTTTATCTGGAGATTCTTTGGATGTGAAACCTTCTGGTTGTATCATATACACCTTCTCCTCAAGATTACCATTGAGGAAGGCAGTCTTCACATCCATCTGCCAGATTTCATAATCAAAATGTGCAGCAATGGCGAGCAGAACTCTGATCGACTTTATCATGGCAACTGGTGAGAAAGTCTCGTCATAGTCAATTCCTTGCCTTTGACGATATCCCTTTGCCACCAACCTTGCCTTATAAGTGTCGATCCGTCCATTAGCACCGATCTTTCTCTTAAAGATCCACTTGCAACCGATGGGTACAATACCCTCGGGCAAGTCCTCCAAGTTCCAAACTTGGTTGGTGTACATGGACTGGATTTCTGAGTTCATGGCTTCTCGCCATTTCCCGGATTCTGGGTCTTCTATGGCCTCCTGGTAGGTTTTAGGATCATCATCCTCATTATATGCTACCTTAGACTCACCTTCAGCAATATGTCCCACATATCGTTCGGGTAGTCTAGGTACTCTACCAGATCTACGAGGCTCATCTGTGTGTACCTGAACTGATTCAGGAACTGATATCTCATCTGATGATAATGCAGCTGTTTGTGGTTCTAGAACCTCTTCCAGTACTATTTTACTCCCACTGTCCTCCTGGAGAAGGTATTCTTCTTCCAGGAAGACAGCTTTCCTGGCGACAAACACCTTTTGTTCATCAGGATGGTAAAAATAGTATCCAAAGGTTTCCTTTGGATATCCCACAAACCTACATTTATCAGTTTGTGATTCCAGCTTGTCTGGATCATGCCTCTTTACATGAGCAGGACAACCCCAGACTTTAACATGTTTAAATTCTTGTTTCCTGCCTTTCCATATCTCATATGGAGTAGAGGCCACAGATTTGCTGGGTACTCTGTTCAGTAGGTATGCTGCTGACTCTAGAGCATACCCCCAGAGGGACACTGGTAATTCCGAAAAGCTCATCATGGATCGCACCATGTCCAACAAGGTGCGATTCCTCCTTTCTGATACACCATTCATCTGTGGTGTATATGGAGGGGTCAGCTGAGAAAGGATACCATTATCCTTTAAGAATTGTGTGAAGTTAGTACTCAAGTATTCTCCTCCTCGATCTGATCGAAGAGCTTTAATACTCTTTCCTAACTGCTTCTCCACCTCATTCTTGAACTCCTTGAACTTCTCAAATGCTTCCGACTTGTACTTCATTAAGTACACGTAGCCGAATCTTGAGAAGTCATCGGTGAACGTGATGAAGTAAGAAAAGCCACCTTTGGCTTGGGTTTACATGGGACCACATACATCCGAATGTATTAATTCCAAAATGTCCTTGGCACGTTCTCCATGTCTACTAAATGGAGATTTTGCCATCTTTCCCATAAGGCAGGATTCGCATGTTGCAAACGATTCATAATCGAATGCTGTTAAGTAACCATGCTTGTGCAACTTTTGCAACCTGCTTTCGCCAATGTGCCCAAGTCTACAATGCCACATGTAGGCCTGGTTTACACAATTCTTGCTCTTCTTAAGAGCATTATCAATCTGAAGATTGTAATGAGAAACATCTATTAGATATAGACCGTTGACTAAAGATGCCTAAGCTATTGATTTATTACCATAATAAATCGAACAACTTCTATTCTCAATTGTCAACCTATATCCTATCTTGTCCAAACAAGATATTGATATGATGTTCTTTATTATGCTAGGAACATAATAACAATCTTCCAATAGTAAGGTGTCTCCCGATGGAAGCCTGAGGTTTGCTGTCCCAACAGCAATCGCCGCAACTTTTGTGCCGTTTCCTAGCCTCAACTCCACCTCACCTTGTCTCAGCTTGCGCTTACTTGTCAGCATCTGCACATCATGGTAGATATGAGAAGCACATCCGCTATCTAATACCCAAGATGTGGAATCTCAAACTGATAAGTTGATATCTATCATATAGATATCTGAAGCATCAGACAGCTTCACTCTTCCATGAGCTTTATCGTTAAGGAACTCTTTTATGTTCCTCTTCCAGTGACCATACTGCTTATAGTAGAAGCAGTCACCCTTCACTACTCTTTCGCCTTTGTCTTTCGATCTTTTATCGTTAGCTATCATCTCTGCTTCAGGGGCATCTAATGCCGATTTAGCAAGAGGATCAGCTCCAGGGACAAAGTTATTGCGTTCAGTTCTGAAGACATTCTTCAGGCTTCTGAACCAATCTGAGTAGATCAGGTAAGTCAAAACGGCATCAAGTATGCCACGGAGTGAGTTATTCGACGACATAATTCCCTACAGGAGATAAGTAAAATCTATTTAGCAGATGTTCAATTATTAAAGTTTAAAACAAGACACGGTCTTTTGTTCAAGTTTAACTCCCACTAATTTTCGACAGACTGTATAACCCTTAGTTATACAGAACGGGAGACGCTGACAGTCTCATAGTGGGGATCAGAATCTCAATGACTTGCACTACAGCCTTGTGGATAGCACAACAAACTGTAATATAATCAGAGAGCACCCAACTCATGGGACTTGCAACTCCTTGCAATATCTGATCATAGCTTCGGTCCCCAGAGATTTAATGGCCTTGTGGATAGCACAACAAACCACTAATTCTGGTCTAAGCTAACCATCATTACGCGACGAGCATAGATTTGCATGCAGCCCTTGTGGATAGCACAACAAAGCTACATGGTTCCTCTACCCCGATCTATAGGCATCTAATGCCATAGCCACAGTTTCTCCTCCCAATTAAGCAGGCCTTGTGGATAGCACAACAAACCTGCCTAAAGTGATTCGAATCCTATGACTATAACGATGGTGGACCACGCGGTAAGTTCTCAACTACTCGCGTTACGGCTTAGAGTTTAACTGAGGGTATTTAGATAACTTTTTTATTTTGGTCTCTCCTAGGTGATAGTATATAAATATATCGTATATATTTACTAAATACTATAACCTGCTTTGATTCATAATCAAAAGAACAACAATGCATCTCATACATGTCATTAGTGTGGTCATGGATAGCACAATGGGTTTGACTCGAGCCAACAGTCAAACGCACACACAATCTAACTATAACAATTATATTAGATACACTGCAATCACATAGGCAAGAGATCTCCATCTGTACGCCTTTCTGGTTGCAGTTGTGGATCGTCCTCGCTCCTTCCTCGGTTGCCTCGATCATATTACATTAATTCTAGAATTAACAGGTAAATTGAAGAAGGCCTTATGGTGAGTACAAGAGAGAGAGGGAGGTAGAAATACATCGGAGTATGAGAGAGAGAGGTGCGCAGACCTCTATTTATTAACAATTAATAAACATCATACATCCACGATCCACACAATCCATTCATCACATGAATAAAAAATGCATATCCATGACCACGGTGTGTTTTAGACATCCACACATGATTCAGCACATCACATGGCTAAAACAAATGAGTTTTCAAAATAAATAAGTTTTGGCTTTCAAAAAGCTGGGATCCAATCAAAATTGGTGTTTGAATTTCGAAAACTCATTTAATTAACTTAACATGCAATTAAATCTATATTTAAAAGCAATAAACACACATCACATGCGCACACACTCCGAATTAATAATTACAGATTATTCCATGCAAATTAGAACACTTCTAATAATCTAATACTTAGATTAAACCCCATTAATAATCTAACAATTAGACTATTTGAAAGACTAATCTAACTCTTAGATTAATCCAACTAAGTTAATTAATAATTTAACACTTAAATTAATAATCAACCATATTAATTATTAACTACTAATCTAACATTTAGATCAGTTAATTAATGTTAATTAGTAATTTAACACTTAAATTATTAATTAACACTAATTAATTAATAACTATAATCTAACAATTAGATTTTAAGATTAAAGTTAATCATTAATTTAACCCTTAAATCAATAACTAACAATAATAATTAAAGACTACTAATTTAACACTTAAATTAGTCATTTAAGTTAATTATTAATTTAACAATTAAATTAATAACTAACTCTAATATTAATTAACAATTATATGATTTAATAATAAATAATCTAACTTTTAGATTAAATATTATTAAACACTAATTTAACAATTAAATTAGTCAACTTAAGTTAATTATTAGCTTAACTATTAAACTAATAATTAACTTTATATCACAATTAATTGTTAATCAATGAATCTTTAATTAAGTTAATGATTCAAAATCATTAATAAATGCCCTATTAAATTACAATTGAATGATAATTTTAATCCTCAAAACAATTTTGAAAATTTTAAAATTAATTCAAATTTTAACTAAATTTCAAATGGGCAATTTTGGGGATTTATTGGGGTTAAGACAGGGCAGGGCTTAACCACCTTGGATGAGCCAGGGGCTCGGACCCTGGTCGAGCCAGGGCTCGAACCAGGCAAGCGTCTGGCTCGGGGCTGGCTCAGCCAGGCCCTGGACCCAGCCCGGCCTGAGCCCGGTCGAACCGGTTCAGGGGCTGGGCCGGCCTCCCCCTTTCCCACACCCGACGCCCATCTGCAAACCTGCAAACCCTAGAAGGGTTGCAGGTGCCACCGGCGGCGGTAAAGTTCCAGGGCCCACCGTGGCCTGGCCTCAGGTGCCGGCGAGCTCGCTGGAGGGATCGCCGGCGGCGCCCGGATACAACATATGCAGCCCGAGCCCCCTATAATGACCTGGTTTTCAAAATGCTCTTCCATAAACCGTGGGAAGAACAAGGAGTTGGGGCTTTTGCCGGCCATCACCAGCGGGTTCTCCGGCAACGGCCTTGCAACCCGTGATGCCCAGTGATGATCTCCAGAACATCCGAAGTGCCGATCCTCCATCCCAACACTTGGGGGGCTCGAACAAAGCCGCAATAAATCCGGATCTTCATCACATGAAAAATCCGAAAACCCCAAAAAAAAATTTCGAAAAATTTGCAGAAATAAAATAATCAAATTATTTTAACATTAGTGTTCATCTCATGAACACGGATCCTGCAAAAATATCGAACTGACGCATGGAATAATACACAGAAAAATTAATTTCGGAAACCGAAACGGGACGAGAAACAGTGGAACCTGGCTCTGATACCACTGTTGGGATTTCTCGGTTTCTCCGGATCGCTCACGTAGCGGAAAAACAAAATTATTTACAGCGATCCGTTCCCGTTTCGGAGAACTAGAACACGAGATAATCGGATTATCTTTTCTCACCGTGTGCGGATTCGAATCCGCAGCCGTTCGGTTCCGTCGGTGTGACACCGCAAGCCACGCAAGCGCCCGGCCTCTAGCGAAGTCCACGCGATCCTCCCCGCGATGGATATCCTCGAGTTCGTCGTTCTTCGCAGCCCGCGAAGCCTCCGCTGGTCGCCGCAATGATTGCCGCAGTGCGCGGACGATTTCCCGTCGAACGGGATTCGGAGAAGCGGCGGAGCAGATCTGGATCTGCCTGGACTCCAGAGGAAGAACAGAAAACGAGGAGGGGCAGCTAGGGTTAGCAGCAGCTTGGCCTGCTCAGCCCGTTCGCTATGTTTTATACTAACCGCGCGGTTTTTCACAAAAACCCCCGGTTTGTATAAAACCCACTTATTTATCCATCGCCTTGAAAATCATTTGCGTGTGACCCTCTAGGCCCAAGTACCAGTCCAGTTAATGGCCCAGTAAGCCCAATGACTCCTCACTGGCTTTATTAATTAATTAATAACCCTTTATTAATCAATTAATCAATCGAATTGATGTCGCACATCGAATTCGACCGGGCCTCCGATCACGTTGGGTGCCAAGCAACACCGCGTGAACCCGGAAGGTATTTGGGGTTAAGTAACCCACTCTTGGAACCTTTCCGCCGACAGTTACCGCGTGGATATAATCCTTCATTCATACAATGCTCTCGAGTCAACTCAGGGCATGGCGAGCTGTCAAACCCTAGCCGGTCGACTCACTTGGATTGGATGCCGCTGATGAATATCGGAAAACTCCTTTTCCGATATTATCGTCCGCCCTGGCCAGGGACTTTCGCGCATCCTTCCTAGAGCATTCTCTCTCTAAGTATCGAGAGCGAATGATTCCTTATTGACACACAATTCCCTTCGATGGTATTCTGCTGCACCCAATCCTTGGCGTATTAGAATCCCTTGACTAGAGATTCGTAGACCAAGGTCAAAGTACAGAAGTCCACCGCCAAGGTGTCCTTGGTGTCTCAGGTCCGAGGACCATCCACGCAACTGCGACAATAGAATCAAGCTGGTTGACAGTGAGGTACAATACCATCCAGCGATTCAGTCGGATCAGTTCAGTGAACTCATTCTCCAATGAGCACCTACAGATTCGCCTTAGTGTCTCCACACAAATGACTTATGAGACCAGTCATCCTCATCATATGAGCAGGAGTAATCTGTACTAGTCTAACCATATATCCGATGTCCTTCTCGGATATCCTCCGACTAGGAACGATTAAGAACATGTGTGTTTATGTGATCAGTCTCAGTAGTATGATCTCATCATAATCTGATCACCATAGCACATATTCACGGACTTCATTATGAAACGATAATTAACGCGATTTACACATAATGAATATTATGCCATTTTATTAATAATGAACGAGATTTACATTGTTAGATTGGCTTGTAGGCCACCTAAACTAACAGAGGTGTCTTCAGAAGATCCCGTCCTCTAAACTTAATCCGATACATTTAAATACAAAATTCAGGACTCGCAGGTCCACAAATGTACATTTAAACAATTAGAAACCTTGATCTTATCAAGGGGAGTACAATCTTATAGGAAGGTAGAAAGTACACTTGGATTAAGAGAGAGGAGGACACGCAGGTCCTATTTTAAAATACCAAATGAAATAAGCATCGCATCCATTCACATCATTCATCACATGAAAATTCTAAGTCCATGATCATCCCACCATAAAACACATCACATACATCACAATCATCACATAATTGCTGTTTAGTATTAAATTTTATAAATATAAAATTATAATACCAATTAGTTTTCGAAATAACATTTATTTCAGCATTATCAATAATATTTAAAACATTATTGACAAATAAACTAACTAAACTATTCAGTTAATCTAAATAATGTTTCAAACAATTTGAACGACAAAGTGTAATCAAGTTATGCATGAAATTAGTTTAAAACAATTTTAAACTAATTAAATTAACAGGGAAATTAATTATCTAAAACAATTTTAAATAATTAACTAACACCCATTAATTATAAAGCCCTTTAATAGACTAACAGTTATTAAACACTTTAATAAACTGTTAATAATCATAAAAATTAATTAATAACACTTATTAATTATTCTTATAATTTTATGTTTTAAAACAATTTTAAAACATGCATAAATGGGCTAAAATTGGGTTTAAAGGGGGTTAAACAGGTATTTAAAAATAATTTTTAAAAAACTGAAAATGGGCCCAGCCCATTAGGGCCCAATTGGCCCGGACCCGGACCCTGGCTCGGCCAGGGGCGCACCCTGGCTCGGCCAGGGCGCCGCCCGGCCCCCGCCCGGTCCGACCGGGTCGGGACCGGGCGGTCCGGCCCGTTCAGCCAGGTTCGACCGGCCCCTTCTATTTGAACAGAAACCTGCAACCCTAATTAGCAGCAGACGGTGGCGGTTGCGGCGATGGCAGCGCCGCCAGGCGCCGGCGACGGCGCCGTCGGCGACGCCCCCACCTCCGGCGGTCAGCCCGGCACCGGTGGGGCAGCCGGCGGTGGCCAAATGGCCCTTGAATCGTGCACTAAACTCCCCTTGAAAATCTGATTTTCCAGGTTTAAAAACCCGAGTTCGGGCTCGATTTTTAGCATCTCCAAGGGCACTCCGGTGCCGATTTCCATGCCTAATGAGAAGTGGTGACTATCACCAAGAGATCTAGGGATTCTTCCGGCCATCCCAACGCTTGAGATGCACATACGAAGCCGCCGAAGTACCCCGTTTCATCATCACATGACGAACTCCGAAAAACCCAAATAAAAATACGAAAAATACAGAAAAATAATCAAATCGATCGTGATCATCATATGAACACTAATCTGTCATTTTTAATCGGATTATACTCAAGAACACGTACAATACGGGTTCTTCACGCATAACGAGAAAACACACAAAACGGTGCCGTTTTACAACCGAACCAGCGAACCTGGCTCTGATACCACTGTAAGGAATCGCCATGATCGCAGCGGAAATAAAAATGATTCCATTGTATCGGTTGCTGGAGTTATAAAACGGACATTAAACTAAGCGGGAAGAACAGTTCTTCACCTTTGCGGGGTTTCGAATCTCCCGTGGATGATGTCGACTCGGTAATCGCGCACGCGCACGATCTCTAGAGGTATCCACACGAGTTCCCGCAGCAGACGCGATTTCCTCCTCGACTTGAGTGCTCCGACCAGATCTCAGATCCACCATGCGCGGAGAGAGACAGATCCACTCCGAGAAGGAGAGAGAGAGAGGAGAGAGAGAATCTAGGGAGTAAAATTCGTCCAACTAACTTTTTACCACTCCCCCTTGGCCCTCCTTATATAGAAATAAGGATAAGCACAACAATTAATCCTCATGATTATCCAAGAGTTTGGCTTTAGATAATTCTCCATTAAATCTTCATGTTTATCCTGCAGCTTTTCACAAAAACCCAGATAAGCATGAAATTTAACATCTCTCACCGTCTGACGAGAACTCTTATGTGTGTGACCCTCTAGGCCCATATATCAGTCCGGTTGCAGGCCCATTAAACTTAGAACTGTTTCTTGAGTTTAATATTTATTAATTAACATTTAAACATCACATGTTAAATGATTAATTTAATAAACAAGTGAATTATCATCTGATGATCAAATCACTTGGCCTTCTGATCATGAACAGCACCAAACACTACCTCATGATCCCAGAAGATATAAGGGATATTGTTCCCTTTATTTGAACCTTTCCGTCTGCCGATACCGCACAGATATAATCCTTCACTCATGCAATGTCCCGATAACGCAAGGGTATGGTTTTATAGTCAAACCCTCTATCGCATTATCCAGATGGATTCCAGTACACAGTTAATATCTAGAAAGACATCTCTTTCATTTGACCCTGGCCAGGGATTTCTGTGTACACATCCATGGGACATTCTCTCTCCAGTCTTATACCAAGAGTGAGTGATCCCTTGTTGTTCACTCAATTACCTTCGCAAGCTTTCCACTGTATCTGAAAGACCGATTATGGTGGACTTAATGGTTAAAGTCCACGAGTCAGAGAATCAAGATACAATGGTCCACAGACAAGGTATCATTGGTGACTCAGGTCAAAGGACCAACTGTGCTACTGCAACGATTGAATTCCCTGGTTGACTAATAGGTATAATTACCATCCATGAATTCTTATTTGGGTCTGTTCAGTGAACTCATTCTCTAATGAACACCCACTTGTTTGTCTTAGTGTCACCACACGAGTGAATGTGAGATCATTCACCCTCATCATATGAGCAGACATAACATGTGTCGATCTTATCGGATATTTAATGTCCATCTCAAATATCCTATGATCGAGAACTATTTAAGACAATTGCCTTAGGATATTGATCTCACTATCATGATCTCATCATGATTCAATATTCCATACATTTGTCTATGGACCTTCATTACGATAGTCGTTTGCGAGAACTATTAAATGAAGAAATAATTGCCTTTATTAATAATCTGAACTAGAATGTACAATGACTGGCTTTGAGGCCACCCAATTCTAACAATATGTCCTACAGACTTGACCCCAAAGCACTTATCTTTTCTAAAATGAAGTTCGGAACTGCCTAATGACTCTTTCGCTCAGATAATATTCATATTGGATTGAGTAAAAAGCCTTCTCTGCATAGAAATATGAATCTCATGGCCTAATATATCTAGATAAACTCGGAAAAAGGATTCAAATAGAGGAAAACATAACTGATAGAATGCCAGGAAAGCCCAGTCAATGCTTATTTACTCAACTATTGCACCAACCAAATCCTTCGGAATAAGATGATTATTGTGGGAAAAGAAGATGGCACCAATAATCGGAATTGATCATTTTCAAGAACAGCTAACTCACGTTCATTAAATGAAAACGAACTTAAGTTGAGAAAGTCTCTGAAAAATGTACTCTTTTTCATGTAGTTCGTCAGTATCAGAATGCCAATTCAAAAAAGACTTGAAGCTGAAGATGTAGTCCATATAAAGAATTTTTTGTTAGTATTAGATGGTCTCAAAGCCAATCCGATACTATGTAGTTATTTAGATTATTAATAAATGGCAATAATTCATTGTGTATAATTAATTCGATTTGTGTTTATCGTATCACGATAAAGTCCATGAACATGTGCAATAGTCTTCGGATTATGATGAGATCATAATTACGGGACCGAAGGCTTATAAACACATGTTCTTAATTGTTCCTAGTCATAGGATGTTTGAGATAGGACATCGAACATCCGGATAGACTAGTATAGGTTACTTCAGCTCATATGATGAGGGTGACTGATCCCACAAGTCACTTGTGTGGAGACACTATGCTGGACCTATAGGTGCTCATTGGTGAATGAGTTCACTGAACTGATCTGACTATGAATCGCTGGATAGTAATCACCTCACTGTTAACCAGCTCGATTCATTTGTCACGGTTGCGTGGATGATCCTTGGACCTGAGACTCTAAAGATATATTGTTGGTAGGTCTCTGAGCTTTGACCTTGACTAACGAATCCCTAACCATGGGTTATCAATAAGTCAAGCGATCGGATTCAGGGAAATGCCCTCGAAGGTAATTGTGTGTTCAATACGGGATCATCTACTCTCGGTAGTTTGAGAGAGAATGTTCCGGGAATGATGGCTTAAAGTCTCTGGCCAGGGCGGACTCTGTAATCGATAAGGAGTTATCGGATTCAGATTAGCGGCATCTGATTCAAGTGAATCAACCAAATAGGGTTTAACAGTAAACTATGCCCTAGGTTGATTCGGGAACATTGCACGGATGAAGGATTATATCCGCGCACTAACTGATGACAGAAAGGTTCCAATAGAGGGTTGCGATAACCCCAGTGCCATCGAGGATCACGCGATGTTGCTTGGCATCCAACGTGATCGGCAGTCCGTCCGAATTTATTGTGGGACATTAAATTCGGCTGATTAATTGAATATAAGGATATTAATTAATTCAGTGGGTCAGTAAAGGGTTACTGGACTTAATGGGCTATTAACTGGACTGGTATTTGGGCTTAGAGGGTCACACGCAAATGGTTTTCAAGTCGATGGATAATCCGACAGGATTTCGGATAAGTTTGGATTTTTATGAAAAACCGTAAACTGACTTATTATAAAAGAACGGATTCTACGTCCGGGGCCAGCAACCCTGACCTAGCCGTCATTTGTTCTTTCTCTCTTTCTCTCTCTTCTGGGCGTCCGGTTCCCGACTGCTCCGGCTTCCGTCCGACGGGAGATTCATAATCCGCATGTCGCGGCGGATTACGCGCAGCCAGACGGGATCTACGAAAGCCGCAGCGAGCGAGGAAGCGAGGACAATCCATTGCGAGGAGAACCGCGTGGATACCGCTAGAGGTCGGGCATCTGCGCGACTTGCGGCATCGCTCCGACGGAATCGGAAAACGAACGCGGATTCGAATCCGCGCAAGGTGAACTCGATATTCTCCGGTTTTATTTTAACGATCGAAACGGGATGGATCCGATCCCGAACATATTATTCCGCTGCGTTTTTCGGTCGGATCCCGACACAGCGTTCCCAACAGTGGTATCAGAGCCAGGTTCCACTGTGTTTTCGCCGTTTTGGTCTCCAAATTAATACGTTTATAATTGATTCCATGCATAGTTTAGATTTTAATTACATGTGATGTGATCATGCGATGATTACAGCATATTTACTGTAAAATATTGTGTTTAAAATCGGATTTTCTTTGGGTTATTTCGTGTTCTTCGTATGACGAAGTACGCAGCTCGACGGCATGTTCATGGGCACCCCAAATGTTGGGGATGGCTCGCAGGTACGCGGAGTTCCTCCCATGCGATCGTCGGTGGTCAGGAGGGTCCTTGGCCGGTGACGGGAGGACGGCCGAGCCCCCTCCGTCTTCCTCTTGATGTTTGAAAAACCCACGGTTTTGTTGCAGGAAGTCTAAAAGGAAAAGGGGGCGGAGGGGGGGGGGTGATTTCTAAAAGGAAACCGCCGGCAACCAGGGGTTGCCGGCGCCGTCGCTGGTGCCCCTAGGTGCCGGCAGCCCCATTAGGGCCGGGGCCCTGCCGGCCGGCACCTGCGGGGCAGGGTGCCGGCGGCAGGGAGCCGCCGCCCCGCACTTGTGCGCAGCTAGGGTTTCCTAGCTGCGCTCGGGTGGGGGGGGTGGGCCCGATGGGCCAGGCCGGGCCCCCAGGTCCGAGCCAGCCCGGCCTTGGGCCCGGACCAGGTCAGCGCCCTTGTGGGTGGACCTAGTCCGAGCCAGGGACCGGCTAGGCTCAGCCCAAGGTCCGATCCGGACCATTGGACCGTTGGCCCCTTTTTCTTTTTTTCTTTTAACCCAATTAAATTCCTATTAAATTGATTATTGGCCCATAAATTACAGAAATTTTATTAAAATTTTAAAATTTGATTTAAATCTGTATGATCATTTTATAGGCCAATAATTAAATATTTTAAATAGGAATTAGCTATTTAACAAATGTTGTTAATTAGTTTTTAATCTAAGTGTTAGATTATCTTGACAATAAAGAGAATTAATTTAATTGTTAAATTAAAATTTTAATGTCTGTAAAATTAACTAGCATGGAATGTTAAAAATGTGTTTATTTGGAGTTAATGTGCATTTATTTTAATGATGTACATTTGATGTATGTTAACTGCTTGTTTGAATTTGATTTAAATTAGCATGTTTAAACTGTAAAAATTTTCGAAAAAATTCTAAATCCAATTTTTGATTGGTCCCTGGTTTTATGAAACCTGAAATTACTATTATTTTCGAAAATTTTATTTAGCCATTTGATGTGCAATTCATGTGTGGTTTGTTTAACTAAAACACATAGTGGTCATGGACGAGCATTAATTGTGGATGTGGAATGTGATTATGTGGTTTATTGTTTATAAATAAATAGAGGTATGCGAACCTCTCCCTCTCATATTCCATTGTACTTCTACCTTCCTCCTCGATGTAATCGCCATAAGGCTTCCTCTTTTGAATTATTATGTAATTGAGAATTATGATGTAATTTGATCGAGGCGGCTGCGTGCGGAGCGAGGATGATCCACAACTGCCGACCAGATGAAAATGAAGGAGTTCATTGAATCCATAGGTTTGCATACTCATGATATAAGTTGTTATATTGTGTATGTGTGTACGTTTGACTGTCTGGCTCAAGTCACACCGCAGTGCCGTCCATGACCACACTAATGACATGTATGTGATGCGGGTGCTTAATATTTGCTAGGTTATTAGTATTTATATATATTCGATATATTTAATACTATCATCTAGGATGAGACCAAACTAAATAAGAAAATCCTTTGTTTCAAACTCTAAGCCGTAGCGCGAGTCATTGAGAATGCACCACGTGGCTCTCCATCAATATGATCAATAGAACTTAATTCAGTGATGACAGATACTATGTGTTTACCCGAGGTCTGCCATGGTCTGTTGAGAGGACTGTTGATCATAGCATAAGATGCCTTTGGATAAGAGTAGAGGAACGATATAGTCATCCACGTGTTTACCCGGGAACTATATTTCTACTTTACTCTGTCATGTATTAATGGTAAAGCTTGGACCGGAGATAATGGTCTACTGTGTTTACCCGGGACCATTAAACTTGAGAGCCGAAGTATGATCGGATATTGCAAGGAGTTGCAATTATCATGAGATGATTGCTCTGAGATAGCGGTATGATACTACGTGTTTAACCGAGGTCATGCTGTGATGCTTGGAGATTCTGATCCCCACTAGGAGACAGTCGGCGTCTCCTGTTCTGTATATCTAAAGGTTATACAGTCCGTCGAAAATTAGTGGGAGTAAAACTAGATAATAAAAGACCATATCTTGTTTTAGTTAATCTGAATATCTGCTAATTATCAATTGATTATCTCCTGTAGGCGAGAATGTCGTACCATAATCCGTTGCGAGGCATACTTGATGCCAACCGTTTGACAGGCACCAATTACTTACACTGGCTCAGAAACCTGAAGATAGTCCTCAGGTCTGAGCAGATTGCCTACGTCTTGGATAATGAACCTCCTGCTGAACCAGCATTGGATGCTCCAGAGGAGGAAATGATAGCGTATGAAAAATGGAAGGAAGATTCCACCATGGCCCAATGCTACATGTTAGCCTCTATGAGCAATGAGTTGCAGAGGCAACATGAAGAGATGGATGCTAGATCCATCATGCTCCATTTGAAGGAGCTATTTGGTGAGCAGAGCAGAATCGAACGATATGAGATATCGAAGAATTTGTTCAAGGCTTAGATGGTAGAGGGAACTTCAGTACAGAATCATGTGCTGAAGATGATTGAGTGGGTGGAGAGGCTGGATGCTCTTGAGATTACACTTCCCAAGGAGATGCACACAGACCTCGTGTTGTCTTCACTTCTACCGTCATATGCTCAGTTCATTGTTAATTTTAACATGAACAAGATCTAGGCCACCTTAGCTGAACTACTGAACATGTTAAAAACTGCTGAGGGGAACCTTGTGAAAGATAAACTCCAAGTCCTCATGGTTGGTAAGACCAACAGAAAAAGGCTTGCAGTCAAAGCTTTTCGAAAGAATAAGAACAAGGTTCAGAGAAAGGCAAAGGTTGCCAAGCAAGACAAAGGTAAAAGTGCTGAGAAAGGTGATTGCTTCTACTGTCACCAGAAAGGGCATTGGAAGAGGAATTGCAAAGAATACCTCAAGGATAAGGCTCAAGGAGCTGTGAAGCAGCAGGACGCTTCAGGTATCTATATGATAGATGTAAACTTGTCAATAAGAGATTGTACATCATGGGTATTAGATACTGGATGTGTATCTCATATCTACAATTATGTGCAGGCATTGACAAGAAGGCGTAAGCTGAGGACCGGCGAGGTGGAGCTGAGACTAGGTAACGGCGCAAGAGTTGTGGCAATTGCTGTGGGGGCAGTGAAGTTCAAGCTACCATCTGGAGACACATTTTTATTAGATGAATATTATATGTACCTAGCATAATAAAGAACATCATTTCTATTTCATGTTTAGATAGAATTGGATACAATTTACATTTTGGGAACAATAGTTGTTCAATTTATTTCGGAAATAAATTAATAACTTCTGCTATTTTATCCAATGGTTTGCATCTATTAAATGTGTCTCATGATAATTTACACATCGGTTCTTCAATTAAAAATAGTATGAAATGAACAAAGCCTACTTGTGGCATTGTAGGCTTGGACACTGATGCGGCAGAATCCGATTCGGCCCATTAAAACAAAGCCCAACACTGAGATCAGTCCAAAAGCAGCAGTAAAAGCCCACTGCCATTAGCGGCCCTCGGCCCAGTAAGCAACCCAGTGGTCCTCGGCCCGGCAACGGCCCAACAACCTTCGGCCCGACAACGGCCCAACAGCCTTCGGCCCGTCAGCGGCCCAGCGGCCCTCGGCCCGGTAGGCTTCAGCCCACTAAGCGGCAGAAGGCCCGTCAGTAGCCCAACCCCTTTCAGCACAGTAGCCGTACCCGGCCCACTCCGGTGGGAGGGTTAGGCACTATGGCGGTTTATCAGTAAACCAAAACATAGTTCTATATCGGTTGCCACCACTAAGCAACCTCTATCCTCCGCTATAAATACACGGCTATTTATTACCAAAGGTATGTCTTCGAGACCCCAAGGACTACAGTCCAAAAAGCATTAAAGCTACTTCTTCTTCCTCCTTGACTTCTGAATCGAACCATCTTCAGGAGCTAACTTAACCGTCGGAGGGGGTTCCTTAGGGCCGAAGCCCGAGACTCCTACTGACCGGTACTTCTTCTTCTCTTCCTCCTTCTGCAGGGGCTCAGTTTGAATCTTCGCCAACTTCTCCGAGTCGGTCTCGGCCGCCGACCTCGGGTCTTATCCCTCCGGTCTCGCGCCTTTCGACGGCTGGTTTGCCTCCGCCACATCCGGAGAAAGCCTCGCCTTCCGCAGGCTGGTCCACCTCGTCCGGAGGAGCCTCGGCCACCCCTTCCTCAGGCTAGTCCGCCTCATCCTGAGGAGCCTCGGCCACGCCTTCCGCAGGCTGGTCCGCCTCGTTCGGAGGAGCCTCGGCCACGCCCTGCGACGGCCAGTCCGCATCATTTGGAGGAGCCTCGGCCACGCCCTGCGACGGCCGGTCCGCATTGTCCGAAGGAGTCTCGGCTTCGCTCCTGGCGGGCCCTCGCCCGGGCACTTCTCGGCTTCGGATCCTCGGCCCCGTTTCCGCCCTAGCCTCGTTCCGGATCCCCGTCGGTCCTCTTCACCGATCCGATCCAACTTCGGGTCCCATCTTCGGATTCCAACCCCGGAATCCGACCGTGATAGCTTCGGCTACATCAAAAAAGGCGCCGTCTGTGGGAAGGCTAACAAGAAGTCATGTCTCATTGTCCAGTAACCAGACGATCCGGACAAGACGAGGCAGAGACGCGGGCGACTTCAGCACCGCCGCTTCATTCCGAAGGTTCCCCGTCTGTTCCACCGCAAGGTGCTGCCCTTCCTGTCATACCGGAGTCCCTCACTCCCGGAGACAATCGGATGGAGGAACTTCAACAACAGGTGGCAACAATAGCCGCCACCGTTACTTCTTTGGCGCCCCTGCGAGACATGGTACCCGCCATCGCCCAGCGCATAGGGTTGCTGGGCCAGCTCCCCCAACAAGTACCGCCTCCTCCATTCTTCCCTGTCCAAGATGCAAGGCTTCGGCCAACGCCCTCGCAGGTCTTCCCTGACGAGGCCGCGACGGCACGCAGCGAGCCCTTGGCACCGCGTGCCCGAGTCCCTCGCGCCGGCCACATCATGACGGAGCAAGGCTATGCTTCGTCCGAGTTTCATCCAGCTAGGACCTAAGGACGATCGGTCACTACTTCAACTACCCCGGACCTGGATCGGCGGCTGACGGCAATGAGGAAAGAGATGCGGCAGATGGTATCTCGGCCGTACGGAGCGCCTCTCGCCAGCACTATTCTGGCGCAAACTCCGTTCTCGCCAGAACTTCTGGCCACCGAGGTACCTCCCAACTTTAAACTGCCGAAAGGCCCTCTCTATGATGGAATGACAGATCCGGTCTGCCACTTCCAGAGGTTCAACACTTACCTCTTTGTCCGAGGGGTCTCTAAGGCAGTCCGCTGCCGTCTCTTCCCCCTCACTCTTGAAAAAACAGCTTTAACCTGGTTCGAGACATTGGCCCCCAATTCTATCCACTCTTTAGTCCAGTTAGGCCAATTGTTCATCGACCAGTTCTATGATGCCACCCGGCAGTGCAAAACCTCGGCCAGTCTGTTAGCCATTCGGCAAGGACCGACCGAGACCCTCCAAGAATATTTTACCAAATTCCGGGCCGAAGCTGCCCAAATCCCGAACCTGGACAGTTCGATTGCGGTCTCGGCCGTAATCAGTGGGTGCCTGGACGAAGGGCTTCTCAGCTCTATTGGGAAGCACCATCCCTCCACCTTCCAGGACCTCGTATCTCGGGGGCACAAATACATCAATCGAGAAGCCCTGATGATGTCTAAAGGCAAGAGTACTACCGAGGCAGCATCGGCACCTATCCCACCAGCAGTTCGTCCTCGACTTGAAGACCAGGACCCCTCTCGCAAGCGATATCGGAGGGAGGAGTGGGACCGAGACAAGCGACGGGATCCACAGCCGCGGGACCTGCCGCTACCCCTCCCCCTTCGCGAATGCTTATGGAGGTAAAAGGCATGCTCCGACAGCCGGAGCGCATCAAGACAGATCTTCGCCGAAGGGACCCCTGCAAATATGGTAAATACCATCGGGTGATCGGCCATTCGACTGACGAATGCCAGCACCTTCGGGAGGAAATTGATCGCCTCATCAGAGAGGGCCGATTGCCACAGTACCGGCGAGAGCAGCCTCAATAGCAACAAAACCGGGACATCCCTGAAGCAGCCAAGCCACGGCAACTCCCGAGCAAAGATGCCGCTCCTCAGCCGAAGGTCACCTCGGCCCCGGTAGAAACATCGCACCAACAACCCAGTGTTGGGTCAATTATGATGATATCCGGTGGACCGGGAGAAGGATCGAGGCGTCGTCAGCTCAGCTCTACAACAGTAGCAGCGGTCGATGTCGAGCTGAAGCGGTCTCGTCACGAAGACATTACCTTCGGCCAAGAGGATCTGACTGATATTTAGATTCCTCATGATGACCCCCTCGTTGTAAATGCTGTAATAAATAGCTACGATGTTCATCGTATTTTTGTCGATAATGGAAGTGCCCCAAATGTATTATTTTACGATTGTTTTGTAAAAATGGGCTTGAATGAGGCTAATATGAAGCCTCACCGGGGGCCTCTATTCGGTTTTAACGGTTCGCCCTACCGAGTAGAAGGCATCGTCCGGCTCCCTGTAACTATAGGTTCGGCTCCTCGGCAACTGACCGTCGAAACGGATTTTGCCGTTGTCAAGGTCGATTCAGCCTACAACATCATCTTTGGCCAGAGGTTAATCGGCGGAATCGGAGCTGTACCCTCGTCCTTCCACCAAAAGCTGAAATTCCATACCAGTCATGGAATTGGTGAAGCTAAGGGGAATCAAGAAGCAGCTCGGCAGTATTATATGATCTCGGTTAAAGGGAAGGGTGAAGCCGAATCCCTGTCAATCGAATCTTCGGCCGAGGTGTCCCCAGGAGAGGAACTTATCGTCATCCCGGTTCCGGGAGAAGAAGGCCGAACTCTTATGATAGGCTCCGGCCTAGAGAAGATTGAAGCCGAAAGACTTGCCGAGTTCTTAAAAGAGAACCTCGACGTCTTCGCCTGGTCTCCTGCAGACATGCCCGGAGTCGACCCGGAGGTAGCGGAGCATCGGCTGCATGCCGATCCCAACCAGCCCCCAGTCAAGCAGAATCGGCGCACCTTCAATCAAGAGAGAAGGGCGGCCATCCAAACCGAAGTACAAAAGGGGCTGGACGCGGGGCATCTCCGAGAGGTACACCATCTTGACTGGATCGCCAATGTGGTGATGGTGCCCAAGAAAGATGGCAAGTGGCGGATGTGTGTGGACTTCACCAACCTCAACAAAGCCTGTCCGATGGATAGCTTCCCGCTGCCTCGGATAGATCAGGTGGTGGACGCAACCTCCGGCCACGAGCTACTTAGCTTCCTCGACACCTACTCAGGCTACCATCAGATCCTAATGCACCCGGAGGATGAAAGCAAGACCAGCTTCACGACCGATCTCGGTCTATACTGCTATACCTGGATGCCTTTCGGCCTGAAGAATGCCGGAGCAACGTATCAACGCCTCGTCAACAGAATATTTGCTCCACAGCTCGGTCACAACATGGAAGTCTACATCGACGACATGCTGGTGAAAAGCCACGTCGCTGCAGACCATCTGATTGACTTGGCCGAGACATTCTCTGCTTTGCGCAAATATAAAATGAGGCTAAATCCAGCCAAGTGCGCCTTCAGCGTAGCCTCCGGAAAGTTTCTGGGCTATATGGTCACCCGCCGAGGGGTCGAAGCTAATCCCGCGAAGGTCTCGGCTATCATTCAAATGCGCCCTCCGGCCAACATCCGAGAAGTCCAAAAGTTGAACGGAAGGATTGCCGCCTTAAGCCACTTCATGTCAAGGGCGGCGGATTACTGCTTTCCTTTCTTCAAACTACTGAAGAAGACCAATAATTTTTCCTGGACTGACGAGTGCCAATCGGTCTTCGAACAGCTGAAGGTCTATCTCTCCAATATTCCCGTCCTGTCTAAGCCGGTCCATGGAGAGCCACTGTTTCTCTACCTCGCAGTATCCGAAACAGCTGTCAGTACCGTCCTCGTCCGGGAGCAAGACGGTATTCAGAAGCCTGTCTATTATATAAGCCGAGTCCTCCAAAAAGCAGAGCTTCGGTACCTTGCTCTTGAGAAACTAGCTTTAGCACTCGTTTCGTCTGCAAGAAGGCTCCGGCCTTACTTCCTTGCTCATTCAATAAAGGTCTTCACTGATCAGCCTTTAAGGCAAATCCTCTCCCGGCCAGAGGTATCCGGTAGGCTGGCAAAATGGGCAATCAAACTGGGGGAGTTCGATATCTCTTACGGGCCACGGACAGCAATAAAAGCTCAAGCTTTGGCTGATTTCATTGCCGAGCTCACACCCGAAGCTTCCTCGGCTACTCGGCCGGAAGTCATGACAACACCCGAGGCCGAAGGCGCTTCGGTTTCTCCACCTTCAGCGGACGAATGGCGACTCTATGTCGATGGGTCCGCATGTTCTATGGGTAGCGGCGCCGGATGGATCCTGGCGTCTCCGAAAGGGGTCATCACGGAGTATGCGTTGCGCTTATCCTTCCCCGCTACCAACAACGCCGCCGAATACGAAGACCTCATCTCCGGCCTTCGGGCCGCTAGAAAGCTCGGCGTGCAGAACATAAAGGCATTCAACGACTCTCAGCTAATCGCCAGTCACATTTTCGGGGAGTACGAGGCACGGGATGCAATAATGGCGTCTTATCTCCAGGTAACCCACATGATTCTTGCTCAATTCAATTCTTACGAGATTGTGCGAATCCCTCGGGCCGAAAACGCTAGAGCCGATGCTCTTTCCCGGCTAGCGTCGACTCAAGACGGGGGAGGAGGCCGAATGATTCTCGTAGAAGAACTGGCCGAGCCAAGCCTTGAGGAATCCGAGCTCATGCAAGTGATTGAATCCGAAGCAGAGACCTGGATGACTCCCCTAGTCACTTTCCCCCTTCGAGGAGAAGTCCCGTCCGATCCAAAGGAAGCAAGACACGTTCGGCGGCGCTCTTCCCACTTCCTTATTCTGGACGGACTATTATATAAAAAACCCTTCGGCCGACCTCTCTTGCGATGCCTCGGCCCGGCCGAAGCTGATTATACACTTCGGGAGGTACATGAAGGGGTGTGCGGAGCACACGCCGGAGGAAGGGCCTTGGCTCATAAACTCCTAAGGCAGGGATACTGGTGGCCGACGCTCCTCCTGGGGCCCTTTCCCGTCGCCACTGGCCAGAGGAAATCCCTTATTGTGGCGGTGGACTATTTTACCAAATGGGTAGAAGTCGAACCCCTCGCGTCCATAACCGATAGTAATGCATGGAACTTCATATGGAAGTCCATTATTTGCCGATACGGCATCCCTCGGGCCATTATCTCAGACAACGGCAAACAATTCGACAGCCATTGGTTCAAGGACAACTGCGCCAGTTTCGGCATTCTCCACAAATTCGCGTCGGTAGCACACCCTCGGACAAATGGCCAAGTCGAGGTCACTAACCGAAGTCTACTACAAGGATTGAAGACTCGCCTCGGCAATGCCAAGGGCCGATGGGTGGAAGAGCTGCTGAGCGTTTTATGGGCTTATCGGACTACAAGCCGAACCCCAACCGGCGAAACCCCGTTCCGCATGGCTTATGGGGTAGAAGCCGTCATTCCTATCGAAGTCAGCCTTCCCTCACCAAGAGTTCTCACTCATAATCCGGAGACCAATGATGAAGCCCTAAAAGATCATCTAGATCTTATAGAAGAAACAAGGGATCAAGCTCGCATTCGGCTGGCGGATTATCAGTAGCGCATGGCCATATACCACAACACTCGAGTGAAGCCCCGAAGCTTTGAAGCCGGGAGCCTCGTGTTGAGGAATGCTCACGCATCTAAGCGAACCGAAGCCGCGGGGAACTTTCTCCCAACTGGGAAGGACCTTATCGCGTAAGGGAAGTAATCCGACGAGGGGCTTATCGGTTGGAAACACTTTCGGGCCAACCACTTCCTCGTACTTGGAATGTGGAACGCCTTCGGCGCTACTTCATGTAAGTTATTTCACCCGGAATTTAGCCGGAAGTCATGAATAAAATTCTTTTTTGAAATATCATGTCCAACATTATTTTCTAAGTCCGTGTAAACCGTACCGGGAGTGGCTTCGGCCATGCAAAACGTATCGGGAGCGGCATGGTTTTCTAAGTCCGTATAAACCATACCGGGAGTGGCTTCGGCCATGCAAACCGTATCGGGAGCGGCATGGTTTTCTAAGTCCGTGTAAACCGTACCGGGAGTGGCTTCGGCCATGCAAACTGTATCGGGAGCAGCATGGTTTTCTAAGTCCGTGTAAACCGTACCGGGAGTGGCTTCGGCCATGCAAACCGTATCGGGAGCGGCATGATTTTTTAAGTCCGCGTAAACCGTACCGGGAGTGGCTTCGGCCATGCAAACAGTATCGGAAGCGACATGGTTTTCTAAGTCCGTGTAAACTGTACCGGGAGTGGCTTCGGCCATGCAAACCGTATCGGGAGCGGCATAGTTTTCTAAGTCCGTGTAAATCGTACCGAGAGTGTCTTCGGCCATGCAAACCGTATCGGGAGCGGCATGGTTTTCTAAGTCCGTGTAAACCGTACCGGGAGTAGCTTCGGCCATGCAAAACGTATCGGGAGCGGCATGGTTTTCTAAGTCCGTGTAAACCATACCGGGAGTGGCTTCGGCCATGCAAACCGTATCGGGAGCGGCATGGTTTTCTAAGTCCGTGTAAACCGTACCGGGAGTGGCTTTGGCCATGCAAACTGTATCGGGAGCAGCATGGTTTTCTAAGTCCGTGTAAACCGTACCGGGAGTGGCTTCGACCATGCAAACCGTATCGGGAGCGGCATGATTTTCTAAGTCCGCGTAAACCGTACCGGGAGTGGCTTCGGCCATGCAAACAGTATCGGAAGCGGCATGGTTTTCTAAGTCCGTGTAAACTGTACCGGGAGTGGCTTCGGCCATGCAAACCGTATCGGGAGCGGCATGGTTTTCTAAGTCCATGTAAACCGTACCGAGAGTGGCTTCGGCCATGCAAACCGTATCGGGAGCGGCATGGTTTTCTAAGTCCGTGTAAACCGTACCGGGAGTGGCTTCGGCCATGCAAACCGTATCGGGAGCGGCATGGTTTTCTTAAGTCCGTGTAAACCGTACCGGGAGTGGCTTCGGCCATGCAAACCGTATCGGGAGCGGCATGGTTTTCTAAGTCCGTGTAAACCGTACCGGGAGTGGCTTCGGCCATACAAACCGTATCGGGAGCGGCATGGTTTTCTATGTCTGTGTAAACCGTACCGGGAGTGGCTTCGGCCATGCAAACCGTATCGGGAGCGGCATGGTTTTCTAAGTCCATGTAAACCGTACCGGGAGTGGCTTCGGTCATGCAAAGCGTATCGGGAGAGGCATGGTTTTCTAAGTCCGTGTAAACCGTACCGGGAGTGGCTTCGGCCATGCAAACCGTATCGGGAGCGGCATTACTCTCTAAGTCCTTATAATCCCTACCGGAAGTGGCTTCGGCCATACGAACCGTATCGGAAGCAACAGGACCATAAGAAGAGCCAGACTCGGTCATTCATTCAGAACACGAAAATGTGAACAGAAGCAAAATACTTTTTCATATATATATGAACAAGTACAAAATCGGCCATACTCTTGGCCGCAGCCTTTCAAAAAGCAAAAACACAAAAACCGGGACAAGCCCCCGTGCTAGATTTCGGCATCATCGCCGTCTACATCAACAAGAAGTTGGCTGGGAGATACCAGAGGGGAAGCTTCAATTGGAACTGGAAGATCCGCACCGCCCTCCGCAGGAGCCAGAACGGCCGCAACACCCTCCGCAGGAGCCGAAACGGCCGCAACGCCCTCCGCAGGAGCCGGAGCTCTTTCGGCCTTGAGCTTTGCCCACCAGGCCAGAAGCTTGTCTCCCTCCTCGTCCGTGGGGTAGCCGATGCCGGTCAAGTCCGTGGCCGGACACGCCTTCTGCGCAATGGCCAGTCCCAAAGCAAACACGGACGAGGTGGCCTAGATCCGAGCCTCCATTATCTCCTCGACATAATCTGGGCCGGCCTTATAGCTCGCCACGGCCGTGCGAGCCGCCTCTTCGGCTTCCTTAGCCTTGGCCTCCATATCCTCCTTCAGAGCCGAGGAGGCCCAATGCGGCGCACTCCTCGGCCTTGTCCTAGATCTCGGCCTTAAGAAGTGCTATTACCGCTCGGGCCTTCTCCAGTTCTTTCTCGGCCTTCTCCCTCTCCTGTTCGGCCTTTATCTTGGCCTCGGAGGTGGTGCGGATCACCTCCTTCAGCTCTCTCAACTCGGCCCGCATTCGAGCATTAGCTCCGAGGAGAACATCAACGTTCGCCCCCAGATAGCGCTGCACCACGGCTACTTTGCCCGAAGCCAGCTGATCCGAAGCTCAGTCGATATCCAAGAGCTTCTGCTGAATGGTGGCCTGGCGGTGAGCCATGGCCCCGCACAGGACCGCAGCCTACAAACAAGAGGGAAGAGATAAGCCCGAGGCAAAAGAAGGAAACAACGAATAAAGATAAAGACAAGGACTTTTTACCTGGACAACGTGCCGAACACACTGAGAAGCTAAACCTTTCGAAGGAAGCTCCTTGATCTCGTCCTGGGCCATCGGTAGGGTCCAGCCACGGACGAGGCGCAGGCACGTCTGGCTGTCTTCCAGACTCCCTTCCGCGAAGACCCCCACGTCCGGATGCCAGGGCTCGTGCCCGTACTCTCGAGACATATGAGTCCCGGCTGCCCCGAAGGGAAATGAAAGACCCTCCGTCTCGGCCCTAGTAGCCGAAGGAGAGTCGCCCCTCTGCGGTTCCGGGGGCGTCGAGAGTGGAGCACCGCGCGCTGCGACCGACCTCTTAGCCGCAAGGGTGGACTCCTTCTCGCCGGGTTCATCCGCCCGGCCCCTCTTTGCAGGTCGGCCCCTCCCTCGGGCGACCGATTTCCCCTTCTGCTGCTCTCTCTCGAGCGCAACAGTAGCAGCACGACCTTCAACCGAGGCCGCCGTCTGCCTTGTAGCACGAGCACTCGGGGCCACAGCTCCTTCGGTCGCCCCTTCTTCCGCCGCCCGCGGCTGGGACGGTCGAGGCTGACCGGATCACTTGGAGAGTCGGCTGAATAATCCCTGAAGTCCAGTCATCTCTGTGGGAAAAAGAAGAAAGTTTAGCAACAAATTACAGCATACAACTTTCCTCGACTCAAGCCCGACACCCTCGGCCGAGGCTTCGGGGCCCTCTTCAGTCGGAAGGGCTTCGATCGTAAACTCGACCGCAGCAGATCCTTTGGCCGAAGCCTCAGAGCCCTCGTCGGTCGGAAGGGATTCGGCCGGAGACTCGTCCGTAGCAGCTCCCTTGGCCTCTTCTGGAGCACCTTCGAGAGGAAGGTAAGGGAAGACTCGAGGAGGAGAGACCGTCGGATCTGGCCAAACTCCCATTTGCACGAGCCTCTACTCATCATCAAATAACTCCGAAATATCATACAGAGCATCGCCTTCTAGGAGGTGGACCACTTCAAGCTGCTCCGGGTTGAGGGAAGGTGCATCGGATAGGCCCTCGGCCAAAGGCGCCCACTCAATAGGAAAGGGTCAGACACTTTTCTCCTTCTCCAGAAGCGTAACAAAGAAGAAGCCCTTCTTCCAGTTATGGATGGACAGAGGCTTCCCAGAAAAAATACCCCGGCCGAAGCGGGGGACGAAGCTATACCAACAAGATTTCCCTTGCGGCTGAATCTTAAAAAGATAGCGAAAGACGTTTACCGAAGGGGTGACGTCGATATAAGAGTGTGCGGCCAAAAAAGCATAGACGGTCAACCAAGAGTTCGGAAAGAACTGGGACGGAGCCAGTCCATGAAGTTTGACAACAAAGGAGCAAGGGGGAAGACGAAAACCCGCCCGAAAGCTCTCCTCATAAATAGAGAAACTATCCGGACGAGCAGTGTTGGCCCTGGTATGCTTCCCGGGACGAACGGGAGTCACCCAGGACGGAAACTGGTAATAATGATAGATGACCCCGAGGGTGTTAACGTCAAGGGCGCTCACTACATCCGAAACCCTCTCGGCCGGGCAATGACCAGAGGTAAAAGGTTCGGCAACAGCCGGAACTGCCTCGGCTTCCTCAGCCTGAGACATCTCTGCCTCTTCCGCCGTAACAGAAGCAAAGGAAGTGGAAGAAAAGGGAGAAAACAAGGAAGACTCCGGAAGTCTCGACGAGGAGCAGGAAGAACCTCCCTCGGCCGAAAAGCTACTTTCGACCGAGGTAGAGCTACTGGACATGTATTAATAGAGTAGAGAAAGAGAATTGAGGCTTACCCTCAAAGAAAATCTCTCCGACTGCTAATGGCCTCTCCGACTACGGAAACTTCCCCAACGACGGCTTCCAACGACAAGAAGCTCCCCGGCGACGGACAGAACACCTTCGCACGACCTCGATGGCTCGTTCTCCGCCGGCGAAAAGCAAGGAACTTGGGAGCAGATCTCAGGAAAACGCAGGCGCCAGAGGAAGAAGAAAGCGGAACAGTGCCCAGGGGGAGAGGGGTTCCTATTTATAGGGAAGTTGTAAGGCATTCCGCGCCGGATCAACGGCCGAGCTCTTCCCCCTCTTCGGCACCGCTCTGCTCGGATGCGTGACACGTGTCCCGTCCTTCGGCATGATGACGGGCGGGCTGTAGGATCGAGAGAAGGCAATCAACGACCGAGAGCGGCCTGAAGGGCTATCCACCCGGATGCTCGCCACGTGTCCCGATCCTCGTGCCGAAAACAAAAGAGGCGGCGATCCAAGTAAAACCTTGGGCAGAGAGCCGAAGTGACCCGCGATCCGCGTGATCGCTGTTAACGACCAGGATCTTTTTATGCTTTCGGCAAGACGGCTAGATGCACGACGCGTGTCCTGTGTTTTCTCACGACACGACCGTTCAGACGGGAAGCTCGACGTCTTTTCCGTCCTTTTTTCAAGTCCTAACACATTCAGAAGACTCATCCCTTCGTGACCCAGGACGAGGGCATCCTTCGCTAAGTCTTGGCCTGAGACGAAGGTACCAGTAACGAGGTCCCGGCCTAAGAGGAGGCTGATTGTCACCAACCCTCGGTCGACATTTGTTACAATAAAGCAGAGCAAAGGTTTTCAGGCGAACCACATTCCGTAGTACTCTTCCGAGGAGGCTTCGGACTCTACTCTCGCCATCTCATGAAACTAAGGAAGACAAGAGTGGGGGGCTATGTAATGAGGCAGAATCCGATTCGGCCCATTAAAACAAAGCCCAACACTGAGATCAGTCCAAAAGTAGCAGTAAAAGCCCACTGGCAGCCTTCGGCCCATTAGCGGCCCAGCAGCCCTCGGCCCAGTAAGCAACCCAGTGGTCCTCGGCCCGACAACGGCCCAACAACCTTCGGCCCGACAACGGCCCAACAGCCTTCGGCCCGTCAGCGGCCCAGCGGCCCTCGGCCCGGTAGGCTTCAGCCCACTAAGCGGCAGAAGGCCCGTCATCAGCCCAACCCCTTTCGGCACAGTAGCCGTACCCGGCCCACTCCGGTGGGAGGGTTAGGCGCTATGGCGGTTTATCAGTAAACCAAAACATAGTCCTATATCGGTTGCCACCACTAAGCAACCTCTATCCTCCGCTATAAATACACGGCTATTTATTACCAAAGGGATGTCTTCGAGACCCCAAGTACTACAGTCCAAAAAGCATTAAAGCTACTTCTTCTTCCTCCTTGACTTCTGAATCGAATCATCTTCAGGAGCTAACTTAACCGTCGGAGGGGGTTCCTTAGGGCCGAAGCCCGGGACTCCTACTGACTGGTACTTCTTCTTCTCTTCCTCCTTCTGCAGGGGCTCGGTTTGAATCTTCGCCGACTTCTCCGAGTCGGTCTCGGCCGCCAACCTCGGGTCTTCTCCCTTCGGTCTCGACGCCTTTCGACGGCTGGTTTGCCTCCACCACATCCGGAGAAGCCTCGCCTTCCGCAGGCTGGTCCGCCTCGTCCGGAGGAGCCTCGGCCACGCCTTCCTCAGGCTAGTCCACCTCATCCGGAGGAGCCTCGGCCACGCCTTCCGCAGGCTGGTCCGCCTCGTCCGGAGGAGCCTCGGCCACGCCCTGCGACGGCCGGTCCGCATTGTCTGAAGGAGTCTCGGCTTCGCTCCTAGCGAGCCCTCGCCCGGGCACCTCTCGGCTTCGGATCCTCGGCCCCGTTTCCGCTCTCGCCTCGTTCCGGATCCCCGTCGGTCCTCTTCACCGATCCGATCTAGCTTCGGGTCCCATCTTCGGATTCCAGCCCCGGAATCCGACCGTGATTGCTTCGGCTACATCAGACACATTGCTGAAAACATACTCCAAAGGATGCATAAAGATGGATATTTGGATCCATTTGATTACGAATCATATGCAACCTGTGAGTCATGTTTAATGGGTAAAATGGCTAAGTCTCCATTTAGTGGAACTGGAGAACGAGCCAAAGACATATTAGAACTCATACATTCAGATGTATGTGGTCCTATGTCAACCCAAGCCATTGGTGGTTTCTCATACTTCATTACATTCACTGACGATTACTCAAGGTTTGGATATGTATACTTATTGAAGTATAAATCTGAAGCCTTTGAGAAATTCAGAGAATTTAAAAATGAAGTAGAAAAACAAACAGGAAAAAGTATAAAAACCATCCGATCTGATCGGGGTGGTGAATACTTGAGTACTGAGTTCATTAAATACTTAAAGGATAATGATATCCTTTCTCAGCTTACACCTCCTTATACACCTCAGATGAATGGTGTATCAGAGAGGAGAAATCGCACATTAATGGAAATGGTGCGATCCATGATGAGCATGTCCAAATTACCGGTGTCCTTATGGGGATATGCACTTAGCTCGGCTATGTATATCCTGAACAAGGTACCCAGCAAATATGTTGAGACCACTCCATATGAGATATGGAATGGAAGGAAACCAAACCCTAAACATGTTAAAGTCTGGGGATGTCCTGCTCATGTTAAAAGACATGACGCAGATAAGCTGGAATCCAGAACTGACAAATGCAGATTTATAGGTTATCCAAAGGAAACTTATGGATATTACTTTTATCATCCTGACGAACAAAAGGTGTTTGTGGCCAGGAGAGCTATCTTTCTGGAAGAAGATTATATTCTCCAGAAGGATAGTGGGAGTAAAGTAACACTGGAAGAAATTCAAGACCCATAAACTGGCAATGGTTCATCAGATGAACCGTCAGTTTCTGAACCTGTTCAAAATGATACACGGGAACCTCGTAGGTCTGAAAGAGTACCTAAACCACCAGAAAGATATGTGGGACATATTAATTTGGATGGTTCAAGGATACTCTATAATGAGGATGATGATCCTAAGACTTACCAGGAGGCCATTGAAAGTCCAGAGGCCAGTGGCGGGAAGCCATGAATTCTGAAATACAGTCCATGTACATCAACCAAGTTTGGAACTTGGTAGATTTACCCGATAGTATAGTACCTATCGGCTGCAAATGGATCTTTAAAAGAAAGATCGGTGCAAAGTATTGAGACTTATAAAGCAAGATTAGTGGCAAAAGGCTATTGTCAAAAGACAAGGTGTTGACTATGACGAAACCTTTTCACCCGTTGCTATGATTAAGTCCATCAGAATTCTTCTCGCCATTGCTGCCTATCATGATTATGAAATCTGGCAGATGGATGTGAAGACTGCCTTCCTCAATGGAAACCTTGAGGAGGAGGTGTATATGATACAACCAGAAGGATTCACATCCAAAGAATCTCCAGACATGGTATGCAAGTTGCAGAGGTCCATTTATGGACTGAAGCAAGCATCCCGAAGCTGGAACATAAGATTTGATGAGACAATTAAATCTTATGGCTTCATTAAGAATGAAGATGAGCCTTGTGTATACAAGAAAAACAGTGGGAGCGCAATCACATTTCTGGTTCTTTACGTTGAGGACATCCTACTCATTGGGAATGATGTAGGAATGGTGTCATCAGTAAAGATATGGCTGTCAAAGAACTTCTCCATGAAGGATTTGGGAGAAGCATCTTACGTATTAGGAATACGGATCTATAGAGATAGATCAAAGAAGATGCTAGCTTTAACCCAATCCATGTACATAGAAACCATTGTCAAAAGGTTTGGCTTGGAAAATTCCAAGAGAGGTCTCATACCGATGAGACATGGAATTTCACTCTCTAAAGGTCAGTCTCCCAAGACACCTGAAGAGAGGGCTGTGATGGATAAAGTCCCCTATGCTTCTGCCATAGGGTCCATTATGTATGACATGCTATGTACCAGACCTGATGTAGCATATGCTCTAAGTGTTACGAGCAAACATCAGGTAGATTCAGGTGATGAACACTGGAAGGTTGTGAGATGCATCCTTAAGTACTTGAGAAGGACTAAGGATCTATTTCTAGTCTATGGTGGAGGGGACTTAAAGCTGCAAGGATACACTGACTCGAGTTTTCAGTCTGATCCTGACGACAGCAAGTCAACATCAGGTTTTGTTTTCACACTCAACGGGGGAGCAGTGAGCTGGAAAAGTTCCAAGCAGGAAACCACTGCTGATTCGACAACGGAAGCCGAGTATATTGCTGCTGCTGAAGCCCCCAAGGAAGCTGTATGGATGAAGAAATTCATCGGCGATCTTGGTGTGGTGGAAAGCATATCTGGTCCCGTCCTACTGCTGTGTGACAACAATGGGGCGATTGCTCAAGCGAAAGAGCCGAGGTCTCATCAGAAGTCGAAGCACATTCTGCGGCGCTTTCATCTGATCAGAGAGATTATAGCTCGAGGAGATGTCGTGGTGGAAAGAGTTCCCTCAGCCGACAACATAGCAGATCCACTTACAAAGCCTTTGTCTCAAAATGTTTTTGAGCGTCACTTAGAGAATATGGGTATTCTGTATAAAAGTGATTGGCTTTAGTCCAAGTGGGAGATTGTTAGTATTAGATGGTCTCAAAGCCAATCCGATACTATGTATTTATTCAAATTATTAATAAATGGAAATAATTCATTGTGTATAATTAATTCGATTTGTGTTTATCGTATCACGATGAAGTCCATGAACATGTGCAACAGTCTTCGGATTATGATGAGATCATAATTACGGGACCAAAGACTTATAAACACATGTTCTTAATTGTTCCTAGTCATAGGATGTTTGAGATAGGACATCGAACATCCGGATATACTAGTATAGGTTACTTCAGCTCATATGATGAGGGTGACTGATCCCATAAGTCACTTGTGTTGAGACACTATGCTAGACCTATAAGTGCTCATTGGTGAATGAGTTCACTGAACTGATCCGACTATGAATCGCTGGATGGTAATCACCTCACTGTTAACCAGCTCGATTCATTTGTCACGGTTGCGTGGATGATCCTTGGACCTAAGACTCCAAAGATATCTTGTTGGTAGGTCTCTGAGCTTTGACCTTGACTAACGAATCCCTAACCATAGGTTATCAATAAGTCAAGCGATCGGGTTCAGGGAAATGCCCTCGAAGGTAATTGTGTGTTCAATACGGGATCATCTGCTCTCGGTAGTTTGAGAGAGAATGTTCCGGGAATGATGCGCTTAAAGTCCCTGGCCAGGGCGGACTCTGTAATCGATAAGGAGTTATCGGATTCAGATTAGCGGCATCTAATTCAAGTGAATCGACCAAATAGGGTTTAACAGTAAACCATGCCCTAGGTCGATTCGGGAACATTGCACGGATGAAGGATTATATCCGGACGCTAACCAATGACAGAAAGGTTCCAATAGAGGGTTGCGATAACCCCAGTGCCATCGAGGATCACGAGATGTTGCTTGGCATCCAACGTGATCGGCAGTCCGTCCGAATTTATTGTGGGACATTAAATTTGGCTGATTAATTGAATATAAGGATATTAATTAATTCAGTGGGTCAGTAAAGGGTTACTGGACTTAATGGGCTATTAACTGGACTGGTATTTGGGCCTAAAGGGTCACACGCAAATGGTTTTCAAGTCGATGGATAATCCGATAGGATTTCGGATAAGTCTGGGTTTTTATGAAAAATCGTAGACTGACTTATTATAAAAGAACGGATTCTACGTCCGGGGCCAGCAACCCTGACCTAGCCGTCATTCGTTCTTTCTCTCTTTCTCTCTCTTCTGGGCATCCGGTTCCCGATTGCTCTGTCCGACGGGAGATTCAGAATCTGCATGTCGCGGCAGATTACGCGCAGCCAGACGGGATCTACGAACGCCGCAGCAAGCGAGGAAGCGAGGACGATCCATCGCGAGGAGAACCGCGTGGATACCGCTAGAGGTCGGGCATCTGCGCGACTTGCGGCATCGCTCCGACGGAACCGGAAAACGAACGCGGATTCGAATCCGCGCAAAGTGAACTCAATTTTCTCCGGTTTTATTTTAACGATCGAAACGGGATAGATCCGATCCCGAACATATCATTCCGTTGCGTTTTTCAGTCGGATCCTGACACAGCGATCCCAACATTTTTGAGATCAGAATGCTTGCTGCAGAGCATTGCTGAGGACATGACTGTATGGTATCATATAACTGAAAGGCTACTGGACCCTAAAAAAAAGAGAAGTCGAATAGGATAGAGCAAGTGGTGGCTGCCAAGAAAAGTTTTTTCGATTGAAATAAAGTCTTTCCGAGGAATTTCATTTTGATAGCCAGGTTGCGGCCTCCTTTTTGAGTAGCCACGATTACGAGTAGTGACAAGTGCCTGAGCCTCACTTTTAAAGAGTCCAACTGAGGAGTGGGATTGAGCTGCAAGTGCGCCTCATGCGCAAGAAGAACGAACATAACTCAAGATCTGTAGACAGTAGTGGAGTGCGAGTGGACATAATTGTACAACATCAACTCGGTTGGAAAAAAAATAATAATGAATAAGTACATATCAGTTATAGGCTGCCCAATAGCAAGCAAAGAATTTGAAATATTCTTAACATATTATTATGACATAGATTAGTTCCTTGACTTTATAGGCTCATGAAAGAAAGCCTGAATCTGAAGCCAAGAGTCACTAGCAGTAATATGAAAATGGGAGCCACGTAGAATAATATGCTTTAGAATCTCGTAGGGCGCAGTAGCGTTGGTCCAAGAAAGGATGGTGCGATCAATTTGCTGCCATATAGCAAAAATCGGGCTTGATGGAAGAAGCACCAGTATCATCAACAAGAGATTATCTTTCGTTTCGAGAGGCAGCATACCCAAGAACTTGATTGGATGTCAATGGAGTCTATTATCGAAGAAATTCTGCCATATTAAGAAGTTGGATTTGGATAAAGATAGGGTTTCCGGCACATATTTTTGAACTTACTAACCCAAAAGAAGATAACGAGGATAGACTTAGTTTGAGGGTAGATCACTAAAGTAGCCTCCTCTTCTGGGCTAGGAGTGAAATGCCCGGGTTTTCAAGCAATCGTCGCAAGGGAGCTTTTTTACCAGATTTCAACTTCCAAGTTTAAATACTCTAATTCGACCCGTGACCAGCAGATATTAGCTAGTAGGGGCTCCTTTCCCTTCTTGGTTCACGAATTAATCCATCTTATCAAACATCATTTCCCGAGCCAGGAATGAGATAGTCCCATCTAGCCAATCTTGATTTGGGATTTTAGCAGCAGCCCTAAGTCGTTTCAGTAGCACACTGTGGTCCCGGTCAATGTGCCGACACGATTACGCTGTTCGGGCAGACGCAACGAGAAGAGCTAGAGCTTTTAGGGCTTATATGAAGTCACAGGCATTAGTGAAGGGGAATAATAAGCTAGTGACCTCTTTGATTTGACTTCCGATAGACCTCGGCTTTTTTCAAGCTTGGTAACTGATCAGTAAAACCTGCTATTCGACGAGGCAACAACTATTCAACCGGAACCAGAAGGCATGGATCATTAAACGTACCTATTTGCCAATACCTCCCTCCCTCGATGATAGTAGCTGGGTGGACTATTGGATACGGAACATAGAACTACCAGGCAAAGGTACGAAGTGGATCGGGTCTCGTCTGCTACGATCTCCCCAGTCAAAATCTCGGATTTGTAACCCTAAATTCAATTCAATTTCAATGTTTCCCGCTAAGCATTAGATTCACTTCGCTGGGGCTATAAGATGCATATTCATTCCTACTTGTATTTACCGAAATAACCTAATCCTTTTTTGCGCATCAAAATATGCTACTGACGTAAGTCAAGCTAAAGCAACTGTTTGTAGGTGCAACTAACTCCCCCTGAGGTAATTGTATGATTTTCCAAGGCCTGACCAATTAGAAAGAAAAAGAAATAGAAACAGAGTTCCAATAAAGGGAAGCCATGGACCATATTCCTCTCCAATCTGACTTTTGCTCACGTCTCGAATGAATTCAAGGACGTATTCTGTAACGACCCGCCATCCTATGACCGGAAACCCGGTCACTAAATGGATGTCGGCCCATTAACTGCGGGTTCACACCCGGATCTCACACAACACATCTGGAGGAGTAAGTGCTAAACAAGCCTAAATATAACAATCGCACGGACTACAAAGGTAAGCAAGTGCGCATGAAAGAAAATAACAATGTCCGTATACAGTCCAACAATAATTACATGTCCAACAAATTAAATAAGTACAGGCAGAAGGAAAGTACAACAACATCGGGGCATACCCCGGAACAGAGACAGCTGCTGGTCCGCACACCAAGAAGGCACCACACGCCTCCACACGCCGCGAGGTCCACACCTGAAACCGCAGGGAGTGAGCCACACCAGAATTGGGCTCAGTAGGGATCATCCGATCCCCTTCCTCCCACTCACACACCCACAAGTGTAACAACAGGAATATATGGCAATTTAAGTAAAGCAGTAAACAGAGCACCCAACTATGATATGAAACGTACGATAAGCAGTGTAACAAGAACTATTCTAAGCAACCCGAAGAACCCAACACAGAGTCACGTCTCACAGCCAAAGTCCACGAAGCGACTGAACCACACTGTCGACCGAAGTCAAACGTCGCCTCCCAACACTACCACCACTGCTCACGCCTGTCCACCCCTACAGTGTTCCGGGCCACTGTAGAGTGAGGCAGTGAGTCAAACTAGGACTAGCTAGAACCAGTGTACCGCCACTGCCAGCTACGTGTGCACACAAGCAGTCTAGACTACTGTCGTACCGTCCGGATTGCCTCCACGCTAGGCCTCAGCGCTTCAGGAGGGCCCTGGGGACCGGCGAACCCCCGTCAAGCCGAAGCTACAGGAACTACCCACAACCCTAACCTCCCGGGCTGCGTCAGGCAAAAGGGCTAAGGGTACCACTCGTAACCTTGATCAAAGGTCACATCAGGCCCAGTGGCTACAGGGGTAAAACAACTCCAACAGTACCACAACCAGCTCCAAAGCAAGAAACGCGCCGGAAGCTGCCACGACAAACAGGGAAACCCCGACCCGCTGAGGCCAAGCAGCAACCCCTCGGATAGCGCACCAGCTACTCCGGCCCGACGGGCTCAAGGTGGTTCTGCTTCCCTCAGCCTAAGGTAAAACACAACATGTACCACTCCTCCCACCGGTACGGCACAATGCCTCACAGACACCATGACCCTGTCCCCATCGGTCCATGGTGACAACGTAAACCACAGTTAATCCGATCCACAATCGCATAAACATATACACACATATAACATGATGTAATTCCATTCACGCAGAAGTCCTCAGTCTCGGTGTACAACGTAAAGCATGCATTTGAATCGTCCCACAGTGAATACACATGATAAAACCGGGATTACACAGTTCTGTCTTGAATCGCGTCGACCAAGGTCGACGCCATTCAAGCCCCTCAGACATGTTCATTAAAGCCAGATTATCCCTTGAAACGCGTCGTCATAGGGAGTCGCCTATTTAAAACGCGTCCAGATCCACAGACGCCATTCACACCGAAATTCAAGATTTACAGACCCTCACTCGGGGTGATTTCCTGCCTAAATGGCGTCATGATGGCCCGACGTCCTTCCGAAAGGCGTCGTCCATCCATGACGTCATTTAGCGCCAGAACCCCTACTCGTAAAACCTCGAACAGGGAGGTTTCTGCCCTAAAAGGCGTCGTACTGCCCTGACACCCTTCTGAAAGGCGTCGACCAGGCACGACGCCGTTTAGCGCCAGAAACCTGGTTCCCTAGTTCGAACCGAGGGTTTCTCCCTTAACCCCAAACACCCCGAAAAGCACCAAAACAAGAAGGGGAAGGAAGAGGAATTCAACCACCACAAGCATACTACAAATCCACGTTCACAAGCACGGCCATACCCACAAGGACACCCCCTAAACATGCTCAATCTAGCCCAAAACACATCATGCTACGCCAAGGGAAATCACGAGCAACACATGCAAGGTTCGTCCCCCTACCGGTTCTTGAACTCCACCAAGCTCCATGCCGCCGCACCGCAGACCGCCGCCGGTACCCTCGAGGACGCCGCCACTCCGCCGGGACGTCGGCCGCCGTCCGGAGAATGGAACGCCGCGAAGGAGGTGGTGGAGGTAGAGGTGGGAGGTAACGAGGCTATGGAGTGATGGAAGAGGAAGAAGAGGAAGGGAAGGGGAAAGGAGAGTCGGAGAGGGCGGAGAGGGCGAGGAGAGAGAGAGTGAAGGCGAGAATGAGGGAAAGAAGGGGAGGCTCGCGGGGTCAATCTGAATCCAGCTAAAAACGCGTCGATCGAGGTAGACGCCTATCAGTCTGACAGGACGGGCCGTACTGACAGCGGTCTGAATCGTGTCGACCAACATGGACGCCGTTCAGACGACAGGACAGGCCGTACTGACAACGCTCTGGCGTCGTACCCTGACATCGCAGAGGTCACAGTCTGAATCGCGTCGACCAAGATGGACGCCGTTCAGACGATGTGACCGGGGCCGTACCCTCGCGGCCCGAAACCCGCCCACGTGGCGCACACGTGGCACAACAACTTGCAGACCTAAATGGCGTCCACACAACCTGACGCCTTTTGAAAGGCGTTGAGCAGTGCTGACGCCATTCAGCCAGGAATCTCAAGACCCCACAGGGTCCAAACCAAGGGATCCGGCCCGAACCCGACCCGAATACAGAACCCGAAACCTCAGTCTTTACATTCTCCCCCCCTTAAAAGAATTTTGTCCACGAAATTTGTAACCACTCAACGCTCAACTCGGCTAACCATCACATGCCGACACACACCAATTACAACAATCATTCTCACCAATCACCCACACAGGGTTCCAACACATTTACGCCAAGTTAACTAAGATTCTCAATTCTGACAAAAGCTGATAGATCACAATATCCACACACTAGCAAGGCATAAATTACAAAACCGATTTCTCCACCAAACCCAAATACATACAAGTGCCACACGAGTTCACAATCACCTCTGAAAAAGACAAGATAAAAGTGCTCTTCTAGCACAATTTCTCGGACCTCCACAAGGAGACGCGGCTCCAATCACGCCTCGAACACTCACTAACCGCTCGGTTCCTGACCTGCCTGGTTCTTCTGGGGCAGTTCCTCGCGAGATGTCCCTTCCGACCACAGGCGAAACAGCTACCAGTGATCAAGGGACATATCCGGTTGCCATGAAATCTGCTACATCGGGGACAACGATCCGCAGCGTCCCGCCTCGCCTCCTGCTGCCAGCTGACCTCCGTCTGCATCTGCTGAACCAAACCATCCTCATCCTTGTCATAAGGTACCTCCTGGAAATCGACCTCAAAGGAACTCGAACCTCCTGACGAAAAGACCGCTGATCCATCCCTGCTATGCTGCTTCCCCTGTAATGAACACTCCGATTCCTTTGCCGCGTGTTGGAATTGCATCTCCATCGCTGCCGCGCATCGAACTGCTGACGCCAGGTCCTTACAACAATGAGCTGCCACAAACTCCCTTAGATCATGCCGAAGTCCATCCACAAATTTCTCCATCCTCAGATCCTCACGCTCAGATATGTGTGGAGCAAATATTCCCAGAGCTACAAATTTCATCTGATACTCTAGAACTGACATACCATCCTGCACCAATTCCATAAATTCCCTTTCCTTGGCCCTACGAACGTGCCTCGGAAAGTACTGTCCACTAAACTCTCTCACGAAGCCTTCCCAAGGAATCTCTCTCAAAGGCCTATCTGGAAACATCAACCCCTTGATGGTAACCCACCAATCATAAGCATCGCCCTTCAGCAAGTATGTTGCCAATAAGGTCTTGTCACTCTCAGCACATTCTAGGAAATCAAACACCTTCTCCACCTCCTTAACCCACTGAGCTGCCGCATCTGGAACAGGTTGACCCGTGAAAGAAGGGGGCTTCAGCTTCAAGAACCGCTCCACCACCGTGGATTGGCTACCTCGGGAACTGGACCCCTCACTTTCATCTCCCTGTTGGTATCTAGACATAGCCCCAATCATAGCTTCCATGAAACGGTCCACATTATGTCCTTCTGCCCTCGAACCCCCACCATCTGCTCTCGAATCACGAGCCAACGGAACTCTCCTCTTCGGTGCCATCACTGCCCCCACAACACGCAAATCGAACCAAAACACGTCAAAACCTATCAATCTACACCAGCAGCCATCGCCTGTACAGACTCGTACTTATTGTTGGGCTATAATATCTAGCCCAGTTCACCACATACTCGACCATATTGGGCTCTGATACCATCTGTAACGACCCGTCATCCTATGACCAGAAACCTGGTCACTAAATGGATGTCGGCCCATTAACTGCGGGTTCACACCCGGATCTCACACAACACATCTGGAGGAGTAAGTGCTAAACAAGCCTAAATAAAACAATCACACGGACTACAAAGGTAAGCAAGTGCGCAGGAAGGAAAATAACAATGTCCGTATACAGTCCAACAATAATTACATGTCCAACAAATTAAATAAGTACAGGCAGAAGAAAAGTACAACAACATCGGGGCATACCCCGGAACAGAGACAGCTGCTGATCCGCACACCAAGAAGGCACCACACGCCTCCACACGCCGCGAGGTCCACACCTGAAACCGCAGGGAGTGAGCCACACCAGAATTCGGCTCAGTAGGGATCATCCGATCCCCTGCCTCCCACTCACACACCCACAAGTGTAACAACAGGAATATATGGCAATTTAAGTAAAGCAGTAAACATAGCACCCAACTCTGATATGAAACGTACGATAAGCAGTGTAACAAGAACCATTCTAAGCAACCCGAGGAACCCAACACAGAGTCACGTCTCACAGCCAAAGTCCACGAAGCGACTGAACCATACTGTCGACCGAAGTCAAACGTCGCCTCCCAACACTACCTGTAACGACCCGCCATCCTATGACCGGAGACCCGGTCACTAAATGGATGTCGGCCCATTAACTGCGGGTTCACACCCGGATCTCACACAACACGTCTGGAGGAGTAAGTGCTAAACAAAGCTAAATATAACAAACACACGGACTACAAGGGAAGCAAGTGCGCAGGAAGGAAAATAACAATGTCCGTATACAGTCCAACAATAATTACATGTCCAACAATTAAATAAGTACAGGCAGAAGGAAGTACAGCAACATCGGGGCATACCCCGGAACAGAGACAGCTGCTGGTCCGCACACCAAGAAGGCACCACACGCCTCCACACGCCGCGAGGTCCACACCTGAAACCGCAGGGAGTGAGCCACACCAGAAATGGGCTCAGTAGGGATCATCCGATCCCCTGCCTCCCACTCACACACCCACAAGTGTAACAACAGGAATATATGGCAATTAAGTAAAGCAGTAAATATAGCACCCAACTCTGATATGAAACGTACGATAAACAGTATAGCAAGAACCATTCTAAGCAACCCGAAGAACCCAACACAGAGTAACGTCTCATAGCCAAAGTCCACGAAGCGACTGAACCACACTGTCGACCGAAGTCAAACGTCACCTCCCAACACTACCACCACGGCTCACGCCTGTCCACCCCTACAGTGTTCCGGGGCACTGTAGGGTGAGGCAGTGAGTCAAACTAGGACTAGCTGGAACCAGTGTACCTCCACTGCCAGCTACGTGTGCACACAAGCAGTCTAGACTACTGTCCTACCGACCGGATTGCCTCCACGCTAGGCCTCAGCGCTTCAGGAGGGCCCTAGGGACCGGCGAACCCCCGTCAAGCCGAAGCTACAGGAACTACCCACAAACCCAACTCTCCCGGGCTGCGTCAGGCCAAAGGGCTAAGGGTACCACTCGTAACCTTGATCAAAGGTCACATCAGGCCCAATGGCTAAAGGGTAAACCAACTCCCACCAGTACCACCACCAGCTCCGCAGCAAGAAATGCGCCGGAAGCTGCCACGACAAACAAGGGAAACCTCGACCCGCTGAGGACAAGCAGCGACCCCTCGGATAGCACACCGGCTACTCCGGCCCGTCGGGCTCAAGGCGATCCTGCTTTCCCCAGCCAAAGGTAAGAACACAACATGTACCCCTTCTCCCACCGGTACAGCTCACAGACACCATGACCCTGTCCCCATCGGTCCATGGTGACAAACGTAAACCACAGTCATTCCGATTCCATATTCACATAAGCACACACACACAACATGATTCCATTCACACAGGAGTCCTCAGTCTCAACGTACGACGTGAAGCATGCAATTGAAATCATCCCACGGTGAAGCACATGGTGAAAATCAGGATTTCACATCTCTGTCTTGAATCGCGTCGACCGAGGTCGACGCCATTCAAGTCTCTCAGACAGGTTCATTTAACATACAGAATATTGCCTGAAACGCGTCGTCATAGGGAGTCGCCTATCTAAAACGCGTCCAGGTCCACAGACGCCATTCACTCATAAATTCCAGATTTACAGACCCTCACTCGGGGTGATTTTCCTATCTAAATAACGTCATGATGGCCCGACGCCCTTCCGAAAGGCGTCGTCCATCCATGACGTCATTTAGCGCCATAACCCCTAATACAGGAAACCTTAAACAGGGAGCTTTATGCCCTAAAAGGCGTCGTACTGCCCTGACGTCCTTTGAAAAAGCGTCGACCAGGCACGACGCCGTTTAGCGCCAGAAACCAGGTTTCTTGGTTCAACCCGAGGGTTCCTCCCTTAGTCCCAAGCACCCCGAAAAGCCCCAAAACCAAAGGGGGAGGAAGAAAAATCCAACCATCACAAGCATGCTACGAAACCAAGTCCACAAACACCGCCATTCCCACAAGGAATCCCCCTAAACATGCTCAATCTAGCCCCAAACACGTCACGTCACGCCAAGAAACATACGAGCAACACATGCAAGGTTCGTCCCCCTACCGGTTCTTGAACTCCGCCGAGCTCCATGCCGCCGTCCCGCCGCACCGCACACCGCCGCCGGTACCCTCGAGGACGCCGCCACTCGGCCGGGACGTCGGCCGCCGTCCGAAGAGTGGAACACCGCGAAGGAAGTGGTGGAGGTAGAGGTGAGAGGTAAGGTGGTGTTGGAGTGGTGGAAGAGGAAGAAGAGGAAGGGAAAGGGAAGAAGAGCGTCGGAGAGGGCGGAGAGAGCGAAGAGAGAGAGAGTGAAGGCGAGAATGAGGGAAAGAAGGGAAGGCTCGCAGGGTCAACCAGAATCCCGCTAAAATGCGTCGATCGAGGCAGACGCCTATCAGTCTGACAGGACGGCCGTACTGACAGCGCTCTGGCGCCGCACCCTGACACCACAGAGGTCACAGTCTGAATCGCGTCGGCCAACCTGGACGCCGTTCAGACGATGTGACCGAGGCCGTACCCTCGCGGCCCGAAACCCGCCCACGTGGCGCAACAATCAGCAGACCTAAATGGCGTCCACACAACCTGACGCCTTTTGAAAGGCGTCGAGCAGTGCTGATGCCATTCAGCCAGAAATCTCAAGACCCCTCACAGGGTCCAAACCAAGGGATCCGACCCGAACCCGACCCGAAAACAGAACCCGAAATCTCAGTCCTTACACTACCACCACTGCTCACGCCTGTCCACCCCTACAATGTTCCGGGGCACTGTAGAGTGAGGCAGTGAGTCAAACTAGGACTAGCTGGAACCAGTGTACCGCCACTGCCAGCTACGTGTGCACACAAGCAGTCTAGACTACTGTCCTACCATCCGGATTGCCTCCACGCTAGGCCTCAGCGCTTCAGGAGGGCCCTGGGGACCGGCGAACCCCCGTCAAGCCGAAGCTACAGGAACTACCCACAACCCTAATCTCCCGGGCTGCGTCAGGCCAAAGGGCTAAGGGTACCACTCGTAACCTTGATCAAAGGTCACATCAGGCCCAGTGGATACCGGGGTAAAACAACTTCAACAGTACCACAACCAGCTCCACAGCAAGAAACGCGCCGGAAGCTGCCACGACAAACAGGGAAACCCCGACCCGCTGAGGCCAAGCAGCAACCCCTCGGATAGCGCACCAGCTACTCCGGCCCGACGGGCTCAAGGTGGTTCTGCTTCCCTCAGCCTAAGGTAAAACACAACATGTACCACTCCTCCCACCGGTACGGCACAATGCCTCACAGACGCCATGACCCTGTCCCCATCGGTCCATGGTGACAACGTAAACCACAGTTAATCCGATCCACAATCGCATAAACATATACACACATATAACATGATGTAATTCCATTCACGCAGAAGTCCTCAGTCTCGGTGTACAACGTAAAGCATGCATTTGAATCGTCCCACAGTGAATACACATGATAAAACCAGGATTACACAGTTCTGTCTTGAATCGCGTCGACCAAGGTCGACGCCATTCAAGCCCCTCAGACATGTTCATTAAAGCCAGATTATCCCTTGAAACGCGTCGTCATAGGGAGTCGCCTATTTAAAACGCGTCCAGATCCACAGACGCCATTCACACCAAAATTCTAGATTTACAGACCCTCACTCGGAGTGATTTCCTACCTAAATGGCGTCATGATGGCCCGACGTCCTTCCGAAAGGCGTCGTCCATCCATGACGTCATTTAGCGCCAGAACCTCTACTCGTAAAACCTCGAACAGGGAGGTTTCTGCCCTAAAAGGCGTCGTACTGCCCTGACACCCTTCTGAAAGGCGTCGACCAGGCACGACGCCGTTTAGCGCCAGAAACCTGTTCCCTGGTTCGAACCGAGGGTTTCTCCCTTAACCCCAAACACCCCGAAAAGCACCAAAACAAGAAGGGGAAGGAAGAGGAATTCAACCACCACAAGCATACTACAAATCCACGTTCACAAGCACGGCCATACCCACAAGGACACCCCCTAAACATGCTCAATCTAGCCCAAAACACATCATGCTACGCCAAGGGAAATCACGAGCAACACATGCAAGGTTCGTCCCCCTACCGGTTCTTGAACTCCACCAAGCTCCATGCCGCCGCACCGTAGACCGCCGCCGGTACCCTCGAGGACGCCGCCACTCCGCCGGGACGTCAGCCGCCGTCCGGAGAATGGAACGCCGCGAAGGAGGTGGTGGAGGTAGAGGTGGGAGGTAACGAGGCTATGGAGTGATGGAAGAGGAAGAAGAGGAAGGGAAGGGGAAAGGAGAGTCGGAGAGGGCGGAGAGGGCGAGGAGAGAGAGAGTGAAGGCGAGAATGAGGGAAAGAAGGGGAGGCTCGCGGGGTCAATCTAAATCCAGCTAAAAATGCGTCGATCGAGGTAGACGCCTATCAGTCTGACAGGACGGGCCGTACTGACAGCGGTCTGAATCGCGTCGACCAACATGGACGCCGTTCAGACGACAGGACAGGCCGTACTGACAACGCTCTGGCGCCGTACCCTGACATCGCAGAGGTCACAGTCTGAATCGCGTCGACCAACATGGACGCCGTTCAGACGATATGACCAAGGCCGTACTCTCGCGGCCCGAAACCCGCCCACGTGGCGCACACGTGGCACAACAACCTGCAGACCTAAATGGCGTCCACACAACCTGACGCGTTTTGAAAGGCGTCGAGCAGTGCTGACACCATTCAGCCAGGAATCTCAAGACCCCACAGGGTCCAAACCAAGGGATCCGGCCCGAACCCGACCCGAATACAAAACACGAAACCTCAGTCCTTACATATTCGAAGAGATTTTGGCCGTCAGTCGGAATGGTTTGTGGATTCCGAACAGCTACAATGGCCGAACCTAATGAGATAGCAATTACAACCCAAGAAGTAATAAGTACTTGGGCATGGAGCCCCTATTTTCCAATAGAGATGCTGGCCTACTTCCACACCAGATATATCATATAAGCTTTTTAGTGTGTTGATGGAACATGATAGGACATTCATATTACCATTAGCAGATACAACTTTTTAAACCTAGTTTCAAAATAAGAAATACTAAACTAGAACTAGATGTTTCCGACCTAGCGGATTGATGTAACTGTCATTTCTTGCTAAAGAGTTCTCTCTTAGTAGGGGAATTTGGTTCTGGAATATACCTAGCTCCAAAGCTTATCAGGATGCTGTTTATTCAATTCATAATTGAGTTGATAACCTAAACTGCTTTCAAATCAATAAAACAGTCTATTTCCGGAAAACAAGTATGACAATGAGTAGGAATCGTCTATAGAGTTATAAATTCACAACTAGGCCTCAAAAAGACTCGTAAATAAAATACTTATGTTAGTCTTCTCCTGCAGTGTATGGTGGTAGGTCGATTATTTATTATTACGTTTGTAACGACCCGCCATCCTATGACCGGAGACCCGATCACTAAATGGATGTCGGACCATTAACTGCGGGTTCACACCCGAATCTCACGCAACACATCTGGAGGAGTAAGTGTTAAACAAGGCTAAATATAACAATCTCACGGACTTCAAGGAAAGTACAAGTGCGCAGGAAAGAAATTAACAATATCCGTATACAGTCCAACAATAATTACATTGTCCAACAAATTAAATAAGTACAGGCAGAAGCAAAGTACAACAACATCAGGGCATACCCCGGAACTGAGATAGCTGCTGGTCCGCACACCAAGGAGACGCCACACGCCGCCACACGCCACGAGGTCCACACCTGAAACCGCAGGGAGTGAGCCACACCAGAATTGGGCTCAATAGAGATCATCCGATCCCCACCTCCCACTCACACACCCACAAGTGCAAAAATACATAAATGTGACAATTAAATAAAGCAGTAAATATAGCTCCCAAACATGATATGAAACGTACGCATAAGCAATGTAGCAGGAACTGTTCTAAGTAATCAGAATAACCCAACACAATGCCACGACTCATAACCAAGGTCCAACGAAGCGACCAAACCACATTGTCAACCGCAGACAACGTCGCCTCACAACACCACCAACACTCACGCCTGTCCGCCCCTACAGTGTTCCGTGGCACCGTAGGGTGAGGCAGTCAGTCAAACTAGGACTAACTGGGACCAGTGAACCACCACTGCCCAGCTACGTGTGCACACAAGTAGTCTAGACTACTGTCCTACCGACCGGACCTCCTCCACGCCAGGCCTCGGCGCTTCAGTAGGGCCCTGGGGACCGGCGAAACCCCCGTCAAGCCGAAGCTATAGGGACTACCCACAACCCTAACCTCCCGGGCTGCGTCAGGCCAAAGGGCGAAGGGTACCACTCGCAACCTTGATCACATGTCACATCAGGCCCAGTGGCTAAGGGGTAAAACAACTCCAACAGTACCACAACCAGCTCCACAGCAAGAAACGCGCCAGAAGCTGCCACGACAAACAGGAAAACCCCGACTCGCTGAGACCAGACAGCAACCCCTCAGATAGCGCACTGGCTACTCTGGCCCGACAGGCTCAAGGTGGTTCTGTCTCCCTCAGCCAAAGGTGAAAACACAACATGTACCACTCCCCCACCGGTACGGCAACAATGCCTCACGGACACCAAGGCCCTACAACTTCGGCACATGGTGACAAACGTAAACCACAGCTGATCTAATTCCATAACTGCATAAGCACACACACACACACATGATGTAATTCCATTTACGCAGAAATCCTCAGCCTCAATGTACAACTTAAAGCATGCATTTTTTGAACCATCTAACAGTGAAACATGTATTAATAACAAGAGTTAATGAAGTTCTGCCTTGAATCGCGTCGCCCGAGGCCGACGCCATTCAAGTCCCTCAAACTGGTTCATTTAAACCTGACCTCAGAATCTGGCCTCAAAGGCGTCGCTACAGGTAGCCGCCTTTTAAAACGCGTCGCCATCCCTCGTCGCCTATCAGTGACAGGAGCAGGTACACGCTACGGTTGATTCTCTTAAAACGCGTCGTCCTAGGAAGCCGCCTTTTGAAAGGCATCAGTGTCCTCAGACGCCATTCACACCAGAATCCCAAATTTGCATAAACCTTAATCGGGCGATTTCTGCCTAAATGGTGTCGTGCTGGCCCGTCGCCATTCTAAATGGCATCGTCTAGGCACGACGTCTTTTAGCGCCAGAAATCCCGAACTGACAGAACCTCACACAGGGCGATTTCTGCCTAAATGGCGTCATGCTGGCCCGTCGCCATTCTAAATGGTGTCGTGCTGGCATGACGTCTTTTAGCGCCAGAAACCAGCTTCTGCTCTCTGGCCAAAGGCTCCCTTTTACCTCCAAAAGCCCCAAAATCAAACCGAACAAAGGAGGAAGAGGGGCAAGCTAAACCATCACAAATCCACATACACAGAAACCCTCATCCCCATCAAGAAAAGCTCCTAAACATGCTCGTTCTACCCCCAAACACATCATGCATCACATGGAAGCTACGGATGAAACGAGTACAATCCACGCAAGGTTCGTCCCCCTACCGATCTCTTGAACTCCTCCGGACTCCGCGCCGCCAAACCGTCGCACCGCAGACCGCCGCCGGTACCCCGAGGATGTCGCCACTCCGCCGGAACGTCAGCCGCCGTCCGGAGAATGGAACACCGCGAAGGAAGTGGTGGTGGTAGTGGTGAGAGGTAGGGAGGTAGTCGAGTGGTGGAAGAGGAAGAGAGGGAAAGGGAAGGGAAGGAGAGTCGGAGGGGCGGAGAGGGCGAGGAGAGAGGAGAAGGCGAGAATGAGGAAAAGAAGGGAAGGCTCGCGGGGTCAATCTGAAACTGGCTAAAACGCGTCGACCGAGACAGACGCCTATCAGATGACAGGACGGGCCGTACTGACAGTGCTCTGAAACGCGTCGCTCACCACAGACGCCGTTCAGATGACAAGACCGGCACCGTACACTGACATCGCAGGGTCGCAGTCTGAATGGCGTCGTCCATCACGGACGCCGTTTAGACAACAAGACAGGGGCCGTACTCTCGCGGCCCGAAACCCGCCCACGTGGCACCCACGTGGCACAACAGCAATAGACTTAAATGGCGTCCACCCAGCAAGACGCCGTTTGAAAGGCGTCGTGCAGTGTAGACGTCATTCAGTCAAAATTCTCAAGACCCCTCAGGGTCCAAACCAGGAGATCCGTCCCGAACCCGACTCGAATACTGAACTCGAAACCTCAGTCCTTACAACGTTACACTACCACTAGGTCAGCCCAGCCCCCCATTTGATTGACGGTTTGTTTAACCGCTTTAGTTGACACTGATGCTGCCATTTCGAAATCAAGGAATGCAGTTGCAGGAGGGATCCCATGAGATCAATATGATCGCTTGAGCATGGTGCTCCGCCATAGGGAGAGGAATGGAAACTGACTTGGCCAATAGGAAGGGTCTATTAGAGTAAGGGCTAGTGAGCTCAGATCCAGATTGAAAGTTTCCTGAGAGGAGTTAGCTTTAGCTTAACCCAAGATTCTCTGGGGAAGTTAGAAAAGGATATGAAATAGGTATAGGGAAAGGAAGCTACCGTGCGTCTTCTAGAACAAGTACCAGCACGAATGAAAGGAAAGGGAAATCTTTAATTTAATCAGGTCAATAAAGCTGAGATGCTTCTACTTCCCAAATTGTCTCTGTTGGAAAGAGAAAGACTCAATATTTGTGGTTGCCAATAAAGAAGGTAGAAGGTTTCGCTTCAATGGTGCAAATGACTGTACCAAGGAGTTATTCTAAATGACAGATCGGTGTGCTTTAAGTTTAAGTGTGCTCTCTATCGTCAAGCCAAGTAGTGGAAAGGGCGATTGACTGATGGCAGTAATCTGGGTGAGTAGGCCCGGGGCTAGTGACTCCTTGCTATGATCAACCTATAATGGAACTGATAAATCCCCTTTTTTTGTTCTCGCTTTATCATAATTAGCATAAGCTCCTACCAAGGATAATCCTTTTAATAATCTTTGATTGCTTATGATTCCGGATGGAATAAGCTCACATTCTATCACGGATCATCTCTCGCTCACTCACCCAACCCGTTTCCAAGACCTATTTGCAATTTCCATATCCCGATTGACCAAGAACGATTTTTATTGACTTTGACTTACCATCCTTACATCAAAAGAGCACTCGTTATTGGCAAAGTTGACTCTATTCTAATCTTATCCCCGTACCACTGGAGCTTTAGTCAAAATTCTTTGATTTCACCAGTTAGCCACTGAGTCTCTGTTCTCTGTGGAAGAGCCCTTTACGCTTGTGAGCTACTGGCATTCTATTCTACCCAGTCTCTGTTATGGCGCTAATTCTATTCCCCTTTTGTCGAACCAAAGAGTGGAGAGAAGATAATATCATGCAGCATAGAAATAAGAGGTTCAGCTGTCTGAGCGAGAAGAAGTTTGAATTTCCTTCAGACCGAGGAGAGGTTTTTCTTTGGTTGCAGGAGAAGCGACTACATATTGGATTTCTGACGACATGGTGATGGTGCTGAAGGCCAAGAAGACATGTTCAAAGATTATCTGCCTAGCAGGTAAGGAGAAGTAGGTTCAGAGGGCTAAAGAGAAGATGGGGATCATTGGATTGATTGGCTCTTTTATCCCCGAGATTTTATGGCAAGCTCGAGCCTAGCTCCAAAGCATTGGATATGGAAATGCAGGAGAGGTGGTCGAATTAGATTGATGGTTCGTGCTTTGGCCCAGGGTCGGGACATTCCATATTGATACGTGTACAGGGTCCAAAAAAGCCTTGTTCAATCCTTCTTAAAGAACCGTTATCGTAGCCGCCTCCCTTTTCATTATCTTTGACTGTGGAAGGGGATCTGCACTAGGCTGAGATTGGTCCTCTGTTTTCAGCATCAAGGGATAAGAGAGCACCTGTTGGATATGCAAACAAGAGAATGGGCCATACGGGTGCTTTTCTACCTTGAGATTACCATAACGAAGATCTCCACTATGCCATCGAAAGAGAGCTTTCGTAGGTTACGTCATTCTCAAAATCAAGCGAGAATGTAGACTAAGTGATCCGTAGTTCCATAACCACATAGTGGAAAGAAGGTTCTTAGTGCTTTCCTTCGGTATGCTAAACCGAACCTTCGTCCAACAGTGCTATGGGGAATTGGAATGAAAAGTGGTACACCCTACACTCCCGTTCGAAGCCAAGAGGAGCTGAAAGATTGAATTGAAAGTGTAGTGGTGATAGTCTCACCTTGGGCTATGCTTTCAACTGAACCAAAATAGGCCTATCCGTGCTAAAAGTCCGTCAAGAAAACGAAGCGCAGGGGATTGCTCTTCTTCCCTTTCTCTTACTCGTTCTATGGAAAGGTAGGCGCTTAGTCGCGTGACCATCAATCAAGTTAGCAAAGAGAAAAGGTTATCTGAAACAGGAAATTTGCTCTATGCTTCAACCACCATATTCTCCCTGTATTCTTTTAGTCAGCCTCTTACCCATTCCTTTGAGGCTGGTGGAAAGTGTGAGATCCGAATCACTTTCTTAGTCTGCTTATATTCTTCTTGTTCGGATGTGTCACCTACTTCATTGGGAGAGTTCTATCATCCCTCAACGGCGGCAAGCAAGGTCAGTTGATTGAATGATTCGAAAAATGAAAAGCATACGTACTTCACCTAGAGAGAGAAAGCCAATAACACCGTGCTAAGTAAGAGATGGAAAGCACTCACTGTAATGAATAGTTACGTACGGACTACACAGAGGCAACTAATGGTTGTGTACCCAAGGTCAGATGATGACATCCAAGCATAGGTCAGAGAAGGAGATCAAATCATCACTGAGATGGCCTCCTCCTCGGTTCGCTTCTGAGGATCTCTAGTTGGTGGGGGCAGCTAACAAGCCCTACTTCTCAACCTGTTCACCAGAAGAGCTGCTTATGGGAGCAAGGTCACCTTAGTGACTAATCCATCATAAATTCAAAGTCAAAGGCAGGAAAATACTACAATGCCACAAGCCATGTACAAGAGAGAAAAGAAAGTGCATCTCACTACCGTTGGGATTCTCGGGTTCCTCCGGATCTCACGCGCAGCGGAAAATAAAATAAAAACGGAGATCCGTTTTCCCGTTTCGAAAAATTAAAAACTACGATTATCGGATAATCGATTCTCACCTTGTGCGGATTCGAATCCGCAACCGTTCGGTTCCGTCGGTGCGACACCGCAAGCCCCGCAAGTGCCCGGCCTGTAGCGAAGTCCACGCGATCCTCCTCGCGACGGATATCCTCACGTTCCTCGTTCTTCGTAGCCCACGAAACCTCCGCCGGTCGCCGCAACGCGCGGACGATTTCCCGTCGAACGAGATACGGAGAAGTGGTGGAGTAGATCTGGATCTATCTGGACGCCAGAGAGAGAGAGAAATAGAGGAGGGGCGGCTAGGGTTAGCAGCAGCTTGGCCTGCTCAGCCCGTTCGCCATGTTTTATACTAACCGCGCGGTTTTTCATAAAAACCTCCAGTTTGTATAAAACCAACTTATTTATCCATCGCCTTCAAAATCATTTGCGTGTGACCCTCTAGGCCCAAGTACTAGTCCAGTTAATGGCCCAACAAGCCCAGCGACTCCTCGCTGGCTTTATTAATTAATTAATAACCCTTTATTAATTAATTAATCAATCGAATTGATGTCACACATCGAATTCGACTGGGACTCCGATCACGTTGGGTGCCAAGCAACACCGCGTGAATCCGGAAGGTATTGGGGTTAAGTAACCCACTCTTGGAACCTTTCCGCTGAAAGTTACCGCGTGGATATAATCCTTCATTCGTACAATGCTCTCGAGTCAACTCAGGGTACGGCGAGCTATCAAACCCTAACCGGTCGACTCACTTGGATTGGATGCCGCTGATGAATATTGAAAAACTCCTTTCTCGATATTATCGTCCGCCCTGGCCAAGGACTTCCGCGCATCCGTCCTAGAGCATTCTCTCTCTAAGTACCGAGAGCGAATGATTCCTTATTGACACACAATTCCCTTCGACGGTATTCCGCTGTACCCAATCCTTGGCGTATTAGAATCCCGTGGCTAGAGATTCGTAAACCAAGGTCAAAGCACATAAGTCCACCGACAAGGTGTCCTTGGTGTCTCAGGTCCGATGACCATCCATGCAACTGCGACAATAGAATCAAGCTGGCTGACAGTGAGGTACAATACCATCCAACGATTCAGTCGAATCAATTCAGTGAACTCATTCTCCAATGAGCACCTAGAGATTCGCCTTAGTGTCTCCACACAAGTGACTTATGAGATCAGTCGCCCTCATCATATGAGCAGGAGTAATCTGTACTAGTCTAACCGGATATCCGATATCCTTCTCGGATATCCTCCGACTATGAACGATTAAGAATATGTGTGTTTAAGTGATCAGTCTCATTAGTATGATCCCATCATAATCTGATCACTATAGCACATTAACGGACTTCATTATGAAACGATAATTAATGCGATTTATACATAATGAATATTATGTCATTATATTAATAAATGAATGAGATTCACATAGTCAGATTGGCTTGTAGGCCACCTAAAACTAACAATCTCCCACTTGGACTAAAGCCAATCACCTTTATACAATAAGCCTATAGACTCTAGGTTACGCTCAAACACAATTTGAGGCAACGGCTTTGTCAGTGGATCTGCTACATTGTCGACGGATGGAACTCTTTCCACTACTACATCTCCTCTAGATATGATCTCTCTGATAAGGTGAAAGCGCCTCAAAATATGCTTCGATTTCTGATGAGACCGCGGCCCTTTCGCTTACGCAATTGCTCCATTGTTGTCGCACAACAGTGGAACATGCTCAGAGATGCTGGGAACTACGCCGAGGTCGGTGATGAATTTCTTCACCCACACTGCTTCCTTGGCGGCTTCAGCTACAGCGATGTACTCAGCTTCAGTCGTCGAATCAACAGTGGTTACTTGCTTGGAACTCTTCCAGCACACTGTGCCTCCGTTCAACGTAAACACGAATCTAGATGTAGACTTGCTATCATTTGGATCTGACTGGAAACTCGAGTCAGTAAAGTCTCGTAATTTCAAGTCACCTCCTCCATAGACAAGAAACATATATTTAGTTCTTCTCAACTACTTAAGGATACATTTCACTGCCTTCCAGTGCTCTTTGCCTGGATCAGCCTGAAATCTGCTCGTAACACTTAGAGCAAATGCAACCTCAGGTCGTGTACATAGCATGGCATACATGATAGATCCTATGGCAGAGGCATAGGGTATTCTATCCATGAATGCCCTCTCGTTAGGAGTCTTAGGAGACTGCTCCTTTGAGAGACTAATTCCATGTCTCATCGGTATGAGACCTCTCCTGGAATTTTCCATGCCAAACCTTTTGACTATGGTATCTATGTACAAGGATTAGGTCATTCCAAGCATCCTCTTTGATCTATCTCTATAGATCCGTATTCCCAATACGTAGGATGCTTCTCCCAAATCCTTCATGGAGAAGTGTTTCGACAGCCAGATCATTACTGATGACATCATAGCTACATCATTCCCAATGAGTAGTATGTCATCTACGTAAAAAACTAAGAAGGTGACTGCACTCCCACTGGTCTTCTTGTACACACAAGGCTCATCTTCATTCTTAATGAAGTCATAAGACTTGACAGCCTCGTCAAATCTTATGTTCCAGCTCCGGGAAGCTTGCTTCAGTCCATAAATGGACTTCTGATGCTTGCACACTTTATATGGAGATTCTTTGGATGTAAAACATTCTGGTTGTATCATATACACCTCTTCCTCAAGGTTACCATTGAGGAAGGCAGTCTTCACATCCATCTGCCAGATTTCATAATCAAAATGTGCAGCAATGGCGAGTAGAACTCTGATCGACTTTATCATGGCAACTGCTGAGAAAGTCTCGCCATAGTCAATTCCTTGCCTTTGACAATATCCCTTTGCCACCAACCTTGCCTTATAAGTGTCGATCCGTCCATCAGCACCGATCTTTCTCTTAAAGATCTACTTGCAACCGATGGATACAATACCCTCGGGCAAGTCCTCCAACTTCCAAGCTTGGTTGGTGTACATGGACTGGATTTCTGAGTTCATGGCTTCTCGCCATTTCCCGGCTTCTGGGCCTTCTATGGCCTCCTGGTAGGTTTTAGGATCATCATCCTCATTATATTCTACCTTAGACTCACATTTAGCAATATGTCCCACATATCGTTCGGGTAGTCTAGGTACTCTACTAGATCTACGAGGCTCATATGTGTGTACCTGAATAGATTCAGGAACTGATATCTCATTTGATGATAATGCAGCTGTTTGGGGATCTGGAACCTCATCTATTACTATTTTACTCCCACTGTCCTCCTAGAGAAGGTATTCCTCTTCCAAGAAGACAACTTTCCTGGCGACAAACACCTTTTGTTCACTAGGATGGAAAAAATAGTATCCAAAGGTTTCCTTTGGATATCCCACAAACCTGTATTTATCAGTTCGTGATTCCAGCTTGTCTGGATCATGCCTCTTTACATGAGCAGGACAACCCCAGACTTTAACATGTTTAAATTCTAGTTTCCTGCCTTTCCATATCTCATATGGAGTAGAGGCCACAGACTTGCTGGGTACTCTGTTCAGTAGGTATGCTGCTGACTCTAGAGCATACCCCCAGAGGGACAATGGTAATCCCGAAAAGCTCATCATGGATCGCACCATGTCCAACAAGGTGCGATTCCTCCTTTCTGATACACCATTCATCTGTGGTGTATATGGAGGGGTCAGCTGAGAAAGGATACCATTATCCTTTAAGAATTGTGTGAAATTAGTACTCAAGTATTCTCCTCCTCGATCTGATCGAAGAGCTTTAATACTCTTTCATAACTACTTCTCTACCTCATTTTTGAACTCCTTGAACTTCTCAAATGCTTCCGACTTGTACTTCATTAAGTACACATAGTCGAATCTTGAGAAGTCATCGGTGAACGTGATGAAGTAAGAAAAGCCACCTTTGGCTTGGGTGGACATTGGACCACATACATCTGAATGTATTAGTTCCAAAATGTCCTTGGCACGTTCTCCATGTCCAGTAAATGGAGATTTTGCCATCTTTCTCATAAGGCAGGATTCACATGTTGCAAACGATTCGTAATCGAATGCAGTTAAATAACCATGCTTGTGCAACTTTTGCATCCTGCTTTCCCCAATGTGCCCAACTCTACAATGCCACATGTAGGCCTGGTTCACACAATTCTAACTCTTCTTAAGAGCATTATCAATTTGAAGATTGTAATAAGAAACATCTAATATATATAGACCGTTGACTAAAGATGCTGAAGCTATTGATTTATTACCATAATAAATTGAACAACTTCTATTCTCAATAGTCAACCTATATCCTATCTTGTCCAAACAAGATATTGATATGATATTCTTTATTATGCTAGGAACATAATAACAATCTTCTAATAGTAAGGCGTCTCCCGATAGAAGCCAGAGGTTTGTTGTCCCAACAGCAATCGCCGCAACTTTTGCACCGTTTCCTAGCCTCAATCCCACCTCGCCTTGTCTCAGCTTGCGCTTATTTGTCAGCATCTGCACATCATGACAGATATGAGAAACACATCCGGTATCCAATACCCAAGACGTGGAATCTCTAACTGACAAGTTGATATCTATCATATAGATATCTGAAGCTTCAGACAGCTTCACTCTTCCATGAGCTTTATCGTTAAGGAACTCCTTGCAGTTCCTCTTCCAGTGACCATACTGCTTATAGTAGAAGCAGTCACCCTTCACTACTCTTTTGGCTTTGTCCTTCGACCCTTTATCGTTAGCTATCATCTCTGCTTCACGGGTATCCAATGCCGATTCAACAGGAGGATCAGCTCCAGGGACAAAGTTATTGTGCTCAGATCTGAAGACATTCTTCAGGTTTCTGAACCAATCCGAGTAGATCAGGTAAGTCAAAAGGGGATCAAGTATGCCACGGAGTGGGTTATTCGACGACATAATTCCCTACAGGAGATAAGTAAAATCTATTTAGCAGATGTTCAATTATTAAAATTTAAAACAAGACATGGTCTTTTGTTCAAGTTTAACTTCCACCAATTTTCGACGGACTGTATAACCCTCAGTTATACAGAACAGGAGACGCCGACAGTCTCCTAGTGGGGATCAGAATCTCAATGACTTGTACTACAGCCTTGTGGATAGCACAAAAAACTGTAATACAATCAAAGAGCACCCAACTCATAGGACTTACAACTCCTTGCAATATCTGATCATAACTTCGGTCCCCAGAGATTTAATGGCCTTATGGATACCACAACAAACCACTAATTCTGGTCTAAGCTAACCATCGTTACGCGACGAGCATAGATTTGCATGCAGCCCTTGTGGATAGCACAACAAAGCTACATGGTTTCTCTACCCCGATCTATAGGCATCTAATGCCATAGCCATAATTTCTCCTCCCAATTAAATAGGCCTTGTGGATAGCACAACAAACCTGTCTAAAGTGATTTGAATCCTATGACTATAACGATGGTGGACCACGCGGTAAGTTCTTAACTACTCGCGTTACGGCTTAGAGTTTATCTGAGGGTATTTAGACAACTTTTATCTTGGTCTCTCCTAGGTGATAGTATAAAAATATATCGTATATATTTAGTAAATACTATACCTGCTTTGATTCATAATCAAAAGAAAATAATGCAACCATACATGTTCATTAGTGTGGTCATGGATAGCACAATGGGTTTGACTGGAGCCAACAGTCAAACGCACACACAATCTAACACAACAATTATATTAGATATCCTGCAAACACATAGGCAAGAGATCTCTATCATATCGCCTTCCTGGTTGCAGTTGTGGATCGTCCTCGCTCCTTCCTCAGTTGCCTCGATCATATTATAATAAATTCTAGAATTTACAGGTAAATTGAAGAAGGCCTTATGGCGAGTACAAGAGTGAGGGAGGTAGAAATACATCTGAGAATGAGAGAGGGAGAGATACGCAGATCTCTATTTATTAACAATTAATAAACATCCATCATTCATCCATGATCCACACAAACACATCATTCATCACATGAACAATTAAATAAGTGCATATCCATGACCACGGTGTGTTTTAAACATTCCACACATGATTCAGCGCATCACATGGCTAAAATAAGAGTTTTCAAAATATATAATTTTGGCTTTTAAAAAGCTGGGATCCAATCAAAATTGGTATTTGAATTTCGAAAACACTTTTAATTAACTTATCATGTAATCAAATCAAATTTAAAAGCATCAAAAACACACATCACATGTGCACACAATCCGAATTAATAATTCCAGATTATTCCATGCAAATTAGAACAATTCTAATAATCTAACATTTAGATTAAACCCCATTAATAATCTAACAATTAGACTATTAATGACTAATCTAACTCTTAGACTAGTACAACAAAATTAATCATTAATTTAACACTTAAATTAATAATTAACTCTAATTTGTTATTATTAACTAATCTAACTCTTAGACTAGTTAGTTAATTAATGTTAATTATCAATTTAACTCTTAAATTTATAATTAACACTAATTAACAATTAACCAGCAATCTAACTTTTAGATTATTGGATTGAAATTAATTATTAGTTTAACTCTTAAACCAATAACTAATAAATCTAAATTAAACCATTAAATTAGTTACTTAAAATTAGTTGTTAATATAACATTTAAATCAACAATCAATTCTAATTAACTAATGATCATTAATTTAACTCTTAAATTAATCATTTAAAATAATTATTAATTTAACATTTAAATTAATAATTAACTACAATAATTAACAACAATTTGTTAATAAAATGATTCCAAAATCATTAATGACCCAATTCAATAATATTAAGAAAAAATATTTTCAAACCAATTTTGAAATATAAATTTAAAATCTAATTTTATATCAATTGGGTCAAATTGGCTTAATTAGATTTAAACAGGGATTAAAAAGGGGGTTAAAAGGGTGGGGAAATGGGCCCAGCCCTAAGGGGCATCTGGTTCGAACCCTGGCTCGGCCAAGGGCTCGGACCCGGAGCTCCCTGGTCCGAGCCAGGGCGGAGCCGGTGCGGGTCAGGGCCTATCCATCCAAGTCCTGGCCCGACCGGGTCAAGCGTACGGGGTCCGGTCCAACCGGCCCGCCCCTAACGCCCGACACCCCTCCCCCAACCTGCTGGAAACCCTAGTTGCAGGTTGGGGTTTGTGGGGCGGCGGCCACCCATGACACCAACCAGTGGCCGGCCACCGGCGGCTGGCCCAGCCACGCCGGCGCCGCCATCATCGCCGGCTACTGCCCCGGCGATCGGCAGGCTGGCCGGAATCCTCATAACCGCAGGCCGACCTCTCCTTTAAACTTCCAAATTTCTTGTTTTGGCACCGTGGGAAGAAGAAAGAGAGGGCCCTCTCCTCCATACTGGCCACCATCAGCGGCCATACTGGCGCCAGACAGGATGCTCGGTGGTGAAGGAGATATACCTGGTCATACCAGGGCCACGGACTTCTTCCCCATCGCATGGGGATGCCGGATTGAAGTCGCTAAAATCCCATTGTTCTTCATCACATGAAGAACAGGAAACACCCAAAATAAAATCCGAAAAATCACAGAAAAATAATCTAATTATTTGTGTTCATCTCATGAACATTATTCCGTCATTTTAATCGGATTAAACGCATGGAATAACTCATGAAAAAATCAATTTGGAGATCGAAACGGGACGAGAAACAGTGGTAACCTGGCTCTAATACCACTGTTGGGATTCTCGGGTTCCTCCGGATCTCACGCACAGCGGAAAATAAAATAAAAATGGAGATCCGTTTTCCCGTTTTGAAAAATTAAAAACTACGATTATCGGATAATCGATTCTCACCGTGTGCGGATTCGAATCAGCAACCGTTCGGTTCCGTCGATGCGACACCGCAAGCCGCGCAAGTGCCCGGCCTCTAGCGAAGTCCACGCGATCCTCCTCGCGACGGATATCCTCACGTTCCTCGTTCTTCGCAGCCCACAAAACCTCCGCCGGTCGCCGCAACGCACAAACGATTTCCCGTCGAACGGGATACGGAGAAGCGGTGGAGCAGATCTGGATCTGTCTGGACGCTAGAGAGAGAGAGAAACAGAGGTGGGGCGGCTAGGGTTAGCAGCAGCTTGGCCTGCTCAGCCCGTTCGCTATGTTTTATACTAACCGCGCGGTTTTTCATAAAAACCCCCAGTTTGTATAAAATCCACTTATTTATCCATCGCCTTCAGAATCATTTGCGTATGACCCTCTAGGCCCAATTACCAGTCCAGTTAATGGCCCAACAAGCCCAGTGACTCCTCACTGGCTTTATTAATCAATTAATAACCCTTTATTAATTAATTAATCAATCGAATTGATGTCGCACATCGAATTCGACCGGGCGTCCGATCACGTTGGGTGCCAAGCAACACCGCGTAAACCCGAAAGGTATTGGGGTTAAGTAACCCACTCTTGGAACCTTTCCACCGCGAGCTGTCAAACCCTAACCGGTCGACTCACTTGGATTGGATGCCGCTGATGAATATTGGAAAACTCCTTTCCCGATATTATCGTCTGCCTTGGCCAGGGACTTCCGCGCATCCTTCCTAGAGCATTCTCTCTCTAAGTACCGAGAGCGAATGATTCCTTATTGACACACAATTTCCTTCGACGGTATTCCGCTGTACCCAATCCTTGGCGTATTAGAATCCCGTGGCTAGAGATTCGTAAACCAAGGTCAAAGCACATAAGTCCACCGACAAGGTGTCCTTGGTGTCTCAGGTCCGAGGACCATCCACGCAACTGCGACAATAGAACCAAGCTGGTTGACAGTGAGGTACAATACCATCCAGCGATTCAGTCGGATCAGTTCAGTGAACTCATTCTCCAATGAGCACCTACAGATTCGCCTTAGTGTCTCCACACAAGTGACTTATGAGATTAGTCACCCTCATTATATGAGCAAGAGTAATCTGTACTAGTCTAACCGGATATCCGATGTCCTTCTCGGATATCCTCCGACTAGGAACGATTAAAAATATGTGTGTTTAAGTGATCAGTCTCATTAGCATGATCTCATCATAATCTGACCACTATAGCACATATTCACGGACTTCATTATGAAACGATAATTAATGCGATTTACACATAATGAATATTATGCCATTATATTAATAAATGAACGAGATTTACATAGTCAGATTGGCTTGTAGGCCACCTAAAACTAACAACTACCAGTGCCGTCAGGGTACAAGCACCTCTGGAACAGCAAGTTCAACTTCTGGATGCTTAAACAACCACACCCTTTCCTGCACCCTCCATTCATTTGCGGTTAGCGAGAACACGGAAAAAAAGACTCGTTATAGGTCTTTTCGGCCTATTTGTTATTCGGGCAGTCACTAAAGCAACCTGACCTTTGGACTACTTCTTTGAGGAATGGTCTTTCCGGGGACTACCGCTTGTCCGGCATTTCGTGAGGGTGGAATCAGACCATTACGCCATTTGAAGCCACTGTCCTATTTTATATGAATGGAAGTTATGTTTTACTATTTCTTTCTTGATGGTTACTCGCTTCCTCCTATACCACTGTGTCCTCAAGGTCTGACTCCTAGATGCAGAAAGCTTCTGACTACTCCTGGACGGTCAAAAGACCTCCTGGTGATCCGGGCAGTCAGCTCTACTCTTGCATCTGGCAAAACACTCCCGAACGCTTCAGTCTATCTTTCTGAAACTAGCTCAAACCTATTATCTGGAACGGAACCTAGCAAGGAAGTCATATAGTGCAGTCGCGCTTCCGGACCTCAAAATGACCAAGTGAGTGGTTTGGGCTGTGGGGCCAAAGTCATTTCTCTTGAATCGATCAAGTCTTGCAATTTGTGCTTTAGAGTCCAAAAATCATCAGTGCAATAGCCCATGGCATTGGAATGATAGGCACCTGTCTTGTGGTTGGATCCTATCCTATGTTCAGAGGCTTAGTCAGCGGTCTAGCAGGAAGAGGTTTGAGAATGAGCTCGGTGCTTGTGTATCTACGGCTTATGAGCCCAATGCTAAGCTTGACTATGTACCCGTGCCCATGGGTTCGGTTTGCTCATTTAGATAGGAATGACGCTTTGAAAAAGTGTTGTTTGTGAAGGCCAATACGAATACGACTTTCCTTCGGAAGGTGAGCAACTATCTTCTGGTCTTTCTTCTGAGGATTTGGTTCTGTCTCATCCTCTAGTTGACGCTTGACGTAGTTGAGTAAGGGTGGCTCCTTTTCAAGGAGTTGGGTATTTAGCTTTGACACCGCTTCCCTTTGCCGAAGACAGCCATGTTCGCTTACTTTGAATCAAAGAAAATCTCGTAAGTAGAAACGTCTTCCAGTGGAGAAGATCAATCAAATCCGTTGTTCCTGCGTGCGCAAGTCTTTAGCGGCCTCGACTAGAAGAAGAGGGTCGATGTAATTGAGAAGAAGAGGCTTGATGTAATTAAGTTAGGTAAGCGAGTTGTAGAGCTATGCGTCAGTCACCTTAAGCGGGTGGAAAGACAGAGTCAGATCGTGATCGATACCTAACCCTTGTTCCTACTTACCTTTTTTCACCCACCTCCTTTCGTATACTCCACTCGTTCCCTTCGCCTTCGTAAGTAAGCCATTTTTGATTCGTGGATTGTGAGTGAGCTTAGGCTAAGGATGAGTGTAATGAGTGACTAATACGGTAAGCAGGGAGTTGCTGTCGCTTCTCCCCCACCCGCCGCCTCTCTCTCACTCTCACTACGCTCGCCTCATCAACTGAACTCGTCAATGCCTCCCTCCGGTCACCTCAGTCTAAACTCAGTTCTCTAGCCGGATGATCCGGACTACTACCAATTACCAATGCAATGCCCTCGTTCCATCAGCCCTTCCATCGTTAAGACTTAGCCTAGCTTTCAAGGTATAGTTTAGTGAGCCGGGTCGATCAACAAGAAGTGAGATTTTATCACATTACAAGTAAGATCGAGGGGCTATCACGAACTTTACTAGACAAAGAAGCTTCTTTCTTCTTATTCAAAATATATTCTGAGGACGGATAAGATAAACTACACGCATTCAGCAAGTACTACAAAGGATGAATAGCGATTATATGCTTCTGCTTCTCTTGCTTTAGCATATGTGGGGGATGGAACTCTTTGAATATGGGATCTACCTTCTTGTAGATAAGGAGGGGAGAACCTATTTGCTTGTTTTATTTCAGGGCTAGGGTGCCAAAGCCTTAGGATTAGATAGGTAGACTCGAAAAAAGGCTGAGGAACGATGACTCGACCAGAGCTTTGACCCTTTCCTTTAGGTGGAAATCCAGATTAGAAACAGATAAGTGGTGAAGTGAGATCTTCTTGGATCACAAAGGTTGGTCTCGGTAGATGGAAGAAGTTAAAGCAGGCTTGATATAGCCCTCTTTTAGTAGACTGGTAAGTATTAGAATATAAAGGTTGTATGTCCGAGAAGGCTAGGCTCGCAGCTTCGCTCAGCAGAAGAGCCAACCTTTCTAAACTATTAGTAAAGCACTAGAACCCCACCTATGTATGGGCTTGGAAAGTCTAGGGGAAGGGAAGAAAGATGCTTACTCCTTTTAGGGAAAGGGAGTCTTTAGACTTATTCTTACTAGAATACGATCTTGACTTGGGCCAAGAAAAAAGACTTCACGTACGGTCCAGTAACTAGAGTTGTCGCCTTGTTCTCCGTTATCTTATCCGCTTGAATAAGCTCACTCTTGGTTAGCTATGAACAAGGAGTGAAGAATGTCTAAGGCCCGCTTTACGCCTATATCCTATTGTCGGGATATTCTTTTCTCTATTAAAAAGCATATCTTATCGTATAAGTCTAGTCAACAATTATGCCTTTAGTTCCATCCGTTCGCTTTACAGCACGAGCTGCGAGAGCAACTTGTATTAATTGCCAATCTCCATTCAACTACAAACCTGCTGATTGAAAGTCTGATCTTGCCTTCACTCAGGATCCTAAACCTATCATGCAAGAGTCTCTCATACACAGATGTCGGCCCTATATTATGCAGCCTTGAGTAAGAAAGAAAAGCTTTTCTTTGCTAGGTGTTCCAACTCTCTCTAACCTTTAGCCCTGTTCACATCTCCAACGCGGACCCTGCTCGATCCAAGAAGAGATCTATCTAAGGCAACAAAGTTGGGTTGGTTGGAAGACTAGCGAGGTTGAGAGCGCAAACACTGGGTACGAAAACGCAAAAAACCAAGTACTAAACCGGTCTCCGATAAGCTATCCATCGATACAAGCAGATAGACATGACTCCACTTGAGTCGCTCAGCGGTAATATCTTCCCTGGAAGTGAGAGGCTTTGGTTAGATCTATGCCATGTGAAGTGTTTGTTATGAAAGAAAGGCGACCTATGAAAAAGAAGCGAGTCATTTCTATAAGATGAACTTCTAGATCTGAGGATTCGCAGAGAAAAGGACACAAAATGATAGGATCGATCCCAGTCTCTTGGATGAGTGAAAGGCAGGTCGTAGGATCGAGAGTTGGGTAAAGTCTTCCTGGGATATGAAAGGAAGCTTGCATCGGACAGGTTTCTTTCAAGGCTCGAATCTGGGGTAGGATCTCTTTCCTGGGAGAATAGCATAGGATAAGTTGTCAATGGATAATGACCGATAACCTACCAGTAGTTAGTCGATCAATCGCATCCGGAAACGAAAGTGAAGTACTTTCTCCATGGAAAGAATGATCGCAATATACCTTTCTAGCAGTAGTTCAGTAGTAAGGAAGAACGCCCCTTAGACCCTTGGGCTTGTATCAACTACTTATCCAACGACTGAAGGAAAAGGGCAGGCATATCAATTTCCATTATTGTAGTTTCAGGAGCGATTCGACTGACCAAGCATGGTCATACAAAGAAAGTCAGATTAGGGTAACTAATCAATTGAAGCTTGTATCCCATCCAGCACTATAGATGTGCTCCGCTTCGGGGTGTGAGAAAAGCTGATGATTCCCCAATCTTGTTCTCACATAATTGCCGCTGTCAGTCGTTGCATCTCGCTCTACTGAATGAGTGGGCTTATTCTCGGGTGGACTACTAAAAGAAAAGGGAAGGTTCTATACATCATATGGATCAGGACAACCTATATTTGATGGGAAAGGTGCGCAGCTATCGAAATAAGTACTGCTACCAGTAAATTATATACTAAAAAGAGTCGTTCTCTAAGCACTTCTTATGTGCTGATTCGAAATCAGACCTGAATCGCCTGGCCTAGATCGGAATTAACGTTAAGGAAGGTAGGCGACTCATAAACCCTATTCCACATCTTGGGTTGGTTGAAAAAGGACGTGATTCATGCCATTGCTGGATCCACACTACCAGCACTCCTCCCGATGGGAGAGGGAACACACACCTATTTGTATCGACCGGATCTAAACCCCCCATATGATGCTCTGGCTGGGCGGAAAATACCTACTTCTGAGTTGGTTTCCCATATTCCCATCTCTCTTGCCTTTTTAAACCAAACTCTCTTTATCGCGGATAATAGAAGATTGATAGTTCTAATTTATATGCAACATTTTCGGAAGTGATTCGTGGAACCACATCCTTTCGTTATTTATATAGAAGAAAATGGAATATATAACGAATAAAAGTAGGCTTGCCCTTCGCCTTGTTTGAATAAGAAACGTATCCTTATACGATCCATTTCATTATCGTCACACTTGACTAAGCCCCTTTTTTCAAGCCGGGAAGGCATAGAATCGACGCAGTCAAGCAGGAAATCCCGTAATCGACGGCAAAAAGGCATAATCAAAAGTACAGGCAGAAGGCCAATAGCCTAGTCGTGCAAAGATCCAAGCAGCCTATTCTGATTCAGGTGTGAAAAACTGCTTCTTCTCAACGCTGGAGATTCGTGAACAATCCCATCTAAGAGCTAAGCAGTAGCTGCCTTGCCTTTATTGCGAGAGAGAGCTTCCAACTATTTTGGTGCCCTGTGGGTAACATATTGATCCTGACCATATTGATTATTTAACCACCGTTCTATCAGGATGCTGCTTTGATTGCTTCATTTTAGCTCTGGTGTACCAACCCATCTTCAGTAGCTGTGCACTTCCCACTCGACGACTGACGTCTTCTCTCGCCGTATGATAGGGTTGGAATGGTAGCATTGCAGCAAGTCTAATCAAAGTGAAGTCGCATCAAGGGTCAATCTCATCCCATAAGTCCAGTGGTGGCATTCACGAAGACAACAAATCAGTCTCGAATCGTTTTGTTTTAAAATTAGTAAACAAGATTTTTTCTCCAGGGCCGTAATAGCCACAATAGTCATTCATTTTCTTTTTCTTGGTGGCTTCATCTTAATTGTGTGTATACAGATTCTTGTAGTTGTTCGTGCCGGTTTCTTTAGTCATCCGTGCTCCTTTCTTTTACCATCGGTGGATTGGAACCATATGACGAGCCAATTACCAATCTCTATTCATATTTCTGTCTAAATGAGAGGGGGCGTCATTCATTACTATATATCAAATAGAGCGCACATTCATTCTCCAGTTTTCAGCCTTGCGATTGTTGTGCTTTCCTCTTTGATAGAGGGGAGCAACTGATTTATGGGTATGGGTATTTGAATTTACGCTAATCGAAAATTTGAAGGATTTCTTTTTCTTTCTCGTTTGAAGACTTCACCTCAAAAAGCCCTTGAAGTGGCTTCTTATCCTTCTGATCGGCCTATTTGCCCTTTGCCTTCTGAAGCAGCTTAATCATTAGATTTTACAGCTCGCATAGCAGCATTAGAATTCGTCGATATAACTGCTGGTACATCTCTCAGGTAATAACCTACCCCCGGATTTAGACCGTTCGACGAATATGAATCCATGCTCAAGTGGTGACATGAAAGACCAGCTCAAGAAATAAGAAACCTCCCCTTCTGACCGCTAGACAATTGGTCAAGCTCTGCTTACTTTACCCAGTGATAGGACAAAGATCCTAATGAGAAGCTTCGGAGATCTATTTCGCCAGGTTCGTGAAGAAAAGTCTGACTTGCTTGGGAGATGTAGAGATAGGAAGCGGAGCAACCTTATAATAAACGAATGTTGGATCAACTACTTCACCTCCGGTGATGGAAGGAACTACGATGCCAACATCGTGAAAAGAAGAAAGTAGGGATAATGACTGGGGCAGGCTTCCTTCGGGATCTCTCACCTCAAATAGAGATGTTTGTTCGCCCTTGGCTTGCGGATCTCGTTTCCCATCAGAACTTTGCTTCAAGATTTGGCCATTCGGCTCAAACAACGTAAACGTAAAATTGACTTGTCGCTTCGTTTTCCTTCATAGCAGGATCCCGCTGGATTAGAGCTTTTTGAAGAGCAAGACTTTCCTTCAGCAAATAGAATAGCCCCAAATGAGTTTCTACATGCACGGATATATAGCATATAGAAAGAAAAGTGGAATTAGACTTATCAAACAAAGAAGAATCCATACGGATGAAAAAAGTGTGCAATGCGTGGAATGAGATCACTACCATACCTTTTTCAATTGCTCTAGTGAACATAGGCTTCAAGTGCGTACCAGTTGGTCGGCTAGACTATGACTGAGTCAAGCGAACACCTGCTAATCCTCGCTTCCATTCGCCATAAATAGACATGAAGCCAACCCTCTTCCTAGTTACCTTGAAAACAAACTGTATAATCAGTCATTAGTGCTTTCTTCTTTTAGAAGCATAAAACCCACGGAGCGGTAACTAGCTCGAAACAGCCAACTCACTTCGCCTACCCGACCTTGCCGTCATGTTCACTGCTATTGACATATGAATACATAGCTTAGCGCCCTCCGTTTTTTCTCATTTCAGGCTCTAATCCAGTCTCTGATGGCGTAGCTGATGTTTCATGCTAGGAAGAGCTGAGCTAGGGCGTTGATTCTTTCTCATCCAACAGGTTTGAACCTCTCTGCTTCTTTCAGTATAGAAGGAAGCTTGGGAAAAAAGAAAAGTAGCTAGGGAGGGCCTTTACTGTAATGGTTTCGGGTTTAGAATCCTAGCACACCGAACTAGGGCATGCAAGAGATGGAATCGAAGGACTTCGCTCGAAAGCTATGAAAGGTATCCCCAAGGGCAAGACGCTAGGCAAAGAAGCCCAAGGTGAGGTCTAATACCTGCTAACTCCTTTCTTAATGCACCCCAATATTCGCCTTCTGGAGCCCTTTTTTGAAAAAGAGATAGGACCATGATACAATCCAGAATATTGTAAAGGTAAATATACTCTTTTCGTCCCTTTTTCGATGCCTGCCCGAGGACCTATGTGAATGTTTTGGAATGGGTTCGCCTTTTATAACAAGTAGACCGACGATATGGACTAATAGATGTTCCTACTCTTACTCATAAGTAAGATCTATGAATACTTGGTCACTCCCCCATGGCACAGCTTCTCGGTTTTCATAAATGTGTTGCCCCCTCTGCTTATGTGAGTTTGACCCGCCTCTGCCTCTTAGAGACAGTACGGAGTAGTATTTACAATCGATTTCTTTTTCTAGATCTTCGCTATCCGCACTGCTATCAGCCCAAGACCTACTCCGATCAACCAATCTCCACATCTCCTCAAAGAACGAAATTCCAGACCGGTTGAGTTTCTTTCTCTTCGCTTCTGACTCTTTCAGAACTGGGGAAAAAGAATGAGTTCAAGATTCTTGACCATCCGCTGAGTGAGAACCTCGTTCGTCTCTTTCTTTTTCTGGGCATACTCCCTACTGCTATTATGTCTGATCTATAATCTGAGTCTTCTCGTCCTCTTCCTTTTACTACCCTAAGGGTAAAGTAGATGGAATCCCCTACCCCCGATACTAGACTAAGGGGTCTACTCACCGCTTCCCCTTTACCACATATACTCTCCATACCCAAGCCTGAGAGCACGCCGTCCCTTCTAAGATGACTGCCCCCACGGAGCGGTAAACTCCTCAGATGAATGGGTTGACTGGTTCGCTGTACCACTTATGCTGCCTTAACTTAAGAGCTACTTGTGTTGTAAGGATTGAGGTTTTCGGATCCGGGTATCGGGTCAGTTTTTGGGGTCGGATCCCGTAGTTCAGGCCCTGATGGGGCTGAGACTCTGGTCTGTTTCGCATCGATCCTGCTCGACGTGGTTTAAACGGCGTCCAACAATGTAGATGCATTTTAGGCTGTGCCACGTGGGCTGGTCTTGGGTCACGAGAGTACGGCCCCGGTCATATCGTCTGAATGGCATCTTGGATGGACGACGTCATTCAGAGTACGACCCTAACTTGTCAATGTATGGCCCGGTCTTGTGATCTGAAAGACGTCGGGCGTGCACGATGCGTTTTACCCAGTTTCTGGTTACCCCGCGAACCCTCCTTCCTTTCCCTCATTTCTCCTTTCCTTCTCTCTCTCCTCCCTTCCTCTGGCGACTCTGGCGACGCCTCTTCCCCCTCCTTCTTTTCCTCCCACCATTTCGTCTCCCCCTCCACTCCATCGACCTCCTAACTCCCACCACTACCACCACCACCTCCTCCGCGGCGTTTTCTCTCCGGACGGCGGGCGACGTCCCGGTGGAGTAACGACGTCCTCGGCGGTACCGGCGGCGGCGTGGGGCGAGATGGGTGGGCGGCTTGGAGGTTGGAGGAGTTCGAGTAACCGGTAGGATGACGATTCCCATTGTATTTCATTAAAAAAGCATGTTTTCCCGCTTTGAAGCATGTTTAGGGGTGTTTTTGGGGTGAAAATATTAAATGCATGAGATGAGAAATTGGGTGTTTTAATGGGTAGTTAGGTTCTCCTCCTTTTCCCCCTAAGTTTCATTGTCTTTTCATTCGTTTTAGGGGAGAAATCCCAATTTGTGGATTGGGGGAAAATGGAGGGAAGAACCTGTCTGTCTGGACTAAATGGCGTCGAGGGATAGGGACGCCTTTAGAAAGGCGGCTCCCATCCACGACGCGATTTAGCCCAATAACAAACCCTGTCCCGGGAGTGATAAGCGTGCAGGGACAACGACGCCTTTTCAAAAGGCGACTTGCGTGAACGACGCATTTTAGTGGAAATCACCCCGTAGCCTGCCCCTGCTTCTGTCGCTGTCAGGCGACGAGGGACAGCGACGCCTTTAAAAATGCGGCTACATGTGACGACGCCTTTTAGGCCATTTCCGAGGCCAAGTTTTTATGAACCAGTTTAGGAGGCTTGAATGACGTCGGCCTTGGACGATGCGATTCAAGACAGAACACACTAATTCATGTTATTAATATGTGTTACATTGTTAGATAGTTTGGTTAATTGCATGATTATAATCGTACTCGAGGATGAGGATTCCTATGTGACCGGATCGCACCGTGTTGTGTTTCGTGCGACCGTGGGCCTAGAGTGACAGTTGTAGCGCTTTATCACCCTGTGTTGGTGTGGGTGGAACACAGCGCCAGTGTGGGTGTGGCGGGGTGACGCCTAGTGAGAGAGGGTCACCTGGTGAACCCTGGGGATAGCTAGTACCGGTGTGGGTGTGGTACCTGTGAAGTGTCACTCGTGCTGAGAGAAGTAGTAACCACCTAGAGCCTGTTAGGTCGGAGTAGCTAGCGTACTATCCGAGGGGTTACTACTTGGTCTCAGCGGGTCGGTGTTTCCCACCTTCGTTTGTGTGGTTAGCGTGTTTTGCCGAGACGTTGGTTGTGGGCTCCCTGGTAGAATGGTTTTAGAAATATGCATGTTATATTTCGAATGCATGTGACTCATATCGAGATTTAGGAGTAGTAATTACTGCTTTACTTGCTTACCTTACCTTCAGCTGTGTTTTTACACTTGTAGGTGTGTGAGTGGGCAGTGGGGATCGAAGGATCCCTACTGAGTCTTTTTGTTGAGACTTACCCCTGCGGTTTTCAAGTGAGGGTTCCAGGCAGGCTTAGCGAGAAGAGTACTGCTTTGAGTTGCGCGCCAGCGGCTGTTGTTCTGGGGTATGCCCTGACGTAGTTGTTATTTTATTTCTGGCATGTACACTTAATTATTTCTTTTCAGTTGGAATATGTAATTATTTGTTGTGTCGAGTCGCATTGTAATAACTTTTAATTCTTGCACTTTCTTTTTAATTCAATGCGATGTGAATGTTTAGCTTAGTTTATTGTTTATTTCCCAGACTTACCTAGATCCTGGTTTGGTTCCAAATTAATGATTCGGTACCCATTTTATAATCGGATCCCCGATTATAGGGTGGCGGGTCGTTACATGTGTGGAGCTTCTTGGCTCATCACCTCCGCGTTCTCGAACTATAGCAAACTTTTTTCCACCGTAGTGACCCTAGTACTTTCATACCTCCGCACGAGATATTAATCCAATCGGGCCTACCAGAGAAAGGGACCAGCACAAGCAGGCTGAAATCACCAATATACGTACCAGAAGACGCATTCTAACGCTCGCCCGAAAGACTGATTCCGGAGTTCGGGATCGAGAAAGGTAGTTGGTTAAAAGAAATCCGTCTACTAACCCCACCCACTACCCTATGAGTAGGAGTTGATCGATACACTTCCTTGTCCATCCCATGGACAACTCCTTTCCGTAGCTTGCAAAGGGTTACCTCTAGTCTCCGCGTTTACTACTCTAGTCGGTGGAAAGCGAAACTTGAAGTTGATTTTCCCAAAATATAGCAGATAGCACCCCTGTCTCGATCGCTAGGCCCTATTCTATCTATGATATTCATTTTTTTTCCTTCAGTTTCTTTCAGTCATGAAAATAGCAGTTGATTCTACTTTCCTATGACGTAGCTTCTATACCTGCTATTCGATCGTGTTCTGGGTATCGATATCAGTAGGCTCGTTATACTGATTCATTATATTGCTTTACACCAGACTTTTCTATCTTTCTTTCTATAGTCGGTGGTACCCATTTTAAAGTAACTAACTAGAAAAGGTGTATTCGTCTTATCACCAAAGCTTCGTTCTTACTCGAATAGAACTCCTATGTCATCCTCAGGTGAACAAACAGAGCTCCGTAGCTCAAGTGTACAAGAGCAGCTCAAGTGTACAAGAGCAGCTCAAGCGCTCCGAAAGAACGAATGGGCAGTAGGCTAGCAGTGAAGGAAGCAAAGAAGCAAGGCAATGAAATTGTCGATATCAACTTAAAATGTAAAGGCTTGGAGGCAAGGTTCGAAGACCTTCTCGTATAGGAAGTAATCAGGTGAGCCCTAGCCCCTTCGGGGAACATGAGAACATAGCTAGAATCAGGGAACGAAGTTGGCGACCAGGATGGAATGAGTGACGATGGTGCTTGGAATTCCAAATCGAGTGATGATGTTCTTCATGATGAACTTGCAGACGGTTGATGCTTTGATCTCCACGTACGCTTCAGCTTCTACCCACTTGGTGAAGTATTCCGTTGCCGTAAGAACGAAAGATTTTTGCTTGATGCCGGAATCTGGGTTACCAAGAGGTCCAGTGATGTCGAAAGCCCACATGGAGAAAGGCCATGGGGAAGAAACATGATAGAGTGAAGATGCAGGAGAATGAATTTTGTCGGCGTGAAGTTGACACTTAGCACACCTACGGACATATCCTACGCAGTCTTCTTCCATAGTTGGCCAATAAAATCCTTGTCTAAGGATCTTCTTCACTAACATCTGTCCATTGACATGGCCACCACAAACTCCACTATGAGCTCCTTCCATAACCTTCCAAAGCTCATCTTCGTCTAGACATCTCAGAAGAACTCCATCAAAACCTCTCTTGTACAATGGTCCCCCAACTAGGGTGTATCGTTGAGCAACTCTCCTGATAGCTCTCTTCTCCTCAGTTGTAGCTTCCTCAGGATACGATTGATCTTCACAATATTTTGCAATTTCATAATACCATGGCTTCTGTTCATCATCCATCTCTTCTAACAGCTCCATCAGCATGATTTCTCTTTTCTCAATGATATCTCCGTCTCTGACTTTCTTCAGCAACTTCTCCTTAGTTCTAAGGAATGATGGATCTTTCACAGCAGGTGAAAGACGCCTATGAACTATGATTGATTCAGATCGTTTGCTGATTGGAAAATCAAGAGAAGATGCAAGTGAAGCTAGAGCGTCAGCTAAGATGTTCTGATTCCTAGGGACATGGACAAAGATCAATTTCGTGAAAAGCTTTGAGTAAGCAGAAGTAAGTTCTTGATAAGGCTTGAGCTTATGATCGAGAGTTCGATACTTGGTCAGCACTTGGCGAAGAATCAATTGGCTATCACCTACAATCCTGAGTTTGGTGGCACCATGGAAATGAGCAGCCTCGAGACCAGCAAGGAGTGCCTCGTATTCAGCTATATTGTTGGTGACTGGAAAATCAAGCTGAAAGGCTTGTGGAATGGTGATACCTTCAGGTGATAACAGAACAATACCTATCCCTTTTCCATGAGAATTCAGAGCTCCGTCAAAATGCAGAGTCCACATATCATCTCTGATTTGATTTACGGACATCAGTTCCTCATCCGGAAACTCTGATCGCACTGGATCAAATCTAGGTAAGGGATGATGAGCGAGATGTTCTGCTATGGCATAGCCCTTGATCGCTTTCTGCTGAATATAAATGATATCGAATTGAGATAGAAAGCTTTGCCATCGTGCTAACCTATCAGTAAGAACAGATTTCTCCAGAAGGAATTTGATCGGATTCATTCTAGCGATGAAATGGACTTCATGGGCCAGAAAATAATGCTTTAATTTATGCACAACCCAGACCAATGCTGCACATGTTTTCTCCATCAAAGTATATCTCTGTTCAGCGGGGTTGAGAAGTTTAGAGAGATAATAGGCCGCCCTCTCCTTTCCTTCTTCATCCTCTTGTGCTAGGACAGCCCCCACTGCATCATCCAGGACTGAAATGTAAAGTATCAATGGTTTGCCTGGAGATGGTGGTCTCAAAACAGGAGGACTTGCTAAATAGTTCTTTAATCCATCGAATGCCTCCTGACACTTGTCGTCCCAATCAAATTTGACTCCCGGCTTGGTAAGCTCGTAAAACGGCTTACACCTTTGTGAGTGCTGGGAGACAAAACGACGAATAAATTGTAACCTCCCGATTAATCCTCTCAACTCCTTCAAGTTTTTAGGAGGTGGCATTTCTCTAATAGCCTTCGCCTTATTAGGATCGATCTCAATTCTCCGTTTGCTGACAATAAATCCAAGCAATTTTCCTGAAGATACCCCGAATACACATTTCTTGGGGTTCATCTTTAACTGATATTCTCTCGATCTCTCTAATACCCTTGCCAAAACTTTGGCGTGCTCAGCCTTTGTTTTCGATTTAACCAACAAGTCATCCACATACACTTCCAGATCTATGTGCATCATGTCATGAAATATTGCCATCATAGCCCTCTGATAAGTGGCTCCAGCATTCTTTAATCCAAATGGCATGACAACATAACAGTATGTTCCCCAAGGTGTATCCTGAAAATCCGTCCATAAACGATAAAGTTTCATAGCCAGCAGTATTATCGATGAGTACATCAATATGAGGCAATGGAAAATCATCTTTAGGACACGCCCGGTTCAAATCGCGGAAGTCAATGCAAATTTTGACCTTCCCGTCCTTCTTCATAATCGGGACTATGTTAGCCACCCATTGTGGATAAAGGACAACTCTAATAAATTTGGCTTTATGTAATTTGTCAACCTCTTCCTTCATCTTTAGAGCCATTTGTGGGTGGAATCGCGTTAGTTTTTGCTTGACCGGGCTAGCTCCATCCTTTAATGTCGGCCTGTGTTCAACTAAAGATGAGTCTAACCCTGGCATATCTTCGTAACTCCAAGCGAAAGTGTCCATATAGTCCTTAAGTACTTGTACCATTGCCTTCTCATCCTCCGTAGAAAGATTTTTGCTGACGAGGACAACCTTAGGTTCGTCTTCAGTCCCTAAATTGATTTCTTTGGTGGGCTCTTCTACGGCAGCTGAGGGTTCATCGAATCTCTTCACTCCACTGGCATATGCCTCAGCCGCGTCCTCGTCATCTTCCTCATTTTCAACAATGGGGTCCTTTTCATGCACTAATTCATATACCCCGTACCCATCATTGACTGACCCATCATTCATACAGTCTTCTGGCATCTGAATTGGATTTTCTAAAAACTGAGGGATTAAAGAACAAGAAGAGCATTTATCAGCTAAGTCCTGGAGGTATCTATCTGGAATTCGCCTACCCTTAGGCTTCCTAGACTTCCTAACCTGCCTAAACTAGACTGCCTAACTTTACTATCATAACCTAACGAAGATGAAGTAGGATAGAAATCCTGGGATACAAGTGGAAATACAAGAGAATCCTCCCGAGGGGAGGGGCAGAGTAAATCTAAGAGAGAATCTTGACCGAAGGACCCGCGCGACGGGGTGCGATCGGACAAGTAAGATGTTTCCTCGATAAAGATTTGAGAAGAATTTGTTGTAAAATTGGCGTTTTTTTTTTTATATCAGAGGAATTAAATATGAAGCAGGAGTGAATACAAATGGGAGGAGAATCAGATGGAGGAAGTGGCACCAAGGCCAGGGGATTAGGGGGATCATATAGCAATATGTCCCAGATCAAATTATACATCCTCTCTAGATCGAGAGGAGGTTGTGGTATAAGGTCCCGAGGGGACAGAGTAATCATGACGGGCGGAGCCCGTGGAATATCTTCAATAATGACCCGCGACCAAGTCGGGGTCAAGAGCAGTGTACGAAATAGAGTATGGAGCATGAAGACATGTGAAGGATATGTCCCCCTCTAGAGTAGATCTGTAGTGTAACCAGTTTCATAGGGGTCATCTGGCTCCCCTTCGTCGGTCTCTTCAGACAGCAATATCCGCTTGTCAAATATGGCACCAGGGCTTTCAATCAGCTCATCAATCTGCGGCGGCCACTTGGGTTCTGCAGGATCTTGGAATAGTCGGTTCAGTGCAATATAAAGGTCTCTCAGATCGAACCACCTGTACCATTCGCATTCAGGATCATGGAACTTTCTCCTTTTCATAGGCCGCAGAGCCTCCAAGGATTGGTACGTAAGTAGTTCTGAGCAATGTCTGGCCAAATCCCTCCCATATATGTCATGGAAGTCAAAACAGGAAGTAATGACCACCGTGTTGTCGTGGCTAAGTATGGGCCCTTTCACAAAGTGCGTACACAGGGTCCATGTTAAGGGATCTCGGCCTTCTTTGGGTGGTGTAGACATTGCCTCCCAGATTTTCGGACCTTCTTCGATCTCTGCTTGCTGAACCAGATCTTGTTTCAGTTTTCTTGGCCTATAGCCCAGACCACTTCCAGGTGCTGCTCGATGATTTTTAACATGAGTGGTCCTGCCTTGCAATTGTGTGCCCAGACCTCTTCCAGGCTCGTAGCCGTTTTTCATCATAATCCTCCATCCTGGGGTACTCATGCACTTCCCCCTTTTTATGGCATCTAACGGGTATGGAGAAATAGTGGCGGCTTTTAGAGGATCAGCCACTGGACGGTAGACCTGTAATACCGACAGAAAAGGTTGTCGGCCAGGTAAGACAGCAGATTGAATATTTAAGGTATGAGCAGCAGCAAGGATCGGCATGCTCGTCACTTTAATAATTCGTCCTTTGTAAGGGAATTTGAGGCATTGGTGATTCGTAGAGGGAATCGCCTCAAGAGTTTTGATATAAGGACGACCCAAAATGGAATTTATAGAAGGATCGATTTCTAGGATGTGAAATTCGACCTCTGCATGACTTACAGGGCCCAGCTCCACCTTCAAATAGACCATTCCCAGAGGGGAACGGGTAGAATTGTCATATGCTGTCACTGAGATGGGGCTGGGCAGCCATTTTTCTTTGGGCACACCGCACAGCTCCAGGGTCTTCGGAGGTAAAACATTGATCGAAGCCCCTGTGTCGACCAGGCATGCATCCACGACCTTCTTACAGATGTTGACCGTGATGCTCAGAGCCATGCTTCTGGCTGCCAGCGGTGCTAGTTCCGATGTGTGAAATGTAATGGAGGGCTGATCCCCCTGAGGAACTAGTAGTGCTGCAATTTTCTCTACCGGCACGTCCTCATTGACCATCACCTTCTGCAGATATTCCATTAAGGCTTCTTGGTGAATCTTGGATCTTTTGATCAATTCAAGTATAGTGATCCGTGCCGGTGTTCTGTCCAGATGTTTCAACAAGTCATATTGAGTGCCTGGTGCACTCTCTTCATTATGGGCTTCCTCAGTCGGCTGTGATGGGCCGTCTCTAACTGTGGACTGAGAAAAAACTTTGTTGAAAATCCTTCCACTCCGGAGCGCGTGTTCCTCAACCGTGGAGGATCCGGGTGACACCTTAAGTACCGCAGGGTTGGATGGTGCGGATGGCGTAGAGGGTTGGTATGTAGGTGATGGCGTAGGGCTAGGTGGTGATGGCGCGGTGCGGATTAAAGGCCTAGAGGATTGGATGGTGGATGGGTAAGTGGTTGGTGAAGTGGGGAATGGTACGCGTAATAGCGGTCTGGATGGTAAGGGGGGATCTGAATAGGTGGTGGTGGTAGCGGGTGAAGTAGGAAATGGTACGCGTAGTAATGGCCTAGATGGCAGGAGGGGCGCGTGATTGGTTTGCGGGGGGTTATATGATGGAGGCGTAGGAGTGCGGGGTGTGATGGGTTTCAGGAAGGCAGGTAGTGGTAATGGATTATTGGGTGTGGGCGAGTGATATGTGGGTGTCGGTAGAGGGGTGATGGTAATGGGTTGCGGCCTAGGTATGTGGATGGTGCGGCGTGGTGGTCGCTCTGCGGTACTTGGAACGTGACCCGTTGAACAAAGAGAGGAAGAGTCCTCTACTCTCCACTGTTGCCCACGACCAGCCTCAGACTGGCTGTTCGTCAGAATGAGAGCAACTTGGTTTTGGTTCTGGTGCTCCGGGAATGGATTCTGCACTATGCCCATGTTGGGTGGTGCTGCTGCTTGTGCTGGTGGTCTTGCTTGCTGATGCTGTGGTCTTCTAGCCTTCAGGGCTGATATGTACTTTTTCATCTCCTCCCAGTCTATGCCGCCCTGCTCGTTGAGATCATGAATATAATCTCTGAACTGAAAGCAGGTGTCAATGGTATGCCCAGGTTGCCTATGGAAATAGCAATACCTGGATGTGTCGGCATTTTGAGGCAAGACGGCCTTTTCCCTTGGCAAAACTAAGGCATTAGCTGCCATTAGAGCGCTGAAGATATCTGCCAAGGATTCTGGGAGGGCCGGGTACTCTGCCCTCTTCGGGCCTGGAGGTCTTCTCTGCTGGTTGTAGTCACCAAGAGGAGGGACATTGTGGTACGCCGGCGGTGCGCGCGGCTAATACTGTAGCTGTTGTTGTTGCTGTTGCTGGTTCTGATTCGGCTGCTAGGGCCGCTGATACTGTTGCTGATAATGGGGGTTCTGCTGCTGCCTATACCCTTGTTGGTTCGGCTGCGGTGGCCTCTGGTACTGCTGCTGGTTCCTCACGAATTGGGGCGAGTTATTGTTCATGCTACTCACTTGCTCGTGAGAGAGCGTGCCCTCAGTAGTCGGACCTGTGCTGGGAGAATTTGGCACTGCAGGCTTCCGAGGTGGAGGCCTACTAGGTCTGTGAGGATCAAAGACGCTAGAGAACGTAGCGTCCTTGAAGGCATTTTGGCAGTACCGTGCTCTTTCATAGAGCTCTGCCATGTTAGTCAAATTGTTCAAGGAGAGGACTAGCTTGAACTGGGGCGTGGCGTTGGAAATTAACATCTTCACTTGCTCGGACTCGGACAAGTGATCTTTCACCTTTTCAGCCAGGCCCCGCCACCTGTCAGCAAAACTGACAAACTCCTCATCAGGTTTCATCTTTTCTGCAATGAGGTCAGTGATGGGTGCAACTCTGTCCTGGTATCGTTGGATAAATTTACGTGAAACGATACCGTAATCCTCTACTTCGGAGGGTTCCAGAGAAAAGAACCACTCGAGGGCTGGTCCCTCTAGAGATCTCCTGAACAAAAAGGCCAACGACCTCTTGTCATTCTGCCAGAAAGATGATTCGTACATAAACTCCTTCAGATGTGTGAAGGGGTTACCAGTACCGTCATACTTTCGGTACACTGGCATCTCAGAGGGTGGCAGATGGAATACTGGCAGGCTCGGTAAACTGATCTCTGGCACAGCTTTAACCCCCATCATCTTCTGGAGGTTGTTGAACTGCTCATCCATGCGCTCCATCTTGGCCAGCAACGCTTGCGTGGTCAGATCTGCCTAGGGAGGAGGAGGAGGTGGAAGTACTTGATAGGCCTGCTGCCTAGAGTACGTTGGACAGGGAGGACAATAAAGAGGAGGTCCGGCAGAGCTTCCGCCATGCTCGAGGGCATTTTGATAAATAGGCGTTTGCGGTCTAGCCAGTTGCCTAGATGATGAAAGTTGTGGCCCAGCTGGCCGAGAAGTGACATGAAGGCCTTCCATGGCCTGATGGATATAAGGAGGAGGAAGAGAGGTTGTTGAGTAACAACAGGGGGAGCCACAAGGTTCGGCTCAGCAGGCTGCACGGGTGCCTTCCCCTTCAGAATAGACTGGATCGCCTCGAACTGCTGAGGGTCCAGTCGGGAGGCAAGAACTCCCAGGGCGTTGACCAGATCCGAAGGATCAGAGGGTGAGGGATCATTCTGATTCATGTCCCCCTCTAGATCGGGATTAGGAATCGCATATTCATGCGGGGGAAGATCAGGATATCGATCATGTGGATGAAAGAGAGGGGTCCGGACATTCCCATCTTGTCGATATGGAATGGGGACGGAATTACGGGAGGCATCAGCATCTCTCCCGTTCTCATAGTTGTAGTCCGAATCGCAAGGGGCATTAGCATCTCCCTCGTAGTTGATGATGGCGTCTTGAGCCATACTCAAGTCCCTGCCTGATCGCAGCAGCATGATGTTAGATTCCCTTTTCAAAGATTTGACAAACAAGTTGCACAGAGATTAATCAAACAAGTGGATGTTTAACGTGATTTTAAGATTCCTTGTTGAGTTATTTGAATTGGATTAAACCACAAATTCGCTCAGGGAAAGGATCCTAGTTTCAATTCGATTTCCACCGTTATTTTCTAGGGTTTTCTCTCACAACGCATTCGGAATCTAGCCGGGACTTCAATTGGTACAACCAGCCCGATGATCAAGGAGGAATACCTTGATTTTGGAGACTTATGGAGGTCTCAACGTCAACTTCTCTAGTCTGATCAAGGGACCAACCCAATCAGAGAGAGTTGTTGACGTCGAGTAGTGTGTTCCTAAGAAAAGGAGGGTATTCGCCTCAATGCGTATGCCCTACGGCCTGGATGGCCTCTAATGCTTAATTAATAATGGGTAGCTAGCACTCAAACCACAGAAATCTGGGAACTGAAAAATAATTAAGAAACTGTCTGAATAGCGTCGATGGTAGTCGACGCTATTCAAAACAGAACTTAATTTTTTCGCAGAAACATATCTGAAAAATAACTAAGAAACTGTCTGAATAGCGTCGATGATAGTCGACGCCATTCAACACAGAACTTAATTTTTTCGCAGAACCAGATGCAGACAGCAGAGAAGATATGAAGACTGAAAGGCGTCTTGGGGTGTTGACGCGGTTTTGAAACGCGTCAGTGCTCCTGGAAGCTTTTCAGTTCGCAGAAACAGTTTTGCAGGAGGATTTTCCAAGTTGAATCCTCCCCAAACAGGATAAAAGGCAGTAAACAATCAACTCATGCAGATTTTTTTTAGTTCCAGGTTTTAACAGGATGGTTTACTAACTAAACAACTAGGAAATCAATCAATCACACATCATTTTCATCACAAAAACAGCTTTTTGAACTAATCAAGGGGAGGGCAAGATCTTGCCACTGGGGTGTGCTCGTGGTGCACGAGGGAAATTACTTAAACTAAAACACTCACCAATTGGTGAGGACGTGTCGAGAGACACAAGTGGTGCACCGTAGGTGCCCAATTGATGATAGCAAGAACAAAAAGAAACTAAAAGATGGCAAGACCAAGTCCCACCGTGATCGCCAAAAGTGCTGTAGGTGCTTAAAATGCTCGTGTGATTAACATGAAAAATCTATGTTGTTTAGTGTAAACTAACCTATTAAAAACAACAATTAAGTGCAGTGATCGCCAGAAACTTTTGACTTAAAAGTTTCAAAAGAGAGTTTTGATCGGCTACATGTTTGAACGCGGAAGATGTTAAGCTCTTGATTCCCCTCCTTCAGCCGGCTGAAGAAAGAGAGCCCTTTCTTTGTTCTTTTGTTCTTGCTGTTGAGTTTGAGGTTGAGGATCGTCCAGAAGTCCTTCTGGCTTTGTTCTTGATTTCCCCTTTTGATTCTCTTGTTGTTGTTAAGTGCAGCAGAGATAGAGAAAGAAAATGATGAAACAATGATGAGAATTTTAAGTAGAAGCAATATCCAAACTAATCATGATTTTAAGCATATAATTGAACAGCAAACTTACTTGTTTAAATGGCTATTGAAACCCCTTAAATCAAATAGGTTTTGAAAGATGATGTTGTGGTGTGTGTTGCATGAAGTGATTATGAAGAATGAAAGATTAATGAAGATGTAGAATAAAAATGCAAAAATGAAACACTTATGCCCAATGGGCTGAAGCTTTGAAAGGATGAAGATTCTCGAAAGGACGCCGACTTCTGGAAATGGCAGCGCTCCGGCGTTCCGACGTTGTTGCTCCGATCTTCAACTCGCTATAATAATGCTCTCTCTTTTTCTCAATAGGGCTCAACATTTTTTACTCTTCAACATGTAAGGTATTTATAGGCTTTTTCTGCGTTCGCGATTAATATAGAAAAATCTAGGATTTATCTATCTTAAGCGACAGATAAATACTGATTAATTCATCTTTATCTGTAATTATCTAATACGCGTCTACCATGGCTGACGCCTTTCAGATTAATTAAGATAAGGATAAATATCCGGGAAAACTTATCTTTATCTTTATTAGCTAAAACGCGTCTACATGTGTAGACGTCTTTTACACTAAATTAAGATAAGGATAAACATCCGGAAGAGAAGTTAAAATAGCTTAGGAAACCTAAAACGCGTCGACCCTCACAGACGCCTTTTAGCTAATTAATCAATTGATTAAAATTCAAATTTAAACGTTAAAATAGGAATAAACTCTAAATGGCGTCCACACGGGTCGACGTCTTTTAGAATTCTTCATATTTTAACTGAAATTTGAGCTAAAATCAATTTAATTGATTAACTTAAACATGTCTGTTAAACCCGACACTTAAAAAGATCAATAAAAATTAATCAATGATTAAATATCAGACCATTCTGAGGCATTATTATATGATATGAAATTTATTCAAAATGACGTCAAAATTAGCGTGTCTACAGCGTCCAGACAGATCCAGATCTGCTCCGCTGCTTCTCCGAATCCCGTTCGACGGGAAATCGTCTGCGCGTTGCGGCGATCGTTGCGGCGACCGGCCGAGGTTTCATGGGCTTCGAAGAATGAGGAACGCGAGGATATCCATCGCGAGGAGGATCGCGTGGACTTTGCTAGAGGCCGGGCACTTGCGCGGCTTGCGGTGTCGCACCGACAGAACCGAACGGTTGCGGATTCGAATCCGCACACGGTGAGAACTTCGATTATCTAATAATCGATTTTAGTTTTTCGAAACGGGAAAACGGATCATTGTTTTTATTTTATTTTCCGCTGCGTGAGCGATCCGGAGAAACCCGAGAAAAACCAACACATATGATTCAGTTGACTTGTAGACAGATAGGCTTAACGCGCTTGTAGCTTCAGCCGTGTCACCTCTCATCTTTGGCGCATAAGAACATTAAGTTATTGCTCCGCTATAAATGATTGGGCTGAACGTACCCCTCCACGAATAACTGCCAAAAGTAATCACGTCACTTTATATCTACTTTCAGTTTGACAAGGGTTACCAACCGTATTCATCTATTCCCTTCCTTGAGTTCGCCTTCAATCTAAATCTCTTTCCTCTTCCGGTCTACGCCTTCAAACTATCTAGTACTTCCTTTGAAGTAGTTATGTGTTGTATATATACTTGATTTTATTTCATTTCCAAAGTCTTCCCTTTTATGCCTATCTAAAGTAAATAAGAAAAGCAAGAGTAAGGACTTATGGGGACAAGAAAGTCTTTCTCGAAAGGGAAGAAAGTGCTAGTAAGAAAATGCTATGGCCAACGCTTTCCTTTCTGTATCTTCCTATAGATCCTTAGATCGAAGATCGACAAGAGAGAGATAGGCTAAAGAAAGTACGTTGGTACGGGAGCGTGAAAGCACAAGCACTTAAATGCAAAAAGCAAGAAAGTAAGGGAACGTAAGCATCCTGAGCAAGCAAGCCAAAGCTTAGCGCCCTTCGTTTTGGTGCGGAAAGACAAGCGCTGAGCAAAAGCGTTCGCGATTCTCTCCTAAGACGAGTCAAATAAGCGAGTAGGAAGGAGACTTCGATCATTTAACTTTTGCTTCTGAAGGAAGAATGTCACTTGGAATTTCGGAAAGGTTTTCGAAATCCTAAATACAGGTCTCTGTAAGCCTATGTTTCCAAGAACAACGGAAAAAGAATAATGTGAAAAAGATGGAACGGGAAGCGCTTCGCTTAATACCGGATCCCCTAATGAAAGATAGATGAGCTTACGACTTACACTAGAACAGACTACCTTAAAAGAAAGAAGGAATTTTGAAGTTCAAACTGAGCGAGGGGATATACAGTCTAAAAACAGTTAAAGAATAAGAAAATTATCGAATAAAGCAGATAAGTCACACTATTCCTCCAACCTCCGAAGCGGATAAGGTCCCACCAAGACAAGCGTCTATACCAGCAGATGAAATAGAAATAGGAGCTTCTACGTGAACATTCAGAAAAGCGGTTCTTCCTCTAACAGTAGATAGCACTGGTTATTGTTATTGTAGCAACAACTCTTTTTCCCTTTTCTTTTTCAATAAGCAATCCACCCTTTTGACTACGGGATAAATTGTCTGGGATCGCTACCATGTTTTGGGGATGGTAAGGTCATTCCATTCGCCGAGCGTTGGAAATAATGAATCTATTTAAGACTAAGCAATAAAGACGTGAAGCAAATAGATCTCACTCGATCTTCCTTTACTTTCGGACAGCTAAGACCATAGGCCCTAGCTTTCACTTTTATCGATCTCAATATGGATGCAAAACAAAAACAGAAATCATTATGGCCTTATCCGCCTTGATCACCTGGCATTCTCTACTTTAACACTAGCGGCTCTATTGCAGCTGTCCCGTACTCTGTTGACTGAGCCGCATTCATTTCCAATCCTTCATACCTTCGCCCTTGCTATAAAGTACCTCTCCTTCGTCTAGTTCTTTCCTCTTGTTTGTGTTTGCAACGCGTAAACTCATCTACTTTCTTCTTTCTCCCGTTGACCCATAGGAAAATCTATTGCTTATGTAGGTAGGGGTACCCTACAGGCTCATGTATTTCTTCCTAGAAGGCGGCCTGACCATGATCTAGAACCTATACCACGAGTTTACCACAATAGCATTTAGTTCGATCGAGTTCTATCTATATCCATCTTCAAAGAACAAAGAAGAGCGTGGCTACGAGTGCTAATTTTGAAGGCGGGCGTGAGAACTGTGATAAAGTGTTAAATTGATCATTTAAAGGCAATCAAACGTATCATACTCATGTTTTTATCTGTAAAATAGCATGAAATGATAGATAATTGCGTACCAAGTCCAACGGTACCAATTTCGTCAAATTCTGACTTAAAAACATCGTCATTTCATGTGATTAATGGAGTATAGCGTGTTTGCGATTTTTCGACAAAATCGAGATGAAATAAATAGATAAATGTGATAATATGCTAATTTGAATTTATTTTATGTGAACAGAGCATGAAGGAAGCCGTGTGCAATAGTTCAGACTTTACGGGCTTGTGGGAGGTCCGGGGTTCAAATCTCAGCAGAATCGTCCATCTTTTTGGAAAATAAAAGGACGTAGGGGAAAACTGGTAATTTGCTCCTCATATTAGGGTTACCCTAACCCTTTACCCAAGAAACCCTAATTCTTACCCTAAGAGAGGCTAGCCTCCGCCCTTCCCTTCTTTCCTTCTTATCTATCTATTTCTATTTTCTCTCCCTTATTCCCCAGACCACCCACAACCTCCACACAAACCACCCAACATGCGTCCCAGCCACTTACCATAATCCCTCTCTCAGCTCAGCCACCTCCATCCCTTCCTTTCTTTATTTTAAACCCTCTCTCTCATTTTAAAAGGGCCATTCTTCCTTCTTTTGGAGGGGGATTATTTTTTGAACACACGCTCTCTCTTCTCTAACTCTCACTCTCGCCCCCTTACTTTCCCTCTCACACACACGCACCAGATCCTCTCTCCCTCCCTTGCTCTGCTATCCTCTCTCTCTCCTGTTTCTTTTTTCTTTCTCTCGGTCTCTCTTTCTCTCCCTCTGTTCTCTCTCTCCAGTTTTCCCTTCCTCTCTCTCCGCCGCCATCCACCTCTCTCCGACGCAGGTCACCGCTCTCTCTTCCGGCTTCTCTATATCCCGAAGCCGGTGCTGGGGTTGCCGAAGCCGTCCTCCACCAGCGCACCCAAGTTGGGCTTCCGCCGCACTGCCACGGCTCCCACGCGTCGCCAACGTCCAGCACACGCCTGCATGCATGCAGGCACGTCCAACCGCCTAGCCAGCGAGCGCACCTCCACGCGCTGCGGTGAAGCTACAGCGCACCTCCAGCAACGTGCATGCATGCACGCCTGCCACGCGCTGCACCAACCAGCAGCCTCATGTCCGCTGAAGCACCTCCTAGCACGCGTCGTCCCCGCCATAGCGCCGCACGCCAACACCCCTATTCGAGGCCCACTGCGCTGCTCGTCTGCCCCTCTAGTCAACGCCGATCCATAGCGCCTGCAACAAGGCTTTACTGTGTTTTCTCCATTATCCCTCTTAATTAGTTTATGATTGTTAAGAGACTAGTTAGTATCTTTGTTAAAAAAAATTTTGAACTGTTGTAATCTGCTTTATTTTAATAAGAGTGATCAAGTTATTTTAGATTTAGATTGTTCACATATCTCGTTTAGTTCCAAAAATAGTCTTTAGTAGTATTTTCTTAACAAAACTTAATTAGCACGTTTGTAGTCTTGGTAGTTATTGGCTTATTATTTTTAATCTACATCTAAGAACGATACTTATCAACAACTTTTTGTTAAAAACTCAAGATTTTCAAAGTTAATAATTCTATGTTCCAGTGGATCGACCCGGTCTCAACCATATACTATATTGCTATCTTTATTTGAGATTCGGAAAATTAAGATTGATGTTATTTGTGTTTTAACGACGGCATTTAAAATCGCATCAATTTTTGGTGCCGTTGTCGGGGAGATAGATTTTTAATTTTGATTATCTTGGATTTAGTGTAATTAATCTTTAGCTAACCTTATTTTTCTTATTTTTGCAGGTATATTGAAAAAAAAAAAAAAGGAAAGCGAAATCATGGTAAGTGTGTTCCAACTTTCTCTGTTTCAATTTCCTTACTTTAGTTAGTTTCCATTTTTCCATTTTTGTAGTTTCTAGTTTAGATAGGTTTCCATTAACTAAAAAAGAAACAAAAGAAGAACATCCAAATTTAAAAACCTTCATTTCAAGATTAGAAACCTTCCATGCTAGGCATTCATCATTCTAGGAAAGCATGAGCTAGTTTCCTTTCACAGTTATTTCCATAAATTGTTGAAGATTGCGGGGGAAAGGTACGTGTTTCAATTTTAGCAAGTCATTCATGATTGCATCAACACACCCTGCACTAATTTGCTTATTGCCTTGTATTGCATTCAAAAAGACTTTAAGGGCAACAACTTTAACAACATAAGGTAGGGATTTGATCACCCTTCCTTAGCCCACAAATCACCCTCCTTGCATTGGCATTTCCAAATCCAATTAAAAGCAAGTCGAAAGAGAATCTAGGGTTTACACTGGGAGTGGTTTAAATTTCGGGTTGCCTCCATTTTTGGCAACGGTGTCTAGACTAGAGGTTAAAAAGGCAAACGCCTAAGCGGGAAAGTGGTTCTCGAATTAGGTCCCTACGAAAGTAGGGGGAGCCTCGCACTACCCCACCTCTTACCTGGCCGTTGATTGATTGTGGTTGTGACTTGAGGTGGACTCCATTCACCTTGTAAGAAAATTCACATAGAGAGTCTAGGTTAACATTAGATCATTAGGATAATTTGTTTGTCAAAATTGTTTGCAAAAAAAAAAACAAAACAAAACAAAATTCAAATCCATCATCTCTCTATCAGTCCTAGTGTATGCAAGGTAGGATATCTCAAAATCCTAACCTTCTAGGACCATTTGCTGAAATAGAAAGAATCCTACATCAAAGAAATCCACCACAAGATCAAATGGCTAATAATCAGGACCCACCAAAGCAAATGAAGGACTATTTCATTCCAAATCGATATCAACCTTCATCTTATATTCACCTTCCTCAGAATCCAGCCAATCAATATGAAATTAAATCTAGCACCATTCAGATGCTCCCATCCTTTTATGGGAATACGAATGAAGATCCTTATAAGCATCTGGATGAATTTCTAGAAATTTGTTCCACGGTGAAGATCCAGAATTTCACCGATGATGGCCTTAAGTTGACCTTATTTCCCTTTTCATTCAAGGATAAGGCTAAATATTGGTTGGGGACTTTAGGAAGGCCCATTAGGACATGGGAAGAAATGCAGAAAGAATTTCTCAAGAAGTTCTATCCCATAAGGCGGACCAATACCATGAGAAAGGCCATCACGAGTTTTACCCAAACCCCTGGGGAATTGATCCTTGAATCTTGGGAAAGACTGAAAGAATTGCTTAGGAAATGCTCTCATCATGGGCTTTCAAAATGGTAAATTGTCCAAGCATTCTATGAAGGATTGTCTGAACAGTTCAGATAGATGGTGGATGCCTCATGTGGAGGGGCATTTATGATGAAAAATGAAAATGAGACCTATGATCATTTTGAGATGTTAAGTGAAAATTCCATCAATCATGCCTCATTATCATCTTATGAGTGGTTTGTTGGGCCATCTAAACGGACTGGAATGTATGAACTTAAGGTCCGTGGAGAGCCCGAATCCAGAATGGACATAAATCTGATTAATCAAAAATTGGATAAGGTAGACATCTTGGCCGAGAAACTAGACCAACTCTTGGCCTTAAACAAGTAAGAGCCTACTTACCCAACATAATCTAGTCCATATGAAGGCCCATCTTCTGCTAATCATGACATTTGTGCCTTATGCGCAAGTCCAACCCATCAAGTGAATGAATGCCCAACTGCAGCCCAACTTCCACCATTCATTCAAGAACAAGTTCAAGCTGCCCAGGGATTCTCCAGGCCCAATAATGATCCATTCTCAAATACGTACAATTCTGGCTGGAGAAACCACCCTAATTTCTCTTGGAAGAATCAGCAGGCCCCATTACCAATGACCAATCCTCCCATGCATCAAGCCCAAAAGCCACATAATTCATTTCAACAGCAATCCAATTTCTATGGAAATGTTCAGGCTAAGGGATCTCAAGCCCAGTTTTCTCAACCAGCCCAGTATCAATCAGGTCAACCGGCCCATTATCAATCATTCCAATCAGGTCAACCGGCCCACTACCATTCATTCCAATCTGGACAACCAACCCAATACCATCCTCCACCCACTTACCAACAACCTCCTCAGCCCAACTTTGATGACAAATTCACTCAACTCCAACAACTGATTTTGACCCAGCAACAATCCATTGCTAAGTTGGAAAGTCAAATGGGCCAACTAGCTGAGGCTACGATGAGAAGAGAAGTGGGTCAACTTCCTAGTCAACCCATTGTCAATCCAAGGAATCAACCTCCGGGTTTTCCACAGCAATCGGGCCTTTTACCTCAGCCTGGCCCATTACCACAACCTAAAGGGCCGCAATTTGAGAACGCCAAAGCCATTTCAGCCCTTAGGAGTGGGAGAAGTTTAGAAAAACCACATGCAGATGGAGAGTTAGCCAAAGGTTCCACTGATGGGTCTTAGGAAATTGAAAGTGAGAGTGAGGCTGAACCCAACATGGAGAAGTTGGAGGAGGATCTGAAAGGAAAAGGGAAGATAGATGAAGGCCCAAGTTCTTATCAACCTAGGGTGCCATTTCCTAATGCCTTGTTAGCGAAGCCCAATGCCAGGAAGAAACTGGCCCAGAATGAGGAGTTGTTGGATTTATTCAAACAAGTCCAAATCAATATTCCACTCCTCGATGCCATCAAGCATGTGCCAGCTTATGCTAAGTTTCTCAAGGAATTATGTACTCCACGAAGAGAATCTAGAATGGCACCTGAAAAGATTCGGCTTTCAGAAGATGTTAGTGCAATTGTGATGAATCATTTACCCAAGAAGTTAAAGGATCCTGGAGCACCTTTAATCTCATGTGACTTAGCTTGAGTTACATTTGATAGAGCTTTATTGGATTTAGGTGCTAGTGTGAACCTCTTGCCAACAGCCATTTATGAGAAATTTGATATCGGGAAATTAAAGCCCACACCCATTATCTTGCAGTTGGCTGATAGGTCTGTGAAGACTCCACGGAGATTAATTGAGGATGTTATTGTGAAGGTTCATGATTGTTATTTTCCCGTGGATTTTCTTATTCTAGATATGGCATTACTTGAGGAACTCATTCACACTCCGATCATCCTAGGTCGTCCATTCTTAGCCATTGCCAAAGCTAATATAAATTGTGAAACTGGCATAATGGACATTTCATTTGGGGGTCAAAAGGTCAAGATTAATGTCTTCAAAGCATCTCAATACCCAGATCATGAAGAAGAATGCCATACTATTGATATCTTAGATAATCTGGTTGAAGAAAATGAGATGTTCACATATGACCTTTTGGAGGAAGCAAATATTTTAAAGGATTCGCCCGGCCCATTAACATCTTGGCCCAAGGTTGAACCTTTACCAGCCTTACAATCTGAGTCCGCCTTGCCATCCTTAGAGGACCCTCCTGAGCTTGAACTCAAACCATTACCTGAGTCTCTCAAGTATATCTTTTTGGGCCCAGACCAAACTCTCCCGGTCATCATTGCGGCAAATCTCACATCGCCGCAGGAGGCCCAATTAACCGAGGTCCTCAAAAACCACAAGGGTGCCATTGGATGGTCGGTGGCAGATTTGAAAGGAATAAGTCCGTCCATTTGCATGCATCATATCTATATGGAAGAGAATTCTAAGCCCAGTCGGGAGATGCAAAGGCGGCTTAATCCTAATATGAAAGAAGTGGTGGAGAAGGAAGTTGTGAAATGGCTGAATGCGGGTATCATTTACCCCATATCAGACAGTGAATGGGTCAGCCCAACTCAAGTGGTACCCAAGAAATCTGGACTAACGGTTATCAAGAATGATCATGGAGAAGAGGTACCTACTAGGCTCACCACGGGATGGAGAGTGTGCATTGATTACCGAAAGCTGAATCTAATGACTAAGAAGGATCACTTTCCACTCCCATTCATGGATCAGATTTTGGAAAAGTTATCGGGCCAGAAGTACTTTTGCTTCTTAGATGGGTACTCCGGGTACAATCAGGTGGTTATTTACCCGGAAGATCAAGAAAAGACCACCTTTACGTGCCCTTATGGCATGTTTGCTTTTAGGAGGATGCCATTTGGATTATGCAACGCACCAGCCACATTTCAACGGTGCATGATGGCTATATTCTCCGATATGGTGGGAGAATTCCTCGAAGTTTTCATGGATGATTTCTCAATCTTCGGGAATTCTTTTGAAAATTGCTTGGAAAATCTTAAACAGGTGCTAGCAAGATGCATAGACACCAATCTGATACTTAGCTGGGAAAAGAGCCATTTTATGGTTCGAGAAGGCATTATTCTAGGCCACATTATGTCTGAAAGGGGGATAGAGGTAGATAAAGCTAAGATCGATCTCATATCCAAACTTCCTCCTCCCACCTCGGTCAGACAGATCCGTTCATTCCTTGGCCATGCCGGTTTCTATCGCCGGTTTATCCACAATTTCTCTCAAATTGTCCGGCCTCTAACTCTTCTCCTAGCTAAAGATGTCCCTTTCCAAATGGATGAATCTTGCATCAAGGCATTCAATTCTCTGAAGGAATCTTTGACCAAAGCTCCAATTCTTCAATCTCCAGATTGGTCTTTGCCCTTCGAAATCATGTGCGATGCCTCTGATTATGCTATCGGTGCGGTTTTGGGACAAAGAATCAACAAGTGTCCCGTGGTGATCTATTATGCAAGTCGCACCCTTGCAGATGCTCAAATGAATTATACCACCACAGGAAAGGAATTATTAGCTGTGATTTTTGCCCTAGAAAAATTCAGATCTTATCTTTTAGGGGCAAAAGTCATAATCTATTCTGATCACTCAGCTCTGAAATACCTGTTGACCAAGAAGGATGCAAAGCCTAGACTTATTAGATGGATCTTACTCCTTCAGGAATTTGATTTGGAAATTCAGGATAAGAAGGGTTCTGAGAATGTGGTAGCTGACCACCGATCTCGAATTTTGATCTCCGAAAGTGCACCCATAACTGATTCATTTCCTGATGAGCATCCACTGGCCATTTCTCACACTGTTGCACCTTGGTATGCTCATATTGTCAATTACAAGGTGACTAATCAGCTTCCGGAAGGATGGACTAAAAGTGAGAAGGACAAATTCTTTTCCCAGGAAAAGTATTATTTCTGGGAGGATTCTGAATTATTCAAATTTTGTCCTGATCAAATCATTAGGCGATGTGTTCCTGAAGAAGAACAACAGAGTGTTCTCAACTTCTACCATAATCTAGCTTGTGGGGGCCATTTCTCAGGAAAGAAAACTACAGCCAAGGTCCTGCAAAGTGGTTTTTACTGGCCCACACTTTTCAAAGATGCCCATGAATTTAGCAAAACCTGCCTCCGATGTCAGGCTGTAGGGAATATGGCGAAAAAGGATATGATGCCACTCAACCCAATCTTGGTGGTTGAAGTCTTTGATGTTTGGGGAATTGACTTCATGGGACCTTTTCCACCCTCTTTTGGACATACATATATACTGGTAGCAGTGGATTATGTCTCTAAGTGGATTGAAGCAGTAGCCACCTGAACCAATGATCATAAAGTGGTCATTAAATTCGTTCAGAAGAATATCTTTTCTCGGTTCGGGTGGCCTAAAGCTATCATAAGTGATGGGGGAACGCATTTCACGAATTACCAGTTTCGGGTTTTACTTAAGAAATATGGGATTAATCACAAAGTAGCTACCCCTTATCATCCCCAAACCAGTGGCCAAGTGGAAGTTTCTAATAGAGAGATTAAGAATATTCTTCAAAAGTCCGTTAGGCCCGATAGAAAAGATTGGTCTGAAAGATTGGATGATGCCTTATGGGCCTACCGGACTGCTAACAAAACTCCTATTGGCATGTCTCCTTATCGCCTGGTTTTTGGAAAAGCATGCCACCTTCCGGTGGAATTGGAACATAGGGCTTATTGGGCTATTAAACAAGTCAATCTGGACCTAGCCCAAGCTGGTTCCCACCGAACCTTACAACTGAGTGAGCTAGAAGAGTTGCGCAACGAGGCCTATGAAAATTCAAAGATTTATAAAGCCAAGACTAAAGCTTTTCATGATAAACATATTGTGAGAAAATCCTTTCTTCCAAATCAGAAAGTTTGGCTATTTAACTCTACACTCTGCTTATTTCCATAAAAACTGAAATCCAGATGGGATGGACCCTTCGTGGTCGTTAAAGCCTTCGATCATGGAGCCGTTAAAATTCTGAATCCCAATAGTGGGAACACTTTCACCGTTAATGGTCAACGATTGAAACCATTCATTGAAAATCTTCAAAATGCATCACCTGAATCCATAGAACTGAGTGATCCACAATAACTGAACTACCGTCTGGCTGAAGACGATAAACTTAGCACTTGTTGGGAGGCAACCCAATAATTTACTTCAGTTTTTGTATTTCTTTTCCTTTTAGGTCCCTGAGCAGCAGTCGTCTTGGGTATGTCGCATCCTCTTCATCACAGGTTGTTTCTCTCCTTTACAATTCTCTTCTGGCTGACATGTTTTTCATATCTTTTATGCCATTGAGGACAATGTCAATCAAGTTGGGGGGTGGGACAATCAATTTGATATGCATTTATTGAAGATCTTTTGAAGTAAACTGATATCTTTCACTGAAAAATGGTCAAATTTTTAAAAATTTCTTTCAAAAACTTATTTTCACATCCTATGAAAATTGCATGAAAATCATGTTTCATTAAGTAAATCTTAAACAAATCAATTTTCTGTTAGTCACATTGGTTAAAGAACCTTCAAAGTTTAAATATCCTATTTCACAAAAATCCACGACAGGATAATTTTCACACACACACGGCAACTTAAAATAAATGAAAGATCTTAAAAGTATAGAATTGATGGAATTAACCTTAAGGATAAGACTACTTATTCTAATTTTTCTTTTTAGGTTGAACGAAAGGAATGTGTAGGATTCGTAATAGGGGACTGTCCCACTCAGCACTCTAAAAGAGGCGGTCATTTAACATGGACAGTTGTAAACACTAAAGGCAATACAAGGCATTAAAAGAGCTAAAGGAAGGTAGGTGGCAAAAAGTACGCACCTCCCCTCAGGCAATTCAAAGAGAGTGGCAAAAAGTATGCACTCTCAAAAGCAAAAGTACAATGAAATGAAAAAAAAAAAAAAGAGCCACGTTAAAAAGTCCAGAAATATGACCAAGTCGTGAAAAGTGCTGAGTTGGGACGGGAACTGAAAAACGGTCCTCGCTGATTGATCGGGAAATCCTTTAGTCTCTTCTCCTCCCCAGGTAGTCTTATCTAAAGGGTAGTAAAGGCAAGAATATACCAGAAAGGTCGGAAACGAGTTCTAAGCGTGTCAATTTTCATGCACAATCACCTGTCGTGAATCAAAATATTGTGGGATATGAAAACTTTAGCTTAACCAATCGGCTACCACTTAAATTGTTTGTGAAAGATACTACAAATGAAGGATGATAATTCATTGTTTGTCCTAACTTTTCCTTATTTGCATTGCTAAGGGACAAGCAATGAGTAAGTTGGGGGGTGTGATAAAGTGTTAAATTGATCATTTAAAGGCAATCAAACGCATCATACTCATGTTTTTATCTGTAAAATAGCATGAAATGATAGATAATTGCGTACCAAGTCCAACGGTACCAATTTCGTCAAATTCTGACTTAAAAACATCGTCATTTCTTGTGATTAATAGAGTATAGCGTGTTAGCGGTTTTTCGACAAAATCGAGATGAAATAAATAGATAAATGTGATAATATGCTAATTTGAATTTATTTTATGTGAACAGGGCATGAAGGAAGCTGTAGTGCAATGGTTCAGACTTTGCGGGTTTCTGGGAGGTCCGGAATTCAAATCTCAGTAGAATCGTCCATCTTTTTGGAAAATAAAAGGACGTAGGGGCAAACTGGTAATTTGCTCCTCATATTAGGGTTACCCTAACCCTTTAACCAAGAAACCCTAATTCTTACCCTAAGAGAGGCTAGCCGTCGCCCTTCCCTTCTTTCCTTCTTATCTATCTATTTCTATTTTCTCTCCCTTATTCCCCCGACCACCCACAACCTCCACACAAACCGCCCAGCATGCGTCCCAGCCACTTACCGTAATCCCTCTCTCACCTCAGCCACCTCCATCCCTTCCTTTCTTTATTTTAAACCCTCTCTCTCATTTTAAAAGGGCCATTCTTCCTTCTTTTGGAAGGGGATTATTTTTTGAACACACACTCTCTCTTCTCTAACTCTCTCTCTCGCCCCCTTACTTTCCCTCTCACACACACACACCAGATCCTCTCTCCCTCCCTTGCTCTGCTATCCTCTCTCTCTCCGGTTTCTTTTTTCTTTCTCTCGGTCTCTCTTTCTCTCCCTCTGTTCTCTCTCTCTCCAGTTTTCCCTTCCTCTCTCTCCGCCGCCATCCACCTCTCTCCGACGCAGGCCGCCGCTCTCTCTCCCGGCTTCTCTATTTCCTGAAGCCGGTGTTGGGGTTGCCGAAGCCGTCCTCCACCAGCGCACCCAAGTTGGGCTTCCGCCGCGCTACCACGGCTCCCACACGTCGCCAACGTCCAGCACACGCCTGCATGCATGCAGGCACATCCAACCGCCCAGCCAGCGAGCGCACCTCCACGCGCTGCGGTGAAGCTCCAGCGCACCTCCAGCAACGTGCATGCATGCACGCCCGCCACGCGCTGCACCAGCCAGCAGCCTTACGTCCACTGAAGCACCTCCTAGCACGCGTCGTCCCCGCCATAGCGCCGCACGCCAACACCCCTATTCGAGGCCCACTGCACTGCTCGTCTGCCCCTTTAGTCAACGCCGGTCCATAGCGCCTGCAACAAGGCTTTACTGTGTTTTCTCCATTATCCCTCTTAATTAGTTTATGATTGTTAAGAGACTAGTTAGTATCTTTGTTTTTTTTTTTTTTGAACTGTTGTAATCTGCTTTATTTTAATAAGAGTGATCAAGTTATTTTAGATTTAGATTGTTCACATATCTCGTTTAGTTCCAAAAATAGTCTTTAGTAGTATTTTCTTAACAAAACTTAATTAGCACGTTTTTAGTCTTGGTAGTTATTGGCTTATTATTTTTAATCTACATCTAAGAACGATACTCATCAACAACGTTTTGCTAAAAACTCAAGATTTTCAAAGTTAATAATTCTATGTCCCAGTGGATCGACCCGGTCTCAACCATGCACTACATTGCTATCTTTATTTGAGATTTGGAAAATTAAGATTGATGTTAGTGTTTTAACGACGGCATTTAAATCGCATGAAGCTGTAGGAGCTCTTGGTGATTGATTAAGTCCGTTGGAAGCAGTGTAAGAGTCGGTAGCTGCGATTGCTCAAGTGGAATCCGTTGAGTTTGCTTTGGAGGTATAATCAACTAGTTGGAGAAAGGCTGCTTTTAGCTCTTTTCACGACTCTGCTGCTATTGACTCATCCTGGATTGCTTGACTTGCTTTCAAAGCCTAAAAAGGCTAACTGGACTAGAGAAGGTATGTTTTTACATGGGCAACAACTCCGGGTGACATTTGAGGCTACTTCGGGGAATGGGGCTCCACCGTTGACCTGCAAGCTCTTACCCTCGATCTAAGAGAAAGACTAAGGGATAGTACGTTGGACTGCTTGGGGTGAAACCCGACTCAAGGATTTCCTCTCGATAGAACACTTCTAATAGCAAGAGAGACAAGAGCAAGACAAAGAAATAAGTAGTCAAAATCACATAGCGGAGGTTCAGATTCATAATAGTTTTCGAAATTGAAGACTCAAAAGACAAGTCAACTCAAGACAAAAGCGAGCGAGGTAGCGAAGGTAAAGATGGGCCAGACCCTGGGCTGAGGAAAGCATTTTACACTACAAGCACAAAGAGAACCGAAACACCGTTCTTTTAGATCGTATAATGCAATCTATCTAAGCTAAAGCGAGCCTAATTCCTTTAAGAACGAAAGGTAGTATCAACTACCAAACTAACCATTTCAACTTACAAAGCACACAACCAGGGATTAGCATTAGAAAAGTATCCGCCTAAATAGAAAGAGAATAACTAAACTACAACTCCTTTTAGTTCGCTGCTTAGGAAAGAAGAAGATGCTCACGAGAGACTAGGGCATAGCCCCAAAAAGTATGAGCTCATCATTAGCATAGCTTTCCTACAGCTCTTACCCATAGATACTAAATCAATCAACTAACACAGGAGAACTATCGGGGACATCTAAGCAGATACCCTTTTCTATTTACTAGCATTACACAGGAAGAAGGTAAGAAACAGACTACAGTCCCTACCTTGGGGTAGGAAGGGGCGGCATAGGAGGAGCTCATTTCTCAGAGTTAGTACCCGTGGGGTCGGTCTCTTTTCTTGGGGATCGGAAGACTGTAGTTCCGGGATGAGCCGATACCCCAGAGTTTGATAACTCAGCTTGGAACTATTAAAGGCCCAGGACAAGAAGATAAAAACTATTCCGTAAATTCAGGGGAGGCCACTGGTATACTATTTAACGAAAGATCTCGCCTCTTCCGAGAACCACAAAAACAGGAAGCCGCAGACAAGGCAAGCTTTAGCTTGATTTTATTCAAGTACCAAAAAAGGACCCTTAACAATCTTCCAGAGCGCCTAGATTTGCTTTTCGACCGCGAGAGCTTTCAATATTTCACTTCTCCTCCCATTCATTTCTTGCCCGTGTCACCGAATCCGTTGGTTTAGATGCTTCTAGGATTCCTTGGAAGGAACCACGGAGTTCTGTACTCAATTTAGTTCTTTCAGTAAAAGTCGGTTCTTCGCCATATTGATATATAGATATAGATACAATTCATAAAGAGCTATTTATTCTTAATGTGTTACCAGACCTAACTTAATGCCGTCAAACTCAACTATTCATCCACTTCGCATTCAGAAAAGTTCTGAAAGTTCTGTAAGGTTCTTAGTAACCAATACCTCAACGGAGAAAGCCAGTTGCTTGAAAAGACCCGAGCACAAAACCATTTCATCTATTATTAAAACACCCTTTTTACGGATCCCCCTGAAGAAAGGGTAATTACCCCAGCTGATGTGTCCATAAAATTACCATCCCCAACAACCAATTCTTGAGGAGGAATAAAAAAAAAGATCAATAGACAGATCAGGGTCTTCCCCATCAGCCAATACTCCCACTAATGCTACTGCTGCTTCCTAGACAAAGGTTGGCGGCACCTGCCCCTATTTCTCATTCCTCTACTTCTGATTCCGAAGATTAAGGGGTCGTGGCACACTACTTACCTTTTGTTCTTCCTTTCTTTGATTCGGTGCTTGCCCTATCAAAAGATGTAAAAAGGGATTTCCTAGAATTTCAAACTGCCCTATCAATTGGCTTAGGAATCCCCCGGTCCGTCTCCATGCTAGAATTGGTTCTTTCGCGCGTATTCGCTCATTGACTGTATCGAACAATAATAGAATCCCTTCAATTGGTATTCACCCTATAAGGTTGCAAGTTTATATAGGAAAACCTTCTTAATTTCCTTATTTATTTTGACCTGGAAGTTTGTGAACATGGCTCCATTGGCATAGCTTCCGAGTGCTCGAGGACTTTCTTGTCTGCAGCTTAGTTAGGGATAGGGCTGTGAGCCTGTCCTCGCGCCGCTGCTGATGCTGATAAAAAAGGATTTTCCTAGGCTGCTTTGTAGGCTCCTGCTTCTGGGGACGACGGTGGTGATGGAGCTGGTTGAAAGCAATGCTGGTGAAAGAAGTCAAGCACAAGTAGGAGCCAAGAATCAGTGATATGAGCAGGAGAGGTGTATAGCAAGGCTAACTGCAAAACAAAAGGAATTGATAGCTGACCAAGTGAACACAGGAAATCGAGAGGAGTTCCGTATTCCCTCTATATCTTTTCTAACCGAATTCTAATTCCTCCCTACGGTATGTCCCCCTATCAGCTGCTCATTCGGTGAATTAGGTGTTAGGTTTTCTCGGTTTCTCCGGATCGCTCACGCAGCGGAAAAAAAAATTTTACAGCAATCCGTTTCCCGTTTCGAAGAACTAAAATACGATAATCGGATTATCGAAGTTCTCACCGTGTGCGGATTCGAATCCGCAGCCGTTCGGTTCCGTCGGTGTGACACCGCAAGCCGCGCAAGCGCCCGGCCTCTAGCGAAGTCCACGCGATCCTCCCCGCGACGGATATCCTCGAGTTCGTCGTTCTTCGCAGCCCGCGAAGCTACCGCTGGTCGCCGCAATGATCGGCGCAGTGCGCGGACGATTTCCCGTTGAACGGGATTCGGAGAAGTGGCGGGGCAGATCTGGATCTGCCTGGACGCCAGAGGGAGACAGAAACTGAGGAGGGGCGGCTAGGGTTAGCAGCAACTTGGCCTGCTTAGCCCGTTCGCTATGTTTTATACTAACCGCGCGGTTTTTCACAAAAACCCCCGGTTTGTATAAAACCCACTTATTTATCCATCGCCTTGAGAATCATTTGCGTGTGACCCTCTAGGCCCAAGTACCAGTCCAGTTAATGGCCCAGTAAGCCCAGTGACTCCTCACTGGCTTTATTAATTAATTAATAACCCTTTATTAATCAATTAATCAATTGAATTGATGTCGCACATCAAATTCGACCGGGCCTCCGATCACGTTGGGTGCCAAGCAACACCGCGCGAACCCGGAAGGTATTTGGGGTTAAGTAACCCACTCTTGGAACCTTTCCGTCGACAGTTACCGCGTGGATATAATCCTTCATTCGTACAATACTCTCGAGTCAACTCAGGGTATGGCGAGCTGTCAAACCCTAACCGGTCGACTCACTTGGATTCGATGCCGCTGATGAATATCGGAAAACTCCTTTCCCGATATTATCGTCCGCCCTGGCCAGGGACTTCCGCGCATCCTTCCTAGAGCATTCTCTCTCTAAGTACTGAGAGCGAATGATTCCTTATTGACACACAATTCCCTTCGACGGTATTCCGCTGCACCCAATCCTTGGCGTATTAGAATCCCGTGGCTAGAGATTCGTAGACCAAGGTCAAAGTACAGAATTCCACCGCCAAGGTGTCCTTGGTGTCTCAGGTCCGAGGACCATCCACGCAACTGCGACAATAGAATCAAGCTGGTTGACAGTGAGGTACAATACCATCCAGCGATTCAGTCGGATCAGTTCAGTGAACTCATTCTCCAATGAGCACCTACAGATTCGCCTTAGTGTCTCCACACAAGTGACTTATGAGATCAGTCACTCTCATCATATGAGCAGGAGTAATCTGTACTAGTCTAACCGGATATCCGATGTCCTTCTCGGATATCCTCCGACTAGGAACGATTAAGAATATGTGTGTTTAAGTGATCAGTCTCATTAGTATGATCTCATCATAATCTGATCACCATAGCACATATTCACGGACTTCATTATGAAACGATAATTAACGCGATTTACACATAATGAATATTATGCCATTTTATTAATAATGAACGAGATTTACATTGTTAGATTGGCTTGTAGGCCACCTAAACTAACATTAGGTACTTCTTGTTGGGTTTTCTCGGGTTCTCCGGATCGCTCACGCAGCGGAAAATAAAATATTAAATAGCGATCCGTTTTCCCGTTTCAAAAAACTAAAAACTACAATTATCTGATAATCAATTCTCACTGAGTGCGGATTCGAATCCTCAACCGTTCGGTTCCGTCGGTGCGACACCGCAAGCCGCGCAAGTGCCCGGCCTCTAGCGAAGTCCACGCGATCCTCCCCGCGACGGATATCCTCGCATTCCTCCTCCTTCGCAGCCCACAAAACCTCCGCCGGTCGCCGCAATGATCGCCGCAACACGCGGACGATTTCCTATCGAACGGGATTCGGAGAAGCGGCGGAGCAGATCTGGATCTATCTGGACGCCAGAGAGAGAGAGAAACAGAGGAGGGGTGACTAGGGTTAGCAGCAGCTTGGCCTGCTCAGCCCGTTCGCTATGTTTTATATTAACCGCGCAGTTTTTTATAAAAACCCCCGGTTTGTATAAAACCCACTTATTTATCCATCGCCTTCAGAATCATTTGCGTGTGACCCTCTAGGCCCAAGTACCAGTCAAGTTAATGGCCCAACAAGCCCAGTGACTCCTCACTGGCTTTATTAATCAATTAATAACCCTTTATTAATTAATTAATCAATCGAATTGATGTCGCACATCGAATTCGACCGGGCCTCCGATCACGTTGGGTGCCAAGCAACACCGCGTGAACCCGGAAGGTATTAGGGTTAAGTAACCCACTCTTGGAACCTTTCCGCCAACAGTTACCGCATGGATATAATCCTTCATTCGTACAATGCTCTCGAGTCAACTCAGGGTATGGCGAGCTGTCAAACCCTAACCGGTCGACTCACTTGGATTGGATGCCGCTGATGAATATCGAAAAACTCCTTTCCCGATATTATCGTCCGCCCTGGCCAGGGACTTCCGCACATCCTTCCTAGAGCATTCTCCCTCTAAGTACCGAGAGCGAATGATTCCTTATTGACACACAATTCCCTTCGACGGTATTCCGCTGTACCCAATCCTTGGCGTATTAGAATCCCATGGATAGAGATTCGTAAACCAAGGTCAAAGCACAGAAGTCCACCGACAAGGTGTCTTTGGTTTCTCAGGTCAGAGGACCATCTACGCAACTGCGACAATAGAATCAAGCTGGTTGACAGTGAGGTACAATACCATCCAGCGATTCAGTCAGATCAGTTCAGTGAACTCATTCTCCAATGAGCACCTACAGATTCGCCTTAGTGTCTCCACACAAGTGACTTATGAGATCAGTCACCCTCATCATATGAGCAGGAGTAATCTGTACTAGTCTAACCGGATATCTAATGTCCTTCTCGGATATCCTCCGACTATGAACAATTAAGAATATGTGTGTTTAAGTGATCAGTCTCATTAGTATGATCTCATCATAATCTGATCACTATAGCACATATTCACGGACTTCATTATGAAACGATAATTAATGCGATTTACACATAATGAATATTATGCCATTTTATTAATAAATGAACGAGATTTACATAGTCAGATTGGCTTGTAGGCCACCTAAAACTAACACTTCTCTCATCTTATTCTATCCTGTTTTTCTCATCAACGCACGAGAGGAGCCTACCAAAACTAGTATAGCTAGTAAGTGGGAAAAACCAGTACAGTAGCAATTCGCTTTCAGGTACGTGAGTATAGGATATAGGATACAGAATAAGACGTACACAAACTGAATTCTTCCTTTTTTCTTTATAGAGAAGCGGGGTGATATATGCCAATAATTCACAGTCTTCGTTATCAAGGTACTCTTAAGCTCCCTACCTCAGGCCAAGATCAAATCTATATTGTAGAACGTAAGGTGCTGGATCGAAAGGAATATGCGGTTCGATTACGCTAGAAAAAAGCTATCTTCACTGGCTATTTTCCCATATCTCCTATAGGTTTTCTGTATTGTATTCTATCGGTATACCTCAGAATCTGACCCAGACCAGTGACAGCTACTCACGAGATGGCGAATGGTTGAAAGTCAAAAAGCCTTAGCAGCAAGTGGTCATGGTTAATGAGACATAAGTCAAGATGAGGATAACTGGAAAGGTAGTTGTAGGTGCTAACTCTTAAGCCTGAGATCTTGAGCTTCGACCTTTCCCTTCTGGTCTAATCGCAAAATCAGACTTTTTTCCTATCCGCATCTTTCACCTGACAGCTTGAAATGAATTTCCAACATTGGTCACCTCCGGGTTGCAGGACTGTAGGCGGGATTCCTCTAAGGTTCTAAGGAAAGGAAGAGTGGAAGGTAGATAGAATGATTCCTTCTTAGGAATCTCTAGGTTGCTCATCCATAGCAAGAATGAGATCCTTACTTTAACCAACGAGTCTGCCATTCCCCCATTCATTCAGCTGAAGGGAATGGAAGAAAGAAGGGATCGCATTCTATTATTGATTAGCGAGAGGCGCCTTTACCACTTGACCGAAGAGGGCGCGAAGTGAACTCGCGGCTGAGAGCAGAGCAAGCCCAATCGATCAGCGCAGGAGAATAGCTCAGTGAAAAGGGGAGTCCGGCTTCATAGAGAGATGCTGAAAACATTCAATGAGATGCATCCCCCGAGACCTGATAGATATGGAGTTGTCGCAGCTGCAGCTATCAGAAAGCAAGTAGCAAAGCCATCAAAGCGCACGCCCTATGAGGCCGGCAGCTAGTTTCAGGAAACCGGCATAGAATGGAATGTGTGAAGCATCTAGCTAGCATTAGACTGGCCGCTTAAGAATAGTAAGAATTAAGGATGTTTTCATGTCCAATCGGGAAATAGTCTTTGAGCAATTCATAAAGTAGTTTTAGGAGAGAATCGTTAACTGGAAAGACAGACTAAGGCCAATACAATTACCTCAAGGTGCGAAGCGGTCTTATTCTTTTGTTTTTGGGGTAGGGATATTCCACCAACTAACTTCACCTGAGGAATGAATGCAAGACTTAGCCTATGGTGCTAAACCTAAAAGAACATATATTTGACAGCTATGGGAATATGGGTTCCTTTTGGCGAGCTTTAAGATAGCATGTAGAAAGGGTCCAACTCCATTTCCGTTCTGATTTATTGCACCATCAAAGAATATTTGCCAATCATGAGAAGTTTCATATTCTTCTTCGCCTACCACAAATGGAATAGCTTCATCCGGGAAATTAGTCCCAAAATCAAGCTCATAGTCAGGCACGGGCCGCAAGTGGTCTACTATTTATTGCCTGCCCCTTGTCTTACTCATTTAGAGCTTCTAGGTGACGTACACAATATCGAACTCTGATAGTCACATCTGCCGCCTTGCTGTACAGCCCGTGAGGGCTGGCTTTTCAAAGAGAGAAGCGGGTCCATCCTTGCAATCAGCATGCATGGTCGTATAGTTCAACATGTAGTGGTGTAGGCCTTTCGAGGCCCATGTAAGAGCACAACAGGTCTTTTCTAGAACCGCTACGCGCCTTGTCTCATAATCATAATCAGTGAACTTCTTGCTGAGTATAGTAAATGGCTCTTTCCTTCCTACCCCTTTCAACGTGCTGACCATGGACACAACTCATGGATGCTTTCATTACTGACAGATACATCAGGAGAGGTCGACCAGGCGTTGGCGGGGAGGATTGAGTAGATATTTCTTCACTTTGTGAAAGGCCTTTTGGCAATCCTCATTCCGTGTGTCTATCTTTTCTGATCTGAAAGATGGCGTCTTCTTTCTTTTCTGAGCAGTTTAAAGATCGGCTCACAGATGGGTGTGAGCTGGGCAATGAACTTGCTGATGTATTGTAGCCTGCCCAAGCCCTTCTTTCTTTCTTTCTTTCTTTCTTGGTACCGGCATGTCGATAATTGCTTTGGCTTTTGCAGGTCGACTTCGATTTCTCTTCTGCTGACAATGAACCCGAGTAGCTTACCTGACGAAGCACCAAACCTCCTCCCGGCTTTATATGCTTTTGCGGATGAATTCGAAGAATTTCCGCAATCTGTCAAACACTTTCTTCAAATTCATGTCATCGACATAGACCTCCATTTCCTTGTGTTTCGCCGCGGTGTAAGACTGCTAGGTTATTCGAACTTCAGCTTTACTACAATGGGAATGTGAGTACCAGGGGGTAAGACCAAACCAATCCCTCTTTGCTGACGTTGCTAGCGCAAGCCATAAAGCGAGTTTTCCAGCGTCAAGATCAGTTAAAAAGCGTCAATTCCATACTTGTTCAAGTTGACTTGCCCCTCATTCCCCTGAACCTAAGTTGAGATGAGCTAATTCACTTCTGAACTATCCGCTTTCCTGAAGCAAGGAAGAAGAAGCAGGGGAAGCAACTGACCTTAAAGAATGACTTTTAGAGACCTACTCAACGGGGGATAACCTCCCGAGTAGAGAGAAAGGTAAACGGGAAAATGGGGAAACTAGACTTATGTCATTCCTGAGTGAATATTCTTTATATAAAAGGTCACCCATAAGAAGTGTTCTCGCCGGACCGTAGTCCTCATCAATCAAAGTCTCCGTTGGCCTATTCCAATCCTTTCTCCCATCTCCCTTAAGAAAAGAAAAACTATTCCCTACTTTCGCTTACGTTGGTTTGGCCTACGAGTAGTTCTTCTCAGCCTCCTTACGCGTTGGTTTGTTAGTTCATCGTTCGTTCGCACTCACTTCTTCCCGGTCGGATTCTCAGTGGTCAAAGTAGTTCATGAATCCTTCGTTCATTGCTAAACTCACTTGTTAGTTAGCGCATCACTTCTTCTTTCATTAGTTGGCTATTCCTGAGGTCTATTCCAATCTCTTAACGTCATGGCTTAGTCCCCTCTTTAGGGCTTTTGTTTCATTTAACATTTTAACTATTCTCAAGCCAACAAAATATTCTATTGGCGGCATTCGTGAGCAAGAGAAAGATATGTTGGTTAAAAGGCTTAGGCCTCCTCCGGGGGTGCTTCTGTGCAATCTTCTATATTCTAGCTTGGATTCAGCCCGCTTGCTTAGATTGAGCCCGTTAACCTGTGCTTTCCTTCTTGCTTGGCCCGTCCTACGCGGATTTGTTCGTTGTGCGAGCCTTTTTCTTACCATTTTCTTACATTACACATTACGTTGACGAAAAACACGGGCTTTCTTACCCCTCAAATGAAATAGTTGATTTGGGCGCCCCTTATTCAACCATAAACAATTGAGATTGGACAGGAACGGACTAACTGAAACCTAATGGTCAATGGTCTCAAAGCAAATTCGGAAATGAACCGCGTAAGAAATTGAATAAGAGAAGAGCGAAACACATTCCTCAAAGCAAAGAAAGAAGCCAGTGGAATGTAAGAAAAGGCAATGAAATTGATTGTTAGGGTTATTAATTCGTTGAGATTTTGTTGGTGTTACATCTACAGCACCTCTTTGATCAAAAGGAAGATCTAGTTCTTCCGATTAGAAAAGCTAGAACCAGAACTTGGATAAATAGGTCCCCTAGAACCTATTTCCTGCCCCTTAGTTGCCGATGGTGAAGCGCCTTACAGGAAGAGGTAAGGTAGCGCTCAATAATTTCATACAAAGAAGAAAAATCCTTTCAACATAGTCCATGCAGTCGGTCAAATGCATTTCACCAAGTGGATAAGTGCCATCTACTACGGTATGACCACGTTTATTTCCTACTCGCCGTTATGCTATGTTATTGGGATGACTTTTTCTTAGTCTTTTCCTTTTCTGTTATTTTTAGGCTTTGGCAAACCACTGTTCTCTTTGAAAGACTACGTTGTGGGACTGATGACTCAGCACTCTTTTCAATGGCCACTATGCTTAAATAGTCTTTAGCTATTGCTATTGGGAACCTCTTATTCCCCGCCCTTGGAATCAACCGTCTTTGAGGAGAAATCCTTTCCTGAAGTTCAACAAGCTATCAATTAGGGTAAGATAAGAAAACTGTAGGCTTTGGCATCTAAAGAGAGATCTGCACATGGTGCTTTCCTTCTTCCGTTCTTTGTTTATGGACCTACAAAGACTAGATCTACACATTTGCTAGTAAGGCAAGCGAATCTAGCCTAATGGAGCACAGATACAATTGGCATTGCCTCTTCTTGCGAAGATTGGGTTAAGTTCAGCCATTTCTAGGCTTTCCCATATCCTTTGGAGTCAGTTAAGGACGGAAAGAAAGAGAAGTCTCCAGTTAGGGGAACCCCCCTATTGAAAAGGGTATCAAGCTAAAATATCAGATCGATAGTGCATTCCCCATCAATCTGAATTGCCAAGCTAGCCTACAGATCTGGGCTGAGAAGAGCAGCTGACCAATGTGTCCAGTGCCCAAAGAAAGCGTTCTTCCTTCAAGACTGAATGCGAATGACTAACTGAGCTCAGACTGAGGCAACGATGGGGAAGAAACCCTATCTATGGTCGGATGAGTAGGTGGCTGAAGTGATAGTAGCAATCCAGCTTTGTGACTGGGCGAGACTCCTAAGTCGAAGAGGGAGTAGCAAGAATTCATGTCTATCACTCCTATGTTTTGAAGCTTAGTCTACTCATAGCATGTTTTGAAGCTTAGTCTACTTATAGCTTCTTTTGCCGGATTAAAATGTAATTATTGATAATGAAATCCAGAACATTGATCTGAGAACTTTCTCTCTAAATTCCTATCACGATCTTTACCTGACTGGCCCCATGCATTCCCTTATTTTTGACTTGTGTTCCGATCAATTCGGATCTTCAAGAGCTGACTTTATATCAGCAAGGCGAACCTGAGCCCATGCTTTGGAAGCTTTCTTTGTCTTTCGATGTGGCAATAAGAGTCGGCTTGGATTTAGCCCGCTGTTGACATCCTATCGAGTGAGTTCTTGCACGAATACCAATTGTATTCAGCTTAGCTTGTTCGCCGCCTATAGGATAGCAATAGCTTCAGGAATGGAAGCTTAGGACCCCTATCTACGATAACAACCCAATTCAGCTCATGATCCGAGATGTCAACTCTAGCGTGAGACAATCGGACTTTGCTTTGACTTGAAAACCGATCGATCGGCATGCCTCGTGGTGGATTCATCATCTGGCCCTTCGATCGTCAGATCTGTCCAAGGAGAGGTGGTTATGTCAGAATTTGCATCTTTAATATATTCATTCTTTAAAAGAAGAAAAAGCCCATCACCAAACTATTGAATTGAAGCAAGTAAGTAAGTTGAATGATTCTCACATGAAAAAGAGTGGCCCTTTGACTCAGTCTTTTTTTTTAGAATTGCAGATGAAGGGATGTCAAACATAGGAGAAAGGCTTTTTGAGGCACTCTAGTCTTCGTATTCGGATACCCCTTAGTAGGTCCTGCCACCTTCCTCTTCGACGAAAGGAAAGGGACTTGTGTTCAATTGCTCTAAAGCTAGAAAGGTGGCAATTGATTGCCCCTATCGGCCTGCTGCCGACATGATCTTAAGGGCTGCACTTGAGTGGCAAAAGGCCTGAACGAGCACTAGCAAAAGGCCTGAAGCCGATCCTACAACTGTTCTCTCACTTAAAAAGATGAGAACCATGACACCTACTAATCTCTTTGTATACTCTTCTTTGTCTGGGCCGTTTCAGTATCTTTTTTTTTGGAGCGGGGAATGAATAATTCAAAAGTCATTCATAGCAAGGCCTTAGCCGGGACTAGGGGACCTTCTCTCGCTGCTAATGTCACCTCTGCCGCTGCATCGCTCTCATCTTCAAAGTAGATATGCTCGAATGGAGGCAGAGATACTAGACCGTCGGGGAAGTCGACTCAGCAGTTCTTTCTTTTGTTTCAGAAGTTGTGATAGAGGATTTTCCTTCTTTCCACTCTTGAAGTAAAAAGGGTTGCCATTGAATCTGTTGACTTTGCTGCTATCATAGAAAAAGAAGAAGATCCCAAACCAAGTGCCATCCTCTTTAAGGCAGGAGCTTAGCCCTCTTCTTATCCTAAACCACTAGAATCAGAAGGAAGGATTGATGGTTGATCCTGGCAATTCAGTGAAGTCATTTTTTAGTCTATCAAGCGGACCTAGGAAGTCTCAGAGAGGGCACCCCTTTTCTTTAGTTTCTTTTTAGTTAGGCTAATTTAATGCCATTTCTTGCTCCACGTTACAACTCTCTTTAATCGCCTTCTTTATGGCTAAACTCTTTTTGAACACCGATTTTTTCGTCAACTTCATCCTCAACTTCTGAACGGGTTCGAGAGTTTGGTTCGACTGAGACTGATGTCTCATCGGGGATGGGAATGCAGATTTAGATGCCTCATATGAGTTGGAAGAGACTTTTTCCAAAGATGAAGACCTAAAGCGTCAGCTTGTTGAGAAAGTTGCTTTAAAGATGGGCACCCTTTCCCTACGGGAAGTTTCAAGCGATAGCAAAGACCTTAGGGAATAGGATCTCTTTCTACGTCTACTGATGCTAATTCGGATGCTTTTGAAACTTTGCTTTGGCGTCTGCAGCTCCTTTGATTGATTCGTAAACCGGGTCCTTCGTGGGATTTGGAGAGGCCTTCTAAGCCCTGGCTTTCACTCGATCGAAGACATGCAAAAAGTCTGATCTTGGGGCAGGCAGAGTCGATGAAGACGGTGCCGCTTCGACTGCCAAAAAAGGCTAGTTAGGAGCATACGGGAAAAGGTTGGGCTTCAACATTGCCTTCTGTCTAGTGACAACTTAGCTACTTGTCTGAATTGAAAAAGTTATTTATTCTATCAATCGTACATATCGGTGTTGCCTTCGTGCCATGTGGAAAAGATCATTTCCAAATGTGATTTCATATCCAGCCAACAATTTCTTTTTTATAGTAGTGTGTAGTTTGCAGTATTTACCTTAGTGTGGATTCGTCTATTTCTTACGAAGCCAGCATAGGCCAAAAAACAGTATGTATCGCCTCTATCTCTATCAATAAGCGCTTGAGACATAGGCAATAGCCACGCACCCTAAGCAATAGCGCTCATAGAGGGAAGTGGAAAAAGGGGCGAAGAATCCTCAGCTGATGAAAGATATGCTGAGACAAAAGCATAATTGGAAGAAAGACCTGCGTCACCAAAGACTTCTCATGGGGGTCTTTCTTGAACCATCCGGCGTAAGGTAAGCAGTGTCAAGCCAGAGCATTTGAGCATCTGAATCCACGGATGAGACCTTTTTCTAAGTCAACTGAACGAAAGGCGTAGAGGAGTTGTTCACACGTCTTGTTGAAAAGGAGTAGTGATTGGTCTCCGTTATCCGGTTGGAGGGTTTTGACCTCGGCCATCCCGCCTGTACTGCTAAAGAAAAAGGGTAGCGAGACGAAGAAAGAAAGTAAAAAGGAGTGACTCAGACCTTCTTTTTTCTTCTTTTATAAAATAAAAAGAAGCATCCCTTTATCTGTTTTAGAGGCAAAAGTAAATCAAAGCAAACTTGTCCATTCCATAAAAGAAAATGACAGCGTTCTGAAAAGCATACAACTAACATCGTGAACCACAGAAAGCACAAATCTTTAGATCCTACGGAAACTATTGGGGACTGCTCATCAAATGCAATAGGAAGGGCACAGTTCCGCTATCAAATAGTAGTGATGAAAAGCTTCCCGTAACACAGCAGCTAATAAAGCAAGCGGACATTTCATTCAAGTGTCAAGTCAAATTCAAGAAAAGAAAGCCCAGTGCCACTGACAGGCCGACTGGGCCTTAAGCTGACTATTCTCTAGACCGGGAAAGGACTTCTCACTTCTAGGCTCGATTACTCGCTAGGCACATTGACGGCGGATGCCCTAATCTATTTAGATTATTAAAGGGCATTATCTAATCCTGTGCAAACTCACTATTTGAAGTGCTCGAACCAAAAAAGTTGAAGTATCCACTCAACAGATAGATAGAGTTCTGCCAACACCCTTCAAGCCAAGCTATGAAAAGGAGGTGTGAAAGAGTATCCCACCCACTGGAGAGTTACGATTAGCAGTTTAACCAGTTAACCAGGTAATCAGTATACGCTCGACCGAAGGGAGAAGAGTGTCAAGAAAAGAGCTCGACCTTACAGTCTTTGATTTGAGCACGTAGCATATCTTCCCGAAGCAAAGGAACTCTTCGTCAGGCAAGTCAGAGAACTGATCCCAGGGTCGAAAGGAGTCATAGACTAGAAAAAGTTAGAGATGGTACCAGGAAGGGCAGGAAACGCAAGGCTTTTTTAAAGCGACAACGCGAGTAGCAAGAGGGGGTATAGAATCGAGGAGTTTACTGCTTACTTGTAAAAGAAAGGTAGTTGACTTGCTGACTCTTAGGGAACTTGCTTACTCGAAAGAGTTTGGGAGGGATTGGCAAAATCGGCTCGACAGATAGGGAGAGGAGGCAAACCACGTCAGCAGCATCCTCCTCAGATGGACGACGAGGCGGAAATGGTAATGAAGGGCTTTTCATTCAGGTGCACACATATAAGATGTTAGCAGTAGCAAGGGCAGGGGCAGGCGAGACAGATATTGACTTAACGGAAAGGACTGAACTTCAAATTCCTATAATCCGTTTGATAGGGTGCTGCTATTGAACAAGAGAATTTCCTTCAAGCCCTATCGAGCGCTTTTGTGTCAATGGCTAGATCGACTATTGGATCTTTGCACGAATCTCCTTCTGGTGGAAGGTGCAGAGGCAATGCAGTTATGCCATTGTTCTTGTTCTCGACTCTGCAGCTATTGAATCAAGATAGGCTGTGAGGCTGTCGGCATAGTTGTTGTTGAAGAAATGCCACATCTGCTTGCACTTCTTTGCCAGTGAATCATAAGAGGGGCCTAGCGCTGAATCGGTTCTTGTGCTAGAATCAGCAGCTATTGCTATTGAATCCCCTGCTCGATCTTAGTGCTACAGAACCAGTAGCAGTAGCAAGACACAAGGTTTAAAATCCACTAAGGCTTTTCGAATTGTTTGAACGAGCAAAGGCACTTCACTGACTTAATCCCTTAGAGCACCTTGTAACATTAAGAGATTTTACATTAAGAGATTTTATACCCCTATACCCCAAGGGGGGAGCACCTACGCACAAAGGAAATCTCTCACACACTACCAGATGCCTAAGAATAAGGAATCAGTAGAGACTGACGTATAGCCGCTTGAACTCATAGCTGTAGAGATAGTCGCTGCCTTTACCGATTAGCTACGTGAGCACTCCTCATAGAACAGAACAACAAAGGGGTTCCTCCTCCAGAGTTCCTAGTAACATCTTTTCTAAAACGGAGAAGTGGGACTGTGGGTCTCCTTTCATTTCCTACACTCCGCGACTAAGAATTTCATTTGTCCTTTCTCGATCAGGTCTTGTCAGAGCCTCCCGTCCCTTGATTCCCCGAGTTGGGGCAGGAGCAGCTTCCGTGTCTGTGCCTTTCCAATATGGGAGGATCTTTCCCCAAGATCTCTTTCTTTACTGCCTCTTGTTTTCGAATCTGCAGGTGTCTTTCTTTTTTTTCTTCGCGGTAGTATGGTAGTTCTTCCTCATAATCATTTCTTGGCACCTAGAATTGGAAAGTAATGGAATGGCATAAATGCTTAGTAAGGTTAGCTTGCTAGTATAGGGCCCTCCTTTCTTTGTCAAAGTGGATACGGACATCTTTAGGACAGAGTGCTTACTTCCTTCTTTCTGTAGTGAGGCTCGAGAGCCCTATTGGTCTATCATATTTTCGAAGGTTTTTCTTATTGTTCTTATATATGTTCTTGGTGTGTACATACGATCCAAGAAGGCAGGTAATGAAATTCACAAAGTGAAGAATATCCAATTTGTCAAAGCCAATCGATCCAAAGCAATAACTCGATTGGCGCAAAGTCCTGAACGCCCAAGACCATCTAAGCCAAGTGAGCCAAGCCGTTTCCTACTCGTAAGTAGCATTTCTCCCTTCTATCTATAGAAAGATGGTGATTACAGATGTTCTTCTCCTCTTTCTTCCATCAATCTTCGCCCTCTACTCTTCTTTGTCTTTGTTAATAAGAATGTGAATACAACTGGGGACAGGTGATCCAATCGTTCGAAGTCAGTTGAATATTAAGATTTTCCTTCCGGGCATATACATATTGATGAGGTTATAGAAGACTGAAAACTTCCTTCCTTTTTATTGAGTTGATCGCTTCACAGGTGTGGATCATTACCGACCGCAGTTCATGTCCTTGTCTCCGGTGCAATAGGTCTTTGGCTTTAGCCGCGGCTTCGTTCTTTGTTGTTTTTCGTCTACCTTACCGTGCCAAGACCATCCTCGACTCAATCAGCTACGCTAACCTCGATCATTCTGAAATGCCTTAAGGTAAAGAGTGGAAAGCAAGCCTGAAAGCCAGGATCCGCGCGTTCTCTAGGGAAGCCGCCCTATCATCTTCTCAAAGTATGATCCGAGAGGATGACAATTCGGATAGGAAAAAGATGGTAGCAAGAACCCATCACCAGAAGGAGGAGAGGTGCACGTAATTTGGCCAAGGGTCGGAGAGACATTCAACCAATTGCTTGATATACCATTTCATTTGGAGAATCAAAATGAAGTAAAGAAAGGAAAAAGGTTATAAACCATCGAGCCATGTTGATTTGAACTCACATCGGACCCTCAGAATGCCGTAGTTAGGATTCGATCTATCTCACATATATGAATAGTATGAGGGCACTAAATGAAACTTCCGATACAGAAGGCAGGCCCACCGCTGGAGGGATGGCATCACTTGAAGAAGAGCTTTGAGACACTTAAGAGACAGAGAAAAGGCTACTTTCTCAATTATCAGGTCCACCATAGGTTAGTGAACTTCCTATGATCTATACCCATGATTGAGTTGAGCCTTTTTTCGAGACTTTCCTAATCTCTAAGGAGAAAGAGAACTACTGGACTAAGAAGTCAGTCTTTTAGGGGTACTAATCCCTCTATTCTATTCAATGCCAGGGAAAGACTTTCTAAGCAATTCCATTAATAAGCTAAAGAAAAGTTAGAGAAGTCCGGAAGTGAGAGAGAAGTCAACCTTCTTAGCCAAGGGACTAAACTATCTTCTCTATCTAATACTGAATTAGATGCCGCAAAAGGTTCAACTCTGGCTCAAGAAAAGAAGGGGAATCCATGAGATTAGTGGCCGTAAGTCCTTTCGTTGAGTTAGGGATGTGCTCCCATCTCTTTCTTTAGGGCAGTGTAAGCTCGACTAGGAAGGTTTTGAGAGATCAGACAGAAGTGAAATATGACAGTAAGGTATGAGAAGAAGTTCAATTTGAAAAGCACTGTACCAAACTTAAGGGGAAACCAAACCTTTAACGTGAAGCTAGCCTATTAGGCGCTGTGTAAGAGCTCTATGTTATCTATGGAATCGCGGCCAGTGCTGCTTGATTGACTGCTTGAAAGTTTAAACCAAGTCTTGGAAGAGAAGTAGGCAGGATATTGGGAAAGATACCACATATAGTTAACTGCCTTGAGGAGTGCCAGCTCCGGGCTAGAGAAAAGATAGCCTATTACTTAAGCTGTGAAAAAGAATTTATAGCGAAAGTTATCTTTTCTTAGTTTAGTCACCGATAAAGAAAGTAGCTAGGCGAAAGGTGATCAATGTCATTTATCAATTCAATTTCTGAAAAAAGATGATATTAAAAAGAAGGATTTGCCTTGGAAAGACCCCAGTGAAAAATGAGTTGGTTTTTTCCTTTACAAACGCTCTATGTATGAGAATTTGCTTACATATAGAATCACATGCATTAACCAAAGAAAACTGCTAGAGAAAGGTATCTAAAAAGGGCCAGTTCTCGAGCTTCCTTGACCCACTACCAAATAGTTCGCTCACAAGGCAAGGCCTCTCGATCGCATTTAAATAGCTTTTCGGAAGCATGCAAAAGACCTCGAAAAGGTCTTCGCCTTTCCGCTTCAAGAAATGTCCCTTGGTAACGACCTCCTACAGATTTGCTCTCCATAATGTTCTTTTGGGACACAGTGGTGGGTGGGTATCGGTCTTGGTCTCATTGGTAGTCTCAGTCCAGCTCATACTGAAAGCATGAATTTTCGGTATACTTAATTGCGGCTCACCTGCTCTTAGCTAATTGTAATAGGCGGGCATGCTTCCTTCAAAGACTGGCAGATCGATCAAAAAGAAAGAATCCTCGTTTGTGTCTGCTCTCTTCAGTTTAAACCACTACGATAGATCGTTCCCCATTAATTAAGTAGACTGCGTCACGCCACTCGTGCTTTTGATAAGCAGTTTTTCTTACACCCACGGTACCGCCGACATAGGCTAAGGCCGGGTGGTCAGGAAGTATGTATGTGAAGCCAACTACTTCCTTTCCTATACACTATAGACGAGTGCGGCTTTCCAATATGATGAGATGGAAGTCCGACTGGTACCAAAAAAGCTATGTGCGATATGAGACCTATTCTTTGGCTTGATAAGGTGATGGATCGCGAGATTTAAGATGCGATTACGTTGACCCATTCCACTAATACGAGAAAGCGAGGCAATGTATATTGTTTTGAGAGGTTCCACGCGGAGATGCGAGATGGGTATTTATACGGATATAACAAGGCAGGATAGGAATCGAGTGAAGAAGAAAAGAACTACAATAGAGGCAAGAACTCGTTATTCAAATGCTTTCTCTGGTTCGCTTGCCCTTGTTCAAAGAGTTTCTTTTTTAGTGGTTACTGCGGATTAACTTATTTCGGAGGGAGTGAAGAATAGCTATTCTTTCGTACCGGGAATCCACTTCTGAAAGATGCTGAGAAGAAGCTTTTGTCTCTTGCTTGTTCGGTTCGCCCTTATGAAGCCGTGAACTCTGCTTTTGCGGGTACTTTGACCGTTGAAGGAACAAGCGCAATAGCCATAGAGTAGTCAATACCCAAAAAAAGGTAAATGGATAACGGAGAGAAAGATCCCCGCCTAAGTAGTAGAGTGGCCGAGCCAAGTCAAACTTCGCTCGAGAGTCAGGAAAGCAAGGGGGGAGATTCGAGTTTACAGGAAAGATCAGAGTCGGATTACCAGTCTTTGAAACTAGCTACTAGAACTAGGCATTGAAACATACAATTTTGTTAAGCCGAGTGAGATGGCATGGCTCTCTAGCCTGGAGACCGATTCCAAGGCGAAGGTAAGAGCGGTGGCAGTAGGGATTTGGTAATTAAGACAAAAGAGGATCCGTTTGCAGACGCTTTGCGGGAAAGAGAGTCCAGTGATTGGGGTGGGGTCGATTGTTTCACAAAGAGATTCTCTTCTTTCTTATAGAATAAGATCAAATCACGAATGCTTGAAGCTATTGTTCGTCTATCCCCTCCCCTGCTCACGCTCTTAGGACGAATGAATCCACGCCCGGGCAAGATCAATTATATATAAGGCTATCACTTCAAATCCGGAATGGAAGGCGGGAAAGCCGTGCTTATGCTTAAGAAGAGGAACTAGGCAAGCAGGGAACCACTATGAATGCCAAGCCGGGACTAGCCGCATACAGACAAGCAAGAAGAGAAGGGACCCTTATGACTGGCAAGGAGTTCCTCTTAATCACAGGCCAAGATCAGAGAAGTGAACCTAATGAATGGCCAAAGCAAGGTCTCGGGGAACCTCTTTTTATGGAAAAGCTTATGAGGAGCGGAGCGGAAAACTAGTTAGGCTCAGGTCGAAAGATTGGTCAGTGAAGTAGTGAAGAATAACCATACCAGGCCACAGCAGCCACACCAGGGCTACTAAGAGAGAGACCGTCCGAGCGCACATGGCATCAATCAGTAGCTTGACTGGAAATCACTGTCTTGACTGGCATGGATGAACCAACTACTTGATCCTTAAAAGTCAAACAAAGTCGCTATGTCTATTGATTGAACTCGAGTTTCCGCTTTCGTCAGTTCAGTAAGAAAGGGGCTTTAGCAGGTAGACAAGTCTGACCTCACCAGGCACTTGGCCTACTCCGCAAGAGATTGCTCTCCCATTGGGCTCTAAGCTATCCCCGCGCTGAGTTAAGAGTTCCCTTTCCAAGAGATAGGACGAGGTCGCTCCTTCCTGTTTAAAGAGGTAGTTTCCCATCCCACCACCAAGCCATCAGGGATTACCTCTTCTCTTGTTTCTAAATAGCGATAGGATTTTACCAACTATAGGTCATCCTATCAATATCCGCCTTCTTGTCCATAGAGGTAGTCCAAATGGACATCTACTAGTCGGTGTCAGGCCGTCCTCCTCCCTTATGTCAGTATGCTCTCGGCATATTCTTGATCCGGGCCACTTACCATCAAGGCACCTATTTGCTTTTTCTTCATCCAGTAGTTTGATCCTCCAGGGGTTTCGGATATCTCTTACGCTATTTCGAGATGCTCTTGCTTGCTGCTCTCTTTTGAGTTCCAGGTGGACTTTGCAGCGAGCCCTCGGCGATTGAGGGAAGACCTTTATCCTCATTTCTTCCTTCTACTTATTAGAGTTGTAAGCGAAGAGAAGTGACCTATTGGAGAATAGGGCACGAAGGCTTAAGTAGCAGCTATCTTAGATAGGAGCTATCTATTTGAATTAAGAACTAAGGCTGCGTCAGGCTAAAAGGAAGCAGCCTATTGGACTTCTCTTAGTAGCTCTCCTGTATGTCCCAAAAGCTACTTACTGGCTACGGTTCCAATGGAGAATGGCTCAAAGTGACTTCTTAAACACACTCTATCGCATTAAAGAGCTTCTCCTGTCCTTTAGTCGGGTGTGTTCTGGGCTAACTATTTCACCATGTCAGTACTAAAGAAAAGAGCTTCCCTTGTTCCTTTATCTGTCCTGTCTGTTCTGTTCATTCTTTCCTGTCTAAACAAATTACTGGCTTCGGTTTGATTGAATAGGTTAGCCTGGAAATTCCTAAAGAAGTAGTATAGCTTGTCCCCCCTTTGCGATTGGGGGCTAGGGGGAAGACAAGGAAAGGGGGGAAGACCAGTAAAGAAAGAACTCCTTGAGAAGCGGAAGAAGGGGAAGTCAGCCTCGAAGGCAGTCCCAACTTGCCAAGTAGTTCTCCCGTAAGTTCGACCACCTTTATCGATATGAGATTGTACCTGTCGATGTGAACCTCCCCTTATACCTTTTATATCCGGTACGCTAATAAGTCTTAGACCACATCCTGACCAACTTTCCTGTGAAAGATTGCCACTAGGCGAATAGGTCGATTACCTTTACCCGTACATAGCCTTTCCTGCTCGATCTCCAGTAAGCGCCGTATTCCTCTTTCTTGGTATGAGCGAGATAAGGACTAAGCTATACTGGTAGACTAGACTAAAAGTAAGAACTCTACTTCGGTACATGAGTTAGATCTCAAAAAGGTTCCCATCGATTAACCACTAAAGGCTTCCAACCTAACTTCGATATGGAACTGCCGTTTACAACTCTTTGATCCACTCCTAGTGGGTGGTATTCGTGGGTCACAGTGAGAAAGCACAGGAGATCGCTCTAAAGGAAAGGTAGGCTCTTAAGTCGGCTAGAGAGACCTTCGGAGGTGGAAGAGTTCCAGAGGTCAGTTATGAACTGGAAAAAGTCGGTCACCAACAAAGCCTAACAGAATGGCTGTTCTCCTAGCTCCGGATAGGTGGTCTCATAAGGTCACAGCATTACTACTACCAGATCCGGCCTGAAGCTTCAAAGGTCACCTCCAATTCGAGTGTGCGCTTAGGTACGCTCTTGCTCTCTCCTCTTAAGGAAAAATGTCATAGGTACTTTTTTCCAGTAGACAGGCTTTAGTGAAGACTGTTGAAAGAGGAAACTAAAGACGAAAGTCCCAATTGATTGAAGAAGGATATCATAACTCAACAAAAGTTACGGGGGAAGCTACCTCTTGTGCCGACGCCTTCCCTTTCTTAGTCCGATCCCGCCTTCAAACTATTAGAAAAGAGCTAACTCCTCCCCTACTCAACCAGATTCAATCCCTCTTGTCTTCCTGGAAAGTAGGTATGGGTCACAACCAAGAAGCAGAACTCCTCCCTATCTAATCAGTCTATGACTTCTGAGTAAGGCACTCTCCGAAAGGAAGGTCAACAGGAGTTAACAGCAAGTGCAATAGAAAGGCAGTTGGAGGCAGGCGATAGGGAGTATAATCAGTCCACATCCAGAAAGTGTGAGGCAGGTTTGGATAGGACACTGAAAGCTTAGTAAAGGCAGGAACTAATATGACCAGTTTCCAAGAAGGAACTGCACATCTTAATCCATTAACATATCCACGGGGGGGCAAGCTCTTATAGGGTGTGAAGGATAATTCGGCAACTGCTTGAGAAGAAGTTCTTCCATTTATCTTATCGAATGTGGGACTTGCAGAAATAGGATTTGAGGCAGAGGTTCGACACTTAGCTCGGCATTTAGGGTAGCATTCTACTACTTCTTTCTTCTCGTGGAATGCCGAGCGACCTCAGTGGAAGGACCAATCATGTCAACGACCAAAAAGGAACAAATAGAACTGTTTTGAACAAGCTTCCAGCAAACTAAGATAGAACAAGAGCCCCGCTCAAGCTGAGAGAAGAGATCGGGCCAAGAAAGCGGACCAGCAAAAGAATAGTCCTTCGCTTTAAGCTTAAGGCTCAAAAGGGATTTTTATTTAAGCAAAGGCTAAGGTTTTCTGATTTTGAGGTTTATCCTAGCATCTTATCCTCTATCGGCCGTTCTTACAGCGGGGTCTGTCGCCTTCCCTTTTATAGTTAGAGCCAGCTAGGTAGTAATAGCATTTATAGTTTATGTCTCTCTCTTCTTTTTCCTGAGTGAGTCCGAGGTTTGTTGATCACAACAACTAAAAGAAAGCTTTCACGCATTTTCAATTCTTCCTTTCACGAGTCATTCTCATGCCAAGGATTTGAACTTCTCTTTCAATCACATCACATCTTGATACCAATTGAACCCGAAGAGGTCGTCCCCATACAACTCAATCTTCGTCAATTAGTACAACTGGGCAGGTTTCCGCCGGGTAGTCTTCTTGCTAACAGAGTGTAGCCATAGCGAAGGCTTTTTGGCATATTCGATCGAAGGAAAGGGACACGTCAACTATACTGAATCTTCAAGAGGGCTGGCTTTATTGCATTGGCTTCGAGGCTAGGAAAAGACTTTGATCTAGATTGATCGGTCAACAATAAGGATAAAAAAGCTTTTTTTCTATGAGTCCCGTGACGTCCTCATTGGTCGGATATAGAGTAAATAAGGCCAATAAAAAATAGAAAGAAAGTCTCTTTCTACGAAATGTAAAGAGTGGTCTTCTTTCAAGCGCCTTTGGAAAGGCTTTCTTAATGGTTGAACCTAAAAGAAGGAAAAGAGCATAGGCCCCCTTCGTTCCTTTCATAAGTCATTTGAAAAGACGAAGTCAATGTAGGTTAACCGCAGAACATACTCTCAATCCGCGGCTGCCGGCCAAGATTCGTAATCGAAGAAGGCGAGATTATTGGGCCTGATCAAGAATCCCAGGGGCTTTCATTTTCTTGACCGCAACATACGTCACTCTCGTGGAGAAGTTCAATGAACCCTCTCTACATTTTATTCTGCCGGTCAAGTCGATTTTGCTAACTAGCTATGAGATAGGATTCTTCGTCGTGGATCCATGCTTTTCTCGTCATGCTTTTTTTCATTCGAGTTAGGGAAGCGGCTTCCAGCTGATTACTACATTCAGGTCACCTCTTTCATCTTGAATTTAAAGGTTTTCAGGTCAAAGTAAAGCCGACTTTTTCCTGCAAAGAACCTATATATACTAAACCCAACCACCGCCTAAGACCCTCTCATAGCCATCTCTTTAGATCCTAGCCCAAAGAATCCCATCATAGGTGAAAGCGCAATAACAACTGGCAAATAAAATCCAATCAAAACTGTCCAATCTCGTGCTTAAAGGGGTTCGCAGTACTTGCTTTATGCCTTTCCTTCTGACTTTCCTGAGCGAGGAAGGGAATCGCTACTTCAAATGCAAGCAAGGAAGCACTAACCTATACCTATACGACTGCTACTCTTATTGATGAATGTGGGCTAAGGACGTTGATACCTGAGCCCTCTTCAAGTCTTGTTTTCATGCCTACCAGTCAAGATGCCAAAGAAGAAGGAAGATTGACCACCGTCGATTCCTAGATGCTTTTCATACTGAGGTCGAGGTTGTAGGCTCCCCTGTGTGTAAATGGTTCTTTTCTTCTTCAATTTAGTTTGGTGATGACCAGCTACCCAGTCTGATTTCTAGTACATTCTTAGGGGGAACTTGGTAACTTGGTGAAGCAAGAAAGAGAGAGTTTTGCGGCAAGCCCTGTCGAAAACAAGAAAGAAGAGGTTGATGCACCTGCCCGGCAGTGGGTGGATTCAGCTCGATCAACTGGGATAGGAGTTTGTTTTCTCTATTTTGCGGAAAGCAGTGCGTGCAGAAAGCAGTGATTCATGGGAGGGAGCAGCTTCAATAGCTTACAGCCATGCATTTGAGCTCTTTAGGGTCCCAAATCCATGTTTCACTTGTAGACATGCTATTTTTGACATCATTTCGAGTAAATTTAATATCATATAATAATGCCTCAGAATGGTCTAATATTTAATCATTGATTAATTTTTATTGATCTTTTTGAGTGTCGGGTTTAACAGACATGTTTAAGTTAATCAATTAAATTGATTTTAACTCAAATTTCAGTTAAAATATGAAGAAGTTTAAAAGACGTCTACCTGTGTGGACGCCATTTAGAGTTTATTCTTATTTTAACGTTTAAGTTTGAATTTTAATCAGTTGATTAATTAGCTAAAAGGCGTATGTGAGGCACGACGCGTTTTAGGTTTCCTAAGCAATTTCTACTTCTCTTCTGGATGTTTATCCTTATCTTAATTAGTATAAAAGGCGTCTCTACATGGCGACGCGTTTTAGCTAATACATATAAAGATAAGTTTTTCTCGGATGTTTATCTTTATCCTAATTAATCTGATAGGCGTCTTCAAGGGTTGACGCGTTCTAGATAATTATATATAAAGATGAATTAATCTGTATTTATCTGTTGGTTAAGATGGATAAATCCCAAATTTTTCCATGTAAATCCGCAGACGCAGAAGAAGTCTATAAATATCCTGCATCTTGAAGGGGTAAAAAAAAAGTTAGAATCAGAGTTGGTGATTAGTTAGTGATTGAGGCGATAACGAATTGAAGATCGAAGCAACGACGTCCACACGCCGAAGTGCTGCTGTTTCCAGAAGTCGGCATCAAATCTTCATCCAATTCAAGGCTTCATCCAACCGGCATAAGTTTTTCAATTCATTTCTGCAGTTTTTCATATTCATTTCATTAATTCTGCATTCTTCATCACATCACTCTATGCAACACACACCACATTAGTATCATTTTCAAAACCAATTTAAAGGGGTTTCAAAGACCATCCCCACAAGTGAGTTCTATGTTTAGTTGCATGTTTAAAACTCTGATTAGAATGGATACTACTTTTGCTTAAGTTCTCATAATTTCTTTATTCTTCTTTCTATTTCTTACAAGCTGTAAAGGAGAATCAAAAGGGGAGGAAATCAACAAGCAAATCACAAAGACTCTGGACGATTCTCAAATTCAAACTCAACAGCAAGAACAAAGAAAAGGAAGGGCTCTCTTTCTTCAGCCGGCTGAAGGAGGGGAACCAAGAGCTCAACATCTCCCACGTTTAAACAGGTAGGTGATCAAACTTTCTTTTGAAACTTTTAAGTCAAAAGTTTCTAGCGATCACTTCACTTAGTTTCTTTTTAATAGGCTTTATTTTGCACTTAAACAACATAGATTTTTCATGGTAATCACACACTCATTTTAAGCACTCACAGCTTTTTTGACGATCACGGTGGGACTTGGTCTCGCCATCTTTTAGTTCTTTTGTTCTTGCTGTTATCAATCGGGCACCCACGGTGCACCACTTGTGTCTCTCGACACGTCCTCACCAATTGGTGAGTGTTTTTAGTTTAGTTAATTCCCTACCTGCACCACGTGCACACCCCAGTGGCAAGATCTTGCCCTCCCCGTTGATTAGTTAAAAAGCTGTTTTTGTGATGAAATGTTGAGTGATTGACTGATATCTTAGTTGTTTAGTTGATAAAATCATCCTGTTAAAAACCTGAAACCAAAAAATCTTGTATGAGCTGATTATTTATTGTTTTTACCCTGCTTAAGGAGGAATCAACACATAAATTCCTCCTGGAAAACTGCTTCTGCGACTTGAAAAGCATCCAGGAACAGCGACGCATTTCAAACTGCGTCGGTTATCCCAGACGCCTTTCAGTCTTATTTCTCTGTTGTCTGCAATCTAAGCTTCTGCGAAAAATTAAGGCTCTGTTTGAAAGGCGTCGACCACCATCGACGCGATTCAGGCAGTTTCTTATTTCTTCTTCAGTTCTCAGATTTTTGTGATCTGTGTGCTAATTACCCATTATGTATTAAGCATTAGAGGCCATCCAGGCTACAGGTCATACGCATTGAGGCTAACACCCTCCTTTTCTTAGGAACACTCTACTTGACGTCATCAACTCTCTCTGATTGGGTCGGTCCCTCGATCAGACTAGAGAAGTTGGCGTTGAGACCTCCTTAAGTCCCCAAAATCAAGGTACTCCTCCTTGATCATCGAGCTGGTTGTACCAGTTGAAGTCCCGGTTAGATTCCATAAACGTTGTGAGAGAAAGCCATAGAGCATAACGGTGGATATTGAACTGAAACTAGGATCCCGTCCCTTGAGCGAATTTGTGGTTTAATTAAATCCAAATAACTCGAACTGATCAAAAGATCGAAGAGTCACCAAGAAGCTTTGATGGAATATTTGCAGAAGGTGATGGTCAACGAGGACGTGCCGGTGGAAAAGATTACAGCATTGTTAGTTCCTCAGGGGGATCAGCCCTCCATTACATTTCACACATCGGAACTAGCACCGCCAGCAGCCAGAAGCATGGCTCTCAGCATCACGGTCAACATCTGCAAGAAGGCCGTGGATGCATGCCTGGTTGACACAGGGGCTTCGATCAATGTTTTACCTCCGAAGACCCTGGAGCTGTGCGGTGTGCCCAAAGAAAAATGGTTGCCTAGCCCCATCTCTATGACATCATATGATAACTCCACTCGTTCCCCTCTGGGAATGGTTTATCTGAAAGTAGAGCTAGGCCCTGTAAGTCATGCTGAGGTCGAATTTCATATTCTAGAAATCGACCCTTCTTTGAATGGCATTTTAGGTCGTCCTTACATAAAAACTCTCGAGGCGATTCCCTCCACGAATCATCAATGCCTCAAATTTTCCTTTAAAGGACGAATCATTAAAGTGACGAGCATGCCGATCCTTGCTGCTGCTCATACCTTGAATATCAAAGCTACTTCTTTACCTGGCCGACAACCTTTTCTATCGGTATTACAGGTTTACCATCCAGTGGTTGATCCTCTGAAAACTGCCACTATTTCTCCTTACCCGTTAAATGCCATAAAAAGGGAGAAGTGCATGAGTACCCCAGGATGGAGAATTATGATGAAGAGCAGTTATCACCCTGGGAAAGGTCTGGGCACACAATTACAAGGTAGGACCACTCCTGTCAAAGATCACCGAGGAGCACCTGGAAGCGGCCTGGCTATAGGCCAAGAAAACTGAAACAACACATTGTTCAACAAGCAGAGAATGAAGATGGTCGGAAAGCCTGGGAGACGATGTCTACACCGCCCAAGGAAGGCCGGGATCCCCTAACATGGACCTTGTATACACATTTTGTAAAGGGGCCCATAATTAGCCATGACAACACGGTGGTCATTACTTCGTGTTTTGACTTCCATGATATATATGGGAGAGACTTGGCCAGGCATTGCTCGGAACTACTCACGTACCAGTCCTTGGAGGCTCTGCGGCCTATGAAGAGGAGAAAATTCCATGATCCTGAATGTGAATGGTACAGGTGGTTCGATCTGAGAGACCTCTACATTGCACTGAACAGACTATTTCTAGATCCTGCAGAACCCAAGTGGCCGCCGCAGATTGATGAGCTGATCGAAAGTCCCGGTCCTATCTTTGACAAACGGATATTGCTATCAGAAGAGACCGATGAAGGGGAGCCAGATGACCCCTGTGAAGCTGGCTACACCACATATCTGCTTTGGAGGGGGACATATCCTTCTCATGTTTTCATGCTCCATACTTTGTTTCGCACATTGCTCCTGACCCCGACTTGGTCGCAGGTCATCATTGAAGATATTCTACGGGCTCCGCCCGTTATGATTACTATGTCCCCTCGGGAACTCATTCCACCACCTCCTCTCGATCTAGAGAGGATGTATGATTTGATCTGGGACATACTGCTCTATGATCCCCCTAACCCTTTGGCCTTGGTGCCACTTCCTCCATCTAATTCTCCTTCTATTTGTATTCATTCTTGTTTTATGCTTAACTCCTCCACTGTCCAATAAAAAACGCCAATTTGGCAACAAATTCTTCCCATATCCTCATTAAGGAAACCTCTTACTTGTCCAATCACACCCCATTGCGCGGGTCTTTCGGCCAAGATTCTCTCCTAGATCTACTCTGCCCCTCCCCTCCAGAGGATTCTCCTGTATTTCCACTTGTATCCCAGGATTTCCATTCTGCTTCATCATCATTAGGTTATAATAGGGAGTTTAGTGAAGTTAGGCAGTCTAGTTCTAGGCAGGTTAGTCAAGTTAGGAGGTCTAGGAAGTCTAAGGGTAGGCGAATTCCAGATAGATACCTCTAAGACTTAGCTGATAGATGCTTTTCTTACTCTTTAATCCCTCAATTATTAGAAAATCTCATTCAGATGCCAGAAGACTGTATGGACGATGAGTCAGTCAATGATGGGTATGGGGTGTATGAGTTAGTACATGAAAAGGACTCCATTATTGAAGATGAGGAAGATGACGAGGACGTAGCTGAGGCATATGCCAGTGGAGTGAAGAGATTCGATGAACCCTCAACTGCCGTAGAAGAGCCCACCAAAGAAATCAATTTAGGGACTGAAGACGAACCTAAGGTTGTCCTCGTCAGCAAAAATCTTTCTACAAAGGATGAGAAGGCAATGGTACAAGTACTTAAGGACTATAAGGACACTTTCGCCTGGAGTTATGAAGATATGCCAGGGTTAGACTCATCTTTAGTTGAACACAGGTTGACATTAAAGGATGGAGCTAGCCCGGTCAAGCAGAAATTAAGGCGATTCCACCCACAAATGGCTCTAAAGATGAAGGAAGAGGTCGACAAATTACATAAAGCCAAATTTATTAGAGTTGTCCTTTATCCACAATGGGTGGCCAACATAGTCCCGGTTATGAAAAAGGACGGGAAGGTCAGGATTTGCATTGACTTCCGCGATCTGAACCGGACGTGTCCTAAAGATGATTTTCCATTGCCTCATATTGATGTACTCATTGATAACACCGCTGGCTATGAAACCTTATCATTTATGGACGGATTTTCAGGATACAACCAGATTAAGCTGGCAGAAGAAGATCAGGAAAAGACATCATTCACTACACCTTGGGGAACATACTGCTATGTCGTCATGCCATTTGGATTAAAGAATGCTGGAGCCACTTATCAGAGGGCTATGATGGCTATATTTCATGACATGATGCATATAGATCTGGAAGTGTATGTGGATGATTTGTTGGTTAAATCTAAGACAAAGGCTGAGCATGCCAAAGTTTTGGCAAGGGTATTAGAGAGATCGAGAGAGTATCAGTTAAAGATGAACCCCAAGAAATGTGTATTCGGGGTATCTTCAGGAAAATTACTTGGATTCATTGTCAGCAAACGGGGAATTGAGATCGATCCCAACAAGGCGAAGGCTATAAGAGAAATGCCACCTCCCAAAAACTTGAAAGAGTTGAGAGGATTAATCGGGAGGTTGCAATTTATTCGCCGTTTTGTCTCCCAGCACTCACAAAGGTGTAAGCCGTTTTACGAGCTTACCAAGCCGGGAGTTAAATTTGATTGGGACGATAAGTGTCAGGAGGCATTCGATGGATTAAAGAACTATATTTAGCAAGTCCTCCTGTTTTGAGACCACCATCTTCAGGCAAACCATTGATACTTTATATTTCTATCCTGGATGATGCAGTGGGGGCTGTCCTAGCACAAGAGGATGAAGAAGGAAAGGAGAGGGCAGCCTATTATCTCTCTAAACTTCTCAACCCCGCTGAACAGAGATACACGGCGATGGAGAAAACATGTGCAGCATTGGTCTGGGTTGTCCAGAAATTGAAACATTATTTTCTGGCCTATGAAGTCCATCTCATCGCTAGGATGAATCCGATCAAATTCCTTCTGGAGAAATCTGTTCTTACTGATAGGTTAGCGCGATAGCAAAGCTTTCTATCTCAATTCGATATCATTTACATTCAGCAGAAAGCGATCAAGGGCTATGCCATAGCGGAACATCTCGCTCATCATCCCCTTCCTCGTTTTGATCCAGTGCGATCAGAGTTTCCGGATGAGGAACTGATGTCCGTAAATCAAATCAGAGATGATATGTGGACTCTGCATTTTGACGGAGCTCTGAATTCTCATGGAAAGGGGATCGGTATCGTTCTGTTATCACCTGAAGGTGTCACCATTCCACAAGCCTTTCAGCTTGACTTTCCAGTCACCAACAATATAGCTGAATACGAGGCACTCCTTGCTGGCCTCGAGGCTGCTCATTTCCATGGTGCCACTAAACTCAGGATTGTGGGTGATAGCCAACTGATTCTTCGCCAAATGCTGACCAAGTATCGAACTCTTGATCCCAAGCTCAAGCCTTATCAAGAACTTACTTCTGCCTATTCAAAGCTTTTCACGAAATTGATCTTTGTCCATGTCCCTAGGAATCAAAACATCTTGGCTGACGCTCTAGCTGCATTGGCATCTTCTCTTGATTTTCCAATCAGCAAGCAATCCGAATCAATCATAGTTCATAGGCGTCTCTCACCCGTCGTGAAAGACCCTTCATTTCTTAGAACTAAGGAGAAGTTGTTGAAGAAAGTCAGAGATGGAGATATCGTGGAGAAAAGAGAAATCATGTTGATGGAGCTGTTAGAAGAGATGGATGATGAACAGAAGCCATGGTATTATGAAATTGCCAAATATTGTGAAGATCAATTGTATCCTGAGGAAGCAACAACTGAGGAGAAGAGAGCTATCAGGAGAGTTGCTCAACGATACACCCTAGTTGGAGGAGCACTGTACAAGAGAGGTTTTGATGGAGTTCTTCTGAGATGTCTAGATGAAGATGAGCTTTGGAAGGTTATGGAAGGAGCTCTGTGAGTGCTTAGAATGATTGTGTGATTATCATGAAAAATCTATGTTGTTTAAGTGCAAAATAAACCTATTAAAAAGAAACTACGTGAAGTGATCGCCAGAAACTTTTAACTAAAAAGTTCCAAAAGAAAGTTTGATCGCCTACCTGTTTAAACGCGGAAGATATTAAGTCCTTGATTCCCCTCCTTCAGCCGGCTGAAGAAAGAGAGCCCTTTCTTTGTTCTCTGTTCTTGCTGTCGAATTTGAAGTTGAGGATCGTCCAGAGATTCTTATGATTTTGTGCTTGATTTACTCCCTTTGATTCTCCTTTGCTCCGTTACAAGAAAATGGAAAGAGAAATGAAGAAACAATAATGAGAACTTAAGTAGAAGCAATATCCATTCTAATCATAGTTTTAAACATGAAACTAAACAGCAAACTTACTTGTTTAATGGCTTTTGAAACCCCTTAATCAAATAGGTTTTGGAAAGATTGATGTTGTGGTGTGTGTTGCATGAAGTGATGATGAAGAATTAGAGATTAATGAAGATGTAAATGAAGATGCAGAAATGAAACACTTAGGCCGAATTGGATGAAGCCTTGAATTGGATGAAGAATGGACGCCGACTTCTGGAAACAGCAGCGCTTCGGCGTTTAGACGTCGTCGCTTCAATCTTCAATCACTAACTCTGATTCTAACTTCTCTCTCTTCTTTTTTTTTTTTTTTAACTTTCAAGATGCAAGGTATTTATAGACTTCTTCTGCATCCGTGGATTTACATGGAAAAACTTAAGATTTATCCATCTTAACCAACAGATAAATACAGATTAATTCATATTTATCTGTAATTATCTAAAACGCGTCAGCCATTAAAGACGCCTTTCAGATTAATTAAGATAAGGATAAACATCCGAGAAAACTTATCTTTATCTGTATTAGATAAAACGCGTCAACATGTATAGACGTCTTTTACACTAATTAAGATAAGGATAAACATCCGGAAGAGAAGTAGAAATAGCTTAGGAAACCTAGAACGCGTCAACCCTTGAAGACGCCTATCAGATTAATTAGGATAAAGATAAACATCCGAGAAAAACTTATCTTTATCTGTATTAGATAAAACGCGTCTACATGTATAGACGTCTTTTACACTAATTAAGATAAGGATAAATATCCGAAAGAGAAGTAGAAATAACTTAGGAAACCTAAAACGCGTCAACTCTTACAGACGCCTTTTAGCTTAATTAATCAACTGATTAAAATTTAAATTTAAACGTTAAAATAAGAATAAACTCTAAATAGCGTCTACACAAGTCGACGTCTTTTAGACTTCTTCATATTTTAACTGAAATTTGAGTTAAAATCAATTTAATTGATTAACTTAAACATGTCTGTTAAACCTGACACTCAAAAAGATCAATAAAAATTAATCAATGATTAAATATCAAACCATTCTGAGACATTATTATATAATATGAAATTTACTCGAAATGACGTCAAAATTAGCGTGTCTACAGCTGCCTCACCTTGGCATCGTCTTTGCAAGGGAGTGAAATGAAATGGAATGTACTGAAAAGGTGATGCCAAAGTGTGATGAGACACGCTCTCAACATCACATGATTGGAATTTTTCTCAAAATCATCAATGAAGATAGTTCAAGGAATCAATAGAATCAATCCTGTCTGGATGAGGTAGACAAGGAAATAAAATAAAGTCGATCAACCTCCACGGAGTGGGAAGTACCCCAAGTCGTAGACACTGCAGGTTTCATCATGGGGAGCATTTGCCAGCCAATGTGGACGTGCTGCAGCCATGATGGATCTTAAAAGAAAACAAGAAATATTGGATAAAGGGTCCAAGAAATGATAGAATTCCAAGGATATCTTCAAGCGAACCTCAAAGATAATCAAGATACTCAGTTCAGAATGGAATATTTCATATCATGTTGGAATTATTTGATTTAATGGTCTAAAACTTAATCAATAATTAATCTTTATCGCAATGATTTCAAAATCCTATATGATGCATGCTGGGCTAAAAGAAAAATATAAAGTTGAATAAAATATAAATTAATCAAGGATAATATTGTTAAATTATCATTAATAAGTCAAGACATCAATTCTTGTAATTCAGTGCTAAGCCGAAGCTCATTTATCCACGCACCGTTTCACAAAAGTGGAACCATCGTCCTCACTAATTAACAATCCAACGGCCTATCCGTGCGATTAAGACTCCACTGGAATTATCATTGTTTTTGTTGTAGGGGAACTCAAATTCCAGTTTCATCAAAATCACAAGGTCCTTGATATACTCTAATAAATACTTATCATATAGTAATGCAAATGATTTACATGGAATAATACAATGATAGAAATAACTGTCTTTTTAGCCACGGTCGAGACTTCTTGACTCCCACAGTGGGATCTTCTTGATATTTTCCAGCTTTACTTTTTTTGAATTTCCTGCAATCAAAATCATTAATAATGCCAATCAAAAACCACAGAATTTCGGATAAATCACAGAAAGGATAAAACGCGTCGTGTCGTGCAGACACCATTAAACATTGAAACGCAGCAGTGCTCCTCGACGCCTTTTACTCACAGGTTTCTGGCTGTTCTCTACTCGAATTCCAACTCTACCAATGCACATCCCTTTTCCAATAAGGAAAAGTCTTCTTAGGATCGCAATTCCTTCTATATAAACACCCTTAGGTTGTTCCCAAACAATCCTACCATAATCCAAAGATCCTAGGTTGAGTTTTCTTCCAAAGTTTCAAGGTTTCTCCAAAGTTTCCAAGGTTTCTAAGCTTCAAGAAGGAAGAACTCCGAAAAAGAAGATGGGTTCTTCAAACAAGAGGATGAAGATGTCTCTAGAGAAGTTCTCCGACGTGGAAAATCACCTCAACGGAAGAGATCCCAATCTTCAAGTAAATTAAATCAACTTCCCTTCAATTCTTCTTCATGTTCTTCGTGTTCTTTTTTCTTGTTCTTCCTTTTGTTTTCAGAATTATCCCATGTTTCCCGGCCCAAGGAAGTTCACCTCTCTCCCCTGGATTCGTAAACTTGCAATAAGTGTTAAGCTTTCCATGCAAGTTTTCATATCCAAGTGAAATCTTCAAGGACTAGTGGTGCTTGCCAAACATTACAAAAGTTCGAATGTAGATTGGGCGGCTATGGGTGCCTTGATCGAGTGGTGGCATCCCCAAACTCATACGTTCTTCTTCCAAGACTTCGAGTGCACAATCCTTTTGGAGGAGGCAGAGCTTCTATTGGGTCTCCCAAAGACCAAAGAGAACAAAGATAAGATAGCTTTAACAAGAGAGAGAATCACTGGTCAACAATTGTTGACATCAATTATGAAGGATCCTTCAGAAGCTAAAGGATGCCTTACCAAGAAGGGGATCAATCTTGCAAAGCTCGCTGAGTGGACTCTATATGAAATTGATGATCTAAGGGAGGATGAAGCGGAGGATGTGACGAAAGCTTTCGTCACATGCCTTGCCGGTGCCTTGTTCTTCCCTGCGCAGGACAACATCTTAGAAGATGACCAAGTTAGTGCCATCTGCGCAATCTTCGAAGGTAAATCCATTAGCACTGCACTCTTGGCATATCTTTACAGCGGGCTTTGTGCGGCATCTATGGGTCGTCATCCCTATGGTTGCATGTTACTCTTTGCTCTATGGGTTGAACTTCACTTCAAGGTTGGGTACTGCAAGAAAAGGCCTCAAAGACCATCTCAGATTTTCTTGAATAGTCCAATCCATTGCATTGCTAACATTGTAAAGTTCAACGAGCATATGGTCAACAAGGTTCCAAAGCTCAAGACCCGGGCCGACTAGAGAGAGTATTTGAAACTTATGACATCCGACATATTTGACTCGTCTCCGCTTACTCTTGTTGGAAAGCCTGTTTGGGTGCGCCGTGCAGCAGGAGCGGATCTCAAGTTGATTGAAGCCACTGAGTTCGTGTTATACAACCCACACCGGTGCCTTACTCAACTTAGCTTGGGCCGTCGTGAATTCCCCGAGTTCTCCTTTACACCTCCGATCAAGAAGCGTGACTTGGAATCCGACGAAGATTATGAAACCATACAAATCATCACTACTTTATGAAACCTTGGCTTTAGTTACCGTGTAAAATCCTCTAAAGATAGAGATAGAGGATTAAAATTTCCTTACCTTAAAAGTCTTCATGAAATTCTCCCTTAAATGTCCTCTTTCTCTTTTCTTTTTCTTTTGATGTAATAAAGGATTTCATTGAATAAAGAATGATTTTTCATGCCTTGAAATCTTTCCTCAACTTTCTGTGATGTGCACATGATTTTTCCTTTAGCAGCAATTGGATTTTTCCTGAAAATTTGGCTGTTCGGGTTTTGTTAATTCAAAACGCGTCCACTCAGAAAGACGCCTTTCAACCATAATTCTTCTTCAAAAACCTGATTTAAACGTTAAATTGCGTCTGCAACTCTTGACGCCTTTCAATTATCTCTCCTACTTTTCCCAGGATTCTGCCATTAATTCCGTGATTAATTGCCTAAAAAGCGTCTACAGGATAAGACGCATTTCATCATCATCTTCTGTACAGCTCTGGCAGTAATCTGAAAAGCGTCAGCATAGGTGGACGTCTTTCAATCAGTTTCAAACACATGTCCTTGCCGCCTCAACTTATGGGGCCTAAAACGCGTCGCTCTGAATCGACGCCTTTTAACCTTTCGTTTACAGACCCACGAAGGCCCCCTTTCTTCCTCACTTTTCACAAAACTCTCTCTCACTTCACCTCTCCGGCGACCTCCGAGCTCCGGCGATCTCCCTCTCTTTCTCCCTCAAAACTCCTTCTTTCTTGACCATGGAACGCGGTGAAGGCTCTAGGAAGATGAAAGCCTTGGCCAAGAGGCGGCGAAGGCACGAGGAAGAAGCTCCCGAGGAGGTTCCGGCGGTGCTAGCCGAAGCCACGGCATTTTTGGAGGAGGAGATCCCTCCACTGGCGCCCATAGCAATGGAGGAAGAAGAGGAGGGTGACCTCCACACGGTAAGCCTCTTATGGCTTGAATGGGATGAAGAAGAAGAGTGAAGAACGGGGTTCTTCAAGAACCCGGAATCGGACCTTGAAAGGCGTCCAGACCAGGTGACGCCATTCAAAAGGCGTCATCATAGACTGACGTCTTTCAAGGTTAATTCTGAATTTTTAATTAGGCAGAAAATGAATTTGAATTGCGTCAGGGAATGTTGACGTGTTTTGAAAAACGTCTATATGACCTGACGTCTTTCAAAACAGAACTGTTTTTCCTATTTTTTTATTCATTACTGACCCTATTTTTTTATGTTTTTATTTGCAGGGAGTGATGAGGTCTAGGATTAGTTGGGACCTAGTGATAGGTGCCTCTAGGGGACTCCCGGACTTCCAGAAGGTGCGCCGGCGCCGGATGGGGTTCGGTGAGGTACTAGATATCGAGCCATTTTGGCTCGATTTGGTCTTGCTGCAGGCGCTTAGGGAGCGTTGGCACGCAGAGAGTCGGGCATTCCTAATGCCCTGTGGACATATGATCCCCACTTTAGAGGATGTGGCCAGGATCACTGGCCTCACGGTAGAGGGCCGACCTGTAAGTGGGGTGACTTACCCCAACTACCAGGGATTAGCAGAGGCTCTACTAGGGATAGAGGTATCTAGCATAGGTAGGGAGTCCAGGATGGTCCCTAGGATAGAAGTAGAGGCAGCCTTAGGATTAGGTGAGCCCCGGCGTCGGTCTGACGAGACCCGGGAGGAGTTTAGGGATAGGTTGGTTGAGTCATCTTCCGCCGTCTACTGTAGCGACCCTAGTCAGGGGGAGGAGGTAGATAGGCAGCTTAGAGTTTTTCTAGTTTTCTTCTTTGGTCGGTTGCTCTTCGGTACGAAGGGCGACCACATTCACTGCGGATTTCTTTACTTGTTAGATGATTTAGATAGCTTAGGGGAGTACGCCTGGGGTGCGGCCCTTCTGGCCCACCTCTTCGCCGATTTGTCTGCGGTCACGCCGGACCGTGAGACCACCGTCAGCGGCTTCTCGCCGTTCCTTCAGGTATTAAGTTGTTTTATTATTTATTCATGATATGCAATATGATATGATGCTTTACTAACTTATATGTTCATGAATACAGGTGTGGAGCTACCATTACTTCCCGCTCGGCAGAGCGCGGATTGCAAGACCCGGAGCTGTCCAGTTGGCCTGCCGTTGGCAGCCAATTGTGGACACGGCCCCACAGCATTACCAGCTGACGGCCCTCCGCCGTCAGTTCCTGGATTATCCCGAGCTATTGGTAAGTCTTCAATTGTAACGACCCGCCATCCTATGACCAGAGACCCGATCACTAAATGGATGTCGGCCCATTAACTGCGGGTTCACACCCGGATCTCACACAACACATCTGGAGGAGTAAGCGCTAAACAAGGCTAAATATAACAATCACACGGACTACAAAGATGTCACAAGTGTGCAGGAAGGAAGATAACAATGTCTGTATACAGTCTAACAATAATTACATGGTCCAACAAATTAAATAAGTACAGGCAGAAGTAAAGTACAACAACATCGGGGCATACCCCGGAACTGAGACAGCTGCTGGTCCGCACACCAAGAAGACACCACCCGCCGCCAAACGCCACGAGGTCCACACCTGAAACTGCAGGGAGTGAGCCACACCAGAATTGGGCTCAGTAGGGATCATCCGATCCCCTGCCTACCACTCACACACCCACAAGTGCAACAACACAGATATATGACATTTAAACAAAGCAGTAAACATAGCACCCAACCAGATATGAAACGTACGATAAGCAGTGTAGCAGGAACAGTTTTAAGCAACCCGAAGAACCCAACATAGAGTCACGTCTCACAGCCAAAGTCCACAAAGCGACTGAACCACACTGTCGACCGAAGTCAAACGTCGCCTCACAACACTACCACCACTACTCACGCCTGTCCGCCCCTACAGTGTTCCGGGGCACTGTAGGGTGAGGCGGTGAGTCAAACTAGGACTAGCTGGGACCAGTGTACCACCACTGCCCAGCTACGTGTGCATACAAGCAGTCTAGACTACTGTCCTACCGACCGGATTGCCTCCATGCTAGGCCTCAGCACTTCAGGAGGGCCCTGGGGACCGGCGAACCCCCGTCAAGCCGAAGCTACAGGAACTACCCACAACCCTAACCTCCCGGGCTGCGTCAGGCCAAAGGGCTAAGGGTACCACTCGTAACCTTGATCAAAGGTCACATCAGGCCCAGTGGCTACAGGGGTAAAACAACTCCAACAGTACCACAACCAGCTCCACAGCAAGAAACGCGCCGGAAGCTGCCACGACAAACAGGGAAACCCCGACCCGTTGAGACCAAACAGCAACCCCTCGGATAGCACACCGGCTACTCCGACCCGACGGGCTCAAGGTGGTTCTGCTTCCCTCAGCCAAAGGTAAAACACAACATGTACCACTCCCCCACCGGTACGGCACAATGCCTCACAGACACCATGACCCTGTCCCCATCGGTCCATGGTGACAAACGTAAACCACAGTTATTCCGATTCCATATTCGCATAAGCACATACACACAAATAACATGATTCCATTCGCACAGTAAACCTCCGTCTCAGCGTAAAGCTTAAAGCATGCATTTGAACCATCCAACAGTGAAACATATGTTAAAAACCAGGGTTTATGCAGTTCTGTCTTGAATCGCGTCGACCGAGGTCGACGCCATTCAAGCTCCTCAAACAGGTTCATTTAAAGTCAGATTATTCCTTAAAACGCGTCCACCTGGGAAGCCGCCGTTTGAAACGCGTCAGATCTCTCAGACGCCATTCACACCGAAGTTCCAGATTTGCAGACCCTCAGTCGGGGTGATTTCCTGCCTAAATGGCGTCATGATGGCCCGACGTCCTTCTGAAAGGCGTCGTCCATCCATGACGTCATTTAGCGCCAGAACCCCTAACTCGTGAAACCTCGAACAGGGGGATTTCTGCCCTAAAAGGCGTCGTACTGCCCTGACGTCCTTCTAAAAGGCGTCGACCAGGCACGACGCCGCTTAGCGTCAGAAACCTGGTTCCCTGGTTCAACCCGAGGGTTTTTCCTTTAACCCCAAACACCCCGAAAATGCCCCAAAACAGAAGGGGGAAGATAGGGAAATCAACTACTTCCAGCATGCTACAAATCCGCGTTCACGAGCACGGCCATTCCCACAAGAAAACCCCCTAAACATGCTCATTCTAACCCAAAACATAACATGCCACGCCAAGGAAATCACGAGCAACACATTCACAGTCCATGCAAGGTTCGTCCCCCTACCGGTTCTTGAACTCCTCCAAGCTCCGTGCCGCCGACCCGCCGCACCACAGACCGCCGCCGGTACCCTCGAGGACGCCGCCACTCCGCCGGGACGTCGGCCGCCGTCCGGAGAATGGAACGCCGCGAAGGAAGTGGTGGAGGTAGAGGTGAGAGGAAGGGAGGTGTTGGAGTGATGGAAGAGGAAGAAGAGGAAGGGAAGGGAGGAAGGAGGGCGGAGGGAGCGGAGAGGGCGAAGAGAGAGAGGGTGGAGGCGAGAATGAGGGAAAGAAGGGGAGGCTCGCGGGGTCAATCTGAATATGGCTAAAATGCGTCGATCGAGGCAGACGCCAATCAGTCTGACAGGACGGGTCGTACTGACAGCGGTCTGAAACGCGTCACTCTCCACGGACGCCGTTCAGACGACAGGACAGGCCGTACTGACAACGCTCTGGCGTCGTACCCTGACATCGCATAGGTCATAGTCTGAATCGCGTCGACCAACATGGACGCCGTTCAGACGATGTGACAGGGGCCGTACTCTCGCGGCCCGAAACCCTCCCCCGTGGCGCACACGTGGCACAGCAACAAGCAAACCTAAATGGCGTCCACACAACCTGACGCCTTTTGAAAGGCGTCGAGCAGTGCTGACGTCATTCAGTCAGAAATCTCAAGACCCCTCAGGGTCCAAACCAGGGGATCCGGCCCGAACCCGACCCGAATACTGAACCCGAAACCTCAGTCCTTACATCAATTTTATTAAATGCAATCTTTTATTCATTAAATGCAAGTTATTTATATGAATGCACTTAACCTATATGCAGGTGATCTGGCGCTCGTACCTTAGTGTGGGTGAGGAGGGTCAGCCGTGAGTGACGGCTGGCAGGAGGAGGTTCGGGAGGCAAAATGTGGGTGCATTGCCTCAACGAAATCGAGCCCCTCCGCCTCCGGCTCGTGATGAGGACGCTGGGCCTCCACCAGGAGTGGATCGACGAGGAGGTCCCGGAGGGAGTGGGGAGGAGCATGAGGGGTAAGCAAGCCCTCACAAACTGGCGGGCAAAATTCCCGGAGCAATATGAAGACTGGCATCGCCGGGGTGTCAGAGTGGAGTCCCGGGCGGAGAGTAGTGAGGCCTACCTCCAGCAGTACCGGGCCCACTACGCCGATCAGCTTCGGCTCCTCCGACCACTCGATGTAAGTATGCATTTATGCATCTTCAATTTTATTATTATCTTGATTTATGTTTGTGAATGAATGTATGTATGTGTGATATGCAGGATGCACGTGATGCGGTCATCATCGACCTCCGGGCCCGCCTACATGATGCGGAGGCCCAGCTCGAACAAGTCCAGAAAGAGCTATTTGATCTGGTCTGTATGCATGTTTATGAATGCATGTTTTAATTAATTAATTGTTTTGGCGATTGACACTGACGGATGTCTTTTGGTGCAGCGAGCCGTCTATACCCAGGCGGCTCCCCCTGCCTTCGGAGCTTCATCATCTTCTTCTACTTCGCACGATGCTGCCTTGGCTGACCTCCAGAGCCAGCTCGCCTCCGCCATCCATCGAGCTTCTCTTGCGGAGGAGGACCGGGCAGCTCGGGTAAGTTCTTTTCTTTTCGAATTTTGATTTTGATTACTTGATTGCCTTGAACTAACAATGACTTCCCTTCAGGTTGCTGAGCTTCAAGAAGCCCTTCAGAGGGCTGAAGCGGAGCTGGAGCGTTCCCGTGTTGCAGCTGCTCGTGCTGAAGCCGATGCGGCGCAGATCCGATCTCTGGAGGAGCAGGTGGACCGTCTCTCCATTGGAGATCTTGCATGTCTCCAGATTCGCCTGGAGGTCTTGACTGAGGAGAGAGATCGTGACCGCCTTCGACTGGAGAGTATGCAGGGTCGCTTGTCAGTTGCAGAGCATGAGCGCAAGATGGTGGAGGAACGGTATCAGCGAGCCCGGCAGCGTGCCCAGGAGCGTGGTCTGACGAGTGCTTTCACGGCCAGTGTCGCCATGTCTTCTGGCCAGGCAGGGCCGAGCGCGATGGGGCCACCTCCACCTCCCAGCCGAGGACCAGCACCGGACGCGCCTGACGAGGCCCAGAGTCAGCTTGACGAGGGCGGAGGGGAGAGCCAGCCTTGAGGGCATGTATTTTTATTTTCTTCTATGTATCATGTACAAAACACCTTTTGATGATATACATAAAACCTTTTTTTGGGTTCCAATCTTTCCTGTGTTTGTCTTGCATCTTGTACATCACTTAACAAACAGGTTAAGTATCTATTTAGGCTTAGCCCCTTGCCTAACCAAATAAATGGTCAATCGATCTTTTCCTTAAATAAATGGTCAAGGGGCATAGCCTTTATCAACAAAGGTAATCAACTATAAGCAAACTTAAGCAAAAATGCAACATTCAAGCAAACAGATGCTCACTGAAAATAAAAGGAATGAGTCATACCAAATGCAACAAGCATATACTAATTGAAATATTTTTGTTGTTTTGAAATATTCATTTTTTGTTTGGGTTTTGAAATATGTATTTTTTTTGGATTTTGACATATATATTTTTTTGATTTTTTTGAAATATGTATTTTTTTTTGTTTTTGGCATATACATTTTTATTTATTTTTGACTAAAAGATCAGCATGGTACTCAGATCAAAAGATCATATTCATTTATTAACTTAATTTCCAAATTGTTCTTTAACAATTTAACTTAAACCCATCGTGTTTGAACTTGTGTTTCCATTCGTGATCTCATTCGATAATTTGACCCTTAGTCAATCTATGCCATTCCTTAAGTTTGGGGTACGCCTCTTTAGAAGGAAAAGAAGAATAAGTTCAGAACGCCCATGGGAAGGCTCCGGAGACTTAAAAAGATGTTCCTTTCCTACCCTAATATCCGTTGGGGTTCGGTCATTTTCTTTCCGGGGTATTTATCGACCTTGCATTCCCTTTCGTTTCATTTCATAGCCTTGATGTAACGTTTGTAGTGTGATGGCCTTTTGATTTGACATTTTGCTTTTGCCTTTTCCTTTTGCTTTTCTATTCTTTTCTTTGGGACGGATCTCCCCCATTTTTTTATGACGGCCTCCTACTAAGATGGCGGGTATTCTTGCTAGTCTATTCTAAGCCTCATTCCGACATTATGGGCCGAGTATAAAACATAATTTTTGCTTTAAAACGAATGATTTGTACTTTACACTTTCAGTCAAGCTTTTGATATTCTTTAGGACTTGGCATCTCTTGTTACTCACAAATCAGACGTGTCAGTGTGTGTAATAATGTATTTGAAGTTAAATTATCCAGACTGATAAGGAAATTTGAGTTTATAAATTTTCTGATTCCACTGGTCTTTGTACCATGTTGATCGACTCTTTAACCTAAGGATAGTATTTCTTAAGATGTAAGCCATTCCAGGGATGATTTAGCTCTTCTCCTTCTGCATTAATAAGACGATAAGCGTTACCAGGAAAAGCGTGCGATACAACATAAGGTCCTTCCCAGTTGGGTTGGAGCTTAGAACGCGGACCACCAGGTTTTACAAAAATCCTTTTAACGACCATTTCACCGACTTTGAACTTACGTTCAATGACTTTCTTTTGATAAAAACGTGCTAGTCTATTTTGATAAACTTTTGCATGATTAGCGGCTGACCATCTTTTCTCGTCTAAGAGTTCCAATTGAGCAAGGAGTGTTGAACGATGTTCATCAATGGAGAATTCCTTATTCAATTGTACTCTTAATGACGGTATAAGGATTTCGTATGGAACTACCGCCTCCATTCCAAATGTTAAGGAATAAGGAGTTTGCCCAGTAGGCGTGCGGATTGAAGTTCGGTAGGCCCATAGAGTCTCAACCAATTTTTCTGGCCAGTCTGCGAATTTGTTAGATTTGCACGTCTTTTTGATGATTTTTATCAAAGTCTTATTAGTTGCCTCTGCTTGGCCATTGCCTTGCGGATAATAAGGAGATGAATGATGCAATGCAATTCTATACCTATTGCAGAGATCTTTCAATTCTTGTGACACGAATTGTGGTCCGTTGTCGGTGACGATGGTGCTTGGAATTCCAAATCGGGTGATGATGTTCTTCATGATGAACTTGCAGACGGTTGATGCTTTGATCTCCACGTACGCTTCAGCTTCTGCCCACTTGGTGAAGTATTCCGTTGCCGTGAGAATGAAAGATTTTTGCTTGATGCCGGAATCTGGATTACCAAGGGGTCCAATGATGTCGAAAGCCCACATAGAGAAAGGCCATGGGGAGGAAACAGGATGGAGTGAAGATGCAGGAGAATGAATTTTGTCGGCCTGAAGTTGACACTTAGCACACCTACGGACATCTCCTACACAGTCTTCTTCCATGGTTGGCCAATAAAATCCTTGTCTAAGGATCTTCTTTGCTAGCATCTGTCCATTGACATGGCCACCACAAACTCCACTATGAGCTCCTTCCATAACCTTCCAAAGCTCATCTTCGTCTAGACATCTCAGAAGAACTCCATCGAAACCACTCTTATACAGTGCTCCTCCAACTAGGGTGTATCGTTGAGCAACTCTCCAGATAGCTCTCTTCTCCTCAGTTGTAGCTTCCTCAGGATACGATTGATCTTCACAATATTTGGCAATTTCATAGTACTATGGCTTCTGTTCATCATCCATCTCTTCTAACAGCTCTATCAACATTATTTCTCTTTTCTCGACAATATCTCCGTCTCTGACTTTCTTCAGCAACTTCTCCTTAGTTCTAAGGAATGAAGGGTCTTTCACGGCAGGTGAAAGACGCCTATGAACTATGATTGATTCGGATTGCTTGCTGATTGGAAAATCAAGAGAAGATGCCAATGAAGCTAGAGCGTCAGCTAAGATGTTCTGATTCCTAGGTACATGGACAAAGATCAATTTCGTGAAAAGCTTTGAGTAAGCAGAAGTAAGTTCTTGATAAGGCTTGAGCTTGGGATCAAGAGTTCGATACTTGGTCAGCACTTGGCGAAGAATCAATTGGCTATCACCCACAATCTTGAGTTTGGTGGAACCATGGAAATGAGCAGCCTCGAGGCCAGCAAGAAGTGCCTCGTATTCAGCTATATTGTTAGTGATTGGAAAATCAAGCTGAAAGGCTTGTGGAATGGTGACACCTTCAGGTGATAACAGAACGATACCGATCCCCTTTCCATGAGAATTCAGAGCTCCATCAAAATGCAGAGTCCACATATCATCTCTGATTTGATTTATGGACATCAGTTCATCATTCGGAAACTCTGATCGTACTGGATCAAACGAGGAAGGGGATGATGAGCGAGATGTTCTGCTATGGCATAGCCCTTGATCGCTTTCTGCTGAATATAAATGACATCGAATTGAGATAGAAAGCTTTGCCATCGCGCTAACCTATCAGTAAGAACAGATTTCTCCAGAAGGAATTTGATCGGATTCATCCTAGCGATGAGATGAACTTCATGGGCCAGAAAATAATGCTTTAATTTCTGCACAACCTAGACCAATGCTGCACATGTTTTCTCCATCGTTGTATATCTCTGTTCAGCGGGGTTGAGAAGTTTAGAGAGATAATAGGCTGCCCTCTCCTTTCCTTCTTCATCCTCTTGTGCTAGGACAGCCCCCACTGCATCATCCAGGATAGAAATATAAAGTATCAATGGTTTGCCTGAAGATGGTGGTCTCAAAACAGGAGGACTTGCTAAATATAGTTCTTTAATCCATCGAATGCCTCCTGACACTTATCGTCCCAATCAAATTTAACTCCCGGCTTGGTAAGCTCGTAAAACGGCTTACACCTTTGTGAGTGCTGGGAGACAAAACGGCGAATAAATTGCAACCTCCCGATTAATCCTCTCAACTCTTTCAAGTTTTTGGGAGGTGGCATTTCTCTTATAGCCTTCGCCTTGTTGGGATCGATCTCAATTCCCCGTTTGCTGACAATGAATCCAAGTAATTTTCCTGAAGATACCCCGAATACACATTTCTTGGGGTTCATCTTTAACTGATACTCTCTCGATCTCTCTAATACCCTTGCCAAAACTTTGGCATGCTCAGCCTTTGTCTTAGATTTAACCAACAAATCATCCACATACACTTCCAGATCTATATGCATCATGTCATGAAATATAGCCATCATAGCCCTCTGATAAGTGGCTCCAGCATTCTTTAATCCAAATGGCATGACGACATAGCAGTATGTTCCCCAAGGTGTAGTGAATGATGTCTTTTCCTGATCTTCTTCTGCCAGCTTAATCTGGTTGTATCCTGAAAATCCGTCCATAAATGATAAGGTTTCATAGCCAGCGGTGTTATCAATGAGTACATCAATATGAGGCAATGGAAAATCATCTTTAGGACACGTCCGGTTCAGATCGCGGAAGTCAATGCAAATCCTGACCTTCCCGTCCTTTTTCATAACCGGGACTATGTTGGCCACCCATTGTGGATAAAGGACAACTCTAATAAATTTGGCTTTATGTAATTTGTCGACCTCTTCCTTCATCTTTAGAGCCATTTGTGGGTGGAATCGCCTTAATTTCTGCTTGACCGGGCTAGCTCCATCTTTTAATATCAACCTGTGTTCAACTAAAGATGAGTCTAACCCCGGCATATCTTCATAACTCCAGGCGAAAGTGTCCTTATAGTCCTTAAGTACTTGTACCATTGCCTTCTCATCCTCTGTAGAAAGATTTTTGCTGACGAGGACAACCTTAGGTTCGTCTTCAATCCCTAAATTGATTTCTTTGGTGGGTTTTTCTACGGCAGCTGAGGGTTCATCGAATCTCTTCACTCTACTAGCATATGTCTCAGCTGCATCCTCGTCATCTTCCTCATCCTCAACAATGGGGTCCTTTTCATGTACTAATTCATACACCCCATACCCATCATTGACTGACTCATCATTTATACAGTTTTCTGGCATCTGAATTGGATTTTCTAAAAACTGAGGGATCAAATAGCAAGAAAAGCATTTATCAGCTAAGTCCTTGAGGTATCTATCTGGAATTCGCCTACCCTTAGGCTTCCTAGACTTCCTAACTTGACTAACCTGCCTAAAACTAGACTGCCTAACTTCACTAAACTCCCTATTATAACCTAATGAAGATGAAGCAGGATGAAAATCCTGGGATACAAGTGGAAATACAGAAAAAATCCTCCCGAGGGGAGGGGCAGAGTAGATTTAGAAGAGAATCTTGGCCGAAAGACCCGCGCAATGGGGTGTGATCGGACAAGTAGGAGGTTTCCTCAATGAGGATTTGGGAAGAATTTGTTGCCAAATTGGCGTTTTTTTTTTTATGTCAGAGGAGTTAAGTATAAAACATGAACGAATACAAATAGAGGGAGAATTAGACGGAGGAAGTGGCACCAAGGCCAGAGGGTTAGGGGGATCATACAGCAGTATATCCCAGATCAAATCATACATCCTCTCTAGATCGAGAGGAGGTGAGGGAAGGAGGTCCCGAGGGGACAGAGTGATCATAACGGGCGGAGCCCGTGGAATATCTTCAATAATGACCTGCGACCAAGTCGGGGTCAAGAGAAATGTACGGAATAAAGTAAGGAGCATGAATACATGGGAAGGGTATGTCCCCCTCCAGAGCAGATCTGTAGTGTAGCCAGCTTCATAGGGGTCATCTGGCTCCCCTTCATCGGTCTCATCAGACAGCAATATCCGCTTGTCAAAGATAGCACCAGGACTTTCAATTAGCTCATCAATCTGCGGCGGCCACTTGGGTTCTGCCGGATCTAGAAACAGTCTGTTCAGTACAATGTAAAGGACTCTCAGATCGAACCACATGTACCATTCGCATTCAGGATCATAGAATTTCCTCCTTTTCATAGGCCGCAGAGCCTCCAAGGATTGGTACGTAAGTAGTTCTGAGCAATGCCTGGCCAAGTCCCTCCCATATATATCATGGAAGTCAAAACATGAAGTAATGACCACCGTGTTGTCATGGCTAAGTATGGGCCCCTTTACAAAATGAGTATATAGGGTCCATGTTAGGGGATTTCGGCCTTCCTTGGGTGGTGTAGACATTATCTCCCAGATTTTCTGACCATCTTCTTGTTGAACAATATCTTGTTTCAGTTTACTTGGCCTGTAGCCCAGACCACTTCCAGGCGCTGCTCGGTGATCTTTAACAGGAGTGGTCCTGCCTTGCAACTGTGTGCCCAGACCTTTTCCAGGTTGGTAGCTGTTCTTCATCATAATTCTCCATCCTGGGGTACTCATGCACTTCCCCCTTTTTATGGCATTTAGAGGATCAGCCACTGGATGGTAGACCTGTAATACCGACAGAAAAGGTTGTCGGCCAGGTAAAGCAGCATATTTAATATTCAAAGTATGAGCAGCAGCAAGGATCGGCATGCTCGTCACTTTAATAATTCGTCCTTTAAAAGGGAATTTGAGGCATTGGTGATTCGTGGAGGGAATCGCCTCAAGAGTTTTAATGTAAGGACGACCCAAAATGGCATTTATAGAAGGGTCGATTTCTAGGATGTGAAATTCGACCTCTGCATGACTTACAGGGCCTAGCTCCACCTTCAAATAAACCATTCCCATAGGGGAACGGGTGGACTTGTCATATGCTGTCACAGAGATGGGGCTAGGCAACCATTTTTCTTTGGGCACACCGCACAGCTCCAGGGTCTTTGGAGGTAAAACATTGATCGAATCCCCTGTGTCAACCAAGCATGCATCCACGGCCTTCTTACAGATGTTGACCGTGATGCTCAGAGCCATGCTTCTGGCTGCTAGCGGTGCTAGTTCCGATGTGTGAAATATAATGGAGGGCTGATCCCCCTGAGGAACTAATAGTGTTGTAATCTTTTCTACCGGCACGTCCTCGTTGACCATCACCTTCTGTAGATATTCCATTAAAGCTTCTTAGTGACTCTTCGATCTCTTGATCAGTTCAAGTATGGAGATCCGTGCCGGTTTTCGATCCAAATGTTTCAACAAATCATATTGAGTGCCTGGTGCACTCTCTTCATTATGGGCTTACTCAATCGGCTGCGATGGGCCGTCTCTAACTGTGGATTGAGGAAAGACTTTGTTGAAAATCCTTCCACTCCGAAGCGCATGTTCCTCAACCGTGGAAGATCCGGGTGACACCTTGAGTACCGCGGGGTTGGATGGTGCGGATGGCGTAGGGTTAGGTGGTGATGGCATAGCGCGGATTAAAGGTCTAGATGGTTGGATGGTGGATGGGTAAGTGGTTGGTGAAGTGAGGAATGGCATGCGTAGTAGCGGTCTGGATGGTAGGAGGGTATCTGGGTAGGTGGTAGTGGTAGTGGGCGAAGTAGGGAATGGTACGCGGAGTAATGGTCAGGATGGTAGAAGGGGTGCGTAATTGGTTTGCGTGGGGTTATATGGTAGCGGTGTAGTGGTGTGGGGCGTAATAGGCTTGAGGAAGGCGGGTGGTGGTAATGGGTTATTGGTGGCAGGTGTCGGTAGAGGGGTGATGGTGATGGGTTGTGGCCTGGGTATGTGGAGGGTGCGGCGTGGTGGTCGTTCTGCGGTACTCGGAATATGACCCGTTGAATAAAGAGAGGAAGAGTCCTCTATTCTCCACTGTTGCCCACGGTCAGCCTCAGACTGGCTGTTTGTCAAGATAGGGACAACTTGGTTTTGGTTTTGGTGCTCTGGGAGCGGGTTCTGCACTATGCCCATGTTGGGTGGTGCTGCTGCTTGTGCTGGTGGTCTTGCTTGTTGTTGTTGCTGCTGCTGTGGTCTTCTTGCCTTCAGGGCTGATATATACTTTTTCATCTCCTCCCAGTCTATGCCGCCCTGCTCGTTGAGATCGTGAATGTAATCTGTAAACTGGAAGCAGGTGTCAATGGTATGCCCAGGTTGCCTATGGAAATAGCAATACCTGGACGTGTCGGCATTTTGAGGCCAGACGGCCTTTTCCCTTGGCAAAATTAAGGCATTGGCTGCCATCAGGGCACTGAAAATATCTGCCAAGGATTCTGGGAGGGCTGGATATTCTGCCTTCTTCGGGCCTGGAGGTCTTCTCTGCTGGTTGTAATCACCAGGAGGAGGGACATTATGGTATGCCGGCGGTGCGCACGGCTGATACTGCTATTGTTGCTGATATTGCTGTTGTTGGGGCTGCTGGTACTGCTGTTGTCGTTGCGGCGGCTGCTGTAGCTGTTGCTGTTGTTGGTTCTGGTTCGGCTGCTGGGGCCGCTGATACTATTGTTGATAATGAGGTATCTGCTACTGCCTGTACCCCTGCTGGTTCGGCTGCGGTGGCCTCTGGTACTGTTGCTGACTCCTCACAAACTGGGGAGAGTTATTGTTCATGCTACTAACCTGCTCATGAGAGAGCGTGCCCTCAGTAGTCGGACCTGTGCTGGGAGCATTTGGCACTGCAGGCTTCTGAGGTGGAGGCCTGCTAGGTCTGTGAGGATCAAAGACGCTAGAGAACGTAGCGTCCTTGAAGGCATTCTGGCAGTACCGTGCTCTTTCATTGAGCTCTGCCATGTTGGTCAGATTGTTCAAGGAGAGGACTAGCTTGAACTGGGGCGTGGCATTGGAGATCAACATCTTCACTTGCTCAGATTCGGACAAGTGATCCTTCACCTTCTCGGCCAAGCCCCGCCACCTGTCGGCAAAACTGACAAATTCTTCATCAGGTTTCATCTTTTCTGCTATTAAGTCAGTGATGGACAAGGAGGGTGCAACTCTGTCTTGGTATCGTTGAATGAATTTACGAGAGACGATATCGTAGTCCTCTACTTCGGAGGGTTCCAAGGAAAAGAACCACTCGAGGGCTGGTCCCTCTAGAGATCTCCTGAACAAAAAGGCCAACGACCTCTTGTCGTTCTGCCAGAAAGATGATTCGTACATAAACTCCTTCAAGTGGGTGAAGGGGTTACTAGTACCGTTGTACTTCCGGTACACTGGCATCTCGGAGGGTGGCAGGTGGAACACTGGCAGGCTCGGTAAATTGATCTCCGGTGCAGCTTTGACCCCCATCATCTTCTGGAGGTTGTTGAATTGCCCATCCATGCGCTCCATTTTGGCCAGCAACACTTGCGTTGTCAGATCTGCCTGGGGAGGAGGAGGAGGTGGAGGTACTTGATAGGCCTGTTGCCTAGAGTACGTCGGGCAAGGAGGACAGTAAAGAGGAGGTCCGGCAGAGCTTCCGCCATGCCCGAGGGCATTTTGATAAGCAGGCGTCAGTGGTCTAGCCGGTTGCCTAGAAGACGAAAGTTGTGGCCCAGCTGGCCGAGAAGTGATATGGAGGCCCTCCATGGCCTGATGAATGTAAGGAGGATGAATAGGAGGTTGCTGAGGGATAGTAAGGGGAGCCACAGGGTTCGGCTCAGCAGGCTGCGTGGGTGCCTTCCCCTTCAGAATAGACTGGATCGCCTCGAACTGCTGAGGGTCCAGACGGGAGGCAAGAACTCCCAAAGCGTTGACGAGATCCGAAGGATCAGAGGATGAGGGATCATTCTGATTCATGTCCCCCTCAAGATTGGGATTAGGAATCGCATATTCATGCGGGGGAAGATCAGGATATCGATCATGGGGATGAAAGAGAGTGTCCAGACATTCCCATCTTGTCGATATGGAATGGGGACAGAATTACGGGAGGCATCAGCATCTCTCCCGCTCTCATAGTTGTAGTCCGAATCGCGAGGGGCATTAGCATCTCCCTCGTAGTTGATGATGGCGTCTTGAGCCATACTCAAGTCCCTGCCTGATCGCAGCAGCATGATGTTAGATTCTTTTTTCAAAGATTTGACAAACAAGTTGCACAGAGATTAATCAATCAAGTGGATGCTTAACGTGATTTTAAGATTCCTTGTTGAGTTATTTGGATTCAATTAAACCACAAATTCGCTCAGGGAAAGGATCCTAGTTTCAGTTCAATATCCACCGTTATTTTCTATGGCTTTCTCTCACAACGTTTATTGAATCTAACCGGGACTTCAACTGGTACAACAAGCCCGATGATCAAGGAGGAGTACCTTGATTTTGGGGACTTATGGAGGCCTCAACGTCAACTTCTCTAGTTTGATCAAGGGACCAACCCAGTCAGAGAGAGTTGCTGACGTCAAGTAGTGTGTTCCTAAGAAAAGGAGGGTATTCGCCTCAATGCGTATGACCTATGGCCTGGATGGCCTCTAATGCTTAATAATAATGAGTAGTAGCACTCAAGTCACAAAAATCTGAGAACTGGGGAAAAATTAAAAAACTGTCTGAATTGCGTCGAGTGTAGTCGACGCTTTTCAAACAAAATCTTAATTTTTCACAGAAACTCAGATTGCAGACAGCAGATAATGAAGGCTGAAAGGCGTCTGGGTTTATTCACGCAGTTTGAAACGCGTCAGTGCTCCTAGACGCTTTTCAAGTCGCAGAAATAGTTTTGCAGGAGGAATTTCTGGGTTGATTCCTCCTCAAACAGGATAAAAACAGTCAATAATCAGTTCATGCAAATTTTTTTAGTTCCAGATTTTAACAGGATGATTTTACTAACTAAACAACCAAGATGCCAATCAATCACACAGCATTTTTATCACAAAAACAGCTTTTTCAATTAATCAACGGGGAGGGCAAGATCTTGCCACAGGGGTGTGCACGTGGTGCACAAGGGAAATTAACTAAACTAAAACACTCACCAATTGGTGAGGACGTGTCGAGAGACACAAGTGGTGCACCGTAGGTGCCCGATTGATGATAGCAAGAACAAAAAACTAAAAGATGGCGAGACCAAGTCCCATCGTGATCGCCAAAAAAGCTGTGAGTGCTTAGAATGATTGTGTGATTATCATGAAAAATCTATATTGTTTAAGTGCAAAATAAACATATTAAAAAGAAACTACGTGAAGTGATCGCCAGAAACTTTAAACTAAAAAGTTCCAAAAGAAAGTTTGATCGCCTATCTGTTTAACCGCAGAAGATATTGAGTCCTTGATTCCCCTCCTTCAGCCGGCTGAAGAAAGAGAGCCCTTTCTTTGTTCTTTGTTCTTTGTTCTTGCTGTTGAATTTGAAGTTGAGGATCGTCCAGAGATTCTTATGATTTTGTGCTTGATTTACTCCCTTTGATTCTCCTTTGCTCCGTTACAAGAAAATGGAAAGAGAAATGAAGAAACAATAATGAGAACTTAAGTAGAAGTAGTATCTATTCTAATCATAGTTTTAAACATGAAACTAAACAGCAAACTTACTTGTTTAATGGCTTTTGAAACCCCTTAATCAAATAGGTTTTGGAAAGAATGATGTTGTGGTGTGTGTTGCATGAAGTGATGATGAAGAATGAGAGATTAATGAAGATGTAAATGAAGATGCAGAAATGAAACACTTAGGCCGAACTGGATGAAGCCTTGAATTGGATGAAGAATGGACGCCGACTTCTGGAAACAGCAGCGCTTTGGCGTTTAGACGTCGTCGCTTCAATCTTCAATCACTAACTCTGATTCTAACTTCTCTCTCTTCTTTTTTTTTTTTTTTTAACTTTCAAGATGCAAGGTATTTATAGACTTCTTCTGCGTCCGTGGATTTACATGGAAAAACTTAAGATTTATCTATCTTAACCAACAGATAAATACAGATTAATTCATCTTTATCTGTAATTATCTAAAACGCGTCAGCCATTAAAGGCGCCTTTCAGATTAATTAAGATGAGGATAAACATCCGAGAAAACTTATCTTTATCTGTATTAGATAAAACGCGTCAACATGTATAGACGTCTTTTACACTAATTAAGATAAGGATAAACATCCGGAAGAGAAGTAGAAATAGCTTAGGAAACCTAAAACGCGTCAACTCTTACAGACGCCTTTTAGCTTAATTAATCAACTGATTAAAATTCAAATTTAAACGTTAAAATAAGAATAAACTCTAAATAGCGTCCACACAAGTCGACGTCTTTTAGACTTCTTCATATTTTAACTGAAATTTGAGTTAAAATCAATTTAATTGATTAACTTAAACATGTCTGTTAAACCTGACACTCAAAAAGATCAATAAAAATTAATCAATGATTAAATATCAATCCATTCTGAGGAATTATTATATAATATGAAATTTACTCGAAATGACGTCAAAATTAGCGTGTCTACAAGTTTATAGTGGAGTTTGTGGTGGCCATGTCAATGGACAGATGCTAGCAAAGAAGATCCTTAGACAAGGATTTTATTGGCCAACCATGGAAGAAGACTGTGTAGGATATGTCCGTAGGTGTGCTAAGTGCCAACTTCACGCCGACAAAATTCATTCTCTTGCATCTTCACTCCATCATGTTTCTTCCCCATGGCCTTTCTCCATATGGGCTTTCGACATCATTGGACCCCTTGGTAATCCAGATTCCGGCATCAAGCAAAAATCTTTCATTCTCACGGCAACGGAATACTTCACCAAGTGGGCAGAAGTCGAAGCGTACGTGGAAATCAAAGCATCAACCGTCTGCATGTTCATCATGAGGAGCATCATCACCAGATTTGGAATTCCAAGCACCATCGTCACCGACAATGGACCGCAGTTTGTGTCACAAGAATTGAAGGACCTCTGCAACAGGTATAGAATTGCATTGCGTCATTCGTCTCCTTATTACCCGCAAGGCAATGGCCAAGCAGAGGCAACTAATAAAACTTTGATAAAAATCATCAAAAAGACGTGCAAATCTAACAAATTCGCAGACTGGCCAGAAAAATTAGTTGAGGCTCTATGGGCCTACCGAACTTCAATCCGCACGCCCACTGGGCAAACTCCTTATTCCTTAACATTTGGAATGGAGGCGGTAGTTCCATATGAGATCCTTATACCGTCATTAAGAGTACAATTGAACAATGAATTTTCCATTGATGAACATCGTTCAGCACTCCTTGCTCAATTGGAACTCTTAGACGAGAGAAGATGGTCAGCTGCTAATCATGCAAAAGCTTATCAAAATAGACTAGCACATTTTTATCAAAAGAAAGTCATTGAACGTAAGTTCAAAGTCGATGAAATGGTCGTCAAAAATATTTTTGTAAAACCTGGTGGTCCGTGTTCTAAGCTCCAACCCAACTGGGAAGGACCTTATGTTGTATCGCACGTTTTTCCTGGTAATGCTTATCGTCTTGTTAATGCAGAAGGAGAAGAACTAACTCATCCCTGGAATGGTTTGCATCTTAAGAAATAATATCCTTAGGTTAAATAGTCGATCAGCATGGTACAAAGACCAGTGGAATCAGAAAATTTATAAACTCAAATTTCCTTATCAGTCTGGATAATTTAATTCCGAGCCCATTACTACACATACTGACACGTTTGATTCGTGAGTAACAAGAGATGCCAAGTCCTAAGGAATACCGAAAGCTTGACTAAAAGTGTAAAGTGCAAATCATTCCTTTTTAAAACAAAAATATGTTTTACATTCGGCCCATGATGTCGGAACGAGGCTTAGAATAGACTACCAAGAATACCCGCCATCTTAGTAGGAGGCCGTCATAAAAAAATGGGGGAGATCCGTCCCGAAGAAAAAAAATAGGAAAGTAAAAGCAAAAGGCAAAATCCAAATGTCAAATCAAAAGGCCATTACATTACAAACGTTACATCAAGGCTATGAGATGAAACAAAAGGGAACGCAAGGTCGATAAATACCCCGAAAAGAAAATGACCGAACCACAACGGATACTAGGGTAGGAAAGGAACATCTTTTTAGGTCTCCGGAACCTTCTTGTGGGCTTTCTAAACTTATTCTTCCCTTCTTTCTAAAGAGGCGTACTCCAAACATAAGGAATGGCTTAGACTGACTAAGGGTCAAATCATCAAATGGGATCACGAATGGAAACACAAGTTCAAACACGATGGGTTTAAGTTAAGTTGTTGAAGAACAATTTGGGAATTAAGTTAATAAATGAATATGATCTTTTGATCTGGGTACCATGCTGGTCTTTTAGTCAAAAAAAAAAAAAAAAATACATATGTCAAAATTAAAAAAAAAATACATATTTCAAAACCCAAAAAAAAAGAAGATATTTCAAAACAACAAAAATATTTCAATTAGCACTTGCTTATTCCATCTGGTATGCTTCATTCCTTTTATTTTCACTAAGCATTTGTCTGCTTGTATGTTGCATTTTGCTTAAGTTTACTTATAGTTCAATTACCTTTGTTGATAAAGGCTATGCCCCTTGACCGTTCATTTAAGGAAAAGATTGATCTACCGTTCACCCGGTCAGGCAAGGGGCTAAGCCTAAATAGATACTTAACATGTTTGTTAAGTGACATGCAGGGCACAAGGCAAACACATGGAACGCAAGGTTGCAAGCCAAAAATTTCATGTATATCATCAAAAGGATGTTTCATACATGATACACAAAAGAAAAGAAAAATACATGAGCTATCAAGTCTGGCTCTCCCCTCCGTCCTCATCAAACTGACTTTGTGCCTCGTCGGGCGCATCCGGCGCTGGTCCTCGGCTGGGAAGTGGAGGTGGCCCCATCGCGCTCGGCCCTGCCTGGCCGGAAGATATGGCGACACTAGCGGTAAAAGCACTCGTCAAACCATGCTCCTGAGCACGCTGTCGAGCACACCTGTACCTCTCCTCCACACTCCGGCGCTCGTGCTCGGCAATGCCCAACTGAACTCGGAGGGAGGCCATCTCCGAATCCATCTTCTGCCGCTCCAGCCGCTCTCTCTCCCTTTCTTCGGTAATGAACCCCAGTCGGGACTGGAGGTGCGAAAGCTCTCGAGGAAGATCCCCGATAGAGAGGCGAGCCACCTGCTCTTCGAGAACGCGAACGCGAGCTGCATCCACTTCAGCCCTCTGAAGGGCTTCATGAAGCTCAGCAACCTGCAGGAGAAGTCATTGTCAGTTCAAGGCAATCAAGTAATCAAAATCAAATTCGGAAAAGAAAAGTCAAAGGGAAAGAACTTACCCGAGCAACGCGATCCTCCTCTGCGAGGGAAGCTCGGTGGATGGCGGAGGCCAGTTGGCTCTGGAGGTCAGCCAGAGCAGCTTCGTGAGCAGCCAAAGAAGACGATGACGACGCTCCATAGGAAGGGGGAGCCGCCTGGGTGTAGACGGCTCGCTGCACCAAAAGACAACCGTCATGGTTAATCACCAAAACAATTAATTAATTAAAACATCCATTCATAAACATGCATACATACCAGATCGAATAGCTCCTTCTGGACCTGCTCTAGCTGGGCCTCCGCGTCATGTAGGCGGGCCCGGAGGTCAATGATGACCGCATCGCGCGCATCCTGCATATCCCACATACATACATTCATTCACAAATATGAATCAAGATAATAATAAAATGAAAGACGCATAAATGCATACTTACATCGAGTGGTCGGAGGAGCCGAAGCTGATCGGCGTAGTGGGCCCGATACTACTGAAGATAGGCCTCGCTACTCTCCGCACGGGACTCCACCCGTACGCCTCGGCGGTGCCAGTCCTTGTACTGCTCCGGGAACTTGGCACGCCAGTCGGTGAGGGCTTGCTTGCCCCTCATGCTCCTCCCGACGCCCTCTGGGACCTCCTCATCAATCCACTCCTGGTGGAGGCCCAGCGTCCTCATCACGAGGCGGAGGCGGAGCGGCTCGATCTCGTTGAGGCAATGCACCCACATTTGCCTCCCGAACCGCCTCCGGCCAGCCGTCACCCACGGCTGACCCTCCTTGCCCATGCCCAAGTACGGGCACCAGATCACCTGCATATAGGTTAGATGCATTCATATAAATAGATTGCATTTAATGAATAAAATTGAATAAGTTAAAAAAAAAACTCACCAACACCTCCGGATAATCAAGAAACTGACGGCGAAGGGCCGTCAGCTGATGGTGCTGGGGGGCGGTGTCCACAATTGGCTGCCAACGGCAGGCCAACGGGACAGCCCCAGGTCGTACAATCCTCGCTCTGCCAACCGGGAAGTAGTGATAGCTCCATACCTGCATGCATGAACATATAAGTTAGAAAAAATCATTTCATCACATTGCATATCATAAACAAATAATAAACAATTTAATACCTGAAGGAATGGCGAGAAGCCGCTGACGGTGGTCTCGCGGTCCGGCGTGACCGCAGACAAATCGGCGAACAGGTGGGCCAGAAGGGCCGCACCCCATGCATACTCTCCTAAACTATCTAAGTCATCTAACAAATACAGGAACCTATAATGAATGTGGTCGCCCTTCGTACCAAAGAGCAACCGACCAAAAAAGAAAACTAGGAAGACTCTAAGCTGCCTATCTACCTCCTCCCCCTGACTAGGGTCACTACAATATACAAGGGAGGATGACTCGGCTAGTCTATCCCTAAACTCCTCCCGGGTCTCGTCTGATCGACACCGGGGCTCCTCTAGTCCTAAGGCGGCCTCTACCTTCACCATAGGGACCATCCTAGACTCCCTGCCTAGGCTAGACACTTCTATCCCTAACAATGCCTCCGCCAATCCCTGGTAGTTGGGGTAAGTCACCCCACTCACCGGTCGGCCCTCTACCCTGAGGCCAGTAATCCTGGCCACATCTTCTAGGGTGGGGACCATATGTCCCCACGACATTAGGAAAGCCCGGCTTTCCGCATGCCACCTCTCCCGCAGCGCCTGCAGGAGGACAAGGTCGAGCCAAAATGGCTCGATGTCCAGGACTTCCCCGAACCCCATCCGGCGCAGGCGCGCCTTCTGGAAGTCCTGGAGCCCCCGGTATGCACCTATAACTAGGTCCCATGAAATCCTGGACCTCATCACTCCCTGCAAATAAAAAACATAAAAATGGGGTCAGTAATAAATAAAAACAGGAAAAATCACTTCTGGATTGAAAGGCGTCGAGACATATGGACGCCCATTGAAAAGCGTCCACGTGTCCTGACGCAATTAAGACTCATTTTCTGCCTAATTAAAAATTCAGAATTTAGCCTTGAATGGCGTCACCTGGTCTGGACGCCTTTCAAGACCCAATTCCGAGTTCTTTGGAGAACCCCTTTCTCCCCTCTTTTCTTCATCCCGTTCATTCCATAGGAAGCTTACCGTGTGGAGGTCGCCCTCCTCTTCTTCTTCCATGGCCACGGGCGCCGGTGGAGGGATTTCTTCCTCCAAGAACGCCGCCGCCTCGGCGAGAGCGGCCGGCACCTCCTCGGGGATTTCTTCCTCGCGAGCCGCCCTCCGTCGCCTCTTGGCTAGGGCCTTGATCTTTCTAGAACCCTCACCGCGCTCCTCGGGGATTTCTTCCTCCCGAGCCGCCCTCCGTCGCCTCTTGGCTAGGGCCTTGATCTTTCTAGAACCCTCACCGCGCTCCATGGCTCTAAAAGAGGGAGTTTTGAGGGAGAGAGAGAGGAGTTCGCCGGAAAACGGAGAAGTCGCCGGAGAGTGAGGAGAGAGAGAGTTTAGAGAAAAGTGAGGAAGAAAGGGGGGCCTTCGTGGGTCTGTAGACATAAAGCTAAAAGGCGTCTACTCAGACAGACGATTTTTAGGGCGCATAAGTTGAGGCGGCAAGGACAGCTGTTTGAAATTGAGTGAATGGCGTCTACATGTGCTGACGTGTTTCAGGTTACCGCCAATTCTGGTCAGAGCCGTACACAGCATGATGATGAAAGACGTCTGAGGTTTAAGACGCGTTTTAGGAGATTAATCACGGAATTAATGGTAGAATCCGGGAAAAAGTAGGAGAGAGAATTGAAAGGCATCTTGGCTTGTAGACGCAATTTAAGGTTAAATCTTTTGAAGATTAAATTGAATTTCTGGAAAATGAATTATGTTTGAAAGGCGTCTTTCTAAGTGGACGCGTTTTGCATTAACAGAACCCGAACTGTCAATTTTTCAGGAAAAATCCAGTTTTCACTAAAGAAAAAATCATGAACACATCACAGGAAGTTAAGGAAAGGTTTTAAGGCATGAAAAATAGTTCTTTATTCAATGAAATCTTTTATTACATCATAAAGAAAAAGAAGAAAAAAAAAGGACATTTAAGGAAGAATTTCATGAAGACCTTTGAGGTAAGGAAATTTCAATCCTCTATCTCTATCTTTAGACGATTTTACACGATAACTGAAGCCAAGGTTCCACAAAGTGGTGATAAGTTCTGTGGCTTCATAATCTTCGTCGGATTCCAAGGCACGCTTCGTGATCGGGGATGTGAAGGAGAACTCGGGGAATTCACGACGGCTCAAACTAAGTTGAGTAAGGCACCGATGTGGATTGTATAACACGAACTCGGTGGCTCCAATCAACTTGAGATCCGCTCCCGCTGCACGGCGCACCCAAACAGGCTTTCCAACAAGAGCGAGTGGAGACGAGTCAAATATGTCAGATGTCATGAGCTTCAGATACTCCCTCCAGTCGGCCCGGGTCTTGAGCTTTGGGACTTTATTGACCATGTGCTCGTTGAACTTTACAATGTTAGCAATACAGTAGATCGGACTATTCATGTAAATTTGAGACGGTTTTGGAGGTATCTTCTTGAAGTACTCGAATTTGAAGTGAAGTTCCACCCACAAAGCAAAGAGTAACATGCACCCATAGGGAGGACGACCCACAAATGCCGCAGAAAGCCCACTGTAAAGATATGCCAAGAGTGCAGTGCTAATGGATTTACCTTCAAAGATTGCGCAAATAGCACTGATCTGATCATCTTCTAAGATGTTGTCCTGCGCAGGGAAGAATAGAGCACCGGCAAGGCATGTGACGAAAGCTTTCGTCACATCCTCCGCTTCGTCCTCCCTTAGATCATCGATCTCGTATAAAGTCCACTCAGCAAGCTTTGCAAGATTTATCCCCTTTTTGGTAAGGCATCCTTTAGCTTCTGAAGGATCCTTCATGATTGATGTCAACAATTGTTGACCGGTGATTTTCTCTCTTGTTAAAGCCATCTTATCTTTGGTCTTTGGGAGACCCAATAGAAGCTCCGCCTCCTCCAAAAGAATAGTGCACTCAAAGTCTTGGAAGAAGAACGTATGTGTTTGGGGATGCCACCACTCGATCAAGGCACCCATAGCCGCCCAATCTACGTTCGAACTCTTGTAGTGTTTGGCAAGCACTACTAGTCCTTGAATATTCCACTTGGAGATGAAAACTTGCATGGAAAGCTTAACACTTTTTGCAAGTTTACGAATCCAAGGGAGAGAGGTGAATTTCCTCGGGCCAGGAAACATGGGGTAAGTCTGAAAATAAAAAGAAGGATTGAAGAGTTTGATGAACAGGATCAATTGCAGAACACGAAGAACATGAAAGAACAAGAAGAAGAATTGAAGGGAAGTTAATTCAACTTACTTGAAGATTGGGATCCCTTCCGATGAGGTGATTCTCCACGTCGGAGATCTTTTCCAGCGACATCTTCATCCTCTTGTTTGAAGAACCCATCCTCTTTTTCGGAGTTCTTCCTTCTGGAAACCTTGGAAACCTTTAGAAAACCTTGAAACCTTGAAGAAAAACTCAACCTAGGATCTTTGGATTATGGTAGGATTGCTTAAGAACAACTTGATGGTGTTTATATAGAAGGAATTGCGATCCTAGGAAGACTTTTCCGGATTGGAAAAGGGATGTGCATTGGTAGAGTTGGAATTCGAATAGAAGAACATGTTTCTGTGAGTAAAAGGCGTCGAGGATAAGCGACGCGTTTTAACATTGAATGGCGTCTGCTCGACATGACGCGTTTCAACAATTCTGTGATTTACCCGAAATTCTGTGGTTTGTGATGCTTAAATTGAATATTTGTTGGGAATTATTAATGATTTTGATTGCAGGAAATTCAAGAAAACCTGAGTAAAGCTGAAAATGTCAAGAAGATCCCACTGTGGGAGTTTAGAAGTCCTGACCGTGGCTAAAAAGACGGTTATTTCTACCCTTGTATTATTCCATGTAAATCATTTGCATTACTATATGTTAAGTATTTATTAGAGCATATCAAGGACCTTGTGGTTTTGATGAAACTGGAATTTGAGTTCCCCTACAACAAAAACGGTGATAATTCCAGAGAATTCTTAATCGCACGGATAGGCCGTTAGATTGTTAATTAGTGAGGACGATGGTTCTACTTTTGTGAAGCAGTGCGTGGATAAACGAGCTTCGGCTTAACACTGGATTACAAGAATTGGTGTCTTGACTCATTAATGATAATTTAACAATATTATCCTTGATTAATTTATATTTTATTCAACTTTATATTTTTCTTTTAGCCCAGTATGCATCATATAGGATTTTGAAATCATTGCGATAAGGATTAATTATTGATTAAGTTTTAGACCATTAAATCAAATAATTCCAACATGATATGAAATATTCCATTCTGAACTGAGTATCTTGATTATCTTTGAGGTTCGCTTGAAGATATCCTTGGAATTCTATCCTTTCTTGGACCCTTTATCCAATATTTCTTGTTTTCTTTTAAGATCCATCATGGCTGCAGCACGTCCACATTGGCTGGCAAACGCTCCCCATGATGAAACCTGCAGTGTCTACGACTTGGGGTACTTCCCACTCCGTGGAGGTTGATCGACTTTATTTTATTTCCTTGTCTACCTCATCCAGACATAATTGATTCTATTGATTCCTTGAACTATCTTCATTGATGATTTTGAGAAAAATTCCAATCATGTGATGTTGAGAGCGTGTCTCATCACACTTTGGCATCACTTCGAGTAAATTTCATATCATATAATAATGCCTCAGAATGGTCTAATATTTAATCGTTGATTAATTTTTATTGATCTTTTTGAGTGTCGGGTTTAACAGACATGTTTAACTTAATCAATTAAATTGATTTTAACTCAAATTTCAGTTAAAATATGAAGAAGTTTAAAAGACGTCTACCTGTGTGGACGCCATTTAGAGTTTATTCTTATTTTAACGTTTAAGTTTGAATTTTAATCAGTTGATTAATTAGGTAAAAGGCGTCTGTAAGGCACGACGCGTTTTAGGTTTCCTAAGCTATTTCTACTTCTCTTCCGGATGTTTATCCTAATCTTAATTAGTGTAAAAGGCGTCTCTACATGGCGACGCGTTTTAGCTAATACAGATAAAGATAAGTTTTTCTCGGATGTTTATCTTTATCCTAATTAATCTGAAAGGCGTCTTCAAGGGTTGACGCATTTTATATAATTACAAATAAAGATGAATTAATCTGTATTTATCTGTTGGTTAAGATGGATAAATCCCAAATTTTTCCATGTAAATCTGCGGACGCAGAAGAAGTCTGTAAATATCCTGCATCTTGAAGGGGTAAAAAAAAAGTTAGAATCAGAGTTGGTGATTAGTTAGTGATTAAGGCGATAACGAATTGAAGATCGAAGCAACGACGTCCACACGCCGAAGTGCTGCTGTTTCCAGAAGTCGGCATCAAATCTTCATCCAATTCAAGGCTTCATCCAACCGGCATAAGTTTTTCAATTCATTTCTGCACTTTTTCATATTCATTTCATTAATTCTGCATTCTTCATCACATCACTCTATGCAACACACACCACATTAGCATCATTTTCAAAACCAATTTAAAGGGGTTTCAAAGACCATCCCAACAAGTGAGTTCTATGTTTAGTTGCATGTTTAAAACTCTGATTAGAATGGATACTACTTTTGCTTAAGTTCTCATCATTTCTTTATTCTTCTTTCTATTTCTTACAAGCTGCAAAGGAGAATCAAAAGGGGAGGAAATCAACAAGCAAATCACAAAGACTCTGGACGATTCTCAAATTCAAACTCAACAGCAAGAACAAAGAAAAGGAAGGGCTCTCTTTCTTCAGCCGGCTGAAGGAGGGGAACCAAGAGCTCAACATCTCCCACGTTTAAATAGGTAGGCGATCAAACTTTCTTTTGAAACTTTTAAGTCAAAAGTTTCTGGCGATCACTTCACTTAGTTTCTTTTTAATAGGATTTATTTTGCACTTAAACAACATAGATTTTTCATGGTAATCACACACTCATTATAAGCACTCACATCATTGTGGTCTTTCAAACCATCTATTTTCTTTCTGCGCCAACGGATGAGTGTCGTAGAGTGGAAGTATGAAGTGTTGCGATCTCCAAATGCAATTCGTTGCTCTCTTGATTTCTGATACCATAGCAATTCCTCCTGCTTGACTGCCTCTCATAACATATACTGTAGTTTCCATTCTAACTTTAGGAATGAGTTGGCATTGCATTGATCTTTCTCTGTGCTCCTTCAATCCTAGCATTTAGCTTTCTGACTCGCTGGAAAATATTACCGTCCGGTTCCACTCTTTCAGTTTTTCTGCCGTGTTATACAGGTTTGTAGGGATTGGTTCCCCTTTTTGGTTGCGCCCTCAAGTGTATGAATTGTGCTCCTTTGCTGATTATGGAAACATTGATGATATGAGGTCTCCAGAAAATCCAAATTCCACCACTTCTCCCTTGTGCATCCACTCTATAATAAGCCTCAAACTCCATTCTCGAAGAAAGTCTTTCTGCCCGTTCCCCACTTATTTTTGGTTCGGCAAGTATCAATATAGCAGGGTTATGACACCTGATCAAATCCTTTATACTTCTTCTAAATTCAGCACTCCCAGCTCCTCTACAATTCCAGTAAAGGATGTTAGCATCAATATGAAATTGTATAAGTTTTGGCCCATAAGAAAACAATAGGATTTAATGATCATGGCACTGGTCCTCTGGACCCATCATATCCACATCTGTGGTGTCTTTTTCCTCCACCCTTAGTGGCGTGTCTTCTTCCATCTTTGTCCCACATCCGTTTCAATAAAAAAGTCTTTAAAGTTGTCTCCCCCTCTTCCTTTCTTGTCGAGCAGGAGTATGGCTTGAATCCATTGAATTGCCTATGAAATCCTACTATAAGAATAATATACGGGTCTTTTTCTTCTAATCATATCGACATGTTTTATCAAGGGAGATGCTTACCGAAAGGGTGTCATCCAAGACTCATCTACCCTAGGGACAATCACCATGCACAAGGCAAGGGTAGCCATTAGTGCCGGAAGACATTAGTTAAGTAAAAACCAAGCTCGAATATGAATTTGCATTAGTAGGTCAATGTCATACATAAATGTTGTGACAAAATATGTGGAAAGAGTAAGAATAAATGTTGTGCGGTCAATGCCATTACAAACATCACAAACAAGTAAGGACATTAATGACAGCTAAAGAGTGGACTTGTGTGTCCATATGATGGCAATAGAACAAAGTTCAAAATGTGGTAGTGATCATGACAACTGAATAACCAACCCCAAAAAAAAGAAAATCTGAAGAGGAATAGTTGGACATTACAAACATCACAAACAAGTAAGGATATTAATACTACAAGACTAACTCTAGTGTGCTATTTAGATGCCGCTTGGGCAATCTTTCCCTAACAAGGTTTAGCAGCCTATTGTTGAATTCTTTTAATTTCTTTTGTTGGGCTTTAGTTTTCTCTGCTATCCAACATGATGCTTCCTCTCATGATCAATCTTAGGAGATAGCTTCTCAAGATAGCAACTCTAATATCATTCCAAGGACCCCACCTTCTAAAATTGAAGTTGTGGGCTTCTTGGCCTCCATAGAATCTCTAAGCATTAGTTCTAGTGCAAGAATAGGGTCTAATTCAGCAACTTCTGTCAGCAACGTCTCTGCATGTAATTTGGTTGGTGGATAAACAAATGCTGCAATTCTTTCATGTAATATGGCTGGTGGATCAACAGCTACTACAGTTCTTTCTATTTCTAGTATAGTTTAGGGTATTGCCAAGAAGCCAGCTGCTGCTGCTGCTCCATCAATGCCAAATCCCTCTAATTCAACTAAAGAGGATGATAGTATAAGTATCCTAGGCCGTAGATCATCTCTTGCTCCTACGGAAATTGGTTTAGGGAGGGGAATTCTCAAAAGTTCGCTAGTTAGTGGGTTAAGTAACTAACATCAACTAGTGTTCTCATGCCTTTAAGTTCCATAAGTGGAGTCTCCTGTAATGCAGCTATTAGTCTAGGTCCAGCAGCTCTGACATGGCTAAAAGGAACATTTGGGTAGCTAATGAGAGAGTCACTAGTGCTAGGCTTTCCCAACCACTAGCTTCACCTTTAAGTAGTTGGATGGTCTCACAACAGAACCCTAGAGCTAATGATGGTTCAATAGACTCAACTAATCTTTGAGGTCCAGTTATAGGATGGGTTTTCTCACCATCATAGTTAGTGAGTGTAATGGAGGCCTCAGACTGCCATGGCATTTCAGAATCAAAATGAATCAGTATGTATGCTTCTGAATTATGTTCAAGACATTGTTCAGAATTTTTTTTGGAAGGTGAAGACATTGTTCAAATTTTATAATTTCGGTTCCATTCGATGATAGGGAGGAAGATTGGGGCAGAAGAAGGCGCTAGGGCAGGGCAGGGGTTAGGGATTCCAGGTAGAATTAGGGGAATTGGGTATATTACGCATCTCGGCAACCAAACCGGGTTCCGGCCCTTATACCGGCTAATCCCGGTTCTATTCAGCTAACAAACCGACTCTTAGTGCAATCAATTATAAAGGGAGATGCGATTAATATAGTTAGTATCTATGTTCCACAAGTTGGATTAGATAATGAGAGTAAACGGGCAGGTTTTGGGAGGATATGGATGACCTTATGCAGAACATACCAAATGAAAAGAATATCTTTATTGGTGAGGATCTCAATGGACATGTAGGAAGTGAACGTCAAGGTTATGAAAAGGTTCATAGAGGTCTTGGTTTTGGGACCAGAAATGAGGAAGGAAAAAGCAACATCGATTTTGCTATGGCCTACAACCTTATACTAGTAAATACCCACTTTATAAAAAAGGAATCTCATTTTGCGACCTTTAAAAGTGGGCAAAATAGAAGCCAATTGACTTCCTTCGCACAAGGAAGATAAATCATGCTCTATGCAAGGATTGCAAAGTTATCCTAGGAGAGGCCTTAACAAGTCAACCTAGGTTACTAGTCTTAGATATTAAGATTAAGAGGTGGTCGGATACATTTAGAAGAAAGACTGTGGTTATAACAAGGTGGTGAAAATTAAAAGGGATGAAGCAAGTAATGTTTAAGAATGAACTTCTCAAGATGGAGGATTGGAAGTCAGATATGGAGGCCAATACTATGTGAATAGATCTAGCCTTAAAGATTAGAGAAGTGGCTGAAAAAATGCTTGGAGAGTCTAAAGGACATGACCCACCTGCGAATGAGAGGCGGTGGTGGAATGAGGAGGTACAAAAGACAATGAAGAGTAAAGGAGAATGGTATAAAAGAATGCCAAAGTGTGATAATAATGAGTCTTATGAGCAATACATGATAGCAAAAAAGAAACAAAAAAGGCCATTAGTCGCACAAGATAAATAGCACAATAGTTATGGTCATGCTTCTTCTTTTTTTTCCCTAATCATGTTCTTTAAATCATCTAGGTTACCTATATGAAAGTACTCTTCCAAGTTTTAAGTTAAAGCATGGAACATGAGTCATATAAATCATAGAGCACGATTCATGAAACATCACATGAATCATCATGGCATGACAAAGATCATTAAAGCATAGCATAAATTATCATGACATGAATCATGATATGGAAAATACTATCTTTTCATTTACTTAATAGACATGCATCCAACCATGACATGAGGAGTGTTTAATAGTGTTTATGTGACATGACCTGTATCGTATGGTAAGGCAAGACCCACTATATCTTCGTGTACGCAATCGGAAGATTACACCACGTATCCCACCTAACTCCAAATTGATCATGGCGTTATGTATTGACATCCCATGATTTAGCTGACTAGAAGTCAAGACTTTACCCATTGCCCTTGGGTTCATGCGTCTTAACTTAAGTCTTCTCCCACAAGGACGCTTTTGTGGGTTGGATAGTTATACTCTTAAGAGAGACCATGAAAAATTATATCTTATTACATGCATGCATATCATGTAGTGACATGTCGTGAATAATCGTGCATAAATCAAGGTTGTTATCATGATGCATGACAGGTTCTGTAAGGGATCAAAAACATAAGTTTGAATTACATCATGGACACGTGACGTGTTTTAACTTTCTTTGACAGATTCCAAAGAATTAGTAGTCAACATTATTTGACAAGAAGAATCAAACATAAATGTTCAAGCGTGATTAATATTTTACTCTAGTACTTTAATAAAATAACTTGAAAATTAGATCACTCATCACATGCCTCTTGATTCATGCTAAGAAACTCGAAGAAGCTCGCTTAGGCAAGGCAAGAAGAACTTACACATGAACTCACAACCTCTTGAAGATCCTCCTCGCGCCACCCTCCAAGGCGTCTCAAACCGGCGCTAAGAACTGCCTCTCTAAGGCTCTTTAAACTTCTCCCTAACTCTCTCTCTATCTCTTCTCCTTTAATTGGAGGAGAAGAGGAATTAACACCCATATTTATAGATTTAGGCAACCGATTAGGGTTTAACAAGTGTATGCTTAGGTGTCCCCTTGAGTTGTCCCTCTCATCTTGGCATGGAGATAAGGATGAGCAATGGATGACAAGTGTCCGTTGAGGTGTCCCTCTCCATCATTACACAAGCGAGGTCGCATGAGGAGAAGATTCTATATTAATTAAATAAGATATTCTAATATATTCTAATATATTTTAATTATATTTTCTAAGATATTATTTAGAAGAGAATTCTAGATGCGGTGAGGTAGCGGTTGAGGTGGCAGTTCAATGATTGCTAGAAGATAAAATATAATGATGGCATGACAAGGTGGCAGGGAGGTAGCTTAAAGACTAAGTAATCGCTATCCTACCCATTCTTTTTAAATAATTGTTTATGTACTTCTTTACCAAGTAATCAATAAAGGCCCTTTTGGACTATTTAAGGGTACTTTTAAGAACTTTAAAATTTTCATCTAAGATCCTATAAAAATCATCCACTGCATCATAAGATATAAACTTTTTATAATTATATTTACACATTTTAAGTATTTATGAATATACCTTTTTTTCTAAAACTATGTGCATTTCAGCAAAAACTTATTAATAACTTAATTGCATCATAAATTCACAAAAATCATAAAGAAACTTTTCCGTTTGTACATTGTAAGGATTTTCTTAAATAGCACTTTTTAATTATGTAAATATCCTCCATTTATTTTAGGGGTCTTACATCCTCTTCCCCTTAAACAAAATTCATCTTCGAATTTTAAGAAAATAACTTAAGTAATAATAATAACTTAATAAGACAATTTACTAACCAAACAAGCCGTACTTTCTTTGCATCTCTGATTCTAGCTTCCAAATCGCCTCTTCCAAAGAGTGATTGCTCTACAATACTTTGACTAAGGAAATCCTTTAATTTGTTAGCCACTTCACCTTGCTGTCTAATATCTGGACTGGCTGCTCTTCTTAATTCATATTTGGTTGGACCTAGAGTTCACCATAATCTATCACATGGGATTGATCTGGTACAAACCTCCTTAGTATCTATACATGGAATACATCATGTATACCATCCATGGAAGGGGGCAAAGCTAGATTGTAGGCTACTTCAATTTTCTACAAGATCTCAAAGGGACCAATAAATCGAGGATTCAACTTACCATGCTGCCCAAATATGATAACTCCCTTTGAAGGAGAGACTTTCAAGAACACCCAACTTCAAAAGATATGTCATTTCTTCTTCTATCAGCATAACTCTTCTGCCTATTTTGTGTTGCTATTAACCTTTGTCGAATTAGCTGAATTTTCTCTGTACTTGCTTGCACAATTTCGAGTCCAACTAGTTGTCGTTCTTCATATTCCTCTTAGTATAAAGGTGATTTGCAAGGGCTTATATGTAGAGCTTCAAATGGAGTCATTCCAATACCGGTGTGAAAACTGTTATTATAGGAAAATTCCACCGAAGGCAAATTTTTATCCCAGTCTTCTTTCCAATCTAGACTACATGCTCTAAGTATATCTTCTCCTGTCTGGATGGTTCGTTCATATTGGCCATTTCTTTGAGGATGGAAAGCTATGTTGAACTTTAACTATGTCCCCAATGCCTCTTGAAGGCCTTTCCAAATACGAGAAGTAAATGTGGAATCCCGGTCAGATATAATAGACTTAGGGACCCCATGCAATCTAACTATGTTGTCCATATACAACTTGATTAGGCTCTCCACAAACTTCTTTACCTTTATTGTAAGGACTGAGGCTTTCGGATCCGGTTTTCGGGGTTGGACCCTGTAGTTCAGGCTCCAGTGGGGCTGAGACTCTGGTCGGATTCGCGTCGAGCCCGCTCGACGCGGTTTAAACGGCGTCCAGCTATGCTGACGCGTTTTAGCCTGTGCCACGTGGGCTGGCTTTAGGTCGCGTGAGTACGGCCCTGACATGTCGTCTGAACGGCGTCTGCGAGGCATGACGCCTTTCAGACTGCGACTCTGGGTTGTCAGAGTACGGCGCCAGTCTTGTCGACTGAACGGCGTCTTTCATGGAAGACGCGTTTCAGACCTCTGTCAGAGCGTTGCGCAGAGGGTTGTCAGAGCAGCCGTCACATCGACTGATAGGCGTCCGTACATCTCGACGCGTTTCAGCCAGTCTCTGGTTAACCCCGAGAGCCCTCCTTCTTTCTCTCATTTTGCTCCTCCTTCTCTCTTTCTCTCCTTCCTTCCGGCGACCCCGACATCGACCCTTCGTCCTTCCCTCCACTCCAACACTTCCCTACCTCTCACCTCTACCACCACCACTTCCTTCGCGGTGTACCACTCTCCGGACGGCGGCCGACGTCCCGGTGGAGTGGCGGCGTCCTCGAGGGTACCGGCGGCGGTCTACGGTGCGGCGGGTCGGAGGCACGGAGCTTGGAGGAGTTCAAGAACCGGTAGGGTGACGGTTCTCACAGTGTTGTGTTCTAAATCATGTTTTTCTCCGTTTTAAAGCATGCTATGGACCGATGGTTTTGGGGTAGAATGAGCATGTTAGGGGGTTTTTCCTTGATTGGAATGGGAGTTTCTGTGATGTGAATTATGGATACTTTGGTTGCCCTATTTCCCCCTCTGTTTTTGGGGCTTTTTCGGGATATTTGGGGCTATGGGAGGATCCCTCGGATCGAACCAGGGAACCAGGTTTCTGGCTCTAAACGGCGTCGTGCATGGTCGACGCCTTTTAGAAGGACGGCGGGGCAGTACGACGCGTTTTAGGGCAGAAACCTCCCCTGTTCGAGGTTTATCAGGCTAGGGGTTCTGGCGCTAAATGACGTCATGGGTGGTCGACGCCTTTCAGAAGGACGTCGAGCCACCATGACGCCATTTAGGCAGAAAATCACCCCGATAACGGGACTCAGTTTGAGGATTATGGGACTAAAAGACGTCATGGGTGGGCGACGCTTTTTGAATAGCGTCGAGCCACCATGACGCCTTTTAGAGCAGTAATCCTTCCATTGTTGTTTTCTCGAATTCCTGGTTTTTCAGCGTGAACGGCATCCGAGGATGTTGACGCCTTTTAAAAGGCGACCACTGGTGTCGACGCCTTTTAGGCCAGATTCTGAGGCCGGTATTTTCTGAATCAGTTTAGGGTGCTTGAATGGCGTCGGCCTCGGGCGACGCGATTCAAGCCAGAACTACACTAATCCATGCCAGTAAAATGTGTTTACACTGCTAGATAGTCGGTTAATGCATACAGTTAGTATACTCGATGTAATGAGCTCTTCGTGACCGGATGGCACTGCGTTGTGTGTCGTGCGACCGTGGACTTCCTCCGTGACCAGATCGCACCATGCCGTGTTTTCTGTTTTCGGTGGACCTAGAGTGACAGTTGTAGCGTTCTACACCCTGTGTCGGTGCGGAGGGACACAGCGCTGACGGGAGCAGTGGCGGGGTGACGCCTAGTAGAGAGGGTCACCTGGTGAACCCCGGGGTTAGCTAGCTTGTACCGGTGTCGGAGAGGTACCGTTGGAGTGTCACTCGTGCTGGGGGAAGGAGTAACCACCTGAGCCAGTTGGGCCGGAGTAGCCAGCGTGCTATCCGAGGGGTTACTGTTTGGTCTCAGCGGGCCGGTGTTTGCTGAGGGAAGGAGTGACCGCCGAGGTGGCCCGTGAGCTATCCGAGGGGTTACTGTTTGGTCTCAGCGGGTCGTTGTGTTTCCCACTCTCGTTGTGGAATTGACATGTTTTAAGGATACGCCGAATTACGAGTTTCCTGATAGATTAGAGTTATGCATGTTAGTTATTCTTTGAATGCATGTGATTCTTATTGAGATGTAGGCATGGAAATTATTGTCTCTTCATGGTTATTATATCCCTGCTGTACTTTCCACTTGTGGGTGTGTGTGTGTGGGCTGTGGGGATCGAAGGATCCCTACTGAGTCTTTTCGTTGAGACTCACCCCTGCGGCTTTCAGGTGAGGACTCCAGGCAGACCTAGCGAGGGTTGTGCGGCTGAGTGCTGAGCGTCGTCGACTGTTGTTCCGGGGTATGCCCCGATGTAGTTGTTATCTTTATTTCTGGCCTGTATGTATAATCATTTCTTTTCTGTTGGAGTATGTAATCATTTGCTGTATCGAGTCGCATTGTAATAACTTTTAATTTCTGCATTTTCCCTTCAATTCAATGCGATGTGAATGTTTAGCTTAGTTGATTATTTATTTCCCAGACTTACTCGGATCCTGGTTTGGTTACAAGTTAATGATTCGGTACCCATTTAGTAATCGGATCCCCGATTATAGGGTGGCGGGTCGTTACATTTATAGCCAAGAAATGAGCTGATTTTGTAAACTTGTTTATAATTACCCAAATGGCATCATTACCTCTTACTGATCGAGGCAGACCTACTACAAAGTCCATAACAATATGTTCCCACTTCCACACTGGAATTTCAATCTTCTGTATTAATCGAGGTGGTCTTTGATATTCTGCTTTTGCTTGCTGACAGATCAGACATATAGAGACAAATTCAGTAATATCCTTTTTCATGCCTGCCCACCATAGAGTACTCTTCATATCTTGAAACATCTTTGTGCTGCCCAGATGTTTTGTGAATTTAGATTGATACGCATCAGTCATAAGTTCTTTCTTCAATTCTGGATCATCGGGCATACAAATCCTTTCCTGAAATCGAACCACTCCATGGTCATCTCTACTGAATCAAGTTTCTCTGTCATATCCTGCAACTGTTGGTCATCCTCTTATGCTACAATAATTCTTTCTACAATATATAACTTGATAGATACCTGAGATAGAGAAGTAGGGACTTTTTCAATTATCTTCCAATCCTGAAGCATCATCAAAAAAATTTTACTTAAAGCATCTGCCACTACATTGGCTTTGTCTAGATGATAGTTCAACTCAAACTCATAATCCTTCAAGAATTCAATATACTTTCTTTCTCTCAAGTTTAATTCCTTTTGAGAAAATATATACTTCAGACTTTGGTGGTCAGTGAACACTTGAAACTCTATCTCATAGAAATAGTGTCTCCAGATCTTTAGTGCATGTACTACTGTTGCTAGTTCCAAATCATGGGTCGAGTAATTCAACTAATGATCTTTTAATTGACGGGTTGCATAAGCTATTACCCTCCTATTAGTCTTAGGTGGCCTACAAGCCAATCTAACTATGTAAATCTCGTTCATTTATTAATATAATGGCATAATATTCATTGTGTGTAAATCGTATTAATTATCGTCTCATAATGAAGTCCGTGAATATGTGCGATAGTGATCAGATTATGATGATATCATACTAATGAGACTGATCACTTAAACACACATATTCTTAATTGTTCTTAGTCGGAGGATATCCGAGAAAGACATCGGATATCCGGTTAGACTAGTACAGATTACTCATGCTCATATGATGAGGGTGATTGATCTCATAAGTCACTTGTGTGGAGACACTAAGGCGAATTTGTAGGTACTCATTGGAGAATGAGTTCATTGAACTGATCCGACTGAATCGTTGGATGATATTGTACCTCACTGTCAACCAGCTTGATTCTATTGTCGCAGTTGCATGGATGATCCTCGGACCTGAGACACCAAGGACACCTTGTCGGTAGACTTCTGTGCTTTGACCTTGGTTTATGAATCTCTAACCACGGGATTCTAAACAGCCAAGGATCGGGTACAGCGGAATACCGTCGAAAAGAATTGCGTGTCAATAAGGAATCATTCGCTCTCGGTACTTAGAGAGAGAATGCTCTAGGAAGGATGTGCAGAAGTCTCTAGCCAGGGTAGACGATAATATCGAGAAAGGAGTTTTTCGATATTCATCAACGGCATCCGATCCAAGTGAGTCGACCGGTTAGGGTTTGACAGCTCGCCATACCCTGAGTTGACTTGAGAGCATTGTACGAATGAAGGATTATATCCACGCGGTAACTGTCGGTGGAAAAGTTCCAAGAGTGGGTTACTTAACCCCGATACCTTCTGAGTTCACGCAGTGTTGCTTGACACCCAACGTGATCGGAGACCCGACCGAATTCGATGTGCGACATTGATTCGGTTGATTAATTAATTAATAAAGAGTTATTAATTAATTAATCGAGCCAGTGAAGAGTGACTGGGCTTATTGGGCCATTAACCAGACTGGTTATTGGGCCTAGAGGGTCATACGCAAATGATTCTCAGGGCGATGGATAAATAAGTGGGTTTTATATAAACTGAGGGTTTTTATGAAAAACCACGCGGTTAGTATAAAATGTAGCGAACGAGCTGAGCAGGCCAAGCTGCTGCTAACCCTAGCCGCCCCTCCTCTCTTTCTCTCTCTCTCTGCCGCCCCAAGCCGGATCCGGATCCCTTGATCTGCTCCGCCGCTTCTCCGACTCCCGTTCGACGAGAAATCGTCCGCACGTTGCGGCGACCGGCGGAGGTTTCGTGGCTGCGAAGAACGAGGAACGTGAGGATATACACCGTGAGGAGGATCGCATGGACTCCGCTAGAGGCCAGGCGCTTGCACGGCTTGCAGTGTCACACCGACGGAACCAAACAATTGCGGGTTCGAATCCGCACACGGTAAGATTCGATAATCTGATTATCGAGATTTTAGTTTTTTTTTTAAATGGGAATGGATCTCCGTTTTTATTTTTATTTCCGCTGCGCGGGAGATCCGGAGAAACACAAGAACCCAACACCTCCCATGTTGCATCAGAGCATACACCAATCCTTGCCTAGATGCATCAGTATATACTATATATCCTTCAGATCCATTGGGCAAGGTAAGAATTGGAGCAGTGGCAAATCGAGTCTTTAACTCTTGGAAACTACTTTCACATTCATCCATCCATTCAAACTTTACACCTTGTCGGGTCAGCCTGGTTAAACGGGCTGCCAATAGAGCAAATCCCTCAATAAACCCGCTATAATATCCTGCAAGACCCACAAGGGTTCTAATCTCTATGGGAGTTTAGGAGTCTCCCATTCAAGAGCAGCTTGTACCTTGGTCGAATAAACAACAACTCCATCTTTAGAACTAATATGGCCAATGAATTGTACATGACTTAACCAAAAGTCACATTTGCTAAACTTAGTATACAACTTATGAGTTCTTAATACTTCTAGCACTGTCCTCAAGCGTTCCCGATCAATCTCTACATCAGGGGAACAAACCAGCACATCATCGATAACTACAACCACAAACTGATCTAAATATTGTCTAAATACCTAGTTCATCAAATCCATAAAGGTTGCTAGGGCATTTGTTAATCCAAATGACATCACTAAAAACTCATAGTGGCCATAGCAGGTCTGAAAAGCTGTCTTAGGCGTATCTTCTTCCCTAATCCGCAGCTAGTGATAGCCAGATCTCAAATCAATCTTAGAAAATGTTGTTGCTCCCTATAGCTGATAAAAAAGATCACAAATCCTTGGCAAGGGTTCTCGATTCTTAACGGTTACTTGATTCAATTTTCGATAATCAATGCACAGTCGCAAGGAACCATCCTTCTTCCTTACAAATAAGACAGGTGCTCACTATGGAGACACATTGGGACAGATAAACCCTTTATCAAATAGCTCGTGCAGTCTTCACATTAGGACAGACACATTGGATGTGAAACCTTCTGGTTGTATCATATACACTTTTTCCTCAAGGTTACCATTGAGGAAGGCAGTCTTCACATCCATCTGCCAGATTTCATAATCAAAATATACAGCAATGGCGAGTAGAACTCTGATCGACTTTATCATAGCAACTGGTGAGAAAGTCTCGTCATAGTCAAGTCCTTGCCTTTGAGGATATCCCTTTGCCACCAACCTTGTTTTATAAGTGTCGATCCGTTCATCAGCATTGATCTTTCTCTTAAAGATCCACTTACATCCTATGGGTACAATACCATCGGGCAAGTCCTCCAAGTTCCAAACTTGGTTGGTATACATGGACTGGATATCTGAGTTTATGGCTTCTCGCCATTTCCCGGCTTCTGGGCCTTCTATGGCCTCCTGGTAGGTTTTAGGATTATCATCCTCATTATATTCTACCTTAGACTCACCTTCAGCGATATGTCCCACATATCGTTCGGGTATTCTAGGTAATCTACCAAATCTACGAAGCTCACTTGTGCGTACCTGAACAGATTCAGCAACTGATATCTCATCTGATGATAATACAGCTGTTTGGGGATCTGGAACCGCATCCAGTACTATTTTACTCACACTGTCCTCCTAGAGAAGGTATTCCTCTTCCAAGAAGACAGCTTTCCTGGCGACAAACACCTTTTGCTTACCAGGATGGTAAATATAGCATCCAAAGGTTTCCTTTGGATATCCCACAAACCTGCATTTATCAGTTCGTGATTCCAGCTTGTCTGGATCATGCCTCTTTACTTGAGCAGGACAACCCCAGACTTTAACATGTTTAAATTCTGGTTTCCTGCCTTTCCATATTTCATATGGAGTAGAGGCCACAGACTTGCTGGGTACTCTGTTCAGTAGGTATGTTGTTGACTCTAGAGCATACCCCCAGAGGGACACTGGTAATCTCAAAAAGCTAATCATGGATCGCACCATGTCCAACAAGTTGCGATTCCTCCTTTCCGATACACCATTCATCTGTGGTGTATATGGAGGGGTTCGTTGAGAAAGGATACCATTATCATTTAAAAATTATGTGAAATTAGTACTCAAGTATTCTCCTCCTCGATCTGATCGAAGAGTTTTAATACTCTTTCCTAACTATTTCTCTATCTCATTTTTGAACTCCTTGAACTTCTCAAATGCTTCCGACTTCTACTTCATTAAGTACACATAGCCGAATCTTAAGAAGTCGTCGATGAACGTGATGAAGTATTCTCCTCCTCAATTCCACCTCGCCTTGTCTCAGCTTGCATTTATTTGTCAGCATCTGCGCATCATGACAGATGTAAGAAGCACATCCGGTATCTAATACCCAAGATGTGGAATCTTTAACTGACAAGTTGATATCTATCATATAGATATCTGAAGCTTCAGACAGCTTCCCCTTTCTATGAGCTTTATCGTTGAGAAACTCCTTATAGTTCCTCTTCCAATGACCATACTGCTTACAGTGGAAGTAGTCACCTTTTACTACTTCTTTGCCTTTGTCCTTCGATCTTTTATCGTATGTGATCATCTATGTCTTAGAGGTATCTAATACCGATTCATCAGGAGGATCAGCATCAAGGGCGTAGACAATCTGCTCAGGTATGAAGACATTCTTCAAGTGTCTGAGCCAAACTGAGTAGATTAGGTAAGTCAAAAGGGCATCAAGTATGCCGCGGAGTGGGTTATTCCACGACATAATTCCCTCCAAGGGATAAGTAAAATCTATTTAGCAGAGATGTTCAATTATTAAAAATAAAACAAGACATGGTCTTTTGTTCAAGTTTTAACTCCCACTAATTTTCGACGGACTGTATAACCCTCAGTTATACAGAACGGGAGACGCCGACAGTCTCCTAGTGGGGATCAGAATCTCAATGACTTGCAGTACAGCCTTGTGGATAGCACAACAAACTGTAACACAATCAAAGAGCACCCATCTCATGGGACTTGCAACTCCTTGCAATATCTGATCATAGCTTCGGTCCCCAGAGATTTAATGGCCTTGTGGATAGCACAACAAACCACTAATTATGGTCTAAGCTAACCATCGTTACGCGACGAGCATAAATTTACATGCAGCCCTTGTGGATAGCACAACAAAGCTACATGGTTCCTCTAACCCGATCATATAGACATCTAATGCCATAGCCACAGTTTCTCCTCACAATTAAACAGGCCTTGTGGATAGCACAACAAACCTGCCTAAAGTGATTCGAATCCTATGACTATAACGATGGTGGACCACGCAGTAAGTTCTTAACTACTCGCATTATGGCTTAGAGTTTAGATGAGGGTATTTAGATAACTTTTATCTTGGTCTCTCATAGGTGATAGTATATAAACATATCGTATATATTTACTAAATACTATACCTACTTTGATTCACAATCAAACATTAAAAACAATGCATCACATACATATTTAGTGTGGTCATGGATAGCACAGTGGGTTTGACTGGAGCCAACAATCAAACGCACATACAATCTAACATAACATTTATACCAAATAAATCTGTAAACACATAGGCAAAGGATCTTCATCAAATCGCCTTCCTAGTTGCAGCTGTGGATCGTCCTCACTCCTTCCTTGGTTGCCTCGATCATATTACAATAATTCTAGAATTACATGTAAAATAGAAGAAGGCCTTATGGCGAGTACAAGAGAGAGGAAGGTAGAACTACATCGGATTATGAGAGAGGGAGAGAGGTGCGCAGACCACTATTTATTAACAATTAATAAATAACCATACATCTACGATCCACACAGTCTATTCATCACATGAATAATTAAATAAGTGCATATCCATGACCATGGTGTGTTTTAAACATTCCACACATGATTCAGCACATGACATTGCTAAAATAAAATAGTTTCAAAATTAAATAATTTTGACTTTCCAAAGACTGGAATCCAATCAAAATTGGTATTTGAATTTCGAAAACTCTTTTAATTAACTTAACATGCAATTAAATCTAATTTAAAAGTATTTAAACACACATCACATATGCACACACTCTAAATTAATAATTTCCATATTATTCCATACAAATTAGAACATTTCTAAAATTTAAAGAATCTAACAATTAGATTGAACCACATTAATAATCCAACACTTAGACTATTAATAACTAATCTAACTCTTAGACTAGTCCAACAAAGTTAATTAATAATTTAACACTTAAATTAATAATCAACTGTAATTAATTATTAACTACTAACCTAACACTTAGATTAGTCGATTAATGTTAATTATTAATTTAAATCTAAAACCAATAATTAACACTAACTGATTAATAACTAATTAATCTAACTCTTAGATTAGATAATTAAAGTTATCATTAATTTAACTATTAATTTAACTATTAAATTAATGACTAACAATAATTAATTAAGGACTACTAATTTAGAATTTAAATTAGTCGTCTAAGTTAATTATTAATTTAACTCTTAAATTAACAATTAACTTACATATTAATTAACAATTAGTTGAAATAATAATTAATAATTTAACAATTAGACCAATAATTATTAATCACTAATTTAACCCTTAAATTAGTTTAATTATGATTAATTATTAGTTTAACATTTAAACTAACAATTAACATTAACAATTAACAACTAAATGTTAATATAAATGATTCAAAATCATTCATTGCCCAAATAAATAAAATTGAATATTAAAATTTCAAAACAATTTTGAAATTAATTCAAGATCCAATTTTATATATATAAATTAAATGGGCATATAGGGGTTTAATGGGAATAATAGAATGGGCCCAGCCCAACAGGACCCTGGCTCAGGCCAGGCTGAGTCCTATGGCTCAGCTGGTTCGGCCCCTGGTGAGCGCAGGGCTCAGGCCAGGGTGGAATCAGGCCCTGGCCCCATGGTTCGGCCTGGCCTGATCCAACCGATCGGACCGGCTCGGACCCGGGCCCGATGGGAGTGCTCGGCCGGCCACCTACCTCCCCAGCCCGAGGCCTAAACCCTAGTTGCAGAGGGGTGTTTGAGGCGGCGGCTGTCCACGGCGCTGGCCGGTGGCACTACGCCGTCCGGTCTCGTCGGTGAAGCTCCGTTTGCCGGGGCTAGCCGGCAGTGCCGCTCAAAAGCCAGCCGACCCCTTTTCTTCCTCCTTTTAACCCCTTATTTTTCTGGTTTTCTAACAAAACCGAAGGAGGAAGAAGAAGAGGATATTAGGCCACCTCCTGTGGCACTCCGGCGCCGGCCACCATCGCCGTGGGTGACCGGAATGATCTTTGGTCACACCAAGATCTCCGATCACCACCCCATCGCATGGGAACGCCCGAACAAAGTCGCACAAACCCGTCATTCTTCGTCCCACGAAGAACACGAAAAAGCCCCCAAATAATTTCGAATGTTTCCAGAATAATAATCTGATTATATTTGTGCTCATCGTATGAACACGTCTCCAGCAAATAATCAAACTATAGCATGGAATAATTATTTTGGAGATCTAAACAAGACGAGAAACAGTGGAACCTGGCTCTGATACCACTGTTGGGTTCTCAGGTTTCTCCGGATCTCCCGCGCAGCAGAAATAAAAATAAAAATGGAGATCCGTTCCCGTTTCGAAAAATATAAAAACTAGATTATCGGATAATCAGTTCTTACCGTGTGCGGATTCGAATCAGCAACCGTTCGGTTCCATCGGTGCGACACCGCAAGCCGCGCAAGCGCCCGACCTCTAGCGGAGTCCACGCGATCCTCCTTACGACAGATATCCTCATGTTCCTCGTTCTTCGCAGCCACGAAACCTCTATCGTCACCGCAACAATCGCCGCAATGCGCGGACGATTTCCCATCAAACGAGAGTCGGAGAAGCGGCGGAGTAGATCCAGGGATCCGGATCTGTCTGGGACGCCACAGAGAAAGAGAAACAGAGGAGGGGGTGGCTAGGGTTAGCTGCAGCTTGGCCTGCTCAGCCCGTTCGCTACATTTTATACTAACCGTGCGATTTTTCATAAAAACCCCCAGTTTATATAAAACTCACCTACTTATCTATCGCCTTGAGAATCATTTGCGTGTGACCGTCTAAACCCAATTACCATTCCGGTTAATAGCCCAATAAGCCCAGTAACTCCTTACTGGCTTTATTAATCAATTAATAACTCTTTATTAATTAATTAATCAATCGAATTGGTGTCGCACATCGAATTCGATCGGGCCTCCGATCACGTTGGGTGCCAAGCAACACCGCGTGAACCCAGAAGGTATCGGGGTTAAGCAACCCACTCTTGAAACCTTTCCGCCGACAGTTACTGCGTGGATATAATCCTTCATTCGTACAATGCTCTCGAGTCAACTCAGGGTATGGCGTGCTGTCAAACCCTAACCGGTCGACTCACTTGGATTGGATGTCGCTGATGAATATCGGAAAACTCCTTTCCTGATATTATCGTTCGCCCTGGCTAGGGACTTCCGCGCATCCTTCCTAGAGCATTCTCTCTCTAAGTACCGAGAGCAAATGATTCATTATTCGACGGTATTCCGTTGTACCCAATCCTTAGCTATTTAGAATCCCATGGTTAGAGATTCATAAACCAAGGTCAAAGCACAGAAGTCCACCGACAATGTGTCCTTGGTGTCTCAGGTCCGAGGACCATCCACGCAACTGCGACAATAGAATCAAGCTGGTTGACAGTGAGGTACAATACAATCCAGCGATTCAGTCGGATCAGTTCAGTGAACTCATTCTCCAATGAGCACCTACAGATTCGCATTAGTGTCTCCACACAAGTGACTTATGAGATCAATCACCCTCATCATATGAGCAGGAGTAATTTGTACTAGTCTAACCGGATATCCGATGTCTTTCTCGGATATCCTCCGACTATGAACGATTAAGAATATGTGTTTAAGTGATCAATCTCATTAGTATGATATCATCATAATCTGATCACTATCGCACATATTCATAGACTTCATTATGAGACGATAATTAATACGATTTACACTCAATGAATATTACGCCATTTTATTAATAAATATGAACGATATTTACATAGTCAGATTGACTTGTAGGCCACCTAAGACTAACACCAATGTCCAAAGGTGAGGGTGATGGAGGAACATGTGCTACACCTCCAACTCCCTTATCCCCCCGATCAGGACTGTGCTCCATTGCGAGACTTACTTCTCGTTGTTGGGGTACTCTTGCCTGGCGCCAACACCTTTCTGCCATTACTAATGAAGGATAGATGTTAATCCATTCCTTCTACATAGACCCTTTTTTCATTCTAGAACCTACACCTATGATCTTGGACTTGTGGCTTAGGTTGATCAATAATAAGTGCTCAATCTTTAATTCTAGCTTTGATACCAACTACTGACCGTCGACCGGATTCGGTCATACCGGCCTACTGCGACCCGATGGGTGCCATCCATAGTGGTAACAACTCAAAATATGATCTTATTTCGAGAGTGAGGACATACACATGCATTCAATCCATGATCCATAAGTCAACCATCATTGCCACAAGGAAAATCCACTAATTAAAGTTACTGTTGAAAAGGGAGTGCAACAAGATTTGTCCAGGATTTCTACATATTCATATGAACATCTCAAAACTAAAAACTAACTTATTACATTAAACTGAAAGTAAAGCCTATTGTATGCCTGGGGACTAAAATCTCAAACTCTAGTCCTCAAGTTCCTCTTCCTGCTTCTTCCCCCTCAGGGTTTCGTATCCTGAAAAATGATTTATTTTGCAAGGGTGAGTCCTAACTGATTCAGCAAGTTCATAATGCCACAATCCACAGTTTTGCATAATAGTTATAAAGAAAAAAAATGATAAATAGCATTTATTTTTGCACAATTATAACATATCCATGCTTCTTTTTTCGCTAATCATATTCTTTAAATCGTCTAGGTCGCCTATGTGCTATTACTCCTGCAAGTTCTAAGTTAAAGGATGGAGCATGAGTCATAAACCATAGAGCATGCTTCGTGAAACATCACATGAATCATCTTGGCACGACAAGGATCATCATGGCATAGCATAAATTATGTTGGCATGAATCATGATATGCAAAATACCTTCTTTTCATTTGCTTAATAGACAGGCATCCAACTGTAGACACGTTAATTTTGACATCATTTTTGAGTAAATTTCATATCATATAATAATACCTCAAAATGGTCTGATATTTAATCATTAGTTAATTTTTATAATTTTTCTAGATTAATTGTCTAAATGACATCGGTCAGACAGACATCATTTAAGTTTATTAATGAAATTCATTTTAACTTAGATTTTTAATCAAATATGAAGAATTCTAAAAGGTGTCGACCTGTGAAGACGTCATTTAGAGTTTTATTCTTATTTTGATTTTTAATCTGATTTTTAATTAATTTATTATTAAACTAAAAGACATCTGCCATGCACAATGCCATTTAGGTTTCCTAAACTGATTCTGTTTCTTCTTCCCGATGTTTATCCTTATCTTAATTAAACTAAAGGACGTCCCCCATAAGCGATGCGTTTTAGTTAATTATAGATAATGATGAATTAAGCTATGTTTATCTATTTCTTGGTTAGATTGGCTTCAAATTCTTTCATGTTAATCTGTAAGTAACCGCGAATGCGCGAACTTAAGCCTATAAATATCCTAGCCATTGGCCATTAAAAAGTTAGTGATAATCTTTAAAGAGAGGTAGTTAAGAATATTTGAGAGAGACGACGTCCAAACGTTGAAGGATTGAGGCGTTGCTACTACTTCTAGGAGTTTTGAAGCAAGTTTCATCTTCTCTTCATCCTTTCTTCATCCATTCAAGAGCCAAGGTTGTCCAGGGGCCATCCAACTTAGTTTCTTCTTAATTAATTTCTACATCCTTTTCATATTTCTATCATAATTTCATCATATCACTCCATGCAACAAATTCTTTCATGTTAATCTGTAAGACAAGACCCACTAGATCTTCAGCTGCACAGTTGAGGGATTACACTACATATCCCACGTAACTTCAAACTGATCATGGCGTTACGTATTATCATCCCATGATTTAGCTGGCTGGAAGTCAAAATTTTACATGTTGCCCTCAGGTTCATGCATCTTAACTTAAGTCTTCCCCACAAGGATGTTTTTATGGGTTGGATGGTTATACACATAAGGTGGCAATGTCCATGAAAAATTACATCTTATTATATGCATGTAGATCATGTGGTGACAGTGTCGTGAATAATCATGCATAAATAAAGATTATTATCATGATGCATGACAGGTTCTATAAGAGATCAGAAATATAAGTTTGAATTACGTCATGGGCAGGTGATGTGTTTTAACTTTCTTTGACATATTCCAAAGAATTAGCCGAAATCAACATGATTCGACAAGAAGAATTAAACATAAATGTTCATGCGTGCTTAATATTTTACTTAAAACCATCTTTTAAATTACTATTATAGTACTTTAATAAAATAACTTGAAAAAAAAATTTTCATATATAAAAAACTATGAAAAGTAGATTACTCATCACTTGCCTCTTGCTTCATACTAAGAAACTTGAAGGAGCTCGCCTAGGCAAGGCGAGAAGCACTTACGCACGCACTCATAGCCTCCTGAAGATCCTTCTCACGTTGCCCCCAAGGCATCTCGAACCGGTGCTTAGAACTCTCTCTCTAAGGTGCTCTAAACTTCTCCCTAACACACACTCTCCCTCTCTCTCCCTTGTGTTTGAGGAGAAGAGGAGCTAACACCCATATTTATAGATTTAGCCAACCAATTAGGGTTTAATAAGTGTATGCTTAGGTGTCCTCCTGTGAGGTTTAAGGTTTTGGATCTAGTTATGGGGTCAATTTTGGTGTTGGACCCCTTGGTTCCTTGTGGGCCTGGGGCATGTTGAATGGCGTCGGCCTAGGGGAACGCCATTTAAGAGCCATACGGGGGTGCCATGTGGGCGGACAGTGAGGCGCGAGTGTACGGCCCCAGTCTTGTCGTCTGAATGGCGTCTTACATGGTCAACGCCATTCAGAGATCTGCGAATGTACAATCCCATCATGTCGTCTGAATGACGTCGTCTGGGAACGACGCAATTTAGCGTGTTTCGGTTTGACGCCCCAAGCCCTCCCTCCTTTCTTTCATTCTCTGCTTTCCCCTCTCTCTCCTCCCTTCATTTCTCTTCCTCTTTCCCTCCCCTTCCTTTTCCCATTCTTTCTCTTCCACCACTCCAATACCCTCCCACCTCTCACCACTACCCCCACCATCTCCTCTATGGCACCTTACTCTCCGGACGGCAGTAGACATCCCGGTGGAGTGATGGCGTCCATAGTGGTACTGGTGGCGGCTTGCGGTGTAGCGGATCGGTGGTGAGGAGTTAGGAGTTAGGAGGAGTTCAAGTAACCAGTAGGGTAACGATCCTCACATGTATTTCAATCGTTTTAAACACTTGATTTCCCGCTTTGGGGCATGCTATGGATATGTGGGTAATTTTGGGTATAAAATTGACCATGTTCTAGGAGGTTCTTGATGAAAAGGGTGTTTTGGAAATGGGATTGGCATGGTTAATGTAATTTCTGGTTTTCCCCCTATCTCCTATGTGTTATTTTGCTCATTTTTGGATAAGGATTTTCATGTTGTGACTTAGGGGAGGCCGGAGGGAAGTTCTGGTTCGGGCCTTAAATGGCGTCGGGCCAGGGCGACGCAATTTGCAAATCGTGTCGACCATGGGTGGCACGATTTAAGCCCAGGTGCCAGAGGGCAATTCGATTTTCGGGAGTTAAATGACGTCACGACCAGGTGACACCATTTAAATGGTGTCGACTATGAGTGACGCGATTTAGGTCCAGGTCCCTCCTGTCCCGAGGCTAGTTTTTGTGGGAACCAGTTTTAAGGCCTTGAATGGCGTCGAGCTCAGACAATGCGATTCAAGCCAGAGCCCCATAATTCCTGAAATTAACACGTGTGTATATTGTTAGACAATCCTATTAAATGCATGCTTGAAATCATACAATAGGGGCGGGGATTTTCATGTGATCGGAATCGTATTGTGTTGTGTTTATGCGATCGTGGACCTAGAGTGACAGTTGTTAGTGCTTGACACCCTGTGTCGGTGTGCGAGTGACGCAGTGTCAGTGCGGGTGTGACAAGGTGACGCCTAGTAGGCGAGGGTCACCTGGTGTACCCCGGGCTAATAGCTAGTACCAGTGTGGGAGTGGTATACTTCGGAGTGTCACTTGTGACTGGGAGCAGACAGAACCACCTAGAGCTAGACAGGCCGGAGTAGCCAGCACGCTATCCGAGGGGTTGCTGTTCCATCCCAGTGGGTCAGTGTTTTCCGCGTTCGGCTGTGTAGTTTGTATGTTTAGCCGGAACATTGGTTGTAAACTACGGTGTTGAGTTGAGTTGTTTTAGGACTGTGCCTGTTGCATCTACAAATGCATGTATTTCATATCTCGCAATGGAATCTTTAGGGCGGTGGTTTCTGTTGGGTTTTCTCGGTTTCTCCGGATCGCTCACGCAGCGGAAAAATAAAATTATTTACAGCGATCCGTTCCCGTTTCGGAGACTAAAATACGATAATCTAATTATCGAAATTCTCACCGTGTGCAGATTCGAATCCGCCGTCGTTCGGTTCCGTCGGTGTGACACCGCAAGCCGCGCAAGCGTCCGGCCTCTAGCGAAGTCCACGCGATCCTCCCCGCGACGGATATCCTCGAGTTCGTCGTTCTTCGCAGCCCGCGAAGCCTCCGCTAGTCGCCGCAATAATCGCCGCAGTGCGCGGACGATTTCCCGTCGAACGGGATTCGGAGAAGCGGCGGAGCAGATCTGGATCTGCCTGGACTCCAGAGGGAGACAGAAACTGAGGAGGGGCGGCTAGGGTTAGCAGCAGCTTGGCCTGTTCAGCCCGTTCGCTATGTTTTATACTAACCGCGCGGTTTTTCATAAAAACCCCTGGTTTGTATAAAACCCACTTATTTATCCATCGCCTTGAGAATCATTTGCGTGTGACCCTCTAGGCCCAAGTACCAGTCCAGTTAATGGCCCAGTAAGCCCAGTGACTCCTCACTGGCTTTATTAATTAATTAATAACCCTTTATTAATCAATTAATCAATCGAATTGATGTCGCACATCAAATTCGACCGGGCCTCCGATCACGTTGGGTGCCAAGCAACACCGCGTGAACCCGGAAGGTATTTGGGGTTAAGTAACCCACTCTTGGAACCTTTCCATCGACAGTTACCGCGTGGATTTAATCCTTCATTCGTACAATGCTCTCAAGTCAACTCAGGGCATGGCGAGCTGTCAAACCCTAGCCGGTCGACTCACTTGGATTGGATGCCGCTGATGAATATCGGAAAACTCCTTTCCCGATATTATCGTCCGCCCTGGCCAGGGACTTTCGCGCATCCTTCCTAGAGCATTCTCTCTCTAAGTACCGAGAGCGAATGATTCCTTATTGACACACAATTCCCTTCGACGGTATTCCGCTGCACCCAATCCTTGGCGTATTAGAATCCCGTGGCTAGAGATTCGTAGACCAAGGTCAAAGTACAGAAGTCCACCGCCAAGGTGTCCTTGGTGTCTCAGGTCCGAGGACCATCCACGCAACTGCGACAATAGAATCAAGCTGGTTGACAGTGAGGTACAATACCATCCAGCGATTCAGTCGGATCAGTTCAGTGAACTCATTCTCCAATGAGCACCTACAGATTCGCCTTAGTGTCTCCACACAAGTGACTTATGAGATCAGTCACCCTCATCATATGAGCAGGAGTAATCTGTACTAGTCTAACCGGATATCCGATGTCCTTCTCGAATATCCTCCGACTAGGAACAATTAAGAATATGTGTGTTTAAGTGATCAGTCTCATTAGTATGATCTCATCATAATCTGATCACTATAGCACATATTCACGGACTTCATTATGAAACGATAATTAACGCGATTTACACATAATGAATATTATGCCATTTTATTAATAATGAACGAGATTTACATTGTTAGATTGGCTTGTAGGCCACCTAAACTAACAGTTTCTTCTTTTCGACTCTCGCCGTTGCGGTTGTAGCTTCTCTGCATTATTTATGATTATCTACCTATATCCTTGTGTTGTTGCGATTATGGGTGCGTGTGTGGGAGGTGGGGATTGAAAGATCCCTACTGAGTCCATTCTTGTGTGACTCACCCCTGGGATTTTTAGGGGAGGGTTCTCGGCATGCGTAGCGTTGTAGGGTACGTCTCAGATTGCGCGCCAGCAGCCACTGTTCCGGAGTATGTCCCGTCGTAGTTGTACTTTCCTTTTTCAAGCCTGTATGCATAATTATTTTCCTTTCAGTTGGAGTACGTAATTATTTGCCGAGTCAAGACGAATTGTAATAATTTTTAATTCATGCACCTTCTTTACAATTCAATGTTGTGTGGATTGTTTAACTTAGTTTATCATTTATTTTCCAGACTTATTCGAGATCCTGATTTGGTTCCTAATTTTAATGATTCGATACTCATTTAGGAATTGGATCCCCAATTGTTGGGTGACGGTTCGTTACACCCCTTGAGGTGTCTCTCTCATCATGGCTTGCAGATAAGGATAAGGAATGCATGACAAGTGTCCACTGAGGTGTCCCTCTCCATCATTACACAGGCAAGGTGGTGTGAGTGCTTAGAATGATTGTGTGATTATCATGAAAAATCTATGTTGTTTCAGTGCAAAATAAAGCCTATTAAAAAGAAACTACGTAAAGTAATCGCCAGAAACTTTTAACTAAAAAGTTCCAAAAGAAAGTTTGATCGCCTACCTGTTTAAATGCGGAAGATGTTAGGCTCTTGATTCCCCTCCTTCAGCCGGCTGAAGAAAGAGAGCCCTTTCTTTGTTCTTTGTTCTTGCTGTTGAATTTGAAGTTGAGGTTCGTCCAGAGATTCTTATGACTTTGTGCTTGATTTACTCCCTTTAATTCTCCTTTTTTCCGTTACAACTTATAAGAAAGTAGAAAGAAAAATGAAGAAACAATGATGAGAACTTAAGTAGAAGCAGTATCCGTTCTAATCATGATTTTAAACATGAAACTAAACAGCAAACTTACTTGTTTAATGGCTTTTGAAACCCCTTAATCGAATAGGTTTTGAAAAGAATGATGTTGTGGTGTGTGTTGCATGAAGTGATGATGAAGAATGAGAGATTAATGAAGATGTAAATGAAAATGCAGAAATGAAATACTTAGGCCGAATTGGATGAAGCCTTGAATTGGATGAAGAATCTTGAATGGACGCCGACTTCTGGAAACAGCAGCGCTTCGGCGTTTGGACATCGTTGCTTCGATCTTCAATCACTAACTCTGATTCTAACTTCTCTCTTCTTCTTTTTTTAACTTTCAAGATGCAAGGTATTTATAGACTTCTTCTGCGTCCGCGGATTTACATGGAAAAATCTAGGATTTATCCATCTTAACCAACAGATAAATACATATTAATTCATCTTTATCTGTAATTATCTAAAACGCGTCAGATATCACAGACGCCTTTCAGATTAATTAAGATAAGGATAAACATCCGGGAAAACTTATCTTTATCTGTATTAGCTAAAACGCGTCTACCTGTATAGACGTCTTTTACACTAATTAAGATAAGGATAAACATCCGGAAGAGAAGTAGAAACAGCCTAGGAAACCTAAAACGCGTCAACTCTTACAGACGCCTTTTAGCTAATTAATCAACTGATTAAAATTCAAATTTAAACATTAAAATAAGAATAAATTCTAAATAGCGTCCACACAGGTAGACGTGTTTTAGACCTCTTCATATTTTAACTGAAATTTGAGTTAAAATCAATTCAATTGATTAACTTAAACATGTCTGTTAAACCCGACACTCAAAAAGATCAATAAAAATTAATCAATGATTAAATATCAGACCATTCTGAGGCATTATTATATGATATGAAATTTTCTCGAAATGACGTCAAAATTAGCGTGTCTACAGCTGCCTCACCTTGGCATCGTCTTTTCAAGGGAATGAAATGAAATGGAATGTACTGAAAAGTTGATGCCAAGGTGTGATGAGACACGCTCTTAACATCACATGATTGGAATTTTTGTCAAAATTATCAATGAAGATAGCTTAAAGAGATCAATGGAATCAATCCTGTCTGGATGAAGTACACAAAGAATTAAAATAAAGTCGATCAACCTCCTCGGAGTGGGAAGTACCCCAGGTCGTAGACACTGCAGGTTTCATCATAGGGAGCGTTTGCCAGCCAATGTGGACGTGCTGCAGCCACGATGGATCTTAAAAGAAAACAAGAATGTTGGATAAAGAGTCCAAAAAAAGGATAGAATTTTAAGGATATCTTCAAGCGAACCTCAAAGATAATCAAGATACTCAATTCGGAATGGAATATTTCATATCATGTTGAAGTTATTTGATTAATGGTCTAAAACTTAATCAGTAATTAATCCTTACCACAATGATTTCAAAGTCCTACATGATGCATGCTGGGTTAAAAGAAAAATATAAAGTCAAATAAAATATCAATTAATCAAGGATAATATTGTTAAATTGTCATTAATGATTCAAGATACTAATTCTTGTAATTCAGTGCTAAGTCGAAGCTCGTTTATCCACACACTGTTTCACAAAAGTGGAACCATCGTCCTCACTAATCAACAATCCAACGGCCTATCCGTGCGATTAAGAATTCTCTGGAATCATCACTGTTTTTGTTGTAGGGGAACTCAAATTCCAGTTTCATCAAAACCACAAGACCCTTGATATACTCTAATAACTATTTAGTATATAGTAATGATGATGCACAATATGAAAGAAGTACAAGGGTAGAAATAACCGTCTTTTTAGCCACGGTCAAGACTTCTTGACTCCCACAACGCCATTTAACATTGAAACGCGGCGGTTCTTCTCGACGCCTTTTATTCACAGAAACAGGTTTCTGGCTGTTCTCTACTCGAATTCCAACTCTACCAATGCACATCCATTTTCCAATTCGGAAAAGTCTTCCTAGGATCGCAATTCCTTCTATATAAACACCCTTAGGTTGTTCCCAAACAATCCTACCATAATCCAAAGATCTTAGGTTGAGTTTTCTTCCAAAATTTCAAGGTTTCTTCAAAGTTTCCAAGGTTTCTAAGCTTCAAGAAGGAAGAACTCCGAAAAAGAGGATGGGTACTTTAAACAAGAGGATGAAGATGTCTCTAGAGAAGTTCTCCGACGTGGAAAATCACCTCAATGGAAGAGATCCCAATCTTCAAGTAAGTTAAATCAACTTCCCTTCAATTCTTGTTCTTATTCTTCATGTTCTTCATGTTCTTCATGTCCTTTCTTTTTTTTCAGAATTACCCCATGTTTCCTGGCCCAAGGAAGTTCACCTCTCTCCCTTGGATTCGTAAACTTGCAAAAAGTGTTAAGCTTTCCATGCAAGTTTTCATATCCAAGTGAAATCTTCAAGGTCTAGTGGTACTTGCCAAACATTACAAGAGTGCGAACGTAGATTGGGCGGCTATGGGTGCCTTAATCGAGTGGTGGCATCCCCAAACTCATACGTTCTTCTTCCAAGACTTCGAGTGCATGATCCTTTTAGAGGAGGCAGAGCTTCTATTAGGTCTCCCAAAGACCAAAGAGAACAAAGATAAGATAGCTTTAACAAGAGAGAGAATCACTGGTCAACAATTGTTGACATCAATTATGAAGGATCCTTCAGAAGCTAAAGGATGCCTTACCAAGAAGGGGATCAATCTTGCAAAGCTCGCTGAGTGGACGCTATATGAAATTGATGATCTAAGGAGGATGAAGCGGAGGATGTGACGAAAGCTTTCGTTACATGCCTTGCCGGTGCCTTGTTCTTCCCTGCGCAAGAGAACATCTTAGAAGATGATCAGGTTAGTGCCATCTGCGCAATCTTCGAAGGTAAATCCATTAGCACCGCACTCCTGGCATATCTTTATAGCGGACTTTCTGCGGCGTCTATGGGTCGTCCTCCCTATGGGTGCATGTTACTCTTTGCTCTATGGGTTGAACTTCACTTTAAGTTTGAGTACTACAAGAAAAGGCCTCAAAGACCATCTCAGATTTTCTTGAATAGTCCAATTCATTGCATTGCTAACATTGTAAAGTTCAACGAGCACATGGTCAACAAAGTTCCAAAACTCAAAACCCGGGCCGACTGGAGAGAGTATTTGAAACTTATGACATCCGACATATTTGACTCGTCTCCACTTGCTCTTGTTGGAAAACCCGTTTGGGTGCGCCGTGCAGCAGGAGCAGATCTCAAGTTGATTGGAGCCACCGAATTCGTGTTATACAACCTACACCGGTGCCTTACTCAACTTAGCTTGGGTCGTCGTGAATTCCCCGAGTTCTCCTTTACACCTCCGATCAAGAAGCGTGACTTGGAATCCGATGAAGATTACGAAGCCATAGAAATCATTACTACTTTATGGAACATTGGCTTCAGTTATCGTGTAAAATCCTCTAAAGATAGAGACAGAGGATTGAAATTTCCTTACCTCAAAAGTCTTCATGAAATTCGCCCTTAAATGTCCTCTTTCTCTTTTTCTTTTTCTTTATGATGTAAAAAAAGATTTTATTGAATAAAGAATAATTTTTCATGCCTTGAAATCTTTCATTCACTTCCTGTGGTGTGCTCATAATTTTTCCTTAAGTAAAAACTAGATTTTTCCTGAAAATTTGACATTTGGGATTCTGTAAAATGCAAAACGCGTCCATTCAGAAAGACGCCTTTCAACCATAATTCCTCTTCCATAAATTCAATTTAATCCTCAAAAACCTGATTAAACGTTAAAGTGCGTCTGTAACACTTGACGCCTTTCAATTATCTCTCCTACTTTTCCCAGTATTCTGCCATTAATTCCGTGATTAATCTCCTAAAACACGTCTATACATGAAGACGCCGTTCATCATCATCCTCCGTACGGCTCTGGCGGTAATCTGAAACGCGTCAGTACATGTGGACGTCTTTTACTAATTTTCAAACAGTTGTCCTTACCACCTCAACTTATGCGCCCTAAAACATGTCAATCTGAGTCGACGCCTTTTAACCGTTCGTTTACAGACCCGCGAAAGCCCCCCTTTCTTCCTCACTTTTCACAAAACTCTCTCTTTCTCCTCACCTCCGGCGATCTCCGAGCTCCGGCGATCTCCCTCTCTTTCCCTCAAAACTCCCTCTATTCGAGCTATGGAACGCGGTGAGGGCTCTAGGAAAATGAAGGCCTTGGCCAAGAGGCGGCGAAGGCATGAGGAAGAAGCTCCCGAGGAGGTTCCGGCGGTGCTAGCCGAGGCGGCGGCTTTCTTGGAGGAAGAGATCCCTCCACCGGCGCCTATAGCAATGGAAGAGGAAGAGGAGGGCGACCTCCACACGGTAAGCCCTCTATGGAATGAATAGGATGAGAAAAAGATGGGAAAAAGGGGTTCCTTTAAGAACCTAGAATCGGACCTTGAAAGGCGTCCAGACCAGGTGACGCCCTTCAAAAGGCGTCACACTGGGCTGACGTCTTTCAAGATTAATTCCAAATTTTTAATTAGTCAGAAAATGAAAGTGAATTGCGTCAGGACACGTAGACGTGTTTCAAAACACGTCCATAGATTCTGACGCCTTTCAAAACAGAAGTGATTTTCTTGTTTTTATTTATTACTGACCCTATTTTTTTATGTTTTTATTTGCAGGGAGTGATGAGGTCCAGAATTAGTTGGGACCTAGTGATAGGTGCCTATAGGGGACTCCCGGACTTCCAGAAGGCGCGCCTGCGCCGGATGGGATTCGGTGAGGTACTAGATATCGAGCCATTTTGGCTCGATTTGGTCCACCTGCAGTCGTTGCGGGAGAGGTGGCATGCGGAAAGCCGGGCTTTCCTAATGCCGTAGGGACGTATGGTCCCCACCCTAGAGGATGTGGCCAGGATTACTGGCCTCAGGGTAGAGGGCCGACCTGTGAGTGGGGTGACTTACCCCAACTACCAGGGATTAGCAGAGGCTCTACTAGGGATAGAGGTATCTAGCATAGGTAGGGAGTCCAGGATTGTCCCTAGGATAGAAGTAGAGGCAGCCTTAGGATTAGATGAGCCCCGGCGTCGGTCTGACGAGACCCGGGAGGAGTTTAGGGATAGGTTAGCTGAGTCATCCTCCCTTGTCTACTGTAGCGACCCTAGTCGGGGTGAGGAGGTAGATAGGCAGTTAAGGGTCTTTTTAGTTTTCTTCTTTGGTCGGTTGCTCTTCGGTACGAAAGGCGACCACATTCACTGTAGGTTTCTTTACTTATTAGATGACTTAGATAGCTTAGGGGAGTACGCCTGGAGTGCGGCCCTTCTTGCCCATCTCTTTGCCGATTTGTCTGCGGTCACGCCGGACCGTAAGACCACCGTCAGCGGCTTCTCGCCGTTCCTTCAAGTATTAAGTTGTTTTATTATTTATTCACGATATGCAATATGATATGATGCTTTACTAACTTATATGTTCATGAATGCAGGTGTGGAGCTACCATTACTTCCCGCTCGGCAGAGCGCGGATTGCAAGACCCGGCGCTGTCCCATTGGCTTGCCGTTGGCAGCCAATTGTGGACACGGCCCCACAGCAGCACCAGCTGACGGCCCTCCGCCGTCAGTTCCTGGATTATCCCGAGCTACTGGTAAGTCTTCAATTTTATTAAATGCAATCTTTTATTCATTAAATGCAAGTTATTTGTAACGACCCGCCATCCTATGACCGGAGACCCGGTCACTAAATGGATGTCGGCCCATTAACTGAAGGTTCACACCCGGATCTTATACACACATCTGGAAGAGTAAGCGTTAAACAAGATTAAATATAACATTCACACGGACTACAAGGAGGTACAGTGAGCAGGAAGTAAAGTAATAATGTCCGTACACAGTCCAACAATAATTACATGTCCAACAAATTAATTAAGTACAGGCAGAAATAAGGTACAACAACATCGGGGCATACCCCGGGAACTGAGATAGCTGCTGGTCCGCACACCAAGGAGAACACCACGAGCCGCCACACGCCACAAGGTCTACACCTGAAAACGCAGGGAGTGAGCCACACCAGAATGGCGCTCAGTAGGGATCATCCGATCCCCCGCCTCCCACACACACACCCACAAGTGCAGTAGCAAAGATACAGGTGATAAGGCAAGTAAAGATGTAACACGCTACTCCTAAAATCTCAATAAGAACGATGTGCATTCGAAACGTAACATGTATATCTCTAAAATCATTCTATCAAGGAGCCTACAACTCACGTCTCGGCAAAATACGCCAACCACGCCTCCGAAAGTGGGAAACACCAACCACACAGCCGTAAGTGGGGAAAACACCGTCCACACAACAGAAAGTAGGAAACACCGACCCGCTGAGACCAAACAGTAACCCCTCGGATAGCACGCTAGCTACTCCGGCCTAACTGGCTCAGGTGGTTACTCCTTCCCTCAGCATGAGTGACTCTCCGAATGTACCACTCCGACACCGGTACTAGCTGACCCCGGGGTTCACCAGGTGACCCTCTCTCTCTAGGCGTCACCCCGCCCACGCCCCCACCGGCGCTGTGCTCACGCCCCCACCAGCACAGGGTGATAAAGCGCTACACTGTCATTCCAGGTCCACAGTAACACAAAACACCAAAACCCGGCACAGTACGATCCGGTCACGTGAAAAGCCCGCGATCGCACGACACACAACGCAGTGTCATCCGGTCATGAAGAATCCATCATTATTGAGTGCACTAAAGCATGCATTAACCAACTATCTAGCAGTATGAATAAATTTTACTGGCATGAATTAGTGTTGTTCTGTCTTGAATCGCGTCGCCCAAGGCCGACGCCATTCAAGATCCCTAAACTGGTTTATAAAACACCTGCCACGGAATCTGGCCAAAAAGGCGTCGACACCAGAGGCCGCCTTTTGAAAGGCGTCGACATCCTCCGACGCCATTCATACCGAAAATCCAGGAATTCCAGAAAACATTAATCAGGGGATTTCTGCCTTAAAAGGCGTCATGGTTACCCGACGCTTTTACGAATCGCATCGCCCTCCCACGACGTCTTTTAGTCCCATAATCCCCGAACTGACAGACCCTCAGTCGGGGTGATTTCCTGCCTAAATGGCGTCATGATGGCCCGACGTCCTTCTAAAAGGCGTCGTCCATCCATGACGTCATTTAGCGCCAGGACCCCTGACTCGTAAAACCTCGAATAGGGAGGTTTCTGTCCTAAAAGGCGTCGTACTGCCCTGACGTCCTTCTAAAAGGCGTCGACCAGGCACGACGCCGTTTAGCGCCAGAAACCTGGTTCCCTGGTTCGATCCGAGGGTTTCTCCCTTAACCCCAAATACCCCGAAAAAGCCCCAAAACAGAAGGGGGAGGAAAAGAAGTTCATCTACCACAAGCATGCTACGAATCCACATTCACGAGCACGGCCATACCCACAAGAACACCCCCTAAACATGCTCAATCTAACCCAAAACACATCACATCACGCCTAGGAAAACACGAGCAACACATGCAAGGTTCGTCCCCCTACCGGTTACTTGAACTCCTCCAGGCTCCGTGTCGCCGAACCGCCGCACCGCAGACCGCCGCCGGTACCCCCGAGAACGTCGCCACTCCGCCGGGATGTCGGCCGCCGTCCGGAGAATGGAACGCTGCGAAGGAAGTGGTGGTGGCAGAGGTTAGAGGTAGGGAGGCTTTGGAGTGGTGGAAGAGGAAGAAGAGGAAGGGAAAGGGGAAGAGTGGTATCGGAGGAGGCGGAGAGGGAGAGGAGAGAGAGTGAAAGGGTGAGAATGAGAGAAAGAAAGGAGGGCTCGCGGGGTCAATCAGAAACTGCATAAAACGCGTCGAGCGAGAAAGACGCCTATCAGATGACAGGACGGGCCGTACTGACAGCTCTCTGAAACGCGTCGACCACCACGGACGCCGTTCAGCTGACATGTCAGGCACCGTACACTGACACCGCAGGGTCGCAGTCTGAATCGCGTCGTCCATCATGAACGCCGTTCAGACGACGAGACAGGGGCCGTACTCTCGCGGCCCGAGACCCGCCCACGTGGCGCCCACGTGGCACAACAGAAATTCATCTAAATGGCGTCCACCTATCAACACGCCGTTTGAAAGGCGTCGTGAAGTGTAGACGTCATTCAGAAGAAACTCTCAAGGCCCCTCAAGGTCCAACCCAGGGGATCCGGCCCGAAACCGATCCGAAAACTGAACCCGAAACCTCAGTCCTTACATTCTCCCCCCCTTATAAGAATTTCGTCCCCGAAATTGCCTGCTACAAGCAACGAGGGCGAAATGCCTCCACTACTAACTCGCATGGGAACTTACCAGAAAAGGTAGGGAACTGTTTCCCAGCATCTCAATCTCGTGCCCCCAGGTCACCTCGCTCCCGGAGCGATACTGTCAAAATACTCAATCCACAGGTACAACTTTGATTCGGAGGACCTATCACTAGTGATTCTCAAAACGCACTAGACACTCTGGAAAGAACAAATCCTCAGCGACCTCAAGTTCTGAAAATTCTAACACCTCGGGTGGATCCAAAACATTCCTCTGCAACGAAACACGAAACGCATCGTGCACTCCCGCAAGATTGAACGGCAAGGCTGGCTGGTAATCTTCTCCAATTCAAGCAAGAACGGGAAGAGGCCCAGCACGGCGCGGACCCAGCTTACCTTGCCTCTCAAATCTCCTCACACTCATGGAGGGCGCGACTTGGAAAAACACGAGGTCCCCAACTTCAAACTCAATCGGTCTCCTACTGATGATAGCACAATTCTGGCAACCTAAGCACCCTGCTATACCAACCCTGATCCTGCTAACTGTCTCTTGCCAATCTCAGACTAGATCACAAGGGATCGACATAGCCATCTAAACAATGCCTCATAAGGCGCCATGCCAATGCTAGAGTGGTAACTGCTATGGTACACAAAACCCCACTGTAAACCAACGCCGCTCCCAAGAACCTCCTCAGTCTAGGCAACATGCCACGAGCAAAACCTCCAAAATCTGAATGGCCCTCTCTGACCGCCCATCAGCCTCGGGATGATAGGCCGGGCTGAAGGCTAACCGCGTACTCGAGGCCTTCCAAGAACTTTTCCCACAATTAAGAAGTAAATCTCAAAGCCCGATCCGACATGATGGGTAAGGGCACATCGAGCAGAAAGAGATGATCCGACTCACAAACAACTCAGCCAACTTACCGACCGACCAGTCCTTCCTGATAGCCAGGAAGTGTGCTGACGTGGTCAATTGCTCAATGGTAATCCAGATTACGCTCCCTCCACCAGGGAATAAAACAATCCTAATACATGTCCAAAGTCACAAGCTCCCGTTTCCACACCGGGATCGGCAAGGACTGCAACCACGCTACCGCTGCGCCACTCTGATGTTCCACCCTAACCTGCCGACAATACAAGCATTCAATTACAAAATCAGCCCTATCCTCCTTCCTACTAGACCACTTCAACAATGATACGCCTTACTCGATCCGGGAAGCACTATTTATCTAGAACAGTGCGCCTCCAAAAAGGACACACTTGCGCACGTCCTCCACAGTCAAATCACAGAATCTACCTCTAATCTGACTGCACCATCGCCTTACAGTTCTACCGGAACCTAATAGAAGTACCAATACTGGAGCCAAAGTGAGGCGAGTCTTCAACTTAATGAAACTCTGCTCATACTCCTCGGTCCACAAGAAACGAATTCCCCTACGAGTCAACCTCAACAAGGGGGGGGGGGTTGCTATTGAAGAAAAACCTCTGGACCAACCGTCGGTAAAATCCTGCTAATGCCCTCACCGATCACACTCTTACACGGGGCTCCCCACACGCAATCGGTCCATCAGATCAAAACAAAATTAATTATGTTCCATGATTCCACCAGAATTGATAGACCAACATCATAATAGAATAACCTTACAAAGTACACATTACAATACCAAATCACCACCACGACCCAAAATACATAAAGAGTGCCATAAGAGTTCACAACTACTACCTAATAAGACAAGATAAGAGTGTTCATCTATCCCCGCACCCCGGATCTCCACAGAAAGGGCACATAACACTACATAAGGTACCGGGCTCCTACTGACCACTCGGCCCCTGACTCGCCTTATTCTTCTGGGGGCAGTTCCTCGCAAGATGTCCCCTCCTGCCACAGACAAAACAGCTACCAGCGACCAATGGACACACTCGGTTGCCGTGATACCTACCACAACGGGGACAATAATCTGCCGCATCATGTCTCTTTCCCTGCTGCCTGCTAGCCACAGTCTGCATCTGTTGGGCCGAACCGTCCTCATCTTCATCACGTGACGTCTCTTGGAACCCGAATTCAAAGGAACTCGAACCGCCTGACGGGAGGGCCGTTGATTTGCTCTTGCCTTGCTGCCTCCCTCGTGCCGATCGCTCCAACTCCTTCGCCATCTGCTGAAATTGAGTCTTCACCGCTGCCGCACATCGAACCGCTGACGCCAGATCTCTACAACCCTGAGGTGCCACCATTGTCCTTAGATCATATCGAAGCCCGTCTACAAATCTCTCTGTTCTATATCTCTCATGCTCAGATAAGTGTGGAACGAATCTTCCAAGAGCCACAAACTTCGTATGATAATCTAGAACTGACATGTCATTCTGCACCAATTCCATAAACTCTCTTTCCTCGGTCTCCTGGACGAGCCTTGGAAAGTACTGTCCACTGAACTCTCTCACAAACACCTCCCAAGGGATCTCTCTCAAGGATCTATCTGCAAACATCCTTGTCTTGATGGTGACCCACCACTCGTATGCATTATCTTTCAACAAATAGGTTGCCAACAAGGTCTTGTCATTCTCAGCACATTCAAGAACGTCAAACGCCTTTTCCACTTCCTTAATCCAACGAGCTACCTCGTCTGGGACTGGTCGACCTGTAAAAGAAGGGGTCTCCAACCTCAAAAACCGTTCCAATACTGTGAACTGGTCACCTCAAGAATTGGATCCCTCACTACCGTCTCCCTGCTGGTATCTACCCATAGCTCCAATCATAGCCTCCACGAAACGATCCACATTATGCCCTTCTGCCCCGAACTGCCATCGTCTGATCTCGTACCACGAGCCAACGAAACTCTCTTCCTCGGCGCCATCACTACCTCACGAACGCAAAAATCAACACAAACACGTCAAAACCAATCACTTTACACCAGCAGCCATCGCCTGTACAGACTCGTACTTATTGTTGGACTACGATATCTAACCCAGTTTACCACATACTCGACCAGACTGAGCTCTGATACCAATTGTAACGACCCGCCATCCTATGACCGGAGACCCGGTCACTAAATGGATGTCGGCCCATTAACTGAAGATACACACCCGGATCTTATACACACATCTGGAGGAGTAAGCGTTAAACAAGATTAAATATAACATTCACACGGACTACAAGGAGGTACAGTGCGGAGGAAGTAAAGTAATAATGTCCGTACACATTCCAACAATAATTACATGTCCAACAAATTAATTAAGTACAGGCAGAAATAAGGTACAACAACATCGGGGCAAACCCCGGGAACTGAGATAGCTGCTGGTCCGCACACCAAGGAGAACACCACGAGCCGCCACACGCCACAAGGTCTACACCTGAAAACGCAGGGAGTGAGCCACACCAGAATTGCGCTCAGTAGGGATCATCCGATCCCCCGCCTCCCACACACACACCCACAAGTGCAGTAGCAAAGATACAGGTGATAAGGCAAGTAAAGATGTAACACGCTACTCCTAAAATCTCAATAAGAACGATGTGCATTCGAAACGTAACATGTATATCTCTAAAATCATTCTATCAAGGAGCCTACAACTCACGTCTCGGCAAAATACGCCAACCACGCCTCCGAAAGTGGGAAACACCAACCACACAGCCGTAAGTGGGGAAAACACCGTCCACACAACCGAAAGTAGGAAACACCGACCCGCTGAGACCAAACAGTAACCCCTCGGATAGCACGCTAGCTACTCCGGCCTAACTGGCTCAGGTGGTTACTCCTTCCCTCAGCATGAGTGACTCTCCGAATGTACCACTCCGACACCGGTACTAGCTGACCCCGAGGTTCACCAAGTGACCCTCTCTCACTAGGCGTCACACCGCCCACGCCCCCACCGGCGCTGTGCTCACGCCCCCACCAGCACAAGGTGATAAAGCGCTACACTGTCACTCCAGGTCCACAGTAACACAAAACACCAAAACCCGGCACAGTACGATCCGGTCACGTGAAAAGCCCGCGATCGCACGACACACAACGCAGTGTCATCCGGTCATGAAGAATCCATCATTATTGAGTGCACTAAAGCATGCATTAACCAACTATCTAGCAGTATGAATAAATTTTACTGGCATGAATTAGTGTTGTTCTATCTTGAATCGCGTCGCCCAAGGCCGACGCCATTCAAGATCCCTAAACTGGTTTATAAAACACCGGCCACGGAATCTGGCCAAAAAGGCGTCGACACCAGAGGCCGCCTTTTGAAAGGCGTCGACATCCTCCGACGCCATTCATACCGAAAATCCAGGAATTCCAGAAAACATTAATCAGGGGATTTCTGCCTTAAAAGGCGTCATGGTTACCCGACGCTTTTACGAATCGCGTCGCCCTCCCAGGACGTCTTTTAGTCCCAAAATCCCCGAACTGACAGACCCTCAGTCGGGGTGATTTCCTGCCTAAATGGCGTCATGATGGCCCGACGTCCTTCTAAAAGGCGTCGTCCATCCATGACGTCATTTAGCGCCAGGACCCCTGACTCGTAAAACCTCGAACAGGGAGGTTTCTGTCCTAAAAGGCGTCGTACTGCCCTGACGTCCTTCTAAAAGGCGTCGACCAGGCACGACGCCGTTTAGCGCCAGAAACCTGGTTCCCTGGTTCGATCCGAGGGTTTCTCCCTTAACCCCAAATACCCCGAAAAAGCCCCAAAACAGAAGGGGGAGGAAAAGAAGTTCATCTACCACAAGCATGCTACGAATCCACATTCACGAGCACGGCCATACCCACAAGAACACCCCCTAAACATGCTCAATCTAACCCAAAACACATCACATCACGCCTAGGAAAACACGAGCAACACATGCAAGGTTCGTCCCCCTACCGGTTACTTGAACTCCTCCAGGCTCCGTGTCGCCGAACCGCCGCACCGCAGACCGCCGCCGGTACCCCCGAGAACGTCGCCACTCCGCCGGGACGTCGGCCGCCGTCCGGAGAATGGAACGCTGCGAAGGAAGTGGTGATGGCAGAGGTTAGAGGTAGGGAGGCTTTGGAGTGGTGGAAGAGGAAGAAGAGGAAGGGAAAGGGGAAGAGTGGGATCGGAGGAGGCGGAGAGGGAGAGGAGAGAGAATGAAAGGGTGAGAATGAGAGAAAGAAAGGAGGGCTCGCGGGGTCAATCAGAAACAGCATAAAACGCGTCGAGCGAGAAAGACGCCTATCAGATGACAGGACGGGCCGTACTGACAGCTCTCTGAAACGCGTCGACCACCACGGACGCCGTTCAGCTGACATGTCAGGCACCGTACACTGACACCGCAGGGTCGCAGTCTGAATCGCGTCGTCCATCATGGACGCCGTTCAGACGACGAGACAGGGGCCGTACTCTCGCGGCCCGAGACCCGCCCACGTGGCGCCCACGTGGCACAACAGAAATTCATCTAAATGGCGTCCACCTAACAAGACGCCGTTTGAAAGGCGTCGTGAAGTGTAGACATCATTCAGAAGAAACTCTCAAGGCCCCTCAAGGTCCAACCCATGGGATCCGACCCGAAACCGACCCGAAAACTGAACCCGAAACCTCAGTCCTTACATTATTTATATGAATGCACTTAACCTATATGCAGGTGATCTGGCGCCCGTACCTCGGTATGGGCGAGGAGGGTCAGCCGTGGGTGACGGCTGGCAGGAGGCGGTTCGGGAGGCAAATGTGGGTGTATTGCCTCAACGAAATCGAGCCCCTCCGCCTCCGGCTCGTGATGAGGACGTTGGACCTCCACCAGGAGTGGATTGACGAGGACGTCCCGGAGGGCGTGGGGAGGAGCATGAGGGGCAAGCAAGCCCTCACAGACTGGCGGGCAAAATTCCCGAAGCAATATGAAGACTGGCATCGCCGGGGTGTCAGAGTGGAGTCCCGGGCGGAGAGTAGCGAGGCCTACCTCCAGCAGTACCGGGTGTTATTTTAGGTGGCCTACAAGCCAATCTAACAATGTAAATCTTGTTCATTATTAATAAAATGGCATAATATTTATTATGTGTAAATCGCGTTAATTATCGTTTCATAATGAAGTCCGTGAATATGTGCTATGGTGATCAGATTATGATGAGATCATTCTAATGACACTGATCACTTAAACACACATATTCTTAATCGTTCCTAGTCGGAGGATATCCGAGAAGGACATTGGATATCCGGTTAGACTATTACAGATTACTCCTGCTCATATGATGAGGGTGACTGGTCTCATAAGTCACTTGTGTGGAGACACTAAGGCGAATCTGTAGGTGCTCATTGGAGAATGAGTTCACTGAACTGATCCGACTGAATCGCTGAATGGTATTGTACCTCACTGTCAACCAGCTTGATTCTATTGTCGCAGTTGCGTGGATGGTCCTCGGACCTGAGACACCAAGGACACCTTGGCGGTGGACTTCTGTACTTTGACCTTGGTCTACGAATCTCTAGCCACGGGTTTCTAATACGCCAAGGATTGGGTGCAGCGGAATACCATCGAAGGGAATTGTGTGTCAATAAGGAATCATTCGCTCTCGGTACTTAGAGAGAGAATGCTCTAGGAAGGATGCGCGGAAGTCCCTGGCCAGGGCGGACGATAATATCGGGAAAGGAGTTTTCCGATATTCATCAGCGGCATCCAATCCAAGTGAGTCGACCGGTTAGGATTTGACAGCTCGCCATACCCTGAGTTGACTCGAGAGCATTGTACGAATGAAGGATTATATGCACGCGGTAACTGTCGGCGGAAAGGTTCCAAGAGTGGGTTACTTAACCCCAAATACCTTCCGGGTTCACGTGGTGTTGCTTGGCACCCAACGTGATCGGAGGCCCGGTCGAATTCGATGTGCGACATCAATTCGATTGATTAATTGATTAATAAAGGGTTATTAATTAATTAATAAAGCCAGTGAGGAGTCACTGGGCTTATTGGGCCATTAACTGGACTGGTACTTGGGCCTAGAGGGTCACACGCAAATGATTCTCAAGGCGATGGATAAATAAGTGAGTTTTATATAAACCGGGGGTTTTTGTGAAAAAACCGCGCGGTTAGTATAAAACATAGCAAACGGGCTGAGCAGGCCACGCTGCTGCTAACCCTAGCCGCCACTCCTCAGTTTCTGTCTTCCTCTGGAGTCCAGGCAGATCCAGATCTGCTCCGCCGCTTCTCCGAATCCCGTTCGACGGGAAATCGTCCGCGCGCTGTGGCGATCATTGCGGCGACCAGCGGAGGCTTCGCGGGCTGCGAAGAACGAGGAACTCTAGGATATCCGTCGCGGGGAGGATCGCGTGGACTGAGCTAGAGGCCGGGCGCTTGCGCGACTTGCGGTGTCGCACCGACGGAACCGAACGGCTGCGGATTCGAATCCGCACACGGTGAAAAAAGATAATCCGATTATCTCGTATTTTAGTCTCCGAAACGGGAACGGATCGCTGTAAATATTTTTGTTTTCCGCTGCGTGAGCGATCCGGAGAAACCGAGAAAACCCAACAGTGGTATCAGATCCAGGTTCCACTGTTTCTCGTCCCGTTTCGGTTTTCGAAATTGATTTTTCTTGAGTTATTCCATGCATTTAATCCGATTAAAATGACGGAATTTTGTTCATAAGATGAACACAAATAATTTGATTATTTTTTCGTGATTTTTCGAGATTATTTTGGAGGTTTTTCGTGTTCTTCGTGAGACGAAGAACGGCGACTTTACGGCGGCTTGAATCGGCTTCCCAATCGTTGGGATGGCCGGCCGAGACTCCGGATCCAGTGGTGATAGTCACCACTCCACATCCGGTATCTTTTCGGCGCCGGAATGGCCTTGGAGAGCCGCAATAATTAAGCCCCAAATCGGATTTAAAAATCCTGAAAAATCAGTTTTTAAGGGGATTTGGGAGCTTGGCCGGCTCCTTCGGGAGGCTTCTCCGGCGACTTGCCGGCGCCGGGGAGCCTGCCGGCAATGGGGGTGTCACTGGCCGGCGTCGAGGCCCTGCCGCCGGGCGGCGCCGCCGCTGCACGAGCCCCGCCGCCGCTGCAAAACCCCTCCCTCTTTAGGGTTTCTGCAACTCCCTGCGTCGGGTGGAAGGGGGCCGGTCCAGGGCTCAGCCGGACCGAGCGGACCGGGACCAGCTCCTTGGTCGGACCGGCCATCCTGGCTCGAGCCAGGGGTTCGAGCGGCCCTAGCCAGGGGCTCGAATCTGCCGAGCCCTGGCTTGGCCTTTAGGGCTGAGCCCTATTTCCTTTATTTAAACCCTTTAATTCCCATATTTAAACCCGAATTTCCAATTAAACCCAATGAAATTAATATTTTGATTTTAATTTGAAAAATTCAAAACTGTTTTGAAAAATTTTAAATTATTATCCAATTTTATTTAATTGGGTTTTATTAATGATTTCGAATCATTTAGTAATATAAGGGTTAATTAATTAACGATTAGTTGTTAATTAATTAGGGTTAATATTAATTTAAATGTTAAATTAATTATTAACCATAATGTGACTAATTTAAGGGTTAAATTGGTCATTAACTTTTATTTCAACTAATTGTTAATTAATATTTGAGTTAGTTATTAATTTAATAGTTAAATTAATAATTAACTTAAATGACTAACTTAAATGTTAAATTAGTAGTATTTAATTATTATTGTTAGTTATTAATTTAAGGGTTAAATTAATGATTAACATTAATCTTCTAATCTAATAGTTAGATTAGTAATTATTAATTAATTAAAGTTAATTATTAATTTAAGTGTTAAGTTAATAATTGATTTTAAGTTAACTAATCTAAGAGTTAGATTAGTAGTTGATTGATAATTAGAGTTAATTAATAATTTAAGTGTTAAATTATCAATTAACTTAGTTGGATTAATCTAAGAGTTAGATTAGTCTTTAAATAGTCTAATTGTTAGATTATTAATGGGGTTTTAATCTAAGTGTTAGATTATTAGAAATGTTCTAATTTGCATGGAATAATCTGGAATTATTAATTCGGAGTGTGTGCGCATGTGATGTGTGTTTAATGCTTTTAAATTTAGATTTAATTGCATGTTAAGATAATAAAATGAGTTTTCGAAATTCAAATGCCAATTTTGATTGGATCCCAGCTTTCTGAAAGCCAAAACTTATCTATTTTTTAAAACTCATTTGTTTTAGCCATGTGATGCGCTGATTCATGTGTGGGATGTTTAAAACACATCGTGGTCATGGATATGCACTTAATTTATTATTCATGTGATGAATGGATTGTGTGGATCGTGGATGTATGATTATTTATTAATTGTTAATAAATAGAGGTCTGCGCACCTCTCTCTCTCATACTCCGATGTATTTCTACCTCTCTCTCTCTCTTGTACTCGCCATAAGGCCTTCTTCAATTTACTTGTAAATTCTAGAATTTATTCTATTCTGATCGAGGCAACCGAGGAAGGAGCGAGGACGATCCACAGCTGCAACCAGAAAGGCGAAAAGATGGAGATCTCTTGCCTATGTGATTGCAGGATATCTAATGTAAATGTTATGATTAGATTGTGTGTGCGTTTGACTGTTGGCTCCAGTCAAACCCACTGTGCTATCCATGACCACACTAATGACATGTTTGTGATGCATTGTTTATCTGTTGATTATGAATCAAAGCATGTTATAGTATTTAGTAAATATATACGATATATTTATATACTATCACCTAGGAGAGACCAAGATAAAAAGTTATCTAAATACCCTCAGATAAACTATAAGCCGTAACGCGAGTAGTTAAGAACTTACCGCGTGGTCCACCATCGTTATAGTTATAGGATTCGAATCACTTTAGGCAGGTTTGTTGTGCTATCCACAAGGCCTGCTTGATTGGGAGGAGAAACTATGGCTATGGCATTAGATGCCTATAGATCGGGGTAGAGGAACCATGTAGCTTTGTTCTACTATCCACAAGGGCTGCATGCAAATCTATGCTCGTCGCGTAATGATGGTTAGCTTAGACCAGAATTAGTGGTTTGTTGTGCTATCCACAAGGCCATTAAATCTCTGGGGACCGAAGCTATGATCAGATATTGCAAGGAGTTGCAAGTCCCATGAGTTGGGTGCTCTCTGATTGTATTACAGTTTGTTGTGCTATCCACAAGGCTGTAGTGCAAGTCATTGAGATTCTGATCCCCACTAGGAGACTGTCGGCGTCTCCCGTTCTGTATAACTGAGGGTTATACAGTCCGTCGAAAATTAGTGGGAGTTAAACTTGAACAAAAGACCTTGTCTTGTTTTAAACTTTAATAATTGAACATCTGCTAAATAGATTTTACTTATCTCCTGTAGGGAATTATGTCGTCAAATAACCTACTCCGTGGCATACTTGATGCCCTTTTGACTTACCTGATCTACTCAGATTGGTTCAGAACCCTGAAGAATGTCTTCAGATCTGAGCGCATTGACTTTGTCCCTGGAGCTGATCATCCTGCTGAATCGGCATTGGATGCCCCTGAAGCAGAGATGACAGCTATCGATATTGGATCGAAGGACAAAGGTAAAAGAGTAGTGAAAGATGACTGCTTCTACTATAAGCAGTATGGTCACTAGAACAGGAACTGCAAGGAGTTCCTTTATGATAAAGCTCATGGAAGAGTGAAGCTGTCTGAAGCTTCTGATATCTATATGATAGATATCAACTTATCAGTTAGAGATTCCACATCGTGGGTATTAGATACCGGATGTGCTTCTCATATCTGTCATGATGTGCAGATGCTGACAAGTAAGCGCAAGCAGAGACAAGGTGAGGTGGAATTGAGGCTAGGAAACGGCGCAAAAGTTGCGGCGATTGCTGTTGGGACAGCAAACCTCAGGCTTCCATCGGGAGACACCTTACTTTTAGAAGATTGTTATTATGTTCCTAGCATAATAAAGAACATCATATCAATATCTTGTTTGGACAAGATAGGATATAGGTTGACAATTGAGAATAGAAGTTGTTCGATTTATTATGGTAATAAATCAATAGCTTCGGCATCTTTAGTCAACGGTCTATATCTATTAGATGTTTCTTATTACAATCTTCAAATTGATAAAACTCTTAAGAAGAGCAAGAATTGTGTGAACCAGGCCTACATGTGGCATTGTAGACTTGGGCACATTGGCGAAAACAGGTTACAAAAGTTGCACAAGCATGGTTACTTAACAGCATTCGATTATGAATCGTTTGCAACATGCGAATCCTGCCTTATGGGGAAGATGGCAAAATCTCCATTTATTGGATATGAAGAACGTGCCAAGGACATTTTGGAACTAATACATTCGGATGTATGTGGTCCAATGTCCACCCAAGCCAAAGGTGGCTTTTCTTACTTCATCACATTCACCGATGACTTCTCAAGATTCGGCTATGTGTACTTAATGAAGTACAAGTCAGAAGCATTTGAGAAGTTCAAGGAGTTCAAGAATGAGGCAGAGAAGCAGTTAGGAAAGAGTATTAAAGCTCTTCGATCAGATCGAGGAGGAGAATACTTGAGTACTAACTTCACACAATTCTTAAAGGATAATGGTATCCTTTCTCAGCTGACCCCTCCATATACACCACATATGAATGGTGTATCAGAAAGGAGGAATCGCACTTTGTTGGACATGGTGCGATCCATGATGAGCTTTTCAGGATTACCAGTGTCCCTCTGGGGGTATTCTCTAGAGTCAGCAGCATACCTACTGAACAGAGTACCCTGCAAGTCTGTGGCCTCTACTCCATATGAGATATGGAAAGGTAGGAAACCAGAATTTAAACATGTTAAAGTCTGGGGTTGTCCTGCTCATATAAAGAGGCATGATCCAGACAAGCTGGAATCACGAACTGATAAATGTAGGTTTGTAGGATATCCAAAGGAAACCTTTGGATACTATTTTTTCCATCCTGGTGAACAAAAGGTGTTTGTTGCCAGGAAAGCTGTCTTCCTAGAAGAGGAATACCTTCTCCAGGAGGACAGTGGGAGTAAAATAGTACTAGAAGAGGTTCCAGATCCCCAAACAGCTGCATTATCATCAGATGAGATATCAGTTCCTGAATCTGTTCAGGTACACACAGATGAGCCTCGTAGATCTGGTAGAGTACCTAGACTACCCGAACGATATGTGGTACATATCGCTGAAGGTGAGTCTAAGGTACAATATAATGAGGATGATGATCCTAAAACCTACCAGGAGGCCATAGAAGGCCCAGAATCCAGGAAATGGCGAGAAGCCATGAACTCAGAAATCCAGTCAATGTACACCAACCAAGTTTGGAACTTGGAGGACTTGCCCGAGGGTATTGTACCCATCGGTTGCAAGTTGATCTTTAAGAGAAAGATTGGTGCTGATGGACGGATCGACACTTATAAGGCAAGGTTGGTGGCAAGGGGATATCGTCAAAGGCAAGGAATTGACTATGACGAGACTTTCTCACCAGTTGCCATGATAAAGTCGATCAGCGTTCTGCTCGCCATTGTTGCACATTTTGATTACGAAATCTGGCAGATGGATGTTAAGACTGCCTTCCTCAATGGTAACCTTGAGGAAGAGGTGTATATGATACAACCAGAAGGTTTCACATCCAAAGAATCTCCAGATAAAGTGTGCAAGCTTCAGAGGTCCATTTATGGACTGAAGCAGGCTTCTCGGAGCTGGAACATAAGATTTGACGAGGCTGTCAAGTCTTATGACTTCATTAAGAATGAAGATGAGCCTTGTGTGTACAAGAAGACCAGTGGGAGTGCAGTCACTTTTCTAGTTCTTTACGTAGATGACATACTACTCATTGGGAATGATGTAGCTATGATGTCATCAGTAAAGATCTGGCTGTCGAAGAACTTCTCCATGAAGGATTTGGGAGAAGCATCCTACGTATTGGGAATACGGATCTATAGAGATACATCAAAGAGGATGCTTGGAATGACCCAATCCTTGTACATAGATGCCATAGTCAAAAGGTTTGGCATGGAAAATTCCAAGAGAGGTTTCATACCGATGAGACATGGAATCAATCTCTCAAAGGAGCAGTCTCCTAAGACTCCTGATGAGAGGGCATTCATAGATAGAATACCATATACCTCTGCCATAGGATCTATCATGTATGCCATGCTACGTACACGGCCTGATGTTGCGTTTGCTCTAAGTGTTACGAGCATATTTCAGGCTGATCCAGGTGAAGAGCACTGGAAGGCAGTGAAATGCATCCTTAAGTACTTGAGAAGAACTAAGGATATGTTTCTTGTCTATGGAGGAGGTGACTTGAAACTGCGAGGCTTTACTGACTCGAGTTTTCAGTCAGATCCAGATGATAGCAAGTCAACATCTGGATTCGTGTTTACTTTGAACGGAGGTGCAGTGTGCTGGAAGAGTTCCAAGCAAGTAACCACTGCAGATTCGACGACTGAAGCTGAATACATCGCTGCAGCTGAAGCCGCTAAGGAAGCAGTGTAGTTGAAGAAATTCATCACCGACCTCGGCGTAGTTCCCAGCATCTCTGAGCCTGTTCCACTGTTGTGCGACAACAATGGAGCGATTGCGCAAGCGAAAGAGCCACGGTCTCATCAAAAATCGAAGCATATTCTGAGGCGCTTTCACCTTATCAGAGAGATCATATCCAGAGGATATGTAGTAGTGGAAAGAGTTCCATCCGTCGACAATGTAGCAGATCCACTGACAAAGCCGTTAGCTCAAATTGTGTTTGAACGTCACCTAGAGTCTATGGGCTTATTGTATAAAGGTGATTGGCTTTAGTCCAAGAGGGAGATTGTTAGTTTAGGTGGCCTACAAGCCAATCTAACAATGTAAATCTCGTTCATTATTAATAAAATGGCATAATATTCATTATGTGTAAATCGCGTTAATTATCGTTTCATAATGAAGTCCGTGAATATGTGCTATGGTGATCAGATTATGATGAGATCATACTAATGAGACTGATCACTTAAACACACATATTCTTAATCGTTCCTAGTCGGAGGATATCCGAGAAGGACATCGGATATCCGGTTAGACTAGTACAGATTACTCCTGCTCATATGATGAGGGTGACTGGTCTCATAAGTCACTTGTGTGGAGACACTAAGGCGAATCTGTAGGTGCTCATTGGAGAATGAGTTCACTGAACTGATCCGACTGAATCGCTGGATGGTATTGTACCTCACTGTCAACCAGCTTGATTCTATTGTCGCAGTTGCGTGGATGGTCCTCGGACCTGAGACACCAAGGACACCTTGGCGGTGGACTTCTGTACTTTGACCTTGGTCTACGAATCTCTAGCCACGGATTTCTAATACGCCAAGGATTGGGTGCAGCGGAATACCATCGAAGGGAATTGTGTGTCAATAAGGAATCATTCGCTCTCGGTACTTAGAGAGAGAATGCTCTAGGAAGGATGCGCGGAAGTCCCTGGCCAGGGCGGACGATAATATCGGGAAAGGAGTTTTCCGATATTCATCAGCGGCATCCAATCCAAGTGAGTCGACCGGTTAGGATTTGACAGCTCGCCATACCCTGAGTTGACTCGAGAGCATTGTACGAATGAAGGATTATATGCACGCGGTAACTGTCGGCGGAAAGGTTCCAAGAGTGGGTTACTTAACCCCAAATACCTTCCGGGTTCACGTGGTGTTGCTTGGCACCCAACGTGATCGGAGGCCCGGTCGAATTCGATGTGCGACATCAATTAGATTGATTAATTGATTAATAAAGGGTTATTAATTAATTAATAAAGCCAGTGAGGAGTCACTGGGCTTATTGGGCCATTAACTGGACTGGTACTTGGGCCTAGAGGGTCACACGCAAATGATTCTCAAGGCGATGGATAAATAAGTGGGTTTTATATAAACCGGGGGTTTTTGTGAAAAAACCGCGCGGTTAGTATAAAACATAGCGAACGGGCTGAGCAGGCCAAGCTGCTGCTAACCCTAGCCGCCCCTCCTCAGTTTCTGTCTTCCTCTGGAGTCCAGGCAGATCCAGATCTGCTCCGCCGCTTCTCCGAATCTCGTTCGACGGGAAATCGTCCGCGCGCTGCGGCGATCATTGCGGCGACCAGCGGAGGCTTCGCGGGCTGCGAAGAACGAGGAACTCGAGGATATCCGTCGCAGGGAGGATCGCGTGGACTGAGCTAGAGGCCGGGCGCTTGCGCGGCTTGCGGTGTCGCACCGACGGAACCGAACGGCTGCGGATTCGAATCCGCACACGGTGAAAAAAGATAATCCGATTATCTCGTATTTTAGTCTCCGAAACGGGAACGGATCGCTGTAAATATTTTTGTTTTCCGCTGCGTGAGCGATCCGGAGAAACCGAGAAAACCCAACACCGGGCCCACTACGCCGATCAGCTTCGGCTCCTCCGACCACTCGATGTAAGTATGCATTTATGCATCTTTAATTTTTATTATTATCTTGATTCAAGTTTGTGAATGAATGTACGTATGTGTGACATGCAGGATGCACGTGATGCGGTCATCATCGACCTCCGAGCCCGCCTACATGATGCGGAGGCCCAGCTCGAACAAGTCCAGAAAGAGTTGTTTGATCTGGTATGTATGCATGTTTATGAATGCATGTTTTAATTAATTAATTGTTTTGACGATTGACACTGACGGTTGTCTTTTGGTGCAGCGAGCCGTCTACACCCAGGCAGCTCCCCCTGCCTTCGAAGCTTCATCATCTTCTTCTTCTGCGCATGATGCTGCCTTGGCTGACCTCCAGAGCCAGCTCGCCTCTACCGTCCACCGGGCTTCTCTTGCGGAGGAGGACCGGGCTGCTCGGGTAAGTTCTTCGACTTTACGAATTTGATTTTGATTTTGATTACTTGATTGCCTTGAACTAACAATGACTTCCCTTCAGATTGCTGAGCTTCAGGAAGCCCTTCAGAGGGCTGAAGCGGAGCTGGAGCGTTCCTGTGCTGCAGTTGCTCGTGTTGAGGCCGATGCGGCGCGGATCCGGTCTCTGGAGGAGCAGGTGGCCCGACTCTCGACTGGAGATCTTCCTCGAGAGCTTTCACACCTCCAGTCTCGACTGGGGTTCATCACCGAGGAGCGAGAGCGGGAGAGGCAAGAGCGGCAGAAGATGGATTCAGAGATGGCTTCCCTCCGAGTTTAGTTGGGCATTGCAGGGCATGAGCGCCGGAGTGTGGAGGAGAGGTATAGACGTGCTCGACAGCGTGCTCAGGAGCGTGGTCTGACCAGTGCTTTTACTGCCAGTGTCGCCATGTCTTCCGGCCAGGCAGGGCCGAGCATGATGGGGCCACCTTCACCTCCCAACCGAGGACCAGCACCGGACGCGCCTGACGAGGCCCAGAGCCAGCTTGATGAGGGCGGAGGGGAGAGCCAGCCTTGATAGTTTATGTATTTTTATTTTCTTCTATGTGTCATGTACAAAACACCTTTTGATTATATACATAAAACCTTTTGGCTCCAATCTTGTGTTCCTGTGCTTGTCTTGTATCCTATACATCACTTAACAAACATGTTAAGTATCTATTTAGGCTTAGCCCCTTGCCTGACCAAATAAATGGTCAATCGATTTTTCCTTCAATAAATGGTCAAGGGGCATAGCCTTTATCAACAAAGGTAATCGAACTATAAGCAAACTTAAGCAAAAATGCAACATGCAAGCAAACAGATGCTCATTGAAAATAAAAGGAATGAGTCATACCAAAAGCAACAAGCAGATGCTAATTGAAATATTTTTGTTGTTTTGAAATATTCATTTTTTTTTGTTTGGGTTTTGAAATATGTATTTTTTTTTTATTTTGACATATATATTTTTGGATTTTTGAAATATGTATTTTTTTTTGAATTTTTGACATATGTATTTTTTTTAGATTTTTGACATATGTATTTTTTTGGATTTTTGACTAAAAGATCAGCATGGTACTCAGATCAAAAGATCATATTCATTTATTAACTTAATTCTCAAATTGTTCTTTAACAACTTAACTTCAAACCCATCGTGTTTGAATTTGTGTTTCCATTCGTGATCTCATTTGATGATTTGACCCTTAGTCAATCTAAGCCATTCCTTAAGTTTGGAGTACGCCTCTTTAGAAAGAAGGAAGAATAAGTTTAGAAAGCCCATGAGAAGGTTCCGGAGACCCAAAAAGATGTTCCTTTCCTACCCTAATATCCGTTGGGGTTCGGTCATTTTCTTTCCGGAGTATTTATCGACCTTGCGTTCCCTTTTATTCCATTTCATGGCCTTGATGTAACGTTTGTATTGTAATGACCTTTTGACATTTGGATTTTGCCTTTTGCTTTTACTTTTTCTATTCTTTTCTTTTCCTCGGGACGGATCTCCCCCATTTTTTTATGACGGCCTCCTACTAAGATGGCGGGTATTCTTGGTAGTCTATTCTAAGCCTCGTTCCGACATCATGGGCTGAATGTAAAACCGAATTTTTGCTTTAAAACGAATGATTTGTACTTTACACTTTCAGTCAAGCTTTTGATATTCTTTAGGACTTGGCATCTCTTGTTACTCACGAATCAAACGTGTCAGTGTGTGTAATAATGTATTTGAAGTTAAATTATCCAGACTGATAAGGAAATTTGAGTTTATAAATTTTCTGATTCCACTAGTCTTTGTACCATGCTGATCGACTCTTTAACCTAAGGGTAGTATTTCTTAAGATGTAAACCATTCTAGGGATAATTTAGCTCTTCTCCTTCTGCATTAACAAGACGATAAGCATTACCAGGAAAAGCGTGCGATACAACATAAGGTCCTTCCCAGTTGGGTTGGAGCTTAGAACGCGGACCACCAGGTTTTACAAAAATTCTTTTGACGACCATTTCACCGACTTTGAACTTACGTTCAATGACTTTCTTTTGATAAAAACGTGCTAGTCCATTTTGATAAACTTTTGCATGATTAGCAGCTGACCATCTTTTCTCGTCTAAGAGTTTCAATTAAGTAAGGAGTGTTGAACGATGTTCATCAATGGAGAATTCCTTATTCAATTGTACCCTTAATGACGGTATAAGGATTTCATATGGAACTACCGCCTCCATTCCAAATGTTAAGAAATAAGGAGTTTGCCCAATAGGCGTACGGATTGAAGTTCGGTAGGCCCATAGAGTCTCAACCAATTTTTCTGGCCAGTCTGCGAATTTGTTAGATTTGCACGTCTTTTTGATGATTTTTATCAAAGTCTTATTAGTTGCCTCTGCTTGGCCATTGCCTAGCTGATAATAAGGAGATGAATGATGCAATGCAATTCTATACATGTTGCAGAGGTCCTTCAATTCTTGTGACACGAACTGCGGTCCGTTGTCGGTGACGATGGTGCTTGGAATTCCAAATTAGGTGATGATGTTCTTCATGATGAACTTGCAGACGGTTGATGCTTTGATCTCCACGTACGCTTCAGCTTCTGCCCACTTGGTGAAGTATTCCGTTGCCGTGAGAATGAAAGATTTTTGCTTGATGCCGGAATCTGGATTACCAAAGGGTCCAATAATGTCGAAAGCCCACATGGAGAAAGGCCATGGGGAAGAAACAGGATGGAGTGAAGATGCAGGAGAATGAATTTTGTCGGCATGAAGTTGACACTTAGCACACCTACGGACATATCCTACACAGTCTTCTTCCATGGTTGGCCAGTAAAATCCTTGTCTAAGGATCTCCTTTGATAGCATCTATCCATTGACATGGCCACCACAAACTCCACTATGAGCTCTTTCCATAACCTTCCAAAGCTCATCTTCGTCTAGACATCTCAGAAGAACTCCATTGAAACCTCTCTTGTACAGTGCTCCTCCAACTAAGGTGTATCGTTGAGCAACTCTTCTGATAGCTCTTTTCTCCTCAGTTGTAACTTCCTCATGATACGATTGATCTTCACAATATTTGGCAATTTCATAATACCATGGCTTCTGTTCATCATCCATCTCTTCTAACAGCTCTATCAACATAATTTCTCTTTTCTCGACAATATCTCCGTCCCTGACTTTCTTCAGCAACTTCTCCTTAGTTCTAAGGAATGAAGGGTCTTTCACAGCGGGTGAAAGACGCCTATGAATTATGATTGATTCGGATTGCTTGCTGATTGGAAAATCAAGAGAAGATGCCAGTGAAGCTAGAGCGTCAGCTAAGATGTTCTGATTTCTAGCGACATGGATAAAGATCAATTTCGTGAAAAGCTTTGAGTAAGCAGAAGTAAGTTCTTGATAAGGCTTGATCTTGGGATCAAGAGTTCGATACTTGGTCAGCACTTGGCGAAGAATTAATTGGCTACCACCCACAATCCTGAGTTTAGTGGCACCATGGAAATGAGCAGCCTCGAGGCCAGCAAGAAGTGCCTCGTATTCAGCTATATTGTTAGTGACTGGAAAGTCAAGCTGAAAGGCTTGTGGAATGGTGACACCTTCAGGTGATAACAGAACGATACCGATCCCCTTTCCATGAGAATTCAGAGCTACGTCAAAATGCAGAGTCCATATATCATCTCTGATTTGATTTATAGACATCAGTTCCTCATCCGGAAATTCTGATCGTACTGGATCAAATCGAGGAAGGGGATGATGAGCGAGATGTTCTGCTATGGCATAGCCCTTGATCACTTTCTGCTGAATATAAATGATATCGAATTGAGATAGAAAGCTTTGCCATCGCACTAACCTATCAGTAAGAACAGATTTTTCCAGAAGGAATTTGATCGGATTCATTCTAGCGATGAGATGAACTTCATGGGCCAGAAAATAATGTTTCAATTTCTGAACAACCCAGACTAATGTTGCACATGTTTTCTCCATCGCCGTATATCTCTGTTCAGCGGGGTTGAGAAGTTTAGAGAGATAGTAGGCTGCCCTCTCCTTTCCTTCTTCATCCTCTTGTGCTAGGACAGCCCCCACAGCATCATCCAGGACTGAAATGTAATGTATCAATGGTTTGCCTGGAGATGGTGGTCTCAAAACAGGAGGACTTGCTAAATAGTTCTTTAATCCATCAAATGCTTCCTGACACTTATCGTCCCAATTGAATTTGACTTCCGGCTTGGTAAGCTCGTAAAACGGCTTACACCTTTGTGAGTGCTGGGAGACAAAACGGCGAATAAATTGCAACATCCCGATTAATCCTCTCAACTCTTTCAAGTTTTTGGGAGGTGGCATTTCTCTGATAGCTTTCACCTTGTTGGGATCGATCTCAATTCCCCGTTTGCTGACGATGAATCCAAGTAATTTTCCTGAAGATACCCTGAATACACATTTCTTGGGGTTCATCTTTAACTGATACTCTCTCGATCTCTCTAATACCCTTGCCAAAACTTTGGCGTGCTCAGCCTTTGTCTTAGATTTGACCAATAGATCATCCACATACACTTCCAGATCTATGTGCATCATGTCATGAAATATTGCCATCATAGCCCTCTGATAAGTGGCTCAAGCATTCTTCAATCCAAATGGCATGACAACATAGCAGTATGTTCCCCAAGGTGTAGTGAATGACGTCTTCTCTTGATCTTCTTCTGCTAGCTTAATCTGGTTGTACCCTGAAAATCCGTCCATAAACGATAAAGTTTCATAGCCAGCGGTATTATCAATGAGTACATCAATATGAGGCAATGGAAAATCCTCTTTAGGACACGCCCGGTTCAGATCGCGGAAGTCAATGCAAATTCTGACCTTCCCGTCCTTCTTCATAACCGGGACTATGTTGACCACCCATTGCGGATAAAGGACAACTCTGATAAATTTGGCTTTATGCAATTTGTCGACTTCTTCCTTCATTTTTAGAGCCATTTGTGGGTGGAATCGCCTTAGTTTCTGCTTGACCGGGCTAGCTCCATCTTTTAACGTTAATTTGTGTTCAACCAAAGATGAGTCTAACCCTGGCATATCTTCATAACTCTAGGCAAAAGTGTTCTTATAGTCCTTAAGTACTTGTACCATTGCCTTCTCATCCTCTGTAGAAAGATTTTTGCTGACGAGGACAACCTTAGGTTTGTCTTCAGTCCCTAAATTGATTTCTTTGGTGGGCTCTTCTACGGCAGCTGAGGGTTCATCGAATATCTTCACTCTACTGGCATATGCTTCAGCTGCGTCCTCGTCATCTTCCTCATCCTCAACAATGGGGTCTTTCTCATGTACTAATTCATACACCCCATACCCATCATTGACTGACTCATCATTCATACAGTCTTCTGACATCTGAATTGGATTTTCTAAAAACTGAGGGATCAAAGAGCAAGAAAAGCATCTATCAGCTAATTCCTGGAGGTATCTATCCGGAATTCGCCTACCCTTAGACTTCCTAGACTTCCTAACCTGACTGACCTGCCTAAAACTAGATTGCCTAATTTCACTAAACTTCCTATTATAACCTAATGAAGATGAAGCAGGATAGAAATCCTGGGATACAAGTGGAAATACAGAAATATCCTCCCGAGGGGAGGGGCAGAGTAGATCTAAGAGAGAATCTTGACCGAAGGACCCGCGCAATGGGGTGTGATCGGACAAGTAAGAGGTTTCCTCGATAAGGATCTGGGAAGAATTTGTTGCCAAATTGGCGTTTTTTTTTTGATATTGGAGGAGTTAAACATGAAACATGAATGGATACAAATAGAGGGAGAATTATATGGAGGAAGTGGCACCAAGGCCAGAGGATTAAGGGGATCATATAGCAATATGTCCCAAATCAAATCATACATCCTCTCTAGATTGAGAGGAGGTGGTGGAATGAGGTCCCGAGGGGACAGAGTGATCATAATGGGCAGAGCCCGTGGAATATCTTCAGTAATGACCCGCGACCAAGTCGGGGTCAAGAGCAGTGTGCGAAACAGAGTATGGAGCATGAAGACATGGGAAGGGTATGTCCCCCTCCATAGCAGATCTGTAGTGTAACCAGCTTCATAGGGGTCATCTGGCTCCCGTTCATCGGTTTCTTCAGACAACAATATCCGCTTATCAAAGATGGCACCGGGACTTTCAATCAGCTCGTCAATCTGCGGCGGCCACTTGGGTTCTGCAGGATCTAGAAACAATCTGTTCAGTGCTATGTAGAGGTCTCTCAGATCGAACCACCTGTACCATTCACATTCGGGATCATGGAATTTCCTCCTCTTCATAGGCCGCAGAGCCTCCAAGGATTGGTACGTAAGTAGTTCTGAACAATGCCTGGCCAAGTCCCTCCCATATATGTCATGGAAGTCAAAACACGAAGTAATGACCACCGTGTTGTCGTGGCTAATTATGGGTCCCTTTACAAAGTGTGTATACAGGGTCCATCTTAGGAGATCTCGGCCTTCCTTGGATGGTGTAGACATTGTCTCCCAAATTTGCTGACAATGTTCTTGCTGAACAATATCTTGTTTCAGTTTACTTGGCCTGTAGCCCAGACCACTTCCAGGTGCTGTTCGGTGATCTTTAACAGGAGTGGTCCTGCCTTGCAGCTGTGTGCCCAGACCTTTTCCAGGCTGGTAGCCGTTCTTCATCATAATTCTCCATCCTGGGGTACTCATGCACTTCCCCCTTTTTATGGCATTTAACGGGTATGGAGATATAGTGGCGGCTTTTAGAGGATCAGCCACTGGATGGTAGACCTGTAATACCGACAGAAAAGGTTGTCGGCCAGGTAAAGCAGCAGATTTAATATTCAAGGTATGAGCAGCAGCAAGGATCGGCATGCTCGTCACTTTAATAATTCGTCCTTTGAAATGGAATTTGAGGCATTGGTGATTCATGGAGGGAATCACCTCAAGAGTTTTAATGTAAGGACGACCCAAAATGGCATTTATAGAAGGGTCGATTTCCAGAACGTAAAATTCGACCTCTGCATGACTTACAGGGCCTAGCTCTACTTTCAAATAAATCATTCCCAGAGGGGAACGGGTAGAATTGTCATATGTTGTCACAGAGATGGGGCTAGGCAACCATTTTTCTTTGGGCACACCGCACAGCTCCAGGGTCTTTGGTGGTAAAACATTGATCGAAGCCCCTGTATCTACCAGGCATGCATCCACGGCCTTCTTGCAGATATTGACCGTGATGCTCAGAGTCATGCTTCTGGCTGCTGGCGGTGCTAGTTCTGATGTATGAAATGTAATAGAGGGTTGATCCCCCTGAGGAACTAATAGTGCTGTAATCTTTTCTACCGGCACGTCCTCGTTGACCATCACCTTCTGCAAATATTCCATCAAGGCTTCTTGGTGAATCTTCGACCTTTTGATCAATTCAAGTACGGTGATCCGTGCCGGTGTTCTGTCCAGATGTTTCAACAAGTCATATTGAGTGCCTGGTGCACTCTCTTCATTATGGGCTTCCTCAGTCGGTTGTAATGGGCCGTCCCTAACTGTGGACTGAGGAAAGACTTTGTTGAAAATTCTTCCACTCCAGAGCGCGTGTTCCTCAACCGTGGAAGATCCGGGTGACACCTTGAGTACCGCAGAGTTGGGTGGTGTAGGTGATGCGTGGTGTTGGTATGTTGGTGATGGCGTGGGGTTAGGTGGTGATGGCGCGGTGCGGATTAGAGGTTTAGATGGTTGGATGGCGGATGGGTAAGTGGTTGGTGAAGTGGGGAATGGCACGCGGAGTAATGGTCTGGATGGTAGGAGGGTATCTGGGTAGGTGGTAGTGGTAGTGGGCGAAGTAGGGAATGGTACGCGGAGTAGTGGTCTGGATGGTAAGAGAGGTGCGTAGTTGGTTTGCGGGGGGTTATATGATAGCGGTGTAGTGGTGTGGGGCGTAATGGGCTTGAGGAAGGCGGGTGGTGGTAATGGGTTATTGGTGGCAGGTGTCGGTAGAGGGGTGATGGTGATGGGTTGTGGCCTGGGTATGTGGATGGTACGACGTAGTGGTCGTTCTGCAGTACTCGGAATATGACCCGTTGATTAAAGAGAGGAAGAGTCCTCTATTCTCCACTGTTGCCCACGGTTAGCCTCAGACTGGCTATTTGTCAGGATAGGGGCAACTTCGTTTCGGTTCTGGTGCTCCGGGAGTGGGTTCTGCACTATGCCCATATTTGGTGGTGGTGGTGCTTGTACTGGTGGTCTTGCTTGCTGCTGCTGCTGCTGCTGTGGTCTTCTCGCCTTCATGGCTGATATATACTTTTTCATCTCCTCCCAATCTATGCTGCCCTGCTCGTTGAGATCATGAATATAATCTCTGAATTGGAAGCAGGTGTCGATGGTATGCCCAGGTTGCCTATGGAAATAGCAATACCTGGACGTGTCGGCATTTTGAGGCCAGACGGCCTTTTCCCTTGGCAAAACTAAGGCATTGGCTGCCATCAGGGCACTGAAAATATCTGTCAAGGATTCTGGGAGGGCCGGGTATTCTGCCCTCTTAGGGCCTGGAGGTCTTCTCTACTAGTTGTAATCACCAGGAGGAGGGACATTATGGTATGCCGGCGGTGCGCCCGGCTGATACTGTTGTTGTTGCTGATATTGCTGTTGTTGGGGCTGCTGGTACTGTTGTTGCCGTTGTGGCGGCTGTTGTAGCTGTTGCTGTTGCTGGTTCTGGTTCGGCTGCTTGGGCCGCTGATACTGTTGTTGATAATGGGGGTTCTGCTGCTGTCTGTACCCCTACTGGTTCGGCTGTGATGGCCTCTGGTACTGTTGCTGACTCCTCACAAACTGGGGCGAGTTATTGTTCATACTACTAACCTGCTCATGAGAAAGAGTGCCCTCAGTAGTCGGACCTGTGCTAGGAGAGTTTGGCACTGCATGCTTCCGAGGTGGAGGCCTACTAGGTCTGTGAGGATCAAAGACGCTAGAGAACGTAGCGTCCTTGAAGGCATTATGGCAGTACAGTGCTCTTTCATAGAGCTCTGCCATGTTGGTCAGATTGTTCAGGGAGAGGACTAGCTTGAACTGGGGCGTGGCGTTGGAAATTAGCATCTTCACTTGTTCGGACTCGGACAAGTGATCCTTCACCTTTTCGGCCAAGCCCCGCCACCTGTCGGCAAAACTGACAAATTCTTCATCAGGTTTCATCTTTTCTGCTATTAAGTCAGTGATGGACAAGGAGGGCGCAACTCTGTCTTGGTATCGTCGAATGAATTTACGAGAGACGATACCGTAGTCCTCTACTTCGGAGGGTTCCAAAGAAAAGAACCACTCGAGGGCTGGTCCCTCTAGAGATCTCCTGAACAAAAAGGCCAACGACCTCTTGTCGTTCTGCCAGAAAGACGATTCGTACATAAACTCCTTCAAGTGTGTGAAGGGGTTACCAGTACCGTTGTACTTCCGGTACACTGGCATCTCAGAGGGTGGTAGGTGGAACACTGGCAGGCTCGGTAAATGGATCTCTGGTGCAGCTTTGACCCCCATCATCTTCTGGAGGTTGTTGAATTGTTCATCCATGCGCTCCATCTTGGCTAGCAACGCTTGCGTGGTCAGATCTGCCTGGGGAGGAGGAGGAGGTGGAGGTACTTGATAGGCCTGTTGCCTAGAGTACGTCGGGCAAGGAGGACAGTAAAGAGGAGGTCCGGCAGAGCTTCCGCCATGCCCGAGGGCATTTTGATAAGCAGGCGTCAGTGGTCTAGCCGGTTGCCTAGAAGATGAAAGTTGTGGCCCAGCTGGCCGAGAAGTGATATGGAGGCCCTCCATGGCCTGATGAATGTAAGGAGGATGAATAGGAGGTTGCTGAGGGATAGTAGGGGGAGCCACAGGGTTCGGCTCAGCAGGCTGCGTGGGTGCCTTCCCCTTCAGAATAGACTGGATAGCCTCGAACTGCTGAGGGTCCAGACGGGAGGCAAGAACTCCCAAAGCGTTGACAAGATCCGAAGGATTAGAGGATGAGGGATCATTCTAATTCATGTCCCCCTCAAGATTGGGATTAGGAATCGCATATTCATGCGGGGGAAGATCATGATATCGATCATGGGGAGAAAGAGAGGTGTCCGGACATTCCCATCTTGTCGATATGGAATGGGAACAGAATTACGGGAGGCATTAACATCTCTCCCGCTCTCATAGTTGTAGTCCGAATCGCGAGGGGCATTAGCATCTCCCTCGTAGTTGATGATGGCGTCTTGAGCTATACTCAAGTCCCTGCCTGATCGCAGCAGCATGATGTTAGATTCTTTTTTCAAAGATTTGACAAACAAGTTGCACAGAGATTAATCAAACAAGTGGATGCTTAACGTGATTTTAAGATTTCTTGTTGAGTTATTTGGATTCAATTAAACCACAAATTCGCTCAGGGAAAGGATCCTAGTTTCAGTTCAATATCCACTGTTATTCTCTAGGGCTTTCTCTCACAACGTTTATGGAATCTAACCGGGACTTCAACTGGTACAACCAGCCCGATGATCAAGGAGGAGTACCTTGATTTTGGGGACTTATGGAGGCCTCAACGTCAACTTCTCTAGTCTGATTAAGGGACCAACCCAATCAGAGAGAGTTGCTGACGTCAAGTAGTGTGTTCCTAAGAAAAGGAGGGTATTCGCCTCAATGCGTATGACCTATGGCCTAGATGGCCTCTAATGCTTAATAATAATGGGTAGTAGCACTCAAGTCACAAAAATCTGGGAACTAGGGAAAAATTAAAAAAAAATGTCTGAATTGCGTCGAGTGTAGTCGACGCTATTCAAACAAAATCTTAATTTTTCGCAGAAACTCAGATTGCAAACAGCAGAGAAAGGAGACTGAAAGGCGTCTGGGTTTATTGACGCAGTTTGAAACGCGTCAGTGCTCCTAGACGCTTTTCAAGTCGCAGAAATAGTTTTGCAGGAGGAATTTCTGGGTTGATTCCTCCTCAAACAGGATAAAAACAGTAAATAATCAGTTCATGCAAAATTTTTTAGTTCCAGATTTTAACAGGATGATTTTACTAACTAAACAACCAAGATGCCAATCAATCACACAACATTTTTATCACAAAAACAGCTTTTTCAATTAATCAACGGGGAGGGCAAGATCTTGCCACAGGGGTGTGCACGTAGTGCACGAGGGAAATTAACTAAACTAAAACACTCACCAATTGGTGAGGACGTGTCGAGAGACACAAGTGGTGCACCGTGGGTGCCCGATTGATGATAGCAAGAACAAAAAACTAAAAGATGGCGAGACCAAGTCCCACCGTGATCGCCAAAAAAGCTGTGAGTGCTTAGAATGATTGTGTGATTATCATGAAAAATCTATGTTGTTTAAGTGCAAAATAAAGCCTATTAAAAAGAAACTACGTGAAGTAATCGCCAGAAACTTTTAACTAAAAAGTTCCAAAAGAAAGTTTGATCGCCTACCTGTTTAAATGCGGAAGATGTTAGGCTCTTGATTCCCCTCCTTCAGCCGGCTGAAGAAAGAGAGCCATTTCTTTGTTCTTTGTTCTTGCTATTGAATTTGAAGTTGAGGTTCGTACAGATATTCTTGTGACTTTGTACTTGATTTACTCCCTTTAATTCTACTTTTTTCCATTACAACTTATAAGAAAGTAGAAAGAAAAATGAAGAAACAATGATGAGAACTTAAGTAGAAGCAGTATCCGTTCTAATCATGATTTTAAACATGAAACTAAACAGCAAACTTACTTGTTTAATGGCTTTTGAAACCCCTTAATCGAATAGGTTTTGAAAAGAATGATGTTGTGGTGTGTGTTGCATGAAGTGATGATGAAGAATGAGAGATTAATGAAAATGCAGAAATGAAACACTTAGACCGAATTGGATGAAGTCTTGAATTGGATGAAGAATCTTGAATGGACGCCGACTTCTGGAAACAGCAGCGCTTCGGCGTTTGGACATCGTTGCTTCGATCTTCAATCACTAACTCTGATTTTAACTTCTCTCTTATTTTATTTTTTTAACTTTCAAGATGCAAGGTATTTATAGACTTCTTCTGCGTCCGCGGATTTACATGGAAAAATCTAAGATTTATCCATCTTAATTAACAGATAAATACATATTAATTCATCTTTATCTGTAATTATCTAAAACGCGTCAGATATCACAGACGCCTTTCAGATTAATTAAGATAAGGATAAACATCCGGGAAAACTTATCTTTATCTATATTAGCTAAAATGCGTCTACCTGTATAGACGTCTTTTACACTAATTAAGATAAGGATAAACATCCGGAAAAGAAGTAGAAACAGCCTAGGAAACTTAAAACGCGTCAACTCTTACAGACGCCTTTTAGCTAATTAATCAACTGATTAAAATTCAAATTTAAACGTTAAAATAAGAATAAATTCTAAATAGCATCCACACAGGTAGACGTCTTTTAGACCTATTCATATTTTAACTGAAATTTGAGTTAAAATCAATTCAATTGATTAACTTAAACATGTCTGTTAAACCCGACACTCAAAAAGATCAATAAAAATTAATCAATGATTAAATATCAGACCATTCTGAGGCATTATTATATGATATGAAATTTTCTCGAAATGACGTCAAAATTAGCGTGTCTACAAGTGGTATGAGGAGAAGATTATGTATTAACTTAAATGAAATATGCTAATATATTTTAATTATATTTTCTAAGATATTCTTTAGGAAAGAAAATTCTAGATGCAGTAAGGTGGCTCATTGAGATGGAAGTCCAATGATTGCTAGAAGACAAAATATAATGATGGTATGACGAGGTGGCAGAGAGGTAGTTTATGTTGGGATCCGGGCGGGACGCGAAGAACGCAGCGGAAACGAAGAACAAAAATTAACCCCGCCCGATGCCCGCTGATCCGATTCGGAACGAAAAATGCAAACCGAAAAACGGATCGAAATCTGTTTACAATGTGCGGATTCGAATCCGCTTCCGTCTCGGTTCCGTCGAGGCGATGCCGCAAGCCGCACAAGCGTCCGGCCTCCAGCGGTATCCACGCAATCCTCCGCGGTGGTTCGTCCTCGATCCCTCGTTCGTATCAGCTCGCTCGCTGAAGATCCGTCGCCGCAACGATTGTTGAAATCCCGCCGACGAGAATTCTCGACTTTCGGGAATCACGCGCAGCAGAGACGGTGACTATCCCGGCGCCTCGAACGGGGCGCCCAGAGGAGGAGAAAAAAAGGAGGGATGACGGCCAGCAAGGGGAAATCCTGGAGCTTGGCCCAGGGTTTCTCAACAGCGCGTATATATATTAAGTCGGCGCGACTTTTCACAAAAGTCCCCAAGTTAGTATAAATCCCACTTATTTACCACCGACTGAGAATCTTATTGCGTGTGACCCTCTAGGCCTATTTACCAGTCCGGTTTTCGCTCGGACTTCCGATCAAGTTGGGTGCCAAACAACACCGCATGATCCCGGAAGGTAATGGAGTTCAGCAACCCACTCATAGAACCTGTCCGTCCACAGTTACCACATGGCTATAATCCTTCGTTCGCACAATGTTCTCGAGTTAACCTAGGGTATGGTCAACTGTCAAACCCTAGATTGTCAACTCACTTGAATCAGACTCCGCTTTACAATATCTGAAAACCTATTTTTCTAATATTGTTTCTGCTCTGGCCAGAGACTCCTGCGGATCTATTCTAGAGCATTCTCTCTCCAGTTACCTGAGAGCGAACGATCCTTTATTGAACACACAATCACCTTCGAAGGTCTTCCGCTGGACCCGATCCTTGACTATTAGAGATCCCGTGGATAGGAATTCGTAGGTCAAGGTCAAAGTCCAGAAGTCCACCGACAAGGTGTCTTTGGTGTCTCAAGTCCAAGGATCAACCACGCCATTGTGACGATGAATCAAGTCGATTGACAGTCAGGTAAATTACCATTCGGCGATTCATGTCGGATCAGTTCAGTGAACTCATTCCCCAATGAGCACCTACAGGTTTACCATTGTGTTTCCACACGAGTAACTAACGAGATCAGTCACCCTCATCATATGAGCTGGAATAACATGTACTAGTCTTACCGGATGTTTGATGTCCTTCTCAAACATCCTACGACTATGAACAATTGAGAATATGTGTTTATAAGTCATCAGTCTCATTATTATGATCTCATCATAATTTGATGACTATTGCACATATTCATGGATTTCATTATGCGCAATTATAAATATGCCAATCTACATAATGAATTAATGCCATTTATTAGTGAACCAGATTGAAATAGGTGCCTTATGATTGGCTTAGAAGACACCTATATCCATCAGCTTAAGGACTAAGTAATCACTATCCACTCATTCTTTTTAAATAATTGTACATATATTCTTACTTCTTTACCAAGCAATCAATAAAGGTCCTTTTTGGCTATTTACGGGTACTTTTAGGAACTTTAATATTTTCACTTAAGATCCTCTAAAAATCATCTATTGCATCATAAGTCATAAATTTTTTTAATTGCATTTATACTTTTTAAGTATTTATAAATATATACCTTTTCTAAAATTATATGAATTTCTGTAAAACCTATTAACAACTTAATTGCATCTTAAGTTCACTAAAATGATAAATAAACTTTTCATTTCGTACATTGTAAGGATTTTCTTGAATAACACTCTTTTAATTATGTAAATATCCTCAATTTATTTGGGGGTCCTTACACACCCCCAGCTTCCTCATATTATTATTTATATTCCTAATATCTTCAGAAGGCTTGCAATTACACTCCTCCATAAAAATGTTGTAAAATCAAATGTAAAGATTTTGCATAGATACTTCTAAATTCACTAATATTTTGCCTACAAACTCCTCAATTCTCTAGAATTTTACATATCTACCTCCAAAAGTATCAATATTTATGAAGTCCTTTTGGCACATTTGGTTGGAGTTCATATTTTTTTTGACGAAGGAGTATAAATGTAACCTTTCTAAATATTTTAGGGACATTGATAACATTATGAGGGAATTAGAGATAAAAATGTGAATATTTTAGGGACATTGATAACATTCACTAATATTTTGCCTACAAACTCCTCAATTCTCTAGAATTTTACATATCTACCTCCAAAAGTATCAATATTTATGAAGTCCTTTTGGCACATTTGGTTGGAGTTCATATTTTTTTTGACGAAGGAGTATAAATGTAACCTTTCTAAATATTTTAGGGACATTGATAACATTATGAGGGAATTAGAGATAAAAATGTGAATATTTTAGGGACATTGATAACATTCACTAATATTTTGCCTACAAACTCCTCAATTCTCTAGAATTTTACATATCTACCTCCAAAAGTATCAATATTTATGAAGTCCTTTTGGCACATTTGGTTGGAGTTCATATTTTTTTTGACGAAGGAGTATAAATGTAACCTTTCTAAATATTTTAGGGACATTGATAACATTATGAGGGAATTAGAGATAAAAATGTGAATTTTTTTTTTTCAGGTATATATATGCAAAAATCCCCTCATATAGAGGTAGAGAAGAATGACGCCTGTGAGAAAACAACTTGCAAGCTACTCAATGGCACTGGCATCCAATAAGAATGCACTACACCGATAAATGATGGGTTGTCAATTTCAACTTTGGACTGAAGGATACAAATAAGGTAAACAAAAGGACGCCAAGCTTATTTGATCTATTTAGGATGTGAAAAATGAAACACTTTTCTTCAAATTCAGCTATCTAATCATCCTTTATATGACTAGATATATAATTAATCGATGAAGCATATGATCATGACCTATTTTGACTAGTGATAAAATTAAATTCAGTGACTGTTTCTATATCCTCTTCGCTCTTCGGTGTCCCCACAAAGGATCGTAAGAAGAATGAAACCCTCGGGAGCTCGTCTCCCGGAACCCTCATTGGCTTGGCCGATGGAACCCTTTTGTTGTGGAGGTCTTCTCAGCATCTTCATCACTGGCGTCGTCGTCTTAGGTGGGGGGGGGGGGGGTGCTCTCCACCTCACTCACTACCCTCCCCCCCCCCTTAGGTTTTTCTTCTCGGTGCCCTCTTTTCTGATTTCCTCACATTCTTCGTTGATCCACTGCCACCTCCACTATATCACCTCATTGCCCTTCCGTCTCTCTGCCATCTGCCTTGCTCTGTGTTGCCTAAACGCTCCCCCCACCATATCTGCTATCATGCCTTCTTCCCATAGTCCCCTTAATCGCCTCCTTGCCACCCCGTTTCCATCTTGCTCGTCACCATCTCCCTTTCCCTGATGGGACCTTATTCTCTTTTTGTGGGATTCGTCGTCGCTGTCGTTGCTCTTCCAAAAAATGCCATAGACATTGGTTTTGAAATTGCCGATTTTAAAATAAGTAAAAATAAACCCTTTAGACATTGGCTTCAGCTAATGCACTCCACCAGGTGAATCTCCTTTAGGAGAACTAACTTCATATAAATATTTTAAATATAAATTTTGTATGTCCCTTGTAAAAACTTCCACCATATGAACCTCGTAGGCGAATAAACTTCTCATGTATGCCTTAATCTCTATAGGTGAATTTTAATGGATGATCTATTTCACTTACTACTTGTTAAACATATTTAGGTGAGCTTTTGCTCCATCTTGAACTTTAGTTGATCCCATTAGACAAACCCTCTCAAATGCTATAGCCTTCGCCCACCTGCTTCACCTATAACCTTATACCTTATAGGCCAATTTGGATCACCTTATCATTGAACTTACTAGACCACCTAATAATGCAAACTTAGGTCCACCTATTTGCCCAATAACTCAAACTCCGCCTATGTTCTCTTTATTTATACTCTTTAGGTAGACTGCTATTAGGTTAACCTCCTCGACCTTCACCTACTCTACCTTCCTTAGTCTTCCTTAGTAAACTTTGATAGGTGAACAAACTTTGATAGGTGAACTTGAAAACTTCAAGAATAACTCAATAGTCGATACACTTCAGCTTTAAATACGACACGTAGCACTCTTAGTCATTATATAATAAGTTGCAAAGTCCACCTACCAATCACATATATGGACTTCATGATTAGGAGATACAGCTTTGCCTAAATATTAGTCAACTCGATTATGCGGTCAACCTCTTTCGATTTATTTCAAACAGTCTAACATATTGAACATAATTGAGGCACAATAATCAAACTTGCACGATAATGGATATGTTTTTTTACAATACAAGCACCAGTAATAGTTGTGATTTCTCATACACTTACCACTTGCATGTATTATTTAATAGTATGTGTATTTTGTGGATCCACTAAAGGGTGACCTACGTCCACTCTCCAACGTTGTTGGGCTTTTTCACCAGAAATCTAATTACAATATAATGCTAATAGATATGGTCCTAGCAAACTAAACACACTACATATCAAGCCTCTAGCAAGGCTTCCTAGATATAATGCAAGGCTTTCCTACATATCAACCCTCTAGCAAGGCTTTCCTAGAAACTTAAACTAAAATTCACAATGGAGAAATAGATGATAATACACAAGAAAAACCTTATAAGAGCTCAAGATTTATAGTGGTTTGATCCACTAAATGGAAACTTATGTCCACTCTCCAACGTTGTAGGGCTTTTTCACTAGAAATCTAATTACAATATAGCACTAGTAGATCTGGTCCTAAGAAACTAAACACACTATATACCAAACATTTAGCAAGGCTTTCCCTAGATTACTAAGCCTCTAGTTAGGCTCCTCTTAGATACTAGGCATCAAGTAAGGCTCCCTCTAGATACGAAGAGTCTACTAAGACTAACATCCAACTTACCATAGGATTGGCCCTCTTCTAAATAGAAAGTAACCCAATCTCCAATCCTCACAAGGATTGGCCCTCTTCCTTAAAGAAAAACGACACGATCTCCAATTCTCTTAAGGATTGGCCCTCTTCCTTAAATGAACCAATTCAACCTGCAATCATCTCAAGGATTGGTCATCTTCCTTAAAGAAAGATGACAACAATAAAAATAATTAGAAGACAAGAGTCCTAAACCTCTAACCAATTACGCCCACAAAACAATGTTGATTTTCTTAAATATTACAAACGATAATGTAAGAAAAGAAAGCTCAAGCCTTTAGATCCTCTCTTCTGGTGTCTTGCACTAAGAGCTTGTTGATGTAGATGACGATTCTCCAAGTTCTCCTAGTAGCCTTTGCTTAGGAAGCTCCACCAATATCTTCTTCTTAGAGGAATAACACGCTTTAGCTCTAAGAAGGCCTTTCATGGTTGTTGGTTTTGGTCTTAATCAAGAAGAAGATGAAGATGAAATACACCAAACATAGCACTTTTCTTCTTGACTTACACACATGAAGAAACTCACAAACAATCTCCTTTCAAATGATTAGAAGGAAATGCAAGAGAATGACATAAAGTGCATGGGAGTTTCTTTCTTAATGAAGTTCACGTTTCTCCCCAAGAACCTTGGCCAAAAACCACTCACAACTCTCCCTCTAATAGTCCCACAAGATGTTTGAAAACCATTCGATACAAGCTAGAAAAGTTCTTTAGGTTTTAAATATTTCAATATAAAGAATTCCATGTTAGTTTGAAATCCTTGCTCATGATTGGTTCTTATGTTTGTAACAGCTAGTAGAGACATCACTTAATGTCACTTGCACCCCAAAAATTCCAAAAATAAGTTTCCTTTGAGAGTCAACTATATGTTAGGTGAAAAGTGATGGTAACGTGTTGCAAAAAATGGGAAAAAGTAAACTACAAAAAATACCTTAGGATCTTAGGAAAATGAGAGGATCTTGCATTGTCATAGGCTTTTAGGGAAGTCCTTCCTAAAAAGTAACACCTATGTGACTTGTCTTTGGACTTCAAGAGACAAGGACATATCAGTCCACCTATCACCTGGACGTCCTGGGCATATTGGTCAACTAGCGGACCTAGTTGACTGACCAGCCCAAAGGCGCTAACAGACATATTGCACAGGGAGTTTTGCCATTAGTCAACCAATGACAATACTCAGTTTTCTAAGTTTGCTTGGATTAGTCTTCTCGCTTGCTTTCTTTTTTGGAGTTTCTTCTTTAAGGCACATTTTGAACATTAAAAATTTGATTGTTTCCAAGCCTGAATTGCATTCATACCCTAATTAAAAATATTTAGCAAAGGATCATGTGAAGTACAAATAGACATGAACACATATGTTAGATTACTTAATTCAACAATATTGGTATTCAGTGCTTAGTGAACATTAAAATCTAACATAGGGGCTTAACAAGCCTAGCCATTTGATTCCACCTATTAGAGAGCTCCACTACATCCAAGAGGCATATCTTGAGCTACATTTAGCAGCAAGCAACTCCAACAGATCTCTCTCTCTCTCTCTAAAGTTCCTACATAGTCATTGCATCAATTATATTCTCTCCCTTAACACTTAAGCCTCCATGATTAACTCTGATTAATTTGTATTGTCTCATCTTTCTTGTGCTTCATTTACTCCATTGTTAGTCTTCCATAGGTATTCATTCTGGTGGAACTTTTCGATTTGGTTTATAACTATATGAGGACAATTGGATAATCCCATATGGCTGTTGTAGCTCTTTGAAGTGCAGTAGGATCCTAGGGTCCTGCTGTGTATTTGCTTGATGGCAAGGTTGGTGAGAAGGGCACTTGATCAACTAGTGTGTATAATTCTTGTAAGACATAGTAGAAAACTCAAGTGTGGCCTAGGTACTGAATGTAGGTGTGTTGAGATTGAACCAATATAAACTCCATGTGTTCGTAGGTGATTGATCCTTACCTTCTCATCCTCATCTTTCATCTACGTATTTGATTTATATTTATGCCTCTAAGTTTAGTTTCATCACAACCAGTTTATACCTTAAACTTAAGTTCAAAATTTTATTTGACACTCCCATTCACCCTTATATGGAAGCTACATAGCTACTAACAATATGGTTGCAAGCAAACAATAGGTGGTTAATGTGGCCTTAAGTCACATTGTCAAGAGTCGTACTATCAAAGTCCTAACACCTACAACCAGAAAGCTAATGCATTAGTTGATCACAAGGAAATGTTATACATCACAAATTTTCAGTTCCATTTCAACCAGATTGAAACAACTTTCATACAAATCCATGATCTATATAATGGATGATGGTCTTCTCCCTTCATCAAATAGTGTGGTGAATAAGGGGCTAATGTTCAGGGCCCGGATGGCCAATCATATGGGTCCACCTAGATTTGGGCTTTCACCAATTCATGTGTGGTGGCTAGCCAGGTCAATGACCAATGTAAAGTCTAAAAATTCACAATGGTTGAGTACCATTAGAAGATGAAAGATCAAACATCAGAATTTGAAGCCTTCAAGGTGGTATAATACCTTAAAAGGCTTACACTAATCCATATTTTCTCTCACGCCTGTCCTTCTCTATCAATATGCTCCCATCCCAATCAGTGCTGAGTGAGGGAGGAAGAACGAGTTAACTTTGTCAATCTAGGTCCACGATGGATCGACCCAAACATGAAGTTCTTGAGCCACTCTAGGCTAAGAGGCTTCGGAATCAGGCAAGGCATTTCACAATGATCGATGACAAGTTGTACCTATGATCCTTGTCCCGATTTCTCTTGAAGTGCCTTCACCAAATTAAGGGCTATCGAGGAAGTCCATGACAAAATGTGTGGCAGCTGCTTGGCGAGTAGGTCTTGGCTCGAACCTTTTAGTAAGACTCCCTCAATTATGTGAAAGTGTGACCAATGCCAAAAAAATTTGGGCATCTTATGTACCACCCGACGACTACCCTAAAGAAAGGAGGTCAACCATAGTGGAGAGGGAAAAAGTGGGCAAGAGTAAATCAGGTACCACAGCAAGAGCATCACATAATGCCACTTAAAACCAAAAAGTTTATGCAGGAAGTTTCCTTAGAGAGTCAACCATGTGGGGTGAAAAGTGATGGTAATTTGTTGTAAGAAATGGAAAGAAGTAAACCTGCAAAAAGAGTACCTCAGGGTCTTAGGAAAAGTGAGAGGCTCTTGTGCTATCATAGAATTTTAGGGCAGTCCTTCCTAAAAAAGCAACACCCATGTGAGTGGTCCTTGGACTGCAATAGATAAGGACATGTCGATCCATCTATTACCTAGACGTTCTGGGCATAGTTAACCAATGGACCTGGTTGATCGACCAGTCCAAAGGTACCAACAGATAGACTGCACAGGGAGTTCTATCATTAGTCAACCAATCTATGTTAGTGACCAACCCAGGCCGACACAAAGAACTGAGTTCTGCCATTGATCGACCAATATTGGACTAGTCGACCAATCCAAGTAGACTCAAAAAATTGAGCACTATCATGGGTTGACCAATACAGTATTGGTCGACCAATGCCCTATCTTGGGTATTGGTCTTCTCACTTGCTTTCTTTTGAGGTTTCTTCTTTATGGCACATTTTGATCATCAAAAAATTGGTTGTTTCCAACCTTGGATTTCAATGCATATTCATACCCGTACTAATAAAAAAAAATATTTAGCAACGTATCATTTGAGGTACAACTAGACATGAATATTCGTATAAGGGTATTTAATTCAACAATATGAGTGTGAAGTGTTCTATTAACATCAAAATCAACCTAGGAGCTCAATAAGCTTGACCATTCAATTCCACCTATTAGAGAGGTCCATTGCATTCAAGAGGCATCTCTTATGCTCAATTTAGCAGCAAGCAACTCCAGTTGATCTCTCGCTCCATGAAGTGCCCACAAAGTCACTGCATTAACTATATTCTCTCTCTTAACACTCAAGCCTCTGTGCTTAACTCTAATCAATTTGCATTGTCTTATTTTTCTTGTATTCATTTACTCCATTTTGAGCCTTTTAGAGGTAATCATTATGGTGTAACTTTCTAATTTGTTTTATAACTATATGAGGACAGTTAGATAATCCCATGTGATTGTTGTAACTCTCTAGAGCGTAGTAGGATCCAAGGATCTGAGTGTGTATTCACCTGAGGGCAAGATTGGTATGATAGGCACTTGATCAATCGGTAGGTGCACTTCTTGCAAGATGTAGTAGAAAGCTCAGGTGCGGCCTAGGTACTGGATGTAGGTTTACTAAGATCAAACCAATATAAAATCCTCGTGCTCATGCGTGATTGATCCTTATTGTCTCAACCTCATCTTTATCAACTTATTTAATCTAGATTTGTGCCTCTAAGTTTAATTTCATCGCAATCATTTATACCTTAAATTTAAGTATACATTTTTATTTGGCACTACCATTCACATTCATATGGAAGCTACCTAGCTACTAACAACATGGTTGCAAGCAAACAATTGGTGGTTAATGTGGCCTTCAATCACATTCTCAAGAGTAGTACTGTGAAAGTCCTAACACTTACAACAAGAAAGCTAATGTATTAGTTGATCACAGGGAAATCATATACATCACAATTTTCAGTTTCATGTCAACCAGATTGAAACAAGTTCTATATAGATCTATGGTCTATATATTGGATTATAGTCTTCTTCTTCATCAAACAATGCAGTGAATAAGGAGGATAATACTTAGGGTCCAAATAGCCAATCATTTGGGTTTCCCCATATATGGGCTTTCACCAATTTATGAGTAGTGACTAGCCAAGTTAATGACCAATGCAAAGCCAAAAAATCCACAATGGTCAAGTACCACTAGATGGTAAAAATCCACAATGTCGCCGATCAACTACTCTAGTGGAGAGATTCCTTTCACTTCAACTCCTAGTTTTAAGGGCGATGGTGGGCCCGAAGAAGTAGGCCATTAGATCTGTGAAATGGAGAAAATGTTTGAGTTAGTGGAATGTCCAGAAAGAGAGAAGAGCAACTTACTTGCTAAAAGAAAATGCTGATGAATGGTGGCAGACAACAAAAAGGCATTATTTTGTAGACTTATTTGGAAGAGAGATTGAGTGGAAGAAATTTGTAGAAGCACTCAATGAAGAATATTTTCCCCCATATTTGCAAGAGTGTAAAGAGACGAAACTCATGGAACTTGTGCAAGGGTCTATAACTGTGTTGGAATATAAAAGGAAGTTTACTGAGTTGGGTAGATTTGCACCACATATCACTGGGATGAGAAAACAAGGACTCAGAAGTTTGTTTCTGGATTGAGGAGCAACTTGAGGGAGAAGGTGGTTTCCGCTAGATGCAAGACCTTAGCAGCAGTAGTGGATGTGGCAAGTGTAGCAAGTATGAACAATTTCTGAGAGAACAAAAGCATAAGGGATCAAAGTTTAGCAAAGGTAAATCAATGCCAACTAACCACAATAAATCATCATCTTCTTCTACTTCCATTGGTTCCAAAATGAAAGGGATGTTTAGAGGCAGACTTCGAGGTTGATTTAGGGGAGGATTTCAGAAAGAAGGTGGTAGCAAAGGTTTTGCTCAACAACAACCAAAGAGGGATCAAACAAAACAAAGTGTGACCTAGAATTGTGGATGGTCTGGATGAGCTCATGACGCATGTGATTGTTTTTTGAATACTGGGAAGTGCTTCACTTGTGGCCAGCAAGGCCATATGGCGAAAGATTGTCCCAATGGTAGTGGTGGTGGTGGCAGTTCTCAGTCAGGACAGTATAAGAAGCCCAAGATACAAGGGAAGGTGTTTGCCCTTACCAAGTCCAATGCTCAAGCCTCGACTGATGTGGTGGAAGGTACTATTTTTATTCTTGGACATGCAGCTCATGTGTTGATTCACTCAGGTGCATCTCATAGGTTTATTTTTGAAGCATTTGTTGATGATCTTGGTAATCTTGTTGTTCCTCAATCTTCTGAGTTGGTGATGGGCACTCCTAGTGGTGATGTGTTATTATCTTCCTGGTGTTCAAAGAATGTTTCTATTGACATTGGGGGTCACATCTTGGATCCGGACCTACAGTTGTTGGGTCTCCTTGATTTTGATCCCATTCTAGGTATGGATTTTCTAAGAAAGTATGAGGCGCATGTGGATTATGCAAAAAAGAAAGTTACTTTCGGCATGCAACGAGAAGCTCATTTTTCATTTAAAGGTATACCTTACTCTTTTAGATATGTTCTTATCTCTGTCCTTACTTATTTACCTTCAGTGGTTGTATTGTCGGAATTTTCCATGGTCTTGGAGCATCCTGGAGTTCATGATGTGGCGGTGGCTCGAGAATTTCTTGATATTTTTCCTAATGACCTTCCCGGTCTACCTTTACATTGTGAAGTGGAGTTTCACATTGATTTGATACCCAGATTAGCACCTATTTATAAGGCTCCTTACATGACTTAAAGGAGCTTAAGATTACAAGATTTATTGGGTCGTGGTTTCATCAGACTTAGTGTTTCATCTTGGGAGTGTTGTTTGTGAAGAAGAAGGATGGTTATGCCATTTGGGTTGACAAATGCACCAGCTGCATTCATGGACATGATGAATAGAGTGTTTCATTCTTATATAGATCAGTTCGTGATAGTTTTTATTGATGATATTCTGATCTATTTTGATAATGAAGAGGAGGATGCTTCTCACTTGAGACTTGTATTGCAGACTTTGAGGGAGAATATGCTTTTTGCTAAAAATTTTAAATGTGAATTTTGGTTAAAAGAAGTTCAATTTTTTAGTCATGTGATATCTAAGGATGGTGTAGCAGTTAACCCAGCCAAAGTTGAAACAATATTGAATTGGGAAAGATCGAAGTCAGTTTCAGGTATCCGTAGTTTACTTGGCTTGGCGGGTTATTATAGGAGGTTTATTCATAGTTTTTCTTCTATTGCAGCACCTATGACTAAGCTAACTAGGAAAGACGTGAATTTTGAATGGAGTGAATATTGTAAACAGAGTTTTCAAGAGTTGAAGGTTCATTTGACCTCGGCACCAGTCTTGGTTTTACCATCAAGAGCAAGTGGATTTGTACTGTAAGGATCGAGACTTTCGGATCCGGTTTTCGGGGTCGGACCCAGTAGCTCTGACCTTAGTGAGGGCTGAGGTTCTGTGACGATTCGCGTCAGGACATCGAGACGCGTTTTGAACGGCGTCCACCGTTGCAGACGCGTTTCAGGTCCTGCCACGTGGGTGCCACGTGGGTTGGCTTTGGGCCGCGAGAGTACGGCCCTGTCGTGTCGCCTGATGTCGACGCGTTTTAGCCAGTCTCTGGTTAACCCCGCGAGCCCTCCTTCTTTCCCTCATTTTTTTCCTCCTTCTCTCTTTCTCACCTTCCCTTCCGGCGAACTCGGCGGCGATTCCTCCTCCTCCCTCTTTTCCTCCCACCATTTCATCTTTCCCTCCACTCCATCCTCTACCTAGCTCCTACTACTACCACCTCCACTTCCACTGCGGCGTTTTACTCTCCGGACGGCGGCCGACGTCACGGTGGAGTAAGGACGACCACGGCGGTACCGGCGGCGGCGTGGGGCGAGACGGGTGGACGGCTTGAAGCTCGGAGGCGTCCAAGTATCCGGTAGGGTGACGGTTCCCATAGTATTGTGTTTAAACCATGTTTTCCCCGTTTGAGCATGTTATGGATCTTTGGTTTTGGGGAGTAGAACAAGCATGTTTAGGAGTCCTTCTTGATGATTTGGGGGATTTCTATGAATGTGATTTCCTGTGGATTGGATTGCCCCTCTTTCTCCTCCATTTTTGGGTGATTTTGGGGTTGTTGGGGTTGGAAAGGGAGCCCTCGGGCTCATGCAGACTCCGATTCCTGGGGTTGAAAGACGTCGTGCATGGGCGACGCCTTTTTGAAGGGCGTCGGGCCATCGCGATGCCTTTTATGCAGGAATCGCCTTGCTGAGAGTCTGCCGGTTCGGGGATTCTGGGCCTAAAAAACGTCATGGGTGGGCGACGCGATTTGAATAGCGTCGGGTAGCCATGACGCCTTTTAAGGCAGAAATCCCCTGGGTAATGTTTTCTGGAATTCCTGGATTTCTATGCTAAATGGCGTCTGAGGATGTCGACGCCTTTCAAAAGGCGACCACTGTTGTCGACGCCTTTTAAGGCCTGATTCTGAAGACAGTATTTTACAGAAACTAGTACATGGAGCTTGAATGGCGTCGGCCTTGGGCGACGCGATTCAAGACAAAACAACACTAATTCATGCCAGTAAAACATGTTCATGCTACAAGATAGTGGGTTAATGCATGCTTTAGTGCGCTCGATAATGATGGATCCTTCATGACCGGATGACACTACGTTATGTGTCGTGCGATCGCGGGCTTTTCACGTGACCGGATCGTACTGTGCCGGGTTTTGGTGTTTTGTGTTACTGTGGACCTGGAGTGACATTGTAGCGCTTTATCGCCTGAACGGCGTCCACGTGTGTCGACGCCTTTCAGACTGCGAGTCTGGGATTGTCAGAGTACGGCCCTGACAAGTCGTCTGAACGGCGTCTGCCTCGAACGACGCGTTTCAGAATCTTGTCAGAGCAGCCGCCACATCACCTGATAGACGTCCGTAGATGTCGACGCGTTTTAGCCAGTCTCTGGTTAACCCCGCGAGCCCTCCTTCTTTCCCTCATTTTTTTCCTCCTTCTCTCTTTCTCACCTTCCCTTCCGGCGAACTCGGCGGCGATTCCTCCTCCTCCCTCTTTTCCTCCCACCATTTCATCTTTCCCTCCACTCCATCCTCTACCTAGCTCTTACCACTACCACCTCCACTTCCACTGCGGCGTTTTACTCTCCGGACGGCGGCCGACGTCACGGTGGAGTAAGGACGACCACGGCGGTACCGGCGGCGGCGTGGGGCGAGACGGGTGGACGGCTTGAAGCTCGGAGGCGTCCAAGTATCCGGTAGGGTGACGGTTCCCATAGTATTGTGTTTAAACCATGTTTTCCCCGTTTGAGCATGTTATGGATCTTTGGTTTTGGGGAGTAGAACAAGCATGTTTAGGAGTCCTTCTTGATGATTTGGGGGATTTCTATGAATGTGATTTCCTGTGGATTGGATTGCCCCTCTTTCTCCTCCATTTTTGGGTGATTTTGGGGTTGTTGGGGTTGGAAAGGGAGCCCTCGGGCTCATGCAGACTCCGGTTCCTGGGGTTGAAAGACGTCGTGCATGGGCGACGCCTTTTTGAAGGGCGTCGGGCCATCGCGACACCTTTTATGCAGGAATCGCCTTGCTGAGAGTCTGCCGGTTCGGGGATTCTGGGCCTAAAAAACGTCATGGGTGGGCGACGCGATTTGAATAGCGTCGGGTAGACATGACGCCTTTTAAGGCAGAAATCCCCTGGGTAATGTTTTCTGGAATTCCTGGATTTCTGTGCTAAATGGCGTCTGAGGATGTCGACACCTTTCAAAAGGCGACCACTGGTGTCGACGCCTTTTAAGGCCTGATTCTGAAGACAGTATTTTACAGAAACTAGTACATGGAGCTTGAATGGCGTCGGCCTTGGGCGACGCGATTCAAGACAAAACAACACTAATTCATGCCAGTAAAACGTGTTCATACTACTAGATAGTGGGTTAATGCATGCTTTAGTGCGCTCGATAATGATGGATCCTTCATGACCGGATGACACTGCGTTATGTGTCGTGCGATCGCGGGCTTTTCACGTGACCGGATCGTACTGTGCCGGGTTTTGGTGTTTTGTGTTACTGTGGACCTGGAGTGACATTGTAGCGCTTTATCACCCTGTGCTGGTGGGGGCGTGAGCACAGCGCCGGTGGGGGCGTGGGCGGGGTGACGCCTAGTGAGAGAGGGTCACCTGGTGAACCCCGGGGTCAGCTAGTACCGGTGTCGGAGTGGTACATTCGGAGAGTCACTCATGCTGAGGGAAGGAGTAACCACCTGAGCCAGTTGGGCCGGAGTAGCTAGTGTGCTATCCGAGGGGTTACCGCTTGGTCTCAGCGGGTCGAGGTTTTTTCCCACCGTTGTTGTGTGGTTAGCGAGTTCTATCGAGACGACAGTTGTGGGTTCCCTAGTCGGCTGGTTTAGATTATGCATGTTTATTATATTTCGACTGCATGTGATTTCACGTCAAGAATTAGGAATTGTACCTCCTGTGCTTATCACTTTACCGTTAGCTGTACTTTGCACTTGTGGGTGTGTGCGTGGGCAGTGGGGATCGAAGGATCCCTACTGAGTCTTGTCTTTGAGACTCACCCCCTGCGGTTTTCAGGTGAGGACTCCCGGCATACCTAGCGAGGAGAGTGCGGCCGTGTGTTGAGCACCGTCAGCGGTTATTCCGGGGTATGCCCCGACGTAGTTGTTATTTTATTTCTGGCCTGTACGTTTAATTATTTCCTTTCTGTGGAGTATGTAATTATTTACTGTATCGAGTCGCATTGTAATAATTTTTAATTCCTGCACTTTCATTTCAATTCAATGCGATGTGAATGTTTAGCTTAGTTTATTATTTATCTCCCAGACTTGATTAGATCCTGGTTTGGTTCCAAATTAATGATTCGGTACCCATTTAGTAATCGGATCCCCGATTATAGGGTGACGGGTCGTTACAGTTGGTATCAGAGCATACGGTCTGGCAAATAAATAAATAACTAGGTTAAATATCATAAATCCGGCAAATAAATACATTATCCCGTATAGGTACGGCGGTAGCATAGGTTTTAGGACTCTAATTAGAACTTTTTAATTTTGTAATTGTAGGCGAATAGATGGCTCCCAGAAGGAGGATGCCAGTTATTCGAGAGCAAGGAGACGTCCCTAGTGGATCCGAGGCAGGGAGGCCGAGTGTAGAGCAGTTTATGGAGGCTATGATGGACACTATGGCTCGATACCAGACGCGAGACCCTAGTGAGAGTTCTAGTGCGCGGGGAGGGTCCACAGCTGCACTTGAGAGGTTCCTGAAGCTGAGGCCACCTCACTTCACCGGTCGTCCCGACCCTGATGAGGCCATTCACTGGCTTAGGGAGATAGAGAAGACTTTCGATACCATGGACTGTGCAGCAGTAGAGAGGACCCCGTTGGCTACCTTCATGCTGAAGGATAGCGCCTATGACTGGTGGACCACATTGAAGAGTTTGTCTTATGAGGACAGGAGTCTTAGGGAAATTTCATGGGAGACCTTTGTTAAGGAGTTCAATGCACAATATTTCCCTAGACACGTCCAGAGAGCCAAGGAGAGGGAGTTTATGGATCTGACGCAGGGGAGTATGACGGTACTCGAGTACCAGGCGAAGTTTGTTTTGCTGGGTCGGTTTATGCCTTTCATATCTGGGGACGAGGAGCGTCGTACGGAGAGGTTCGTGGACGGACTAAGGCTCAGTCTGAGGAACTTCGTGGCGTCTCACTGTTGTACGGATTTGGCTTCTGCGGTTAGGTGTGCGGCAGCAGTGGAGGCTCAACAGAGCCAGTCGGCCCGAGAGAGAGGACTGGCTGCTCAGAGCCCAGTTCGTGGCAGGGGTAAGGCAGCGGCAGTAACCCTTCATCCGGATCGGGATCGTCGTCACTCGGCTCCCGATTCAAGAGATTCTTCAGGGGTGGTGGCAGCAGTAGTGGCAGCAGCGGCAGCAACAGGCCCGGGCAGGGTCAGCAGAGTCAGTCAGTATCCAGTGCACCGCAGGGGCCAGCTCAGAGGCTTTCGGCAGTTTGTCAGCACTGTGGTAGCGCCCATGGCGGGACTCAGTGTCCCACTCTCCCCAGGAGGTGTTTCACTTGCGGCCAGCAGGGCCATTTGGCGAGGCAGTGCCCGCAGGGGCATGGTCAGGGACAAGGTTCAGATGATCAAAAGAAGCCGAGGACCCAGGGAAGAGTGCTAGCTATCACCAGGAGGGAGGCTCGCGCGTCCAACTTGGTGGAAGGTATACTTTCTGTCCTTGGGAACTCTGCACACGTATTGATTGATTCGGGTGCTTCGCATTCTTTCATTTCTGAGCAATTCCTAGATATTCTTTCTGCACCCGTTGATGAGTTATCTGATGGTTTGATGGTGGAGGTTCCTTCTGGAGACTTCATGATATCTTATAATTGTTTGAGGAATGTTCCCTTGACCATCGAGGGTCATGTGCTACCTGCCCAGTTAGTTGTACTTGCCATTCGTGACTTTGATATCATCCTGGGCATGGATTGGTTGGAAGCCTTTTATGCGGAGGTGGACTGCCACAGGAAGAGGGTGCGATTCTCCATTCCGAACATCCCGACCTTCTTCTTCCAAGGTATTAGGCTTTCTTCTCGAGGTATTCTCATTTCTGCCTTTAAGGCACGGAGGTTGCTTGCTGGTGGCTGTGAGGCTTTCCTTGCCTCTGTTGTTGTTTCTGATCTCCGTGATAGTCTCAGCCCTGGGGAGGTACCTGTAGTATGTGATTTCATAGATGTGTTTCCTGAGGAGCTGCCTGGCCTTCCTCCTCAGCGAGAGGTCGAGTTTACCATCGAGCTTGCACCGGGTACGGCGCCCTTGTCTAAGGCCCCGTATCGGATGGCGCCAGCCGAACTCGCTGAGTTGAAGGCGCAGTTGCAGGAGTTGCTGGATAAGGGTTTCATTCGTCCCAGTACATCTCCATGGGGTGCTCCAGTTCTGTTTGTTAGAAAGAAGGATGGTTCTCTGAGATTGTGTATTGATTATAGGCAGCTGAACCAAGTAACGATAAAGAATAAGTACCCACTTCCAAGGATCGATGATTTGATGGATCAGCTGCAGTCCGCGAAGGTATTTTCCAAGATCGACTTGAGATCTGGGCATTATCAGATGAGGATCCGGAATGTTGATGTTAGTAAGACGGCTTTCAGAACTCGGTATGGACATTATGAGTTTTTGGTTATGCCCTTCGGCTTGACCAATGCTCCGGCGGCCTTTATGGAGCTGATGAACCGAGTCTTCATGACCTACCTGGACCAGTTTGTGGTTATATTTGTTGATGATATTCTGATCTATTCTTCTTCTGAGGAAGAGCATGCCGCCCATCTTCGGGCAGTATTGCAGGTCCTGAGGGAGCACCAACTTTACGCCAAGTTTAGCAAGTGTGAGTTTTGGCTAGACGAGGTGCACTTCCTTGGGCATGTTATTTCTGGCAATGGTATCGCAGTGGATCCAGCCAAGATCGAGGCGGTGATGGATTGGAGCAGGCCGACTTCAGTGACTGAGATCAGGAGCTTTCTGGGGCTTGCCGGTTATTACAGGCGGTTTGTCCAGGGGTTTTCTTCGATAGCAGCCCCCTTGTCGAGGTTGACTCGAAAGGGAGTTCATTTTGTGTGGACCGAGGATTGTGAACAAAGTTTTATTGAGCTTAAGAACCGCCTCACGTCAGCCCCAATGCTGGTGCTTCCATCTGGGTCAGGTGGATTTGTGGTTTACTCAGATGCGTCCCGTCGAGGTTTGGGCGCAGTTCTAATGCAGCATGGCAGGGTAGTGGCTTATGCTTCTCGACAGCTGAAGAAGCATGAAGAGAACTATCCTACCCATGATTTGGAGCTGGCAGCTGTAGTATTTGCACTTAAGATTTGGAGACATTACTTGTATGGTGAGAAATTTCAGGTTTTCACCGATCACAAGAGCCTGAAATATGTGTTCACTCAGAGATACCTGAATTTGAGACAGCGAAGGTGGATGGAGTTCATTAAGGATTATGACTTTGACCTTTCTTACCATCCGGGCAAGGCGAATGTAGTGGCAGACGCCTTGAGTCGGAAGACGGTCATGTCATACCTCATGATTCAAGAATGGAAATTGTTCGAGCAGGTTGTGGAATCTTCCTTTAGGATTCCACGTGAAGATGATAGAGCCGTGTTGGTCAGCTTAACTGTGAGACCAGTTGTGTATCATGCTGTGATTGAGGCTCAGAGGGCAGATGCTGAGTTACCACAGATCCTCCAGAGGTCAGAGGTGGAGTTGTGGGATGACGGTACTGTCAGGTTCAGAGGTAGACTTTATGTTCCGACCGAGGAGGACGTGCGCGGGTGTATACTTGATGAGGCACACTGTTCGAGATATGCAGTGCATCCTGGGACAACAAAGATGTATCATTGTTTGAGGAGGCACTTCTGGTGGCCCGGTATGAAGAAAGATGTGGCTGAATATGTGGCTAGATGTATGACTTGTCAGCAGGTTAAAGCCGAGCATCAGAGACCTGGAGGGTTGCTACAGCCCTTGCCGATTCCAGAGTGGAAATGGGAGCACGTGACGATGGACTTCGTAATGGGATTGCCTTCATCCCCTAGCAGGAGAGACGCTATCTGGGTCATCGTTGATCGGCTGACCAAGTCGGCACACTTCCTAGCCATTAGGAAGGACTGGTCAGTCGGCAAGCTGGCAAAGTTGTTTGTAGACCGGATCATCTCTCTGCACGGGGTACCTTTGTCCATTGTATCAGATCGAGATCCGAGGTTTACTTCCAGGTTCTGGAAGAGCTTTCAGAAGACATTGGGCACCCAGTTGGCTTTCAGCTCGGCCTACCATCCCGAGACTGACGGACAGTCGGAGAGGACCATTCAGACCTTGGAGGATATGCTCAGGGCATGTTGCCTAGACTGGGGAGGTTCTTGGGAGCAGCATTTGTCCACGGTGGAATTTGCCTATAACAACAGTTACCATTCCAGTATCGGCATGGCGCCTTATGAGGCTTTGTATGGACGACCATGTCGATCTCCGGTGTGTTGGTCCGAGATTGGTGAAAGGCAGATAGCGGGACCCGAGTTAGTGCAGCAGTGTACTGAGATTGCCAGGATAGTTCGGCAGAGGTTGACCGCAGCTCAGAGTAGGCAGAAAAGTTATGCTGACGTCCGACGGAGACCACTTGAGTTTGAAATTGGGGACCACGTGTTTCTCCGAGTCTCACCCTCCAAGGGTGTGATGAGATTCGGGAAGCGAGGCAAGCTGAGTCCGCGATATATTGGGCCTTTTCCCATCCTTGCTCGGATTGGGGAAACCGCGTATCAGTTGGCCTTGCCGCCCAGTCTTGCAGGGGTGCACGATGTGTTCCATGTTTCCTTACTGAGAAAGTATGTTCAGGATCCGTCCCATGTTTTGGATTTTTCGGAGTTGGAGGTCGCTGAGGACCTGTCCTTTCCAGAGTATCCTGTTCGTATTGAGGATCGCAGAGAACAGGTCCTGCGGAACAAGATTGTACCGTTGGTCAAAGTGATTTGGCAGTACCGCTCCGGAGGTGACGCAACCTGGGAGCGAGAGGATGAGATGCGGGAGCAGTTCCCTTACCTCTTTTTGTAAGTTTCCTTGTGAACTTGTATCCCTGTTTTGACCTTGTTAATTCTAGCAGTCAATTTCGGGGGTGAAATTCTTTTAAGGGGGGAAGATTGTAAGGATCGAGACTTTCGGATCCGGTTTTCGGGGTCGGACCCAGTAGTTCTGACCTTAGTGAGGGCTGAGGTTCTGTGACGATTCGCGTCAGGACATCGAGACGCGTTTTGAACGGCGTCCACCGTTGCAGACGCGTTTCAGGTCCTGCCACGTGGGTGCCACGTGGGTTGGCTTTGGGCCGCGAGAGTACGGCCCTGTCGTGTCGCCTGAACGGCGTCCACGTGTGTCGACGCCTTTCAGACTGCGACTCTGGGATTGTCAGAGTACGGCCCTGACAAGTCGTCTGAACGGCGTCTGCCTCGAACGACGCGTTTCAGAATCTTGTCAGAGCAGCCGTCACATCACCTGATAGACGTCCGTAGATGTCGACGCGTTTTAGCCAGTCTCTGGTTAACCCCGCGAGCCCTCCTTCTTTCCCTCATTTTTTTCCTCCTTCTCTCTTTCTCACCTTCCATTCCGGCGAACTCGGCGGCGATTCCTCCTCCTCCCTCTTTTCCTCCCACCATTTCATCTTTCCCTCCCACCATTTCATCTTTCCCTCCACTCTATCATCTACCTAGCTCCTACCACTACCACCTCCACTTCCACTGCGGCGTTTTACTCTCCGGACGGCGGCCGACGTCACGGTGGAGTAAGGACGACCACGGCGGTACCGGCGGCGGCGTGGGGCGAGACGGGTGGACGGCTTGAAGCTCGGAGGCGTCCAAGTATCCGGTAGGGTGACGGTTCCCATAGTATTGTGTTTAAACCATGTTTTCCCCGTTTGAGCATGTTATGGATCTTTGGTTTTGGGGTTGTTGGGGTTGAAAAGGGAGCCCTCGGGCTCATGCAGACTCCGGTTCCTGGGGTTGAAAGACGTCGTGCATGGGTGACGCCTTTTTGAAGGGCGTCGGGCCATCGCGACGCCTTTTAGGCAGGAATCGCCTTGCTGAGAGTCTGCCGGTTCGGGGATTCTGGGCCTAAAAAACGTCATGGGTGGGCGACGCGATTTGAATAGCGTCGGGTAGCCATGACGCCTTTTAAGGCAGAAATCCCCTGGGTAATGTTTTCTGGAATTCCTGGATTTCTATGCTAAATGGCGTCTGAGGATGTCGACGCCTTTCAAAAGGCGACCACTGGTGTCGACGCCTTTTAAGGCCTGATTCTGAAGACAGTATTTTACATAAACTAGTACATGGAGCTTGAATGGCGTCAGCCTTGGGCGACGCGATTCAAGACAAAACAACACTAATTCATGCCAGTAAAACGTGTTCATACTGCTAGATAGTGGGTTAATGCATGCTTTAGTGCGCTCGATAATGATGGATCCTTCATGACCGGATGACACTGCGTTATGTGTCATGCGATCGCGGGCTTTTCACGTGACCGGATCGTACTGTGCCGGGTTTTGGTGTTTTGTGTTACTGTGGACCTGGAGTGACATTGTAGCGCTTTATCACCCAGTGCTGGTGGGGGCGTGAGCACAGCGCCGGTGGGGGCGTGGGCGGGGTGACGCCTAGTGAGAGAGGGTCACCTGGTGAACCCCGGGGTCAGCTAGTACCGGTGTCGGAGTGGTACATTCGGAGAGTCACTCATGCTGAGGGAAGGAGTAACCACCTAAGCCAGTTGGGCCGGAGTAGCTAGTGTGCTATCCGAGGGGTTACTGCTTGGTCTCAGCGGGTCGAGGTTTTTTCCCACCGTTGTTGTGTGGTTAGCGAGTTCTATCGAGACGACGGTTGTGGGTTCCCTAGTCGGCTGGTTTAGATTATGCATGTTTATTATATTTCGACTGCATGTGATTTCACGTCAAGAATTAGGAATTGTACCTCCTGTGCTTATCACTTTACCGTTAGCTATACTTTGCACTTGTGGGTGTGTGCGTGGGCAGTGGGGATCGAAGGATCCCTACTAAGTCTTGTCTTTAAGACTCACCCCCTGCGGTTTTCAGGTGAGGACTCCCGGCATACCTAGCGAGGAGAGTGCGGCCGTGTGTTGAGCACCGTCAGCGGTTATTCCGGGGTATGCCCCGATGTAGTTGTTATTTTATTTCTGGCATGTACGTTTAATTATTTCCTTTCTGTGGAGTATGTAATTATTTGCTGTATCGAGTCGCATTGTAATAATTTTTAATTCCTGCACTTTCATTTCAATTCAATGCGATGTGAATGTTTAGCTTAGTTTATTATTTATCTCCCAGACTTGATTAGATCCTGGTTTGGTTCCAAATTAATGATTCGGTACCCATTTAGTAATCGGATCCCCGATTATAGGGTGACGGGTCGTTACATGTAGTGTTTACAGATGCTTCCAGGATTGGGTTGGTTGCAATGTTGAGGTAGCATGGTAGGGTTGTGGCCTATGCTTCTCGTCAACTAAAAACTCATGAAGAGAATTATCCTACACATGATTTGGAGTTGGTAGTAGTTGTGTTTGCTTTGAAGTTGTGGAGGCATTACCTTTATAGAGAGAGATTTGAGGTATTCACGGATTGTAAGAGTTTGAAGTACTAGCTTTTCGAATGAGACCTCAATTTGAGGCAAAGGAGATGGTTAGAGTATTTGAAGGATTACGACTTCTACCTTGCTTATTATCCTGGCAAAGCTAATGTGGTGGTTGATGCTTTGAGTTGGAAGGTTGTGATATCTAGTTTGATAGTGAAAGAGTGGAGATTGTTTGAACAAGCTTCTGATGTCTTATATCGGATTCCCAAGGATAAATCCGAGGCACTTGTGGCTAGTCTAGTGGTGAGACCATCATTGTATTCCTATAGTGGTGGCTCAGCATTCAGATCCAGAGTTGCCTCGCACCTTACAATTGTCTGATGTGGTATTTTGTGATGACAATATAGTAAGATTCAGGACTAGATAATATGTTCTAGATGGGGAAGAGTTGAAAAAGGAATTGCTAGATGAAGCCCATAGATCTAAGTACTCCATACATCCAGGAGAGACTAAGATGTATCGCAATTTGAAGCAGCATTTTTGGTAGCCAGGTATGAAGAGGGACGTAGTTAGTTATGTGGCCAGAAGTTTGATTTGTCAGCATGTGAAGGCATAGCATAGAAGACCAGGTGGATTATTGCAGCCATTGGGGACTTCAGAATGGAAATGGGAGCATGTAACTATAGATTTTGTTGTAGGATTGCCTAGGACAAAGAAGCATTGTGATGGCATTTGGGTGATTGTTAATAGATTAACCAAGTCAGCTATATTCTTAGCAGTTAACACGACCTGGGCAATTCATAAGTTGGCAAAATTGTATGTCAATCAAATGGTGAGGTTGCATAGAATTCCAGTTTCTATTGTCTCTAATTGTGACCCCAGATTTACAGCCAACTTTTGGAGGAGATTTCAGCAAGCTTTGGGTACATAGTTGGGCTTCAACTCAGTATATCACCCTCAGACAAATTTACAATCAAAGAGGATTATTCAGACTTTAGAAGATACGCTGAGAGCTTGTTGTCTAGAGTGGAATGATGGTTGGGAGGAAGCTTTGCCTTTGGTATAACAGTAGTTTTCATTCTAGTATTGGCATGACTCCTTATGAAGCCTTATATGGTAGACCTTGTCGATCACCTCTTTGTTGGAGTGAGGTTGGAGAAAGGAAGATACTTCCAGTGGATTTGATTGAGGAGATAGTGGAGAAAGTTCAATTGATTCACCAAAAGTTGCAAACGGCTTAGAGTTGTCAGAAGAGTCATGTTGATCAACGCTGCAGCACAATAGAATTTGAAGCAGGAGATCATGTATTCTTGAAAGTATCACCAACTAACCAACTAAGGGCATAGTTTGATTTGGAAGGTGTGGAAAATTAAATCCTACATATGTGGACCTTTTAGAATTATTCAGAAGATTAGAGTGGCATCTTATCAACTTGAGTTACCCCTAGACTTTGCAGGAGTTCATGATGTGTTTCATATGTCAATGCTTAGGAAGTACGTGCCAGATCCTTCACATGTGATAGACATTGATCCAATTGAGGTGGAACTAAATTCGTCTATAAAAGAGTATCCCATTCGGATAGCTGATAGGAAAGAAAAAGTGCTAAGAAATCAAATAATTCGTATAGTGAAGGTGATTTGGCAACATCATTTGGGTGAAGATGCCACTTGGAAGCGTGAAGATGAGATGAGAACTCAATTTCCTTACCTGTTTGGTGCATAGTCTAGTTCTTTTGATATGATTATGTTCATGTTGATTGTGTTTAAATTTTGAGGAAGAAATTTATTTTAAGGAAGAGAGGGTGTAATACCTCGACTCTTCGGTTCACGATTTCGAGTCGATTTATCTATTTTGACTAAGTTTGACCAAAATTGAACGGGCTTAAATTTCTTATTTTTATTTATTTTGAGTTAAATAGATCTTGTGATGAATATTTGGTGATTTATGTTTAATTGAATGGGTTAGATGTGATTTAAGTAGATTGGATTAAAGTTTGTCTTTTAGTATGATAACTCAATTAGAGCTACTTTAGATTAGATTATTATGTGACTTTGTATGATTTCGATTAGTGGGTTGACGATTGGACCCGTTGGGGTGTTATTGGGCTCATTTGGATGGATTTTGGATGGCCCATTAGGTGTATAAGTGGATGGAGGGGTTATTTTGGCCAAGAGATGGACTTATTTATAATTTTGTTATGCTTTATATAGGGGTCATGTGTCAGATTCAACCCTTTATCTTCAGCTCTCATCTCTCTTGTTCATGGTGCTTGAAGGAGGTTTGGAGGCTACATGTGGATGTGAGAGGTTTGAATGAGTGCATTGAAGCTCCCTTGTTATTTGGTGTTGGTTTTGAGATATTTTGGTGGAATTCTTGAAAGAGGACGTTGGGTCACCTGGTTCATCATCTTCTTCCTCTTCTCTTTGAGCTTAGGGTGGTTCTAGAAGGCTCTTTGGGTTTTGAGGAGATCAAGACTAGGAATGGTGATGCCATGAAGTGGTTTCTTTGAAATTCTGTTTGCATGTTGGTTTCATGGCTTTAAATTGGTTTGCATTTGTCTACAGTTGTGTTTCTTATGATTACTCACTCCCCTAAGTTCTTAATTTGTGATATAGAATGTGGATCGAGTAATGAACACCATAGTTATCATGTTTGGAAGAGTACAGTCCGAGAATAAAAGATTGCTCAATTTTTTATGATTAATGTGATCTCTATAATAATTAGATTGGTATGCATGTTACATAATTTTTTTAATATATATGTCTAGTTACTACATTTTAAATTTCATGAGTTTGGTTGACATTTGAGTGAGATATACCCTCATCTTCATAGGTGTGTGGTCGTTTTTGAAAATTGATAGTCAGTTGGTGTTTTAATCACCATGGCTTGTGTGATGTTCCAATTGACTTGATTTTCTGATATGATATATCTAACTCAATACTCTTTCATATACAAAAAAAAAAAGGTTTCCAATTTGGAGGCATATATTGACAGTTATGGCCTTTCAAAGTTGAGCTAATTATGTAGTCCAATTTTGGAGGCCCTGGAATACCCAATGTGTCGACACTACTACTGCTGGTGTTGACACCACCAACTCCAGAGTTCTATTGGGCTCTAGGTGCTAGGGTGTTGACACCACTAACTCTGGGGGACCGGATAACCTTCGATTATGTGATGTTTAAGTTGATTAATGATTAATGGACTTTTGAATCTCCAATTATCACCTATAGTTATGCAAACTTCTAATTATGTTATAGGTTTTGATCAAATGTGAACGTGCGATGCTTTATTTTAGAGAGTTTTCATGAAATACTTTATGTTCTTAAATTTGAATGGTTGACTGGCCTCACTAGCATTGGTTATTCATTCTTAGATCTATCTTTCTAGGAAGATGGTAAGAGTTTTAGTCTTATAAATTGGGTCAGGTCAGGGCCCAGGGCTCAACCTCGAAGATATGGTCTAGATGTCCAGACCCTGGGCTTCTTTGTGATATGATTGACCAAGGGCAGTGGTAGGTGAAAACCCACTTGTGTGCGTAACTCGGTTGAGGGTTGGACTTCGTAGTAGTGTCCTGCGTCCCTCAGATGGCCTTGTTTCTTTGCCACACCTTCATAGATTTCCAGAGGTCCAAGAACGATAGAGCGGCATTGATAGATGAGAAATTTGACAGGATTTCCGAATCCGAGATATGATACATATGACTAATAGATTGCTAGTATTGCTACTTCCATGTCACACCATTTATTCAGTTATATATATGATTTTCGATGGTATGGGACTAATATGATGTGATAACTAATAGAAATATGAATTGTCATGGAATGGATTAATGAATTGATGATAGAATTAGATAGACATGGTCATTATTGTGGATAGTATTTTTCTTAATAGATGGATTGTGTTTTGCGTTCAGTAGTGATTTCACGGGCCTTCATGGGCACAGGTTCCTTACTTAGCTCTCTATTGTTAAGACTCAGCCCCTTCGTTTTTAAGTTCCATGGAGCGGAAGGAGTCTTGAAGAGATGGTGACTTTTGGGCTTAGTTGTGCTTCTGGTAGACTTTGGCTTAGCGTATCGATTGGAATTCGGTAGTTATCTTCTTTCTTGTGGTGAATATTTTGCTCTGTAATAATTTTATTTGAACTTTGCTTTTGCTTAACTATTGGATGTGCATGAATCATCTAATGTATGAGACTCTTTTTGTACATGTATGAGCACCATTCTCTTCTTTCTAATTTCTACTTATCATCTCCAATGTATGAATTGTTAATGATCAAGTTTCGGCCCAATAACACATCGAGCCAAGTGAGTCAACCTAGAGCAGTTCAGTATCATTTGGACCACAATGAGCATTAAAATTGTTTTTACTGTTCATTTGAGGTCAGTTTTCGATTTTTTATCTTTTTTCATGTCGTTTGATCCAAGATCGGGCTATATGTCAGGTAGGGCGGGTCTTTTCAAAAAAAAATTCAAAAAAAAAAAAGTTGCACTGTGAGGTGGCGTAATAACATCTGACGGTGCAACAAGTTTTACTAAAAAAATTAAATAAGGATGATCTTTTCACATTACCATTTTTTTAATTACATAGAATTTGATGAAGAAGAAGAAAAAATCAGTGCTTCCAATATTACTATGGTTTTTTTTTTTAGTATAAAATTTAAAAATTTGCCTCGGACAATGTAAACTATTACCATGACGAATCAAATTTATTCGCACATTAAAATGTTAAAAAATCAAAAGTAAGATATTCTAACGTCAAAATATACAATAGACGAAAAAGACCATAACCTCATAGGCACCGCCTCCTTGCATATATCTAGTGATAAGGGTAGGGCGGTAAAGTTGAAATTAGTTAAGTTAATATGACTTTTTAATTAAAAGGTAATGACGATTTTGAAGAAAAAAAATTAAAAAGCTCAACACTTTGGTGTAATTTCTTAAAAATTATAAAGTATACAATTTTTTTAAGAGAAAATTAATGCTATATTGCTATACAGACGGAATTCAAATTAAAATAGCTTTTCACGGTCGCCCTCTCTCTTTATATATATTTATTATAACGGGCAAATGTTTGTCTGAACGGGTTACCTCTCTCTCCACTTCTCCTTTGGGTTCCTCCCTCCCAAGTTCCAACTCCCTACAAGACGCTCCCACGGTCCCACCCCACGATGCAGCGCCGCCCAGGGGGAGACGCCCGTACTCTGCTTCCTCTTTGCCGGTGAAAAGCGCATCTGCCCCGCGGTGGTGAGGACGTGGCCGTTCGCGCTTGGGGCATCTTCCTCGCCCTGGCCTTGCGCTTCGGCAACGACGAGGTGCGTCCTTGCCTCCTGCGTCATCAGTGCCAGTGCAGGTGTTTTTTTTTGGGGGGGGGGGGAAAGCGGCGGGGTTCACAGAGAGAGAGAGACGGGGGTCGGCAGGGAGGTAGGTTTTTGGCCCTTTTGGATGGAGGGCATGGGGATGGTCGATTCACACACACACAGCACACACAGATGGACAGAGAGAGAGAGAGAGGCATCCACTTCTCTGGGTTTTGCCGTCCGCTCTATGTGAGGTTCTCTCTCTTTGCCTTTGTACTTTTGGGATGCAATGGCTATTTCCTTTGGGGGGAGGGAGGAGGGTTTTGAGTGGAGGGCATGGGGCGTCGATTATGCCTCTAGATTTTGCCCGTCTATCTTCTTTCTCTCTCCGCGTATGTGTCTTTTGGGATCAATGGCAGTTTCCATGAGGGATGAGGGTTTCGGTTGGAGGGAGTCGGGCTTCCACTTCGCAGAGATAGAGAGAGCGAGCGATGGCCGTTTCCTTCGGCTGATCCGGATCTGCAGCCCTGCCCGAGTGCACAGATGTTTTTTTTATTTTGTTGTTTCTTTTACTTCTATATTAATAATTTGTTTTGTTAAATCTTCTTAATTTTCAATTTAGTAATTATTTTAATTCTTTTTGGATATTTTTTGTTTAGTAATTTAGAGCTCTTTTTTCTTTTCAGTTGCTTTAATTTTTATCAGTTTTTTAGCTAATCTTGTCAGTTTTTTTTTCTTTTCAGTTTTATCAGTTTTTAACAATGTTCTAACACTTTGTTCTGGTTTCTTTTTAAGGGGTAATTTTGGTCATTTTTTTAATCATTTTAGCTAATTTTATTTTGGCAGTTTTTTGAGCTAAATTTTAGCAGTTGTTTCAGCTAATTTTCAGCAGTTTTTGGTCTGCTTTCTTTTTTAAGCATTAGTTTGTTTAAGTAGAGTGAGGCGCATGACGGACATGTATTGGCCTTTTTATGTATTTGGGTATGGCAGACATAAACTTGTACTATTCATGGTTGAGAACATACTCATTTATCTATTTCCCTTGATAAATGATCATCTTGTATTTACACACACATTATATACATACATGTGGGCACGTCACATATACGTATATTTATCTTTTACATTATCCTGATCTCCCGAGATTTTGCCAACATCTCCCCTCTCCAAAACCTCCCTCCTCCCAATGAACCCGAGATCTAACACGGCAAACCTTGCGCTTGATCTGACACAATTTTGACTTTTCCATGTAATAATTGGATACGATGCAGTCTTTAGAGTCTTCTGGTCTAAAGTAAATGACCTTTGCAGAATTTCAGTAACTATAGGAAAGAGAGACTACTAGTGAAGTATCGATTACATGACATTGCCCGTTTGCCTGATGCAATTCTATTTTACATGCTTTCTTGCAGCCTGTGCCACTTTGTGGATATTAACCTGCATAGAACTTTCTCTGTGTGCAATTTGCACTGAGGTCTGGTGGTTGTTGCATGTAAAACAATGTGTTCAATTTTTGCATTAGCCTGAGTTTGATTATAACACAAAGTAGATAGATTTCTTTGTGATCATATAAAATGTGACTTTAGTCCTTGTCTGACATTTTTTTTTCTGACTGTAAACATCAAATCTCATGAGCTTTGGCATGTTTACATTTTTTTTCTTAAATGAACTTTCTTTCACTACTTCTTATTGATTGACATAATTCTTAATTGAGGTTTTTAGTTTCCATGTCCCTGTTGATTTATTAGAAGGCCCTTGTATTGTACATTTTTTTGAGATTAATCCTTCTGTACAATTCTTCTGATTACGTGCGTTCACTCAATACCTAGTTAGACTCTTCTCTAGAAATGATGCATAAGTTGTAACCTAAAACATAACTGATTTCCATGCTTCAAAATTACCCTTAGCTCTCACCTGAACATGTGTGCATACGTACAGGAAGATGGACGTATATACACACACACATGAATGCATGTGCACGAGAGAGAGAGAGAGAGAGTGAGAGAGAGAGAGAAGGGGGGAAGGAGAGATAGAGAGAGGGGGGAGAGGGCATTGGGTGGAGGGCGTGGGGCATGGGGGGATGGGGGGGAAGGGCATGGGGCATTGGGGGGGGTTTTGTGCGGAGGGCACCGGGATGGTAGTTTCAGAGAGAGAGAGAGAGAGAGAGAGAGAGAGAGGTCTTGTTTTCCTCTTCAACTACATTTATTACTTCTTGATGGTCTCGATCTTTCTACATATTCAGAACATAGATTGCACGGTACGAAGTCAAAACCTGCAGATGGAGGATCATGTATGCTTGGTTTTTTTTCATCCCATGTCAATTTAAATTGGCATCAATTGGTTAGATTGCAGAATTCAGGTATTTCTTTTTCTGATTAAGCAAGGATATACTTACAACACCTTAGAAAACACTGATGTCCTTTACAGTTGGTATGTGCTCCTGGGCCTGTAGGCTTTGGGTATACTCCCCCATCCTTTTGCACCCTCGTGCCTAACAGAGAGGGAAAGTTGTTGTGGGTACACCAAAGAAGCCATTAGAGGGAGGTCCCAATGTCTTCCTTGGTCATGGACAAGGCCAATCTATGAGACTAACCTCTTCCATTTTCACCACTCTTGTTCCATTTCCAAGATGGCTTCTGTTGGTATCTTCAGAGTGGAATGGCAGAGGACTGTTTCCCTCTCCTATTGGAGACTGTACCTTGCCTTTTTCCCTTACCTTGAGCCATTTCTAATCTTCCTTGCCTATCCCTCTCTCTTTCAAACACTGTCCCTATTTTTTTACATTTGTAAACTCTTTTTGGCTATGGCGGAAAAGTCAAAATCATCTTATTTATTCTTTATATCTTGGCTGTTATTCCCTTTCCCCTTCACCACTCCCCACACCCGCATCCCTATATGGATAATGATACTCGTATGCTTGTCATTCTTTGCTGTAACTCCTCCTCCATGTCTTAACTACGATTCATGAACAGACTGCATTTGGCATTAGCTATGCTTCTCATTGCATTTCCACCTCTTGTTGATCCATGTATCGTACATATCTATATGTATGATATGTATAATAACTGTATCCACTGTCAGCACCATTGTTAATTTGTGGTGCTGTTCATCTTTAATATATCACTAGCGCACTTTTCCTACATTATCATTGGCTCATGCTAAAGTCTCTTGCAATGCTTTGTGACTCGTTTAAGTTTACATTGCATTAGTTTGTTATTTATTAATGGGCATCACTGGACGGTTAATCAAGGGTTGCCAGTCGTTGATTGACATAATTAACACTGACTCAAGGTCAAATTCACTGATCCATGCTTGATCCAAATTCCTAGACTCCCTGAGGGCTAATCCCAAGTTCTCAAAGTCTAACAAAGAAAAAGAACAAGAGAATTAAATAAAACATCCCCATTGGAGGGATGGTTTTTGGTGGAGGGCATGATAGATAGAGAGCATGGGATGGCCATTTCATACAAAGAGAGAGAGAGAGAGAGAGAGAGAGAGAGTAGGGTTTTGGGTGGAGGTCATGGGGATGGCACTTTCATGCACACTCTCTCTCTCTCTCTCTTAGGGATGGTCATTTCGTTCACACACATTCTCACAGAGAGAGTCAGAGAGAGGGGTTTTGGGTGGAGGGCATTATCTATATATATATATATATGTATGTATGTATGTATGTATGTATAAAGAGAGAGAGATCTACAGGAATTGCAGGCCGGATTTACAGGATTCTGCTTTGGAGACTATGGAATCTCTTGAAGATTCTGTACAGTTCAAAGGCATTTCCACCACAAGACCAGCTGCAGAATCAAATAATTCAAATCATATAGGCATGCAAAATCTCGTAAAGTGACATTCAAATCCCTTCCTCAAAAATCCTATTCAGTTCTGGTTCAACAAAAATCCAGGGGTAGATAGTATAACAATTATATCAGAGCTTTGATTTGTTGCCTGTGAACATTTGGATCACATTTTGAATAATGTTTATTCACATATGATATTTGCAGTTCAGTGCTACATAATTGGCACAAACCCAATATGCACAAAAATATCAACCTGTTTATACCGATGTACTAGCATCTTCTCTTTTGTTTTCTCATGATATTTTTCATAATGATATCACATGGCAAGGGGGCTAGAAATTGCAAAATGTTTTCTTTTCAAAATATTTTAGAGAGAGAGATGCCAAGAGGTCATTTATGCTCTGGTTTTCCCAATAAACATTTTTGCTGGTCTTTATGGTGTAGGAAATGACTTACTATTCATTTCAACAATATGTTTGTTTAACCCCATATCTGACAACTCCTCTCCCCCATTCCATGTTTCAATTTTTTTGGTTATTTAACTACTAATTTTTGAATAGATTCAACATTGCAACAAAATAAACTCATCGGTTTGGTTGAGATGTGTGGCTTGCAGACATCTTACGTGGAACATGAATTACAATGTCAAAGCATGGTATGTAAGTGGAGCTTTCTCTTTCCTCATCTTCCATTTTGCCTTTCACTTATTTTCTAGTCTTAGGCTTGACCACAAATGGAATTTACACCGTAAGTGGAATTTAAACTAGGTGTTTCTTTAACCTGCTTGTCAAGATCAAAAGCATTGATAACTGTAATTTAATGGTTGCTCACTAAAAAGGGGTAGCCAAGTGCCATGAGGCTGCCACCACTGCAGGGCCTCGTGAGTTTAATGGTTGTCCACTGCAGAATAAACCCTGAATTTTGAAAATGGCATGATAGATAGACAGATAGAGTAGGGTTTTGGGTGGGGGGCATGATAGATAGACAGATAGAGAAGGGTTTGGGTGGAGGGCATGGGAATGGCATTGTCAACATGCTCAGAGAGAGAGAGAGAGAGAGAGAGAGAGAGAGGTTTTGGGTGGAAGGCATGATAGATAGATAGATAGATAGATAGATAGATAGATAGGGAGACAGAGAGAGAGAGAGAGATTTACAGGAACTGCAGGCAGGATTACAGGATTCTGCTCTGGAGATTATGGAATCTCTTGACGATTTTGTACAGTGCAAGGCATTTCCACTACAAGACCAGCTGCAGAATCAAATAATTCAAATCATATAGGCACTCAAAATCTCGGAAAGTGAAATCAAATCCCTTCCTCTTCGAAGTCCCTGTGCTGAGTTGTAAAAAGAAGTGCAAGTGTTATCCGAATGAGGCAAGGACAAAAAAAAATTAAGCGTCTCTTATTTGTCTTCCTGTGTCCATTTAAGGAAACACTGCTTTTCCCTTCACGCTCTTCCTGTGTCCCCTTCTTCTCCAGTTAACTCTTCTCCTTCCTTGTAAGTTGCCCAAGACCCCTCCCAAATTAACCCCCTCCAGTCTGTGATATATAGAACGGTAGGGTATCGAGCTCTCTGCACAGATATGTCTTATGTGTAATTTATTCTGGTTCTCACTTGCTAAGCAGCTACTGTTGGAAGAGGAGAAGCGCTACGAGAGGAGTACTAGTGGAGTTGTTGGGTGGGAGAAGAGGCGGCGAAGGGAGTTGTGAAGGGAGGGGAGAGCGAGATGGGGAGGGGTAAGATAGAGGTAAAGATGATAGAGAATTCAACCAACTGGCAGGTGACCTTCTCTAACAGGAAGGGTGGCCTCTTCAAAAAGGCCCATGAGCTCGCCGTTCTCTGCGGCCCCCAGGTCTGCCTGCTTATGGTCTCCAGCACCAATAAGTTCCACCAATACCGCAGCCCTTCCTCCATGCCCGTGAAGTCTGTGTGTGTGTGCGTGTGTGTGTGCGTACATGACATCCTCTGCCTTCCTCTGCACAAAGGCCATCTTTGATCGTTATCAGCAAGCTACTGTGGTTGACATCTGGAAAGAGCAGATGACGCATGTAGGCGCCCCTGCCTTGCCTCAACTTTCTTCTTTCTCTCTTTCTTCTCTTTGACACTAAACTGTTCTCTTATTTCGGGCATGCCTGTGAACAGAAATTGAAGAAGTATCTGGATCACCTCAAGGCCACCAACAGCAGGCTCCGCAAAGAGATCAGGTAGATGCATCGGAATTCTAGCACCAAAACTGTCGTAGGATTAAAACTTTGCTTTGCGGAAGTACCTGGGTCTTCTCTTTCCTTTAATTGTATTTCCTCTGTTTATTTCATAATAAAATTGGACATACAGTGTACCTTCTTTCAAAAAAAATATATCTAGGGATGTGATTCAACAGAAAGCATATTCAGTTCTGGTTCAACAAAAATCCAGGGAAAGATAGTATCACAATTATATCAGAGCTTTGGTTTGTTCTTTGTGAAGATGACATTTGAATAATTTTTATTCACGTACGATATCTCCAGTTCATGCTACATAATTGGCATGAACCCAATATGCACAAATAGATCAATCTGTTTATGTACTAGCATCTTCTCTTTTGTTTTCGACAAGCAAAATGTTTGCTTGTCGAAATATTTTAGAGAGAGAAAGTTGCCAAGAGGTCATTTATGCTCCAGTTTTCTCAATAAACATTTTGCCGGTCTCTATGAAGTGTAGAAAATGTCTTACTATTAATTTCAACAATTTGTTTGTTTAACCTCATATCTGACAACTCCTCTCCCCAATTCCATGTTTCAATTTTTTGATTATTTAACTACTAATTCTGAATAGATTCAAAATTGCAACAGACTAGAGTCATCAGTTTGATTGAGGCATGCGGCTTGCAGATGTCTTACATGGAACACGAATTACAATGCCAAAGCATGGTATGTAAGTGGAGCTTTTTCTTTCCTCATCTTCCATTTTGGCTTTTATCTTCTTGTCTTAGGCTTGACCACTAATGGAATTTACACCACAAGTGGAATTTAAACTAGGTGTTTCTTTAATATGCTTGTCAAGATCAGAAGCATTGATAACTGTAATTTAATGCTTGTTAACTAAAAAAGGGCAGCCAAGTGCCATGAAGCTTCCACCACTGCAGGGTCTGGTGAACTTAATGGCTGTTCACTACAGAATTAACCCTGAATTTTGTATTTGGCTGGTGGCACTGGAGCCAAAAACTAGGAGAAGTTGGCAATACGGACTACAAGTAAACAAGTTTATGAAGATTAGTTTTCATTCTTTAGGATATAGATCCTTTTTCATGATCAACACAGAGCCATTATGAAGGTGTGAAACCAAAAGACGCCTTTTAGTCATTACAGTATCACAATTCAATTGGAGATTTTGATTTTTTTTTCTTTTCTCTTTTAATATCTTGATCATGTTTGAATAATTTTAGTTACTTTTGTTATCTTCAGTTCAGTGCTACATAATGGACATAGGACCCTTTAGGCACAAATAGATCAATTTGTTTATACTTATTTGCTACCATATTCTTTTCTTTCTCAGAGGAATTCTTCGTAGCGATGAATATAATGCAGAGTGCACCATGTACGCAACCAGGTAAGAGTTTTTCAAGTGACTCAAGTCATGGTTTTTAGATGATGATGAAGTGTGCGCATTATACCTTTACATTTCTAAAATTCTTTTAGAGTGTAATTTCATGTACATTTGCATGGATTTCCAAAAGGTTAACATGCTTGAGCTTGACCTGACACAATTTTGACTTGTCTATTTAATAATTGGATATGATGCGGTGTTTAGAGGCTTTTGGTGTAAACTAAATGACTTTTTGCAGATTTCAGTTACAATGGAAAAGAGAGACCAGTACTAAAGTATTGATTACATGACGTTGCCTTTTGTGTGATGCATTTTTATTTTACATGCTTTCTTGCAGTTCGCGCCACTTTGTGAATATTAACCTGCAGAAAACTGTTTCAGTGTGCAAGTTGTACAGGGGCCTAGTGGTTCTTGTATGAAAAACAATGGGTTACATTTTTGCATTAGCCTGAGTTCAGTTATTCTAGAAAGTTGGTAGAATTCTTTATAATCATATAAATGTGACTTAAGTCCTTATCTGACCTTTTTTTTCCTGATTGTAGGCATCCAATAGCATGAGTTTTTGCATGTTCATATTTGTTTCCTAAAGGAGCTTTTTTTTCACCACGTTTTGGTTGAGACATAATTTAGTTTGACTTTTTTAGGTTTCATGTCCCATTTGATTCATTAGAAGGCCCCTGTATCCTAGTTTTTTTAGATTAATCCTTCTTCACGCTTGTGCATTCGCTCAGTTCCTTTATTCTCTAGAAACCATGCATAAGTTGCAACATAAAATATACCTGAGTTTCCATGCTTCAAAATTAGCCATGCCCATCACCTTAACATGTGTGCACGCCTGCACGAATATGCATTGCACGCATGATATGTACCTGTACACATGCAATAGATAGATGAGTTTTACTTGCTGCACGAATATGCATTGCACGCATGATATGTACCTGTACACAGAGACACACATGCAATAGATAGATGAGTTTTACTTGCTGCACCACCATGCAGTGTGGCATTTTTTTAAATTTTTTTTTAAAGGTTGGCCCCAGCATGTGCCCTACATGTACAGGCTGATCTACGATTGAATGATGCAAAAATTTCAAAAAAAAAAAAGTGAGCCCCAATAAATAGTAAAAAATGCCCTTAATGATGCAGCAGTACCATGTGGTGCAGCTAGTAAAACTTAGATAGATAGGTAGAGAGATAGATTGCTATGCTGCAGCCTGGCAATATAATAGGTTGTTTGATCACCACACCTATCCTCTTCTTGGTCAGCGATCATTGTAAGCATATGGGCGGTAGCTGCTCCATTTTACAACGTGCAACATCAGTCTGATAATGCAATTGGTTTCAAAAGATAAACTAATAAATGGGTTTTGTATAGGATGTATAGGATGGATAGGAGGGAGGAGAGGAGAGTGGTGAGGAGAGGAGTTGGTGCCTTCAGCCTAGGTGTAGGTCTCAGACATGAAGGCAGTTTGGGTTGGGGTGGGGGGACTTAGGTCGCCCTGCTCGCTGAGAGACAAGATGGTACTGAGGGTGGTGGAGATTGACTGGTGGTGAAGAGAGTAGGAGCTGGAAGTCTTCATTTCTTGGGTTTGGAGTTGGTGGATCTTCCTTTCTTCTAGGAAAGGATGCTAGTTTGAGATGGCTAGGCCATGAAGCAGGGTGGTATTGGCCAGACCTGCCTTACTTCTGATAATGGGTGCCTGTGAAGGACTTGCTGGTTTTGTTGAGGTTCGATGGTCTTCTTTGGTGAAGCAGGCCCAATTCTCTTTGGAGAATTGTCGTATTGTCTTTGCATAGAGAGCTATTGATACCAGAGGAGGAGGGTGGTTCATGATAGCGCAAGAGCCTCCAACAATCCGATATATGATGTCCTGCAAGCTGCCTGGCTAGGAGACAAGTAGTGGTGGATGAGGGAGCTTTGTTATTCCTCTTACTTGGTTAGTTATGCTCTCCCTGGTTGAAAGGAGAAGGCTTTGACTCGGAGAGAGCTGAAGATGGGCAACTCCATCCTGTATCTTTCTTTTTGGTCTGCTAGGTGTGGTACATTCCCTGTGAATAGTACTGTGGAATCATGGTGTAGACTACAAGGAGTTCCCCTGTGTTGTGGAACATCCAGACCTTCCATGCAATTGTATCCAAAACTGGGATCCTCAAAAAAGTGGATTCAAAGTCTTTAAGGAAGGAGCTTCTTTCTTTTGCTTATATTAAGTATGAGTAGACAATTGTCATTTGATCCCAGAGAGTTAAAATCCATGTAGGGGGCTGCTATTTTTGGGTATTCATTAATAGGGAGGTGGGTTCTGAGTCATAGGGAGTCGCTGATGATCTACGGTGGTCTTAGCCTGAAGTTTGTGCGGAATACATAAAGTATAGAGCTTGCAATGACAATGTGACCACCCCTGCTGCTTCTTCCTCTCAGGTGGAATGTTTCCGCTCTGAAACGGGAGCACAACAGTCATGTGGTCCAGACAAGTTGTTGAACTCCAAGTCTTGGCCAATTGCTCACCATTGCCTTGAAGCCTTCTATCTTCCGACACATCGATTCATATCTGAATAGTCTGTACTTCTTCCTCTTATCACCCAACATGAGATGCAAGGGAATATGATTCAAGACTCACCTGCTAAGCTTCTTGATATGTGACTTTGGATTTCTCCTAAACCATTCAGTAGATTTCAGAATTTTTGTCAATCCTTAACTACATGCTAACCTGCTGAAGATTTGACCAAGTATATTTCTGTTAGGGATTTCCAGATCAATAAATTTAACATCCTTAATCCACTAATTTCACTACTCCATTTCCTTACTGACCTCTACATACCAGACCTTTCCCATGGGTATCTTACACAATTAAAATCCCCCACAATACACCACGCTTCTAAAACTAGGTTGTGCAACCTGTTAAGTTCTTAGAAGAAGAGCTCCCTTTTTTTGATCGCTGTGAGGACCATACACAGATGTAATAACCCAACTGGCATTGGTGGAGCTTCTAGATTTGCAGGTGAAAGTAACTGAAATGTTGAATCTGCCAACATCACAGACATTGCCATCAAACTTATTCTCATTCCACAATATCATTTGCCCTCCTTTGACTCCATCAACAGGAAGAACAACAGCCTTGGTTAAGAGTGACCCACTCTTGTCAAGGTGAAATCATCTAAACTAATCATCTTAGTCTCTTGTAAGCAGATACAATCTAGGTGAAGAGAGAGAACCAGATCTTTCACAGCTATGACCTTAAAATCACCATTGAGTCCTTTGATATTCCAAGAAATTAGATTCATGATGGAACTACATGCATCTCCACTTCCTTAACCTTCTTTCCTCTTAAACTATCAACAAGTTCATTGTTCTTCACAAAATTAGCTTTTCTTTTCCCAATCTTTATGCCTCCCCCCATGCCCTTTCTCTTAGATGAATGTTGTAGAGCATTATTCATCTCAGTTTCTTTAGGAAACTGATCACCATATCCCCTCGGTCTAGAAAGGAGACCCCAATTCGCTGCCCAAACTGGACAATTTCCTCTATCCAAGCCTCTTCATCAACTAGATACTTCACTGCCAACGGCAAATCACCCACTGCATAAGGCACTAACTGAGCAGATGGACCGTCGCCTTGAAAAGTGCCATCAACCAGTACGTCATTCATACTAAAACCTACCATACCCTCTCGAACACCAGAAGTACGTGCTAGCTAAACTACTTCCTGCAGAGCCCCGTCGATACTACCACAATCACAACCATCCTCGGCATACCTGTTGATGAGTCTTGACTAGTTAACACCACTCATCCCTGGCATTCCTTCCTCAGTCCAATCGACATATTTACCCTTCTGACCATTCTGTACTGAAGGAGGATAAGGGGGCTGTACAAAATCTGAAGATGTCACCCCTCCACTGAGCGCAAAAGACTCAATTCCGATACTCTTTTTTGGAATGAGCAACCGTGCCTTCCCCACGAGGAAGAAGATGATGGCTTAGCGGAACAGACAACACCTGAACTGGTCCCTATAGAACCTAGTTCAAAGATAAGTCAGGATCCAATACGTAAAGGTCACTAAGCATCGGGTCTCAGAACAATACCGGATCCTCACTAAGGGTGTCACAGGCCTGCGACTGTTCATCTCCTGTATCCGACTTCCCCTCGCCGTGACACCACTATTCATCCTCCACCATGGCAGCCTCGGGACCAACATGCAACTGTTTCTCCACACCACTATCGACAATGCCCTCCCAATGAAGATATTCGGCTCAGCATTGCAAAGCGAATCTTTTGGGATCATCTCGAGTACACCCTTGCCACCATGAGGCCTTAGAACACTACGACCATGATTGCTCCTAAACCCACCAGGTTGGCTTTGCGCCTCTAGACGATTCAACTTAGTTGAGTTTGGATGACTCGGGAGTTGCTCAGACTCAGTACAATGTCCAGAAGCTCTCGGTAAGGAAGAAGACGATCCTTTAGGCACCCCTGTTTTGACTTTTCCATCTCTGTTTCGCATATAGCTCTTGTACTCGGCCACCACTTCAGCCCACGGCCACTGCTGATCTTCGGACTGCACTATAACTTGGTTAGCTTCTTCTACACAGATGTTAACCCAAAGTGTTCTGTCCCCACCAGGATTTTAACCTTCTTCGGAATGTCCCCCACTTGAAAACAACATCAGTCTTGACCCGAGCAAAAGATAAGTTATCCCATCGAGTACATTCACATCCACTTATGAGAATTCCAAACTTGGAACAAATAGCTTGGAAGGTACATATATTCCACAGGTGAAGAGGCACAACATGCAATCTGCACCAAACATCAATCCCATCATCAATCGGAAGGGTTCCGACTTCAGCCTTCCAAGGAGAAAGGTGCACATAAACACCCTCCTTTGTCACCAATAGTTCTCTAGAGCAAGCTTGACTCTTCCAATTTCCCGAGTCTGCTCTAACTAGAAACGAGCTATTGTCAAGCCTTCGAATACACCAGTTCCTCACTCTGACCAGAGAGTTTGCAGGCTTGCCAACACCTCCACTCTGCCAAGCTCTAAAACATGAAGATTCTCTACAAAGGAGACTACTACACATTGCTCCAGGGAGCTTTTAGCTGCTCCAACTTCTGGCGACCAAGGAATTTCCATCACTCTGGGGAAAACCTTAGGATAGGAAGTTGCACATAGAACAGCAGTCTGACAAGCTAACCTCTAGTCTCCAACCTCCACCGGCTTCCTGTTAGAGAAACGTAGAAGTGGGCATGCCCGTCTTCTATATCCAACACCTTTGCAATGAAGGCATTGAACGGCTTCTCTGCAGGCGGCAGCATGGTGACCCCTACACAGACAGCATATACACACATCCTTTCCCACAGGAAGTCCGACCAGAGCCGAGGCCTTCCATAGGTTAAGTCTGCGAGCACCCTTCCCATGATCAGTAGCCCAACCATCTACCTTATCATGAGCAAACCCTTCTGGATTCCCTTCCCCACCCTCTCCTCTCCACTCTCCCTTTCCACTCGTCGTGTTCCATGATTACATCATGGAGGGGAAGCAACATCTTTGTCCAAGAATCCATGAATTCTGGAAGGTCAAGATTCCTTTTAAAGTTTGTGTATTTATTTGGCTTCTCTTTGAACAAAAAGGGATTATTATAGAGGTGTTTGCGTGAAGATTTTTCTAACCTTCGGTCGGGACCTGACCTAGTCACATCTCTCCTCCTATGTCGGATTATTCGGAAATCCATTTTTTTTGTTTATCTAGAGAATTATAGGTCGGTTTTATATTTTATCGGACTATGAGAGCTTGGGATTAGCCCTCAGGAAATCCGGGACTTCGAATCAAGCGAAGATTCGAGTATATGACCTCTCTCCACTGACCTCGGTCAGTGTTAATTACGCTGAGCGACTGCTCGGCAACCCTTGATTAACCGTCCGTATGATGCCCTTAATCATGCAAAACTACTACTATAGGCAGCGCATGCATATAAAGATATATTTTAGGTTAAACTCTTGGCCTCACCCAAGTTTAGGATGTGTTTATATGATTTTGGATTGATTCCAAGCTATCTGGATTAATTCCAAGTATATTGGATTGACTCCAAGTATTCTGGATTGATTCCAAGTATTTTAAACCCATAGGGGTATTTTTGTAATTATGCCAAGTTGGAGGGTATAGGGAGATTATGGTTATTTAAGTGTATGAAATGAGTTTTAATGATTTAGGAAGGTTTCAAAACCTTAGGAGGTATTTTAGAGTTATTTCAAGTGTGTTTGGATTGTAAGGGTATTTTGGTAATTTTGCCTAAATTGGATTTTTAGACTTAAAGTCTATTTTTATATTTTTCTGAGATTTTTATTTATTTTTATCATATTGAGGGTATTTTGGTAATTTTACCCATCTTATTAAGATTTGGAGGGTATTTTGGACATACGAGAGATTTTGATATTTTTAAGAATTTTCTGTGATTTTTACAGATTTTTAACATGTATGAGGGTATTTTTGTAATTTGTATTAAGCTCTAGGGGCATTTTAGTCATTTTAGATTTTTATATATTTTCAGATTTGGTTCTCTGTTTTTTACTGGTTTTTACTGAATTTTACTGATTTTTTTATTAATTTTATTGATTTTTATTAATTAATTAGGTATATGAAGGATATTTAAGTTATATTTTGTATTTATGTAATTTCCAGATTTTGTTTTCTGATTTTTACTGTGTATTACTGATTTTCACAGAATTTTTCCTATTTTTATATTTATTTTATTAATTTTAGATAATTTTCGCAGATTTTTATTAATTAATTAAGCATGGAGGTATTTAAGTCATTTTTAACTTAAGTATATTATTTTATGTCTCAATGTTTCATTATTAAGTTTTAATTATGAGTCTAAGATTAGTTATGTATGGGATGAGGCCAATGATATTTTAGAATATTTAATTATAGGTTTTATGTATTTTAATTAGTTATAAAACTAATTATTTTGCATATGAAAATATAGTAACATAGTGTTACTTAAATAATAGATTCATGAACATACATGCACACACATATGCTCAAAGAACAACATGGGCATTTCATTCATCATTTCGGCATAATCCCGTCTTGTAAGACGGTGATTTTACAACATAAATTTGGCAGAGCTTCCCCTTAGGAATAAACCTTAGGAAGAGAGCCCTCCAAGAAAATATCGCCTCCAAATCGCAGCAAACCCGGGCAAGAGCACCGGATTTGGTCTTCAAACTGGCAGAGTTTCCCCTAGGAATTTTTGGGCCAAATGGGCATGGAGCTTCTTCTTACCCCTTGGGGGGTATTTATAGGCTTCAAAGCCTTAACCGGTGGGGGTACCCACCGGAATGCTTGAGGTGGGGGGTACCCACCGGTTCCATCATCTCTCCTCCCCTCTTCTTTTTTTTTATATATATTTTTGGCCAATGGGTGGAAAGAGAGATGAGAGGGAGAGCATGCAAAGGAGAGAAAGGGGAGGGTTCGGTGGGCACACCCCCCCCCCCCCCCCCCCCCCCCCCCACCGGTTCCAACCGGTGGGGGGGTGGCCACCGGTTAGGCCCCCCACCGGTTGGGAACCGGTGGGGGGGTTCTCCCCTCCCCATGCTCCTTTTCTTTTCCCTCTTCCAAGGCCCATTTAATGGGGTTCTTTTTTCAGATTTGCCTTTGGGAGTTTGGGTTTTAGGCCAATGTGAAAGGGGTTTAACCCCTATTAACTCCATGTCTTGGCCCCATGTGAAAGGGGTTTGGGATGGGGTTAAGAGGGTTTCCACATGGGATTCTTAACCCATGTGAATGGGGTTAAGATCCCCCATTTAAACCTCCCATTAAACCCCCCCCCCCCCCCATTTCTTTGAATTTAAAATGGGAAAGAAGGGAGGGAATCTCCTCCCCCCCCCACCGGTTTCTCCCTTGGAACCGGTGGGGGGTCCCCAACCGGTGGGGGGTTCCCCAACCGGTGGGGGGGGGCTTCCCCCTTCTCCCTTTTGCTTTAAAAAAAGGGTTTCAACAAATGCCCCCCACGGGACATGTGCCGGAGGTGAAGACGACGGTGCATGTCACGTGCCCCATTCGGTTACAAGAATCATCATTTTGCATGCTTGAGGAATTCTCAAATGCGGCATGCCGGTATTGTCTTGATGAATTCCCGTTTCTCGCCTCATGTATTTACGGCTATTGGGGGAAGTCAACCGCTGTCTCATATATGCCAGGCGATATATTGCTTTGGCTTGCTGTACATATGCCACATCTGAGCTTATCTGGGTCTTGATGACGTTCAATTTTGGTACTTAGACACCTCAAACTATGCCCAGGAAGTCCTGTTTTCATAACTTTTCGACTTTCTGAATATATTTGAAAGCGTCTACCCCTCTGATTATGGGAATCCTCTTGGCCTTCGCGACTTGGAGGTTCTGCGAGAGTTGATGCCGCTTGAATCTTTTGACGTTTACTTGGATTCTAGGAGATCTCTTGGCCTTCACGACATGGAGACTCCTTAAGAACACACATGCGAGTCGTTTAATTCTTCCGGCATTTGCTCTATCTTGGGGTATCAGTACCTTATATTGGCATTTTCAGGAGCTCCGCACGAAGCGTTCTGGACTGGCCTAATATCTGGTTCATAGCAATTTGACTTTGTCCTATGACTTTATTAGGACTTGGTCAATTTTTGCTTTTCGAGACTTTTATTGCAGCCCTCTGGCGTTGATTTTATCTCTCTATCTTCTTGTAGCTTGCTGTCTTTGTCTTCATGGCTCTCATGGGAGTTTCTCCTATGGCAAGGTATGGGGAGGACGATATCCCATCCCTGCTATTTGTCGAGTAACTCTTCGCCAAAACGAGCCGAGACTGAAACTATCGAGGCAGGCTATGCAGCTCGGGTTGCGAAGACCCCTATGCTCCAATATCAGAAGGACATTGTCCTTTCTGGTACCGCGGACGCCCATATCGCCGCTCTGCGTCAGCATGCATATGTTCTTGAAGCTTCACTGGAGGGAGAACTCCCATCTTGTGGTGGCCATCGAACATTGCTTCGACTGATATTCCGGAGATGGGGTCGAATTTCTTCAAAAGGATTAAAGTTTTCCATTTGCTGAAGAACTCGAACTATCCCGCATGTTCATCTCAAACTCCGACGTTGCTTCAGTGTATCACAAATGTTCTCCTGAAGATAAATGTTAAGTTCGAGTGGTACGGACCATTTATTATATGTTGCATGTATTCTCTCTTTCTTTTGTAACTAATACTAGCGCCTTTTCAGGTTTTCACCAGTATTAGCCCCCTCTTATTTTTGCCTGTGCGCCCTTGCGGGTTTTCACACAGCGGGGTTATCCGATTTTGTCTAAAGTGCCCTTTCGGGTTTTCACCTTAGCTGGGTATAAGACATTTTTACCCTTAACCGACCCCTTTGAGGATGAGATCGATTAAGTCCGTCCGAGCACCTCATTTTTAAGCTCTTTTTTTTTTTTTTTTTTTTTTTAATATAACTAATACTAGCGCCTTTTCAGGTTTTCGCCAGCATTAGCCCCCTCTTATTTTTGCCTGTGCGCCCTTGCGGGTTTTCACACAGCGGGGTTACCCGATTTTGCCTAAGGTGCCCTTTCGGGTTTTCACCTTAGCTGGGTATAAGACATTTTTACCCTTAACCGACCCCTTTGAGGATGAGATCGATTAAGTCCGTCGGAGCACCTCGTTTTTAAGCCCCATTTTTTTATTTTTCATTTCATTTTTTTTTTGGTAGGGAATTACGATTTCCCTGAGAACCGCTCAGAAATATATGTAGGGAACTAAGTCTTCCCTGAGAACCGATAAGAAGTATGTGTAGGGAACTGAGTCTTCCCTGAGAACCGCTAAGAAATATCTGTACGGAATTGAGTCTTCCCTGAGAACCGATAAGGAATCATATGTAGGGAACTGAGTCTTCCCTGAGAACCGATAAGAAGTATATGTAGGGAACTAAGTCTTCCCTGAGAACCGATAAGGAATTATATGTAGGAAACTGAGTCTTCCCTGAGAACCGATAAGAAGTATATGTAGGGAACTGAGTCTTCCCTGTGAGCCGATAAGAAATTATATATAGGGAACTGATTCTTCCCTGAGAACCGATAAGAAGTATATGTAGGGAACTGAGTCTTCCCTGAGAACCGATAAGGAGTATATGTAAGGAACTAAGTCTTCCCCGAGAACCGATAAGGAATTATATGTAGGAAACTGAGTCTTCCCTGAGAACCGATAAGAAGTATATGTAGGGAACTGAGTCTTCCCTGAGAACCGATAAGGAATTATATGTTGGGAACTGAGGCCTCCCTGTGAGCCGATAAGAAATTATATGTAGGGAATTGAGTCTTCCCTAAGAACCGATAATGAATTTTATATGTAGGGAATTGAGTCTTCCCTGAGAACCGATAAGGAATTATATGTAGGGAACTGAGGCCTCCCTGTGAGCCGATAAGAAATTATATGTAGTTTTCGAGAAACGGGGGCTCTAGGTAGCCGTGGATTTGGGATATAACGGCTCCCGAAGACCAAATATTTTGAGACACAATGCCCTCCAGAGGCGAATTCCGGGCTTTAATGCTTCCCGTAGGCAAAATATGAACTTCAGGATTCAAAGCCTCCTGCAGGCGAAATATGAATTCTAGGATTTAAAGCCTCCCGTAGGCGAATTCCGGAGTTTAACGCCTCCCGTAGGCGAATATGAATTCCGAGATTCAAAGCCTCTCGTAGGCGAAATATGAACTCCGAGATTCAAAGCCTCCCGTAGGCGAAATATGAATTCCGAGATTCAAACCCTCCCGTAGGCGAAATATGAACTCCGAGATTCAAAGCCTCCCGTAGGCGAAATATGAACTCCGAGATTCAAAGCCTTCCGTAGGCGAATATGAATTCCGAGATTCAAAGCCTCCCGTAGGCGAAATATGAATTCTAGGATTTAAAGCCTTCCGTAGGCGAAATATGAATTTCCAGGATATAAAGCCTCCCGTAGGCGAATATGAGTTTCCAGGATATAAAGCCTCCTGTAGGCGAATATGAGTTATGAATTTCCAGGATATAAAGCCTCCTGTAAGCGAATATGAAATATGAATTTTCAGGATATAAAGCCTCCTGTAGGCGAATATGAAATATGAATTTCCAGGATATAATGCCTCCTGTACGCGAATATGAAATTTGAATTTCCAGGATATAAAGCCTCCTGTAGGCGAATATGGATTTCCAGGCCACCAAAGCACACCAGTGGGACTAGCGTATACCAGGGGCAATATTAGGGTATAATGTCCCTTTGGGGCGAATTCGACCGCCTTCAGCACGTCGATGGGACTATAGCATATGGGTATGCCGATGGGACTAGTGTATGCCCAGGGAAGATTCGGGATACATTGCCTCCTCGGGGCGATAGGAAAATTTTCAACCCTTTTATGGCAAGCCAACGGGACTGGCGTATGCTCAGGGAAGACTTTAGGATACAATGCCTCCTTGGGGCAAAGGAATTTTTCAACCCCTTTATGGCATACCGGTGGGACTAGTTTAAGCCAAGGGGAGGATTTAGGATATATTGCCTTCTCAGGGCGAATATGAAAATCTTCAGGGTATAACGCCTCCCCGGGGCAGATTCCGGAGTTTAACGCCTTCTGCGGGCGAATGCCGGAGTTTAACGCCTTCCGCGGGCGAATGCCGGAGTTTAACACCTTCCGTGGGCGAATACCGGAGTTTAACGCCTTCCGTGGGCGAATGCCGGAGTTTAACGCCTTCCGTGGGCGAATACCGGAGTTTAACGCCTTCCGTGGGCGAATGCCGGAGTTTAACGCCTTCTGTGGGCGAATGCCGGAGTTTAACGCCTTCCGTGGGCGAATGCCGGAGTTTAACGCCTTCCGCGGGCGAATGCCGGAGTTTAACGCCTTCCGCGGGCGAATGCCGGAGTTTAACGCCTTCCGAGGGCGAATGCCGGAGTTTAATGCCTTCCGCGGGCGAATGCCGGAGTTTAACGCCTTCCGCGGGCGAATGCCGGAGTTTAACGCCTTCCGTGGGCGATTGCCGGAGTTCAACGCCTTCTGCGGGCTAATGCCGGAGTTTAACGCCTTCCGAGGGCGAATGCCGGAGTTTAACGCCTTCCGCGGGCGAATGCCGGAGTTTAACGCCTTCCGCGGGCGAATGCCGGAGTTTAACTCCTTCCGAGGGTGAATGCCGGAGTTTAACGCCTTCCGCGGGCGAATGCCGGAGTTTAACGCCTTCCGCGGGCGAATGCCGGAGTTTAACGCCTTCCGCGGGCGAATGCCGGAGTTTAACTCCTTCCGAGGGCGAATGCCGGAGTTTAACGCCTTCCGCGGGCGAATGCCGGAGTTTAACGCCTTCCGCGGGCGAATGCCGGAGTTTAACGCCTTCCGTGGGCGATTGCCGGAGTTTAACGCCTTCTGCGGGCGAATGCCGGAGTTTAACGCCTTCCGAGGGCGAATGCCGGAGTTTAACGCCTTCCGCGGGCGAATGCCGGAGTTTAACGCCTTCCGCGGGCGAATGTCGGAGTTTAACGCCTTCCGCGGGCGAATGCCGGAGTTTAACGCCTTCCGAGGGCGAATGCCGGAGTTTAACGCCTTCCGCGGGCGAATTGTGAATTCTGCATTGCATGATATTCTTGACGGCAAATATTTTCTTATGGGGTGAATCGCTTCAATGATATGACATCTTTCAAGAATATGCCTGTGTATTTGCCTTGGATATAATAAGAACGGGGATCATCCCCTCAGGATGTATCGAGCAGAAGAGCGAGTTTTTCCACTTCCTTACCGGGTCGGGAGGTCATCGTCATCATCGCCTCGGTCGTAGCCCTTGATGGGACATTATTGTACCACCACTGTGGTACCAAGGGTTTATTCGTCATTGGCGACTCCGATATCCTCCCTGGGTAAGGATGTGGGAAAACTCGATCTCTGCCCTCAGCAGGCTGAGAGAGTTCTCCCCCTGCCGGGGAACAAATATGCGGCTTTATGGGCCTATGTGCTCGCGCACGAATATTATTGGCTTTTCTTAGCGCAAATAACTTTTGCGCGTTGTCCCCCGACGGGTTGCAGGATGATGGTTTTTTTTTTTTTTTAATACTAACATCGGCGCTCTTACGAGTTTTCACCGAAGCTAGCCCCTTTTATTTTTTTTGCCTGTGCGCCCTTGCGGGTTTTCACACAGCAGGGTTCACCCATTTTTGCCTGAAGCGCCCTTTCGGGTTTTCACTTCAGCTGGGTTTTTTAGACTTTTTTACCCTTAATTGGCCCCTCACAGGAGCGGGACCAATCAAGTCTGTCGGGGCACCTCATTTTTAAGCCCCACACTCTTTTTTTTTTTTTTTGCTCATGGATCTGCGAATTACACTCAATGTGTAATCGTATGTGGCTGTGGGGGATTCACCAGGTATTTCCCCATATTTATCTTTCCTTCTTGAATCAGCTTTTCTACTTCATCTTTGAACATAAAGCAACGTTCAATTGGATGGGTGATGAAGAGGTGGTATGGGCAGTAATTGGGTGCATCTACCCGATGTATTTCTTCTTCCCTTTTTGGCTTGGGCAGAATAATTGCTTTTCTGCTCATACATAACTCGAAGAGTTCTTTGGTCTTTTCCTTTGGAAAGGAGTATGGTCTCTTAAGCCTTTTTGCCAGGGATTCAACATCTTTAAAACTTATCCCTGTTTCTGCACCAGCAACTTGCTTTCCCCGGGAACTTTGCCTAGCTGCAAAAGTGGCCTCGAGAGTATTGTCGTGACTTTCACAACCTTTGCATTTGAGCACCACTCCCTCTCGGTACTGGGCTTCTGGTGGTTCATTTAAGTCTATGATAAGTTTGCCCTTATTCTTTAGAGGACGGCTGCATTTTGGTCCTGGCTCCTCAAAGAAGAAAGGCCTATTGATTCTATCAATCGACATGACTTCTGTCCATTGTCTTGCAAGACCTTCCATTACTTGAGTGAGTTCATACTGCTGATGAGAGATTTGTCCCAGACTCACTTGAATCCCCTCCAGTGCTGCCATAATGGACCCTTCGAGAGTGGAAATTGCTGGAGTATATGATGGATTTATCTTCTGCTCCAATGAGATTTGCTGGTGAGAGAGTTGTATCAGAGTCATCTGAATCTTCTCTAATGTTGTCATGATAGACACTTCTGGAGCGGAAGTTGCCGGAACATATGACGGTATTGCCTCCTGTTCCGGCGAAACTTGCTGATGGGAGAGCTGTGACATGTTCATCTGAATCTCCTCCAGTGCCGCCACGGTAGACCTTTCTGGAATGGAAGTCGCTGGAGCGTATGATGGTATTGCCTCCTGCTCTGGAGGGGCATTTATATTCTTATTTGTAGGCTCTTCTCCCGAGGAGTTTTCATCCATATGGACGACATTTGCTGTAAATGTTTGTCTGGGCATTCGATGTGGTTGAGGCGGGTCTACCAGGTATTTCCCCATCTCCACGGCCCCTTCTCGGATAAGTATTTCAATTTCCCCTTTGCAGATATAACAATCTTCTATTACATGTCCCAACATACGATGGTACATGCAATAGTTGGGTTCATCTATTTTACCAACTTCTGCTGGTCTTTTTGGTTCGGGTAGCATCAAGAGATTGACCCGCATGCAGACATTAAACAACTCTCTTGTATCCTCCCTTATGAAAGAGTAAGCTATTTTCCTTCTCTCATTAAGGGTGGCATATGATCCTCTTCTATTAGATGTTGAGGCATTTACATTGTTCTTGCCCCCTGTATTTTCTACAGTTGAGGCGAAGTCTATAGCATTGGCCTCTTCTGTATCCATATTTTGCTTCTTTGGGACTGTCCCCCCAATGGAGGCAATGGTTGGATGGTCTGCATAGAATATTTCGACCTCCGTCACAATGTTATTTAGTTGATCAAAGTTCTTGACATTTGCGCCAATCAGCTTTTCACTTATTTCAGGCTTTAAGCCCCTCTTGCACAATCGTACCGCATCCTCGTGGGTCGGCGGATTGTCGCATTTCATGCAGAGGTTCCGCCATTTTTTGATATAGTCGGTGGCGGATTCATTCCTGCCTTGCTTTAGTGTCACCAATTCAGTGATGGTGACCTTTCGTTCCGACACCTTGAAACGGTCGAAGAACTTTTTCTGCATTTCCTCCCAACTGTTGATAGAGTTAGGCTTCAACTTTGCATACCATTGAAATGCAATGCCCGTGAGAGAGGTAGAGAAGAACCTCAGAAGATAGGCCTCATAAGTAGCCAACTCTCCCAAGTCACTCATATAGTGGGCAATATGTTCATGGGCCGAACCTTCCCCGTCATACCTGATGAATTTGGGACGCTTATTGTGATCCGGCGGGAGCTTCTTGAACATATGACGTACCGGAAATGACACTTTTTATAAGTCGAATGTGCCTATTCTGTCGTCTTGTTCTGCTATTTTGGCTTCAACGATTTGCTCAATAAGATGCTTCTGCAATGCTGTAGTATCATCTGCAGGAGCATGAGATTGCTGAGCATTGGGCTCTATAACCTGATCTTATTGTATCTCATCAGGGTCGAAGTTGACATCTGCAGCTTGCGGTCTTATCACCGCTGGCATAGACACTGCCCTTGGAGGTGGTATATTTACTAGGGGGACTTGAGCTACCCTTTGCTGCTCCTCCATTTTTTGTATTAGGCCATATAGTAAAGCCTTGAGTTGTTGATTTTCTTGTCTAATCTCCTCTATAGTCTGAGGTTGTATTTGATCTTGAGGTTGTTCTGGAGCGGCTTCAATATCTGAAGCATTTGCCCTGTCTTCATCGGCTCCTCCAACAGCATCGCTACTGCCAATTTTGGATGGCTCTGCCCCCTGGCTTCCTCGATTCAGCAAGCGCATAGCCTGCTCCATTTGACGGGTTATGGGCCCGACCCGTTGCATCAGATTGATGATATCATTTGGGTCTTCCGGTTGGGAAGGCTGCCGGTTGGTGATATTGGAGGTGTAGCATGTGTAGACCCGTATACTATTCTCTGTCCTTCTTGCAACTTTCTTCTTTTTGTGAGTCGATCGGACCAATGCGCCCAACCGCTCGAGGACAGATGTCTGTTGCCAGACTTGTTCCTGCGCCTTACAGGCACTCTTTATCTTTTGACCTTGTAAAGAACGAGGCCAGGTAGTTGAGCTGGTTATCTGCCCTTCAGGCTCTACGAGCTATTGAGGCTGTTGTTCTGCTAGGGTATCCCTAGCCTGGCGAATTTTGCGGGCTTCCTTTTTGGTTACCCACCTTTCTTTTATGCGGAGGCTCCTATCCTCCGATGGATTGCCCCCAGCCCGAGGCATAAATTTGCCCCCATTTTGAGGCATGGAGTTTCCCCCATTCCGAGGCATGGAGTTGCCCCCCGCTCGGGACATGACAGGCTCTGGTATAATTATTGGCTCCCGACAAGCAGTGTCCTTTGGAGTCCTTTTCTTCTTTTCGAACGTTGCCCCATCTTGGCAAACCTTCAATAGAACCCCGAACCGATTCTGGACAGAAACTGTCGGGATATGATGGATCTTAGGAATGATGGGTCGCCCGCCATCCAGACGAATATGCAGGTTCCCCACCAACATAGTTTTCCCCGTCCTAGACGGACTTGCGGTTAGAACCTTCCGCTTTTGCCCCCCGTTGGACGAGGAGGCTGGAGAGATGCTAATGGTATTCACGGCAAGCACTCGCTCATATCGGCTGCCGTTGTTGCATGTTCTGGCGCGAGAAGCGCACCTCTTCTTCTTCTTTTCCGGAGCAGGCTCCGGTGCCGGAACGACCCCCAGAAAGTATGGAGATCTTATCACTGCGGGGAAGTCCCCAAAGCATGTTGGTGTGGTCAGATATCCACACCGTGTGTGGGTCGCCACCACAAGTGGGCCATACGTGACCCTTGCCGCCATCGTCGTCTTTTAAGCAGAAACTTGGTCACCTGCATAAGACATGACAAAGTTAGTAGTAGAGTTGTGGTGAGGGCATCACCGGACGGAGAGATGAAGGGAAAGAGAGGTCCCACCGGGCGTGCCATCTCTGTTTGCGAGAAGATTTTTCTAACCTTCGGTCGGGACCTGACCTAGTCACATCTCTCCTCCTATGTCGGATTATTCGGAAATCCATTTTTTTTGTTTATCTAAAGAATTATAGGTCGGTTTTATATTTTATCGGACTATGAGAGCTTGGGATTAGCCCTCAGGGAATCCGGGACTTCGAATCAAGCGAAGATTCGAGTATATGACCTCTCTCCACTGACCTCGGTCAGTGTTAATTACGCTGAGCGACTGCTCGGCAACCCTTGATTAACCGTCCGTATGATGCCCTTAATCATGCAAAACTACTACTATAGGCAGCGCATGCATATGAAGATATATTTTAGGTTAAACTCTTGGCCTCACCCAAGTTTAGGATGTGTTTATATGATTTTGGATTGATTCCAAGCTATCTGGATTAATTCCAAGTATATTGGATTGACTCCAAGTATTCTGGATTGATTCCAAGTATTTTAAACCCATAGGGGTATTTTTGTAATTATGGCAAGTTGGAGGGTATAGGGAGATTATGGTTATTTAAGTGTATGAAATGAGTTTTAATGATTTAGGAAGGTTTCAAAACCTTAGGAGGTATTTTAGAGTTATTTCAAGTGTGTTTGGATTGTAAGGGTATTTTGGTAATTTTGCCCAAATTGGATTTTTAGACTTAAAGTCTATTTTTATATTTTTCTGAGATTTTTATTTATTTTTATCATATTGAGGGTATTTTGGTAATTTTACCCATCTTATTAAGGTTTGGAGGGTATTTTGGACATACGAGAGATTTTGATATTTTTAAGAATTTTCTGTGTTTTTTACAGATTTTTAACATGTATGAGGGTATTTTTGTAATTTGTATTAAGCTCTAGGGGCATTTTAGTCATTTCAAATTTTTATATATTTTCAGATTTGGTTCTCTGTTTTTTACTGGTTTTTACTGAATTTTACTGATTTTTTTTATTAATTTTACTGATTTTTATTAATTAATTAGGTATATGAAGGATATTTAAGTTATATTTTGGATTTATGTAATTTCCAGATTTTGTTTTCTGATTTTTACTGTGTATTACTGATTTTCACAGAATTTTTCTGATTTTTATATTTATTTTATTAATTTTAGATAATTTTCGCAGATTTTTATTAATTAATTAAGCATGGAGGTATTTAAGTCATTTTTAACTTAAGTATATTATTTTATGTCTCAATGTTTCATTATTAAGTTTTAATTATGAGTCTAAGATTAGTTATGTATGGGATGAGGCCAATGATATTTTAGAATATTTAATTATAGGTTTTATGTATTTTAATTAGTTATAAAACTAATTATTTTGCATATGAAAATATAGTAACATAGTGTTACTTAAATAATAGATTCATGAATATACATGCACACACATATGCTCAAAGAACAACATGGGCATTTCATTCATCATTTCGGCATAATCCCGTCTTGTAAGACGGTGATTTTACAACATAAATTTGGCAGAGCTTCCCCTTAGGAATAAACCTTAGGAAGAGAGCCCTCCAAGAAAATATCGCCTCCAAATCGCAGCAAACCCGGGCAAGAGCACCGGATTTGGTCTTCAAACTGGCAGAGTTTCCCCTAGGAATTTTTGGGCCAAATGGGCATGGAGCTTCTTCTTACCCCTTGGGGGGTATTTATAGGCTTCAAAGCCTTAACCGGTGGGGGTACCCACCGGAATGCTTGAGGTGGGGGGTACCCACCGGTTCCATCATCTCTCCTCCCCTCTTCTTTTTTTTTATATATTTTTTTGGCCAATGGGTGGAAAGAGAGATGAGAGGGAGAGCATGCAAAGGAGAGAAAGGGGAGGGTTCGGTGGGCACCCCCCCCCCCCACCGGTTCCAACCGGTGGGGGGGTGGCCACCGGTTAGGCCCCCCACCGGTTGGGAACCGGTGGGGGGTCTCCCCCACCGGTTTTGGGAAACCGGTGGGGGGGTTCTCCCCTCCCCATGCTCCTTTTCTTTTCCCTCTTCCAAGGCCCATTTAATGGGGTTCTTTTTTCAGATTTGCCTTTGGGAGTTTGGGTTTTAGGCCAATGTGAAAGGGGTTTAACCCCTATTAACTCCATGTCTTGGCCCCATGTGAAAGGGGTTTGGGATGGGGTTAAGAAGGTTTCCACATGGGATTCTTAACCCATGTGAATGGGGTTAAGATCCCCCATTTAAACCTCCCATTAACCCCCCCCCCCCCCCCCCATTTCTTTGAATTTAAAATGGGAAAGAAGGGAGGGAATCTCCTCCCCCCCCCACCGGTTTCTCCCTTGGAACCGGTGGGGGGTCCCCAACCGGTGGGGGGTTCCCCAACCGGTGGGGGGGGCTTCCCCCTTCTCCCTTTTGCTTTAAAAAAAGGGTTTCAACAAGAGGTTATCATAAAAAGTGGAATTCTGGAGATTCTACAACTTGCGGTCTGTGTGGTGTATCTGATGGGGATGTAGATCATTTGTATCTGATGTGGTGTATCGTATGGGGATGGAGGATAGTTGGTTATCTCACTGGATTTATCTTTGCTTTCAACTCCATTGAGGAAATGCTGGCTGTCTACCAAAGAATTAGAATGCATATTGGGAAAGGCAACAAGCGGAAGCTTTTTCTGATGATTCCACATGATGATGTTGGAGTATTTGGAAGGAGAGGAATGATAACATCTTCAGAGGGAGTAAATCATATATTGAGAATGTTTGCTTGCATGTTATTCATTTGTTTATTTTCTTGGTGTTGTTTTGTCCTCAAAATTTCAGTGGCTGATTGGAGAAAATTTGTCAAACCTCTGATTTTTTCTTGATTTTGTTTTCTGAGGGTTGGAGGAAACCTTCCTCCTCCCTTTTGATTGTACCCCCCTCTATTTATTCTTAATAAGACTGATGGTACAGTTCACCTTCTTTCAAAAAACGAAAAAAAGAAAAAAAACTATGGATTATTAAAGACAACTAAAAATCTGAAGCAACTTCTTCTGGTGGGTATAAATTCGAGAAGCAGTGGTCACGGGTGGGAGGGGATGCGGGGAATCCTAGTGGCATCCTCCAGTGCATATCCCACATGGTGCATGGTCCCCCTCAACGTGGTTGCTACCCCTGCATCTTCCTCAGACTGGCTAAGTAGAGCATGGTGTGGATCCTTCCGACTGCTAGGGCATGAGAATGCCTTTCCTGGGTTCTGGAGTCCTGGACCAAGATGCTTCTGGTGCATTCATGTTGGTCATTTGCAGAGGTTCTGCAGGAACCAGGTGGTTTGCTGGATTCCCTTCTTTTTGTGTTGGGCGAGGGGGGGGGGGAGGGCATGTGTGGGCAAGGTGCCTAGGTATGCCTAGAGGCTCAGCTCCTTGAACCAGCAGAGCTTTACTGGAGGAGCAGGAGTTTGGGCTGGCCCAGTTGTTCTGCTGGTGAAGTTCCTATCCAATTTTATAATGGCTAGGAAGGTTTGGCTGGAGTGCTGTAGTTGGCAATGATGGATGGCGAGCTAGATGTTCTGGTGATTAGGTGTCTCCTACATAGAGAAGGTGGGGTTGCCGAGCAGTGGGAGGTGTGAACTTTAGGTGGAGAAGGCTTCCTGGCGATGGCAGACTTGGAGGAGGCAGCAGAGGAGATCATCAGATATGGTTTGCTGCTTCATCTAGGCATTGGGAGTTTCAAACAGTGACCTTCTCGGACCCATGGATCATCTCTGCCCCAATTTATCATCTAGGTATCCCATGGTCACCCTATGCGATAGGGTTGGGATTATTGTATGGGTGTTGGAGTTTGGACTTGGCGGATGTCATCAGGCTTTTCTGGTTTGGTAGCTTGATGGCGGCCGATGTGGTGGTTTGTATCTCTAGTCGTCGGACCATCCTAGGGGTAATGAAGGTGGCATGGGAGGGGAAGATCTTCCTAGGGTGACTCGGTGAGGACTCTTATAGGGGGGTTGCTACTCCCCTTTCTTTGTCATTGGAGATGGCCCAACATCCTGCCCTCGTTGTGCAACAGATCTGGGACTGTGTCTAGAGGGCTTTTCTGATTTGTTGGTGCCGAACAGTTTCTTCCAGGTAGTGGGCCATCCCTTTGTCCTCCCCCTCTTTAACCCATCATGTTGCTTAAGCTTGGTGCTGGTAAGGCCGAGGAGTTGTTCTCAGGGTTGCCGGCTTTTCTTGGAATCATGTTTGGCCAGGGACGTTCAAGGCTGCATTCTCCCCCTTGTTGGGAAACTTTTGGTCCACTCTAGTCCACTGGTCGTGGGTTCTATAGTTATGGAAGGATATCCTCCACTTGTGGCACTCGATGGAGCACCTCCTATGTCTTATGTGTACAAGGAGATGCCCTGGAGTATTGAGGCTGTAGGGGAGTCTTGTGGACATGTCGGACTCTCCCTGTTGTGTCTTGGATTTCCTTCCTATCCTACTATAGCTTGTCCATGGCTTGGATGATGGCGCCGGTATAGATGGGATTTCATGGTTGGCACCCTTTTTGAGGGGGAGCGGCCATGGTGGATGCAGATGATGTAGTGTAAGAGGTGTAAGGGGGAGATACAAAGGAGGAAGGTAGGAGGGATGGTGGGGGTCTAGATCGTAGATAAAAAACCAGCAGTGGCCGATTTAAAGCGAAATTGAGTAAATAAGGTAGGAATTGGCTTGATCCGGTCAACTTCTACGGTTCTAATGTTGAACCAGCCAGTTCAATAATTAAATAATAAAACATGACTTATTACTTTAAGTAATCTTAAACTAGCCAAAAAGCAAGTTGAACCCTCCTGAACCAAGCTTAAAACACCCCTTAACAAATTTAAGAACTTTGAACTAGCAGAACAAAGCCAAAAATAGTTTCTTGGATTTTTTTTTATTTGTAATATTTTAAATAATTATTACTATCTTCTGTTTCAATCCAATGTAAGTAATGTAGTTACTTTATTTTTGGGGGGTTGTTCACGATCTTCTTTTTAAAACACTTGACGTAATTTTAGGAGGGAATAGCCCATCTTAGGGGGATTAACAAGACCTTTTTGGTCCTCATTCCTCAGAGAGTTTGGGCAGACTTCTTGGTAAACTTCGGACCTATTAGCCTCCTCAATGGTGCATACAAGATTATTGCCAAAATGCTGGCTTCCAAGTTGGAGTGAGTTATCGATAGGGTGATTAATGCCAACTAGAGTGACTTTATTAGAGGTAGGTAGATTCTAGAGGGTTTTCTCTTAGCAAATGAGTGTCTTCATTGTAAGGAGTAGTAAAGGAGGAGCGGAGTTGTCTTTAAACTTGATTTTGAGAAGGCTTATAACATAGTCAATTGGGTGTGCTTATTCTACATTATGAGCATGATAGGTTTTAAGGAGAAGTGGATACAATGCATTAGTGAGTGCTTATCTTGTGCTTCTTATGCCATACTAACTAATGGACAACCTACTCATTTCTTTCACAGTGGTAGAGGTCTGAGGCAAGGAGATCCTATGTCTCCTCTCTTGTTTGTTTTGGTGGCTCTTATCCTTAGCAAGATGTAGGAAATGGCAGAGGTGGAAGGATTGATATTTGGTTTTCAGGCTTGTCACTTGGGTAGGCAGATCACACACCTATAGTATGCAGATCATACCATCCTCTTGTTATCTAGGGAGGTTGACCAACTTCTAGTGGTCAGATTCATGTTAAAAGTTTTAGATGAGGTTAGCAGCCTAAGGGTGAACTTTCAAAAGAATCAAGTTATTATGGTAAATATGGATCAGGGATGTGATCAAGGCGGCTTTCATATTGGGTGCTGGATTGGGTCTTTCCCCATCACCTGTCTTGAACTTCCTCTGTCTTTGTGTTCCATAAGAAGCACTTATTGGCAGCTAGCGATAGACAAGTTTCATGCCTGATTGGTGGGATGGAAGGGTAAGATTCTTTCATATGGAGGGAGGCTGGTCCTTTGCAAGCCAGTTCTGGATGGTATTGCCATATGTTTTCTCTCCATCTTTAGGTTTCTGAAGACTGTTGTCAAGCAGCTGGAAGGTATTCACAACAGATTTTTCTGGAAGGGCATTGGCAAGGCCCTCACGAGAGGCTGCCATGAGGTTTGTTGGGGCAGAGTATGTAGGAAGAAGGAGAATGGTGGGTTAGGAATCAAGGATATCTGGGCATTCAATGTAGCTATTTTATCTAATTGTCTGTGGAAGCTTGGCATGACAAACTCGGATTTGTGGTTGTAGGTGATTAGAGAGAAATATTATTCCAGAGTAAGGGTCTGGCCACTTACATGTGCTCTACAATGTCTCCCACTTGTGGAGAGGCATTCTTTAAGCAACTGATACCATTCTTCCAACTATCCATGTTTCTCTTGGTGATGGTGAATGGTGTCTTTTCTAGCTCGATAAGTGGTGTAGCTCTATGCCACTCTCTATCACTTTTCCCAAGTTCTTCTGTAGTATGCATATCTTCCTACTCTCGGGTGCTAGTGGCATAGGTGAGAGAGCATCATCTTTATGGCACAAGAGGGTGGGGTTTTCGTTTTAGGTGGGATTTGTAGGATGACAAGATCGGAGCCATTGCAGATCTTATGTTGGTGTTGTAGGATTTCGAGACAATTGAGACTGCTCGGGATTTTTAGAAGTTGGGGTGGAGTTCCTCAGAGATCCTTTTCATCAGATCAGTGTATTACATTATTGTTGATGGTGGCACTAGAACACCCTTTTTTTATCAGATTTGGGATCCTATGTCTCCTCTTCCTTAGTTTCTCTTGAGGAGGACCATATTGTCTGGTGGCTGATCCTCCATGCCACCTTGTGGGCTGTTTGGGGTGAAAGGAACAATAGGATATTCAAGAGGGAGGACTAAGTACCCGAAAGAATAATCGGGTTTATTTATAATAGTCAGAGAGTGGGCTAAGGTTTCGCGCAATGATGTGTCCTTTTTAGGAGGGTTTGTGATACCATCTTGGTGTTTTTTGTATCGAGGGCTTTGGTGTGCTTCACTCTTGATACATGTACACTCCTTTTAATATTTAGTACATCTATAGTACCATCTACCTTAAAAAAAACCTAAAAATATAAATACTTTATATATATAATAATTGATCGATTCAGGGCTGAACTGGCTTGAACGAAAACCAGAACCTGGATTGGCTCAATTTTGTTGTTTTAAACCTTGGTCTTGGTAAGGAAGAGATGAAGGAGATCTTAGTGAAAGTCATCAATTCTATGTTGACCAATAAGAGGGAGATAGTTGAACTACTAGGGGTATCCTTCATTAGGGTTGAGAAGGATCTTTGGCTAGCAGCTAGCTTTTACTTTAAGATACATAATAGATGGTGGCTTGGTGAGGGATGCTAAGGGGGATAAATTGATATGGAAAAAGAAAAGCAAGGAGCCAATATCAGCAAGGGTATGGGAAAGGTGGGGGCAGGGGGTAATGGAGAAAGCAAGTTTTTATCTTTATGAGGATTGTTTTCATGGAATTTGAGGGGGCGTTTTTAGGAGGGAGAAGAATGCAGTGGTGATGGAGTTTGTGAGAAGGTGTAAAATTGACATTCTTTGTATTCTAGAGCCTAATTGTAAGGGGTACAGGGAAGAGGTAATGGGAGAGATGTGGAGGGGGGTAGTGGGAGGCTTATAGGCGATAAGTAGGTCAGGGGGCTTAAAATGTTGTAGAATGAGGTTTTTGGGGAAGAGGTGAGCCAAAGCAGAAAATGTAAGGAGATATGCTATCACCTTGTCTTGCCATAATATCTTGGATGATCTTGTTTGGGACTTAATGGGAATATATGGCTCTAAGAGCAAGGAGGACACCAAGGCTTTGTAAGAGGAGTTCCTGACCTTTCATCTTTCTAGTAAGCCTTGGTGTATTGGTGGTGATTTCAATCCTATTTGATTCCCCGAGGAGAGGACCGACATCTCTTCCTCGCTTTAGGATATTGAGGACATCTAGGACTTTATCAGGGAAGAAGCGCTTATTAACATTTTTACTCGCTTTGGACCAAAAGCCAATTCTAATTATGCCTTCTCAGAAGCCCAAAGGTTGACCATTATTCCCATTCGAGAAGCACTGCCGAAAGGGGGGAAGACTTCTTCGACAATGTCAGAAGAGTGTAGGATGAAGGCTCTGAGGTCTCCTCTACTATGGCTTCTCTAGTTAGGAAGTTGAAAGCTTGGGCTCAAGCTTTGTCACAATGGGAAGCCTTTAAGACTTTCCTAGGTAAGGTGGCCATTGATAGAATCTTGGACCATTTGAATGGTCTTACACCCTTGAAGAGGCCAATCTTCTTGATTAGAAGGTAGAAAGCGTAGAAAGAAGCTCAAGAGGGATTATGAGGATATTTTGTTAAGCAAAGAGAAGAAGGATTAACCTTATGAAGTTACTACGATATGGTGACCAACTACTCTCACAAGATTAGATCTAGCCTGTCAGGTAGCATGTGCAAGCTTCCTACTCCAGACTGTTTTCTTAGTCAAATCTATTCATGAGGAGATCCTTTGTGATAAAAGAGCCATGGCGAGAGATGATGATCCTATTTATACACTTTGCAGGCATCAGGCATGGCATTAACTATGTAGGTCGCTTGATGGTCAGTTGCATCACTAGTTGGCAAGTTTTGTGAACCTTCACAGTTTTTGCTCAACCATAACTTATATTCTAGACTTTAAAAATCAAGGATTTATTTCGGCAATTTATGGACAAGACATGAAAGATGCACTGGAACTTCTCTTATGCTGCTTAGTTGTGATGCTATCTGGTGAAGCCTAAGGGAATGAAATGATAGTTTATTGCAAAGGGTTAAAGTTTATTTTTAGAACATGTGCATTGCAGTATAGAATTGCTTTATAAATCATGAATTTACTCTCAGAATTTTTGTAGAGAGGTGGCTTAAGGCCCTAGAGAAATATGTAATTGTCAAGTTTCTACTTTTCACTCATTTTCAACTAGATTGAGACTCTGTTAAGGTTGCCTTCTCTTCTTGTTGGTCGCTTCTTTCTAATTAAAAGTGCATTGCTAATTTTCTCTAGTATATTGCTTACACTACTTACGAATTGTTGAGACACTAATATAACTTCAAGTGAATCTTCATCCTACACATGTTGAACTATCGGCTCATCTAAGACATTATTGATAACCGGTTGGGGCTTTGGTTTATTTGACTATCTTTCCTATGCTTTGGATGGTTTAACTAGATCCTTTATGGATGTGTCATATGTCTTTGGTGCAAGATGACCAGTCTAAAAACTAAAAAGTAAGAAAAAGAAAGCAAAGGTGACATAAACAAAGTAGAAGGCGCAGTTGTTGCTTCCAACAGGAGGAGAAAGATTGGATAAGATAATTAGTGATCATTCTCCATGTTGAGGATGTGCTTCTCCACTGAGGAATTATCACGTTGGCATTAATGTAGATTATCTTGAGGACTGATAGCTATTTTTCGTGGCCAACTAATCATTATCATCATCTAAGCGTTTTCTCATCTATTTGGGTCAGCTACATGAATGCTGTCCCACTGTCTTAATCTATCTTATGTCATACTTGTGGTAACACGAAGCAACGTCAAGTCCTTTTTAACCACATTTAACCACTTCATTTTAGGTCTACCTTTATGTCTTCTACCCTCTTCCACTCTAATTTCCTCACACCTTTTAACCGGTGTTAAACTTGGGTGACAATGTATATGACTAAATGATCGCATACTATTCTCCCTAAGCTTAATGTCAATAGGAGCTATACCTAAATCCTTGTGTATATATTTATTCCTAATTTTATCTTTTCTAGTCGTACCATACATCCACCTCAACATCCTCATTTCAACAACGATTTGTCTTTGCACGTGATTTGTCTTTGCACATGATCCTTTCTTGCAGCCAAACACTTAAAATCATATAACATACTAGGTCTCATAGTTGTCTTATAAAATTACCTTTGAGTTTTAAAGGACCCGTCAATCACAAAGGACTATGGATGCACTTCTCCACTTCAGCCAACCTGTCGTAACTTTATGTATAACATTTTCTTGGATCTATCAATTTTCTTGAATAATAGATCATAATATCAGAAGTTGCTACTTTTAGGAATAACTTAACCTTCTATTGTAACTAAATCTACCTGATAAACCTTTATATTATTAAAATTACATTTCATATATTTTGAAAGCTTAAGATTTCAAAACAAACCTCCATTGTTCTAATTTATTATTCAAATTTTTAATATTCTCATCAACTAGAATAATATCATTTGGAAATAACATACACTAAGGGATGTCACCATGCAAGTTTCTAGTAACCTCATCTATAACTAAAGTAAAGAGGTAAGGACTTAATGCCTTTACACTAGGTCCAACATCTGCAATTGCATCCACGATCGTCTAAAAATATGGACCGAGTGTTGTATGTGCTGGCACACCTGCATGTAAAAACCACTTCACAATTCCTTCCAAAGTATTTTTTGTTGAGGCCTTGACTCCTTTCAATGTTTACTTGATTCTAGACTATTTGGCAGACCTTGATATGTACACAAATTTGTCCATAGGACCATGTGTGACATCTGACGTTCGTCCACAACCCAATACAGAACTAGCATTTGACGTTTCTAACTTTTTATGCGATGTGGTATATCATTTTTTTTTTAAAACTAAGATCCCTAGACTAAATTCCTCTCAATCAGTATCCTAGACTAAATTTTTTAGAAATTTAAATCTATTAAATAGGAGTATTTTTCTTAAATGTGACTTATAATCATTCACGGTAACGATGGACCTGAAGTATGATGTTTATAATTAGATAACTATTCAAAAAAAAAAAAGAGATTTGTCAAAAAAAACTAGCCTGCATTGACTTAAATCGGCCCGACTCGTGCGAGTCGGCCCGAGTCAGTCGAAGTCGGATCGGATCTGACTCGCATCTAGTCGAACTCAATCCGATTCGGATCCACGAGTTGGCGAACCTTGGCTAGAGTATATGTAGGTGTTTCTTCCCGCTCTAGAGAGGAATTCATGTACTCTTCTTCTGGGTCGGCCTACGACGACCCCTTACTCATATGAATGACATTTGCAGCAAATGTTTGCTTTGGCTTCTAGTGTGGCTGGGGTGCGTTTACCAAGTACTTACCCATCTTAATATCCCTTTCTTGGATGAGCTTCTCAATCTCATCGTTGCATAAATAACAATCTTCTACCACATGCCCCAAAATGTGGTAATATAGGCGGTAGTTGGGCTCATTGGTCTTGCCTACTTCTGTTGGCCTCTTTTGTTCTGAGAGAGTTATGAGGACTGCTCGAACACACGTGTCAAATAGCTTCCTTGTCTGTTCTCTTGAAAGAGTACGACCTCTTCATCTTCTCATTAAGGGACGAGGATGACCCTTTCCTATTTCCTCTTGCACTTGAAGTGGATGCATTCATACTGACCTTGCTCTATTCCTTCTCCACCGTTGATGCAATATCGACGGCGCTAACTTCTTTTATGGCGGGCCACTCCCTTAAAGCCTTCCCGTTGTTAAAAGAAATAGTGGGGTTGTCGGCAAAGAACATTTCAATCTCTATGACAATATTATTCAGCCAATCAAAGTTTCTGATGTTTGCCTTGATAAGCTTCTCATTGATTTCGGACTTCAAACCTCTTTTACATAGCTTCACCGCATCTTCTAGAACTTGCGGATTATCACATTTCATACTGAGATTCTGCCATTTCTTGATGTACTCAATGGTAGACTTATTCTTCCCTTATTTTAGAGTGACCAATTCAGTGATTGTCACCTTCTGCTCTGACACTTTGAAGCGGTCTAGGATTTTTTCTGCATCTCCTCCTAACTACTTATAGATTTTGGCTTTAATTTTACATACCATTGGAATGTCGTGCCTGTTAGTGAAGTGGAGAAGAACCTTAGTAGGTATGCTTCATCGGTGGCCTACTCTCCCAGATCGCTTATATAATGGGCGATATGCTCTAGGGTTGAGCCCTTCCCATCATATCTGATAAATTTGGGGCGCTTGTTATAATTAGGTGGGAGCTTCTTTAGCAGATGACGCACCAAGAAAGGTACTTTGTTGTAACGCCTCGTTGACCCGATTCAGTCATGTCGGTTTACTTCGAACCAGCGAGTGGGCCACAGTGAGAACAACCCAAACATATACTTACTCCAGAGTAAGCATATACATACATCCATAACACCATGAATCAACCATCATAACCACAAATTTTTTCACTAATAACAAATAACGTGAATTGCAATACTTGCCCAGAATCTCTAAACATATTCACATATTACATCAATTAAGTAGTAGTTCGATCTTCAAGCTCTAAATCTCCTAGTCCTATAGCTTAACTTTTACCTCTCTTTGCCTGAAAAATGTTAGGAAGCAAGGGTAAGTCTCATCCGACTTAGCAAGCACATGATACCACTACATGACTTATCATATATAAACATAAAAGTAACATGATAAAACTATCTAATCATGTCGTGATAGAATATAACATAGCAAACTTCAGCTAACATAAGGATCATGGTATATCATGGCATGGTCGAAAGATCATGGCATAGCATGGTATGGCGTGAGTATAAATATAAAGATTATGGATTAGCATCATGGCGTGGCTTCACTTGATCACGGCATAGCATCATGGCATGGTATAAGTAGAAGCTTAATAGGGGCATGGCATAGCATTATTGCATGGTTAAAAGGTCATGGTATAACATAAAGTCATACATCATAAATATATATATATATATATATATATATATATATATATATATATATATATATATATATATATATATATATATATAGCATATGAACAACATGAATCTTTCTACTTATTTAACGGACATGCATCCAAACTACAATATGTGGAAGTTTAATATGACATGCAGCCAACGGTAAGGCAAATGCCTACTGGCGCTTCCACTGCACAGTAGGGGGACCCATCCGTCCCACTTAGATCGGGAGAACTGTAGCCAGGATTTTACCCATTTGCCTTGGGTTGCGTCTTTTAACTTAATGTCCGTCTTACAAGGATGCTTGTATGATTCGGATGCATGGACTCCTAAGGTGGCACTATCTGTGAGCATGTTCGATTTGAACATGGGAGACTTATAGAATAGGATTTAGGCATGGGTTGGGTGTCCATTTAGGCTCTTATATCATTTTGACTGTATGTTAACTTAGTAATATATACTTAAGTTGTAGGAAACATATATTTCAAAAACAGGGTATTTATAGTAGGAAAATAACCATAGAGAAAGAACCATGTACTTGTCTTTAAATCAGAAGCTCACTTGGATACGGCAGAAACCTCCTCCTCCTACACGTGCGAAGAACCTCGCAAGCAGCTCCCGTTCTCGCTCTAAATCTCTCTCTTTATTTTTCTCTCTTCCTCTCCCTTTCTCTCTCTCTCTCTCCTTAGCGTGGTGGAAGAAGGAGAAGAGATGGGGAGAAATGGGAGGGGCTACCCCCCTATTTATAGGGGGTGTATCCCCCTCTTTTTAAGATATGTTGACATGTGGCTGGTGAGGTGACATGGTTTCTTAGGGGCTAAGAAATCTTACTAGTTTTCTTATCCTTTTTCATACTAGTATCTTTATCCTTTACTTTATCAATATCCTTATCCTTTAGTACTTTTGTATTTCAGTCCCTATATTTTTTATAATTGGCTTTATATCCTCATTCTACACTTCTCCACGGAATTTAACTCCTTTTTAGTGATTTAAGGACATATTTATAAGCCTTAAAAATTTCTCTTAAGACCTTATGAAGATCATCTATTACATTATAAGACATGAACTTCTCATAATTGCGTTTATACTTTTTCGGTATTTACGAATATACTGGTTTTCATAATTTGGCATCAAACTATAATTTAGCTAGTTCTTGGGGATCATCTGGTAGCGAGGACTACCGATTATTGGTGCTAGAGGTATAACAGGTGTAAATCCTAATGCCATCTTCGGTCCTCTTAGTGAGCCTCCTTTTTTTCCAAGTTTGCGAGGGAAGTGCCCCCAGTCTCTCAAAGACTGAGATTCTTTGCTAGATCGCTTGAGTTTGCTTCTTGGTTTTGTAGGCACTTTTTCTCTTCTAACCCTGCGGGGAACGAGTTGGGAAATTAAACATGGTTGGCATTATTGGCCGATACATATTAGTATCGATGGTTATTGATACCAGTGGACCGATATCGGTCGATACTAGCCCGGTACTGGGTAAAAATGGACTATGTACCGGCCGATACGGCCGATATCGATATCGGTACGTATCGGTACCAGTACCCTCCGATACTGATATCGGTACTGTCATCTTTGGAACTAAGTGCCACGCAGATTGTTATGGGAGGATAAGGCTACATATGGAAAGGGCTACCCTTAGAGGTAAAGTTGCCATCATGGAATTTTGGCACGGATCGGGAGGCCGGCCCGATCCGAATCATGATCGGGTTGGCCAAAATTGGCTGAAATTGGCGAGAATTGGCCAGGATAGGCCAATTCTGGGCGGATCGAGACCTGTTTATCTCGATTCGAATCAGCCGATTCTGCATTCTATGGCTGCCATAGCATGGAGCCACCCGTTGAACTTGTGGGTGACACCTCTAGAATCCTTTGTTTATCTGGTTACGGGCAATGCCACCTTAGGAGTCTTTGTGTCCGAACCATATAAGAATCCTTATGAGGTGGAGATTAAGCTAAAAGATGCATGAACTCGAGGCAAACAGATAAATCTTGGATATAGGTTTTTCGGTCCAGGGGAATGGGTGGGTCCCCCTGCTGCGTAGTGGAAGCACCAGTGGGCATTTGCCTTACTACTGGCTGCATGTCATGTTTAACACGACACTCTTCATGTTGTTGTTTGGATGCATGTCTATTAAATAAGTGATAAGATGATGATATGTGTGATCATGTTTAGTTAAGCATGTTAAAAAGTTCATTGTTCTTCACAAAATTAGTTTTTCTTTTCCCATTCTTTATGCCTCCCCCCATGCCCTTTCTCTTAGATGAATGTTGTAGAGCAGAACAGACAGCACCTGAACTGGTCCCGATAGAACCTAGTTCAAAGATAAGTCAGGATCCAATACGGAAAGGTCACTAAGCATCGGGTCTCAGAACAATACCGGATCCTCACTAAGGGTGTCGCAGGCTTGCGACTATTCATGTCCTGCATCTGACTTCCCTTCGCCGTTACACCACTGTTCATCTTCTACCATGGCAGCCTCAGGACCAACAGGCAACTGTTTCTCCACACCACTATCGAGCACAATGCCCTCCCAATGAAGATATTCGGCTCAGTGTTGCAAAGCAAATCTTTTGGGAGCATCTCGAGTACACCCTTGCCACCATGAGGCCTTGGAACACCACGACCATGATTGCTCCTAAACCCACCAGGTTGGCTTTACGCCTCTAGACGACTCAACTTAGTTGAGTTTGGATGACTCGGGAGTTGCTCAGACTCAGTACAATGTATAGAAGCTCTCGGTAAGGAAGAAGACGATCCTTCAGGCACCCCTGTTTTGACTTTTCCATCTCTGTTTCGCATATAGCCCTTGTACTCCGCCACCACTTCAGCCCACGGCCACTGCTGATCTTCAGACTGCACTATAACTTGGTCAGCTTCTTCTACACAGATGTTTAACCCAAAGTGCTCTGTCCCCACCAAGATTTTAACCTTCTTCGGAATGTCCCCCACCTGAAAACAACATCAGTCTTGACCCGAGTAAAAGATAAGTTATCCCATCGAGTACATTCACATCCACTTATGAGAATTCCAAACATGGAACAAATTGCTTGGAAGGTACATATATTCCATAGGTGAAGGGGCACAACATGCAATCTGCACCAAACATCAATCCCATCATCAATCGGAAGTGTTCCGACTTCAGCCTTCTAAGGAGAAAGGTGCACAAAAACACCCTCCTTCGTCACCAATAGTCCTCTAGAGCAAGCTTGACTCTTCCAATTTCCCGAGTCTACTCTAACTATAAACGAGCTATTGTCAAGCCTTCGAATACACCGGTTCCTCACTCTGGCCAAAGAGTTTGCAGGCTTGCCAACACCCCCACTCTGCCAAGCTCTGAAACCTGAAGATTCTCTACAAAGGAGACTACTACATATTGCTCCAGGAAGCTTTTAGCTGCTCCAACTTCTGGCGACCAAGGAATTTCCATCACTCTGGGGAAAACCTTAGGATAGGAAGTTGCACATGGAACAGCAGCCTGACAAGCTAACCTCTAGTCTCCAACCTCCACCGGCTTCCTGTTAGAGAAACGTAGAAGTGGGCATGCTCGTCTTCTATATCCAACACCTTTGCAATGAAGGCATTGAACGGCTTCTCTGCAGGCGGCAGCATGGTGACCCCTACACAGACAGCATATACACACATCCTTTCCCACAGGAAGTCCGACCAGAGCCGAGGCCTTCCATAGGTTAAGTCTGCGAGCACCCTTCCCACGATCAGTAGCCCAACCATCTACCTTATCAGGAGCAAACCCTTCTGGATTCCCTTCCCCACCCTCTCCTCTCCACTCTCCCTTTCCACTCGTCGTGTTCCATGATTACATCATGGAGGGGCAGCAACATCTTTGTCCAAGAATCCATGAATTCTAGAAGGTCAAGATTCCTTTTAAAGTTTGTGTATTTATTTGACTTCTCTTTGAACAAAAAGGGATTATTATAGAGGTATATCATAAAAAGTGGAATTCTGGAGATTCTACAACTTGCGGTCTGTGTGGTGTATCTGATGGGGATGTAGATCATTTGTATCTGATGTGGCGTATCGGATGGGGATGGAGGATAGTTGGTGATCTCACTGGATTTATCTTTGCTTTTAACTCCATTGAGGAAATGCTGGCTGTCTACCAAAGAATTAGAATGCATATTGGGAAAGGCAACAAGCGGAAGCTTTTTATGATGATTCCACATGATGATGTTGGAGTATTTGGAAGGAGAGGAATGATAACATCTTCAGAGGGAGTAAATCATATATTGAGAATGTTTGCTTGCATGTTATTCATTTGTTTATTTTCTTGGTGTTGTTTTGTCCTCAAAATTTCAGTGGCTGATTGGAGAAAAATTGTCAAACCTCTGATTTTTTTCTTGATTTTGTTTTGTGAGGGTTGGAGGAACCTTCCTCCTCCCTTTTGATTGTAACCCCCTTTATTTATTCTTAATAAGACTGATGGTACAATTCACCTTCTTTCAAAAAAAGAAAAAAAGAAAAAAAAACTATGGATTATTAAAGACAACTAAAAATCTGAAGCAACTTCTACTGGTGGGTATAAATTCGAGAAGCAGTGGTCACGGGTGGGTGGGGATGCGGGGAATCCTGGTGGCATCCTCCAGTGCATATCCCACATGGTGCATGGTCCCCCTCAACGTAGTTGCTACCCCTGCATCTTCCTCAGACTGGCTAAGTAGAGCATGGTGTGGATCCTTCCGACTGCTAGGGCATCAGAATGCCTTTCCTGGGTTCTGGAGTCCTGAACCAACATGCTTCTGGTGCATTCATGTTGGTCATTTGCAGAGGTTCTGCAGGAACCAGGTGGTTTGCTGGATTCCCTTTTTTTTGTGTTGGGCGAGGGGGGGGGAGGGCATGTGTGGGCAAGGTGCCTAGGTATGCCTAGAGGCTCAGCTCCTTGAACCAGCAGAGCTTTACTGGAGGAGCAGGAGTTTGGGCTGGCCCAGTTGTTCTGCTGGTGAAGTTCCTATCCAATTTTATAATGGCTAGGAAGGTTTGACTGGAGTGCTGCATATAGTTGGCAATGATGGATGGCGAGCTAGATGTTCTTGAGATTAGGTGTCTCCTACATAGAGAAGGTAGGGTTACCGAGCAGTGGGAGGTGTGAACTTTAGGTGGAGAAGGCTTCCTGGCGATGGCAGACTTGGAGGAGTCAGCAGAGGAGCTCATCAGATATGGTTTCCTGCTGCCAGAGGGTTTGCTGCTTCATCTAGGCATTGGGAGTTTCAAACAGTGACCTTCTCGGACCCATGGATCATCTCTGCCCCAATTTATTATCTAGGTATCCCATGGTCACCCTATGCGATAGGGTTGGAATTGTTGTATGTGTGTTGGAGTTTGGACTTGGCGGATGTCATCAGGCTTTTCCGGTTTGGTAGCTTGATGGCGGCCGATGTGGTGGTTTGTATCTCTAGTCGTCGGACCATCCTAGGGGTGATGAAGGTGGCATGGGAGGGGAAGATCTTCCTTGTGCATGTGATCAATAAAGTCATCAACGGCCATCTCCGGGGCGGTGGATCTAGGGAGGGAGGTTGAAATGAGAGGGGTTTTTTTGGCCAACCTATTGGCCTCGGTGAGGACTCTTATAGGGGGGTTGCTACTCCCCTTTCTTTGTCATTGGAGATGGCCCAACATCCTGCCCTCGTTGTGCAACAGATCTGGAACTGTGTCTAGATGGCTTTTCTGATTTGTTGGTGCCGAACAGTTTCTTCCAGGTAGTGGGCCATCCCTTTGTTCTCCCCCTCTTTAACCCATCATGTTGCTTAAGCTTGGTGCTGGTAGGGCCGAGGAGTTGTTCTCAGGGTTGCCGGCTTTTCTTGGAATCATGTTTGGCCAGGGACGTTCAAGGCTGCATTCTCCCCCTTGTTGGGAAACTTTTGGTCCACTCTAGTCCACTGGTCGTGGGTTCTATAGTTATTGAAGGATATCCTCCACTTGTGGCACTCGATGGAGCACCTCCTATGTCTTATGTGTACAGGGAGATGCCCTGGAGTATTGAGGCTGTAGGGGAGTCTTGTGGACATGTCGGACTCTCCCTGTTGTGTCTTGGATTTCCTTCCTATCCTACTATAGCTTGTCCATGGCTTGGATGATGGCGCCGGTATAGATGGGATTTCATGGTTGGCACCCTTTTTGAGGGGGAGCGGCCATGGCGGATGCAGATGATGTAGTGTAAGAGGTGTAAGGGGGAGATACAAAGGAGGAAGGTAGGAGGGATGGTGGGGGTCTAGATCGTAGATAAAAAACCAGCAGTGGCCGATTTAAAGCGAAATTGAGTAAATAAGGTAGGAATTGGCTTGATCCGGTCAACTTCTACGGTTCTAATGTTGAACCAGCCAGTTCAATAATTAAATAATAAAACATGACTTATTACTTTAAGTAATCTTAAACTAGCCTAAAAGTAGGTTGAACCCTCCTGAACCAAGCTTAAAACACCCCTTAACAAATTTAAGAACTTTGAACTAGCAGAACAAAGCCAAAAATAGTTTCTTGGATTTTTTTTATTTCTAATATTTTAAATAATTATTACTATCTTCTGTTTCAATCCAATGTAAGTAATGTAGTTAATTTATTTTTGGGGGATTGTCCACGATCTTCTTTTTAAAACACTTAACGTAATTTTTGGAGGGAATAGCCCACCTTAGGGGGATTAACAAGACCTGTTTGGTCCTCATTCCTCAGAGAGTTTGGGCAGGCTTCTTGGTAAACTTCGGACCTATTAGCCTCCTCAATGGTGCATACAAGATTATTGCCAAAATGCTGGCTTCCAAGTTGGAGTGAGTTATCGATAGGGTGATTAATGCCAACTAGAGTGACTTTATTAGAGGTAGGTAGATTCTAGAGGGTTTTCTCTTAGAAAATGAGTATCTTCATGGTAAGGAGTAGTAAAGGAGGAGCGGAGGTGTCTTTAAACTTGATTTTGAGAAGGCTTATAACATAGTCAATTGGGTGTGCTTATTCTACATTATGAGCATGATAGGTTTTAAGGAGAAGTGGATACAATGCATTAGTGAGTGCTTATCTTGTGCTTCTTATGCCATACTAACTAATGGACAACCTACTCATTTCTTTCACAATGGTAGAGGTCTGAGGCAAGGAGATCCTATGTCTCCTCTCTTGTTTGTTTTGGTGGCTCTTATCCTTAGCAAGATGTAGGAAATGGCAGAGGTGGAAGGATTGATATTTGGTTTTCAGGCTTGTCACTTGGGTAGGCAGATCACACACCTGTAGCATGCAGATCATACCATCCTCTTGTTATCTAGGGAGGTTGACCAACTCCTAGTGGTCAGATTCATGTTAAAAGTTTTAGATGAGGTTAGCAGCCTAAGGGTGAACTTTCAAAAGAATCAAGTTATTATGGTAAGTAAATATGGATTAGGGATGTGATCAAGGCGGCTTTCATATTGGGTGCTGGATTGGGTCTTTCCCCATCACCTGTCTTGAACTTCCTCTGTCTTTGTGTTCCATAAGAGGCACTTATTGGCAGCTAGCGATAGACAAGTTTCATGCCTGATTGGTGGGGTGGAAGGGTATGATTCTTTCATATGGAGGGAGGCTGGTCCTTTGCAAGCCAGTTCTGGATGGTATTGCCATATATTTTCTCTCCATCTTCAGGTTTCTGAAGACTGTTGTCAAGCAGCTGGAAGCTATTCACAACAGATTTTTCTGGAAGGGCAATGGCAAGGCCTTCACGAGAGGCTGCCATGTGGTTTGTTGGGGCAGAGTATGTAGGAACAAGGAGAATGGTGGGTTAGGGATCAAGGATATCTGGGCATTCAATGTAGCTATTTTATCTAATTGGCTGTGGAAGCTTGGCATGACAAACTCGGATTTGTGGTTGTAGGTGATTAGAGAGAAGTATTATTCCAGAGTAAGGGTCTGGGAGTTACACTTACATGTGCTCTACAATGTCTCCCACTTGTGGAGAGGCATTCTTTAAGCAACTGATACCATTCTTCCAACTATCCATGTTTCTCTTGGTGATGGTGAATGGTGTCTTTTCTAGCTCGATAAGTGGTGCGGCTCTATGCCACTCTCTATCACTTTTCCCAAGTTCTTCTATAATATGCTTATCTTCCTACTCTCGGGTGCTAGTGGCATAGGTGAGAGAGCATCATCTTTATGGCACAAGAGGGTGGGGTTTTCGTTTTAGGTGGGATTTTTAGGATGACAAGATCTAAGCCATTGCAGATCTTATGTTGGTGTTGTAGGATTTGAGACAATTGAGACTGCTCGGGATTTTTAGAAGTTGGGGTGGAGTTCCTCAGAGATCCTTTTCATCAGATCAGTGTATTACATTATTGTTGATGGTGGCACTAGAACACCCTTTTTTTATCAGATTTGGGATCCTATGTCTCCTCTTCCTTAGTTCCTCTTGAGGAGGACCATATTGTCTGGTGGCTGATCCTCCATGCCACCTTGTGGGCTGTTTGGGGTGAAAGGAACAATAGGATATTCAAGAGGGAGGACTAGGTACCCGAAAGAATAATCGGGTTTATTTATAATAGTCAGAGAGTGGGCTAAGGTTTTGCGCAATGATGTGTCCTTTTTAGGAGGGTTTGTGATACCATCTTGGTGTTTTTTGTATCGAGGGCTTTGGTGTGCTTCACTCTTGATACATGTACATTCCTTTTAATATTTAGTACATCTATAGTACCATCTACCTTAAAAAAAACCTAAAAATATAATTACTTTATATATATAATAATTGATCGATTCAGGGCTGAACTGGCTTGAACGAAAACCAGAACCTGGATTGGCTCAATTTTGTTGTTTTAAACCTTGGTCTTGGTAAGGAAGAGATGAAGGAGATCTTAGCGAAAGACATCAATTCTATGTTGACCAATAGGAGGGAGATTGTTTAACTACTAGGGGTATCCTTCATAAGGGTTGAGAAGGATCTTTGGCTAGCAGCTAGCTTTTACTTTAAGATACATAATAGATGGTGGCTTGGTGAGGTATGCTAAGGGGGATAAATTGATATGGAAAAAGAAAAGCAAGGAGCCAATATCAGCAAGGGTATGGGAAAGGTGGGGGCAGGGGGTAATGGAGAAAGCAAGTTTTTATCTTTATGAGGATTGTTTTCATGGAATTTGAGGGGGCGTTTTTCGGAGGGAGAAGAAGGCAATGGTGATGGGGTTTGTGAGAAGGTGTAAAATTGACATTCTTTGTATTCTATAGGCTAATTGTAAGGGGTACAGGGAAGAGGTAATGGGAGAGATGTGGAGGGGGGGGAGGGGGAGGCGTATAGGCGATAAGTAGGTCGGGGAGCTTAAAATGTTGTAGAATGAGGTTTTTGGGGAAGAGGTGAGCCAAAGCAGAAAATGTAAGGAGATATGCTATCACCTTGTGTTTCCATAAATATAGGGAGATATGTATCACCTTGTCTTGCCATAATATCTCGGATGATCTTGTTTGGGACTTAATGGGAATATATGGCTCTAAGAGCAAGGAGGACACCAAGGCTTTGTAAGAGGAGTTCCTGACCTTTCATCTTTCTAGTAAGCCTTGGTGTATTGGTGGTGATTTCAATCCTGTTTGATTCCCCGAGGAGAGGACCGACATCTCTTCCTCGCTTTAGGATATTGAGGACATCTAGGACTTTATCAGGGAAGAAGCGCTTATTAACATTTTTACTCTCAGCTCTCTATGCATGTGGTCAAACTTTGGGCATAACCCATTAGGTTGGATAGATTTCTTATCTTCATGGATTAGGACCAGTTTTCTTATCTTCAAGCCACTAGCTTGGAGAGGCCTTCTTTGGACCAAAAGCCAATTCTAATTATGCCTTCTCGGAAGCCTAAAGGTTGACCATTATTCCCACTCGAGAAGCACTGCCGAAAGGGGGGAAGACTTCTTCGACAATGTCAGAAGAGTGTAGGATGAAGGCTCTGAGGTCTCCTCTACTATGGCTTCTCTAGTTAGGAAGTTGAAAGCTTGGGCTCAAGCTTTGTCACAATGGGAAGCCTTTAAGACTTTCCTTGGTAAGGTGGCCATTGATAGAATCTTGGACCATTTGAATGGTCTTACACCCTTGAAGAGGCCAATCTTCTTGATTAGAAGGTAGAAAGCTCAGAAAGAAGCATAAGAGGGATTATGAGGAGATTTTGTTAAGCAAAGAGAAGAAGGATTAACCTTATGAAGTTACTACGATATGGTGACCAACTACTCTCACAAGATCAGATCTAGCCTGTCAGGTAGCATGTGCAAGCTTTCTACTCTAGACTGTTTTCTTAGTCCAATTTATTCATGAGGAGATCCTTTGGGATACAAGAGGCATGACGAGAGATGATGATCCTATTTATACACTTTGCAGGCATCAAGCATGGCATTAACTATGTAAGTCGCTTGATGGTCAGTTGCATCACTAGTTGGCAAGTTTTGTGAACCTTCAAATAATTACATACAGGAAATTAAAAATTATTACAATGCGACTCGACTCAGCAAATAATTACATACTCCAACAGAAAGGAAATAATTAAGCATACATGTCAGAAAATAAAATGACAACTACATCGAGGCATACTCCGGAACAACGGCTGCTGGTGCGCGACCCAAAGCAACACTCTCCTTGCTACGCCTGCCTGGAACCCTCACCTAAAAACCGCAGGGGTGAGTCTCATTGAAAAGGCTCAGTAGGGATCCTTCGATCCTCATCGCCCACTCACGCACCCACAAGTGCAGCAACACAAATATAGATAATTTAAGCAAGTAAAGCAGTAAACATAATTCATAGATTTCGATATAAAACACATGCATTCGAAATATAACATGCACAATTCTGAAACCATTCTATTACGGAGCCCACAACCAGCGTCTCAGCAAAACACGCCAACCACACGGCCGAACGCGAGAAAGTCCGACCCGCTGAGACCAAACAACAACCTCTCGGATAGCACGCTGGCTACTCCGGCCTGACAGGCTCCTGGTGGTTCTGCTTCCGCCAGTACGAGTGACACTGGTGAGGACACCCGCGCATGGACCCGGTTCGACCCGACTCGCGTGTACCGTCGGAGGAGGACGACTGCAGCCTACCCAGCATCTCTGTGGCTCGACGATGGGTCTCCCTAGTGTTGGCATGTGTTTATTGTATTGAGGAGCAGTTAGGACTGATGTAAGGCCCATTATGAGGCCCAGTTATCTCCTTTTTTATTTATTTAGCATTTTCTGCATTGTGTTAGAGCTAATTACGTCATTTGCTTCATTAGGTGGCTATTAGGGTTTTTTTTATTCTATTTAAGGCACTGTAGCCTCTTTTGGAGGGGCATTGAAGAATTTGAATAGAAAATTTGCAGCCGCCGCCTCGTGCATGTGCGATTGGCCATCGGTTTCTCTGTGTTTCTTCTCCCTTCCCCTTGCCTTCTTCTTCCTCTCTCCCTGTGCACGAGTTGCTTCCACCTCCTCCCTCCCACCGTCCGACAGCACCACACACAGACCCAAGCCCGCGGTCCCGCCTCCTCTTCCCCTCTGCGTCGCGTTCGTTCACGCCGGGTAAGAAGCTGTCGTCCGCGGAATCCCACGCGACCGGTTGTCGGTGAGCGAACCAGTGCGGACTGCACCGGTCCGCCCTTGCTCGCAACCCCGCGTAGCCGACACCGCCCTTCCGACGACCGCGCCAAGAGCCGCCAGCCCTGCACCCGGCGTCGGCCAGTCGGTCCGAGCCTCCCGCCGACCCGACGCTCCTCCTCGCAGGTCACCTGCCTCCCCTGTTCGCGACACACGCGCGCCGGGCGGGTCACCGAGGATTCCCGCCGAGATACGCCAGGGACGACCCCCCCCCCCCCGCGAACTCCAATCCTGCGGCAGGCGAGCCCGCTGCTCACAAGGCCAGGCCGGGACCCCCGTGGCTTCCATTCCCGTCGCACGCCTGCGCCGGAAGAGTCCTCCTCCCTTCCTGCGAGTTTTCTTCCTGGCGGCCTCGGTAGCCGCTTCCTGCCGGCATCCGTCAACGCCGCCCCTCGGACTGCATTCCCAGGACCTTCGTCTGGTGGAGCACGGCCCGTTCGTGGCCTCACTCCCCGCGGGCACCCTCACACGCGGCCCCGCAATACTCAGCACCACGGTAGTCGGCTCCCGGCTTGCCCCCTGCGGCCACACACACTGCCGCACGCTACAGTAGCAAACGGAATCATAACCGCGCACAGAGAGGGTTCGTCATCCCTAGGGGTTGGTTCGACACTGATCGAAGGAAGTCGAGGCATTTTAGCATATTCTGTCTGTCCGGATATTGCCCCACTTTACAGTGGGTTGGTTAGTGTTTTTGCGCTCTTGTTCCCTTAACAGAACTTGTCGTCTATTATATGGTCGTGCCTGTTCCCGTGCTTGTGATTTTAGGTTTCCTAGCTATTTATTTGATATTTGCTGCCGGATTGTGAGTGTGAGATCCATCCCTTAACATTAAATTGAGTATATTGCTGCGTTGATGCTGTCCTAGCCGTGTGGTAGTTCTTACTACGCCGGTCCTGTTAATTTTTATCACTGTGAGCGAACAATACTCGAGTTGCGTGCGACTTATATTGCGTAGTTATCTTCATGAAGACACGGACTCTCGATGAGTATTTGCCATACCCGTATACTACATTTGCTGGTTTCGGATCGTGACACTAGTTCGGACCCGTTTCGGTAGTCGTCCCGCGTCAGTTTTGGTATCAGAGCCGTAGGTTGTGGCTAGGGCGTCTTTGTTGCATTTTTTATCTATTTATTTTGTTCATCTTGTTAGTTTTAGCGTGTCTCCATCTAGTTAGCGTCTCACTGTGTTTAGTTGATCCGTATTATGCATATTAGTCGTTTAGGTGTCAGTTGATGCACGTGGTCACTCTGCCTGCCTTGCATGCCCACCCGTAGCAGTGCGATTTTCCACATGTCTGTACTTGCGTCAGGTTCGCAGGCGGGGTCCCCGGATGTTTCTGATTTAGCCGCGACAGTTAGTCGGCTCGTGCAGCGCATGGATTTGTGGGACCAGCGCCAGGCGAATGGGGGAGGTTCGAACCGCTCTGGGGAGAACCGAGTTGATGAGTCTGAGCGTACGATTCAGGACCTAGCAGGTCTCAGGGGTGCCCCAGGGGTCCTTGCCCATGCCCCAGTTCCCCGTCACCCGGGACATCCTGTTCCGGCCGTCCATGTTCCTCATGATGAGGCCCTTCCGAGGGCTGATCCTGTTGACGATCGGCGTCTTGCCGATGACGGGGTTGATTATGATCTGCGTGAGGAGTTGATAGACCAGGTTGCTGCGCGTAGACAGTTGATGCATCATAGGCAGCGTGAGAGGTTTGAGGGCGCCGATCAGAGACGCGCGAGGCGTCAGGTGGATGTGATTGATCGTTATGATCACTGGGATCTTCGTGACCGTGATGATCGGTTAGAGCGACGCGGTCAGGACGTGCGATTCGATCGACACGATCGAGAGGATCGACACGACCGTCGCGATTGAGCTGACCGAGCTGAGCGATATGATCGAGGTGATCGGTATGATCGGTACGCCCGAGGGGTTCAGCCTGAGTTTGGTGAGGCGCCTAGACGCCATCGACGTCCGAGGGATCGGGATGATCGGGATGATTTTGAGGAGGAGCGGAGGCTCCATCACGTCCCGAGGGACTTGGATGACCGTCGGGCCGCTCGTGCGGATGCTCCCACTTTTGACGGGTCCTTGGACCCGAAGGTCTATCTTGATTGGGAGGCCAGCATGAACCGCTACTTCGATTGGATGGGTATGACTGACGTTCGGCGAGCTCGGTTCGCCATGATGAAGCTGACAGGCCAGGCTCAGACCTATTGGTCGAATGTCGAGGACCTTCTTGAGCAGCGTCGGCATGATCCCATTGAGTCGTGGGAAGACATGAAGGTTAAGCTGAGAGAGAAATACCTTCCCCCGACTTACCGCCACCGCCTCATTGATAGGTGGCAGGGCATCTCGCAGGGTACTCGCACGGTTTCTGAGTACATTGCCGAGTTTGATGAGTACCTGATGAGATGTGGGGCTCGAGAGGAGAGCGCGTTGACTCTTTCCCGCTTTCGGAAGGGTCTACGTCGTGTGTATCAGCAGGAACTGTTCCGTCAACATGTGACGAACATCGAGCATGCCTATCAGGTCGCGAGAGAGATGGAGCAGTTTGAGCTTGAGGTGGATTCACCCCCACGTACTCGGCCGCCCTACCAGCGTCCCATCGATCAGCGCGCCACCCCGGGGGTGCCACAGAGAGCTCCGGCCTTCAGGCCTGCTGACCTTAGTCGTCAGGACCCCCCCTCTCGCCCTTGTTTTCCCCAGAGAGACCCAGTGCCCGCCTTACCGGCCCCCCCTGTCCGTCCCCCTGTGGGAACCCCGCCACCTAGGCGGGAGGATAAGGGGAAGGCCCCGATTAGAGGAGAGTCCTCTCAGGAGGGCGGATCCCGTATTCGGTGTTACAATTGTCAGGGATTTGGGCATTTCAAGTCTCAGTGTCCGACTAGGGCTATGGTTATGGGAGAGGTGGACCCAGAGGAGTACCAGCCCGCATTGCAGCCTGTGAGCTATGAGGCTGGAGATGAGATGGCGGATGATTTTCACTCTGAGGGTGAGATCGTGGGTTGCATCCAGGCTCAGTTTATGTGGGATGGTGATAGTGAGGAGCGTCTTAGTGAGGATAGGATCGACGTGGTTAGATGCATCTTGACCCAGCCGAAGGTGTGTGATGATTGGCGCCGCACTACTATCTTTCACACCTACTACCGTGTTGATGGCAAGGTGTGTAAGGTGATCATTGATAGTGGTAGTTGTATCAACGCAATCTCCACTAATGCCGTCGCACGCCTTGGGTTGACTACTGTTGGTCACCTTTGTCCTTACCGAGTTTCTTGGGTGGATTCTACTTCTATTCCCATCCAGACGAGATGCCTTGTTCCCATTCACTTCCCACCATACGAGGACGAGATCTGGTGTGACATTCTTCCTATGGAGGTCGGGAGTCTTATTCTTGGCAGACCGTAGTTGTATGATATGGACGCGACCCTTGAGAGCCGGTCCAACACTTGCATATTCCAGTACGGCGACCTGCTCATCACTTTGCAGCCCTCCCGACCTAGGGCGTCCTCTCAGCAGGGTACTTCTCAGGGAAGTTCTTCAGCATCCCCGAGTACCCCTTCACTTCCTTCAGGTGGTGCTACCCCTTCTAGCACCGCGCCTGTTAGCTCAGCTATCACTCTCAGCACGGCTCTGGCGAGCACATGTTCTAGTTCCCGTCCGACCAGATCGGACATTACCAGCACTCGCGAGCCTTCCCTCCTTGGCACACCATCTACTGTAGCTTTACAGCTTATCTCTGCCAGGGAGCTTGAGCATGATTTGACTGAGAGTGATCATGTGTTTCTCTTAGCGGTTAGAGAGGTTACTGCCGAGACCCCGAGTGAGCACCCTACCGAGGTCACCTCTCTTCTCCAGGAGTTTCAGGATATCTTTCCTGAGGATCTTCCGGAAGGTCTTCCTCCTATGCGTAACATCCAGCACGTCATCGACCTGATTCCGGGAGCCACCCTACCCAACCTGCCGCACTATCGCATGAATCCTAAGGAGCATTCTGAGCTCCAGAGGCAATTTGAGGAACTCCTGGCGAGGGGCTCCATTCGCGAGAGCATGAGTCCCTGCGCCGTCCCCGCACTTCTTGCTCCAAAGAAAGATGGCACTTGGAGAATGTGCGTGGATAGTCGCGCGATCAACCGCATCACGGTGAGATACCGTTTTCCCATTCCCCGCCTCGACGACATGCTTGATATGATGGCGGGAGCCACTGTATTTTCCAAGATCGATATGAAGAGTGGCTATCACCAGGTTCGGATTAGACCTGGGGATGAGTGGAAGACAGCTTTCAAGATGAAGGATGGACTTTATGAGTGGTTGGTCATGCCTTTCGGCCTGTCCAACGCCCCTAGTACCTTCATGCGGCTCATGACTTAGGTATTACGACCGTTCATTTGCACATTTTTGGTCGTATACTTTGATGATATACTTATCTATAGCCGTTCTAGGGAGGACCAAATGGGGCACCTTCGGCAGGTGTGCATTACTCTTCGTCGAGAGAGCTTGTATGGGAACCTTAAGAAGTGTGCATTTATGACAGATCGAGTGATCTTCTTAGGGTTCATCGTGTCTTCTGAGGGCGTCTCCGCTGATCCCGAAAAGATCAAAGCGGTGGTAGAATGGCCTGAGCCGCAGTCTATCCATGATGTGCGGAGTTTTCACGGCTTAGCGACGTTCTACCGCCGATTTATTCGCGGATTCAGCTCCATCACGGCTCCGATCATTGATTGCATTAGGAAGGGAGCCTTTCTGTGGACGAAGGCTGCTGCTTCAGCCTTTCGTGACATCAAGGAGCGCATGACCCAAGCACCTGTCCTTCGCTTGCCTGATTTTTCGAGGGTGTTTGAGGTCTCTTGCGACGCTTCTGGTGTCGGCATAGGTAGGGTTTTGAGCCAGGAGGGCCATCCCATAGCATACTTCAGCGAGAAATTGAATGATGCTAAGCTGAAGTACTCCACCTATGACAAGGAGTTCTATGCGGTAGTACATGCTTTGAGATATTGGAGACACTATCTGCTACCGCAGGAGTTCGCATTATACTCTGACCATGAGGCGCTCCGGTTTCTCCATGCCCAGAAGAAGCTAAACCCGAGACACAGTCGATGGGTTGAATTTCTTCAAGCTTATACATTCGTCCTGACTCACAAGGCGGGTGTGGAGAACCGCGTGGCTGACGCACTGAGCAGGCGATCTTCCCTTCTATCAGTTGTCAGTGTGGAAGTCACGGGATTTGAGAGGTTGCGGGACGAGTACCCTACTTGTCTCGACTTTGGTCTGATCCACTCGGCCCTGCAGTCCGGGCCCTCTAGAGAGCACAGTGAGTACGTCCTCCAGGAGGGCTATCTGTTTCGTGGATCCAGGTTGTGCATTCCCCGGACTTCGGTCCGCGATTTCTTGATGTGGGAGGTTCACGCTGGGGGTCTAGCCGGTCACTTTGGCCGGAATAAGACTATTGAGCTTGTTGAGTACAGATTCTTCTGGCCGAGCCTGAAGCGCGACGTTGCTCGCATTGTTGCTCAGTGCCGCACATGCGCTACGGCAAAGCAGAAGAAACAGAATACTGGTCTATACACCCCTCTTCCCGTACTGGATTGTCCGTGGCAGGACATTAGTATGGATTTTGTCTTGGGCCTGCCTCGAACGATTCGAAAGCACGATTCTATCATGGTCGTCGTCGATCGGTTTTTCAAAATGGCACACTTTATCCCCTGTTCGAAGACATCAGATGCGTCTCGAGTGGCCCAGTTATTCCATGAGAGTGTTGTTCGTCTGCATGGGCTGCCCAAGACCATCGTCTCGGATAGGGATGTTCGATTTGTCAGCTATTTTTGGAAGACCCTTTGGCACTTGATGGGCACCAAGCTGAAATTCTCCACTGCCTATCATCCTCAGACCGATGGACAGACCGAGGTCGTCAATCGGAGTCTGGGTGACTTGCTGCGGTGTCTTGTGGGTGAGCGTACGCGAGGGTGGGATCAGATGCTATGGCAGGCTGAGTTTGCATATAATAGTTCGGTCAATAGGTCTACAGGCATGTGTCCATTTGAGATTGTTACCGGTTATAGGCCTAGGGGACCCGTTGACCTTGTTCCTTTACCCATCCAGTCCCGTACGTCCGAGTCTGCACAATCCCTGGCTGATCATATTAGGAGTCTGCATGAGAATATCCGTCGTCACATTGAGATCAGCAATGAGCGTTACAAGCAACTGGTGGATGCACATCGACGACCCCAGGAGTTTCATGAGGGAGATTACGCGATGATCAGGGTTCGACCTGAGCGGTTTCCTTCCGGAACCGTCAAGAAGCTGCAAGCTCGGGGAGCCGGCCCCTTCAGAGTGATAAAACGGATTGGACCGAACGCGTATGTGGTGGATCTACCATCCGACTATGGCATCAGCAACACATTCAATATCTCAGATTTGGTGGCTTATCGGGACCCGACAGTGATACCCAGTGATCCGTTTGAGCCTTCTACCCCCCTTGCGAGTGACCCCACCCCAGAGTGTCCACTTCCAGCCTCCTTACTAGCACGGAGAGAGCAGATTGATCATATGCTGGACGAGCAGGTTGTTACTTCTAGGGATGGGGCCTATCAGCGCTATCTGGTCCACTGGAGAGGACGGCCGTCTACAGACGACACGTGGATCACATGCGAGGAGCTGCAGCAGATCGACCCGGACCTTCTGGAGCGATATCAGAGTGGGCGAGACCCATACTCGACAGGGTCGAGTTCTTCCCAGCCGGGGAGAATTGGTGAGGACACCCGCGCATGGACCCGGTTCGACCCGACTCGCGTGTACCGTCGGAGGAGGACGACTGCAGCCTACCCAGCATCTCTGTGGCTCGACGATGGGTCTCCCTAGTGTTGGCATGTGTTTATTGTATTGAGGAGCAGTTAGGACTGATGTAAGGCCCATTATGAGGCCCAGTTATCTCCTTTTTTATTTATTTAGCATTTTCTGCATTGTGTTAGGGCTAATTACGTCATTTGCTTCATTAGGTGGCTATTAGGTTTTTTTTTTATTCTATTTAAGGCACTGTAGCCTCTTTTGGAGGGGCATTGAAGAATTTGAATAGAAAATTTGCAGCCGCCGCCTCGTGCATGTGCGATTGGCCATCGGTTTCTCTGTGTTTCTTCTCCATTCCCCTTGCCTTCTTCTTCCTCTCTCCCTGTGCACGAGTCGCTTCCACCTCCTCCCTCCCACCGTCCGACAGCACCACACGCAGGCCCAAGCCCGCGGTCCCGCCTCCTCTTCCCCTCTGCGTCGCGTTCGTTCACGCCGGGTAAGAAGCTGTCGTCCGCGGAGTCCCACGCGACAGGTCGTCGGTGAGCGAACCAGTGCGGACTGCACCGGTCCGCCCTTGCTCGCAACCCCGCGTAGCCGACACTGCCCTTCCGACGACCGCGCCAAGAGCCGCCAGCCCTGCACCCGGCGTCGGCCAGTCGGTCCGAGCCTCCCGCCGACCCGACGCTCCTCCTCGCAGGTCACCTGCCTCCCCTGTTCGCGACACACGCGCGCCGGGCGGGTCACCGAGGATTCCCGCCGAGATACGCCAGGGACGACCCCCCCCCCCCCCCCCCCCCCCCCCCCCCCCCCCCCCCCCCCCGCGAACTCCAATCCTGCGGCAGGCGAGCCCGCTGCTCACAAGGCCAGGCCGGGACCCCCGTGGCTTCCATTCCCGTCGCACGCCTGCGCCGGAAGAGTCCTCCTCCCTTCCCGCGAGTTTTCTTCCTGGCGGCCTCGGTAGCCGCTTCCTGCCGGCATCCGTCAACGCCGCCCCTCGGACTGCATTCCCAGGACCTTCGTCTGGTGGAGCACGGCCCGTTCGTGGCCTCACTCCCCGCGGGCACCCTCACACGCGGCCCCGCAATACTCAGCACCACGGTAGTCGGCTCCCGGCTTGCCCCCTGCGGCCACACACACTGCCGCACGCTACAGTAGCAAACGGAATCATAACCGCGCACAGAGAGGGTTCGTCATCCCTAGGGGTTGGTTCGACACTGATCGAAGGAAGTCGAGGCATTTTAGCAGATTCTGTCTGTCCGGATATTGCCCCACTTTACAGTGGGTCGGTTAGTGTTTTTGCGCTCTTGTTCCCTTAACAGAACTTGTCGTCTATTATATGGTCGTGCCTGTTCCCGTGCTTGTGATTTTAGGTTTCCTAGCTATTTATTTGATATTTGCTGCCGGATTGTGAGTGTGAGATCCATCCCTTAACATTAAATTGAGTATATTGCTGCGTTGATGCTGTCCTAGCCGTGTGGTAGTTCTTACTACGCCGGTCCTGTTAATTTTTATCACTGTGAGCGGACGATACTCGAGTTGCGTGCGACTTATATTGCGTAGTTATCTTCATGAAGACACGGACTCTCGATGAGTATTTGCCATACCCGTACACTACATTTGCTGGTTTCGGATCGTGACACTTGTTCGGACCCGTTTCGGTAGTCGTCCCGCGTCAGACACTCCGAATGTACCACTCCCACACCGGTACTAGCTATACCCTGGGGTACACCAGGTGACTCTTTCTCTAGGCGTCACCTTGCCACTCTCACACTGGCGCTGTGTCACTCCCACACCGACACAGGGTGCCTAAATGCTAACAACTGTCACTCTAGGCCCACGATCGAACAAACACAACACGGTGCGATCCGATCACATAGAATCCATCGTCATCGAGTACATTTCTAAGCATGCAATTAAATAAACTATCTAACAATGTAAACACGTGTTAATTGCAGGGATTAATGGAATTTTGACTTGAATCGCATCACCCAAGGCCGACGTCATTCAAACTTCATAAACTGGTTCATATAAAAGCTGGCCTCGGAAGATGGCCTAAAACGCGTTGTTATATGTAGCCGTCTTTTGAAAGGCGTTGCTGTCCCTAGTCGCCTGATAACGACAGAAACAGAGACAGACCTCAGGGTGATTTCACTTTAAAACGCGTCGAGCATGGAAGTTGCCGTTCAAAAGGCGTCGCTGTCCCTGAACGCTCATTAGTCCAGAGACATAGTCTGTTATTTGGGCTAAATCACATCGCGGGTGGAAGCCGCCTTTCTAAAAGGCATCGCTGTCCCCCGACGCCATTCAACCCTCACAGACAGGTTCTTCCTCCGCCATCTCCCAATCCACGGGATGGGATTTCTTCCCCTAAATCGTGTAAAAACAGAAGAAAAGTGGAGGAGGAGGAGAAGAACCTAAATACCCATTAAAACATCCAAATTCTCATTACATGCAATTAGTATTTTCACCCCAAGAAAACTTCTAAACGTGCTCCAAAGCGGGAAAAACATAGTTTTTAAACGAAATACAACAGGAATCGTCACTCTACCGATTATTCGAACTCCTCCTAGCTCCAAGCCGCCAACCCGCCTCGCCACGCGCCGCCGCCGGTACCCGCCGTGGACGCCGTTACTCCACTGGGACGTCGGCCGCCGTCTGAAGAGAAAAACGCCGCGGAGGAGATGGTGGTGGTAGTGGTGGGAGTTAGGAGGTTGATGGAGTGGAGGGAGGAAAGCAAGGAGAGGGGGAAGGCTCGCCGGAGATCGAAGGGAAGAGATGAGAGAGAAGAGAAATGAGAGAATGAGGGAAAGGAAGGAGGGTTCGCGGAGAATAGAAACTGGAAAATACGCGTTGTCCAAGACCGACGTCATTTAGATGACAAGACCGGGCCGTACTCTGACAAAGTAGGCTCGTACTCTAAATGGCGTCGTCCATACAAGACGCCATTCAGACGATAAGACTGGAGCCGTACTCTCGCGCCCCAAGGCCGACCCACGTGACGCCCACATGGCACAGCTTAAAACATGTCCACATTGATGTACGCCTTTTAAACCGCGTCGAGCTTGAAAATTGACCCCACTAAGGTCCAAACTAAGAGACCCGACCCCGAAAACTGATCCGATAACCGGATCTGAAATCTCAATTCTTACAGATTAACCTTATAAAGTTACTACGATATGGTGACCAACTACTCTCACACAATCAGATCTAGCCTGTCAGGTAGCATGTGCAAGCTTTCTACTCCAGACTGTTTTCTTAGTCCAATCTATTCATGAGGAGATCCTTTGTGATACAAGAGGCATGACGAGAGATGATGATCCTATTTATACACTTTGCAGGCATCAAGCATGGCATTAACTATGTAGGTCACTTGATGGTCAATTGCATCACTACTTGGCAAGTTTTGTGAACCTTCACAGTTTTTGCTCAACCATAACTTATAGTCTAGACTTCAAGAATCAAGGATTTATTTCGGCAATTTATGGACAAGAAATGGAAGATGCACTGGAACTTCTCTTATACTGCTTAGTTGTAATGCTATCTGGTGAAGCCTAAGGGAATGAAATGATAGTTTATTGCAAAGGGTTAAAGCTTATTTTTAGAACATGTGCATTGCAGTATAGATTTGCTTTATAAATCATGAATTTACTCTCAGAATTTTTGTAGAGAGGTGGCTTAAGGCCCTAGAGAAATATGTAATTGTCAAGTTTCTACTTTTCACTCATTTTCAACTAGATTGAGACTCTGTTAAGGTTGCCTTCTCTTCTTGTTGGTCGCTTCTTACTAATTAAAAGTGCATTGCTAATTTTCTCTAGTATACTGCTTACTCTACTTACGAATTGTTGAGACACTAATATAACTTCAAGTGAATCTTCATCCTACACATATTGAACTATGGGCTCATCTAAGACATTATTGATAACCGGTTGGGGCTTTGGTTTATTTGACTATCTTTCCTATGCTTTAGATGGTTTAACCAGATCCTTTATGGATGTGTCATATGTCTTTGGTGCAAGATGACCAGTCTAAAAACTAAAAAGTAAGAAAAAGAAAGCAAAGGTGACAGAAACAAAGTAGAAGGCGCAGTTGTTGCTTCCAACAGGAGGAGAAAGATGGGATAAGATAACTAGTGATCATTCTCCATGTTGAGGATGTGCTTCTCCATTGAGGAATTATCACGTTGGCATTAATGTAGATTATCTTGAGGACTGATAGCTATTTTTCGTGGCCAACTAATCATTATCATCATCTAAGCGTTTTCTCATCTATTTGGGTCAGCTACATGAATGTTGTCCCACTGTCTTAATCTATCTTATGTCATACTTGTGGTAACACGAAGCAACGTCAAGTCCTTTTTAACCACATTTAACCACTTCATTTTAGGTCTACCTTTATGTCTTCTACCCTCTTCCACTCTAATTTCCTCACACCTTTTAACCGGTGTTAAACTTGGGTGACAATGTATATGACTAAATGATCGCATACTATTCTCCCTAAGCTTAATGTCAATAGGAGCTATACCTAAATCCTTGTGTATATATTTATTCCTAATTTTATCTTTTCTAGTCGTACCATACATCCACCTCAACATCCTCATTTCAACAACGATTTGTCTTTGCACGTGATTTGTCTTTGCACATGATCCTTTCTTGCAGCCAAACACTTAAAATCATATAACATACTAGGTCTCATAGTTGTCTTATAAAATTACCTTTGAGTTTTAAAGGACCCGTCAATCACAAAGGACTATGGATGCACTTCTCCACTTCAGCCAACCTGTCGTAACTTTATGTATAACATTTTCTTGGATCTATCAATTTTCTTGAATAATAGATCATAATATCAGAAGTTGCTACTTTTAGGAATAACTTAACCTTCTATTGTAACTAAATCTACCTGATAAACCTTTATATTATTAAAATTACATTTCATATATTTTGAAAGCTTAAGATTTCAAAACAAACCTCCATTGTTCTAATTTATTATTCAAATTTTTAATATTCTCATCAACTAGAATAATATCATTTGGAAATAACATACACTAAGGGATGTCACCATGCAAGTTTCTAGTAACCTCATCTATAACTAAAGTAAAGAGGTAAGGACTTAATGCCTTTACACTAGGTCCAACATCTGCAATTGCATCTACGATCGTCTAAAAATATGGACCGAGTGTTGTATGTGCTGGCACACCTGCATGTAAAAACCACTTCACAATTCCTTCCAAAGTATTTTTTGTTGAGGCCTTGACTCCTTTCAATGTTTACTTGATTCTAGACTATTTGGCAGACCTTGATATGTACACAAATTTGTCCATAGGACCATGTGTGACATCTGACGTTCGTCCACAACCCAATACAGAACTAGCTTTTGACGTTTCTAACTTTTTATGCGATGTGGTATATCATTTTTTTTTTAAAACTAAGATCCCTAGACTAAATTCCTCTCAATCAGTATCCTAGACTAAAATTTTTAGAAATTTAAATCTATTAAATAGGAGTATTTTTCTTAAATGTGACTTATAATCATTCACGGTAACGATGGACCTGAAGTATGATGTTTATAATTATATAACTATTCAAAAAAAAAAAGAGATTTGTCAAAAAAAACTAGCCTGCATTGACTTAAATCGGCCCGACTCGTGCGAGTCGGCCCGAGTCAGTCGAAGTCGGATCGGATCTGACTCGCATCTAGTCGAACTCAATCCGATTCGGATCCACGAGTTGGCGAACCTTGGCTAGAGTATATGTAGGTGTTTCTTCCCGCTCTAGAGAGGAATTCATGTACTCTTCTTCTGGGTCGGCCTACGACGACCCCTTACTCATATGAATGACATTTGCAGCAAATGTTTGCTTTGGCTTCTAGTGTGGCTGGGGTGCGTTTACCAAGTACTTACCCATCTTAATATCCCTTTCTTGGATGAGCTTCTCAACCTCATCGTTGCATAAATAACAATCTTCTACCACATGCCCCAAAATGTGGTAATATAGGCGGTAGTTGGGCTCATTGGTCTTGCCTACTTCTGTTGGCCTCTTTTGTTCTGAGAGAGTTATGAGGACTGTTCGAACACACGTGTCAAATAGCTTCCTTGTCTGTTCTCTTGAAAGAGTACGACCTCTTCATCTTCTCATTAAGGGACGAGGATGACCCTTTCCTATTTCCTCTTGCACTTGAAGTGGATGCATTCATACTGACCTTGCTCTATTCCTTCTCCACCGTTGATGCAATATCGACGGCGCTAACTTCTTTTATGGCGGGCCACTCCCTTAAAGCCTTCCCGTTGTTAAAAGAAATAGTGGGGTTGTCGGCAAAGAACATTTCAATCTCTATGACAATATTATTCAGCCAATCAAAGTTTCTGATGTTTGCCTTGATAAGCTTCTCATTGATTTCGGACTTCAAACCTCTTTTACATAGCTTCACCGCATCTTCTAGAACTTGCGGATTATCACATTTCATACTGAGATTCTGCCATTTCTTGATGTACTCAATGGCAGACTTATTCTTCCCTTATTTTAGAGTGACCAATTCAGTGATTGTCACCTTCTGCTCTGACACTTTGAAGCGGTCTAGGATTTTTTCTGCATCTCCTCCCAACTACTTATAGATTTTGGCTTTAATTTTACATACCATTGGAATGTCGTGCCTGTTAGTGAAGTGGAGAAGAACCTTAGTAGGTATGCTTCATCGGTGGCCTACTCTTCCAGATCGCTTATATAATGGGCGATATGCTCTAGGGTTGAGCCCTTCCCATCATATCTGATAAATTTGGGGCGCTTGTTATAATTAGGTGGGAGCTTCTTTAGCAGATGACGCACCAAGAAAGGTACTTTGTTGTAACGCCTCATTGACCCGATTCAGTCATGTCGGTTTACTTCGAACCAGCGAGTGGGCCACAGTGAGAACAACCCAAACATATACTTACTCCAGGGTAAGCACATACATACATTCATAACACCATGAATCAACCATCATAACCATAATTTTTTTCACTAATAACAAATAACGTGAATTGCAATACTTGCCCAGAATATCTAAACATATTCACATATTACATCAATTAAGTAGTAGTTCGATCTTCAAGCTCTAAATCTCCTAGTCCCATAACTTAACCTTTACCTCTCTTTGCCTGAAAAATGTTAGGAAGCAAGGGTAAGTCTCATCCGACTTAGCAAGCATATGATACCACTACATGACTTATCATATATAAACATAAAAGTAACATGCTAAAACTATCTAATCATGTCGTGATAGAATATAACATAGTAAACTTCAGCTAACATAAGGATCATGGCATATCATGGCATAGTCGAAAGATCATGGCATAGCATGGCATGGCGTGAGTATAAACATAAAGATCATAGATTAGCATTATGGCGTGATTTCACTTGATCATGGCATAGCATCATGGCATGGTATAAGTACAAGCATAATAGGGGCATGACATAGCATTATGGCATGGTTAAAAGATCATATTATAACATAAAGTCATACATCATAAATATATATATAACATATGAACAACATGAATCTTTCTACTTATTTAACGGACATGCATCCAAACTACAATATGTGGAAGTTTAATATGACATGCAGCCAACGGTAAGGCAAATGCCTACTTGCGCTTCCACTGCACAGTAGGGGGACCCATCCGTCCCACTTAGATCGGGAGAACTGTAGCCAGGATTTTACCCATTTGCCTTGGGTTGCGTCTTTTAACTTAATGTCCGTCTTACAAGGATGCTTGTATGATTCGGATGCATGGACTCTTAAGGTGGCACTGTCTGTGAGCATGTTCGATTTGAACATGGGAGACTTATAGAATAGGATTTAGGCATGGGTTGGGTGTCCATTTAGGCTCTTATATCATTTTGACAGTATGTTAACTTAGTAATATATACTTAAGTTGTAGGAAACATATATTTCAAAAACAGGGTATTTATAGTAGGAAAATAACCATAGAGAAAGAACCATGTACTTGTCTTTAAATCAGAAGCTCACTTGGATACGGCAGAAACCTCCTCCTCCTACACGTGCGAAGAACCTCGCAAGCAGCTCCCGTTCTCGCTCTAAATCTCTCTCTTTATTTTTCTCTCTTCCTCTCCCTTTCTCTCTCTCTCTCTCACTCTCTCCTTAGCGTGGTGGAAGAAGGAGAAGAGATGGGGAGAAATGGAGGGGCTACCCACCTATTTATAGGGTTGTATCCCCCTCTTTTTAAGATATGTTGACATGTGGCTGGTGAGGTGACATGGTTTCTTAGGGGCTAAGAAATCTTACTAGTTTTCTTATCCTTTTTCATACTAGTATATTTATCTTTTACTTTATCAATATCCTTATCCTTTAGTACTTTTGTATTTTAGTCTCTATATTTTCTATAATTGGCTTTATATCCTCATTCAACACTTCTCCACGGAATTTAACTCCTTTTTAGTGATTTGAGGACACATTTAGAAGGCTTAAAAATTTCTCTTAAGACCTTATGAAGATCATCTATTACATTATAAGAAACTTCTCATAATTGCGTTTATACTATTTCCGTATTTACGAATATACTCTTTTTCATAAATTGACATCAAACTATAATTTTGTAGGTCCTTACACTTGTACAAGTCAAAGAGACTTATCCCATTGCCCTGCTCGGCCATCTTGGTTTCAACAATTTGTTCAATCATATTAGGGTTGTCAACGGGTCGGAGACAGAAACGGAAATGATACATTCCATTTCCCTTTCCTATAAGGTTTATCGGAGACGGAAACAGAGACGAAAGTGAGTGTTTCCGCTTCCGCATCTATTTCTGCTTTTCAATAAAAAAAATCCGAACGAAAACAGAACTAAATGGAAGTCTTCGCTATCATCATTGCTATATTAACGAGCTATTTAAAATCACTATTAGTATTTACTTTTCGATAAATTTTTGTAGTAATAAAAAATTTAAACCTACAAAGATTTAATATATGTAAAAATTAACAATCTATGAATTTTGAATTTGGAAATCTACTTTATCTATGAATCTAAATTTACATATGAATATACCCAAACATGTGCTATAAAAACATGTGCCGTACTTTTATTAAATTGTTAAGAGATATTCTCATTGTTGTATGTGTGGATCCATTGATAGCCTTAAATTATATACTTCTGAGATATTGCGGCATCTTCTACAAGAGTGTTAGACTGTTGAGCATTGTGGTTCAAGTCTTTATCCCGAATTTCCTGTACTTCATCAGGCATGAAGTTGACCTGAGCAGCTTGTGGCCTTATTATCGCTGGCTTGAGAATCGCCTTGGGGGAGGCACGTTTACTGGAGATATATGGGAGGCCTTCTATTGCTCCTCGCACTCTGGCATAAAGCTCATCAACAAAGTTTTCAACTACTGATTTTCCTGCCTTAGTTTTTCCGTAGTCTAAGATGGTACTTAATTATGTAGTTGCTTTAGGTCTAACCCAACATTTTAGGGGTTCACCTTGTCTTCTCGTACTCCTTCGGCAGCGTTGCCACTGCCATTTTGAGTTTGTTTGACTCCCGAGCTTCTCTGGTTCAATCGACGGATGGCTTGCTCTGTCTGGCGAGTCATGGGTCTCTCCCACTGTGCCAAATTAGCTAGTTTTTGGGGATAATCTGGTAGCGAGGACTATCGATTATTGGTGCTAGAGGCATAACAGGTGTAAACCCTAATGCCATCTTCGCTCCTCTTAGTGAGCCTCCTTTTTTTCCAAGTTTGCGGGGGAAGTTCCCCCAGTCTCTCAAAGACTGAGATTCTTTGCTAGATCGGCTGAGTTTGCTTCTTGGTTCTGTAGGCGCTTTTTCTCTTCTAACCCTGCGGGGAACGAGCTTGGGAACTAAACATGGTTGGCATTATTGGCCGATACGTATTAGTATCGATGGTTATTGATACCAATGGACCGATATCGGCCGATACTAACCAAGTACTGGGCAAAAATGGACTATGTATCGACCGATACGGCCGATACCGATATCAGTACATATCGGTACCAGTACCCTCCGATACTGATATCGGTACTGTCATCCTTGGAACTAAATGTCACGCAGATTGTTATGGGAGGATAAGGCTACATATGGAAAGGGCTACCCTTAGAGGTAAAGTTGCCATCATGGAATTCTGGCACGGATCGGGAGTCTGGCCCGATCCGAATCAGGATCGGATTGGCCAAAATTGGCTGAAATTGACCAGAATTGGCCAGGATAGGCCGATTCCGGGCGGATCGGGACCTGTTTATCTCGATCCGAATCAGTCGATTCTGCTGCCATAGTATGGAGCCACCCCTTGAACTTGTGGGTGACACCTATAGAATCCTCTGTTTATCTGGTTACGGGTAATGCCACCTTATGAGTCCATGTGTTCGAACCATATAAGAATCCTTATGAGGTGGACATTAAGCTAAAAGATGCATGAACTCGAGGCAAACAGGTAAATCTTGGATACAGGTTTTTCGGTCCAGGGGGATGGGTGGGTCCCCCTGCTGCGTAGTGGAAGCACCAGTGGGCATTTGCCTTACCACTGGCTGCATGTCATGTTTAACACGATACTCTTCATGTTGTTGTTTGGATGCATGTCTATTAAATAAGTGATAAGATGATGATATGTGTGATCATGTTTAGTTAAGTATGTTAAAAAGTAAGGTGCATGATGGCATGTTAAGGAGTAAGATACGTGATATATTAAGTTCATGATAGAGGCATGTTATATTAAGATGCATGTTAAGTTATGTTAAGATGTATGTTGTAGATGCATGCTAGTCTTATAATGTTTAACGTTCATATTTAAGTCATGTTTAGTTGCTCATGATAAAATTTGATGCTAAAGAATAGGTTTAGGGGTATAAGCATGTATATATGATATTATGATGCATGTTATTTAGATATTTGTCATGTCTTTTTCCTTTATGATATATTGTATGAAAAACCGATGATTTTGTGGGTTACGAACTTGCTATGTCGGTTAGCACTTACCCTTGCTTACTAATTATTTCTCCAGAAAAGGAGATAAAGGTTGAGCAATGGGACGGGAGACTTAGAGCCAAAAGATCCAATTGCTATTTAGACGTATCTTTCAGATTTAGAATTTATATAAGTAGGATATAATTTGGATATATTTAGAGATCCTGAATAAGTATTGTAATTTGTAGTATTTATCATTTAATGGATAAATTTGTGGTTATGATGGTTTATTCAGTGTTATGGATGTATGTATGTGCTAACTCTGGAATAAGTGTATGTTTGGGTTGTTCCCACTCTGACACACTCGCTGGTTCAAAGTAAGTCGGCATGGCTTACTTTGAACATTACAGGGGGTGGGGGGTAACATCTTTTCCTTTTCCCCTTTTGCTCGATATCTCTTCTTAGCTAGATTGCTTTTAGGAAAATTTCTCATGAAATGGGCACTCAAGATTCTTACATAAATGCATGTGGTGTTGTGTTTCAATTTGTTAATTGGCTAATAATTGTCATGGAGATGAGCACATATTGCTTTATCAAACTTGCCTTTTTTGCCCTTCGTCTAGTCTCTTCCACCATTGAGGGGAATCTTAAAAGGTGCTCTCTGGCATCATGGAATTATAATTGTTAACTAAATAAAATAATTTTTATCCTGCCAAGTGTCCTCGAGTGACTTTTACAGGCTCTCCCATATGAAATGTTACCTTAGACAATTCGAACACCACCTTCTAGAGGTTTGACATCAGGCAAGCAGCGAGTTGTAAAACCCTTGGGCCCTTCACTATATGTATTCTAACCCCAAACATGGTTTGCCATATCAAACCAGATTGTGCCGATTTGTGCAAGTTGACTTATATTTGGGCGAGTCCGGTATGTCGTGATGCATGGACTTACCACGGATATGCATCCGACTCGAGTCAACTCAATGTGACGTGGACCGTCAAGCCTACTTGATGTGACTTGTGTCTTATTAAGTATATTTTGTTTTTCTAATTTGATAAGTGATTGGACTTTTTTTCTTCAATTTAATAGATAATTTACACTTTTATATTAGTTAACAGGGTAGATTTCTCCTAAATTTGGCTTAAAGTCATTATTAGTAATAAACCACTTGAGTTAAAAGTTTATTTATGTTACAATTATTCATAAAATTAAAAAATCTGTAAAAAAATCAAAAATAGGAATGGGGCTGACTCGTGCGACTCATGTGAGTAGGACCAAGTCGGACCAAGTCAGATTGGTACCATACCGCATCGGGGAGAATATGATCGTTACGGATGAGCGATGCAGCGAACCTTGACCCCAAATTGATGAAGGAAGACTGATGATTGATGTACTCATGGAAGTATGGCTGGCAGATGGGTTAGTAATGGGTTTCTCACGTAGACATGTCGGATAGAATAGCTCGGCAGGGGTTAGTTGGGGGATTCTGCATTGGAAGGAATAATATTCAGGTAACATATTTACAGTTTGCTGATGACACTCTGTTCTTGACCTCTAGAAGGGAGGATATCATTCAAAATATCAGGAAGTTGCTCCTCATAGTTGAAATCATGATTGGTCTCACAATTAATTATGAGAAATCTGAAGCGATTGGTATCAACATGTTTCATACTTGTTTGATGGGTATTGCATGATGCATAGAATGTACTTGTTATCAGTTTGCTATTAAGTATTTGGGTCTACCATTGACTAATGGGGCCATTAAATGGATTGAGATGCATTAGTCAAGAAGTAGATTGGAAGGTTGGAAAGGGAAGCATGTTGTACATGGGTTCTTTCGAAAACTTTCCACTCATTGGCTACTTATTATGTTTCTACCTTCAAAATTCCAAAGTCTAAGGAGAGACTAATAGAAGTTGCAAGAACTTCCTTCTTCTGGTCAGGGGGGGGAGAAGGAGAAGAAAGAACTTAACTTAATACTGGAGAATGTGCATAGAGGTAAGCAGCAAGGGGGTTCTGGTCTTACTAAATTGAGTCTTTTAACAAGGCTATGTTGGCAAAATGGTTATGGAGGCTTGGAGAAGATTCAAAATCTTTGTGGGCATTGTTTTTGCTTATTCTAGCATATGGGGTCTTTACCCTTCAACTAGGGTTTTCAATATTCGGTTCAAACCAAAAAACCAAACCGAACTTGCCAATTCGGTTTGGTTTGAACTTCTAAAATTTTTGATTTGGGTTGAAACCAAACCGAATTAAGAAATTTGGTTTGGTTTGATTTCTCTTGTTCATAAACCAAACCAACCCGAAGAAACCGAATTACGTTAAAAGAGCATAATGTAAGTATTAAATTCTTAGATTAAGTGTGAGTTTATTATGTAAATTATAAGATAAAAAAATTAAAATTATTTTTAGGTAATACCTTTTAGATCGTCATCTTGTACAAAAAAAGGTGTTGAGTCATTATTAAAATAGGATGTTTAACTATAACAGTACATTTCGAGACTTAAACAAAAAGTCAAATAATATTTTTTCAATAACTATTTTTAGAAAATAATGTTGAAATGGATTATTTAACCTAGTGGCCCATTATAAGGCCCAAACCGCAAACCTCGGTTCTATTTTAAACTATTACGGTTTGGTTTGGTTTCGAAAGTTTTGCCCTCAAACTAAACCAAACAAAACCGTGAACACCCCTACCTTCAACTACATATAGTCTGTCATCTATTTGGAAACACGTTATCAAGGCTGTGGATATACTCTATTTCCATTGTCTTCCAACGAATGGTGAGTGAATTTGGTTTTGAAAGGACAAGTGGTGTTCTGATTCAAAAACCTATTTTTGATCGTGATCAACATTGAAGCCTCAGTAGCTCAAGTCCTGTCGAGTGAAAGAAGTGGTCATTGTAACATAATTTTGAGAAGGGAACCAATGGATGTGGAATCTGGGGAGTTGATTTTTTTATTTAATACAGTCAATCATTCCCAATTATCTTATGATCAACAAGACAAAAGAGCGTGGAGATGGAATAAGAGGGCGTACCTAGTGCATGAGGCTCCCACCATTGCGGGGTATGGGGATTTGTCGATATATGCAGCCTTATCCCTATTAAACAGAGAGGTTGTTTCCTTGGATTTGAACGAATGACCTCCAGGTCACAATGGGACAGGCTTACCATTGCTCCCAAGTCTGCCCTTCAGTGTAGTGCTGGAATAGTAATGGAAATTTCTCAATTAATTTTATTGTGAGATTATTAGATGATGGAGGCTGTAGAATTTAATGGAAAGATTTGATTTGGTCCAAATTTCTTTCGAACAAAATTAGTCTGTTTCTATGGAAAACTCCCTGCTAGATTGCCAACCGGTCAGAGATTCGAAGATGTTCCATGTTCAAAATTCGTGGTGTACTTTTTGTGCTCTGTATGAAGATCATATTCACCTCTTTTGTGGTTGTGGTGTTATTTACACAGTGGAACATCCTCTACAGATCATTGGGTATCAAGTGGATCGAGCACTCTTCTGTTATTGGAATGCTCAGGCAGTGGAAGGCATGGAATTCCGGCACGGATCGGGAGGCCGGATCGGGACCCTCCGATCCCAATCCAAATCGGGATCGGATCGGCCAGAATTGGCCGATTTCGGCCGGATCAGGACCTGCCGATCCCGATCCGAATCGACCGATCCAGATCGGGATCGGCCGATTCTGCATTCCATGGTGGAAGGGGTTGTGCCCTTACACAGCTTAGAAAGAAATGTGGTCTTTGTTCTTCTGTCCTGCTGTGTTGTGGGCAATATGTTTTGAGAGAAACAAAATGAAGTTGAGAGAGGATTTTAGTAGCTCTTTTGATATTGTGAAGAGTGGGGAAGGGCAGCAGGTCTTTCTCAAGACAACAGTCAGGAACCGCCGATCAAGATGCGATTTGCCGATGTTGGGAGATCATGTTATCTTGATGTTGTTTTCTTCTCCTCTGATTTATTGTCTTGATTAAATGGATCTTTTTTTTTTTCTTTCTTTCTTTCTTTTTCTCTTCAAGCTTCTGGTGTGCCTTGGGTTTCTCTATCCTTTGTCCTGTGCCGAGGGTTATGGGACAGTGCCTTGCTTCAAATGTGGCTTATCTTGGTTTTCTGGTGTACTGATCCTTTTATCTTCACGAATTTGTGACATGTTGTCACTTTCAGGGGGGAAAAAAAAAGTTTCTCAGCTAGATGGTTCTAAAAATTATGCTTTTCAAAATGTGAGCATAAGGATCCACCTTCTGCTCTATACTAACCAATTACCGGTTTTCAATAATGTTTCCCTGACAAAAGTCCTGAAAAGTGGATCAGTGATGACCCATCCTGAATCCTAATTGACAATTTGATTTAAATATGACAATCCCTAGGACCATGTGTATCATGTTTTTCCATCTGCTGTTACATTGTTTAGAAGAACATTATCTATGATCTGCGGATCTCCTTCTTGTCATGTTTTTCTCTCTACATAGTTTCCTTGGATTCATATCTATCAGTATGCACCCATATAAAGCATTCCCAATTGCTTGAATATATGTCTAGCAGCTTGAAGAATCAGTCTCAAAACCCAAAAATATTATTGAGCATTCAGAGTGATGGGGCATAATCCGATTCGGCCCATTAAACAGCCCAACACCAGCATCAACCCAGTAGCAGTAGCGGTAAGAGGCCCACTGGCAGCCTTCGGCCCATTAGCGGCCCAGTGGCCCTCGGCCCATTAGCAGTCCATTGGCCCTCGGCCCAGTTAGCGGCCTACGGCCCAATTGGCTTCAGCCCACTAAGCAGCATCCAGCCCAACAACGGCCCCCACCTTCGGCCCAGTAGCCGTATCCGGCCCACTCCGGTTGGAGGGTTAGGCGCTATAGCGGTTTATCAGTAAACAAAAACATAGTCCTATATCGGCTGCCACCACTAAGCAATCTCTATCCTCCGCTATAAATACAAGGCTATTTATTACTAAAGGTTCGTCTTCTTGACCAAGGACAACAGTACAAAAGTATTAAAGCTGTCTCTTCTTCCTTCCCTTCTGAATCGAATCTTCTTCAGAAGCTAACTTAGCCGTCGGAGGGGGTTCTCTTGGGCCGAAGTCAGGGACTCCTACTGACCGGTTCTTCTTCTTCTTCCTCCTGCAGGGACTTCGGTTTGAATCTTCGCCGACCTCTCCGAGTTGGTCTCGGCCACCGACCTCGAGTTTTCTCCCTCCAGTCTCGACGCCCTTCGCCGGCCGGTTCGCCTCGGCTGATGGAGTCTCGGCTTCGCTCCCGGCAAGCCTTCCCCCAGATACCTCTCGGCTTCGGATCCTCGGCCCCGTGTCCGCCCTCGTCTCGTTCCGGATCCCCGTCGGTCCTCTTCTTCGATCTGATCCAGTTTCGGGTTCCAGTCTTGGAATCCGACCGTGATAGCTTCGGCTACATCACGTGGCGCCGTCTGTGGGAAACTAGTGAGAAGTCATGTCTCATCGTCCGGTGACCAGATGATCCAGGCAAGACGAGGCAAAGACGCGGGCGACTCCAGCACAGGCACTCCACTCTGAAGGTACTCCGTATGTTCTTCCACAAGGCTCTGCCCTTCCTGTTATACTGGAATTCGTCGCTCTTAGAGACGACCGGGTGGAAGAGCTTCAGCAACAAGTGGCGACGTTGGCCGCCACTGTTACTTCCTTAGCGCCCTTGCGAGATATGGTATCTGCCATCGCCCAGCACATGAGATTACTGGGTCAGCTCCCGCAGCAGGTACCACCTCCTCCATTCTGTCCTGCTCAAGCTGCAAGGCTACAGTCGACACCCTCGCAGGCCTTCCCCGACGAGGCCGCCACGGCACGCAACGAGCCATTTGCGCTGCCTGCCCGAGTCCCTCGCGCCAGTCACATCATAACGGAGCAGGACTATGCTTCGTCTGGATTTCATCCGACCAAGGCCGAAGGACGTTCGGTCACTACTTCAACCGCCCCGGACCTGGACCAGCGGCTGACGGCGATGAGGAAGGAAATGCAGCAGATGGTATCTTGGCCATATGAAGCGCCTCTCGCCAGCACCATTCTGGAGTAGACTCCATTCTCGCCAGAGCTTCTGGCCATTGAGGTACCTCCCAAGTTTAAACTGCCGAAAGGCCCTCTATATGACGGAATGACAGATCCGGTCTGACACTTCCAGAGATTCAATTCCTACCTCTCAGTCCGAGGGGTTTCCGAGGCAGTCCGCTGCCGTCTCTTCCCCCTCACTCTTGAAAAAACAGCCATGACTTGGTTCGAGACGTTGGCCCCCAATTCCATCCACTCTCTAGTACAGTTAGGCCAACTATTCATCGACCAATTTTACAACGCCATTCAGTAGTGTAAAACCTCGGCTAGCCTACTGGCCATTCGACAAGGACCTACCGAGACCCTCCAAGAATATTTCACTAAGTTTCGGGCCGAAGCCGCCCAAATTTCGAACCTGGATAGTTCGATTGCGGTCTCGGCCGTAATCAGTGGGTATATGGACGAAGGGCTTCTCAGTTCTATTGGGAAGCGTCATCCCTCCACCTTCCAAGACCTCGTCGCTCAGGCCCATAAGTACATTAACCGGGAAGTCCTGATGATGTCCAAAGGCAAGAATACCGCCGAGGCATCACCAGCGGCTACCCCTCCGGTTCGGTCTCGTCCAGAAGATCAGGAGCCATCTTGCAAGCGATACCGGAGGGAAGAATGGGACCGAGAAAAGCGCCGGCATCCGCAGCAGCGGTATTTGCCACTACCTGCTCCACCCTCCCGGATGCTCATGGAGGTAAAAGGTATGCTTCAACAGCCGGAGCGCATCAAGACTGACCCTTGCCGAAGGGACCCCCGCAAGTACTGTGAGTACCATCGGGAAACCGGCCATTCAACTGACGAATGTTGGCACTTTCAGGAGGAGATTGATCGTCTCATCAGAGAAGGCTGTCTGCCACAGTACCGGCGAGAGCAACCTCAACAACGACAGAACCGGAACGTTCCTGAAGCAGCTAGGCAACGTCAACTCCCGGATAAAGAAGCCCCACCTCAGCCGAAGGTAACTTCGGCCCCGGCAGAAGCATCACACCAACGACCCAGTGCCGGGTCAATTATGATGATATTCGAACCGGGAGAGGGGCCGAGGCGTCGTCGGCTCAGCACTACAGTAGTAGCGGCAGTCGACATCAAGTCGAAGCGGTCTCGTCAAGAAGACATCATCTTCGGCCAGGAGGATCTGACCGACATTCAGGTTCCTCACGACGACGCCTTAGTTGTAAATGTTGTAATGAAAAGTTACGATGTTCATCGTATCTTTGTTGATAATGGAAGTGCCCCAAATGTACTTTTCTACTACTGTTTTGTAAAAATAGATTTGAATGAGGCTGATAGGAAGTCTCACCGGGGGCCTCTATTCGGCTTTAATGGTTCGCCTTGCCGAGTAGAAGGTATCGTCCGGCTCTTTGTAACCCTAGGTACGGCCCCTCGGCAATTAACCGTCGAAACGGATTTTGCCGTTGTCAAGGTCGACTCGGCCTACAACGTCATCTTTGGCCGAAGACTGATCGGCTGGATTGGAGCTGTACCCTCATCTTTTCATCAGAAGCTAAAGTTCCGTACTGGCTATGGAATTGGCGAAGCCAAAGGAAATCAGGAAGCAGCTAGGCAGTGTTACATGATTTCGGTCAAAGGGAAGGCCGCGGCTGAATCCCTTTCAATCGAATCTTCGGCCGAAGCATCCCTAGGAGAGGAACTTACAACTGTTCCGGTTTCGGGAGGAGAAGGTCGGACGTTAATGATAGGCTCCGGCCTAGAGAAGATTGAAGCCGAAAGACTTGCTGAGTTCCTGAAAGAAAACCTTGACGTCTTCGCCTGGTCTTCTGCGGACATGTCTGGGGTCGACCCGAAGGTAGCAGAGCATCAGCTGCACGTCGACCCCAACCAACCCCCGGTCAAGCAGAAGCGGCGTACCTTCAATCAAGAAAGGAAGACAGTCATCCAAGCCGAAGTGCAAAAGGGGCTGGACGCGGGACACCTCCGAGAGGTACACCATCCTGACTGGATTGCCAATATAGTAATGGTGCCCAAAAAGGATGGCAAGTGGCGGATGTGTGTGGACTTCACCAACCTCAACAAGGCCTGTCCGATGGATAGCTTCCCGCTGCCTCGGATAGATCAAGTAGTGGACGCAACCTCCGGCCACGAGCTACTTAGCTTCCTCGACGCCTATTCAGGCTATCATCAGATCCGAATACATCTGGAGGATGAGGACAAGACCAGCTTCACAACGGACCTCAGTTTATACTGTTATACCCGGATGCCGTTCGACCTGAAAAATGCAGGAGTAACCTATCAACGTCTCATCAACAGGATATTCGCTCCACAGCTCGGCCGCAATATGGAGGTCTACATCGACGACATGCTGGTAAAAAGCCACGTCGCTGCAGACCATTTGACCGAGACATTCACTGCCTTGCGCAAGTATAAAATGAAGTTGAATCCAGCCAAGTGTGCCTTCGGCGTGACCTCCGGGAAATTTCTCGGCTACATGGTCACTCGCCGAGGGGTGGAAGCCAATCCCGCAAAGGTGTCGGCTATTATCCAAATGCGCCCTCCGGCCAACATCCGAGAGGTCTAGAAGCTGAATGGAAGAATTGCCGCGTTAAGCCGCTTCATGTCAAAGGCGGCGGATTACTGGTTTCCTTTCTTCAAGCTGCTGAAAAGACTAAGAGCTTCTCCTAGACAGACGAGTGTCAGTCGGCCTTCGATCAGCTGAAAGCCTATCTCTCCAATGTTCCCGTCTTGCCTAAACCGGTCTACGGAGAGCAGCTGTTCCTTTATCTCGCAGCGTCTGAAACAGCTGTCAGCGCCGTCCTCATTCGAGAACAAGACGGCTTTCATAGGCCTGTTTACTATATAAGCCGAGCCCTCCAAGGAGCAGAGCTTCGGTATCCTGCTCTTGAAAAGCTGGCCCTAGCCCTCGTCTCGTCCTCGAGGAGGCTCCGGCCCTACTACCTCGCGCATTCAATAAAGGTCTTCACGGATCAACCTTTGAGGCAAGTCCTCTCTCGGCCAGAAGTGTCCAGTAGGCTAGCAAAGTGGGCAATCGAATTGGGAGAGTTCGACGTCTCTTATGGGCTATGGACGGCAATAAAAGCTCAAGCTCTAGCTGACTTCATCGCCGAGCTCACTCCCGAAGCATCCTCGGCCCCTCAGCCGGAAGTCAGAACTACACCTGAGGCCGAAGGTGCTTCGGTCCCCCAGTCTCCGGCGGATGAATGGTGACTCTACGTTGATGGATCCGCGTGCTCTTCGGGTAGCGGCGCCGGATGGATCTTGGCGTCTGCAGAAGGGGTCATCACAGAGTATGCGTTGCGCTTCTCCTTCCCAGCTATCAACAATGCCGCATAATACGAAGTCCTTATCTCAGGCCTTCGGGCCGCTAGAAAGCTCGGTGCGCAGAACATAAGGCCATTCAGCGATTCGCAGCTGATCACCAATCAAGTCACCGGGGAGTACGAGGCCCGGGACGCATTAATGACGTCCTATCTCCAGGTAACCCACAAGATCCTTGTTCAATTTAATTCTTATGAAATTGTACGGATCCCTCGGGCCGAAAATGCTCGAACCGATGCTCTTTCCCGACTAGCATCAACTCAGGACGGGGGAGGAGGCCGAATGGTCTTGGTAGAAGAACTATCTAAACCAAGTCTCGACGAATCCGAGGTCATGCAAGTGAATGAATCCGAAGCAGAGACCTGGATGACTCCCCTAGTCGCTTTCCTCCTCCAGGAGGAGGTCCCATCCGATCCAAAGGAAGCAAGGCACGTCCGGCAGCGCTCTTCCCATTTCCTTATTATAGAGGGAATACTATATAAGAAGTCTTTCGGCCGGCCGCTCCTACGATGTCTCGGCTTGGCTGAAGCTGATTATACACTACGGGAGGTACATGAAGGAATATGCGGAGCACACGCAGGAGGAAGGGCTTTGACCTATAAACTCTTGAGGCAAGGGTACTGGTGGCCAACGCTCCGAGAGGACGCGGCCGCTCTCGTCTGCTGTTGTGACCAGTGCCAGAGATTCAATTCCCTCATTCACCAGTCGGCGACCCTTCTGACTCCTCTGTCAGATCCCTGGCATTTCGCCCAGTGGGGGATTGATCTCTTGGGACCCTTTCCCATGGCTACCGGCCAGAGGAAATTCCTTATTGTGATAGTGGACTACTTCACCAAGTGGGTAGAAGCCGAACCTCTCGCGTCTATAACCGATAGCAATGCATGGAACTTCGTATGGAAATCCATCATTTGCCGATACGGCATCCCTCAGGGCAATTATCTCAGACAATGGCAAACAATTTGACAGCCATCGGTTTAAAGACAACTGCGCTAGTTTCGGCATTCTCCATAAGTTTTCTTCGGTAGCACACCTTCGGACGAATGGCCAAGTCGAGATCACTAACTGAAGTCTGTTGCGAGGACTTAAGACTCGCCTCGGCAAGGCCAAGGGCCGATGGGTCGAAGAGCTGCCGAGCGTTCTATGGGCTTATCGGACAACAAGCCGAACCCCTACCGGCGAAACCCCATTCTGAATGGCTTACGGGGTAGAGGCCGTTATTCCTATTGAAGTCAGCCTTCCATCGTCGAGGGTTCTTGCTCATGATCCGAAGGCTAATGAGGAAGTCCTAAAAGATCACCTTGATCTTATAGAAGAAACAAGGGATCAAGCTCGCATTCGGCTGGCGGCTTATCAGCAGCGCATGGCGAGATACCACAGCACTCGAGTGAAGCCCCGAAGCTTTAAAGCAGGGAACCTCGTGTTGAGGAACTCTCACACATCCAAGCCAGCCGAAGCCGCAGGAAAGCTTTCTCCAAACTGGGAAGGACCTTATCACGTAAGGGAAGTGATCCGACGAGGGGCCTTCGGCTAGAGACCCTTTCGGGCCAACCTCTCCTTCGTACCTGGAATGTGGAGCGCCTTCGGCGCTACTTTATGTAAGTCATTTCTCCCGGAGTTTAGCCGGAAGTCATGAATAATACGTTCTTCTTTCGAAGTATTGTGTCCAGCATTACTCTCTAAGTCCGTGTAAACCGTACCGGGAGTGGCTTCGGCCATGCAAACCGTATCGGGAGCGGCATTATTCTCTAAGTCCGTGTAAACCGTACCGGGAGTGGCTTCGGCCATGCAAACCGTATCGGGAGCGGCATTACTCTCTAAGTCCATGTAAACTGTATCGGGAGTGGCTTCGGCCATGCAAACCGTATCGGGAGCGGCATTACTCTCTAAGTCCGTGTAAACCGTACCGGGAGTGGCTTCAGCCATGCAAACCATATCGGGAGCGGCATGGCTTCGGCAAGATACAGAACCAAACTCGGCTATCTACTCAGACATACTATGAAGCAGGCATAAGCAAAATGCCTTCCATATATGGACAAAAGTACAAAAGCAGGCCATACGCCTGACCTCGGCATCTTAAGAAGCAAAAATAGAAACCGGGACAAGCCCCCGGACTAGCTTTCGGCGTCATCGCCGTCCACGTCGACAGGAGTCTGGCCGGGAGACGCCGGAGGAGAAGCCTGGACTGGTTCGGCTGCGGGACATTCCGGAGAAGCCGGAGTTCTTTCGGCCTTGAGCCCTCGCCACCAGGCCAAGATCTCGTCGCCTTCTTCATTTGTTGGGTAGCCGATGCCGGTCAGATCTGTGGCCGGGCACGCCTTTTGGGCAATAGCTAGCCCCAGATCAAACATGGCCAACGCTGCCTGGACTCTGGCCTCCATTATCTCCTCGGCGAACTCAGGGCCTTCCTTGTAGCTCGCCACGGCTGTGCGAGCGATGTCGTCGGCTTCCTTGGCCCTGGCCTCCAGGTCAGCTTTCAGAGCCGAAACCTCTTCGGCGTGAAGGCGGCGCTCCTCTTCCTGATCCTTGGCCTTGTCCTGGATCTCGGCCTTTAAGGACGCGACTTTGGCCCGGGACTTCTCCACCTCTTCTCGGCCTTCTTCTTGGCCTCAGAGGTAGTATGGATCACCTCCTTCTGCCCTTCCAGATCGGCCCGCATCCGCGCATTAGCCCCGAGGAGGACATCGATGCTAGCCTCGAGATCGCGCTGCACCGAGGCCACTTTGCCCGAGGCCAGCTGGTCCGAAACCTGGTCGATGTCTAGGGGCTTCTGCTGGATAGCAGCCTGGCGGTGAGTGAGGGCCCCGCACATAACCGCGGCCTGCAGTCGAGAGCAAAAAAGGAAAAATAAATTTAAGGCAGCTGAGGGAAACAACGAGCAAAGACAAAGACGAATGGGCTCTCACTTGGACGGCGTGCCGAACGCATGTAAGGATAAGCCTTCCGAAGAAAGCTCTTTGATTTCGTCCCCGGCCATCGGGAGGGTCCAGCCGCGGACAAGACGCAGACACGTCCGGGAGTCCTTCAGACTCTCGTTTGCGAAGATCCCCGCATCCGGGCGCTAGGACTCGTGCCCGTACTCCTGGGACATGTGCGTCCCGGCCGCCCCAAAGGGGAACGAAAGAGTATCCGCGCCGGCCCCGGTGGCCGAAGGAGAGTCGCTCCTCTGCGATTCGGGAGGCGACGAGAGGGGGGCGCTTCATACCGCCACCGGTTTCTTAGTCGCCGGGGCGGATTCCCTCTCGCCGGGATCATCTGCCCGGCTCCTCTTATCTGGCCGGCCACTTCCACCGGCGACCGACTTTCCCTTCTGCCGCTCCCTCTCAAGAGCAACAGCAGCAGCGCGACCTTTGGCGGAAGCCGCCGTCTGCCTTGTGGTCCGGGCGCCGAGGGTCGGAACCCCTCCAGCCGTCCTCTCTTCCGCCGCCCGCGGCTAGGACGGTCGAGACTGATCGGACTGCTTCGAGATCCGGCTGATCAATCCCCGAAGACCAGACATTTCTGCAAGCAGAAAAAAGAGTGAGCACAGTTCAGAATATAACTTTTTGACTCAAGACCGACTTACCCCCGGCCGCAGCTTCAGCGCCCTCTTCGGACGGACGGGCTTCGGCCGGAGACCCGGTCACGGCGGTTCTCTCCTCAGCCTCTCCCGGGGTATCTTCGAGAGGAAGATAAGGGGAGACCCAAGGAGGAGAGAACGTCGGGTCCGGCCAGGCTCCCATCTCTATAAACCTGTCTTCGTCCGCAAAGAGCTCTGCAATCTCGTACGGAGCCTCGTCCTCAAGGAGGTGCACGACGGCGAGCTACTCGGGGCTGAGAGAGGGTGGATGGGAGAGGCCCTTGGCCAAAGGTCCCCATTCGGTGGGGAAGGGCCACACGCTCTTCTCCTCCTCCGGAAGAGAGATGAAAAAGAAGCCCTTCTTCCAATGGTGAATAAACAAGGGCTTCCCGGAGAAGATACCCCAGCCGAAGCGAGGGACAAAGCAGTACCAGGAAGACTTCCCCTGAGGTTTTATCTTAAACAGATGACGGAAAATATTTACCGAAGGGTTGACTTCGAGATAAGAATTCAAGGCCAAGAAAGCGTAGATTGTCCGCCAGGAGTTTGGATAGAGTTGGGACGGGGCCAGTTCGTAAAAACTCAGAAGATTTATAACAAAAGAATGCAGAGGAAGGCGGAAGCCCGCCCGAAAGTTATGCTCATAAATTGAAAAGCTACCCGGCCGAGCAGAGTTAGTCCTGGTGAGTTTCCCGAGCCGAACGGGAACTATCCAAGATAGAATCTGGTAGTAGTTAGTGATAATCTTGACGGTATCGGTGTCAATGATACTAACTACATCCGAAACCATCTCGGCCGGGCGACGGCCGGAAGTAGAAGGCTCGGCGGTTGCCGGAACCGGCTCGGCTTCTGCAGCCGGAAGCGTCTCGGATTCGTCCGCCATAACCGAAGCAAAAGAGTTTGAAGAGAAAGGAGACGACAGAGAAGACTGGGAGGTCTGGACGAAGAGCAAGAAGAACCGCCTTCGGCCGAAGAGCTACTCTCGGCCGAAGGGGAGTAGCTGGACATGAATCACAAAGCGCAGAAGGCGAAGAACTGAGGCTTACCTTCAGAATAAGATCTCCCCGACGACTAACAGTCTCTCCTGCGACGATTCCCGGCGACAAAGAACTCCCCAACGATGGACAAGGCGCCCTCAAACACCCACAATGGCACGCTCTCCGCCGGTGAAGCAAGGACACTTAGGGAAGCCACTCGCAAGGATGCACAGCCGCCAAGAGAAGAAGAAAGCGAAACAGTAGCCAGGGGAGAGGGGTTGGTATTTATAGAAAAACTTGAGGGGGTCCGGTGCCGGACCGACAGCCGAGATCTTCCCCCTCCTCGGCACCGCTCTGCTCGAATGCGCGACACGTGTCCCGTCCTTCGCCATAATGTCAAGTGGGCTGCCGGATCGAGAGGAGGCAATCAACGGCCGGGTGCGGCCTGACCCTTCGGCTGTTCGTCCGGATGCTCGCCACGTGTCCCGATCCTCGTGCCGAAAGCAAGAGAGGCGGCGATCCAGGTAAAGTCTTGGGCAGAGAGCCGAAGTGACTCACGATCCGCGTGATCACTGTTAACGGTTGAGATCTTTTTGTGCTTTCAGCGAACCGGCCGGATGCGTAACACGTGTCTTGTGTTTTTTATGACGCGACCGTGAAGGCGGGAAGCCCGAGGTCTTTCCCGCCCTTGCCTGATGTCCCGATATACTCTATGGACTCGCCCCTTCGCGACTGAGGACAAAGGCATCCGTCACCAAGTCTCGGCCTGAGACGAAGGTGTCTACGACAGGGTCCCGGTTTGAGACGAGGCTGTTTGTCACCAGCCCTCGGCCGACCTAAGGCAAAGACAGCTTTCAAAGCGGAGCAAAGATTTCAAACAAGGCTCGTGCCATATTACTCTCCCAAGAAAGCTTCGAATTTTACTCTCGGCGTTTCATGAAATTGAGAACGACAAGAGTAGGGGGCCATGTGATGGGGCAGAATCCGATTCGGCCCATTAAACAGTCCAACACCAGCATCAACCCAATAGCAGTAGCGGTAAGAGGCCCACTGGCAGCCTTCGGCCCATTAGCGGCTCAGTGGCCCTCGGCCCATCAGCGGCCCTCAGCCCAATTGGCCCTCGGCCCAGTTGGCTTCAGCCCACTAAGCGGCATCCGGCCCAACAGCAGCCCCCACCTTCGGCCCAGTAGCCGTATCCGGCCCACTACGGTGGGAGGGTTAGACGCTATAGCGGTTTATCAGTAAACCAAAACATAGTCCTATATCGGCTGTCACCACTAAGCAACTTCTATCCTCCGCTATAAATACAAGGCTATTTATTACCAAAGGTATGTCTTCTTGACTAAGGATAACAGTCCAAAAGCATTAAAGCTGCCTCTTCTTCCTTCCCTTTTGAATCGAATCTTCTTCAGAAGCTAACTTAGCCGTCAGAGGGGGTTCTCTTGGGTCGAAACCCGGGACTCCTACTGACCGGTTCTTCTTCTTCTTCCTCCTGCAGGGGCTTCGGTTTGAATCTTCGCCGACCTCTCCGAGTCGGTCTCGGCCACTGACCTCGGGTTTTCTCCCTCCGGTCTCGACGCCCTTCGCCGGCCGGTTCGTCTCGGTCGAAAGAGTCTCGGCTTCGCTCTCGGCAAGCCTTCGCCCAGGTACCTCTCGGCTTCGGATCCTCGGCCCCGTGTCCGCCCTCGTCTCGTTCCAGATCCCCGTCGGTCCTCTGTTTCGATCTGATCCAGTTTCGGGTTCCAGTCTCGGAATCCGACCGTGATAGCTTCGGCTACATCACAGAGTATCTACCTTTAATTTTGTCAAGCCCAGATGATTCTTCTGTATGAATTCTTGATTCGGGAGACATAAAATGCAAATGTAAAGAACAACCGAATAAGGTTATATCCAAGACCGGATCGGACCGGGTCGGCTCGGATCGGCCCGACCCGGCCCCCAACGGCTAGTTTGACTAGCCGTTGGGGGTCAACCTAGCCGTTGCTGGCCGTTCCCAAACGGCCAACAACGGCTAGTTTGGGCCTTGGGGGTCTATTTAAACCCCCCCAAGGCCCTCCTAAGGCTCCACAAATTTTCTTTGAGCCTCCTAAGGCTCCACAAATTCTTACCTCCAAGACTCCGGGATAAATGAGCTAAACAAAAACTATTTTCAGTCAAGTGATTGGCTTTCCATCTCTTTCTGGTGTCACATTGGATGACCATCTTTCTCTTGTTCATGGTTAATGATTTCTGTTTTCACCATTTTCTCTAATTGTTATTATTCTCATCATGTTTTCTCTGTTACCCATGTTGATATATAAATTTGCACGATAGCATCACAGTTGCCAGAGGATAAAATACCAAACTTTCTGTACAACCACATATGAGGAAAGCAGTCAAATGTGCAGGTTGTGTATGTCTGTTATGCACAGGTGTTGAGTGTCAGATGTGCGTTGGACTTATTTATTTATTGATTGATGGGGCATATCCCTATGGAACCCAAATTAACTTTGGAGTGCAGGATAGTAGGCCATCAGGTAAGGAAGGACTAGCTGTTTTAGATACTACAGTGTGAAATCAGGTAAGCTTGGACCTAAGTAATGAGGGTTTTTTAACTGTTACTTGGCAGCAATTTTCTGGAGGGACCGAAGTATATTGCATTGACTTTACACTCAATGAAGAAAGATTTTTTGAATTCTGAGTTTTTTAGACACCAGTTTAGATCCTTTCAAAAATATGTGAGAGCTGTTTATTGTATCTCCATATACAGTCTGCGAAGTGCAGCAAAAGCAAAATCTTCCTCATACCTCCATGCAATTTGTTGGAGCATCTAGAGGGAACAAAATGATTACATCTTCAGGGGGAGTAAACTTTATGTTGAAAACATCTCCTCGGAGCTGTCGTTGCTTTATAATTGAATTAGATTTCTATTGAAAGTTCAACTGATAAATGCGAAGAAGTTATTAATGTTAACCACGCCCCATTTCAGTAGATTCCTTTTTTTTTTTGTGGGGGAGTTGTGTGTGTGTGTGGGGGGGGGGGGGGTGGAGGGAGGGAGCCGCTCCTCTGCCCTCTGGTCCTCTGGTTGTACGACCTCTTTTTATTTCCTAGTAAAACTGGTGGTGCAATCCACTCTCTTCAGGTGGAGTTTAGTCATCAACTCCAAACTTGTGATGTCTCTGACCTGGCAAATATGCATATGGGTGCAGATTTGCAAATGTATAGGATCCATCAATGGATGTCATGCGGTAAGAGGGTGATATGTGCATGGAATGGTTACGATATTTTTATGATGAGTTCCTTATCTATGTCACTTAATTTATTAATTAATATGCAAGCCCTTCAAAACCGATCGATATTCTCATAATTTTTGTACATAATTCTTGATACAGTATCTTATTGTTTCATCTTACTGTAGACCAATGGAAAAGCTTTCTGGTTGTGAAAACCAAAAGGGATGACGATTTTGGGTTGTTTCAAGTCTGAAACCACTTGGTTTTATTTTTTATCCCATATTACTCTATTATGTTTTCATATATATGTTATTCCTAAACATGAATCTATGATCAATCAATTAAAGAAAATTATCTCAATTAGATCCAATAAAAAAGTGGAATTATTCTTTAGAAAAGGATAAGTACAATGGAATTCAGGATCCACATCAAATAGAAAATCAAACAAATGGTTCATTTAGTGATCCCCCGAGAAAATAGGAATAATTTAGGAATAAATATAATTTAATTTAATTATTTTATCCATTCCTTTTTTTTGGGGCGGCATGGACAAGTGGTAAGGTGGGGAACTGTAAATCCTTTATCCCTAGTTTACTTCAAATTAACAATAATCCATCTTCACTTGACAGCTGGATCTTTTATAGATTGCCTAAGGATGTGAAAGTGTAGTGAACAGCTGTCTTCCAAATGTCACTCTCCAAAAGTCCACGGAAAACAAAGGCTCAAGGTTCAGAGATAAAAGGCAATTTTGCATATATATTACTATTACAGGTAAACTGCAGTTTTGCCATTGCGAGGAACATATTTACATGCATACCATTTTTTGTGTGATGATATGTTCAAATCTCCCACTTTTGTCCATAATTAACCATGCCTTTGGTTAATTATTAACTTAAGGTCAAAACCAGCCAAAAGAACTCCATGTTCTTCATGTTTGACATCTCTCGAGATCTTTCTCTTTTTGTAGTCCCCAGCTGATGTCTCCTGAGACTAGAACAAGAGGGAGAAGAGAAGGGAGGAAGGAATAAGACAAAGGAGGTGGAGGAGGAGAGGAGAAAGGGGGACAGAGGAGAAGAAGAGGAGATGAATATGGTGTAGGAGATGAGCTATGTCATGGAGGAGGAGAAACTTAGTGTGGTTACCCTGCCCTTGCCTCCAAAAAGGGAAAAGAGATAGTGATAGTGAATGATCCACCAAACAAGGATGGATGAGCTATGTCCATCTAACAAGGAGGTGTCAAAAGGTTAAGGGAAACAAGTGACAGCACAGAGGTGCGATGATTGTTTCTTTTTTGGTTGAGGGTATGAGAGAGTGGAAAGCATTAGGGAATAATGAGTAAGGGACCTACTGATGGCTGATGGCAACGGCAGTGTGGCAAGAGGACAACATGGCAACAGTGGCTATTGGGCTCCTGTGTAGGAGTAAAGCAGCTCCCCCCCCCCCCAACTGCCCACTCACCTATCTAGCTAGCTACATTCCTTGCTAGCTCTCTACCAATCTAGTTGTCTAGCTTTCTGCTTATCATGGTTCGCTGACTCGGACTGACTTGTGCTGACTGATACAAGTCTAATAATATCTGGGTAAGTCTGATCCACAGACATGCATCGTCTCATCGAACCACATTTGACTTGATGCCACTCAATCTGACTTGCATCATATTGCACAAGTCGGGTTCAGTTCGCTGCGATCTGGCCAGATACAATACAAAGAGGAAAAGGCCTTGGAGGCATAATTGATACTTTTTAATCTAAATTCTTATTAAGTACCTTTTTTTCTAATTTGATAGGTAATTATACTTTTTTCTCCAATTTGATAGGTAATTTGCACTTTTATATCGATCAATATGGTAGATTTCTCCTAAATTTGGCTTAAAGTCATTATCATTGATAAATCACGCAAGTTAAAAAGCTATTTATTTCATAAATATTCATAAAATTAAAGAATCTGAAAAAAAAAAAAAATTGGCTTGAATTGGCCCGACTCATGCAACTTGTGTGAGTTGGACCAAGTAGGTCTCAGTCGAACCGATATGACTCACAGTGAATTGGCAAACCTTGCTGCTTATCTATCTGTTTACCAATCTATGTATTGACCTCGACCTTATTTCTTCAGAAAAAAGACAAAGTCAGGAGCAGTGGCAAAATTATAAATCTAAGACCTGGAAATAAAGAAGTTGATGTAGAGATGAAGCATCATGTTTCATTCTTGTAGCTCTGTCTTTTCCCTCCTGTACAAGGTGACACAATCCCTTCCTGCTTCATCACTCTCACCATTGCCCACTGCATAGATCTGACAAGAGCCAATTCTGCTTGCTGTTTTCAAAAAGGTGATACAAATTCTTAAGAGGATGTCTTTCTTGTCATTATCCTTATTTTTCTTCTTTCCTATATGATATCAATTTCACAATCACGTGTTTGACATCTCATATCCTGATTTTTCTTCTATAGGCTTCTTTTGTCTATATAATGGCGTAGATACAAAATAAAAGATCTCAGCAGGATCATAGCATAAAAATGTCATTCATAATGTTGTGCTTTTTCTGCAGGTCAATAATGCTGCTCATGAACGATGTCTTGACCCAAATTCCCTCAGAGGCTCCAATTATCGACAAACTTACACAAGCAAAGTTGGCCAAGAACAAGGAGACCACTTCCTAGTCATAAGGACTAGAGATCATTGATTATTGCTAAATCAACACCTTTTTATAATTGCCATGCAGAAATTAAGGTGATTGAGCACCTCTTCTCTGTTGAAAGTTCATGTTTCAAACTTCTCAAATGTAACTTCTTGTTGCAGCTAGAGGTATTCAGAAATTTGGTAGTATATTGCCTCAGAAAGATCCAGCAATGATCAGGTACATTGTTCAAATAGCGTGGCTACTGGGGAACGATGTGTTGTAGGAAAGCCTGTTGGGAAAACGCTGTTTTCTTGTTGGAGAATTCCGTTGCCACATCAAGTTGATAAACCTCCGTATGTAGAAAAGGAGAGGATCGGTAGAATGTCCTCAGTAAGGAAAAATGGAAATTGATACTGTAGGAACACTTGTCTGGGATCTACTTATGATGTTTGTGGTGGCTATGCAAAACTGTCTACAGCAGAATAAATGTTACGCTGTTTTAGTGCCATTTGTTACTTTTGCACATGAAATGTTTTGTGATAAACCTTGCCCGATTTATTTCATTATTCGTATTAATTGTTTGGGCCTTCCCAGGTCATTTATATCAGATTGAACCCCTGAGCATCAATCCATTTTGAACTTATCATCCAGGAGCAACTGGCTCACTGACATGTTTGCTTATGTTCTTTATTAAATCTTTAATTTGCACAATTGACATTGCAAGAAACATATCTGCATATATCTTGATTAACAGTTGCAGATGTGTCATTTAAAGGTGGTGCCTTAAAAAATGCAATAATTTAAAAATGGTTAATGTATCCTTTAACATTCAGTTGGTGAGATGAGGCCATTGTGTTAGTATTTTATTGTTTGTTGTGGGTTAACCAAATCATGGTTTAACGGATGCCCATATGCAACGGTGTGGATATCCAACAGAAGTGTTGTCATGACCAAATGGATGTATGCACATATATTTATCTAAAAGCTGATCATCCATATATCCTGAATTAGCGGTATTCAATGGGTATCGACTTAACATCAAGATTGATGACGATATCCCCTAGTGAGTATTGTAAAATATCCTTTTGTATTGAGTTCAGTACAAATGATTGTTTATCTCTCTCTCGCTATATATATATGTATAAATATATTTTTTTGCAAGAATTTTCACTTCATTTGAATAGAGAATGTGACCTGTCCCCAAGTAGCAATTGAGTTTGGTCTTAAGATCGACAATCTGCTTCCTATTCATCTACTCAAAGGGGATATTTTTGCACGTACACTCTTAAATTTATCAGAGCAAGCTTTATATATATATATATATATAGAGAGAGAGAGAGGGGGGGGGAAGAGAGAGAGAGAGGCAGGTCACCTGATTGTGGCCGTCCGAACCCCTCGATCCAATTGCACCAAAATTGCACATGCCCCCCTCGATCTAAATGTACCAATTTGAATGGTTTTCTAGGTTGTTTAATTTGAATGTAAAATTGGCATATATATTTATTCTGAATTATGAAATTTTGGAACTAATTCAAGACCAGGTATAAGACATGCATGCCATAGATCAAAAGATTCAACGTAAAAAGTAATGGAATTACTTTTATCAGCATGAGAATCATTTAAAACATTAAAAATAAATGATCCATCACTTATGTAGCTTTTACATACAAAGTTACCATGCATAATAGTTACTACTACTTTATTGTATTTATAAACTAATTCAAAAGTCTTGTTGCACTAAGAGAGATCCATTGATGAGGTTTCTCTCGACTCTTCACACATTGCACATTATAGAGGCTCAGGACTTTCCCAAGTATGAGTTTTAGGACAATGTGGTCTTCACCTTCTACTCTAGAAATAGTGGAGTTCTCCATTGCCATGCTATTGCTTTCTCGGCTTCGTAAGTACAAAACAAAAATCTATCAAAGTAAACATGAACAGTTGCTAATGTGTCTACCAACCATTCAGTAGGTAGATGTGCCACATGGATTTTAGGCTTAAAACTTACAAATATCTCTAAAAGGTTGGATCCTAAGGCAACCATATCATTAACCTTTGGTTCTTTGGCAGCATCCTTCTTGAGTTTGTCCTTCCTATAACGGCAATGGTAAACCTTGTGATCTAATCTCCCATATACAAAGTAGGAAACATTCTTAAGATCTTTCTTGATTTTCTTATTTCCTTGAAGTTTTTAGATTTAGGACTTATGCTCATATGATGATGGATCTTTCTAAGCTCCTCAACATGGTTTGCTTCATACTGGAACTCAAAAGAGTCAAGAGGTTGTGCACATTTTTTGTTCCTTTCCCTATTTCCTTTCTCAAGTTGAAGTGTAGAAATTAGATTTTCTACCCATATGTTTTTCTCCATTATGTTGTAGGGACAAGTAAAACTCATTCCATAATGTGGGATAACTTATTTATCAATGCAAAAACCTAAAAGTTTTCATCTATATGCATGCCAGACTAAACGATAGCTAGAAAAATGGATTGTATTTCATGAGTTTGATCTATAATTGACACGCCATCATTCATTTTAAACAAAGTAATTTGCACTTTAATATTATCAAAGCCAACGTCCTCAGAACAATATTCCTTTTCTAAGGCATATCAAAGCTCGAATTGAGGGAATAGTGCAATAAATGTGATATAGTTTGTCAAATATGTATGAGAGAATATGACTAATGGACAGATAAGTCCTTTCTTTTACAATTTGCTAAGTGTGAGGACCTAGCGGATTCATGCACATTCCCAGAAGGAGGATCATTTTAAATGACAAAAACAAAGATTTAAAGAAGCGAGCCATTTGAAGTTCTTTTGGATAAATTTTTCATCGTAAGCAGTGGTCTCAGTAGTCATCATGCAAATGGGTTCTAATAGAACAAATATACTCTAAGCTATTGGAAATAATAGCATGGAGAGTATGTAGAGGGAATCTATTATTAGATATTTGAAAACACTAATGGGTTGAAATGTATAGTCACTTCTCTTAGAGTTAGATTTCGTCCCTACACAAGAGCAATAGGATGTTGGGGAGGGAAGGCTTGCATGATTACATCTGATATATGGAGTCTAGATATTTATGGATTCATGTGAGATCCCATAGATGGATAAAATGTACATTCATCTCTCACAAATGGACATGTCCATTCCACATATGGAGGAGTGGGTTATAAAATGACAATCCACTATCTAATGGACTCTCTCAATCAAAAGGGTCAATACTAAGACCTGAGTATAGAAGCGCACTTTTGACATCACTTTGGGTATGTTTCCAATTACTTTTAATGATAATGACTTGCTTTGGTTATTAATTTTTTTGGAGATTCTATGATTTTTCATTAATTTTTACGAATAAGAGTAAAATGTCTACTCTAGCATACACCTATCTTGATAGGTATCTTCCCAGTTGGACATGTTTATCATTTTTTGAGAATTTTCAAATTTCTGAATTTTTAGGGTTTAACGTCTGTCCGATCAGATGCTAAAATATCTGCTTTAGCAGACACCTATCTTGGTAGGCATCTCCCTAATTGGATGCGCTTCTCATTTTTCAAGAACTTTAGAATTTTTGGATTTTCAGGATTTAACATCTACCTGATCAGACGCCTTGATAGGCATCCATCCAATTAAATGTGTTGTCATTTTTCACCTAAGTGTAAGACTCTTCCTCAGATAGCTCTCCAGATGGCGATAAATCTCATCCCTGATGCCCGAGCTCGGCATATCTCTATCTTTAGAGGAAATTATCCCCTAGTGGATAGACTTGGGTGGATTTTTATGATGTTTATCCAATTTTTACTACACTTATCTCTTGATTTTCTATAGATTTATCTTCTATTTCAAGAATTTTCAGACTGCTACGCCTTCCGTCCGACGGGAGTTTCCGAATCCGCATGTCGCGGAGGATTACGCGTAGCCAGACGGGATCCACGAACGCTGCATCGAGTGAGGAGGCGAGGATGATCCATTGCGAGGAGAACCACATGGATACCGCTAGAGGTCGGGCACCTGCGTGGCTTGCGGCATCGCTCCGACGGAACCGAACAACGAACACAGATTCAAATATGTGCAAGGTAAATTAGATTTGCCAGTTTAGTTTTGTTAAATCAAAACGGGATAGATCCGATCCTGAATTATTTATTCCGCTGCATTTTTCGGTCGGATCTCGACACAGCGAACCCAACATGTCCTTAGCTCCTTTGGGATTTGGGAGGTCTTATTGAGATATCTAGGTGATTCTAATACTCTTTGTACCTCATTTCTCAAGAGAAATCATGTGTTGTAGTGTGGGTTGGGCTGCTAGCTGGGAAGCTGGATTTGAAACCTGACTCGAGTTCTGATTCGCATCAGAACCAGGTGACGCTATTTTATTAGTGTCACCGTAGGGAGATGCGATTCAGACGGCTAGCACCATCGATTATGGCCTTAATTGACTAACTGAAAGGCATTAAGGTGCCTGACACGATTCAAGTAATCAATTAGAGACCTAATCAATCAGGCTAATCATCTTGGCCAATCGATTAAGGCCTTAATTGATTAACTGAAAGCCATCAGGGTTGCCTGACACTATTCAAGTAATCAATTAGGTTGAATTGCGTCCCTCGAATGTGACATGAATTAGAGATAGTAACTCGAGCCTCTCTTAGTTGCATGGCATGATGTGTATTATTTATAAAATTGATATTCCTTATAAAATTATGCATTTTAGGTTCCTATATACGTGTTAAATACATTCCTATCTACTTGCATGCTTGATTCATGCATTTGAGAGGGTGACACTACGTGGTTTCACGGTGTTTGGGACCCAGAGTGATGACATCTACTAGTAGTACACCCAATGCGGTCGTGCACATGTGACCCTTAAGACATAAGTCATAAGGTTAGCATGGTTATGGGTTGGAGCCGATCCCTAGGGCCCCTGGGAGATATCTTGAGTTTGGGTCCAGGGGATGTAGGCCATTTGGGATAATAGTTATAGTCTACTTGTATGCACACTTGACTCAGGGTGCAGACATTACGTGTCACTACGGACCCCGATTAGTCCCATTTTCCTTACTGCCTCCCTTTGCAGGCATTTGGAGTCTTCAAAAGCTGATAGGCGTGAGGGTGCGGACATCGCGTGTCACCGCAGACCCTGGTTAGTCTCATTTCTTTACTACCTCCCTCTGCGGGCATTTGGAGTCTTAAGAGGCTGATAGGCCTGAGGGTTTGCTGTGAGGTAAGACATTACTGGACGCATTTTGTTTGAGGATTTTGAAATTTTGTATGGAGCTTGGCCATCGTACTGTGGCTTTCGAGCCGTTGCACTAGTGTGTGTGTGCGCCTTTGTCACTCTTGTGACTAGGCAGGGGCGGATGCCACCTGTGGCTTGGTTGGCTAGAACAGTAGGAGCTGCCCAAAGGGGTTCCCGACCTGCTTTAGTGGGCCCGTGGTTTTGTTTACGCATTACAGTGTGTTGCCTTGTTTACTGTAGCACTTAGTCTCTTTATTGCTTTACTTTATTTATAGTTTACCTGCTATATTTCTATTTAGTTGTGTGTGTGTAGGGGGGGGGGGGAGGGGGAGAGAGGAGGGGGGATAGGGATTGTGAGATCCCTATTGAGCCCAATACTAGTATGGCTCACTCCCCTACATTTGAAGTGAGAACTCTCGGTGAGCTTAGAGGTAGGTGGTTGCTTGAAGGGTGCGTTTGCCAGCTACGATGTTTTTCAAGGTATGTCCCGACTTAGTTGTATTTATTTTCTCTGCCATGTACTCTTATTATATTGCTCCAATGGATATTGTACTTAATTGTTGGACTGTAATAGACTTTTAACAAATGATTCCTTTATAATCTGCATCTACAGTATATTTCCTATTTAGTAATTTAGCTTAGTCTTTCATATATTTACCCAGACGTATGCTTGTGATCCTGTGCTTAGGCCCACTGATGACAATCTGAAATCCATTTAGTTATTGGATATCCGATCTTAGGTACGGGTCGTTACATTTTTACCAAGCATGATACATCTTATCACCGTCGCCATGATCGTAGTCATCCCTAGGAGGCAAAGTGGGAGTGGGACAGGTCAAGCATTTGGTCCCCTTCTAATTCACATTGTCATCATTGCAAAAAGAGGCAGCAACAGTGGGGAGTGGGAAGGGCCAAGCACTCAAGGTAACTAGTAACAACATAACCATGTGTGCCAATGGTACCATTCTTGTTGCTATTGTTGTAGGGATGAGGCAAAGGAGAGGATGGTATTCAAATCTAGGATGGCTTTTGGATTCCTGGACACAAAGCTCTTCAGTGGATTGATGAGGCAACTATTGTTGTTGCATGGGCCAGTGATGGGCGACGGTACTCATAGGGTCATGTGAGTGGAGGAAAGGACAAGGATGGCAATTGCAGCATGCCTAGCGCTAGAACTTGTAGACAAGCCTTTTACCATTGACTAGAATCAATAAAGAAAAGAGGAAATGACGGAAGAAAAGGTGGTGGAAGTGACCTCCAATGTTGACAATGTTTGGGCGGTGGCCATATGATTGGCTGCTAAGTTCTTATGTATATGCTACTAGTGTTGGAGCAAAGAGATGCCAAGAATGGATAGGGAGGAGGAGGAGCCAAAGGAGAGAGGAGATGGAAGGAAGAAGAGGAATGTGGGATGAGGGTTGGAGAGGAGGGAGGAGATAGGAGGAGGGGAGATGATGGATGAGTGTCATAGTTTGTTGAATGCATAACCACAATGACTTATACATCATGCAACCATGAAGATGAGGTGTTCAAATTTGGATCTCTTTCATTCACTTTGGTGGCATGTACAATTTTTTTTTACCCAATAGATTCTACTCACTGAAAGAGCATTTCGGGAAAACAACATGGAGACGAGCATTAAATGCTTTAAAAAATTATCTCAACTTCAAAGTCTGATTTTTAAAAGTATGCATAGAGATAGGCACATTCATGTGCCTTTTCTCTCACTAGAAAAAGCAACCCAAGGATTACTTTTGCAAAGTCTTAAATGTATTCTAATGATTGTAAGTGCAGCTCACAAATTTCACCATCACAAACATCAAAATCTTCCCTTTCTTGCCCTTGCTGCAAACATTGCCTTGAAAACGAGCATTCTTGATTAGTGATCACAAACACATCATAGTTGGGTCAATGATTTAGTGAATCTTCTTGTGATTTGATGTATTAATCATTATTATTGTGTTCATCCTCTCCCATATGAGGCCCCTTTCCTTTGAGTTTTCTTTTTTATACCCCTTTAGTCCATTACTTGACGTTACCTTCTTAGGATCATATATTTACTATTGTACTCTAAAATAGCTCATATTTTTACTTTTGCCAGCTTTGAATCAACCATAAAATCACAATTGTGTCCCTAGAAAGAGAGAAAAATGTATTTTTAAAATTTAAGGGTAAAATTATAATTCATGATCCCTATTAATCCATGTTAAGTGTTGGAAACCACTTTGAGAATAATCCTCTAGTAGTGGGTCAAAAGCATATGCTTACATGCTTTATTTGAAGTTCAAGGTTTACAACTCTTGATTATTTTAGATATAGCATCAAATCAAAATATTCTAAAAGTACATCAATAAAAAGCATTTTTCCCTCTTTCCTCACACTTTGTCCATCCTTCCATATTTTACCTTAACTTTGATGGGAAAATAATGGTTTGTCTATTTCTAAGGTCAAAGTTTCAATTATTCTTTAGTGACATAATAAAGGAGACATTTTGTTTTGTCATTGCGATCATGTGTATCTTAAACCACTGGACACTAGTTAATAGCAGTCATACTCCACATTGTCTACAAAAATATCACTTCCCAACATTAATTACAACAAAATGGATTGTAGGAGAGAACCTAAAAGTTAGTTCTTGTATAGGTCGGAAACTAGGCAAGAGTCTAGGATGGATGGAAGCATAGTGGATGGTGGACATGTAAGGACACAGTAGAAAGTCATTAGGCTGCCCCAAGTATTGTCCCCAAAGGAAAACCCTTTGATGCATTAGTCAGAAGGTAGGAAGTAGCTAGGTCGAAAGCGCAAAGGGTGTAGTTGCTCAGACTCTACGTTTACTATTCAGTGACTTTGAAGATAAAGATTTGATTAGCATCCAACTTCTTAAGGTATTTTTTTCCCAACCATAACCTAACACAACAATAGTGACCAATGGGGTAACAAAATCTTGACTCAAATGCATGTGAAAAAAATAAAAAAATTATCAATATGAAGTAAGCATGTAGGTATATTTTTTATTTTTATAATAAAGTCCATGCGACACAAAGTTGCATCTTATACCCTATCGAAGTTTCGAATTGGTTTTCACAATTAAGTGGCATGGAAATGGGATTATAGAGAAGGTCAATTAATTATTGATTACATAAATAGGATTTTTAATTTTTAGTCTCTCTGATCTACTGAATTTAGGAAAAATTCCTTATAACCTCTGTATTTAGTTAAAACTACCTACAATCTGGCTTTTATTTGAAAAATACCACAAAAATTAGAAAAAAGTGTCTCTGAATATTTTAAAATATTTTTAAAAACCTCTCTAAAAAAGGGTATTTTCCTTTCTGGTTTAAAGTGAGATTAACAAAGAGTTCTTGCTAAACACAGAAGTTATAAAGAGTTTTTCCTAAATTAAATGGATGATGGGTACTAAAAACTAAAAGTCTCTAGTAAATATTATGTTAATTAATTATTGTGTGACGTGATTATAACAATTGCAAAAAAAATTCCACTACAAAATGGAATTTTGATCCGATGCATGAGCATGGCTGAAAGGGAAGAGGACACGTGCTTCCTCTCCGCTACCTTACTGTGTTCAATGCTATGGTGAGCATTCCGCGAACGATTAGACCAAACTTGTGCTCAACCCCACACTTAAACCCAAGTCATCCGCGCCTCCTCTACGACTACTGTGATTATATGGCCTCTACGACACAATACACCACTAAGCACCACCTTATTTTCCATATAATTTCATGCATTACAAAATCAAAATCAAAATACACTAAACAAAATCACAAACATACTTTTAGAATATGTACATCATTCTATTTTTTTTTTTGGTCAGTAGTACAATTAATTATGTATCCACAATTCGGAGTTCAATTTTTACGATTGTCAACATATTCCTGGAGCTCAACACACTCAAAATAAGAGATGCTCAGCTCCATAATCTCTGTTTTGATTCCACAAATTTACGACATGTCTATCATTAATTTGCCTGAAAAACCAATATGGAAAACTTCACTGGACCTCCGTGTTTCACTCTGGTTTGCTGTAAACCAACTTCTTAAAATGTGTATTTAAATCATATAATTTTATTCAAGTAAATAATATTATATGTAAGGAGTTGATAATACATATTTATTCTTTCTTTTAATTTTTTATTTTTTTGTCTTGGATGTTTTTGACACTTAAATCCAAGTCGGGTAAAGTAATGAGAATGAAGAGGTCAATGATTTTTTGAAAAAAGTTTCTTAACATGATCGGAGGATTAGCATGCAACGTGGATCTGAGTGTGAAATGCATGGATCTTTGTTATCTTTGAATCATGAAAATATTCAAATACACATAATTGAAACTTCATATGGTGCTTTACATTTCAGTTTGTTTTATTGTATTCCTTTTCTTCTGATTGTCCTCGTGCATACAATTAGAATATGCAAGTAAATGTGCATAGAAGTCGAAGACTGATCGAACATGACACTAAGGCAAAATGTATGCCAAAACCCATAATGTTCATAGCATACAAGATAGAAATACCATGAGCTATAGTATCTCCTCTTTAAGACAAGGGGAATAAGAAAAAGAGAAGAGAAGAAACATATGATCCTTCTAAGAAACAAAAAGTGACATCATGGCAGAGCCTCATGCTGCCGATTTCTTATGACACAATGCCCCTCATCATTAGATATGGTGCAGTCTAATCTTGAAATACTCAACATGTGGAAATATGCCCCTTAAAGGATGATTTGGTTTTCCTAATACAAGGATTTGACACCACTAACCCAGAGGGAGACCTTGTGTGACGCCCCTTTCGCACCTTCAGAGCAAACAAGGATCCCTCAACAAGTAGTACATGGCTATCCACTCTTGTGACGCCATCTTTCTAGGGAGATTAATATCTCTTTTTAGGAATGTCATTGTAATCAAACCGTTATGATCTAAGATAATTCTATAAAATACTTAAGTTAAACCATCCACATATTCTAACACGTAACTATGCCAAAAATCATAAATATAAGATAATTACATTATTCCCAACCACAAAGTTTAATTTACAAGTTTATCGCAAATTAAATTACATAAGTTCAGGACCCACTAGCAAGCCCTCTGCCTATAAAATCTTCCCAAGATCAAATTTGAACTCCCTCCATTTGATTTATTACCCAGCAGGTCCTCCTGAAAAATTTAATAACTAGGTGTGTGAGTAACACTCAGCAGGCGTTAGAACCGGTTACATGCCTATAATAGAATAATTTTTTGTAGATATATGATATATTTAAACAATGCATGATCTGCAGACAGTTTGATGCATATATCATTGAACAAAGAGTGGACAAAAGATTTTTTCATACATATTTCACAATTTTTCCATGCATGCACATTTTGTAGATCACATTCTTACAACACGTGTTTCTTACAAATGACTTGCACATATCAATTCCCATCTACAATTTTAAAACAGATTAGGTCGGTACATAATTGCTTCATATTCTAATAGGTCAATTTCTTACGTATGCAACTGTTTATATGTTGAACAGCTCAAATGATGCCTCATATTTAACTTAAATAAATTCTTAATCTTTATGCTTTCAGACAAATATCTAAACCACAACATAATGGGTCATAAACACGTCGGCACTTGGACAAATGAGTGCCTTGGTCTTGATACAATCAATTAGGATCAGAGGTCTTTACCTTACCTTTCACCAAACCAAAGTTCAGTTTTGGAATTTTAGTCTCTGTTTTCCTCGGGTCATAAATTGATTAATGTCACATCTTTTATTTGTTGTAAGTTCTTCCATACATACTCCCTTAAGATGGTATTGTTCAAACAAGCTTAGTTCATCATACACCTACCGGAATGAAGAATGTCAGCCAGCTTTAGCAATTTTTGATTTTTTGGAATTATTTCAGCATTACTTTCACCATTCTTCTTCTATTTCTCTCTTTGTTTCCTATTTTCTCTGAATTTTCAGTGGAAGGGATGAGATATTTCTCTGCTTAAACTCAGCAAAACCTGCTACAGAACTGTCCAAACTCTTAAAATAGTCATAGACCACCAACTGGAAGTCCAAGTATCGTACACGAGTCACCTTTAAAGTGATAAAATAAATAATTTAATTCTAATAAGAATCAATTATAGGTGTTCATGTAATTGATAATTTATTACTAATAGTAACATTGATATATTGTTCTATAATTGATAAGTTAACTTCAATTACAAGTGTTTTGTTAATTGATTATGACTTCGATTATAGTTGTTTGCTATAATAACATTAATAGATATTTCAGTTACAAGTGTTTTGCTAATCGATTATAATTTTAATTACAGTTGTTCGCTACAGTAACACTAATTGATATTTCAATTACAAATGTTATGTTAATCGATTATAACTTCGATTATAGTTGTTTGCTACAATAACACTAATTGATATTTCAATTACAAATGTTATGTTAATCGATTATAACTTCGATTATAGTTGTTCGCTATAGTAACACTAATTTATATTCAATTACAAGTGTTCTGTCAACCAAGCAACTAATCTTATAACAATTGACTGAACTTTCTTTAATCTATTTAACTAATTGCGCGATACTTGTTATTTATTTATTTTATTATTTATTATTTTTTATTATTATTATTTATTACTTATTTTCTTCTTCTTTTTTTCTCTTGTCTTCTTTCTTTTTTTGTTTTTTTGTTTTGGATCTACTTCATTCTAAAGAACACAACTATACTATATTTAATTGTCAATGCTTATTAAAACTTAAAAGACTTTTTAAGGTTTGGGATGTTACGATTCTCTCTCCTTTAAATCAGTTTCGTCCTCAAATTTTAAGTTCTATTTACCAAATAGTTGAGGATATTTCTTTCTCATGTCTTCTTCAGTTTCCCAGGTGGCCTCTTTCGTTGTGCAACTTCCCTACAACACTTTCACTATAGTAATATTCTTGGTCTTTCATATTTAAGATTTTAACTAGTTGCTCTGCATATGTGAAGTCTGGTTGAATTTTCAAGGGTACATAATCGATGATGTGTGAAAGATCTGTTATATACTTTCTTAATATTGATACGTAGAACACATCATGGATTCCTGATAATGAGAGTGGTAGTGCTAACTAATAGGCCACTATACTGATTTTCTGTAAAATTTCAAATAGTCTCACATCTTTTAGACTGAGTTTACCTTTCTTGCCAGACCTTATAACCCCTCTTGTAGGAAAAATTTTCAGAAAAATATGATCCCTTATTTCAAATTCCAACTCCCTTCTTCTATGCTCAACATAACTTTTCTATCTATTTTGAGCTGTCAACATTTTTTTTCTAATCACACTAATATTTTTTGAACAATCTTGTACAAGTTGTAGCACAATTAATTTCCATTCACCAATTTCATCCCAACTAGTTAGTGATCTGCAGGGCCTACCATACAATGTTTTATATGGGGCCGTTCCAATACTTGTATGATAACTATTGTTATAAACAAATTCTATTAGTGAGAATGATCATCCCAACTATCTTGTTAGTCCAAACTGCATGCTTTCAACATATCCTCTAATATTTGGATTGTTCTTTTAGACTGTCCAATAGTCTAGAGGTGAAAGGTTGAACTAAACTTCAATTAGGTGCCAAATGCTTGCTGTAAAATTCTTCAAAATTTAAATGTAAACAGGTAATCTCTGTCTATACTTATAGATATTGATATATCATAGAGTCTCACAATTTCTCATATCTACATTTGGGCCAAATCTTCTAATAATTGGGTCTTTAAGATTGTCAAAAAATTAGCTGATTTTGTCAGTCTATCAATAATTACCCAGATGGAATTATACTTTCTTCTTGTCTTTGGCAAACCGATTACAAAATCCATAATAATATGATACCATTTTCATTGTGGAACTTTCATGGACTGTAGGGTCCTACTGGTTTTTGATGTTCTGCTTTTATTTGTTGGCATATAAGGCATGTATTTATAAATTCTACTATACCTTTCTTCATGTGATTCCACCAATAATGTTTTTTCAAATCTTTATATATCTTTGTACTACTCGGGTGAATAGAATATTGGTATAAGCTGCAGTTAATAAGGCTTTCTTAACTACTTCTTATTGGGGTACACATAATCTCTCTTGGAATCTAAATATTTCAGTCACACTTTAAGTAAAGCCTTGCTTCCCCATCATTTTATGCAGTTGTTGGTCATACTTCTATGCCTCCATAATCTGATCAATTAAAACATATTGAATAGCCAGCTGTGCTACCATTAATCATTCTCCGTTTATTGTTAAAGAACACTCTATCACGTCAACCATCATCTTCTAACCTTGGTGAAATTTCAAGGCCATTAGCCTCTTTCTACTCAGCACATCAGCTACTATATTAGCCTTGCTCAGATGATAGTGAACTGAAAAGTCATAGTCTTCTAAAAATTCTATCCATTTTCTCTGCCTTAAATTCAAATCCTTCTAAAAGAAAATATACTTTAAGCTCTTGTGATCTGTGTATACTTCAAATTATTCTCCATATAGATAATATCTTCAAATTCTTAAAGGATGTACAACTACTGCCAATTCTAAATCATGTGGAGGACAGTTTATCTCATCAGTTTTCAACTGCCTAGAGGTATATACTACTACCTTCTCGTATTGTATTAAAAAATAACCTAATCATTTCCCAAATGCATCAGTGTGTACCTCAAATCCACCTAAACCACATGATAAGGTAAGGATTGGACCAGTAGTCAATCTAGTTTTCAACTCTTGAAAACTCTGTTCACATTTATCTGTCCACTTGAATGAGACTCCTTTCCTTATTAACTTAGTCATAGGAACTGTAATTGATGAGATTCCTTTGGTAAATCTTCTACAGTAACCAGCCAGCCCCAAAAAGTTCTTAATTTCACCTACATTCCTTGGGCCTTTCCCACTGTAAAATTGTCTCTATCTCTTTGGATCAATAGACCCCATCTACAAAAATAACATGTCCCAAAAATTACACTCTGTCTAACTAGAATCCATATTTGTTAAATTTAGCATATAGCTGGTGCTTTCTCAAAGTTTCTAGCGTCATCCTCAAATGCTCTTGATGGGTTTTAATAGAAGGAGAATATATCAACATATCATTAATAAAAACTACCACAAATCTGTTTAAAAATGACTAAAAAACTCTAGTCATTAAGTCCATAAATGTTGGTGTATTAGTTAGTCCAAACGGCATGACTAAAAATTCATAATGTTCATATCCTATTCTGAAAGCAATCTTAGGTACATCCTTCTCTTTTATTCTTAATTGATGATACTCGGATTTAAGTTCAATATTATAAAATATCTTGGTTGCCTAGAATTGATTAAATAAATCATCTACTCTTGGCAATGGGTACTTATTCTTCACCATTACTTGGTTCAATTTTTTGTAATCAATGTATAGTATAAGAGACTTGTCATTCTTCCTTACAAATAGTACAGGTGTCCCCCATGGGGATATACTAGGACACTGGTAAATGAATATTTGTATTTCAGATTTCTAAAAAATTAACTTCTTTCTTCTACAATCTAAGAGTGTCAAATTTTCATCCAATTAATTCATACCCAAGATTACATCAAAATCTTGTATATCTACCAAATAGACACATGCTAGCATCACTCTTCCTTGAATTTTCACATTAATCCTGAGAATAACACATGTAGCTCGAGCTATTTCTCTTGCTGGTGTGACAATAGATAATCCTCCTATTTCTACAGGTTGCCTCTCTTTTAATAATTCAGCAAACTTCCATGAAACAAATAAATATGTAGCACCAGGATCAAATAAAACTCTTGCATATGCATCATCAATAAGAATTATACCTTCATCTTGCTTGGTCAATGCATACACTCGAGCTCGGACCCTCTGCTGCTGTGGTGGTTGCTACCTTTGCTGCCTATTGGGACAATTCCTAGCCACATGTCCCCTCTGTCTACAATTAAAGCATTTTCCAGTTGCATACCAGCATTCACTGCCTCCATATGACTTGCCACCCTGTTGGCAGACTGCTGCATTTCCTTTTCCTGCTACTTGTTCAGCTTCTGAAAATGCTATCTTCTTCCTCTTGTCCTTCCTCTAAAATACAAATGAATTACCCCTCTTTGTTAGACCATTTTTTTCTTTCTTCAAGAAAATCCTCATACTTGGCCTCAACTATGTAGGTTGTCCTTACTGTTGCTGCCATAGTTTGATGATCTAGCAGTGCCACTCTACTCCTTTGTTAGCAACACCGTGTGAACCCGGAAGGTATCGGGGTTAAGTATTAACCCACTCTTGGAACCTTTCCGCGGACAGTTAGCGTATGGATATAATCCTTCATTCGTACAATACTCTCGAGTCAACTCAGGATATGGCGAGCTATCAAACCCTAATCGGTCAACTCACTTGGATCGGATGTTGCCGTATAATATCGGAAAACTCATTTCCCGATATTATCATCCACCCTAGCCAGGGACTTTCGCACATCTTTCCTAGAGCATTGTCTCTCATCGTACCGAGAGCGAATGATTCCTTATTGACACACAATTCCCTTCGACGATATTCCGCTGTACCCGATCCTTGGATGTTTAGAATCCCATGGTTAGAGATTCATAAACTAAGGTCAAAGCACAGAAGTCCACCGACAAGGTGTCCTTGGTATCTCAGGTCCGAGGACCATCTACGCAACTGCAACAATAGAATCAAGCTGGTTGACAGTGAGGTACAATACCATCCAGCGATTCAGTCAGATCAGTTCAGTGAACTCATTCTCTAATGAGCACCTACAGATTCGCCTTAGTGCCTCCACACAAGTGACTATGAGATCAGTCACCCTCATCGCATGAGCAGGAGTAATCTGTACTAGTCCAACCGGATATCCGATGTCCTTCTCGGATATCCTCCAACTATGAACAATTAAGAATATGTGTGTTTAAGTGATCAGTCTCACTAGTATGATCTCATCATAATCTGATCACTATCGCACATATTCACGGACTTCATTATGAGACGATAATTAATACGATTTACACATAATGAATATTATGTCATTATATTAATAAATGAACTAGATTACAAAGTCATATTGGCTTGTAGGCCACCTAAGACTAACAGGTGCCTGGCCTTCCTCCTCAGCGGGAGGTTGAGTTCACTATTGAGCTTGGAGTGGGTATGGCGCCCTTGTCTAAGGCTCTGTATCGGATGGCTCCGGACGAACTCGCTGAGTTAAAGGCGCAGTTACAAGAATTGTTGGATAAGGGTTTTATCCGTCCCAGCACTTCTCCATGGGGTGCTCCAGTTCTGTTTGTTAAGAAGAAGGATGGTTCCTTGAGGTTGTGTATTGATTATAGATAGCTGAACCAGATAACAGTAAAGAATAAATACCCACTTCCGAGAATCGATGATCTGATGGATCAATTGCAGTCTGCTAAGATATTCTCAAAGATTGACTTAAGGTCAGGATATTACCAGATGAGGATCCGTGAGGCTGGTGTGAGTAAGACGGCTTTTAGGACTCGGTACGAACATTATGAGTTTTTTATTATCCCTTACGGCTTGACCAATGCTCCGGCGGCTTTTATGGATTTGATGAACCGGGTCTTCAGGGCCTACTTAGATCACTTCGTAGTGGTGTTTGTAGATGATATTTTAGTGTATTCTTCTTCTGAGGAAGAGCATGCCACGCATCTTCAGGTGGTGTTGCAGGTTCTGAGAGAGCACGAACTCTATGTCAAGTTTAGCAAGTGTGAATTCTGGCTAGATAAAGTGCACTTCCTGAGGCATGTCATTTCTGGTGACGGTATTATTGTAGATCCAACCAAGATTGAGGCAGTGATAGACTGGAGCAGACCAACGACAGTAACTAAGATCAGAAGCTTCCTGGGGTTAGCAGGGTATTACATACGGTTTGTCGATTTTTCCTCAACAGCAACCCCCTTGTCGAGGTTGACTCGTAAGGGAGTTCGTTTTGTGTGGACTGAGGAGTGTGAGCGGAGCTTTATTGAGTTGAAAACTCGTCTCACTTCAGCTCCAATTTTATTGCTTCCATCTAGTTCTAGTGGATTCGTGGTTTACTCAGATGCATCTCGTCGAGGTTTGGGTGTGATTCTGATGCAGCATGGTAAGGTTGTGGCCTATGCTTCTAGGCAGCTAAAGAAGCATGAGGAGAACTATCCCACTCATGACTTAAAGTTGGCGGCTGTGGTATTTGCACTGAAGATCTAGCGGCACTACTTACATGGGGAGAAGTTTCAGGTCTTCACTGATCACAAGAGCCTGAAGTATGTATTCACGTAAAATGATCTGAACTTGAGGTAGCGCAAGTGGATGGAGTTTATCAAGGATTATGATCTCGACCTTTCTTATCATCCGGGTAAGGCAAACGTGGTGGCAGATGCCTTGAGTCAGAAGATGGTTGTATCACATCTTATGATTCAGGAATGGAGGTTATATGAACAGGTTGTGAAATCTTCTTTTAGGATTCCTCGAGAGGCTGATAAAGCAGTGTTAGCCAGTTTAACTGTGAGGCCAGCGGTGTACCATTCTGTAATTGAGGCTCAGAGGGCGGATACAGAGTTACCACAGATTCTCCACATATTAGAGGTTGAGTTTTGGGATGATGGTACAGTCAGATTTAGAGGTAGACTCTATGTTCCAGCTGAGAAAGAGGTGCGCAAGAATGTCCTAGATGAGGCGCATCATTCTAGAGTGCATCCCAAAACAACTAAGATGTATCATTGTTGGAGAAGGCACTTTTGGTGACCTGGTATGAAGAAGGACGTGGCTGAGTATGTGGCAAGGTGCCTAACTTATCAACAAGTTAAGGCAGAACATCAGAGACCAGGAGGGTTGTTGCAGCCATTACCGATCCCAGAATGGAAATGGAAACATGTGACTATGGACGTTGTGATGGGATTGCCGGTGTCACCCAGCAAGAAAGACGCGATCTAGGTCATTGTTGATCGATTGACCAAGTTAGCTCACTTTCTAGCCATTAGGAAGGACTGGTCAATCGGTAAGTTAGGTAGCTTATTTGTGGAACGGATCATCTCTCTGCATGGGGTGCCCTTGTCTATCATGTCAGATCGGGATCCGAGATTTACTTCTAGGTTTTGGAGAAGTTTCCAAAAGGCCTTGGGTACACAGTTATCCTTCAGTTCGGCTTACCATCCTGAGACTGATGGGCAGTTAGAGAGGACCATTTAGACACTGGAGGATATACACAGATCTTGTTACCTAGATTGGGGAGGTTCTTGGGAGCAGCACTTGTCTACAGTGGAGTTTGCTTACAACAACAGTTATCATTCTACTATCGACATGGTGCCGTATGAGGCATTGCATGGGAGGCCATGTCGATCTCCTGTGAATTGGTCTAAAATTGGCGAGAGGCAAATAATAGGGCCAGAGTTGGTACAACAGTGTACTGAGGTTGCCAGAGTGGTGCAGCAGAGAATGACTGCAGCTCAGAGTAGGCAGAAAAGTTATGCAGAATATCCGTAGGAGACCGCTTGAGTTCGAGGTTGGGGACCACATGTTTCTCCGAGTCTCACCCTCCAAGGGTGTGATGAGATTCGGGAAGTGAGGTAAGTTGAGTCCGCGATATATTGGGCCTTTTCCCATTCTTGCTCGAATTAGGGAAACGGCGTATTAGCTAGCCTTGCTACCAAGTCTTGCAAGAGTACACGATGTGTTCCATGTTTCTTTATTGAGAAAGTATGTCCAGGATCCATCTCATGTCTTGGATTTTTCGGAATTGGAAGTCGTTGAGAACTTGTCCTTTCCGGAATTTCCAGTACGTATTGAGGATCGCAGGGAGCAGGTCCTTCGGAACAAGGTTGTTCCTCTGGTTAAGGTGATTTGGCAGCATCGCGAGGTGACCTGGGAGCGAGAGGATGAGATGAGAGAACAGTTTCCCTACCTTTTCTTGTAAGTTCTCTTGTGAGCTTGTACTATCATTTTCGATCTCGTTATTTTTATGGCAGTAATTTTGGTGACAAAATTTTTTTGGGGGGGGAGGATGTAAGGACTGAGGTTTCGGATCCGGTTAATGGGTCGGTTTCGGTGTTGGACCCCTTGATTTGGGCCCTTGTGGGGTTGGAGCATGGGCTCTTTTTTGCGTCGAGCTTGCGAGACGCTAATTGAAATAGGCGTCGGCCAAGGGGGATGCCATTTAGGAGCCATGCTGGGGTGCCACATGGGCGAGTGTTGGGACTCGAGTGTACGGCCCTGGTCTGATCATCTAAATGGCGTCGGCCATGGAAGATGCCATTCAGAGATCTGCCAGTGTACGACTTGCGTTCTATCGTCTGAACGACGTCTTCCTAGGACGACGCGATTTAGGCTTGTTCGGTTTGACGCCCAAACCTTCCCTCCTTTCCCTCATTTCTCTCCCTCTCACTCTCTCTCCTCCCTCTCTTCGAACCTCCAACGTACCCTTCCCCTTCTCCTTCCTTTCCTCTCCCCATTCTTCCTCTTCCTCCACTCCATCGACCTCCTACCCCTCACCACTACTACCACCATCTCCTCCGCGGCGCATTCCTCTCCAGACGGCGGCCGACATCCCGGTAGAGTAACGGCGTCCACAGCGGTACCGGCGGCGGCTTGTAGCGTGGCAGTTTGGTGGCTAGGAGCTAGGAGGAGTTCAAGTAACCAGTAGGGGGACGATCCTTACACGTGATTTGGTTGTTTTATCTAGGGTTGTCAACAGAAACCCGTTATCCGATTTTTCGATCCGTTACCGAAAAAAAATATCTGTTTTCGATAAAAAATATCCGTCTGATAGCTATCGGAATCGGATATTTCCAATAAGCTATCGGAATCGGAAACAGAAACTCTTGTTTCTATATCCGCTTTCCAATTTCCGATTCCGATTGTTATTAAATTTATTATTAAGAATAATATTAACCTTAGGATTTTTTTAATCTTATTAATCATTATCTAATATACTAAGACGTATTGGTTATTGATGAGGCAGAATCCGATTCGGCCCATTAAAACAGACCCAACACTGAGATCAATCTAAAAGCAGCAGTAATAGGCCCACTGGCAGCCCTCGGCCCAGTAAGTAGCCCAGTGGTCCTCGGCCCGTCAGCGACCCACAACCTTCGGTCCATTAGCGGCCCGATAGCCTTCGGCCCATTAGCGGCTCAGCAGCCCTCGGCCCAGTAGGCTCCAGCCCACTAAGCGGCATCTGGCCCATCAGTGGCCCTACCCCCTTCGGCCCAGTAGCCGTATCCGGCCCACTTCGGTGGGAGGGTTAGGCACTATGGCGGTTTACCAATAAACCCACAACATAGTCCTATATCGGCTGCCACCGTTAAGCATCATCTATCCTCCGCTATAAATACACGGCTATTTATTACCAAAGGTATGTCTTCGTGACCCCAAGGACTACAGTCCAAAAAGCATTAAAGCTGCTTCTTCTACCTCTTTGACTTCTGAATCGAATCATCTTCAGAAGCTAACTTAACCATTGGAGGGGGTTCCTAAGGGCCAAAGCCCGGGACCCTACTGACTGGTTTTTCTTCTTCTCTCCCTCCTGCAGGGGATCGGTTCGAATCTTCACCGACCTCCCCGAGTCGGTCTCGGCCACCGACCTCGGGACTTCTCCCTCCGGTCTCGATGCCATTCGTCGGCTGGTCCTAAGGTGCTTCGGCTCTGCCCCGCATCGGCTGTTCCTCATCCAGAGGAACTTCGGCCACGCCTTCCGCAGGCTAGCCGACATCCAACCGAGCGACCCTCGGCTTCGGATCTTCGGCATCGTCTCCGCCCTCGCCGCGTTACGGATCCCCATTGGGCCTCTTCTCCGATCCAGCTCCGGATCCTAACTTCGGATTCCATCCTCGGAATCCGGTCGTGATAACTTCGGCTACATCACGTGGCGCCGTCTGTGGGAAACAAGCAAATAATCATGTCTCATCGTCCTGTAACCCGACGATCCGGACAAGACGAGGCAGAGACGCGGACAACTTCAGCACAGCTACTTCATTCTGAAGGCGCTCCATCTGCTCCACCACAAGGCACGGCTCTGCCTGTCATACCAGAGTCCCCCGCTCCTGGAGACAACCGGGTGGAGGAACTTCAGCAGCAGGTGGCGACACTAGCCGCCGCCGTTACCTCTCTTGTGCCCCTACAAGATATGGTATCCGCCATCGCCCAGCGCATGGGGTTACTGGGCCAGCTCCCCCAACAAGCGCCGCCTCCTCCGCTTTATCCCGTCCATGATACAAGGTTCCGGTCGGCACCCTCGCAGGTCTTCCCTGACGAGACCGCCACGACGCGTAGCGAGCCTTCGGCACCGCCTGCCCGAGTCCCTCGCACCGACCGCATGATGACGGAGCAAGGTTATGCTTCGTCCGAATTTCGTCCAGCCGGAACCGGAGGACGATCGGTCACCATTTCAACTGCCCCGGACCTGGACCAACGATTGACGGCAATGAGGAAAGAGATGCAACAGATGGTGTCTCGGCCGTACAGAGCGCCTCTTGCCAGTACCATCCTGGACCAAACTCCGTTCTCGCTAGAACTCCTGGCTACCGAGGTACCTCCTAACTTCAAACTACCGAAAGGCCCCCTCTACGACGGAATGTCAGATCCGGTCTGCCACTTCCAAAGGTTCAATACCTACCTATCTGTCCGAAGGGTCACAGAGGTAGTCCGCTGCCGTCTCTTCCCCCTCACTCTTGAAAAAACTGCCCTAACCTGGTTTGAGACATTGGCCCCCAACTCCATCCACTCTCTAGTCCAGTTGGGCCAATTATTTATCGACTAGTTTTATGATGCCACCCGGCAGTGCAAAACTTCGGCCAGCCTACTAGCCATTCGGCAAGGCCCGACCGAGACCCTCCAGGAGTATTTTACTAAATTCCAGACCGAAGCCGCCCAAATCCCAAACCTGGACAGCTCGATTGCGGTCTCGGCCGTAATCAGCGGGTGCCGGAATGAAGGGCTTCTCGGCTCCATCGGGAAATGCCATCCCTCTACCTTCCAGGACCTCGTAGCCCGGGCCCACAAATACATCAACCGGGAGGCCCTGATGATGTCTAAAGGCAAGAATGCAGCCGAAGCAATACCGGCGCCTGCCCCTCCGGCGGTCCACCCTCGATCCGAAGATCAAGAACCCTCTCGTAAGCGATATCGAAGGGAGGAGTGGGACCGAGACAAGCGACGGGATCCGCAGCCGCGGTACCTGCTGCTACCTGCTCCCCCTTCTCGAATGCTTATGGAGGTGAAGGGCATGCTCCGGCGGCCGGAGCGCATCAAAACTGATCCTCGCTGAAGGGACCCCGGCAAATATTGTGAGTATCATCGGGAGATCGGCCATTCAACTGACGAATGCCGGCACCTTCGGGAGGAGATCGATCGCCTCATCAGAGAGGGCAGACTGCCGCAGTACCGGCGAGAGCAGCCTCAGCAGCAGCGGAACCGGGACGTCCCTGAGACGACCAGGCCGCATCAACCCCCGTAGAAGGAAGCCACTCCTCCGCCAAAGGTTACCTCGGCCCCGGTAGAAACATCTCACCAGCGACCCAATGCTGGGTCAATCATGATGATATCCGGTGGACCGGGAGAAGGATCGAGGCGTCGTCAGCTCAGCTCCACGACAGTAGCGGCAGTTGATGTCGAGCCGAAGCGGTCTCATCAAGAAGACATTACCTTCAGACAAGAGGATCTGACCGACATTCAGGTTCCTCACGACGACGCCCTCGTTGTAAACGTTGTAATAAACAGCTACGATGTTCATCGCATTTTTGTTGATAATGGAAGCGCTCCCAGTATATTGTTTTACGATTGTTTTGTAAAGATGGGATTGAACGAGGCTAATATGAAGCCTCACCGGGGGCCTCTATTCGGTTTCAACGGCTCGCCCTGCCGAGTAGAAGGCATTGTCCGGCTCCCTGTAACTATAGGTTCGGCTCCCCGGCAATTAACCGTAGAAACGGATTTTGCCGTTGTAAAAGTTGATTCAGCTTATAACGTCATCTTTGGCCGAAGGCTAATCGGCGGGATCGGAGCTGTGCCCTCGTCCTTTCATCAGAAGCTGAAATTCCATACCAGCCATGGAATAAGCGAAGCCAAGGGGAATCAAGAAGCAGCTTGGCAATGTTACATGATTTCGGTCAAGGGAAAGGCTGCGGCCGAATCCCTATCGATCGAATCTTCAGCCGAAGCGTCCCCGGGAGAGGAACTCGTCGCCGTCCCAGTTCCGGGAGGCGAGGGACGAACCCTCATGATAGGCTCCGGCCTGGAGAAAACCGAAGCAGAAAGACTAGCCGAGTTCCTGAAGGAGAACCTCGACGTCTTCGCCTGGTCTCCAGCAGACATGCCCGGGGTCGACCCGGAAATAGCGGAGCATCGGCTGCATGTCGATCCCAACCAGCCCCCGGTCAAGCAGAAGCGGCGTACCTTCAATCAGGAAAGGAGGTCCGCCATTCAAGCCGAAGTTCAAAAAGGGCTGGACGCCGGGGATCTCCGAGAGGTACATCACCCGGACTGGATCGCTAATGTGGTGATGGTGCCCAAAAAAGATGCCAAGTGGCGGATGTGCGTGGACTTCACCAACCTCAACAAAGCCTGTCCGATGGATAGCTTCCCACTACCTCGGATAGATCAGGTAGTAGATGCAACCTCCGGCCACGAGCTTCTAAGCTTTCTCGACGACTATTCGGGTTACCATCATATCCGAATGCATCCAGACGACGAGAGCAAGACCAGCTTCACGACTGATCTCGGTCTGTACTGCTATACCCGGATGCCCTTCGGCCTGAAGAACGCCGGCGCGACATATCAGCGCCTCGTCAACAAAATATTTGCCTCGCAGCTTGGCCGCATCATGGAAGTCTACATCGACGATATGTTGGTAAAAAGCTACGTCGCTGCAGACCACCTGGCCGACTTAGCCGAAACATTCTCCGCCCTGCGTCAATACAAAATGAAGCTAAATCCAGCTAAGTGCGCCTTCGGAGTGGCCTTCGGAAAGTTCCTTGGCTATATGGTCACTCACCGGGGGGTAGAAGCTAACCCCGCGAAGGTTTCGGCCATCATTCAGATGCGCCCTCCGGCTAACCTCCGAGAGGTTCAAAAGCTAAACTGAAGGATTGCCGCCTTAAGCCGCTTCATGTCTAGAGCGGCGGATTACTGCTTTCCCTTCTTTAAGCTGCTGAAGAAGGCCAATAGCTTCTCCTGGACAGACGAGTGCCAATCGGCCTTTGAACAACTGAAGGTCTATCTCTCCAAAGTTCCCATCCTGTCCAAGCCGATCGATGGAGAGCCGCTGTTCCTCTACCTCGCGGTATCTGAGACAGCTATCAGCGCCGTCCTCGTCCGGGAGCAAGACGGCGTTCAGAAGCCCGTCTACTATATAAGCCGAGCCCTCCAAGGAGCAGAGCTTCGGTATCTTGCTCTTGAGAAGCTAGCTTTAGCCCTCATCTCATCCGCGAGGAGGCTCCGGCCTTACTTCCTCGCCCACTCGATAAAGGTCCTCACCGATCAGCCTCTGAAGCAGGTCCTCTCCCGGCCATAAGTGTCCGGCAGACTGGCAAAATGGGCAATTAAATTGGGAGAGTTCGACGTTTCCTATGTGCCTCGAGTAGCAATAAAAGCTCAAGCCCTAGCCGATTTTATTACCGAGCTCACTCCCGAAGCTCCCTCGGCGTCTCCACCGGAAGTCATTATATCCGAAGCCGATGATACTTCGGCTCTTACGCCTCCGGCCAACGAATGGCGGCTCTATGTAGATGGCTCCACATGCTCCATGGGCAGCGGCGCCGGATGGATCTTGGCGTCTCCCGAAGGGGTCGTCACGGAGTATGTGCTACGCTTCTCCTTTCCAGCTACCAATAATGCCGCCGAATATGAAGCCCTCATCTCCGGCCTTCGGGCCGCTAGAAAGCTTGGCGTGCAGAACATAAAGGCATTTAGCGACTCTCAGCTAATCGCGAGTCATGTTTCTGGGGAATACGAGGCACGGGACGCGATAATGGCATCTTATCTCCAGGTAACTCGCAAGATCCTCGCTCAATTCAATTCCTACGAAATTGTGCGGATCCCGAGAGTCGAGAATGCTTGGGCCGATGCTCTCTCCTGGCTAGCATCAACTCAGGACGGGGGAGGAGGCCGAATCATTCTTGTAGAAGAACTCGCCGAGCCAAGCCTCGAAGAGTTGGAAGTCATGCAAGTGACTGAAACTGAAACCGAGACCTGGATGACTCCCCTGGCTACTTTCCTCCTCCGAGGAGAAGTCCCGCCCGATCCGAAGGAAGCCAGACGTATTCGGCAGCGCTCTTCTCACTTCCTTCTCTTGGACGGGTTGTTATATAAAAAGTCCTTCGGCCGACCCCTCTTGTGATGTCTCGGTCCGGCTGAAGCTGACTACGCACTACGAGAGGTACATGAAGGGGTATGCGGAGCACATGCAGGAGGAAGGGCCCTGGCTCACAAGCTTTTAAGGCAGGGATACTGGTGGCCGACGCTTCGGGAGGATGCAACTGCCCTCGTCCGTCGCTGCGATCAATGCCAGAGGTTCAGCTCCCTCATCCACCAGTCAGCAACCCTTCTAACTCCTTTATCAGACCCCTGGCCTTTCGCTCAATGGGGAATTGACCTCCTAGGGCCCTTTCCCGTCGCCACCGGCCAAAGGAAGTTCCTTATCGTGGCGGTAGATTACTTTACTAAATGGGTAGAAGCCGAACCCCTCGCATCCATAACCGATAGCAACGCGTGGAACTTCGTGTGGAAGTCCATCATCTGCCGGTACGACATCCCTCGGGCCATCATCTCGGATAATGGCAAACAATTCGACAGCCATCGGTTCAAGGACAATTGCGCTAGCTTCGGCATTCTCCACAAATTTACATCAGTAGCACACCCCCGGACAAATGGCCAGGTCGAGGTCACTAACCGAAGCCTATTACAAGGACTGAAGACTCGCCTCGGCGAAGCCAAAGACCGATGGGTAGAAGAGCTACCGAGTGTTCTATGGGCTTATCGGACTACGAGCCGAACCCCAACTGGCGAAACCCCGTTCCGTATGGCTTATGGGGTAGAAGCCATTATTCCTGTCGAAATTGGCATTCCCTCTCCGAGAGTTCTCACTCATAATCCGGAAGCCAATGAAGAGGCCCTAAAAGATCATCTTGATCTTATAGAAGAAACAAGGGATCGAGCTCGCATTCGGCTAGCAGCTTATCAGCAACGCATGGCCAGATCCACAACACTCGAGTGAAGCCCCGAAGCTTTGAAACCGGGAACCTCGTATTGAGGAATGCTCATGCGTCCAAACCCGCCGAAGCCGCAGGGAAGCTTTCTCCCAATTGGGAAGGGCCATATCGCGTAAGGGAGGTGATTCGACGAGGGGCGTATCGGTTGGAAACCCTTTTGGGCCAACCTCTCCCTCGCACCTGAAATGTGGAACGCCTTCGGTGCTATTTCATGTAAGTTACTTCCCCCGGAATTTAGCCAGAAGGCATGAATAAATTTCTCCCTTTGATATCATATCTGGCATGGTATTCTCTAAGTCCGTGTAAACCGTACCGGGAGTGGCTTCGGCCATGCAAACCATATCGGGAGCAGCATGGTATTCTCTTAAGACTGTGTAAACCGTACCGGGAGTGGCTCCGGCCATGTGTACCGGATCGGGAGCGGCATAGTATTTTCTTAAGCCCGCAGTAGTCCGTACCGAGTGGCTCCGGCCATGTGTACCGGATCGGGAGCAGTATTATTTGATGTCCATATCCGAATTTGGATTAGCTTCGGCCGTGCGAGCCGCATCTAAACAGCAATAAGGTCTCGGCCACAAGAAGAGCCAGACTCGGTCATTCATTCAGAACACAAATAGAAGCAAAGTACTTTTCATATATATATGAAAACAGAGTACAAAATCGGCCATACATCTGGCCGCAGCCTTTCGGAAAAGGCAAAACAAAAGCCGGGACAAGCCCCCGTATTAGCTCTCGGTATTTTCGCCATCTACATCGACGGGGGTCTGACCAGGAGATGGAGAAGGAGAATCCTCGACCTGGACAGCCTCGGTTGGGGTGACCTCGTCAGGAACGGCCGCGCTGCTCTCCGCTGGGGCCGAAGCTCTTTCGGCCTTAAGCTTCTTCCACCAGGCAAGAAGCTCTTCGCCTTCCTCGTCCGTCGGAAGGGCGATGCCGGTCAAGTCTACGGCCGAGCACGCCTTTTGGGCGATAGCCAGCCCTATGCTGAACACAGACGATGCCGCCTCGAGTTGAGCCTGTATTATCTCTTCGGTATAATCTGGGCCGGCCTTATAGCTGGCTACGGTTGTGCGAGCAACCTCTTCAGCCTTAGCCTCCAGATCTGCCTTCAGAGCCGACATCTCCTCGGCATGGCGGCGGCGGTCCGTGACCCGTTGGTCGACCTTGTCCTGGATCTCGGCCTTAAGAGCTTCATTCGCGGCCCGGCCCGCCTCCAGCTCCTTCTCGGCTTTCTCCTTCTCCCGCTCGGCCTTCGTCTTGGCCTCGGAGGAAGCGCGAGTCACCTCCTTTTGCTCCTCTAGCTCGGCCCGCATCCGGGCATTTGCTTTCAAGAGCAAGTCGACGCTAGCCTCAAGACTACGTCGTACCGGGGCGACTCCGCTAGAAGCCGGCTGGTCCGAGGCCTGGTCGACGTCCCGGAGCCTTTGCTGAATGGCCACCTGACGACGAATCAGGCCCCCACACATGACCGCGGTCTACAGCCAAAAGCAAACAGAAGTCAACAACCCCAAACAAGCCAAGGGAAATATTAGACCGAGGCCCATAAAGAAGCTTCTTTACCTGGACCGACAGTCGGGCGCACTGCATCGCCAAGCCGTCCGAGGACATCGCCTTCATCTCGTCCTTGGCTATCGGGAGGGTTAAGCCTCGGAGCAGGCGCAGGCACGTCCGAGAGTCCTCCAGACTCTCGTCCCTATAGATCCCCAGATTTGGGACCCATAGCTCGTGCTCGTGTTCGCGGGACGCCCGCGTCCCGGAACCTCCGAGGTCTCTTGTACCTGCCGTCGCAGCCGAAGGGGAATCGCCCCTCGACGTTTCGGGAGGTGACGAGAGCGGGGCCCCTCGGACAGCGATTGGCCTCTTGGCTGCCAGGGTGGGTTCTGTTTCACCAGGCTCATCCGCCCGGCTCCGCTTCGATAGTCGGTCACCCCTCCGTACGACCGACTTGCCCCTTTTCTCTCTTTAAAGAGTGGCAGCAGCGGCGCGGCCCTCAACCGAACCCGTTGTCTGTACTGTGGCCCGGGCATTCAGGGCCACGCCTCGTCCAGCCTCTCCCGCCTGCGCTTGGGACGGTTGAGATGGGCCAGACCGCTGGGCGAGCCGACCAAGGAGTCCCCGAATCCCGGTCATCTCTGCGAACAGAAGAAAAGGAGTTAGTAACTTACAGCGCGCAACTCTCCACAACTCAAGACCGACTTACCCTTGGCCGAAGCCTCAACACCCTCTTCGGTCGGAGGAGCTTCGGCCGGAGACTCAACCTCGGCGACTCCTTCAGTCTCCCCCGGGACATCTTCGGGAGGAAGATAAGGAAAGACCCGAGGAGGATCCTTCGTCGGATCCGGCCAGGCCCCCGTCTGTACGAGCCGCTCCTCTTCGTCGAAAAGCTCCGCTATATCGTACGGAGCCTCGGCTTCTATAAGGCTCACGATATGAAGCTGATCGGGGTTAAGGGAAGGCGGATCGGAGAGGCCTTCGGCCAGTGGTGCCCACTCAATAGGGAAGGGCCACACACTCTTCTCCTTCTCCAGGAGAGAGATCAAGATAAAGCTCTTCTTCCAACCGTGAATGGACGAAGGCTTCCCGGAAAAGATACCCCGGCCGAGGCGAGGGACAAAGCAGTACCAATCAGATTTTCCCTGCCGCTGTATCTTGAAAAGATAGCGGAAGATGTTTACCGAAGGGGTGACATCGATATAGGCAAGCACAGCCAAGAAGGTATAGACTGTCCGCCAAGAATTAGGGAAAAATTGAGATGGGGCCAACCCGTAGAAGCACAGAAGATTAATTACGAAGGTGGAAAGGGGAAGGCGAAAGCCCGCTCGGAAGCTCTCCTCGTAAATAGAGAAGCTACCCGGACGGACAGAGTTGACCCTGGTATTCATTCCAGGCCGATAGGGAATCATCCAAGACGAGAACTGATAGTAAGATGCAATGTACTTGACCCCATCGTCCGTAAGAGTACACATGGCTTCGGAAACTGTCTTGGCCTGACGTCGGCCGGAAGAGGAAGCCTGGCCCGTAGCGGGAACCTCTTTGGCTTCTTCGGCACTAGACATTTCGGCCTCGTCCGCCATGAGAGAAGCAAGGGAATTCGAAGAAAGGGGAGATGACAAGGAAGATTCGGCAGGCTGGGACGAAGAGCGAGAAGAATAACCTTCGGCCGAAGAACTACTATCAGCCGAAGGGGAGCTACGGAACATGGATCACAGAGCAAAGAGAAAATTGAGGCTTACCCTCAAATAAAATCTCCTCGACTGCCCACCGCCTCTCAAGCAACGGAAGCTTCCCCAGTAACAACTCCAGGCAACAGAGAGCCCCCAGCGACAGACAGTGCACTCAAAAGCACCTTCAATGGCCCATTCTTCGCCGGAGAAGCAGGGAGGCTCGGATGATCGCAGGAAAACGTAGGCGCGGTAAGAAGAGAGCGGAACAGTGCCCTGGGGAGGGCTCCTATTTATAGGGTAAAGTTGAAAGCATTCCCCGCCAAAATCAATGGCCAAGATCCTCCCCCTCATCGGCATCGCCTCTCTCAGATGCATGCCACGTGTGCCGTCCTTCGGCAATGATAACGGTCTGACTCCGGGATCGAGGGAAGATAATCAATGGCCGGAAGCGGTCCGACCCTTCGGCTGATAACTCGGATGCTCACCACGTGTTCCGATCCGCGAACCAGGGACGGGAGAGGCGGCAATCCAAGTGAAGTCTCGGGCAGAGAGCCGAAGTGACCCGCGATCCGCGTGATCACCAGGCACGGCCGGGATCCTTTTATGCTTTTAACGGGGCGACCGGATACGCGACAAGTGTCCCGTGTTTTCTCGCGACGTGACTGTTCTGACGGAAAACTCGACATCTTTCCCGTCCATTTATTATCAGGCCTGACATGGCCAGAAGACTCGTCCCTTCGCAATCGAGGACGAAGGCATTCATCACTGCGTCCCGAACGGAGACGGGACTAATGGGTACTACCCCTCGGTCGACCGAAGGCAATTCCTCTTCATAACAAAGCAGAAAGCTTCGGACAGCGCCTGTCACGTTACTCCCCCGAGGAGGCTTTAGACTATACTCTCGCCATCTCATGAATCTGAGGAAGACAAGAGTGGGGGGCTATGTGATGAGGCAGAATCCGATTCGGTCCATTAAAACAGGCCCAACACTGAGATCAGTCTAAAAGCAGCAGTAATAGGCCCACTGGCAGCCCTCGGCCCAGTAAGCAGCCCAGTGGTCCTCGGCCCGTCAACGAACCAGCAACCTTCGGTCCATTAGCGGCCCGATAGCCTTCGGCCCATTAGCGGCTCAGCAACCCTCGGCCCAATAGGCTCCAGCCCACTAAGCGGCATCTGGCCCATCAGCGGCCCTACCCCCTTCGGCCCAGTAGCCGTATCCGGCCCACTCCGGTGGGAGGGTTAGGCACTATGGCGGTTTACCAATAAACCCACAACATAGTCCTATATCGGCTGCCACCGTTAAACATCCTCTATCCTCCGCTATAAATACACGGCTATTTATTACCAAAGGTATGTCTTCGTGACCCCAAGGACTACAATCCAAAAAGCATTAAAGCTGCTTCTTCCACCTCTTTGACTTCTGAATCGAATCATCTTCAGAAGTTAACTTAACCATCGGAGGGGGTTCCTAAGGGCCAAAGCCCGGGACTCCTACTGACTGGTTTTTCTTCTTCTCTCCCTCCTACAGGGGATCGGTTCGAATCTTCGCCGACCTCCCCGAGTCGGTCTCGGCCACCGACCTCGGGACTTCTCCCTCCGGTCTCGACGCCATTCGTCGGCTGGTCCTAAGGTGCTTCGGCTCCGCCCCACATCGATTGTTCCTCATCCAGAGGAGCTTCGGCCACGCCTTCCGTAGGCTAGCCGACATCCAACCGAGCGACCCTCGGCTTCGGATCTTCGGCATCGTCTCTGCCCTCGCCGCGTTCCGGATCCCCGTCGGGCCTCTTCTCCGATCCAGCTCTGGATCCTAACTTCGGATTCCAGCCTCGGAATTCGGTCGTGATAGCTTCGGCTACATCAGTTATATTTAGGTTTCATTTTATATATTTTAAACAAATAAATCAAGAAATCAGTAATTTTCAATAATTATTGGAAATAATATCCGATTCCTATATCGAAATCTGAAACAAATCGGAAACGGAAAATAGACTTTTCGATTTTATCGAAAACAGAAACGGATAACGCACTTTCCGATCTTATCGGAATCGGAAACGGAAACAGGCTATCCTTATCGGAATCGAAAAATGGAAACACCTATTTCTGTATCTGTATCCTACCCGTTTACAGCCCTAGTTTTATCCATGTTTTTCGGCTTTGAAGCATGCGATGCGTGAGGAGATTTTGGGTTAAATGAGCATGTTTAAGGGACTTTCTGATGGAAATAGTCATTTTTATGAAACGGGGATTAACGTGTTTTATGCTATTATTTGGATTCTCCCCCGCTCTCTTGTAGCCTAGGGGAGGCGGCAAGAAAACCAGATTTCGGGCTCTAAATGGCGTCTGGCTAGGGCGACGCCATTTAAAATGGTGACGACCATGAGCGACGCCATTTAGACCAGATTTCCTCCGAGGTCAGTTTCTACGAGAATCAATTCAGTTTTGAATGGCATCTAGACCAGGTGACGCCATTTAAATGGTGACGACCATGGGCAACGCCATTCAGGCCAGTTTTCCCCTATGAACTTGTAACGACCCGCCACTCTATAATCGGGGATCCAATTACTAAATGGGTATCGAATCATTAATTTGGAGCCAAACCAGGATCTTGATAAGTCTGGAAAATAAATAATAAATTAAGCTAAACATTCACATCGCATCGAATTGTAAAGGAAGTGCAAGAATTAAAAATTATTACAATGCGACTAGACTCAGCACATAATTATATACTCCAACTGAAAAGAAATAGTTAAGCGTACATGCCAGAAAATAAAATAACAACTACGTCGGAGCATACCCTTGAACAGTGGCTGCTGGCGCGCGACCCAAGGCAACACTCTCCTCGCTACGCCTGCCTGGAACCCTCACCTGAAAACCGCAGGGGTGAGTCTCATCGAAAAGACTCAGTAGGGATCCTTCGATCCCCACCACCCACTCACGCACCCACAAGTGCAGCAACACAAATATAGATAATTTAAGCAAGTAAAGCAGTAAACACAATTCCTAAATTTTGATATAAAACGCATGCATTCAAAATATAGCATTCACAACTCTGAAACCATTCTACCACGGAGCCCACAACCAGCGTCTCGGCAAAACATACCAACCACACGGCCGAACGCGGGAAACGCCGACCCGCTGAGACCAAACAGCAACCCCTCGGGTAGCGCACTGGCTACTTCGGCCTGACAGGCTCTAAGTGGTTCTGCTTCCTCCAGCACAAGTGACACTCCGAATGTACCACTCCCACACCGGTACTAGCTATACCCCGGGGTACACCAATCGACCCTCTCTCTAGGCGTCACCCCACCACTCCCACACCGACGCCGTGTCACTCCCACAGCGACACAGGGTGCCTAAGCGCTAACAACTGTCACTCTAGGTCCACAATCACACAAAACATAACACAGTGCGATCCAATCACGTAGAAATCATCGTCCTTAAGTATGATTTCAAGCATGCAATTAACCCGACTATCTATCAATGTAAACACATGTTAATTGCAGGAATTAATGAGATTCTGTCTTGAATCGCGTCACCCAAGGCCGACGTCATTCAAGCCTCCTAAACTGGTTCATGTGAAAATGGGCCTCAGAATATGGCCTAAATCGCGTCGTTCAAACGGGTCGCCGTTTAAAAGGTGTCACTGTCCCTAGTCGCCTAATAACGATAGAAACAGAGACAAGCCTCGGGGTGATCTGAAGTTTAAAATGCATCGTGCACGGAAGTCGCCGTTCAAAAGGCGTCGATGTCCATGGACGCTAATCAATCCAGAGACATAGTCTGTTATTTGGGCTAAATTGCGTCTCGGGTGGAAGCCGCCTTTTGAAAAGGCGTCGCTGTCCTCCGACGCCGTTTAACCCTCACAGACAGGTTCTCCTTCCGCCATCCCCCAAGTCACAAGGCTGGATTTCTCCCCCAAATCGTACAAAAAACACCCCAAAGTAGAGGGGGAGGAGGAGAACCTAAATACCGTTTAAAACCCCCAATTTCTCATTTCATGCAATTAGTGTTTTCACCCCCAAAACCCCTTAAACATACTCCAAGGTGGGAAAAAACATGGTTTTAAACAAAATACAACGGGGATCGTCACCCTACCGATTACTCGAACTCCTCCTAGCTCCAAGCCGCCAACCCGTCTCGCCGCACGCCGCCGCCGGTACCGCTGTGGACGTCGTTACTCCACCGAGACGTCGGCCGCCGTCCGGAGAGAAATGCGCCGCGGAGGAAGTGGTGGTGGTAGTGGAGGAAGTTTGGAGGGAGAGGAGCAATGGGGAGAGGAAAGCAAGGAGAGGGGGAAAGGGGTGCCGGAGGTCGGAGGGAAGAGAGGAGAGAGAAGATAAAGGAGAGAATGAAGGAAAGGAGGGAGGGCTCGCGGGGTCAAACAGAAACTGGGAAAAACGCGTCGTCTAAGCCCGACGTCATTCAGATGACAAGACCGGGCCATATTCTGACAAACCAGGGTCGTACTCTAAATGGCGTCGTCCATACAAGACGTCATTCAGACAATAAGATCAGGGCCGTACTCTCGCAGCCCAAATCGCCGGACGCCGTTTGAACCGTGTCTCGCAAGCTCGACGCGAAAAGGAAACTAAGCCCCAGCCCCACCAGGGCCCAAACTAAGGGATCCGACCCGAAATTGACCCGATAACCAGATCCGAAACCTCAATCCTTACGGAACTAGTTTAAGGGTCTTGAATGACGTCGGCCACGGGCGACGCGATTCAAGACAGAACCTCATTAATCCCTGCAATTAAGATGTGTTTACATTGTTAGATAGTTTGGTTAATTGCATGTTGAAAAGGTACTTCGAGGATGAGGATTTCTATGTGATCGGATCGTACTGTGTTACATTTTGTGCGATCGTTGACCTAGAGTGACAGGTGTTAGCACTTAGGCACCCTGTGTTGGTGTGGGAGTGACACGGCGCCAGTGTGGGAGTGGTGGGGTGACGCCTAGAGAGAGGGTCACATGGTGTACCCCGGGGTATAGCTAGTACCGGTGTGGGAGTGGTACCTTCGGAGTATCACTCGTAGCTGGGGGAAGCAGAACCACCTAGAGCTGGACAAGCCGTAGTAGCCAGCACGCTATCCGAGGGGTTGCCGTTTGGTCCCAGCGGGTCGGTGTTTTCTACGTTCGGCTGCGTGGTTTGTGGGTTTAGCCGAGACGCTGGTTTTGGACTCCGTGGTGGAGTGGTTTCAAAATTGTGCATGTTGTATTTACAAATGTATGTGTTTTATATCGAAATTTAGGAATCTTTGGAGTTCTATGTACTGCTTTACTTATTTAATTACCTATATATTGTATTGTTGCATTTGTGGGTGCGTGAGTGGGTGGTAGGGATCGAAGGATCCCTACTGAGTCCATTTCGATGAGACTCACCTCTGCGGTTTTCAGGTTAGAGTTACAGGCAGGTGTAGCGTAGAGGGTTTTGTCTTGGGTTACATGTCAACAGCCACTATTCCAGGGTATGCCCCAATATAGTTGTTACTTTTCTTTCAGGCCTGTACGTTTGATTATTTGTTTTCAGTTGGAATATGTTATTATTTGTTGAGTCGAGTCGAATTGTAATAATTTTTAATACATGCACTTCCTTTACAATTCGATGTGTTGTGGAGTGTTTAGCTTAGTTTATCATTTATTTGTCAGACTTGTCGAGATCCTGGTTTGGCTCCAAATTTTAATGATTCGGTACCCATATAGTAATCGGATCTCCGATTATAGGGTGGCAGGTCGTTACAGGTGCTACCGTCGGAACACCCCCACCCCCCTCCAAGTCTAGTTCCTTGTGTGCAGTGTGCTGCCGAGGGTGGGGAGCAAGGGGAGACCCCCGTGTAGCTAGGGTTTCCTAGCCTCACGGGGTTCAACCCCTGGCCCGGGCGTATCGGCCACCGCCGGCATTGCCGTTGGCGCCGACGTGGGTTTGCCGGCAATGATTGGCCGGCATCGAGCTCCTTCCTCCACAGTAATTGTTCACAGGAAAGCTTGAAAGGGAGTGGTTGTGGCGCGACAGGGGGTGTCGCCGGTGGCCGGATGGCGTCGGGGACCACTGACGGGGTGCCCGACGACGGACCAGGGACCGCTCAGTGCCGGTGCCTCCGCTAAAAAGCCCACCCCCTCTCCACCCTCAATCTGGTTCCCTGTGTGCACGGCGTTGCCGGGGGTGGGGGGGCAGGGGCGACCCCCATGCAACTAGGGTTTCCTAGCAGCATGGGGTTCGACCCCTGGCTATGGCCTGGCCCGGACCAAGGTCAGACCTATGGATTAAAGATGATTGAGTGGATAGAAAGGTTGGGTGCTCTTGGGGTTCCACTTCCTAAAGATATGCATATTGATCTTGTTCTTGCTTCTCTTCCACAATCATATGTACAGTTTATTGTTAATTTTAACATGAACAAGATCCAAGCATCTCTGGCTGAAAAACTGAACATGCTGAAGACTGCAGAGGAGAACCTTGTGAAGGAAAAGCCCCAAGTCATTTCGGTTGGTAAGACCAACAAAAAGAGGAAGGCAGTTCAAGCCTTTAAGAAACTCAAGGGCAAGAAATAGAAAAAGCCAAAGGTTACTAAAAAGGATAAAGGTAAGGGAGCTGAAAAGGTTGATTACTTCTACTGTCATCATAAGGGTCACTGGAAGAGAAATTGCAAATAATACCTCAAAGACAAGGCTCAAGGAAAAGTGAAGCAGTAGGACGCTTCAAGTATCTATATGATAGATGTTAATTTATCAGTGTAGGCGCCCGGAACGTCCCCCCGTCGCGGCTGCGGGCTTCGGGCGAGGGTTCCTCCGTTCGTCTTAGCACTGTGGTGATTTAAGGGGGTTTAGAAATTGAAGTGTGATCGCCAGGAGCATTACCTTTCGGTCCCTGTGCTCCGCAGGAGTAAAAAGGTGATCGCCTTCTGTGGGAGCGGGAAATGCTGGCTCCTCCTTCTCTTCCTCCAGCCGGCCAGATGAGGAGAGCCTGGTACTCTGCATGCGGAAATGTGGTAAGGATCCCTGGAAAGAAAAGACAAAACAGAAAATAACCCGATTAGAACTATAATATGCAGAATCTATCCTTAAAAATATAAAAACTAACTAGAATTAGAGGGAGACGCACCGGATGGGTGTTTGGGAGGGAAGGTGACCATATGTTATGGCCACCCACCTCCCGTTTTTTGTTTGAAACCTCTAGGGGTAAAAGGTGCTAAGTCATCCTAAGATGCATGCATGCAGATAAGTGCTCGTGTGTGAAAAGTGAAATGATGTGTTGAAGGTAAAAGAAGAGAAAATAGAAGAGGGTTAAGAAAACAAGCTCATTTGGAGTGTGAAGGATTCTTCTGAGACTCCTCCTGACCGCTTGCCAACCTCCTCTGAGCCTTCCCTCCAAGAAGCCACCTCTTAACCCCCCTGCTCGAGAGGATATGGGGGGTTTAAATAGGTGAAAGGAAAATAGGAGAAAACAGGGGTCTAAATCCCCGTAAATCACCCTGGAGCCAATAGGAAGTGGTCAAGGGTCGGAGGTAGTGCGCGCGGCAGTCGTCGGAGTGGGGAGTGGTCGGAGTAGTGGGGACGTGGGCGGCGAGTAGAGGAGATCGTGGGGAAGACGAGGTCAAGGTGGTAGTTAGGGAGTGGACGGCCAGGTAACATGCCTTCTAATCTTGTGGTGGAAGACGGCCCGGTTGGCCTTCGAAGGGGGTGGAAGGCAAGGGGTGGCCTTCGAAGGGGGTGGAAGGCGGACTGGCTGGCCTTCCACGAAAAGGTGGTGAAAAGTGAAAAAAGGTGGTCAAAAGGTGGAAGGCAAGGTAGCTGGCCTTCCAAGGGGGTAGAAGGCAAGGGGTGGCCTTCAAAGGAGGTGGAAGGCGAACTGGCTGGCCTTCCACGAAAAGGTGGTGAAAAGTGAAAAAGGTGGCAAAAGGGTGGAAGGCAAGGGGTGGCCTTCGAAGGGGGTGGAAGGCAGACTGGCTGGCCTTCCACGAAAAGGTGGCTAGAGTCGGGCTTTGGATAATGGGCTTAGTTGTTAGTGGGCTGAGATGGCTAAATGGGGGGATTTTGGTGATGAAGGACTAACGATGGAGGGGACTCATGACCAAAAGGGTGGTCCAAAATCGGTGTCTACAATCAGTTAGAGATTATACATCATGGGTATTAGATACTGGATGTGTTTTTCATATCTGCAATAATGTGCAGATGCTGACAAGAAGGTTTAAGCTGAGGACAGGTGAGGTAGAGCAGAGGCTAGGAAATGGCGCAAGAGTTGCAGCGAACGTTGTAGGGACAGTGAATCTCAAGCTACCATCTAGAAACTATTTAACATTAGATGATTGTTATTATATACCTAACATAATAAGGAACATCATATATATTTCATATTTAGGTAATATTAGGTACAGTTTATCCATTAGGAACAAATGTTGTTCAATTTATTTTAGAAATAAAATAGTTGCTACTACTTCTTTATGTAATGGGTTGAACTTAATAGATGTATATCATGATAGTCTTAATGTCGATAATGCTCTTAAGAAAAACAAGTTTGAACTGAATAGAGCCTACCTATGGCATTGTAGGCTTGATCACATTGGAGAAAATAGACTCCGAAGATTGTATAAAGATGGATATTTATATTCATTTGATTTTGAATCATATGCAACTTGTGAGTCATGTTTGATGGGTAAAATGGCTAAATCCCCATTTACTGAAAGTGGAGAATGAGCCAAACACATATTAGAACTAATATATATTGATGTATGTGGTCCTATGTCTATCCAAACTATTGGTGGCTTCTCCTATTTCATTACATTCACTAATGATTCCTCAAGGTATGGCTTTGTGTACTTAATGAAGTACAAATAAGAAGCTTTTGAGAAATTCGGAGAATTTAAGAATGACGTGGAGAAACAAACTGGAAAGTGTATCAAAACCATCCGATCAGATCGAGGTGGAAAATACTTAAGTACAAAGTTCATACGGTACCTAAAGGATAATGGTATCCTTTCTCCGCTTACACCTCCTTATATACGTCAGATGAATGGGGTATCAGAAAGACGGAACCGCACATTGATGGAAATAGTGCGTTCAATGATGTGCATGTCTAAATTACCAGTGTCCCTATGAGGATATGCACTTATCTCTGCTATTTATATCCTAAACAGAGTACCCAGTAAATTTGTTGAATCCACTCCATATGAGATATGGAAAGGAAGGAAACCAAATCTTAAGCATATTAAAGTTGGAATGTCCTGCTCATGTTAAAAGACATGATTCAGATAAACTGGAGTCTGGAACTGACAAGTGTATATTTGTGGGGTTATTCAAGGGAAACTTACGGTTACTACTTTTGTCATCTTGGTGAACAAAAGATATTTGTCGCCAAGAGAGTTGTCTTCTTAGAAGAAGATTATATTTTCAAAAGGATAATGAGAGTAAAGTAACTCTAGAAGAAATTTTAAACCTACAAACTAACACAAGTTCATCAGATGAACCATTAGTCTCTGAACATGTTCAAATACACATATAGGAACCTCGTAGGTCTATTAGAGTGCTTAAACCACTCGAGTGATATGTGGGACATATCAGTGGGAATGATTCTAGGACACTCTATAATAAGGATGATGATCCCAAGACTTACCAAGAGGCCATTGAGAGTCCAGAGGTCGAAAAATGGCAAGAAGCCATGAACGTTGAAATTCAATCCATGTACAATAGCCAAGTTTGGAACTTGGTAGACTTGCCTAAGGGTATAGTACCTATTGGTTGCAAGTGGATCTTTAAGAGAAAGATCAGTGCAGATGGACGTATTGAAACTTATAAGGCAAGATTAGTAGCAAAGGATTGCCGTCAAAGACAAGGTGTTGACTATGACGAAACTTTCTCACCTGTTGCCATGATTAAGTCTATCAGAGTACTTCTCGTCATTGCTGCATATCATGATTATGAGATCTGGCAGATGGATATGAAGACAACCTTCCTTAGTGGAAACCTTGAGGAAGAGGTGTATATGATACAACCAGAGGGCTTCACTTCGAAAGAATCTCTAGATATGGTATGCAAATTATAAAGGTCTATTTATGGACTGAAGCAAGCTTCCTGAAGTTGGAACATAAGGTTTGATAAGACAATCAAATCTTATGGTTTCATTAAGAATCAAGATGAGTCATATGTGTATAAGAAAAACAGTGGGAGCACAATCACCGTCTAAGCCCTTTATGTTGACGACATCCTACTTATTGGGAATGATGTAGGGAATACAATCTTATATTAAAACTAGAAACCAAAAGAGAAGCCAGAATGAATCACCTTACCTAAAAGGAAATCCATGGAAATCCGAATTGTTGCTAAGATATTGCTGAGCTACTCCCACTTTGATGCCTCTAGCTACCTTCTAAAAGCTGCAAATCTCTTCTATGTTAAAGATAGAAACCAAAGGAGGAGAAGGCATGTATTACCTTACCGAAAGGAGATTCATTTAAGTTCGAGTTGATGCTAAGATAGTGTCAAATTGCCCCAAATTTGAGGCCTTCTACTTACTTGGAACTTCAAACCTTATGGTAAAGTTAGAAACCAAAAGGGGAGTATGAATGTACCACCTTTCCTGGTTGAAGATTTTTTTCGAAGTCTAAGCTGCCCCCAATTTGATGCCTCTAACTACTTACTAAAACCTGGAGATCTTTTCCATGTCAAAGTTAGAAACCTAATGAGGAGTAAGAATGTATCACCTTACCTAAAAGGAGAACCAAAGTCTGATTTTTGGCTGAGATGTTGTCGAGCTACGATGCCTCCAATTGCTTACTAAAACCTGCAAACATTTTCTGTCAAAGTTAAAAACCTAAGGAGGAGTAAGAATGTACCACCTTACCCGAAAGGAAATTCTTCAAAGTCTGAGTTACTGGTGAGATATATCGAGATGCCCCTAAATTGATGCCTCCTACTCACTACTAGGAACTACAAATCTTATGTTAATGGAGGAGCAAACACATATCACCTTATCTAGAAGGAGATTCACCGAAGAATGATTTTCTACTAAGATATTTTCGAGCTGCCCCCAGTTTGTTGGCTCCGACTAGGGGTGGTCACGAGCCGAGCTAAGCCGAGTTATAACTCGCTCGAGCTAAACTTGACTAAGATTATTTGAGCTCGAGCTAAACTTGACTATGATTTGATTCCTCCAACTACTTACTAAAATCTAAAAATCTAGTTTATATTAAAGTTAGAAACCAAAAGAGGAGCAGGAATGCATCACCTTACCAAAAAAGGGATTCTTCGCAGTGTGAGTTATTACTACGATATTGTCGAGCTGCCCCCTCCCCCCCAAATTTGATGCCTCTTACTTATTAGGAATTCCAAAGCTTATATTAAAGTTAAAGACCAAAGGAGTAGGAATGAGTCACCTTACCTAAAAGGAGATTCATTGAAGTCCAATTTACTGTTGAGATATTGTCAAGCTGCCCCTCAATTTGGTGGCTTCAACTACTTATTGTAAAACTGCAAATATTGTCTATGTTAAAGTTAGAAAGTAATAGAGGACTAGGATTGTGTTGAAGATTTTGAACCAAAAAAACCCTAGAAGATAATGGAAAGAGAAGAGAATGAGGAAGAGAACGACAGCCATGTATGCAACCACACATATGCATTGTTGTCTGCACGTCTTTCTCTCTCTCTTTTATTCATTAGGATAATAAGTTTACAAATAAAAAATATCTCCCATAACAGGGGCTAAAGAGACATAAAAAAGGACTCTAGCTACTCTCAAAATACTTAACATAGGAAGAAAAAAAATAAAAGGACCAAAATGCCCGCTTACTTATGATTGCGCTACATTCCCGCTCAAGTTGAGTATATATATCTTATGTTTTGAAACCAGAGGAGAAGGAATGTATCATACTTAACATGAAAGGAGATTTATTAAAAGTCTGACTTGCTGCTGAGATATTGTTGGGCTACCCTTAATTTTATGGCGCCTACTTAGTAAGAACTATAAATATTTACGTTTAAGTTAAAAATCAAAGGAGGAGTAAGACTGTATCACCTTGCTTGAAAGGAGACTCATCCAAATCCAAGTTGCTACTGAGATATCATCGAGCTACCTCGATTTGATGCCTCCAAGTGCTTACTAAAAACTGCAAATCTTATTATCTATGTAAAGGTTAGAAACCAAAGAAAAAACAGGAATGTATCACCTTACTTGAAAGGGGATTCTTCGAAGTTTGAGTTGCTACTTAGATTTTGTCAAATTGCCCCCAATTTGATGTCTCCTACATACTAGCGGCTACAAATCCTATACTAAAGTTAGAAACCAAAGGAGGAGTAATAATGTATCACCTTACCTGAAAGGAGATTCATCGAAGTTCAAGTTGCTACTAATATTTTGTTGAGTTGCACTCAATTTGATGACTGAAATTACTTTCTAAAAGCTGTAAATCATATACATATTAAAGTTAGAAGAAACCAAAGGAGCAGAAATGTATGATCTTACTCGAAAGGAGATTATTGAAGTTTGAGTTGCTACAGAGATTTTATCGAGTTGTGCCCAATTTAATGATTGCAACGACTTATTAAAAGGTGTGAATCTTATATATGTTAAAGTTAGATACAAAAGAAGGAGCAAATCTTACCTGAAAGGTAATTCATCGAAGTCTCAATTATTACTGAGATATTGTCGAGCTGCTCCTAATTCAATGCCTTATACTTACTAGAAACTACAAATCTTACGCAGATATATCACCTTACTTGAATGGAGATTCATCGAAGTTCGAGTCGCTACTTAGCTTTTGTCAGGCTACCTCTGATTTGATGCCCCCTACTTACTAGAAATCAAAGGAGGAGCAAGAATGTATTTGCTTACTTGAAAGGAGATTCATCAAAATTTGACTTGCTGCAGAGTTATTGTCGATCTGCCTATGATTTGATATCTCCAACTACTTATTAGAAACTGGAAATCTTATCTATGCTAAAGTTAGAACCTAAGGGAGGAGAAGGAATGCATCATCTTACATGAAAGGAGATTCATCGAAGTCCGAGTTGCTGCTGAGCTTTTGTTGAGCTGCCCCCAATTTGATGCCTCCTACTTACAAGGAACTAAATCTTATATTAAAGTTAGAAATCAAAATTGGAGCAAGAATGTATTGCCTTACCTGAAAGGAGAATCATCAAAATATGAGTTACTGCTTAGATATTGTCAAGTTGCCTCCGATTTGATACAACCAACTATTTACTAAAAATTACAAATCTTATATGCTAAAGTTAGAAAGCAAAGGAAGAGAAAGAATGTATCACCTTACTTGACAGTAGATTCATCGAACTCTAATTTGCTTCTAAGATATTCTTGAGTTGTCCCCTAATTTGATGGCTCCAACTAATTATTAAAAAATAAAAATATTATCTATTTGAGTTAAGAAGTAAAGGAGAAGCAGGAATCTAAGACCTTGCTTGAAAGGAGACACCTTGAAGTTCGAGTTGTTCTTGAGATATTGTTGAGCTGCCCCAAATATAATGTCTCCCACTTACTAGGAACAACAAATCTTATGGTAAAGTTAAAGAAACCAAAGAAGGAGCTATATCACCTTTCTAAGAGGAGATTCATCGAAGTCCGAGATGTTGCTGAGATATTGCCGAGTTGCCTCCAATTTGATGCCTCCCACTAACTAGGAACTACAAATCTTATTATGTTAAAGTTAGAAGCAGAATGAGGAGTAGGAATGTATCACCTTACCAGAAAGGATATTCATCAAAATCAGAGGTGCTGCTAAGATATTGTTGAATTGTCCCAATTGGGGGCCTTCTACTTTTTAGGAACTACAAATCATATGTTCAAGTTGGAAACCAAAAGAGGAGCATAAATGTATCACCTTATCTGATAAGAGATTCATCCAAGTCCGAGTTGTTGCTGAGATATTGTAGACCGGCCTCCAATTTTATGCCTCCTACTTATTAAGAACTATAATCTTATGTTAAAGCAAAAGAGAAGCAAGAATGTATCACCTTACCTAAAACGAGATCCATCGAAATCCGAACGGCTGCTAAGATATTTCCAAGCTACTCCCACTTTGATGCCACCACCAACTACCTTCTAAAAATTGCAAATCTTATCTATGTTAAAGACAGAAACCAAAGGAAGAGAAGGCATGTATTACCTTACCTAAAGGAGATTCATTGAAGTTCGAGTTGATGCTAGTGTCAAATTGACGCCAATTTGAGGCCTTCTACTTACTTGGAACTTCAAACCTTATGGTAAAGTTAGAAACTGAAAGAGGAGCATGAATGTATCACCTTTCCTGGTTGAAGATTTTTTCAAAGTCCAAGTTACCCCCAATTTGATGCCTCCAACTACTTACAAAAACCTGGGGATCTTTTCCATGTCAAAGTTAGAAACCTAATGAGGAGTAAGAATATATCACCTTACCTAAAAGGAGATTCACCAAAGTCTGAGTTTTGGCTAAGATGTTGTCGAGCTGCCCCAGATTTGATGCCTCCAACTACTTACTAAAACCTGCAAAATTTTTTATGTGTTAAAGTTAGAAACCTAAGGAGGAGTAAGAATGTATCACCTTATCCGAAAGGAGATTCTTCAAAGTCTGAGTTGTTGTTGAGATATAGTCGAGCTGCCCCTAAATTGATGCCTCATACTCACTACTAAGAACTACAAATCTTATGTTAATGGATGAGCAAAAATGTATTACCTTACCAGAAATGAGATTCACTGAAGAATGATTTGCTACTAAGATATTGTCAAGCTGCCCCCAATTTGTTGGCTCCAACTAGGGGTGGCCACGACCAAGCAAAGCCAAGTTATAACTCACTCGAGCTAAACTTGACTAAGATTATTCGAGCTCGAGCTCAAGCCCGAGCCTAACCCAAACTCATTTTGTGGGCTCAAGCTTGGCTCGCCGAGAAAGGAACTCAGCTCGAATTTAGTCGAGCTCAGCTCGTTATAGCACTATTAAGCTAACTTAGCCAATACACTAAGTTCACCCAACTAGAAACAGTCGAATTGCTAAGCTTGAGAAGGTGCAATAGAGGGAGGCTTGAGATTTAAAAAGAAAGTTGGGTGAAATTTTTGTAAAGTAACCAATGGCAGACTAAGGCCCAAATATGAGCTCAAGTAGCTTACGAACGGTGGCTCGTGGCCACCTCTAGCTCCAACTACTTACTAAAAACTGCAAATGTCATCTATGTTAAATTTAAAAACTAGAGGAGGAGCAGGAATTTATCACTTTACCTGAAAGGAGATTTATCGAAGTCTAAATTGCTGCTGAAATATTGTCGAGCTGCCCCCAATTTTACGCCTTCTACTTACTAGGAACTACAAAACCTATGTTAAAGTGGGAAACCAAAGGAGGAGAGGTAATGTATCCTTACCTAAAAGGCAATTTATCGAAGTCTGAGTTGTTGTTGAGATATTGTTAAGCTGTCCCCGATTTGATCCTTCCTACTTATAATAAATTACAAATCTTATGTTAAAGTTAGAAACCAAAGGCGAAGCAGGGATGTATCACATTGCCTAAAAGTAGATTCATTGAAATCCGAGCTACTGTTAAGATACTATCGTGCTGCCCCCAGTTTGATGCCTCCAGCTACCTACTAAAAACTGCAAATTTTATCTATATTAAACATAGAAACCAAAGGAGGAGAAGGAATGTATCACCATACCTACAAAGAGATTCATTGAAGGTGATACCTACAAAGAGATTCATTGAAGTTCAAGTTGTTGAGATATTGTTGAATTTTCCCCAATTTGATGCTTTCTATTTACTAGGAAGTAAAAATCTTATGCCAAAGTTAGAAACCGAAGGAGGGGCATGAATGTATCACCTTACGCATAAAGAGATTCATCAAAGTCCAAGTTACTGTAAATGGATTGTCGAGTTGCCTTTGACTTGATGTTGCCAACTATGCAAGAAGAGTAACAAATCTTATCTATGTTAATGTCAGAAACATTGATGCTTCTCCCTAAACAAAACTATAGAATTTTAATTAAAGAGTTAAACTATACTCTATGCTTGTATTAGAATTTTAATTAAAGAGTTACTCAAACCTCAAATAAGGCACCTTGCGTGATGAGCTATTACTTCAAATGTATTTTGTTTTTTATTTGAAACTAAATAATATTTTAGTATATTGCCAAAACAAAAAGTTAAACTATCACACTAGTTAGAAGTTCAATCAAACACTTAAGTATACTTTAAATAAGGCACCTTGCATGATAATCTACTACTACATTTTGTTTTCACTTTCAAACACAATAAACTAACTTAAATATTCAATATAATCCCCTTCCTCGAATCTTTCCTTCTGTTCCTAATCTCTTTCTTTCCCTGTCTCCTCTGTTAGTTTTTGGGTGTCCTACAGACCAATTATAGGCCGTGTAGGCCCAATATATTGTACAATCTTGTTCAATATTATTAAGTGATAATTAGAACGTAAACTTGTAATCTGTGGATTGCTTTGTGTTGTCCTTAGGATTTATGGTTGTAAAGTCAATTTCGAGATGGGATCTCGAATGTGAGTTTGACTATATATGGACATATACCTTAAATTGTTTCTGATTGGAGAGTAATCACTTTGGGACATTGATTACTCGTAAATCAGCACGCTTGATGTGTAGATGACCAATCTCACGGTCATAGGTGCAGGGAATCAACGCATATGTGTAGGTGTTCATCCTAGGAGGACGTTCATTGAACTGATCTGCTGATAGATCTTCAGATGGTTAATTATACCTAATGTCAACTGAAGATCTATCTGTCTCAGTAGTATCGTTGATCCTAAGACCTGAGACATTAATGGGGTCTTGCATAAGGACTAGTTTGGTTTAATGTTTGGTTAAGTGACTTTAACCATAAGTCATGAAACATCGAATTATTAGCCACATCGGAATACATGCGAAGATCGTTAATGGTCAAGAGAGGATCGCTTACTGTTAGGTATATCATAGACAGTTGATGAGTCATGACATGGACGCTCCATTAAATCCGTGGCCAGGGTGGTATCAGTTCGGTTAGAACGAACGTGAACTTATTATGGAGGTCATGGTCAGACGACACGATCACTAGTGGTTTGACGAAACCATACCGCACGATCGGATCAGACTCATAGAATGAGCAAGGGATTATAGCGATACGGTAATTGAAGACTTACAGGTGCCAGACAGGGTGAGGAAGAACCCGGCATCTTCTGGGATCATGCGGATTTGCTTGACCCAATGTGATCAAAAAGGTCCAGAACAAATTAAACAGTTATTGGGAATGACCGGTTTAATTTATATCTAATTAGATTAGAAGTTAATGTATCTTTAAACCAGAGTGATAATGGGCCTAGAGGATCAAACACAAATAACTCTTGCAGAACGGAATATTATTGTATGGAAAAATATACTAAAGCATCAAATTCTTTTGTGAAAAGAATTATAAATGGCTTAAAAGTATATATACAATAATATAAAGGACATATATATATATAATATGCGCTATTAGGCTTATTTGATAAATGAGCTAATAATAATATATTGATATATAAAAGGTCATCGGGTTAACATTTAACCGCAGTAATTTTTAGCCGATGCAGCAAAATGACGGGATTGGTTGAATGAGCGGTTCAAGTTGCCGCCTTTAATCCTTTATATAAACCCGTCTTCTCTTCAACCCACAAGCTAATTAACCCATTTCCATAGTTGGCCATCATGAAAAGAAAGAGGAGTTGGACTCTTCCCAGGTTCTTGAGGCAAGAGGGATTGTGCGGGTTTGAAGAAGAAAAGCTCCGTCGTTGCGAGGTTGTGTAGATTAGCTCTAGAGGTCGTACGCTTGTGCGGCTAAAAGCTTCGAGGAGTTCGACATCAATTTTCACAGGAGAACGTGTTCTGTGCAAGGTGATAAATCTCGTGTGATTCATTTAGATCATTTTTGTTGCATCAATCGGAGCCCGTAACTGGTTTGGGAAATCATTTTATTTTATGTTCTTCCGATGATGTGATTTACCAGGGGGTTACGACTGAACCCAACATCCTCTAGGTATTCTCATGAATTCAACTTCGCGATCAGTGATCGAAAACTAATTATGGCTTCAAAAGGGTTCCAAAATAAGAGTATTCAAATAATATGTGATCTAGTGCCATCATTTCAAGGCAATCATTCTTTCGCAAGAATAACATTTATTAAACAGTTCTTTATGTCCCTCAATTTTCTCAGGACTTTCTTTGCATCTTCTTGATTCTTAACTTGTATGCATATGAAGGATATTGGTAAGATTTCTTGACCATCAAGTGACTTAACCCTAGTTAATCTAACCAAGTTTCTTGACCATCAAGTAACCTAACCCTTAAGTAACCCAACCCCCAAGTAACCCCCTTTAACCCTCCCCTCTCTTTCTATAAATAGGGGGTGGTCCTCCCATTTCTCCCCATCCCATTTCCTTCCTTCCCACCTTCCCCTCCTTCCTCTTTGCCCACATCCAAGAGAGTAAGAGAGAGAGAGAAAGAGAGAGAGATTTTAGAGCAGGAGTGGGGGCTGTTCGCAGGATTCTTCACACAAGTAGGAAGGGGTTACTGTTGTGTCCAAGAGAGCTCCTAGTTTAAAGACAAGTACATGATTCTTTTTGCATGGTTATTTTTCTATTGCGAATGGCCTGTTTTTCAAAAATGTATTTTCCTACAAATTTAAGAAGATGCTACTAATCCGTTATACTGTCAAAATGGACCCCCAACCAAGATGCTACTAAGTCATTATAATGCCGAAATGAACTCCCAACCAAGATGCTACTAAACCGTTATGCTGCCGAAATGAACACCCAACCCTTGCCTAAATCCCCATTTCTATAAGTCCCTCATGTTAAAATCGAAAATGCTACGGACAATGCCACCTTAGGAGTTCATGCTTCCGAATTATACAAGCATCCGTGTGAGGCGGACATAATTAAAAGACGTAACCTGAGGCAAACGGGTAAATCCTGGATACGATTCTCCCAGTCCAGGTGAGATGGGTGGGTCCCCCTGCTGCGCAGTGGAAGCGCTAGTGGGCATTTGCCTTACCACTGGCTGCACGTCATGCTAACCTCCTCATGTTGGGGTTTGGATGCATGTCCGTTAAATAAGTGAAAAGATTCATGCTATCCGTATGTTATATATGTTTATAACTTCATGCTATTCCATGATCTTTTCACCATGCCATGATGCTATGACATGCCTCTATTATGCTTATACTCATGCCATGCCATGCCATGTTTAAGTCAAGTCACGCCATGATGTCATGCCATGAATCTTTATATTTATACCCATGCCATACCATGTTACGCCATGCTCTCTTGACCATGCCATGATTTTCCATGATCCTTATGTTAGCTAAAGTTTGTTATATTATATTCTATCATGCCATGATTATGTAGTAATATCATATTGTCTTTTTACGTTTATATATATGATAAGCCATGTAGTGGTATCATGTGCTTGCTGAGTCGGTAAACTCACATACTATTTAACCTCCTTTCAGGAGAGGACCTTCTTAGGGCAACCGAGAAGTCTATACGAGCTTAGTTTAGTTAAACAGAGGTTGTTTTTGTAAGTCCAGTCCCTATGTAACTTACATGTTGTATCCCTGGACTTGATGTATTGTAATGCACTGTGTATGACATCTATATGAAATGTTTTGTTTATTTACATGCAAAGTGCTCAACCTTAACTGTAAGTCATGTTCGGGTTGTTCCCGATGTTAACGGATCCCTTCGGTTCGTAGTAAGCCGGCATGACTGAACTGGCCGACAGGGAGTCGTTACAATTGGTGGTATCAGAGCAAGGTTAAGGATGAGCACTAAAAGCATGTACAACAAGTCCAGGATTAGTAGAATTAGGAGGCCAGACTTAGGTAAACCTAGACTAACCTATAACTTGTCCTATAGGTCATGGCGACTAACGGACGAGGGAGGATGCCTAGGGCTAGAAGGATCAGTCCAGAGTCCCAGAATACTACACATGTTCCTCCACCATCATCCCTAGATATGGGAGCCATTGTCCAGATTTTCCAAGGATTTCTTCATGCTACCCAACAACACCAGAACTCTGTAGACTAGGGAGGCCAGGCAGGATCGCTATGGAACGATTTAAGAAGATGGGACCTCCTATTTTTAAGGGGGAGAGCGACCCCCTATTAGCTGAAAGTTGGATACGGGAGATCGAAAAGATCTTTCGTGCCATCCATTGCCCAGATACTGATAAAGTAAATCTAGGAAGTTACATGCTACAAGATCGGGTAGACACATGGTGGTCTTCTACCCTCCGTACAAAGTTTGCTGGAAGAGAAGGAGAGGTAGCATGGGAAGAATTTTTAATAGCCTTCAGGGCTAAGTTCTTTCCACAACATATCCAAGATAAAATGATGCAGGAGTTCCTATCCATAACACAAGGCATTAAGTCAGTTATGGAGTATGAAGCTAGATTTTCTGAATTGGCCAAATTCGCACCTTACATGTGCCTTGATGAACGTTGGAAGCTACAAAATTTTTTGATGGGGCTAAAACCTATATTACGCACTAAGCTGGTTGCACACAAATTTAGCTCTATGGAAGAGGTGGTGTAAGCTGCGTGCAGGCAAGAAGCTGAGCGTGAGATTTATTTAGAAGAATGTAAGGTAGTTCTCAAGAGACAGGCATCTTCCTCTATGCAGAGGCAAGCATCATCATCCATGCCCAAGAAGAGAAATACTGAGTCCCCAAAGATGCCAGTAATGACTGTTACTCCATCTTCTCGAGTTCCTTCTAATCCTTTGTGTCAAAAATGTGGGAAAAGGCATGAAGGTTGTGAATGTCTGAGGGGATCAGGCCGATGCTTTGGTTGTGGGGAGACCGGACACATTATGAGGAACTGTCCCAAGGTTAGAACCACTACTATGCCAGCACCAGCATTAGCACAGCAAACGGTTCCCGCCAAATCACGAACGCCAACTCGTGTTTTTGCCTTGACTCGAGAAGATATGGGGGCTGTTGAGAACGTCACTAAAGGTACGGTTCTTATAGCCGATACTTATGCTCGAGTTCTTTTTTATACTGGTGCTACGCATTCCTTCATTTCAGAAGAATTCATACAGTCATTACCTGATAAGATAGATTTAGTTGAAACTCCAGTCCTTATGACTAGTTTCACCCCTGGGGGAATTCTCCAATCCCAAAAATGCATTACCTCTCTTAAAATAGAGATTGAAGGTAGACAACTCTCCACACAATTACATGTCCTTAAGATGAAAGACTTTGACATTATTCTAGGGATGGACTGGTTAGAACAACACCATGCTATGCTAGATTGTCGAAGGAAAAAGATTCTTTTTAGAATCCCAGGGGAAGAAGAGTTCTCCTTTAAACTCCCCAAACCTGGAAGGCAAATCATCTCAGCACTTAAGGCACGGCACTGTATTGACAAGGGTTGTACTGCTTACCTAGTCAGTGTAGTTTCTATCCTAAAAGAAAAGAAAGCCCTCTCTATCTCTGATATTGAGGTAGTTGGAGAATATCCGGATGTTTTTCCTGATGAATTACCAGGCCTTCCGCCAGTGAGGGAGATCGAATTCTCAATTGAGCTTCTCCCAAGCACAGTACCCATTTCTAAGGTTCCCTATCGTATAGCACCTGCTGAGTTGGCAGAATTAAAGAAGCAACTTCAAGAACTATTAGACAAGGGATTTATTCACCCTAGTGTGTCTCCATGGGGTGCTCCTGTTTTATTTGTTCGGAAGAAGGATGGATCTCTGTGGCTCTGTGTGGATTATCAGAAGCTGAATCAAGTTACTATCAAGAATCGGTATCCACTGCCGCGAATTGATGATCTATTTGATCAATTACAAGCAGCCACTGTATTTTCAAAGATAGATCTTCGATCAGAATATCATCAGTTGAGGATTAAAGAAGAAGACATTCCCAAAACAGCTTTTCGAACTAGGTACGGGCACTATGAATTAATAGTCATGCCTTTTGGTTTAACCAATGCCCCTGCAGCTTTTATGGATTTAATGAACCGGGTATTCAAATCGTACTTGGATCATTTTGTAGTAGTATTTATAAATGATGTCCTAATATATTCTCCAACTGAGGAAGCACATAAGGAACACCTAAAGATTATTCTGGAAACTCTTAGAACTCACAAACTATATGCCAAATTTAGCAAGTGTGAGTTCTGGTTACAACAAATTCAATTCCTTGGTCATATTATTTCTAAAGAAGGCGTAGTTGTTGATCCGGCCAAGATTCAAGCTGTACTTAGTTGGGAAGCACCCAAGACCCCAACTGAAGTTCGGAGTTTCCTGGGTTTAGCAGGATACTACCGACGCTTTATAGAAGGGTTTACTACTCTAGCAGCCCCTCTTACTAAACTAACCTGGAAAGGGGTAAAATTTTTGTGGACAGAAGAATGTGACAGAAGTTTCCAGGAGCTAAAGAAAAGATTAACTACAGCTCTAGTCCTTGCCCTGCCTAGTGGAATCGAAGGTTTTGTCATCTATACTAACGCCTCAAGACAAGGAATTGGTTGTGTGCTCATGCAGCATGGTAGGGTAATTACTTATGCATCCCGCCAATTAAAGGATCATGAGCTAAATTATCCTACCCATGATCTTGAATTAGCAGCAGTAGTTCATACACTCAAAATATTGAGGCATTATTTATATAGAGTTCAATTTCAAGTCTTTACAGACCATCAGAGCCTTAAATATATTTTCTCTCAGAAGGAGCTCAATTTTAGACAGAGGCGTTGGATAGAATTCTTAAAAGATTATGATTTTGAATTGAACACCCAGGCAAGGCAAATATTGTAGCCGATGCTCTTAGTAGGAAGCGGTTGATGATGATCATAGATTGGAAGATGATTGAGGAAGTTATTGCCTCCTTATCTCAGTTATCTATCCAATCTGCCATTGTAGAAAGGATTTCTGATGCTCAACAAAATGATCCTAAGTTGAAAGAACTGACTGATAAGCCTGGATTTAAAGCAAATGATCGTGGGGTAATATATTTCCAAGGCAGATTATGTGTCCCAGAGGATCGAGAATTAAGAAAGGAACTTTTGACAGAAGCTCACAAATCAAAGTTCACTATTCATACTGGCAGTACCAAGATGTTCCAAGACATGAAACGTACTTTCTGGTGGCCAGGTATGAAGAAAGATATTGCTGATTTTGTTTCTAAATGCCTAGTTTGTAGTTTGTCAACAAGTTAAGGCAGAATATCAAAGGCCCTCTGGACTTCTGCAAAAGATAGAAATTCCAAAGTGGAAATGGGAACATATCACTATGGGCTTTGTCGTGGGTCTTCCCCGAACAACGTGAGGACATGATGCCATATGGGTAATAGTAGATAGATTTACAAAATCTGTCCATTTCTTGTCAATTAAAATTTCACAATCAGTAGAAAGTTTGATCAAGTTGTACATAGACAACATTATTAAGTTGCATGGGGTTCCCAAGTCAATTATCTCCAATAGAGATTCTAGATTTACCTCTAGAATATGGAAGAGTCTCCAGGAAACTTTAGGCACTCAATTAAAATTCAGTACTGTCTTTCATCCTCAGACTGACGGCCAATCAGAAAGAACTATCCAGACACTAGAAGATATGCTTAGAGCATGTAGTTTGGATTGGAAAGGAGATTGGGATAAAAACCTACCGTTGGTCGAGTTTGCCTATAACAATAGCTTCCATGCCAGTATTAAAATGGCTCCTTTTGAAGCTCTATATGGGAGACCCTGTAGATCACCTATATGTTGGGAAGAGTCCGGAGAGAGACAAATGATAGGCCCGGATATTATACAGGCCAGTACAGAGAACATCCAACTTATCCGTCAAAGATTGATTGTAACGACCCGCCACCCTATAATCGGGGATCCGATTACTAAATGGGTACCGAATCATTAATTTGGAACCAAACCAGGATCTAAGTAAGTCTGGGAAATAAATGATAAACTAAGCTAAACATTCACATCGCATTGAATTGAAAGGAAAATGCAGAAATTAAAAGTTATTACAATGCGACTCGATACAGCAAATAATTACATACTCCAACGGAAGAGAATTAATTAAACATACAGGCCAGAAATAAAATAACAACTACATCGGGGCATACCCCGGAACAACAGCCGTCGACGCTCAACACACAGCCGCACACTCCTCGCTAGGTCTGTCGGGAGTCCTCACCTGAAAATCGCAGGGATGAGTCTCAAAGACAAGACTCAGTAGGGATCCTTCGATCCCCACTGCCCACGCACACACCCACAAGTGAAGAATACAGCTGACGGTAAAGTAACAAGCACAGTGGTAATTACTATTCCTAGATCTCAATGCGAATCACATGCAATCGAAATGTATTAAACATGCATAATTCTAAACCAGACGACTAGGGAACCCACAACCGCCGTCTCGATAGAACGCGCCAACCACACAAACAACAGTGGGGAAAACATCGACCCGCTGAGACCAAGCAGTAACCCCTCGGATAGCACTCTAGCTACTCCGGCCCAACTGGCTCAGGTGGTTACTCCTTCCCTCAGCATGAGTGACACTCCGAAAGTACCACACCTACACCGGTACTAGCTGACCCCGGGGTTCACCAGGTGACCCTCTCTCACTAGGCGTCACCCCGCCCACGCCCCCACCGGCGCTGTGCTCCACCCACACCAGCACAGGGTGATAAAGCGCTACAACTGTCACTACAGGTACACAGTAACACAAAACCCGGCACAGTACGATCCGGTCACGTGAAAAGCCGGCGATCGCACGACACACAACGCAGTGCCATCCGGTCATGAAGAATCCATCATTATCGAGTACACTAAAGTATGCATTAACCAACTATCTAGCAGTATGAACACATTTTACTGGCATGAATTAGTGTAGTTCTGTCTTGAATCGCGTCGCCCAAGGCCGACGCCATTCAAGCTCACTATACTGGTTCATAAAACACCGTCCTTAGAATCTAGCCTAAAAAGGCGTCGACACCAGCGGTCGCCTTTTGAAAGGCGTCAACATCCTCAGACGCCATTTAGCACAAAAATCTAGAATTTGCAGAAAATATTAATCAGGGGATTTCTGCCTAAAAAGGCGTCATGGTTACTTGACGCTTTTACGAATCGCGTCGCCCACCCATGACGTCTTTTAGTCCCAGAATCCCTGAACCGACAGAACCTCAGTAAAGCAGTTCCTGTCTAAAAGGTGTCATGACGGCCCGACGCCCTTCAAAAAGGCGTCGTCCATACACGACGTCTTTCAACCCCAGGAACCAGGTCTGTCATGAGCCTGAGGGCTCCCCTTTCATCCCCAAAAAACCCAAAATCACCCAAAGGTGTCATGACGGACCGAAGGCTCCCGGAGGGCCTGGTACTGCTGCTGTTGGGCTGAACGGGGTTTGGGCTTGTTATAATGGGCCGAATCGGATTCTGCCTCATCACATAGCCCCCCACTCTTGTCTTCCTCAGTTCTGAGATGGCGAGAGTATAGCCCGAAGCTGTCAGAAGAATATCATAACATGTGTCTTACCCGAAGCTCTGTTCTCTTTCCACTGGGAAGAGGGTGCCCTCGGTCGGCCGAGGGCTACGCGGTTGCTTCGTCCTCGCTCGGAGTGGCGACGAAGGCTCAGAGCTCAGAAGCCGAAGGGCCGAGTCCTCTGATTCGTGTCAGGCTTCATTAAATGGACGGGATGGCGCGTTGCCTCGCGAGGAAGCACGGGACACGCATCGCGCATCCGGCCGCTCCGTCAAAAGCACAAAAGGATCCTGACCGCTCGTGGGTCGCGGATCGCCTCGGCTCTCTGCCCGAGGCTCCACTCGGATTGCCGCCGCTCCCTTCGTCGCACGCGGATCGGGACACGTGGCGGGCATCCGAGAGGTTAGCCGAAGGGTCGGAGCACTTTCGGCCGTTGATCGCTCTGCTTCAAGTCCCGGAGCCGGCCCGTCATCATTGCCGAAGGACTGTGCACGTGGCGGGCATCCGAGAGGAGCGAGGGGACAAGCGGGATGATCTCGGCCGCTGGCTTCGGCGGGAGGCGCTTCGAATGGGCTTATAAATACAAGCCCTCAGCAGGGCACTGTTCTTCTTCCTGCTGCTGCGCTTGCGTTTCCCTTGCGATCATCCGAGCTCTTCTTCCTTCTTCAGCGAAAGGCTAGCTTCCTGAAGGCTTCGTCCGAGCTCGCCGGCCACCGTGGGAGGTTCTCCATTCCTCAGGGCGCATCGCTGGTGGAGCTAGGTGGCTTGAGAGGCTGCGCTCGGCTCAGGAGAGACTTCCTCCCCCTTCCTGCGAGTAAGCTTTGGCCTCCTTCCTTTCTTCCGCGGCCTTATGGTCCGGAATCCTTCCAGTGAGATTACTCCTTCGGACGAGGAGTATACTCCTTCCCACTCTCCAAAATCTTCTCTGTCAGATCCCCTCGCCTCGGATTCTCTTGCTTCCGCAATGTCCGAGGAGCCTGAAAACTCTGGGACTGAGGGGTCCGAGACGTCCGGGGCCGAGGTCTCCGGTGCTGAGGTTTCTGGGGCCGAGGCTTCCGAGGCCGAGGCTTCCGGGGCCGAGGCTTCCGAGGCCGAGGCTACCCAGGAGGTCCGGAACTCAGGCCAGGCTTCCACCTCGGAACGCCGTCTTCCGGACATTGCTTCGGAAGCATCCTGCGCCCTTTCGGACGTAGAGGTGAGGAACCTAGTTTCTTACTTCCAGCTTCCTTCCTGGGCGACCCCCCATCGGCCTGATTCCGCCACCAGGGCCAATACTGTCCGCCCAGGCTCCTTCTCCATCTATGTTGATAGCTTCGAGGCGGGCTTCCGTCTTCCTCTTTCCACCTTCGTCATTAACCTCCTTAGCTTCTATGGGCTGGCCCCGTCTCAGCTCTTTCCCAATTCTTGGCGCACTGTATACGGATTTTTGAGCGTCTTCGCTCGTATAAAGATCAACCCTTCCATCAATGTCTTCCCTTATCTCTTCAAAATCCAAAGGCAGGGGAAGTCCGAGTGGTACTGCTTCATCCCTCGGGTCGGCCGAAGCATCTTCTCCGGGAAGCCCTCGTCCATCCACGGCTGGAAGAGGAAGTTCATCATCGTCTCCCTGCCGGAGAACGAGAAGGGCGTGTGGCCCTTTCCCACCAAATGGGCACCGCTGGCTGCAGGCCTCTCGGACCCTCCTGCTCTGACCCCTGTGCAGAGCACTCTCGTGGGCCATGTCCAGGTCATGGCCCCGTACGACATCTGGGGGCTCCTCAGCGCGTCGGAGCGGCTGGTGAACGCCGGGGTGTGGCCGGATCCCCGGTCCGATCCAGCGCGGGCCTTCCCTTATCTTCCTCCCGGGGAGACTCCGCAAGGCCGCGGAGGAAGGGCTGCCGCTCCTCCAGCCGAAACTCTTCCGGCTGAGGACGCTGATGAAGTTTCGGCCGAGGGTAAGTGGGCTTTGAATTTGTTACTTGATCGCCGTTTTGTTTCTAACACGTCGATCTTGCTTGCAGTAATGGCCGAGCTCGACGACCTCCTCGCCCTGATATCCGACCAGCGCGGTCCAGGCCGGGCGCCGGCCTCGCAGGCGGCAGGCAGGTCCGGCCGAGGCGCTGGGGTTCCGAGGACTCGAGGCGGGGTCCCAAGGACCGCGGCCTCCGCCGAGGGCCGTGCTGCCGCCGCTGCTCTTGAGAGGGAGCAGAAGACTAAGTTCGCCGCTCGAAGGGGCGGCCGAGCGTCGAAGCGCCCCCGGGTGGAAGAGGCCGAAGAGGCGGAGTTGGCTCCGCTGATCAGGAGGAGCGCCGGGGCCCGAAGGGCCGCAAGGCTGGCGTCTCCCGAGGCGTCGAGGGGCGACTCCCTTCCGGCCGTATCGGCAGGGGCCGATGACAGAGGCGCTGGGTCGCAGGCGCCCCGGGCGCAACGCGAATGGTGGCACCCCGAACCGGGGGTGTATAAAGATGAGAGCATGGAGGACCCGCAGACGTGCCTCCGTCTGCTCAGCAACCTCACTCTCCCTTCAGCTTTCGAAGAGCTGAAGGAGCATTCGATTACCGACCTGGCGGCGATGAGCGCCCGGTTGGCGGTCCAGGTAAGAAGTCCGAAAGTTCTTCAACCTAGCTTTCCTTAGCTGTCTTGATTTTCTAACCCTTGTCTGCTTTCGGTCCGCAGGCTGCGGTGACGGGTAGTGTCCTGATGCACCATCAGGAGCTGCTCCGACTCAAGCTCCTGGAGGCCGAGGAGGATCCGGCCGGTTCGGGTGAAGGTACCTCGGCGGCGCCCCGCATCGAGCCCTTGGTTGATAGGCTCGCAACCGCGAGCGCCCGGGCGCGGGCGCAGCTGGAGGAGAGGGCAGCAGAGGCCCGTGCTGCCGCCGAGGCCAAGGCGAAGGCCGAACGGGAGAAGGAGAAGGCCGAGGGCGAGCTTGCTGCGGCTCAATCCGAGATCTGGGCTCTCAAGGCCCAGGTCCAGGACAAGGAGTCCCGGCGAGCTTCGGAGAAGCGCCGCCACGCCGAGGAGGTCTCGGCTCTTAAGCAGGAACTGGAAGAGGTGGCGGAGTCGGCCGTAGCCGATTACAAGGCCGGGCGTGACTACGCCCAAGAGATCCTCCGAGCCCAGCTGCTAGCGTCTTCTTCGGTCTTCGACCTCGGACTGGCTGTCGCCCAGAGGGCCTGCCCGAGCGTTGACTTGACCGGGGTCACCCTGCCGATGGGCGCGGAAGCCAGGGAGCTCCTATTCTGGTGGAAGGATCTCATGGCCGAGAGGGCCTCGCCTCCGGTTGCTGACGACGAAGCCGTGACCGCCGAGGAGGCCCCCGCCGAGGCTGCCGCTCCTGAAGCGGTGCAGATCGTCGACTCTCCCTCTCTCTCTCCCGGCCAAGGCGCAGTCGAAGCGGAGGAGGAAGGGGTCGTCGAGGGCTGATACGAGGGTCCCGCCCCCCGGTTTTTGCTTTTCCACTTATGTAAGCCTTCGGCCAGGCATATGGCCGAGTTTGTATTTCCTTTCGTTTGTGAATACAAGGAATGTTTTTGGCTTTACCTTATTGTTTTCTGCATGACGAGTGGATCTGGCCTTTCTGAAATCCGAGATCCTTTCGTCGTTCGCTATAGTTTGCGAAGCCGAGACCCGATATAGGTTTGGATAGGGCGTTGATAGAATCTCGCCAGCAGATACGGCTGCTTTAGACGCGGCTCCTGTGGCCGAAGCCGCTCCCGCTTCGTCTTATGCAGACTTAGAGAATAACCTGCCGCGTCCTGATCCGGATTACATGGCCGAAGCCATTCGTCGGATCGAAGGACTCGCGGACTTTAAGAGAACCATGCCGCTCCCGGTACGGTTTGCATGGCCGAAGCCACTCCCGATACGGTTTACACGGACTTAGAGAAAACCATGCCGCGTCCTGATCCGGACTACATGGCCGAAGCCATTCGTCGGATCGAAGGACTTGCGGACTTCAAGAGAATCATGCCGCTCTCGGTACGGTTTGCATGGCCGAAGCCACTCCCGATACGGTTTACACGGACTCGAGAGAATACCATGCCGCTCCCGATACGGTTTGCATGGCCGAAGCCACTCCCGATACGGTTTACACGGACTCTTGAGAGAATACCATGCCGCTCCCGATACGGTTTACACGGACTTACAGAAAACCATGCCGCGTCCTAATCCGGATTACATGGCCGAAGCCATTCGTCGGATCAAAGGACTCGCGGTCTTTAAGAGGATCATGCCGCTCCCGATACGGTTTGCATGGCCGAAGCCACTCCCGATACGGTTTACACGGACTTAGAGAATACCACGCCGCGTCCTGATCCGGATTACATGGCCGAAGCCATTCGTCGAATCGAAGGACTCGCGGTCTTTGAGAGAACCATGCCGCTCCCGGTACGGTTTGCATGGCCGAAGCCACTCCCGATACGGTTTACACGGACTTAGAGAAAACCATGCCGCGTCCTGATCCGGATTACATGGCCGAAGCCATTCGTCGGATCAAAGGACTCGCGGTCTTTAAGAGGATCATGCCGCTCCCGGTACGGTTTGCATGGCCGAAGCCACTCCCGATACGGTTTACACGGACTTAGAGAATACCACGCCGCGTCCTGATCCGGATTACATGGCCGAAGCCATTCGTCGGATCGAAGGATTCGCGGTCTTTGAGAGAACCATGCCGCTCCCAGTACGGTTTGCATGGCCGAAGCCACTCCCGATACGGTTTACACGGACTTAGAGAAAACCATGCCGCGTCCTGATCCGGATTACATGGTCGAGCGCCATTCGTCGGATCAAAGGACCCGCGGACTTTGGAGAAATCTGTGCCACTCTGATTCGGTACGCATGGCCGGAGCCATTCCGAATCAGGTTGCCGCGGACTTTTGAGAAATCCGTGCCGCTCTGGTTCGGTACGCATGGCCGGAGCCATTCCGAATCAGGTTGCCGCGGACTTTTGAGAAATCCGTGCCGCTCTGGTTCGGCACGCATGGCCGGAGCCATTCCGAATCAGGTTGCCGCGGACTTTTGAGAAATTCGTGCCGCTCTGGTTCGGTACGCATGGCCGGAGCCATTCCGAATCAGGTTGCCGCGGACTTTAAGAGAAATGTTGCTGAGACACTTTTCAAAGAACAGACTTTCCTTATGTCTCCTGGCTAAATTCCAGGTTAGTTTACATGAAGTGCAGAAGGTACCCCGTATTTGAGATAAGGGGGATGCGTGTCCAAAGGGGTCCCTAATCCGCGGGCCCCTCGGTTGCTTCCGTTTACAAATACTTCAGTCGTTCTAAAGGCATAGCCTTAAAAAGAAAAGGGGATCTCTTCGGTTGTTGCCTTGTTGCTCCGAGGTTCTCCGGTCGCGCCTCGGTCGAGGCTGTTCTTACTGGTATAGTGGCAGCTGTCCTGCTTTGACAAGGCGATCTATCTCCTCCCGAAGTTGCCGGCATTCATCGGTTATGTGGCCGGTCTCCTGATGGTATTCGCAATATCTGCTAGGGTCCCTTCGGCGAGGATCAGATTTTATGCGCTGAGGCCGCCGGAGCATATGCTTTACCTCCGTAAGCATTTGGGAAGGGGGAGCAGGCAGCGGTAGGTGCCGCGGCTGCGGACCCTGTTGCTTGCCTCGGTCCCTCGCCTTCCGACATCGCCTACGGGGAGGTTCCTGATTTACAAGTGGTGGGTGAGCTGCCCGAGGGGCAGGCGGTGCCGAGGGCTCTGATGGATATAGGTGTCCTCTAAGCCAATCATTAGGCACCTATTTCAATCTGGTTCACTAATAAATGGCATTAAATTCATTATGTAGATTGGCATATTTGTATTTACGCATAATGAAGTCCATGAATATGTGCAATAGTCGTCAGATTATGATGAGATCATAATAATGAGACTAATGACTTATAAACACATATTCTCAATTGTTCCTAGTCGTAGGATGTTTGAGAAGGACATCAAACATCCGGTTAGACTAGTACAGGTTATTCCAGCTCATATGATGAGGGTAACTGATCTCGTTAGTTACTAGTGTGGAGACACAATGGTAAACCTGTAGGTGCTCATTGGAGAATGAGTTCACTGAACTGATCCGACATGAATCGCCGAATGGTAATTTACCTGACTGTCAATCGGCTTGATTCATCGTCACAGTAGCGTGGTTGATCCTTGGACTTGAGACACCAAAGACACCTTGTCGGTGGACTTCTGGACTTTGACCTTGACCTACGAATTCCTATCCACGGGATCTCAAATAGTCAAGGATCGGGTCCAGCGGAAGACCTTCGAAGGTGATTGTGTGTTCAATAAAGGATCGTTCGCTCTCAGGTAACTGGAGAGAGAATGCTCTAGAGTAGATCCGCAGGAGTCTCTGGCCAGAGCAGAAACAATATCAGAAAAGTGGTTTTCGGATATTGTACAGCGGAGTCTGATTCAAGTGAGTTGACCATCTAGGGTTTGACAGTTGACCATACCCTAGGTTAACTCGAGAGCATTGTGCGAACGAAGGATTATAGCCACGTGGTAACTGTGGACGGACAGGTTCCATGAGTGGGTTGTTGAACCCCATTACCTTCCGGGATCATGCGGTGTTGCTTGGCACCCAACTTGATCGGAAGTCCGACCGAATTTACATGCGATGATAATTCGGTTGAGTAATTAGTTAATATCTAGATATTAATTAATTACAATAAGTCAATAACTAGTTATTGGACTTAACGGGCTGAAAACCGGACTGGTAAATGGGCCTAGAGGGTCACACGCAATAAGATTCTCAGTCGGTGGTACATAAGTGGGATTTATATTAACTCGGGGACTTTTGTGAAAAGTCGCGCCGACTTAATATATATACACGCTGTTGAGAAACCCTGGGCCAAGCTCCAGGATTTCCCTTGCTGGCCATCATCCCTCCTTTCTCTCTCCTCCTTTGGGCGTCCCGTTCGAGGCGCCAGATCAGTTCCCGTCTTCGCCGCGTGTGATTCCTGAAAGTCGGGAATTCCAGTCGGCGGGATTTCCGCAACCGTTGCGGCGACGGATCTTCAGCGAGCGAGCTGTAACGGACGAGGGATCGAGGACGAACCACCGCGGAGGATCGCGTGGATACCGTTGGAGGCCGGACGCTTGTGCGGCATGCGGCATCGCCTCGACGGAACCGAAACGGAAGCGGATTCGAATCCGCGCACGGTAATCGGATTACTTCTCGTAGTTTTCGGTTTGAGTTTTTCGTTCCGAATCGGATCAGCGGGCATCGGGCGGGTTTAATTTTTGTTCTTCGTTTCCGCTGCGTTCTTCGCGTCCCGCCCGGATCCCAATAGTGGTATCAGAGCCAGGTTCCGCTCTGATCCGCTCCGGAACGATGAAATTATCATTCTAAATTATTTCATGCATAAATTCGTTTTTCCTCATAGATATTGTTCATGGGATGAACTTAGAATTTCGAATTTAATTTTTCTGTGCGAAAAACGAGAATTTTTTGGGGTTTTATCGCGTTCTTCATGGTGATGAAGAACCGGATTTGTGGGCTTCAAAAGGGGATTAATGATGGTTGGACCATCTCTGTGGGTTTTCTGGTATGACCAGCTACCCCTCGCCATCCCCGGAAAATTTCTATGGCGGCCGGTGGAGCTTTTCTTCCCATAATTTTCAAAAGTTGAAAAAGAATTGAGAAAAAGCTGAAATCTGCGAAACTGCACAAATCTCCAACTTTGGAGGTTCACCGGCGGCGAAGGAGTGGCCGTCCGGCCACCACCGGTGGGGGAAATGGAAGTGGTGACATCCCTCTGCGAATTCCGGCCACCCTCGCGGCGGGCGGCGGCGGCGGCGCCGCCCAAAACAGGCTTCAAACAGGGCTGAAAAACCCTAAAATCTGAACTGGTCGAACCTGCAGCAGATGGGCCTGGACCGGCCGGTCCCGAGCCGGTCCGAGCCGGTTCGGCCGGACGGCCTGGGTCTGGCCCGGGCGCACCAGGCGCCCGACCTGGCTCGGCCAGGTCGCCCTAGCCAGGGCCCTGCCTGGCTCGAGCCAGGGCCCTGCCTGGCTCGAGCCAGACCGGACCAGGGGCCGGGCCTGGCCTCCCCAGCCCACCTGGCTGAGCCCAGGGCCATCTGGCCCGAGCCAGGTGCCCCCTGGCTTGAGCCAGACGAGCCAGGTTCGGCCCTGGCTGCACTGGCTCGAGCCAAAGGGGCCCATTAAACCCTGATTAGGCCCATTAAAGTCAATTTTGGCCCGATTAACCCCAAAAACCCCTTATTTAATTAAAAATCCCATGCTATTTAACTTGAAATTGAAATTAATAATGTTTAAAATTGTTTTAAACATTAAATTAATTATTCTAAGTTTAAAAGGGGGTTAATTAAGGTGAGATCTTAATTTAGTTATTAACAATCGTTGTTAATATCTTTTTAATAAACGTTAAAGGGGATTATGAGTTAAGATGTGATCTTAATTTATAATTAACAAATGTTGTTATTTACATAAAATGGGATCTTAATTAATTATTAACAATTCTTGTTATTAATGATTAAGATAAAATTAACAAATGTTGTTAATTTATATTTAAGATGGGATCTTAAAATTAATTAACAAACGTTGTTAATTATTTAAGGGATTAGATCATTGTCATGGTTTTAAAATTAATTGACAAATGTTGTTAACTTTATTTTAATTAACCAATTAGATAATTCTTTAGCAATTGTTGTTAGAGAATTATTTTAATAATTTGGAGACACTTAATAATAGTTGTTAAGTGATTAATTAACCTTTTATAAATGTTATAATTAAGTTAATTAATTCTTGAGTAATGAATCTTAATAAAAGTTATTAAGTAATAATTAAGTCTTAATAATAGTTATTAAGATGATTAATTAGTTTACTCTTGAATCTCTTAATTATTGGTTTTAATGATCTAATCTACTTGGAATTTAATCTTTTATCAATGTTATTAAATGATTAAATTAAGTCTAAGATGTTAGACTATTTTAATTAGAAATGTTCTAATTAAAATTTCTTAATAATGGTTATTGAGAAATATGATTTAAATAAAGGGGTTTATTAACAAGGAGTTGTTAAGGGGTTAATAATTTGAGTTGAAAATTCTTTTATAAATGTTATTTAGGAATTTTTCAGTCTATCTAAATGTTAGATTGTTTCGCATTAATAATTGTTATTAATGTGATTTAAAATTAATCTAAGTGTTAGATTAATTAATTTAGAAATGTTCTAAATTATGCATGGAATATTTTAGAATTTTAGCTTTATATACGCATGTTGATGTAATGCTTTAAATTAGATTTATTGCATGTTAGAAAATAAGATTTTCGAAAATTCAAATTATCCAATTTTGATTGGAACCCAGGTTTTAAGAAAGCCAAAATTATTATATTTTCAAAATTTTAGCCTTCAAATGATGTGTTTTATCATGTGTGGATGGTTAAAATTTGTGGAGGTCATGGACATGCACTTAGTTAAATTTCATATCATGTGATGGCGTGTGATTTTGTGGATTGTTGTGGAATGTGATGTACATTAATTAAGTGTTAATTAATGAGGCTTGTGTGCCTCCCTCTCTCCATTCCATTGTAATTCTATCTCCCTCTGTTACTTTACTCGGCCATAAGGCTTTCTCTTACAATCTATTTGTATTTGAAATTGTTTCAAAATATATAATATTTGTAATTAATCGAGCCGGCCGAGGAGAGGCGAGGATGATCCACAAATGCAACCAGGAAGGCGACAGGAGATGAGATCACCAGTGGCTATGTGTTTGCATGTTTAGATTATATAAGTGTTATATAGTTTTGGTGATTAATTGTTTGGCTCCAGTTAATCACCGTGCTGTCCATGACCACATAATGAACATGTATGGATGATGCATACTTTTAGTTATTGATTATGAATCGATTGCTAATATCTAGGTATAGTTAAATATATACGATATATTTATAAACTATCACCTAGGATGAGACCAACTTAATATAAACAAAAACCTTCAACATAAAGTCTAAGCCGGAGCGCGAGTCATTGAGAATGTACCGCGTGGCTCTCCATCAATATAGTTCTTAGAACTTGATTCAGTGATGACAGATACTACGTGTTTACCCGAGATCTGCCACCATCTGATGAAAGGACTATTAACTATGGCATTATGATGCCTTGAGATTAGAATAGATGAACGGTGTAGCTATCCTCGCGTTTACCCGGGAGCTGCATTCTTACTCTACTCTGTCGCGTATTGATGGTAAAGCTTAGACCAGGTATAATGGTCTACTGTGTTTACCCGGGACCATTAAAGACCTGGGAGCCGAAATAAGATCGGATATTGCAAGGAGTTGCAATTACCATGAGATGGTTGCTCTAAGATAATGGTATGATACTATGTGTTTACCCGAGGTCATACTGTGATTCTTGGAGATTCTGATCCTCACTAGGAGACCGTCGGAGTCTTCCGTTCTGTATACCTGAAGGTTATACAGTCCGTCGAAAAATAGTGGGAAATAATTCAAGACAAAAGACCATAATTGAATTATCAGAACTATCTGCTTAAATCACGTTATTTCCTTCGATCACTAATATGTCGTCTATTCGAGTAGTTGGCATATTGGATGCCAATACTTCTCATACTCAGACTGACTAGAAAACTCTGAAGAATGTCTTCAGGGCCAAGTGAAAGTCACTATCCTAATCAAATATCGTGAATCCTCTTACTTGGATAGACCAACGTGAAGAGGTGCTCATGGTATGCCTTATTGAAAGGCAATGATTATCATGAAATCTCTTATTTAGATAGACCAAGATGAAGAGATATTTATGATGTGCCTTTGAGATAGCAAGTGGTAAGATTTTAAACGGTCGAACCCACACCTGAAAGGATAAAGGAAAGTCAGCTGAGATAGAGAAGTGGCAGTTCTCCCACTGCAACCAATATAAGGATATTGGTAAAGGCAAAAAGAATATGGAACTTGAAAGAAGTTTCATGTATTCTTATTATCGTCTTTTGCATGTCTATTAAAGAATTAGCGTATCCAATATGAGATATTGGAAATGATTCTCAGAGCTGCGATAGTGTGCAGACTTAGACAAGTAAAAGGAAATCGAGAAAATGTAAGTGTTGAGTTAGACTCAACTATTGTTCATGATATTCATAGATTACTGTTAGACAGTAAATCTTTGTATATCTATATGAGTCAAATATGAAACTAAATAATTGTTATTTAGTTACATAAGAAATCAAGAATAACATTGATTAAAAGGAATAATTGTTGTTCGAATCAATCAATGCACTATAGATTCTTGAAGTGACATTTCATGTGATGAATGTTCACAAGTCTCCTATGGTATTGTACACAGGATTGTACAATAAGAAATCATTGATGCTGATGCATATTGATGTAACCAGGCCAAAATAATCACTACTATTGACTTACCTTATAGTTTACTCTTGGAATGATTCGACTGTATGTACTTACTGAAGTACAAGTCAAATGCATCTGAGAGATTAAGGTATGAGATCAATATGAAGTATTAGAATTATTGATTTGATCAAATAAACTAATACTTAGGTATATGATTCACATAAATCATTAAGAGGATAATTGTATCCTCGCTCGATTAATCCTCATTGTGCATCATATAAATATGATAGAATGAGGAATTGCACCTTATTAAGATATTGTGCAATACATAATAAGATTTACCTAATTCTTGTCCTTTTGAACATGAGTATGAACATTAGATGTCCATACTTTAAAGATGGTTCCAAATAAGTCAGTGTGTGTCCATATAAGATATGGAAACCAAATAATTCATATGAGATGTGAATTATGAACAAACCTGATTTAAAAGTCAGGTATTACCGTGATGTGAATTTGTGAATGTCTAAAGAGTTTGGACATTACATTTATTGGCCAGACGATAATGAAATAATTTTCGTCCTGAAAGCTGTCTTCTGTGAAGAGGAATATGTCCTCAAAGAAGACAGTGGAAGCTGATAAAACTAGAAGATGTTCTAGATTCACAAGTTAACATAAGATTATTAGATAATCTTTAGTTGTTTGGAACCGGTTATGACACACATACAAAGAGCTTCATAGATTTTTGAGATTCTCTCAGTGACTAAAAGGATATGCTTGACATATCTAATTTAGCAAGATGAGGGGACCTCAAAATAGATTATGATATAAAATCTATGATAATGATGCTCTCTGTCATTACAACTTTGAGATTGATAAGTTTATTAGAATTCTACTTGTCAATACTGCCTATCATAAGATGATGACAGTTTGATATTAAAAGCGTCCACTCAATGTGATTGAGGTAAAGAAGTATATGATACACCTTTAAAGCTTTTAGAATGTCCAGGAAGCAAGTTATGATTTCAAAGATCATTTTGAATCAAACTGAAACTTCCTAAGTTGTAGTAAAAGCTTTGACTTAATGGTCAAATATTATGTGATCATTAAGAATGATCACGGAGTGTGTGTGTTCAAAAAGGACAGTGGGAGCACGGTCGTTTAATAATGCTTTATGATGATAACATCAAAGTCATTAAGAATGACTTCAGGATGTTACTATTAGTGAAAGCATTGTTAACCATGTTTTTCTCCATAATGGATTTAGTTATAATATCCCACGTATTGGAAATACGAATCTATTAAGATAGATCGGTGGGGATATTATATTGACTTGTATGTCAAGATGTTTGGCATAAATTTCATAACAAGTCTCAATTGTTGAGATATGGAATTTATTCCTTTAAAGAAAAGGTTCCTTAAAGGATACAGGAGTGAATTGCATCATTAAGCGCTTGAGTAGTGTTAAGGATGCATTCGCTTATATGGAGAGGATGATTTGAAACTATAAGGTCACACTGACTCAAATTTCAAGTCAAATAATGGATTCAACCTTCTAGTAGAAAGGAATGGATTGGAATGGTTCCAATCCAGAACTCGATATTAAGATGACGACATAAACAAGTGATACTGTTATTGGAACAGTATGGATGAAAAAGGTTCATCCCTGAACTAGATGTAGTTCTAAAAGGTCTCTGATACCATCCTATCGTTGTAGGACAACAGTGAGAGCGATCAATTGTGTGATCGAGCTATGGTCTCATCAGAAGTTGCAGAACATTCTGAGGTTCTTTCACAGGTTCAGAGACAAAGGATTAAGAGGAAATAACGTAATGAAAATATTCCATCTGTAGATAATTTAGCAGATCCTTGACCAAGTCTTAGTCACAGACTTTCTGTGAGCATCACCTAGATTTGATGGAGATCAAATGCGAAAGTGATTGGCTTGAGTCCAAGTGGGAGATTGATGGATATAGGTGTCCTCTAAGCCAATCATTAGGCACCTATTTCAATCTGGTTCACTAATAAATGGCATTAAATTCATTATGTAGATTGGCATATTTGTATTTACGCATAATGAAGTCCATGAATATGTGCAATAGTCGTCAGATTATGATGAGATCATAATAATGAGACTAATGACTTATAAACACATATTCTCAATTGTTCCTAGTCGTAGGATGTTTGAGAAGGACATCAAACATCCGGTTAGACTAGTACAGGTTATTCCAGCTCATATGATGAGGGTAACTGATCTCGTTAGTTACTAGTGTGGAGACACAATGGTAAACCTGTAGGTGCTCATTGGAGAATGAGTTCACTGAACTGATCCGACATGAATCGCCGAATGGTAATTTACCTGACTGTCAATCGGCTTGATTCATCGTCACAGTAGCGTGGTTGATCCTTGGACTTGAGACACCAAAGACACCTTGTCGGTGGACTTCTGGACTTTGACCTTGACCTACGAATTCCTATCCACAGGATCTCAAATAGTCAAGGATCGGGTCCAGCGGAAGACCTTCGAAGGTGATTGTGTGTTCAATAAAGGATCGTTCGCTCTCAGGTAACTGGAGAGAGAATGCTCTAGAGTAGATCCGCAGGAGTCTCTGGCCAGAGCAGAAACAATATCAGAAAAGTGGTTTTCGGATATTGTACAGCGGAGTCTGATTCAAGTGAGTTGACCATCTAGGGTTTGACAGTTGACCATACCCTAGGTTAACTCGAGAGCATTGTGCGAACGAAGGATTATAGCCACGTGGTAACTGTGGACGGACAGGTTCCATGAGTGGGTTGTTGAACCCCATTACCTTCCGGGATCATGCGGTGTTGCTTGGCACCCAACTTGATCGGAAGTCCGACCGAATTTACATGCGATGATAATTCGGTTGAGTAATTAGTTAATATCTAGATATTAATTAATTACAATAAGTCAATAACTAGTTATTGGACTTAACGGGCTGAAAACCGGACTGGTAAATGGGCCTAGAGGGTCACACGCAATAAGATTCTCAGTCGGTGGTACATAAGTGGGATTTATATTAACTCGGGGACTTTTGTGAAAAGTCGCGCCGACTTAATATATATACACGCTGTTGAGAAACCCTGGGCCAAGCTCCAGGATTTCCCTTGCTGGCCATCATCCCTCCTTTCTCTCTCCTCCTTTGGGCGTCCCGTTCGAGGCGCCAGATCAGTTCCCGTCTTCGCCGCGTGTGATTCCTGAAAGTCGGGAATTCCAGTCGGCGGGATTTCCGCAACCGTTGCGGCGACGGATCTTCAGCGAGCGAGCTGTAACGGACGAGGGATCGAGGACGAACCACCGCGGAGGATCGCGTGGATACCGCTGGAGGCCGGTCGCTTGTGCGGCTTGCGGCATCGCCTCGACGGAACCGAAACGGAAGCGGATTCGAATCCGCGCACGGTAATCGGATTACTTCTCGTAGTTTTTGGTTTGAGTTTTTCGTTCCGAATCGGATCAGCGGGCATCGGGCAGGTTTAATTTTTGTTCTTCGTTTCCGCTGCGTTCTTTGCGTCCCGCCCGGATCCCAACAAGCTCGTCGTTCACCGAAACGGCCTCGTCGACGAAGACCTGCGAAGACGCTGGCCGAGGCTCCTCGCCCTGTACAGGACGAAAGAGAGGTGCATGTTGGGGGAGTTGGCTCAATACCCCCATGTACTGGGCCATGGCAGATACCATGTTTGCCAAAGATGTGACAGTGGCAGTCAGTGTGGTCATTTGTTGTTGAAGTTCCTTTATCCGGTTGTCTTCAGCTGTAGACCCTGGCGTGACTGGCCATGCCGCGCCCAAAGGGGCGGACGGGGTGCCTTCGGAGAGTGGCAACTGTGCCGGGGCCTCCTGTCCCTCTGTTTCGCTTTGACCGGATCGTCGGGTCACAGGTCGCTGAGACATGACTTATTTTGTTGGTTTCCCACAGACGGCGCCACGTGATGTAGACTGGATCTATCACGACCGGATTCCGGAGCTGGAATCCGAAGAAGAGGATCCGGAGCTGGGCCGGATCGGTGTTTGAAGGGGCCCGACGGGGATCCGGAAGGCGATGGATGCAGAGGCGGAGCCGGGAGTCCGAGGCCGGAGGTGACTCGGAGTGGGCTTGTTCTTGGATAGTGAGCCCAAAAGCCCCTTCAGCGCGAGACCGAGTCTCCTGTCTTGGGCCGAAGCTCCTTCGGAGGACGAAGGAGCGGCGCGGATGAATCTTCTTCCGTCTGCTGTCGACAGGCGACGGAGCCGAAGCCGAAGGTCCGAGGCCGGAGGTGACTCAGAGTGGGCTTGCTCTTGGATAGTGAGCCCAAAAGCTCCTTCAGCGCGAGACCGAGTCTCCTGTCTTGGGGCAGCCGGCGTACGGCGTCGAGACCAGGGAGAGGAGTCCGAGGTCGGCGGTCGAGACCGACTCGGGAAGGTCGGCGATGATTCGAACCGAGCTCCTGCGGGAGGGAAAGAAGAAGAAAACCAGTCAGCAGGAGTCCCGGGCTTCAGCCCTGGGGAACCCCCTCCGACGGTCAAGTTAGCTCCTGAAGAAGATTCGATTCAGAAGGCAAAGAGAGCAGCTTTAATGCTTTTCGGACAGTAGTCCTTTAAGGGTCTCGGAGGCTTGAGGAAGCATCCATCGCCTACCTTTGGCAATAAATAACGGGGTATTTATAGCAGAGGATAGCGGATGGTTAACGGTGGCAGCCGATATAGGACTAAATGAGGGCTTACTGATAAACCGCCATAGTGCCCGATCCACCACCGGAGTGGGCCGGATTCGGCTACCGGGCCGAAGGGGGTTGGGCCGCTGACGGGCCAAAGCCTGTTGGGCCCTGGGCTGCCGCGCTGCTCCCGGGCCGTAGGCTAATGGGCCGCTGACGGGCTGAAGCCTGTTGGGCCGGGAGCGACGGTGCCGCTTATGGGCCGAAGGCTGCTGGGCCGCTGACGGGCCGAAGGCTCCCGGAGGGCCTGGTACTGCTGTTGTTGGGCTGAACGGGGTTTGGGCTTGTTATAATGGGCCGAATCGGATTCTGCCTCATCAATACCCATGCCATACCATGTTACGCCATGCTCTCTTGACCATGCCATGATTTGCCATGATCCCTATGTTAGCTAAAGTTTGTTATATTATATTCTATCATGCCATGATTATGTAGTAATATCATATTGTCTTTTTACGTTTATATATATGATAAGCCATGTAGTGGTATCATGTGCTTGCTGAGTTAGTAAACTCATCCACATTATTTAACCTCCTTTCATGAGAAGACCTTCTTAAGGCAACCGAGAAGTCTATACGAGCTTAGTTTAGTTGAACAGAGGTTGTTTTTGTAAGTCCAGTCCCTATGTAACTTACATGTTGTATCCCTAGACTTGATGTACTGTAATGCACTGTGTATGACATTTATATGAAATGTTTTGTTTATTTACATGCAAAGTGCTCAACCTTAACTGTAAGTCATGTTCGGGTTGTTCCCGCTGTTAACGGGTCCCTTAGGTTCGTAGTAAACCGGCATGACTGAACCGGCCGACAGGGGGTCGTTACATGATAAAACTATGTACTCATGTCGTGATAGAATATAATATAGCAAACTTCAACTAACATAAGGATCATGGCATATCATGGCATGGTCGAAAGATCATGGCATAACATGGCATGGTGTGAGTGTAAACATAAAGATCATGGATTAGCATCATGGCGTGGCTTCACTTGATCATGGCATAGCATCATGGCATGGTATAAGTATAAGCATAATAGGGGCATGGCATAGCATTATGGCATGGTTAAAAGATCATGGTATAACATAAAGTCATACATCATAAATATATATATATAGCATATGAACAATATGAATCTTTCTACTTATTTAACGAACATGCATCCAAACCACAACATGAGGAAGTTTAACATGACATGCAGCCAGCGGTAAGGCAAATGCCTACTAGCGCTTCCACTGCACAACAGGGGGACCCATCCGTCCCACCTAGATCGGGAGAACCGTAGCCAGGATTTTACCCATTTGCCTCGGATTGCGTCTTTTAACTTAATGTACGTCTTACAAGGATGCTTGTATGATTCGTCTGCATAGACTCCTAAGGTGGCACTGTCTGTGAGCATGTTCGATTTGAACATGAGAGACTTGTAGAATGGGATTTAGGCATGGGTTGGATGTCTATTTAGGTTCTTATATCATTTTGACAGTATGTTAACTTAGTAGTATATACTTAAGTTGTAGGAAATATATATTTAAAAAACATGATATTTATAGTAGGAAAATAACCATGGAGAAAGAATCATGTACTTGCCTTTAAATCAGAAGTTCACTTGGACACGGCGGAAACCTCCTCCTCCTACACGTGCGAAGAAGCCTGCGAGCAGCTCTCGTTCTCGCTCTAAATCTCTCTCTCTCTCTATTTCTTTTTCTCTCTTCCTCTCCCTTTCTCTCTCTCTCTCACTCTCTGTCACTCTCTCCTTAGCGTGGTGGAAGAAGGAGAGGAGATGGGGAGAAATGGGAGGGGCTACCCCCATATTTATAAGGGGTGTATCCCCCTCTTTTTAAGATATGTTGACATGTGGCTGGTGAGGTGACATGGTTTCTTAGAGGTTAAGAAATCTTACTAATTTACTTATCATTTTTCATATTAGTATCTTTATCCTTTACTTTATCAATATCCTTATCCTTTAGTATTTTTGTATTTTAGTCCCTATATTTTCTATAATTTGCTTTATATCCTCATTCAACACTTCTCCACAAAATTTAACTCCTTTTTAGTGATTTGAGGACACATTTAGAAGCCTTAAAAATTTCTATTAAGACTTTATGAAGATCATCTATTCCATTATAAGACATAAACTTCTCATAATTGCGTTTATACTTTTTTGATATTTACGAATATACTCTTTTTCATAATTTGGCATCAAACTATAATTTTGTAGGTCCTTACACTTGTACAAGTCAAAGAGACTTATCCCATCACCCTGCTCGGCCATCTTGGCTTCAACAATCTGTTCAATCATATTAGGGATGTCAACGGGTCGGAGACGGAAACAGAAATGACACCTTCCATTTCCATTTCCTATAAGGTTTATCGGAGACAGAAACAGAGACAGAAGTGAGTGTTTCTGCTTCTGCATCTATTTCTGCTTTTCAATAAAAAAAATCCGAACAAAAATAGAACTAAATAGAAGTTTCCGCTATCATCATTGTTATATTAACAAGCTATTTAAAATCACTATTAGTATTTACTTTTCGATAAATTTTTGTAGTAATAAAAAAATTTAAACCTACAAAGATTTAATATATGTAAAAATTAACAATCTATGAATTTTGAATTTTGAAATCTACTTAATCTATCAATCTAAATTTACATATGAATATACCTAAACATGTGCCATAAAAACATGTGTCTTACTTTTATTAAATTGTTAAGAGATATTCTCATTGTTGTCTGTGTTGATCCATTGACAGCCTTAAATTATATACTTCTAAGATATTGCGGCATCTTCTGCAGGAGTGTTAGACTGTTGAGTATTGTGGTTCAAGTCTTTATCTCGAATTTCCTGTACTTCATCAGGCATGAAGTTGACCTGAGCAGCTTGTGCCCTTAATTATCGCTGGGATGAGAACCGCCCTTGGGGGAGGCACGTTTACTGGAGATATCTGGGAGGCCTTCTATTGCTCCTCCCACTTTGGCATAAAGCTCATCAACAAAGTTTTCAACTACTGATTTTCCTGCCTTAGTTTTTCCATAGTCTGAGATGGTACTTAATTATGTAGTTGCTTTAGGTTTAACCCAACATTTTAGGGGTTCACCTTGTCTTCTCGTACTCCTTCGGCAGCGTTGCCACTGCCATTTTGAGTTTGTTTGACTCCCGAGCCTCTCTGGTTCAACCAACGGATGGCTTGCTTCGTCTGGCAAGTCATGGGCCTTTCCCACTGTGCCAAATTAGCTAGTTCTTGGGGATCATCTGGTAGCGAGGACTACCGATTATTGGTGCTAGAGGCATAACAGGTGTAAACCCTAATGCCATCTTCGGTCCTCTTAGTGAGACTCCGTTTTCTCCAAGTTTGCGGGGGAAGTGCCCCCAGTCTCTCAAAGACTGAGATTCTTTGTTAGATCGGCTGAGTTTGCTTCTTGGTTCTGTAGGCGCTTTTTCTCTTCTAACCCTGCGGAGAGCGAGGTCGGCCATCTGTATTGATAATTTGCCTCATTGGCTCTACGAGCTTTTGATGTTGTTGCTCTGCTAGGGTGGCCTTAGTTTGGCATATTTTGCGGGCTTCCTTCTTAGTCACTCACATTTATTTAAGGTGGATATTTCTGCCTTCCACAGGATTGCCCCCTCTCCGGGACATAGTTGCCTTGGCTTTGTATCCTTGCTCCCACTGGATAGGAGCATGAGGTTGTACCTCTGCTCATGTTGAACAAGAGTTCTTAAGCTTCCCTTCTTCTTTTTGAAGGTCGTCTTGTCCTGACAAACCTTCGGTAAAATCTCAAATCGATTCTGGGCAGGAACCGTTGGGACATGGCGAATCTTTGGGATGATCTCCCTTCCATCCAAACGGATGTGGACGTTGCTCACTAGAATAGTCTTTCCCGTCTTATAGACGAGCTCGTAGTAAGAACTTTCTTCTTTTGCCTCCTATTGGACGAGGAGGCGGGTGACAAGTTGATGGTATTGACGGTGAGAGGCCGTACGGGTCTCTCATTGGTAGCATTCTTCTTAGCAGGATGCGTCTTTTTTTCTTTGCTTCTAGAGTTGGCTTCGGTACTGAAATAATTCCCAGGAAGTACGGGGATCCAACAACGGTTGAGAAGTCGCCGAAGCATGTCAATGTCATCAGGTAGCCATACGCAGCATGGGTGGCCACCACCAAGGGACCATAGCCACCAAAGGACCGTAGGTAGCTTTGGCAGCCATGTTGGTTTTTTATTTGTGTGGTGCCTGCACCAAACTAGATAAAATTAGTGATGCGAAGTGAGGGCATCATTGAACGGAGAAATGAAGGGAAGGAGAGGTCATACTGGGCATGCCAAACTTGAATTTTTTCGAAATCTCTCTTTTTCTTTTGAAAGAATTTAAAAGATTTTAGTTTTCAAAAGAATCTTTTTTTGTTTTAAGTGTAGACTTTGAGAATTTAGGATTGGCCCTCATGGAGTCTAGGATTTTTGGATCAGACAAGTGGATCCGTGAATTTGACCTCTCCCCACTTACCTTGATCAGTGTTAATTACGCCTATTATAGATTGGCAACCCTTAATTAACCGTCTATTGATGCCCTTGAAATAATAACACACTAAAGGAATTGAAATGTTGCATGAAACACATCACTTGATCGACTTGTGCATTTATAATATTTCGCACTTGATGTTCATTTTGAATTCCCTTTTTGAGAATCTTAAAAGATACTTAAATGATTTACTTTATGTAGAGGGCATATGAGCTTAGAGGATATGCTTTGGGCAAGGTCCTTCTTAAAACTTTGAGGATACACTTGAATTTGGTGGTATCCTTTAGGAAAAGGACTTAAAACTTTTAGAGTTTACAAGGATCATTTAAGCTTAAATAAGAAAATATTTTTTCTTTTTTTTTGAAGTTTTACAAGGAAAAGGACTTAATGAATAGGGCATGATGGCCACCGCTTAACCAAGACCCTTCTATGAAGTTAATGGTCCTCCATCGGATATGAAAGAACCAAGTACATTTTATCACCATCCAGATGATATGAATGGACCAAACTTATTAATTTTAATCAAATTCAAGTTAAGCAAACACATAAGAGTAATGATACTAGTCAAATAGGCACACATAACATACTCCCATGCATAATCACATTGAGTCATAATTTTACAACCTTTCGGCCATTCCGATACTGAGAATGCACCAACAAATAAACTTTAGTTACCCCTACAATAAGGATGAACTAAGAACTTAATGGCCATTCTAACAGTACGAATGGACCATGACATAAAATTTGATCATCCCAACCATAGGGATGAACCAAGAATTTTATAGCCATTTCAACAGTAGGATGATGCCATTCTAATGGTAAGAATGGACCAAGATTGAGTTTTGGTCACCCTAACAATAAGAGAGAGCTAAGGAAACTTATGAGCTAAGGAAACTTATGGCCAACCCAACGATAGGAAAGGACCATCATTTTATTAAATTTATGGCCATTCTAACAATAAGAATTGACCATTATTTTATTAAGCTTATGACCATTCTACAATAAGAATGGACCATGGTGTTATCCTTTTTTACATTGCATAAGAAAATGTCATTGTCCCAGCACATGGTGTTAAGACTTCAAATTTGTCTACAGACGGAACTTGTGTGCTTGGGTAGCGTTTCTTCTCCTTTTTTCTTTAAAAAAAAAAAAAATCCCTCTAGAGTCTCCTCCAAAAGCCTCTCCTTCTGCCTCCTACAGCAGCCCCCTGTAGGGAGTATTTATAGGGTGAGAGAAGAGGGAGAGGTGTGAGAAAGAGAGAGAAGAGGTTGGTGCGGTAGCACCCCCACCAGTGGGTGCCACCGGTGGGACCGGGGGGGTACCACCGGTGGCTCCTCTCTCCCTCTCTCTTCTTTTTTTTTTACTTTGCCCCCCTTCTTTCTCTTTTTTTATTTACATGTCCACCCCCCTCAAAAACATGTCCAACGGAAAGTTAGATAAAAGAGTGAGTGAGAAATGGGCACATTTGTACATTAGGTAAGGGCTTTGGGGTTTCAAATAGGGCCTCGTGCGCTAACTAGCATTTTCTTTTTCTTTTCATTTTTTTTAAAGTGGTTGGTACAATTCATTACAGAGAAAATATTAGATTTTTACATGGTTCGCCATATCGTACCTAATCATGCCTACTTTTACGAGTCGACTTGTATTTGGGCGAGTCCAATCCACTGGCACACACCAAGTCGGACCATATTGTGTCAACTCATACATGCATAATAGATTGTTTTAAACTCAATTTTTTTCTATTAGATAAGTCAAATTACACTTTTTATATGAATCAATAGGGTACATTTCTTTAAAATGTGGCTTAAACTCATTTCTTCTAACAAGCTCATTGGCTTGAGTCATGCGACTCATATGAGTTGGACCGAGTCGGACCGATGTCGTACCATATCTGGGAACGACGAATCTTGGATTAGAAAGGTGTACAAGTATAGTGTAGTCCTCTCCCCAGTGTCCAAAGAGTGGCACGGAGAACCATCCACTAGACCTTTTAGTCACTAGGATGAGCCCAAGTTTTCCGCTAGTCAAGCTCTCAAACTGACAGGACAGGGATCCACTGCTGCTTAGCTTGAAAGGGAGGAACATCCAAACTGAGATAGAGAGAGGGAAAACCACAAACATATGATCCAGGCTTTCATCAGAGGAGCCACATAAGGGACAGATCGTCCGGAATGTAAGGCAAGAAGATCCTCGGCCAGTCCCTGGTTGGCCACTCTCCACATAAGGAACTTCACCTTGAATGGGGTTAAAGCTTTCCAAGTAGGGCTGAAATGGGTTGCTTTGTACTCCCATCTGCTATCAAATGATAAGTAGATTTCACAGAGAAGTTCCCATCTCTGCTCCAAAGCCCAAACACATTCATTTATAAAGGAGGGTCGTAGAGATTGAGCCTAGAATAAAAGAAGTAAATCTGAGAGCTGAAGGATCCCAAGATCTCTAACTGCCTTCCGAAAGGTAGGGGACCAAAGTGGCGAGTCATCAAGAACAGAGTCAATAAAACATCAGGAGAGGAAGCTAGAGCAAAAAGTCCTGGGAACATATCAGCCAAAGGAACAGAGCCACACCTTGCCAAAGAAGACACATTAGGTATTGTGAATGTCCAGGAGATGTTTAATTCTGACACTCGTTGGGTCTTCTTGTCATGATTCCACATAAAAAGCTGAATCTTTGTAGGGAGGAGCTTTGCATTAACTAATAGACCACTATCATTAAACACACTCATGAGGGATTTAGTAGAAAACTGTCCATCTTTCTCCCATTTCATTTTCTAACATCCTTCTGTTGTCTGTTCACCTGAGTATGATTAGCAATGTGAATCATATGAACGAATTCTTCCATTTCAAAGTCAGCAAACTTTCTTCTGAATTGAAAGTGCTAATCTTCATGATCCCCAGCTGTGAACATGTGATACACATTTTTTCGTCTATCTGAAGAAAATCTCATCCAAATTCTTAAACTGAGACATACAGGCACCATCTGCATTCCACTGTTCTTCCCAGATTACCATTACCAATTCAAAAGGAAGTTGAAAGTCTAATAACTTGTCTGAAAATGTTCCTCAAAATAGGGGATATGGAAGAGAGGTTCGAAGGAATATTGCATCATCTAGAAGAGTCACTGAAGTACTTTATCGTCACAGTATCCCCCCCAAAGAGATTTATCTTTTGCCTCCAGTCTTCATAGCCACTTGGCTAACATGGTTTCATTGCAGGTGTGAATCTTGACTAAGCCCACTCCTCCTTGTTGCTTATCTATTATTAGTTTTGCCTAAAACAAAAGCTTGTAGCCATCAATCTCTTTTTCTTTAAATCCCTTCTACCTAATTTCTTATAAACAAGATATCTTGACCCTCAAATCTCTCAGTAGTTTTACTAACTCTATACTCTTAACAGTTAAGTTTCCTATATTCTATGTAGATAAATAAATTTTATTCTCTTGGACTAACTTCTTTACTTGTGTTCGTTCAATGGACGAGAATCCGTGCCTATTAACCATGGTTGGAATTGACCAATTTCAATTCAATTCTCTACCTATGTCCTTGCCCCAAAACCCCTATCCAAAAAGTTTAGCTGGTGCAGATTTTTATCTGAATGGGTTGATCTGGATTGGGATCAGCCATTTCACCTTGGTTCCCTGGCTCAGAAGCACATATTAGGAGCTGGAGTGGGCATGAGAGAGCTTCTGCTTTACTATTCAAGTTAGGATAGGAGCATGAACAGGGAGCAAGAGTGCTTTAGGAGCGCCAACCATGGCAAAACAAATGATCCTGCTTCTAAGTTCTGGAATAAGGCCCTGTGGGAAAGGAACATCTTCTCTACCAACTTGATTGTAGTACCTCTATATATTCTTAATAAACTCAGTGGTACAGTCCACAATTACTTAAAAAAAAGTATAGGAGAGACCCTAGAAGATTTCTACTAGTGGTTTTGGTGTGGAATCCATGAAGTATGTGTTCTTTGTTGCTCCTTCGCCAAGTCTTGTGACTCAATGTGATAATTTAGATCGGTTAATGTATAAGATGGCATAGGAAATGAATTTTCAAGGTGACCAGAAAAGATAGTGGTATGTTTCTTCATGCTATTTTGTAGACCATCATTCCTCTCGCCTTCAACTGGGTAATCGAATTTGATTCCTTTTGATCTGCCAAACATCGCCTGGATAACTGTTGGCTGCTTACACATGCTCAATCACTTGTCAACTTATTTGGGGAATGTTTTGGTGTGTATAACTACAATGAGATTCTTGTGTGCATGCGCACACCCATTTCATATTCAATTTAAAATTTACTTACTTAAATTACTATGCCTAATGATGTAGCCGAAGCTATCACGACCGGATTCCGAAGCTGGAATCCGAAGTTATGGATCCGGAGCTGGGTCGGATCGGTGCAAGAGGCCCGATGGGGATCCAGATGGTGACGGAGGCAGAGGCGAAGCCGAAGGTCCGAGGCCGAGAGTGGCTCGGTCGAAGGCTGGCTTGTCTTCGGAAAGCGGGGCCGAGGCTCCTCCGGGCGGCGCTAAACCGAGTCTTCTTCGGTCGGGGGACAGCCGGCGCACGGCGTCGAGACCGATGGGAGAAGTCCGAGGTCGGCGGCCGAGACCGACTCGGGGAGATCGGCGACGATTCGAACCGAGCCCCTGCAGGAGGGAAAGAAGAAGAAACCGGTCAGCAGGAGTCCCGGGCTTCGGCCCTAAAGAACCCCCTCCGACGGTTAAGTTAGCTTCTGAAGAAGAGTCGATTCAGAAGGCAAAGAGTAGCTTTAATGCTATTCGGACTGTAGTCCTTGTGGGTCTTGGAGACATACCTTTGGCAATAAATAGCGTGGTATTTATAGCTGAGAATAGAGGATGGTTAACGGTGATAGCCGATATAGGACTATGTCCGGGCTTACTGGTAAACCGCCATAGTGTCTAGTCCTCCACCGGAGTGGGCCGGACACGGCTGTTGGGCCGAAGGGGGTTGGGCCGCTGATGGGCCGAAGCCTGCTGGGCCGAGGACTGCTGTGCCGCTTACGGGCCGAGGGTTGTTGGGCCGTTAGCGGGCCGGAGGCCTCCGGAGGGCCTTTTAGTGCAGCTGCTGGGCTGAACTGGGTTTGGGCTTGTTTTAATGGGCCGAATCGGATTCTGTCTCATCACCTAACATAATGAAACTTCTACTTTCGGTTATACTTTCAAGTTTTTTTTTTTAAACAACCCTATTACAAGCACCAAAAATAGTTTAGTCGTCTATATTGAACTATTGGTGTTCGTCTGTTCTTTATATTGGACATACTTTCCGGTTGCAGTTTTGAGGTTTGAGGTTTATTCCTTTATGTTTTGCTATGTTATGTTTCTAAAACCTCATGGTTCTCTCATGACTTTCGTCACCTTCTTGATGATACCTTTGAGTTGGTCATGAAGTTAAGAGATTTGATTATTGATTGGGTACAAGAACGGTTTCAGGATTTCTTTCAAGCACTTGATGGTCATTTTCTCTTGCTGTGTGGAAAAACTGATGCCACAAAACAACATGTAAACCAAATAGATGGGGCTCTGATTGACAAGGTGGAAACTGGGCTTGTTCTTGTGCTAGCCCAACTTTCTATCTTCATAGAACAGAGTGCAATCCCCAGAATTACTGAGGCAAGGATCTTAAGAGGCCCTGTGGTTTGCACACCATCCTTTGGAAAACATTTCACTTAATCATACAAGTTCTTTTTTATTTGCAGGAAATAGCTGCTTCTTTTTCTGGCGACGGTCTCAGGGGCTACGAGTATGGACCTGCATTGGTACCTGGAGAGATTTGCCGGCTGTTTTGTCAGCTAGCGAAAAGTTTTTGCATCTGGTGAGAGTCAAATCATTTCTAGGTTTATTGTCATAATTGCTGATGTTCCAACAATAAAGAGATGTGAGAAACAGGGGACAAGAGACAGAGCGAGCTGGTGACATTAACAACTCTAGCTCTTGGCCTCCCATCCCCTTTTTCGTTTTTTAGTTAGGTTTCATAATGCCATATGAAATGATGCATGTCTCAAGAGGCTAACTGAAAACTGGAACTTAAATGAAATACTATGGACTTTGAATGTAACTACACGTCCATAGAAAAGAAAAAATATTGTTCAGGAAATCAACTATTTCCTACACTTAAGTCAGGCTTCGCATGGGTGTCAATTTCGGTCATGCATAGCTTGCTCAAAACTGAAGTAAATAAATCTTTCAACAATCAACATTCACTTTAGCTAAGACATATGTCACCTCGTGATGTGGGAGCAAGATCATCAATACACAGTTTGCAACCATGATAGTTATTCAATAAATGCGATTGTGTGGAGATCAACAAAGAATTGCAAGCAATTTGTTAATTATTGTTTTATTAGTGTTGATGCATTAGGGTATGCCTGGTATTTTCTTTTATCAAGATCTTCTAATCTTCTAATTAATGAGATAGTTTATCTTTCATGTTATTTAAGACACCGAAGGAGGACTACACCTTTTCTTTTGTAAAATTGTTGAGGATTTTGGGCAGCGAAAAGGCGCGAAATGGGGTGCTTTGATTCGTTTGGCATTTTAATAAAAGGTCAAATTTGGTGTTATTTCATTTTTATTATTATAAATGAGACCCTAATCATGGCTTATCAAATTTTGTATCATGGTATGTTTTTATTGTAAGAATAAATGCCCTAACCATGGCTGATGAAGGCTGCTTGAAGAAAGAACTTTGTGTGACCATTTGTAGTGCTTCGCTCTCAATTTTGTGGGCATGACCTAAGGCCAGCAGTATGACTCAAATCTTTCTTCCTCTGTAAATATCGTGTGAGGGTGTACCTTGCATAAAGTTCTTTCTTTGTCTATTTCTCTTTCTTAAAAGCATCAAAAGCAAGATTAGTATTCTTCTGCCCCATGCAGTCTGCTAGAGCATCTGGAGACAATGGAGTGATTACATCTTTAGAGGAAGTAAAGTTTATCTTGAAAGCATTTGTCTTCAAGCTGTCTTTCCTCTTTTAGTGGTGTAGGTTTATTCTTAATATCTCCATAGATGATTGGGTCAAGGTGATAAGGAAAATGTAACTCTGACACATTTTTATTTCCTTTAAAGGTAGAGGACTCTCACCTGCCCCTTATGGTTGTATTGCCTCCATTTATTTTCAATAAAATAGCTTTTTTAAAAATAATAATTTGGCATGTATAACATGGGTGAGTGCCTAGGTGAGTAAGGTGAACATGAGGCGAAGCGAGGCATTTTTCACTCACCTTCCCTTGTCTCTTCACCTAGATGAGCGAGGTAGTTGCCTTTGGTAACATAGAAATATACAGAAATCATATGTGACTTCATCTAAGAAATAATGGATCCCTTCTTGGGTAAATGAGTATGTCCAAACCCAATTGAGTACTAGGTGTGATCAGGCCAACTCTTGGTCTGAACCCATTTGACAGCCCTATCTGAAGTATAATTTCCTACCATTGCAACATATTTGCTCGGTGGCCATAGCTCTGTACTTCAGCACTTGATCTACCACACAATTTGCTTTTTGCTTATCCAAATTCCTAGATTCCCTTCTAGGCATCTTGTATTTCAAGAATCAGTCAATTCGCTTTCATATATCCTTCGACCCTAAGATGATCAATCTTTGGAAACAACAACCACTTTCTGGGACAAGATTTGATGTATCTTAATGTCCAATCCAGAATCTGTAACTATGATGTTCTTGGAATGCGTATTAACCAATTCACAACACAAAACTAGATGGCTGGGGAAAAGGGCAAGGGGATGTGAGGAGTGGAGGGGCGAGGGGATGCGAGGCGTGGAGATAGGCGGAGAGGAGAACAGAGAGTTGGGGATCATAGTAGTTCTTTGGGGAGAAGGATCCTCCATGGAAGGTGCTTTCGGTGTTTAGGGTTTGATCACAAGGTCGTAGAATGTCGCAATGTGCTGGTTTGTTGGAGATGCAGGGGGGTGGGTCATCGGAGTACCAACTGTGGGAGACGGTACCCCATGGCCAGGTTGAAAGATGGGGTATATTCAACATCGTCAAAGAACATGGTGTCGGAAGATAGGGTTTTGGAGATGGAAGCATCTGTCCCTGGGGAGGGGGAGATGAAAATGCCGTGTGGAGGTACCATGGTTCTCTGCTTTTCGTAGAAATTGGAACTTCTGCAACAAATGTATATGGGGGTCAGCCTCATTACCCTTCAAGACCGAGGACCTCCTTGCTAAGCTTAAATAAAGAAGGCCGGAGATGGTGAAAGGTCAGATCTGTAAAATTGATGAGAAATAGATTTTGTTGTGGTGCCCTTCATTAGCTTTGATTCAAGAGCTTTCATCTATGAAGAATTTTGAGTGGCAGGGGAATTGCATTAGTTGGAATGCTTGGCATCCGACGGCTGGTGCTCAGAAACTTGGTAATTTATCTTAAAAATGGTGTAGACTAAATGGTATACCTTTGTATCTGTGGGATATTAAGGTTTTCTAGGTGATCGTTGCTTCATTTGGGTGGATTAAAAGAGTGGACAAGATGACGTTGAATTGGGAGTTTCTTGCTTATGCTCGAGTTCAAGTTGCAGTGGAACAGGGGACTAATATTCCTTCAAGGGTCAAGTTGCGCCGGGGAGAGGAGATATTCTGGATTCCTGTGGAGATGGAATCCACGCCAGATGCTAATAGGGAGGACAGACCGTGGACGTACAAGGAGGTGGTCATGGAGTACAGACAGTAGAGGGCAGCAACGGTTTTCCAAGATCCAGATGGGGCGAGGAAGAAGAACGAGTCGGGCCAAGTCAACTCAGATGATTTGGGTCATTATAAGCTGCAGGATACTGAATTGTATGGTGAACCGGTTGATCCAAACCGGTTGACTAAGGAGGTGAATGTAATGTGTAAGTCGACTGACGAACCAATAGAACCAACCCGGTCGAGTGTTGATGTTATGAAAGACCTAAATACCCTTGCTCAGAGTGAATCGGAGCCGTTGGTGAATGTGTCGGCTAAGGATAGATTGGTCATTTAGGCGGATGAGGCATGGCAGAAGGCTATTGATATATTTTCGCAGGTAATTGAAGGGCTTACTGTAGAGATGGGGAAGTGGAAGTGAGAGCGGCGAAGGGGTTTGTTTGTGTACAGAAGGAGCCAGTGGAAGGGTAGCGATTCTATTGAAGATAGGGGCGAAGATTTAGGATCTTCAGGCTTGGCAAGAAAGATGCCTGACGGAGATGGCGGATCTGTGAAAGATCGGGACGAAGATGGCAGGAAGGAAGAGCTCAAGCTTGGCAATGATGTTGCGATGTCGCCTGTGCATGCATCCTTGGCAGGTAACAAGTTATTACTTCTTCCCCCCAATGAGTCCCATCTCCCTTTGTCACCTTCTTGGAAGGAGCCGAGCCCGTCTGAGCGTCATCGACTACAGCTAAGTAGTGACCACCAGAGTAGGGAAGCTGAGCCTGCATCTGTTTGGTGTGTAAATGTGGAAGATCTGAGTAAGGGGAATTTTCTGCATGATTGGGGAAATGAGGAGTTTGCGTTGAAGGCGGCTGGGTTAGGGGTGAATATAGAAGGTAAAATAGGGCAATTTCAATAGGTGTGTACTAATGTTGGAATGGTCGGATATAAGAAAGTGAGAAGAAATCGGGAGTTACGTAGTTTGCTTCAGAGTACAGGTGATTCATTGATACCTTCTTAGGGATCACAAAGAGGTGCATTGTTAGCAAGATGAACATTGCATCATGGAATATCAGAGGCTTGCATGAACAGGCTAAGCAAGAAACTACAAGAGGCTTGGTGAGAAAACATGGTGTAGGGATTTTGTGTTTGGAGGAAACTAAGTATGAAATGCTCAATAAAGACATGGTTAAGATGGTAACTGGTTTCAGAGAGGTAGACTTTGCTTTTCGCAGGGAGGAAGGATTGTCTGGAGGTATCAAGCTTGGGATTTGAATATGCGGAGGGGTCAGCTTTTAAATATTGGGGAACACTCAGTCACTGTAAAATTGCAAAAAACTTCAGGGGACCAGTAGTGGATAATGTCGGGTGTTTATGGACCCCATAATGTTATTGGAAGACAAGCCTTATGGAAGGAATTGGTAGAATGGAAAATTAAATTTTCCTTACCATGGTGTGTATTGGGAAATTTCAGTGAAATCAGGAAACCGAGAGAGTAGATACTCAGGTTGTCGAACATACCTTCTGAGGATACAAAAGGGTCCCTTTTATAAGGATGGATATGAGGTGATAATGAAGTCCAATCGGAGAACATATCGGGGGACCCCAGTCCGATCCCTATGCAAGATAGGACTCCAACTTCCCTTATCTGACTTTGGTTTCCTTTGTCTGAGGCTTAGAAGTTGATTCGGAGGAGACTTCCTTCGGCAGAAAGTCTTGCTGCGTTCGCAAGGCGTCGGAGTCCGTTTCAGATTAGAGGGCTCCCCTTGGAGCCTGGGTGCACGAGCCCGCTGGCTAAAAGGCCAAACCGCCCTGGCAAGAGGCTAGGGCATCTCTTTATGGGCCGACCCACTTGGTTAATGGGCCAGCGACATTGGGCCTTCTCAAGTGTAATTAAGTTGTTAATAATTTTATGAAAATATACATAATTGTAAAAAGGGTATATTTGTAAATTCCTAAAAAGTATAAATACATTATAAAAAGTTTAAAAATAACAATGTGATTGATAATCTTTATAGGGTCTTAAGTTAAATTTTTTATAATCCTAAAACTATCTTCGGTTTGCCAAATGGATGATTCCAAAATTTTCTATGCAGAAAATTAGAAGATAGGGGTATATATATATAATTATTTTAAAAGAATAGATAGGATAAGATTACTTAGCCCTTATGTTACTTAATCCTTAAGTTAATTAGCCATTAAGTTACCCCTTGGCGCCTATTTCCTTCCAGAAGCATCCATAGGTGCCACCTAGGGTTGTCAACGGAACGAATACAGAACGGATATCACACTATCCGACTCCACTTCGTTTAATATTATCTGAATATCTGACTCCAGATATTATCCGAAGCACATCCGGTATCTAATACCCAAGATGTAGAATCTCTAACTGATAAGTTGATATCTATCATATGGATATCTGAAGCTTTATATAGCTTCACCTTTCCATGAGCTTTATCGTTAAGGAACTCCTTCCAGTTCCTCTTCCAGTGACCATATTGCTTACAGTAGAAGCAGTCACCCTTTACTACTCTTTTGCCTTTGTCCTTCGATCTTTTATCGTATGCGATCATCTCTATCTCAGAGGCATCTAATGCCGATACAGCAGGATGATCAGCATCAAGGGTGTAGGCAATCTGCTCAGATCTGAAGACATTCTTCAAGTGTCTGAGCCAATCTGAGTAGATCAGGTAAGTCAAAAGGGCATCAAGTATGCTTCGGAGTGGGTTATTCGATGACATAATTCCCTACAGAAGATAAGTAAAATCTATTTAGCAGATGTTCAATTATTAAAATTAAAACAAGACATGGTCTTTTTGTTCAAGTTTTAACTCCCACTAATTTTCGACGGACTGTATAACCCTCAGTTATACAGAACAGGAGATGTCGATAGTCTCCTAGTGGGGATCAGAATCTCAATGACTTGCAGTACAGTCTTGTGGATAGCACAACAAACTGTAACACAATTAAAGAGCATCTAACTCATGGGACTTGCAACTCCTTGCAAAATCTGATCATAGCTTCGGTCCCCAGAGCTTTAATGGCCTTGTGGATAGCACAACAAACCACTAATTCTGGTTAACGCTAACCATTGTTACGCGACGAGCATAGATTTGCATGCAACCCTTGTGGATAGCACAACAAAGGTATATAGTTCCTATACTCTGATCATATAGGCATCTAATGCCATAGTTACAGTTTCTCCTCCCAATTAAACAGGCCTTGTGGATAGCACAACAAACATGCCTAAAGTGATTCGAATCCTATGACTATAACGATGGTGGACCACACGGTAAGTTCTTAACTACTTGCGTTACGACTTAGAATTAATATGAGGGTATTTAGATAACTTTTATCATGGTCTCTCTTAGGTGATAGTATATAAACGTATCGTATATAATTACTAAATACTATACTTGTTTTGATTCACAATCAAATATTAAAAACAATGCATCACATACATTTCTAGTGTGGTCATGAATAGCACAGTGGGTTTGACTGGAGCCAACTGTCAAACGCACATACAATCTAACATAACATTTATATCAGATAAATCTGCAAACACATAGGCAAAGGATCTTCATCTTTTCGCCTTCTTGGTTGCAGCTGTGGATCGTCCTCGCTCCTTCTTCGGTTGCCTCGATCATATTACATTTAAATTTTAGAATTTACAACTAAATTGAAGAAGGCCTTATGGCGAATACAAGAGAGAGCGAGGTAGAAGTACATCGGAGTTCGAGAGAGAGAGAGGTAAATCAATAACAACAATAATTAAAGGACTACATATTTAACATTTAAATCAGTCATTAAAGTTAATTATTAATTTAACACTTAAATTAATAACTAACTTACAAATAAATTAACAATTAGTTGAAATAATAATTAATAATCTAACTATTAGACTAATAATTATTAATTACTAATTTAACCATTAAATTAGTTTTATTAAGATTAATTATTAGTTTAACCATTAAACTAACAATTAAAATTAATCATTTAACAAATAAATGTTAATAAAAATTGATTAAAAAATCATTAATAACCCATTTAAATTAAAACTGAATAATAATATAAATATTTCAAAAAACAGTTTTTGAATTTAAATTAAAAACCAATAATATTTTAATTAGGCTAATTTTGGGGTTTTATTATTTTGGAAATGTGGGGAGGGAAATAAAAGAAATGGGCTCAGCCACTTGCGCTGAGCCATTGGCTCGGATCCTACCCGAGCCAGGGCTCGGACCAGGGGGCCACCTGGCTCGGGCCTGATCCGGCTCGGGACTGGGTCCCTGGTCCTCCCCCACCCCAAACTCGACGCCCTCTGTTGCAGAAACCGTAGAACAGAAGCAGGCCGGCGGCGGCTGGGGTGGTGGGGCTCCGGTGGCCGGTGCCTCGACGCCGTCCAGCCCGGCCGGCAACGGCCCCGGCGCCGGCGGGCTCTCCGGCGCCGGCGTGCCCCCGGGGAAATCCAAATGATAGCCCAAGCCCCTCCTTTCTCCCCAAAATCTGATTTTCGCAGGGTTTTAAAACCGATTTAGGGCTTCAATTTATAGCCCTCCAAGGGCACTCCTGTTAGTTTAGGTGGCCTACAAGCCAATCTAACAATGTAAATCTCGTTCATTTTATTAATATAATGGCATAATATTCATTATGTGTAAATCGCATTAATTATCGTTTCATAATGAAGTCCGTGAATATATGCTATAGTGATCAGATTATGATGAGATCATACTAATGAGATTGATCACTTAAACACACATTCTTAATCGTTCCTAGTCGAAGGATATCCGAGAAGGACATCGGATATCCGGTTAGACTAGTACAGATTACTCATGCTCATATGATGAGGGTGACTGATCTCATAAGTCACTTGTGTGGAAACACTAAGGCGAATCTGTAGGTGCTCATTGGAGAATGAGTTCACTGAACTGATCCGACTGAATCGCTGGATGGTATTGTACCTCACTGTCAACCAGCTTGATTCTATTGTCGCAGTTGCATGGATGGTCCTCGGACCTGAGACACCAAGGACACCTTGGCGGTGGACTTCTGTGCTTTGACCTTGGTTTATGAATCTCTAGTCACGGGATTCTAATACGCCAAGGATTGGGTACAGCGGAATACCGTCGAAGGGAATTGTGTGTCAATAAGGAATCATTCCCTCTCGGTACTTAGAGAGAGAATGCTCTAGGAAGGATGCGCGAAAGTCCCTGGCCAGGGCGGACGATAATATCGGGAAAGGAGTTTTCCGATATTCATCAGCGGCATCCAATTCAAGTGAGTCGACCGGTTATGGTTTGACAGCTCGCCATACCCTGAGTTGACTCGAGAGCATTGTACGAATGAAGGACTATATCCACGCCGTAACTGTCGGCGGAAAGGTTCAAAGAGTGGGTTACTTAACTCTGATACCTTCCAGGTTCACGCGGTGTTGCTTGGCACCCAACGTGATCGGAGGCCCGGTCGAATTCGATGTGCGACATCAATTCTATTGATTAATTAATTAATAAAGGGTTATTAATTTATTAATAAAGCCAATGAAGAGTCACTGGGCTTGTTGGGCTATTAACCGGACTGGTAATTGGGCCTAGAGGGTCACACGCAAATGATTCTCAAGGCGATGAATAAATAAGTGGGTTTTATATAAACCAGGGGTTTAGATGAAAAACCGCATGGTTAGTATAAAACATAGCGAACTAGCTGAGCAGGCCAAGCTGCTGCTAACCCTAGCCGCCCCTCTTCTGTTTCTCTCTCTCTCTGGCATCCAGACAGATCTAGATCTGCTCCGCCGCTTCTCCGAATCCCGTTTGACGGGAAATCGTCCGCGCGTTGCGGCGATCATTGCGGCGACCGGCGAAGGCTTCGTGGGCTGCGAAGAACGAGGAACTCGAGGATATCCGTCGCGGGGAGGATCGCGTGGACTTCGCTAGAGGCCGGGCGCTTGCGCGGCTTGCGGTGTCACACCGACGGAATCAAACGGCTGCGGATTCGAATCCGCACACTGTGAGAAAAGATAATCCGATTATCTTGTATTTTAGATTTCGAAACGGGAACGGATCGCTGTAAATATTTTTGTTTTTCCGCTGCGTGAGTGATCCGGAGAAACCGAGAAAACCCAACAGTGGTATCAGAGCCAGGTTCCACTGTTTCTCGTCCCGTTTCGGTTTCCGAAAATAATTTTTCTTGAGTTATTCCATGCGTTTAATCCGATTAAAATGATGGAATAGTTTTCATGAGATGAACACAAATAATTTGATTATTTTTTTGTGATTTTTCGGATTTTATTTGGGGTTTTTGGAGTTCTTCGTGGGACGATGAACGGGGTGTTTTCGGCGACTTCGTACTCGCTTCCCAAGCGTTGGGATGGCCGGCCGAGACTCCGGATCCATAGAGGATAGTCACCACTATCCACCGGTCACCTAAACCGGCGCCGGAGTGCCCTTGGAGGGCTGCAAATTTAATCCCTAAATCGTTTTTAAACCCTGCGAAAATCAGTGTTTTTGGGGAGGGTTTAGGATCTTGGCCGGCTCTTTTGAGGGCTTCTCCGGTGACCCGCCGGCGCCGGCGTGCCCACCGGCGCCAGGGCATCCCCGGCCAAGACCTGCGGCGCCAGGGGTGGTGGCCGCCGGCGGCCTGCAAGCTCCAGCCGCCGACCTGCAGCAAGTTAGGGCGTCGGGCTGCTGTTTTGGGAAGAAGCCGGCCGGGCCGGTGCGCCCCAGGCCGGTCCGGTTCGACCGGGCCGCCACCATTGGCCTGGGTGGCTGAGCCAGGCCCGGGCCCAGGCCCTGGCTCCGCACAGGCCCGAGCCCTGGCTCGGCACAGGGCTGAGCCCTGGCTCCACCCCGGGTCCGAGCCATTGAGCCCTTAATGGGCTGAGCCTTTTTCCCCATTAAAACCCCAATTGAGCCCATTTAAAATTCAAGTAAAATTTGAGTTAAATTTTAAAATTCAAAATGGTTTTGAAATTTAAATTTATTATTCATTGGGCTTGTTAATGAGTTTTTGAATCAATTATTATTAACTTATAGTTGTTAATTTGATTAATGTTAATTGTTAGTTTAATGGTTAAAATAATAATTAATATTAATAAAACTAATTTAATGGTTAAATTAGTAACTAATAATTATTAGTCTAATAGTTAGATTACTAATTATTATTTCAACTAATTGTTAATTAATATGTAAGTTAATTGTTAATTTAATAATTAACTTAGATAACTAATTTAAGTGTTAAATTAGTAATCTTTGATGATTAATTGTTAATTATTGATTTAAGGGTTAAATTAATGATAAACATTAATCTTCTAATCTAATTGTTAGATTAATAATTATTAATTAATTAAAGTTAATTGTTAATTTAAGAGTTAAATTAATAATTAATTTTAAATTAACTAATCTAATTGTTAGATTATAGTTATTAATTCATTAGTGTTAATTAATAATTTAAGTGTTAAATTACTAATTAACATTAATTGAACTAATCTAAGAGTTAGATTATTAGTTAATTAATAATTAGAGTTAATTAATAATTTAAGTGTTAAATTATTAATTAATTTTGTTGGATTAATCTAAGAGTTAGATTAGTCTTTAAATAGTCTAATTGTTAAATTATTAGTGGGGTTTAATGTAATTGTTAGATTATTAGCGGAATACCGACGAAGGGAATTGTGTGTCAATAAGTAATCATTCGCTCTCGGTACTTAGAGAGAGAATGCTCTAGGACGGATGCGCAGAAGTCCCTAGACAGGGCGGACGATAATATCGGGAAAGGAGTTTTCCGATACTTATCAGCGGCATCCAATCCAAGTGAGTCGACCGGTTATGGTTTGACAGCACGCCATACCCTGAGTTGACTCGAGAACATTGTACGAATGAAGGATTATATCAACGTGGTAACTGTCGGCGGAAAGGTTCCAAGAGTGGGTTACTTAACCCTGATACATTCCGGGTTCACACGGTGTTGCTTGGCACCCAACATGATCGGAGGCCCGGTCGAATTCGATGTGCGACATCAATTCGATTGATTAATTAATTAATTAAGAGTTATTAATTGATTAATAAAGCCAGTGAGGAGTCACTAGGCTTATTGGGCTATTAACCGGACTGGTAATTGGGCCTAGAGGGTCACATGCAAATGATTCTCAAGGCGATGAATAAATAAGTGGGTTTTATACAAACCGAGAGTTTTTATGAAAAACCGCGCGGTTAGTATAAAATATAGCGAACGTGTTGGGTTCTCGGATTTCTCCGGATCTCACGCGTAGCAGAAATAAAATAAAACGGAGATCCGTTCCCGTTTCGAAAAATCTAAAAACACGATGATCGGATTATCAGTTCTCACCGTGTGCGGATTCGAATCCACAACCGTTCGGTTCCGTCGGTGCGACACCGCAAGCCGCGCAAGCTCCCGGCCTCTAGCGAAGTCCACCCGATCCTCCTCGCGACGGATATCCTCACGTTCCTCGTTCTTTGCAGCCCACGAAACCTCCGCCGGTCGCTGCAACGATCGCCGCAATGCGCGGACGATTTCCCGTCAAACGGGATTCGGAGAAGCGGCGGAGCAGATCTAGATCTGTCTGGATGCCAGAAAGAGAGAGAAACAGAAGAGGGGCGGCTAGGGTTAGCAGCAGCTTGGCCTGCTCAGCCCATTCGCTATGTTTTATACTAACCATGCGGTTTTTCATCTAAACTCCCGGTTTATATAAAACCCACTTATTTATCCATCGCCTTGAGAATCATTTGCGTGTGACCCTCTATGCCCAATTACCAGTCCGGTTAATAGCCCAACAAGCCCAGTGACTCTTCATTGGCTTTATTAATAAATTAATAACCCTTTATTAATTAATTAATCAATAGAATTGATGTCGCACATCGAATTCGACCGGGCCTCCGATCACGTTGGGTGCCAAGCAACACCGCGTGAACCCGGAAGGTATCAGAGTTAAGTAACCCACTCTTTGAACCTTTCCGCCGACAGTTACCGCATGGATATAGTCCTTCATTCGTACAATGCTCTCGAGTCAACTCAGGGTATGGCGTGCTGTCAAACCCTAACCGATCGACTCACTTGGATTGGATGCCGCTGGTAAGTATCGGAAAACTCCTTTCCCGATATTATCGTCCGCCCTGGCTAGGGACTTCTGCGCATCCTTCCTAGAGCATTCTCTCTCTAAGTACCGAGAGCGAATGATTACTTATTGACACACAATTCCCTTTGTCGGTATTCCGTTGTACCCAATCCTTGGCGTTTTAAAGTCCCGTGGCTAGAGATTCGTAAACCAAGGTCAAAGCACAGAAGTCCACCGCCAAGGTGTCTTTGGTGTCTCAGGTCCGAGGACCATCCACGCAACTGCGACAATAGAATCAAGCTGGTTGACAGTGAGGTACAATACCATCCAGCGATTCAGTCGGATCAGTTCAGTGAACTCATTCTCCAATGAGCACCTACAGATTCGCCTTAGTGTCTCCACACAAGTGACTTATGAGATCAGTCACCCTCATCATATGAGCATGAGTAATCTGTACAAGTCTAACCGGATATCCGATGTCCTTCTCGGTTATCCTTCGACTAGGAACGATTAAGAATATGTGTGTTTAAGTGACCAGTCTCATTAGTATGATCTCGTCATAATCTGATCATTATAGCACATATTCACGGACTTCATTATGAAACGATAATTAATGCGATTTACACATAATGAATATTATGCCATTATATTAATAAATGAACGAGATTTACATAGTCAGATTGGCTTGTAGGCCACCTAAAACTAACAGAACGGGCTGAGCAGGCCAAGCTGCTGCTAACCCTAATCGCCCCCTCCTCTGTTTCTCTCTCTCTCTCTGGCGTCCCAGATAGATTCGGATCTGCTCCGCCGCTTCTCCGACTCCCGTTCGACGGGCAATCGTCGGCGCGTTGCGGCGACCGGCGGAGGTTTCGTGGGCTGCGAAGAACGAGGAATGTAAGGATATCCGTTGCGAGGAGGATCGTGTGGACTCCGCAAGAGGCCGGGTACTTTCGTGGCTTGCGATGTCGCACCGACGGAACCGAACGGTTGCGGATTCGAATCCGCACACTGTAAGAACTGATTATTCGATAATCTGTTTTTTTCGATTTTCGAAACGGGAACGGATCTCCATTTTTATTTTTATTTCGGCTTCGCGGGAGATCCAGAGAAACCCGAGAACCCAACAGTGGTATCAGAGCTAGGTTCCACTATTTCTTGTCCCGTTTCGATCTTCGAATTAATTTTCCATGCGTTATTCCATGCTCAAGTTCCGTTAATTGCAAGATCCATGTTCATATGATGAATAGAAAATAATTTGATTATTTTTATTTTGCTATTTTTGGAATTTTATTTGGTTTTTTCCCAGTGTTCTTCATGTAATGAAGAACGGGTTTTACGGTGGCTTCAATCGGCCTTCCCAAGTGTTGGGATGGAGGCCAGGACCCCGGATCCCCTGAGGATAGTCACCACTATCCACCGGTCACCAAGACCGCCGCCGGAGTTGTTGGGTTTTCTCGGTTTCTCCGGATCGCTCACGTAGCGGAAAAACAAAAATATTTACAGCGATCCGTTCCCGTTTCGAAATCTAAAATACAAGATAATCGGATTATCTTTTCTCACCGTGTGCGGATTCGAATCCGCAGCCGTTTGGTTCCGTCGGTGTGACACCGCAAGCCGCGCAAGCGCCCGGCCTCTAGCAAAGTCCACGCGATCCTCCCCACCACGGATATCCTCGAGTTCCTCGTTCTTCGCAGCCCACGAAGCCTCCGCCGGTCGCCGCAATGATCGCCGCAACGCGCGGACGATTTCCCGTCGAACGGGATTCGGAGAAGCGGCGGAGCAGATCTAAATCTGCCTGGATGCCAGAGGAATATAGAAACTGAGGAGGGGCGGCTAGGGTTAGCAACAGCTTGGCCTGCTCAGCCCGTTCCCTATGTTTTATACTAACCGCGCGATTTTTCATAAAACCCCCCGGTTTATATAAAACCCACTTATTTATCCATCGCCTTGAGAATCATTTGTGTGTAACCCTCTAGGCCCAAGTACCAGTCCAGTTAATGGCCCAACAAGCCCAGTGACTCCTCACTGGCTTTATTAATTAATTAATAACCCTTTTTAATCAATTAATCAATCGAATTGATGTCGCACATCGAATTCGACCATGCCTCCGATCACGTTGGGTGCCAAGCAACACCGCGTGAACCCGGAAGGTATTTGGGATTAAGTAACCCACTCTTGGAACCTTTCCGCCGACAGTTACCGCGTGGATATAATCCTTCATTCGTACAATGCTCTCGAGTCAACTCAGGGTATGGTGAGCTGTCAAACCCTAACCGGTCGACTCACTTGGATTGGATGCCGCTGATGAATATCGGAAAACTCCTTTCCCGATATTATCGTCCGCCTTGGCCAGGGACTTTCGCGCATCCTTCCTAGAGCATTCTCTCTCTAAGTACCAAGAGCAAATGATTCCTTATTGACACACAATTCCCTTCGACGGTATTCCACTGTACCCAATCCTTGGCGTATTAGAATCCCGTGACTAAAGATTCGTGAACCAAGGTCAAAGCACAAAAGTTCACCGCCAAGGTGTCCTTGGTGTCTCAGGTCCGAGGACCATCCACGCAACTGCGATAATAGAATCAAGCTGGTTGACAGTGAGGTACAATACCATCCAGCGATTCAGTCGGATCAATTCAGTGAACTCATTCTCCAATGAGCACCTACAGATTCGCCTTAGTGTCTCCACACAAGTGACTTATGAGATCAGTCACCCTCATCATATGAGCATGAGTAATCTGTACTAGTCTAACCGGATATCCGATGTCCTTCTCGGATATCCTTCGACTAGGAACGATTAAGAATATGTGTATTTAAGTGATCAGTCTCATTAGTATGATCTCATCATAATCTGATCACTATAACACATATTCACGGACTTCATTATGAAACGATAATTAATGTGATTTACACATAATGAATATTATGCCATTATATTAATAAAATGAACGAGATTTACATTGTTAGATTGGCTTGTAGGCCACCTAAACTAACAATCTCCCACTTGGACTAAAGCCAATCACCTTTATACAATAAGCCCATAGACTCTAGGTGACGCTCAAACACAATTTGAGCCAACGGCTTTGTCAGTGGATCTGCTACATTGTCGACGGATGGAACTCTTTCCACTACTACATCTCCTCTGGATATGATCTCCTTGATAAGGTGAAAGCGCCTCAGAATATGTTTCGATTTCTGATGAGACCGCGACTCTTTCGCTTGCGCAATTGCTCCATTGTTGTCGCACAACAGTGGAACATGCTCAGAGATGCTGGGAACTACGCCGAGGTCGGTGATGAATTTCTTCAACCACACTGCTTCCTTGGCGGCTTCAGCTGTAGCGATGTACTCAGCTTCAGTCGTCGAATCTGCAGTGGTTACTTGCTTGGAACTCTTCCAGCACACTACCCCTCCGTTCAAAGTAAACACAAATCCAGATGTTGAGTTGCTATCATCTGGATCTGACTGGAAACTCGAGTCAATAAAGCCTAGCAGTTTCAAGTCATCTCCTCCATAGACAAGGAACATATCCTTAGTTCTTCTCAAGCACTTAAGGATACATTTCACTGCCTTCCAGTGCTCTTTGTCTGGATCAGCCTGAAATTTGCTCGTAACACTTAGAACAAATGCAACATCAGGCCGTGTACATATCATGGCATACATGATAGACCCTATGGCAGAGGCATAGGGTATTCTATCCATGAATGCCCTCTCATCAGGAGTCTTAGGAGACTGCTCCTTTGAGAGACTAATTCCATGTCTCATCGGTATGAGACCTCTCTTGGAATTTTCCATGCCAAACCTCTTGACTATGGTGTCTATGTATAAGGATTGGGTCATTCCAAGCATCCTCTTTGATCTATCTCTATAGATCCGTATTCCCAATATGTAGGATACTTCTCCCAAATCCTTCATAGAGAAGTTTTTCGACAGCCAGATCTTTACTAATGACATCATAGCTACATCATTCCCAATGAGTAGTATGTCATCTACGTAAAGAACTAGAAAAGTAACTGCACTCCCACTGGTCTTCTTGTACACACAAGGCTCATCTTCATTCTTAATGAAATCGTAAGACTTGACAGCCTCGTCAAATCTTATGTTCCAACTCCGGGAAGCCTACTTCAGTCCATAAATGGACCTCTGAAGCTTGCACACTTTATCTGGAAATTCTTTGGATGTGAAACCTTCGGGTTGTATCATATACACCTCCTCCTCAAGGTTACCATTGAGGAAGGCAGTCTTCACATCCATCTGCCAGATTTCATAATCAAAATGTGCAGCAATGGCGAGTAAAACTATGATTGACTTTATCATGGCAACTGGTGAGAAAGTCTCGTCATAGTCAATTCCTTGCCTTTGACGACATTCCTTTACCACCAATCTTGCCTTATAAGTGTCGATCCGTCCATCAGCACCGATCTTTCTCTTAAAGATCCACTTGCATCCGATGGGTACAATACCCTCGGGCAAGTCTTCCAAGTTCCAAACTTGGTTGGTGTACATGGACTGGATTTCTGAGTTCATGGCTTCTTGCCATTTCTCGGCTTCTGGGCCTTCCATAGCCTCCTGGTAGGATTTAGGATCATCATCCTCATTATATTCTACCTTAGACTCACCTTCAACAATATGTCTTACATATCGTTCGGGTAGTCTAGGTACTCTACCAGATCTACGAGGCTCATCTGTGTGTACCTGAACAGATTTAGGAACTGATATCTCATCTGATGATAATTTAGCTGTTTGGGGATCTGGAACCTCTTCCAGTACTATTTTACTCCCACTGTCCTCCTGGAGAAGGTATTCTTCATCCAGGAAGACAGCTTTCCTGGCGATAAACACCTTTTGTTCACCAGGATGGTAAAAATAGTATCCAAAGGTTTCCTTTGGATATCCCACAAACCTGCATTTATCAGTTCGTGATTCCAGCTTGTCTGGATCATGCCTCTTAACATGAGCAGGACAACCCCAGACTTTAACATGTTTAAATTCTGGTTTCCTGCCTTTCCATATCTCATATGGAGTAGAGGCCACAGACTTGCTGGGTATTTTGTTCAGTAGGTATGTTGCTGACTCAAGAGCATACCCCCAGAAGGACACTGGTAATCCCTAAAAGCTCATCATGGATCGCACCATGTCCAACAAGGTGTGATTTCTTCTTTCTGATACACCATTCATCTGTGGTATATATGGAGGGGTCAGCTGAGAAAGGATACCATTATCCTTTAAGAATTGTGTGAAATTAGTACTCAAGTATTCTCCTCCTCGATCTGATCGAAGAGCTTTAATACTCTTTCTTAACTGCTTCTCCACCTCATTCTTGAACTCCTTGAACTTCTCAAATGCTTCCGACTTGTACTTCATTAAGTACACATAGCCGAATCTTGAGAAGTCATTGGTGAACGTGATGAAGTATGAAAAGTCACATTTGGCTTGGGTGGACATTGGACCATATACATCCGAATGTATTAGTTCCAGAATATCCTTGGCACGTTCTCTATGTCCAATAAATGGAGATTTTGCCATCTTTCCCATAAGGCAGGATTCACATGTTGCAAACGATTCATAATCGAATGTTGTTAAGTAACCATGCTTGTGCAACTTTTGCAACCTGCTTTCGCCAATGTGCCCAAGTCTACAATGCCACATGTAGGCCTGGTTCACACAATTCTTGCTCTTCTTAAGAGCATTATCAATCTGAAGATTGTAATAAGAAACATCTAATAGATATAGACCGTTGACTAAAGATGCTGAAGCTATTGACTTATTACCATAATAAATCGAACAACTTCTATTCTCAATAGTCAATCTATATCCTATCTTGTCCAAACAAGATATTGATATGATGTTCTTTATTATGCTAGGAACATAATAACAATCTTCCAATAGTAAGGTGTCTCCCGATGGAAGCTTGAGGTTTGTTGTCCCAACAGCAATCGCCGCAACTTTTGCGCCGTTTCCTAGCCTCAATTCCACCTCACCTTGTCTCAGCTTGCGCTTACTTGTCAGCATCTGCACATCATGGCAGATATGAGAAGCACATCCGGTATCCCATACCCAAGATGTTGAATCTCTAACTGACAAGTTGATATCTATCATATAGATATCTGAAGCTTCAGACAGCTTCGCTCTTCCATAAACTTTATCATCAAGGAACTCCTTTCAGTTCCTCTTCCAGTGATCATACTGCTTATAGTAGAAGCAGTCACCCTTCACTACTCTTTTGCCTTTGTCCTTCGATCTTTTATCGTTAGCTATCATCTCTGCTTCAGGGGCATCTAATGCCGATTCAGCAGGAGGATCAGCTCCAGGGACAAAGTCAATGTGCTCAGATCTGAAGACATTCTTCAGGTTTCTGAACCAATCTGAGTAGATCAGGTAAGTCAAAACGGCATCAAGTATGCCACGGAGTGAGTTATTCAACGACATAATTCCCTACAGGAGATAAGTAAAATCTACTTAGCAGATGTTCAATTATTAAAATTTAAAACAAGACTTGGTTTTTTGTTCAAGTTTAACTCCCACTAATTTTCGACGGACTGTATAACTCTCAGTTATACAGAACGGGAGACGCCGACAGTCTCCTAGTGGGGATCAGAATCTCAATGACTTGCAGTACAGCCTTGTGGATAGCACAACAAACTGTAATACAATCAGAGAGCACCTAACTCATGGGACTTGCAACTCCTTGCAATATCTGATCATAGCTTCGGTCCCCAGAGATTTAATGGTCTTGTGGATAGCACAACAAACCACTAATTCTGGTCTAAGCTAACCATCATTACGCGACGAGCATAGATTTGCATGCAGCCCTTGTGGATAGCACAACAAAGCTACATGGTTCCTCTACCCCGATCTTTAGGCATCTAATGCCATAGCCACAATTTCTCCTCCCAATTAAGCATGCCTTGTGGATAGCACAACAAACCTGCCTAAAGTGATTCGAATCCTATGACTATAACGATGGTGGACCACGCGGTAAATTCTTAACTACTTGCGTTACAGCTTCGAGTTTCTTTGAGGGTATTTGGATAACTTTTATCTTGGTCTCTCTTAGGTGATAGTATATAGATATATCGTATATATTTACTAAATACTATAACCTGCTTTGATTCATAATCAAAAGATAAACATTGCATCACATACATGTCATTAGTGTGGTCATGGATAACACAGTGGGTTTGACTGGAGCCAACAGTCAAACGCACACACATTCTAATCATAACATTTACATTAGATATCCTGCAATCACATAGGCAAGAGATCTCCATCTTTTCGCCTTCCTGGTTGCAGCTGTGGGTCGTCCTCGCTCCTTCTTCGGTTGCCTCGATCATATTACATTTAAATTCTAGAATTTATAAGTAAATTGAAAAAGGCCTTATGGCGAGTACAAGAGAGAGAGGGAGGTAGAAATACATCGGAGTATGAGAGAGAGAGAGGTGCGCATACCTCTATTTATTAACAATTAATAAACAATCATACATCCACGATCCACACAATCCATTCATCACATGAATAATAAATTAAGTGCATATACATGACCACGGTGTGTTTTAAACATTCCACACATGATTCAACGCACCACATGGTTAAAACAAATGAGTTTTCAAAATAAATAAGTTTTGACTTTCAGAAAGCTGAGATCCAATCAAAATTGGTGTTTGAATTTCGAAAGCTCATTTTATTAACTTAACATGCAATTAAATCTAATTTAAAAACAATAAACACACATCACATGCGCGCACACTCCGAATTAATAATTCCAGATTATTCCATGCAAATTAGAACATTTCTAAAAGCACAGAAGTCCACCGACAAGATGTCTTTGGTGTCTCAGGTCCGAGGACTATCCACGCAACTGCGACAATAGAATCAACCTGGTTGACAGTGAGGTACAATACCATCCAGCGATTCAGTCGGATCAGTTCAGTGAACTCATTCTCCAATGAGCACCTACAGATTCGCCTTAGTGTCTCCACACAAGTGACTTATGAGATCAGTCACCTTCATCATATGAGCATGAGTAATCTGTACTAGTCTAATCGGATATCTGATGTCCTTCTCGGATATCCTCCGACTAGGAACGATTAAGAATATGTGTGTTTAAGTGACCAGTCTCATTAGTATGATCTCATCATAATCTGATTACTATAACACATATTCACGGACTTCATTATGAAACGATAATTAATGCGATTTACACATAATGAATATTATGCCATTATATTAATAAATGAACGAGATTTACATAGTTAGATTGGCTTGTAGGTCACCTAAAACTAATATGCCTTAACCTGTGAGACTAGGGCTCTTATATAGTTGTGCGAAGCCTCTCAAGAGACCAACCCGTTCGAGAAAGCTGGGTTCGAAGAGTGGTTTCAAATTGGAAAGGGCTGTCTTTGGAAGACCGAACATGGGACGGATTGCCAGATTCGTCTTGATCCGCCCCGAGTTGTGATCATATTGGATTGGGGGGGGGGGGATAGTCTTCCAATTCGTATTGGCTTTCGAGTGAGATAGTGCCTTTCACCTGATCGGATCGATCTGAATGTTCTGTTAGGAAGCGAATTTGAACCATGTTGCCCCCGTTCTTGATGTTAAGCCTATTCGGAGCCAATTATGGGGCCACGCTTAGATTGAGTCTGGACTAGGGTCTAAAGAGAATGGTACTAGCCTGTCTTACGGAGGTGGGCCCCTTAGAGATGTATTTGATGGTTTATGGTCGGAATTAATTTGCCTAGTCCACTCGTTGTTTGTGCTGGGCGAAGTTCTTCTCCTTCAGATATATTTTAATTATATTATTTATATTTTAAATAAATTTTAATAATTATATTTTCTTATATACATGTATAATTATATATTCGTATATTTTTTGTATTTTCATATTATATTTTTAAGATATTGTCGTGTTCGACACACGTGTCTGTGTCGACAATTGACCCTCGTAGCCGTATGCCATAGATCATAGCATTGCCTTCACATGCTTCACTTTTCCATCACCATACAGAACGGGAGGATATGTTTAAATATATGAATTTCAAAGGAAGCTTTTCATTATGTGTGTTTATATATATATAATCCATTACACGATTAAGCTAACAACCCAAAACTTTTTCCACATTTTGTGCTACAAACTTGAGAGATAGATGCGGCCGCCACCATCGCTAAACATGCTTAAATATATGAATTTAAAAGGAAGCTTTCCATTGCATATATATACATGTAATCCATTACGTGATTAAGCAAGCAACCCAAATTTTTTTTCCACATTTTATGCTATAAACTTGAGAGACAAATGCGGCCACGACCATCGCTAAACACACCAATCACACGAATTTCTTGTTCCTTCTCGGAAACATGACTCAAATTCCCTTCATAGACCGGAAGCCTGGGGCGCGGACGTCGCCACACGTCCCGCGGTTCCCAATCGTAATCTTCAACCACCCCTCGCCAGGGAAATCTCTTCCGGTCATCCTTGGTTAAAAGGCTCGAATAAATCCAACGCCCGACGTTGGTTCGATCAGTCTATTAGATCGCCGGGATCTTAAGTTGGACCATTGGAAGCAGGTCACGCCATGTCATGCCCCGTCATCAGTGTCGACACCAACGGCTATGATCGTCCCAGGGGCGCATCATTTCCCACTGTCGTGTGTAGGTCGTCTGATACGAGATTGGTGTGTTCCACCGCATTGACGGACCAGATGGTCTGATGGAGATCCGGTCTCCTAGTTATGCTTGCGCGTGTCCTTCTTTGAGAGAGTTCCGGAACCGTGCGTGCCCAGTGCCAGCACGGCGAGACGCCTCCCGCGACGAATCAGATCCGGTCGTTGGCCTGGCCCCTAGAATTTTATCACCATTTTATCGTCATGCGTTTTTGTTTTCTCTTTTGGGAAGAACATTTCTCGACTCTGATCGCAGGGTTATTCCATCGTTGACTCAGCGTACGCGCCTTTTTTATGGTTTTCTTGGTTGAAGGCAAGGCAGGAATTAGACAAGCACATGGCTGGAGAGCAAAGATGTTCTTCCGCGCTAAGAGATAAAAAGGTGCCTAAAGTGAAAAATTATTAGCAAGAAGGTATGAATGATAATACTCGAGGAAGGGAAGATCATTAATTCATTCATTTTTCCCCTCAAAGAATGTCTTAATTAGATAAATATTTACGAGATTTTCGTTATGAATATAATTAAATTGTCTAATTATTTTGCTCTTATTAACACTTTTAATACACTATCCTGAATCCCTAATGCTTTCTTTTGAACATGTAGCCTAATGATAATGGGAATGGAGTCATATGAAAGGACGTGGATTCGAAATTCGCCGAATTTGCCGCCAGAAGGAGTACAAGATAAGAAAAATATCCACGAAAATTGAAAATGGGAGGATGTCTACTGTACTACAAGCGCAAGACATCTTTGATGTTATTTGCATAATTATTTACACTCATGCTACATTGTAACATAATATAAAATTCTATTACATATATATATATGTATATTTTAAATTTGTTCATAAAATTGATACTGAAATTCTAAGCGTATTTTGTGGTTGTTCGAAGTTTTAAAATCATCAAAGAACTAATTGATCAACGTTTTTAGAATAAACTAACAGACTCATCCACAGAAGAAAATACAAAAATAGTCTTTTTTAGTATTTTTATATATCCCTTCTAAACTGGAAACATTCAATTCTTAGCAAGATGAGTATTTTTCTCTTGTTGGAGATATTGCTATTTCTACACAAACAACTTTTTTGTACTTATTCAGATAATAGTTTTAAGTTTGAATACCATAGTTTGAGAAGAAACCCAATGAATCATGTGATTGAACTCATGCACTCATTTGAAGAAGGCAAGGGATGCAAATGAACCACAAGTCCATAACAAAGAAGAATATAATTGATCCATCTCTATTTGCACTATATTTCTTTTTATTTCCAATGCACTAAAATATCAAAGCTAAGGTTATATGATGAAGGGAGTAATCAAACCTCAGAACTAGAGATGCAAAGTTCTATTGTTCGACGGACCGGTCATTAATTTATAGGTCGATTAATGAATTAATCTTTTTAAACTGATATGTATAATTCATAAATTGATACATATTATTTTCTTGACAGAATATAAATATCTTATACTAATATCTGATTATCTAACTGATTATTAATTTATGAGATATAATCATGAATCTATCTTACACTTGATCCTACCCAGTAATAAATAATGGCAGAGTAAACCCTACATGCGCCACAAACAAGCTCTTTAGTCTCTCGCTCAGCCGAAGTCAACCGGGACGCCCGTCATAATCACGCAATCGGATTCGGATCCGGGTAGGTTGGCTTTTTCCGTGTCCATGTGGCGTTCCGATGAGAAATGAATTGAGCTGCGCCGAGCCGAGTGGAGCTGCACCCAACCGGCTGCAGCGGCGGCCATAAGGTTCGTTTCGTAGTTTCCGCATGGTTCCGAGGGCAACCGTGTATCTTCGGGGGCATAAATGCCCCGGGGGGAGGGGTGCGGAGGCAGCGTGTGTGGCCTGTGGGAATCGGAACAGAAAGGAGAGGAAGAAATCCGCAGCCGAAAGGGACGACGACGGAGGAGGAAAGGAGAAGCCGAAGACGGGCAGCAGGAAGAGGAAGGATTGCCGTGGAAGGAAAGGATCTCCTGGCTTGTGAAGAAGACAGAGCAGAAGAGGACGTAGCGGCAGCAGCAGCAGCATCAGCATCAGCCGCGGCAGAAGTAGCAGCAAGAAGATTGGGGGAGAGAGAGAGAGAGCGAGCACGCAAGGGAAGAAGAGCAGGGGCAGTGGAGAACGCTGGGGAGGAGGCCGTCGCTGCAGTGCTGGCGGCCGAAGGGCGTTCTTCTGTGGAAATTTCTTGAGTTCTTGCTTTCTTTCTCGCTCGTTCGCCGTTCGTTATCGGAGTCGCCTGGTGGTGGCAGGGGGATTTGTGATCTGTTGTTGTTTGATGCTGTTCTTCCGGGGATTTGAGGGTTTCTCTCTCGGCAGGGTGCGGCCGGCGGATTTATTCTAAACAGGTACTGAAAACCCTAGTTCTTGACTTGATTCTCTGTTTTTTGGTTGTTTTTCTTGGGGATCTCTCTGCCTCCGACGGCGGCGGAGGAGGAGCCGGGTGGCGCTGCGGCCATGAGAGACAGGGCAGGGGTTCTGTTGCTTCGATCGCCATGTCGGATCCCCCAGGTCTTCCTTGCTCCAGGCGGTCTGTCTTCTGGCCGGGGCCTTGTGTACTGCCTGCTGGAACCGGGCGATGCGAGGGCCGAAACGGAGCGGCGGTGGAAGGATCTATTGCCCTTCTTTTGCCGTGGAAAGAAGGTTGACAAGGGTGTTGCTAAAGCTTGTGTTGCTGCAGCTAGGGTTTTCTAGATCCTTGCCCTTATCGCGTGTCCAGATCGCCCTTGAAGACCCTCTCGGGAGGACGTGGTTGTTCGGGAGATTTGGGGAGTGTCAAATAGAAGAATCCCGGTTAATAGATTGAAGCCTGGACTTCCTCTTGGTCTCTACCTGTTCAAGATCGAGGAAGAGGAACCCTCTGCATCCTGGATCCTTCTACACGGCTTAAAGGTTGGAGCTTGGACTTTGATGATCGTTGACTCGTAGGGTTCTATTCGAAGAGCGGATCTGCACATTGTTTTGGTAGAGTAGTTTCTGGACTGTATATGGATGAGGCGTGCTGGTTGTTCTCCTTGTTTGTGTAAGGGAAGGCGTCCTCATGGTTATTGCATCGTGCCTGTGCTGATCTAATGTGGGGGAAACAACAAGTGTAGGGTTTGCAGGGTTGATGAACTTTCACAAGTCCGGATCATCTCTTCTTAGTGCAAGTCGACCAGATGCATATTTCATGGCCTTTTTACGGGGATATCTTTAGGTCGATCCAACCCCACACCCTTCTTTCCCTTCTGTTCGGTAGGTTCTCTGAATCAACTCCTTACCATGTTGTTGTGGAAGTGCTGCACCTCTCCTCTTATCGTTTCTTAGGGAATACGGGTTGAACATCATTGGGTTTCTGGATGCTCGGTGCTTGGAAAGCGGGTTAGCTTCTGGACCTGGTTTGGCCATCCAGTTTCACCAGCCTTCCTTCTCGCAGATTTCTTGAACACAAGTCTGCCTGTCCATCCTTTCTCAAAGTCGTTCACCTGAAGAGCTGCATAGATCCTGTTGGCAGATTTTTCTGCCCGAGGCTTTAGATCGGGGGAAGCTTCTCACATCTTCAGATGGTTTTCATTTTTCTAGCACTTTGTCTTCAAGTTGGCGGGGCAAATTGCATTTGATTTGTTTTGCAAGCTGCACGGCTGATTTTGTAGCCCCTGGGGAATGATCTGGACAATTCAGGTGGTGAGAAATTGAACTGGAGAACCCTTGCCTTGTTTTTCCTTATGGGCATTAGCCCCCTGTTGATAAAGGGCACAGTCCCTGTTTGCGTTACTTGAAGTTCTTTGCAATGGCTGTTGTCTCATGGGGTCAGAAGAAATCTTCTCCTGTATGAGCATTCATTTTGCGCTTTCGAATTGCAATATGATGCAACAAAGGAGAACTGCCTATTAGGCTTGTTAACAAATCTGCTCCAAGGTAATGGCCTATGGAAATTGGAGGCTAATGCTGGCAGTATGTTATCAGCATTTTAGGCTTGGCCTCAATGCTTCTTTTATGCCACAGAAGTATTCTTAACTATGAGGTTTGATGTCTTCTGTTATGTTAGCAATTGATGTATACCTTATTGTTTTACAGGAGACATTGATAAGCTCTTTCACTTTAGGGAACGTGTTTGATAAGCATCTGGCATATACAATGGAACTGTAGACAATGAGGAACCTATGTCAATGGTTGGTTTGATTTATCTTCTTTGATTTTCCTTGCTGTTAGATTTATCTTTCTGCATTTCTCAAAACTTGCATCCCATCATTATAGACTGTCAGGCATCTATACTGATTGCTTATTGCTAAGTTCAAGTCTTTTTTAAGAATCCTCTCAATATGCCATGTGAACCATGTTAATGGGATCTTTTACGAGTATGAGTCTCTTCTCTCTGTTTTTTCAAGTCAACAGTGTAATGCTTTGCCATTTGTCTTGACACCATCTCTATGTTTCCCCCAGAATCATTTGTGTGGTTGCACTGGGGTTTCGGCCTCTAAACTGGAGCTTCCAAAGCAGCGAGAAGTTGCAAGTTCTTGCAAGATCTGTGGTGGCAAACCACTGGTCGATGGGCAAGGAGCTTTGCCTGCGAGCATGTTGGGCAACATAGGGCTAGAGCTCTCTGGAGTTATTGATCCTCATTTGAACTGGAGGACGGCTTCCAAGGGCAAACCCAGGGCTGTGAGGCGAGCAAGGACTTCATTTGCCAGCACAATAAAACGGAGACCATTAGAAAAAACTCCAGAAAACAAAGATCTCATCAACAAAGAGACAAACAAGTCAAGGGAGATGCCAGTCTCTGAATCTGAGAAGGTTTTTCTTCTATTACCCTGATGTTGCTTGAATGTTTTTCATCTGGAAGTACCTTCTCCCTCATTGGATGTGCCTTTTTATTTGACAAGAAAGGATAAATCTAACATGTTTTCTCATATTTGCAGCTTGGTGTAACCATTCTTGGGCAGCGTTTCAGTGATACAGTTGAAAGTGTTCCCATTAAGAAAAGGAGATTTTTGTTTCGGTCTCCATCACCACCACCTGGCTCTCCATTTATGGGAGATGAGTCTGGGCACCGTACACTTACCCGGGCTACATCACATCAGGTTGGAACTGCACCAGGTCCAAATGTAAGAGAACATCCACTGAATATTAGCACTGTTAACAAAACAGGATTGGAGGATAGAAGTGTTGCTGGCAGAAAGCCTAATTTGGATAATGTAGAGGAACAGCTCTGTGATGCTGCAGATTTTTCTGGTATATCTATACTAGCTGCTGCTGCTTGCAACAGTAGCTCTGTGGATGATGTCATAAACACAGAAAGTTTAGATTCCAAACATTGTTCTTTCAAGGGAGATAGATCATTTGGGATCTCCGAATCACAGTCAGGGTCTGAGAACAAAATTACCAAGGAACATGCTCCTAATATTTTGTCTATTTTGGATGATAAAATGGACACACCTCTGTTTATCAGTGCTAAGTTCCCATGCAGGGCGGAGGATGAAACCAAGATTGATGGTTCTGGTTTAGAAGAAGGCTCTTCAAACTCCTTGTCAACTGTTCTCAACAAGGATAGTAAAGGAAATTTGGGGAGCACAGGGTCACTGCGGGATGGAAGGTTTTATTGGGACCTTAATACTGTAATGGAGGCATGGGGGAGTCCTTGTCATGACACTGCTACAGACTCTCTGCCAGTTGCTTCTGATCTTGGTGAATATGACATTCATGGGGGAAGGGTGGGGAAGCAAGAAGCTTCTGAGGGAAAGATTGTGGAAGGTTGTTCAGATGCTGGGAAGATCGTTGATAAGACAATAGATCTTGGCAAGCTATTAGTGTGTAACTACAAAAATGAGAATCAAGTTGGATCCAATTCACCATGCCGTGGCCCAATTGCAGATCATGACAAAGGTTCAGTTCAAAATTGTGCTCCTGTTCAAATGACAGATCTTGTCAAAGAAACGAATGCTTTGAATAATCAAGGGTCAAGTGGCTTTACAAATAATGGACGTGCTCTAGATTCTGTGAGGAATCCTGTTTCAGCCAATAGTTGTCCTTCTGAGGAAGACAAGACTGGTACAAATGGTTCAGGTATTGACTCTGCAATTGAAGCTGAAACCAGAGCAAATTTACTTCTGAGTGGAAGTGCCAGCACTGATAGTCTGATTTGTGTGCTCGAACCAAATGCTGCTGTGGACAAAACATCTAATGAAATCATCTTCAGTGGGAAAGCATGTGTAGAATCTAAGGTTGACCTTGGCAAGTGTTCAGATGATTGTGGCTCAGCCAGTGCTGAAATCCGTGAAGCTGTACAAACAGGGGAGGCAGTTTCTCTCCATCCCAATCAAGATGACAGCAAACTTAATAATTATTATGTTGGGCCTGTTGCTGAGCAAGTTCCTGATATGCTTATTGATGGAGATCTCTGCAAGGTAGTTGCAGATGAGGCATCACATGGTGATGCTGGACAAATTGAAACCCTTGGTGAGGAGAAATTTGATATCATGCATCAGACAACGGAGGCTGGAAGTGGCCCTTATTCGTCTGAATCTTTTGCTTTCATGTCACATAGTTTGTCTAATCATGGAGAGGATTCAGGTGGATGCATGACCAAGGAAGATGACAAGGTGAATTCAGAAAAAGCTAGATTGCAAGGCGGGGGTTCTCTTTTATCTGATCAAGATGAAGATCGTATGGAATCAGATCAGCATACTTATGATGAGTCAAAGGATTCAGTGACACCCAATATTACTGATGAATGTCTATTGACTGATGCACCCAATGACACAGATAAAGACTATAAGGCCAATCTTGCAAATAGTCCTGTAGAGAATGCTTTTGAAGATCATTTTGATTGTGAATATTATTCAGATGCCTCTCATAATGAACAGGCAATTGGGATGGAAAAGGTTGAGCAGCAGGGAGATGATGAATCACAGTACGAGGACGGGGAATTTAGAGAATCATTTGTACATAGCTGGGAAATGGATGGATGTGATGAAGGTGAAGCTGAACATGTGGACTATGGGTCAGACAATAGAGAAAATGATGGTTTTGAAGGTGCTTCTGATTATCCAGCATCTAATATTCCTTCCCACGTTGGCAATTTTGAGTGCAAGAATGAGGGACTACTAGGAGATAGCCATGCGGAAGATGATCACAATATGGATGGAGCGAAAGCAGAACCCAGGGACTTCTCATCATCAATTGCAAATGTTTCCGACATTGGAACTGCTAACAAAGGATCAGTTAGTTTCATGAAGAAGGGCCCAAGCATATCACATTCCAGAAGAAAACACATGGGCAAGAAGTGGGAGCAATGCACAAAAGATGATTCAGAATCTGGTGCACCCACAGACAATTTTGTAGAGGACATGGAAATTGTGTCAGAAGGTGATGATACAAGAGAACGGAGCCATTCGGCAAGTTTGAGGATGAAATCATCAGGATGGGATCGTTTGCCTGGAGGTCATAGAAACTCTGGAGATGCTGTTGCTGATTCTGTGGTTGACACTACTGATGTGAAACATATTGTTCCAGAGAAGGTTTCAGAAAATGTAAAGACAGCCGGATCAACATTGAGAAGAGAGATGTCATCACGAATTGGCAGGCCCAAATCTCCTGATATTCTGCACAGGAAAGATAGAGCTTATTTTCGGGGGACCAGGTAATATTTACCATAAAATTTGCAGTTTGTTCTTTTTATGTCTTGTGCGTCGATGTGTGCTAATAGTGTTATTTGTTAGTCTTTTTATATATTTTCTAATCTGCATCCAGGAATCGGGACCACTCTGATGATGGACATCAAGACATTAAAAGGGATATTGAATTGTCTAGATCTGTCAAAAGGGATGATTCATCTATGCATGTGCGTTGCAGAGGTAGAGGTGATCACTGGATAGAGCCTTCCAGTCACCAGGTTCCAAGTCATCATGATTCGCCTGGCTATTATGGCCGTGCTGGTTTCACTCATCCTGGTTCAAAGAATGCTGCTGCAGTTTCTATTGCGAAGGTGGAGAGCAATGGCTTTGTCGTCGCACCTGATGGAACAGTGTTAGGGGCAAGTGGTGTAGGACATTCTGGTCGCCTTCCTAGACGATCAGCAAATTCGTCACCAAATGCTCGTCGCACACTTAGACGAAGGGGCTTGCCTATTGAAAGAGATGAAACATTGTCCTTTAATGAGAGTCAGTTGGATCTTGGACCTAGAAGAGATTTAAGCCCTGGTAGACACATCGGTATTGGTCATAACAGGCCAGGTAGATATGGACCGAAAATGGTCAGTGAGGGAAACATGGAGAGGTACCATGGATTTACACCTGATGACAGCATTGGATCTTCCATGCCTGTGCACCATTCATTTACTAGGAGAGATCAAAGCTTCTCTCCTCAAACAAGACCTGTGCAAGTATCTAGGTCTCGCACAAGATCTCGTTCACAATCAAGGACCCGTTCCCCGCATGTGTGGACATCTCCTAGGAGAGGCAATCTGATGAACAATGGTTTACGGCGCAGGACAAGATCTCCACCAGATTTCAGATCAGAAGCTAGAGTTGGGAGAGTGAGGTCTCCTCATGGACGATCTGGTGGTTTTGCAGAACATGTGACAACTTTCGCCTCATCACCGAGAAATGGTGCTTCCCCTCCACGTGCTTCTAGATGGATTGATGATAGGAAAGATATAATAGAACACTTAAGGGACAATGAGTATAGGAGATTTTCAGGGAGAAGCCCCCCTAAAAGGTTGTTCTCTCGAGGTCATAGGTTCAATCCGGTGGACGCATCAGGAAGATTGAAACCAGATGAGTTTTATAGGCCCATACGTGCTGGCAGATTCACTGAATTCAGTGTCGGCAGGGGACCCAGGCCTGATGATGGTAATGGTGATAGGAGGCATGTGGACCGATATGAAATGCTTCCTTCTGCAAGGCAGTATGATATCCTTGGTGATGTAAAGCAGTTACGGTATCAAAATGAAGAAGGTTTTAGGCTACATAATGACCGTGCCAAAAATGCACCCGACTTCCCTGAGAGAGGGAGCCCAAGGAGCTTTGACAGGGGTGTGGGAAGCCAGCTCAATAATTCACCTCCGAGAGCTAAGGAAGACATGAGTCACTTTAGATATGGCAGAGATGGAAAGCATAAGACAAGCTACAAGACATATGATATCCAAGAATGTAATGAAGATGGGACACCACGGAGGAGACGGAATTCATGACTGCATTATGACTGGATCTCATGTTGTCTAATTCATGAGGTACAAAAGAGATGCTGATCCAAAATTTTTCCCCTTCTTGTAAGGAGGGTGTTCAATGTTTCTTTTAACAGCTTTGTAAAAAAAAATAGTCATCATTAGGAAGTGGGAAGTTTTTTGTCATTTTAGTATCCATCTTCGCTTATAATCTTTTTCTTTTATTCTATTATCCGGGCCCATTTTGAGCAGGATGAATTCTCTGTATGAGGCCCATTTGATAACATGTCAATTAATGATTAATGAGCTTTGAGCTTACTATATTACGTTTCTGTATGTAAGCACCAATGGTTCTTCATTTAATTGAATGCTTCTATTAGGATTTTATAGAATTGCATTTTTGGGATCAACATACTAATTCATCTGATTCCCGATGGATAGTGTCTGTCCCTTGCGGCAAGTAATAGCAGGCAGACTGGGGACTGTTGGTCCAATGTATCATCTCACCCTAGATACAGCTGTATCATTCTATCCATCTTCGTTTATAATCTTTTTCTTTTATTCTATTATCCGGGCCCATTTTGAGCAGGATGAATTCTCTGTATGAGGCCCATTTGATAGCATGTCAATTAATGATTAATGAGCTTTGAGCTTACTATATTTCTTTTCTGTATGTAAGCACTTACTTTTCTGTATGTAAGCACTAACGGTTCTTGATTTAATCGAATGCTTCTATTAGAATTTTATAGAATTGAATTTTTGGGATCCTTCTGCAACTCTGACATAATAATTCATCTGATTCCCAATGGATAGTGTCTGTCCCTTGCGGCAAGTAATAGCAAGCAGACTGGGGACTGTTGGTCCAATGTATCATATCATCCTAGATACAGCTGTATCATTCTTGTACTAGCAAGCTAGTTGGTCCAATTATCATCTCATCATATACAGCCATATCGTTCTCCAAAGAAATAGGGGATATGATTCTTGTAACAATATAGATAATTCCTTTTTCTGACTAGGGATGGGGTTCAAGGATAAGAATTTATTGTGCAGCCCAAATGCTGGTTTCAAACTAACAATCCAGTGACATTTGACATGGTGATTAGCAAAGGTATCTCACTACAACTTCTTCATTCCCTTTGCTCAAGTAAGTTTCTGTAGCCTGTCAACTTAGAAGTTAGCAACTAATTTAAGGTTCATGATCCTTTTTACTTCGTTCGATTTCATCAAGAGTCTGGCAATGTTCTGTTGAGAGGAGTGCGGAGGGTCAAGTGAGGAGTGTGGAGGGTCATGAGAAGACCAGCAATCTGTGTACTGTGTAGCCTTGCCCATTGTGGTGAGGAAGGATGGCAAGTGGTTGGGAAGAGGAGGAAGGTTGAGCTGAAGACTGGTGTGAATGCTCGGATATGATTCTTTCTGCTCTCTGTTGGAGTGGACGCTTGCATCAGATGTCTCCGGAAAGGCCACTGGGTGAAGGATTGCAAGGATGAGGTGAGGTGGCCACTGGGCGAAGGATTGCAAAGACAAGGTGAGGTGTATCAACTGCCGGAGGCAGGCAACACAAGTGGCTCTTGTTCTAGTAAGAAGATTCCCAGCGCTCTCCAATAGAAGCTTTGCTCAGGACGTTCTGTTACAGTTGATATTCTGTGGTCCGAGGAGGTTCGTGGAGCTTATACTTTTCTTCAGGAGGCTCTTGTTTTATCTCTTGAGCTTTCTGGGAGCCTCAAGGAGGGAGGAGGAACTTCCCCTGTGCTTCTGGTATGGGATGCTCTGTCTTGTACTTGACCAGGGAACTTCTCGAGGAGAGTTAGAGAACTCTCAGGGAAGGAGTTCTTGGTTCATTCTTCTCTGCAAGGCTAGAGGGAGGTGGCTCTTTCATTGAAGCAAGTTGTCTGTAAGGGGTGTCTTCTCAACTTCTCCTCTTGGAAGATTGAGAATAGGGTGAAACCTGTCGCTGAAGGTTCCTTAGTCTGGTGCTGGATGGTGGGCCTTCCTCTTCATGTGGAATGTTGCCGCATTCTAGTGTCTTGCTGATACATGTGGGAGCCTCCATAGGATTGATGAGAGGACCCTTCGAATGGAGATGCTCACTTATGCTAGGCTGCTGGTGGAGGCGGATGCCATTGATTGTATTCCAGAGGCACCGAAAATCAAGGTGGTTAGTCGTCATTTACATGTATCCATTCGATGGAACAACCATTTTCTTCTTCGAGCTTTGTTCGGAGTTCTAGGGTGGTCCAAAGCCAAGCCCTGAAGATTGGACTTGGGCAGAAATTGTCTCTGCTTACAAGTCATATAGGCAGAATTAGGATTCTTTACCGCATAGCTACACTCTTCCTTCTAAGGAGGTAATTGAAACAGGGGCTCTGGTGAAGGCTTCCAAAAGGACTTTCGGGAGGTGCATTCTGAGTCAGACTTTGGCCCCTAAGGGTTTGGTGAGTCTGGAAGGTAGACAGGTGGATTCGGGGAGACACTCGAGATTTGTTCATGCCGAGTTTCCAGGTGATGATGGACTCTTTGTAGGGAATAGCTATAACACTGTGGAGAGGCTCAAGGGTGACTTTGCAGCTTTCCAAGCTTCTGTGGCGGGTTGGGCCCACCTGGGAACTACACAACAGATCAAGCCGGGAGCTGATTGGGTGAGAGATATGGTTCGAGTTCGACAACATGCATTGGATAAAGGGATGATCGTCTCAGGTGGTGAAGATAAACAATATCAGGTATTGTATTCTCCCAATACGGGTATGTGTTTTCACTTCCTATCAAGTAAGTTGAATGGGTCTGTTGCTGCGGGTTCCGATCCAGGCCCATTGTCTTCGGCCAACCTTGCCCGATATGACTCTTTCTTTGAAGACTTGTCTATAGCCCGCCATGGTACTTCTTCTGGCAGTCTGGAGGTGGTTGCAGGAGCTCCACTTGATGCTGAACAGGTTGATCACTGCTACTTTCATTCCTTTATGGAGGTTCTGGAAAAGTCCATGTGCTGCTGCCTTGATGTCTGGTATCTTTTTGGAAGATAATGATGATTGTTTCTGTTAGTATCTCTTCTGGTTCCTGTTGCCACCGTGGAGAGTTGCTCCTCTCCTCTCATCTATGCTCTCAGGAGAGTGCTACTCAGGGGGGAGAAATTACTCAGGAGAGAGGTGCACTATCTGCATTCATGAACATCTCTACAGCGGTCCAGGTCAGTAATGAGGAGTCGTCTTTTATTGGAGGTTCTACTTTCTTAACAGAGGATGAAGGAAGTTCTAGAGCAATTCAAATTCCACACCACTATCTGTTGTCCTTCTGGGTGATCATAATAACTGGGGCGACGTTATAGTCTAGTTTGGAAGGAAGGTATAAAGAAGTGGTTATTAGCTTTATCAAGAAGTTGACAAGAGCTTATTCTCTGCACAACTCCTCAAAGAAAAAAGGCCAAAAGGGTGGTTTGAAGATTGGCAAGAGGGAGATTTCCTATGTTCAAATTAATGAAGTTTTTGATGGATCAAGGGATAAGAAGGTTGGGGGGGGGTGTTGTTACAATGAACATTTGCTTATGGAAAATCAGAGGTTTGAGTGGGGAATTTGGACAGACCTATCTCAGTCTCTAAAGTAGACTGTTTTCGTGTCTGAGAAACAAAAAATGGATAATGTTGAAGCTCAGTGTATCAGCTAACTCAGTGGGTGTTTAGTCCAGCAGTGGGCTCTAGTGGGAAGCAGTTAATAATGTGGAATGGAAGGAAATTTCAAGTTAACCTGTGTGATATGGGTAATTTTAGTCTCTCAGTCAGTTTTTCAGCAGGAAATAGCAAGAGGAACTGGATTATTACTTCTGTTTATGGGCTGAATAATACTCAGGATAGGGACAACTTCATGCAGGAAGTATACAGATTGACTTCTATGTTCACAGATTTCTGGTGTGTCCTTGGTGAGTTTAAAGTTTTAATATTGTTAGATCCCTGGGAGAGATCGGGCAATCAGACATGGAAGCTACATACTTTATCCCAAGCAACAAGATAAAGGCCACCCTTCTCCCTTTTCCTCCTCCCTAGAAGAAAGAACTCCTCATTGATTCCCGAAGTCTTTCAACAGTTCTATGAATTTTCAGAAGAGAGAGATGATAAGTAGCCAATGAAGACAATAAAGATTTTGAGAATACCCATTTGTCTCCTGCAGACAGAAATTTCGATTTTCAACCTTCACGAGTGTGGGCAAACTCCTTAATAAGAGTATCTCAATCCCTTATTCTGCTTTGCACATTTAGAAAGTGAAAGACCCAAGTACTTAATAGGAAATTGAGCATCTTTACAGTTCCAATCAGCTGAAATCTGTTTTATTCTATCCTGCCCAATATTAATTCCAACAACCTCTAATTTGTCAAGATGAATAGAGAACCCAGTAACTGCCTCAACTAGCAATAAGATTCTCTTGATGTTAGCTAACATAGACTCCTTTGTGGACGAGAACAACAAAGTAGCATCTGCAAATTGTAGGTGTGACAGCTAGTTCACCTGTTCTGTCCTGCAGACTCTGCAGCTCTGCAGTCTCATTGTTTCTTAAAAGCTGGCTGTTAAATTCATGACCATTAGCATTGTTTACTTAAATGCTCATAGGTTATATTCTGTGTGTTCGTATCTCCATGCATTTCTTTTCTCTGTCCATGTTTTCTTTTGTCATCTAATTGATAATTTGTATTCTGCCCTGTTCATCTTGCCCATATGAGAGAAATACTTTGTTTTCAAGTTTGGAAAATATGTACAGTCTGGATTCTGCTGTTCTACTTCAGATGGGGAACCCAGTAACATTTGTTGTAAAATTACATGACAGGTAAAAGAAAGGCAATGATCATATTTTGTTATTTTACTTATGGTTTGGAATAACTTCTTTTTGTTTGTAATTGTTGCAGCATCCTAAAGTTTGCCTATGCTGCTGTGCAGTTGCAAACACAAAATGGCAGATACTGTTGAATAACTTACAATTGTTCTAGTATGTGTATTTGTGTAAATATGTAAGTATTGTACGTGTGTATCCAGTTACCAAGTACCTTGTGGTTCAGCTGGCCTTTATTTTCATTTGAGGGATTTCAAAGATATAGGTGGTTCAGCCCTATATTAATTCTCCTGTTCATTGTACCTGAATTTCTTTGACTTCCTGACTTGCCTTATTTGCCTCTTCTTATTTTTTGTGTAGTAATCATGTAGAATGTGGATTGGGATGGGAATGTGGATGAGGTCTGATGAGCATAGTGGAGTGTCATTGGGAGTTTGAGTTTGTCCGTGACATTAATTTTTCCACCTCAGTGGATCCCTCGCCCTTTTATGTACAAGAGCATTAGAATGTGGATTGGGATGGGAATTTGGGCGAGGTCTGATGAGCATAGTGGAGTGTCATTGGGAATTTGAGTTTATCCATGACATTAATTACTCCACCCCAATGGATCCCCCGCCCTTTTGTGTACAAGAGCATGGGCGGCCTGTTTATATTGGATTCAAGAGTTATGGAGTTTTTTTTTTTTTTTTTTTTGGGGGGGGGGGGAATCTATGGCATGAAAAATGTTGGCGAAAGGGTGTGGACAAAATCGAGAGGGAATCAATAGGGAAACCAATCCGCTTGCGTCAGTGGAGATCAGTCAGTTGGCGAATATTTGTGCCCCTTTTGTCCCTCTTTGGAAGTGTGGAACTCTTTTCCTATTCTTTGGGGGCAAAAGATGTTTGTGTGTGTGTTCGGGTGGGGGGAGTTTTTTTTTTTTGGGGGGGGGGTTTATAGGAAAGGTAATGTTTTTGGATGTGTTTCCCATCAACTTTGTTCTTTTGCGAATAGCTTTGCCTTGCCAAATGTATTATGTAATTTTTGGTGTGGCAGCTGGGTGGAAGGAAAAAGGATCCTATTTGCCGCTTATTTTGAAATAGTGAGAAGGCTGGCAAAAAGGAGCACCACAGAGACAAAGGATGCTTGGAAGGATAATGCTTCAATCTGTTTGTCCTGGTGGTGGACTTTGTAATCGTCCCACTTTAAGAGAGGATCCCGAAACCCAGATATTCTATAAAAGTGAGCCTGCTACCCATATTAAAGTTCATCGTTTTTCAACCTCTGGTGATTGCACAACACTAGAATAACATGATAATACTCTACCTGGCAAAAGCTGAAGAAAGAGAGGTGCATGTAATGGGGATAACCAATTACCAGTAATCTTTAAGTAGCTGAGTAGATCGTCTACTCGGTCCTCATCTGTTCGTGAATAGAACCTGCGAGACCCCAGGGTGGCGGCCCACCTGCTGCTAGCACGTCAGGCCATGATTCCTAGGAGCCCACAGCTCCGAGTGCCAGGTTGCTTCATCTTCCTCTTTTTTATCTTCTTCTTCTACCACTTGCCGTTGCCTATACAGGTGGCTATTCCCACTGTTTGGAACCTGACCTAGCATGTCTCTCCTATGTCGGATTATTCGGAAATCTATTTTTTTTGTTTATCTAGAGAATTATAGGTCGGTTTTATATTTTATCGGACTATGAGAGCTTGGGATTAGCCCTCAGGGAATCCGGGACTTCGAATCAAGCGAAGATTCGAGTATATGACCTCTCTTCACTGACTTCGGTCAGTGTTAAATTACGCTGAGCGACTGCTCGGCAACCCTTGATTAACCGTCCGTATGATGCCCTTATAAAATGCAACATTACTACTACTACAGGCAGCACATGCATATGAAGATGTATTTTAGGTTAAACTCTTGGCCTCACCCAAGTTTAGGATGTGTTTATATGATTCTGGATTGATTCCAAGCTATCTGGATTAATTCCAAGTATATTGGATTGACTCTAAGTATTCTGGATTGATTCCAAGTATTTTAAACCCATAGGGGTATTTTTGTAATTATGCCAAGTTGGAGGGTATAGGGAGATTATGGTTATTTAAGTGTATGAAATGAGTTTTAATGATTTAGGAATGTTTCAAAACCTTAGGAGGTATTTTAGAGTTATTTCAAGTGTGTTTGGACTGTAAGGGTATTTTGGTAATTTTGCCCAAATTGGATTTTTAGACTTAAAGTCTATTTTTATATTTTTCTGAGATTTTTATTTATTTTTATCATTTTAAGGGTATTTTGATAATTTTACCCATCTTATTAAGGTTTGGAGGATATTTTGGACATATGCGAGATTTTGATATTTTTAAGGATTTTCTGTGATTTTTACAGATTTTTAACATGTATGAGGGTATTTTTGTAATTTGTATTAAGCTCTAGGGGCATTTTAGTCATTTCAGAATTTTATATATTTTCAGACTTGGTTCTCTGTTTTTTACTAGTTTTTACTGAAGTTTACTGATTTTTTTATTAATTTTACTGATTTTTATTAATTAAGTAGGTATACGAAGGATATTTAAGTTGTATTTTTGATTTATGTAATCTCCAGATTTTGTTTTCTGATTTTTACTGTGTGTTACTGATTTTTACAGAATTTTTCTGATTTTTATATTCATTTTACTGATTTTAAATAATTTTCGCAGATTTTATTAATTAATTAAGTATGGAAATATTTAAGTCATTTTTAACTTAAGTATATTATTTTATGAGTCAATGTTTCATTATTAAGTTTTAATTATGAGTCTAAGATTAGTTATGTATGGGATGAGGCCAATGATATTTTAGAATATTTAATTATATGTTTTATGTATTTTAATTAGTTATAAAACTAATTATTTTGCATATGAAAATATAGTAACATAGTGTTACTTAAATAGTAGATTCATGAACACACATGCACACACATATGCTCAAAGAACAACATGGGCATTTCATTCATTATTTCGGCATAATCCCGTCTTATAGGACGGTGATTTTACAACATAAATTTGGCAGAGCTTCCCCTTAGGAATAAACCTTAGGAAGAGAGCCATCCAAGAAAATATCGCCTCCAAATCGCAGCAAACCCGGGCAAGAGCACCGGATTTGGTCTTCAAATTGGCAGAGTTTCCCCTAGGAATTTTTGGGCCAAATGGGCATGGGGCTTCTTCTTACCCCTTGGGGGGTATTTATAGGCTTCAAAGCCTTAACCGGTGGGGGTACCCACCGGAATGCTTGAGGTGGGGGGTACCCACCGGTTGGCTTGAGGTGGGGGGTACCCACCGGTTGCCTCTTCCTCCTCCCCCTCTCTTTTTTGATATTTTAATCACATGGGTGAGAGAGAGATGGGAGAGAGTATTAAAAAAAAGGAGAGAGAGAGAGGGAGGGGGGACCGGTTGGCACCCCCACCGGTTCCAACCAGTGGAGGGGGTGCCACCGGATGGACCCCCCCCACCGGTTGGGAACCGGTGGGGGGGGTCTCCCCACCGGTTTTGGAAAACCGGTGGGGGGGTTCCCCTCCCCACTTCTTCCTTCTTTTTTCTATTTTTTGGGGCTCATTAATGAGCTTTGGTGGCAGATTTGGGGGATGGGCCAATGTGAAAAGGGTTTAAACCCCTTAAATCCAGATTTGGCTCCATGTGAAAGGGGGTTTTAGGATGAGTATTAAATGGGGTTCACATGGGGTTCTTAACCCATGTGTGAATGGGGTTAAGATTCCCATTAACTCCCCTTCATCCTAATTAATCCCCCCCCCTTTTCTTTGAATTAAAAATGGGAAAGAAGGGAGGGAATCTCCCTCCCCCCCCACCGGTTTCCCTCTTGGAACCGGTTGGGGGGGTCCCAACCGGTGGGGGGGGGCTTCCCCCCTTCTCCCTTTTGTTGTTGTTGTTTTTTTTTTTTTTTTTTTTTAAAGGGTTTCAACAAATGCCCCCCACGGGACATGTGCCGGAGGCGAAGACAACGGTGCATGTCCCGTGCCCCATTCGGCTACAAGAATCATCATTTTGCATGCTTGAGGAATTCTCAAATGCCGCATGCCGGCATTGTCTTGATGAATTCTCGTTTCTCGCCTTATGTATTTACGGCTATTGGGGGAAGTCAACCGTTGTCTCATATATGCCAGGCGATACATTGCTTTGGCTTGCTATGCATATGCTCCATCTGAGCTTGTCTGGGTCCCGATGACCCTCAATTTTGGTACTTAGACACCTCAAACTATGCCCAGGAAGTCCTGTTTTCATAACTTTTCGACTTTCCGAATATATTTGAAAGCGTCTACCCCTCTGATTATGGGAATCCTCTTGGCCTTCGCGACTTGGAGGTTCTGCGAGAGTTGATGCCGCTTGAATCTTTCGACGTTTAGTTGGATTCTAGGAGATCTCTTGGCCTTCACGACATGGAGACTCCCTAAGAACACACTGGCGAGTCGTTTAATTCTTCCGGCATTTGCTCTATCTTGGGGTATCAGTACCTTATATTGGCGTTTCCAGGAGCTCCGCACGAAGCGTTCTGGACTGGCCTAATATCTGGTTCATAGCAATTTGACTTTGTCCTATGACTTTATTAGGACTTGGTCAATTTTGGCTTTTCGAGACTTTTATTGCAGCTCTCTGGCGTTGATTTCGTCTCTCTATCTTCTTGTAGCTTGCTGTCTTTGTCTTCATGGCTCTCATGCGAGTTTCTCCTGTGGCAAGGTATGGGGAGGACGATATCCCATTCCTGCTACTTGTCGAGTAACTTTTCGCCAAAGCGAGCCGAGACTGGAACTATCGAGGCATGCTATGCAGTTCGGGTTGCGAAGACCCCTATGCTCCAATATCAGAAGGACATTGTCCTTTCTGGTACTGCGGACGCCCATATCGCCGCTCTGTGTCAGCATGCATATGTTCTTGAAGCTTCACTGGAGGGAGAACTCCCATTTTGTGGCGGCCATCGAACATCGCTTCGACTGATATTCCGGAGATGGGGTCGAATTTCTTCAAAAGGATTAAAGTTTTCCATTTGCTGAAGAACTCGAACTATCCCGCATGTTCATCTCAAACTCCGACATTGCTTCAGTGTATCACAAATGTTCTCCTGAAGATAAATGCTAAGTTTGAGTGGTACGGACCATTTATTATATGTTGCATGTATTCTCTATTTCTTATGTAACTAATACTAGCGCCTATTCAGGTTTTCACCATTATTAGCCCTCTCTTATTTTTGCCTGTGCGCCCTTGCGGGTTTTCACACAGCGGGGTTACCCGATTTTGTCTAAAGTGCCATTTCGGATTTTCACCTTAGCTGGGTATAAGACATTTTTACCCTTAACCGATCCCTTTGAGGATGAGATCGATTAAGTCCGTCGGAGCACTTCATTTTTAAGCTCTCTTTTTTTTTTTTTCTCTTTTTTTTTTTCAACTAATACCAGCGCCTTTTCAGGTTTTCACCAGTATTAGCCCCCTCTTATTTTTGCCTGTGCGCCCTTGCGGGTTTTCACACAGCGGGGTTACTCGATTTTGCCTAAGGTGCCCTTTCGGGTTTTCACCTTAGCTGGGTATAAGACATTTTTACCCTTAACCGACCCCTTTGAGGATGAGATCGATTAAGTCCGTCGGAGCACCTCATTTTTAAGCTCCCCTTTTATTATTATTATTATTATCATTATTATTATTATTATTATTTTGGTAGAGAATTACGGTTTCCCTGATAACCGCTAAAAAATATATGTAGGGAACTAAGTCTTCCCTGAGAACCGATAATGAATTTTATATGTAGGGAATTGAGTCTTCCCTGAGAACCGATAAGGAATATATGTAGGGAACTGAGGCCTCCCTGTGAGCCGATAAGAAAGTATATGTAGGGAATTGAGTTTTCCCTGAGAACCGATAATGAATTTTATATGTAGGGAATTGAGTCTTCCCTGAGAACCAATAAGGAATTATATGTAGGGAACTGAGTCTCCCCTGAGAGCCGATAAGAAATATATGTGGGGAACTGAGTCTTCCTTGAGAACCGATAAGGAATATATGTAGGGAACTGAGGCCTCCCTGTGAGCCGATAAGAAATATATGTAGGGAACTGAGTCTTCCCTGAGAACCGATAAGGAATTTATGTAGGGAACTGAGGCCTCCCTGTGAGCCGATAAGAAATTATATGTAGGGAATTGAGTCTTCCCTGAGAACCGATAATGAATTTTATATGTAGGGAATTGAGTCTTCCCTGAGAACCGATAAGGAATATATGTGGGGAACTGAGTCTTCCCTGAGAACCGATAAGGAATATATGTAGGGAACTGAGGCCTCCCTGTGAGCCGACAAGAAATATATGTAGGGAACTGAGTCTTCCCTAAGAGCTGATAAGGAATTATATGTAGGAAACTGAGGCCTTCCTGTGAGCCGATAAGAAATATATGTAGGGAACTGAATCTTCTCTGAGAGCCGATAAGGAATTATATGTAGGGAATTGAGTCCTCCCCGTGAGCCGATAAGAAAATATCTGTAGGGAACTGAGTCTTCCCTGAGAACCGGTAAGAAATATATGTAGGGAACTGAGTCTTCCCTGAGAGCCGATAAGGAATTATATGTAGGGAATTGAGTCTTCCCTGAGAACCGATAAGAAATATATGTGGGGAACTGAGTCTTCCCTGAGAACCGATAAGGAATTATATGTAGGAAACTGAGGCCTCCCTGTGAGCCGATAAGAAATATATGTAGGGAACTGAGTCTTCCCTGAGAGCCGATAAGGAATTATATGTAGGGAATTGAGTCCTCCCTGTGAGCCGATAAGAAATATATGTAGGGAACTGAGTCTTCCCTGAGAGCCGATAAGGAATTATATGTAAGGAACTGAGGCCTCCCTGTGAGCCGATAAGAAATTATATGTAGGGAACTGAGTCTTCCCTGAGAGCCGATAAGGAATTTTATGTAGGGAACTGAGGCCTCCCTGTGAGCCGATAAGAAATATATGTAGGGAACTGAGTCTTCCCTGAGAGCCGATAAGGAATTATATGTAGGGAACTGAGTCTTCCTTGAGAGCCGATAAGGAATTATATGTAGGGAATTGAGTCTTCCCTGAGAACCGATAATGAATTTTATATGTAGGGAATTGAGTCTTCCCTGAGAACCGATAAGGAATTATATGTAGGGAACTGAGTCTTCCTTGAGAACCGATAAGAAATATGTAGGGAACTGAGTCTTCCCTGAGAACCGATAAGGAATTATATGTAGGGAATTGAGTCTTCCCTGAGAACCGGTAAGAAATATATGTGGGGAACTGAGTCTTCCCTGAGAACCGATAAGGAATATATGTAGGTAACTGAGGCCTCCCTGTGAGCCGATAAGAAATATATGTAGGGAACTGAGTCTTCCCTGAGAACCAATAAGGAATTTATGTAGGGAACTGAGGCCTCCCTGTGAGCCGATAAGAAATTATATGTAGCTTTCGAGAATCGGGGGCTCTAGGTAGCCGTGGATTTGGGATACAACGGCTCCTGAAGACCAAGTATTTTGAGACACAATGCCCCCCAGAGGCGACTTCCGGGCTTTAATGCCTCCCGTAGGCAAAATATGAACTTCAGGATTCAAAGCCTCCTGCAGGCGAAATATGAATTCTAGGATTTAAAGCCTCCCGTAGGCGAATTCCGGAGTTTAACGCCTCCCGTAGGCGAATATGAATTCCGAGATTCAAAGCCTCTCGTAGGCGAAATATGAATTCCGAGATTCAAAGCCTCCCGTAGGCGAAATATGAACTCCGAGATTCAAAGCCTCCCGTAGGCGAATATGAATTCCGAGATTCAAAGCTTCCCGTAGGCGAATATGAATTCCGAGATTCAAAGCCTCCCGTAGGCGAAATATGAATTCTAGGATTTAAAGCCTTCCGTAGGCGAAATATGAATTTCTAGGATATAAAGCCTCCCGTAGGCGAATATGAGTTTCCAGGATATAAAGCCTCATATAGGCGAATATGAAATATGAATTTCCAGGATATAAAGCCTCCTGTAGGCGAACATGAATTATGAATTTCCAGGATATAATGCCTCCTGTAGGCGAATATGGATTTCCAGGCCACCAAGGCACACCAGTGGGACTAGCGTATACCAGGGGCAATTTTAGGGTATAATGTCCCTTTGGGGCGAATTCGACCGCCTTCAGCACGCCGATGGGACTATAGCATATGGGTATGCCGATGGGACTAGTGTATGTCCAGGGAAGATTCGGGATACATTGCCTCCTCGGGGCGATAGGAAAATTTTCAACCCTTTTATGGCATGCCAGCGGGACTGGCGTATGCTCAGGGAAGACTTTAGGATACAATGCCTCCTTGGGGCAAAGGAATTTTTCAACCCTTTTATGGCATGCCGGTGGGACTAGTTTAAGCCAAGGGAAGGATTTAGGATATATTGCCTTCCCAGGGTGAATATGAAAATCTTTAGGGTATAACGCCTCCCCGGGGCAGATTCCGGAGTTTAACGCCTTCCGTAGGCGAATGCCGGAGTTTAACGCCTTCCGCGGGCGAATGCCGGAGTTTAACGCCTTCCGCGGGTGAATGCCGGAGTTTAACGCCTTCCGTGGGCGAATGCCGGAGTTTAACGCCTTCCGTGGGCGAATTGTGAATTCTGCATTGCATGATATTCTTGACGGCAAATATTTTCTTTCGAGGTGAATCACCCACAATTATGTGACATCTTTCAAGAATATGCCTGTGTATTTGCCTTGGGTATAACAGGAACGGGGATCATCCCCTCAGGCTGTATCGATCAGAAGAGCGAGTTTTCCCACTTCCTTACCGGGTCGGGAGGTCATCGTCATCATCGCCTCGGTCGTAGCCCTTGATGGGACATTATTGTACCGCCAGTGCGGTACCAAGGGTTTATTCGTCATTGGCGACTCTGATATCCTCCCTGGGTAGGGATGTGGGAAAACTCGATCTCTACCCTCAACAGGCTGAGAGAGTTCTCCCCCCGTCGGGGAACAAATATGCGGCTTTATGAGCCTATGTATTCGCGCACGGACATTATTGGCTTTTCTTGGCGCAAATAACTTTTGCGCGTTGTCCCCCGACGGGTTGCAGGATGATGTTTTATTTTTTTATTTTATTTTATATAAAATATATATAATACTAACATCTGCGTTCTTACGAGTTTTCACCGAAGCTAGCCCCTTTTATTTTTGCCTGTGCGCCCTTGCGGGTTTTCACACAGCAGGGTTCACTCATTTTTGCCTGAAGCGCCCTTTCGGGTTTTCACTTCAGCTGGGTTTTTAGACCTTTTTGCCCTTAATTGGCCACTCACAGGAGCGGGACCAATCAAGTTTGTCGGAGCACCTCATTTTTTAAGCCCCACACTTTTTTTTTTGGTTCATGGATCTACGAATTACACTCAATGTGTAATCGTATGTGGCTGTGGGGGATTCACCAGGTATTTCCCCATATTTATCTTTCCTTCTTGAATCAGCTTTTCTACTTCATCTTTGAACATAAAGCAACGTTCAATTGGATGGGTGATGAAGCGGTGGTATGGGCAGTAATTGGGTGCATCTACCCGATGTATTTCTTCTTCCCTTTTTGGCTTGGGCAGAATAATTGCTTTTCTGCTCATACATAACTCGAAGAGTTCTTTGGTCTTTTCTTTTGGAAAGGAGTATGGTCTCTTGAGCCTTTTTGCCTGGGATTCAGCATCTTTAAAACTTATCCCTGTTTCTGCACCAGCAACTTGCTTTCCCCGGGAACTTTGCCTAGCTGCAAAGGTGGCCTCGAGAGTATTGTTGTGACTTTCACAACCTTTGCATTTGAGCACCACTCCCTCTCGGTACTGGGCTTCTGGTGGTTCATTTAAGTCTATGATAAGTTTGCCCTTATTCTTTAGAGGACGGCTGTATTTTGGTCCTGGCTCCTCAAAGGAGAAGGGCCTATTGATTCTGTCAATTGACATGACTTCTGTCCATTGTCTTGCAAGACCTTCCATTACTTGAGTGAGTTCATACTGCTGATGAGAGATTTGTCCCAGACTCACTTGAATCCTCTCCAGTGCTGCCATAATGGACCCCTCAAGAGTGGAAATTGCTGGAGTATATGATGGATTTATCTTCTGCTCCAATGAGATTTGCTGGTGAGAGAGTTGTATCAGACTCATCTGAATCTTCTCTAATGTTGTCATGATAGACACTTCTGGAGTGGAAGTTGCTGGAACATATGATGGTATTGCCTCCTGTTCCGGCGAAACTTGCTGATGGGAGAGCTGTGACATATTCATCTGAATCTCCCCCAGTGCCGCCACGATAGACCTTTCTGGAGTGGAAGTCGCTGGAGCGTATGATGGTATTGCCTCCTGCTCTGGAGGGGCATCTATATTCTTATTTGTAGGCTCTTCTCCTGAGGAGTTTTCATCCATATGGACGACATTTGCTGTAAATGTTTGTCTGGGCATTCGATGTGGTTGAGGCGGGTCTACCAGGTATTTCCCCATCTCCACGGTCCCTTCTCGGATAAGCATTTCAATTTCCCCTTTGCAGATATAACAATCTTCTATTACATGTCCCAACATACGATGGTACATGCAATAGTTGGGTTCATCTATTTTACCAACTTCTGCTGGTCTTTTTGGTTCGGGTAGCATCAAGAGATTGGCCCGCATGCAGACATTAAACAACTCTCTCGTATCCTCCCTTATGAAAGAGTAAGCCATTTTCCTCCTCTCATTAAGGGTGGCATATGATCCCCTTCTATTAGATGTTGAGGCATTTACATTGTTCTTGCCCCCTGTATTTTCTACAGCTGAGGCGAAGTCTATAGCATTGGCCTCTTCTGTATCCATATTTTGCTTCTTTGGGACTTTCCCCCCAATGGAGGCAATGGTTGGATGGTCTGCATAGAATATTTCGACCTCCGTCACAATGTTATTTAGTTGATCAAAGTTTTTGACATTTGCGCCAATCAGCTTTTCACTTATTTCAGGCTTTAAGCCCCTCTTGCACAATCGTACCGCATCCTCGTGGGTCGGCGGATTGTCGCATTTCATGCAGAGGTTCCGCCATTTTTTGATATAGTCGGTGGCGGATTCATTCCTGCCTTGCTTTAGTGTCACCAATTCAGTGATGGTGACCTTTCGTTCCGACACCTTGAAACGGTCGAGAAACTTTTTCTGCATTTCCTCCCAACTGTTGATAGAGTTAGGCTTCAACTTTGCATACCATTGGAATGCAATGCCCGTGAGAGAGGTAGAAAAGAACCTCAGAAGATAGGCCTCATCAGTAGCCAGCTCTCCCAAGTCGCTCACATAGTGGGCAATATGCTCCTGGGCCGAACCTTCCCCGTCATACCTGATGAATTTGGGGCACTTGTTGTGATCTGGTGGGAGCTTCTTGAACATATGACGTACTGGAAACGGCACTTCGTATAAGTCGAATGTGCCTATTCCGTCGTTTTGTTCTGCTATTTTGGCTTCAACAATTTGCTCAATAAGATGCTTCTGCAATGCCGTAGCATCATCTGCAGAAGCAAGTGATTGCTGAGCATTATGATTGGGCTCCACAACCTGCTCTTCTTGTACCTCATCAGGGTTGAAGTTGACATCTGCAGCTTGCGGTCTTATCACCGCTGGCGTAGGCACTGCCCTTGGAGGTGGTACATTTACTGGGGGGACTTGAGCTACCCTTTGCTGCTCCTCCATCTTTTGTATTAGGCCATAGAGTAAGGCCTTGAGTTGTTGATTTTCTTGCCTCATCTCCTCTATAGTCTGAGGTTGTATTTGATCTTGAGGTTGTTCTGGAGCGGCTTCAATATCTGAAGCATTTGCCTCGTCTTCATCAGCTCCTCCAGCAGCATTGCTACTGCCAATTTGGGGTGGCTCTGCCCCCTAACTTCCTTGATTCAGCAAGCGCATAGCCTGTTCTATTTGACGGGTTGTGGGCCCGACCCGTTGCATCAGATTGATGATATCATTTGGGTCTTCCGGCTGGGAAGGCTGCCGGTTGGTGATATTGGAGGTGTAGCATGTGTAGACCCGTATACTATTCTCTGTCCTTCTGGCAATTTTCTTCTTTTTGTGAGTCGATCGGACCAATGCGCCCAACTGCTCGAGGACAGATGTCTGTTGCCAGACTTGTTCCTGCGCCTTATAGGCACTTTTTATCTTTTGACCTTGTAAAGAACGGGGCCAGGTAGTTGAGCTGGTTATCTGCCCCTCAAGCTCTACGAGTTGTTGAGGCTGTTGTTCTGCCAGGGTATCCCTAGCCTGGCGAATTTTGCGGGCTTCCTTTTTGGTTACCCACATTTCCTTTATGCGGAGGCTCCTATCCTCCGATGGATTGCTCCCAGCCCGAGGCATAAATTTGCCCCCATTCCGAGGCATGGAGTTGCCCCCTGTTCGGGGGGTGGCATTGCCCCCTGCTCGAGACATGACAGGCTCTAGTATAATTATTGGCTCCCGACAAGCAGTGTCCTTTGGCGTCCTTTTCTTCTTTTCGAACGTTGCCCCATCTTGGCAAACTTTCAATAGAATCCCGAACCGATTCTGGACAGGAACTGTCGGGATATGATGGATCTTAGGAATGATGGGTTGCCCGCCATCCAGACGAATATGCAGGTTCCCCACCAATATAGTTTTCCCCGTCCTAGACGGACTTGCGGTTAGAACCTTCCGCTTTTGCCCCCCGTTGGACGAGGAGGCTGGAGAGATGCTGACGGTATTCACTGCAAGCACTCGCCCATATCGGCTGCCGTTGTTGCATATTCTGGCGCGAGAAGCGCACCTCTTCTTCTTCTTTTCCGGAGTAAGCTCCAGTGCCGGAACGACCCCCAAAAAGTATGGAGATCCTATCACTGCGGGGAAGTCCCCGAAGCATGTTGGTGTGGTTAGATATCCACACCGTACGTGGGTCGCCACCACAAGTGGGCCATACGTGACCCTTGCCGCCATCGTCGTCTTTTAAGCAGAAACTCGATCACCTGCATAAGACATGACAAAGTTAGTAGTAGAGTTGTGGTGAGGGCATCACCGGACGGAGAGATGAAGGGAAAGAGAGGTCCCACCGGGCGTGCCATCTGTTTGGAACCTGACCTAGCATGTCTCTCCTATGTCGGATTATTCGGAAATCCATTTTTTTTGTTTATCTAGAGAATTATAGGTCGGTTTTATATTTTATCGGACTATGAGAGCTTGGGATTAGCCCTCAGGGAATCCGGGACTTCGAATCAAGCGAAGATTCGAGTATATGACCTCTCTTCACTGACCTCGGTCAGTGTTAAATTACGCTGAGCGACTGCTCGGCAACCCTTGATTAACCGTCCGTATGATGTCCTTATAAAATGCAACATTACTACTACTACAGGCAGCACATGCATATGAAGATGTATTTTAGGTTAAACTCTTGACCTCACCCAAGTTTAGGATGTGTTTATATGATTCTGGATTGATTCCAAGCTATCTGGATTAATTCCAAGTATATTGGATTGACTCCAAGTATTCTGGATTGATTCCAAGTATTTTAAACCCATAGGGGTATTTTTGTAATTATGCCAAGTTGGAGGGTATAGGGAGATTATGGTTATTTAAGTGTCTGAAATGAGTTTTAATGATTTAGGAATGTTTCAAAACCTTAGGAGGTATTTTAGAGTTATTTCAAGTGTGTTTGGACTGTAAGGGTATTTTGGTAATTTTGCCCAAATTGGATTTTTAGACTTAAAGTCTATTTTTATATTTTTCTGAGATTTTTATTTATTTTTATCATTTTAAGGGTATTTTGATAATTTTACCCATCTTATTAAGGTTTGGAGGATATTTTGGACATATGAGAGATTTTGATATTTTTAAGGATTTTCTGTGATTTTTACAGATTTTTAACATGTATGAGGGTATTTTTGTAATTTGTATTAAGCTCTAGGGGCATTTTAGTCATTTCGGAATTTTATATATTTTCAGACTTGGTTCTCTGTTTTTTACTAGTTTTTACTGAATTTTACTGATTTTTTTATTAATTTTACTGATTTTTATTAATTAAGTAGGTATACGAAGGATATTTAAGTTATATTTTGGATTTATGTAATCTCCAGATTTTGTTTTCTGATTTTTACTGTGTTACTGATTTTTACAGAATTTTTCTGATTTTTATATTCATTTTACTGATTTTAAATAATTTTCGCAGATTTTATTAATTAATTAAGTATGGAAATATTTAAGTCATTTTTAACTTAAGTATATTATTTTATGAGTCAATGTTTCATTATTAAGTTTTAATTATGAGTCTAAGATTAGTTATGTATGGGATGAGGTCAATGATATTTTAAAATATTTAATTATATGTTTTATGTATTTTAATTAGTTATAAAACTAATTATTTTGCATATGAAAATATAGTAACATAGTGTTACTTAAATAATAGATTCATGAACACATGCACACACATAAGCTCAAAGAACAACATGGGCATTTCATTCATTATTTCGGCATAATCCCGTCTTATAGGACGGTGATTTTACAACATAAATTTGGCAGAGCTTCCCCTTAGGAATAAACCTTAGGAAGAGAGCCATCCAAGAAAATATCGCCTCCAAATCGCAGCAAACCCGGGCAAGAGCACCAGATTTGGTCTTCAAACTGGCAGAGTTTCCCCTAGGAATTTTTGGGCCAAATGGGCATGGGGCTTCTTCTTACCCCTTGGGGGGTATTTATAGGTTTCAAAGTCTTAACCGGTGGGGGTACCCACCGGAATGCTTGAGGTGGGGGGTACCCACCGGTTGGCTTGAGGTGGGGGGTACCCACCGGTTGCCTCTTCCTCCTCCCCCTCTCTTTTTTGATATTTTAATCACATGGGTGAGAGAGAGATGGGAGAGAGTATTAAAAAAAAGGAGAGAGAGAGAGGGAGGGGGGGACCGGTTGGCACCCCCACCGGTTCCAACCGGTGGAGGGGGTGCCACCGGATGGACCCCCCCCCCCCCCCCCCCCCCCAACCGGTTGGGAACCGGTGGGGGGGGTCTCCCCACCGGTTTTGGGAAACCGGTGGGGGGGTTCCCCTCCCCACTTCTTCCTTCTTTTTTCTATTTTTTGGGGCTCATTAATGAGCTTGGGTGGCAGATTTGGGGGATGGGCCAATGTGAAAAGGGTTTAAACCCCTTAAATCCAGATTTGGCTCCATGTGAAAGGGGGTTTTAGGATGAGTATTAAATGGGGTTCACATGGGGTTCTTAACCCATGTGTGAATGGGGTTAAGATTCCCATTAACTCCCCTTCATCCTAATTAATCCCCCCTCCTTTTCTTTGAATTAAAAATGAGAAAGAAGGGAGGGAATCTCCCTCCCCCCCCACCGGTTTCCCTCTTGGAACCGGTGGGGGGGGCTTCCCCCCTTCTCCCTTTTGTTGTTTTTTTTTTTTTTTTTTTTTTTTTTAAAAGGGTTTCAACACCCACCCATTCTCTTTATCTCCTTGTTCACTTCCCTATTATCTTATTCTCCTCCCTTCTCTTGTCTTTTCTCAGCCCATCATAGCTGCCACCCCTTCCTTCCTTACTCCTCTCATTGCCTTGTCTCTAGCCGTGCTACAGGAGGTTGCGGGTAGGAGTTCCGCTCTGGAGTCTCGTCGTTGGCCAAACCCTACGTAGGCCTGCTGGATCGACCGAAGCTGTCCATGGCGCATGGAGTTGCTTAGAAATCTGCGGCCTCATTTCCTTGATCGAGTCGTACGTTGTGCACCCTGCCTTCATTCTACCTCCGACGCCTCATTTTCGCACCCGTGTTGTCTTCCGACTGCCCATTTCGCATCACAAGCTCAAGACAAAGTTGAATACATATTACTCAAGGAAGAGATTTTTTAGAGGTAGAGGTCTAGAGATAGATGGATTAAGGGCGTGTTTGGCAAACCTTCTATTTGAAGGCCACTTTTGACTTCCACTTCTCATATAGAATGAGTTAAGGGAGAGAGGTTATAACTAATTTTGGTTTGTTGCAAAAATTAACTCTTTCATAACAACCTCACTTTTTCTCCAATCTTGGAAGCTCCACCCTTGTAGCTTTTGTTGGAAGTCAAAACACAACTAAAATACTATATAAATGGCTTCCAAGATCCATTGACTTCCTTAACTAAATGGAAGTACGAAAGTGTTTCCAAATGGAAGTTGTGCCAAAGATGTCCCAAGGGGACGAGTACGACATACTTCTCATAGATTGGTTTTGTGCAAAAGAAGGGTGAATCACATTCGTAGACTTAAGGTTGATGGGCAAGTTGAGTTACAAGGTGGAGATTTTGAGGCACGTTTATAGCTTCTACTCATGGCTCCTCATAGAGGAGAATCGTGCTTGACCCAAGGTTGTAGATGGCTTACTTTCTACATTGACAGAGGAAGAGAGGGATATCCTCTCCTCTCCTTTTACTTTTGAGGAATTGAGGGCTGCAGTGTTCACCTTGCCAAAGGATAAGGCACCTGGATCAGATGGCTTTCCCATATTCCTGTCATCATTGTTGGGGGGACTATACATGAGCTACTCTTAATGGTGGTGTTGGAATTTCAAGAGGGGAGGGCTCACCTCAATATTGTCCTTACACATAAGAGATAGGGGCTAATTCAGTGTCTGATTTTAGGGCCATCAGCCTTCTCAATGGAGTTTACAAGATTACTGCAAAGATATTACGCTTTGGAGTGGAGAAAGTCATTGGCAAGGTTGTTAGTGACAACCGAAGCGCTTTCATCAGAGGGAGGCAGATTTATGAGGGCTTTCTTCTTATACATGAATGATTACACAATCTGAAATTGCATAAGGGGAGGGGGGTGATTCTTAAACTTGATTTTGAGAAGGTATATATTAGGGTTAATTGGGAATGTCTTTTTACACATTATGAGTTTGATGTTTTTGGTGATAACTGGGTGACATGGATTAAGACTTGCATTTTTTGCCATCCTCTTCAATGGAGCACCGACCTCCTTTTCCCACAGTAGCAGAGGGCTACGACAAGGACATCCTTTGTCCCCCTTATTGTCCTGGTTGCTTACTTTCTTAGTAGTAAGTGGCTCGGGGCTGAGATGGCCGGCCTTATTATTGGTTTTTAGGTGGGCTCTATATGGAGATAGATATCTGTTGACCCAAAAATTTTTCATGCGAAATAATATTACTCAAGCATACATATGCACATGATTGTGCGGAAAAATACATACATGGCATATGCCCACATGAATGTGAGCTAATGATGTGGAAAATATGCATGACATATGTCCATGTTCGCATGAGGCTATGTTGTGCAAAAAAAAAAAAAACCGAATGCACATGCACCTATGATATGAAGGTTGATGCCAAAATATGCATGCGAATACATAAATTTATATGCACATATTAGGAAAGCAATGGGACAAGAAATATACCTAGGCCAAGAGGGCCTTAATCGAGGATCTTGCAAAGGCCTAAAAATAGCCCCGAATCGCCCCTATATGTTGTCAAAGTGCAGCCCTTAAATCTCCTTGATGGCTCCGAGGAATAGGCCCAATATGGAGCCCCAAAAAAACGCAGCAACAAAATACCTCCAATGCTGCAAAATAAGGGCTCAAATCAGTCCCGAAATAGGCCTAAATCAGTCCCGAAATGGGCCCAAAACAGTCTCAAAACTTGCCTAAAATGGTCCCAAATGGAGGCCCAATAGCAAGGGAAATAGGCCCAATAAGTGGCCCAATAATAAAGAGACCAAATGAGCCCAAAAATCAGTTCCACAGGGCACCAAAACCTGCAGCCCAAAGAGGGGAAATCTTCAAACTCCTAAAGTAGAAAACTTGCCCAAAATGGAAAGTGGGCCCCCTCTCTCACTTCCCCTTTATTTAAATAGGCAAGGAGGAGGGAGGAGAGAGAGAAGAAACCGGTGGGGGGGGGGGACCCCCCACCGGTTGGGAACCACCCACCGGTTCCAAGAGAGAAACCGGTGGGGGGGGGGAGGAGTTCCCTTCATCTCTCTCTTTTTGAAATTTAAAAATGAAAAGGGGGGGGGGATTTAAGGGGGGTGAGAATTAATGGGTTCTTAAACCCCATTCACATTTGGTTAAGAATCCCACACAAGACCCTCATTTAATCCCCCATCTTACCCTCATTCACACTAAGAAAACGAAAAAGTGAGGCAATTAATGGGGCTAATCCCCATTAAAATAAGTCAAACAAAAGAAGAGGGGGGAAAGGGAGCACCCCCCCTCTGGTTTTGGGAAACCGGTGGGGGGTCCAAGGCACCCCCCACCGTGGGCTTCTCCGGTGGCACCCCCCACCGGACCCAATTTGGGGCCTATAAATAGGAGCCCATGGTCTCCAATTCAAACATACAAGGGCATACACCACTCTACATATTCAAAGGGTGGGAAATTTCTAAGGAGAGATTCTACTGCGTTCAAGACCAAACTCGGTGTTTCTCACTCGAGTTTGCTGCGTTTTGGTGGATCTTTTCGTCCCGGAGAGTTTTCTTCCTAAGGTTTATTCCTAAGGGGAAGTTCTGCCGAATTGTCTCTTGTAAAAGTCTTCTTCATAAGGCGAAGTTCTGCTGAAATAAAATTGGCTATTTTTTTCATGTCAAAATGAGTGCCTGTGTGTCATCAAATTAAATAATTAATACCATGTTTTAATACTTTAATATATATATATATATTTATTTTTTTAATTACTCTAAAAAAATGAATTAAAAATTTGTGCATACTCTTAACCCAATCTTGGCTTCACCCCATACCTAAAATAGCATAGATTCATAAAAATAATATACTTAAATTAAAAATGACTTAAATACCCCTCATGATTAATTAATTAATAAAATTTATAAAAATTATTTAAAATCAAAAAATTCCTGCAAAAATCAGTAATAATCAGAAAAAATCAGAAACCTAATCTGAAAATCATATAAAACCAAATATAACTTAAATACCCTTCATATATTTAATTAATTAATAAAAATCAGTAAAATTAATAAAAAATCAGTAAAAATCAGTAAAAACAGAGTACCAAATCTGAAAATATATAAAATTTCCGAAATTACCAAAATACTCCTATAACTTAAATATGTTTAAAATGATCCTAAAATACATCCTAAGGGTTTCCAAGTTTCCCTAAAATGCTAAAAAATATAAAATGACCATAATACCCCTATACCTTCCAACTTGGCATAATTACAAAAATATCCTTATGGGTCTAAAATACTTGGAATCAATCCAGATAACTTGGGGTCAATCCAAAACCATATAAACTTATCTTAAACTTGGGTAAGGCTAAGAGCTTAACCTAAAATATATCTTCATATGCATGTGCTACCTGTAGTAGTAGTATTGCATGTTATAAGGGCATCATACAGACGGTTAATCAAGGGTTGTCGAGTGGTTGCTCGACGTAATTAACACTGACCGAGGTCAGTGGAGAGAGGTCATATATTAGGATCTCCGCTTGATCCGAAGTCCCGGACTCCCTGAGGGCTAATCCCAAGCTCTCATAGTCCAATAAATAAAATACATAAAACCGACCTATATTTCTCCAGATAAAACAAAAAACCCTAAAATACGACTGGATCCCTCAAATCCAATAGGAGAGAGACATGCTAGGTCAGGTTCCAAACAATATCTCACCTTCAGTGTGCAGATGACACATCCTATTCATTTATGGGGAGGATAGTTGTTGCAGGCTAGGCTGATTGATATTGGAGATTATTGTTGAGGTCAGTGGACTCGGGGTGAATTACCAGAAGAGTCAAGCCATCGGTACCAATATGGACGATAGGGAGATGAGTAAGGCTGCTTTTTTGCTAGGATGCAAGAGAAGTTCCTTCCCTATATCCTATTTGAGCCTCCCTTTATCTCCGGGTTTCATTGGGTGCAGCAAATGGCAGTTTCTGATCTACAAATTTCACTCTCGGTTGCTCGGAGGAGGGGTAGGTTTCTCTCTTAGGAGGTTGTTGATGCTATGTAAATCTGTTTTAGACAGCCTTCCTATCTATTATCTATCTTCAGGATCCCTAAGTTAGCAAGGCTATTGGAAGCCATTTGGAGTAGGCTTTTTTAAAGGGGAAGTGGAGATAACTATGGACAAGGGGGGCATGATGTGTATCTTTGGGTAGAGTTTGTAGGAGTAAGGAGAATGGGGGGTTAGGGAGGGACTTCAATTTAGCTCTCCTCTCCAAATGGTTGTGGAATTTGGGCCACATGGTGCATTTGGAACTCTGGTGTGAGGTAGTAAGAGACAAATACTTTCTAGGGGTAGGGTTTGGGATGTTAAATTGCAGGTGGTGTACAATGTTTCTCATGTTTATAAAGGCATTCTTCGGATTGCTAATATCATTGGTGCAGCTACACATGTATTTATTGGAGATGGTCACCAACAAGGTTTAAAAACTCGGCACGGATCGGCCGAGTCGGACCGGTTTTGGGCCGACCGTGCCGATCCCGAGTAACCTGGCCGAGTCCAGGACTCGGATCGACCGGTCCGAGCCGGATCGGGCGATTCGGGACCGGATCGGGCCGGGTCGGCTCGGATCGACCCGACCCGGCCCCCAACGGCTAGTTTGACTAGCCGTTGGGGGTTAAACTAGCCGTTGCTAGCCGTTCCCAAACGGCCAGCAACGGCTAGTTTGGGCCTTGGGGGTCTATTTAAACCCCCCCAAGGCCCTCCTAAGGCTCCACAATTGTCCTTTGAGCCTCTTAACATTCTTGCTCTCTCTCCCACTCTCTCGATCATAGAATTCTCTCTCCATCTTTCCCACGAGGTCACTTCTAGTCTACTACAAGCTCCGCGATCTCTCATCTTCTTGTGCTGTGAAGGAATGACATCTCAAGGTGCTGCTGAGCGGTCATCTAGGAATCCTCCTAGTGCTGATCCTGCTTGGGGTCATTGCACACCGGTGGACATGGGCCAAAGAAAGGTACAATGCAAATATTGCAACCGGGTTGTCTCTGGCGGGGTCTACCGATTCAAACAACATATTGCTGGAATAAAAGGTGAAGTTGCAGCATGTGCTCGAGTTCCTTCAGAGGTTAGGATCCAATTTCGAACTTACATGAAGGAGAAGGAATCAAGCAAAGCAAGTACTGCCAGAAGAAGACAGGAAATTCGAGAGGAATTGTCTGAACCAGCGCGAAGGTCTGATGCTGGAGTCCGGTTTGGTGGAAGTAATCAACCTATAAATGTTGATGATTGGGATACAAGTAAGTTTCTTATTTAACTTATTTTCATGTTCTTCATTTAACGTTTTCAGACAAATAGTTATAGTAGATTTTTTTTTTCTTTTACATTTAAAGTTGAATTGCGACGTGCAATAGAAGTAAGCCGGCGGTCCTTTGCAGATGAGGACTTATTTCGGCACACTGGAAGATATGGAGGACAAGGAAGTGGCTCCACACCTTCTGCACAAGGGAGCACTAGCGCCGGCATGAGTACTAATGTATGCGAGGAGCTGCCTCAGGAGTTCACTAGAGTTGGAGATCCTAGAGTAGGTCCAATAGATCCCTTCCTCACCAAGAAGAGGGATAAACAACCTTCTATTAGTGCTGCATTCAAGAACTTAAAATTTTGTAAGGAGAAGATAGGGAGAGCTACATCTAGGTGGTTTTTCTATAACAGTATCCCTGCTAATGCGGCCAAGGGGCCATATTATGAGTCCATGATCGAGACCATACAAGAAGTTGGCAAAGGGGTTGAGGGACCTTCTCCATATGGGATATACAACAAGTACTTGGATATAGAAGTTGATGACATCCGAACATACATTAAATCATTTGAAAGGATCTGGGATGAGTATGGATGCACTTTAATGTGCGATGGATGGACAGGTACATAAATCTTATATTCAGTTTCTTATCTTATCTTTATTTTTTCTTAATCAGAATGGGTCTCTTTCTGATTTCTTATCACGTTTGGAACTTTACAGGGATAACAAGAAGAAGTATGATCAACTTCTTAATTTACTGCAAAGCTGGAACCGTATTTTGGAAGTCTATTGATGCATCTGGAAAAATAAAGAATGCACAGTACCTGTGTGAATTAATGGATCAAATGGTGGAAGAAGTGGGCGAAAAAAGGATTGTCCAAGTGGTTACGGACAATGCAGCGGCGTTCAAGTTAGCTGGACAAATGTTGATGCAGAAGAGAGAACATCTATACTGGGTTCCATGTTCTGCTAATTGTATTGACTTGATGTTGGAAGACATTTGCTCTGATCCGATGGTAGATGGAGTGGTCAAGAGTGGTCGATTTATCATCACATTCATCTACAACCACAACAACATTCTGGATATCATGCGCACACATACTCATGGAAGAGAGTTGCTTTGTCCGGGAGCCACCAGGTTTGCATCTCAATATATCTCTCTAGATAGTTTAAGTCAACAAAAGAACAACTTGATTATGATGGTGGCATCGGAAGATTGGGAGAATCACATATTGCGGCATGTACCAACTAAGGTCAGAGAGAAAGGTAAGAAAGTGGCTGATCTAATTCAGTCTAGACCCTTCTGGAGGGGGGTGCAAGCGGTGTTAAATATTGTAGAACCGCTTGTCCGTGTCTTGCGATCTTGTGATGGAGAAAGAAGATCGGATATGAGATATTTATATGAAGCTATGGACAGAGCTAAGGAGCTCATTCAACTGAACAACCCAACAACCTTTGTGAAGTGGTGGGACATAATAGACAGACGTTGGGAACACACTTTACATTACGATCTTCATGCAGCTGGTAAGCTACTAACTTTCTATATGTATTATTTGTATACACATTTTTCTTAAGTAATAACTAACTTCGACTTATTTATTTAGGTTATTTTTTCAACCCTCAGTACATGTTTAGAACTGATGGGAAGAAGGATAGCTATGATAGTTGCTCGGAAGTGTTGACGGGGCTAAGTCTGTTATTAAGCGCATGCTTGCAGATGAGGACAGAGCAATATTGGCATGCAAGCAAATGCATGATTACAGAATGATGTTATACCACTTTGGGACAAGTACTGCTCAAAGAGCTGTCAAAATTTTGAGTCCAGGTTTGAAAATTATTAACTAGATGTTCTACTTAAATTTTAATTATAGCTTGCACATTGTTGACATGGCCAATTTTCTATTTACAGCTGACTGGTGGCTAGATCATGAAAAAGCATATGAATATGAAGATCTAGCCTATGTTGCAATTCGGGTCTTAAGTCAAACAACTTCTTCATCAGGCTGTGAGAGAAACTGGAGCACCTTTGGCTTGATTCACACCAAGCAAAGGAATAGATTGAAGTCGAGCCGTCTAGAGAAGCTAGTATTCTGTCATTATAACATGAGGTTGAAGCTAAAAAATCTGGAGCTCATAAGGAACCTTCAAAGGCAGAAGAAAGAGAGAATTTTCGGACAAGCTACAGAGACGACACATGCAGAAGAACCCATAGACTTGGATGAGCTGTTCGAGGAGCAACATCCACTAAATGCATGGGTTGATGCAAGCACCTCAAATGAGCCTGAATTCAACCCAAATGATCGGGAATGGGCGGAAGGTGAGTTAGATAATGTTCCATTACTTACTGATTTTCAACCTCCTTCTCCAAAACGTCAGAAGAAAGCAAAAAACAAGCACCAAGCAAAAGGAAGAGTAGTACTGGAATTCAAATTGCTGATCTGAAGACTATCGAGGAAGATGATGAAACGCTAGAACCAAGTGATGATGTCCAATATCAAACCTCAAATGACTCGACATCAAAGATGAGCTCCGACAGTTCTGAGGATGGCGGAGATGCTACCAGTGCCCCAGCCCCAGCTCTACCAATTCAATTCACTAGAGAAGAAGAATACACACATGCTACCCAAGATGAACATCATGGTAGCAGAGCAGGATTTGAAGAATCTTCCATTCAAACATTCAGCAGATCAAGGAGGAAGGACAAAGGTAAAGCTCCTCAGTGTGCAGAGGAATATCAGGAGCAACTATCAGATGCATCATCATATTCTCCATACGAAGGGTATAGTCAGCCTACTGGATATGTAGTTTACCCTCCTCAACATTCTGATACATCTGACTATTCAGGGGGTTGTCTAGAATATCCACAATTTTCAGTCATTTATACTAATACAGATGACTATAGCCGGTATGTGATGCAATATAAACAATACTACTAGAGCTATATGTCATGGGCTGAGTATGTTAGCCATATGTTCATTCAGTATAATGTATGTTTGGAATAAATGTAAGTTCATAATCATATATGTAAGTTTATTCAAGGTTTTTTTGTCCAACAACATCTTATGTACTTCAAATCAATGTATTTCAACACAATTATGCATTAGACTTGTGTTTTATATTTTTTCCACATTTTTTCATATTTGTTTTCTATTTTTTTATGCTATCCGAACCAGCCAAGCCTGACTCAGCCAGGATCGGCCGGGATCGGATCCGATTCGATCGGTATCGGCCGATCCGATCGGTTTTGGACCGGCCGATCCGGGACCCGATCCCAGGTTTCTTAACCTTGGTCACCAATGTCTATTTTGACTGGATAAGTGGTGTGGTCCTGTGCCACTTTCTATCAGGTTTCCAGTGTCTTTTGTATATCCTCCCCTAGGCAGTACTAGCACAAGTGTTTGATCAGCATTCGCTGGAAAGGGGTGGATGCCCTTATTTAGGAGGGCCCTTAGGGAGGAGGAGATTCAAGATCTTGTTGATCTTTTAATCAACCTAGGGGACTTTGCACTTGACACCTCTGCACAGGACTCGTGGAGGTGGGAATGGACTTCATCGGGGGCATTCTTTGTTAGGTCTGTATATCATGTCATTGCAGACGGTGGTACAAGGTTCCATCTTTTCTATCAGATTTGGGTACCTCGGTCCCCTATGAAGGTGAAGATTCTGGTGTGGAGAGTAGCTATTGGCAACCTTTCTACAGAAGGTTTGCCATCTTGGTTCATGGCTCATGGCTTCATCTTGCGGTGGTGGTGGTGGTGGTGGTGGTGGTGGTGGTGGGGGGGGGTCGGGGAGAAGAGATCTCGATAGAATCTTGCGAGATTGGGACAAAATCTCGGGACATGCGTGTATGATAACAACATTAAATATATATTATAGGCATATCTTATATATACATATATATTATATACACATATGCCATCTCATGATGATCTTATACTTTTTAAAGAAAACTTTTAAATTTTATGCATGTAGACATTCAATATGATTAAATCAACACAATAATATCAAGAACAACATAAAAACATGTTTACACATCTAAGGATTAATAAACATGTTTGCACATCTAAAGATTGCTTTCTTGAATCTCAATACCATCTAAATGTATTGAAAAGTTCCTCATTAGTCATTATCCTTATCCCTTCTCCATCAACCTTCTCATCTCCTCCTTCCCTCTTCTCCTCCTCTTATATCCTACTCCTTTGCATTACTCTTCCCCTATGATCTTTGATTGAGGTTGGTCTTAAGACCATTAGCGAGATAGAGATTCTCGAGAGATCTCGGAGATCTGGGAAGAGATGGTAAACCATGTTCCTACATGTGATGGCCTCAACAATTTTGGCTCTGATGTTCCTACACTTTGTACCTTACGTGGGGAGGAGGATGTAACACTGGATCATTGGTTTGTGGGCTGTGCTTTTGTGCAGTAAGTGTGGCATGACATGCTCTCACAAGTTCGGTAGAGAAGATGTCACAAGATGTGGAAGAGCTTTTTTGGAGTTGGGCCTCCTTGATGGGACCCAAGAAAGACTGCATGCTATGGTGGCTGATCCTTTATGTCACATTTGGTCTATTTACGGCTATGCAGTCAGAGGCCTGAGGTGCCAGAGGTTCGCTTTAGCCTCAAACGCCTAGGCGATGGCATGAAAGTTTATTAAAAAATATAAAAATTCAAAAATTTAAATGCACTATTCAATATGTCAAAAGCACATATAAAATGACTTATTCCTCTACTAAAATGTAACCAAATAAATTTTAAATCTGTTGGAAGATGTACAAATTTTGATGCTAAATAAACAGACCATAAATGCAAATTTATCAAATAAGTGCACCTACACAGAGAGAGAGAGAGAGAGAGAGAGAGAGAGAGAGAGAGAGAGAGAGAGAGAGAGAGAGAGAGAGCTGCCCTTATCTATTCTGCCTCTCTCCCTGTGAACAACATTGAACAGGGAAGACCCTCTTGTGATTTTGTGACAGAGAGAGAGAAGGGGGAGAGGGAAACAAAGAGACAGAGGGAGACATCTCTGAGAGAGAGAGACTAAGAGACAGAGAGACACAGAGTGAGAGATTGAGAGAAAGGAAGACAGAGAGACCAGGGGAAGGGGGGGAGCCACTCATGTCATTGTGATACACATACATACACACCATACACACATACAGAGAAATATAGAGAGAGGGCTTGGCAGCGGCTGGGCAAGGGTCTGGCAGCGGCCCAATGGCGGCTCTCTTTTTAAGGTAGGGATGCCTCTACTATCTTCCTTCATTTATTTTGGATTTAAAGGGGTTATTAAGGGGGTAAATACATTGAAAAAGAGGGGGAAACTATGCCAAATTGATTTCTATTTTTGGGGAGTTTATGAAAAGGGTTAAAGATCATGTAAAGGAACATGTTTTATTGGGAAGACATCATGTTTACGACGGCTGTTTTTATTGTTTTTCCACTATTCTAGTAAAGATCATGATGGGCAAGGTTTTCATTTACTTAAGAATGTCATTAGACAAAGTTTAGTCATTTTATGAAAAGGAACATGGTGATTGTTTATAAATTTCAACTAAGAATAGATATGAACCCGTTGAACCCGTTCTCTTAATGGAGACCCACTCCACAAAAAGGTGACTTGCATGTTTAAATGCAAATACTAATATGATGTTACTTCATATGAAATAAAAAATGAACATGATGGAGCAAGTCCATCTAAAAATCAGCTCATATAAACTTAAAGAGCTTTCGTGAAAAGAAAAGTGGACTCTTCCAAGCTCCTTATGTTATTTTAGTTTTATATTTTATTACCTTAGAACGAAACACAAATGAATGCCTATGTTGATGACCTTAAAAAGGGGGTAAAAGAACTCTAGGAGGTACACTCTAGTACACTCTTATAAAGATCTTATGAAGTGTATTGAAGGCAAGAATACTTTCCAATATGAACTATGATTCCTTACGACATTTTATTTTCATAATATTAAAGTGACATTACTTCATTAGTGGAGCGGGCCCATATTATCTATTCCGTGGGTATAGGAGAATATCCGGGTCAAGCTCCTTATGATGTGTGGTGTTGAGGAATGGGAGCATCACTTTTTCTTACAATGTTAGAGTCCAGACTTGGGACCTTGATTTAGGCAAAGAGTAGATACCTTATTTGAGTGCACTTGTAACTGGGGTATGGACGATGTGGTCAGGAGAATTCATATCCATGTCAGCCTGCTTTACCACCTCACACAGTGGGTTTCGGGAAGCCTTCTAGAGCGGACATGTGGAGGCTAAGGGGATTGTCCATGATGGTCTACTCAGTCACTAATGACTGATAGTGAATGGTCATGCTCGCCACTTCAGGTTAAAGGGTGAGTCACCTAGTAGGTGAGTCAACCAACTACGAATTGCAGATTTGTCAAAGAAAAAGAAAATAGTAACTTGTTCTTGCAACCCATGAATATGACTGTTAATAATTATATTAATATCTTTACAATGTTAATATTAATTACCATTAAATTATAAATATTACTAATTACAAAGGAAGCGAGGAAAAGAAAATCCTGAGCATGAAATCTTGTTAGCAACTGAGTAAATTAAAAGATGTGTTATATTCTTGTTAACTTTTCTGGCCGCCGAAAAAGATAAAAGAAACATCTTTTAGGAAAGGACGAGTGAAGTGGGATGGCAGTAGGGATGTGGATGATCTCTACTGAGATCTCAACATGAGTTCTCATGAAGATTAGAAACATGTTTTTTTTTCCCCAGGAAATGGAAGCATAAGATATAGGATAAGTTCAAATGAAAATGTTCATGTATGACTAGTTTCTCTATTTTCTTCGGATGTGTTTAATTTTCCTTATTTTTACCATTGTACAATTGGCATGATCTTTTTTCTTGAGCTTTTTAATGTCACATCTTATTATTTTGTCTTGGAATTGTGCTTTATTGGAGATCTGCAGAATGGGACCATTACATTAACCTTTATATATCTCTTTTTCATAACTTTCAAGGATAAGGATGAGGATGTAGATATACAAGGATAAGGATAAGATTAAAGATAGGCTTTCTATTTTAAGGATGAGGACAAGGATAAAGCTATCTTCCTTTCATCTCTGGTTGTTTGTGATGATGGGTTGATGACCTTAGCCTTTTTGTTATTGAGGAACTTCCTTTATCATGATCAAATTCATCTAAATCTTCCCTATCTTAAGAGGAAAAGTGAGTTATATCACTACTTCACCATTAATTAATACTTCAATGAAGGGTTGCCTAGGGTGAAAGAACAAAAATTGATTCACGAGGGTTTAATTACTGAATCACTTCTCAATGGTATGCTTCAGGTCCCTTTAGACAATGAAAATCTAATTCTAGGTTATGTTTCGGGGAGGATCCAACACGGTTTTATCCGGATACCACCAGGAGATAGGGTCAAAATCGAAGTAAATAGTTATGATTCAATCAGCAGGGGAGCATAACCATAATCATGCTTATGGATGCTTAGATCATATTGTAACTCATAATGTTGTCATCATTATTGCCTTAATAATTAACATTATCGTTATCATTTTGTTACGAGATATCCCTTATGTTTTCAGAAATATAGGTGTAAAGATAAGCCATCTATGGTTCTCACTGCATGAAAACAATGCTCACGAATTTCATAAAACATGCTTGTGTGGTTTTTCAATTAAAGTTGGGCGACATCTCCCCCTTTCATATTATCGTTATCCATAATTACTAAAATGTCATCTAATAAAAGAAGACAAATGAAGAAATTAACTTGAAAAAGTTTCCCCTTATTTTCTTGAGGATGGGGATATATCACCCTACCTGAAAGATGGACTGCCAAAGGTTGGGCCATTGCTGACCTGCTGTCGAAGCCGCTAGTGGACCACTGCTGAGTGATGTCCCACAGTCCCACCCCCCATCTTCTTCTCATTGTTCTCTCTCTTGCTTCTTCCTTTTATCCCCCCTTTTTTTTTTGGGGGGGGGGGGAGTGAATTGGTGGAAGAGAGGGAGGGTAGTGGAGTTGATGCAAAACGATTGGAGGTGTTCTCGCTCTGCGGTCCTCGGGCGTCTCATCCGGTCATGTTATAGGGCTCTTCCGACTCCATCTCAGACAGGAACACCAAAAAATTACTTAAAATTTGTAATAATATTTATTAGTAAATTAAAAAGAGATACTACAACCATATATAGTGTTTAGGGACCTTTCTGACTCCAACTTGACTCCCTAACTTGGCTACGGACTACAATACTCCTAACTTGATAAATATTGCGAAAATCCGTACTATTTTTTTTTGAAAAATAGAAAATTACATCTAAAATTCAGAAAAATGAAAAAAAATGCTAAATGAGCTCTAAATGGGCCAAATGAAATATCTATGTACTCCTATATTAATCTACGTTCAAACAGACTCTAAATTGTCTCTGAACCACGGCAAAATTGGAACGGCTCTTTGGCGGTTGTAGAAGCGCTCCTTCGTATGTAATGTGTGGGATCTAAATCCCCATGGGAGGGGGGGGGGTATGGCGGTTTGTATGAAGAGGTGGAAGAGAGGATGGGGTCCTATTGAGACTCCTACCTGACCATGGAATTTTGAGTTGGATTGCCTTCTAGGATCTACCTGACCAGTCCCGATCCAATCCGATCCGGATTGGCCGATCCTGGCTGATCCAAGAGAAGAAGAAAAAAACTAAAAAATTCTTAAAAATAAAAGAAATTCAGAAAAAATGGTTGTTTCTAGAATCGGCCAATTTCGATCCCGATATGATCCGATTTGGATCGGGCAATTCAGTTGATTCTGGCCCGATCTAGACGATTCAGGCCGATTCCGGCCGAATTTTCTCTTTACCCTCTAGAATCGGATCGGCTAGTGCCGATCCTGATCCGGATCGGCCGATTCTGATCCAAATTGTTCGATTCTGCATTCCATGTACCTAACTCAATAACGGGCCCATTAAGGGCTTATTAATGGCCCATTAAGGCGGCTTTCAGCCCATTATGTGCTTTGGTTTAGACCCAATAATAACCCCATTATTAGACCGTTTTTTATCAGTTAGGAGTTCATTTAAGGCACCCATTAGACACATTTAGAGCCTGCTAGGTCCTTATAGGGGGTAAGAGTAGTCTCCATCACTTATTTTGTTTGTAGGTGTTATTTTGACTTTTCTTACCGTGTGATGTGAATCTGGATCTCTATTAAGATAGAGAGGGAACACATTGAGCCCGGGAACTTGGAATGAGTTGCTTTGGAATGAGGGGTTGGATTAATTCTATGGATCAAGAATTTGACTTCTCCTAACTGATCTCAATTAGTGTTAATTACATCGATTTGACGATTGAGTATCCTTGACTAACTATCATCAATGATGTCTTGAATAAACCAACGACAAGGGGTATACAAATCTAATAATGAACAACTGAAATTGAGTCTAGATGGTTTACCATGGTCCATGATGAGGTGTGGAGGGTACGTAAGTATTTGATGAGTTTTTGGGTTGATTCTAAGTGTTTTAGTCCAGGTGGGCATTTTAGTGACTTTGTATGCTTTTAATGACACAGGGCTACTGTGCTCATTTTAGGGTTTCAAGGGTTTTTTTAGTTTTTTTTTTTTTGAGGGGGGGAGGGGTCTGAAAACCTTGGGACATGCTTGCAGGTCATTCTATATGGATTTCAGGGTCAGAGTATTTAATGTGTCTTTAAGTGTTTTTTTATTTTTTATGTTTTTATATTTTTAATTTTTTTGGTGGGTTAAGGGTATTTTGGTAATCTATCCATCTTGAAAGGGATTCAGGCTGTTTTGTATCTATCATGGGTGTTGGATGTTTATTTAAGCTGTGTGAATTATGGATTTTTAATTGGGTTGCTAAAGTCATTGACATTTGATTAAATAACTATAATTAAGGGTGTTCTTAGGATTAGTTGTGGTAGATGATGAGGATAGGGGCTAATGATCATTTGGACAAATTTGACATTGACCATAGTAGTGTAGACTTAGTTAAATTTGTCCAAGTCTGTCAAAGGATATAATCCCAATGTATATTGATCAAGGATCTGAAAGGGTTGTGGCCCCATAAGAGGTCTGTTAAGATTAAATCCTTTGATAGATTCCAAATATATTCATTTAATTTTTAAACCACTAAAAGGATAATTGCTTAAAAGCTTGAGAATTGAATATGTAATGGACCTGCAAGATTTAGGTAAGAATCCTTTTTACGTCAATATCCTTAGTGGATCTAAGCAGACCCTGCCCAAGCCATGAAGGTTTGTTGAATGTTTAAGATCCAAAACTTTGGTGCGTTTGTTTAGACAACTAGGATCTATTAAGGATCAATAGAAGTCAATGGATTTACATGAACTTGGATCCACTATGGATCCACAAACAACCTGTATTTAAAAAATATTATCCATGTGTGAGATCGAACAACACAAGAAGAATTCTTCTTTTGAATGCCGTCATTGAACATTACAGTAAACTTGCAAGAATGCAAAGAACACGAACTTGAAGGACTCTAGAGTTTTTGATCTGGAATACAAAACTTGAAGTGTTCCTAGGTTCTCCCTTTTCTCTATTTTCTTCCTCAACCTTGTCAAAGGGAGAGCTCACCTGTAAGGGGTGTTTCTTGTGGTCAGCCAGCCACCAGTATGTGGCCATTGGGGAGTGAAGGGACCCCCCACCGGTTCCTTTTCTTCCTTAGCCTTCTCCTTGCTATTTCTTCTTCCTCTTCCCGATGGAAAGGGGAATATGGCTGGGGTGGTGGTGGTTCCAAGAGACTCCCCCTCTGGCCACTTTATTTCCTTCTTTCCCTCTCTCTGTTTTCTTCCCTCCCTTCTTTCTTTTTCCTTTTTTTGTTCTGTAGTTCTCTCCTTTCCATTTTTCCTTCATTGCTTCTTCCAGTGGGTGGCTGGGTTTCCTCTCTATCGAGAAGAGGAAATTGGCTGGTGGGTGTAGCTAAGATCCCTCATTGCCAGGTTTCCTTTCTTGTCTTGCTTGCTTCTGCAGTTTTGATGTAATTTGTTGTTAGTGCTTGTTTTTGTTGATTTTGTTGATCCAAATTAAAAGAACCAAAGTTTGAGGGCTGCAGAATCTGATTGCCTTCACTTTTGGGATTGTCTGGGCCTGATCTGATTCAGATTGGGATTGGCTTAGAACTGGTTTACGATTGGCTGATTTTAGACCAATTCCAGCTGACCCAAACCAAACAGTCTTTATTCTTCCTTTTCTTCCTAATTAAAATAGGGATCTCAATTTCCAATGAAATCCAATTGGCATTGGCTGATCCTGATCAGATGGGGATTCGCTGATCCCCTGGATCATGGAAAATCAGTAATTTATCGGCTGTGTTTTGCTGTGTTTCTTTGAGTAGATGCTCCTGTGAAGGGGTTTTGCTTTCACCAGAAAATTTGCTGTCCTTATCTGTGATTTTGGGATCAAGTTTAAGATTGAAGAGTATATGTGCATTGGCTGCATCAAGGGCATTGACTTTTAGTTCCATGGAGAATATATGGCATGAAAGACTTGCAGTTTTTCTTCTCTCTTTATTGTGGCTGTGTTTATCTATGTATGGTCTTTTCCCGAAAATCTGCTATTGATGATATTGTGCAAGTGCTTGTGTGATAACCAAGTCTATAATCTTTTATCTATTTCCTAATTGCCTGGTAGGTCAAATAGCCTCTAAAGTGGGATTAGTTGTTCTGAATAGGGTTTCAATGGGGCCAGGCTGGCCTGTGGGCTTTAGGGCTGGGCGGCCTGTCACGGGCCAGAACTTAGGCCAACTTTTGGAAGCATTGATTTATGTTACTTTATTGAGCCTGCTGATGCATTTTATGTAATTATATGTCCTAGATTATTTATTAGGTCCTTTTATATAAGAAAATGGGATGTGGTAGCGGGCTGCTCCTGGCTGGGCCAAATGTGGTGCGGGCTGGGCTGGGCCAGGCTGAAAACAACATTCGGGTTGGCTGGGCTGGGCCAATGTTCTATGATGCAGGCCCTGGATGGCCTTCAACCATTCTCTACATGTCAGTGAGCACATTGCGATAAGAGAGTTTGTCTGAATGGTTACAGAAAGGCTGTATGAAAGAAAGACTTGGACCTTTTACTTTACTTGCTCTTCTTATCCTTAGACCCTTACTAGTTGTCCCTTAGTTTGCCTTCTCCGAGCTTATTTGGCCAACAATTGTTCTCCTTAGGAACCAGTGGATCTGCTTATGGTATATTACTAGATGCCAAAAAGTGGGTAGGTTGTTGATCGTCCTCACATCATGTCCAGTTATTGTATGTCAAAATTATGGTGAAAAGTTGTTTACCTTATGTTATCCATAGAGGAATTGTTGTATGTTCTATAGACATCTTTGTCATCCATGAATGTTTGAGGGAGTCTTTGTGTTGGCAAAGAAGAGGATTGGGGGTTTTATTAAGGGAAGTGCTAGAGCCTAAAGGAGTTCTTGTCTCATATCAAGGAATATCAAATCTTAGCATCACCTCACAAGTCTGAAGAGAAGAGATCTTGGAGAGATTGGGTACATTGGCCAGAGATTATGATTGAAAGTTTTTTTTTTTTTTTAAAATAAAACAATCGAGCAAGTTAGGAGAGATTCCTAACCTCAGAAGATATAAAGAAAATATACAATAAGTTCTCTCTTCCAATCTCTTACCGTAAAATGTGTCTACAAATATTTTCAAAATAAAGTTTACTTCCCTGAAAGACAGTATCATTCCTCTCCCACCATAAGGCCCAACGAACAGGATGTAGTCTTCAATCTTCGTATATGGTTCAATATATCGTGGGTATTATTGAAGCCTGTTGGGAATGAGAAAAGATGTCCGAAGACTTTCCACACCTCTCTACTCATGGGACAACATATCGTTAGGTGATCAACATCTTTGTTCTCCCATATGACAAGTAGCAAATGGTATCACCATCCATGTTCCATTTTGTTGGTACATCTTTGTTACAATTCATTTTTTCAAAGACTAGTCACATGAAGGGCCTTTAGGGGAGAGTTACCTCACTCCATACTTCATTAAATTTGAGATAAGTAGGGCGGTTTCTATCCATCAGTATAAAGTTCCAAAAACTACATATTATCATTAACCTGATAAGAAAAGGGACTTTGATTGAAGGCCCTTGACTGGAAAACCTGCGGAAGACCTTCCTGAAAATGATCCCTTTGCACCTCTTGGACTTGTTGAAGCTACGATACCTAACTTGTTACATCTCCAACAGACAACTGCGTTCCGGCAAGTACCTGCAATATGTCCCCTCTCCAAACATCTGAAACACTACGGAGATGCCCAGTTAAACCCTCGGGTCCTCTCTGGCCTGCTTTTGGATTGCCTGTCCATGCATTTCCAATCCTCGTCTTCAAAAGTATGCTTTTTGGCAATGCCTGCTATTTCTGGTGCTGGCGCTGGCTCGTCTCACGATGAGCCTGGACTTGTGGGCGAGTGGGAGAAGCACAGCCACCTTGTTGCTGGGCCACCCCGACTGCTGTCTCTTGTGTACTGCTTTGGTTGCTGCCATTTCCTTTCTCTAGGGTGGGCCAGAGATCATGATCATTTTACACTTCTTAAAAAGCCTTCAAATTTTATCCATTTTGTTATTAATATGATTAAATTAACATAATAATAACAAGAACAATGCAAATTTTTATTTATGATTATACATTTATGCGAGGATTGGTTTCTCAATTCTCAATGTCATCTCAACATATTACAAAGCTCATCTTCTTATGTCATCATCCTCATGTCCTCATACTCTATCAGCATTCTACTCTCCTCTTAAATTTATTCTACTCCGTCCCATTATTCTTCCCCCATCTCTCTCTTATTCTTGATCTCGATAGAGATTTCATTTTGGGAACCTTCGGGAGATAAGAGATTCTTGAGAGATCTTGGACATATTGGAAGAGATGGCAAACCTCGCCTCGGACTTCAGGTCCATGGTCCACGTGACATAACTTGGAGATTTGCGTATGTTAAGGATATAACTAGGTTGGGAGGTGTGTGGCATACTCAAGGATGGCAATATTGATATCGGTACTGGTATTAGATTGTACCGATACCGATACGTATTGGTATCGGCCAGTATTGGCCACTACCAGGTCCATTTTGGCCTAGTAATTATGGTATCAATATCCACCGATGCCGATACGTATCGGTGTCGGCCGATACTGCCAACCATGCCGCTTACTTGTATGTATGCCCCTGTGAGTTGTATCTTTGTCCTTTCGGTTCGTTGTATATGTCCCTACCTTGGGACTCACCATAATCACACGTCCCTACCTTGGAATGTTGCCTTGACACGTCATTATAGAGTTTTCATTATTTCCCATCTCAGCTTCTAACATGGTATTAAAACTTGAGCCCATTTTTCATCCTCTCTGATGGTTAGGCCATCTGGATAGCCTTCTTTCCTTTGATTTGTTGAGTGGAGATCAAAGCTTATCTCTAGCACCAAGTTTCCCTTGTGATGTCCTTCCCTTCATCAAATTTGGAACTCTTCCTAGTTCTTACATCACCCTTTCCCCTCATCCCAGCTGGTTCCACAATTTTCAACAATTTTGCCAATTGCCTTACACTAGCGTCACCCACTGCCTTTGCAGCCATCTTCCTCATTGTTGTCTTCCACTTCTGCTGTCCTCATCACCATCATTGTGTGAAGTTGTTTCTGTCACCAGCCTTCGTTGGCGTTGGGTCCAGTGGCTGCCTCTCATTGGCTGCCACACTTTCACTTGCTGTCATCAATGCCATCGTCATCTACCTCGCCATCATCTGCTGTTGTTGGGACCTGCCAGTGAGGGTGGATGGGCCGCCTCCTATGCTGTCTTGCAGAAATTTGTGTGATAAAGACACAGGCTCACAGGTCTTGTTATACTTGATATATTGCTCCATTATATCTATTAACCAGATCCAGACCGACTGGTCTGCGTTCCGCTTAAGTAGGCTGGTTCAGGCTATCAGTTCATTGGTTCAGGCATTTATATGCCGGTCTCTTCTTCTTACAGAGACTGGTTCAGAGAATTAGAGGCTGTTCATAGCATTATTAGATATGTGATTTCAGGAAGTCTTTATACCCCTTCAACAGCCAGTTCCCTCTTGCTCCCTAGCTACCTTCTTCCACAAGGTGGCACACCATATGTCTACAGTAGCTGATCACACCAGAGTGATCTGTTTGCTTGTTTGAAACGTCTTTCAAGAGGTAAGAACTAGGAAACTCGGAAGTCTCCCTGGCTGTTCCCAAGTACGGATGAGAAAGGGGAGGGTGTGTGCTTGGTTGATGGTCAAGACTAGGTAAAATTTGTTACATCACACTTATGTGACCTATATAAGGAGTTCTATATGCAGCCTCCTGACCTTTTTATTGGTACTATAGTATGTTTGTCATCGAGCCATATATGGGCTCAAATAGGTCATGGCAAGCCTAATTATTTTGCCTCTAGTTCTTAATGTTGACTTCCTTGAGAATGCTCATGATTGTCCTCTTATTCATGTTACCTCATAAGTGTTACGTAATTCTTCTCCATGTGGATTTTTCATTGCTGGCAATGGCACTGATACTATCATCACTCTAAAGTAGTATCTTCATCGACAGTCTGAGATGGACCTTGAGGCCTCTTCATTACTTTCTTGGCTGTGAGGTTTTCTCCTCATGTGTGGCTATCTCCTTTCTCATTACAAGTACTTCTCAGGTACTCTTCAGCATGTCTCTCTTTGATTCTCAGATGGTTGACACACGATGGAGCTTCATTTGATATTTCATCTCATAGATGGTGAGCCATTGATCCAACTCATTATCAGTAGCTTGTTAGGTTTCCAGTGTATTCGACTCTTCCATCATGGCATTGGTCATGCGGTCCATGTTATAAGTTAGTGTTTCTATTCAATGGAGGATTGACATGCATCACGTACAAGATTAGAGAGCATATACATTGGAGGTGACCAGCACCGTGCCCAGCATGGAGAGCATAATGGACAGTGTGAAGACCAAGTCGTACACGTTGTATATTTTATTTATTCAATTTCGATGACATAGTTCAGGCCGGTTGTCGCTTTCATTTTTGGTCGTTTTGTGTCATTATCTTTGTAGTGTTTAATGATGCAAGCAATATTATTATAAGATTTCTCAGAAACAGATATGAGTAGTCCACATCTTGCTTTTCCTTCTACTTTGTGGATGTGGTTCTTTCCTCTAGGAGAAGTGGTGCCAAGCTGGTGGTCTATTCTTCCACCTTTGTTTTTGTCTTCGTTGTTCCCCATCTTCTACCTCTTTCCTTTGTTTTATTTTAATAGGACTTCCCTAGCTTGGCTGCCTTGCTCGGATCCACATCACAACCATAATAATTTGAAGCTGAGGACTCCCAGTTTTTTTTCCTAGGTGGCATCCTTTCAGCCGTTTATTAGCCGTAGAACAGCGTGCTCTTTGTAGCCATGAGTGATGCTTTTAATGTTTGAAGCCAAGACCCCGCGGTTACAAAGTACAGGGATTATCACCCTTCTGTTTTGCACTTTGTGTGCTCCCTGTCTTCTATTGGAGTCTTAGGAGATGATAACAGTAGCCTAGTCATAGGAGATGATCAACTACTGGATGATAGAATCTCCAATGTTGGACAGCTATAGGATTCCGAGTACCGAGTTTTCCAACATTGACGTTCTTACACAGTACTCGGAATCCTATAGCTGTCCAACAAGTTCATTCCTCGTGCAGGCTGTTGCCTGGTTTCTTGCAGATTCTGACCGCTGTGAATGTCATCACAGAGCCATCCCTGGCCACTCCGACCATTAAAATATTACAAAACTGAGATCGATCACCCAGAAACCTGCCATGTGGCCCAATGGACTCCGCTTTGCTCTTTCGGACCCCCTTCATTGTGATGTTGGCCACCCACATGCACATTATCCATACATTCCAGGTTGCCACTGCCATTTTGGGTTCAATGGGAAAGGCAATCACTGCAAGATTCCTGGTTGCCACTGCCATTTTGGGCTCAACGGGAAAACCAACAATCTTTATAGGCCCAGTTCAAGTCTGAGCAGCCTTATATGGCGTTTGGGAGTACTTTCGTTTTTTAGGTTATTTCGGTTTCAAATTTTAATCTGTTTTTTTTTTTTTGACTTAATATTTAAAAATGACATGAATCTCTTATTGACCTGTTTGGCAAAATTGTCACAACTTTTAAAGTAAGGTAGACGTGTTTGGCTAACACTATTTCAACAAAAAGTTATCAAAATTATATTTTAAAATAAGATAAACACATCAAATCATGTCTGCAACATTCGAAAATAAATAAATGACATAATCCATAAAAACAATAATCAAATTCATCACCATAAATGTTTTTGAACAAAGAGGTCACTGCCCTGTGGAGGCGAGCCAAACTCTTTAAGCCCATCTCTCGCCAGACTTCTAACAAGGGTTCACATGCATTGTCTGTGTATGCGTAATACGTATATTTTGTGATTGGAGATTTCTGCAGTAACCTTGATTCAAAGCTACTGAACGTGCCCATTGCGTTTCAAATAAGAAGACCATCTTGAGGAGGGCCGATTAAGGATACGATTAAGACATTTGGGTTATGCAATTCCTCGTCCTATCCCTCAAGCCAGTGTTCTCTATATAAAGGTCGAAGTGGCTAGCACCACCTCCACAGCCAAGCTCATCTCACCATTCGGCCGCGATGCCCTTTACGCAGATGGAGGAAAACGGAGCACTCAAATATCCCAATCTAAAGTACAAGTAGGTAGGGGGAGGGAGGGAGAGAGAGAGAGAAAGCACTTTGTTTTGGTTTCAATAGATGAGAGATGGTCCGACCTTGAGAGGATGAAGACAATCTGTGTCGATTCCAATAGAGGAAAAATATGTTTGAGGGAAGGAGAGGCATGGCTGAGCGGAGAGTCCCAATGCGTGTGATTCTGTTCTTTTAAATAAAACAAGGGGTTGTTTTTATTTTGAGATAATTTATCAAAGGATGAAACTGCACCCCAAAAATTAGGAAACTAGTACCAAATGTGCACACAGGCACTCAGTTTTTATTTTGAAAGAAAAAAAAATACTCCAAAAACACCTTATTATATCCAAACACCTTATTAGAGTCCTTAACTGAGGCCACTCTTCCTTCTCGCTTTACCCAATATGCAAACCTAGAAAAAAATCTTTAGACACACCCATAGGGTAACAAATGTCTAAATGTCTAGACCTGTACCAGACCTAATAAGACCGTCAGGTAAAATGAGTAAACAGTAGGGTCTTGGGTCCACTCCTTAATTTCTTTGCATTGAGAGATAAACAGGCCAAAAGGAAGGGAAGAATGTATTGAGCTTAGAGAAATACTCGCTGCAGCACGCTACGTGTGCCGTGCGCAGTGCAACGTCAGATCACACGCTCACGCAATCTGACGGCTCGCAATGTGGGAGTGTGCAATCCAATTTTTTTTTTGAATTTTTTAAACCGTCTGATCAGAGATAGAAAGTACAGATGTCGAGCTGGGGATCTCCCCTAACTCAAACATTTTTTTAAAAGAACGGGAACAACAAGCATTTCTTGTTGAGCTTGAACTCTAACATACCTGATAAATGGGCTCAGTTTCAGGTCCAGATTCATAGAAATCTGATTACAAATCTATGTAAGGTATGATAATATAAATGTTATTGGGTACATATGAAATTAATGGGTATGGACCATTTTGATAGCCCTACCCACCTAAAATTGAACAGGGTAGAGGCCTTAAGGTCCAAACGATACCCATGAAAGGGGAAAAATCATTGAAAACTAAAGCCCTAGCCCTAGCTTGCTATGATCAAATTGGTCTTGTTCCGTGCCATTTATACGGGTGAAAGTTGGTAGCCGCCTAATTCATGTACAGACCAAATGGAATAGATCTGTCCATAATGAACCAGGTGTGCATAACAAACTAGATTCACTAAAATGGATTAGGGCATTGCATTCTTTACAGTTGATTGCAGACATCCCATCCATAGGATTATAAAATGGATGGATCGTTTAGGTCCAACTCAGATCTGGAAAGAATTTGGATCTGCTTGGTGAGGTCTGGATCCATCTTCAACTTTCTTTTAATAGACTTAGTCATAGGGGGAGAACCCTCATCTCTCATAGCCATCGGAGCAACAACGATGATACTAGTTTGTGTGTCCCGATTAGATATGCAACAATGGTGTTAGAGCCTCTTGATAGCACCAACAAGGAGAACCCTCATCCCCCATACCCATCAGAGCAACTCATGCCCCAGTTGGAGAACCTACATTCCTCATCTTGATTGGCTCATTGGAGAAGCATCGATGGGTGCCAGTGCCTCTCATTGGAGAGTGATCGCGTTGGAGGGGAGAATGATCATCCCCCATCCCTATCAAAGTAGAAGTGACCGTGCTAGAGCTACGTGACGATGATTCAAGCATCACTAACAATGTTGAAGGAGAGAACCCTCATCTCTCCCACCTAGATTGGTGCAGAAGCAACAGTTCCAAAGACCCTTGACCGTGAATGGGACAACAACGATGATGCTCTCCTTCCCAATCTTGCTCAACGGAGAACCCAGCGCCATCACTGCACTTTGATCATTCACTGGCTGAGACAGAATGTGGAAGGCAGGGGGGAAAGCTAGATCCTAAATAGGTGTAGGCCAAAGAATGCAGATCTTGACAAAGGACCATTTTATGAACATGCAAAATATAGGGAGAACCATACCACACATTATGTGGGTCTCATTGGCTTGGATATTGGATCCTCTGACATACCGTACCTATGTGGTTCCAAACAACTCCTACTAAAGAGTGTGGGATAGGAGGCAAGCAATAATGGAAACTAGAGGGGAGTGAGGCTTTTTTAGTTTACAATTCAAATTTTCTCTAGGAGTAGGAGTGGGAACGAGGACAAGAATGACGGTGAAGTGGGTGAATATAGTTTGTAAGCCTAGAATCCTGGTCATGAATTCTTGATGAGAGGAGAAAGGGTGGAGATAGGTTAGGGTTAGGAAGCGGAAGACAATAAGGGAGTACAATCTACATTTAGAGGTCGATGGTAACGAGTGGAAGAGCTTCATTAATCTAGACCAGACCAGTGCATGAGATGGCTTGTCATGGGCATATGTTCAAAGAGTGTTGGAGTGTGGTTCTTGGCTGGGATTGTAGGAGCATAGGCAAAGAATACGCACATTCCCCAGGAAGACAATCCAAGTTCATCTGAGGAAGGCTTTATAATAGGGAAGAAAATACATAATGGAATCACCATTTGGAATTTGAAAGCAGTGGAGATGAGAAATGGGAAGTTCATTGCTTTCAGCTCTATTGGCTCTCCTAGTTCCCTTAAATCCAAAAGATTTCAAGAGAGCATGGTGAGCTGAAACAACCTTGAAACATCGGATTTAGGAGCTCTTGTTAGGAAGAGATGGCCTGCAATAATTCAGCACTAGAAGGTCGGTAGGGTAAAATGAAAGTGTGTTCTTGTCCTTTTCTGGTTCTGACAAACTAATAGCTCTACATGATGGAACATTGATGTTGAATGGTAATAAAATTGATTGGAGACCTGAGGAGGTCGTGTTGCTCTGTATTGCACTTTGTGGTTCACCGTGGATTCATGGCTTTAATTCTACTTGTCGACAAGCCTCATGTGCCTAATAGTGGGTTTTAGATTGTTTTTTTGATGTGGGATAGTGGGGGAGATTGGAGAGGCTACCAGCATCACACTGAAAGTAGGGAAGCCATCTTGCATCCATAAGAGGTAGGATAATCTCACATCGCATCGAGAAAGAGGGGGGGAGGGGAGGGTTTAGGGCATCTCACCTATGGAGGGGCTCCATCATGAAGGCTGCATAGCTACAAAAACTCTCAAAAGAGTTCATTACTTTAAAAGAGGGGATCATACAACTATTGGAAGAGAATCTAACTCTAGCCCTATACCTGATGACTAAAATACCTCTAATTCAAAACAAGTGAATAACAACATCAGACCTAAAATTGTAAAAAAATAAAATACATCAAGTGGTCCTCTCATGGGTCAAATAAAATATAAAATAGACTCTTGGTTTTACTCTTGCAACACTTGGATTTTCCCATCATTCTCCCTAGGTTCGAGAAAACTTGTCTCAAGTTTTGAAGTGCGGCAATATCCACGGGGAAGTGATGAGAGTACAAATCCAAGAAACACCTCTGATGCCTTTTGGATCATCATGAGGAGGAAAGCCTCAACTCAAGGTGTAAAGTATGCCTAACATCGATTATATATGGTCAAAGTCATGTTGAGTAACGGTGTCTTGAACGATCTATGACTGATTGACCAATCTTTTATTCTTTTCCTTCTTCAGCTCATTTTTCTCAGCCATGAATATGGAACTAACCTTAAGACGAATTTTAAGAATCACATCTAGCCATTGTTCAATGAGGAGGATGTCATCACATACTTCAAACATCTTGTACTCGACCTCTTTAAAGTAATTGTTTGCTCGCGCTGGATTGGCTTAATTAGCTACCTCATCCATTTGGTTGTCATATTCCTCGATCGAATCAAGTTGTCCTTGTAAATTGCCTCTTAAGGTTTAGCCATTCTAGCAACTAAGCTCTCAAAATCATTCTTTAACTTGATCCATTCCGAGTTATCTCTAACGCAACCTAATCCATGTTGATATCTCCATAAGCATGTAGGCGCGACATGCCAAGCAAGACTATTGAGGTTGGCATGCTAAACAACGTTGGGATGCATGCAGGGATGACACGTGAAATGAGGTGTTGCTAATGTGATTGTAACACCTTGAATCTTAAGAGAGCATATTAGTCTAATTTAGTTGAATAAATTAGGTCTTAACAAGTTTAGATAGGCATATAATTTATTAGAGGCATAATATGTTCTTAGAAGAAGAGAATTCATAAATTGGCTAAGTCTCAGATAATTGATTAGAAAGGCCAAAAGAGGGGCTTAGGTGTAACATCCTAAACCTTACAAAATCTTTTTTAGTTTTAATAATAAATAAGAAGAAGAAGAGAGAGAAAAAAAGAAAAGATGAAGAAAACAATAATAATAAAAAAAATAAAAAAATGATAGGTACCGAGTAATCGGATAAGTTAATTAAAAAGAGTGCAGTTGGTTGATATAAGTTAATTAATTAATTAGTTAATTGATAGAAATAATCAATTAAGGTTATTATAGCGATAACGTTAATCGAAGCTATAATCGATTATAGAACAAACATATCAATTACAGAATAAGAATCAATTAAGGTTACTGTAGCGATAACGTTAATCGAAGCTAAAATCAATTATAAAATAGATATATCAATTACATAACAAGAATCAATTAAAGTTACTGTAGCGATAATGTTAATTGAACTTATAATCGATTATAGAACGAATATATCAATTACAGAACAAAAACAATTAAAGTTTACTATAGTAGTAACTTATAAATTATAGAAGACATAACAATTAACGTTACTGTAGCAGTAATTTATCAATTAGAGAACAATTTGTAGTTGATTGCTATAACAATAACTATAATGGAAGTTTACTGTTGCAGTAAATTATCAATTACGAAACAACATATCAATTACTAAACGAATATATCAATTAGTGTTACTATAGCATTACAAGGACACCTATAAATTAATTATTTCTGTCACCTTAAAGGTGACTCGTAAGGGACATTTGGATTTCCAGAGGGTGGTACATGACTGTGTTAGTATCCAGATAATTATGTAGTGGGTTTTAACTGAATTTAAGTGAAAAAATCTCATTCTTCTACAGATAAATCTAGAAACTTAGAGATAGAAAGAGAGCAGTAGAGGAAGAGGATTCTTGGGCTCAAATACCTCCAGGCAACAAGAGATACTTGAAGTTAGCTGTATTTTCTTCTATCTAAGGTAGGTGTATGATGAACCAATCTCATATTAATTGTTGTTTAAATTATTTTAAGCTTTATTTTGGCTCTAGAAAAGTAAGTTTGATCATTCATGAGTATGAAACATGTTGTTAAAAGATGTTCTAACTATATGTATGGTTTATCACTGAAACCATCATAATTATAGTTATAATTATGATGTTATTTTTTATTAATTATTTATTTATGATTCTAAACTATTTACGATTATCAACTTGTTATAAAAAAATATTTTTAAACTATGAATTTGTTTTGAACTAAATCGTACATAACAATACTATTATATAAGAAAATACTTATAATTTTAAGCATGTATGGACAGTGCCACATTAAGAGGGACGAACAAATCCACAGTAACTATCTAGTGTGGTAAATATGATCCGAGGACGACGGAAAAAGAACAAAAACCCGAAGTTGAATTATGGATTGTGAAGGGACTAAAGTCCTGAAGTAACTAAACCTTGATTTGGTGGAAGGTGGGGTATTGACCTCAGATTATGTGCAGTACTTTGACAGATGCACTTAATCATCGAGGTGCTCAAGTCACAACTTCTTACGTTGTGGTTGGATATACGTTCGAAAACATGTAGAACTAAGAAAATATTCTAGTTGACTATACATTGCATGTTTGCATACGTATGAATCTGACCTACTGTTATTTATCGATTATGCATGAATATGAACCTAATCTACTTATTGAATATAGCTATGTATGTATGGTTATGTGCAGGTCAAATGTAAGATAGAATTCAAACTGCATAATCTATAAAATGTGCATGTAAATATAAGCTGTGACATATGAATACCATAATCTTTGTTTACTCTTTAAGCAAGATAATATGTGTATGATATTGATTGCACATTATGTCATGTTTAAATTATCCTATGCTTTTGTGATTTTGACTGCAGATCATGCAATTTTAGAATTATTATATGCTTTGTAAATTTTATTGTTAGTGTGAGCATGTTTTTGATTGTGAATTGCCCGCTGAGTTGTAAACTCATACGCCCAATTATAATCTTTTCCAGGAGAGTGTCCAACAGGGAATTAGAATGGAGTTAAGGCTGAAACTTTTGGGAATTCCAGGATAGAGAGATTTTACTATGCTAGAACATGGGTTCCATTGTATGAGTTGTAAAATCATATGCCTAATTATAATCTTTTTTAGGAGAGTGTCCAGCAGAGAATTAGAATGAAGTTAAGGCTGAAACTTTTGGGGAATCCAGGACAGAGAAATTTTATTGTGCTAGAACATGAGTTCCATTGTGTGAAATATCAATTTATAATGTAATTTGTTGAAATTTTAGTTGTAAACCCTAAGGCTGAAGCTTGGATGACTGTTTATGTAATTAAATAGATTTTCATTAATGAATTTGATATGATTATGTTGGTACTTGTGTATGTGAATGGATGGTTTAGCAAGTATGTTTCGCAAGGTTCCCAAGACCACAATGGTATGATTTGGGGTGACATTGCCCGGAATGGAGTGTCACAGTGCTAGCATGCTAAATGAGATGTACTATCTATGAGGATGCTGGCCATGCATTTGGCTCATAAAATGGAGTCCGAATGAACTCTCGATCTTCCTCGAGGTTTGTGCCAAAGTGGCAAATTGAGGTACGACTAGCAAATGGAGTATAGAGTGAGGTCGGACTCATTGCAAGGAGTTTGTCGATACGAGCGGCACGTAAAATGGAGCACGAATGTGTCCTCGAGATGCATATAAGGACGACATGCAAAACAATGCACGTTGTTGGTGGCAACCCACTAAATGAGTTGCACAGTCGCTATAGAGGCTGGTGGCATGATTGGCACGAAAAATGGAGCCAAACAACCCTTGGAATGAGGGCGGTGCACTACTTGGCCATGTTGCACCACCCAATGTAGTGGTCCAAGGTGCACAGACCTAGAGGAGGTGGCGTATAGGGTCAAAGGGGTCCACTGGATTTGTTGGTTTGGGTAGATGGCTAGACGGTCCATGTCCAAGTGGACCAGGATCTTTGGATCGGGGATCATACTAGGGACAAAGGGCTTGGGCCCCTATAATTGACTAGATGGAGGCCTAGTCATCCAGCTGGTGAGGCAGTGGCCCATATGACGAGGCTGAAGGGGGTAGTGGCAGCAGTGCATTGCGTGGCATGATCGTGTGACTCACCCTGGATGAGTGACGACATCTACTAGGGCGAACGCAACAGAGACGCCACTTGGCAGTAGTAGTTGCGCGATGAGGATGAGGGGATCTTCATGGGTGTTGTGTAGAGGCGTCTCAGGAGGGAGGTGCCTAAAGATGGAGGCAATGGATGAATCCGGGCGTCCTACTACGTAGGAGGGGCAGGTCTCGTGAGCGTATGGTGATGGCAATGGTCTTGGCTTTTTCCTAACCCCAGACACAAAATGACAAAGGCCATTTGAGAGAGATGGCAAGGGAGAGAGCGAGACAATGAGAATAGAGGGATTTAGAGAGATAAAGAAAGCGCACGTGCGCATGAGAGAGAGAGAGAGAGAGAGAGAGAGAGTTTTGCAGTGTGGAGAGAGGTTAGGACCTAGGAAGAAAGAGAGGGAACATCACGACAAATGGCGGCATAACAGATTGTGGTTGAGCTCTGATACCAAATTGATGCAGGATAGTTAGGGAGAATGACATTAGAGAGGCTGCTAGTGTCCCACCAATAGTAGGGAGGCCATCTAGCATCTCTCGAACTCCTACTACATATTCTGCAGACCTGAAACTAAAATGACTGAAATTTGAGTCAAAACTTTACAAATAGCAGCGAAAAATTCTTAATAGAAAATTAACAGCCTTAAGCTCTTAGAGACTCCTCAGCCTTAGAATCTAAATGTGTTAATAAGTTTAACGAGAACAAAATACTTAGTAGGCTTCAAAACCATCACAAGCTAAACATATGTTGAGGAATATGTAGGTCTAAGCATATATCTAAGTTTAAGGAAATAGTTAACAAGCATGAGGTTAATTTAAGAAGAATTAGAGGTATTGTCAAAAAATAATAAATTAACAGAACAAATAATTAGATGATTTTTTTAGAATTTTATATAATTAAATTTTAGATAAAAAATAATCAAATTTCAAAAATTATATCAGATAATTGAAATCTCGGGACTAATACCTACACATAATCTCCTTCATTGCCTCTACAAAGTGCGCTATATTATGCCTACTAGCCTCGGACCAACTAGAAACATCACCCTGATCATGAGTAACCGATGTCCTCCTAGGAGCCATTTATCGCCTACACCCATGGAAATCGAGGGAATTTGATTTAGAACCTATAGTCTAAGCTAGCCCCCATGCTTGTACATGGAGATATATTTATTGTTGAAATATATTATTAACTTGTTATTCATGTATTTACCTAGACTGAAGCTCTGATACCATCTATAACGACCTACTATCCTATAATCGGGGATCCGATTACTAAATAGACTTCAGATTGTTATTTATGGACTAAACTAGGATCGCAAACAAAGTCCAAAAAATAAGTGATAAACTAAGCTAAATAAGCAACTAAAATATCGAACTATAAAATTGAAGGTATTGGAAATAAAGGTTATACAGTTCAACTCAACTTAGTAAATAAATACATTGTTCACAACCGAAGGAAAATATAAGTACGCATAGGTCGAAGTGAAAATAGTACAACTACATTGGGGCATACCTAGGAACAAAAGGCTGCTGGCGCGTAAGTCCAGATGTATCCTGAAACTCCTAAGTCAGTCATGAACCCTTACCTGAAAACTCAGGGAGTGAGCCACACTGGAAAATGGGCTCAGTAGGGATCCCGTGATCCCCATATCCTATGCATGCAACTATAACAACACAAAGAGATAGGCAAGTGAAGTGAGAAGTAAAGTAGTAAATAAACTAAATAGCTGAAAAGTAAACATGCAGGAGTAACTATAAGGCTGCAAATAGTAAATGCCAACCCATTGAGATAGAGCAGAAACCCCTTGTGTAGGTCGGGCTACCGCGGCTTGCCTGGCCATAGGTGGTCTCGCCGCGGCCTAGACACAAAAGTGGCAAAGCACCACACTCACTAGCGCCAGTAGCTCAATAGCCCATGTGTAACGACCCGCCGCTCTATGATCGGAGACCCGATCACTAAATGGGCGTCGAATCATTATCCAACGGTCTCACACCCGGATCTTATACACACATCTGGAGGAGTAAGCATTAAACAAGATTAAATATAACATTCACACGGACTACAAGGAAGTACAGTATGCAGGAAGTAAAGTAATAATGTCCGTCCACAGTCCAACAATAATTACATGGTCCCACAAATTAATTAAGTACAGGCAGAAGTAAAGTACAACAACATCGGGGCATACCCCGGAACTGAGATAGCTGCTGGTCCGTACACCAGGAAGAACACCACGCGCCGCCAGTTGCCACGAGGTCCACACCTGAAAACCGCAGGGAGTGAGCCACACCAGAACTTGGCTCAGTAGGGATCATCCGATCCCTTCCCTCCCACTCACACACCCACAAGTGCAATTACAAAGATACATAGGAACAAGATAAGTAAAGCAGTAACACATTCCTCCTAAATTCTCGATATAAACCACATGCATTTGGAATGTAACATGCATATCTCAGAAATCATTATAGCAAGGAACCTACAACTCGCGTTTCGGCAAAACGCGTCAACCACGTCTCCGAAAGTGGGAAACACCGACCCGCTGAGACCAAACAGTAACCCCTCGGATAGCACGTTGGCTACCTCGGCGGCTACTCCTTCCCCCAGCAAACACCGACCCGCTGAGACCAAACAGTAACCCCTCGGATAGCGCGCTGGCTACTCCGGCCCAACTGGCTCAGGTGGTTACTCCTTTCCCCAGCACGAGTGACACTCCAAAGGTACCACTCCGACACCGGTACAAGCTAGCTAACCCCGGGGTTCACCAGGTGACCCTCTCTACTAGGCGTCACCCCGCCACTGCTCCCGTCAGCGCTGTGTCCCTCCGCACCGACACAGGGTGTAGAACGCTACAACTGTCACTCTAGGTCCACCGAAACAGAAAACACGGCACGGTGCGATCCGGTCACGGAAGAAGTCCACGGTCGCACGACACTCAACGCAGTGCCATCCGGTCACGAAGAGTCCATCACATCGAGTATACTAACAGTATGCATTAACCAACTATCTAGCAGTGTAAACACATTTTACTGGCATGGATTAGTGTGGTTCTGTCTTGAATCGCGTCGCCCGAGGCCGACGCCATTCAAGTACCCTAAACTGGTTCATGAAAATACCGGCCTCAGAATCTGGCCTAAAAGGCGTCGACACCAGCGGTCGCCTTTTAAAAAGGCGTCAACATCCTCAGACGCCGTTCACACCGAAAATCCAGGAATTCCAGAAAACATTAATCAGGGGATTTCTGCCTTAAAAGGCGTCATGGTTACCCGACGCTTTTACGAATCGCGTCGCCCACCCACGACGTCTTTTAGTCCTAGAATCCCCGAACTGAGTCCCTCAATCGGGGTGATTTCCTCCCTAATGGCGTCATGATGGCCCGACGTCCTTATGAAAAGCGTCGTCCATCCATGACGTCATTTAGCGCCAGAATCCCTGACTCTTGAAACCTCGAACAGGGGGATTTTTGTCCTAAAAGGCGTCGTACTGCCCTGACGTCCTTCTGAAAGGCGTCGACCAGGCACGACGCCGTTTAGCGCCAGAAACCTGGTTCCCTGGTTCGATCCGAGGGTTTCTCCCTTAACCCCAAATACCCCGAAAAAGCCCCAAAATAGAAGGGGAGGAAAAGAAGTTCATCCACCACAAGTATACTACAAATCCACATTCACGAGCACGGTCATACCCACAAGAACACCCCCTAAACATGCTCAATCTAGCCCAAAACACACCATATCATGCCTAGGAAAACACGAGCAACACATGCAAGGTTCGTCCCCCTACCGGCTACTTGAACTCCTCCTGGCTCCGTGTCGCCGAACCGCCGCACCGCAGTCCGCCGCCGGTACCCCCGAGAACGTCGCCACTCCGTCGGGACGTCGGCCGCCGTCCGGAGAATGGAACGCCGCGGAGGAAGTGGTGGTGGCAGAGGTGAGAGGTAGGGAGGCGTTGGAGTGGTGGAAGAGGAAGAAGAGGAAGGGAAAGGGGAAGAGTGGGATCGGAGGAGGCGGAGAGGGAGAGGAGAGAGAGTGAAAGGGTGAGAATGAGAGAAAGAAAGGAGGGCTCGCGGGGTCAATCAGAAACTGCCTAAAACGCGTCGATCGAGAGAGACGCCTATCAGATGACAGGACGGGCCGTACTGACAGCTCTCTGAAACGCGTCGACCACCATGGACGCCGTTCAGCTGACATGTCAGGCTCCGTACACTGACACCGCAGGGTCACAGTCTGAATCGAGTCGTCCATCATGGACGCCGTTCAGACGACGAGACAGGGGCCGTACTCTCGCGGCCCGAGACCCGCCCACGTGGCGCCCACGTAGCACAACAGAAATTCATCTAAATGGCGTCCACCTATCAAGACGCCGTTTGAAAGGCGTCGTGGAGTGTAGACGTTATTCAGAAGAAACTCTCAAGGCCCCTCAAGGTCCAACCCAGGGGATCCGGCCCGAAACCGACCCGAAAACTGAACCCGAAACCTCAGTCCTTACACCATGGCCCATCGGCTCTCAGCACGATGACCTAACTCTAAATAGGCTCCAAACAGCAAGTTCAAGTGCGTCCATTGACGACTTACTCTGCAACTCAACCCTCACGCTTGTCCACCCTTGAGGGCTTTGGAACCGCAGAGCGAGGCAGTGAGTACGGGACTAACTGAGGTCCACGAGTCTACGCGGCGCCTGTGCCCCAGGTCAAAGTGCTCACACAAGTAGTAAACTGTTGACCCAATAGCCCTTCTCCCTTGGACCCAGACTCTAGCTATGTCCCTAAGGGCTTGGGAAATCGACACCGTTTACTAACCCAGGAATTAACTCGGTGACCCGTGCCTCATAAGCCTATGCCACTTCCATACCAATATTGGGTGTACTACTAGCGATTGTCGTCACTCTGGGTCCACAACCACACAAACACACAAACATGCAAACGTACTAGTGCATGGAAAAACCCCACCCCGATGCATGATTTTAAGTATGCAATTGTAAGAATTTATATAACATTTATATTAGAAATTAATTTACCTAATTTATAAGAAAATTAACATAAATTTACATATAGTACACTCAATGAATGCAGGAAACAGTGGGGCTCGGGTCTCAAGATTGGGTTTAAATCGCGTCCACTCAGGCGGACGCCTTTTGCAAATCACATCCACTTGCTTGGACGCGTTTCAACACCCGAGACCAGATCATGGATCACCTCTCTCGGGTCATCCCCAAGCTACAACTCGTTCACAAAGATTCTCACGAATTATAGAGAACTATAGTGAAGAAATAGCCCCCCCTAAAACCTCACTAAGGCATGATTTTACAATCCCACATGCAATTCTACCATAATTATCATCATTAACAAAAGGACTATCTCCCAAGCATGATAATCCTAAACCCACAATACGAAAGGAATGCACAGTGACGAGAAGATTAAAACTATAATCATCATATAACACAATGAAAAAATAAAACCCCATAACTTTTCGATCCGTTTTTGAGAACTAGAACAAGGGAAGAACGATTCTTCACCTTACGCGGAGTCGAATCTGCGATCGAAGCTTGATTCTATTTGAGTGATGTTGCTAGTGACGCAGATGTCTGGCCTCTAACAATATCTACACAGTTCTCCTATTGAGGAATCATCTTCACTTCGTCTCTAGAGGGATCTGCTTAATTCCTTGCCCTTCTTCTTATCATGGGTGCCATGCGTTATGCGAGCGGTGCTCTTGAAGCAGAGGTGGTAAAGAGAGGAAGGGAATCCCTTCTCAAAGGGGGCCACGAGAGAGAGAGAGAGAGAGAGTGTAAGGATTGAGGTTTCGGATCTGGTTATCGGGTCGGTTTTGAGTTCGGATCCCTTGGTTTGGGTCCTTGTGGGGTTGGGGCTTATGTTATTTTTTGCGTTGAGCTTTCGAGACGCGGTTCAAACGGCGTCCAGTTAGGTGGACGCGTTTTAGGTTGTGCCACGTGGCCTGATTTTGGGCCGCGGGAGTACGGCTCCGGTCTTATCGTCTGAACGGCATTTTGATTAGACGACGCCATTCAGAGTACGGCCCTGGTATGTCAGCGTACGACCCGTCCTGTCATCTGATTGGCGTCGACCTAGGATGCCGCATTTCAGTTAGTTTCGGTTTGACCCAGCGAAACCTCCCTCCTTTCCCTCATTCTCTCCATTTCTCTCTCTCTCCTCCCTCTCCCCTCCGATCCGTCCGGTGCCCCCTCCCCTTCTCCTTCCTTTCCTCTCCCCATTCCTCCTCTCCCTCCACTCCATCAACCCTCTTAACTTCCACCACTACCACCACCATTTCCCCTGCGGTGCATTTCTCTCCGGACGGCGGCCGACGTCCCGGTAGAGTGACGACATCCACGACGGTACCGGTGGCGGCTTGTGGCGTGGTGGTTCGGCGGCTTGGAGCTTGGAGGAGTTCAAGTGACTGGTTGGGTGACGATCCTCGCAATGTTTTGTTTAAAATCATGTTTTCCCGCTTTCAAGCATGTTTAGGGGAATCTTGGGGTAAAAATGCTAATATCATAAAATTTAGGTTTGGTGGGTTTTTATTGGGTATTTGGGTTCTCCTCCTACTCCTCTATTTTATGGCATTTTTGTGCCATTTTAGGGTGAAAATCCTACTTTATGAATTTGGGGGGAGGGGGGAGGGGAGGGAGAACCTGTCTGTTAGGGTTAAATGGCGTCTGGGGACAGCGACGCCATTTAAAAGGCGGCTTCCACCCACGACGTGATTATCCCAGATAACAGACTCTGTCTCTGGATTAAATAGCGTCCAAGGTTAGCGATGCCATTCAAATGGCGACCGCGACCTCCGTGCACGACGCGTTTTACTCCAGATCACCCCGATGCCTGTTTCTGTTTCTGTCGTGATTAGGGGACTAGGGACAGCGACGCCTTTTAAAAGTTGACTATCATGCACGACGCATTTTACGCCAACTTCCGAGGCCCATTTTTACATTAACTAGTTTAGGGGTCTTGAATAATGTCGGCCTTGGGCGATGCGATTCAAGACAGAATCTCATTAAAGCATGCAATTAACATGTGTTTACATTGTTAGATAGTTTGGATAAATGCATGTTCGAAAATATACTCGAGGACGATGATTTCTACATGATCGGATCGCACCGTGTTGCGTTTTATGCGATCGTGGGCCTAGAGTGACAGTTGTTAGTGCTTAGGCACCTTGTGTCGGTGTGGGAGTGACACGGCGCCGGTGTGGGAGTGGTGGGGTGACGCCTAGAGAGAGGGTCACCTGGTATATCCCGGAGTATAGCTAGTACCGGTGTGAGAGTGGTACATTTGGAGTGTCACTCGTGCTAGGGGAAGCAGAACCACCTTGAGCCAGGTCAGGCCGGAGTAGCCAGTGTGCTATCCGAGGGGTTGCTGTTTGGTCTCAGCAGGTCGGTGTTTTTCACGTTCGACCATGTGACTTGTGTGTTTAGTCGAAACGCTAGTTGTGGATTCCGTGGTAGCGTGGTTTCAGAATCGTGCATGTTATTGTTATAAATGCGTGTGTTTTAATCGAAATCTGGAAATTGTGTTTACTGCTTTATTTAGTTAAATTACCTATATTTGTGTATTGCATTTATGGGTGTGTGAGTGGGTGGTGGGGATCGAAGGATCCCTACTGAGTCTATTTCAATAAGACTTACCCCCTGTGGTTTTCAGGTGAGAGTTCCAGGCAGGCGTAGCGAGGAGAGTGTTGTCTCGGGTTGCATGTCAGCGGCCACTGTTCCGAGGTATGCCCCGATGTAGTTGTTATTTTCCTTTCAGGCCTGTACGCTTAATTTTTTATTATTTATTATAATATGTAATTAATTGCTGAGTCAAGTCGAATTGTAATAATTTTTAATTACTGCATTTCCTTTACAATTCGATGTGATGTGGATGTTTAGCTGAGTTTATCATTTATTTCCCAGACTTATCGAGATCCTGGTTTAGCTCCAAATTAATGATTCGGTACCCATTTAGTAATCAGATCCCCGATTATAAAGTGGCGGGTCATTACAGAGAGAGGATTGCCAACACTATAGAAACCCTAGAGCTTGACCTAGGGTTCCCCTTTGACGTATGTTTAGATTAATCATTGATGACTCTTCACAAAAGTCTCTAAGTTAATATAAATTCTCACTTAATATCCATTAACTGAGAACCTTGTGCGTGTGATCCTCTAGGTCTAAGTGCCTGTCCAATTTTTAGCCCAATAAACCCAATAATGCCTTACTAACTTAAAGTAATTTATTTAATATCTCATATTAAAATCCTTACTAAATCGATTTATCATCTCATGATGATCGATCGGGCAACAACCTGCTCAAGGAATCTCTCCGTCTACATTTACCGCATGGATATAATCCTTCATTCGTACAATGCTGTTGAGTCAACCTAGGGCATAGTCAACTGTCAAACGCTAATTGATCAACTCACTTGGACTCTTTGTGTAACGACCCGCCATCCTATGACCGGAGACCCGGTCACTAAATGGATGTCGGCCCATTAACTGCGGGTTCACACCCGGATCTAACACAACACGTCTGGAGGAGTAAGTGCTAAACAAGGCTAAATATAACAAACACACGGACCACAAGGTAAGCAAGTGCGCAGGAAGGAGAATAACAATGTCCGTATACAGTCCAACAATAATTACATGTCCAACAATTAAATAAGTACAGGCAGAAGGAAAGTACAACAACATCGGGGCATATCCCGGGACTAAGACAACTGCTGGTCCGCACACCAAGAAGTCACCACGCTTCCGCTCGCCTCGAGGTCCGCACCTGAAACCGCAGGGAGTGAGCCACACCAGAAATGGGCTCAGTAAGGATCATCCGATCCCCTGCCTCCCACTCACACACCCACAAGTGCAACAACATGAATATATATATAGCAATAACACCAGGCAGTAAACACAACTCTCCAACCTGATAGGAACCGTACAATAAGCAGTGTAGCAAGAATGGTACCAAGTAACCCGAAGAACCCAACTCAATATGAAACGTACGCGTAAGCAGTGTAACAGGAACAGTACCGAGCAACCTGGAGAACCCAACACAAGGTCACGTCTCACAGTCAAAGTCCACGAAGCGACTGAACCACACTGTCGACCGAAGTCAAACGTCGCCTCCCAACACTACCACCACTGCTCACGCCTGTCCACCCCTACAGTGTTCCGGGGCACTGTAGGGTGAGGCAGTGAGCCAAACTAGGACTAGCTGGACTCAGTGTACCGCCACTGCCAGCTACGTGTGCACACAAGCAGTCTAGACTACTGTCCTACCACCGGATTGCCTCCACGCTAGGCCTCAGCGCTTCAGGAGGGCCCTGGGGACCGGCGAACCCCCGTCAAGCCGAAGCTACAGGAACTACCCACAAACCCAACTCTCCCGGGTTGCGTCAGGCCAAAGGACTAAGGGTACCACTCGTAACCTTGATCAAAGGTCACATCAGGTCCAATGGCTAAAGGGTAAACCAACTCCCACCAGAAACACCACCAGCTCCACAGCAAGAAACACGCAAGAAGCTGTCACGACAACCAAGGGAAACCCCGACCCGCTGAGACCAAACAGCAACCCCTCGGATAGCACACCAGCTACTCCGGCCCGACGGGCTCAAGGTGGTTCTGCTTGTCTCAGCCAAGGGTTAAACACAACAAGCACCACTCCACAGACACCATGGCCCTTCTCCCATCGGCCCATGGTGACAGACGTAAACCACAGTTAACCCGATCCACATTCGCATAACACAACCACACATATAACATGATTCCATTCGCACAGTAAACCTCAGTCTCAGTATATAGTTAAAGCACACACACACACACACAGGTGATGTAATTCCACTCACGCAGTAGTCCTCCGTCTCAGTATACAACCCGAAGCATGCATTAGAACCATCCCACCGTGAAACATGCACGCAATAACAGCATTCCTGTCTTGAATCGCGTCGACCGAGGTCGACGCCATTCAAGATCCTCAGACAGGTTTATTAAAAGCCAGATTATCCTTAAAACGCGTCCACCGTTGAAGTCGCCGTTTAAAACGCGTCTGGGTGTCTCGACGCCATTCAACCCAGAAATCCAGATTGCAGAACCCTTAAACGGGGGCATTTCCTGCCTAAATGGCGTCATGATGGCTCGACGTCCTTCAGAAAGGCGTCGTCCATCCATGACGTCATTTAGCGCCAGAACCCCTAACTCAGGAAACCTCGCACAGGGAGGTTTCTGCCCTAAAACGCGTCGTACTGACCCGACGTCTTTCGGAAAGGCGTCGACCAGGCACGACGCCATTTAGCGCCAGAAACCAGGTTTCCTGGTTCGACCCGAGGGTCACACCCTTGAACCCCAGGCACCCCGAAAAGCCCCAAAACCAAAGGGAGAAGAAGAGAAGTCCAACCATCACAAGCATGCTACGAAACCGAGTCCACAAGCACCACCATTCCCACAAGGAATCCCCCTAAACATGCTCAATCTAACCCCAAACACGCCCTATCACGCCAAGAAGCAAACGAGCACACATGCAAGGTTTCGTCCCCCTACCGGTTCTCGAACTCCGCCAAGCTCCGTGCCGCCGTCCCGCCGCACCGCACACCGCCGCCGGTACCCTCGATGACGCCGCCACTCCGCCGGGACGTCGGCCGCCGTCCGGAGAAGGGAACGCCGCGAAGGAGGTGGTGGAGGTAGAGGTGAGAGGTAAGGTGGTGTTGGAGTGGTGGAAGAGGAAGAAGAGGAAGGGAAGGGAAAGAAGAGCGTAGGAGAGGGCGGAGAGGGTGAGGAGAGAGAGTGTGAAGGTGAGAATGAGGGAAAGAAGGGGAGGCTCGCGGGGTCAACCAGAATCCCGCTAAAACGCGTCGATCGAGGCAGACGCCTATCAGTCTGACAGGACGGCCGTACCGACACCGCTCTGAAACGCGTCGCCCACCGCGGACGCCGTTCAGACGACAAGACAGGCCGTACTGACAACGCTCTGGCGCCGTACCCTGACACCGCAGGTGTCGCAGTCTGAAACGCGTCGACCGAGCTGGACGCCGTTCAGACAAATCTGACAGGGGCCGTACTCTCGCGGCCCGAAACCCGGCCACGTGGCGCACACGTGGCACAACAACCAGCAGACCTAAATGGCGTCCACACACCCTGACGCCTTTTGAAAGGCGTAGAGCACTGTTGACGCCATTCAGCCAGAAATCTCAAGACCCCTCCAGGGTCCAAACCAGGGAATCCGGCCCGAACCCGAACCGAATACAGAACCCGAAACCTCAGTCATTACACTTTGCGTCTGTACAATATCAGAAAACTCCTTTCTTATATAGTGTTCGCCCTGGTTAGGGACTCTTGCGCATCTTACTTGGGGCATTCTCTCTCTAATTACTGAGTACAAATAATCTCTTATTGAACACAATCACTTTCGAAGGTCGTCTGCTGAATCCGATCACTTGACTGACTTGGGCTCTATAGTTAGGGATTCACTAGCCAAGGTCAAAGTCCAGAAGTTCACCAACAAGGTGCCTTTGGTGTCTCAGGTCCAAGGATTCATCCACACAACTGTGACATTGGATTAGACTAGTTGATAGTTACGTAACTTACTATTTAGCGATCCAAGTCAGATAAGTTAAGTGAACTCATTCGCCAATGTTAGTCTTAGGTGGCCTACAAGCTAATCTGACTATGCAAATCTCGTTCATATTTATTAACATAATGACATAATATTCATTGTGTGTAAATCGTATTAATTATCGTCTCATAATGAAGTCCGTGAATATGTGCGATAGTGATCAGATTATGATGAGATTATACTAATGAGGCTGATTACTTAAACACACATATTCTTAATTGTTCCTAGTCGGAGGATATCCGAGAAAGATATTGGATATCCGATTAGACTAGTATAGATTAATCCTGCTCATGCGATGAGGGTGACTGATCTCATAAGTCACTTGTGTGGAGACACTAAGGCGAATCTGTAGGTGCTCATTGGAGAATGAGTTCACTGAACTGATCCGACTGAATCGCTGGATGGTATTGTACCTCACTGTCAACCAGCTTGATTCTATTGTCGCAATTGCGTGGATGGTCCTCGGACCTGAGACACCAAGGACACCTTGTCGGTGGGCTTTTGTGCTTTGACCTTGGTTTATGAATCTCTAACCACGGGATTCTAAACAGCCAAGGATTAGATACAGCGGAATACCGTCGAAGAGAATTGTGTGTCAATAAGGAATCATTTGTTCTCGGTACTTAGAGAGAGAATGCTCTAGGAAGGATGCGCGGAAGTCCATGGCCAGGGGGGACGATAATATCGGGAAAGGAGTTTTCCGATATTCATTAGAGACATCCAATCCAAGTGAGTCGACCGGTTAGGGTTTGACAGCGCGCCATACCCTGAGTTGACTTGAGAGCATTGTACGAATGAAGGATTATATCCACGCGGTAACTGTTAGCGGAAAGGTTCCAAGAGTGGGTTACTTAACCCTGATACCTTCCGGGTTCATGCGGTGTTGCTTGGCACCCAACGTGATCGGAGGCCCGATCGAATTCAATGTGCGACATTGATTCGATTGATTAATTAATTAATAAATAGTTATTAATTGATTAATAAAGCTAGTAAAGAGTTACTAGGCTTATTGGGCTGTTAACCGGACTGGTAATTGGGCCTAGAGGGTCACATGCAAATGATTCTCAAGGTGATAAATAAATAAGTGGATTTCATATAAACCGGTGATTTTTATGAAAAATTACGCGGTTAGTATAAAATGTAGTGAACGGGCTGAGCAGGCCAAGCTGTTGCTAACCCTAGCCTCCTCCTCCTCTGTTTCTCTCTCTATCTCTAGCGTCCCAGACAGATCTGGATGCTCGGATCTGCTCCGCCGCTTCTCCGACTCCCGTTTGACGGTAAATCGTCCGTGCATTGCGGCGATCGTTGCGGCGACCGGCGGAGGTTTCGTGGCTGCGAAGAACGAGGAACGTGAGGATATCCGTCGCGAGGAGGATCGTGTGGACTCCACTAGAGGCCGGGTGCTTGCGTGGCTTGCGGTGTCGCACCGACGGAGCCGAACGGTTGCGGATTCGAATCCGCACATGGTAAGAACCGATTATTCGATAATCCATTTTTTAGTTTTTTTTCGAAACGGGAACGGATATCCGTTTTTATTTTTATTTTCGGTGCGTGTGAGATCTGGAGAAACCCGAGAACTCAACAGCCAATGAGCACCTACATGTTCAATATAGTCTCTCCATACAAGTGACTATTAGATCAATCACCCTCATCATATAACTTGAAGTAACCTATACTAGTCTCACTAGATATCAGATGTCCTTCTCTGATACCCTTCAACTAGGAACTATTAAGACTGTGTGTTTATAAGTTGTCTGTCTCATTATTATGATCTCATCATAATCTGACAACTATCGCACAATCCATGGACTTCACTATGATATGAATATGATAATTAATTATGATATGAAATGAAATTCGATTTACACATAATGAATATGTATTACCATTGTAAATAATTGAACAAGATTGAATCTGATTGGCTTGTAGGCCACATATAATACTAACAATCTCCTACTTGGACTAAATCCAATCACCCTTATGCTATATCCCCATACAATTTAGGTGACGCTCAAACACCATCTGAGACAGAGGCTTCATCAGTGGATCTATTATGTTGTCGGCTGACAGAACTCTTTCTACGATGACGTCTCCTCTAGCAATGATCTCTCTAATCAAGTGAAAGCACCTCAAAATGTGCTTCGACTTTTGATGAGACCATGGCTCTTTCGCTTGTGCTATTGCTCCATTGTTGTCATACAGCAATAGGATAAGATTAGAGATACTCGGCACCACAAAGGTCGGTGATGAACTTTTTCATCTAGATAGCTTTCTTGGCGATTTCAGTTGCAGTAATATGCTCAGCGTCTGTCGTTGAATCCATAGTGGTTTCTTGTTTGAAACTTTTCTAACTCACTGCACCCCATTGAAAGTGAACACGAATATGGAAGTAGACTTGCTATCATCTGGATCATACCGAAAGGTCGAGCCAGTGTATCCTTGAAGCTTCAAGTCTCCTCCCCTATAGATGAGAAACATATCTTTAGTCCTTCTCAAGTACTTAAGGATGCATATCACAACCTTCTAGTGTGCATCACTTGAGTCTGCCTGATATCTACTCGTAACACTTAGAGCAAATGCTAGATCAGGCCTCGTACATAGCATGACATACGTCATGGAACCTTTGATAAAAGCATAGGACTCAGTCCATCAATGTCCTCTCTTCAGAAGTCTTAGGAAACTACTTTTTAGAGAGATTAAGTTCATGTCTCATCGATATGAGACATCTCTTAAAATTTTTCATGTCAAACTTTTTGACAGTGGCGTCTATGTACAAGGATTGGGTCATACCAAGCATTCTCTTTGATCTATCTCTATAGATCCATATTTCCAATACATAAGATGCTTATCTTAAGTCTTTCATGGAGAAGTTCTTTGACAGCCATAGTTTAATTGACGACAACATCGCTACGTCATTCCCAATGAGTAGGATGTCATCAACATAAAGTATAAGGTTACTACACTACCACTGGCACATAGGATTTATCTTCATTCCTAATGAAGTCATAAGATTTGATAGCCTTATCAAACTTTATATTCCAGCTCCGAGATGCCTGCTTTAATCTATAAATAGATCTTTAAAGCTTGCACACTTTATATGTAAACTATTTAGACGCAAAACCCTCAGGTTGTATCATATACACCTATTACTTAAGATTCGCATTAAGGAAGGCAATCTTTACATCCATCTGGCATATCTCATAATCGTAGTGTACAACAATGGCATGGAGGATTCTGATCGAATTTATCATGCAACTGATGAGAAAGTCTCGTCCTTGCCTTTGACGATATTTCTTTGCCACCAACCTTGCCTTGTAAGTGTCGATATATCCATCTGCACCAATCTTTATCTTGTAGATCCACTTACATCTAATAGGTACAATACATTTGGACAAGTCTTCCAAGTTTCAAACTTAGTTAGTGTACATGGACTGTATCCTAGAGTTCATGGCATCTTTCCATTTCTCGGCATCAGGAATCTCAATAGCCTCTTGGTAGGTCTTAGGATCATCATCCTCACTGTAGGATAACCCAGACACATCTTTACTGATATGTCCCACCTATCTTTTAGGTTGTATGGGATACCCTCGTAGACCTACAAGGTTCCTGTGTATATTCTTTAAAAGGTTCTAGAACCGCAACCTCATCTGATGGCTCTGGTGCTGACTATGGATCTGAAACTTCTTCTAATATTACTTTACTCCTATTGTCCTCTTGAAAGAGATAGCCTTATTTCAGGAACAAAGCTCTTTCGGCAACAAACTCCTTTTGTTTGCCAGGATGGTAAAAGTAGTACCAAAAGTTTTATTTAGGTATCCCACAAATCTGCATTTATTGGTCCATGATTATGTTTGTCTTCATCATGTCTCTTCACATGAGCATGACAGCGCCATACTAACATGTTTAAAGTCTGGTTTCTTGTCCTTATATATCTCATATGGAGTGGAAGTGACAAACTTGCTGGGAAACATATTCAACAGATATGTAGTTGGACTCTAGTGCATATCTCTATTGAGACACTGGTAATTGTTCAAAGCTTACGATAGATTGCACCATATCCAATAGGATGCGATTCCTCCTTTCTGATATACCATTCATCTGAGGTGTATAAGGAGTAGTCCACTAAGAAATGATACCATTATCTTTTAGGAATTCTATGAACTGTATACTCAAGTATTCTCCTCTTTGATCTAATAAAAAAGTTTTAATACTCTTTCTAGTCTGTTTCTCTACTTCATTCTTAAATTTCTTAAACTTTTCAAATACTTTCGACTTGTACTTCATTAAGTACACATTGACGAATATGAAGAAGTCATCAGTAAACGTGATGAAGTATGAGAAGCCACCTTTAGCTTGGGTTGATATTGGACCACATACATATGAATGTATTAATTTCAATATGTCCTTGGCCCTCTCTCCATATCCAGTAAATAGAGGCTTGGCCAACTTGCCCCTCAAATATGACTCAGAACTTGTAAACGATTCATAATCGAATGGACCAAGATATCCACTTTTATGCAACTTTTGGAGTGTATTCTTATCAATGTGCCCAAGCCTACAATACCATAGATAGACTAGGTTCACACCATTCATGCTCCATTTAGGAGCTCTACCAACGTGCATAGAATCAAGAGCTCTACCAAGATGCAAAGAATAAAAGAAAACATGTAACAGATACAAAGCATTAATCAATTTTACAAATGCAAATAAAATATTTCTCACATAAATAGAACAACACTTGTCTATTAAAGCGGTACGTGAGCTGGGTTCAGAACGCCATGAGACAGTTTGGTCCATATCTAGTGTGGGTGTTAGAGCATTGAGAGGACCTTTCCCTAGTATGAGAGGACCAAGAACGATGCACCTCTAGTGTACCAGTTATCGTGTCCACGGTAAATGCTGGGTAGCCAACTGCGAAGCGGATAACATATTGGTTGAAGTAGATTCTTCTTTTTTATAAAAAAAAACCCTTTCTCAAATTGTACAAGCTTCTTCCAAAGCATACGGCTTTCTAGATGTATATGATGATATCTAGATAGATGGATCTTATATGAATTATATGATGAAGTACCATATGAGTGGATATACGAGAATCCAAATATGCCGAATCACTCATGTTATGATCTTCTACATCCTAGGTTTCTCCGTTCTGTCATTTGGCTTATGTTCTTCATATAACATTCAGACCGAATGACTCTATAAAAATACTGGGCCATTCGTTGAACATAAGAGTACATCGAACCCATATGAAGATTACCATGAGCGGATGGTATCCGTTAGGCAAATATAGGTTCATTTAAGATTTGTTTTTCAGGAGTACCAAAAGCGAGCATGACGTCATTATGAACATAAAGGCCTAAAGTATGGAATCCTAAAAACAAGCTGGCCCAACTTAAATGAGATATGATAATTGATGAGGCAGAATCCGATTCGGCCCATTAAAACAGGCCCAACACAGATTAGTCCAACAACAGCAGTAAGAAGCCCCCTGGCAGCCTTTGGCCCGTTAGCGGCCCAGCGGCCCTCGGCCCAGTAAGCAGTCCAGTGGTCCTCGGCCCGTCCACGACCCAGCAACCTTCGACCCATTAGTGGCCCGATAGCCTTCGGCCCGTTAGCGGCTCAGTAGCCTCTCGGCCCAGCGGGCTCCAGCCCACTAAGAGGCATCTGGCCCGTCAGCGGCCCCACCCCCTTCGGCCCAGTAGCCGTATCTGGCCCACTCCGGTGGGAGGGTTAGGCACTATGGCGGTTTACCAATAAACCCAGAACATAGTCCTATATCGGTTGCCACCGTTAAGCATCCTCTATCCTCCGTTATAAATACCCGGCTATTTATTACCAAAGGTAGGTCTTCGTGACCCTTAAGGACTATAGTCCAAAAAGCATTAAAGCTGCTTCTTCCACCTCTTTGACTTATGAATCGAATCATCTTCAGAAGCTAACTTAACCGTCGGAGGGGGTTCCTAAGGGCCAAAGCCCGGGACTCCTGCTGACTGGTTTTTCTTCTTCTTTCCCTCCTGCAGGGACTCGGTTAGAATCTTCGCCGACCTCTCCGAGTCGGTGTCAGCCACCGACTTCGGGCTTCTTCCTCCGGTCTCGACGCCATTCGTTGGCTGGTCCTCCTTGCCAGAAGGTGCCTCGGCTCTGTCCCGCACCAGCTATCCCTCAACCGGAGGAGCTTCGGCCGCGCCTTCCGCAGGCTAGCCCACATCCGACCAAGCGACCTTCGGCATCGGATCTTCGGCCTCGTCTCCGCCCTCGCTGCGTTCCGTATCCCCATCGGGCCTCTTCTCCGATCCGATCCAGCTTCGGATCCCAACTTCGAATTCCAGCTTCAGAATCCAGTCGTGATAGCTTCGGCTATATCACGTGGCGCCGTCTGTGGGAAACAAGCAAAGAGTCATGTCTCATCGTCCTGTAACCCGACGATCCGGGCAAGACAAAGCAGAGACGCGGGCTATTTTAGTGCATCCACTACACTCCGAAAGCGCCCCGTCTGTCCCACCTCAAAGCGCGGCTCTGCCTGTAATACCAGAGTCCCTCGCTACTGGAGACGACCGGGTGGAGGCACTTCAGCAGCAAGTGGCGACACTAGCCGCTGCCGTCACCTCTCTGGCAGCCTTACAAGATATGGTATCCGCCATCGCCCAGCGCATGGGGTTATTGGGCCAGCTCCCTCAACAAGCGCCGCCTCCTCCGCTTTATCCCGTCCAGGATACAAGGTTCCGGCCGGCACCCTCGCAAGTCTTCCCTGACGAGACCGCCATGGCGCGTAGCGAGCCTTCGGCACCGCCAGCCCGAATCCCTCGCACCGAGCGCATGATGACGGAGCAAGGTTATGCTTCGTCCGAATTTCGTCCGGCCGGAACCGGAGGACGATCGGTTACCATTTCAACTGCCCCGGACCTGGACCGGCGGTTGACGGCAATGAGGAAAGAGATGCAGTAGATGGTGTCTCGGTCGTACGGAGCACCCCTTGCCAGCACCATCCTGGAGCAAACCCCGTTCACGCCGGAACTCCTGGCTACCGAGGTACCTCCTAACTTCAAACTGCCGAAAGGCCCCCTCTACGACGGAATGTCAGATCCGGTCTGCCACTTCAAAAGGTTCAATACCTATTTATCTGTCCGAGGGGTCACTGAGGCAGTCCGCTGCCGTCTCTTCCCCCTCACTCTTGAAAAGACTGCCCTAACCTGGTTCGAAACATTGGCCCCCAACTCCATCCACTCTCTAGTCCAGTTGGGCCAATTGTTTATCGACCAGTTCTATGATGCCACCCGGCAGTGCAAAACCTCGGCCAGCCTACTAGCCATTCGGCAAGGCCCCGCCGAGGCCCTCTAGGAATATTTCACTAAATTCCGGACCGAAGCCGCCCAAATCCCAAACCTGGACAGCTCGATTGCGGTCTCGGCCGTAATCAGCGGGTGCCGGGATGAAGGGCTTCTCGGCTCCATCGGTAAACGCCATCCCTCTACCTACAAGGACCTCGTAGCCCGGGCCCATAAATATATCAACCGGGAGGCCCTGATGATGTCCAAAGGCAAGAGTGCGGCCGAAGCAGTACCATCGCCTGCCCCTCCGATGGTCCGCCCTCGATCCGAAGATCAAGAACCCTCTCGTAAGCGATATCGGAGGGAGGTGTAGACACGCTAATTTTGACGTCATTTTGAGTAAATTTCATATCATATAATAATGCCTCAGAATGGTCTGATAATTAATCATTGATTAATTTTTATTGATATTTTTGAGTGTCGGGTTTAACAGACATGTTTAAGTTAATCAATTGAATTGATTTTAGCTCAAATTACAGTTAAAATATGAAGAATCCTAAAAGGCGTCGACCCATGTGGATGCGATTTAGAGTTTATTCCTATTTTAGCGCTTAAATTTGAATTTTAATTAATTGATTTATTAGCTAAAAGGCGTCTGTAAGGGTCGACGCGTTTTAGGTTTCCTAGGCTATTTTAACTTCTCTTCCGGATGTTTATCCTTATCTTAATTAGTGTAAAAGACGTCTGCACACGTAGACGCGTTTTAGCTAATAAAGATAAAGATAAGTTTTCCCGGATATTTATCCTTATCTTAATTAATCTGAAAGGCGTCAGCCTATGTGGACGCGTTTTAGATAATTACAGATAAAGATGCATTAATCAGTATTTATCTGTTGATTAAGGTGGATAAATCCTAGATTTTTCTATGTTAATCGCGAACGCAGAAAATGCCTATAAATACCTTGCATATCAAAGAGTTAAAAAAGAGAGAGAATTAAGTTGAGTTGAGCCATAGCGTTATAGCGATCTGAAGATCGAAGCAACCACGTCGGAACGCCGGAGCGCTGCCATTTCCAGAAGTCGGCGTCCCTTTCAAGATCTTCATCCTTTCAAGGCTTCAAACCAACTGGGCATAAGTGTTTCAATTCTGCAATTTCATTTTACATCTTCATTAGTTTCATTCTCATATTCACTTCATGCAACACACACCACAGCATTAATTTTCCAAAACCTATTTGTTTTAAAGGGGTTTCAAAGCCAATTAAACAAGTGAGTTTGTTGTTTAAGCATGTTTATAATCATGGTTAGTTTTGATATTACTTCCACTTAAATTCTCATCAGTGTTTCTTCATTTTCGTTTTCTTTCTCTGTCTCTGCTGCACTCAACAACAAGAAGAGAACAAAAGGGGAAATCAAGCACAAAGCCAGAAGGACTTCTGGACGATCCTCAACCTCAAACTCAACAGCAAGAACAAAAGAACAAGAAAGGGCTCTCTTTCTTCAGCCGGCTGAAGGAGGGGAACCAAGGACTCATTCTTCCGCGTTCAAACAGGTAGGCGATCATATCTCTCTTTTGAAACTTTTTAGTTAAAAGTTTCTGGCGATCACTGCACTTTAGTTGCTGTCTTTAATAGGTTAGTTTACACTAAACAACATAACTTTTTCATGTTAATCACACGAGCATTTTCAGCACCTACAGCTCTTTTGGTGATCACGGTGGGACTTTGTCTCGCCATCTTTTAGTTTCTTTTTGTTCTTGCTATCATCATATCGGGCACCCACGGTGCACCATTTGTGTCTCTCGACACGTCCTCACCAATTGGTGAGTGTTTAGTTTAATTAATTTCCCTCGTGCACCACGTGCACACCCCAGTGGCAAGATCTTGCCCTCCCCTTGATTAGTTCAAAAAAAGCTGTTTTTGTGATAAAAATGATGTGTGATTGATAGATTTCCTAGTTGTTTAGTTAGTAACTCATCATGTTTAAAATCTGAAACTAAAAATCTTTGCATGAGTCGATTGTTTACTGCTTTTTACCTTGTTTGAGGAGGATTCAACCCAGAAAATCTTCCTGCCAAACTGTTTCTGCGAACTAAAAAGCGTCCAGGAGAACTGACGCGTTTCAAAACCGCGTCAGCACACCCAGACGCCTTTTAGTCTTCAGACTTTCTCTGCTGTTTGCATCTGTTTCTGCGAAAGAATTAAGTTCTGTGTTGAATAGTGTCGACCACCATCGACACGATTCAGACAGTTTCTTAGTTATTTTTCAGATCTGTTTCTGCGAAAGAATTAAGCTCTGTTTTGAATAGCGTCGACTGTCATCGACGCGATTCAGACAGTTTCTTAATTATTTCTCAGTTTCCAGATTTCTGTATTTTTGAGTGCTAGCTACCCATTATTTTATTAAGCATTAGAGGCCATCCAGGCTGCAGGGCATACGCATTGAGGCGAAAACCCTCCTCTTCTTAGGAACACATTACTCGACGTCAGCAACTCTCTCTGATTGGGTTGGTCCCTTGATCAGACTAGAGAAGTTGACGTTGAGACCTCCATAAGTCCCCAAAATCAAGGTATTCCTCCTTGATCATCGGGCTGGTTGTACCAATTGAAGTCCCGGCTAGATTCCGAAAGCGTTGTGAGAGAGAACCCTAGAGAATAACGGTGGAAACTGAACTGAAACTAGGATCTTTCCCTGAGCGAAATTGTGGTTTAATCCAATTCAAATAACTCAACAAGGAACCCTAAAATCACGTTAAGCATCCACTTGTTTGATTAATCTCTGTACAACTTGTTTGATTAAATCTTTGAAAAGGGAATCTAATATCATGTTGCTGCGAACAGGCAGAGACTTGAGTATGGCCCAAGACGCCATCATCAACAACGAGGGAGATGCTAATGCCCCTCGCGATTCAGACTTCAACTATGAGAACGGGAGAGATGCTGATGCCTCCCGTAATTCTGCCCCCATTCCATATCGACATGATGGGAATGTCCGGACTCCTCTTTTTCATCCACAGGATCGATATCCTGATCTTCCCCCGCATGAATATGCGATCCCTAATCCCGATCTAGAGGGGGACATGAATCAGAATGATCCCTCATCCTCCGATCCTGTGGATCTTGTCAACGCCCTGGGAGTTCTTGCCTCCCGACTGGACCCTCAACAGTTCGAGGCGATCCAGTCTATCTTGAAGGGGAAGGCACCCATGCAGCCTGCTGAGCCGAACCCTATGGCTCCCCCTGTTGTTACTCAACAACCTCCTCCTCCTCCTCCTTATATCCATCAGGCCATGGAAGGCCTTCATATTGCTTCTCGGCCAACTGGGCCACAACTTTCATCATCTAGGCAGCCGGCTAGACCGCAAACGCCTATTTATCAAAATGCCCTCGGGCATGGCGGAAGCTCTGCCGGACCTCCTCCTTATTGTCCTCCCTGTCCAACGTACTCTAGGCAGCAGGCCTATCAAGTACTTCCACCTCCTCCTCCTCCCCAGGCAGATTTGACCACGCAAGCGTTGCTGGCCAAGATGGAGCGCGTGGATGAACAGTTCAACAACCTCCAGAAGATGATGGGGGTTAAAGCTGTGCCAGAAATCAATTTACCGAGCCTGCCAGTATTCCATCTGCCACCCTCTGAAATGCCAGTGTATCGAAAGTATAACGGTACTGGTAACCCCTTCACGCACCTGAAGGAGTTCATGTACGAATCCTCTTTCTGGCAGAATGATAAGAGGTCATTGGCCTTCTTGTTCAGGAGATCTCTAGAGGGACCAGCCATCGAGTGGTTCTTTTATCTGGAACCCTCCGAAGTAGAGGATTACGGTATCGTTTCATGCAAATTTATCCAACGATACCAGGACAGAGTTGCGCCCTCCTTGTCTATCACGGACCTCATTGCAGAAAAGATGAAACCGGATGAGGAGTTTGTCAGTTTCGCTGACAGGTGGCGGGGCCTGGCTGAAAAGGTGAAAGATCACTTGTCTGAATCTGAACAAGTGAAAATGTTAATTTCTAACGCCACTCCCCAGTTCAAGCTAGTCCTCTCCTTGAACAATTTGACTAACATGGCAGAGCTCTATGAAAGAGCACGGTACTGCCAGAATGCCTTCAAGGACGCTACGTTCTCTAGCGTCTTTGATCCTCACAGACCTAGCAGGCCTCCACCTCGGAAGCCTGCAGTGCCAAATTCTCCTAGCACAGGTCCGACTACTGAGGGCACGCTCTCTCACGAGCAAGTCAGTACCATGAACAATAACTCGCCCCAGTTTGTGAGGAACCAGCAGCAGTACCAGAGGCCACCACAGCCGAGCCAACAGGGGTACAGGCAGCAGCAGAACCCCCATTACCAACAGCAGTACCAGCGGCCCCAGCAGCCGAATCAGAACCAGCAACAGCTACAGCAACAGCCGCAACGGCAACAACAGTACCAGCAGCCCCCTCAGCAGCAGTATCAGCAGCAGCAACAGCCACAGTACCAGCCGCGTGCACCGCCGGCGTACCACAATGTCCCTCCTCCTGGTGACTACAACCAGCAGAGGAGACCTCCAGGCCCGAAGAGGGCAGAATACCCGGCCCTCCCAGAATCCTTGGCGGATATCTTCAGCGCTTTAATGGCAGCTAATGCCTTAGTTTTGCCAAGGGAAAAGGCCGTCTGGCCTCAAAATGCCGATACGTCCAGGTATTGCTACTTCCATAGGCAACCTGGGCATACCATTGACACCTGCTTCCAGTTCAGAGATTACATTCATGATCTCAATGAGCAGGGCGGCATAGACTGGGAGGAGATGAAAAAGTACATAACAGCCCTGAAAGCGAGGAGACCGCAGCAGCAGCAGCAGCAAGCAAGACCACCGGCACAAGCAGCAGCACCACCCAACATGGGCATAGTGCAGAATCCACTCCCGGAGCACCAGAACCAAAACCAGGTTGCTCCCATTTTGACAAACAGCCAGTCTGAGGCTGGTCGTGGGCAGCAGTGGAGAGTAGATGACTCTTCCTCTCTTTGTTCAACGGGTCACGTTCAAAGTACCGCAGAGCGACCACCACGCCGCACCATCCATATACCAAGGCCACAACCCGTTACCATCACCCCTATACCCACACCTACATATCACTCGCCCCCACCCAATAACCCATTACCACTACCCACCTTCCTTAGACCCATTACGCCCCGCACTCCTACGCCTCCATCATATAACCCCCCGCAAACCAATAACGCGCCCCTCTTACCATCTAGGCCATTATTACGCGTACCATTTCCTACTTCACCCACTACCACCACCACTTATCCAGATATGCCTTTACCATCTAGACCGCTATTACGCGTACCATTCCCTACTTCACCAACCGCTTACCCATCCACCATCCAACCCTCTAGGCCTTTAATCCGCACCGCGCCATCACCACCTAGCTCTACGCCATCACCTACATACCAACCCTTTACGCCATCCGCACCATCCAACCCTGCGGTACTTAAAGTGTCACCCGGATCCTCCACGGTTGAGGAACACACGCTCCGGAGTGGAAGGATTTTCAACAAGGTCTTTCCTCAGTCCACAGTAAGAGATGGCCCATCACAGCCGACTGAGGAAGCCCATAATGAAGAGAGTGCACCATGCACTCAATACGACCTGTTGAAACACCTGGATCGGACACCGGCACGGATCACTATACTAGAATTAATCAAAAGATCCAAGAGTCACCAAGAAGCTTTAATGGAATATCTGCAGAAGGTGATGGTCAATGAAGACGTGCCGGTAGAGAAGATTGCAGCACTACTAGTTCCTCAGGGGGATCAGCCCTCCATTACATTTCATACATCGGAACTAGCACCGCCGGCAGCCAGAAGCATGGCTCTGAGTATCACGGTCAACATCTGTAAGAAGGCCGTGGATGCATGCCTGGTCGACACAGGGGCTTCGATCAATGTTTTACCTCCGAAGACCCTGGAGCTGTGCGGTGTGCCCAAAGAGAAATGGCTGCCCAGCCCCATCTCAGTGACAGCATATGACAATTCTACCCGTTCCCCTCTGGGAATGGTTTATTTAAAGGTGGAGCTAGGCCCTGTAAGTCATGCGGAGGTCGAATTTCACATCTTGGAAATCGACCCTTCCATAAATGCCATTTTAGGCCGTCCTTATATTAAAACTCTTGAGGCGATTCCTTCTACGAATCATCAATGCCTCAAATTTCCTTACAAAGGACGAATAATTAAAGTAACGAGCATGCCGATCCTTGCTGCTGCTCATACCTTGAACATTAAATCTGCTGTTCTACCTGGCCGACAACCTTTTCTGTCTGTATTACAGGTCTAACGTCCAGTGGCTGATCCTCTGAAAGCCGCTACTATTTCTCCATATCCGTTAGATGCTATCAAGAGGGGGAAGTGCATGAGTACCCCAGGATGGAGGATCATGATGAAGAACGGCTACGAGCCTGGGAAAGGTCTGGGCACACAGTTGCAAGGCAGGACCACTCCTGTCAGAAATCATCGAGCAGCACCTGGAAGTGGTCTGGGCTATAGGCCAATAAAACTGAAACAAGATCCGGTTCAGAAAGCAGAAATCGAAGAAGGTCCGAAAATCTGGGAGACAATGTCTACACCACCCAAAGAAGGCCGAGATCCCCTAACATGGACCCTGTGTACGCACTTTGTGAAAGGGCCCATACTTAGCCACGACGACACGGTGGTCATTACTTCCTGTTTTGACTTCCATGATATATATTGGAGGGACTTGGCCAGACATTGCTCTGAACTACTTACGTACCAATCCTTGGAGGCTCTGCGGCCTATGAAAAGGAGGAAATTTCATGACCATGAATGTGAATGGTACAGGTGGTTCGACCTCAGAGACCTGTATATTGCACTGAACAGACTATTCTTGGATCCTGCAGAACCTAAGTGGCCGCCGCAGATTGATGAACTGATTGAAAGCCCTGGTGCCATATTTGATAAGCGGATACTGCTGTCTGAAGAGACTGACGAAGGGGAGCCAGATGACCCCTATGAAGCTGGTTACACAACAGATCTGCTCTGGAGGGGGACATATCCTTCACATGTCTTCATGCTCCATACTTTATTTCGTACACTACTCTTGACCCCGACTTGGTCGCTGGTCATAATTGAAGATATTCCACGGGCTCCATCCGTCATGATTACTCTGTCCCCTCGGGACATTATACCACAACCTCCTCTCGATCTAGAGAGGTTGTATAATCTGATCTGGGACATATTACTATATGATCCCCCTAATCCTCTGGCCTTGGTGCCACTTCCTCCGTCTGATTCTCCTCCCATTTGTATTCATTCCTGCTTTATGTTTAATTCTTTCATTGTCCAAAAAAAATATATGCCAATTTGGCAACAAATTCTTCCCAGATCCTCATCGAGGAAACATCTTACTTGTCCGATTGCACCCCGCCGCGCGAGTCCTTCGGTCAAGCTTCTCTCCTAGATTTACTCTGTCCCTCCCCTCGGGAGGATTCTCTTGTATTTCCATTTGTATCCCAGGATTTTCATCCTGCTTCGTCTTCGTTAGGTTATGATAGTGAAGTTAGGCAGTCTAGTCAGGTTAGGAAGTCTAGGAAGCCTAAGGGTAGGCAAATTCCAGATAGATATCTCCAGGACTTAGCTGATAAGTGCTCTTCTTGTTCTTTAATCCCTCAGCTTTTAGAAAATCTAATTCAGATGCCAGAAGACTGTATGGACGATGAGTCCGTCAATGATGGGTATGGGGTATATGAATTAGTGCATGAAAAGGACCCCATTGAGGAAGATGACGAGGACGCAGCTGAGGCATATGCCAGTGGAGTGAAGAGATTCGATGAACCCTCAGCTGCCGTAGAAGAGCCCACCAAAGAAATTAATTTAGGGACTGAAGACGAACCTAAGGTTGTCCTCGTCAGTAAAAATCTTTCTACAGAGGATGAGAAGGCAATGGTACAAGTACTAAAGGACTATAAGGACACTTTCGCCTGGAGTTATGAAGATATGCCGGGGTTAGACTCATCTTTAGTTGAACACAAGTTGACATTAAAGGACGGAGTTAGCCCGGTCAAATAGAAATTAAGGCGATTCCACCCACAAATGGCTCTAAAGATGAAGGAAGAGGTCGATAAATTACATAAAGCTAAATTTATTAGAGTTGTCCTCTATCCACAATGGGTGGCTAATATAGTCCCGGTTATGAAGAAGGACGGGAAGGTCAGAATTTGCATTGACTTCCGCGATTTGAACCGGACGTGTCCTAAAGATGATTTTCCATTGCCTCATATTGATGTACTCATCGATAACACTGCTGGCTATGAGACGTTATCATTTATGGATGGATTTTCAGGATATAATCAGATTAAGCTGGCAGAAGAGGATCAAGAGAAAACGTCATTTACTACACCTTGGGGAACATACTGTTATGTTGTCATGCCGTTTGGATTAAAGAATGCTGGAGCCACTTATCAAAGGGCTATGATGGCAATATTTCATGACATGATGCACATAGATCTGGAAGTGTATGTGGATGACTTATTGGTTAAATCGAAAACAAAGGCTGAGCACGCCAAAGTTTTGGCAAGGGTATTAGAGAGATCGAGAGAATATCAGTTAAAGATGAACCCCAAGAAATGTGTATTCGGGGTATCTTCAGGAAAATTGCTTCGATTTATCGTCAGCAAACGGGGAATTGAAATCGATCCTAATAAGGCGAAGGCTATTAGAGAAATGTCCCCTCCCAAAAACTTGAAAGAGTTGAGAGGATTAATCGGGAGGTTGCAATTTATTCGCCGCTTTGTCTCCCAGCACTCACAAAGGTGTAAGCCGTTTTACGAGCTTACCAAGCCGGGAGTCAAATTCGATTGGGACGATAAGTGTCAGGAGGCATTCGATGGATTAAAGAACTATTTAGCAAGTCCTCCTGTTTTGAGACCACCATCTCCAGGAAAACCATTGATACTTTACATTTCAGTCCTGGATGATGCAGTGGGGGCTGTCCTAGCACAAGAGGATGAAGAAGGAAAAGAGAGGGCATCCTATTATCTCTCTAAACTTCTCAACCCCGCTGAACAGAGATATACGGCGATGGAGAAAACATGTGCAGCATTGGTTTGGGTTGTGCAGAAATTGAAGCATTATTTTCTGGCCCATGAAGTCCATCTCATCGCTAGGATGAATCCGATCAAATTCCTTCTGGAGAAATCTGTTCTTATTGATAGGTTAGCACGATGGCAAAGCTTTCTATCTCAATTCGACATCACTTATATTCAGCAGAAAGCGATCAAGGGCTATGCCATAGCAGAACATCTTGCTCATCATCCCCTTCCCCGATTTGATCCAATGCGATCAGAGTTTCCGGATGAGGAACTGATGTCCGTAAATCAAATCAGAGATGATATGTGGACTCTGCATTTTGACGGAGCTCTGAATTCTCATGGAAAAGGGATCGGTATTGTTCTGTTATCACCTGAAGGTATCACCATTCCACAAGCCTTTCAGCTTGATTTTCCAGTTACAAACAATATAGCTGAATACGAGGCACTCCTTGCTGGTCTCGAGGCTGCACATTTTCATGGTGCCACCAAACTCAGGATTGTAGGTGATAGCCAATTGATTCTTCGCCAAGTGCTGACCAAGTATCGAACTCTCGATCCCAAGCTCAAGCCTTATCAAGAGCTTACTTTTGCTTATTCAAAGCTTTTCACGAAATTGATCTTTGTCCATGTCCCTAGGAATCAGAACATCTTAGCTGACGCTCTAGCTTCACTTGCATCTTCTCTTGATTTTCCAATCAGCAAGCAATCTGAATCAATCATAGTTCATAGGCGTCTTTCACCCGCCGTGAAAGATCCTTCATTTCTTAGAACTAAGGAGAAATTGCTGAAGAAAGTCAGGGACGGAGATATCATTGAAAAAAGAGAAATCATGTTGATGGAGCTGTTAGAAGAGATGGATGATGAACAGAAGCCATGGTATTTTGAAATTGCAAAATATTGTGAAGATCAATCGTATCCTGAGGAAGCTACAACTGAGGAGAAAAGAGCTATCAGGAGAGTTGCTCAAAGATACACCCTAGTTGGGGGAGCATTATACAAGAGAGGTTTTGATGGAGTTCTTCTGAGATGTCTAGACGAAGATGAACTTTGGAAGGTTATGGAAGGAGCTCATAGTGGAGTTTGTGGTGGTCATGTCAATGGACAGATGTTAGCAAAGAATATCCTTAGACAAGGATTTTATTGGCCAACCATGGAAGAAGACTGTGTAGGATATGTTCGTAGGTGTGCTAAATGTCAACTTCACGCCGACAAAATTCATTCTCCTACATCTTCACTCCATCCTGTTTCTTCCCCATGGCCTTTCTCCATGTGGGCTTTCGACATTATTGGACCTCTTGGTAACCCAGATTCCGGCATCAAGCAAAAATCTTTCATTCTCACGGCAACGGAATACTTCACCAAGTGGGCAGAAGCTGAAGCATACGTGGAGATCAAAACATCAACCGTCTGCAAGTTCATCATGAAGAACATCATCACTCGATTTGGAATTCCAAGCACCATCGTCACCGACAACGGACCGCAGTTCGTGTCACAGGAATTGAAGGACCTCTGCAACAGGTATAAAATTGCATTGCATCATTCGTCTCCTTATTATCCGCAAGGCAATGGCCAAGCAGAGGCAACAAATAAGACTTTGATAAAAATCATCAAAAAGACGTGCAAATCTAATAAATTCACAGATTGGCTAGAAAAATTGGTTGAGGCTCTATGGGCCTACCGAACTTCAATCCGCACACCTACTGGGCAAACTCCTTATTCCTTAACATTTGGAATGGAGGCGGTAGTTCCATATGAGATCCTCATACCGTCATTAAGAGTACAGTTGAATAAGGAATTTTCCATTGATGAACATCGTTCAACACTCCTTGCTCAATTGGAACTTTTAGACGAGAAAAGATGGTCAGCTGCTAATTATGCAAAAGTTTATCAAAACAGACTAGCACGTTTTTATCAAAAGAAAGTCATTGAACGTAAGTTCAAAGTCGGTGAAATGGTTGTCAAAAGAATTTTTGTAAAACCTGGTGGTCCGCGTTCTAAGCTCCAACCCAACTGGGAAGGACCTTATGTTGTATCGCACGCTTTTCCTGGTAATACTTATCGTCTTGTTAATGCAGAAGGAGAAGAGCTAAAACATCCCTGGAATGGTTTACATCTTAAGAAATACTACCCTTACGTTAAAGAGTCGATCAGTATGGTACAAAGACCAGTGGAATCAGAAAATTTATAAATTCAAATTTCCTTATCAGTCTGAATAACTTAATTTCAAGCCCATTACTGCACACACTGACACGTTTGATTCGTGAATAACAAGAGATGACAAGTCCTAAAGAATATCGAAAGCTTGACTGAAAGTGTAAAGTACAAATCATTCTTTTAAAGTAAAAATTCTATTTTAAACTCGGTCCATGATGTCGGAACGAGGCTTAGAATAGACTACCAAGAATACCCGCCATCTTAGTAGGAGGCCGTCATAAAAAAATGGGGGAGATCCGTCCCGAAGCAAAAAGAAAAGAAAGAAAAGAAAAAGCAAGGCAAAAGTCAAATGTCAAATCAAAAGGCCATTACATTACAAACGTTACATCAAGGCCATGAAATGAAATAAAAGGGAACGCAAGGTCGATAAATACCCCGGAAAGGAAATGACCGAACCCCAACGGATATTAGGGTAGGAAAGGAACATCTTTTTAAGTCTCCGAAACCTTCTCATGGGCTTTCTAAACTTATTCATCTTTTCTTTCTAAAGAGATGTACTCCAAACTTAAGGAATAACTTAGATTGACTAAGGGTCAAATCATCAAATGGGATCACGAATGGAAACACGAATTCAAACACGATGGGTTTAAGTTGAGTTGTTAAAGAATAATTTGGAAATTAAGTTAATAAATGAATATGATCTTTTGATCCAAGTACCATGCTGATCTTTTAGTCAAAAATCCAAAAAAATACATAAGTCAAAAATCCAAAAAATACATTTCAAAAATCCAAAAAAAATACATACATTTCAAAAATCCAAAAAAAATACATATGTCAAAAGTAAAAAAAAAAAAACATACATATATCAGAAATCCAAAAAAATTACATACGTCAAAAGTAAAAAAAAAATACATATGTTTCAAAAAATTCAAAAAAAAAATACATATGTCGAAATTAAAAAAAAAGGCATATATTTCAAAACCCCAAACAAAAATGAATATTTCAAAACAACAAAAATATTTCAGTTAGCATCTGCTTGTTGCATTTAGTGTGTTTCATTTCTTTTATTTTCAGCGAGCATTTGTCTGCTTGTATGTTGCATTTTTGCTTAAGTTTGATTATTCTCATTACCTTTGTTAATAAAGGCTATGCCCCTTGACCATTTATTGAAGAAAAGATTGATTGACCATTTATTTGGTCAGGCAAGGGGCTAAGCCTAAATAGATACTTAACCTGTTTGTTAAGTGTGTACAGGATGCAAAATAAGCACAGGAACACAAGATTGGAGCCAAAAGTTTCATATATATTATCAAAAGGAGTTTTTGTACATGATATACATAAAAAAAAAAGAAAAGATACATGAGCCCTCAAGGCTGGCTCTCCCCTCCGCCCTCGTCCAACTGGCTCTGGGCCTCATCAGGCGCATCTGGTGCTGGCCCTCGACTAGGAGGTGGAGGTGGTCCCATCGCGCTCGGCCCCGCATGACCGGAAGATACAGCAGCACTGGCGGTGAAGGCACTGGTCAGACCACACTCATGGGCACGCTGCCGAGCTTGCTGATACCGCTCCTCCACACTCCGGCGCTCATGCTCTGCAATGCCAAGTTGAACCCGAAGAGCAGATATCTCGGCGTCCATCTTCTGTCGCTCCTGCCTCTCCCACTCTCGCTCCTCGTTGATGAACCCCAGTCGAGACTGGATGTGTGCAATTCTCGAGGAAGATCTCCAGTGGAGAGACGAGCCACCTGCTCCTCCAGAGCCCTGATCCGCTCTGCATCAGCCTCGGCACGAGCCGCTGCAGCACGGGCATGCTCTAGCTCCACTTCAGCCCTCTGAAGGGCTTCCTGAAGCTCAGCAACCTGAAAGGAAGTCATTGTTAGTCCAAGGCAATCAAATAATCAAGTAATCAATTTCAGAATTCAAAAGTTGAAGAACTTACCCGAACAGCACGGTCCTCCTCTGCGAGAGAAGCCCGGTGGATGGCGGAGGCGAGCTGACTCTGGAGGTCAGCAAGAGCAGCACCATGAGCAGCAGACGAGGAAGACGAAGCTCCGTGGGTAGGGGGAGCCGCCTGGGTGTAGACGGCTCGCTGCACCGAAAGACAACTGTCAGTGGTTAATCGCCAAAACAATCAATTAATTAAAACAAGCATTCATAAGCATTCATACATACCAGGTCATATAGTTCCTTCTGAACTTGTTCTAGCTGGGCCTCCGCATCATGTAGGCGGGCCCGGAGGTCGACGATGACCGCATCACGCGCATCCTGCATGTCATACATACATTCATTCACAAATGTAAATCAAGATAATAATAAAATTAAAGACGCATGAAGCATACTTACATCGAGTGGTCGAAGGAGCCGAAGCTGATCGGCGTAGTGGACCCGGTACTGCTGGAGGTAGCCCTCGCTACTCACCGCACGGGACTCCACTCGTACGCCCCGACGATGCCAATCCTCATACTGCTCCGGGAATTTGGCACGCCAGTCGGTGAGGGCTTGCTTCCCCCTCATGTTCCTGCCCACACCCTCCGGGACTTCCTCATCTATCCACTCTTGGTGGAGGCCCAACGTCCTCATCACGAGCCGGAGGCGGAGGGGCTCGATCTCGTTGAGGCAATGTACCCACATCTGCCTCCCAAACCGCCTCCTGCCAGCCGTCACCCACGGCTGACCCTCCTCGTTCATGCCCAGGTATGGGCGCCAAATCACCTGCATATAGGTTAGATGCATTCATAAATAACTTGCATTTAATGAATAAAAAGATTGCATTTAATGAAATTAAACAAGTTAAAAGTTTACCAAAAGTTCTGGATAATCCAGAAATTGACGGCAGAGGGCCGTCAGCTGATGATGCTGTGGAGCCGTGCCCACAATCGGCTGCCAACGGCAGGCAAAAGGGATGGCGTTTGGACGAACGATCCGCGCTCTTGCGAGCGGGAAGTAGTAGTAGCTCCACACCTGCATTCATGAACATATAGGTTAGAAAAAGCATCATATCATATTGCACTGCATATAACAAATAATTAAACAAGTTAATACCTGAAGAAATGGCGAGAAGCCACTGATGGTAGTCTCACGGTCCGGCGTGACCGCGGATAAGTCGGCGAAGAGGTGAGCCAGAAGGGCTGCACCCCAGGCATAATCTCCTAAGCTATCTAGGTCATCTAACAAGTAAAGAAACCTACAATGGATATGGTCGCCCTTCGTACCGAAGAGCAACCGACCGAAAAAGAAAACTAAGAAGACCCTCAGCTGTCTATCTACCTCCTCTACCTGACTGGGGTCACTACAGTAGACTGAGGAATATGACTCGGCTAGTCTAATCTTAAACTCCTCCCGGGTCTCGTCAGACCGACGCCGGGGCTCATCTAATCCTAGTGCAGCCTCTACCTCTACCCTGGGGACCATCCTAGATTCTCTACCTATGCTGGATACCTCTATCCCTAATAGAGCCTCAGCTAGTCCCTGATAGTTGGGGTAAGTAACCCCACTAACAGGTCGGCCCTCTACCCGGAGGCCAGTGATCCTGGCCACATCCTCTAGGGTGGGGATCATATGCCCCCACGGCATTAAGAAAGCATGGCTTTCCGCATGCCACCTCTCCCTCAAAACCTGCAAGAGGACTAGATCAAGCCAGAATGGCTCGATGTCCAATACCTCACCGAATCCCATCCGACGCAGGCGCGCCTTTTGGAAATCCGGGAGCCCTCTATAAGCCCCTATAACAAGATCCCAACTAATCCTAGCCCTCATCACTCCCTGCAAATAAAAACATAAAAATAAGGGTCAGTAATTAATAAAAACAGGAAAAATCAGTTCTGTCTTGAAAGGCGTCAGCCTACATGGACGTCTTTTAAAACACGTCAGCATGCCTTGACGCGATTCAAAATGTTTATTCCTAATTAAAAAAATCCGGAATTTATCTTGAAAGACGTCGACCCATGGTGACGCCTTTTGAATGGCGTCACCTGGTCTGGACGCCTTTCAAGTCCAGATTTCGGGTTCTTTCAAGAAACCCCGTTCTCCCTTTTTTCTTCATCCAATCACACCCACAGGGAGCTTACCGTGTGGAGGTCGCCCTCCTCTTCTTCTTCCACCGCCATAGGTGCCGGTGGAGGTAGTTCTTCCTCCAAGAAGGCCGCCGCCTCGGCTAGCAACGCCGGGATCTCCTCGGGAGCTTCTTCCTCTTGCCTTCGCCGCCTCTTAGCTAGGGTCTTCATCTTCTTGGAGCCTTCACCACATTCCATAGCTCGAATAGAGGAGGTTTTGAGGGAGAGATCGCCGGAGATCGTCGCCGGTGAGGTGAAGAGAGAGAATTCTTGGAAAAGTGAGGAAGAAAGGGGCCTTCGCGGGTCTGTTAACGAAAGGCTGAAAGGCGTCGACTCAGGATGACGCGTTTTAAGGGTGCAAAAGTTGAGGCGGCACAGACAGAGGTTTGAATTTGAATGAAAGACGTCTACCTAAGTGGACGTGTTTCACTATTTTGGTTAGAGCCGTACAGAGGAAAATGATGAAAGGCGTCTTAGTGGGTTGACGCGTTTCAGAGAATTAATCATGGAATTAATGACAGAATACTGGAAAAAGTAGGAGAGAGAGTTGAAAGGCGTCTTTTTAGGCAGATGCATTTTAAGGTTTAAATCGGGTTTTTGAGGATTAAGTTGAATTTCTAGAAAAGAATTATGGTTGAAAGGCGTCATCATGTACAGACGCGTTTTAAGCTTTAAATCGGGTTTTTGAGGATTAAATTGAATTTCTGGAAAAGAATTATAGTTGAAAGGCGTCAGCTTAGGCAGACGCGTTTTAAGTTTTTGAGGATTAAATTGAATTTCTGAAAAAGAATTATGGTTGAAAGGCGTCTTTGTGACTGGACGCGTTTTACATTTTTACAGAACCCGAACTGTTGAATTTTCAGGAAAAATCAAGTTTTTTCTAAAGGAAAAATCATGTGCACATCACAGAAAGTTGAGGAAAGGTTTTGAGGCATGAAAAAAACTTCTTTATTCAATAAAATTCTTTATTACATCATAAAGAAAAAATAAAAGAGAAAGAGGACATTCAAGGAAGAATTTCATGAAGACCTTTAAGGTAGGGAAATTTCAATCCTCTATCTCTATCTTTAGAGGATTTTACATGGTAACTGAAGCCAAGGTTCCATAGAGTGGTAATGATTTGTACGGCTTCATAATCTTCGTCGGATTCCAAGTCGCGCTTCTTGATCGGAAGTGTGGGAGAGAACTCGGGGAATTCACGACGGCCCAAGCTAAGTTGAGTAAGGCACCGATGTGGATTGTATAGCACGAACTCGGTGGCTCCAATCAACTTAAGGTCTGCTCCTGCTGCACGGCGCACCCACACAGGTTTTCCAACCAGAGCAAGTGGAGACGAGTCGAATATATCGGATGTCATGAGCTTTAAATACTCTCTCCAATCGGCTCGGGTCTTGAGTTTTGGAACCTTGTTAACCATGTGCTCATTGAACTTTACAATATTAGCTATGCAATGAATTGGGCTATTCAAGTAAATCTGAGATGGATTCAAAGGCCTTTTCTTGCTGTGCTCAAATTTGAAGTGAAGTTCAACCCATAAGGCGAAGAGTAACATACATCCGTAAGGAGGACAGCCCACAGACGCTGCAGAAAGCCCACTATAAAGATATGCTAAGAGTGCAGTGCTAATGGATTTACCTTCAAAGATTGCGCATATGGCACTGACTTGGTCATCTTCTAAGATGTTATCCTGCGCAGAAAAGAACAAGGCACCGGCAAGGCATGTAACTAAGGCTTTTGTTACATCCTCCGCTTCATCCTCTCTTAGATCATCAATTTCGTACAGCGTCCACTCGGCTAGCTTGGTAAGATTGATCCCCTTTTTAGTAAGACATCCTTTAGCTTCTGAAGGATCTTTCATAATAGATGTCAACAATTGTTGACCGGTGATTCTCTCTTTCATCAAAGCTATCTTCTCTTTATTCTCTTTGGTCTTTGGGAGACCTAAAAGAAGCTCCGCCTCCTCCAAAAGGATCGTGCACTCGAAGTCTTGGAAGAAGAACGTATGAGTTTGGGGATGCCACCACTCGATCAAGGCACCCATAGCCGCCCAATCTACGTTCGCGCTCTTGTAATGCTTGGCAAGCACTACAAGACCTTGAAGATTCCACTTGGATATGAATACTTGCATGGAAAGCTTGATGCTTTTTGCAAGTTTACGAATCCAAGGTAAGGAAGTAAACTTCCTTGGGCCAGGAAACATGGGATAGTTCTGAAAATCAAAAGAAAAGACGAAGAACGTGATGAGGAACATGAAGAACATGATTGAAAAAGAAGTTGATTGAACTTACTTGGAGATTGAGATTTCTTCCATTGAGGTGATTCTCCATATCAGAAAACTGCTCCAAGGACATCTTCATCTTCTTGATTGAAGAATTCATCCTCCCTTTTTCGGAGTTCTTCCTTCTTGAAACTTGGAAACCTTGGGACTTTGAAGAAACATTGAAGAAAACTCAACTTTTGATCTTTGGATTGTGATAGGATTGCTTGGGAACGACCTAAGGATGTTTATATAGACAGCATTGCGATCCTAGGAAGACTTTTCTAGATTGGAAAAGGGATGTGCATTGATAGTGTTGGAATTCGAGTAGAGAACAAGCAGAAACCTGTTTCTGTGAGTAAAAGGCGTCGATGAGTACTGACGTGTTTCAACTTTAAATGGCGACACGACGCGTTTCAGCTCTTTATATGATTTACCCGAAATTCTATGTTTTCATGTTTAAATTGAATATTTGTTTGGAATTACTAATAATTTTGATTGCAGAAAATTCAAGAAAGCTGAGTAAAGCTGGAAATGTCAAGAAGATTCCACTGTGGGAGTTCAAGAAGTCTCGACCGTGGCTAAAAAGACGGTTATTTCTACCCTTGTATTATTTCATGTAATTATTGTGCATTCGCATTACTATATGATAAATATTTACTAGAGTATGTCAAGGACCTTGTGGTTTTGATGAAACTGGAATTTGAGTTCCCCTTCAACAAAAACAGTGATAATTCCAGAGGATTCTTAATCGCACGGATAGGCTGTTGGATTGTTAATCAGTGAGGACGATGGTTCCACTTTTGTGAAACGGTGCGTGGATAAACGAGCTTCGGCTTAGCACTGGATTACAAGAATTGGTATCTTGACTCATTAATGACAATTTAACAATATTATCCTTGATTAATTTATATTTCATTTGACTTTATATTTTTCTTTTAGCCCAGCATGCATCATGTAGGACTTTGAAATCATTGTAATAAGGATTAATTGCTGATTAAGTTTCAGACCATTAATCAAACAATCTCAAACATGATATGAAATATTCCATTCCGAATTGAGTATCTTGATTATCTTTGAGATTCGCTTGAAGATATCCTTGGAATTCTATCCTTTCTTGGATTCTTTATCCAATATTCTTGTTTTCTTTTAAGATCCATTATGGCTGCAGCACGTCCACATTGGCTGGCAAACGCTCCCCATGATGAAACCTGCAGTGTCTATGACCTGAGGTACTTCCCACTCCGAGGAGGTTGGTCGACCTTATTTTATTTCCTTGTCTACCTCATCCAGACAGGATTAATTCCATTGATCTCATTGAGCTATCTTCATTGATAATTTTGAGAAAAATTCCAATCATGTGATGTTAAGAGCGTGTCTCATCACACCTTGGCATCACCTTTTCAGTACATTCCATTTCATTTCACTCCCTTGCAAAGACGATGCCAAGGTGAGGCAGCTGTAGACACGCTAATTTTGACGTCATTTTGAGTAAATTTCATATCATATAATAATGCCTCAGAATGGTCTGATAATTAATCATTGATTAATTTTTATTGATATTTTTGAGTGTCGGGTTTAACAGACATGTTTAAGTTAATCAATTGAATTGATTTTAGCTCAAATTTCAGTTAAAATATGAAGAATCCTAAAAGGCGTCGACCCATGTGGACGCGATTTAGAGTTTATTCCTATTTTAGCGCTTAAATTTGAATTTGAATTAATTGATTTATTAGCTAAAAGGCGTCTGTAAGGGTCGACGCGTTTTAGGTTTCCTAGGCTATTTTAACTTATCTTCCGGATGTTTATCCTTATCTTAATTAGTGTAAAAGACGTCTGCACACGTAGACGCGTTTTAGCTAATAAAGATAAAGATAAGTTTTCCCGGATATTTATCCTTATCTTAATTAATCTGAAAGGCGTCAGCCTATGTGGACGCGTTTTAGATAATTACAGATAAAGATGCATTAATCAGTATTTATCTGTTGATTAAGGTGGATAAATCCTAGATTTTTCTATGTTAATCGCGAACGCAGAAAATGCCTATAAATACCTTGCATATCAAAGAGTTAAAAAAGAGAGAGAATTAAGTTGAGTTGAGCCATAGCGTTATAGCGATCTGAAGATCGAAGCAACCACGTCGGAACGCCGGAGCGCTGCCATTTCCAGAAGTCGGCGTCCCTTTCAAGATCTTCATCCTTTTAAGGCTTCAAACCAACTGGGCATAAGTGTTTCAATTCTGCAATTTCATTTTACATCTTCATTAGTTTCATTCTCATATTCACTTCATGCAACACACACCACAGCATTAATTTTCCAAAACCTATTTGTTTTAAAGGGGTTTCAAAGCCAATTAAACAAGTGAGTTTGCTGTTTAAGCATGTTTATAATCATGGTTAGTTTTGATATTACTTCCACTTAAATTCTCATCAGTGTTTCTTCATTTTCGTTTTCTTTCTCTGTCTCTGCTGCACTCAACAACAAGAAGAGAATAAAAGGGGAAATCAAGCACAAAGCCAGAAGGACTTCTGGACGATCCTCAACCTCAAACTCAACAGCAAGAACAAAAGAATAAGAAATGGCTCTCTTTCTTCAGCCGGCTGAAGGAGGGGAACCAAAGACTCATTCTTCCGCGTTCAAACAGGTAGGCGATCATATCTCTCTTTTGAAACTTTTTAGTTAAAAGTTTCTGGCGATCACTGCACTTTAGTTGCTGTCTTTAATAGGTTAGTTTACACTAAACAACATAGCTTTTTCATGTTAATCACACGAGCATTTTCAGCACCTACAGGAGGAGTGGGACCGAGACAAGTGACGGGATCCGCAGCCGCGGTACCTGCCGCTACCCGCTCCCCCTTCCCGAATGCTTATGGAAGTGAAGGGCATGCTCCGGCGGCCGGAGCGCATCAAAACTGATCCTCGCCGAAGGGACCCCGGCAAATATTGTGAGTATCATCGGGAGATCGTCCATTCAACTGATGAATGCCGGCACCTGCGGGAGGAGATCGACCGCCTCATCAGAGAGGGCAGACTGCTACAGTATCGGCGAGAACAACCTCAGCAACAGCGGAACCGAGACGTCCCTGAGGCGACCAGGCCGCAACAACCCTCGGAGAAGGAAGCCACTCCTCCGCCAAAGGTTACTTCGGCTCCGGTGGAAACATCTCACCAGAGACCCAGCGCTGGGTCAATCATGATGATATCCGGTGGGCCGGGAGAAGGATGGAGGCGTCGTCAGCTCAGCTCCACAACAATAGCAGCAGTTGATGTCGAGCCGAAGCGGTCTCATCAAGAAGACATCACCTTTGGCCAAGAGGACCTGACTGATATTCAGGTTCCTCACGACGACGCCCTCGTTGTAAACGCTGTAATAAACAGCTACGATGTTCATCGTATTTTTGTTGATAATGGAAGCGCTCCAAACATATTATTTTATGATTGCTTTGTAAAAATGAGATTGAATGAGGCTAATATGAAGCCTCACCGGGGGCCTCTATTCGGTTTTAACGGCTCGCCTTGCCGAGTAGAGGGCATTGTCCGGCTCCCTGTGACCATAGGTTCGGCTCCCCGGCAATTAACCGTAGAAACGGATTTTGCCGTTGTAAAAATTGATTCAGCTTACAACGCCATCTTTGGCCGAAGGCTAATCGGCGGGATCGGAGCTGTACCCTCATCCTTTCATCAAACGCTAAAATTCCATACCAGCCATGGAATAGGCGAAGCCAAGGGGAATCAAGAAGCAGCTCGGCAATGCTACATGATTTCGGTCAAGGGAAAGTCTGCGGCTGAATCCCTATCGATCGAATCTTCGGCCGAAGCATCCTCGGGAGAGGAACTCGTCGCCATCCCGGTTCCGGTTGGCGAGGGACGAATCCTAATGATAGGCTCCGGCCTGGAGAAAACCGAAGCAGAAAGACTAGCCGAGTTCGTGAAGGAGAACCTCGACGTCTTCGCCTGGTCTCCAGCTGACATGCCCGGGGTTGACGCGGAAATAGCAGAGCATCGGCTGCATGTCGATCCTAACCAGCCCTCGGTCAAGCAGAAGCGGCGCACTTTCAACCAGGAAAGGAGAGCCGCCATTCAAGCCGAAGTTCAAAAAGGGCTGGACGCCGGGCATCTCCGAGAAGTACATCACCCAGACTGGATCGCTAACGTGGTGATGGTGCCCAAAAAAGATGGCAAGTGGCGAATGTGCGTGGATTTCACCAACCTCAACAAAGCCTGTCCGATGGATAGCTTCCCGCTACCTCGGATAGATTAGGTGGTGGATGCGACCTCCGGCCACGAGCTTCTGAGCTTCCTCGATGCCTATTCAGGCTACCATCAGATCCGAATGCATCCGGACGACGAAAGCAAGACCAGCTTCACGACTGATCTCGGTCTGTACTGCTATACCCGGATGCCCTTCGGCCTGAAGAACGCTGGCGCGACATATCAGCGCCTCGTCAACAAAATATTTGCCCCGCAGCTCGGCCGCAACATGGAAGTCTACATCGACGATATGCTGGTGAAAAGCTGCGTCGCTGCAGACCACCTGACCGACTTAGCCGAAACATTCTCCGCCCTGCGCCAATACAAAATGAAGCTGAATGCAGCTAAGTGCGCCTTCGGGGTGGCCTCCGGGAAGTTCCTCGGCTATATGGTCACTCACCGAGGGGTAGAAGCTAACCCCGCAAAGGTTTCGGCCATCATTCAGATGCACCCTCCGGCTACCCTCCGAGAGGTTCAAAAGCTAAACGGAAGGATTGCCGCCTTAAGCCGCTTCATGTCTAGAGCGGCGGATTACTGCTTTCCCTTCTTTAAGCTGCTGAAGAAGGCCAATAGCTTCTCCTAGACAGACGAGTACCAGTCGGCCTTCGAACAACTGAAGGTCTATCTCTCCAAGGTTCCCATCCTATCCAAGCCGGTCCACGGAGAGTCGCTGTTCCTCTACCTCGCGGTATCCGAGACAGCTACCAGCGCCGTCCTCGTCCGGGAGCAAGACGGCGTTCAGAAGCCCGTCTACTATATAAGCCGAGCCCTCCAAGGAGCAGAGCTTCGGTATCTTGCTCTTGAGAAGCTAGCTTTGGCCCTCGTGTCATCTGCGAGGAGGCTCCGGCCCTACTTCCTCGCCCACTCTATAAAGGTCCTCACCGATTAGCCTCTGAAGCAAGTCCTCTCCCGGCCTGAGGTGTTCGGCAGACTGGCGAAGTGGGCAATTGAACTAGGAGAATTCGACATCTCCTATATGCCTCGGGTAGCAATAAAAGCTCAAGCCCTAGCCGATTTTATTGCCGAGCTCACTCCCGAAGCTCCCTTGGCGTCTCCACCAGACGTCATTATATCCGAAGCCGAGGATACTTCGGTTCTTACGCCTCCGGCCGACGAGTGGCGGCTATGTAGATGGCTCCGCGTGCTCCATGGGCAGTGGTGCCGGATGGATCTTGGCGTCTCCCGGAGGGGTCGTCACGGAGTATGCGCTACGCTTCTCCTTTCCAGCTACCAATAATGCCGCCGAATACGAAGCCCTTATCTCCGGCCTTCGGGCCGCTAGAAAGCTTGGCGTGCAGAACATAAAAGCATTTAGCGACTCTCAGCTAATCGCCAGTCACATTTCTGGGGAATACGAGGCACGGGATGCGATAATGGCATCTTATCTCCAGGTAACTCGCAAGATCCTCGCCCAATTCAATTCCTATGAAATCGTGCGGATCCCGAGAGCCGAGAATGCTCGAGCCGATGCTCTCTCCCAGCTAGCATCAACTCAGGATGGGGGAGGAGGCCGGATGATTCTTGTAGAAGAACTCGCCGAGTCAAGTCTCGAAGAGCCGGATGTCATGCAAGTCACCGAAGCTGAAACCGAGACCTGGATGACTCCCTTAGTCACTTTCCTCCTCCGAGGAGAAGTCTCGCCCGATCCGAGGGAAGCAAAATATATTCGGCAGCGCTCCTCTCACTTCCTTCTCATGGACGGGCTGTTATATAAAAAGTCCTTCGGCTGACCCCTCTTGCGATGCCTCGGTCCGGCCGAAGCTAATTACGCTCTACAAGAGGTACATGAAGGGGTATGCGGGGCACATGCTGGAGGAAGGGCCCTGGCTCACAAACTTCTAAGGCAAGGATACTGGTGGCCGACGCTCCGAGAGGACGCTACTGCCCTCGTCTGTTGTTGCGATCAATGCCAGAGGTTCAGCTCCCTCATCCACTAGTCAGCAACCCTTCTAACTCCTTTATCAGACCCTTGGCCTTTCGCCCAATGGGGAATCGACCTCTTAGGGCCATTTTCCGTCGCCATCGGCCAAAGGAAGTTCCTTATCGTGGCGGTAGACTACTTTACTAAATGGGTAGAAGCCGAACCCCTCGCGTCCATAACCGATAGCAACGCATGGAACTTCGTGTGGAAGTCCATCATCTGTCGGTACGGCATCCCCCGGGCCATCATCTCAGACAACGGCAAACAATTCGACAGCCATCAGTTCAATGACAACTGCGCCAGCTTCGGCATTCTCCATAAGTTTACATCAGTAGCACACCCCCGGGCAAACGGCCAGGTCGAGGTCACTAACCGAAGTCTATTACAAGGACTGAAGACTCGCCCGCCTCGGCGAAGCCAAAGGCCGATGGGTGGAAGAGCTACCAAGTGTTCTATGGGCGTATCGGACTACAAGCTGAACCCCAACCGACGAAATCCCGTTCCGCATGGCTTATGGGATAGAAGCCGTTATTCCTGTCGAAATCGGCCTTCCCTCTTCGAGAGTCCTTACTCATGATCCGGAAGCCAATGGGGAAGCCTTAAAAGATCACCTTGATCTCATAGAAGAAACCAGAGATAAGGCTCGCATTCGGCTAGCAGCTTATCAGCAGCGCATGGCCAGGTACCACAACACTCGAGTGAAGCTCCGAAGTTTTGAAACTGGGAAGCTCGTATTGAGGAATGCTCATGCGTCCAAACCCGCCGAAGCCGCAGGAAAGCTTTCTCCCAATTGGGAAGGGCCATATCGTGTAAGGGAGGTAATTCGACGAGGGGCTTATCCGTTGGAAACCCTTTCGGGCCAACCTCTCCCTCGCACCTGGAATGTGGAACGCCTTCGGTGTTATTTCATGTAAGTTACTTCCCCCGGAATTTAGCCGGAAGGCATGAGTAAATTTCTCCCCTTTATATCATATATGGTATTCTCTTTAAGTCCGTATAAACCGTACCGGAAGTGGCCTCGGCCATGCAAACCGTATCGGTAGCGGCATGGTATTCTCTTAAGTCCGTGTAAACCGTACCGGGAGTGGCTTCGGCCATGCAAACCGTATCGGGAGCGGCATGGTATTCTCTTAAAGTCTGCGTAAACCGTACAGGGAGTGGCTTCGGCCATGCAAACCGTATTGGGAGCGGCATGGTATTCTCTTAAAGTCCGTGTAAACCGTACCGGGAGTGGCTTCGGCCATGCAAACCGTATCGGGAGCGGCATGGTATTCTCTTAAGTCCGTGTAAACCGTACCGGGAGTGGCCTCGGCCATGCAAACCGTATCGGTAGCGGCACGGTATTCTCTTAAGTCCGTGTAAACCGTACCGGGAGTGGCCTCGGCCATGCAAACCGTATCGGTAGCGGCATGGTATTCTAAGTCCGTGTAAACCGTACCGGGAGTGGCTTCGGCCATGCAAACTGTATCGGGAGCGGCATGGTATTCTCTTAAAGTCCGTGTAAACCGTACCGGGAGTGGCTTCGGCCATACAAACCGTATCGGGAGCGGCATGGTATTCTCTTAAAGTCCGTGTAAACCGTACCAGGAGTGGCTTCGGCCATGCAAACCGTATCGGGAGCGGCATGGTATTCTCTTAAGTCCGTGTAAACTGTATCGGGAGTGGCCTCGGCCATGCAAACCATATCGGGAGCGGCATGGTATTCTAAGTCCGTGTAAACCGTACCGGGAGTGGCTTCGGCCATGCAAACTATATCGGGAGCGGCATGGTATTCTCTTAAGTCCGTGTAAACCGTACCGGGAGTGGCCTCGGCCATGCAAACCGTATCGGGAGCGGCATGGTATTCTAAGTCGGTGTAAACCGTACCGGGAGTGGCTTCGGCCATGCAAACCGTATCGGGAGCGGCATGGTATTCTCTTAAAGTCCGTGTAAACCGTACCGGGAGTGGCTTCGGCCATGCAAACAGTATCGGGAGCGGCATGGTTCTCTTAAAGTCCGTGTAAACCGTACCGGGAGTGGCTTCGGCCATGCAAACCGTATCGGGAGCGGCATGGTATTCTCTTAAAGTCCGTGTAAACCGTACCGGGAGTGGCTTCGGCCATGCAAACCGTATCAGGAGCGGCATGGTATTCTCTTAAAGTTTGTGTAAACCGTACCGGGAGTGGCTTCGGCCATGCAAACCGTATCGGGAGCGGCATGGTATTCTCTTAAGTCCGTGTAAACCGTACCGGGAGTGGCCTCGGCGAAAACCCGCCCGAAAGCTTTCTTCATAGATGGAAAAGCTACCCGGACGGGGAGAATTGGCCCTAGTGTTCATTTCGGGCCGATAGGGGATCATCCACGATGGGAGCTGATAGTAGGAGGCAATGTACTTGACCCCATTGTCATCAAGAATGCAGGCTGCCTCCGAAACATCTCGGCCTGACGTCGGCTGGAAGAGGAAGCCTAGCCCGTGGCGAGAACCTCTTCGGCCTCTTCGGTGCCAGACGATTCGGCCTCATCCTCCATGAGAGAAGCGAGGGAGTTTGAAGAAAGGGGAGATGACAAGGAGGATTCAGAAGGCTAAGACGAACAAGAATAACCTTCGGCCGAAGAACTGCTATTAGCCGAAGGGGAGCTACAGAACATGGATCGCGGAGCAGAGAAAGGAAATTGAGGCTTACCCTCAAATAAGATCTCCTTGATTGCCTACCGCCTCTCAAGCAACGGAAGCTTCCCAGCAACAACTCCAGGTAACAGAGAGCCCCCGGCGACAGACAGGGCGCTCAAAAGCACCTTCAATGGCCCGTTCTTCGCCGGAGAAGCAGGAAGGCTCGGATGATTGCAGGGAAACGCAGGCGCGGGAAGAAGAGAGCGGAACAGTGCCCTGGGGAGGCCTCCTATTTATAGGGTAAAAGTTGAAAACGTCCCCTGCCAAAATCAGCGGCCAAGATCCTCCCCCTCGTCGGCATCGCCTCTCTCAGATGCACGCCACATGTGCCGTCCTTCGGCAATGATAACAGTCTGACTCCGGGATCGAGGGAAGATAATCAATGGCCGGAAGCGGTCCGACCCTTCGGCTGATCACTCGGATGCTCGCCATGTGTTCCGATCCACGTGCTAGGGACGGGAGAGGCAGCAATACAAGTAAAGTCTCGGGCAGAGAGACGAAGTGACCCGCGATCCACGTGATCACCAGGCACGGCCGGGATCCTTTTGTGCTTTTAACGGGGCGACCGGATGCGCGACGCGTGTCCTGTGTTTCCTCACGACGCGACCGTTCTGACGGAGAACTCGACGTCTGTCCCGTCCATCTATCAGGCTTGACATGGCCAGAAGGCTCACCCCTTCGCAATCAAGGACAAAGATATTCGTCACTACATCCCGAACAGAGAAGGCCAATGGCTACTAGCCCTCGGTCGACCGAAGGCAGTTCCTCTTCATAACAAAGCGGAAAGCTTCGGATAGCGCCTGTCACGTTACTCCCCCGAGGAGGCTTCGGACTATACTCTCGCCATCTCATAAATCTGAGGAAGACAAGAGTGGGGGCTATGTGATGAGGCATAATCGATTCGACCCATTAAAACAGGCCCAACACAGATCAGTCCAACAACAGCAGTAAGAAGCCCCCTGGCAGCCTTCGGCCCGTTAGCAGCCCAGCGGCCCTCGGCCCAGTAAGCAGTCCAGTGGTCCTCGGCCCGTCCACGGCCCAGCAACCTTCGGCCCATTAGCGGCCCGATAGCCTTCGGCCCGTTAGCGGCTCAGTAGCCCCTCGGCCCAGCGGGCTCCAGCCCACTAAGCGGCATCTGGCCCATCAGCGGCCCCACCCCCTTCGGCCCAGTAGCCGTATCTGGCCCACTCCGGTGGGAGGGTTAGGCACTATGGCGGTTTACCAATAAACCCAGAACATAGTCCTATATCGGCTGTCACCGTTAAGCATCCTCTATCTTCTGTTATAAATACCCGGCTATTTATTACCAAAGGTAGGTCTTCGTGACCCTTAAGGACTATAGTCCAAAAAGCATTAAAGCTGCTTCTTCCACCTCTTTGACTTATGAATCGAATCATCTTCAGAAGCTAACTTAACCGTCGGAGGGGGTTCCTAAGGGCCAAAGCCCGGGACTCCTGCTGACTGGTTTTTCTTCTTCTTTCCCTCCTGCAGGGGCTCGGTTAGAATCTTCGCCGACCTCTCCGAGTCGGTCTCGGCCACCGACCTCAGGCTTCTTCCTCCGGTCTCGACGCCATTCGTTGGCTGGTCCTCCTCGCCAGAAGGTGCCTCGGCTCTGTCCCGCACCAGCTATCCCTCAACCGGAGGAGCTTCGGCCGCACCTTCCGCAGGCTAGCCCACATCCGACCAAGCGACCTTCGGCATCGGATCTTCGGCCTCGTCTCCGCCCTCGCCGCGTTCCGGATCCCCATCGGGCCTCTTCTCCGATCCGATCCAGCTTCGGATCCCAACTTCAGATTCCAGCTTCGGAATCCGGTCGTGATAGCTTCGGCTACATCAATAATATAATTCTTTGTCTAGATGGGAGCTTTAGGTCCACTGTCCCCGCAACAAGTGTCGCAACCTTTGCACCATTTCCTAGCCTCAAGTCTACCTCGCCCTTGCTCAGCTTCCTCTTACTTATTAGAACTTGTAGATCATTGTAGACATGAGATGCATATCCAATATCTAATACCTAAGGTGATAAATCTCTAATTGACCAGTTTAGATCTATCATATAGATATCTAAAGCTTCTTCAAGTTTTGTCTTTTTCTGAGTCTTTTCTTTGAGGTACTCCTTATAGTTCCTCTTCTAGTAACCCTTTTGGTGGCAATGGAAGCATTCGCCCTTCTCTACTCCTTTGCCTTTGTCCTTTTTAGAGGCTGGCTTTTGCTTGTTCTGCTTCTGTCCCTTGCCTTTCTTAAAGGCCTGGACTGCCTTCCTTTTCTTGTTGGTCCTACCAACTATAAGGATAGTGAGCTTCTCCTTTTGAAGGTTGCACTCTGCAGTCTTGAACATATTAAGTAGTTATGCCAGTGTGGCCTAAATTTTGTTCATGTTAAAGTTAACAATGAGCTGAGAATATGAATATCGAAGTGAGTTGAGGATAAGGTGTTAGTTTTGAATATGGCCTATAAGCCAATCGAACTTATTCTTGTTCATTTATTAATGGCAATAAATATTCATTATGCGTAAATCGTCTCTTTTATATTAATCGTATCATAGGTCTATGAATGTATGCAATGATTGTCAGATTGTGATGAGATTGTAATAATGAGACTGACAATCCATAAATATGCATTCTTAATTGTTCCTAGTCAGTGGATATCTGAGAAGGACATTGGACATCCAGTTATATTGGTACAGGTTGCTCCAGCTCATATGATGAGGGTGATTGATTTTATAGTCACTTGATGTGGAGATACTATGTTGAACCTGTAGGTGCTCATTAGGGAATAAGTTCGCTAAACTGATCAGACATGGATTGCTGGATGGTAAGTTACTTGATTGTTAACCAGGTTGATCCATCATCACAGTAGTGTGGATGGTCCTCGGACTTGGGACACAAAAGTCTCCTTGTTGGTGGACTTCTGGGCTTTGACCAAGGCTTATGGATTCCTATCCATGGGATTTTAGTCAGTCATGTGATTAGGCTCAGTGAAAGACCTTTGAAAAGTGATTGTGTGTCAATAAGAAATTATTTGCTCTCAGTAATTAGAGAGAAAATGCTACAACATAAATGCATCGAAGTCCCTGGCCAGGGCGGACTCAATATTAGGAAATGAGTTTTTTGATATTGATGCATTCATGCCGAATGGGTTGATTGGTTTGGGTTTGACAAGTAACCATATCCTAGGTCAACTCGAGAGCATTGTACAAATGAAGGATTAAATCCATACGGTGACTGCAGACGGACACCCAAGAGTCGGTTACGAAATCCCATCACCTTTCGAGATCATGCGATGTTGCTTGGCACCCAACATGATCAGAGACCCAGACGATTACTGTGAGATGGTAATTTAGTTTAATAATTAATTGAATACCAAATATTAATTAATTGCAATAAGCCAATAAGGAGTTATTGGGTCAAAAATCGGACTGGCATTTGGGCCCTCAAGGTCACATGCAAAAGGGGTTCTCAATTCGGGATATTTAAGTGGGTTTTATATTAACTGAGGGTTTTTGTGAAAAATCATTGGAGTTAGTATAAAAGATAGTGAAGAGGGCTACCCTGGGCCAAGCTCTAGAGTAGCCCTAGCCGCTCCCCTTCTGTCTCTTTCTCTATACTCTGGGAGCCCCCCTTGGAGGCCGTCCGGGCTCCGTCTTCTCTGCTTTGCGATTCCCGCTCATCGGGATCTGTTCGTCCGCATGCCGTGTCAATCATTGCAGATTCAGAAGAATGGCACACTGTCGATTCAAGCGAGGAGACAAGGACGATCCTGCTACAGGAGGACCGCATAGATACCGCTAGAGGCTGGGCGTCTGCGCGGCTGGTGACATTGCTCGTTCGGAACAAGATGAACGTGGATTCGAATATGCGCAAAGTGGGATAGAAAATTTTAATGCTTAGTTTCCGCTACATTCTTCGTGCCCCACCTAATCCTTACACAAGATCCACGCACATCTCTTTGGGTAATGAAAACCCAAGCATAGCCAACCTTTCGATCGACTCAATCATGTTCAGTACATGAGTCTGCACTGAAGATCCTTATGCCATACGAGCATTGAACATAGATTTGGATATCTCATATCTTTCAACCCTGCTTTGCTCTTCAAAGAGCTCCTTCATATTGAGCAGGATCGATCTAGTATCCATCTTTTCATATTGCTTTTGCAACTCATTGCTCATTGAGGCTAACATGTAGCATTGGATAATGGTGAAGTCTTCTTTCCACTTCTCATAGGCTATCATATCTCTTTTAGGGGCATCTAATGCCACTTCAGGTGAAGCCTCATCTTCTAGGATATAGGCAATCTGTTCAGACCTAAGGACAATCTTCAGGTTACTGAGCTAGTTAGAGTAAAATAAAATTTAATTAGTAAAAATTCAATTATTTAATTTATAAAAGATATGGATCTTTATCTAATTATTCTGCCACTATTTTTTGACGGACTGTATAGCCCTCAAATATACAGAACAAGAGACGCCGATTGTCTCTTAGTGGAGATTAAAATCTCACTGACTCATAATGCGGCCTCGGGATAGGCACGACAAACCACACTATGATCATAGAGAAGTCATCTCTTGGCACTTTCAACTCTTTGTAATATCTGATCGTACTTCGGCCCCTAGAACATTAGTGGTCTTAGGATGGGCATGACAAACTACTAATTTCCAGTTTATGCATTACCATCATTGCACAATGAGTATAGATTAGGGTGAGCCCTTGGGATGGGTACAACAAAGCTACATCGTGAGTCTACCCCGTTTAAAGTTTAGTCTGTCATCAAATATCACAAGTCTTGTGGATAGCACAACAAATATGTTTCAATTTGCATGCAGTCCTAAAGCTATAATGATGGAGGGCCATGCAGTATGTACTCTATAATTGCGCTACGACTTAAACTTTAATAACGAGGAATTTAATTATTTTATCTTAGTCTCATTCTAGGTGATAGTAAATAAATATATCGTATATATTTAGATATTTACTATACCTAGATAATAGCATTTGATTCATAATCAAATAAAATCACATGCATCAAATATACATGTCATTAAGGTAGTCATGGACAGCACGGTGACCAAATTAGAGCCATACAATTTATCACCACAATAGTTAATACACCTATTATATCAACAATCAAATGCAATCACATAGGTTGGTGATCTCATTACCTTTCTAGTTGAACTTGTGGATTATCTTTGCTCCTCCTCAACCATCGCGATCAATTACAAATAATGAATATGATACAATTATCAAATACACATTTATACGAGAGAAAGCTTTATGGCAGAGTACATAACTAGAGGCAAGTAGAATTACATTGGAGTATGGAAAGAGAGAAGTACATAGGCCTTAATAATTATCACATAGTTAACACCAAATCATTCTACACACATCCTTATTCAAATCCACAATCACATCATCACATCATATGTTTTATAGTCGTTGTCCATGACCACATGATTAACTTTTAATCAATCTCTTACATGATATAGCTGTTAGTCTTAGGTGGCCTACAAGCCAATCTGACTTTGTAATCTTGTTCATTTATTAATATAATGGCATAATATTCATTATGTGTAAATCATATTAATTATCGTCTCATAATGAAGTCCGTGAATATGTGCGATAGTGATCAGATTATGATGAGATCATATGAATGAGACTGATCACTTAAACATACATATTCTTAATCGTTCCTAGTAGGAGGATATCCGAGAAGGACATCGGATATCCGGTTAGACTAGTACAGATTACTCCTGCTCATATGATAAGTCCGCCCCCTCCTCTGTTTTTCTCTCTCTCTGGCGTCCTAGACATATCCGGATCCCCGGATCTGCTTCGCCGCCTCTCCGACTCCCGTTCGACGGGAAATCGTCTGCGCGTTGCGGCGAACGTTGCGGCGATCGGCGGAGGTCTCGTGGCTGCGAAGAATGCGAAGAATGAGGAATGTGAGGATATCCGTCGCGAGGAGGATCGCGTGGACTCTGCTAGAGGCCGGGCGCTTGCGCGGCTTGCGGTGTCGCACCGACGGAACCGAACGGTTGCGGATTCGAATCCGCACACGGTAAGGCTTTGATACTCTGATTATCGAGATTTTTAGTTTTTTGAAACGGGAATCAGAGCTCCGTTTTATTTTTATTTCCGCTGCGCGGGAGATTCGGAGAAACCCGAGAACCCAACAGTGGTATCAGAGCCAAGTTCCACTATTTCTCGTCCCGTTTCGATCTCCGTTTTAATGTTTCCATGTATTATTCCATGTGATAGTTCGATCTTTTTGAAGGATCCGTGTTCATGTGATGAACACTAATAATAAGAATAATTTGATTATTTTTATTTCTGTAATTTTTGAAATTATATTGGAGAATTTTCGGAGTTCTTCATGCGATGAAGAATGGGGTTTTTCCCGACGTCGTTTTGAAGATTTAAATGGCCATGGAAGATGATTGGATCATCCTAGTGGATCCTTAACTCTAGCTGGTCACTGTGGGCATCTAAACTGCTGCCGTTGTGGCCAAGAAGGGCTGCAAAATAGGGTTCTTCTTCCTCTTGATTTTGGTGTTGATAAAATCAGAAAAAAAATGAAAGAGGGAGGATGAATCGGGCAGTGGCTTCATAGGGGATTCTCCGGCTAGCCCACCGGCGCCTATAGGATCGGCCGGCGCCGCCGCCGGCCCTACTGCAAACCCTGCAACCGGCTAGGGTTTCTGTCTACGTTGCAGGGGCGTCGGGTGGGGGTGGGGGGTGGGGGGGGGGGAGCCGGTCCACGGGCTGGGCCGGGCGGGGCTCGAGCCGGGGTTGGGCCGGTCGGGGGGTTCGGGCCTGGGCTGGGCCGGGAATGAGCCTGGTCTGATCCAGCTGGCTTACCCAGGAGGCCCCTTGTAAGGATCGTGACCTTTGGATCCGGTTTTCGGGGTCGGACCTTGTAGTTCTAACCTTAGTGAGGGCGGAGGTTCTGAGTTGATTCGCGTCAGGACATCGAGACGCGTTTTAAACGGCGTCCACCGTCACAGACGCATTTCAAGTTCTGCCACGTGGGTGCCACGTCGGCTGGCTTCGGGCCGCGAGGGTACGGCCCTGTCTTGTCGACCTGAACGGCGTCCACGTGTGTCGACGCCTTTCAGACTGCGACTCTGGGTTTGTCAGAGTACGGCCCTGACATATCGTCTGAACGGCGTCTGCCTTGAACGAAGCGTTTCAGAGTCTTGTCAGAGCAGCCGTCACATCAACTGAATGGCGTCCGTGGATGTCGACGCGTTTTAGCCAGTCTCTGGTTAACCCCGCGAGCCCTCCTTCTTTCCCTCATTTTCTCCTCTCTTCCTCTCTTTCCCCTTCCGACGAACTCGGCGGCGATCCCTCCTCCTCCCTCTTTTCCTCCCACCGTTTCACCTCTCCCTCCACTCCATCCTCTACCTATCTCCTACCACTACCACCTCCACTTCCACTGCGGCGTTCTACTCTCCGGACGGCGGCCGACGTCACGGAGGAGCAAGGACGACCACGGCGGTACCGGCGGCGGCGTGGGGCGAGTCCGGTGGACGGCTTGAAGCTCGGAGGCGTCCAAGTATCCGGTAGGGTGACGGTTCCCATAGTATTCTATGTTAAAACCATGTTTTTCCCCGTTTAAGCTTATTTGGATCTTTGGTTCGGGGGTAGAATGAGCATGTTTAGGTGTTCTTTTGATGATATGGTGGTTTTGCTATGAATGTGGTTTCCCATGAGTTGTGTTGTCCCTCTTTCTCCTCCGTTTTTGGGTAATTTTGGGGTTATTTGGGGTGAAAGGGAGCCCTCGGGCTCCAGGCAATTCTGTTTCCTGGGGTTAAAAGACGTCGTGCATGGACGACGTCTTTTTGAAGGGCGTCGGACCATCACGACGCCTTTTAAGACAGGAATCGCCTTACTAAGGAGCTGCCAGTTCGGGATTCTAGGGTTAAAAGACGTCATGGTACAACGACGCGTTTTTGAATGGCGTCGGGAGGCCATGACGCCTTTTAAGGCAGAAATCCCCTGGGTGGTTTCTTTAGAAATTCTGGATTTCTGTGCTGAATGGCGTCTGAGGATGTCGACGCCTTTTAAAAGGCGACCACTGGTGTCGACGCCTTTTAGGGCCTGATTCTGAAGACTGTTTTACATGAACCTGTACATGGAGCTTGAATGGCGTCGACCTTGGGAGACGCGATTCAAGACAGAACCTCACTAATTCATGCCAGTAAAATGTGTTCATACTGTTAGACGGTTGGTTATTGCATGTTTTAGTGTACCCGGTAGAGGTAGATTCTTCATGACCGGACGATGCTACATGTATGTTATACGATCGCGGACTTTTCACGTGACCGGATCGTACTTGTTGGGTTTTGTGTTACTGTGGACCTGGAGTGACATTGTAGCGCTTTATCACCCTGTGCTGGTGGGGGCGTGAGCACAGCGCCGGTGGGGGCGTGGGCGGGGTGATGCCTAGTGAGAGAGGGTCACCTGGTAAACCCCGGGGTCAGCTAGTACCGGTGTTGGAGTGGTACATTCGGAGAGTCACTCATGCTGAGGGAAGGAGTAACCACCTGAGCCGGTTGGGCCGGAGTAGCTAGTGTGCTATCCGAGGGGTTACTGTTTGGTCTCAGCGGGTCGAGGTTTTTCCACCGTTGTTGTGTGGTTAGCGAGTTCTATCGAGACGACAGTTGTGGGTTTCCTTGCCGGCTGGTTTAATATATGCATGTTTATTATATCACGATTGCATGTGATTTCACGTTAAGAATTAGGAATTGTACCTCTTGTGCTTATCACTTTACCATTAGTTGTACCTTGCACTTGTGGTTGTGTGCGTGGGCAGTGGGGATCGAAGGATCCCTACTGAGTCTTGTCTTTGAGACTCACCTCTCCTGCGGTTTTCAGGTGAGGACTCTCAGCAGACCTAGCGAGGAGAGTGCGGCCGTGAGTTGAGCACCGTCGGCAGTTGTTCCGGGGTATGCCCCGACGTAGTTGTGATTTTATTTCTGGCCTGTACGTTTAATTATTTCTTTCTTGTTGGAATATGTAATTATTTGCTGTATCGAGTCGCATTGTAATAATTTTAATTCCTGTACTTTTATTTCAGTTCAATGCGATGTGAATGTTTAGCTTAGTTTATTATTTATCTCCCAGACTTGATTAGATCCTAGTTTGGTTCCAAATTAATGATTCGGTACCCATTTAGTAATCGGATCCCCGATTATAGGGTGGCGGGTCGTTACACCCCTGGCTCGAACCTAGGCCGAGCCAATGGCTTGATCCAGCTGTTTCATTTGGCTTAATCCCCCCCATTTCCCATTAAACCCCTCTAAAACCCATTTAATAATTGAATTTGATTTTAACTTTAAAATTCAAAATTGTTTTGAGAATTAAAATTATTAATCAATTTTAATTAAATGGGCATTAATGATTTTGAATCATTTTGTTATTAACATTTAGTTGTTTATTCATTAATGTCAATTGTTAGTTTAAATGTTAAACTAATAATTAATCTTAATTAAACTAATTTAAAGGTTAAATTAGTAGTTAATAATTATTAGTCTAATTGTTAGATTGTTAATTATTATCTCAACTAATTATTAATTAATTTGTAAATTAGTTATTAATTTAAATGTTAGATCAATAATTAACTTTGATGACTAATTTAAGTGTTAAATTAGTAATTCTTAATTAATTATTGTTAGTTATTAATTTAATGGTTAAATTAATGATAACTTTAATTATCTAATGTAAAAGTTAGATTAATTAGTTATTAATTAGTTAGTGTTAATTATTAGTTTAAGAGTTAAATTAATAATTAACATTATCTGACTAATCTAAGTATTAGGTTAGTAGTTAATAATTAATTATAGTTGATTATTAATTTAAGTGTTAAATTATTAATTAACTTTATTAGACTAGTCTAAGAGTTAGATTAGTTATTAATAGTCTAATTGTTAGATTATTAATGTGGTTTGATCTAAGTGTTAGATTATTTAATTTTAGAAATGTTCTAATTTGCATGGAATAATATGAAAATTATTAATTTGGAGTGTGTGCACATGTGATGTGTGTTTTAATGCTTTTTAAATTTGATCTAATTGCATGCTTAAGTTAATACATGAGTTTTCGAAATTCAAATGCCAATTTTGATTGGAACCCAGCTTTCTGAAAGCCAAAAAAATTATTTATTTTTTGAAAAGCTCTTTTATTTTAGCCATGTGATGCGCTGAATCATGTGTGGATTGTTTAAAACACACCGTGGTCATGGATATGCACTTTTAATTATTCCTTTGATGAATGGATTGTGTGGATCGTGGATGTTTGTTGGATATTTATTAATTGTTAATAAATAGAGGTCTGCGTACCTCTCTCTCTCTCTCAAACTCCGATGTACTTCTTCCTCCTTCTCTTTTGTACTCGCCATAAGGCCTTCTGAAGCTTACATATAAATTTAGATTTAAATGTAATCTGATCGAGGCAAACGAGGAAGGAGCGAAGACGATCCACAGATGCAACCAGGAAGGCGATGCGATGCAAATCCTTTGCCTGTGCGTTTGCTGATTCTCTAACGTAAATGTTATATTAGAATTGTGTGTGCGTTTGACTGTTGGCTCCAGTCAAACCCACTATGCTATCTATGACCACACTAACGACATGTATGAGATGCATTATTTTATGTTTGATTGTGAATCAAAGCAGGTATAGTATTTATTAAATATATACGATATGTTTATATACTATCACCTAGGAGAGACCAAGATAAAAGTTATCTAAATACCCTCATCTAAACTCTAAGCCATAACACGAGTAGTTAAGAACTTACCGCGTGGTCCACCATCGTTATAGTTATAGGATTCGAATCACTTTAGGCAGGTTTGTTGTGCTATCCACAAGGCCTGATTAATTGGGAGGAGAAATTGTGACTATGACATTAGATGCTTATTTGATTGGGGTAGAGAAACCATGTAGCTTTGTTGTGCTATCCACAAGGGCTGCATGCAAATCTATGCTCGTCTCGTAACGATAGTTAGCTTAGACCAGAATTAGTGGTTTGTTGTGCTTTCCACAGGGACATTGAATCTCTGGAGACCGAAGCTATGATTAGATATTGAAAGGAGTTGCAAGTCCCATGAGTTGGGTGCTTTTTGATTGTATTACAATTTGTTGTGCTATCCACAAGGCTGTATTGCAAGTCATTGAGATTCTGATCCCCACTAGGAGACTGTCGGCGTCTCCCGTTCTGTATAGCTGAGGGTTGTACAGTTCGTCGAAAATTAGTGGGAGTTAAAACTTGAACAAAAGACCATGTCTTATTTTAAGTTTAATAATTGGACATCTACTAAAATAGATTTTATTCATCTCCTATAGGGAATTATGTCATCGAAAAACCCACTCCGTGGCATGCTTGATGCCCTTTTGACTTACCTGATCTACTCGGATTAGCTCAGACACTTGAAAAATGTCTTCAAATCTGAGCACATTGACTATGTCCTTGAAGCTGATCCTCCTACTGAACCGGCATTGGATGCCCTTGACGCAGAGATGATAGCTAACGATAAAAGATTGAAGGACAAAGGCAAAGGAGTAGTAAAAGATGACTGCTTTTACTGTGAGAAGAATGGTCACTGGAAGAGGAACTGCAAGGAGTTCTTCAACGATAAAGCTCATGAAAAAGTGAAGCTGTCTGAAGCTTCAGATATCTATATGATAGATATCAACTTATTAGTTAGAGATTCCACATCTTGGGTATTAGATAATGGATGTGCTTCTCACATCTGCCATGATGTACAAATGCTGACAAGTAAGCGCAAGCTGAGAAAAGGCGAGGTAGAACTGAGGCTAGGAAACGGCGCAAAAGTTGCAGCGATTGTTGTTGGGACAGCAAACCTCAGGATTCCATCGGGAGACGTCTTATCATTGGAAGATTGTTATTATGTTCCTAGTATAATAAAGAACATCATATCAGTATCTTGTTTGGACAAGATAGGATATAGGTTGACGATTGAACATAGAAGTTGTTCGATTTATTATGGTAATAAATCAATAGCTTCGGCATCTTTAGTCAACGGTCTATATCTCTTAGATGTTTCTTATTGCAATGTTCATATTGATAATACTCTTAAGAAGAGCAAGAATTGTGTGAACCAAGCCTATATGTGGCATTGTATACTTGGGCATATTGGTGAAAGCAGGTTGCAAAGGTTGCACAAGTATGGTTATTTAAATGCATTCGATTATGAATCGTTTGCGACATGTGAGTCCTGCCTTATGGAAAAGATGACAAAATCTCCATTTATTGGACATAGAGAACGTGCCAAGGACATTTTGGAACTAATACATTCGGATGTATGTGGTCCCATGTCCACCCACGCCAAAGGTGGCTTTTCATACTTCATCACGTTCACCGATGACTTCTCACGATTCGACTATGTGTACTTAATGAAGTACAAGTCGGAAGCATTTGAGAAGTTCAAGGAGTTCAAGAATGAGGTAGAGAAGCAGTTAGGAAATGGTATCCTTACACTCCTAACCCCTCCATATACACCACAGATGAATGGTGTATCAGAAAGGAGGAATCACACCTTGTTGGACATGGTGCGATCCATGATGAGCTTTTCAGGATTACCAGTGTCCCTCTGGGGGTATGCTCTAGAGTCAGCAGTATACCTACTGAACAGAGTACTCAGCAAGTCTGTGGCCTCTACTCCATATGAGATATGGAAAGACAGGAAACTAGAATTTAAACATGTTAGAGTCTGGGGTTGTCTTGCTTATGTAAATAGGCATGATCCAGACAAGTTAGAATCACGAACTGATAAATGCAGGTTTGTGGGATATCCAAAGGAAACCTTTGGATACTATTTTTACCATCCTGGTGAACAAAAGGTGTTTGTAGCCAGGAAAGCTGTATTACTGGAAGAGGAATACCTTCTCCAGAAGGACAGTGGAAGTAAAATGGTACTGAAAGAGGTTCTAGATCCCCAAATAGCTGCGTTATGATCAGATGAGCTTTTAGTTCATGAATCTGTTCAGGTACGCATAGATGAACCTCGTAGATCTGGTAGATTACCTAGACCACCCGAACGATATGTGGGACATATCGCTGAAGATGAGTCTAAGGTAGAATATAATGAGGATGATGATCCTAAAACCTACCAAGAGGCCATAGAAGGCCCAGAAGCCGGGAAATGGCGAAAAGCCTTGAACTCAGAAATCCAATCCACGTACACCAACCAAGTTTGGAACTTGGAGGACTTGCCCGAGGGTATTGTACCCATCGGATGCAAGTGGATCTTTAAGAGAAAGATCGGTGCTGATGGACGGATGGATACTTATAAGGCAAGGTTGGTAGCAAAGGGATATCGTCAAATGCAAAGAATTGACTATGACGAGACTTTCTCACCAGTTGCTATGATAAAGTCGATCAGAGTTCTACTCGTCATTGCTGCATATTTTGATTATAAAATCTGGCAGATGGATGTGAAGACTGCCTTCCTTAATGGTAACCTTGAGGAAGAGGTGTATATGATACAACCAGATGGTTTCACATTCAAAGAATGTCTAGATAAAGTGTGCAAGCTTGATAGGTCCATTTATGGACTGAAGCAAGCTTCCCGGAGCTGGAACATAAGATTTGACGAGGCTGTCAAGTCTTATGACTTCATTAAGAATGAAGATGAGCCTTGTGTGTACAAGAAGACCAGTGGGAGCGCAGTCACCTGCTTAGTTCTTTACGTAGATGACATACTACTCATTGGGAACGATGTAGCTATGATATCATCAGTAAAGATTTGGTTGTCGAAAAATTTCTCCATGAAGGATTTGGGAGAAGCATCCTACGTAATGGGAATACAGATCTATAGAGATAGATCAAAGAGGATGCTTGGAATGATCAAATCCTTGTACATAGATACCATAGTCAAAGGGTTTGGCATGGAAAATTCTAAGAGAGGTCTCATACCGATGAGAAATGGAATTAATCTCTCAAAGGAGCAGTCTCTTAAGACTCCTGATGAGAGGGCACTCATGGATAGAGTACCGTATGCCTCTGCTATAGGATCTATCATGTATGCCATGCTATGTACACGGCCTAATGTTGCATTTGCTCTAAGTGTTACGAGCAAATTTAAGGCTGATCTAGACGAAGAGCACTGCAAGGCAGTGAAATATATCCTTAATTACTTGAGAAGAACTAAGGATATGTTTCTTGTCTATGGAGGAGGTGACTTGAAACTGCGAGGCTTTACTGACTCGAGTTTTCCGTCAGATCTAGATGATAGCAAGTCTACATCTAAATTCGTATTTACATTGAACGGAGGTGCAGTGTGCTGGAAGAGTTCCAATCCAAGCAAGCAACCACTGCAGATTCGACGACTGAAGCTGAGTACATCGCTGCAGCTGAAGCCGCCAAGGAAGTAGTGTGGTTAAAGAAATTCATCACCGACCATGGCGTAGTTCCCAGCATCTCTGAACTTATTCCGCTATTGTGCGACAACAATGGAGCCATTGCGCAAGCGAAAGAGCCGTGGTCTCATCAGAAATCGAAGCATATTCTGAGGCGCTTTCATCTTATCAGAGAGATCATATCCACGGAGATGTAGTAGTGGAAAGAGTTCCATCTGTCGACAATGTAGCAGATCCACTGACAAAGCCGTTAGCTCAAATTGTGTTTGAGCGTCAGCTAGAGTCTATAGGCTTATTGTATAAAGGTGATTGGCTTTAGTCCAAGTGGGTGATTGTTAGTCTTAGGTGGCTTACAAGCCAATCTGACTTTGTAATCTCGTTCATTTATTAATATAATGACATAATATTCATTGTGTGTAAATCGTATTAATTATCGTCTCATAATGAAGTCCGTGAATATGTGCGATAGTGATCAGATTATGATGAGATCATACTAATGAGACTGATCACTTAAACACACATATTCTTAATCGTTCCTAGTCGGAGGATATCCGAGAAGGACATCGGATATCCGGTTAGACTAGTACAGATTACTCCTGCTCATATGATGAGGGTGACTGATCTCATAAGTCACTTGTGTGGAGACACTAAGGCGAATCTGTATGTGCTCATTGGAGAATGAGTTCACTGAACTGATCCGACTGAATCACTGGATGGTACTGTACCTCACTGTCAACCAGCTTGATTCTATTGTCGCAGTTGCGTGGATGGTCCTCGGACCTGAGACACCAAGGACACCTTGTCATTGGACTTCTGTGCTTTGACCTTGGTTTATGAATCTCTAAACACGGAATTCTAAACAACCAACGATTGGGTACAGCGGAATACCGTCAAAGGGAATTGTGTGTCAATAAGGAATCATTCGCTCTCGGTACTTAGAGAGAGAATGCTCTAGGAAGGATGCGCGAAAGTCCCTGGCCAGGGCGGACAATAATATCGGGAAATGACTTTTTCGATATTCATCAGCGGCATCCAATCCAAGTGAGTCGACCGGTTAGGGTTTGACAGCACGCCATACCCTGAGTTGACTCGAGAGCATTGTACGAATGAAGGATTATATCCACGCGGTTACTGTCGGCGGAAAGGTTCCAAGAGTGGGTTACTTAACCCCGATACCTTTCGGGTTCACGCGGTGTTGCTTGGCACCCAACGTGATCAGAGGCTCGATCGAAGTCGATGTGCGACATCAATTCGATTGATTAATTAATTAATAAATAGTTATTAATTGATTAATAAAGCCAGTAAGGAGTTACTGGGCTTGTTGAGCTATTAACCGGACTGGTAATTGGGCCTAGAGGGTCACACGCAAATGATTCTCAAGGCGATGGATAAATAAGTGGGTTTTATATTAACCGGGAGTTTTTATGAAAATCGCGCAGTTAGTATAAAATGTAGCGAACAGGCTGAACAGGCCAAGCTGCTGCTAACCCTAGCCGCCCCCTCCTCTATTTCTCTCTCTCTCTGGCGTCCCAGACATATCCGGATCCCCGGATCTGCTATGCCGCCTCTCCGACTCCCGTTCGACGGGAAATCGTCCGCGCGTTGCGGCGATCAGCGGAGGTCTCGTGGCTGCGAAGAACGAGGAACGTGAGGATATCCGTCGCGAGGAGGATCGCGTGGACTCCGCTAGTGGCCGGACGCTTGTGCCGCTTGCGGTGTCGCATCGACGGAACCGAACGGTTGTGGATTCGAATATGAACACGGTAAGGCTTCGATGCTTCGATTATCGAGGTTTTTAGTTTTTCGAAATGGGAATCGGATCTCCGTTTTATCTTTATTTCCGCTGCGCGGGAGATCCGGAGAAACCCGAGAACCCATGAATAGCGCATCCAAATGAGGGTTTATTTTATGAAAATAAATAAATTTTGATTTCACAAAACCTTGGATCCAATCAAAATTGGTCTTATTTCAAATTTTCAAAAAATTCATATTTAGTATGCTTTTAAGATCACAAATAGAAAGCTGTAACACATCAACATGTACACACAATAGTGTGAAATAATTATAGATTAATTTCTATGCATTAAACCCCTACGTGGAACCATTCTACACATTGACAACCTTGGTTTGATCACATCAAAGGGGATGAAGCCCCTGTCCGTTGGACGCAGATTGACCTATGTGGTCAGGTCACGGTGGGGGGTCAAGGGGGTCGCGCCCACCTCTTGCGGAGAGTGGCAAGGGGGGGCAGTGCCCCCTGGGTTGACGATATACCCCTATTTAAGGAATTGAGAACTTTCTGTTGGACTGGTAGGACGTCCATGGGGTTGGACGCTTATCTCATAAGACATCTAATCGAGGACATTTATCTAGTTAATCAAATTAATTTAATTTTCACATTAACAGGGGAAAACATCTAGTCGACTGGACGTCTAACTAATTAGGCATCCACTTGGCTAGTCACGTTTCTGTCTGAGAATAGAAACCCTAGGGAACGCATAGAACACCGCCGTCGCCAGCAGAGGCCAGCTATAGGGTGGCCGTCACCGCCGACCAGTGCTGCTGTCGTCCCCCGGCACCCTCCAAGGGATCTGGAACCCTGCTTAACCTGAAAATCCAACATAAAATCATGAACATGTGTAGAAACTAAACATAATAATCTCAGAAGAATATAAATATATCAGAGCAGAACCTGGCTTTGATACCAGTGAAAGGAATGCACATGGAGGAGAAGATTAAGACTATAATCATCATATAACGTAGTGGAAAAATAAAACCCTGTGATTTTACTATTTCTAAGGACTAGAACAAGGGAAGAATGATTCTTTACCTTGCGTGGAGTCGAATCTACGATTGAAGCTTGATTCCGTATGAGCGATACTGCTAGCTGCATAGATGCCCGGCCTCTAACGGTATCCACAGGGTTATCCTATTGAGGAATCATCCTTGCTTTGTCTCCAGAGGGATCCACCTAATCCCTTGCCTTTCTTTGCATCACGGGTGCCTGCGGCATGCGAGCGGTGCCTCAAAGTGGAGGTGGAAGAGAGAGTGGAAGGGGCGCTCTTCTCAAAAGGGGGCCGGCCAGGAGAGAAAGAGAGAGGAGGGGGATGGCCAACACTAGAGAAATCCTAGATCTTGGCCCAAGGTTCCCCTCTGACGTTATATTAATCTCTGATGACTTTTCACAAAACGTCCTTGCGTTAATATGATTTCCCACTCAGTATCTATTAACTGAGAACCTTGTGCGTGTGACCCTCTGGGCCTAAGTGCCAGTCCAATTTTTAGTCCAATAAGCTCAGTAACGCCTTACTGACTTAAAGTAATTCATTTAGTATCTCATATTAAATCATTATGAAATAGATTTATCATCTCATGATAATCGATCAGGGTTCTAATTAAGTTGGGTGCCAAGCAATACCTCATGATCCCAGAAGGTGTTGGGGTTTAGCAACTCGCTCACGAAATCTTTTCGTCCACAATTACTATGTAGATATAATCTTTCATTCGTACAAAACTCTTGAGTCAACATAGGACATGATCAACAATCAAACCCTAACTGGTCAACTCACTTGGACTCTATGTATATGTACGATATTAGAAAACTCTTTTTCTTATATAGTGTCTGCCATGGCCAAGGACTCCTGCATGTTACTTGGACATTCTCTCTTTAATTATCGAGAGCGAATGATCCCTTATTGAACAAATCACCTTCGAAGGTCTTTCGCTGAACCCTATCACTTGATTGACTAGGACCCCATGGTTAGGGGCTCATTAGCCAAGGTCAAAGTCTAGAAGTCCATTGACAAGGTGTCATTGGTGTCTCAGGTCCTAGGACCATCCACACAACTGTGACGTTGGATCAAACTAGTTGATAGTTAGGTAACTTACCATCTAGCGATCCAAGTCAGATTAGGTCAGTGAACTCATTCACTAATGAGCACCTACATGTTTAATATAATGTCTCTATACAAGTGACTATGAGATCATTCACCCTGATTATATGAGATAAAGTAACTTGTACTAGTCTCACCGGATATTTGATGTCCGTCTCAGATGCCCTACGACTAGGAACTATTAAGAATGTGTGTTTATAAGTTGTGAGCCTCATTATTATGATTTTATCATAATCTGACAACTATTGCACACATCCACAGACTTTACTACGGTACTAATATGATATGAAACAAAATTTGATTTACACATAACAAATATTTATTGCCATTATAGATAATTGAATAGGATTGAATTTGATTGGCTTATAGGCCATACATAATACTAACACAATAACCATGATAACCATGATTATCATAAGAAAAACCCCCATAAGCATGCTCATAGTCCCTCCCAAAAGCTCATAGGAACATGAATAATCCAATTGGCATTGAATCACCATAATTAACATGAAATCACATTAATTATGAGATTATGACTAAGCTAGTATGGTGGAGGATAGAGGGAGAGATCCTAAGCATGGATTTCTACATAGAATTATCAAAATCATGCAATTAGTCGATTGAAACTTGCACGGGGATCTTCATCCTAACAGTTAACTTGGATTCCTCCTGACTCCCGTTGAGTCCCCATGCCGTAGAAGCACTGTCGCCAAGCTGTCGCCATAATGTCGTGAGCCTTGCGATGCCGCCACAAGCCGCCATGAGCCCCGCCTCCTTGTCACCTAGTTGTTGCACCGCCGACTTGCTACCGCCGCCACGGTCAGTGACAAGCTCTGCCGAGATGCTGGCCACCATCCAGGGAGAACGACATCGCGGTGGAGATGGAGGTGGTGGTGATGTGGAGAATGGGCTTGGAGAGGTGGAAATGGTGGATGAAGAGCTTTTGAAGATGAAGGGAATAGAGGGAGAGAGGAGAAGATAGGAGAGAGAAGGGAAAGGTGAGAAATAAGGAGGGATGGAGAAAAATCGCAGCCACACCCACCTAGGCCTGCCCCTAGGTTTTAGCTTTGCCTGGGGGTGCTACGAGGCGGGCTACAACCATGCAAAAGTCGTCTAAATCACGTCCACCCAAGTGGACGCATTTTAGCTGTCTTGATAGGGGTCAGCCACGTGGCCCCATGCATGGCCATGGGTTGTACATGCACACCACTGAATCGCGTCCGTGTAGGAGGACGCATTTTACAAAGGCCAGCTTGGTGGATGCAAATCAGAGCGCACTCTAGACTTTATAAACATCCACACTAACTATCATTAAGCCGAATCCGACTCGATAAGCCTATCCAGAGTCTCATTCCTTACCCCCTTAAGAAAATTTCGTCCCCGAAATTACTACAACGATAATATAACTAAAAATAAAATAGAATAATATACAAGGAAGAGAACTTACTGAAAAAGGTAAGAAAACTATTCTACATCTCGTCCTCTCGCTTCCAGGTCGCCTCGCCTCTAGAGCGATGCTACTTGCTAACCTTTGCCCATGGAATAACCTTGTTCCATACAATTTGCTCCTTACGATCCACAATATGCACTGGATACTCTAGGAATGACAAATCCTCTGAAACTTCTTACTTTAGAAAGTTGAAAACATGAGACAGATCATGCATACGCTTCTTCAGCTTCGATTTGAGGAACACATCGTGAACTCTAGCCAGGCTAGGTGGCAAGGATAACTGGTACGTTGTCTCCCCTATTTGAGTAAGGATAAGGAAAGACCTGATGAATTGTGGACTCATCTTGCCTCACTTCCCGAATCTCATTACACCCTTGGAGGGAGAAACCTAGAGAAACATGTAGTCACCAACCTCGAACTGAAGCGGTCTGCTACGAACATCTACATAACTCTTATGCCTGCTCTGCTCAGCCACACCAACTCGGTGACCTCTGCACACTGTTGCACCATCTCTGGCCTTGTTATCCGTCTCTCACCAATCTCAAATCAATCCAACGAAGAATGGCCTGTTCTCCCATACAATGCCTCGTAAGGTACCATGCTGATGCTAGAATGATAAATGTTGTTATAGGTGTACTCTACTATGTGCAATGTTGCCCAAGGCTAGACTAACCCATAGGGGGGTGGATGAGTAAATAAAAATCGAGAACTAAAAACTTAAATGCGGAAGCTTAAATGTTTACAGAATAAGATGGAAGAAGGAAGCAATCACACAACCTAACTGCACACAAGATTAATACTGGTCCGGTCAATCTAGACCTACATCTAGTCCCCCAAGCAACCTCTTGGGATTTTCACTACATAAGAAACTGACCTCTTGCTGGTCAATCAACACACAAAGGTACTTATCCCTTGCTGGTCTCACAACACCACAAATACTGACCCCTTGCCAGTCTTACAACACCCAGACTCAGCTGGTCTTCCCTTTAATCCAGTAAAGGGGAACAACCACCTAGCCGCAAATAGGTCTACTCTTCCACACATAGGAAGAGGAACAATCAATGAGTTGAAATAAATGAGAATGACTGTTTCTCAACAACTAAGTGTTCTTTTCAAAGAATAGAACACAGATCAAGATAATAAATAATAAAATAGTAGAGAATACTAATCTTGATTTGAGGAAGATCTTCAAGAGCTTGTGGAAGAGAATGCTAGAGAAGGGCTCTTGAAATCTTCATGCAGGGTTGTTAGCTAGGCGTTTAGGTGCATCTCTCTGTCTCTTTCTCTCTCTCTCTCTCTCTTTAAATCACTTGTGCTTAGTGGTATGGATTTGTCTATGATTGATCCTTGGATCTCTTCTTCTCTCTGGTGAAGATCTTCTATTTATACTAGTCTTCAAAGATTTGCCCGTTAGACTGATAAAAAAGATATGCAGAATTGTTGCTTGAGTCTAATGTTTGAATTTTTCGGAGACAAAACAAAGAGAGAGAGAGAGAGAGAGAGAGAGAGAGAGAGAGAGAGTATCTGTAACGACCCGCCACCCTATGATCGGAGACCCGATCACTAAATGGGTGTCGAATCATTATCCAACGGTCTCACACCCGGATCTTATACACACATCTGGAGGAGTAAGCGTTAAACAAGGTTAAATATAACATTCACATGGACTACAAGGAATTACAGTGCGCAGGAAGTAAATTAATAATGTCCGTACACAGTCCAACAATAATTACATAGCCCAAGAAATTAAATAAGTACAGGCAGAAACAAAGTACAACAACATTGGGGCCCCGGAACTGGGATAGCTGCTGGTCCGCACACCAAGGAGAATACCACTCGCCGCCACGAGGTCCACACCTGAAACCGCAGGGAGTGAGCCACACCAGAATTGGGCTCAGTAGGGATCATCCGATCCCCCGCCTCCCACTCACACACCCACAATTGCAATAACAAAGATACAGGTGATTAAGGCAAGTAAAGCTGTAACACACTACTCCTAAATTTCGATATGAACCACATGCATTTGAAATGTAACATGCATATCTCTAGAATCATTCTATCAAGGAGCCTACAACTCACGCCTCGGCAAAACACGCCAACCACGCCTCCGAAAGTGGGAAACACCGACCACACAACCGAAAGTGGGAAACACCGACCACACAACCGAAAGTGGGAAACACCGACCCGCTGAGACCAAACAGTAACCCCTCGGATAGCACGCTGGCTACTCCAGCCCAACTGGCTCAGGTGGTTACTCCTTCCCCCAGGACGAGTGACACTCCAAAGGTACCACACCCACACCGGTACTAGCTAACCCCGGGGTTCACCAGGTGACCCTCTCTCACTAGGCGTCACCCCGCCCACGCTCCCACCGGCGCTGTGCTCCACCCACACCAGCACAGGGTGATAAAGCGCTACAACTGTCACTCTAGGTCCACAGTAACACAAAACCCGGCACAGTGCGATCCTGTCACGTGAGAAGTCCGCGGTCGCACGACACTCAACACAGTGTTAACCGGTCACGAAGAATCCATCAACATCGAATGTAATTAAAGCATGCATTTAACCAACTATATAGTAGTGTAAACACATTTTACTGGCATGGATTAGTGTGGTTCTGTCTTGAATCGCGTCGCCCAAGGCCGACGCCATTCAAGCACCCTAAACTGGTTCATGAAATCTCGGCCTCAGAATATGGCCTAAAAGGCGTCGTCACAGGTAGCCGCCTTTTAAAACACGTCGCCATACCTCGTCGCCTATCGGTGACGGAAACATGGATAGGCCACGGTTGAATCTCTTAAAACGCGTCGTCCTAGGAAGCCGCCTTTTAAAAAGGCGTCGCTGTCCTCAGACGCCATTCACTCCAGAATCCAAAACATGCATAATCCTCAAATCGGGGCGATTTCTGCCTAAATGGCGTCGTGCTGGCCCGTCGCCATTCTAAACGGCGTCGTTCAAGCACGACGTCATTTAACGCCAGAAACCCAGACTGACAGAACCTTAAACAGGGAGATTTCTGCCTAAAAGGCGTCGTACTGTCCCGTCGCCGTTCTAAACGGCGTCGTCCAGGTACGACGTCTTTTAGCGCCAGAAACCTAGTTCCGCAGTTCAACCCGAGGATCCCCTTTTCACCCCCAAATGCCCCAAAATCAAACCAAACGGAGGAGGAAGAGGGGCAAGCTAAACCATCACAAATCCACATTCACAGAAACGCTCATCCTCATCAAGAAAAGCTCCTAAACATACTCGTTCTACCCCCAAACACATCATGCATCACATGAAAACTATAGATGAAACGCGTACAATCCACGCAAGGTTCGTCCCCCTACTGGATACTTGAACGCCAAACCGCCGCACCGCAGACCGCCGCCGGTACCCCCGAGGACGTCGCCACTCTGCCGGGACGTCGGCCGCCGTCCGGAGAATGGAACGCCGCGAAGGAAGTGGTGGTGGTAGTGGTGAGAGGTAGAGAGGCGTTGGAGGTAGAGAGGCGTTGGAGTGGTGGAAGAGGAAGAACAGGAAGGGAAAGGGGAAGAGAGGGGTCGGAGGAGGCGGAGAGGGGGAGGAGAGAGGGTGAGAATGAGGGAAAGAAAGGGAGGCTCGCGGGGTCAATCCGAAACAGGGTAAAACGCGTCGACCGAGACAGACGCCTATCAGATGACAGGATGGGCCGTACTGACAGAAGCTCTGAAACGCGTCGTCCACCACTGACGCTGTTCAGACGACAAGACCGGCACCGTACACTGACATCTCAGGGTCGCAGTCTGAATGGCGTCGTCCATCACAGATGCCTTTCAGATGACAAGACAGGGGCCGTACTCTCGCGGCCCGAAACCCGCCCACGTGGCACCCACGTGGCACAACAGCAACAGACCTAAATGGCGTCCACCTAGCAAGACGTCGTTTGAAAGGCGTCGTGCAGCGTAGACGTCATTCAGAAGAAACTCTCAAGACCCCTCAGGGTCCAAACCAGGGGATCCAGACCGAAACCGACCCGAAAACTGAACCCGAAACCTCAGTCCTTACAGTATCCTTGGACTTCTGTTCGAGGTAGTTAAATTTGTCCTCGGAAGCTTCTTCAGGTGACGAGCTTGCTCTTATTAACATCCTGTACAGACACTTTAAGCGCAAGAAGGAAACTATCTCTGTCAGAGATTTGGCGCAATTAATGATAGTAGTACAATATGGTAACATCGAAAAGGTACACGATCTATCATATAAAGATATGGTAGAGATCTCAGTAAAAATATATTCATAGAACACATACTGAGAGTACCTCCAACTAATTTCATGTTTCATTGATAAGGGTATCATAGTTAGTAGTTATAATCGATGATGTAATTGCTGTAAGTCATCTACTAATCGAAGTGAAAATTTAGCTGTTAATCGAAGTTAAACTGTTAATTGTAGTACATATGGCTCTCACTTAGATTAAAGATATGACTAGAGTTAAAGCGTTGAAATCGATAAGAGATAATTGAGCATGCCATGACGTTGTTAGGATTTCATAGAGGCCTTTATGGCCCTGACCGGTAAATGGACCTTTATGAGCCTCTAAAATGTCTTTCAAGCCGTGACCAATCCCCCAGTTGGTCCTATACATATGACCAGCTATCAGGAAAAGAATAGCAATGCCTAAATGATGGTGTGCAATATCACTCAACCATAGACCCCCAGTTATTGGATCTAATCCTCCACGAAAACTCAGAAATTCTGCGTATTTTGACCAATTCAAGGTGAAAAAGGGGGTTGCTCCCTCGGCAAAACTGGGATAAAGCTGAGCCAAAAGATCCCGATTCAAGATAAATTCATGAGGAAGTGGTATCTCCTTAGGATCCACTCCAGTGTTGAGAAATTGGTTAATCGGCAAAGATACATGGATTTGGTGTCCCTTGGAACCAAGCTAGTTTTGGGGCAGCTTTGTGATAATGGAACCAACCGGCAAAAAGCATTAATGATGCAAAGACCAATGCACCGATTGCAGTACAATAGAGTTGTAATTCACTAGTTATTCCGGATGCTCGCCAAATCTGAAAAAACCCAGAGGTTATTTGTATTCCTCGGAAACCACCGCCCACATCACCATTTAATATTTCTTGCCCCACTATTGGCCAAACCACTTGGGCACTAGGTGCAATGTGAGTAGGATCACTTAGCCATGCTTCATAATTAGAAAAACGAGCGCCGTGGAAGTACATGCCACTCAGCCAAAGAAAGATAATGGAGAGTTGACCGAAATGAGCACTAAATACTTTTCGAGAGATCTCCTCCAAATCACTGGTATGACTATCAAAATCGTGAGCATCAGCATGTAGGTTCCAGATCCAAGTGGTAGTATCAGGGCCCTTGGCTATTGTTCTTGAGAAATGGCCGGGTCTGGCCCATTCCTCAAAAGACGTTTTTACGGGATTCCTATCCACCAAAATTTTAACTTCTGGTTCCGGCGAACTAATAATCATTGAGTCCTCCTCTTTCTGGACAACACATACAAAGAGACCTGCCAACAGTCAAGTTTTTAGTGAACCTCTGAGAGATAGATATTTATGATTAGTTCCCTTCTTTGCTACCTCCCATCTATCCATTTTTTTTAGTTATTCACTAGAGCAATTATGATATTGAAGTCGATTCGGGGCAAGTGTTTGGATCTATTATGACATGGCGATTAGGTGCTTAACGGACCTTTTTCGCTTTTAACCACTTTCCCGATCTGACCTGACGGGAAAACGCTTTTTGTGCAATCTCGTGTATTCATATCTGAATGTGTAAGTGATCCACTTGGACGGAACATAATAAATACCTTATTACTTTAATTACAAATACTCCAACAAGAAAATTTCATTAGTAATCAATAAGATAAAGATCTTTCCGATATCTTATCTTTATCTATATTTAACCACTCAAAAGTATCTTTTTTTGGTTTTATTAGTTATATTCTATACTGTATTCATACCATTTAATTTATTCTTCCTTATGAGCAAAACAAAATAGAAGAATGATTTTAGAAAGGGAAGGGATATAATGAAATTCCTTGATTGGATCGAAACGATCCATTTTTTTAAATTAATTTGATGGATCCAACTAACCCATTTTCATGAATTACAAGGGGGAGTGGTCTTATTCGAACCGCCTCGTTATCTTCAACCAATTATGTGCTTCAATATAATTACCCGGAGTAAGCGCTATAGCTTGTTTCCAATACTCAGCAGCTTGATCGGACCAAGCCTCCGCAATTTCAGAATCGCCTTGTCGAATGGCCTGTTCTCCTCGGTCGGAATAGGTAAGTCAATTCCTTTCCATAGAACCGTACTTGAGAGTTTCCTACCTCATACGGCTCAGCAATTAGTTCTTTAGACGTCCTGTCTTAATCTAACTGAAACTGAATTAAATTTCTGAGAAATTTATCCCATTTTTTTGGTTAGCAGAAGAAGTTAACTACATAAGTTTCAAACTCTAATTTCAATCAATAAATCAGTTTTATCTTTTCTCCCACCTTCAGAAGAATGAAACATAGGTATGGTTTTTCCTTATATCGTTAGCATTTTCTGAAAGGTAACTATCTCGCTTTCGTATATGAAATTCATATAGAATTTTTGAAAAAGACTTTCTTCTATAATCTATAAGATATAAGAAAAAAGACTTACTATCTTTGGGATCTGATGCTACACCGTTGCTCAATACCTTTGTGGATTGACTCTATTACAAAAGTCGATTCTTAATTTTGATCTTAAATCATGAGATAAATAAGCAGTTCTTATTGTATTAACTGAGAACCTCGCTAATTGATCTTTACGGTGCTTCTTCTATCAATTCGATCCTTTATCCATAGAAAACGTATATAGGCTACACCCATTTCTTCATATTTGGTATTTATTTTGTTCCTGTGAAATCTCTTTCTTTGCTACAGCTTATAAAAATCGTTGCTTTGGACGATGCATATGTAGAAAGCCTATTTTTTTTTCTAGTTATTTTTTTCTTTAATTAATTTAATTTATTATTTAATTAATTTAATTTACTAGTACTAGCCGATTTGATCCTTTTTTCCTTCTTTCTATAGTGGAGATAGTCGCACGTAATGACAGATCACGGCCATATTATTAAAAGCTTGTGTTAAGAATGGATTCCGTTCTAGTGCCCGAAAATAATATTCCAAAGCCTTCGTATGCTCTCCATTACTTGTGTGTATAAGGCCTATGTTATAGAGTATATAACTTCGATCATAGGGATCAATTTCTGATCGCGTAGCTTCATAATAATTTTGTAAAGCTTCCGCATAATTTCCTTCAGATTGAGCCGACATCCGTTACAGTCGTCATTCTATTCACAGAATCCCCGTTCCAGAACCGTACGTGAGATTTTCTTTCATCTCATACGGCTCCTCCTTTCTTTTATGTGCATAGTATTAAAAGGAATAATCCGTGGGATCAAAAAAAATATCCTTTTATGAACTGATAGGGGTTGGTATTTTTACAAGAAATCTCTAGCCATCCTTCCTGCAAGAGGTTTTTTTCTTAACACCAATCATATGACGGAAAGGGTAACTCCAACAATTTCTTTGTCCCTAACGCCCCTATTTCCAGGAATTAGTCACTTCAACGATCTTCGGTGGTTATACGGGTATCCAAAATACAAACGAGATGGATGTTTGTTGTCCCAACCACTCTTCTTAGTCCCGATACAAATAAGTAAAGGGGGTAATTTATAACAAAGTTTTCGTGTTGTTGATTCCTAGGTGTAGTACTTCTTCCCCTATGCCACCTATTAGTACTAGTAGAGTAGACTAGGATTAACCTGCAATTACAATATGGATAGAACCTATAGGTGTAACCTTTCGCTCAATACTAAAATCGACGATTGAAGCATCTGAGGCCGCATCAATCGAGGATACACGACAGAAGGCATTGTTCTATCTCCAAACTTCACCTTCACCAAGCGTAGGTTTATTTCCATATAATTTTTTTTCTTTCTCGTAAGACTGTAAAAAAAAAAAAAAGAATCAAATCGCACCATCTCTGTAATAGGTAAATGCCTCCTTTTCTCCTGAAGTTGTCGGAATTATTCGTAATAAGATATTGGCTACAACTGAAGAGGTCTTATCGATAAAATTTCCATTTATCCGAAATCTAGGCATAATTAGCAACCCATTCTATAATTCTTCTCATTTCCCCTCGAGGAAAATGATCTCACAAACAAAGGAATTGTAAAGTACAAAATAACATAAAAAGAGACTAATTCTAAAAAAAAAAAAAGACTTTCCACTCAAATTGTGCCCTTTTGGCAGGGAGAGGTAGGAAATATTTGAATATGATTAGATTTCATCCAAATTTTGTAGTATCCCAATGAACGGAACTATTACTAATTTCATTTAACTAAGTTTAAGAATCAAGGACTTAATGTTCCTACACTACAGATTCTGAGAACTCGAGAAGTTTTGATTTGATAATTTCTCAAAGAGAAGAAAAAAGAATAGAATAATTATTTTCTATTATAATAATAATAAAAATAATAATAAAGTCACCACCATTTTTGTTTGTATAACGTGTATACACTATACAATCGAAATAGAAAAACCTATAGAACAATTTATCTATAACCCAAATGATCGTTAATCGATCAAATTGATATAACCTTAATCGAATAATCGAAGCGATATAACATAAATCGATAAGGCGTTAATCAATGTAACACTTGAGTGCAAATCAATTGCTGTTTGTTGAGTAAATCGAAGTGATCCTTCTAGCACTAATTGAATCAACGCTTAAAGCATTAATCAATATATGTCTTTAGGTGCTAATAGAAAAGTCAATAGATATAAGACTTGAGTCGGTAATCGAAGCATTAATCGATGTAGAGCTTATAATGATAATCGATAGAGCCAATCGATTGAAGACTTAAAGCAGTACTCAAAGAGCTAATGGATATAAGACTTAAAGTGCAACCGATACTCGACTAACATTAGTAATTGAATCACCACTTCAAACATTAATCGATGTAGAGGTGTTAATCGAAGAAATGTTCAAAACATTAATCGATAGAATACTTAGACATTTTCTCATAGAACATAATCGATTAAACTTGAATATGTTAGTGTATAAAACAACTGAAGTTTGAGTATATGTACTGACATTTCTAAGATTTTGTTATCACCAAAATATGCAAAATAATATAAATCCACAAATTACTCAACAAGCAAGTGCTGCTCCCAAGAACCTCCCTACTCTCCACAACAAGCCCTTAGCATATCCTTTAAAATCTAGATGGTCCTCTCCGATTGTCCATCTATCTTAGGATGCTAAACTGAGCACCAATTGAGTGTCCAACGCCTTCTAGAAACTCCTCCAAACCCGGAAGTGAATCTCGGATCTCAGTCTGACACAATCGACAAGTGTACCATGCATAGACACGATCTAATCCACGAACAACCTCGCCAACTCATTGATTGGCCAGTCCTTCCTAATGGCTAGGAAGTGAGATGACTTGGTCAATCTGTCAACAATCACCCAGGTCGCATCTCTCCTACTGGGAGTCATGAGCAACTCCATCACAAAGTCCGTAGTCACAAGCTCTCACTTCCATTTTGGTATCTACAACGGTTGCAACAAACCTCCTGTCTCTGATGCTTTGCCTTCACCAGATCCTCCTTCATCCCTGGCCACTAAAAGTGTCTCCTCAAATAATGATACATCTTAGTGTCACAGGGGTGAATGACATATCTAGAACGATGTGCTTCATCGAGAGCACTATTGCACACCTCCTCTATTGGAATACAAGGTTTACACTTGAATCTAACTGTGTGACACTAGCAAAATTTACGGCAACTTTGAATCTACCCTCTGGACCTCAATCACTATGGTACTGTGATACCCGATATTCTTTTAAACTGAAATAATAAATAAATAAATAATAATAGTAATAATTAAAGAGACAAATATAGTGTAATATAGTTGTTTGAATAAGCCCATTAACTTAGTCTCATAGGTAGTTTAGCCCATTAAGTTGAGGGAATTTTCTGGGTTATGGTATCCAGTATAGCATGTCAGTATTTTAGTGATAATTTCTAATGTATGACTCGGATTTTGGCATGGTTGTATCGTTGGAAAGAGCTCAAAGAGATCTATAACTTTGTAGGAGACCATATTTGTTGATTCATTCGTTTACTAGGCCAAAAATTGAATGTTCAGTTAAGGAAGGTAGAGTTGCAGGAGAGGAGTATGATTCTTTTTAATTCATAGAAAGGCAGCTTAATCTGATCCAAAGATGATCTGTAGAAGTTGGGTGTTAACTCTATATTTATATGGTTTGGGGTATGGCTAACCCTAGCCATCGTTCTCTATTATGAAAGGTGGGTGTTTTGCTCTTGTTTTTGAAGAAAGAAAAGAAGATGAAGGTTGTTCTCGAGTAAAACTAATATTTTCGTGATTATCTTGCCTTCTAGGAGCATTGGAGATCGATGAGGAAGGCTAAGTAGTAATTCTTATTGGGAGTTGAGATCTCCTAGTGGATTTCGGATTTTGGGGATTTTAGCATACAAGGTAGGTGATGATTTCCCAATGCATGGATTAGATATTCAAATTCCTTGTCAAAATCCGAATTTTCTATGTTCTACGTGGGAATCTTTGTGGACGGCAATATCATCCGCCGTCTACATACTCTCAACGGCAGTTAAGACTACTGTCCAGGTTGGTCTGAATCGGTCTAGACTATTGAACGGCATCCAAGCTTCCCGTCTGGGTTATTGAATGGTAAGAAAGTATGCCATCCAGTTTGCTATTTTATAATGTCAGTTTTAGAAATCTGCATGAATTTTAAATGATTATAACTTGGTTATCTGTAATCCAAATGGTTTGAAATTTTGAGCAGACCTCTGTATATATGAAATCTATTGGCCTGCAAATTTTTATAATTTATGAAAATTTATTTTCTATTTGTATTGTTATTTATTCCTAGATTAAATTTGACTCAAGTTTTAAGCTCGCTATTTGAACTTTGAAACCACTCTTTTGACCTCTGAATTTAGTGAAATTTTGCAAGTACTTGACTTATGTTCTAAATATCTTGTTTTACCAGTTTGGTGAATTTTTGATTCTGTTTACTATTAATCAACTTATTTAATAAATTTCTAATCCTAAAAAATAGATTTTGGTATGTGAAAAATATAATTTATATTATTTTTTTAAAAAATTTCAAAAAATATTTTTTATGTATATATAATCTGATGGAGTCAATTTTTACATTAAATGGCATAGTACAACATTGTGTTTCCTTTGCAATGTCTTATTTTAATGAAAAATATGTTATTTGCATATGTATATCATTGGTTATATGATTAATATTAATTTCAGATTTTGATGAATTCTAATTTTTGTAAGACATGTGTCATATAATTTAAAATATGTGATATGAACAATGTCATCTGAAGGGGATTATGTAGTTAGATTCCAATGTAAGCGTCCTTGTTAGATATGGTATTATGTGATTCAAGTGCAATGGGTAAAATTCATGAAACCTACTGCAGTATGTTGTAGTGGTAGGATATGTGTGATCCCCGGTTCCATGGTAACCATGACTTGATACTGTTGCCTCAGTACCCGGTATATGTATGTATGTGTGTGGCCCCTTACGTTGTGGTTAGGATGCTTGTTTGACTAAGATGTGAAATTATGATAAGTTGGCACATATGTGAATCATTTAAATTTATGTAAAACATTATAAATTTGTTTTATGATGTCAAATTTTGAAATATCTGAATTTTAAAATGTTTAACTTGATTGCATACTACTAGTTATATTTTGAACCATATGCTATATGATATGTGCCTCCCTATGTGTTGGAGAAATTATGTGATATGTTTATGACTAATAGTTTGTTTTCAAGATAAGAAAGTTTGATATATGTGATAAGTCATATGAATTAGTATATTTGTTTCAGATTATTAGAAAAATGCATATGATCGATATGAGATATATGTGAGATCTTGTTTCGTATCATTCTCTTATTTGATCTATATAGCATTGTGAATTGTTCATGATATAATTTATTTATCTTGTGGATTTCAATTATTATATGTTTACCCTGTGGAGAGGATGATGCCTATTGAGTTTTGTACTCAGTAGGTTTGTTGAATATTTTTTTAGGAGAGGTGGCCAGAGAGTTGGACTTTGATTCTGACCACGAAGTGTAGGAGGTATTTGGAGCTTTTGGATTTGAGGCTAGTTGTGAATTTATGAGTCTTTTCATTTTAGTAGATTGATGCAGAAGGAGTATTTAAGTCTATTATGTAATTGTGAGATCTTAGGAAGTTGTGAGAGGTTGTTTATGTTATTCAGAGACAGTTCTTTATTATGAGACTTTTGTAGATTGTGTTGAGTTATTATTATTTGAGATTTGCGATGGATAGCTATTTGTTTTGCCTTGTGGACTTTGATTCTCTTATTTCCATTATGTATATGCTACGTTCCGTAATTGTATCGTCTCCGAATTTTGTCGGAAGTCAGATACGAGTGGACATGGGATTTGGGGAATTACAGAACATGGTATCAGAGCAACTTTGAGAGTTTTGAGTTGAACACCACTGGATCTATGAAGCCTAGGTAGTTGATTGATGGATTTGAGATCTTAGGTTGAATATTGGTCATAAAATAGTTAAGTTTTGAGTTGAGATAGAAAGTGCTGAATTGTTAGATTTGAGAGCTTATTAAGGTATTTAGATTTTCTGGATATCTCGAGGCGTGGTCGTTCTACTGCGGTTCCTTTTATTCAGCCCCTGTCTCTTCTGCAATCCAGGGCCAAGGTGTGGTCAGCGCACTAACGGTCAATGTAGACTTTAGTGGGTTCATGCAGACTTTTCAGGGGCTTATGCAGGCTTTATTGACTTAGACTTAGACTCAAGCTCAATCTCATGGGCCTAAGGTGACCTCTATGATGGAGCAATTCAACAAGTTGCACCCTCCTTCCTTTAAGGGGGAGAGCTGACCAAAGGTTGCTGAGGCTTGGCTTAATGAGATGAAAAAGATGTTGGCTATGATTCATTGTCCAGAAGATGAGAAGGATAGTCTGGTTGTAATGACCTGCCACCTTATAATCAGGGATCTGATTACTAAATGGGTACCGAATCATTAAAATTCAGAGCCAAACCAGGATCTTGATAAGTCTGAAAGATAAGTGATAAACTAAGCTAAACAACCCACAACACATCGAAGTGTAAAGGAAGTGCAGGAAATAAAATTTATTACAATTCGACTCGACTCAACAAATAATTACATATTCCAACTGAAAAGAAATAATTATTCATACAGGCCTGAAAAGGAAATAACAACTACATCGAGGCATATCCCGGAACAGTGGCTGCTAGCGCGCAACCCGATACGAAACCCTCCACGCTATCATGCCTGGAACCCTCACCTGAAAACCGCAGGGGTGAGTCTCATCAAAATGGACTCAGTTGGGATCCTCCGATCCCCACCACCCACTCACGCACCTACAAGTTCAACAACACAAATATAGGTAATTAAATAAGTAAAGCAGTAAACACAACTCCGAAAGATTCCTAAATTCCGATATAAAACACGTGTTTTTAAATGCAACATGCACAGCTCTGAAACCACTCCACCACGGAGTCCACAACTAGCGTCTCGGCTAAACACACAAACCACACAGCTGAACGTGGAAAACATCGACTCGTTGGGACCAAACAGCAACCCCTCGGATAGCGCGCTGGCTACTCCGGCCTGTCTAGCTTTAGGTGATTCTGCTTCCCCCAGCTACGAGTGACATTCTAAATGTACCACTCCCACATCGGTACTAGCTATACCATGGGGTATACCAGGTGACCCTCTCTCTAGGCGTCACCCTGCCACTCCCACACCAGCGCTATGTCACTCCCATACTGACACAGGGTGCCTAAGCGCTAACAACTATCACTCTAGGTCCACGATCGCACAAAACACAACATACTGCGATCTGATCACGTGGAAACCTTTGTCCTCGAAGTACGGTATTGAACATGCATTTATCCGAATTATATAATAATGTAAACATATGTTAATTGCATGAATTAATAGGGTTCTGTCTTGAATCGCGTCGCCCGTGGCCGACGTCATTCAAGACCCCTAAACTGGTTCTGTAAGGACTGAGGTTTTGAGTACAGTTATCGGGTCAGTTTCAGAGTCGGACCCCTTGATTTAGGCCCCAGTAGGGTCTGGGGCGTGCCTTCTAAACGACGTCTGGGGTGTACGACGCCATTTAGAATGGCGTCGGGCTATACGGATGCCATTTAGATAGAGCGCTACTGTGCCGCGTAGGTAGGCGTTGGGGTACGTGTGTACGGCCCCGGTCATGTCGTCTGAATGACATCTTGGATGGACGGCGCGATACAGACATTCTCCCAAAGTACGATCCCGTCCTATCGCTTGAATGGCGTCTGTCGAGGACAACGCGATTTCATCTGTTTCGGTTTGACGCCCCGAGTCTTCCTTCCTTTCCTTCATTCTCTCCTTCACACTCTCTCTCTTCCCTCTCTCCATTCCCTCCAGTTCTCCCTTCCCTTCCCCTTCCTCTTCATCCACTTCCACCACTCCAACACCCTCTACCTCTCACCACTTCTGTCACCATCTCCACCGCGCCACTGCATTCTCCGAACGACAGCTGACGTCTCGGTAGAGTGACGACGTCCACGGCGGTATCGACGACAGTTTGCAGTGCGGTGGTTCGGCGGTACGGAGCTAGGAGGAGTTCAAGTGACCGGTAGGGGGACGATCCTTACATGTGATTTGGTTGTTTTATCCATGTTTTTTCCGCTTTAGAGCATGCGATGTGTGTGGAGATTTGGAGAATGCGCATGTTTAAGGGGCTTTTTGATGAAAATGGTCATTTTTATGAAATGGGGATTAGTGCGTTTTAAGCGGTTATTTGGATTCTCCCCTTCATCCTCTATTTTTAAGTATTTTTGGGACAATTTTGAAGGGAGGAAACCCCGTTTTGAGGCTTGGGAGAGGTTGTAGGAAAACCAGATTTCGGGCTCTAAATGGCGTCCGGCTAGGGCGACGCCATTGACGCCATTTAAACCAGATTTTTGAATGGCGTCCAGACCAGGTGATGCCATTTAAATGGTGACGACCATGGACGACGCCATTCCGGCCAGTATCCCCTAAGAACATGTTTAGAGGTCTTGAATGACGTCGGCCACGGGTGACGCCATTTAGGACAGAATCTCATTAATTCATACAATTAACATGTGTTTACATTGTTAGATACTTCGGTTAAATGCATGGTTGAATCGTACATTGAGGCCGGGGATTTCTATATGATCGGAATCGCATTGTATGTGTGTATGTTTATGCGATTGTAGACCTAGAACGATTATGGTTTGTGTTTGACACCTTGTGTCGGTGTGGGAGGGACGCGGTGTCTGTGTGACATTGATGCTGTACTGGTGTGGGAGGGGTACATGTTAGTATTTCACTTGTGGCTGGGAAAAGGCAGAACTACTTAAGCCAAACAGGCCAGAGTAGCCAGCGTGCTATCCGAGGGGTTGCTGTTCTATCCCAGCGGGTCGGTGCTTTCCTAGTTTGTCGTGATAGTTTCTGGCGCGTTTCTTACTGTGGAGCCGGGTTTGGTGTTGCTGGAGTTTATCCTTTCGCCACTGGGCCTGATGTAACCTGAGATATCGAGGTTACGAGTGGTACCCTTCGCCCTTTGGCCTGATGTGACCTAGGAGGTTAGGGTTACGGGTAGTCCCTATAGCTTCGATTTGAGGGGGGTTTTGCGGGTCCCTAGGGCCCTCGTAAAGCGCCTAGGCCTGGAGTTGAGGGAAGTCCGGTCGATAGGACAGTGGTCTAGGCTAGTGTACACACGTGACTGGGTGGTGGTGGTTCACTAGTCCCAATTAGTCCTAGTTTGACTCACTACCTCACCCTACGGTGTCTGGAACATCGTAGGGGTGGACAAGCGTGGGTGTTGGTGGTGTTGTGAGGCGTTGTTTGTATGCGTTCGGCAGTATGGTTTGTGTGTTTAGCCTGATCTTTGGTTACGAACTGCGGTGTTGAGTTAGGTTGCTTGAATTGCTTAGATCTATGCCTATTACGTTGTGAATGCATATGTTTCATATCGGAATTTGAGAATCTTTGGGAGCTATGTTTACTGCTTTACTTAAATTTCCTAGATCTTGTATTATTGTACTTGTGGGTGTGTGTGCAGGAGGCGGGGATCGAGTGATCCCTATTGAGCCCACTTTTGGTGTGGCTCACTCCCTGCGGTTTCAGGTGTGGACTTCTCGGCGAGTGTTGGTGTGTGGTGTTCTCCTTGGTGTGTGGGCCAACAGCTATCTCGGTTCTGGGTTATGCCCCGATGTTGTTGTACTTTCCTTCTGCCTATACTTATTTAATTTCTTGGACCCTGTAATTATTATTGGACTATATACAGACATTATTATTTTACTTCTTGCGCACTTGTACTTTCTTTGAGGTCCGTAAGATTGTTATATTTAGCCTTGTTTAACGCTTACTTCTCCAGACGTGTCATTTGAGATCTGGGTGTGAACTCGTAGATAATGATCCGATACCCATTTAGTAATCGGGTCTCCGATTATAGGGTGGCAGGTCGTTACAGATGGTATCAGAGCTCAGTCTGGTCGAGTATGTGATAAACTAGGTTAGATATTATAGTCCAACGATAAGTACAAGTCTGTACCAGCGATGGCTGCTGGCATAGATTGATAGGTTTTGACGTGCTTGTTTCGATTTTCATGTTTATAGAGTAGTGATGGCACCGAAGAGGAGAGTTCTGTTGGTTTGTAATACGGGAACTGATGATGGTAATTTGGGGGCAGATGGGTAGAATGTGGATCATTTCATAGAGGCTATGATTGGGGCAATGTCTTGATATCAACCTAGAGATGGTAGTGAGGGGTCCAACTCCCGAGGTGGTCAGTCCACGGTGATGGAATGATTCATGAAGTTGAAGACTGCTTCTTTCACGGGTCGACCTGTCCTAGATGAGGTAGCTCATTGGATTTAGGAGGTGGAGAAGGCATTCGATGTTCACGAGTGTGATGAGAATGACAAGACTTTGTTGGCAACCTACTTGTTGAAAGACAATGCCTATGATTGGTGGGTTACCATCAAGAGAATGATGTTTTTAGATAGGTCCTTGAGAGAGATTCCCTGGGAGGTATTCGTAAGAGAGTTTAGTAGACAGTACTTTGCGTGGCACATTCGGGAGGCCAAGGAAAGGGAGTTTATGGAATTGATGCAGAGTGATATGTCAGTTCTGGAATATCAGATGAAGTTTGTGGCTCTGCGAAGGTTCATTCCGCACATATCTAGGAATGAGGAACGTTGAACGGAGTCATTTGTGGATGGACTCCGGTACGATCTGAGGGGAATGGTGGCATCTCATTGTTGTAGTAATCTTGCATCAACAGTTCGATGTGTAGCAGCAGTGGAGACTTAGTTCCAACTGTTGGGTTTTCTCGGGTTTCTCCGGATCGCTCATGCAGCGGAAAATAAAAATTTACAGCGATCCGTTTTCCCGTTTCGAAGAACTAAAAACAACGATTATCGAATAATCGATTCTCACCGTGTACGGATTCGAATCCGCAACCGTTTAGTTCCGTCAGTGCGACACCGCAAGTCGCGCAAGTGCCCGGCCTCTAGCGAAGTCCACGCGATCCTCCTCGCGACGGATATCCTCACGTTCCTCGTTCTTCACAGCCCACGAAACCTCCGCCGGTCGCCGCAACAATCGCCGCAGCGTGCGGACGATTTCCCGTCGAACGGGATTCGGAGAAGCGGCGGAGCAGATCTGGATCTGTCTGGACGCCAGAGAGAGAGAGAAACTGAGGAGGGGCGGCTAGGGTTAGCAGCAGCTTGGCCTGCTCAGCCCGTTAGCTATGTTTTATACTAATCGCGCAGTTTTTCATAAAAATCCCCGGTTTGTATAAAACCCACTTATTTATCCATCGCCTTGAGAATCATTTGCATGTGACCCTCTAGGCCCAAGTACTAGTCCAGTCAATGGCCCAACAAGCCTAGTGACTCCTCACTGACTTTATTAATTAATTAATAACCCTTAATTAATTAATTAATTAATCAATCGAATTGATGTCGCACATCAAATTCGACCGGGCCTTCGATCACGTTGGGTGCCAAGCAACACCACGTGAACCCGGAAGGTATTGGGGTTAAGTAACCCACTCTTGGAACCTTTCTGCCGACAGTTACCGTGTAGATATAATCCTTCATTCGTACAATGCTCTCGAGTCAACTCAGGGTATGGCGAGCTGTCAACCCTAACCGGTCGACTCACTTGGATTGGATGCCGCTGATGAATATCGGAAAACCCCTTTTCCGATATTATCGTCCGCCCTGGCCAGGGACTTTCGCGCATCCTTCCTAGAGCATTCTCCCTCTAAGTACCGAGAGCGAATGATTCCTTATTGACATACAATTTCCTTCGACGGTATTCCGCTGTACCCAATCCTTGGCGTATTAGAATCCCGTGGCTAGAGATTCGTAAACCAAGGTCAAAGCACAGAAGTCCACCGACAAGGTGTCCTTGGTGTCTCAGGTCCGAGGACCATCCACGCAACTGCGACAATAGAATCAAGCTGGTTGACAGTGAGGTACAATACCATCCAGCGATTCAGTCGGATCAGTTCACTGAACTCAATCTCCAATGAGCACCTACAGATTCGCCTTAGTGTCTCCACACAAGTGACTTATGAGACCAGTCACCCTCATCATATGAGCAGGAGTAATCTGTACTAGTCAAACTGGATATCCGATGTCCTTCTCGGATATCCTCCGACTAGGAACGATTAAGAATATGTGTGTTTAAGTGATCAGTCTCATTAGTATGATCTCATCATAATCTGATCACTATAGCACATATCCACGGACTTCATTATGAAACGATAATTAATGCGATTTACACATAATGAATATTATGCCATTTTATTAATAAATGAACGAGATTTACATAGTCAGATTGTCTTGTAGGCCACCTAAAACTAACAATCTCCCACTTGGACTAAAGCCAATCACCTTTATACAATAAGCCTATAGACTCTAGTGTTAGTTTAGGTGGCCTACAAGCCAATCTAACAATGTAAATCTCGTTCACTATTAATAAAATGGCATAATATTCATTATGTGTAAATCGCGTTAATTATCGTTTCATAATGAAATCCGTGAATATGTGCTATGGTGATCAGATTATGATGAGATCATACTAATGAGACTGATCACTTAAACACACATATTCTTAATCGTTCCTAGTCGGAGGATATCCGAGAAGGACATCGGATATCCGGTTAGACTAGTACAGATTGCTCCTGCTCATATGATGAGGATGACTGATCTTATAAGTCATTTGTGTGGAGACACTAAGGCGAATCTGTAGGTGCTCATTGGAGAATGAGTTCACTGAACTGATCCGACTGAATCGTTGGATGGTATTGTACCTCACTGTCAACCAGCTTGATTCTATTGTCGCAGTTGCGTGGATGGTCCTCGGACCTGAGACACCAAGGACACCTTGGCGGTGGACTTCTGTACTTTGACCTTGGTCTACGAATCTCTAGCCACGGGATTCTAATACGCCAAGGATTGGATGCAGCGGAATACCGTCGAAGGGAATTGTGTGTCAATAAGGAATCATTCGCTCTCGGTACTTAGAGAGAGAATGCTCTAGGAAGGATGCGCGGAAGTCCATGGCCAGGGCGGACTATAATATCGGAAAAGGAGTTTTCCGATATTCATCAGCGGCATCCAATCCAAGTGAGTCGACCGGTTAGGGTTTGACAGCTCGCCATACCCTGAGTTGACTCGAGAGCATTGTACGAATGAAGGATTATATCCACGCGGTAACTGTCGACGGAAAGGTTCCAAGAGTGGGTTACTTAACCCCAAATACCTTCCGGGTTCACGCGGTGTTGCTTGGCACCCAACGTAATCGGAGGCTCGGTCGAATTCGATGTGCAAACATCAATTCGATTGATTAATTGATTAATAAAGGGTTATTAATTAATTAATAAAGCCAGTGAGGAGTCACTGGGCTTACTGGGCCATTAACTGGACTGGTACTTGGGCCTAGAGGGTCAGACGCACATGATTCTCAAGGCGATGGATAAATAAGTGGGTTTTATATAAACCGGGGGTTTTTGTGAAAAACCGCGCGGTTAGTATAAAACATAGCGCACGGGCTGAGCAGGCCAAGCTGCTGCTCACCCTAGCCGCCCCTCCTCGTTTTCTGTCTTCCTCTGGAGTCCAGGCAGATCCAGATCTGCTTCGCCGCTTCTCCGAATCCCGTTCGACGGGAAATCGTCCGCGCACTGCGGCGATCATTGCGGCGACCAACGGAGGCTTCGTGGGCTGCGAAGAACGACGAACTCGAGGATATCCGTCGCGGGGAGGATCGTGTGGACTTCGCTAGAGGCCGGGCATTTGCGCGGCTTGCGGTGTCGCACCGACGGAAACGAACGGCTGCGGATTCGAATCCGCACACGGTGAGAACAGATAATCCGATTATCTCGTATTTTAGTCTCCGAAATGGGAACGGATCGCTGTAAATATTTTTGTTTTTCCGCTGCGTGAGCGATCCGGAGAAACAGAGAAAACCCAACATCTAAGTGACGCTCAAACACAATTTGAGCAACGGCTTTGTCAGTGGATCTGCTACATTGTCGACGGATGGAACTCTTTCCACTACTACATCTCCTCTAGATATGATCTCTCTGATAAGGTGAAAGCGCCTCAGAATATGCTTCGATTTCTGATGAGACCGCGGCTCTTTCGCTTGCGCAATCGCTCCATTGTTGTCACACAACAGTGGAATAGGCTCAGAGATGCTGGGAACTACGAGGTCGGTGATGAATTTCTTCAACAACACTGCTTCCTTGGCGGCTTCAGCTGCAGCGATATACTTAGCTTCAGTCGTCGAATATGCAGTGGTTACTTGCTTGGAACTCTTCCGGCACACTGCGCCTCCGTTCAAAGTAAACACGAATCCAGATGTTGACTTGCTATCATCTGTATCTGACTAGAAACTGGAGTCAGTAAAGCCTCGTAGTTTCAAGTCACCTCCTCCATAGACAAGAAACATATCCTTAGTTCTTCTCAAGTACTTAAGGATACATTTCACTGCCTTCCAGTGCTCTTTGCTTGCATCAGCCTGAAATCTGCTTGTAACATTTAGAGCAAATGCAACATCAGGCCCTGTACATAGCATGGCATACATGATAGATCCTATGGCAGAGGCATAGGGTATTCTACCCATGAATGCCCTCTCATCAGGAGTCTTAGGAGACTGCTCCTTTGAGAGACCAATTCCATGTCTCATCGGTATGAGACATCTCTTGGAATTTTCCATGTCAAACCTTTTGACTATGGTATCTATGTTAGTTTAAGGTGGCCTCCAAGCCAATCTAACAATGTAAATCTCGTTCATTTATTAATATAATGGCATAATATTCGTTATGTATAAATCGCTTTAATTATCGTTTCATAATGAAGTCCGTGGATATGTGCTATAGTGATCAGATTATGATGAGATCATACAAATGAGACTGATCACTTAAACACACATATTCTTAATCGTTCCTAGTCGGAGGATATCCGAGAAGGACATCGGATATCCGGTTAGACTAGTACAGATTACTCCTGCTCATATGATGAGGGTGACTGGTCTCATAAGTCACTTGTGTGGAGACACTAAGGCGAATCTGTAGGTGCTCGTTGGAGAATGAGTTCACTGAACTGATCCGACTAAATCGCTGGATGGTATTGTACCTCACTGTCAACCAGCTTGATTCTAATGTCGCAGTTGCGTGGATGGTCCTCGGACCTGAGACACCAAGGACACCTTGGCGGTGGACTTCTGTACTTTGACCTTGGTTTACGAATCTCTAGCCACGGGATTCTAATACGCCAAGGATTGGGTGCAGCGGAATACCGTCGAAGGAAATTGTGTGTCAATAAGGAATCATTCTTTCTCGGTACTTAGAGAGAGAATGCTCTAGGAAGGATGCGCGAAAGTCCCTGGCCAGGGCGGACGATAATATCAGAAAAGGAGTTTTCCGATATTCATCTGCGGCATCCAATCCAAGTGAGTCGTCCGGTTAGGGTTTGACAGCTCGCCATACCCTGAGTTGACTCGAGAGCATTGTACGAATGAAGGATTATATCCACGCGGTAACTGTCGACGGAAAGGTTCCAAGAGTGGGTCACTTAACCCCAAATACCTTCCGGGTTCACGCGGTGTTGCTTGGCACCCAACGTGATCGGAGGCCCGGTCGAATTCGATGTGCGACATCAATTCGATTGATTAATTGATTAATAAAGGGTTATTAATTAATTAATAAAGCCAGTGAGGAGTCACTGGGCTTGTTGGGCCATTAACTGGACTGGTACTTGGGCCTAGAGGGTCACACGCAAATGATTCTCAAGGCGATGGATAAATAAGTGGGTTTTATATAAACTGGGGGTTTTTGTGAAAAACCGCGCGGTTAGTATAAAACATAGCGACGGGCTGAGCAGGCCAAGCTGCTGCTAACCCTGGCCACCCCTCCTCAGTTTCTGTCTCCCTCTGGCGTCCAGGCAGATCCAGATCTGCCCCGCCGCTTCTCCGAATCCCGTTCGACGGGAAATTGTCCGCGCACTGCGGCGATCATTGCGGCGACCAGCGGAGGCTTCGCGGGCTGCGAAGAACGACGAACTCGAGGATATCTGTCGCGGGGAGGATCGCGTGGACTTCGCTAGAGGCCGGGCGCTTGCGCGGCCTGCGGTGTCGCACCGACGGAACCGAACGGCTGCGGATTCGAATCCGCACACGGTGAGAACAAAGATAATCGGATTATCGTATTTTAGTTCTTCGAAATGGGAAACGGATCGCTGTAAAATTTTTATTTTCCGCTGCGTGAGCGATCCGGAGAAACCGAGAAAACCCAACAGTGGTATCAGAGCCAGGTTCCACTGTTTCTCGTCCCGTTTCAGTTTTCGAAATTGATTTTTCTTGAGTTATTCCATGCGTTTAATCTGATTAAAATGACGGAATAGTGTTCATAAGATGAACACAAATAATTTGATTATTTTTCTGTGATTTTTCGAGATTATTTTGGGGGTTTTTCGTGTTCTTCGTGAGACGAAGAAGGACGAGTTTACGGCGGCTTCAATCGGCCTCCCAAGCGTTGGGATGGCCGGCCGAGACTCCAGATCCGTAGAGGATAGCCACCTCTATCCACCGGTCACCAAGATCGGCGCCGGAGTGCCCTTGGAGGTCTTGAAAATCGACTCCAAATCGGATTTAAAAACTCTTAAAAACCAGTTTTTTGGGGAATTTGGGGGCTTGGCCGGCTCCTTTCGGGGCCAATCCGGCGACCATGCCGGCGCCGGGGGATCGCCGGCCGGAGCCGGGCCGGGCCGTGGGCGGCCGCCGTCGCCGCCTGCAACCCCAGCCCACCGCCGCCGCACTGTAGCAGCTTCTAGGGTTGCTGGAAGGAAGGGGACGGGCGGTTCAGGGGGTTGGGCCGGCCGGTCATGTCCCGGTTGGACCGGGACTGAGGCAGGCACGAGCCAGGTGCGCCTGGCTCGGGCCCAGGCGCACCTGGTTCGAACCCAGGCCCTACAGGGTCCGAACCAGTTGGGTTTTAAGGGCTGGGCCCTTTTACTCTCAAACCCAAAACCCTTATTAAACCCCATAAGCCCATTTAAAAATTGAATTAAAATTTGATTTTAATTTTAATTGATTTCAAAATTGTTTTTGAAATTTAATTGGGCTTTTTAATTAATGATTGTGAATCATTTTAATTACAATTAGTTCTTAACTAATTATGGTTGATTATTAAGTTAAGTGTTAATTTAATAATTAACTGTAGTTATCTAATTTTAAGTGTTAAAATTAATGGTTAATAATTATTAATCTAAATGTTAGATTATTAGTTATTAAAACATCTAATTGTTAATTATTATTTAGAATTAGTTATTAATTTAAGTGTTAAATTAACAATTAATTCTAATTGACTAATTTAATTGTTAAATTAATAATTATCAGTTAATTAGAGTTAATTGTTGATTTTAAGTGTTAAGATTAATGATTAATTTCAAGTTAACTAATCTAAGTGTTAGATGAAAATTATTAATTAATTAGTGTTGATTAATAATTTAAATGTTAAATTACTAATTAACATTAATTAACTAATCTAAGAGTTAGATTAGTAGTTAATTAATAATTAGAGTTAATTAATAATTTAAGTGTTAAATTGTTAATTAATTATGATGGATTAATCTAAGAGTTAGATTAATCTTTAATAGTCTAATTGTTAGATTATTAATGGGGTTTAATCTAAGTGTTAGATTATTAGAATTGTTCTAATTTGCATGGAATAATATGGAATTATTAATTCGGAGTGTGTGCGCATGTGATGTGTGTTTATTGCTTTTAAATTGGATTTAATTGCATGTTAAGTTAATTAAATGAGTTTTCGAAATTCAAATACCAATTTTGATTGGATCCCAGCTTTTTGAAAGCCAAAACTTATCTATTTTGAAAACTCATATGTTTTAGCCATGTGATGTGGTGAATCATGTGTGGAATGTTTAAAACACACCGTGGCGATGCATATGCACTTATTTAATTATTCATGTGATGAATGGATTGTGTGGATCGTGGATGTATGTTTGATTATTAATTGTTAATAAATAGAGGTCTGTGCACCTCTCTCTCTCATACTCCGATGTATTTCTACCTCCCTCTCTCTCTTGTACTCGCCATAAGGCCTTCTTCAATTTACTTGTAATTCTAGAATTAATGTAATATGATTGAGGCAACCGAGGAAGGAGCGAGGACGATCCACAGCTGCAACCAGGAAGGCGAAAAGATGGAGATCTCTTGCCTATGTGTTTGCAGGTTATCTAATGTAAATGTTATGATTAGATTGTGTGTGCGTTTGACTGTTGGCTCCAGTCAAACTCACTGTGCTATCCATGACCACACTAATGACATGTATGTGATGCATTGTTTATCTTTTGATTATGAATCAAAGCAGGTTATAGTATTTAGTAAATATATACAATGTATTTATATACTATCACCTAGGAGAGACCAAGATAAAAGTTATCCAAATACCCTCAGATAAACTCTAAGCCGTAACGCGAGTAGTTGAGAACTTACCGCGTGGTCCACCATCGTTATAGTCATAGGATTCGAATCACTTTAGGCAGGTTTGTTGTGCTATCCACAAGGCCTGCTTAATTGGGAGGAGAAACTGTGGCTATGGCATTAGATGCCTATAGATCAGGGTAGAGGAACCATGTAGCTTTGTTGTGCTATCCACAAGGGCTGCATGCAAATCTATGCTCGTCACGTAATGATGGTTAGTTTAGACCAGAATTAGTGGTTTGTTGTACGATCCACAAGGCTATTAAATCTCTGGGGACCGAAGCTATGATCAGATATTGCAAGGAGTTGCAAGTCCCATGAGTTGGGTGCACTTTGATTGCATTACAGTTTGTTGTGCTATCCACAAGGCTGTAGTACAAGTCATTGAGATTCTGGTCCCCACTAGGAGACTGTCGGCGTCTCCCGTTCTGTATAACTGAGGGTTATACAGTCCGTCGAAAATTAGTGGGAGTTAAACTTGAACAAAAGACCATGTCTTGTTTTAAACTTTAATAATTGAACATCTGCTAAATAGATTTTACTTATCTCCTGTAGGAACTATGTCGTCGAATAACCCACTCCGTGGCATACTTGATGCCATTTTGACTTACTTGATCTACTCGGATTGGTTCAGACTGAAGAATGTCTTCAGATCTGAGCACAATAACTTTGTCCCTAGAGCTGATCCTCTTGCTGAATTGGCATTGGATGCCCCTGAAGCAGAGATGACAGCTAACGATAATGGATCGAAGGACAAAGGTAAAAGAGTAGTGAAAGGTGACGGCTTCTACTATAAGCAGTATGGTCACTGGAAGAGGAACTGCAAGGAGTTCCTTCATGATAAAGCTCATGGAAGAGTGAAGCTGTCTGAAGCTTTAGATATCTATATGATAGATATCAACTTATCAGTTAGAGATTCTACATCTTGGGTATTAGATACCGGATGTGCTTCTCATATTTGCCATGATGTGCAGATGCTAACAACTAAGCGCAAGCTGAGACAAGGTGAGGTGGAATTGAGGCTAGGAAACGGCGCAAAAGTTGCGGCGATTGCTGTTGGGACAGCAAACCTCAAGCTTCCATCGGGAGACACCTTACTTTTAGAAGATTGTTATTATGTTCCTAACATAATAAAGAACATCATATCAATATCTTGTTTGGACAAGATAGGATATAGGTTGACTATTGAGAATAGAAGTTGTTCGATTTATTATGGTAATAAATCAATAGCTTCAGCATCTTTAGTCAACAGTCTATATCTCTTAGATGTTTCTTATTACAATCTTCAAATCGATAATGCTCTTAAGAAGAGCAAGAATTGTGTGAACCAGGCCTACATGTGGCATTGTAGATAGACTTGAGCACATTGGCGAAAGCAGGTTGCAAAAGTTGCACAAGCATGGTTACTTAACAACATTCGATTATGAATCGTTTGCAACATGCAAATCCTGCCTTATGGGAAAGATGGCAAAATCTCCATTTAGTGGACATGGAGAACGTGCCAAGGACATTTTGGAACTAATACATTCAGATGTATGTGGTCCAATGTCCACCCAAGCCAAAGGTGGCTTTTCTTACTTCATCACGTTTACCGATGACTTCTCAAGATTCGGCTATGTGTACTTAATGAAGTACAAGTCGGAAGCATTTGAGAAGTTCAAGGAGTTCAAGAATGAAGTGGAGAAGCAGTTAGGAAAGAGTATTAAAGCTCTTTGATCAGATCGAGGAGGAGAATACTTGAGTACTAATTTCATACAATTCTTAAAGGATAATTGTATCCTTTCTCAGCTAACCCCTCCATATACACCACAGATGAATGGTGTATCAGAAAGGAGGAACCGCACCTTGTTGGACATGGTACGATCCATGATGAACTTTTCGGGATTACCAGTGTCCCTCTGGGGGTATGTTCTAGAGTCAGCAGCATACCTACTGAACAGAGTATCCAGCAAGTCTGTGGCCTCTACTCCATATGAGATATAGAAAGGCAAGAAACCAGAATTTAAACATGTTAAAGTCTGGGGTTGTCCTGCTCATGTAAAGAGGAATGATCCAGACAAGCTGGAATCACAAACTGATAAATGTAGGTTTGTGGGATATCCAAAGGAAACCTTTGGATACTATTTTTACCATCCTGATGAACAAAAGGTGTTTGTCGCCAGGAAAGCTGTCTTCCTGGAAGAGGAATACCTTCTCCAGGAGGAAAGTGGGAGTAAAATAGTACTGGAAGAGGTTCCAAATCCCCAAACAGCTACATTATCATCAGATGAGATATCAGTTCCTGAACCTGTTCAGGTACACACATATGAGCCTCGTAGATCTGGTAGAGTACCTAGACCACCCGAACGATATGTGGGACATATCGCAGAAGGTGAGTCTATGGTACAATATAATGAGGATGATGATCCTAAAACCTACCAGGAGGCCATAGAAGGTCCAGAATCCGGGAAATGGTGAGAAGCCATGAACTCAGAAATCCAGTCCATGTATACCAACCAAGTTTGGAACATGGAGGACTTGCCCGAGGGTATTATACCCATCGGATGCAGTGGATCTTTAAGAGAAAGATCGGTGCTGATGGACGGATCGACACTTATAAGGCAAGGTTGGTGGCAAAGGGATATCGTCAAAGGCAAGGAATTGACAATGACGAAACTTTCTCACCAGTTGCCATGATAAAGTCGATCCGAGTTCTGCTCGCCATTGCTGCACATTTTGATTATGAAATCTGGTAGATGGATGTGAAGACTGCCTTCCTCAATGGTAACCTTGAGGAAGAGGTGTATATGATACAACCAGAAGGTTTCACATCCAAAGAATCTCCAGATAAAGTGTGCAAGCTTCAGAGGTCCATTTATGGACTGAAGCAAGCTTCCCGGAGCTGGAACATTAGATTTGACGAGGCTGTCAAGTCTTATGACTTCATTAAGAATGAAGATGAGCCTTGTGTGAGTGGGAGTGCAGTCACTTTTCTAGTTCTTTACGTAGATGACATACTACTCATTGGGAATGATGTAGCTATGATGTCATCAGTAAAGGTCTGGCTGTCGAAAAACTTCTCCATGAAGAATTTGGGAGAAGCATCCTACGTATTGGGAATACAGATCTATAGAGATAGATCAAAGAGGATGCTTGGAATGACCCAATCCTTGTACATGAATACCATAGTCAAAAGGTTTGGCATGAAAAATTCCAAGAGAGGTTTCATACCGATGAGACATGGAATCAATCTCTCAAGGGAGCAGTCTCCTAAGACTCCTAATGAGAGGGCATTCATGGAGAGAATACCCTATGCCTCTGCCATAGGATCTATCATGTATGCCATGCTATGTACACGCCATGATGTTGCATTTGCTCTAAGTGTTACGAGTAGATTTCAGGCTGATCCAGGCGAAGAGCACTGGAAGGCAGTGAAATTCATCCTTAAGTACTTAAGAAGAACTAAGGATATGTTTCTTGTCTATGGAGGAGGTGACTTGAAACTGCGAGGCTTTACTGACTCAAGTTTCCAGTCAGATCCAGATGATAGCAAGTCAACATCTGGATTCGTGTTTACAATGAACGGAGGGGCAGTGTGCTGGAAGAGTTACAAGCAAGTAACCACTGTAGATTCGACGACTGAAGCTGAGTACATCGCTGCAGCTGAAGCTTTCAAGGAAAAAGTGTGGTTGAAGATGTTCATCACCGACCTTGACATAGTTCCCGACATCCTTGATCATGTTCCGCTGTTGTGCGACAACAATGGGACTATTGCACAAGTGAAAGAGCCGTGGTCTCATCAGAATTCGAAAGATGTTCTGAGGCGCTTTTATATTATCCAGAGGAGATTTAGTAGTGGAAAGAGTTCCACTCGGCGACCAGGTAGCAGATCCACTGACAAAGCCGTTGGCTCAAATTGTGTTTGAGCGTCACCTAGAGTCTGTAGACTTATTGTATAAAGGTGATTGGCTTTAGTCCAAGTGGGAGATTGTTAGTTTAAGGTGGCCTACAAGCCAATCTAACAATGTAAATCTCGTTCATTTATTAATATAATGGCATAATATTCGTTATGTGTAAATCGCTTTAATTATCGTTTCATAATGAAGTCCGTGAATATGTGCTATGGTGATCAGATTATGATGAGATCATACTAATGAGACTGATCACTTAAACACACATATTCTTAATTGTTCATAGTCGGAGGATATCCGAGAAGGACATCGGATATCCGGTTAGACTAGTACAGATTACTCCTGCTCATATGATGAGGGTGACTGGTCTCATAAGTAACTTGTGTGGAGACACTAAGGCGAATCTGTAGGTTCTCATTGGAGAATGAGTTCACTGAACTGATCCGACTGAATCGCTGGATGGTATTGTACCTCACTGTCAACCAGCTTGATTCTAATGTCGCAGTTGCGTAGATGGTCCTCGGACCTGAGACACCAAGGACACCTTGGCGGTGGACTTCTGTACTTTGACCTTGGTCTACGAATCTCTAGCCATGGGATTCTAATACGCCAAGGATTGGGTGCAGCGGAATACCGTCGAAGGGAATTGTGTGTCAATAAGGAATCATTCGCTCTCGGTACTTAGAGAGAGAATGCTCTAGGAAGGATGCGCGAAAATCCCTGGCCAGGGCGGACGATAATATCGGAAAAGGAGTTTTCCGATATTCATCAGCGGCATCCAATCCAAGTGAGTCGACCGGTTAGGGTTTGACAGCTCGCCATACCCTGAGTTGACTCGAGAGCATTGTACGAATGAAGGATTATATCCACGCGGTAACTGTCGACGGAAAGGTTCCAAGAGTGGGTCACTTAACCCCAAATACCTTCCGGGTTCACGCGGTGTTGCTTGGCACCCAACGTGATCGGAGGCCCGGTCGAATTCGATGTGCGACATCAATTCGATTGATTAATTGATTAATAAAGGGTTATTAATTAATTAATAAAGCCAGTGAGGAGTCACTGGGCTTGTTGGGCCATTAACTGGACTGGTACTTGGGCCTAGAGGGTCACACGCAAATGATTCTCAAGGCGATGGATAAATAAGTGGGTTTTATATAAACCGGGGGTTTTTGTGAAAAACCGCGTGGTTAGTATAAAACATAGCGAACGGGCTGAGCAGGCCAAGCTGCTGCTAATCCTAGCCGCCCCTCCTCAGTTTCTGTCTCCCTCTGGCGTCCAGGCAGATCCAGATCTGCCCCGCCGCTTCTCCGAATCCCGTTCGACGGGAAATCGTCCGCGCACTGCGGCGATCATTGCGGCGACCAGCGGAGGCTTCGCAGGCTGCGAAGAACGACGAACTCGAGGATATCCATCGCGGGGAGGATCGCGTGGACTTCGCTAGAGGCCGGGCGCTTGCGTGGCTTGCGGTGTCGCACCGACGGAACCGAACGGCTGCGGATTCGAATTCGCACACGGTGAGAACAAAGATAATCGGATTATCGTATTTTAGTTCTTCGAAATGGGAAACGGATCGCTGTAAAATTTTTATTTTCCGCTGCGTGAGCGATCCGGAGAAACCGAGTAAACCCAACAATCTATGTACAAGGATTGGGTCATTGCAAGCATCCTCTTTGATCTATCTCTATAGATCCGTATTCCCAATACGTAGGATGCTTCTCCCAAATCCTTCATAGAGAAGTGTTTCTACAGCCAGATCTTTACTGATGACATCATAGCTACATCATTCCCAATGAGTAGTATGTCATCTACGTAAAGAACTAGAAAAGTGACTGCACTCCCATTGGTCTTCTTGTACACACAAGGCTCATCTTCATTCTTAATGAAGTCATAAGACTTGACAGCCACGTCAAATCTTATGTTCCAGCTCCGGGAAGCCTGCTTCAGTCCATAAATGGACCTCTGAAGCTTGCACACTTTATCTGGAGATTCTTTGGATGTGAAACCTTCTGGTTGTATCATATACACCTCTTCCTCAAGGTTACCATTAAGGAAGGCAGTCTTCACATCCATCTACCAGATTTCATAATCAAAATGTGTAGCAATGGCGAGTAGAACTCTGATCGACTTTATCATGACAACTGGTGAGAAAGTCTCGTCATAGTCAATTCCTTGCCTTTGACGATATCCCATTGCCACCAATCTTGCCTTATAAGTGTCGATCCGTCCATTAGCACCGATCTTTCTCTTAAAGATCCACTTGCAACCGATGGGTACAATACCCTCGGGCAAGTCCTCCAAGTTCCAAACTTAGTTGGTGTACATGGACTGGATTTCTGAGTTCATGGCTTCTCGCCATTTCCCGGCTTCTGGGCCTTCTATGGCCTCCTGGTAGGTTTTAAGATCATCATCCTCATTATGTTCTACCTTAGACTCTCCTTCAGCAATATGTCCCACATATCGTTCGGGTAGTCTAGGTACTCTACCAGATCTACGAGGCTCATCTGTGTGTACCTGAACAGATTCAGGAACTGATATCTCATCTGATGATAATGCAGTTATTTGGGGATCTGGAACCTCTTCCAATACTATTTTACTCCCACTGTTCTCCTGGAGAAGGTATTCCTCTTTCAGGAAGATAGCTTTCCTGGCGACAAAAACCTTTTGTTCACCAGGATGGTAAAAATAGTATCCAACGGTTTCCTTTGGATATCTCACAAACCTGCATTTATCAGTTCGTAATTCCAGCTTGTCTGGATCATGCCTCTTTACATGAGCAGGACAACCCCAGACTTTAACATGTTTAAATTCTGGTTTTCTGCCTTTTCATATCTCATATGGAGTAGAGGCTACAGACTTGCTGGGTATTCTGTTCAGTAGGTATGCTGCTGACTCTAGAGCATACCCCTAGAGGGATACTGGTAATCCTGAAAAACTCATCATGGATCGCATCATGTCCAACAAGGTGCGGTTCCTCCTTTCTGATACACCATTCATCTGTGGTGTATATGGAGGGGTCAGCTGAGAAAGGATACCATTATCCTTTAAGAATTGTGTGAAATTAGTACTCAAGTATTCTCCTCCTCGATCTGATCGAAGAACTTTAATACTCTTTCCTAACTGCTTCTCCACTTCATTCTTGAACTCCTTGAACTTCTCAAATGCTTCCGACTTGTACTTCATTAAGTACACATAGCCGAATCTTGAGAAGTCATCGGTAAACGTGATGAAGTAAGAAAAGCCACCTTTGGCTTGGGTGGACATTGGACCACATACATCTGAATGTATTAGTTCCAAAATGTCCTTGGCACGTTCTCCATGTCCAGAGATTTTGCCATCTTTCCCATAAGGCAGGATTCACATGTTGCAAACGATTCGGAATCGAATGCAGTTAAGTAACCATGCTTGTGCAACTTTTGCAACCTGCTTTCGCCAATGTGCTCAAGTCTATCTACAATGCCACATGTAGGCCTGGTTCACACAATTCTTGTTCTTCTTAAGAGCATTATCGATTTGAAGATTGTAATAAGAAACATCTAAGAGATATAGACCGTTGACTAAAGATGCCGAAGCTATTGATTTATTACCATAATAAATCGAACAACTTCTATTCTCAATAGTCAACCTATATCCTATCTTGTCCAAACAAGATATTGATATGATGTTCTTTATTATGCTAGGAACATAATAACAATCTTCTAATAGTAAGGCGTCTCCTGATGGAAGCCTGAGGTTTGCTGTCCCAACAGCAATCGCCGTAACTTTTGCGCCGTTTCCTAGCCTCAATTCCACCTCGCCTTGTATCAGCTTGCGTTTAATTGTCAGCATCTGCACATCATGGCAGATATGAGAAGCACATCCGGTATCTAATACCCAAGATGTGGAATCTCTAACTGACAAGTTGATATCTATCATATAGATATCTGAAGCTTCAGACAGCTTCACCTTTCCATAAGCTTTATTATTAAGGAACTCCTTGCAATTCCTTTTCCAGTGACCATACTGCTTATAGTAGAAGCAGTCACCCCTCACTACTCTTTTGCCTTTGTCCTTCGATCTTTTATCGTTAGCTATCATCTCTACTTCAGGGGCATCCAATGCCGATTCAGCAGGAGGATAAGCTCCAGGGACAAAGTCAATGTGCTCAGATCTGAAGACATTCTTCAGGTATCTGAACCAATCCGAGTAGATCAGGTAAGTCAAAAGGGTATCAAGTATGCCACGGAGTGGGTTATTCGACGACATAATTCCCTACAGGAGATAAGTAAAATCTATTTAGAAGATGTTCAATTATTAAAATTTAAAACAAGACATGGTCTTTTGTTCAAGTTTAACTTCCAATAATTTTCGACGGACTGTATAACCCTCAGTTATACAGAATGGGAGATGCCGACAGTCTCCTAGTGGGGATCAGAATCTTAATGACTTGCACTATAGCCTTGTGGATAGCACAACAAACTGTAATACAATCAAAGAGCACCCAACTCATGCGACTTGCAACTCCTTGCAATATCTGATCATAGCTTCGGTCCCCAGAGATTTAATGGCCTTGTGGATAGCATAACAAACCACTAATTCTGGTCTAAGCTAACCATCGTTACGCGACGAGCATAGATTTGCATGCAGCCCTTGTGGATAGCACAACAAAGCTACATGGTTCCTCTACCCGGATCATATAGGCATCTAATGCCATAGCCATAGTTTCTCCTCCCAATTAAGCAAGCCTTGTGGATAGCACAACAAACCTGCCTAAAGTGATTCGAATCCTATGACTATAACCATGGTGGACCACGCGGTAAGTTCTTAACTACTTGCGTTACGGCTTAGAGTTTGTCTGAGGGTATTTAGATAACTTTTATCTTGGTCTCTCCTAGGTGATAGTATATAAATATATCGTATATATTTACTAAATACTATACTTGCTTTGATTCATAATCAAAAGAAAACAATGCATCTCATACATGTCATTAGTGTGGTCATGGATAGCACAGTGGGTTTGACTAGAGCCAACAGTCAAACGCACACACAATCTAACACAATAATTATATTAGATAACCTGCAAACATATAGGCAAGAGATCTCCATCTTTTCGCCTTCCTGGTTGCAGTTGTGGATCGTCCTCGCTCTTTCTTCGGTTGCCTCGATCAGATTACATTAATTCTAAAATTACAAGTAAATTGAAGAAGGCCTTATGGCTAGTACAAGAGAGAGGGAGGTAGAATTACATCGGAGTATGAGAGAGAGAGAGGCTCGCAGACCTCTATTTATTAACAATTAATAAACAATCATACATCCTCGATCCATACAATCCATTCATCACATGAATAATTAAATAAGTGCACCATGACCACGGTGTATTTTAAACATCCACACATGATATAGCGCATCACATGGCTAAAATAAAAGAGTTTTCAAAATATAGATTACTTTGGCTTTCAAAAAGCTGGGATCCAATCAAAATTGGTATTTGAATTTTGAAAACTCATTTTATTAACTTAACATGCAATTAAATCAAAATTTAAAAGCATTAAACACACATCACATGTGCACACACTCCAAATTAATAATTCCAGATTATTCCATGCAAATTAGAACATTTCTAATAATCTAACACTTAGATTAAACCCCATTAATAATCTAACAATTAGACTATTAATAACTAATCTAACTCTTAGACCAGTTCAACAAAGTTAATTAACAATTTAACACTTAAATTATTAATTAACTCTAATTATTAATTAACTACTAATCTAACTCTTAGATTAGTTAATTAATGTTAATTAGTAATTTAACACTTAAATTATTAATTAACACAAATTAATTAATAACTATAATCTAACAATTAGATTAGAAGATTAATGTTAATCATTAATTTAACCCTTAAATTAATAAGTAACATTTAATCATTAAAGACTACTAATTTAACACTTAAATTAGTTATCTAAGTTAATTATTAATTTAACTCTTAAATTAACAATTAACTTACATATTAATTAACAATTAGTTGAAACAATAATTAGTAATCTAACTATTAGGCTAATAATTATTATTCACTAATTTAACTCTTAAATTAGTTAAATTATGAGTTAATTATTAGTTTAACACTTAAACAAATAATTAACATTAATTCAATAATAACTAATTATTAACTAAAATGATTCATAATCAATTAAAGCCCTATCAAATAAAATTTAATAATAACTATAAATTTCAAAACATTAACAGGTTTTCTGAAAACTAGTTTTGAGAATTTTATCTAAATTTTAAATAGGCTCATTGGGGTTTTAGGGGTATAAAATGGGGAATAAAAAGGAAAATAAGGGTCTGCCGGTTAACCAGGGAGGACCGGCCGGACCGGTCCGGTCGGACCGGCTCGGGACTGGCCGGTCCCCTCCTTTCTTCTCCAGCCCGCCCACACATTTCAGGTTGCAGGAAACCCTAGGGTTCCCCACCCCGGCGGCGCCGACCGCCGAGCCCCCGGCCCCCCCCCGGCGGGCGCCGGCCCCGCCGGCGATGCCCCTCGGCGCCGGCGACGTGCCCGGCGCCGGCAGGGCCACCGGCGGTGGCCAAAACAATAGCCGGCCGAGCCCACCAAAACCCCCTGAAAAACTGATTTTTCAGGGTTTGAAATCCAATTTGGGGCTCGATTTGGTAGCTCTTTAAGGCCATCATGACACCGGCTATCATGCCCGGTGGGTAGTGGTGACTATCACTAAGGGATCCGGAGATCTAGCCCACCATCCCAACGCTTGGGAGGCATGTACGAAGCCGCAGAAATACCCCAGTTCATCATCTCATGAAGAACTCCGAAAAACCCGAAATAAAATCCGAAAAATCACAGAAAAAATATTCAAATTATTTGTGTTCATCTTATGAACACTATTCCGTCATTTTAATCGGATTAAACGCATGGAATAACTCATGAAAAATTAATTTAAAGATCGAAACGGGACGAGAAACAATGGAACCTGGCTCTGATACCACTGTTGGGTTTTCTCGGATTTCTCCGGATCGCTAACGCAGCGGAAAATAAAAATTTATAGCGATCCGTTTTCCCGTTTTGAAGAACTAAAAATAACGATTATCGGATAATCGATTCTCACCGTGTGCGGATTCGAATCCGCAACCGTTCGGTTCCGTCGGTGCGACACCGTAAGCCGCGCAAGTGCCCGGCCTCTAGCGAAGTCCACGCGATCCTCCTCGCGACGGATATCCTCACGTTGCTCATTCTTCGCAGCCCACGAACCGTCCGCCGGTCGCCGCAACGATCGCCACAGCGCGCGGACGATTTCCCGTCGAACGGGATTCGAAGAAGCGACGGAGCAAATCTGGATTTGTCTAGACGCCAGAGAGAGAGAGAAACTGAGGAGAGGCGGCTAGGGTTAGCAACACTTGGCCTGCTCAGCCCGTTCGCTATGTTTTATACTAACCGCGCGGTTTTTCATAAAAACCCCCGGTTTTTATAAAACCCACTTATTTATCCATCGCCTTGAGAATCATTTGTGTGGGACACTCTAGGCCCAAGTACCAGTCCAGTTAATGGCCCAACAAGCCCAGTGACTCCTCACTGGCTTTATTAATCAATTAATAACCCTTTATTAATTAATTAATCAATCGACTTGATGTCGCACATCGAATTCGACCGGGCCTCCGATCACGTTGGGTGCCAAGCAACACCGCGTGAACCCGGAAGGTATTTGGGGTTAAGTAACCCACTCTTGGAACCTTTCCGTCGACAGTTACCGCGTGGATATAATCCTTCATTCGTACAATGCTCTCGAGTCAACTCAGGGTATGGCGAGCTGTCAAACCCTAACCGGTCGACTCACTTGGATTGGATGCCGCTGATGAATATCGGAAAACTCCTTTTCCGATATTATCGTCCGCCCTGGCCAAGGACTTTCGCGCATCCTTCCTAGAGCATTCTCTCTCTAAGTACCGAGAGCGAATGATTCCTTATTGACACACAATTCCCTTCGACGGTATTCCGCTGCACCCAATCCTTGGCGTATTAGAATCCCGTGGCTAGAGATTCGTAGACCAAGGTCAAAGTACAGAAGTCCACCGCCAAGGTGTCCTTGGTGTCTCAGGTCCGAGGACCATCCACGCAACTGCGACATTAGAATCAAGCTGGTTGACATTGAGGTACAATACCATCCAGCGATTCAGTCGGATCAGTTCAGTGAACTCATTCTCCAATGGGCACCTACAGATTCGCCTTAATGTCTCCACACAAGTGACTTATGAGACCAGTCACCCTCATCATATGAGCAGGAGTAATCTGTACTAGTCTAACCGGATATCCAATGTCCTTCTCGGATATCCTCCGACTAGGAACGATTAAGAATATGTGTGTTTAAGTGATCAGTCTCATTAGTATGATCTCATCATAATCTGATCACTATAGCACATATCCACGGACTTCATTATGAAACGATAATTAATGCGATTTACACATAATGAATATTATGCCATTTTATTAATAAATGAACGAGATTTACATAGTCAGATTGGCTTGTAAGCCACCTAAAACTAACACCAACAAATGGCGAAAGAGTTGGAGCGGTTAGCACGAGGGCAACAACAGAGCAAGAACAAATTGGTGATTCTTTCGACAGACGGTTCAAGTTCCTTTGGGTCCGGGTTCCAGGGGATGCTTTATGAAGAGGACAAAGACGGGTCGGTTCGGCAGATGCAGATTGTGGCTATCAGATAGCATGAAGCGGGTCATGATGCGGCAGATCATTGTCCCCGTTGTGGTACGCAGCATGGTGATTGGATATGTCCATTGGTCATTGGTAGCTGTTTTGGCTGTGTAAGAAGGGACATCTTGTGAGAAACTGTCCCCAGAAGAATAGGATAGGTCAGGAGCCAAGTGGTCAGAAGAAGCCCAGGACCTAGAGCGGTGTTGTGTGTTCTCTTAGAAGAGGTCCGAGATGCTGGGCGAGATGAAGACTTTTGTCTTATCTTTTAGGTTGTAGTTGTGAGCTCTTATGGCACTTTTTATGTATTTTGGACGTGGCGGAGAATCAATTTTGTAATATGTGCCTCGTAAGGCTAATGAATGGTTGTATTAGTCCATCAGTGTTTGTAGAATCATAGAACATGGTTAGCTTAGTGTTAATGAGATCAACCGATTATACGGAGCCCTGTAGACGAGTGTGATTAGTGAGGGCAATTGATGTGAACCGTGTTACCAGTGTGGAATTGTCGACAGTGGTTGTCGTTCGAGCGGTTACAATTTTGGGGACAAAATTTTCTTAAAGGGGGAGGATGTAAGGACTTAGGTTTTGAGTACAGTTATCGGGTTGGTTTTGAAGCCGGACCCCTTGGTTTGTGCCCCAGTAGGTCTGGGGCGTGCCTTCTAAACATTTAGAATGTCGTCAGGCTGTACGAACGCCATTTAGATAGAGCGCTACTGTGCCGCGTAGGTGGGCGTTGGGGCACGTGTGTACGGCCCCAGTCATGTCGTCTGAATGGCGTCTTAGATGGACGATGCGATTCAGACATTCTCCTAGAGTACGACCCCCCTGTCACCTGAATGGCGTCTGTTGAGGACAACGCGATTTCATCTGTTTTGGTTTGACGCCCCGAGCCTTCCTTCCTTTCCCTCATTCTCTCCTTCACACACTCTCGCTTCCCTCTCTCCATTCCCTCCGGTTCTCCCTTCCCTTCCCTTTCCTCTTCTTCTTCTTCCACCACTCCAACACCCTCTACCTCTCACCACTTCCGTCACCATCTCCACCGTGGCACTTCATTCTCCACATGGCGGCCGACGTCCCGTCAGAGTGATGGCGTCTACGGTGGTACCGACGGCGGTTTGCGGTGCGGCAGTTCGGCAGCACGGAGCTAGGAGGAGTTCAAGTGACTGGTAGGGGGATGATCCTTACACGTGATTTGGTTGTTTTATCCATGTTTTTCCCACTTTAAAGCATGCGATGTGTGTGGAGATTTGAGTAGAATGAGCATGTTTAAGGGGCTTTTTGATGAAAATGGTCATTTTTATGAAATGGGGATCAATGCACTTTAAGCGGTTATTTGAATTCTCCCCTTCATCCTCTATTTTTGAGTATTGTTTGGGAAATTTTGAGGGGAGGAAACCCCGTTTTGAGGCTTGGGAGAGGTTGCAGGAAAACCAGATTTCAGGCTCTAAATGGTGTCGGGCTAGGACGACACCATTTAAAATGGTGACGACCATGAGCGACGCCATTTAGACCAGATTTCTCCCGAGGCTAGTTTCTGCGAGAATCAGTTCAATTTTGAATGGCGTCCAGACTAGGTGACTCCATTTAAATGGTGACGACCAGGGACGACGCCATTCATGCCAGCATCTCCTAAGAACCTGTTTAGAGGTCTTGAATGATGTCGGCCACGGGCGACGCCATTTAGGACAGAATCTCATTGATTCATGCAATTAACATGTGCTTACATTGTTAGCTAGTTTGGCTAAATGCATGCTTGAAATCGTACATCCAGGCCGGGGATTTCTATATGATCGGAATCGCATTGTGTGTGTGTATGTTTATGTGATTGTAGACCTAGAACGATTGTGGTTTGTGTTTGACACCTTGTGTTGGTGTGGGAGGGACGCGGTGTCTATGTGGCATTGATGCCGTACCGGTGTGGGAGGGGTACATATTAGTGTTTCACTTGTGGGTGGGAAAAGGCAGAACTACCTGAGCCAGACAGGCCGGAATAGCCAGCGTGCTATCTGAGGGGTTGTTGTTCTATCCCAGCTGGTTGGTGCTTTCCTAGTTTGTCGTGGCAGTTTTCGGCACGTTTCTTATTGTGGAGCCGGGTTTGGTGCTGCTGGAGTTTACCCTTTCACCACTGGGCCTGATGTAACCTGAGATATCGAGGTTATGAGTGGTACCCTTCGCCCTTTGGCCTGATGTGACCCGGGAGGTTAGGGTTACGGGTAGTCACTATAGCTTCGGCTTGAGGGGGGTTTCGCCGGTCCCCAGGGCCCTCGTGAAGCATCTGTTGGGTTCTCGGGTTTCTCTGGATCTCCCGTACAGCGGAAATAAAAATAAAAACGGAGATCCGTTCCCGTTTCAAATAATCTAAAAACCAAATTCTCGGATATTCAGCTCTTACCGTGTGCGGATTCGAATGGTGCGACACCGCAAGCCGTGCAAGCGCTCTGCCTCTAGCGGAATCCACGCGATCCTCCTCGCGACGGATATCCTCACGTTCCTCGTTCTTCGCAGCCCCGAAACCTCTGCCAGTCGCTGCAACGATCGTCGCAACGTGCGGACGATTTCCCGTCGAACGGGAATCAGAGAAGCAGCGGAGCAGATCCGGGAATCCGAATCTGGCCTTGGGCACCAGAGAGAGAGAGAAACAGAGGAGGGGGTTGCTAGGGTTAGCAACAACTTGGCCTGCTCAGCCCGTTCGCTATATTTTATACTAACCGCGCGGTTTTTCATAAAAACTCCCGATTTATATAAAACCCACTTATTTATCCATCGCCTTGAGAATCATTTGGGTGTGACCCTCTAGGCCCAATTACCAGTCCGGTTAATAGCCCAATAAGCCCAGTAACTCCTTACTGACTTTATTAATCAATTAATAACTCTTTATTAATTAATTAATCAATCGAATTGATGTCGCACATTGAATTCGACCGGGCCTCCGATTACGTTGGGTGCCAAACAACACCACGTGAACCAGGAAGGTATCGGGGTTAAGTAACCCACTCTTGGAACCTTTCCGCCGATAGTTACCGCATGGATATAATCCTTCATTCGTACAATGCTCTCGAGTCAACTCAGGATATGGCGTGTTGTCAAACCCTAACCGGTCGACTCACTTGGATTGGATGCCGCTGATGAATATCGGAAAACTCATTTCCCGATATTATCGTCCGCCTTGGCCAGGGACTTTCGCGCATCCTTCCTAGAGTATTCTCTCTCTAAGTACCGAGAGCGAATGATTCCTTATTGACACACAATTCCCTTCGACGGTATTCTGCAGTACCCAATCCTTGGCTGTTTAGAATCCCGTGGTTAGAGATTCATAAACCAAGGTCAAAGCACAGAAGTCCGCCGACAATGTAATGACTGAGGTTTCGGGTTCTGTATTCGGGTCGGGTTCGGGCCGGATTCCCTGGTTTGGACCCTGGAGGGGTCTTGAGATTTCTGGCTGAATGGTGTCAACAGTACTCGACGCCTTTCAAAAGGCGTCAGGGTGTGTGGACGCCATTTAGGTCTGCTGGTTGTTGTGCCACGTGTGCGCCACGTGGCCGGGTTTCGGGCCGCGAGAGTACGGCCCCTGTCAGATTTGTCTGAACGGCGTCCAGCTCGGTCGACGCGTTTCAGACTGCGACAACTGCGGTGTCAGGGTACGGCGCCAGAGCGTTGTCAGTATGGCCTGTCTTGTCGTCTGAACGGCGTCCGCGGTGGGCGACGCGTTTCAGAGCGGTGTCGGTACGGCCGTCCTGTCAGACTGATAGGCGTCTGCCTCGATCGACGCGTTTTAGCGGGATTCTGGTTGACCCCGCGAGCCTCCCCTTCTTTCCCTCATTCTCACCTTCACACTCTCTCTCCTCACCCTCTCCGCCCTCTCCGACGCTCTTCTTTCCCTTCCCTTCCTCTTCTTCCTCTTCCACCACTCCAACACCACCTTACCTCTCACCTCTACCTCCACCACCTCCTTCGCGGCGTTCCCTTCTCCGGACGGCGGCCGACGTCCCGGCGGAGTGGCGGCGTCATCGAGGGTACCGGCGGCGGGACGGCGGCACGGAGCTTGGCGGAGTTCGAGAACCGGTAGGGGGACGAAACCTTGCATGTGTGCTCGTTTGCTTCTTGGCGTGATAGGGCGTGTTTGGGGTTAGATTGAGCATGTTTAGGGGGATTCCTTGTGGGAATGGTGGTGCTTGTGGACTCGGTTTCGTAGCATGCTTGTGATGGTTGGACTTCTCTTCTTCTCCCTTTGGTTTTGGGGCTTTTCGGGGTGCCTGGGGTTCAAGGGTGTGACCCTCGGGTCGAACCAGGAAACCTGGTTTCTGGCGCTAAATGGCGTCGTGCCTGGTCGACGCCTTTCCGAAAGACGTCGGGTCAGTACGACGCGTTTTAGGGCAGAAACCTCCCTGTGCGAGGTTTCCTGAGTTAGGGGTTCTGGCGCTAAATGACGTCATGGATGGACGACGCCTTTCTGAAGGACGTCGAGCCATCATGACGCCATTTAGGCAGGAAATGCCCCCGTTTAAGGGTTATGCAATCTGGATTTCTGGGTTGAATGGCGTCGAGACACCCAGACGCGTTTTAAACGGCGACTTCAACGGTGGACGCGTTTTAAGGATAATCTGGCTTTTTATAAACCTGTCTGAGGATCTTGAATGGCGTCGACCTCGGTCGACGCGATTCAAGACAGGAATGCTTAATGCTGTTATTGCGTGCATGTTTCACGGTGGGATGGTTCTAATGCATGCTTCGGGTTGTATACTGAGACGGAGGACTTCTGCGTGAGTGGAATTACATCACCTGTGTGTGTGTGTGTGTGTGCTTTAACTATATACTGAGACTGAGGTTTACTGTGCGAATGGAATCATGTTATATGTGTGGTTGTGTTATGCGAATGTGGATCGGGTTAACTGTGGTTTATGTCTGTCACCATGGGCCGATGGGAGAAGGGCCATGGTGTCTGTGGAGTGGTGCTTGTTGTGTTTCACCCTTGGCTGAGACAAGCAGAACCACCTTGAGCCCGTCGGGCCGGAGTAGCTGGTGTGCTATCCGAGGGGTTGCTGTTTGGTCTCAGCGGGTCGGGGTTTCCCTTGGTTGTCGTGACAGCTTCTGGCGTGTTTCTTACTGTGGAGCTGGTGGTGTTTCTGGTGGGAGTTGGTTTACCCTTTAGCCATTGGACCTGATGTGACCTTTGATCAAGGTTACGAGTGGTACCCTTAGTCCTTTGGCCTGACGCAGCCCGGGAGAGTTGGGTTTGTGGGTAGTTCCTGTAGCTTCGGCTTGACGGGGGTTCGCCGGTCCCCAGGGCCCTCCTGAAGCGCTGAGGCCTAGCGTGGAGGCAATCCGGTGGTAGGACAGTAGTCTAGACTGCTTGTGTGCACACGTAGCTGGCAGTGGCGGTACACTGAGTCCAGCTAGTCCTAGTTTGGCTCACTGCCTCACCCTACAGTGCCCCGGAACACTGTAGGGGTGGACAGGCGTGAGCAGTGGTGGTAGTGTTGGGAGGCGACGTTTGACTTCGGTCGACAGTGTGGTTCAGTCGCTTCGTGGACTTTGACTGTGAGACGTGACCTTGTGTTGGGTTCTCCAGGTTGCTCGGTACTGTTCCTGTTACATTGCTTACGCGTACGTTTCATATTGAGTTGGGTTCTTCGGGTTACTTGGTACCGTTCTTGCTACACTGCTTATTGTACGGTTCCTATCAGGTTGGAGAGTTGTGTTTACTGCCTGGTGTTATTGCTATATATATATTCCTGTTGTTGCACTTGTGGGTGTGTGAGTGGGAGGCAGGGGATCGGATGATCCCTACTGAGCCCATTTCTGGTGTGGCTCACTCCCTGCGGTTTCAGGTGCGGACCTCGAGGCGAGCGGAAGCGTGGTGACTTCTTGGTGTGCGGACCAGCAGCTGTCTTAGTCCCGGGGTATGCCCCGATGTTGTTGTACTTTCCTTCTGCCTGTACTTATTTAATTGTTGGACATGTAATTATTGTTGGACTGTATACGGACATTGTTATTCTCCTTCCTGCGCACTTGCTTACCTTGTGGTCCGTGTGTTTGTTATATTTAGCCTTGTTTAGCACTTACTCCTCCAGACGTGTTGTGTTAGATCCGGGTGTGAACCCGCAGTTAATGGGCTGACATCCATTTAGTGACCGGGTCTCCGGTCATAGGATGGCGGGTCGTTACAGACAAGGTGTCCTTGGTGTCTCAGGTCCAAGGACCATCCACTCAATTGCGACAATAGAATCAAGCTAGTTGACAGTGAGGTACAATACCATCCAGCGATTCAGTCGGATCAGTTCAATGAACTCATTCTCTAATAAGCACCTACAGATTCGCCTTAGTGTCTCCACACAAGTGACTTATGAGATCAGTCACCCTCATCATATGAGCAGTAGTAATATGTACTAGTCTAACCGGATATCCGATGTCCTTCTCGGATATCCTCTGACTAGAAACAATTAAGAATATGTGTGTTTAAGTGATCAATCTCACTAGCATGATCTTTTCATAATCTGATCACTATCACACATATTCACGGACTTCATTATGAGACGATAATTAATACGGTTTACACACAATGAATATTATGTTGTTATATTAATAAATATGAACAAGATTTACATTGTCAGATTGGCTTGTAGGTCACCTAAGACTAACAATCTCCTACTTGGAGTAAATCCAATCACCTTTATGCAGTAAGCCTATAGACTCTAGATGACACTCAAACACAATTTGAGCCAACGGCTTTGTCAGTGGATCTGCTACATTGTCGACAGATGGAACTCTTTCCACCATTACATCTCATCTGGATATGATCTCTATGATAAGATGAAAGCGCCTCAGAATATCGTTCAATTTCTGATGAGACCGCATCTCTTTTACTTGTGCAATGGTCCCATTGTTGTCGCACAACAGCGGAACATGATCAAAGATGCAGTGAACTATGTCACCCCAAAAAGATGGGAAGGAGGAGAATCCATCTACCCATTAGAACACCTAATTTCTCATGCATGCACTTAGCGTTTTCACCCCAAAAAGCACCCCAAAGCATGCTTCAAATGCTGGAAAACATGGTTTCCGAACGAAAATACACTGGGGATAGTCACCCTACCGGTTACTTGAACTCCTCCAAGCTCCAAGCCGTCCACCCGTCTCGCCCCACGCCGCCGCCGGTACCGCCGAGGTCGTCCTTACTCCACCGGGACGTCGGCCGCCGTCCGGAGAGAAAACGTCGCAGAGGAGGTGGTGGTGGTAGTGGTGGGAGTTAGGAGGTCGATGGAGTGGAGGGAGAGATGAAATGGTGGGAGGAAAAGAAGAAGGGGAAGGAGGCGTCGCCGGAATTGCCGGAGGAAGGGAGGAGAGAGAGGGAGAAGGAAGAAATGAGGGAAAGGAAGGAGGATTCGCGGGGTTAACCAGAAACTGGCTAAAACGCGTCGAGCTGTACTGACGCCTATCAGTTGACATGACGGGCCGTTCTGACAGAACTCTGAAACGCGTTGTCCATCCAAGACGCCGTTTAGACGACAAGACTGGCGCTGTACACTGACAACCCAGGGTCGCAGTCTGAAAGGCGTCGTCCCTCGCGGACGCCATTCAGACGACACGACAGGGCCGTACTCGCGGCCCAAAGCCAGCCCACGTGGCACCCACGTGGCACAAACTAAAACGCGTCTGCAATGCTGGACGCCATTTAAACTGCGTCTCGCGGTCTCGACGCGAAATAGAACAGAGTCTCAGCCCCCCCTAGTACCTGAACTACAGGGTCCGACCCCGAAAACCGGATCCGAAAACCTCAGTCCTTACTGATACGGACGAGGGATCGAGGACGAACCACCGCGGAGGATCGCGTGGATACCGCTGGAGGCCGGACGCTTGTGCGGCTCGCGGCATCGCCTCGACGGAACCGAGACGGAAGTGGATTCGAATCCGCACACGGTAATCGGATTACTCCCGTTAGTTTTCGGTTTGCGTTTTTCGTTCCGAATCGGATCAACAGGTATCGAGCGGGATTAATTTTTATTCATCGTTTCTGTTGCGTTCTTCGCGTCCCGCCCGGATCCCAACAGTGGTATCAGAGCTAGGTTCTGCTCTGATTTGCTTCGGAACGACGAAATTAATCTTCTAATATAATTTCCATGCTACGATTATTTTCTCTCATGGAAATAGTTCATGGGATGAACATATAATAATTAGATTATTTTTCCATGGAGAAAATCCAAAATTTTAGGGGTTTTTCGTCGTGTTCTTCATAGAGATGAAGAACCATATTTGTGGGCTTCGTAGAAGTATTTCATGGTGGTCGGACACCTCTATCCCCTCGCTAGTATGACCAGCTAACTCTCCTAGTTCCCCGATGTCCACTGTGGTCGTCGGCAACTGGTGGTGGAGCCTACCATCTCTCTATTTTCAAATGTTGGGAGATCATAGGGAGGATAACCGCAGGTTTTTGGGGCTTCATTTTGGGGGTGCCGACGGCTCCTGGCTTGCCGGCCGGCCATTGCCGGCGTCGGGGGTGATGAAGGAAGGTAACCCCAGCAACTTCTGGGCCGGACAACATCCTGCCGGCGCCGGAGAAGAGCCTATATAAGGGGGCAAAGCCACGGTTTCAGCCAGTCCAGACCGACGCTTTTGGGGGCCACCGACGGCTTAGGGAATCACCGGCCGGCGACTGCCGGCGTCGGGGACGATGGGGGCCAACCCTCTTGAGTCTATGGCTGCTGGAGCCGGCGGCGGCGCTGCCCCATAACCAGAAACCCTAAAAGGGGTCCTGCGGACTGGCCGAAGATGGCGCTGGAGCGCCGGACCGGGGGGGGCCCGAGCCGGTCCGACTGGGCTCTGGGCCGCACTCAGGGTGTGCCTGAGCTGGCTCGGCCAGCCCGAGCCCTGGTCCGGACCAGGTTGGGTCCTGGCCGAGCTAGTAGCTGGGCTGGCCACCTCCTGTTGGGCCCTGTTAGCCTATGTGCTTCCCAACCCATTTAACCCCTATTTTACCCCATAAATTCTTAATTAAATATTAACCCCAAGTATGTTTAACTTAAAATTTTGATAAGTTTTTAGTTTAGAAGGTGTTTTAAATTTTAAATCTTACTTTGAGTTAAATTTTAATGGGGTTATTTATAAAGATATGATCTTGAATTAATTTACAAGTGTTGTTAATTAATTTTAAATTAAATTGTTAGAGGGGTTTAAAATTTAAGATATGATCTTAATGTTAATTATCTTTTAACTAAGAGATTAATGGTCTTAATTAAGATATGATCTTAAATCATCATTAACAACTATTGTTGATTTATATTTAAGATGTGATCTTAAGTTAATATTAACATGTGTTGTTAATTAATTGTTAAGTTATGACCTTAATATTAAATAACAAATGTTGTTATTTACTCTTAGTTAAGTGATTAAATTATTTAATTTTTAACAATTGTTGTTATGAAATTAATTATTTAATTAAGAGACTCTTAATAATAGGTTGTTAAGTGTTTAATTAACTTTTTATAATTGTTATAATGAGGTTAATTATTTCTTGAGAATAAACTTTAATAAAAGTTATTGAAGGTTAATTAAGTCTTAATAATGGTTATTAAGATGATTAATTAATTTTCTCAAGTATATCTTAATTAATGTTTTCGAAGATCTAATCAATTTAATAATCATCTTTTAATAAAAGTTATTAAAAGATTGGATTAAGTCTAATTGTTAGAATATTTTGATTAGAAATGCTCTAATTAATGTTTCTTAATAATTGTTATTGAGAAATATTAATTAATTAAGGGGTTTTAACAAGGACTTGTTAAGGGGTTAATAATTTGAGTTTGAAATTCTTTTATAAGTGTTATTTAGGAATTTTTAATTCTGTCTAAATGTTAGATTGTTTCGCATTAATAATTGTTATTAATGTGATTTGAAATTAATCTAACTGTTAGATTAATTAATTTAGAATTGTTCTAAATTATGCGTGGAATATTTTAGAATTTTAATTTTAGCTTTGTGTGCACATGTTGTTGTGTTTAATGCTTTAAATTAGATTTATTGCATGTTAGAAAATAAGATTTTTGAAAATTCAAATTATCTAATTTTGATTGGTACCTAGGTTTTAAGAAAGCCAAAATTATTATAATTTCAAAATTTTAGCCTTCATGTGATGTGCTTTATCATGTGTGGATGGTTAAAATTTGTGGTGGTCATGGACATGCACTTAGTTAAATTTCATATCATATGATGATGTGTGATTATGTAAATTGTTATGGAATGTGATGTTCATTAATTAAGTGTTAATTAATGAGGCTTGCGTGCCTCCCTCTCTCCATTCCATTGTAATTCTATCTCCCTTTGTTATTGTACTCGGCCATAAGGCTTTCTCTTATAATTAATTTGTATTTGAAAATATTTCAAATTCTATTTTATATTTGTAATTGATCGCGCCGACCGAGGAGAGGCGAGGATGATCCACAAGTGCAACCAGGAAGGCGACAGGAGATGAGATCACCAATGGCTATGAGTTTGCATGTTTAGATTATATAAATGTTATATAGTTTTGGTGATTAATTGTTTGGCTCCAGTTAATCACCGTGCTGTCCATGACCACATAATGAACATGTATGGATGATGCATGCTTTTAGTTATTGATTATGAATCGATTGCTAATATCTAGGTATAGTTAAATATATTCGATGTATTTATAAACTATCACCTAGGATGAGACCAACTTAACATAAACAAAACCTTCAACATAAAGTCTAAGCCGGAACGCGAGTCATTGAGAATGTACTGAGTGGCTCTCCATCAATATAGTTCTTAGAACTTGATTCAGTGATGACAATTTCTACGTGTTTACCCGAGATCTGCCACCATCTGATGAAAGGACTATTAACTATGGCATTATGATGTCTTGAGATTGGAATAGAGGAACGGTGTAGCTATCCTCGCGTTTACCTGGGAGCTGCATTCTTGCTCTACTCTGTCACGTATTGATGGTAAAGCTTAGACCAGGTATAATGGTCTACTGTGTTTACCCGGGACTATTAAAGACCTGGGAGCCGAAATAAGATCGGATATTGCAAAGAGTTGCAATTACCATGAGATGGTTGCTCTAAGATAATTGTATGATACTATGTGTTTACCCGAGGTCATACTGTGATTCTTGGAGATTCTGATCCTCACTAGAAGACTGTCGGAGTCTTCCATTATGTATACTTGAAGGTTATACAGTCCGTCGAAAAATAGTGGAAAATAATTCAAAATAAAAGACCATAATTGAATTATCAGAACTATTTGCTTAAATCACGTTATTTCCTTCGATTCACTAAAATGTCGTCTATTTGAGATTTTGGCATGTTGGATGCCAATACTTCTCATACTCTAAAGAATGTCTTTAAAGGTAAGTGAAAGTCACTATCCTAATCAGGTATAATGATTCCTCTTACCTGGATAGACCAAGGTGAAGTGGTACTCATGATATGCCTTTTTGAAAGGCAATGATTGTCATGAAATCTCTTATTTGGATAGACCAAGATGAAGAGATATTCATGATAAGGCTTTGAGAAAGACAAGTGGTAAGATTTTAAACGGTCGAACCCACACCTGAAAGGATAAAGAAAAGTCAACTGAGATAGAGAAATAGCAGTTCTCCCACTGCAACCAATATACGGATACTGGTAAAGGCAAAACGAATATGGAAGTTGAAAGAAGTTTCATATATTCTTATTAATCAACTTTTTCATGTCTATTGGAGAATTAGCATATCCAATATGAGATATTGGAAATGGTTCTCAGAGCTGTGATGGTGTGGAGACTTAGACAAGTAAAAGGAAATCGAGAAAATGTAAGTGTTGAGTTAGACTCAACAATTGTTCATGATATTCATAGGTTACTGTCACACAGTAAATCTTTGTATGTCTATAGGAGTCAAATATGAAACTGAATAATTGTTATTTAGTTGCATAAGATATCAAGAATAACATTGATTGAGAAAGAATAATAGTTGTTCGAATCAGTCAATGTACTGCAGATTCTTGATGTGACATTTCATGTGATGAATGTTCACAAATCTCCTATAGAAATGAACTGTGTGAATCATGATTATCTATGGTATTGTACACAGAGTTGTACAATAAGAAATTATTGATGCTAATATATATTAATGTAAACAGCTCAATATCCTTATCTTATAGTTTACTCTTGGAATGATTCGTTTGTATGTACTTAATGTAGTACAAGTCGAATGCATCTGAGAGATTAAGGTATAAGATTAATATGAAGTATTAGAATTTTTTGATTTGATCAAAGAAACTGATACTTTAGTATATGATTCACATAAATCATTAAAAAGATAATTGTATCCTTGCTCGATTAATCCTCATTGTGCATCATAGTAATATGATAGAATGAGGAATTGCACCTTATTAAGATATGGTGTAATACATAATAAGATTTGCCTAATTATTATCTTTTTGAATATGAGTATGAACATTAGATGTCCATACTTTAAAGTTGGTTCCAAATAAGTCAGTGTGTGTCCATATAAGATATGAAAACCAAATAATTCATATGAGATGTGAATTATGAACAAACCTGATTTTAAAGTCAGGTACTATCGTGATGTGAATTTGTGAATGTCTAAAGAGTTTGGACACTACAATTATTGGCCAGACGATAATGAAATAATTGTTGTCCAGAAAGCTATCTTCTATGAAGAGGAATATATCTTCAGAGAAGACAGTGTGAGCTGATAAAACTAGAAGATGTTCTAGGTTCATAAGTTAATATAAGATTATTAGATAATCTTTAGTTGTTTGGAACCAGTCATAATACATCAGAGAGCTTCATAGAATTTTGAGATTCTCTCAGTGACTAAAAGGATATGTTTGACATATCTAATTTAACAAGATGAAGAGGAGCTCAAAATATATTATGATCTAAAAATCTATGATAATGATGCTTTCTGTCATTACAACTTTGAGATTGATAAGTTTATTAGAATTCTACTTATCTATACTGCCAATCATGAGATGATGACAGTTGGATATTAAAAGCGTCCACTCAATGTGATTGAGGTAAAGATGTATATGATACACCTTTAAAGCTTTTAAAATATTCAGGAAGCAAGTTATGATTTCAAAAGATTATTTTGAATCAAACTAAAACTTCCCAAAATTGTAATGAGAGTTTTTGACTTAATTGTCAGATATTATGTGATCATTAAGAATGATCACGGACTGTGTGTGTTCATAGAGGACAGTGGGAGTACGGTCGCTTTAGTAATACTTTATGATAATAACATCAAAGTCATTAAGAATGACTTCGGAATGTTACTATTAGTGAAAGTATTGTTAACCATGGTTTCCTACATAATGTAGTTAGTTATCATATCCCACGTATTGGAAATACGAATCTATTAAGATAGATTGGTGGGGTTATTATATTGACTTGTATGTCAAGATGTTTGGCATAAATTTCATAATAAGTCTCAATTGTTGAGATATGGAATTTATTCCCTTAAAGAAAATGTTCCTTAAAGGATACATGAGTGAATTGCATCATTAAGCGCTTGAGAAGTGTTAATGATGCATTCACGTATATGGAGAGGATGATTTGAAACTATGAGGTCACACTGACTCAAATTTCAAGTCAAATAATAGATTCAACCTTCTAGTAGAAAGGAATGGATTGGAATGGTTCCAATCCAAAACTCGATATTAAGATGACGACATAGACAAGTGATACTGTTATTGGAACAGTATGGAAGAAAAGGTTCATCCCTGAACTAGATACAGTTCTAAAAGGTCTCTGATTAAATCTCGTTGTTGTAGGACAATAGTGGGAGCGATCAATTGTGTGATCGAGCCATGGTCTCTTCAGAAGTTGCAGAACATTCTGAGGCTCTTTCACAGGTTCAGAGACAAAAGATAAAGATGAAATAACGTAATGAAAAATATTCCATCTATAGATAATTTAGCAGATCCCTGACCAAGTCTTAGTCACAGACTTTTTGTGAACATCACCTAGATTTGATGGAGATCAAATGCGAAGGTGATTGGCTTGAGTCCAAGTGGGAGATTGATGGATATAGGTGTCCTCTAAGCCAATCATAAGGCACCTATTTCAATCTGGTTCACTAATCAATGGCATTAAATTCATTATGTAGATTGACATATTTAAAATTGCGCATAATGAAGTCCATGAATATGTGCAATAGTCATCAAATTATGATGAGATCATAATAATGAGACTGATGACTTATAAACACATATTCTCAATTGTTCCTAGTCGTAGGATGTTTGAGAAGGACATCAAACATCCGGTTATACTAGTACAGGTTATTCCAGCTCATATGATGAGGGTGACTGATCTCATTAGTTACTAGTGTGGAGACACAATGGTAAACCTGTAGGTGCTCATTGGGGAATGAGTTCACTGAACTGATCCGACATAAATCGCCGAATGGTAATTTACCTGACTGTCAATCGGCTTGATTCATCGTCACAGTGGCGTGGTTGATCCTTGGACTTGAGACACCAAAGACACCTTGTCGGTGGACTTCTGGACTTTGACCTAGACCTACGAATCCCTATCAACGGGATCTCTAATAGTCAAGGATCGGGTCTAGGGGAAGACCTTCGAAGGTGATTGTGTGTTCAATAAAGGATAGTTCGCTCTCAGGTAACTGGAGAGAGAATGCTCTAGAATAGATCCGCAGGAGTCTCTGGCCAGAGCAGTGACAATATCAGAAAATAGGTTTTTGGATATTGTAAAGCGGAGTCTGATTCAAGTGAGTTGACAATCTAGGGTTTGACAGTTGACCATACCTAGGTTAACTCGAGAGCATTGTGCGAACGAAGGATTATAGCCACGTGATAATTGTGGATGGCCAGGTTCCATGAGTGGGTTGCTGAACCCCATTACCTTCCGGGATCATGCGGTGTTGCTTGGCACCCAACTTGATCGGAAGTCCGACCGAATTTACATGCGATGATAATTCGGTTAAGTAATTAGTTAATATCCAGATATTGATTAGTTATTGGACTTAACGGGCTGAAAATCATACTGGTAAATGGGCCTAGAGGGTCACACGCTATAAGATTCTCAGTCGGTGGTACATAAGTGGGATTTATATTAACTCGGGGACTTTTGTGAAAAGTCGCCCCGACTTAACATATATACGCGCTGTTGAGAAACCCTGAGCCAAGCTCCAGGATTTCCCCTTGCTGGCCGTCATCCCTCCTTTTTCTCTCCTCCTCTGGGCGCCCCGTTCGAGGCGCCGGGATTGCCTCCGTCTCCGCCGCGCATGAATCCCGAAAGTCAGGAATTCCTGTCGGCGGGTTTTCGGCAATCGTTGCGGCGATGGATCTTCAGCGAGCGAGCTGATACGGACGAGGGATCGAGGACGAACCACCGCGGAGGATCGCGTGGATACCGCTGGAGGTCGGACGCTAGTGCGGCTCGCGGCATCACCTCGACGGAACCGAGACGGAAGCGGATTCGAATCCGCATACGGTAATCGGATTACTCCCGTTAGTTTTCGGTATGCGTTTTTCGTTCCGCATCAGATCAGCGGGTATCGAGCGGGATTAATTTTTATTCATCATTTCGCTGCGTTCTTCGCGTCCCACCCGGATCCCAACATGTCGCACATCGAATTCGACCGGGCCACCGATCACGTTGGGTGCCAAGCAACACTGCGTGAACCTGGAAGGTATCGGGGTTAAGTAACCCATTCTTGGAACCTTTCCGCAGACAGTTACCGCGTGGATATAATCCTTCATTTGTACAATGCTCTCGAGTCAACGCAGGGTATGGCGTGCTGTCAAACCCTAACCGGTCGACTCACTTGGATTGGATGCCGCTAATGAATATCGGAAAACTCCTTTCCCTATATTATCGTCCGCCCTAGCCTGGGACTTTCGCGCATCCTTCCTAGAGCATTCTCTCTTTAAGTACCGAGAGCGAATGATTCCTTATTAACACACAATTCCCTTCGACGGTATTCCGCTGTACCCAATCCTTGGCTGTTTAGAATCATGTGGTCAGAGATTCATAAACCAAGGTCAAAGCACAGAAGTCCACCGACAAGGTATCCTTGGTGTCTCAGGTCCGAGGACCATCCACGCAACTGCGACAATAGAATCAAGCTGGTTGATAGTGAGGTATAATACCATCCAGCGATTCAGTCGAATCAGTTCAGTGAACTCATTCTCTAATGAGCACCTACAGATTCGCTTTAGTGTCTCCACACAAGTGACTTATGAGATCAGTCACCCTCATCATATGAGCGAAAGTAATATGTATTAGTCTAACCGGATATCCAATGTTCTTCTCGGATATCCTCCGACTAGGAACAATTAAGAATATGTGTTTTTAAGTGATCAGTCTCACTAGTATGATCTCATCATAATCTGATCACTATCACGTATATTCCTGGACTTCATTATGAGACGATAATTAATACGATTTACACACAATGAATATTATGCCATTATATTAATAAATATGAACGAGATTTATATAATCAGATTGGCTTGTAGGCCACCTAAGTGTTAGAATTGGGTGGCCTCAAAGCCAATCATTGTACATTCTAGTTCAGATTATTAATAAAGGTAATTATTTCTTCATTTAATAGTTCTCGCAAACGACTATCGTAATGAAGGTCCATAGAAATATGTATGGGATATCGAATCATGATGAGATCATGATAGTGAGATCAATATCCTAAGGCAATTGTCTTAAATAGTTCTCGATCATAGGATATTTGATATGGACATTAAATATCTGATAAGATCGACACAAGTTATGTCTGCTCATATGATGAGGGTGAATGATCTCACATTCACTCGTGTGGTGACACTATGACAAACAAGTGGGTGCTCATTAGAGAATGAGTTCACTGAACAGACCCAAATAAGAATTCCTGGATGGTAATTATACCTATTAGTCAACCAGGGAATTCAATCGTTGCAGTAGCACAGTTGGTCCTTTGACCTGAGTCACCAATGATACCTTGTTTGTGGACCATTGTATCTTGATTCTCTGACTCGTGGACTTTAACCATTAAGTCCACCATAATCGGTCTTTCATATACAGTGGAAAGCTTCCGAAGGTAATTGAGTGAACAACAAGGGATCACTCACTCTTGGTATAAGACTGGAGAGAGAATGTCCTATGGATGTGTACACAGAAATCCCTGGCCAGGGTCAAATGAAAGAGATGTCTTTCTAGATATTAACTGAGTACTGGAATCCATCTGGATAATGCGATAGAGGGTTTGACTATAAAACCATACCCTTGCGTTATCGGGACATTGCATGAGTGAAGGATTATATCTGTGCGGCATCTGCAGACGGAAAGGTTCAATTGAAGGGAACAGTATCCCTTATATCTTCTGGGATCATGAGGTAGTGTTTGGTGCTATTCATGATCAGAAGGCTAAGTGAATTAATCATCGGATGATGATTTACTTGTTTATTAAATTAATCATTTAACATATGATGTTTAAATGTTAATTAATAAATATTAAACTCAAAAAACAGTTCTAAGTTTAATGGGCCTGCAACCGGATTGATATATGGGCCTAGAGGGTCACACACATAAGTGTTCTCGTCAGACGGTGAGAGATGTTAAATTTCATGCTTATCTGGGTTTTTTGTGAAAAGCTGCAGGATAAACATGAAGATTTAATGGAGAATTATCCAAGGCCAAACTCTTGGATAATCATGAGGATTAACTCTTGTGCTTATCCTTATTTCTATATAAGGAGGGCCAAGGGGGAGTGGTAAAAAGTTAGTTGGACTAATTTTACTCCCCAGATTCTCTCTCTCCTCTCTCTCTCTCCTTCTCTCTCTCTTGGAGTGGATCTGTCTCTCTCCGCGCATGGTGGATCTGAGATATGGTCGGAGCACTCAAGCCGAGGAGGAAATCGCGTCTGCTGCGGGAACTCGTGTGGATACCTCTAGAGATCGTGCGCGTGCGCGATTACCGAGTCGGCATCATCCATGGGAGATTCGAAACCCCGCAAAGGTGAAAAACTGTTCTTCCCGCTTAGATTTTAATATCCGTTTTACGACCCCAGCAACCGATACAATCATTTTTATTTCCGCTGCGTTCATGGCAATTCCTTACAGTGGTATCAGAGCCAGGTTCGCTGGTTCGGTTGTAAAACGGCACCGTTATGTGTTTTTTTTTTCTCGTTATGCGTGAAGAACCCGTATTGTACGTGTTCTTGTGTTTAATCCGATTAAAAATGACAGAATCGTGTTCATATGATGAGTACAAATAATTTGATTATTTTTCTATAATTTTTTCGGATTTTATTTGGGTTTTTCGGAGTTCTTCGTGGGACGGCGAACGGGGTACTTCGGCGGCTTCGTATGTGCATCCCAAGCGTTGGGATGGCCGGCAGAATCCCTAGATCTCTTGGTGATAGTCACCACTTCGCATTGGGCATGGAGATCGGCACCGGAGTGCCCTTGGAGATGCTAAAAATCGAGCCCGAACTCGGGTTTTTAAACCTGAAAAATCAGACTTTTTGGGTGTTATTGGGGCTTGGTTTCCTCCCCATCGCCGGTCACCGGCGGCCCTGCCGGCGCCGGGCACGACGCCGGCACCGGGGGCACCGCCGGCCGGGGCCGCCGCCGCCGGGGGGGGGGGCTGGCCACCGGCGCCACTGCGCTGCAACCGTCGCCGGTTAGGGTTTGCAGATTGAAGAAGAGGGCCGGTCGAGCTGTGGGTTAAAGGGCCGAACCGCCCGGTCCCGACCCGGTCGGACCGGGCGGGGGCCGGGCGGCGCCCTGGCCGAGCCAGGGTGCGACCCTGGCTAAGCCAGGGTTCGACCCTGGCCGAGCCAAGGCTCGAGTCTGGCTGGGCCAGACCCCCTGGCCGAGCCAGGGCTCGACCCTGGCCGAGCCAGGGCCCTGGGTCCGGGCCTTTGGGCCCTAATGGGCTGGGCCCATTTTCTGTTTTATTAAAAAATGTTTTTAATGACTGTTTAACCCCTTTAAACCCTATATTAGCCCATTTAAGCATGTTTTAAAATTGTTTTAAAACAGAATAATTATAAGAATAATTAATAAATGTTATTAATTAATTTTTATGATTATTAACAGCTTATTAAAGTGTTTAATGACTGTTAGTCAATTAAAGGGCTTTATAATTAATTGGTGTTAGTTAATTATTTAAAATTGTTTTAGATAATTAATTTCCCTGTTAAATTAATTAGTTTAAAACCGTTTTAAACTGATTTCATGCATAACTTGATTATTTTTACTGTTCAAATTGTTTGAATTAGTATTTAGATTAACTGACTAGTTTAGTTAGTTAATTTGTCAATAATGTTTTGAATGTTATTGATAATGCTGAAATAAATGTTATTTCGAAAACTAATTGGTATTATAATTTTATAATTATAAAATTTAATACCAAACAACAATTATGTGATGATTGTGATGCATGTGATGTGTTTTATGGTGGGATGATCATGGACTTAGTATTTTCATGTGATGAATGATGTGAATGGATGCGATGCTTATTTCATTTGGTATTTTAAATAGGACCTGCGTGTCCTCCTCTCTCTTAATCCAAGTGTACTTTCTACCTTCCTATAAGATTGTACTCCCCTTGATAAGATTAAGGTTTCTAATTGTTTAAATGTACATTTGTGGACCTGCGAGTCCTGAATTTTATATTTAAAATATACTAGATTAAGCTAAGAGGACGGGATCTTCTGAAGACACCTCTGGAGGAAGGACTCGCATCAAATGGAACTAGTGTTGCTGTTTTCACATTAGGATCCTATTATGGATCATCGTTTGGCTCCGATGATTCCGTAGTAGCTTTAGCAGTCCATGATCATCCCCATTTAATTTTTCTGCATATATATGATATTTGTGGACTCTGCTATCATATATATATTTCTATTAAGTATATTGATACTTCAAATTGAAATACTATTGATAGCACGATTTTTTACAAATGAAAAATTAAAAACCCTCTTTTAAAACTTAAGTTGTAAACGTGAGATATTCAGAATAATCCACGTAACCCACCATCATTATAGATCTTAGGATAATTCTTATCTCAAACGGATTTGTTGTGCTACCACAAGGTCAGTTTGATTTAGAAATTAAACTAGATCTACGACATGTGATGTCATTAAGATGAATGGACAAATAGTGTAGTTTTGTTGTGCTACCACAAGGATTGCACTATGAATTCATGTCATCTAAGTAATGATAGATAAACTTAACTGAATCAAATTGATTTATTGTACTACCACAAGGTCATTTGATTCAGGGGTTAAATCGATCGGATATTGCAAACGTTGCAACTGTCAAGAGTTGACTGCCTATGGGACTTGATGTGATTTGTTGTGCTACCACAAGGTCACATGCATGTTGCCCGAAGGATTCTGATCCCCACTAGGAGATCACCGGAATCTCCCGTTCTGTATCTTAGAGGGTCATACAGATCGCCGAAAAATAGTGGGAGCATAAATCTAGATTAAAAGTCCTAAATCTGATTTTAAGAACTATCTGCTCATTTTATATATTTCCATGTAGGTCTCTATGTCGTCACCTAACCCCCTCCGTTGCATACTTGATGCAAACAAACTCACGGGACCAAATTACATTGACTGGTTACGCAACCTGAAGATTGTCCTCAGGTGTGAAAAGCTAGCCTATGTCCTGGATCAACCAGATCCAGTGCAACCCGGTGATAATGCTAACGAAGATGAATTAATGATGTTTAAAAATTGGAAGGAGGACTCTGTCAAGGTCCAGTGTTATATGCTCGGTTCAATGAACAATGAACTGCAGCGACAACATGATAACATGGAACCTAAGACCATTCTGAATCACCTACAAGAGTTGTTTGGTGAACAATCCAGAACAGAAAGATATGAGATATCTAAGAAATTGTTCCGGACCAGAATGAGCGAGGGCACATCTGTGCAAACTCATGTGCTCAAGATGATAGAGTGGATTGAGAGGCTTGTTGTACTGGGCTTTGTTATGAACAATGACCTAAGCATCGATTTAATCCTACAGTCCCTTCCAGATTCATTTTCACAATTCATTATCAACTTCAATATGAACAAAATTGAAGTTTCATTGGCTGAGCTGCTCAACATGTTGAAGACAGCAGAAGGCACTATCCAGAAAGCCAAGCCACAAGTAATGCTTGTTGGTAAGACCAACAAGAAAAGAAAAGCTGGACAGACCTTTAAGAAAGGTAAGCCTAAGAAGCTAGTGAAAAGCAAACCGGGAGCTCAAAAGGACAAAGCTAAAGTCAATGATAAAGGTCAGTGTTTCCACTGTCATAAAGAAGGTCATTGGAAGAGAAACTGCAAGATTTATCTTGCAGAAAAAGCAAAGGAGAAGCTTGGTGAAGCTTCAGGTACTCTCATGATCGATCTTAACTTGTCTTATAGAGAATCAACATCCTGGGTATTAGATACTGGATGTGTTTCTCATATCTGCAATAACTTGCAGGTGTTAACAAGTAAAAGAAGATTGAACCGCGGAGACGTGGATCTGAGGCTCGGGAATGGAGCAAAAGTTGCTGCGTTAGCTGTGGGGACAGCAAGACTTCAGATGCTGTCAGGAGACTCTTTGGAACTGATAGATTGTTATTATGTTCCAACCATTATTAGGAATATCATATCTATTTCATGTTTAGATAGACAAGGATATTCTATGAAGCTAGAGAATAAAGGTTGTTCAATTTATCAAGGAGACAAATTGTTTGCTTCCGGATATTTATTGAATGGATTATATTTACTTGATATTTCATATGATGTTTGTCTGGAAAATAATTCTCTTGAACGCTTAGATAAGGATGTGAATAAATCGTACCTATGGCATTGTAGGCTAGGTCATATAAATGAGAACAGGATCATAAGGTTGCAAAAGAATGGATATCTTGATCCATTTGATTATGAATCATTTGCAACCTGTGAAGCTTGTCTCATGGGAAAGATGACCAAAGCTTCATTCTCAGGATATGGAGAAAGAGCTAAGGACTTATTGGAACTAATACATAGTGATGTATGTGGTCCAATGTCCACTCATGCTATGGGTGGTTACTCATACTTTGTTTCATTTACAGATGATTTCTCAAGATATGGCTACATATATTTAATGAAATATAAGTCAGAAGTCTTTGAGAAATTTAAAGAGTTTAAAAACGAAGTTGAGAACCAGACTGGAAAGAGTATTAAAACTCTTCGATCAGATCGAGGGGGTGAATACTTAAGTACATAATTCACATAATATCTTAAGGATAATGGTATTTTGTCTCAGTGGACTCCTCCCTATACACTTCAGTTAAATGGTGTATCGGAAAGGAGAAATCGTACTCTATTAGATATGGTACGATCAATGATGAGTAATGCTAACCTTCCAACCTCTTTATGGGGATATGCACTATTGATTGCTGCATATCTGTTGAACAAAGTTCCGAGTAAGTCAGTACCTTCCACTCCATATGAGATATGGAAAGGAAAGAAACCAGACTTTAAGCATGTTAGAGTCTGGGGTTGTCCTGCACATGTCAAAAGACATGATCCAGACAAACTGGATTCCAGGATAGAGAAATGTAGATTTGTGGGATATCCAAAAGAGACTTTTGGATATTACTTCTATCAGCCCAGCGATCAAAGGGTGTTTGTTGCAAAAAGAGTTGTCTTCTTAGAGAAAGAATATCTTTCAAAAGAAGACAGTGGGAGCAAGATAGAATTGGAAGAAATTCTAGACTCACAAATCAACACTGGTTCATCTACTGAACCATTGACTCAAGAACTTGTTCAAGATGATACACAAAAGGTTCGCAGATCAGGTAGAGTGCCTAAGCAGCCTGAAAGATATGTTGGACATATCGATGATGGCAAGCCAAAAGTGCACTTAAATGAGGATGATGATCCTCAAACCTACCTAGAAGCCATAAATAGTCATGAATCAGAAAAATGGCAAGAGGAAATGGATTATGAAATTCAGTCCATGTATGCCAACCAAGTTTGGAACTTGGTTGATCTGCCAAAAGGTATAGTACCTATTGGCAGTAAATGGATCTTTAAAAGAAAGATCGGGGCAGATGGACAGATTGACACATACAAGGCAAGGCTGGTAGCGAAAGGATATCGTCAAAGGCAAGGCATTGACTATGACGAAACCTTTTCTCCAGTTGCCATGATTAAGTCAATCAGAATACTTCTTGCTATCGCTGCATTCTATGATTATGAAATATGGCAAATGGATGTGAAAACAGCATTCCTTAACGGGAACCTTCAAGAAGAGGTGTATATGATACAACATGAAGGATTCACTTCCAAAGAGCATTCAAGCAAGGTATGCAAGCTGCAAAGATCCATCTATGGATTAAAGCAGGCATCCCGAACTTGGAACTTAAGATTTGATGAAGCAATCAAATCTTATGACTTCATTAAGAATGAAGATGAACCTTGTGTATACAAAAAGGATAGTAGGAGCGCAGTTACCTTTTTGGTACTTTATGTTGATGACATTCTACTCATTGGGAATGATGTAGGAATGTTGTCATTAGTAAAGGCTTGGTTATCCAAAAACTTCTCCATGAAAGATTTGGGAGAAGCATCCTATATTCTGGGAATAAGGATCTATAGAGATAGGTCCAAAAGGATGCTTGGCTTGTCTCAATCTATGTACATAGATACCATAGTCAAAAGGTTTGGCATGGAAAATTCCAAGAGAGGCCTCGTTCCAATGAGGCATGGAATTTATCTCTTTAAAGAAATGTCTCCCAAGACACCTGAAGAGAGAGCATACATGGATAGAGTTCCTTATGCTTCTCCAATAGGATCTATCATGTATGCAATGCTATGTACTAGGCTTGATGTGGCACACCCACTAAGTGTCACCAGTAGATATTAGGCTGATCCAGGTGTGGAACACTGGAAGGCGGTGAAATGTATCCTTAGATACTTGAGAAGGACTAAGGATCTATTTCTCGTTTATGGAGGAAACGACTTGGAACTTCGAGGATTTACTGACTCAAGTTTCCAGTCGGATATGGATGACAGCAAATCAATGTCTGGATTTGTGTTCATGTTAAATGGAGGTGCAGTAAGTTGGAAGAGTTCCAAACAGGAAACTACTGCAGATTCGACGACCGAAGCAGAATACATTGCTGCAGCTGAAGCGGCCAAGGAGGCGGTTTGGATGAAGAAGTTCATCTCGGCGCTTGGAGTGGTTCCAAGCATTTCAGATCCTGTTCCATTATTGTGTGACAACAATGGGGCAATAGCGCAAGCGAAGGAGCCCAGATCACATCAGAAGTCAAAGCACATTCTGAGACGATTTCATCTGATTCGTGAGATCATCGCCCAAGGAGATACAGTAGTTGAGAAAGTATCATCTGAAGATAATGTAGCAGATCCCTTGAGTAAGCCATTGTCTCAAAACAATTTAGAACGTCACCTTAAGTCTATGGGACTTAGACACATGGGTGATTGGCGATAGTCCAAGTGGGAGAATGTTAGAATTGGGTGGCCTCAAAGTCAATCATTGTACATTCTAGTTCAGATTATTAATAAATGCAATTATTTCTTCATTTAATAGTTCTCGCAAACGACTATCGTAATGAAGGTCCATAGACAAATGTATGGGATATCGAATCATGATGAGATCATGATAGTGAGATCAATATCCTAAGGCAATTGTCTTAAATAGTTCTCGATCATAGGATATTTGATATGGACATTAAATATCCGATAAGATCGACACAAGTTATGTCTGCTCATATGATGAGGGTGAATGATCTCACATTCACTCGTGTGGTGACACTAAGACAAACAAGTGGGTGCTCATTAGAGAATGAGTTCACTGAACAGACCCAAATAAGAATTCCTGGATGGTAATTATACCTATTAGTCAACCAGGGAATTCAATCGTTGCAGTAGCACAGTTGGTCCTTTGACCTGAGTCACCAATGATACCTTGTTTGTGGACCATTGTATCTTGATTCTCTGACTCGTGGACTTTAACCATTAAGTCCACCATAATCGGTCTTTCATATACAGTGGAAAGCTTCCGAAGGTAATTGAGTGAACAACAAGGGATCACTCACTCTTGGTATAAGACTGGAGAGAGAATGTCCTATGGATGTGTACACAGAAATCCCTGGCCAGGGTCAAATGAAAGAGATGTCTTTCTAGATATTAACTGAGTACTGGAATCCATCTGGATAATGCGATAGAGGGTTTGACTATAAAACCATACCCTTGCGTTATCGGGACATTGCATGAGTGAAGGATTATATCTGTGCGGCATCTGCAGACGGAAAGGTTCAATTGAAGGGAACAGTATCCCTTATATCTTCTGGGATCATGAGGTAGTGTTTGGTGCTATTCATGATCAGAAGGCCAAGTGAATTAATCATCGGATGATAATTTACTTGTTTATTAAATTAATCATTTAACATATGATGTTTAAATGTTAATTAATAAATATTAAACTCAAAAAACAGTTCTAATTTTAATGGGCCTGCAACTGGATTGATATATGGGCCTAGAGGGTCACACATAAGTGTTCTCGTCAGACGGTGAGAGATGTTAAATTTCATGCTTATCTGGGTTTTTTTGTGAAAAGCTGCAGGATAAACATGAAGATTTAATGGAGAATTATCCAAGGCCAAACTCTTGGATAATCATGAGGATTAACTCTTGTGCTTATCCTTATTTCTATATAAGGAGGGCCAAGGGGGAGTGGTAAAAAGTTAGTTGGACTAATTTTACTCTCCAGATTCTCTCTCTCCTCTCTCTCTCTCCTTCTCTCTCTCTTGGAGTGGATCTGTCTCTCTCCGCGCATGGTGGATCTGAGATCTGGTCGGAGCACTCAAGCCGAGGAGGAAATCGCGTCTGCTGCGGGAACTCGTGTGGATACCTCTAGAGATCGTGCGCGTGCGCGATTACCGAGTCGGCATCATCCACGGGAGATTCGAAACCCCGCAAAGGTGAAGAACTGTTCTTCCCGCTTAGATTTTAATATCCATTTTACGACCCCAGCAACCGATACAATGGAATCATTTTTATTTCCGCTGTATTCATGGCGATTCCTTACACTAAGACTAACAGCGCCTAGGCCTTGCGTTGAGGGAACTCCGGTCGATACGACAGTGATCTAGACTACTTGTGTGCACACGTGACTGGGTGGTGGTGGTTCACTAGTCCCAGTTAGTCCTAGTTTGACTCACTGCCTCACCCTACGGTGTCCGAAAGATCGTAGGGGTGGACAGGCGTGGGTGTTGGTGGTGTTGTGAGGTGCCGTTTGTATGCGTTCGACAGAGTGGTTTGTGTGTTTAGCCAGATCTTTGGTTACGAATTGCAGTGTTGGTTTGGTTGCTTGAATTGCTTAAAACTATGCCTGTTGCATTGCGAATGCATATGTTTCATATCGAAATTTGGGAATCCTTGGGAGCTGTGTTTACTGCTTTACTTAAATTACCTAGATCTTGTATTGTTGTACTTGTGGGTGCGTGTGTGGGAGGCGGGGATCGGGTGATCCCTACTGAGCCCAATTTTGGTGTGTCTCACTCCTTGCGGTTTCAGGTGTGGACTTCTTGGCGAGTGTGTGGTGTTCTCCTTGGTGTGCACGCCAGCAGCTATCTCAGTTCCGGGGTATGCCCCAATGTTGTTGTACTTTTATTCTGCCAGTACTTATTTAGTTCCTTGGACCATGTAATTATTGTTGGACTGTGTACGAACATTATTATTTTACATTCTGCGCACTTGTACTTTCTTTGAGGTCCGTGAGATTGTTATATTTAGCCTTGTTTAATGCTTACTTCTCCTGACGTGTTGTTTGAGATTCGTGTGTGAACCCGTAGATAATGATCCGATACCATTTAGTAATCGGGTCTCTGATTATAGGGTGGCGGGTCGTTACAGGTTCAATTTTCGTAAAGCCTCTGGGACCAGGGATACTGGCCTGAATGGCATCGCCCATGGCCGACGCTATTAAGCTCTTTATCCCACACTAGCCTTAGAAACCAAGTAACTGGGCCGTTGAATCACGTCGATTCAGGTCGACGCTTATCTCAAAAAGCGTCGCCCTGACTGGATGCCATTTACGCCCGAAACTGTGTTCGACCGAGCCAAAGCGAGGGTCCCTCTTCTCCCCAAAAACACCTAAAAAAACACAAAGGAGACAAGGGGAGAAGTTACTAACTGATGATCACCCAAAACCCTAATTCATAAAAATAATGATTTTCATCAAAAACTCCTTTAAAACATGATTTTCTACCCAAAACCTCTACGTACAACATTGGCTTCAAAGCGGAAAAATCATGGTTTTAAACAAACCACAACAAAGATCGTCACCCTACCAGTTACTTGAACTCCTCCTTGCTCCTAGCCGCTGAACCGCCACGCCACGAGCCGCAACCGGTATCGCCGTGGACGCCGTCACTTTATTGAGACGTCGGCTGCTGTCCGATGAGCAATACACTGCGGAGGAGATGGTGGTGGTAGTGGTGAGGGTTAGGAGGTTGATGGAGTAGCGGAAGAGAAGGAATGGGAGAGGAAGGGAAGGAGGAGGGGAAGGGTCGCTGGAGGGTTTGGAGAGAGTGAGAATGAAAGAAATGAGAGAAAAGAGGGAAGGCTCAAGCGTTAAATCGAACCGGCCTAAATCACGTCGTTCGAGCAAGACGCCATTCAAACGACAGGACGCAGGTCGTACACTGGCTGATGTTTGAATCGCGTCATTCATGCAAGACGCCATTCAGATGACACGACTGGGGCCATATATACGTGCCTGTAGGTGCTCAAATCATGTGTGCGATGTTCATGGGTTTCATGTTGTTCATATGAATAGTAAAACTATTAAAACTAAAGAAAACGTGATCGCCATAAACTGTTAAGTTTCAAAAGAAAGATTGATCGCTTACCTTTTCAAATTTGGGAGATTGAGTCCTTGATTCTCTCTTTGTTTGAAAAAAGTTGTAGATGCTCAAATCATGTGTGTGATGATTATGAGTTTCATATTGTTTATATGAATAGTAAAACTATTAAAACTAAAGAAAACATAATCGCCAGAAACTATTATGTTTCAAAAGAAAGATTGATTGTTTACCTTTTCAAATTTGGGAGATTTAGTCTTTGATTCTCTCTCTTCGGCCGGTCAAAGAAAGAGAGCCCTTTTTGTAAGGTGTTCTTCCTTTTGATTTCTTGATGGTTATTTCTTTGGATCTTCTTCTTTCTTCTTCTTTGTGCCTTGTAAAAAAAAAGATTAAATAAGAAAAAATCTAATTAGAACTAAAGTAGAGTAGTATCTATTCTAATAAGAAATTTAAACATGCAACTAAACTAATCTACTCACTTGATTGGTGTTCTTTAAACTTCTAATATGCATATAGGTTTGGAAAATAATGATGTGTGTATGTGTGAACATAAAGTGATGATGATGATGAACAATGAATAAACTGTATGAAATTAATAAAAAGCTAAAAAGTAGGGAAAGAAGATGGTTGGTTGGGTCTTCCATAGCCTTGATCTTCAAGAGCTTCAAAGGATGAATAGGATGAGGAAGAAGAAGCCTTAGATGAGGCTTCTTTTGCTGTCCACGTTTTTCTCCTTTAGAGCCTCCAAATACCTTGTCTTGAGCTTCAAAATCACTAATAACCAACCTTTTTCAAAGATCTAAGGGGTGTTGTATTTATAAGGATAGATTTAAGGGTGTTTGGGCTTCAAAAGGACTCTCTTCTGCAATCGGACTTACCTTGTATGAGTATGGAGGAGTTTACAACCTTGCCAACTTCAAAAATCAGATTATCTCAGCCAAATCATGTTAATCAGGAAATTGTCAAATCACGTCGTCCAGACGGGACGCCATTTGGCTAATTAAAGCGGCCAAAATAGAAAAGAAATCCGAAAAGGAAACCAAAATATATTAGGAAACTTAAATCGCGTCTACCATGGGAGACGTGCTTTAGATAATTAGGAAATTAATTCGAATTAAAAATTAGAAACGCAGATGAATTATGACCTAAATGGCGTCTCCTGTGGGCGATGCTATTCAGTTAAATCTATTTGAATTTGAAAATTTAATTCTGAACTGATTTCTACAAGGAATCTAAATGGCGTCGGCCACAGGCGACGCTAATCAACAAATTTCGAGAAACATTAATACAAATTAATTAATGATTAAACTTGAGAACATTTTGGGGCATTTATAATTGTGACATGAAGTTTACTCAATATGAAGTCAAAATTAACGTGTCTACAGTTGCCCCACCTTGGCATTGTCTTTGCAGGGGAGTGAAATGGAATGGAATATACTGAAAAAGTGATGCCATGGTGTGATGTGACATGCTCTTAACATCATATGATGAGAATTTTTTCTCTAAATAATCAATGAAGTAACTCAAAGGGATCAATGGAGTCAATCCCGTCTAGATGAGGTAGATAAAGAAAATAAAATAAGGTCGATCAACTTCCACCATTGGGAAGTATCCTAGGCCACAAACCTTGAAGGTTTCATCATGGAGAGCAGTTATCAGCCAATGTGGACGTGCTACAATTATGATGGATCTTAAAAGGAAACAAGAATATTTGCGATAAAAAATCCAAGCAAGGATAGAATTCCTAAGATATCTTTAAGAAAACCTCAAAGATAATCGAGAGATCAATTTGGAATGGAATATTTCATATCACGTTGGGATTTTTTTAGAACAATGGTCTGAAATTTAATCAACAATTAATTCTTATCACAATTATTTTAAAGTCATACACGATGCATGTTGAGTTGAAAAGAAAATTAAAATAAAATAAAATATAAATTAATTAAGGATAAAATTATTAAACTGTCATTAATGAGTCAAGATACCAATCCTGAAATCTAGTGCTAAACCGAAGCTCATTTGTCTACGCACTATTTCACAAAAGCGGAACCATCGTCCCCATCAATTAACAATCTAACGGCCTATCTATGCGATTAAGAATTCTCTAGAATTATCATTGTTTTTGTTGAAGGGGAACTCAAATTCCAATTTCATCAAAACACAAAGTCCTTGATATACTCTAATAAGTATTTATTATATAGTAATGCTAATGCAAATCAATTACGTAAAGGAATATAAAGATAGAGATACCGTCTTTTTAGTCACAGTTGGAACTCAGTGAAACTCCCATAGTGGGACCTTATTGGAATTTTCAATTTTAATTTTCTTTTCTTGAATTTTCCTGCACTTAGAATTTGTCAGTAACTTCAAGCAAATAGTAATCAATATCAAATATCAGCAATTATGGAATTTCGTGAAAATAATAAGAAGGCAGAAAATGCATCAAATAGCGTCGCTGTTCCCAGACGTCATTTAAATGACATCGCCTCATCCCGACGCCATTTAACTTACAGAAACTGTTCTCTGTTCTGACTCCAATCCGAACTCCACTTTCTTTCAATGCACCTCTCTTCCAATTCGGAAAGAGCTCCTCAATCTCGTAAATTCCTCTATAAAGCCTCCCTCTCTCCATATCAAAATATTACCACAAGCAATCAAGAAGGAAAGCTAGAGGATTCTCTCCAAAGCTCAAAAGAAATCAAGAGATCAAGAGGAAAAGCTCAATTAATTCAAGAAGATGGCGAGTTCTGCTAAGATTCTTCAAACAAAAGGATGAGGAGAACGATTGAAAAACTCTATGAAGTGAAAGATCATCTAAGTGGGCGAGATACTAACTTACAAGTAAGCTAATCTCTCTTCTAATCAATTCTTCTTTCTCTTTCACTTTTCTCCACATATTCTTCATATTCCAAATTGCTTAGGCATAATAAGATTATTCCAATCTTCTTTTTTATCTAGGGATATCTTTTCTTCTCCGGTCCAAGACGATTTTCTTCTCTTCCATGGATCCAAAAGCTAGCCAACAAGATCAATCTCTCTATGCAATCCTATATATCTAAGTGGCATATCTAAGGGTTGGTTATTCATGCCAAACATTACAAAAGCAAAAGTATGGATTGGGCTATAATGGGCACTTTGATCGAGTTATGGCATCCTCAAACTCATACCTTCCTTTTCGCCACGTTTGAAGCCACTATTCTCCTAGAAGAGGCCAAACTCCTATTTGGCCTTCCTACGCTTAAGGTGAATAATGATGAACCTGATTTGAGTGATATGATGCTGATGAGGGAAAAGATCATAGGTCAACAATTGTTAGAGAAGATCATGAAGGGTTCAAAAGAAGTTCAAGGCTGTCTTACTAAGAAGGGGATCAATCTTGCAAAATTAGCTGAATGGATTCTGAAGAAGATAGAAGATCTCAAGGAAGAAGAGACAGAGAGTGTGATGCAGGTGTTCACCACCTGCTTGGCTGGAGCTCTACTATTCCTTGCCCAAGACAATGTTCTAGAAGATGATCAGATAAGCACAATCAATGGGATTTTTGAAGGAAAGCAGATTAGCACAGCGGTTCTAGCCTATCTCTATAGAGGGCTCTCTGCAACTTCTATAGGTCAACTTCCTTATGGTAGCATGCTACTCTTAGCTCTATGGGTAGAATTCCACTTCAAATTCAACCATAATGAAGAAGCGGTTTGATAGCCAATGATTATGTCGTTAAAAATCCAAGCTAACAATCATATTTTAATCGGCTCATGTAAACTAATTTTAATAGTGAGTTCGAGTCGAATCCATAGGGAAATAGAATTCTAATTTTTGAAAACTTTGAATTTTAATTAATCTAAAAGACAATTTATAACTTGAATTAATTAATTAACTACCTATTCAATAACTTGAAAGAATGAGAGATTTGAAATGAGATTATATTACATCTAAACAACTAGTTGAGTTTAAGGTTAACACTAACTACCTAATGAAATTAAACTAAGTTTACAAATCTAACTGACCTAATTTTTAAAAGAACAAAGACAACTACATTTAAAGTTGAGAAGAGAGAGAGATTAATAAAAGACTGCAAAAATAATATAACTTCTAAATTGAAATAATTAAGTTTATGCAGCAAGAAACAATACACAATAATAACTTAACTTAACTAAACTAAAATAAGCCAAAAGAAGTACAAAAAAAGAAAGGTAAAAGATGATAGTAATAAGGCAAGTTGCAGCAGTGGCCCTGGTGGGACTTTGGGACAGGGTAGGAGGTGAGGCTTGACGCGTGCTGGACGTGGGGAGCTTCACCCGATGTGCATGAGCGGAGGGGCAGCTGGCTACGTGTGGAGCAGCGCGGGGAGCTAGAGATCCGTGGCGGCCGGCGGTAGGCTTCATGTGACGTGCATGGGGTGCTTCAGGCGTAGCGGCTGGTGCAGCGGGGGCCGGCGTGCATGCATGCACGTTGCAGCGTGGGGGCGCGGTGGAGGCCCGTGCTGGAGTGCAGGTGTGCGCTTACAGGGGCCGGCTTCAGGCGACGTGAACGCCGGACTTCATGCAACGTAAATGCCGGGCTTCATGCAACGTACAGCATGGCAACGGGCGTGGTAGGCGGGACGTTGGGGAGGCCCGACTGGTGGCGTGCTGGGAGCAGGCGTGGCAGGCGCGGGGAAGCTCCCTCGTGCAGGTGCTCGGGCACTGTGTGCCGCGTGGATGGTGGCGGGGCGGCGCGGGCAGCGCGGGACACAGAGAGAAACCGAGAGAGGGCGTGGCGGAGAGAAAGAGATGGCAGGGAGAGAGGGAGCAGGTGTGTGGACGTGGACACCTGAGAGAAATTGAGAGAGAGCGTGGGGGAGAGAAAGAGATGGCAAGGAGAGAGGGAGAAGGGTGTGGCTGAGATGAGAGAGACGAAAAGGCAGAGAGAAGGGGAGAGTGCGGCTGAGAGGGACTGGGAAACAGAGAGAGAGGAGCGAATAAGAGGGTCTAGGGTTCGTGTGGTCCTTTTAAAGAAAAGGGAAGGAAGGTTTTTTTAAAAAAAAAAAAGAAAGTGAGAGAAAGGAAGGCGGTTGGCCCCTCTTAGGTTCTTCTTGGCCATGGAATTAGGGCAACACTAGGGCATCAAATGACATTTTTACCCTTGCTTTATTCTTTAGCCAAAATGAAGTCGAATTTATTGAGATTCGAACACCAGACCTCTCCCAAATTTTCGGAAACTCCACCAACTGTACTGCATCATCGGCATGTCCTGTTCACATAGAATAAATGTAAATTAGTATATTATCATAAAAAAAAATCATTATATTTATTTATTTCATCTCGGTTTTGTCGAAAAAAATTGCAAATGCGCTATACTCCATTAATCACATGAAATGACGATGTTTTTAAGTCAGAATTTGTCGAAATTGGTACCGTTGGACTTGGTACGCAATTATCTATCATTTCATGCTATTTTACAGATAAAAACATGAGTGTGATGCAAAAGATTGCCTTTAAATGATCAGTTTAACAATTTATCACACCAATTTACTCATTGCTAGTCCCTTAGCAATACAAATAGAGGAAAAATTAGGACAACAATGAATTATCATGCTTCATTTGTAGTTATCTATCACAAACAATTTAAGTGGTAGCCGATTGGTTAAGCTAAAGTTTTCATGTCCTACAATATTTTGATTCGCGACAGGTGATTGTGCATAAAAATTGGCACGCTTAGAACTCGTTTCCGATCTTTCTGGTATATTCTTTCCTTTACTACCCTTTAGATAAGACTACCTGGGGAAGAGAAGAGAATAAAAGATTTCCCGATCAGTCAGCGATGACCGTTTTTCAGCTTCCGCCCCGACTCAGCACTTTTCACGACTTGGTCATATTTCTGGTACGATGGACTTTTTAGCGCGGCTTTTTCATTTAATTGTACTTTTGCCTTTGAGAGTGCGTACTTTTTGCCACCTACCTTCCTTTAGCTCTTTTAACACTTTCTATTGCTTTTAGTGTTTACAGCTGTCCATTTTAAATGACCGTCTCTTTTAGAGTGCTGAGTGGGACAATCCCCTATTACGAATCCTAACACATTCCTTTCGTTCAACCCAAAAAGAAAAATTAGAATAAGTAGTCTTATCCTTAAGGTTAATTCTAGCAATTCTATACTTTTAAGATCTTTCATTTATTCTAAGTTGCCATGTGTGTGTGAAAATTATCCTGCCATGGATTTTTGTGAAGTGGGATATTTAAACTTTGAAGGCTCTTTAACCAATGTGACTAACAAAAAATTGATTTGTTTAAGATTTACTTAATGAAACATGATTTCATGCAATTTCCAGAGGATGTGAAAAGAAGTTTTTGAAAGAAATTTTTTGAAATTTTGACCATTTTTCAGTGAAAGATATCAGTTTTCTTCAAAAGATTTTCCAATAAATTCATATCAAATTGATTGTCCCACCCCCCAACTTGATTGACATTGTCCTCAATGGTATAAAAGATATGAAAAACCTCCCAGCCAGAAGAGAATTGTGAAGGAGAGAAACAACCTGTGAAGAAGAGGATGCGACTTACCAAAGGCGATTGCTGCTCAGGGACCTAAAAATGAAAAGAAATATAAAAATTGAATTAAAATATTGGGTTGCCTCCCACCAAGCGCTAAATTTATCGTCTTCAGCAAGACGGAAGTTTAGTTATTGTGGATCACTCAGTTCGATGGATTCAGGTGGCTCATTTTGAAGATTTTCAATAAATGGTTTCAACCGTTGACTATTAACGGTGAAAGTGTTCCCACTCTTGGGATTCAGAATTTTAACAGCTCCATGATCGAAGGCTTTAACGACCACGAATGGTCCATCCCATATGGATTTCAATTTTCCTGGAAATAGGCGGAGCCTAGAGTTAAATAGCCAAACTTTCTGATTTAGAAGAAAAGATTTTCTCACAATATGTTTATCATGGAAAGCTTTAGTTTTGGCTTTATAAATCTTTGAATTTTCATAGGCCTCGTTGCGCAACTCTTCTAGCTCACTCAGTTGTAAGGTTCGGTGGGAACCAGCTTGGGCTAGGTCAAGATTGACTTGTTTAATGGCCCAATAAGCCTTATGTTCCAATTCCACCGGAAGGTGGCACGCTTTTCCAAAAACCAGGCGATAAGGAGACATGCCAATAGGAGTTTTGTAGGCAGTCCGATAGGCCCATAAGGCATCATCCAATCTTTCAGACCAATCTTTTCTATCGGGCCTAACGGACTTTTGCAGAATATTCTTAATCTCTCTATTGGAAACTTCCACTTGGCCATTGGTTTGGGGATGATAAGGGGTATCCATTTTGTGATTAATCCCATATTTCTTAAGCAAAGATCGAAACTGGTAATTCGTGAAATGCGTTCCCCCATCACTTATGATAGCTTTAGGCCACCCGAACCGAGAAAAGATATTCTTCTGAACGAATTTAATGACTACTTTATGATCATTGGTTCGGGTGGCTACTGCTTCAATCCACTTAGAGACATAATCCACCGCTACCAGGATATATGTATGTCCAAAAGAAGGTGAAAAAGGTCCCATAAAGTCAATCCCCCAAACATCGAAGACTTCAACCACTAAGATTGGGTTGAGTGGCATAATATCCCTTTTCGCCATATTTCCTATAGCCTGGCATCAGAGGCAAGTTTTGCTGAACTCATGGGAATCTTTGAAAAGTGTGGGCCAGTAAAAACCACTTTGCAGGACCTTGGCTGTAGTTTTCTTTCCCGAGAAATGGCCCCCACAAGTCAGATTATGGCAGAAGTTGAGAACACTCTATTGTTCTTCTTCAGGAATGCATCGCCTAATGATTTGATCAGGACAGAATTTGAATAGTTCCGGATCCTCCCAGAAATAATACTTCTCTTGGGAAAAGAATTTGTCCTTCTCACTTTTAGTCCTTCCTTCCGGAAGCTGATTAGTCAACTTGTAATTGACAATATGAGCATACCAAGGTGCAACAGTGTGAGAAATGGCCAGCAGATTCTCATCAGGAAATGAATCAGTTATTGGTGCACTCTCGGAAATCAGAATTCGGGATAGGTGGTCAGCTACCACATTCTCAGAACCCTTCTTATCCTGAATTTCCAGATCAAATTCTTAAGGAGTAAGATCCATCTGATAAGTCTAGGCTTTGCATCCTTCTTGGTCAAAAGGTATTTTAGAGCTGAGTGATCAGAATAGTTTATGACTTTTGCCCCTAAAAGATAAGATCTGAATTTTTCTAGGGCAAAAACCACAGCTAATAATTCTTTTTCTGTGGTGGTATAATTCATTTGAGCATATGTAAGGGTGCGACTTGCATAATAGATCACCATGGGACACTTGTTGATTCTTTGTCCCAATACCGCACCGATAGCATAGTCAGAGGCATCGCACATGATTTCGAAGGGCAAAAACCAATCTGGAGATTGAAGAATCGGAGCTTTGGTCAAAGATTCCTTCAGAGAATTGAATGCCTTGATGCAAGATTCATCCATTTGGAAGGGAACATCCTTAGCTAGGAGAAGAGTTAGAGGTCGGGCAATTTGAGAGAAATTGTGGATAAATCGGCGATAGAAACCGACATGGCCAAGGAATGAACGGATCTATTTGACCGAGGTAGGAGGAGGAAGATTGGATATGAGGTCGATCTTAGCTTTATTTACCTCTATCCCCCTTTCAGACACAATGTGGCCTAGAACAATGCCCTCTCGAACCATAAAATGGCTCTTTTCCCATCTAAGTATCAGATTGGTGTTTATGCATCTTGCTAGCACCTGTTTAAGATTTTTCAAACAATTTTCAAAAGAATCCCCGAAGATTGAGAAATCATCTATGAAAACTTCGAGGAATTCTCCCACCATATCAGAGCATATAGCCATCATACACCTTTGAAATGTGGCTGGTGCGTTGCATAATCCAAATGGCATTCTCCTAAAAGCAAACGTGCCATAAGGGCACGTAAAGGTGGTCTTTTCCTGATCTTCCGGGTAAATAGCCACTTGATTGTACCCGGAGTACCCATCTAAGAAGCAAAAGTACTTCTGGCCCGATAACTTCTCCAGAATCTGATCCATGAATGGGAGTGAAAAGTGATCCTTCTTAGTCATGAGATTCAGCTTTTGGTAATCATTGTACACTCTCCATCCCGTGGTGGGCCTAGTAGGTACCTCTTCCCCCTGATCATTCTTGACAACCGTCAATCCGGACTTCTTTGGTACCACTTGAGTTGGGCTGACCCATTTGCTATCCGATATGGGGTAAATGATACCTGCATCCAACCATTTCACAACCTCTTTTTTAACCACCTCTTTCATATTGGGATTAAGCCGCTTTTGCATCTCCTGACTAGGTTTGGAATTCTCTTCCATGTAGATATGATGCATGCAAATGGACGGGCTAATTCCCTTTAAATCAGCCACCGACCATCCAATGGCACCCTTGTGGTCTTTGAGGACCTCGGTTAATTGGGCCTCCTGCGGCGACGTGAGATTTGCTGCAATGATGACCGGGAGAGTTTGGTCCGGGCCCAAGAAGATATACTTGAGAGACTTAGGTAATGGCTTGAGTTCAAGTTCAGGACGATCCTCTAAGGATGGCAAAGCGGGCTCAGATTGTAAGGCTGGTAAAGGTTCAACCATGGGTCAAGATGTTAATGGGCCGGGAGAATCTTTTAAGGTATTGGCTTCCTCCAAAAGATCATGTGTAAACATCTCATTTTCTTCAACTAGATTATCCAAGATATCAATAGTATGGCATTCTTCTTCATGATCTGGATATTGAGATGCTTTGAAGACATTAATCTTAACTTTTTGACCTCCAAATGAAATGTCCATCATGCCAGTTTCATAATTTATATTAGCTTTGGCAGTGGCTAAGAATGAATGACCTACGATGATTGGAGTGTGAATGAGTTCCTCAGGTAATGCCATATCCAGAATAAGAAAATCTACGGGAAAGTAACAATCATAAACCTTTACAATAACATCCTCAATTAATCCCCGTGGAGTCTTCACGAACCTTTTCAGGTGCCATTCTAGATTCTCTTCGTGGAGTACATAATTTCTTGAGGAACTTAGCATAAGCTGGCACATGCTTGATGGCATCGAAGAGTGGAATATTAATATGAAGTTGTTTGAATAAGTCCAACAACTCCTCATTTTGGGCCAGTTTCTTCCTGGCATTGGGTTTAGCTAACAAAGCATTTTGAAATGGCACCCTAGGTTGATAAGAACTTGGGCCTTCATGTATCTTCCCTTTCCCTTCGGGTCCTCCTCCAACTTCTCCATGTTGGGCTCAGCCTCACTCTCACTTTCAATTTCATGAGGCCCATCAGTGGAACCTTCGGCTAAATCTTCATCTGTATGTGGGTTTTCTAAACTTTTCCCACTCCTAAGGGCTGAAATGGCTTTAGCATTCTCAAATTGCGGCCCTTTAGGTTGTGGTAACGGGCCAGGCTGAAGTAAAAGGCCCGATTGCTGTGAAAAACCTGGAGGTTGATTCCTTGGATTGGCAATGGGTTGACTAGGAAGTTGACCCACTTCTCTTCTCATCATAGCTTCAGCTAGTTTGCCCATTTGACTTTCCAACTTAGAAATGGATTGTTGCTGGGTCAAAATCAGTTGTTGAAGTTGAGTGAATTTGTCATCAAAATTGGGCTGAAGAGGTTGTTGGTAAGTGGGTGGAGGATGGTATTGGGTTGGTTGTCCAGATTGGAATGAGTTGTAGTGGGCCGGTTGACCTGATTGGAATGATTGGTAGGGGCCGGTTGAGAGAATTGGGCCTGAGATCCCCTAGCCTGAACATTTCCATAGAAATTAGATTGATGTTGAAATGAATTCTGTGGCTTTTGGGCTTGATGCATGGGAGGATTGGACATTTGTAATGGGGCTTGCTGATTCTTCCAAGAAAAATTAGGGTTGTTTCTCCAGCCAGGATTGTATGTATTTGAGAAAGGATCATTATTGGGTCTGGAGAATCCCTGGGCAGCCTGAACTTGTTCCTGAATGAATGGTGGAAGTTGGGCCGCAGTTGGGCATTCATTCACTTGATGGGTTGGACTTGCGCATAAGGCACAAATGTCATGATTGGCAGAAGATGGGCCTTCATATGGACTAGATTGTGTTAGGTAAGTAGGCTCTTGCTTGTTTAAGGCCAAGAGTTGGTCTAATTTCTGGGCCAAGATGTCTACCTTATCCAATTTCTGATTAATCAGATTTATGTCCATTCTAGATTCGGACTCTCCACGGGCCTTAAGTTCATACATTCCAGTCCGTTTAGATGGCCCAACAGACCTTTCATAAGATGATAATGAGGCATGATTAATGGAATTTTCACTTAACATCTCAAACAGATCATAGGCCTCATCTTCATTTTTCATCATAAATGCCCCTCCACATGAAGCATCCACCATCTGTCTGAACTGTTCAGACAATCCTTTATAGAATGCTTGGACAATTTGCCATTTTGAAAGCCCATGATGAGGGCATTTTCTAAGCAATTCTTTCAGTCTTTTCCAAGATTCATGGATCAATTCCCCGGGAGTTTGGGTAAAACTCGTGATGGCCCGTCTCATGGTATTGGTCCGCCCGATGGGATAGAACTTCTTGAGAAATTCTTTCTGCATTTCTTCCTATGTCCTAATGGGCCTTCCTATAGTCCCTAACCAATATTTAGCCTTATCCTTTAATGAAAAGGGAAATAAGGTCAACTTAAGGCCATCATCGGTGAAATTCTGGATCTTCACTGTGGAACAGATTTCTAGAAATTCATTCAGATGCTTATAGGGATCTTCATTAGTATTCCCATAAAAGGATGGGAGCATCTGAATGGTGCTAGATTTAATTTCATATTGATTGGCTGGATTCTGATGAAGATGAATACAGGATGAAGGTTGATATCGATTTCGAATGAAAGAGTCCTTCATTTGCTTCGGTGGGTCCTAATTATTAGCCATTTGATCGTGTGGTGGGTTCCTTTGGTGTAGGATTCTCTCGATTTCAGCAAATGGTCCTAGAAGGTTAGGGTTTTGAGATCTCCTACCTTGCATACACTAGGACTGAGAGAGAGAGGATTGATTTGAATTTTGTTTTTTATTTCTTGTTTTTTTTTTTAAATGCAAACAATTTTGGCAAACAAATTACCCTAATGATCTAATGTTAACCTAGACTCTCTATGTGAATTTTCTTACAAGGTGAATGGGGTCCACCTCAAGTCACAACCACAATCAATCAACGGCCAGGTAAGAGGTGGGGTAGTGGGAGGCTCCCCCTACTTTCGTAGGGACCAAATTAGAGAACCACTTTCCCGCTTAGGCGTTTGCCTTTTTAACCTCCAGCCTAGACACCGTTGCCAAAAGTGGAGGCAACCCGAAATTTAAACCACTCACGGTGTAAACCCTATGTAAGGACTGAGGTTTCGGGTTCAGTATTCGGGTAGGGTGCGGGCCGGATCCCCTGGTTTGGACCATGAGGGATCTTGAGAATTTTGACTGAATGACGTCTGCACTGAACGACGCCTTTCAAACGGCGTCTTGCTGGGTGGACGCCATTTAAGTCTGTTGCTGTTGTGCCACGTGGGGGCCACGTGGGCGGGTTTCGGGCCGCGAGTGTACGGCCCCTGTCTTGTCGTCTGAACGACGTCCGTGATGGACGGCGCCATTTAGACTGCGACCCTGCGATGTCAGTGTACGGTGCCGGTCTTGTCTTCTGAACGGCGTCCGTGGTGAGTGACGCGTTTCAGAGCGCAGTCAGTACGGCCCGTTCTGACATCTGATAGGCGTCTGTCTCGGTCGACGCATTTTTAGCCAGTTTCAGATTGACCCCGCGAGCCTCCCCTTCTTTCCCTCATTCTCACCTTCTCACTCTCTCTCCTCGCCCTCTCCGCCCCTCCGACCCTCCTTCCTTTCCCTTCCTCTTCTTCCTCTTCCACCACTCCAACACCTCTCTACCTCTCACCACTACCACCACCACTTCTTTCGCGGCATTCCATTCTCCGGACGGCGGTCGACGTTCCGGCGGAGTGGCGACGTCCTCAGGGGTACCGGCGGCGGTCTGCGGTGCGGCGGTTCGGCGGCACGGAGCCTGGAGGAGTTCAAGAACCGGTAGGGGGACGAACCTTGCGTGGATTGTACACATTTCATCCGTAGTTTCCATGTGATGCATGATGTGTTTGGGGGTAGAACGAGCATGTTTAGGAGCTTTTCTTGTTGGGGATGAGGGTTTCTGTGAATGTGGATTTGTAATGGTTTAGCTTGCCCCTCTTCCTCCTCCGTTTGGTTTGATTTTGGGGCATTTGGGGGTGATAAGGGAGCCCCCGGGCAGAGAACAGAACCCAGTTTCTGGCGCTAAATGACGTCGTGCATGGACGACGCCATTTCTAATGGCGTCGGGCCATCATGACGCCGTTTAGGCAGAAATCGCTCCACTGAGGTTATGTCAGTTCGGGGTTTCTGGCGCTAAAAGACGTCGTGCATGGACGACGCCATTTCTAATGGCGTCAGGCCATCATGACGCCGTTTAGGCAGAAATCGCCCGATTAAGGTTTTCTGCAAATTTCGGATTATGGTGTGAATGGCGTCTGAGGACGCTGACGCCTTTTAAAAGGCGGCTTCCCAGGACGATGCGTTTTAAGGGAATCAACCGTGGCCTGTCCATGTTTCGGTCGCCAACAGGCGACGAGGAATGGCGACGTATTTTAAAAGGCGGCTACTTGTAGCGACGCCTTTTAGGCCAGATTCTGAGGCCGGGTTTAAATGAACCAGTTGAGGGGCTTGAATGGCGTCGGCCAGGGTCGACGCGATTCAAGGCAGAACTTCATTAACTGTTGTTATTAATACATGTTTCACTGTTAGATGGTTCAACAAATGCATGCTTTAAGTTGTACATTGAGGCTGAGGATTTCTGCGTAAATGGAATTACATCATGTGTGTGTGTGTGTGTGCTTATGCGGTTATGGAATTGGAACAGCTGTGGTTTACGTTTGTCACCATGTGCCGAAGTGGTAGGGCCTTGGTGTTTGTGAGGCATTGTTGCCGTGCCGGTGGGGGAGTGGTACATGTTGTGTTTTTACCTATGGTTGAGGGAGACAGAACCACCTAGAGCCCGTCGGGCCGGAGTAGTCGGTGCGCTATCCGAGGGGTTGCTGTTTGGTCTCAGCGGGTCGGGTTTCCCTGTTTGTCGTGGCAGCGTCCGGCACGTTTCTTGCTGTGGAGCTGGTTGTGGTACTGTTGGAGTTGTTTTACCCCGTTAGCCACTGGGCCTGATGTGACCTGTGATCAAGGTTGCGAGTGGTACCCTTCGCCCATTGGCCTGACGCAGTCCGGGAGGTTAGGGTTGTGGGTAGTTCCTATAGCTTCGGCTTGACGGGGGTTTCGCCGGTCCCCAGGGCCCTCCTGAAGCGCCGAGGCCTGGCGTGGAGTAAGTCCGGTCGATAGTACAGTAGTCTAGACTGCTTGTCTGCACACGTAGCTGGGTAGTGGTGGTTCACTAGTCCCAGTTTGTCCTAGTTTGAATCACTGCCTCACCCTACAGTGTCCCGAAACACTGTAGGGGCGGACAGGCGTGAGTGTTGGTGGTGTTGTGAGGCGACGTTGTCTGCGGTTGACAGTGTGGTTTGGTCGCTTCGTTGGACCTTGGTTATGAGTCGTGGCATTGTGTTGGGTTATTCGGATTACTTAGAACTGTTCCTGCTACATTGCTTATGTGTACGTTTCATATCAGGTTTGGGAACTATGTTTACTGCTTTATTTAATTGCCATATTTCTGTATTATTGCACTTGTGGGTGTTTGAGTGGGAGGCGGGGGATCAGATGATCCCTACTGAGCCCAATTCTGGTGTGGCTCACTCCCTGCGGTTTCAGGTGTGGACCTCGTGGCGTGTGGCGGCGTGTGGTGTCTCCTTGGTGTGCGGACCAGCAGCTATCTCAGTTCCGGGGTATGTCCCGATGTTGTTGTACTTTGCTTCTGCCTGTACTTATTTAATTTGTTGGACCATGTAATTATTGTTGGACTGTATACGGACATTGTTAATTTCTTTCCTACGCACTTGTACTTTCCTTGAAGTCCGTGAGATTGTTATATTTAGCCTTGTTTAACAGTTACTCCTCCAGATGTGTTGTGTGAGATCCGGGTGTGAACCCGCAGTTAATGGTCCGACATCCATTTAGTGATCGGGTCTCCGGTCATAGGATGGCGGGTCGTTACAGATGGTATCAGAGCTCAGTCTGGTCGAGTATGTGGTAAACTAGGTTAGATATTATAGTCCAACAATAAGTACGAGTCTGTACAGGCGATGGCTGCTGGTGTAGATTGGTAGGTTTTGACGTGTTTTGTTCAATTTACGTGTTTTTGGGGTAGTGATGGCGCCGAAGAGGAGAGTTCCGTTGGTTCGAGAGCAGATGATGGCAGTTCGGGGGCAGAAGGGCATAATGTGGATCGTTTCATGGAAGCTATGATTGGGGCAATGTCTAGATACCAGCAGGGAGATGGAAGTGAGGGGTCCAATTCCCAAGGTGGCCAGTCCATGGTGATGGAGCGGTTCTTGAAGTTGAAGCCCCCTTCTTTCACGGGTCAACCAGTTCTAGACGCGGCAGCTCATTGGATTAAGGAGGTAGAGAAGGCATTTGATGTTCTTGAATGTGCTGAGAATGACAAGACCTTGTTGGCAACCTACTTGCTGAAGGACGATGCTTATCATTGGTGGGTTACCATCAAGGGGATGATGTTTCCAGATAGGTCCTTGTGAGAGATCCCATGGGAAGACTTTGTGAGAGAGTTTAGTGGACAGTACTTTTCGAGGCACGTTCGGAGGGCCAAGGAAAGGGTGTTTATGGAATTGGTGCAGGATGGTATGTCAGTTCTGGAATATCAGTTGAAATTTGTAGCTCTGGGAAGGTTTGCTCCACACATATCTGAGCATGAGGAACGTCGGACGGAGAAATTTGTGGATGGACTTCGGCATGATCTGAGGGAATTGGTGGCATCTCATTGTTGTAAAGATCTGGCGTCAGCAGTTCGCTGCGCGGCAGCGGTGGAGACTCAGCTCCAACGAATGGCAAAGGAGCTGGAGCAATCAGCACAAGGGAAGCAGCAAGGCAAGGACAGATCAGCGGTCTTTTCGTCAGGCGGTTCGAGTTCCTTTGAGCTCGAGTTCCAAGAGGTGCCTTGTGATGAGGATGAAGATGGTTCGGTTCAGCAGATGCAGACGGAGGTCAGCAGGCAACAGGAAGCGAGGCGGGATGCTGCGGACCGTTGTCCCCGTTGTGGCAGGTATCATGGCAATCGGATATGTCCATTGATCACTGGTAGCTGTTTTGCCTGTGGTAGAAAGGGACATCTCGCGAGGAACTGTCCCTAGAAGAATAAGACAGGTCAGGAGCCGAGTGGTCAGTAGGAGCCCGGGACTTTGAGTGGTGTTGTGTCTCTTAGTGGAGGTCCGAGATACTGGGCTGGATGAGCACTTTTATCTTGTCTTATTCGGTAGTGGGTGTGAACTCTTGTGGCACTTTTATGTACTTTGGGCATGATGGAGAATCAGTTTTGTAATATGTGCCTTGCAAATATATGGTTATTTCGGTCTATCAGCTTTTTGTTAGAATTGAGAATCTTGGTTAGCTTGGTGTGGATTTGATTGGCTAGTTATGCGGAGCCCAGTGTGTGTGAATGGTGAGAATGATTGTTGTAATCTGTGTTGCCGGCATGTGATGGTTAGACGAGATTATCGTTTGAGCGATTGCAATTTCGAGGACGAAATTCTTTTAAGGGGGGGAGAATGTTAGGACTGAAGTTTCGGGTTCAGTATTCGGGTCGGGTTCGGGCCGGATCCCCTAATGTGGACCCTGAGGGGTCTTGATAATTTTGACTGAATGACGTCTGCACTGCACGACGCCTTTCAAACGGCGTCTTGCTGGGTGGACGCCATTTAAGTCTGTTGCTGTTGTGCCACGTGGGCGGGTTTCGGGCCGCGAGAGTACGGCCCCTGTCTTGTCGTCTGAACGGCGTCCGTGATGGACGATGCCATTCAGACTGCGACCCTGCGATGTCAGTGTACGGTGCCGGTCTTGTCTTCTGAACGGCGTCCGTGGTGAGCGACGCGTTTCAGAGCGCTGTCATCTGATAGGCGTCTGTCTCGGTTGACGCATTTTTAGCCAGTTTCAGATTGACCCCTCAAGCCTCCCCTTCTTTCCCACATTCTCACCTTCTCACTCTCTCTCCTCGCCCTCTCCGCCCCTCCGACCCTCCTTCCTTTCCCTTCCTCTTCTTGCTCTTCCACCACTCCAACACCTCTCTAGCTCTCACCACTACCACCACCACTTCTTTCGCGGCGTTCCATTCTCCGGACGGCGGCCGACGTTCCGGCGGAGTGGCGACGTCCTCGGGGGTACCGGTGGCGGTCTGCTGCGCGGCGGTTCGGCCGCACGTAGCCTGGAGGAGTTCAAGAACCGGTAGGGGGACGAACCTTGCGTGGATTGTACACGTTTCATCTGTAGTTTCCATGTGATGCATGATGTGTTTGGGGGTAGAACGAGCATGTTTAGGAGCTTTTCTTGATGGGGATGAGGGTTTCTATGAATGTGGATTTGTGATGGTTTAGCTTGCCCCTCTTCCTCCTCCGTTTGGTTTGATTTTGAGGCATTTGGGGGTGATAAGGGAGCCCTCGGGCAGAGAACAGAACCCGGTTTCTGGCGCTAAATGACGTCGTGTATGGACGACGCCATTTCTAATGGTGTCGGGCCATCATGACTCCGTTTAGGCAGAAATCGCTCCACTGAGGTTATGTCAGTTCGGGGTTTCTGGTGCTAAAAGACGTCGTGCATGGACGACGCCATTTCTAATGGCGTCAGGCCATCATGACGCCGTTTAGGCAGAAATCGCCCGATTAAGGTTTTCTGCAAATTTCAGATTATGGTGTGAATGGCGTCTGAGGACGCTGACGCCTTTTAAAAGGCGGCTTCCCAGGACGATGCGTTTTAAGGGAATCAACCGTGGCCTGTCCCTGTTTCGGTCGCCAACAGGCGACGAGGAATGGCGACGCGTTTTAAAAGGTGGCTACCTATAGCGACGCCTTTTAGGCCAGATTCTGAGGCCGAGTTTAAATGAACTAGTTTGAGGGGCTTGAATGGCGTCGGCCAGGGTCGACGCGATTCAAGGCAGAACTTCATTAACTGTTGTTATTATACATGTTTCACTGTTAGATGGTTCAACAAATGCATGCTTTAAGTTGTACATTGAGGCTTTGGATTTCTGCGTAAATGGAATTACATCATGTGTGTGTGTGTGTGTGTGTGCTTATGTGGTTATGGAATTGGAACAACTATGGTTTACGTTTGTCACCATGTGTCGAAGTGGTAGGGCCTTGGTGTCTGTGAGGCATTGTTGCCGTACCGGTGGGGGAGTGGTACATGTTGTGTTTTTACCTATGGCTGAGGGAGACAGAACCACCTTGAGCCCGTCGGGCCGGAGTAGCCGGTGCGCTATCCGAGGGGTTGCTGTTTGGTCTCAGCAGGTCAGGTTTCCCTGTTTGTCGTGGCAGCGTCCGGCATGTTTCTTCCTGTGGAGCTGGTTGTGGTACTGTTGGAGTTGTTTTACCTCCTTAGCCACTGGGCCTGATGTGACCTGTGATCAAGGTTGCGAGTGGTACCCTTCGCCCTTTGGCCTGACGCAGCCCGGGAGGTTAGGGTTGTGGGTAGTCCCTATAGCTTCGGCTTGACGGGGGTTTCGCTGGTCCCCAGGGCCCTCCTGAAGCGTCGAGGCCTGGCGTGGAGGAAGTCCGGTCGGTAGGACAGTAGTCTAGACTGCTTCTGTGCACACATAGCTGGGTAGTGGTGGTTCACTAGTCCAAATTAGTCCTAGTTTGACTCACTGCCTCACCCTACGGTGCCCCGGAACACTGTAGGGGTGGACAGGCGTGAGTGTTGGTGGTGTTGTGAGGCGACGTTGTCTGCAATTGACAGTGTGGTTTGGTCGCTTCGTTGGACCTTGGTTATGAGTCGTGGCATTGTGTTGGGTTATTCGGATTACTTAGAACTGTTCCTGCTACATTGCTTATGCGTACGTTTCATATCAGGTTTGGGAACTATGTTTACTACTTTATTTAATTGCCATATTTCTGTATTATTGCACTTGTGGGTGTGTGAGTGGGAGGCGGGGGATCGGATGATCCCTACTGAGCCCAATTCTGGTGTGGCTCACACCTTGCGGTTTCAGGTGTGGACCTCGTGGCGTGTGGCGGCGTGTGGTGTCTCCTTGATGTGCGGACCAGCAGCTATCTCAGTTCCGAGGTATGCCCCGATGTTGTTGTACTTAGCTTCTGCCTGTACTTATTTAATTTGTTCGACCATGTAATTAATGTTGGACTGTATACGGACATCGTTAATTTCTTTCCTGCGCAGTTGTACTTTCCTTGAAGTCCGTGAGATTGTTATCTTTAGCCTTATTTAACACTTACCCCTCCAGATGTGTTGTGTGAGATCCGGGTGTGAACCCGCAGTTAATGGTCCGACATCCATTTAGTGATCGGGTCTCCGGTCATAGGATGGCGGGTCGTTACAGACGGTATCAGAGCTCAGTCTGGTCGAGTATGTGGTAAACTAGGTTAGATATTATAGTCCAACAATAAGTACGAGTCTGTACAGGCGATGGTTGCTGGTGTAGATTGGTAGGTTTGACTTGTTTTGTTCAATTTACGTGTTTTTGGGGTAGTGATGGCGCCGAAGAGGAGAGTTCCGTTGGCTCGTGGTTCGAGAGCAGATGATGGCATTTCGGGGGCAGAAGGGCATAATGTGGATCGTTTCATGGAAGCCATGATTGGGGCAATGTCTAGATACCTGCAGGGAGATGGAAGTGAGGGGTCCAATTCCCGAGGTGGTCAGTCCATGGTGATGGAGCGGTTCTTGAAGTTGAAGCCCCCTTCTTTCACGGGTCAACCAGTTCCAGACGCGGCAGCTCATTGGATTAAGGAGGTAGAGAAGGCATTTGATGTTCTTGAATGTGCTGAGAATGACAAGACCTTGTTGGCAACCTACTTGCTGAAGGACGATGCTTATGATTGGTGGGTTACCATCAAGGGGATGATGTTTCCAGATAGGTCCTTGTGAGAGATCCCATGGGAAGACTTTGTGAGAGAGTTTAGTGGACAGTACTTTTCGAGGCACGTTCGGAGGGCCAAGGAAAGGGTGTTTATGGAATTGGTGCATGATGGTATGTCAGTTCTGGAATATCAGATGAAATTTGTAGCTCTGGGAAGGTTTGCTCCACACATATCTGAGCATGAGGAACGTCGGACGGAGAAATTTGTGGATGGACTTCGGCATGATCTGAGGGAATTGGTGGCATCTCATTGTTGTAAAGATCTGGCGTCAGCAGTTCGCTGCGCGGCAGCGGTGGAGACTCAGCTCCAACGAATGGCAAAGGAGCCGGAGCAATCAGCACAAGGGAAGCAGCAAGGCAAGGACAGATCAACGGTCTTTTCGTCAGGCGGTTCGAGTTCCTTTGATCTCGAGTTCCAAGAGGTGCCTTGTGATGAGGATGAAGATGGTTCGGTTCAGCAGATGCAGACGGAGGTCAGCAGGCAACAGGAAGCGAGGCGGGATGCTGCGGACCGTTGTCCCCGTTGTGGCAGGTATCATGGCAATCGGATATGTCCATTGATCATTGGTAGCTGTTTTGCCTGTGGTAGGAAGGGACATCTTGCGAGGAACTGTCCCCAGAAGAATAAGACAGGTCAGGAGCCGAGTGGTCAGTAGGAGCCCGGGACTTTGAGTGGTGTTGTGTCTCTTAGTGGAGGTCCGAGATACTGGGCTGGATGAGCACTTTTATCTTGTCTTATTCGGTAGTGGTTGTGAACTCTTGTGGCACTTTTATGTACTTTGGGCATGATGGAGAATTAGTTTTGTAATATGTGCCTTGCTAATATATGGTTATTTCGGTCGATCAGCTTTTTGTTAGAATTGAGAATCTTGGTTAGCTTGGTGTGGATTTGATTGGCTAGTTATGTAGAGCCCAGTGTGTGTGAATGGTGAGAATGATTGTTGTGATCTGTGTTGCCGGCATGTGATGGTTAGCCGAGATTATCGTGTGAGCGGTTGCAATTTCGAGGACGAAATTCTTTTAAGGTGGGGAGAATGTAAGGACTGAGGTTTCGGGTTCAGTATTCGGGTCGGGTTCGGGCCGGATCCCCTAATTTGGACCCTTAGGGGTCTTGAGAATTTTGACTGAATGACGTCTGCACTGCACGACGCCTTTCAAACTGCGTCTTGCTGGGTGGACACCATTTAAGTCTGTTGTTGTTGTGCCACGTGGGGGCCACGTGGGCGGGTTTCGGGCCGCGAGAGTACGGCCCCTGTCTTGTCGTCTGAACGGCGTCCGTGATGGACGACGCCATTCAGACTGCGACCCTGCGATGTCAGTGTACGGTGCCGGTCTTGTCTTCTGAACGGCGTCCGTGGTTAGCGACGCGTTTCAGGGCGCTGTCAGTACGGCCCGTCTTGTCATCTGATAGGCGTCTGTCTCGGTCGACGTATTTTTAGCCAGTTTCACATTGACCCCGCGAGCCTCCCCTTCTTTCCCACATTCTCACCTTCTCACTCTCTCTCCTCGCCCTCTCCGCCCCTCCGACCCTCCTTCCTTTCCCTTCCTCTTCTTCATCTTCCACCACTCTAACACCTCTCTACCTCTCACCACTACCACCACCACTTCTTTCGCGGCGTTCCATTCTCCGGACGGCGGCCGACGTTCCGGCGGAGTGGCGACGTCCTCGGGGGTACCGGCGGCGGTCTGCGGTGCGGCGGTTCGGCGGCACGGATCCTGGAGGAGTTCAAGAACCGGTAGGGGGACGAACCTTGCGTGGATTGTACACGTTTCATCTGTAGTTTCCATGTGATGCATGATGTGTTTGGGGGTAGAACGAGCATGTTTAGGAGCTTTTCTTGATGGGGATGAGGGTTTCTGTGAATGTGGAATTGTGATGGTTTAGCTTGCCCCTCTTCCTCCTCCGTTTGGTTTGACTTTGGGGCATTTGGGGGTGATAAGGGAGCCCTCGGGCAGAGAACAGAACCTGGTTTCTGGCGCTAAATGACGTCGTGCATGGACGACGCCATTTCTAATGGCGTCGGGCCATCATGACGCCGTTTAGGCAGAAATCGCTCCAGTGAGGTTATGTCAGTTCGGGGTTTCTGGCGCTAAAAGGCGTCGTGCATGGACGACGCCATTTCTAATGGCGTCGGGCCATCATGACGCTGTTTAGGCAGAAATCGCCCGATAAAGGTTTTCTGCAAATTTCGGATTCATGTGTGAATGGCGTCTGAGGACGCTGATGCCTTTTAAAAGGCGGCTTCCCAAGACGACGCGTTTTAAGGGAATCAACTGTGGCCTGTCCCTATTTCGGTCGCCAACAGGCGACGAGAAATGGTGACGCGTTTTAAAAGGCGGCTACCTATAGCGACGCCTTTTAGGCCAGATTCTGAAGCTGGGTTTAAATGAACCAGTTTGAGGGGCTTGAATGGCGTCGGCCAGGGTCGACGCGATTCAATGCAGAACTTCATTAACTGTTGTTATTAATACATGTTTCACTGTTAGATGGTTCAACAAATGCATGCTTTAAGTTGTACATTGAGGCTGACGATTTCTGCGTAAATGTAATTTTACATCATGTGTGTGTGTGTGTGTGTGTGTGTGCGCGCTTATGGAATTGGAACAGCTGTGGTTTACGTTTGTCACCATGTGCGGAAGTGGTAGGGCCTTGGTGTCTGTGAGGCATTGTTGCCGTACCGGTGGGGGAGTGGTACATGTTGTGTTTTTACCTCTGGCTGAGGGAGAAAGAACCACCTTGAACCTGTCGGGCCGGAGTAGCCGGTGCGCTATCCGAGGGGTTGCTGTTTGGTCTTAGCGGGTCGGGTTTCCCTGTTTGTCGTGGCAGCGTTCGGCACGTTTCTTGCTGTGGAGCTGGTTGTGGTACTGTTGGAGTTGTTTTACCACCTTAGCCACTGGGCCTGATGTGACCTGTGATCAAGGTTGCGAGTGGTACCCTTCGCCCTTTGGCCTGACGCAGCCCGAGAGGTTAGGGTTGTGGGTAGTCCCTATAGCTTCGGCTTGACGGGGGTTTCGCTGGTCCCCAGGGCCCTCTTGAAGTGCCGAGGCCTGGCGTGGAGGAAGTCCGGTCTGTAGGACAGTAGTGTAGACTACTTGTGTGCACACGTAGCTGGGTAGTGATGGATCACTAGTCCCAGTTAGTCCTAGTTTGACTCACTGCCTCACCCTACGGTGCCCCGGAACACTGTAGGGGCGGATATGCGTGAGTGTTGGTGGTGTTGTGAGGCGACGTTGTCTGCGGTTGACAGTGTGGTTGGGTCGCTTCGTTGGACCTTGGTTATGAGTCATGGCATTGTGTTGGGTTATTCGGATTACTTAGAACTGTTCCTGCTACATTGCTTATGCGTACGTTTCATACCAGGTTTGGGAACTATGTTTACTGCTTTATTTAATTGCCATATTTCTGTATTATTGCATTTGTGGGTGTGTGAGTGGGAGGCGGGGGATCGGATGATCGCTAATGAGCCCAATTCTGGTGTGGCTCACCCCCTGCGGTTTCAGGTGTGGACCTCGTGGCGTGTGGCGGCGTGTGGTGTCTCCTTGGTGTGCGGACCAGCAACTATCTCAGTTCCGGTGTAAGGACTGAGGTTTCGGGTTCTGTATTTGGGTCGGGTTCGGGCCGGATCCCCTTGTTTGGACCCTGTGGGGTCTTGAGATTTCTGACTGAATGGCGTCAGCACTGCTCGACGCCTTTCAAAGGGCGTCAGGTTGTGTGGACGCCATTTAGGTCTACTGGTTGTTGTGCCACGTGTGCGCCACGTGGGCGGGTTTCGGGCCGCGAGAGTACTGCCCCTGTCACATCGTCTGAACGGTGTCCAGGTTGGTCGACGCAATTCAGACTGCGACACCTGCGATGTCAGTGCGCGGCGTCAGAGCGTTTTCAGTACGGCCTGTCCTGTCGTCTGAACGGCGTCCGTGGAGAGTGACACGTTTCATACCGCTGTCAGTACGGCCCGTCCTGTCAGACTGATAGGCGTCTGCCTCGATCGACGCGTTTTAGCTAGATTCAGATTGACCCCGCGAGCCTCCCCTTCTTTCCCTCATTCTCGCCTTCACTCTCTCTCTCCTCGCCCTCTCCGCCCTCTCCGACTCTCTTTTTCCCCTTCCCTTCCTCTTCTTCCTCTTCCAATCACTCCATAGCCTCCTTACCTCTCACCTCTACCTCCACCAGCTCCTTCGCGGCGTTCCATTCTCCGGACGGCGGCCGACGTCTTGGCGGAGTGGCGGCGTCCTCGAGGGTACCGGTGGCGGTCTGCGGTGCGGCTGGTCGGCGGGACGGAGCTTGGTGGAGTTCAAGAACCGGTAGGGGGATGAACCTTGCATGTGTTGCTCGTGTTTTCCTAGGCGTGATATGGCGTGTTTTGGGCTAGATTGAGCATGTTTAGGGGGTGTTCTTGTGGGTATGGCCGTGCTCGTGAACGTGGATTTGTAGCATGCTTGTGGTGGTTGAATTCCTCTTCCTCCCCCTTCTGTTTTGGGGCTTTTTCGGGGTGTTTGGGGTTAAGGGAGAAACCCTCGGATCAAACCGGGGAACCAGGTTTTTGGCGCTAAACGGCGTCGTGCCTGGTCGACGCCTTTTATAAGGACGTCAGGGCAGTACGACTCCTTTTAGGGCAGAACCCTCCATGTTCGAGGTTTCACGAGTTAGGGGTTCTGGCGCTAAATGACGTCATGGATGGACGACGCCTTTCAGAAGGACGTCGGGCCATCATGACGCCATTTAGGCAGGAAATCACCCCGACTGAGGGTCTGTAAATCTGGAATTTCAGTGTGAATGGCTTCTACAAGCTCTGACGCGTTTTCAAACGGCGGTTTCCCAGGTGGACGCGTTTTAAGGAATAATCTAGCTTTAAATGAACCTGTTTGAGGGTCTTGAATGGCGTCGACCTCGGTCGACACGATTCAAGACAGGAATGCTTAACTCCTGTTATTTATCATATGTTTCGCTGTTGGATGGTCCAAATGCATGCTTTAAGCTGTACGCTGAGACGGAGATTACGGTGTGAATGGAATCATGTTGTGTGTGTGTGTGCTTATGCGAATGTGGAATCGATATAACTGTGGTTTACGTTGTCACCATGGACTGATGGGGATAGGGTCATGGTGTCTGTAAGGCATTGTGCCGTACCGGTGGGAGGAGTGGTACATGTTGTGTTTTACCTTTGGCTGAGGGAAGTAGAACCTCCTTGAGCCTGTCGGGCCGGAGTAGCTGGTGCGCTATCCGAGGGGTTGCTGCTTGGCCTCAGTGGGTCGGGGTTTCCCTGTTTGTCGTGGCAGCTTCCGGCGCGTTTCTTGCTGTGGAGCTGGTTGTGGTACTGTTGGAGTTGTTTTACCCCTGTAGTCACTGGGCCTGATGTGACCTTTGATCAAGGTTACGAGTGGTACCCTTAGCCCTTTGGCCTGACGCAGCCCGGGAGGTTAGGGTTGTGGGTAGTTCCTGTAGCTTCGGCTTGACGGGGGTTCGCCGGTCCCCAGGGCCCTCCTGAAGCGCTGAGGCCTAGCGTGGAGGCAATCCGGACGGTAGGACAGTAGTCTAGACTGCTTGTGTGCACACGTAGCTGGCAGTGGCGGTACACTGGTTCCAGCTAGTCCTAGTTTGACTCACTGCCTCACCCTACAGTGTCCCGGAACACTGTAGGGGTGGACAGGCGTGAGCAGTAGTGGTAGTGTTGGGAGGCGACGTTTGACTTCGGTCGACAGTGTGGTTCAGTCGCTTCGTGGACTTTGGCTGTGAGACGTGACTCTGTGTTTGGTTCTTCGGGTTGCTTAGAATGGTTCTTGCTACACTGCTTATCGTGCGTTTCATATCAGATTTGGGTGCTATGTTTACTGCTTTACTTAATTGTCATATATCCCTGTTGTTGCACTTGTGGGTGTGTGAGTGGGAGGCAGGGGATCGGATGATCCCTACTGAGCCCAATTCTGGTGTGGCTCACTCCCTGCGATTTCAGGTGTGGACTTCGCGGCGTGTGGAGGCGTGTGGTGCCTTCTTGGTGTGCGGACCAGCAGCTGTCTCTATTCCGGGGTATGCCCCGATGTTGTTGTACTTTCCTTCTGCCTGTACTTATTTAATTTGTTGGACATGTAATTATTGTTGGACTGTATACGGACATTGTTATTTTCCTTCATGCGCACTTGCTTATCCTTGTAGACCATGTGATTGTTATATTTAGCCTTGTTTAGCACTTACTCCTCCAGATGTGTTGTGTGAGATCCGGGTGTGGATCCGTAGTTAATGGGCCGACATCCATTTAGTGACCGGGTCTCCGGTCATAGGATGGCGGGTCGTTACATCCGGGGTATGCCCCGATGTTGTTGTACTTTGCTTCTGCCTGTACTTATTTAATTTGTTGAACCATGTAATTATTGTTGGACTGTATACGGACATTGTTAATTTCTTTCCTGCGCACTTGTACTTTCCTTGAAGTCCGTGAGATTGTTATATTTAGCCTTGTTTAACACTTCTCCAGATGTGTTGTATGAGATCCGGGTGTGAACCCGCAAATAATGGTCCGACATCCATTTAGTGATCGGGTCTCCGGTCATAGGATGGCGGGTCGTTACACCCTAGATTCTCTTTTTGACTTGCTTTTAATTGGATTAGAAAATACTAATGCAGGGAAGGTGATTTGTGGGCTAAGGAAGGGTGATCAAATCCCTACCTTATGTGGTTAAAGTTGTTGCCCTTAAAGTCTTTTTGAATGCAATACAAGGCAATAAGCAAATCAATGCAGGGTGTGTTGATGCAGTCATGAATGACTTGCTAAAATTGAAACACGTACCTTTCCCCTGCAATCTTCAACAATTTATGGAAATAACTATGAAAGGAAGCTAGCTCATGCTTTCCTAGAATGATGAATGTCTAGCATGGAAGGTTTCTAATCTGGAAATGAAGATTTTTAACTTTGAATGTTCTTCTTTTGTTCCTTTGTTTAGTTAATGGAAACCTATCTAAATTAGAAACTAACTAAAGTAAGGAAATTGAAACATAGAAAGTTGGAACATAGTTACCATGATTTCGCTTTCCTTTTTTTTTTTCAATATACCTACAAAAATAAGAAAAATGAGGTTAGCTAAAGATTAATTATACTAAATCCAAGATAATCAAAATTAAAAATCTAATTCTCCGGCAATGGCGCCAAAAATTGATAGCCAATGATTATGTCGTTAAAAACCCAAGCTAACAATCATATTTTAATCGGCTCATGTAAACTAATTTTAGCAATAGCAATGGTGAGTCCGAGTCGAATCCACAGGGAAATAGAATTCTAATTTTTGAAAACTTTGAATTTTAATTAGTCTAAAAGACAATTTATAACTTGAATTAATTAATTAACTACCTATTCAATAACTTGAAAGAATGAGAGATTTGAAATGAGATTATATTACATCTAAACAACTAGTTGAGTTTAAGGTTAACACTAACTACCTAATGAAATTAAACTAAGTTTACAAATCTAACTGACCTAATTTTTAAAAGAACAAAGACAACTACATTTAAAGTTGAGAAGAGAGAGAGATTAATAAAAGACTGCAAAAATAATATAACTTCTAAATTGAAATAATTAACTTTATGCAGCAAGAAACAATACACAATAATAACTTAACTTAACTAAACTAAAATAAGCCAAAAGAAGTACAAAAAAAGAAAGGTAAAAGATGATAGTAATAAGGCAAGTTGCAGCAGTGGCCCTGGTGGGACTTTGGGACAGGGTAGGAGGTGAGGCTTGACGCGTGCTGGACGTGGGGAGCTTCACCCGATGTGCATGAGCGGCGGGGCAGCTGGCTACGTGTGGAGCAGCGCGGGGAGCTAGAGATCCGTGGCGGCCGGCGGTAGGCTTCATGTGACGTGCATGGGGTGCTTCAGGCGTAGCGGCTGGTGCAGCGGGGGCCGGCGTGCATGCATGCACGTTGCAGCGTGGGGGCGCGGTGGAGGCCCGTGCTGGAGTGCAGGTGTGCGCTTACAGGGGCCGGCTTCAGGCGACGTGAACGCCGGACTTCATGCAACGTAAATGCCGGGCTTCATGCAACGTACAGCATGGCAACGGGCGTGGTAGGCGGGACGTTGGGGAGGCCCGACTGGTGGCGTGCTGGGAGCAGGCGTGGCAGGCGCGGGGAAGCTCCCTCGTGCAGGTGCTCGGGCACTGTGTGCCGCGTGGATGGTGGCGGGGCGGCGCGGGCAGCGCGGGACACAGAGAGAAACCGAGAGAGGGCGTGGCGGAGAGAAAGAGATGGCAGGGAGAGAGGGAGCAGGTGTGTGGACGTGGACACCTGAGAGAAATTGAGAGAGAGCGTGGGGGAGAGAAAGAGATGGCAAGGAGAGAGGGAGAAGGGTGTGGCTGAGATGAGAGAGACGAAAAGGCAGAGAGAAGGGGAGAGTGCGGCTGAGAGGGACTGGGAAACAGAGAGAGAGGAGCGAATAAGAGGGTCTAGGGTTCGTGTGGTCCTTTTAAAGAAAAGGGAAGGAAGGTTTTTTTTTAAGAAAAAAGAAAGTGAGAGAAAGGAAGGCGGCTGGCCCCTCTTGGGTTCTTCTTGGCCATGGAATTAGGGCAACACTAGGGCATCAAATGACATTTTTACCCCTGTTTTATTCTTTTAGCCAAAATGAAGTCGAATTTATTGAGATTCGAACACCAGACCTCCCCCGAATTTCCGGAAACTCCTCCAACTGTACTGCATCATCGGCATGTCCTGTTCACATAGAATAAATGTAAATTAGCATATTATCATAAAAAAAATCATTATATTTATTTATTTCATCTCGGTTTTGTCGAAAAAAATCGCAAATGCGCTATACTCCATTAATCATATGAAATGACGATGTTTTTAAGTCAAAATTTGACGAAATTGGTACCGTTGGACTTGGTACGCAATTATCTATCATTTCATGCTATTTTACAGATAAAAACGTTAGTGTGATGCAAAAGATTGCCTATAAATGATCAGTTTAACAATTTATCAAGGTTCTAAAGATATCCCAAATGTATCAGTTCAGTCCTATCTTCCATATCTTTAATATTGTGTAGTTCAACGACAACATGATCAATCGGGTGCCCAACCTTAAGACTCGGACTGACTGGCGTACTTATTTTAAGACCATGCCCAGAACTGGATTCGAATCCACGCCACTTGCTCTCATAGAAAGGCGGTTCGTGTGTGCCGTGGTACTGGCACGGAACTCTGACTGATCGCGATGACCGAGTTCATTCTTTATAATCCACATCGCTGTCATCCTTAACTTGGTATGCCACGCTATAAATTTTTAGAAATATCTTCTCTTTCTCCAATTAAGAAGCGGGCATTAGGTACTGACGAAGATTTCGAGGCGACAGAACTCATTGCAACTTTATTGAATATCGGCTTCACCCGTTGTGTTAAACTTCTTCATGAAGCCAATAAAGAACTATGGAAATTATATGTAAAGGAGCTTAAGAAGATTCGCCCTTGAAAACTATCTCTAATTTTTGCCTTCCAATTTGATGTATTTTATTTTCAATGAAGAAATCATTCCTTAAGGCAATAGGAATTATTCCTTAAATGTCTTGCACTTTTTTGTAATTTTCCTTGAGTGAAACTATGATTTTTCCTCAAAATATCAAGGTTCAGGTTCATTTAATTCAAATCATGTCAACTCAGAGAGACACTTTTCAGTCAGACTCAATTTCCAAAATAAAAATTTATCCTCAAAAGAACCTAAAATAGCATCTGGTCAGCGAGACGCCTTTTCCTTTCTCTCTCCTATTTTCTAGAGATTTCCAACAATTAATCCACTGAATCGGGTCCTCCTTAAGAGACGCGAATCGCTGATTACTTCGTGTTTCTGTGGTACGGTCTTGACTAAAAGAGGCAATAAAGTCTAAAAGGCGTCACCCATGGGGGACGCGTTTAACAAATTTCTAATATTTTCTGTTGCCGCATTAGTTTGTGCGCCATTGAACTGTTGGGTTTTCTCGGGTTAGTCTGGATCGCTCACACAGCGGAAAATAAAATATTAAAACAGCGATCCGTTCCCGTTTCAAAAAATAAAAAATCGATTATCGGATAATCGAAGTTCTCACCGTGTGCGGATTCGAATCCGTAGCCGTTCGGTTCTGTCGGTGCGACACCGCAAGCCGCACAAGCGCCCGGCCTCTAGCGAAGTCCACGCGATCCTCCTCGCGACGGATATCCTCACGTTCCTCGTTCTTCACAGCCCACGAAACCTCCACCGGTCGCCGCAATGATCGCCGCAATGCGCGGACGATTTCCCGTCGAATGGGTTTCGGAGAAGCGGCGGAGCAGATCTGGATATGTCTGGACGCCAGAGAGAGAGAGAAACTGAGGAGGGGCGGCTAGGGTTAGCAGCAGCTTGGCCTGCTCAGCTTCTTCGCTATGTTTTATACTAACCGCGCGGTTTTTCATAAAAACCCCCGGTTTGTATAAAACCCACTTATTTATCCATCGCCTTGAGAATCATGTGCGTGTCTCTAGGCCCAAGTACCAGTCCAGTTAATGGCCCAACAAGCCCAGTGACTCCTCACTAGCTTTATTAATCAATTAATAACCCTTTATTAATTAATTAATCAATCGAATTGATGTCGCACATCGAATTCGCCGAGTGAACCCGGAAGGTATTGGGGTTAAGTAACCCACTCTTGGAACCTTTCCGCCGACAGTTACCGCGTGGATATAATCCTTCATTCATACAATACTCTCGAGTCAACTCAGGGTATGGCGTGCTGTCAAACCCTAACCGGTCGACTCACTTGGATTGGATGCCGCTGATGAATATCGGAAAACTCTTTTCCCGATATTATCGTCCGCCCTGGCCAGGGACTTCCGCGCATCCTTCCTAGAGCCTTCTCTCTCTAAGTACCGAGAGCGAATGATTCTTTATTGACACACAATTCCCTTCGACGGTATTCTGTTGTACCCAATCCTTGGCATATTAGAATCCCGTGGCTAGAGATTCGTAAACCAAGGTCAAAGCACATACGTCCACCGACAAGGTGTCCTTGGTGTCTCAGGTCCAAGGACCATCCACGCAACTGCAACAATAGAATCAAGCTGGTTAACAGTGAGGTACAATACCATCCAGCGATTCAGTCGGATCAGTTCAGTGAACTCATTCTCCAATGAGCACCTACAGATTCGCCTTTAGTGTCTCCACACAAGTGACTTATGAGATCAGTCACGCTCATCATATGAGCAGGAGTAATCTGTACTAGTATAACCGGATATCCGATGTCCTTCTCGGATATCCTCCGACTAGGAACGATTAAGAATATATGTGTTTAAGTGATCAGTCTCATTAGTATGATCTCATCATAATCTGATCACTATAGCACATATTCACGGACTTTATTATGAAACGATAATTAATGCGATTTACACATAATGAATATTATGCCATTATATTAATAAACGAGATTTACATAGTCAGATTGGCTTATAGGCCATCTAAAACTAACAATCTCCCACTTGGACTAAAGCCAATCACCTTTATACAATAAGCCTATAGACTTTAGGAGACGCTCAAACACAATTTGAGCCAATGGATCTGCTACATTATCGACAGATGAAACTCTTTCCACTACTACATCTCCTCTGGATATGATCTCTCTGATAAGGTGAAAGCGCCTCAGAATATGCTTCGATTTCTGATGAGACCGCGGCTCTTTCGCTTGCGCAATGGCTCCATTGTTGTCACACAACAGTGGAACAGGCTCAGAGATGCTGGGAACTACGCCGAGGTCGGTGATGAATTTCTTCAACCACACTACTTCCTTGGCGGCTTCAGCTGCAGCGATGTACTCAGCTTCAGTCGTCGAATCTGCAGTGGTTACTTGCTTGGAACTCTTCCAGCACACTGCGCCTCCATTCAAAGTAAAGACGAATCCAAATGTAGACTTACTATCATCTGGATCCGACTGGAAACTCGAGTCAGTAAAGCCTCACAGTTTCAAGTCACCTCCTCCATAGACAAGAAACATATCCTTAGTTCTTCTCAAGTACTTAAGGTTGCATTTCACTGCCTTCTAGTGCTCTTCGCCTGGATCAGCCTGAAATCTGCTCGTAACACTTAGAGCAAATGCAACATCAGGCCATGTACATAGCATGGCATACATGATAGATCCTATGGCAGAGGCATAGGATATTCTATCCATGAATGCCCTCTCATTAGGAGTCTTAGGAGACTGCTCCTTTGAGAGATTAATTCCATGTCTCATCGGTATGAGACCTCTCTTGGAATTTTCCATGCCAAACCTTTTGACTATGGTATCTATGTACAAGGATTGGATCATTCCAAGCATCCTCTTTGATCTATCTCTATAGATACGTATTCCCAATACGTAGGATGCTTCTCCCAAATCCTTCATGGAGAAGTTTCTTGACAGCCAGATCTTTACTGTTGACATCATAGCTACATCATTCCCAATGAGTAGTATGTCATCTACGTAAAGAACTAGAAAAGTGACTGCACTCCCACTGGTCTTCTTGTACACACCAGGCTCATCTTCATTCTTAATGAAGTCATAAGACTTGACAGCCTCGTCAAATCTTATGTTCGAGCTCCGAGAAGCCTGCTTCAGTCCATAAATGGACCTCTGAAGCTAGCACACTTTATCTGGAGATTCTTTGGATGTGAAACCTTCTGGTTGTATCATATACACCTCTTCCTCAAGGTTACCATTGAGGAAGGAAGTCTTCACATCTATTTACCAGATCTCGTAATCAAAATGTGAAGCAATGGCGAGTAAAACTCTGATCGACTTTATCATGGCAACTGGTGAGAAAGTCTCGTCATAGTCAATTCCTTGCTTTTGACGATATCCCTTTGCCACCAACCTTGCCTTATAAGTGTCGATCCGTCCATCAGCACCGATCTTTCTCTTAAATATCCACTTGAAACCAATGGGTACAATACCCTCGGGCAAGTCCTCCAAGTTCCAAACTTGGTTGGTGTACATGGACTGGATTTCTGAGTTCATGGCTTCTCGCCATTTTCTGGCTTCTAGGCCTTCTATGGCCTCTTGGTAGGTTTTAGGATCATCATCCTCATTATATTCTACCTTAGACTCACCTTCAGCGATATGTCCCACATATTGTTCAGGTAGTCTAGGTAATCTACTAGATCTACGAGGCTCATATGTGTGTACCTGAACAGATTCAAGAACTGATATCTCATCTGATGATAATGCAGTTGTTTGGGGATCTGGAACCTCTTCCAATACTATTTTACTCCCACTGTCCTCCTGGAGAAGGTATTCCTCATCCAAGAAGACAGCTTTCCTAGCGACAAATACCTTTTGTTCACTAGGATGAAAAAAATAGTATCCAAAGGTTTCATTTGGATATCCCACAAACCTGCATTTATCAGTTTGTGATTCTAGCTTGTCTGGATCATGCCTCTTTACATGAGCAGGACAACCCCAGACTTTAACATGTTTAAATTCTGGTTTCCTGCCTTTCCATATCTCATATGGAGTAGAGGCCACAGACTTGTTGGGTACTATGTTCAGTAGGTATGCTGCTGACTCTAGAGCATACCCCCAGAGGGACACTGGTAATTCCGAAAAGCTCATCATGAATCGCACCATGTCCAACAAGGAGCTATTCCTCCTTTCTGATACACCATTCATCTGTGGTGTATATGGAGGGGTTAGCTGAGAAAGGATACCATTATCTTTTAAGAATTGTGTGAAATTAGTACTCAAGTATTCTCCTCCTCGATCTGATCGAAGAGCTTTAATACTCTTTCATAACTGCTTCTCTACCTCATTCTTGAACTCCTTGAACTTCTCAAATGCTTCCAACTTGTACTTCATTAAGTACACATAGCCGAATCTTGAGAAGTCATCGGTGAACGTGATGAAGTATGAAAAGGCACCTTTGGCTTGGGTGGACATGGGACCACATACATCCGAATGTATTAGTTCCAGAATGTCCTTGGCACGTTCTCCATGTCCAGTAAATAGAGATCTTGCCATCTTTCCCATAAGGCAGGATTCACATGTTGCAAACGATTCATAATCGAATGCAGTTAAATAACCATGCTTGTGCAACTTTTGCAACCTGCTTTCGCTAATGTGCCTAAGTCACCAATGCCACATGTAGGCTTGGTTCACACAATTCTTGCTCCTCTTAAGAGCATTATCAATATGAAGATTGTAAAAAGAAACATCTAAGAGATATAAACCGTTGACTAAAGATGCTGAAGCTATTGATTTATTACCATAATAAATCGAACAACTTCTATTTTCAATAGTCAACCTATATCCTATCTTGTCCAAACAAGACACTGATATGATGTTCTTTATTATGCTAGGAACATAATAACAATCTTATAAAAGTAAGGCCTCTCCTGATGGAAACCTGAGGTTTGCTGTCCCAACAGCAATCGCCGCAACTTTTGCGCCGTTTCCTAGCCTCAATTCCACCTCGCCTTGTCTCAGCTTGCGCTTACTTGTCAGCATCTGCGCATCATGGCAGATATGAGAAGTACATCCGGTATCTAATACCCAAGATGTGGAATCTCTAACTAACAAGTTGATATCTATCATATAGATATCTGAAGCTTCAGACATCTTCACTCTTCCATGAGCTTTATCATGAAGGAACTCCTTGCAGTTCCTTTTCCAGTGACCATACTGCTTATAGTAGAAGCAGTCACCCTTCACTACTCTTTTTCCTTTGTCCTTCGATCCTTTATCGTTAGCTGTCATCTCTGCTTCAGGAGCATCTAATGCCGATTCAGCAGGAGGATAAGCTCCAGGGACAAAGTTATTGCGTTCAGATCTGAAGACATTCTTCAGGCTTCTGAACCAATCTGAGTAGATCAGGTAAGTCAAAAGGGCATCAAGTATGCCACGGAGTGGGTTATTCGACGACATAATTCCCTACAGGAGGTAAGTAAAATCTATTTAGCAGATGTTCAATTATTAAAATTTAAAACAAGACATGGTCTTTTGTTCAAGTTTAACTCCCACTAATTTTCGACGGACTGTATAACCCTCAGTTATACAGAACGGGAGACGTCGACTGTCTCCTAGTGGGGATCAGAATCTCAATGACTTGCACTACAGCCTTGTGGATAGCACAACACACTGTAATACAATCAGAGAGCACCCAACTCATGGGACTTGCAACTCCTTGCAATATCTGATCATGGCTTCGGTCCCCAGAGATTTAATGGCCTTGTGGATAGCACAACAAACCACTAATTCTAGTCTAAGCTAACCATCGTTACGCGACGAGCATAGATTTGTATGCAGCCCTTGTGGATAGCACAACAAAACTGTATGGTTCCTCTACCCCGATCATATAGGCATCTAATGCCATAGCCACAGTTTCTCCTCCCAATTAAGCAGGCCTTGTGGACAGCACAACAAACCTGCCTAAAGTGATTCGAATCCTATGACTATAACGATGGTGGACCACGCGGTAAGTTCTTAACTACTCGCGTTACGGCTTAGAGTTTATCTGAGGGTATTTAGATAAATTTTATCTTGGTCTCTTCCTAGGTGATAGTATATTAATATATCGTATATATTTACTAAATACTATAACCTACTATGATTCATAATCAAAAGAACAACAATGCATCTCATACATGTCATTAGTGTGGTCATGGATAGCACAGTGGGTTTGACTGGAGCCAACAGTCAAACACACACACAATCAAAACATAACAATTATATTAGATACCCTGCAATCACATAGGCAAGAGATCTCCATCTTTTCGCCTTCCTGGTTGCAGCTGTGGATCGTCCTCGCTCCTTCCTCGGTTGCCTCGATCAGATTACACTAATTCTAGAATTACATGTAATTAGAAGAGAGCCTTATGGCGAGTACAAGAGAGAGGGAGGTAGAAGTATATCGGAGAATGAGAGAGGGAGAGATACGCATATCTCTATTTATTAACAATTTAATAAACATCCATCTTTCATCCACGATCCACACAAACACATCATTCATCACATGAATAATTAAATAAGTGCATATCCATGACCACGGTGTGTTTTAAACAATCCACACATGATTCAGCGCATCACATGGCTAAAAATAAAAGAGTTTTCAAAATATATATAATTTTGGCTTTAAAAAAGCATGGGATCCAATCAAAATTGGTATTTGAATTTCGAAAACACTTTTAATTAACTTATCATGCAATCAAATCTAATTTAAAAGCAATAATCACACATCACATGTGCACACACTCCGAATTAATAATTCCAGATAATTCCATGCAAATTAGAACAATTCTAATAATCAATCTAACAATTAGATTGAAATCCCATTAATAATCTAACAATTAGACTATTAAAATCATTTACTAATCTAACTCTTAGATCAGTAGATTAAAATTAATCATTAATTTAACACTTAAATTAATAATCAACTTTAATTTGTCATAAACCATTAATCTAACTCTTAGAATAATTAATTATTTAATGTTAATGACTAATTTAACTCTTAAACTAGTAATTAACACTAATGAATTATTTAACTACTAATCTAACACTTAGATTATTAGATTAATATTAATTATTAGTTTAACACTTAAACTAACAACTAATAAATCCTAATAAAACTATTTAATTAGTTAGTTAAAATTAATTGTTAATATAACATTTAAACTAACAATCAATTCTAATTAACTAATGAACATTAATTTAACTCTTAAATTAATCATTTAAAATTAATTATTAATTTAACATTTAAATTAAAAACTAATTTCAATAATTAACAACAATTTGTTAATTAAATGATTCCAAAATCATTAATGTCTCAATTAAATAAAATTAGATAAAATTTAATTTCAAAACACTTTGAAATTCTTTAATTTAAAATCTAATTTGAATTTAATTGGGTCAATAAGGTTTAATTAGGAATTTAGGGGGTTTTAATGGGTTAATGAGGGGGGAATTAGAAAGTGGCTCAGCCTATAGAGCCAACTGGCTCTTGCCACTATCGAGCCTGGGCTCGGTCAGGGCCCGACCCAGGGTCGTTGGGCTCGAGCCAGGGCCCGGGCCCCTGGCCCAGGCGCCCCTGGCTCGCCCAGCCGGCCGGTCCAGCCAGTTGAATCGGCCCCGAGCCGGCCCCCCTTTCACCTGCAACCCGACAAGCAGCCCTTTCACCTGAAACCCTAGATGTCTGCAAGTGGTGGCCGGCGGCTGGGGAAAACAGCAGGGCGCCGGCGGCGGCTGGTGCCGGCGTCGCCCGGCCCGGCCGGCGATGCCCTCGGCGCCGATGACGAGCCCGGAGCCGGCTGGCCCGCCGGAGAAGCCCAAGAAGGGTCGGTTAAGACCTCCTTTAACACCCAAAAAATCTGAATTTTAAACCATGAAGAAGAAGGGCCTCTCCTCCGTACCGGCCACCTCGACTCCAGATATAATACCCGAGATGACTGGAGATCCTTCCCTAAGGATCTGGGGTGTTTTCCAACCCATCCCAACGCTTGGGAGGCCGTTAGAACTCGCCATAAAATGCCGTTCTTCGTCCATAAATTCCCAAATAAAATTCGAAAATTGCAGAATAATAATCCGATTATTTGTGTTCATCTCATGAACACAGATTCAGCAAAATTTGAGTTTTAAAGCATGGAATAAATTCAAGGAAAAATTAATTCAGAGATCGAACCGGGACGAGAAACAGTGGAACCTCGCTCTGATACCACTGTTGGGTTTCTCGGGTTTCTCCGGATCTCACGCGTAGCGGAAAATAAAATAAAAAGGAAGATCCGTTCCCGTTTCGAAAAACTAAAACTACGATTATCAGATAATCGATTCTCACCGTGTGCAGATTCGAATCCGCAGCCGTTTGGTTCCGTCGGTGCGACACTGCAAGCTGCGCAAGAGCCCGACCTCTAGCGAAGTCCACGCAATCCTCCTCGCGACGGATATCCTCACATTCCTCATTTTTCGCAGCCCACGAAACCTCCGCCGGTCACCGCAATGATCGCCGCAATGCGCGGACGATTTCCCATCGAACGGGTTTCGAAGAAGCGGCGGAGCAGATCTGGATATGTCTGGATGCCAGAGAGAGAGAGAAACTGAGGAGGGGAGGCTAGGGTTAGCAGCAGCTTAGCCTGCTTAGCCCGTTCGCTATGTCTTTCCAACGCCTGCAAGTACCCGAGCACCAGCACCCCACGCGGCAACCGCTGAAGCCCAGGCAAGCACCACCTACGTAGCCCATGCACCGCCAGCTTCCTCCAACCCGCATGCATGCATGGATGTCCTCAACCTGCCAGCAGCAGCTCCTCCACGTGCCGGCAACCTCCTCCTACTCTCCATGCAGCAACCGTCCACTGCGCCTGAAGCCCACTGCGCATGAAGTTTGCTGCACCTGAACCTGCACTCGCATGCCTCCTAGTTCCACCGCTCCTGCTGCATAATCTGTTAATTTGTTTTGGATTATTTTAGTTTAGTTAAGTTAAAGTTGTTAGTGTTTATTATTTCTTGTTGCATAAAACTCGATTAGTTTAACATAGAAGTTATGGTATTTTTATAATATTTTGTTAATCTCTCTCTCTTCTCAATTTTAAAGGTGGCTGTATTTGTGCTTTTAAAAATTAGGTTAGTTAAATTCGTAAATTTAGTTTAATTTAATTAGGTACTTAATTAATCAATTCAAATTCCCAATTTTTTTTAGATAATTAAAATCTAAGGTTTTCGAAATTAAAATCTTAATTCCCTGTGGATCGACTCGGACTCACCATTATCAATTTTCAAAATCGAATTTGCATGAGCCGAATAAATTTAGATTGAACATTCTTATGAGTGTTTAACGACGCACGATTTGGAACGATCATATACTAACCATGCGATTTTTCATAAAAACACCCGGTTTGTATAAAACCCACTCATTTATCCATCGCCTTGAGAATCATGTACGTGTGACCCTCTAGGCCCAAGTACCAGTCCAGTTAATGGCCCAACAAGCCCAGTGACTCCTCATTGGCTTTATTAATCAAGTAATAACCCTTTATTAATTAATTAATCAATCGAATTGATGTCGCACATCGAATTCGACCGGGCCTCCGATTACGTTGGGTGCCAAGCAACACCGCGTGAACCCAGAAGGTATTGGGGTTAAGTAACCCACTCTTGGAACATTTCCGCCGCCGACAGTTACCACGTGGATATAATCCTTCATTCCTACAATACTCTCGAGTCAACTCAGGGTATGGCGTGCTGTCAAACCTTAACCAGTCGACTCACTTGGATTGGATGCCGCTGATGAATATCGGAAAACTCTTTTCTCGATATTATTGTCCGCCGTGGCCAGGGACTTCCGCGCATCCTTCCTAGAGCATTCTCTCTCTAAGTACCGAGAGCGAATGATTCCTTATTGACACACAATTCCCTTCGACGGTATTCTGCTGTACCCAATCCTTGGCATATTAGAATCCCGTGGCTAGAGATTCGTAAACCAAGGTCAAAGCACATAAGTCCACCGACAAGGTGTCCTTGGTGTCTCAGGTCCGAGGACCATCCACGCAACTGCGACAATAGAATCAAGCTGGTTGACCGTGAGGTACAATACCATCCAGCGATTCAGTCGGATCAGTTCAGTGAACTCATTCTCCAATGAGCACCTACAGATTCACCTTAGTGTCTCCACACAAGTGACTTATGAGATCACTTACCCTCATCATATGAGCAGGAGTAATCTGTACTAGTCTAACCGGATATCTGATGTCCTTCTCGGATATCCTCCGATTAGGAATGATTAAGAATATATGTGTTTAAGTGATCAGTCTCATTAGTATGATCTCATCATAATCTGATCACTATAGCACATATTCACGGACTTCATTATGAAACGATAATTAATGCGATTTACACATAATGAATATTTTTCCATTATATTAATAAATGAACGAGATTTACATAGTTAGATTGGCTTGTAGGCCACCTAAAACTCACATGAACAGTGTCCCTTTCTCTAGATGCGATTTAGTGAATTCCAACAGGGTCTCGTGAGCCCGAGCCCCTTTCTCTCCTCACTCTCTCCTTGACATTCTCTCTCCTCCCTTGCTTTTCTTCTCATGTGACGGCGGCTCTTCTCAGCGATTTTTTCCCCTCTGGCGGTGCTCCAACGTCCTCTCCATCACTGATAATCACCATCTAGCCACCAACCTTCTCTCTCTCATCTTCTAGTCTCCTCATCACCCTCTCTCTCTAGCTCTCTCATTCTTCAACTCTCCCACCTACCCGAGCTCTCTCTCTCTCGACTCCATGGAGTCCGGCGGGTCTAGCAATATGAGTGGGAAACGACAGAGGGTTACCGTCATCGAGGTGGTGGAGGTGGGCGAGGAGGAAGCCTCGAAAATGGCACCGGCCGAGGAATTGGGGATTATGGAGGCGGTGGCCTTCATAGAAGCTGAGGAGGCCCGTTCCGCGGCTCAAGAGAGTGAGGAAGCGGCGGCATCAGCCGAGGAGGCCGGCCCACGTTTGGTAAGCCTTGAAACATTCCTTTTTATACTTAAATTTCAATTTTGGGGGGAAAGAGGGGCTCGGCCACAAGTTCTCGAACCTGTGGCTGAAAGGCGTCTAGGGATAGGGACGCATTTTGACACGCGTCCCACGTCCCGGACGCTATTCAGGAATGGTGAGGATAATTCAAAATAATCATAAAAGTTGATTATTAATATTCTGATCATAATTTTAATCAATTTTTTATTCAATGCAGGGCACAATGAGGACCAGGAAATCATGGGACCTGATAGTGACGGCTTACATGGGTCTCCCGGATTTTCAGAAGGCACAACTAGTGGAAATGGGATTCCGAGAGATCTTAGAGATAGAGCCGTTTTGGATAGACTTAGTATTACTGCAGGTGCTGAGGGAGAGGTGGTATGCTGAGAGCAGGGCATTTCTAATGCCCTGGGGACACATGATCCCCAGCCTCGAGGACGTGTGCAGGATCACTGGCCGTCGAGTGGATGGCCAGGCAGTGAGTGGAATTACGCATCCCGATTATCGAGAGTTTGCTCAGGAGTTACTGGGCTTAGAGTGCACGGGGCCGGAGGGCCGAGAGTCTCGGACTCTCGCGAGAGTAGCTGTAGAGAGATCTCTAGGATTAGTGGAACTGAGGCAGCATACGAATGAGTCTAGGGAGAAGTTCAGAGAGAGACTAGCCCGAGCATCTAGTGAGGTGTAGTGCAAGGATCCGAGCGACAGGGCTAGTGCAGATAGGGACCTTAGGAGGTTCTTAGTCTTCTTCTTTGGCACGTTCCTATTTGGGACCAAGGCAGATTGCATTCACTGCCGTTTCTTGACCCTTCTTACTGATTTAGATCACTTAGGTGAGTATGCCTGGGGTGCGGCCCTTCTCGCCCACCTCTTCACTGACCTTTCTGTCATTTCGCCTGATCGGGAGACCACCATCAGCGGCTTCGTGCTGTTCCTTCAGGTATTTAGTTCATTTTATGTTTGTTCCATTAAATGCTTATGATTATTTAATGTATATGATTATGATTATGATGATTCTATCATATATGTTCTTATATGCAGGTGTGGAGCTATTATTATTTTCCTCTGGGCCAAGCGAGGCCATCCACATAGCCGGCGGCAGTCCCACTTGCCCGGCGTTGGCGTCTGGTAGTGGACATGGCGCCACAACACCATCAGCTGACGTGTTGGGTTTTCTCGGTTTCTCCGGATCGCTCACGCAGCGGAAAAATAAAATATTTACAGCGATCCGTTCCCGTTTCGAAATCTAAAATACGATAATCGGATTATCGAAGTTCCCACCGTATGCGGATTCGAATCCGCAGCCGTTTGGTTCCGTCGGTGTGACACTGCAAGCCGCGCAAGCGCCCGGCCTCTAGCGAAGTCCACGCGATCCTCCCCGCGACGGATATCCTCGAGTTCGTCGTCCTTCGCAGCCCACGAAGCCTCCGCTGGTCGCCGCAATGATCGCCGCAGTGCGCGGACGATTTCCCGTCGAACGGGATTCGGAGAAGCGGCGGAGCAGATCTGGATCTGCCTGGACTCCAGAGGAAGACAGAAACTGAGGAGGGGCGGCTAGAGTTAGCAGCAGCTTGGCCTGCTCAGCCCGTTTGCTATGTTTTATACTAACCGCGCGGTTTTTCATAAAAACCCCCGATTTGTACAAAACCCACTTATTTATCCATCGCCTTGAGAATCATTTGCGTGTGACCCTCTAGGCCCAAGTACCAGTCCAGTTAATGGCCCAATAAGCCCAGTGACTCCTCACTGGCTTTATTAATTAATTAATAACTCTTTATTAATCAATTAATCAATCGAATTGATGTCGCACATCGAATTCGACCGGGCCTCCGATCACGTTGGGTGCCAAGCAACACCGCGTGAACCCAGAAGGTATTTAGGGTTAAGTAACCCACTCTTGGAACCTTTCCGTCGACAGTTACCGCGTGGATATAATCCTTCATTCGTACAATGCTCTCGAGTCAACTCAGGGTATGGCGAGCTGTCAAACCCTAACCGGTCGACTCACTTGGATTGGATGCCGCTGATGAATATCGGAAAACTCCTTTTCCGATATTATCGTCCGCCCTGGCCAGGGACTTTTGCGCATCCTTCCTAGAGCATTCTCTCTCTAAGTACCGAGAGCGAATGATTCCTTATTGACACACAATTCCCTTCGACGGTATTCCGCTGCACCTAATGCTTGGCGTATTAGAATCCCGTGGCTAGAGATTCATAGACCAAGGTCAAAGTACAGAAGTCCACCGCCAAGGTGTCCTTGGTGTCTCAGGTCCGAGGACCATCCACGCAACTGCGACAATAGAATCAAGATGGTTGACAGTGAGGTACAATACCATCCAGCGATTCAGTCGGATCAGTTCAGTGAACTCATTCTCCAATGAGCACCTACAGATTCGCCTTAGTGTCTCCACACAAGTGACTTATGAGACCAGTCACCCTCATCATATGAGCAGGAGTAATCTGTACTAGTCTAACCGAATATCCGATGTCCTTCTCGGATATCCTCCGACTAGGAACGATTAAGAATATGTGTGTTTAAGTGATCAATCTCATTAGTATGATCTCATCATAATCTGATCACCATAGCACATATTCACGGACTTCATTATGAAACGATAATTAACGCGATTTACACATAATGAATATTATGCCATTTTATTAATAATGAACGAGATTTACATTGTTAGATTGGCTTGTAGGCCACCTAAACTAACAATCTCCCACTTGGACTAAAGCCAATCACCTTTATAAAATAAGCCCATAGACTCTAGGTGACGCTCAAACACAATTTGAACCAACGGTTTTGTCAGTGGATCTGCTACATTGTCGACAGATGGAACTCTTTCCACTACTACATCTCCTCTGGATATGATCTCTCTGATAAGGTGAAAGCGCCTCAGAATATTCTTCGATTTCTGATGAGACCGTGGCTCTTTCGCTTGCGCAATCGCTCCATTGTTGTAGCACAACAGTGGAACAGGCTCAGAGATGCTGGGAACTACGCCGAGGTCAGTGATGAATTTCTTCAACCACACTGCTTCCTTGGCGGCTTCAGCTGCAGCGATGTACTCAGCTTCAGTCGTCGAATCTGCAGTGGTTACTTGCTTGGAACTCTTCCAGCACATTGCCCCTCTGTTCAATGTAAACACAAATCCAGATGTTGACTTGCTATCATCTGGATCTGACTGGAAACTCGAGTTAGTAAAGCCTCGCAATTTCAAGTCACCTCCTCCATAGACAAGAAACATATCCTTAGTTCTTCTCAAGTACTTAAGGATACATTTCACTGCCTTCCAGTGCTCTTCGCCTGGATCAGCCTGAAATCTGCTCGTAACACTTAGAGCAAATGCAACATCAGGCCGTGTACATAGCATGGCATACATGATAGATCCTATGGCAGAGGCATAGGGTATTCTATCCATGCATGTCCTCTCATAAGGAGTCTTAGGAGACTGCTCCTTTGAGAGACTAATTCCATGTCTCATCGGTATGAGACCTCTCTTGGAATTTTCCATGCCAAACCTTTTGACTATGGTATCTATGTACAAGGATTGGGTCATTCCAAGCATCCTTTTTGATCTATCTCTATAGATCCGTATTCCCAACACGTAGGATGCTTCTCCCAAATCCTTCATGGAGAAGTTCTTCGACAGCCAGATCTTTACTGATGACATCATAGCTACATCATTCCCAATGAGTAGTATGTCATCTACGTAAAGAACTAGAAAAGTGACTGCACTCCCACTGGTCTTCTTGTACACACAAGGCTCATCTTCATTCTTAATGAAGTCATAAGACTTGACAGCCTCGTCAAATCTTATGTTCCAGCTCCGGAAAGCTTGCTTCAGTCCATAAATGGACTTCTGAAGCTTGCACACTTTATCTGGAGATTCTTTGGATGTGAAACCTTCTGGTTGTATCATATACACCTCTTCCTCAAGGTTACCATTGAGGAAGGCAGTCTTCACATCCATCTGCCAGATTTCATAATCAAAATGCGCAGCAATGGCGAGCAGAACTCTGATCAACTTTATCATAGCAACTGGTGAGAAAGTCTCGTCATAGTCAATTCCTTGCCTTTGACGATATCCCTTTGCCACCAACCTTGCCTTATAAGTGTCGATCTGTCCATCAGCACCGATCTTTCTTTTAAAGATCCACTTGCAACCGATGGGTACAATACCCTCGGGCAAGTCTACAAAGTTCCAAACTTGGTTGGTGTACATGGATTGGATTTCTGAGTTCATGGCTTCTCGCCATTTCCCGGCTTCTGGGCCTTCTATGGCCTCTTGGTAGGTTTTAGGATCATCATCCTCATTATATTGTACCTTAGACTCACCTTCAGCGATATGTCCCACATATCGTTCGGATAGTCTAGGTACTCTACCAGATCTACGAGGCTCATCTGTGTGTACCTGAACATATTCAGGAACTGATATCTCATCTGATGATAATGTAGTTGTTTGGGGACCTGGAATCTCTTCCAGTACTACTTTACTCCTACTGTCCTCCTAGAGAAGGTATTCCTCTTCCAGGAAGACAGCTTTCCTGTCGACAAACACCTTTTGTTCATCAGGATGGTAAAAATTGTATCCAAAGGTTTCCTTTGGATATCCCATAAACCTACATTTATCAGTTCGTGATTCCAACTTGTCTGGATCATGCCTCTTTACATGAGCAGGACAACCCCAGACTTTAATATGTTTAAATTCTGGTTTCCTGCCTTTCCATATCTCATATGGAGTAGAGGCCACAGACTTGCTGGGTACTCTATTCAGTAGGGATGCTGCTGACTCTAGAGCATACCCCTAGAGGGACACTGGTAATCCTGAAAAGCTCATCATGGATCGCACCATGTCCAACAAGGTGCGATTCCTCCTTTCTGATACACCATTCATCTGTGGTGTATATGGAGGGGTCAGTTGAGAAAGGATACCATTATCCTTTAAGAATTGTGTGAAATTAGTACTCAAGTATTCTCCTCCTCGATCTGATCGAAGAGCTTTAATACTCTTTCCTAACTGCTTCTCCACCTCATTCTTGAACTCCTTGAACTTCTCAAATGCTTCCAACTTGTACTTCATTAAGTACATATAGCCGAATCCTGAGAAGTCATCGGTGAACGTGATGAAATAAGAAAAGCCACCTTTGGCTTAGGTAGACATGGTACCACATACATCCGAATGTATCAGTTCCAGAATGTCCTTGGCACGTTCTCCATGTCCACTAAATGGAGATTTTTCCATCTTTCCCATAAGGCAGGATTCACATGTTGCAAACGATTCATAATCGAATGCTGTTAAGTAACCATGCTTGTGCAACTTTTGCAACCTGCTTTCGCCAATGTGCCCAAGTCTACAATGCTACATGTAGGCCTGGTTCACACAATTCTTGCTCTTCTTAAGAGCATTATCAATTTGAAGATTGTAATGAGAAATATCTAATAGATATAGACCGTTGACTAAAGATGCCGAAGCTATTGATTTATTACCATAATAAATCGAACAACTTCTATTCTCAATTGTCAAACTATATCCTATCTTGTCCAAACAAGATATTGAAATGATGTTCTTTATTATGCTAGGAACATAATAACAATCTTCCAATAGTAAGGTGTCTCCCGATGGAAGCCTGAGGTTTGCTGTCCCAACAGCAATCGCCGCAACTTTTGCGCCGTTTCCTAGCCTCAATTCCACCTCACCTTGTCTCAGCTTACGCTTACTTGTCAGCATCTGTACATCATGACAGATATGAGAAGCACATCCGGTATCCAATACCCAAGATATGGAATCTCTAACCAACAAGTTGATATCTATCATATAGATATCTGAAGCTTCAGACATCTTCACTCTTCCATGAGCTTTATCATGAAGGAACTCCTTGCAGTTCCTTTTCCAGTGACCATACTGCTTATAGTAGAAGCAGTCACCCTTCACTACTCTTTTTCCTTTGTCCTTCGATCCTTTATCGTTAGCTGTCATCTCTGCTTCAGGAGCATCTAATGCCGATTCAGCAGGAGGATAAGCTCCAGGGACAAAGTTATTGCGTTCAGATCTGAAGACATTCTTCAGGCTTCTGAACCAATCTGAGTAGATCAGGTAAGTCAAAAGGGCATCAAGTATGCCACGGAGTGGGTTATTCGACGACATAATTCCCTACAGGAGGTAAGTAAAATCTATTTAGCAGATGTTCAATTATTAAAATTTAAAACAAGACATGGTCTTTTGTTCAAGTTTAACTCCCACTAATTTTCGACGGACTGTATAACCCTCAGTTATACAGAACGGGAGACGTCGACTGTCTCCTAGTGGGGATCAGAATCTCAATGACTTGCACTACAGCCTTGTGGATAGCACAACAAACTGTAATACAATCAGAGAGCACCCAACTCATGGGACTTGTAACTCCTTGCAATATCTGATCATGGCTTCGGTCCCCAGAGATTTAATGGCCTTGTGGATAGCACAACAAACCACTAATTCTGGTCTAAGCTAACCATCATTACGCGACGAGCATAGATTTGTATGCAGCCCTTGTGGATAGCACAACAAAGCTACATGGTTCCTCTACCCCTATCTATAGGCATCTAATGCCATAGCCACAGTTTCTCCTCCCAATTAAGCAGGCCTTGTGGACAGCACAACAAACCTGCCTAAAGTGATTCGAATCCTATGACTATAACGATGGTGGACCACGCGGTAAGTTCTTAACTACTCGCGTTACGGCTTAGAAATTATCTGAGGGTATTTAGATAAATTTTATCTTGGTCTCTTCCTAGGTGATAGTATATTAATATATCGTATATATTTACTAAATACTATAACCTACTATGATTCATAATCAAAAGAACAACAATGCATCTCATACATGTCATTAGTGTGGTCATGGATACAGTGGGTTTGACTGGAGCCAACAGTCAAACACACACACAATCAAAACATAACAATTATATTAGATACCCTGCAATCACATAGGCAAGAGATCTCCATCTTTTCGCCTTCCTGGTTGCAGCTGTGGATCGTCCTCGCTCCTTCCTCGGTTGCCTCGATCAGATTACACTAATTATAGAATTACATGTAATTAGAAGAGAGCCTTATGGCGAGTACAAGAGAGAGGGAGGTAGAAGTACATCGGAGAATGAGAGAGGGAGATATACGCATATCTTTATTTATTAACAATTTAATAAACATCCATCATTCATCCACGATCCACACAAACACATCATTCATCACATGAATAATTAAATAAGTGCATATCCATGACCACGGTGTGTTTTAAACAATCCACACATGATTCAGCGCATCACATGGCTAAAAATAAAAGAGTTTTCAAAATATATATAATTTTGGCTTTAAAAAAGCATGGGATCCAATCAAAATTGGTATTTGAATTTCGAAAACACTTTTAATTAACTTATCATGCAATCAAATCTAATTTAAAAGCAATAATCACACATCACATGTGCACACACTCCGAATTAATAATTCCAGATTATTCCATGCAAATTAGAATAATTCTAATAATCTAACACTTAGATTAAACCCCATTAATAATCTAACAATTAGACTATTTAAAGATCAATCTAACTCTTAGATTAATCCACCAAAGTTAATTAAAAATTTAACACTTAAATTAATAATCAACCAATTAATTATTAACTACTAATCTAACATTTAGATCAGTTAATTAATGTTAATTAGTAATTTAACACTTAAATTAATAATTAACACTAATTAATTAAGAATTATAATCTAACAATTAGATTAGAAGATTAAAGTTAATCATTAATTTAACTCTTAAATTAATAACTAAAAATTAATCATTAAATACTACTAATTTAACACTTAAATTAGTCATTTAAGTTAATTCTTAATTTAACAATTAAATTAATAACTAACTCAAAATTAATTAACAATTAGTTGAAATAACAATTAATAATCTAACTATTAGATTAATAATTATTAATTACTAATTTAACTATTAAATTAGTATTATTAAGATTAATCATTAGTTTAACTATTAAACTAACAATTAACATTAATCAATTAACAACTAATAGTTAAACCATAATGATTCAATAATCATTATTTAAAAGCCCAATTAAATAAATTTGAACAATTAAATTTCAAAACAATTTTAAAATTTAAAATTTAGTTCAAATTTTATTTATGGGGTCATTGGGGTTAATATGGGATTTTAAGGGGGGTTAAACAGGTTTAACTAAAGAAAACTAAAGGGCTCAGCCCATTAGGGCCGAGTGGGCTCGCGCCCTGCCGGCCCTGGGCTCGAGCCAGGCGCGCCCTGGGCTCGGGCCCGGTCCGGCCTGGGGCCCAGCCGGGCTAGACCGGCCCGCCTTCCCCAAACCGGTCGCCCCCTTCCCTGCATCACCCGAAAACCCTAATCTGCAACTGTTGCAACCGGCGGCTGTAGGGGCGGCAGACCGCCGCCGGCGAACGCCCAGGCCCCGGCCGTCGCCGCCGGCGCCGGTGGGGCATGGTTTCGGTTCAGCCAAGCCCCAAAAACCCCAACAATTCTGAATTTTTTCAGGTTTCAAAAAAAAAAAAAAAAAAAAAAAAAACAGAGTTTGGGCTCGTTTTTCAGGACCTCCAAGGGCACTCCGGCGCCGATCTTGATGACCGGCGGATAGAGGTGACTATCCTCTATGGATCCGGAGTCTCGGCCGGCCATCCCAACGATTGGGAAGCCGATTCAAGCAACCGTAAACTCGCCGTTCTTCGTCTCACGAAGAACACGAAAAACCCCCAAAATAATCTCGAAAAATCACGGAAAAATAATCAAATTATTTGTGTTCATCTTATGAACACTATTCCGTCATTTTTATCGGATTAAACGCATGGAATAACTCAAGAAAAATCAATTTCGAAAACCGAAACGAGATGAGAAACAGTGGAACCTGGCTATGATACCATTGTTGGGTTTTCTCGGTTTCTCCGGATCGCTCACGCAGCGGAAAAATAAAATATTTACAGCGATCCGTTCCCGTTTCGAAATCTAAAATACGATAATCGGATTATCGAAGTTCTCACCGTGTGCGGATTCGAATCCGCAGCCGTTTGGTTCCGTCGGTGTGACACCGCAAGCCGCGCAAGCGCCCGGCCTCTAGCGAAGTCCACGCGATCCTCCCCGCGACGGAGATCCTCGAGTTTGTCATTCTTCGCAGCCCGCGAAGCCTCCGCTGGTCGCCGCAATGATCGCCGCAGTGCGCGGACGATTTCCCGTCGAACGGGATTCGGAGAAGCGGCGGAGCAGATCTGGATCTGCATGGACTCCAGAGGAAGACAGAAACTGAGGAGGGGCGGCTAGGGTTAGCAGCAGCTTGGCCTGCTCAGCCCGTTCGCTATGTTTTATACTGACCGCGCTGTTTTTCATAAAAACCCCCGGTTTGTATAAAACCCACTTATTTATCCATCGCCTTGAGAATCATTTGCGTGTGACCCTCTAGGCCCAAGTACCAGTCCAGTTAATGGCCTAATAAGCCCAGTGACTCCTCACTGGCTTTATTAATTAATTAATAACTCTTTATTAATCAATTAATCAATCGAATTGATGTCGCACATCGAATTCGACCGGGCCTCCGATCACGTTGGGTGCCAAGCAACACCGCGTGAACCCGGAAGGTATTTGGGGTTAAGTAACCCACTCTTGGAACCTTTCCGTCGACAGTTACCGCGTGGATATAATCCTTCATTCGTACAATGCTCTCGAGTCAACTCAGGGTATGGCGAGCTGTCAAACCCTAACCGGTCGACTCACTTGGATTGGATGCCGCTGATGAATATCGGAAAACTCCTTTTCCGATATTATCGTCCGCCCTGGCCAGGGACTTTCGCGCATCCTTCCTAGAGCATTCTCTCTCTAAGTACCGAGAGCGAATGATTCCTTATTGACACACAATTCCCTTCGACGGTATTCCGCTGCACCCAATCCTTGGCGTATTAGAATCCCGTGGCTAGAGATTCGTAGACCAAGGTCAAAGTACAGAAGTCCACCGCCAAGGTGTCCTTGGTGTCTCAGGTCCGAGGACCATCCATGCAACTGCGACAATAGAATCAAGTTGGTTGACAGTGAGGTACAATACCATCCAGCGATTCAGTGGGATCAGTTCAGTGAACTCATTCTCCAATGAGCACCTACAGATTCGCCTTAGTGTCTCCACACAAGTGACTTATGAGACCAGTCACCCTCATCATATGAGCAGGAGTAATCTGTACTAGTCTAACCGGATATCCGATGTCCTTCTCGGATATCCTCCGACTAGGAACGATTAAGAATATGTGTGTTTAAGTGATCAGTCTCATTAGTATGATCTCATCGTAATCTGATCACCATAGCACATATTCACGGACTTCATTATGAAACGATAATTAACGCGATTTACACATAATGAATATTATGCCATTTTATTAATAATGAACGAGATTTACATTGTTACATTGGCTTGTAGGCCACCTAAACTAACATGACGGCCCTCCGCCGTCAATTTCTTGACTACCTTGAGCTTCTGGTGAGTTTTAATTCTTCTTTTCCTTTATCTTTAACTGTTTCATAAAATGCTTGAATGCTTTATGTTAATTAACTTAAAAATGTTTGTTTAAAATATCTTATGGAATGCTTGGTTATATTATATTTGTTAAATGTTTGATTAAATGCTTGAATAAATATTTGATTAAATATTTAGTTAAATATTAGTTACATATTTAGTTATATATTATTTGTTGAATATTTTCAATGAATTATTCCATGTTGAATATTTTAGTTGTAAGATTGGATTTTTTTTTCTGGAATATTTTGTTAAATATTTATTAGTTGTTTATGCAACTAACCTATGTGCATGTAGGTTATCTGTCGTTCATATCTTGGAATGGATGATGCAAGACAGCCATGGGTAGAGTGTGGGCGTGGCTGGTTTGGGCGTCAAGTTTGGGTTCACTGCTTGAACGAGATTGCCCTTCTGCGCCTAAAGTTGGTGATGAGGACCTTGGGGTTGCATTAAGAGTGGGTGGAGGAGGAGATCCCCGAGGGAATCGGGAGGACGATGCGGGGGAAGCAGGCCCGCACTGACTGGAGGGCGAAGTTCCCGGACCAGCACGAAGACTGGTTCCGATATGGAGTCCCGGTGGTTTCACAGGCGGTTAGTAGTGATGCTTACCTTCAACAGTACCGGACTCACTACGTGGCCCACCTCTAGCTACTCCGTCCTATCGATGTAAGTATCATGACATGTATGCTATGAATGTGTCTTTCATTTTATTAATTATTTTGCTTATATATATGAATGCATGACATGAGATGGTATGAACATGCAGGATGCACGAGACGCCACCATCATCACTCTCCGAGGCCATCTTTAGGACGCCGAGGCTCAATTGGAACAAATTCAGAAAGAGTTGAACGAGCTGGTAAGTGCAACATGCATGAATAACATTATGAATGCTTTATTTATTAAATTGTTTTAGCACTAATCCACTGACAATGGTCTCCCTTTGTTATAGCGAGCCGCTTATACGCATGCGGCTCCTCCTCCTAATTCTGCTGTCGGGCCATGCTCTAGTGCCACCTACGAGGCCACCGTTATTGACCTGCGGAGTCAGTTGGCCTCCACCATCCGCCGAGCTGCCCAAGCTGAGGATGACGCTGCCGCCCAAGTGAGTTTTCAACTTGCTTTCTTTGTTTTGGCATGAGTCTGTCTACTTGATTAGGTGGCTGACAACGTCTTTTGCTGTAGGTTCAGGAGCTCATTCAAGCCCTCGAGAAGGCGAGACCCGACTTGGAGGAGTCTCAGGCCAGGGCTTCTCACGTCGCCGAGCTGGAGGAGCAATTGGCGAGGCTCTCTGCTAGCGACCTCCTCTGTGAGCTTGCATGACTCTAGATCCGGTTGGAGGTCTTGACGGAGGAGAGGGATCGTGACCGAGTCCGGTTGGAGAGTCTTTAAGGCCAGTTATTGGTTGCGGAGCACGACTGCCAGAGAATAGAGGCTCGATACCAACATGCGCGACAGTGAGCACTGGAGCGAGGACAGACAAGTGCTTTCATGGCGAGCATAGTAGTATCTTCCAACCAGGCTGGGCCGAGCACCATGGGACCACCACCGCCACCGACTCGTGGGATCTTGTGTACAAACTCTTTTTGATATATGAATGGAGTTTCTTGAGTTGTCTTTGTACTTTTCTCTATTGTCTTGCTTTTCATACCTGCACATGGCTTGAACAAACAAATTAAATATATGTTCAGACTTAGCCCTTTGCCCAGTTAAGTAACTGACTACTTGATCCTATCCTTGGTAGAATGGTCAAAGGGCGAAGCCTCTATTTAATGGAGGCAAATAAAGATGATTAAAGTGGAATAAATAGTAAGATGCAACATGCAAGCATGCAAATGCTCACTGAAAAAAGAAAGGATGCAACATACATGATGTGACAAACAAATGCTAATTGAAATATTGTTGTTTTGCCATTGTAATTTTTGAAATATCTATTTTTATTGGGGTTTTAAAAATATTCAATTTTTTTATAGTTTTGAAATATTCAATTTTTTGTGGTTTTCAATATTTTTTGGTTCTGAAATATTCAATTTTTTTGTGGTTTTGAAATATTCACTAATATTTGTTGTTGTTTTGAAATAAGACATCAGCTAAATAAATTAAAGACCAACATGGTACTTGGATCAAAAGAGTATATTCATTTATTAACTTAATTTTCAAATCATTCTTCAACGACCTAATCCAAACTCATCGTGCTTGAATTATGTTTGTTCATGATCGTGATCCCATTCGATGGTCCGACCCTTAGTCAACCTAAGCTATTCCTCAAGTTGGAGTACACCTCTTTAGGAGGAAAGGAAGAATTGGTTTAGAAGGCCCACGGAAGGTTCCGGAGACCCAGAGAGATGTCCCTCCTTTACCCTATTATCTATTGGGGTTTGGTCATTTTCACTTCCACGGGGTGTTGATCGACCTTGTGCTCCCTTTCATTTGATTTTATGGCCTTTCGATGTAACGTTTGTAATGTTGCATGTCCTTTTGATTTTATTGGCTTTTTGCCTTCGTGCTTTTTCTTTTTCTTTTTGTGGGTCGGATCTCCCCCTTTTTTTATGACGGCCTCCTACTAAGATGGCGGGTATTTTTGGTGGTCTATTCTAAGCCTCGTTCCGACATCGTGGGCCGAAAGTAAAACAAAAGCTTTTTTTTCAAAAGAATGAGTGGTACTTCTGCACCCTTTTAGTCAAGCTTTCGACATTCTTCGGGTTTCACATCTCGTGTTTGTGTGTGCAATAACGTGTTTGAATTAGATTATCAAACACTAACGAGGGAATTTGAGTTTTCAAATTTTCAGACCCTACTGGTCCTTGCACTATGCTGATCGACACACTCATTTAAGGGTAGTACTTCTTAAGATAGAGACCATTTCAGAGATGAGTTAACTCTTGCCCTTTTGCATTAACTAAACGATAGGCGTTACCAGGAAAAACATGCGAGATAACATAAGGACCTTCCTAATTAGGTTGGAGCTTAGAATGCGGACCACCAGGTTTTACAACGATTCTTTTAACAACCATTTCGCCAACTTTGTATTTTCGTTCAATGAATTTCTTTTGATAAAAACATGCTAATCTATTCTGATATACTTGCGCATGATTAGCGGCTGACCATCTTTTCTCGTCTAAAAGTTCCAATTGAGCCATAAGTGCTGAGCAATGCTCATCAATGGAAAACTCCTTGTTCAACTGTACTCTTAAGGACGGGATGAGGACTTCGTATGGAACTACCGCCTCCATTCCGAATGTTAAGGAATATAGAGTCTGCCCAGTGGGTGTGCGGATTGAAGTTCGGTATGCCTACAAAGCCTCGATTAATTTCTTCGGCTAGTCTATATATCGGTTAGATTTACACGTTTTCTTGATGATTTTTATCAAAGTCTTATTAGTTGCCTTTGCTTAGCCATTGCCTTTGCCTTGCGGATAATAAGGAGATGAATGATGCAATGCAATTTTATACCTGTTGCAGAGGTCCTTCAACTCTTGTGATATGAACTGTGGTCTATTGCCGATGATGATAGTGCTTGTAATTCTGAATCTTGTGATGATATTCTTCATGATAAACTTGCAGACTGTTGATGCTTTGACTTCTGCATAAGCTTCGGCTTCTGCCCACTTGGTGAAGTACTCCATTATAGTGAGAATGAAAGATTTCTGCTTAATGCCGGAATTAGGATCACCGAGAGGTCCAATGATGTCGAAAGCCCACATGGAGAAAGGCCATGGGGAGGAAACAGGATGGAGTGAAGATGCGGGGGAATGAATTTTGTCAGCATGAAGTTGACACTTAGCACACCTACGGACAAACCTTACACAGTCTTCTTCCATGGTTGGCCAGTAGAATCCTTGTCTAAGGATCTTCTTTGATAACATCTGTCCATTAACGTGGCCACCACAAACTCCAGTATGAGCGCCTTCCATGATTTTCCAAAGCTCATCTTCGTCCAAGCATCTCAGAAGAACACCGTCAAAACCTCGTTTATAAAGCGCTCCTCCAACTAGAGTGTATCTCTGAGCAACTCTCCTGATAGCCCTTTTCTCCTCAGCTGTGGCCTCTTCAGGGTACGACTGATCTTCACAGTATTTGGCAATCTCAAAATACCATGGTTTCTCTTCATCTTCCATCTCTTCCTGCAATTCCAATAGCATGATCTCTCGCTTCTCCACAATATCCCCATCTCTAACCTTCTTCAACAACTTCTCTTTAGTCCTAAGGAATGAAGGGTCTTTCACGGCGGGTGAAAGATGTCTATGGACAATGATAGATTCAGATTGCTTATTGATCAAGAAATTTAGGGATGATGCGAGAGAAGCTAGAGCGCCAACTAGAATGTTCTGATTCTGAGGAATATGGACAAAGATTAATCTAGTAAAAAAGTTTGGTATAGGCAGAAGTGAGTTCTTGTTAAGGCTTGAGTTTAGGATCAAGAGTGCGATATTTAGTAAGCACTTGGCAAATGATTAGCTAACTATCACCTACAATCCTGAACTTGGTGACACCATGAAGATGAGCGGCCTCGAGACAAGCTAGTAGAGCCTCATATTCACCAATATTGTTGGTGATAGAAAAGTCAAGCTGAAAGGCTTGTGGAATGGTGACACCTTCAGGTGATAATAGACCAATGCCGATACCCTTACCGTAAGAGTTCAGAGCTCCGTCAAAATGCAGAGTCCACATATCGTCTTTGATTATGTCTATGGACATCAGTTCCTCATCCGAAAACTTCTATCGGACTGGATCAAAACGAGGAAGGGGATGGTGAGCAAGATGTTCTGCGATGACATAGCCTTTGATTGCTTTCTATTGAATATAAATGATATCGAATTGAGAGAAAAAGCTTTGCAATCGTGCTAATCGATCGGTGAGAATAGATTTCTCGAGACGAAATTTGATGGGATTCATCCTAGCGATGAGATGGACTTCATGAGTTAGAAAATAATGATTCAGCTTCTGAACCACCCATACTAATGCAACACAAGTGTTCTCCATCGTGGTGTATCTTTGTTCTGCGGGGTTGAGGAGTTTAGAGAGATAATAGGCTACCCTCTCTTTCCCTTCTTCATCTTCTTGTGTTAAGACAACCCCTACCGTGTTATCTAGGATAGAAATGTATAAGATTAAAGGTTTGTCCAGAGATGGTGGTCTTAAAATAGGAGGACTTGCTGTTAGTTTTTGGGTGTCCTACAGACCAATCATGGGTCGTGTAGGCCCAATGTGTTGTACAATCTTGTTCAATATATTTAAATGGTCTTTAGAGCGTAAACTTGTAATCTATGGATTGCTTTGCGTTGTCCCTAGGATATGTGGTTGTAAGGTCAATTTCAAGATGGGATCTCGAATGCGAGTTTGACTATACATGGACGCATACCTTAAACTGTTCCTAATTAGAGAGTAATCACTCTGGGACATTGATTACTTGTAAATCAGCACGCATAATGTGTAGATGACCAATCTCACGGTCATAGGTACGGGGCACCAGCACATATGTGTAGGTGTTCATCCTGGGAGGATGTTCACTGAACTGATCTGCTGATGGATCTTCAGATAGTTAATTATCCCTAATGTCAACTGAAGATCCATCTGTCTCAGTAGTATCGTTGATCCTTTGACCTGAGACATTAATGTGGTCTTGCATGAGGATTGGTGTGGTTTAATATTTGGTTAAGTGACTTTAACCATAAGTCATGAAACACTGAATTATTAGCCACATTGAGATACATGCGAAGACCGTTAATGGTCAAGAGGGGATCGCTCACTGTCAGATATATCACAGACAGTTAATGAGTCATGACATGGACGCTCTACTAAATCCCTGGCCAGGGTGGTATCGGTTCGTTTGGAACGAATGTGAAATTATAATGGAGGTCATGGTCAGATGACACGATCACTAGTGGTTTGACGAAACCATACCACACGATCGGATCAGACTCATAGAATGAGCGAGAGATTATAGCGATACGGTAACTGATGACTTATAGGTGCCAGACAGGGTATAGATGAACTCGGCATCCTCTGGGATCACGCGGATTTGCTTGACCCAACGTGATCAAAAAGGTCTGGAACAAATTATACAGTTATTGGGAATAGTCGGTTTAATTTACTTCTAATTAGATTAGAAGTCAATGGATCTTTAAACTAGACTGATATTGGGCCTAGAGGATCACACACAAATAACTCTTGCATAACGGAATATTATTGTATGGAAAAATATACTAAAGCATTAAATTCTTTTGGGAAAAGAATTTATAAATAGCTTAAAAGTATATATGTAATAATATAAAGGGCATATATATAATATATGTATTATTAGGCTTGTTTGATAAATAAGCTAATAATAATATATTGATATATGATATACCCTCGGGTTTACTTTAACTACGGCAGTTAAAGATGGGTTTGGTTAAATGAGGCGGTTTAAGCTGCCGCCTTAACATTCCTATATATAACCCACTTATTCTCCAAACCCGTAACCTAAGAAATCAATCTATTCAAAAGGTTGGCCGTCAAGTGGAAAAGGAAGAGTTGGACTCTTCCCAGGTTCTTGAGGCAAGAGGGTTGGTATGGATTAAGCTCTAGAGGCCGGACGTTTGTGCGGCTCAAAGCTTCGAGGAGTACGGCATCGATTTTCACAGGATAACTTATTATGTGCAAGATGATAAATCTCGTATGATTTAGTTAGATCGATTTTGTTGCATCAATCGGAGTCTGAACCGGTTTGGAAAATCATTTTATTTTATGTTCTTCCGCTTCTGTGATTTCCCGGGGTTACAACCGAACCCAACAGTGGTATTAGAGATAGGTTTAGGTTCCTGTTGATGCAATTTGGAAGAACGATCTCTGTTGTAACATCATGTTCTAGTTCTTCAATTTTATTTTAATTTTTGGGCCCTAAAAAATTTATTTTTCGGAGACAGTGGGAGTTTGGACGGCTGGTTGGAACACCGTCGGGTTGTGGATGGCAGGCTGGGCCGTCGTCCATGGCCATGTAAACGGCACTTGGAGTGGCTGTCTTGAGCATAAACGACACTTGGAGTGGCCGTCGAGTTTGCAGATTTTTTTTTTTTTTTTGGAAAGTTTTTTTTTAAAAAAAAAACGGCCATGCGTGTGGCCATCCACCAAGTGGATGGCCAACATGGTGGCCGTCCACCAGAAGGGTGGACGGCCAGCCATATGGCCTTCCACTTGGTGGAAGGCACTTGGCCTTGCCGTCGGGTTAATTTTAAAAATTATTCAAAATTGATTATTGTCCAATTTTTCCTACTGTTAGGCGCACTGCGCTGCACTGGCCTAGAAAATTAAAAATTTATCTCAAAAATTAAGATAATTATCGGATATGATTAATTAAATTTATTGTTGATTAATCTGATAATTATCATGTAAATTTTGAGTTTAATTGAAGTTTATGTATAAATTCAAACTTTTGAATTTTTAATTATTAGATAATTGTTAAATTCAAATTTTGAGAAGATTATCGTTAAAATTTAAATTTTTAGTTTGTAAAATTATTGGATAATTTTCAAAGGAATAAATTGTGAGTTTTAATGAAAGATAATTGAAGACGATCATTTAATTAAATTGTATTTGATCATTGGATGATTAACTTGAATTTAAATTTTATGATTGTCTTAATTATCTTGATTGATTGAATTTAATTTTTAAATTCATGTGTGTATCCTGTTATACATATGGAATGGTTATGTGAATTGATGTTACTGTGATGCCTTAATTAGTTTGGTTTCTGTTAGATTAATTTTGAATGTAACAATGAGTTTTTCAAAATTAAACATGACCAAAATTTCTCGTATGCACAACTCATGATTTCAATCCATATATAAGGATTATTTTCAAAATAACCCTTCTGTGATTGATATGATTGTGTTTGGAATGGTGGTGATCATGGACTTAGCTCAGTTCGTTTTAGGCCCGTGAGCCTCCGTTCTTTCTCTATTTAATTTCCAATGTAATTCTATCTTCCTCCGATGAATGTAGTCGCCTTAAGGGCAACTGGAAATTATTTGGCATGTAATTCTTTTTCCGGCCTGCGAGCCGTGTAATTATTGTAATTAATGCTGCGGATGGAGTTTGAAAGCATGGAGGACGAACTGTAAGGATGATTCTGCTGCTTGAGAAGTAGGTTGGATATCTGCGTAGCTTTACTTAGAGTCCATGATCACCCAGGTTTATTTATTTGCATGGGATACATTTATTTTGAGCAATTATTAGGTACAGTAAATATATTGATCGTTTCGAATTGTGCGTCGTTAAACACATGAAAACGTTCAATCTAAATTTATCCGGCTCACTCAAATCAAAATTTGGAATTTTAATAGTGGTGAGTCCGAGTCGATCCACAGGGAGTTAGAATTTTAATTTTGAAAACTTTGGAATCTAGTTTTCTAAAAATTGATGAGAATTTGAATAACTAATTACTTAATTACGCTAAAACTCAATTAACTAATGCTACTTAAAAATATAATTACTTTAATTAAACAAATCTATTTTTTTTTCTTTTCTTTTTCGGAAATTAAACGCAAACATAATTGAAAAAAAAATAATAAACACAACTAAAATTTGTGACGAAGACATTGAAATTTAACTACGTGCAAAACACGATTTAATTAGAAATTACGAAACAACTACAAAGTTTAATTGTTTAATGAACTTAAACTAAATAATCAAAATATTAAATGACAATTAACTATCCCTAAACAATTAAATTAATTCTAAACTAATGGTGGAAGGGATAAAAATCTGTGGGCTGCTGGAACTGGACGTGCATGTGCTGTTGGTGGCTGGAGGTTGGAAGGATGCTGGCTGCGTTTGCTGCTGCGTGGATGAAGCTAGGACAGCTGCTGCTATGCGCTGGAAGGCTGGTTGTGTACGTGGCTGCTGGAGTGCATGCGAAGGACATGAAGGCTGCTGTTGCTGCACGTTGGCCAGGTTGGAGGGGCTGCTGTGGAAGAGACCTGCTGCTGGCGTGTAGAAAGAAGCTGCTGCTGGAGGTTGGCGCTGGAAGAGGTTGAAGGCTTCGTGGAGAAGGTTGCTTGTCTGCAACGTGGAGAGGCTGGAGCTTGTCGGGGGCTTCACCAAGTGCATGCACGAGGGAGAGTCTTCACCAAGTCTGCACGTGGAAGGAGGCTTGGCAGCTGCTGGTGGGTTGCTGGGAAGCTGCTGCTTGCTGCAGGTTGTGGAGAAGGCAGCGCATGCACGTGGAGAAGGTGGATGGCTGGGCGCTTTCCTGGTGGGTGCACTGAAGAGCAGCTGCTAGTGCGTGGAGAAGCTGGCGCGTGGAAACCGTGAAAGCCTGCACGTTGCTGCTGGTACACCGCCGCTGGAAGTGCATGGAGGACTTCAACAGGTGCTGCGGGCGTTGGAGGAAGGAGCTTGGAGCTGCTGCTGCCGGGGTGCGTGGAAACCGTGAAAGCCTGCACGTTGCAGGAGGAAGCTGCTGGGAGGTGCTGGAGGCCGGCAACGTGAAGGAGAGGAGGAAATCCTGGTTGCTGCGTGGAAGGATGTTGCTTGCAGCTGGGCAACGCGTAGGTGGAGGATGCTAGAGCGTTGCCGGCGCGTGGATGGCTTGCAGGTATGCGTTGGAGGTGCAGCTTTGCAGCCGTTTGGGTTGCTTCAGACTAGAGCTGCCGCGCGTGGGAACCAGAGAGAACTCGAGTGAGGAGCCGTGGAGGGAGGAAGAGAAGAGAGGCTGCGGGAAAGGGGAATAAGGGAGAGAGGGAATCTGCTGGAAAGAGAGCAAAGAAGAGAGGTGTGTGGGAAACCGAGAGAGGGACGGAGGGCTGCGGGGGAAGGAAAATTGAGAGAGGAACTGAGAGAGGGATAACCGGAGAGAGGGAGAGATAGAATCTGGAGAGAGGTTGAGAGAGCCGGAGGAGGAGAGAACAGAGATAGTGCTGGGAGAGGCTGAGAGGGAGGAAGAGAGGGGCGTGGAAGAAAGGGTACGGCTGGGAGAGGCTGGGAAACGGAGAGAGAGGAGGAGAGTGCAAGAAGAGGAGTTCGGTGAGAAGAGAGAGAGAAGACTGGGGAAGACGTCCGGCTGAGCAAGGAAGACCCGAGGAGGGCGGAAGAGAAGAGAGGGAGCGGGAATAAAAAGAGAGAGAAGGAACTTATAGGGGGCTGCGGAGGTTTGAGTTGGAAAGGGAGGAGGAAAAACCGAAGAACGTGGGAGAGGCTGAGAAAACAAAAAAAGGAAATTGGAGAAGAAATAGGATTGTGGTTTAGGAAATTGGAGAGAAGGAAAGAAATAGTGGGTTTTGGGAAACTCCAGCGAAGGAAAGAGTCAATTTACATTTTTACCCCTGTTTTAGTTGAAATCCGCACACTGGACTTCCCCCAAATTTTCGGAAACTCCTCTAGCTGCACTGCATCATCGGCATGTCCTGTTCACATCAAATAAATATAATTTAGCGCATTATCATAAAAATATCATCATATTTATTCATTTTGTCTCGGTTTTGTCGAAAAACCGCAAATGCGCTACACTCCTTTGATCACATGAAATGACGATGTTTTTAAGTTAGAATTTGATGAAATTGGTACCGTTGGACTTGTTACACAATTATCTATCATTTCATGCTATTTTGCTGATAAAAACATGAGTATGATGCATATGGTTGCCTTTAAATGATCAATTTAACACTTTATCACACCCCCCAACTTACCTATTGCTAGTCCCTTAGCAATGCAAATAAGGAAATGTTAGGACAAATAATGAATTATCATGCTTCATTTGTAGTATCTTTCACAATCAATTTAAGTGTAGCCGTTTGGTTGAGCTAAAAAGTTTTTATATCCCACAATATTTTGATTCAGACAGGTGATTGTGCATGAAATTTGACACACTTAGAACTCGTTTCCGACCTTTCTGGTATATTCTTGCCTTTACTACCCTTTAGATAAGACTACTTGGGGAGGGGAAGAGAATAAAAGATTTCCCGATCAGTCAGTGATGACCGTTTTTCAGTTCCCGTCCCAACTCAGCACTTTTCACGACTTGGTCATACTTTTGGTACGATGGACTTTTTAGCGTGGCGTTTCTTCATTTTATTGTACTTTTGCTTTTGAGAGTGCGTACTTTTTGCCAATCTCTTTGAATTTCCTGAGGGGAGGTGCGTACTTTTTGCCACCTACCTTCCTTTAGCTCTTTTGTCGCCTTCTTTTGCCTTTTAGTGTTTACAGCTGTCCATTTTAACTGACCGCCTCTTTTAGAGTACTGAGTGGGACAGTCCCCTATTACGGATCTTACACATTCCTTTCGTTCAACCCAAAAGAAAAATTAGAATAAGTAGTCTTATCCTTGAGGATAATTCCAGCAATTCTATACTTTTAAGATCTTTCATTTATTCTAAGTTGCCGTGTGTGTGTGAAAATCATCCTGCCGTGGATTTTTGTAGAATGGGATATTTAAACTTTACAGGCTCTTTAACCAATATGACTAACAGAAAACTGATTTGTTTAAGATTTACTTAATGAAACATGATTTTCATGCAATTTTTTTTTTTTTTTAGGATGCGAAAAGAAGTTTTTGAAAAAATTTGACCATTTTTCAGTGAGAGATATCAGTTTTCTTCAAAAGATTTTCAATAAATGCATATGATTGTCCCACCCCCCAACTTGATTGACATTGTCCTCAATGGCATAAAAGATATGGAAAACACGCAGCCAAAAGAGAATTTGTGAAGGAGCGAAACAACCTGTAATGACAAGGATGCGACATACCCACGACGATCGCTGCTCAGGGACCTAAAAGGAAAAGAAATACCAAAAACTGAAGTAAAATATTGGGTTGCCTCCTAACAAGCGTTAAGTTTATCGTCTTCAGCCAGACGGAAGTTCAGTTAATGTGGATCACTCAGTTCTATGGACTCAGGTGGTGCATTTTGAAGATTTTCAATGAATGGTTTCAACTGTTGACCATTAACAGTGAAAGTGTTCCTGCTCTTAGGATTCAGAATTTTAACGGCTCCATGATCGAAGGCTTTAACGACCACGAAGGGTCCATCCCATCTGGATTTCAGTTTTCCAGGAAATAGGCGAAGCCTAGAATTAAATAGCCAAACTTTCTGATTGGGAAGAAATGATTTTCTGACAATATGTTTATCATGAAAAGCTTTAGTTTTGGCTTTATAAATCTTTGAATTTTCATAGGCCTCGTTGCGTAACTCTTCCAGCTCACTCAGTTGTAAGGTTCGGTGGGAACCAGCTTGGGCTAGGTCCAGATTGACTTGTTTAATGGCCCAATAAGCCCTATGTTCCAATTCCACCGGAAGGTGGCACGCTTTTCCAAAAACCAGGCGATAAGGAGACATGCCAATAGGGGTTTTGTAAGCGGTCCGATAGGCCCATAAAGCATCATCTAATCTTTCAGACCAATCTTTTCTATCGGGCCTAACGGACTTTTGCAGAATATTCTTGATCTCCTTATTGGAAACTTCCACTTGGCCACTGGTTTGGGGGTGATAAGGGGTAGCTACTTTATGATTAATCCCATATTTCTTAAGCAAAGCCCGAAATTGGTAATTCGTGAAATGCGTTCCCCCATCACTAATGATAGCTTTGGGACACCCGAACCGAGAAAAGATATTCTTCTGAACGAATTTAATGACCACTTTATGATCATTGGTTCGGGTGGCTACTGCTTCAATCCATTTTGAGACATAATCCACCGCTACCAGAATATATGTATGTCCAAAAGAAGGTGGAAAAGGTCCCATAAAGTCAATTCCCCAAATGTCAAAGACTTCAACCACCAAAATTGGGTTGAGTGGCATCATATCCCTTTTCGCCATATTTCCTACGGCCTGACATCGGAGGCACGTTTTGCTGAACTCATGGGCGTCTTTGAAAAGTGTGGGCCAGTAAAAACCACTTTGCAGGACTTTGGCTGCAGTTTTCTTTCCTGAGAAATGGCCCCCACAAGCTAGATTATGACAGAAGTTGAGAACACTCTGTTGTTCTTCTTCAGGAACACATCGCCTAATGATTTGATCAGGACAGAATTTGAATAATTCAGGATCTTCCCAGAAATAATATTTTTCCTGAGAAAAGAATTTGTCCTTTTCACTTTTAGTCCATCCTTCCGGAAGCTGATTAGTCACCTTGTAATTGACAATATGAGCATACCAAGGTGCAACAGTGTGAGAAATGGTCAATAGATGCTCATCAGGAAAGGAATCAGTGATTGGTGTACTGTTGAAATGTGGCTGGTGCGTTGCATAATCCGAATGGCATTCTCCTAAAAGCAAACGTGCCATAAGGGCACGTGAAGGTGGTCTTTTCTTGATCTTCCGGGTAAATAGCCACTTGATTATACCCGAAGTACCCATCTAAGAAGCAGAAGTACTTCTTGCCCGATAACTTTTCCAGAATCTGATCCATGAATGGGAGTGGAAAGTGGTCCTTCTTAGTCATTAGATTCAACTTTCGGTAATCAATACACACTCTCCATCCCGTGGTGAGCCTAGTGGGTACCTCTTCTCCATGATCATTCTTAATAACAGTTAATCCAGATTTCTTGGGTACCACTTGAGTTGGGCTGACCCATTTACTGTCTGATATTGGGTAAATAATACCCGCATCCAGCCATTTCACAACTTCCTTCTTCACCACTTCTTTCATATTGGGATTAAGCCGCCTTTGCATCTCCCGACTGGGCTTAGAATTCTCTTCCATATAGATATGATGCATGCAAATGGACGGGCTAATTCCCTTTAAATATGCCACCGACCATCCAATAGCACCCTTGTGGTCTTTGAGGACCTCGGTTAATTGGGCCTCCTGCGGCGATGTGAGATTTGCCGCAATGATGACCGGGAGAGTTTGGTCCGGGCCCAAAAAGATATACTTGAGAGACTCAGGTAATGGTTTGAGTTCAAGCTCAGGAGGGTCCTCTAAGGATGGCAGAGCAGGCTCAGACTGTAAGGCTGGTAAAGGTTCAACCTTGGGCCAAGATGTTAATGGGCCAGGAGAGTCCTTTAGAGTGTTGGCTTCCTCCAAAAAGTCATATGTGGACATCTCATTTTCTTCAACCAGATTATCCAATATATCAATAGTGTGGCATTCTTTTTCATGATATGGGTATTGAGATGCTTTGAAGACATTAATCTGGACCCTTTGACCCCCGAATGAAATGTCCATTATGCCAGTTTCACAATTTATATTAGCTTTGGTAGTGGCTAAGAATGGACGACCTAAGATGATCGGGGTGTGAATGAGTTCCTCAGGTAATGCCATATCCAGAATAAGAAAATCCACGGGAAAATAACAATCATGAACCTTTACAATGACATCCTCAATTAATCCCCGTGGAGTTTTAACAGACCTATCAGCTAATTGCAAGATGATGGATGTGGGCTTTAATTCTCCAATATCAAATTTTTCATAAATAGCTGTTGGCAATAGATTTACACTCGCACCTAGATCCAATAAAGCTCTATCAAATGTAACTCCAGCTAAGTCACATGAAATTAGAGGTGCTCCAGGATCCTTTAACTTCTTGGGTAAATGATTCATTACAATTGCACTAACATCCTCAGAAAGCCGAACCTTTTCGGGTGCCATTCTAGATTCTCTTCGTGGAGTACATAATTCCTTGAGAAACTTAGCATAAGCTGGCACATGCTTGATGGCATCGAGGAGTGGAATATTAATTTCGACTTGTTTGAACAAATCCAACAACTCCTCATTATGGGCCAGTTTCTTCCTGGTATTGGGCTTAGCTAACAAGGCATTAGGAAATGGCACCCTAGGTTTATAAGAACTTGGGCCTTCATCAATCTTCCCTTTTCCTTTCAGATCCTCCTCCAACTTCTCTATGCTGGGTTCATCTTCACTCTCACTTTCAATTTCCTGAGGCCCATCAGTAGAACCTTTGGCTAACTCTCCATCTGTATGTGGTTTTTCTAAACTTCTCCCACTCCTAAGGGCTGAAATGGCTTTAGCATTCTCAAATTGTGGCCTTTTAGGTTGTGGTACCGGGCCAGGCTGAGGTAAAAGGCCCGATTGCTGTGGAAAACCCGGAGGTTGATTCCTTGGATTGGCAACGGGTTGACTAGGAAGTTGGCCTACTTCTCTTCTCATCGCGGCCTCAGCTAGTTGGCCCATTTGACTTTCCAACTTAGCAATGGATTGTTGCTGGGTCAAAATCAGTTGTTGGAGTTGAGTGAATTTATCATCAAAGTTGGGCTGAGGAGGTTGTTGGTAAGTGGGTGGAGGATGGTATTGGGTTGGCTGTCCTGATTGGAATGAATGATAGTGGGCCGGTTGACCCGATTGGAATTGGGCCGATTGACCTGATTGATACGGGGCCGGTTGACCTGATTGATACTAGGCCGGTTGAGAAAATTGGGTTTGAGGTCCCCTAGCCTGAACATTTCCATAGAAATTAGATTGTTGTTGGAATGAGTTCTGTGGCTTTTGGGCTTGATGCATAGGAGGATGGGACATTGGTAATGGGGCCTGCTGATTCTTCCAAGAGAAATTAGGGTGATTTCTCCAGCCATGATTGTAAGTATTTGAGAATGGATCATTATTGGGCCTGGAGAATCCTTGGGCGGCCTGAACTTGTTCTTGAATGAATGGTGGAAGTTGGGCCGCAGTTGGGCATTCATTCACTTGATGGGTTGGACTTGCGCATAAGGCACAAATATCATGATTGGTAGAAGATGGGCCTTCATATGGACTAGAGTGTGTTGGGTAAGTAGGCTCTTGCTTGTTTAAGGCCAAGAGTTGGTCTAGTTTATGGGCCAAGATGTCTACCTTATCCAATTTCTGATTAATCAGATTTATGTCCATTCTAGATTCGGGCTCTCCACGGGCCTTAAGTTCATACATTCCAGTCCGTTTAGATGGCCCAACAGACCTTTCATAAGATGATAATGAGGCATGATTAATGGAATTTTCACTTAACATCTCAAACAGATCATAGGCCTCATCTTCATTTTTCATCATAAATGCCCCTCCACATGAAGCATCCACCATCTGTCTGAACTGTTCAGACAATCCTTTATAGAATGCTTGGACAATTTGCCATTTTGAAAGCCCATGATGAGGGCATTTTCTAAGCAATTCTTTCAGTCTTTTCCAAGATTCATGGATCAATTCCCCGGGAGTTTGGGTAAAACTCGTGATGGCCCGTCTCATGGTATTGGTCCGCCCGATGGGATAGAACTTCTTGAGAAATTCTTTCTGCATTTCTTCCCATGTCCTAATGGGCCTTCCTATGGTTCCCAACCAATATTTAGCCTTGTCCTTTAATGAAAAGGGAAATAAGGTCAATTTAAGGCCATCATCGGTGAAATTCTGGATTTTCACCGTGGAACAAATTTCTAGAAATTCATCCAGATGCTTATAAGGATCTTCATTAGTATTCCCATAAAAGGATGGGAGCATCTGAATGGTGCTAGATTTGATTCCATATTGATTGGCTGGATTCTGAGGAAGATGAATACAAGATGAAGGTTGATATCGATTTGGAATGAAATAGTCCTTCATTTGCTTTGGTGGGTCCTGATTATCAGCCATTGGATCTTGTGGTGGATTTCTTTGATGTAGGATTCTTTCTATTTCAGCAAGTGGTCCTAGAAGGTTAGGGTTTTGAGATCTCCTACCTTGCATGCACTAGGACTGATGGAGAGAAGATTTTGTTTTCTATTTCTTGTTTTTTTTTTTTAAATGCAAACAATTTTGGCAATCAAATTATCCTAATGATCTAATGTTAACCTAAACTCTCTATGTGAATTTTCTTACAAGGTGAATGGAGTCCACCTCGAGTCACAACCACAATCAGTCAACGGCCAGGTAAGAGGTGGGGTAGTGGGAGGCTCCCCCTACTTTCGTAGGGACCTAATTAGAGAACCACTTTCCCGCTTAGACGTTTGCCTTTTTACCTCTAGCCTAGACACCGTTTCCAAAAATGGAGGCAACTCGAGATTTAAACCACTCACGGTGTAAACCTTAGATTCTCTTTCGACTTGCTTTTAGTTGGATTAGGAAATGCCAATGCAAGGAAGGTGATTTGTGGGCTAAGGAAGGGTGATCAAATCCCTACCTTATGTGGTTAAAGTTGCTGCCCTTACTGTCTTTTTTGAATGCAATACAAGGCAACAAATTAATGCAAGGTGTGTTGATGCAATCATGAATGACTTGCTAAAAATTGAAACACGTACCTTTCCCCCGCAATCTTCAACAATTTATGGAAATAGCTGTGAACGGAAACTAACTCATGCTTTCCAAAGATGATGAATGCCTAGCATGGAAAGTTTCTAATCTTGTCAATGAAGGTTTTTAAATTTGGATGTTCCTCTTTTTGTTTCTTTTTTTAGTTAATGGAAACCTATCTAAACTAGAAACTACAAAAAAGGAAACTAACTAAAGTAAGGAAATTGAAACATAGAAAGTTGGAACACACTGACCATGATTTCGCTTTCCTTTTCTTTTTTTCTTTTTTTTTTCAATTTACCTGCAAAAATAAGAAAAATAAGGTTAGTTAGAGACTAATTACACTAAATCCAAGATAATCAAAATTAAAAATCTAACTCCCCGGCAACGGCGCCAAAAATTGATCGTTTCGAATTGTGCGTCGTTAAACACATGAAAACGTTCAATCTAAATTTATCCGGCTCACTCAAATCAAAATTTGGAAATTTAATAGTGGTGAGTCCGAGTCGATCCACAGGGAGTTAGAATTTTAATTTTGAAAACTTTGGAATCTAGTTTTCTAAAAATTGATGTGAATTTGAATAACTAATTACTTAATTACGCTAAAACTCAATTAACTAAAGCTACTTAAAAATATAATTACTTAATTAAACAAATCTATTTTTTTTTCTTTTCTTTTTCAGAAATTAAACGCAAACACAATTGAAAAAAAAATAATAAACACAACTAAAATTTGTGACGAAGACATTGAAATTTAACTACGTGCAAAACACGATTTAATTAGAAATTACGAAACAACTACAAAGTTTAATTGTTTAATGAACTTAAACTAAATAATCAAAATATTAAATGACAATTAACTATCCCTAAACAATTAAATTAATTCTAAACTAATGGAGGAAGGGATAGAAATCTGTGGGCTGCTGGAACTGGACGTGCATGTGATGTTGGTGGCTGGAGGTTGGAAGGATGCTGGCTGCGTTTGCTGCTGCGTGGATGAAGCTAGGACAGCTGTTGCTATGCGCTGGAAGGTTGGTTGTGTACGTGGCTGCTGGAGTGCATGCGAAGGACAGGAAGGCTACTGTTGCTGCACGTTGGCCAGGTTGGAGGGGTTGCTGTGGAAGAGACCTGCTGCTGGCGTGTAGAAAGAAGCTGCTACTGGAGGTTGGCGCTGGAAGAGGTTGAAGGCTTCGTGGAGAAGGTTGCTTGTCTGCAACGTGGAGTGGCTGGAGCTTGTCGGGGGTTTCACCAAGTGCATGCACGAGGGGGAGTCTTCACCAAGTCTGCACGTGGAAGGAGGCTTGGCAGCTGCTGGTGGGTTGCTGGGAAGCTGCTGCTTGCTGCAGGTTGTGGAGAAGGCAGCGCATGCACGTGGAGAAGGTGGATGGCTGGGCGCTTGCCTGGTGTGTAACGACCCGCCATCCTATGACCGGAGACCCGGTCACTAAATGGATGTCGGCCCATTAACTGCGGGTTCACACTCGGATCTCACACAACACGTCTGGAGGAGTAAGTGCTAAACAAGGCTAAATATAACAATCACACGGACTACAAGGTAAGCAAGTGCGCGGGAAGGAAAAATAACAATGTCCGTATACAGTCCAACAATAATTACATGTCCAACAATTAAATAAGTACAGGCAGAAGGAAGTACAACAACATCGGGGCATACCCCGGAACTAAGCAGCTGCTGGTCCGCACACCAAGGAGACTCCACGCTACCGCTCGCCTCGAGGTCCACACCTGAAACCGCAGGGAGTGAGCCACACCAGAAATGGGCTCAGTAGGGATCATCCGATCTCCTGCCTCCCACTCACACACCCACAAGTGTAACAACAGGAATATATGGCAATTAAGTAAAGCAGTAAACATAGCACCCCAGTCAGATGTGAAACGTACGATAAGCAGTGTAACAAGAACCATTCTAAGCAACCCGAAGAACCCAACACAGAGTAACGTCCCACAGCCAAAGTCCACGAAGCGACTGAACCACACTGTCAACCGAAGTCAAACGTCGCCTCCCAACACTACCACCACAGCTCACGCCTATCCACCCCTACAGTGTTCCGGGGCACTGTAGGGTGAGGCAGTGAGTCAAACTAGGACTAGCTGGAACCAGTGTACCGCCACTGCCAGCTACGTGTGCACACAAGCAGTCTAGACTACTGTCCTACCGTCCGGATTGCCTCCACGCTAGGCCTCAGCGCTTTCAGGAGGGCCCTGGGGACCGGCGAACCCCCGTCAAGCCGAAGCTACATGAACTACCCACAAACCCAACTCTCCCGGGCTGCGTCAGGCCAAAGGGCTAAGGGTACCACTCGTAACCGTGATCAAAGGTCACATCAGGCCCAATGGCTAAAGGGTAAACCAACTCCCACCAGTACCACAGCCAGCTCCACAGCAAGAAACACGCCGGAAGCTGTCACGACGAACAGGGAAACCCCGACCCGCTGAGGACAAACAGCGACCCCTCTGATAGCACACCGGCTACTCCGGCCCGTCGGGCTCAAGGCGATCCTGCTTCCCTCAGCCAAAGGTAAAGCACACATGTACCCCTTCTCACTGGTACAGCTCACAGACACCATGACCCTGTCCCCATCGGTCCATGGTGACAAACGTAAACCACAGTTATTCCGATCCACATTCGCATAACACAACCACACATATAACATGATTCCATTCGCACGGTAAACCTCAGTCTCATTATATAGTTAAAGCACACACACACAGGTGATGCAATTTCGCTCACGCAGAAGTCCTCCGTCTCAGTATACAACCCAAAGCATGCATTTGAACCATCCCACCGTGAAACACGCATGAGATAACAGAATTAAAGCATTCCTGTCTTGAATCGCGTCGACCTAGGTCGACGCCATTCAAGATCCTCAGACAGGTTTATTAAAAGACAGATTATCCCTTAAAACGCGTCCACCAGTAAAGCCGCCGTTTAAAACGCGTCAGGGTCGCCAGACGCCATTCAACCCAGAAATCCAGATTGCAGAACCCTTAAATGGGGGCATTTCCTACCTAAATGGCGTCATGATGGCCCGACGTCCTTCTGAAAGGCGTCGTCCATCCATGACGTCATTTAGCGCAGAACTGACCAGACGTACTGACCACACGTCTTTCGGAAAGGAGTCGACCAGGCACGACGCCATTTAGCGTCAGAAACCAGTTTTCCTGGTTCAACCCGAGGGTCTCACCCTTGAACCCCAAGCACCCCGAAAAGCCCCAAAACCAAAAGGGGGAAGATGAGAACGTCAAGGACCACGATCATGCTATGAAACCACGTCCACAAACACCGCCATTCCCACAAGGAATCCCCCTAAACATGCTCAATCTAACCCCAAACACGCCACATCACGCCAAGAAGCAAACGAGCACACATGCAAGGTTTCGTCCCCCTACCGGTTCTCGAACTCCGCCGAGTTCCGTGCCGCCGTCCCGCCGCACCGCACACGGCCGCCGGTACCCTCGAGGACGCCACCACTCCGCCGGGACGTCGGCCGCCGTCCGGAGAGTGGAACACCGCGAAGGAAGTGGTGGAGGTAGAGGTGAGAGGTAAGGTGGTGTTGGAGTGGTGGAAGAGGAAGAAGAGGAAGGGAAGGGGAAGAAGAGCGTCGGAGAGGGCGGAGAGAGCGAAGAGAGAGAGAGTGAAGGCGAGAATGAGGGAAAGAAGGGAAGGCTCGCGGTGTCAACCAGAATCCCGCTAAAACGCGTCGATCGAGGCAGACGCCTATCAGTCTGACAGGACGGCCGTACTGACAGCGGTCTGAAACGCGTCGCCCACTGTGGACGCCATTCAGACGACAGGACAGGCCGTACTGACAACGCTCTGGCGCCGCACCCTGACATCGCAGAGGTCACAGTCCGAATCGCGTCGACCAAGCACGACGCCGTTCAGATGATGTGACCGGGGCCGTACTCTCGCGGCCCGAAACCCGCCCACGTGGCGCAACAACCTGCAGACCTAAATGGCGTCCACACAACCTGACGCCTTTTGAAAGGCGTCGAGCAGTGCTGACGCCATTCAGCCAGGAATCTCAAGACCCCTCACAGGGTCCAAACCAAGGGATCCGACCCGAACCCGACCCGAAAACAGAACCCGAAATTTCAGTCCTTACAATCTCCCCCCCTTAAAAGAATTTAGTCCTCGAAATTGCAACCGCTCAATGCTCAACTCGGCTAACCCACACATGCCGACACACACCAATAACAACAATCATTCTCACCAATCACCCACACAGGGTTCCAACATATTCACGCCAAGCTAACTAAGATTCTTAATTCTGACAAGAGCTGATAGATTAAAACAACCATACATTAACAAGGCACAAATTACAGAACCGATTTCTCCTCCATCCCGAATACATACAAGTGCCACACGAGTTCACAACCACCTCTGAAAAGACAAAATAAAAGTGCTCTCCTAGCACAACCCCTCGGACCTCCACAAGGAAACGCGACTCCAATCACACCTTGAGCACTCACTAACCGCTCGGTCCCTGACCTGCCTGGTTCTTCTGGGGACAATTCCTCGCGAGATGTCCCTTCCGACCACAAGTGAAACAGCTACCGGTGATCAAGGGACATATCCGGTTGCCATGAAACCTGCTACATCGGGGGCAACGATCTGTAGTGCCCCGCCTCGCCTCCTGCTGCCAGCCGTCCTCTGTCTCCATCTGCTGAACCGAACCATCCTCCTCCTCGCCATAAGGTACCTCCTGGAACTCGACCTCAAAGGAACTCGGATCATTTGACGAGAAGGCTGTCGATCTATCCCTGCTCTGCTGCTTCCCCTGTGCCGAATGCTCCGATTCCCTCGCCGTGTGTTGGAACTGCATCTCCACTGCTGCCGCGCACTGAACTGCTGACGCCAGGTCCTTACAACAATGGGCCGCCACAAACTCTCTCAGATCATGCCGAAGTCCATCCACAAATTTCTCCGTCCTCAGATCCTCACGCTCAGATATGTGTGGAGCAAATCTTCCCAGAGCTACAAATTTCATTTGATACTCTAGGACGGACAAATCATCCTGCACCAATTCCATAAACTCCCTTTCCTTGGCCCTACGAACGTGCCTCGGAAAGTACTGTCCACTAAACTCTCTCACGAAGCCTTCCCAAGGAATCTCTCTCAAAGGCCTATCTGGAAACATCAACCCCTTGATGGTAACCCACCAATCGTAAGCATCGCCCTTCAGAAAGTAGGTTGCCAACAAGGTCTTGTCACTCTCCGCACATTCTAGGACATCAAACACCTTCTCCACCTCCTTAACCCACTGAGCTGCTGCATCTGGAACAGGCTGACCCGTGAAAGAAGGGGGTTTCAGCTTCAAGAATCGCTCCACCACCGTGGATTGGCTACCTCGGGAGCTGGACCCCTCACTTCCATCTCCCTGCTGATATCTAGACATAGCCCCAATCACAGCTTCCATAAAGCGATCCACATTATGGCCTTCTGCCCTCGAACCACCACCATCTGCTCTCGCACCCCGAGCCACCGGAGCTCTCCGCTTCGGCGCCATCGCTGCTCCACAACACGCAAATCGAACCAAAACACGTCAAATCCTATCGATCTACACCAGCAGCCATCGCCTGTACAGACTCGCACTTATTGTTAGACTATAATATCTAACCCAATTTATCACATACTCGACCAGACTGAGCTCTGATACCAAATGTAACGACCCGCCATCCTATGACCGGAGACCCGGTCACTAAATGGATGTCGGCCCAATAACTGCGGGTTCACACCCGGATCTCACACAACACGTCTGGAGGAGTAAGTGCTAAACAAGGCTAAATATAACAATCACACGGACTACAAGGTAAGCAAGTGCGCAGGAAGGAAAAATAACAATGTCCGTATACAGTCCAACAATAATTACATGTCCAACAATTAAATAAGTACAGGCAGAAGGAAGTACAACAACATCGGGGCATACCCCGGAACTAAGCAGCTGCTGGTCCGCACACCAAGGAGACTCCACGCTACCGCTCGCCTCGAGGTCCACACCTGAAACCGCAGGGAGTGAGCCACACCAGAAATGGGCTCAGTAGGGATCATCCGATCCCCTGCCTCCCACTCACACACCCACAAGTGTAACAACAGGAATATATGGCAATTAAGTAAAGCAGTAAACATAGCACCCCAGTCAGATGTGAAACGTACGATAAGCAGTGTAACAAGAACCATTCTAAGCAACCCGAAGAACCCAACACAGAGTAACGTCCCACAGCCAAAGTCCACGAAGCGACTGAACCACACTGTCGACCGAAGTCAAACGTCGCCTCCCAACACTACCACCACAGCTCACGCCTGTCCACCCCTACAGTGTTCTGGGGCACTATAGGGTGAGGCAGTGAGTCAAACTAGGACTAGCTGGAACCAGTGTACCGCCACTGCTAGCTACGTGTGCACACAAGCAGTCTAGACTACTGTCCTACCGTCCGGATTGCCTCCACGCTAGGCCTCAGCGCTTTCAGGAGGGCCCTGGGGACTGGCGAACCCCCGTCAAGCCGAAGCTACATGAACTACCCACAAACCCAACTCTCCCGGGCTGCGTCAGGCCAAAGGGCTAAGGGTACCACTCGTAACCGTGATCAAAGGTCACATCAGGCCCAATGGCTAAAGGGTAAACCAACTCCCACCAGTACCACAGCCAGCTCCACAGCAAGAAACACGCCGGAAGCTGTCACGACGAACAGGGAAACCCCGACCCGCTGAGGACAAACAGCGACCCCTCGGATAGCACACCGGCTACTCCGGCCCGTCGGGCTCAAGGCGATCCTGCTTCCCTCAGCCAAAGGTAAAGCACACATGTACCCCTTCTCACTGGTACAGCTCACAGACACCATGACCCTGTCCCCATCGGTCCATGGTGACAAACGTAAACCACAGTTATTCCGATCCACATTCGCATAACACAACCACACATATAACATGATTCCATTCGCACGGTAAACCTCAGTCTCATTATATAGTTAAAGCACACACACACAGGTGATGCAATTTCGCTCACGCAGAAGTCCTCCGTCTCAGTATACAACCCAAAGCATGCATTTGAACCATCCCACCGTGAAACACGCATGAGATAACAGAATTAAAGCATTCCTGTCTTGAATCGCGTCAACCTAGGTCGACGCCATTCAAGATCCTCAGACAGGTTTATTAAAAGACAGATTATCCCTTAAAACGCGTCCACCAGTAAAGCCGCCGTTTAAAACGCGTCAGGGTCGCCAGACGCCATTCAACCCAGAAATCCAGATTGCAGAACCCTTAAATGGGGGCATTTCCTACCTAAATGGCGTCATGATGGCCCGACGTCCTTCTGAAAGGCGTCGTCCATCCATGACGTCATTTAGCGCAGAACTGACCAGACGTACTGACCACACGTCTTTCGGAAAGGAGTCGACCAGGCACGACGCCATTTAGCGTCAGAAACCAGTTTTCCTGGTTCAACCCGAGGGTCTCACCCTTGAACCCCAAGCACCCCGAAAAGCCCCAAAACCAAAAGGGGGAAGATGAGAACGTCAAGGACCACGATCATGCTATGAAACCACGTCCACAAACACCGCCATTCCCACAAGGAATCCCCCTAAACATGCTCAATCTAACCCCAAACACGCCACATCACGCCAAGAAGCAAACGAGCACACATGCAAGGTTTCGTCCCCCTACCGGTTCTTGAACTCCGCCGAGCTCCGTGCCGCCGTCCCGCCGCACCGCACACCGCCGCCGGTACCCTCGAGGACGCCGCCACTCCGCCGGGACGTCGGCCGCCGTCCGGAGAGTGGAACACCGCGAAGGAAGTGGTGGAGGTAGAGGTGAGAGGTAAGGTGGTGTTGGAGTGGTGGAAGAGGAAGAAGAGGAAGGGAAGGGGAAGAAGGGCGTCGGAGAGGGCGGAGAGAGTGAAGAGAGAGAGAGTGAAGGTGAGAATGAGGGAAAGAAGGGAAGGCTCGCGGGGTCAACCATAATCCCACTAAAATGCGTCGATCGAGGCAGACGCCTATCAGTCTGACAGGACGGCCGTACTGACAGCGGTCTGAAACGCGTCGCCCACCGTGGACGCCATTCAGACGACAGGACAGGCCGTACTGACAACGCTCTGGCGCCGCACCCTGACATCGCAGAGGTCACAGTCCGAATCGCGTCGACCAAGCACGACGCCGTTCAGATGATGTGACCGGGGCCGTACTCTCGCGGCCCGAAACCCGCCCACGTGGCGCAACAACCTGCAGACCTAAATGGCGTCCACACAACCTGACGCCTTTTGAAAGGCGTCGAGCAGTGCTGACGCCATTCAGCCAGGAATCTCAAGACCCCTCACAGGGTCCAAACCAAGGGATCCGACCCGAACCCGACCCGAAAACAGAACCCAAAATTTCAGTCCTTACATGGTGGGTGCACTGAGGAGCAGCTGCTAGTGCGTGGAGAAGCTGGCGCGTGGAAACCGTGAAAGCCTGCACGTTGCTGCTGGTACACCGCCGCTGGAAGTGCGTGGAGGACTTCAACAGGTGCTGCGGGCGTTGGAGGAAGGAGCTTGGAGCTGCTGCTGCCGGGGTGCGTGGAAACCGTGAAAGCCTGCACGTTGCAGGAGGAAGCTGCTGGGAGGTGCTGGAGGCCGGCAACGTGAAGGAGAGGAGGAAATCCTGGTTGCTGCGTGGAAGGGTGTTGCTTGCAGCTGGGCAACGCGTGGAGATGGAGGATGCTAGAGCGTTGCCGGCAGGTGGATGGCTTGCAGGTATGCGTTGGAGGTGCAGCTTTGCATCCGTTTGGGTTGCTTCAGACTGGAGCTGCCGCGCGTGGGAACCAGAGAGAACCCGAGAGAGGAGCCGTGGAGGGAGGAAGAGAAGAGAGGCTGCGGGAAAGGGGAATAAGGGAGAGAGGGAATCTGCTGGAAAGAGAGCAAAGAAGAGAGGTGTGTGGGAAACCGAGAGAGGGACAGAGGGCTGCGGGGGAAGGAAAATTGAGAGAGGAACTGAGAGAGGGATAACCGGAGAGAGGGAGAGATAGAATCTGGAGAGAGGTTGAGAGAGCCGGAGGAGGAGAGAACAGAGATAGTGCTGGGAGAGGCTGAGAGGGAGGAAGAGAGGGGCGTGGAAGAAAGGGTACGGCTGGGAGAGGCTGGGAAACGGAGAGAGAGGAGGAGAGTGCAAGAAGAGGAGTTCGGTGAGAAGAGAGAGAGAAGACTGGGGAAGACGTCCGGCTGAGTAAGGAAGACCCGAGGAGGGCGTAAGAGAAGAGAGGGACCGGGAATAAAAAGAGAGAGAAGGAACTTATAGGGGGCTGCGGAGGTTTGAGTTGGAAAGGGAGGAGGAAAAACCGAAGAACGTGGGAGAGGCTGAGAAAACAAAAAAAGGAAATTGGAGAAGAAATAGGATTGTGGTTTAGGAAATTGGAGAGAAGGAAAGAAATAGTGGGTTTTGGGAAACTCCAGCGAAGGAAAGAGTCAATTTGCATTTTTACCCCTGTTTTAGTTGAAATCCACACACTGGACTTCCCCCAAATTTTCGGAAACTCCTCTAGCTGCACTGCATCATCGGCATGTCCTGTTCACATCAAATAAATATAATTTAGCGCATTATCATAAAAATATCATCATATTTATTCATTTCGTCTCGGTTTTGTCGAAAAACCGCAAATGCGCTACACTCCTTTGATCACATGAAATGACGATGTTTTTAAGTCAGAATTTGATGAAATTGGTACCGTTGGACTTGTTACACAATTATCTATCATTTCATGCTATTTTGCTGATAAAAACATGAGTATGATGCATATGGTTGCCTTTAAATGATCAATTTAACACTTTATCATGTATAACACGAATATATTTATTCTACCACTTAAGGTGAGACCAAGATAGAAGCAAAATTCCTTCTTTATTAAATATTAGATTTGTGAACGTGGCTTTAGAAGCCGTCGTGGCCCTCCACCATTATAGGGTGACTGAATGCCATTATTTCATGGATTTGTTGTGCTTTCCACAAGGTTCATGATTTGGTGGCAGGATCTCAGCCCTAAAGCTTTGCTTCAATAGGATGAGGGATTGAACTTGGCCTTGTTGTGCTTTCCACAAAGGTCGGGTCACGAACTCATTGATGTGTAGTAATGGTGGTGCGATCTAACTGGGAGTATCCTTTGTTGTGCTGTCCACAAGGGGATGACTGCTCAGGGGACGAAAGTCCGATATTGCATTAGATGCAAGTGCTGTTGACTGCCCAAAGAATGGGATGTGATTTGTTGTGCTTTCTATAAGGTTGCATTTCAGTTCTGTTGGGATTCCGACCCACTAGGATGATCACCATGATCTCTCGTTCTATATGAATGAGGGTCATATAGTTCGACGCAAAATAGTGTAGCTAACTAAGATAGAAAACCATATCTAAAGTTAGAACCTTGAATGCATACTAAAATATTGTCTTTTATTTTTCATTCAGATCATCATATCGTTGTCGAATCCCCTCCGTAGCATCTTAGATGCGAACAAATTGACTAGACCTAATTTTCAAGACTGGCTACGTAATCTGCGAATAGTCTTAACAGCCGAAAAGATTGTGTACGTGTTAGACACGATTCAACCTGAGCCTCCCGCTAATGCCGAGGAGGGTGATCAATTAAATTATGCAAAATAGTCGGAAGATTCTTCCCTTGTGCAATGTTATATACTGGCCTTTATGACTCCCAAGCTACAGAGGCAATTTGAAAAGATAGATTGTAGAGCTATACTTCTGCAACTACGCCAGCTCTTTGGTGAGCAGGGTAGGATAGAGCGGTATGAGCTCTCAAAGAAACTTTTCAGGACTAGGATGTCTGAGTGTGCTTCAGTATAAGCTCATGTACTGAAAATGATGAAGTGGATAGAGAGACTCAGTGGGTTAGGATTCATGTTGGATCTTGAACTTAGCATTGATCTCATTCTCTAGTCATTGCTTGAATCCTTTTCTCCCTTCATCATGAACTTTAACATGAATAGGATTGAAGTTTCGCTACCAGAACTCCTAAACATGTTAAAGAGTGCTGAAGGGACCATGCAGAAGGAGAAACCATCCTCTGTAATGATTGTTGGTCGGACCAATAAGAAAAGGAAGGCTACCCAGACACCCAATAACAAGAAGGGAAAGAAGCCAACTAAAGGTAATCAGATCACCAAGGCAGGCAAGGGTCAGGGCAAGAAGGATGAAAAAGACAGCAAATGCTTTCGGTGTGGATAGACAGGTCATTGGAAAAGGAATTGCAAGGCAATTCTAAAAGAAGGAATTTTTGTCATTGACTTAGATTTGTCTCTTATGATATCCACATCATGGGTATTAGATATTGGATGCACATCTCATATCTGCAATTCTTTGCAGGTACTGACAAATAAAAGAAGACTTGACAAAAGAGAGATCCAACTAAGGATGGGCAATAGAGCTATAGTTGCTGCTAGAGCTGTGGGGACTGCTCATCTTAGTTTACCTTCTGAGATAATTCTGGAGTTAACAAAGTGTTATTTTGTTCCAGAAATTATCAGAAACATTATATCTATTTCCTGCTTAAACAATGTTGGTTATTCTTTGACGATAACTAGCACTGGGTGCTCTATTATCAATAATGGTTTGATTATAGCTAATGGTTATTTGTTCAATGGGTTATATATATTGGATACATGTAATGATACAATGCAGGTTTCCAGTGATAAGACAGAAGAAGTGAATCCTGCATATCTTTGGCATTACAGACTTGGTCATATAGGAGAGAAGAGGATTTCTCACCTATGTTCAAATGGATACTTGAATTCATTCGAATTCAAATCATTTGATACTTGTGAGTTGTGTCTCATAGGGACCTTTTAGTGGACATGGTGAAAGGGCTATTGAGCTTTTGGAACTCATACACAAGGATGTATGTGGACCCATGTCAATAGAAGCTAAAAGAGAATATCTCTATTTCATTTCTTTTATTGATGACTTCTCTAGGTATAGCTATGTGTATTTAATGAGATATAAACCACAAGTTTTTGAAAAGTTTAAGGAAGATAAGAATGAAGTAGAGAAGTAGACTGGTAAAAGTATTAAAACTCTTCGATCGGATCGAGGAGGTGAATACTTAAGTCTCGAATTCACTTCTTACCTAAAGGACAATGGAATAATTTCTCAGTGGACGCCACCATATACACCATAACATAATGGTGTATCCAAAAGGAGAAATAGGACCTTGTTAGACATGGTCCGTTCCATGATGTCCTTGTCAGAATTACCATTATCTCTATGGGGGTACGCTTTAGAGACTGCAACCTACTTGTTAAATAGGGTTTCCAGTAAATTAGTTCCTACCACACCATATGAGATATGGAAGGGAAGGAAACCGAACTTTAATCATATTAAAGTTTGGGAGATTCCTTCCCATGTGAAGAGGAATGATGCAGATAAGTTAGAATCAAGAACAGACAAGTGTAGGTTTGTGGGATATCCAAAAGAAACATTTGGATATTATTTCTATCACCCTTCTGAGCAAAGGGTCTTACTGGCCAAGAGAGTTGTATTCCTGGAGAAGGAATATCTCTTCTAGAAAAATAGTGGGAGTCAGAAAGAACTGGGCGAGGTCCATCAACCACAAACTAGGGACACAGTCTCATTAGATGAGACACCACCTACGGAAAATACTCAAAATAAAACACAGATATTACGAAGATCTAGTAGGGTACCTAGAGAACCTAAGAGATATGTTGGACATATCTCTGACAGTTCGTCTAAGGTAAGGATAAATGAGGATGATGATCCTCAATCCTATCAGGAGGCAATTCATAATTATGACTTCGAGAAATGGAAGGAAGCTATGGATTCAGAAATCCAATCCATGTATACCAATCAAGTTTGGAACTTGGTTGACATACCTGAAGGGAAAGTCCCTATCGGCTGCAAATGGATCTTCAAAAGGAAGATCGGAGCAGATGGACAAATTGACACTTATAAAGCTCGACTAGTGGCACAGGGATATCGTCAAAGACAAGGTATTGACTATGATAAAACCTTTTCACTAGTAGCAATGATAAAGTCAATTAGAATCATCCTTACCATTACATCATACCTAGATTATGAGATCTGACAGATAGATATGAAGACAGCTTTCCCTAATGGAAACCTGTCAGAAGAGGTGTACATGGTACAACCTGATGGATTCACATCTAAGCAGCATCCCAATAAGGTATGCAAGCTTTAGAAATCCATTTATGGATTGAAGCAGGTGTCTCGAAGTTGGAATTTGAGATTTGATGAGGTTATCAAATCTTTTGATTTCATTCGAAATGAAGATGAACCCTGTGTTTACAAGAAGGTCAGTGAGAGCTCAGTAACCTTCTTAGTCCTCTATGTTGATGACATCTTATTCATTGGGAATGATGTAAGGATGCTGACATCAACGAAGTCTTGGTTGTCCAAGACATTCTCCATGAAGAATTTGGGAGAAACATCCTATGTGCTGGGCATAAGGATCTATCGTGATAGATCAAAAAGGATCCTAGGAATGTCCCAATCCATGTACATAGATATTATACATAGGAGATTCCAGTTGGAAAATTCCAAAAGAGGTCTCATTCCTATGAGACATGGAATTTACCTATCTAAAGGCATGGCCCCTAGAACACCTGAGGAAGTAGAGCACATGAGTCGGGTACCCTATGCCTCGGCAATAGGGTCGATCATGTATGCCATATTATGTACTCGCCCTGATGTGGCCAATACTTTGAGCATTACCAGCAGATATCAGAGTGATCCAGGCGAAGAGCACTGGAAAGCAGTGAAATGCATCCTTAAGTACTTGAGAAGAATTAAGGATCTTTTCTTGCTGTATAGAGGAGAAGAGGACTTACAATTGAGAGTATATACAGACTCTAGTTTCCAGTCAGATTCGGATGATAGCAAATCCATGTCTGGATTTGTATTCATGTTAAATGGAGGGGCAGTCAGTTGGAAGAGTTCCAAGCAAGAAACGACTGCGGATTCAACGACTGAGGCAGAGTATATATATAGCTGCGGCTGAAGCTGCCAAGGAAGCGGTCTAGATGAAGAAATTCATCTCGGAACTTGACATAGTTCCCAGCATATCAGATCCTATCCCATTATTATGTGATAATAATGGGGCCATCGCGCAGGCGAAGGAACCTCGGTCTCACCAAAGGTCGAAGCATATTCTACGGCGCTTCCACCTGATTCGGAAGATTGCTGCGAGGGGAGATGTGATGGTAAAGTGTGTACCATCAGAAGATAATATTGCAGATCCATTGACTAAGCCTTTGTCATAGATTGTGTTTGAGCGTCATCGAGAAAAGATGGGCCTCAAGACTATGAGCAATTGGCTGTAGTACAAGTGGGAGATTGTTAGTTTTTGGGTGTCCTACAGACCAATCATGGGTCGTGTAGGCCCAATGTATTGTACAATCTTGTTCAATATATTTAAATGGTATTTAGAGCGTGAACTTGTAATCTATGGATTGGTTTGCGTTGTCCCTAGGATATGTGGTTGTAAGGTCGATTTCGAGCTGGGATCTCGAATGTGAGTTTGACTATATATGGAAGCATATCTTAAACTATTCCTGATTAGAGAGTAATCACTCTAGGACATTGATTACTTGTAAATCAACACGCATGATGTGTAGATGACCAATCTCACGGTCGTAGGTGCGGGGCACCAACACATATGTGATGCGTATTTAAATGCCGTCGTTAAAACACAAACAACATCAATCTTAATTTCCGAATCTCAATTAAAGATAAAAAGGTAGTGCATGGATGAGACCGGGTCGATCCACAAGGAAATAGACTTTTGATTTTGAAAACATTGGGATTTTATTTAGCAAAAGTTGTTCATTAGTGTGATTTCTAAAAGCAAATTTAGAGAAAATAATTACCAGAATTTATTAACACATTTATAACACTAAAATACCTAAAGTTTATTAAGAAAATATTGCTTAAGACATTATTGATGTGAATTAAACAAAATAGAGATGTCTAACTACGTAATCTAAAACAAATTGATAGAAATAGACACAAGACAATAACAAACAATAATTTGAAGACTAAGAAAGATTACAATGATCAAAAAGGGATTCACTAATAAAAATGTTAACTAATTAACAAACATGAATTAATCAAAGGGATAACAAAAGAACACAGTGGAGAGTGGGCTCGGGAAGGCGCACTGCGCCGTTGGCGAGGGCGCGTTAGAAGCTCAAGCGCAATGAACCGCAGCACTGTGCGTGAGGCTTCTAGCCAAGAGGCGCCTGGCGCTTTGGACCGAGGCGGCGCTGCAGACGAGGTGGAGCGGCGCTGCAGGCGAGGCTCTGACACGAGCGGGCAGGAAGCGCCTGCACGGTGCCGCGTGGCCGGCACGGGAGACGATGCTGGCGGCTGCGAATCGCCTCCTCCCGACGCGTGGACACGGGCGGCGGCGGAGCTTGGCACGGGCGGCGAAGCGCAGCCCCGCGAGCAACGGTGTGACGCCACGTGGCCCTGGCGGGGCCGGTTTGCAGGCGAGAGGCGGCCGAGCGGTGCCGCGTGGCCGGCATGAGCGACGATGCTCGGGCTGCGTACTTGCTCCGTTCGCCGCGTGGCGCTGGGGCCGGTGCGGTGGCAGGCGTGGGGAGAGAAAAAGAGAGACTGGACAGAGACGGGGAGAGAGGAAAAGGTAGAGAGAGAAGGAGTCTGACCGAGAGAGAGGAAAAATGACAGAGGAGAAGGGGGGGAAAAGCAAACAGAGAGAGAGAGAGAAAAAATGACAGAGAGAAAAGGGAGAGATATGCGTAGGGGGAGAGAGAGAATGGTGGGAGTGAGGGAGAGAAAACTGTGGTTGAGAGAGATAAAAAATTTCTGAAAATTTCCGGGCCCCTCCCTTTGACCTCCTCCCTTGGTTTTATAGAAAAGAGGGGAGGGTTTGAATTTCAAAAAGAGGTTTTAAAAATCCTTTTCATTAAGCTCCCATTGATTAGGGGATCCTCTTTAAAATATTAATTGGTATTTTGAATTTTGAATTTTTGAAATAGATCCTCCTTTCTTTGAATTTCAGAATTCCCTCCTCCTTTCTCTCTTAGTTGGCATGTGGGCCCCGGTTGAAGCTAAAATACGAAAAAATAAAATGTTGCTTTTGCCAGGATTCGAACTCTGGTTACTTCCTTGAAGTTCAGGTGGTCCAACCACTATGTCATCTGCTTGTTCATGTCTTGTTTTCACATAAAATAATAGTTAAGTTCTCATAGCCGTAAATCATTCAACTGCGCATTAAATAATTGCTGAGGAATAGCCAAGTATGTCAATTTCATCTGTTATTTATGTAAAATTGTGGACTTATCACACCCCCCAACTTAATCATTGCTAGTCTCTTACCAATACAATCATTTGAAAAATTAGGACTATCATGATCAGTAAAAAGAGTCCCACTTCATTTTAAAGGATGTCTATGGTAGGTAATTTGAATTCAAGTTTTCGTTCTCTCACCCACTATACTTAGAATCAGGACAAACGATTGTGCATATCATTTGAGGTGCTTGGAATTCATTTTCATCCTGTTTGGTATGTCGTTGCCTTTACTGCCTCTTGGAGTAGAATTACCCAGGGGAGAGAACAGAAAAGAGATCTCTAGATTAGTTGGCTAGGTTCGCTTTTCGGTTTTCGCCCCGACTTAAAACTTTTTAGGATTTGGTCTTATTTTGCTGTGAAGGACTTTAGCACGATTGTTTTGTGCTTTGAGAGTGCGTACTTTTTGTCACTCTCTTTATTTTTGTCTGAGGGGAGGTGCATACTTTTTGCCACCGTCCTTCCTTTGACTCTTTTGAAGCATATTTTTTTGATTTTCATGCTTCTGATTGTCCTTTTTTTTTTTTTCGAAGTGACCGCCTCCTTAAAGTCTTAAGTGGTTTGATCTCCTATTACAAATCCTAACTTTCCGTTCGTTTGACCTAAAAGTAAAAATAGAATGGATAATTCTACACTTCGGGTAACTCCAACAACTCTACACTTTCAGGATCTTCCACTCTTTCCAAGTTACCGTGTGTGTGTGAAAATCATCCCGTCGTGATTCTTTGTAGAGAGGGGGGTTAATTCAAACTTTTACTCAACTTCCTATCTCAATTTTGATCAAGATTCCCTAAATGAAGTGTGATAGATATGAATTTCTGTTGGAGTGTGAAAATGAAACAATTTTTTCTTTTAAAAATTTGTGTGAAAATTGAAAAAAATTTCAAAACTTTTGTTCATTTTAAACGATTTTATTCAATATGCACTATGATTCTCCCCACAACTTGAATGACATTGTCCTCAATGGCATAGAAATGCTCAAAAATTAATGATGAGAAGAGATACAACCTGAGGTGTGACGAGGCTTCTCTCTGTTCTCCATAGTGGATTTTATGAATTTTCTAAAAAAAAGAAAAGAAAAAGAGAATAATTAGAATAAAAATGAGAAGATTGGGTTTCCTCCCAATAAGCGCTAAGTTTATTGTCTTCAGCCAGACAAAATTATGTTCATTGTGGATCACTTAGCTGTACGGATTCCAATGGACAATTTTGAAGGTTTTCAATGTAAGGTTTTAAGCGTTGTCCATTAACAGTAAATGTCTGTCCATTTTTTGGATCCATGATCTTGACCGCACCATGGTCAAAAGCTTTAATTACCAGGAATGGCCCATCCCATCTTGATTTCAATTTCCCAGGGAACAAACGCAACCTTAAGTTAAATAGCCAGACTTTTTGATTAGGGTGGAAAAATTTCCTCACAATATGTTTATCATGAAAAGCTTTAGTCTTGGCTTTATAGATTTTCGAGTTCTCATAGGCTTCATTTCTTATTTCATCTAGTTCGCTCAATTGTAAGGTTCTGTGTGAACCAGCTTTGACTAGATCAAAATTGACCTGTTTGATAGCCCAATAAGCTCTATGTTCTAATTCCATTGGGAGATGGCAGACTTTTCCAAAGACTAGCATGTATGGTGACATGCCAATAGGAGTTTTATAAGCAGTCCGATAAGCCCACAAAGCATCATCTAACCTTTCGGACCAATCTTTTCTGTCGGGCCTAACAGATTTTTGCAAGATATTCTTGATTTCTCTATTGGATATCTCCACTTGGCCACTAGTTTGGGGATGGTAAGGGGTAGCAAGCTTATGAGTAATCCCATATCTTTTGAGCAATGCTCGAAATTGAGAATGAGTGAAGTGCGAACCCCCATCACTAATGATAGCCTTTGACCATCCGAACCTAGAAAATATATTCTTTTGTACAAATTTCATTACCACTTTGTGATCATTGGTTCGGGTGGCTATTGCTTCAATCCATTTAGAAACATAGTCCACTGCCACCAAGATGTATTCACATCCAAAGGATGGTGGAAAAGGGCCCATGAAATCTATTCCCCAAACATCAAAAATTTCAACCACTAAGATTGGATTTAGAGGCATCATATCTCTTTTAGTCATATTTCCAACAGCTTGACATCTTAGGCATGTTTTGCTGAACTCATAAGCATCCTTGAAGAGTGTGGGCCAATAGAAACCGCTTTGTAAAACCTTTGCTGTGGTTTTCTTTCCGGAGAAATGACCTCCACAAGCAAGGTTATGGGAAAAGTTCAAAACACTTTGTTGTTCTTCTTCAGGCACACATCTCCGGATTATTTGATCTGGACAAATTTTGAAGAGTTCATGGTCTTCCCAAAAATAATACTTCTCTTGAGAGGAGAATTTATCTTTTTCATTTTTTGTCCATCCTTGTGGGATTTGACCAGTCACCTTAAAATTCACAATATGTGCATACCATGGTGGTGACGTGTCGGAAATGGCTAAGAGGTGTTCATCAGGGAATGAGTCTCTCATTGGTTCATTATCTGAAATCATGATTCGGGAGAGATGGTCAGCCACCACATTCTCGGATCCCTTTTTGTCCCGGATCTCCAAATCAAATTCTTGGAGGAGTAGGATCCACCTGATTAATCTTGGTTTGGCATCTTTCTTTGTCAACAAATATTTCAATGCCGAGTGATCAGAATAAATAATCACTTTTGCCCCCAAAAGGTAAGATCGAAATTTCTCCAGAGCAAAAACAACAGCTAACAATTCTTTTTCTGTGGTGGTATAGTTCATCTGAGCATCTACAAGTGTACGACTTGCATAATAAATCACCACAGGCTTTTTATTGATTCTTTGTCCCAGTACTGCCCCCATAGCATAATCAGAAGCATCGCACATTATCTCAAATGGCAAAGACCAATCAGGTGATTGGAGAATAGGAGCTTTGATCAGAGCCTCTTTTAAAGCTTTAAATGCTTCCAAGCATTTTTCATCAATATGGAATGGGACATCTTTGGCTAAGAGAAGAGTTAATGGTCGGGCAATTTGGGAGAAATTTTGGATAAACCGGCGGTAGAAGCCGGCATGGCCCAAGAATGATCGAATTTGTTTTACCGAAGTGGGTGGAGGAAGATTGGCGATTAGGCTAACTTTAGCTTTATCCACTTCGATACCTCTTCCAGACACTATATGGCCCAAAACTATGCCCTCTTTAACCATGAAATGACTCTTTTCCCAACTTAGAACCAAATTGGTCTCTATGCATCTTCCCAGTATATTTTTCAAATTCTCCAGACAAATTTCAAATGAATCCCCGAATATTGAAAAATCATCCATGAATACTTCAAGGAATTCTCCCACCATATCTGAAAAGATGGCCAACATGCACCTTTGGAAAGTTGCTGGTGCATTACATAGTCCAAATGGCATTCTTCGGAATGCAAATGTGCCAAATGGACATGTGAATGTGGTTTTCTCCTGATCTTCTGGGTATATAGCCACTTGATTATATCCCGAATATCCATCTAAGAAACAGAAATATTTCTGACCCGCTAGCTTTTCCAAAATCTGATCAATAAACTGGAGTGGAAAATGATCTTTCTTTGTCATTGTGTTCAATTTTCTGTAATCAATACAAACTCTCCACCCCGTGGTTAGCCTAGTGGGCATTTCTTCACCTTTTTCATTTGTTACCACAGTTAAGCCAGACTTCTTTGGCACTACTTGGGTTGGGCTTACCCACTTGCTATCAGATATCGGGTATATGATACCCGCATCTAGCCATTTCACCACTTCCTTCTTAACCACTTCCATCATAATAGGATTCAATTTCCTTTGCATTTCTCTACTTGGTTTTGCATTATCTTCAAGATAAATATGATGCATGCATGTGGTTGGGCTTATTCCTTTCAAATCAGCTACTGACCACCCTATGGCTTCTTTATGAGTTCGAAGAACTTCAATGAGTTGTTCTTCTTGGGTAGGGTTAAGATCCATAGCTATGATCACAGGTAGAGTTTCAGATGGTCCCAAAAAGACATATTTGAGAGATTCCGGCAAAGGTTTGAGCTCTAACTGAGGAGGAACCTGGAGAGATGGAGGAGTAGGTTCTAGATTAAGTTCAGGTAAAGGCTCAACCTTGTTGGGCTGCCAGGTCCTTTTATTCAAATCTGATATGGCCATTAACTCTTCTTCCTCTTCAAATTGGGCCGAAGGGGATGTTTCTACAATCTTATCAATCACACCAATTGCAAAGCAATCTTCCCCATCCTGCATATGGCCAGAAGCTTTGAAAATATTGAGAGATAATTTGTGGTCTCCAAATGAGATATCCATTAATCCAGATTTGCAGTTAATGATGGCATTTGCAGTAGCTAGAAAAGGTCGGACCAATATGATTGGGCTATTTCTCAGATGTTGAACGGGTTCCATGTCAAGGATGACAAAATCAACTGGGAAGTAGCAAGTATCAATCCTGACAATGACATCTTCCACCATTCCTTTCGGTGTCCTAAGAGATCTATCGGCCAATTGTAGGATCACCGGAGTTGGTTTCAATTCTCCTATCCCAAATTTTTCATAAACTGAGGTGGGTAATAGGTTCACACTTGCTCCAAGGTCCAATAGTGCCTTATCAAAAGTGGTTCCTTCAACAACACAAGAGATGAGTGGTGCTCCAGGGTCTTTCATCTTTTTAGGCAGTTGATTTAGCAAAATGGCACTCACTTCTTCAGACAAAAAGACTTTCTTAGGATTTGCTTTAGGCTCTCTCTTGTGAGTGCAAAGTTCTTTCAAAAATTTGGCATAGGCGGGCACATGTTGGATTGCATCAACTAATGGTATGTTAATATGGACTTGTTTAAATAAGTCCATTAACTGTTTATTTTTTGCTTGGATTTGATGCTTTCTTTGTTCTTTGCCATTTTCTAAAGCTTGTGGAAAAGGGATTTTTGGTTTATAATTCTCAGGATATTCCTCCATTTTTCCTTTTCCTTGAATGATATTGGGTTGTTCATTCTCATCTTCATCTTCTTCTCCTTTTTCTTCTTCATTTTGTTCAGGATTGGGCTGACTAGATCCTTGGTTTGGGTAAGGATCCGGCAAGACTTTACCACTTCTTAAGGCCAAAATTGCTTTCGCATTTTCTAACTGTGGGCCTCTTGGTGGATTTGAGCCCATTTGAGGTTGGGCTTGAGGATTAGGTAGAATTGGTTGATGTTGGAAACCCGGAGGATAATTTCGCGGGTTTGCAATGGGTTGACTTGGTAATGGGCCCACTTCCCTCCTCATGGTTGTATCAGCCATTTGACCCAATTGGGCTTCCAATTTTGAAATGGATTGTTGTTGAGAGATGACCAATTGTTGCAATTGTTGCTGTTGTTGTTGTTGATTCATGAGTAATTGTTGCAGCATATTGAATTTGTCATCATTTTGATTTGATGGCTGATGTTGTGGGATTTGATATGGAGGTTGAGAGAACATATTCTGGTTGTTATTGGGCTGAAAGTAAGGAGCTTGAGCTTGGGACTGGATAGGTTGGCTTTTATTGAAAGATTGATTTGGATAGAAATTCTGTTGATGGGCCCTGTTTTGAAAATTTTGTGCTTGTGGGTTTGGAGCTTGGGCTTGTTGAGATTTCCATGAAAAATTAGGATGATTCTTCCAACCAGGGTTGTATGTAACGACCCGCCATCCTATGACCGGAGACCCGGTCACTAAATGGATGTCGGCCCATTAACTGCGGGTTCACACCCGGATCTCACACAACACATCTGGAGGAGTAAGTGCTAAACAAGGCTAAATATAGCAATCACACGGACTACAAGGTAAGCAAGTGCGCAGGAAGGAAAATAACAATGTCCGTATACAGTCCAACAATAATTACATGTCCAACAATTAAATAAGTACAGGCAGAAGGAAGTACAACAACATCGGGGCATACCCCGGAACTAAGACAGCTGCTGGTCCGCACACGAAGAAGACACTACGCTTCCGCTCGCCACGAGGTCCACACCTGAAACCGCAGGGAGTGAGCCACACCAGAAATTGGCTCAGTAGGGATCATCCGATCCCCTGCCTCCCACTCACGCACCCACAAGTGTAACAACAGGAATATATGGCAGTTAAGTAAAGCAGTAAACACAGTACCCAACTCTGATATAAAACGTACGATAAGCAGTGCAGCAAGAACCATTCTAAGCAACCCGAAGAACCCAACACAGAGTCACGACTCACAGTCAAAGTCCACGAAGCGACTGAACCACACTGTCGACCGAAGTCAAACGTCGCCTCTCAACACTACCACCACAGCTCACGCCAGTCCACCCCTACAGTGTTCCGGGGCACTGTAGGGTGAGGCAGTGAGTCAAACTAGGACTAGCTGGAACCAGTGTACCGCCACTGCCAGCTACGTGTGCACACAAGCAGTCTAGACTACTGTCCTACCGTCTGGATTGCCTCCACGCTAGGCCTCAGCGCTTCAGGAGGGCCCTGGGGACCGGCGAACCCCCGTCAAGCCGAAGCTACAGGAACTACCCACAAACCCAAATCTCCCGGGCTGCGTCAGGCCAAAGGGCTAAGGGTACCACTCGTAACCTTGATCAAAGGTCACATCAGGCCCAGTGGCTAAAGGGTAAGCCAACTCCAACAGTACCACAACCAGCTCCACAGCAAGAAACGCGCCGGAAGCTGTCACGACAAACAGGGAAAACCTCGACCCGCTGAGGACAAACAGCGACCCCTCGGATAGCACACCGGCTACTCCGGCCCGTCGGGCTCAAGGCGATCCTGCTTTCCTCAGCCAAAGGTAAAACACAACATGTACCCCTTCTCCCAACGGTACGGCTCACAGACACCATGACCCTGTCCCCATCGGTCCATGGTGACAAATGTAAATCACAGTTATTCCGATTCCATATTCGCATAAGCACACACACACACAACATGATTCCATTCGCACAGGAGTCCTCAATCTCAGCGTACAATGTGAAGCATGCAATAGAAATCATCCCACAGTGAAGCACATGGTGAAAACCAGGATTTCACATTTCTGTCTTGAATCGCGTCGACCAAGGTCGACGCCATTCAAGTCCCTCAGACAGGTTCATTTAACAGTCAGATAATTTCCTGAAACGCGTCGTCATAGAGAGTCGCCTATCTAAAACGCGTCTAGGTCCACAGACGCCATTAACACATAAATTCCAGATTTACAGACCCTCACTCGGGGTGATTTTCCTGTCTAAATGGCGTCATGATGACCCGATGCCCTTCTGAAAGGCGTCGTCCATCCATGACGTCATTTAGCGCCAGAACCCCTAACACAGGAAACCTCAAACAGGGAGGTTTTTGCCCTAAAAGGCGTCGTACTGCCCTGACGCCCTTCTGAAAGGCGTCGACCAGGCACGACGCCGTTTAGCGCCAGAAACTAGGTTTCCTGGTTCAACCCGAGGGTTTCTCCTTTGACCCCAAACACCCCGAAAAAGCCCCAAAACGGAAAGGGGGAGGAAGAAGAATTCATCTATCACAGGCATGCTACGAAACCACGATCACAAGCATAGCCATTCCCACAAGGAAACCCCCTAAACATGCTCAATCTACCCCAACCACATCATGTCACGCCAAGGAACACACGAGCAAACACATGCAAGGTTCGTCCCCCTACCGGTTCTTGAACTCCTCCAGGCTCCTCGCCGCCGACCCACCGCACAGCAGACCGCCACCGGTACCCTCGAGGACGACGCCACTCCGCCGGGACGTCGGCTGCCGTCCGGAGAAGGGAACGCCGCGAAGGAGGTGGTGGAGGTAGAGGTGAGTGGTAAGGAGGCTATGGAGTGATTGGAAGAGGAAGAAGAGGAAGGGAAGGGGAAGAAGAGAGTCGGAGAGGGCGGAGAGGGCGAAGAGAGAGAGAGTGAAGGCGAGAATGAGGGAAGGAAGGAGAGGCTCGCGAAGTCAATCTGAATCCTGCTAAAACGCGTCGATCAAGGCAGACGCCTATCAGTTTGACAGGACGGCCGTACTGACAGCGGTCTGAAACGCGTCGCCCACCATGGACGCCGTTCAGACGACAGGACAGGCCGTACTGACAACGCTCGGGCGCCGCACCCTGACATCTCAGAGGTCACACTCTGAATCGCGTCGGCCAACCTGGACGCCGTTCAGACGATGTGACCGGGGCCGTACTCTCGCGGCCCGAAACCCGCCCACGTGGCGCAACAACCAACAGACCTAAATGGCGTCTACACACCCTGACGCCTTTTGAAAGGCGTCGAGCAGTGCTGACGCCATTCAGCCAGGAATCTCAAGACCCCTACAGGGTCCAAACCAGGGGATCCGACCCGAATACTGAACCCGAAATCTCAGTCCTTACATTTTCCCCCCCTTAAAAGAATTTCGTCCTCGAAATTGCAACCGCTCAACGCTCAACTCGGCTAACCATCGCACGCCGACAGACACCGATCACAACAATCATTCTCACCAATCACCCACATGGGGTTCCAACGCATTCACGTCAAGCTAACTAAGATTCTCAGTTCTGACAAAAGTTGATAGATCAAAATATCCACACACTAGCAAGGCACAAATTATAAAACCGATTTCTCCACCAATCCAAATACATACAAGTGCCACACGAGTTCACAACCACCTCAGAAAAAGACAAGATAAAAGTGCTCTCCTAGCACAACCTCTCGGACCTCCACAAGGAGACGCGACTCCAATCACACCTCGAACACTCACTAATCGCTCGGCCCCTGACCTACTTGGTTTTTCTGGGGACAGTTCCTCGCGAGATGTCCCTTCGGACCACAGGCGAAACAGCTACCAGTGATCAAGGGACATATCCGGTTGCCTTGAAATCTGCTACATCGGGGACAACGATCTGCAGCGCCCCGCCTCGCCTCCTGCTGCCAGCCGACCTCTGTCTCCATCTGCTGAACCGAACCATCCTCATCCTCGTCATAAGGTACCTCCTGGAACTCGACCTCAAAGGAACTCGGATCACCTGACGAAAAGGCTGTCGATCTATCCCTGCTCTGCTGCTTCCCCTGTGCCGAATGCTCCGATTCCCTCGCCGTGTGTTGGAACTGCATCTCCACTGCTGCCGCGCACTGAACCGCTGATGCCAAATCCTTACAACAATGGGCCGCCACAAACTCTCTCAGATCATGCCGAAGTCCATCCACAAATTTCTCTGTCCTAAGATCCTCACGCTCAGATATGTGTGGAGCGAATCTTCCCAGAGCTACAAATTTCATCTGGTACTCTAGAACTGACATACCATCCTGCACCAATTCCATAAATTCCCTTTCCTTGGCCATACGAACGTGCCTCGGAAAGTACTGACCACTAAACTCTCTCACGAAGCCTTCCCAAGGAATCTCCCTCAAAGGCCTATCTGGAAACATCAACCCCTTGATGGTAACCCACCAATCATAAGCATCGCCCTTCAGCAAGTAGGTTGCCAACAAGGTCTTGTCACTCTCAGCACATTCTAGGACATCAAACACCTTCTCCACTTCCTTAATCCACTGAGCTGCCGAATCTGGAACAGGTTGACCCGTGAAAGAAGGGGGCTTCAGCTTCAAGAACCGCTCCACCACCGTGAATTGGCCACCTCGGGAACTGGACCCCTCACTTCCATCTCCCTGCTGATATCTAGACATAGCCCCAATCATAGCTTCCATAAAGCGATCCACATTATGACCTTCTGCCCTCGAACCACCACCATCTGCTCTCGAGTCCCTAGCCACCGGAACTCTCCGCTTCGGCGCCATCGCTGCCCCACAACACGCAAATCGAACCAAAACACGTCAAAACCTATCAATCTACACCAGCAGCCATCGCCTGTACAGACTCGCACTTATTGTTGGACTATAATATCTAACCCAGTTTATCACATACTCGACCAGACTGAGCTCTGATACCAACTGTAACGACCCGCCATCCTATGACCGGAGACCCGGTCACTAAATGGATGTCGGCCCATTAACTGCGGGTTCACACTCGGATCTCACACAACACATCTGGAGGAGTAAGTGCTAAACAAGGCTAAATATAGCAATCACACGGACTACAAGGTAAGCAAGTGCGCAGGAAGGAAAATAACAATGTCCGTATACAGTCCAACAATAATTACATGTCCAACAATTAAATAAGTACAGGCAGAAGGAAGTACAACAACATCGGGGCATACCCCGGAACTAAGACAGCTGCTGGTCCGCACACCAAGAAGACACCACGCTTCCACTCGCCACGAGGTCCACACCTGAAACCGCAGGGAGTGAGCCACACCAGAAATGGGCTCAGTAGGGATCATCCGATCCCCTGCCTCCCACTCACACACCCACAAGTGTAACAATAGGAATATATGGCAGTTAAGTAAAGCAGTAAACACAGTACCCAACTCTGATATAAAACGTATGATAAGCAGTGCAGCAAGAACCATTCTAAGCAACTCGAAGAACCCAACACAGAGTCACGACTCACAGTCAAAGTTCATGAAGCGACTGAACCACACTGTCGACCGAAGTCAAACGTCGCCTCCCAACACTACCACCACAGCTCACGCCTGTCCACCCCTACAGTGTTCCGGGGCACTGTAGGGTGAGGCAGTGAGTCAAACTAGGACTAGCTGGAACCAGTGTACCACCACTGCCAGCTACGTGTGCACACAAGCAGTCTAGACTACTGTCCTACCGTCCGGATTGCCTCCACGCTAGGCCTCAGCGCTTCAGGAGGGCCCTGGGGACCGGCGAACCCCCGTCAAGCCGAAGCTACAGGAACTACCCACAAACCCAAATCTCCCGGGCTGCGTCAGGCCAAAGGGCTAAGGGTACCACTCGTAACCTTGATCAAAGATCACATCAGGCCCAGTGGCTAAAGGGTAAGCCAACTCCAACAGTACCACAACCAGCTCCACAGCAAGAAACGCGCCGGAAGCTGTCACGACAAACAGGGAAAACCTCGACCCGCTGAGGACAAACAGCGACCCCTCGGATAGCACACCGGCTACTCCGACCCGTCGGGCTCAAGGCGATCCTGCTTTCCTCAGCCAAAGGTAAAACACAACATGTACCCCTTCTCCCACCGGTACGGCTCACAGACACCATGACCCTGTCCCCATCGGTCCATGGTGACAAATGTAAATCACAGTTATTCCAATTCCATATTCGCATAAGCACACACACACACAACATGATTCCATTCACACAGGAGTCCTCAGTCTCAGCGTACAACGTGAAGCATGCAATAGAAATCATCCCACAGTGAAGCACATGGTGAAAACCAGGATTTCACATCTCTGTCTTGAATCACGTCGACCAAGGTCGACGCCATTCAAGTCCCTCAGACAGGTTCATTTAACAGTCAGATAATTTCCTAAAACGCGTCGTCATAGAGAGTCGCCTATCTAAAACGCGTCCAGGTCCACAGACGCCATTCACACATAAATTCTAGATTTACAGACCCTCACTCGGGGTGATTTTCCTGTCTAAATGGCGTCATGATGGCCCGACGCCCTTCTGAAAGGCGTTGTCCATCCATGACGTCATTTAGCGCCAGAACCCCTAACACAGGAAACCTCAAACAGGGAGGTTTCTGCCCTAAAAGGCGTCGTACTGCCCTGACGCCCTTCTGAAAGGCGTCGACCAGGCACGACGCCGTTTAGCGCCAGAAACCAGGTTTCCTGGTTCAACCCGAGGGTTTCTCCTTTGACCCCAAATACCCCGAAAAAGCCCCAAAACGGAAAGGGGGAGGAAGAAGAATTCATCTATCACAGGCATGCTACGAAACCACGATCACAAGCACAGCCATTCCCACAAGAAAACCCCCTAAACATGCTCAATCTAGCCCAAACACATCATGTTACGCCAAGGAACAGACGAGCAACACATGCAAGGTTCGTCCCCCTACCGGTTCTTGAACTCCTCCAAGCTCCTCGCCGCCGTCCCGCCGCACCGCAGACCGCCGCCGGTACCCTCGAGGACGCCGCCACTCCGCCGGGACGTCGGCCGCCGTCCGGAGAAGGGAACGCCGCGAAGGAGGTGGTGGAGGTAGAGGTGAGTGGTAAGGAGGCTATGGAGTGATTGGTAGAGGAAGAAGAGGAAGGGAAGGGGAAGAAGAGAGTCGGAGAGGGCGGAGAGGGCGAAGAGAGAGAGAGTGAAGGCGAGAATGAGGGAAGGAAGGAGAGGCTCGCGAAGTCAATCTGAATCCTGCTAAAACGCGTCGATCAAGGCAGACGCCTATCAGTTTGACAGGACGGCCGTACTGACAACGGTCTGAAATGCGTTGCCCACCGTGGACGTCGTTCATACGACAGGACATGCCTTACTGACAACGCTCGGGCGCCGCACCCTGACATCTCAGAGGTCACACTCTGAATCGCGTCGGCCAACCTGGACGCCGTTCAGACGATGTGACCGGGGCCGTACTCTCGCAGCCCGAAACCCGCCCACGTGGCGCAACAACCAATAGACCTAAATGGCGTCTACACACCCTGACGCCTTTTGAAAGGCGTCGAGCAGTACTGACGCCATTCAGCCAGGAATCTCAAGACCCCTACAGGGTCCAAACCAGGGGATCCGACCCGAATACTGAACCCGAAATCTCATTCCTTACATTGTAGGTGTTAGAATATGGATCATGATTGGGCTTTGAATAACCTTGGGCTGCTTGGACTTGTTCTTGGATGAACGGTGGCAATTGGGCTGCCGTAGGACATTCACTGACATGGTGAGTTGGGCTGGCACAAAGACTACAAGCTTTTTGATAAGATGGAGAAGATTCAGAGTAAGGTCTTGATTGTGCATGGATATTAGATCCTTGGTTATTTGAAGCTAGGACTTGGTCTAGCTTTTGGGCCATAAGATCCATTTTGCTCATCTGTTGGGCCAGAAGGTCCACCTTATCCAACTTTTGAGCCAAGGCATTGATATCCATCTTAGGTTCAAATTCTCCTCTATTTCTTATTTCATAGACTCCAGTCCGTTTGGATGTTCCCACAGATCTTTCATATGATGAAAGTGAAGCATGATTTATTGAATTTTCACTTAGCATTTCAAACAAATCATAAGCTTCTTCCTCACTTTTGCTCATGAATGCTCCTCCACAAGATGTATCTACCATTTGCCTGTATTGTGCATCTAAACCTTCATAGAATGCTTGAACAATTTGCCATCTAGACAATCCATGGTGTGGACATTTTCTCAACAATTCTTTCAATCGTTCCCAAGATTCATGAATTTGTTCTCCTGGTAATTGTGAGAATCCAGTTATAGTCCTTCTCATTGTATTTGTTCTCCCAATATGATAGAATTTTTTTAGGAATTCTTGTTGCATTTCGGGCCAAGTCCTAATGGGCTTCCCTATCGTTCCAAGCCAATATTTGGCTTTGTCCTTAAGTGAGAAAGGGAATAGGGTAAGTCGAAGGGCATCTTCCGTGAAATCTTGAATTTTCACGGTTGAACAAATTTCAAAGAATTCATCCAAATGTTTATATGGATCTTCATTGGTATTCCCATAAAAAGATGAGAACATTTGGATGGTGCTTGGCTTGATCTCATAATGGCTAGCATGGACATTAGGCAATTGGATACAAGATGAAGGATTATAGTCTTGAGGAATGAAGTATTCCTTCATTTGTTTAGGCATTTGTTGATTATTTCCAGCCATTTGATGTTGAATATTGGTTTGGTGATGTAGGTATCTCTCAATTTCTTGAATGTGTTTGATAATATATGGCTTTTGAGATCTTCTACCTAGCATACACTAGACCAAGATGAGATGAGAATGGTTGTTTTTGTGATTTTTACTTTTATATTTTTTTTTATGTTTATTTATGCAAAGGCAAACAAGTTAATAACAAATTCCTAATGACCTAAGTGTATCATAAACTTAAGGATGAGATTTCTCACAAAATGGCTAGAATTCACTATGAATCACCCCTACAATAGATGAATCGGCCAGGTAAGAGGTGGGATAGTGGGAGGCTCCCCCTACTTTCGTAGGGACCTAATTAAATAACCACTTGTCCACTTAGGCGTTTGCCTTTGTAACCTCTAGCTTAGACACCGTTGTCCAAAGTAGAAATGAATTCAAAGCTCGGTCCAATCATAGTATGAACCCTAGGTGCAATTGCTATTTGATTCTTATTGGGCTTGGGACAATGCAAGATGGAGTGTTTGTGGTTTGTGGGCCAAGGAAGGGTGATGAAATCCCCACCTTATCTTGTTATGAAGATGCCCTTAAATTATTTTATCAATGAAATGCACACCACAATTCAATCAAGTTTGTTTTGTGCAATAATGAAATGACAATGCATGAACATGTTATTTGCACAATTTTGAAAGACTTACCTTGCCTCCCGCATTCTTCAACATGAAACAAATGACAAAGATTTAAAGCTAATGCATTCCTAAATGATGCATGTCCTAAAACATGGTAGTTTGGGTTCTAATCTTGAAATGCATTTTTTTTTATTTTTTTTTTCTGATTTTTTTTTTTTTTTAATGAGGTCTATATCTATTTTAAGCAAATCTAGAAAAAATATATATATATATATATATATATATATTAAAGAAATTGGAACAAACTCACCAAGTTGAGCTTTCCTTTTGTCTTCTTTTTTTTTTTTTTAAAGAAAAATTCTTGTAAAAAGAGAAAATGAATGTGAGTATGGATTTATACAAATGGACCCAAAATAATCAAAATTAAAATTCTAAATCCCCGGCAACGGCGCCAAAAATTGATGCGTATTTAAATGCCGTCGTTAAAACACAAACAACATCAATCTTAATTTCCGAATCTCAATTAAAGATAAAAAGGTAGTGCATGGATGAGACCGGGTCGATCCACAAGGAAATAGACTTTTGATTTTGAAAACATTGGGATTTTATTTAGCAAAAGTTGTTCATTAGTGTGATTTCTAAAAGCAAATTTAGAGAAAATAATTACCAGAATTTATTAACACATTTATAACACTAAAATACCTAAAGTTTATTAAGAAAATATTGCTTAAGACATTATTGATGTGATTTAAACAAAATAGAGATGCTTAAGAAGGAGCATATGTACATGACACCTTTGTGGAGTTTCTCTCTCCTCTCTCTCTCTCCTTCTTTCTTGAAGAAGATCCCTCTCTCTTCTCAATTGCTTGGTGGATTTGAGATCGGATCGAAGTACTCAAGTCGAGGAGGAAATCGCGTTTGCATCGAGAGCTCGTGTGGATACCTCTGGAGATCGTACGCGTGTGCGATTACCAAAATGATTCAATCTACGGGAGATTCGAAACCCCGCAAAGGTGAAGAACGGTTCTTTCCGTATATTTTAATTAGTCCGTTTTATGATCCTAGCAACCCGATACTTGGAATCGTTTTTAATTTTCCGTTGCGTTCTGGCGATTCCATACAGTAGGCTCTTCTACGGCAGCTGAGGGTTCATCAAATCTCTTCACTCCACTAGCATACACCTCAGCCGCTGTGAGTGCTCAAATTAGTGATGTGTGATTATCACGAAAATTTTGTTGTTTATGTGACAAATAAACCTATCAAAACTAAGTGAATGTGATCGCTAGAAACTTTTAACTAAAAAGTTCTAAAAGACAGAGATTGATCGGTTACCTGTTTTAGAATTAGGAGATGTTGGAGTCCTTGATTCTCCTCATTCAGTCAGCTGAAGGAAAGAGTCCTTCTGACTTTGTTCTTGTTTTGAATGTTTATGGGGCTTTGAGGATCGTCCAGATTTCCTTGTTGTTGATTTTCTCCTCTTGATCTTCTTTTGTACCTTACAAAAAGTGGAAAGAAAGAAAGAGGAAAAGAACAATAAGAACTTAAGTAGCAGGAGTATCTATTCCACTAATAAGTTCAATCACGCAACTAAACAAATGAACTCACTTGTTTGTGGTCTTTGAAACTCCTTAAAACATGGATTAGAAATTATATGCTACTGAGTGTGTGTTGCATGGAGTGATATGATGAAATTATGATGCTAATATGCTGAAAATATGAGAAAGATGCAGAAATCAATTAAGAACTAGGTTGGATGGCCCCTGGAAAGCCTTGGTTCTTGAATGGATCTTGAAAGGACGAAGAAAAGATGAAGAGAGGATGAAGCTTGCTTCAAGACTCCTGGAAGTAGTAGCAGCGCCTTGATCCTTCAGCATTTGGACAACGTCTTTCTCAAAAATCCTTAACTCTTTCTTCTTTATAAGCTTGTGTATTTATAGACTTAAGTTCACGCATCCGCGGTTACTTATAGATTAACATGAAGGAGTTTGAAGCTAATCCAACCAAGAAATAGATAAATACAGCCTAATTCATCATTATCTGTAATTAACTAAAACGCGTCGCCCATGGGAAACGTCTTTTAGCTTAATTAAGATAAGGATAAACATCGGGAAGAAGAAACATAAACAATTTAGGAAACCTAAATGGCGTCGTGCAGGATAGACGTCTTTTAGTTTATTAATAAATTAATTAAAAATCAGATTAAAAATCAAAATAAGAATATAACTTTAAATGGCGTCTTCACAGGTCGACGTCTTTTAGATTTTTTTTCTTATTTGATTAAAAATATGAGTTTCTTTAATAAACTTAAATTATGTCTGTCTGACCGATATCATTTAGATAATTAATCTAAAAATAATAATAAAAATTAACTAATGATTAAATATCAGACCATTTAAGGCATTATTATATGATATGAAATTTACTCAAAATATTATCAAAATTAATGTGTCTACAGCCGCGTCCTCGTCAACTTCTTCTTCTTTAGTAATGGTGTCTTTCTCATGTAAGAATTCATATACCCCATGCCTGTCATCGACTAACTCGTCAACTTCACATTCTTCTGGCACCTGAATGGGATTCTCTAACAGCTGGGGAATCTGAGAGTATGAAAGGCGTCTTAAAGCTAGATTCTGGAGGTACCTATCTGAAACTTGTCTACCCTTAGACTTCCTAACCTGACTAACTTCACTAGACTCCCTAACTTCATTAAATTGCCTACCGCTAGACTCACTATCTTGACCTAGTGAGGACGAAGAAGGATAAAAATCAAGGAATACAGGATGTGACATAGGTGAATCCTCCCGAGAGGAGGAGCAAAGTAGATCTAGAAGAGAATCTTACTCGAGTGACCCGCATGACGGGGTATATTCGAACAAGTAATATGATGTTTCCTTGACGAGGATACGAGAGGAGGGAGTTGCCAAATTAACGTTTTTTTTTGGAGATTATTAGAGTTGATCATAAAACAACAGTGAATCTAGAAAGAAGGAGAGTGAGAAGGTAACGGCACCAAGACCAAAGGATTGGGGGGATCATACAATAGTATGTCCCATATCATATCATAAATCCTCTTAGGGTCGAGAGGGACCTGAGGGAGGAGGTCCCGTGGGGACAAAGTAACCATGATGGGCGGATCCCGAGGAATATCTTTAGTAATGACCCTCGACCAAGTTGGAGTCAGAAGCAGAGTACGGAACATGGTATGGAGGGTGAAAACATGATGGGGATAGGTTCCCCTCCAGAGAAGATCAAAGGTGAATCCAGGTTGATAAGTGTCATCAGGCTCCCCTTCATCAGTCTCCTCGCTCAGCAAAATTCTCTTATCAAAGATGGCCTCAGGCCCTTCAATCAACTCATCTATTAGTGGCGGCCACTTTGGTTCTGTGGGATCCAGGAATAGCCTGTTTAGTGCAATGTACAGGTCCCATGTGTCAAACTAGCAGTACCACTCGCACTCTGGATCTTGAACCTTCATCCTTTTCATTAGCCGCAGAGCCTCCAAGGATAGGTATGTCAGTAGTTCAGAATAGTGCCTGGCTATGTCTCTCCCATATATGTCATATAAGTCGAAGTGGGAAGTGATTACCATCGTGTTATCATTGTTATGATTAATCATGGGTCCTTTAATGAAGTGTGTATATAAGATCCAAGTTAAGGGATCCCGATTTTCTTTGCACAGGGTGGTCATTGTCTTCCAGATTTTCTAACCATCTTTATCTTCCTGCTGCTGAACAATGTGTCATCTCACCTTCGCTGGCCTATAGCCCAAACCATTACTAGGTATCCTTCTGTTGTCTCTGATAGGCTTGGTTCTGCCCAACAGTTGTATGCCCAGGCCTTTTCCTAATTGATAGCCACCCTTCATCATGATGTCCCAGCTAGGGGTACTTACGCACTTCCCCCTTTTCACAGCATCGATTGGACAAGGAACAAATATAGTGGCTTCCAAAGGATCAGCCGAAGGAGAATAAACCTGTAATATTGACAGAATGAGTTGTTGGCCAGGTAAAGGAGTCGGCTTGATGTTCAAAGAATGAGCAACAGCTAGGATTGGCATGCTCGTTACTTTAATGATTCGTCCCTTATAAGGAAACTTGAGACATTGATGGTTTGTGGAAGGTATGGCCTCAAGGGATTTGATGTAGGGACGGCCAAGGATGCTTTTTAAAGAGGGGTCGATCTCCAATATGTGGAACTCGACCGCAGCATGACAAACGGGGCCTAACTCTACCTTCAAGTAAACCATTCCCAGAGGAGAACGGGTAGTGTTGTCGTAGGCGGTAACAGAGATTGGGTAAGGCAAACACTTTTCTTTAGGTACACCACATAATTCTAAGGTCTTCAGTGATAGCACATTAATAGAGGCCCTTGTGTCGACCAGACATGCATCCACAACCTTCTTGCATATGTTAACTGTAATGCTTAGTGCCATGCTCTTGATTGCTGGTGGAGCTAGTTCAGATGTGTGGAATGAGATAGAACGTTGATCCCCCTGTGGAACTAGCAGTACTGTGATCTTCTCTATCGGCACATCTTCACTGACCATCACTTTCTGCAGATACTCCATCAGAGTCCCTTGATGGGTCTTGGATCTTTTGATTAGTTATAGTATGAAAATACGTGTCGATGTTCTGTCTAGCTGCTTCAGTAGGTCATACTGAGTGCCACGTGCACTCTCTTCATTCTGAATTTCTTCTGATGGCTGTGATTGGCCGTCTCTTACTGTGGACTGAGGGAAGACCTTATTGAAGATTCTCCCGCTCCGGAGCATATGCTGTTCAATATTGGAAGGTCCCGGTGAGATCTTAAGTACTGCCGTGTTGATGAGGGGTTTAGAAGGGGTAAGAGGTTCGTAAACGGGTGATGGTGGGGGATTGTTTGGTGGCGGTGCTGGGACGTGGATGAGTGGTTTGGAAGGTTGTATGGTATTGGGGTGAATAGTTGGTGCAGACGATGTGGGAAATGGTATGCGTAGCAATGGTTTAGAAGGCATGAGGGGTTCGTTGTTGGGTTGCAGAGAGTTATTTGGTGGAGGCACGGTGGCGGAGGGGTAATGGGTTTAAGGAAGGTCGGTGGTGGAGTGGGTCAATGGTAGGCAGGAGTTGGTATGGGAGTAACGGTTATGGTTTCTAGCTTGGGTATGCGGAGAATGCGACAAGGCGATTACTTGGTGGTACTCAGAATGTGGCATGTTAAATAAACAGAGGAGGATTCCTCTTCCTTCCATTGTTGCCCCCTATTAGCCTCAGACTGACTATTAGTAAGAATTGGGGGGACCTGGTTTTGATGCTCTGGCATCAGGTTATGTACTATACCCATGTTTGGTGGTGTTGCTGCCTGTGTTGGTGCTCTTTGCATTTGATGTTGTTGCTGCTGCGGCTGTTGTTGCTATTGCTGAGGTCTCCTCGCCTTCAGGGCGGCTATATACTTTCTCATATCTTCCCAATCAATACCCCCTTGTTCATTCAGGTCATGGATGTAGTCCTTGAATTGGAAAAATGCATCCACTGTATGTCCGGGTTGTCTATGGAAGACACAGTATCTAGAGGCATCAACATTTTGAGGCTAGACAGTTTTCTCCTTAGGAAATACTAGAGCATTAGCTGCCATAAGGGCATTGAATATGTCCGTTAGAGATTCTGGGAGCTGAGGATAGGACGCCCTCTTTGAGCCTGGAGGTTTTCTCTGCTGATTGTAATCGCCTGGGGGGGATACATTGTGGTATGCTGGCTGCTGACATAACTGGTTGAACGTCTGTTGATACTGATGCTGAGGCTGATTGTAGGTTAGCTAGTATGGTTGCTATGGCAGCCTAAAGCCCTGCTGATTCGGCGGTCTCTATCCCGTATACTGCGGCTGTTGCTGTTGGTTTCTCATGAATTGCGGTTGGTTTCACAGTGCTGATTTGTTCATGGGAAAGTGTGCCCTCAATAGTGGGACCCATGCTAGGAGAGTTTGGCATGGTAGGCTTCCGAGGTGGAGGTCTGCTGGGTCTATGGGGGTGAAAGATGCTAGAGAAGGTTGAATCTTTGAAAGCGTTCTGGCACTAACGTGCCCTCTCATACAATTCTGCCATGCTAGCCAAGTTGTTCAATGTGAGGACTAGCTTGTACTGGGGGGTTGCATTGGCAATCATCATTTTCACTTGTTCTGACTCAGACATGTGATCTTTTATCTTCTCTGCCATACCCCTCCATCTATCAGCATAGGTGACGAAGTCTTCATCGGGCTTCATCCTTTCAGCCACCAGGTCAGTTATTGATAAGGACGGTGCAATTCTATCTTGGTATCTCTGTATAAATTTTCTTGACACAATTTCATAATCCTCCACATCAGACGAATCCAACGAGAAAAACCACTCGAGGGCTGGTCCCTCTAATGATTCCCTGAATAAGAATGCCAGCGACCTTTTATCGTTATGCCAGAAAGAGGATTCACACATAAACTCCTTCAGGTGGGTGAAGGGGTTACCAGAACCATGATACTTTCTATACACTAGCATCTCAGAAGGCGGCATGTGAAATACTGACAGATTGGGGTGGGTAATCTCAAGTACAGCCTTGACTCCCATCATTTTCTTGAAACTGTTGAACTGCTCATCCATGCAGTCCATCTTCGTGAGTAGAGCCTAAGTCACGGGATCAATTTGGGGAGGAGGTGGTGATGGAGCATGATAGGCTTGCCTCTTGGAGTAACTGGGGCAAGGGGGGATAGTACGGTTAGGGTCCGACAGCACTTCCGCCATACCCGAAGGCATTTTGGTGAGTCGGCGTATGCGGTCTAACCAGGTACCTCGAAGAAGATTGTTGTGGCCCAGATGGCTGAGGAGTAGAAATACGGAGACCTTCAATGGCTTGATGAACAGAGGGAATATGGTGAGGAGGAGGAACTTGACGAACAATATAGGGAACCGCGGGATTCGGTTCGTCAGAATGCAAAGGCATCTTCCCCTTAAGAATAGACTGGATTGCCTCAAGTTGTTGAGAGTTCACGTGGGTAGCCAGAGCTCCCAGGACGATAACCAGATCAGGGGGGGTTGGTAGACGAAGGTTCAACTTGATCTTGAGCCTCCTTATAAGTGGGATTGGAGATTACGTGCACACTAGGATGATTGGTACCAGGATCATACTGGTCATGAGTAAACTGAGCTTGATGAGGGACATAAGTGTCTCCCTCGTATTCAGCGTGAAAGAAGTTGGAGTCATGGGGGGCATTAGCATCTCCCCCATTCTCAGAATGGTAATCATAATTACGAGAGGCATTAGCATCTCCCTCATATTCAAACACATCTTCCTGTTCAATGGCAACCATGCCTAGAGTTCTAGCTGATCGGAGCATCATGATGTTAAGTTTTGACAAAGATTCAAACAAGTTGTGCAAAGAATCAACAAACAAGTGGATGGTTACGTTATCTTAGGATTCTTTATTGAATTATTTGAATTGTTAAACACAAATTCACTCAACGGGGTAGGATCCTCATTTCTGTTCAATTTTTCCACCGTTATACTCTATGGTTTTCTCACAACGTTATGAATAACTAATCAGGACTTCAATCGGTACAACCAGCCCGATGAACAAGGAGGAATACCTTGCTTTTGGGGACTTACGGAGGTCTTAACACAAACCACTCTAGTCTGACTGAAGGACCGACCCAGTCAGAGAGAGGTGAGAGTGCTAAGAAAGGGGTTTCTGTGGGGGGGGAGCCCCAATGCAGATGACCTACGGCCTGGATGACCTCTAATGTAGTATAAGATAAATATAGGTAACAAAGAAATCAATAATCTGAGGACTGATTGACAAAAGAAAGAACTGTTTGAATTGCGTTGCTATTCACCGACGCTATTTAAGATAGAAGCTTATTATGTTACTAGATTCTCAGGGAGCAGTGCCAACATGAATATGAGGCTGAATGGCGTCTCGGCTGGGTGACGCGGTTTGAATTGCGTCGCTCTATCTAGACGCTATTCAAACCATAAAGACAAAAAACAAAGAGCAAGTTCGAGGACAGTCATCTCCGAAATTATCCAGCTAAACATAAATCTAATTGATCATGCAAACTCAAGTTAAACAAATTTGTTACATGCAAACAAACATAAACTCAATCAACTACACACTTCCTATCACACTCACAACTTCCAATCAATTACGAGAGGGTAAGATCTTGCCGCAAAGGGGTGTGCACGAAGTGCACGTAGGGATAAAAGTGACTAAACTCACCAATTGGTGAAAGGAGTGCCCAAGGGACACAAGTGGTGCACTGTGGGTGCCCGATGATAAAAAGCAAGAACAAATATTAAAAAACGGTAAGACCAAGTCCCACCGTGATCTCCAAAAAGCTATAGGTGCTCAAATCATGTGTGATGTTCATTAGTTTCGTGTTGTTCATATGAATAGTAAAACTATTAAAAGTAAAGAAAACGTGATCGCTAGAAACTGTTAAGTTTCAAAAGAAAGATTGATCGCTTACCTTTTCAAATTTAGGAGATTGAGTCCTTGATTTTCTTTCTTCGGCTGGCCAAAGAAAGAGAACCCTCTTTGTAAGGTGTTCTTTCTTTTGATTTCTTGATGGTTATTCCTTTGGATCTCCTTCTTTCTTCTTCTTTGTACCTTACAAAAAAAAGATTAAACAAGAAAGAATCTAATTAGAACTAAAGTAGAGTAGTATCTATTCTAATAAGAAATTTAAACATGCAACTAAACTAATCTACTCACTTGATTGGTGTTCTTTAAACCCCTAATATGCATATAGGTTTGGAAAATAATGATGTGTGTATGTGTGAACATGAAGTGATGATGATGATGAACAATGGAAAACAATGAATAAACTATATAACATTAATAAAACGCTAGAAAGAAATTAGGGAAAGAAGATGGTTGGTTGGGTCCTCCATAGTCTTGATCTTCAAGAGCTTCAAAGGATGAATAGGATGAGGAAGAAGAAGCCTTACATGAAGCTTATCTTTCTATTCACATTTTTCTTCTTTAGAGCCTCCAAACATCTTATCTTGAGCTTCAAAATCACCAATGGCCAACCTTTTTCAAAGGTTCAAGAGGTGTTGTATTTATAAGAATAGGTTTAAGGGTGTTTTGGACTCTCTCCCGCAGTCGGACTTACCTTGGATAAGCACGGAGGAGTTTACAACCTTCCCAACTTTAGAAACCAGATTATCTCGGCCAAATCATGTTAATTAGGAAACTGTCAAATCACGTCATCCAGACGGGACGCCATTTGGCTAATTAAAGTGACCAAAATAGAAAGAAAATCCGAAAAGGAAACCAAAATATATTAGGAAACTTAAATCGCGTCTACTATGGGAGACGTGCTTTAGAGAGTTAGGAAATTAATTCGAATTAAAAATCGAAAACCTCGAAGGATTAGGACCTAAATGGCATCTCCTGCGGGCGACGCTATTCAGTTAAATCTATCTAAATTTGAAAATTTAATTCCAAATTGATTTATGCTAGGAATCAAAATGACGTCGGCCACATGCGACGCTAATCAACAAATTTCGAGAAAAAATAATTAATGATTAAACATCATACCATTTTAGGGCATTTATAATTGTGACATGAAATTTACTCAATATGAAGTCAAAATTAGCGTGTCTACAACACCCCCACGCCCGCCCACGCGGCACCTTTGCAAAGCTCCTAAATGGCGTCCCCTTAGGTCGAGGCTGTTCAAAATTGTGCCTCGCAAGCTCGACGTGAAAAAGTGTCCATGCCTTAGCCCCACAAGGGCCCAAACTAAGAGGTCCAACACCGAAACCGACCCACTAACTGGATCCGAAACCTCAGTCCTTACACTGGTGACTTTCATGTTGTAGAAGAGAGTAGATGCTTGGTAGAAGTCTATGAAGAGGACTATGTTTACTGATCGTGCTACCATTACTTGGGCTGAGTTACTTAGAGTATTTCATAAGAAGTACTTTTCTAATCATGTTCAAGATAAGAAGGAGATGGAGTTTCTCAATCTGGTGCAAGACACTATGTCTGTGGTTGATTATGAAGTGAAGTTCTATGAGTTGGAAAAATATGCACCCCATATCTATGATGATGAGAAGAGGAAGCTAAAGAAAATTTTCAAGGGTCTGAAAGGTACCATCCAACGTTATGTTATTGCTCAAGACCCTCAAACTTTAGCTGTTGCTTTAAGGACTGCATTCAACATGGAGCTTGAGTATGAAGAATTTATAGAAGAGCAGAAGGGTTAGAATAAGAAAAGTGCACTAACTATCTTTATGCGCAAAGATAAGAACAAGTTTTGGGTCTAGCTAGCGAAGGGTCTGGCACCGAAGGCGTTTGATTCAACTATTTGCACTCAGTATGGATAGCGATGGTGGGACAGATTGTTGGAGAGCAGCCGACAAATGTTTAGTGTGGGATGATCCAGCACATATAGTCAGAGATTGTTCGAAGGCTAGAGTTCAATCGGCGCAATAACAGAAGAAAGGCAAGACTCAAGGACGTGTCTATGCTCTCGCTAAGGAAGATGCTGAGGAGACCTTTACTGTTGCAGAAGGTCTGATTCTTATTAATGATGTTCATGCTAAGGTGTTATTTGTTCCCAGAGCTACTCATTCATTCATGCCTACTAGTTTTGCTAAATCGCTTAAGAGTAGACTGATAGTTGTTATACATCTATTGATAGTTATTATAACTTTTGGAGAGGAGATCCACACTATAGACATTATATCTTTTGTTGTTGTTAACTGTGGAGATAAAGATAGAGTGGCTGAGTTCTATGTGATAGATATGGTAGACTTTGATGTTATTTTGGGTATAGGCTTGCTAGATAAGTATTTTGCCTTGTTAGATTATCATCATAAGAAGTTGACATTTCGAGAGCGTGGTGAGGAAGAGTTTATTTATCTTTGCCTTAGGCATCGCTCAGGCCGTGTTATGGTTTCTTCACTCAAGGTCAAGAAGCTATTGAGAATGGATTCTCATGGATATTTAGCTAGTGTGGCAGTTGTTCTATCAGATGGTGCTCGTGAGAGATATGTTGATGACGTTGATGTTATTCGGGAGCTCTCTGATGTTTTTTCAAATGATCTGCCTGGTTTACCTCCTTCACGGGAGATCGATTTTGTCATTGACCTTATGCTATGGTAATCTCCTATTTCTAAGGCTCTGTATCGTATGGCCCCAGCGGAGTTGGCAGAACTAAAGAAGCAATTGTAGGAGTTACTTAATAAGGGTTTCATTCAACTCAGTGTGTCACCTACCCCAATACTCTTTGTGTACAAGAAGGATGGTTTGATGAGGCTGTGTATTGATTATCGCCAGCTTAATCAGGTGACTATCAAGAATAGATATCCTTTGTTCAGGATTGATGATTTGTTTGATCAGTTGTAGCCGGCCAAGGTCTTTCCAAAATTGATCTTCGGTTAAGGTATCATCAGCTGTGGATCAAAGATGAGGATATACCTAAGACTGCTTTTTAGACCAGGTATGAGCATCATGAGTTCGTAGTCATGCCTTTTGGACTGACAAATGCTCCTACTGCTTTTATGGGTCTAATGAATAGGATGTTCCAGCCGTATTTGGACCAGTTTGCGATGATATTCATTGATGATGTGCTGATTTACTCTATGAGTATTAAGGCACATATGGAGTATTTGTAGATTATTTTGGGGTTGTTGTGGCAGGATTAGTTGTATGCTAAGTTTAGCAAGTGCGCATTCTAGTTGGACCATGTTTCTTTTTTGGCTATGTGATTTCCAAGGATGGTGTGTTTGTGTATCCGACTAAGGTTGAGGCCGTGCTTTCTTGGGAGACGCCTAAGAATGCTCCAGAGATTAGGAGTTTTCTAGCTTTGGTAGGCTACTAGAGGCACTTTATTGTGGGATTCTCATCTATTGCTGTTTCGATGACGAAGCTTACTAGGAAGGGTTTCAAATTCATAGGTCTAAGGAATGTGAAAGGGTTTTCAGGAGTTGAAGATAAGACTTACCACTACCCCAGTTTTGATTTTGCCTAGTAGATCAGATGATTTTGTGTGTATACAGATGCCTCCCGAAAGGCTTGGGTTGTGTGCTGATACATAATGAGAAGGTTGTGGCTTATGCTTCATGCTGGTTGAAGAATCACGAGAAGAATTATCCGAGACATGATTTGAAATTAGTTGCTATTGTTCATACCTGGAGGATTTGGAGACACTATCTTTATGGAGTGTAGTTTGAGATCTTTACTGATCATCAGAGCCTGAAATATATTTTCTCTTAGAAAAAGCTTAATTTGAGGTAGATAAGGTGGGTTGAATTTCTGAAAGATTATGAGTTTGTGTTGAATTATCATCCTTGTAAAGCCAATGTAGTTGCTGATGCTTTGAATAGGAAACTTATGGCCTCGTCTTTGCACAGAGATTAGTAGATGCTTAAAGATGTTGTTGATTATAGACCAGAAGTTAAAGGTGAGCATTATATTCTAGCTCAGTTGGCTATGAGGCCTGTGATTGTGGAGAGAGTTATGGAAGCTCAAAAGTAAGATCGTAAGATGTAAGAATTAATTGATAAGTACGATGTTTCTCAGAGGGATGTTGGAGTTATCAAATTTTCAGGTAGATTGTGTGTTCCACAAGATGATGAGCTGCGAAGGGAATTGTTGAATGAGGTTCACAAATTCTAGTTTTCTATTCACCCATGGAGTACTAAGATGTATAAGGACTTGAAGAGAAATTTTTGGTAGTCTAGTATAAAGAAGGATATTGCATAATTTATTTTCAAGTGTCTTACTTGTCAGCAAGTAAAGATTGAACATCAAAGGCCAGGAGGACCGATGTAACCCATGGATATTTCAGAATGAAAATGGGAACAATTACTATAGACTTTGCGATAGGATTGCCATTGACCAGGAAGAAACTTGATTCCATTTGGGGGATTGTAGATAAATTAACCAAGAGGGTGATTGTAGATAGATTGACTAAGTCTGCTCATTTTTTAGCTATGCATAAGAAGACTTCTTTGGAGAAGTTGACTCGGATGTATATCGAGGAGCTTATAAGGTCGTATAGAATTACAATATCTTTTATCTTAGATCGTAATGCCCATTTTATAGCGAGGTTTTGGAAGATTCTGTAAGAACTTTGGGTACACAATTGAATTTCAGCTCAACTTTCCTGTAGTAGACGGATGTACAATCACAAAGAACAATTGAGACACTTAAGGATATGTTAAGAACCTATAGCAGTGAGTGGACATGTAATTGGGACGATCATTTGAAGTTGATTGAATTTGCTTAGAATAATAGTTATCATGCTAGTATTGGTATGGCACCGTATGAGGCTTTGTATGGTAGACCGTGTCAATCACCTTTCTGGTTGAAAGAAGTTGGAGAGAAAAGGTTTATTGGGCCACAACTTATACAGGATTGCTAAGATAAGATGGATATCATCAGGAAACGACTTTTAACAGCTCAGAGTTGACAGAAGAGCTATGCTAATCATAAGCGAAGGGAATTGGTATTGGAAGTTGGAGATCATATTTTTTTAAAGGTTTCACCAACCAAGGGAGTCATGAGGTTTGGTAGAAAAGAAAGTTGAGTCCAAGGTATATTGGTCCATTTGAGATTTTGAAGCGTGTTGGATAGGTTGCTTACAAGCTTGCTTTGCCACCGGATATGTTTGATGTTCATCCGGTATTTCTTGTTTCCATGCTGAGAAAGTATGTTGCTAATTCATCTCATGTACTAGATTATGAGCCATTGGAAGTTCAATCAGATTTGTCATATGAAGAGAAGCATGTTCGTATTCTAGATCGCAACGAGCAAGTGCTAAGGAATAAGACGATTCCTATAGTCAAGGTTTTTTTGAGGCATTATTTTATGGAAAAGGCGACATAGGAGGCAAAAGAAGATATGAAGAAGAGATATCCGGAACTATTTGGTAACTGATTCTATACTTTGCTTGCATTGTAAATTTCGAGGACGGAATTTATTTAAGGGGGAGATGATATAATACTCGGATTTTTTTTAAAATAAATAATTATAATAAATAATAATAATAATAATAATAATGATAATAGTTAAAGAAAAAATAGAGTGTAATTAGTTGTTTGAATAAGCCCATTAACTTAGTCTCATAGGTAGTTTAGGCCATTAAGTTGAGGGAATTTTCTAGATTCGAGTACCTAAGACAGTAGGTCAATATTTTGATGATAATTTCTAATATATAACTCAGATTTTATAATGACCTAGTCAACTAACTGGCCCAACAACGGTGCTAGTTAGTAGACATCTCAGGAAGGTCACCCATCCCAGGACTTCTCCCAACCAAGCTAAACTTCGGAGTTCTTTTCAACTCGATATCCGAAAAATGGCTAGCTGGTGTTGTTGGTAGTCTACTGATTTAGTCTATTTAACATCTTCTTATATTGTGTGTAAGGACTGAGGCTTTCAGATCCGGTTTTCGGGGTCGGACCCTGTAGTTCAGGCTCCAGTGGGGCAGAGACTCTGCGATGTTTCGCGTCGAGCGGGCTCGACGCGGTTTAAACGGCGTCCACCGTTGCAGACGCGTTTTAGGTTCTGCTACGTGGGTGCCACATGGGCTGGCTTTGGGCCGCGAGAGTACGGCCTTGTCGTGTCGTCTGAACGGCGTTCGCATGGGACGACGCCTTTCAGACTGCGACTCTGGGATTGTCAGAGTACGGCCCTGACATGTCCCCTGAACGGCGTCTGTGTAGAACGACGCGTTTCAGAGTCCTGTCAGAGCGGCCGTCACATCACCTGATAGGCGTCCGTCCATGTCGACGCGTTTAAGCCAGTCTCTGGTTAACCCCGCGAGCCCTCCTTCTTTCCCTCATTTTCTTCCTTCTCTCTTTCTCTCCTCCCCTTCCGGCGATTCCGGCGGCAGTCCCTTCTCCTCCCTCTCTTCCTCCCACCATTCCATCCTTTCCTCCACTCCATCACCCACCTAACTCCCACCACTACCACCTCCACTTCCACTGCGGCGTTTTACTCTCCGGACGGCGGCTGACGTCACGGTGGAGTAAGGACGACCACGGCGGTACCGGCGGCGGCGTGGGGCGAGACGGGTGGACGGCTTGAAGCTTGGAGGAGTTCAAGTAACCGGTAGGGTGACGATTTCCATCGTGTCCTATGTTCAAACCATGATTCTCCCTCTTAAAGCATGTTTTAGATCTATGGTTTTGAGGGGTAGAACAAGCATGTTTAGGAGCTCTTCTTGATGATATGTGGGATTTCTATGAATGTGGTTTCCTGATGGTTGGATTCGCCCCTCTTTCTCCTTTGTTTTGGGTGATTTTGGGGTTTTGGGGGTTGAAAAGGGGAGCCCTCGAGCTCATGACAGACCTGGTTCCTGGCGTTGAAAGACCTCGTTCATGGACGACGCCTTTTTGAAGGGCGTCGGGCCATCATGACGCCTTTTAGGCAGGAATCGTCTTACTGAGGTTCTGTCGGTTCAGGGAGTCTGGGACTAAAAGACGTCATGGGTGGGCGACGCGATTCGTAAAAGCGTTGGGTAACCATGACGCCTTTTTAGGCAGAAATCCCCTGATTAATGTTTCCTGCAAATCCTGGATTTCTGTGGTAAATGGCGTCTGAGGATGTTGACGCCTTTCAAAAGGCGACCGCTGGTGTCGACGCCTTTTAGGCCAGATTATGAGGCCGGTGTTTTATGAACCAGTACAGGGAGATTGAATGGCGTCGGCCTTGGGCGACGCGATTCAAGACAGAACTACACTAATTCATGCTAGTAAAATATGTTCATACTGCTAGATAGTTGGTTAATGCATGCTTTAGTGCACTCGATAATGATGGATTCTTCATGACCAGATGGCACTGCGTTGTGTGTCGTGCGATCGCGGGCTTTTCACGTGACCGGATCGTACTGTGCCGGGTTTTGTGTTACTGTGGTCCTGGAGTGACAGTTGTAGCGCTTTATCACCCTGTGCTGGTGTGGGTGGAGCACAGCGCCGGTGGGGGCGTGGGCGGGGTGACGCCTAGCGAGAGAGGGTCACCTGGTGAACCCCGGGGTCAGCTAGTACCGGTGTGGGTGTGGTACTTTCGGAGTGTCACTCATGCTGAGGAAAGGAGTAACCACCTGAGCCAGTTGGGCCGGAGTAGCTAGAGTGCTATCCGAGGGGTTACTGCTTGGTCTTAGCGGGTCGGTGTTTTCCCCACTGTTTTTTGTGTGGTTGGCGTGTTCTATCGAGACGGCGGTTGTGGGTTCCCTAGTCGTCTGGTTTAGAATTATGCATGTTTAATACATTTCGATTGCATGTGATTCGCATTGAGATCTAGGAATAGTAATTACCACTGTGCTTGTTACTTTACCGTCAGCTGTATTCTTCACTTGTGGGTGTGTGCATGGGCAATGGGGATCGAAGGATCCCTACTGAGTCTTGTCTTTGAGACTCACCCCTGCGGTTTTCAGGTGAGGACTCCCAGCAGACCTAGCGAGGAGTGTGCGGCTGTGTGTTGAGCGCCGACGGCTGTTGTTCCGGGGTATGCCCCGATGTAGTTGTTATTTTATTTCTGGCCTGTATGTTTAATTAATTCTCTTCTGTTGGAGTATGTAATTATTTGCTGTATCGAGTCGCATTGTAATAACTTTTAATTTCTGCATTTTCCTTTCAATTCAATGCGATGTGAACGTTTAGCTTAGTTTATCATTTATTTCCCAGACTTACTTAGATCCTAGTTTGGTTCCAAATTAATGATTCGGTACCCATTTAGTAATCGGATCCTCGATTATAGGGTGGCGGGTCGTTACATGGGGTGTTACAATCTACCCTCTTTAAATAGGTGACGTCTTCATCGCCATATCACAACTATTCCAGATCACCAGGCAGGTAGGATTCTAGAGGTGCCCCTCACAGGTTCAAGATGTGGCTCCCACCATGTAGTACTTTGTCCCAAATGAGTTTAAGAGGTGGCTCTCATAGTGTAACACTTTGCCCTATGTGACATTTAGTTCTCGCACTTCCGGCTGGTGTCAGGCTCTAATACCATTATATAACGGCCCAATCAACAAACTGGCCCAACAACGGTGCTAGTTGGTAGACTTCCTAGGAAGGTCACCCATCCTGGGACTTCTCCCAACCAAGCATGTTTAACTTTGGAGTTCTTTCAAACTCGAGCTCCAAAAAATGACTAGCCGATGTTGTTAGTAGTCTACTGATTTAGTCTATTGAACATTTTCTTATATGGGGTGCTACACATCTAGATTCTCTCTTTTTAAATTCCACCATTTAGTTTTAGGATAACTTACACTACATCTTTTCTCTTCTAGCTTTGAATATAAAATCTATCACTAAGATCCTATGTTGAGGGGCTAGACTCTACCTAAGTATGACTTTACAATATTTACATAATGATCGATCAACTTTTTTAATAAGAAAATAGCCGATTTGACTTTTATGCATTCCACTTTTATAAGTTATTAAATGTTCACCTCTTTTTTAAAAATAAATATTTGCAACTATTAGATCATATATAATGGCCAAGTCAAGAATGACATCACCCATGCCATTTATATCATCAAAACCAAAGCCTCTATGAATCCTTTGTAGCCACTATTATTCTTTCCTACATGGCCATTTAAGTCTCCCCTAACAAAAGTCCTTTTGCCATTAGGGATATCTTAGATTATCTTATCAAAATTCTTTAGAATTCTTTCTTAACACTCTCTTCTAATCCTACTTGAGGTGCATAAACACTAATTATATTTAAAACTTCTTCACTTACTACAAGCTAAACTAGTATGAGTCTATCACCCTCCCTTCTAACTTCCACAACTTTGTCTTTTACCTCTTTATCTATGATAATGGCTACATTATTTCTATTATTACTTTTGCCAACATACCAAAGTTTGAAATCTTCAATTTCTTTAGCTTTAGAACCTTTCCACCTAATTTCTTGTAAATAAGCTATGTTGACCTCCTATCTCTCATAAGTTTAACTAACTCTAAACTTTTACCAATTAGAGTTCCTATGTTCTATGTAGCTAAATGAATTTTATTCTAATTCTTATTCTTATGGACTAACTTCTTTACTCATGTTTTTCCAATACAAGAGAACCCTTGCCTATTTGTCACTGCAACCTGGCGCCAATGCGATGCGTCGCTTCTAGGGAACGCCCTAGCAACCCCTTGCTTACTTCTCATTACACCTGGGGCCGACGTAACACTTTGCTTTCGGAGAATGCCCTAGCAACTCCATGCTCACTTCTTATTACAACCGAGGTTTGATGTAACACATCACTTTTGTGGAACATCTTAGCACTAGTACAAAATATTGGCTCAGGATTCATGATTGGATTATGACAAAATTTATTAAGTGATGGCTGTCAACCTAACGCACACCCTCCTCCTTTCTCATCCGCGCTTGGGACCAGCCATAGCGGAGTTCATATTCAGTTTAACCATATTGTTTCTATAATTCTCTTCCTATTTGTTGGAGGAGAGGGCCTACAGTTGTGCAGGAGGATGTAGTTTTCTTTTCATTGTATTAAAGAGTGGATCAACTGGGGCTGGGAGTTGCTTGTTTGGTGATTAACTTGCATGGGGTTTGTGTCATGCATTAGTGGAACTCCCAAGAGGATTGCTTAAGGACTGCACGTAGGTCTGGACAAATCGACCCAGTATAAATTATATGTTCCTATGTGATTTATTCCTTGTTTCTTTTCCCTATTGTGTGATTAGCTTTCATTTTCTGCATTAGCCTTAAAGCTTAACACCCCTCCCCCCCTGACCATGGTATCGGCAACAATTAAAAGATTTGTGAGGAAGTACCCAACCCATGACTTAGAGCTTACTACTGTTGTTGATGCACTAAGGATTTGTGGGCACTATCTTTATTTCTTCAGAAAGAGCTTAATTTGGGGTAGAGAAGATAAGCTGAATTTCTAAAGGATTATAACTTCTTACTAAATTATCATCTTGGCAAGGTCAATGTTGTTGCTGATGCTTTGAATTGGAAACTTATGGTCTCATCTTTGCATAGAGACTGGGATATGCTTGAAGCCACTATTGATTGCACACCAGAAACCAAGGACAAGCATTGTATACGAAACCTATGCCCCAGTTGCTAGACTTGAGGCAATTCGGATTCTACTTACATGTGCATATGCATTTGATTTAATTCTTTTTTAAACAGATGTTAAGAGTACATTTTTAAATTGTTTCATTAAGAGGAAGTTTATATTGAATAACTTCTAGGTTTTGAAGATCACATTTTTCCAAATTATGTCTTCAAATTGCATAAGACTCTCTATGGTCTGAAATACGCTCTCAGGACTTGATATGAAAAACTAAGTGCCTTTCTCGTTCAACATAGTTTTACTAGTAGTAAAGTAGATAGTATTATTTATTCAGCAAGCATGAAATTTCAATTGTTCATATTTATGTACATGATATAATTTTTGGTGCTACTAATGAATCTTGCTGCAAGAAATTTGAAAAGATGATGCATAGAGAATTCGAGATGAGCATCATAGGAGAACTAAGCTACTTTCTTAAACTACAAATCAAACAAATGAAGGAAGGAACTTACAATTATCAAGGCAAATATATCAAAGATCTACTGAAAAAACATGACTTTAACAAAGCCAAGCACCTGACAACTTCCATGAGCACCTCAACTAGATTGGATAGTGATCCAGAAGGTAAGAAGGTAGACTAGAAAGTTTATAGAGGTATGATTGATTTACTCCTTTATCTAACTGCTAGTAGACCTGATATACTATATAGGTATGCATGTGTGCCAAGTTTCAAGCGGATCCTAAAGAATCCCACTTGATTTGTATCAAGAGGATCTTTTGATATTTGGTTGATACCTATAATATTGGTCTTTAGTGTCCTAAGACATGCTTTTTCAATTTGCTTGGTTATTCAGATGCTGACTATGCTGGGTGCAAGATGGATAGAAAAAATAGTAGTGGTACCTATTAATTTCTTACAAGTTGCTTGATTTTATGGTCATCCAAGAAGTAGAACTCAGTGACCTTATCTACAACGGAAGCAGAGTATGTCACAGTAGGAGGTTACTGTGCTCGACTACTATAGATCAAACATCAACTGGAGGGCTATGGACACAAGCTTGAGGGGATTCCCATGTTATGTGACAATACAAATGCCATCAACTTGACAAAGAATCCCATTCAGCACTCCAAGATTAAGCATATTAAGGTCATACATTATTTTATTAGAGATCATGCTGCTATGGTGATATTCAAATTAATTTTTTTGACACGGTGCATCAGCTAGCTAATATCTTTACAAAACTCTTTCCTAAGGATAAATTTACCTATATTAGAAGAGAATTGGGGATATGCAATTTGTAATAAGACATCAGTTAGTTCATCTCATTTAAAAAATGGAAAGATCTCCAAAAAATATAAGTTGAAAGGTCTAAAGTTTGATACTTAATCAATTTGCTTAATCAATCGCTTAATTGCTTTTATATTATCCTCAAACGATTAAGTGTTTCTATATCGATTAAGTCCGAACCTATAATAGATTAGCCTTTGTTACAATTATTCATATAATCAATATCTACCAAATTGATTACCTCCTTACTTAAATAACTACTATTTATTTAGGCACTTTAATCGATTACCTCTCTATAATCGATTATCACTTCACAATCGATTACTACTTTATATCGATGAATCGGTTAAAGGCTTTGCCTCTTTAATCGATTTCTTGTTTCACTCTAATTACTAGTTCACTTCTATTACTTGATCTCTTTTGATTAAGTCAACAAACTTCGATTACTACTCTATTTCCATGGTCAGTCTAATCGATTAGCTCTTTAAGACTAATAAGTTCTGTCGCGATCAAAGGGTTACTTTTGACCGACCTACTATAAAGGTGGATTTTGATCGTCTTATTTGCTCCACCTAAAATCGATCTCTCTTTCTATCCTTCTATTTGAAACCCTTCGCAATTAGAGTTACCACATAAAGAACCATCTTCATTTCCCCTACACTTTCCAGTGAAAGGTAGAATCTTTTGAAGCTTCTTGACCTCCTCTACCCTTCCTCTCAATGTATTTCTAGATTCAACCTTATTATTTTTGAATTTGCTGTTTCCTCTCTCTCTCTCTCCCCCTCTTTCCAAATCCTAGCGTGTCTGTTTCAATGGCTGTGCCAATAGTAGAGGCAGCCGCAACAATAATGGCAGAGGTGATCACCCTAGCTTCATCTAGGGTTCACATTGCCTTAATGGTAGAACATCATATATTTATAGTAGCAATGGTCACCTACTATGATTGTAAGAGGTTAGATTTTACATAACTAAACACTAAGGGTCTAAGCAAAGTGGAGACACACATGACATATATGAAGTGGAAGCAAATATGTGAAGTGAATGAGCCTTACTACAAGGATATGGTCAAGGCTTTCTACATTACAATAGTGAAGCACCTCTTACCATATCTCAATATCAATCAAGGGAACTATCTAGATCAAGATTGACCTATTGGAGAACCTATTTGGATGTGAGGCCAAAGGCTTTGGGACTGATAATGGAGAAGATATGGAAGTTAAGACTAGAGGAATCATAGGTCCTCAGCATGCGTTGAAGATGAAAGTGTCGATGTCAACCAACTATCAGTAGAAAAGATGATGATACATTTGATCCTCTCGCATATTCTAGTCAACAGAGGTAGGACATTTTCTATTGTCACCCAAAGAGATGTTGATTTGTTGTATTGGGTATTGCAAGAAAAGCAAGTAGACTTGCCAATTTATATTATGTGGGATATGAAATTGTGGGAAGTCTTGAACATCTATATGGCTTCCCTATTGGTCTCTATTGGTAGTAATCTTCAGACATTATGGTGCTAGATCAGTAATGAGGAAGAGTCTATCCATCCAGCCATGACATCTAGCAACCTCAATAGGTATCATTTTACAAACTCTTATGGTTAGTGGCTCAAGGACTCAGTACCACCAGAGGAGCCAAAACCACAACCGGAGGCAGCTCCAGTAGTTTCATCCTGTAGAAGCTCAAGTAGAACCTCACCTTGAGCAGAGAGAACTAGTAGTAGAACAACTTAGGCAGCCAGCACCTCAGGAGCAATCTACTCAACTAGCGGCAACACCTAACACCCTGTTTCATTTCAATATTATATACTAATATCAATGTTACTTAATATACTTATATCAATAGAGCAAATTTCTGGTGTTTGGTTAACCTGTATTAAATTTAAAATTTATTTACAATAAGAATCCAAATTGTTTCAAGTTTAATACAGTTAAGACCCTATATTAAATCCAATATATAATGCTTTACCCATCGAGGGCTTCGACCTTTGCCTCCACCCCTCTTCCTCCCTCAACTTCTGCATTTGTCCACCATCACCATCGCATCGCCATGGCCTTCTCCTTCTCCTCCATAAGGTTCCACCTGAGCAGCCAAAAGCTCAGGAATAACAGCCAGCAGTACAACGTTTAGAAGAAGTTGTAAGGCAGCCAACAGAACCTGCAGAGGAAAAAATTAGGACCAGCTTGCAGCAGCAGATGTTCAAGTATGGGACCAACGTGCCATTGAAGAAAGAGTAGAAATTGAAATGTAGGATCAGCCTGCAAGGAAAGAGAGAAGAGATTCAACAATGCAAAACCAACCTAAATAGATGAAGAATTGGCCAGAGAACCTACTTCTCAACTTGTAACTATTGAGGGGGAATCTCAGACTTAGGGGGAGGCCCAAGCAAACCAGGAAGCAGTGAATATTGTAGATGATTTGTTCGCAAGCGGGGTTTTGAAATAGACATTGATGAGCAGCCCATTCCTCCTCCTGCACAGAAAGAAGAAGTTAGAAAGAGGCCAGTGGATAGGCAAGCAGACCAGCCTATAGACAAGCAGAAATCAAATAAGAATGCATCAAAACTAGGCTGATCTAATAGAAATCAAGATAGGGATGGAAACCATATTAAAGGTGTTGAATAAGTGCAGGTATATGTACAAGAATTGAAGATAGACTAGTCAAGGAGGAAGGTCATTCATGTTTGCAGAAACAGAACTAGTAACACACCTCTAGCCACTTATTCTCCTTCACCTTCTCCTTCTAGACCTTATTTTCCTTCACCTGCTCAGCTAGAAACCACTTAAGAGACCACTAATACTTCTTCTATTCCAGAAGTCTCTGAGCAACCTCCGAGTACCCACTTGAACAGCCATCTTCTCCACCGCTAGCATAATCCAAGCTGAAGAATCCCTCCTTCTTCTTCTTCATTTAAATAGCCTTCCTCTCAAGGAGTATCGTTGTCTGAGAGCATCAATATCTTAGACAATGTGCCTGCCCTTTCTACCATTCATCCTATTAGTGCACCTACTTCACCACCTCCTTCTAAGTCTCCTGTTGTTGAAATTCCACCTCCTGCACAACTTGAATCTCAACAACCACTAGAATCCACTGATGCACCTTTATAGCCTGATATTCCTGAAGCATCAACTAGACCTTCTACTCCTCCACCTCAAATCACTAGGGTGCCTAGCTCATCCTCATTTCCTTCTGATATTTCAGGCACCTTAGTTGGACCTTCTTCACCATTCTCAATTCACACTGATGTAAATTTTATTGATGATATCCCTAGTACATCAGGTAGAAACCTATCACCTTCATCCTCTCCTCCTTCTTCACCCTCCACTATTCCAAACTCCTTTAAGGTAACTCCTCCTCGCCTAACTTCTCATAAGGAAGAGGAACTGGCTCCACACACTTCTACTTATGGAACCAACTCCTCCACTGCATCTCTACCTCCTCCAGTAGTTGCGGTTCCAAGGTTCAAGACTGTAACACCTAAAGATGAGCTTGTTGAGCCTCCACCTAAGACTGAAGTAGATGAGAATGCTCTACTATCTAAAATCTTTGGAACTCCTAAGAAGAAGAGGAAGGAGCCAGATACTGCATCTATTGTCCCCAAGGGTAGGAGACAACAGAGAAAACCCAAGGATGCTCCTACGGCTCCGCCCATTCCTCCTTCGGTCTCAATGTCAGAAGCAGCCTAACAGATCAAATATATGTTGTTTAAGGATGTCTTTGCAGCTACTCCTAAGCATAGATTGTTATACTTTGATCATCTGGAAAGAAATGCTAGGTTGATTGTTCTAGGCTTCCCAGTCTAACATTAGAGGAATATCTTGAGCAGTACATAGCCAAGAATAGAGTTTCTAGGTAGGAGCTTAGCAAACTGATCAAAATCTGAATTCCAAATAGAAGATTAGTGGCGTTGTGCTCATCAAACTCCCTGTATCAAGTACACAAATAACAACTATGATAAAGTGCAGTATAGACAAACTCCTTGGAGGCTATAGGAATTGATGGAGGCTAAACATGAGTTAAAATGTGGCAAGTATAGAGAAAAAGCATATAAAGAGTACAAGATTTTGTGAAGTTTAATGAGCTCCGCTGTAGATTGAACAAGCCAGAGCTTACTTAGTCCAACATCAGTATATAATAAGAATTGAGCAAGCCTGACAAAGAGGATCAAGAGTCCTTCTTCCTCTTGACATTGATCTTGACACTGTACCCTCCAACATGTTTCCCTTTCTACATTTTTTGATGATGGATACTCCATAAGGCATTCACATCATGAAACTATATGGCAAGACCAATGCTAAACACTATGCTAAGCTTGGAAGAGGCTTGTCATTTCCTTAGTTCCTTAAGCTAGCAGACGATTGTGGTGCTAAAAAATACAGCATGCTCTTATGGAATTTTTATGTTAATATAGATGAATAATAAATAAAGTGTGATGTGATCGCCAGAAACCGAGGGTTTTGAAAGAAAATTGATTGCTACTTACCTTGGATTTGGGAGAATTGGGGTCTTTTGTTTCGTCCTCCTCGGTTGGCCGAAGAAGAAGAGTCTCTTACTATTTTACTCATTTTTTGTTGGTTTTCTTCTTTTCTCCAAGTCCTTCTTCTCTTTAACTCCTTTCTTCAAACCTTGCAAAATAATCAAAATAAAAGAAGGATGATTAGAGCTAATGGTATAGTGTAGTACCTATTCTAATAAGCAAACTAAGCATGAAATCTAACTAGAAAACTCACTTGTTTTTTATTTTTTAAACCCCTAACCATAGGCATGTGATATATGTGTGTGTGTGTGGCATGGATGTGATGAGATGATGCTAATAAAATAGTGAAAACCTATGAAGAAAATTAAGCTGATTAGAAAGAAGAAAGAAGAGGGATGAAGATGGTTGGCCCCTCTATAGCCCTTGGTCTTCTAAGCTTCAATAGAGAAGGAACAAGAGGAAGAAGAAGCTTCCAATTGTTGTCCACGTTTTTCACCAAGAGGACCTCCTTTCATCTTGATGGGAGCTCCAAAACCTTCAATAGCCAACCTTCTTTGAAGGTCCAAAGGAGTGTGTATATATAGAAGCCTTGTTTAGAGTAGTTTGGCCTTCAAAGGGCTATCTCACGGCCTCCGGATTGCCATGGATAGGTTTCAAGGAGTTAGAAATCCTTCCAACTATGGGAACCGAATAATCTCAGCTAAATCACGCTTATCAAGAAATATGCTTAAATCGTCTCGTCCATCAGCGACATCATTTGACTAATTAGAGGGACCAAAATAGAAAGATAATCCGAAAAAAAAAGCGTAGAAAATTAGGAAACCTAAAAGATGTTGTCTATGAGAGACGTCATTTAGATAATATTAGAAAATGAATTCGAATTTAAATCAAAAATTTAGACGGATTGAACCTAAATGGTGTCGGCCATGGGCGACGTCATTTAGTTAAATCTATCTTGATTTAGGAATTTAAGTACAAATTGATTTCATCTAGAAATCTAAAAGGCGTTGGTCATGGTTGACGTTAATCAACGAATTTCAAGAAAAATCAACAAAAACTAATTAATGATTAAAAATCAGACCATTTCAGTGCATTATAATTGTGACATTAAATTTACTCAATATGAGGTCAAAATTAGCGTGTCTACAGCTGCCCAACCTTGGCATTGTCTTTACAAGGGAGTGAGGTGAAATGAAATGAACTGAAAAGGTGATGCCAAGGTGTGATGAGACATACTCTTAACATCACATGATGAGAATTTTTCTCAAAATGATCAATGAAGCGACTCATAGATGTCAATGGAATCAATCATATCTGGATGAGATAGACAAAGAAAACAAAATAAGGATGATCAACCTCCACGAGTAGAAGTACCCTAGGTCACAAACCCTACAGATTTCACCATAGAGATCGATTACTAACTAATGTGGATATACTTCAACCATGATGGATCTTGAAAAGGAAACAAGAAATTTGGGATAAAGATCCATACAAGAAGGAGTTCCAAGGATATCTTCAAGAAAACCTCAAAGATAAATGAGAGATCAATTCAGAATGGAATATTTCATATCACGTTCGAATTTATTAGATCAATGGTTTGAAAATTAATCAATAACTAATTCTTACCACAATGATTTCAAATTCTTATATGATGCATGCTGTGTTAAAAGGAAAAAATTAAAATGAAATAAAAATATAAATTAATCAAGGATAATATTGCTAAATTGTCATTAATGAGTCAAGACACCAGTCCTGTAATTCCGTGCTAAGCCGAAGCTCGTTTGTCCACGCACTGTTTCATAAAAGCGGAACCATCATCCCCATCAATCGACAATCTAATGGCCTATCCGTGCGATTAAGAATTATCTGGAATTATCATTGTTTTTTATAGAGGGAAACTCAAATTCCAGTTTCATCAAAACCACAAGGTCCTTGATATGATCTAATAAATATTTATCATATAGTAATGATAATACAAATCAATTACATTAAATAAGACAAGTGAATAGATAACCATATAAAAAGTTTGAGGATAACAAGGTGATTAATGATTTTTAGAAGGTCTTAAGTATAATTTTTAAGATTTCTAGATATATCCTCAAACCACTAAAAGAAGTTAAATTTGGTGAAAAAGTGTTGAGTGAGGGTATAAAGTCAATTATAGAAAATATAGGGACTAAAATGTAAAAGTACTAAATGATACTGCTAAAGGATAAAGGAAACTGATAATGTTTCTTAGCCCTTAAGTAAGGATACTGGCAAAGGATAAAGGATAACGGTAAGGTTGCTTAGCCCTTAAGAAAAGGACATGTGTCACCAATCCGAGAGGGACAATTGTCCTAATCTAGGTAATCCATATCCTAAAGGGACACACATCCCTAATCCAAGTAGGGACACTTGTCCCAATGTAGGTGATCCCTATCTTTAAAAGGGACACTTGTCCCAATCCTAAGCTAGCCCATCTCCTATAAATAGGAGTGTGGCCCTCCCATTTCTCCCCATCCCTCCTCCTTCTTCTCCACGCCAAGAAGAAAGAGAGAGAAAGAGAGAGAGAAAGAGGGAGAAGTGAGCTTCTACCGTGAAGAAGGTTCTTAGCACCAGCTCAAGACGTCTTAGAGGGCGGCGTAAGGAGGATCTTCAGAAGGTTGTGAGTACGTAGTATGAAGCAAGAGGCAAGTGATGACTAACCCTGACTCCGCAAATACTTTTATGTAGAAAACTCTATTTTCAATACTATTTTCCTACTTACTATAAGTACGAAGATCTATATGATATTCATGATTATTCGCATATGTTGGATAAGATAGATTGCATATAGTTGCATATGTTTAGGCATGTCGCATGCATATGTTAAGATGATTAACCAACCGATAGCTTGTGAACTAAGTGCCACGCAGGTTGCTATGGGAGGAAAGGGCTACCTATGGAAAGGGCTACCCTTAGAGGTGAAGCCGCTATAGTGTGGAGTCATCCCTTGGAAGAAAGGGCTACCTATGGAAAGGGTTACCGTATCGTGGAGCCACCCCTTGGAGGAAAGGGCTACCTTTAGAGGTGAAGCCACCATAGCGTAGAACCACCCCTTGAACTTGTGGGGGCCACCTCTAGAATCTTTAGTCTATCCGGTTAAATAAGTGATAAGATGATGATATGCATGATCATGTTCAGTTAAGCATGTTAGCATGATGGTATGTTAAGAATTAAGGTGTATGCTATATTAAGTTTATGACAGAGGCATGTTACGTTAAGATGCATGTTAAGTTATGTTAACATGCATGTTAGGTTTATCATGTTTGATGTTCATATTCGATGCTAACGAACATGTTTAGGGCATAAGCATGTATATACGATATTATAATGTATGCTATTTTGATATTCATCATGTCTTTTCCCTTTTTGATATATTGTATGAAAACCTGTGATTTTATGGGTTATGAACTTGGTAAGTCTTTTGGGACTTACGCTTGGTCACTAATATTTTTCAAGCAAAGAGAGATAAAGGTTAAGCAATTGGACTAGGAGACTTAAAGCCAGAATATCGAGCTACTATTTAATTGATGTAATACTCGGATATGTTTAGAGATCCTCGGCAAATATTGAAATTTTTAGTATTCATTATTTAGTAGATAAATTTGTGGTTATGATGGTTGATTCATGGTGTATGTGTTAGTATTAGGTGGTCTGAAAGCCAATCCGATACTATGTATTATTCAGTTTATTAATAAACAACATTAATTTATTGTGTGTAATTAGTTCGATCTGTGTTTATCTTATCACGATGAAGTCCATGAACATGTGCAACAATCTTCGAATTATGATGAGATCATAATTACGGGACCGAAGACTTATAAACACATGTTCTTAATTGTTCATAGTCAGAGAATGTTTGAAAAGGACATCAAACATCCGGATAGACTAGTACAGGTTTTTTCAGCTCATATGATAAGGGTGACTGATCCTATAAGTCACTTGTGTGGAGACACTATGATGGACTTGTAGGTACTCATTGGGGAATGAGTTCATTGAACTGGTCCGACCTAGAATCGTTGGATGGTATATACCTTACTGTTAACTAGCTCGATTCTTTTGTCGTCGTTGCGTAGATGATCCTTGGACCTGAGACACTAAAGATACCTTGTTGGTAAGTCTCTGAGCTTTGACTTTGACTAACGAATCCCTAACCATAGGTTATCAATAAGTCAAATGATCGGGTTCAGAGAAATACCCTCGAAGGTAATTGTGTGTTCAATGTAGGATCATCCGCTTTCGATATTATGAGAGAGAATGTTCCGGGAATGATGCGCTTAGGTCCCTGGCCAAGATGGACTCTGTATCAGATAAAGAGTTATCCGATATAGATTAGCGGCATCTGATTCAAGTGAATCGACCGGCTAGGGTTTAACAATAAACTATATCCTAGGTCGATTTGGGAACATTACATAGATGAAGGATTATATCCGCGTGCTAACCGATGACAGAAAGGTTCCAATAGAGGGTTGCGATAACCCTAATGCCATCCAGGATTACGCGATGTTGCTTGACATCCAACGTGATCGGAAGCTCGTCTGAATTTACTGTAGGACATTAAATTCGGCTGATTAATTAATATAAGGATATTAATTAATTCAGCGGGTCCGTAAAGAGTTAGTAGGCTTAATGAGCCATTAACTGGACTGGTATTTAGGCCTAGAGGCTCAAACGCAAAAGGTTTTCAAGTCGATGGATAATTTGACGGGATTTCGGATAAGTGTGGGTTTTTATGAAAAATCACAAATTCACTTATTATAAAAGAAAGGCCGCTAGGTTGGGGGCCAGCAACCCTGACCTAGCCGCTGCCCTTTCTCTCTCCTCTCTCTCTCCTGGGTGCACCTCTCGAGGCTGGCCCCCTGGAGGATTTGCTCCGACTTTCGACAGCTCTACTTCTCGTTCGACGGGAGTTTCTGAATCCGCATGTCGCGGCGGATTACGCGCACCAGACGGGATCCGGACGCCGCATCGAGCGAGGAGGCGAGGACGATCCATCGTGAGGAGAACCACGTGGATACCGCTAGAGGTTGGGCACCTACGCGGCTTGCGGCATCGCTGAACCGAAGACCGAATGTAGGTTCCAATCTACACAAGGTAAATTAGATTTGCCAGTTTATTTTGTTGATCGAAACGGGACGGATCTGATCCTGAATAATTTATTTCTGCTGTATTTTTTCGGTCGGATCCGGGCACAGCGAACCCAACAGGGTGGTGTTCGGATGATCACATGTGAAGCGAGGCATCCGGGAAGGATGTTGGTATGACTAAAGGATCCTGTCGGCCACCGCCGACATCACCTCTGGCGCTGGCGTGGGCTTGACGGCGGTGACCAGCTGGTAAAGGCCTCCCCCTCCCCTCGGTTAAATGGCTGGTTTTGGGGGGGTTCAGGGCACCCCATTTGGGGCTGGGCAGCACCGACGGTGTCGTCCGGTGCTGGCGGGGTGACCGGCGACGGTCCGGTCCCCCCCAGCACTGGAACGGTCGCTGGCCGCTGATCGTTCCAAATTGTGCGTTGTTAAACACTCATGAAAACATTCAATCTAAATTTATCCGGCTCACTCAAATCAGATTTTGAAAATTAATAGTAGTGAGTCCGAGTCGATCCACAGGGAGTTAAGATTTTAATTTCGAAAACCTTAGATTTTAATTATCTAGAAAAATTAGGAATTTGAATTGATTAATTAACTATCTAATTAAATTAAACTAAGTTTACGAATTTAACTAAACTAATTAAAAGCACAAATATAACCATATTTAAAATTGAGAAGAGAGAGATTAACAAAATATTATAAAAATAACATAACTTCTATGTTGAAGTAGTCAAGTTTTATGCAACAACAACTTAATTTAACTAAAATAAAATAAACCAAAAGGAGTACACAAGAAAATAACTAAATAAAAGATGCTAATAATAGGACAAGTTTTAAGCAGTGGCCCTGGTGGCACTTTGGAATAGAGCCGGCTGGCCGCAGGGTTCAACGTCGGGTGCAGCAGGTTGGTGCGTTTGATGCTGGCAGGTATGGGACTTGCTTGCATGCGTGGAGGCTTGCTGCAGCAGGTTGGTGAAGGTAGCAGCTGAGACGTGCATGCATGCACGAGGCAGCACGTGGAGGACGTGCATGGGAGGTGCTGGCCGGAGCTTGCCTCGGAGGTGTAGCGCGTATATCTGTTGGCTGGGTGCTTGGAGGGGCTCGGAGCATGCACGGGCGGTGCGTGGAGGCTGGGATCATGCACGGGCAGTGCGTGGAGTGCACTGCTGGGCTTCAGCTGGAGGGGGCTCGCCAGGCGTGTGCATGCATGCTTGCAGGTCGTGGAGCTGCAGGGACGGTGCTGGGATGCAGCGCTTGCAGGTCGTGTTGATGGGCTTGCCGGCATGCGCGTGGGATGCGCTGGAGGAAGCTGGCTACGTGGAGAGGCTTGCTGCAGCTTCAGCGAACATGGAGGTGCTTGCTTGGCTTCACCGCAGCACGTGGAGTGCATGTAGGTTTCACCGCCGGGTGTACGGTGGAGGTGATTCGTGCAGGGGCTGCTGGAGCGTTGCCGGCTACGTGGACGTGCTGGGGCGGTGCTGGGGGTGCACCGGACATGCATGCATGCGTGCTGTTGCTGGAGGAGGTCGTGAAGCTGCTGGAAACTTGCTGCGTGGACACCGGCTGGGTTGGAAAAGGAGGAGGAGGGAGGCGGAGAAGGGAGAAGAGAGAGAGAGGGAGTTGAAAATTGAGGGAGAGAAGGAGAATCCGAGAGAGAGAGAGAGAGAACTCGGCTGCGTGGAGGAAGAATTGAAGAGAGAGAGAAAGAGAGACCGAGAGAGAGAGGGATGCTGGGAAGCTGTGAAACGGAGAGGAAGATGGAGGAGGAGAATCGTGGGAGAGAGAAGGGAACCGGAGAGGAAGAAGGGATACCGAGAGAGAGAGGGTTGCGGCTGGGAAAGAAGAGAGAGAAGAATCCCAGAGAGAGGAGGAGGGCTGCGGGTTTGAGGGAAATTGGAGAGAGACCAGGAATACTCCCCTGGGAAAAACCGTGGGAGGAATATATAGAGGAAGAGAGAGTCGTGGGTTTGAGGGAGAGAGGTAGAGTAGGAAAGAAGGAGAGACAGAGAAAAGGAAACAGAGAGGAGAGAAGGAAAGAGAGAGAATTGGGTTCGGGAAAGAAAGTTTTCTTAAAAAAAAAAAAAAGTGGGGGAAGGGAAGGTGGCTGGTTTTTCTTGGGTTTTTTGGGTAAGAATTAGGGTAATATTAGGACATCGAATTACATTTTTACCCCTGCTTTAATCTTTTCGACAAAATGACGTCGAATTTATCGAAATTCAACACTAGACATCCCCCAAATTTTCGGAAACTCCACTAGCTGCACTGCATCATCGGCATGTCCTGTTCATATAAAATAAATATAAATTAGCACATTATCATAAAAATATCATTATATTTATTTATTTCGTCTCGGTTTTGTCAAAAAACCGCAAATGCGCTATACTCCATTAATCACATGAAATGACGATGTTTTTAAGTCAGAATTTGACGAAATTGGTACCGTTGGACTTGGTACGCAATTATCTATCATTTCATGTTATTTTACAGATAAAACCATGAGTATGATGCATATGATTGCCCTTAAATGATCAATTTAACACTTTATCACACCCCGCAACTTACTCATTGCTAGTCCCTTAGCAATACAAATAAGGAAAGGTTAGGACAAAGAATGAATAATCATGCTTCATTTGTAGTATCTTTCACAATCAATTTAAGTGGTAGCCGATTGGTTAAGCTAAAGTTTTCATATCCCACAATATTTTGATTCACGACAGGTGATTGTGCATGAAAATTGGCACGCTTAGAACTCGTTTCCGACCTTTCTGGTATATTCTTGCCTTTACTACCCTTTAGATAAGACTACTTGGGGAGGAGAAGAGAATAAAAGATTTCCCGATCAGTCAGTGAGGACCGTTTTTTAGTTCCCGTCCCAACTCAGCACTTTTCACGACTTGGTCATATTTCTGGTACGATGGACTTTTTAGCGTGGCTTTTTTTTCATTTCATTGTACTTTTGCTTTTGAGAGTGCGTACTTTTTGCCACTCTCTTTGAATTGCCTGAGGGGAGGTGCGTACTTTTTGCCACCTACCTTCCTTTAGCTCCTTTAACGCCTTCTATTATCTTTAGTGTTTACAGTTGTCCATTTTAAATGACCGCCTCTTTTAGCGTGCTGAGTGGGACAGTCCCCTATTACGAATCCTACACATTCCTTTCGTTCAACCCAAAAAAAAAATTAGAATAAGTAGTCTTATCTTTAAGGTTAATTCCAGCAATTCTATACTTTTAAGATCTTTTATTTATTCTAAGTTGCCGTGTGTGTGTGAAAATCATCCTGCCGAAGATTTTTGTGAAGTGGGATATTTAAACTTTGAAGGTTCTTTAACCAATGTGACAACCAAACAACTGATTTGTTTAAGATTTTCTTAATGAAACATGATTTTCATACAATTTTCATAGGATGTGAAAAGAAGTTTTTTTTTTATTTTTTTTTTGAAAGAAATTTTTAAAAATTTGACCATTTTTCAGTGAAAGATATCAGTTTTCTTCAAAAAATTTCCAATAAATGCATGTCAAATTGATTGTCCCACCCCCCAACTTGATTGACATTGTCCTCAATGGCATAAAAGATATGAAAAACATGTCAGCCAGAAGAGAATTGTGAAGGAGAGAAACAACCTGTGATGACGAGGATGCGACATACCCAAGGCGACTGCTGCTCAGGGACCTAAAAATGAAAAGAAATACAAAAACTGAAGTAAAAGATTGGGTTGCCTCCCAACAAGTACTAAGTTTATTGTCTTCAGCCAGACGGAATGTGCACACTATCCAATGCCTACTAGCACAAATTTCAGTGCATGCATTTTGAAGTTTGTTGGTTGGAGTGCACTCAGCATTGCATGTAGCTGATGAGTAAGAATGTTATCATTGAGATTCCAAAGAAAAGGATTTTTCAACATGGTCAATAGGATATTGGTTCTACTTGATTCATAGGCCATATCAACTACGTACCCCGCTTCTTTTCCTTGACTGAACTGAAGCATTTGATCCCCTAGAAAAATATCAAAAATTCCCAAAATGATGGGACATTGATTCAATGTAGGGGATGATCCAATGTCGAAGATGAGGAAATCAACAAATATGTGGCTCCTATCCACCTGAATAAGAGTATCTTGGATCATGTCATGTGGTTGCTTAATGAAATGATCAATTGACTGCAAAGCAACCAACGTACGCTTTAATTTGTGGATTTCAAATTTCTCAAAGATAGAGACTGAGAACATGTTCAGTTTGGCCTCAAATTTCAATAAAATCCAGTAAAGATTGATGTTATCGATATTGTAAGAATTGAGTTGGGCAACACAGTGAGTTTCTTTGAGAAAATGGTTGTTGATGTGGACTTGGCCCAATAATTCCATCACCTCCTTAAGTCGGGCCAGCTGTTGGAGGCTATTGGGCTTAGATTCTCTAACACTCGGGAAACGGATCATAGGTAGGTGAATATCTGGACTCTCACTAGAATCCTTCTCGTCTCCTTTATCTCCCTCCAACTGACCCTCAATAGGCTCTTCTTGATGATTAGCTAAGTCTATGGCTTCAGTTTTCTCTTGATGCAATTCCTCAAGATTATCCACTTTCTGATCCATTGGGAAGAAGAAATATTCAAGATCCAAACCATCATGTGTATTTAATTCCTCTGTGGGAAATAGAAAGTGTTCAAAGTCCAGATCAATATCAAGCAAATCACTCATTTCTCCTTCTCCTTTTTTCTTCAAGCTCTCCTCAAGAGAGATAGGTGTGATCGTGACTTCACTTTGCTGGTCAGTCTGAGGATTTTCCATCCTCTCTCTATCCACCTGGTAGATATCTTCCAGAATATCCACTTTCTCTATTGGGAAGAAAAAATATTCGAGGTTCGGACTAGCATGTATATTGACTTCCACTGTGGGGAACATGAAGTGTTCAAAATCCGGATTAACCTCTAAAAGATCACTCACTTCCCCTTCTCCTTTTCTATCACTTAAGCTTTCCTCAGGACAGACAGGTGTGATCATAGATGCATCTCGTTGACCAGTCTCAGGATTTTTCATAGATTGATTCATGCTAGCATTCCCTATTCTCACATGATACAACTCCGTAAGATTCTCTCCGTTTTCAAGATCAGGCATGATGTGACCATTTCCAGATTGAGCGATTTCAAGTTGAATTTGTGAGTTGATTTGTTGGTCAAAATTAGGTGAAAAAGATTCCAGATTTTCAATGGGCTTGCTAAGCACTTCTTCTAAATCCATCCTCAGATTAGTTTCTGTAAGGACTGAGATTTCGTGTTCTGTATTCGGGTCGGGTTCGGGCCGGATCCCTTGGTTTGGACCCTGTGGGGGGTCTTGAGATTTCTGGCTGAATGGCGTCAGCACTGCTCGACGCCTTTCAAAAGGCGTCAGGTTGTGTGGACGCCATTTAGGTCTGCAGGTTGTTGTGCCACGTGTGCGCCACGTGGGCGGGTTTCGGGCCGCGAGGGTACGGCCCCGGTCACATCGTCTGAACGGCATCCATATTGGTCGACGCGATTTAGACTGTGACCTCTGAGATGTCAGGGTGCGGCGCCAGAGCGTTGTTAGTACGGCCTGTCCTGTCGTCTGAACGGCGTCCACGGTGAGCGACGCGTTTCAGACCGCTGTCAGTGCGGCCGTCCTGTCAGACTGATAGGCGTCTGCCTCGATCGACGCATTTTAGCGAGATTCAGATTGACTTCGCGAGCCTCTCCTTCCTTCCCTCATTCTCGCCTTCTCTCTCTCTCTCTTCGCCCTCTCCGCCCCCTCCGACTCTCTTCTTCCCCTTCCCTTCCTCTTCTTCCTCTTCCAATCACTCCATAGCCTCCCTACCCCTCACCTCTACCTCCACCACCTCCTTCGCGGCGTTCCCTTCTCCGGACGGCGGCCGACGTCCCGGCGGAGTGGCGGCGTCCTCGAGGGTACCGGCGGCGGTCTGTGGTGCGGCGTACCGGCGGCGAGGAGCTTGGAGGAGTTCAAGAACCGGTAGGGGGACGAACCTTGCATGTGTTGCTCGTGTGTTCCTTGGCGTGACATGATGTGTATGGGCTAGATTGAGCATGTTTAGGGGGTTTCCTTGTGGGAATGACTGTGCTTGTGATCGTGGTTTCGTAGTATGCCTGTGATAGATGAATGCTTCTTCCTCCCCCTTCTTGTTTTGAGGCTTTTCGGGGTGTTTGGGGTTAAGGGAGAAACCCTCGGTTCGAACCAGGGAACCAGGTTTCTGGCGCTAAACGGCGTCGTGCCTGGTCGACGCCTTTCAGAAGGGCGTCAGGGCAGTACGACGCCTTTTAGGGCAGAAACCTCCCTGTTCGAGGTTTCGCAAAATAGGGGTTCTGGCGCTAAATGACGTCATGGATGGACGACGCCTTTCAGAAGGGCGTCGGGACATCATGACGCCATTTAGACAGGAAAATCACCCCGAGTGAGGGTTTGTAAAAAATGGAATTTATGTGTGAATGGCGTCGGTGGACCTGGACGCGTTTTAGATAGGCGACTCCCTATGACGACGCGTTTCAGGGAATATTCTGTCTGTTAAATAAACCTGTATGAGGGACTTGAATGGCGTCGACCTCGGTCGACGCGATTCAAGACAGAGATGTGTAATCCTGATTTTCACCATGTGCTTCACCGTGGGATGATTTCAATTGCATGCTTCACGTTGTACGCTGAGACTGAGGACTCCTGTGTGAATGGAATCATGTTGTGTGTGTGTGTGCTTATGCGAATATGGAATCGGAATGACTGTGGTTTACGTTTGTCACCATGGACCGATGGGGACAGGGTCATGGTGTCTGTGAGCTGTACCGGTGAGAAGGGGTACATGTGTGTTTTACCTTTGGCTGAGGGAAGCAGGATCGCCTTGAGCCCGACGGGCCGGAGTAGCCGGTGAGCTATCCGAGGGGTCGCTGTTTGTCCTCAGCGGGTCGGGGTTTCCCTGTTTGATGTGACAGCTTCCGGCGTGTTTCTTGCTGTGGAGCTGGTTGTGGTACTGGTGGGAGTTGGTTTACCCTTTAGCCATTGGGCCTGATGTGACCTTTGATCAAGGTTACGAGTGGTACCCTTAGCCCTTTGGCCTGACGCAGCCCGGGAGATTTGGGTTTGTGGGTAGTTCCTGTAGCTTCGGCTTGACGGGGGTTCGCCGGTCCCCAGGGCCCTCCTGAAGCGCTGAGGCCTAGTGTGGAGGCAATCCGGACGGTAGGACAGTAGTCTAGACTGCTTATGTGCACACGTAGCTGGCAGTGGCGGTACACTGGTTCCAGCTAGTCCTAGTTTGACTCACTGCCTCACCCTACAGTGCCCCGGAACACTGTAGGGGTGGACAGGCGTGAGCTGTGGTGGTAGTGTTGGGAGGTGACGTTTGACTTCGGTCGACTGTGTGGTTCAGTCACTTCGTGGACTTTGGCTGTGAGACGTTACTCTGTGTTGGGTTCTTCGGGTTGCTTAGAATGGTTCTTGCTACACTGCTTATCGTGCATTTCATATCAGAGTTGGGTGCTATGTTTACTGCTTTACTTAATTGCTATATTTTCCTGTTGTTACACTTGTGGGTGTGTGAGTGGGAGGCAGGGGATCGGATGATCCCTACTGAGCCCATTTCTGGTGTGGCTCACTCCCTGCGGTTTCAGGTGTGGACCTTGAGGCGAGCGGTAGCGTGGTGTCTTCTTGGTGTGCGGACCAGCAGCTGTCTTAGTTCCGGGGTATGCCCCGATGTTGTTGTACTTCCTTCTGCCTGTACTTATTTAATTGTTGGACATGTAATTATTGTTGGACTGTATACGGACTTTGTTATTTTCCTTCCTGCGCACTTGCTTACCTTTGTAGTCCGTGAGATTGTTATATTTAGCTTTGTTTAGCACTTACTCCTCCAGACGTGTTGTGTAAGATCCGGGTGTGAACCCGCAGTTAATGGGCCGACATCCATTTAGTGACCGGGTCTCCGGTCATAGGATGGCGGGTCGTTACAGTTTCAATCAAACAGTCAACTAGGGCCTGCATTATACCAATGGTTTGTTGTTGGGCTAAGACTATTTGTTCAAGTTGCATGAATTGATCATCCTGAGGATGTGGATAACTGGGCTGATAATCAGACTGCGAAGAATAAGAATATGTCGAATAATCTGATTGGAAGCAAGGTGGACAAGAGCTTGTAGACAATGAGTAATCAGAGTGTCCATGATTGTGGGCAAAACTACTAGAGTAGACTTGGAATTGGGGCCAATCCGAGAAGTCTTGGATAGCTAGACTTGAAGCTTGGGCCTCGTGAGGTGGAAATTGAAGAACAGGTGGGGTATCATAATAGTCCTGATTGGCCCAAATGGGGCATCTCTCTTGATAGGTATATGATTGTGTGGGAGATGAGGACGGTTCTGGGCCCAAAACTAGAAATTGATCAATTGTGTGGGCCAAGTTGTCTAGCTTATCTAATATGTGAGCCAAATCCATATTAGGTGGTGGAGGGAAAGGTGTGATGGTATTAAAACATGGGCCAAGAAATTGGTTCATTTGAGTCCACTCCATGCTGAAAATCTTTTTACTTTTATTTTTTTATTAATGATGCAAACAAGTTAGCACAAAATTATTCCTAAGACAACTATGGTTAAACTAGCCTACATGATGTGTTTCTCACAAATTAATCTAGGTTTAATTCAAGTCCACCCTCACAATTATCAATCGGCCAGGTAAGAGGTAGGGTGGTGGGAGGCTCTCCCTACTTTCGTAGGGACCTAATTAAAGAACCATCGACCCACTTAGGCGTTTGCCATTGGACCTCTAGCCTTAGACACCGGTCTCCAAAAGTGATAGCAGGCTCAAGCTAGACCCAAATCTCATTGTGAACCTTAAATTGAATTCCTACTTACTTTTAATGGGCTTGCCCTTAAGATATTTTTATGTGAAGTGCAAGGGATGGTTGTTTTTAGGCCAAGGAAGGGTAGTCAAATCCCCACCTTATTTTGTTAATGGACTTGCCCTTAAGATATTTTTATGTGAAGTGCACAACCAATTCAAACAAGGGGTTCTATGCAATCATGGAAATGCATGAACATGGTATTTAAGGAAGGTAGAAATCTCACCTTGTCCCCCGCAATCTTCAACAAAATGGAAATTTACAAGAAAGGAAGCAATCTAAAAATGCAGTCCTAAATGATGCATGACCTAACATGGAAGGTTTCTAATCTTGGAAATGGAGATTTTTAAATTTGGATGTTCTTCTTTTTGTTCCTTCTTTTTTTTAATGAAAACCTATCTAAACTAGAAACTACAAAAATGGAAACTAACTAAAGTCAGGAAATTGAAACATAGAAAGTTGGAACACACTTACCATGATTTCGCTTTCCTTTTTTTTTTTTCTCAATATACTTGCAAAAATAAGAAAAATAAGGTTAGCTAAAGATTAATTACACTAAATCCAAAATAATAAAAATTAAAAATCTAACTCCCCGGCAACGGCGCCAAAAATTGATCGTTCCAAATTGTGCGTCGTTAAACACTCATGAAAACGTTCAATCTAAATTTATCCGGCTCACTCAAATCAGATTTTGAAAATTAATAGTGGTGAGTCCGAGTCGATCCATAGAGAGTTAAGATTTTAATTTCGAAAATCTTAGATTTTAATTATTTAGAAAGATTGGGAATTTGAATTGATTAATTAACTATCTAATTAAATTAAACTAAGTTTACGAATTTAACTAAACTAATTAAAAGCACAAATATAACCATATTTAAAATTGAGAAGAGAGAGATTAACAAAATATTATAAAAATAACATAACTTCTATGTTGAAGTAGTCAAGTTTTATGTAACAACAACTTAATTTAACTAAACTAAAATAAACCAAAAGGAGTACACGAGAAAATAACTAAATAAAAGATGCTAATAATAGGGCACGTTTTAAGCAGTGGCCCTGGTGGCACTTTGGAATAGAGCCGGCTGGCCGCAGGGTTCAACGCCGGGTGCAGCAGGTTGGTGCATTTGATGCTGGCAGGTATGGGACTTGCTTGCATGCGTGGAGGCTTGCTGCAGCAGGTTGGTGAAGGTAGCAGCTGAGACGTGCATGCATGCATGAGGCAGCACGTGGAGGACGTGCATGGGAGGTGCTGGCCGGAGCTTGCCTCGGAGGTGCAGCGCGTGGATCTGTTGGCTGGGCGCTTGGAGGGGCTTGGAGCATGCACGGGCGGTGCGTGGAGGCTGGGATCATGCACGGGCAGTGCGTGGAGTGCATTGCTGGGCTTCAGCTGGAGGGGGCTCGCCGGGCGTGTGCATGCATGCTTGCAGGTTGTGGAGTTGCAGGGACGGTGCTGGGATGCAGCACATGCAGGTCGTGCTGATGGGCTTGCCGGCATGCGCGTGGGATGCGCTGGAGGAAGCTGGCTACGTGGAGAGGCTTGCTGCAGCTTCAGCGAACATGGAGGTGCTTGCTTGGCTTCACCGCAGCATGTGGAGTGCATGCAGGTTTCACTGCCGGGTGTGCGGTGGAGGTGATTCGTGCAGGGGCTGCTGGAGCGTTGCCGCGGCTACGTGGACATGCTGGGGCGGTGCTGGGGGTGCACCGGACATGCATGCATGCGTGCTGTTGCTGGAGGAGGTCGTGAAGCTGCTGGAAACTTGCTGTGTGGACACCGGCTGGGTTGGAAAAGGAGGAGGAGGGAGGCGGCGAAGGGAGAAGAGAGAGAGAGGGAGTTGAAAATTGAGGGAGAGAAGGAGAATCCGAGAGAGAGAGAGAGAACTCGGCTGCGTGGAGGAAGAATTGAAGAGAGAGAGAAAGAGAGACCGAGAGAGAGAGGGATGCTGGGAAGCTGTAAAACGGAGAGGAAGATGGAGGAGGAGAATCGTGGGAGAGAGAAGGGAATCGGAGAGGAAGAAGGGATACCGAGAGAGAGAGGGTTGCGGCTAGGAAAGAAGAAAGAGATGAATCCCAGAGAGAGGAGGAGGGATGCGGGTTTGAGGGAAATTGGAGAGAGACCAGGAATACTCCCCTGGGAAAAACCGTGGGAGGAATATATAGAGGAAGAGAGAGTCGTGGGTTTGAGGGAGAGAGGTAGAGTAGGAAAGAAGGAGAGACAGAGAAAAGGAAACAGAGAGGAGAGAAGGAAAGAGAGAGAATTGGGTTTGGGAAGGAAAGTTTTCTTAAAAAAAAAGAAAGTGGGGGAAGGGAAGGTGGCTGATTTTTCTTGGGTTTTTTGGGTAAGAATTAGGACAATATTAGGACATCGAATTACATTTTTATCCCTACTTTAATCTTTTGGACAAAATGACATCGAATTTATCGAAATTTGACACTAGACATCCCCCAAATTTTCGGAAACTCCACCAGCTGCACTGCATCATCGGCATGTCCTGTTCACATAAAATAAATATAAATTAGCACATTATCATAAAAATATCATTATATTTATTTATTTCGTCTCGGTTTTGTCAAAAAACCGCAAATGCGCTATACTCCATTAATCACATGAAATGACGATGTTTTTAAGTCAGAATTTGACGAAATTGGTACCGTTGGACTTGGTACGCAATTATCTATCATTTCATACTATTTTACAGATAAAACCATGAGTATGATGCATATGATTGCCCTTAAATGATCAATTTAACACTTTATCAGTCGCTGACCCCCCTGTTAGTCTTAGGTGGCCTACAAGCCAATATGACTTTGTAATCTCGTTCATTTATTTGATAAAATGGCATAATATTCATTATGTATAATTTGTTTTAATTATCGTCTCATAATGAAGTCCGTGAATGTGTGGATAGTGATCGGATTATAATGAGATCATACTAATGAGACTGATCACTTAAACACACATATTCTTAATAGTTCATAGTCGGAGGATATCCGAGAAGGACATCGGATATTCGGTTAAACTAGTATGGATTACTCCCGCTCATAAGATGAGGGTGACTGATCTTATAGTCACTTGTGTGGAGACACTAATGTGAATCTGTAGGTGCTCATTAGAGAATGAGTTCACTGAACTGATCCGACTGAATCGCTGGATGGTATTGTACCTCACTATCAACCAACTTTATTTCATTGTCGCAGTTGCGTGGACAGTCCTCGAACCTGAGAAACCAAGGACATCTTGTCAGTGGACTTCTGTGCTTTGACCTTGGTTTATAAATCTCTAACCACGGGATTCTAAATAGCCAAGAATCGGGTACAACGGAATACCGTCGAAGAAAATTGAGTGTCAATAAGGAATCATTCGCTCTTGATACTTGAGAATGCTCTAGGAAGGATGCGTGGAAGTCCTTGGCCAGGGTAGACGATAATATCGGGAAATGAGTTTTCTGATATTATACGGCAACATCCGATCCAAGTGAGTCGACCGGTTAGGATTTAACAGTACACCATACCCTGAGTTGACTTGAGAGTATTGTACGAATGAAGGATTCTATCCACGCGGTAACTGTTGGCGTAAAGGTTACAAGTGTGGGTTACTTAACCCCGATACTTTCTGGGTTCATACGGTGTTGCTTAGCACCCAACATGATCAGAGGCCCGATCAAATTAGATGTGCGACATTGATTCGATTGATTAATTAATTAATATGAGTTATTAATTGATTAATCAGGCCAGTGAGGAGTCACTGGGCTTATTGGGCCATTAACCGGACTGGTTATTGGGCCTAGAGGGTCACACGCAAATGATTCTCAAGGCGATGGATAATAAAGTGAATTTTATATAAACCGAGGTTTTTTATGAAAAACCGTGCGGTTAGTATAAAATATAGCGAATGGGCAGAGTAGGCCAAGCTGCTGCTAACTCTAGCCGCCCCCTCATCTCTTTCTCTCTCTCTAGAGCCCCAGACGAGTCGGGATCCCCGGATCTGCTTCACCGCTTCTCTAACTCCCGTTCGACGGGAAATCGTCCGCGCGATGCGGCGATCGTTGCGGCGAACGGTGGAGGCTTCGTGGGCTGCGAAGAACGAGGAACGGGAGGATATCCGTCACGAGGAAGATTGTGTGGACTCCGCTAGAGGCCGGGCACTTGCGCGGCTTGCGGTGTCACACCGACGGAACCGATCGGTTGCGGATTTGAATCTGCACACGGTAAGAACCGATTATTCGATAATCCGGTTTTAGTATTTTCGAAATGGGAAACGGATCGCCGTTTTAATTTTATATTCCATTGCTTGAGCGATCCGGAGGAACACAAGAACCCTACACCCCCCCCTCCTACCCCCCACTGTTTCCTGCACGCAGAGGCCGCCGGTGTTTGGGGGGGGGGGGGGGGGGGCTCGGGCCCGTACGGCTAGGAAACCCTAGCCGCACGGTCTGACCCGGGCTGGCCTGGGCTGCTTGGACGGGGTCTGAACCACCTTGGGCCCTTTGGTCCGAGCCCATGGCTCAGCCGGACTGAGCTCTGGTTCGGCCAGTGGTGGGCTGAGCCACCTGGGTTGTTTTTATAACCAGGATATATTTAGATTAAATTGTTTTTAACTTTTAAATTTTCAAAAATTGTTTTTGAAATTAAGGTTTTGTTCAATTTAACTTTCAAGGGACCCATTATAATTGCTTTAGTTCATTATCTTAATTAACAAATGTTGTTATTTGTTATGATTAATTATTAGTTTAAATGTTGAATTGATAATTAATTTTAACAAGATAATCTAAATGTTAGATTCAAATGAGATAATGATTAATCTAATTGTTAGATGACATATTTACATTAATCTAAACGTTAGATTAATTTTATTATAATTTGCATGGAATATTCTAGAAATTTATGTTTTGGAATCTCTACGCATATGATGTTTGATTAATGCATTTAAATATGATTTATATGCTTGATTATCATAAAGCAATTTTTTTTCGAAAATCCTAATTCTCAAAATTTTGTTTGATCCCTGGTTTATGAAGCCAAAATATTATTTATTTTCGAAAAATCTATTTAGCCATGTGTTGTGCTAAATCATGTGTGGTTTGTTTAATTAAAAATTACACGGTGGTATGGATGAGCATTATTCTTTGTGGATGTGGATAGTGATATATGTGAATGCTTGGATTATTAATTGTTAATAAATAGAGGTCTGCGTACCTTTCCTTCTCTCGTATTCCACGTATCTCTACCTCACTCCTTTATATACTCGCCATAAGGGTCCCTCTTTAAATTAACATGTAATTGGAATTTATAATGTAATTTGATCGAGGAGGCTGAGCGTGGAGCGAGGATGATCCACAACTGCAACCAAGAAGGAAATAAAGGAGTTCATTTGGCCTATGAATTTGCAGATTCGTGATATAATTGTTATATTGTGTATGTTTTGTGTGTTTGACTTTATGGCTCAGGTCAAACCACAGTGCTATCCATGACCACACTAATGACATGTATGCGATGCGTGTGTTTTCTTTTGATTACGAATCAAATTAACTAGGTTATTAGTATATGTAATATATTCGATATATTTAATATTATCACCTAGGATAAGACCAAAGTAAATAAATAAAACCTTCGTTACAAAGTCTAAGACATAGCGTGAGTAATTGAGAATGCACTGCGTGTCTCTCCATTAATATAGTTAATAGAACTTAATTCAGTGGTGGCATATACTACGTGTTTACTCGAGATTTGTCATCATCTGTTGAGAGGACTATTAACTATGACATTAGATGTCTTGAGATTAGAATAGAGGAATGATATAGCTATCTAAGTGTTTACCAGAGAGCTATATTCCTACTCTACTATATCACGTATTGATGGTAAAGCTTACACCGGGGATAATGGTCTACTGTGTTTACTCGGGACCATTAATAACCTGGGAATTGAAACATGATCGGATATTGCAAGGAGTTGCAATTACCATGAGATGGTTGCTCTAAGAAAACAGTATAATACTATGTATTTACCCGAGGTTATACTGACTCTTAGAGATTTTGATCCCCGCTAGGAGACTGTCGCGTCTCCCGTTCTGTATACCTGAAGGTTATACAATCTGACGAAAATTAGTGGGAGTAAAACTAGATAAACAAAGTCCATATCTTTTTTTAATTAATGATTGAATATCTACTAATTGTAATCTGATTATCTCCTATAGGTTAAAATGTAGCACCATAACCCGTTGCGTGGCATACTAGATGCCAATCATTTGACAGGCCCAAACTACTCAGATTGGCTTAGGAACCTGAAGATTGTCCTCATATATGAGCAAATTGCTTATGTCCTAGATGATGAACCTCCTACTGAATCAAGATTATATGCCCCAGAGGAGGACATACTGACATATGAAAAATGGAAGGGAGATTCCACCATGGCCCGATGCTACATGCTGGCCTCTATGAGCAATGAGTTGTAGGGGCAGCATGAGAAGATGGATGCTAGATCCATCATGCTCCATTTGAAGGAGCTATTTGGTGAGCATAGCAGGATCAAAAGATATGAGATATCTAAGAATCTATTCAAAGCTCAGATGGCAGAGGGATCTTCAGTACAGACTTATGTGCTGAAGATGATTGAATAGGTGGAAAGGCTGGATGCTCTTGGGGTCCCACTCCCTAAGGAGATGCATACCGACCTTGTGTTATCTTCACTTCCGCAATTATATGCTCAGTTCATTATTAACTTTAACATGAACAAGATCCAAACCACTTTGGTTGAATTACTAAACATGCTGAAAACTGTGGAGGGGAACCTTGTGAAGGATAAACCCCAAGTTCTTATGGTTGGTAAGACAAGGAGAAAAAGACTGGCAGTCCAAGTCTTTAGGAAAGGCAAAGGCAAGAATCAGAAGAAGCTGAAAGTTGTCAAAAAGGACAAAGGCAAGAGTGCTGAGAAGGATGAATGCTTCTACTGTCATCAGAAGGGCTACTGGAAGAGGAATTGTAAAGAATACCTCAAGGATAAGGCTCAAGGAATTGTGAAGCAGTAGGATGCTTCATGTATCTTTATGATAGATGTAAACTTGCCAATTAGTGATTATACATCATGGTATTAGATACTGGATGTGTTTCTCATATTTGCAATACTGTGCAGGCACTGATAAGAAGACGTAAGCTGAGAACCAGCGATGTAGAGCTGAGGCTAGGTAACAGCGCAAGAGTTGCGGTGATCACTATAGGTAGTAGAGCTCAAGCTGCCATCCGGAGACATTTTTTCATTAGATGAATATTATTATGTACCTAGTATAATAAGGAATATTATTTCTATTTCAAGTTTAGATAGAATTGGGTACACTTTATCTGTTGGGAACAATTGCTGTTCAATTTATTTCAGAAATAATTTAATAGCTTCTGCTACGTTATCTAATGGATTGTACTTATTAAATGTGTCTCATGATAATTTCAATATCGATTCTTTAACTAAAAGAAACAAGTATGAAGTTCAAGCCTACTTATGGCATTGTAGGCTTGGACACATTAGTGAAACCATACTCCAAAGGCTGCATAAAAATGGATACTTAGATCCATTTGATTATGAATCATATACAACCTGTGAGTCATGTTTAATGGGTAAAATAGCAAATTCTCCATTTTCAGGAATTGGAGATCGAGCCACTGACTTACTAGAGCTAATACATTCAGATGTATCTGGTCCTATGTCAACCCAAGTCATTGGTAGTTTATCATACTTCATTACGTTCACTGATGATTTCTTAAGGTATGGCTTTATATACTTATTGAAGTATAAATCAGAAGCTTTTGATAAATTCAGAGAATTTAGGAATGAAGTAGAGAAACAAACTGGAAAGAGTATCAAAACCATCCGATCCGATCGTGGTGGGGAATATTTGAGTACAGAGTTCACAAAATACTTAAAGGATAATGGTATCCTTTCTAAGCTTACACCTCCCTATACACCTCAAATGAATGGTGTATCAGAAAGGAGGAATCGCACATTAATGGAAATGGTGCGATCCATGATGAAAATGTCCACATTACCAGTATCTTTATGAGGATATGCACTTAACTCGGCTATGTATATCCTGAACAAGGTACCCAACAAATCTGTTGAAATCACTCCGTATAAGATATGGAATGGAAGGAAACAACATGTTAAATATGTTAAAGTCTGTGGATGTCCTGCTCATGTTAAAAGACATGATGCAGATAAGCTGGAGTCTAGAACTGACAAATACAGATTTGTGAGATATTCAAAGAAAACTTACGGATATTACTTTTACCATCCTGACGAACAAAAGGTGTTTGTTGCCAGGAAAGTTGTATTTTTGGAAGATTATATTATCCAAAAAGACAGTGGGAGTAAAGTAACTTTGGAAGAAATACTAGATCCACAAACTGTTAATGGTTTATCAGATGAACTATCAATTTCTGAACCTGTTCAAGAAAATACACAAGAACTTCGTAGGTCAGAAAGAGTACATAAACCACCAGAAAGATATATGGGACATATTATTTTGAATGGTTTTAGAATGCTCTATAATGAGGATGATGATCTTAAGGCTTACCAGGAGGCCATTGAAAGTCCAGAGGCCGAAAAATGGCGAGAAGTCAAGAATTCTGAAATTCAGTCTATGCCCATCAACCAAGTTTGGAACTTAGTTGACTTTCCCGAAGGTATAGTACCTATCTGTTGCAAATAGATCTTTAAGAGAAAGATTGGTGCAGATGGACGAATTGAGACTTATAAGACAAGGTTGGTGGCGAAGGGTTATCGTCAAAGGCAAGGCATTGACTATGACGAGACCTTTTCACTCGTTGCCATGATTAAGTCTATTAGAATTCTTCTTGCTGTTGATGCATACCATGATCACGAAATCTGGCAGATGGATATGAAGACGGCCTTCCTCAATGTAAACCTTGAGGAAGAGGTGTATATGATACAACCAGAATGCTTCACATCAAAGGAATCTCCAGATATGGTATGTTAGTTGCAAAAGTCTATTTATGGACTGAAGAAAGCTTCTCGTAGCTGGAATATAAGGTTTGATGAGGCAATCAAATCTTATAGTTTCATTAAGAATGAAGATGAGCCTTGTGTATAAAAAAAAAAACAGTGGGAGTGCAATCACATTCCTGGTTCTTTACGTTGACGACATCCTACTCATTTGGAATGATGTCATCAGTAAAGATCTGGCTATTCAACAACTTCTCTATGAAGGATTTGGGAGAAATATCTTATGTATTGGGAATACGGATCTATAGAGATAGATCAAAGAAGATGCTTGCCTTAACCCAATCCATGTACATAGAAACTATTGTCAAAAGGTTTGGCATGAAAAATTCCAAGAGAGGTCTCATACCGATGAGACACGAAATTTATCTCTTCAAAGGTCAGTCTCCCAAAACTTCTGAGGAGAGGGCAATGATGGATAAGATTCCCTATGCTTCAGCCATAGGTTCCATCATATATGCCATGCTATGTACTAGACTTGATGTTGCATATGTTCTAAGCGTTACGAGCAGACATCAGGTAGATCTACGTGATGAATACTGGAAGGCTGTGAAATGTATTCTTAAGTACTTGAGAAGAACTAAGGATATGTTTCTGGTCTATGGAGGAGGGGACTTAAAGCTACAAGGATACACTAATTTGAGTTTTCCCTCTGATCCTGATGACAACAAGTCGACATCAGGTTTTGACTTCACACTCAACGGGGGAGCAGTGAGCTGGAAAAGTTTCAAGCAGGAAACCACTATTGATTCGACAACAGAAGCTGAGTATATTGCTGCTGCTAAAGCCGCCAAGGCAGTTGTTTGGATGAAGAAATTCATCGACGATCTTGGTGTGGTGGAAAGCATCTCTGGTCCTGTCCCACTGTTGTGTGATAACAATGCGGCGATTGCTCAAGCGAAAGAGCCGAGGTCTCATTAGAAGTCGAAGCACATTCTGCGGTGCTTTCATCTGATCACAGAGATTATAGCTCGAGGAGATGTCGTAGTGAAGAGAGTTCCTTCAGTTGACAACATAGCAGATCCACTGTCAAAGCCTTTGTCTCAAAGAATATAGGTATTCTGTATAAAAGTGATTGGCTTTAGTCTAAGTGGGAGATTGTTGGTATTAGGTGCTCTGAAAGCCAATCCGATACTATATATTCTTCAGTTTATTAATAAATGACATTAATTCATTGTGTGTAATTAGTTCGATCAATGTTTATCGTATCACGATGAAGTCCATGAACATGTGCAACAATCTTCGGATTATGTTGAGATCATAATTACGGGACCGAATACTTATAAACAAATGTTCTTAATTGGTCATAGTCGGAGGATGTTTGAGAAGGACATCAAACATCCGGATAGACTAGTACATGTTTCTTCAGCTCATATGATGAGGGTGACTAATACTATAAGTCACTTGTGTGGAGACACTATGATGGACCATAGGTGCTCATCGGAGAATGAGTTCACTGAACTAATCTGACCTAGAATCGCTGGATGCTATATACCTCACTATTAACCAACTCGATTCTTTTGTCACGGTTGCGTAGATGATCCTTAGACCTGAGACACCAAAGATACCTTGTTGGTAAGTCTCTGAGCTTTGACTTTGACTAACGAATCCCTAACTATGGGTTATCAATAAGTCAAATGATTGGGTTCAGAGAAATGCCCTCGAAGGTAATTGTTTGTTCAATATGGGATCATCCGCTCTCGGTATTATGAGAGAGAATGTTTCGAGAATGATCCGCTTAAGTCCCTGGCCAGGGTAGACTCTGTATCAGGTAAAGAGTTATCTGATATAGATTAGCAGCATTTGATTCAAGTGAATCGACGGGCTAAGGTTTAACAGTAAACTATACCTTAGGTTGATTTGAGAACATTGCACGGATGAAGGATTATATCCGCATGCTAACTGATGACGGAAAGGTTCCAATAGAGGGTTGCGATAACCCCAATGCCATCTAGGATCATACGATGTTGCTTGGCATCCAACGTGATCGGAAGCTCGTCCGAATTTACTGTGGGACATTAAATTCGGCTAATTATTTAATATAAGGATATTAATTAATTCAGTGGGTCTGTAAAGAGTTACTGGGTTTAATGGGCCATTAACTGGACTAGTATTTGGGCCTAGAAGGTCACACGCAAAAGGTTTTCAAGTCGATGGATAATTTGACTGGATTTCGGAGAAGTGTGGGTTTTTATGAGAAACTGCAAATACACTTATTATAAAAGAACAACCGCTAGGTTGGGGGCCAGCAACCCTGACCTAGTCTCCGCCCTTTCTCTCTCCTCTCTCTCTCATGGGCGCACCTCCTGAGGCTAGCCCCCTAGACGATTTGCTCCGGCTCCCAATAGCTCCGCTTCTTGTTCGACTGGAGTTTTTGAATCCGCATGTCGCGGCAGATTACCGCAGCCAGACGGGATCTGCGGACGCCCCATCAGGCGAAGAGGCGAGGACGATCCATCGCGAGGAGAACCGCGTGGATACCGCTAGAGGCCAGGCACCTGCGCGGCTTGCGGCATCGCTCCGACAGAACCAAAGATTGAATGCAGATTCGAACCCGCGCACGGTAAATCTGATTTACCATTTAAGGTTTTAGTATATCGAAACGGGACAGATCCATTCTCGAAATTATTTTTCCGCTGCGTTTTTCAGACGGATCTCAACACAGTGAACCCAACAATATGGATGTATGTATGTGCTCACTCTGAAGTAAGTATATGTTTGGGTTGTTCCAACTACGGCGCGCCTGCTGGTTCGAACTAAGTCAGCATGACTGAACCGAGTCGGCGGGGCGTGAGACTTTGATAGTCTAATTTAGGTACGTATTGCACACACAAACACACTTGGTTCTTGAGTAACAAAAGATGTGAAGTCCAAGGAAGGCTGACAGCCTCACTGAGAGTGTAAGGTACAACTTGTTCTTTCTTTCTCGGTTCACGATATCAGAACAAGGCTTAGGATAGACTACTGAAAATACCTGCCATCTTAGTAGGAGGCTGTCATAAAAAAGAAGAAGGAAAAATCAAAAGATATATCCTAAAAGCAAAAGGCAAAAGCCAAATACAAAAGGCCACAAAATCAAACGTCAAATCAAAAGGCCAAATAACCAACTAAAAATGGCGCAAGGTCAAAAATACCCCAGAAAGTGAAAATGACTAAACCCCAACGGACAATAGGGTAAAGGATGGACATCTTCCTGGGTCTCCGGAACCCTCTCGTGAGCTTTCTAGACCACTTCTTCCTTTCTCCCTAAGGCGTACTCAAAGCTTAAGGAATGGTCTAAGTTACTAAGGGTCAGATCATCGAATGAGATCATGAACACAAGCACAATAAAAGCATGATGAACTTGGACTAGGTTATTAAAGAATAATTAGGGAATTAAGATAACAAACAAGTAAACTCTTTTGATCTAAGTACCATGCTGGTTTTTAGGTTAAGTTTATGTCAAAAGTACAAAAAAAAGGATATTTCAAAATAACAAAAAAAATGGATATTTCAAGAGAACAAAAAGAAATGGATATTTCAAAAGATAAAAAAAAAATGGATATGTGAAAAGCACAAAAAAAAATGGATATTTCAAAATTACAAAAAAATATGTATATTTCAAAATTACAAACAATTTTTTTGAATATGTTGAAATTTCAATTAGCATCCGCATGTCACATTATGTGTATTGCATCTTTTATTCCCAGTTAGCATTTGCATGCTTGTATGTTGTATTATTTATTTCATTTCAATTTATTTTACCTTCATTGAATAAAGGCTTTGCCTCTTGACCCTTCTACCAAGGATAGGATCAAGTAGTTAACCGGGCAAGGGGCTAAGCCAGAGCAGATATTTAACCGGGCAAGGGGCTGCGTCCTCATCTTCTTCTTCAATGATGGGGTCTTTTTCATGTATCAATTCATATACCCCATACCCATCATCAACTAACTCATCTACCTCAAACTCTTCTGGCGACTAGATGGGATCCTTTAAAAGCTGAGGTATTTTCGAGCAAGAAAGGCATTTGAAGGCTATCTCTTGGAGGTAAATATCTGGAATTTGTCTACCCTTAGACTTCCTAGACTTCCTAACCTGCCTAACTTCACTAGACTACTTACAACTAGACTCCCTATCCTGACCTAAGGAGGACGAAGAAGGATAAAACTCATAAGGTACATGATGGTATACAGAGGAATCCTCCTGAGAGGAGGAACATAGCATATCTAAAAGTGAATCATGCCCAAACAACCCGTGCAATGGGGTACATTCAGATAGATAGTAAGATGCTTCCTCAATGAGGATTTGGGAAGAGGTTTGGAAATTGACATTCTTTTTTGGGGAAGATTTTCATTTATCATAAAGCATGAATGAATTTGAAATGATGGGGGAACAGAAGCTAGAGATAATGGCACCATAGCCAGAGGATTTGGGGGATCATACAGAAGGATGTCACGAATCAAATCACATATCTCCTTAAAATCAAGAGGAACCTGAAGGAAGAAGTCCCGAGGGGATAAAGTGATGAAAATGGGCGGCACTCGAGGAATGTCTTCAGTAATAACCCTGGACCAAGTCGGGGTCAGCAGCAGGGTTCTAAACGAAGTGTAGAGAGTGAAGACATGGGAAGGATAGGTAGCTTTCCATAGATGGTCAGTGGTCAGGCCAGGTTCATAGGGGTCATCAGGCTCCCCTTCATCAGCTTCATCACTCAGTAGAATTCTCTTATAAAAAATGGCCCTAGGCCCTTCAATCAGGTCCTCTATCAGTGGTGGCCACTTCGGTTCAGAAGGATCTAAGAATAGTCTGTTCAGAGCTTTGTATAAGTCCCATCTGTCAAACCACCTGTACCATTCACACTCCGAGTCATAGAACTTTCTCCTTTCCATAGGCTGCAGAGCCTCCGAGGATTGATACGTAAGGAGTGGTGTACAGTGGCTTGCCAACTCTCTCCCATAGATATCATGCAAGTTGAAATGGGAGGTGATTACCACTGTGTTGTCATTATTATGCTAGATTACGGGACCTTTGACAAAATGAGTAGACAAAGTCTAGGTTAACGGGTCTCGATTTTCTTTACACGGGATCATCATGGTCTTCCATACCTTATGACCATCTTCACTTTCCTTTTCCTGTACTATGTTATGCCTCACTTTTTCTGGTCTGTGTCCCAGACCGTTTCCTAGTACCATCCTATCATCTCTGACTGGTTTACTTATTCCTTGCAACTACGTGCCCAGACCTTTTCCTAGTTGATATCCAATTTTCATCATTATGCTCCATCCTGGGGTACTTATATACTTCCCCCACTTCATAGCACTGATCGGATAAGGAGTGGGTAAGGTAGACTTCAGTGGATCTCCTAAAGAAAGGTAAGTTTGCAGCAGAGATAGAATAGGTTTCTGAACGGGTGAAGGATTGGGAATTAGATTCACGTTCAGAGAGTGAGTGGCAGTGAGGATAGGCATACTCGTCACCTTGACAATACGTCCCTTATAAGGGAATTTGAGGCACATGATTAGTCGATGGAATTGCCTCAAGCAGTTTGATGTAGGGACAGCCAAGAATGCCTTTCAATGAAGGGTCTATTTCCAGAATGTGGAATTCAACCTCAAGATGACAGATAGGGCCTAGTTCTACTCTAAGGTAGACCATGCCTAGTGGGGATCGAGTTGAATTATCGTAGGCTGTGACAGAGATGGGTGATGGCAATCACTTCTCCTTTGGCACACCACAAAGTTCCAGAGTTCTAGGTGGTAACACATTGATTGAAGCTCCAGTGTCCACCAAACAAGTATCTATAGCCTTCTTACAGATGTTCACTGTAATGCTCGGAGCCATACCCTGTGCTGCGAGGGGTGCCAGTTCAGATGAATGAAAAGTTATGGATGGTTGTTCGCCTTGCGGTACCAACAATGAAGTAATCTTTTCAACTAAAACATCTTCGTTGATCATAACTGTAAGGACTGAGGTTTATGATCTAGTTATCAGGTCGATTTCAGTGTCGAACCCATTGGTTTGGTCCCTTGTGGCGCTAGGGCACAGACGCCATTTAGGAGCTTTGCTAGGGTGCCGCATGGGCGGGTGTGCGGGCGCATGTGTATGGCCCGGTCGTGTCGTCTAAATGGCGTCTTGCATGGACGACACTATTTAAGCATCTGCCAGTGTATGACCCCGTCCTATCGCCTGATTGGCGTCATTTCGGAATGACGTGTTCTAGCGAGTTTCGGTTGACCCTCCGAAGCCCTCCTTCCTTTCTCTCGTTCTCTCCGTTCCTCTCTCTCTCTCCTCCCCTTGCTCTTCGAACGCTCTGTTTCCCCTCCCCCTCCTCCTTCCCTTCCTCTCCCCATTCCTCCTCTTCCTCCACTCCATCAACTTCCTACCCCTCACCACTACCACCACCATCTCCTCTGCGGCGCATTGCTCTCCGGACGGCGGCCGATGTGTTGGTGGAGTGATGGCGTCTACGACAGTACAGGCGGTGGCTCGTGGCATAGCGGTTCAGTGGCTAGGAGCAAGGAGGAGTTCAAGTAACCGGTAGGGTGACGATCCTTGCGGTGTTTGCTTAAAACCATGTTTTTTCCCACTTTGGAACATGTTTTAGGGGGTTTTTGGGTTAAAATGCTCATTTTATAAAATGGGGAACGATGGGTTTTAAAATGGTTATTTGGATCCTCCTCCTCCTTTTCTATTTTTGGGTGTTTTGGAGCGGCTTAGGGAAGAGGAAATCCAATTTGGAGCGGCTTAGCGACTTCGAATTTCAATGATTCGGTACCCATTTAGTAATCGGATCTCCGATTATAGGATGGCGGGTTGTTACAGTTGGTATCAGAGCATTCGGTCTGGCAAATAGATGAATAACTAGGTTACATATCTTGATTTCGGCAAATAATTACATTATCCCGTATAGGCACAGTGGTAGTGCAGGTTTTGAGTCGTAATTAGAAATTTTTGATTCTTGTAACTGTAGGCGATTAGATGGCTCATAGGAAGAAAGTGCTAGTTATTAGGGAGCATGGAGATGTTCCTAGCGGGTTTGAGGACGGTAGGCTGAATATGGAGCATTTTATGGAGGCTATAATGGATACGATGACTAGATATCAGACTCGAGACCCTAGTGAGAGTTCTAGTACTCGGGGAGGGCCTTCAGCTGCTCTAGAGAGATTCCTGAAGCTGAAGCTGCCTCATTTATCGGTCGTCCCAATCCTGATGAGGCCGTTCATTGGCTGAAGGAGTTAGAGAAGACTTTCGATAACATGGACTATGCGGTAGTTGAGAGAACTCCGTTGGTTACATTCATGTTGAAGGATGATACCTATGACTGGTGGACTACTTTGAAGAGTTTGTCTAATGCAGATAGGAATCTCGGGGAGATTCCATGGGAGACATTTGTGAAGGAGTTCATTGCGCAGTACTTCCCTAGACATGTCCAGAAGGCCAAGGAGAGGGAGTTTATGGAGTTGATCCAGGAGAGCATGACAGTGCTCCAGTACCAAATGAAATTTATTTCGCTTGGAAGCTTTGTACCCTTCATTTCAGGAGACGAAGAGCGTCAGGCCGAGAGGTTTGTGGACTGATTGAGGTCCAACTTGAGGAGTTTTGTGGCATCCCATTGTTGTACGGACTTGGCATCGGCAGTTAAGTGTGCCGCAGCAGTAGAGGCACAGCACGATCAGTCGACTCGGGAGAGGGGACTGGCTTCTCAGGGGCCAGCTTAAGGCAAGGGAAATACAGCAACAGTAGTAGCAGCAGCTCCTTCGTCTGGATTAGGATCGTCTTCACTCGGCTCTAGATTCAGGAGGTTCTTTCGAGGCGGTGACGGCAGCAGCGGCAACAATGGTAGTAGCAGACCCAGGCGGACCCAACAGAGTCAGTCAGTGTCCAGCGCACAACAGGAGGCAGCTCAGAGACTTCCAGCAGCTTGTCATCATTGTGGTGATACTCATGGTGGGACTCAGTATCCCACATTTTTTGGGAGGTGTTATACTTGTGGCCAGTAGGGCCATCTGGCGAGGAGTTGCCCTAGGGGCAGGGTAAGGGGCGGGGACCGGGTGATCAGAAGAGGCCGAGGACCTAGGGGAGAGTTCTCGCTATCACTAGGAAGGAGGCTGGTACATCCAACTTGGTGGAAGGTACACTTTATGTCCTTGGGAACTCCGCACATGTGTTGATTGATTCAGGTGCTTCGCATTCCTTTATTTCTGAGCAGTTTGTAGATGTTATTTCTGCACCCGTGGATGAGTTATCTGATGGACTGATGGTTGATGTTCCTTTTGGGGATTTCATGTTGACTTATAACTGTGTGAGTGATGTGCCCTTGACTATTGAGGGTCATCAGTTACCTGCCCAGTTAGTTGTGCTTGCCATTCGTGACTTTGATGTCATCTTGGGCATGGACTGGTTGGAGGCATATTATGCCAAGGTGGACTGTCACAGGAAGAGGGTGCACTTCTCCATCCCGGGCATCCCGGCCTTCTACTTCCAACGTATCAGGCTCTCTTCTCATGGTATTCTTATTTCTGCTTTTAAGGCCTAGAGGTTACTTGTTGGTGGCTGTGAGGCTTTCCTTGCCTCAGTACTTGTAGCTGGTGTTAGTAATGGTTCCAGTCCTTGGGAGGTACCTGTAGTTTGTGACTTTGTTGATGTGTTCCTTGAGGAGTTGCCTAGCCTTCCTCCTCAGCGGGAGGTTGAGTTCACTACTGAACTTGCACCGGGTACGACGCCCTTGTCTAAGGCCCCGTATCGGATAGCTCTGACTGAACTCGCTAAGTTGAAGGTGCAGTTGTAGGAATTGCTAGATAAGGGTTTTATCCGTCCCAGTACTTCTCCGTGGGGTACTCGAATTCTGTTTGTTAGGAAGAAGGATGGTTCTCTGAGACTGTGCATTGATTATAGACAGCTGAACCAGGTGACAGTAAAGAATAAGTACGCACTTCTGAGAATCGATGATTTGATGGATTAGTTGCAGTCTGCTAAGGTATTCTCGAAGATTGACTTAAGGTCAGGGTATTACCAGATGAGGATCCGTGAGGTTGATGTGAGTAAGATGACTTTTAGGATTCGGTACGGACATTATGAGTTTTTGGTTATGCCTTTCGGCTTGACCAATGCACCGACGGCTTTTTTGGATTTGATGAACCGGGTCTTCAGGGCCTACCTGGATCAGTTTGTGGTGGTGTTTGTAGATGATATTTTGGTGTATTCTTCTTCTGAGGAAGAGCATGCCACTCATCTTCAGCAAGTTTTGTGAGATCACCAACTGTTAGTATTGGATGGCCTATAAGCCAATTCGACACTGTATTATGTTCAGATTATCAATATAATGGCATTTTTTCATTGTGTTTCTTACTTGAGCATTGCTTATCGAATCACGATGAAGTCCAAGAACATATGCATTAATCTTCAGATTATGATGAGATCATAATTACGGGACCGAAGGTTTATAAACACATGTTCTTAATTATTCCTAGTCATAGGATGTTTGAGAAGGACATCGAACATCCGGATAGACTAGTATAGGTTTCTTCAGCTCATATAATGAGGGTGACTGATCCTATAAGTCACTTGTGTGGAGACGCTATGCTGGACCTGTAGGTGCTCATTAGCGAATGAGTTCACTGAACTAATCTGACTATGAATCGCTGGATGGTAAACACCTCATTATTAACCAGCTCGATTCTTTTGTCATGGTTACGTAGATGATCCTTGGACTTGAGACGCCAAAGATATCTTGTTGTTAGGTTTTTGAACATTGACCTTGACTAACGAATACCTAACCAAGGGTTATCAATAAGTCAAGTGATCGGGTTCAAGAAAATGCCCTCGAAGGTAATTGTGTGTTCAATACGGGATCATCCGCTCTCGGTAGTTTGAGAGAGAATGTTCCACGAATGATGCGCTTAAAGTCCCTGGCCAGGGCGGACTCTGTATCTAATAAGGAGTTATCAGATTCAGATTAGCGGCATCTGATTCAAGTGAATCTACCGGTTAGGGTTTAACAATAAACCATACCTTAGGTCGATTCGGAAACATTGCACGGATGAAGGATTATATCCGCGTGGTAATTGTTGACGGAAAGGTTCCAATAGAGGGTTGCTATAACCCCAATGCCATCTAGGATCACGCGATGCTGCTTGGCATCCAACGTGATCAGAAGCTCGTCCAAATTTACTGTGAGACATTAAATTCAGCTGATTAATTAATATAAGGATATTAATTAATTCAGTGGGCCAGTAAAGAGTTACCAGGCATAATGGGCCATTAACTGGACTGGTATTTAGGCCTAGAGGGTCACATGCAAAAGGTTTTCAAGTTGATGGATAATCCGACAGGATTTCGGATAAGTCTGGATTTTTATGAAAAATCACAAATAGGCTTATTATAAAAGAACGGATGTTAGGTTGGGGGCCAGCAATCCTAACCTAGCCGTCGCCTTCTTTCTCTCTCCTCTCTATTGGGCGTACGATAGGAGGCGGCCATCTGGAGGCTCCGCTTTGAGTCCCGACTGCTCTGCCTTCCGTCCGACGGGAGATTCTGAATCCGCATGTCGCGGTGGATTACGCGCAGCCAGACGGGATCCACGAACGCCGCATCAAGCGAGGCGGCGAGGATGATCACTGTAATAAGAATATTTATTATGCGAAGAAAAATTATTGTGTGGGATATTTTGTGTTCTTGGTGGGATGAAGAACGAATATGTGTTTTGATCCCCACGAACATCCCAAAACGTTTGGGAGTGGCTCACCAGCGACACAAATCCTTCCTGGAGAGTCGCTGGAGATCGTCGGCATGTTGACTGGCATCAGATTGAGCCGGAAGCCATCCAACTCTCTCCATCTTCTTCGGTTAAGGAAAGGGGGGGGGGGGGTTTCGGTTGTGACAAAGAAGGGGGGGGGGGACTGCCGGCCGACCAGGTAGGCATCGCCGATGCCGTCGCCGGGGCTTTGGCTGCTGGGTGGTGCCCCGCCGTGGCCCCGCCACTCGACCCCTGCCGGGCAAGTGGCCGACAGCAGTGCCCACCCCCCCTTCCTGCACGTAGCTAGGGTTTCCTAGCTGCGTGTAGGAAGGGGGGGGGGCTGGCCCCTGCTGGGCCGGGCTGGGCATGGGCCTAAGCTAGCCCAGCAGTCGGCCCAGACCAGGCCGCCCACAAGGGCTGGTTTGGGTACGAGCCTGTAACGACCCGCCACCCTATAATCGGGGATCCGATTACTAAATGGGTACCGAATCATTAAAATTTGGAGCCAAACCAGGATCTCGATAAGTCTGGGAAATAAATGATAAACTAAGCTAAACATCCACATCACATTGAATTGTAAAGGAAGTGCATGAATTAAAAATTATTGCGTCGTCCAAGCCCGACGTCATTCAGACGACAAGACCGGGCCGTACACTGACAAACTAGGGTCGTACTCTAAATGGCGTTGTCTATACAAGACGCCATTCAGACGATAAGACCGGGGCCGTACACTAACAAACCAGGGTCGTACTCTAAATGGCGTCGTCCATACAAGACGCCATTCAGACGATAAGACCGGGGCCGTACTCTCGCGGCCTAAAGTCAGCCCACGTGGTACAGCCTAAAACACGTCCACATTGCTGGACGCCGTTTGAACCGTGTCGAGCGAGCTCGACGCGAAAAAGAACACAAGCCCTAGCCCCGCAAGGGCCCAAACTGAGGGGTCAGACCCCGAAACTGACCCGATAACTGGATCCAAAACCTCAATCCTTACAAAACCTGTAGGTGCTCATTAGGGAATGAGTTCACTGAACTGATCCGACATGAATCGCCGAATGGTAATTTACCTGACTGTCAATCGGCTTGATTCATCGTCATTGTGGCGTGGTTGATCCTTGGACTTGAGACACCAAAGACACCTTGTCGGTGGACATCTGGACTTTGACCTTGACCTACGAATCCCTGTCCACGGGATCTCTAATAGTCAAGGATCGGATCCAGCGGAAGACCTTCGAAGGTGATTGTGTGTTCAATAAAGGATCGTTTACTCTCAGGTAACTGGAGAGAGAATGCTCTAGAATAGATCCGCAGGAGTCTCTGGCCAGAGCAAAAACAATATTAGAAAAGATGTTTTCAGATATTGTACAGCGGAGTCTGATTCAAGTGAGTTGACCATCTAGGGTTTAACAGTTGACCATACCCTAGGTTAACTCGAGAGCATTGTGCGAACGAAGGATTATAGCCACACGGTAACTGTGGACGGACAGGTTCCATGAGTGGGTTGTTGAACCCCATTGTCTTCCGGGATCATGCGGTGTTGCTTGGCACCCAACTTGATCAGAAGTCCGACCGAATTTACTTACGATGTTAATTCGGTTAAGTAATTAGTTAATATGTAGATATTAATTAATTACAATAAGTCAATAACTAGTTATTGAACTAAACGGGTTGAAAATCGGACTGGTAAATGGGCCTAGAGGGTCATACGCAATAAGATTCTCAGTCGGTGGTACTTAAGTAGTATTTATATTAACTCGGAGACTTTGGTGAAAAGTCGCGCCGACTTAATATATATATATATATATATATATATATATATATATATATATACGCGTTGTTGAGAAACCCTGAGCCAAGCTCCAGGATTTCCCCATGCTCGCCGTCCCCCCTTTCTCTCTCCTCCTTTGGGCGCCCCGTTCGAGGTGCCAGGACTGTCTCTGTCTCCGCCACGCGCGATTCCCGAAAGTCAGGAATTGAAGTGGATTCAAATCCGTACACGGTAATCAGATTACGACCCGGTTTTTTGGTTTTAGTTTTCGTTCCGAACCAGATTAGCGGGCATCGGGCGAGATAATTTTATTCGTCGTTTTCGCTGGGTTCTTTGCGTCCCGCTCGAATCCCGACAGTGGTATCAGAGCCAGGTACCGCTCTGATCCATTTCGGGACGACGAAATTAATATTCTAGGATTAATTTCATGCGTAAATATATTTTTCTCGCACACGAATTTGTTCATAGGATGAACTTTAATATATGATATTTTAATCTGTGGAGAAAAATCTGATTTTTTTGGGTTTTTCGAAAGATTCTTCATGGTGATGAAGATCCGGCTTTATGGGCTTGGATGAGACTTCCATGGTGATGGAAGACCTCAAAATTGCATGCTGGTATGACCAACTAACCCATCAATTTCTAGGTGTGGTCAGCAGCCAGCAGAGGACTCAATCTCTAGTTTTTTTCTTAGCATTGAAAGAACATAGATTAAGGGGCCACAATTTACAAAATTGTTGTAAATCACCGTTTTTGAAGGGCTACCGACGGCGAACGGCTCGCCGACCGGCGACTACTGGCATCGGGGACGAAGGGGGCACCTTCCCCCACCACATTCCGGCCGGCCTCGCTGCCGGCGGCGGCGGCGGCGGTGTCGCCCCAAACCTGATGGAAAAGGGTTAAAAACCTTAGCTTCTGCCGGGCGAACCAGGCGCCCGGACCGGCCGGCCACGCGCCAGTTCGACCGGAGGGCCTGGACCTGGCCTGGGTGTGCCAGGCACCCGACCTAGCTCGGCCAGGTTGCCCGAGCCCGGGCCCCACCTGGCTTGAGCCAGGTCGGACTAGGGGCCGGGCCTAGCTGCCCCAGCCCGAGCCTATAAGCCCTATGGGCTTGGCCCATTTATGCCGGCCAATTAACCCCTAAAAACCTTTTAACCCCTGAATTAAAGCTAAACCTCACCCCTTTTAACTGGAAATTAAAATTAAATAATTTAAAATTGTTTTAAGCCTATTTTTTCCAATTAATAAAAGATTTGTTAGGATTTGATCTTAATAGTTAATTGGATTTAACTAAGTAAGATATGATCTTAAATAAAGGGGACTTATCAGTTAAGATGTGATCTTAATTTATAATTAACAAATGTTGTTATTTATATAAAATGGAATCTTAATTAATTATTAACAATTGTTGTTATTAATGATTAAGATAATAATTTTAATCTTAATTAACAAGTGCTGTTAATTTATATTTAAGGTATGATCTTAAAATTAATTAACAAATGTTGTTAATTTTATTTTATTAACTGATAAGACATTAATAATTTCTTAGCAATTGTTGTTAGGAAATTGTTTCAATGATTGAGGGACACTTAATAATAGTTTATAAGTGATTAATTAACTAATTATAATAGTTATAATTAAGTTAATTAGTCCTTGAGTAATAAACCTTAATAAATGTTATTAAGGACTGATTAAGTCTTAATAATAGTTATTAAGATGATTAATTAGTTTACTCTTGAATCTCTTAATTATTGTTTTATTGATCTAATCTACTTAAATTTGATCTTTTATAAAAGTTTTTAAAAGATTAAATTAAGTCTAAAATGTTAGACTATTTTAATTAGAAATGTTCTAATTATTTCTTAATAATTGTTATTGAGAAATATGATTTAATAAAGGGGTTCTTGACAAAGAGTTGTTAAGTAATTAATAATTGGAATCAAAAATTCTTTTATAAGTGTTATTAATAATAGTTATTAATGTGATTTAAAATTAATCTAAGAGTTAGACTAATTAATTTAGAATTGTTCTAAATTATGCATGGAATATTTTAGAATTTTAATTTTAGTTTTGTTTGCATATGTTGATGTGTTTGATGTTTTAAATTAGATTTATTGCATGTTAGAAAGTAAGATTTTCGAAAATTCAAATTATCCAATTTTGATTGGTACCTAGGTTTAAAGAAAACCAAAATTATTATATTTTCAAAATTTTAGCCTTCATGTGATGTGCTTTATCATATGTGGTTGGTTAAAATTTGTGGTGGTCATGGACATGCACTTAGTTTATTTCATATCATGTGATGGTATGTGATTTTGTGAATTGCTATGGAATGAGTAATGGGTTAATTAAATGTTAAATAATGAGGCCTGCGTGCCTCCCTCTCTCTCTCTCATTCCATTATAATTCTATATCCCTACATCATTGTACTCGGCCAGAAGGCTTTCTCTTATAATTTATTTGATTTGAAATTGATTCAAAATAAATATTATTTGTAATTGATCGCGGCGGCTGAGGAGAGGCAAGGATAATCCACAAGTGCAACCAGGAAGGCGAAAGGAGAAGAGATCACCAGTGGCTATGTGTTTGCATGTTTAGATTATATAATTGTTATATAGTTGTGGTGATTAATTGTACAGCTCCAGTTAATCATCGTGCTGTCCATGGCCACATAATGAACATGTATGGTTGATGCACGCTTTTAGTTTTTTATTATGAATCGATTGCTAATATCTAGGTATAGTTAAATATATTCGATATATTTATAAACTATCACCTAGGATGTGACTAACTAAACATAAACAAAACCTTCAATATAAAGTCTAAGCCGGAGTGCGATTCATTGAGAAAGCACCGTATGACTCTCTATTAATATAGTTTTTAGAACTTGATTCAATGATGGCAGTTTCTATGTGTTTACCCGAGATCCGCCACCATCTGATGAAAGGACTATTAACTACGGCATCTTGATGCTTTGAAATTATAATAGAGGAACGGTGTAGCTATCCTCGCGTTTACCCAAGAGCTACATTCTTACTCTACTCTGTCACGTATTGATGGTAAAGATTAGACCAGGGATAATGGTCTACTGTATTTGTAACGACCCGCCACCCTATAATCGGAAACCCGATTACTAAATAGGTATCGGATCATTATCTACAATTTTTCACCCGGATCTCATACAACACGTCTGGAGAAGTAAGCGTTAAACGAGGCTAAATATAACAATCTCACAGACTTTAAGAAAAATACAAGCGCACAGGAAGGAAATTAATAATGTCCGTACACAGTCCAACAATAATTACATGGTCCAAAGAAATAAATAAGTACAGGTAGAAGCAAAGTACAACTACATCGGGGCATACCCCGGAACTGAGATAGCTGCTGGCCCGCCCACCGAGGAGAACACCACACGCCGCCACTCGCCAAGAAGTCCACACCTGAAACTGCAAGATTGAGCCACACCAGAAATGGGGCTCAGTGGGGATCATCCGATCCCCGCCTCCCACACACACACACACAAGTGCAGCAATATGGAAATGAAGGCAAGTTAATTAAAACAGTAAACACAATTTCAAAATTCCGATATGAGACATATGTATCCGTAATGCAGCAGGAACATTTCTTAGCAATTCAAGTAACCCAACTCAACACCACAGTTCGTAACCAAAGATCCGGCTAAACACTCAAACCACACTGTCGACCGCATACAAATGTCGCCTCACAACACCACCAGCAGCCACGCCTGTCCACCCCTACGATGTTTCGGGCACCGTAGGGTGAGGCAGTGAGTCAAACTAGGACTAACTGGGACTAGTGAACCACCACCACCCAGTTACGTGTGCACACAAGCAGTCTAGACTACTGTCCTATCGACCGGACTTCCCTCAACGCCAGGCCTCGGCGCTTCAAGAGTGCCCTGGGGACCGGCGAAACCCCCCTCAAGCCGAAGCTATAGGGACTACCCGTAACCCTAACCTCCCGGGTCACATCAGGCCAAAGGGCGAAGGGTACCACTCGTAACCTCAATATCTCAGATTACATCAGGCCCAGTGGCGAAAGGGTAAACTCCAGCAACACCACACCCGGCTCCACAGTAAGAAACATGCCGGAAACTACCACGACAAACTAGGAAAACACCGACATGCTGAGACCAAACAGTAACCCCTCGGATAGCGTGTTGGCTACTCCGGCCTGACTGGCTCTAGGTGGTTCTGCTTCCCCCAGCCTTACGTAAAACTAACATGTACCCCTCCCACACCGGTATGGCAACAATGCCACCTAGACACCGTGTCCCTCCCACAACGACACAAGGTGTCAAACGCAAACCACAATCGTATAAACACATGTATTCACAATGTGATTCCGATTATACATAAATCTTCGGCCTCGATGTATGATTTTAAGCATGCACATTAATCGAACTATCTAGCAGTGTAAACATATATTAATATCATGAATTAATGTGATTCTGTTTGAATCGCGTCGCCCGTGGCCTGTGAGTGCTTAAAATGAGTGTGTGATTATCATGAAAGATCTATGTTATTTAGGTGCAAAATAAAGCATATTAAAAAGAAACTAAGTGAAGTGATCGCCAGAAACTTTTGACTTAAAAGTTTCAAAAGAAAGTTTGATCGCCTACCTGTTTAAACGTGGGAGATGTTGAGTCCTTGATTCCCCTCCTTCAACCGGCTGAAGAAAGAGAGCCCTTCCTTTTCTCTTGTTCTTGCTGTTGAGTTCGAATTTGAGGATCGTCCAGAGTTCTTGTGATTTTCTTGTTGATTTCCTCTCCTTTTGATTCTCCTTTTGCAGCTTGCAAGAAATATAGAAAGAGAAATGAAGAAGTGATGATGAGAACTTAAGCAAAAGCAGTATCCATTCTAATCATAGTTTTAAACATGCAACTAAACAGCAAACTTACTTGTTTGGATGGCTTTGAAACCCCTTAATCAAATAGGTTTTGAAAATGATGCTGTGTTGTGTGTTGCATGGAGTGATGAAGAAGAATGCAAGATTAATGAAGATATAAAATAAAGAAACGAATTGAAAAAACTTATGCCGAATGGATGAAGCCTTGAATTGGATGAAGAATGGACGCCGACTTCTGGAAACAACAGCGCTTCGATCACCAACTCTAACTTAACTTTTTTTTTTAACCATTCAAGATGCAAGGTATTTATAGACCTCTTCTGCGTCCGCGGATTTACATGGAAAAATCTTGGGATTTATCCATCTTAACCAACAGATAAATACAGATTAATTCATCTTTATCTGTAATTATCTAAAACGCGTCCACCATGGCTGACGCCTTTCAGATTAATTAAGATAAGGATAAACGTCCAGGAAAACTTATCTTTATCTGTATTAGCTAAAACGCGTCTACATGTATAGACGTCTTTTACACTAATTAAGACAAGGATAAACATCCGGAAGAGAAGTAGAAATAGCCTAGGAAACCTAAAACGCGTCGTACCTTATAGACGCCTTTTAGCTAATTAATCAATTGATTAAATAAATGTTAAAATAAGAATAATATCTAAATGGCGTCCACTCAGGTAGACGTCTTTTAGACTTCTTCATATTTTAACTGAAATTTGAGTTAAAATCAATTTAATTGATTAACTTAAACATGTATGTTAAACCCGACACTCAAAAAGATCAATAAAAATTAATCAATGATTAAATATCAGACCATTCTGAGGCATTATTATATGATATGAAATTTACTCAAAATGACGTCAAAATTAGCGTGTCTACATGGCCGACGTCATTCAAGCATCCTAAACAGGTTCATGTGAAAACTGACCTCGGAAGTTGGCCTAAAAGGCGTCGTGCATGGTAGTCATCTTTTAAAACGCGTCGTTGTTCCTAGTTGCCTAATCATGACAGAAACAGATCTAGGCCTCTGGGCGGTCTGAACTAAAAACGCGTCGTCCTGGGAAGTCTCCGTTTGAAAGGCATGGTTGTCCTGGACGCCATTCAAAATAGAACTCTATTATAATAAAAACCGCTTCCGGGACAATTCTGGCCTAAATGGCGTCGTCCTAACCCGTCACCATTTTAAATGGCGTCGCCCTAGCCCGACGCCATTCAGAGCCAAAAATCTGGTTTTCTGAAACTTAACCCGAACCTCAAAACAGGGTTTCCTCTACCCCAAAATTACCCCAAAAATACCCAAAAATAGGAAATGAAGGGGAGAATCCAATTTACCACATGAAACCCACTAATTCCTATTTCATAAAAATGACCATTTTCATTAAAAAGCCGCTTAACATGCTCATTCTACCCAAATCTCCATACACGTATCATGCTTCAAAGCGGGAAACATGGATAACACAACCAAATCACGTGCAAAGATCGTCCCCCTACCGGTTACTTGAACTCCTCCTAGCTCCGTACCGCCGAACCGTCGCACCACAAACCGCCGTCGGTACTGCCGAGGACGCCGTCACTCCGCCGGGACGTCGGCTGCCGCCTGGAGAATGAAGTGCCGCAGAGGAGGTGGTGGTGGTAGTGGTGAGAGGTAGAGAGGTGGTGGAGTGGTGGAAGAGAAAGAAGGGGAAGGGGAAGGGGAAAAGAAAGAGGGAAACGGAGGGGGTCGGAGAGAGGGAAGAGAGAGAGTGAGAAGGAGAGAATGAGAGAAAGGAGGGAAGGCTCGTGGGGTCAAATTGAAACTGGTTAAAACGCGTCGTGCTAGACAGACGCCTGACAGGTAACATGACGGGGCCGTACTCTGACAGAAACTCAGAAACGCGTCGTCCATCCAAGACGCCGTTCAGACGACAAGACTGGGGCCGTACTCTCGCGGCCCAAAGCCAGCCCACGTGGCACAACAGCAACCCAGCTAAATGGCGTCTACACAGCAAGATGCCATTCTAAAGGCGTCGTGAACCCCAGACGTCGTTTAGAAGGCACACCCCAGACCCATCAGGGCTCCAAACCAGGGGGTCCAGCCCGAAACCGACCAGATAACTATACCCGAAACCTTAATCCTTACATACTCCCCCCCTTAAAAGAATTTCGTCCTCGAAATTGTAACCGCTCAAATGATAACCACTGTCAACAATTCCACGCCAGTAACACGGATTACATCAATCACCCTTGTAAGGAATCGTCTAGAACGCAGAGGAAAAAAAAATCGATTCCTATGTATCGGCTGCTGGGATCATAAAACAGACATTAAAATAAATGCGAGAAGAATGGTTCTTCACCTTTGCGGGGTTTCGAATCTCCCTTGGATGATGCCGACTCGGTAATCGCGCACGCGCACGATCTCTAGAGGTATCCACACGAGTTCCCGCAGTAGACACGATTTCCTCCTCGACTTGAGTGCTCCGACCAGATCTCAAATCCACCATGCGCGGAGAGAGACAGATCTACTCCAAGAGAGAGAGAAGGAGAGAGAGAGAGGAGAAAGAGAATCTGGGGTGAAAAATCGTCCAACTAATATTTTTACCCCTTCCCCTTGGCCCTCCTTATATAGAAATAAGGATAAGCACAAAGATTAATCCTCATGATTATCCAAGAGTTTGGCCTTGGATAATTCTCCATTAAATCTTCATGTTTATCCTGCGGCTTTTCATAAAAACCCAGATAAGCATGAAATTTAACGTCTCTCACCGACTGACGAAAACTCTTATGTGTGTGACCCTCTAGGCCCATATATCAGTCCGGTTGCAGGCCCATTAAACTTAGAACTGTTTCTTGAGTTTAATATTTATTAATTAATATTTAAACATCATATGTTAAATGATTAATTTAATAAACAAGTGAATTATCATCTGATGATTAATTCACTTGGCCTTCTGATCATAAACAGCACCAAACACTACCTCATGATCCCAGAAGATATAAGGGATACTGTTCCCTTTAATTGAACCTTTCCGTCTGCCGATACCGCACAGATATAATCCTTCACTCATGCAATGTCCCGATAACGCAAGGGTATGGTTTTATAGTCAAACCCTCTTTTGCATTATCCAGATGGATTCCAGTACTCAGTTAATATCTAGAAAGACATCTCTTTCATTTGACCATGGCTAGGGATTTCTGTGTACACATCCATAGGACATTCTCTCTCCAGTCTTATACCAAGAGTGAGTGATCCCTTGTTGTTCACTCAATTACCTTCGCAAGCTTTCCACTGTATCTGAAAGACCGATTATAATGGACTTAATGGTTAAAGTCCACAAGTCAGAGAATCAAGATACAATGGTCTACAAACAAGATATCATTGGTGACTCAGGTCAAAGGACCAACTGTGCTACTGCAACGATTGAATTCCCTGGTTGACTAATAGGTATAATTACCATCCAGGAATTCTTATTTGGGTCTGTTCAGTGAACTCATTCTCTAATGAGCACCCACATGTTTGTCTTAGTGTCACCACACGAGTGAATGTGAGATCATTCACCCTCATCACATGAGCAGACATAACTTGTGTCAATCTTATCGGATATTTAATGTCCATCTCAAATATCCTATGATCGAGAACTGTTTAAGACAATTGACTGAGAATATTGATCTCACTATCATGATCTCATCATGATTCAATATCCCTTACATTTGTTTACGGACCTTCATTACGATAGTTAATTTGCGAGAACTATGAATGAAGAAATGATTGCCTTTATTAATAATTTGAACTAGAATGTACAATGATTGGCTTTGAGGCCACCAAATTCTAACATTCTCCCACTTGGACTATAGCCAATCACCCATGTGTCTAAGTCCCATAGACTTAAGGTGACGTTCTAAATTGTTTTGAGACAATGGCTTAGTCAAGGGATCTACTACATTATCTTCAGATGAGACCTTCTCAACTACTATATCTCCTCGGGCGATGATCTCACGAATCTGATGAAATCGTATCAGAATGTGCTTTGACTTCTGATGTGATCTTGGCTCCTTCGCTTGAGCTATTGCCCCATTGTTGTCACACAACAATGGAACATGATTTGAAATGCTTGGAACTACTCCAAGTGCCGAGATGAACTTCTTCATCCAAACCGCCTCCTTAGCCGCTTCAGCTGCAGCAATGTATTCTGCTTCGGTCGTCGAATCTGCAGTCGTTTCTTATTTGGAACTTTTCCAACTTACTGCACCTCCATTTAACATGAACACAAATCCAGACATGGATTTGCTATCATCCATATCCGACTGGAAACTCGAGTCAATAAATCCTCGAAGTTCTAAGTCGTTTCCTCCATAAACGAGAAATAGATCCTTAGTCCTTCTCAAGTATCTAAGGATACATTTCACCGCCTTCCAGTGTTCATCACTTGGATCAGCATGATATCTACTAGTGACACTTAGTGGGTGTGCCACATCAAGCCTAGTACATAGCATTGCATACATAATAGATCCTATTGCCAGAATATAGGATGCTTCTCCCAAATCTTTTATGGAGAAGTTTTTGGATAACCAAGTCTTTACTGATGACAACATTCCTACATCATTCCCAATGAGTAGAATGTCATCAACGTAAAGTACCAAAAAGGTAACTGCGCTCCCACTAGCCTTTGTGTATACACAAGGTTCATCTTCATTCTTAATGAAGTCATAAGATTTGATTGCTTCATCAAATCTTAAGTTCCAAGTTCGGGATGCCTACTTTAATCCATAGATGGATCTTTGCAGCTTGCATACCTTGCTTGAATGCTCTTTGGAAGTGAATCCTTCAGGTTGTATCATATACACCTCTTCTTGAAGGTTCCCGTTAAGGAATGCTGTTTTCACATCCATTTGCCATATTTTATAATCATAGAATGCAGCGATTGCAAGAAGTATTCTGATTGACTTAATTATGGCAACTGGAGAAAAGGTTTCGTCATAGTCAATGCCTTGCCTTTGACGATATCCTTTTGCTACTAGCCTTGCCTTGTATGTGTCAATCTGTCCATCTGTCCCGATCTTTCTTTTAAAGATCCATTTACTGTCAATAGGTACTATACCTTCTGGCAGATCAACCAAGTTCCAAACTTGGTTGGCATACATGGACTGAATTTCAGAATTCATTGCCTCTTGCCATTTTTCTGATTCTTGACTATTTATGGCTTCTTGGTAGGTTTGAGGATCATCATCCTCATTTAAGTGCACTTTTGGTTTGCCATCATCGATATGTCCAACATATCTTTCAGGCTGCTTAGGCACTCTACCTGATCTGCGAACCTTTTGTGTATCATCTTGAACAAGTTCTTGAGTCAATGGTTCAATAGATGAACTAGTGTTGATTTGTGAGTCTAGAATTTCTTCCAGTTCTATCTTGCTCCCACTGTCTTCTTTTGAAAGATATTCTTTCTTTAAGAAGATAGCTCTTTTTGCGACAAACACCCTTTGATCGCTGGGCTGATAGAAATAATATCCAAAAGTCTCTTTTGGATATCCCACAAATCTACATTTCTCTGTCCTGGAATCCAGTTTGTCTGGATCATGTCTTTTGACATGTGCAGGACATCCCCAGACTCTAACATGCTTAAAGTCTAGTTTCTTTCCTTTCCATATCTCATATGGAGTGGAAGATATTGACTTACTGGGAACTTTGTTCAACAGATATGCAACAGTCAACAGTGCATATCCCCATAAAGAGATTGGAAGTTTGGCATAACTCATCATTGATCGTACCATATCTAATAGAGTACGATTTCTCCTTTCCGATACACCATTTAATTGTGGTGTATAGGGAGGAGTCCACTGAGACAAAATACCATTATTCTTAAGATATTATGTGAATTATGTACTTAAGTATTCACCCCCTCGATCCGATCGAAGAGTTTTGATACTCTTTCTAGTCTGGTTTTCAACTTCATTTTTAAACTCTTTAAATTTCTCAAAGACTTCTAACTTATATTTCATTAAATATATGTAGCCATATCTTGAGAAATCATCTGTAAATGAAACACCCATAGCATGAGTGTACATTGGACCACATACATCACTATGTATTAGTTCCAATAAGTCCTTAGCTCTTTCTCCATGTCCTGAGAATGGAGCTTTGGTCATTTTTCCCATGAGACAAGCTTCACAGGTTGCAAATGATTCATAATCAAATGGATCAAGATATCCATTCTTTTGCAACCTTATGATCCTGTTCTCATTTATATGACCTAGCCTACAATGCCATAGGTACGAATTATTCACATCCTTATCTAATCGTTCAAGAGATTTATTTACCAGACAAACATCATATGAAATATCAAGTAAATATAATCCATTCAATAAATATCCGGAAGCAAACAATTTGTCTCCTTGATAAATGGAACAACCTTTATTCTCTAGTTTCATAGAATATCCTTGTCTATCTAAACATGAAATAGATATGATATTCCTAATAATGGTCGGAACATAATAACAATCTATTAGTTCAAATGAGTCTCCTGACGGCATCTGAAGTCTTGCTGTCCCCACAGCTAATGCAGCAACTTTTGCTCCATTCCCGAGCCTCAGATCCACGTCTCCGCGATTCAATCTTCTTTTACTTGTTAGCCCCTGCAAGTTATTGCAGATATGAGAAACACATCCAGTATCTAATACCCAAGATGTTAATTCTCTATAAGACAAGTTAAGATCGATCATGAGAATACCTGAAGCTTCACCAAGCTTCTCCTTTGCTTTTTCTGCTAGATAAATCTTGCAGTTTCTCTTCCAATGACCTTCTTTATGGCAGTGGAAACACTGACCTTTATCATTGACTTTAGCTTTGTCCTTTTGAACCGCCGGTTTGCTTTTCACTAGCTTTTTAGGCTTACCTTTCATAAAGGTCTGTCCAGCTTTTATTTTCTTGTTGGTCTTACCAACAAGCATTACATTTGGCTCATCTTTCTGGATAGTGCCTTCTGCTGTTTTCAACATGTTGAGCAGCTCAGCCAGTGTAACTTCAATTTTGTTCATATTGAAGTTAATAATGAATTGTGAAAATGAATATGGAAGGGACTGTAGGATTAAGTCGATGCTCAGGTCATTGTTCATAACAAAGCCGAGCACTGCAAGCCTCTCAATCCACTCTATCATTTTGAGCACATGAGTTTACACAGATGTGCCCTCGCTCATTCTGGTCCTGAACAATTTCTTAGATATCTCATATCTTTCTGTTTTGGATTGTTCACCAAACAACTCTTGTAGGTGATTCAGAATGGTCTTAGGTTCCATGTAATCATGCTATCGTTGCAGTTCATTGTTCATTGAACCAAGCATATAACACTGGACCTTGACAGAGTCCTCCTTCCAATTTTCAAACATCATTAATTCATCTTTGTTAGCATTATCACCGGGTTGTACTGGATCTGGTTGATCCAGGACATAGGCTAGCTTTTCACACCTGAGGACAATCTTCAGGTTGCGTAACCAGTCAATATAATTAGGTCCCGTGAGTTTGTTTGCATCAAGTATGCAACGAAGGGGGTTAGGTGACAACATAGCGACCTATAAGGAAATATATATAAAAATGAGCAGATAGTTCTTAAAATCTGATTTAGGACTTTTAATCTAGATTTAGACTCCCACTATTTTTCGGCGATCTGTATGACCCTCTAATATACAGAACAGGAGATTCCGGTGATCTCCTAGTGGGGATCAGAATCCTTCGGGCAACATGCATGTGACCTTGTGGTAGCACAACAAATCACATCAAGTCCCTTAGGCAGTCAACTCTTGACAGTTGCAACATTTGCAATATCCGATCGATTTAACCGCTGAATCAGAATGACCTTGTGGTAGCACAACAAATCAAATGATTCAGTTAAGTTTATCCATCATTACTTAGATGACATGAATTCATAGTGCAATCCTTGTAGTAGCACAACAAAACTACACTATTTGTCTATTCATCTTAATGACATCACATGTCATAGACCTAGGTTAATTTCTAAATCAAATAGACCTTGTGGTAGTACAACAAATCCATTTGAGATAAGAATTATCCTAAGATCTATAATGATGGTGGGTTACGTGGATTATTCTGAATATCTCACGTTTATAACTTAAATTTTAAAAGAGGGTTTTGAGTTGATTTATAAAAATCGTGCTATCAATAGTATTTCGATTTGAAGTATCATTATACTTAATAGAAATATATATATGATAGCATAGTCCACAAATATCACATATATGCAGAAACATTAAATTGGGATGATCATGGACTGCTAAAGCTACTATGGAATCATCGGAGCCAAACGATGATCCATAATAGGATCCTAATGTGAAAACAGCAACACTGGTTCCATTTGATGCGAGTCCTTCCTCCAGAGGTGTCTTCAGAAGATCCCGTCCTCTAAACTTAATCCAAAACATTTAAATATGAAATTCAGGACTCGCAGGTCCATAAATGTACATTTAAACAATTAGAAACCTTGATCTTATCAAGGGGAGTACAATCTTATAGGAAGGTAGATAGTACATCTGGATTAAGAGAGAGGAGGACACGCATGTCCTATTTAAAATACCAAATGAATTAAGCATCGCATTCATTCACATCATTCATCACATGAAAATACTAAGTCCATGATCATCCCACCATAAAACACATCTCATGCATCACAATCATCACATAATTGCAGTTTGTTATTAAATTTTATAAATATAAAATTATAATACCAATTAGTTTTTGAAATAACATTTATTTCAACATTATAAATAATATTCAAAGCATTATTGACAAATTAAATAATTAAACTATTCAGTTAATCTAAATACTTATTCAAACAATTTGAACAGTAAAATGTAATCAAGTTATGCATAAAATCAGTTTAAAACATTTTTAAACTAATTAATTTAATAGGGAAATTAATTATCTAAAACAATTTTAAATAATTAACTAACACCCTATTAATAATAAAGCCCTTTATTGAATTAACAGTTATTAAACAATTTAATAACCTGTTAATAATCAAAAAAATAATTAATAACAATTATTAATTATTCCTATAATTATTCTGTTTTAAAACAATTTTAAAACGGTCTTAAATGGGCTAATAATGGGTTTAAAGGGGGTTTAACATTTATTAAAACATTTTTAATAAATATTAGAAATGGGCCCAGCCCATTAGGGCCCAAATGGCTTGAGCCTGGGCCCTGGCTCGGCCAGGGTCGAGCCCTGGCTCGGCCAGGGGGCCGGCCCGACCCCCGCCCGGTCCGACCTGGTCGGGACCGGGCGGTCCGGCCGCTCCTTCTTCCTAGCGAAGCAGAAGTGCAGGAACCCTAGGGTTCCCACCCGGTGGCGCCGCCGCCGAGCTCCGGCCACCCCCCGGCGGGTGCCGGCCCTGCCGGCGATGCCCCCCGGCGCCGGCGACGTGCCCGGCGCCGGCAGGGTAGCCAGCGGTGGCCACAAATACATCCGGCCGAGCCCCTAAAGCACCCTTAAAATCTGATTTTCCAGCGTAAAATCCGAATTAGGGCCTCAAATTTGTAGCTCTCCAAGGCCACTCCGGCGCCGGAAAATATGTCGGATGTGTAGTGGTGACTATCACCAAATGATCCAGACATCCGGGCCGCCATCCCAATACTTGGGAATCGTTAACGAAGCCGCTGAAGTACCCCGGTTCATCATCTCATGAAGAACTAATCAAATTATAGAAAAATAATCAAATTATTTGTGTTCATCGTATGAACACTATTCTGTCATTTTAATCGGATTAAACTCAAGAACACGTACAATACGGGTTCTTCACGCATAACGAGAAAATCACGCAAAACGATGCCGTTTTACGATCGAACCAGCAACTTGGCTCTGATACCACTATAAGGAATCGTCTAGAACGCAGCGGAAAAAAAAATCGATTCCTATGTATCGGCTGCTGGGATCGTAAAACGGACATTAAAATAAACGCGGGAAGAACGGTTCTTCACCTTTACGGGGTTTCGAATCTCCCGTGGATGATGTCGACTCGGTAATCGTGCACGCGCACGATCTCTAGAGGTATCCACACGAGTTCCCGCAGCAGACGCGATTTCCTCCTCGACTTGAGTGCTCCGACCAGATCTCAAATCCACCATGCGCGGAGAGAGACAGATCTACTCCAAGGGAGAGAGAGGAGAAAGAGAATCTGGGGTGAAAAATCGTCCAACTAACATTTTTACCCCTTCCCCTTGGCCCTCCTTATATAGAAATAAGGATAAGCACAAGGATTCATCCTCATGATTATCCAAGAGTTTGGCCTTGGATAATTCTCCATTAAATCTTCATGTTTATCCTGCGGCTTTTCATAAAAACCCAGATAAGCATGAAATTTAACGTCTCTCACCGTCTGACGAGAACTCTTATGTGTGTGACCCTCTAGGCCCATATATCAGTCCGGTTGCAGGCCCATTAAACTTAGAACTGTTTCTTGAGTTTAATATTTATTAATTAATATTTAAACATCATATGTTAAATGATTAATTTAATAAATAAGTGAATTATCATCTGATGATTAATTCACTTGGCCTTCTGATCATGAACAACACCAAACACTACCTCATGATCCCAGAAGATATAAGGGAAACTATTCTCTTTAATTGAACCTTTCCGTCTGCCGATACCGCACATATATAATCCTTCACTCATGCAATGTCCCGATAACGCAAGGGTATGGTTTTATAGTCAAACCCTCTTTTCCATTATCCAGATGGATTCCAGTGCTAAGTTATATCTAGAAAGACATCTCTTTCATTTGACCATGGCCAGAGATTTCTGTGTACACATCCATAGGACATTCTCTCTCCAGTCTTATACTAAGAGTGAGTGATCCCTTGTTGTTCGCTCAATTACCTTCGCAAGCTTTCCACTGTATCTGAAAGACTGATTATGATGGACTTAATGGTTAAAGTCCACAAGTCAGAGAATCAAGATACAATGGTCCACAAACAAGATATCATTGGTGACTCAGGTCAAAGGACCAACTGTGCTACTGCAACGATTGAATTCCCTGGTTGACTAATAGGTATAATTACCATCCAGGAATTCTTATTTGGGTCTGTTCAGTGAACTCATTCTCTAATGAGCACCCACATGTTTGTCTTAGTGTCACCACATGAGTGAATGTGAGATCATTCACCCTCATCACATGAGCAGACATAACTTGTGTCAATCTTATCGGATATTTAATGTCCATCTCAAATATCCTATGATCGAGAACTGTTTAAGACAATTGACTGAGAATATTGATCTCACTATCATGATCTCATCATGATTCAATATCCCTTACATTTGTCTACGGACCTTCATTACGATAGTTAATTTGCGAGAATTATGAATGAAGAAATGATTGCCTTTATTAATAATTTGAACTAGAATGTACAATGATTGGTTTTGAGGCCACCCAATTCTAACAACCCTCACTGATCACACTCTTACACGGGGCTCCGTATAACCAGTCGATCTAATCAACACTAAGTTAACTATGTTCTACGATTCTGCCAAAACTGATAGACCGATATAACCATACATTTACCTTATGAGGCACATATTACAAAATTGATTCTCCACCATGTCTAAAATACACAAAAAGTGCCATAAGAGTTCACAACTACTACCTAATAAGTAAAGATAAAAGTGCTCCTCTAGCCCAGCATCTCAGACATCTTCTAAGAGAACACACAACACCACTCTAGGTCCCGGGCTTATACTGACCACTCGGCTCCTGACCTGTCTTATTCTTCTGGGGACAGTTCCTCACAAGATGCCCCTTTCTACCACAACCAAAATAGCTACCAGTGATCAATGGACATATCCGATTGCCATGTTGCCTACCACAACGGGGACAATGATCTGCCGCATCTTGTCTCGCTTCCTGCTGTCTGCTAGCCACAGTCTGCATCTATCGAACCGAACCATCTTCATCCTCATCATAAAGCATCCTTCGGAATCCGAACCCAAAGGAACTCGAACCGTCTGTCGAAAGGACCGCTGATTTGTTCTTGCCTTGTTGCTTCCCTCGTGCTGACCGCTCCAACTCTTTCGCCATTTGTTGGAACTGAGTCTCCACCACTGCTGTACACCGAACTGCTGATGCAAGATCACTACAACAATGAGATGCCACCATTCCCCTCAGATGATACCGGAGTCCATCCACAAATCTCTCCGTTCGAAGTTCCTCATGCTCAGATATGCGTGGAACGAACCTTCCGAGAGCCACAAACTTCATCTGATATTCCAGAACTGACATATCATTATGTACCAATTCCATAAACTCCCTTTCCTTGACCTTCCGAACATGCCTTGGAAAGTACTGTCCACTAAACTCTCTCATGAATACCTCCCAAGGGATCTCTCTCAAGGACCTATCTGAAAACATCATTCTCTTGATTGTAACCCACCAATCATAAGCATCGTCTTTCAACAAGTAGGTTGCCAACAAAGTCTTGTCATTCTCAGCACACTCAAGAATATCGAATGCCTTCTCCACCTCCCTAATCCAATGAGCTGCCTCGTCTGGGACTGGTTGACCCGCGAAAGAAGGAGTCTTCAACTTCTAGAACCGCTCCATCACCGTGGATTGACCACCTCGGGGATTGGATCCCTCACCACCATCTCCCGGTTGGTATCTAGACATTGCCCCAATCATAGCTTCCATGAAACGATCCACATTATGCCCCTCTGCCTCCGAACTACCATCGTCAGCTCCCGTACTACGAACCAACGGAACTCTCTTCTTCGGTGCCATCACTATTCTATAAACACAAAAATCGAAACAAGCACGTCAAAACCTATTAATCTATGCCAGCAGCCATCGCCCGTACAGACTCGTACTTATTGTTCGACTATGATATCTAACCTAGTTTATCACATACTCGACCAGACTGAGCTCTGATATCATCTGTAATGACCCGCCACCCTATAATCGGAAACCCGATTACTAAATGGGTATCGGATCATTATCTACGGTTTCTCACCTGGATCTCATACAACACGTCTGGAGAAGTAAGCGTTAAACGAGGCTAAATATAACAATCTCACGGACTTCAAGAAAAATACAAGCATGGAAGAAGGAAATTAATAATGTCCGTACATAGTCCAACAATAATTACATGGTCCAAAGAATTAAATAAGTATAGGCAGAAGCAAAGTACAACTACATTGGGGCATACCCCGGAACAGAGATAGCTACTGGCCCGCCCACCGAGGAGAACACCACACGCCGCCACTCGCCAAGAAGTCCACACCTGAAACCGCAGGGAGTGAGCCACACCAGAAATGGGGCTCAGTAGGGATCATCCGATGCCCGCCTCCCATACACACACACAAGTGCAGCAATACGGAAATGAAGGCAAGTTAATTAAAGCAGTAAACACAGTTTCTAGATTCCGATTTCAGACATACGTATCCGTAATGCAGCAGGCACATTTCTAAGCAATTCAAGTAACCCAACTCAACACCACAGTTTGTAACCAAAGATCCGGCTAAACACTCAAACCACACTGTCGACCGCATACAAACGTCGCCACACAACACCACCAGCACCCACGCCTGTCCACCCCTACAATGTTCCGGGCACCGTAGCGTGAGGCAGTGAGTCAAACTAGGACTAACTGGGACTAGTGAACCACCACCACCCTGTTACGTGTGCACACAAGCAGTCTAGACTACTGTCCTATCGACCGGACTTCCCTCAACGCTAGGCCTCAGTGCTTCAAGAGGGCCCTGGGGACCGGCGAAACCCCCCTCAAGCCAAAGCTATAGGGACTACCTGTAACCCTAACCTCCCGGGTCACATCAGGCCAAAGGGCGAAGGGTACCACTCGTAACCTCAATATCTCAGGTTACATCAGGCCCAATGGCGAAAGGGTAAACTCCAGCAACACCACACCTGGCTCCACAGTAAGAAACACGCCAGAAATTGCCACGACGAACTAGGAAAACACCGACCCGCTGAGACCAAACAGTAACCCCTCGGATAGCGTGCTGGCTACTCCGGCCTTACTGGCTCTAGGTGGTTCTGCTTCCCCCAGCCTTAGGTGAAACACTAACATGTACCCCTCCCACACCGGTACGGCAACAATGCCACCTAGACACCGTGTCCCTCCCACACCGACACAAAGTGTCAAATGTAAACCACAATCGTATAAACACATGTGCTCACAATGTGATTTCGATTATACATAAATCTTCGGCCTTGATTTATGATTTTAAGCGTGCACATTAATCGAACTATCTAGCAGTGTAAACATATATTAATATCATGAATTAATGTGATTCTGTTTGAATCGCGTCGCCCGTGGCTGACGTCATTCAAGCATCCTAAACAGGTTCATGTGAAAATTGGCCTCGGAAGTTGGCTAAAAGGCGTCGTGCATGGTAGTCATCTTTTAAAACGCGTCGTTGTTCCTAGCCGCCTAATCATGACAGAAACAGATCTAGGCCTCTGGGCGGTCTGAACTAAAAACGCGTCGTCCTGGGAAGTCTCCGTTTGAAAGGCATCGCTGTCCCAGACGCCATTCAAAATAGAACTCTATTCTAACAGAAACTGCTTCCGGGATAATTCTGGCCTAAATGGCGTCGTCCTAGTCCGTCACCATTTTAAATGGCGTCGCCCTAGCCCGACGCCATTCAGAGCCAAAAATCTGGTGTTCTGAAACTTAACCCGAACCTCAAAACAGGGTTTCCTCTACCCCAAAAATACCCAAACATAGGAAATGAAGGGGAGAATCCAATTTACCACATGAAACTCACTAATTTCCATTTCATAAAAATGACCATTTTCATTAAAAAGCCGCTTAACATGCTCATTCTACCCAAATCTCCATACACGTATCATGCTTCAAAGCGGGAAACATGGATAACACAACCAAATCACGTGCAAAGATCGTCCCCCTACCGGTTACTTGAACTCCTCCTAGCTCCGTACCGCCGAACCGTCGCACCGCAAACCACCGTCGGTACCACCGAGGACGCCGTCACTCTGCCGGGACGTCGGCCGCCGTCCGGAGAATGAAGTGCCGCGGAGGAGGTGGTGGTGGTAGTGGTGAGAGGTAGAGAGGTGGTGGAGTGGTGGAAGAGAAAGAAGGGGAAGGGGAAAAGAAAGAGGGAAACGGAGGGGGTCGGAGAGAGGGAAGAGAGAGAGTGAGAAGGAGAGAATGAGAGAAAGGAGGGAAGACTCGCGGGGTCAAATTGAAACTAGTTAAAACGCGTCGTGCTAGACAGACGCCTACCAGCTGACATGACGGGGCCGTACTCTGATAGAAACTCTGAAACGCGTCGTCCATCCAAAACGCCGTTCAGACGACAAGACCGGGGCCGTACTCTCGCGGCCCAAAGCCAGCCCACGTGGCACAACAGCAACCCAGCTAAATGGCGTCCACACAGCAAGACGCCATTCTAAAGGCATCTTGTACCCCAGACGTCGTTTAGAAGGCACACCCCAGACCCATCAGGGCCCCAAACCAGGGGGTCCGACCCGAAATCAACCCGATAACTGTACCCGAAACCTCAATCCTTACAGTATTTACCCAGAACCATTAAATACCTGTGAGCCGAAATAAGATTGTTAGTTTTCCTCATACTTCACATCTCTTGTTATTCAAGGACAAAGCGTGTTTGTGTGTGAATAATGCACCTGAATTAGACTATTAAAGACTAACAAGGGAATTTAGGATTTTAAATTTTCACACTCCACTAGTCTTTGCACCATGCTAGTCGACACAACTTAAACTAAGGGTAGTATTTCTTTAAGTATAAACCATTCCAGGGATGAGTTAGCTCTTGGCGTTCTGCATTAACCAATTTATCGGCGTTACTAGGAAAAGCATCTTTTACAACATAAGGTCCTTCTCAGTTGGTTGTAGTTTAGAACGTGAACCACCAGGTTTTATGAAGATTCTTTTGACTACCAGTTCACCGACTTTGAATTTGCATTCAATAACCTTCTTTTGATAAAAACGTGCTAACCTATTTTGATATACTCTTGAGTGATTAGTCGTTGACCATCGTCTCTCGTCTAAAAGTTCCAACTGAGCGAGGAGTGCAGAGCGATGCTCGTCAAGGGAAAAGTCCTTGTTCAATTGTACTATTAATGATAGGATGAGGACTTCGTATAGAACTACCGCCTCCATTCCAAACGTTAAGGAGTATGGAGTCTGCCCAGTGGGAGTGCGGATTGAAGTTCGGTAGGCCCATAGAGCCTCAACAAGTTTCTCTAGCCAGTCTGTGTATCGGTTAGATGCACACGTTTTCTTGATGATTTTTATCAAAGTCTTATTGGTTGCCTCTATTTGGCCATTGCCTTGCGGATAATAAGGAGATGAATGATGTAATGCAATTTTATACCTGTTGTAGAGGTCCTTTAGCTTAGTGAGCTCGTAGAACGGCTTACACCTTTGTGAGTGCTGGGAGACAAAGCGGCGAATAAACTACAACCTCTCAATTAATCCTCTCAACACTTTCAAGTTTATAGGAGTTGGCATCTCAATGATAGCTTTGGCCTTGTTGGGATCGATCTCAATGCCACGTTTACTGACGATAAATCCTAACAACTTTTTTGATGAGACACCAAATACACATTTCTTTGGATTCATCTTCAATTGATACTCTTTTGATCTTTCCAAAACCATTGCCAGAACTTCAGCATGCTCAGCTTTTGTTTTAGACTTAACCAGAAGGTCATCCACATACACTTCAAAGTGGATATGCATCATATCGTGAAATATAGCCATCATAGCCTTTTGATAGGTGACTCCAATATTCTTCAACCCAAACGGCATGACAACATAACAATAAGTACCCCAAGGTGTGGTAAATGATGTTTTCTCCTGATCATCTTCTGCCAATTTAATTTGATTATATCCTGGAAAGCCATCCATAAATAATAGAGTCTCAAATCCAGCTGTATTGTCAATAAACACATGTATGTGAGGCAGTAGGAAATCATCGTTTGGACATGCCTAGTTCAAATCTCGGAAGTCAATGCAGATCTTGACTTTTCCATCATTCTTCATAACCGATACTATATTCGCCACCTTTTGTGGATAGAGGACAACTCTTCTAAATTTAGTTTTATGCAGCTTATCGACCTCTTCCTTCATCTTCAAAGCTATTTGTGGGTGGAATCGCCTTAATTTCTGTTTGACCGGGCTAGTTCCAGCTTTCAAGGTGAGTCGGTGCTCCACTAGGGAAGAATCTAACCCCGGCATGTCTTCATAGCTCCAGGCGAAAGTGTCCTTATACTCTCTAAGAACTCGAACCAATGCCTCTTCATCTAATTTGGAAAGATTCTGACTGATCAGGACAACCCTAGGTTCTTCTTCAGTTCCTAGATTGATTTCCTTGGTTGGTTCTTCTACGACAGCTGAGGGTTCATCGAATCTTTTTACTCCACTAGCATACACCTCAGCTGCGTCCTCATCCTCTTCTTCTTCTTCGGTGACGAGGTCCTTTTCATGTACCAATTCATATACTCCATACCCGTCATCGACCAACTCATCTACCTCATACACTTCTGACAACTGGATAGGATTCTCTAGCAATTGAGGGATTTGATAGAATGGAAAGCATTTAGAAGCTAACCCCTGTTGGGGATTCTTCTACCCTTAGACTTCCTAGACTTCCTAATATGACCAACTTCATTAAACTCCCTAACTTTATTAAATTTCCTACCATTAGACTCAATAGCCTGATCTAGGGAGGACGAATAAGGATAAAAATCATTGGATATATAATGGAATATAGGTGAATCCTCCCGAGAGCAGGGGCCGAGTAGATCTAAAAGAGAATCCTGTTCGAGCGACCCATGCGGTAGGGTACATTCAGACAGATAGTAGGATGTCTCTCAACAAGGATTTGTGAGGAAGAGGTTGCCAAATCAGCTTTTTTTTTGGACATTTTCAGTATTTAGCATGAAACATGAGTGAATTTGGAAGGGGGGATGATCGTGAGGGGGAGAAAATGGCACCATGGCCAGAGGATTAGGGGGATCATACAATAGTAAGTCACATATCAAATCATAGATCCTCTCGAGGTTGAGAGGAATCCGAGGAAGAGTGTCCTAAGGGAACATAATGATGATAATGGGCGGCACTTGGGGGATATCTTCAGTGATGACCCTCGACCAAGTCGAGGTCAGAAGCAGAGTGCGAAACAGAGTATGGAGGGTGAAAACATGGGAGGGGTAAGTAGCCCTCTAGAGGTGATCAGTTATTAAACCAGCTTCATAGGGGTCATCTAGCTCTCCTTCATCCATCTCATCACTCAGCAAAATCCTTTTATCAAAAATGGTCCCAGGCCCTACTATCAGTTCATCAAGAAATGGTAGCCACCAAAGTTCAGACAGGTGTAGGAATAGTCTGTTCAATGGTATATATAGATCCCAGGTATCAAAGCACCTGTACCACTCAGACTCCAGATCTTGAATTTTTCTCCTTTTCATTGGCCACAGAGCCTCCAAAGATTTTTATGTCAGTAATGGGGTGCAATGTCTGACTAGCTCCCTTCAATAGCTGTCATGCAGGTTGAAATGGGAGGTTATCACCAACGTGTTGTCATCATCATGCTGAATCACGAGCCCCTTTACAAAATGGGTAGACAAGGTCCAAGTTAGGGGATCTCGATTTTTCTTACACGGTGTAACCATTGCCTTCCATATTTTGTGATCATCTTCTTCCTTTTGCTGCTGGACAATTGTGTGTCTTACCTTCTCTGGCGTGTAGCCCAGACCATTCCTAGGTATCCTTTTGTCATCTTTCACTGACTTAATTCTTCCTTGTAATTGTGTGCCTTGACCTTCCTAGGTTGATATCCAATCTTCATCATGATATTCCAGCCCGAGGTACTCATGGACTTCCCCCTTTTCATAGTGTCGATCGGATAAGGAACATGTAAGATGGATTTCAGTGGGTTTGTCAAAGGAAAGTACGTTTGTAACAAGGATATGACTGGTTTTTGAATGGGTGAAGGAGTTGGAACTGGATTCACGTTCAAAGAACGGGTTGCAGCATGAATAGGCATACTAGTAACTTTGATGATTCGTCCTTTGTAGGAGAACTTGAGGCATTGATGGTTCGTTGATGGGATTGCCCCAAGTGTTTTGATATAAGGACGACCGAGATCCCTTTTAGTGAAGGGTTGATCTCAAGAATATGGAATTCGACCTCAGCATGACAAACAGGACCTAACTCTACCTTCAAGTAAACCATGCCCAGAGGGGAACGGGTAGAGTTGTCGTATACGGTGAAAGAAATGGGGGAAGGCAACCATTTGTCTTTCGGTACCCCACAAAGCTCTAGTGTTCTTGACGGTAAAACATTAATAGAAGCCCCAGTGTCCACCAGGCATGCATCCATGACTTTTCTACAGATGTTAACAGTTATGCTTAAAGCCATACCCCTTGTTGCCAGAGGTGCCAATTCAGAAGGGTGGAAGGATATAGAGGGTTGATCCCCCTGAGGAACTAACATAGCAGTGATCTTCTTTACCGGCACCTTTTCATTGACTATGACCATTTGTAAATATTCCATCAGTGCTTCTTGATGGGTCTTAGATCTTTTGATCAGTTCCGGTGTTCTGTCAAGATGCTTCAATAAATCATATTGCGTGCCTGGTGCACTCTCTTCATTTTGTACTCCCTCAGTCGCTCGTGATGGACCTTCCTGGATGGCAGATTGTGGGAATACTTTGCTGAAGATGTGGCCGCTCCGGAGCTCAACAATGGATGAGGCAGCGATGCCTTAAGTACTGCTGGGTTTATGAGGGGTTTAGATGGCGTGATTGGTTTGCTTTGCGGTGTAGCAGGTGATTAGTTAATGCGGATGAGGGGTTAAATGGGAGGATGGTATCGTGGTAGATGGGTGATTGGTTGATGCGAATGAGAGGTTTGGATGGTAAGGGTGTGGCATCATGGCGGATGGGTGATGGCATAGGGAACGATATGCATAGTAATGATTTGGATGGGAGGATGGGTTCATAGGTAGGTGGAGGGTTATTTGGTGGGGGTAACAAGGTGGTGACGGGTTTGAGGAAAACGCGTAATGGGGCGTTAGTGTTAGGTGTGGTTCCAAGGGTAGGAGGTGATGGTGTAATGGTGATGGGTTGTAGTAGAGTTGGTGAAGGTTTGAGATGTGGATGATGCGGTGGGGTGGTTGTTCGGTAGTATTTCAGTTGTGACCTATGGAATATATAGACGAGGCCTCTTCGACCCTCCATTGCTATCCTCTATTAGCCTCAGACTAGCTATTGATGAGAATTGGGGCAATCTAGTTCTGATGTTTCAGTAGCAGGTTCTGTACTATGCCCATGTTTTGTGGTGGTGCTGCATGCTGAACTGGCATTCTCTGTTGTTGTTGTTGTTGCTGTTGTGGTCTTCTCGCCTTCAAAGCGGCAATGAACTTCCTCATCTCTTACCAATCTATTCCTCCTTGGTTATTTAGATCGTGGATGTAGTCCCTGAATTGGAAACAAGCATCCACTGTATGCCTAGGCTGTCGGTGGTACACACAATACCGAGAGGCATCTACATTCGGTGGCCAGATGGTCTTTTCTTTAGGCAATACCAAGGCATTGGCTGCCATGTGAGCATTAAAGACATCAGAGAGAGTCTCTGGTAATTGGGGATATGCTGCTCTTTTGGGATCGAAGGGCTTCCTCTGCTGGGAATAATCATTCAAAGGAGGAACTTGATTGTAGTTCGGTTGCTGTCGAGGTTGGTTGCTTGGTGAGGTGGGTGTTGAGGTAACTACAGATGTTGAGGCTACTGGGGAGGTTGTTGTTGGAATTGCTGAGGGGGTGGCCATAACCTTGCTGATTTGGCTGCCACTATGCATTGTAAGGTGACGGTTGACTTCTGACTAGTTGACCATGATTATTTTTCATGATGTTGACTTGTTCATGGGATATGGTTCCCTTAGTGGTCGATCCAGTTGGAGTAACATTTGGAACGTTAGGCTTTCTGGGTGGTGGCTTGTAAGTTCGATGAGGATCGAAAACATTGGAGAATATTGTATCTTTAAATGCATTTTGGGCATAGCGCACCCTCTCATATAAGTCAACCGTGGTAGTCAGGTTATTCAGGATCAAGACCAACTTGTACTGTGGCATAGCATTAGCAATCATTATCTTTACTTGCTTTTGCTCAGACAAGTGGTCTCTTATTTTCTCAGCCATAGATCGCCATTGTAGATATGCTAATTTTGACCTCATATTGAGTAAATTTCATGTCACACTTATAATACCCCAGAATGGTCTGATGTTTAATTATTAATTAATTATTATTGATTTTTCTTGAAATTTACTTAATAGCGTCGCCCTTAGCCGATGGCATTTAGATTCGTAGCAGAAATTAGTTCGGAATTAAATTCTTAAATTCAGATAGATTGAACTGAATAGCGTCGCTTCAGGGAGACGTTGTTTTGGACCTAATCCATCTGGGTTTCTGATTTTTAATTCGAATTAATTTCCTAATTATCAAAAGCACGTCGCTCTATGGAGATGCGATTTGGGTTTCCTAATATATTTCGATTTTCTTTCCGGATTTTTATTTCTATTTTGGCCGTTTTAATTAGCCAAATGGCGTCTCTTCTGGGCGACGCGATTTGGAGTTTCCTGATAAGCATGATTTGGCCGAGATAATCCGGTTTCCGAAGTTGGGAAGGTTGCTAATGTTGGGTTCTCGGGTTTTTCCGGATCTCACGCGCAGTGGAAATAAAATAAAAATGGAGATCCGTTCTCGTTTCGAAAAATCTAAAGACCAGATTATCGGATAATCGGTTATTACTGTGTGCGGATTCGAATCCGCAACCGTTCGGTTCCTCTGTACGACATCGCAAGCCGCGCAAGCGCCCGACCTCTAGCGGAGTCCATGCGATCCTCCTCGCGACGGATATCCTCACGTTCCTCGTTCTTCGCAGTCACAAAACCTCCGCCGGTCGCCACAACGATCGCCTCAATGCCCGAACGATTTCCCGTCGAATGGGAGTCAAAGAAGTGGCGGAGCAAATCCAGGGATTTGGATCTGGCCTGAGGCGCTAGAGAGAGAGAGAGAAACAGAGGCGGGGGCGGCTAGGATTAGCAGCAGCTTGGCCTGCTCAGCCCATTAGCTATATTTTATACTAACCACGTGATTTTTCATAAAAACCCCCGGTTTATATAAAACCCACTTATTTATCCATCGCCTTGAGAATCATTTGCGTGTGACCCTCTTGGCCCAATTACCAGTCTAGTTAATAGCCCAATAAGCCCAATGACTCCTCACTGGCTTTATTAATCAATTAATAACTCTTTATTAATTAATTAATCAATCGAATTGATGTCGCACATCGAATTCGATTGGGCCTCCGATCACGTTGATGCCAAGCAACACGCGTGAATCCGGAAGGTATCGAGGTTAAGTAACCCACTCTTGGAACCTTTCCGCCGATAGTTACCGTGTGGATATAATCCTTCATTCGTACAATGCTCTCGAGTCAACTCAGGGTATGGCGTGTTGTCAAACCCTAACCGGTCGACTCATTTGGATTGGATACCGCTGATGAATATCGGAAAACTCCTTTCCCGATATTATCGTCCGCCCTGGCCAGGGACTTTCGCGCATCCTTCCCAGAGCATTCTCTCTTATCGTACCGAGAGCGAATGATTCCTTATTGACACTCAATTCCCTTCAACGGTATTATGTTGTACCCGATCCTTGGCTGTTTAGAATCCCGTGGTTAGAGATTCATAAACCAAGGTCAAAGCACAGAAGTCCAGCGACAGGGTGTCTATGGTGTCTCAGGTCCGAGGACCATCCACACAACTACGACAATAGAATCAAGCTGATTGACAGTGAGGTACAATACCATCTAGCGATTCAGTCGGACCAGTTCAGTGAACTCATTCTTTAATGAGCACCTACAGATTCGCCTTAGTGTCTCCACACAAGTGACTATGAGATCAGTCACCCTCATAGCATGAGCAGGAGTAATATGTACTAGTCTAACCGGATATTCAATGTCCTTCTCGGATATCCTCCGACTAGCAACAATTAAGAATATGTGTGTTTAAGTGATCAGTCTCTTTAGTATGATCTCATCATAATCTGATCACTATCGCACATATTCAGGGACTTCATTATGAGACGATAATTAATACGATTTACACACAATGAATATTATGCCATTATATTAATAAATATGAACGAGATTACGAAGTCATATTGGCTTGTAGGCCATCTAACACTAATAATCTCCCACTTGGACTAAAGCCAATCACCTTTATACAGTAAGCCTATAGACTCTCGGTGACGCTTAAATATAATTTGAGCCAACGGCTTTGTCAGTGGATCTGCTACATTGTCGACAGATGGAACTCTTTCCACCACTACATCTCCTCTGGATATGATCTCTTTGATAAGATGAAAGCGCCTCAGAATATGCTTCGATTTCTGATGAGACCGTGGCTCTTTCGCTTGCGCAATCGCTCCATTGTTGTCGCACAACAGCGGAATAGGTTCAGAGATACTGGGAACTATGCCGAGGTCGGTGATGAATTTATTCAACCACACTGCTTCTTTGGCGGCTTCAGCTGCAGCGATGTACTCAGCTTCAGTCGTCGAATCTACAATGGTTGCTTGCTTGGAACTCTTCCAGCACATTGCACCTCCGTTCATAGTAAACACGAATCCAGATGTAGACTTGCTATCATCTGGATCTGACTGGAAACTCTAGTCAGTAAAGCCTTGTAGTTTCAAGTCGCCTCTTCCATAGACAAAAAACATATTCTTAGTTCTTCTCAAGTACTTAAGGATATATTTCATTACCTTCCAGTGCTCTTCGCTTGGATCAGCCGGAAATCTACTCGTAACACTTAGAGCAAATGCAACATCAGGCCGTGTACATAGCATGGCATACATGATAGATCCTATGGTAGAGGCATAGGGTACTCTATCCATGAATGCCCTCTCATTAGGAGTCTTAGGAGACTGCTCCTTGGAGAGATTAATTTCATGTCTCATCGGTATGAGACCTCTCTTGGAATTTTCCATGCCAAACGTTTTGACTATGGTATGTATGTACAAGGATTGGGTCATTCCAAGCATCCTCTTTGATCTATCTCTATAGATCCGTATTCCCAATACGTAGGATGCTTCTCCCAAATCCTTCATGGAGAAGTTTTTCGACAGCCAGATCTTTTACTGATTACATCAAAGCTACATCATTCCCAATGAGTAGTATGTCGTCTACGTAAAGAACAAAGAAGGTGACTGCACTCCCACTGGTCTTCTTGTACACACAAGGCTCATCTTCATTCTTAATGAAGTTATAAGACTTGGCAGCTGATGTAGCCGAAGCTATCACAACCGGATTCCGAAGCCGAGAGAGGGATTCGGTGCTGGGTCGGATCGGTGTTGAGGGGGCCCGACGGGGATCTGGAAGACGGAGGACGCAGAGGCGGCGGAGCCGAAGGTCCGGAGGCTGGCTCGCTCCGGGAAGTCGGGGCCGAGGCTCCTTCGGCGGACGAAGGGGCGGCACGAGGCCGAGGATCCTCTGTTGCAAGAGCAGCTGGCGCACGGCGTCGAGACCAGGGAGAGGAGTCCGAGGTCGGCGGCCGAGACTGACTCGGGAAGGTCGGCGATGATTCGAACCGAGCTCATGCAGGAGGGAAAGAAGAAGAAAAACCAGTCAGCAGGAGTTCCGGGCTTCAGCCCTGGGGAACCCCCTCCGACGGTCAAGTTAGCTCCTGAAGAAGATTCGATTCAGAAAGCAAAGAGAGTAGCTTTAATGCTTTTCGGACTGTAGTCCTTTAAGGGTCTCGGAGGCTTGAGGAAGCATCCTTTGGGCAATAAATAGCGGTGTATTTATAGCAAAGGATAGCGGATGGTTAACGGTGGCAGCCGATATAGGACTAAATGAGGGCTTACTGATAAACCACCATAGTGCCTGATCCGCCACCGGAGTGGGCCGGATTCGGCTACCGGGCTGAAGGGGGTTGGGCCGCTGATGGGCCGAAGCCTGTTGGGCCTTGGGTTGCCGCGCTGTTCCCGGGCCATAGGCTGGTGGACCACTGACGGGCTGAAGCCTGTTGGGCCGGGAGCGACGGTGCCGCTTATGGGCCGAAGGCTGCTGGGCCGCTGATAGGCCGGAGGCTCCCGGAGGGCCTGGTACTGCTGCTGTTGGGCTGAAAGGGGTTTGGGCTTGCTTTAATGGGCCGAATCGGATTCTGCCTCATCACATAGCCCCCCACTCTTGTCTTCCTCAGTTCTGAGATGGCGAGAGTATAGCCCGAAGCTGGCAGAAGAATTAGCGTAACAGGTGTCTTACCCGAAGCTCTGTTCTTTTTTCACTGGGAAGAGGGTGCCCTCGGTCGGCCGAGGGCTACGCGGTTGCTTCGTCTTCGCTCGGAGTGGCAACGAAGGCTCAAAGCTCAGAAGCCGAAGGGCCGAGCCCTCTGACTCGCGTCAGGCTTCATTAAATGGACGTGATGGGCGTCGCCTCGCGAGGAAGCACGGGACACGCGTCGCGCATCCGGCCGCTCCGTCAAAAACACAAAAGGATCCTGACCGCCCGCGGGTCGCGGATCGCCTCGGCTCTCTGCCCGAGGCTCCACTCGGATCGCCGCCGCTCCCTTCGTTGGCACGCGGATCGGGACACGTGGAGGGCATCCGGGTGATTAGCCGAAGGGTCGGAGCGCTCTCGGCCGTTGATCGCTCTGCTGCAAGTCCCGGAACCGGCCTGTCATCATTGCCGAAGGACGGTGCACGTGGCGGGCATCCGAGAGGAGCGAGGGGACGAGAGGGATGATCTCGGCCGTTGGCTTCGGCGGGAGGCGCTTCGAATGGGGCTTATAAATACAAGCCCTCAGCAGGGCACTGTTCTTCTTCCTGCTGCTGCGCTTGCGTTTCCCCTGCGATCACCCGAGTTCTCCCTCCTTCTCCGGCGAAAGGCTAGCTTCCTGAAGGCTTCGTCCGAGTTCGCCGGCCACCGTGGGAGGATCTCCACTCCTCAGAGCGCATCACTGGTGGAGCTGGGTGGCTTGAGAGGCTGCGCTCGGCTCAGGAGAGATTTCCTCCCCCTTCCTGCGAGTAAGCCTTGGCCTTCTTCATCCCCTTCGCAGCCTTATGGTCCGGAGTCCTTCCAGTGAGATTACTCCTTCGGACGAGGAGTATACTCCTTCCCACTCTCCGAAATCTTCTATGTCAGATCCCCTCACCTCGGATTCTCTTGCTTCCGTGATGTCTGAAGAGCCTGAGAACTCTGGGACTGAGGGGTCCGAGGCTTCCGGGGCCGAGGTCTCCGGGGCCGAGGCTTCCGGGGCCGAGGCTTCCGAGGCCGAGGGTACCCAGGAGGTCCGGGACCCAGACCAGGCTTCCACCTCGGAACGCCGTCGTCCGGACATTGCTTCGGAAGCATCCTGCGCCCTTTCGGACGTAGAGGTGAGGAACCTAGTTTCTTACTTCCAGCTTCCTTCCTGGACGACCCCCCATCGGGAAGACTCCGCCACCAGGGCCAACACTCTCCGCCCGGGCTCCTTCTCTATCTATGTTGATAGCTTCGAGGCGGGCTTCCGTCTTCCTCTTCCCACCTTTGTCATTAACCTCCTTAGCTTCTACGGGCTGGCCCCGTCTCAGCTCTTTCCCAATTCTTGGCGCACTGTATACGGTTTTCTGAGCGTTTTCGCCCGTATACAGATCAACCCTTCCATCAATGTCTTCCGCTATCTCTTTAAAATCCAAAGGCAGGGGAAATCCGAGTGGTACTGCTTCGTCCCTCGGGTCGGCCGAAGCATATTCTCTGGGAAGCCCTCGTCCATCCACAGCTGGAAGAGGAAGTTCATCTTCATCTCTCTTCCGGAGAACGAGAAGGGCGTGTGGCCCTTTCCCACCGAATGGGCGCCGCTGGCCGCAGGCCTCTCGGACCCTCCTGCTCTGACCCCCGTACAGAGCACTCTCGTGGGCCATGTCTAGGTCATGGCCCCGTACGACATCTGGGGCTCCTCAGCGCGTCAGAGCGGCTGGTGAACCCCTGGGTATGGCCGGATCCTCGGTCCGATCCGGTGCGGGCCTTTCCCTACCTTCCTCCCGGGGAGACTCCGCAGGGCCGCGGAGGAAGGGCTGCCGCTCCTCCGGCCGAAGCTCCTCCGGCTGGGGATGCTGATGAAGTTTCGGCCGAGGGTAAGTCGGCTTTGAATTTGTACTTGATCACCATTTTGTTTCTAACATATTCTTCTTGCTTGCAGCAATGGCCGACCTCGATGCCCTCCTCGCCCTGATATCCGACCAGCGCGGTCCAGGCCGGGCACCGGCCTCGCAAGCGGCAGGCAGGTCCGGCCGAGGCGCTGGAGTTCCGAGGACCCGAGGCGAGGTCCCAAGGACCGCGGCCTCCGCCGAGGGCCGTGCTGCCGCCGCCGCTCTCGAGAGGGAGCAGAAGACCAAGTTCGCCGCTCGAAGGGGCGGCCGAGCGTCGAAGCGCCCCCGAGCAAAGGAGGCCGAAGAGGCGGAGCCGGCTCCGCTGATCAGGAGGAGCGCCGTGGCCCGAAGGGCCGCAAGGCTGGCGTCTCCCGAGGCGCCGAGGGGCGACTCCCCTCCGGCCGTATCGGCAGGGGCCGATGACGGAGGCGCTGGGTCGCAGGCGCCCCGGGCGCAACGCGAATGGTGGCACCCCGAGCCGGGGGTGTACAAGGACGAGAGCATCGAGGACTCGCAGACGTGCCTCCGTCTGCTCAGCAGCCTCACTCTCCCTTCAGCTTTCGAAGAGCTGAAGGATCACTCCGTCACCGACCTGGCGGCGATGAGTGCCCGGTTGGCGGTCCAGGTAAGAAGCCTGAAAGTGCTTCAACTTAGCTCTCCTTAGCTGTCTTTTGATTTTCTCTGACCCTTGTCTGCTTTCGGTCCGCAGGCTGCGGTGACGGGTAGCGTCCTGATACACCATCAGGAGCTGCTCCGACTCAAGCTCCTGGAGGCCGAGGAGGAGCCGGCCGGTTCGGGTGAGGGTACCTCGGCGGTGCCCCGTTTCGAGCCCTTAGTCGATGGGCTCGTAACCGCGAGCGCCCGGGCGCGGGCGCAGCAGGAGGAGAGGGCAGCAGAGGCCCGTGCTGCCGCCGAGGCCAAGGAAAAGGCCGAGCGGGAGAAGGAGAAGGCCGAGGGCGAGCTTGCTGCGGCTCAGTCCGAGATCCGGGCCCTCAAGGCCCAGATCAAGGACAAGGAGTCCCGGCGGGCTTCGGAGAAGCGCCGCCACGCCGAGGAGGTGTCGGCTATGAAGCAGGAACTGGAAGAGGTGGCGGACTCGGCCGTAGCCGATGACTACGCCGAAGAGATCCTCCGAGCCCAGCTTCTAGCGTCTTCTTCGGTCTTCGACCTCGGACTGGCTGTCGCTCAGAGGGCCTGCCCGAGCGTCGATTTGACCGGGGTCGCCCTGCCGATGGGCGAGGAAGCCAGGGAGCTCCTATCCTGGTGGAAGGATCTTACGGCCGAGAGGGCCTCGCCTCCAGTTCTTGAAGACGAAGTCGTGACCGCCGAGGAGGCCCGCGCCGAGGCTGCCGCTCCTGAAGCGGTGCAGATCGTTGACTCTACCTCTCCCTCTCCCGGCCAAGACGCAGTCGAAGCGGAGGAGGAAGGGGTCGTCGAGGGCTGATACGAGGGTCCCCCCCCCCGGTTTTTGTTTTTCCACTTTTGTAAGCCTTCGGCCAGACATATGGCCGAGTTTGTACTTCCTCTTGCTTGTGAATACAAGGAATGTTTTTGACTTTACCTTGTTGTTTTCTGCATGACTTGAGTGGATCTGGCCTTTCTGAAATCCGAGATCCTTCTGTCGTTCGCTATAGTTTGCGAAGCCGAGACCCGATGTAGGTTCGGATAGGGCGTTGATAGAATCTCGCCAGCAGATACGGCTGCTTTAGATGCGGTTCGTGTGGCCGAAGCCGCTCCCGCTTCGTCTTATGCACACTCAGAATAACCTGCCGCGTCCTGATCCGGATTACATGGCCGAAGCCATTCGTCGGATCGAAGGACTCGCGGACTTTAAAAGGACCACGCCGCTCCCGATACGGTTTGCATGGCCGAAGCCACTCCCGATACGGTTTACACGGACTTAGAGAAAACCATGCCGCATCCTGATCCGGATTACATGGCCGAAGCCATTCGTCGGATCGAAGGACTTGCGGACTTTAAGAGAACCATGCCGCTCCCGACACGGTTTGCATGGCCGAAGCCACTCCCGATACGGTTTACACGGACTTAGAGAAAACCATGCCGTGTCCTGATCCGGATTACATGGCCGAAGCCATTCGTCGGATCGAAGGACTTGCGGACTTTAAGAGAACCATGCCGCTCCCGATACGGTTTGCATGGCCGAAGCCACTCCCGATACGGTTTACACGGACTTAGAGAAAACCATGCCGCGTCCTGATCCGGATTACATGGCCGAAGCCATTCGTCGGTTCGAAGGACTTGCGGACTTTAAGAGAACCATGCCGCTCCCGATACGGTTTGCATGGCCGAAGCCACTCCCTATACGGTTTACACGGACTTAGAGAAAACCATGCCGCATCCTGATCCGGATTACATGGCCGAAGCCATTCGTCGGTTCGAAGGACTTGCGGACTTTAAGAGAACCATGCCGCTCCCGATACGGTTTGCATGGCCGAAGCCACTCCCGATACGGTTTACACGGACTTAGAGAAAACCATACCGCGTCCTGATCCGCATTACATGGCCGAAGCCATTCGTCGGTTCGAAGGACTTGCGGACTTTAAGAGAACCATGCCGCTCCCGATACGGTTTGCATGGCCTAAGCCACTCCCGATACGGTTTACACGGACTTAGATAAAACCATGCTGCGTCCTGATCCGGATTACATGGCCGAAGCCATTCGTCGGTTCGAAGGACTTGAGGACTTTAAGAGAACCATGCCGCTCCCGATACGGTTTGCATGGCCGAAGCCACTCCCGATACGGTTTACACGGACTTAGAGAATATAGCAATAAGTTTCCTGAACAAGAGAGTTCTTTATTCATACCCTCCGGCTGAAAGCCTTGGGAGAGGTGACTTACATATAATAACGCCGAAGGCGCTCTACATTCCAGGTGCGAGGAAGAGGTTGGCCCGAAAGGGTCTCCAACAGGTAAGCTCCACGCCTGACCACCTCCCTGACCCGATAGGGTCCCTCCCAGTTGGGGGCAAGCTTCCCTGAGGCTTCGGCTGGCTTGGAAGCATGAGCATTCCTCAACACGAGGCTCCCTACTTCAAAGCTTCGGGGCTTTACTCGAGTGTTGTGGTACTTGGCCATGCGCTGTTGATAAGCCGCCAGCCGGATACGAGCTTTGTCTCGGGTCTCTTCAATGAGGTCCAGGTGGTCTTTCAAACCTTCCTCGTTGGCCTCCGGACTGTAAGCAACGACCCTGGGAGAGGGAAGGCCGATTTCCACCGGAATAACGACCTCTATCCCATAGGCCATGCGAAAGGGAGTTTCGCCGGTGGGGGTTCGACTTGTCGTCCGATAGGCCCACAGAACACTTGGCAGCTCCTCTACCCATCGGCCTTTAGCCTCGCCGAGGCGGGTTTTCAATCCCTGCAGGAGGCTTCGGTTAGTGACTTCGACTTGGCCGTTTGCTCGAGGATGCGCCACCGAAGTAAATTTGTGAAGTATGCCGAAGCTGGCGCAGTTGTCGCTGAATCGTCGGCTGTCGAATTGCTTTCCATTGTCAGAGATGATGGCCCGAGGGATGCCGAACCGGCAAATGATGGACTTCCACACGAAGTTCCATGCATTGCTGTCGGTTATTGACGCAAGGGGTTCAGCTTCGACCCACTTAGTGAAATAATCGACCGCCACGATGAGGAATTTTCTTTGGCCGGTGGCGACGGGAAAAGGTCCCAGGAGGTCGATTCCCCATTGGGCGAAAGGCCTGGGATCGGACAAGGGGGTCAGAAGGGTGGCTGCCTGGTGAATGAGGGAGCTGAACCTCTGGCACTGGTCACAGCGCCGCACGAGGGCTAAAGCGTCATCTCGGAGCGTTGGCCACCAGTAGCCTTGCCTCAGGAGCTTGTGAGCCAGGGCCCTTCCTCCCACGTGCGCCCCGCATACTCCTTCATGGATTTCTCTTGTGGCGTAGTCGACCTCAGCCGGGCCGAGGCACCGCAGCAGTGGTCGGCCGAAGGATTTCTTGTACAGCACCCCGTCCAGAAGGAGGAAGTGGGATGAGCGCTGTCGAATGTGCTTCGCCTCCCTTGGATCTGGCGGGACTTCTCCTCGGAGAAGGAAAGCGACGAGGGGGGTCATCCACGTCTCGGCCTCGACCTCAGTGACTTGCATGGCTTCGGCTTCGCCGAGGCTTGGTTCGGCGAGCTCCTCGACGAGGATCATTCGGCCTCCACCCCCGTCTTGAGTTGACGCCAGCCGAGAAAGTGCATCGGCCCGAGTATTCTCGGCTCTCGGAATCCTCACGATTTCATAATAATCGAATTGGGTGAGGATCTTGCGAGTCACCTGGAGATAAGACGCCATCACCGCGTCCCGAGCCTCGTACTCCCCGAAGATGTGGCTGGCGATCAACTGGGAATCGTTGAAGGCTTTTAGCTTCCGGGCGCCGAGCTTCTTCGCGGCCCGGAGGCCGGAGATGAGAGCTTCGTACTCGGCGGCATTGTTGGATGCTGGGAAGGAGAAGCGCAGGGCGTACTCCGTGACGACCCCTTCGGGCGATGCCAGGATCCATCCAGCGCCACTGCTCGTGGAGCATGCGGAGCCGTCCATGAAGAGTCGCCATTCGTCTACTGGCGCAGGAGCCGAAGTAGCCTCGGCTTCGGGCGCGTTGGGCACCGGCTGAGGTGCCGAGGAGGCGCCGGGGGTAAGTTCGGCGATGAAGTCTGCCAACGCCTGGGCTTTTATCGCTACCCGAGGGGCGTACGAGATGTCGAACTCTCCTAGCTCGATCGCCCATTTTGCCAGCCTGCCGGACACCTCCGGCCGGGAGAGAATTTGCCTTAGGGGCTGGTCGGTGAGGACCTTCACGGAATGGGCCAGAAAGTACGGCCGGAGCCTCCTCGCGGACGAGACGAGGGCCAGAGCCAGCTTCTCCAGGGCAAGATACCGAAGTTCTGCTCTTTGAAGGGCTCGGCTGGTGTAATAAACTGGCTTCTGAACGCCACCTTGCTCTCGGACGAGGACGGCGCTGAGAGCCGTCTCGGAGACTGCAAGGTACAAGCTCAGGGGTTCCCCGGGAACCGGTTTGGACAAGATGGGGACTTTGGAGAGGTAGGCCTTCAGCTGATTGAAGGCTGCCTGGCACTCCTTCGTCCAGTCGAAGTTGTTAGCCTTCTTCAGCAGCTTGAAGAAGGGGAAACAGTAGTCTGCCGCCCTTGACATGAAGCGGCTAAGGGCTGCGATCCTCTCGTTCAGCTTCTGTACCTCTCGGAGGTTTGCCGGGGGGCGCATCTGCATGATGGCCGAAACCTTCTCGGGATTAGCCTCCACCCCTCGGTGAGTGACCATGTAGACGAGGAACTTGCCGGAGGCTACCCCGAAGGCGCACTTGGCCGGGTTCAGCTTCATCTTATACCGCCTAAGGGCGGAGAAAGTCTCGGCCAGGTCGGCCAAATGCTCTGCAGCCACGCGGCTCTTGACCAACATGTCGTCTATATAGACCTCCATGTTTCGGCCGAGCTGCGGGGCGAATACTTTGTTGACCAGGCACTGATATGTCGCGCCGGCGTTCTTCAGACCGAAGGGCATTCGGGTATAGCAGTACAGGCCCAAATCGGTCGTGAAGCTGGTCTTGCTCTCATCGTCCGGATGCATCCGGATCTGGTGGTAGCCTGAATAGGCGTCGAGGAAGCTTAGCAGCTCATGGCCAGAAGTCGCGTCCACCACCTGGTCTATCCGAGGCAGCGGAAAGCTGTCCATCGAACAGGCCTTATTGAGGTTGGTGAAGTCCACGCACATACGCCATTTGCCATCTTTCTTTGGCACCATGACCACGTTGGTGATCCAGTCCGGATGGTGCACCTCTCGGAGGTGTCCGGCGTCCAGCCCCTTCTGCACTTCGGCTTGGATGGCGGCCCTCCGTTCCTGATTGAAGGTGCGCCGCTTCTTCTTTACCGGGGGCTGGTCGGGATTGGTATAGAGTCGGTGCTCTGCTATCTCCGGGTCAACCCCGGGCATGTCCGCCGGAGACCAGGAGAAGACGTCGATATTCTTTTTCAACAACTCGGTAAGCTTCTCTGCTTCAATCTTTTCTAGGCCGGAGCCTATCATCAGAACTCGTCCTTCGCCTCCCGGAATAGGGACGGCGAGGAGCGCTTCTCCCGGAGACGCCTCGGCTATCGATTCGATCGTCAGGGTTTCGGCTGCGGTCTTCCCCTTGACCGAAATCATGTAGCACTGCCGGGCTGCTTCTTGGTTCCCTTTGGCCTCGCCTATTCCATGGCTGGTATGAAACTTCAGCTTCTGATGGAGGACGAAGGCACGGCTCCGACTCCGCCGATGAGCCTTCGGCCGAATATGGCGTTGTAGGGTGAATCGATCTTTACAACGACAAAGTCCGTTTCGACGGTTAATTGCCGGGGGGCGGAGCCTAAGGTTACAGGAAGTCGGACAATGCCCTCTACTCGGCAGGGCGAGCCATTAAAACCGAAGAGGGGGCCCCGGTGAGGCTTCATATTAGCCTCACTCAATCCCATTTTTTCAAAACAGTCATAAAACAAGATGTTTGGGGCACTTCCATTATCCACAAAGATTCTATGTACATCATAGCTATTAATTACAGCATTGACGACGAGAGCGTCATCATGAGGGACTTGAACATCAGTCAGGTCCTCGGCGCCGAAGGTGATGTCTTCCAGACGAGGCCGCTTCGGTTCGCCGTCAACCGCCGCTACGGTGCTGCGCTGCCGCGGCCTTGATCCTTCCCCCGGCCCTCCGGATATCATCATGATAGACCCAAAGCTGGGTCTTTGATGGGATGACTCTACCGGGGCCGAGGTGACCTTTGGTGGAGGAGCGGCTTCTATCGCCGGGAGTTGCTGTTGCCTGGGCGCTGCAGGGACGTCCCGGTTCTGTTGCGGCGGCTGCTCCCGTCAGTACTGCGGCAATCTCCCCTCCCGGATGATGCGGTCGATCTCCTCCCGGAGCTGCCGGCACTCATCCGTCGTGTGGCCGATCTCCCGGTGATATTCACAGTATCTGCCGGGGTCCCTTCGACGAGGATCGGTCTTGATGCGATCAGGCCGCCGGAGCATGCCCTTCACCTCCATGAGCATCCGGGAAGGGGGAGCATGTAAGGGTAGGTACCGCGGCTGCGGGTCCCGTCGCCTCTCCCTGTCCCAGTCCTCCCGGTGGTACCGCTTTCGGGAGGGCTCTTGGTCTTCTGGCCGAGGTCGGGCCACCTGGGGAGCAGGTGCCGAGGTGGCTTCGGCTACGCCTTTACCCCTGGACAGCATCAGGGCCTCTCGGTTGATGTATTTATGGGCCCGGGCCACGAGGTCCTGGAAGGTAGGGGGATGGCGCTTCGCAATGGAGCCGAGGAGCCCCTCGTCCCGGCACCCGCTGATCACGGCCGAGACCGCGATCGAGCTGTCGAGGTTCGGGATCTGGGCGGCCTCGGTCCGGAACTTGGTGAAGTACTCTTGGAGAGTTTCGGTGGGCCCTTGCCGGATGGCCTGCAAGCTGGCGAAAGTTTTGCACTGCCGGGTGGCATCATATAACTGGTCGATGAACAACTGGCCCAACTGGACGAAGGAGTGGATGGAGTTGGGGGCCAGTGTCTCGAACCAGGTGAGGGCGATTTTTTCAAGGGTGAGGGGGAAAAGACGGTAGCGGACTACCTCGGAGATCCCTCGGACCCGGAGGTAGGCGTTGAATCTCTGGAAATGACAGACTGGATCTGTCATTCCGTCGTAGAGAGGGCCCTTCGGTAGCTTGAAGTTGGGGGGCACCTCGGTGGCCAGGAGCTCCGCCGTAAGTGGGGTCTGCTCCAGGATGCTGCTGGCGAGGGGCGCCCCGTGAGGCCGAGACACCATCTGCTGCATCTCTTTGCGCATCGCCGTCAGCCGCCGGTCTAGGTCCGGGGCGGTCAAGGTGGCGATGGATTGTCCTCCGGTCCGGGCCGGACGGTACTCCGACGAAGCATAATCTTGCTCCGTCAGACGATCGGCGCGGGGAGCTCGGGCAGGTAGCGCCGAGGGCTCGCTGCGCGTCGCCGTGGTTTCGTTGGGAGAAACCGGTGTTGGCGCCGGCCGGAACCGGGCATCTTGTACTGGGTAGAGTGGGGGGAGCGGCGCCTGCTGAGGAAGCTGTCCCATCAGTCCCATGCGCTGGGCGATGGCGGATACCATCTCCTGAAGAGCTGCTAGGGACGTGACGGCAGCGGCCAGCGTCGCCATTTGCTGCTGGAGCTCCCCCACTCTGTCTTCCGAGCCGAGAGACTCCGGTATGGTCGGCAGAGGCAGGCTCGGTGGGGCAGAAGGTGCACCTTCGGAGGCAGCATCTGCGCCGAGGCCTCCCGTGCTTCTGCTTCGCTTTGTCCGGATCGTCGGGTCACAGGTCGCTGAGACATGACTTCTTTTGTTGGTTTCCCACAGACGGCGCCACGTGATGTAGCCGAAGCTATCACGACCGGATTCCGAAGCCGGAATCCGAAGAGAGGGATCCGGTGCTGGGTCGGATCGGTGTTGAGGGGGCCCGACGGGGATCCGGAAGACGGAGGACGCAGAGGCGGCGGAGCCGAAGGTCCGGAGGCTGGCTCGCTCCGGGAAGTCGGGGCCGAGGCTCCTTCGGCGGACGAAGGGGCGGCACGAGGCCGAGGATCCTCTATTGCAAGAGCAGCTGGCGCACGGCGTCGAGACCAGGGAGAGGAGTCCGAGGTCGGCGGCCGAGACCGACTTGGGAAGGTCGGCGATGATTCGAACCGAGCTCCTGCAGGTGGGAAAGAAGAAGAAAAACCAGTCAGCAGGAGTCCCGGGCTTCAGCCTTGGGGAACCCCCCTCAGACGGTCAAGTTAGCTCCTGAAGAAGATTCGATTCAGAAAGCAAAGAGAGTAGCTTTAATGCTTTTCGGACTGTAGTCCTTTAAGGGTCTCCGAGGCTTGAGGAAGCATCCTTTGGGCAATAAATAGCGGTGTATTTATAGCAAAGGATAGCGGATGGTTAACGGTGGCAGCCGATATAGGACTAAATGAGGGCTTACTGATAAACCGCCATAGTGCCTGATCCGCCACCGGAGTGGGCCGGATTCGGCTACCGGGCCGAAGGGGGTTGGGCCGCTGATGGGCCGAAGCCTGTTGGGCCTTGGGCTGCCGCACTGTTCCCGGGCCGTAGGCTGGTGGGCCGCTGACGGGCTGAAGCCTATTGGGCCGGGAGCGACGGTGCCGCTTATGGGCCGAAGGCTGCTGGGCCGTTGATGGGCCGGAGGCTCCCGGAGGGCCTGGTACTGCTGCTGTTGGGCTGAAAGGGGTTTGGGCTTGCTTTAATGGGCCGAATCGGATTCTGCCTCATCCGCAGCCTTGTCAAATCTTATGTTCCAACTCCGGGAAGTATGTTTCAGTCCATAAATGGACCTATGAAGCTTGCACACTTTATCTAGAGATTCATTCGATGTGAATCCTTCTGGTTGTATCATATACACCTCTTCCTCAAGGTTACCGTTGAGGAAGGCAGTCTTCACATCCATCTGCCAGATTTCGTAATCAAAATGTGCAGCAATGGCGAGTAGAACTCTGATTGACTTTATCATGGTAACTGATGAGAAAGTCTCGTCATAGTCAATTCTTTGCCTTTGACGATATCCCTTTGCCACTAACCTTGCCTTATAAGTATCGATCCGTCCATCAGCATTGATCTTTCTTTTAAAGATCTACTTGCATCCGATGGGTATAATACCCTCCGACAAGTCCTCCAAGTTTCAAACTTGGTTAGTGTACATGGACTGGATTTCTGAGTTCATGGCTTCTTGCCACTTCCCGGCTTCTGGGCCTTCTATGGCCTCCTGGTAGGTTTTAGGATCATCATCCTCATTATATTCAACCTTAAACTCACCTTCAGCGATATGTCCCACATATCGTTCGGGTAGTCTAGGTAATCTACCAGATTTATGAGGCTCACCTGTGCGTACCTGAACAAATTTAGGAACTCATATCTAATCTGATGATAATACAACTGTTTTGCGATCTGGAACCTCTTCTAGTACTATTTTACTCCCACTATCCTCCTGGAGAAGGTATTCCTCTTCCAAGAAGACAACTTTCCTAGCGATAAACACATTTTGTTCACCAGGATGGTAAAAATAGTGTCCAAAAGTTTCCTTTGGATATCCCACAAACCTTGTAAGGACTGAGGTTTCGGGTTCTGTATTCGGGCCCGGTTCGGGTCGGATCCCTTGGTTTGGACCCTGTGGGGGGTCTTGAGATTGCTGACTGAATGGCGTCAGCACTGCTCGACGCCTTTCAAAAGGCGTCAGGTTGTGTGGACGCCATTTAGGGTCTGTTGGTTGTTGCGCCACGTGGGCGGGTTTCGGGCCGCGAGAGTACGGCCCCTGTCAGATTTGTCTGAACGGCGTCCAGCTCGGTCGACGCGTTTCAGACTGCGACACCTGTGGTGTCAGGGTATGGCGCCAGAGCGTTGTCAGTACGGCCTGTCTTGTCGTCTGAACGGCGTCCGCGGTGGGCGACGCGTTTCAGAGCGGTGTCGGTACGGCCGTCCTGTCTGACTGATAGGCGTCTACCTCGATCGACGTGTTTTAGCGGAATTCTGGTTGACCCCGCGAGCCTCCCCTTCTTTCCCTCACTTTCGCCTCTCCACTCTCTCTCTTCGCCCTCTCCGCTCCCTCCGCCCTCCTTCCTCCCTTCCCTTCCTCTTCTTCCTCTTCCAACTACTCCATAGCTTCCCTACCTCTCACCTCTACCTCCACCACCTTCCTCGCGGCGTTCCCTTCTCCGGACGGCGGCCGACGTCCCGGCGGAGTGGCGGCGTCCTCGAGGATACCGGCGGCGGCGTGGGGCGAGACGGGTCGGTAGCGAGGAGCTTGGAGGAGTTCAAGAACCGGTAGGGGGACGAAACCTTGCATGTGTGCTCGTTGCTTTCGGCGTGATGTGGCGTGTGTGGGGCTAGATTGAGCATGTTTAGGGGGTTTCCTCGAGGGAATAACGGTGTTTGTGATCGTGGATTCGTAGCATGATTGTGTGGTTGAGCTTCTCTCCTTCCCCCTTTGATTTTGGGATTTTCGGGGTGTCCGGGGTTCAAGGGTGAAGCCCTCGGGTCGAACCAGGAAACTTTGTTTCTGGCGCTAAATGGCGTCGGGCTGGGTCGACGCTTTTCCGAAAGACGTCCGGTCAGCACGACGCGTTTTAGCGCAGAAACCTTCCTGTGTGAGATTTCCTGAGTTAGGGGTTCTGTGCTAAATGACGTCATGGATGGACGACGCCTTTCAGAAGGACGTCGGGCCATCATGACGCCATTTAGGCAAGAAATGCCCCCGTTTAAGGGTTCTACAAATATGGTTTTCTGGGTTGAAAGGAGTCGGGACACCCAGACGCGTTTTAAATGGCGACTTCAACGGTGGACGTGTTTTAAGCAATAATCTGACGTTTAACTGAACCTGTCTGAGGGACTTGAATGGCGTCGACCTCGGTCGACGCGATTCAAGCCAGAAGTGCTATATTGCTGGTTTTTAGCATGTGTTTCACTGTGAAAGTTTTAAGGCATGTTTTATGCTGTACACTGTGATCGAGGACTTATGTGTGAGTGGAATTACAGCATGTTAAATGTGTATGTGTGTGTGCCTGTACGAATATGGATTCGGGATGAGTGTGGTTTCCGTTTGTCACCATGGGCTGATGGGAGAAGGGCCATGGTGTCTATGAGGAGGGGTACTTGTTGTGTTTCACCCTTGGCTGAGACAAGCAGAACCACCTTGAGCCCGTCGGGCCGGAGTAGCTGTGTGCTATCCGAGGGGTTGCTGTTTGGTCTCAGCGGGTCGGGGTTTCCCTTGGTTATCGTGACAGCTTCTGGCGTGTTTCTTGCTGTGGAGCTGGTGGTGTTTCTGGTGGGAGTTGGTTTACCCATTAGCCAGTGGGCCTGATGTGACCTTTGATCAAGGTTACGAGTGGTACCTATAGCCCTTGGCCTGACGCAGCCCGGGAGAGTTGGGTTTGTGGGTAGTTCCTGTAGCTTCGGCTTGACGGGGGTTCGCCGGTCCCCAGGGTCCTCCAGAAGCGCTGAGGCCTAGCGTGGAAGCAATCCGGACGGTAGGACAGTAGTCTAGACTGCTTGTGTGCACACGTAGCTGGCAGTGGCGGTACACTGAGTCCAGCTAGTCCTAGTTTAGCTCGCTGCCTCACCCTACAGTGCCCCGGAACGCTGTAGGGGTGGACAGGCGTGAGCAGTGGTGGTAGTGTTGGGAGGCGACGTTCGACTTCGGTCGACAGTGTGGTTTAGTCGCTTCGTGGACTTTGACTGTGAGTCGTGACTCTGTGTTGGGTTCTTCGGGTTACTTAGAGTGGTTCTTGTTACACTGCTTACCGTGCGTTTCATATCAGAGTTGGGTGCTGTGTTTACTGCTTTGCTTAAATTACTATATATATCGCTGTTGTTGCACTTGTGGGTGTGTGAGTGGGAGGCAGGGGATCGGATGATCCCTACTGAGCCATTTCTGGTGTGGCTCACCCCCTGCGGTTTTCAGGTGTGGACCTCGTGGCGCGCGGTAGCGTGGTGTCTTCTCGGTGTGCGGACCAGCAGCTGTCTTAGTTCCGGGGTATGCCCCGATGTTGTTGTACTTCCTTCTGCCTGTACTTATTTAATTGTTGGACATGTAATTATTGTTGGACTGTATACGGACATTGTTATTTTCCTTCCTGCGCACTTGCTTATCTTTGTAGTCCGTGAGATTGTCATATTTAATCTTGTTTAGCACTTACTCCTCCAGACGTGTTGTGTGATATCCGGGTGTGAACCCGTAGTTAATGGACCGACATCCATTTAGTGACCGGGTCTCCGGTCATAGGATGGCGGGTCGTTACAGATGGTATCAGAGCTCAGTCTGGTCGAGTATGTGATAAACTGGGTTAGATATTATAGTCCAACAATAAGAACAAGTCGGTACAGGCGATGGCTGCTGGTGTAGAATGATAGGTTTTGACGTGTTTTGGTTCGATTTATGGGTTGTGGGGCAGCGATGGCGCCGAAGCGGAGAGCTCCGGTGGCTCGGGATGCGAGAGCGGATGGTGGTGGTTCGAGGGCTGAAGGTCATGATGTGGACCGTTTCAGGGAAGCTATGTTTGGGGCTACGTCTAGACACCGGCAAGGAGTTGGGAGTGAGGGATCCAATTCCCGAGACGGTCAGTCTACGATTTTGGAGCGATTCTTGAAGTTGAAGACCCCTTCTTTCACAGGTCGGTCGGTCTCAGACGAGGCAGCCCTTTGGATTAAGGAAATGGAGAAGGCATTTGATGTTCTTGAGTGTGCAGAGAATGACAAGACTTTGTTGGCGACTTACTTATTGAAGGACAATGCATTTGAGTGGTGGGTTGCGACTAGAGGAATGATGTTTGCAGATAGGTCTTTGAGAGAGATCCCTTGGGAGATGTTTGTGAAAGAATTTAGCAGACGGTACTTTTCGAGGCATGTTCAGAAGACGAAGGCAATGGAGTTTATGGAATTGGTATAGGACGACATGACGGTTTTAGAATACCAGGCGAAGTTTGTGGCTCTTGGAAGGTTTGCTCCTCACATATCTGAGCGTGAGGATCTGAGGACAGAGAGATTTGTGGACGGACTTCGTTATGATCTGAGGTCAATGGTGGTACCTCAGCATTGTAGGGATCTGGCGTCAGCAGCACGATGCGCGGCAGCGGTGGAGACTCAATTCCAGCAGATGGCGAGAGAATTGGAGCGTTCGGCACGAGGGGAGCAGCAAGGCAGGAGTAAACCAATGATCTTTTCATCAGGCAATCCGAGTTCCTTCGAGATCAGGTCCCAAGAGGTGCCCTGTGGTGAGGGCAGAGACGGTTCGGTACATCAGATGCAGTTTGTGGCTAACAGACAGCAGGAAGCGAGGCGGGATGCAGCAGGTCATTGTGCCCATGGTGGTGGTCATCATGGCAGTCGGACGTGTCCAATTGTTACTAGGGGATGTTTTGGCTGTGGCAAGAAGGGGCATTTTCTGAGAAATTGTCCTCAGAAGAACAAGGCAGGTCAGGGACCGAGCGGTGAGTAGGTGTTCGAGGCGTGAATGGAGTCGCGTCTCTTTGTGGAAATCCGAGAGGTTGTGCTAGATGAGCAATTTTATCTTGTCTTGTTTAGAGATGGTTGTGGTCTCGTGTGGCACTTATATGTATTCGGGATGTTGGAGAAATCGGTTTTCTAATTTGTGCCTTTTTATCAGCTCTTGTCAGAATTAAGAATCTTGGTTAGCTTGGCATGATGTGTTGGAACCCTGTGTGGGTGATTGGGGTGATTGATTGTTGTTATTGGTGTTTGTCGGCATGTGTGGGTTAGCCGAGTTGAGCATTGAGCGGTTGCAAATTTCGAGGACGAAATTCTTTTAAGGGGGAGAGATTGTAAGGACTGAGGTTTCGGGTTCTGTATTCGGGCCCGGTTCGGGTCGAATCCCTTGGTTTGGACCCTGTGGGGGGTCTTGAGATTGCTGACTGAATGGCGTCAGCACTGCTCGACGCCTTTCAAAAGGCGTCAGGTTGTGTGGACGCCATTTAGGGTCTGTTGGTTGTTGCGCCACGTGGGCGGGTTTCGGGCCGCGAGAGTACGGCCCCTGTCAGATTTGTCTTAACGGCGTCCAGCTCGGTCGACGCGTTCCGGACTGCGACACCTGTGGTGTCAGGGTATGGCGCCAGAGCGTTGTCAGTACGGCCTGTCTTGTCGTCTGAACGGCGTCCGCGGTAGGCGACGCGTTTCAGAGCGGTGTCGGTACGGCCGTCCTGTCTGACTGATAGGCGTCTACCTCGATCGACGCGTTTTAACGGAATTCTGGTTGACCCCGCGAGCCTCCCCTTCTTTCCCTCACTTTCGCCTCTCCACTCTCTCTCTTCGCCCTCTCCGCTCCCTCCGCCCTCCTTCCTCCCTTCCCTTCCTCTTCTTCCTCTTCCAACTACTCCATAGCTTCCCTACATCTCACCTCTACCTCCACCACCTTCCTCGCGGCGTTCCCTTCTCCGGACGGCGGCCGACGTCCCGGCGGAGTGGCGGCGTCCTCGAGGATACCGGCGGCGGCGTGGGGCGAGACGGGTCGGCAGCGAGGAGCTTGGAGGAGTTCAAGAACCGGTAGGGGGACGAAACCTTGCATGTGTGCTCGTTGCTTTCGGCGTGATGTGGCGTGTGTGGGGCTAGATTGAGCATGTTTAGGGGGTTTCCTCGAGGGAATAACGGTGTTTGTGATCGTGGATTCGTAGCATGATTGTGTGGTTGAGCTTCTCTCCTTCCCCCTTTGATTTTGGGATTTTCGAGGTGCCCGGGGTTCAAAGGTGAAGCCCTCGGGTCGAACCAGGAAACCTTGTTTCTGGCGCTAAATGGCGTCGGGCTGGGTCGACGCTTTTCCGAAAGACGTCCGGTCAGCACGACGCGTTTTAGCGCAGAAACCTTCCTGTGTGAGGTTTCCTGAGTTAGGGGTTCTGTGCTAAATGACGTCATGGATGGACGACGCCTTTCAGAAGGACGTCGGGCCATCATGACGCCATTTAGGCAAGAAATGCCCCTGTTTAAGGGTTCTACAAATCTGGTTTTCTGGGTTGAAACGCGTCGGGACACCCAGACGCGTTTTAAATGGCGACTTCAACGGTGGACGCGTTTTAAGCAATAATCTGACGTTTAACTGAACCTGTCTGAGGGACTTGAATGGCGTCGACCTCGGTCGACGCGATTCAAGCCAGAAGTGCTATATTGCTGGTTTTTAGCATGTGTTTCACTGTGAAAGTTTTAAGGCATGTTTTATGCTGTACACTGTGATCGAGGACTTATGTGTGAGTGGAATTACAGCATGTTAAATGTGTATGTGTGTGTGCCTGTACGAATATGGATTCGGGATGACTGTGGTTTCCGTTTGTCACCATGGGCTGATGGGAGAAGGGCCATGGTTTCTGTGAGGAGGGGTAGTTGTTGTGTTTCACCCTTGGCTGAGACAAGCAGAACCACCTTAAGCCCGTCGGGCCGGAGTAGCTGTGTGCTATCCGAGGGGTTGCTGTTTGGTCTCAACGGGTCGGGGTTTCCCTTGGTTGTCGTGACAGCTTCTGGCGTGTTTCTTGCTGTGGAGCTGGTGGTGTTTCTGGTGGGAGTTGGTTTACCCATTAGCCAGTGGGCCTGATGTGACCTTTGATCAAGGTTACGAGTGGTACCTATAGCCCTTGGCCTGACGCAGCCCGGGAGAGTTGGGTTTGTGGGTAGTTCCTGTAGCTTCGGCTTGACGGGGGTTCGCCGGTCCCCAAGGTCCTCCTGAAGCGCTGAGGCCTAGCGTGGAAGCAATCCGGACGGTAGGACAGTAGTCTAGACTGCTTGTGTGCACACGTAGCTGGCAGTGGCGGTACACTGAGTCCAGCTAGTCCTAGTTTAGCTCGCTGCCTCACCCTACAGTGCCCCGGAACGCTGTAGGGGTGGACAGGCGTGAGCAGTGGTGGTAGTGTTGGGAGGCGACGTTCGACTTCGGTCGACAGTGTGGTTTAGTCGCTTCGTGGACTTTGACTGTGAGTCGTGACTCTGTGTTGGGTTCTTCGGGTTACTTAGAGTGGTTCTTGTTACATTGCTTACCGTGCGTTTCATATCAGAGTTGGGTGCTGTGTTTACTGCTTTGCTTAAATTACTATATATATCCCTGTTGTTGCACTTGTGGGTGTGTGAGTGGGAGGCAGGGGATCGGATGATCCCTACTGAGCCATTTCTGGTGTGGCTCACCCCCTGCGGTTTTCAGGTGTGGACCTCGTGGCGCGCGGTAGCGTGGTGTCTTCTCGGTGTGCGGACCAGCAGCTGTCTTAGTTCCGGGGTATGCCCCGATGTTGTTGTACTTCCTTCTGCCTGTACTTGTTTAATTGTTGGACATGTAATTATTGTTGGACTGTATACGGACATTGTTACTTTCCTTCCTGCGCACTTGCTTATCTTTGTAGTCCGTGAGATTGTCATATTTAATCTTGTTTAGCACTTACTCCTCCAGACGTGTTGTGTGAGATCCGGGTGTGAACCCATAGTTAATGGACCGACATCCATTTAGTGACCGGGTCTCCGGTCATAGGTTGGCGGGTCGTTACAAACCTGCATTTATCAGTTCGTGATTCTAGCTTGTCTGGATCATACCTCTTTACATGAGCAGGACAACCCCAAATTTTAACATGTTTAAATTCTGATTTCCTACCTTTTCATATCTCATATGGAGTACAGGCCACAGACTTACTGGATACTCTGTTTAGTAGGTATGCTGCTAACTCTAGAGCATACCCCTAGAGGGACACTGGTAATGTAACGACCCGCCATCCTATGACTGGAGACCCGATCACTAAATGGATGTCGGCCCATTAACTGCGGGTTCACACCCGGATCTTACACAACACATCTGGAGGAGTAAGCGCTAAACAAGGCTAAATATATCAATCTCACGGACTACAAAGATAAAACAAGTGCGCAGGAAGGAAGATAACAATGTCCGTATACAGTCCAACAATAATTACATGGTCCAACAAATTAAATAAGTACAGGCAGAAGTAAAGTACAACAACTTCGGGGCATACCCCGGAACTGAGACAGCTGCTGGTCCGCACACCAAGAAGACACCACACGCCGCCACACGCCACCAGGTCCACACCAGAAACCGCAGGGAGTGAGCCACACCAGAATTGGGCTCAGTAGGGATCATCCGATCCCCTACCTCCCACTCACAAACCCACAAGTGCAACAATACGGATATATGGCAATTGAGTAAAGCAGTAAACATAGCACCCAAATCTGATATGAAACATGCGCGTAAGCAGTGTAGCAGGAACAGTTCTAAGTAACCCGAAGAACCCAACACAAAGTCACGTCTCACAGCCACATTCCACAAAGCGACTGAACCACACTGTCGACCGAAGTCAAACGTCGCCTCACAACACTACCACCACTACTCACGCCTGTCTGCCCCTACAGTGTTCCGGGGCACTGTAGGGTGAGGCAGTGAGTCAAACTAGGACTAGCTGGGACTAGTGTACCACCACGGCCCAGCTACGTGTGCACACAAGCAGTCTAGACTACTGTCCTACCGACTGGATTGCCTCCACGCCAGGCCTCGGCGCTTCAGGAGGGCCCCTGGGGATCGGCGAACCCCCGTCAAGCCGAAGCTACAGGAACTACCCACAACCCTAACCTCCCGGGCTGCGTCAGGCCAAAGGGCTAAGGGTACCACTCGTAACCTTGATCAAAGGTCACATCAGGCCCAGTGGATACAGGGGTAAAACAACTCCAACAGTACCACAACCAGCTCCACAGCAAGAAACGCGCCAGAAGCTGCCACGACAAATAGGGAAAAACCCCGACCCGCTGTGACCAAACAGCAACCCCTCGGATAGCACATCGGCTACTCCGGCCGGACGGGCTCAAGGTGGTCCTGCTTCCCTCAGCCAAAGGTAAAACACAACATGTACCCCTTCTCCCACCGGTATGGCACAATGCCTCACAGACACCATGGCCCTTCCCCATCGGCCCATGGTGACAAACGTAAACCACAATTATTCCGATTCCATATTCGCATAAGCACACACACACACACACAACAAGATTCCATTCACACAGTAATCTCTGTCTCAGTATACAGCTTAAAGCATGCATTTGAACCATCCAACAGTGAAACATATGTTAAAACAAGGGTTTATGCAGTTCTGTCTTGAATCGCGTCGACCGAGGCTGACGCCATTCAAGCTCCTCAAACAGGTTCATTTAAAGCCAGATTATTTCTTAAAACGCGTCCACCTGGGAAGCCGCCGTTTGAAACGCGTCAAAGCTCTCAGACGCCATTCACACAGAAATTCCAGATTTGCAGACCCTCAGTCAGGGTGATTTCCTGCTTAAATGGCGTCACGATGGCCCGACGTTCTTCCGAAAGGCGTCGTGCATCCATGATTTCATTTAGCGCCAGAACCCCTAACTCGTGAAACCTCGAACAGGGAGGTTTCTGCCCTAAAAGGCGTCGTACTGCCCTGACGTCCTTCCGAAATGCGTCGACCAGGCACGACGCCGTTTAGCGCTAGAAACCTGGTTCCCTGGTTCAACCCGAGGGTTTCTCCTTAACCCCAAACACCCCGAAATACCCCAAAACCGAAGGGGGAAGATAGGGAAATTAACTACTTCCGGCATGATACAAATCCACATTCACGAGCACAACCATTCCCACAAGAAAACCCCCTAAACATGCTTATTCTAACCCAGAACATAACATGCCACGCTAAGGAAATCACGAGCAACACATTCACAGTCCATGCAAGGTTCGTCCCCCTACCGGTTCTTGAACTCCTCCAAGCTCCGTGCGGCCGACCCGCCGCACCGCAGACCGCCGCCGGTACCCTTGAGGATGCCGCCACTCCGCCGGGACGTCGGCCGCCGTCCGGAGAATGGAACGCCGCGAAGGAAGTGGTGGTGGTAGAGGTGAGAGGTAGGGAGGTGTTGGAGTGATGGAAGAGGAAGAAGAGGAAGGGAAAGGGGAAAAGAAGGTCGGAGAGGGCGAGGAGAGAGAGGGTGGAGGTGAAAATGAGGGAAAGAAGGGGAGGCTCGCGGGGTCAATCTGAATCTGGCTAAAATGCGTCGATCGAGACAGACACCAATCAGTCTGACAGGTCGGGCCGTACTGACACCGCTCTGAAATGCGTCGCTCACCACGGACGCCGTTCAGACGATGTGACAGGCCGTACTGACAACGCTCTGGCGCCGAACACTGACATCGTAGAGGTCACAGTCTGAATCGCGTCGACCAACATGGACGCCGTTTAGACGACAAGACAGGGGCCGTACTCTCGCGGCCCGAAACCCGCCCACGTGGCGCACACGTGGCACAACAACAAGCAGACCTAAATGGCGTCCACACAACCTGACGCCTTTTGAAAGGCGTCGAGCAGTGCTGACGTCATTCAGTCAGAAATCTCAAGACCCTTCAGGGTCGAAACCGGGGGATCCGGCCCGAACCCGACACGAATACTGAACCCGAAACCTCAGTCCTTACAGGTAATCCCGAAAAGCTCATCATAGATTGCACCATGTCCAACAAGGTGCGATTCCTCCCTTCTGATACACCATTCATCTATGGTGTATATGGAGGGGTCAGCTTAGAAAGGATACCATTATCCTTTAAGAATTGTGTAAAATTAGTACTCAAGTATTCTCCTCCTCGATCTGATCGAAGAGTTTTAATACACTTTCCTAATTACTTCTCTACCTCATTCTTGAACTCCTTGAACTTCTCAAATACTTCCTACTTGTACTTCATTAAGTACATATCGCCGAATCTTGAAAAGTTGTCGGTGAACATGATGAAGTACGAGAAGTCACCTTTTGCTTGGGTGGACATTGGACCACATACATCTGAATGTATTAATCCCAGAATGTCCTTGGCACGTTCTCCATATTCAGTAAATGGAGATTTTGCTATCTTTCCCATAAGGTAGGATTCACATGTTGCAAACGATTCATAATCGAATGTTATTAAATAACCATGCTTGTGCAATCTTTGCAACCTACTTTCACCAATATGCCCATGTCTACAATGCCACATGTAGGTTTGGTTCACACAATTCTTACTCTTCTTAAGAACATTATCAATTTGAAGATTGTAATAAGAAACATCTAAAAGATATAGTCCGTTCACTAAAGATGCCGAAGCTATTGATTTATTACCATAATAAATCGAACAACTTCTATTCTCAATAGTCAACCTATATCCTATCTTGTCCAGACAAGATACTGATATGATGTTCTTTATTATGCTAGGAACATAATAACAATCTTCCAATGACAAGGCATCTCCTGATGGAAGCCTGAGGTTTGCTGTCCCGATAGCAACCGCCGCAACTCTTGCGCCGTTTCCTAGCCTCAATTCCACCTCGCCTTTTCTCAACTTTCGCTTACTTGTCAGCATCTGCACATCATGGCAAATATGAGAAGCACATCTGGTATCTAATACCCAAGATGTGGAATCTCTTACTAACAAGTTGATATCTATTATATAGATATCTGAAGCTTCAGACAGCTTCACTTTTCCATGAGCTTTATCGTTGAGGAACTCCTTGTAGTTCCTCCTCCAGTGACCATTTTGCTTACAGTAGAAACAGTCACCCTTTACTACTCTTTTGCCTTTTTCCTTCGATCTTTTATCGTTAGCTGTCATCTCTGCTTCAGGAGCATCTAATGCCGATTCAGCAAGAGGATCAATATCAAGGGCGTAAGCAATCTGCTCATATCTGAAGACATTCTTCAAGTGTCTGAGCCAATCCGAGTAGATCAGGTAAGTGAAAAGGACATGAAGTATGCCACAGAGTAGGTTATACGACGACATAATTCCCTACAGGAGATGAATAAAATCTATTTAGCAGATGTTCAATTATTGAAAATTAAAACAAGACATGGTCTTTTGTTCAAGTTTTAACTCCCACTAATTTTTGACGGACTGTATAACCCTCAGTTATACAGAATGGGAGACGCCGACAGTCTCCTAGTGGGGATCAGAATCTCAATGACTTGCAGTACAGCCTTGTGGATAGCACAACAAACTGTAATATAATAAAAAAGCATCCATCTCATGGGACTTGCAACTCCTTGCAATATCTGATCATAGCTTCGGTCCCCAGAGATTTAATGGCCTTGTGGATAGCTCAACAAACCACTAATTCTAGTTTAAGCTAACCATCGTTACGCGACGAGCATATATTTGCATACAACCCTTATGGATAGCACAACAAAGCTACATGGTTCCTCTACCCCGATGATAGAGGCATCTAATGTCATAGCCACAGTCTCTCCTCACAATTAAAGAGGCCTTGTGGTAACACAACAAACCTGCCTAAAGTGATTCGAATCCTATGACTATAACGATGGTGGACCACGCGGTAAGTTCTTAACTACTCATGTTACGGCTTAGAATTAAGATGATGGTATTTAGATAACTTTTATCTTGGTCTCTCATAGGTGATAGTATATAAATATATCGTATATATTTACTAAATACTATACCTGCTTTGTTCATAATCAAAAGAAAACAATGCATCTCATACATGTCAAGTGTGGTCATGGATAGCACAGTGGGTTTGACTGGAGCTAACAGTCAAATGCACACACAATTCTAATATAACATTTATATTAGAGAAACTTACAAACACATAGGCAAATGATCTTCATCTTTTCGCCATCCTGGTTGTAGCTGTGGATCGTCCTCACTCCTTCCTCGGTTTCCTCGATCATATTACATTTAAATCTAAATTTACATGTAAACAGAAGAAGGCCTTATGGCGAGTACAAGAGAGAGGGAGGTAGAAGTACATCAGAGTTTGAGAGAGAGAGAGGTACGCAGACCAAAATTTATTAACAATTAATAAATATCCAATCACACATCTACGATCCACACAATCATTCATCACATGAATAATTTAAAATAAGCGCATATCCATGACCACGGTGTGTTTTAAACATTCCACACATGATACAGCGCATTACATGGCTAAAATAAAAGAGTTTTCAAAATAAATAATTTTGACTTTCAAAAAGCTGGGCTCCAATCAAAATTGGCATTTGAATTTTCAAAATTCTTTTAATCAATTTAACATGCATTCAAATCTAATTTAAAAGCATTTAAACATACATCACATGTGCACACAGTCCAAATTAATAATTCCATATTATTCCATACAACTTAGAATACTTCTAATAATTAATTCAATCTAACAATTAGATTAAAACATGTTAATAATCTAATAATTAGACTATTAATAATTAATTACTAATCTAACTCTTAGATTAGTCCATTGATGTTAATTATTAATTTAACACTTAAATTATTAATTAACTCTAATTATTAATTAACTACTAATCTAACTCTTAGATTAGTTAATTAATGTAAATTACTAATTTACACTTAAATTATTAATCAATACTAATTAATTAATAATTATCATCTAACACTTAGATTAGTGGAGTAATATTAATTATTAATTTAACTCTTAAATCAATAATTAATAACATCAAAATAAACCATTATATTAGTTAATTAAAATTAATCATCAATTTAACAATTAAACTAACAATTAATTATAATTAACTAATAACTACTAATTTAACATTTAAATTAGTCTATTAAAATTAGTTATTAATTTAACACTTAAATTAACAACAAATTTAATCAATTAACAACTTCTTGTTAATTAAAATTATTCCATAATCATATTGCCCAAATAAACGAAATTTGATAACAATTTATATTTCAAAACAGTTTTGAAATTAAATTAAAATCTAATTTAATGAGTAAATGGGCTAATTCGGGGTTTTGATGGGAATAATAGAATGGGCCCAGCCCAATAGGATCTTGGCACGGGCCAGGTGGGGTCCCATGGCTCAGCCATGGTCCGGCCCCCTAGTGAGCCCAGGGTTCGGACAAAAATGGAACCAGGCCTTGGCCCCTTTAGCTGGGCTGGGCTCGGTCCAGCCGGTCAAACTGGCTCTGGCCTGGGCCCGATGGGGACGCTCGGCCGGCCTCCTTCCTCCCCAGTCCGTGGCCAAACCCTAGCTACAAAGGGGTGTTGGGGCAGTGGCTGTCCACGGTGTCGGCCGGCGGCACTGCGTCGTCCAGTCTCGCCGGTGAAGATCCGGTCGCCGGAGCTCACCGGCGGTGCCCGCAAATAGCCGGCCAACGCCTTATCTTCCTCCTTTTTTCTGGTTTTCCTGCAATACCGAAGGAGGAAGAAGAAGAGGATGTCTGGCCACCTCCTGTGGCACTCTAGTGCCGGCCACCAGCGCTGTGGGTGACCGGAATGATCCCTGGTCACACCAAGATCTCCGATCACCTCCTCATCGCATGGGAACGCTCGAACAAAGTCGCAACATACCCCGGTTCTTCGTCCAACGAAGAACAAAGTTAAACCTATTTCGGTCCACCTTGAGCGGCATCTCTGGCGCCGGCCGCCAGTCCCGTTGGTGACCAGAGGGATCCTTGGTCATACCAAGATCTCCAGCCACCATCCCATCGCATGGGAAGGCCCGATAATGGCTGCACAAATCAGTCGTTCTTTGTCTCACGAAGAACACGAAAAAACCAAAAAAAAAAAAAAACGAAATATGCAGAAAAAAAAATACAATTATTCATAAAATTCTATGTTCATCTCATGAACACAGATCCAGCAAACACATCGAATTATTGCATGGAATAATATAAAGAAAAATTAATTTCAGAACCCGAAACGGGACCAGAAACAGTGGAACCTGGCTTTGATACCACTATTCGGTTCTTGCGTTTCTCCGGATCTTCCACGCAGCGGAAATAAAATAAAAACGGAGATCCGTTCCCGTTTCAAAAAAGTCTAAAAATCAGATTATTGGATAATTGGTTCTTATCATGTGCGAATTCGAATCCGCAACCGTTCGGTTCCATCGGTACGACACCGCAAGCCGTGCAAGCACCCGGCCTCTAGTGGAGTCCACGTGATCCTCCTCGCGATGGATATCCTTACGTTCCTCATTCTTCGCAGCCACGAAACCTTCGCCGGTCGCCACAACGATCGCAGCAACGCGCGGACGATTTCCCGTCGAATAGGAGTCGGAGAAGCGGCAGAGCAGATCCGGGGATCCGGATCTGGCCTGGGGCGCCAGAGAGAGAGAGAAACAGAGGAGGGGGTGGCTAGGGTTAGCAGTAGCTTGGTGTAACGACCCGCCATCCTATGACCAGAGACCCGATCACTAAATGGATGTCGGCCCATTAACTGCGGGTTCACACCCGGATCTCACACAACACATCTGGAGGAGTAAGCGTTAGACAAGGCTAAATATAACATCACACGGACTACAAAGATATAACAAGTGCGCAGGAAGGAAGATAACAATGTCCGTATACAGTCCAACAATAATTACATGGTCCAACAAATTAAATAAGTACAGGCAGAAGTAAAGTACAACAACATCGGGGCATACCCCGGAACTGAGACAGCTGCTGGTCCGCACACCAAGAAGACACCACACGCCGCCACACGCCACCAGGTCCACACCTGAAACCGCAGGGAGTGAGCCACACCAGAATTGGGCTTAGTAGGGATCATCCGATCCCCTACCTCCCACTCACAAACCCACAAGTGCAACAATACGGATATATGGCAATTGAGTAAAGCAGTAAACATAGCACCCAAATCTGATATGAAACATGCGCGTAAGCAGTGTAGCAGGAACAGTTCTAAGTAACCCGAAGAACCCAACACAAAGTCACGTCTCACAGTCAAAGTCCACAAAGCGACTGAACTAAGTAACCCGAAGAACCCAACACAAAGTCACGTCTCACAGTCAAAGTCCACAAAGCGACTGAACCACACTGTCGACCGAAGTCAAACGTCGCAACACTACCACCACTACTCACGTCTGTCCGCCCCTACAGTGTTCCGGGGCACTGTAGGGTGAGGCAGTGAGCCAAACTAGGACTAGCTGGGACCAGTGTACCACCACGGCCCAGCTACGTGTGCACACAAGCAGTCTAGACTACTGTCCTACCGACCGGATTGCCTCCACGCCAGGCCTCGGCGCTTCAGGAGGGCCCTGGGGACCGGCGAACCCCCGTCAAGCCGAAGCTACAGGAACTACCCACAACCCTAACCTCCCGGGCTGCGTCAGGCCAAAGGGCGAAGGGTACCACTCGTAACCTTGATCAAAGGTCACATCAGGCCCAGTGGCTACAGGGGTAAAACAACTCCAACAGTACCACAACCAGCTCCACAGCAAGAAACGCGCCGGAAGCTGCCACGACAAACAGGGAAAAACCCCGACCCGCTGAGACCAAACAGAAACCCCTCGGATAGCACCGGCTACTCCGGCCCGACGGGCTCAAGGTGGTCCTGCTTCCCACAGCCAAAGGTAAAACACAACATGTACCCCTCCTCCCACCGGTACGGCAAAATGCCTCACAGACACCATGGCCCTTCCCATCGGCCGATGGTGACAAACGTAAACCACAGTTATTCCGATTCCATATTTGCATAAGCACACACACACACAATATGATTCCATTCACACAGTAATCTCCGTCTCAGCGTACAGCTTAAAGCATGCATTCGAATCATCCAATCGTGAAACATATGATAAATAACAGGAGTTAAGCAGTTCTGTCTTGAATCACGTCGACCGAGGTCGACGCCATTCAAGCCCCTCAATCAGGTCATTTGAAACAGCTCATGCCTTAAAACACGTGCACCTAGGAAGCCGCCCTTTTAAAACGCGTCAGAACCCACAGACGCCATTCACCCCAGAATTCCAGATTGCAGAAGCCTCAGTCGGGGTGATTTCCTGCCTAAAAGGCGTCATGATGGTCCGACGTCCTTCTAAAAGGCGTCGTCCATACATGACGTCTTTTAGCGCCAGAACCCCGTACAACGAAACCTCGAACAGGGAGGTTTCTGCCCTAAAAGGTGTCGTACTGCCCTGACGTCCTTGTAAAAGGCGTCGACCAGGCACGACGCCATTTAGCGCCAGAGACCTGGTTCCCTGGTTCGATCCGAGGGTTCTCTCTTAACCCCAAACACCCCAAAAATGCCCCAAAACAGAAGGGGGAGGAAAAGGGGAATCAACTGCCACAAGCATGCTACAATTTCACAATCTCGAACACGGCCATTCCCACGAGAAAACCCCCTAAACATGCTCATTCTAACCCAAGACACATCATGCCACGCCAAGGAAACCATAAACAAGATAATCCCGATTTATGCAAGGTTCGTCCCCCTACTGGTTCTTGAACTCCTCCAAGCTCCGTGTCGCCGACCCGCCGCACCGCAGACCGCCGCCTGTACGCTCGAGGACGCCGCCACTCCGCCGGGACGTCGGCCGCCGTCCGGAGAATGGAACGCCGCGAAGGAAGTGGTGGAGGTAGAGGTGAGAGGTAAGGAGGTATTGGAGTGATGGAAGAGGAAGAAGAGGAAGGGAAAGGGGAAAAGAGGGCGGAGGGGGCGAAGAGAGAGAGGGTGGAGGCGAAAATGAGGGAAAGAAGGGGAGGTTCGCGAGGTCAATCTGAATCTGGCTAAAACGCGTCGATCGAGATAGACGCCAATCAGTCTGACAGGTCGGGCCGTACTGACACCGCTCTGAAACGCGTCGCTCACCACGGACGCTGTTCAGACGATGTGACAGGCCGTACTGACAACGCTCTGGCGCCGTACACTAACATCGCAGGGGTCGTAGTCTGAATCGCGTCGACCGACATGGACGTCGTTCAGACGACGAGATAGGGGCCGTACTCTCGCGGCCCGAAACCCACCCACGTGGCACACACGTGGCACAATAGAAAGCGGACTTAAATGGCGTCTACATAGACAGACGTCTTTTGAAAGACGTCGAGCAGTACAGACGTCATTCAGTCAGAAATCTCAAGACCCTTCAGGGTCGAAACCAGGGGGGTCCGGCCCGAACCCGACCCGAATACTGAACCCGAAACCTCAGTCCTTACACTTGGCCTGCTCAACCCGTTTGCTATATTTTATACTAACCGCGCGGTTTTTCATAAAAACCCCCGATTTATATAAAATCCACTTATTTATCCATCGCCTTGAGAATAATTTGCGTGTAACCCTCTAAGCCCAATTACCAGTCCAGTTAATAGCCCAATAGGCCCAGTGACTCCTCACTGGCTTTATTAATTAATTAATAACTCTTTATTATTTAATTAATCAATAGAATTGATGTCGCACATCGAATTTGATCGGGCCTCCAATCACGTTGGGTGCTAAGCAACACCGCGTGAACTCGGAAGGTATCGGGGTTAAGTAACCCACTCTTGGAACCTTTCCGCCGACAGTTACCGTGTGGATACAATCCTTCATTCGTACAATGCTCTCGAGTCAACTTAGGGTATGGCGTGCTGTCAAACCCTAACCGGTCGACTCACTTGGATTGGATGCCGCTGATGAATATCGGAAAACTCCTTTTCCGATATTATCGTCTGCCCTGGCCAACGACTTTCACGCATCCTTCCTAGAGCATTTTCTCGTATCGTACCGAGAGCGAATGATTCCTTATTGACACTCAATTCCCTTCGACGGTATTCCGCTATACCTGATCCTTGGCTGTTTAGAATACCGTGGTTAGAGATTCATAAACTAAGGTCAAAGCACAGAAGTCCACCGACAAGATGTCCTTAGTGTCTCAAGTCCGAGGACCATCCACGCAACTGCGACAATAGAATCAAGCTGGTTGACAGTGAGGTACAGTACCATCCAGCGATTCAGTCAGATCAGTTCAGTGAATTCATTCTACAATGAGCACCTACATATTCGCCTTACTATCTCCACACAAGTGACTATGAGATCAGTCACCCTCATCGCATGAGTAGGAGTAATATGTACTAGTCTAACTGGATATCTGATGTCCTTCTCAGATATCCTCCGACTAGGAACAATTAAGAATATGTGTGTTTAAGTGATCAGCCTTACTAGTATGATCTCATCATAATCTAATCACTATCGCACATATTCACGGACTTCATTTTGAGACGATAATTAATACAATTTACACACAATGAATATTATGCCATTATATTAATAAATATAAACGAGATTATAAAGTCATATTGGCTTGTAGGCCACCTAAGACTAACAGCTAACTCCTCCATGGTCATCCAAGGTAAGTCCGACTGTGGGAGAGAATCCTTTTGAAGACGAGAACACCCCTAAACCACCCTCTATATATACGTTACCCATTGGACCTTTGAAAGAGGTTGGCCATTGAAGAATTTGAAGCTCAAGGCAAGGTATTTGAAGGCTCTAGAGGATAAGAACGTGGACAGCAAGAGAAGCTTCTTCCTTCTTCATTCTCTTCATCCCTTGAAGCATATTGAAGACTATGGCTATGGAGGGGCCAACCAATCAACTTTCCCTTTGATTTCTTCACTTGATTTCATTGATTTCTATAGTTTTTATTCATTGTTTTCATATAGTTTTTCATCACATCACTTCATAATTCACACACCCACATCATATTTTTCCAAACCTATGTTCATGATAGGGGTTTAAAAGGAACATAAAAGTGAGTGATTTTAGTTTAGTTGCATGTTTAGATCAATCTTTAGAATAGTTACTACACTTTCATAGCTTTAATCTGTTTTTCTTTCTCTTCTTTGTTTGATCTTTTGCAAGGTTTAAGAAGAAGAGAGGCTTTGAAGAAAAGAACCATACGAAAAGAACACAAAGGCAAGAACACTTCAATAAAATGGCTCTTTTTCTTTGGCATGCCAAAGAACGGGAATCAAGGACTCAATCTCCCAAATTTGAAGAGGTAAGTGATCAATCTTTCTTTGAAACTTTTACAGTTTCTGGCGATCACGTTTTCTTTAATTTAACTAGTTTTTACTATACATCTAAACAATATGAAATTCATGAAAATAACATACACGATTGGAGCGTTCACAACTTTTTGGCGATTACGGTGGGACTTGGTCTTGCCGTCTTTTAGTATTCGTTCTTGCTTTTTATCATCGGGCACCCGCGATGCACCACTTGTGTCCCTCGGGCACTCCTTTCACCAATTGGTGATTTTAGTTACTATTATCCCTACATGCACTACGTGTATACCCCTTTGTGGCAAAATCTTGCCCTCCCATGATTGATTGGAAGTTGTGAGTGTGATAGGAAGTGTGTGGTTGATTGAATTCTATGTTATTCTACATAATAATAAATCTGTTTGAACTAAGAATCTGCATGATCAATTAGATTTTTGTTTACCTTGATAACTTGGGAGGGGATTGTCCTCAAAATTGCTGTGACTACACGCCATTCAACCTCATATTCCCGTTGGCGTTGTTGCCCAAGGATCTGTTAATAGAAGAAGCTTCTGGCTTGAATAGCGTCGGTGAACAGCGACGCGATTTAAACAGTTATTTCTTTTGCTCATCAGTCCTCAGATCATTAGTTTATTTGTTACCTATATATGTCTTATACTACATTTGAGGCCATTTAGGCCATAGGTCATCTGCATTGGGGATCATCCCCTCCCCCCCCCATAAGAACACCTTTCCTAGCATCTTCACCTCTCTTTGACTGGTCAGTCCCTCGGTCAGACTAGAGTGGTTGGTGTTAAGACCTCCGTAAGTGTAAGGATTAAGGATTCGGGTTCAGTTTTCGGGTTGGTTTCGAGCCGGATCCCCTAGTTTGGGCCTTGATGGGTCTGGGGAGTACCTTTTAAATGACGTCTAGGATGCACGACGCCTTTCGAACGGCGTCTTGCTGGGTGGACGCCATTTAGCTAGGTTGTTGTTGTGCCACGTGGGCGGGCTTCGGGCTGAGAGAGTACGGCCCCTGTCGTGTCGTCTGAACGGCGTCCTTGCTGGACGACGCCATTTAGAGCAGGACCCGCAATTGTTAGTGTATGGCACCAATCTCATCGTCTAAATAGCGTCTTTGATAGGTGACGCGTTTCAGAGTCTCTGACGGTATGGCCCGTCATGTCATCTGATAGGCGTCTGTCTCGCACGGCGCGTTTTACCTTGTTTCAGATTGACCCCGTTAGCCTTCCCTCCTTTCTCTCATTTTCTCCCTCTCACTCTCTCTCTTCCCTCTCTCCGCCTCCTCCGATCCCTCTTTTCTTTCCCTTCCTTTTATTCCTCTTCCACCACTCCAATACCTCTCTACCTCACAACATTACCACCACCACTTCCTTCGCGGCGCTTCATTCTCCGGGCGGCGGCCGACGTCCCGACGGAGTGACGACGTCCTCAGAGGTACCGGCGGCGGTCTGCAGTGCGACGGTTCGGTGGCACGGATTCAGGAGGAGTTCAAGTAACCGGTAGGGGGACGAACCTTGCATCTAATGTGGTTATTTCATCCGTGTTTCCCGTTGTGAAGCATGATGCGTGTGTGGGGTTTTTGGGTAGAATGAGCATGTTAAGGAGCTTGCTTGATGGGAATGGTGATTTCTATAAATGAGGATTTGTGGGTTTCATGTGGTGGTTTGGTTTCCCTTCTTCGTTTCCTCCTCTTGGGTGTTTTTTGGGATAAATTTGGGGTTAAAGGGGTCGAATGCAGAAACCAGGTTTCTGGCACTAAATGACGTCGCGCTAGGACGACGCCATTTCAAATGATGGCTTCCTAGGACGACGCCATTTAGGCAGAAATGTCTCAGAAGTGATTTCTGTTAGAATAGATTTCCGTATTGAATAGCGTCCAGGGACAGCGACGCCTTTCAAATGGCGGCTTCCCACGACGACGCGTTTTAAGTGAATCAACCGTAGCTTGTCTCTGTTTCTGTCGCTAACAGGCGACTGGGGATACCGACGTGTATTAAAGGGCGACGACTAGGTACGACGCCTTTTAGGCCATGTTCTGAGGCCGAGATTTCATGAACCAGTTTAGGAGACTTGAATGGCGTTGGCCTTGGGAGACGCGATTCAAGACAGAATCACATTAATTCATGCTATTAATATGTGTTTACATTGTTAGATAGTTCAGTCAAATACATGCTTTAAATCGTACTCGAGGATGAGGATTCTAACGTGACCGAATCGTACTGTGTTGTGTTTCGTGTGACCGTGGACATAGAGTGACAGTTGTAGCGCTTGCCACCTTGTGTCGGTGTGGGTGGGACATAGCACCGGTGTGGTTGTGGCGGGGTGATGCCTAGAGAGAGGGTCACCTAGTGTACCCCAGGGTTAGCTAGTACCGGTGTAGGAGTGGTACCTGTGAAGTGTCACTCCTGCTGGGGGAAGTAGTAACCACCTAGACCCAGTTGGGCTGGAGTAGCTAGCGTGCTATCCGAGGGGTTACTGTTTGGTGTCAGCGGGTCAGTGTTTCCCACGTTATGCTGTGTGGTTGACGTGTTTTGCCGAGACGCTGGTTGTAGGCTCCCTGGTAGAGTGGTTTCAGAGTTGTGTGTGTTACATTTCGAATGCATGTGTTTTATATCGAAATCTAGAAATTATGTTACTGCTTTACTTAATTCCCTTCATTCTGTATTATTATATTGGTAATGTGTGAGTGGGAGGCGGGGGATCGGATGATCCCTACTGAGCCCAATTCTGGTGTGGCTCACTCCTTGCGGTTTCAGGTGTGGACTTCTTGGCAAGTGGCGGCGTGGGGTGTCCTCCTTGCTATGTGGATCAGCAGCTATCTCAGTTCCGGGGTATGCCCCGATGTTGTTGTACTTTGCTTCTGCATGTACTTATTTAATTCTTTGGACCATGTAATTATTATTGGACTGTGTACGGACATTGTTAATTTCCTTCCTGCGCACTTGTAATTTCCTTGAAGTCCGTGTGATTGTTATATTTAGCCTTGTTTAACGCTTACTCCTCCAAACGTGTGTATGAGATCCGGGTGTGAAACCGTTGTTAATGATCTGATACCCATTTAGTAATCGGGTTTCCGATTATAGGGTGGCGGGTCGTTACAGATGGTATCAGAGCTCAGTCTGGTCGAGTATGTGGTAAACTAGGTTAGATATCGTAGTCCAACAATAAGTACGAGTCTGTACATGTGATGGCTGCTGGTATAGATTGATAGGTTTTGACGTGCTTGTTTTGATTTTTGTGTTCGTGGGGTAGTGATGGCGCCGAGGAGGAGAGTTCCGTTGGCTTGTGGTATGAGAGCAGACGATGGTAGTTCGGGGGCTAAGGGGCATAACGTGGATCGTTTCATGGAAGCTATGATTGGGGCTATGTCTAGATACCGACAGGGAGATGGTGGTGAGGGATCCAATTCCCGAGGTGGTCAGTCCACGGTGATGGAGCGGTTCTTGAAATTGAAGACCCCTTCTTTCACGGGTCGACCAGTCCCAGACGAGGAAGCTCATTAGATTAAGGAAGTGGAGAAAGCATTTGATGTTCTTGAATGTGCTGAGAATGACAAGACCTTGTTGGCAACTTACTTGTTGAAGGACGATGCTTATGATTGGTGGGTTACTATCAAGAGAATGATGTTTGCAGATAGGTCCTTGAGAGAGATTCCTTGGGATGTATTTGTGAGAGAGTTTAGTGGACAGTACTTTCGGAGGCACATTCAGAAGGCCAAGGAAAGGGAGTTTATGGAATTAGTGCAGAATGATATGTCAGTTCTAGAGTATCAGATGAAGTTTGTGGCTCTTGGAAGATTCGTTCCACACATATCTGAACATGAGGAACGTAGAATAGAGAGATTTGTGAATGGACTCCGGTATAATCTGAGGACAATGGTGACATCTCATTGTTGTAGAGATCTGGCATCAGTGGTTCGGTGCGCAGCAGCGGTGGAGACTCAATTTCAACAAATAGCAAAAGACTTGGAGCGATCGGCACGAGGGAAGCAGCACGGCAAGAACAAATCAGCGGTCTTTTCGGCAGGCGGTTCGAGTTCCTTTGAGTTCGGGTTCCAAGAGATGCTTTATGATGAGGATGAAGACGGTTCGGTTCAGCAGATGCAGACTGTGGCTGGCAGGCAGCAGGAAGCGAGACAGGATGCGGCAGATTACTGTCCCTGTTGTGGTAGGCATCATGGCAATCGGATGTTTCCTTTGGTCACTAGTAGCTGTTTTGGCTGTGGTAGGAAGGGACATTTTGTGAGGAACTGTCCCCAGAAGAATAAGACAGGTCAGGAGCCGAGCGGTCAGTAGGAGCCCGGGACCTAGAGTGGTGTTGTGTGTTCTCTTAGTAGAGGTCCGAGATGTCGGGCTAGGCAAGCACTTTTATCTTGTCTTATTAAGTAGTAGTTGTGAACTCTTATGGCACTCTTTATGTATTTTGGACATGGTGGAGAATCAGTTTTGTAATATGTGCCTTGTAAGGTTAATGTATGGTTATTTCGGTCTATCAATTTTGACAGAATTGTGGAACATAGTTAACTTAGGATTGATTTGATTGACTAGTTGTGTGGAGCCCCGTGTAAGAGTGTGATCGGTGAGGGCATTGCAGTGGATCCAGCCAAGATTGAGGCAGTAATGGATTGGAGCAGGCCAACAACAGTAACTGAGATCAGGAGCTTCTTGGGATTAGCAGGATAATACAAACGGTTTGTCCAGAGTTTTTCTTCGATAACGACCCCCTTGTCGAGGTTGACTCGTAAGGGAGTTCGTTTCGTATGGACCGAGGAGTGTGAGTAGAGTTTCATTAAGTTGAAGACTCGCCTCACTTCGGCTCCAGTGCTGATACTTCCATCAGGTTCCGTTGGATTTGTGGTTTATTCAGACGCATCACATCGAGGTTTGCGTGCAGTTATGATGCAACATGGTAAGGTTGTGGCCTATGCTTCTAGGCAGTTGAAGAAGCATGGGGAGAACTATCCCACTCATGATTTAGAACTGGCAGCTATGGTATTTGCATTGAAGATCTGGCGGCACTATTTGTATGGAGAGAAATTTTAGGTTTTTACCGATCACAAGAGCCTAAAATATGTATTCACGCAGAAGGATCTGAATTTGAGCCTAAAATTCGTATGATAATCTAGAACTGACATGTCATTCTGCACCAATTCCATAAATTCTCTTTCCTTGGCCTCCTGGACGAGCCTCGGAAAGTACTATCTACTTAACTCTCTCACAAATACCTCCCAAGGGATCTCTCTCAAGGATCTATTTGTAAACATCCTTGTCTTGACGGTAACCCACCACTCGTATGCATTATCCTTCAACAAATAGGTTGCCAACAAGGTCTTATCATTCTCAGCACATTCAAGAACGTCAAACGCCTTCTCTACTTCCTTAATCCAACGAGCTGCCTGGTCTGGGACTGGTCGACCTGTGAAAGTAGGGGTCCCCAACCTCGAAAAACGCTCTAATACCGTGAACTGGTCACCTCGGGAATTGGATCCCTCGCTACCGTCTCCCTGCTGGTATCTACCCATAGCTCCAATCATAGCCTCCACGAAACGATCCACATTGTGCCCTTCTACCCCCGAACTACCATCGTCTGATCTCGTACCATGAGCGAACGAAACTCTCTTCCTCGGCGCCATCACTACTTCACGAACGCAAAAATCACCACAAACACGTCAAAACCTATCACTCTACGCCAGCAGCCATCGCCTGTACAGACTCGTACTTATTGTTGGACTACGATATCTAACCCAGTTTACCACATACTCGACCAGACTGAGCTCTGATACCAACTGTAACGACCCGCCATCCTATGACCGGAGACCCAGTCACTAAATGGATGTCGGCCCATTAACTGTAGGTTCATACCCGGATCTTATACACACATTAGGAGGAGTAAGCGTTAAACAAGATTAAATATAACATTCACACGGACTACAAGGGGTACAGTGCGCAGGAAGTAAAGTAATAATGTCCGTATACAGTCCAACAATAATTACATGTCCAACAAATTAATTAAGTACAGGCAGAAATAAGGTACAACAACGTCGGGGCATACCCCGGAAACTAAGATAGCTGCTGGTCCGCACACCAAGGAGAACGCCACGCGTCGTCACACGCCACAAGGACCACACCTGAAAACGCAGGGAGTGAGCCACACCAGAATTGGGCTCAGTAGGGATCATCCGATCCCCTGCCTCCCACACACACACCCACAAGTGCAGTAACAAAGGTACAGGTAATAAGACAAGTAAAGCTGCAGCACACTACTCCTAAAATCTCAATATGAACCATATTCATTCGAAATGTAACATGCATATTTTTAAAATCATTCTATCAAGAAGCCTACAACTCACGTCTCGGCAAAACACGCCAACCACTCCTCTGGAAGTGGGAAACACACCAACCACACAGCCGTAAGTAGGAAACACTGGCCACACAACCGAAAGTGGGAAACACCGACCCGCTGAGACCAAACAGTAACCCCTCGGGTAGCACGCTGGCTACTCCGGCCCAACTGGCTTAGGTGGTTACTCCTTCCCTCAGCATGAGTGACTCTCCGAATGTACCACTCCGACACCGGTACTAGCTGACCCCGGGGTTCACCAGGTGACCCTCTCTCACTAGGCGTCACCCCGCCCACGCCCCCACCGGCGCTGTGCTCACGCCCCCACCAGCACAGGGTGATAAAGCGCTACAATGTCACTCCAGGTCCACAGTAACACAAAACCACCAAAACCCGGCACAGTACGATCCGGTCACGTGAAAAGCCCGCGATCGCACTACACACAACGCAGTGCCATCCGATCATAAAGAAACCAAGTATACTAGAGCATGCACTAACCAACTATCTAGCAGTATGTACATTTTACTGGGATGAATTAATGTTGTTTTGTCTTAAATCGCGTCGCCCAAGGCCGACGCCATTCAAGTTCCCTAAACTGATTCATAAAACAGAGGCCACGGGAATCTGGCCTAAAAGGCGTCGACACCAGCGGTCGCCTTTTGAAAGGCGTCGACATCCTCCGACGCCATTCAGCTGATAAATCCAGAATTTCAGAAAAATATTACCCAGGGGATTTCTGCCTTAAAAGGCGTCATGGTTACCCGACGCCATTCAAATCGCGTCGTCCACCCATGACGTCTTTTAGCCCCAGAATCCCGAGTTGACGGACCCTCAGTCGGGGTGATTTCCTACCTAAATGGCATCATGATGGCCCGACGTCCTTTTGAAAGGCGTCGTCCATCCATGCCGTCATTTAGCGCCAGAGCCCCTAACTCGTGAAACCTCGAACGGGGAGGTTTCTGCACTAATACGCGTCGTACTGCCCTGACGTCCTTTTGAAAGGCGTCGACCAGGCACGACGCCGTTTAGCGCCAGAAACCTGGTTCCCTAGTTCGAACCGAGGGTTCCTCCCTTAATCCCCAAATGCCCCGAAAAGCCCCAAAACGGAAAGGGGGAGGAAGAGAAATTGATCCACACAAACATGCTACAAAACCACATTCACGAACACGGCCATACCCACAAGAATACCCCCCCTAAACATGCTCAATCTAGCCCAAAATACACCGCAATACGCCTAAGAAAACACGAGCAACACATACGAGGTTCGTCCCCCTAACGGATACTTGAACTCCTCCTAGCTCCGCGTCGCCCAACCGCCGCACCGCAGACTGCCGCCGGTACCCCGAGAACGTCGCCACTCTGCCGGGACGTCGGCCGCCGTCCGGAGAATGGAACGCCGCGAAGGAAGTGGTGGTGGCAGAGGTGAGAAGTAGGGAGACGTTGGAGTGGTGGAAGAGGAAGAAGAGGAAGGGAAAGGGGGAGACTGGGATCGGAGGAGGCGGAGAGGGAGAGGAGAGAGAGTGAAGGGGTGAGAAATGAGGGAAAGAAAGGAGGGCTCGCGGGGTCAACCAGGAACTCCCTAAAACGCGTCGAGCGAGAAGGACGCCTATCAGATGACAGGACGGGCCGTACTGACATCTGTCTGAAACGCGTCGACCACCACGGACGCCTTTCAGCTGACATGTCAGGCACCGTACACTGACACCGCAGGGTGGCAGTCTGAATCGCGTCGTCCATCATGGACGCCGTTCAGACGATGAGACAGGGGCCGTACTCTCACGGCCCGAAACCCGCCCACGTGGCGTCCACGTGGCACAACAGCAATACGTCTAAATGGCGTCCACCTATCAAGACGCCGTTTAAAAGGCGTCGTGTAGTGTAGACGTCATTCAGAAGAAACTCTCCAGACCCCTCAAGGTCCGACTCAGGGGATCCGGTCCAAAACCGACCCGAAAACTTAACCCGAAACCTCAGTCCTTACAATTTTCCCCTCTTAGGTGTTTTTTGGGGTAAATTTGTGGTTAAAGGGGACCCTCGGGTCAAATGCAGAAACCAGGTTTCTGGCGCTAAATGACGTCGCGCTAGGACGACGCCATTTGAAATGGCGGCTTCCTAGGACGACGCCATTTAGACAGAAATGTCCCAAAAGCGGTTTCTGTTAGAATATATTTCCGTATTGAACAGCGTCCAGGGACAGGGACGCCTTTCAAATGGCGGCTTCCCAGGATGACGCGTTTTAAGTGAATCAACCGTAGCTTGTCTCTGTTTCTGTCGCTAACAGGCGACTGGGGACATCGACGCGTTTTAAAAGACGACGACTAGGCACGACGCCTTTTAGGCCATGTTCTGAGGCCGAGATTTCATAAACAAGTTTAGGAGACTTGAATGGCGTCGGCCTTGGGCGACGTGATTCAAGACAGAATCACATTAATTCATACTATTAATATGTGTTTACACTGTTAGATAGTTCAGTCAAATGCATGGTTTAAATCGTACTCGAGGATGAGGATTCTTACGTGACCGGATCGCACTGTGTTGTGTTTTGTGCGATCGTAGACCTAGAGTGACAGTTGTAGCGCTTGCCACCTTGTGTCGGTGTGGGTGGGAGACAACGCCGGTGTGGTTGTCGCGGGGTGACGCCTAGAGAGAGGGTCACCTGGTGTACCCCGGGGTTAGCTAGTACCGGTGTAGGAGTGGTACTTGTGAAGTGTCACTCCTGCTGGGGGAAATAGTAACCACCTAGAGCCAGTTGGGCCGGAGTAGCTAGCGTGCTATCCGAGGGATTACTGTTTGGTCTCAGCGGGTCGGTGTTTCCCACGTTCGGCTGTGTGGTTGACGTGTTTTGCCGAGACGCTGGTTGTAGGCTCCTTGGTAGAGTGGTTTCAGAGTTGTGTGTGTTACATTTCGAATGCATGTGTTTTATATCGAAATCTAGAAATTATGTTATTGCTTTACTTAATTGCCTTCATTCTGTATTATTATACTTGTGGGTGTGTGAGTGGGAGGCGGGGGATCGAATGATCCCTACTGAGCCCAATTCTGGTGTGGCTCACTCCCTGCGGTTTCAGGTGTGGACTTCTTGGCGAGTGGCGGCATGTGGTGTCCTCCTTGGTGTGCAGACCAGCAGCTATCTCAGTTCCGAGATATACCCCGATGTTGTTGTACTTTGCTTCTGCTTACACTTATTTAATTCTTTGGACCATGTAATTATTGTTGGACTGTGTACGGACATTGTTAATTTCCTTCCTGCACACTTGTAATTTTCTTGAAGTCCGTGTGATTGTTATATTTAGCCTTGTTTAACGCTTACTCCTCCAGACGTGTGTATGAGATCCGGGTGTGAAACCGTAGTTAATGATCCGATACCCATTTAGTAATCGGATTTTCGATTATAGGGTGGCGGGTCGTTACAGTAAGTCTCTAAAAGTAAGGTATTCCTCCTTATTCATCGTGCTGGTTGTACCAATTGAAGTCCTGATTAGTTATTCATAACGTTGTGAGAGAACCATAGAGTATAACGGTGGAAAATTTGAACTGAAACTAGGATCCTATCCCATTGAGTGAATTTATATTTAAAAATCCAAATAATTCAACAAGGAATCCTAAGAAAACGTAACCATCCACTTGTTTACTAATCCTTTGCACAACTTGCCTGAATCTTTGTCAAAATTTAATATCATGATGCTCCGATCAGGTAGGACTCTCGGCATGGTTGCCATTGAACATGAAGATGTGTTTGAATATGAGGGAGATGTTAATGCCCCTCGCAATTATGATTACCATTTTGAGAATGGGGGAGATGCTAATGCCCCCTATGACCAGCTTCTTTTACACTGAATACGAGGGAGACACTTATGTCTCTCATCAGGCTTAGTTTACCCATGACCAACACAATCTTGGTACCAATCATCCTCATGTGCATGTAATCTCCAATCCTACTTATGAAGAAGTTCAAGATCAAGCTGAGCCTTCGTCTACTAACTCTCCTGATCTGGTTACTATTTTGGGAGCTCTGGCTACCCATGTGAATCCGCAACAACTTGAGGCTATCCAATCCATTCTCAAGGGGAAGACGCCCTTGCATTCTGCCGAACCAAATCCCGCACTTAACCCCGTTGTTCGTCAAGTTCCTCCCCCTCACCATATCCCCTCTATTCATCAAGCCATGGATGGCCTTCATATTTCTACTTCCCGGCCATCTGGGCCACAACAATCTTCCTCAAGATACCCGGCCAGACTGCATACGCCAACTGACCAAAATGCCTTTGGGTATGGTGGAAGCGCTGTTGGACCTCAACCGTATTGCCCCCCTTATCCCAGTTAGTCCAAGAGGCAAGCCTATCATGCACCATCACCTCCTCCTCCCCAAATTGATCTAGTGACTCAGGCTCTACTCACGAAGATGGACCGGAAGGACGAGCAATGAAATAGTTTTAAGAAAATGATGGGAGTCAAGGCTGTACCTGAGATCACCCTCCCCAATTTGCCAGTATTTCATCTGCCGCCTTCTGAAATACCAGTGTACAGAAAGTATAATGGTTCTGATAACCCCTTCACCCACCTAAAGGAGTTTATGTATGAATCCTCCTTCTAGAAGAATGACAAAAGGTCGTTGGCATTCTTATTCAGGAAATCATTAGAGGGACCGGCCCTTGAGTGATTCTTCTCGTTGGATTCATCTGATGTGGAGGATTATGAAATCGTGTCAAGGAAATTTATCCAGCGATACCAGGATAGGATTGCACTATCTTTATCAATAACTGATTTAGTGGCTGAAAAGATGAAGCCTGATGAATACTTCATCACCTTTGCTGATAGATGGAGGGGTATGGCAGAGAAGGTAAAAGATCATATGTTTGAGTCAGAACAAGTAAAAATGATAATTGCCAACGCCACGCCTTAGTACAAGCTAGTACTCACATTGAATAATTTGACTAGCATGCCAGAATTGTATGAGAGGACACGTTATTGCTAGAATGCTTTCAAAGATTCAACCTTCTCCAACATCTATGACCCACATAGACCCAACATACCTCCACCTCGGAAGCCTGCCATGCCAAATTTGTAAGGAATCTATCATGCGCAGCGGAAAATTAAATGATTCATCGTATTGGTTACCTAGGATCGTAAAATGGACAATTGAATTAAAACCGAAAGAACTGTTCTTCACCTTTGCGGGGTTTCGAATCTTCCGTGTATTGAACCGTTTCGGTAATCGCGCACGCGTACGATCTCCAGAGGTATCTACATGAGCTCCCGATGTAGACGCGATTTTCTCCTCGACTTGAGTACTTCGACCCGATCTCAAATCCACCATGCAGTTGAGAAGAGAGAGGGATCTATCTTACTTCAAGCGAGAGAGAGAGATAGAGAGAGAGGAGAGAGAGAATTCTAAAGGTGTAGTAGTGTAAGTCCAACTCTACCCCCATCCCTTGGCCTCCTTTTATAAGAAATAAAGATAAGCACAAGGTATAATTCTCCATTTAAATATTCATGTTTATCCTGTAGCTTTTCACTAAAATCCAGATAAATATAATATTTAACATCTCTCACTGTCTTACGAAAACTCTTATGTGTGTGACCCTCCAGGCCCATATATCAGTTTGGTTTCAGGCCCACTAAACTTAGTACTAATTCTAAAGTTTAATATTTATTCATTATTATTTAAATATCATATGTTAAATAATTAATTCAATAAATAAGTGGTTTATCATCCGATGATTAATCCACTTGACCTTCTGACCATGAACTGCACCAAACACTACCTCATGATCCCATAAGATATAAGGAATACTGTTCCCTTTATTTGAACCTTTACATCTGCAAATACATCACAGATAAAATCCTTCACTCATCCAATGTCCCAATAACGCAAGGGTATGGTTTTACAGTCAAACCCTTTATGGCATTATTTAGATGGATTCCAGTACTCAGTTAACTTCTAGAAAGACTTCTCTTTCAGTTGACCCTGGCCAGGGATTTCTATGTACATATCTATAGGACATTCTCTCTCCAGTCGTATACCAAGAGTGAGTGATCCCTTGTTGTTCACTCAATTACCTGTAATGAATCGCTAAGAACGTAGAAAAAAATAAAAACGATTCCTATGTATCGCTTGCTGGGATCGTAAAACGGACAATAAAATAAACGCGGGAAGAATGGTTCTTTACCTTTGCGGGGTTTCGAATCTCCCGTAGATGATTCCGACTTGGTAATCGTGCACGCGCACGATCTCTAGAGGTATCCACACGAACTCCCGCTGCAGACGCGTTTTACTCCTCGACTTGAGTGCTCCGACCAGATCTCAAATCCACCATGCGCGGAGAGAGACAGATCTACTCCAAGAGAGAGAGAAGGAGAGAGAGAGAGGAGATAGAGAATCTTGGGGTGGGTAATTCGTCCAACTAACTTTTTACCCCTCCCTTTGGCCTCCTTATATAAGAAATAAGGATAAGCACAATGATTAATCCTCATGATTATCCAAGAGTTTGGCCTTGGATAAATCTCCATTAAATCTTCATGTTTATCCTGCGGCTTTTCATAAAAACCCAGATAAGCATGAAATTTAACGTCTCTCACCGTCTGACGAGAACTCTTATGTGTGTGACCCTCTAGGCCCATATATCAGTCCGGTTTCCGGCCCATTAAACTTAGAACTTATTCTAGAGTTTAATATTTATTAATTAACATTTAAACATCATATGTTAAATGATTAATTTAATAAACAAGTGGATTATCATCTAATAATTATTCACTTGGCCTTCTGATCATGAACAGCACCAAACACTACCTAATGATCCCAAAAGATATAAGGAATATTGTTCCCTTTAATTGAACCTTTCCGTCTGCAGATTCCGCACAGATAGAATCCTTCACTCATCCAATGTCCCAATAACGAAAGGGTATGGTTTTATAGTCAAACCCTTTATCGCATTATTTAGATGGATTTCAGTACTCAGTTAATTTCTAGAAAGACATCTCTTTCATTTGACCATAGCCAGGGATTTCTGTGTACACATCCATAGGACATTCTCTCTCCAGTCTTATACCAAGAGTGAGTGATCCCTTGTTGTTCACTCAATTACCTTCGCAAGCTTTCCACTGTATCTGAGAGACCGACTATCGTGGGCTTAATGGTTAAAGTCCAGAAGTCAGAGAATCAAGATACAATGGTCCACAAACAAGGTATCATTGGTGACTCAGGTCAAAGGACCAACTGTGCTACTGCAACGATTGAATTCCCTGGTTGACTAATAGGTATAATTACCATCCAGGAATTCTTATTTGGGTCTGTTCAGTGAACTCATTCTCTAATGAGCACCCACAAGTTTGTCTTAGTGTCACCACACGAGTGAATGTGAGATCATTCACCCTCATCATATGAGCAGACATAACTTGTGTCGATCTTATCGGATATTTAATGTCCATCTCAAATATCCTATGATCGAGAACTGTTTAAGACAAGTGACTGAGGATATTGAACTCACTATCATGATCTCATCATGATTCAATATCCCATACATTTGTCTACGGACCTTCATTACGATAGTTAATTTGCAAGAACTATAAATGAAGAAATGATTGCCTTTATTAATAATCTGAACTAGAATGTACAATGATTGGTTTTGAGGCCACCCAATTCTATCATTCTCCCACTTGGACTATAGCCAATCACCCATGTGTCTAAGTCCCATAGACTTAAGGTGACGTTCTAAATTGTTTTGAGACAATGGCTTAGTCAAGGGATCTGCTACATTATCTTCAGATGAGACTTTCTCAACTATTATATCTCTTCGGGCGATAATTTCACGAATCAGATGAAATCGTCTCAGAATGTGCTTTGACTTATGATGTGATCTTGGCTCCTTCGTTTGAGCTATTGTCCCATTGTTGTCACACAATAATGGAACAGGATCTGAAATGCTTGGAACTACTCCAAGTGCTGAGATGAATTTCTTCATCCAAACCACCTCCTTGGCCGCTTCAGCTGCAGCAATGTATTATGCTTCGGTCGTCGAATCTGCAGTTGTTTCTTGTTTGGAACTTTTCCAACTTACTGCACCTCCATTTAACATGAACACAAATCCAAACATGGATTTTCTATCATCCATATCCGACTAGAAACTCGAGTCAGTAAACCCTCGAAGTTCCAAGTCGTTTCCTCCATAGACGAGAAATAGATCCTTAGTCCTTCTTAAGTATCTAAGGATACATTTCACCGCCTTCCAGTGTTCCTCACCTGGATCAGCCTGATATCTACTAGTGACACTTAGTGGGTGTGCCACATCAAGCCTAGTACATAGCATTGCATACATGATAGATCCTATTGCCGAGGCATAAGGAACTCTATCCATGTACGCTCTCTCTTCAGGTGTCTTGGGAGACATTCCTTTAGAGAGATAAATTCCATGCCTCATTGGAACGAGGCCTCTCTTGGAATTTTCCATGCCAAACCTGTTGACTATGGTATCTATGTACATGAATTGGGATAAGCCAAGCATCCTTTTGGACCTATCCCTATAGATCCTTATTCCCAGAATATAGGATGCTTCTTCCAAATCTTTCATGGAGAAGTTTTTGGATAACCAAGTCTTTACTGATGACAACATTCCATCATTCCCAATGAGTAGAATGTCATCAACGTAAAGTACCAAAAAGGTAACTACGCTCCCACTAGCCTTTTTGTATACACAAGGTTCATCTTCATTCTTAATGAAGTCATAAGATTTGATTGCTTCATCAAATCTTAAGTTCCAAGTTCGGGATGCCTGCGTTAATCTATAGATGGATCTTTGCAGCTTGCATACCTTGCTTGAATGCTCTTTGGAAGTGAATCCTTCAGGTTGTATCATATACACCTCTTCTTGAAGGTTCCCGTTAAGGAATACTGTTTTCACATCCATTTGCCATATTTCATAATCATAGAATGCGGCGATAGCAAGAAGTATTCTGATTGACTTAATCATGGCAACTGGAGAAAAGGTTTCATCATAGTCAATGCCTTGCCTTTGACGATATCCTTTTGTTACCAGCCTTGCCTTGTATGTGTCAATCTGTCCATCTGCCCCGATCTTTCTTTTACAGATCCATTTACTGCAAATAAGTACTATACCTTCTGGCAGATCAACCAAGTTCTAAACTTGGTTGGCATACATGGACTGAATTTCAGAATTTATTGCCTCTTGCCATTTTTCTGATTCTTGACTATTTATGGCTTCTTGGTAGGTTTTAGGATCATCATCCTCATTTAAGTGCACTTTTGGTTTGCCATCATCGATATGTCCAACATATCTTTCAAGCTGCTTAGGCACTCTACCTGATCTGCGAACCTTTTGTGTATCATCTTGAACAAGTTCTTGAGTCAACAGTTCAGTGGATGAACTAGTGTTGATTTGTGAGTCTAGAATTTCTTCCAGTTCTATCTTGCTCCCACTGTCTTCTTTTGAAAAATATTCTTTCTCTAAGAAGACAACTCTTTTTGCGACAAACACCCTTTGATAGCTGGGCTGATAGAAATAATATCCAAAAGTCTCTTTTGGATATCCCACAAATCTACATTTTTCTGTCCTGGAATCCAGTTTGTCTGGATCATGTCTTTTGACATGTGCAGGACAACCCCAGACTCTAACATGCTTAAAGTCTGGTTTCATCCCTTTCCATATCTCATATGGAGTGGAAGATACTGACTTACTGGGAACTTTGTTCAACAGATATGCAGCAGTCAACAGTGCATATCCCCATAAAGAGATTGGAAGTTTAGCATAACTCATCATTGATCGTACCATATCTAATAGAGTACGATTTCTCCTTTCCGATACACCATTTAATTGTGGTGTGTAGGGAGGAGTCCACTGAGACAAAATATCATTAATTTTAAGATATTGTGTGAATTATGTACTTAAGTATTCACCCCCTCGATCTGATCGAAGAGTTTTGATACTCTTTCCAGTCTTGTTCTCAACTTCATTTTTAAACTCTTTAAATTTCTCAAAGACTTCTGACTTATATTTCATTAAATATATGTAGCCATATCTTGATAAATCATCTGTAAATGAAACGAAGTATGAGTAACCACCCATAGCATGAGTGGACATTGGACCACATACATCACTATGTATTAGTTCCAATAAGTCCTTAACTCTTTCTTCATGTCCTAAGAATGGAGCTTTGGTCATTTTTCCCATGAGACAAGCTTCACAAGTTGCAAATGATTCATAATCAAATGGATCAAGATATCCATTCTTTTGCAACCTAATGATCATGTTCTCATTTATATGACCTAGACTACAATGCCATAGGTATGATTTATTCACATCCTTATCTATTCGTTCAAAAGATTTATTTACTAGACAAATATCATATGAAATATCAAGTAAATATAATCCATTCAATAAATATCCAGAAGCAAACAATTTGTCTCCTTGATAAATGGAACAACCTTTATTCTCAAGTTTCATAGAATATCCTTGTTTATCTATAATGGTCGGAACATAATAACAATCTATTAGTTCCAATGAGTCTCCTGACGGCATCTGAAGTCTTGCTGTCCCCACAGCTAACGCAACAACTTTTGCTCCATTCCCAAGCCTCAGATCCACGTCTCCGCGGTTCAATCTTCTTTTACTTGTTAGCACTTGCAAGTTATTGCAGATATGAGAAACATATCCAGTATCTAATACCCAAGATGTTGATTCTCTATAAGACAAGTTAAGATCGATCATGAGTATACCTGAAGCTTCACCAAGCTTCTCCTTTGCTTTTTCTGCTAGATAGATCTTGCAGTTTCTCTTCCAGTGACCTTCTTTATGGCAGTGGAAACACTGACCTTTATCATTGACTTCAGCTTTGTCCTTTTGAACCACCGGTTTACTTTTCACTAACTTCTTAGGCTTACCTTTCTTAAAGGTTTGTCCAGCTTTTCTTTTCTTGTTGGTCTTACCAACAAACATTACATGTGGCTTGTCTTTCTGGATAGTGCCTTCTGCTGTCTTCAACATGTTGAGTAGCTCAGCCAGTGTAACTTCAATTTTGTTCATATTGAAGTTGATAATGAATTGTGAAAATGAATCTGGAAGGGACAGTAGGATTAAGTCGATGCTTAAGTCATTGTTCATAACAAAGCCAAGCACTGCAAGCCTCTCAATCCATTCTATCATCTTGAGCACATGAGTTTGCACAGATGTGCCCTCGCTCATTCTGGTCCTGAACAATTTCTTAGATATCTCATATCTTTCTGTTCTGGATTGTTCACCAAACAACTCTTGTAGGGGATTCAGAATGGACTTAGGTTCCATGTTATCATGCTGTCGTTGCAATTCATTGTTCATTGAAAAAACATGTAACACTGGACTTTGACAGAGTCCTCCTTCCAATTTTTATACATCATTAATTCATCATTGTTAGCATTTTCACCGGGTTGTGCTGGATCTGGTTGATCCAGGACATAGGCTAGCTTTTCACACCTGAGGACAATCTTCAGGTTGCGTAACGAGTCAATGTAATTAGGTCCCGTGAGTTTATTTGCATCAAGTATGCAACGAAGGGGGTTAAGTGACGACATAGCGACCTACAAGGAAATATAAAAATAAGCAGATAGTTCTTAAAATCTGATTTAGGACTTTTAATCTAGATTTAGGCTCCCACTATTTTTCGGCGATCTGTATGACCTTCTAATATACAGAACGGGAGATTCCGGTGATCTCCTAGTGGAGATCAGAATCCTTCGGGCATCATGCATGTGACCTTGTGGTAGCACAACAAATCACATCAAGTCCCTTAGGCAGTCAACTCTTGACAATTGCAACATTTGCAATATCCAATCAATTTAACCCCTGAATCAGAATGACCTTGTGGTAGCACAACAAATCAAATGATTCAGTTAAGTTTATCCATCATTACTCAGATAACATGAATTCATAGTGCAATCCTTGTGGTAGCACAACAAAACTGCACTATTTGTCCATTTATCTTAATGACATCACATGTCGTAGACCTAGGTTAATTTCTAAATCAAATAGACCTTGTGGTAGTACAACAAATCCATTTGAGATAAGAATTATCCTAAGATCTATAATGATGGTGGGTTACGTGGATTATTCTGAATATCTCACGTTTATAACTTAAATTTTAAAAGAGGGTTTTTGAGTTGATTTATAAAAATCGTGCTATCAATAGTATTTCGATTTGAAGTATCATAATACTTAATAGAAATATATATATGATAGCATAGTCTACAAATATCACATATATGCAGAAAAATTAAATAGGGATGATCATGGACTGCTTAAGCTACTATGGAATCATCGGAGCCAAATGATGATCCATAATAGAATCCTAATGTGAAAACAGCAACACTGGTTCCATTTGATGCGAGTCCTTCCTCCAGAGGTGTCTTCAGAAGATCACGTCCTCTAAACTTAATCCGTAACATTTAAATATGAAATTTAGGACTCGCAGGTCCATAAATGTACATTTAAAACAATAAGAAACCTTGATCTTATCAAGGGGAGTACAATCTTATAGGAAGATAGAGAGTACATTTGGATTAAGAGTGAGGAGGACACGCAGGTCCTATTTAAAATACCAAAATGAAATAAGTATCGCATTCATTCACATCAATCATCACATGATAATAATAAGTCCATGATCATCCCACCATAAAACACATCACATGCATCACAATCATCACATAATTGTTTTTGGTATTAAATTTTTATAAATATAAAATTATAATACCAATTAGTTTTCGAAATAACACTTATTTCAACATTATCAATAATATTCAAAACATTATTGACTAATGAAATAACTAAACCATTCAGTTAATCTAAATCCTAATTCAAACATTTTGAACAGCTAAATAAAATCAAGTTATGCATAAAATAAGTTTAAAACAATTTAAAAATTAATTGATTTAATAGGGAAGTTAATTATCTAAAACATTTTTAAATAATTAACTAATACCCTATAATCAATAAAACCCTTTAATTTGAATTAACAGTTATTAAATAGTTTAATAATCTGTTAATAATAATAAGAATAATTAATAACAATTATTAATTATCCCATAAAATTTCTATTTTAAAACAATTTTAAAATGGGCTAAAAAGGGCTTTAAATGGGCTAAAAATGGGTAAAATGGGGTTATCGGGTCTGTGGCAGGGTAGCCGGGTCCGGCCCGGTCCGGATTTGGCGCGGGTCCGGGCGGGCCGACCCGGCGGCCCACGCGCCGCTTCACCCCCGCCGCCCGTTAGGGTTTGGGGTGAGGCCGACGCCTGGTTCGCACCCCGACCGGCGGGCGGGAGGGCGCCGCCGGCCCGGCCGAAGGGCGGCGGGGGTCCGGCCGGCTTCCACGGCGCCGGTGGACGTCGCCGGTGACCCTGGCGATCACCGCCGGGAACGTTCTTCGTCCTTTGCCAGCAAAACAGACGCAGCAGTGCCTGGTTCTCCCCCGACCGGCGAGGGCTCGTCACCGCCGACCCGGTCGATGGGCAGCGGGGCTCCGGCCGGCTTCCACCGCGCCGGTGGACGTCGTCGACAGCGTCAAACGTCGCCGGCGTCGCCCCGAACATCTCTTTATAACGCCGGTCCTCCCCTTAAACAAGTCGCCGGACGAGCGCCTCCAAGCTTGCAGGTGCAGGTAATCGCAGTGCCTGCGATGCCGACGGACATCCTAGGTGATGCCGTTGGGAGTAGTCGGACGTCTTCCAACCAACTCACATGCAGGGTATGCCCGTTAACATTGCCGCATGGCAAGATGAAGATAACAGGTTATCTATGATCATTATCGGAGAAGACCTATCAGGATGGATATATTAAATCCCATGCTAATCTCCCCTATAACAGTTCTAAACTGATGATAAAGATTCAGGTTAACAGCGAATCTACATACATGTTTACAACGGCCAAGACTATCCTGGTTAGACGTGCAGATAGAGGATTCTTATCATGTGAAAAATATGTCCAGCCTTAATATTTCTAGCCGCATATTCATCCATCATCATGAACGAAATACCCCTTTTAAATCCGGGATCAAATCCCAATAATTTTAGACATTCTAAAAACGTCGGAACGATTCCCAGATTATTAAAATAATTTTTAGCCCAAGAACACGTACAATACGGGTTCTGCACGCATAACGAGAAAATCATGCAAAACGATGCTGTTTTACGATCGAACCAGCAACCTGGCTCTGATACCACTGTAATGCATCGCCAAGAACGCAGCGGAAAATAAAAACGATTCCTATGTATCGCTTGCTGGGATCGTAAAACGGACAATAAAATAAACAGGGGAAGAACGGTTCTTCACCTTTGCGTCGTTTCGAATCTCCCGTAGATGGATTCCAGTACTCAGTTAATTTCTAGAAAGACATCTCTTTCATTTGACCATGGCCAGGGATTTCTGTGTACACATCCATAGGACATTCTCTCTCCAGTCTTATACCAAGAGTGAGTGATCCCTTGTTGTTCACTCAATTACCTTCGCAAGCTTTCCACTATATCTGAGAGACCGACTATCGTGGGCTTAATGGTTAAAGTCCACAAGTCAGAGAATCAAGATATAATGGTCCACAAACAAAGTATCATTGGTGACTCAGGTCAAAGGACCAACTATGCTATTGCAACGATTGAATTCCCTGGTTGACTAATATGTATAATTACCATCCAGGAATTCTTATTTGGGTCGGTTCAGTGAACTCATTCTCTAATGAGCACCCACAAGTTTGTCTTAGTGTCACCACACGAGTGAATGTGAGATCATTCACCCTCATCATATGAGCAGACATAACTTGTGTCGATCTTATCGGATATTTAATGTCCATCTCAAATATCCTATGATCGAGAACTGTTTAAGACAAGTGACTGAGGATATTGATCTCATTATCATGATCTCATCATGATTCAATATCCCATACATTTGTCTACGGACCTTCATTACGATAGTTAATTTGCAAGAACTATAAATGAAGAAATGATTGCCTTTATTAATAATCTGAACTAGAATGTACAATGATTGGCTTTGAGGCCACCCAATTCTATCGTTACCTTCGCAAGCTTTTCATTGTGTCTGAGTGACTGACTACCGTAGACTTAATGGTTAAAGTCTACAAGCCAGAGAATCAAGACACAATGGTCTACAAGCAAGGTATCATTGGTGACTCAGGTCAAAGGACCAACTGCGCTACTACAACGATTGAATTCCCTGGTTGACTATTAGGTATAATGACCATCCATGAATTTTAATTCGGATCTGTTCAGTGAACTCATTCTATAATGAGCACGCACAAGTTTGTCTTAGTGTCATCACACAAGTGAATGTAAGATCATTCACCCTCATCACATGAGCAGAAATAACAGTGTCGATCTTATCGGATATTTAATGTCCAATTCAAATATCCTATGATCGAGAACTGTTTAAGATAAGTGACTAGAAATATTGATCTCACTATCATGATCTCATCATGATTCAATATCCTACACACTTGTCTACGAACCTTCATTACGATAGTTAATTTGCGAGAACTATATATGAAGAAATAATGGCCTTTATTAATATTCTGAACTAGAATGTACAATGATTGGCTTTGAGGCCACCCAATTCTATCATTCTCCCACTTGAACTATAGCTAATCACCCATGTGTCTAAGTCCCATAGACTTAAGGTGATGTTCTATATTGTTTTGAGACAATGGCTTAGTCAAGGGATCTGCTACATTATCTTCGGATGAGACTTTCTCAACCACTATATCTCCTCTGTCGATTATCTCACGGATCAGATGAAATCGTCTCTGAATGTGCTTTGACTTTTGATGCGATCTAGGATCCTTTGCTTGAGCTATTGCTCCATTGTTGTTACACTATAATAGAATAGGATCTGAAATGCTTGCCATTACTGCAAGTGCTGAGATGAACTTCTTCATCCAAACCGCCTCCTTAGCCGCTTCTCTCGCATCATCCCTGAATTTCCCAATCAGCATTTGTAAGGACTGAGGTTTCGGGTTCAGTATTAGGATCAGGTTCGGGCCGGATCCCCTCGTTTTGACCCTAAGGAGTCCTGAGAATTTTGACTGACTGACGTCTGCACTGCACGACGCCTTTCAAACGGCTTCTGGTCGGGTGGACGCCATTTAAGTCTGTTGCTATTGTGCCACGTGGGTGCCACGTGGGCGGGTTTCGGACCGCGAGAGTACGGCCCCTGTCTTGTCGTCTGAACGGCGTCCATGATGGACTACGCCATTCAGACTGCGACCCTACGATGTCAGTGTACGGTGCTTGTCTTGTCAGCAGAACGGCGTCCGTGGTGGTCGACGCGTTTCAAAGCACTGTCAGTACGGCCCGTCCTGTCGTCTAATAGCCGTCCGTCTCGGTCGACGCATTTTAGCCAGTTTCTGATTGACCCCGCGAGCCTCCCCTTCTTTCCCTCATTCTCGCCTTCACTCTCTCTCTCCTCATCCTCTCCGCCCTCTCCGCCTCCCTTTTCCCCTTTCCCTTCCTCTTCTTCCTCTTCCACCACTCCAACACCTCCCTACCTCTCACCTCTACCACCACCACTTCCTTCGCGGCGTTCCAATATCCGGACGGCGACTAACGTCCCGGCGGAGTGGCAACGTCCTCGGGCGTACCGGCGGCGGTCTGCGGTGCGGCGGGTCGGCGGCACGAAGCTTGGAGGAGTTCAAGAATTGGTAGGGGGACGAACCTTGCGTGGATTGTACACGTTTCATCCGTAGTTTTCATGTGATGCATGATGTGTTTGGGGGTAGAACGAGTATGTTTAGGAGCTTCCTTGATGGGGATGAGAGTTTCTGTGAATGTGGATTTGTGATGGTTTAGCTTGCCCCTCTTCCTCCTCCGTTTGGTTTGATTTTGGGGCATTTGGGGGTGAAAAGGCAGCCCTCGGGCTGAGGACAGAACTCGGTTTCTGGCGCTAAAAGACGTCATGTATGGACGACACCTTTTAGAAGGACGTCGGGACATCATGACGCCTTTTAGGCAGAAATCGCTCCACCGAGTCTCTATCAGTTCGGGGAATTTGGCACTAAAAGACGTCATGTATGGACGACGCCTTTTAGAAGGACGTCGGGCCATCATGACGCCATTTAGGCAGGAAATCACCCCGATTGAGGTCTCTGCAATCTCAGAATTTGGTGTGAATGGCGTCTGAGGACGTTGACGCCTTTTAAAGGGCGGCTTCCCGGGACGACGCGTTTTAAGACATAACCTGAGGTCGGGTTTTAATGAACCAGTTTGAGGGACTTGAATAGCGTCCGCCTTGGTCGACGCGATCCAAAACAGAACTGCATTAACTCTTATTATTAACACACGTTTCACGGTTGAATGGTTCAAATGCATACTTTAATTGTACATCAAGGCGGAGGTTTACTGTGTGGATGGAATCATGTCATGTGTGTGTGTACTTATGCGGATATGGAATTGGAACAACTATGGTTTACATTTGTCACCATGTGCTGATGGGGCAGGGCCTTGGTGTCTGTGAGGCATTGTTGCCGTACCGGTGGGGGAGTGGTACATGTTGTGTTTTACCTTTGGCTGAGAGAAGCAGAACCACCTTGAGTCCGTCGGGCCGGAGTAGCCGGTGCGCTATCCGAGGGGTTGTTGTTTGGTCTCAGCGGGTCGGGGTTTCCCTGTTTGTCGTGGCAGCTTCTGGCGCGTTTCTTGGTGTGGAGCTGGTTGTGGTACTATTGGAGTTGTTTTACCCCTTAGCCACTGGGCCTATTGTGACCTGTGATCAAGCTTACGAGTGGTACCCTTCGCCCTTTGGCCTGACGCAGCCTGGGAGGTTAGGGTTGTGGGTAGTTCCTATAGCTTCGGCTTGACAGGGGTTTCGCCGGTCCCCAGGGCCCTCCTGAAGCGCCGAGGCCTGGCGTGGAGGAAGTCCGGTCGGTAGGACAGTAGTCTAGACTGCTTGTGTGCACATGTAGCTGGGTAGTGGTGGTTCACTAGTCCCAGCTAGTCCTAGTTTGACTCACTGCCTCACCCTACGGTGCCCCGGAACACTGTAGGGGCGGACAGGCGTGAGTGTTGGTGGTGTTGTGAGGCGACGTTGTCTGCGGTTGATAGTGTGGTGTTGTCGCTTCGTTGGACCTTGGTTTTGAGTTGTGGTATAGTGTGGGGTTACTCGGATTACTGAGAACTGTTCCTGCTTCATTGCTTGTGCGTGCGTTTCATATCAGGTTTTGGGAGCCATGTTTAGTGCCTTATTTAATTGCCATATATCTGTATTCTTGCACTTGTGGATGTGTGAGTGGGAGGCGGGGATCGGATGATCCCTACTGAGCCCAATTCTGGTGCGGCTCACTCCCTGCGGTTTTAGGTGTGGACCTCGTGGCGTGTGGCGGCGTGTGGCGTCTCCTTGGTGTGCGGACCAGCAGCTATCTCAGTTCCGGGGTATGCCCCGATGTTGTTGTACTTTACTTCTGCCTGTACTTATTTAATTTGTTGGACCATGAAATTATTGTTGGACTGTATACAGACATTGTTAGTCTCTTTCCTACGCACATGTACTCTCCTTGTAGTCCGTGAGATTGTTATATTTAGCCTTATTTAACGCTTACTCCTCCAGATGTGTTGTGTGAGATCCGGGTGTGAACCCGCAGTTAATGGGCCGACATCCATTTAGTGATCAGGATGTGTTGTGTGAGATCCGGGTGTGAACCCGCAGTTAATGGGCCGACATCCACTTAGTGATCGGGTCTCCGGTCATAGGATGGCGGGTCGTTACAGATGGTATCAGAGCTCAGTCTAGTCGAGTATGTGGTAAACTAGGTTAGATATTATAGTCCAACAATAAGTACGAGTCTGTACAGGCGATGGCTGCTGGTGTAGATTGGTAGGTTTTGACGTGTTTTGGTTCAATTTTCGTGTCTGTGGGGTAGTAATGGCACCGAAGAGGAGAGTTCCGTTGGCTCGTGGTTCGAGAGCAGATGATGGTAGTTCGAGGGCAGAAGGACATAATGTGGATCGTTTCATGGAAGCTAGGATTGGGGCTATGTCTAGATACCAGCAGGGAGTTGGAAGTGAGGGGTCCAATTCCCGAGGTGGTCAGTCCATGGTGATGGAGCGGTTCTTGAAGTTGCAGCCCCCTTCTTCCAAGGGTCAACCAGTTCCAAACACGGCAGCTCATTGGATTAAGGAGGTAGAGAAGGCATTTGATGTTCTTGAATGTGCTGAGAGTGACAAGACCTTGTTGGCAACCTACTTGCTAAAGGACGATGCTTATAATTGGTGGGTTACCATCAAGGGGATGATGTTTCCAGATAGGTCCTTGAGAGAGATCCCTTGGGAAGGCTTTGTGAGAGAGTTTAGTGGACAGTACTTTTCGAGGCACGTTCGGAGGGCCAAGGAAAGGGAGTTTATGGAATTGGTGCAGAATGATATGTCAGTTCTAGAATATCAGATGAAATTTGTAGCTCTGGGAAGATTTGCTCCACACATATCTGAACATGAAGAACGAAGGACGGAGAAATTTGTGGATAGACTTCGGTATGATCTGAGAGAATTTGTGGCAGCTCATTGTTGTAAGGATCTGGCGTCAGCAGTTCGGTGCGCGGGAGTGGTGGAGACTTAGTTCCAACAAATGGTGAAGGAGTCAGAGCAATCAGCACAAGGGAAGCAGCAGGGCAAGGATAGATCAGCGGTCTTTTCGTCAAGCGGTTCGAGTTCCTTTGAGCTCGAGTTCCAAGAGGTACCTTGTGATGAGGACGAAGATGGTTCGGTTCAGCAGATGCAGACGGAGGTCAGCTGGCAACAGGAAGCGAGGCGGGATGCTGCGGACCGTTGTCCCCGTTATGGCAGGTATCATGGCAATCAGATATGTCCATTGATCACTAGTACCTGTTTTGGCTGTGGTAGGAAGGGACATCTTGCGAGGAACTGTCCCCAGAAGAATAAGACAGGTCAGGAGCCGAGTGGTCAGTAGGAGTCCGAGACGTCGAGTGGTGTTGCGTCTCTTAGTGGAGGTCCGGGAGGCTGGGCTAGATAAGCACTTTTATCTCGTCTTATTCGGTTGTGGTTGTGAACTCTTGTGGTACTTTTATGTACTTGGGCATGACGGAGAATCAGTTTTGTAATATGTGCCTTGCTAATATATGGTTATTTCGATCTATCAGCTTTTTGTCAGAATTGAGAATCTTGGTTAGCGTGGTATGGGTTTAGTTGGCTAGTTATGTGGAGCCGAGTGTGTGTGATTGGTGAGAATGATTGTTGTGATCTGTGTTACCATGTATGTAATGGTTAGCCGAGATTATCGTTGAGCGGTTGCAAATTTCGAGGACGAAATCCTTTTTAAGAGGGGGAGAATGTAAGGACTGAGGTTTCGAGTTCAGTATTCGGGTCGGGTTCGGGCCGGATCCCCTGGTTTCGACCCTGAGGAGTCTTGAGAATTTTGACTGAATGACGTCTGCACTACACGACGCCTTTCAAACGGTGTCTGGCTGGGTGGACGCCATTTAAGTATGTTGCTGTTGTGCCACGTGGGCGGGTTTCGGGCCGCGAGAGTACGGCCCCTGTCTTGTCGTCTGAACGGCGTCCATGATGGACGACGCCATTCAGACTGCGACCCTGCGATGTCAGTGTACGGTGCCTGTCTTGTCAGCTGAACGACGTCCGTGGTGGTCGACGCGTTTCAGAGCACTGTCAGTACGGCCCGTCCTGTAGTCTGATAGGCGTCCGTATCGGTCGACGCGTTTTAGCCAGTTTCTGATTGACCCCGCGAGCCTCCCCTTCTTTCCCTCATTCTCGCCTTCACTCTCTCTCTCCTCATCCTCTCCGCCCTCTCCGCCTCCCTTTTCCCCTTTCCCTTCCTCTTCTTCCTCTTCCACCACTCCAACACCTCCCTACCTCTCACCTCTACCACCACCACTTCCTTCGCGGCGTTCCAATATCCGGACGGCGACTAACGTCCCGGCGGAGTGGCAACGTCCTCGGGCGTACCGGCGGCGGTCTACGGTGCGGCGGGTCGGCGGCACGAAGCTTGGAGGAGTTCAAGAATTGGTAGGGGGACGAACCTTGCATGGATTGTACACGTTTCATCCGTAGTTTTCATGTGATGCATGATGTGTTTGGGGATAGAACGAGTATGTTTAGGAGCTTCCTTGATGGGGATGAGAGTTTCTGTGAATGTGGATTTGTGATGGTTTAGCTTGCCCCTCTTCCTCCTCCGTTTGGTTTGATTTTGGGTCATTTGGGGGTGAAAAGGGAGCCATCGGGCTGAGGACAGAACTCGGTTTCTGGCGCTAAAAGACGTCATGTATGGACGACACCTTTTAGAAGGACATCGGGACATCATGACGCCTTTTAGGCAGAAACCGCTCCACCGAGTCTCTGTCAGTTCGGGGAATCTGGCGCTAAAAGACGTCATGTTTGGACGAAGCCTTTTAGAAAGACGTCGGGCCATCATGACGCCATTTAGGCAGGAAATCACCCCGACTGAGGTCTCTGCAATCTCGAAATTTGGTGTGAATGGCGTCTGAGGACGCTGAGGCCTTTTAAAGGGCGGCTTCCCGGGACGACGCATTTTAAGACATAACCTGAGGTCGGGTTTTAATGAACCAGTTTGAGGGACTTGAATGGCGTCGACCTCGGTCGACGCGATCCAAGACAGAACTGCATTAACTCTTGTTATTAACACATGTTTCACGGTTGAATGGTTCAAATGCATACTTTAATTGTACATCAAGGCGGAGGTTCACTGTGTGGATGAAATCATGTCATGTGTGTGTGTACTTATGCGGATATGGAATTGGAACAACTGTGGTTTACGTTTGTCACCATGTGCCGATGGGGCAGGGCCTTGGTGTCTGTGAGGCATTGTTGCCGTACCGGTGGGGGAGTGGTACATGTTGTGTTTTACCTTTGGCTGAGAGAAGCAGAACCACCTTGAGCCCGTCGGGCCGGAGTAGCCGGTACGCTATCCGAGGGGTTGTTGTTTGGTCTCAGCGGGTCGGGGTTTCCCTGTTTGTCGTGGCAACTTCCGGCGGGTTTCTTGCTGTGGAGCTGGTTGTGTTACTGTTGGAGTTGTTTTACCCCTTAGCCACTGGGCCTGATGAGACCTGTGATCAAGGTTACGAGTGGTACCCTTCGCCCTTTGGCCTGACGCAGCCCGGGAGGTTAGGGTTGTGGGTAGTTCCTTTAGCTTCGGCTTGACGGGGGTTTCGCCGGTCCCCATGGCCCTCCTGATGCGCCGAGGCCTGGCGTGGAGGAAGTCCGGTCGGTAGGACAGTAGTCTAGAATGCTTGTGTGCACACGTAGCTGGGCAGTGGTGGTTCACTAGTCCCAGCTAGTCCTAGTTTGACTCACTGCCTCACCCTACGGTGCCCCGGAACACTGTAGGGGCGGACAGGCGTGTGTGTTGGTGGTGTTGTGAGGCGACGTTCTCTGCGGTTGACAGTGTGGTGTGGTCGCTTCGTTGGACCTTGGTTTTGAGTCGTGGTATTGTGTGGGGTTACTCGGATTACTGAGAACTGTTCCTGCTTCATTGCTTGTGCGTGCGTTTCATATCAGGTTTTGGGAGCCATGTTTAGTGCCTTATTTAATTGCCATATATCTGTATTCTTGCACTTATGGGTGTGTGAGTGGGAGGCGGGGATCGGATGATCCCTGCTGAGCACAATTCTGGTGTAGCTCACTCCCCGCGGTTTTAGGTGTGGACCTCGTGGCGTGTGGCGGCGTGTGGCGTCTCCTTGTTGTGCGGACCAGTAGCTATCTCAGTTCCGGGGTATGCCCCGATGTTGTTGTACTTTAGTTCTCCCTGTACTTATTTAATTTGTTGGACCATGTAATTATTGTTGGACTATATACGGACATTGTTAGTCTCTTTCCTGCGCACATGTACTCTCCTTGTAGTCCGTGAGATTGTTATATTTAGCCTTGTTTAACGCTTACTCCTCCTGTAATGACCCGCCATCCTATGACCGGAGACCCGATCACTAAATGGATGTCGGCCCATTAACTGCGGGTTCACAACAGGATCTCACACAACACATCTAGAGGAGTAAGCGTTAAACGAGGCTAAATATAACAATCATACGGACTACAAAGATATTACAAGTGCGCAGGAAGGAAGATGACAATGTTCGTATACAGTCCAACAATCATTACATGGTCCAACAAATTAAATAAGTACAGGCAGAAGCAAAGTAGAACAACATCGAGGCATACCCGGGAACTGAGATAGCTGCTGGTCCGCACACCAAGGAGACACCACACGCCGCCACACGCCACGAGGTCCACACCTGACACCGCAGGGAGTGAGCCATACCAGAATTGGGCTCAGTAGGGATCATCCGATCCCCCGCCTCCCACTCACACACCCACAAGTGCAATTACACAGACGTAAGGTAAGTAAATAAAGCAGTAAACATAGCTCTCAAACCTGATATGAAACATACGCACAAGCAAAGTAACAGGCACAGTTCTAAGTAATCCGAAGACCAACACAAAGCCACAACTCATAACCAAGGTCCAACGAAGCGACCAAACCACACTGTCGATTACCGACAAACGTCGCCCCACAACACCACCAATACTCACGCCTGTCCGCCCCAACAGTGTTCCGGGGCACCGTAGGGTGAGGCAGTGAGTCAAACTAGGACTAACTGGGACCAGTGAACCACCACTGCCTAGCTACGTGTACACACAAGCAGTCTAGACTACTGTCCTACCGACCGGATTTCCTCCACGCCAGGCCTCGGCACTTCTGGAGGGCCCCAGGGACCGGCGAAACCCCCGTCAAGCCGAAGCTACAGGAACTACCCACAACCCTAACCTCCCGGGCTGCGTCAGGCCAAAGGGCGAAGGGTACCACTCGTAACCTTGATCACATGTCACATAAGGCCCAGTGGCTAAGGGGTAAAACAACTCCAACAGTACTACAACCAGCTCCACAGCATGAAACGCGTCGGAAGCTGCCACGACAAACAGGGGAACCCCGACCCGCTGAGACCAAACAACAACCCCTCGGATAGCGCACCGGCTACTCCGGCCCGACGGGCTCAAGGTGGTTCTGCTTCCCTCAGCCATAGGTGAAAACACAACATGTACCACCTCCCCACCGGTACTGGCAACAATGCCTCACAGACACCAAGCCCCTACCCCTTCGGCACAAGGTGACAACGTAAACCACAGCTGTTCCAATTCCATATCCGCATAAGCACACACACACATAGTTGATGTAATTCCATTCACGCAGAAATCCTCAGTCTCAGTGTACAACTTAAAGCATGCATTTGAACCATCCAACCGTGAAACATGTGTTAATAACAAGAGTTAATGTAGTTCTGTCTTGAATCGCGTTGACCGAGGCCGACGCCATTCAAGTCCCTCAAACTGGTTCATTTAAACCCGAGCTCATATTATGCCTTAAAACGCGTACTCCTGGGAAACCGCCCTTTAAAAGACGTCAGCGTCCTCAAATGCCATTCACACCAGATTCCGAGATTACAGAAACCTCAGTCGGGGTGATTTCCTGCGAAAATGGCGTCATGATGGCCCGTCGCCATTCTAAATGGCGTCATCCAGGCATGACGTCATTTAGCGCCAGAACCGCAAACTCACGGAACCTCAAGCAGGGAGGTTTCTGCCTAAATGTCGTCGTGCTGGCCCGTCGCCATTCTAAATGGCGTCGTCCAGGCTCGACGTCATTTAGCGCCAGAAACCTGGTTCTATGGTTCAACCCGAGGGTTTCCCCCCTTCCACCCCAAACACCCCAAAACCGCCCAAAACAGAAGAGGAAGAAAGGGAAACCGAACTACCACGAGTATCCCACAATTCCACGTTCATAAACACGGCCATTCCCATAAGAAAATCCTCTTAACATGCTCATTCTACCCAAAACACATCACGCCACGCCCTGGAAATCACGAGCAAGATAATCACAGTCCATGCAAGGTTCGTCCCCCTACCGGTTCTTGAACTCCTCCAGGCTCCGTGCCGCCGACCTGCCGCACCGCAGACCGCCGCTGGTACCCCCGAGGACGTCGCCACTCCGCCGGGACGTCCGCCGCCGTCCGGAGAATGGAACGCCGCGAAGGAAGTGGTGGTGGTAGAGGTGAGATGTAAGGACTGAGGTTTCGGGTTCTGTTTTCGGGTCAGTTTCGGGCCGGATCCCCTGGGTTGGACCTTGAGGGGTCTTGAGAGTTTCTTCTGAATGACGTCTACACTTCACGACGCCTTTCAAACGGCGTCTTGATAGGTGGACGCCATTTAGATGAATTTCTGTTGTGCCACGTGAGCGCCACGTTGGCGGGTCTCGGGCCGCGAGAGTACGGCCCCTGTCTCGTCGTCTGAACGGCGTCCATGATGGACGACGCGATTCAGACTGCGACCCTGCGATGTCAGTGTACGGTGCCTGACATGTCAGCTGAACGGCGTCCGTGGTGGTCGACGCGTTTCAGAGAGCTGTCAGTACGGCCCGTCCTGTCATTTGATAGGCGTCTTTCTCGCTCGACGCGTTTTAGGCAGTTTCTGATTGACCCCGCGAGCCTCCCTTTCTTTCCCTCATTTCTCACCCTCTCACTCTCTCTCCTCTCCCTCTCCGCCTCCTCCAATACCACTCTTCCCCTTTCCCTTCCTCTTCTTCCTCTTCCACCACTCCAACGCCTCGCTACCTCTCACCTCTACCACCACCACTTCCTTCGCGGCGTTCCATTCTCCGGACGGCAGCCGACGTCCCGGCGGAGTGGCGACGTCCTCGGGGGTACCGGCGGCAGTTTGCGGTGCGGCGGTTCGGCGACACGGAGCCAGGAGGAGTTCAAGTATCCGGTAGGGGGACGAACCTTGCATGTGTTGCTCATGATTTTCCTTGGCGTGGCATGATGTGTTTTGGGGTAGAATGAGTATGTTTATGGGGGTTTTCTTGTGGGAATGGTCGTGCTCGTGAACGCGGATTTGTAGCATGCTTGTGGTGGTTGAATTCATCTTCCTCCCCCTTCTGTTTTGGGGTATTTTCAGGGTATTTGGGGTTAAGGGAGAAACCCTCGGATCGAACTAGGGAACCAGGTTTCTGGCGCTAAACGGCGTCGTGCCTGGTCGACGCCTTTTAGAAGGACGTCAGGGCAGTACGACGCCTTTTAGGACAGAAACCTCCATATCCGAGGTTTTACGAGTAAGGGGTTCTGGCGCTAAATGACGTCATGGGTGGACAACGTCTTTCAGAAGGACGTCGGGCCATCATGACGCCATTTAGGCAGGAAATCACCCCGACTGAGGGTCTGTCAGTTCGGGGATTCTGGAACTAAAAGACGTCGTGGGAGGGCGACGCGATTCGTAAAAGCGTCGGGTAACCATGACGCCTTTTAAGGCAGAAATTCCCTGATTAATGTTTTTTGGAAATCCGGGATTTTCGGTGTGAATGGCGTCGGAGGATGTCGACGCCTTTCAAAAGGCGGCCTCTGGTGTCGACGCCTTTTAGGCCAGATTTCGTGGTCGGTGTTTTATGAACTAGTTTAAGGAGCTTGAATGGCGTCGGCCTTGGGCGACGCGATTCAAGATAGAACAACACTAATTCATGCCAGTAAAATGTGTTCATACTGCTAGATAGTTGGTTAATGCATGCTTTAGTATACTCGGTAGAAATGGTTTCTTCATGACCGGATGGCACTGCGTGGTGTGTTGTGCGATCGCAGGCTTTTCACGTGACCGGATCGTACCGTGCCGGGTTTTGGTGTTTTGTGTTACTGTGGACCTGGAGTGACAGTGTAGCGCTTTATCACCCTGTGCTGGTGGGGGCGTAGCACAACGCCGGTGGGGGCGTGGGCGGGGTGACGCCTAGTGAGAGAGGGTCACCTGGTGAACCCCGGGGTCAGCTAGTACAGGTGTCGGAGTGGTACATTCGGAGAGTCACTCATGCTGAGGGAAGGAGTAACCACCTGAGCCAGTTGGGCCGGAGTAGCTAGCGTGCTATCCGAGGGGTTACTGTTTGGTCTCAGCGGGTCGGTGTTTCCCCACTTTCGGTTGTGTGGTTGGTGTTTCCCACTTTCGGTTGTGTGGTTGGTGTTTCCCACTCTCGGAGGCGTGGTTGGCGTGTTTTGCCGAGACGCGAGTTGTAGGCTCCTTGATAGAATGATTCTAGAGATATGCATGTTACATTTCGAATGCACATGGTTCATATCGAGATTTAAGGAGTAGTGTGTTACAGCTTTACTTACCTTATCACCTGTATCTTTGTTATTGCACTTGTGGGTGCGTGAGTGGGAGGCGGGGGATCGGATGATCCCTACTGAGCCCAATTCTGGTGTGGCTCACTCCCTGCGTTTTCAGGTGTGGACCTTGTGGCGTGTGGCGGTGCGTGGTGTTCTCCTTGGTGTGCGGACTAGCCCCGATGTTGTTGTACCTTATTTCTGCATGTACTTAATTAATTTGTTGGACATGTAATTATTGTTGGACTGTGTACGGACATTATTACTTATTTCCTGCGCACTGTACTTCCTTGTGGTCCGTGTGAATGTTATATTTAATCTTGTTTAACGCTTACTCCTCCAGATGTGTGTATAAGATCCGGGTGTGAACCTGCAGTGAATGGGCCGACATCCATTTAGTGACCGGGTCTCCGGTCATAGGATGGCGGGTCGTTACAGTTGGTATCAGAGCTCAGTCTGGTCGAGTATGTGGTAAACTGGGTTAGATATCGTAGTCCAACAATAAGTACGAGTCTGTACAGGCGATGGCTGCTGGTGTAGAGTGATAGGTTATGACGTGTTTGTGTTGATTTTCGCGTTCGTGAGGTAGCGATGGCACCAAGGAAGAGAGTTTCGTTGGCTCGTGGTACGAGATCAGACGATGGTAGTTCGGAGGCAGAAGGGCATAATGTGGATCGTTTCGTGGAGGCTATGATTGGAGCTATGGGTAGATACCAGCAGGGAGACGGTAGTGAGGGATCCAATTCCCGTGGTTACCAGTTCACGGTATTGGAGCGGTTTTTGAGGTTGGAGACCCCTTCTTTCACAGGTCGACCAGTCCCAGACGAGGCAGCTCGTTGGATTAAGGAAGTGGAAAAGGCGTTTGACGTTCTTGAATGTGCTGAGAATGACAAGACCTTGTTGGCAACCTATTTGTTGAAAGATAATGCATACGAGTGGTGGGTTACCATCAAGACAAGGATGTATGCAGATAGATCCTTGAGAGAAATCCCTTGGGAGGTGTTTGTGAGAGAGTTCAGTGGACAGTACTTTCCAAGGCTCGTCCAGGAGACCAAGGAAAGAGAGTTAATGGAATTGGTGCAGAATGACATGTCAGTTCTAGATTATCATACGAAGTTTGTGGCTCTTGGAAGATTCGTCCCACACTTATCTGAGCATGAGAGATATAGAACAGAGAGATTTGTAGATGGACTCCGATATGATCTAAGGACAATGGTGGCACCTCAGGGTTGTAGAGATCTGGCGTCAGCAGTTCGATGCGCGGCAGCGGTGGAGACTCAATTTCAGCAAATGGCGAAAGGGTTGGAGCGATCGGCACGAGGGAGGCAGCAAGGCAAGAGCAAATCAACGGCCCTTCCGTCAGGCGGTTCGAGTTCCTTTGAGTTCGGGTTCCAAGAGACGTCACGTGTCGAAGATGAGGACGGTTCGGCCCAACAGATGCAGACCGTGGCTAGCAGGCAGCAGGGAAAGAGACATGATGCGGCAGATTATTGTCCCCGTTGTGGTAGGTATCACGGCAACAGGGTGTGTCCATTGGTCGCTGGTAGCTGTTTTGGCTGTGGCAGGAGGGGACATCTTGCGAGGAACTGTCCCCAGAAGAATAAGACAAGTCAGGGGCCGAGTGGTCAGTAGGAGCCCGGTACCTTATGTAGTGTTGTGTGTTCTTTCTGTGGAGATCCGAGGTTCAGGGATAGATGAACACTCTTATCTTGCCTTATTAGGTAGTAGTTGTGAACTCTTATGGCACTCTTTATGTAATTTGGGTCGTGGTGGTGATTTGGTATTGTAATGTGTACTTTGTATGGTATTATATTATGATGTTGGTCTATCAATTCTGGCGGAATCATGGAACATAAATAATTTTGTATTGATCTGATTGATCGATTGCGTGTGGGGAGCCCCGTGTAAGAGTGCGATTGGTGAGAGCATTAGCAGGATTTTGCCGACGGTTGGTCCAGGGGTTTTCTTCGATAGCGACCCCCCCCCTTTTTTTGTTGAGGTTGACTCGTAGGGAAGTTTGTTTCTTGTGGACCGAGGAGTATGAGCAGAGTTTCATTAAGTTGAGGACTCGCCTCACTTTGGCTCCAGTTTTGGTACTTCTATTAGGTTCTGGTAGAACTGTGAGGCGATGGTGCAGTCAAATTAGAGGTAGATTCTGTGATTTGACCGTGGAGGACGTGCGCAGGTGTGTCCTTTTTGAGGCGCACTGTTCTAGATAAATAGTGCTTCCCGGATCGAGTAAGGCGTATCATTGTTGAGGTGGTCTAGTAGGAAGGAGGACATGGCTGATTTTGTAATTGAATGCTTGAATTGTCGGCAAGTTAGGGTGGAACATCAGAGTGGCGCAGCGGTAGCGTGGTTGCAGTCCCTGCCGATCCCGGTGTGGAAACGGGAGCTTGTGACTTTGGGCATGTATTAGGATTGTCTTATTCCTTGGTGGAGGGAGCGTGATCTGGATTACCATTGAGCAATTGACTACGTCAGCACACTTCCTGGCTACCAAGAAGGACTGGTTAGTCGGTAAGTTGGCTGAATTGTTTGTGAGTCAGAACATCTCTTTCTGCTCGATGTGCCCTTATCCAACATGTCGGATCGGGCTTTGAGACTTACTTCTTAATTGTGGGGAAAGTTTTTGGAAGACCTTGAGTACGCGGTTAGCCTTCAGCCCGGCCTATCTTCCTGAGGCTGATGGGCGGTCAGAGAGGGTCATTCGGATTTTGGAGGTTTTGCTCGTGGTATATTGCCTAGACTGAGGAGGTTCTTGAGAGCAGCGTTGGTTTACAGTGGGGTTTTGTGTACCATAGTAGTTACCACTCTAGCTTGGCATGGCGCCTTATGAGGCATTGTTTAGATGGCTGTGTCGATCCCTTGTGATCTAGTCTGAGATTGGCAAGAGGCAGTTAGCAGGATCAGGGTTGGTATAGCAGTGTGCTAAGGTTGCCAGGGTTGTGCTATCATCGGTAAGAGACCGATCGAGTTTGAAGTTAAGGACCTCGTGTTTTTTCAAGTCTCGCCCTCCATGGGTGTGAGGAGATTTGAGAAGCAAGGTAAGCTGGGTCCGCGCCGTGCTGGGCCTCCTCCCGTTCTTGCTCGAATTGGGGAAGATTACCAGCCAGCCTTGCTGTTCAATCTTGCGGGAGTGCACGATGCGTTTCGTGTTTTGTTGCAGAGGAATGTTTAAAATCCACCCCAAGTGTTAGAATTTTCAGAACTTGAGGTCGCTGAGGATGTGTCCTTTCCAGAGTGTCTAGTGTGTTTTGAGAATCACTAGTGACAGGTCCTCCGAATCAAAGTTGTATCTGTGGACTGAGTATTTTGACAGTATCGCTCCGGGAGCGACGTGACCTGGGGGCACGAGATTGAGATGCTGGGAAACAGTTCCCTACCTTTTCTGGTAAGTTCCCATGCGAGTTAGCAGTGGAGGCATTTCGCCCTCGTTGCTTGTAGCAGGCAATTTCGGGGACGAAATTCTTTTAAGGGGGGGAGAATGAAAGGACTGAGGTTTCGGGTTCAGTTTTCCGGTCCGTGTCGGGCCGGATCCCCTGGGTTGGACCTTGAGGGGTCTTGAGAGTTTCTTCTGAATGACGTCTACACTTCACGACGCCTTTCAAACGGCGTCCTAATAGGTGGACGCCATTTAGATGAATTTCTGTTGTGCCACGTGGGCGACACGTGGGCGGGTCTCGGGCCGCGAGAGTACGGCCCCTGTCTCGTTGTCTGAACGGCGTCCATGATGGACGAAGCGATTCAGACTGCGACCCTGCGGTGTCAGTGTACGATGCCTGACATGTCAGCTGAACGGCGTCCGTGGTGGTCGACGCGTTTCAGAGAGCTGTCAGTACGGCCCGTCCTGTCATCTGATAGGCGTCTTTCTCGCTCGACGCGTTTTAGGCAGTTTCTGATTGACCCCGCGAGCCTCCCTTTCTTTCCCTCATTTCTCACCCTCTCACTCTCTCTCCTCTCCCTCTCCGCCTCCTCCGATCCCACTCTTCCCCTTTCCTTCCTCTTCTTCCTCTTCCACCACTCCAACGCCTCCCTACCTCTCACCTCTACCACCACTACTTCCTTCGCGGCGTTCCATTCTCCGGACGGCGGCCGACGTCCCGGCGGAGTGGCGACATCCTCGGGGGTACCGGCGGCGGTCTGCGGTGCGGCGGTTCGGCGACACGGAGCCAGGAGGAGTTCAAGTATCCGGTAGGGGGACGAACCTTGCATGTGTTGCTCGTGATTTTCCTTGGCGTGGCATGATGTGTTTTGGGGTAGAATGAGTATGTTTAGGGGGGTTTTCTTGTGGGAATGGTCGTGCTCGTGAACGTGGATTTGTAGCTTGCTTGTGGTGGTTGAATTCCTCTTCCTCCCCCTTCTGTTTTGGGGTATTTTCGGGGTATTTGGGGTTAAGGGAGAAACCCTCGGATCGAACCAGGGAACCAGGTTTCTGGCGCTAAACGGCGTCGTGCCTGGTCGACGCCTTTTAGAAGGACGTCAGGGCAGTACGACGCCTTTTAGGACAGAAACCTCCCTATCCGAGGTTTTACGAGTAAGGGGTTCTGGCGCTAAATGACGTCATGGGTGGACGACGCCTTTCAGAAGGACGTCGGGCCATCATGACGCCATTTAGGCAGGAAATCACCCCGACTGAGGGTCTGTCAGTTCGGGGATTCTGGGACTAAAAGACGTCGTGGGAGGGCGACGCGATTCGTAAAAGCGTCGGGTAACCATGACGCCTTTTAAGGCAGAAATTCCCTGATTAATGTTTTTTGGAAATCCGGGATTTTCGGTGTGAATGGCGTCGGAGGATGTCGACGCCTTTCAAAAGGCGGCCTCTGGTGTCGACGCCTTTTAGGCCAGACTTCGTGGCCGGTGTTTTATGAACTAGTTTAAGGAGCTTGAATGGAGTCGGCCTTGGGCGACGCGATTCAAGACAGAACAACACTAATTCATGCCAGTAAAATGTGTTCATTCTGCTAGATAGTTGGTTAGTGCATGCTTTAGTATACTCAGTAGAAATGGTTTCTTCATGACCGGATGGCACTGCGTGGTGTGTCGTGCGATAGCGGGCTTTTCACGTGACCGGATCGTACTGTGCCGGGTTTTGGTGTTTTGTGTTACTGTGGACCTGGAGTGACAGTGTAGCGCTTTATCACCCTGTGCTGGTGGGGGCGTGGGCGGGGTGACGCCTAGTGAGAGAGGGTCACCTGGTGAACCCCGGGGTCAGCTAGTACCGGTGTCGGAGTGGTACATTTGGAGAGTCACTCATGCTGAGGGAAGGAGTAACCACCTGAGCCAGTTGGGCCGGAGTAGCTAGCGTGCTATCCGAGGGGTTACTGTTTGGTCTCAGCGGGTCGGTGTTTCCCCACTTTCGGTTGTGTGGTCGGTGTTTCCCACTTTCGGTTGTGTGGTTGGTGTTTCCCACTCTCGGAGGCGTGGTTGGCGTGTTTTGCCGAGACGCGAGTTGTAGGCTCCTTGATAGAATGATTCTAGAGATATGCATGTTACATTTCGAATGCACATGGTTCATATCGAGATTTTAGGAGTAGTGTGTTACAGCTTTACTTACCTTATCACCTGTAACTTTGTTATTGCACTTGTGGGTGCGTGAGTGGGAGGCGGGGGATCGGATGATCCCTACTGAGCCCAATTCTGGTGTGGCTCACTCCTTGCGTTTTCAGGTGTGGACCTTGTGGCGTGTGGCGGTGCATGGTGTTCTCCTTGGTGTGCGGACCAGCAGCTATCTCAGTTCCCGGGGTATGCCCCGATGTTGTTGTACTTTATTTCTGCCTGTACTTAATTAATTTGTTGAACATGTAATTATTGTTGGACTGTGTACGGACATTATTACTTATTTTCTACGCACTGTACTTCCTTGTGGTCCGTGTGAATGTTATATTTAATCTTGTTTAACGCTTACTCCTCCAGATGTGTGTATAAGATCCGGGTGTGAACCTGCAGTTAATGGGCCGACATCCATTTAGTTACCGGGTCTCCGGTCATAGGATGGCGGGTCGTTACATGAGAGGTAGGGAGGTGTTGGAGTGGTGGAAGAGGAAGAAGAGGAAGGGAAAGGGGAAAAGAGAGTCGGAGAGGGCGGAGAGGGCGAGGAGAGAGAGAGTGAAGGCGAGAATGAGGGAAAGGAGGGGAGGCTCACGGGATCAATTTGAAACTGGCTAAAACGCGTCGACCGAGACGGACGCCTATCAGACGAAAGGACGGGCCGTACTGACAGCGCTCTGAAACGCGTCGACCACCACGGACGCCGTTCAGCTGACAAGACCGGCACCGTACACTGACATCGCAAGTTCGCAGTCTGAATGACGTCGTCCATCATGGGGTCGTTCAAACGACAAGACAGGGGCCGTACTCTCGCGGCCCGAAACCCGCCCACGTGGCACCCACGTGGCACAACAGCAATAGACTTAAATGGCGTCCACCCAGCCAGACGCCGTTTGAAAGGCGTCGTACAGTGCAGACGTCATTCAGTCAAAATTCTCAAGACCCCTCAGGGTCGAAACCAGGGGATCTGGCCCGAACCTGACCCGAATATTGAACCCGAAACCTCAGTCCTTACATTCTCCCCCCCTTAAAAGAATTTCGTCCTCGAAATTGCAACCGCTCACATGATACACACGGCTAACCATCACATGCCGGCAACACAGATAACAACAATCATTCTCACCATCCACACACACTGGGCTCCACATAACTCGCCAATGAAATCCACACCAAGCTAACCAAGATTCTTAATTCTGACAAAAAGCTAATAGATCGAAATAACCATACATTAGCAAGGCACATATTACAAAACTGATTCTCCGTCATGCCCAAGTACATAAAAGTGCCACAAGAGTTCACAACCACTTCCGAATAAGACAAGATAAAAGTGCTCATCTAGCCCAGCCTCTCGGACCTCCACCAAGAGACGCAACACCACTCAACGCCCGGGGCTCCTACTGACCACTCGGCTCCTGACCTGCCTTATTCTTCTGGGGAGAGTTCCTCGCGAGATGTCCCTTCCTACCACAGCCAAAACAGCTACCAGTGATCAATCGACATATTCGATTGCCATGATACCTGCCACAACGGGGACAATGGTCCGCAGCATCCCGCCTCGCTTCCTGTTGCCACAAGACCTCCGTCTGCATCAGCTGAATCGAACCATCTTCATCCTCATCACAAGGCACCTCTTGGAACTCGAGCTCAAAGGAACTCGAACCGCCTGACGAAAAGACCGATGATCTGTCCATGCTTTGCTGCTTCCCTTGTGCTGATTGCTCCGACTCCTTCACCACTCGTTGGAACTGGATCTCCACCGCTGCCGCGCACCGAACTGCTGACGCCAGATCCTTACAACAATGAGCTGCCATAAATTCTCTCAGATCATGCCGAAGCCCATCCACAAATTTCTCCGTCCTACGATCCGCATGCTCAGATATGTGTGGAGCAAATCTTCCCAGGGCTACAAATTTCATCTGATATTCTAGAACTGACATATCACTCTGCACCAATTCCATAAACTCCCTTTCCTTGGCCCACCGAACGTGCCTCGGAAAGTACTGTCCACTAAACTCTCTCACAAAGTCTTCCCAAGGGATCTCTCTCAAAGACCTATCTGGAAACATCATCCCCTTGATGGTAACCCACCAATCATAAGCATTGTCCATCAGCAAGTAGGTTGCCAACAAGGTCTTGTCATTCTCAGCACATTCGAGAACATCAAATCCCTTCTCCACTTCCTTAATCCAATGAGCTGCTGTGTCTGGAACTGGTTGACCCGTGAAAGAAGGGGGTTTCAACTTCAAGAACCGCTCCATCACCATGGACTGTCCACCTCGAGAATTGGACCCTTCACTTCCATCTCGCTGCTGGTATCTAGACGTTGCCCCAATCATAGCTTCCATGAAACGATCCACATTATGCCCCTCTGCCCTCGAACTACCATCATCTACTCTCGAACCACGAGCCACCGGAACTCTCCTCTTCGGTGCCTTCACTACCCCACAGATACGAAAATTGAACCAAAACACGCCAAAACCTACCAATCTACACCAGCAGCCATCGCCTGTACAGACCCGTACTTATTATTGGACTATAATATCTAACCTAGTTTACCACATACTCGACCAGACTAAGCTCTGATACCATCTATAACGACCCGCCATCCTATGACCGGAGACCCGATCACTAAATGGATGTCGGCCTATTAACTGCGGGTTCACACCCGGATCTCACACAACACATCTGGAGGAGTAAGCGTTAAACGAGGATAAATATAACAATCACATGAACTACAAAGATATTACAAGTGCGCAGGAAGGAAGATAACAATGTCCGTATACAGTCCAACAATCATTACATGGTCCAACAAATTAAATAAGTACAGGCAGAAGCAAAGTACAACAACATCGGGGCATACCCCGGAACTGAGATAGCTGTTGGTCCGCACACCAAGGAGACACCACACGCCGCCACACTCCCACACCCACAAGTGCAATAACACATATGTAAGGTAAGTAAATAAAGCAGTAAACATAGCTCTCTAACCTGATATGAAACGTGCGCACAAGCAAAGTAACAGGCACAGTTCTAAGTAATCCGAAGACCAACACAAAGCCACAACTCATAACCAAGGTCCAACGAAGCGACCAAACCACACTGTCGATTGCCGACAAACGTCGCCTCACAACACCACCAACACTCACGCCTGTCCGCCCCTACAGTGTTCCGGGGCACCGTAGGGTGAGGCAGTGAGTCAAACTAGGACTAACTGGGACCAGTGAACCACCACTGCCCAGCTACGTGTGCACACAAGCAGTCTAGACTAGTGTCCTACAGACCGGATTTCCTCCACGCCAGGCATCGGCGCTTCAGGAGGGCCCTGGGGACCGGCGAAACCCCCGTCAAGCCGAAGCTACAGGAACTACCCACAACCCTAACCTCCCGGGCTGCGTCAGGCCAAAGGGCGAAGGGTACCGCTCGTAACCTTGATCACAGGTCACATCAGGCCCAGTGGCTAAGGGGTAAAACAACTCCAACAGTACCACAACCAGCTCTACAGTAAGAAACGTGCCGGAAGCTGCCATGACAAATAGGGAAACCCCGACCCACTGAGACCAAACAGCAACCCCTCGGATAGCGCACCGGCTACTCCGGCCCGATGGGCTCAAGGTGGTTCTACTTCCCTCAGCCATAGGTGAAAACACAACATGTACCACCTCCCCACTGGTACTAGCAACAATGCCTCACAGACACCAAGGCTCTACCCCTTCGGCACAAGGAGACAACGTAAACCACAACGGTTCCAATTCCATATCCGCATAAGCACACACACACATAGATGATGTAATTCCATTCACGCAGAAATACTCAGTCTCAGTGTACAACTTAAAGCATGCATTTGAACCATCCAACCGTGAAACATGTGTTAATAACAAGAGTTAATGTAGTTCTGTCTTGAATCGCGTCGACCGAGGCCGACGCCATTTAAGTCCCTCAAACTGGTTCATTTAAACCCGAGCTCAGATTATGCCTTAAAACGCGTCCTCCTGGGAAGCCGCCCTTTAAAAGGCGTCAGCGTCCTCAAACGACATTCACACCAAATTCCGAGATTGCAGAAACCTCAGTCGGGGTGATTTCCTGCCTAAATGGCGTCATGCTGGCCCGTCGCCATTCTAAATGGCGTCGTCCAGGCATGACGTCATTTAGCGCCAGAACCCCAAACTCACAGAACCTCAAGCAGGGAGGTTTCTGCCTAAATGGCGTCGTGCTGGCCCGTCGCCATTCTAAATGGCGTCGTTCAGGCTCGACGTCATTTAGCAGCAGAAACCTGGTTCTATGGTTCAACCCGAGGGTTTCCCCCCTTCCACCCCAAACACCCCAAAACTGCCTAAAACAGAAGAGGAAGAAAGGGAAACCGAACTACCACAAGTATCCCACAATTCCACGTTCATAAACACGGCCATTCCCATAAGAAAACCCTCTTAACATGCTCATTCTACCCAAAACACATCATGCCACGCCATGGAAATCACGAGCAAGATAAACACAGTCCATGCAAGGTTCGTCCCCTACCGGTTCTTGAACTCCTCTAGGCTCCGTGCCGCCGACCTGCCGCACCGCAGACCACCGTCGGTACCCCCGAGGACGTCGTCACTCCGCCGGGACGTTAGCCGCCGTCTGGAGAATGGAACACCGCGAAGGAAGTGGTGGTGGTAGAGGTGAGAGGTAGGGAGGTGTTGGAGTGGTGGAAGAGGAAGAAGAGGAAGGGAAAGGGGAAAAGAGAGTCGGAGAGGGCGGAGAGGGCGAGGAGAGAGAGAGTTAAGGCGAGAATGAGGGAAAGGAGGGGAGGCTCGTGGGATCAATCTGAAACTGGCTAAAACGCGTCGACCGAGACGGACGCCTATCAGACGACAGGACGGGCCGTACTGACAGCGCTCTAAAACGCGTCGACCACTAAGGACGCCGTTCAGCTGACAAGACCGGCACCGTACACTGACATCGCAAGGTCGCAGTCTGAATGGCGTCGTGCATCATGGACGCCGTTCAGACGACAAGATAGGGGCCGTACTCTCGCGGCCCGAAACCCGCCCACGTGGCACCCACGTGGCACAACAACAACAGACTTAAATGGCGTCCACCTAGCTAGATGCCGTTTGAAAGGCGTTGTGGAGTGCAGACGTCATTCAGTCAAAATTCTCAAGACCCCTCAGGGTCGAAACCAGGGGATCCGGCCCGAACCCGACCCGAATACTGAACTCGAAACCTCAGTCCTTACACCTCCAGATGTGTTGTGTGAGATCCGGGTGTGAACCCGCCGTTAATGGGCCGACATCCATTTAGTGATCGGGTCTCAGGTCATAGGATGGCGGGTCGTTACAGATGGTATCAGAGCTCAGTCTGGTCGATTATGTGGTAAACTAGGTTAGATATTATATTCCAACAATAAGTACGAGTCTGTACAGGCGATGGCTGCTGATGTAGATTGGTAGGTTTTGACGTGTTTTGGTTCAATTTTCGTGTCTGTGGGGTAGTGATGGCACCGAAGAGGAGAGTTCCGTTGGCTCGTGGTTCGAGAGAAGATGATGGTAGTTCGAGGGAAGAAGGACATAATGTGGATCGTTTCATGGAAGCTAGGATTGGGGCTATGTCTAGATACCAACAGGGAGTTGGAAGTGAGGGGTCCAATTCCCAAGGTGGCCAGCCCATGGTGATGGAGCGGTTCTTGAAGTTGAAGCCCCCTTCTTTCACGGGTCAACCAGTTCCAGACGCGGCAGCTCATTGGATTAAGGAGGTAGAGAAGGCGTTTGATGTGCTTGAATGTGCTGAGAGTGACAAGACCTTGTTGGCAACCTACTTGCTGAAGGACAATGCTTATGATTGGTGGGTTACCATCAAGGGGATGATGTTTCCAGATAGGTCCTTGAGAGAGATCCCTTGGGAAGGCTTTGTGAGAGAGTTTAGTGGAAAGTACTTTCCGAGGCACGTTCGGAGGGCCAAGGAAAGGGAGTTTATGGAATTGGTGCAGAATGATATGTCAGTTCTAGAATATCAGATGAAATTTGTAGCTCTGGGAAGATTTGCTCCACACATATCTGAACATGAGGAACAAAGGACGGGGAAATTTGTGGATGGACTTCGGCATGATCTGAGAGAATTTGTGGCAGCTCATTGTTGTAAGGATCTGGCGTCAGCAGTTCGGTGCGCGGCAGCGGTGGAGACTCAGTTCCAACAAATGGTGAAGGAGTCGGAGCAATCAGCACAAGGGAAGCAGTAGGGCAAGGATAGATCTGCGGTCTTTTCGTCAGGCGGTTCGAGTTCCTTTGAGCTCGAGTTCCAAGAGGTACCTTGTGATGAGGATGAAGATGGTTCGGTTCAGCAGATGCAGACGGAGGTCAACTGGCAACAGGAAGCGAGGCGGGATGCTGCGGACCGTTGTCCCCGTTGTGGCAGGTATCATGGCAATCGGATATGTCCATTGATCACTGGTAGTTGTTTTGGCTGTGGTAGGAAGGGACATCTCGCGAGGAACTGTCCCCAGAAGAATAAGACAGGTCAGGAGCCGAGTGTTCAGTAGGAGTCCGAGACATCGATTGGTGTTGCGTCTCTTAGTGGAGGTCCGAGAGGCTAGGCTAGATAAGTACTTTTATCTCGTCTTATTCGGTTGTGGTTGTGAACTCTTGTGGTACTTTTATGTACTTGGGCATGACGGAGAATCAGTTTTGTAACTTGTGCCTTGCTAATATATGTTTATTTCGATCTATCAGCTTTTTGTCAGAATTGAGAATCTTGGTTAGCGTGGTGTGGGTTTGGTTGGCTAGTTATGTGGAGCCCAGTGTGTGTGATTGGTGAGAATGATTGTTGTGATCCGTGTTGCCAGGTATGTACTGGTTAGCTGAGATTATCGTTGAGCGGTTGCAAATTTCGAGGACGAAATTCTTTTTAAGGGGGGGAGAATGTAAGGACTGAGGTTTTGGGTTCAGTATTCGGGTCGGGTTCGACACGTTTCAGAGCACTGTCAATACGGCCCGTGCTGTCGTCTGATAGGCGTCCATCTCGGTCGACGCGTTTTAGCCAGTTTTTGATTGACCCCGCGAGCCTCCCCTTCTTTCCCTCATTCTCGCCTTCACTCTCTCTCTCCTCGCCCTCTCCGCCTCTCTTTTCCCCTTTCCCTTCCTCTTCTTCCTCTTCCACCACTCCAACACCTCCCCACCTCTCACCTCTACCATCACCGCTTCCTTCGCGGCGTTCCATTCTCCATGTAAGGGCTGAGGTTTCGGGTTCAGTATTCGTGTCGGGTTCGGGCCGGATCCCCTGGTTTGGACCCTGTAGGGTCTTGAGAGTTTCTGACTGAATGACGTCAGCACTGCTCGACGCCTTTCAAAAGGCGTCATGTTGTGTGGACGCCATTTAGGTCTGCTTGTTGTTGTGCCACGTGTGCGCGACGTGGATGGGTTTCGGGCCGCGAGAGTACGGCCCCTGTCTCGTTGTCTGAACGGTGTCCATGATGGTCGACGCGATTCAGACTGCGACCTCTGTGATGTCAGTGTACGGCGCCAAAGCGTTGTCAGTACGGCCTGCCACATCGTCTGAACAGCGTCCATGGTGAGCGACGCGTTTCAGAACGGTGTCAGTACGGCCCGTCCTGTCAGACTGATTGGCGTTTGTCTCGATCGACGCGTTTTAGCCAGATTCAGATAGACCCCGCGAGCCTCCCCTTATTTCCCTCATTTTCGCCTCCACCCTCTCTCTCTTCGCTCTCTCCGCCCTCTCCGACCCTCTTTTCCCCTTCCCTTCCTCTTCTTCCTCTTCCACCACTCCAACACCTCCCTACCTCTCACCTCTACCACCACCACTTCCTTCACGGCGTTCCATTCTCCGGACGGCGGCCGACGTCCCGGCGGAGTGGCGGCATCCTCGAGGGTACCGGCGGCGGTTTGCGGTGCAGCGGGTCGGCTGCACGGAGCTTGGAGGAGTTCAAGAACCGGTAGGGGGACGAACCTTGCATGGACTGTGGTTGTCTTGCTCATGATTTCCTTGGCGTGGCATGATCTGTTTTGGGTTAGAATGAGCATGTTTAGGGGGTTTTCTTGTGGGAATGGCCGTGTTCGGGATCGTGGAATTGTAGCATGCTCATGGTAGTTTGATTTCCCTTTTCTCCCCCTTCTGTTTTGGGCGTTTTGGGGTGTTTGGGGTTAAGGGAGAGACCCTCGGATCGAACCAGGGAACCAGGTTTCTGGCGCTAAACGGCGTCGTGCCTGGTCGACGCCTTTTATAAGGACGTCAGGGCAGTACGACGCCTTTTAGGGCAGAAACCTCCCTGTTCGAGGTTTCGCGAGTACGGAGTTTTGGCTAAAAGACGTCATGTATGGACGACGCCTTTTAGAAGGACGTCGGACCATCATGACACCTTTTAGGCGGGAAATGACCCCGATGGAGGGTTATGCAATCGGGAATTCCGTGGTGAATAGCGTCTTTAAGCTGTACGAATATGGAATGGTTCGAATGCATACTTTAAGCTGTACGCTGAGACGGAGGATTACTGTGTGAATGGAATCATGTTGTGTGTGTGTGTGCTTATGCGAATATGGAATCGGAATAACTGTGGTTTACGTTTGTCACCATGGGCCGATGGGGAAGGGCCATGGTGTCTGTGAGGCATTGTCCCGTACCGGTGGGAGGAGGGGTACATGTTGTGTTTTACCTTTGGCTGAGGGAAGCATAACCACCTTGAGCCCGTCGGGTCGGAGTAGCCGGTGCGCTATCCGAGGGGTTGCTGTTTGGTCTCAGCGGGTCGGGGTTTCCCTGTTTGTCGTGGTAGCTTCCGGCGCGTTTCTTGCTGTGGAGCTGGTTGTGGTACTGTTGGAGTTGTCTTACCCCTGTAGCCACTGGGCCAGATGTGACCTTTGATCAAGGTTACGAGTGGTACCCTTCGCCCTTTGGCCTGACGCAGCCCGGGAGGTTAGGGTTGTGGGTAGTTCCTGTAGCTTCGGCTTGACGGGGGTTCGCCGGTCCCCAGGGCCCTCCTGAAGCGCCGAGGCCTGGCGTGGAGGCAATCCGGTCGGTAGGACAGTAGTCTAGACTACTTGTGTGCACACGTAGCTGGGCAGTGGTTGTACACTGGTCCCAGTTAGTCCTAGTTTGGCTCACTGCATCACCCTACAGTGCCCCGGAACACTGTAGGGGGGGACAGGCGTGAGTAGTGGTGGTAGTGTTATGAGGCGACGTTTGACTTCGGTCGATAGTGTGGTTCAGTCGCTTTGTGGACTTTGACTGTGAGACGTGACTTTGTGTTTGGTTCTTCGGGTTACTTTGAACTGTTCCTGCTACACTGCTTATGCGTATGTTTCATATCAGATTAGGGTGCTATGTTTACTGCTTTATTTAATTGCCATATATCCATATTGTTGCACTTGTGGGTGTGTGAGTGGGAGGCAGGGGATCGGATGATCCCCACTGAGCCCAATTCTGGTGTGGCTCACTCCCTGTGGTTTCAGGTGTGGACCTCGCGGCGTGTGGTGTCTCCTTGGTGTGCGGACCAGCAACTGTCTCAGTTCCGGGGTATACCCCGATGTTGTTGTACTTTACTTCTGCCTGTACTTATTTAATTTGTTGGACCATGTAATTATTGTTGGACTGTATACGGACATTGTTATCTTCCCTCCTGCGCACTTGTTATATCTTTGTAGTCCGTGAGATTGATATATTTAGCCTTGTTTAGCGCTTAGTCCTCCAGATGTGTTGTGTGAGATCCGGGTGTGACTCCGCAGTTAATGGGCCGACATCCATTTAGTGATCGGCTCTCCGGTCATAGGATGGCGGGTCGTTACACTCCGGACGGCGGCCGACGTCTCGGCGGAGTGGCGACGTCCTCGGGGGTACCGGCGGCGGTCTGCGGTGCGGCGGGTCGGCGGCACGGAGCTTGGAGGAGTTCAAGAACCGGTAGGGGGACGAACCTTGCGTGGATTCTACACGTTTCATCCGTAGTTTTCATGTGATGCATGATGTGTTTGGGGATAGAACGAGTATGTTTAGGAGCTTCCTTGATGGGGATGAGAGTTTCTGTGAATGTGGATTTGTGATGGTTTAGCTTGCCCCTCTTCCTCCTCCGTTTGGTTTGATTTTGGGGCATTTGGGGGTGAAAAGGGAGCCCTCGGGCTGAGGACAGAACTCGGTTTCTGGCGCTAAAAGACGTCATGTATGGACGATGCCTTTTAGAAGGACGTCGGGACATCATGACGCCTTTTAGGCAGAAATCGCTCCACCGAGTCTCTGTCAGTTCAGAGAATCTGGCGCTAAAAGACGTCATGTATGGACGACGCCTTTTAGAAGGATGTCGGGCCATCATGACGCCATTTAGGTAGGAAATCACCCCGACTGAGGTCTCTGCAATCTTGGAATTTGGTGTGAATGGCGTCTGAGGACGCTGACGCCTTTTAAAGGGTGGCTTCCCAGGACGACGCGTTTTAAGACATAACCTGAGGTCGGGTTTTAATGAACCAGTTTGAGGGACTTGAATGGCGTCGGCCTCGGTCGACGCGATCCAAGACAGAACTGCATTAACTCTTGTTATTAACACATGTTTCACGGTTGAATGGTTCAAATGCATACTTTAATGGTACATCAAGGCGGAGGTTTACTGTGTGGATGGAATCATGTCATGTGTGTGTGTACTTATGCGGAAATGGAATTGTAACAACTGTGGTTTACGTTTGTCACCATGTCCCGATGGGGCAGGGCCTTGGTGTCTGTGAGGCATTTTTGCCGTACCGGTGGGGGAGTGGTACATGTTGTGTTTTACCTTTGGCTAAGAGAAGCAGAACCACCTTGAGCCCGTCGGGCCGGAGTAGCCGGTGCGCTATCCGAGGGGTTGTTGGTTGGTTTCAGCGGGTCGAAGTTTCCCTGTTTGTCGTGGCAGCTTCCGGCGCGTTTCTTGCTGTGGAGCTGGTTGTGGTACTATTGGAGTTGTTTTACCCCTTAGCCACTGGGCCTGATGTGACCTGTGATCAAGGTTACGAGTGGTACCCTTCGCCCTTTGGCCTGACGCAACCCGGGAGGTTAGGGTTGTGGGTAGTTCCTATAGCTTCGGCTTGACAGGGGTTTCGCCGGTCCCCAGGGCCCTCCTGAAGCGCCGAGGCTTGGCGTGGAGGAAGTCCAGTCGGTTGGACAGTAGTCTAGACTGCTTGTGTGCACACGTAGCTGGGCAGTGGTGGTTCACTAGTCCCAGTTAGTCCTAGTTTGACTTACTGCCTCACCCTACGGTGCCCCGGAACACTGTAGGGGCGGACAGGCGTGAGTGTTGGTGGTGTTGTGAGGCGACGTTGTCTGCGGTTGACAGTGTGGTGTGGTCGCTTCGTTGGACCTTGGTTTTGAGTCGTGGTATTGTGTGGGGTTACTCGGATTACTGAGAACTGTTCCTGCTTCATTGCTTGTGCGTGCATTTCATATCAGGTTTTGGGAGCCATGTTTACTGCCTTATTTAATTGCCATATATCTGTATTCTTGCACTTGTGGGTGTGTGAGTGGGAGGCGGGGATCGGATGATCCCTACTGAGCCCAATTCTGGTGTGGCTCACTCCCTGCGGTTTTAGGTGTAGACCTCGTGGCGTGTGACGGCGTGTGGCGTCTCCTTGGTGTACGGACCAGCAGCTATCTCAGTTCCGGGGTATGCCCCGATGTTGTTGTACTTTACTTCTGCCTGTACTTATTTAATTTGTTGAACCATGTAATTATTGTTGGACTGTATACGGACATTGTTAGTCTCTTTCTTGCGCACATGTACTCTCCTTGTAGTCCGTGAGATTGTTATATTTAGCCTTGTTTAACGCTTACTCCTCCAGATGTGTTGTGTGAGATCCGGGTGTGAACCCGCAGTTAATGGGCCGACATCCATTTAGTGATCGGGTCTCCGGTCATAGGATGGCGGGTCGTTACAGCATTGTTCTCTTATCACCTGAAGGTGTCACTATTCTACAAGTCTTTCTGCTTGCCTTTCATGTTACTAATAATATAGTTGAATATGAGACTCTTCTTGCCGGTCTCGAGGTTGCTTATTTGCATGGTGCCACCAAGCTTAGGATTGTAGGTGATAGTAAGCTAATCCTTCGCCAAGTGCTTACTAAGTATTGTACCCTTGATCCCAAACTCAAGTCTTATCATGAATTGACTTCATCTTATGTCATGCTTTTCACTAAACTGATTTTCGTTCATGTTCCTCGGAATTAGAATATCTTAGCTGACGCTTTAGCTTCTCTCGCATCATCCCTGAATTTCCCAATCAGCAGGCATTCCGAATCAATCATCATTCATAGGCGTCTCTCTCCTGTTGTAGAGAGTCCTTCCTTTCTTAAGGTTAAGGAGAAAGTGCTGAAGAAGGTCAGAGATGGGGATATTGTGGAGAAGCGAGAAATTATGCTATTGGAACTGCAAGAAGAGATGGAAGATGAATAGAAACCATAGTTTTATGAGATTGCCAAATACTGTGAAGATCAATCCTACCCTGAAAAGGCCACAACTGAGGAGAACAGGGCTATCAGGAGAGTTGCTTAGAGATACACTCTAGTTGGAGGAGCACTTTATAAACGAGGTTTTGATGGTGTTCTTATGAGATGCTTGGATGAAGATGAGCTTTGAAAAATCATGAAAGGAGCTCATGCAGGGGTTTGCGGTGGCCACGTTAATGGACAAATGTTATCAAAGAAGATCCTTAGACAGGGATTCTACTGGCCCATCATGGAAGAAGACTGTGTAGGGTATGTTCATAGGTGTGCTAAGTGTCAACTTCATGCCGACAAGATCCATTCCCCCGCATCTTCGCTCCATCCTGTTTCCTCCACATGGCCTTTCTCCATGTGGTCTTTTGACATCGTTGGACCTCTTGGTGATCCCAATTCCGGCATTAAGTAGAAATCCTTCATTCTCACTGCAACATAGTACTTCACCAAGTGGGCAGAAGTTGAAGCTTACGCGGAAGTCAAAGCGTCTACAATATGCAAATTTATTATGAAGAACATCATCACAAGATTCTGAATTTCAAGCACCATCATCATCGACAATGGACCACAGTTCATATCACAAGAATTGAAGGATCTCTGCAACATGTATAAAATTGCATAGTATCACTCGTCTCCATATTATCCGCAAGGCAATGGCCAAGTAGAGGCAACTAATAAGACTTTGATAAAAATTATCAAGAAAACATGCAAGTCTAATTGATACACAGACTGGCCAGAAAAATTAATGGAGGCTTTATGGGCATACCGAACTTCAATCCGCACGCCCACTAGGCAGACTCCCTTCTCTTTGGTCCTCTGAACAGAGTTGCTTCGCTCCTTATTTCATCATTTTCATATTCCTTAACATTCGGAATGGAGGCGGTAGTTCCATACGAAGTCCTCATCCCATCCTTAAGAGTAGTACACTTGAATAAGGAGTTTTCCTTTAATGAGCACCGCTCAGCACTCCTGGCTCAATTGAAACTCTTTGACGAGAAAAGATGGTCAACCGCTAACCATGCACGGGTATGTCAAAATAGATTAGCACATTTTTATCAAAAGAAAGTCATTCAACGAAAATTCAAAGTTGGTTAAATGTTTGTTAAAAGAATCTTTGTAAAACCTGATGGTCCACATTCTAAGCTCCAACCCAATTAGGAAGGTCCTTATGTTATCTTGCATGCTTTTCCCGGTAATGCCTATCGCTTAGTTAATGCAGAAGGGCAAGAGTTAACTCATCCCTGAAATGGTCTCTATCTTAAGAACTACTACCCTTAGATAAGTTTGTCGATCAGCATGGTGCAAGGACCAGCGGGGTCTGAAAATTTGAAAACTCGAAGTCCCTCGTTAGTCTTTGATAATCTAATCCAAACGCATTATTGCACCCAAACGTGTTTGGTTCGTGAGTAACAAGAGATGCAAAGCCTAAAGAATGTCGAAAGCTTGACTAAGGGTGTGAAGTACAACTTATTCTTTTTAAAAGAAAACTTCTATTTTTACTCTGAGCTCACGATGTCAGAACGAGGCCTAGAATAGACTACTGAAAATACCCGCCGTCTTAGTAGGAGGCCGTCATAAGAAAAAAGGGGGAGACCCGCCCTACGAAAAGGCAAAACACAAAAGGCAAAAGCCAACAAGATCAAAAGGCTACTCAACATTACAAATGTTACATCAAAAGGCCATAAAATCAAACAAAAGGGAGGGCAAAATCGATAAATATCCCGTGGAAGTGAAAATGACCGAACCCCAACATATAATAGGATAAAGGAGGGACATCTTTCTGGGTCTCCGAAACCCTCTCGTGGGCCTTCTAAACCAATTCTTCTTTTCCTCCTAAAGAGGCATACTCCAAACTTGATGAATAACTTAGGTTGACTAAAGGTCGGACCATCCAATGGGATCACGATCATGAACATAACTCAAGCACGATGAGTTTGGATTAGGTCGTTAAAGAATGATTTAGGAATTAAGTTAATCTATAAATATACTCTTTCGATCCAAGTACCATGCTGGTCTTCAGTTTATTCGTTGATGTCTTATTTCAAAACAAAAAAAAAAATTAAATATTTCAAAACCACAAAAAAAAATTGAATATTTCAAAACAAAAAAAAATTGAATATTTCAAAACAACAAAAAATTGAATATTTCAAAATAAAAAAAATTAAATATTTTAAAACAACCAAAAAATTGAATATTTCAAAACCACAAAAAAATTTTTTGAATATTTCAAAACAAAAGAAAATTGAATATTTCAAAACCCTAAAAAAATTGATATTTCGAAAATTGTAATTGCAAAATAAAAATATTTCAATTAGCATTTGTTTGTCACATCATGTGTGTTGTATCCTTTCTATTTTCAATGAGTATTTGCATGCTTGTATGTTGCATTTTTCTATTTATTCTCCTTTAATCATCTTTATTTACCTTCATTAAATAAAGGCTTCGCCCCTTGACCCTTCTACCGAGGATAGGATCAAGTAACTAGTTACTTAACTGGGCAGGAGGCTAAGTCCGAACAGATATTTAATTTGTTTGTTCAAGCCATGCGCAGGTATGTAAGGGAGGTCAACAGAGAAGAGTACAAAGGCGATTCAAGTGTAAAGTAGCTCCCTTCATATATATCAAAAGAGTTTGTGTACAAGATGTAAGCCCATCCACAGGACTTTTAAAACAAAAGGAAGATACATCATGATGGCAGCCTTCACGACTGACTATCCCCCGCGGCCTCATCAAACTGACTCTAGGCCTCGTCTGGTCCATTTGGCCTATGATTCGGTGGCAATGGTGGTCCCATGGCGCTCGGCCCAGCCTGGCCATAAGGTACTACTATACTGGTCATGAATGCACTCGCCTGTCCTCGATCCAGCACCCGCTGTCGCGCACGCTGGTATCGAGCCTCTATGCTCTGGCGCTCGTGCCTCACAACCGATAGCCGGCCCTGAAGACTCTCCAACTTGACTCGGTCATGATCCCTCTCCTCGGTCAAGATCTCCAGCCGAACCTGGAGTCGTGCAAGCTCTCGAGGAAGATCGCCGACAGAAAGTCTGGCTAACTTCTCTTCTAGCTCAGCAACATGGGCTGCTGAACTACGGGCCTGTGCCACCTCGACATCTATCTCTCCAAGAGCCAAGTAGAGCTCTTGTACCTGTAATAAAAGACATTGTTAGCTAGCTAATCAAGCAAGCAAAAGATATCAAGAATCAAGTCAAAGACTTACCCGAGTTGCAGCATCTGCCTCAGCCTGAGTGGCTCGGCGAATGGTGGAAGCCAGCTGACTCCACAAGTCGGCAAGGGCAGCCTCATGATTGGCAGAGGAAGATGAAGTGCCAGCAGTAGCAGAATTAGGGGAAGGAGCCGCGTGCGTACAAGCGGCTCGCTGTAACAAAAGGGGACCATTTTCAGTGGATTAGCGCTAAAACAATTTAATAAAGAAATCATTCATAATGCTATTCATGCATGTTGCACTTACCAGCTTTTTCAACTCTTTATAAATTTGTTCCAGTTGAGCCTCGGCATCCTGAAGATGACCTCGGAGAGTGATGATGGTGGCGTCTCATGCATCCTGCATGTTCATACCATCTCATGTCATGCATTCACACATATAAGCAAGATAATTAATAAAATGAAAGACGCATTCATAGCATACACATCATGATACTTACATCAAGAGGACGGAGTAGTCGAAGGTGGGCAGCGTAGTGAGTCCAGCACTGTTGAAGGTAAGAATCGCTGCTCACCCCCTGTGAAACCACCGGGACTCCATACCGGAACTAGTCTTCGTGCTGGTCCGGGAACTTCGCCCTCCAGTCAGTGCGGGCCTGCTTCCCTCGCATCGTCCTCCCGATCCCCTCGGGGATCTCCTCCTCCACCCACTCTTGATGTAACCCCAAGGTCCTCATCACCAACTTTAGGCGCAGAAGGGCAATCTCGTTCAGGCAGTGAACCTGAACTTGACGCCCAAACTGGCCCCGCCCACGCTCTACCCATGGTTGTCCTGCATCATCCATACTAAGATATGGACGTTAGATAACCTGCATGCATATAGGTTAGTTGCATTGCATAACTAAACAAATGAATAAACAACTAAATAATCATTTAATAAAACATTTAACAAAATATTCCAGAAAAAAATCCAATATTACAACCAAAATATTTAACATGGAATAATTCATTGAAAATATTCAATAAATAATATATAACTATGTATGTAACTAAATATTTAACTAAACATTTAATTAAGCATTTAATCAAACATTTAACAAACATAATATAACCAAGCATTCCATAAGATATTTTAATTGCTTTAATCAACACATAAAGCGTTCAAGCATTTTATGAAACAGTTAATAAATAAAGGAAAAGAGGAATCAAAACTTACCAAAAGCTATGGGTAGTCAAGGAATTGACGGCGAAGGGCTGTCAGCTGGTGGTGTTGCGGTGCCATATCTACAATCGAACGCCAACGCCGGGCAAGTGGAACTGCCGCCGGCTGCTTAGATGGCCTCGCTCAGCCTAGAGGAAAGTAATAATAGCTCCACACATGCATACAAGAACATAAATGTTAGAATCATCATAATCATAATCATATACATTAAATAATTATAAGCATTTAATGGAACAAACATAAAATGAACTAAATACCTGAAGGAACGGCACGAAGCCACTGATGGTGGTCTCCCGGTTAGGCGTGACAGTATAAAGGTCAGTGAAAAGGTAGGCCAGAAGGGCCGCACCCCAGGCATACTCACCTAGGTGGTATAAGTCAGTAAGAAGGGTCAAGAAACGACAGTGAATGTAATCTTCCTTGGTCCCGAATAGGAGCCTGCCGAAGAAGAAGACTAAGAACCTCCTAAGGTCCCTATATATACTAGCCCTATCGCTTGGATCCTAGCAGTACAACACATTAGATACTCGGGCTAGTCTCTCTCTGAACTTCTCCCTAGACTCGTTCGTCTACTGCCTCAGTTCCACTAATCCTAAGGATCTCTCTACAGCTACTCTCACGAGAGTCTGAGACTCTTGGCCCTCTGGCCCCGTGCACTCTAAGCCCAGCAACTCCTGAGCTAACTCTCAATAATCGGGATATGTGATCCCACTCACTGCCCGGCCATCCACCCGAAGACCGGTGATCCTGCATACATCCTCGAGGCTAGGGATCATATGTCCCTTGGGCATTAGAAATGCCCTGCTCTCAGCATGCCACCTCTCCCTCAGCACCTGTAGTAATACTAAGTCTATCCAAAATGGCTCTATCTCTAAGATCTCTCGGAATCCCATCTCCGCTAGTTGTGCCTTCTGAAAATCAGGGAGACCCCTATAAGCCGCCACCACCAGGTCCCATGATATTTTGGTTCTCATTGTCCCCTACAATTGTCAAATAACTCATCAAAAAACTCATTGGGGCATTAACAATCAATTTCTAAAAGAATTCTCAACATCTTTGAATCGCGTCTTGATCGGGGGACGCATTTCAAAACACGTCCCTATTCCTAGATGCCATTCACGACAGGTTCTCCGAACCTGTGGCCAAGCCCCTTCTTCCCCCCAAAATTGAAATTTAATTATGTAAACGGAGTGTTTCGAGGCTTACCAGACGTAGGGTGGCCTCCTCGGCCAGTGTCGCCGCTTCCTCACCCTCTTGAGCCACAAGAGGGGCCTCCTCGGCTTCCATGAAGGCTGCCGCCTCCATGATCCCTAATTCCCCGGTCGGTGCCGTTTCTGGGGCTACTTCCTCGCCTACCTCCACCACCTCAACGGCGGTAACCCTCCGTCGCTTCCCACTCACACTGCTAGGCCCGCCGAACTCCATGGGGTCATGAGAGAGGGTGAGAGAGAAGATGAGAGCTAGAGAGGGAGAGGGAGAAAGAGAGAAGGTTTAAGGGAGAGAGAGGGGCTAAGAAGGACGCTGGAGTTGTCGGTGATCGTCAGAGGAGCTCACCGTCACCGGAGAAAGGAAGAATGGCCAGAGGAGACCGCCGTCGCTAGAGAAGAAGAGAAAGAGAGGAGAGAGAAAACCAAGGAGAAAGTGAGGGGAGAAAGGGGCTCAGACTCGAGAGACCCTGTTGGAATTCGTTAAATCGCGTCTGGCGACAGTGACGCCATTAAGTGGCGCACAAATTGAGGCGGTAAGAGCAATTTTTGAAAATTATGAAACGCGTCCCCCAATCGCGACGCTATTAAGATTAAACCACAAATACTATTTAGAGCCATACCATGGAAATCAGTTATATGCGTCCCCCTGTCGCGATGCGTTTCAATGGATTAATTACAGGGAATCTCTGGAAAATAGAAGAGAGAATTGAAAGGCGTCGCCCAGGCAAGACGCTATTTGGGTTCTTTAAGGAATTTATTTTAGATATCGAAAATTGATTAAGATTGAATAGCATCTTTCTGAGTCGACACTATTTTAATTAACTGAACCCGAAGTTTATATTTTAAGGAAAAATCACATTTTTATTTAAGGAAAATTTTTTGAAAAATTGTAAAATATTAAGGAAGGATTTCTACTACATAAAGGAAGGATTTCTACTCCGTAGAAAATAAAGTCAAAAGTACATAAAGTTGGAAGATAAGAGAGAGCTTTCAAGGACGAATCTTCTTAAGCTCTTTTACATATGATTTTCATAGTTCTTTATTGGCTTCATGAGGAAGTTTAACACAATGGATGAAGTCGATGTTCCACAGGGTAGCTATAAGTTCAGTCGCTTCAAAATCTTCGTCAGTTCCCAAAGCCCACTTCTTGATTGAAGAAAGCGAAGATATTTCTGGAAATTCGTAAGACAGTCTTGAATCTCTTTTGGCTTCTTTATGATCTTTTCCAACAATTGTTGACCCGTAGTCTTCTCCCTTACAAGCATCATATCACTCAAATCAGGTCCATCACTGTTGACCTTGAGCTTAGGAAGATCTAATAGGAGTTTAGCTTCTTCTAAGAGGATAGTAGCTTCAATTGTAGAAAAGAAAAAGGTATGAGTTTGAGGATGCCACAACTCGATCAAAGCGCGCATCGCAGCCCAGTCTATGTTTGTGCTCTTGTAATGTTTCGCATGAATAACCAACCCTTGGATATGCCACTTGGATATATAAGATTGCATGGAGAGATTGATCTTATTAACAAGTTTTTGGACCCAAGGAAGTGAAAAAAACCTTCTTGAACCGGGAAAGAAAGGATATCCCTAGATAAAGAAAAGAATTGGAATAGTTCTATCTCGCTTATTGAAGAATTGACAATTTGGAAAATATGGAAAGAGAATTGAAGAACATAGCGGGAGTGATTAGAAGAGAGATTAGCTTACTTGTAAGTTAGGATCTTGCCCACTTAGATGATCTTTCACTTCAAAGAGCTTTTTAATGGTCTTCCTCATCCTTTTGTTTGAAGAGTCTTATGAAGAATTCACCATCTTTCTTCCTTGATTTCTTCTTCCCCTCTTTCTCTTGAGTTTTAGAGAGAATTCTCTAACTTTCCCTCTTGATTATTTATTGTAATGCTTTGATATAAAGAGAGGGAGGTTTTATAGAGAGATTTGTGAGATTGAGAAGCCCTTTCCGATTTGGAAGAGGGATGTGCATTGAAGGAAAGTAGAGTTCATATTAGAGTCAGAACAGAGGAGCAGTTTCTATAAGTTAAATGGTGTCTGGACGGGGCGACGTCATTTAAATGACGTCTGGGAACAGTGACGCCATTTCATGAGTTTTCTGAATTTTAGATACTTTTACAAAATTCTATAATTTGTGATATTTGATGTTGGTTACCTATTTGCTTGAACTAATAAATTCTGAGTGTAGGAAAATTCAAGAAAAGAAAAACGGCGTTGAAAATTCTAATAAGGTCCCACCGTGGGAGTTCATGAGTCCCAGTCGTGACTAAAAAAACGGTTATCTCTATCCTTGTATTCCCTTTGTGTAATTGATTTGCATTATCATTACTATATGATAAATATTTATTAGATTATATCAATGACCTTGTGGTTTTGATGAAACTAGAATTTGAGTTCCCCTTCAACAAAAACAGTGATAATTCCAGAGAATTCTTAATCGCACGGATAGGCCGTTAGATTGTTAATTGATGGGAACGATGGTTCTGCTTTTGTGAAACAGTGCGGAGACAAACGAGCTTCGGCTTAGCACTGAATTACAAGATTGATATCTTGACTCATCAATGACAGTTTAACAATATTATCTTTGATTAATTTATATTTTATTTAATATATTTTTTTTTTTTTAGCACAGCATGCATCACGTAGGACTTTGAAATCATTCTGATAAGAATTAGTTATTGATTAAATTTCAGACCATTGATCAAAATAAACCACAACGTGATATGAAATATTCTATTCCGAATTGATCTCTCAATTATCTTTGAGGTTTTCTTGAAGATATCTTTGGAATTCTATCCTTGCTTGGATCTTTATCCTAAATATTTCTTGTTTCCTTTTAAGATCCATCATGATTGTAGCACGTCCACATTGGCTGGTAACCGTTCTTCATGATGAAACCTGCAAGGTTTGTGACCTAGGGTACTTCCCAATCGTGGAAGTTGATCGACCTTATTTTATTTTTTTTGTCTCCTTCATCTAGATATGATTGATTCGATTGATCTCTTTAAGTCATCTTCATTGATTATTTTGAGAAAGATTCCTATCATATGATTTTGAGAGCATGTCTCACCTTGGCATCACTTTTTCAATATATTCCATTTTATTTCACTCCCTTGCAAAATCAATGCCAAGGTGGGGCAGCTGTAAACACACTAATTTTGACCTCATATTGAGTAAATTTCATGTCACACTTATAATGCCCCAGAATGGTCTGATGTTTAATCATTAATTAATTTTATTGATTTTTCTCAAAATTTATTGAATGGTTTCGCCCTTAGCCGACACCATTTAGATTCCTAGCAGAAATCAGTTCAAAATTAAATTCTTAAATTCATATAGATTTAACTGAATAGCGTTGCTTTAGGGAGACGTTCTTTTGGTCATAATCCATCTGGATTTCTGATTTTTAATTCGAATTAATTTCCTAATTATCTAAAGCACGTAGCTCTAGGGTGACGCGATTTGGGTTTCCTAATATATTCCGGTTTCCTTTCCGAATTTTTATTTCTATTTTGGCCGTTTTAATTAGCCAAATGGCGCCCCGCCTGAGCGACGCGATTTGAGAGTTTCCTGATAAACATGATTTGGCAGAGATAATCTGGTTTCCAAAGTTGGGAAAGTTGCTAACTCCTCCATGCTCATCTAAGGTAAGTCCGACTGCGGGAGAGAGTCCTTTTGAAGCCCAAAACACCCCTAAATCACCCTCTATATATACAACACCCTTTGGACCTTTGAAAGAGGTTGGCCATTGAAGAATTTGATGCTCAAGGCAAGGTGTTTGAAGGCTCTAGGGGAGAAGAACGTGGACAGTAAGAGAAGCTTCTTCTTTCTTCATTCTCTTCATCCCTAGAAGCATATTGAAGACTATGGCTATGGAGGGGCCTACCAATCAACTTTCCCTTTGATTTCTTCACTTGATTTCATTGATTTCTATACTTTTTATTCATTGTTTTCATATAGTTTTTCATCACATCACTTCATAATTCACACACCCACATCATATTTTTCCAAACTCATGTTCATAATAGGGGTTTAAAAGAAACATAAAAGTGAGTGATTTTAGTTTAGTTGCATGTTTAGATTAATCTTTAGAATAGTTACTACACTTTCATAGATCTAATCCATTTTTCTTTCTTTTCTTTGTTTGATCTTTTGCAAGGTTTGAAGAAGAAGAGAGGCTTTGAAGAGAAGAACCATACGAAAAGAACACAAAAGCAAGAACACTTCAATAAAATGGCTCTTTTTCTTTGGCCGGCCAAAGAATGGGAATCAAGGACTCAATCTCCCAAATTTGAAGAGGTAAGCGATCAATCTTTCTTTGAAACTTTTACAGTTTCTGGCGATCACGTTTTCTTTAATTTAAATAGTTTTTACTATTCATCTAAACAACATGAAATTCATGAAAATAACACACACGATTTGAGCATTCACAACCATCTATCGGCGAACACCACAAAGTCTTCATCTGGTTTCATCTTTTCATTAACCAGGTCTGTGATGGATAAGGTAGGTGCAACCCAATCCTTGTACCGTTGCAAGAATTTCTTAGATACTATATCAAAATTTTCAACTTCACTCGGATCCAAGGAGAAGAATCACTCCACAGCTGACCCTTCCAATGACCTCCTGAATAGGAAGGCCAGTGTTTGGTTGTTGTTTTGCCAAAAGGAGGATTCATATAGGAATTCTTTAAGGTGGATAAAAGGATTGTCCGTACCCTTGTACTTTCGGTATACGAGCATTTCAGAAGGCAACAGATGGAAGACTGGTAAATCTGGAACAACCATTTCAGGGGCGGTTTGCGCACCCATGGTCCTTTGGAAATTTTTGAACTACTCGTCAATTTGAGTGACCTTGTTGAGAAGAATCTGAGTGGTTGGATCTACTGGTGGAGGAGGTGGTTGCTGAAAAGCCTACCCCCTAGAGTAAGTGGGAACAGAAAGACAGTAGCATCGCGAACTAGTAGCATTTCCGCCATGCCCTAAGGCATTTAGGTAAACTGGAGTCTATGGCCTAACAGGGTGTCGTGAACTAGATTGTTGGTGGCCCGTGGGCCAAGGAGTAGAAATACAGAGGCCTTCCATGGCTTGGATAGGGACTTGAGGTACAGAAGGACGAACTGGAGGATTTGGTTCAGAAGAACACAAAGGAGTCTTTCCTTTCAAAATGGATTGGATTACCTCAAACTGACAAGGGTCCACATGATTAGATAGAGCTCCAATGAGGGTAGCAAGATCAGAGGGATTAGAAGAAGGCCCAGCTTGGTCATGTGCTTCATCATAAGTGGGGTTGGAGATTACATGAACATGGGGGTGATTGCCCATGTCCTGATTGTATTGATCATAGAGAAGGTGAGATTGAAACTAAGGGGCATGAGCATCTCCCTCGTGTACAGTTTGGAATTGATTGTAGTTATGAGAGGCATAAGCATCTCTCTCATCTTCAGAGTAGGATGGATCATAAACTTGAGGGGCATGAGCATCTCCCTCGTACATAACCATATCTTCTTGCTTGTGAGGAACCATGCCGAGAGTTTTACCTGAGTGTAACATTATTGTGTTTGATTATTAAGAATTCAAGCAAGTTATTCAGAGATTAACACACAAGTTGATGATTACGTCATCTTAGGATTCTTTGTAGAGTATAAAAAAAAAAATTAATTGGGATTCACTCAAGGAAGGAAGTTTCAATTCAATTTTTCCATCGTTATATGCTATGGCTCACTCACGACAGTATGAAGATCTATTCGGGACTTCAAATGGTACAACCAGCCTGATGAACAGAGAGGACTTCTCCGCCTTTGGGGATTTATGGAGGTCTTAAAATTAACCACTCTAGTTTAATCGAGGGACTGACCCAGTCAGAGAGAGGTCAGAGTGCTAAGAAGGGTGTTCCTATAAAAGGGGGGTAAGCCCCGATGCAAATGACATGTGGCCTAGATGGCCTCTAATGTAGTATAATGGATAAACATAAGTAGCAAGGAGATCAAAGATCCGAGGACCAATGAGCAAGAGAAAAACGGCTTGAATTGCGTTGTTGTCCACATATGCTATTCAATCCAGTAACCTTTCTGTTCGCAGTGGCTCAGGCAGCAGCAGCGCAGGCATGAAGAATAGGCTAAATCGCGTCTTGTTGGACCGACGCGCTTTGAATAGCGTCGCTCTATCGAGACACTATTTGGAGCCCGAAAACAACTATCAGACAGTAAAATTAGGGGCAATCCCCTCTCCAAATAACAATGCAAACAACAGTCAATTAAGCGTGTGAAACTCAGTTTAACAGGTTGATTATTATGCAAACAAACATGTATATCATTCACGCACACACATACTCTCAAACTAACAACTCAAGGAAATCAAGGGGAGGGCAAAATCTTGCCATAAGGGGTGTGCAAGAGGTGCACGCGGGGATAAAAATTAAACAACCAATCAACAATGATCAAACGTGCTCGAGGGACACAAGCGGTGCACTGAGGGTGCCCAATGGAAATAACAAGAGTAAATAAAAAGAAATGGCAAGACAAGTCCCACCGTGATCGCCAAAAAGCTGTAGGTGCTCAAATATGGTGTGTGATTATCATGAATATCATATTTGTATGAATAATAAAAACAACTAAAATTAAATATCGTGATCGCCAAAAACCAAAGATTTAAAAAGAATAAGTTGATCGCTTACCTTGTGAATTGGGAAATTTGGGATTCTTTGTTCCTCTCTTCCGGCCGGCTGAAAAAGAACAGCCTCTCTTTTCATGTTTACTCTTGTTTTTATAGTTGTTTTCTTCTTCCTCCAAGATTTTCTTCAATCTTTCAAATCTTGCAAAGAAAGTTAAAAAAAGAAAAGAAAAGAAAGTTTAGAGCTATGGGGTTGTCTATTCTAACGGTCGAATATAACATGAACTAAACAAAGAAAGCTCACTTTTATTTGGTCTATTAAACCCCTAACATGAACATGGGTTTTAAGAAGGATGTTGTGAGTGTGTGTATGATGAAGTGATGAGATGACAAACTATATGAAAACAGTGATTTGCTCTATAGAAAACAATGAAAAACAAAGAAGAAACTAGAGGGAAAGATGGTTGGTTGGCTCCTCCATAGCCTTGGTCTTCAATAGTTTCAAAGGATGAAGAGGATGAAAAGGAAGAAGCCTTGGATGAAGCTCCTCTTGCTGTCCACGTTTTCCTCCTTGAGAGCCTTCAAAACTCTTGCCTTTAGCTTCAAGATCGCCAATTGCCGACATTTTTCAAAGGTCCAAGGAGTATTGTATTTATAAGAATAGGTTTTAGGGTGTTTTGGGCTTCAAAAGGACTCTCCCGCGGCTTCGGACTTGCCTTGGATGAGTATGAAGGAGTTTGAAGCCTTCCTAACCTCGGAAACTGGATTATCACCGCCAAATCATATTTATCAGGAAACTCTAAAATCGCATCACCCAGACGGGACGCCATTTGTCTAATTAAGTCAGCCAAAATAGAAAGAAAATCGAAAAGGAAACCGAAAAAGATTAGGAAACCTAAATAGCGTCTCACATAAGCGACGTGCTTTAGATAATTAGGAAATTAATTCGAATTAAAAATTGAAAACCCAAACAGATTAGGATCTAAATGGTGTCTCCATTAGGCGACGCTATTCAGTTAAATCTATCTGAATTTAGTAATTTAATTTCGAATTGATTTCTGCTAGAAATTTAAATGACGTCGGCCTTGGGCGACGCTAATCAACAAATTTCGAGAAAAATCAATAAAAAATAATTAATGATTAAACATCAGACCATTTTGGGGCATTATAATTGTGACATAAAATTTACTCGATTTGTGGTATTTATTATTTATTGGATAAATTTGTGGTTATAATGATTGATTCATGGTGTTATGGATGTATGTATGTGCTCACTCTAGAGTAAGCATATGTTTGGGTTGTTCCCACTGTGGCACGCCTGCTGGTTCGTAGTAAGCCAGCATGACTGAACCGGATCAGCGGGATGTGACAATAATACACACGTAAATCAGAATGATATGCCAATAAGGATGCTGAGATGCATGATCCATAATAAAATACCAACTCTGGACAAAGCTACATAAGTTTGTCAATATATGAGTAGGGCTAGAATGCAAAACATAATACAAAATTTTAGATTTCGAGCAAACTTACCAAAATGACGTATAGATAAAACATCTATTTAATGTTTTTGTACAGATGCAATACCACTTTTCTATGGTCATAAGCTGAACCATGTGGTGCTGAAATTATGCCTAATTTCTACTTGAAATGCAAAGAAATAAAATGCCAACATGTACTAAAATGGAATATGTTATGTAACTACAACAACATGTACATACTAAAATGATTAACTCTTCAGTGGCTTTTCTTCTTGGAATTAATAAACTAAGACTATGTCAAAATCATAATTAAAAGGTCAAATAAATCAAGTTCCAACTTGAATTAAAATCAAACTTGTCATAAACTCAGGCAACACATATAAGTTAATCACAAATCCCGTTCAGTTAGCCTGCCTACATTTAAAACACTGATTTTATTCAAGCACAAAAGTGCTTTCAAAAATCTTGAAATTTCACATCTTATATTAATTCATGTTAGGTATAACTTGTAAAAGTTTGGGCTTAAATGACCTTTAACAAAGATAGTAAAAAATAAAACATCAAGATACTATCCCTGAGTTACAGAAATATAAGAGTGGAATATGAATGCTACTGCATGACTTGGAAGCATAGTGGAATAAGAATCCTACTAGACGACTTGGAAGCATTACCATATGAACATGAAAATTCTTAAAAAGTTTTTTTGGAGATGTCCAATAATGTAAGGATCATGTCATAAAAAGTTTTGATCATTTTATGAAATACATAAATTACTCAAATTCACTTTCTAACATACTGTCAAATGAAGTCAGAACACTGTATCTACAAATCGCACCCTGTTACATGACCTAGAATGGCCTTCCAACTAGTACAGTTGTTAGGCCATTTAGTTGATTGGGTCGTTATGAAGAGTATATCCATGAAGAAAACAATGGGAGCAAGGTAGAAGTAGAAAAAATTCTAGAACCACAAACAAGCAAAGTGTTGCCTCAGGAACCTATTCAAACTGGCATACAGACTGTTTGTAGGTCTTGCCATATATCCTATTCAACTAGATTGATATGTTGGACATATCTCTGATGAAAAGAAGAAGGTACACTATAATGATGATGATCCCAACACCTATAAGGAGGCGATAAATACTACTGATTCCAGGAGATGGCAAGAGGTCATAAATCTCAGATGGATTCCACATACTCCAACCAAGTTTGAAACTTGGTAAATCCACCTACGGATATTGTAGCTATTAGTTGCAAGTAGATTTATAAAAGGAAAATTAGAGAAGATGGAATTATTGATATCTATAAGGCCAGATTGGTAGTGAAGGGATATAGTCAAAGAGAAGGCATTGACTATGACAAGACCTTCTCACTAGTTTCTATGATTAAATCCATCAGGATTTTACTTGCTATCGCTGCATACCACAATTATGAGATCTAACAAATGGATGTGAAAACAGCCTTCCTCGATGAAAATCTTAAGGAAAAGTTGTATATGATACAACCTGAAGGGTTCACATCTAAGAGTATTCAAATAAAGTATGCAGGCTTCTCAGGTCCAATTATTGACTTAAGTAAGAGATTTTATAAGGTAATGAAATCTTATGATTTCGTTAAGAATGAAGATAAACCATGTGTGTACAAGAAAGTGAGTGACAGTACAATCACTTTTCTGGTACTATATGTGGATGCTACTCATTGGTAATGGTATAGGTATGTTATCGTTAGTCAAAGCCTAGCTATCTAAGAACTTTTTCACGAAGGATTTGGGTGAAGTATCCTATATGCTAGGGATTAACATCCATAGAGATAGATAAAACAGGATGTTAGGCTTGTCCCAATCTATACACTTAGACACCATTATCAAAAGGTTTGGCATGGAGAACTGCAAAAGGGGTCTCGTATCGATGAGACAAAGTGTTTACATCTCCAAGGAGGTGTCCCCTAAGACTCATGAAGAGAGGGAGTATATGAATAGGGTTTCCTATGCATTTTCCATATGGCCTAGTATTTATGCCATGATGTGCACAAGGCCTGATGTAGTATATACTCTAGATGTTAGTATCAGGTAGATCCAAGTGAGCAATCGATAGAATTGGGTGGCCTCAAAGCCAATCATTGTACATTCTAGTTCGAAATATTAATAAAAGTAATTATTTTTCATTTATAGTTCTCGTAAATTAACTATCGTAATGAAGGTCCGTAGACAAGTATGTAGGATATTGAATCATTATGAGATTATGATAGTGAGATCAATATTCTTAGTCACTTATCTTAAACAATTCTCGATCATAGGATATTTGAATTGGACGTTAAATATCCGATAAGATCGACACAGGTTATTTCTGCTCATATGAAGAGGGTGAATGATCTCACATTCACCTGTGTGGTGACACTAAGACAAACTTGTGGGTGCTCATTAGAGAATGAGTTCATTGAACATGTTCGAATTAAAATTCCTGGATGGTCATTATACCTAATAGTCAACTAGGAAATTCAATCGTTGCAGTAGCGCAGTTGGTCCTTTGACCTGAGTCACCAATGATACCTTGCTTGTAGACCATTGTGACTTGATTCTCCGGCTTGTGGACTTTAACCATTAAGTCCATGACAGTTAGTCTCTCAGACACAGTGGAAAGCTTGCAAAGGTAATTGAGTGAACAACAGGGGATCACTCACTCTTGGTATACGACTGGAGAGAGAATATCCTATGGATGTGTACACTAAAATCCCTGGCTAGAGTTAACTGAAAGAGATGTCTTTCTAGAAGTTAACTGAGTACTGAAATCTATCTAAATAATGCAATAAAGGGTTTGACTATGAAACCATACCCTTGCGTTATTGTGACATTTGATGAGTGAAGGATTTTATATGTGCGGTATCTGCAGACAGAAAGGTTCAAATAAAGAGAACAATATCCCTTATCTCTTATGGGATCATGAGGTAGTGTTTGGTGCTGTTCATGCTTAGAAGGTTAAGTGGATTAATCATCGGATGATAAACCACTTATTTATTGAATTAATTATTTAACATATGATGTTTAAATAATAATTAATAAATACTAAACTTTAAAATTACTTATAAGTTTAATGGGCCTGAAACTAGACTGATATATGGCCTGGAGGTTCACATACATAAAAGTTCTCGTAAGACGGTGAGAGATGTTAAATATTATATTTATCTGGGTTTTTGTGAAAAGCTGCAGGATAAACATGAATATTTAAATAGAGAATTATCCAAGGCCAAGCTCTTCGATAATCGTGAGAATTAAACCTTGTGCTTATCTTTATTTCTTATAAAAGGAGGCCAAGGGGTGGGGGTGGTGGTATACGTACAAGACACCACAAGCTAAGAGATTTTCTCTCTCCTCTCTCTCTCTCCCTTGAAGTAGATCCCTCTCCCTTCTCAACTGTATGGTAGATTTGAGATCAGGTCAAAGTACTCAAGCCGAGGAGGAAATCGCGTCTACGTTGGGAGCTCGTGTGAATACCTTGGAGATCGTGCGCGTGCGCAATTATCGAAACGGTTCAATCCACGAGAGATTCGAAACCCCGCAAAGGTGAAGAACAGTTCTTCCCGGTTCAATCCACGAGAGATTCGAAACCCCGTAATTGATACAAGGAATCGTTTTAATTTTCCGCTGCGTTCCGGCGATTCCTTACAGTGGTATCAGAGCTAGGTTGCTAGTTCGATCGTAAAATAGCATCGTTTTGCGTGATAATTTCCTGTTATGCATAAAGAACTATATTGTATACGTTCTTGGGCTAGTTTTCAGGGGATTTTTAAAAAATTTTCATTTGATGATTAATGGGAATTATTCCCAGTTTTAAAAGGATTCTGCCAATGCCATTAACCGAATATTAAACCACCAATTTTTATTTTCGGTTATGGGGATCTTCATGCGGCAACCCTTTGTTCATGAGATGAACATGACTAGGGTAGATTTCCTTTTTCCTTTGGATATCTTGATCTAGTCATCTGGTTAATTTTGAGATAAATAGGGTTCTAGAGATGTATGGATTAACATGGGAAAAATCATGGCATTGGGGAGGGTTTTCACAGGTTAAGGGGTCGTTTTCTTTATGACGTTTGGGGGCTGCAAGCTTAACTGATGGGTCTAAGGGTTGTCCTTGGCTCCTTCTTACTGGTTCTAAGATCTAGAAAAACCTGGGACAGTCTTAGGTATCGTCTGGTGCTGTCCCAACACGCACTGTGGCCGGGCAACCCTTCCTGCAGGCATGCGAACAAGATTTTTTTGTTTAGAACCAGGCCATGCAAGAAGAGTTCTTGCATGCATGAAAGTAAAGGGACGTCTGGGGACGTCCGGAGCGCCATCGGCGATGTCCATCGGCGCTGTAGGGGCCGGCCGGAGCCCTGCCGCCGATCGCCTGGGTCGGAGCCGGCCACCCCCCGCCGGTCGGGGACGAACCAGGCGCATGCCTCACCCCAATCCCTAACGAGCGGCGGGGGTGAAGTGGTACGTGGGCCAGCGGGCCCGCACGCCCAGACCTGCGCCACCCGCGCCGGATCCGAATCAAGTTCGGACCCAGCCGACCTACAACCCTTACCCGAAACCCCGTTAAACCCCTTTTTAAACCCCCTTTTAAATCCTATTTAGCCCATTTTAAATTGTTTAAAGTTTAAATTTTGGAGGGGGGATTAATAACTGTTATTAATTGTTAAAATTATAATTAACAGATTATTAAATTGTTTAATAATTGTTAGTTTATTTCTAAGGGTTTTATTGATTATACAGTTTAGTTAATTATTTAAAATTGTTTTAGATTATTAACTTCTCATTAATCAATTAAGTTTAAAAATTATTTTTACATTTTATTTTAATACATAACTTGATTTTATAAATATGTTCAAATTGTTTGAATGAATAATTTGTTAACTAAAAGGTTTAGTTAAATCTTTTATCAATATTATTGTGAATCATTGTTGATTTTATTGAAAAAAATGTTATTTCAAAAACCTAATAGTATTATATAAAACTGAATACCAACAATAATTATCTGATAATTATTTAATGTATTTGATGTATTGTGTTGAATGGTGGGATGATCATGGACTTAGATTAATCATGTGATTGTTATTATGCGTGAATGCAATGCTTATTTTATTTAATATTTTTAAATAGGACATGCATGTCCTCCTTTCTCTTAATCCTAATGTATATTCTATCTCCCTTAAAGTTTGTACTCCCTTTGATAGGATCAAGGTTTCAAATTATTATTTAAATGTACATTAATAGACCTGCGAGTCCTATGTTCATATTTACATGTAATTTTTGCGGATTAAGCTATTGAGGTCGGGATCTTCTAAAGACACCTCTAGAGGACGGACTAGCATCAGATGGAACCTGGATTGCTGGATTCACCATAGGATCTCATTATAGGTCATCGTTTGGCTCCGATGATTCCATAATATAATTAGTAGTCCATGATCATCCTATTTTAAATTTTCCGCATTTCTATGATATATGTGGATTATGCTATTATATATATTTCTATTAAGTATTATGATACTTCAAATTGAAATATTATTAATAGCATAATTTTTAAAATCAAACTTAAAAACCTTCTTTTAAAATTTTAAGTTGTATATGTAAGATATTTAGAATAATCCACGTTATCCGCCATCATTATAGATCTAAGGATAATTCTTATTTCAAATGGATTTTTTTTGCTATCATAAGGTCTATTTGATTTTGAAATTAATCTAGATCTACGACATGTGATGTCATTAAGATAGATGGACAAATAGTGTAGTTTTGTTGTGCTACCACAAGGATTGCACTACGTATTCATATTATCTAAGTAATGATGGATAAATTTAACTGAATTGTTGTTAGTTTTAGGTGGCCTACAAGCCAATCTGACTATGTAAATCTCGTTCATTTATTAATAAAATGGCATAATATTCATTATGTGTAAATCGCATTAATTATCGTTTCATAATGAAGTCCGTGAATATGTGCTATAGTGATCATATTATGATGAGATCATACTAATGAGACTGATCACTTAAACACACATATTCTTAATTGTTCCTGGTCGGAGGATATCCGAGAAGGACATCGGATATCCGGTTAGACAAGTACAAATTACACATGCTCATATGATGAGGGTGACTGATCTCATAAGTCACTTGTGTGGAGATACTAAGACGAATCTGTTGGTGCTCATTGGAGAATGAGGTCACTGAACTGATCCGACTGAATCACTAGATGGTGTTATACCTCACTATCAACCAGCTTGATTCTATTGTTGCAGTTGCATGGATGGTCCTCGGACTTGAGACACCAAGGACACCTTGTCGGTGGACTTCTGTGCTTTGACCTTGGTTTACGAATCTCTAGCCACGGGATTCTAATACGCCAAGGATTGGGTACAGCGGAATACCGTCGAAAGGAATTGTGTGTCAATAAGGAATCATTCGCTCTCGGTACTTAGAGAGAGAATGCTCTAGGAAGGATGCGCGAAAGTCCCTGGCCAGGGCGGACGATAATATCGGGAAAGGAGTTTTACGATATTCATCAGCGGCATCCAATCCAAGTGAGTCGACCGGTTAGGGTTTGACAGCTCGCCATGCCCTGAGTTGACTCGAGAGCATTGTATGAATGAAGGATTATATCCACGCGATAACTGTCGGCGGAAAGGTTCCAAGAGTGGGTTACTTAACCCCAATACCTTCCGGGTTCACGCGGTGTTGCTTGGCACCCAACGTGATCGGAGGCCCGGTCGAATTTGATGTGAGACATCAATTCGATTGATTAATTAATTAATAAAGGGTTATTAATTGATTAATAAAGTCAGTGAGGAGTCACTGGGCTTGTTGGGCCATTAACTGGACTGGTACTTGGGCCTAGAGGGTCACACGCACATGATTCTCAAGGTGATGGATAAATAAGTGGGTTTTATATAAACCGGGGGTTTTTATGAAAAACCGGGCGGTTAGTATAAAACATAGTGAACGGGCTGAGCAGGCCAAGCTGCTGCTAACCCTAGCCGCCCCTCCTTTGTTTCTCTCTCTCTCTAGCATCCAGACAGATCCATATCTACTCCGCCGCTTCTCCGAATCCCGTTCGACGGGAAATCGTCCGCGCGTTGCGGCGACCGGCGGAGGTTTCGTGGGCTGCGAAGAACGAGGAACGCGAGGATATCCGTCGCTGGGAGGATCGCGTGGACTTCGCTAGAGGCCGGACGTTTGCGCGGCTTGCGGTGTCGCACCGACGGAACCGAACGGTTGCGGATTCGAATCCGCACACGGTGAGAATCGATTATCCGATAATCGTTGTTTTTTTTAGTTTTTCAAAACGGGAAAATGGATCGCTGTATTATTTTATTTTCTGCTGCGTGAGCGATCCGGAGAAACCCGAGAAAACCCAACAATTGTTTGATTTATTGTGCTACCATAAGATCATTCTGATCCAGGGGTTAAATTTCATCGGATATTGAAAATATTGCAATTGTCAAGAGTTGACTGCCTAAGGGACTTAATGTGATTTGTTGTGTTACCACAAGATCACATGCATGATACCCGAAGGATTCTGATCCTCACTAGGAGATCACCAGAATCTCCCGTTTTGTATATTAGAGGGTCGTACAGATCGCCGAAAAATAGTGGGAGTATATATCTAGATGAAAAGTCCTAAATCTGATTTTTAAACAACTATATGCTTATTTTTCGTTATATTTCCTTGTAGGTTGTTATGTCGTCACCTAACCCTCTTCGTTGCGTACTTGATGCCAACAAATTCACGAGACCAAATTACATTGACTGGTTACGCAACCTAAAGATTATCCTCAGGTGTGAAAAACTAGCCTATGTCCTGGATCAACCTGATCCAGAACAACCTAGTGAAAATGCTAACGAAGATGAATTAATGATGTTTGAAAATTAGAAAGAGGACTCTACTAAAGTCCAGTGTTATATGCTTGGTTCAATGAATAATGAAGTACAGCGACAACATGATAACATGGAAGCTAAGGCCATTCTGAATCACCTACAAGAGTTGTTTGGTGAACAATCGAGAATAGAAAGATATGAGATATCTAAGAAACTGTTCAGGACCAGAATGATCGAAGGCACATCTGTGCAAACTCATGTGATCAAGATAGAGTGGATTGAGAGACTTGCAGTGCTTGGTTTTGTTATGAACAACGACCTAAGCATCGACTTAATCTTTCAGTCCCTACCAAATTCGTTTTTACAATTCATCATCAACTTCAATATGAACAAAATTGAGGTTACATTAGCTGGGCTGCTCAATATGTTGAAGACAGCTGAAGGCACTATCTAAAAAGATAAGTCACATGTTATGCTTGTTGGTAAGACCAATAAGAAAAGAAAAGTTGGACATACCTTTAAGAAAGGTATGCCAAAGAAGCCAGTGAAAAGCAAACCAACAGTTCAAAAGGACAAAACTAAAGTCAATGATAAAGGTCAATGTTTTCACTGCCATAAAGAAGGTCACTGGAAGAGAAATTATAAGATTTATCTAGCAGAAAAAGCAAAGGAGAAGCTTAGTGAAGCTTCAGTTATACTCATGATTGATCCTAACTTGTCTTATAGAGAATCTACATCTTGGGTATTAGATACTGGATGTGTTTCTCATATCTGCAATAACTTGTAGGTACTAACAAGTAAAAGAAGACTGAATCATGGAGACGTAGATCTGAGGCTTGAAAATGGAGCAAAGGTTGCTATGTTAGCTATGGGGACAGCAAGACTTCAGATGCCGTCAGAAGACTCATTGGAACTAATAGATTGTTATTATGTTCCAACTATAATTAGGAATATCATTTCCATTTCTTATTTAGATAGAGAAAGACATTCAATAAAACTATAGAATAATGGTTGTTCTATTTATCTAAGAGACAAATTATTTGCTTCTGGGTATTTATTAAATGGTTTGTATTTACTTGATATTGCATATGATATATGTCTAGTAAATAAGTCTCTTGAACGAATAGATAAAGATGTGAATAAATCATACCTATGGCATTGTAGGCTTGGTCATATAAATGAGAATAAGATCATTAAGTTGCAAAAGAATGAATATCTTGATCCATTTGATTATGAATTATTTGCAACTTGTGAAGCTTGTCTTATGGGAAAAATGACCAAAGCTCTATTTTCTGGACAGGGAGAAAGAGCTAAAGAATTATTGGAACTAATATATAGTGATGTATGTGGTCTAATGTCCACTTATGCTATAGATAGTTACTCATACTTCGTTTCGTTTACAGATGATTTCTCAAGATATGGCTGCATATATTTAATGAAATATAAGTCAGAAGTCTTTGAGAAATTTAAAGAATTTAAAAATGAAGTTGAAAATCAAACTGGAAAGAGTATCAAGATTCTTCAATCAGATCAAGGAGGTGAATACTTAAGTACAGAATTCATACAATATCTTAAGAATAATGGTATTATGTCTGAGTAGACTCCTCCCTATACACCACAGTTAAATGGTGTATCTGAATGGAGGAATCGTACTCTATTAAATAATATGGTACGATCAATGATGAGTTATGCTAAACTTCCAATTTCTTTATGGGGATATGCATTGCTATCTGCTGCATATCTGTTGAACAAGGTTCCCAGTAAGTCAGTATCTTCCACTCCATATGAGATATGGAAAGGGAAGAAACTAGACTTTAAGCATGTTAGAATCTAGGTTGTCCTACACATGTCAAAAGACATGATCTAGATAAATTGGATTCTAGGACAGAAAAATGTAGGTTTGTGGGATATCCAAAAGAGACTTTTGGATATTATTTCTATCAGCCCAGTGATCAAAGGGTGTTTGTCGCAAAAAGAGCTGTCTTCTTAGAGAAAGAATATCTTTTAAAAGAAGACAATGGGAGTAAGATAGAATTGAAAGAAATTTCAGACTCACAAATCAATGCTGGTTCATCTGATGAGCCATTGACTCAAGAACTTGTTCATGATAATACATAAGAAATTTGCAGATTTGGTAGAGTACCTAAGTAGCCTAAAAGATATGTTGGACATATCGATGACGGTAAACCAATAGTGCACTTAAATGAGGATGGTGATCGTCAAACCTACCAAGAAGCCATGAATAGTCAAGAATCAGAGAAATGGCAAGAGGTAATGAATTTAGAAATTCAGTCCATATTTGCCAACCAAGTTTGAAACTTTGTTAATCTACTAGAAGGTATAGTACCTATTGGCAGTAAATGGATCTTTAAAAGAAAGATCGGGACAGATGGACAGATTCACAGTTACAAGGCAAGGCTAGTCGCGAAAGGGTATCGTTAAAGACAAGGCATTGACTATGATGAAACTTTTTCCCCACTTGCCATGGTTAAGTCAATTAAAATACTTCTTGTCGTTGCTGCATTCTATGATTATGAAATATGGCAAATGGATGTGAAAACATCGTTTCTTAACGGGAACCTTCAGGAAGAAGTGTATATGATACAACCTGAAAGATTCACTTCCAAAGAGCATTCAAGGATGGTATGCAAGCTGCAAAGATCCATTTATGGATTAAACCAGGCATCCCGAACTTGGAACTTAAGATTTGATGAAGCAATCAAATCTTATAACTTCATTAAGAATGAAGATGAACCTTGTGTATATAAAAAGACTAGTGGGAGCGCGGTTACTTTTTTAGTACTTTACGTTGATGACATTTTACTTATTGGGAATGATGTAGGAATGTTGTCATCAATAAAGATTTGGTTATCCAAAAACTTTTCTATGAAGGATTTGGGAGAGACATCCTATATTTTGGGAATTAGGATCTATAGAGATAGATCCAAGAGGATGCTCGGATTATCCTAATCCATATACACAGACACCATAGGCAAAAGGTTTGGCATGAAAAATTCCAAGAGAGGTCTCATTCCGATGAGACATAGAATTTATCTCTTTGAAGGAATGTCTCCCAAGACACCTGAAGAGAAAGGATACATGGATAGAGTTCCTTATGCTTCGGCAATAGAATCTATCATATATGTAATGCTATGTACTAGGTCTGATGTGGCACATCCACTAAGTGTCACTAGAAGATATCAAGCTGATTTAGTGAGGAACACTAGAAGGTAGTGAAATGTATCATTAGATACTTGAGAAGGACTAAGGATCTATTTCTTGTCTAAGGAAGAAACAACTTGGAACTTCGAGGGTTTATTGACTCGAGCTTCCAGTCGGATATAGATGACAGCAAATCCATGTCTGGATTTGTGTTCATGTTAAATGGAGGTGCAGTGAGTTGGAAAAGTTCCAAACAAGAAACAACTGCAGATTCGACAACCGAAGCAGAATACATTGTTGCAGCTGAAGTGGCTATAGAGGCAATTTGGATGAAGAAGTTCATCTCTGCACTTGGAGTAGTCCTAAGCATTTAAGATTCTGTTCCATTATTGTGTAACAACAATGGGGCAATAGCTTAAGCAAAGGTACCTAGATCGCATCAAAAGTCAAAGCATAGTCTGAGACGATTTCATCTGATTCGTGAGATAATCGCCAGAAGAGATATAGTAGTTGAAAAAGTCTCATCCGAAGATAATGTAGCAGATCCCTTGACTAAGCCATTGTCTCAAAACAATTTAGAACGTCACATTAAGTCTATGGGACTTAAACAAATGGGTGATTGTCTATAGTCCAAATGGGAGAATGATAGAATTGGGTGGCTTTAAAGCCACTCATTGTACATTCTAATTTGAAATATTAATAAAGGTAAATATTTCTTCATTTATAGTTCTCCCAAATTAACTATCGTAATGAAGGTCCGTAGACAAGTGTGTAGGATATTGAATCATGATGAGATCATGATAGCGAGATCAATATTCTTAGTCACTTATCTTAAACAGTTCTCGATCATAGGATATTTGAATTGGACATTAAATATCTGATAAGATCGACATAGGTTATTTCTGCTTATCTGATGAGGGTGAATGATCTCACATTCACTTATGTGGTGACGCTAAGACAAACTTGTGGGTGCTCATTAGAGAATGAGTTCACTGAACAGATCCGAATTATAATTCCTAGATGGTCATTATACCTAATAGTCAACTAGGGAATTCAATCGTTGCAGTAGCGTAGTTGGTCCTTTGACCTGAGTCACCAATGATACCTTGCTTGCAGACCATCGTGGCTTGATTATTTGGCTTGTGGACTTTAACCACTAAGTCCATGACAGTCAGTCTCTCAGACACAGTGGAAAACTTCGGAAGGTAATTGAGTGAACAACATGGGACTCTTGGTATACGACTGGAGAGAGAATGTCCTATGGATGTGTACACTGAAATCCCTGGCCAGGGTCAACTAAAAGAGATGTCTTTCTAAAAGTTAACTGAGTACTGGAATCTATCTAAATAATGCGATAAAGGGTTTGACTATGAAACCATATCCTTGCGTTATTGGGACATTGGATGAGTGAAGGATTTTAAATGTCCGGTATCTGTAGGCGGAAAGGTTCAAATAAAGGAAACAGTATCCTTTATATCTTCTGAGATCATGAGGTAGTGTTTGGTGCCGTTTATGGTCAAAATGTCAAATGGATTAATCATCGGTTGATAAACCACTTATTTATTGAATTAATTATTTAACATATGATGTTTAAATAATAATTAATAAATACTAAACTTTAGAATTACTTCTAAGTTTAATGTGCCTAAAATCAGACTGATATATGGGCCTAGAGGGTCACACATATAAAAGTTCTCATAAGACGGTGAGAGATGTTAAATATTATATTTATCTGGATTTTTGTGAAATGCCGCAGGATAAACATGAATATTTAAATGGAGAATTATACAAGGCCAAGCTCTTAGATAATCGTGAGAATTAAACCTTGTGGTTATCTTTATTTCTTATAAAAGGAGACCAAGGGGTGGGGGTGGTGGTATATGTACAAGACACCACAAGTGAAGAGATTTTCTCTCTCCTCTCTCTCTTGAAGTAGATCCCTTACTCTTCTCAACTGTATGGTGGATTTGAGATTGGGTCGAAGTACTCAAGCCGATGAGGAAATTGCATCTGCGTCGGGAGCTCGTGTGGATACCTCTGGAGATCGTGCGCATGCGCGATTACCGAAATGGTTCAATCTACGTAAGATTCGAAGCCCCGCAAAGGTGAAGAACAGTTCTTCCCAGTTATTTTATTTTGTCCGTTTTACGATCCCGACAATCAATACGAGTAATCATTTTAATTTTCCGCTACGTTCCGGCGATTCCTTACAACAACAGTCAATGGCATTGAAGTGTATCCTTAAGTACTTGGAAAGGACTAAAGATATGTTTCTAGTATATGGCGGGGCAATAAGTTGAAAAAGTTTCAAATAAGAAACTACTGCTGATTCGACAACCGAGGCTGAGTATATTACTACTACCAAGGCATCCAAAGAAGTGGTGTGAATGAAGAAGTTCATCACCATGTTGAGAGTTGTCCTTACCATCTCTGGTCCTGTCCCTATGTTTCTGACAACAATGGGCAATTGGGCAAGAAAAGGAACTGAAGTCTCATTAGAAATCAAAGCATATTATGCGGTGTCATCATTTGATCAAAGACATTTTTTCATTACATCTTATTATTTAATATGCGTTTACCATTTGATGCGATGAAGTCCTGTAACACACGCGATGATGGCTAAAACATAATAAGATTATGATAATGAGAATAGTCATCTAGAAGCATGTGTTCAAATTATTCCTAGTCATAGGATCTTCTAGACAAGACATTGAAGATCCAGATAGACGAGTGCATATGATTTTTACTCATATGATTAATATGACTAGTCCTATAGTCACTAGTGTGGTGACACTAAAGTACATGTGCAGGTGGTCATTATTAGAATCAGTTTACTAAGCTGATCTAACCTAGAATTCATGAATGGTCATCATATTGGCTATCAATTGGGATATTTTACAGTCACAGCAGCATAGTTAGATCTGAGTCCTGAATCACCAAGGACGCTTTGTTTGAGTGACACTGAGTATTTGATTACTAACTTAAGGATGTCAAGTCTGTGATCCTTTATAGTAAGGTATTCAGGCTCACTAAAATTTTCGCGAAGGCAATTGAGTTGACAATAAGGGATCATTTACTTTCGATGTGCAATTAGGGAGAGTATATCCTATAGAATAACACTAAAAAAAATTCCTAGATAGGGTTAGATAATTAAATAGAAAAATATTTTTTTATTTAATTTAATATTGGATATAAAGTTCCATTAGGTTAAGACATACCAAGGTTTGACAATTAAACCATACCTTCATTTGACTGGGACATTCCATGGATGATGTGTTGGGATCCGGGCGGGACGCGAAGAACGCAGCGGAAACGACAAATATAAATTTTATCCCGCCCAATGCCCGCTGATCCGATTCGGAACGAAAAACTAAAATCGAAATTAACGAGAAGTAATCCGATTACCGTGCGCGAATTCGAATTCGCTTTCGTCGAGGCGATGCCGATAGCCGCACAAGCGTCCGGCCTCCAGCGGTATCCACGCGATCCTCCGCGGTGGTTCGTCCTCGATCCCTCGTCCGTTTCAGCTCGCTCGCTGAAGATCCGTCGTCGCAACGATTGCTGAAATCCCGCCGACGGGAATTCCCGACTTTCGGGAATCACACGCAGCGGAGACGGAAACTGTTCTGGCGCCTTGAACGGGGCGCCCAGAGGAGGAGAGAGAAAGGAGGGATGACGGCCAGCGAGGGGAAATCTTGGAGCTTGGCCCAGGGTTTCTCAATAGCGCATATATATATTAAGTCGGCACGACTTTTCACAAAAGTCCCCGAGTTAATATAAATCTCACTTATGTACCACCGACTGAGAATCTTATGGCGTGTGACCCTCTAGGCCTATTTACCAGTTCGATTTTCTACCCGTTAAGTCCAATAACTAGTTATTGACTTATTGTAATTAATTAATATCTAGATATTAACTAATTACTTGACCGAATTATCATCGCATGTAAATTTGGTCGAACTTTCGATCAAGTTGGGTGCCAAACAACACCGCATGATCCTGGAAGGTAATGGGGTTCAGCAACCCACTCATGGAACCTGTCCGTCCACAGTTACCACGTGGCTATAATCCTTCGTTCGCACAATGCTCTTGAGTCAATCTAGGGTATGGTCAACTGTCAAATCCTAGATGGTCAACTCACTTGAATCAGACTCCGCTGTACAATATTCGAAAACCAATTTTTTGATATTGTTTCTGCTCTGGCCAGAGACTCATGCGGATCTATTCTAGAGCATTCTCTCTCCAGTTACCTGAGAGCGAACGATCCTTTATTGAACACACAATCACCTTCGAAGGTCTTCCGCTGGACCCGATCTTTGACTATTAGAGATCCCGTGGACAGGGATTCGTAGGTCAAGGTCAAAGTACAGAAGTCCACCGACAAGGTGTCTTTAGTGTCTCAAGTCCAAGGATCAACCACGCCACTATGGCGATGAATCAAGCCGATTGCCAGTCAAGTAAATTACCATTCGGCGATTCATGTCGGATCAGTTCAGTAAACTCATTCTCCAATGAGCACCTACAGGTTTACCATTGTGTCTCCATACGAGTAACTAATGAGATCAGTCACCCTCATCATATGAGCTGGAATAACTTGTACTAGTCTAACCGGATGTTTGATGTCCTTCTCAAACATCCTACGACTGGAAACAATTAAGAATATGTATTTATAAGTCATCAGTCTCATTATTATGATCTCATCATAATCTGATGACTATTGCACATATTCATGGACTTCATTATGCACAATTATAAATATGCCAATCTACATAATGAATTTAATGCCATTAATTAGTGAACCAGATTGAAATAGGTGCCTTATGATTGGCTTAGAGGAAACCTATATCCATCATGATGATCTATAGCTATGTAGTATCTGTAGACAAAAGACTACGATTAGTGGGTTGCATATCCCCGATGTCTTTTGGGAAGATGAGATATAGCTTGGTGCCCTTCACGATCAGAAAGCTCAAAGGATTCATCATGCGACAATGGATTATCGATTGTATGATAATCGGATTAAAAATTCATTATAAAATAATGAAGAATAATTAATTATATCAAATAAGTTATTTTTGACTTAATGGGCTAAAAATCAAATAGACAGTTGGGTTTAGAGGATCACACATAAAAGAGTTCTCACAGATCTAGAGAGGATTAATATTTATATAAACTTCTAAGTTTTTGTGAAAAATGTTGAGAGTCTATAAATACTTGCTACGGAGGAACCCTATCCATGCTTTTAGGATTTTTCTCTATGACTAGTCATCATCCTCTCTCTCCCTCTCTCTAGAGCCACCTTCTCTCTCCCCTCTCTACTCATGGTGGAATCAAGATCCAGACAGAGTTTGTAGAGCGTAGAGGAGATCTAGTTTGCTGCGAGGACTCGTGTGGATACATTTAGAGGTTGTATGCTTGAACGGTTGGTGACCTAAGACTTGAATCATCACGTTCCATAGTGGTATCAGAGCCCGTGATCCCAAGGATGCCTTGTTTAAATCACTCCATTATGTTTTATGTGTTATTTTTGGTCATTGCATGTGTGATTTTCGAAGCAACTTCATCAGGGATGTGCATGTAATGCCGCCATCAATCTAACTGTCGAAGACATTTTTGCGCAGTTGGATATATTGTTGAAGTTGTCAACACTGTGTTGGGCATTAGAACGATGCTTAAGGGTCATTTAGAACCCCCCAGTATACTATTTTATCATGTACGTGCATAGATTCGTAAGCATAAGATTTTGATTTTACGACCTCCTTTTCTCTTCCGGATCATCTTGAAAGTGGTCTAGGATTATTAAGCATAAAAAACACTCAAAGAAAAATTGGTTTCGCGGTTTTTCGAGCTCCGGATAAGGAGAATGGCAAACATAGGTATTGTGAACGCCTAGAGGAGAGCTAGCGTGTTCTCCGGCCAACAGCTGGCGGGTGCCGGTCAGGTTGCCAGATGGGTGGCCAGCAGCAGTGCCCGGCCGCTACTTCTATTGTTGCTGCATGTGTATGGGGGGGGGGGAGAGCCCTAACAAGTTGACAAGAAGGTTGAGAAGAAGTCGCGTCCCCCTTCGTGGGTACTTTGGACCCGCCCACAGATCCGTGACCCGAATTGGATTCGCACGGCCATTTTAGCACCATTTAAACACATTTGAGGCCCATTTACCCCAATTAAAGGGATTTTCACATATTTTAAATTATTAAAATTATTTTAAATTTATTTAATCACTTTGAAGGATTTATTTAACCCATTTGGTTAACAAAATTAGTTTAAAATTTGGTTAACTTAGGTTTTTGTTAATTGTTCACATAAATCTTTTAATGATTGTAATTAGAATATGATTCTAATTAATCATTTGATTTTCCTTGCTCAGAACTCGGCATGTGACGATAGGAACTAATTTATTGTCTAAATTGTTTAGACTTGTTATTTAAATTTTAATTAAAAATTATTTAGTTTTAAAGAAAAATATTTTTAATTATATTGTGGATATAATTAGTATTTTTGAAATAATGGTTATTTTAGAATTAACTATATGATAGTTAACACCCCGTACATGTGATGTATGTGTGTGTATGTGGATGGATGATCAAGGACCTATTTTATCATGTGATGATGTGTGAATGAATGCATTAAATGGTGATGATGTGATTTACTTAATGGGACTTACATGCCTCCCTTTCTTTATAAAATCTAGGTTGTAATTTCTATCTCCCACTAAAAATGTACTCTCCTTGATTAAGATCAAGGTTTCTTACCTGCAAGCCTATGTTATTAATTACATGTAATTTTAAGAGATGGATTGGATATGTAGTAAGGACGACATCAGGCGGTACCATTGAACAAGGATTCAAGAGCATGGGATGTAAAAGGGCAACTATTTTCACTTGTTGTGCTATGTTTTGGTTCACTAACTGGCTTTGGTGTTACCACACATATTTAAAAGTCCACGATCATCCATGTGGTTTTAACATATATTGGATATGTGTTGGATGTACTACTAGTTACATACCTCTTATACAAGTATATATATGATATTCTAAAGACTTGTATCTATGTAGCATTATTATTGATGAGATCTAAATTACAAAATGCCTCGTCGGTCAAATATTAAGTAGATAAACGTAAGGCATTAAGAATGACCCATGTAGCCTTTTGTTGTTATAGTCTAAGTGAATTGGCCTTAGATTAACTGAGTTTGTTCTGCTGTCACAAGGCTCACTCAGCAAGGATCAGTGGCCTAGGCTAAGGCTTATGCCAAACTTTAGGATAAGTGACTGGCATAACTTTGTTGTGTAGCCACAAGAATTGTGTCAGAAACTCATTCCCATAACATAACAAACATGTTGAACTTAACCAGACTTTGTAATTTGGTGTGCTGCCACAAGGAGGTTGAATATGATTGGAAGTTACAAAGAGTTGCATTTGGCAAGAGTTGCCTACCCATTAAGTGTGGGATGGTTTGTTGTGCTACCACAAGGTCATCACCATAAAGTAAATGGGATTTTGATCCCTATAGACATGTTAATTTTTACTTCACACTGAGAGATTTCATATCATATTACAATGTCCCAAAGTGGTCTTTAATTTAATCATTTAAGAGATTTTTACTTATCATTTATTGAATTTAGTTAAGTCTTTTGAATCGCATCTTCCATGCTGGACGTTTTTTAAGTTTCTAGTCCTAATCAATTTTTGAATCAAAATTTTGATCAATAATCGATTATCTTAAGGGCACTTGTCATGGTAGACGCCATTTAGAATTTTAATCCCAGTTGATTAACTACTTGATTCTTGGACATATTACTGTTTACTTGAAACACGTCCACCATAGTAGACGTTATTTAAACTTTACATAGTTATCTTCGATTTTTATTTCCTATTTGGCCTATCTAAAGGACGTCCTAGTTGGTGGATGCATTTCTAAAAGGCATCTGCGTGACTGGACATGATTCAGTTGTGTAGCCCAAAAGGACCAACCCGAGCAAAATTGACCTATTTCTATGTGGTTTCCTTTCATACTAATCCTTGTTTCCATGGATTAATCCAAGGAAGATGGAGACTTTTGAATTATTTAGTTGCCTTGGAATGTCTTAGAGCCCAAAAACTATATTCTTCGTTGAATTATCATTGGAATTGAAGCTCTCTCTCTCTCTCTCTCTCTCTCTGTATATATATATATATATATATGTGCTTTGAGGCTTTGAAGTGGTTGGTTAATTGCACATTGTGAGTTCTAACAAAGTGAGAGAGAGCCCTCTGCCCTTTGGACGAAAATCAACAAGTTTTGATGTTCTTCCGTCTCTTACAGAAGCCTTCTTCTTCCTTGAAGGGTGCCATCAACTAATGGTGGATTTTGAAGGGACTCACTCCTTATTTCCTTCTTCTTTCTCATTCATCTTTCTCTTATTCTTTTGATTTCAAATTCTAGTTTTCATTCATTACATCGTAATCATCACACATAGTACATTGATAATTACGCATTCTTGAACATTAATTGATTAAAATTATACATTACACTCATGATTTTATGTGCAAAAATACATGTGAAGATAGATAATTTTGTGTTCTTTCCAACAACACCAATTTTGTTGAATTACGAGTTAAAAATATCGTCATTTCATGTGAAACATTGTGTGTAGCGCATTTGTGGATTTTTGGCAAAGTCGAGATATATAATAATTTTATTTGAGCATAATTGTTATTATGTTCACCACAGAAATCTAATTTTAATTTATTTTGTGTGAACATGACATAAAGAACATGTGGCGCACTTGGTTGGACTACTTGGTGTCTGTTGGAGTGACCTAAGTTCAAATCTCATCAATAATGTTTATTTTTGTGTACGGTATAAATGTAAGGATATTTTGGGTAAGAAAATTAATAAGAATGATGTCCTAACCTTTTATCCAATGAAGCCACAAGGAGGAGCCACTGCCCCCCTATCTCCCCATTTCCTTTCCTCTCTTTCCTTCTCTTTTTAAAAGATCTGAACCCTTCTTTATATTATATTCTTCTCTCCTCCTTCTTTCTTTTTCTTCTTCTTCTCTTTTTCTACAGATGAACCCTTCTTCTTACTCTTTGTTTTCTCTCCCTCTCTCTCTCACTTTTTTTCTACCTCTCTCTGCTACAGTACCCGTGGTGCTATAGCAACCTCCCCCTCCCCCCTCTCTCTAGCTTTCATTCTCTCTCTCTCTCTACATCTCTCTCAAACTAGTGGTTATTAGGAGCTGGAGGTGGACTCGAGGCACTGAAACTGACCACTGTAAGGAGTCCAGGACTACCAAGGATCCGCGCGAAGCACTACAACGGCTGCAAAACCAATTTTCTCTCTCTAGTTTTTAAGTTGTCTGTGTTACACAATATTTAGAATATTTTCTGTAAAAGTTGTTTTTTAAGAGTCATATTGTTTTTCCATTTTTAATGTTCATGTAAAATTTCATGAAGTTATGATTCCATTTGACAGTAGTTTGTTTGGAACAAATAGCATTTTCTCCATCTTTTTCTTCTACAACTCTTTCTTTTTTTTCTGTTAACATCACTCAAATTTTGTATTCTTCTGTTATATAATATTTTAGGGGTAGTCTTAGTTCAGTAGATAGTCTAATTATGCTCGTCTAGAGGTGCTCATTTTGTGAGTTCGTAGTAAGTCCAACTAGGTTCAATTATTCTCTATCAAATCATCATGCTCCCTCTTATTTCTTATCTATTTTTTCTCTAAAAAGTCAATACTTTCAAATTTAAAATCTGAGATCTCCATGTGGATTTGACCGATGCTCACCACTTGCTTCATCCCATATGCTTAAAGTACATGAGTTTGGTTTAATTTAAATTAACAGTTGCGCGAGTATTTAACGACGCACGTGTGTGATTGATCAACTTTTAGTGCCATTACCAGGGAGATTTCTATATATATATTTTTTGTTGATTAGCTTTGGGTGTTCTTGTATATACATCTATCTTCACCTTTTTCTTTTTCTTTTTTGCATGGATTCAATCTAGATTAACATTGTCTTCTAATCGTGTGCAGGAAAAATTTGAAACAAATCTAAAAATTCAGGAAATGAGAAAAAGGGGTCTTTGGAAAGTCTAAGGTTCTTGATATGCCTTGGGGTGCGTGCAAAACCCAGGAAATCATGAAATAGTGAAACATAGCTGAAAAACAAAAATAAAATTGAAAACTATTTTCAAAAATCATAAAAGTTTGAAAAAATTCTAGAAAATCATAAAAAAAAAAGAGTGGCTTCTAGTAAAAAATTAAAAAATGTTTGAGGTATGTACTTCTACTTTTGTGTTATTTTATTTAAGCTTCCTTTTTTGATTAGTTTGCATGTTTAAGATTCAAAAAAAAAAAATTATTGCTCTTTTGGTTAGATAGCGGCATTAAATTAAAAAAAAAAATCACTTGAATCCAATAAAAGTCATCATCATAAGATTAGATATCACACTTTCATGTTTTAGGACATGCATCACTTAGTAATGCATTAGAAATAGTTTGCTTTTGTTTAATTTTTGTCATTTGTTATATGCTCGCATTTTCATTTCATTTTGGCATAAGAACTCATTGTTGATTTGATTTGTTTGTGCATTGCATGCTTAAAAAATATCTTAAGGGCACAACCCATAACAACATAAGCTGGGGATTTGATCACCCTTCCTTGGCCTACGAACCACAATCTCCTTACATCCTGCATTCACCCAAAGCCCAATAAAACAGAATAACAACTTGACCTTAGGGTTCGCATTGAAACGAACTTGAAATTAGGCCTATTTTTATTTTGGACACTAGTGTCTAAGGCTAGGGATCTAAAGGCAAATGCCTTGAGCGGGCTTGTGGTTACTTAATTAGGTTCTCATGGCAGTAAGGGGAGCCTCCCACATCCCAACCTCTTACCTAGCTAGTGGACAATTTGAAAGTGGACTTAAGTCGATCCCTAGTCGATTTGTGAGAAAGCCTACATTGAGCCCAATTAGTGGTTGGACCTTAAGTAAGATTGTGTTTGCACCACTCTTTAAGTTTGGTGTCTAAGCAAAGAGGTTAACAGGCCAAGCCTAAGTGGACTCGTGGTTTTCTAATTAGGACCTCGCGAGTGCGAGGGGAGCCTCCCACGATCCCACCTTTTATTTGGCTAGCCCAAGAGTATGTGTGTGGACTTCAATTGAACTTGAGGAAATTTGCACCAGTTGTATTCATAGGTCTAGGAACCCTTTAGGCCCATAGGTTAATTTATGTTGACAACTTGTTTGTTAATAGAAAAAAAATATAAATCTTAAAAAAAAAAAAGAGAAAAATCCAATCTGAAGTGGAACCAATCTCTATCTATGAAGTCAACTAAGCAGTTGATGGACTATTTCTATCCCACTGAATAGACTCCATCCAGTTGCATCCAACTCCTTGAAATCCATACCCAACAATATGAGATTGATCCCGATACCATTTAGATGATCCCACCTTTTTCTGGGGATCCTCATGAAGATCCATATAAGCATCTAGATGACTTCCTTGAAATTTGCTCTATAATCAAATTCTAAGAGCTCGTTGATGATGTTCTCTGACTCATTATTATTTGAAAGACCGAGCTAAATATTGGCCTCAGACCATTGAGAAACCTGTCACTACATGGATAGATCTACAACAAGAATTTTTGAAAAAATTCTTCCCCATTAGCCGAACCAATGCTTTGAGGAGAGCCATTACAAGGTTCTCACAACTCTCTAGAGAACAATTTCATAAATGATGGGAGAGATTACAGGAGTTGTTGAGAAGATGTCGTCATCATGGTTTACCCAAGTGGCAGATCGTTCAATCATTTTATGGCGGGTTGATCGAATTCAATAGGCAATTAGTGGATTTGTCTTGTGGAGGTGTCTTTATGAGCAAGAGTGAGGATGAAGCATATTCTCTTTTTGAAATTTTGAGTGAAAACTCAAGCAACCATACTTCTCTTCCACTTTATAACTTTGTCACCGAAGTCGAAAGTAAAGAGATATTTGAACTTCAACATTCTACGGATTCTAACTCATGGGTGAACATGGACTTCCTTGCTCCCAAGATCAACTCCCAAGAGAATTGTACCTTTTGTGCTAGCCCTGTCCATCATGTTAGCATGTGCCCTACTGTTGCACAACTACCACTCGCTATTCGAGCTCAAGTGCGGGCTACATATGAAGCTCCCCCTTCCACTGATTTTTCCAACCTAGGATGGGAGCAACATTCTAATTTCTTGTAGGAGTCTCATCAAGCCCAGGCTCATTGTTCTTCCATGCAAAATTGTCAAAATTGAACTCCAATTCAAACCAGCTTTCAAGATCAAACTTATGGTGGAGGATACCCTGAATATCTATTGCCTACATACTCTCCGCCTCAGTCACCTTATTTTTCATTTGCCACCCTTCACCAATCTTACCCTCAATCCTATAATTCTCAGCCAACTTATCAATCCCCCCCCCAACAGATTGATGAAGATGATCTACTTCTACAACTCCAACAACTAATCCTTGCTCAACAATAATCTAGTTCTAATTTGAAAAATCAAATAGGGCAGTTTGCTGAAGAACCAAAAGGGCAGGAGCCAGGAGTTTTGCCTAACAAACCTATGGAATCTTTGATAAATCCTTCTCCTAAATGTTGCAACCATAGTAAACCTTAGGTTTCTTTTGAAGCCATACAACTAGAATTTGTTCATGATATGTCCAAATCAAGTTGGGGGGTCCTTGAAGAGGTACATCATCAGGAGGAAGCACTAGTATACCTCAAGTTAAGAACCTGGATATTTCTAAAGCTGAAGATCATGATGAATCACAAGCTATGTTCATTGTTGATGAATGTTCTAAAGAGGGTAGACAAGTAAAAGAGAAAGAAGGGCAAAAGGGTATTGAAGCACTCCCTAAAAATTCACCATTAGAAACTTTTGATCTGGTTGGGAGGATAGATAACATGATGTACATAAATGACTCAATCATGTCTTGTTACACTATGGATTTCAACTCTATCAAGGAGTTAAATAATAATGGGGGCACGGGTGACAGTATTAAGTGCGTGGAGTATTCATCATCCTTGGAGTTAATCCCAATTGATTCTTTTGTGAGATCTGGGCCACTTGAGCTAAAGCCTATTATGGATGTTTTTCAATTCACTGAACTATCTCTCAAGTACCCATGTTATGATTTTATATATCTTTTCTGGATGGTGGACATGTGTCCTTCATTTTTTGATTTCTTCTTGAGTGTCCCACCTCTACCTTGCTATTATTTGAGAGAGTCCCTTCAGCCGACATGTATGCAAGCACATGAATTTGTATTTGAATATGTGGGTATTGGACAATGAGCATGCATGTGTCTAGCTGAAGATGTTAAACTTAGCGCTTATTGGGAGGCAACCCAATGTTCTTAGGTTCATTTAATAAGTTTATTGTTTTATGTATAGGTTTAATAATTCAGGTGGTAGTTGGCTTGGGAGTAAAATAGATGAAAATCTTTTACACCCCAAGTTGTATCTCTCCTTCCCTGACTCCTTTTGGCTATAATTATTTTATATTTGTTATGCCATTGACAACAATGTCATTTAAGTTGGGGGGAGAAACTATTACATATAATTGCAAAATATTTTGAAGAAAACTCGTGTTTTTCACAGATGAAAATGCTCAAATTTTTTCAAAAATTCTTTTTCACACCCCACTTATACTTTCAAAAAATCATGCTTCATTAAGTAACAAATCAACTTTGTGTTAGTCAGTTAGACAAAGTTTAAGAAGTTTGAAATAATCCCCACTCCATAAGGAGCCACGACAGAGATGATTTTCATATATACATAGCAACTTAGGGTGAGTGGATAACCTTGAAAGTATAGAATTGCTGGAGTTAATTTAAAGGGTAGGATTGCCTATTCTGTTTTTTATCTTTGGGTTCAACTCAAGGAAGGTCGGGATTCGTAATAGGAGACCGACCCACTCAACACCCTAAAGAGGCGGTCAGCAAAAAGGGATAGTTATAAGCATGTAAATCGCATGATAAATAGCAAAAATGCTTTGAAAGAGCCAAATGAAGGCAGGTGGTAAAAAGTACGCACCTCCTCTCAGATAAATTAAAGAGAGTGGCAAAAAGTACGCAATCTCGAAAGCAAAAAATGCAATTAAATGAAAAAGTTGCACTAATTAAAAAGTCCCTCGTATCAAAGTAAGACCAAGTCCTGAAAAGTGTCGAGTTGGGGCAAGAGCTGAAAAGCGATCCTTACTGATTGATCAGGAGACCTCTTTTTCTCTTCTTTCCTCTAGGTAGTTCTACCCCGAGAGTCAGCTAACGCGATGATGATATACTAGAAGTGGTGGAAATGAATTCTAAGCATGCCAATTTTTATGCACAATCACCTATCGGGACCCCAAGTGTAGTTAGGAAAATGAGAACTTTAGATTAACTAAATGACTATTATATGATTATTTGTGACAAACAACCTTTAAATGAAGCGTGACTTTCTAAAGACCTTTGTAGTCTTAATTTTTCATTATTTACATTGCTAAGGGACTATCAATGATTAAGTTGGAGGATGTGATAATTACGCACTCTTGAGCATTAATTTATTGAAATTATACAATACACATGATTTTATGTGCAAAACTACATATGATGATAAATAATTTTGTGCTCTTTCCAACGACACCAATTTTGTTGAATTATGAGTTAAAAACAACATCATTTCATGTGAAAAACTGTGTGTAGGGCATTTGTGAATTTTCGGCAAAGTTAGGATATATAATAATTTTATTTGAGTATAATTGTTATTCTGTTCACCACAGAAATCTAATTTTAATTTATTTTGTGTGAACAGGACATAAATAACATGTCGTGCACTTGGTTGAACTACTAGGTGCCCGTTGGAGCGACCTAAGTTCAAATCTTAGCAATAATGTTTATTTTCGTGCACGGGATAAATGTAAAGGCATTTTGGGTAAGAAAATCAATAAGAATGATGTCCTGACTTTTTCTCTAATGAAGCCAAAAAGAGGAGTTGCCGCCCCCTGTCTCCTCCTTTCCTTTTTTCTCTCTCCTTCCTTTCCTTTCTCTCCTTCTCTTTTTAAAGGATCCGAACCCTTCTTTATTTTCTATTCTTCTCTCCTCCTTCTTCTTCTTTCTCTTTCGTAATTGTTATTCTGTTCACCACAGAAATCAAATTTTAATTTATTTTGTGTGAACATTGTTAGTTTTAGGTAGCCTACAAGCCAATCTGACTATGTAAATCTCGTTCATTTATTAATATAATGGCATAATATTCATTATATGTAAATCGCATTAATTCTCGTTTCATAATGAAGTCCGTGAATATGTGCTATAGTGATCAGATTATGATGAGATCATACTAATGAAACTGATCACTTAAACACACATATTCTTAATTGTTCCTAGTCGGAGGATATCCGAGAAGGACAACGGATATCCGGTTAGACTAGTACAGATTACTCCTGCTCATATGATGAGGGTGACTCATCTCATAAGTCACTTGTGTGGAGACACTAAGGCGAATCTGTAGGTGCTCATTGGAGAATGAGTTCACTGAACTGATCCGACTGAATCGCTGGATGGTATTGTACCTCACTGTCAACCAGCTTGATTCTATTGTCACAGTTGCGTGGATGGTCCTCGGACCTCAGACACCAAGGACACCTTGTCGGTGGACTTCTGTGCTTTGACCTTAGTTTACGAATCTCTAGCTACGGGATTCTAATACGCCAAGGATTGGGTACAGCGGAATACCATCGAAGGGAATTGTGTGTCAATAAGGAATCATTCGCTTTCGGTACTTAGAGAGAGAATGCTCTAGGAAGGATGCGCGAAAGTCCCTGGCCAGGGCGGACGATAATATCGGGAAAGGAGTTTTCCGATATTCATCAGCGGCATCCAATCCAAGTGAGTCGACCGGTTAGGGTTTGACAGCTCGCCATACCCTGAGTTGACTCGAGAGCATTGTTTGAATGAAGGATTATATCCACGCGGTAACTGTCGGCGGAAAGGTTCCAAGAGTGGGTTACTTAACCCCAATACCTTCCGGGTTAACGCGGTGTTGCTTGGCACCCAACGTGATCGGAGGCCTGGTCGAATTCGATGTGCGACATCAATTCGATTGATTAATTAATTAATAAAGGGTTATTAATTGATTAATAAAGCCAGTGAGGAGTCACTGGACTTGTTGGGCCATTAACTGGACTGGTACTTGGGCCTAGAGGGTCACACGCAAATGATTCTCAAGGCGATGGATAAATAAGTGGGTTTTATACAAACCGGGGGTTTCTATGAAAAACCGCGCGGTTAGTATAAAACATAGCGAACGGGCTGAGCAGGCCAAGCTGCTGCTAACCCTAGCCACCCCTCCTCAGTTTCTGTCTCTCTTTGGCGTCCAGACATATCTAGATATGCTCCGCCGCTTCTCCGAATCCCGTTCGACGGGAAATCGTCCGCGCGTTGCGGCGATCATTGCGACGACCGGCGGAGGTTTTGTGGGCTGCGAAGAACGAGGAACGCGAGGATATCCGTCGCGAGGAGGATCGCGTGGACTTCGCTAGAGGCCGGGTACTTGCCCGGCTTGTGGTGTCGCACCGACGGAACCGAACGGTTGCGGATTCGAATCCGCATACGGTGAGAATCGATTATCCGATAATCGTTGTTTTTAGTTTTTCGAAATGGGAAAACTGATCGCTGTTTTATTTTTATTTTCCACTGCGTGAGCGATCCGGAGAAACCTGGGAAATCCTAACAAACATGACATAAAGAACATGTGGTGCACTTGGCTGAACTACTTGGTACCCGTTGGAGCGACCTAAGTTCAAATCCCAGTAATAATGTTCATTTTTGTGCACGGGATAAATGTAAGGACATTTTGGATAAGAAAATCAATAAAAATGATGTCCTAACTTTTTCTCCAATGAAGCCACAAGGAGGAGCTGCCACCGCCTATCTCCTCCTTTCCTTTTTTCTCTCTCCTTCCTTTCCTTTCCCTCCTCCTTTTAAAAGATCTGAACCCTTCCTTATTTTCTATTCTTCTCTCCTCCTTCTTCTTCTTCTTTCTCTTTTGTCTTCTTCTCTTTTTCTATAGATGAACCTGTTAGAATTGGGTGGCCTCAAAGCCAATCATTGTACATTCTAGTTCAGATTATTAATAAAGGCAATTATTTCTTCATTTAATAGTTCTCGCAAACGACTATCGTAATGAAGGTCCATAGACAAATGTATTTCTCGTTTATGGAGGAAACGACTTGGAACTTCGAGGATTTACTGACTCGAGTTTCCAGTCGGATATGGATGACAGCCAATCCATGTCTGGATTTGTGTTCATGTTAAATGGAGGTGCAGTAACTTGGAAGAGTTCCAAACAGGAAACTACTGCAGATTCGACGACCGGAGCAGAATACATTGCTGCAGCTGAAGCGGCCAAGGAGGCAGTTTGGATGAAGAAGTTCATCTCGGCGCTTGGAGTCGTTCCAAGCATTTCAGACCATGTTCCATTATTGTGTGACAACAATGGAGCAATAGCTCAAGCAAAGGAGCCAAGATCACATCAGAAGTCAAAGCACATTCTGAGACGATTTCATCTGATTCGTGAGATCATCGCCCGAGGAGATATAGTAGTTGAGAAAGTCTCATCTGAAGATAATGTAGCAGACCCCTTGACTAAGCCATTGTCTCAAAACAATTTAGAACGTCACCTTAACTCTATGGGACTTAGACACATGGGTGATTGGCTATAGTCCAAGTGGGAGAATGTTAGAATTGGGTGGCCTCAAAGCCAATAATTGTACATTCTTGTTCAGATTATTAATAAAGGCAATTATTTCTTCATTTAATAGTTCTCGCAAACGACTATCGTAATGAAGGTCCATAGACAAATGTATGGGATATTGAATCATGATGAGATCATGATAGTGAGATCAATATCCTAAGGCAATTGTCTTAAATAGTTCTCGATCATAGGATATTTGAGATGGATATTAAATATCCGATAAGATCGACACAAGTTATGTCTGCTCATATGATGAGGGTGAATGATCTCACATTCACTCGTGTGGTGACACTAAGACAAACAAGTGGGTGCTCATTAGAGAATGAGTTTACTGAACATACCCAAATAAGAATTCCTGGATGGTAATTATACCTATTAGTCAACCAGGAAATTCAATCGTTGCAGTAGCACAGTTGGTCCTTTGACCTGAGTCACCAATGATACCTTGTTTGTGGACCATTGTATCTTGATTCTCTGACTCGTGGACTTTAACCATTAAGTCCACCATAATCGGTCTTTCAGATACAGTGGAAAGCTTGCGAAGGTAATTGAGTGGACAACAAGGGATCACTCACTCTTGGTATAAGACTGGAGAGAGAATGTCCCATGGATGTGTACACAGAAATCCCTGGCCAGGGTCAAATGAAAGAGATGTCTTTCTAGATATTAACTGTGTACTGGAATCCATCTGAATAATGCGATAGAGGGTTTGACTATAAAACCATACCCTTTCGTTATCGGGACATTGCATGAGTGAAGGATTAGATCTGTGCGGCATCTGCAGACGGAAAGGTTCAATTGAAGGGAACAATATCCCTTATATCTTCTGGGATCATGAGGTAGTGTTTGGTGCTGTTCCTGATCAGAAGGCCAAGTGATTTGATCATCAGATGATAATTCACTTGTTTATTAAATTAATCATTTAACATGTGATGTTTAAATGTTAATTAATAAATATTAAACTCAGAAACAAGTTCTAAGTTTAATGGGCCTGCAACCGGACTGATATATGGGCCTAGAGGGTCACACACATAAGAGTTCTCGTCAGACGGTAAGAGATGTTAAATTTCATGCTTATCTGGGTTTTTGTGAAAAGCTGCAGGATAAACATGGAGATTTAATAGAGAATTATCCAAGGCCAAACTCTTGGATAATCATGAGGATTAACTCTTGTGCTTATCCTTATTTCTATATAAGGAGGGCCAAGGGAGAGTGGTAAAAAGTTGGTTGGACGAATTTTACTCCCTAGATTCTCTCTCTCCTCTCTCTCTCTCCTTCTCTCTCTCTTGGAGTGGATCTGTCTCTCTCCGCGCATGGTGTATTTGAGATATGGTCGGAGCACTCAAGTCGAGGAGGAAATCGCGTCTGCTGCGGGAACTCGTGTGGATACCTCTAGAGATCGTGCGCGTGCGCGATTACTGAGTCCGCATCATCCACGGGAGATTCGAAACCCCGCAAAGGTGAAGAACTGTTCTTCCCGCTTAGATTTTAATGTCCGTTTTACGACCCCAGCAACCGATACAATGGAATCATTTTTATTTCCGCTGCGTTATTGGCGATTCCTTACAGTGGTATCAGAGCCAAGTTCGCTGGTTCGGTTGTAAAACGGCACCGTTTTGTGTGTTTTCTCGTTATGCGTGAAGAACCCGTATTGTACGTGTTCTTAAGTATAATCCGATTAAAAATGACAAATTAGTGTTCATATGATGATCACGATCGATTTGATTATTTTTCTGTATTTTTCGGATTTTTATTTGGGTTTTTCGGAGTTCGTCATGTGATGATGAACCGGGGTACTTCGGCGGCTTCGCACGGGCATTCCAAGTGTTGGGATGGCGGCCCGGATGTCTGGATCTATTGGTGATAGTCACCACTTCACATTGGGCATGGAGATCGGCACCGGAGTGCCCTTGGAGGTCCTCAAAATCAAGCCCAAACTCGGTTGTTTAACCCTGCAAAAATCAGATTTTTTGGGTTTTCCGGGGGCCTGTTTTGCTCTCCATCGCCGGTCTCCGGTGACCCCGCAGGCGCCGGGCACGTCGCCGGCACCGGGGGGCATCGCCGGCCGGGCCGACACCCGCCGGGGGATGGCCGGAGCTCGGTGGCGCCGCCGCCGGAAAGGAACCCTAGGGTTCCTACCTTTTGCTGGAATAGAAGAAGGAGGCCGGTCGAATGGCACTGTAGTGGCCGGAACGCCCGGTCGGACCGAGCCGGGGGCCGGGCGGCGCCCTGGCCGAGCCAGGGTGCGGCCCTAGTCGAGCCAGGGTGCGACCCTGGCCGAGCCAGGGCTCGACCCTGGCTGAGCCAGGGTTCGACCCTGGCCGAGCCAGGGCCCCGGGTCCGGGCCAATTGGGCCCTAATGGGCTGGGCCCATTTTCAGTTTTTTAAAAATGGTTTTTAAATACCTGTTTAACCCCCTTTAAACCCAATTTTAGCCCATTTATGCATGTTTTAAAATTGTTTTAAAATAGTAAATTATAAGAATAATTAATAAGTGTTATTAATTAATTTTTATGATTATTAACAGTTTATTAAAGTGTTTAATAACTGTTAGTCTATTAAAGGGCTTTATAATTAATGGGTGTTAGTTAATTATTTAAAATTGTTTTAGATAATTAATTTTCGTGTTAATTTAATTAGTTTAAAATTGTTTTAAACTAATTTCATGCATAACTTGATTACTCTTAATGTTCAAATTGTTTGAATTTGTATTTAGATTAACTGAATGGTTTAGTTAGTTTATTTGTCAATAATGTTTTGAATATTATTGATTATGCTGAAATAAATGTTATTTCGAAAACTAATTGGTATTATAATTTTATATTTATAAAATTTAATACCAAACATCAATTATGTGATGCATGTGATGTGTTTTATGGTGGGATGATCATGGACTTAGTATTTTCATGTGATGAATGATGTGAATGCATGCGATGCTTATTTCATTTGGTATTTTAAATAGGACATGCGTGTCCTCCTCTCTCTTAATCCAAGTGTACTTTCTACCTTCCTATAAGATTGTATTCCCCTTGATAAGATCAAGGTTTCTAAGTGTTTAAATGTACATTTGTGGACCTGCGAGTCCTGAATTTTGTATTTAAATGTATCGGATTGAGTTTAGAGGACGGGATCTTCTGAAGACACCTCTGGAGGGAGGACTCGCATCAAATGGAACCAGTGTTGCTGTTTTCACATTAGGATCCTATTATGGATCATCGTTTGGCTCCGATGATTCCATAGTAGTTTAAGCAGTCCATGATCATCCCCATTTAATTTTTCCTGCATATATGTGATGTCTGCGGACTATGCTATCATATATATATTTCTATTAAGTATATTGATACTTCAAATTGAAATACTATTGATAGCACGATTTTTACAAATCAAAATAAAAAATCCTCTTTTTAAACTTAAGTTGTAAAACGTGAGATATTCAGAATAATCTACGTAACCCACCATCATTATAGATCTTAGGATAATTCTTATCTCAAACGGATTTGTTGTGCTACTACAAGGTCTGTTTGATTTAGAAATTAAACTAGGTCTACGACATGTGATGTCATTAAGATGAATGGACAAATAGTGTAGTTTTGTTGTGCTACCACAAGGATTGCACTATGAATTCATGTCATCTAAGTAATGATGGATAAATTTAACTGAATCAAATTGATTTGTTGTACTACCACAAGGTCATTCTGATTCAGGGGTTAAATCGATCAGATATTGCAAACGTTGCAACTGTCAAGAGTTGACTGCCTAAGGGACTTGATGTGATTTGTTGTGCCACCACAAGGTCACATGCATGTTGCCTGAAGGATTCTGATCCCCACTAGGAGATCACCGGAATCTCCCGTTCTGTATCTTAGAGGGTCATACAGATCGCCGAAAAATAGTGGGAGCATAAATCTAGATTAAAAGTCCTAAATCTGATTTTAAGAACTATCTGCTCATTTTATATATTTCCATGTAGGTCGCTATGTCGTCACCTAACCCCCTCCGTTGCATACTTGATGCAAATAAACTCACGGGACCAAATTACATTGACTGGTTACGCAACCTGAAGATTGTCCTCAGGTGCGAAAAGCTAGCCTATGTCCTGGATCAACCAGATCCAGTGCAACCCGGTGATAATGCTAACGAAGATGAATTAATGATGTATGAAAATTGGAAGGAGGACTCTGTCAAGGTCCAGTGTTATATGCTCGGTTCAATGAATAATGAACTGCAGCGACAGCATGATAACATGGAACCTAAGACCATTCTGAATCACCTACAAGAGTTGTTTGGTGAACAATCCAGAACAGAAAGATATGAGATATCTAAGAAATTGTTCAGGACCAGAATGAGCGAGGGCACATCTCTGCAAACTCATGTGCTCAAGATGATAGAGTGGATTGAGAGGCTGGTTGTGCTGGGCTTTGTTATGAACAATGACCTAAGCATCGACTTAATCCTACAGTCTCTTCCAGATTCATTTTCACAATTCATTATCAACTTCAATATGAACAAAATTGAAGTTTCACTAGCTGAGCTGCTCAACATGTTGAAGACAGCAGAAGGCACTATCCAGAAAGATAAGCCAAGTGTAATGCTTGTTGGTGAGACCAACAAGAAAAGAAAAGCTGGACAGACCTTTAAGAAAGGTAGGCCTAAGAAGCAAGTGAAAAGCAAACCGGTGGCACAAAAGGACAAAGCTAAAGTCAATGATAAAGGTCAGTGTTTCCACTGCCATAAAGAAGGTCATTGGAAGAGAAACTGCAAGATTTATCTTGCAGAAAAAGCAAAGGAGAAGCTTGGTGAAGCTTCAGGTATTCTCATGATCGATCTTAACTTGTCTTATAGAGAATCAACATCCTGGGTATTAGATACTAGATGTGTTTTTCATATCTGCAATAACTTGCAGGTGTTAACAAGTAAAAGAAGATTGAACCGCGGAGACGTGGATCTGAGGCTCGGGAATGGAGCAAAAGTTGCTGCGTTAGCTGTGGGGACAGCAAGACTTCAGATGCCGTCAGGAGACTCTTTGGAACTGATAAATTGTTATTATGTTCCAACCATTATTAGGAATATCATATCTATTTCATGTTTAGATAGACAAGGGTATTCTATGAAGCTAGAGAATAAAGGTTGTTCAATTTATCAAGGAGACAAATTGTTTGCTTCCGGATATTTATTGAATGGATTATATTTACATGATATTTCATATGATGTTTGTCTGGTAAATAATTCTCTTGAACGCTTAGATAAGGATGTGAATAAATCGTACCTATGGCATTGTAGGCTAGGTCATATAAATGAGAACAGGATCATAAGGTTGCAAAAGAATGGATATCTTGATCCATTTGATTATGAATCATTTGCAACCTGTGAAGCTTGTCTCATGGGAAAGATGACCAAAGCTCCATTCTCATGACATGGAGAAAGAGCTAAGGACTTATTGGAACTAATACATAGTGATGTATGTGGTCCAATGTCTACTCATGCTATGGGTGGTTACTCATACTTTGTTTCATTTACATATGATTTCTCAAGATATGGCTACATATATTTAATGAAATATAAGTCAGAAGTCTTTGACAAATTTAAAGAGTTTAAAAACGAAGTTGAGAACCAGACTGGAAAGAGTATTAAAACTCTTCGATCAGATCGAGGGGGTGAATACTTAAGTACATAATTCACAGAATATCTTAAGAATAATGGTATTTTGTCTCAGTGGACTCCTCCCTATACACCTCAGTTAAATGGTGTATCGGAAAGGAGAAATCGTACTCTATTAGATATGGTACGATCCATGATGAGTTATGCCAAACTTCCAATCTCTTTATGGGGATATGCACTGTTGACTGCTGCATATCTGTTGAACAAAGTTCCGAGTAAATCAGTACCTTCCACTCCATATGAGATATGGAAAGGAAAGAAACCAGACTTTAAGCATGTTAGAGTCTGGGGTTGTCCTGCGCATGTCAAAAGACATGATCCAGACAAACTGGATTCCAGGACAGAGAAATGTAGATTTGTGGGATATCTAAAAGAGACTTTTGGATATTACTTCTATCAGCCCAGCGATCAAAGGGTGTTTGTCGCAAAAAGAGCTGTCTTCCTAGAGAAAGAATATCTTTCAAAAGAAGACAGTGGGAGCAAGATAGAATTGGAAGAAATTCTAGACTCACAAATCAACACTGGTTCATCTACTGAACCATTGACTCAAGAACTTGTTCAAGATGATACACAAAAGGTTCGCAGATCAGGTAGAGTGCTTAAGCAGCCTGAAAGATATGTTGGACATATCGATGAAGGAAAACCAAAAGTGCACTTAAATGAGGATGATGATCCTCAAACCTACCTAGAAGCCATAAATAGTCATGAATCAGAAAAATGGCAAGAGGCATTGGATTCTGAAATTCAGTCCATGTATGCCAACTAAGTTTGGAACTTGGTTGATCTGCCAGAAGGTATGGTACCTATTGGCAGTAAATGGATCTTTAAAAGAAAGATCGAGGCAGATGCACAAATTGACACGTACAAGGCAAGGCTTGTAGCAAAAGGATATCGTCAAAGGCAAGGTGTTGACTATGACGAAACATTTTCTCCAGTTGCCATGATTAAGTCAATCAGAATACTTCTTGCTATCGCTGCATTCTATGATTATAAAATATGGCAAATGGATGTGAAAATAGTATTCCTTAACGGAAACCTTCAAGAAGAGGTGTATATGATACAACCTGAAGGGTTCACTTCCAAAGAGCATTCAAGCAAGGTATGCAAGCTGCAAAGATCCATCTATGGATTAAAGCAGGCATCCCGAACTTGAAACTTAAGATTTGATGAAGCAATCAAATCTTATGACTTCATTAAGAATGAAGATGAACCTTGTGTATACAAAAAGGTTAGTGGGAGCGCAGTTACCTTTTTGGTACTTTACGTTGATGACATTCTACTCATTGGGAATGATGTAGGAATGTTGTCATCAGTAAAGGCTTGGTTATCCAAAAACTTCTCCATGAAAGATTTGGGAGAAGCATCCTACATTCTGGGAAAAAGGATCTATAGAGATAGGTCCAAAAGGATGCTTGGCTTGTCCCAATCTATGTACATAGATACCATAGTCAAAAGGTTTGGCATGAAAAATTCCAAGAGAGGCCTCGTTCCTATGAGGCATGGAATTTATCTCTCTAAAGAAATGTCTCCCAAGACACCTGAAGAGAGAGCATACATGGATAGAGTTCCTTATGCCTCGGCAATAGGATCTATCATGTATGCAATGCTATGTACTAGGCTTGATGTGGCACATCCTTTAAGTGTCACTAGTAGATATCAGGCTGATCCAGGTGAGGAACACTGGAAGGCGGTGAAATGTATCCTTAGATACTTGAGAAGGACTAAGGATCTATTTCTCGTTTATGGAGGAAACGACTTGGAACTTCGAGGATTTACTGACTCGAGTTTCCAGTCGGATATGGATGACAGCCAATCCATGTCTGGATTTGTGTTCAAGTTAAATGGAGGTGCAGTAAGTTGGAAGAGTTCTAAACAGGAAACTACTGCAGATTCGACGACCGGAGCAGAATACATTGCTGCAGCTGAAGCGGCCAAGGAGGCAGTTTGGATGAAGAAGTTCATCTCGGCGCTTGGAGTCGTTCCAAGCATTTCAGATCATGTTCCATTATTGTGTGACAACAATGGAGCAATAGCTCAAGCAAAGGAGCCAAGATCACATCAGAAGTCAAAGCACATTCTGAGACGATTTCATCTGATTCGTGAGATCATCGCCCGAGGAGATATAGTAGTTGAGAAAGTCTCATCTGAAGATAATGTAGCAGATCCCTTGACTAACCCATTGTCTCAACACAATTTAGAACGTCACCTTAAGTCTATGGGACTTAGACACATGGGTGATTGGCTATAGTCCAAGTGGGAGAATGTTAGAATTGGAAGGCCTCAAAGCCAATCATTGTACATTCTAGTTCAGATTATTAATAAAGGCAATTATTTCTTCATTTAATAGTTCTCGCAAACGACTATCGTAATGAAGGTCCATAAACAAATGTATGGGATATTGAATCATGATGAGATCATGATAGTGAGATCAATATCCTAAGGCAATTGTCTTAAATAGTTCTCGATCATAGGATATTTGAGATGGACATTAAATATCCGATAAGATCGACACAAGTTATGTCTACTCATATGATGAGGGTGAATGATCTCACATTCACTCGTGTGGTGACACTATGACAAAAAAGTGGGTGCTCATTAGAGAATGAGTTTACTGAACAGACCCAAATAAGAATTCCTGGATGGTAATTATACCTATTAGTCAACCAGGGAATTCAATCGTTGCAGTAGCACAGTTGGTCCTTTGACCTGAGTCACCAATGATACTTTGTTTGTGGACCATTGTATCTTGATTCTCTGACTCGTAGACTTTAACCATTAAGTCCACCATAATCGGTCCTTCAGATACAGTGGAAAGCTTGCGAAGGTAATTGAGTGGACAACAAGGGATCACTCACTCTTGGTATAAGACTGGAGAGAGAATGTCCCATGGATGTGTACACAGAAATCCCTGGCCAGGGTCAAATGAAAGAGATGTCTTTCTAGATATTAACTGTGTACTGGAATCCATCTGGATAATGCGATAGAGGGTTTGACTATAAAACCATACCCTTTCGTTATCGGGACATTGCATGAGTGAAGGATTAGATCTGTGCGGCATCTGCAGACGGAAAGGTTCAATTGAAGGGAACAATATCCTTTATATCTTCTGGGATCAAAAGGTAGTGTTTGGTGTTGTTCATGATCAGAAGGCCAAGTGATTTGATCATCAGATGATAATTCACTTATTTATTAAATTAATCATTTAACATGTAATGTTTAAATGTTAATTAATAAATATTAAACTCTAGAAACAAGTTCTAAGTTTAATGGGCCTGCAACCGGACTGATATATGGGCCTAGAGGGTCACACACATAAGAGTTCTCGTCAGACGGTGAGAGATGTTAAATTTCATGCTTATCTGGGTTTTTGTGAAAAGCTGCAGGAGAAACATGAAGATTTAATGGAGAATTATCCAAGGCCAAACTCTTGGATAATCATGAGGATTAACTCTTGTGCTTATCCTTATTTCTATATAAGGAGGGCCAAGGGGGAGTGGTAAAAAGTTGGTTGGACGAATTTTACTCCCTAGATTCTCTCTCTCCTCTCTCTCTCTCCTTCTCTCTCTCTTGGAGTGGATCTGTCTCTCTCCGCGCATGGTGGATTTGAGATCTGGTCGGAGCACTCAAGTCGAGGAGGAAATCGCGTCTGCTGCGGGAACTCGTGTGGATACCTCTAGAGATCGTGCGCGTGCGCGATTACCGAGTCGGCATCATCCACGGGAGATTCGAAACCCCGCAAAGGTGAAGAACTGTTCTTCCCGCTTAGATTTTAATGTCCGTTTTACGACCCCAGCAACCGATACAATGGAATCATTTTTATTTCCGCTGCGTTATTTGCGATTCCTTACAGAACCCTTCTTCCTCTTTGCTTTCTCTCCCTCTCTCTCACTTTCTTTCTCCCTCTCTCTACTACAGTACTTGCAGATAATGTAGCAGCTACAGTACCTCGGTACTGTAGCAACCTCCCCCCTCTCTCTAGCTTTCATTCTCTCTCTCTCTCTCTACATCTCTCTCAAACCAACGGCTGCTAGGGGTAGGAGGTGGACTCGAGGCATTGAAATTAACCACTGGAATGAGTCCAAGACTACCAAGGATCCGCACGAAGGGCTACGATGGCTGCAAACACTAGTTTTCTCTCTCTAATTTTTAAGTTGTGTGTGTTACAAAATATTTCGAATATGTTCTATAAAGTTGTCTTATGAGAGTCATATTGTTTTTTCATTTATAATGTCTCTGAAAAATTTCATGAAGTTATGATTCCATTTGACGGTAGTTTGTTTAGAACAAATAGTATTTTCTCTATCTTTTTCTTCTACAACGCTTTCTTTTTCTTCTGTTGACATCACTCAAATTTTGTATTATTCTTTTATTTAATATTTTAGGGGTAGTCTTAGTTCAGTAGATAGTCTAATTATGCACGTTTAGAAGTGCTCCTTTTGTGAGTTCGTAGTAAATCCGATTAAGTTCAATTGTTCTCTATCAAATCATCATGCTCCTTCTTTCTTCTCTGTTTTTTCTTTAAAAACTCAGTACTTTCAACTATAAAATCTGAGATCTCCAGGTGGATTCGACCCATGCTCACCACTTGCTTCATATGCCATATGCCTAAAGTATATGAATTTGGTTAATTTAAATTCGACCCATACTCACCACTTTCTTCCTTGAAGGGTGCCTTCAACCAAGGGTGGCTTTTGAAGGGACTAACTCCTCATTTCTTTCTTTCTTTTTTCTCATTCATATTTCTCTTATTCTTTTGATTTCAAATTCTAGTTGGCATTCATTACATCGCACATCACACATAGCACATTGATAATTACGCATTGTTGAACATTAGTTGATTGAAATTATTCATTACGCTCATGATTTTATGTACAAAATTATATGTAATAATAAATAATTTTGTGTTCTTTCTGACGACACCAATTTTGTTGAATTATGAGTTAAAAACTTCATCATTTCATATAAAAAACTGTGTAGCGCATTTGTAGATTTTCGGCAAAGCCGAAATATATAATAATTTTATTTAAGCATAATTGTTTGACATGTTCACTAATTTTGGTTAATTTATGAATTTGTTTGTTATTTCGGACCTTATTATTGAATTTTTATGTCAAGAAATTAGGATTAATGCATGAAAATATGTTTGTTGATCTCAAAATTCTGAGATAATTCTTGAAGCATACTTGCTATCGAGTAACCTTACTCTAAAGAGGGCAGGCACAAGTTGGTCACCTTTCCTAAGTCTACGTGATGATTTAAAGTATCCTGCAATAGAACTATTAAACATGACAAAGAACCAGCAATTTGTGATGACCAACAAGTGGACAGAGCTGGTTTGAGCACCCAAACTAGCACATCATAGAAAAAGGAAAATCCCATTCTAACCGATCATAAGCTTTTGCCATGTCCATCTTCAAAACCATGTTATGACCCCTAACCTTTCTGTCCAATTCCTTAAAAGGCTCATTTGAGATAGAGATATTATCAATGATAAAGCACCCTTTGACAAACGCACCTTGTTCTTCGGAGATAATTTTTGGGAGGACAGGAACCAAATGATTATAGATAATGTGAGAAACAATGTTGTAGCAGAAATTGCATAGGCTTATCAGCCTCATATCAGAGAAAGAAGACAGGGATTTCATCTTTGGAATAAGAGCAATAAGAGATGATGTGATTCATTGAAGGAGTAGAAATCCTTGAAAACATCCCTTGATCGCCTTAACCACATCGTCACAAATCAAATCGCAATAAGTGATAAAAAAAATAGCCTGTAAAACCATCTGGGCTGGGGGAACTATCAACTGACATACTGTTAATAATGCCTTTAATTTCATCTGCATAAGGAACAACACATAGCCGGTCATTAACTTCCACATCAATCAGTTTTGGGATATAACTTCAAGGAGACTCTCATCAATGCTGTGAGCTTCTGTGGAAAGGGGTGACCAAATAAATATATCATCTTGCCTTTGTAGCTCTGCTTGATCATTGAACTATTCATCGGTATTCCTGTCTCCCTGACGGACCCAGTCAATCCGAACTTTTTGGCCCTAAAAAATTTCTTCATGATGTAATGGTGAGTTTGGCGTTGTCAGAATTGAGAGCCATTCTATTAGCTTCGTTAGGATTATTATCAAATTCTTGTTGGGCCAAACCAGCTGTGACGTAGCCAAAGCTATCACGATCGGATTCCGAGACTGGAATCCGATGATGGAACCCGAAGCTGGATCAGATCGGTGAAGAGGACCGACGGGGATCCGGAACGAGGCGAGGGCGGAAACGGGGCCGAGGATCCGAAGCCGAGAGGTGCCCGGTCTAGGCCGAGGCTCCTTCGTGCGAGGCGGACCAGCCGGCGAAAGGCGTGGCCGAGGCTCCTTCGGGCGAGGCAGACTAGCCGGCGAAAGGCGTCGAGACCGGAGGGAGAAGACCCGAGGTCGGCGGCCGAGACCGACTCGGAGAGGTCGGCGAAGATTCAAACCGAAGCCCCTGAAGAAGGGGGAAGAGAAGAAGAAGAACCGGTCAGTAGGAGTCCCGGGCTTCGGCCCTAAAGAACCCCCTCCGACGGCTAAGTTAGCTTCTGAAGAAGATTCGATTCAGAAGAGAAGGAAGAAGTAGCTTTAATACTTTTTTGGACTGTAGTCCTTGGGTCGAGAAGACATACCTTTGGTAATAAATAGCCGTATATTTATAGCGGAGGATACAGGTTGCTTAATGGTGGCAACCGATATAGGACTATGTTTTGGTTTACTGATAAACCGCCATAGCGCCTAACCCTCCCACCGGAGTGGGCCGGATACGGCTATTGGGCCGAAGGGGGGGGGGGCTGATGGGCCTGATGCCGCTTAATGGGCTGAAGCCTACTGGGCCGAGGGCCGTTGGGCCGCTAACGGGCCGAAGGCTGCTAGGCCGCTGGTGGGCCGAAGGTTGTTGGGCCGCTGATGGGCCGAAGACCACTGGGCTGCTTACTGGGCCGAGGGCTGCTAATGGGCCGAAGGCTGCCAGTGGGCCTTTTACTTCTGCGGTTGGACTGATCTTAGTGTTGGGCTTGGTTTAATAGGCCGAATCGGATTCTGCCTCATCACATAGCCCCCCACTCTTGTCGTCCTCATTTTTATGAGATGGCGAGAGTAAAGTCCGAAGCCTTTTTTGGAAAAATAACACGGCAGGTGCTTCGTCTGAAACCTTTGCTCTGCTTCGTTGTAGAAAGGAACTATTTGGTCGGCCGAGGGCTGGTGACAATCAGCCTCCTCTTAGGCCGGGACCTCGTTACTTGTACCTTTGTCTCAGGCCAGGACTTAGCGAAGGATGCCTTCGTCCTCGGTTACGAAGGGACGAGTCTTCTGAATGTGTCAGGACTTCTGAAAAAAGGACGGAAAAGACGTCGAGCTTCCCGTCTGAACGGTCGTGTCGTGAGAAACACAGGACACGCGTTGCGCATCTGGCCGTCTTGCCGAAAGCACAAAAAGATCCTGGCCGTTAACAGTGATCACGCAGATCGCGGGTCACTTCGGTTCTCTGCCCAAGATTTCACTTGGATCGCCGCCTCTTTTGTTTTCGGCACGAGGATCGGGACATGTGGCTAGCATCCCGATGGATAGCCGAAGGGTCAACCCGCTCCCGGCCATTGATTGCCTTCTCTCGATCCGGCAGCCCGCCCGTCATCATGCCGAAGGACGGGACACGTGTCGCGCATCTGAGTGGAGTGGTGCCAAAGAGGGGGAAGATCTCGGCTGTTGATTCGGCGCGGAATGCCTTCAACCTTCCCTATAAATAGGAGCCCCTCTCCCCAGGGCACTGTTCCGCTTTCTTCTTCTCCAGGCGCCTGTGCTTCCCTGTGATCCACTCCCGAGTTTCTTGCTTTCGCCGGCGGAGAACGAGGCATCGAGGTCGTGCGAGGATTCCCTGTCCATCGCCGGGGAGATTTCTGTCGCCGGAAGCCGTCGCCGGGGAACTTCCCGTAGTTGGAGAGGCTATTAACAGTCGGGGAGACTCTCTTTAGAGGGTAAGCCTCAATTCACTTTCTCCACTCTGTTGATACATGTCCAGTAGCTCCGCCTCGGTCGAAAGTAGCTTTTCGGCCGAGGGAGGTTCTTCCTGCTCCTCGTCCAGACCTCCCGAGTCTTCCTTATCATCTCCCTTTTCTTCCACTTCCTTTACTTCTGCCACGGCGGAAGAGGCTGAGATGTCTCAGGCTGAGGAAGCAGAGGCGGTTCCGGCTGTTGCCGAACCTTCTACCTCCGGTCGTCGCCCGGCCGAGAGGGTTTCGGACATCGTGACTGCCCTTGACATTGACACCCTCAAGGTCATTTATCACTATTACCAGTTTCTGTCCTGGATGACTCCCGTTCGGCCTGGGAAGCATACCAGGGCCAACTCTGCCCGTCCGGGTAGTTTCTCTATTTATGAACAGAGCTTCCGGACGGGCTTTCGTTTTCCACTTTGCTCCTTTGTCATCAAACTTCTTTGCTTCTATGGACTGGCTTCGTCCCAATTTTTTCCGAACTCTTAGCGGACCGTCTACGCTTTCTTGGCCGCGCACTCTTATCTTGATGTCGCCTCCTCGGTAAATGTCTTTCGCTATCTCTTCAAGATTCAGCCGCAGGGAAAATCTTGTTGGTATAGCTTCGTCCCCCGCTTTGGCCGGGGTATTTTTTCTGGGAAGCCCTCGTCCATCCATAACTGGAAGAAGGGCTTCTTCTTTGTTACCCTTCTGGAGAAGGAGAATAGTGTTTGGCCCTTGATCGTTTCGAATTGTGCGTCGTTAAACACATGAAAACGTTCAATCTAAATTTATCCGGCTCACTCAAATCAGATTTTGGAAATTTAATAATGGTGAGTCTGAGTCGATGCACAGGGAGATAGAATTTTAATTTTGAAAACTTTGGACTTTAGTTAATAAAAAAAAATAAATGAAAATTTAAGGAAACTAATTACTTAATTAAACTAAAACTAAGTTAACTAATGTTACCTAAAATTATAATTATCTAAATTAAACAAATCTTTTTTTTTTTTTTTTTTTCAGAAATTAAACGCAAACATATATGGAAAATAATAAGCACGACTAAAAAAAAAATTAACAAGGAAACTGCTATTTAATTTGGTGTAAATTACTAATTAACTAAAAATCATGAGACAAAGTACAAAATTTGTTGGTTTAATAACCTTAAACTAAATAAACAAAATATCAAATAACACTTAACTAATCCTAAATAAATAAACTAATACTAGTAGGGGAAGGGAAAGAATAGATTAACAGCAATATGTGGGTTTTGTGGAGACTGCCGGCTCAATGTTTTGCTGCTGCCAGCAACGTGGAGGCTTCACGTTTGCATGCAAGCTGTGCGCTGGAGGAAGCCGGAAGCTTGCTGTGAACGCTGGGACAGCTGCTGGTTCGTGGAGGCGGTTCAGGAGCTGGTGCTTCAGGCGCATCTGCTGGCAGGTGGTGGTGTTGCTGGTTGGCTACGTGGAGATGCAGCCGGCATGCATACTGGGAACTTGACGTGGAGACCACCTAGGTGGTGTGCAGGTTGGTTTGCGCAGGAGAGGGAGGCTGGTGCTGGATGTTGCTGCTGATGCTGGGCACACCGGCTTGGTGTGCTGGTGCTGCGGCTGAGAGGAGGAGGCTGTGAACGCAGCAAGCTAGGCAGGAGGAAGACGGGATGCTCACAGCCGGCTACGTGGAGAAGCTTGGACGTGGAGGAGCTGCTGGATGCTAGAGGAAGGCAGTTGCTGGCGGTGCTTGACGCACATGCTGGTGGTGCGTGGAGGCCGGCTTCACCAAGCGCGTGTGTGAATGGGTTTCAGCGGACGTGGAGCTGCAGGGAGCAACTTGACAACGCCGGGTGCCAGAGGTGCGCTGCTTGCTTGGACCTGGAGCCGCTGGCTGTGGGGATCTTGCAGAGAGAAACCGAGGGAGAGGTAAGGAGATGCTGAGAAGAGGAAGAGAAAACCAGAGCGAGAGAAAGAGAGAACGAGAGAGAGAAAGAATTGTGGAGGGAAAGAGAGACCGAGAGAGAGAGAACAGAGGGAGAGAAAGAGAAGCCGTCGGTGAGAGGAAGAGAAGAGAGGGAGAACTGTGCGTGGGAGAAAGAGAGAAGAGGAGGAGCCGGCTGGAGAGGAGAGGGATTAACCGAGAGAGGTGTGGAAGAGAGAAGAAAGAGAGACCGAGAGAGAGAGGGATTCGGGGGTTTGAGAGGGATGCTGGAATAAAAACGAGAGAGGGAGAAAACAGAGGGAGAGAAAGAGAAACCGGAGAGAGGGAGAGAAGATGTTGCTGAAAAAAATAAAACGGAGAGAGAACCCGGGGAAGAGAGGATGTTGTGCGTGGGAGGTTTTATAGAGAGGAAGAGAGAGTCGGAATTGGGGAAGGAAAGAGATTAAAGGAGAGGAAAACGAAACTGGAGAAGGAGGAGGATTCGGAATTGGAGAGAGAATTTCTAAAAAGAGAGAGAGGATTTTAAAAAAAATAAAGAAAGGAAGGGATGTGGTTGGGAAATTAGAGAGACGGAAGGAAATAGTGGGTTTTTGGAAACTCCAGTGAAGGAAGGAATCAAATTGCATTTTTTACCCCTGTTTTAGTTGAAATCCGCACACTAAACCTCCCCCAAATTTTCGGAAACTCCACCAGCTGCACTGCATCATCGGCATGTTCTGTTCACACAAAATAAATATAAATTAGCGCATTATCATAAAAATATCATCATATTTATTCATTTCGTCTCGGTTTTGTCGAAAAACCGCAAATGCGCTATACTCCTTTAATCACATGAAATGACGATGTTTTTAAGTCAGAATTTGATGAAATTGGTACCGTTGGACTTGTTACACAATTATCTATCATTTCATGCTATTTTGCAGATAAAAACATGAGTATGATGCATATGACTGCCCTTAAATGATCAATTTAACACTTTATCACACCCCCCAAGTTACTCATTGCTAGTCCCTTAGCAATGCAAATAAGGAAAAGTTAGGACAAACAATGAATTATCATGCTTCATTTGTAGTATCTTTCACAATCAATTTAAGTGGTAGCCGATTGGTTAAGCTAAAAGTTTTCATATCCGACAATATTTTGATTCACGACAGGTGATTGTGCATGAATTTTGAAACACTTAGAACTCGTTTCCGACCTTTTTGGTATATTCTTGCCTTTACTACCCTTTAGATAAGACTACCTTGGGAGGAGAAGCGAATAAAAGATTTCCCGATCAGTCAGTAAGGACCGTTTTTCAGTTCCCGTCCCAACTCAGCACTTTTCACGACTTGGTCATATTTTTGGTACGATGGACTTTTTAGCGTGGCATTTTCTCTATTTTATTGTACTTTTGCTTTTGAGAGTGCGTACTTTTTGCCACTCTCTTTGAATTGCCTGAGGGGAGGTGCGTACTTTTTGCCACCTACTTTCCTTTAGCTCTTTTACCGCCTTCTATTGCCTTTAATGTTTACAGCTGTCCATTTTAAATGACTGTCTCTTTTAGAGTGCTGAGTGGGACAGTCCCTTATTACGGATCCTACACATTCCTTTCGTTCAACCCAAAAGAAAAATTAGAATAAGTAGTCTTATCCTTGAGGTTAATTCCAGCAATTCTATACTTTTAAGATCTTCCATTTATTCTAAGTTGCTGTGTGTGTGTGAAAATCATCCTGCCGTGGACTTTTGTAAAGTGGGATATTTAAACTTTGAAGGTTCTTTAACCAATGTGACAAAAAAAAAAAAAACTGATTTGTTAAAGATTTACTTAATAAAACATGATTTTCATGCAATTTTCCTAGGATGTGAAAAGAAGTTTTTTTGAAAAAATAATTTGGCCATTTTTCAGTGAAAGATATCAGTTTTCTTCAAAAGATTTTCAATAAATGCATATCAAATTGATTGTCCCACCCCCCAACTTGATTGACATTGTCCTCAATGGCAGAAAAGACATGAAAAACATGCAGCCAGAAGAGAATTTGTGAAGGAGCGAAACAACCTGTAATGACGAGGATGCAACATACCCACGGTGATTGCTGCTCAGGGACCTAAAAGGAATAGAAATACCAACAACTGAAGTAAAATATTAGGTTGCCTCCCAACAAGCGTTAAGTTTATCGTCTTCAGCCAGACGGAGGTTCAGTTAATGTGGATCACTCAATTCTATGGATTCAGGTGGCTCATTTTGAAGATTTTCAATGAATGGTTTCAACCGTTGACCATTAACAGTAAAAGTGTTCCCACTCTTAGGATTCAGAATTTTAACGGCTCCATGATCGAAGGTTTTAACGACCACGAAGGGTCCATCCCATCTGGATTTCAGTTTTCCAGGAAATAGGCGAAGCCTAGAATTAAATAGCCAAACTTTCTGATTTGGACGAAAGGATTTTCTGACAATATGTTTATCATGAAAAGCTTTAGTTTTCGTTTTATAGATCTTTGAATTTTCATAGGCCTCGTTGCGCAATTCTTCCAGTTCACTCAGTTGTAAGGTTCGGTGGGAACCAGCTTGGGCTAGGTCCAGATTGACTTGCTTTATGGCCCAATAAGCCCTATGTTCCAATTCCACCGAAAGGTGGCACGCCTTTCCAAAAATCGGGCGATAAGGAGACATGCCAATAGGAGTTTTGTAAGCGGTCCGATAGGCCCATAAAGCATCATCCAATCTTTCAGACCAATCTTTTCTATCGGGTCTAACGGACTTTTGCAGAATATTCTTAATCTCCCTATTGGAAACTTCCACTTGGCCACTGGTTTGAGGGTGATAAGGGGTAGCTACTTTGTGATTAATCCCATATTTCTTAAGCAAAGTCCGAAATTGGTAATTCGTGAAATGCGTTCCCCCGTCACTTATGATAGCTTTAGGCCACCCGAACCGAGAAAAGATATTCTTCTGAACGAATTTAATGACCACTTTATGATAATTGATTCGGGTGGCTACTGCTTCAATCCATTTTGAGATATAATCCACCGCTACCAGAATATATGTATGTCCAAAAGAGGGTGGAAAAGGTCCCATAAAGTCAATTCCCTAAACATCAAAGACTTCAACCACCAAGATTGGGTTGAGTGGCATCATATCCCTTTTCGCCATATTTCCTATGGCCTGACATCGGAGGCAAGTTTTGCTAAATTCATGTGCATCTTTGAAAAGTGTGGGCCAGTAAAAACCAGTTTGTAGGACTTTAGCTGCAGTTTTCTTTCCTGAGAAGTGGCCCCCACAGGCCAGATTATGGCAGAAGTTAAGAACACTCTGTTATTCTTCTTCAGGAACACATCGGCTAATGATTTGATCAGGACAAAATTTGAATAATTCAGGATCCTCCCAGAAATAATATTTTTCCTGAGAAAAGAATTTGTCCTTTTCACTTTTAGTCCATCCTTCCGGAAGCTGATTAGTCACCTTGTAATTGACAATATGAGCAAACCAAGGTGCAGCAGTGTGAGAAATGGTCAGTAGATGCTCATCAGGAAAGGAATCAGTGATTGGTGTACTTTCAGAGATTGGAATTCGGGATAGGTGGTCAGCTACCACATTCTCAGAACCCTTCTTATCCCGAATTTCCAAATCAAATTCCTAAAGGAGTAAGATCCATCTAATAAGCCTAGGCTTTGCATCCTTCTTGGTCAACAGGTATTTGAGAGCTGAGTGATCAGAATAGATTATGACTTTTGCCCCTAAAAGATAAGATCTGAATTTTTCTAGGGCAAAAACCACAGCCAATAATTCCTTTTCTGTGGTGGTATAATTCATTTGAGCATCGGCAAGGGTGCGACTTGCATAATATATCACCACGAGACACTTGTTGATTCTTTGTCCCAAAACCGCACCGATAGCATAATCAGAGGCATCGCACATGATTTCGAAGGGTAAAGACCAATATGGAGATTGAAGAATCGGGGCTTTGGTCAAAGATTCCTTCAGAGAATTAAATGCCTTGATGCAAGATTCATCCATTTGGAACGGGACATCCTTAGCTAAGAGAAGAGTTAGGGGCCGAGCAATTTGAGAGAAATTGTAGATAAACCGGCGATAGAAACCGGCATGGCCAAGGAATGAATGGATCTGTCTGACCGAGGTGGGAGGAGGAAGATTGGATATGAGATCGATCTTGGCTTTATCTACCTCTATCCCCCTTTCAGACACAATGTGGCCTAGAACAATGCCCTCCCGAACCATAAAGTGGCTCTTTTCCCAGCTAAGTATCAGATTGGTGTCTATGCATCGTGCAAGAACCTGTTTAAGATTTTCTAGGCAATTTTCAAAAGAGTCCCCGAAGATTGAGAAATCATCCATGAAAACTTCGAGGAATTCTCCCACCATATCGGAGAAGATGGCCATCATGCACCGTTGAAATGTGGCTGGTGCGTTGCATAATCCGAATGGCATTCTCCTAAAAGCAAACGTGCCAAAAGGGCACGTGAAGGTGGTCTTTTCTTGATCTTCCGGGTAAATAGCCACTTGATTATACCCGGAGTACCCATCTAAGAAGCAAAAGTACTTCTGGCCCGATAACTTTTCCAGAATCTTATCCATGAATGGGAGTGGAAAGTGATCCTTCTTAGTCATGAGATTCAACTTTCGGTAATCAATGCACACTCTCCATCCTGTGGTGAGCCTAGTGGGTACCTCTTCTCCATGATCATTCTTGATAACTATTAATCCAGATTTCTTGGGTACCACTTGGGTTGGGCTGACCCATTTACTCTATGATATTGGGTAAATAATACTCGCATCCAGCCATTTCACAACTTCCTTCTTCACCACTTCTTTCATATTGGGATTAAGCCGCCTTTGCATCTCTCGACTGGGCTTAGAATTCTCTTCCATATAGATATGATGCATGCAAATGGACGGGCTAATTCCCTTTAAATCTGCCACCGACCATCCAATGGCACCCTTGTGGGCTTTGAGGACCTCGGTTAATTGGGCCTCCTACGGCGATGTGAGATTTGCCGCAATGATGACCGGGAGAGTTTGGTCCGGGCCCAAAAAGATATACTTGACAGACTCAGGTAATGGTTTGAGTTCAAGCTCAGGAGGGTCCTCTAAAGATGGCAAAGCGGGCTCAGATTGTAAGGCTGGTAAAGGTTCAACCTTGTGCCAAGATGTTAATGGGCCAGGAGAGTCCTTTAAAGTGTTGGCTTCCTCCAAAAGGTCATATGTGGACATCTCATTTTCTTCAACCAGATTATCCAAGACATCAATAGTATGGCATTCTTTTTCATGATCTGGGTATTGAGATGCTTTGAAGACATTAATCTGGACCTTTTGACCCCCAAATGAAATGTCCATTATGCCAGTTTCACAATTTATATTAGCTTTGGCAGTGGCTAAGAATGGACGACCTAAGATGATCGGAGTGTGAATGAGTTCCTCAGGTAATGCCATATCCAGAATAAGAAAATCCACGGGAAAATAACAATCATGAACCTTCACAATAACATCCTCAATTAATCCCCGTGGAGTTTTCACAGACCTATCAGCCAACTGCAAGATGATGGATGTGGGCTTTAATTCCCCAATATCAAATTTCTCATAAATGGCTGTTGGCAATAGATTCACACTAGCACCTAGATCCAATAAAGCTCTATCAAATGTAACTCCAGCTAAGTCACATGAAATTAGAGGTGCTCTAGGATCCTTTAACTTCTTGGGTAAATGATTCATCACAATTGCACTAACGTCCTCAGAAAGCCGAACCTTTTCGGGTGCCATTCTAGATTCTCTTTATGGAGTACATAATTCCTTAAGAAACTTAGCATAAGCTGGCACATGCTTGATGGCATCGAGGAGTGGAATATTAATTTGGACTTATTTGAACAAATCCAACAACTCCTCATTCTGGGCCAGTTTCTTCCTGATATTGGGCTTAGCTAACAAGGCATTAGGAAATGGCACCCTAGGTTTATAAGAACTTGGGCCTTCATCAATCTTCCCTTTTCCTTTCAGATCCTCCTCCAACTTCTCCATGTTGGTGATCGTTTCGAATTGGGCGTCGTTAAACACATGAAAACGTTCAATCTAAATTTATCCGGCTCACTCAAATCAGATTTTGAAAATTAATAGCGGTGAGTCCGAGTCGAACCACAGGGAGATAGAATTTTAATTTTGAAAACTTTGGAGTTTAGTCAATCTAAAAAAATAAGTGATGATTGTTTATGATTTTTATTGCTCTAGAATTCAATTATTCTAAAAATAACAACAACCTAAATTAACTAATTATACTAAATACTTAATTACCTAATTAAACCACACACAAGCTACTTAACTAAAATTAAAAAGAAATCAAATTAATTAAACTAATTCTAAGTAAACAAGTAAACACCCCTAATGTAATGATGAAATAAACGTTAACTGAATAAAAATTGAATAAAACTTTTATTAACCACTAATTGTTTAACAAAGAAACACTTATCTAAACTAACTAAAGTAATTAATGAAGAACTAAATAAACAAACTTATGCAGCAAATAGGGCTTGGAGAAGGCTTCTGCTGGGCTTCGGCGCACTGAACCGCGAAGGAGAGGAGGATGGCGCATTAAACCGGCCTAAGGTGTGCCTGGCTGGAGCAGCTGCTGGCTGGATTGGCGGCTGGAAGAGCTTGCAGGTTGCATGCGCTGGAAGCTCCAAGCATGCGTGGCTGCATGTGGAGCTTTCAACGGCTACGTGTATGGGAGGTACTTGGCGGCAGGGGACATGCACGAGCTTGCTGGAACGTGGAGGAGGTTGCTGCTGCAACGTGGAGAGGCTGGAGGTTGGAGAAGCTACTGGGCTGCATGCGTGGTGATGGAGGAGGAAGACTGTTGGCACGTGTGGAGGTGCAGCTGCTGGAACTTGGAGCTGCTAGTACGTGGAGGAGGAAGGTGCACGTGGAGAACTTCAAGCTGCTGCACGTTGCTGCGGGGAGGATGCTGGACGAGCAGGTGAAAGGGGGCCGCCGGCGTGCGTGGATAGCGGCTGTGTGCTGGAGGGGCTGCACAGGAGGTGCTGCTGGCCGTGCATGCAGGCGTGCATGCATGCACGTGGGGCTCAGCTGCTGGAGCGTCGCCGCTGGAGGTGCTGCCGCTGGAGGTGCAGCATATGCGTGGAGCTGGTACTTGAGAAGAGAAGAGAGAGGGAGGTAGAAAAGAGAGAACCGGAGAAAAACAGAGAGGGAGGACGAGAGAAAAGAAAGGGATTGCGTGGGAAGGAAAGAGAGAAAACCGAGAGAGGGAGAGAAGGATGCTCGGACAGGTGAGGAAGAATACAGGAGAGAGGAAGAGAGAGCTGGCTGTGGGAAGGGAAACCGGCGAGGAAGAGAAAGAGGAGAGGAGAAGCTGTGGGAGAGAAAGGTTACGGAGGAGGAGGAGGACTCGGGTATTAAAAAAAAACGAAGAAGGAGAGACTAGGAAAAAAAAATAGAGAGTGTTTGGAAGAGGGGAGAGGCTCGGAATATATGGGAGAGAAGAAGAGAGAGAGAGAGCGTGTGGGAGAGTTTTTGGAAAGGGAGAAGTTGGAAAACAAAACGGAAAGAGGAAGAGAGAGTCGGAATTGGGGAAGGAAAGAGGTTAAAGGAGAGGAAAAGGAAACTGGAGAAGAATTAGGATTCAAATTTCTAAAACGAGAGAGAAAGAGGATTTTTTAAAATAAAGGAAGGAATGTGTTTAGGAAATTGGAGAGACGGAAGGAAATAGTGGGTTTTGGGAAACTCCAGCGAAGGAAGGAATCAAATTGCATTTTTACCCATGTTTTAGTTGAAATCCGCACACTAGACCTCCCCCAAATTTCCGGAAACTCCTCCAGCTGCACTGCATCATCGGCATGTCCTGTTCACATCAAATAAATGTAATTTAGCGCATTATCATAAAAATATCATCATATTTATTTATTTCGTCTCGGTTTTGTCGAAAAACCGCAAATGTGCTATACTCCTTTAATCACATGAAATGACATTGTTTTTAAGTCAGAATTTGATGAAATTGGTACCGTTGGACTTGTTACACAATTATCTATCATTTCATGCTATTTTGCAGATTAAAACAAGAGTATGATGCATATGATTGCCCTTAAATGATTAATTTAACACTTTTTCACACCCCCCAACTTACTCATTGCTAGTCCCTTAGCAATGCAAATAAGGAAAAGTTAGAACAAACAATGAATTATCATGCTTCATTTGTAGTAACTTTCACAATCAATTTATGTGGTAGCCGATTGGTTAAGCTAAAAGTTTTCATATCCCACAATATTTTGATTCACAAAAGGTGATTGTGCATGAAAATTGGCGCGCTTAGAACTCGTTTCCGACCTTTCTGGTATATTCTTGCCTTTTGTACCCTTTAGATAAGACTACCTGGGGAGGAGAAGAGAATAAAAGATTTCCCGATCAGTCAGTGAGGACCGTTTTTCAGTTCTTGTCCCAACTCAGCACTTTTCACAACTTGGTCATGTTTTTGGTACGATGGACTTTTTAGCGCGGCGTTTTCTTTCATTTCATTGTACTTTTGCTTTTGAGAGTGCGTACTTTTTGCCACTCTCTTTGAATTGCCTGAGGGGAGGTGCGTACTTTTTGCCACCTACCTTCCTTTAGCTCTTTTAACGCCTTTTATTGCCTTTAGTGTTTACAGCTGTCCATTTTAAATGACCGCCTCTTTTAGAGTGCTGAGTGGGACAATCCCCTATTACGGATCCTACACATTCCTTTCGTTCAACCCAAAAGAAAAATTAGAATAAGTAGTCCTATCCTTGAGGTTAATTCCAGCATTTCTATACTTTTAAGATCTTGTATTTATTCTAAGTTGCCGTGTGTGTGTGAAAATCATCCTGCCGAGGACTTTTGTGAAGTGGGATATTTAAACTTTAAAGGCTCTATAACCAATGTGACTAACAGAAAACTGATTTGTTTAAGATTTACTTAATGAGACATGATTTTCATGTAATTTTCATAGGATGTGAGAAGAAGTTTTAAAAATTTGACCATTTTTCAGTGAAAGATATCAGTTTTCTTCAAAAGATTTTCAATAAATGCATATCAAATTGATTGTCCCACCCCCCAACTTGATTGACATTGTCCTCAATGGCATAAAAGATATGGAAAACATGTCAGCCAGAAGAGAATTTGTGAAGGAGCGAAACAACCTGTAATGAAGAGGATGCGACGTACCCACGGCGATTGCTGCTCAGGGACCTAAAAGGAAAGAAATACAAAAACTGAAGTAAAATATTGGGTTGCCTCCCAACAAGCGCTAAGTTTATCGTCTTCAGCCAGACGGAATGTGCACACTATCCAATACCTACTAGCACAAATTTCAGTACATGCATTTTGAAGTTTGTTGGTTTGAGTGCACTCAGCATTGCATGTAGCTGATGAGTCAGAATGTTATCATTGAGGCTCCAGAGAAAATAATTTTTCAACATAGTCAATGGGATATTAGTTCTACTTGATTCATAGGCCATGTCAACTACGTACCCTGCTTCTTGTCCTTGACTAAATTGAAGGACTTGATCCTCGATAAAAAGATCAAAAGTTCCCAGAATGATGGACCATTGATTCAATGTAGGGGATGATCCAATGTCGAAGATTGGGAAATCAGCAAATATGTGGCTCCTATCCATCTGAATAAGAGTATCTTGGATCATGTCATGTAGCTGCTTAATGAAATGAGCAATTGACTGCAAAGCAACCGACGTGTATTTTAATTTGTGGATTCCAAATTTCTCAAAGATAGAGACTGAGAACAGATTCGGTTTGGCCTTAAATTTCAATAAAATCCAGTAAAGATTGATGTTATCGATATTGTAAGAATTGAGTTGGACAACACAGTGAGTTTCTTTGAGAAAATGGTTGTTGATGTGGACTTGGCCCAATAATTCCATCACCTCCTTGAGTCGGGCCAGCTTTTGGAGGCTATTGGGCTTAGATTCTCTAACACTCGGGAAACAGATCATAGGTAGGTGAATATCTGGGCTCTCACTAGAATCCTTCTCGTCTCCTTCATCTCCCCCCAACTTACCCTCAATGGGCTCTTCTTGATGATTAGCTAAGTCTATGGCTTCAGTTTTCTTTTGATGCAATTCCTCAAGATTATCCACTTTCTGATCCATTGGGAAGAAGAAATATTCAAGATCCGGACCATCATGTGTATTTAATTCCTCTGTGGGAAATAGAAAGTGTTCAAAGTCCAGCTCAATATCCAGCAAATCACTCATTTCTCCTTCTCGTTTTTCCTTCAAGCTCACCTCAAGAGAGATAGGTGTGATCGTGACTTCACTTTGCTGGTCAGTCTGAGGGTTTTCCATCTTCTCTCTATCCACCGGGTATATATCTTCTAGAATATCCACTTTCTCTATTGGGAAGAAAAAATATTCGAGGTTCGGACTAGCATGCATATTGACTTCCACTGTGGGGAATATGAAGTGTTCAAAATCCGGATTAACCTCTAAAAGATCACTCACTTCCCCTTCTCCTTTTCTATCACTTAAGCTTTCCTCAGGACAGACATGTATGATCATGGAGGCATCTTGTTGACCAGTCTCAGGATTTTTCATAGATTGATTCATGCTAGCATTCCCTATTCTCACCTGATGCGACTCCGTAAGATTCTCTCAGTTTTCGGGATCAGGCATGATGTGACCATTGCCGGATTGAACGATGTCAAGTTGAATTTGTGAGTTGATTTGTTGATCAAAATTAGGTGAAAAAGATTGCAGATTTTCAATGGGCTTGCTAAGCACTTCTTCTAAATCCATCATTAGATTAGTTTCAGTCAAACAGTCAACTAAGGCCTGCATTCTACCAATGGTTTGTTGTTGGGCCAAGACTATTTGTTCAAGTTGCATGAATTGATCATCTTGAGAATGCGGATAATTGGGCTGATAATAAGACTGCAAAGAATATGTCGAATAATTTGATTGGAAGCAAGGTGGACAAGAGCTTGTGGACAATGGATAATCAGAGTGTCCATGATTGTGGGCCAAACCACCCGAGTAGACTTGGAATTGGGGCCAATCCGAGAAGTCTTGGATAGCTAGACTTGGAGCTTGGGCCTGGTGAGGTGGAAATTGAAGAGCAGGTGGCGTATCATAATGGTCCTGATTGGCCCAAACGGGACATCTTTCTTGATAGGTATATGATTGTGTGGGATATGAGGACGGTTCTGGGCCCAAAGCCAGAAATTGATTAATTGTGTGGGCCAACTTGTCTAGCTTAGCTAATCTGTGAGCCAAATCCATATTAGGTGGTGGAGGGAAAGGTGTGATGGTATTAAGACATGGGCCAAGAAATTGGTTCATTTGAGTCCACTCCATGCTGAAAATATTTTTTTTTTTTTTTTTTTATTAATGAAGCAAACAAGTTATCACACAATTATTCCTAAGACAACTATGGTTAAACTAGCCTACATGATGTGTTTCTCACAAATTAATCTAGGTTTAATTCAAATCCACCCTCACAATTATCAATCGGCCAGGTAAGAGGTGGGGTGGTGGGAGGCTCCCCCTACTTTCGTAGGGACCTAATTAAAGAACCACCGACCCACTTAAGCGTTTGCCATTGACCTCTAGCCTTAGACACCGGTTTTCAAAAGTGATAGTGGGCTCAAGCTAGACCCAAATCTCATTGTGACCCCTAAATTGAATTCCTACTCACTTTTAATGGGCTTGGGTTAGTGAAAGAGTGTAAGGGATGGTTGTTTTTGGGCCAAGGAAGGGTAGTCAAATCCCCACCTTATTTTGTTAATGGACTTGCCCTTTAAGATGTTTTTATGTGAAGTGCACAACCAATTCAAACAAGGGGTTCTATGCAATCATGGAAATGCATGAACATGGTATTTAAGGAAGGTAAAAATCTCACCTTGTCCCCCGCAATCTTCAACAAAATGAAAATTTACAAGAAATGAAACAGTCTAAAAATGCAGTCCTAAATGATGCATGACCTAACATGGAAGGTTTCTAATCTTGGAAATGAGGATTTTTAAATTTGGATGTTCTTCTTTTTGTTTCTTCTTTTTTTTAGTTAATGGGAACCTATCTAAACTAGAAACTACAAAAATGGAAACTAACTAAACTCAGGAAATTAAAACATAGAAAGTTGGAACACACTTACCATGATTTCGCTTTCCCTTTTTTTTTTTTTTTCAATATACTTGCAAAAATAAGAAAAAGAAGGTTAGCTAAAAAATAATTACACTAAATCCAAGATAATCAAAATTAAAAATCTAACTCCCCGGCAACGGCGCCAAAAATTGATCGTTTCGAATTGTGCGTCGTTAAACACATGAAAACGTTCAATCTAAATTTATCCGGCTCACTCAAATCAGATTTTGAAAATTAATAGCGGTGAGTCCGAGTCGAACCACAGGGAGATAGAATTTTAATTTTGAAAACTTTGGAGTTTAGTCAATCTAAAAAAATAAGTGATGATTGTTTATGATTTTTATTGCTCTAGAATTCAATTATTCTAAAAATAACAACAACCTAAATTAACTAATTATACTAAATACTTAATTACCTAATTAAACCACACACAAGCTACTTAACTAAAATTAAAAAGAAATCAAATTAATTAAACTAATTCTAAGTAAACAAGTTAACACCCCTAATGTAATGATGAAATAAACGTTAACTGAATAAAAATTGAATAAAACTTTTATTAACCACTAATTGTTTAACAAAGAAACACTTATCTAAACTAACTAAAGTAATTAATGAAGAACTAAATAAACAAACTTATGCAGCAAATAGGGCTTGGAGAAGGCTTCTGCTGGGCTTCGGCGCACTGAACCGCGAAGGAGAGGAGGATGGCGCATTAAACCGGCCTGAGGTGTGCCTGGCTGGAGCAGCTGCTGGCTGGATTGGCGGCTGGAAGAGCTTGCAGGTTGCATGCGCTGGAAGCTCCAAGCATGCGTGGCTGCACGTGGAGCTTTCAACGGCTACGTGTATGGGAGGTACTTGGCGGCAGGGGACATGCACGAGCTTGCTGGAACGTGGAGGAGGTTGCTGCTGCAACGTGGAGAGGCTGGAGGTTGGAGAAGCTGCTGGGCTGCATGCGTGGTGCTGGAGGAGGAAGACTGTTGGCACGTGTGGAGGTGCAGCTGCTGGAACTTGGAGCTGCTGGTATGTGGAGGAGGAAGGTGCACGTGGAGAACTTCAAGCTGATGCACGTTGCTGCGGGGAGGATGCTGGACGAGCAGGTGAAAGGGGGCCGCCGGCGTGCGTGGATAGCAGCTGCGTGCTGGAGGGGCTGCACAGGAGGTGCTGCTGGCCGTGCATGCAGGCGTGCATGCATGCACGTGGGGCTCAGCTGCTGGAGCGTCGCCGCTGGAGGTGCTGCCGCTGGAGGTGCAGCAGATGCGTGGAGCTGGTACTTGAGAAGAGAAGAGAGAGGGAGGTAGAAAAGAGAGAACCAGATAAAAACAGAGAGGGAGGACGAGAGAAAAGAAAGGGATTGCGTGGGAAGGAAAGAGAGAAAACTGAGAGAGGGAGAGAAGGATGCTCGGACAGGTGAGGAAGAATACAGGAGAGAGGAAGAGAGAGCTGGCTGTGGGAAGGGAAACCGGCGAGGAAGAGAAAGAGGAGAGGAGAAGCTGTGGGAGAGAAAGGTTACGGAGGAGGAGGAGGACTCGGCTATTAAAAAAAAACGAAGAAGGAGAGACTAGGAAAAAAAAATAGAGAGTGTTTGGTAGAGGGGAGAGGCTCGGAATATATGGGAGAGAAGAAGAGAGAGAGAGAGCGTGTGGGAGAGTTTTTGGAAAGGGAGAAGTTGGAAAACAAAACGGAAAGAGGGAGAGAGAGTCGGAATTAGGGAAGGAAAGAGGTTAAAGGAGAGGAAAAGGAAACTGGAGAAGAATTAGGAGTCAAATTTCTAAAACGAGAGAGAGAGAGGATTTTTTAAAATAAAGGAAGGAATGTGTTTAGGAAATTAGAGAGACGGATGGAAATAGTGGGTTTTGGGAAACTCCAGCGAAGGAATGAATCAAATTGCATTTTTACCCCTGTTTTAGTTGAAATCCGCACACTAGACCTCCCCCAAATTTCCGGAAACTCCTACAGCTGCACTGCATCATCGGCATGTCCTGTTCACATCAAATAAATATAATTTAGCGCATTATCATAAAAATATCTTCGTATTTATTCATTTCGTCTCGGTTTTGTCGAAAAACCGCAAATGCGCTATACTCCTTTAATCACATGAAATGACGATGTTTTTAAGTCAGAATTTGATGAAATTGGTACCGTTGGACTTGTTACACAATTATCTATCATTTCATGCTATTTTGTAGATAAAAACATGAGTATGATGCATATGATTGCCCTTAAATGATTAATTTAACACTTTATCAGTTGGGTTCAGTCTCACTATCACTTTCAACTTCCTGAGGCCCATCAGTGGAACCTTTGGCTAACTCTCCATCTGCATGTGGTTTTTCTAAACTTCTCCCACTCCTAAAGGTTGAAATGGCTTTAGCATTCTCAAATTGCGGCTCTTTAGGTTGTGGTACCGGGCCAGGCTGAGGTAAAAGGCCCGATTGCTGTGGAAAATCCGGAGGTTGATTCCTTGGATTGGCAACGGGTTGACTAGGAAGTTGGCCTACTTCTCTTCTCATCACGGCCTCAGCTAGTTGGCCCATTTGACTTTCCAACTTAGCAATGGATTGTTGCTGGGTCAAAATCAATTGTTGGAGTTGAGTGAATTTATCATCAAAGTTGGGCTGAGGAGGTTGTTGGTAAGTGGGTGGAGGATGGTATTGGGTTGGCTGTCCTTATTGGAATGAGTGGTAGTGGGCCAGTTGACCTGATTGATACTGGGCCGATTGACCTGATTGATACGGGGCCGGTTGACCTGATTGATACTAGGCCAGTTGAAAAAACTGGGCTTGAGATCCCCTAGCCTGAACATTTCCATAGAAATTAGATTGCTGTTGGAATGAATTCTATGGCTTTGGGGCTTGATGCATGGGAGGATTGGACATTGGTAATGGGGCCTGCTGATTCTTCCAAGAGAAATTAGGGTGATTTCTCCAACCAGGATTGTAAGTATTTGAGAATGGATCATTATTGGGCCTGGAGAATCCCTGGGCAGCCTGAACTTGTTCTTGAATGAATGGTGGAAGTTGGGCCGCAGTTGGGTATTCATTCACTTGATGGGTTGGACTTGCGCATAAGGCACAAATGTCATGATTAGCAGAGGATGGGCCTTCATATGGACTAGATTGTGTTGGGTAAGTAGGCTCTTGCTTGTTTAAGGCCAGGAGTTGGTCTAGTTTCTGGGCCAAGATGTCTACCTTATCCAACTTCTGATTAATCAGATTTATGTCCATTCTAGATTCGGGCTCTCCATGGGCCTTAAGTTCATACATTCCAGTCCGTTTAGATGGCCCAACAGACCTTTCATAAGATGATAATGAGGCATAATTAATGGAATATTCACTTAACATCTCAAACAGATCATAGGCCTCATCTTCATTTTTCATCATAAATGCCCCTCCACATGAAGCATCCACCATCTGTCTGAACTGTTCAGACAATCCTTCATAGAAGGCTTGGACAATTTGCCATTTTGAAAGCCCATGATGAGGGCATTTTCTAAGCAATTCTTTCAGTCTTTCCCAAGATTCATGGATCAATTCCCTGGGAGTTTGGGTAAAACTCGTGATGGCCCTTCTCATGGTATTGGTCCGCCCGATGGGATAGAACTTCTTGAGAAATTCTTTCTGCATCTCTTCCCATGTCCTAATGGGCCTTCCTATAGTTCCCAACCAATATTTAGCCTTGTCCTTTAATGAAAAGGGAAATAAGGTCAATTTAAGGCCATCATCGGTGAAATTCTGGATCTTCACCGTGGAACAGATTTCTAGAAATTCATCCAGATGCTTATAAGGGTCTTCATTAGTATTCCCATAAAAGGATGGGAGCATCTGAATGGTGTTAGATTTGATTTCATATTGATTGGCTGGATTATGAGGAAGATGAATACATGATGAAGGTTGATATCGATTTGGAATGAAATAGTCCTTCATTTGCTTTGGTGGGTCCTGATTATCAGCCATTGGATCTTGTGGTGGATTTCTTTGATGTAGGATTCTTTCTATTTCAGCAAGTGGTCCTAGAAGGTTAGGATTTTGAGATCTCCTACCTTGCATGCACTAGGACTGATGGAGAGAGGATTTTGTTTTCTATTTCTTGTTTTTTTTTTTTATGCAAACAATTTTGACAAACAAATTATCCTAATGATCTAATGTTAACCTAGACTCTCTATGTGGATTTTCTTACAAGGTGAATTGAGTCCACCTCGAGTCACAACCACAATCAGTCAACGGCCAGGTAAGAGGTGGGGTAGTGGGAGGCTCCCCCTACTTTCGTAGGGACCTAATTAGAGAACCACTTTCCCGCTTAGACGTTTGCCTTTTTACCTCTAGCCTAGACACCGTTGCTAAAAATGGAGGCAACCCGAGATTTAAACCACTCACAGTCAGTGTAAACCCTAGATTCTCTTTCGACTTGCTTTTAGTTGGGTTAGGAAATGCCAATGCAAGGAAGGTGATTTGTGGGCTAAGGAAGGGTGATCAAATCCCTACCTTATGTGGTTGAAGTTGCTGCCCTTAATGTCTTTTTGGATGCAATACAAGGCAACAAATCAATGCAAGGTGTGTTGATGCAATCATGAATGACTTGCTAAAATTGAAACACGTACCTTTCCCCCGCAATCTTCAACAATTTATAGAAATAACTGTGAAAGGAAACTAACTCATGCTTTCCTAGGATGATGAATGCATAGCATGGAAGGTTTCTAATCTTGGCAATGAAGGTTTTTAAATTTGGATGTTCCTCTTTTTGTTTCTTTTTTTTTTTAGTTAATGGAAACCTATCTAAACTAGAAACTACAAAATTGGAAACTAACTAAAGTAAGGAAATTGAAACATAGAAAGTTGGAACACACTGACCATGATTTTGCTTTCCTTCTCTCTTTTTTTTTTTTTTCAATATACCTGCAAAAATAAGACAAATAAGGTTAGCTAAAGAATAATTACACTAAATCCAAGATAAACAAAATTAAAAATCTAACTCTCCGGCAACGGCGCCAAAAATTGATCGTTTCGAATTGTGCGTCGTTAAACACATGAAAACGTTCAATCTAAATTTATCCGGCTCACTCAAATCAGATTTTAGAAATTTAATAATGATGAGTCCGAGTCGATCCATAGGGAGATAGAATTTTAATTTTGAAAACTTTGGACTTTAGTTAATAAAAAAAAAAAAAAAAAATTTAAGGAAACTAATTACTTAATTAAACTAAAACTAAGTTAACTAATGTTACCTAAAATTATAATTATCTAAATTAAACAAATCTTTTTCTTTTATTTTCTTTTTCAGAAATTAAACGCAAACATATATGGAAAATAATAAGCACGACTAGAAAAAAAATTAACAAGGAAACTGCTATTTAACTAGGTGTAAATTACTAATTAACTAAAAATCATGAGACAAAGTACAAAATTTGTTGGTTTAATAACCTTAAACAAAATATCAAATAACACTTAACTAATCCTAAATAAATAAACTAATACTAGTAGGGGAAGGGAAAGAATAGATTAACATCAATATGCGGGTTTTGTGGAGACTGCCGGCTCAATGTTTTGCTGCTGCCGGCAACGTGGAGGCTTCACGTTTGCATGCAAGTTGTGCGCTGGAGGAAGCCGGAAGCTTGCTGTGAACGCTGGGACAGCTGCTGGTTCGTGGAGGCGGTTCAGGAGCTGGTGCTTCAGGCGCATCTGCTGGCAGGTGGTGGTGTTGCTGGTTGGCTACGTGGAGATGCAGCCGGCATGCATACTGGGAACTTGACGTGGAGACCACCTAGGTGGTGTGCAGGCTGGTTCGCGCAGGAGAGGGAGGTTGGTGCTGGATGTTGCTGCTGATGCTGGGCACACCGGCTTGGTGTGCTGGTGCTGCGGCTGAGAGGAGGAGGCTGTGAACGCAGCAAGCTGGGCAGGAGGAAGACGAGATGCTCACAGCCGGCTACGTGGAGAAGCTTGGACGTGGAGGAGCTGCTGGATGCTAGAGGCCGGCAGTTGCTGGCGGTGCTTGACGCACATGCTGGTGGTGCGTGGAGGCCGGCTTCACCAAGCGCGCGTGTGCATGGGCTTCAGCGGACGTGGAGCTGCAGGGAGCAACTTGACAACGCCGGGTGCTGGAGGTGCGCTGCTGGCTTGGACGTGGAGCCACTGGCTGTGGGGATCTTGCAAAGATAAATCGAGGGAGAGGGAAGGAGATGCTGAGAAGAGGAAGAGAAAACCGGAGCGAGAGAAAGAGAGAACGAGAGAGAGAAAGAACTGTGGAGGGAAAGAGAGACCGAGAGAGAGAGAACAGAGGGAGAGAAAGAGAGACCGAGAGAGAGAGAACAGAGGGAGAGAAAGAGAGACCGAGAGGGAGAGAACAGAGGGAGAGAAAGAGAAGCCGTGGGAGAGAGGAAGAGAAGAGAGGGAGAACTGTGCGTGGGAGAAAGAGAGAAGAGGAGGAGCCGGCTGGAGAGGAGAGGGATTAACCGAGAGAGGTGTGGAAGAGAGAAGAAAGAGAGACCGAGAGAGAGAGGGATTCGGGGGTTTGAGAGGGATGCTGGAATAAAAACGAGAGAGGGAGAAAACAGAGGGAGAGAAAGAGAAACCGGAGAGAGGGAGAGAAGATGCTGCTGAAAAAAATAAAACGGAGAGAGAACCCGGGGAAGAGAGGATGCTGTGTGTGGGAGGTTTTATAGAGAGGAAGAGAGAGTCGGAATTGGGGAAGGAAAGAGATTAAAGGAGAGGAAAAGGAAACTGGAGAAGGAGGAGGATTCGGAATTGGAGAGAGAATTTCCAAAAAGAGAGAGAGGGTTTTAAAAAAAATAAAGAAAGGAAGGGATGTGGTTGGGAAATTGGAGAGACGGAAGGAAATAGTGGGTTTTGGGAAACTCCAGTGAAGGAAGGAATCAAATTGCATTTTTTACCCCTGTTTTAGTTGAAATCTGCACACTAAACCTCCCCCAAATTTCCGGAAACTCCACCAGCTGCACTGCATCATCGGCATGTCCTGTTCACACAAAATAAATATAAATTAGCGCATTATCATAAAAATATCATCATATTTATTCATTTCGTCTCGGTTTTGTCGAAAAACCGCAAATGCGCTATACTCCTTTAATCACATGAAATGACGATGGTTTTAAGTCAGAATTTGATGAAATTGGTACCGTTGGACTTGTTACACAATTATCTATCATTTCATGCTATTTTGCAGATAAAAACATGAGTATAATGCATATGATTGCCCTTAAATGATCAATTTAACACTTTATCAGCCCTTTCCTAATGAGTGGGCGCTTTTGGCCGAGGGTCTCTCCGAGCCGCCTTCCCTCAACCCGGAGCAGCTCGACGTCGTGCACCTCCTGGAAGGTGATGCTCCGTATGACATCTCAGAGCTATTCGAGGATGAGGAGGGGCTTGTGCGAATGGGAGTTTGGCCGGATCCGACGATCTCTCCTCCTCGGGCCTTCCCTTACCTTCCTCTCGAAGGTATTCCGGGAGTGGTCGAGGGAGCTGCTGCGGTCGAGTCTCCGGCCGAATCCCTTTCAACCGAAGAGGGCTCCGAGGCCTCGGCCGAAGGAGCTGCCGTGGTCGAGTGTCCGGCCGAAGCCCTTCCGATTGAAGAGGGCTCCGAAGCCTTGGCCGAGGGTGAGTCGGGCTCGAGTCGAAGAAAGTTGTATGCTTTAATTTGTTGCTAACCTTCTTTCTTTTTGCCCGCAGAGATGACTGGACTTCAGGGACTACTCAGCCGACTCTCCAAGCAATCCGGTCAGTCTCGACCGTCCTAGCGCAGGCGGTGGAAGAAGGGGCGGCCGAAGGAGCTGCGGCCCCGAGTGCCCGGGCCACAAGGCAGACGGCGGCCTCGGTTGAAGGTCGTACTGCTACTGCTGCGCTCGAGAGAGAGCGGCAGAAGGGGAAATCGGTCACCCGAGGGAGCGGCCGACCTGCGAAGAGGGGCCGGGCGGATGATCCCGACGAGAAGGAGTCCGCCCCCGCGGCTAAGAGGCCGGTCGCGGCGCGCGGCGCTCCACTCTCGACGCCCCTGGAACCACCGAGGGGCGACTCTCCTTCGGCTACTGGGGCCGAGACGGAGGGTATTTCATTTCCCTTCGGGGCAGCCGGGACTCACATGTCTCGAGAGTACGGGCACGAGCCCTGGCGCCCGGACGTGGGGGTCTTCGCGGACGGGAGTCTGGAGGACCCCCAGACGTGCCTACACCTCGTCTGCGGCTAGACCCTGCCGATGGCCGAGGACGAGATCAGGGAGCTTTCTTCGGAAGGCTTATCTTCTCAGTGTGTTCGGTACGCTGTCCAGGTAAAAAGTCCTTGTCCTTATCTTTGTTCATCACTTCCTTCTACTACCTCGGGCTTATCTCTCCTTGTCGTAGGCCGCGGTCATGTGCGGAGCTATGGCTCGCCGCCAGACCACCATTCAGCAGAAGCTCCTGGATATCGACCGAGCTTCGGATCAGCTGGCTTCGAGCAAAGTAGCCGCGGTGCAGCGCGATCTGGGGGCGAACGTTGATGTTCTCCTCGGAGCTAATGCTCGGATGCGGGCCGAGCTGGGGGAGCAGAAGGAAGTGATCCGCACTACCTCCGAGGCCAAGATAAAGGCCGAACAGGAGAGGGAGAAGGCCGAGAAGGAACTGGAGAAGGCCCGAGCCGAGATCGCGCTTCTTAAGGCCGAGATCCAGGACAAGGCCGAGGAGCGCGCCAGGTTGCGTCTCCGCCATGCCGAGGAGGTCTCGGCTCTGAAGGCGGATCCGGAGGCTAAGGCCAAGGAAGCCAAAGATGCTGCTTGCTCAGCTGTGGCAAGCTATAAGGCCGGCCCGGATTTCGCCGAAGAGATAATGGAGGCTCGGGTCCAGGCCGCCTCGTCCGTGTTTGCTTTGGGGCTGGCCATCGCTCAGAAGGCATGTCCGGCCGCGGACCTGACCGGTATCGGTTACCCAACGGATGAGGAGGGCGATGAGCTTCTGGCCTGGTGGGGAAAGCTCAAGGCTGAAAGAGCTCCGGCTCCTGCGGAGGGTGATGCGGCCGTTCCAGTTCCAGTTGAAGCTTCTCCAGTATCTCCCGGCCAGACTCCTATCGATGTACACGGCGACGATGCCGAAAACTAGTACGGGGGTTGTCCCGGTTTATGTTTACTTTTTTGAAATGCTGCGGCCAGGCGTATGGCCTATTTTGTACTTGTTCATATATATGAAAAGTATTTTGCTTCTACTCACATTTGTATGTCTGAATGAGTGACCGAGTCTGGCTCTCCTTGTGGCCGAGGCCCTATCGCTTCCGATACGGTTCGTATGGCCAAAGCCACTCCCGGTACGGATTATATGGACTTAGAGAATAATGCCGCTCCCGATACGGTTTGCATGGCCGAAGCCACTCCCCGTACGGTTTACACGGACTTAGAAAACCATGCCGCTCCCGATACGGTTTGCATGGCCGAAGCCACTCCTGGTACGGTTTACACGGACTTAGAAAATCATGTCGCTCCCGATACGGTTTGCATGGCCGAAGCCACTCCCGGTACGGTTTACACGGACTTAGAAAATCATGCCGCTCCCGATACGGTTTGCATGGCCGAAGCCAATCCCGGTACGGTTTACACAGACTTAGAAAACCGTGCCGCTCCCGATACAGTTTGCATGGCCGAAGCCACTCCTGGTACGATTTACACGGACTTTAGAAAACTATGCCGCTCTCGATACGGTTTGCATGGCCGAAGCCACTCCCGGTACGGTACGGACTTAGAAAACCATGCCGGACATGATATTTCAAAAAAGAATTTTATTCATGACTTCCGGCTAAATTCCGGGGCAAATAACTTACATGAAGTAGCGCCGAAGGCGTTCCACATTCCAAGTTCTAGGAAGAGGTTGGCCCGAAAGGGTTTCCAACCGATAAGCCCCTCGTCGGATTACTTCCCTTACCCGATAAGCTCCTTCCCAGTTGGGAGAAAGCTTCCCCGCGGCTTCGGCCGGCTTAGATGCGTGAGCATTCCTCAACACGAGGCTCCCGGCTTCAAAGCTTCGGGGCTTCACTCGAGTGTTGTGGTATCTTGCCATGCTCTGCTAATAAGCTGCCAGCCGAATGCGAGCTTGATCCCTTGTTTCTTCTATAAGATCTAGATGATCTTTTAGAGCTTCCTCATTGGTTTCCGGATTATGAGTGAGAACTCTCGGCGAGGGAAGGGTTACTTCAATAGGAAAAACGGCTTCTACCCCATAAGCCATGCGGAAAGGGGTTTCGCCGGTAGGGGTTCGGCTTGTAGTTCGATTGTAACAACCTGCCATCATATGACCGGACACCCGATCACTAAATGGATGTCGGCCCATTAACTGCGGGTTCACACCCGGATCTCACACAGCACATATGGAGGAGTAAGTGCTAAACAAGGCTAAATATAACAATCACACAGACTACAAGGGTAAGCAAGTGCGCAGGAAGGAAAAATAACAATGTCCGTATATAGTCCAACAATAATTACATGTCCAACAAATTAAATAAGTACAGGCAGAAGGAAAGTACAACAACATCGGGGCATACCCCGGAACTAAGATAGCTGCTGGTCCGCACACCAAGAAGACGCCACGCTTCCGCTCGCCACGAGGTCCACACCTGAAACCGCAGGGAGTGAGCCACACCAGAAATGGGCTCAGTAGGGATCATCCGATCCCCCGCCTCCCACTCACACACCCACAAGTGTAACAACAGGAATATATGGCAATTTAAGTAAAGCAGTAAACATAGCACCCAACTCTGATATGAAACGTACGATAAGCAGTGTAACAAGAACCATTCTAAGCAACCCGAAGAACCCAACACAGAGTCACGTCTCACAGCCAAAGTCCACGAAGCGACTGAACCACACTGTCGACCGAAGTCAAACGTCGCCTCCCAACACTACCACCACTGCTCACGCCTGTCCACCCCTACAGTGTTCCAGGGCACTGTAGAGTGAGGCAGTGAGTCAAACTAGGACTAGCTGGAACCAGTGTACCGCCACTGCCAGCTACGTGCATACAAGCAGTCTAGACTACTGTCCTACCGTCCGGATTGCCTCCACGATAGGCCTCAACGCTTCAGGAGGGCCCTGGGGACCGGCGAACCCCCGTCAAGCCGAAGCTACAGGAACTACCCACAACCCTAACCTCCCGGGCTGCATCAGGCCAAAGGGCTAAGGGTACCACTCGTAACCTTGATCAAAGGTCACATCAGGCCCAGTGGCTACAGGGGTAAAACAACTCCAACAGTACCACAACCAGCTCCACATCAAGAAACGCGCCGGAAGTTGCCACGACAAACAGGGAAACCCCGACCCGCTGAGGCCAAGCAGCAACCCCTCGGATAGCGCACCAGCTACTCCGGCCTGACGGGCTCAACGTGGTTCTGCTTCCCTCAGCCTAAGGTAAAACACAACATGTACCACTCCTCCCACCGGTACGGCACAATGCCTCACAGACACCATGACACTGTCCCCATCGGTCCATGGTGACAACGTAAACCACAGTTAATCCGATCCACAATCGCATAAACATATACACACATATAACATGATGTAATTCCATTCACGCAGAAGTCCTCAGTCTCGGTGTACAACGTAAAGCATGCATTTGAATCGTCCCACAGTGAATACACATGATAAAACCAGGATTACACAGTTCTGTCTTGAATCGCGTCGACCGAGGTCGACGCCATTCAAGCCCCTCAGACATGTTCATTAAAGCCAGATTATCCCTTGAAACGCGTCGTCATAGGGAGTCGCCTATTTAAAACGCGTCCAGATCCACAGACGCCATTCACACCGAAATTCCAGATTTACAGACCCTCACTCGGGGTGATTTCCTGCCTAAATGGCGTCATGATGGCCCGACGTCCTTCCGAAAGGCATCGTCCATCCATGACGTCATTTAGCGCCAGAACCCCTACTCGTAAAACCTCGAACAGGGAGGTTTCTGCCCTAAAAGGCGTCGTACTGCCCTGACGCCCTTCTGAAAGGCGTCGACCAGGCACGACGCCGTTTAGCGCCAGAAACCTGGTTCCCTGGTTCAAACCGAGGGTTTCTCCCTTAACCCCAAACACCCCGAAAAGCACCAAAACAAGAAGGGGAAGGAAGAGGAATTCAACCACTACAAGCATGCTACAAATCCACGTTCACAAGCACGGCCATACCCACAAGGACACCCCCTAAACATGCTCAATCTAGCCCAAAAAACATCATGCCACGCCAAGGGAAATCACGAGCAACACATGCAAGGTTCATCCTCCTACTGGTTCTTGAACTCCACCGAGCTCCGTGCCGCCGACCCGCCACACCGCAGACCGCCGCCGGTACCCTCGAGGACGCCGCCACTCCGCCGGGACGTCGGCCGCCGTCCGGAGAATGGAACGCCGCGAAGGAGGTGGTGGAGGTAGAGGTGAGAGGTAAGGAGGCTATGGAGTGATGGAAGAGGAAGAAGAGGAAGGGAAGGGGAAAGGAGAGTCGGAGAGGGCGGAGAGGGCGAGGAGAGAGAGAGTGAAGGCGAGAATGAGGGAAAGAAGGGAAGGCTCGCGGGGTCAATCTGAATCCAGCTAAAAAGCGTCGATCGAGGTAACGCCTATCAGTCTGACAGGACGGGCCGTACTGACAGCGGTCTGAATCGCGTCGACCAACATGGACGCCGTTCAGACGACAGGACAGGCCGTACTGACAACGCTCTGGCGCCGTACCCTGACATCGCAGAGGTCACAGTCTGAATCGTGTCGACCAACATGGACGCCGTTCTGACGATGTGACCGGGGCCGTACTCTCACGGCCCAAAACCTGCCCACGTGGCGCACACGTGGCACAATAACCTGCAGACCTAAATGGCGTCCACACAACCTGACGCCTTTTGAAAGGCGTCGAGCAGTGCTGACGCCATTCAGCTAGGAATCTCAAGACCCCATGGGGTCCAAACCAAGGTATCCGGCCCGAACCCGACCCGAATACAGAACCCGAAACCTCAGTCCTTACATCGATAAGCCCATAGAACGCTCGGCAGCTCTTCTACCCATCGGCCCTTGGCCTTGCCGAGGCGACTCTTCAATCCTTGTAATAGACTTCGGTTAGTGACCTCAACTTGGCCATTCGTCAGAGGGTGTGCTACCGACACAAATTTGTGGAGAATGCCGAAACTGGCGCAGTTCTCCTTAAATCGATGGCTATTGAACTGTTTGCCATTGTCTGAGATGATTGCCCGAGGGATGCCGTATCGGCAAATGATGGATTTCCACACGAAGTTCCACGCGTTGCTATCGGTTATGGATGCGAGGGGTTCGGCTTCTACCCATTTGGTAAAATAGTCCACCGCCACAATAAGGAACTTCATCTGGCCGGTGGCGACGGGAAAGGGCCCCAGGAGGTCAATTCCCCACTTGGCGAAAGGCCAGGGGTCTGATAAAGGAGTTAGAAGGGTTGCTGACTGGTGGATGAGGGAGCTGAACCTCTGGCATTGATCGCAGTGCTGGACGAGGGCGGTTGCGTCCTCTCGAAGCGTCAGCCACCAGTATCCCTGCCTTAAGAGTTTATGAGCCAAGGCCCTTCCTCTTGCGTGTGCTCCGCAGACCCCTTCATGTACCTCCCGAAGTGCATAATCGGCTTCGGCCGGGTCGAGGCATCGCAAGAGTGGTCGGCCGAAGGATTTTTTATATAATAGCCCGTCCAAGAGGAGGAAGTGGGAAGAGCGCTGTCGAATGCGTTTTGCTTCCTTTGGATCGAACGGGACTTCTTCTCGGAGGAGAAAAGCGACTAGGGGAGTCATCCAGGTTTCTAGCGGCCCGAAGGCCGGAGATGAGGGCTTCATATTCGGCGGCATTGTTGGTAGCGGGGAAGAAGAAGCGCAGCGCATACTCCGTGATGACCCCTTCCGGAGACGCCAAGATCCATTCGGCGCCGCTACCCATAGAGCATGCGGACCCATCGACGTAGAGTCGCCACTCGTCCGCTGAAGGTGGTGGAACCGAAGCGTCTTCGGCCTCGGGTGTAGTTATGACTTCCGGCCGAGTGGTCGAGGAAGCTTCGGGTGTGAGCTCGGCAATGAAGTCAACCAAAGCTTGAGCTTTTATTGCCGTCCACGGACCGTAAGAGACATCGAACTCTCCTAGTTCGATTGCCCATTTTGCCAGTCTGCCGGATACTTCCGGTCGGGAGAGGACTTGCCTCAAAGGCTGATCGGTGAAGACCTTTATTGAATGAGCAAGGAAGTAAGGCCGGAGCCTTCTTGCTGACGAGACGAGTGCTAAAGCCAGTTTCTCAAGAGCAAGGTATCGAAACTCTGCTGCTTGGAGGACTCGGCTTATGTAGTAGACAGGCTTCTGAATACCGTCTTGTTCTCGGACGATGACGACACTGACAACTGTTTCAGACACTGCGAGGTAGAGAAATAGCGGCTCTCCATAGACCGGCTTGGATAGGACGGGAACGTTGGAGAGATAGACCTTCAGCTGCTCGAAGGCCGATTGGCACTCGTCAGTCCAGGAAAAGCTATTGGTCTTTTTCAACAGTTTGAAGAAAGGAAAGCAATAATCCGCTGCCCTTGACATGAAGCGGCTTAAGGCGGTAATTCTTCCGTTCAGCTTTTGGACCTCTCGGACGTTGGCCGGAGGGCGCATTTGAATGATAGCCGAGACCTTTGTGGGATTAGTTTCCACCCCTCGGCGAGTGACCATATAGCCGAGAAACTTTCCGGAGGCTACGCCGAAGGCGCACTTAGCTGGGTTTAGCTTCATTTTATATTTGCGCAGAGCAGAGAATGTTTCGGCCAAGTCAGTCAGACGGTCTGCAGCGATGTGGCTTTTTACCAACATGTCGTCGTTGTAGACTTCCATATTGCGGCCGAGCTGCGGAGCAAATATTATGTTGACGAGTCGTTGACAGGTTGCTCCAGCATTCTTCAGGCCGAAGGGCATCCGGGTATAACAGTATAGACCGAGATCAGTTGTGAAGTTGGTCTTGCTTTCATCCCCCGGATGCATTCGGATCTGATGGTAGCCTGAGTAGGCGTCGAGGTAGCTAAGTAGCTCGTGGCCGGAGGTTGCGTCCACCACTTGATCTATCGGAGGCAGCGGGAAGCTATCCATCGGACATGCTTTATTGAGGTTGGTGAAGTCCACACACATCCGCCACTTGCCATCCTTCTCGGGCACCATTACCACATTGGCGATCCAGTCAGGATGGTGTATGTAACGACCCGCCATCCTATGACCGGAGACCCGGTCACTAAATGGATGTCGACCCATTAACTGCGGGTTCACACCCGGATCTCACACAACACATCTGGAGGAGTAAGTGCTAAACAAGGCTAAATATAACAATCACACGGACTACAAGGTAAGCAAGTGCGCAGGAAGGAAAATAACAATGTCCGTATACAGTCCAACAATAATTACATGTCCCACAATTAAATAAGTACAGGCAGAAGGAAGTATAACAACATCGGGGCATACCCCTGAACTAAGACAGCTGCTGGTCCGCACACCAAGGAGACACCACGCTACCGCTCGCCTCGAGGTCCACACCTGAAACCGCAGGGAGTGAGCCACACCAGAAATGGGCTCAGTAGGGATCATCCGATCCCCTGCCTCCCACTCACACACCCACAAGTGTAACAACAGGAATATATGGCAATATAAGTAAAGCAGTAAACATAGCACCCAACTCTGATATGAATCGTACGATAAGCAGTGCAGCAAGAACCATTCTAGCAACCCGAAGAACCCAACACAGAGTCACGAATCACAGCCAAAGTCCACGAAGCGACTGAACCACACTGTCGACCGAAGTCAAACGTCGCCTCCCAACACTACCACCACAGCTCACGCCTGTCCACCCCTACAGTGTTCCGGGGCACTGTAGGGTGAGGCAGTGAGTCAAACTAGGACTAGCTGGAACCAGTGTACCGCCACTGCCAGCTACGTGTGCACACCAGCAGTCTAGACTACTGGCCTACTGACCGGATTGCCTCCACGCTAGGCCTCAGCGCTTCAGGAGGGCCCTGGGGACCGGCGAACCCCCGTCAAGCCGAAGTTACAGGAACTACCCACAACCACAAATCTCCCGGGTGGCGTCAGGCCAAAGGGATAAGGGTACCACTCGTAACCTTGATCAAAGGTCACATCAGGCCCAGTGGCTAAAGGGTAAGCCAACTCCAACAGTACCACAACCAGCTCCACAGCAAGAAACGCGCCGGAAGCTGTCACGACAAACAAGGGAAACCCCGACCCGCTGAGGACAAACAGCGACCCCTCGGATAGCACACCGGCTACTCCGGCCCGTCGGGCTCAAGGTGATCCTGCTTCCCTCAGCCAAAGGTAAAACACAACATGTACCCCTTCTCCCACCGGTACGGCTCACAGACACCATGACCCTGTCCCCATCGGTCCATGGTGACAAACGTAAGTCACAGTTATTCCGATTCCATATTCGCATAAGCACACACACACACAACATGATTCCATTCACACAGGAGTCCTCAGTCACAGCGTACAACGTGAAGCATGCAATTGAAATCATCCCACAGTGAAGCACATGGTGAAAACCAGGATTTCACATCTCTGTCTTGAATCGCGTCGACCGAGGTCGACGCCATTCAAGTCCCTCAGACAGGTTCGTTTAACAGTCAGAATATTCCCTGAAACGTGTCGTCATAGGGAGTCGCCTATCTAAAACGCGTCCAGGTCCACAGACGCCATTCACATATAAATTCTGGATTTACAGACCCTCACTCGGGGTGATTTTCCTGCCTAAATGACGTCATTATGGCCCGACGCCCTTCTGAAAGGCGTCGTCCACCCATGACGTCATTTAGAGCCAGGACCTCTATTTCGTGAAACCTCGAACAGGGAGGTTTCTACCCTAAAAGGCGTCGTACTGCCCTGACGCCCTTCTGAAAGGCGTCGACCAGGCACGACGCCGTTTAGCGCCAGAAACCTGGTTCCCTAGTTCGAACCGAGGGTTTCTCCCTTAACCCCAAACACCCCGAAAAGCCCTAAAACAAGAAGGGGAGGAAGAAGCATTCATCTATCACAGGCATGCTACGAAACCACGATCACAAGCACGGCCATTCCCACAAGAAAACCCCCGAAACATGCTCAATCTAGCCCAAACACATCATGTTACGCCAAGGAACACACGAGCAACACATGCAAGCTTCGTCCCCCTACCGGTTCTCGAACTCCTCCAAGCTCCTCGCCGCCGACCCGCCGCACTGCAGACCGCCGCCGGTACCCTCGAGGACGCCGCCACTCCGCCGGGACGTCGGCCGCCGTCCGGAGAAGGGAACGCCGCGAAGGAGGTGGTGGAGGTAGAGGTGAGAGGTAAGGAGGCTATGGAGTGATTGGAAGAGGAAGAAGGGGAAGGGAAGGGGAAGAAGAGAGTCGGAGAGGGCGGAGAGGGCGAGGAGAGAGAGAGTGAAGGCGAGAATGAGGGAAAGAAGGAGAGGCTCGCGAAGTCAATCTGAATCCTGCTAAAACGCGTCGATCGAGGTAGACGCCTATCAGTCTGACAGGACGGGCCGTACTGACAGCGGTCTGAAACGTGTCGCCCATTGTGGACGCCGTTCAGATGACAGGACAGGCCGTACTGTCAACGTTCTGGCGCCGCACCCTGACATCGCAGAGGTCACAGTCTGAATCGCGTCGACCAACATGGACGCCGTTCAGACGATGTGACCGGGGCCGTACCCTCGCGGACCAAAACCCGCCCACGTGGCGCACACGTGGCACAACAACCTGCAGACCTAAATGGCGTCCACACAACCTGACGCCTTTTGAAAGGCGTCGAGCAGTGCTGACGCCATTCAGCCAGAAATCTCAAGACCCCCCACAGGGTCCAAACCAAGGGATCCGACCCGAAAACAGAAGCCGAAACCTCAGTCCTTACAGTGTACCTCTCGGAGATGCCCCGCGTCCAGCCCCTGTTGTACTTCGATTTGGATGGCCGTCCTTCTTTCCTGATTGAAGGTGCGCCGCTTCTGCTTGACCGGGGGCTGGTTGGGATCGACATGCAGCCGATGCTCTGCTATTTCTGGGTAAACTCCGGGCATGTCTGCAGGAGACCAGGCGAAGACGTCGAGGTTTTCTTTTAAGAATTCGGCGAGTATTTCGGCCTCAATCTTCTCTAGGCCAGAGCCTATCATAAGAGTCCGGCCTTCTCCTGTTTGCCATTGTCTGAGATGATTGCCCGAGGGATGCCGTATCAGCAAATGATGGATTTCCACACGAAGTTCCACGCGTTGCTATCGGTTATGGATGCGAGGGGTTCGGCTTCTACCCATTTGGTAAAATAGTCCACCGCCACAATAAGGAACTTCATCTGGCCGGTGGTGACGAGAAAGGGCCCCAGGAGGTCAATTCCCCACTGGGCGAAAGGCCAGGAGTCTGATAAAGGAGTTAGAAGGGTTGTTGACTGGTGGATGAGGGAGCTGAACCTCTGGCATTGATCGCAGCGGAGGACGAGGGTAGTCGCGTCCTCTCGGAGCGTTGGCCACCAGTATCCTTGCCTTAAAAGCTTATGAGCCAAGGCCCTTCCTCCTACGTGTGCTCCGCAGACCCCTTCATGTACCTACCGAAGTGCATAATTGGCTTCGGCTGGGCCGAGGCATCGCAAGAGTGGTCGGCCGAAGGATTTTTTATATAATAGCCCGTCCAGGAGGAGGAAGTGGGAAGAGCGCTGTCGAATGCGTTTTGCTTCCTTTGGATCGGACGGGACTTCTTCTCGGAGGAGAAAAGCGACTAGGGGAGTCATCTAGGTTTCTGCTTCGGATTCACTCACTTGCATGACCTTGGATTCTTCGAGACTCGGCTCGGCCAGTTCTTCTAAGAGAATCATTCGGCCTCCTCCTCCGTCTTGAGTCGACGCTAGCCGGGAAAGTGCATCGGCTCTAGCGTTTTCGGCCCGAGGGATTCGCACAATCTCGTAAGAATTGAACTGAGCAAGAATCTTGCGGGTTACCTGGAGATAGGACGCCATTATTGCATCCCGTGCCTCGTACTCTCCGGTAATGTGACTGGCAATTAGCTAAGAGTCGCTGAATGCCTTTATGTTCTGCGCGCCGCGCTTTCTAGCGGCCCGAAGGCCAGAGATGAGGGCTTCATATTCGGCGGCATTGTTGGTAGCGGGGAAGGAGAAGCGCAGCGCATACTCCGTGATGACCCCTTCCGGAGACGCCAGGATCCATCCGGCGCCGCTGCCCATAGAGCATGCGGACCCATCGACGTAGAGTTGCCACTCGTCCGCTGAAGGTGTAGTAACCGAAGCGTCTTCGACCTCGGGTGTAGTTATAACTTCCAGCCGAGCGGTCGAGGAAGCTTCAGGTGTGAGCTCGGCGATGAAGTTAGCCAAAGCTTGAGCTTTTATTGCCGTCCGCGGCCCGTAAGAGACGTCGAACTCTCCTAGTTCGATTGCCCATTTTGCCAGTCTGCCGGATACCTCCGGCCGAGAGAAGACTTGCCTTAAAGGCTGATCGATGAAGACCTTTATTGAATGAGCAAGGAAGTAAGGCCGGAGCCTTCTCGCTGACGAGACGTGTAATGACCGAGATTTCGGGTTATGTATTCGGGTCGGGTTCGGGCCGGATCCCCTGGTTTGGACCATGGAGGGGTCTTGAGATTGCTGACTAAATGGCGTCAGCACCGCTCGACGCCTTTCAAAAGGCGTCAGGTTGTGTGGACGCCATTTAGGGTCTGTCGGTTGTTGCGCCACGTGGGCGGGTTTCGGGCCGCGAGAGTACGGCCCCTGTCAGATTTGTCTGAACGGCGTCCAGCTTGGTCGACGCGTTTCAGACTGCGACACCTGCGGTGTCAGGGTGCGGCGCCAGAGCGTTGTCAGTACGGCCTGTCTTGTCGTCTGAACGGCGTCCGCGGTGGGCGACGCGTTTCAGAGCGGTGTCAGTACGGCCGTCCTGTCAGACTGAATGGCGTCTGCCTCGATCGACGCATTTTAGAGGAATTCTGGTTGACCCCGCGAGCCTCCCTTTCTTTCCCTCATTTCTCACCCCCCACTCTCTCTCCTCACCCCCCCCCTCCGCCTCTCCGACGATCTTCCTCCCTTCCCTTCCTCTTCTTCCTCTTCCAACTACTCCATAGCTTCCCTACCTCTCACCTCTACCTCCACCACTTCCTTCGCGGTGTTCCACTCTCCGGACGGCGGCCGACGTCCCGGCAGAGTGGCGGCGTCCCAGAAGGTACCGGCGGCGGCGTGGGGCGAGCGGGTCGGCGGCGAGGAGCTTGGCGGAGTTCAAGAACCGGTAGGGGGACGAACCTTGCTTGTGATATTCGTGTGATTCTCGGCGTGACGTGTTGTATTTGGGGCTAGATTAAGCATGTTTTAGGGGGGTTTTCTTGTGGGTTTTAGTGTGCTTGTGATCGTGGATTCGTCGTGTGCATATGGTGGTTGAGTTCCTCTTCTTCTTTTTCTTGTTTTGGGGTTTTCGGGGTGCTTGGGGTTCAAGGGAGGAACCCTCGGTTCGAACCAGGGAACCTGGTTCCTGGCGCTGAAAGGCGTCGTACTTAGTCGACGCCTTTTAGAAGGACGTCGGGTCAGTACGACGCGTTTCAGGGCAGAAACCCCCTGTTCGAGTTTCAGAGGTTAGGGGTGCTGGGGCTAAATGACGTCATGGGTGGTCGACGCCTTTCAGAAGGACGTCGAGCCACCATGACGCCATTTAGGCAGGATTTGCCCCCGTTTAAGGGTTCTGCAATCTGGATTTCTGGGTTGAATGGCGTCGGGCCATCCGGACGCGTTTTAATAGGCGACTTCAACGGTGGACGCGTTTTAAGAGATAATCTGGTTTTTAATAAACCCGTCTGTGGAGCTTGAATGGCGTCGACCTCGGTCGACGCGATTCAAGACAGGAATGCTTAACTTGGGTTATTTGATACATGATTCACGGAGGGATAGTTCTGATGCATGCTTTGAGTTGTATACTGATACTGCGGACTTCTGCATGAATGAGATTTCATTATCTATGTGTGTGTGTGCTTTACGACTGTGGATCGATGTGACAATGGTTTCCGATGTCACCATGGACCGGTGGAGACAGGGTCATGGTGTCTGTGAGGAGGGGTGCTTATGGCGTTTTACCTTTAGCTGAGGGAAGCAGAACCACCTTGAGCCGGCGGGCCGGAGTAGCTAGTGTGCTATCCGAGGGGTTGCTGTTTGGTCTCAGCGGGTCGGGGTTTCCCTTGTTTGTCGTGACAGCTTCCAGCGTGTTTCTTGCTGTGGAGCTGGTGGGTTTTACTGGTGGGAGTTGGTTTACCCTTTAGCCAGTGGGCCTGATGTGACCTTTGATCAAGGTTACGAGTGGTACCTGTAGCCCTTGGCCTGATGCAGCCCGGGAGAGTTGGGTTTGCGGGTAGTTGCCTATAGCTGCGGCTTGACGGGGGTTCGCCGGTCCCCAGGACCCTCCTGGAAGCGCTAAGGCCTAGCGTGGAGGCAATCCGGTGGTAGGACAGTAGTCTAGACTGCTTGTGTGCACACGTAGCTGGCAGTGGCGGTACACTGAGTCCAGCTAGTCCAAGTTTAGCTCACTGCCTCACCCTACAGTGCCCCGGAACACTGTAGGGGTGGACAGGCGTGAGCACTGGTGGTAGTGTTGGGAGGCGACGTTTGACTTCGGTCGACTGTGTGGTTTAGTCGCCTTGTGGACTTCGGTTGTGAGACGTGGCTCTGTGTTGGGTTCTTCGTGTTACTCAGAGTTGTTCCTGCTACACTGTTTGTCGTACGTTTCGTACCAGAGTTGCCTGTTGTGTTTACTGCTTTACTTAATTGTTCTATATATTACTGTTGCTTTTCTTGTGGGTGTGTGAGTGGGAGGCAGGGGATCGGATGATCCCTACTGAGCCCAATTCTGGTGTGGCTCACTCCCTGCGGTTTCAGGTGTGGAATTCGAGGCCCGGCGGTAGCGTGGTGTCTTCTTGGTGTGCGGACCAGCAGCTGTCTTAGTTCCAGGGTATGCCCCGATGTGGTTGTACTTTCCTTCTGCCTGTACTTATTTAACTTGTTGGACATGTAATTATTGTTGGACTGTATACGGACATTGTTATTTTCTTCCCTGCGCACTTGCTTACCCTTGTAGTCCGTGTGATTGTTATATTTAGCCTTGTTTAGCGCTTACTCCTCCAGATGTGTTGTGTGAGATCCGGGTGTGAACCCGTAGTTAATGGGCCGACATCCATTTAGTGACCGGGTCCCCGGTCATAGGATGGCGGGTCGTTACAAGACGAGTGCTAAAGCCAGTTTCTCAAGAGCAAGGTACCGAAGCTCTGCTCCTTGGAGGACTCGGTTTATGTAGTAGACAGGCTTCTGAATATCGTCTTGTTCTCGGACGAGGACAGCACTGACAGCTGTTTTAGTCACTGCGAGGTAGAGAAACAGCGGCTCTCCATGGATCGGCTTGGATAGGATGTGAACGTTGGAGAGATAGACCTTCAGCTGCTCGAAGGCCGATTGGCACTCGTCATTCTAGGAAAAGCTATTGGTCTTTTTCAACAGTTTGAAGAAAGGAAAGCAATAATCCGTTGCCCTTGACATGAAGCGGCTTAAGGCGGTAATTCTTCCGTTCAGCTTTTGGACCTCTCGGACGTTGGCCGGAGGGCGCATTTGAATGATAGCCAAGACCTTTGTGGGATTAGCTTCCACCCCTTGGCGAGTGACCATATAGCCGAGAAACTTTCCGGAGGCCACGCCGAAGGCGCACTTAGCTGGGTTTAGCTTCATTTTATATTTGCGCAGAGCAGAGAATGTTTCGGCCAAGTCAGTCAGATGGTCTGTAGCAATGTGGCTTTTTACCAACATGTCGTCGATGTAGACTTTCATATTGCGGCCGAGCTGCGGAGCAAATATTCTGTTGATGAGTCGTTGATAGGTTGCTCCAACATTCTTCAGGCCGAAGGGCATCCGGGTATAACAGTATAGACCGAGATCAGTTGTGAAGTTGGTCTTGCTTTCATCCCCCGGATGCATTCGGATCTGATGGTAGCCTGAGTAGGCGTCGAGGAAGCTAAGTAGCTCGTGGCCGGAGGTTGCGTCCACCACTTGATCTATCCGAGGCAGCGGGAAGCTATCCATCGGACATGCTTTATTGAGGTTGGTGAAGTCCACACACATCCGCCACTTGCCATCCTTCTCGGGCACCATTACCACATTGGCGATCCAGTCAGGATGGTGTACCTCTCGGAGATGCCCCGCGTCCAGCCCCTTTTGTACTTCGGTTTGGATGGTCGTCCTTCTTTCCTGATTGAAGGTGCGCCGCTTCTGCTTGACCGGGGGCTGGTTGGGATCGACATGCAGCCGATGCTCTGCTATTTCCGGGTAAACTCCGGGCATGTCTGCAGGAGACCAGGCGAAGACGTCGAGGTTTTCTTTTAAGAATTCGGCAAGTATTTCGGCCTCAATCTTCTCTAGGCCAGAGTCTATCATAAGAGTCCGGCCTTCTCCTCCTGGAACCGGGATGGCGATAAGTTCCTCTCCTGGGGATGCTTCGGCCGAAGATTCGATTGATAGGGATTCGGCCGCAGCCTTCCCTTTAACCGAGATCATATAACACTGCCGAGCTGCTTCTTGATTCCCCTTAGCTTCACCGATTCCATGACTTGTATGGAATTTTAGCTTTTGGTGGAAGGACGAGGGTACAGCTCCGATTCCGCCGATTAGCCTTCGGCCAACGATGGCGTTGTAGGCTGAGTCGACCTTGACAACGGCAAAATCCGATTCGACGGTTAACTGCCGAGGAGCTGAACCTATAGTTACAGGGAGCCGGATGATGCGTTCTACTCGGCAGGGCGAACCGTTAAAACCAAATAGAGGCCCCCGGTGAGGCTTCATATCAGCCTCATTCAAGCCCATTTTTACAAAACAATCGTAAAACAATACATTTGGGCCACTTCCATTATCGACGAAGATACGATGAACATCGTAGCTATTTATTACAGCATTTACAACGAGGGCGTCGTCGGTTGGAACCTGAATGTCGGTCAGATCCTCTTGGCCGAAGAAAATGTCTTCCTGACGAGACCGCTTTGGCTCGACATCGACCGCTGCTACTGTTGAAGTGCTGAGCCGACGACGCCTCGGCCCCTCTCCCGGTCCTCCGGATATCATCATAATTGACCCAGCACTGGGTCGTTGGTGCGATGTATCCGCCGGGGCCGGTGTAACCTCTGGCTGAGGCGGGACCTCTTTGTCCGGGAGTTGACGTTGCCTGGTTGCTTCAGGAACGTCCCGGTTCTGTTGTTGTTGAGGTTGTCCTTGCCGGTACTGTGGCGGACGGCCTTCTCTGATGAGGCGATCAATTTCCTCCCGAAGGTGCCGGCATTCGTCAGTCGAATGACCGGTTTCCCGATGGTATTCACAGTATTTGTTGGGGTCCCTTTGGCGAGGGTCAGTCTTGATGCGCTCCGGCTGCCGGAGCATGCCTTTCACCTCTATAAGCATTCGAGAAGGGGGAGCGGGTAGCGGCAGGTACCGCAGCTGCGGATCCCGTCGCTTGTCTAGGTCCCATTCCTCCCTCCGATATCGCTTGCGAGAGGGTTCCTGATCTTCAGATTGGGGACGAACCGCTGGAGGGGTAGGCGCCGACACCGCCTCGGTAGTACTCTTGCCTTTAGACATCATTAGGGCTTCTCGGTTGATGTATTTATGGCCCGAGCTACGAGGTCCTGGAATGTGGAGGGATGGCGCTTCCCGATAAAGCTGAGAACCCCTTCGTCCATGCACCTTCTGATTACGGCCGAGACCGCAATCGAACTGTCCAGGTTCGGGATTTGGGCATCTTCGGCCCGAAACTTGGTAAAATATTCTTGGAGGGTCTCGGTCAGTCCTTGCCGAATGGCTAACAGACTGGCTGAGGTTTTGCACTGCCGGGTGGCATCATAGAATTGGTCGATGAACAATTGGCCCAACTGGACTAAAGAGTGGATAGAATTGGGGGCCAATGTCTCGAATCAGGTTAAGGCTATTTTTTCAAGAGTGAGGGGGAAGAGATGGCAGCGGACTGCCTCAGAAACCCCTCGGACAGAGAGATAGGTATTGAACCTCTGGAAGTGGCAGACCGGATCTGTCATTCCATCATAGAGAGGGCCTTTCGGCAGTTTAAAGTTGGGAGGTACCTTAGTGGCCAGAAGCCCTGGCGAGAACGGAGTTTGCTCTAGAATGGTGCTTGCGAGAGGCGCTCCGTATGGCCGAGATACCATCTACAACATCTCTTTCCTCATTGCCGTCAGCCGCCGGTCCAGGTCCGGGGCAGTTGAAGTAGTGACCGAACGTCCTTCGGTCTTGGTTGGATGAAACTCGGACGAACCATAGTCTTGCTCCGTTATGATGTGGCTGGCGCGAGGGACTCGGGCAGGCAGTGCAAAGGGCTCGCTGTGTGTCATTGTGGCCTCGTCAGGGAAGACCTGCGAGGGCGCCGGCCGAAGCCTTGCATCTTGGGCAGGGCAGAATGGAGGAGGCGGTACTTGTTGGGGGAGCTGGCCCAGTAACCCCATGCGCTGGGCAATGGCGGATACCATGTCTCGCAGGGGCGCCAAAGAAGTAACGGTGGCGGCTAGTGTTGCCACATGTTGTTGAAGTTCCTCCATCCGATTGTCTCCGGGAGTGAGGGACTCCGGTATGACAGGAAGGGCAGAACCTTGTGGAGGAACAGACGGGGCGCCTTCGGAGTGGAGCGGCTATGCTGAAGTTGCCCACGTCTCTACCTCGTCTTGTCCGGATCGTCTGGTCACTGGACGATGAGACATGACTTCTTGTTAGTTTCCCACAGACGGCGCCACGTGATGTAGCCGAAGCTATCACGATCAGATTCCAAGACTGGAATCCGGTGATGGAACCCAAAGCTGGATCGGATCAGTGAAGAGGACCGACGGGGATCCGGAACGAGGCGAGGGCGGAAACGGGGCCGAGGATCCGAAGCCGAGAGGTGCCCGGTCGAGGCCGAGGCTCCTTCGGGCAAGGCGGACCAGCCGGCGAAAGGCGTCGAGACCGGAGGGAGATGACCCGAGGTCGGCGGCCGAGACCGACTCGGAGAGGTCGGCGGCCGAGACCGACTCGGAGAGGTCGGCGAAGATTCAAACCGAAGCCCCTGAAGAAGGAGGAAGAGAAGAAGAAGAACCGGTCAGTAGGAGTCCCGGACTTCGGCCCTAAAGAACCCCCTCCGACGGCTAAGTTAGTTTCTGAAGAAGATTCGATTCATAAGAGAAGGAAGAAGAAGCAGCTTTAATGCTTTTTTGGACTATAGTCCTTGGGTCGAGAAGACATACCTTTGGTAATAAATAGCCGTGTATTTATAGCGGAGGATACAGGTTGCTTAATGGTGGCAACCGATATATGACTATGTTTTGGTTTACTGATAAACCGTCATAGCGCCTAACCCTCCCACCGGAGTGGGCCGGATACAGCTATTGGGCCGAAGGGCGAGGGGCTGCTGATGGGCCTGATGCTGCTTAGTGGGTTGAAGCCTATTGGGCCGAGGGCCGCTGAGCCACTAACGGGCCGAAGGCTGCTGGGCTGCTGGTGGGCCGAAGGTTGTTGGGCCGCTGATGGGCCGAGGACCACTGGGCTGCTTACTGGGCCGAGGGCTGCTGGGCCGCTAATGGGCCGAAGGCTGCTAGTGGGCCTTTTACTGCTGTTGTTGGACTGATCTTAGTGTTGGGCTTCTTTTAATAGGCCGAATCGGATTCTGCCTCATCAAGCTGTATCCTCTGCTGCAACAATATTATCAAAAATATTATGAAAACATTCCTTGTTCCACTGCCTCAAAACCCCCTTAATTATAATATGTTTAAGCTTATATTGCAATACATAGAAATTGTTAGGATGAGTGGGAATCTACATTCAACCAAGCGTCCTTGATAGTGGTCCTGAAAGAGCGATGAGTAGTCCACATGCCCTGGAAAACAAATCTAGGGTGACCAGCAAAATTCTGAAGAAACTTAATAAGAAGGGGAGCATGGTCATGGAGTTCATGGACAAGCTCCCTCCAAGCTTATCCAAGCGGACAAAACGGCATTAAAATCTCCCCCAACAGCCCATGACCTATTTACAGATTCACTAAAAGTGAGCTACTCATCAAATAAGATCCCTACGAATATGGGCATTACAAGCTGCATAAACAGATTCACTAAAAGTGAGCAACTCATCAAATAAGATCCCTACGAATATGGGCATTACAAGCTGTATAAACAGTATCTGTGGAAGATCTGAGACCCATGGTGATATACTGATGGTACTTTTGAATAACATGGAAGTCTAGCTCAGACTTCCAAAGAAACCAGATTTTAGATTCATCATCCTCGTTGCCTTCAATGAAGTCAAACTTTAACTTCCTATGAATCTTATCAGCCCGGGAAAGAGGTATCTTAGGTTTAGACATGGCAAAAAGTTTCAAATTAAATTTATTCACATACTTCTTTAAGAACCTTTGGGATCTAAGATTGCCGACCCCTCTAATGTTCCAGATCATAGCAGAACCATTCATTGGGAAAATGAATCGGTTGAGGCACCCAAAGCTTTTACTTTGGATCTAGTCAGGGGTGGAATTGCCCTTTTAATTCGTTCCAGACGGAGGCTGCACGGGAACCATCTCCTCCTCTTCAGCTTGAGAACAACATTAGGCCGCTGTGAACGTTAACCCACCCCCCTCATCTACTCCAGACGAGCTATCTCTAACAGGAAGGGATGTAGGAGACTTCTGCATCATTAAAATTCAGTCCAGGAAACAAGGCTAGAGCTCGTGGGGCTGCCAATATCCTTGCAAGGAGTTACTCCTTCATCAACTTGAGGGTTATCAGATGCTGTTTGAGCCGACTCAGAATTAATTTGCTGTACAAGCAGATATGGGAGTTCATTCTGGTTAGGCTCTTCATGCGTAGGCTCAGAAGCGACCTTAAGAGGTTCAACTACCACCTCATCCTCATTAGCATGATCACACATGGCCGGGCTGAGAAATAACCTCAAGATTAGCAACTTCATCCTCATCCTGTGTTAATTACATCTGAGGTCACAGCCTCCATGCATGAGAAGAGCACCAAACATGTTCTGTGCAACCTGTGGAGGGTCCCCCTCCGTAAGAAGGATAGAATTCTTAACCTGATACTGATTTCTTTGTTGACGCCAACCATCATCTGGTTTCTTACTTTCAATTCCCTCCTTAGCATCGGGTTTGCATGGCGCATCTTTTTCCGGCAATCCCCTTCCACATGCCCAAGTTTATGATATAAAGAACATAGGCTTGGCACCCTATGATAATTAATCCTCTAATAGAAACCACCACCGTCAGTGTCAATCCAGATCCTCTCCTTCCGAGGTGCCGCAATATCAAGCTCAATACATGCCAGGGCCTTAAAAGTTTTAGTAAGAGCAATAGTAGAGTCATGCACCTGCAGAACCAACCCTATATTTCCAGCGATAGAATGGATAGTATCCTTATGAAAAAACAGTTAAATGGAATTCTAGGGAAACCAATCCAAAGCGATGAAAACACGGGGTTGGAATTAAAATCAAAATCAGAGGACCATCTCAAAAACCTGAACATTTGATGAAAAGATTTTTCCCGAGTAGAACCTTCAAGAAGCATCTAGATAATAATGTAAAGCTCATGGCACCTACAGAACCAAAGAATATTTGTCTCACCATGAATAACCGCTCACAAACTCTCAATTACATGAATTGTTCCCTTGCTCACGAGCAAGAGCTACACTTCGAATGCTCATAAAGGGTGTCCCAAATCTCCTTAAGATGGCATTGTGTAAAATAAACTCATACATATACGGCACAAGTGTGTTACAGTGGTTACAAATCCATGATAGATCTAGAATCTTAATTATCATAGTGATGTATACATATACAGGTCAAAAATAAAGCAATTTTCCTTGAAAATAAGTTGCTTAAAGAGTCAAATGGATCAAATCTATAAATTATTATGCTAATCAAGTTCCAACAGGTTATTGAAGATAAAATAACATTACTAAAATTTTCTCAAAATTTTCGAATTATAAATCATAATATTTAGGTATTAGAACTTATTTTTCAAAGTTAAAAATTAAATATATAGGACGAATAGTAGCAAACATATTTAGAAATTAACTAAACTTGGCGAACATGATAAATATATCATATGTAAAGTGTTTGCAAGGTTTCATCAAATTTTAGATCAAATAAGAAGAGTAGAGACTCAAATGGCAAGTCTAAAACTAAAGTGAAATTTGAACAATGGAATATATAGGAGATTAATAGGAAAATAAATTTTAAAAATTACCAAATTATACAAACAATTAGAAAGTAGATAAACTGAAGTATGTACAAAATTTCAGATCAATTGGACATCAGATCAAGAGATATGGGTTTTCAAAGTTAGTTCAGAATTCCAAACTATCATTTCTTTGGCCAGTTTGAAACATCTCTAGGGACTTGGACCCATATTATAAGAAACATCTATGTGTCTGGACACCTACTATAAGAAGCATCTATTTGTCTAGGCACCTATCAGATTGATCATATAATTGAAAATTAACCGATAACTAAGTTGAAACACATCTAGTCGAGTTGACGCCTTCTAAAAGACGTCTACTAGATTGGACATCTATCTATGTAGAGCCCAAAAAATTTCCAAATTTGCATAGATTGAAGAATTTGACATGGAATTTAATGATATAATCAAAGATTTAGGTCTTAAGCTTAAAGATCATGATGTTAACTTATTCTTTTGACTACTTTTGAAATCAAAACATGATTTTTCATATTAATACAAAATATCATATGGTGGGTTATCATTACCTGCCTCTTGAATAACATGGGTTCAAACTTCTCCTATGGCTTCCTTCCACTCTACCCATGAATTCTTCCTCTTCCAAGCTTTCTCCCATGTTCTCTGAGCCTCCTAAAATCACCATCAAGCATTAGAATCAAGTCCCATAGAGCTTAACCCTCTTTTCTATCTTTTCATTCAAGAACAACACTATAAACTTACCTTCCAAGAAGAGTTGCGAGCCTAATAACTCCAGTACGAATCCAAGGGTCTATTTATAGCTAATTCTCCTTTACATACTCAATACTAAGTTTTCATTCCTCCTTAGGGTCAGAGCTTTACTTAACATGACTTTTCCTTTAAGTTAAATTGGCAATTCATGTGCAAATCGGACTCTATTTTCATAACCTGCACTTTTTCTTCCTGAAAACCCTAAATTCGACCACTTAACTGTCAGAATTAGGAAAAACTATCTAGTGCAAAATTATAGAACTTTTTATTCTCTTTCCAATGCTACCAACCTCACAAGTTTTAGAGTTACGTGTAAAACGTTATGTCCATTTTACTAATCTACTATCATGAATACTTTGAATCCAAAAATTTGTCCAAGTCCACAAACTATTGGATTCTACTTAATAGCACTAATGGGCTTATTGGGTTTAGCTTAACTAATGGTTATCAAAGTATATTCCACTTACTAAGATTTAATAAATATCTATTAATGAGTTTAATACTAATTATTGTTTATTAACAAGTTAATTGGGTTCTAAGGCTAGGGAATAACATGCACACACTAAACAATATATCAAATCTACTTGCAGTCAGACAAAGAAGGCACCCAATTATACTTTTGTAGAGCTTTTGATCCACTTTCTTACCTTGTGGGTCACTGTGTAACCTAGTATATGTGCTCATTGGTGTAGATAGCGCAAAAGGTCTCCGCGTAACGTGGAAGTGCCACTAAAAAACCCTACTATCCTGGATGTCCTCAATATTATCCATAAGGGTCCAAAAGACCAGTTTATCTCCCACCATCACCACCCTAGAATGACTAGTTAACACAAGCCCTTTTCTCCAAACTCAACCAAACGGATGAACAACACAAGAATTTGAAGAAGTTGGTCGATGCAAGGGAAAACCTGAAATTTTAGTTTCGGTGCTTCCGATCTTTCACTTGTCACCTTCAAAGTGTTAGTTTTAGGTGGCCTACAAGTCAATCTGACTATGTAAATCTCGTTCATTTATTAATATAATGGCATAATATTCATTATATGTAAATCGCATTAATTATCGTTTCATAATGAAGTTTGTGAATATGTGCTATAGTGATCAGATTATGATGAGATCATACTAATGAGACTGATCACTTAAACACACATATTCTTAATCGTTCTAGTCGGAGGATAACCAATCAGACTAGGAACGATTAAGAATATGTGTGTTTAAGTGATCAGTCTCATTAGTATGATCTCATCATAATATGATCACTATAGCACATATTCACGGACTTCATTATGAAACGATAATTAATGCGATTTACACATAATGAATATTATGCCATTATATTAGTAAATGAACGAGATTTATATAGTCAGATTGGCTTGTAGGCCACCTAAACCTATCAGCTGCTGTTAACCCTAGCCACCCCTCCTCTGTTTCTCTCTCTCTCTGGCATCCCAGACAGATCCAGATTTGCTCCGCCGCTTTTCCGACTCCCGTTTGACGGGAAATCGTCTACGTATTGCGGCGATCGTTGCGGCGACTGACGGAGGTTTCGTGGGCTGTGAAGAACGAGGAACGTGAGGATATCCGTCGCGAGGAGGATCGCGTGGACTTCGCTAGAGGCCGGGCACTTGCGCGGCTTGTGGTGTCGCACCGACGGAACTAAACGGTTGCGGATTCGAATCCACACACGGTAAGAATCAATTATCCGATAATTGTAATTTTTAGTTTTTGAAACAGGAACGGATCTCCGCTTTTATTTTATTTTTCGCTGCGCGTGAGATCCGGAGAAACCCGAGAACCCAACAGTTGTATCAGAGCCAAGTTCTACTGTTTCTTGTCCCGTTTCGATCTCCGAAATTAATATTTCATGACTCATTCCATACACTAGTTTGATTTTATTGTCGGATCCGTGTTCATGTGATGAACACTGATTATAAGAATAATTAGATTATTTTTATTGCAATTTTTCGAATTTATTTTGTGGTTTTCGAAATTCTTCATGAGATGATGAACGGGAACTTTTCGGCGGCTTCATACATGCTTCCCAAACGTTGGGATGGCGGGCAAGATCTCCGGATCTCTAGGTGATAGTCACCACTGCCCACCGGGTATCATTGCCGCCGTCGGACTGCCCATGGAGGGCTATAAATTCAAGCCCTAAATCGGGTTTTTAAACCTATGAGAAAACCAGAAATTTTGGGTTTTTGGGGCTTTGGACAGCATATCTTAGAAGCCCTCGCCGACACCGGGGGGGCCCGCCGGCGCTAGGGGGGTCACCGGAGTGACCGGCCGGTGCCGGGGGCCCGGCCGCCGGGCGGCGCCGCACTGGCCAGCCGCCAACCACCAACCTGCAAAACCCTTTTAGGGTTTCAGTTGATGCAAGTGTTCGGGCAGGGAAGGAGGAGCTGGACCGGGCCCGAGCGGGGACCCGAACCGCCCACCCTGGCCGGGCCAGGGGCGCCCTGAGCCAGGGGCCTGGGCCCTGGCTTGAGCCCAGGGACCCTGGCTCGGGCCCTGGCCGAGCCCAGGCTCGACAGTGGCTCGAGCCAGTTGGCTCTATTGGCTGAGCCCGTTTGGGCCTTCCCTAATTTTTGGAATTTTGAACCCCAAAATTAGCCCAATTAAAATATTATTGGATTTTAATTTAAATTCAAAAACTATTTTTGAAATATTTATATTATTATTCAGTTTTAATTTAAATGGGCTTATTAATGATTTTTTAATCAATTTTGATTAACATTTAGTTGTTAAATCATTAATGTTAATTGTTAGTTTAATGGTTAAACTAATAATTAATCTTAATTAAACTAATTTAATGGTTAAATTAGTAATTAATAATTATTAGTCTAATAGTTAGATTACTAATTATTATTTCAACTAATTGTTAATTGATATGCAAGTTAATTGTTAATTTAAGAGTTAAATTAATAATTAACTTAGATAACTAATTTAAGTGTTAAATTAGTAGTCTTTAATGATTAATTGTTAGTTATTGATTTAAGGGTTAAATTAATTATTAACATTAATCTTCTAATCTAATTGTTAGATTAGTAATTATTAATTAATTAATGTTAATTGTTAATTTAAGTGTTAAATTAATAATTAATTTTAAATTAACTAATCTAATTGTTAGATTATAGTTATTAATTAATTAGTCTTAATTAATAATTTAAGTGTTAAATTACTAATTAACATTAAATAACTAATCTAAGAGTTAGATTAGTAGTTAATTAATAATTAGAGTTAATTAATAATTTAAGTGTTAAATTGTTAATTAACTTTGTTGGACTGGTCTAAGAGTTAGATTAGTCATTAATAGTCTAATTGTTAGATTATTAATGGGGTTTAATCTAAGTGTTAGATTATTAGAAGTGTTCTAATTTGCATGAAATAATCTGAAATTTATTAATTCGGAGTGTGTGCACATGTGATGTGTATTTTATGCTTTTAAATTTGATTTGATTGCATGATTAAATTGTTTTCGAAATTCAAATACCAATTTTGATTGGAACCCAGCTTTTTGAAAGCCAAAATTATTTAGTTTTGAAAAACTCTTTTATTTTAGCCATGTGATGCGTTGAATCATGTGTGGACAGATTAAAACACACCGTGGTCATGGATATACACTTATTAAATTATTCATGTGATGAATGATGTGAGTGGATCGTGGATGTTTGAATGATATTTTTTATTAATTGTTAATAAATAGAGGTCTGCGTACCTCTCTCTCTCTCTCAAACTCCGATGTACTTCTACCTCCCTCTCTGTTATACTCGCCATAAGGCCTTTTTAAGCTTACATGTAAATTTAGATTTAAATGTAATCTGATTGAGGCAATCGAGGAAGGAGCAAAGACAATCCATCGATGCAACTAGGAAGGCGATGCGATGCAAATCTCTTGCCTATGTGTTTGCAGGTTTATCTAATGTAAATGTTATGTTAGATTATGTGTGCGTTTGACTGTTGGCTCCAGTCGAACCCACTGTGCTATCCATGACCACACTAGACATATATGTGATGCATTGTTTTTCTTTTGATTATGAATCAAAGCAGGTATAGTATTCAGATAAACTCTAAGCCGTAACGCGAGTAGTTAAGAACTTACCGCGTGGTCCACCATCGTTATAGTCATAGGATTCAAATCACTTTAGACGGGTTTGTTGTGCTATCCACAAAGCTTGTTTAATTGGGAGGAGAAACTATGGCTATCGCATTAGATGCCTATATGATCGGAGTAGAGGAACCATGTAGGTTTGTTGTGCTATCCACAAGGGCTGCATGCAAATCTATGCTCTTCGCGTAACGATGGTTAGCTTAGACCAGAATTAGTGGCTTGTTGTGCTATCCACAAGGACGTTAAACCTCTGGGGACCGAAGCTATGATCAGATATTGTAAGGAGTTGCAAGTCCCATGAGTTGGGTGCTCTTTGATTGTATTACAGTTTGTTGTGCTATCCACAAGGTTGTACTGCAAGTCATTGAGATTCTGATCCCCACTATGAGACTGTCGACGTCTCCCGTTCTGTATAACTAAGGGTTATATAGTCCGTCGAAAATTAGTGGGAGTTAAAACTTGAACAAAAGACCATGTCTTATTTTATCTTTAATAATTGAACATCTGCTAAATAGATTTTACTTATCTCTTGTAGGGAATTATGTCGTCGAATAACCCACTCTGTGGCATACTTGATGCCCTTTGACTTACCTGATCTACTTGGATTGGTTCAGAAACCTGAAGAATGTCTTTAGATCTGAGCACATTGACTTTGTCCCTGGAGCTGATCCTCTTGTTGAATCGGTATTGGATGCCCCTGAAGCAAAGATGATAGCTAACGATAAAAGATCGAAGGACAAAGACGAAAGAGTAGTAAAGGGTGACTGCTTCTACTGTAAGCAAAATGCTCACTGGTGTAGGCGCCCGGAACGTCTCCCGCCGCTGCTGCGGACTTCGGGCGAGGGCTTCTTCGTTCGTCTTAGCACTGCGGTGATTTAGAATGGTTAGAAATTAAAGTGTGTGATCGCCAGGAGCATTACCTTACGGTCCCTGTGCTCCACAGGATTGTAAGAGTGATCGCGTTCTGAGGGAGCGGGAGACGGTGGTTTCCCCTTCTCTTCCTCTGGCCGGCCAGAGGAGGAGAGCTCGGCAGTCTGCACGCAGAAATGTGGCAAGGGTCCCTGAAAGGAAAAGACAAGACAAGAGAAGAAAACAACCTGATTAGAACTGTGATATGTAGACTCTATCCATGAAAATATAAAAATTGACTAGAATTGGAGAGAGACGCACCGGATGGGTGTTTGGGGAGGGAAGGTGACCATATGTTATGGCTACCCACCTCCCGTTTTTTGTTTAAAACCTCTGGGGAGTAAGGGTTGCTAGGTTATCCTAACATGCATGCATGCAGATGGGGGGTGCTCGTGTGTGAAAAGTGAAGTGATGTGTTGAAAGTGGAAAGAAGAGTGAGAGAGGGAAATGTTACGGAATGGATGGAAAGTGGGAATGCAATGAAGTGAAAAGGAGAAAAGTAAAGAGAGGGTTAAGAAGACAAGCCCATTTGGAGTGCGAAGGATTCCTCTTGAAGTTCCTCCTGAAGCTCTTTGACTGCTTGCCCGCTCAACTCCTCAAAGCCGACCCACTTGCCAACCTCCTCCGAACCTCACCCCCCCAAAAAAAACCCCTGCTCGAGGAGACATGAGGGGTTTAAATAGGTGAAGGGAAAATAGGAGAAAATAGGGGTCTAAATTCCCGTAAATCATCATAGAACCAATGGGAAGTGATCAAGGATCAGAGGTGGTGCGCGCGGCAGCCGCCGGAGTGGGGGATGGTCAGAGTAGTGGAGGTGAGAGTGGCGGGTAGAGGTGATCATGGGGAAGACGAGGTCAAGGTGGTAGTTAGGGGAGTGGGCGGCCAGCCAACTTGCCTTCCAATCTTATGGAAGGTCAGGTAGCTGGCCTTCCACGGAGAGGTGGAAGGCGGCCCGGTTGGCCTTCGAAGGGTGGTGGAAGGCAAGGGGTGGCCTTCGAAGGGTGGTGGAAGGCGGGCTGGCTGGCCTTCAAAGGATGGCGGAAGGCGGGCTGGCTGGCCTTCGAAGGATGGTGGAAGGCGGGCTAGCTGGCCTTCGAAGGATGGCTAGAGTCAGGATTGGTTAATGGGCCTTGTTATTAGTGGGCTGAGATGGCTAAGATGAGGTATTTAGTGACGATTGGCTAATGATGGATGGGGTTCATGACCAAAAGGGGGGTCCAAAATCGGTGTCTACAAATGCCCCTCCGGGACACCTATTTTGCAGTGGAGTGGAACGGAATGATAAATAGGTGTTTCGGAAATCGAACCTGATTTTGGACAGCCCAAAGAAGGGATGAGCTATATCCAAAGTGATGGATATAGGTGTCATCTAAGCCAATAATAAGGCACCTATTTCAATCTGGTTCACTAATTAATGGTATTAAATTCATTATGTAGATTAGCATATTTATAATTACGCATAATGAAGTCCATGAATATGTGCAATAGTCATCAGATTATGATGAGATCATAATAATGAGACTGATGACTTATAAACACATATTCTCAATTGTTCCTAGTCGTAGGATGTTTGAGAAGGACATCAAACATCCGGTTAGACTAGTACAGGTTATTCCAGCTCATATGATAAGGGTGACTGATCGCGTTAGTTACTAGTGTGGAGACACAATGGTAAACCTGTAGGTGGTCATTGGAGAATGAGTTCACTGAACTGATCCAACATGAATCGCTGAATGGTAATTTACCTGACTGTCAATCGGCTTGATTCATCGTCACAGTAGCGTGGTTGATCCTTGGACTTGAGACACCAAAGTCACCTTGTCGGTGGACTTCTGGACTTTGACCTTGACCTACGAATTCCTATCAACGGGATCTCTAATAGTCAAGGATCGGGTCCAGCGGAAGACCTTCGAAGGTGATTGTGTGTTCAATAAAGGATCATTCGCTTTCAGGTAACTGGAGAGAGAATGCTCTAGAGTAGATCCGCAGGAGTCTCTGGCCAGAGCAGAAACAATATCAGAAAAGTGGTTTTCGGATATTGTAAAGCAGAGTCTGAGTCAAGTGAGTTGACAATCTAGGGTTTGACAGTTGACCATACCCTAGGTTAACTCGAGAGCATTGTGCGAACGAAGGATTATAGCCACGTGGTAACTGTGGACGGACAGGTTCTATGAGTGGGTTGCTAAACCCCATTACCTTCCAGGATCATGCGGTGTTGCTGAAAATCGGACTGGTAAATGGACTAGATATTAATTAGTTACAATAAGTCAATAACTAGTTATTGGACTTAATGGGCTGAAAACCGGACTAGTAAATGGGCCTAGAGGGTCACACGGAATAAGATTCTCAGTCGGTGGTACATAAGTGAGATTTATATTAACTCAGGGACTTTTGTGAAAAGTCGCGCCGACTTAATATATATATGTGCTATTGAGAAACCCCGAGACAATTTCCGTCTCCGCCGCGTGTGATTCCCGAAAGTCAGGAATTCCCGTCGGCAGCATTTACGCAATCGTTGCGGCGACGGATATTCAGCGAGCGAGCTGATACGGACGAGAGATCGAGGATGAACCATCGCGGAGGATCGCGTGGATACCGCTAGAGGCCGGACGCTTGTGCGGCTAGCGTCATCGCCTCGATGGAACTGAGACGGAAGCGGATTCGAATCCGCACACGGTAATCAGATTCCAACCAGGTTTTTTCGGTTTGCGTGTTTCGTTCCGAATCGGATCAGCGGACATCGGGCGGGATCAATTTTGTTCTTCATTTCCACTGCACTCTTCGCGTCCCGCCCGGAACCCAACAGTGGTATCAGAGCCAGGTTCCGCTCTGATCCGCTCCGGAACGATAAAATTATTATTCTAAATTATTTCATGCATAAATTCGTTTTTCCTCATAGATATTGTTCATGGGATGAACTTAGAATATCGAATTTCATTTTTCTGTGCGAAAAACGAATATTTTATGGGTTTTTCGTCGTGTTCTTCATGGAAATGAAGAACCGTATTTGTAGGCTTCGTAGAAGTATTTCATGGTGGTCGGACACCTCCATCCCCTCGCTGGTATGACCAGCTAACTCTCCCAGTTCCCTGATGTCCACTGTGGTCGTCGGCAATCGGCGATGGAGCCTCCCATCTCTATATTTTCAAATGTTGTAAAAATCATAGGGAGGTTAACCGCATGTTTGGGGGCATCTTCAAGGGGCTCCCGGCGTCCAGGGCCTCGCCGGCCGGCCACCACCGGCGCCAGGGAGGAAGGGGCAACCGCCCCCCGGCAACCTCTGGCCGTCCCTGCTACTGGCGGCGGTGGCGCCGCCACCCCAAGCCGCTGCAAAACCTGATAGCAGGAAAAAGGGGGGGGGGGGGGGGGGGGGGGGGGACCCTAACGGGCCGGCCGAGCACTGGGCGGCGTGCCTAGACCAGCCGGTCCCGAGCCGGCCCAACCGGGAGCGGCTGGGCCCAGGCCGGCGCGCCAGGCACCGCACCTGGCTGGGCCAGGTGGTGCCTGGCTCGAGCCCAGGCGCCCCACAGGGGCCAACCTGGCTCGAACCAGGCCAGCCTTCTGGCCCGAGCCACCCTCCCCCTAATGGGCCTGTTTAACCTCAGTCCAAGCCCATTTAGGCCCATTTAAACCCCAAAAATTTGTTAACCCCTCTAACCCTTTATTAAAAGGATTGAAATAATTCCCTTTCTCTTAAAATTATGATAAATTTTATTTAAAAGTGTTTTATACTTAAATTTGTAATTTTAAGTTAAAAGGGACTTATAATTAAGATGTGATCTTAATTAATTAACAATTGTTGTTAAATCCTTTTAATTAAATAATTAGAAGTTAATTTTGAGATATGATCTTAATATTTTAATTAACAAGAGTTATTAATTACTTTTAATTGTTTAATAGAGGAGTTAAATAAGATATGATCTTAAGTAATAATTAACAAATGTTGTTATTTACATAAAATGGGATCTTAATTAATTATTAACAATTGTTGTTATTAATGATTTAGATAAAATTTAACAAATGTTGTTAATTTATATTGAAGATGGGATCTTAAAATTAATTAACAAATGTTGTTAATTATTTAAGGGATTAGATCATTGTCATGGTTTTAAAATTAATTAACAAATGTTGTTAATTTTATTTTAATTAACTAATTAGATAATTCTTTAGCAATTGTTGTTAGAGAATTATTTTAACAATTTGGAGACACTTAATAATAGTTGTTAAGTGATTAATTAACTAATTATAATAGTTATAATTAAGTTGATTATTTCTTGAGTAATAAACCTTAATAAAAGTTATTAAGGATTAATTAAGTCTTAATAATAGTTATTAAGATTATTAATTAGTTTACTCAAGTATCTCTTAATTATTGGTTTTAATTATCAAATCTACTTGGAATTTAATCTTTTATAAATGTTATTAAAGGATTAAATTAAGTCTAAGATGTTAGACTATGTTAAATAGAAATGTTCTAATTATTGTTTCTTAATAATTGTTATTGAGAAATATGATTTAATTAAGGGGTTTTAACAAGGAGTTGTTAAGGGGTTAATAGTATGAACTGAAAATTCTTTTATAAATGTTATTTATGAATTTTTAATTCTATCTAAATGTTAGATTGTTTCGCATTAATAATTGTTATTAATGTGATTTAATATTAATCTAAGTGTTAGATTAATTAGTTTAGAATTGTTCTAAATTATGCATAGAATATTTTAGAATTTTAATTTTAGCTTTGTGTGCGCATGTTGATGTGTTTAATGCTTTAAATTAGATTTATTGCATGTTAGAAAATGAGATTTTCGAAAATTCAAATTATCCAATTTTGATTGGCACCCAGGTTTTAAGAAAGCCAAAATTATTATATTTTCAAAATTTTAGCCTTCATGTGATGTGTTTTATCATGTGTGGATGGTTAAAATTTGTGGTAGTCATGGACATGCACTTAGTTAAATTTCATATCATGTGATGGTGTGTAATTTTGTGGATTGTTATGGAATGTGATGTTCATTAATTAAATGTTAATTAATGAGGCTTGTGTGCCTCCCTCTCTCTCCCATTCCATTGTAATTCTATCTCCCTCCATTATTGTACTTGGCCATAAGGCTCTCTCTTACAATTAATCTGTATTTGAAAATGTTTCAAATTATATTTTATATTTGTAATTGATCGCGCCGGCCAAGCAGAGGCGAGGATGATCCACAAATGCAACCAGGAAGGCGACAGGAGATGAGATCACCAGTGGCTATGTGTTTGCATGTTTAGATTATATAAGTGTTATATAGTTTTGGTGATTAATTGTTTGGCTCCAGTTAATCACCGTACTGTCCCTGACCACATAATGAATATATATGGATGATGCATGCTTTTAGTTATTGATTATGAATCGATTGCTAAAATCTAGGTATAGTTAAATATATACGATATATTTATAAACTATCACCTAGGATGAGACCAACTAAAATAAACAAAACCTTCAACATAAAGTCTAAGCCGGAGTGCGAGTTATTGAGAATGTACCGCGTGGCTCTCCATCAATATAGTTCTTAGAACTTGATTCAGTGATGACAGTTTCTACGTGTTTACCCGAGATCTGCCACCATCTGATGAAAGGACTATTAACTATGGCATTATGATGCCTTGAGATTGGAATAGAGGAACGGTGCAGCTATCCTCGCGTTTACCCGGGAGCTGCATTCTTACTCTACTCTGTCACGTATTGATGGTAAAGCTTAGACCAGGTATAATGGTCTACTGTGTTTACCCAGGACCATTAAAGACCTGGGAACCGAAATAAGATCGGATATTGCAAGGAGATGCAATTACCATGAGATGGTAGCTCTAAGATAATGGTATGATACTATGTGTTTACCCGAGGTCATACTGTGATTCTTGGAGATTTTGATTCTCACTAGAAGACCGTCGGAGTCTTCCGTTCTGTATACCTGAAGGTTATACAGTCCCTCGAAAAATAGTGGGTCAAGATAAAATACCATAATTGAATTATCAGAACTATCTGCTTAAATCACGTTATTTCCTTCTATTCACTTAAATGTCGTCTATTCAAGAAGTTGGCATATTGGATGCCAATACTTCTCATACTCAGACTGACTAGAAAACTCTGAAGAATGTCTTCAGGGCCAAGTGAAAGTCACTATCCTAATCAGATATCATTAATCCTCTTACTTGGATAGACCAAGGTGAAGAGGTACTCATGATATGCCTTATTGAAAGGCAATGATTGTCATGAAATCTCTAATTTGGATAGACCAAGATGAAGAGATATTCATGATATGTCTTTAAGAAAGACTAGTGGTAAGATTTTAAACGGTCGAACCCACACCTGAAAGGATAAAGGAAAGTCAGCTGAGATAGAGAAGTAGCAGTTCTCCCTCTGCAACCAACATAAGGATACTGGTAAAGGCAAAAAGAATATAGAACTTGAAAGAAGTTTCATATATTATTATTAATCAACTTTTGCATGTCTATTGGAGAATTAGCGTATCCAATATGAGATATTGGAAATGATTCTCAGAGCTGCGATAGTGTGCAGATTTAGACAAGTAAAAGGAAATCGAGAAAATGTACGTGTTGAGTTAGACTCAACTATTGTTCATGATATTCATAGATTACTGTTAGACAGTAAATCTTTGTATATATATAGGAGTCAAATATGAAACTAAAATAATTGTTATTTAGTTGCATGAGAAATCAAAAATAACATTGATTGACAAGAATAATAGTTGTTCGAATCAGTCAATGCACTACAGATTCTTGAAGTGACATTCATGTGATGAATGTTCACAAGTCTCCTATAGAAATAAACTGTGTGAATCTTGATTATCTATGGTAATGTACATAGGGTTGTACAATAAGAAATCATTGATGCTGATACAAATTGATGTAAACAGCTCAAAGCCTAATGATAATCACTACTGTTGACTTACCTTATAGTTTACTCTTGGAATGATTTGACTGTATGTACTTACTGAAGTACAAGTCGAATGCATTTGAGATATAAGATCAATATGAAGTATTAGAATTTTTGATTTGATTAAGAAAACTGATACTTTAGTATATGATTCACATAAATCATTAAGAGGATAATTGTATCCTCGTTCGATTGGTCCTCATTGTGCATCATAGCAATATGATGGAATGAGGAATTGCACCGTATTAAGATATTGTGCAATACATAATAAGATTTGCCTAATTCTTATCCTTTTCGAATATGACTATGAACATTAGATGTCCATACTTTAAAGATGGTTCCAAATAAGTCAGTGTATGTCCATATAAGATATGAAAACCAAATAATTCATATGAGATGTGAATTATGAACAAACCTGATTTAAAAGTCAGGTATTACCGTGGTGTGAATTTGAGAATGTCCAAAGAGTATGGACATTACAGTTATTGGCCAGGCGATAATTAAATAATTTTCGTCCTGAAAGCTGTCTTTTGTAAAGAGGAATATGTCCTCAAAGAAAACAGTGGGAGCTGATAAAACTAGAAGATGTTCTAGATTCACAAGCTAACATAAGATTATCAGATAACCTTTAGTTGTTTGGAACCGGTCATAATACATCAGAGAGTTTCATAGATTTTTTAAATTCTCTCAGTGACTAAAAAGATATGTTTGACATATCTGATTTAGCAAGATGAGAGGAGCTCAAAAATATATTATGATCTAAAATCTATGATAATGATGCTCTCTGTCATTACAACTTTGATATTGATAAGTTTATTAGAATTCTACTTGTCAATACTGCCTATCATGAGATGATGACAATTGGATATTAAAAACCGTCCGCTCAATGTGATTGAGGTAAAACACCTTTAAAGCTTTTAGAATATCCAGGAAGCAAGTTGTGATTTCAAGAATATTTTGAATCAAACTAAAACTTCCCAAAGTTGCAATAAGAGTTTTTGACTTAATTGTCAGATATTACGTGATCATTAAGAATGATCTCGGATTGTGTGTGTTCAGAAATGACAATGGGAGCACGGTCGCTTTAGTAATGCTTTATGATAATAACATCAAAGTCATTAAGAATGACTTCAAGATGTTACTATTAGTGAAACACATTATTGACCATGGTTTCCTCCAAATAATGGATTTAGTTATAATATCCCACGTATTGGAAATACAAATCTATTAAGATAGATTGGTGGGGATATTATATTGACTTGTATGTCAAAATGTTTGGCATAAATTTCATAACATGTCTCAATTGTTGAGATATGGAATTTATTCCTTTAAAGAAAAAAATTCCTTAAAGTATACAGGAGTGAAATGCATCATTAAGCGCTTGAGAAGTGCTAAAGATGCATTCACGTATATAGAAAGGATGATTTGAAACTATGAGGTCACACTGACTCAAATTTCAAGTCAAATAATGAATTCAACCTTCTAGTAGAAAGGAATAGATTGGAATGGTTTCAATCCAAAACTCGATATCAAGATGACAACATAGACAAGTGATACTGTTATTGGAACAGTATGGATGAAAAGGTTCACCCCTGAACTAGATGTAGTTCTAAAAGGTCTTTGATACTATCCTATCATTGTAGGACAACAGTGGGAGCAATAAATTATGTGATCTAGCCATGGTCTCTTCAGAAGTTGCAGAACATTCTGAGGTTCTTTCACAGGTTCAGAGACAAAGGATTAAGAGGAAATAACGTAATGGAAAATATTCCATCTGTAGATAATTTAGGAGATCCCTGACCAAGTCTTAGTCATAGACTTTTTGTGAGCATCACCTAGATTTGATGGAGATCAAATGCGAAAGTGAGTGGCTTGAGTCCAAGTGGGAGATTGATGGATATAGGTGTCCTCTAAGCCAATCATAAGGCACCTATTTCAATCTTGTTCACTAATTAATGGCATTAAATTCATTATGTAGATTGGCATATTTATAATTGCGCATAATGAAGTCCATGAATATGTGCAATAGTCATCAGATTATGATGAGATCATAATAATGAGACTGATGACTTATAAACACATTCTCAATTGTTCCTAGTCGTAGGATGTTTGAGAAGGACATCAAACATCCGGTTATACTAGTACAAGTTATTCCAGCTCATATGATGAGGGTGACTGATCTCGTTAGTTACTAGTGTGGAGACACAATGGTAAACCTCTAGGTGCTCATTGGAGAATGAGTTCACTGAACTGATCCGACATGAATCGCCGAATGGTAATTTATCTGACTGTCAATCGGCTTGATTCATCGTCACAGTAGCGTGGTTGATCCTTGGACTTGAGACACCAAAGACATCTTGTCGGTGGACTTCTGGACTTTGACCTTGACCTACGAATCCCTATCCATGGGATCTCTAATAGTCAAGGATCGGGTCCAGCGGAAGACCTTCGAAGGTGATTGTGTGTTCAATAGAGGATCGTTCGCTCTCAGGTAACTGGAGAGAGAATGCTCTAGAGTAGATCTGCAGGAGTCTCTGGCCAGAGCAGAAACAATATCAGAAAAGTGGTTTTCGGATATTGTAAAGCGGAGTTTGATTCAAGTGAGTTGACAATGAAGGGTTTGACAGTTGACCATATCCTAGGTTAACTCGAGAGCAGTGTGCGAACGAAGGATTATAGCCACGTGGTAAATGTGGACGGACAGGTTCCATGAGTGGGTTGCTGAACCCCATTACCTTCCGGGATCATGCGGTGTTGCTTGGCACCCAACTTGATCGGAAGTCCGACCGAATTTACATGCGATGATAATTCGGTTAAGTAATTAGTTAATATCTAGATATTAATTAATTACAATAAGTCAATAAGTAATTATTGGACTTAACGGGCTGAAAACCGGACTGGTAAATGGGCCTAGAGGGTCACACGCAATAAGATTCTCAGTCGGTGGTACATAAGTGGGATTTATATTAACTCGGGGACTTTCGTGAAAAGTCACGCCCACTTAATATATATATATGCGCTATTGAAACCCTGGGCCAAGCTCCAGAATTTCCCTTGCTGGCCGTCATCCCCTCCTTTCTCTCTCCTCCTCTGGGCGTCCCGTTCGAGGCGCCGAGACAATTTCCGTCTCCGCCGCGTGTGATTCCCGAAAGTCGGGAATTCTCGTCGGCAAAATTTCCGCAATCGTTGCGGCGACGGATCTTCAGCGAGCGAGCTGATACAGACGAGGGATCAAGGACGAACCATCGCGGAGGATCGCGTGGATACCGTTGGAGGCCGGACGCTTGTGCAACTTGCGGCATCGCCTCGACGGAACCGAGACGGAAGCGGATTCGAATCCGCGCACGCTAATCAGATTCCAACCCGGTTTTTTCGGTTTTCATGTTTTGTTCCGAATCGGATCAGCGGGCATCGGGCGGGATCAATTTTGTTCTTCGTTTCCGCTGCGCTCTTCGCGTCCCGCCCGGAACCCAACACAAAGATGGTATGAGAGTGTGACAGATGCATGAAAGTTGGCCATTGGGATTGAAAGGGCGACTAAGAAGAGGAACAAAGTTCAGACTTAGAGAATCACAATCCGTGGGACCCTCGGGTGCTGGAACCGCGAGGCCTTGGCGCACCAGGATGCAACGATCTGGCCCAAGGGGATCTCAAGCATGAAAGATGGAGGAGTGTGACTTGAAATGGTCTCAACACAACGGGCGCACGGTGGCCTGGAGCATCATGTGATCGCCAAGTGAGAGAATCTCAAGCACATGAATTGAAAAGGGATAAGGTCTTGCAATTCAAACGGCTAACAGATGAATAGTTGCCAGACTCACAGATCAACAATGGGTTAAGCAGAGTGGTAAATTATGGTCATTGCCCCTAAGGCGGGAATGGTGGATGATGCTTATGCAATGCTGGTTTAAAAATTAGAAAACAAATTCCTAATGCAAACAGGAGAGATTTATTGGCCAATCAAATAACTTGGGGAATATAGACTCCTCATTGTTTTATTTAGAGAGGAACTCAGAGTCTATACGCCCGAAGTTATTAGCCTCCTGTGTCTTCAATCCTACTTGCTTCAGATTCCCTGCAGCTGCAAAAACACACATTAGCAACATTCACATATCCAATGGTCACATCATTTAAGTATTTAAACTGTGGAAGGATGAGAAGCAAATGGTTAGTTTCGAGTCGAAGCCGATATGGAAGATATGGCTATTCTAATGGTAGAATGCCAATCCGATATGGTTCGACTCGATTTCCAGGAAGAACCATTAATTTGTTGATATTAAGCAAAGTGGTCTCCTGAACTTGGGGGTGAAGTTACCTCCCCAAAGTAGAGAGGTGAGAAGGGCAATATGCCTTTTCGTAGGTGAGCCTTTTCTAGAATGGTGGAAGGCCAACTATCATGCCTTCTACGAAAAGGTGGAAGGCCAAGGGATGTGCCGTCCATGACATGGTGGAAGGCCAAGGGGTATGCCGTCCATAAAAGGTGGAAAGGATATGCATGCCCTCCGTCTCTTATGGAACGTGGGAAGTTTGTAGTTTATCCCGTGGCCTTAAAAGAGGAGGGTTGTCCCGAGGCTTTCTTCGAGAACTCAAGCTTTCTGTGGAAAGATGACCTCACCTTCTGCTCGAGCGACTGCTAGGGAACCTCAGGTTCTATCTGATGTGGAAGGCCATCTCAGCAACCTACTGGCCCATGGACAAGTACGCTCAAACTTTTGTGTCGTTTACCTTGACTATCTCTTTTCTCTCTTGACTTTTGGTTGTCCTGCAGCCTATTCCCAGATTCCTTGATGCTAGGCATACTCGCAAGTATGCATAGCTTGCGGCCCTGATGGACGTGATTACCCTAGACATGAGGGTGTATATGCGCCGGTGGAATATGACCCGCTCCATTGTGTTCGCAAAGTGGTTCACCTTCATTCACTAGCACTGGGAGGGGCTGGGTGCACTGCTCGAACTGTGGCATCCGGAGACGCATACGTTTGTGTTCTGAGAGTTCGAGGCGACAGTGTTGGTGGAGGAGGTAGAAATCTTTTATGGCTGGGAGGGCCTAGCCACCGGCGATCCTTCTACTTTGCCTACATGGGAGTAAATCTTTGCTGATATAGTGCAGGACAAACGGGAGGTATGCCGTATGACTGACAAGCAAGGAATCCTCGTCGATCGCCTTGTGTACTGGTTGGTCCGAGAGGTTAAACGCAAGACGGTCGAATCTGAGAGGCTGATGCGAGGCTTATGCCTAGTCCTTGGAGGAGTCTTATGGTTTCCAACTTCAGGCTCTGTGCTAGAAAGGGAGTATGTGAGCATGCTGAGCTTGTTGTGGAAATGTCATTCTCTCGCCCCGGTGATTCTATCACATCTATATGGAGGGCTTAGCCACATGAGCATGGGGCGATCTGTACGGGGGAGCTTATTCACCTTGCAGTTGTGGATGGAGATGCATTTAGCTTTCGATTTTGATGAAAAGGTGACTTCCACCTCCAGGATATTTCAGCACAGCGCATGGTATCCTACACGCTCGCTTCTTGGTCCCGAAGATCAAATCAGGTGTCTCACGGCTCATCTCAAGACGAGGGATGACTGGCGTGATTACCTGAACTTTCTACCCGTGGAAAAATTTATCTTTGTTCTGATGATCCTTCGGGGTATGGAGTTTACCACAAGGGCTTCTCGTGAGCGTGAGTTGTGGCTAATCAGCCCCGACGAGTTAGCCGTGTACCAAGGGCATCGTTGCCATCTCCAGATTGGAGTTCCCAGACAGGTGCCATTTCCCGCTTTGCATGACATACTGATTGTGCCGAGGCATACAGGATACGCGAGAGAAGCGCAAGCAATAGAGCGATTCCGACGTGCATGGCGTCGTCACTCTAGATTCACAAAAGCTCGCCTTGATGTAGCAGAGACTTCAGAGGAAGTTGAAAGATACGTGAATTATTTAACCAATGTACGACCTGCTGTATGTGCCTTTTTTATGGGCCGTAGAGCACTGGAATAATGTATCCATTGAAATTTTAGTGAATAATACAAATTTGCTTTTCTGAAAAATTCCCTTGACATGGATAAAGGTCCGCTGTAGACGGCCACGCGTGTGGCCGTCCGTGACAGTGGACGGCCACACAGATGGCCGTCCCCCCTGTCGGGCGGCCAGGCCCGCGGCCGTCCGATCGGTCGGGCGGCCACGTGTGTGGCCGTCCTGCCGATCAGGCGGCCACGATTGTGGCCGTCCGGCCTGTCGGCATGGCCGTCCGATTCGCCGGAAGGCTTTAAGAAGCCTGAGACCTCCTAGCTTTCTCCCTACCCTTTCTTTCGATTCTGATTTCTCCCCCGCTCCGCCATGGCATGAGTTTGGCTTCCCCGCTCCCTTAGGAGGAGGAGGACCGGCGGTGGCGACGATGGAGCGAGCTCCAGCGGCGGCGGCGACGAGATGGGCAGCGACGGTGAGATGGGTGTTGACGGCGGTGAGATGGGTGCTGGCGGCGGCGGCGGCGAGGACCCGCTTCGCGCCGAAGAGGAAGAAGAAGAAGAAGAGAGGGCGACAGAGGAGGATGATGAAGAGGAAGAAGATGAAGTTGATGGAGAGGAAGAAGAAGAAGAAGGAGAAGGTGATGAGGAAGGCGGCGGCAACGGAGAGGTGCCCTCGAAGAAGAAGAAGGTGAGTCCCTTGGTTTTTTGTTCTTCTTTTGATCCGTGGTGTGGTGGACGGCAGGAGTCCTGGCCGTCCGTGCGGGCGGACGGCGGGCGGCCCCCGCCGTCTGCCCGTATGGGCGGCGAGCAGGCCCGCCGTCCGTTGGGACGGGGGCCAGCCGCCTCACCCACTTAGAATCCTTTTTTATGATCATGCCCCTAACTTTTAATCTTGTTGGGATTTACAGGGTCACAAAGAGTCCAGGGTCGAGTTTCTTGGGAGTTGGTCTTGGCCTGGTACCATGCGCTGCCCGATCGGCTCCTTTTCCAGGTGGACGCGTTTGGGTTCGGGCCGTTGTTTCGGATCCGACCATTCATGGTTGATGCGCCCTTCTTAGTGGCTCTGCGAGAGCGCTGGGATGACAAATGCAGAGCTTTCATCATACCCTGGGGACACATGCTGCCCACACTGGAGGACGTCTCCTTCTTGACAGGCTTGCCGGTCATTGGTGATCCGGTAGTGGGTCCTGAGCTCAGGGATTACAGACAGCTGTTCGATCGGTCATTAGTGATCCGGTAGTGGGTCCTGAGCTCAGGGATTACAGACAGCTGTTCGATCGACTCCTGGGTGAGGGATACTACCGGGTTCAAGGAGCGCTATCTCACATACCCCTCGGACATTTCGCCCGGTCTGTGGGATTGAGTCGGGTACGGCGGATGCCGAGCGAGACTCTGGAGGCTTTTGCCGAGAGAGTGGAGGCGAGGTTGGACTTGGATGGCCGCTCAGACGACGAGAACTTACGGATCTTCCTCTTGTTCTTCTTCGGAAGGCTGCTATTTGCTACAGCCTCAGACAAAGTCAACCTGAAGTATCTGCCACTGTTGGAGGACCTCCAAGCAGCGAAGAAGATGGCGTGGGGAGCTGCGATGTTGGGTCACCTCTTTTCCCATCTGGTGAGCTATCGCCAGGGATCTGGCAATTTGGGTGGATTCACGCCTTTTCTTCAGGTAATCCCTCTTGGTTGTGGATCTCCGTCCTTCCTCACTTATGTTGATTGACATTGACTGTATTGTCCTTTGTAGATCTGGGGTAATACCCGCTTCCCCATCGGCCGAGGGGCCGTCTCTACGGATCGTGAGGGATGGACTCCACTCATGGCGCGGTCGGAAATGATCCGGGATTATCGTCCCGTGGTGTACCGCGTGGAGGACATCCGTGCCCAACTCGACACATTTCCTCCTCATATGATGAGTGATTTGAGATATATTCGCATCTTAACAAATGATTAGGTCTAACCCTTTGTTTCATTCAGGTGGCGTGGATGCCATATGCAGAGGAGGACCTGGACGATCATCCATGGGTGTCTCAGAGTCTCTCCTAGTTCCAGCAGGAGGTGCCCTTGCTGTGTGTGAACATCTGTGCCGGCCTCTTTGTTCGGATGGCCTACCGCACGTGGGGATGGCATCAGCCTTTACTCGCCTTTCCGACCTATCCTGATATGAACCGCGGTCGTCGCCGATCTTCTGCAATTGGTCAAGATTGGCGAGTGGTGAGGCAGGCTGAGATTGAAGTATGGTACCGCACTGGGGATGCCCTGCAGGAGGATAAATTCCTGCGAGACAGTTATAGATACTTGGAAGATTACGCCCGACGGTACGCAGATCGCATGTTTCTGGATGCGCGGCGGGTGCGTCACTCTAACCCTTCAATCCATTTCACTCAATATTTTCTCATTGACTAACCTTAGTGGTATTCCTGCAACAAATGCCTGAAACTGAAGCCGTGCAGATCCTAAAGAATCAGAATGAGATTCTGGTTCTGCAGACGATTGACCTGCTTCACCAGATTGGGGAACTGGTGAGAAGTCTGATTTCTGAATTCGGGTGTGAGATTGTCCATTGATTTATGTGAAACCCTTGTGATGCAGAGAGAGACGCTGGCCCATCATGGGCTGCGAGGAGATCCTGGTGCGGGCTCATCATCCCAGGGGCCAGCTGCCCCTGCCGATTGGGAGGCGAGGTTGCAGGATGCCCTCCGCCGTGTGGAGGCCCGGGAGGCGGATTTGGCACAGCAGGTGAGACTTGTTCTGCTCCTGTGTTATACTGATTGAGCTTGCTTAACTCTAAGTTCTTTTGCAGCGTCAGGAGGTGGAGACCGCCTTAACCAGGGCGCAAGAATTGGAGAGCCTCAATCAACAGTTGAGAGATCAGGTCTTAGAGGAGCGGACAACTCGGGCCAGGGCGAGAGAAGGATCCCACCCAGACGTGTACTGGGAGGGTAAGATAGCCGGCTTACGGGAGGAGCTGACGAGGTCGCAGACAGAGGTGAGGGAGCTTGATTTCAAGTACCAAACTCTGTGGGACCGAGTGATGAAGAAGGGGCGAGAACCAGCCACGAGATCCAGCACACAGAGTCCAGGAGCCCGTCCCCCCATTCCTGCCCCGTCGGCTGGCCAGGCACCTGTTGGGAGCTCTGTCTTTAAAGACCTTGACTCCCTTCTCGCTGAGGACGCGTGGAGAGCACTGCGACCTGCTGGCTCATCGGGGTCTATGCGACCGGCATCAGGTCATCGTCGTGCTCGGGAGGATGACGCTGAGAGTCAGATGAGGCACTCTTCTCGAGATAGGAGAGAGGATGAAGCGGAAGGAAGGAAGAGGGATTGAGAGCTGACGCAGGGGTATGCCCCTGTGTCGTGATGTATAAACATTATGTTTTGCTTGCATATTTCACTATTTGCATCGGGCACTCCTTATTTTGCTTTTTGTTCATACCTGTTATTCCTGCATGCACAACATTAGGGGAAACAGTTAGTAGTATCTGTTTTCGGCCCCTTACCCTAAAAGAGCAACTACCTTTTCCCTATCCTTCACATAGGGTCAAGGGGCCGTGTCCTACTAACCAGACAAAAGAAAAAGCATTAAAATTGACAAAATATGCAAAATACTAGCGGATATTAACAAGTGGGATATGTGGTAGATGAAAACATGTTTTTGATGCCGACCACCTGGTGACTGCCCAAACTTAGACTGATTGAATGATGAAAGGGAAATGCACACTCAACTTCCCAGGTATCCTAAGCACACATCTAGATTGATTTGGGCCTCTAGACTCCTCAAACTAACCTTGACCGGCTAAGACTCATACTGATGACAATACCGTCATGCCATGCTTAGGCTCCCAGCTGCTTCCGACCACCAAGTTTGCCCAAAAAGTTTTCGAGGTAAATGATTTGCCCGACCCGAGCCTCTTTCCTCACAATCTAGAAGGTATATGATGGAACACCTTGGAACCCTAACGGTCAACCGCGCGACGCTGACCTGGAATCAGACGCCGTCGCACCTATTGGTGACGCGCATGCATTGACCTAAGCCCGAAGTCTTGAGAGTGCACATTGAGATTATGGTTAAGAAATTAGTTCACCAGAAATACTGACATTACTCTTCACCCATTTTGGACTCCTGTGATCATGTGAGCATCTGACGATTTTTGAAAAACGAACCATTTTAAAATGATGTTCGGTCTTTAGATAGTTATCTCGTGCTAAAACCTTGAGGGGGAAAAAGTGAAGAAATTTTGGAGACAAACCTCACAGGAGGATCGACAAAACCGTTAAAAGGGCGAGCTGTGACAAAATGGACCCCTTTTGGACCTCCTAGATGCCCCTATTTTGACTTTTCAGGCCTTTGGTAGATTTCATGGCCAGGCACGGTCACGACCAGGCTTTTTTTTGTATGATTGCTTGAACCCCTTTTCTTTTTGTATTTCTTTTCCACTCTTGACATTTTTTGGGGTTATTTGATATTCCGCCTGCGGGGACACTGCCATCTTTACGTGCTCTGGTCCTTTACATTTCCTTTTTGGGCCCTCTTGAGGGGTTACATCTATCGGGTTGTGGGGGAAACGCAGTTTGCTGAGCTCAACCGTTTAAGGGCGTCAACTGTCTTGACCGGTCGAGGGACGAAGAGCAAAGGTTGCAGTTGACAGTGTACTAAAGACCTCAAACTCATTTTAAAAAGATTCTCTTTGAAAAAACATGTAGGTGTGTGCATCTAAGGATGATCATAGGGATCCGTATGAAAGTAAAGTAGACATGTCCAAGGTTCTGGTGGACCAAAGTCTTAGTCAAACCTTAATGTTAACCCAATCTGACATGCAACTAGACCTAGACAGGGGGTTGTGTGGCAGTCACCAGACAGTTGGATTTTGTGTCTTTTCTGATTTTTTTGTCATTTTCATTGAAGTATGTGCATATTTACTAATATTTTTGTGCTTTTTTGGGATATTTCATTTTTTTTGGATTTTTGAAAATTTTGAAATTTTTGTGCGTTTTTTATGGATAAAACTTCTTTAGATACACCCCATTCCATGGGTGGGGTAACTCCTCTCCTTTTTCATTGATTAAGCGGTATGCATTACCTAAGTATGCCTCCTTGATTACAAATGGACCTTCCCAATTTTCTTGCAATTTGCTCTTGGGACCAGGAATTTTGATTATTTTTCTCTTGAGTACCATTTCCCCAATTTCAAACTTTCTTTCGAGAACTTTCTTTGTGTAGAATCTTGCGATCCTATTTCTGTAAACTTGAGCATGGTTTGCCGCCATTATCCTTTTTTCGTCTAATAGTTCCAGTTGGGTTAACATGGCCTTACGACGTTCGACGTCGCTAATTCCATTGTCCAACTGCACTCTTAGAGAAGGAAGGAGAATCTCATATGGAAGTACCGCATCTGTTCCGAATGTCAGTGCATAAGGTGTTTGTCCGGTGGGGGTTCGGACAGAAGTACGATACGCCCAAAGAGCTTCTACTAGGCGATCCGGCCAGTCTGAATAATTGTGAGATCTGCAAGTTCTTTTGATGATTCGGATGAGAGTCTTATTGGTGGCTTCGGCCTAACCGTTTCCTTGTGGATAGTAAGGCGAAGAATGGTGCAAATTAATGCCATACTTACTGCACATGTCCTGGAGCTCTTGGGAGATGAATTGTGGTCCATTGTTGGTGATGAGATCGCGCGGTGTCCCGAACCTGGCGAAAATGTTGCGCTTGATGAACTTCACCACCGTGGATGCTTTGATTTCCACAAATACTTCCGCTTCAGCCCATTTAGTGAAATATTCAGTGGCAGTTAAGATAAATGATTTCCTTTTTATTTCGCCTGATCGATCCTCCAGAGGTCCTATAACGTCGAATGCCCCCATGGCGAAGGGCTAAGGGGAAATGACGGATTTGAGAGATGATGAAGGTGCATGAACCTTGTTAGCGTGTAACTGGCATTTCAAGCACCTGTGAACAAATATGGAACAATCAGCCTCCATCGAAGGCCAATAATAGGACATGAGGAGCTTCTGAGTTAAGGCACGACCATAGATATGACCGCCACAATCGCTGGCATGAGCTGCTTCCATGACATGGTGAATTTCGGTATCATCTAGACACCGAAGGAGCACTCCGCTGAAGGATCTTCTGAAAAGGCGACCGCCTAAGATAAGGTATCGTTGAGATGCACGGCGGATAGCCTTTCGGTCAGAAGATGTGGCATAAGATGGAAATGACCCATCGCGAAGGTAGTTCATGATATCAAAATACCACGGATTCCCATCATCCCAATCGGGGGTGAGTTCTTCCGTGATAGTAGAGTTGTGTTCAGATGAGCGGAGGAATTGTTGGAACCAGGGGTCCCGGAAGGAGGGCGAGTCTTGCTTGTGTAGAGTGATGGTGGCTGAACTTTTGGTGACAGGAATCTCTAGTGCTGAAGATAAGGAGGCTAGGGCATCTGCTAGGATATTCTGAGACCTAGGCACATATACATAGGTGATCCTTCTGAAATACCTAGTTAGCGACTTCACTAACTCCTGATATGGCTTCAATTTTGAATCCCGGGTTTGATACTTGACCACGGTTTGGCGGAGGATCAGTTGAGAATCTCCAATTCTCCTCAATTCTATGACTTTGAGAACCAGCGCCAATTTTAAGCCAGTTAGGAGAGCCTCATATTCAACGACATTGTTGGTCACTGAGAAGGAGAGTTGGCAAGCGTGCGGAATACTTACCCCTTCCGGAGATACGAGGACCACTCCTATCCCACTACCTTGAGAATTAAGTGCCCCATAGAAGTAAAGGATCCAGGATGGAGTATCATCCACTATTAGACCCAACTCCTCAACCGGGAATTCTTCATTGGCGGACGAAAATGTAGGCAGCGGATGATGAGCTAGGTGTTCGGCAATTGCTTGCCCCTTCACAGCCTTCTGATTTACATAGGTAATGTCAAATTGGTTCAAGAAGGTCTGCCATCGCACCAGCCTATCTGTTACAACTGGCCGCTCAAGCAAATATTTGATCGGGTCCATTCTTGCTAGGAGTTTGACCTCGTGGGCGAGGAAGTAGTGCTTCAATTTCTGCACTACCCAGACGACGGCCGCACATGTCCTTTCCATGGCAGTGTATCGTTTTTCGGCATCGTTGAAGAGCTTGGAGAGATAGTACACTGCTCTTTCTTTCTTCTCGTCGTCAAGTTGGGCCAATACTGCTCCAGCCGATTCTTCAGTGGTGGAGACATATAGCAATAGAGGCCGCCCCGGGATAGGAGCCATAAGGACTGGTGGATTGAGGAGATAGCTCTTCAATTCGTCGAAGGCCTTTTGACACTTATCATTCCGAATAAACTTTGCCCCTCCTTTCAATAAATCATAAAAGGGTTTACATCTCACAGAATGTTGAGATATGAACCGTCTGATGAATTGCAAACGGCCGATGAGACCCTATATATCCCTGACATTTTTAGGAGGGGGCATTTCCACTATCGCCTTCACTTTGTCTGGATCAACCTCAATCCCCCTTCTGCTCACCATGAACCCTAGCAATTTACCAGAAGAAACACCAAATACGCACTTTTTTTGGTTCATTTTCAGTTGGTGCTCCCTTGACCTTTGCATTACATCCCTAAGGATTTGAGCATGTCCCTGATGGATATAGGTGTCCTCTAAGCCAATCAAATAAAAAGAATGAAATTCTTGTCGATACTGCACATAAAAAAAAAAAAAACTAAATTAACCAAAATTTCCTGATGTAGAGGCAATCAAGAAAGCGCCATAGGTGAATATATAACCTACAGAAAAGTGGGCCAATCCAACCAATCTTGCTTGCACAATGGAAAGAGCCACTGGCTTATCTCTCCATCGAATCAAATTGGCCAAAGGCGTGCGCTCATGAGCCCATGCTAAAGTTTCAATTAATTCCTGCCAATACCCACGCCAGGAAATTAAAAACATAAATCCAGTAGCCCAAACAAGATGTCCAAATAAGAACATCCACGCCCAGACCGATAAACTATTCATACCAAAAGGGTTAATAAGGAACCTATTTCAATCTGGTTCACTAATAAATAGCATTAAATTCATTATGTAGATTGGCATATTTATAATTGCGCATAATGAAGTCCATGAATATGTGCAATAGTCATCAGATTATGATGAGATCATAATAATGAGACTGATGACTTATAAACACGTATTCTTAATTGTTCCTAGTCGTAGGATGTTTGAGAAGGACATCAAACATCCGGTTAGACTAGTACAGGTTATTCCAGCTCATATGATGAGGGTGACTGATCTCGTTAGTTACTAGTGTGGAGACACAATGGTAAACCTGTAGGTGCTCATTGGGGAATGAGTTCACTGAACTGATCCGACATGAATCGCCGAATGGTAATTTACCTGACTGTCAATCGGCTTGATTCATCGTCACAGTAGCGTGGTTGATCCTTGGACTTGAGACACCAAAGACACCTTGTCGGTGGACTTCTGGACTTTGACCTTGACCTACGAATCCCTATCCACGGGATCTCAAATAGTCAAAGATCGGGTCCAGCGGAAGACCTTCAAAGGTGATTGTGTGTTCAATAAAGGATCGTTCGCTCTCAGGTAACTGGGGAGAGAATGCTCTAGAGTAGATCTGCAGGAGTCTCTGGCCAGAGCAGAAATAATATCAGAAAAGTGGTTTTCGGATATTGTAAAGCGGAGTCTGATTCAAGTGAGTTGACAATCTAGGGTTTGACAATTGACCATACCCTAGGTTAACTCGAGAGCATTGTGCGAACGAAGGATTATAGCCACGTGGTAACTGTGGACGGACAGGTTCCATGAGTGGGTTGCTGAACCCCATTACCTTCTGGGATCATGCGGTGTTGCTTGACACCCAACTTGATCAGAAGTCCGACCGAATACACATGCGATGTCAATTCGTTTAAGTAATTAGTTAATATATAGATATTAATTAATTACAATAAGTCAATAACTAGTTATTAGATTTAACGGGCTGAAAACCGGACTAGTAATTGAACTTAGAGGGTCACACGCAATAAGATTCTCAGTCGGTGGTATATAAGTGGGATTTATATTAACTCGGGGACTTTTGTGAAAAGTCGCGACGACTTAATATATATACACGCTGTTGAGAAACCCTAGGCCAAGCTCCAGGATTTCCCTTGCTGGCCGTCATCCCCCTTTTCTCTCTCCTCCTCTGGGCGTCCCGTTCGGCGCGCCAGAACAGCTTCCGTCTCCGCCGCGTGTGATTCCCGAAAGTCAGGAATTCCCGTCGGCGGGATTTCCGCAATTGTTGCGGTGACGGATCTTTAACGAGCAAGCTGAAACGGACGAGGGATCGAGGACGAACCACCGCGGAGGATCGCGTGGATACCGCTGGAGGCCGGACGCTTGTGCAGCTTGCGGCATCGCCTCGACGGAACCGAAACGGAAGCGGATTCGAATCCGCGCACGGTAATCAGATTCCAACTCGGTTTTTCGGTTTGCGTTTTTCGTCCCAAATCGGACCAGCGGGCATCGAGCGGATTTATTTTTGTTCTTCGTTTCCGCTGCGTTCTTCGCGTCCCGCCCGGATCCCAACAGTGGTATCAGAGCCAGGTTTCGCTCTGATCCACTTCGGAACGATAAAATTATTATTCTAAATTATTTCATGTATAAATTCACTTTTCCTCATAGATATTGTTCATAGGATGAACTTATAATTTCGAATTTAATTTTTCTGTGCGAAAAAAAAAAACGAAAATTTTTGGGGTTTTATCGCGTTCTTCATGGTGATGAAGAACCGGATTTGTGGGCTTCAAAAGGGGATTAATGATGGTTGGACCATCTCTGTGGGTTTGTTGGTATGACCAGCTACCCCTCGCCATCACCGGAAAATTTCCATGGCGGCCGGTGGAGCTTTTCTTCCCATTATTTTCAAGAGTTGAAAAGAATTGTGGAAAAGCTGAAATCTGCGAAAATGCACAAATCTCCAACTTTGGAGGTTTCACCGGCGGCGAAGGAGTCGCCGTCCGGCCACCACCGGCGGTTGAAATGGAAGGGGTAACATCCCTCTTCAATTTCCGGCCATCCTCGCGGCCGGCGGCGGTGGCGGCGGCGGCGCCGCCCAAAACTGGCTGTAAACATGGCCAAAAACCCTAAAACGAAACTGGTCGAACCTGCTGGAGAAGGGCCTGGACCGGCCGGCCCTGAGCCGGTTCGGCCGGGTGGCCTGGGCCTGGCCCGGGCGCGCCAGGCGCCGGACCTGGCTCGGCCAGGTAGCCCGAGCCAGGGCCCTAGCCTGGCTCGAGCCAGGCTGGACCAGGGGGGCCAGCCCTGGCTACCCAGCCCGAGCCCTGGGCCTGAGCCAGTGGCTAGGCTGGCTCGAGCCAGGGTCCTGGACCTGGCTTAACCAGGCCTGAACCCAGGTCCCCTGACCAATTGGGCCTGGCCCATTCTATCCCTAGCCCATTGACACCCCCTATAGGCCCATTTAAGCCAATTTTGGCCCAATTAACCCCAAAAACCCCTTATTTAATTAAAAACCCCATCCTATTTAACTTGAAATTGAAATTAATAATGTTTAAATTTTTTTAAAACATTAAATTAATTATTTTGAGTTAAAAAGGGGGAGATAATTAAGATATGATCTTAATTATGGATTATTAATTTAATCAAAACTTTTGTGGGGTTTAATTAAGATGTGATCTTAATAGTTAATTGTTTTTAACTAAATAAGATAGGATCTTATTATTATTTGATTTTAATTAATTAATTAAATGAGTTATAATTAAGATATGATCTTAATTATAAATAACTTTTAATTAGGTAATTTAAGGGGTTTATATTTAAGATATGATCTTAAATACATATAACAAATGTTGTTATTTATTTAAAATGGAATCTTAATTATTAATTGACAATTGTTGTCATTAATAATTAAGATAATGTTTTTAATCTTAATTAACAATTGTTGTTAATTTATGTTTAAGATTTAATCTTAAAATTGTATCAACAAGAGTTGTTGTTTAATTATTAAGTAGTAACTTAAATTTTAATTATCAAATGTTTTTAATTAATTTTAGTCAATTGACTAGATTATTTTAATTTCTTAGCAATTGTTGTTATGAAATTAAATATTTGATTAAGGGACACTTAATAAAAGTTACTAAGTGTTTTATTAACTTTTAATAATAGTTATTAAAGAGTTAATTGTTTCTTGAGAATTAACCTTAATAAAAGTTATTGAGGATTAATCATTGCTTACTAATAGTTATTAAACTAATTAATATTCTCAAGGGTCCCTTAATTAGATTTTGAAGATATAATCTACTTAATAATTAATATTTTAATAAAAGTTATTGAAAAGATTAAATTAAGACTAATTGTTAGACTATTTAATTAGAAATGTTCTCATTAACTTTTCTTAATAATTGTTATTGAGAAATGTCTTTTAATTAAGGGGTTTTAAACAAGGAGTTGTTAAGGGGTTGATAATTTGAGTTGAAATTTCCTTTATAAATGTTATTTAGGAATTTTTAATTATATCTAAATGTTAGATTGTTTTGCATTAATAATTGTTATTAATGTAAACTAATATTAATCTAAGTGTTAGATTAATTAATTTAGAATTGTTCTAAATATTGTATGGAATATTTTAGAATTTTAATTTTAGATTTGTGTGCACATGTTGATGTGTTTAATGCTTTAAATTAGATTTAATTGCATGCTAGAAAATAAGATTTTCGAAAAATTCAAATTATCCAACTTTGATTGGAACTTAGGTTTTAAGAAAGTCAAAATTATTATATTTTCAAAATTTTAGCCTTCATGTGATGTGTTTTATCATATGTGGATGGTTAAAATTTGTGGTGGTCATGGACATGCACTTAGTTAAATTTCATATCATGTGATGGTGTGTGATTTTGTAGATTATTATGGAATGTGAATGTTTATTAATTAAGTGTTAATTAATGAGGCTTGTGTGCCTCCCTCTCTCCATTCCATTGTAATTCTATCTCCCTCTGTTATTGTACTCGGCCATAAGGCTCTCTCTTGCAATTAATCTGTATTTGAAAATGTTTCAAATTATGGTTTATATTTGTAATTAATCGAGCCGGCCGAGGAGAGGCGAGGATGATCCACAAATGCAACTAGGAAGGCGACAGGAGATGAGATCACCAGTGGCTATGTGTTTGCATGTTTAGATTATATAAGTGTTATATAGTTTTGGTAATTAATTGTTTGGCTCCAGTTAATCACCGTGCTGTCCATGACCACATAATGAACATGTATGGATGATGCATGCTTTTAGTTATTGATTATGAATCGATTGCTAATATCTAGGTATAGTTAAATATATTCGATATATTTATAAACTATCACCTAAGATGAGACCAACTTAATATAAACAAAACCTTCAACATAAAGTCTAAGCCGGAGCGCGAGTCATTGAGAATGTACCGCGTGGCTCTCCATCAATATAGTTCTTAGAACTTGATTCAGTGATGACAGTTTCTACGTGTTTACCCGAGATCTGCCACCATCTGATGAAAGGACTATTAACTATGGCATTATGATGCCTTGAGATTGGAATAGAGGAACGGTGTAGCTATCCTCGCGTTTACCCGGGAGCTGCATTCTTACTCTACTCTGTCACGTATTGATGGTAAAGCTTAGACCAGGTATAATGGTCTGCTGTGTTTACCCGGGACCATTAAATACCTGGGAGCCGAAATAAGATCGGATATTGCAAGGAGTTGCAATTACCATGAGATGGTTGCTCTAAGATAATGGTATGATACTATGTGTTTACCCGAGGTCATACTGTGATTCTTGGAGATTCTGATCCTCACTAGAAGACCGTCGGAGTCTTCCGTTCTGTATACCTGAAGGTTATACAGTCCGTCAAAAATAGTAGGAAATAATTCAAGATAAAAGACCATAATTGAATTATTAGAACTATCTGCTTAAATCACGTTATTTCCTTCGATTCACTTAAATGTCGTCTATTCGAGATTTTGGCATATTGGATGCCAATACTTCTCATACTCAGACTGACTAGAAAAACTCTGAAGAATGTCTTCAGGGCCAAGTGAAAGTCACTATCCTAATCAGATATCATGAATCCTCTTACTTGGATAGACCAAGGTGAAGAGGTGCTCATGGTATGTCTTATTGAAAGGCAATGATTATCATGAAATCTCTTATTTGGATAGACCAAGATGAAGAGATATTTATGATGTGCCTTTGAGAAAGGCAAATGGTAAGATTTTAAACGATCGAATCCACACCTGAAAACGGATAAAGAAAAGTTAACTAAAATAGAGAAGTAGCAGTTCTTCCACTACAACCAATATAAGGATATTGATAAAAGCAAAATGTATAAGAAACTTGAAAGAAGTCTCATATATTCTTGTGATCAACTTTTGCATGTCTATTGGAGAATCAGCGTATCCAATATGAGATATTGGAGATGATTCTCAGAGCTGCAATAGTATGCAGACTTAGACAAGCAAAAGAAAATCGAGAAAATGTAAGTGTTGAGTTAGACTCAACTATTGTTCATGATATTCATACATTACTGTTAGACAGTAAATCTTTGTATACCTATAAGAGTCAAATATGAAACTGAATAACTGTTATTTAGTTGCATATCAAGAATAACATTGATTGAGAAAGAATAATGGTTGTTTGAATCAGTCAATGTACTACAAATTCTTGAAGTGACATTTCATGTGATGAATGTTCACAAGTCTCCTATAGAAATGAACTGTGTGAATCCTGATTATCTATAGTATTGTACATAGGGTTGTACAATAAGAAATTATTGATGCTGATACATATTGATGTAAACAGCTCAAAGGGCAAAAGATAATCACTATTGTTGACTTACCTTATAGTTTACTCTTGTAAATGATTCGACTGTATGTACTTACTGAAGTACAAGACGAATATATCTGAGAGATTAAGGTATAAGATCAATATAAAGTATTAGAATTTTGATTTTGTAATGACTGAGATTTCGGGTTCTGTATTCGGGTCGGGTTCGGGTCGGATCCCCTGGTTTGGACCCTGGAGGGGTCCTGAGATTTCTTGCTGAATGGCGTCAACAGTGCTCGACGCCTTTCAAAAGGCGTCAGGGTGTGTGGACGCCATTTAGGTCTGCTGGTTGTTGTGCCACGTGTGCGCCACGTGGGCGGGTTTCGGGCCGCGAGAGTACGGCCCCTGTCAGATTTGTCTGAACGGCGTCCACCTCGGTCGACGCGTTTCAGACTGCGACACCTGCGGTGTCAGGGTGCGACGCCAGAGCGTTGTCAGTACGGCCTGTCTTGTCATCTGAACGGCGTCCGTGGTGGGCGACGCGTTTCAAACCGGTGTCGGTACGGCCGTCCTGTCAGACTGAATGGCGTCTGCCTCGATCGACGCGTTTTAGGGGAATTCTGGTTGACCCCGCGAGCCTCCCCTTCTTTCCCTCACTTTCGCCTCTCCACTCTCTCTCTTCGCCCTCTCCGCTCTCTCCGCCCTCCTTCCTCCCTTCCCTCCCTCTTCTTCTTCCTCCAACTACTCCATAGCTTCCCTACCTCTCACCTCTACCTCCACCACCTTCCTCGCGGCGTTCCCTTCTCCGGACGGCGGCCGACGTCCCGGCGGAGTGGCGACGTCCTCGAGGATACCGGCGGCGGCGTGGGGCGAGACGGGTCGGCGGCGAGGAGCTTGGAGGATTTCAAGAACCGGTAAGGGGACGAAACCTTGCATGTGTGCTCGTTGCTTTCGGCGTGATGTGGCGTGTGTGGGGCTAGATTGAGCATGTTTAGGGGGTTTCCTTGAGGGAATAACGGTGTTTTTGATCGTGGATTCGTATCATGATTGTGTGGTTGAGATTCTCTCCTTCCCCCTTTGATTTTGGGATTTTCGGGGTGCCCGGGGTTCAAGGGTGAAGCCCTCGGGTCGAACCAGGAAACCTGGTTTCTGGCGCTAAATGGCGTCGGGCTGGGTCGACGCTTTTCCGAAAGACGTCCGGTCAGCACGACGCGTTTTAGCGCAGAAACCTCCATGTGTGAGGTTTCCTGAGTTAGGGGTTCTGTGCTAAATGACGTCATGGATGGACGACGCCTTTCAGAAGGACGTCGGGCCATCATGACGCCATTTAGGCAAGAAATGCCCCCGTTTAAGGGTTCTGCAAATCGGGTTTTCTGGGTTGAAAGGCGTCGGGACACCCAGACGCGTTTGAAAAGGCGACTTCAACGGTGGACGCGTTTTAAGCAATAATATGACGTTTAACTGAACCTGTCTGAGGGGCTTGAATGGCGTCGATCTCGGTCGACGCGATTCAAGCCAGAAGTGTTATATTGCTGGTTTTTAACATGTGTTTCACTGTAAAAGGTCTGAGGCATGTTTTATGTGGTACACTGTGATCGAGGACTTATGTGTGAGTGGAATTACATCACCGAGGTGTGTGTATGTGTGCTTTAGCTATATACTGAGACGGAGGTTTACTGTGCGACTGGAATCATGTTATATGTGTGTTCGGGTTATGCGAATGTGGACCGGGTTAACTGTGGTTTACGTATGTCACCATGGACCGGTGGGGACAGGGTCATGGTGTCTGTGGAGTGGTGCTTGTTGTGTTTCACCCTTGGCTGAGACAAGCAGAACCACCTTGAGCCCGTCGGGCCGGAGGAGCTGTGTGCTATCCGAGGGGTTGCTGTTTCGTCTCGGTGGGTCGGGGTTTCCCTTGGTTGTCGTGACAGCTTCCGGCGTGTTTCTTGCTGTGGAGCTGGTGGTGTTTCTGGTGGGAGTTGGTTTACCCTTTAGCCAGTGGGCCTGATGTGACCTTTGATCAAGGTTACGAGTGGTACCTATAGCCCTTGGCCTGACGCAGCCCGGGAGAGTTGGGTTTGTGGGTAGTTCCTGTAGCTTCGGCTTGACGGGGGTTCGCCGGTCCCCAGGGTCCTCCTGAAGCGCTGAGGCCTAGCGTGGAGGCAATTCGGACGGTAGGACAGTAGTCTAGACTGCTTGTGTGCACACGTAGCTGGCAGTGGCGGTACACTGAGTCCAGCTAGTCCTAGTTTAGCTCGCTGCCTCACCCTACAGTGCCCCGGAACGCTGTAGGGGTGGACATGCGTGAGCAGTGGTGGTAGTGTTGGGAGGCGACGTTCGACTTCGGTCGACAGTGTGGTTTAGTCGCTTCGTGGACTTTGACTGTGAGTCGTGACTCTGTGTTGGGTTCTTCGGGTTACTTAGAATGGTTCTTTGTACACTGCTTACCGTGTGTTTCATGCCAGAGTTGGGTGCTGTGTTTACTGCTTTACTTAAATTGCCATATATTCCTGTTGTTACACTTGTGGGTGTGTGAGTGGGAGGCAGGGGATCGGATGATCCCTACTGAGCCCATTTCTGGTGTGGCTCACTCCCTGCGGTTTCAGGTGTGGACCTCGAGGCGAGCGGAAGCGTGGTGTCTTCTTGGTGTGCGGACCAGCAGCTGTCTTAGTTTCCGGGGTATGCCCCGATGTTGTTGTACTTCCTTCTGCCTGTACTTATTTAATTGTTGGACATGTAATTATTGTTGGACTGTGTACGGACATTGTTATTCTCCTTCCTGCGCACTTGCTTACCTTGTGGTCCGTGTGTTTGTTATATTTAATCTTGTTTAGCACTTACTCCTCCAGACGTGTTGTGTGAGATCCGGGTGTGAACCCGTAGTTAATGGGCCGACATCCATTTAGTGACCGGGTCTCCGGTCATAGGATGGCGGGTCGTTACAGTTGGTATCAGAGCTCAGTCTGGTCGAGTATGTGATAAACTGGGTTAGATATTATAGTCCAACAATAAGTGCGAGTCTGTACAGGCGATGGCTGCTGGTGTAGATTGATAGGTTTTGACGTGTTTTTGTCCGATTTTGCGTATTGTGGAGCAGTGATGGCGCCGAAGCGGAGAGCTCCGGTGGCTCGGGGTGCGAGAGTAGATGGTGGTGGTTCGAGGGCAGAAGGTCATGATGTGGAACGTTTCATGGAAGCCATGATTGGGGCTATGGCTAGATATCAGCAGAGGGATGGAACTGAGGGGTCCAGTTCCCGAGGTGGCCATTCTACGGTGGTGGAACGGTTCTTGAAGCTGAAGCCCCCTTCTTTCACGGGTCAACCTGTTCCAGATACGGCAGCTCAGTGGATTAAGGAAGTGGAGAAGGTGTTTGATGTTCTAGAATGTGCTGAGAGTGACAAGACCTTGTTGGCAACCTACTTGCTGAAGGGCGATGCTTATGATTGGTGGGTTACTATCAAGGGGTTGACGTTTCCAGATAGGTCTCTGAGGGAGATTCCTTGGGAAGGCTTTGTGAGAGAGTTTAGTGGGCAGTACCTTCCGAGGCATGTTCGCAGGGCCAAGGAAAGGGAGTTTATGGAATTGGTGCAGGGAGATATGTCAGTTCTAGACTATCAGATGAAATTTGTGGCCCTGGGAAGGTTTGCTCCACACATATCCGAGCGTGAGGACCTCAGGACGGAGAAATTTGTGGATGGACTTCGGTATGATCTGAGAGAGTTTGTAGCGGCCCATTGTTGTAGGGATTTGGCATCAGCAGTTCAGCGCGCGGCAGCAGTGGAGATGCAGTTCCAACACACGGCGAGGGAATCGGAGCATTCAGCACGAGAGAAGCAGCCTAGCGGGGATAGATCAGCGGCCTTCTCGGCAGGCGGTTCGAGTTCGTTCGAGGTCGAGTTTCAGGAGGCGCCTTATGAGGAAGAGGATGGTTCGGTTCAGCAGATGGAGACAGAGGACGGTTGGCAGCAGGAGGCGAGGCGGGACACTGCGGATCGTTGTCCCCGCTGTGGCAGGTTTCATGGCAACAGGATATGTCCCTTGATCACTGGTAGTTGTTTTGCCTGTGGTAGGAAGGGACATCTCGCGAGGAACTGTCCCCAGAAGAACAAGGCAGGTCAAGGACCGAGCGGCGAGTAGGTGTTCGAGGCGTGATTGGAGTCACGTCTCTTTGTGGTTATTCGAGAGGTTGTGCTAGATGAGCACTTTTATCTTGTCTTGTTTAGAATTGGTTGTGGTCTCGTATGGCACTTGCATGTATTCGGGATGGTGGAGAAATCGGTTTTGTAATTTGTGCCTTGTTAATGTATGATTGTTTTAAGCTATCAGCTCTTGTCAGAATTGAGAATCTTGGTTAGCTTGGCGAAATGTGTTGGGACCCTGTGTGGGTGATTTATGAGATTGATTGTTGTGATTGGTGTTGTCGGCATGTGTGGGTTAGCCGAGTTGAGCATTGAGCGATTGCAAATTTCGAGGACGAAATTCTTTTAAGGGGGGGAGATTGTAATGACTGAGATTTCGGGTTCTGTATTCGGGTCGGGTTCGGGTCGGATCCCCTGGTTTGGACCCTGGAGGGGTCCTGAGATTTCTTGCTGAATGGCGTCAACAGTGCTCGACGCCTTTCAAAAGGCGTCAGGGTGTGTGGACGCCATTTAGGTCTGCTGGTTGTTGTGCCACGTGTGCGCCACGTGGGCGGGTTTCGGGCCGCGAGAGTACGGCCCCTGTCAGATTTGTCTGAACGGCGTCCACCTCGGTCGACGCGTTTCAGACTGCGACACCTGCGGTGTCAGGGTGCGACGCCAGAGCGTTGTCAGTACGGCCTGTCTTGTCATCTTAACGGCGTCCGTGGTGGGCGACGCGTTTCAAACCGGTGTCGGTACGGCCGTCCTGTCAGACTGAATGGCGTCTGCCTCGATCGACGCGTTTTAGGGGAATTCTGGTTGACCCCGCGAGCCTCCCCTTCTTTCCCTCACTTTCGCCTCTCCACTCTCTCTCTTCTCCCTCTCCTCTCTCTCCGCCCTCCTTCCTCCCTTCCCTCCCTCTTCTTCTTCCTCCAACTACTCCATAGCTTCCCTACCTCTCACCTCTACCTCCACCACCTTCCTCGCGGCGTTCCCTTCTCCGGACGGCGGCCGACGTCCCGGCGGAGTGGCGACGTCCTCGAGGATACCGGCGGCGGCGTGGGGTGAGACGGGTCGGCGGTGAGGAGCTTGGAGGATTTCAAGAACCGGTAGGGGGACGAAACCTTGCATGTGTGCTCGTTGCTTTCGGCGTGATGTGGCGTGTGTGGGGCTAGATTGAGCATGTTTAGGGGGTTTCCTTGAGGGAATAACGGTGTTTTTGATCGTGGATTCGTAGCATGATTGTGTGGTTGAGCTTCTCTCCTTCCCCCTTTGATTTTGGGATTTTCGGGGTGCCCGGGGTTCAAGGGTGAAGCCCTCGGGTCGAACCAGGAAACCTGGTTTCTGGCGCTAAATGGCGTCGGGCTGGGTCGACGCTTTTCCGAAAGACGTCCGGTCAGCACGACGCGTTTTAGCGCAGAAACCTCCCTGTGTGAGGTTTCCTGAGTTAGGGGTTCTGTGCTAAATGACGTCATGGATGGACGACGCCTTTCAGAAGGACGTCGGGCCATCATGACGCCATTTAGGCAAGAAATGCCCCCGTTTAAGGGTTCTGCAAATCGGGTTTTCTGGGTTGAAAGGCGTCGGGACACTCAGACGCGTTTTAAAAGGCGACTTCAACGGTGGACGCGTTTTAAGCAATAATCTGACGTTTAACTGAACCTGTCTGAGGGGCTTGAATGGCGTCGACCTCGGTCGACGCGATTCAAGCCAGAAGTGTTATATTGCTGGTTTTTAACATGTGTTTCACTGTAAAAGGTCTGAGGCATGTTTTATGTGGTACACTGTGATCGAGGACTTATGTGTGAGTGGAATTACATCACCGAGGTGTGTGTATGTGTGCTTTAGCTATATACTGAGACGGAGGTTTACTGTGCGACTGGAATCATGTTATATGTGTGTTCGGGTTATGCGAATGTGGACCGGGTTAACTGTGGTTTACGTATGTCACCATGGACCGGTGGGGACAGGGTCATGGTGTCTGTGGAGTGGTGCTTGTTGTGTTTCACCCTTGGCTGAGACAAGCAGAACCACCTTGAGCCCGTCGGGCCGGAGGAGCTGTGTGCTATCCGAGGGGTTGCTGTTTCGTCTCGGTGGGTCGGGGTTTCCCTTGGTTGTCGTGACAGCTTCCGGCGTGTTTCTTGCTGTGGAGCTGGTGGTGTTTCTGGTGGGAGTTGGTTTACCCTTTAGCCAGTGGGCCTGATGTGACCTTTGATCAAGGTTACGAGTGGTACCTATAGCCCTTGGCCTGACGCAGCCCGGGAGAGTTGGGTTTGTGGGTAGTTCCTGTAGCTTCGGCTTGACGGGGGTTCGCCGGTCCCCAGGGTCCTCCTGAAGCGCTGAGGCCTAGCGTGGAGGCAATCCGGACGGTAGGACAGTAGTCTAGACTGCTTGTGTGCACACGTAGCTGGCAGTGGCGGTACACTGAGTCCAGCTAGTCCTAGTTTAGCTCGCTGCCTCACCCTACAGTGCCCCGGAACGCTGTAGGGGTGGACATGCGTGAGCAGTGGTGGTAGTGTTGGGAGGCGACGTTCGACTTCGGTCGACAGTGTGGTTTAGTCGCTTCGTGGACTTTGACTGTGAGTCGTGACTCTGTGTTGGGTTCTTCGGGTTACTTAGAATGGTTCTTTGTACACTGCTTACCGTGTGTTTCATGCCAGAGTTGGGTGCTGTGTTTACTGCTTTACTTAAATTGCCATATATTCCTGTTGTTACACTTGTGGGTGTGTGAGTGGGAGGCAGGGGATCGGATGATCCCTACTGAGCCCATTTCTGGTGTGGCTCACTCCCTACGGTTTCAGGTGTGGACCTCGAGGCGAGCGGAAGCGTGGTGTCTTCTTGGTGTGCGGACCAGCAGCTGTCTTAGTTTCCGGGGTATGCCCCGATGTTGTTGTACTTCCTTCTGCCTGTACTTATTTAATTGTTGGACATGTAATTATTGTTGGACTGTGTACGGACATTGTTATTCTCCTTCCTGCGCACTTGCTTACCTTGTGGTCCGTGTGTTTGTTATATTTAATCTTGTTTAGCACTTACTCCTCCAGACGTGTTGTGTGAGATCCGGGTGTGAACCCGTAGTTAATGGGCCGACATCCATTTAGTGACCGGGTCTCCGGTCATAGGATGGCGGGTCGTTACAGATTTAATCAAGAAAACTGATACTTTAGTATATGATTCACATAAATCACAAAGAGAATAATTGTATCCTTACTCGATTACTCCTCATTGTGCATTATAGCAATATGATAGAATGAGGGATTGCACCTTATTAAGATATGGTGCAATACATAATAAGATTTGCCTAATTCTTGTCGTTTTGAACATATATGGCATAAATTTCATGACAAGTCTCAATTGTTGAGATATGGAATTTATTCCTTTAAAGAAAAAGTATCTTAAAGGATACAAGAGTGAAATGCATCATTAAGCACTTGAGAAGTGCAAAGGATGCATTCACGTATATGGGGAGGATGATTTGAAACAATGAGTTCACACTGACTCAAATTTCAAGTCAAATAATGGATTCAACCTTCTAGTAGAAAGGAATGGATTGGAATGGTTCCAATCCAGAACTCAATGTTAAGGTGACGACATAAACAAGTGATACTGTTATTGGAACAGTATGGATGAAAAAGGTTCATCCATGAACTAGATGTACTTCTAAAGGGTCTCTGATTAAATCTCGTTGTTGTAGGACAATAGTGGGAGCGATCAATTATGTGATCGTGCCATGGTCTCTTCAGAAGTTGCAGAACATTCTGAGGTTCTTTCACAGGTTCAGAGACAAAGGATAAATAGGAAATAACGTAATGGAAAATATTCCATTTAGCAGATCCCTGGCCAAGTCGTAGTCACAGACTTTATGTGAGCATCATCTAGATTTGATGGAGATCAAATGCGAAAGTGATTGACTTGAGTCCAAGTGGGAGATTGATGGATATAGGTGTCCTCTAAGCCAATCATAAGGCACCTATTTCAATCTGATTCACTAATAAATGACATTAAATTTATTATGTAGATTGGCATATTTATAATTGCGCATAATGAAGTCCATGAATATGTGAAATAGTCATCAGATTATGTTGAGATCATAATAATGAGACTGATGACTTATAAACACGTATTCTTAATTGTTCCTAGTCGTAGGATGTTTGAGAAGGACATCAAACATTCGGTTAGACTAGTACAGGTTATTCCAGCTCATATGATGAGGGTGACTGATCTCGTTAGTTACTAGTGTGGAGACACAATGGTAAACCTATAGGTGCTCATTGGGGAATGAGTTCACTGAACTGATCTGACATGAATCGCCGAATGGTAATTTACCTGACTGTCAATCGGCTTGATTCATCGTCACAGTAGTGTGGTTGATCCTTGGACTTGAGACACCAAAGACACCTTGTCGGTAGAGTTCTGGACTTTGACCTTGACCTACGAATCCCTATCCATGGGATCTCAAATAGTCAAGGATCGGGTCCAGCGGAAGACCTTCGAAGGTGATTGTGTGTTCAATAAAGGATCGTTCGCTCTCAAGTAACTGGAGAGAGAATGCTCTAGAGTAGATCCGCAGGAGTCTCTGGCCAGAGCAGAAATAATATCAGAAAAGTGGTTTTCGGATATTGTAAAGCGGAGTCTGATTCAAGTGAGTTGACAATCTAGGGTTTGACAGTTGACCATACCCTAGGTAAACTCGAGAGCATTGTGCGAACGAAGGATTATAGCCACGTGGTAACTGAGGACGGACAGGTTCCATGAGTGGGTTGCTGAACCCCATTACCTTCCGGGATCATGCGGTGTTGCTTGGCACCCAACTTGATCAGAAGTCCGACCAAATTCACATGCGATGTCAATTCGGTTAAGTAATTAGTTAATATATAGATATTAATTAATTACAATAAGTCAATAACTAGTTATTAGATTTAACGGGCTGAAAACCGGACTGGTAAATGGGCCTAGAGGGTCACACGCAATAAGATTCTCAGTCGGTGGTACATAAGTGGGATTTATATTAACTCGGGGACTTTTGTGAAAAGTCGCGACGACTTAATATATATACACGCTGTTGAGAAACCCTAGGCCAAGCTCCAGGATTTCCCTTACTGGCCGTCATCCCCCTTTTCTCTCTCCTCCTCTGGGCGTCCCGTTCGGCGCGCCAGAACAGATTCCGTCTCCGCCGCGTGTGATTCCCGAAAGTCGGGAATTCCCGTCGGCGGGATTTCCGCAATTGTTGCGGCGACGGATCTTCAACGAGCGAGTTGAAACGGACGAGGGATCGAGGACGAACCACCGCGGAGGATCGCGTGGATACCGCTGGAGGCCGGACGCTTGTGCAGCTTGCGGCATCGCCTCGACGGAACTGAAACGGAAGAGGATTCGAATCCGCGCATGGTAATCAGATTCCAACCCGGTTTTTCAGTTTGCGTTTTTCATTCCGAATCGGATCAGCGGGCATCGGGCGGGTTTATTTTTGTTCTTCGTTTCCGCTGCGTTCTTCGCGTCCCGCCCGGATCCTAACAGTCCCTTCTTGGTTTTAGACTTCACTAAGATATCATCCACATAAACCTCCATGTCGATGTGAATCATGTCATGAAAGATTGCCATCATAGCCCTCTGGTAGGTGACTCCAGCATTCTTAAGCCCATATGGCATGACCATGTAGCAATAAGTTCCCCATGGGGTTATGAAAGATGTTTTCTCTTGGTCTTCCTCAGCTAGTCGAATCAGATTATATCCCGAAAAACCATCCATGAAGGGCAACATTTCAAATCCAGCCATGTGTAGGTGCTGAAAATTGCTCGTGTGATTAATGTGAAAAACTATGTTGTTTAGGGTAAATTAACCTATTAAAAACAGAAACTAAAGTGAAGTGATCGCTAGAAACTTTTAACTAAAAAGATTCAAAAGAAGTTTGATCGCCTACCTGTCTAAACGCGGAAGAATGAGTCCTTGGTTCCCCTCCTTCAGCCGGCTGAAGAAAGAGAGCCCTTTCTTGTTCTTTCGTTCTTGCTGTTGAATGTTGAGGATCGTCCAGAAGTTCTCCTGGCTTCGTGCTTGATTTCCCTCTTTTTGATCTTTGTTGTTGTTGTTGAGTGCAGCAGAGATAGAGAGACAGAAAAATAAAGAAGAAATATTGATGAGAATCTAAATAGAAATAATATCAAAGCTAACTATGATTATAAACATGTTTAAACAGCAACTCACTTGTTTAAATGGCTTTGAAACCCCTTTAGAACAGATGGGTTTTGGAAAATTAATGGTGTGGTGTGTGTTGCATGAAGTGAATATGAGAATAAAACTAATGAATGAAAATGAAATTCAGATATGAAAAACTTATGCCCAGTCCAGTTGGTTGAAGCTTTGAAGAGATGAAGATCTTGAAGAAGGATGCCGACTTCTGGAAATGGCAGCGCTCCGGCGTTCCGACGTGGTCGCTTCGATCTTCAAATCGCTATAACGCTGTGGCTCAATAATTCTCTCTCTCTTTTTTTTTTTTAACTCTTTGATATGCAAGGTATTTATAGGCATTTTCTGCGTTCGCGATTAACATAGAAAAATCTCGGATTTATCAACTTTAATCGACAGATAATTACTGATTAATTCATCTTTATCTGTAATTATCTAAAACGCGTCCACCATGGCTGACGCCTTTCAGATTAATTAAGATAAGGATAAATATCCGGGAAAACTTATCTTTATCTTTATTAGCTAAAACGCGTCCACATGGGTAGACGTCTTTTACCCTAATTAAGATAAGGATAAACATCCGGAAGAGAAGTTAAAATAGCTTAGGAAACCTAAAACGCGTCGACCTTCACAGACGCCTTTTAACTAATAAATCAATTAATTAAAATTCAAATTTAAACGTTAAAATAGGAATAAACTCTAAATCGCGTCCACATGGGTCGACGCCTTTTAGACTTTTTCATATTTTAACTGAAATTTGAGTTAAAATCAATTCAATTGATTAACTTAAACATGTCTGCTAAACCCGACACTCAAAAATATTAATAAAAATTAATCAATGATTAAATATCAAACCATTATGAGGCATTATTATATGATATGAAATTTACTCAAAATGACGTCAAAATTAGCGTGTCTACAGCTGCCTCACCTTGGCATCGTCTTTGCAAGGGAGTGAAATGAAATGGAATGTACTGAAAAGGTGATGCCAAGGTGTGATGAGACACGCTCTTAACATCACATGATTGGAATTTTTCTCAAAATCATCAATGAAGATACCTTAATGAAATCAACGGAATCAATCCTGTCTGGATGAGGTAGACAAGGAAAATAAAATAAAGTCGATCAACCTCCTCGGAGTGGGAAGTACCCCAGGTCATAGACACTGCAGGTTTCATCATGGGGAGCGGTTGCCAGCCAATGTGGACGTGCTGCAGCCATGATGGATCTTAAAAGAAAACAAGAATATTGGATAAAGAATCCAATCAAGGATAGAATTCCAAGGATATCTTCAAGCGAACCTCAAAGATAATCAAGATACTCAATTCAGAATAGAATATTTCATATCATGTTTTGAGTTATTTGATTAATGGTCTGAAACTTAATCAACAATTAATCCTTATTACAATGATTTCAAAGTCCTACATGATGCATGCTGGGCTAAAAGAAAAATATAAAGTTAAATAAAATATAAATTAATCAAGGATAATATTGTTAAATTGTCATTAATGAGTCAAGATACCAATTCTTGTAATCCAGTGCTAAGCCGAAGCTCGTTTATCCACGCACCGTTTCACAAAAGTGGAACCATCGTCCTCACTAATTAACAATCCAACGGCCTATCCATGCGATTAAGAATTCTATGGAATTATCACTGTTTTTGTTATAGGGGAACTCAAATTCCAGTTTCATCAAAAACACAAGGTCCTTGACATGCTCTAATAAATACTTATCATATAATAATGCGAATGCACAATAATTACATGAAATAATACAGGGGTAGAAATAACCGTCTTTTTAGCCACGGTCAAGACTTCTTGACTTCCCACAATGGGATCTTCTTGACTTAGGTTTCTTGAATTTTCTGCAATCAAAATTATTAGTAATTCCAAACAAATATTCAATTTAAACATGAAAACATAGAATTTCGGGTAAATCATATAAAGAGCTGAAAAGCTAAAACGCGTCGTGTCGAGAAGACGTCATTCAACGTTGAAACGCGTCAGTGCTCCTCGACGCCTTTTTCTCACAGAAACAGGTTCTTCTATTCGAATTCTCACTCTCTTCATGTCTTGTGTCCTATATATGACTGAACAAACAAGTTAAGCATCTGTTCAGGCTTAGCCCCTTGCCTGACCAAATAAATGGTCAATCAATCTTTTCTTCAATAAATGGTCAAGGGGCATAGCCTTTATTAACAAAGGTAATGAGAATAATCAAACTTAAGTAAAATGCAACATACAAGCAAACGGATGCTCACTGAAAATAAAAGGAATGAAACACACTAAATGCAACAAGCAGATGCTAATTGAAATATTTTTGTTGTTTTTTTGAAATATTCATTTTTGTTTGGGGTTTTGAAATATATGTATTTTTTTGGATTTTGACATATGCATTTTTTTTGAATTTTTGAACACCTGTATTTTTTTTGTATTTTTGACATATGTATTTTTTTGGATTTTTTGACATATGTATTTTTTTGAATTTTTGAAACATATGTATTTTTTTTTATTTTTGAAACATATGTATTTTTTTTGACTAAAAGATCAGCATGGTACTTGGATCAAAAGATCATATTCATTTATTAACTTCATTTCCAAATTATTCTTTAACAACTTAACTTAAACCCATCGTGTTTGAATTTGTGTTTCCATTCGTGATCCCATTTAATGATTTGACCCTTAGTCAATCTAAACCATTCCTTAAGTATGGAGTACATCTCTTTAGAAAGAAAAGATGAATAAGTTTAGAAAGCCCATGAGAAGGTTCCGGAGACTTAAAAAGATGTTCCTTTCCTACCCTAATATCCGTTGGGGTTCGGTCATTTTCTTTCCGGGGTATTTATCGACCTTGCGTTCCCTTTCATTTCATTTCATGGCCTTGATGTAACGTTTGTAATGTAATGGCCTTTTTGATTTGACATTTGGCTTTTTACCTTTTTTCCTTTCGCTATTCTTTTTCTTCTTTTCTTTTTTTTTTCTTCGGGACAGATCTCCCCCTTTTTTTTTATGACGGCCTCCTACTAAGATGGCGGGTATTCTTGGTAGTCTATTCTAAATCTCGTTCCGACATCATGGGCCGAGTATAAAACAGAATTTTGCTTTAAAAAAATGAATGATTTGTACTTTACACTTTCGGTCAAGCTTTCGATATTCTTTAGGACTTGTCATCTCTTGTTACTCACGAATCAAACGTGTCAGTGTGTGCAGTAATGGGCTTGAAATTAAGTTATTCAGACTAATAAAGAAATTTGAGTTTATAAACTTTCTGATTCCACTGGTCTTCGTACCATACTGATCAACTTTTTAACCTAAGGGTAGTATTTCTTAAGATGTAAACCATTCCAAGGATGTTTTAACTCTTCTCCTTCTGCATTAACAAGACGATAAGCGTTACCAGGAAAAGCGTGCGATACAACATAAGGTCCTTCCCAGTTGGGTTGGAGCTTAGAACGCGGACCACCAGGTTTTATAAAAATTCTTTTAACAACCATTTCACCGACTTTGAACTTACGTTCAATGACTTTCTTTTGATAAAAACGTGCTAATCTATTTTGATAAACTTTTGCATGATTAGCAGCTGACCATCTTTTCTCGTCTAAAAGTTCCAATTGAGCAAGGAGTGCTGAACGATGTTCATCAATGGAAAATTCCTTATTCAATTGTACTCTTAATGACGGTATAAGGATCTCATATGGAACTACCGCCTCCATTCAAAATGTTAAGGAATAAGGAGTTTGCCCAGTAGGCGTGCGGATTGAAGTTCGGTAGGCCCATAGAGCCTCAACCAATTTTTCTGGCCAATCTGCGAACTTATTAGATTTACACGTCTTTTTGATGATTTTTATCAAAGTCTTATTTGTTGCCTCTGCTTGGCCATTGCCTTGCGGATAATAAGGAGATGAATGATGCAATGCAATTTTATACCTGTTACAGAGGTCCTTCAATTCCTGTGACACGAACTGCGGTCCGTTGTCGGTGACGATGGTGCTTGGAATTCCAAATCGGGTGATGATGTTCTTCATGATGAACTTGCAGACGGTTGATGCTTTGATCTCCACGTACGCTTCAGCTTCTGCCCACTTGGTAAAGTATTCCGTTGCCGTGAGAATGAAAGATTTCTGCTTGATGCCGGAATCTGGGTTACCAAGAGGTCCAATAATGTCGAAAGCCCACATGGAGAAAGGCCATGGGGAAGAAATAGGATGGAGTGAAGATGCAGGAGAATGAATTTTGTCGGCGTGAAGTTGACACTTAGCACACCTACGAACATATCCTACGCAATCTTCTTCCATGGTTGGCCAATAAAATCCTTGTCTAAGGATCTTCTTTGCTAACATCTGTCCATTGACATGACCACCACAAACTCCACTATGAGCTCCTTCCATAACCTTCCAAAGCTCATCTTCGTCTAAGCATCTTAGAAGAACTCCATCAAAACCTCTCTTGTACAGTGCTCCCCCAACTAGGGTGTATCGTTGAGCAACTCTCCTGATAGCTCTCTTCTCCTCAGTTGTAGCTTCTTCAGGATACGATTGATCTTCACAATATTTTGCAATTTCATAATACCATGGCTTCTGTTCATCATCCATCTCTTCTAACAGCTCCATTAATATGATTTCCCTTTTCTCAATGATATCTCCATCTCTGACTTTCTTCAGCAACTTCTCCTTAGTTCTAAGGAATGAATGATCTTTCACGGCAGGTGAAAGACGCCTATGAACTATGATTGATTCGGATTGTTTGCTGATTTGAAAATTAAGAGAAGATGCGAGTGAAGCTAGAGCGTCAGCTAAGATGTTCTGATTCCTAGGGACATGGACAAAGATCAATTTCGTGAAAAGCTTTGAATATGCAGAAGTAAGCTCCTGATAAGGCTTGAGTTTGGGATCGAGAGTTCGATACTTGGTCAGCACTTGGCGAAGAATCAGTTGGCTATCACCTACGATCCTGAGTTTGGTAGCACCATGAAAATGAGCAGCCTCGAGACCAGCAAGGAGTGCCTCGTATTCAGCTATATTGTTTGTAACTGGAAAATCAAGCTGAAAGGCTTGTGGAATGGTGATACCTTCAGGTGATAACAGAACGATACCGATCCCTTTTCCATGAGAATTCAGAGCTCCGTCAAAATGCAGAGTCCACATATCATCTCTGATTTGATTTACGGACATCAGTTCCTCATCCGGAAACTCTGATCGGACTGGATCAAATCGAGGAAGGGGATGATGAGCGAGATGTTCTGCTATGGCATAGCCCTTGATCGCTTTCTGCTGAATGTAAGTGATATCAAATTGAGATAGAAAGCTTTGCCATCGTGCTAACCTATCAGTAAGAACAGATTTCTCCAGGAGGAATTTGATCGGATTCATCCTAGCGATGAGATGGACTTCATGGGCCAGAAAATAATGCTTCAATTTCTGCACGACCCAGACCAATGCTGCACATGTTTTCTCCATCGCCGTATATCTCTGTTCAGCGGGGTTGAGAAGTTTAGAAAGATAATAGGCTGCCCTCTCTTTTCCTTCTTCATCTTCTTGTGCTAGGACAGCCCCCACTGCATCATCCAGGACTGAAATGTAAAGTATCAATGGTTTGCCTGGAGATGGTGGTCTCAAAACAGGAGGACTTGCTAAGTAGTCCTTTAATCCATCGAATGCCTCCTGACACTTATCGTCCCAATCGAATTTGACTCCCGGCTTGGTAAGCTCGTAAAACGGCTTACACCTTTGTGAGTGCTGGGAGACAAAACGGCGAATAAATTGTAACCTTCCGATTAATCCTCTCAACTCTTTCAAGTTTTTAGGACATGGCATTTCTCTAATAGCCTTCGCCTTATTAGGATCGATCTCAATTCCCCGTTTGCTGACAATAAATCCAAGCAATTTTCCTGAAGATACCCCGAATACACATTTCTTGGGGTTCATCTTTAACTGATATTCTCTCGATCTCTCTAATACTCTTGCCAAAACTTTGGCGTGCTCAGCCTTTGTTTTCGATTTAACTAATAAGTCATCCACGTACACTTCCAGATCTATGTGCATCATGTCATGAAATATTGCCATCATAGCCCTCTGATAAGTGGCTCCAGCATTCTTCAATCCAAACGGCATGACAACATAACAGTATGTTCCCCAAGGTGTAGTGAATGACGTTTTCTCTTGATCCTCTTCTGCCAGCTTAATCTGATTATATCCTGAAAATCCATCCATAAATGATAAAGTCTCATAGCCAGCAGTGTTATCGATGAGTACATCAATATGAGGCAATGGAAAATCATCTTTAGGACATGCCCGGTTCAAATCACGGAAGTCGATGCAAATTCTGACCTTCCCGTCCTTCTTCATGACCGGGACTATATTGGCCACCCATTGCGGATAAAAGACAACTCTAATAAATTTGGCTTTATGCAATTTATCGACCTCTTCCTTCATCTTTAGAGCCATTTGTGGGTGGAATCGCCCTAATTTCTGTTTGACCGGGCTAACTCCGTCTTTTAATGTCAATCTGTGTTCAACTAAAGACGAGTCTAACCCCGGCATATCTTCATAACTCCAGGCGAAAGTGTCCTTATAGTCCTTGAGTACTTGTATCATTGCGTTCTCATCCTCTGAAGAAAGATTTTTACTGACGAGGACAACCTTAGGTTCGTCTTCAGTCCCTAAATTAATTTCTTTGGTGGGCTCTTCCACGGCAGCTGAGGGTTCATCAAATCTCTTCACTCCACTGGCATATGCCTCGGCTGCGTCCTCGTCATCTTCCTCATTTTCAACAATGGGGTCCTTTTCATGTACTAATTCATATACCCCGTACCCATCATTGACTGAGTCATCGTCCATGCAATCTTCTGGCATCTGAATTGGATTTTCTAAAAGCTGAGGGATCAAAGAACAAGAAGAGCACTTATCAGCTAAGTCCTGGAGGTATCTATCTGGAATTTGCCTACCCTTAGGCTTCCTAGACTTCCTAACCTGACTAGACTGACTAGACTGCCTAACTTCACTATCATATCCTAACGAAGACGAAGCAAGAAGAAAATCCTGGGATACAAGTGGAAATACAAGAGAATCCTCCCGAGGGGAGGGACAGAGTAAATCTAGGAGAGAATCTTGACCGAAGGACTCGGGCGGCGGGGTGCAATCGGACAAGTAAGATGTTTCCTCGATGAGGATTTGGGAAGAATATGTTGCCGAATTGGCGTTTTTTTTTTGGAAAATGAAAGAATTAAACATAAAGCAGGAATGAATAAAAATGGGAGGAGAATCAGACGGAGGAAGTGGCACCAAGGCCAGAGGATTGGGGGGATCATATAGTAATATGTCCCAGATCAGATCATACAACCTCTCTAGATCGAGAGGAGGTTGTGGTATAATGTCCCGAGGGGACAGAGTAATCATGACGGGCGGAGCCCGTGGAATATCTTCAATTATGACCCGCGACCAAGTCGGGGTCAAGAGCAGTGTACGGAAAAGAGTATGGAGCGTGAAGACATGTGAAGGATATGTCCCCCTCCAGAGCAGATCTGTTGTGTAACCAGCTTGATATGGGTCATCGGGCTCCCCTTCATCAGTTTCTTCGGATAACAGTATCCACTTGTCGAATATGGCACCAGGGCTTTCAATCAGTTCATCAATCTGCGGCGGCCACTTAGGTTCTGCAGGATCCAAGAATAGTCTGTTCAGTGCAATATACAGGTCTCTGAGGTCGAACCACCTATACCATTCACATTCGGGATCATGAAATTTCCTCCTTTTCATAGGCCGCAGAGCCTCCAAGGATTGGTACGTAAGCAATTCGGAGCAATGCCTGGCCAAATCCCTCCCATATATATCGTGGAAGTCAAAACAGGAAGTAATGACTACCGTGTTGTCATAACTAAGTATGGGCCCTTTTACAAAGTGCGTACACAGGGTCCATGTTAAGGGTTCTCGGCCTTCTTTAGGTGGCGTAGACATTGTCTCCCAGATCTTCGGACCTTGTTCGCTCTCTGCTTTCTGAACCGGATCTTGCTTTAATTTTATTGGCCTATAGCCCAGACCACTTCCAGGTGCCGCTCGATGATTTCTGACAGGAGTGGTCCTGCCTTGCAACTGTGTGCCCAGACCTTTCCCAGGCTCGTAGCCGTTCTTCATCATGATCCTCCATCCTGGGGTACTCATGCACTTCCCCCTCTTGATAGCATCTAACGGATATGGAGAAATAGTAGCGGCTTTCAGAGGATCAGCCACTGGACGGTAGACCTGTAATACCGACAGAAAAGGTTGTCGGCCAGGTGAAACAGCAGACTTAATGTTCAAGGAATGAGCAGCAGCAAGGATCGGCATGCTCGTTACTTTAATTATTCGTCATTTGTAAGGAAATTTGAGGCATTGATGATTCGTAGAAGGAATCGCCTCGAGAGTTTTAATATAAGGACGACCTAAAATGGCATTTATGGAAGGGTCGATTTCCAAGATGTGAAATTCAACCTCCGCATGACTTACAGGGCCCAGCTCCACCTTTAAATAGACCATTCCCAGAGGGGAACGGGTAGAATTGTCATATGCTGTTACTGAGATGGGGCTGGGCAGCCATTTCTCTTTGGGCACACCGCATAGCTCCAGGGTCTTCGGAGGTAAAACATTGATCGAAGCCCCTGTGTCGACCAGGCATGCATCCACGGCCTTCTTACAGATGTTGACCGTGATACTCAGAGCCATGCTTCTGGCTGCTGGCGGTGCTAGTTCCTATGTATGGAATGTTATAGAGGGCTGATCCCCCTGAGGAACTAGTAGTGCTGCAATCTTCTCTACCGTTACGTCTTCATTGACCATCACCTTCTGCAGATATTCCATCAAAGCTTCTTGGTGACTCTTGGATCTTTTGATTAATTCTAGTATAGTGATCCGTGCCGGTGTCCGATCCAGGTGTTTCAACAGGTCATATTGAGTGCCTGGTGCACTCTCTTCATTATGGGCTTCCTCAGTCGGCTGTGATGGGCCGTCTCTGACTGTGGACTGAGGGAAGACCTTGTTGAAAATCCTTCCACTCCGGAGCGCGTGTTCCTCAACCGTGGAGGATCCGGGTGACACTTTAAGTACCGCAGGGTTGGATGGTGCGGATGGCGTAGAGGGTTGGTAGGTAGGTGATGGCGCAGGGCTAGGTGGTGATGGCGTGGTGCGGATTAAAGGCCTAGAGGGTTGGATGGTGGATGGGTAAGCGGTTGGCGAAGTGGGGAATGGTACGCGTAATAGCGGTCTAGATGGTAAAGGCATATCTGGATAGGCGGTAGTGGTAGCGGGTGAAGTAGGAAATGGTATGCGTAATAGCGGCCTAGATGGTAGAAGGGGTGCGTTATTGGTTTGCGGGGGTTTATATGATGGAGGCGTAGGAGTGCGGGGTGTAATGGGTCTAAGGAAGGCGGGTAGTGGTAATGGGTTATTGGGTGTGGGCGAGTGATATGTAGGTGTGGGTATAGGGGTGATGGTAACGGGTTGTGGCCTTGGTATGTGGATGGTGCGGCGTGGTGGTCGCTCTGCGGTACTTTGAACGTGACCCGTTGAACAAAGAGAGGAAGAGTCCTCTACTCTCCACTGCTGCCCACGACCAGCCTCAAACTGGCTGTTCGTCAGAATGGGAGCAACCTGGTTTTGGTTCTGGTGCTCCGGGAGTGGATTCTGCACTATGCCCATGTTGGGTGGTGCTACTGCTTGTGCCGGTGGTCTTGCTTGCTGCTGCTGCTGCTGCGGTGTCCTTGCCTTCAGGGCTGTTATGTACTTCTTCATTTCCTCCCAGTCTATGCCGCCCTGCTCGTTGAGATCATGGATATAATCTCTGAATTGGAAGCAGGTGTCAATGGTATGCCCAGGTTGCCTGTGAAAGTAGCAATACCTAGACGTATCGGCATTTTGAGGCCAGACGGCCTTCTCCCTCGGCAAAACTAAGGCATTGGCTGCCATTAAAGCGCTGAAAATATCTGCCAAGGATTCTGGGAGGGCCGGATACTCTGCCCTTTTCGGGCCTGGAGGTCTCCTTTGTTGGTTGTAGTCACCAGGAGGAGGGACATTGTGGTACGCCGGCGGTGCGCGCGGCTGGTACTGTGGCTGTTGCTGTTGCTGCTGATGTGGCTGCTGATACTGCTGTTGATACTACTGTTGCCGTTGCGGCTGTTGCTGTTGCTGGTTCTGATTCGGCTGCTGGGGCCGCTGGTACTGCTGTTGGTAATGGGGGTTCTGCTGCTGCCTGTACCCCTGTTGACTCGGCTGTGGTGGCCTCTGGTACTGCTGCTGATTCCTCACAAACTGGGGCGAGTTATTATTCATGGTACTGACCTGCTCGTGAGAGAGCGTGCCCTCTGTGGTTGGACCTGTGCTAGGAGAATTTGGCACTGCAGGCTTCCGAGGTGGAGGCCTGTTAGGTCTGTGAGGATCAAAGACGCTAGAGAACGTAGCGTCCTTGAAGGCATTCTGGCAGTACCGTGCCCTTTCATAGAGCTCTGCCATGTTAGTCAAATTGTTCAAGGAGAGGACTAGCTTGAACTGGGGAGTGGCGTTAGAAATTAACATCTTCACTTGTTCAGATTCAGACAAGTGATCTTTTACTTTTTCAGCCAGGCCCCGCCACCTGTCAGCAAAACTGACAAACTCCTCGTCCGGTTTCATCTTTTCTGCAATAAGATCCGTGATAGACAAGGAGGGTGCAACTCTGTCCTGGTATCGTTGGATAAATTTGCGTGAAACGATACCGTAATCCTCTACTTCGGAGGGTTCCAGAGAAAAGAACCACTTGAGGGCTAGTCCCTCTAGGGATCTCCTGAACAAGAAAGCCAATGACCTCTTGTCGTTCTGCCAGAAAGAGGATTCGTACATGAACTCCTTCAGGTGCGTGAAGGGGTTACCAGTACCATTATACTTTCGATACACTGGCATTTCAGAGGGTGGCAGATGGAACACTAGCAGGCTGGGTAAATTGATTTCTGGCACAGCTTTAACCCCCATCATCTTCTGGAGATTGTTGAACTGCTCATCCATGCGCTCCATCTTGGCCAGCAACGTCTGCGTGGTTAGATCTGCCTGGGGAGGAGGAGGAGGAGGAAGTACCTGATAGGCCTGCTGCCTAGAGTACGTCGGACAAGGAGGATAATAAGGATGAGGTCCGGCAGAGCTTCCGCCATGCCCGAGGGCATTTTGATACATGGGCGTCTGCGGTCTAGCCGGTTGCCTGGATGATGAAAGTTGTGGCCCAGTTGGCCGAGAAGTAAGATGAAGGCCTGATGGATATAAGGAGGAGGAGGTTGTTGAGTAACAACAGGGGGAGCCATAGGGTTCGGCTCAGCAGGCTGCATGGGTGCCTTCCCCTTCAAGATAGACTGGATCGCCTCGAACTGCTGAGGGTCCAGTCGGGAGGCAAGAACTCCCAAGGCGTTGACAAGATCCATAGGATCGGAGGGTGAGGGATCATTCTGATTCATGTCCCCCTCAAGGTCAGGATTAGGAATCGCATATTCATGCGGAGGAAGATCATGATATTGATCGTGTGGGTGAAAAAGAGGAGTTCGGACATTCCCGTCATGTCGAACTGGAATGGGGACAGAATTACGAGAGGCATCAGCATCTCTCCCGTTCTCGTAGTTGAAATCTGAATTGCGAGGGGCATTAGCATCTCCCTCGTAGTTGATAATGGCGTCTTGGGCCATACTCAAATCTCTGCCTGATCGCAGCAACATGATATTAGATTCTCTTTTTCAAAAATTTAATCAAACAAGTTGTGCAGAGATTAACCAAACAAGTGGATGCTTAACGTGATTTTAGGATTCCTTGTTGAATTATTTGAATTGGATTAAACCACAATTTCGCTCAGGGAAGGATCCTAGTTTCAGTTCAGTTTCCACCGTTATTCTCTAAGATTTTCTCTCACAACGCTTTCGGAATCTAACCGGGACTTCAATTGGTACAACCAGCCCGATGATCAAGGAGGGATACCTTGATTTTGGGGACTTATGGAGGTCTCAACGTCAACTTCTCTAGTCTGATCAAGGGACCAACCCAATCAGAGAGAGTTGCTGACGTCGAGTAATGTGTTCCTAAGAAAAGGAGGGTTTTAGCCTCAATGCGTATGCCCTGCGACCTGGATGGTCTCTAATGCTTAATAGAGTAATGGGTAGCTAGCACTCAACACAGAAATCTGGAAACTGAAAAATAATTAAGAAACTGTCTGAATCGCGTCGATGATAGTCGACGCTATTCAAGACAGAATTTAATTCTTTCGCAGAGAACAGATGCAAACAGCAGAGAAAGCCTGGAAAATAACTAAAAACTGTCTGAATAGCGTCGATGAGGGTCGACGCTATTCAACACAGAACTTAATTATTTCGCAGAAACAGATGTAAACGACAGAGAAAACCTGGAGGCTAAAAGGCGTCTATTAGTGCTGACGCGGTTTTGAAACGCGTCGCTGTTCCTGGACGCTTTTTAGTTCGCAGAAACAGATTTCCAGAAGGATTTTCTGGGTCGAATCCTCCTTAAACAGGGTAAAATGTAGTAAACAATCGACTCATGTAAAGATTTTTAGTTTCAGATTTTAAACAGGATGATTTACTATCTAAACAACTAAGAAATCACGCAATCACACAGCATTTTATCACAAAAAACAGCTTTTTGAACTAATCAAGGGGAGGCAAGATCTTGCCACTAGGGTGTGCACGTGGTGCACGAGGGAAACTAATTAAACTAAACACTCACCAATTGGTGAGAACGTGTCGAAAGACACAAATGGTGCACCGTGGGTGCCCGGTATGATAATAGCAAGAACAAAAGAAATTAAAAGACGGCGAGACCAAGTCCCACCGTGATCGCCAAAAGAGCTGTAGGTGCTGAAAATTGCTCGTGTGATTAATGTGAAAAACTATGTTGTTTAGGGTAAATTAACCTATTAAAAACAGAAACTAAAGTGAAGTGATCGCTAGAAACTTTTAACTAAAAAGCTTCAAAAGAAGTTTGATCGCCTACCTGTCTAAACGCGGAAGAATGAGTCCTTGGTTCCCCTCCTTCAGCCGGCTGAAGAAAGAGAGCCCTTTCTTGTTCTTTCGTTCTTGCTGTTGAATGTTGAGGATCGTCCAGAAGTTCTCCTGGCTTCGTGCTTGATTTCCCTCTTTTTGATCTTTGTTGTTGTTGTTGAGTGCAGCAGAGATAGAGAGACAGAAAAATAAAGAAGAAATATTGATGAGAATCTAAATAGAAATAATATCAAAGCTAACTATGATTATAAACATATTTAAACAGCAACTCACTTGTTTAAATGGCTTTGAAACCCCTTTAGAACAGATGGGTTTTGGAAAATTAATGGCGTGGTGTGTGTTGCATGAAGTGAATATGAGAATAAAACTAATGAATGAAAATGAAATTCAGATATGAAAAACTTATGCCCAGTCCAGTTGGTTGAAGCTTTGAAGAGATGAAGATCTTGAAGAAGGATGCCGACTTCTGGAAATGGCAGCGCTCCGGCGTTCCGACGTGGTTGCTTCGATCTTCAAATCGCTATAACGCTGTGGCTCAATAATTCTCTCTCTCTTTTTTTTTTTAACTCTTTGATATGCAAGGTATTTATAGGCATTTTCTGCGTTCGCGATTAACATAGAAAAATCTCGGATTTATCTACTTTAATCGACAGATAATTACTGATTAATTCATCTTTATCTGTAATTATCTAAAACGCGTCCACCATGGCTGACGCCTTTCAGATTAATTAAGATAAGGATAAATATCCGGGAAAACTTATCTTTATCTTTATTAGCTAAAACGCGTCCACATGGGTAGACGTCTTTTACCCTAATTAAGATAAGGATAAACATCCGGAAGAAAAGTTAAAATAGCTTAGGAAACCTAAAACGCGTCGACCTTCACAGATGCCTTTTAGCTAATAAATCAATTAATTAAAATTCAAATTTAAACGTTAAAATAGGAATAAACTCTAAATCGCGTCCACATGGGTCGACGCCTTTTAGACTTTTTCATATTTTAACTGAAATTTGAGTTAAAATCAATTCAATTGATTAACTTAAACATGTCTGCTAAACCCGACACTCAAAAATATTAATAAAAATTAATCAATGATTAAATATCAAACCATTATGAGGCATTATTATATGATATGAAATTTACTTAAAATGACGTCAAAATTAGCGTGTCTACACCATGTCGACCAGCAAGTCTATATGAGGTAGTGGGAAATCATCCTTTGGACAGGCTTGATTGAGATTGCGAAAGTCTATGCAAACCCTAACTTTTCCGTCCTTTTTTGCCACGGGGACGATATTAGCCACCCACTTAGGATAGAGCACTACCCGGATGAACTTGGCCTTGTGTAGTTTGTCAACCTCTTCTTTTGCTTTAAGTGCTAATTCCGGTTGTAGCCGTCTCAACTTTTGTTTCACGGGTTTAGCATCAGGCTTGAGGATTAGCCGATGTTCCACCAAGTCTGTGTTTAATCCGGGCATATCCTCGTATGACCAAGCGAACCCATCACGGTGTTCTTGGAGCACGGCTATTATGGACCCTTCTTCTTTTGGACTCAAACAGGCGCTAATTAGCATTATCTTCGGATCCTCCTCTGTTCCGAGGTTGACTTCTTTAGTGGGTTCGTCGATGGCTGATGAAGGTTCATCAAACCGTCTCATCCCATTGACAAGTGGTTCGGCCAAGTCATCCTCCTCTTCTCCTTCACTAAGCTCAAATACTCCCAGACCATCACTGCAAGATTCGTTTTTCACCACCTCCAATGGTTCAGAGATGACCCCTATCTGAAGAAACTTATCCAACTTTTTCAAAGCTTTACACCTATTCGCCAACTCCTGAACTAAGAACGAAGGAACTTGCTTAGCCCTACAATCTCTAGACAGGGAGGAGGCTATCCTAATTCCTAAACTGCTATGTACATGACCTGGAGATTGGGTCAGTTTTGTCCTGAATGGGACAAGGGTAGACCCTTGGGACAAAGATTCAACGATGGTGGGGTTGCCCCACCACGTAAGCTCCTTGAAAGTGACTTCCCCCCCTTCAGGAAGGGAATTTGACTTTTTTTTTCGTGACCGAACGCCTCTAACATGAAATATTCAGAAGAAGTAGCGTCGATCGAACCTGAGAGCATTGGGACGGAAGGTGGGTGGAACAAGAAAGGAACGAACGTAGCAGGAGCTGATTCATTCCTGGCCAAGAAAAGCCCTATCGGTGGGCTGCTTGATTCACGAAACAAGGATGATATGCCAAAATCTTCTTCATTTCCCTCATGATTTTCTTGCACTTCCTCTTCTATCCTGGGCAATTCCTGCTTCTTTCTCACAAAGTGATTCATGAGGGACCATTCCTTTGTTTCTTTTGGTGGTTCAGTAGACTTGTAACCTAGGCCACATCTTCCAATGACAGGGTTCTCTAAGATGGGGTCACGAATGCCTTGTTCTTCTTTCCCTAATCCGGAGCCTAAGCTATACCCCATCTTACTCATGAGCTGCCAACCTATGCCAGGCCTAGGCCTAAGGTGAGAATTCACTGATGAAAGAACGGGCTCTTTGCCTTTCCTGGAAGTTATCATGGATGGAATTTGTTCTGCTGTGACTGAGTTCAATGACTCAATGTAGGGAGTGCTTTTGACCTTCACAATCTTCCCGTTATACGGGAACTTATAGCACTGGTGGTTGGTGGATGGGACTCCCAAGGTTTGGTCCATCCACGGTCTCCCTAGAATAGCATTGTAGATTGGCTTAACATCCAGGATGTAGAATTCCGAAATCATGGATACCGGGCCGATTTCCAGTTGCTGGAAGATCTTTCCATCTACTAGTCTCTGGGAATTATCATAAGCTGAGACCATCATAGAGGTGGACTCAACCTTCTCTGGGTCTATCCCTATCCTTTTGAGGGTCTTAAGGGGACAGATATTGATAGAGGCTCCGGTATCCAATAAAATGGAGTCTACTGAATGACCATTGAGAATGGCGGTTAGGCACAGAGGAAGGGATCGGCACTCAGGGGGAGCTAGATCTTTTTCCGGGAAGGAGATCATGGGGGTCTGAGTGACTGAGAGGATGGCATTAGTGACTCCACCACTAGGAAGATCCTCATTGACTGTGATTTGTTGTAGGAAATTAAATAGCGTCTCCCTGTACGTGGGAGATTTCCGGATAAGCTCAAGAATAGAGATCTTAGCAGGAGTTTTATCTAAATGCTGGAGGATGTCGTTCTTAGACTGGGCATTCCCCATAGTAGGGATTGAGTTACCTTCAGAGTCCAAGGGTTGGCTCGGAGGAATGATGCGATTCCTGAGCGTTACCCCCACCGAGATTGGATCCGGTTCCATTGGTGACCTTATGAGATTGAAGCTAGTTATCGCTCCCGGGTTCCTGGTTGGACAGAAGATAGATAGGGTGGGCCCCTCGGCTGTGCTCGGAGGGATCTGAATGAGAGTGACCAGCTTGAGGGTTGCCGGTTGCTCTTTGGGTCAGATTAGGACCAAAGGCTCGTTAGGGGAAAGCGTGGAGACTTTTGGAGTAACTCCTTTAGCCTCACGCGACCAAGTGGGATCTTGATGCTTTATCCCAGACCCTTCATACTCCCTGTATTGTTCTCTACAAACTATTATGGGCTCCAAGTTTTTAATCAAAGTGTTGACTTTTCCTTGAAAACTGGAGGAATCTTGAACCACTTGATGAGACGGTAACGGGTCTTTCATAATTCCCAGTTCCTTCTTAGCCTTCAAAGCATCAATAGATTTTCTCATGTCCCTGAAGGTGAAGTAATTGTAGATTGTGTGTCCCATGATCCTATGGTAGGGGTGTTAAGAATCGCCTAGAACGCAGCGGAAAATTAAATCGATTCCTATGTATCGGTTGCTGGGATTGTAAAACGGACAATTAAATAAACACGGGAAGAACGGTTCTTCACCTTTGCGGGGTTTCGAATCTCCCGTGGATGATTCCGACTCGGTAATCGCGTACGCGCACGATCTCTAGAGGTATCCACGCGAGCTCCCGCTGCAGACGCGTTTTCCTCCTCGACTTGAGTACTCCGACCCGATCTCAAATCCACCATGCGCGGAAAGAGAAAGATCTACTCCAAGAGAGAGAAGGAGAGAGAGAGAGGAGATAGAGAATCTTAGGGTGTGTATTTCGTCCAACTTCTTTTACTCCTCCCCTTGGCCTCCTTATATAAGAAATAAGGATAAGCATAAGGATTAATCCTCATAATTATCCAAGAGTTTGGCCTTCGATAAATCTCCATTAAATATTCATGTTTATCCTGCGGCTTTTCATAAAAACCCAGATAAGCATGAAATTTAACGTCTCTCACCATCTGACGAGAACTCTTATGTGTGTGACCCTCTAGGCCCATAAATCAGTCCGGTTTCAGGCCCATTAAACTTAGAACTAATTATAAAGTTTAATATTTATTAATTAATATTTAAACATCATATGTTAAATAATTAATTTAATAAATAAGTGGTTTATCATCTGATGATTAATCCACTTGGCCTTCTGACCATGAACGGTACCAAACACTACGCCATGATCCCAGAAGATATAAGGGATACTGTTCCCTTCAATTGAACCTTTCCGTCTGCCGATACCGCACAGATATAATCCTTCACTCATGCAATGTCTCGATAACGCAAGGGTATGGTTTTATAGTCAAACCCTCTATCGCATTATCCAGATGGATTCTAGTGCACAGTTAATATCTAGAAAGATATCTCTTTCATTTGACCCTGGCCAGGGATTTCTGTGTACACATCCATAGGACATTCTCTCTCCAGTCTTATACCAAGAGTGAGTGATCCCTTGTTGTTCACTTAATTACCTTCGCAAGCTTTCCACTGTATCTGAAAGACCGATTATGGTGGACTTAATGGTTAAAGTCCACGAGTCAGAGAATCAAGATACAATGGTCCACAAACAAGGTATCATTGGTGACTCAGGTCAAAGGACCAACTGTGCTACTGCAACGATTGAATTCCCTGGTTGACTAATAGGTATAATTACCATCCAGGAATTCTTATTTGGGTCTGTTCAGTGAACTCATTCTCTAATGAGCACCCACAAGTTTGTCTTAGTGTCACCACACGAGTGAATGTGAGATCATTCACCCTCGTCACATGAGCAGACATAACTTGTGTCGATCTTATCGGATATTTAATGTCCATCTCAAATATCCTATGATCGAGAACTGTTTAAGACAAGTGACTAAGGATATTGATCTCACTATCATGATCTCATCATGATTCAATATCCCATACATTTGTCTACGGACCTTCATTACGATAGTTAATTTGCAAGAACTATAAATGAAGAAATAATTGCCTTTATTAATAATCTAAACTAGAATGTACAATGATTGGCTTTGAGGCCATCCAATTCTAACATTCTCCCACTTGGACTATAGCCAATCACCCATGTGTCTAAGTCCCATAGACTTAAGGTGACGTTCTAAATTGTTTTGAGACAATGGCTTAGTCAAGGGATCTGCTACATTATCTTCAGATGAGACTTTCTCAACTACTATATCTCCTCGGGCGATGATCTCACGAATCAGATGAAATCGTCTCAGAATGTGCTTTGACTTCTGATGTGATCTTGGCTCCTTCGCTTGAGCTATAGACCCATTGTTGTCACACAATAATGGAACAGGATCTGAAATGCTTGGAACTACTCCAAGTGCAGAGATGAACTTCTTCATCCAAACCGCCTCCTTGGCCGCTTCAGCTGCAGCAATGTATTCTCTGCTTCGGTCATCGAATCTGCAGTTGTTTCTTGTTTGGAACTTTTCCAACTTACGACACCTCCATTTAACATGAATACAAATCCATACAAGGATTTGCTATCATCCATATCCGACTGGAAACTCGAGTCAGTAAACCCTCGAAGTTCCAAGTCGTTTCCTCCATAGACGAGAAATAGATCCTTAGTCCTTCTTAAGTATCTAAGGATACATTTCACCGCCTTCCAATGTTCTTCACCTGGATCAGCCTGATATCTACTAGTGACACTTAGTGGGTGTGCCACATCAGGCCTAGTACATAGCATTACATACATGATAGATCCTATTGCCGAGGCATAAGGAACTCTATCCATGTATGCTTTCTCTTCAGGTGTCTTGGGAGACATTCCTTTAGAGAGATAAATTCCATGCCTCATTGGAATGAGACCTCTCTTGGAATTTTCCATGCCAAACCTTTTGACTATGGTGTCTATGTACATAGATTGGGATAAGCCAAGCATCCTTTTGGACCTATCTCTATAGATCCTTATTCCCAGAATATAGGATGCTTCTCCCAAATCTTTCATGGAGAAGTTTTTGGATAACCAAGTCTTTACTGATGACAACATTCCTATATCATTCCCAATGAGTAGAATGTCATCAACGTAAAGTACCAAAAAAGTAACTCGGCTCCCACTAGTCTTTTTGTATACACAAGGTTCATCTTCATTCTTAATGAAGTCATAAGATTTGATTGCTTCATCAAATCTTAAGTTCCAAGTTCGGGATGCATGCTTTAATCCATAAATGGATCTTTGCAGCTTGCATACTTTGCTTGAATGCTCTTTGGAAGTGAATCCTTCAGGTTGTATCATATACACCTGTTCTTGAAGGTTCCCGTTAAGAAATGCTGTTTTCACATCCATTTGCCATATTTCATAATCATAGAATGCGGCGATAGCAAAAAGTATTCTGATTGACTTAATCATGGCAACTGGAGAAAAGGTTTCGTCATAGTCAATGCCTTGCCTTTGACGATATCCTTTTGCTACCAGTCTTGCCTTGTATGTGTCAATCTGTCCATCTGCCCCGATCTTTCTTTTAAAGAACCATTTACTGCCAATAGGTACTATACCTTCTGGCAGATTAACCAAGTTCCAAACTTAGTTGGCATACATGGACTGAATTTCTGAATTCATTGCCTCTTGTCATTTCTCTGATTCTTGACTATTTATGGCTTCTTGGTAGGTTTGAGGATCATCATCCTCATTTAAGTGCACTTTTGGTTTGCCATCATGGATATGTCCAACATATCTTTCAGGCTGCTTAGGCACTCTACCTGATCTGCGAATGATAAAGTGTTAAATTGATCATTTAAGGACAATCATATGCATCATACTCATATTTTTATCTTCAAAATAGCATGAAATGATAGATAATTATGTAACAAGTCCAACGGTACAAATTTAATCAAATTCTGACTTAAAAACATCGTCATTTCATGTGATTAAAGGAGTATAGCGCATTTGCGATTTTTCGACAAAACCGAGACGAAATGAATAAATATGATGATATTTTTATGATAATGCGCTAATTTATATTTATTTTATGTGAACAGGAGATGTTGATGATGCAGTGCAGCTGGTGGAGTTTCCGGAAATTTGGGGGAGGTCTAGTGTTCAGATTTCAACTAAAGCAGGGGTAAAAATGCAATTTGATTCCTTCCTTCTCTGGACTTTCCCAAAACCCACTATTTCCTTCCTTCTCTCCAATTTCCCAACCGCAGTCCTACTTCTTCTCAAGTTTCCTTCCCACGCCTCTCTTCCTCTTTATATTAATTTCCTTCCCGCAGCAAACCCGGGACACACGTTTCTCTCTCTCAGTTTTTTTTTTATTCCTCTCCGTTGTCTCCTCCTCCCGTAGCCTCTCAACCCCGCATCCCTTCCTCCTCTCTGGTTTTCTTCTCTCCTTGCCATCCCTCTCTTCCTCCCAGCCGCAGCAGCCTCCTTTCCTCCTTCTCCTTCTGCAATTTTCGGTTCTCTCCCTCTGTTTTCTCTCTCTCGATTCCTCCCCTCCACAGCTTCTCCCTCTCCACGGGCCTCCCTCTCTCTTCTCATCTCTCTTTCAGCACCGCACCTGCACGACCTCCAGCGCATGAAGCAACTCCTCCCAGCAGCAACGTGCAGCAGCTCCTCCCAGCAGCAAGTCCAGCACTCGTCTCCTCCGCGGCCAGCAGCTGCATCCAAGAGCTTCTGCGAACCTACAAGTGCTAGCAACGTGGATGCACCGTCCAGCAAGCCTCTCCACCAGCAGCAGGACTTCCTCCTCTCCTCCACACGCCAGCCTCTAGCATCCTCCAGCTGCCAGCCAGCAACATCCTCCTGCCCCCCCACCTGAATGCAGCAACGCTCCACATCCAGCACCTGCCAGCGTTCACAACAGCCCCCGCATGCAAGCTTCACAGCAGCGGTGCACCTGCATGTTCAACTAGCCGGCAAGGTCCTCAGCACCCCCAGCGGCTCTGCAAGATACAGCCATGTGCATAGCCACGCATGCATGCCAGCAAAGCCACGCACCAGCCATGCATTCTTGAAGCTTCTAGCAGCCAACACCCCTTCAAGTTCCTGCACGCACCAGCCGGCAGCCCCACATATTGTTATTTTGTTCTTTTCTCTTTCTCTCCCCCGTTAGTGTAACATTAACTTACTTGTTAGGATTAGTTAGTTATTAATTGATGCTTGATTATTTAAGTTTAAGTTTATTAAACAATTAAACAGTGTAATTTGTTTCATAATTTTTAGATAATTCATGTTTTACACGTAGTTAAATTTCAATGTCTTTGTCATAAATTTTAATTGTGCTTTTTTTTTTTATATAAGTGTTTGTATTTAATTTCTGAAAAAAAGAAAAGAAAAAAAAAAGATTTGTTTAATTTGAGTAATCCTATTTTTAGGTAACATTAGTTAACTTAATTTTAGTTTAATTAAGTAATTAGTTTACTTAAAATCTCACTTATTTTTATATTAACTAAAGTCCAAAGTTTTCAAAGTTAAAATTCTAACTCCCTGTGGATCGACTCGGACTCACCGCTATTAATTTCCAAAATTTGATTTGAGTGACCGGATAAATTTAGATTGAACGTTTTCATGAGTGTTTAACGATGCACAATTCGAAACGATCAAGTTTTGGCGCCGTTGCCGGGGAATTAGATTTTTAATTTTGATTATCTTGGATTTAGTGTAATTATTCTTTAGCTAACCTTATTTTTCTTATTTTTGCAGGTATATTGAAGAAAAAAAGAAGAAAATCGAAATCATGGTCAGTGTGTTCCAACTTTCTATGTTTCAATTTCCTTACTTTAGTTAGTTTCCAATTTTGTAGTTGCTAGTTTAGATAGGTTTCCATTAACTAAAAAAGAAACAAAAACAAGAACATCCAAAGTTAAAAATTTTCATCTCCAAGATTAGAAACCTTCCATGCTAGGCATTCATCATTCTAGGAAAGCATGAGATAGTTTCCTTGCACAGTTATTTCCATAAATTGTTGAAGATTGCGGGGGAAAGGTATGTGTTTCAATTTTATCAAGTCATTCATGATTGCATCAACACACCTTGCATTCATTTGTTGCCTTGTATTGCATTCAAAAAGACTTTAAGGGCAGCAACTTTCACCACATAAGGTAGGGATTCGATCACCCTTCCTTAGCCCACAAATCACCTTCCTTGCATTGGCATTTCCTAATCCAACTAAAAGCAAGTCGAAAGAGAATCTAGGGTTTACACCGTGAGTGGTTTAAATCTCGGGTTGCCTCCATTTTTGGCAACGATGTCTAGGCTAGAGGTTGAAAAGGAAAATGCCTAAGCGGGAAAGTGGTTCTCTAATTAGGTCCCTACGAAAGTAGGGGGAGCCTCCCACTACCCCACCTCTTACCTGGCCGTTGACTGATTGTGGTTGTGACTTGAGGTGGACTCCATTCACCTTGTAAGAAAATTCACATAGAGAGTCTAGGTTAACATTAGATCATTAGGATAATTTGTTTGCCAAAAAATTGTCTGCATTAAAAAAAAAAAAATAAGAAATAGAAAACAAAATCCTCTCTCCATCAGTCCTAGTGCATGCAAGGTAGGAGATCTCAAAATCCTAACCTTCTACGACCACTTGCTGAAATAGAAAGAATCCTACATCAAAGAAATCCACCACAAAATCCAATGGCTATTTCATTCCAAATCGATATCAACCTTCATCATGTATTCATCTTCCTCAGAATCCAGCCAATCAATATGAAATCAAATCTAGCACCATTCAGATGCTCCCATCCTTTTATGGGAATACTAATGAAGATCCTTATAAGCATCTGGATGAATTTTTAGAAATCTGTTCCACGGTGAAAATCCAGAATTTCACCGATGATGGCCTTAAGTTGACCTTATTTCCTTTTTCATTAAAAGACAAGGCTAAATATTGGTTGGGAACTATAGGAAGGCCCATTAGGACATGGGAAGAGATGCAGAAAGAATTCCTCAAGAAGTTCTATCCCATCGGGCGGACCAATACCATGAGAAGGGCCATCATGAGTTTTACCCAAACTCCCGGGGAATTGATCCATGAATCTTGGGAAAGACTGAAAGAATTGCTTAGAAAATGCCCTCATCATGGGCTTTCAAAATGGAAAATTGTCCAAGCATTCTATAAAGGATTGTCTGAACAGTTCAGACAAATGGTGGATGCCCCATGTGGAGGGGCATTTATGATGAAAAATGAAGATGAGGCCTATGATCTTTTTGAGATGTTAAGTGAAAATTCCATCAATCATGCCTCATTATCATCTTATGAGAGGTCTGTTGGGCCATCTAAACGGACTGGAATGTATGAACTTAAGGCCCGTGGAGAGTCCGAATCCAGAATGGACATAAATCTGATTAATTAGAAATTGGATAAGGTCGACATCTTGGCCCAGAAACTAGACCAACTCCTAGCCTTAAACAAGCAAGAGCCTACTTATCCAACACAATCTAGTCCATATGAAGGCCCATCCTCTGCTAATCATGACATTTGTGCCCTATGCGCAAGTCCAACTCATCAAGTGAATGAATACCCAACTGCGGCCCAACTTCCACCATTCATTCAAGAACAAGTTCAGGCTGCCCAGGGATTCTCCAGGCCCAATAATGATCCATTCTCCAACACTTACAATCCTGGCTGGAGAAACCACCCTAATTTCTCTTGGAAGAATCAGCAGGCCCCATTACCGATGTCCAATCCTCCTATGCATCAAGCCCAAAAGCCACAGAATTCATTCCAACAACAATCTAATTTCTATGGAAATGTCCAGGCTAGGGGATCTCAAGCCCAGTTTTCTCAACCGGCCCAGTATCCATCAGGCCAACCGGTCCCTTATCAATCATTCCAATCAGGTCAACCGGCCCACTATCACTCATTCCAATCTGGACAGCCAACCCAATACCATCCTCCACCCACTTACCAACAACCTCCTCAGCCCAACATTGATAACAAATTCACTCAACTCCAACAACTGATTTTGACCTAGCAACAATCCATTGCTAAGTTGGAAAGTCAAATGGGCCAACTAGCTGAGGCTACGATGAGAAGAGAAGTGGGCCAACTTCCTAGTCAACCCGTTGCGAATCCAAGGAATCAACCTCTGGGTTTTCCACAGCAATCGGGCCTTTTACCTCAGCCTGGCCCGGTACCACAACCTAAAGGGCCGCAATTTGAGAATGCTAAAGCCATTTCAGCCCTTAGGAGTGGGAGAAGTTTAGAAAAACCACATGCAGATGGAGAGTTAGCCAAAGGTTCCACTGATGGGCCTCGGGAAATTGAAAGTGATAGTGAGACTGAACCCAACATAGAGAAGTTGGAGGAGGATCTGAAAGGAAAAGGGAAGATTAATGAAGGCCCAAGTTCTTATCAACCTAGGGTGCCATTTCCTAATGCCTTGTTAGCTAAGCCCAATGCCAGGAAGAAATTGGCCCAGAATGAGGAGTTGTTGGATTTGTCCAAACAAGTCCAAATTAATATTCCACTCCTCGATGCCATCAAGCATGTGCTAGCTTATGCTAAGTTTCTCAAGGAATTATGTACTCCACAAAGAGAATCTAGAATGGCACCCAAAAAGGTTCGGCTTTCTGAGGATGTTAGTGCAATTGTGATGAATCATTTACCCAAGAAGTTAAAGGATCCTGGAGCACCTCTAATTTCATGTGACTTAGCTAGAGTTACATTTGATAGAGCTTTATTGGATCTAGGTGCTAGTGTGAATCTATTGCCAACAGCCATTTATGAGAAATTTGATATTGGAGAATTAAAGCCTACACCCATCATCTTGCAGTTGGCTGATAGGTCTGTGAAAACTCCACGGGGATTAATTGAGGATGTTATTGTGAAGGTTCATGATTGTTATTTTCCCGTGGATTTTCTTATTCTGGATATGGCATTACCTGAGGAACTCATTCACACTCCGATCATCCTAGGTCATCCATTCTTAACCACTGCCAAAGCTAATATAAATTGTGAAACTGGCATAATGGACATTTCATTTGGGGGTCAAAAGGTCCAGATTAATGTCTTCAAAGCATCTCAATATCCAGATCATGAAAAAGAATGCCATACTATTGATATCTAGGATAATCTGGTTGAAGAAAATGAGATGTTCACACATGACCTTTTGAAAGAAGTCAATATCTTAAAAGATTCGCCCGGCCCATTAACATCTTGGCCCAAGGTTGAACCTTTACCAGTTTTACAATCTGAGCCCGCTTTGCCATCCTTAGAGGACCCTCCTGAGCTTGAACTGAAACCATTACCTGAGTCTCTCAAGTATATCTTTTTGGTCCCGGACCAAACTCTCCCGGTCATCATTGCGGCAAATCTCATATCGCCGCAGGAGGCCCAATTAACCGAGGTCCTCAAAGACCACAGGGGTGCCATTGGATGGTCGGTGGCAGATTTAAAGGGAATTAGCCCGTCCATTTGCATGCATCATATCTATATGGAAGAGAATTCTAAGCCCAGTCGGGAGATGCAAAGGCGGCTTAATCCCAATATGAAAGAAGTAGTGAAGAAGGAAGTTGTAAAATGGCTGGATGCGGGTATCATTTACCCAATATCAGACAGTAAATGGGTCAGCCCAACCCAAGTGGTACCCAAGAAATCTGGATTAACAGTTATCAAGAATGATCATGGAGAAGAGGTACCCACTAGGCTCACTACGGGATGGAGAGTGTGCATTGATTACCGAAAGCTGAATCTAATGACTAAGAAGGATCACTTTCCACTCCCATTCATGGATCAGATTCTGGAAAAATTATCGGGCCAGAAGTACTTTTGCTTCTTAGATGGGTACTCCGGGTATAATCAAGTGGCTATTTACCCGGAAGATCAAGAAAAGACCACCTTCACGTGCCCTTATGGCACGGTTGCTTTTAGGAGGATGCCATTTGGATTATGCAATGCACCAGCCACATTTCAACGGTGCATGATGGCTATATTCTCCGATATGGTGGGAGAATTCCTCGAAGTTTTCATGGATGATTTCTCAATCTTCGGGGATTCTTTTGAAAATTACTTAGAAAATCTTAAAAAGGTGCTAGCAAGATGCATAGACACCAACCTGATACTTAGCTGGGAAAAGAGCCACTTCATGGTTTGAGAGGGCATTGTTCTAGGTCACATTGTGTCTGAAAGGGGGATAGAGGTAGATAAAGCTAAGATCGATCTCATATCCAATCTCCCTCCGCCCACCTCGGTCAGACAGATCCGTTCATGTAATGAATCGCCATGAACGCAGCGGAAATAAAAATGATTCCATTGTATCGGTTGCTGGGGTCGTAAAACGGACATTAAAATCTAAGCGGAAAGAACAGTTCTTCACCTTTGCGGGGTTTTGAATCTCCCGTGGATGATGCCGACTCGGAAATCGCGCACGCGCATGATCTCTAGAGGTATCCAGACGAGTTCCCGCAGCAGATGCGATTTCCTCCTTGACTTGAGTGCTCCGACCAGATCTCAAATCCACCATACACGGAGAGAGACAGATCCACTCCAAGAGAGAGAGAAGGAGAGAGAGAGAGGAGAGAGAGAATCTGGGGAGTAAAATTCGTCCAACTAACTTTTTACCACTCCCCCTTGGCCCTCCTTATATAGAAATAAGGATAAGCACAAGAGTTAATCCTCATGATTATTCAAGAGTTTGGCCTTGGATAATTCTCCATTAAATCTTCATGTTTATCTTGCAGTTTTTCACAAAAACCCAGATAAGCATGAAATTTAACATCTCTCACCGTCTGACAAGAACTCTTATGTGTATGACCCTCTAGGCCCATATATCAGTCTGGTTGCAGGCCCATTAAATTTAGAACTGTTTCTTGAGTTTAATATTTATTAATTAACATTAAACATCATATGTTAAATGATTAATTTAATAAACAAGTGAATTATCATCTGATGATCAAATCACTTGGCCTTCTGATCATGAACAGCACCAAACACTACCTCATGATCCCAGAAGATATAAGGGATACTGTTCCCTTCAATTGAACCTTTCCGTCTGCCAATACCGCACAGATATAATCCTTCACTCATGCAATGTCCCAATAACGCAAGGGTATGGTTTTATAGTCAAACCCTCTATCGCATTATCCAGATGGATTCCAGTACATAGTTAATATCTAGAAAGACATCTCTTTCATTTGACCCTGGCCAGGGATTTCTGTGTACACATCCATAGGACATTCTCTCTCCAGTCTTATACCAAGAGTGAGTGATCCCTTGTTGTTCACTCAATTACCTTCGCAAGCTTTCCACTGTATCTGAAAGACCGATTATGGTAGACTTAATGGTTAAAGTCCACGAGTCAGAGAATCAAGATACAATGGTCCACAAACAAGGTCTCATTGGTGACTTAGGTCAAAGGACCAACTGTGCTACTGCAACGATTGAATTCCCTGGTTGACTAATAGGTATAATTACCATCCAGGAATTCTTATTTGGGTCTGTTCAGTGAACTCATTCTCTAATGAGCACCCACTTGTTTGTCTTAGTGTCACCACACGAGTGAATGTGAGATCATTCACTCTCATCACATGAGCAGACATAACTTGTGTCGATCTTATCGGATATTTAATGTCCATCTCAAATATCCTATGATCGAGAACTATTTAAGACAATTGCCTTAGGATATTGATCTCACTATCATGATCTCATCATGATTCAATATCCCATACATTTGTCTATGGACCTTCATTACGATAGTCGTTTGCGAGAACTATTAAATGAAGAAATAATTGCCTTTATTAATAATCTGAACTAGAATGTACAATGATTGGCTTTGAGGCCACCCAATTCTAACATTCTCCCACTTGGACTATAGCCAATCACCCATGTGTCTAAGTCCCATAGACTTGAGGTGACGTTCTAAATTGTTTTGAGACAATGGCTTAGTCAAGGGATCTGCTACATTATCTTCAGATGAGACTTTCTCAACTACTATATCTCCTCGGGCGATGATTTCACGAATCAGATGAAATCGTCTCAGAATGTGCTTTGACTTCTAATGTGATCTTGGCTCCTTCGCTTGAGCTATTGCCCCATTGTTGTCACACAATAATGGAACAGGATCTGATATGCTTGGAACGACTCCAAGCGCCGAGATGAACTTCTTCATCCAAACCGCTTCCTTGGCCGGTTCAGCTGCAGCAATGTATTCTGCTTCGGTCGTCGAATCTGCAGTTGTTTCCTATTTGGAACTCTTCCAACTTGCTGCACCTGTAATGACCCGTCATCCTATGACCGGAGACCCGGTCACTAAATGGATGTCGGCCCATTAACTACGGGTTCACACCCAGATCTCACACAACACGTCTGGAGGAGTAAGTGCTAAACAAGATTAAATATGACAATCTCACGGACTACAAAGATAAGCAAGTGCGCAGGAAGGAAAATAACAATGTCCGTATACAGTCCAACAATTAAATAAGTACAGGCAGAAGGAAGTACAACAACATCGGGGCATACCCCGGAACTAAGACAGCTGCTGGCCCGCACACCAAGAAGACACCACGCTGCCGCTCGCCTCGAGGTCCACACCTGAAACCGCAGGGAGTGAGCCACACCAGAAATGGGCTCAGTAGGGATCATCCGATCCCCTGCCTCCCACTCACACACACACAAGTGTAACAACAGGAATATATGGCAATTAAGTAAAGCAGTAAACACAGCACCCAACTCTGATATGAAACGCCCGGTAAGCAGTGTAACAAGAACTATTCTGAGTAACCCGTAAAACCCAACACAAAGCCACGACTCACAGTCAAAGTCCACGAAGCGACTAAACCACACTGTCGACCGAAGTCGAACGTCGCCTCCCAACACTACCACCACTGCTCACGCCTGTCCACCCCCACAGCGTTCCGGGGCACTGTAGGGTGAGGCAGTGAGCCTAACTAGGACTAGCTGGACTCAGTGTACCGCCACTGCCAGCTACGTGTGCACACAAGCAATCTAGACTACTGTCCTACCGTCCGGATTGCCTCCACGCTAGGCCTCAGCGCTTCAGGAGGGCCCTGGGGACCGGCGAACCCCCGTCAAGCCGAAGCTACAGGAACTACCCACAAACCCAACTCTCCCGGGCTGCATCAGGCCAAGGGCTATAGGTACCACTCGTAACCTTGATCAAAGGTCACATCAGGCCCACTGGCTAAAGGGTAAACCAACTCCCACCAAAAACACCACCAGCTCCACAGCAAGAAACACGCCGGAAGCTGTCACGACAACCAAGGGAAACCCCGACCCGCTGAGACCAAACAGCAACCCCTCGGATAGCCTACCAGCTACTCCGGCCCAACGGGCTCAAGGTGGTTCTGCTTGTCTCAGCCAAGGGTGAAACACAACATGCACCACTTCACAGACACCATGACCCTGTCCCCACCGGTCCATGGTGACGCACGTAAACCACAGTTAACCCGATCCTCATTCGCATAACACGAACACACATATAACATGAATCCAGTCGCACAGTAAACCTCAGTCTCAGTATATAGCTAAAGCACACACACACACACATACAGGTGATATAATTCCACTCACGCAGAAGTCCCCGTCTCAGTATACAACCCGAAACATGCATTAGAATCATCCCCCCCCGTGAAACATGCACGAAATCACAGCATTAAGCATTCCTGTCTTGAATCGCGTCGACCGAGGTCGACGCCATTCAAGACCCTTAGACAGGTTTATTAAAAGCCCGATTTATCCTTAAAACACGTCCACCGTTGAAGTCGCCATTTAAAACGCGTCTGGGTGTCCCGACGCCATTCAACCCAGAAATCCAGATTTTAGAACCCTTAAACGGGGGCATTTTCTGCCTAAATGGCGTCATGATGGCCCGACGTCCTTCCGAAAGGCGTCGTCCATCCATGACGTCATTTAGCGCGAAACCCCTAACTCAGGAAACCTCACACAGGGAGGTTTCTGGCCTAAAACGCGTCGTACTGACCCGACGTCTTTCGGAAAGGCGTCGACCAGGTACGACGCTATTTAGCGCCAGAAACCAGGTCTCCTGGTTCAACCCGAGGGCTTCACCCTTGAACCCCGGGCACCCCGAAAAGCCCCAAAACCAAAAGGGGAAGAAAAGAAGCTCAACCACATAATCATGCTACGAATCCACGATCACAAACACCGCTATTCCCTCAAGGAAACCCCCTAAACATGCTCAATCTAGCCCCACACATGCCACATCACGCCGAAAGCAATGAGCACACGTGCAAGGTTTCGTCCCCCTACCGGTTCTCGAACTCCGCCAAGCTCCGTGCCGCTGTCCCGCCGCACCGCACACGCCGCCGGTACCCTCGAGGACGCCGCCACTCCGCCGGGACGTCGGCCGCCGTCCGGAGAAGGGAACGCCGCGAAGGAGGTGGTGGAGGTAGAGGTGAGAGGTAAGGAGGTTATGGAGTGGTTGGAAGAGGAAGAAGAGGAAGGGAAGGGAAGAAAATCGCCGGAGTGGGCGGAGAGAGCGAAGAGAGAGAGAGAGAGTGAAGGTGAGAATGAGGGAAAGAAGGGGAGGCTCGCGGGGTCAACCAGAATTCCGCTAAAACGCGTCGATCGAGGCAGACGCCTATCAGTCTGACAGGACGGCCGTACTGACAGCGCTTCGAAACGCGTCGCCCACCGCGGACGCCGTTCAGACGACAAGACAAGCCGTACTGACAACGCTCTGGCGCCGTACCCCGACACCGCAGGTGTCGCAGTCTGAAACGCGTCGACCGAGCTAGACGCCGTTCAGACAAATCTGACAGGGGCCGTACTCTCGCGGCCCGAAACCCGCCCACGTGGCGCAGCAACCAACAGACCCTAAATGGCGTCCACACAACCTGACGCCTTTTGAAAGGCGTCGAGCAGTGCTGACGCCATTCAGTCAGCAATCTCAAGACCCCCCACAGGGTCCAAACCAAGGGTTCCGACCCGAACCCGACCCGAAAACCGAACCCGAAATCTCAGTCATTACAGCACCTCCATTTAACATGAACACAAATCCAGACATGGATTTGCTGTCATCCATATCCGACTGGAAACTCGAGTCAGTAAATCCTCGAAGTTCCAAGTCGTTTCCTCCATAAACGAGAAATAGATCCTTAGTCCTTCTCAAGTATCTAAGGATACATTTCACCGCCTTCTAGTGTTCCTCACCTGGATCAGCCTGATATCTACTAGTGACACTTAATAGATGTGCCACATCAACCCTATTACATAGCATTGCATACATGATAGATCCTATTGCCGAGGCATAAGGAACTCTATCCATGTATGCTCTCTCTTCAGGTGTCTTGGGAGACATTTCTTTAGAGAGATAAATTCCATGCCTCATAGGAACGAGGCCTCTCTTGGAATTTTCCATGCCAAACCTTTTGACGATGGTATCTATGTACATAGATTGCGACAAGCCAAGCATCCTTTTGGACCTATCTCTATAGATCCTTATTCCCATAATATAGGATGCTTCTCCCAAATCTTTCATGGAGAAGTTTTTGGATAACCAAGTCTTTACCGATGATAACATTCCTACATCATTCCCAATGAGTAGAATGTCATCAACGTAAAGTACCAAAAAGGTAACTGCGCTCCCACTAACCTTTTTGTATACACAAGGTTCATCTTCATTCTTAATGAAGTCATAAGATTTGATTGCTTCATCAAATCTTAAGTTCCAAGTTCGGGATGCCTGCTTTAATCCATAGATGGATCTTTGCAGCTTGCATACCTTGCTTGAATGCTCTTTGGAAGTGAATCCTTCAGGTTGTATCATATACACCTCTTCTTGAAGGTTCCCGTTAAGGAATGCTATTTTCACATCCATTTGCCATATTTCATAATCATAGAATGCAGCGATAGCAAGAAGTATTCTGATTGACTTAATCATGGCAACTGGAGAAAAGGTTTCGTTATAGTCAATGCCTTGCCTTTGACGATATCCTTTTGCTACCAGCCTTGCCCTGTATGTGTCAATCTGTCCATCTGCCCTGATCTTTCTTTTAAAGATCCATTTACTGCCAATAGGTACCATACCTTCTGGCAGATCAACCAAGTTCCAAACTTGGTTGGCATACATGGACTGAATTTCAGAATCCATTGCCTCTTGCCATTTTTCTGATTCATGACTATTTATGGCTTCTACGTAGGTTTGAGGATCATCATCCTCATTTAAGTGCACTTTTGGCTTGCCATCATCGATATGTCCAACATATCTTTCAGGCTGCTTAGGCACTCTACTTGATCTGCGAACCTTTTGTGTATCATCTTGAACAAGTTCTTGAGTCAATGGTTCAGTAGATGAACCAGTGTTGATTTGTGAGTCTAGAATTTCTTCCAATTCTATCTTGCTCCCACTGTCTTCTTTTGAAAGATATTCTTTCTCTAAGAAGACAGCTCTTTTTGCGACAAACACCCTTTGATCGCTGGGCTGATAGAAGTAATATCCAAAAGTCTCTTTTGGATATCCCACAAATCTACATTTCTCTGTCCTGTAATCCAGTTTGTCTGGATCATGTCTTTTGACATGTGTAGGACAACCCCAAACTCTAACATGCTTAAAGTCTGGTTTCTTTCCTTTCCATATCTCATATGGAGTAGAAGGTACTGACTTACTGGGAAGTTTGTTCAACAGATATGCAGCAGTCAATAGCGCATATACCCATAAAGAGGTTGGAAGGTTAGCATTACTCATCATTGATCGTACCATATCTAATAGAGTACGATTTCTCTTTTCCGATACACCATTTAACTGAGGTGTATAGGGAGGAGTCCACTGAGACAAAATACCATTATCCTTAAGATATTCTGTGAATTCTGTACTTAAGTGTTCACCACCTCGATCTGATCGAAGAGTTTTAATACTCTTTCCAGTATGGTTCTCAACTTCGTTCTTAAACTCTTTAAATTTCTCAAAGACTTCTGACTTATATTTCATTAAATATATGTAGCCATATCTTGAGAAATCATCTGTAAATGAAACAAAGTATGAGTAACTACCCATAGCATGAGTGGACATTGGACCACATACATCACTATGTAATAGTTCCAATAAGTCTTTAGCTCTTTCTCCATATCTTGAGAATGGAGCTTTGGTCATCTTTCCCATGAGACAAGCTTCACAGGTTGCAAATGATTCATAATCAAATGGATCAAGATATCCATTCTTTTGCAACCTTATGATCCTGTTCTCATATATATGACCTAGCCTACAATGCCATAGGTACGATTTATTCACATCATTATCTAAGTGTTCAAGAGAATTATTTACCAGACACACATCATATGAAATATCAAGTAAATGTAATCCATTCAATAAATACCCGGAAGCAAACAATTTGTCTCCTCGATAAATTGAACAACCTTTATTCTCTAGCTTCATAGAATATCCTTGTCTATCTAAACATGAAATAGATATGATATTCCTAATAATGGTTGGAACATAATAACAATCTATCAGTTCCAAAGAGTCTCCTGACGGCATCTGAAGTCTTGCTGTCCCCACAGGTAACGCAGCAACTTTTGCTCCATTTCAGAGCCTCAGATCCACGTCTCCGCGGTTCAATCTTCTTTTACTTGTTAACACCTGCAAGTTATTGCAGATATGAGAAACACATCCAGTATCTAATACCCAGGATGTTGATTCTCTATAAGACAAGTTAAGATCGATCATGAGAATACCTGAAGCTTCACCAAGCTTCTCATTTGCTTTTTCTGCAGGATAAATCTTGCAGTTTCTCTTCCAATGACCTTCTTTATGACAGTGGAAACACTGACCTTTATCATTGACTTTAGCTTTGTCCTTTTGTGCCGCCGGTTTGCTTTTCACTAGTTTCTTAGGCTTACCTTTCTTAAAGGTCTGTCCAGCTTTCCTTTTCTTGTTGGTCTTACCAACAAGCATTACATTTGGCTTATCTTTCTGGATAGTGCCTTATGCTGTCTTCAACATGTTGAGCAGCTCAGTCAATGAAACTTCAATTTTGTTCATATTGAAGTTGATAATGAATTGTGAAAATGAATCTGGAAAGGACTGTAGGATTAAGTCGATGCTTAGGTCATTGTTCATAACAAAGCCAAGCACATCAAGCCTCTTAATCCACTCTATCATCTTGAGCACATGAGTTTGCACAGATGTGCCCTCGCTCATTCTGGTCCTGAACAATTTCTTAGATATCTCATATCTTTCTATTCTGGATTGTTCACCAAACAACTCTTGTAGGTGATTCAGAATGGTCTTAGGTTCCATGTTATCATGCTGTCGCTGCAGTTCATTGTTCATTGAATCAAGCATATAACACTGGACCTTGACAGAGTCCTCCTTCCAATTTTCAAACATCATTAATTCATCTTCGTTAGCATTATCACCGGGTTGCACTGGATCTGGTTGATCTAGGACATAGGCTAGCTTTTCACACCTGAGGACAATCTTCAGGTTGCGTAACCAGACAATGTAATTTGGTCCCGTGAGTTTGTTTGCATCAAGTATGCAACGGAGGGGGTTAGGTGACGACATAGCGACCTACATAGAAATATATAAAATGAGCAGATAGTTCTTAAAATCAGATTTAGGACTTTTAATCTAGATTTATGCTCCCACTATTTTTCGGCGATCTGTATGACCCTCTAAAATACAGAACGGGAGATTCCGGTGATCTCCTAGTGGGGATCAGAATCCTTCGGGCAACATGCATGTGACCTTGTGGTAGCACAACAAATCACATCAAGTCCCTTAGGCAGTCAACTCTTGACAGTTGCAACGTTTGCAATATCCGATCGATTTAACCCCTGAATCAGAATGACCTTGTGGTAGCATAACAAATCAATTTGATTCAGTTAAGTTTGTCCATCATTACTTAGAAGACATGAATTCATAGTCCAATCCTTGTGGTAGCACAACAAAACTACACTATTTGTCCATTCATCTTAATGACATCACATGTCGTAGACCTAGTTTAATTTCTAAATCAAATGGACCTTGTGGTAGCACAACAAATCCGTTTGAGATAAGAATTATCCTAAGATCTATAATGATGGTGGGTTACATGGATTATTTTGAATATCTCACGTTTACAACTTAAGTTTTAAAAAAGGGTTTTTTATTTTGATTTATAAAAATCGTGCTATCAATAGTATTTCAATTTGTAGTATCAATATACTTAATAGAAATATATATATGATAGCAGAGTCCGCAAACATCACATATATGCAGAAAAATTAAATGGGGATGATCATGGACTGCTAAAGCTACTATGGAATCATCGGAGCCAAACGATGATCCATAATAGGATCCTAATGTGAAAACAGCAACATTGGTTCCATTTGATGCGAGTCCTTCCTCCAGAGGTGTCTTCAGAAGATCCCGTCCTCTAAACTTAATCCGATACATTTAAATATGAAATTCAGGATTCGCAGGTCCACAAATGTACATTTAAACACTAAGAAACCTTGATCTTATCAAGGAGAGTACAATCTTATAGGAAGGTAGAGAGTACATCTGGATTAAGAGAGAGGAGGACACGCAGGTCCTATTTAAAATACCAAATGAAATAAGCATCGCATCCATTCACATCATTCATCACATGAAAATATTAAGTCCATGATCATCCCACCATAAAACACATCACATGCTTCACAATCATCACATAATTGCTGTTTGGTATTAAATTTTATAAATATAAAATTATAATACCAATTAGTTTTCGAAATAACATTTATTTCAACATTATCAATAATATTCAAAACATTATTGACAAATAAACTAACTAAACCATTCAGTTAATCTAAATCTTGATTCAAACAATTTGAACATTAAAAGTACTCAAGTTATGCATGAAATCAGTTTAAAACAATTTTAAACTAATTAATTTAACAGGGAAATTAATTATCTAAACCAATTTTAAATAATTAACTAACACCCTATTAAAAACAAAGCCCTTTAATAGAATAACAGTTATTAAACAATTTAATAACCTGTTAATAATCATAAAAATAATTAATAACATTTATTAATTATTCCTATAATTATTCTGCTTTAAAACAATTTTAAAACAGGCTTAAATGGGCTAATATAGGGTTTAAAGGGGGTTAAACAGGCATTAAAAAACAAATTTTAAAAACCAGAAAATGGGCCTAGCCCATTAGGGCCCAAACGGCCCGGGCCCAGGGCCCTGGCTCGGCCAGGGTCGAGCCCTGGCTCGGCCGGGGGTCTGGCCCAGCCAGACCCGAGCCCTGGCTCGGCCAGGGTCGAACCCTGGCTCAGCCAGGGTCGCACCCTGGCTCAGCCAGGGTCACACCCTGGCTCGGCCAGGGCGCCGCCCGGCCCCCGCCCGGTCCGACCGGGTCGGGACCGGGCGGTTCAGCCCTTTTCCTGCGTTTCGACCGACCCCCTTCTATCAAACCCTAAACCTGCAACCCTAACACCCGGCGGCGGTTGCAGGGCGGCGGCGCCGGCGGCCAGCCCCCCCCCCCGGCGGCGGCAGCCCCGGCCAGCGGTGCCCCCGGCGCCGGCGTCGTGCCAGGCGCCGGCAGGGCCGCCGGCGGCCTCCGGTGAGGTGAAAAATTAAGCCCAAACTCCCTCCAAAATCTGATTTTGCAGGGTTTTAAATCCGTCTTTGGGCTCGATTTCGAGGACCTCCAAGGGCACTCCGGCCCCGATCTTCATGCCCAATCCGTAGTGGTGACTATCACCAAGAGATCTACAGATTCGGCCGGCCATCCCAACGCTTGGGATGCACGTACGAAGCCGCCGAAGTACCCCGGTTCATCATCACATGAAGAACTCCGAAAACCCCAAATAAAATCCGAAAAATTACAGAAACATAATCAAATTATTTGTGTTCATCATATGAACACGATTCAGTCATTTTTTAATCGGATTAGACAGAAGAACACATACAATACGGGTTCTTCACGCATAACGAGAAAAACACGCATAACGATGCCGTTTTACAACCGAACCAGCGAACCTGGCTCTGATACCACTGTAATGAATCGCCATGAACGCAGCGGAAATAAAAATGATTCCATTGTATCAGTTGCTGGAGTCGTAAAACGGACATTAAAATCGAAGCGGGAAGAACATTTCTTCACCTTTGCGGGGTTTCGAATCTCACGTGGATGATGCCGACTCGGAAATCGCGCACGCGCACGATCTCTATAGGTATCCACACGAGTTCCTACAGCAGACGCGATTTCCTCCTCGACCTGAGTGCTCCGACTAGATCTCAAATCCACCATGTGCGGAGAGAGACAGATCCACTCCAAGAGAGAGAGAAGGAGAGAGAGAGAGGAGAGAGAGAATCTGGGGAGTAAAATTCGTCCAACTAACTTTTTACCACTCCCCCTTGGCCCTCCTTATATAGAAATAAGGATAAGCACAAGAGTTAATCCTCATGATTATCCAAGAGTTTGGCCTTGGATAATTCTCCATTAAATCTTCATGTTTATCTTGCAGTTTTTCACAAAAACCCAGATAAGCATGAAATTTAATATCTCTCACCGTCTGACAAGAACTCTTATGTGTGTGACCCTCTAGGCCCATATATCAGTCTGGTTGCAGGCCCATTAAACTTAGAACTGTTTCTTGAGTTTAATATTTATTAATTAACATTAAACATCATATGTTAAATGATTAATTTAAAAAACAAGTGAATTATCATCTGATGATCAAATCACTTGGCCTTCTGATCATGAACAACACCAAACACTACCTCATGATCCCAGAAGATATAAGGGATACTGTTCCCTTCAATTGAACCTTTCCGTCTGCCGATACCGCACAGATATAATCCTTCACTCATGCAATGTCCCGATAACGCAAGGGTATGGTTTTATAGTCAAACCCTCTATCTCATTATCCAGATTGATTCCAGTACACAGTTAATATCTAGAAAGACATCTCTTTCATTTGACCCTGGCCAGGGATTTCTGTGTACACATCCATAGGACATTCTCTCTCCAGTCTTATACCAAGAGTGAGTGATCCCTTGTTGTTCACTCAATTACCTTCGCAAGCTTTCCACTGTATCTGAAAGACCGATTATGGTGGACTTAATGGTTAAAGTCCACGAGTCAGAGAATCAAGATACAATGGTCCACAAACAAGATATCATTGGTGACTCAGGTCAAAGGACCAACTGTGCTACTGCAACGATTGAATTCCCTGGTTGACTAATAGGTATAATTACCATCCAGGAATTCTTATTTGGGTCTGTTCAGTTAACTCATTCTCTAATGAGCACCCACTTGTTTGTCTTAGTGTCACTACACGAGTGAATGTGAGATCATTCACCCTCATCATATGAGCAGACATAACTTGTGTCGATCTTATCGGATATTTAATGTCCATCTCAAATATCGTATGATCGAGAACTGTTTAAGACAAGTGACTGAGGATATTGATCTCACTATCATGATTTCATCATGATTCAATATCCAATACATTTGTCTACGGACCTTCATTACGATAGTTAATTTGCAAGAACTATAAATGAAGAAATGATTGCCTTTATTAATAATCTGAACTAGAATGTACAATGATTGGCTTTGAGGCCACCCAATTCTAACAGTTCATTCCTTGGCCATACCGGTTTCTGTCGCCGGTTTATCCACAATTTCTCTCAAATTGCCCGGCCTCTAACTCTTCTCCTAGCTAAGGACGTTCCTTTCCAAATAGATGAATCTTGCATCAAGGCATTTAATTTTCTGAAGGAATCTTTGACCAAAGCCCCAATTCTTCAATCTCCAGATTGGTCTTTACCCTTCGAAATCATGTGTGATGCCTTGGATTATGCTATCGGTGCAGTTTTGGGACAAAGAATCAACAAATGTCCCGTAGTGATATATTATGCAAGTCGCACCCTTGCCGATGCTCAAATGAATTATACCACCACAGAAAAGGAACTATTAGCCGTGGTTTTTGACCTCGAAAAATTCAGATCTTATCTTTTAGGGGCAAAAGTCATAATCTATTCTGATCACTCAGCTCTAAAATACCTGTTGACCAAGAAGGATGCAAAGCCTAGACTTATTAGATGGATCTTACTCCTTCAGGAATTTGATTTGGAAATTCGGGATAAGAAGGGTTCTGAGAATGTGGTAGCTGACCACCTATCCCGAATTCCGATCTCTGAAAGTACACCAATCACTGATTCCTTTCCTGATGAGCATCTACTAACCATTTCTCACAATGTTGCACCTTGGTATGCTCATATTGTCAATTACAAGGTGACTAATCAGCTTCCGGAAGGATGGACTAAAAGTGAAAAGGACAAATTCTTTTCTGAATTATTCAAATTCTGTCCTAATCAAATCATTAGGCGATGTGTTCTTGAAGAAGAACAATAGAGTGTTCTTAACTTCTGCCATAATCTGGCCTGTGGGGGCCATTTCTCAGGAAAGAAAACTGTAGCCAAAGTCTTGCAAAGTGGTTTTTACTGGCCCACACTTTTCAAAGATGTCTATCAATTTAGCAAAACTTGCCTCCGATGTCAGGCTGTAGGAAATATGGCGAAAAGGGATATGATGCCACTCAACCCAATCTTGGTGGTTGAAGTCTTTGATGTTTGGGGAATTGACTTTATGGGACCTTTTCCACCCTCTTTTGGACATACATATATTCTGGTAGCGGTGGATTATGTCTCAAAATGGATTGAAGCAGTAGCCACCCGAACCAATGATTATAAAGTGGTCATTAAATTCGTTCTGAAGAATATCTTTTCTCGGTTCGGGTGGCCTAAAGCTATCATAAGTGATGGGGGAACGCATTTCACGAATTACCAATTTCGGGTTTTGCTTAAGAAATATGGGATTAATCACAAAGTAGCTACCCCTTATCACCCCCAAACCAGTGGCCAAGTGGAAGTTTCCAATAGGGAGATCAAGAATATTCTGCAAAAGTCCGTTAGGCCCGATAGAAAAGATCGGTCTGAAAGATTGGATGATGCTCTATGGGCCTATCGGACCGCTTACAAAACTCCTATTGGCATGTCTCCTTATCGCCTGGTTTTTGGAAAAGCGTGCCACCTTCCGGTAGAATTGGAACATAGAGCTTATTGGGCCATCAAACAAGTCAATCTGGACCTAGCCCAAGCTGGTTCCCACCGAACCTTACAACTGAGTGAGCTGGAAGAGTTGCGCAACGAGGCCTATGAAAATTCAAAGATCTATAAAGCCAAAACTAAAGCTTTTCATGATAAACATATTGTCAGAAAATCCTTTCTTCCAAATCAGAAAGTTTGGCTATTTAATTCTAGGCTTCGCCTATTTCCTGGAAAACTAAAATCCAGATGGGATGGACCCTTCGTGGTCGTTAAAGCCTTCGATCATGGAGCCGTTAAAATTCTAAATCCTAAGAGTGGGAACACATTTACTGTTAATGGTCAACGGTTGAAACCATTCATTGAAAATCTTCAAAATGAGCCACCTGAATCCATAGAATTGAGTGATCCACATTAACTGAACCTCCGTCTGGTTGAAGACGATAAACTTAGCGCTTGTTGGGAGGCAACCTAATATTTTACTTCAGTTTTTGGTATTTCTTTTCCTTTTAGGTCCCTGAGCAGCGATCGTCGTAGGTCTGTCGCATCCTCGTCATTACAGGTTGTTTCGCTCCTTCACAAATTCTCTTCTGGCTGCGTGTTTTTCATATCTTTTATGCCATTGAGGACAATGTCAATAAAGTTGGGGAGTGGGACAATCATTTTTTATATGCATTTATTGAAATTTTTTTGAAGAAAACTGATATCTTTCACTGAAAAATGGTCAAATTTTTTCAAAAACTTCTTTTCACATCCTAGGAAAATTGCATGAAAATCATGTTTCATTAAGTAAATCTTAAACAAATCAGTTTTCTGTTAGTCACATTGGTTAAAGAGCCTTTAAAGTTTAAATATCCTACTTTACAAAAATCCAGAGCAGGATGATTTTCTCACACACACGGCAACTTAGAATAAATGGAAGATCTTAAAAGTATAGAATTGTTTGAATTAACCTCAAGGATAAGACTACTTATTCTAATTTTTCTTTTGGGTTGAACGAAAGGAATGTGTAGGATCCGTAATAGGGGACTGTCCCACTCAGCATTCTAAAAGAGGCGGTCATTTAAAATAGACAGCTGTAAACATTAAAGGCAATAGAAGGCGTTAAAAGAGCTAAAAGAAGGTAGGTGGCAAACAGTACGCACCTCCCCTCAGACAATTCAAAGAAAGTGGCAAAAAGTACGCACTCTCAAAAGCTAAAGTACAATAAAAAATAAAAAAAACGCCACGCTAAAAAGTCCATCGTACCAAAAATATGACCAAGTCGTGAAAAGTGCTGAGTTGGGACAGGAACTGAAAAACGGTCCTCACTGACTGATCGGGAAATATTTTATTCTCTTCTCCTCCCTAGGTAGTCTTATCTAAAGGGTAGTAAAGGCAAGAATATACCAGAAAGGTCAGAAACGAATTCTAAGTGTGTCAAATTTCATGCACAATCACCTGTCTGAATCAAAATATTGTGGGATATCAAAACTTTTAGCTTAACCAATCGGCTACTACTTAAATTGATTGTGAAAGATACTACAAATGAAGCATGATAATTCATTGTTTGTCCTAACTTTTCCTTATTTGCATTGCTAAGGGACTAGCAATGAGTAAGTTGGGGAGTGTGATAAAGTGTTAAATTGATCATTTAAGGACAATCATATGCATCATACTCATGTTTTTATCTGCAAAATAGCATGAAATGATAGATAATTGTGTAACAAGTCCAACGGTACCAATTTCATCAAATTCTGACTTAAAAACATCGTCATTTCATGTGATTAAAGGAGTATAGCGCATTTGCGGTTTTTCGACAAAACCGAGACGAAATTAATAAATATGATGATATTTTTATGATAATGCGCTAATTTATATTTATTTTATGTGAACAGGACATGCTGATGATGCAGTGCAGCTGGTGGAGTTTCCAGAAATTTGGGGGAGGTCTAGTGTTCGGATTTCAACTAAAGCAGAGGTAAAAATGCAATTTGATTCCTTCCTTCTCTGGAGTTTCCCAAAACCCACTATTTCCTTCCTTCTCTCCAATTTCCCAACCACAGTCCTACTTCTTCTCCAGTTTCCTTCCCACGCCTCTCTTCCTCTCTATATTAATTTCCTTCCCGCAGCAAACCCGGGACACACATTTCTCTCTCTCAGTTTTTTTTTTATTCCTCTCCGTTGTCTCCTCCTCCCGTAGCCTCTCAACCCCGCAGCCCTTCCTCCTCTCTGGTTTTCTTCTCTCCTTGCCATCCCTCTCTTCCTCCCAGCCGCAGCAGCCTCCTATCCTACTTCTCCTTCTGCAATTTTCGGTTCTCTCCCTCTGTTTTCTCTCTCTCGATTCCTCCCCTCCACAGCTTCTCCCTCTCCACGGGCCTCCCTCTCTCTTCTCTTCTCTCTTTCAGCACCGCACCTGCACGACCTCCAGCGCATGCAGCAACTCCTCCCAGCAGCAACGTACAACAGCTCCTCCCAGCAGCAAGTCCAGCACTCGTCTCCTCCACAGCCAGCAGCTACATCCAAGAGCTTCTGCGAACCTGCAAGTGCCAGCAACGTGCATGCACCGTCCAGCAAGCCTCTCCACCAGCAGCAGGCCTTCCTCCTCTCCTCCACGCGCCAGCCTCTAGCATCCTCCAGCCGCCAGCCAGAAACATCCTCCTGCCCCCCCACCTACATGCAGCAACGCTCCACATCCAGCACCTGCCTGCGTTCACAGCAGCCTCCGCATGCAAGCTTCACAGCAGCGGTGCACCTGCATGTTCAACCAGCCGGCAAGGTCCTCAGCACCCCCAGCGGCTCTGCAAGATATAGCCACGTGCATAGCCACGCATGCATGCCAGCAAAGCCACGCACCAGCCATGCATGCTTGAAGCTTCCAGCAGCCAGCACCCCTTCAAGTTCCTGCACGCACCAGCCGGCAGCCCCACATATTGTTATTTTGTTCTTTTCTCTTTCTCTCCCCCGTTAGTGTAACATTAACTTGCTTGTTAGGATTAGTTAGTTATTAATTGATGCTTGATTATTTAAGTTTAAGTTTATTAAACAATTAAACTGTGTAATTTGTTTCATAATTTTTAGATAATTCATATTTTACACGTAGTTAAATTTCAATGTCTTTATCATAAATTTTAGTTGTGCTTATTTTTTTTATATAAGTGTTTGTGTTTAATTTTTGAAAAAAAGAAAAGAAAAGAAAAAGATTTGTTTAATTTGAGTAATCCTATTTTTAGGTAACATTAGTTAACTTAATTTTAGTTTAATTAAGTAATTAGTTTACTTAAAATCTCACTTATTTTTAGATTAACTAAAGTCCAAAGTTTTCAAAGTTAAAATTCTAACTCCCTGTGGATTGACTCGGACTCACCGCTATTAATTTACAAAATTTGATTTGAGTGAGCCGGATAAATTTAGATTGAACGTTTTCATGAGTGTTTAACGACGCACAATTCGAAACGATCAGCGAACCTTTTGTGTATTATCTTGAACAAGTTCTTGAGTCAATGGTTCAGTAGATGAGCCAGTATTGATTTATGAGTCTGGAATTTCTTCCAGTTCTATCTTGCTCCCACTGTCTTCTTTTGAAAGATTTTCTTTCTCTAAGAAGACAACTCTTTTTGCGACAAATACCCTTTGATCGCTGGGCTGATAGAAATAATATCCAAAAGTCTCTTTTGGATATCCCACAAATCTACACTTTTATGTCCTGGAATCCAGTTTATCTGGATCATGTCTTTTGACATGCGCAGGACAACCCCAGACTCTAACATGCTTAAAGTCCGGTTTCTTTCCTTTCCATATCTCATATGGAGTGGAAGATACTGACTTACTGGGAACTTTGTTCAACAGATATGCAGCAGTCAATAGTGCATATCACCATAAAGAGATTGGAAGTTTAGCATAACTCATCATTGATCGTACCATATCTAATAGAGTACGATTTCTCCTTTCCGATACACCATTTAATTGTGGTGTATAGGGAGTAGTCCACTGAGACAAAATAACATTATTCTTAAGATATTATGTGAATTCTGTACTTAAGTATTCACCCTCTCGATCTGATCAAAGAGTTTTGATACTCTTTCCAGTCTGGTTCTCAACTTCATTTTTAAACACTTTAAATTTCTCAAAGACTTCTGACTTATATTTCATTAAATATATATAACCATATCTTGAGAAATCATCTGTAAATGAAATGAAGTATGAGTAACCACCCATAGCATGAGTGGACATTGGACCACATACATCACTATGTATTAGTTCTAATAAGTCCTTAGCTCTTTCTCCATATCCTGAAAATGGAACTTTAGTCATTTTTCACATGAGACAAGCTTCACAAGTTGCAAATGATTCATAATCAAATGGATCAAGATATCCATTCTTTTGCAACCTAATGATCATGTTCTCATTTATATGACCGAGCCTACAATGCCATAGGTATGATTTATTCACATCCTTATCTACTCGTTCAAGAGACTTATTTACTAGACAAACATCATATGAAATATCAAGTAAATATAATCCATTCAATAAATATCCAGAAGCAAACAATTTGTCTCCTTGATAAATGGAACAACGTTTATTCTCTAGCTTCATAGAATATCCTTGTTTATCTAAACATGAAATAGATATGATATTCCTAATAATGGTTGGAACATAGTAACAATCTATTAGTTCCAATGAGTCTCCTGACGGCATCTGAAGTCTTGCTGTCCCCCCAGCTAACGCAGCAACTTTTGCTCAATTCCCAAGTCTCAGATCCACGTCTCCGCGGTTCAATCTTCTTTTACTTGTTAGCACCTGCAAGTTATTGCAGATATGAGAAACACATCCAGTATCTAATACCCAAGATGTTGATTCTCTATAAGACAAGTTAAGATCGATCATGAGTATACCTGAAGCTTCCCCAAGCTTCTCCTTTGCTTTTTCTGCTCGATAAATCTTGCAGTTCCTCTTCCAGTGACCTTCTTTATGGTAGTGGAAATACTGACCTTTATCATTGACTTCAGCTTTGTCCTTTTGAACCGCCGGTTTGCTTTTCACTAGCTTCTTAGGCTTACCTTTCTTAAAGGTCTGTCCAACTTTTCTTTTCTTATTGGTCTTACCAACAAGCATTACATGTGGCTTATCTTTCTGGATAGTGCCTTATGCTGTCTTCAACATGTTGAGCAGCTCAGCCAGTGTAACTTCAATTTTGTTCATATTGAAGTTGATAATGAATTGTGAAAATGAATCTGGAAGGGACTGTAGGATTAAGTCGATGCTTAGGCATTGTTCATAACAAAGCCAAGCACTGCAAGCCTCTCAATCCATTCTATCATCTTGAGCACATGAGTTTGCACAGATGTACCCTCGCTCATTCTGGTCCTGAACAGTTTCTTAGATATCTCATATCTTTCTATTCTGGATTGTTCACCAAACAACTCTTATAGATGATTCAGAATGGACTTAGGTTCCATGTTATCATGATGTCGTTGTAGTTCATTGTTCATTGAACCAAGCATATAACACTGGACTTTAATAGAGTCCTCCTTCCAGTTTTCAAACATCATTAATTCATCCTCGTTAGCATTTTCACCGGGTTGTTCTGGATCTGGTTGATCCAGGACATAGGCTAGCTTTTCACACCTGAGGACAATCTTCAAGTTGCGTAACCAGTCAATGTAATTGGGTCCCGTGAGTTTGTTTGCATCAAGTATGCAACGAAGGGGGTTAGGTGACGACATAGCGACCTACAAGGAAATATAATGAAAAATAAACAGATAGTTCTTAAAATCAGATTTAGGACTTTTAATCTAGATTTATGCTCCCACTATTTTTCGGCGATCTGTATGACCCTCTAATATACATAACGGGAGATTCCGGTGATCTCCTAGTGAGGATCAGAATCCTTCTGGCATCATGTATGTGATCTTGTGGTAGCACAACAAATCACCTCAAGTCCCTTTGGCAGTCAACTCTTGACAATTGCAACATTTGCAATATCCGATCAAATTTAACCCCTGAATCATGATGACCTTGTGGTATCATAACAAATCAAATGATTCATTTAAGTTTATCCATCATTACTCAGATAACATGAATTAATAGTACAATCCTTCTGGCAGTACAACAAAACTACACTATTTGTCCATTTATCTTAATGATATCACATGTCATAGACCTAGGTTAATTTCTAAATCAAATAGACCTTGTGGTAGCACAACAAATTCATTTGAGATAAGAATTATCTTTAGATCTATAATGATGGTGGGTTACGTGGATTATTCTGAATATCTCACGTTTACAACTTAAATTTTAAAAGAGTGTTTTTGAGTTGATTTATAAAACTCGTGCTATCAATAGTATTTCGATTTGAAGTATCATAATACTTAATAGAAATATATATATATATATATATATATATATATATATATATATATATATATATATATATATGATAGCATAGTCCACAAATATCACATATATGCAGAAAAAGAAATAGGGATGATCATGGACTGCTTAAGCTACTATGGAATCATCGGAGCCAAACGATGATCCATAATAAAATCCTAATGTGAAAGTAGCAACACCGATTCCATTTGATGCGAGTCCTTCCTCCATAGGTCTCTTCAGAAGATCCCGTCCTCTAAACTTAATCCGTAACATTTAAATATGAAATTTAAGACTCGCAGGTCCATGAATGTACATTTAAATAATAAGAAATCTTGATCTTATCAAGGGGAGTACAATCTTATAGGAAGATAGAGAGTACATTTGGATTAAGAGAGAGGAGGACACGCAGGTCCTATTTTAAATACCAAATGAAATATGCATCGCATTCATTCACATCAATCATCACACGATAAAACTAAGTCCATGATCATCCCACCATAAAACACATCACATGCATCATAATTATCACATAATTACTGTTGGTATTAAATTTTATAAATATAAACTTATAATACCATAAGATTTTGAAATAACAATTATTTCAAGTGTAATTCAATAAGTATTCACAATATTATTGACAAAATATATAACTAAACTATTTAGTTATTAAAAGGATGCTCAACTAATTTGAACAACAGAATAAAATCAAGTTATGCGTATAAATAAGCTTAAAAACAATTTTTAAACTTAGTTGATTAATAGGGAAGTTAATAATCTAAAACAATTTTAAATGATTAACAAATACCCTATAATCAATAAAACCCTTTGAATGAATTAACAGTTATTAAACAGTTTAATAATCATAAGAATAATTAATAACAGTTATTTATTATCCCTATAAAAAGTCTATTTTAAAACAATTTTAAAATGGGCTTTAAAGAGTTTAAAACAGGGCTAAAAATGGTTAAAAGGGGGGTTTAATAGGGCTCGGGTAGGCTACTGGGTCGGCCGGGTCTAGACTCGGTCCGAATCTGGCTCGGGTCAGTGGGTCGGGCGGGCCGGCCCGCTGGCCCACGCGCCGCTTCACCCCCGCCGCCCGTTACGGTTTGGGGTGAGGCGGCGCGCCTGGTTCGCCCCCTGACCGGCGAGGGCAGGTCGCCGCCGGCCCAGGTGACCGGCGGCGGGGCACCGGCCGGCCTTAACCGGTGGACGTCGCCGGCGGCGCCGGTTCTCGTTGCCGAACGTCCCTAATTCCTTGCATGCACGGGATCTCTTTACAAAGCCGGTTCTCAACGCGACTTGGTCCGCATGCTCGGGGGAAGAAAGAAAGGATGCTGTCAGCTGCCCCAGGTGTATGGGAAGCTTCTGTCATCGCCGGAGACCGTTGGTAGAACCAAGTAACGACAGGAAGCCAGGGACCATCCCTGTGACTTCTCAGACCCTTATTATTATAGGTTCCGGCATGTGGGAGAATAAAAGTAACCCAGGCCTTCGCTGGTAGTTCCAGCCCTTAGACGACTCTTTAACCATTATGGTTAATCGTCATGGATTCCGGTTGATCATTCTGGTCATACCAGAAGGGAAGTGGAAGGCTTATTCCCGTTGAAGAATCAATGCTAGTCTGCGCTATTATTGTTCATAACAGAGGTAATGAAAAATATGAAGATAAGCATCACCGGACCTCCATGCATAATCAGAAAGAATAGGACAGTCCTGGATCTGATTCGGCCATGCTATTGGAGGGGATTCTTCACTGGAAAAATTATCGGTCATGAGATTACTACCCATAATATTATCCTTCTAAATCCGAGATCAAATCCCAATATGACATTCTAAAAATTTGGGAACGATTCCCAGATATTTTAAAGTAATTTTAGCCCAAGAACATGTACAATACATGTTGAACGCGCATAACGAGAAATCAGCACGCAAAACGATGCCGTTTACGATAGAACCAGCAACCTGGCTCTGATACCACTGTTAAGAATCGCCTAGAACGCAGCGAAAAATTAAATCGATTCCTATGTATCGGTTGCTGGGATCGTAAAACGGACAATTAAATAAACGCGAGAAGAACGGTTCTTCACCTTTGCGGGGTTTCGAATCTCCCGTGGATGATTCCGACTCAGTAATCGCGCACGCGCACAATCTCTAGAGGTATCCACACGAGCTCCCGCTGCAGATGCGTTTTCCTCCTCGACTTGAGTACTCCGACCCGATCTCAAATCCACCATGTACGGAAAGAGGAAGATCTACTCCAAGAGAGAGAAGGAGAGAGAGAGAGGAGATAGAGAATCTTAGGGTGTGTATTTCGTCCAACTTCTTTTACCCCTCCCCTTGGCCTCCTTATATAAGAAATAAGGATAAGCACAAGGATTAATCCTCATAATTATCCAAGAGTTTGGCCTTGGATAAATCTCCATTAAATATTCATATTTATCCTGCGGCTTTTCATAAAAACCCAGATAAGCATGAAATTTAACGTCTCTCACCGTCTGACGAGAACTCTTATGTGTGTGACCCTCTAGGCCCATATATCAGTCCGGTTTCAGGCCCATTAAACTTAGAACTAATTCTAAAGTTTAATATTTATTAATTAATATTTAAACATCATATGTTAAATAATTAATTTAATAAATAAGTGGTTTATCATCTGATGATTAATCCACTTGGCCTTCTGATCATGAACGGAACCAAACACTACCTCATGATCCCAGAAGATATAAGGGATACTTTTCTCTTTATTTGAGCCTTTCCGTCTGCAGATACCGCATAGATAAAATCCTTCACTCATCCAATGTCCTAATAACGCAAGGGTATGGTTTTATAGTCAAACCCTCTATCGTATTATTTAGATGGATTCCAATACTCAGTTAATTTCTAGAAAGACATCTCTTTCATTTGACCCTGGCCAGGGATTTCTGTGTACACATCCATAGGACATTCTCTCTCCAGTCTTATACCAAAAGTGAGTGATCCCTTGTTGTTCACTCAATTACCTTTGCAAGCTTTCCACTGTATCTGAGAGACCGACTATCGTGGGCTTAATGGTTAAAGTCCACAAGTCAGAGAATCAAGACACAATGGTCTACAAACAAGATATCATTGGTGACTCAGGTCAAAGGACCAACTGTGCTACTGCAACGATTGAATTCCCTGGTTGACTAATAGGTATAATTACCATCCAGGAATTCTTATTTGGGTCTGTTCAGTGAACTCATTCTCTAATGAGTACCCACAAGTTTGTCTTAGTGTCACCACACGAGTGAATGTGAGATCATTCACCCTCGTCACATGAGCAGACATAACTTGTGTCGATCTTATCGGATATTTAATGTTCATCTCAAATATCCTATGATCGAGAACTGTTTAAGACAAATGACTAAGGATATTGATCTCACTATCATGATCTCATCATGATTCTGTTAGAATTGGGTGGCCTCAAAGACAATCATTGTACATTCTAGTTCAGATTATTAAATAAAGGCAATTATTTCTTCATTTAATAGTTCTCGCAAACGACTATCGTAATGAAGGTCCATAGACAAATGTATGTGATATTGAATCATGATGAGATCATGATAGTGAGATCAATATCCTACGGCAATTGTCTTAAATAGTTCTCGATCATAGGATATTTGAGATGGACATTAAATATCCGATAAGATCGACACAAGTTATGTCTGCTCATGTGATGAGGGTGAATGATCTCACATTCACTCGTGTGGTGACACTAAGACAAACAAGTTGGTGCTCATTAGAGAATGAGTTCACTGAACAGACCCAAATAAGAATTCCTGGATGGTAATTATACCTATTAGTCAACCAGGGAATTCAATCGTTGCAGTAGCACAGTTGGTCCTTTGACCTTAGTCACCAATGATACCTTGTTTGTGGACCATTGTATCTTGATTCTCTAACTCGTGGACTTTAACCATTAAGTCCACCATAATCGGTCTTTCAGATACAGTGGAAAGCTTGCGAAGGTAATTGAGTGAACAACAAGGGATCACTCACTCTTGGTATAAGACTGGAGAGAGAATGTCCTATGGATGTGTACACAGAAATCCCTGGCCAGGGTCAAATGAAAGAGATGTCTTTCTAGATATTAACTGTGTACTGGAATCCATCTGGATAATGCAATAAAGGGTTTGACTATAAAACCATACCCTTGCGTTATCGGGACATTGCATGAGTGAAGGATTATATCTGTGCGGCATCTGCAGACGGAAAGGTTCAATTGAAGGGAACAGTATCCCTTATATCTTCTGGGATCATGAGGTAGTGTTTGGTGCTGTTCATGATCAGAAGGCCAAGTGATTTGATCATCAGATGATAATTCACTTGTTTATTAAATTAATCATTTAACATATGATGTTTAAATGTTAATTAATAAATATTAAACTCAAGAAACAGTTCTAAGTTTAATGGGCCTGCAACCAGACTGATATATGGGCCTAGAGGGTCACACATATAAGAGTTCTCGTCAGACGGTGAGAGATGTTAAATTTCATGCTTATCTGGGTTTTTGTGAAAAGCTGCAGGATAAACATGAAGATTTAATGGAGAATTATCCAAGGCCAAACTCTTGGATAATCATGAGGATTAAATCTTGTTCTTATCCTTATTTCTATATAAGGAGGGCCAAGGGGGAGTGGTAAAAAGTTAGTTGGACGAATTTTACTCCCCAGATTCTCTCTCTCCTCTCTCTCTCTCCTTCTCTCGGAGTGGATCTGTCTCTCTCCGCGCATGGTGGATCTGAGATCTAGTCGGAGCACTCAAGTCGAGGAGAAAATCGCGTCTGCTGCAGGAACTCGTGTGGTTACCTCTTGAGATCGTGCACGTGCGCGATTACCGAGTCGGCATCATCCACGGGAGATTCGAAACCCCGCAAAGGTGAAGAACTGTTCTTCCCGCTTAGATTTTAATGTCCGTTTTACGACCCCAGCAACCGGTACAATGGAATCATTTTTTATTTCCGCTGCGTTCATGGCGATTCCTTACACTAGTATCAGAGCCAGGTTCACTGGTTCGGTCGTAAAACGGCACCGTTTTGCGTTTTTTTCTTGTTATGCGTGAAGAACCCGTATTCTACGTGTTCTTGTGTCTAATCCGATTAAAAATCACAGATTAGTGTTCATATGATGATCACAATTAATTTGATTATTTTTCTGTAATTTTTCGGATTTTATTTGAGTTTTTCGGAGTTCTTCGTAAGACGACGAACGGGGTACTTTTGCGGCTTCGTATGCGATTCCCAAGTGTTGGGATAGCGGCCCGGATGTCCAAATCTCATGGTGATAGTCACCTCTACAGATTGGGCATGAAGATCGGGGCCGGAGTGCCCTTGGCGGTGCTAAAAATCAAGCCCAAACTCGGTTGTTTAACCCTGCAAAATCAGATTTTAAGGGTGAGTTTAGGGCTCGATTCAAGGGCCATTTGGCCACCGCCGGCTGCCCCACCGGTGCCGGGCTGACCGCCGGTGGTGGGGGCGTCGCCGGCGGTGCCTGGCGGCGCTGCCATCGCCTCACCCGCCGCCGGCCTGCACAATAGTTAGGGTTGCAGGTTTTAGGGCTCGGGCCGGTCGAAACGCAGAAGAAACGGGTGAACCGCCCGGTCCCGACCCGGTCGGACCGGGCGGGGGCTGGGCGGCGCCCTGGCCGAGCCAGGGTTCGACCCTGGCCGAGCCAGGGCCCTGGGTCCGCGCCGTTTGGGCCCTAATGGGCTGGGCCCATTTTCTGATTTTTAAAAATTGTTTTTAAATACCTATTTAACCCCCTTTAAACCCAATTTTAGCCCATTTAAGCCTGTTTTAAAATTGTTTTAAAACAGAATAATTATAAGAATAATTAATAAATGTTATTAATTAATTTTATGATTATTAACAGCTTATTAAAGCGTTTAATAACTGTTAGTCAATTAAAGGGCTTTATAATTAATGGGTGTTAGTTAATTATTTAAAATTGTTTTAGATAATTAATTTCCTTGTTAATTTAATTAGTTTAAAATTGTTTTAAACTGATTTCATGCATAACTTGATTACTCTTAATGTTCAAATTGTTTGAATTTGTATTTAGATTAACTGAATGGTTTAGTTAGTTTATTTGTCAATAATGTTTTGAATATTATTGATTATGCTGAAATAAATGTTATTTCGAAAACTAATTGGTATTATAATTTTAAATTTATAAAATTTAATACCAAACAGCAATTATGTGATGATTGTGATGCATGTGATGTATTTTATGGTGGGATGATCATGGACTTAGTATTTTCATGTGATGAATGATGTGAATGGATGCGATGCTTATTTCATTTGGTATTTTAAATAGGACCTGCGTGTCCTCCTCTCTCTTAATCCAAGTGTACTTTCTACCTTCCTATAAGATTGTACTCCCCTTGATACGATTAAGGTTTCTAAGTGTTTAAATGTACATTTGTAGACCTGCGAGTCCTGAATTTTGTATTTAAATGTATCGGATTAAGTTTAGAGGACAGGATCTTCTGAAGACACCTCTGGAGGAAGGACTCGCATCAAATGGAACCAGTGTTGCTGTTTTCACATTAGGATCCTATTATGGATCATCGTTTGGCTCCGATGAATCCATAATAGCTTTAGCAGTCCATGATCATCCCCATTTAATTTTTCTGCACATATGTGATATTTGTGGACTATGCTGTCATATATATATTTCTATTAAGTATATTGATACTTCAAATTAAAATACTATTGATAGCACGATTTTTACAAATCAAATCAAAACCCTCTTTTAAAAACTTAAGTTGTAAACGTGAGATATTCAGAATAATCCACGTAACCCACCATCATTATAGATCTTAGAATAATTCTTATCACAAACGGATTTGTTGTGCTACCACAAGGTCTGTTTGATTTAGAAATTAAACTAGATCTACGACATGTGATGTCATTAAGATGAATGGACAAATAGTGTAGTTTTGTTGTGCTACCACAAGGATTGCACTATGAATTCATGTCATCTAACTAATGATGGATAAACTTAACTGAATGAAATTGATTTGTTGTGCTACCACAAGGTCATTCTGATTCAGGGGTTAAATCGATCGGATATTGCAAAACGTTGCAACTGTCAAGAGTTGACTGCCTAAGGGACTTGATGTGATTTGTTGTGCTAGCACAAGGTCACATGCATGTTGCCCGAAGGATTCTGATCCCCACTAGGAGATCACCGGAATCTCCCGTTCTGTATCTTAGAGGGTCATACAGATCGCCGAAAAATAGTGGGAGCATAAATCTAGATTAAAAGTCCTAAATCTGATTTTAAGAACTATCTGCTCATTTTATATATTTCCATGTAGGTCGCTATGTCGTCACCTAACCCCCTCCGTTGCATACTTGATGCAAACAAACACACGGGACCAAATTACATTGACTGGTTACGCAACCTGAAGATTGTCCTCAGGTGTGAAAAGCTAGCCTATGTCCTGGATCAACTAGATCCAGTGCAACCCGGTGATAATGCTAACGAAGATGAATTAATGATGTTTGAAAATTGGAAGGAGGACTCTGTCAAGGTCCAATGTTATATGCTCGGTTCAATGAATAATGAACTGCACCGACAGCATGATAACATGGAACCTAAGACCATTCAAAATCACCTACAAGAGTTGTTTGGTGAACAATCCAGAACAGAAAGATATGAGATATCTAAGAAATTGTTCAGGACCAGAATGAGCGAGGGTACATCTGTGCAAACTCATGTGCTCAAGATGATAGAGTGGATTGAGAGGCTTGCAGTACTCGGCTTTGTTATGAACAATGACCTGAGCATCGACTTAATCCTACAGTCCCTTCCAGATTCATTTTCACAATTCATTATCAACTTCAATATGAACAAAATTGAAGTTTCACTGGCTGAGCTGCTCAACATGTTGAAGACAGCATAAGGCACTATCCAGAAAGATAAGCCAAATGTAATGCTTGTTGGTAAGACCAACAAGAAAAGAAAAGCTGGACAGACCTTTAAGAAAGGTAAGCCTAAGAAGCTAGTGAGAAGCAAACCGGCGGCACAAAAGGACAAAGCTAAAGTCAATGATAAAGGTCAGTGTTTCCACTGCCATAAAGAAGGTCATTGGAAGAGAAACTGCAAGGTTTATCTTGCAGAAAAAGCAAAGGAGAAGCTTGGTGAAGCTTCATGTATTCTCATGATCAATCTTAACTTGTCTTATAGAGAATCAACATCCTGGGTATTAGATACTGGATGTGTTTCTCATATCTGCAATAACTTGCAGGTGTTAACAAGTAAAAGAAGATTGAACCGCGGAGACGATGATCTGAGGCTCGGGAATGGAGCAAAAGTTGCTGCGTTAGCTGTGGGGACAGTAAGACTTCAGATGCCGTCAGGAGACTCATTGGAACTAATAGATTGTTATTATGTTCCAACCATTATTAGGAATATCATATCTATTTCATGTTTAGATAGACAAGGATATTCTATGAAGCTAGAGAATAAAGGTTGTTCAATTTATCAAGGAGACAAATTGTTTGCTTCCGGATATTTATTGAAAGGATTATATTTACTTGATATTTCATGTGATGTTTGTCTGGTAAATAATTCTCTTGAACGCTTAGATAAAAATGTGAATAAATCGTACCTATGGCATTGTAGGCTAGGTCATATAAATGAAAACAGGATCATAAGGTTGCAAAAGAATGGATATCTTGATCCATTTGATTATGAATCATTTGCAACCTGTGAAGCCTGTCTCATGGGAAAGATGACCAAAGCTCCATTCTCAAGACATGGAGAAAGAGCTAAGGACTTATTGGAACTAATACATAGTGATGTATGTGGTCCAATGTCCACTCATGCTATGGGTGGTTACTCATACTTTGTTTCATTTACAGATGATTTCTCAAGATATGGCTACATATATTTATTGAAATATAAGTCAGAAGTCTTTGAGAAATTTAAAGAGTTTAAAAACGAAGTTGAGAACCAGACTGGAAAGAGTATTAAAACTCTTCGATTAGATCGAGGGGGTGAATACCTAAGTACAGAATTCACAGAATATCTTAAGGATAATGGTATTTTGTCTCAGTGGACTCCTCCCTATACACCTCAGTTAAATGGTGTATCGGAAAGGAGAAATCGTACTCTATTAGATATGGTACGATCCATGATGAGTTATTCCAAACTTCCAATCTCTTTATGGGGATATGCACTGTTGACTGCTGCATATATGTTGAATAAAGTTCCTAGTAAGTCAGTACCTTCCACTCCATATGAGATATGGAAAGGAAAGAAACCAGACTTTAAGCATGTTAGAGTCTGGGGTTGTCCTACACATGTCAAAAGACATGATCCAGACAAACTGGATTCCAGGACAGAGAAATGTAGATTTGTGGGATATCCAAAGAGACTTTTGGATATTACTTCTATCAGCCCAGCGATCAAAGGGTGTTTGTCGCAAAAAGAGCTGTCTTCTTAGAGAAAGAATATCTTTCAAAAGAAGACAGTGGGAGCAAGATAGAATTAGAAGAAATTCTAGACTCACAAATCAACACTGGTTCATCTACTGAACCATTGACTCAAGAACTTGTTCAAGATGATACACAAAAAGTTCGCAGATCAGGTAGAGTGCCTAAGCAGCCTGAAAGATATGTTGGACATATCGATGATGGCAAGCCAAAAGTGCACTTAAATGAGGATGATGATCCTCAAACCTACGTAGAAGCCATAAATAGTCATGAATCAGAAAAATGGCAAGAGGCAATGGATTCTGAAATTCAGTCCATGTATGCCAACCAAGTTTGGAACTTGGTTGATCTGCCAGAAGGTATGGTACCTATTGGCAGTAAATGGATCTTTAAAAGAAAGATCGGGGCAGATGGACAGATTGACACATACAAGGCAAGGCTGGTAGCAAAAGGATATCGTCAAAGGCAAGGCATTGACTATAACGAAACCTTTTCTCCAGTTGCCATGATTAAGTCAATCAGAATACTTCTTGCTATCGCTGCATTCTATGATTATGAAATATGGCAAATGGATGTGAAAATAGCATTCCTTAACGGGAACCTTCAAGAAGAGGTGTATATGATACAACCTGAAGGATTCACTTCCAAAGAGCATTCAAGCAAGGTATGCAAGCTGCAAAGATTCATCTATGGATTAAAGCAGGCATCCCGAACTTGGAACTTAAGATTTGATGAAGCAATCAAATCTTATGACTTCATTAAGAATGAAGATGAACCTTGTGTATACAAAAAGGTTAGTGGGAGCGCAGTTACCTTTTTGGTACTTTACGTTGATGACATTCTACTCATTGGGAATGATGTAGGAATGTTATCATCGGTAAAGACTTGGTTATCCAAAAACTTCTCCATGAAAGATTTGGGAGAAGCATCCTATATTATGGGAATAAGGATCTATAGAGATAGGTCCAAAAGGATGCTTGGCTTGTCGCAATCTATGTACATAGATACCATAGTCAAAAGGTTTGACATGGAAAATTCCAAGAGAGGCCTCGTTCCTATGAGGCATGGAATTTATCTCTCTAAAGAAATGTCTCCCAAGACACTTGAAGAGAGAGCATACATGGATAGAGTTCCTTATGCCTCGGCAATAGGATCCATCATGTATGCAATGTTATGTACTAGGCTTGATGTGGCACATCCACTAAGTGTCACCAGTAGATATCAGGCTGATCCAGGTGAGGAACACTGGAAGGCGGTGAAATGTATCCTTAGATACTTGAGAAGGACTAAGGATTTATTTCTCGTTTATGGAGGAAACGACTTGGAACTTCGAGGATTTACTGACTCGAGTTTCCAGTTGGATATGGATGACAGCAAATCCATGTCTGGATTTGTGTTCATGTTAAATGGAGGTGCAGTAAGTTGGAAGAGTTCCAAACAGGAAACAACAGCAGATTCGACGACCGAAGCAGAATACATTGCTGCAGCTGAAGCGGCCAAGGAGGCGGTTTGGATGAAGAAGTTCATCTCGGCACTTGGAGTAGTTCCAAGCATTTCAGATCATGTTCCATTATTGTGTGACAACAATGGGGCAATAGCTCAAGCGAAGGAGCCCAGATCACATTCGAAGTCAAAGCACATTCTGAGACGATTTCATCTGATTCGTGAGATCATCGCCCGAGGAGATATAATAGTTGAGAAAGTCTCATCTGAAGATAATGTAGCAGATCCCTTGACTAAGCCATTGTCTCAAAACAATTTAGAACGTCACCTTAAGTCTATGAGACTTAGACACATGGGTGATTGGCTATAGTCCAAGTGGGAGAATGTTAGAATTGGGTGGCCTCCAAGCCAATCATTGTACATTCTAGTTCAGATTATTAAATAAGGGCAATTATTTCTTCATTTAATAGTTCTCGCAAACGACTATCGTAATGAAGGTCCATAGACAAAAGTATGGGATATTGAATCATGATGAGATCGTGATAGTGAGATCAATATCCTAAGGCAATTGTCTTAAATAGTTCTCGATCATAGGATATTTGAGATGGACATTAAATATCCGATAAGATCGACACAAGTTATGTCTGCTCATGTGATGAGGGTGAATGATCTCACATTCACTCGTGTGGTGACACTAAGACAAACAAGTGGGTGCTCATTAGAGAATGAGTTCACTGAACAGACCCAAATAAGAATTCCTAGATGGTAATTATACCTATTAGTCAACCAGGGAATTCAATCGTTGCAGTAGCACAATTGGTCCTTTGACATGAGTCACCAATGATATCTTGTTTGTGGACCATTGTATCTTGATTCTCTAACTCGTGGACTTTAACCATTAAGTCCACCATAATCGGTCTTTCAGATACAGTGGAAAGCTTGCGAAGGTAATTGAGTGAACAACAAGGGATCACTCACTCTTGGTATAAGACTGGAGAGAGAATGTCCTATGGATGTGTACACAGAAATCCCTGGCCAGGGTCAAATGAAAGAGATGTCTTTATAGATATTAACTGAGTACTGGAATCCATCTGGATAATGCAATAAAGGGTTTGACTATAAAACCATACCCTTGCGTTATCGGGACATTGCATGAGTGAAGGATTATATCTGTGCGGCATCTGCAGACGGAAAGGTTCAATTGAAGGGAATAGTATCCCTTATATCTTCTGGGATCATGAGGTAGTGTTTGGTGCTGTTCATGATCAGAAGGCCAAGTGATTTGATCATCAGATGATAATTCACTTGTTTATTAAATTAATCATTTAACATATGATGTTTAAATGTTAATTAATAAATATTAAACTCAAGAAACAGTTCTAAGTTTAATGGGCCTGCAACCGAACTGATATATGGGCCTAGAGGGTCACACACATAAGAGTTCTCGTCAGACGGTAAGAGATGTTAAATTTCATGCTTATCTGGGTTTTTGTGAAAAGCTGCAGGATAAACATGGAGATTTAATAGAGAATTATCCAAGGCCAAACTCTTGGATAATCATGAGGATTAACTCTTGTCCTTATCCTTATTTCTATATAAGGAGGGCCAAGGGGGAGTGGTAAAAAGTTAGTTGGACGAATTTTACTCCCCAGATTCTCTCTCTCCTCTCTCTCTCTCCTTCTCTCGGAGTGTATCTGTCTCTCTCCGCGCATGGTGGATCTGAGATCTGGTCGGAGCACTCAAGTCGAGGAGAAAATCGCGTCTGCTGCGGGAACTCGTATGGATACCTCTAGAGATCGTGCGCGTGCACGATTACCGAGTCGGCATCATCCACGGGAGATTCGAAACCCCGCAAAGGTGAAGAACTGTTTTTCCCGCTTAGATTTTAATGTCCGTTTTACGACCCCTGCAACCGATACAATGGAATCATTTTTTATTTCCGCTGCGTTCATGGCGATTCCTTACAGATTCAATATACCATACATTTGTCTAAGGACCTTCATTACGATAGTTAATTTGCAAGAACTATAAATGATGAAATAATTGCCTTTATTAATAATCTGAACTAGAATGTACAATGATTAGCTTTGAGGCCACCCAATTCTATCAAGGGGCAATACCTGGACATGTCTGTATTGCGCGGAACACCTTCTCTTTGAGGTGGGAGTTGAATGGCGTTACAAGCTAGCAAGGCATAAAAAATATTTGCCAATGATTCTGGCAGAGGCGGATATGATGCTTGCTTAGCCATAGGACGACTGTAATTAGTCGGGGGAGGAACAGCTGCATATTGCTTCTGATTGGTCTGAGTGTCAGACTTAGGGTGGGAATTGGGAACCCTAGTTGGCTGTGCTAGCATGCTGACCTGTTCATTGATGGTGACTCCTTCCGTGGTAGGAGTTGGTGTGGCTTTCTTGTTCATGTTTCTGTTCTCAAAGAACGAAGGCAGAGTGGAGTCTCGGATTTGGGACTGAACTACCCTAGCTCGGTTATACAGCTGAGCGAATGTTTGAAGTTCGCTAAGCATGAGAATAGCTCGGAGCTGGGGGGTAGCGTTGTTAACAAACATAGTAACTGCTTGTGCTTCAGGGATGACAACCTCTGCTCTAGAAGCCATAGCTCTCCACATATTAGCAAAGTGAGTGAAGTCTTCATCAGACTTCATTTTTTCCATTACAAGATCAAACAAGGTAGGGGGCAAGGCTGCCATGTGGTTGAAGTGGGTAATAAATCTTTCAGAGACCATATCAAAGTTAATTAGGTCAGTGGCTGGTAGAGAAGAGAACCATCTCAAGGCCTCTCCCTCGAGAGACTTCTGAAAAAGGTAGACAAGGAGGACTCTATCGAAGAGCCATTGGTAGGAATCCATGAGAAACCCGAATAAGTAATGATGTGGGTCAGTAGTACCATCGTACTTCCTATACTTAGGTACTTTGAATCCTGGTGGAAAGTAGGCCGGAGGGAGCTTACAGTAGCTCAAAAGAGAATGAGGTTGCCTAAGGCTGAGATTTTCGGCCATGAGTTGCCGCACACAAGTCTCAACCTCATTCTTATAGATGAACTCCTCCTGCTTGGGAGAAGTGACCTGGTTGATGGGATTAAATGGGATTGTGTGAGTGGGCATAGCTTGACTTGCCTGGGGTCGGCTAGAATATCCTTGGAATTGGGTTTTCCGAGGAGTGGCATCTTGAATTTTGGCACGGGAAACCAACTGGATGAGTTGATCCGGAGTATAGCGTGATAGTACGGCAATAAGTTCTGGATCTTCTCCAGGATTTTGGAATGTTCTACTTGAAATTACTGGCTCATCTTCTCCCTGCAAGGTAGAAGATTCATCAGAATCTTTCCTCGGAAGTCCTTCTCTAGATGCTTAGAGCATTCCTATGAAGGTTTGTTGTGGATCTTCTTCGATTTCGAGCAGAAGATTGTGTATAACATTGTTACCAAGCTCATCCATGTCATCATACACAGCGTTAACATACATTCGGTTCATCATGAAATACAGACCCTAAATAATTTTATATTTCACTTGAAATGTTAACTTTGCATTATAAGAGTTGGTTTCTAACAAATCAAGTTCAAATCCTTAACGACCCTGGACTTTTTCAAAACTTGTTTCACCAAGGTTTAGTTAGGTGTCCTTAAATTTTGAAATAACTCCCTCAGTGACACCTATAGGTGGATGATTGTGAATGGAGAGGCTTAATTAATCCTTCACACAAACCCAGGGTTCCTATGAGGTGGTTTCAGGTACAACCTGCTCGGCGGCCAAGTGGGAATCCCTGGCTCGCGGAGACTCACGGAAGTTCCCAACAGAATAAGACTAGTCACACCCGAGTGGGAATCCTCAGGTGGAGAGTCAAATACTGTGGGAGAGGTGACTAGAGGTGTGATGCCGGCTCTTCCTTAAAACCCCCGCGGAGAATACCCCAAAGAACCCAGAAATTTAGCAACCAACAGGTCAGAAATCAACAAAGCAGGCAACAGTAGCATATTTGTACAGGATAACCATCAAAGCAAGGAGGACGGCTAGGGACCTTGCCGTCAAAAGCAGTAGACGGCCAGGATCTTAGCCGTCAAAGGTAGAGGACGGCCAATCAATTGGCCGTCAAGCTGGAGACGGCAGCCAAGGGGCCCGCCGTCCAATGCAGTGGACGCCCTGTGCATTGGCCGTCCAACAGAAAGGACGGCCAGGTGACTAGCCGTCCAAGGGAGGTCGACGGCTAGGTGACTAGCCGTCCAAGGCGTTGGACGGCCAGCTGCTTGGCCGTTTGGCAGCCTTGACGGCCTAACAAGTCGTCCAATCAATCAGAATAAAATATATCAGGGCCTTACCTTCTTACCTTTGATCGCGATGCATGCAGCGGGCTATAGGTGTCCCACCGTGATCGCCAGAGGGCTGTAGGCACCCGGAACGTCCCCCGCCGCTGCTGTGGACTTCGGGCGAGGGCTTCTCCGTTCGTCTTAGCACTGCAGCGATTTGGAAGGGTTAAAAATTAAGGTGTGTGATCGCCAGGAGCATTACCTTACGGTCCCTGTGCTCCACAGGATTGTAAGAGTGATTGCGTTCTGAGGGAGCGGGATACGGTGGTTTCCCCTTCTCTTCCTCCGGCCGGCCAGAGGAGGAGAGCTCGGCAGTCTGCACGCAGAAATGTGGCAAGGCTCCCTGAAAGGAAAAGACAAGACAAGAGAAGAAAACAACCCGATTAGAACTATGATATGTAGACTCTATCCATGAAAATATAAAAATTGACTAGAATTGGAGGGAGACGCACCGGATGGGTGTTTGAGGAGGGAAGGTGACCATATGTTATGGCCACCCACCTCCCGTTTTTTGTTTAAAACCTCTGGGGAGTAAGGGTTGCTAGGTTATCCTAACATGCATGCATGCAGATGGGCGGTGCTCGTATGTGAAAAGTGAAGTGATGTGTTGAAAGTGGAAAGAAGAGTGAGAGAGGGAAATGTTACGGAATGGATGGAAAGTGGTAATGCAATGAAGTGAAAAGGAGAAAAGTAAAGAGAGCGTTAAGAAGACAAGCCTATTTGGAGTGCGAAGGATTCCTCCTGAAGTTCCTCCTGAAGCTCTCTGACTCCTTGCCCGCTCAACTCCTCAAAGCCAACCCACTTGCCAACCTCCTCCGAACCTCACCCCCAAAAAAAAAACCCCTGCTCAAGGGGACATGAGGGGTTTAAATAGGTGAAGGGAAAATAGGAGAAAATAGGAGTCTAAATCCCCGTAAATCATCATATAACCAATGGGAAGTGGTCAAGGATCGGGGGTGGTGCGTGTTAGTTTTAGGTGGCCTACAAGCCAATCTGACTATGTAAATCTCGTTCATTTATTAATAAAATGGCATAAAATTCATTATATGTAAATCGCATTAATTATCGTTTTATAATGAAGTCCGTGAATATGTGCTATAGTGATTAGATTATGATGAGATCATACTAATGAGACTGATCACTTAAACACAAATATTCTTAATCGTTCCTAGTCGGAGGATATCCGAGAAGGACATCGGATATCCGGTTAGACTAGTACAGATTACTCCTGCTCATATGATGAGGGTGACTGATCTCATAAGTCACTTGTGTGGAGACACTAAGGCGAATCTGTAGGTGCTCATTGGAGAATGAGTTCACTGAACTGATCCGACTGAATCGCTGGATGGTATAGTATCTCATTGTCAACCAGCTTGATTCTATTGTTGCAGTTGTGTGGATGGTCCTCGGACCTGAGACACCTTGTCGGTGGACTTCTGTGCTTTGACCATGGTTTACGAATCTCTAGCCACGGGATTCTAATACGCCAAGGATTGGGAACAGCGGAATACCGTCGAAGGGAATTGTGTGTCAATAAGGAATCATTCGCTCTCGGTACTTAAAGAGATAATGCTCTAGGAAGGATGCACGAAAGTCCCTGGCCAGGGCGGACGATAATATCGGGAAAGGAGTTTTCTGATATTTATCAGCGGCATCCAATCCAAGTGAGTCGACCGGTTAGGGTTTGACAGCTCGCCATACCCTGAGTTGACTCGAGAGCATTGTACGAATGAAGGATTATATCCACGCGGTAACTGTCGGCGGAAAGGTTCAAAGAGTGGGTTACTTAACCCCAATACCTTCCAGGTTCACGCGGTGTTGCTTGGCACCCAACGTGATAGGAGGCCCGGTCGAATTCGATGTGCGACATCAATTCGATTGATTAATTAATTAATAAAAGGTTATTAATTGATTAATAAAGCCAGTGAGGAGTCACTGGGCTTGTTGGGCCATTAACTGGACTGGTACTTGGGCCTAGAGGGTCACACGCAAATGATTCTCAAGGCGATGGATAAATAAGTGGGTTTTATACAAACCGGGGGTTTTTATGAAAAACCGCGCGGTTAGTATAAAACATAGCGAACGGGCTAAGCAGGCCAAGTTGCTGCTAACCCTAGCCGCCCATCCTCTGTTTCTCTCTCTCTCTGGTGTCCAGACAGATCCAGATCTGCTCCGCCGCTTCTCTAAATCTCGTTCGACGGGAAATCGTCCGCGCGTTGCGGCGATCGTTGCGGCGACCGGCGGAGGTTTCGTGGGCTGCGAAGAACGAGGAATGCGAGGATATCCGTCGCGAGGAGGATCGCGTGGACTTCGCTAGAGGCCGGGCACTTGCGCGGCTTGCGGTGTTGCACCGACGGAACCGAACGGTTGCGGATTCGAATCCTCACACGGTGAGAATCGATTATCCGATAATCGTAGTTTTAGTTTTTTGAAACGGGAAAACAGATCACTATATTATTTTATTTTCCGCTGCGTGAGCGATCCGGAGAAACCCGAGAAAACCCAACAGTGCGCGCGGCAGTCGCCAGAGTGGGGGATGGTCGGAGTAGTGGAGGTGAGGGTGGCGGGTAGAGGAGATCGTGGGGAAGACGAGGTCAAGGTGGTAGTTAGGGGAGTGGGCGGCCAGCCAACTTGCCTTCCAATCTCGTGGAAGGCCTGGTAGCTGGCCTTCCACGGAGAGGTGGAAGGCGGCCCAGTTGGCCTTCGAAGGGTGGTGGAAGGCAAGGGGTGGCCTTCGAAGGGTGGTGGAAGGCAGGCTGGCTGGCCTTTGAAGGATGGTGGAAGGCGGGCTGGCTGGCCTTCGAAGGATGGTGGAAGGCGGGCTGGCTGGCCTTCGAAGGATGGTGGAAGGCGGGCTGGTTGGCCTTCGAAGGATGGCGGAAGGCGGGCTGGTTGGCCTTCGAAGGATGGCGGAAGGCGGGCTGGGCTGGCTGGCCTTCGAAGGATGGTGGAAGGCGGGCTGGCTGGCCTTCGAAGGATGGCGGAGGGCGGACTGGCTGGCCTTCGAAGGATGGCGGAAGGCGGGCTGGCTGGCCTTCGAAGGATGGCTAGAGTCGGGATTGGTTAATGGGCCTTGTTATTAGTGGGATGAGATGGCTAAGATGAGGGGTTTAGTGACGATGGGCTAATGATGGATGGGGTTCATGACCAAAAGGGGGGTCCAAAATCGATGTCTACAACTGGAAGAGGAACTGCAAGGAATTCCTTCACAATAAAACTCATGGAAATGTGAAGCTGTTTGAAGCTTCATATATCTATATGATAGATATCAACTTGTCAGTTGGAGATTCCATATCTTAGATATTAGATACCGGATGTGCTTCTCATATCTGTCATGATGCGCAAATGTTGACAAGTAAGTGCAAGCTGAGACAAGGCGAGGTAGAATTGAGGCTAGGAAACGACGCAAAAGTTGCGGCGGTTGCTGTTGGGATAGCTAACCTCAGGCTTCCATCAGGAGACGCCTTACTTTTAGAAGATTGTTATTATGTCCATAGCATAATAAAGAACATCATATCAGTGTCTTGTTTGGAAAAGATAAGATATAGGTTGACTATTGAAAATAGAAGTTGTTCGATTTATTATGGTAATAAATCAATAGCTTCAACATCTTTAGTCAACGGTTTATATCTCTTAGATGTTTCTTATTACAATATTCATATTGATAATGCTCTTAAGAAAAGCAAGAATTGTGTAAACCAAGCCTACATGTGGCATTGTAGACTTAGGCACATTAGCGAAAGCAGGTTGTAAAAGTTGCACAATCATGGTTATTTAACAGCATTCGATTATGAATCGTTTGCAACATGTGAATCCTGCCTTATGGAAAAGATGGCAAGATCTCCATTTACTGGACATGGAGAACGTGCCAAGGATATTCTGGAACTAATACATTCGGATGTATGTGGTCCTATGTCCACCCAAGCCAAAGGTGGCTTTTCATACTTCATCACGTTCACCGATGACTTCTCAAGATTCGGATATGTGTACTTAATGAAGTACAAGTCAGAAGCATTTGAGAAGTTCAAGGAGTTCAAGAATGAGGTAGAGAAGCAGTTAGGAAAGAGTATTAAAGCTCTTCGATCAGATCGAGGAGGAGAATACTTGAGTACTAATTTCACACAATTCTTAAAGGATAATGGTATCCTTTCTCAGCTAACCCCTCCATATACACCACAGATGAATGGTGTATCAGAAAGGAGGAATCGCACCTTGTTGGACATGGTGCGATTCATGATGAGCTTTTCGGGATTACTAATGTCCCTCTGGGGGTATGCTCTAGAGTCAGCAGCATACCTACTGAACAGAGTACCCAGCAAGTCTGTGGCCTCAACTCCATATGAGATATGGAAAGGCAGGAAACCAGAATTTAAACATGTTAAAGTTTGGGGTTGCCCTGCTCATGTAAAGAGGCATGATCCAGACAAGCTGGAATCACGAACTGATAAATGCAGGTTTATGAGATATCCAAAGGAAACCTTTGGATACTATTTTTACCATCCTGGTGAACAAAAGGTGTTTGTCGCTAGGAAAGTTGTCTTCCTGGAAGAGGAATACCTTCTCCAGGAGAACAATGGGAGTAAAATAATACTGGAAGAGGTTCCAGATCCCCAAACAGCTGCATTATCATCATATGAGATATCAGTTCCTGAATCTGTTCAGGTACACACGCATGAGTCTCGTAGATCTGGTAGATTACCTAGACTATCAGAACGATATGTGGGACATATTGCTGAAGGTGAGTCTAAGGTAGAATATAATGAAGATGATGATCCTAAAACCTACCAGGAGGCCATAGTAGGCCCAGAAGCCGGGAAATGGCGAGAAGCTATGAACTCTGAAATCCAGTCCATGTACACCAACTAAGTTTGGAACTTGGAGGACTTGCCCAAGGGTATTGTACCCATCGGTTGCAAGTGGATCTTTAAAAGAAAGATTGGTGCTGATGGACAGATCGACACTTATAAGGCAAGGTTGGTGGCAAAAGGATATCGTCAAAGACAAGGAATTGACTATGACGAGACTTTCTCATCAGTTGCCATGATAAAGTCGATTAGAGTTCTACTCGCCATTGCTGCCCACATTGATTATGATATCTGGCAGATGGATGTGAAGACTGCCTTCCTCAATGGTAACCTTGAGAAATAAGTGTATATGATACAACCAGAATGTTTCATATCCAAAGAATCTCCAGATAAAGTGTGCAAGCTTCAGAGGTCCATTTATGGACTGAAGCAGGCTTTCCGGAGCTGGAACATAAGATTTGACGAGGCTGTCAAATCTTATGACTTCATTAAGAATGAAGATGAGCCTTGTGTGTACAAGAAGACCAGTGGGAGTGCAGTCACCTTCTTAATTCTTTACGTAGATGACATACTACTCATTGGGAATGATGTAGCTATGATGTCATCAGTAAAGATCTGGCTGTCGAAAAACTTCTCCATGAAGGATTTGGGAGAAGCATCCTATGTATTGGGAATACGGATCTATAGAGATAGATCAAAGAGGATGCTTGGAATGACCCAATCATTGTACATAGATACCATAGTCAAAAGGTTTGGCATGGAAAATTTAGAGGTCTCATACCGATGAGACATGGAATTAGTCTCTCAAAGGAGCAGTCTCCTAAGACTCCTGACGAGAGGGTACTCATGGATAGAATACCATATGCCTCTGTCATAGGATCTATCATGTATGCCATGTTATGTACACGGCCTGATGTTGCATTTGCTCTAAGTGTTACGAGCAGATTTCAGGCTGATCCAGGCGAAGAGCACTGGAAGGCAGTGAAATGTATCCTTAAGTACTTGAGAAGAACTAAGGATATGTTTCTTGTCTATAGAGGAGGTGACTTGAAACTGCGAGGCTTTACTGACTCGAGTTTCCAATCAGATCCAAATGATAGCAAGTCAACATCTGGATTCGTGTTTACTTTGAATGAAGGCGCAGTGTGTTGGAAGAGTTCCAAGCAAGTAACCACTGCAGATTCGACGACTGAAGCTGAGTACATCGCTACAGCTGAAGCCGCCAAGGAAGCAGTGTGGTTGAAGAAATTCATCACCGACCTTGGCGTAGTTCCCAGCATCTCTGAGCCTGTTCCGCTATTGTGCGACAACAATGGAGCGATTGTACAAGCGAATGAGCCGCGATCTCATTAGAAATCGAAGCATATTCTGAGGCGCTTTCATCTTATCAGAGAGATCATATCCAGAGGAGATGTAGTAGTGGAAAGAGTTCCATCCATTGACAATGTAGCAGATCCACTGACAAAGTTGTTCGCTCAAATTGTGTTTGAGCGTCACCTAGAGTCTATAGGCTTATTGTATAAAGGTGATTGGCTTTAGTCCAAGTGGGAGATTGTTAGTTTTAGGTGGCCTGCAAGCCAATCTGACTATGTAATTCTCGTTCAGTTATTAATATAATGGCATAATATTCATTATGTGTAAATCGCATTAATTATTGTTTCATAATGAAGTCCGTGAATATGTGCTATACTGATCAAATTATGATGAGATCATACTAATGAGACTGATCACTTAAACACACATATTCTTAATCATTCATAGTCGGAGGATATCCGGTTAGACTAGTACAGATTACTCCTGCTCATATGATGATGGTGACTGATCTCATAAGTCACTTGTGTGGAGACACTAAGGCGAATCTATAGGTGCTCATTGGAGAATGAGTTCACTGAACTGATCCGACTGAATCGCTGGATGATATTGTACCTCACTGTCAACCAGCTTGATTCTGTTATCGTAGTTGCGTGGATGGTCCTCGGACCTGAGACACCAAGGACACCTTGTCGGTGGACTTCTGTGCTTTGACCTTGGTTTACGAATCTCTAGCCACGGGATTCCTAAACGCCACGGATTGGGTACAGTGGAATACCGTCGAAGGGAATTGTGTGTCAATAAGGAATCATTCGCTCTCGATACTTAGAGAGAGAATGCTCTAGGAAGGATGAGCGGAAGTTCCTGGCCAGGGCGGACGATAATATCGGGAAAGGAGTTTTCCGATATTTATCAACGACATCCAATCCAAGTGAGTCGACCGGTTAGGGTTTGACAGCACACCATACCCTGAGTTGACTCGAGAGCATTGTACGAATAAAGGATTATATCTACGCGGTAACTGTCGGTGGAAAGGTTCCAAGAGTGGGTTACTTAACTGCGATGCCTTCCGGATTCATGCGGTGTTGCTTGGCACCCAACGTGATCGGAGGCTCGATCAAATTCGATGTGCGACATCAATTCGATTGATTATTTAATTAATAAAGGGTTATTAATTGATTAATAAAGCCAGTGAGGAGTCACTGGGCTTGTTGGGCCATTAACTGGACTGGTAATTGGGCCTAGAGGGTCATACGCAAATGATTCTCAAGGCGATGGATAAATAAGTGAGTTTTATACAGACCGGGGGTTTTTATGAAAAATCGCGCGGTTAGTATAAAACATAGCGAACGGGCTGAGCAGGCCAAGCTGCTGCTAACCCTAGCCGCCCCTCCTCTGTTTCTCTCTCTCTCTCTCTAGCGTCCCAGACAGATCCAGATCTGCTCTGCTGCTTCTCCGACTCCCGTTTGGTGGGAAATCGTCTGCGTGTTGCGGCGACTGACGGAGGTTTCGTAGGCTACGAAGAACGAGGAACGTGAGGATATCCGTTGCGAGGAGGATCGCGTGGACTTCGCTAGAGGCCGGGCGCTTGCGCGGCTTGCGGTGTCGCACCGAAGCAACCAAACGGTTGCGGATTCGAATCCGCACACGGTGAGAATCGATTATCCGATAATCGTAATTTTTAGTTTTCGAAACGGGAACGGATCTCCATTTTTATTTTATTTTCCGCTGCGCGTGAGATCCGGAGAAACCCGAGAACCCAACACAAAGATACCAGTTTACCAAAAGTACAATGGGTAAGGGAACCCGTTTATCCATGTAAAGGAGTTCCTTTACAAGTCCTCCTTCCGGCAAAGTGATAAAAGATCCTTGGCATTCTTGTTTAGGAGTTCGTTAGAAGGTGCAACATTGGAGTGGTTCATGTCACTAGAGCCTTCGGGAGCTAAAGATTTTGATGTAGTTTTAAAGAAGTTCCTTCAAAGATACAAGGATATAGTTGGCCCTACCATCTCTGTTACAGATCTAGTGGTTGAGAGAATGAAGACTGAAGCGGACTTCACCACTTTTGCTGACAGGTGGAGGTCCATGGCAGAGAAGGTCAAAGCTCACTTATCGAAGTCGGAATAGGTAAAGATAATCATTGGTAAGTCCACTCCTCAATACAAGCTTATCCTATCACTAAATAAGATTAGCATAATGGAGGAGTTCTATGGGAGGGAACATTATGTTCAGATAGCATTCAAAGACTCTTCATTCCTAAAGCAAACACTGAGGGTATAATTATTAATGAGCAAGTCAATTTCGTGAATAACCCTCCTTTCATAAGAAATCAAACTCCCCAGTTCAGTTACCAATGGCCCCCTTAATAATAGCCCTACAAACAATAGTAAGCACGACATCCACCACAGTTAACCTACAACCAACAACCACCCTCACTATAGAACTATATTTAGGTCCCTCCTCCAAATAATTCCAAGCAACAGGAAAAGCCCCATGGCCTAAAAAGAACCCAATATCCTTCTTTGCCTAAATTGTTGTCGGACATCTTCAATGTCCTAATGTCTGCTAATGCTCTTACATTACCAAAGGAAAAGACAGTGTGTCCCCAGAATGTTGATATGACCCGATACTACATATTCCATCAATAGCCAGGGCACACAATTGATGTTTGTTTCTAGTTCAGGGACTATATTCGTGATATGAATGATCAAGAAAGAATAGATTAGGAAGAGATGAGGAAGTATATCTCTACTATGAAAAAGACTACAACAACTATAGCAGCAGAAAGCCCAATTGACCGCGGCTCAACAAGTAGCACCACAATAGCCAACTATGGACATGACGTAGAACCCCCCTTCGAAATACCAACAGAACTTATGTAACGACCTACCACCCTATAATCGGGGATCCGATTACTAAATGGGTACCGAATAATTAATTTGGATCCAAACCAGGATCTTTATAAGTCTGGAAAATAAATAATAAACTAAGCTAAACATTCACATTGCATCGAATTGAAAAGGAAGTGCAATAGTTAAAAAATAATACAATGCGACTCGACTCAGCAAATAATTATATACTCCAACTAAAAGGAGATAATTAAGCGTACAGGCCAGAAAATAAAATAACAACTACATTGGGGTATACCCCGGAACAGCGGCTACTAGCGCGCGAACCAAACCAACACTCTCCTCGCTACGTCTGCCTAGAACCCTCACCTGAAAACCGCAAGGGTAGGTCTCATTGAAAAGACTCAGTAGGGATCCTTCGATCCCCACCGCACACTCACGCACCCACAAGTGCAGCAACATAAATATAGATAATTTAAGGAAATAAAGCAGTAAACACAATTCCTAAATTTCAATATAAAACACATGTATTCGAAATATAACATGCACAATTCTGAAACCATTCTACCACGGAGCCCACAACCAACGTCTCGGCAAAACACGCCAACTACACGGCCAAACGCGGGAAACATCGACCCGCTGAGACCAAATAGCAACCCCTCGGATAGCGCACTGGCTACTCCGGCCTGACAGGCTCCAGGTGGTTTTACTTCCCCTAGCACGAGTGACACTCCGAATGTACCACTCTCACACTGGTACTAGCTATACCCCGGGGTGCACCAGGTGACCCTCTCTCTAGGCGTCACCCCACCACTCCCACACCGGTGCCGTGTCACTCCCACAACGACACAGGGTGCCTAAGCGCTAACAACTATCACTCTAGGTCCACGATCGCACAAAACGCAACACGGTGCGATCCGATCTCGTAGAATCCATCGTCCATAAATATGATTTCAAGCATGCAATTAACTAAACTGTCTAACAATGTAAACACGTGTTAATTTGCAGGAATTAATGAGATTCTGTCTTGAATAGCGTCGCCTAAGGCCGACGTCATTCAAGCCTCTTAAACTGGTTCATGTGAAAACGGGCCTCAGAATATGGCCTAAATCGCATCGTCCCAACAGGTCGCCGTTTAAAAGGTGTCGTTGTCCCTAGTCGCCTGATAACGACAGAAACAGAGACTGACCTCGGGGTGATCTGACTTAAAACGCATCGTGTATGGGAGTCGCCATTCAAAAGGCGTCACTGTCGCTGGACGCTCATCAGTCCAGAGACAAGGTATGTTATTTGGGCTAAATCGCGTTGCGGGTGGAAACTGCCTTTCTAAAAGGTGTTGCTGTCCCCTGACGCCATTTAACCCTCACAGACAGGTTCTTCCTCCGCCATCTCCCAATCCACGGGGTAGGATTTCCTCCCCCAAATCGTGTAAAAACACTAAAAAGTGAAGAAGGAGTAAAAGAACCTAAATACCCATTAAAACCCCCAATTTCTCATTTCATGTAATTAGTATTTTCACCCCAAAAATCCCCTAAACATGCTTTAAGCGGGAAAAACATGGTTTTAAATGAAATACAACGGGGATCGTCACCCTACCGGTTACTCGAACTCCTCCTCGCTCCAAGCCGCCAACCCGCCTCACTACACGCCACCGCCGGTAGCGCTGTGGACGCCGTTAGTCCACCGGGACGTCGGCCACCGTCCGGAGAGAAATGTGCCGCGGAGGAAGTGGTGGTGGTAGTGGAGGAAGTTGGGAAGTTAATGGAGTGGAGGGAGAGGAGGAATAGGGAGAGGAAAGCAAGGAGAGGGGGAAAGGGTTCGCCGGAGATCGGAGAGAAGAGAGGAGAGAGAGAGGAAAGGAGAGAATGAGGGAAAGGAGGGAGGGTTCGCGGGGTCAAACAGAAACTGGAAAAAATGCGTCGTCCAAGCCCGACGTCATTCAGGCGACAAGACCGGGACCTACTCTGACAAACTAGGTTCGTACTCTAAATGGCGTCGTCCATACAAGACACCATTTAGACGATAAGACCGGGGCCGTACACTCGCGCCCCAAGGCCAACCCATGTGGCGCCCACGTGGCACAGCCTAAAACATGTCCACACTGCTGGATGCCGTTTAAACCGCGTCGAGCTTGAAATTAAGCCCCATCTCGACCAGGACCCAACTAAGGGATCCGACCCCGAAACTGATCCGATAACCGGATCCAAAACCTCAATCCTTACATTCTCCCCCCTTAAGAGAATTTCGTCCTCAAAATTGCCTACTGCAAAATAATGAGATTGAAAAGAATGGTGCAAGCTCACAAGAGAACTTACGAGAAAAGGTAGGGAAATTGATCTTGCATTTCATCCTCTCGCTCCCAGGTAGCCTCGCCTTCGGAACAATGTTGCCAAATCACCTTAACCAGAGGAACAACCTTGTTCCGAAGGACTGTTCCCTGCGATCCTCAATACGTACTGGAAATTCTAGAAATGACAAGTCCTCAGCGACTTCCAACTCTGAAAAGTCTAAAACATGAGATGGATCCTGAACATATTTCCTCAGCAAAGAAACAAGGAACACATCGTGCACTCCTGCAAGACTGGGCGGTAAGGCTAGCTGATATGCCGTTTCCCCAATTTGAGCAAGAATGGGAAAAGTCCCAACATATCACGGACTCAGCTTACTTCGCTTCCCGAATCTCATCACACCCTTGGAAGGCGAGACTCGGAGAAACATGTGGTCCCCAACCTCAAACTCAAGCGGTCTCCTATGGACGTCTGCATAACTCTTCTGTCTGCTCTAAGCTGTAGTCAACCTCTGCTGCACCACTCTAGCAACCTCAGCACACTGCTGTACCAACTCTGGCCCTACTATCTGTCTCTCGCCAATCTCAGACCAATTCACCGGAGATCGACACTACCGCCCGCACAATGCCTCATAAGGCGTCATGCCGATACTGGAATGATAACTATTGTTGTAGGCAAACTCCACTATAGACAAGTGATGCTCCCAAGAACCTCCCCAGTCTAGGCAACATGCCCTGATCATATCCTCCAGTGTCTGAATGTTCCTCTCTAACTGTAACGACCCGCCATCCTATGACCGGAGACCCGGTCACTAAATGGATGTCGGCCCATTAACTGCGGGTTCACACCCGGATTTCACACAACACGTCTGGAGGAGTAAGTGCTAAACAAGGCTAAATATAACAAACACACTGACCACAAGGTAAGCAAGTGCGCAGGAAGGAGAATAACAATGTCCGTATACAGTCCAACAATAATTACATGTCCAACAATTAAATAAGTACAGGCAGAAGGAAAGTACAACAACATCGGGGCATACCCCGGGACTAAGACAGCTGCTGGTCCGCACACCAAGAAGTCACCATGCTTCCGCTCGCCTCGAGGTCCGCACCTGAAACCGCAGGGAGTGAGCCACACCAGAAATGGGCTCAGTAGGGATCATCCGATCCCCTGCCTCCCACTCACACACCCACAAGTGCAACAACAGGAATATATATATAGCAATAACACGAAGCAGTAAACACAACTCTCAAACCTGATAGGAACCGTACAATAAGCAGTGTAGCAAGAACGGTACCAAGTAACCCGAAGAACCCAACTCAATATGAAACGTACGCGTAAGCAGTGTAACAGGAACAGTACCGAGCAACCTGGAGAACCCAACACAAGGTCACGTCTCACAGTCAAAGTCCACGAAGCGACTGAATCACACTGTCGACCGAAGTCAAACGTCGCCTCCCAACACTACCACTACTGCTCACGCCTGTCCACCCCTACAGTGTTCCGGGGCACTGTAGGGTGAGGCAGTGAGCCAAACTAGGACTAGCTGGACTCAGTGTACCGCCACTGCCAGCTACGTGTGCACACAAGCAGTCTAGACTACTGTCCTACCACCGGATTGCCTCCACGCTAGGCCTCAGCGCTTCAGGAGGGCCCTGGGGACCGGCGAACCCCCGTCAAGCCGAAGCTACAGGAACTACCCACAAACCCAACTCTCCCGGGCTGCGTCAGGCCAAAGGACTAAGGGTACCACTCGTAACCTTGATCAAAGGTCACATCAGGTCCAATGGCTAAAGGGTAAACCAACTCCCACCAGAAACACCACCAGATCCATAGCAAGAAACACGCCAGAAGCTGTCACGACAACCAAGGGAAACCCCGACCCGCTGAGACCAAACAGCAACCGCTCGGATAGCACACCAGCTACTCCGGCCCGACGGGCTCAAGGTGGTTCTGCTTGTCTCAGCCAAGGGTGAAACACAACAAGCACCACTCCACAGACACCATGGCCCTTCTCCCATCGGCCCATGGTGACAGACGTAAACCACAGTTAACCCGATCCACATTCGCATAACACAACCACACATATAACATGATTCCATTCGCACAGTAAACCTCAGTCTCAGTATATAACTAAAGCACACACACACACACAGGTGATATAATTCCACTCACGCAGAAGTCCTCCGTCTCAGTATACAACCCAAAGCATGCATTAGAACCATCCCACCGTGAAACATGCATGAATATAACAGAATTAAGCATTCCTGTCTTGAATCGCGTCGACCGAGGTCAACGCCATTCAAGACCCTTATACAGGTTTATTAAAAGCTAGATTATCCTTAAAACGCGTCCACCGTTGAAGTCGCCGTTTAAAACGCGTCTGGGTGTCTCGACGCCATTCAACCCAGAAATCCAGATTGCAGAACCCTTAAACGGGGGCATTTCCTACCTAAATGGCGTCATGATGGCTCGACGTCCTTCAGAAAGGCGTCGTCCATCAATGACGTCATTTAGCGCCAGAACCCCTAACTCAGGAAACCTCGCACAGGGAGGTTTCTGCCCTAAAACGCGTCGTACTGACCCGACGTCTTTCGGAAAGGCGTCGACTAGGCACGACGCCATTTAGCGCCAGAAACCAGGTTTCCTGGTTCAACCCGAGGGTTACACCCTTGAACCCCAGGCACCCCGAAAAGCCCCAAAACCAAAGGGAGAAGAAGAGAAGTCCAACCATCACAAGCATGCTACGAAACCGAGTCCACAAGCACCACCATTCCCACAAGGAATCCCCCTAAACATGCTCAATCTAACCCCAAACACGCCCTATCACGCCAAGAAGCAAACGAGCACACATGCAAGGTTTCGTCCCCCTACCGGTTCTCGAACTCCGCCAAGCTCCGTGCCGCCGTCCCGCCGCACCGCACACCGCCACCGGTACCCTCGATGACGCCGCCACTCCGCCGGGACGTCGGCCGCCGTCCGGAGAAGGGAACGCCGCGAAGGAGGTGGTGGAGGTAGAGGTGAGAGGTAAGGTGGTGTTGGAGTGGTGGAAGAGGAAGAAGAGGAAGGGAAGGGAAAGAAGAGCGTCGGAGAGGGCGGAGAGGGCGAGGAGAGAGAGTGTGAAGGTGAAAATGAGGGAAAGAAGGGGAGGCTCGCGGGGTCAACCAGAATCCCGCTAAAACGCGTCGATCGAGGCAGACGCCTATCAGTCTGACAGGACGGCCGTACTGACAGCGCTCTGAAACGCGTCGCCCACCGCGGACGCCGTTCAGACGACAAGACAGGCCGTACTGACAACGCTCTGGCGCCGTACCCTGACACCGCAGGTGTCGCAGTCTGAAACGCGTCGACCGAGCTGGACGCCGTTCAGACAAATCTGACAGGGGCCGTACTCTCGCGGCCCGAAACCCGCCCACGTGGCGCAACAACCAACAGACCCTAAATGGCGTCCACACAACCTGACGCCTTTTGAAAGGCGTCGAGCAGTGCTGACGCCATTCAGTCAGCAATCTCAAGACCCCCCACAGGGTCCAAACCAAGGGATCCGGCCCGAACCCGACCCGAATACAGAACCCGAAACCTCAGTCCTTACACTAACTGCCCATCAGTCTCGGGATGATAAGCCGAGCTGAAGGCTAACTGCGTGCCCAAGGCCTTCTGAAAATTCTTCTAGAATCTATAAGTAAATCTTGGATCCCGGTCTGACACGATGGATAAGGACACCCCGTGCAAAGAGATGATCCGGTCCACAAACAACTTAGCTAACTTACCGACTGACCAGTCCTTCCTAATAGCCAGAAAGTGTGCCGACTTGGTCAATCGATCAACAATGACCCAGATCACGTCTCTTCTGCCAGGAGACAGGTAATCCCATCACAAAGTCCATAGTCACGTGTTCCCATTTCCATTCCAGGATCGGCAAAGGCTGCAACAATCCTCCTGGTCTTTGGTGTTCTGCCTTAACCTGCTGGCAAGTCAGACACCTTGTGTCGTACATTTTTTAGAGAAAAAATGCACTTGATCTTGATTTTTTGATTTTAGATTTAGATTTGTTATTTGTGCGCTCTACCAAACTCAATCAGATGATTGCGTAGTTCTTCGACCTAATCCCGCTACCCATAAATGGAATAACGTTAATTACATCCTCCTAAGAGGAAAATCCTTGATTAATCGTCGGAAGAATAGAATAACACCCTTTGAAATGATATAAGAAGGATATACAAGATTGCATTCGAAAAATGAATGAATTTCAGTTTTTATTTGAGAAGAAAACTCATTTTTTAGTTTAGAGTTGAGTCTGCACAAGACTTGATTTATTAATTTTTATTGGTGGATGATGATTAGAAATATTTTTAGTATTTTTGGATTGATTTATGGGGATGCATTGAAGATTTGTTGAATTTTTTAAGTTCGAAAGTGAACATGAAGTTGAGTTTGCACAAGGATGCGCTGACTCATTTATTGCCAATGAGAATGCTTGTCTTTATTATTTTGATTTTTGATTTGTAAGAGGAATGAAGATCTTTTTATGGCATTTTGATTGAAGTGGATGACATTTTTTATCAAGGAAGTCTAATAAACATTTCTTATTGTGTTTTTTCAGTTTTAAAGTGAAGAGATTTCATATTTGATTTGGAAGGTATGAAAAAGTGTTTTTTATGTTTTCTTATATGATTTGAGTGGAATATGCTTTAAATATTTATGCCTTTTATGTTTTGAATTTTGTAGGTTTTTAGAGAATGAGCAAGGTTGAAGTGAGGCTTCTTTTAGGTATTTTTTATATTTTACAAAAGGGCAAAAATGAGTTTTATTTGATTTTTTATTTATAGAAAGTATTTTATTTTTATCTTGAGGTTTTTTATTCAATTTTAAAGGAATTAGAGTTGAGAAGATTGGATTTTACCAATTAGGGGTTAACTCTGCGCAGGGTAGCGCAGACTCATTTGTCACAAGCTTATTTTTTAGTTTTTCAGGTAATTTTTAAGGAAAAGTTATAATTTTTTGTTCAGGTTTTAACTTATGGAAAATATATGTTTTGTTCTTAAGAGTTTGATTTGATTTGATGGAATTTTAATAGCCAAAATTCCAGATTTTAGGAATTTAAGGTTGAGTATAAGGCATAAATATTTGATTTGTTTATCAAAGTGTTTAGTATTTTTTATATTTTTTGTGAAAGAAGTTTTAAACTTTTATTTAGGTTTTTGACTTATATAAAGTTTGAAGTTTTTATTTAAATTTTTGGATTTAATTTGGAGGGAAATTAAGGTCAAAAAGACCAAATTTGGGATTTCAGGGTTGAGTTTGCGCTGGGTAGCGCAAACTCATTTGTCACCAAAGTGTTTTGAGTTGTTTTATGCATTTTTTCAAGAACAACTTGGTGTTTTTATTTGATATTCTGATAGATAAGAATAAACTTGATTTTTAGAGGGTTTTAGATCATCTTTTGGTGCTCGAGAAGTTGCTTTATTATTTTTTGTGAATTTCAAGTCTGAGTTTGTGCCAGGATGCGTAGATTCAAGTCTGAACTGTAGATTTTTTAATTATGAGTTGTTTTATTGGATTTTTGGTGGGATAACTTGATTTTATGTTTTGTTTGGTGATGATTTACAGATTTGGAGCTGCGGGCATGATTTGGGGGCCAAGAGATGAGCTTTTGGCCTTGAGATTGATGCGCAGACTTAAGTTTAAAAAGGATTTTGAGCAAGATTCTTAAAAAGATGGAACCTCCTAAAGTTGAGGGGAATTACAAGAGTTTCAAAGAGCTGGAGAGCTTCAAATATCAAGGAGACAAGAAAAATGGGTTTGAGTCTGCACAAGGGGTGCGCAGACTCAGCTGAACTTGTGATTTTGGTTTATTTTGAAAGGATTTGGATCCTTTTGTAAATGGATGTTTATTTAAATGACATGGGGTGTTTTATATATCATTGTGAGTGATTTGAGCAATTTGATTTATTGTTTAGTTGATTTTTTTCTTTTGAAATGAGCTTATGAAAGTTGTGTAGACTCAACTTGTGTTTGAAATTTTGTGTTTATTTAAAATAGAAGATGGCTATCTTAAATCTTTTTTGAATGAATTAACTTTAATTATTTGAGTTACTTGAACCATAAATGAGTCTATCAGCCCATGCAAGGACTCTTTTGACAGTTTTGAATTGAGTCTGCACAAGGGTGCGCAGACTCAGAACAGTGGCGCAGACTCAAGTCTGAAATTTGATTTTTGAATTTCCTGCACAGTTCAAGCTGTAATTAAATCCATCAATGGGTTAGTTTCAACCATTAAAGTTAGAATATGAAATTCGGAGTGGAGAGAAATAGATTGTACCCCATTCCCAATTGAATTTCCATAGTTATAGGTGCGCATACTCAAAATCTGAGCATAATTTCAGGTTTATACCTCTTTCAACTTGAAGTGATCCCCACAAATTTGGGGAGGATAACACTGAGAAATCTCAGAAGTTGAGTATGACTACATGAGACCTTTTCAAAGAGTGGTTCTTGTATGGATTTCTTTAAATGACATGATTTCTTCATATTTATCTCATTCTTCTTGGGTCACTTTATAAAGCATTAAAAGTGTTCAATATAGTGATTCTAAGTTGAATTTCAACCTTTCATTAAGAAAACCTAATGAAAAGGTTTAAGATCTTCATGAAGGAGCATGACATGAAGGGACCCGAAGGACCAACTCCCTTAAAGGGATATGTAATGACTACTGAACCATAGGGATGGCTATAAAAGGGGGGCGTGCCGAGCATCCAACCACTCACCCAAAGGGTGTCCTTAATGCCTTCAAGATGTAAGAAAAACCCACAAGAGAAAATCCAAAGCATCTCTACATTTGGGGAGCAAGGAACTCCACCAATTTCCCTAGAGGATCACATGTAGCCATGAACCATGGAGGTGGCTATAAAGCGGGGCGTGCCGAGCATCCAACCACTCACCCAAAGGGTGTCCTTAATGCCTTCAAAATGAAAGGGTTATCCACAGGGAATCACCCATTCCATTTCTACATTTGGGGAGCAAGGAACTCCACCAACTCATTAGGACTTCGGGACACATAATCTAAATAAACCCATAGAAATGGGAACACAAGAGTGATGTTTTTTGTATGAGGGCCCTTGATGGGTTACCCAACATGAGATTGCTGGCACCCTTAGATCGGGACATCCTTGAAAAACATCGAAAAATATTTAAAAGCTTAAAACATATGGCAAAATTTCGATTTGAAACATTAAGGGCTTTATAACCCAAAGTCCAATCCATTTAGGACCTTCATTGGGCCTCAAAGGGACAGCCCTAGGTCCAAGGAACCTTTGGACAACTTGGGGGAGGATCAAAGAATAACCTCCAGCCCAAAAACCCACTTGGAAGAGGCGCAGACTCAAAACCTGCAACTGACGCTGTAGCACCTTCAAACCCTAGACTCAGACTGAAACCCGGATTTTCCATAAAAAATGGGTTTAAAATTAACCCAAATGATAGAAAATAAGGTATAAAAGGTACAAGGCCTAAAATATTTATTTAAAATATATTTTAGATGCATTTCTTTAGGTCATGAAACTTGAATATGAACATATGAGAAACTTAACCATACTTTTATCTTTTCCATGGATCTCTCCTTCTTGGCTCCATGTTAGAGGGTTTCTACCCAAAGAAGCTCATCCTCAACTAGTGAGGGAACCTCCTTGAGAACCTCTAGGGCCTAAACCCTTAGTCATTAAAGGAAAAAAGGTCCAAACAAAACCCATTTGGCTCCAATATGAAAACAGAAACTTAGATCTGAATATATATGAAACTTAGGGGATTTCTCTTGATGTTTGGCCTTAGGGGAACATCATCCATGGAGGGGATGTGCTCCTAAGGGTCATGGAAGGCCAAGCCACCTTGAAAAACCCCAAAACCAAAGACAAATAAATGAAAAACCAGTTTTCAGGAAATCTGGACAGCAAAGCACATTTCGGGTCATATCTCCATATTTAGGGGGTTCTAAGACTTGAGGAGACCATTTATATAAACTAGAAAGGCCCCTATACCTTCCCCACATGAAAAAAACATGCCTTATGAAGGAAAAAATAACATAAAAGCAAGATAACCAACAGATTTACAAAACAGACACAAGAAATTTGAACTTTGCATTTCATTGCTTTCAATCACCATGGATGAACATCAAGGGGAAGATAGAAGTTTCTATGAATATCAAAATGAAGGAAAACATTATAAGAAAGCAAGGAGACAGAAAGAAACCCCTTCTTTATCCCCACTCTACCTTGGAGAGGGGATGAGAAGGGAGAATGGCTCTTGAAGCCTACAATCTTGCTCTCTTCTTCTCTAGAACTCTTCCTTTCTTTTTTTCTTCTTCTCTAACTCTTTTTTCTCTCTTGGGATACAAGAAATGGAGGGGAAGGAGGAGGGAGACGTGCTCCTCCAAGCTCTCTCACTTTTCTTCTTCTCTTTTCTCTTTTTTGGGATTTTTGTCTCCAACTTTTTCTTGTAGAAGATGGGGGTTCTTTTATAGATAAAGTTGGGTTACTTTTTGTGGGTAGATTAGGCATCCATTAGCCTTAAATCAGGGATAAGAAACCCCTCTTAAGAGCCCTCCAATGAGGTTACAACACTTGGAGAATCATGATTGGTTTCTCGTTTTGCTTTTCACCTACCCTCTTCTAGAAGAATCTTGAGGGGGGGACCTGCTTTTCTTCTTATCTTCCTTTGGGCAGATTTAACCATAAGTCAAAGGGATAAGAATAGGCCATAGGGGAGACAATTTGGGCCCTTTTGAAGGCTGCCACGAAATTGGGCTTTGGCCTTTACTTTTTGGGCCCAAATTGGCCCTATTGGGCTTCTTTTGCTTGAGATAATAGGCCTAGGCCTGCCCCCTTGGATTTCTTCATCATTTGGGCTGAAAGTAACCCCTTTTTTACTTCTTTGGACTTGCAAGAATGGTCATGACAGCTGTCCATTAACTTTCTTCACTTGGGCCTTCTTTTAAAAAAATTGCTTGGACCTCCTTTGCTTGAGATAATGGGCCCAGTTGCACCATTGGATTTCTTCATCATTTGGGCCCTAGAGTGGCCCCTTTTTGATTCATTTGGCTTGCAAAATTGGGCTTAGCTGCTACCCCTTAAATCTTCTTCATTTGGGCCTTCTTGGACAATCTTTGCACATTTGTTTGGACCTCCTTTGCTTGGGATAATGGGCCCGGTTGTGCCATTGGATTGCTTCACCATTTGGGCCATAGAGTGACCCCATTTTTTATTTATTTGGCTTGTAAAATAGACATGATTGCTGTCCATTAATTCTTCTTCACTTGAACTTTCTTCGAAAAATTGCTTAGACCTTTCTTACTTGAATTAATGGGCTCGGTTCTTCCTTTTAATTCTCTTTGATTTGGGCCTTCTTTGTTGATCTTTAGACTCTTCTTCTTGTTCAATTTTTTGGTGACAACAAATGCCCCCCACGCATGCGGCTCACGTACGGAGGCTGGAGGCGACGAAGTGAGTTGTATGCGTGGCCCATTGTCACGTACTTTTCCCATTTAAGCGGCTCACAGTTTAAAACCGGCCCCACTTAACGGTCTTGATTCACCCCTTAAGGACTTGTTTTGCTTGAGGACTACTGCAATCACTAGGATTCCTTCTTGAATTTGTTTCCGCGACTAACTCAGATCAGGTCTCGAGCTTCGGGCAATTATAAGTTAATATACCCTTTCAGTCTGCGCCAGTCCAGGTTTAACTTGGGCTTTAAACTGACCGTATTTCTTGAATTTAGAGGATGGGGCATGTGCCCTTTGAGTCTGTACTGGTTCAGGCTTCAATTCGGCTCCAAACCCAACCATATATGTTGAATTTGAGAGAAAGGGGCAGATCCCCTTGAGTCTGCGCCGGTTCGGTTTCATTTTGGCTTTGAACTGGTTCGCGTATGTGAGGTTTGAAAGAGGGGGGCATATGCCTTTGAGTCTGCGCCGGTTCAGGCCTTGGACCGGCCAGGGCTTCAAGAACCAGCCCGGTCGGTTATAAAAAGGGAAGGGGGCGGGCCTTTCTCCCTGCTTTTTGCTTTCCTGCTGGGGGATTCTGAGCCTCACCCGACTCTTCCTCTTCTTCCTCTTGCCATCGCCGGTGGACGAAGCTGCCGGAGCTGCGGGAGCAGGCCCTTGCCGCCGCAGATCGCCGCCGTCGAGCTTCTCTCCTTCTTCCCATCGTCGCCGGCGCCACAGCAGCTATCAGGGAGCGCCATTGCCGACGAGAGCTGCCGCTGCTGCCGTCTGTGGTTGGCCCTCCGCCGCTTGGGGGGTGCCATTTGCTTGGCCCGTCGGTCGCCTCCTCTTCCCTTGGGCGGTGACAACGCTGCAACTCTGTTGGGGAGCGTTGTTGCCATCGCTTGTATGTGTGCAGGCCATCGGGTTCAGAACCACAGGTCGTGCTTCCCTACTTCTTCTTCGTTGGCTGCATCGCAGGGTCTTGAGGAGAGCACCGTTGCTGTTGGAGAAGAGGTGTTGTCGCACCAGGATTTTTCAGGTAAAAGGTGAAGCCTTTCTTGGGTTTTTTGGCCGGTAGGACTGGTTGTGTGTTGTTAGCCGCCATTGATTTGGGCATGGGGAGAGTGAAGAGGGTCTCTTCTGTCTTGTTTGATGTTCTAACATTTTTTCTTTGTCTTCTTTTTGCAGGAAATTGACTTTGGATCCCTCCATCTACAGTAGGCGCAGACTCACTACTGTAGCACTGCAAGTCAGAAGGCTCTTCTTCAGCATACCTGCTGTTTGACTTTGGCAGTTCCCACGGGAGCAATCCCTGGGGCTGCGGCTTCAGTACCTAGTCCCGGTTGTAGCTCGGCTCTTGGGAAGTGGGTTATTGGAATGCCATTTCTACACCCCTTTGTCTTTGACATGGGCCTTCTTCTTATCGGAGCATCTCGGTTTGTCCCGGATGGCTCTCGATAAAATTTTAACAGCCTTCTTTTAAGGGGAGATGCTGCCGAAATTTCAACAGAATTTTCTTTTTCGAGAAAGGCTTTTTGCATTCAATTTGACTTATTGTCTCTTCTCTTTCAGTATAATGGCTTCTCAGGGGAAAGACAAAGCTGTGATGCCCGAGACTGTCTCCGAAGATGTGCCAGTTTCTCCAACATGGTCTTCTGAACAGATTCCTATGATGGCTGAAGAGAGTGGGCCTGTGATAAGTCCCTTTTACTTGACACCTGCAGCAGGCATAGATAAGGACAGTGAACTACTGCAATTTTTTGAGGTTGTTGTTTTGGACCATCCCTTTGCCGATGAATCAGATGGCAAGGTTGATAAGAGCAGGCTTGTCTTTTCAGAAGGATTCTATAAATATAGATGGGACAAAGATTATCCAGTTCACTTTCCCAGTGATCAGCATTTGTACAACTTCTTGCTTGACTTCAAGGTCAATGGAGTGCGTTCTGAAAGGAGGGCTTTTTATGCCGAGGATGCCATTCTGAAATTTTGAGACAACCTGAGGGGAACTGTAACTCGTGGCGAATCTTTGTTCAAGCCAGGTTATGCTAAAGACATGCTTATGCCCAGTGGGACTAATATCATGCGTCCTCAGGACGGCATTTTGACCCACTCACCTTCATTTATTCCTACCAAGTGGGGATATGACAGAGGTATCCCAGACTCGAAGTGGAGGCGGCATGGGCTATTTCTTTCTCCATGTAAATGGGGCTTCAGAGAAGAGCCATTGATTTTTGACTATTTAGCCATGAGGTTTAGATTGAATGCAGCAATGGGCTGGTTTGGTGACTTGAAGCTTAAATCCGGCCACAGTTTCACATAATATTTTCTAGAGTACACTGATTATATCTTGAAGCATTACCATGATTTGTTGAGCCGAGTAGATCTTCTCGGTAGTGTAGATACGCTAATTTTGACATCATTTCGAGTAAATTTCATATCATATAATAATGCCTCAGAATAGTCTGATATTTAATCATTGATTAATTTTTATTGATCTTTTTGAGTGTCGGGTTTAACGGACATGTTTAAGTTAATCAATTAAATTGATTTTAACTCAAATTTCAGTTAAAATATGAAGATGTCTAAAAGACGTCGACCTATGTAGACGCTATTTAGAGTTTATTCTTATTTTAACGTTTAAATTTGAATTTTAATCAGTTGATTAATTAGATAAAAGGCGTCTGTAAGCTACGACGCGTTTTAGGTTTCCTAGGCTATTTCTACTTCTCTTCCGGATGTTTATCCTTATCTTAATTAGTGTAAAAGACGTCTATACATGTAGATGCATTTTAGCTAATATAGATAAAGATAAGTATTCCCGGATGTTTATCCTTATCTTAATTAATCTGAAAGGCGTCAGCTATGGTGGACGCGTTTTAGATAATAACAGATAAAGATAAATTAATATGTATTTATCTGTTGGATAAGATGGATAAATCCCAAGTTTTTCCATGTAAATCCGCGGACACAGAAGAAGTCTATAAATACCTTGCATCTTGAATGGTTAAAAAAAAAAGAAGTTAAGTTAGAGTTGGTGATCGAAGCTCAAATAGAAACTGGGGAAAACGTGTCGTCTAAGCCCGACGTCATTCAGACGACAAGACTGGGCCGTACTCTGACAAACCAGGCTCGTACTATAAATGGCATCGTCCATACAAGACGCCATTCAAACGATAAGACCGGGGCCGTACACTCGCGCCCCAAGGCTAGCCCACGTGGCACAGTCTAAAACACGTCCACGCTGTTGGACGCCGTTTAAACCACGTCGAGCTTGAAACTTAGCCCCAGCCCCACCAGGGCGCAACTAAGGGATCCGACCCCGAAACTGATCCGATAATCGGATCCGAAACCTCAATCCTTACAACTTAGGTTGCTCCCATTTTCACATAAGGCAGCCCGAGGTGGATAGAGGTCAAAATTGAAATGTCGAGGATGCCTCTTCCATCAATTTCGCTACCCATCAGGCCAAAGCCATACTTCAACCCACACGAACTATTATCTGTGCACCACGACCCCCATCATCAAGCCAACCTTCCCCATATTGCCAGTCACCATCCCAGCTCATCCACCTCCATCAAAATCCCTCATCATACAACCAACACCATGTAACCGCACCATTCCACAATCAAATAACCCATCCAATCCTCACCCCTTACCATCAAAGCCACTCTTGTGCATTCCTACTTCCACACCTATCAACACTCCACAACACTCCAAGCCACTTATCCGCATCCCTTAACCACACCAACACTAGTCCAATCTCCTCACCCTTTACCAACTAAGCCTCTCATCATCAAACTTTTGGCCGTCAAATCATAAGCATCCCAAGAAGAGTCTACCTCGTCCAACGAACACAGCCTTTGGTGCTCTAGAGTCAGAGGATATTCAACAAAGTGTTTCTATAATCTTTTGACCATGAAAATCTACAGCAAAATCAAGAAGAACAGTCTATTGAGGAAAGCATGCCGAGAACACAGTATGACCTATTGAAGTGTTTGGACAAGACACCAGCTCATATGCCTATTCTTGAACTGATCAAATGGTCAAAAGCTCATTAGAAAGCCCTTATGGAATATTTGCAAAGAGTGATGGTCAATGAGGATGTCCTAATCGATAAAATCACCATTGTATTGGCTCCAACCAGTGATCAGCTGGTCATAGCATTTCATAACTTTGAATTAGCACCCTTGGCAGCTCTAGGAATGGCTTTGAGTATCACCGTGAATATCCCCCAGGTAGCGGTAGATGGTTGCTTAATTAACACTAGTGCTTCTATTGATGGGTTGCCTCCCCGTACTTTGAAGTTGTGCAGGATCCTTGAAAAGGAATGGATACCCTCTCCTATCTCAATCAAAACATATGATAATACTATAAGGGAACCATTTGGCATGGCCACCTTGAAAGTGGAACTGGGCCCAGTCTCCTTGACCACTAAATTTCACATCCTTGAGATTGACCCGTGACTAAAAGGCATTCTTGCTTGTCCTTATGTTAAAGCCCTTGAAGTTGTCCCCTCTATGAATCACCAATGTCTTAAATTCTCATTCAAAGGACGAGTTGTGAAGGTCACTAGTATACCTATCCTTGCCACTTGTTAGAATTGGGTGGCCTCAAAGCCAATCATTGTACATTCTAGTTCAGATTATTAATAAAGGCAATTATTTCTTCATTTAATAGTTCTCGCAAACGACTATCGTAATGAAGGTCCATAGACAAAAGTATGGGATATTGAATCATGATGAGATCGTGATAGTGAGATCAATATCCTATGGCAATTGTCTTAAATAGTTCTCGATCATAGGATATTTGTGATGGACATTAAATATCCAATAAGATCGACACAAGTTATGTCTGCTCATATGATGAGGGTGAATGATCTCACATTCACTCGTGTGGTGACACTAAGACAAACAAGTGGGTGCTCATTAGAGAATGAGTTCACTGAACAGACCCAAATAAGAATTCCTAGATGGTAATTATACCTATTAGTCAACCAGGGAATTCAATCGTTGCAGTAGCACAGTTGGTCCTTTGACCTGAGTCACCAATGATACCTTGTTTGTGGACCATTGTATCCTGATTCTCTGACTCGTGGACTTTAACCATTAAGCCCACCATAATCGGTCTTTCAGATATAGTGGAAAGCTTGCGAAGGTAATTGAGTGAACAACAAGGGATCACTCACTCTTGGTATAAGACTGGAGAGAGAATGTCCTATGGATGTGTACACAGAAATCCCTGGCCAGGGTCAAATGAAAGAGATGTCTTTCTAGATATTAACTGTGTACTGGAATCCATCTAGATAATGCGATAGAGGGTTTGACTATAAAACCATACCCTTGCGTTATCGGGACATTGTATGAGTGAAGGATTATATATGTGCGGCATCTGCAGACGGAAAGGTTCAATTGAAGGGAACAGTATCCCTTATATCTTCTGGGATCATGAGGTAGTGTTTGGTGCTGTTCATGATCAGAAGGCCAAGTGATTTAATCATCAGATGATAATTCACTTGTTTATTAAATTAATCATTTAACATGTGATGTTTAAATGTTAATTAGTAAATATTAAACTCAAGAAACAGTTCTAAGTTTAATGGGCCTGCAATCGGACTGATATATGGGCCTAGAGGGTCACACACATAAGAGTTCTCGTCAGACGGTGAGAGATGTTAAATTTCATGCTTATCTGGGTTTTTGTGGAAAGCTGCAGGATAAACATGAAGATTTAATGGAGAATTATCCAAGGCCAAACTCTTGGATAATCATAAGGATTAATTGTTGTGCTTATCCTTATTTCTATATAAGGAGGGCCAAGGGGGAGTGATAAAAAGTTAGTTGGACGAATTTTACTCCCCAGATTCTCTCTCTCCTCTCTCTCTCTCCTTCTTGTAGTGGATCTGTCTCTCTCCACGCATGGTGGATCTGAGATTTGGTCGGAGCACTCAAGTCGAGGAGGAAATCGCGTCTGCTGCGGGAACTCGTGTGGATACCTCTAGAGATCGTGCGCGTGCGCGATTAACGAGTCGGCATCATCCACGGGATATTCGAAACCCCGCAAAGGTGAAGAACTGTTCTTCCCGCTTAGATTTTAATGTCCGTTTTACGACCCCAGCAACCTTTACAATGGAATCATTTTTATTTCCGCTGCGTTCATGGCGATTCCTAACAGTGGTATCAGAGCCAGGTTTGCTGGTTCGGTTGTAAAACGGCACCGTTTTGTGTGTTTTCTCGTTATGCGTGAAGAACCCGTATTGTATGTGTTCTTAAGTATAATCCGATTAAAAATGACAGATTAGTGTTCATATGATGATGACAATCGATTTGATTATTTTTCTGTATTTTTCAGATTTTTATTTGGGTTTTTCGGAGTTCTTCATGTGATGATGAACTGGGGTACTTCGGCGGCTTCGTACGTGCATTCCAAGTGTTGGGATGGCGGCCCAGATGTCTGGATCTATTGGTGATAGTCACCACTTCGCATTGGGCATGGAGATCGGCACCGGAGTGCCCTTGGAGGTTGTCAAAATCGAGCCCAAAGTTGGATTTAAAACCCTGCAAAATCAGATTTTGGAAGGGTTTTGGGCTTAATTTGTCACCTCACCGGAGGCCGCCGGCGGCCCTGCCGGCGGCGGGCACGTCGCCGGCGCCGGGGGCACCGCCGGCCGGGGCCGCCGCTGCCGGGGGGGGGGGGGGGGGGCTGGCCGCCGGCGCCACCGCCCTGCAACCGCCGTCGGGTTGAAGGGTTGCAGGTTTAGGGTTTGGAAACAAACAGGGCCGGTCGAATGCTGGCTGAACGGGCCGGACCGCCTGGTCCTGACCCGGTCGGACCGGGCGGCGCCCTGGCCGAGCCAGGGTGCGACCCTGGCCGAGCCAGGGTGCGCCCCTGGCCGAGCCAGGACTCGACCCTGGCTGAGCCAGGGTTCGACCCTGGCCGAGCCAGGGTCCTAGGTCCGGGCCGTTTGGGCCTTAATGGGCTGGGCCCATTTTCTGAATTTTAAAAATTGTTTTAAATGCATGTTTAACCCCATTAAACCCAATTTTAGCCCGTTTTAGCCTGTTTTAAAATTGTTTTAAAACAGTAAAATTATAAGAATAATTAATAAATGTTATTAATTAATTTTTATGATTATTAACAGCTTATTAAAGTGTTTAATAACTGTTAGTCTATTAAAGGGCTTTATAATTAATGGGTGTTAGTTAATTATTTAAAATTATTTTAGATAATTAATTTCCCTGTTAATTAATTAGTTTAAAATTATTTTAAACTGATTTCATGCATAACTTGATTACTCTTAATGTTCAAATTGTTTGAATCATTATTTAGATTAACTGAATGGTTTAGTTAGTTTATTTGTCATTAATGTTTTGAATATCATTGATGATGCTGAAATAAATGTTATTTCGAAAACTAATTGGTATTATAATTTTATATTTATAAAATTTAATACCAAACAACAATTATGTGATGATTGTGATGCATGTGATGTATTTTATGGTGGGATGATCATGGACTTAGAATTTTCATGTGATGAATGATGTGAATGGATGCGATGCTTATTTCATTTGGTATTTTAAATAAGACCTGCATGTCCTCCTCTCTCTTAATCCAAGTGTACTTTCTACCTTCCTATAAGATTGTACTCCCCTTGATAAGATCAAGGTTTCTAAGTGTTTAAATGTACATTTGTGGACCTACGAGTCCTGAATTTCATATTTAAATGTATCAGATTAAGTTAAGAGGACGGGATCTTCTGAAGACACCTCTGGTGGGAGGACTCGCATCAAATGGAACCAGTGTTGCTGTTTTCACATTAGGATCCTATTATGGATCATCGTTTGGCTCCGATGATTCCATAGTAGTTTAAGCAGTCCATGATCATCCCCATTTAATTTTTCTGCATATATGTGATGTTTGCGGACCATGCTATCTTTTATATATATTTCTATTAAGTATATTGATACTTCAAATTGAAATACTATTGATAGCACGATTTTTACAAATCAAAATAAAAAACACTCTTTTAAAACTTAAGTTGTAAACGTAAGATATTCAGAATAATCCATGTAACCCACCATCATTATAGATCTTAGCATAATTCTTATCTCAAACGGATTTGTTGTGCTACCACAAGGTCTGTTTGATTTAGAAATTAAACTAGGTCTACGACATGTGATGTCATTAAGATGAATTGACAAATAGTGTAGTTTTGTTGTGCTACCACAAGGATTGCACTATGAATTCATGTCATCTAAGTAATGATGGATAAACTTAACTGAATCAAATTGATTTGTTGTGCTACCACAAGGTCATTCTGATTCAGGGGTTAAATCGATCGGATATTGCAAAACGTTGCAACTGTCAAGAGTTGACTGCCTAAGGGACTTGATGTGATTTGTTGTGCTACCACAAGGTCACATGCATGTTGCCTGAAGGATTCTGATCCCCACTAGGAGATCACCGGAATCTCCCGTTCTGTATCTTAGAGGGTAATACAGATCGCCGAAAAATAGTGGGAGTATAAATCTAGATTAAAAGTCCTAAATCTAATTTTAAGAACTATCTGCTCATTTTATATATTTCCATGTAGGTCGCTATGTCGTCACCTAACCCCCTCCGTTGCATACTTAATGCAAACAAACTCACGGGACCAAATTACATTGACTGGTTACGCAACCTGAAGACTGTCCTCAGGTGCGAAAAGCTAGTCTATGTCCTGGATCAACCAGATCCAGTGCAACCCGGTGATAATGCTAACGAAGATGAATTAATGATGTATGAAAATTGGAAGGAGGAATCTGTCAAGGTCCAGTGTTATATGCTCGGTTCAATGAATAATGAACTGCAGCGACAGCATGATAACATGGAACCTAAGACCATTCTGAATTACCTACAAGAGTTGTTTGGTGAACAATCAAGAACAGAAAGGTATGAGATATCTAGGAAATTGTTGAGGACCAGAATGAGCGAGGGCACATCTGTGCAAACTCATGTGCTCAAGATGATAGAGTGGATTGAGAGGCTTGCTGTGCTGGGCTTTGTTATGAACAATGACCTGAGCATTGACTTAATCCTACAGTCCCTTCCAGATTCATTTTCACAATTCATTATCAACTTCAATATGAACAAAATTGAAGTTTCACTAGCTGAGCTGGTCAACATGTTGAAGACAGCAGAGGGCACTATCCAGAAAGATAAGCCAAATGTAATGCTTGTTGGTAAGTCCAACAAGAAAAGAAAAGCTGGACAGACCTTTAAGAAAGGTAAGCCTAAGAAGCAAGTGAAAAGCAAACCGGCGGCACAAAAGGACAAAGCTAAAGTCAATGATAAAGGTCAGTGTTTCCACTGCCATAAAAAAAGGTCATTGGAAGAGAAACTGCAAGATTTATCTTGCATAAAAAGCAAAGGAGAAGCTTGGTGAAGCTTCAGGTATTCTCATGATCGATCTTAACTTGTCCTATAGAGAATCAACATCCTAGGTATTAGATACTGGATGTGTTTCTCATATCTGCAATAACTTGCAGGTGTTAACGAGTAAAAGAAAATTGAACCGCGGAGACGTGGATCTGAGGCTCGGAAATGGAGCAAAAGTTGTTGCGTTAGCTGTGGGGACAGCAAGACTTCAGATGTCGTCAGGAGACTCTTTGGAACTGATAGATTGTTATTATGTTCCAACCATTATTAGGAATATCATATCTATTTCATGTTTAGATAGACAAAGATATTCTATGAAGCTAGAGAATAAAGGTTGTTCAATTTATCAAGGAGACAAATTGTTTGCTTCCGGATATTTATTGAATGGATTATATTTACTTGATATTTCATATGATGTTTGTCTGGTAAATAATTCTCTTGAACGCTTAGATAAGGATGTGAATAAATCGTACCTATGGCATTGTAGGCTAGGTCATAAAAACGAGAACAGGATCATAAGGTTGCAAAAGAATGGTTATCTTGATCCATTTGATTATGAATCATTTGCAACCTGTGAAGCTTGTCTCATGGGAAAGATGACCAAAGCTCCATTCTCAGGACATGGAGAAAGAGCTAAGGACTTATTGGAACTAATACATAGTGATGTATGTGGTCCAATGTCCACTCATGCTATGGGTGGTTACTCATACTTTGTTTCATTTACAGATGATTTCTCAAGATATGGCTACATATATTTAATGAAATATAAGTCAGAAGTCTTTGATAAATTTAAAGAGTTTCAAAACGAAGTTGAGAACCAGACTGGAAAGAGTATTAAAACTCTTCGATCAGATCGAGGGGGTGAATACTTAAGTACAGAATTCACAGAATATCTTAAGGATAATGGTATTTTGTCTCAGTGGACTCCTCCCTATACACCTCAGTTAAATGGTGTATCGGAAAGGAGAAATCGTACTCTATTAGATATGGTACGATCCATGATGAGTTATGCCAAACTTCCAATCTCTTTATGGGGATATGCACTGTTGACTGCTGCATATCTATTGAACAAAGTTCCTAGTAAGTCAGTACCTTCCACTCTATATGAGATATGGAAAGGAAAGAAACCAGACTTTAAGCATGTTAGAGTCTGGGGTTGTCCTACACATGTCAAAAGACATGATCCAGACAAACTGGATTCCAGGACAGAGAAATGTAGATTTGTGGGATATCCAAAAGAGAGTTTTGGATATTACTTCTATCAACCCAGCGATCAAAGGGTGTTTGTCGCAAAAAGAGCTGTCTTCTTAGAGAAAGAATATCTTTTAAAAGAAGACAGTGGGAGCAAGATAGAATTGGAAGAAATTCTAGACTCACAAATCAACAATGGTTTATCTACTGAACCATTGACTCAAGGACTTGTTCAAGATGATACACAAAAGGTTCGCAGATCAGGTAGAGTGCCTAAGCAACCTGAAAGATATGTTGGACATATCGATGAAGGCAAACCAAAAGTGCACTTAAATGAGGATGATGATCCTCAAACCTACCTTGAAGCCATAAATAGTCATGAATCAGAAAAATGGCAAGAGGCAATGGATTCTGAAATTCAGTCCATGTATGCCAACCAAGTTTGGAACTTGGTTGATCTGCCAGAAGGTATGGTACCTATTGGTAGTAAATGGATCTTTAAAAGAAAGATCGGGGCAGATGGACAAATTGACACATACAAGGCAAGGCTTGTAGCAAAAGGATATTGTCAAAGGCAAGGTGTTGACTATGATGAAACCCTTTCTCCAGTTGCCATGATTAAGTCAATGAGAATACTTCTTGCTATCGCTGGATTCTATGATTATGAAATATGGCAAATGGATGTGAAAACAGCTTTCCTTAACGGGAACCTTCAAGAAGAGGTGTATATGATACAACCTGAAGGGTTCACTTCCAAAGAGCATCCAAGCAAGGTATGCAAGCTGCAAAGATCCATCTATGGATTAAAGCAGGCATCCCGAACTTGGAACCTAAGATTTGATGAAGCAATCAAATCTTATGACTTCATTAAGAATGAAATGAACCTTGTGTATACAAAAAGGTTAGTAGGAGCGCAGTTACATTTCTGGTGCTTTATGTTGATGACATTCTACTCATTGGGAATGATGTAGGAATGTTGTCATCGGTAAAGGCTTGGTTATCCAAAAACTTCTCCATGAAAGATTTGGGAGAAGCATCCTATATTCTGGGAATAAGGATCTATAGAGATAGGTCCAAAAGGATGCTTGGATTATCCCAATCTATGTACATAGATACCATAGTCAAAAGGTTTGGCATGGAAAATTCCAAGAGAGGCCTCGTTCCTATGAGGTATGGAATTTATCTCTCTAAAGAAATGTCTCCCAAGACACCTGAAGAGAGAGCATACATGGATAGAGTTCCTTATGCGTCGGCAATAGGATCTATCATGTATGCAATGCTATGTACTAGGCTTGATGTGGCACACCCACTAAGTGTCACCAGTAGATATCAGGCTGATCCAGGTGAGGAACACTGGAAGGCGGTGAAATGTATCCTTAGATACTTGAGAAGGACTAAGGATCTATTTCTCGTTTATGGAGGAAACGACTTGGAACTTCGAGGATTTACTGACTCGAGTTTCCAGTCGGATATGGATGACAGCAAATCCATGTTTGGATTTGTGTTCATGTTAAATGGAGGTGCAGTAAGTTGGAAGAGTTCCAAACAGGAAACTACTGCAGATTCGACGACCGAAGCAGAATACATTGCTGCAGCTGAAGTGGCCAAGGAGGCGGTTTGGATGAAGAAGTTCATCTCGGCGCTTGGAGTCGTTCCAAGCATTTCAGATCCTATTCCATTATTGTGTGACAACAATGGGGCAATAGCTCAAGCGAAGGAGCCCAGATCACATCAGAAGTCAAAGCACATTCTGAGACGATTTCATCTGATTCGTGAGATCATCGCCCGAGGAGATATAGTAGTTGAGAAAGTCTCATCTGAAGATAATGTAGCAGATCCCTTGACTAAGCCATTGTCTCAAAACAATTTAGAACGTCACCTTAAGTCTATGGGACTTAGACACATGGGTGATTGGCTATAGTCCAAGTGGGAGAATGTTAGAATTGGGTGGCCTCAAAGTCAATCATTGTACATTCTAGTTCAGATTATTAATAAAGGCAATTATTTCTTCATTTAATAGTTCTCGCAAACGACTATCGTAATGATGGTCCATAGACAAAAGTATGGGATATTGAATCATGATGAGATCGTGATAGTGAGATCAATATCCTAAGGCAATTGTCTTAAATAGTTCTCGATCATTGGATATTTGAGATGGACATTAAATATCCAATAAGATCGACACAAGTTATGTCTTCTCATATGATGAGGGTGAATGATCTTACATTCACTCGTGTGGTGACACTAAGACAAACAAGTGGGTGCTCATTAGAGAATGAGTTCACTGAACAGACCCAAATAAGAATTCCTGGATGGTAATAATACCTATTAGTCAACCAGGGAATTCTATCGTTGCAGTAGCACAGTTGGTCCTTTGACCTGAGTCAACAATGATACCTTGTTTGTAGACCATTGTATCTTGATTCTCTGACTCGTGGACTTTAACCATTAAGCCCACCATAATCGGTCTTTCAGATACAGTGGAAAGCTTGCGAAGGTAATTGAGTGAACAACAAGGGATCACTCACTCTTGGTATAAGACTGGAGAGAGAATGTCCTATGGATGTGTACACAGAAATCCCTGGCCAGGGTCAAATGAAAGAGATGTCTTTCTAGATATTAACTGTGTACTGGAATCCATCTAGATAATGCGATAGAGGGTTTGACTATAAAACCATACCCTTGCGTTATCGGGACATTGTATAAGTGAAGGATTATATATGTACGGCATCTGCAGACGGAAAGGTTCAATTGAAGGGAACAGTATCCCTTATATCTTCTGGGATCATGAGGTAGTGTTTGGTGCTGTTCATGATCAGAAGGCCAAGTGATTTAATCATCAGATGATAATTCACTTGTTTATTAAATTAATCATTTAACATGTGATGTTTAAATGTTAATTAATAAATATTAAACTCAAGAAACAGTTCTAAGTTTAATGGGCCTGCAACCGGACTGATATATGGGCCTAGAGGGTCACATACATAAGAGTTCTCGTCAGACGGTGAGAGATGTTAAATTTCATGCTTATCTGGGTTTTTGTGAAAAGCTGCAGGATAAACATGAAGATTTAATGGAGAATTATCCAAGGCCAAACTCTTGGATAATCATGAGGATTAATTGTTGTGCTTATCCTTATTTCTATATAAGGAGGGCCAAGGGAGAGTGATAAAAAGTTAGTTGGATGAATTTTACTCCCCAGATTCTCTCTCTCCTCTCTCTCTCTCCTTCTCGGAGTGGATCTGTCTCTCTCCGCGCATGGTGGATCTGAGATTTGGTCGGAGCACTCAAGTCGAGGAGGAAATCGCGTCTGCTACGGGAACTCGTGTGGATACCTCTAGAGATCGTGCACGTGCGCGATTATCGAGTCGGCATCATCCACGGGAGATTCGAAAGCCCACAAAGGTGAAGAACTGTTCTTCCCGCTTAGATTTTAATGTCCGTTTTACGACCCATGCAACCGATACAATGGAATCATTTTTATTTCCGCTGCGTTCATGGCGATTCCTTACACCACTAACCGTACTTTCACAGTTGACCCCGCACCTCCCACTTTCCAGCCCATAAGCCTATACTGTCCCTTTTGGATACCTATAAATCTACCAATGATCCTTTGATGTCCAAAAATCCCTCACCAGCACATACTCCCATGCCTAAAAGGAGAAAGCCTATGGACACTTTGGGGTGGCACATCATGTTAAAAGTTTTCTATCAAGTCGGTAAAGGATTAGGGCCTCAATTGTAAGGAATCTAGAAGCCTGTCAAAGGTAAGAGACTCATACCAGGAAATGACTTAGGGTACAAGCCAGAGAAGGTAAGGAGAGAGATTACTCAACAAGAAGAAGATGAAGATGGCAACAAAGTTTGGAAGACTATGGTCACCCTGTCTAAAGAAAATAGGGATCCTCTGACTTGGAATCTCTACAGCCACTTCATTAGAGGGCTAGTAATACAGCATGGAGGTGAAAATATTGTCATTGTTACTTTTCACTCTTACTTCTATGATGTTCATGAGCGACACCTAGCCTGCCATGTTACCCCCTTGCTCACTTACCAGTCACTGAAGGCTCTGAGCCCTCTCAAAAGAAGGAAGATGGATGACGTAGAATCTGAATGGTACATGTGGGTTGATATGTGGGACCTTTATATTGCATTGAATTGCTTATTTCTGATGCCCATAGAGACAGAGTCACCACCACTTGCTCATGACATGATTGAGGGGGAGCTATTTTTGATAAAAGAATTATGTTGTTAGATGAAGCGAATGAGGGTGAGCCTAATGAGTCCTACAAAGAAGGCTTAACCATGGATAGACTTTGGCAAGACGCCTATCCCACCCATGTTTTCACCCTTCACTCTCTTTACACCCTGCTATGGACACCACATTGGACATGTTTGCTGACAAAGGACCTCTCGAGGGCCCCTTCAATCTTGGTCACCATCACCCTATCACTCCTCAAGTCTCGTGTACCTCCTGACCTATAAGCCCTCTATAATAAGATTTGGGACTTTCTTCTCTATGATTCGCCAAATCTTCTACCATCGGTGCCATATTCTTCTCCCTCTTACACTCATCACTTTTTTTTAATTGAAAATTCTCAAAAAAAATGTCATTTTCCCAATGAGGTCTCAAGTCCTTCAAGAGGAAACCCCATGCCTCTCCCTTGAGTGTGTGCCGCCATGTGAGCCACTCTTTCAACACTCTTTACTTTATCTACTCTACCCCTCCCGTGAGGGAATTTCATCTGTATCTTCGTTTGTACCCCATGATTCCCCATCTTCTTCCTTAGGTCAAGATACTAAGTCTGGAAGTAGCGAGTCTAGAGAAGTTAAGGTTAGGACAATTAGGAAGTCTAGAAAATTCAAGGATAGACAAATTCCATTTAGATACCTCCAGGATTTATTCATTAGATGCCAGGTTTGTTCTTAGATTCCTTAGAGTTTAGAGAATCATATCCAGTTGCTAGAAGGATGTGAGGATGATGATAATATTGATGATGACTATGGGGTATATGAACTTTTGCATGATAAATACCCCATTGAAGAGGGGAAGAAGGAGATGTGGATGCAGCCGATATGTATGCAAGTGGAGTGAAGATATTTAATGAACTTTCAGCTGATGTAGAAGAGCCTACCAAAGAAGTTAATTTGGGTACTGAGAAAGAACCTAGGATCGTCGTCATAAGTAGTAAACTTTCCCTATCAGATGAAGAAGCATTGGTCAAGGTTTTAGGAGATTATGGACACTTTTGCCTAAAGTTTTGAAGGCATGTCAGTTTTGGATTCCTCTTTAGTAGAGCACAGGTTGACACTGAAGCCAATAGCTAGTCCGATTAAGAAGAAGGTGAGGTGATTCTACCCACAAATGGCTCTAAAGATGAAATAAGAGGTTGATAAGTTGCATAAAGTCAAATTTATTAAGATTGTCTTCTATCCACAATAGGTGGCCAATATTGTCTCAGTTATAAAAAAAGATGGAAGAGTCGAAATTTGTACTAATTTTCAAGATCTTAGCATGGGATGTCCTAAGGAAGGTTTCTATTTGCCTCTCATTGATGTGTTAATTGATAATACAACTAGCTATGAGACTCTCTCATTTATGGATGGATTTTCTAAATATAATCAGATTCACTTGGCAGAATAAGATCATGAAAAGACTTCTTTTACTACACCTTGAGGGACGTATTGTTACGTAGTCATGTCTTTTGATTTGAAGAATGTTGGAGCCACCTATCAAAGGGGAATGATGGCAATATTTCATGATATGATGCATATATATTTGGAGGTGTATGTGGATGACTTACTTTAGAAGTGTAGAACTAGAATCCGACATGTAAAAGTTCTTGCGAAGGTGCTGCAGAGATCAAGAGAGCACAATCTGAAAATGGATCCGAGGAAGTGTGTATTTGGTGTTTCATCAATAAAGTTATTAGATTTCATAATAATTAAATAAGATATGGATAAGTAAACATTTTTAGCTGATAAATAGATAGAATTTGCACACTACATTTGCAATTTTGTATACAAAACATATGAAATGATAGATAAATCGATAATACTTTCAAATATATCAATTTTGTAAAATCGAAATTGAAAATATTATCATTTCATGAAATTAATTGAGTGTGACAATTTCATTCTCAATAAGGACTTATTAGTAAATATTTAATATATATCTGAATAATTTAATTGCCACATGGTCTTAATTGTTATTCTATGTGGATGCAGAAAATGAAGGGGTAGATGGCATAATGGTTAGACCACTTGAACTCCAATGAAGTGACCAGGGTTCGAGAACTAGTAGAAACAATATTTTATTTTCGTGTTTTCCTTTCAAATGGGGCTCACATGCCAACTAAGAGAGCGAGAGTGGAGGGAATTCTGAAATTTAAAAAAGAGAAGTATTTCTTTCAAAATTCAAATTTCAAAATAACCTTGATTATCTTTAAAGAGGATCTTATAATTAATGGGGAGTTTAATGCAAAAAATTAAAACCTCTTTATTACTTTTTTAAAATTCAAAATCCTACTATAATCTATAAAATCAAGGAGGAGGGTCAAAAAGGGTTTCTCATTCGGATTTTCTTCTTCAACCCTCCCAGCCGAGCCTCTCTCTCTCCCCCTCTTCCCCTCTCTTTTTCTGCAAATTTTTAGCTCTCCTCTTTCCCTCTCTTTGAATTTTTAAAAGCCTTTTACAATTTTTTTACCCTACGTTCTCTCCCTCTTCCAGACTTCTCTCTCTTCCCTGCACCTTCTCTCTCCCTTTCCTAGCACCCTCCCTCTATTCCCGCAGCGCTCTCTCTCTCTTCCCTGTGTTCTATCTCTCCCTCTATGTTCTCTCTCTCTCCCTTCGTGCCTCTCTATCTCTCTCTCCCCTTTCTCTCGGCTGCAGCTTGCCTTGGGGGCCTGCTGCCAGAGCCACGCGTTAGCACGTGAAGCACCCCGTCTACGGAACATCGTCGTTCGAGCCCCCCTTTGGCGGGAAGTGCCCCGCCAAGCACCGCCACGTAGAGCACCCGTCCGCACTAGCATCTGCAACCGCCACGTGGTACAGCCCCTGCGCTTCCCGCTCCCCAGCCGCCTTCGCCGTACCGCCACACGGCGGTCTCCAGCCTGCGCTGCCGGTGCACCACGCCTGTACGCGCCAGCACGCCGATTCAGTGAGCCAGCCCGCTCCCCTTAAGCCCCTGTTTGCCTCCTGCCACGCACCTTGGCGCATTGTGCCTGGCCCCTGAGCGTCTGCATCGTCCAGCTGTGTTGCTTCTGCCTTGGGTCTACTGCGCCTGTGTGCTGTCCTCGTAGAAGCTGGCTACCCTCAAAGCTTGCCTCTGCCTATTCTGCTCAATATTTTATGTCTGTTATTTTTGAGTTAATGTTTGCTAGGGGTTAATTTTGCAGCTTGTAGGGTTAAGTTATTTAAACCTAGATGTAATCTTTTATTAGTTGAAGGAATATTTTTTCTTGTTACTGTGTTATTTTCCTCTTAGTCTATCCCTCGCTTTTGTTAATTCAGAATTAATTTGGTTTAGTTTGACATACATGGTGTAGTTGATTACTTGGCATTAATTAGGTGATTTAAAAGTTATGGTAAATTTGTTTAGAGCTAGATAGATTAATTTGTTTTCAATGTTGAGTTTCAAAATCACATTTTTAAAAGAAGAGAATCAAGAACTCAAGTTTTCAATTCTAAAAATTCATTTCCCTGTGGATTCGACCCGATCTCACCACTTGCTATTTTCAAATAACTATGTGTGGGAATTGGAACTTAGGATTGGCGGTTTTTGTGCTTTAACGAGGGCATTTTAAATACAAATCAATTTTTGGCGCCGTTGCCGGGGAATTAAATTCTTAGTTTTGATAATTTTGGATTCAGTTGTGTATATCCATACTCACATTTATTTTTTTCTCTTGCAGATATTTTGAAAAAAAAACAGTGAAAAAGAAAAGGAAAACTTCTAATTGGTGAGTTTGTTCCAACTTATCATTTATTTTCTTTTTATTTTCAGATTTTGTTAGAATTGTCATAGAATCCATTAAAATTAAAATTTAGAAAAAATAAAAAATACTCATTTCAAGATTAGAAATAAAACCTTCATGTTTTAGGACATGTATCATTTAGGAATGCATTAGTTTTTATATTTTTGTCATTTTACTTTATGATACATTTAGCCAATAACATGTTCATGCATTGTTATCTTATTTTTGGCATAAAACAAACTTGTTTGAATTGTGGTGAGTATCTCATTGTTAAAATATTTTAAGGGTATCTTCATAACAAGATAAGGTAGAGATTTCATCACCCTTCTTTGGCCCACAAACCACCAACATTTCATCTTGCATTTCCCCAAGCCTAATGAAATCAAATAGCAATTGAACCTAGGGTTCATACTGTGATTGGACCAAGCTATGAATTTGCTTCTATTTTGGGCGTCGGTGTCTAGGCTAGAGGTTACAAAGGCAAACGCTAAGTGGGCAAGTGGTTATTTAATTAGGTTCCTACGATAGTAGGGGGAGCCTCCTATTACCCCACCTCTTACCTGGCCGTTGATCCTTCGTGGATGTGATTTACAATGAATAGTTACTTTGTGAGAAAATTCATCTTTAGGTCTAGGTTGCACTTAGGTCATTAGGTTAATTGTTTTCAACTTGTTTGTCTTTGCATAAAAAAATAAAAACAAAAATAAATATTCTTCTCTCTCCATCCAGTGTATGCTAGGTAGAAGATCTTAAAATCTAGATATCATCAATCTCATTCAAGATATTGAGAGATATCTACATCACCAAAGTCATCTTCAACATCAAATAGCTGGAAATAATCAAGAACTGCTTAAACAGATGAAAGAATATTTCATTCCTCAGGACTATAACCCTTCATCATGTATTCAATTGCCTAATACCCATGCAAGCCATTATGAGATCAAGTCTAGTACCATCCAAATGCTCCCATCTTTCTATGGGAATATTAATGAAGATCTATATAAACATTTGGATGAGTTTTTTGAGATTTGTTCTACTGTGAAAATTCAAGATTTCACGAAAGACGCCCTTCGCCTAACCCTATTTCTTTTCTCTCTTAAGGACAAGGCCAATTACTGGCTTGGTACAATAGGGAAGCCCATTAGGACCTAGCCTGAAATGCAACAAGAGTTTCTTAAGAAATTCTATCCTATAGGAAGAACCAATACCATGAGACGGGCCATAACTGGGTTTTCACAGTTACCTGGGGAGCAGATCTATGAGTCATAAGAAAGGTTGAAAGAACTGCTTAGGAAATGTCCACATCATGGACTATCTTGATGAAAAATTGTGCAAGCATTTTATGAGAGATTGGATGCACAATATAGGCATATGGTGGATGCGTCTTGTGGGGGAGCATTCATGAGCAAAAGTGATGAAGAAGCATATGACATGTTTGAAATGCTAAGTGAGAATTCAATAAATCATGTGCCACTTTCATCTTATGAAAGATTAGTGGGACCATCCAAGCGGACTAGGGTATATAAAATCAGAAACCGAGAAGAACTTGACTCTATGATGGACATCAATGCATTAGCCCAAAAGCTGGACAAGGTGGACCTTTTGGCTCAATAGATGAGTAAAATGGATATAATGGCCCAAAAGTTAGACCAAGTTCTAGCTTCGAACAATCAAGGATCTAATATCCAATCACCATCAAGATAATACTCAGAACCTTCTCCATCTTTCCAAGAGGCCTGTAGTATTTGTGCAAGCCGAACTCACCATATCAGTGAGTGTCCTGCTACAACCCAATTACCACCAAGGTTTCAATAAGGGTCAACATGCCCAAATTCAAGATCCTTATTGTCAACCCAATAATGCTCAAACCATATATTCTCAGCCCTCATATCAACTTCTACATTTTCAACCACCAAATCAAAATGATGGCAAATTCAATATGTTGCAACAATTACTCATGAATCAACAACAACAACAACACCAATTGCCACAACTTGTCATCTCTCAGCAGCAATCCATTGCAAAATTGGAAGCCCAACTTGGCCAAATGGCCAACACCACTATGAGGAGAGAGGTGGGTACGTTACTCAGTCAATCAATTGCAAATCCACGAAACTATCCTCCGAGTTTCTAACAACAACCACTCCTACCCATTCCTTAAAGGCTTCAACCCGGCCCATCCATGCCACAAAATGGCCCGCATGTTGAGAATGCTAATGCCATTTCAGTCCTGAGAAATGGTAAAATCTTAACGGATCCTTCTAAATCTCAAGTAGTAGATATGAGCTCCCATAAACATGAGAACATTTTTCAACCCAAAATCTAGATTAAGTTGGGGGGAGAGGCTAAGGGAAAAGAGAAGATATATGAAGACCTTAGCCCATACCAACCCAAGGTCCCCTTCCCAAGGGCTTTAGAATTCAAACCCGCTAGCAGCAAGAAGCCAACTCAGACTGAGGAAATGTTGGAACTATTTAAACAAGTACACATCAAGATTCCCCTCCTCAAAGCCATCAAGCACATCCCGCCTATGCAAAATTCCTTAAAGAGTTGTGTACCTAAAGGCGAAGACCTTCGGCGGCACCCAAAAAAATCCAATTATCAGAGGATGTTGGTGCGGTGTTACTCGATCAACTACCTTAAAAGCTTAAAGATCCTGGTGCCCCTCTCATTTCTTGTGATATTAATGAACACACATTTGACAAGGAACTTCTTGATCTTTGGGCTAGTGTGAATCTTTTACCCACTTCTATATATGAAACATTAGATATTGGAGAATTAAAACCTACACCTGCTATTCTCCAATTAGTAGATTGATCTGTTAAGGTGCCACGCGGGCTCATTGAAGATGTCATTGTGAAGGTTGAAGATTGCTACTTCTCGGTGGACTTCCTTATTCTAGACATGGCCCCATCCTCAGATTTGAACCACACACCAATCATCTTAGGACATCCATTCTTAGCCACTGTAAAAGCAAATATCAATTGTGAGACTAGAATGATGGATATTTCTTTTGGGGATCACCAGATTGAGATCAATATTTTTCAAGCTCCTAAGTTTCCGAATCTGAATGAAGGTTGTTATACAATGCATGCCATGGATGATCTAATAGACGCTAGTCCAGATTTGGAACATTTCCTTTTTCCCATAGAAGAAAGTCTAGAGCCTGAATAGTCTCTGTCTTCCACGAAGGAAATGGATGCACCTCACGATTTACCTCACTCTATTAGTCCATAGCCTAACATTGAACTTTCGCCGAAGTTTCACTCTAGACCAACACTACCATCTCCTATATCTCCTCCTAAATTTCAGCACAACTTGATTGCTTGCATAACATTCATATGGAGGACCATGCTGGTCGAGAGGAGAGTTACACTTAAACCAAGGTCTAGGTAAAGTATGCGATAATGAGGTAATCAAATGGTCAAATAACATGAATCATCACTTCATAAGTAGGAAAAGCATGGCTCTGGATCGAAGGATATCTGAGCAGGGCAAACAAAATGATGCTACCAAATTAATTGACCTAGGTTGATAAGAGCTTACATGAGTCTGGCTAAAGACGTTAAACTTAGTGCTTATTGGGAGGCAACCCAGTCTTCTCATTTTTATTCTGATTCTTTTCTTTTCTTTTTAGGTAGCTGAGACCATCCACTATAGTGTATATGGAGAAGTCTCTCTCATACCTCAGGTTGTATCTTTCCTCATTATAGATTTCATGTTAAATGATTCTTTTCATTACCATGTCATTAAGGACAATGTCATTCAAGTTAGGTGGGGAGAATCATTGTGCATATTGAATAATCTTTTAAGAAAATGACAAAAAAAAAATTCAAAATTTTCTTCATTTTCACACTCCAACTGAGTTTCTTATCTATCATGCTTCATTTAGGGAGTCTTAAACAAATCAATATCGAGCTAGGAAGTTAAGTAAAAGTTTGAATTAACCCCCCTTTCTACAAGAAGCCTCGACATGATGACTTTCACACACACACGTCAGCTAGGAAAGCATGGAAGATCCTGAGAGTGTAGAGTTGCTGGAGTTGACCCGAAGTATAGGATTACCCAATCTGTTTTTATTTTGGATCGAATGAAAGGGAGGTTAGGATTCGTAATAGGGGACCAATCTACTCAGCACCCTAAGGAGGCAGTCATCTCGAAAAGGGACAATTAGAAACATGAAAAGCAAATGATAAATAATAAATTTCAAAAGAACTAAAGGAAGGATGGTGGCAAAAAGTACACACCCTCCCCTCAGGCCAAGTAAAGAGGGTGGCAAAAAGTACGCTAAATCAAAAAGTCCCTCACAACAAAATAAGATCAAATCCTAAAAAATGTTGAGTCGAGGCGAAACCGAAAGCGGACCTAGCCAACTAATCAGGAGATCTCTCTTTTTCTTTTTCTCTCCCCCGAGTAGTTCTTCTTCAAAGGTCAACAAAGGCAAGGATATACAAGACATGATGGAAATAAACTCTAAGCATGTCAACTGTTATGCACAATCATCTGTCCTAATTTCAAGTATAATGGGGAAAGAATGAGAACTTTAACTTAAATTGCCTACCATTTGTGATAGATATCCTTTAAAATGAAGTTTGAATTCTATTACTAACCATGATAGTCTTAATTTTTCACTGATTGCATTGCTAAGGGACTAGCCATGATAAAGTTAGGGGATGTGATAATTACACATTTTTAGATGATAAATAGATAGAATTTGCACACTACATTTGTTATTTTACATACAAAACCATATGAAATGATAGATAAATCGATGATACTTTCAAATATATCAATTTTGTAAAAATCGAAATTGAAAATATCATCATTTCATGGAATTAATTAAGTGTGGCAATTTCGTTCTCAATAAGGGCTTATTGGTAAATAATTAATATATATCTAAATAATTTAATTGCCGCATGGACTTAATTGTTATTTTATGTAGTTGCAGGAAATGAAGAGGCAGATGGCATAGTGGTTAGACAACTTGAATTCCAGTGAAGTGACTAGGGTTCGAGAACTGGTAGAAACAATATTTTATTTTCGTGTTTTCTTTTCAAATGGGGCCCACATGCCAACTAAAAGAGAGAGAGAGTGGAAGGAATCTTGAAATGTAAAAAAGAGAAGTATTTCTTTCAAAATTCAAATTTCAAAATAGTCTTGATTATCTTTAAACACGATCTTATAATTAATGGGGAGTTTAATGCAAAAAATTAAAGCCTTTTTATTACTTTTTTGAAATTCAAAATCCTTTTCTAATCTATAAAATCAAGGAGGAGGGTCAAAAAGGGTTTCTCATTTGGATTTTCTTCTTCAACCCTCCCAGCTGAACCTCTCTCTCTCCCCCTCTTCCTCTCTCTTTTTTGCAAATTTTTACCTCTTCTCTTTCCCTCACTTTGAATTATTAAAAGCCTTTTACATTTTTTTACCCTATGTTCTCTCTCTCTTCTAGACTTCTCTCTCCCTTTCCTAGTTCCCTCTCTCTCTTCCCGCAGTGCCCTCTCTCTTCCTTGTGTTCTATCTCTCCATCTGCGTTCTCTCTGTTTGGATCACTGTGTCGAGATCCGATCGAAAATCCAGCGAAAATAATTAATTCGGGATTGGATCTATTCCGTTTAGATCAACAAAAATAAACCGACAAATCTTATTTACCTTGCGCGGATTTGAATCCGTTTTCGTTCTCCGGTTCCGTCGGAGCGACGCCGCGAGCCGTGCAGGTGCCCGACCTCTAGCGGTATCCACGTAGTTCTCCTCACGATGGATCATCCTCGCCTCCTCACTCAATGCGGCATTCGTCGATCCTGTCTGGCTACGTATAATCCGCACGACATGCGGATTCGGAAACTCCTGTCGGACGAAAGGCGGAGCTGTCGGGAGTCGGAGTAGAGCCTCCAGAGGGCCGACCTCGAGACGTGCGCCCAGGAGAGAGGTAAGAGAGAGGGCGGCAGCTAGGTCAGGGTTGCTGGCCCCCGACCTAGCGGTCGTTCTTTTATAATAAGTGGTTTTGTGTTTTTTTATAAAAACCCACACTTATCCGAAATTCCGTCAAATTATCCATCAACTTGAAAACCTTTTGCGTGTGACCCTCTAGGCCCAAATACGAATCAAGTTAATGGCCCATTAAGCCCAATAACTCTTTACGGACCCACTAAATTAATGAATATCCTTATATCAATTAATCAACTGAATTTAATGTCCTACAGTAAATTCAGACGAGCTACCGATCACGTTGGATGCCAAGCAACATCGCGTGATCTTGGACGGTATTGAGGTTATCGCAACCCTCTATTGGAACCTTTCTGTCATCAGTTAGCGCACAGATATGGTCCTTCATCCGTGCAATGTTCCTAAATCGACCTAGGGCATGGTTTACTATTAAACCCTAGCCAGTCGATTCACTTGAATCAGATGCCGCTAATCTTTATCTGATAACTCTTTATCTGATACAGAGTCCGCCCTGGCTAGGGACTTAAGTGGATGATTCTCGGAACATTCTCTTTCATATTACCGAGAGCGGATGATCCCGTATTGAACACACAATTACCTTTGAGGGCATCTCCCTGAACCCGATCACTTAGACTTATTGATAACTCATGGTTAGGGATTCGTTAGTCAAAGTTAAAGCTCAGAGACGTACTAACAAGGTATCTTTGGTGTCTCATGTCCAAGGATCATCTACGCAACCGTGACAAAAGACTCAAGTTGGTTAATAGTGAGGTATATACCATCCAGCGATTCTAAGTCAGATTAGTTCAGTGAACTCATTCCCCAATGAGCACCTACAGGTCCAGCATAGTGTCTCCACACAAGTGACTTATAGGATCAGTCACTCACATCATATGAGCAGAAGACCTATACAAGTTTATCCGGATGTTTGATGTCCTTTTCATACATCCTCTGACTAGGAACACTTAAAAACATGTATTTATAACTCTTCGGTCCCGTAATTATGATCTCATCATAATCTGAAGATTGTTGCACATGTTTATGGATTTCATCGTGATACAATAAACATAGATCGAACTAATTACACACAATGAATTAATGCCGTTTATTAATAAATTGAATAATACATAGTATCATATTAGCTTTCAGACCACCTAATACTAACAATCTCCTACTTGGACTAAAGCCAATCATTTTTATACAGAATACCCATATTCTCTAAGTGACGCTCAATGACATTTTAAGACAAAGGCTTTGTAAGTGGATCTGCTATGTTGTCGGCTGAAGGAACTCTCTCCACTATGACATCTGCTCGAGCTATAATCTCTCTGATCAGATGAAAGCACCGCAGAATGTGTGCTTCGACTTCTGATGAGACCTTGGCTCTTTCGCTTGAGCAATCGTCCCATTGTTGTCACATAGCAGTGGGACGGGACTATAGATGCTTTCCACCACACCAAGATCATCGATAAATTTCTTCATCCAGATAGTTTCCTTGGCGGCTTCAGCAGGAGCAATATGCTCAGCTTCCGTTGTCGAATCAGCAGTGGTTTCCTACTTGAACCTTTTCCAGCTCACTGCTTCCCCGTTGAGTGTGAAGACAAAACCTGATGTCGACTTGTTGTCATCAGGATCAGACTGAAAACTCGAATCAGTGTATCATTGTAGCTTTAAGTCTCCTCCTCCATAGACCAGAAACATATCCTTAGTTCTTCTCAAGTACTTAAGGATACATTTCACAGCCTTCCAGTGTTCATCACCTGGATCTGTCTGATGTCTGCTCGTAACGCTTAGAGCATATGCAACATCAGGTCTAGTACATAGCATGGCATACATGATGGAACCTATGGCTAAAGCATAGGGAATCTTATCCATCATTGCCCTCTCCTCAGAAGTCTTAGGAGACTGACTTTTGAAGAGATAAATTCCATGTCTCATTGGTGTGAGATCTCTCTTGGAATTTTCCATGCCAAACCTTTTGATAATGGTTTCTATATACATGGATTGGGTTAATGCAAGCATCTTCTTTGATCTATTTCTATAGATCCGTATTCTCAATACGTAAGATGCTTCTCCCAAATCCTTCATGGAGAAGTTCTTGGATAGCCAGATCTTTACAGATAACATTAACCCTACATCATTCCCAATGAATAGGATGTCGTTAACGTGAAGAACTAGGAATGTGATTGCGCTCCCACTATTTTTCTTGTATACACAAGGTTCATCTTCATTTTTATTGAAGCTATAAGATTTGATTACCTCATCAAACCTTATGTTCCAGCTACAGGAAGCTTGCTTCAGTCCATAGATAGACCTTTGCAACTTGCATACCATACCTGGAAATTCCTTTGATGTAAAGCCCTCTAGTTGTATCATATACACCTCTTCCTCAAGATTTCCATTGAGGAAGGCTGTCTTCACATCCATCTGCTAGATTTCGTAATCATGGTATGCAGCAACGGCGAGAAGAATTCTGATAGACTTAATCATAGAAACGGGTGAGAAGGCCTCGTCATAGTCAATTCCTTGCCTTTGACGAAACCTTTTCGCCACTAGCCTTGCCTTATAAGTCTCTATTCGTCCATCTGCACCGATCTTTCTTTCAAAGATCCACTTGCAGCCGATTGGTACTATACCCTTGGGTAACTCAACCAAGTTCCAAACTTGATTGATGTACATAGACTGAATTTCAGAATTCATGGCTTCTCGCCATTTCTTGGCCTCAGGGCTTTCAATGGCCTCCTGGTAAGTCTTAGGATCATCATCTTCATTATAGAGTATCTTAGAACCATCCAAATTAATATTGCCCACATATCTTTCTAGTGGTTTAGGTACTCTTTCTGACCTACGAGATTTTTGTGTATTTATTTGAACAAGTTCTGAAACTGACAGTTCATCAGATGAACTATTACCAATTTGTGTGTTTGAAATTTCTTCTTAAGTTATTTTACTCCTACTGTCTTTTTGGAGAATATAATCTTCTTTTATAAAGATAACTCTCCTGGCTACAAACACCTTTTGTTCGACAGGATGATAAAAGTAATATCCATAAGTTTCCTTTAGATATCCCACAAATCTGTATTTGTCACTTCTAGATTCCAGCTTATCTGCATCATGTCTTTTAACATAAGCAAGACATCCCTAGACTTTAACATGTTTAAGGTCTGGTTTCCTACCATTTCATATCTCATATAAAGTGGTTATAACAGATTTGCTGGGTACCTTGTTCAGGATATACATAGCCGAACTTGGTGCATATCCCTATAAGGACACTGGTAATTTGGAAATGCTTGTAGATACGCTAATTTTGACATTCATATTGAGTAAATTTCATGTCACACTTATAATGCACCAGAATGGTCTAATTTTTAATCATTAATTAATTTTTTCTTAATTTTTCTCCAATTTCATTGATTAATGTCAACCATGGCCGACGCTATTTAGATTTTTAGCAGAAATCAGTTCAAAATTAAATTATTAAATTCATATAGGATTAACTTAATGACGTTGCTCATGGACAACGTTTTTTAGGTCCTAATCCGTTTGGGTTTCCGATTTTAATTTTAAATTAGTTTCCTAATTATCTAAATCACGACTACCATGGTCGACGCCTTTTAGCTTTCCTAATCGTTTCCGGTTTCCTTCGCGAATTTCTTTCTATGTTGGCCCCTCCTAATTAGCTAAATGGTGTCTCTTGATGGTGACGCGTTTCAAGCACTTTTCTTATAAGCATGATTTGGCCAAGGTAATCTGGTTCTAGAGGTTGGAAGGGATGCAAATTCTTTCCATGTCTATCCAAGGCAAGTCTGAGCCGTGGGAGAACCCTTTTGAAGGCCAAACAATCCTAATTGATGCCTCTATATATATCATATCCTTGGAACCTTTGAAAAAGGTTGGTCATCGGTGTTTTGAAGTTGAAATCAAAGTGAAAAGAAGCCCTCTACTGCAGAAAACGTGGATAGCACGAAGAGCTTCTTCCTCCTTAATCCTTTTTCTCCATTGAAGCTTAAGAAGACCAAGGCTATGGAGGGGCCAACCAGCTACCTTTTTCTTTAGTTTTTCATCGTTTCTTCATTGATTTTTATAGTTTTTATTCACTGTTTTCATATAGTTTTTTATCATATCACTCCATCACACACATACACATCATCCTTTTCCAAACCTATGTCCTTGATACGAATTTAAAAGAAAACCCTAAAAGTGAGTGATTTTAGTTTAGTTACATGTTTAAATTTGATATTTAGAATAATGACTACACTATTGTAGCTCTAATCAATTTTTCTTTCTTCTTCTCTATTTGATTCTTTTGTAAGGTTTGAAGGCTTTTAGAAGCTTAGAAGGGAGATTGAAAAGGAACAAATCAAAAGCACAACAAGAGTATACAAAAAGAAAGGCTCTTCTTTTTCGGTCAGCCAAAGAATGGGGACAAAGAACCAATCTCTTAGTTTTTCACAAGGTGAGTAAAGCAATCAATTTTTTTTTTTTGAAACCATTGGTTTCTAGCGATCACGATTCAATTAGATTTGTTAATCATCCAACACATGAAATCATGAAGATAGCACACACAATTTGAGCACCTACATCTTTTTGGCGATCACGGTGGGACTGGTCTTGCCGTTCTTTTTTTATTTTACTCTTGTTAGTTTCCATTGGACACCCTCGGTGCACCGCTTGTGTCCCTCGGGTACATTTGATAATTGGTTAATTGGTTGTTTGATTTCTATCCCCACGTGCACCTCGTGCACACCCCTTTGGCAAAATTTTACCTCCCCTTGATTGCCTAGAGTTATGGTATTGGAGAGTGTGTCTTATTTAAATTGATATCTATGGTGCTGCATGATTAACTTATCTGTTTAAACTGTTTCGCAAGAATACTTGATCCTCTATTCATCCTGTTAAGTTGGGAGGGGATTGCCCTTAATATTTTTACTGTTTACTACTTTTCAGGGTTGAATAGCGTCAACACAAAATGACGTCTTTCGGAAGTATGTCGCTCGTAGACGACGCCATTAAACCTATATAATTTGAGGGTTTGGTTGCCCGAGCCACTGTGACCAGAAGTAACTGTGTTGAATAACATCGACTTAGATCAATGCGTTTCAGGCAGCTTCTCTTCTGGCCATTAGTCCTCGGATTTTTGATCATTTGTTGATTACCAATATTTACTATACTGCATTAGAGGCCATCCAGGACGTAGGTCATTTGCACTGGGGCTTACCCCCCATCGTTTAGCAACACCTTTCTTAGCACTCTCACCTCTCTCTGACTGGGTCGGTCCCTCAGTCAAACTAGAGTGGTTTGTCTTAAGACCTCCATAAGTCCCCAAAAGTGGAGAATTCCTCTCTATTCATCGGGCTGGTTGTACCAATTGAAGTCCTGGTTAGTCATTCATACCGTTGAGAGAGAACCATAAGAGTATAACGGTAGAAAAATTGAACTGAAACTAAGATCCTATCCCGTTGAGTGAACTTGTGTTTAACATTTCAAATAATTCAACAAGGAATCCTAAGATAACGTAACCATCCACTTGTTTGCTAAATCCTTTGCACAACTTGTTTGAATTTTTGTCAAAAAAAAAAAATTAATATCATGATGCTCCAATCAGGTAGAACGCTTAGCATGGTTGCCATTGAACAGGAAGATGTATTTGAATACGAGGGAGATGCTAATGCCCCTCGTAATTATAATTACCATTCTGAGAATGGGGGAGATGCTAATGCCCCCCACGACTCCAACTTCTTTCACGCTGAATACGAGGGAGACACTTATGTCCCCCATCAGGCTCAGTTTACCCATAACCAGTATAATCCTGGTACTAATCATCCTCATGTGCATGTAATCTCCAATCCCACTTATGAGGAGGCTCAAGATCAAGCTGATCCTTCGTCTAACAACCCTCCTGATTTGGTTACTGTCTTGGGAGCTCTGGCTACCTACATGAACTCTCAACAACTTGAGGCGATCTAGTCCATTCTTAAAGGGAAGACGCCCTTGCGTTATGACGAACCAAATCCTGCAGTTCCCCCTGTTGTTCGTCAAGTTCCTCCCTCTCACCATATTTTCCTCTGTTCATCAAGCCATGGAGGGTCTCCGTATTTCTACTCCTCGGCCGTCTGGGCCACAACAATCTTTCTCGAGATACCTAGCCAAACCACATACACCAACTCATCAAAATGCCTTCAGGTATGGCGGAAGTGCTGCCGGACCTCAACTGTATTGTTGCCCCAGTTACTCCAAGAGGCAAGCCTATCATGCTCCATCACCACCTCCTCCCCAAATTGACCCCGTGACTAAGGCTCTACTCACGAAGATGGACCACATGGACGAGCAGCTCAATAGTTTCAAGAAGATGATGGGAATCAAGGTTGTACCTGAGATCACCCTCCCTAGTCTGCCAGTATTTCATCTGCCACCTTCTAAAATGTCAGTGTATAGAAAGTACAATGATTATGGTAACCCATTCACCCACCTGAAGGAGTTTATGTACAAATCCTCCTTCCGGTAGAACGACAAAAGGTCGCTGGCATTCTTGTTCAGAAAATCATTAGAGGGACCAATCCTCGAGTGGTTTTTCTCGTTGGATTTGTCTGATATAGAGGATTATGAAATTGCATCAAGAAAGTTTATCTAGCGATACCAGGACAGAATTGCACTGTCCTTATCAATAACTGATTTGGTGGCTAAAAAGATGAAGCCCGATGAAGACTTCATCACCTATGCTGATAGATGGAGAGGCATGGCAAAGAAGATAAAAGATCACATGTCTGAGTCAGAACAAGTGAAAATGATGATTGCCAATGCCACACCCCAGTATAAGCTAGTACTCACATTGAATAATTTAACTAGCATGGCGGAATTATATGAAAGGGCACGTTATTGCCAAAATGCTTTTAAAGATTCAACCTTCTCCAGCATCTTTGATCCCCATAGACCCAGTAGCCCTCCACCTTGGAAGCCTGCCATGCCAAATTCTCCTAGCATAGGTCCCACTACTGAGGGCCCACTCTCCCATGAACAGATCAGCACCATGAATAATAACCAACCATAGTTCATAAGAAACCAACAACAACAGCCGCAGTATACAGGGCAGAGACCGCCAAATCAACAGGGCTTTAGGCCACCACAACAACCATACCAGCCAGCCTACAATCAGCCTCAGTAGCAGTATTAGCAAACGTTCAACTAGCCACGTCAGTAGCCAGTATACCACAATGTACCCCCCTAGGCAATTACAATCAGCAGTGAAAACCTCCAGGCCCAAAGAGGGCATCTTATCCTCCACTCCGAGAACCTCTAGCGGACATATTCAACGCCCTTGTGGCAGCCAATGCTTTGGTCCTGCCAAAGGAGAAAACACTTTGGCCTCAGAATGCTAATGCCTCCAGTATTTCGTCTTTCATAGACAACTTGGACATACAGTGGATGCATGTTTTCAATTCAGAGACTACATCCATGATCTCAATGAACAGGGGGGTATTGACTGGGAGGAGATCAGAAAATACATAGCCGCCATGAAGGTAAGAAGATCACAGCAACAATAGCCGCAGCAACAGCAATAGCAGATGCAAAGAGTACTAGCACAGGTAGCAACACCACCAAACATGGGTATAGTGCAGAATCCGTTGTCGGAGCATCAAAACCAAGTTTCCCCAATTCTCACTAATAACTAGTCTGAGGCTAATAGGGGACAACAATGGAAGGAAGAGGAACCCTCTTCTGTCTACTCAACAAGTCACACCCCGAGTACCGCCGAGCAACCGCCTCGCCGCATTCTTCGCAAACCAAAACCTGAAACCATAACCGTTACTCCCATGTCAACACCCGTCTACCATAGACCCACTCCACTGCCTACCTTCCTTAAACCCATTATCCCCTCCACCACCATGCCTCCACCAAATAACCCTCCACAACCCAACCATGAACCCCTCATGCCTTCTAAACCATTGCTACGCATACCATTTCCCACATCATCTACACCAACCAATCACCCCAATACTATACAACCCTCCAAGCCACTCATCCGCATTCTAACACCTCCACCAAACAATCCCCCACCATCACCCGTTTACGACTCCATTACCCCCTCTAAACCCCTCATCAACACGGCAGTACTTAAGATCTCACTTGGACCTTCCAATATTAAACAGCATATGCTCCGGAGTGGGAGAATCTTCAATAAGGTCTTCCCTCAGTCCACAGTAAGAGACAGCCCATCACAGCCGTCAGAAGAAATTCAGAATGAAGAGAGTGCACTTGGCACTCAATATGATCTACTGAAGTAGTTAGACAGAACACCGGCACACATTTCCATACTATAACTGATCAAAAGATCCAAGATCCATGAAGCGGCTCTGATGGAATATCTGCAAAGAGTAATGGTCAGTGAAGATGTGCCAGTAGAGAAGATAATTGCATTGCTAGTTCCACAGGGAGATAAGCCCCCTATAACATTTCACACATCTGAACTAGCACCACCAGCGGCCAGGAGCATGGCACTAAGCATTACAGTGAATATTTGCAAGAAGGCCGTGGATGCATGTCTAGTTGATACAGGGGCTTCTATCAATGTGCTATCACCAAAGACCTTGGAATTCTGTGGTGTACCCAAAGAGAAGTGGTTGCCTTCACCCATCTCTGTTACCGCCTACGACAACTCTACCCGTTCCCCTTTGGGAATGGTTTACTTGAAGGTGGAGTTAGATCCCGTTTGCCATGCCAAGGTCGAGTTCCACATCTTGGAAATCGACCCCTCTTTAAAAGGCATCCTTGACCATCCCTACATCAAATCCCTTGAGGCCATACCCTCTACAAACCATTAATGCCTTAAGTTTCCTTATAAGGGACGGATTATTAAAGTAACGAGCATGCCAATCCTTGCTGCTGCTCATTCTTTGAACATCAAACCGACTCCACTACCTGGCCGACAACCCATTCTATTGGTATTACAGGTTTGTTCTCCTTCGGTTGATCCTTCGAAAGCCACTATACATGTTCCTTGTCCAGTTGATGAGGTTAAAAGGGGGAAGTACGTAAGTATCCCTGGCTGGGATCTCATGATGAAGGGTGGTTACCAACCTGGAAAAGGCCTGGGCACACAACTGTAGGGTAGAACCAAGCCTATCAAAGACAACAGAAGGGTACCTGGTAATGGTCTGGGCTAGGCCACTGAAGGTGAAACGGCAGATTGTTCAGCAGCATGAAGACAATGATGGTCAGAAAATCTGGAAGATAATGACTACCCCGTGCAAAGAAAATCGGGATCCCTTAACTTGGACCTTATATGCACACTTCATTAAGGGACTCGTGATTAATCATGACAATAATAACACGGTGGTAATCACTTCCCACTTTGACCTGCATGACGTATATGGGAGAGATTTAGCCAGGCATTGTTCTGAGTTGCACTCAATAGACTATTCCTTGATCCCTCATAACCAAAGTGGCCGCCGTTGATAGATGAGCTGATTGAAGGACCTGGGACTATCTTTGATTAGAGAATTTTGCTAAGTGAAGAGACAGACGAAGGGGAGACTGATGACCCTTATCAACCTGGATTTACCACTGATTTTCTCTGGAGGGGAACCTATCCCCATCATGTTTTCACCCTCCATATCCTATTACGTAGTCTGCTCCTGACCCCGACTTGGTTGAGGGTCATCACTGAACATATTCCTCGGGCTCCGCCAATTATGGTTACTTTGTCCCCTCGGGACCTAATTCGTCAGTTTCCTCTCGACCTTAAGAGGATCTATGATCTAATCTGGGACATACTATTATATGATCCCCGAGCTCTGCCGTCATGGTTACTTTGTCCCCTCAAGACCTAATTCCTCATATTCCTCTCGACCTTGAGAGGATCTATGATCTGATATGGGACATACTATTGTATGATCCCCCTAATCCTTTGGCCTTGGTGCCGTTACCTTCATCTTCTCACTCTCCTCATTTACATATTCATTCATGTTTCATGATTAATACTCAAAATCTCTAAAAAAAAAACGTCAATTCGGCAACTCCCTCCTCTTGTATCCTCATCGAGGAAACATCATATTACTTGTCCAAATATACCTCATCGTGCGGGTCACTCGGGTAAGACTCTCTTCTAGATCTGCTTTGCCCCTCCTCTCTGGAGGATTCACCTATATCATATCCTGTATCTCTTGATTTTTATTCTTCTTCATCCACACTAGGTAAGGATAGTGAGTCTAGTGGTAGGAAACTTAATGAAGTTAGGGAGCCTAGAGAAGTTAGTCAGTTTAGGAAGTCTAAGGGTAGACAAATTCCAGATAGATACCTTTAAGATCTAGCTTTAAGATGCCTTTCGTACTCTCAGATTCCTCAGCTCTTAAAGAATCCCATTCAGATGTCAGTAGAATGTGAAGTTGATGAGTTAGTCGATGATGGGTATGACGTGTATGAATTGTTACACGAGAAAGACCCCAGTACTGAAGATGAGGAAGTTGACGAGGACATGGCTGAGGCGTATGCTAGTGGAGTGAAGAAATTTGATGAACCCTCAACTGCCATAGAAGAGCCTACCAAAGAGATTAATCTATGAACTGAAGACGACCCTAAGGTTGTCCTCGTCAGTAAAAATCTTTCTGAAACAGATGAGGAGGCAGTGGTTCGAGTTCTCAGAGTGTAACGACCCGCCACCCTATAATTGGGGATCCGATTACTAAATGGGTGTCGAATCATTAGTTTGGAGCCAAACCATGATCTAGATAAGTCTGGGAAATAAATAATAAACTAAGCTAAACATTCACATCGCGTTGAATTGAAAAGGAAGTGCAAGAATTAAAAGTTATTACAATGTGACTCGACACAGCAAATAATTACATACTCCAACTGAAAAGAAATAATTAAGCGTACATGCCAGAAAATAAACTAACAACTACGTCGGGGCATACCTCAGAACAACAGCTGCTGGCGCGCAACCCAAAGCAGTACTCTCCTCGCTAAGCCTGCCTAGAACCCTCACCTGAAAACTGCAGGGGTAAGTCTCAACGAAAAGACTCAGTAGGGATCCTTCGATCCCCACCACCCACTCACGCACCCACAAGTACAGTAACACATATATAGGTAGAATAAGCAAGTAACATAATTCCTAAATTCCGATATAAAACACATGTATTCGAGATGTAACATGCACAACTCCGAAACCATTCTACCAGGGAGACTACAACCAGCGTCTCGGTAAAACACGCTAACCACACAGCCGAACGCGGGAAACACCGACCCGCTGAGACCAAACAGTAACCCCTCGGATAGCACGCTAGCTACTCCAGCCCAACTGGCTCTAGGTGGTTTTTGCTTCCCCCAGCACGAGTGACACTCCATAGGTACCACTCCCACACTAGTACTATCTAACCCCGGGGTACACCAGGTGACCCTCTCTCTAGGCGTCACCCCACCACTCCCACACTAGCGTTGTGTCCCTCCCACACCGACATAGGGTGGCAAGCGCTACAACTGTCACTCTAGGTCCACAGTCGCACGAAACACAACACAGTGAGATCCGATCACGTAAAAATCCTCATCCTCGAGTACGATTTCAAACATGCAAGTAACCAAACTATCTAACAATGTGAAGATATGTTAATAGCATGAATTAATGTGATTCTGCCTTGAATCGCGTCGCCCAAGGCCGACGTCATTCAAGCCTCCTAAACTGGTTCACGTGAAATCTGGCCTCGGAAATGGCCTAAAACACGTCGCCCATGCAAGTCACCTTTTGAAAGGCGTCGCTGTCCCTGGACGCCATTTAGTTCCAGAGACAGAGTCTGGTATTTGGGCTAAATCGCATCGCGGGTGGAAGCCGCCTTTCTAAAAGGCATCGCTGTCCCCCGACGCCATTTAACCCTCACAGACAGGTTCTCCCTCCGCCATCTCCCAGTCCATGGGGTGGGATTTCCTCCCCAAAATCATGTAAAAACACAAAAAACATGGAGAATGGGGAGAAGAACCTAACTACCCATTTAAAACACCCAATTTCTCATTTCATGCATTTAGTATTTTCACCCCAAGAATACTCCTAAACATGCTCCAAAGAGGGAAAACATAGTTTTTAAATGAAATACTATGGGAATCGTCACCCTACCAGTTATTTGAACTCCTCCAAACTCCAAGCCGCCTACCCGCCTCGCCCCACGCCACCGCCGGTACCGCCGTAGACGCCGTTACTCCACCGGGACGTCGGCCGCCGTCCGGAGAGAAAAACGCCGTGGAGGAGATGGTGGTGGTAGTGGGGGGAGTTAGGAGGTCGATGGAGTAGAGGGAGAGATGAAATGGTGGGAGAAAAACGAGGAGAAGGGGAAAATCACCGCCGGGTCGCCGGAGGAAGAGAGGAGAGAGAGGAGGAAGGAGGGGAATGAGGGAAAGGAAGGAGGGGTTCGCGGGGTCAACCAGAAGCTAGGTAAAACGCGTAGTGCATATCCGACATCTTTCAGATGACAAGACTGGGCCATACACTGAGGTGTCGTCCATCCAAGACGCCATTCAGACGATATGACCGGGGCCGTACTCTCGCGACCCAAAGCCAGCCCACGTGGCACAGCCTAAAATGCGTCTACATTGCTGGACGCCGTTTAAACCGCGTCGAGCTTGCAGAACTGAGTCTCAGCCCCATCAGGGTCCGAACTAAGGGATCCGACCCCGAAAACTAACCCGATAACCGGATCCGAAAACCTCAATCCTTACATTCTCCCCCCCTTAAAAGAATTTCGTCCCCGAAATTGCCTGCTACAATTTAACGAGGGCAAAATATAAAGATACAAGCTCACAAGAGAACTTACAAGAAAAGGTAGGGAAACTGCTCCCGCATCTCATCCTCGTGCTCCCAGGTCGCCTCGCCCCCGGAACGATACTGCCAAATCACCATAACCAGAGGTACAACCTTGTTCCGAAGGACCTGTTCCCTACGATCCTCAATACGTACTGGAAACTCTGGAAATGACAAGTCCTCAGCGACTTCCAACTCTGAAAAGTCCAAAATATGAGATGGATCCTGAACATATCTCCTCAGTAAAGAAACATGGAACACATCGTGCACCCTTGCAAGACTGGGCGGCAAGGCTAGCTGATACGCCGTTTCCCCAATTCGAGCAAGAATGGGAAAATGCCCAACATATCGTGGACTCAGCTTACCTCGCTTCCCGAATCTCATCACACCCTTGGAGGGTGAGACTCGAAGAAACACGTAGTCCCCAACCTCAAACTCAAGTGGTCTCCTACGGATGTCTGTATAACTCTTCTGTCTGCTCTGAGCCGCAATCAATCTCTGTTGTACTACTCTGGCAACCTCAGCACACTGTTGTACCAACTCTGGTCCCGTTATCTACCTCTCGCCAATCTCAGACCAATTTACAGGGGATCGACACGGCCGTCCGTACAATGCCTCATAAGGCGCCATGCCGATACTAGAATGGTAACTGTTGTTGTAAGCAAACTCCACTGTAGACAGGTGTTGCTCCCAAGAACCTCCCCAGTCTAGGCAACATGCCCTGAGCATATCCTCCAGAGTCTGAATGGTCCTCTCTGATTGCCCATCAGTCTCGGGATGATAGGCCGAGCTGAAGGCCAACTGCATGCCCAAGGCCTTCTGAAAACTCTTCCAGAACCTAGAAGTAAATCTCGGATCCCGGTCTGATACGATGGATAAGGGCACCCCGTGCAGAGAGATGATCCGATCCACAAACAACTTAGCCAACCTACCGACTGACCAGTCCTTCCTAATAGCTAGGAAGTGTGCTGACTTGGTCAATCGATCAACAATGATCCAGATCGCGTCTCTTTTGCTAGGGGACACAGGTAATCCCATCACAAAGTCCATAGTCACATGCTCCAATTTCCATTCCGGAATCGGCAAGTGCTGCAACAACCCTCCGGGTCTCTGATGTTCTGCCTTAACCTGCTGACAAGTCAGGCATCTTGCTACATAGTCAGCCATATCCTTCTTTATACCAGGCCACCAAAATTGCCTCCTCAAACAATGATACATCTTAGTCGTTACGGGATGCACTGCATATTTAGAACGGTGCGCCTCATCTAGGACACTCCTGCACACATCCTCCTCGGCCGGAACATAGAGTCTGCCTCTAAACCTGACTGTACCATCATCCCATAATTCTACCTCTGGTCTCTGGAGAATCTGTGGTAACTCTACATCTGCCCTCTGAGCCTCAATTACGCCATGGTACACTGCTGGCCTCACAGTTAAGCTGGCCAGCACGGCTCTGTCAGCCTCTCGCGGAATCCTAAAGGAAGATTCCACAACCTGCTCAAATAACTTCCATTCTCGAACTATGAGATATGACATGACCGTCTTCCGACTCAAGGTGTCTGCCACCACATTAGCCTTGCCCGAATGATAAGAAAGGTCGAGGTCATAATCCTTGATAAAGTCCATCCACCTGCGCTGCCTCAAGTTCAGATCCTTCTACGTGAATACATACTTCAGACTCTTGTGATCAGTAAAAATCTGAAAATTTTCTCCATACAAATTGTGCCGCCAGATCATCAATGCAAATACCACAACTGCCAACTCTAAGTCATGAGTGGGATAGTTCTCCTCATGCTTTTTCAGCTTCCTACAAGCATAGGCCACAACCTTACCATGTTGCATCAGAACTGCACCTAAACCTCGACGTGATGCATCTGAATAAACCACAAATCCACCGAAACCCGTTGCAAGTACCAACACTGGAGTGGAAGTGAGGCGAGTCTTCAACTCAATGAAACTCCGCTCACACTCCTCGATCCACACAAAACGAACTCCCTTACGAGTCAACCTCGACAAGGGGGTCGCTATTGAAGAAAAAACCTGGACAAATCGTCTGTAATATCCTGCTAGCCCCAAGAAGCTCCTGATCTCAGTTATTGTTGTTGGTCTGCTCCAATCCATTACTGCCTCGATCTTGGCTGCATCCACTACAATGCCATCACCAGAAATGACATGCCCCAGGAAGTGCACCTTGTCTAACCAGAATTCACACTTGCTAAACTTGGCATAGAGTTAGTGCTCTCTTAAAATCTGCAATACTACCTGAAGATGTGTTGCATGCTCTTCCTCAGAAGAAGAGTATACCAAAATATCATCTACAAATACCACCACAAACTGATCTAGGTAGGCCCTGAAGACCCGGTTCATCAAATCCATAAAAGCTGCTGGAGCATTGGTCAAGCCAAAAGCCATAACCAAAAACTCATAATGTCCATACCGAGTCCTAAAGGTCGTCTTACTAATATCAACCTTACGGATCCTCATCTGATAATACCCTGATCTCAAGTCAATCTTTGAAAATACCTTTGCAGACTGTAACTGATCCATCAGATCGTCAATCCTCGGAAGTGGGTACTTGTTCTTTATCGTCACCTGGTTCAGCTGTCTATAATCAATATACAACCTCAGAGAACCATCCTTCATCCTGACAAATAGAACTGGAGCACCCCACGGAGAAGTACTGGGACGAATGAAACCCTTACCAAGTAGTTCCCACAACTGCTCCTTCAACTCAGCGAGTTCGGCTGGCGCCATCCGGTACGGGGCCTTAGACAGGGGCGCCATACCCGGTGCAAGCTCAATAGTATACTCAACCTCTCGCTGAGGACGAAGGCTAGGAAACTCCTCAGGAAACACATTTACAAAGTCACAAACTACGGGCACCTCCCAAGGACTGGGACTACCACTAACATCAGCTAAAACAACAGAGGCAAGGAAGGCCTCACAACCACCAACAAGCAACCTCTGGGCCTTAAAGGCATAAATAAGAATACCTCGAGAAGAGATCCTAATATCTTGGAAGTAGAAGGTCGGGATGTTTGGAATAGAGAAACGCACCCTCTTCCTGTGGCAGTCCACCTCGGCATAATAAGCCTCCAACTAGTCCATGTCCAGGATGACATCGAAGTCGCGACTGGCAAGTACAACTAACTGGGCAGGTAACTCATGCCCTCAATGGTCAAGGAAACTTCACTCAAACAATTATAAGACAACATGTGATCCCCAGAAGGAACCTCTACCATCAATCCATCAGATATCTCATCAACGGGTGCAAAAAGAACATCAACAAATTGCTCAGAAATAAAAGAATGCGAAGCACCAGAATCAATTAACACATGCGCGGAGTTCCCAAGGACAGAATGTGTACCTTCCACCAAGTTGGAAGCACGAGCCTCCTTCCTGGTAATAGCTAGAACTCTCCCATGGGTCCTCGGCTTCTTCTGATCACCTGGTCCCTGCCCCTGACCATGCCCCTGCGGGCAATACCTCACCAAATGGCCCTGCTGGCTACAAGTGTAACACCTCCCAGGAAAAGCAGGACACTGAGTCCCACCGTGAGTGCCACCGCAATGTCAACAAGCTGCGGGAAGCCTCTGAGCTGCCTCCTACTGAGCACTGGACACTGACTGACTCTACTGGCCCTGCCTGGGTCTGCTGCTACCGCTATTGCTGCTACTGCCTCGAAAGAACCTCCTGAATCTGGAGCCGAGTGAAGACGATCCTAATCCGGACGAAGGAGCTACTGCTGCTACCTTTCTCCTGCCACGAACCGGCCCCTGAGTAGTCAATCCCCTCTCCCAGGCTGACTGATCATGTTGTGCCTCTACTGTCGCGGCACACCTAACTATCGATGCCAAATCTGTACAACAGTGGGATGCCACAAAACTCCTTAGATTGGACCTCAGTCCATCCACAAACCTCTCAGTCCAACGCTCCTCGTCTCCTGAGATAAAAGGCACAAACCTCCCAAGCAACACAAACTTCGTCTGGTATTCAAGCACTGTCATGCTTCCTTGGGTCAGTTACATAAATTCCCTCTCCTTGGCCCTTTGAACATGCCTAATGAAGTATTGTGCATTGAATTCCTTCACAAAAGTCTCCCATGGAATCTCCCTGAGACTCCTATCCGCATATGAAAAACTCTTCAACGTGGTCCACCAATCGTAGGCATCATCCTTCAGCATGAAGGTAGCCAACGGAGTCCTCTCAACCGCCACACAATCCATAGTATCAAAAGTCTTCTCCATCTCCCTTAACCAATGAACAACCTCATCAGGGTCGGGACGACCAGTGAAATGGGGCGGCCTCAGCTTCATAAATCTCTCCAGTCTAGCTGAAGACCCTCCCCGAACATTGGAACTCTCACTAAGGTCTCGGGTCTGGTATCTAGCCATCGTGTCCATCATAGCCTCCATGAAATGCTCCATACTCGGCCTAACGGCCTCAGATCCAATAGGGACATCTCCCCACTCTCTAATAACTGGCATCCTCTTCCTAGGAGCCATCTAATCGCCTACAATCACAAAAATCGAAAAGTTCTAATTAGAATCCTAAAACCTACACTACCGCCGCCTGTACGGGATAATGAAATTATTTGCCGGAATTACAATATTTAACCTATTTATGCATTTATTTGCCAGACCGAATGCTCTGATACCAATTGTAATGACCCGCCACCCTATAATCGGAGATCCGATTACTAAATGGGTGCCGAATCATTAGTTTGGAGCCAAACAAGGATCTAGATAAGTCTGGGAAACAAATAATAAACTAAGCTAAACATTCATATCGCATTGAATTGAAAAGGAAGTGCAAGAATTAAAAGTTATTACAATGCGACTCGACACAGCAAATAATTACATACTCCAACTGAAAAGAAATAATTAAGTGTACAGGCTAGAAAATAAAATAACAACTACGTCGGGGCATACCCCGGAACAACAGCTGCTGGCGCGCAACCCAAAGCAGTACTCTCCTCGCTAAGCCTGTCTGGAACCCTCACCTGAAAACCGCAGGGGTGAGTCTCAACGAAAAGACTTAGTAGGGATCCTTCGATCCCCATCGCCCACTCACGTACCCACAAGTGCAGCAACACAGATACAAGTAGAATAAGCAAGTAACACAATTCCTAAATTCCGATATAAAACACATGTATTCGAGATGTAACATGCACAACTCCGAAACCATTCTACCAGGGAGACTACAACCAGTGTCTCGGCAAAATACGCTAACCACACAGCCGAACGCGGGAAACACCGACCCGCTGAGACCAAATAGTAACCCCTCAGATAGCACGCTAGCTACTTCGGCCCAACTGGCTCTAGGTGGTTTCTGCTTCCCCCAGCACGAGTGACACTCCACAGATACCACACCCACACCGGTACTAGCTAACCCCGGGGTACACAAGGTGACCCTCTCTCTAGGCGTCACCCCACCACTCCCACACCGGCGCCGTGTCCGTCCCACACCAACATAGGGTGGCAAGCACTACAACTGTCACTCTAGGTCTATAATCGCACGAAACACAACACAGTGCGATCCAATCACGTAAAAATCCTCATCCTCGAGTACGATTTCAAACATGCAATTAACCAAACTATCTAACAGTGTGAAGATATGTTAATAGTATGAATTAATGTGATTCTGTCTTGAATCACGTCGCCCAAGGCCGACGTCATTCAAGCCTCCTAAACCGGTTCACGTGAAATCTGGCCTCGGAAATGGCCTAAAACGCGTCGCCCATGCAAGTCGCCTTTTGAAAGGCATTGCTGTCCCTGGACGCCATTTAGTTCCAGAGACAGAGTCTGGTATTTGGGCTAAATCGCGTCGTGGGTGGAAATTGCCTTTCTAAAAGGCGTCGCTGTCCCCCGACGCCATTTAACCCTCGCGGATAGGTTCTCCCTCCGCCATCTCCTAGTCCATGGGGTGGGATTTCCTCCCCAAAATCATGTAAAAACACGAAAAACATGGAGAATGGGGAGAAGAACCTAACTACCCATTTAAAACACTCAATTTCTCATTTCATGCATTTAGTATTTTCACCCCAAGAACACCCCTAAACATGCTCCAAAGCGGGAAAACATGGTTTTTAAATGAAATACTACGGGAATCGTCACCCTACCGGTTACTTGAACTCCTCCAAGCTCCAAGCCGCCTACTCGCCTCGCCCCACGCCGCCGCTGGTACCGCCGTGGACGCCGTTACTCCACCGGGACTTCGGCCGCCGTCCGGAGAGAAAAACGTCGCGGAGGAGATGGTAGTGGTAGTGGGGGGAGTTAGGAGGTCGATGGAGTGGAGGGAGAGATGAAATGGTGGGAGAAAAACGAGGAGAAGGGGAAAATCGCTGCCGGGTCGCCGGAGGAAGAGAGGAGAGAGAGGAGGATGGAGGGGAAGAGGGAAAGGAAGAAGGGGTTCGCAGGGTCATCCAGAAGCTGGGTAAAACGCGTCATGCATGCCCGACGTCTTTCAGATGACAAGACCGGGCCGTACACTGACAAGCCAGGGTCGTACACTGAAAGGCGTCGTCCATCTAAGACGCCATTCAGACGATATGACCGGGGCCGTACTCTCGCGACCCAAGGCCAGCCTACGTGGCACAGCCTAAAACGCGTCTACATTGCTGGACGCCGTTTAAACTGCGTCGAGCAGGCTCGACATGAAACAAAACTGAGTCTCAGCCCCATCAGGGCCCAAACTAAGGGATCCGACCCCAAAAACTGACCCGATAACTGGATCCGAAAATTTCAATCCTTACACAGAGACTATAAGCACACTTTTGCCTGGAGCTATGAAGATATGTCGGGATTAGATTCTTCCTTAGTGGAACACCTCGATTAACATTGAATGATGAAGCTAGTCCGGTTAAACAGAAATTAAGGTGATTCTACCCTCAGATGGCTTTAAAGATGAAAGAAGAGGTCGATAAATTGCATAAAGCCAAATTTATTAGGGTTGTCCTCTATCCACAATGGGTGGCAAATATAGTACCGGTCATGAAAAAGGATAGGAAGGTCAGGATTTGCATTTGACTTTCGAGATTTGAATCGGGCATGTCCTAAAGATGATTTTTCACTACCTCACATAGACGTACTCATTGACAACACAACTGGTTATGAAACACTGTCATTCATAGATGGATTCTCAGTGTATAATCAGATTCACTTGGCTGAAGAGGACCAAGAGAAGACGTCATTCACTACACCTTGGGGCACTTATTGTTATGTCATTATGCCGTTTGGACGGAAGAACGCTGGAGCCACTTATCAGAGGGCTATGATGGCTTCAAGCTCCAAAGCCTTCCCATGTTTTCCTCCAAGAGAGCCTTCAAACACCTTGTGTGAGAGCACTAATCCTTCAATGGTTGACCTTTATTGAAGGTCCAAAGGATATTATATTTATAGGAAGTGATTTCAATGTGTTTTGGCCTTCAAAGGGCTCTCCCCTCGCACACAGACTACCTTGGATAGACTCTAGTCGAATTAGAAACCCATCCAAGCATGGAGACCGGATAGTCTCGACCAAATCACTCTTTTTTCCAATCAACTGCTTGAAACACGTCGTCCACCAGGGACGCCAATAGGCTAATTAGGAGGCGCCAAAACAGAAAAAAATCCGGAAGGAAACCGTTAACAATTAGGAAACCTAAAACACGTCGTCCATGAGCGTCGTGATTTAGATAATTAGAAAATTAATTCGAATTAAAAATCAAAAATTGAGACAGATTAAGAGATCCAATGGCATCATCCATGGGCGACGTCATTAAGTTAAATTTATCTGAATTTAGAAATTTAATTTCGAACTAATTTCGGCTAGAAATCTAAATGGCATCGGCCATGGTAAACGTGAATCAACGGATTTCGAGAAAAATCAATAAAAATTAATTAATGATTAAAAATCAGACCATTTCGGGGTATTATAGTATGACATGAAATTTACTCATTATGAAATCAAAATTAACGTGTCTACACTTATGTGGTATCAAAGTATTAACGGTTTGCAAGTTCATCATGAAGAACATCATCATCAGGTTCGAGATTTCGAGTACCATTGTGGCTGACAATGGACTACAATTTATCATTCAACGGATCTTTTGATTTTTTCCTTTTTTTTTTATGACGACTTCCTACTATGACGGCGGGTATTTTCAGTAGTCTATCCTAAACCTCATTCCGACATCGCAAGCTGAGAAAGGAAGAATGAGTTATACTTAAACTTTACACTCTCAGTTAGACTGTCAGCCTTCCTTGGACTTTACATCTCTTTTTACTCAAGGACAAAGCGTATTTGTGTGTATATAATGTGCCTAAATTAAATTATCAAATACTAACAAGGGAATTTAGGACTTCAAATTTTCTAACTCTACTGGTCTTTGCACCATGCCAGTCGACACACCTCATCTAAGGGTAATATTTCTTTAGATATAAACTGTTCCAGAGATGAGATAATTCTCGGTCTTCTACATAAACTAACCTGTAGACGTTACCAGGAAAAGTATTTTTTACAACATAAGGTCCTTTCCAATTGGGTTGGAGTTTAGAATGAGGACCACTAGGTTTTACGAAAATTCTTTTAACCACCATTTCACTGACTTTGAATTTCCATTCAATAACCTTCTTTCGGTAAAAACGTGCAAGTCTATTTTGATAAACTCGTGCATGATTAGTGTGAGTGCTCAATATCGGTGTGTGTTGTTCATGATTTCATGTTGATTATGTGACAAACAAAGTATTAAAATAAAATCGTGATCACCAGAACCTATACCTCTTCTAATTTGGGAGATCGCCAAAGAAAAAAAGCCCTTTTCTCGTTCTCTTGCTTTTATGTTGGTTTCTTGATTTGTTGTTCCAAAGCTTCTCCTTTGAATCTCTTTTGTATCTTGCAAGGAAAATGAAAATAAACAAGAGAAGATCTAATTAGAACTAAAGTAGAGAGTAGTATCTTTTCTATTAATGAATTCAAATATGCAACTAAACTAATCTACTCACTTGTTTTGGGTTCTTTAAACCCCTAACATGAACATGGGTTTGGAAAATGATGTAGTAAGTGTGTAACATGAAGTAATGAGATTAATAGCTTTAAAAAAACTAGTGATTAAACTATATGAAATCAATGAGCAACTAGAAAGAAAACTAGAAAAGAAGATGGTCGATTGGCCCCTCCATAACCTTGGTCTTCAAAAGCTTCAAAGGATGAAGGGAGTGAAAAGAAATAAGGTTTAGATGAAGCTCCTCTTGTTGTCCACGTTTTCTCTTTTAAGAACCTTCAAACACCTTGCCTTGAGCTCCAAAATCACCAATTACCAACCTTTTTCAAAGGTCCAAAGGGTGTTGTATTTATAAGAAGTGATTTTAGGGTGTTTTGGCCTTCAAAAGGACTCTCTTCCGCAGTCAGACTTACCTTGGATAAGGATGGAGAAGTTTAAAACCATCCCAACTTCGGAAACCGGATTATCTCGGTCAAATCATATTTACCAGGAAACTTCCAAATCGCGTCACCCAGATCAGACGCCATTTGTCTAATTAAAGCGGTCAAAATATGAAGAAAATCTAGAAAGGAAATCGAAATAGATTAGGAAGCCTAAATCGTGTCTCCCTAGAGCGACGTGCTTTAAAAAATTAGAAATTAATTCAAATTAAAAATAAAAAACCCAGACAGATTAGGACCTAAATAGCGTCTCCCTTAGGCGACACTATTCAGTTAAATCCATCTGAATTTAGGAATTTAATTTCGAACTGATTTCTGCTAGGAATCTAAATGGCATCGGCCGTGGGCGACACTAATCAACAAATTTTGAGAAAATTTAGTAAAAATTAATTACTAATTAAACATCAAACTATTTTGGGACATTATAATTCTGACATGACATTTACTCAATATGGAGTCAAAATTAGTGTGTCTACAACTACCCCACCTTGGCATTGACTTTGCAAGAGGATGAAAATGGAATGGAATGTACTGAAAAGGTGATGCCAAGGTGTGATAAGACATGCTCTCAACATCATATGATGTGAATCTTTCTCAAAATAATCAGTGAAGTTGTAACAACCCGCCACCCTATGACCGGAGACCCGGTCACTAAATGGATGTCGGCCCATTAACTGTAGGTTCATACCCGGATCTTATACACACATCTGGAGGAGTAAACGTTAAACAAGAATAAATATAACATTCACACGGACTACAAGGGGTACAGTGCGCAGGAAGTAAAGTAATAATGTCCGTATACAGTCCAACAATAATTACATGTCCAACAAATTAATTAAGTACAGGCAGAAATAAGGTACAACAACGTCGGGGCATACCCCGGAAACTAAGATAGCTACTGGTCCGCACACCAAGGAGAACGCCACGCGCCGTCACACGCCACAAGGACCACACCTGAAAACGCAGGGAGTGAGCCACACCAGAATTGGGCTCAGTAGGGATCATCCGATCCCCTGCCTCCCACATACACACCCACAAGTGCAGTAACAAAGGTACAGGTAATAAGACAAGTAAAGCTGCAGCACACTACTCCTAAAATCTCAATATGAACCATATGCATTCGAAATGTAACATGCATATTTCTAAAATCATTCTATCAAGAAGCCTACAACTCACATCTCGGCAAAACACGCCAACCACTCCTCTGGAAGTGGGAAACACACCAACCACACAGCCGTAAGTAGGAAACACCGTCCACACAACCGAAAGTGGGAAACTCCGATCCGCTGAGACCAAACAGTAACTCCTCGGATAGCACACTGGCTACTCCGGCCCAACTGGCTCAGGTGGTTACTCCTTCCCTCAGCATGAGTGACTCTCCGAATGTACCACTCCGACACCGGTACTAGCTGACCCCGGGGTTCACCAGGTGACCCTCTCTCACTAGGCGTCACCCCGCCTACGCCCCCACCGGCGCTGTGCTCACGCCCCCACCAGCACAGGGTGATAAAGCGCTACAATGTCACTCCAGGTCCACAGTAACACAAAACCACCAAAACTCGACACAGTACGATCCGGTCACGTGAAAAGCCCGCGATCGCACGGCACACAACGCAGTGCCATCTGGTCCCGAAGAATCCGAGTACACTAAAGCATGCACTGACCGAATATCTAGCAGTATGAACACATTTTACTGGCATGAATTAGTGTTATTCTGTCCTGAATCGCGTCGCCCAAGGCCGACGCCATTCAAGTTCCCTAAACTGGTTCATAAAACAGAGGCCTACGGAAATCTGGCTTAAAAGGCGTCGACACTAGCAGTCGCCTTTTGAAAGGCGTCGACATCCTCCGACGCCATTCAGCTAAGAAATCCAGGAATTTCAGGAAAACATTACTTAGGGGATTTCTGCCTTAAAAGGCGTCATGGTTACCCGACGCCATTCAAATCGCGTCGCCCACCCATGACGTCTTTTAGTCCCTGAATCCCGAGCTGACGGACCCTCAGTCGGGGTGATTTCCTGCTTAAATGGCGTCATGATGGCCCGACGTCCTTCTGAAAGGCGTCGTCCATCCATGACGTCATTTAGCGCCAGAAATCACTAACTCGTGAGGCCTCGAACAGGGAGGTTTCTGCCCTAAAAGGCGTCGTACTTCCCCGACGTCCTTCTGAAAGGCGTCGACCAGGCACGACGCCGTTTAGCGCCAGAAACCTGGTTTCCTGGTTCGAACCGAGGGTTTTTCCCTTAAGCCCAAATGCCCCGAAGAAGCCCCAAAACGGAAAGGAGGAGGAAGAGAAGTTGATCCACACAAACATGCTACAAAACCACATTCACGAACACGGCCAAACCCACAAGAATACCCCCTAAACATGCTCAATCTAGCCCAAAATACATTACAACACGCCTAAGAAAACACGAGCAACGCATACAAGGTTCGTCCCCCTACCGGATACTTGAACTCCTCCTGGCTCCGTGTCGCCGAACCGCCGCACCGCAGACCGCCGCCGGTACCCTCGAGGACGCCGCCACTCTGCCAGGACGTCGGCCACCGTCCGGAGAATGGAACGCCGCGAAGGAAGTGGTGGTGGCAGAGGTGAGAGGTAGGGAGGCGTTGGAGTGGTGGAAGAGGAAGGGAAAGGGGAAAAGTGGGATCGGAGGAGGCGGAGAGGGAGAGGAGAGAGAGTGAAGGGTGAGAAATGAGTGAAATAAAGGAGGGCTCGCGGGGTCAATCAAGAACTGCCTAAAACGCGTCGAGCGAGAAGGACGCCTATCAGATGACAGGACGGGCCGTACTGACAGCTGTCTGAAACGTGTCGACCACCACGGACGCCGTTCAGCTGACATGTCAGACACCGTACACTGACATCGCAGGGTGGCAGTCTGAATCGCGTCGTCCATCATGGACGCTGTTCAGACGACGAGACAGGGGCCGTACTCTCGCGGCCCGAAACCCGCCCACGTGGCGTCCACGTGGCACAACAGCAAAACGTCTAAATGGCGTCCACCTATCAAGACGCCGTTTAAAAGGCGTCGTGTAGAGTAGACGTCATTCAAAAGAAACTCTCCAGACCCCTCAAGGTCCGACTCAGGGGATCCGGTCCGAAACCGACCCGAAGACTTTACCCGAAACCTCAGTCCTTACATTCTCCCCCCCTTAAAAGAATTTCGTCCTCGAAATTGCAACTACTCACATGATAATCATGGCTAACCAACATATGCCGGCAACACAGATCACAACAATCATTCTCACCAATCACACACACAAGGCTCCACATAACTATCCTGCTATAAGTAATGAGGGCGAAATGCCTCTACTGCCTACCCGCATGGGAACTTACCAGAAAAGGTAAGGAACTGCTTCCCAGCATCTCAATCACGCGCCCCCAGGTCGCCTCGCTCCCGGAGCAATACTGTCAACACACTCAACCCAAGGATACAACTTTGTTTCGGAGGACCTGTCACTAGTGATTCTCAAAACGCATTAGACACACTGGAAAGGACAAGTCCTCAGCGACTTCAAGTCCTGAAGATTCCAACACCTGGGGCGGATCCAGAACATTCCTCTGTAACGAAACACGAAACGCATCGTGTACTCCCGCAAGATTGAACGGCGAGGCTGGCTGGCGATCTTCCCCAATTCAAGCAAAAACGGGAAGAGGCCCAGCACGGCGCGGACCCAGCTTACCTTGCTTCTCAAATCTCCTTACACCCATGGAGGGCGAGACTTTGAAAAACACGAAGTCCCCAATTTCAAACTCAATCGGTCTCTCACCGATGATAGCACAACTCTGGCAACCTAAGCACACCGCTGTACCAACCCTGACTCTACTAACTGTCTCTTGCCAATCTCAGACTACGTCGCAAAGAATCGACACAGCCGTCTAAACAATACCTCATAAGGCGCCATGCCAATGCTAGAGTGGCAATTACTATGGTACACATAACCCCACTGAAACCAATGCTGCTCCCAAAAACCTCCTCAGTCTAGGCAACATGCCACGAGCAAACTTCTGAAATCCGAATGGCCCCCCTCTGACCGCCCATCAGCCTCAGGATGATAGGCTGGGCTGAAGGTTAACCGCTTACTCAAAGTCTTCCAAAGACTCTTCCCATGATTAAGAAGTAAATCTCAAAGCCCGATCCGACATAATGGATAAGGGCACATCGAGCAGAAAGAGATGATCCGACTCACAAACAACTCAACCAACATACCGACTGACCAGTCCTCCCTGATAGCCAGGAAGTGTGCTGACGTAGTCAGTTGCTCAATAGTAATCTAGATCACGCTCCCTCCACCAGGGAATAAAACAATCCTAATACATGCCTCAAGTCGCAAGCTCCCGTCTCCACACCGGGATCGGCAAGGACTGCCACCACGCTACTGCTGCGCCACTCTGATATTCCACCCTAACCTGCCGACAATTAAGCATTCAATTACAAAATCAACTATGTCCTCCTTCCTACTAGACCACTTTAACAATGATACGTCTTACTTGATCTGGGAAGCATCATTTATCTAGAACAGTGTGCCTTCAAAAGGGACACCTGCGCACGTCCTTCACGGTCAAATCACAAAGTCTACCTCTAACCTAACTGTACTACTGCTGGCCAACCTGGCTCCATCAGCCTCACGTGGAATCCAAAAGGGAGATTCCACAGTCTGCTCAAATAACCCCCATACAAACAAAGCCTCTAGATCTATAGTACAAACACCACAGCTGCCAACTCTGAGTCATAGATGGATAGTTCTCCTCAAGCTTCTTCAACTGCCTAAAGGCCACAATCTTACCAAGTTGCATCAGAAACGCACCCAAACCTCGATGTGATGTAACTGAATACCCCACAAATCCACCGGAACCTAATAGAAGTACCAACATTGGAGCCCAAGTGAGGCGAGTCTTCAACTTAATGAAACTCCGCTCACACTCCTCGGTCCACGTGAGACGAACTCCTCTACGAGTCAACCTCAACAAGGGGGGTTACTATCAAAGAAAACCCCTGGACCAACCATCGGTAAAATCCAGCTAATGCCCTCACCGATCACACTCTTACACGGGGCTCCTCACACACAATTGGTCAAACAGCTCAATACCAAATTAAATATGTTCCATGATTCCACCAACATTGATAGACCAACATCATTATATAATAACCTTACAAAGTACACATTATAATACCAAATCACCACCACAACCCAAAATGCATAAAGAGTGCCGTAAGAGTTCACAACTACTACTTCATAAGACAAGATAAGAGTGTCCATCTATCTCCGCATCTCGAATCTCCACAGAAAGAACACACAACACTATATAAGGTACCGGCTCCTACTGACCACTCGGCCCCTGACTTGCCTTATTCTTCTGGGGACAGTTCCTCGCAAGATGTCCCCTCCTGCCACAGCCAAAACAGCTACCCGCGACCAATGGACACACCCGGTTGCCGTGATACCTACCACAACGGGAACAATAATCTGCCGCATCATGTCTCTTTCCCTGTTGTCTGCTAGCCTCAGTCTGCATCTGTTGGGCCGAACCGTCCTCATCCTCATCACGTGACGTCCCTTGGAACCCGAACTCAAAGGAACTCGAACCGCCTGACGAAAGGACCGTTGATTTGCTCTTGCCTTGCTGCTTCCCTCGTACCGATCGCTCCAACTCTTTTGCCATTTGCTGAAATTGAGTCTCCACCGCTGCCGCGCATCGAACCGCTGATGCCAGATCTCTACAACACTGAGGTGCCACCATTGTCCTTAGATCATATCGGAGTCCATCTACAAATCTCTCGGTTCTATATCTCTCCTGCTCAAATAAGTGTGGAACGAATCCTCCAAGATCCACAAACTTCGTATGATAATCTAGAACTGACATGTCATTCTGCACCAATTCCATAAATTCTCTTTCCTTGGTCTCCTGGACGAGCCTCGGAAAGTACTGTCTACTGAACTCTCTCACAAATACCTCCCAAGGGATCTCTCTCAAGGATCTATTTGTAAACATCCTTGTCTTGACGGTAACCCACCACTCGTATGCATTATCCTTCAACAAATAAGTTGCCAACAAGGTCTTATCATTCTAAGCACATTCAAGAACGTCAAACGCCTTCTCTACTTCCTTAATCCAACGAGTTTCCTGGTCTGGGACTGGTCGACCTGTGAAAGAAGGGGTCTCCAACCTCAAAAACCGCTCTAATACCGTGGACTGGTCACCTCGGGAATTGGATCCCTCGCTACCGTCTCCCTGCTGGTATCTACCCATAGCTCCAATCATAGCCTCCACGAAACAATCCACATTATGCCCTTCTGCCCCCGAACTACCATCGTCTGATTTCGTACCACGAGCCAACGAAACTCTCTTCCTCGGCGCCATCACTACCTCACGAACGCAAAAATCAACACAAATACGTCAAAACCTATCACTCTACACCAGCAGCCATCGCCTGTACAGACTCGTACTTATTGTTGGACTACGATATCTAACCCAGTTTACCACGTACTTGACCAGACTGGGCTCTGATACCAACTGTAACAACCCGCCACCCTATGACCGGAGACCCGGTCACTAAATGGATGTCAGCCCATTAACTGTAGGTTCATACCCGGATCTTATACACACATCTGGAGGAGTAAGCGTTAAACAAGAATAAATATAACATTCACACGGACTACAAGGGGTACAGTGCGCAGGAAGTAAAGTAATAATGTCCGTATACAGTCCAACAATAATTACATGTCCAACAAATTAATTAAGTACAGGCAGAAATAAGGTACAACAACGTCGGGGCATACCCCGGAAACTAAGATAGCTACTGGTCCGCACACCAAGGAGAACGCCACGCGCCGTCACACGCCACAAGGACCACACCTGAAAACGCAGGGAGTGAGCCACACCATAATTGGGCTCAGTAGGGATCATCTGATCCCCTGCCTCCCACACACACACCCACAAGTGCAGTAACAAAGGTACAGGTAATAAGACAAGTAAAGCGGCAACACACTACTCCTAAAATCTCAATATGAACCATATGCATTCGAAATGTAACATGCATATTTCTAAAATCATTCTATCAAGAAGCCTACAACTCACGTCTCGGCAAAACACGCCAACCACTCCTCCGGAAGTGGGAAACACACCAACCACACAGCCGAAAGTATGAAACACCGTCCACACAACCGAAAGTGGGAAACTCCGACCCGCTGAGACCAAACAGTAACCCCTCGAATAGCACACTGGCTACTCCAGCCCAACTGGCTCAGGTGGTTACTCCTTCCCTCAGCATGAGTGACTCTCCGAATGTACCACTCCGACACCGGTACTAGCTGACCCCGGGGTTCACCAGGTGACCCTCTCTCACTAGGCGTCACCCCGCCCACGCCCCCACCAGCGCTGTGCTCACGCCCCCACCAGCACAGGGTGATAAAGCGCTACAATGTCACTCCAGGTCCACAGTAACACAAAACCACCAAAACTCGGCACAGTACGATCCGGTCACGTGAAAAGCCCGCGATCGCACGGCACACAATGCAGTGCCATCCGGTCCCGAAGAATCCGAGTACACTAAAGCATGCACTAACCGAATATCTAGCAGTATGAACACATTTTACTAGCATGAATTAGTGTTATTCTGTCCTGAATCGCGTCGCCCAAGGCCGACGCCATTCAAGTTCCCTAAACTGGTTCATAAAATATAGGCCTACGGAAATCTGGCCTAAAAGGCGTCGACACTAGCAGTCGCCTTTTGAAAGGCGTCGACATCCTCCGACGCCATTCAGCTAAGAAATCCAGGAATTTCAGAAAAACATTACTTAGGGGATTTCTGCCTTAAAAGGCGTCATGGTCACCCGACGCCATTCAAATCGCGTCGCACACCCATGACGTCTTTTAGTCCCTGAATCCCGAGCTGACGGACCCTCAGTCGGGGTGATTTCCTGCCTAAATGGCGTCATGATGGCCCGACGTCCTTCTGAAAGGCGTCGTCCATCCATGACGTCATTTAGCGCCAGAAATCACTAACTCATGAGGCCTCGAACAGGGAGGTTTCTGCCCTAAAAGGCGTCGTACTTCCCCGACGTCCTTCTGAAAGGCGTCGACCAGGCACGACGCCGTTTAGCGCCAGAAACCTGGTTTCCTGGTTCGAACCGAGGGTTTTTCCCTTAACCCCAAATGCCCCGAAGAAGCCCCAAAACGGAAAGGAGGAGGAAGAGAAGTTGATCCACACAAACATGCTACAAAACCACATTCACGAACACGGCCATACCCACAAGAATACCCCCTAAACATGCTCAATCTAGCCCAAAATACATCACAACACACCTAAGAAAACACGAGCAACGCATACAAGGTTCGTCCCCCTACCGGATACTTGAACTCCTCCTGGCTCCGTGTTGCCGAACCGCCGCACCGCAGACCGCCGCCGGTACCCTCGAAGACGCCGCCACTCTGCCGGGACGTCGGCCGCCGTCCGGAGAATGGAACGCCGCGAAGGAAGTGGTGGTGGCAGAGGTGAGAGGTAGGGAGGCGTTGGAGTGGTGGAAGAGGAAGGGAAAGGGGAAAAGTGGGATCGGAGGAGGCGGAGAGGGAGAGGAGAGAGAGTGAAGGGTGAGAAATGAGGGAAGGAAAGGAGGGCTCGCGGGGTCAATCAAGAACTGCGTAAAACGCGTCGAGCGAGAAGGACGCCTATCAGATGACAGGACGGGCCGTACTGACAGCTGTCTGAAACGCGTCGACCACCACGGACGCCGTTCAGCTGACATGTCAGACACCGTACACTGACATCGCAGGGTGGCAGTCTGAATTGCGTCGTCCATCATGGACGCCGTTCAGACAACGAGACAAGGGCCGTACTCTCGCGGCCCGAAACCCGCCCACGTGGCGTCCACGTGGCACAACAACAAAACGTCTAAATGGCGTCCACCTATCAAGACGCCGTTTAAAAGGCGTCGTGTAGAGTAGACGTCATTCAGAAGAAACTCTCCAGACCCCTCAAGGTCCGACTCAGGGGATCCAGTCCGAAACCGACCCGATGACTTAACCCGAAACCTCAGTCCTTACAGAAGTAACTCAAAGAGATCAATGGAATCAATCATGTTTGGATGAAGGGGACAAAGGAAATAAAATAAGGTCGATCAACTTCCATAATTGGAAAGTACCCTAAGTCACAAACCCTGCAGGTTTCATCATGGAGAGCGGTTACCAGCCAATGTAGACGTGCTACAACCATGATGGATTTTAAAAGAAACAAGAAAATTTGGGATAAAGAATCCAAGCAAGGATATAATTCCAAAAATATCTTCAAGAAAACCTCAAAAATAATTGAGAGATCAATTCAGAATGGAATATTTCATATTACGTTGGGATTTATTTTGATCAATGGTCTAAAATTTAATCAATAAGTCATTTTTACCACAATGATTTCAAAGTCCTACATGATGCATACTAGGCTAAAATGAAAATTAAAATAAAATAAAATATAAATTAACCAAGGATAATATTATTAAACTGTCGTTGATGAGTCAAGACACCAATCTTACAATCCAGTACTAAGCCGAGGCTCGTTTGTCTACACACTGTTTCACAAAAGCGGAACTATCGTCACCATTAATTGAAAATCCAACGGCTTATCCGTACGATTAAGAATCTTCTGGAATTATCACTGTTTTTGTTGAAGGGGAACTCAAATTCCAATTTCATCAAAATACAAGGTCCTTGATATACTCTAATAAATATTTTACATATAGTAATGCTAATACAAATCAATTACATAAAGAATACAAGGGATAGAGATAATCGTCTTTCTAGTCACAGTAAAGACTCAGTTAAACTCCCACAGTGGGACCTTATGGAAATTTTCAACTTCATTTTCTTCTTACCTACACTCAGAATTTGTCAGTAACATCAAGTAAACAGAAAATCAACATTAAATATTATCAATTATGGATTTTTTGATATTCAGAAAATTTACCAAACGGCGTCGCTGTTCACACACGTCATTTAAATGACATCGCCCCGTCCAGACGCCATTTAACTTACAGAAACTGTTCTTTGTTATGACTCCAATCCGAACTCCACTTTCCTTCATGCACATCTCTCTTCCAATTCGAAAAGGGCTCCCCAACTTCGCAAATCCTTCTATAAAACCTCCCTCTCTTCATATCAAAGCATTACAATACACAAACAAAAGAGAAAGTCAAGGAATCCTCTCCAAAGGTCAAGAGAAATCAAGACACCAAGAGAAAAAACTCAATTAATTCAAGAAGATGGCGAGTTCTGCACAAGATTCTTCAAACAAGAGGATGAGGAAGATGATTCAAAAAGCTTTATGAAGTGAAAGATCATCTAAGCAGGCAAGATCCTAACCTACAAGTAAGCTAATCTCTCTTCTAATCAATTCTTCTCTTTTTTTATGCAACTCTCCACATGTTCTCCAAATTCTTCATAAGCATTATAGAACTATTCTAATTTATTTTCTTTTTCTAGGGATATCCTTTCTTCCCTTGTCCAAGAAGATTCTCTTCACTTCTATGGATCGAAAAGCTTGTAAACAAGATCAATATCTTAATGCAATCTTATATATCCAAGTGACATATTCAAGGGTTGGTTTTTCATGCCAAACATTATAAAAGCACAAGCATAGATTGGTCTACAATGGGCACTTTGATCGAGTTATGGCATCCTCAAACTCATACCTTTTTTTTCTCCACCTTCGAAGTCACTATCTTCCTAGAAGAAGCTTAACTCCTATTGGGTCTTCCTAAGCTCAAGGTCAACAATGATGAACCTAATTTGAGTGATATGATGTTCATGAGGAAAAAGATCACAAGTCAACAATTGTTAGAGAATATCATAAAGGGTTCAAAAGAAGTTCAAGGTTGTCTTACTAAGAAGGGAATCAATCTTGCTAAATTAGTCAAATGGACTCTGAAGAAGAAAGAAGGTCTCAAGGATGAAGATACAGAGAACGTACTGAAGGCGTTCACCACATGCTTGGCTGGAACTCTACTATTCCCTACCCAGGATAATGTTTTAGAAGATGATCAGATCAGTGCAATCAATGAGATTTTTAAAGGGTAGCAGATCAGTACAACGGTTCTAGCCTATCTCTATAGCGGGCTCTCTACGGCATCCACAGGTCAGCCTCCTTATGGTAGCATACTTCTCTTAGCTCTATGGGTGGAATTCCACTTCAAGTTCAATTATAATGAAGAAGAGGTTCCAAGGATATCCCAAATGTATCAGTGCAGTCCTATCTTCCATATTGCCAACATTGTGAAGTTCAACGACAACATGACCAATCGAGTGCCCAACCTCAAGACTCGAGCTGGTGTGCTTATTTCAAGACTATGCCAAGGACTGAATTCGAATCTACGCCACTCACTCTCATGGAAAAGGTGGTTCAGGTGTGCCGTGGTGTTGGCATAGAGCTCCGACTGATCGGTACGATCGAGTTCGTTCTCTATAATCCACATCACTGTCATCCTCAACTTGGTATGCCATGCTATGAATTTCCTGAAATATCTTCTCTTTTACCAATGGCTTTAGGAACCGACGAAGACTTCGAGGCAACTGAGCTTATTGCGACTCTGTGGAACATCGGATTCAACCATTGTGTGAAACTTTCTCATGAAGCAAATCGGGAATTGTGGAAAACTTATGTAAAGGAGCTTAAGAAGATTCAACTTTGAAAGCTTCTCAATCCTTCTATCCAACTTGATGTATTTTGCTTTACTAGAAATTATTCCTTTATTGCAATAAAATCTTTCATTAATATCATGCAATCCTGAAATTTTTCTTGAGTAAAATTGTGATTTTTCATCAAAATACCAAGGTTCGGATTCATTTAATTCAAATCGCGTCGACTGAGAGAGACGAGTTTTAGTCGAATTTAATTCCCCAAAAAAAAAATTTAATCCTTAAATGACCAAAATCGCGTCATGTCAGGGAGACGCCTTTCTCTTCTCTCTCCTATTTTTCCAAAGATTTCTAACAATTAATCTACTGAATTACATCCTCCTTTAGAGACGCGTATCACTGATTACTCCGTATTTTCGTGGTACGGCCGTAACCAAAAAAGGTAGTAAATTCTAAAAGGCGTCGCCCTTGGGGGATGTGCTTAACAAATTTCAAGAAATTTCTCTTGCCGCCTCAGTTTGTGCGCCACTGAAATGCATCGCTATTCCCAGACGCGATTTAACAATTTCAAACAGGGTCACGTGAGCTCGAACCCCTTTCCTCCTCATTCTCTCCTGGGACTTTCTCTCTCCTCATATCTCTTCCTTCTCCAGTGAATAGCGTGGGCTTCTGGCCATCTTCCTCTCCTCCGGTCATCCTCGACGTCTCCAGCGATCATCGGCGGTTCTTCCACCACCGCCGGCCTTTCCTCTCTCCTTCTCATTCATCCCCTCTCTCTCTAACTCTCTCTTATACACGAGCTCTCTCTCTCTCTACACTCTCTATGGAACAAGGAGGGCCGAGTGATCTTGGTGGGAAGCAACGCCGAGTGGTGGCGATCGAGGTACTAGAAATTGCCGAGGGTGAAGAAATGGCGGCAGAACTAGCAGAGGCGGCGGCTTTTATGGAGGCTGAGGAGGCTCCTCCCGAGGCTCCAGTGGGCGAGGCGACAGTGGCACTGGCCAGATTTGGTGGTCCATACTTGGTAAGCCTCGAGAACACACTTTTTACATGTTAAATTTTAATTTTTGAGGGAAAGGGATCTCCACCACATGTTCTCGGAACCTGTGGTGAATGGCGTCTGGGGAGAGGGACGCGTTTTGAAACGCGTTAGCCTGGCCATACTTGATTCAAAAATAATAATTAAACCTCAAAATTAAAATTAATTTAAAAACTTGATTATTAGTATTCTAACGATGATTCTGATCAATTATCTGAAAATCGCAGGGCACGATGAGGGCCAAGATATCTTGGGACTTGGTGGTGGCTACCTACCGAGATCTCCTGGAGTTCCAAAAGGCGCAACTGGCAGAGATGGGATTTAGGGAGATCCTAGAGATAGAGCGATTTTGGATAGATTTAGTGTTACTACAGGTTCCTAGAGAGCGATGGCACGCCGAGAGCCAGGCATTCATAATGTCCTGGGGACACATGATCCCCAGTCTAGGGGACATTACCAGGATCACCGGCCTTCGGGTAGAAGGTCAGGCAGTTAGCGAGATTAGATATCCCGATTACAGGCAGTTAGCGAGATTAGATATCCCGATTACCGAGGATTAGCATTTGAGCTCCTAGGCTTAGAGGTGACACGGATTGAGGGTTGAGAGTCTCAGACTCTCCTGAGGACAGCCGTCGAGAGATCCTTAGGATTAGTAGAGCTTAGGCAGCAGACAGATGAGTCTCAGGAGAAGTTGAGAGAGAGACTAGCTAGGGCGGCTAGCGTAGTCTACTGCCAAGATACGAGTAATAGGACTAGTGTAGATAGGGATCTTAGGAGATTCTTAGTGTTTTTCTTTGATAGGCTTCTCTTCGAGACAAAGAGCGACTACATGCACTGTCGTTTCCTGACTCTCCTTGTAGATTTAGATAGACTAGGCGAGTATCCCTAGGGTGCAGCCCTTCTGGCTCACCTCTTCACCAATCTCTCCGCCGTCACACTAGACCAGGAGACCACCATCAACGGCTTTACGTCATTCCTCCAGGTACTTAACTTGTTTTAAATCTATTCATTTCATTAAATGCTTATTATGCAATATATATGATGATTCTAACCTGTATGTTTGTGTATGCAGATCTAGTCATATTATTAATTTCCTCTGGGCCGGGCGACGCCATCTTCACAACCGGCGGCAGTACCATTGGCCCAACAATGGCGTTCGGTAGTGGATACGGCGCCACAGCATCACCAGTTGACAGCCCTCCACCGGCAGTTCCTCGACTACCCAGAGCTGCTGGTGAGTTTTTTAACTCTTTTCTTTCAATTATTGACTATTTCATGGTTTATTAGAATGTTTGAATATTTAATTAATTACAATGTCTTGTAGGGTGTTTAAATATTTTATGAGCATGTTTAATTAATTTAATTAATTATTTTATTAACATGTATGTTTGATGTTTAATTGGTCTAGTTAAATGATTGAATATTTGAATTTACATCTCATTAGATGTTTATTCCTTTAGACATGACACAGTTTATTGATTAATTACTTTATATGTGATATGCAATGCGACTAAGTTACATGAATGCAGGTTATTTGGCGTCCATACCTTGGTATGGATAATGCAGGACAACCCTGGGTAGAGTAGGGACGGGGTCGGTTCGGGTGCTAGGTATGGCTCCACTGCATGAACGAGATAGCCCTCCTACGCCTGAGGCTGGTAATGCGGACGCTCGGGGCAGCATCAAGAGTGGGTAGAGGAGGAGATCCAAGAGGGGATCAGGAGGACCATGAGGGGCAAGCAGGCACGCACCAATTGGAGTGCCAAGTTCCTGGATCAGCGGGATGACTGGCACCGATATGGGATACCGGTAGAGTCACAGGAGGTGAGCATCGATGCTTATCTTCAGCACTACCGGGCCCACTACGCTGCTCACCTCCAGCTACTCCGTACTCTCGATGTAAGTAACATGATATGCATGTCATGAATGCTTCTTTCATTTTATTAATTATCTTGCTTATATTTGTGAATGTATGATATGATATAGTATGAATATGTAGGATGCGTGGGATGCCACCATCATCACCCTCCGGGGCCACCTCCAGGATGCAGAGGCCTAACTGGAGCAGATGCAAAAGGAACTAAATGAACTGGTAAGCATGAAATGAATGATATGAAATATGAATTATGAAGTGCTTTCTTATTAAATTGTTTTAACACTTGCACATTAACGGTGATCTCTTCTTCTACAGCGTGCCGCCTATACCCACGCGGCTCCACCCTCGTCTTCTACTGCCGGCGCTTCTTCTTCCAGTGCTGCTCACGAGGTCACTATCACTGACCTGTGGAGTCAGTTGGTCCTAGCCATTCGCCGAGCCACTCAGGCTGAGGATGATGTTGCTGCCCAGGTAAGTCTTCAACTTGCTTTCTTCATTTCTATGTAGTATTCTTTGCTTGCTTGATTGGTTGACTGACAGGGTCTTCTGTTGCAAGTTCAAGAGCTCTGTCAGGCTCTCAAAGAGGTTTGAGGTTGAGCGGCCCGTGTCACCGATTTAGAGGAACAGCTGGCGAGGCTCTCCACTGGTGACCTGCCTCAAGAGCTTTCACGCCTCTGGTCAAGCTTGGAAGTCATCACCACGGGGAGGGAACGTGAGCGGTAGGAGAGGCACCAAATTGACACAGTGAGGCACAACATAGAAGAATGTTATCGGCGTGCTCGTCTGCGAGCTCAAGAGCGGGGATAGGCGAGTGCTTTCATTGTGAGTGTTGCGATCTCATCGGGCCAGGCGGGGCCAAGTGCTATGGGACCACCACCTCCGCCGACTCATGGGCCAAATGGACCGGATGAAGTCGAGAGTCAGTATGATGAAGGTGCATGAGAGAGTCAGCCGTGAGGACTGCTTTGTTGTATCTTCTTTTCATTTTGCTATGTCATCTTTTTGTGAAGTCTTGCTGATGGACTTCTCATCCTATGTACAAAAATTTTGACATATATGAAAGGAACCTTTTCATATTTGATCCTTCTGTTGACTTTCCTTTTTATACCTGTGTCCTATGCATGGCTTGGCAAACATGTCAAATATCCGTTCTAGCTTAGCCCCTTACCCAGTTAAGTAACTGGCTACTTGATCATATCCTTGGTAGAAGGGTCAAGGGACGAAGCTTTTATTTAATGAAGACGAATAAAGTTAATTAAAGGGGAAACAAATGGTAAAATGCAAATACAAGCATGCCAATGCTCACTGAAATTTAAACCGTGCAACACTCATGACCTAGCAAACAAATGCTAATTGAAATATTTTTTGTTTTACAATTGTAATTTTTAAAATATCTAAATTTTTAGTTTCAAAATATTCATTTTTTATGATTTTGAAATACTCATTTTTTTTTTTTTTGAAATATTCAACTTTTTTGTAATTTTGAAATATTCATTTTTTTTGTAATTTTGAAATATTCACTTTTTTTTGTAGTTTTGAAATATTTTTTTTTTTAATTTTGAAATATTCACTTTTTTTTTTAGTTTTGAAATATTCAATTATTTTTGTAATTTTCAAATATTCATTTTTTCCTAATGACCAGCATGGTACATGGATCAAAAGAGTTTACTTATTCGTCATCTTAATTCCCTAATCATTCTTTAATAACTTAATCCGGGTTCGTTGTGCTTTTATTGTGCTTATATCCTAGATCCCATTTGGTGATCCTACCCTCAGTCGGCTTAGGCCATTTTTTAAGCTTGCAATACTTCTTTTAGAGAGAAAGGAAGAAATGGTGTAGAAAGCCTAGAGAGGGTTCCAGAGACCCAAGAAGATGTCCATCCTTTACCCTATTGTTTGTTGGGGTTCGGTCATTTTCACTCTGCGGGGTATTTTTGACCTTGCGCTCTCTTTTCATTTTAATATCCATGGCCTTTAGATTTGACATTCGTGGCATTTTGTACTTGACTTGACTTTTGCCTTTCTGATTTTTCTTTTATGGAGTGGATCTTTTCTTTCCCCCCCTTTTTTTTTATGATGGCTTCCTACTAAGACGGCGGTTATTTTCAGTAGTCTATCCTGAGCCTCGTTCTGACATCCGCGAGCCAAGTATAAAAAGGAGTAATAAAGCCATAATGGGTTGTACTTTTACACTCTCGGTCAAGTTGTCAGTTTTCGTTAGGCTTTACATCTCTTGTTACTCGAGCACAAAGCGTGTTTGTGTGCGAATAATACATATGAATTAGACTATCGAAGATTAATAAGGGAATTTGGGACTTCAAATTTTCTGACTCCACTGGTCTTAACACTATACCGATCGTCACACCTAATCTAAGGGTAATATTTCTTTAAGTACTTTTTTTTTACCATTCCAGGGATGAGATAGCTCTTGACCTTCTACATTAACTAGTTTGTAGGCATTACCAGGAAAGGCATCTTTTACAACATAAGATCCTTCCCAATTGGGTTGGAGTTTAGAACGTGGACCACCCGATTTTATGAAAATTCTTTTTATAATCATTTCGCCGACTTTGAACTTACGTTCAATGACTTTCTTTTGATAAAAACGTGCTAATCTATTTTGATATACTCGTGCATGATTAGCGGCTAACCATCTCTTCTCCTCTAAGAGTTCCAATTGAATCAAGAGCGTAGAGCGATGCTCGTCAATGGAGAACTCCTTGTTCAATTGTACTCTTAATGATGAAATGAGAACATCATATGGAACTACCGCCTCCATTCCAAATGTTAAGGAATATAGAGTCTGCCCAGTGGGTGTGCGGATTGAAGTTTGGTATGCCCATAGAGCCTCAATTAGTTTCTCTGGCCAGTCTGTGTATCGGTTAGATTTATACGTTTTCTTGATGATTTTTATCAAGGTCTTATTAGTTGCCTCTGCTTGACCATTGCCTTGCGGATAATAATGAGATGAATGATGCAATGTAATTTTATACCTATTGCAGAGGTCCTTTAGCTTTTGTGAGATGAACCCATTATCGGTGACGATAGTGCTTGGAATTCCAAATCTCTTGATGATGTTCTTCATGATGAACTAGCAAACGATTGATGCTTTGACTTCCGTGTAACCTTCAGCTTCTGCCCACTTGGTGAAGTACTCCGTTACAGTGAGAATGAAGGATTTATGCTTAATGCCGGAATTGGGATCACTGAGAGGTCCAATGACGTCGAAAGCCTACATGGAGAAAGGCCATGGGGAGGAAACATGATGGAGTGAGGATGCGAAAGAATGGATCTTGTCGGTATGAAGTTGACATTTAGAACACCTACGGACAAATCCTACACAATCTTCTTCTATGGTTGGCCAATAATATCCTTGTCTAAGGATTTTCTTTGATAACATCTGTCCATTAACATGGCTGCCACAAACTCTAGCATGAGCTCCTTCCATGATCTTCCAAAGCTCATCTTCGACTAAGCATATCAGAGGAACATCATCAAATCCGTGTTTATACAGCTCTCCTCCAACTAGGGTGTATCTCTGAGCAATTCTCTTGATAACCCTTTTTTCCTCAGTAGTGGCTTCTTCAGGATAGGATTGATCTTCACAGTATTTGGCAATCTCGTAATACTATGGTTTCTCTTCATCTTCCATCTCTTCTTGTAGCTCTAATAGCATGATTTCTCTTCTTTCCACAATATTCCCATCTCTAACTTTCTTCAGCAACTTCTCCTTAATCCTAAGAAAGGCAAGGTCCTCTATAGCAAGAAAGAGATGCATATGAATGATGATTCATTCGGATTGTTTGCTGATTGAAAATTTTAGAGATGAAGCGAGAGAAGCTAGCACGTCAGCTAAGATGTTCTAATTCCGAGGAACATGGACGAAGATCAGTTTGGTGAAAAGCTTGGTATCAGCCGAGGTGAGTTCTTGATATAGCTTGAGTTTGGGATCAAGGGTTCGGTATTTAGTAAGCACTTGGCGAAGGATTAATTGACTATCACCTACAATCCTCAATTTGGTGGCACCATAGAGATGAGCGACCTCGAGGCCGACAAGAAGAGCCTTATATTCAACGATATTATTGGTAACATGAAAAACAAGCTGAAAGGCTTGTGGAATGGTTACACCTTCAGGTGATGAGAGAAAGATGCCGATACTGTTACCATGAGAGTTTAGAGCTCCGTCAAAATGTAGAGTCCACATGTCATCTTTGATTATGTTTATGGACATCAGTTCATCATCTGGAAACTCCGATCCAACCAGATCAAATATACGGGTAAAGGGTGATAAGTGAGGTTCCGCTATGGCATAGCCTTTGATTGCTTTTTGCTGAATGTAGATGATATCAAATTGAGATAGAAGCTCTGCCAACGTGCTAATCGATTTGTAAGGATAGATTTCTCAAAGAGGAACTTGATTAGATTCATCTTAGCGATGAGATGGACTTTATGGGCTAGGAAATAATACTTCAACTTCTGAACTACTTAGACCAATGCAGCACATGTTTTCTCCGTCACCGTATATCTCTGTTCAGCAGGGTTGAGAAGTTTAGAGAGATAATAGGTTGCCCTCTCCTTTCGTTCTTCATCTTCTTGTGCTAGGACAGCCCCTACAATGTCATCCAGGATCGAAATATATAGAAATAAATGCTTATCTGGAGACGGTGGTCTCAAAACAGGAGGACGTGTAAGATACTTCTTCAATACATTAAATGCCTCCTGACACTTATCGTCCTAGTTGAATTTGACCCCTGGCTTAGTAAGCTCGTAGAACGGCTTACACCATTGTGAGTGCTAGGAGACAACACGGCGAATAAACTGCAACCATCCAATCAATCCTCTCAGTTCTTTCAAGTTCTTGGGAGGTGGCATTTCAAGGATAGCTTTAGCCTTGTTGGAATCAATCTCAATGCCCCGCTTACTGACTATAAATCCTAACAACTTCCCCGATGATACACCAAATACACATTTCTTTGGATTCATTTTCAATTGATATTCCCTTGATCTTTTCAAAACCTTTGCCACAACTTCAGCAAGCTCAGCTCTAGTCTTAGATTTAACCAGAAGATCATCCACATACACTTCTAACTGGACATGCATCATATCATGAAATATAGCCATCATAGCCCTTTGATAGGTGACTCCAGCATTCTATAATCCAAATGGCATGACAACATAACAATAAGTACCCCAAGGAGTAGTAAATGATGTTTTCTCCTGATCATCTTCTGCCAATTTAATTTGATTGTATCATGAAAAGCCATCCATAAATGACAGAGTCACAAATCCAGCTGTGTTATCAATCAGCACATCTATGTGAGGCAGTGGGCAATCATCCTTTGGACATGCCCAATTTAAATCTCGAAAGTCAATACAAATTGTGTAACGACCCGCCATCCTATGACCGGAGACCCGGTCACTAAATGGATGTCGGCCCATTAACTGCGGGTTCACACCCGGATCTCACACAACACATCTGGAGGAGTAAGTGCTAAACAAGGCTAAATATAACAATCTCACGGACTACAAAGGTAAACTAGTGCGCATGAAGGAAAAATAACAATGTCCGTATACAGTCCAACAATAATTACATGTCCAACAAATTAAATAAGTACAAGCGGAAGGAAACTACAACAACATCGGGGCATACCCCGAAACAGAGACAGCTGCTGGTACGCACACCAAGAAGGCACCACACGCCTCCACACGCCGCGAAGTCCACACCTGAAACCGCAGGGAGTGAGCCACACCAGAATTGGGCTCAGTAGGGATCATCCGATCCCCTGCCTCCCACTCACACACCCACAAGTGCAACAACAGGGATATATGGTAATTAAGTAAAGCAGTAAACATAGCACCCAAATCTGATAGGAAACGTACGATAAGCAGTGTAGCAAGAACCAATCCAAGCAACCCGAAGAACCCAACACAGAGTCACGTCTCACAGCCAAAGTCCACGAAGCGACTGAACCATACTGTCGACCGAAGTCAAACGTCGCCTCCCAACACTACCACCACTGCTCACGCCTGTCCACCCCTACAGTGTTCCGGGGCACTGTAGGGTGAGGCAGTGAGTCAAACTAGGACTAGCTGGAACCAGTGTACCGCCACTGTCAGCTACGTGTGCACACAAGCAGTCTAGACTACTGTCCTACCGTCTGGATTGCCTCCACGCTAGGCCTCAGCACTTCAGGAGGGCCGTAGGGACCGGCGAACCCCCGTCAAGCCGAAGCTACAGGAACTACCCACAACCCTAACCTTCCGGGCTGCGTCAGACCAAAGGGCTAAGCGTACCACTCGTAACCTTGATCAAAGGTCACATCAGGCCCAGTGGCTACAGGGGTAAAACAACTCTAACAGTACCACAACCAGCTCCACAGCAAGAAACGCGCCGGAAGCTGCCACGACAAACAGGGAAACCCCGACCCGCTGAGGCCAAGCAGCAACCCCTCGGATAGCGCACCAGCTACTCCGGCCCGACGGGCTCAAGGTGGTTCTGTTTCCCTCAGCCAAAGGTAAAACACAACATGTACCACTCCTCCGACCGGTACGGCATAATGCCTCACAGACACCATGACCCTGTCCCCATCGGTCCATGGTGACAAACGTAAACCACAGTTGTTCCAATCCACGTTTGCAATAACACACACACACACATAACATGATGTAATTCCATTTGCGCAGAAGTCCTCAACCTTAGTGTTCAACGTAAAGCATGCATTTGAATCGTCCCACAGTGAAACACATGATAAAACCAGGATTTACACAGTTCTGTCTTGAATCGCGTCGACCGAGGTCGACGCCATTCAAGCCCCTCAGACAGGTTCATTAAAAGCCAGATTATTCCTTGAAATGCGTCGTCATAGGGAGTCGCCCTTTAAAACGCGTCCAAGTCCACAGACGCCATTCACACCGAAATTCCAGATTACAGACCCTCACTCGGGGTGATTTCTTGCCTAAATGGCGTCAGGATGGCCCGACGCCCTTCCGAAAGGCGTCATCCATCCATAACGTCATTTAGCGCCATAACCCATAACTCGCGAAACCTCGAACAGGGAGGTTTCTACCCTAAAAGGCGTCGTACTGCCCTGACGTCCTTCTAAAAGGCATCGACCAGGCACGACGCCGTTTAGCGTTAGAAACCTGGTTCCCTGGTTCGATCCGAGCGTTTCTCCCTTAACCCCAAATACCCCGAAAGAGCCCCAAAACAGAAGGAGGAGGAAAGGGAGATCAACCACCATAAGCATGCTACATATCCACGTTCACGAACACGGTCAAACCCACAAGAACACCCCTTAAACATGCTCATTCTAACCCAAAACATAACATGCCACGCCAAGGAAACCATGAGCAACACATTCACAATCCATGCAAGGTTCGTCCCCCTACCGGTTCTTGAACTCCACCAAGCTCCGTGCCGCCGACCCGCCGCACTGCAAACCGCCGCCGGTACCCTCGAGGACGCCACCACTCCACCGGGACGTCGGCCGCCGTCTGGAGAATGGAACGCCGCGAAGGAAGTGGTGGAGGTAGAGGTGAGAGGTAGGGAGGTGTTGGAGTGGTGGAAGAGGAAGAAGAAGAAGGGAAGGGAAAAGAGAGTCGGGGAGGGCGGAGAGGGCGAGGAGAGAGAGAGTGAAGGCGAGAATGAGGGAAAGAAGGGGAGGCTCGCGGGGTCAATCTGAATCTAAGTGAAACGCGTCGATCGAGACAGACGCCAATCAGTCTGACAGGACGGCCGTACTGACAGCGGTCTGAAACGCGTCGCCCACCGCGGACGCCGTTCAGACGACAGGACAGGCCGTACTGACAACGCTCTGGCGCCGCACACTGACATCGCAGGCGTCGCAGTCTGAAACGCGTCGACCAACCTGGACGCCGTTCAGACGATGCGACAGGGGCCGTACTCTCGCGGCCCGAAACCCGCCTACGTGGCGCACACGTGGCACAACAACAAGCAGACCTAAATGGCGTCCACACAACCTGACGCGTTTTGAAAGGCGTCGAGCAGTGCTGACGTCATTTAGTCTGAGATCTCAAGACCCCTCATGGTCTAAACCAGGGGATCCGGCCCGAACCCGACCCGAATACTGAACCCGAAACCTCAGTCCTTACAAAATGTGACTTTTCCATCATTTTTCATGACCGGGACTATGTTAGCCACCCATTGCAGACAGAGGAAGACTCTAATAAATTTGGCTTTGTGTAGCTTATCGACCTTTTCCTTCATCTTCAAAGCCATCTACGGGTAGAATCACCTTAACTTCTGTTTAACCGGGTTAGCTCAAGATTTCAATGTTAATCGATGCTCCACTAGATAAGAATCTAACCCCGGCATATCTTCATAGCTCCAGACAAAAGTGTCCTTGTAATCTCTAAGAACTCGAACCAATGCCTCTTCATCTAATTTTGAAAGATTTTGACTGATGAGGACAATCTTAGGTTCTTCTTCAGTTCCTAGATTGATTTCCTTTGTTGGCTCTTCTATAGCAGCTGACGGTTCATCAAATCTTTTCACTCCACTCGCGTATGCCTCAGCTGCGTGCTCATCTTCTTCCTCTTCTTCCGTGACGAGGTCCTTCTCATGTGTCAATTCGTACACTCCATACTTGTCATCAACCAACTCATCTGCCTCAGACTCTTCTAACAACAGGATCAGATCCTCTAATAATTGAGGGATTTGATAGAAGGGAAGGCACTTAGAAGCTAAATCCTAGAGGTATCTATTGGGAATTCTCTTACCCTTAGATTTCCTAAACTTCCTAATCTGACTAACTTCACTAGAATCCCTAACTTCATTAAACTGCCTACCTCTAGACTCACTATCCTTACCTAGGGAGGACGAAGAAGGATGAAAATCATTGGACACATGAGAGAATACAGGTGAATCCTCCCGAGACGAGGGGCAGAGTAGATCTAGAAAAGAATCATGCCCAAGCAACTCGAGCGATGGGGTACAGTCAGAAAAGTAATAAGATGTTTCCTCAATGAGGATTTGGGAGGAAGAGGTTGCCAAATCGATTTTTTTTTGGACATCTTTAGTATTAATCATGAAACATGAATGAATTTGAAAAGTAAGGTAATGTGATGGAGAAAACCACATCATTGCCAAAGGATTAGGGGGATCACACAATAATATATCCCAGATCAGATCATAGGTCTACTCCAGATAGAAAGGAATCCGAGGAAGAATGTCCTAGGGGGACAGAGTGATGATATGATGGATATAGGTGTCCTCTAAGCTAATCATAAGGCACCTATTTCAATCTGGTTCACTAATCAATGGCATTAAATTAATTATGTAGATTGACATATTAATAATTGTGCATAATGAAGTCCATGAATGTGTGAAATAGTCATTGGATTATGATGAGATCATAATAATGAGACTGATGACTCATAAACACATATTCTTAATTGTTCTTAGTCATAGGATGTTTGAGAAGGACATCAAACATCCAGTAAGACTAGTATAGGTTATTCCAACTCATATGATGAGGGTGACTGATCTCGTTAGTTACTCGTGTAGAGACACAATGGTAAACCTGTAGATGCTTATTGGGGACTGAGTTCACTGAACTGATCCGACATGAATCGCCGAATAGTAATTTACCTGACTGTCAATCGGCTTGATTCATCGTCACAGTGGCATGGTTGATCCTTGGACTTGAGACACCAAAGACACCTTGTCGGTGGACTTATGGACTTTGACCTTGACCTACGAATCCCTATCCATGAGATCTCTAATAGTCTAGGATCAGGTCCAGTAGAAGACCTTCGAAGGTAATTGTGTGTTCAATAAAAGATCGTTCGCTCTCAAGTAACTGGAGAGAGAACGCTCTAGAATAGATCCGCAGGAGTCTCTGGCCAGAGCAGAAATAATATCAGAAAATATGTTTTCGGATATTGTACAGCGGAGTCTGATTCAAGTGAGTTGACCATCTAGGGTTTGACAGTTGACCATACCCTAGGTTAACTCGAGAGCATTGTGCGAAGGAAGGATTATAGCCACGCGGTAACTGTGGATGGACAGGTTCCATGAGTGAGTTGTTGAACCCCATTACCTTCCGAGATCATGCGGTGTTGCTTGGCACCTAACTTGATCAGAAGTCCGACCGAATTTACATGCGATGTTAATTCGGTTAAGTAATTAGTTAATATCTAGATATTAAATAATTACAATAAGTCAATAACTAGTTATGGGACTTAACGGGCTGAAAACAGGACTGGTAAATGGGCCTAGAGGGTCACACACAATAAGATTCTCAGTCAGTGGTACATAAGTGGGATTTATATAAACTCGGGGACTTTTGTGAAAAGTTGCGCCGACTTAATATATATATACGCGCTGTTGAAAAACCTTGGGCCAAGCTCCAGGATTTCTCCATGCTGGTCGTCATCCGCCCTTTCTCTCTCCTCCTCTGGTCGCCCCGTTCGAGGTGTCGGAACGGTCTCTGTCTCCGCCGCACGTGATTCCCATCCGCGGGCTTTCGGTAATTGTTGCGGCGACAGATCTTTAGCGAGTGAGCTGCTACGGACGAGGGAATGAGGACGAACCACCGCGGAGGATCGCGTGGATACTGCTGGAGGTTGGACGCATGTGCGGCTCGCTGCATCGCCTCGACGGAACCGAGACGAAAGCGGATTCAAATCCGCGCACGGTAATTATATTTCAACCCGGTTTTCAATTTTAGTTTTTTGTTTTGAATCGGATCAGCGGGCATCAGGTGGGATAATATTTTATTCATCGTTTCCGCTGTGTTCTTCGCATCCCGCGCGGATCCCAACAGTGGTATCAGAGCCAGGTTCCGCTCTGATCCGCTTCGGAACGACAAAATTATTATTCTAAAATTAATTCCCATGTATTGATCCGTTATTCTCTGAGAAATAGTTCATGTGATGAACGTTAAATATTTGATTTAATTTTTCTACGTAAAAAATGAGTTTTTTTTGGTGTGTTACTTGATGTTCTTCATGGAGATGAAGAACCAGCCGCCGGACATGCATAGGTAGTTCTTTGTGCCACTGCCGGCCGTCCTCGAGGTCGCCGGTGACCGGCAGTGATGCATCCCACATTTCTTATTCAATAGTTGGAAGAGAAAGGGGAGGGTATGGCCACAGTTGTTAACTGTGTAACCGCTGGTTGGAAGAGTTTTCCGGCTGCAATGGGCCTCGCTGGCCAGCCTCACCGGGGTTGGGGTTGATGGGGGCTAAACCCCCTTTGCAACATTCGGTCGGACTTCCCCCTGCCGGTGCCGGAGAGGAGGACCATTGGCGGCGGCAAGTTTGGAACCCGCTATCTTCTTCTTCCTTATTCTCCCATCATGTGATGAAGGGGAGGGGGGGAGGAAAGGAACCACGCATCTCCGACTGACGCCGACGTGGGTGGTGCTGCCAGGGAGGGTAGGGTCCGGTGACTGCCCTGCCGAAGTAGGAGCAGGTGCTGGCGGCGCCGGCCGCCCCCCCTTTCCTATAGCAGGTTGCCATCGGGTTCCCGAGAGGAACCCTAACCGGCCGAGTGGCACCGGTGGCCCTGGACCGGGCGGTTCCGTCCCGGTCTGACTGGGGTTGCTGGGCGCTCAAGGCGCCCTGAACTAGGGCCAGATCCTGGCCAAATCGGGGCTTTTAAGCCTAGCCCAGCACGTGGTTAGACCAGGTGGGCCTGAGTGGGCTCCAGGCTGGGTCCGGGCCCTAACCTGACCCCAGGCTGCAAGGACTGAGGTTTCAGGTTCAGTATTCGGGTCGGGTTCGGGACGGATCCCCTGGTTTGGACCCTGAGGGGAGTCTTGAGAGTTTTGACTGAATGACGTCTGCACTACTCGACGCCTTTCAAAAGGCGTCAGGTTGTGTGGACGCCATTTAAGTCTGCTTGCTGTTGTGCCACGTGGGCGCCACGTGGGCGGGTTTCGGGCCGCGAGAGTACGGCCCCTGTCTCGTCGTCTGAACGGCGTCAATGATGGACGACGCGATTCAGACTGCGACCCTGCGGTGTCAGTGTACGGTGCCTGACATGTCAGCTGAACGGCGTCCGTGGTGGTCGACGCGTTTCAGAGCGCTGTCAGTACGGCCCGTCCTGTCATCTGATAGGCGTCTGTCTTTGTCGACGCGTTTTAGCCAGTTTATGATTGACCCCGCGAGCCTCCCCTTCTTTCCCTCATTTTCGCCCCCACTCTCTCTCTCTTCGTCCTCTCCGCCTCTCCGACCCACTTTTCCCCTTTCCCTTCCTCTTCTTCCTCTTCCACCACTCCAACACCTCCCTACCTCTCACCTCTACCTCCACCACTTCCTTCGCGGCGTTCCATTCTCCGGACGGCGGCCGACGTCCCGGCGGAGTGGCGACGTCCTCGGGGATACCGGCGGCGGTCTGCGGTGCAGCGGGTCGTCGGCACGGAGCTTGGAAGAGTTCAAGAACCGGTAGGGGGACGAACCTTGTATGGACTGTGGTTATCTTGCTCGTGATTTCCTTGCCGTGGCATGATGTGTTTTGGGTTAGAATGAGCATGTTTAGGGGGTTTTCTTGTGGGAATGGCCGTATTCGGGATTGTGGAATTGTAGCATGCTTGTGGTAGTTTGATTTCCCGTTTCTCCCCCTTCCGTTTTGGGCTTTTTGGGGTGTTTGAGGTTAAGGGGAGAAACCCTCAGGTTGAACCATGGGACCAGGTTTCTGGCGCTAAACGGCGTCGTGCTTGGTCGACGCCTTTTCGAAGGACGTCGGGCCAGTATGACGCCATTTAGGCAGAAATCCCCCTGTTCGCGGTTCCATGAGTTTGGGGTTCTTGCGCTAAAAGACGTCATGTATGGACGACGCCTTTTAGAAGAACGTCGGGCCATCATGACGCCATTTAGGCAGAAAAATCCCCCGATTGAGGCTTCTGCAACTCTGGAATTCTGGTGTGAATGGCGTCTGTGGCCTCTGACGCATTTTAGGGCATAATAATCTGGTTTAAATGAACCTGTTTGAGAGGCTTCAATGGCGTCGACCTCGGTCAACGCGATTCAAGACAGAACTGTATTAACTCCTGTTATTATCACATGTTTCACGGTTGGGTGGTTCAAATGCATGCTCTAAGTTGTACGCTGAGACGGAGGTTTACTGTGTGAATGGAATCATGTTATGTGTGTGTGTGTGTGCGCTTATGCGAATATGGAATCGGAATAACTGTGGTTTACGTTTGTCAACTTGGGCCAATGGGGAAGGGCCATGGTGTTTGTGAGGCATTGTGCCGTACCGGTGGGAGGAGTCGTACATGTTGTGTTTTACCTTTAGCTGAGGGAAGCAGAACCACCTTGTGCCCGTCGGGCCGGAGTAGCCGGTGCGCTATCCGAGAGGTTGCTGTTTGGTCTCAGCGGGTCGAGGTTTCCCTGTTTGTCGTGGCAGCTTCCGGCGCGTTTCTTGCTGTGGAGCTGGTTGTGGTACTGTTGGAGTTGTTTTACCCCTTTAGCCACTGGGCCTGATGTGACCTTTGATCAAGGTTACGAGTGGTACCCTTCGCCCTTTGGCCTGACGCAGCCTGGGAGGTTAGGGTTGTGGGTAGTTCCTGTAACTTCGGCTTGACGGGGGTTCGCCGGTCCCCAGGGCCCTCCTGAAGCGCCGAGGCCTGGCGTGGAGGAAATCCGGTCGGTAGGACAGTAGTCTAGACTGCTTGTGTGCACACGTAGCTGGGCAGTGGTGGTTCACTGGTCCCAGCTAGTCCTAGTTTGACTCACTGCCTCACCCTACGATGCCCAGGAACACTGTATGGGCGGACATGCGTGAGTGTTGGTGGTGTTGTGAGGCGACGTTTGACTTCGGTCGACAGTGTGGTTCAGTCGCTTTGTGGACTTTGGCTGTGAAACGTGACTTTGTGTTGGGTTCTTCGGGTTACTTAGAACTGTTCCTGCTTCACTGCTTATGCATACGTTTCATGTCAGGTTAGAGAGCTATGTTTACTGCTTTGTTTAATTGCCATATATCTGTATTATTGCTCTTGTGGGTGTGTAAGTGGGAGGCGAGCGATCGGATGATCCCTACTGAGCCCAATTCCTGTGTGACTCACTCCCTGCGGTTTCAAGTGTGGACCTCGTGGCGTGTGGCAGCGTGTGGTGTCTTCTCGGTGTGCGGGCCAGCAGCTATCTCTGTTCCGGGGTATGCCCCGATGTTGTTGTCTTTACTTCTGCCTGTACTTATTTAATTTGTTGGACCATGTAATTATTGTTGGACTGTATACGGACATTGCTATCTTCCTTCCTGCGCACTTGTTATATCTTGTAGTACGTGTGATTGTTATATTTAGCCTTGTTTAACGCTTACTCCTCCAGATGTATTGTGTGAGATTCGGGTGTGAACCCACAGTTAATGGGCCGACATCCATTTAGTGATCGGGTCTCCGGTCATAGGATGGCGGGTCGTTACAGATGGTATCAGAGCTCAGTCTGGTCGAGTATGTGGTAAACTAGGTTAGATATTATAGTCCAACAATAAGTACAAGTCTGTACAGGCGATGGCTGCTAGTGTAGATCGGTAGGTTTTGACGTGTTTTGGTTCGATTTGCGTGTTGTGGGGTAGTGACGGCACCGAAGAGGAGAGTTCTGTTGGCTCGTGGTTCGAGAGCAGATGATGGTAGTTCGAGGGCAGAAGGACATAATGTGGATCGTTTAATGGAAGCTATGATTGGGGCTATGACTAGATACCAACAGGGAGATGGAAGTGAGGGGTCCAATTCCCGAGGTGGCCAGTCTATGGTGATGGAGCGGTTCTTGAAGTTGAAACCCCCTTCTTTCACGGGTCAACCTGTTCCAGACGCAGCAGCTCATTGGATTAAGGAAGTAGAGAAGGCATTTGATGTTCTTGAATGTGCTGAGAGTGCCAAGACCTTGTTGGCAACCTACTTGCTGAAGGACGATGCTTATGATTGGTGGGTTACCATCAAGAGGTTGATGTTCCCAGATAGGTCCTTGAGAGAGATCCCTTGGGAAGACTTTGTGAGAGAGTTTGGTGGACAGTACTTTCCGAGGCACGTTCGGAGGGCTAAGGAAAGGGAGTTTATGGAATTGGTGCAGAATGATATGTCAGTTCTAGAATATCAGATGAAATTTGTAGCTCTTGGAAGATTTGCTCCACACATATCTGAGAATGAGGAACATCGGACGGAGAAATTTGTAGATGGACTGCGGCATGATCTAAGGGAATTTGTGGCAGCTCATTGTTGTAAGGATTTGGCGTCAGCAGTTCGGTGCGCGGCAGCAGTGGAGACTCAGTTCCAACAAATGGCGAAGGAGTCAGAGCAATCAGCACAAGGGAAGCATCAAGGCAAGGACAAATCAGCGGTCTTTTCGTCAGGCGGTTCGAGTTCCTTTGAGTTCAAGTTCCAAGAGGTTCCTTGTGAGGAAGATGAAGATGGTTCGGTTCAGTAGATGCAGACGGAGGTCAGCTGGCAACAGGAAGCGAGGCAGGACGATGCGGATCGTTGTCTCCGTTGTGGCAGGTATCATGGAAATCGGATATGTCCATTGATCATTGGTAGCTGTTTTGGCTGTGGTAGGAAGGGACATCTTGCGAGGAACTGTCCCCAGAAGAATAAGACAGGTCAGGAGCCGAGTGGTCAGTAGGAGCCCGGGGCGTTGAGTGGTATTGCATCTCTTGGTGGAGGTTCGAGCTATCAGGCTAGAGGAGCGCTTTTGTCTTGTCTTATTCGGAGGTGATTGTGGCACTTTTATGTACTTGGGTATGGTGGAGAATCAGTTTTGTAATTTGTGCCTTGTTAATGTATGGTCATTTTGATCTTTCAGCCTTTGTCAGAATTGAGAATCTTGGTTAGTATGATGTGGGTTTGGTTGGCTAGTTATGTGGAGCCCAGTGTGTGAACGGTGAGAATGATTGTTGTGATCTGTGTTGCCGACATGTGATGGTTAGCCGAGATTATCGTGTGAGCGGTTGCAATTTCGAGGACGAAATTCTTTTAAGGGGGGGAGAATGTAAGGACTGAGGTTTCGGGTTCAGTATTCGGGTCGGGTTCGGGCCAGATCCCCTGGTTTGGACCCTGAGGGGAGTCTTGAGAGTTTTGACTGAATGACGTCTGCACTGCTCGACGCCTTTCAAAAGGCGTCAAGTTGTGCGGACGCCATTTAAATCTGCTTGCTGTTGTGCCACGTGGGCGGGTTTCGGGCCGCGAGAGTACAACCCCTGTCTCGTCGTCTGAACGGCGTCCATGATGGACGACGCGATTCAGACTGTGACCCTGCGGTGTCAGTGTACGGTGCCTGACATGTTAGCTGAACGGCGTCCGTGGTGGTCGACGCGTTTCAGAGCACTGTCAGTACGGCCCGTCCTGTCATCTGATAGGCGTCTATCTTTGTCGACGCATTTTAGCCAGTTTCTGATTGACCCCGCGAGCCTCCCCTTCTTTTCCTCATTTTCGCCCCCACTCTCTCTCTCTTCGTCCTCTCCGCCTCTCCGACCCTCTTTTCCCCTTTCCCTTCCTCTTCTTCCTCTTCCACCACTCCAACACCTCCCTATCTCTCACCTCTACCTCCACCACTTCCTTCGCGGGGTTCCATTCTCCGGACGGCGGCCGACGTCCCGGCGGAGTGGCGACGTCCTCGGGGGTACCGGCGGCGGTCTGCGGTGCGGCGGGTCGGCGGCACGGAGCTTGGAAGAGTTCAAGAACCGGTAGGGGGACGAACCTTGTATGGACTGTGGTTATCTTACTCGTGATTTCCTTGCCGTGGCATGATGTGTTTTGGATTAGAATGAGCATGTTTAGGGGGTTTTCTTGTGGGAATGGCCGTATTCGGGATTGTGGAATTGTAGCATGCTTGTGGTAGTTTGATTTACCGTTTCTCCCCCTTCCGTTTTGGGCGTTTTGGGGTGTTTGGGGTTAAGGGGAGAAACCCTCGGGTTGAACCATGGGACCAGGTTTCTGGCGCTAAACGGCGTCGTGCTTGGTCGACGCCTTTTCGAAGGACGTCGGGCCAGTATGACGCCATTTAGGCAGAAATCCCCCCTGTTCGAGGTTCCATGAGTTTGGGGTACTGGCGCTAAAAGACGTCATGTATGGACGACACCTTTTAGCAGAACGTCGGGCCATTATGACGCCATTTAGGCAGGAAAATCCCCCGACTGAGGCTTCTGCAACTCTGGAATTCTGGTGTGAATGGCGTCTGTGGCCTCTGACGCGTTTTAGGGCATAATAATCTGGTTTAAATGAACCTGTTTGAGCGGCTTGAATGGCGTCAACCTCGGTCGACGCGATTCAAGACAGAACTGTAGTAACTCCTGTTATTATCACATGTTTCACGGTTGGGTGGTTCAAATACATGCTCTAAGTTGTATGTTGAGACGGAGGTTTACTGTGTGAATGGAATCATGTTATGTGTGTGTGTGTGTGTGCTTATGTGAATATGGAATCGGAATAACTGTGGTTTACGTTTGTCACCTTGGGCCAATGGGGAAGGGCCATGGTGTCTGTGAGGCATTGTGCCGTACCGGTGGGAGGAGTGGTACATGTTGTGTTTTACCTTTGGCTGAGGGAAGCAGAACCACCTTGTGCCCGTCGGGCCGGAGTAGCCGGTGCGCTATCCGAGGGGTTGTTGTTTGGTCTCAGCGGGTCGGGGTTTCCCTGTTTGTCGTGGCAGCTTCCGGCATGTTTCTTGCTGTGGAGCTGGTTGTGGTACTGTTGGAGTTGTTTTACCCCTTTAGCCACTGGGCCTGATATGACCTTTGATCAAGGTTACGAGTGGTACCCTTCGCCCTTTGGCCTGACGCAGCCCGGGAGATTAGGGTTGTGGGTAGTTCCTGTAGCTTCGGCTTGACGGGGGTTCGCCGGTCCCCAGGGCCCTCCTGAAGCGCCGAGGCCTGGCGTGGAGGAAATCCGGTCGATAGGACAGTAGTCTAGACTGCTTGTGTGCACACGTAGCTGGGCAGTGGTGGTTCACTGGTCCCAGCTAGTCCTAGTTTGACTCACTGCCTCACCCTACGATGCCCAGGAACACTGTATGGGCGGACATGCGTGAGTGTTGGTGGTGTTGTGAGGCGACGTTTGACTTCGGTCGACAGTGTGGTTCAGTCGCTTTGTGGACTTTGGCTGTGAAACGTGACTTTGTGTTGGGTTCTTCGGGTTACTTAGAACTGTTCCTGCTTCACTGCTTATGCATACGTTTCATATCAGGTTAGAGAGCTATGTTTACTACTTTGTTTAATTGCCATATATCTGTATTATTGCTCTTGTGGGTGTGTGAGTGGGAGGCGAGGGATCGGATGATCCCTACTGAGCCCAATTCTGGTGTGGCTCACTCCCTGCGGTTTCAGGTGTGGACCTCGTGGCGTGTGGCGGCGTGTGGTGTCTTCTCGATGTGCGGGCCAGCAGCTGTCTCTGTTCCGGGGTATGCCCCGATGTTGTTGTACTTTACTTCTGCCTGTACTTATTTAATTTGTTGGACCATGCAATTATTGTTGGACTGTATACGGACATTGCTATCTTCCTTCCTGCGCACTTGTTATATCTTGTAGTCCGTGTGATTGTTATATTTAGCCTTGTTTAACGCTTACTCCTCCAGATGTGTTGTGTGAGATTCGGGTGTGAACCCGCAGTTAATGGGCCGACATCCATTTAGTGATCGGGTCTCCGGTCATAGGATGGCGGGTCGTTAGACAGGCTCAATGGGCCAAGCCCATTAGCCCCTTAAACCCCATAAACCCTTTTATTAACATAAACTCCACCCTTGTTATCTGAAAATTAAAATTAAATAGTTTAAAATTTGTTTTGAACTTAAGTTTAAGAATTTCAGTTAATAGTGGGTTGCTTTTAAGAAATAATCATAAAAGGGTTAATAATTAAGATATGATCTTAAGTTATAAATAACAAATGTTGTTATTTATTTAAAATGGGATCTTAGTTAATTATTAACAATTGTTGTTATTAATAATTAAAATAATGATTTTAATTTTAATTAACAAGTGTTGTTAATTTATATTTAAGATGTGATCTCAAAATTAATTAACAAATTTTTTTAATTATTTAAGTGATTAGATTATTGTTTTGACTTTCAAATTAATTAACAATTGTTGTTAATTCTATTTTAATTGTTTGAATGGATATTTATAATTTCTTGGCAATCGTTGTTAGGAAATTATCTCTATAATTAAAGGACACTTAATAATAGTTGTTAAGTGTTTAATTGACTAGTTTTTAAAGTGTTAATTTATTCTTGAGAATTAACCCTTAATAACAGTTATTGAGGATTATTGTTATTATAAACTCTCAATTATAGTTAATATTGATCTAATATACTTGGAATTTAATCTTTTATAAAAGTTATTAAATAATTAAATTAAGTCTAAAATGTTAGACTATTTTGATTAAGAGTTGTTCTAATTAAGTTTTCTTAATAATTGTTATTGAGAAATATTATTTAATAAAACGGGTTCTTAACAATTGATTGTTAAGGAATTTTATTTTTATCTAAATGTTAGATTGTTTCGCATTAATAATTGTTATTAATGTGAATTAAAATTAATCTAAGTGTTAGATTAATTAATTGAGAATTGTTCTAAATACTGTATGGAATATTTTAGAATTTTAATTTTAGCTTTGTGTGCACATGTTGATGTGTTTAATGTTTTAAATTAGATTTAAATGCATGTTAGAAAATATGATTTTTGAAATTCAAATTATCCAATTTTGATTGGTACCAAGATTTTAAGAAAACCAAAATTATTATATTTTTAAAATTTTAGCGTTCATGTGATATGCTTTATCATGTGTGGATGATTAAAATTTGTAGTGCTCATGGACATGCACTTAGTTAATTTCATATCATGTGATGGTGTGTGATTATGTGAATTGTTATGGAATGTGATGTACATTAATTAAGTGTTAATTAATGAGACCTACGAGTCTCCCTCTCTCTCTCATTCCATTGTAATTCTATCTCTCTTCATTATTGTACTCGGCCATAAGGCTTTCTCTTACAATTTATTCGTATTTGAAATTGTTTCAAAAATTAATATTATTTGTAATTGATCACGTCGGCCGAGGAGAGGCAAGGATGATCCACAAATGCAACCACAAAGGTGACAGGAGATGAGATCACCAGTGGCTATGTGTTTGCACGTTTATATTATATAATTATTATATAGTATTAATGATTAATTATTTGGCTCTAGTTAATCACCGTGCTGTCCATGACCACATAATGAACATGTATGGTTGATGCATGCTTTTTAGTTTTTTATTATGAATCGATTGTTAATATCTAGGTATAGTTAAATATATTCGATATATTTATAAACTATCACCTAGGATGAGACCAACTTAAAATAAAAGAAAACCTTCAACATAAAGTCTAAGCCGGAGCGCGAGTCATTGAGAATGCACCGGATGGTTCTCCATCAATATAGTTCTTAGAACTTGATTTAGTGATGACAGTTTCTATGTGTTTACCCGAGATCTGCCACCATCTGATGAAAGGACTATTAACCATCTTGATGCCTTGAGATTGGAATAGAGGAACGGTGTAGCTATCATCGCGTTTACCCGGGAGCTGCATTCTTACTCTACTCTGTCACGTATTGATAATAAAGCTTAGACCATGTATAATGGTTTACTGTGTTTATCCGAGACCATTAAAGACCAGGGAGCCGAAATAAGATCGGATATTGCAAGGAGTTGCAATTACCATGAGATGGTTGCTCTAAGATAATAGTATGATACTATGTGTTCACCCGAAGTCATACTGTGATTCTTGGAGAATATGATCCTCACTAGGAGACCGTCGGAGTCTTCCGTTCTGTATACCTGAAGGTTATACAGTCCGTCGAAAAATAGTAGGAAATAATTCAAGATAAAAGACCAAAATTGAATTATAAGAACTATCTGCTTAAATCATGTTATTTCCTTTGTTCACTAATATGTCGTCTATTCAAGATTTGGGCATATTGGACGCCAACACTTCTCATATTTAGATTGACTAAAAAACTCTAAAGAATGTGTTTAGGGGTAAGTGAAAGTCACTATCCTAATTAAATATCATGAATCCTCTTACTTGGATAGACCAAGGTGAAGAGGTACTCATGGTATGCCTTTTTGAAAGGCAATGATTGTCATGAAATCTCTTATTTGGATAGACAAAGATGAAGAGATATTTATGATGTGCCTTTGAGAAAGGCAAGTGGTGAGATTATAAACGGTCGAACCTATTAGTCTTAGGTGGCCTACAAGCCAATCTGACTATGTAAATCTCGTTCATTTATTAATATAATAGCATAATATTCATTATGTGTAAATCACATTAATTATCGTTTCATAATGAAGTCTGTGAATATGTGCTATAGTGATCAGATTATGATGAGATCATACTAATGAGACTGATCACTTAAACACACATATTCTTAATCGTTCCTAGTCGGAGGATATCCGAGAGGGACATCGGATATCCGGTTAGACTAGTACATATTACTCCTGCTCATATGATGAGGGTGACTGATCTCATAAGTCACTTATGTGGAGACACTAAGGCGAATCTGTAGGTGCTCATTGGAGAATGAGTTCACTGAACTGATCCGACTGAATCGTTGGATGGTATTGTACCTCACTGTCAACTAGCTTGATTCTATTGTCGCAGTTGCATGGATGGTCCTCGGACCTGAGACACCAAGGACACCTTATCGGTGGACTTCTGTGCTTTGACCTTGGTTTACGAATCTCTAGCCACGGGATTCTAAAACGCCAAGGATTGGGTACAACATAATACCTTCGAAGGGAATTGTGTGTCAATAAGGAATCATTCTCTCTCGGTACTCAGAGAGAGAATGCTCTAGGAAGGATGCACGGAAGTCCCTGGCCAGGGCGGACGATAATATTGGGAAATGAGTTTTTCGATATTTATTAGCGGCATCCAATCCAAGTGAGTCGATCGGTTAGGGTTTGACAGCACGCCATACCCTGAGTTGACTCGAGAGCATTGTACGAATGAAAGATTATATCCACGCAGTAACTGTTGGCGGAAAGGTTCCAAGAGTGGGTTACTTAACCCCGATACCTTCCGGGTTCACGCGGTGTTGCTTGGCACCCAACGTGATCAGAGGCCCGGTCGAATTCGATGTGCGACATCAATGCGATTGATTAATTAATTAATAAAGGGTTATTAATTGATTAATAAAGCCAATGCGGAGTCACTGGGCTTATTGGGCTATTAACCGGACTGGTAATTGGGCGTAGAGGGTCACACGCAAATGATTCTCAAGGCGATGGATAAATAAGTGGGTTTTATACAAACTGGGGATTTTTATGAAAAACCATGCAGTTAGTATAAAATATAGCGAACGGGCTGAGCAAGCCAAGCTGCTGCTAACCCTAGCTGCCACTCCTCTATTTCTCTCTCTCTGGCGTCCCAGACATATCCAGATCTGCTTCGCCGCTTCTTCGACTCCCGTTGGACGGGAAATCGTCCGCGCGTTGCAGCGACCGGCGAAGGTTTCGTGGGCTACGAAGAACGAGGAACGTAAGGATATCCGTCGCGAGGAGGATCGCGTGGACTTCGCTAGAGGCCGGGCGCTTGCGCAGCTTGCGGTGTCGCACCGATGGAACCAAACGGTTGTGGATTTGAATCCGCACACGGTAAGAACTGATTATCCGATAATCTGGTTTTTCCGATTTTCGAAATAGGAACGGATCTCCATTTTTATTTTTATTTCCGCTGCGCGGGACATCCGGAGAAACCCAAGAAGCCAATAGTGGTGTCAGAGCTAGGTTTAACTGTTTCTCGTCCCGTTTCGATTTTCGATTTAATATTTTCATGTATTATTCCATGCATATTATCCGATTGTAACAATAGAAAAGTGTTCATAAGATGAACACATATAATAAGATTATTTTTCTATAATTTTTTAGATTCTGTTGGGGTATTTCTTGTTCATGTGATGAAAAACAACGGGATTTTTGCGGCTTTAATCCGACATCCCCAATCGTTGGTGAGGAGGCCCTGCATCCCAGTACATCCTGGGGATGTTGCCGGTCACCACCGGACCGGTGGCCAGCCCTGATCAGCCCTCTATGATGGCTATAGAGAATCCCATCTCCTTCTTTTTTAAAAAACTATTTTGAAAAACTTGATAAAGGAAAAGAGGGATCGGGCTCCTTCTTTTGGGGCTCTCCGGCGGGTATGCCGTCGCCGGGGGCCATTGTTGGCGCCAGCATATCACCGGCAGGGTCGGCCGGCGTCGGAACCCCGGTCGTCGGGTCCCTGCAAGTCCACCCCCCGCCGCCACCCTATTAGGGTTTCTTCAAGTCTGTTGCAAAGAGGCGTCGGGTGGGGAAGACGGCGGCTCGGCCGCTGGCGGGCCTGGCCGGATGGACCGGGTCCAAGCCCTTGGCCGGGCCAGGGCGCCCCGGGTCCTAGCCCCTGGCAGAGCTAGGGTTCGAGCGTGGCCGAGCCAGGGGCTCGAACCAGGTGCCTTAATGGCTCAACCCTTGGCCCTTTTACCCCCATTTCAATTATACTTCAATTCTATTTAAACCATAATTAAAATTGGATTCCAATTTTAATATTTCACAATAGTTTTGAAAATCTAAATTGTTATTCAATTTTGTTTTATTGGGCTTTAATGGTTGTCGTAATTATTAATTGTTAATTACAATTAACATGATCATTAATTATTAATTAGAATTAATTGTTAATTTAAGTGTTAAATTAATTTTTAATTCTAATTAATCAATCTAAGGGTTAGATTATTAGTCATTAATTAACTAATCTAATAGTTAGATTAGTGGTAAATAATTATTAGTCTAATTGTTAGATTATTAATTATTAATGCATATGAGTATTGATTAATTAGAGTTAGTTATTAGTTCATTTGAGTTAATTATTAATTTATGAGTTAAATTAATAATTCACTTTAATTAACTAATCAATTGACTTAAATGAGTTAGTTATTAATTTAAGTGTTAAATTAATAATTAAGGTAATTAACTAATTTAAGTGTTAAATTAGCAGTCAATCATTAATTAATGTTAATTGTTGGTTTAAAAGTTAAATTAATAATTAATATTAATTGGACTATGATCGTTCCAAATTGTGCGTCGTTAAACACTCATGAAAACGTTCAACGTAAATTTATCCGGCTCACTCAAATTAGATTTTGAAAATTAATAGTGGTGAGTCCGAGTCGATCCACAGAGAGATAAAATTTTAATTTTGAAAACTTTGGAATTTAGTTAATCTAAAAATAAGTGAGACTTTAAGTAAACTAATTACTTATTTAGACTAGAATTAAATTAACTAATGTTACCTAAAAATATGATTACTTAAATTAAACAACTCTTTTTTTTTCTTTTTCAAAAATTAAACACAAACATATAAGGAAAACAAGCACAACTAAAAAAAATAACAAAGAAACTGTTATTTAACTGTGTAAATTAATAATTAACTAAAAATCATGAAACCAATTACAAAATTTATGGTTCACTATCATTAAACTTAAATAATCAAAGTATCAAATAACAACTAACTAACCCTAAATAATTAAACTAATTCTAAACTAATGGGGGAAGGAAAAGAACAGAATAACAGCATTCTGTGGGGGCTGCCGGCTGGTGCATTGGACCGCGAAGGAGAGGAGCTGCTGCTGCATGCGCTGGAAGAGCAGGCTACATGGAGGAGAGACCCAGCTGGGACAGCAATTGCATGCAGTGGAGGTGCTGGCTGTGGAGCTTTGCTGGTTTCACCATGCAAACGCGTGCATGCATGCGCGGACGGGTGCAGCGCGTGGAGGAGCAGCTGGCTTCAACGCAGGTGTGTAGAGCTTCTGTTGGTCTTCAACAGACGTTGCTGGCGCGTGGTTGCTGCATGCACGGGCTTCAGGCTCGCAGGAGCTCGGACGGTGCCTGGTGATGGCACGAGGAGGATGTTGCTGGAACGAAGCTTGGAACTTGCCACGAACTATAGACAACGCATGGAGGCTTGCAGTTGCGGTGCTGGCTTCAACGGGTGCGTGCAGGCTGGCGCTGGTGTGCGTGGAGGAAGGAGCTGCGTGGAGAAACTGCTGGTACTCGGGTACTTGCAGGCATTGGAGTGCAGCTGGGTGGTGCGTGGAGGATGCTGCTTCACTGGGCTGCATGCGAGGGTGCGAGGAGGAAGCCGGCATGCGCGTGGGCTACGTTGGGTAGTAGGAGGTGCTGGAGCTCGTCGTGCAGCTGTTGGCTTGCGTGGACAAGTGCTGGCCAGTTCCTTGCCGGTGTTTGAGGATGCTGCTGAAGAGAGCTCACCGCAGGCTGGAAGGCGTGGAGGGTAGGAGGAAGTTGCCGGTTGAGAAGAGGAGAGATCGAGAGAGAGAGAACAGAGGGAGAGAAAGAGAGAAACCGAGAGAGAGAGAGGGAGAACCGGAGAGAGGGATGCTGCTGGAAATTGGAGTTGGAAAAAGAGTAGAACGGAGAGAGGAAGAGAGGGCTGCAGGGAGGAGGAAATAAGAGCAGGAGAAGGACTCGAGAGAGAGAAGGAAGGCTGCGGGTTTGAGAGAAATTTGGAGAGAGACTCGGAAAATAGAGAGAGTTGGACTTCGAGGGGGTTGGAGGCTGAGAAGAGAGGATGAAATATATAGAGAGGAAAAGAGACGTGGGAAAGGAAACTGGAGAGAAGGGAGGAAATTGAGGGACAGAGAAAGGAAACAGAGAGATTTTCTTTAATTTGGGAGGGAAACTTTTTTTTAAAAAAGAAAGTGGGAGAAAGGAAAGTGACTGGTCTTTCTTAGATTCTTCGGACAAGAATTTGACTAGTATTAGGACCTCAAATGACGTTTTTACCCCTGCTTTAATCTTTTGGACAAAATGACGTCGAATTTATTGAAATTCGAACACTAGACCTCCGCCAAATTTCCAGAAACTCCATCAGCTGCACTGCATCATCAGCATGTCCTGTTCAAATAAAATAAATATAAATTAGCACATTATCATAAAAATATCATCATATTTATTTATTTCGTCTCGATTTTGTCGAAAAATCGCAAATGCGCTATACTCCTTTAATCGCATGAAATGATGATGTTTTTAAGTCAGAATTTGACGAAATTGGTACCATTGGACTTGGTACACAATTATCTATCATTCCATACTATTTTGCAGATAAAAACATGAGTATGATGCATATGATTGCACTTAAATGATCAATTTAACACTTTATCACACCCCCCAACTTACTCATTGCTAGTCCCTTAGCAATGCAAATAAGGAAAAGTTAGGACAAACAATGAATTATCATGCTTCATTTGTAGTATCTTTCACACTCAATTTAAGTGGTAGCCGATTGGTTGAACTAAATTTTTTCATATCCCACACTATTTTGATTCACGACAGGTGATTGTGCATGAAAATTGGCACGCTTAGAACTCGTTTCCGACCTTTCTGGTATATTCTTGCCTTTACTACCCTTTAGATAAGACTACCTGGGGAGGAGAAGAGAATAAAAGATTTCCCGATCAGTCAGTGAGGACCGTTTTTCAGTTCCCGTCCCAACTCAGCACTTTTCACGCCTTGGTCATATTTTTGGTACGATGGACTTTTTAGCGTGGCATTTTTTTTTTTTTTTCATTTCATTGTACTTTTGCTTTTGAGAGTACGTACTTTTTGCCACTCTTTTTGAATTGCCTGAGGGGAGGTGTGTACTTTTTGCCACCTACCTTCCTTTAGCTCTTTTAACGCCTTCTATTGCCTTTAGTGTTTACAGCTGTCCATTTTAAATGACCGCCTCTTTTAGAGTGCTGAGTGGGACAGTCCCCTATTACGGATCCTACACATTCCTTTCGTTCAACCCAAAAGAAAAATTAGAATAAGTAGTCTTATCCTTAAGGTTAATTCCAGCAGTTCTATACTTTTAAGATCTTTCATTTATTCTAAGTTGCCGTGTGTGTGTGAAAATCATCATGCTGTGGATTTTTGTGAAGTGGGCTATTTAAACTTTGAAGGTTCTTTAACCAATGTGACAAAAAAAAAAAAACTGATTTGTTTAAGATTTACTTTAATGAAACATGATTTTCATGCAATTTTCATAGGACGTGAAAAGAAGTTTTTGAAAAAATTTGACCATTTTTCAGTGAAAGATATCAGTTTTCTTCAAAAGATTTTGAATAAATGCATATCAAATTGATTGTCCCACCCCCCAACTTGATTGACATTCTCCTTAATGGCATACAAGATATGAAAAACATGTCAGTCAGAAAAGAATTTGTGAAGGAGCGAAACAACCTGGAATGAAGAGGATGCGACATACCCACGGCGATTGCTGCTCAGGGACCTAAAAGGAAAAGAAATACAAAAACTGAAGTAAAATATTGGGTTGCCTCCCAACAAGCGCTAAGTTTATTGTCTTCAGCCAGACAGAAGTTCAGTTATTGTGGATCACTCAATTCTATGGATTCAGGTGGCTCATTTTGAAGATTTTCAATGAATGGTTTCAACCGTTGACCATTAACAGTAAAAGTGTTCCCACTCTTGGGATTCAGAATTTTAACGGCTCCATGATCGAAGGCTTTAACGACCACGAATGGTCCATCCCATCGAGATTTCAGTTTTCTAGGAAATAAGCGGAGCCTAGAATTAAATAGCCAAACTTTCTGATTTGGAAGAAAGGATTTTCTCACAATATGTTTATCATGAAAAGCTTTAGTTTTGGCTTTATAAATCTTTGAATTTTCATAGGCCTCGTTGCGCAACTCTTCTAGCTCACTCAGTTGTAAGGTTCGGTGGGAACCAGCTTGGGCTAGGTTCAGATTGACTTGTTTGATGGCCCAATAAGCCCTATGTTCCAATTCTACCGGAAGGTGGCACGCTTTTCCAAAAACCAGGCGATAAGGGGACATGGCAATAGGAGTTTTGTAAGCGGTCCGATAGGCCCATAAAGCATCATCCAATCTTTCAGACCAATCTTTTCTATCGGGCCTAACGGACTTTTGCAGAATATTCTTAATCTCTCTATTGGAAACTTCTACTTGGCCACTGGTTTGGAGATGATAAGGAGTAGCTACTTTGTGATTAATCCCATATTTCTTAAGCAAAGCCCGAAACTGGTAATTCGTGAAGTGCGTTCCCCAATCACTTATGATAGCTTTAGGCCACCCGAACCGAGAAAAGATATTCTTCTGAACGAATTTAATGACCACTTTATGATCATTGGTTCGGGTGGCTACTGCTTCAATCCAGTTAGAGACATAATCTACTGCTACCAGAATATATGTATGTCCAAAAGAGGGTGGAAAAGGTCCCATAAAGTCAATTCCCCAAACATCAAAGACTTCAACCACCAAGATAGAGTTGAGTGGCATCATATCCCTTTTCGCCATATTTCCTACGGCCTGACATCAGAGGCAAGTTTTGCTAAATTCATGGGCATCTTTGAAAAGTGTGGGCCAGTAAAAACCACTTTGCAGGACTTTGGCTACAGTTTTCTTTCCTGAGAAATGGCCCCCACAAGCTAGATTATGGCAGAAGTTGAGAACACTTTGTTGTTCTTCTTCAGGAACACATCGCCTAATGATTTGATCAGGACAAAATTTGAATAATTCAGGATCCTCCCAGAAATAATATTTTTCCTGAGAAAAGAATTTGTCATTTTCACTTTTAGTCCATCCTTCTGGAAGCTGATTAGTCACCTTGTAATTGACAATATGAGCATACCAAGGTGCAACAGTGTGAGAAATGGTCAGTAGATGCTCATCAGTAAAGGAATCAGTGGTTGGTGTACTTTCAGAGATCGAAATTCGGGATAGGTGGTCAGCTACCACATTCTCAGAACCCTTCTTATCCCGAATTTCCAAATCAAATTCCTGAAGGAGTAAGATCCATCTAATAAGTCTAGGCTTTGCATCCTTCTTGGTCAACAGGTATTTTAGAGCTGAGTGATCAGTATAGATAATGACTTTTGCCCCTAAAAGATAAGATCTGAATTTTTCTAGGGCAAAAACCACGGCTAATAGTTCCTTTTCTGTGGTGGTATAATTTATTTGAGCATCGGCAAGGGTGCGACTTGCATAATAGATCACCACGGGACACTTGTTGATTCTTTGTCCCAAAACTGCACCGATAGCATAATCCGAGGCATCACACATGATTTCGAAGGATAAAGACCAATCTGGAGATTGAAGAATCGGGGCTTTGGTCAAAGATTCCTTCAGAGAATTGAATGCCTTGATGCAAGATTCATCCATTTGGAAAGGAACGTCCTTAGCTAGGAGAAGAGTTAGAGGCCGGGCAATTTGAGAGAAATTGTGGATAAACCGGCGATAGAAACCGGCATGGCCAAGGAATGAACGGATCTGTCTGACCGAGGTGGGCGGAGGAAGATTGGATATGAGATCGATCTTAGCTTTATCTACCTCTATCCCCCTTTCAGACACAATGTGGCCTAGAACAATGCCCTCCCGAACCATAAAGTGGCTCTTTTTCCAGCTAAGTATCAGATTGGTGTCTATGCATCGTGCGAGCACCTGTTTAAGATTTTCTAGGCAATTTTTAAAAGAATCCCCGAAGATTGAGAAATCAACCATGAAAACTTCGAGGAATTCTCCCACCATATCGGAGAAGATAGCCATCATGCACCGATGAAATGTGGCTGGTGCGTTGCATAATCCAAATGGCATCCTCCTAAAAGCAAACGTGCCATAAGGGCACGTAAAGGTGGTCTTTTCTTGATCTTCCGGGTAAATAGCCACTTGATTGTACCCGGAGTACCCATCTATGAAGCAAAAGTACTTCTGGTTTGATAACTTTTCCAGAATCTGATCCATGAATGGGAGTGGAAAGTGATCCTTCTTAGTCATTAGATTCAGCTTTCGGTAATCAATGCACACTCTCCATCCCGTGGTGAGCCTAGTGGGTACCTCTTCTCCATGATCATTCTTGATAACCGTTAATCTAGATTTCTTGAGTACCACTTAGGTTGGACTGACCCATTTACTGTCTGATATGGGGTAAATGATACCCGCATCCAGCCATTTCACAACTTCCTTCTTCACTACTTCTTTCATATTGGGATTAAGTCGCCTTTGCATCTCCCGACTGGGCTTAGAATTCTCTTCCATATAGATGTGATGCATGCAAATGGACGGGCTAATTCCCTTTAAATCTACCACCGACCATCCAATGGCACCCTTGTGGTCTTTGAGGACCTCGGTTAATTGGGCCTCCTACGATGATGTGAGATTTGCCGCAATGATGACCGGGAGAGTTTAGTCCGGGCCAAAAAAGATATACTTGAGAGACTCAGGTAGTGGTTTGAGTTCAAGCTCAGGAGGGTCCTCTAAGGATGGCAAAGCGGGCTCAGATTGTAAAGCTGGTAAAGGTTCAACCTTGGGCCAAGATGTTAATGGGCCGGGCGAATCTTTTAAGGTATTGACTTCTTCCAAAAGGTCATGTGTGAACATCTCATTTTCTTCAACCAGATTATCCAAGACATCAATAGTATGGCATTCTTTTTCACGATCTGGGTATTGAGATGCTTTGAAGACATTAATCTAGACCTTTTGACCCCCAAATGAAATGTCCATTGTGCCAGTTTCACAATTTATATTAGCTTTGGCAGTAGCTAAGAATGGACGACCTAGGATGATCGGAGTGTGAATGAGTTCCTCAGGTAATGCCATATCCAGAATAAGAAAATCCACGGGAAATAACAATCATGAACCTTCACAATAACATCCTCAATTAATCCCCGTGGAGGTTTCACAAACCTATCAGCCAACTGCAAGATGATGGGTGTGGGCTTTAATTCTCCAGTATCAAATTTCTCATAAATGGTTGTTGGCAATAGATTCACACTAGCACCTAGATCCAATAAAGCTCTAGCAAATGTAACTCCAGCTAAGTCACATGAAATTAGAGGTGCTCCAGGATCCTTTAACTTCTTGGGTAAATGATTCATCACATTTGCACTAACATCCTCGGAAAGCCGAACCTTTTCGGGTGCCATTCTAGATTCTCTTCATGGAGTACATAATTCCTTGAGAAACTTAGCATAAGCTGGCACATGCTTGATGGCATCGAGGAGTGGAATATTAATTTGGACTTGTTTGAACAAATCTAACAACTCCTCATTCTAGGCCAGTTTCTTCCTGGTATTAGGCTTAGCTAACAAGGCATTAGGAAATGGCACCCTAGGTTTATAAGAACTTGGGCCTTCATCTATCTTCCCTTTTCTTTTCAGATCCTCCTCCAACTTCTCCATGATGGGTTCATCTTTACTCTCACTTTCAATTTCCTGAGGCCCATCAGTGGAACCTTTGGCTAACTCTCCATCTGCATGTGGTTTTTCTAAACTTCTCCCACTCCTAAGGGCTGAAATGGCTTTAGCATTCTCCAATTGTGGCCCTTTAGGTTGTGGTAACGGGCCAGGCTGAGGTAAAAGGCCCGATTGCTGCGAAAAACCCGGAGGTTGATTCCTTGGATTGGCAATGGGTTGACTATGAAGTTGACCAACTTCTCTTCTCATCGTAGCCTCAGCTAGTTGGCCCATTTGACTTTCCAACTTAGCAATGGATTGTTGCTGGGTCAAAATCAGTTGTTGGAGTTGAGTGAATTTGTCATCAAAGTTAGGCTGAGGAGGTTGTGGATAAGTGGGTGGAGGATGGTATTGAGTTGGTTGTCCAGATTGGAATGAATGATAGTGGGCCGGTTGACCTGATTGGAATGATTGATAAGGGACCGGTTGGCCTGATGGATACTGGGCTGGTTGAGAAAACTGGGCTTGAGATCCCCTAGCCTGAACATTTCCATAGAAATTAGATTGCTGTTGGAATGAATTCTGTGGCTTTTGGGCTTGATGCATGGGAGGATTGGACATTGGTAGTGGGGCCTGCTGATTCTTCTAAGAGAAATTCGGGTGGTTTCTCCAGCCAGGATTGTAAGTATTTGAGAATGGATCATTATTGGGCCTGGAGAATCCCTGGGCAGCCTGAACTTGTTCTTGAATGAATGGTGGAAGTTGGGCCGCAGTTGGACATTCATTCACTTGATGGGTTGGACTTGCGCATAAGGCGCAAATGTCATGATTAGTAGAAGATGGGCCTTCATATGGATTAGATTGTATTGGGTAAGTAGGCTCTTGCTTGTTTAAGGCCAAGAGTTGGTCTAATTTCTGGGCCAAGATGTCTACCTTATCCAATTTCTGATTAATCAGATTTATGTCCATTCTAGATTCGGGCTCTCCACGGGCCTTAAGTTCATACATTCCAGTCCGTTTAGATGGCCCAACAGACCTTTCATAAGATGATAATGAGGCATGATTGATGGAATTTTCACTTAACATCTCAAACATATCATATAAATAGGCCTCATCTTTATTTTTCATCATAAATGCCCCTCCACATGAAGCATCCACCATCTGTCTGAACTGTTCAGACAATCCTTCATAGAATGCTTGGAGAATTTGTCATTTTGAAAGCCTATGATGAGGGTATTTTCTAAGCCATTCTTTCAGTCTTTCCCAAGATTCATGGATCAATTCTCCGGGAGTTTGGGTAAAACTCGTGATGGCCCTTCTCATGGTATTGGTCCGCCCGATGGGATAGAACTTCTTGAGAAATTCTTTCTGCATCTCTTCCCATGTCCTAATGGGCCTTCCTATAGTTCCCAACCAATATTTAGCCTTGTCCTTTAATGAAAAGGGAAATAAGGTCAATTTAAGTCCATCATCGGTGAAATTCTGGATCTTCACCGTAGAACAGATTTCTAGAAATTCATCCAGATGCTTATAAGGATCTTCATTAGTATTCCCATAGAAGGATGGGAGTATCTGAATGGTGCTAGATTTAATTTCATATTGATTGGCTGGATTCTGAGGAAGATGAATACATGATGAAGGTTGATATCGATTTGGAATGAAATAGTCCTTCATTTGCTTTGGTGGGTCCTGATTATCAGCCATTTGATCTTGTGGTGGATTTCTTTGATGTAGGATTCTTTCTATTTCAGCAAGTGGTCCTAGAAGGTTAGGATTTTGAGATCTCCTACCTTGCATACACTAGGACTGATAGAGAGAGGATGGATTTGAATTTTGTTTTCTATTTCTTTTTCTTTTTTTAAATGCAAATAATTTTGACAAACAAATTACCCTAATGATCTAATGTTAACCTAGACTCTCTATGTGAATTTTCTTACAAGGTGAATGGAGTCCACCTCGAGTCACAACCACAATCAATCAACGGCCAGGTAAGAGGTGGGGTAGTGGGAGGCTCCCCCTACTTTCGTAGGGACCTAATTAGAGAACCACTTTCCCGCTTAGACGTTTGCCTTTTTAACCTCTAGCCTAGACACCGTTGCCAAAAATGGAGGCAACCCGAAATTTAAACCACTCACGGTATAAACCCTAGATTCTCTTTCGACTTGCTTTTAATTGGATTAGGAAATGCCAATGCAAGGAAGGTGATTTGTGGGCTAAGGAAGGGTGATCAAATCCCTACCTTATGTGGTTAAAGTTGCTGCCCTTAAAGTCTTTTTTGAATGCAATACAAGGCAACAAATCAATGCAAGGTATGTTGATGCAATCATGAATGACTTGCTAAAATTGAAACACGTACCTTTCCCCCGCAATCTTGAACAATTTATGGAAATAACTGTGAAAGGAAACTAACTCATACTTTCCAAGAATGATGAATGCCTAGCATGGAAGGTTTCTAATCTTGGAAATGAAAGTTTTTAAATTTGGATGTTCTTCTTTTTGTTTCTTTTTTTTAGTTAATGGAAACCTATCTAAACTAGAAACTACAAAATTGGAAACTAACTAAAGTAAGAAAATTGAAACATAGAAAGTTGGAACACACTGACCATGATTTCGCTTTCCCCTTTTTTTTTTTCAATATTCCTGCAAAAATAAGGAAAAGAAGGTTAGCTAAAGAATAATTACACTAAATCCAAGATAATCAAAATTAAAAATCTAACTCCCCGGCAACGGCGCCAAAAATTGATCGTTCCAAATTGTGCGTCGTTAAAAACTCATGAAAACATTCAATCTAAATTTATCCAGCTCACTCAAATCAGATTTTGAAAATTAATAGTGGTGAGTCCAAGTCGATCCACAGGGAGATAAAATTTTAATTTTGAAAACTTTGGAATTTAGTTAATCTAAAAATAAGTGAGACTTTAAGTAAACTAATTACTTATTTAAACTAGAATTAAATTAACTAATGTTACCTAAAAATATGATACTTAAATTAAACAACTCTTTTTTTTTTCTTTTTCAAAAATTAAACACAAACATATAACGAAAACAAGCACAACTAAAAAAAATAACAAAGAAACTGTTATTGTAAGGACTGAGGCTTTCGGATTCGGTTTTCGGGGTCGGACCCTGTAGTTCAGACTCCAGTGGGGCAGAGACTCTGTGATGTTTTGCGTCGAGCCCGCTCGACGCGGTTTAAACGGCGTCCACCGTTGCAGACGCGTTTTAGGTTCTGCCACGTGGGTGCCACGTGGGCTGGCTTTGGGCCGCGAGAGTACGGCCCTGTCGTGTCGTCTGAACGGCGTCCGCATGGGACGACGCCTTTCAGACTGCGACTCTGGGATTGTCAGAGTACGGCCCTGACATGTCTCCTGAACGGCGTCTGTATAGAACAACGCGTTTCAGAGTCCTGTTAGAGTAGCCGTCACATCACCTGATAGGCGTCCGTCTATGTCGACGCGTTTTAGCCAGTCTCTGGTTAACCCCGCGAGCCCTCCTTCTTTCCCTCATTTTCTTCCTCCTCTCTTTCTCTCCTCCCTTCCGGCGATCCCGGCGGCAGCCCCTTCTCCTCCCTCTTTTCCTTCCACCATTTCATCTTTCCCTCCACTGCATCCCATACCTAGCTCCCACCACTACCACCTCCACTTCCACAGTGGCGTTTTACTCTCCGGACGGCAGCCGACGTCACGATGGAGTAAGGACGACCACGGCGGTACCGGCGGCGGCGTGGGGTGAGTCGGGTGGACGGCTTGAAGCTTGGAGGAGTTCAAGTAACCGGTAGGGTGACGATTCTCATTGTGTTCTATGTTCAAATTATGATTCTTCCTCCTAAAGCATGTTTTAGATCTTTGATTCCAGGGGGTAGAACAAGCATGTTTAGGAGCTCTTCTTGATAAAATGGGGGATTTCTATAAATGTGGTTTCCTGATGGTTGGATTCGCCCCTCTTTCTCCTCTGTTTTGGGTGATTTTGGGTTTTTTTGGGGTTGAAATGGGGAGCCCTCGGGCTCATGACAGACCTGGTTCCTGGCGTTGAAAGACGTCGTGCATGGACGATGCCTTTTTGAAGGGCGTAGGGCCATCATGACGCCTTTTAGGCAGGAATCGTCTTACTAAGGCTCTGTCAGTTCGGGAATTCTGGGACTAAAAGACGTCATGGGTGGACGACGCAATTCGGAATAGCGTCGGGTAACCATGACGCCTTTTAAGGCAGAAATCCCCTAGTTAATGGTTTCTGTAAATTCTGGATTTCTGTGTTGAATGGCGTCTGAGGATGTTGACGCCTTTTAAAAGGCGACCACTGGTGTCGACGCCTTTTAGGCCAGATTTTGAGGCCAGTGTTTTATATAAACCAGTACATGGAGCTTGAATGGCGTCGGCCTTGGGCGACGCGATTCAAGACAGAACTACACTAATTCATGCCAGTAAAATATGTTCATACTGCTTGATAGTTGGTTAGTGCATGCCTTAGTGTACTCGGTGGAGATGGATTCTTCATGACCGGATGGTATTACGTTATGTGTTATGCGATCGCGGACTTTTCACGTGACCAGATCGTATTGTGCTGGGTTTTGTGTTACTGTGGACCTGGAGTGACAGTTGTAGCACTTTATCACCCTGTGCTGGTGTGGGTGGAGCACAGCGCCGGTGGGGGCGTGGGCGGGGTGACGCCTAGTGAGAGAGGGTCACCTGGTGAACCCCGGGGTCAGCTAGTACCGGTGTGGGCGTGGTACATTCGGAGTGTCACTCATGCTGAGGGAAGGAGTAACCACCTGAGCCAGTTGGGCCGGAGTAGCTAGAGTGCTATCCGAGGGGTTACTGCTTTGTCTCAGCGGGTCGAGGTTTTCCCCACTGTTGTTTGCGTGGTTGGCGTGTTCTATCGAGACGGCGGTTGTAGGTTCCTTAGTCGTCTGGTTTAGAAATATGCATGTTTAATACATTTCGACTGCATGTGATTTCACGTTGAAAATTAGGAATTCTACTTACCACTGTGCTTGTTACTTTACCGTCGACTGTATTTTACACTTGTGGGTGTGTGCGTGGGCAGTGGGGATCGAAGGATCCCTACTGAGTCTTGTCTTTGAGACTCACCCCTGTGGTTTTCAGGTGAGGACTCCTAGCAGACCTAGCGAGGAGAGTGCGGCCGTGTGTTGAGCACCGTCAGCGGTTATTCCGAGGTATGCCCCGACGTAGTTGTTATTTTATTTCTGGCCTGTATGTTTAATTATTTCCTTTCTGTTGGATTATGTAATTATTTGTTGTATCGAGTCGCATTGCAATAATTTTTAATTCCTGCACTTTCATTTCAATTCAATGCGATGTGAATGTTGAGCTTACTTTATTATTTATTTCCCAGACTTACTTAGATCCTGGTTTGGTTCCAAATTAATGATTCGGTACCCATTTAGTAATCGGATCCCCGATTATAGGGTGGCGGGTCGTTACAGTTATTTAACTGTGTAAATTATTAATTAACTAAAAATCATGAAACCAATTACAAAATTTATGGTTCACTATCATTAAACTTAAATAATCAAAGTATCAAATAAAAACTAACTAACCCTAAATAATTAAACTAATTCTAAACTAATGGGGGAAGGAAAAGAACAGAATAATAGCATTCTGTGGGGGCTGCCGGTTGGTGCATTGGACTGCGAAGGAGAGGAGCTGCTGCTGCATGCGCTGGAAGAGCATGCTACGTGGAGGAGAGACCCAGTTGGGACAGCACGTGCATGCAGTGGAGGTGCTAGCTGTGGAGCTTTGCTGGTTTCACCTTGCAGACGCGTGCATGCATGCGCGGACGGGTGCAGCACGTGGAGGAGCAGCTGGCTTCAACGCAGGTGTGTAGAGCTTCTGTTGGTCTTCAACAGACGTTGCTGGCGCGTGGTTGCTGCATGCACGGGCTTCAGGCTCGCAGGAGCTCGGACGGTGCCGGGCGATGGCGCGAGGAGGATGTTGCTGGAACGAAGCTTGGATGTTGCCGCGAACTACAGACAACGCATGGAGGCTTGCAGTTGCGGTGCTGGCTTCAACGGGTGCGTGCAGGCTGGCGTTGGTGTGCGTGGAGGAAGGAGCTGCGTGGAGAAACTGCTGGTACTCGGGTACTTGCAGGCGTTGGAGTGCAGCTGGGTGGTGCGTGGAGGATGCTGCTTCACCGGGCTGCATGCGAGGGTGCGAAGAGGAAGCCGGCATGCGTGTGGGCTACGCTGGGTAGTAGGAGGTGCTGGAGCTCGTCGTGCAGCTGCTGGCTTGCGTGGATAGGTGCTGGCCAGTTGCTTGCCGGTGTTTGAGGATGCTGCTGAAGAGAGCTCACCGCAGGCTGGAAGGCGTGGAGGGTAGGAGGAAGTTGCCGGCTGAGAGGAGGAGAGATTGAGAGAGAGAGAACAGAGGGAGAGAAAGAGAGAAACCGAGAGAGAGAGAGAGGGAGAACCGGATGGAGGGAGAGAGGGATGCTGCTGGAAATTGGAGTTGGAAAAAGAGCAGAACGGAGAGAGGAAGAGAGGGTTACAGGGAGGAGGAAATAAGAGCACGAGAAGGACTCGAGAGAGAGAAGGAAGGCTGTTGGTTTGAGAGAAATTTGGAGAGAGACTCGGAAAATAGAGAGAGTTGGACTTCGAGGGGGTTGGAGGCTGAGAAGAGAGGGTGAAATATATAGAGAGGAAAAGAGATGTGGGAAAGGAAACTGGAGAGAAGGGAGGAAATTGAGGGACAGAGAAAAGGAAACAGGGAGATTTTCTTTAATTTGGGAGGGAAACTTTTTTTTATAAAAGAAAGTGGGAGAAAGGAAACTGACTGGTCTTTCTTGGATTCTTCGGGCAAGAATTTGAGTAGTATTAGGACCTCAAATGACGTTTTTACCCCTGCTTTAATCTTTTGGACAAAATGACGTCGAATTTATCGAAATTCGAACACTAGACCTCCCCCAAATTTCCGGAAACTCCATTAGCTGCACTGCATCATCGGCATGTCCTGTTCAAATAAAATAAATATAAATTAGCACATTATCATAAAAATATCATCATATTTATTTATTTCGTCTCGATTTTGTCGAAAAACCGCAAATGCACTATACTCCTTTAATCACATGAAATGACGATGTTTTTAAGTCAGAATTTGACGAAATTGGTACCGTTGGACTTGGTACACAATTATCTATCATTCCAGGCTATTTTGCAGATAAAAACATGAGTATGATGCATATGATTGCTCTTAAATGATCAATTTAACACTTTATCATACTAGTCTAAGAGTTAGATTAGTTATTAATAGTCTAATTGTTAGATTATTAATGTGGTTTGATCTAAATGTTAGATTGTTTAATTATTAGAATTGTTCTAATGGCATAAAATAATCTGGAATTATTAATTTGGAGTATGTGCACATGTGATGTGTGTTTTAATGTTTTTAAATTTGATTTAATTGCATGCTTTAGTGATTAAATGAGTTTTCGAAATTCAAATGCCAATTTTGATTGGAACCCAGCTTTCTGAAAGCCAAAACTTATTTATTTTGAAAAACTCTTTTGTTTTAGCCATGTGATGTGCTGAATCATATGTGGATTGTTTAAAACACACCGTGGTTATGGATATGCATTTATTTAATTATTTATGTGATGAATGATGTGTGTGTGGATCATGGATGAATGTTGGATGGTTATTTAATTGTTAATAAATAGAGATCTGCGCATCTCTCCCTCTCTCATTCTCCGATGTACTTCTACCTTCCTCTCTCTTGTACTCGCCATAAGGCCTTCTTCAATTTACTTGTAATTCTAGAATTATTGTAATATGATCGAGGCAACCGAGGAAAGAGCGAGGACGATCCACTGCTGCAACCAGGAAGGCGATATGATGGAGATCTCTTACCTATATGTTTGCAGGTTTATCTAATGTAAATATTATGTTAGATTTTGTGTGCGTTTGACTGTTGGCTCCAGTCAAACCCACTGTGCTATCTATGACCACACTAATGACATGTATGAGATACATTGTTTTCTTTTGATTATGAATCAAAGCAGGTATAGTATTTAGTAAATATATATGATATATTTATATACTATCACCTAGGAGAGACCAAGATCAAAGTTATCTAAATACCCTCAGATAAACTCTAAGCCGTAACGTGAGTAGTTAAGAACTTACCGCGTGGTCCACCATCGTTATAGTCATAGGATTCGAATCACTTTTGGCAGGTTTGTTATGCTATCCACAAGGCCTGTTTAATTGGGAGGAGAAACTGTGGTTATGGCATTAGATGCCTATATGATCGGGGTAGAGGAACCATGTAGCTTTGTTGTGCTATCCACAAGGGTTGCATGCAAATTTATGCTCGTCGCGTAACAATGGTTAGCTTAGACCAGAATTAGTAGTTTGTTGTGCTATACACAAGGCCATTAAATCTCTGGGGACCGAAGCTATGATCAGATATTGTAAGGAGTTGCAAGTCCCATGAGTTGGGTGCTCTTTGATTGTATTACAGTTTGTTGTGCTATCCACAAGACTGTATTGTAAGTTATTGAGATTCTGATCCCCGCTAGGGGACTGTCGGCGTCTCATGTTCTGTATAACCGAGGGTTATACAGTCCGTCGAAAATTAGTAGGAGTTAAACTTGAACAAAAGACCATGTCTTGTTTTATTTTTTATAATTGAACATCTGCTAAATAGATTTTACTTATCTCCTGTAGGGAATTGTGTCGTCGAATAACCCACTCCGCGGCATACTTGATGCCCTTTTGACTTACCTAATCTACTCGGATTGGTTAAGAAACCTGAAAAATGTCTTCAGATCTGAGCACAATAACTTTGTCCTTGGAGCTGATCCTCCTACTGAATCGGCATTTGATGCCCCTGAAGCAGAGATGATAGCTAACGATAAAAGATCGAAGTACAAAGACAAAAGAGTAGTAAAGGGTGATTGCTTCTATTGTAAGCAGTATGGTCACTGGAAGAGGAACTGCAAGGAGTTCCTCAAAGATAAAGCTCATGGAAAGGTGAAGCTGTCTGAAGCTTCAGATATCTATATGATAGATATCAACTTGTCAGTAAGAGATTCCACATCTTGGGTATTGGATACCGGATGTGCTTCTCATATCTGTCATAATGCACAAATGCTGACAAGTAAGCGCAAGCTGAGACAAGACGAGGTGGAATTGAGGATAGGAAACGACGTAAAAGTTGCGGTGATTGCTGTTGGGACAGCAAACCTCAGGCTTCCATCAGGAGATGCTTTACTATTAGAAGATTGTTATTATGTTCCTAGCATAATAAAGAACATCATATCTATATCTTGTTTGGACAAGATAGGATATAGGTTGACTATTGAGAATAGAAGTTGTTCGATTTATTATAGTAATAAATCAATAAGTTCGGCATCTTTAGTCAACGGTTTATATCTCTTAGATGTTTCTTATTACAATATTCAAATTGATAATACTCTTAAAAAGAGCAAGAATTGTGTGAACCAAGCCTACATGTAGCATTGTAGACTTGGGCATATTGGTAAAAGCAGGCTACAAAAGTTGCACCGACATGGTTATTTAACAGCATTCGATTATGAATCGTTTGCGACATGTGAGTCCTGCCTTATGGGAAAGATGGTAAAGTCTCCATTTACTAGACATGGAGAATGTGTCAAGGATATTTTGGAACTAATACATTCGGATGTATGTGGTCCTATGTCCACCTAAGCCTAAGGTGGCTTATCGTACTTCATCACGTTCACCGACGACTTTTTAAGATTCGGCCATGTGTACTTAATGAAGTACAAGTCAGAAGTATTTAAGAAGTTCAAGAAGTTCAAGAATAAGGTAGAGAAGCAATTAGGAAGGAATATTAAAGCTCTTCGATTAGATCGAGGAGGAGAATACTTGAATACTAATTTCATTCAATTCTTAAAGGATAATAGTATCCTTTCTCAACTAACCCCTCCATATACACCACAGATGAATGGTGTATCAGAAAGGAGGAATCGTACCTTGTTCGACATGGTGCGATCCATGATGAGCTTTTCAGGATTACCAGTGTCCTTCTGGGGGTATGCTCTAGAGTCAGCAGCATACCTACTGAACAGAGTACCCAGCAAGTCTGTGGCCTCTACTCCATATGAGATATGGAAAGGCAGGAAACCAGAATTTAAACATGTTAAAGTCTATGGTTGTCCTGCTCATGTAAAGAGACATGATCCAGACAAGTTGGAATCACGAACTGATAAATGCAGGTTTGTGGGATATCCAAAGGAAACCTTTGGATATTATTTTTATCATCTTGGTGAACAAAAGGGGTTTGTCGCTAGGAAAGCTGTCTTCCTGGAAGAGAGCTCCAGGAGGACAGTGGGAGTAAATTAGTACTGGAAGAGGTTCCAGATCCCCAAACAGCTGCATTATTATCAGATGAGATATCAGTTCCTGAATCTGTTCAGGTACGCACAGGTGAGCCTCGATGATCTGGTAGATTACCTAGACTACCCGAACGATATGTGGGACATATCGCTGAAGGTGAGTCTAAGGTTGCATATAATGAGGATGATTATCCTAAAACGTACCAGGAGGCTATAGAAGACCCAGAAGCCGGGAAATGGCGAGAAGCTATGAACTCAGAAATCCAGTCCATGTACACCAACCAAATTTGAAACTTGGGGACTTGCCCGAGGATATTGTACCCATCGGATGCAAGTGGTTCTTTAAGAGAAATATCGGTGTTGATAGACAGATCGATACTTATAAGGTAAGGTTGGTGGCAAAGGGATATCGTCAAAGACAAGGAATTGACTATGATGAGACTTTCTCATTAGTTGCCATGATAAAATCGATCAGACTTCTGCTCACCATTGCTGCACATTTTGATTACGAGATTTGGCAGATAGATGTAAAGACTGTCTTCCTCAATGGTAATGTTGAGGAGGATGTGTATATGATACTGTGAGTGCTTAAAATGAGTGTGTGATTATCATGAAAAAACTATGTTGTTTGAGTGCAAAACAAACCTATTAAAAACTTTTGATCGCCTACCTGTTGATGTGGGAGATATTAAGCTCTTGGTTCACCTCCTTCAGCCGGCTGAAGAAAGAAAGCCCTTTCTTTTCTTTATTCTTACTTTGGCTGCTATTGAATTTTGAGGATCGTTCAAATTCCTTGTTGTTCGCTGCTGATTCCCTCTCTTTGATTCTCCTTTGTACCTTGCAAAAAGTAGAAAGAAACAAAGAACAATGATAAGAACTCAAGAAGAAGTAGTATCCATTCCAGAGAAAATTTTAAACATGCAACTAAGCAGGTAAACTCACTTGTTGGGATGGTCTTTTAAACCCCTTTAACAAATAGGTTTTGAAAATGATGCTAGTGTTGTGTGTGTTGCATGGAGTGATGATATAAAGTATGTGAAAAATATGCAGAAATGAATTGAAAGTTAATGTTGGATGGCCCATGGAAGCCTTGGTCTTCAATGGATCTTGGACGGATGAAGAAGGATGCCGACTCCTGGTGGTAGCAGCGCTTCAGCGTTTGGACGTCGCCTTCAAGTTTCTTTGCTCCAATCACCGCCAAAATAATCACTCTTTTTTTTTTTACTCACTCAAGAGGCGAGGTATTTATAGACTTCTTTGCATCCGCGGATTTACATGAAGAAATCTTGAGATTTATCCAGCTTAACTAACAGATAAATACAAATTAATTCATCTTTATTTGTAATTATCTAAAACGCATCGCCACTGGAAAACGCCTTTCAGATTGATTAAGATAAGGATAAACATCCGGGAAAAATTTATTTTTATCTGTAATTAGATAAAACGCGTCGCCACAAAAAGACGCCTTTTAAACTAATTAAGATAAGGATAAACATCCGGAAGAGAAGTAGAAACAACTTAGGAAAGCTAAATGGCGTCGTGACATGCTGACGTCTTTTAGCTAATTAATCTACTGATTAAAATTCAAATTAAAATGTTAAAATAAGAATAAACTCTAAATGGCGTCTACAAAAGTCGACGTATTTTAGACTTCTTCATATTTTAATTGAAATTTGAGTTAAAATCAATTTAATTAATTAACTTAAATCATATTTGTCTGACCCGACACTTTTAGATAATTAACCAAAAAAGATCAATAAAAATTAACCAATGATTAAATATCAGACCATTTTGAGGCATTTATTATATGATATGAAATTTACTTGAAATGATGTCAAAATTAGCGTGTCTACAGCTGCCTCACCTTGGCATCGTCTTTGCAAGGGAGTGAAATGAAATGGAATGTACTGAAAAGGTGATGCCAAGGTGTGATAAGACACGCTCTCAACATCACATGATTGTAATTTTTTCTCAAAATCATCGATGAAGATAGTTCAAAGGGATCAATGGAATCAATCATGTTTGGATGAGGTAGACAAGGAAATAAAATAAGGTCGATCAACCTCTACGGAGTGGGAAGTACCCCAGGTCGTAGACGCTGTAGGTTTCATCACGGGGAGTGTTTGCCAGCCAATGTGGACGTGCTGCAGCCATGATGGATCTTAAAAGAAAACAAGAAATATTGGATAAAGAATCCAAGAAAGGATAGAATTCCAATGATATCTTCAAGTGAACCTCGAAGATAATCAAGATACTCAATTCAGAATGGAATATTTCATATCGTGTTTGAATTATTTGATTTAATGGTCTGAAACTTAATCAGTAATTAATTATTATCACAATGATTTCAAAGACCTATATAATGCATGCTGGGCTAAAAGAAAAATAGAAAGTCAAATAAAATATAAATTAATCAAAGATAATATTATCAAATTGTCATTAATGAGTCAAAATATCAATTCTTATAGTTCAGTGCTAAGCCGAAGCTCGTTTATCCACGCACCGTTTCACAAAAGTGGAACCATCATCCCCACTAATTAACAACCCAACAGCCTATCCGTGTGATTAAGAATTCTTTGGAATTATCATTGTTTTTGTCGTGTCGAGCCGTCGCCCTTTAACCTTCTAAAATGCGGCGGTGTTCCACGATGCCTTTTCAGTCGCAAAAACAGTTTCTGGCTGATTCCAAACCGGATTCCAACTCTCTTCATGCCTTGTGTTCTGTATATGACTTGAACAAACAGTTTAAGCATCTATTCAGGCTTAGCCCCTTGCCTGACCAAATGAATGGTCGATCAATCTCTTTCTTAGTGGAAGGGTCAAGGGGCCTAGCCTTTATTAACAAAGGTAATATGAATAATCAAACTGTAAGCAAAATGCAACATGCAAGCAGACAAATGCTCACTGAAAATAAAAGGAATGAAGCATACTAAATGCAATAAGCAAATGCTAATTGAAATATTTTTGTTGTTTTGAAATATGTATTTTTTTTTTGGTTTTGAAATATGTATATTTTTTTTGACTTTTGAAACATGTGTATTTTTTGGCTTTTGAAATATGTACTTTTTTTTTATTTTGACATATGTATTTTTTTGGATTTTTGAAATATGATGTGAACTAAAAGACCAGCATGGTACTCAGATCAAAAGATCATATTTATTTATTAAGTTAATTCCCAAATTATTCTTCAATAATTTAACTTAAACCCATTGTGTTTGAACTTGTGTTTCCATTCGTGATCCTATTTGATGATTCGATCCTCAGTTAATCTAAGCCGTTCCTTAAGTTTGGAGTACGCCTCTTTAGAAAGAAAAGAAGAATTGGTTTAGAAAGCCCACGAGAAGGTTCCGGAGACCTAAATAAATGTTCCTTTCTTACCCTAATATCTGTTGGGGTTCGGTCATTTTCTTTCCGGGGTATTTATCGACCTTGCGTTCCCTTTTATTTCATTTCATGGCCTTGATGTAACGTTTGTAATGTGATGGCCTTTTGATTTGACGTTTGGCTTTTGCCTTTTGCTTATGCTTTTCTTTTCTTTGGGACGGATCTCCCCCATTTTTTTTTATGACGGCCTCCTACTAAGATGGCAGGTATTCTTGATAGTCTATTCTAAGCCTCGTTCTGACATCATGGGCCGAGTGTAAAAACAGAATTTTGTTTAAAAAGAATGATTTGTACTTCATACTTTCAGTCAAGCTTTCGGTATTCCTCAGGATTCGGCATCTCTTGTTACTCATGAATCAAACGTGTCAGTATGTGTAGTAATGGGCTTGAGTTAAATTATCCAGACTGATAAGGAAATTTGAGTTTATAAATTTCTGATTCTACTGGTCTTTGTGCCATGCTGATCGACTCTTTAACCTAAGAGTAGTATTTCTTAAGATGCAAACCGTTCCAAAGGTGAGTTAGCTATTCTCCTTCTGCATTAACCAGACGGTAAGCATTACCAGGAAAAGCATGTGATATAACATAAGGTCCTTCCCAGTAGGGTTGGAGCTTAGAATGTGGACCACCAGGTTTTACAAAAATTATTTTGACGACCATCTCACCAACTTTGAACTTACGTTCAATGACTTTCTTTTGATAAAAACGTGCTAGCCTATTTTGATAAATTCTTGCATGATTAGCAGCTGACCATCTTCTCTCGTCTAAGAGTTCCAATTGAGCAAGGAGTGCTGAACGATGTTCATCAATGGAAAATATTTTGTTCAATTGTACCCTTAATGACGGTATGAGGATCTCGTATGGAACTACTACCTCCATTCCAAATGTTAAGGAATAAGGAGTCTGCCCAGTAGGCGTGCGGATTGAAGTTCGGTAGGCCCATAGAGCCTCAACCAATTTTTCTGGCCAGTCTGTGAATTTGTTAGATTTGTACGTCTTTTTGATGATTTTTATCAAAGTCTTGTTAGTTTCCTCTGCTTGGCCATTGCCTTGCGGATAATAAGGAGATGAATGATGCAATGCAATTTTGTACCTGTTGCAGAGGTCTTTCAATTCTTGTGACACGAACGGTGGTCCATTGTCGGTGACGATGGTGCTTGGAATTCCAAATCTGGTGATGATGTTCTTCATGATGAACTTGCAGACTGTTGATGCTTTGACTTCCGTGTATGCTTCAGCTTCTGCCCACTTGGTGAAGTATTTCGTTGCCGTGAGGATGAAAGATTTTTGCTTGATGCCGGAATCGGAATTGCCAAGGGGTCCAATGATATCGAAAGTCCACATGGAGAAAGGCCATGGGGAAGAAACAGGATGGAGTGAAGATGTAGGAGAATGAATTTTGTCGGCGTGAAGTTGACACTTAGCACACCTACGGACATATCCTACACAGTCTTCTTCCATGGTTGGCCAATAAAATCCTTGTCTAAGGATCTTCTTTGCTAGCATTTGTCCATTAACATGGCCACCATAAACTCCAGCGTGAGCTCCTTCCATAACCTTCCAAAGCTCATCTTCGTCCAGACATCTTAGAAGAACTCCATCAAAACCTCTTTTGTATAGTGCTCCCCCAACTAGGGTGTATCGTTGAGCAACTCTCCTGATAGCTCTTTTCTCCTCAGCAGTGGCTTCTTCAGGATATGATTGATCTTCACAATATTTGACAATTTCATAGTACCATGGCTTCTGTTCATCATCTATCTCTTCTAACAGCTCCATCAACATGATCTCTCTTTTTTCCACAATATCCCCATCTCTGACTTTCTTCAGCAACTTTTCTTTGGTTCTAAGAAATGAAGGGTCTTTCATGGCGGGTGAAAGACGCCTATGAACTATGATTGATTCAGATTGCCTGCTGATTGGAAAATCAAGAGAAGATGCAAGTGAGGCTAGAGCGTCAGATAAGATGTTCTGATTCCTAGGGACATGGACAAAGATCAGTTTGGTAAAAAGCTTTGAATAAGCAGAAGTAAGTTCTTGATAAGGCTTGAGTTTGGGATCAAGGGTTCGATACTTGGTTAACACTTGGCGAAGAATCAATTGACTATCACCCACAATCCTGAGTTTGGTAACACCATGGGAATGAGCAGCCTTGAGGCCAGCAAGGAGTGCCTCATATTCAGCTATATTGTTGGTGACTGGAAAGTCAAGCTGAAAGGCTTGTGGAATGGTGATACCTTCGGGTGATAACAGAACAATGCCAATACCCTTTCCATGGGAATTCAGAGCTCCGTCAAAATGTAGAGTCTACATATCATCTCTGATTTGGTCTATGGACATCAGTTCCTCATCCAGAAACTCCAATTGGACTGGATCAAAACGAGGAAGGGGGTGATGAGCGAGATGTTCTGCTATGGCATAGCCTTTGATCGCTTTCTGCTGAATGTAAGTGATATCAAATTGAGATAGAAAGCTTTGCCGTTGCGCTAACCTATCAGTAAGGACAGATTTCTCCAGAAGAAACTTGATCGGATTCATCCTAGCAATGAGATGGACTTCATGGGCTAGAAAATAATGCTTCAATTTCTGAACAACCCAAACCAATGTTGCACATGTTTTCTCCATCGCTGTATATCTCTGTTCAGCGGGGTTGAGAAGTTTAGAGAGATAGTAGGCTACCCTCTCCTTTCCTTCTTCATCCTCCTGTGCTAGGACAGCCCCTACTGCATCATCCAAGACAGAAATGTAAAGTATCAATGGCTTGCCTGGAGATGGTGGTCTCAAAACAGGAGGACTTGCCAAATAATTCTTAAATCCATCTAATGCCTCCTGACACTTATCGTCCCAATCGAATTTGACTCCCGGCTTGGTAAGCTCGTAGAACGGCTTACACCTTTGTGAGTGCTGGGAGACAAAACGGCGAATAAATAGCAACCTCCCGATTAATCCTCTTAACTCCTTCAAGTTCTTGGGAGGTGGCATCTCTCTGATAGCCTTCGCCTTGTTGGGATCAATCTCAATTCCCCGTTTGCTCATAATGAATCCAAGTAATTTTCCTGAAGATACCCCGAATACACATTTCTTGGGGTTCATCTTTAACTGATCCTCCCTTGATCTCTCTAACACTCTTGCCAAAACTTTGGCATGCTCCGCCTTCGTCTTAGATTTAACCAACAAGTCATCCACATATACTTCTAGATCTTTGTGCATCATGTCGTGAAATATTGCCATTATAGCCCTCTGATAAGTGGCTCCAGCATTCTTTAATCCAAATGGCATGACAACATAGTAGTATGTTCCCCAAGGTGTAGTGAATGATGTCTTCTCCTGATCTTCTTTTGCCAGTTTAATCTGATTGTATCCTGAAAACCCATCCATAAATGATAAAGTCTCATAGCCAGCAGTGTTATCAATGAGTACGTCAATATGAGGCAATGGAAAATCATCTTTAGGACACGCCCGACTTAGATCTCAGAAGTCAATGCAAATCCTGACCTTCCCATCTTTCTTCATGACCGGGACTATGTTGGCCACCCATTGTGGATAAAGGACAACTCTAGTGAATTTGGCTTTATGCAATTTGTCGACCTCTTCCTTCATTTTTAAAACCATTTACGGGTAGAATCGCCTTAATTTCTGCTTGACTGGGCTAGCTCCTTCCTTTAATGTCAATTTGTGTTCCACTAATGACGAGTCTAACCCCGGCATATCTTCATAACTCCAGGCGAAAGTGTCCTTATAGTCCGTAAGAACTTGTACCATTGCCTTCTCATCTTCTACAGAAAGATTCTTGCTGACGAGGACAACCTTAAGTTCGTCTTCAATCCCTAAATTGACTTCTCTGGTGGGTTCTTCTACGGCAGCTGAGGGTTCATCGAATCTCTTTACTCCACTGGCATACGCCTCAGCTGTGTCCTCGTCATCTTCTTCATCTTCAACAATGGGGTCTTTTTCATGTATCAACTCATACACCCCATATCCATCATTGACTAACTCATCGTCCATACAGTCTTCTGGCATCTGAATGGGATTTTCTAATAAATGGGGGATCATTGAGCAAGAAAGGCATCTGTTAGCTAAGTCCTGCAGGTATCTATCTGGAATCTGTCTACCCTTAGACTTTCTAGACTTCCTAACCTGATTAACTTGCCTAGAGCTAGACTGTCTAACTTCACTAGACTCCCTATTCTAACCTAATGAAGATGAAGCAAAATGAAAATCATGGGATATAGATGGAAATACAGGAGAATCCTCCCGAGGGGAGGGGCAGAGTAGATTTAGAAGAGAATCTTGACCGAAAGACACGCGTGATGGGGTATAATTGGCCAAGTAAGAGGTTTCCTCAATGAGGATCTGGGAAGAATTTGTTGCCAAATTGGCGTTTTTTTTTTTTTTGGCAATAGAAGAGTTAAGTATAAAACAGGAATGAAGATGAATAGAAGGAGAATGAGATGAGGGAAGTGTCACCAAGGCCAGAGGATTAGGGGGATCATATAGAAGTACGTCCCAGATTAAATCATGCATCCTCTCTAGATCGAGAGGAGGTGGTGGAATGAGGTCCCGTGGGGATAGAGTAATCATAACGGGCGGGGCCCGTGGAATGTCTTCAATGATGACCCGCAACCAAGTCGGGGTCAAGAGCAAAGTGCGAAACAAGGTGTGAAGCATGAAAACATGAGAATGATAAGTCCCCCTCCAAAGCAGATCCGTAGTGTAGCCAGCTTCATAGGGGTCATCTGACTCCCCTTCATCCGTCTCTTATGACAGCAATATCCTTTTGTCGAAAATAGCACCGGGACCTTCGATTAGCTCATCGATCTGTGGCGGCCACTTGGGTTCTGCAGGATCGAGAAACAGCCTATTCAGCGCGATGTAGAGGTCTCTCAAATCGAACCACCTGTACCATTCACATTCAGGATCTTGGAATTTTCTCCTCTTCATAGGCCGTAGAGCCTCCAAGGACTGGTACGTGAGTAGTTCTGAGCAATGCCTAGCCAAGTCTCTCCCATATATATCATGGAGGTCAAAACACGAAGTAATGACCACCATGTTGTCATGGCTTATTACGGGCCCCTTTACAAAATGAGTGTATAGGGTCCATGTTAGGGGATCCCGACCTTCCTTGGGCAGTGTAGACATTGTCTCCCAGACTTTCTGGCCGCCTTCATTCTCTGCTTACTGAACAATGTCCTGCTTCAGTTTTCTTGGCTTATAGCCCAAGCTGCTTCCGGGTATTCCTCGGTGGTCTTTGACGTGAGTGGTCCTGCCTTGTAACTGTGTACCCAGGCCTCTTCCAAGCTGATAGCTATTCTTCATCATTATTCTCCATCCTGGGGTACTCATGCACTTCCCCCTCTTTATAGCATTTAATGGATAAGGAGAAATAGTGGCAATTTTCAGAGGATCAGCCACTGGATGGTAAACCTGTAATACCGACAGAAAAGGTTATCGGCCAGGTGAAGAAATGGGTTTGACATTCAAAGAGTGAGCATCAGCAAGGATTGGCATGCTCGTAACCTTAACGATTCATCCTTTGAAGGGAAATTTGAGGCATTGATGATTCGTGGAGGGAATCGCCTCAAGAGTTTTTATGTAAGGACGACCCAATATGACATTTAAAGAAGGGTCGATTTCCAGAATGTGAAACTCGACCTTAGGATGACTTACAGGGCCTAACTCTACTTTCAAATCAACCATTCCCAGAGGGGAACGGGTGGAGTTATCATATGTTGTAACGGAGATGGGGCTAGGCAGCCATTTTTCCTTGGGCACACCACACAGTTCCAGGGTCTTCGGAGGTAAAACATTGATTGAAGCCCCTGTGTCAACCAGGCATGCATCTACGACCTTTTTGCAAATATTGACCGTAATGCTCAGAGCCATGCTTCTGGCTGCTGGCGGTGCTAGTTCCGATGTATGAAATGAAATGGAGGGCTGATCCTCCTGAGGAACTAATAGTGCTACAATCTTTTCCACCGGCACGTCCTCGTTGACCATCACCTTCTACAGATATTCCATCAGAGCTTCTTGGTGAATCTTCGATCTTTTAATCAGTTCAAGCACGGAGATCCGTGCCGGTGTTCGGTCCAGATGTTTCAACAAATCATATTGAGTGCCTGGTGCACTCTCTTCATTGTGTGCTTCCTCCGACGGCTTTGACGGGCTGTCTCTAACTGTTGACTGAGGAAAGACTGTTGAAAATCCTCCCACTCCGGAGCGCATGTTCCTCAACCGTGGAAGGTCTGGGTGATACTTTCAGTACCGCAGGGTTGGATGGTGCGGATGGGGTGGAGTGTTGGTATGTAGGTGATGGCGTGGGGTTAGTAGGTGGCGGCGTGGTGCGGATTAGAGGCCTAGATGGTTGGATGGTGGATGAAGTGGGGAACGGCATGCGTAATAGCGGTTTAGAAGGTTGGATGGTATCTGGGTAAGCGGTAGTGGTAGCAGGTGAAGTAGGGAATGGTACGCGTAGTAGCGGTCTAGATGGTAGGAGGGGTGCGCGGTTGGTTTGCGGTGGGTTATTTAGTGGAGGCGTGGTGGCATGGGGTGTAATGGGCTTGAGGAAAGCGGGTGGTGGTAATGGGTTAGCGGGTGCGGGTGAGTGATATGCGGGTGTTGGTATAGGGGTAATGGTAATGGGCTGTGGTCTGGGTATATGGATGGTGCGGCGTGGTGGTTGTTCTGCAATACTCGGAATGTGACCCGTTGAATAGATAGAGGAAGAGTCCTCTATCCTCCACTGTTGCCCGCGGTTAGCCTCAGACCGGCTATTTGTCAGAATGGGGGCAACTTGGTTCTGATTTTGGTGCTCCGGAAGCGGGTTCTGTACTATGCCCATGTTCGGTGGTGCTGCTGCTTGTGCTGATGCTCTCACTTGCTGCTGCTGGTGTTGAGATCATGGATGTAATCTCTAAATTGGAAGCATGTGTCAATAGTATGTCCAGGTTGCCTATGGAAATAGCAATACCTGGAGGTATCGGCGTTTTGAGGCCATATTGCCTTTTCTCTCGGTAGGACCAAGGCATTGGCCGCCAGTAGAGCACTGAAAATGTCTGCCAAGGACTCTGGGAGGACTGGGTATTCGGCCCTCTTCGGGCCTGGAGGTCTTCTCTGCTGGTTATAGTCAGCAGGGGGAGGGACATTATGATATGCCGGCGGTGCGCGCGGCTGGTACTGCTGCTGTTGCTGATACTGCTGTGGTTGTTGTTGGTACTGTAACTACCGTTGTGGCGGTTGCTGTGGCTGTTGCTGTTGCTGTTGCTGATTCAGCTGCTGGGGCCGCTGAAACTGGGGCTGCTTGTTAGAATTGGGTGGCCTCAACGCCAATCATTGTACATTCTAGTTCAAATTATTAATAAAGGCAATCATTTCTTCATTTATAGTTCTCGCAAATTAACTATCGTAATGAAGGTCCATAGACAAATGTATGGGATATTGAATCATGATGAGATCATGATAGTGAGATCAATATCCTCAGTCAATTGTCTTAAACAGTTCTCGATCATAGGATATTTGAGATGAACATTAAATATCCGATAAGATCGACACAAGTTATGTCTGCTCATGTGATGAGGGTGAATGATCTCACATTCACTCGTGTGGTGACACTAAGACAAACATGTGGGTGCTCATTAGAGAATGAGTTCACTGAACAGACCCAAATAAGAATTCCTGGATGGTAATTATACCTATTAGTCAACCAGGGAATTCAATCGTTGCAGTAGCACAGTTGGTCCTTTGACCTGAGTCACCAATGATACCTTTTTTGTGGACCATTGTATCTTGATTCTCTGACTAGTGAACTTTAACCATTAAGTCCACGATAGTCGGTCTCTCAGATACAGTGGAAAGCTTGCGAAGGTAATTGAGTGAACAACAAGGGATCACTCACTCTTGGTATAAGACTGGAGAGAGAATGTCCTATGGATGTGTACACAGAAATCCCTGGCCAGGGTCAAATGAAAGACATGTCTTTCTAGATATTAACTGAGTACTGGAATCCATCTGGATAATGCGAAAGAGGGTTTGACTATAAAACCATACTCTTGCATTATTGGGACATTGCATGAGTGAATGATTATATCTGTGCAGTATCGGCAGACGGAAAGGTTCAATTAAAGAGAACAGTATCCCTTATATCTTCTGGGATCATGAGGTAGTGTTTGGTGTTGTTCATGATCAGAAGGCTAAGTGAATTAATCATCAGATGATAATCCACTTGTTTATTAAATTAATCATTTAACATATGATGTTTAAATGTTAATTAATAAATATTAAACTCTAGAATCAGTTCTAAGTTTAATGGGCCTGAAACCGGACTGATATATGGGCCTAGAGGGTCACACACATAAGAGTTCTCATCAGACGGTGAGAGACGTTAAATTTCATACTTATCTGGGTTTTTATGAAAAGCTGCATGATAAACATGAAGATTTAATGGAGAATTATCCAAGGCCAAACTCTTGGATAATCATGAGGATTAATCCTTGTGCTTATCCTTATTTCTATATAAGGAGGGCCAAGGGGAAGGGGTACAAAGTTAGTTGGACGATTTTTCACCCCAGATTCTCTTTCTCCTCTCTCTCTCTCCTTCTCTCTCTCTTGGAGTAAATCTGTCTCTCTCCGCGCATGGTGGATTTGAGATCTGGTCGGAGCACTCAAGCCGAGGAGGAAATCGCGTCTTTTGCGGGAACTCGTGTGGATACCTCTAGAGATCGTGCGCGTGCGCGATTACCGAATCGGCATCATCCACAGGAGATTCGAAACCCCGCAAAGGTGAAGAACCGTTCTTCCCGCGTTTATTTTAATGTCCGTTTTACGATCCCAGCAGCCGATACATAGGAATCGATTTTATTCTCCGCTGCATTCCAGCCGATTCCTTACAGTGGTATCAGAGCCAGGTTGCTGGTTCGATCGTAAAACGGCATCGTTTTGCGTATTTTTCTCGTTATGCATGAAGAACCCGTATTGTGCGTGTTCTTGAGTTTAATCCAATTAAAATGACGGAATAGTGTTCATACGATGAACACAAATAATTTGATTATTTTTCTGTAATTTTTCGGATTTTATTTGGGATTTTCGGAGTTTTTCAAGAGATGATGAACCGGGATACTTCGGCGGCTTCGTTAACGATTCCGAAGTGTTGGGATGGCGGCCCGGATGTCTTGATCGTTTGGTGATAGTCACCACTACACATCCGACATATTTGCCGGCGCCGGAGTGGCCTTGGAGAGCTACAAATTTGAAGCCCTAATTCGGATTTTACGCTGGAAAATCAGATTTTAAGGGTGCTTTAGGGGCTCGACCGCATGTGTTTGTGGCCACCGCCGGCAACCCTGCCGGCGCCGGGCACGTCGCCGGCGCCGGGGGCCATCGCCGGCAGGGCCGGCACCCGCCGGGGGGTGGCTGGAGCTCGGCGGCGGCGCTGCCGGGTGGGAACCCTAGGGTTCCTGCACGTCTGCTTCGCTCAGAAGAAGGAGCGGCCGGACCGCCCGATCTCGACCCGGTCGGACCGGGCGGGGGCCGGGCCGGCCCCCTGGCTGAGCCAGGGTTCGACCCTGGCCGAGCCAGGGCTCAACCCTGGCCGAGCCAGGGCCCAGGCTCGAGCCATTTGGGCCCTAATGGGCTGGGCCCATTTCTAATATTTATTAAAAAATGTTTTAATAAATGTTAAACCCCCTTTAAACCAATTATTAGCCCATTTAAGCCCATTTAAGCCCGTTTTAAAATTGTTTTAAAGCAGAATAATTATAGGTATACTTAATAATTGTTATTAATTATTTTTATGATTATTAACAGGTTATTAAATTGTTTAATAACTGTTAATTCAATAAAGGGCTTTATTATTAATAGGGTGTTAGTTAATTATTTAAAATTGTTTTAGATAATTAAATTCCCTATTAAATCAATTAGTTTAAAATGTTTTAAACTGATTTCATGCATAACTTGATTATATTTTACTATTCAAATTGTTTGAATTAAGATTTAGATTAACTGAATAGTTTAGTTATTTCATTTGTCAATAATGCTTTGAATATTATTGATAATGTTGAAATAAATGTTATTTCGAAAACTAATTGGTATTATAATTTTATATTTATAAAATTTAATACCAGACTGCAATTATGTGATGATTGTGATGCATGTGATGTGTTTTATGGTGGGATGATCATGGACTTAGTATTTTCATGTGATGAATGATGTAGATAAATGCGATGCTTATTTCATTTGGTATTTTAAATAGGACCTGTGTGTCCTCCTCTCTCTTAATCCAGATGTACTCTCTACCTTCCTATAAGATTGTAGTCCCCTTGATAAGATCAAGGTTTCTTAGTGTTTAAATGTACATTTGTGGACCTGCGAGTCCTGAATTTCATATTTAAATGTATCGGATTAAGCTAAGGGGACGGGATCTTCTGAAGACACCTCTGGAGGAAGGACTCGCATCAAATGGAACCAGTGTTGCTGTTTTCACATTATGTTCCTATTATGGATCATCTTTTGGCTCCGATGATTCCATAGTAGCTTTAGCAGTCCATGATCATCCCCATTTAATTTTTCTGCTTATATGTGATATTTGTGGACTATGCTATCATATATATATTTCTATTAAGTATAATGATACTTCAAATCGAAATACTATTGATAGCACGATTTTTATAAATCAAATCAAAAACCCTTTTTTAAAATTTAAGTTGTAAACGTGAGATATTCAGAATAATCCACGTAACCCACCATCATTATAGATCTTAAGATAATTCTTATCTCAAACGGATTTGTTGTGCTACCACAAGGTCTGTTTGATTTAGAAATTAAACTAGGTCTACGACATGTGATGTCATTAAGATGAATGGACAAATAGTGTAGTTTTGTTGTGCTACCACAAGGATTGCACTATGAATTCATGTCATCTAACTAATGATGGATAAACTTAACTGAATGAAATTGATTTGTTGTGCTACCACAAGGTCATTCTGATTCAGGGGTTAAATCGATCGGATATTGCAAAACGTTGCAACTGTCAAGAGTTGACTGCCTAAGGGACTTGATGTGATTTGTTGTGCTAGCACAAGGTCACATGCATGTTGCCCGAAGGATTCTGATCCCCACTAGGAGATCACCGGAATCTCCCGTTCTATATATTAGAGGGTCATACAGATCGTAGAAAAATAGTGGGAGCCTAAATCAAGATTAAAAGTCATAAATCTGATTTTAAGAACTATCTGCTCATTTTTTATATATATTTCCTTGTAGGTCGCTATGTCGTCACCTAACCCCCTCCGTTGCATACTTGATGCAAACAAACTCACGGGACCTAATTACATTAACTAGTTACGCAACCTGAAGATTGTCCTCAGGTGTGAAAAGCTAGCCTATGTCCTGGATCAACCAGATCCAATGCAACCCGGTGAAAATGCTAACGAAGATGAATTAAGGATGTTTGAAAACTGGAAGGAGGACTCTGTCAAAGTCCAGTGTTATATGCTTGGTTCAATGAACAATGAACTGCAGCGACAACATGATAACATGGAACCTAAGACCATTCTGAATCACCTACAAGAGTTGTTTAGTGAACAATCCAGAACAGAAAGATATGAGATATCTAAGAAATTGTTCAGGACCAGAATGAGCGAGGGCACATTTGTGCAAACTCATGTGCTCAAGATGATAGAGTGGATTGAGAGGCTTGCAGTGCTCGGCTTTGTTATGAACAATGACCTGAGCATCGACTTAATCCTACAGTCCCTTCCAGATTCATTTTCACAATTCATTATGTAAGGACTGAGGTTTCGGGTTCAGTATTCGGGTCAGGTTCGGGCCGGATCCCCTGGTTTGGACCCTGAGGAGGGTCTTGAGATTTCTGACTGAATGGCGTCAGCACTGCTCGACGCCTTTCAAAAGGCGTCAGGGTGTGTAGACGCCATTTAGGTCTGTTGGTTGTTGCGCCACGTGGGCGGGTTTCGGGCCGCGAGAGTACGGCCCCGGTCACATCGTCCGAACGGCGTCCAGGTTGGCCGACGCGATTCAGAATGTGGCCTCTGCGATGTCAGGGTGCGGCGCCAGAACGTTGTTAGTACGGCCTGTCCTATCATCTGAACGGCGTCCACGGTGGGCGACGCGTTTCAGACCGCTGTCAGTACGGCCGTCCAGTCAGACTGATAGGCGTCTGCCTCAATCGACGCGTTTTAGCGAGATTCTGATTGACTTCACGAGCCTCCCCTTCTTTCCCTCATTCTCGCCTTCACTCTCTCTCTCCTCACCCTCTCCGCCCTCTCCGACTCTCTTCTTCCCCTTCCCTTCCTCTTCTTCCTCTTCCAATCACTCCATAGCCTCCTTACCTCTCACCTCTACCTCCACCACCTCCTTCGCGGCTTTTCCTTCTCCGGACGGCGGCCGACGTCCCGGCGGAGTGGCGGCGTCCTCGAGGGTACCGACGGCGGTCTGCGGTGCGGCGGGTCGGCGGCGAGGAGCTTGGAGGAGTTCAAGAACCGGTAGGGGGACGAACCTTGCATGTGTTGCTCATGTGTTCCTTGGCGTCACATGATGTGTTTGGGCTAGATTGAGCATGTTTAAGGGGTTTTCTTGTGGGAATGGCTGTGCTTGTGATCGTGGTTTCGTAGCATGCCTGTGATAGATGAATGCTTCTTCCTCTCCTTCTTGTTTTGGGGCTTTTCGGGGTGTTTGGGGTTAAGGGAGAAACCCTCGGTTCGAACCAGGGAACCAGGTTTCTGGCGCTAAACGGCGTCGTGCCTGGTCGACGCCTTTCAGAAGGGCGTCAGGGCAGTACGACGCCTTTTAGGGCAGAAACCTCCCTGTTCGAGGTTTCGCGAAATAGGGGTTCTGGCGCTAAATGACGTCATGGGTGGACGACGCCTTTCAGAAGGGCGTCGGGCCATCATGACGCCATTTAGACAGGAAAATCACCCCGAGTGAGGGTCTGTAAATCTGGAATTTATGTGTGAATGGCGTTTGTGGACCTGGACGCGTTTTAGATAGGCGACTCCCTATGACGACGCGTTTCAGGAAATTATCTGACTGTTAAATGAACCTGTCTGAGGGACTTGAATGGCGTCGTCCTTGGTCGACGCGATTCAATACAGAGATGTGTAAACCTGGTTTTCACCATGTGCTTCACTGTGGGATGATTTCAATTGCATGCTTCACGTTGTACGCTGAGACTGAGGACTTCTGCGAGAATGGAGTTACATCACGTTATGTGTGTGTGTGCTTATGCGATTGTGGATTGGAATAACTGTGGTTTACGTTTGTCACCATGGACCGATGGGGACAGGGTCATGGTGTCCGTGAGGCATTGTGCCGTACCGGTGAGAAGGGGTACATGTTGTGTTTTACCTTTGGCTGAGGGAAGCAGGATCGCCTTGAGCCCGACGGGCCGGAGTAGCCGGTGTGCTATCCGAGGGGTCGCTGTTTGTCCTCAGCGGGTCAGGGTTTCCCTGTTTGTCGTGACAGCTTCCGGCGCATTTCTTGCTATGGAGCTGGTTGTGGTACTGTTGGAGTTGGCTTAACCTTTAGCCACTGGGCCTGATGTGACCTTTGATCAAGGTTACGAGTGGTACCCTTAGCCCTTTGGCCTGACGCAGCCCGGGAGATTTGGGTTTGTGGGTAGTTCCTGTAGCTTAGGCTTGACGGGGGTTCGCCGGTCCCCAGGGCCCTCCTGAAGCGCTGAGGCCTAGCGTGGAGGCAATCCGGACGGTAGGACAGTAGTCTAGACTGCTTGTGTGCACACGTAGCTGGCAGTGGCGGTACACTGGTTCTAGCTAGTCCTAGTTTGACTCACTGCCTCACCCTACAGTGCCCCGGAACACTGTAGGGGTGGACACGCGTGAGCTGTGGTGGTAGTGTTGGGAGGCGACGTTTGACTTCGGTCGACAGTGTGGTTCAGTCGCTTCGTGGACTTTGACTGTGAGTCGTGACTCTATGTTGGGTTCTTCGGGTTGCTTAGAATGGTTTTTGCTGCACTGCTTATCGTACATTTTATATCAGAGTTGGGTATTGTGTTTACTGCTTTACTTAATTGCCATATATTTCTGTTGTTACACTTGTGGGTGTGTGAGTGGGAGGCAGGGGATCGGATGATCCCTACTAAGCCCATTTCTGGTGTGGCTCACTCCCTGCGGTTTCAGGTGTGGACCTCGTTGCGCAGCAGAAGCATGGTGTCTTCTTGGTGTGCGGACCAGCAGCTGTCTTAGTTCCGGGGTATGCCCCGATGTTGTTGTACTTCCTTCTGCCTGTACTTATTTAATTGTTGGACATGTAATTATTGTTGGACTGTATACGGACATTGTTATTTTCCTTCCTGCGCACTTGCTTACCTTTGTAGTCCGTGAGATTGCTATATTTAGCCTTGTTTAGCACTTACTCCTCCATATGTGTTGTGTGAGATCCGGGTGTGAACCCGCCGTTAATGGGCCGACATCCATTTAGTGACCGGGTCTCCGGTCATAGGATGGCGGTTCGTTACAGTTGGTATCAGAGCTCAATCTGGTCGAGTATGTGGTAAACTGGGTTAGATATTATAGTCCAACAATAAGTACGAGTCGGTACAGGCGATGGCTGCTGGTGTAGATTGATAGGTTTTGACGTGTTTTGGTTCGATTTGCGTGTTGTGGGGCAGCGATCGCACCGAAGAGGAGAGTTCCGGTGGCTCGGGACTCGAGAGCAGATGGTGGTGGTTCGAGGGCAGAAGGTCATAATGTGGATCGTTTTATGGAAGCTATGATCGGGGCTATGTCTAGATATCAGCAAGGAGATGGAAGTGAGGGGTCCAGTTCCCGAGGTGGGCAATCCATGGTGGTGGAGCGGTTCTTGAAGCTGAAGCCCCCTTCTTTCACGGGTCAGCCTGTTCCAGATGCAGCAGCTCAGTGGGTTAAGGAGGTGGAGAAGGTGTTTGATGTCCTAGAATGTGCTGAGAGTGACAAGACCTTGTTGGCAACCTTCTTGCTGAAGGGTGATGCTTATGATTGGTGGGTTACCATCAAGGGGTTGATGTTTCCAGATAGACCTTTGAGAGAGATTCCTTGGGAAGGCTTCGTGAGAGAGTTTAGTGGACAGTACTTTCCGAGGCACGTTCGTAGGGCCAAGGAAAGGGAGTTTATGGAATTGGTGCAGGATGATTTGTCAGTTCTAGAGTACCAGATGAAATTTGTAGCTCTGGGAAGATTTGCTCCACACATAACTGAGCGTGAGGATCTTAGGACAGAGAAATTTGTGGATGGACTTCGGCATGATCTGAGAGAGTTCATGGCAGCACATTGTTGTAAAGATTTGGCGTCAGCAGTTCAGTGCGCGGCAGTAGTGGAGATGCAGTTCCAACACACGGCGAGTGAATCGGAACATTCAGCACAGGGGAAGCAACATAGCAGGGATAGATCGACAGTCTTTTCGTCAGGTGATCTGAGTTCCTTTGAGGTCGAGTTCCAGGAGGTACCTTATGACGAGGATGAGGATGGTTCGGTTCAGCAGATGGAGACAGAGGTCAGCTGGCAGCAGGAGGCGAGGCGGGGCACTGCAGATCGTTGTCCCCGATGTAGCAGGTTTCATGGCAACCGGATTTGTCCCTTGATCACTGGTAGCTATTTCTCCTGTGGTCGGAAGGGACATCTCGCGAGGAACTATCCCCAGAAGAACCAGGCAGGTCAGGGGCCGAGTGGTTAGTGAGTGTTCGAGGTGTGATTGGAGTCGCGTCTCCTTGTGGAGATCCGAGAGGTTGTGCTAGAAGAGCACTTTTATCTTGTCTTTTCTGAGGTGGTTGTGAACTCGTGTGGCACTTGTATGTATTTGGGTTGGTGGAGAAATAGGTTTTATAGTATGTGCCTTGATAGTGTGTGGATATTTCAATCTATCAGCTTTTGTCAGAATTGAGAATCTTAGTTAGCTTGACGTGGATGTGTTGGAACCCTGTGTGGGTGATTGGTGAGAATGATTGTTGTGATCGGTGTCTGTCGGCGTGTGATGGTTAGCCGAGTTGAGCGTTGAGCGGTTGCAATTTCGAGGACGAAATTCTTTTAAGGGGGGGAGATTGTAAGGACTGAGGTTTCGGGTTCAGTATTCGGGTTAGGTTCGGGCCAGATCCCCTGGTTTGGACCCTGAGGAGGGTCTTGAGATTTCTGACTGAATGGCGTCAGCACTGCTCGACGCCTTTCAAAAGGCGTAAGGGTGTGTAGACGCCATTTAGGTCTGTTGGTTGTTGCGCCACGTGGGCGGGTTTCGGGCCGCGAGAGTACTGCCCCGGTCACATCGTCTGAACGGCGTCCAGGTTGGCCAACGCGATTCAGACTGTGGCCTCTGCGATGTCAGGGTGCGGCGCCAGAACGTTGTCAGTACGGCCTGTCCTGTCGTCTGAACGGCGTCCACGGTGGGCGACGCGTTTCAGACCGCTGTCAGTACGGCCGTCCTGTCAGACTGATAGGCGTCTGCCTCGATCGACGCGTTTTAGCGAGATTCTGATTGACTCCGCGAGCCTCCCCTTCTTTCCCTCATTCTCGCCTTCACTCTCTCTCTCCTCACCCTCTCCGCCCTCTCCGACTCTCTTCTTCCCCTTCCCTTCCTCTTCTTCCTCTTCCAATCACTCCATAGCCTCCTTACCTCTCACCTCTACCTCCACCACCTCCTTCGCGGCGTTCCCTTCTCCGGACGGCGGCCGACGTCCCGGCGGAGTGGCGGCGTCCTCGAGGGTACCGGCGGCGGTCTGCGGTGCGGCGGGTCGGCGGCGAGGAGCTTGGAGGAGTTCAAGAACCGGTAGGGGGACGAACCTTGCATGTGTTGTTCGTGTTTTCCTTAGCGTGGCATGATGTGTTTGGGCTAGATTGAGCATGTTTAGGGGGTTTTCTTGTGGGAATGGCTGTGCTTGTGATCGTGGTTTCGTAGCATGCCTGTGATAGATGAATGCTTCTTCCTCCCCTTCTTGTTTTGAGGCTTTTCGGGGTGTTTGGGGTTAAGGGAGAAACCCTCGGTTCGAACCAGGGAACCAGGTTTCTGGCGCTAAACGGCGTCGTGCCTGGTCGACGCCTTTCAGAAGGGCGTCAGGGCAGTACGACGCCTTTTAGGGCAGAAACCTCCCTGTTCGAGGTTTCGCGAAATAGGGGTTCTGGCGCTAAATGACGTCATGGGTGGACGACGCCTTTCAGAAGGGCGTCGGGCCATCATGACGCCATTTAGACAGGAAAATCACCCCGAGTGAGGGTCTGTAAATCTGGAATTTATGTGTGAATGGCGTCTGTGGACCTGGACGCGTTTTAGATAGGCGACTCCCTATGACGACGCGTTTCAGGAAATTATCTGACTGTTAAATGAACCTGTCTGAGGGACTTGAATGGCGTCGACCTTGGTCGACGCGATTCAATACAGAGATGTGTAAACCTGGTTTTCACCATGTGCTTCACTGTGGGATGATTTCAATTGCTTGCTTCACGTTGTACGCTGAGACTGAGGACTTCTGCGAGAATGGAGTTACATCATGTTATGTGTGTGTGTGCTTATGCGATTGTGGATTGGAATAACTGTGGTTTACGTTTGTCACCATGGACCGATGGGGACAGGGTCATGGTGTCTGTGAGGCATTGTGCCGTACCGGTGAGAAGAGGTATATGTTGTGTTTTACCTTTGGCTGAGGGAAGCAGGATCGCCTTGAGCCCGACGGGCCGGAGTAGCCGGTGTGCTATCCGAGGGGTCGCTGTTTGTCCTCAGCGGGTCGGGGTTTCCCTGTTTGTCGTGACAGCTTCCGGCGCGTTTCTTGCTGTGGAGCTGGTTGTGGTACTGTTGGAGTTGGCTTACCCTTTAGCCACTGGGCCTGATGTGACCTTTGATCAAGGTTACGAGTGGTACCCTTAGCCCTTTGGCCTGACGCAGCCCGGGAGATTTGGGTTTGTCGGTAGTTCCTGTAGCTTCGGCTTGACGGGGGTTCGCCGGTCCCCAGGGCCCTCCTGAAGCGCTGAGGCCTAGCGTGGAGGCAATCCGGACGGTAGGACAGTAGTCTAGACTGCTTGTGTGCACACGTAGCTGGCAGTGGTGGTACACTGGTTCCAGCTAGTCCTAGTTTGACTCACTGCCTCACCCTACAGTGCCCCGGAACACTGTAGGGGTGGACAGGCGTGAGCTGTGGTGGTAGTGTTGGGAGGCGACGTTTGACTTCGGTCGACAGTGTGGTTCAGTCGCTTCGTGGACTTTGACTGTGAGTCGTGACTCTGTGTTGCGTTCTTCGGGTTGCTTAGAATGGTTCTTGCTGCACTGCTTATCGTACGTTTTATATCAGAGTTGGGTACTATGTTTACTGCTTGACTTAATTGCCATATATTTCTGTTGTTACACTTGTGGGTGTGTGAGTGGGAGGCAGGGGATCGGATGATCCCTACTAAGCCCATTTCTGGTGTCGCTCACTCCCTGCGGTTTCAGGTGTGGACCTCGTGGCGCAGCAGAAGCGTGGTGTCTTCTTGGTGTGCGGACCAGCAGCTGTCTTAGTTCCGGGGTATGCCCCGATGTTGTTGTACTTCCTTCTGCCTGTACTTATTTAATTGTTGGACATGTAATTATTGTTGGACTGTATACGGACATTGTTATTTTCCTTCCTGCGCACTTGCTTACCTTTGTAGTCCGTGAGATTGCTATATTTAGCCTTGTTTAGCACTTACTCCTCCAGATGTGTTGTGTGAGATCCGGGTGTGAACCCGCAGTTAATGGGCCGACATCCATTTAGTGACCGGGTCTCCGGTCATAGGATGGTGGGTCGTTACACATTATCAACTTCAATATGAACAAAATTGAAGTTATACTGGCTGAGCTGCTCAACATGTTGAAGACAGCAGAAGGCACTATCCAGAAAGATAAGCCAAATGTAATGCTTGTTGGTAAGACCAACAAGAAAAGAAAAGTTGGACAGACCTTTAAGAAAGGTAAGCCTAAGAAGCTAGTGAAAAGCAAACTGGCGGTTCAAAAGGACAAAGCTAAAGTCAATAATAAAGGTCAGTGTTTCTACTGCCATAAAGAAGGTCATTGGAAGATAAACTTCAAGATTTATCTAGCAGAAAAAGCAAAGGAGAAGCTTGGTGAAGCTTCAGGTATACTCACGATCGATCTTAACTTGTCTTATAAAGATTCAACATCTTGGGTATTAGATACTGGATGTGTTTCTCATATCTGCAATAACTTGCAGGTGTTAACAAGTAAAATATGATTGAACCGCGGAGACGTGGATCTGAGGCTCGGGAATTGAGCAAAAGTTGCTGCGTTAGCTGTGGGGACAGCAGGACTTCAGATGCCGTCAGGAGACTCATTGGAACTAATAGATTGTTATTATGTTCCGACCATTATTAGGAATATCATATCTATTTCATGTTTAGATAGACAAGGATATTCTATGAAACTAGAGAATAAAGGTTGTTCCATTTATCAAATAGACAAATTGTTTGCTTCCGGATATTTATTCAATGGATTATATTTACTTGATATTTCATATGATGTTTGTCTGGTAAATAAATCTCTTGAATGATTAGATAAGGATGTGAATAATTCGTACCTATGGCATTGTAGGCTAGGTCATATAAATGAGAACAGGATCATAAGGTTGCAAAAGAATGGATATCTTGATCCATTTGATTATGAATCATTTGCAACCTGTGAAGCTTGTCTCATGGGAAAGATGACCAAAGCTCCATTCTCAGGACATGGAGACAGAGCTAAGGACTTATTGGAACTAATACATAGTGATGTATGTGGTCTAATGTCTACTCATGCTATGGGTGGTTACTCATACTTTGTTTCATTTATAGATGATTTCTCAAGATATGTCTACATATATTTAATGAAATGTAAGTCAGAAGTCTTTGAGAAATTTAAAGAGTTTAAAAAATGAAGTTGAGAACCAGACTGGAAAGAGTATCAAAACTCTTCGATCAGATCGAGGAGGTGAATACTTAAGTACAGAATTCACAGAATATCTTAAGGATAATGGTATTTTATCTCAGTGGACTCCTCCCTATACACCACAATTAAATGGTGTATCGGAAAGGAGAAATCGTACTCTATTAGATATGGTACGATCAATGATGAGTTATACTAAACTTCCAATCTCTTTATGGGGATATGCACTGTTGACTGCTGCATATCTGTTGAACAAAGTTCCCAGTAAGTCTGTATCTTCCCCTCCATATGAGATATGGAAAGGAAAGAAACCAGACTTTAAGCATGTTAGAGTCTGGGGTTGTCCTGCACATGTCAAAAGACATGATCTAGACAAACTGGATTCCAGGACAGAGAAATGTAGATTTGTGGGATATCCAAAAGAGACTTTTGGATATTATTTCTATTAGCCCAGCGATCAAAAGGTGTTTGTCGCAAAAAAGAGCTGTCTTCTTAGAGAAAGAATATCTTTCAAAAGAAGACAATGGGAGCAAGATAGAACTGGAAGAAATTCTAGACTCACAAATCAACACTAGTTCATCTACTGAACCATTGACTCAAGAACTTGTTCAAGATGATACACAAAAGATTCGCAGATCAGGTAGAGTGCCTAAGCAGCTTGAAAGATATGTTGGACATATCGATGATAGCAAGCCAAAAGTGCACTTAAATGAGGATGATGATCCTCAAACCTACCAAGAAGCCATAAATAGTCAAGAATCAGAAAAATGGCAAGAGGCAATGAATTCTGAAATTCAGTCCATGTATGCCAACCAAGTTTGGAACTTGGTTGATCTGCCAGAAGGTATAGTACCTATTGGCAGTAAATGGATCTTTAAAAGAAAGATTGGGGCAGATGGACAAATTGACACATACAAAGTAAGGCTGGTAGCAAAAGGATATCGTCAAAGGCAAGGCATTGACTATGACGAAACATTTTCTCCAGTTGCCATGATTAAGTCAATCAGAATACTTCTTGCTATCGCCGCATTCTATGATTATGAAATATGACAAATGGATGTAAAAACAACATTCCTTAACGGGAACCTTCAAGAAGAGGTGTATATGATACAATCTGAAGGATTCACTTCCAAAGAGCATTCAAGCAAGGTATGCAAGCTGTAAAGATCCATCTATGGATTAAAGCAGGCATCCCGAACTTGGAACTTAAAATTTGATGAAGCAATCAAATCTTATGACTTCATTAAGAATGAAGATGACCCTTGTGTATACAAAAAGGTTAGTGGGAGCGCAATTACCTTTTTGGTACTTTACGTTGATGACATTCTACTCATTGGGAATGATGTAGGAATGTTGTCATCGGTAAAGACTTGGTTATCCAAAAACTTCTCCATGAAAGATTTGGGAGAAGCATCCTATATTATGGGAATAAGGATCTATAGAGATAGGTCCAAAAGGATGCTTGGCTTATCCCAATCTATGTACATAGATACCATAGTCAAAAGGTTTGGCATGGAAAATTCCAAGAGAGGCCTCGTTCCAATGAGGCATGGAATTTATCTCTCTAAAGAAATGTCTCCCAAGACACCTGAAGAGAAAGCATATATGGATAGATTTCCTTATGCCTCGGCAATAGGATCTATCATGTATGCAATGCTATGTAATAGGCTTGATGTGGCACACCCACTAAGTGTCACTAGTAGATATCAGGCTGATCCAAGTGAGGAACACTGGAAGGCGGTGAAATGCATCCTTAGATACTTGAGAAGAACTAAGGATCTATTTCTCGTCTATAGAGGAAACGACTTGGAACTTCGAGGGTTTACTGATTCGAGTTTCCAGTCGGATATGGATGATAGCAAATCTATGTCTAGATTTGTGTTCATGTTAAATGGAGGTGCAGTAAGTTGGAAAAGTTCCAAACAAGAAACAACTGCAGATTCGACGACCGAAGCAGAATACATTGCTGCAGCTGAAGCGGCCAAGGAGGCGGTTTGGATGAAGAAGTTCATCTCAGCACTTGGAGTAGTTCCAAGCATTTCAGATCCTGTTCCATTGTTGTCACACAACAATGGGGCAATAGCTCAAGCGAAGGAGCCAAGATCACATCAGAAGTCAAAGCACATTCTGAGACGATTTCATCTGATTCGTGAGATCATCGCCCGAGGAGATATAGTAGTTGAGAAGGTCTCATCTGAAGATAATGTAGCAGATCCCTTGACTAAGCCATTGTCTCAAAACAATTTAGAACGTCACCTTAAGTCTATGGGACTTAGACACATGGGTGATTGGCTATAGTGCAAGTGGGAGAATGTTAGAATTGGGTGGCCTCAAAGCCAATTATTGTACATTCTAGTTCAAATTATTAATAAAGGCAATCATTTCTTCATTTATAGTTCTCGCAAATTAACTATCGTAATGAAGGTCCATAGACAAATGTATGGGATATTGAATCATGATGAGATCATGATAGTGAGATCAATATCCTCAGTCAATTGTCTTAAACAGTTCTCGATCATAGGATATTTGAGATGAACATTAAATATCCGATAAGATCGACACAAGTTATGTCTGCTCATGTGATGAGGGTGAATGATCTCACATTCACTCGTGTGGTGACACTAAGACAAACATGTGGGTGCTCATTAGAGAATGAGTTCACTGAACAGACCCAAATAAGAATTCCTGGATGGTAATTATACCTATTAGTCAACCAGGGAATTCAATCGTTGCAGTAGCACAGTTGGTCCTTTGACCTGAGTCACCAATGATACCTTGTTTGTGGACCATTGTATCTTGATTCTCTGACTAGTGAACTTTAACCATTAAGTCCACGATAGTCGGTCTCTCAGATACAGTGGAAAGCTTGCGAAGGTAAGTGAGTGAACAACAAGGGATCACTCACTCTTGGTATAAGACTGGAGAGAGAATGTCCTATGGATGTGTACACAGAAATCCCTGGCCAGGGTCAAATGAAAGACATGTCTTTCTAGATATTAACTGAGTACTGGAATCCATCTGGATAATGCGAAAGAGGGTTTGACTATAAAACCATACCCTTGCATTATTGGGACATTGCATGAGTGAAGGATTATATCTGTGCGGTATCGGCAGACGGAAAGGTTCAATTAAAGAGAACAGTATCCCTTATATCTTCTGGGATCATGAGGTAGTGTTTGGTGCTGTTCATGATCAGAAGTCCAAGTGAATTAATCATCAGATGATAATCCACTTGTTTATTAAATTAATCATTTATCATATGATGTTTAAATGTTAATTAATAAATATTAAACTCTAGAATCAGTTCTAAGTTTAATGGGCCTGAAACCGGACTGATATATGGGCCTAGAGGGTCACACACATAAGAATTCTCGTCAGACGGTGAGAGACGTTAAATTTCATGCTTATCTGGGTTTTTATGAAAAGCTGCAGGATAAACATGAAGATTTAATGGAGAATTATCCAAGGCCAAACTCTTGGATAATCATGAGGATTAATCCTTGTGCTTATCCTTATTTCTATATAAGGAGGGCCAAGGGGAATGGGTAAAAAGTTAGTTGGACGATTTTTCACCCCAGATTCTCTTTCTCCTCTCTCTCTCTCCTTCTCTCTCTCTTGGAGTAGATCTGTCTCTCTCCACGCATGGTGGATTTGAGATCTGGTCGGAGCACTCAAGTCGAGGAGGAAATCGCGTCTGCTGCGGGAACTCGTGTGGATACCTCTAGAGATCGTGCGCGTGCGCGAATACTGAGTCGGCATCATCAACGGGAGATTTGAAACCCTGCAAAGGTGAAGAACCGTTCTTCCCGCATTTATTTTAATGTCCGTTTTACGATTCCAGCAGCCGATACATAAGAATCGATTTTATTCTCTGCTGCGTTCCAGCCGATTCCTTACACTGCTGATATTGGGGGTTTGGCTGCTGCTTGTACCCCTGCTGGTTCGGCTGCTGTGGCCGCTAGTACTGTTGTTGTTGACTCCTCACAAACTGGGGCAAGTTTTTGTTCATACTGCTAACTTGCTCATGAGAGAGCGTGCCCTCAGTAGTCGGACCTGTGCTGGAGGAATTAGGCACTGAATGCTTCCGAGGTGGAGGTCTGCTTGGTCTATTAGGATCAAAGACGCTAGAGAACGTAGCGTCCTTGAAGGCATTTTGACAGTACCGCGCTCTTTCATAGAGCTCTGCCATGCTAGTCAGATTGTTTAGGGAGAGGACTAGTTTGAACTGAGGCGTAGCGTTGGAAATGAGCGTCTTTACTTGCTCCGACTTAGACAAGTGGTCTTTAACTTTCTCGGCCAAGCCCCTCCATCTGTCGGCAAAACTGAGAAACTCCTCATCGGGCTTCATCTTCTCTGCTATTAAGTCAGTAATGGACAGGGAGGGGGCAACTCTGTCCTGGTATCGTTGAATGAATTTTCGGGAGACGATACCATAGTCCTCTACTTCGGAGGGTTCCAAGGAAAAGAACCACTCGAGGGCTGGTCCCTCTAAAGATCTCCTGAACAAAAAGTCCAACGACCTCTTGTTGTTTTTCCAGATGGATGACTCGTACATGAACTCCTTCAAGTGGGTGAAGGGGTTACCAGTACCATTATACTTTCGATATACTGGCATCTCAGAGGGTTGCAGGTGGAACACTGGCAGACTTGGTAAATTGATCTCTGGTGCAGCTTTGACCCCCATCATCTTCTGGAGGTTGTTGAATTGTTCGTCCATGTGCTCCATCTTTGCTAGCAACTCTTGCGTGGTCGGATCAACCTGGGGAGGTGGGGGAGGTGGAGGTACTTGATAGGCATGTTGCCTGGAGTACATAGGACAAGGAGGACAATAAAGAGGAGGTCCGGCAGAGCTTCCGCCATGCTCGAGGGCATTTTGATAAGCAGGCGTCAGCGGTCTGGCCGGTTACCTAGAAGAGGAAAGTTGCGGGGCAGCTGGCCGAGAAGTGACATGGAGGCCTTCCATGGCCTGATGAATGTAGGGAGGATGATGAGGAGGTTGCTGAGGGATGGCAGGGGGAGCCGCAGGGTTCGGCTCGGCAGACTGTATGGGCGTCTTCCCCTTCAGAATGGACTGGATTGCCTCGAACTGTTAAGGGTCCAGACGGGAGGCAAGAACTCCCAAAGTATTTACAAGATCTGAGGGATCAGAAGATGAGGGATCATCAGGATTCATGTCCCCCTCGAAGATAGGGTTGGAAACTGCATGCACATGCAGGGGAGGATCAGAATATTGATCATGAGGATGATAAAGAGGGGTTGAGACATTCCCCTCATGTCGAACTGGAATAGGAAGAGAATTACGGGAGGCATCAGCATCTCTCCCGCTCTCGAAATGGTAATCAGAATTGCGAGGGGCATTAGCATCTCCCTCGTAGTTGATCATGGCATCTAGAGCCATGCTCAAGTCCCTGCCTGATCGGAGCAGCATGATATTAGATTTTTCTTCAGAGATTAGCAAACAAGTTGTACAGAGATTAAACAAACAAGTGGATGTTTAACGTGATTTTAGGATTCCTTGTTGGGTTATTTATATTTAATTAAATAACAAATTCGCTCAAGAGATAGGATCCTAGTTTCAGTTCAATGTCCACCGTTATATTCTATGGTTTTCTCTCACAACGTTATGGAAATCTAACTGGGACTTCAATTGGTACAACCAGCCCGATGATCAAGGAGGGATACCTTGATTTTAGGGACTTACGGAGGTCTTTAACGCCAACTACTCTAGTCTGATCGAGGGACCGACCCAATCAGAGAGAGTTAAAGACATCAAGAAGGGTGTTCCTAAGAAGAAGAGGGTGTTAGCCTCAATGCGTATGACCTGTAGCCTGGATGGCCTCTAATGCTTAATATATAATGGGTAATAGCACACAGATCCCAAAATCTGAGAACTGAAGAAGAAATGAGAAACTCCCTGAATCGCGTCGCCGTTGGTCGACGCTATTCAAACAGAACCTTATTTTTTCGGAGAAGCTCAGACAGCAGACAACAAAGAAAGATACTGAAAGGCGTCTGGGTATGACGACGCAGTTTAAAATGCGTCGCTGTTCCTGGACGCTTTTCAAGTCGCAGATGCAGTTTTCCAGGAAGAATTTCTGGATCGATTCCTCCTCAAAACAGGGTAAAAACGATAAATAATCAGCTCATGTAAAAACAATAATTTGTCAAATAAACAACTAGAATGCCAATCAGTCACACAATCTTTATCACAAAAACAGCTTTTTAACTAATCAACGGGGAGGGCAAGATCTTGCCACAGGGGTGTGCACGTGGTGCACGTAGGAAATTAACTAAACTAAAAACACTCACCAATTGGTGAGGGCGTGTCGAGAGACACAAGTGGTGCACCGTGGGTGCCCGATTAATAACAACAAGAAAAAAAAATTAAAAGATGGCGAGACCAAGTCCCATCGTCATCGCCAAAAAAGCTGTGAGTGCTTAAAATGAGTGTGTGATTATCATGAAAAAACTATGTTGTTTAAGTGCAAAACAAACATATTAAAAAGAAGCTAAGTGATGTGATCGCCAGAAACTTTTGACTTAAAAGTTCCAAAAGAAAGAGTTTGATCGCCTACCTGTTTGGATGTGAGAGATATTGAGCTCTTGGTTCCCCTCCTTCAGCCGGCTGAAGAAAGAGAGCCATTTCTTGTCTTTGTTCTTGCTTTGGCTACTGTTGAGTTTTGAGGATCGTTCAAATTTCTTGTTGTTCGCTGTTGATTCCCTCTCTTTGATTCTCCTTTGTACTTTGCAAAAAGTAGAAAGAAACAAAGAACAATAATAAGAACTGAGGAAGAAGTAGTATCCATTCCAGAGAAAATTTTAAACATGCAACTAAGCAGGTAAACTCACTTGTTGGGATGGTCTTTTAAACCCCTTTAACAAATAGGTTTTGAAAATGATGCTAGTGTTGTGTGTGTTGCATGGAGTGATGTGATAAAGTATGTGAAAAATATGCAGAAATGAATTGAAAGTTAATGTTGGATGGCCCCTGGAAGCCTTGGTCTTCAATGGATCTTGGACGGATGAAGAAGGATGCCGACTCCTGGTGGTAGCAGCGCTTAGCGTTTGGACGTCGCCTTCAAGCTTCTTTGCTCTAATCACCGCCAAAATAATCACTCTCTTTTTTTTTTACTCACTCAAGAGGCGAGGTATTTATAAACTTCTTTGCATCCGCGGATTTACATGAAGAAATCTTGAGATTTATCCAGCTTAACTAACAGATAAATACAGATTAATTCATCTTTATCTGTAATTATCTAAAACGCATCGCCACTGGAAGACGCCTTTCAGATGAAGGATAAACATCCGGAAAAAATTTATCTTTATCTGTAATTAGATAAAACGCGTCGCCACAAAATGACGCCTTTTAAACTAATTAAGATAAGGATAAACATCCGGAAGAGAAGTAGAAACAACTTAAGAAAGCTAAATGGCGTCGTGACATGCTGACGTCTTTTAGCTAATTAATCTACTGATTAAAATTCAAATTAAAATGTTAAAATAAGAATAAATTCTAAATGACGTCTACAAAAGTCGATGTCTTTTAGACTTCTTCATATTTTAATTGAAATTTGAGTTAAAATCAATTTAATTAATTAACTTAAATCATATTTTTCTGACCCGACACTTTTAGATAATTAACCAAAAAAGATCAATAAAAATTAACCAATGATTAAATATCAGACCATTTTGAGGCATTTATTATATGATATGAAATTTACTCGAAATGATGTCAAAATTAGCGTGTCTACAGATACAACCAGAAGGTTTCACATGCAAAGAATCTCCAGATAAAGTGTGCAAGCTTCAGAGGTCCATTTATGGACTGAAGCAAGCTTCCCAGAGCTGGAACATGAGATTTGACGAGGCTGTCAAGTATTATGACTTCATTAAGAATGAAGATGAACCTTGTGTGTACAAGAAGACCAGTGGGAGTGCAGTCACCTTCTTAGTTCTTTACGTAGATGACATACTACTCATTGGGAATGATGTAGCTATGATGTCATCAATAAAGATCTGGCTGTCGAAAAAACTTCTCCATGAAAGATTTAGGAGAAGCATCCTACGTCTTGGGAATACGGATCTATAGAGATTGATCAAAGGGGATGCTTGGAATGACTCAATCCTTATACATAGATACCATAGTCAAAAGGTTTGCATGAAAAAATTCCTAGATAGGTCTCATACTGATGAGACATGGAATTAGTTTCTCAAAGGAGCAGTCTTCTAAGATTCCTAATGAGAGGGCACTTATAGATAGAGTACCCTATGCCTTTGCCATAGGATATATCATGTATGTCATACTATGTACACAGCCTGATGTTGCATATGCTCTAAGTATTACGAACAGATTTCAGGCTGATCCAAGCGAAGAGCACTAGAAGGCAGTGAAATATATCCTTAAGTACTTGAGAAGAACTAAGGATCTGTTTCTTGTCCATGGAAGAGGTGACTTGAAACTGCGAGACTTTACTGACTCGAGTTTCCAGTCAGATCCAGATGATAGCAAGTCTACATCTGGATTCGTGTTTACTTTGAACAGAGGCGCAGTGTGCTGGAAGAGTTTCAAGTAAGCAACCACTGTAGATTCGACGACTGAAGCTGAGCACATCGCTACAGCTGAAGCTTTCAAAGAAGTAGTGTGGTTGAAGAAGTTCATCACCGACCTTGACATAGTTCCATGCATCTTTGATTATGTTCCACTATTGTACGACAACAATAGGACTATTGCACAAGTGAAAGAGCCGCGGTCTCATCAGAAATCGAAAGATATTCTGAGGCGTTTTCATCTTATCCAGAGGAGATGTAGTAGTGGAAAGAGTTCCATCCGTCGACAATGTAGCAGATCCACTTACAAAGCCATTGGCTCAAATTGTGTTTAAGCATCACCTAGAGTCTATAGGCTTACTGTATAAAGGTGATTGACTTTAGTCCAAGTGGGAGATTGTTTGTCTTAGGTGGCCTACAAGCCAATCTGACTATGTAAATCTGGTTCATTTATTAATATAATGGCATAATATTCATTATGCGTAAATCGCATTAATTATCGTTTCATAATGAAGTCCGTGAATATGTGCTACAGTGATCAGATTATGATGAGATCATACTAATGAGACTGATCACTTAAACATACATATTCTTAATCGTTCCTAGTCGGAGGATATCCGAGAAGGACATCGGATATCCGGTTAGACTAGTACAGATTACTCCTGCTTATATGATGAGGGTGACTGATCTCATAAGTCACTTGTGTGGAGACACTAAAGCGAATCTTTAGGTGCTCATTAGAGAATGAGTTAACTGAACTGATCCGACTGAATCGCTAGATGGTATTGTACCTCACTGTCAACCAGCTTGATTCTATTGCCGCAGTTGTGTGGATGGTCCTCGGACCTGAGACACCAAGGACACCTTGTCGGTGGACTTCTCTGCTTTGACCTTGGTTTACGAATCTCTAGCCACGGGATTCTAAAATGCCAATGATTGGGTACAGCAGAATACCGTCGAAGGGAATTGTGTGTCAATAAGGAATCATTCGCTCTCAGTACTTAGAGAGAGAATGCTCTAGGAAGGATGCACGGAAGACCCTAGCTAGGGCGGACGATAATATCGGGAAAGGAGTTTTCCGATATTTATCAGCGGCATCCAATCCAAGTGAGTCGACCGGTTAGGGTTTGACAGCACGCCATACCCTGAGTTGACTCGAGAGCATTATACGAATGAAGGATTAATGTAAGGACTGAGGTTTCGGGTTCAGTATTCGTGTCGGGTTCGGGCCGGATCCCCTGGTTTGGACCCTGAGGGGTCTTGAGATTTCTGACTGAATGACGTCTGCACTGCTCGACGTCTTTCAAAAGACGTCTGTCTATGTAGACATGGCTTAAGTCTGCTTTGTGTTGTGCCACGTGTGCGCCACGTGGGCAGGTTTCGGGCTGCGAGAGTACGGCCCCTGTCACATCGTCTGAACGGCGTCCATGTTGGTCGACGCGATTCAGACTGTGACCTCTGCGATGTCAGGGTACGGCGCCAGAGCGTTGTCAGTACGGCCTGTCCTGTCGTCTGAACGGCGTCCGTGGAGAGTGACGCGTTTCAGACCGCTGTCAGTAGGGCCCGTCCTGTCAGACTGATTGGCGTCTGCCTCGATCGATGCGTTTTAGCTAGATTCAGATTGACCCCGCGAGCCTCCCCTTCTTTCCCTCATTTTTTGCCTCCACCCTCTCTCTCTCTTCGCTTTCTCCGCTCTCTCCGACCCTCTTTTCCCCTTCCCTTCCTCTTCTTCCTCTTCCACCACTCCAACACCTTCCTACCTCTCACCTCTACCACCACCACTTCCTTCGCGGCGTTCCATTCTCCGGACGGCGGCCGACGTCCCGGCGGAGTGGCGGCGTCCTCGGGGGTACCGGCGGCGGTCTGCGGTGCGGCGGGTCGGCGGCACGGAGCTTGGTGGAGTTCAAGAACCGGTAGGGGGACGAACCTTGCATGAACTGTGAATGTGTTGCTCGTGATTTCCTTGGCGTGGCATGTTATGTTTCGGGTTAGAATGAGCATGTTTAGGGGGTTTTCTTGTGGGAATGGCCATGCTCGTGAACGTGGATTTGTAGCATGCTGGATGTAGTTGATTTCCCTATCTTCCCCCTTTTGTTTTGGGGCATTTTCGGGGTGTTTGGGGTTAAAGGAGAAACCCTCGGATTGAACCAAGGAACCAGGTTTCTGGCGCTAAACGGCGTCGTGCCTGGTCGACGCCTTTTAGAAGGACGTCAGGGCAGTACTGTTGGGTTTTCTCGGTTTCTCCGGATCGCTCACGCAGCGGAAAAACAAAATATTTACAGCGATCCGTTCCCGTTTCGAAGAACTAAAATACGATAATCAGATTATCGAAGTTCTCACCGTGTGCGGATTCGAATCCGCAGCCGTTCGGTTTCGTCGGTGTGACACCGCAAGCCGCGCAAGCGCCCGGCCTCTAGCGAAGTCCACGCGATCCTCCCCGCGACGGATATCCTCGAGTTCGTCGTTCTTCGCAGCCCGCGAAGCCTTCGCTGGTCGCCGTAATGATCGCCGCAGTGCGCGGACGATTTCCCGTCGAACGGGATTCGGAGAAGCGGCGGGGCAGATCTGGATCTGCCTGGACTCCAGAGGAAGACAGAAACTGAGGGGGGCAGCTAGGGTTTGCTGCAGCTTGGCCTGCTCAGCCCGTTCGCTATGTTTTATACTAACCGCGCGGTTTTTCATAAAAACCCCCGGTTTGTATAAAACCCACTTATTTATCCATCGCCTTGAGAATCATTTGCGTGTGACCCTCTAGGCCCAAGTACCAGTCCAGTTAATGGCCCAGTAAGCCCAGTGACTCCTCACTGGCTTTATTAATTAATTAATAACCCTTTATTAATCAATTAATCAATCGAATTGATGTCGCACATCGAATTCGACCGGGCCTCCGATCACGTTGGGTGCCAAGCAACACCGCGTGAACCCGGAAGGTATTTGAGGTTAAGTAACCCACTCTTGGAACCTTTCCGTCGACAGTTACCGAGTGGATATAATCCTTCATTCGTACAATGCTCTCGAGTCAACTCAGGGTATGGCGAGCTGTCAAACCCTAGCCAGTTGACTCACTTGGATTGGATGCCGCTGATGAATATCAGAAAACTCCTTTCCCGATATTATCGTCCGCCCTGGCCAGGGACTTCCGCGCATCCTTCCTAGAGCATTCTCTCTCTAAGTACCGAGAGCGAATGATTCCTTATTGACACACAATTCCCTTCGACGGTATTCCGCTGTACCCAATCCTTGGCGTATTAGAATCCCATGGCTAGAGATTCGTAAACCAAGGTCAAAGCACAGAAGTCCACCACCAAGGTGTCCTTGGTGTCTCAGGTCCGAGGACCATCTACGCAACTGCGACAATAGAATCAAGCTGGTTGACAGTGAGGTACAATACCATCCAGCGATTCAGTCGGATCAGTTCAGTGAACTCATTCTCCAATGAGCACCTACAGATTCGCCTTAGTGTCTCCACACAAGTGACTTATGAGACCAGTCACCCTCATCATATGAGCAGGAGTAATCTCTACTAATCTAACCGGATATCTGATGTCCTTCTCGGATATCCTCCGACTAGGAACGATTAAGAATATGTGTGTTTAAGTGATCAGTCTCATTAGTATGATCTCATCATAATCTGATCACCATAGCACATATTCACGGACTTCATTATGAAACGATAATTAACGCGATTTACACATAATGAATATTATGCCATTTTGTTAATAATGAACGAGATTTACATTGTTAGATTGGCTTGTAGGCCACCTAAGACAAACAATCTCCCACTTGGACTAAAGCCAATCACCTTTATACAATAAGTCTACAGACTCTAGGTGACGCTCAAGCACAATTTGAGCCAACGGCTTTGTCAGTGGATTTGCTACCTGGTCGACGGGTGGAACTCTTTCCACTACTAAATCTCCTCTGGATAATATAAAAGCGCCTCAGAACATCTTTCGATTTCTGATGAGACCACGGCTCTTTCACTTGTGCAATAGTCCCATTGTTGTCGCACAACAGCGGAACATGATCAAGGATATCGGGAACTATGTCAAGGTCGGTGATGAACATCTTCAACCACACTTTTTCCTTGAAAGTTTCAGCTGCAGCGATACGCACAGCCTTAGTCATCGAATCTGCAGTAGTTACTTGCTTGGAACTCTTCCAGCACACTGCCCCTCCATTCAATGTAAACACGAATCCATATGTTGACTTGCTATCATCTGGATCTGACTAGAAACTCGAGTCAGTAAAGCCTCACAGTTTCAAGTCACCTCCTCCATAGACAAGAAACATATCCTTGGTTCTTCTCAAGTACTTAAGGATGTATTTCACTGCCTTCCAGTGCTCTTCGCCTGGATCAGCTTGAAATCTGCTCGTAACACTTAAAGCAAATGCAACATCAGGCCGTGTACATAGCATGGCATACATGATAGATCCTATGGCAGAGGCATAGGGTATTCTATCCATGAATGCCCTCTCATCAGGAGTCTTAGGAGACTGCTCTTTTGAGATATTAATTCCATGTCTCATCGGTATGAGACCTCTCTTGGAATTTTCCATGCCATACCTTTTGACTATAGTATCTATGTACAAGGATTCGGTCATTTCAAGCATCCTTTTTGATCTATCTTTATGGATCCGTATTCCCAATACGTAGGATGCTTCTCCCAAATCCTTCATGGAGAAGTTTTTCGACAGCCAGACCTTTACTGATGACATCATAGCTACATTATTCCCAATGAGTAGTATGTCATCTACGTAAAGAATTAGAAAAGTGACTGCACTCCCACTGGTCTTCTTGTACACACAAGTCTCATCTTCATTATTAATGAAGTCATAAGACTTGACAGCCTCGTCAAATCTTATGTTCCAGATCCGGGAAGCTTGCTTCAGTCCATAAATGGACCTCTGAAGCTTGCACACTTTATCTGGAGATTCTTTGGATGTGAAACCTTTTGGTTGTATCATATACACCTCTTCCTCAAGGTTACCATTGAGGAAGGCAGTCTTCACATCCATTTGCCAGATTTTGTAATCAAAATGTGCAGTAATGGCGAGCAGAACTCTGATCGACTTTATCATGGCAACTGGTGAGAAAGTTTCATCATAGTCAATTCTATGCCTTTGACGATATCCCTTTGCCACCAACCTTGCCTTATAAGTGTCGATCCGTCCATCAGCACTGATCTTTCTCTTAAAGATCCACTTGCAACCGATGGGTACAATACCCTCGGGCAAGTCCTCCAAGTTCCAAACTTGGTTGGTGTACATGGACTGGATTTCTGAGTTCATGGCTTCTCGCCATTTCCCGGCTTCTGGGCCTTCTATGGCCTCCTGGTAGGCTTTCGGATCATCATCCTCATTATATTGTACCTTAGACTCACCTTCAGTGATATGTCCCACTTATCGTTCGGGTAGTCTAGGTACTCTACCAGATCTACGAGGCTCATCTATGTGTACCTGAACAGATTCAGGAACTGATATCTCATCTGATGATAATGTAGCTGTTTGGGGATCTGGAACCTCTTCCAGTACTATTTTACTCCCACTGTCCTCCTGGAGAAGGTATTCCTCTTCCAGGAAGACAACTTTCCTGGCAACAAACACCTTTTGTTCACCAGGATGGAAAAAATAGTATCCAAAGGTTTCCTTTGGATATCCCTCAAACCTACATTTATCAGTTCGTGATTCCAGCTTGTCTGGATCATGCCTCTTTACATGAGCAGGACAACCCCAGACTTTAACATGTTTAAATTCTGGTTTCCTGCCTTTCCATATCTCATATGGAGTAGAGGTCACAGACTTGCTAGGTACTCTGTTCAGTAGGTATGCTGCTGACTCTAGAGCATACCCCCAGAGAGACACTGGTAATCCTGAAAAGCTCATCATGGATCGCACCATGTCCAACAAGGTGCGATTCCTCCTTTCTGATACACCATTCATCTGTGGTGTATATGGAGGGGTTAGCTGAGAAAGGATACCATTATCCTTTAAGAATTGTGTGAAATTAGTACTCAAGTATTCTCCTCCTCGATCTGATTGAAGAGCTTTAATACTCTTTCCTAACTGCTTCTCCACTTCATTCTTGAACTTCTTGAACTTCTCAAATGCTTCCGACTTGTACTTCATTAAGTACACATAGCCGAATCTTGAGAAGTCATCGGTGAACGTGATGAAGTAAGAAAAGCCACCTTTGGCTTGGGTGGACATTGGACCACATACATCCGTATGTATTAGTTCCAGAATGTCCTTGGCACGTTCTCCATGTCCACTAAATGGAGATTTTGCCATCTTTCCCATAAGGCAGGATTCACATGTTGCAAACGATTCATAATCGAATGCTGTTAATTAACCATGCTTGTGCAACTTTTGCAACCTGCTTTCGCCAATGTGCCCAAGTCTACAATGCCACATGTAGGCCTGGTTCACACAATTCTTACTCTTCTTAAGAGCTTTGTCAATCTGAAGATTATAATAAGAAACATCTAATAGATACAGACCGTTGACTAAAGATGCTGAAGCTATTGATTTATTACCATAATAAATCGAACAACTTCTATTTTCAATAGTCAACCTATATCCTATCTTGTCCAAACAAGATATTGATATGATGTTCTTTATTATGCTAGGAACATAATAACAATCTTCCAATAGTAAGGTGTTTCCCGATGGAAGCCTGAGGTTTGCTGTCCCAACAGCAATCGCCGCAACTTTTGCGCCGTTTCCTAGCCTCAATTCCACCTCACCTTGTCTCAGCTTGCGCTTACTTGTCAGCATCTGCACATCATGGCAGATATGAGAAGCACATCCAGTATCCAATACCCAAGATGTGGAATCTCTAACTGACAAGTTGATATCTATCATATAGATATCTGAAGCTTCAGACAGCTTCACTCTTCCATGAGCTTTATCGTTAAGGAACTCCTTGTAGTTCCTCTTCCAGTGACCATACTGCTTATAGTATAAGCGGTCACCCTTCACTACTCTTTTATCTTTGTCCTTCGATCCTTTATCGTTAGCTATCATCCCTGCTTCAGGGGCATCCAATGCCGATTCAGCAGGAGGATCAGCTCCAGGAACAAAGTTATTGTGCTCAGATCTGAAGACATTCTTCAGTCTGAACCAATCCGAGTAGATCAGGTAAGTTAAAACGGCATCAAGTATGCCACGGAGTGAGTTATTCGACGACATAATTCCCAACAGGAGATAAGTAAAATCTATTTAGCAGATGTTCAATTATTAAAGTTTAAAACAAGACATGGTCTTTTGTTCAAGTTTAACTCCCACTAATTTTCGACGAACTGTGTAACCCTCAGTTATATAGAACGGGAGACGCCGACAGTCTCCTAGTAGGGATCAGAATCTCAATGACTTGTACTACAGCCTTGTGGATAGCACAACAAACTGTAATACAATCAAAGAGCACCCAACTCATGGGACTTGCAACTCCTTGCAATATCTGATCTTGGCTTCGGTCCCCAGAGATTTAATGGCCTTGTGGATAGCACAACAAACCACTAATTCTGCTCTAAGCTAACCATCATTACGCGACGAGCATAGATTTGCTTGCAGCCCTTGTGGATAGCACAACAAAGCTACATGGTTCCTCTACCCCGATCTTTAGCCATCTAATGCCATAGCCACAGTTTCTCCTCCCAATTAAGCAGGCCTTGTGGATAACACAACAAACCTGCCTAAAGTGATTCGAATCCTATGACTATAACGATGGTGGACCACGCGGTGAGTTCTCAACTACTCACGTTACGGCTTAGAGTTTATCTGAGGGTATTTGGATAACTTTTATCTTGGTCTCTCCTAGGTGATAGTATATAAATATATCGTATATATTTACTAAATACTATAACCTTTTTTGATTCATAATCAAAAGATAAACAATGCATCACATACATGTCATTTAGTGTGGTCATGGATAGCACAGTGGGTTTGACTGGAGTCAACAGTCAAACGCACACACAATCTAATCATAACATTTATATTAGATAACCTGCAAACACATAGGCAAGAGATCTCCATCTTTTCGCCTTCCTGGTTGCAGCTGTGGATCGTCCTCGCTCTTACCTCGGTTGCCTCGATCATATTACATTAATTCTAGAATTAACAGGTAAATTGAAGAAGGCCTTATGGCGAGTACAAGAGAGAGAGGGAGGTAGAAATACATCGGAGTATGAGAGAGAGAGGTGCGCAGACCTCTATTTATTAACAATTAATAAACATCATACATCCACGATCCACACAAACCATTCATCTCATGAATAATAAATTAAGTGCATATCCATGACCACAGTGTGTTTTAAACATCCCACACATGATTCAGCGCATCACATGGCTAAAACAAATGAGTTTTCAAAATAAATAATTTTGGCTTTCAAAAAGCTGGGATCCAATTAAAATTGGCATTTGAATTTTGAAAACTCATTTAATTAACTTAACATGCAATTAAATCTAAATTTAAAAGCATTAAACACACATCACATGCGCACACACTCCGAATTAATAATTCCAGATTATTCCACGCAAATTAGAACATTTCTAATAATCTAACACTTAGATTAAACCCCTTTAATAATCTAACAATTAGACTATTTAAAAAATTAATCTAACTCTTAGATTAATCTACCAAAGTTAATTAAAAAATATAACACTTAAATTAATAATCAACCATACTAATTATTAACTACTAATCTAACACTTAGATTAGCTAATGAATGTTAATTATTAATTTAACTCTTAAACCAATAATTAACACTAACTAATTAATAATTAATTAATCTAACTCTTAGATTAAATAATTAAAGTTATCATTAATTTAACTATTAAATTAATGACTAACAATAATTAATCAAGAACTACCAATTTAACATTTAAATCAGTTATTTAAGTTAATTATTAATTTAACAATTAAATTAGTAACTAACTCAAATATTAATTAACAATTATATGATTTAATAATAAATAATCTAACTTTTAGATTAAATATTATTAAACACTAATTTAACAATTAAATTAGTCAACTTAACTTAATTATTAGCTTAACTATTAAACTAATAATTAACTCTATATCACAATTAATTGTTAATCACGATTCGAAATCATAAATAAGCCCATTAAAATTAAAATTGAACAATAATGTAAATATTTCAAAAACACCTTTTGAATATTAATTAAAGTCCAATAATAATGTTTTAATTGGGCTAATTAAGTTTAATAGGGGTTTAATTAATAAAATGGGCCCAGCCCAATAGATCCGCACCCTGGCTCGGACCCTGCTGAGCCAGGGTCGAACCCAGGCGCCCAACCTGTGCTCTGTTAGGGCCAGCAATGGACCCGGCCGGTTCAGGCCCGGTCGGACCGGTCGGGGCCGGCTCTCCCCAAACGAGCCCGACGCCACCTGCTGCTGAAACCTGCAGAAACCCTAAACGGGTTGTAGCCGGCGGCGGGGCTCGAGCAGCGGTGGCCGGCGGCCGGCTGCCAGTGGGACGGCGCCGTCCATACCTGCCGGTGTACCCTCCGGCGCCGGTGGGATCGCCGGAGAGGCCCCACACACATAGCCCGAGCCCCTCAAAGAAGAACCCAAAATCTGATTTTTAGGTTTTAAAACCCAAATTTGGGGCTTGAATTTATAGCCCTCCAAGGGCACTCCGGCGGCGGTTATGATGCCCGGTGGGCAGTGGTGACTATCACCTATGGATCCGGAGTCTCGGCCGGCCATCCCAACGATTAGGAAGCCGATTAAAGCCGCCGTAAACTCGCCGTTCTTCGTCTCACGAAGAACACAAAAAACCCCCAAAATAATCTCGAAAAATCACGAAAAAATAATCAAATTATTTGTGTTCATCTTATGAACACTATTACGTCATTTTAATCGGATTAAACGCATGGAATAACTCAAGAAAAATCAATTTCGGAAACCGAAACGGGACGAGAAACAGTGGAACCTGGCTCTGATACCACTGTTGGGTTTTCTTGGTTTCTCCGGATCGCTCACGCAGCGGAAAAACAAAATATTTACAGCGATCCGTTACCATTTCGATGAACTAAAATACGATAATCGGATTATCGAAGTTCTCACCGTGTGCGGATTCGAATCCGCAACCGTTCGGTTCCGTCGGTATGACACCGCAAGCCGCGCAAGCGCCTGGCCTCTAGCGAAGTCCACGCGATCTTCCCCGCGATGGATATCCTCGAGTTCGTCGTTCTTCGCAGCCCGCGAAGCCTCCGCTGGTCGCCGCAGTGCGCGGACGATTTCCAGTCGAACGGGATTCGGAGAAGCGGCGGAGCAGATCTGGATCTGCCTGGACTCCAGAAGAAGACAGAAACTGAGGAGGGGCGGCTAGGGTTTGCTGCAGCTTGGCCTGCTCAGCCCGTTCGCTATGTTTTATACTAACCATGCGGTTTTTCATAAAAACCCCCGGTTTGTATAAAACCCACTTATTTATCCATCGCCTTGAGAATCATTTGCGTGTGACCCTCTAGGCCCAAGTACCAGTCCAGTTAATGGCCCAGTAAGCCCAGTGACTCCTCACTGGCTTTATTAATTAATTAATAACCCTTTATTAATCAATTAATCAATCGAATTGATGTCGCACATCGAATTCGACCGGGCCTCCGATCACGTTGGGTGCCAAGCAACACCGCGTGAACCCGGAAGGTATTTGGGGTTAAGTAACCCACTCTTGGAACCTTTCCGTCGACAGTTACCGCGTGGATATAATCATTCATTCGTACAATGCTCTCGAGTCAACTCAGGGTATGGCGAGCTGTCAAACCCTTGCCGGTTGACTCACTTGGATTGGATGCCGCTGATGAATATCAGAAAACTCCTTTCCCAATATTATCGTCCGCCCTGGCCAGGGACTTCCGCGCATCCTTCCTAGAGCATTCTCTCTCTAAGTACCGAGAGCGAATGATTCCTTATTGACACACAATTCCCTTTGACGGTATTCCGCTGTACCCAATCCTTGGCGTATTAGAATCCCATGGCTAGAGATTCGTAAACCAAGGTCAAAGCACAGAAGTCCACCGCCAAGGTGTCCTTGGTGTCTCAGGTCCGAGGACCATCCACGCAACTGCGACAATAGAATCAAGCTGGTTGACAGTGAGGTACAATACCATCCAGCGATTCAGTCGGATCAGTTCAGTGAACTCATTCTCCAATGAGCACCTACAGATTCGCCTTAGTGTCTCCACACAAGTGACTTATGAGACCAGTCACCCTCATCATATGAGCAGGAGTAATCTGTACTAATCTAACCGGATATCCGATGTCCTTCTCGGATATCCTCCGACTATGAACGATTAAGAATATGTGTGTTTAAGTGATCAGTCTCATTAGTATGATCTCATCATAATCTGATCACCATAGCACATATTCACGGACTTCATTATGAAACGATAATTAACGCGATTTACACATAATGAATATTATGCCATTTTATTAATAATGAACGAGATTTACATTGTTAGATTGGCTTGTAGGCCACCTAAACTAACAAGTACGACGCCTTTTAGGGCAGAAACCTCCCTGTTCGAGATTTCACGAGTTAGGGGTTCTGGCGCTAAATGACGTCATGGATGGACGACGCCTTTCAGAAGGACGTCGGGCCATCATGATGCCATTTAGGCAGGAAATCACCCCGACTGAGGGTCTGCAAATCTGGATTTTCGGTGTGAATGGTGTCTGAGAGCTCTGACGCGTTTCAAACGGCGGCTTCCCAGGTGGACGCGTTTCAAGGAATAATCTGGCTTTAAATGAACCTGTTTGAGGAGCTTGAATGGCGTCGACCTCGGTCGACGCGATTCAAGACAGAACTGCATAAACCCTGGTTTTTAACATATGTTTCACTGTTGGATGGTTCAAATGCATGCTTTAAGTTGTACGCTGAGACGGAGGTTTACTGTGCGAATGGAATCATGTTATATGTGTGTATGTGCTTATGCGAATATGGAATCGGAATAACTGTGGTTTACGTGTCACCATGGACCGATGGGGACAGGGTCATGGTGTCTGTGAGGCATTGTGCTGTACCGGTGGGAGGAGGGGTACATGTTGTGTTTTACCTTTGGCTGAGGAAAGCAGAACCACCTTGAGCCCGTCGGGCCGGAGTAGCCGGTGTGCTATCCGAGGGGTTGCTGTTTGGTCTCAGCGGGTCGGGGTTTTCCCTGTTTGTCGTGGCAGCTTCCGGCGCGTTTCTTGCTGTGGAGCTGGTTGTGGTACTGTTGGAGTTGTTTTACCCTTGTAGCCACTGGGCCTGATGTGACCTTTGATCAAGGTTACGAGTGGTACCCTTCGCCCTTTGGCCTGATGCAGCCCGGGAGGTTAGGGTTGTGGGTAGTTCCTGTAGCTTTGGTTTGACGGGGGTTCGCCGGTCCCCAGGGCCCTCCTGAAGCGCTGAGGCCTAGCGTGGAGGCAATCCGGTCGGTAGGACAGTAGTCTAGACTACTTGTGTGCACACGTAGCTGGGCAGTGGTGGTACACTGGTCCCAGCTAGTCCTAGTTTGACTCACTGCCTCACCCTACAAGCATCTTAGAAGAACACCATCAGATCCTCTTCTATATAACTACCCTCCAACTAGGATGTATCTCTGAGCAATTCTCCTGATAGCCCTTTTCTCCTCAGCTGTGGCTTCTTCAGGGTATGACTGATCTTCACAATATTTTGCAATTTCATAGTACCATAGTTTCTCTTCATCTTCCATCTCTTCTTGCAATTCTAGCAGCATGATTTCTCTCTTCTCTACAATATCTCCATCTCTAACCTTCTTCAGCAACTTGTCCTTATTCCTAAGAAAAGAAGGGTCCTTTACAGCAGGAAAGAGATGCCTATGGACAATGATTGACTCTGAATGTTTGCTAATTGGAAAATTTAAGGACGATGCAAGAGAAGCTAAAGCGTTAGCTAAGACATTCTTATTCAGAGGAACATGGACAAAGATCCGTTTAGTGAAAAGCTTGGCATAAGCTGAGGTGAGTTCTTGATATCTCTTAAGCTTGGGATCAAGGGTATGGTACTTGGTGAGCACTTAACAAAGAATCAATTGACTATCACTTACAATCCGCAGCTTGGTGGCACCATGAAAATGAGCGGCCTCGAGACCGGCAAGAAGAGCCTCATATTTAGCTATGTTATTGGTAACATGAAAAATGAGCTGAAAGGCTTGGGAAATGGAGACACCTTCAGGTGATAGAAGAACAATGCCGATACCCTTACTATGAGAGTTCAGAGCTCTGTCAAAATGCAGAGTCCACATATCATCATTGATTTTGTTTATGGATATCAGTTCCTCATCCGGAAACTCCGATCGGACTAGATCAAATATGGGAAGAGGGTAATGAGCAAGGTGTTTTGCTATGGCATAGTCTTTGATTGCTTTCTGCTGAATGTAACTGATGTTGAATTAGGAAAGAAAGCTTTACCAACATGCTAATTTATCAGTAAGGACAGGTTTCTCAACGAGGAACTTAATAGGATTCATCCTAGCGATGAGATGGACTTCATAGGCTAGAAAATAGTGTTTCATTTTCTGAACTACCCATATCAATGCTACATATGTTTTCTCCATCACCGTACACCTTTGTTCAGCATGGTTGAGAAGTTTACAGAGATAATAGGGTTCTCTCTCTTTTCCTTCTTCATCTTTTTATGTTAGGACAGCCCCCACCGAATTATCAAGGACAGAAATATATATAATTAAATGTTGTCTGGAGATGGTGGTCTCACAGGAGGACTTGCAAGATACTTCTTTAATATATTAAATGACTCCTAAAACTTATCGTCCCAATCAAATTTGACTTCCGATTTAGTAAGCCCGTAAAACGGCTTACACCTTTGTAAGTACTGGGAGACAAAGCGGCGAATAAACTACAACCACCTAATTAATCCTCTCAGTTCTTTCAAATTCTTAGGTGGCATTTCAATAATATATTTGGCCTTGTTGGGATTGATCTCAATATCCCGTTTGCTGACAATGAATCCTAACAATTTTCCTAATGAGACACCGAGCACATATTTCTTTGGATTCATCTTCAATTGATACTCCCTTGATCTTTCCAAAACCTTAGACAAGACTTCAGCATGATCAACTTTTGTCCTAGATTTCACCGAAAGGTAATCTACGTACACCTCCAAATTTATATTTATCATGTCATAGAATATAGCCATCATTGCCCTTTGATAGGTGGCCCTAGTATTCTTCAATCCAAATGGCATAACTACATAACAGTATGTGCCCCATGGTGTAGTGAACGACGTCTTCTCTTGGTCTTCTTCTACTAAGCGAATATGTTTGTACCCTGAAAAACCATCCATGAATGATAGAGTCTTTTATCCAACTATATTGTCAATCAACACATCTATGTGAGGCAAAGGGAAATCATCTTTAGGATACGCCCAGTTTAGATCTCGAAAGTCAACGCAAATCCTATCTTTTCCATCCTTTTTCATAACTGGGTGGCCACCCACTAAGGATAGAGGGCAACTCTAATAAACTTGGATTTATGCAACTTATCGACCTCTTCCTTCATTTTCAAAGCCATATGTAGGTGGAATCGCCTTAATTTCTGTTTGAACGGGTTAGCTCTAGATTTCAAGGTTAATCGGTACTCCACTGAAGAAGAATCTAACCCCGACATGTCTTCGTAACTCTAGGCAAACGTGTCCTTATAATCTCTAAGAACCCGAACCAATGCCTCTTCATCTGATTTGGAAAGATTCTGACTAATGAGGACTACCTTAGGTTTTTCTTCGGTTCCTAGATTAATCTCCTTGGTTGGCTTTTCTACCGCAGTTGAGGGTTCATCAAATCTCTTCACTCCACTAGCATACGCCTTAACTATGTCCTCATCTTCTTCTTCTTCATTGATGGGGTCTTTCTCATGTATCAGTTCATATACCCCATATCCATCATCAACTCACTCATCCACCTCATATTCTTCCGGCAACTGAATGGGATCCTCTAATAACTGAGGGATTTGATAGCATGGAAGGCATTCAGATGCTAACTCTTGGAGGTATCTATTTGGTATCGGTCTACTCTTAGACTTCCTAGACTTCCTAAACTGCCTAACTTCACTAAACTGCCTATAGCTAGACTCCCTATCCTGACCTAAGGAGGACGAAGAAAGATAAATATTAGAGGATGTTAGGAATCGAAGATGCACAGCGTAAATTAAATACGATTCTATGTATCGGTTGCTGTGATCACAAAACAAAAAAAAAAATTTAACGAGAAGAATTGTTCTTCACCTTTGCGGGGTTTCGAATCTCCCGTGGATTCAACCGTTTCGGTAATCTCGCACGCGCACGATCTCCAAAGGTATCCACACGAGCTTCCGACACAGACGTGATTTCCTCTTCGGCTTGAGTACTTCGACTCGATCTCAAATCCACCATGCAATCGAAAAGTAGAAGAGAGAGAGGTCTTCTTTAAGAGAGAGAGAGGAGAGAGAGAGAAGAGAGAGAAACTCCAAGGCTTGTGGTAGTGTACGTCTAACACCTTCCACCCCTCCCCTTGGCCTCCTTTTATAAGAAATAAGGATAAGCACGAGGTTTAATTCTCATTATTATCCAAGAGCTTGGCCTTGCATAATTCTCCATTTAAATATTCATGTTTATCTTGCGGCTTTTCACAAAAAATCAGATAAATATAATATTTAACATCTCTCACCGTCTTACGAGAACTTTTATGTGTGTGACCCTCTAAGCCCATATTTCAGTCTGGTTTCAGGCCCATTAAACTTAGAACTAATTTTAAAGTTTAGTATTTATTAATTATTATTTAAACATCATATGTTAAATAATTAATTCAATAAATAAGTGGTTTATCATATGATGATTAATCCACTTGACCTTCTGACCATGAACGGCACCAAACACTACCTCGTGATCCCAGAAGATATAAGGATATCATGTTCCCTTTATTTGAACCTTTACGTCTACAGATACTGCACAAATAAAATCCTTCACTCATCCAATGTCCCAATAATGCAAGGGTATGGTTTTATAGTCAAACCCTCTATCGCATTATTTAGATAGATTTCAATACTATATTATCTTCTAGAAGACATCTATTTCAGTTGACCCTGGCTAGGGATTTCAGTGTACATATCTATAGGACATTCTCTCTCCAGTCATATACCAAGAGTGAGTGATCTCTTGTTGTTCACACAATTACCTTCGTAAGCTTTCCACTGAGTTTGAGAGACTGACTATCGTGGACTTAATAGTTAAAGTCCACAAGCCAGAGAATTAAGTCACAATGGTCTACAAGCAATATATCATTAGTGACTCAGGTCAAAGGACCAACTGCGCTACTGCAACGATTGAATTCTCTGGTTGACTATTAGGTATAATGACCATCCAAAAATTCAAATTTGGATCTGTTTAGTGAACTCATTCTCCAATGAGCACCCACAAGTTTGTCTTAGTGTCACCACACAAGCGAATGTGAGATCATTCACCCTCATCACATGAGCAGAAATAACCCGTGTCGATCTTATCAGATATTTACCATCCAATTCAAATATCCTATGATCGAGAACTGTTTAAGATAAGTGACTAAGAATATTGATCTCACTATCATGATCTCATCATGCTTCAATATCCTACACACCTGTCTACGGACCTTCAATACAATAGTTAATATGCGAGAACTATACATGAAGAAATAATTGCCTTTATTAATATTTCGAACTAGAATGTACAATGATTGGCTTTGTGGCCACCCAATTCTATCAGAGGATACATGATGAGATATAGGGGAATCCTCTTGAGAAGAGGGATAGAGTAGATCTAGCAGAAAATTTTGCTCAAATGACCTGTGCAACAGGGTACATTCAGACAAGTAGTAAGAGGTTTCCTCAATGAGGGTTTGGGAGGAGGTTGTTGTAAGGACTAAGGTTTTTGGATCCGGTTATCGGGTCAGTTTTCTGGGTCGGACCCTGTAGTTCAGGCCCTAATGGGGCTGAGACTCTGTTCCGTTTCGCGTCGAGCCAAGCTCGACGCGATTTAAACGGCGTCCAGCATTGCAAACGCGTTTTATATTGTGCCACGTGGGTGCCACGTGGGCTGGCCTTGGGTCACGAGAGTACGGCCCCTGTCTTGTCGCCTGAACGGCGTCCGTGATGGACGACGCCATTCAGAATGCGACCCTGTGATGTCAGGGTACGGCGCCGGTCTTGTCGTCTGAACGGCGTCTTGGGTAGGCGACGTGTTTCAAACTTCTGTCAGTACGGCCCGTCATGTCAACTGATAGGCGTCCGTACAGCTCGACGCATTTTAGCTAGTTTTTGGTTACCCCGCGAACCCTCCTTCCTTTCTCTCATTTCTTCCTTCCCTCTCTCTCTCCTCCCTTCCTCCGGCGATTCTGGCGACGCCTCCTTCCCCCCCCTCTTTTCCTCCCACCATTTCATCTCTCCCTCCACTCCATCGACCTCCTAACTCCCACCACTACCACCACCACCTCCTCCGCGGCGTTTTCTCTCCGAACGGCGGCCGATGTCCCGGTGGAGTAACAACGACCTCGGCGGTACCGGCGGCGGCGTGGGGCGAGACGGGTGGGCGGCTTGGAGCTTGGAGGAGTTCAAGTAACCGGTAGGGTGATGATTCCCAGTGCATTTTCATTTGAATCTATGTTTTCCCGTGTTTGAAGCATGTTTTGGGGTGCTTTTTGAGGTGAAAATGCTAAGTACATGTATGAGAAATTAGGTGTTCTAATGGGTAATTGAGTTCTCCTCCTTCCCCTTTATGATTTGTGCCATTTTCTATGCGTTTTGGGGGAGAAATCCCACCTCGATGAGTGGGGGAAGCGAAGGGGAGAACCTGTCTGTCGGGGCTAAATGGCGTCGAGGTGAAGCGACGCCTTTTAGAAAGGCGGCGCCCACCTACGATGCGATTTAACCCAATAACAGACCCTATCCCGGACTGATAAGCGTCCAGGGACAACGACGCCTTTTCAATAGGCGACTTGCGTCTGTTAGAATTGGGTGGCCTCAAAGCCAATCATTGTACATTCTAGTTCAAATTATTAATAAAGGCAATCATTCTTCATTTATAGTTCTCGCAAATTAACTATCGTAATGAAGGTCCGTAGACAGATGTATGGGATATTGAATCATGATGAGATCATGATAGTGAGATCAATATCCTCAGTCAATTGTCTTAAACAGTTCTCGATCATAGGATATTTGAGATGGACATTAAATATCCGATAAGATCGACACAAGTTATGTCTGCTCATGTGATGAGGGTGAATGATCTCACATTCATTCGTGTGGTGACACTAAGACAAACATGTGGGTGCTCATTAGAGAATGAGTTCACTGAACAGACCCAAATAAGAATTCCTGGATGGTAATTATACCTATTAGTCAACCAGGGAATTCAATCGTTGCAGTAGCACAGTTGGTCCTTTGACCTGAGTCACCAATGATACCTTGTTTGTGGACCATTGTATCTTGATTCTCTGACTTGTAGACTTTAACCATTAAGTCCACGATAGTCGGTCTTTCAGATACAGTGGAAAGCTTGCGAAGGTAATTGAGTGAACAACAAGGGATCACTTACTCTTGGTATAAGACTGGAGAGAGAATGTCCTATGGATGTATACACAGAAATCCCTGGCCAGGGTCAAATGAAAGAAATGTCTTTCTAGATATTAACTGAGTACTGGAATCCATCTGGATAATGCGAAAGAGAGTTTGACTATAAAACCATACCCTTGTGTTATTGGGACATTGCATGAGTGAAGGATTATATCTGTGCGGTATCTACAGACGGAAAGGTTCAATTAAAGGGAACAGTATCCCTTATATCTTCTGCGATCATGAGGTAGTGTTTGGTGCTGTTCATGATCAGAAGGCCAAGTGAATTAATCATCCGATGATAATTCACTTGTTTATTAAATTAATCATTTAACATATGATGTTTAAATGTTAATTAATAAATATCAAACTCTAGAATCAGCTCTAAGTTTAATGGGCCTGAAACCGGACTGATATATGGGCCTAGAGGGTCACACACATAAGAGTTCTCGTCAGACGGTGAGAGACGTTAAATTTCATGCTTATCTGGGTTTTTATGTAAAGCCGCAGGATAAACATGAAGATTTAATGGAGAATCATCCAAGGCCAAACTCTTGGATAATCATGAGGATTAATCCTTGTGCTTATCCTTATTTCTATGTAAAGAGGCCAAGGGGGAGGGGTAAAAAGTTGGTTGGACGAATTTTTCACCCCAGATTCTCTTTCTCCTCTCTCTCTCTCCTTCTCTCTCTCTTGGAGTAGATCTGTCTCTCTCCGCGCATGGTGGATTTGAGATCTGGTCAGAGCACTCAAGTCGAGGAGGAAATCGCGTCTGCAGCGGGAACTCGTATGGATACCTCTAGAGATCGTGCGTGTGCGCGATTACTGAGTCGGAATCATCCAAGGGAGATTCGAAACCCCGCAAAGGTGAAGAACCGTTCTTCCTGCGTTTATTTTAATGTCCGTTTTACGATCCCAGCAGCCGATACATAGGAATCGTTTCTATTCTCCGCTGCGTTCTTGCCGATTCCTTACAGCGTCGACGATGCGTTTTAGTGAAAATCACCTCATGGCCTGTCCCTGTTTTCGGTCGCTAAAAGGCGACTAGGGACAGGGACGCCTTTCAAAAGGCGGCTACTTATGGCGACGCGTTTTATGCCAGGTTCTGTGGCCAAGTTTCTGTGAACCAGTTTAGGAGACTTGAATGGCGTCGGCCTTGGGCGACGCGATTCAAGACAGAATCACACTAATTCATGCCATTAAAACATGTTACACTGTTAGATAGTTGTTTAGTTGGTTAAATGCATGCTTTAAATTATACTCGATGGTGATGGATTCCTTGTAACCGGATCGTACCCGTGGTGTTGCGTGCGACCGTGGACTTCTTACTGTGCTGTGTTTTGAGCTACTGTGGACCTAGAGTGACAGTTGTAGCGCTTTATCACCCTGTGCTGGTGTGGGTGGAGCATAGCGCCGGTGTGGGTGTGGCGGGGTGACGCCTAGTGAGAGAGGGTCACCTGGTGGACCCCGGGGTTAGCTAGTACCGGTGTGGGTGTGGTACCTTTGGAGTGTCACTCGTGCTGAGGGAAGGAGTAACCACCTGAGCCAGTTGGGCCGGAGTAGCTAGAGTGCTATCCGAGGGGTTACTCTTTGGTCTCAACGGGTCAGTGTTTTCCCCACCTTCGTTTGTGTGGTTGGCGTGTTCTACCGAGACGTTGGTTGTGGGTTCCCTGGTAGACTGGTTTTAGAAATATGCATGTTAAATATATTTCGAATGCATGTGATTCATATCGAGACTTAGGAGTTGTAATTACTGCTTTAATTGTTTACTGTACCTTCAGCTGTGTTTTACACTTGTGGGTGTGTGAGTGGGCAGTGGGGATCGAAGGATCCCCACTGAGTCTTTTCGTTGAGACTCACCCCTGTAGTTTTCAGGTGAGGGTTCCAGGCGGACTTAGCGAGGTGTGTATTACTTTGAGTCGCACGCCGTCAGTTGTTGTTCCGGGGTATGCCCCGACATAGTTGTTATCTTTATTTCTGACCTGTACGCTTAATTATTTCCTTTCTGTTGGAGTATGTAATTATTTGCTATATCGAGTCGCATTGTAATAATTTTTAATTCCTGCATTTTCCTTCCAATTCAATGCGATGTGAATGTTTAGCTTAGTTTATTATTTATTTCCCAGACTTACTTAGATCATGGTTTGGTTCCAAATTAATGATTCGGTACCCATTTAGTAATCGGATCCCCGATTACCGGGTGGCGGGTCGTTACAGTTGGTATCAGAGCATTCGGTCTGACAAATAAATGAATAACTAGGTTAAATGTCGTAAGTCTGGCAAATAATTACATTATCCCGTACAGGCACGGCGGTAGTGTAGGTTTTAGGATTCTAATTAGAATTTTTGATTTTGTGATTGTAGGCGATAGATGGCTCCTAGAAAGAGGATGCTGGTTATTAGAGAGCGGGGAGATGTCCCTAGTGGATCTGAGGCCGGTAGGCCGAGTGTAGAGCAGTTCATGGAGGCCATGATGGACACGATGGCTAGATATCAGACCTAAGACCCTAGTGAGAGTTCCAGTGCTCGGGGAGGGTCTTCAGCTACACTAGAGAGATTCCTGAAGCTGAGGCCGCCTCATTTCACCGGTCGTCCCGACCCTGACGAGGTTGTTCACTGGTTGAGGGAGATGGAGAAGACTTTTGATACTATAGACTGTGCGACAGTTGAGAGGACCCCGTTGGCTACCTTCATGTTGAAGGGTGATGCCTATGATTGGTGGACCACTCTGAAGAGTTTGTCTTATGCGGAGAGGAGCCTCAGGGAGATTCCATGGGAGACTTTTGTAAAGGAATTCAATGCACAATACTTCCCTAGGCATGTTCAGAGCGCCAAGGAGAGGGAATTTATGGAGCTGACTCAAGGGAGTATGACAGTGCTCGAGTACCAGGCGAAGTTCGTTTCTCTAGGGAGGTTTGTGTCCTTTATCTCAGGGGATGAGGAGCATCGGATTGAGAGGTTTGTGGATGGATTGAGGTCCAGTCTGAGGAATTTTGTGGCATCTCACTGTTGCTCAGATTTGGCATCGGCAGTTTGGTGTGCAGCGGCAGTGGAGGCACAGCAGAATCAGTCGGCTAGAGAGAGAGGACTGACTGCTCAGGGACCAGCTCGTGGCAGGGGAAAGGCAGCAGCAGTAGCTCCTTCGTTCGGATCAGGATCGTCTTCACTCGGCTCCAGATTCAGGAGATTCTTTCGAGGCGGTGGCAGCAGTAGTGGCAGCAGCGGTAGCAGCAGACCCAGGCAGGATCAGCAGACCTAGTCGGTGTCCAGTGCCCAGCAGGAGTCAGCTCAGAGACTTCCAGCAATTTGTCAGCATTGCGGGGGTACTCATGGTAGAAGTCAGTGTCCTGCTTTTCCTAGGAGGTGTTTCACTTGTGGCCAACAGGGTCATTTGGCGAGGCATTGCCCGCAGGGGCATGGTCAAGGGCAGGGTTCAGGTGATCAGAAGAAGCCGAGGACCCAGGGGAGAGTTCTAGCTATCACTAGGAAGGAGGCTCGTGCGTCCAACTTGGTGGAAGGTACACTTTCTGTCCTTGGGAACTCTGCACATGTGTTGATTGATTCGGGTGCTTCGCATTCTTTCATTTCTGAACAGTTCATAGATATTCTTTTTGCACCCGTTGATGAGCTATCTGAAGGATTGATGGTAGAGGTTCCTTCTGGGGATTTCATGTTATCTTATAATTGTTTGAGGGATGTTCCCTTGACCATTGAGGGCCATGAGTTACCTACCCAGTTGGTTGTTCTTGCCATTCGTGATTTTGATGTCATCCTGGGCATGGACTGGTTGGAGACTTATTATGCTGAGGTGGACTGCCACAGGAAGAGGGTGCGTTTCTCTATTCCGGACATCCCGACCTTCTACTTCCAAGGTATTAGGCTCTCTTCTCGAGGTATTCTTATTTCTGCCTTTTAAGGCTCAGAGGTTGCTTGTTGGTGGTTGCGAGGCCTTCCTTGCCTCTGTTGTTGTATCTGATGTTGGTGGTAGTCCTAGTCCTTGGGAGGTACCTGTAGTGTGTGACTTTGTAGATGTGTTTCCTGAGGAGTTGCCTGGCCTTCTTCCTCAGCGAGAGGTTGAGTTTACCATTGAGCTTGCACTGGGTACGGCGCCCTTGTCTAAGGCCCCGTATCGGATGGCACCAGCCGAACTCGCTGAGTTGAAGGCGCAGTTGCAGGAGTTGCTGGATAAGGGTTTCATTCGTCCCAGTACTTCTCGGTGGGGCGCTCCAGTTCTATTTGTCAGGAAGAAGGATGGTTCTCTGAGGTTGTGCATTGATTATAGGCAGCTGAACCAGGTGACGATAAAGAATAAGTATCCACTTCCGAGGATCGATGATTTGATGGATCAGCTGCAGTCTGCGAAGGTGTTTTCTATGATTGACTTGAGATCTAGATATTATCAGATGAGGATCCGTGAGGTCGATATTAGTAAGATGGCTTTTAGAACTCGGTATGAACATTATGAGTTTTTGATTATGCCTTTTGGCTTGACCAATGCTCCGGCGGCTTTTATGGATCTGATGAACCGAGTCTTCAGGGCCTATCTAGATCAGTTTGTGGTGGTATTTGTAGACGATATTTTGATATACTCTTCTTCTGAGGAAGAGCATGCCACACATCTTCAGAAGGTATTGCAGGTTCTGAGAGAGCACCAACTCTATGCCAAATTTGGCAAGTGTGAATTCTGGCTGGACAAGGTGCACTTCCTAGGGCATGTCATTTCTGGCGAGGGCATCGCAGTGGATCCAGCCAAGATCGAGGCAGTGATGGATTGGAGCAGGCCAACTATAGTGACTGAGATCAGGAGCTTCTTGGGGCTAGCAGGTTATTATAGGCGGTTTGTCCAGTGGTTCTCTTCGATAGCGGCCCCCTTGTCGAGGTTGACTCGGAAGGGAGTTCGTTTTGTGTGGACCGCGGAGTGTGAGCGGAGTTTCATTGAGTTGAAGACTCGCCTCACTTCGGCTCCAGTTTTGGTGCTTCCATCAGGTTCAGGTGGGTTTGTAGTTTATTCAGATGCGTCTCGTCGAGGTTTGGGTGCAGTTCTAATGCAGCATGGCAGGGTCGTGGCCTATGCTTCTAGACAACTGAAGAAGCATGAGGAGAACTATCCCACCCATGATTTGGAATTGGCAGCTGTGGTATTTGCATTGAAGATCTGGAGACATTATTTGTATGGAGAGAAATTTCAGGTTTTTACCGATCACAAGAGCCTGAAGTATGTTTTCACGCAGAGGAATCTGAATTTGAGGCAGCGTAGGTGGATGGAATTCATCAAGGATTATGACCTCGACCTTTCTTATCATCCGGGCAAGGCGAATATGGTGGCAGACGCCTTGAGTCGGAAGACGGTCGTGTCATACCTTATGATTCGAGAATGGAGATTATTTGAGCAGGTTGTAGAATCTTCCTTTCGGGTTCCACGTGAGGATGATAGAGCCGTGTTGGCCAGCTTGACTGTGAGACCAGCAGTGTACCATGCTGTGATTGAGGCTCAGAGGGCAGATGTAGAGTTACTGCAGATTCTCCAGAGACCAGAGGTGGAGTTGTGGGATGACGGTACAATCAGGTTTAGAGGCAGACTTTATGTTCCGGCCGAAGAGGACGTGCGCAGGAGTGTCCTTGATGAGGCGCACCGTTCTAGATATGCAGTGCATCCCGGGACAACTAAGATGTATCATTGTTTGAGGAGGCACTCTTGGTGGCCTGGTATGAAGAAGGATGTGGCTGAGTATGTGGCTAGGTGCATGACTTGTCAGCAAATTAAAGCCGAACATCAGAGACCAGGAGGGTTGTTGCAGCCCTTGCCGATCCCGGAATGTAAATGGGAGCATGTGACTATGGACTTTGTGATGGGATTACCTGTATCCCCTAGCAGAAGGGACGCGATCTGGGTTATTGTTGATCGGCTGACCAAGTCGGCACACTTCCTGGCTATTAGGAAGGACTGGTCAGTCGGTAAGTTGGCTAAGTTGTTTGTAGATCGGATCATCTCTCTGCACGGGGTACCCTTATCCATCATATCGGACCGGGATCCGAGGTTTACTTCTAGATTCTGGAACAGTTTTCAGAAGGCCTTGGGCACGCAGTTGGCCTTCAGCTCGGCCTATCATCCCGAGATTGATGGGCAGTCGGAAAGGACCATTCAGTCTCTGGAGGATATGCTCAGGGCATGTTGCCTAGACTGGGGAGGTTCTTGGGAGTAACATTTGCCTACTGTGGAGTTTGCCTACAACAACAGTTATCATTCTAGTATCGGCATGGCGCCTTACGAGGCTTTGTACGGGCGACCGTGTCGATCTCCTGTGTGTTGGTCCGAGATTGGTGAGAGGCAGATAGCAGGGCCAGAGTTAGTACAACAGTGTGCTGAGGTTGCCAGAATGATACGGCAGAGATTGATCGCAGCTCAGAGCAGGCAGAAGAGTTATGCTGATATATGGAGGAGACCGCTTGAGTTTGAGGTTGGAGATCACGTGTTTCTCTGAGACTCACCCTCTAAGGGTGTGATGAGATTTGGGAAGCGAGGCAAGCTGAGTCCGCGATATATTGGGCCTTTTCCCATTCTTGCTCGAATTGGGGAAACCGCGTATCAGCTGGCCTTGCCGCCCAGTCTTGCAGGGGTGTACGATGTGTTTCATGGTTCTTTGCTGAGAAAATATGTTCATGATCCATCTCATATTTTGGACTTTTCAGAGTTGGAAATCGCAGAAGACTTGTCCTTTCTAGAGTTTCCAGTTCGTATTGAGGATTGCAGGGAACAGGTCCTTCGGAACAAGGTTGTACCTTTGGTTAAGGTGATTTGGCAGTACCGCTTGGGGGCGAGGCAACCTGGGAGCGCGAGGACGAGATGCGGGAGCAGTTTCCCTACCTTTTCTCGTAAGTTCTCTTGTGAGCCTGTATCCTTATGTTTCAACCTCGTTAACTGTAGTAGTCAATTTCGAGGACGAAATTATTTTAAGGGGGGGAGAATGTAAGGACTGAGGTTTTGGGATCCGGTTATCGAGTCAGTTTTCGGGGTCGGACCCTGTAGTTCAGGCCCTAATGGGGCTGAGACTCTGTTCCGTTTCGCGTCTAGTCAGGCTCGACGCGGTTTAAACGGCGTCCAGCATTGCAGACGCGTTTTAGATTGTGCCACGTGGGTACCACGTGGGCTGGCCTTGGGTGGCGAGAGTACGGCCCCGGTCTTGTCCTCTGAACGGCGTCCGTGATGAACGACGCCATTCAGACTGCGACCCTGCGATGTCAAGGTACGGCGCCGGTCTTGTCGTCTGAACGGCGTCTTGGGTAGGCGATGCGTTTCAAACTTCTATCAGTACGGCCCTTCATGTCAACTGATAGGCGTCCGTACAGCTCGACGCATTTTAGCTAGTTTCTAGTTACCCCGCGAACCCTCCTTCCTTTCTCTCATTTCTTCCTTCCCTTTCTCTCTCCTCCCTTCCTCCGGCGATTCGGCCGACGCCTCCTTCCCCTCCCTCTTTTCCTCCCACCATTTCATCTCTCCCTCCACTCCATCGACCTCCTAACTCCCACCACTACCACCACCACCTCCTCCGCGGCGTTTTCTCTCCGGACGGCGGCCGACGTCTCGGTGGAGTAACGACGACCTCGGCGGTACCGGCGGCGGCGTGGGGCGAGACAGGTGGGCGGTGATAAAGTGTTAAATTGATCATTTAAAGGCAATCATATGCATCATACTCATGTTTTTATCTGCAAAATAGCATGAAATGATAGATAATTATGTAACAAGTCCAACGGTACCAATTTCATCAAATTCTGAATTAAAAACAACGTCATTTCATGTGATCAAAGGAGTGTAGCGCATTTGCGGTTTTTCGACAAAACCGAGACGAAATGAATAAATATGATGATATTTTTATGATAATGCGCTAAATTATATTTATTTGATGTGAACATGACACGTCGATGATGCAGTGCAGCTGGAGGAGTTTCCGGAAATTTGGGGGAGGTCTAATGTGCGGATTTCAACTAAAATAGGGGTAAAAATATAATTTGATTCCTTTATTCGCTGGAGTTTCCCAAAACCCACACTTTCCTTCCGTCTCTCCAATTTCCTAAACACATCCCTTCCTCTATTTTAAAAATCCTCTCTCTCTCTCGTTTTAGAAATTCGAATCCTAATTCTTCTCCAATTTCCTTTTCCTCTCCTTCCTTCCCCAATTCAGACTCTCTCTTCCTCTTTCTGTTTTGTTTTCCAACTTCTCCCTTTCCAAAAAAAACTCTCCCACACGCTCTCTCTCTCTCTCTTCTTCTCTCCCATATATTCCGAGCCGATTCCTCCTCCTCCTCGGTAGCCTTTCTCTCCCGCAACCCTCTCCTTCTCCAACTCTCTTTTACGGCTCTCTCTCTCAACCTCGCTCCATATTTTATCTTTCCTTCTCTCCGCAGCCTCTCTTTCTCTCCCCCACGCTCTCTCCGGTTTTCCCTCCTATGCTCCCTCTCTCGGTTTCCCACAACCGCACCCTCTTATTCTCTCTCTTTCAGCTTCTCCCAGCACCCTTCCTCCCTCTCTGTTCTTCTCTCCGCAGCCTCTCTTTCTCTCCCCCACTCCCTCTCTCGGTTTCTCTCTGTCTCCAGCACACCCGCCGCACTCCAGCATGCGTAACCAACCGCGCTCCCACGCACCTGAAGCCAGCGCCCACCAGCGCGATCCAAGCACACCAGCAACAGCACCCTGCGATCCAGCACGCCTCTACGCGCATGCATGCACGCCGTCTGCCGTTCGTGCACAGATCCTGAAGCTCCTCCACGCGCCCCAGCATGCATACTTGCATGCATGCACGTCCTTCTCCAACACCTCGGCCCAACACCTGCATCCAGCAGCTCCTCAACCGAGCCCCCCCACGCAGCAAGAACTCGGTTGCTTCTTCCAGCGGCTCCAGCACTTGCCCAGCAACCCACCAGAAGCTCCTCCTGCAGCCACGCACAGCAGCCTTCCTGTCCTCCAGCATAGCAGCCTCCTTCCTCAAGCAAATCCAGCAACACCTCCACCATCCAGCAGCAAACGTCCACGGGTCTGAAGCAGCTTCAACTGCATGCACCAGGAGCCAGCAGCAACTGCATCACCACACGTTGCCGGCTACCCCCAGCAGCACTCCAGCAGTCGTGAAGCCAGCCTCTTACTCGCCCACGTGCATGCTTGCTGAAGCTTTCCTCCAACCGCTGCCAGCAACCCTCGCGCCAGAACCTGCAAGTCCAAGCTCCAGCATTCATGCGTGTAGCCGGCTGAAGCCCTCCACGCTTACTGCCTCTTTGCTGTTGGACCACTGCGCCACTCTCTTACAAAGAACCACAGAGGCTATTGCTGTTTTTTTCTTTTCTCTCTCTCCATTAGCATAGTTATATGTTTATTTGTTTAAGATTAGTTGTTTATTACTTGATGTTTAGTTATTTTATTTAAGGATATTAAGCCATAGACTTTCTAATTCAATTTCTAATTTTTAGATGATTAATGGTTTACACATAGTGAAATAATAGTGTTTTTGTTATATTTATTTTTTTTCGTTGTGCTTAATCTCCATATGTGGTTGTGTTTACTTTAAAAAAAAAAAAAAAGGGGATTCGTTTATTTTACGTAATTACATTTTTAGGTACGTTAGTTAATTGGGTCACAGTTTAAATAGGTAATTAATTAGTTCCCTCAAATTCCCACTTATTTTTAGATTAACTAAAGTCCAAAGTTTTCAAAATTAGAATCTTAATTCCCTGTGGATCGACTCGGACTCACCACTATCAATTTCCAAAATTTGATTTGAATGAGCCGGATAAATTTAGATTGAACGTTTTCATGTGTTTAACGACGCACAATTCGAAACCATCAATTTTTGACGCCGTTGCCGGGGAGTTAGATTTTTAATTTTGATTATCTTGGATTTAGTGTAATTAGTCTCTAACTAACCTTATTTTTCTTATTTTTGCAGGTAAATTGAAAAAAAAATGAAAAAAAGAAAAGAAAAGGAAAGCGAAATCATGGTCAGTGTGTTCCAACTTTCTATGTTTCAATTTCATTACTTTAGTTAGTTTCCTTTTTTGTAGTTTCTAGTTTAGATAGGTTTCCATTAACTAAAAAAAAGAAACAAAAAGAGGAACATCCAAAGTTAAAAACCTTCATTGCCAAGATTAGAAACTTTCCATGCTAGGCATTCATCATCCTAGGAAAGCATGAGTTAGTTTTCTTTCACAGTTATTTCCATAAATTGTTGAAGATTGCGGGGGAAAGGTACGTGTTTCAATTTTTAGCAAGTCATTCATGATTGCATCAACACACCTTGCATTGATTTGTGGCCTTGTATTGCATCCAAAAACACATTAAGGGCAGCAACTTTAACCACATAAGGTAGGGATTTGATCACCCTTCCTTAGCCCACAAATCACCTTCATTGCATTGGCATTTCCTAATCCAACTAAAAGCAAGTCGAAAGAGAATCTAGGGTTTACACCGTGAGTGGTTTAAATCTCGGGTTGCCTCTATTTTTGGCAACGGTGTCTAGGCTAGAGGTAAAAAGGCAAACGTCTAAGCGGGAAAGTGGTTCTCTAATTAGGTCCCTACGAAAGTAGGGGGAGCCTCCCACTACCCCACCTCTTACTTGGCCGTTGACTGATTGTGGTTGTGACTCGAGGTGGACTCCATTCACCTTGTAAGAAAATTTACATGGAGAGTCTAGGTTAACAGTAGATCATTAGGAGAATTTGTTTGTCAAAATTGTTTGCATTTAAAAAAAAAAAAAACAAGAAATAGAAAACAAAATCCTCTCTCCATAAGTCATAGTGCATGCAAGGTAGGAGATCTCAAAATCCTAACCTTCTAGGACCACTTGCTGAAATAGAAAGAATCATACATCAAAGAAATCCACCACAAGATCCAATAGTTGATAATCAAGACCCACCAAAGCAAATGAAGGACTATTTCATTCCAAATCGATACCAACCTTCATCATGTATTCATCTTCCTCAGAATCCAGCCAATCAATATGAAATCAAATCTAGCACCATTCAGATGCTCCCATCCTTTTATGGGAATACTAATGAAGATCCTTATAAGCATCTGGATGAATTTCTAGAAATTTGTTCCACGGTGAAAATCCAGAATCTCACCGATGATGGCCTTAAATTGACCTTATTTCCCTTTTCATTAAAGGACAAGGCTAAATATTGGTTGGGAACCATAGGAAGGCCCATTAGGACATGGGAAGAAATGCAGAAAGAATTTCTCAAGAAGTTCTATCCCATCGGGCAGACCAATACCATGAGACGGGCCATCACGAGTTTTACCCAAACTCTCGGGGAATTGATCCATGAATCTTGGGAAAGACTGAAAGAATTGTTTAGAAAATGCCCTCATCATGGGCTTTCAAAATGGCAAATTGTCCAAGCATTCTATGAAGGATTGTCTGAACAGTTCAGACAGATGGTGGATGCCTCATGTGGAGGAGCATTTATGATGAAAAATGAAGATGAGGCCTATGATATGTTTGAGATGTTAAGTGAAAATTTCATTAATCATGCCTCATTATCATCTTATGAAAGGTCTGTTGGGCCATCTAAACGGACTGGAATGTATGAACTTAAGGCCCGTGGAGAGCCCGAATCTAGAATGGACATAAATCTGATTAATCAGAAGTTGGATAAGGTAGACATCTTGGCCCAGAAACTAGACCAACTCCTGGCCTTAAACAAACAAGAGCCTACTTACCCAACACAATCTAGCCCATATGAAGACTCATCATCTGCTAATCATGACATTTGTGCCTTATGCGCAAGTCCAACCCTTCAAGTGAATGAATGCCCAACTGCGGCTCAACTTCCACCATTCATTCAAGAACAAGTTCAGGCCACCCAGGGATTCTCCAGGCCCAATAATGATCCATTATCAAATACTTATAATCCTGGCTGGAGAAGTCACCCTAACTTCTCTTGGAAGAATCAGCAGGCCCCATTACCAATATCCAATCCTCCCATGCATCAAGCCCCAAAGCCACAGAATTCATTCCAACAACAATCTAATTTCTATGGAAATGTTCAGGCTAGGGGATCTCAAGCCCAGTTTTCTCAACCGGCCCACTATCCATCAGGCCAACCGGCCCACTATCATTCATTCCAATCTGGACAGCCAACCCAATACCATCCTCCACCTACTTATCCACAACCTCCTCAGTCCAACTTTGATGATAAATTCACTCAACTCCAACAACTGATTTTGACCCAGCAACAATCCATTGCTAGGTTGGAAAGTCAAATGGGCCAACTAGCTGAGGCCGCGATGAGAAGAGAAGTAGGCCAACTTCCTAGTCAACCCGTTGCCAATCCAAGGAATCAACCTCCGGGTTTTCCACAGCAATCGGGCCTTTTACCTCAGCCTGGCCCGGTACCACAACCTAAAGGGCCACAATTTGAGAATGCTAAAGCCATTTCAGCCCTTAGGAGTGGGAGAAGTTTAGAAAAACCACATGCAGATGGAGAGTTAGCCAAGGGTTCCACTGATGGGCCTCAGGAAATTGAAAGTGAGAGTGAAGATGAATCCATCATAGAGAAGTTGGAGGAGGATCTGAAAGGAAAAGGGAAGATTGATGAAGGCCCAAGTTCTTATAAACCTAGGGTGCCATTTCCTAATGCTTTGTTAGCTAAGCCCAATACCAGGAAGAAACTGGCCCAGAATGAGGAGTTGTTGGATTTGTTCAAACAAGTCCAAATTAATATTCCACTCCTCGATGCCATCAAGCATGTGCCAGCTTATGCTAAGTTTCTCAAGGAATTATGTACTCCACGAAGAGAACCTAGAATGGCACCCGAAAAGGTTCGGCTTTCTGAGGATGTTAGTGCAATTGTAATGAATCATTTACCTAAGAAGTTAAAGGATCCTGGAGCACCTCTAATTTCATGTGACTTAGCTAGAGTTACATTTGATAGAGCTTTATTGGATCTAGGTGCGAGTGTAAATCTATTGCCAACAGCCATTTATGAAAATTTTGATATTGGAGAATTAAAGCCCACACCCATCATCTTGCAGTTGGCTGATAGGTCTGTGGAAACTCCACGGGGATTAATTGAGGATGTTATTGTAAAGGTTCATGATTGTTATTTTCCCGTGGATTTTCTTATTTTAGATATGGCATTACCTGAGGAACTCATTCACACCCCGATCATCTTAGGTCGTCCATTCTTAGCCACTGCCAAAGCTAATATAAATTGTGAAACTGGCATAATGGACATTTCATTTGGGGGTCAAAAAGTCCAGATTAATGTCTTCAAAGCATCTCAATACCCAGATCATGAAAAAGAATGCCATACTATTGATATCTTGGATAATCTGGTTGAAGAAAATGAGATGTCCAGATATGACCTTTTGGAGGAAGCCAATACTTTAAAGGACTCCCCTGGCCCATTAACATCTTGGCCCAAGGTTGAACCTTTACCAACCTTACAGTCTGAACCCGCTTTGCCATCTTTAGAGGACCCTCCTGAGGTTGAACTCAAACCATTACCGGAGTCTCTCAAGTATATCTTTTTGGGCCCGGACCAAACTCTCCCGGTCATCATTGCGGCAAATCTCACATCGCCGCAGGAGGCCCAATTAACCGAGGTCCTCAAAGACCACAAAGGTGCTATTGGATGGTCGGTGGCCGATTTGAAAGGAATAAGTCCGTCCATTTGCATGCATCACATCTATATGGAAGATAATTCTAAGCCTAGTCGGGAGATGCAAAGGCGGCTTAACCCCAATATGAAAGAAGTAGTGAAGAAGGAAGTTGTGAAATGGCTGGATGCGGGTATTATTTACCCAATATCAGACAGTAAATGGGTCAGCCCAACTCAAGTGGTACCCAAGAAATCTGGATTAACAGTTATTAAGAATGATCATGGAGAAGAGGTACCCACTAGGCTCACCACGGGATGGAGAGTGTGCATTGATTACCGAAAGTTGAATCTCATGACTAAGAAGGACCACTTTCCACTCCCATTCATGGACCAGATTCTGGAAAAGTTATCGGGCCAGAAGTACTTCTGCTTCTTAGATGGGTACTCCGGGTATAATCAAGTGGCTATTTACCCAGAAGATCAAGAAAAGACCACCTTCACGTGCCCTTATGGCACGTTTGCTTTTAGGAGAATGCCATTTGGATTATGCAACGCACCAGCCACATTTCAACGGTGCATGATGGCCATCTTCTCCGATATGGTGGGCGAATTCCTCGAAGTTTTCATGGATGATTTCTCAATCTTCGGGGACTCTTTTGAAAATTGCCTGGAAAATCTTAAACAGGTGCTAGCACGATGCATAGACACCAATATGATTCTTAGCTGGGAAAAGAGCCATTTCATGGTTCGAGAGGGCATTGTTCTAGGCCATATTGTGTCTGAAAGGGGGATAGAAGTGGATAAAGCTAAGATCGACCTCATATCCAATCTTCCTCCTCCTACCTCAGTCAGACAGATCCATTCATTCCTTGGCCATGCCGGTTTCTATCGCCGGTTTATCCATAATTTTTCTCAAATTGCCCGGCCCCTAACTCTTCTCTTAGCTAAGGATGTCCCGTTCCAAATGGATGAATCTTGCATCAAGGCATTTAATTCTCTGAAGGAATCTTTGACCAAAGCCCCGATTCTTCAATCTCCAGATTGGTCTTTACCCTTCGAAATCATGTGTGATGCCTCTGATTATGCTATCGGCGCAGTTTTGGGACAAAGAATCAACAAATGTCCCGTGGTGATATATTATGCAAGCCGCACCCTTGCCGATGCTCAAATGAATTATACCACCACAGAAAAGGAATTATTGGTTGTGGTTTTTGCCCTAGAAAAATTCAGATCTTATCTTTTAGGGGCAAAAGTCATAATCTATTCTGATCACTCAGCTCTGAAATATTTGTTGACCAAGAGGGATGCAAAGCCTAGGCTTATTAGATGGATCTTACTCCTCCAGGAATTTGATTTGGAAATTCGGGATAAGAAGGGTTCTGAGAATGTGGTAGCTGACCACCTATCCCGAATTCCGATATATGAAAGTACACCAATCACTGATTCCTTTCCTGATGAGCATCTACTGACCATTTCTCACAATGTTGCACCTTGGTATGCTCATATTGTCAATTACAAGGTGACTAATCAGCTCCCGGAAGGATGGACTAAAAGTGAAAAGGACAAATTCTTTTCTCAGGAAAAATTTTATTTCTGGGAAGATCCTGAATTATTCAAATTCTGTCCTGATCAAATCATTAGGCGATGTGTTCCTGAAGAAGAACAACAGAGTGTTCTCAACTTCTGTCATAATCTAGCCTGTGGGGGTCACTTCTCAGGAAAGAAAACTGTAGCCAAAGTCCTACAAAGTGGTTTTTACTGGCCCACACTTTTCAAAGATGCCCATGAATTTAGCAAAACTTGCCTCCGATGTCAGGCTGTAGGGAATATGGCGAAAAGGGATATGATGCCACTCAACCCAATCTTGGTGGTTGAAGTCTTTGATGTCTGGGGAATTGACTTTATGGGACCTTTTCCACCATCTTTTGGACATACATATATTCTGGTAGTAGTGGATTATGTCTCAAAATGGATTGAAGCAGTAGCCACCCGAACCAATGATCATAAAGTGGTCATTAAATTCGCTCAGAAGAATATCTTTTCTCGGTTCGGGTGGCCTAAAGCCATCATAAGTGATGGGGGAACACATTTCACGAATTACCAATTTCGGGCTTTGCTTAAGAAATATGGGATTAATCACAAAATAGCTACCCCTTATCACCCCCAAACCAGTGGCCAAGTGGAAGTTTCCAATAGGGAGATCAAGAATATTCTGCAAAAGTCCGTTAGGCCCGATAGAAAAGATTGGTCTGAAAGATTGGATGATGCTTTATGGGCCTATCGGACCGCTTACAAAACTCCTATTGGCATGTCTCCTTATCGCCTGGTTTTTGGAAAAGCGTGCCACCTTCCAGTGGAATTGGAACATAGGGCTTATTGGGCCATCAAACAAGTCAATCTGGACCTAGCCCAAGCTGGTTCCCACCGAACCTTACAACTGAGTGAGCTGGAAGAGTTACGCAACGAGGCCTATGAACATTCAAAGATCTATAAAGCCAAAACTAAAGCTTTTCATGATAAACATATTGTCCGAAAATCCTTTCGTCCAAATCAGAAAGTTTGGCTATTTAATTCTAGGCTTCGCCTATTTCCTGGAAAACTGAAATCCAGATGGGATGGACCCTTCGTAGTCGTTAAAGCCTTCGATCATGGAGCCGTTAAAATTCTGGATCCTAAGAGCGGGAACACTTTTACTGTTAATGGTCAACGGTTGAAACCATTCATTGAAAATCTTCAAAATGAGCCACCTGAATCCATAGAACTGAGTGACCCCCACTAACTGAACTTCCGTCTGGCTGAAGACGATAAACTTAGCGCTTGTTGGGAGGCAACCCAATATTTTACTTCAGCCTGTGTATTTCTTTCCTTTTAGGTCCCTGAGCAGCAGTCGCCGTGGGTATGTCGCCGCCTCGTCCTTACAGGTTGTTTCGCTCCTTCACAAATTCTCTTCTGGCTGCATGTTTTTCATATCTTTTATGCCATTGAGGACAATGTCAATCAAGTTGGGGGGTGGGACAATCATATGCATGTAATGAAAATCTTTTGAAGAAAACTGATATCTTTCACAGAAAAATGGTCAAATTTTTAAAACTTCTTCTCACATCCTAGGAAAATTGCATGAAAATCATGTCTCATTAAGTAAACAAATCAGTTTTCTGTTAGTCACATTGGTTAAAGAGCCTGTAAAGTTTAAATATCCCACTCTACAAAAATCCACGGCAGGATGGTTTTCACACACACACGGCAACTTAGAATAAATGAAAGATCTTAAAAGTATAGAATTGCTGGAATTATCCTCAAGGATAAGACTACTTATTCTAATTTTTCTTTTGGGTTGAACGAAAGGAATGTGTAGGATCCATAATAGGGGACTGTCCCACTCAGCACTCTAAAAGAGGTGGTCAGTTAAAATGGACAGCTGTAAACACTAAAGGCAAAAGAAGGCGATAAAAGAGCTAAAGGAAGGTAGGTGGCAAAAAGTACGCACCTCCCCTCAGGCAATTCAAAGAGAGTGGCAAAAAGTACGCACTCTCAAAAACAAAAGTACAATGAAATGAAAAACGCCACGCTAAAAAGTCCATCGTACCAAAAATATGACCAAGTCGTGAAAAGTGCTGAGTTGGGACGGGAACTGAAAAACGGTCCTCGCTGACTGATCGGGAAATCTTTTAATCTCTTCTCCTCCCCGAGTAGTCTTATCTAAAGGGTAATAAAGGCAAGAATATACCAGAAAGGTCAGAAACGAGTTCTAAGCGTGTCAATTTTCATGCACAATCACTTCTCGTGAATCAAAATATTGTGGGATGTAAAAACTTTTAGCTTAACCAATCGGCTACCACTTAAATTGATTGTGAAAGATACTACAAATGAAGCATGATAATTCATTGTTTGTCCTAACTTTTCCTTATTTGCATTGCTAAGGGACTAGCAATGAGTAAGTTGGGGGGTGTGATAAAGTGTTAAATTGATAATTTAAAGGCAATCATATGCATCATACTCATGTTTTTATCTGCAAAATAGCATGAAATGATAGATAATTATGTAACAAGTCCAACGGTACCAATTTCATCAAATTCTGACTTAAAAACATCGTCATTTCATGTGATCAAAGGAGTGTAGCGCATTTGCGGTTTTTCGACAAAACCGAGACGAAATGAATAAATATGATGATATTTTTATGATAATGCGCTAAATTATATTTATTTGATGTGAACAGGACACGTCGATGATGCAGTGCAGCTGGAGGAGTTTCCGGAAATTTGGGGGAGGTCTAATGTGCGGATTTCAACTAAAATAGGGGTAAAAATACAATTTGATTCCTTCCTTCGCCGGAGTTTCCCAAAACCCACACTTTCCTTCCGTCTCTCCAATTTCCTAAACACATCCCTTCCTCTATTTTAAAAATCCTCTCTCTCTCTCTCGTTTTAGAAATTCGAATCCTAATTCTTCTCCAATTTCCTTTTCCTCTCCTTCCTTCCCCAATTCAGACTCTCTCTTCCTCTTTCCGTTTTGTTTTCCAACTTCTCCCTTTCCAAAAAAAACTCTCCCACACGCTCTCTCTCTCTCTTCTTCTCTCCCATATATTCCGAGCCGATTCCTCCTCCTCCTCGGTAGCCTTTCTCTCCTGCAACCCTTTCCTTCTCCAACTCTCTTTCACGGCTCTCTCTCTCAACCTCGCTCCAGATTTTATCTTTCCTTCTCTCCGCAGCCTCTCTTTCTCTCCCCCACGTTCTCTCCGGTTTTCCCTCATATGCTCCCTCTCTCGGTTTCCCACAGCCGCACCCTCTTATTCTCTCTCTTTCAGCTTCTCCCAGCACCCTTCCTCCCTCTCTGTTCTTCTCTCCGCAGCCTCTCTTTCTCTCCCCCACTCCCTCTCTCGGTTTCTCTCTGTCTCCAGCACACCCGCCGCACTCCAGCACGCGTAACCAACCGCGCTCCCACGCACCGGAAGCCAGCGCCCACCAGCGCGATCCAAGCACACCAGCAACAGCACCCTGCGATCAAGCACGCCTCTACGCGCATGCATGCACGCCGTCTGCCGTTCGTGCACAGATCCTGAAGCTCCTCCACGCGCCCCAGCGTGCATACTTGCATGCATGCACGTCCTTCTCCAACACCTCGGCCCAACACCTGCATCCAACAACTCCTCAACCGACCCCCCCCACGCAGCAAGAACCCGGCTGCTTCTTCCAGCGGCTCCAGCACTTGCCCAGCAACCCACCAGAAGCTCCTCCTGCAGCCACGCACAGCAGCCTTCCTGTCCTCCAGCATAGCAGCCTCCTTCCTCAAGCAAATCCAGCAACACCTCCACCATCCAGCAGCAAACGTCCACGGGTCTGAAGCAGCTTCAACTGCATGCACCAGGAGCCAGCAGCAGCTGCATCACCACACGTTGCCGGCTACCCCCAGCAACACTCCAGCAGTCGTGAAGCCAGCCTCTTACTCGCCCACGTGCATGCTTGCTGAAGCTTTCCTCCAACAGCTGCCAGCAACCCTCGCGCCAGAACCTGCAAGTCCAAGCTCCAGCATTCATGCGTGTAGCCGGCTGAAGCCCTCCACGCTTACTGCCTCTTTGCTGTTGGACCACTGCGCCACTCTCTTACAAAGAACCACAGAGGCTATTGCTGTTTTTTTCTTTTCTCTCTCTCCATTAGCATAGTTATATGTTTATTTGTTTAAGATTAGTTGTTTATTACTTGATGTTTAGTTATTTTATTTAAGGATATTAAGCCATAGACTTTCTAATTCAATTTCTAATTTTTAGATGATTAATGGTTTACACATAGTGAAATAATAGTGTTTTTGTTATATTTATTTTTTTTCGTTGTGCTTAATCTCCATATGTGGTTGTGTTTACTTTTAAAAAAAAAAAAAAAAGGGGATTCGTTTATTTTACGTAATTACATTTTTAGGTACGTTAGTTAATTGGGTCACAGTTTAAATAGGTAATTAATTAGTTCCCTCAAATTCCCACTTATTTTTAGATTAACTAAAGTCCAAAGTTTTCAAAATTAGAATCTTAATTCCCTGTGGATCGACTCAGACTCACCACTATCAATTTCCAAAATTTGATTTGAATGAGCCGGATTAATTTAGATTGAACGTTTTCATGTGTTTAACGACGCACAATTCGGAACGATCAGGCGGCTTGGAGCTTGGAGGAGTTCAAGTAACCGGTACGGTGACTATTCCCAGTGCATTTTCATTTGAATCTATGTTTTCCCGCGTTTGAAGCATGTTTTGGGGTGCTTTTTGGGGTGAAAATGCTAAGTACATGTATGAGAAATTGAGTGTTCTAATGGGTAGTTGGGTTCTCCTCCTTCCCCTTTATGTTTTGTGCCATTTTCGATGCGTTTTGGGGGAGAAATCCCACCTCGAGGATTGGGGGAAGCGAAGGGGAGAACCTATCTGTCGGGGCTAAATGGCGTTGAGGTGAAGCGACGCCTTTTAGAAAGGCGGCGCCCACCCACGACGCGATTTAACCCAATAACAGACCCTGTCCCGGACTGATAAGCGTCCAGGGACAGCGACGCCTTTTCAATAGGCGACTTGCGTCGACGACGCGGTTTAGTGAAAATCACCTCATGGCCTGTCCCTGTTTTCGGTCGCTAAAAGGCGACTAGGGACAGGGACGCCTTTCAAAAGGCGGCTACTTGTGGCGACGTGTTTTACGCCAGGTTCTGTGGCCGAGTTTCTGTGAGCCAGTTTAGGAGACTTGAATGGCGTCGTCTTTGGGCGACGCGATTCAAGACAGAATCACACTAATTCATGCCATTAAAACATGTTACACTGTTAGATAGTTGTTTAGTTAGTTAAATGCATGCTTTAAATTATACTCGATGGTGATGGATTCCTTGTAACCAGATCGTACCCGTGGTGTTGCGTGCGACCGTGGACTTCTTACTGTGCTGTGTTTTGAGCTACTGTGGACCTAGAGTGACAGTTGTAGCGCTTTATCACCCTGTGCTGGTGTGGGTGGAGCAAAGTGCCGGTGTAGGTGTGGCGGGGTGACGCCTAGTGAGAGAGGGTCACCTGGTGGACCCTGGGGTTAGCTAGTACCGGTGTGGGTGTGGTACCTTTAGAGTGTCACTCGTGCTGAGGGAAGGAGTAACCACCTGAGCCAGTTGGGCCGGAGTAGCTAGAGTGCTATCCGAGGGGTTACTGTTTGGTCTCAGCGGGTCAGTGTTTTCCCCACCTTCGTTTGTGTGGTTGGCGTGTGCTACCGCGACGTTGGTTGTGGGTTCCCTGGTAGACTGGTTTTAGAAATATGCATGTTAAATATATTTCGAATGCATGTGATTCATATCGAGACTTACGAGTAGTAATTACTGCTTTAATTGTTTACTGTACCTTCAGCTGTGTTTTACACTTGTGGGTGTGTGAGTGGGCAGTGGGGATCGAAGGATCCCTACTGAGTCTTTTCGTTGAGACTTACCCCTGCAGTTTTCAGGTGAGGGTTCCAAGCGGACTTAGCGAGGTGTGTATTTCTGTGAGTCGCGCGCCGTCAGTTGTTGTTCTGGGGTATACCCTGACGTAGTTGTTATGTTTATTTCTAGCCTGTATGCTTAATTATTTCTTTTCTGTAGGAGTATGTAATTATTTGCTGTATCGAGTCGCATTGTAATAATTTTTAATTCCTGCATTTTCCTTCCAATTCAATGCGAGGTGAATGTTTAGCTTAGTTTATTATTTATTTCCCACACTTACTTAGATCCTGGTTTGGTTCTAAATTAATGATTCGGTACCCATTTTGTAATCGGATCCCCGATTACCGGGTGGCGGGTCGTTACAGTTGTGAAATTGACATTTTCTTGGGAGGGGAATTTTCAATATTTATTGTAGACATGCTAATTTTGATCTCATATTAAGTAAATTTCATGTCACAATTATAATGCCCCAAAACGGTATGATGTTTGAATCATTAATTAATTTTTATTGATTTTTTTCTCGAAATTTGTTGATTAGCGTCTCCCATGGCCGATGCCATTTAGATTTTTAGCACGTCGCTCATAGGAGACGTCTTTTAGGTTTTCTAATCTTTTTCGGTTTCCTTTTTAGATTTCCTTTCTATTTTGGCTGCTTTAATTAGACAAATGGCGTTCACGTTGGGCGACGCGATTTGAGAGTTTCCTGATAAATATGATTAGAATGAAATAATCTGGTTCCAGAAGTTGAAAAGGTTGCCAACTCCTCTATGCTCATCCAAGGCAAATCTGACTGTGCGGGAGAGCCCTTTAGAGGCCCTAAACCACTCCAAAACCTACTATATATATATACAATACCACTTGGACCTTTGAAAAAGATTGGCAATTGGTGGTTTTGAAGTTCTTGCGAGGTGTTTTGAAGGCTCTCAAGGAGAAAAATATGGACAGCAACCCAAAAGCTCATCTTCTTCATCCTCTTCCTCTATTGAAGTTCAAGAAGACCAAGGCTTTGAAGGGGCCATCAAACCAACCATCTTATTCTTTAGTTTTTCATTATTTCTTCATTGTTTTTCATAGTTTCATCACTGTTTTCACATAGTTTTTCATCACATCAATCCATACACACACACCCACTTCATCTTTTTCAAACCTATGTCCATGCTAGGGGTTTAAAAAATTAAACAAAAAGTGAGTTATTTTAGTTTAGTTGCATGTTGGTTTATTGGATTAGAATAGATACTACACTACATAATAGCTCTAACCATATTCTTTTCTTTATTTGTTTGATCTTTCTTGCAAGGATTTGAAGAGAAGGAAAGCTTGAAGGAAAGAAGAAAAGAAGTAAAACAATAAAATAAAGCACAAAAACAAGAGCAAACAAAAAGAAGGGCTCTTCTTTTTCGGCTGACCGAAAGAGATGAACAAAGAACCCACATCCTCCCAATTGCAAGGTAAGTAGCGATCAACTTTTTCTTTTGAAATCTTCGGTTTCTGGCGATCACGATCTTTAATATTGTTATTTTTATTATTCATATGAACATAATATCATGAGAATCACACACCATATTTGAGCACTCACATTTATCATAAAGCAAGAATGAACTTGGAAAAAAGGGGAATAAGATGGACAGAAAGGCACTATAGCCAGAGGATTCGGGGGATCATACAGCAAGATGTCCCGGATTAAATCATAGATCCTCTCAGGGTCGAGAGGAATCCGGGGAAGAAAGTCCCGAGGAGACAGAGTTACAGTGATGGGCGGTGCCCGGGATATGTCTTCATTAATGATCCTCGACCAAGTCAGGGTCAGCAGCAGAGTGCAGAACAGTATGGAGAATAAATATGTGAGATGGATAAGTAGCTCTGCAAAGGTGATTGATGGTCAGCCCAGCTTCATAGGGGTCATCTAGCTCCCCTTCATATGTTTCCTCGGTCAGCAGAATTCTCTTGTAAAAAATGGCCCCAGGCCCCTCAATCAGCTCAACTATCAACAACGGCCACTGTGATTTAGAAGGATGCAAAAATAGCCTGTTCAAAGCTATGTAAAAATCCCAAGTATCAAACCACCTGTACCATTCACATTTTGGATTTTGAAACTTTCTCCTTTTCATAAGTTGTAGAGCCTCCGAGGATTGGTATGTGAGCAGTGGCGTGCAACGCCTAGCCAATTCCCTCCCATAGATATTATGTAAGGACTGAGGATTTCGGATCCGGTTTTCGGGGTCGGATCCTGTAGTTCAGGCTCCAGTGGGGCAGAGACTCTGTGATGTTTCGCGTCGAGCGGGCTCGACGCGGTTTAAATGGCGTCCAGCGAAGCAGACGCGTTTTAGCTTGTGCCATGTGGGTGCCACGTGGACTGGCGTTGGGCCGCGAGAGTACGGCCCTGACATGTCGTCTGAACGGCGTCCGCGAGGGACAACGCCTTTCAGACTACGACCCTGGGTTGTCAGTGTACGGCGTCTTGGATGGACGACGCATTTCAGACTGCTGTCAGAACGTTTCAGAGTCCTGTCAGAGTGGCCGTCATGTCAACTGATAGGCGTCCGTACATATAAACGCGTTTTAGCTGGTCTCTGGTTAACCCCGCGAGCCTTCCCTCTTTTCCTCATTTTCTTCCTTCTCTCTTTCTCTCCACCCTACCTCCGGCGACTCCGGCGACGCCCCTTTCCCCTCTTTCTTTCCTTCCACCACTTCGTCTTTCCCTCCAACTCCATCAACCACTTAGCTCTCGCCACTACTACCACCACTTCCTCCGCGGCGTTTTACTCTCCGGACGGCGGCCGACGTCCCGGTGGAGTAAGGACGACCTCGGCGGTACCGGCGGCGGCGTGGGGCGAGACGGGCGGACGGCTTGGAGCTTGGAGGAGTTCAAGTAACCGGTAGGGTGACGGTTCCCATAGTGTTGTGTTTTAAACCATGTTTCCCCCGTTTAAAGCATGTTATGGATCTTTGATTTTAGGGTAGAATGAGCATGTTAGGGGCTTTTCTTTGATGAGAATGGGAGTTTCTATGGATGTGGATTCATGATGGCTTGGTTTGCCCTCTTTCTCCTCTGTTTTAGGGGTTTTTGGGGGTGGAAAGAGTGCCCTTGGACTCGAGGCAGAACCTGATTTCTGGCGCTAAAACACGTCGTGCATGGACGACGCCTTTTAGAAGGGCGTCGGGCCATCACGACGCCTTTTAGACAGAAATCGTTCCACTAAGGCCCTGTCAGTTCGGGGATTCTGGCGCTGAAAGACGTCATGCTTGTACGACGCTATTTGGAATAGCATCGGGACACCATGACGCCTTTTAAGGCAGAAATCTCCCGATTAAGATTTTCTGTTAATTCCGGATTTCCTGTTAATCGGCGTCTGAGGATGTCGACGCCTTTTAAAAGGTGGCTACCTGTAGCGACGCCTTTTAGGCCAGATTCTGAGGCCCGGATTTCATGAACCAGTTTAGGGTGCTTGAATGGCGTCGGCCTTGGGCGACGCGATTCAAGACAGAACCATACTAATCCATGCCAGTAAAATGTGTTTACACTGCTAGATAGTTGGTTAAATGCATACTTTAGTACACTCGATAATGATGAACTCTTCGTGACCGGATGGCACCGCTTTGGATGTCGTGCGACTGTGGACCTCTTCCGTGACCAGATCGCACCGTGCCGTGTTTTATGTTTCGGTGGATCTAGAGTGATAGTTGTAGTGTTCTACACCCTGTGTCGGTGCGGAGGGACACAGCGCTGACGGGAGATGTGGCGGGGTGACGCCTAGTGGAGAGGGTCACCTGGTGAACCCCGGGGTTAGCTAGCTTGTACCGGTGTCGGAGTGGTACCTTTTGGAGTGTCACTCGTGCTGGGGGAAGGAGTAACCACCTGAGCCAGTTGGGTCGGAGTAGCCAGCGTGCTATCCGAGGGGTTACTGTTTGGTCTCAGCGGGTCGGTGTTTGCTGGGGGAAGGAGTAACCGCCGAGGTAGCCAGTGTGCTATCCGAGGGGTTACTGTTTGGTCTCAGCGGGTCGGTGTTTCGCACTTTCGTTGTGTGGTTGACGTGTTTTGAGGATACACTGATTACGGGTTCCCTGATAAATTGGAATTAGGCATGATAATTATACTTCGAATGCATGTTATTCACATTGAACTTTAGGTGTAGTAATTACTGCTTTACTTGGTTACTATATCTCCGCTGTACTTTGCACTTGTGGGTGTGTGTGTGGCAGTGGGGATCGAAGGATCCCTACTGAGTCTTTTCGTTGAGACTCACCCCTGCGGTTTTCAGGTGAGGACTCCCGACAGACTTAGCGAGGTGTGTGCGGCTGTGTGTTGAGCGTCGACGGCTGTTGTTCTGGGGTATGCCCCGATGTAGTTGTTATTTTATCCCTGGCCTATATGTATAATCTTTTCTTTTCTGTTGGAGTATGTAATTATTTGCTGTATCGAGTCACATTGTAATAACTTTTAAATTTCTGCACTTTCCTTTCAATTCAATGCGATGTGAATGTTTAGCTTAGTTTATTATTTATTTCCCAAACTTACTTAGATCCTGGTTTGGTTCCAAATTAATGATTCGGTACCCATTTAGTAATCGGATCCCCGATTATAAGGTAGCGGGTCGTTACAGTTGGTATCAGAGCATTCGGTCTGGCAAATAAATGAATAAGTAGGTTAAATGTCGTGAGTCCGGCAAATAATTACATTATCCCGTACAGGCACGACGGTAGTATAGGTTTTAGAATTATAACTAGAACTTTTCGATTTTGTGTCTATAGGCGATTAGATGGCTCCTAGGAAGAGGGTGCCGGTTATTCGAGAGCGGGGAGATTTCCCTAGTGGTTCTGAAGCCGGTAGGCCGAGTGTAGAATAGTTCATGGAGGCTATGATGGACACTATGGCTCGATATCAGACCCGAGACCCTAGTGAGAGTTCCAGCGCTCGGGGAGGGTCTACAGCTACACTAGAGAGATTTCTGAAGCTGAGGCCACCTCACTTCACCGGTCGTCCCGACCCCGATGAGGCTGTTCACTGGCTTAAGGAGATGGAGAAGACTTTCGATACTATGGATTGTGCAGCGGTTGAGAAGACTCCGTTAGCTACCTTCATGTTGAAGGATAGCGCCTATGATTGGTGGACCACCTTGAAGAGTTTGTCTTATGAGGATAGGAGTCTCAGGGAGATTTATTGGGAGACTTTTGTGAAGGAATTCAATACGCAGTATTTTCCTAGGCATGTCCAGAGGGCCAAGGAGAGGGAATTTATGGAGCTGACTCAGGGGAGTATGACAGTACTCGAGTACCAGGCGAAGTTTATTTCGCTTGGGAGGTTTGTGCCCTTCATCTCAGGGGACGAGGAGCGACGTACTGAGAGGTTTGTGGATGGGCTGAGGCTCAGTCTGAGGAACTTTGTGGCGTCACACTGTTGTACAGACTTGGCATCAGCAGTTAGGTGTGCAGCAGCAGTGGAGGCACAGCAGAATCAGTCAGCCCGGGAGAGAGGACTGATTGCTCAGGGACCAGCTCGTGGCAGGGGTAAGGCAGCGGCAGCAGCCCCGTCGTCCGGATCAGGATCGTCGTCACTCGGCTCCAAATTTAGGAGATTCTTCCGAGGCGGTGGCAGCAGTAGTGGCAGCAGCGGTAGTAGCAGACCCAGGCAGGATCAGCAGAGCCAGTCGGTGTCCAGCGCCCAGCAGGGGCCAGCTCAGAGGCTTCCAGCAGTTTGTCAGCACTGTGGTGGTACTCATGGTGGGACTCAGTGTCCAGCTTTCTCTGGGAGATGCTATACTTGTGGCCAGCAGGGCCACGTGGCGAGGTTTTTCCCGCAGGGGCGTGGCCAGAGGCAAGGGCCAGCTGATCAGAAGAAGCCGAGGACCCAAGGGAGAGTGCTGGCTATCACCAGGAAGGAGGCTCGTGCGTCCAACTTGGTGGAAGGTACACTTTCTGTCCTTGGGAACTCTGCACATGTGTTGATTGATTCAGGTGCTTCGCATTCTTTCATTTCTGAGCAGTTTATAGATGTTCTTTCTGCACTCGTTGATGATCTATCTGATGGATTGATGGTAGAGGTTCCTTCTGGGGATTTCATGTTATCTTATAATTGTTTGAGGGATGTTCCCTTGACCATTGAGGGCTATGATTTACCCGCCCAGTTGGTCGTGCTTGCCATTCGTGACTTTGATATCATCCTGGGCATGGATTGGTTGGAAGCTCATTATGCTGAGGTGGACTGCCATAGGAAGAGGGTGCGTTTCTCTATTCCGGACATCCCGACCTTCTACTTCCAAGGTATTAGGCTCTCTTCTCGAGGTATTCTTAAATCTGCCTTTAAGGCTCAGAGGTTGCTTGCTGGTGGTTGTGAGGCCTTCCTTGCCTCTGTTGTTGTTTCCGATGTCCGTGATAGTCCCAGTCCTTGGGAGGTGCTTGTAGTGTCTGACTTTGTAGATGTGTTTCCTGAGAAGTTGCCTGGCCTTCCTCCTCAGCGAGAGGTCGAGTTTACCATTGAGCTGGCACCAGGTACGGTACCCTTGTCTAAGGCCCCGTATCGGATGGCACCAGCCGAACTCGCTGAGTTGAAGGCGCAGTTGCAGGAGTTGCTGGATAAGGGTTTCATTCGTCCTAGCACTTCTCCGTGGGGTGCTCCAGTTCTATTTGTCAGGAAGAAGGACGGTTCCTTGAAGTTGTGCATTGATTATAGACAGCTGAACCAAGTGACGATAAAGAACAAGTACCCACTTCCAAGGATCAATGATTTGATGGATCAGCTGCAGTCTGCGAAGGTGTTTTCTAAGATTGACCTGAGATCTGGATATTATCAGATGAGGATCCGTGATGTCGATGTCAGTAAGACGGCTTTTAGGACTCGGTATGGACATTATGAGTTTTTGGTTATGCCTTTCGGCTTGACCAATGCTCCGGCAGCCTTTATGGATCTGATGAACCGAGTCTTTCGGGCCTATCTGGATCAGTTTGTGGTGGTATTCGTCGATGATATTTTGATATATTCTTCTTCTGAGGAAGAGCACGCCACTCATCTTCGGGTGGTGTTGCAGGTCCTGAGGGAACACCAACTCTATGCCAAGTTTAGCAAGTGTGAATTCTGGCTAGACAAGGTACACTTCCTTGGGCATGTCATTTCTGGCGAGGGCATCGCAGTGGATCCAGCCAAGATCGAGGCAGTAATGAATTGGAGCACGCCAACTTCAGTGACTGAGATCAGGAGCTTCTTGGGACTTGCTGGTTATTACAGGCGGTTTGTTCAGGGGTTTTCTTCGATAGCGGCCCCCTTGTCGAGGTTGACTCGAAAGGGAGTTCGTTTTGTATGGACCGAGGAGTGTGAGCGGAGTTTCACTGAGTTAAAGACTCGCCTCACTTCGGCCCCAGTGTTAGTGCTTCCATCTGGTTCAGGTGGGTTTGTGGTTTACTCAGACGCGTCCCGTCGAGGTTTGGGCGCAGTTCTAATGCAGCTTGGCAGGGTTGTGGCTTATGCTTCTAGACAGATGAAGAAGTCTGAGGAGAACTATCCCACCCATGATTTGGAATTGGCAGCTGTGGTTTTTGCACTCAAGATCTGGAGACATTACTTGTATGGTGAGAAATTTCAGGTTTTTACTGATCACAAGAGCCTGAAGTATGTGTTCACACAGAGGGACCTGAATTTGAGGCAGCGTAGGTGGATGGAGTTCATCAAGGATTATGACCTTGACCTTTCTTACCATCCGGGCAAGGCGAATGTAGTGGCAGACGCCTTGAGTCGGAAGACGGTCATGTCATACCTTATGATTCGAGAATGGAAATTATTTGAGCAGGTTGTGGAATCTTCCTTTCGGGTTCCATGTGAGGATGATAGACCCGTGTTGGCCAGCTTGACTGTGAGACCAGCAGTGTACCATGCTGTGATTAAGGCTCAGAGGGCAGATGTAGAATTATCGCAGATTCTCCAGAGACCAGAGGTGGAATTATGGGATGACGACACAGTCAGGTTCAGAGATAGACTTTATGTTCCGGCCGAAGAGGACATACTTAAGAGTGTCCTTGATGAGGCGCACCGTTCTGGGTATGCCATCCCGGGACCACCAAGATGTATCATTGTTTGAGGAGACACTTTTGGTGGCCTGGTATGAAGAAAGATGTGGCTGAGTATGTGGCTAGGTGCATGACGTGTCAACAGGTTAAGGCAGAACATCAGAGACCAGGAGGGTTGTTGCAGCCCTTGCCGATTCCGGAGTGGAAATGGGAGCACGTGACTATGGACTTTGTGATGGGATTACCTGCATCCCCTGGCAGGAGAGACGCCATCTGGGTTATTGTTGATCGGCTGACCAAGTCGGCACACTTCCTGGCTATTAGGAAGGACTGGTCAGTCGGTAAGCTGGCTAAGTTGTTCGTAGATCGGATCATCTCCCTGCACGGAGTACCCTTGTCCATCGTGTTAGATCGGGATCCGAGGTTTACTTCCAGGTTTTGGAAGAGTTTTCAAAAGGCCTTGGGCACGCAGTTGGCCTTCAGTTCGGCCTATCACCTCGAGACTGATGGGCAGTCGGAGAGGACCATTCAAACACTGGAAGATATGCTTAGGGCATGTTACTTAGACTGGGGAGGTTCTTGGGAACAACATTTGCCTACTGTGGAGTTTGCCTACAACAACAGTTATCATTCTAGCATCGGCATGGCGCCTTACGAGGCTTTGTACGGGCGACCGTGTCGATCTCCTCTATGTTGGTCCGAGATTGGTGAGAGGCAGGTTGCAGGGCCAGAGTTAGTTCAGCAGTGTGCAGAGGTTGCCAGGATGGTACGGCAGAGATTGACCACAGCCCAGAGCAGACAGAAAAGTTATGCTGATATCCGGAGGAGACCGCTTGAGTTTGAGGTTGGGGACCACGTGTTTCTCCGAGTCTCACCCTCCAAGGGTGTGATGAGATTCGGGAAGCGAGGCAAACTGAGTCCGCGATATATCGGGCCCTTTCCCATTCTTGCTCGAATTGGGGAAACCGCGTATCAGTTGGCCTTGCCACCTAATCTTGCAGGGGTGCATGATGTGTTCCATGTTTCTTTGCTGAGAAAATATGTTCAGGATCCATCCCATGTCTTGGATTTTTTGGAGTTGGAGATCGCTGAGGACCTGTCCTTCCCAGAGTTTCCAGTTCGTATTGAGGATCGCAGAGAACAGGTCCTTCGGAACAAGGTTGTGCCTTTGGTTAAGGTAATTTGGCAGTACCGCTCCAGGGGCGAGGCAACCTGGGAGTGTGAGGACGAGATGCGGGAGCAGTTTCCTTACCTTTTCTCGTAAGTTTTCTTGTGAGCTTGTATCTCTATATTTTGACCTGGTTAATTCTAGCAGGCAATTTCAGAGGTGAAATTCTTTTAAGGGGGGGAGAAGAATGTAAGGACTGAGGCTTTCGGATCCGGTTTTCGGGGTCGGACCCTGTACTTCAGGCTCCAGTGGGGCAGAGACTCTGTGATGTTTTGCGTCGAGCCCGCTCGACGCGGTTTAGCTTGTGCCACGTAGGTGCCACGTGGACTGGCTTTGGGCCGTGAGAGTACGGCCCTGACATGTCGTCTGAACGGCGTCCGCGAGGGACGACGCCTTTCAGACTGCGACCCTGGGTTGTCAGTGTACGGCGCCAGTCTTGTCGTCTGAACGGCGTCTTGGATGGACGACGCATTTCAGACTACTGTCAGAACGTTTCAGAGTCCTGTCAGAGCGGCCGTCATGTCAACTGATAGGCGTCCATACATATCGACGCGTTTTAGCCGGTCTCTGGTTAACCCCGCGAGCCTTCCCTCTTTTCCTCATTTTCTTCCTTCTCTCTTTCTCTCCACCCTACCTCCGACGACTCCGGAGACGCCCCTTTCCCCTCTTTCTTTCCTTCCACCACTTCGTCTTTCCCTCCAACTCCATCAACCACTTAGCTCTCGCCACTACCACCACCACTTCCTCCGCGGCGTTTACTCTCCGGACGGCGGCCGACGTCCCGGTGGAGTAAGGACGACCTCGGCGGTACCGGCGGCAGCGTGGGGCGAGACGGGCGGATGGCTTGGAGCTTGGAGGAGTTCAAGTAACCGATAGGGTGACGGTTCCCATAGTGTTGTGTTTTAAACCATGTTTCCCCCGTTTAAAGCATGTTATGGATCTTTGATTTTAGGGTAGAATGAGCATGTTAGGGGCTTTTCTTTGATGGGAATGGGAGTTTCTATGGATGTGGATTCATGATGGCTTGGTTTGCCGTCTTTCTCCTCTGTTTTTGGGGTTTTTGGGGGTGGAAAGGGAGCCCTCGGACTCGAGGCAGAACCTGATTTCTGGCGCTAAAACACGTCGTGCATGGACGACGCCTTTTAGAAGGGCGTCGAGCCATCACGACGCCTTTTAGACAGAAATCGTTCCACTAAGGCCCTGTCAGTTCGGGGATTCTGGCGCTGAAAGACGTCATGCTTGTACGACGCTATTTGGAATAGCGTCGGGACACCATGACGCCTTTTAAGGCAGAAATCTCCCGATTAAGGTTTTCTGTTAATTCCGGATTTCCTGTTAATCGGCGTCTGAGGATGTCGACGCCTTTTAAAAGGTGGCTACCTGTAGCGACTCCTTTTAGGCCAGATTCTGAGGCCCGGATTTCATGAACCAGTTTAGGGTGCTTGAATGGCGTCGACCTTGGGCGACGCGATTCAAGACAGAACCATACTAATCCATGCCAGTAAAATGTGTTTATACTGCTAGATAGTTGGTTAAATGCATACTTTAGTACACTCGATAATGATGAACTCATCGTGACCGGATGGCACCGCTTTGGATGTCGTGCGACTGTGGACCTCTTCCGTGACCAGATCGCACCGTGCCGTGTTTTATGTTTCGGTGGACCTAGAGTGACCGTTGTAGTGTTCTACACCCTGTGTCGGTGCGGAGGGACACAGCGCTGACGGGAGCAGTGGCAGGGTGACGCCTAGTGGAGAGGGTCACCTGGTGAACCTCGGGGTTAGCTAGCTTGTACCGGTGTCGGAGTGGTACCTTTTGGAGTGTCACTCGTGCTGGGGGAAGGAGTAACCACCTGAGCCAGTTGGGCCGGAGTAGCCAGCGTGCTATCCGAGGGGTTACTGTTTGGTCTCAGCAGGTCGGTGTTTGCTGGGGGAAGGAGTAACCGCCGAGGTAGCCAGCGTGCTATCCGAGGGATTACTGTTTGGTCTCAGCGGGTCTGTGTTTCCCACTTTCGTTGTGTGGTTGACGTGTTTTGAGGATACACTGATTACGGGTTCCCTGATAAATTGGAATTATGCATGATAATTATACTTCGAATGCATGTGATTCACATTGAAATTTAGGTGTAGTAATTACTGCTTTACTTGGTTACTATATCTCCGTTGTACTTTGCTCTTATGGGTGTGTGTGTGGGCAGTAGGGATCGAAGGATCCCTACTGAGTCTTTTCGTTGAGACTCACCCCTGCGGTTCTCAGGTGAGGACTCCCGACAGACTTAGCGAGGTGTATGCGGCTGTGTGTTGAGCGTTGACGGCTGTTGTTCCGGGGTATGCCCCGATGTAGTTGTTATTTTATCCCTGGCCTGTATGTATAATCTTTTCTTTTCTGTTGGAGTATGTAATTATTTGTTGTATCGAGTCGCATTGTAATAACTTTTAAATTTCTGCACTTTCCTTTCAATTCAATGCGATGTGAATGTTTAGGTTAGTTTATTATTTATTTCCCAGACTTACTTAGATCCTGGTTTGGTTCCAAATTAATGATTCGGTACCCATTTAGTAATCGGATCCCGGATTATAGGGTGGCGGGTCGTTACATATTAGGTATGTCAAAGTGGGAGGTGATCACCACAGTATTGTCATTATCATGTCGGATCATGGGGCCTTAGACAAAATGTGTAGATAGGGTCTAAGTCAACGGGTCCTGATTCTCCTTACACGGCGTCACCATGGTCTTCCACACCTTGTGACCGTTTTCACTTTATTGCTATTGTACGATGTTGTGCCTCACTTTCTCTGGCTTATAGCCCAGGCCATTCCCAAATATCATTCTACCATCTTTATCTGGCTTGGTTCTCCCTTGCAACTACATGCCCAAACCTTTCCCAGGTTGATAGCCAATCTTCATCATTATATTCTAGCCCGGGGTACTCATATACTTCCTCCTTTTCACGGTATCAATCGAATAGTGAGTGGGTAAGGTGGACTTCATCAGATCAGCCGAAGGTAGATAAGTTTGTAATACAAATAGAATGGGTTTTTGAACGTATGAGGGATTAGGAATGGGATCCACGTTCAGGAAATGGGTGGTAGCAAGAATGGGCATACTGGTGACTTTAATGGCACGCCCTTTGTAAAGAAACTTGAGGCATTGATGATTGATCGATAGGATAGCCTCAAGCAATTTGATATAAGGATGGCCAAGTATATCCTTTAGTGAAGGATCAATTTCAAAGATATGGAATTCAACTTCAAGATGACATACAGGGCCTAGTTCTACTTTCACGTAGACCATACCCAATGGTGATCATGTGGAGTTGTTATAGGCTGTGACTGAGATGGGTGAAGGTAGCCACTTCTCCTTTGGGATTCCACACAACTCCAGAGTTCTTGGTGGTAAAACATTGATAGATGCCCTAGTGTCCACCAAACTGGCGTCTATAGCCTTCTTGCAGATGTTAACAGTAATGCTTAAGGCCATATCCCGCACTTGCCAGGGATGCTAACTCAGATGAGTGGAATGATATGGATGGTTGCTCTCCCTGGGGTACCAGCAATACAGTAATCTTCTCCATTGGCACGTCTTCATTGACCATGACCCTTTGTAGATATTCCATCATGACTTCTTGGTGAGTCTTGGATCTCTTTATCAGTTTAAGCACAGAGATGCGTACATGGTTTTTGTCCAGGTGTTTCAACAAATCATATTGAGTGTCAGGTTCACTCCCTTCATTTTGTACCTCATCAACTACCTGTGACGGACCTTCCTTAACAGACTGCGAGAATACTTTGCTGAAGATCATGCCGCTCTAAAACATTTGTGGCTCAACAGTGGAAGGTATGGGTGATGCCTTAAGGACTGTTGGGTTGATGAGGGGCATTGATGGCATGAGCGGTTGGTTTGGTGTGATGGGTGACTGTGCGATGCGGATGAGGGGTTTGGTGGGTGGGTTGTATAGTGCTAGGGTAATCGGGTGATGGCATAGGGAATGGAATGCGTAGCAGTGGTTTAGATGGCATGATGGGTTCGTAGATGGGTGGAGGGTTATTTAGTGGCGATGGTTTTGGTGTGGTGGATATGGGTTTGAGGATGGCGGGTAGTGGAATGGGGGTATTAGGTATGGGTTGTGAGGGGGTTGATGAGGGTCTGGGAATACGGATGATACGGCGCGGTGGTGGTTCGGCAGTATTTCGACTATGGACTGTTAAATAAATGGATGAGGATTCTTCGACCCTCCATTGTTTCCCCCTATCGGCCTCAGATTGACTGTTCATGAGGATTGGGGCGATCTGATTTTTGGTGCTCCGGCAACGGATTTCGTATTATCCCCATGTTCGGCAGAGGTGTCGCCTGCTAGACCGGTGCTCTTTGAGCTTGTTGTAGCTGTTGTTGTTGTTGTGGTCTCCTTGCCTTTAAAGTAGTTATGAATTTTCCCCCCATCTCCTCCCAGTCTATGCCTCCTTGATCATTCAAGTCGTGGATATAATCTCTAAACTGAAAATAGGCATCCATAGTGTGCCTCGACTGTCAGTGGAACACATAGTAATGGGAGGCATCGGCATTCTAGGGCCAGATAGTTCTTTCCTTAGGTAATGACAGAGCATTCGCTGCCATGACTCTATTGAAAATGTCAGAGAGTGTCTTCGACAGTGGTGGATAGGATGCCCTCTTGGTACCTGGAGGTTTCCTCTGTTGAGAGTAGTCATTGGGTGGAGGAACCTGGTTGTATCCTAGTTGCTGCCGAGGTTGGTTAAAAACTAGCTGATAAGGTTGCTGGGGTGGCCTGAAGCCCTACTAGTTTGGTGGCCTTTACTCATTGTACTGTGCCGGCTGATTCCTTACATGCTGAGCATGATTGTTGTTCATTATGCCGACCTGCTCATGGATAAAGTACCTTCAGTGGTTGGACGCATGGTAGAAGAATTGGGAATGTTAGGCTTCCGTGGAGGAGTCTTATTGGGTCGGTGAAGATCGAACACACTGGAAAACATGGAATCCTTGAAGGCATTTTGGGCATAATGCGCCCTCTCATACATATCTGCCATGTTGGTCAAGTTGTTCAATGTCAAGACCAATTTATACAGCGGCGTGGCATTTGCGATCATCATTTTCACCTGCTCTAGCTCAGACAGGTGGTCTCTTATCTTTTCAACCATGGCTCACCATTTGTCGGCGAAAACCACAAAGTCCTCACCAGGCTTAATCTTTTCATTCACTAGATCTGTGATGGACAAGGTTGGGGCAACTTTGTCGTTATACCTTCACAGGAATTTTCTGGATACTATGTCGAAGTCTTCAACCTCACTAGGGTCCAGTGAGAAAAACCACTCCAAAGCTGACCCTTCCAATGACCTTATGAATACAAAGGTCAGTGACCTCTTATCATTATGCCTGTAACGACCCGCCATCCTATGACCGGAGACCCGGTCACTAAATGGATGTCGGCCCATTAACTGCGGGTTCACACCCGGATCTCACACAACACATCTGGAGGAGTAAGTGCTAAACAAGGCTAAATATAACATCTCACGGACTACAAGGTAAGCAAGTGCGCAAGAAGGAAAATAACAATGTCCGTATACAGTCCAACAATAATTACATGTCCAACAATCAAATAAGTACAGGCAGAAGGAAGTACAACAACATCGGGGCATACCCCGGAACTAAGACAGCTGCTGGTCCGCACACCAAGAAGACACCACGCTTCCGCTCGCCACGAGGTCCACACCTGAAACCGCAGGGAGTGAGCCACACCAGAAATGGGCTCAGTAGGGATCATCCGATCTCCTGCCTCCCACTCACACACCCACAAGTGTAACAACATGAATATATGGCAATTAAGTAAAGCAGTAAACATAGCACCCAACTCTGATATGAAACGTACGATAAGCAGTGTAGCAAGAACCATTCTAAGTAACCCGAAGAACCCAACACAGAGTCACGTCTCACAGCCAAAGTCCGCGAAGCGACCGAACCACACTGTCGACCGAAGTCAAACGTCGCCTCCCAACACTACCACCACAGCTCACGCCTGTCCATCCCTACAGTGTTCCGGGGCACTGTAGGGTGAGGCAGTGAGTCAAACTAGGACTAGCTGGAACCAGTGTACCGCCACTGCCAGCTACGTGTGCACACAAGCAGTCTAGACTACTGTCCTACCATCCGGATTGCCTCCACGCTAGGCCTCAGCGCTTCAGGAGGGCCCTGTGGACCGGCGAACCCCCGTCAAGCCGAAGCTACAGGAACTACCCACAACCCAAATCTCCCGGGTTGCGTCAGGCCAAAGGGCTAAGGGTACCACTCGTAACCTTGATCAAAGGTCACATCAGGCCCAGTGGCTAAAGGGTAAGCCAACTCCAACAGTACCACAAGCAGCTCCACAGCAAGAAACGCGCCGGAAGCTGTCACGACAAACAGGGAAACCCCGACCCGCTGAGGCCAAGCAGCAACCCCTCGGATAGCACACCAGCTACTCCGGCCCGACGGGCTCATGGTGGTTCTGCTTTCCTCAGCCTAAGGTGAAACACAGCATGTACCCCTTCTCCCACCGGTACGGCACAATGCCTCACAGACACCATGGCCCTTCTCCCATCGGCCCATGGTGACAGTCGGAAACCACAGTTATTCCGATCCACAATCGCATAAGCACACACACACATATAACATGATGTAACTCCATTCACGCAGAAGTCCTCAGTCTCATTGTACAACGTAAAGCATGCATTTGAACCATCCCGCCGTGAAACATGTATTAAATAACCAGAGTTAAGCATTTCTGTCTTGAATCGCGTCGACCGAGGTCGACGCCATTCAAGTCCCTCAGACAGGTTTATTGAAGCCAGTTTATTCCGTGAAACGCGTCGTCATAGGAAGTCGCCTATCTAAAACGCGTCCAGGTCCACAGACGCCATTCACACTAAATTTCCAGATTTACAGACCCTCACTCGGGGTGATTTCCTGCCTAAATGGCGTCATGATGGCCCGACGTCCTTCCGAAAGGCGTCGTCCATCCATGACGTCATTTTGCGCCAGAACCCCTATCTCGCGAAATCTCGAACAGGGAGGTTTCTGCCCTAAAAGGCGTCGTACTGCCCTGACGCCCTTCTGAAAGGCGTCGACCAGGCACGACGCCGTTTAGCGCCAGAAACATGGTTCCCTGGTTCGAACCGAGGGTTTCTCCCTTAACCCCAAATATCCCGAAAAGCCCCAAAACAAGAAGGGGAGGAAGAGGAATTCGTCTACCACAAGCATGCTACGAATCCACGATCACAAGCACAACCATTCCCACAAGGAAACCCCCTAAACATGCTCAATCTACCCCAAACACATCATGTCACGCCAAGGAAAACACGAACAACACATGCAAGGTTCGTCCCCCTACCGGTTCTTGAACTCCTCTAAGCTCCTCGCCGCCGACCCGCCGTACCGCAGACCGCCGCCGGTACCCTCGAGGACGCCGCCACTCCGCCGGGACGTCGGCCGCCGTCTGGAGATGGGAACGCCGCGAAGGAGGTGGTGGAGGTAGAGGTGAGAGGTAGGGAGGCTATGGAGTGGTTGGAAGAGGAAGAAGAGGAAGGGAAGGGGAAGAAGAGCGTCGGAGAGGGCGGAGAGGGCGAGGAGAGAGAGAGTGAAGGCGAGAATGAGGGAAGCCATTCAATGCGACAGGACGGCCGTACTGACAGCGGTCTGAAACGCGTCACTCTCCACGGACGCCGTTCAGACGATAGGACAGGCCGTACTGACAACGCTATGGCGCCGCACCTTGACATCGCAGAGGTCACAGTCTGAATCGCGTCGACCAACCTGGACGCCGTTCAGACGATGTGACCGGGGCCGTACTCTCGCCGCCCGAAACCCGCCCACGTGGCGCACACGTGGCACAACAACCAGCGGACCTAAATGGCGTCCACACAACCTGACGCCTTTTGAAAGGCGTCGAGCAGTGCTGACGCCATTCAGTCAGAAATCTCAAGACCCTCCTCAGGGTCTAAACCAGGGGATCCGGCCCGAACCCGACCCGAATACTGAACCCGAAACCTCAGTCCTTACAATCTCCCCCCCTTAAAAGAATTTCGTCCTCGAAATTTGTAACCGCTTAATGCTCGACTCAGCTAACCATCACACGCCGACACACACCAATAACAACAATCATTCTCACCAATCACCCACACAGGGTTCCAACACATTCGTGCCAAGTCAACTAAGATCCTCAACTCTGACAAAAGCCGATAGATCAAAAATATCCACACACTAGCAAGGCACAAATTACAAAACCGATTTCTCCACCAAACCCACTTACATACAAGTGCCACACGAGTTCACAACCACCATTGAAAAAGACAAGATAACAGTACTCTTCTAGCACAACCTCTCGGACCTCCACAAGGAGATGCGACTCCATCACGTCTCGAATACTCACTAACCGCTCGGCTCCTGACCTACCCGGTTCTTCTGGGGACAATTCCTCGCGAGATGTCCCTTCCGACCACAAGCGAAACAGCTACCAGTGATCAAGGGACATATTCGGTTGCCATGAAACCTGCTACATCGGGGACAACGATCCATAGCGTCCCGCCTCGCCTCCTGCTGCCAGCCGACCTCTGTCTCCACCTGCTGAACCGAACCATCCTCATCCTCGTCATAAGGTACCTCCTGGAACTCGACCTCAAAGGAACTCGGATCACCTGACGAAAAGATTGTCGATCTATCCCTGCTATGCTGCTTCCCTTGTGCTGAATGCTCCGATTCTCTCGCCGTGTGTTGGAACTGCATCTCCACTGCTGCCGTGCACTGAACTGCTGACGCCAGATCTTCACAACAACGGGCCGCCACAAACTCCCTCAGACCATGCCGAAGTCCATCCACAAATTTCTCCGTCCTAAGATCCTCACGCTCATATATGTGTGGAGCAAATCTTCCCAGAGCTACAAATTTCATCTGGTACTCTAGAACCGACATGTCATCCTGCACCAATTCCATAAACTCCCTTTCCTTGGCCCTACGAACGTGCCTCGGAAAGTACTGTCCACTAAACTCTCTCACGAAGCCTTCCCAAGGAATCTCTCTCAAAGGCCTATCTGGAAACATCAACCCCTTGATGGTAACCCACCAATCATACGCATCGCCTTTCAACAAGTAGGTTGCCAACAAGGTCTTGTCACTCTCAGCACATTCTAGAACATCAAACACCTTCTCCACTTCCTTAATCCACTGAGCTGCTGCATCTGGAACAGGTTGACCCGTGAAAGAAGGGGGCTTCAGTTTCAAGAACCGCTCCACTACCATGGATTGGCCACCTCAGGAACTGGACCCCTCACTTCCATCTCCCTATTGATATCTAGACATAGCCCCAGTCATAGCTTCCATAAAACGATCCACATTATGACCTTCTGCCCTCGAACCACCATCGTCTGCTCTCGAATCCCGAGCCACCGGAACTCTCCTCTTCGGCGCCATCGCTGCCCCACAACACGCAAATCGAACCAAAACACGCCAATACCTATCAATCTACACCAGCAGTCATCGCCTGTACCGACTCGTACTTATTGTTGGACAATAATATCTAACCTAGTTCACCACATACTCGACCAGATTGGGCTCTGATACCATCTGTAACGACCCGCCATCCTATGACCGGAGACCCGATCACTAAATGGATGTCGGCCCATTAACTGCGGGTTCACACCCGGATCTCACACAACACATCTGGAGGAGTAAGTGCTAAACAAGGCTAAATATAACATCTCACGGACTACAAGGTAAGCAAGTGCGCAAGAAGGAAAATAACAATGTCCGTATACAGTCCAACAATAATTACATGTCCAACAATCAAATAAGTACAGGCATAAGGAAGTACAACAACATCGGGGCATACCCCGGAACTAAGACAGCTGCTGGTCCGCACACCAAGAAGACACCACGCTTCCGCTCGCCACGAGGTCCACACCTGAAACCGCAGGGAGTGAGCCACACCAGAAATGGGCTCAGTAGGGATCATCCGATCCCCTGCCTCCCACTCACACACCCACAAGTGTAACAACATGAATATATGGCAATTAAGTAAAGCAGTAAACATAGCACCCAACTCTGATATGAAACGTACGATAAGCAGTGTAGCAAGAACCATTCTAAGTAACCCGAAGAACCCAACACAGAGTCACGTCTCACAGCCAAAGTCCGCGAAGCGACCGAACCACACTGTTGACCGAAGTCAAACGTCGCCTCCCAACACTACCACCACAGCTCACGCCTGTCCATCCCTACAGTGTTCCGGGGCACTGTAGGGTGAGGCAGTGAGTCAAACTAGGACTAGCTGGAACCAGTGTACCGCCACTGCCAGCTACGTGTGCACACAAGCAGTCTAGACTACTGTCCTACCGTCCGGATTGCCTCCACGCTAGGCCTCAGCGCTTCAGGAGGGCCCTGGGGACCGGCGAACCCCCGTCAAGACGAAGCTACAGGAAGTACCCAGAACCCAAATCTCCCGGGTTGCGTCAGGCCAAAGGGCTAAGGGTACCACTCGTAACCTTGATCAAAGGTCACATCAGGCCCAGTGGCTAAAGGGTAAGCCAACTCCAACAGTACCACAAGCAGCTCCACAGCAAGAAACGCGCCGGAAGCTGTCACGACAAACAGGGAAACCCCGACCCGCTGAGGCCAAGCAGCAACCCCTCGGATAGCACACCAGCTACTCCGGCCCGACGGGCTCAAGGTGGTTCTGCTTTCCTCAGCCTAAGGTGAAACACAACATGTACCCCTTCTCCCACCGGTACGGCACAATGCCTCACAGACACCATGGCCCTTCTCCCATCGGCCCATGGTGACAGTCGGAAACCACAGTTATTCCGATCCACAATCGCATAAGCACACACACACATATAACATGATGTAACTCCATTCACGCAGAAGTCCTCAGTCTCATTGTACAACGTAAAGCATGCATTTGAACCATCCCGCTGTGAAACATGTATTAAATAACCAGAGTTAAGCATTTCTGTCTTGAATCGCGTCGACCGAGGTCGACGCCATTCAAGTCCCTCAGACAGGTTTATTGAAGCCAGTTTATTTCGTGAAATGCGTCGTCATAGGAAGTCGCCTATCTAAAACGCGTCCAGGTCCACAGACGCCATTCACACTAAATTTCCAGATTTACAGACCCTCACTCGGGGTGATTTCCTGCCTAAATGGCGTCATGATGGCCCGACGTCCTTCCGAAAGGCGTCGTCCATCCATGACGTCATTTAGCGCCAGAACCCCTATCTCGCGAAATCTCGAACAGGGAGGTTTCTGCCCTAAAAGGCGTCGTACTGCCCTAACGCCCTTCTGAAAGGCGTCGACCAGGCACGACGCCGTTTAGCGCCAGAAACCTGGTTCCCTGGTTCGAACCGAGGGTTTCTCCCTTAACCCCAAATACCCCGAAAAGCCCCAAAACAAGAAGGGGAGGAAGAGGAATTCGTCTACCACAAGCATGCTACGAATCCACGATCACAAGCACAGCCATTCCCACAAGGAAACCCCCTAAACATGCTCAATCTACCCCAAACACATCATGCCACGCCAAGGAAAACACGAACAACACATGCAAGGTTCGTCCCCCTACCGGTTCTTGAACTCCTCGAAGCTCCTCGCCGCCGACCCGCCGCACCGCAGACCGCCGCCGGTACCCTCGAGGACGCCGCCACTCCGCCGGGACGTCGGCCGCCGTCCGGAGAAGGGAACGCCGCGAAGGAGGTGGTGGAGGTAGAGGTGAGAGGTAGGGAGGCTATGGAGTGGTTGGAAGAGGAAGAAGAGGAAGGGAAGGGGAAGAAGAGCGTCGGAGAGGGCGAGGAGAGAGAGAGTGAAGGCGAGAATGAGGGAAGGAAGGGGAGGCTCGCGGAGTCAATCTGAATCCCGCTAAAACACGTCGATCGAGGTCGACGCCATTCAATCCGACAGGACGGCCGTACTGACAGCAGTCTGAAACGCGTCACTCTCCACTGATGCCGTTCAGACGACAGGACAGGCCGTACTGACAACGCTCTTGCGCCGCACCCTGACATCGCAGAGGTCACAGTCTGAATCGCGTCGACCAACCTGGACGCCGTTCAGACGACGTGATCGGGGCCGTACTCTCGTGGCCCGAAACCCGCCCACGTGGCGCACACGTGGCACAACAACCAGCGGACCTAAATGGCGTCCACACAACCTGACGCCTTTTGAAAGGCATCGAGCAGTGCTGACGCCATTTAGTCAGAAATCTCAAGACCCTCCTCAGGGTCCAAACCGGGGGATCCAGCCCGAACCCGACCCGAATACTGAACCCGAAACCTCAGTCCTTACAATGCCAGAATGAAGATTCGTATAGGAATTCCTTAAGGTGAATGATGGGATTACCTATGCTATTATACTTTCTATACACTGGCATCTCAGAGGGTAGAAGGTGGAAGATTAGTAGAGTAGGCACAAATATTTCAAGAGCAGTCTTGGTGTCCATCATTCTCTTAAAATCCTTGAACTGCTCTTCCATCTGAGTAATCTCAGTAAGCAGAGTTTGAGTGATTGGATCTGCTGATTGAGCTGGTGGTGGTGATTGAAAGGTCTACCTCCTAGAATAACTAGGAATAGGAGGACAATAAGGTTGCGATCCGGTAGCATTCCCACTGTGCCCGAAGGCATTCTAGTATGTAGGAGTCAGCAGTCTAACTGGGTACCGCAAGCTAAATTGTTGATGGCCCAATGGCCGAAGAGTAGAAATGTGAAGGCCTTCCATGGCCTGAGTAGGAATCTGATGATGAACAACAAGATGAACCAGAGTATTTGGTTCATACGGACGTGAAGGGGTCTTCCCTTTCAAAATAGATTGGATAACCACAAGCTATCGAGGATCCACATGACTAGACAAAGCTCCCATAAGAGTAGCCAGATCATATGGAGGGGTGGATGAAGGCCCAGCTTGGTCTTGAGCATCTTCAAAAGTGGGGTTGGAAATAACATGAACATGGGATTGATCACCCATATTCGAATGGTACTGATCAAAGTTGGAATGACTTTGAGTTTGAGGGGCATAAGCATCTCCCTCATGTATGATTTGAAACTGATTAGAATTATAAGAGGCATAAGCATCTCTCTCATCTTCAGAGTAGGATGGTTCATAAATCTGAGGGGCATGAGCATCTTCCTCGTATTCAACCAGATTTTCTTGTTCGAAGGCAACCATATCGACGGTTCTACTTGAATGTAGCATCATAGTGTTTAATTAATCATAGAATCAAACAAGTTTGCACAGAGATTAACAACCAAGTGAATACTTATGCTGTTTTGGGAGTTTCTTGTTGAGTTAATTGAATTTTATGCACAGATTCCATCAGTAGGTAGGATCCTAGTTTCAGTTTAGTTTTCCACTGTTATATTCTATGATTCCACTCACAATGTTATGAAAACCTACCCTGTACTTCAATGGTACAACCAGCCCGATGAACAAAGTGGAATTCTCTACTTTTGGAGACTTACGGAGGTCTCAACACTAACCACTCTAGTCTGACCGAAGGACCAACCCAGTCAGAGAGAGGTAAGAGTGCCGAGAGGAGTGTTCCTATAGAAAGGGGAGAAAACTCCCAGTGCTAATGTCATGCGGCTTGGATGGCCTCTAATGTAATGTAATAAATACACATAGGTAACAGCAATGATCAAAACTCCAAGAACTAATGGGAAGACGGAAAACTACTGGAATCGCGTCACCTGGTCGTGACGCTATTCAAGACACTAACTTTTTGGTCACAGTGGCCCGGGCAGGCAGACAAATAGAATAAGTAGGCTGAATGACGTCGGGCTTGGACGACGTCCTTACGAAAGATGTCGCTCTGTCACAATGCTATTCAAGCCCAAAAAGCAGGGGCATTCCCTCTCAAATCAACAGGATGAATAGAAACCAAATACTCATGCGAAACATAGTTTAAACTGATTAATTACTCATACAAACATCAACGATATCAATTACAACAAACATACTTTTCAATCCACAAATCAAGCCAATCATAGGAGCGCAAAATCTTGCCACTAGGAGTGTGCACGTGGTGCACATAGGGAGGAAAATAACTAAGCAATCAACCAATCATCAATAATGCTCGAGGGACACAAACGGTGCACCGAGGGTGCCCAATGGAAAATAACAAAAGTAAAGAACAAAAGAATGGCAAGACAAGTCCCACCGTGATCGCCAAAAAATGTTAATGCTCAAATAATGTGTGCTGTTATCATGATATCATGTGTTCATATGATAAATATATCAATTTTAAAATTAAGTGTGTGATCGTCAGAAATCGAGGGTTTCAAAGGAATAAGTGATCGCTTACTAACCATGTGATTTGGAGAGATTGTAGTTCTTTTGTTCCTCTTCTTTGGCCGGACAAAGAAGAAGAGCCTCTTTGTTCTTTACTCTTGTTTTTTATTTTTTTGTTTCCTTTTCTTCTCCAAGCTTTCCAAAGCCTTCAATCCTTCTCTTCAAACCTTGCAAAAGACAATCAAACAAATAAGAAGGAAAAGATGATTAGAGCTATGGTAGTGTAGAATTTATTCTAACAATCAAATCTAACATTAAACTAACAAATAACTCACTTGTTTTAGTCTTTTAAACCCCTAACACATCGGTATATATAAAAAATATGATGTGGCTGTGTGTATGATGGAGTGATGTGATGAAATTCTAATTAAAAACAGTAATCTAACTAGATGAAATCCAATCCAACTAGAAAGAAACTAGAAAGGAGAAGAAAGGTTAGTTGGCCCCTCCATAGCCTTGGTCTTCAATGGGCTTCAAAGGAAGAAGAGGGTGAAGAAGATCAAGCACCAAAGCCTTCCTACGTTTTCCTCCAAGAGAGCCTTCAAACACCTTGTGGGAGAGCTCTAATCCTTCAATGGTCAATTTTTTTTGAAGGTCCAAAGGATATTATATTTATAAGAAGTGATTTTAAGGTGTTTTGGCTTTCAAAGGGCTCTCCCCCCGCACTCGGACTTGCCTTGAATATACTCTAGTCGAATTAGAAATCCATCCAAGTATGGAGACCGAATAATCTTGGCCAAATTATTCTTTCCAATAAACTGCTTGAAACACGGTGTACACCAGCGACGCCATTAGGCTAATTAGGAGGGGCCAAAATAGAAAGAAAATCTAGAAAGAAACCGTAAACAATTAGGAAACCTAAAATACTTCGTCTATGAGCGTCGTTATTTAGATAATTAGGAAATTAATTCGAATTAAAAATCAAAAATCGAGATGGATTCAGAGACCCAATGGCATTGTCCATGGGCGACATCATTTAGTTAAATCTATCTGAATTTAGGAATTTAATTCTGAACTAATTTCGGCTAGAAATCTAAATAGCGTCGGCTATAGTAGATGTGAATCAACGGATTTTGAGAAAAATTAATAAAAACTAATTAATAATTAAAAATTATACCATTTCGGAGTATTATAGTATAACATGAAATTTACTCAATATGAAGTCAAAACTAACGGGTCTACACTTATGTGGTATCAAAGTATCAACGGCTTGCAAGTTCATCATGAAGAACATTATCACTAGGTTCGAGATTCCAAGCACCATCGTGGCTGACAATGGACCACAATCTGTCATTCAAGAGCTAAAGGACCTCTACAACATATTTTTCTGCATACTATCCACAAGGTAATGGTCAGGCAGAGGCAACTAATAAAATCTTGATTAAAATCATCAAGAAAACATGTGAGTCTACCAAATATGCAAATTGGCTAAAAAGGTTTGTTGAAGCTCTATGGGGCTATTGAACTTCAATCTGCACTCCCACTGGGCAAATCCCGTATTCCTTTACATTTGGGATACAGGCGGTAGTTCCATAAGAAATCCTCGTTCAATCTTTAAGAGCACAATTAGATAAGGAGCATTCTATCGATGAGCGTCGTAATTCACTCCTTGCCCAATTGGAATTCTTAGATGGGAAAAAATGGGCCGCTGCTAATTATATCAAAATAGAATCGCATGTTTCTATAATAAAATGGTTGTTGAGAGAAAAATTCAAAGTTGGTGAGATAGTCGTAGAAAGAATTTTTGTAAAATTTGGTGGTCCATATTCTAAACTTCAACCAAATTAGGAGGGTCCGTATGTTGGAAAAGAAGTGTTTTTGGGTAATGCGTACAAGTTGGTTAACAGTGAAGGTCAGGAGTTGTCTCACCCTTGAAATGGTTTGTATCTTAAAAAGTACTCCTTTAGGTGTAGACTGGTATGGTGTTTGGACTAGTGGAAGCCAAAAGATTAATGTCTCAAATTCTTTCTCTAGTCTTTGTGGTTTAATCTAAAGACAATTTAGCACAGACTTATACTCGCTCCTTGAGTAACAAATATTGTTAGGTCCGAGGGAAGCTCAAGGCAACTAAGAGTGCAAGGTATTACTCATTCTCTTCTACTCGGTTCACGCCGAGGGTGTGAGGCTTTGAGATAGACTACTAACTCTGTCCACCGCCCTAGTAGGGGGTCGTCAAAAAAAGGGGGGAAAAATAAAACCCAAAATTAAAAAAATCCAAAAACCAAAAGTTAAAGTCAAATCAAAAGGCTGAACACAAACGAAAGGGAAAAAATCAAAATAGAATAACCCCACCAAGGCAAAATAAAATGACTGAACCCGAACATGCATTAGGGCAGGGGAGGGACATCCTCCTCCGTCTCTTGAACCCTCACATGAGCTTTCTAGACCATTTCTTCTCTTCTTCCTTAGGATGTATCCCAAGCTTAAGGAACGGTGGAGGCCAACTGAGTGTTCGACCACTATATGGGATCAAGAAGCGAGCACTCAATAAGTACGTTGTTTCTAGATTAGACTATCGAAGAATAAAGAAAGAATTAAGATTTTAATCGAATAAGTTTCTTTTGATCTGCATACCATGCCAGTATCTAGGTAGAATTGCCTTATTTCAAAAGCTAAAAAAAAAATTGAATATTCCAATACCCAAAAAAAATGGCCTTATTTCAAAACTAAAATAAATTGAATATTCCAAAACCCAAAAAATTGAATATTTCAAAATTCTAAAAAAAATGAATATTTCAAGATCCTAAAAATTTCAAATATTTTAAAAATTCATAAAAAGAAAAAATACATTTGTATGTCGCATTCTCACATGACTCATGTTTTTATTTTCCTATTTGCATTTGCTTGCTTGCATGTTGCATTTTCATATTTCCTACTTGCATTTCTTGCTTACATGTTGCATTTGCCTGCTTCGCCCCTTGACCTATTTATCAAGGATAGGGTCAAGGTAGTTGTTTATTTATTAGGTAAGGGGCTAAGCCAATAAAGATAAACTAGCCATTTGTTCAAGTGGAACACAGGAAGTACGTATCCAAAAGATAGGCATTATAAGAGAGGATAGAAGGAGTACATCACTATCCATTCATACACATCATGAAAGTTCACAAACCAAGATCATATACGTACATCATACATGATCATGATCATATCACAAGTCTATCCTTAGACATCAGAACAAAATGCATATCCATCGTGTTATCCATCACATCGTGGATGATCAAGATAAAAAACAACATCAAAGGATAGCCTATCAACTCTCACCCTAGCTCTTGGCCTCATCTCTATCATCGTCATCTCCCTGCTGTGGTAGTCGAGGTGGTCCCATGGATACATATGAGGTGGCTCGCCATCCTTCAGCTCCTATGTTGCTCGTGTACTCAAAAGATGTCACAATCATGCTCGTGCCCAGGGAGAAGACTCCATCTGCCCAATCTATCGAGCCTGCTCTCGAGCTCTCTGGTACCTCTCCTCGAACCACCAGGTCTCACGCTCACCCACTACTAGGTCCACCTTGAGGGACATGATTTTCCCCTCAAAGGTCTTCCTCTGGGCCTCACATTCCTCCCTCTCGCAGCTCCCCTCCCTCTACTCCATCTCCAGCATCAACTGGAGTCGCAGTAGGGCCTGGGAGAGATCACATGTAGGTAGCACTCCAAGTCGCGAATCTATGCAATGTTAGATTTGGCTATGGAGAACATCGACAAGGATGAATGGGTTCTCCTTGTATGCTAAGTAGAAACTAATCGTGGAGGCAAAAAAATGTGCAGAGAAAGAGAAAGAATAGGGAATCAAACACACAGAGACACAATCATTTATACTAGTTCAATCTCGTCCAGACCAACATCTAGTCTCTAAACAACCTACGGGAGTTCCACTATCCACAAGGTATCGACCCCTTGTTTGCCCAAGGTACAAATCCTTTACTGGTCAAACAACCACCTATCACTATAGGTCTTCCCTTTCAATCCGAAGGGACACAATAGCCACCTGTCGCTACAAGTCTTCCCTTCTAACTGGAAGGGGCACAATAGCCACTTGTCACTACAGGTCTTCCCTTCCAACCTAAAGGGGCACAACAACAACTATGAGTAACTGTGTTACAAGTATGCCTCTATGACAGACAAATATTATAATGATACACACTAAATAAAGAATCAAGACAATAAGATCATAGTGTAAAATATAGGTCTCGATCTTGTTTGCTGATATCCCAAGAGCTTTAAAGTTGCAGTGGATTGAAGCCTTTGCTCTAAGGATCTTACTTGCCCTCTTTTGTTGCAGAAGGAAGAAGACTGATGTTGGCGATTGATGCTTCTTGCTTTCTTGCACATCTACTTCTTCTGTAAGCTAAGCTTCTCTAAATAGTGCATTGTGGCACTCTTGCTCTATTTGTATGTGTGTTTATTTTGTTGTGCTCAATGCTCTCTGCCAATCTCACTTCATGTACCCTTCTTCCCTTTTTTTGTGTATCTAATCGAAGTCTGATATTTATAGGAGAATTTAAATTTCCAGCTTCCCTCCTATTTGTTGCAAGGTCTTTGACGTGAGTTTAACAAAAAGAAAATTTTAGTCTAATGTTAACTATCCTGAGTCTAACGTTAACTAATTTGAATCTAACATTAGCCGGTCTTGGTCAAGAGCAACATTAGCCTGTACAATCAGATACTTGAGAGAGAGAGAGAGAAATGATCAACTTAACTATTTTTTTTTTCACTTTCTATGATGCCTGTAGTTATGTCAGTTTTCACCAAGCCCTGTAAGTAAAGCTGAGAAAGGAAGGTTCCATTTGGTATTTTGACCAGTGGGTAGGTGAGTCCAGAAAGGTACAGTATTGACAGATATTTTCTATGACAAAAATCTTTTTCTTGATGCTAGAGTTTTAATAGTGCCACATGAACTCTATTGATAATTAATTGCAACAGTACAAGAAATATAATTTTAATCCTTTCACGTGGATCTTTAAGTACATGATTTGAACGCTAGTTAAAATTCACTTTCACTTAGAGCAATCAAACAAAAGAAATAATAATTTTACTACAAGTGATTGAAGATTAGAAGTACAGCTTAGTCGCAGTCAAAAGACACGTTGCAGAATGGGCATGATTGATTTAGTTATCTAGCGCATAGTTGAAGCATGAGTATATAAGTGATATGTAGATAACTAAACGATAATCGATTAGAGAAGCAAACTAAGCAAGAGGGAACTTCATTCTGCCAATTGATTATCAGTATCTTCTAATGAACAATAAAAGTACTGAAATAAATAATTGAAGTAATCGATTTCATGACTTTATGCAATAATTGATTTAAACTTAATTCTATAATCGATTATAGACAAAGGATATTCACTCGTTCAATAGATACTCAATAATTGATTTCAAGGCTTGGCACGTAGTCAAAGAAGGCGTGTGATCAATTTGTATAATCGATAGGACTTAATCGATCTTGTCATTTTAACAGTAATCGATAACTTCATCAATTTTTGTTTCTAGTGCTTTTGACTATATAATTGATTAGCGATATCGATTGACAAAGGGGCGCTTTAATCGATTTGCTATATGGATTGCCAGAGTAACTCTATAATCGGTTAACGATATACAAGCGCTCAATACCTCTAATCGATGAGACTTATAGGCTCGATCGATTAGCGATAGGAAATGTTGATCAATTATGAGTATAAAGCAATTTGAGAGTTTAACACTGTTAATCGTTTAGCAATAGAAGGCTTATCAATTTTCTGAATAGATTTCGTGAAGTACAGAGAGATGATTAAGTCCATGATTTGAACAGTGTTCTACACTAGCAATATGGTCAATGACTTAACTAAATGTAGATCAACTATAAGAGATATATGTGAATTTTTACTTTATGTGTGTCATTATTAAAGCATGATGTGGAGAATGTTCTAGGTTCCAAGATGTGTCATCATCAAAACATGAGAACTAATTTTTTGGAGGTGTGTCATTATCAAAACTATGAGAGCTGGAATATTTGCAATGTGTCATCATCAAAACTAGAAAAGAGTTGGAATTTCTAGGCTAATCATAAGGATTAATTCAACAATCTCCCCCTTTTTGATGATGACAACACTTCTCCAACATTTTCAATAGTCTACAGGATTTTTAAATTTTTTTGAAAAAATATAGCATAAATAAGATCCCCTTAATAAGATACCAATGTGCACTAACCATATAACGATATGCATGAAACACATATGCACATATAGACAGAATATTACATAATGATATTCATATAAACAGAACATAAATGTAGACCTATAAAATATTGGATATAAGTCGCTCTCCCTTTTTGTCATCAATCAAAAAGTGTAAAAAAAGGATGGAATTGTAGAGAAAGAAAATGAAGGGTCGGTTTGGTCTAATTACTCCCCCTTAAAGTATGCTTCTACAGATTGAAAAAGAGCAAATGTCCATAGAAGGATGCAAATGGTGCAAAGAAGAATGATATATGTGTTTACATGGCCACCACAAACTCCAAAATGAGCTCCTTCCTTAACCTTCCAAAGCTCATCCTCATCTAGACATTTTAAAAGAACACCACTGTAACAATCTGCCACCCTATAATCGGGGATCCGCTTACTAAATGGGTACCAAATCATTAATTTGGAGCCAAATCAGGATCTAGATAAGTCTGGGAAATAAATAATAAACTAAGCTAAACATTCACATCGTATTGAATTGAAAAGGAAGTGCAAGAATTAAAAATTATTACAATGCGACTCGACTCAACAAATAATTACATACTCCAACTGAAAAGAAATAATTATGCATACAGGCCAGAAAATAAAATAACAATTACATCGGGGCATACCCCGGAATAGCGGCTGCTGGCGCGCAACCCAAGACAGCACTCTCCTCGCTACGCCTGCCTGGAACCCTCACCTGAAAACCGTAGGGGTGAGTTGTTGGGTTCTCGGGTTTCTCCGGATCTCCCGCACAGCGGAAATAAAATTAAAAACATAGATCCATTCCCTTTTCGAGAATCGAAAAAACCATATTATCGGATAATTAGTTCTCACCATGTGCGGATTCGAATCCGCAACCATTCGGTTCCGTCGATGCGACACCGCAAGCCGCGCAAGCGCCCGACCTCTAGCGAAGTCCACGCGATCCTCCTCGTGACGGATATCCTCACGTTCCTCGTTCTTCGCAGCCCATGAAACCTCCGCCAGTCGCCGCAATGATCGCTGCAACGTGCAGACGATTTCCCGTCAAACAGGAGTCGGAGAAGCAGCGGAGCATATCTGGATCTGTCTGGGACGCTAGAGAGAGAGAGAAACAGAGGAGGGACGGCTAGGGTTAGTAGCAGCTTGGCCTGCTCAGCCCGTTCGCTATGTTTTCTACTAACTGTACGATTTTTCATAAAAACCTCCGATTTGTATAAAACCCACTTATTTATCCATCGCCCCGAGAATCATTTGCGTGTGACCCTCTAGGCCCAATTACCAGTCCAATTAATGGCCCAACAAGCCCAGTGACTCCTCACTGGTTTTATTAATCAATTAATAACCCTTTATTAATTAATTAATCAATCGAATTGATGTCGCACATCGAATTCGACCGGGCCTTCAATCATGTTGGGTGCCAAGCAACACTGCGTGAACCCGGAAGGTATTGGGGTTAAGTAACCCACTCTTGGAACCTTTCCGCCGACAGTTACGACGTAGATATAATCCTTCATTCGTACAATGCTCTCGAGTCAACTCAAGGTATGGCGTGCTGTCAAACCCTAACCGGTCGACTCACTTGGATTGGATGCCGCTGATAAATATCGGAAAACTCATTTCAATGATGGCAGTTTCTATGTGTTTACTCGAGATCTGTCACCATCTAATGAAAGGACTATTAACTACGGCATCATGATGCCATGAGATTGGAATAGAGGAACGGTGTAGCTATCCTCCCATTTACCCGGGAGCACATTCTTACTCTACTCTGTCACGTATTGATAGTAAAGCTTAGACCAGGGATAATGGTCCACTGTGTTTACCCGGGACTATTAAAGACCTGGGAGCCGAAATAAAATCAGATGTTGTAAGGAATTGCAATTATGATGAGATGGTTGCTCTAAGACAATAGTATGATATTATGTGTTTACCCGAGGTCATACTATGATCCTTGGAGATTCTGATCCTCACTAGGAGACCGTCTGAGTCTTCCGTTCTGTATAATTGAAGGTTATACAGTCCGTCAAAAAATAGTGGGAAATAATTTAAAATAAAAGACCATAATTGACTTATAAGAACTATCTGCTTAAATCTTTCCTTCGTTCACTAAAATGTCGTCTATTTGAGATTTTGGCATATTGGATGCCAATACTTCTCATATTCAGACTGACTAGAAAACTTTAAAGAATGTCTTTAGGGGTAAGTGAAAGTCACTATCCTAATCAGATATTATGAATCCTCTTACTTAGATAGACTAAGGTGAAGAGGTACTCATGGTATGCCTTTTAGGAAGGCAATGATTGTCATGAAATCTCTTATTTGGATAGACCAAGATGAAGAGATATTTATGATGTGCCTTTGAGAAAGGCAAGTGGTAAGATTTTATACGATCGAACCCACACATGAAAAGGATAAAGGAAAGTCAGCCGAGATAAAGAAGTAGCAGTTCTTCCACTGTGACCAATATAATGATGTTGATAAAGGCAAAACGAATATGAAACTTGAAAGAAGTTTCAAATATTCTTATTATCAACTTTTGCATGTCTATTGGAGAATTAGCATACTAATATGAGATATTGGAAATGACTCTCTGATCTGCGATAGTATGTAGACTTAGAAAAATAAAAGAAAATCGAGAAAATGCAAGTGTTGAGTTAGACTTAACAATTGTTCATGATATTCATATGTTATTGTCAGACAGTAAATCTTTAGTTGTTATTTAGTTATATAATATGAAACTTCTTTCAAATATGAAACTGAATAATTGTTATTTAGTTGTATAATATATATCAAGAATTATAAAAGTGAATAACTTTGACTGAGAAGTAACAATAGTTGTTCGAATCAGACAATGCACTATACATTCTTGATGTGACATTTCATGAGATGAATGTTCACAGCCTCCTATAGAAATGAACTGTGTGAATCCTGATTATCTATGGTATTGTACAAAGGGTTGTACAATAAGAATTTATTGGTGCTAATACATATTGATGTAAACAGCTCAATATCCTCCCAAGGCGAAAGATAATAACTCCCATTGACTTACCTTATAGTTTACTCTTGGAATGATTCGACTGTATGTACTTACTGAAGTACAAGACGAATACATCTAAGAGATTAAGGTATAAGATCAATATGAAGTATTAGAATTTTTGATTTGATCAAAGAAGTTAATACTTAAGTATATGATTCACATAAATCATTAAGAGGATAATTGTATCCTCGCTCGATTGATCCTCATTGTACATCATAGTAATATGATAGAATGAGAAATTACACCTTATTAAGATATGGTGCAATATATATATTAAGATTTGCCTAATTCTTATCCTTGTAAACATGAGTATGAACATAAGATGTCCATACTTTAAAGATGGTTCCAAATAAGTCAGTGTGTGTCCATATAAGATATGGAAACCAAATTCATATGGGATATGAATTATAAATAAGAATAATTATCGTCCTCAAAGCTGTCTTCTATGAAGAGGAATATGTCCTCAAAGAAGACAGTGGGAGCAGATAAAAGTAGAAGATGGTCTAGATCCATAAGTTAACATAAGATTATTAGATAATTTTTAGTTGTTTGGAACCACTCATAACACAAATGAGAGGAGCTCAAAGATATAGATTATGATCTAAAATCTATGATGATGCTCTCTGTAATTACAACTTTAAGATTGTTAAGAAGTTAAGAATTTTAAGGCATAGTCCATAACTACTATTGAGTTCAAAACTTGATAGTATTACTAAATGGTATTCTACCTATAGCAAGCAAACATTCAAAATTAGAATGAATGAACTACTTAAAAACTTATGTGGTAAATTGATGAAAATAGTCAATGTCAAAATATTGACTTAGACAAATTTTTCTCAGTAGTTATCATTAATAAGTTTATTAGAATTCTACTTGCCAATACTACCTATCATAATCATGAGATGATAACAGTTGGATATTCAAAGTGTTCTTTCAATGTGATTGAGGTAAAAATATATATGATACGCCTTTAAAGCTTTTAGAATGTCAAGGAAGCAAGTTATGATTTCAAAGATCATTTTGAATCAAACTGAAGCTTCCTAAGTTATAATAAAAGTTTTGACTTAATGGTCAAATACTACATGATCATTGAGAATGATCACGGATTGTGTATATTCAAAGAGGACAGTGGGAGTACAGTCGCTTTAGTAATGCTTTGTTATAATAATATCAAAATCATTGAGAATGACTTCAGGATGTTACTATTAGTAAAAGCATTATTAACCATGTTTTCCTCTATAATAGGCTTAGTTATAATATCCCACGTGTTGGAAATATGAATCTATTAAGATAGATCGGTGGAAATATTGTATTGACTTGTATATCAAGATGCTTGGCCTAAATTTCATAATAAGTCTCAATTGTTGAGATATAGAATTTATTCCATTAAAGAAAATGTTCCTTAAAGGATACAGGAGTGAAATGCATCATTAAGCACTTGAGAAGTGCTAAGGATGCACTCACATATATGGAGAGGATGATTTGAGATTATGAGTTCACACTGACTCAAATTTCAAGTCAAATAATGGATTCAACCTTCTAGTAGAAAGGAATGGATTGGAAGAGTTCCAATCTAGAACACGATATTAAAGTGACGACATAAACAAGTAATACTGTTATTAGAATAGTATGGATGAAAAGTTCATCCCGTTGTTGTAGGATAACAGTGGGAGCGATCAATTGTGTGATCGAGCCATGGTCTCTTCAGAAGTTACAGAACATTCTGAGGCTCTTTCACAAGTTCAGAGACAAAGGATTAAGAGGAAATAACGTAATGGAAATATTCCATTTATAGATAATTTAGCAGATCCCTGACCAAGTCTTAGTCATAGACTTTATGTGAGCATCACCTAGATTTCATGGAGATCAAATGCGAAGGTGATTGGCTTGAGTCCAAGTAGGAGATTGATGGATATAGGTGTCCTCTACGCCAATCATTAGGTATCTATTTCAATCTAGTTTACTAATCAATGGCATTAAGTTCATTATGTAGATTGGCATATTAATAATTGCGCATAACGAAGTCTACGAATATGTGCAATAGTCATCAGATTATGATGAGAGCATAATAATGAGACTAATGACTTATAAACACATATTCTCAATTGTTCCTAGTTGTAGGATGTTTGAGAAGGACATCAAACATCCAGTAAGACTAGTATAGGTTATTCCAGCTCATATGATGAGGGTGACTGATCTCGTTAGTTACTTGTGTGGAGACATAATGGTAAACCTGTAGGTGCTCATTGGGGAATGAGTTCACTGAACTGATCCGACATGAATTGCCGAATGGTAATTTACCTGACTGTCAATTGGCTTGATTCATCGTCACAGTGGCGTCGTTGATCCTTGGACTGGAGACACCAAAGACACCTTGTCGGTGGACTTCTGTACTTTGACCTTGACCTACGAATCCCTATCCACGGGATCTCTAATAATCAAGGATCGGGTCCAACGGAAGACCTTCAAAAGTAATTGTGTGTTCAATAAAGGATCGTTCGCTCTTAGGTAACTGGAGAGAGAATGCTCTAGAATAGATCCGTAGGAGTCTCTTGCCAGAGCAGAAACAATATCACAAAAGATGTTTTCGGATATTGTACAGCGGAGTCTGATTCAAGTGAGTTGACTATCTAGGGTTTGACAGTTGACCATACCCTAAGTTAACTCGAGAGCATTGTGCGAATGAAGGATTATAGCCACGCAGTAACTGTGGACGGACAGGTTCTATAAGTGGGTTGCTGAACACCATTACCTTCCGGATCATGCGGTGTTGTTTGGCACCGAACTTGATCAAAAGTCCGACCGAATTTACATGCGATGTTAAATTCGGCTAAGTAATTAGTTAATATCTAGATATTAATTAATTAAAATAAGTCAATAACTAGTTATTAGACCTAACGGGCTGAAAACCGGACTGGTAAATGGGCCTAGAGGGTCACATGCAATAAGATTCTCAGTCGGTGGTACATAAGTGGGATTTATATTAACTCAGAGACTTTTGTGAAAAGTCGCGCCGACTTAATATATATACGCGCTATTGAGAAACCCTAGGCCAAGCTCTAGGATTTCCCCATGCTGGCCGTCCCTCCCTTTCTCTCTCCTCCTTTAGGCACCCCATTCGAGGCGCCGGAACAGTCTCCGTCTTAGCCACGTTTGATTCCTGAAAGTCGGGAATTCCCGTTCGCGGGTTTCCGAACATCGTTGCGGCAATGGATCTTCAGCGAGCGAGCTGATACGGACGAGGAAGCGAGGACGAACCACCGCAGAGGATCGCGTGGATACCGCTGGAGGCCGGACACTTATGCGGCTCGCGGCATCGCCTCAACAGAACCGAGATGGAAGCAGATTCGAATCTGCGCATGGAAATCGGATTACTTCCCGTTAGTTTTCGGTTTTAGTTTTCGTTCCGAATTGGATCAACGGGCATCGGGCGGGATAATTTTTGTTCGTCGTTTGCGCTGCGTTCTTTGCGTCCCGCACGGATCCCAACATAAGCCTCCCGGCGCTCCAGTCCCGTGCACTCCAGGCCCAACAGCTCTTGAGCCAGTCCGTAGTAGTGGGGATACGTGTTCCCGCTCACCGCCCGACCTTCTACCCGATGGTCGGTAATCCTGCACACATCCTCGAGACTAGGGACCATGTGTCCCCAGGGCATTAGAAATGCTCTGCTCTCAGCGTGCCACCTCTCCCTAAGGACTTGGAGCAATACCAGGTCGATCCAAAAGGGTTCTATCTCTAATATCTCTCCAAACCCCATCTCCGCCAGTCTCGCCTTTTGGAAGTCCGGGAGACCCCGGCGGGCAGCCACCACCAGGTCTTAGGAGATCTTGGTCCTCATTGCACCCTGCAATTTTCAATCAGGATCCTCATTAGAACACTAATAGGCAATTTTTAAATACATTTGGAGAATTAATCACCTATTTTGAATCACGTCTGGATACATGGACGCGTTTCAAAAGACGTCCCTGTCCCCAAACGCCTTTCACTACAGGTTCCCAGAACCTGTGGCCGGCTCTTTTCTTCCCCTAAAATTGAACTTAAAAGCGAGGAGGAGAGTTTTTCAAGGCTTACCAGACGTGGGCCGGCCTCCTCGGCCCGTGCCGCTGCCTCCTCGCCTTTGGGAGCCTCGGGAACGTCACCGCCTCCGCCAAGACCCGGGCTTCGGGAGAAGCCTCCTTAGATGCCTCTGTCCTCGCCGCAAGGAGGGCGAGTCGCTGTCATTTCCCATCCGCGCCGCTCGGCTCGCCAGACTCCATGGAGAGCTCGAGAGAGGGTGAGGGAGAGAGTTTATGAGGGAGATATAGAGCTAGAGAGAGAGGATGAGAGAGAGGTCGCCGGAGTGAGGAGGCCATCGGAGAAGTCGCCCACCGTCGGAGGGAGTTCGCCGGAGAGCAAGGAGAAGGGAGGAGAGAGAAGGTAAGAGGAAGAACGAGGAAGAAAGGAGCTCCGGCTTGCAAGCCCCTGTTTGAATTCGTTAAATCGCGTCTTAGGATAACGACGCCTTTTAGTGGTGCACAAATTGAGGTGGCAACAAGAATTTTTGAAATAAGTGAAACACGTCCCCCTAGGGCGACACCTTTTTAATTTTACTGCCTCTTCCACACATAGCCGTACCACATATAGTTTGAACGAATTACTATTCGCGTCTTTTAAGGATGACGCTATTTAGTGGATTAATTATTGGAAATCTCTGAAAAATCGAAGAGAGAGAACTTAAAGGCGTCTTTCTGACAAGATGTGATTCAGGGTTCTTTTGAGGATGGATTTTTAAATTTGGAAATTGATTAAGATTGAAAAGCGTCTCTCTAAGTCGACGCGATTTGAATTAACTGAACCCGAGAATGCATATTTTGAGGAAAAATCATAGTCGCATGTAAAGAAAAATTACAAGAAAATTGCAAAGCATTAAAGAAGAATTGCTATTATATTAGAGAACGATTTATTTTATTGAAATAAAGTCAAAATACATCAAATTGGAAAATAAAGGTGAAAAGCTTTCAAGGTCGAATTTTCTTGAGCTCCTTTACATATGATTTCCACAATTCCTTATTGGCTTCATAAGGAGTTTTCACACAATGGGTGAATCCGATGTTCCAAAGAGTTTCAATGAGTTCAGTCGCCATGAAGTCTTCATCAGTACCTAATACCCGTTTCTTGATTGAAGAAAGAGAAGATATTTCTGGAAATTCATAGCGAGGCATGCCAAGCTGAGGATGACACCGATGTGGATTATAAAGGACGAACTCGGTCGCCTCAATCAGTCAGAGCTCTGTGCCCGCACTACAGCATACTCGAACCGCCTTTTCCATGAGAGCAAGTGGCGTGGATTCGAATCCAGTTCTTGGCATAGTCTTGAAATGCCAGTCAACTCGAGTCTTGAGGTTAGGCACTCGATTGGTCATGTTATCATTGAACTTCACAATGTTGGCAATATGGAAGATAGGACTGCGCAGATATGTCTGGGATATGCTTGGAACATTCTCCTCATTATGGTTGAACTTGAAGTGGAATTCCACCTATAGAGCCAAGAGGAGCATGCTGTCATAAGGAGATTGATCCGTAGAAGCTGCAGAGAGTCCACTATAGAGGTAGGCTAGAACTGTTGTGCTAATCTGCTTCCCTTCAAAAATCCCATTGATTGCGCTGATTTGATCATCTTCTAGAACATTATCTTAGGCAGGGAATAGTTGAGCTCCAGCTAAGCACGCGGTGAACGCCTTCATCACGTTCTTTGTATCTTCATCCTTAAGGTCTTCTATCTTCTTTAGACTCCATTCAGCTAATTTAGTAAGATTGATCCCTTTCTTTGTAAAACAGTCTTGAATTTCCTTTGGGTTCTTCATGACCTTTTCCAATAATTGTTGACCTGTGATTCTTTCCTTCATGAATATCATCTAACTCAAATTAGGTTCATCATTGTTGACCTTAAGCTTAAGAAGGCCCAGTAAGAGTTCGGCTTCTTCTAAGAGAATAGTGGCTTCGAATCTGACAAAGAGGAAAGTATGAGTTTGCGGATGCCATAGCTCGATCAATGCACCCATTGCAGCCCAATCCATGAGTGTGCTCTTGTAATGTTTGGCATGAATTATCAATCCTCGGATATGCCACTTGGATATATAAGATTACATGGAGAGATTGATCTTGTTAACTAGCTTTTGGACCCATGGAAGTGAAGAAAATCTTCTTGGACCGGGGAAGAAAGGATATCCCTAAAAAAATTGAAAAAATTCCATCATATGTAGTACGTGTAGAGAATTGCATAGAAAGAATTGATTAGAGGAGAGATTAGCTTACTTGTAAGTTAGGATCTCGCCCACTTAGATGATCCTTCACCTCAGAAAGCTTTTCAATCACCTTTCTCATCCTCTTATTTGAAGAATCTTGTGTAGAATCCATCTTCCTTGACTTGGTTCTTCACCTTTTTCCTTGAGTCTTGAAGAGAATTCTCTACCTTTCCCTCTTGATTGCTTGTTGTAATGCTTTAATATGAAGAAGGAAAGGTTTTATAGAGTGATTTGCGAGATTGGAAATCCCTTTCCGAATTGGAAGAGGGATGTGCATTAAGGCAGGCAGAGTTCGGATTGAAGTCAGAACAGAGAGCAGTTTCTGTAATTTAAATGGCGTCTTGACGGGGTGACGTTATTTAAATGACGTCTATGAATAGAAACGCCTTTTAATCAGGTTTCTGAATTTTTGTTATTTTTTTGAAAATCCATAATTCCATGATATATAATTTGCTTGAAGTTACTGATGAATTTTTGAGTGCAGGAAATAGCAGAGAACTGAAGATGAAGCTGAGAATTTCACTAAGGCCCCACTGTGGGAGTTAATGAGTCCCAACCGTGGCTAAAGAGATGGTTATCTCTATTTCCTGTATTATTTTATGTAATTAATTTACATTATCATTACTATACGATAAATATTTATTAGATACATCAAGGACCTTGTGATTTTGACAAAATTGGAATTTGAGTTTTCCTTCAACAAAAGTAATGATAATTCCAGAGAATTCTTAATCGTATGGATAGGCCGTTAGATTGTTAATTAATGAGGACGATGGTTCCACTTTTGTGAAACAGTACGTGGATAAACGAGCTTCGACTTAGCACTGAATTACAAAACCGGTATCTTGACTCATTAATGACAAGTTAACAATATTATCCTTGATTAATTTATATTTTATTTTATTTTATATTTTCCTTTTAACCCAGCATGCATCATGTAGGACTTTGATATAATTGTGATAAAAATTCAGTCTTGATTAAATTTTAAACCATTGATCCAATAAATTCCAACGTGACATGCATATTCCATTCTGAGTTGAGTATCTTGATTATCTTTGTAGTTCGCTTGAAGATATCATCGGAATTTTATCTTTTCTTGAATTTCTCACCTAACATTTCTTGTTTCCTCTTAAGATTTATCATGGTTGCAGCACTTCCACATTGGCTGGTAACCGCTCTTCATGACGAAACCTGTAGGGTTTGTGACCTAGGGTACTTCCCAATCGTGGAAGTTGATCGACCTTTTGTTTACTTTGTTTCCTTCATCCAGATAAGATTGATTCCATTGATCTCTTTGAGTTATCTTCACTAATTGTTTTGAGAAAGATTCTCATCATGTGATGTTTAGAGCGTGTCACATCACACCTTAGCATTAGCTTTTCAGTATATTTTATTCCTTAGCAAAGTCAATGCTAAGGTGGGACAGCTGTAGACACGCTAATTTTTATATCATATTGAGTAAATTTCATGTCACTATAATAATGCTTCAGAATGGTCTGATGTTTAATCATTAATTAATTTTATTGATTTTCCCTCGAAATTTGTTGAATCACATCGCTGCTGCGCGACGCCATTTGGATTCTTAGCAGAAATCAATTCGGAATTAAAATTAGTAAATTTAAGAGAATTTAATTGAATAGCGTCACCATTACACGATGCCGTTTGAGTCCTAATCCGCCTAAGTTTACTATTTCTAATTCTAGTTAATTTACTAAATTATCTAAAGCACGTCGCGTATACACGACGCATTTTAAATTTCCTAATTGTTTTCAGTATCCCTTTCTGTATTTATTTCTATTTTGGCTGCATTAATGAACTAAAAGGCATTCCCCTTGAATGACGCGTTTTAAGAGTTTCCTGATGAGCATGATTTAGCCGAGATGGTCTGATTCTAGAGGTTGGAAGGGTTTCCAATTTCCTTCATAATCATCCAGGGTAAGTCCGAGCTGCGGGAAAGTCCCTTTGCAGGCCAAAATACTCTAAAGTTACTTCTTATAAATACATGTGGACATTGACCTTTGAAAAAGGTTGAAGGTTGGCAGTTAACAATTGGTTGGCAATTAGTAATCTTGAAGCTAAAAACAAGGTGTATGAAGGTCCTCAAGAAGAAATCGTGGATAGCAAGAAGGATTCTCGTTTCTTCATCCTTTTCCTCCATTGAAGCTCAGGAAGATTAAGGCTTTCAAGAGGCCAAATCAACCATCTTATTTTCTTTAGTTTCTTTATAGTTTCTTTTTCCTTTGATTTCTTCATTGTATCAACTCATCACACACACCCACTTTATAATTTCCAAACCTACACTTCCTTTAGGGGTTTAAAAGAAAACCACAAAAGTAAGTTCTTTTAATTTAGTTGCATGTTTAGGTTCTTAATTAGAATAAATACTATATTATTTTTGTTCTAATCATAGTTTTATTGTTTGTTTGATCTTTCACAAGGTACAAAAGAAGAACAAGAGTAAAGAAATAGAAGGCTCTTTTCTTTCGGCTGGCCGGAAGAGAAGAACAAAAGGACCCCATATTTTACCGATTCGCAAGCTTAGTAAGCGATCACTTTTCCTTTGAAACCCTCGGTTTCTGGCGATCACAATTCTTTTCATATTGTTAATCATAGTAAACACATGATAATATGATGAACACACACCGTTTTTTAGCACTATAATAGCTTCACCTTTCCATGAGTTTTATCGCTGAAGAACTCCTTGTAGTTCCTCTTCCATTGACTATTCTGCTTACAGTAGAAGCAGTCACCTTTTACTATTCCTTTGCCTTTGTCCTTCGACCTTTTATCGTATGTGATCATTTCTGCCTTAGGGGCATCCAATGCCGGTTCAGCAGGAGGATCAACTCCAAGGACGTAGGTAATGTGCTCAAATTTGAAGACACTCTTTAGATTTCTGAGCCAAACCGAGTAGTTTAGGCGAGTCAAAAGTTTGGCATCAAGTATGCCACGGAGTGAGTTATTCGACGACATTATTCCCTACAGGAGATAAATAAAATCTATTTAGCAGATGTTCAATTATTAACATTTAAAACAAGACATGGTCTTTTGATCAAGTTTTAACTCCCACTAATTTTTGACGGACTGTATAACCCTCAGCTATACAGAACGGGAGACGTCGACAGTCTCCTAGTGGGGATCAAAATCTCAATGACTTACAATACAACTTTGTGGATAGCACAAGAAAGCTGTAAAACAATCAAAGAGCACCTATCTCATAGGACTTGCAACTCCTTGCAATATCCGATCATAGCTTCGGTCCCCAGAGATTTAATGGCTTTGTGGATAGCACAACAAGCTACTAATTCTGGTCTAAGCTAACTATCGTTACGAGACAAGCATAGATTTGCATGCAACCCTTGTGGATAGCACAACAAAGCTACATGGTTCCTCTACCCCGATCAAATAGGCATTTAATGCCTTCGCCACAGTCTCTCCTTACAATTAAACAAGCCTTGTGGTAACACAACAAACCAGCCTAAAGTAATTCGAATCCTATGACTATAACGATGGTGGACCACGCGGTAAATGCTTAACTATTCACGTCACGACTTAGAGTTTGGATGAGGGTATTTAGATAACTTTTATCTTGGTCTCTCCTAAGTGATAGTATATGAATATATCATATATATTTAATTATAACTATATCTATTTTGATTCATAATCAAACATTAAAAATAATGCGTCACATACATGTGTAGTGTGGTCATGGATAGCACAGTGGGTTTGACTGAAGCCATCAGTCAAACACACACACAATCTAACATAACATTTATATTAGATAATTCTGCGAACATAAAGGCAAAATATCTCCATCGTATCGCCTTCTTGATTGCAGCAGTGGATCGTCCTCACTCCTTCCTCGGTTGCCTCGATCAGATTACATTGAATTCTAGAATTACATGTAAATAGAAGAAGGCCTTATGGTGAGTATAAGAGAGAGGGAGGTAGAACTACATCGGAGTATGGGAGAGGGAGAGGTACGCAGACCTCTATTTATTAACAATTAATAAAATTCAATCACACATCCACGATCTTCACACATCATTCATCACATGAATAATATTAAATAAGCATATCCATGACCACGGTGTGTTTTATCCAATCTACACAAGATATAGCACATCACATGGCTAAAATGAGTACATCGGAGTATGAGAGAGGGAGAGGTACGCAGAACTCTATTTATTAACAATTAGTAAAATTTAATCACACATCCACGATCCTCACACATCATTCATCACATGAATAATATTAAATATGCATATCTATGACCACGGTGTGCTTTATCCAATCCACACAAGATATAGTGCATCATATGGCTAAAATAATAGAGTTTCAAAAATTAAATAATTTTGACTTTCAAAAAGCTGGGATCCAGTCAAAATTGACATTTGAATTTCAAAAACTCTTTTAATAAGTTAAGCATGAAATTAAATCAAATTCAAAAGCATAAAATTACATATCACATGTGCAAACACTTCAAATTAATAATTACATATTATTATTCCTTGCATATTAGAACATTTCTAAAAATAAAAAATCTGACATTTAGATTAAACATATTAATAATCTAACAATTAGACTATTAATAATTAATTCCTAATCTAACTCTTAGATCAGTAAACTAAAATTAATTATTAATTTAACAGTTAAATTAATAATCAAATCCTATTAGTTATTAAGTATTAATCTAACTCTTTGACTAATAAATTAATTATTAACACTAATTAATTAATAACAGCTAATCAAACCATTAGATTAGTTAATTAAAATAAATTATCAATTTAACAGTTAAATTGACAATTAACTCTAACTAACTAATTAGCTACTAATTTAACACTTCAATTAGTATATCAAAATTAATTATTAATTTAACATTTAAATTAATGACTAACTTTAATAAATCAACAACAATTTGCTAATTATAATGATTCCATAATCATTAATAGCCCAATTAAACTAAAATTGGATAATAATTTAAATTTTTCAAAACAATTTTGAATAATAAATTAAAATGCAATTTATATTTTAATGAGCTTAGGGGTAATGGGATTCAAATGGAAAATGCAGGGTTAATGGGTTTAAAGGGCTAAGCCCAATTGCTAAGCCATGGCTCAGCCCAATTGCTGAGCCATGGCTCGGCCAGGGTGCAAGCTAGGTCCGGGCACCCTTGGCTCGGCCCGGCCCGGCCCGGTCCAGCAGGTTGGTGTGCCTGCTAGATCCCCCAAGCCGACACCCCTTTCACCTGCAACTTTGGAAACCCTAGCTCCTTTCAAGCTGTTGTTGTTACAGATGGAGGCCGGCGGCAAGGGGTTGCAGCATCGGTTGTGGGCCGGTGCCCCGGCACCGTCGGTGCCGCCAGTCCCCACCGGCGACGTCCCTGTCACCGGCAAGCTCGCCGATGGTGAGCCCAAAGCTCACCAAATGGCTGGTCTGAGCCCCTTGTTTCTCCCCTCTTTTCTGGTTTTCTTCCGAGAGAAAGAAGAAAATAGGATTCCTCCGGCCACATCGGCGCCGACCTAAATCCTAGGGATGACCTGCGACCCTCCCTTGAGGAGCCGAGGTCTCGGTCCTCCACCCCAACTCTTGGGAGGCCCAAACGAAGCTGCCACAAACCTGCCGTTCTTTATCCCACGAAGAACACCAAAAAACCCCAAATTAAAAAATTCGATTTTGTAGAATAAATTAATCTAATTAATCGTGTTCATCGCATGAACACAAATCTAGCAATTAATCAAATTAAAGCATGGATTAAATCATGAAAATATCAACTCGGAGACTGAAACTGAACGAGAAACAGTAGAACCTGGCTCTGATACCACTGTTGGGTTCTCGGCGTTTCTCCGGATCGCTCACACAGTGGAAAATAAAGATTAAAAACCTGCGATCTGTTCCCGTTTCGAATAACTAAAAGCGATAATCATATTATCGATTCTTACCGTGTACAGATTCGAATCTGCAACCGATTGGTTCCGTCGGTGTGACACCGCAAGACACGCAAGCGCTCGGCCTCTACCGGAGTCCACGTGATCCTCCTCACGACGGATATCCTCACGTTCCTCTTTCTTCGCAGCCCTCGAAGTCTCCGCCGTTCGCCGCAACGATCGCTACCACGCGCGGACGATTTTCGGTTGAATGGGAGTCAGAGAAGTGATGGAGCAGACCCAGGGATCCAGATTCGTCTAGGGCACCAGAGAGAGAGAGGAAGAGAGGAGGGGGCGGTTAGGGTTAGCAGCAGTTTGGCCTGCTCAGCCCGTTCGCTATATTTTATATCAACTGCGAGGTTTTTCATAAAAACCCCCAGTTTATATAAAACCTACTTATTTATCCATCGCCTTGAGAATCATTGGCGTGTGACCCTCTAGGCCCAATAACCAGTCCAATTAATGGCCCAAATAGCCCAGTGACTCCTCACTGGCTTGATTAATCAATTAATAACTCATATTAATTAATTAATCAATCGAATCAATGTTGCACATCAAATTCGATCGGGCCTCCGATCACGTTGGGTGCCAAGCAACACCGCGTGAACCCAGAAGGTATCGAGGTTAATTAACCCACTCTTGGAACCTTTTTGCCGATAGTTACCGCATGGATATAATCCTTCATTCGTACAATGCTCTCGAGTCAACTCAAGATATGGTGTACTGGTAAACCCTAACCGGTCGACTCACTTAGATCAGATGCTGCCGAATAATATCAGAAAACTCTTTTCCCGTTATTATCGTCCACACTGGCTAGGGACTTCTGCGCATCCTTCCTAGAGCATTCTCTCTCTAAATACCGAGAGCAAATGATTCCTTAACACTCAATTCCCTTTGACAGTATTCCGCTGTACCTGATCCTTGGTTGTTTAGAATCCCGTGGTTAGAGATTCATAAACCAAGGTCAAAGTACAGAAGTCCACCGACAAGGTGTCCTTGGTGTCTCAGCTCCGAGGACCATCCACGCAACTACGACAATAGAATCAAGTTGGTTCACTATGAGGTACAATACCATCTAGCGATTCAGTCAGATCAGTGCAGTGAACTCATTCTCTAATGAGCACCTACAGATTCACCTTAGTGTCTCCACACAAGTGACTATGAGATCAGTCACCCTCATCGCATGAGCAGGAGTAATCTATACTAGTCTATCCGGATATCCGATGTCCTTCTCGGATATCCTCCGAGTATGAACTATTAAGAATATGTGTGTTTAAGTGATCAGTCTCATTAGTATGATCTCATCATAATCTGATCACTATCGCACATATTCACGGAATTCATTATGAGATGATAATAACAAATTATACATAATGAATATAATGCCATTATATATTAATAAAGAGATTAGAAAGTCATATTGGCTTGTAGGCCACCTAAGACTAACAAAATGGACCTGACCTTGAGGGGCACGGACGTCTCCCTCATACTATGGATTATAGTAGTTGGGGTTGTGGGGGACATCAACATCTCCCCCGTTCTCAGAATAATAATCAAATTCCCAAGGGGCATTAGCATCTCCCTCGTATTCAAGCACGACATCCTACTTGTAAGCAGCCATACCCACAGTTCTACCTGATTGAAACATCATGATATTAAGTTTTGGCAAAAAATTTCAAACACGTTGCACCTTGTTTAACAAACAAGTGAATGATTACGCTACTTTAGGATTCCTTGTTGAATTACTTGAGTTTTTGGACATAAGTTTACTCAACGGGGTAGGATCCTAGTTTCAGTTTAGTTTTTCCATCGTTATACTCTATGGTTCTCTCACGACGGTATGAATCACTAACCAGGACTTCAACTGGTACAACCAGCCCACTGAACAAGGAGGAGTACCTTACTTTTGGGGACTTACAGAGGTCTTAACACCAACCACTCTAGTCTGACTGAGGGACCGACCCAATTAGAGAAAGGTGAAGATGGTAAGAAAGGTGCTCCTATAAAGGAGGGGGGGGGGGGGGGGGGCGCGTGAGCCCCAATGCAGATGACCTACAGCCTGGATGGCCTGGATGATCTACAGTTCCTTCTTTTGATGAGTAAAAGAAGGAACAGCTTGAATCGCGTCACTATTCACCGACGCTATTCAAGATAGAAGCTTCTTCTGTTAATAGAACCTCAAGCAGCAACGCCAACATGAATATGAGGCTGAATGGCATCTTGGCACAGCGATGCTTTTTTGAATCACGTCGCTCTGTCTAGATGCTATTCAAAGCCTAAAAACTGTAAACGGAGAGTAATTTCGGGGACAATCCCCTCCCAAGTTATCAAGATAAACAGAAATCTAACTGATCATGTAAATTCAAGTTAAATAGGTTTATTATCATGCAAACAAGCATAAACTCAATCAACCACACACTTCCTATCGTACTCACAACTTCCAATCAATCACGTGAGGGCAAGGTTTTGCCACAAAGGGGTGTGTACGTAAGGAAAAAAGTAACTAAAAATCATCAATTGGTGACAAGGGTGCCCGAGGGACACAAGTGGTGCACCGTGGTTGCACGATGATAAAAGCAAGAACAAATACTAAAAAGACGGTAAGACCAAGTCCCACCGTAATCGCCAAAAAGTTGTGAACGCTCAAATCATGTATGTGATGTTTATGAATTTGTGTTGTTTATATGAATAATGAAACTATACAAATTAAAGAAAACGTGATCGCCAGAAACTTTAAAAGTTTTACAGAAAGATTGATCGCTTACCTTTTCTAACTTGGTAGATTGAGTCTTTGATTCCCCTCTTTGACCGGCTAAAGAAAGAGTGCCCTTTTGTTGATATGTTCTTGCTTTTGATTTCTTGGTTGTTATTATTCCTTTGAATCTTCTTGATTATACCTTGCAAGAAAGATTAACCACAAAAATAAATTATACTTAGAACTAAGATATAGGGTAGTATCTATTCTAATAATGAATTCAATCATGCAACTAAATTAATCTACTGACTTGATTGGTGTTGTTTAAACCCCTAACATGCATGTAGGTATGAAAAAATATGATGTGGGTGTGTGCTAACATGAAGTGATGAGATGAACAATGAAGAAAACAATGATTAACTCTATAAAATAACTAGAATGGAACTAGAGAAAGAAGTTGGTTGGTTGGCTCCTCCATAGCCTTGATCTTCAAAAGCTTCAAAGGATGATGAGGATGAAGAAGAAAAAGCTTTGGATCAAACTCCTCTTGCTGTCCACGTTTTCCTCCTTGAGTGCCTTCAAACACTTTGCCTTGAGCTTCAAGATCACCAATTGCCAACCTTTTTCAAAGGTCCAAAGGGTGTTGTATTTATAATAATAGGTTTATGAGTGTTTTGGCCTTCAAAAGGGCTCTCTCCCGCAATCGGACTTATCTTGGATGAGCATGGAGGAGTTTGCAACATTCCCAACCTCGAAATCTGGATTATCTGGGTCAAATCATGTTTATAAGAAAACTCTCAGATCGCGTCGCCCAATCGGGACGCTATTTGTCTAATTAAATTAGTCAAAATAGAAAGGAAATCCGGAAAGAAAACCGAAAAAGAGTAGGGAACCTAAATCGCGTCTCCCAAGAGCGACGCGTTTTAGTTAATTAGAAAATTAATTTGAATTAAAAATCAAAAACCAATACGGATTAGGGCCTAAATGGCGTCTCCTTTAGGCCTTCAGTTAAATATATTTGAATTTAGAAAGTTAATTTCGAACTGATTTCTGCGTGGAATCTAAATGGCATCCGTCTTGGGCGACACTAATTAACAAATTTTGAGAAAAATCATTAAAAATTAATTAATGATTAAACATCAGACCATTTTGAGGCATTATAATTGTGGCATAAAAATTTACTCAATATGAAGTCAAAATTAGGGTGACTACAGCTGCCCCACCTTGGTATTGACTTTGCAAGGGAGTGAAATAGAATCGAATGTATTGAAAAGGTGATGCCAAAGTGTGATGAGACACGCTTTCAACATCATATGATGCGAATTTTTCTCAAACTAATCAATGAAGTGACTCAAAGAGATCAATGGAATTAATCCTGTCTAGATGGAGGAGACAAATGAAATAAAATAAGGTCGATCAATTTTCACTGGGAAGTACCCTAGGTCACAAACCTTACAGGTTTCATCATGGAGAGTGGTTACCAGCCAATGTGGACGTGCTACAACCATGATAGATCTTTAAAAGGAAACAAGAAATATTTGGGATAACGAATCCAAGTAAGAATAGAATTCCAAAGATATCTTCAAGAAGACCTCAAGAATAATTGAGAGATTAATTCAGAGTGGAATATTTCATATCACATTAGGATTTATTTTGATCAATGGTCTAAAATTTAATTAATAATTAATTCTTATCACAATTATTTCAAAGTCCTACATGATGCATGCTGGTCTAAAAGAAAAATTAAAACAAAATAAAATATAAATTACTCAAGGATAATATTGTTAAATTGTCATCGATGAGTCAAGATACTAATCCTGCAATCCAGTGCTAAGTCGAAAGTCGTTTGTCCATGCACCGTTTCACAAAAGCGAAACTATCTTCCCCACCAATTAACAATCTAACGGCCTATAAAGGGAACTCAAACTCCAGTTTCATCAAACCACAAGGTTCTTGATATAATCTAATAAATATTTATCATATAGTAATGATAATACAAATCAATTACATAAAGGAATACATTGATAGAGATAACCGTCTTTTTAATCACGGTTGGGACTCATGAACTCCCACAGTAGGACCTTAGTGAAATTTTCAACTCCATGTTTCTTTTCTTGAATTAGTAACTTCAAGGAAGTAATCAATAATTATCAAATATCATGCAATTATGGATTTTTGGATAAATAACAGGAAGACAGAAAACTCATCAAATGGCGTCGCTGTTCACGGACGTCATTTAAATGATGTCGCCTCGTCAAGACGCCATTTAACTTACATAAATTATTCTTTGTTTTGAACCCAATCTGAACTCCACATTCCCTCACGCACATCCCTCTTCCAATTTGAAAAGGGCTCCCCAATCTCGCAAATTCCTCTATAAAACCTCCCATTCTTCACATTAAAACATTACAATAAGCAATCAAGAGGGAAAGCTAGAGAATTCTCTCCAAAACCGAAGAGAAAGAGGGGAAATGGTGTTGACCTGGGTCGACGCAATTTACGGCCCATTTTCTTATTTAAAATGGCGTCACTTGGTATCGATGGCATTTAACGCCTAAAACTGCGTTCCACAGAACCAAACCGAGGGTCCCTCTTCTCTTCCAAAACACTCAAAATACGCAAAGGAGACAAGGGGAGAAGTTTAATAACCAATTATCACCTAAAAGCCCATTTCATAAAAATACCCTTAAAACATTCTTATTAAAAATACCCTTAAAACATGCTTTTTCTACCCAAAACCTCCACACACAACGCATGCTTTAGAGTGAGAAAAACATGTTTTTTAAACAAATAACACAAGAATCATCACCCTACCGGTTACTTGAACTCCTCCTAGCTCTAAGCCGCCGCCGCTACACTGCAAGCCGCCGCCGCTACACCGCAAGCCACCGCCGGTACCACCATGGATGCCGTCACTCCATCGGGACGTCGGCTGCCGTCTGGAGAGCAAAGTGCCGCAGAGGAGATGGTTGTGGTAGTGGTGAGGGTTAGGAGGTTGATAGAGTGGAGGATCAGGAGGAATGGGGAGAGGAAGGGAAGGGGGGTCGGAGGCGTTCGGAGAGGAGGGGGAGGAGAGAGAGAGGAATGGAGAGAACGAGGGAAAGGAGGGAGGGATTCAGAGCGTCAAACGAGACTCACTAAAATGCGTTGTTCCTGAATGATGCCAATTAGGCGACAGGACGGGGTCATACATTGGCAGATGTCTGTATTGCGTCGTCCATGCAAGACGCCATTCATACGATACGACCGGGGCCGTACATACGTGCCCCCACGCCCGCCCACGTGGCACCCCTGCAAAGCTCCTAAATGACGTCCCCCTAGGCCGACATTGTTCAAAATCATGTCGAGCAAGCTTGACGTGAATAAGAGTCCATTCCTTAGCCCCACAAGGGCCCAAACCAAGGGGTCCGACACCGAAACCGACCCGATAATCGAATCCAAAACTTTAGCCCTTATAGAGAGAGAAAGAAAGAGCAGGGAGAGAGAGAGGGAAGGAGCCGGAAGAGAGAGAGCTGTTGGCGCAGGTGGGCGAGAGGAAGGAGAAGGTGGGAGAGAGAAAAAAAACATTGCGGCCAAAAACCCTAGGGGGAGAGACAAAAATCAAGAGAGGGCCAAAAGAAGGATGAAGGGTCCTTTTAAAGAGGAGAGGGGATTTTTTTAAATAAAGAAAGGGGGGAGAGGAGGTGGCGGTTGGCTCCAAGGGCCCTCCTTGGGCAAAGAATTAAGGCAACCATATTTAACTTCTGCATGCCCATTCTGCCTCTGCTTTATTCCATTTTGCAAAAATTGAAGATTATTCAACTGAGATTTGAGCATTAGACCTCCTACAAGTCTCCAGAATTTAATCAATTGTGCCAAATCTTCTTCATGTCCTGTTCACATAAAATAGATGTAAATTAGGATTTTATTGTGAACAATATTACATAAATACTGAAATAAAATTATTTAGTTTCTCGATTTTACTGAAAAATTGCAAATACACTATACTCCGTTATTCACATGAAATGATGATGTTTTTAACTCGGAATTTAACAAAATTGATATTCTTGGAATTAGTGCAAAATTATCTATCATTTCATGCCATTTTACACATAAAATCATGAATATAGTGCATGCATTTGCCCTTTTATTGATCAAAAATATCAACTTACTCTTTTATTGGTTGGAGAACATGATGCTATGAAATATGCTGCCGTTAAACACTCATGCACCAATCTAAAACCGACTCATACGAAGATTAAATGAGCATAGACTAGGGTGAATAAGGGTCGAATCCACAGAAAGGTTCAGATTTATCTTTGAAATTTTTTATGCAAATGTGCCTCGTGTTTTTTGGGTTGTTAGTTGTTAGAAAACAACAAATAAACTTCTGAAAAATCATGTTTAAGAGTAATTAAACTATTCCTGGAAATTTAGGAATGATTGAAGTGGAGTATAAAAACTAAGTTGTTAAGACTAATCTAAACTAAACAACTAGAAACTTTACTGATCATAAAATGACTAGAACTCATAACCTAAACTCCAATATTCATGAAATCAAGTTCCCTAGTTAGCGTTTTAAGTCCAGAAAATAACAAAAGTGGGTTGATCAATTTTGGAAATCGTTTCACACATAAAATGATGCGATGGATAGGGACTGGGGAATTTCAAATTTTCTGAACTACGCTATTTGAAATCACTAATAAACACTACCTATGCTAAAAGCCTAATTAACTACTTACCTAGCGTGATTAAATCTGAGATTAAACTAACTAAAACAGCCACTGACAAGAACTACTTTGTCAAAAATAAATAGAGAAGAAGGGAGATAGGACAAGGGGAACCTCTAACCACCTAGTTGCAACCTCTAACCAATTGGGCCGGTTGCTTCTTGTGTCTTGTACTTAGGGAACAATTATTGTAAAGCCTTATAGAGCATCTCATCTTGGCCTTCAATTGACACAAATGCCCTTGTCTTCTTTGCAATGCCCCAACATATAAGAATTTGTAGTTTAGTCCCTACAAGATATAAAATTATGTAAATGGACTATAAAAACTACAAATATGCATGGAATGCTCATATAAATGCTCAAGAGGATTCCCATGTTCCCATCATGCCCTTGTTCATAAACATTTTCATTTAAACCCCTAAACATGCTAAAGTGTAAAATAACACTATTTTTCAGCCAGATCTTCACAAATTCCTGTCGATGCAGTGAGACTAATTTGACCATCATTTAGTGTTAGTTTGTACATAAAACCAGAGGTTAAATTCATGAAATTTCCCTCCTTAAAGCAAAAAATTGTGCATTTATCAAAACACTATCCTGTGCAGCAACTTGGGGGCACCTTGTTGCAAATTTTGCTGCTCTAGGGCACTAGCGACTGTGGTTCAATGGTAAAGGATGAGGGAGGAGTTTCATAGCCAAAGGCTTGATTATCAGAGTCTTAGATGGCAGAGGACGATTAGGTTATATGGTGGGTGCATGCTGTGGAATGCAGATGAGGGGTTTAGTTGGTTGAGGCAAGTTGGTGGTGGGAGATGGCACTGGGAAGGGAATGTGGAGTGATGGCTTAGACGACATTAGATGGTTATTGATTGGTGGAGGTAATTTGTTTTTTGGTTGAGGTGTGGGTTTTGGGATGAGGAGTGATAATTACATATTTTTGAGCATTAATTAATTAAAATTATACATTACACTCATGATTTTATGTGATGATAGATAATTTTGTACACTTTCCAACGACACTAATTTTATTGAATTCTGAGTTAAAAATATCGTCATTTCATGTGACAAACTAAGTGTAGCGCATTTGTGGGTTTTCGACAAAGTCGGGATATGTAATAATTTTATTTGAACGGAATTGTCATTTTTTTCATCACATAAATCTAATTTTAGATTATTTTGTGTGAACAGGACATAAAGAACATGTGGCGCAGTTGGCTGGATTAGTTGGTGCCCATTGGAGTGATCCGAGTTCAAATCCGAGGAATAACGTTTATTTTTGTGTACGGGATAAATGTAAGGGCATTTTGGGAAAGAAAATTAATAAGAAGGATGTCCTAACTTCTTCTCCAAGGAAGCCACAAGGAGTAGCCGCCAGCCTTCTTTTACCCTTTCCTTTTCTCTCTCTCCTTCTCTTTTTAAAAGATCCAAACCCTTCTTTATTTTTAACTTCTTCTTCTCCCTCTTTCCTTCTCTCCCTTTCTCTCTCACTTTTTTTTTTCCCTCTCTGCACAGTACCCGCCCCCCTCTCTCTTTCTAGCTTTGTTCTCTCTCTCTCTCTCTCTCTCTCTCTCTCTACATCTCTTTCAAACCAGCGGCTGCTAGGGGCTGGAGGTGGACTCGAGGCACTACAACTGACTATTGGAAGGAGTCCAAGGCTGCCAAGGATCCACGCGAAGGGCGACGACGGCTGCAAGCACCAGTTTTCTCTCTCCATCGCCTCTCTCTATAGTTTTTGAGTTATCCATGTTAAACTGTAGTTAGAATATTTTCTGTAAAATATTCCTTATAAAAGTCATGTTATTTTTTTATTTTCAATGTCTCTGTAAAATATTATATAATTTTGTTAACGAATGACAGTAGCTCCTTTGAAAATAGTTATCTTTTCTCCATCTTTTTGTTCTACAACTTTTATTTTTTCTTCTGTGGACACTACTCAAACTTTATATTCAACTTTTAATTAGTATTTTAGAGATAGTCTTAGTTCAGTAGATGGTCTGATTATTCTTTTTTAGGGGTGCTCCGTTTGTGAGCTCATAGCCAGTCCGATTAGTTTCAATTGTTATTTATTAAATCATCATGCTCCATCTTCTTTCTTCTATATTTTTCCTCTAAAAAATCCAAGGTTTTCAACTTTAAAAATTTATTTCCCTGTGGATTCGACTCGGACTCATCATTGCTATTGTTCAAAATTCAATTTGAATGAGCCGATTAATTTAGATTGCTAGCTTTGATTTTTAACGACACAATCTTAAGCTATCAATTTTTGGCGCCGTTGCCGGGGAATTAGATTTTTAGTTTTGATAATTTTGGATTCATTGTAAATATCCATGCTAACACTTTTTCTTTTTCTTTTTCTTTTGTAGGTATCAAAAAAAAAAAAAAGGGTGAGAATTGAAAAAAAATAAAAATGGAAATAAAAATCTTCCCCCCCTGGTGAGTTTGTTCCAACTTGCCTTTCTTTTTAATTTCCTTTTTAGTTAATTTCCTAACATAGTTAACTTTCCATTAATTAAAAAAAAAAAATCATAAGGAATCTAAATAAATAAAAATCTTCATTCTAAGATTAGAAATTGTCTATATTTAGGTCATGCATCATTTAGGACTGCATTTTTAGACTATTTCCTTTCTTGTAAATTTCCATTTTGTTGAAGATTGCGGGGGACAAGGTGAGATGTCTACCTTCCTTAAATACTATGTTCATGCATTTCAATGATTGCATAGAACCCCTTGTTTGAATTGGTTGTGCACTTCACATAAAAACATCTTTAGGGCAAGTCCATTAACAAAATAAGATGGGGATTTGATTACCCTTCCTTGGCCCAAAAACAACCATCCCTTGCACTCTTTCACTAACCCAAGCCTATTAAAAGTGAGTAGGAATTCAATCTAGGATTCACAATGAGATTTGGGCCTAGCTTGAGCCCACTATCACTTTTGGAGACCAGTGTCTAAGGCTAGAGGTCAAATGACAAACGCCTAAGTGGGTCGGTGGTTCTTTAATTAGGTCCCTACGAAAGTAGGGAGAGCCTCCCACCACCCCACCTCTTACTTGGCCGATTGATAATTGTGAGGGTGGACTTGAATTAAACCTAGATTAATTTGTGAGAAACACATCATGTAGGCTAGTTTAACCATAGTTGTCTTAGGAATAATTGTGTGCTAACTTGTTTGCATCATTAATAATAATAAAAAAAAAAGATTTTCAACATGGAGTGGACTCAAATGAACCAATTTCTTGGCCCATGTCTTAATACCATCACACCTTTCCCTCCACCACCTAATATGAATTTGGCTCACAGATTATATAAGCTAGAGAACTTGGCCCACATAATTGATCAATTTCTAATTTTGAGCCCAAAATCGTCCTCATGTCCCACACAATCATATACCTATCAAGAGAGATGCTCCATTTGGGCCAATCAAGACCATTATGATACCTCACCTGCTCTTTAATTTCCACCTCACCAGGCCCAAGCTCCAAGTCTAGCTATCCAAGACTTCTCAGATTGGGCCCAATTCCATGTCTACTCCAGTGGTTTGGCCCACAATCATGGACACTCTGATTATCTATTGTCCGCAAGCTCTTGTCCACCTTGCTTCATATCACGTTGGGATTTATTAGAACAATGGTCTGAAACTTAATCAATAATTAATTCTTATTACAATTATTTCAAAGTCCTATACGATACATGTTGTGCTAAAAGAAAGAAAAAGATGAAATAAAATATAAATTAATCAAGAATAATATTATTAAACTGTCATAATGGGTCAAGATACTAGTTCTTGCAATTCAGTGCTAAGCTGAAGCCATCTATCCACGCACTGTTTCACAAAAATGGAACCATCATCCCCATCAATTAACAATCTAACGGCCTATCCGTGCTATTAAGAATTCTTTAGAATTATCACTCTTTTTGTTGAAGGAGAACTAGAATTCCAGTTTCATCAAAATCACAAGATCCTTGATATACTCTAACAAATATTTATCATATAGTAATAATAATGCAAATTAATTACATAATGGAATATAGGAATAGAGATAACCGTCCTTTTAGTCACGGCTGGGACTCAGTGAAATACCTATAGTGGGATCTTAGTGAAATTCTCAGCTTCATTTTTCTTCTTTCCTACACTCAGAATTTGTCAGTAACATCAAGCGAATAATAATCAATATCAAATATCAGCAATTATGGAATTTCGGGAAAATAACAGGAAGGCAGAAAATGCATCAAATGGAGTCGCTGTTCGCAAACGTCATTTAAAGGATGTCGCCCCATCCAAACGCCATTTAACTTATAGAAACAGTTCTCTGTTCTGACTCTATTCTGTACTCCACTTTCCTTCAATGTACATTCCTCTTCCAATTCGTAAAGGGCTCCTCAATCTCGCAAATCCTTATATAAAACCTTCCTCTTTTCATATCAAAACATTACAATAAACAATCAAGAGGGAAAACTAAGGCTTCTTTCCAAAACTCAAGAACAAGTGGGGAAGAACAAGGAGAAATTAAGGAATCAAGGAGGAAGATCAATCAATTTATTCAAGGAGGATGACAAATTCTTCATAAGATTCTTGAAACAAGAGGGTGAGGAAGACCATTGAAAAGCTCTCTGAAGTGAAAGATCATGTAAGTGAGCGAGATCCTAACTTACAAGTAAGCTAATCAATCCCCCTCCTATGTTCTTCAATTCTCTTTACATATTTTTCTATATTCCAATTCTTTATGGACATGATAAAACTATTCCAAATTCTTTTCTTTATCTAGGGATATCCTTTCTTATCTGGTCCAAGACGATTTTCCTCCCTTCTTTGGGTCTAAAAACTTGTCAATAAAATCAATCTCTCTATGCAATCTTATATTTTCAAGTGGTATATCCAAGGGTTAGTAATTCATGCCAAACGTTACAAAAGCACAAGCATGGATTGGGCTGCGATGGGTACTTTGATTGAACTGTGGCATCCACAAACTCATACCTTTCTTTTTGTCACGTTCGAAGCCGCTATTCTCTTAGAAGAAGCCGAACTCTTATTGGGCCTTCTTAAGCTTAAGATCAACAAGGATGAATTTGATTTGAGTGAGATGATGCTGATGAGGGAAAGAATTGTTGGATTTCTCGGGTTTCTTCGGATCTCCCACGCAGCGGAAAATAAAATAAAACGGAGATCCGTTTCCGTTTCGAAAAATCTAAAAACACGATAATCGGATTATTGGTTCTCACCGTGTGCAGATTCAAATCCGCAACCGTTCGGTTCCGTCGGTGCGACACCGCAAGCTGCACAAGCGCCCGGCCTCTAGCGAAGTCCACGCAATCCTCCTCACGATGGATATCCTTACGTTCCTCGTTCTTCGCAGCCCACGAAACCTCCGTCGGTCGCCGCAACGCGCGGACAATTTCCCGTCGAACAGAAGTCGGAGAAGCGGCGGAGCATATCTAGATCTGTCTGGGACACAAGAGAGAGAGAGAGAAATAGAGGAGGGGAAGCTAGGGTTAGTAGCAGCTTGGCTTGCTCAGCCCGTTCGCTTTGTTTTATACTAACCGCGCGTTTTTTCATAAAAATCTCCGGTTTGTATAAAACCCACTTATTTATCCATCGCCTTGAGAATCATTTGTGTGTGACCCTCTAGGCCCAATTACCAGTCCGGTTAATAGCCCAATAAGCCCAGTGACTCCTCACTGGCTTTATTAATCAATTAATAACCCTTTATTAATTAATTAATCAATCGAATTAATGTCGCGATCGAATTCGATCGGGCCTCCGATCACGTTGGGTGCCAAGCAACACCACGTGAACCGGGAAGGTATCGGGGTTAAGTAACCCACTCTTGGAACCTTTCCGCCGATAGTTACCGCGTGGATATAATCCTTCATTCGTACAATGCTCTCGAGTCAACTCAGGGTATGTCGTGCTGTCAAACCCTAACCGGTCGACTCACTTGGATTGGATGCCGTTGATAAATATTGGAAAACTCCTTTCCCGATATTATCGTCCGCTCTAGCCAGGGACTGCCGCACATCCTTCCTAGAGCATTCTCTCTCTAAGTACCGAGAGCAAATGATTCCTTATTGACACACAATTCCCTTCGACGGTATTCCGCTGTACCCAATCCTTGGCGTTTTAGAATCCCGTGGCTAGAGACTTGTAAACCAAGGTCAAAGCACATAAGTCCACCGACAAGGTGTCCTTGGTGTCTCAGGTCCGAGGACCATCCACGCAACTGCGACAATAGAATCAAGTTGGTTGATAGTGAGGTACAATACCATCCAGCGATTCAGTCGGATCAGTTCAGTGAACTCATTCTCCAATGAGTACCTACAGATTCGCCTTAGTGTCTGCATACAAGTGACTTATGAGATCAGTTACCCTCATCATATGAGCAGGAGTAATCTGTACTAGTCTAACCGGATATCCGATGTCCTTCTCATATATCCTCCGACTAGGAACGATTAAGAATATGTGTGTTAAAGTGATCAGTCTCATTAGTATGATCTCATCATAATCTGATCACTATAGCATATATTCACAGACTTCATTATGAAACGATAATTAATGCGATTTACACATAATGAATATTATGCCATTATATTAATAAATGAACAAGATTTACATAGTCATATTGGCTTATAGGCCACCTAAAACTAACAATCTCCCACTTGGACTAAAGCCAATCACCTTTATACAATAAGCCTATAGACTCCAGGTGACGCTCAAACACAATTTGAGCCAACGGCTTTGTCAGTGGATCTGCTACATTGTCGACGGATGGAACTCTTTCCAGTACTACATCTCCTCTAGATATGATCTCTCTAAAAAGATGAAAGCGCCTCAGAATATGCTTTGATTTTTTATGAGACCGCGGCTCTTTCGCTTGCGCAATTGCTCCATTGTTGTCGCACAACAGTGGAACAGGCTCAGAGATGCTGGGAACTACGCCGAGGTCGGTGATAAATTTCTTCAACAACACTGCTTCCTTGGCGGCTTCACCTGCAGCAATGTACTCAGCTTCAGTCGTCGAATCTGCAGTGGTTACTTGCTTGGAACTCTTCCAGCACACTGCGCCTCCGTTCAATGTAAATATGAATCCAGATGTAGACTTGCTATCATCTGGATCTGACTAGAAAATCGAGTCAATAAAGTCTCACAGTTTCAAGTCACCTCCTCCATAGACAAGAAACATATCCTTAGTTCTTCTTAAGTACTTAAGGATACATTTCACTGCCTTCCAGTGCTCTTCGCCTAGATCAGCCTGAAATCTGCTCGTAACACTTAGAGAAAATGCAACATCATGCGTGTACATTACATGACATACATGATAGATCCTATGGCAGAGGCATAGGGTATTCTATCCATGAATGCCCTCTCATTAGGAGCCTTAGGAGACTGCTCCTTTGAGAGACTAATTCCATGTCTCATCGGTATGAGACCTCTCTTAGAATTTTCCATACCAAACCTTTTGACTATGGTATCTATGTACAAGGATTGGGTCATTCCAAGCATCATCTTTGATATATCTGTATAGATCCGTATTCCCAATACGTAGGATGCTTCTCCCAAATCCTTCATGGAGAAGTTTTTCAACAGCCAGATCTTTATTGATGACATCATAGCTACATCATTCCCAATGAGTAGTATGTCATCTACGTAAAGAACTAAGAAGGTGACTGCGCTCCCACTGGTCTTCTTGTACACAAGGCTCATCTTCATTCTTAATGAAGTTATAAGACTTGACAGCCTCGTCAAATCTTTTGTTCCAGCTCCGAGAAACTTGCTTCAGTCCATAAATGGACCTTTGCAGCTTACACACTTTATTTGGAGATTCTTTGGATATGAAACCTTCTGGTTGTATCATATACACTTCTTCCTCAAGGTTACCGTTAAGGAAGGCAGTCTTCACATCCATCTACCAGATATCATAATCAAAGTGTGCAGTAATGGCGAGTAGAACTCTTATCGACTTTATCATGGCAACTGGTGAGAAAGTCTCGTCATAGCCAATTCCTTGCCTTTGACGATATCCCTTTGCCACCAACCTTGCCTTATAAGTGTCGATCCGTCCATCAGCACCGATCTTTCTTTTAAAGATCCACTTGCAACCGATGGGTACAATACCCTCGGGCAAGTCCTCCAAGTTCCAAACTTGGTTGGTGTACATGGACTGGATTTCTGAGTTCATGGCTTCTCACCATTTCCTGGCTTCTGGGCCTACTATGGCCTCCTGGTAGCTTTTAGGATCATCATCCTCATTATATTCTACCTTAGACTCACCTTCAGCGATATGTCCCACATATCGTTCGGGTAGTCTAGGTAATCTACCAGATCTACGAGGCTCATGTATGTACCTGAACAGATTCAGGAACTGATATCTCATCTGATGTTAATGCAGCTGTTTGGGGATCTGGAACCTCTTCCAGTACTATTTTACTCCCACTGTTCTCCTGGAGAAGGTATTTCTCTTCCGAGAAGACAGCTTTCCTGGCGACAAACACCTTTTGTTCACCAAGATGGTAAAAATAGTATCCAAAGGTTTCCTTTGGATATCCCACAAACCTGCATTTATCAGTTCGTGATTCCAACTTGTTTGGATCATGCCTCTTTACATGAGCAGGGCAATCCCAGACTTTATCATGTTTAAATTCTGGTTTCCTGCCTTTCCATATCTCATATAGAGTAGAGGCCACGGACTTGTTGGGTACTCTGGTCAGTAGGTATGTTGCTGACTCTAGAGTATACTCCCAGAAGGATACTAGTAATTCCGAAAAGCTCATCATGGATCGCACCATGTCCAACACGGTGCGATTCCTCCTTTCTGATATACCATTAGTGTATATGGTGGGGTTAGCTGAGAAAGGATACCATTATCTTTTAAGAATTGTGTGAAATTAGTACTTAAGTATTCTCCTCCTCGATCTGATCGAAGAGCTTTAGCACTCTTTCCTAACTGCTTCTCTACCTCATTCTTGAACTCTTTGAACTTCTCAAATGCTTCCGACTTGTACTTCATTAAGTACACATAGCCGAATCTTGAGAAGTCATCGGTGAACGTGATGAAGTATGTGTAGCTACCTTTGGCTTGGGTGGACATAGGACCACATACATCCGAATGTATTAGTTCCAGAATGTCCTTGGCACATTCTCCATGTCCAGTTAATGGAGATTTTGCCATTTTCCCATAAGACAGGATTCACATGTCGCAAACGATTCGTAATCGAATGCAGTTAAGTAACCATGCTTGTGAAACTTCTGCAACCTGCTTTCGCCAATGTGCCCAAGTCTACAATGCCACATGTAGGCTTGGTTCATACAATTCTTGTTCTTCTTAAGAGCATTATCAATTTGAAGATTGTAATAAGAAATATCTAAGAGATATAGACCGTTGACCAAAGATGCCGAATCTATTGATTTATTACCATAATAAATCGAACAACTTCTATTCTCAATAGTCAACCTATATCCTATCTTGTCCAAACAAGATATTGATATGATGTTCTTTATTATGCTAGGAACATAATAACAATCTTCTAATAGTAAGGCATCTCCTGGTAGAAGCCTGAGGTTTGCTGTCCCAACAGCAATCGCCGCAACTTTTGCGCCGTTTCCTAGCCTCAATTCCACCACGCCTTGTCTCAGCTTGCGCTTACTTGTCAGCTTCTGCGCATCATGACAAATATGAGAAGCACATCCGGTATCTAATACCCAAGATGTGGAGTCTCCAACTGACAAGTTGATATCTATCATATAGTTATCTGAAGTTTCAGACAGATTCACCTTTCTATGAGCTTTATTGTTAAGGTATTCATTGCAGTTCCTCTTCCAGTGACCATTCTGCTTACAGTAGAAGTAGTCACCCTTTACTACTCTTTCGTCTTTGTCCTTCGATCTTTTATCGTTAGCTATCATCTCTGCTTCAGGGGCATCCAATGCCGATTCAGCAGGAGAATCAGCTCCAGGGACAAAGTCAATGTGCTCAGATCTGAAGACATTCTTCAAGTTTCGGAACCAATCCGAGTAGATCAGGTATGTCAAAAGGGCATCAAGTATGCCACGTAGTGGGTTATTCGACAACTTAATTCCTTACAGGAGATAAGTAAAAACTATTTAGCAGATGTTCAATTATTAAAATTTAAAACAAGACATGGTCTTTTGTTCATGTTTAACTCCCACAAATTTTCGACGAACTGTATAACCCTCAGTTATACAGAACGGGAGACGCCGACAGTCTCCTAATGGGGATCAAAATCTGAATGACTTGCACTATAGCCTTGTGGATAGCACAACAAACTGTAATACAATAAAAAAGCATCCAACTCATGGGACTTGCAACTCCTTGCAATATCTGATCATAGCTTCGGTCCCCAGAGATTTAATGGCCTTGTGGATAGCACAACAAACCACTAATTCTGGTCTAAGCTAACCATCATTACGCGACGAGCATAGATTTGCATGCAGCCCTTGTGGATAGCACACCAAAGCTACATGGTTCCTCTACCCCGATCATATAGGCATCTAATGCCATAGCCATAGTTTCTCCTCCCAATTAAACAGGCCTTGTGGATAGCACAACAAACTTGTCTAAAGTGATTCAAATCCTATGACTATAATGATGGTGGACTACGTGGTATGTTCTTAACTACTCGCGTTACGGCTTAGAGTTTATCTGAGGGTATTTAAATAACTTTTATCTTGGTCTCTCCTAGGTGATAGTATATAAATATATCGTATATATTTACTAAATACTATACCTGCTTTGATTCATAATTAAAAGAAAAACAATGCATCACATACATGTCTAGTGTGGTCATGGATAGCAAAGTGGGTTTGACTGGAGCCAACAGTCAAACGCACACACAATCTAACATAACATTTACATTAGATAAACCTGCAAACACATAGGCAAGAGATTTGCATCGCATCGCCTTCCTGGTTGCATCTGTGGATCGTCCTCGCTCCTTTCTCGATTGCCTCGATCAGATTACATTTAAATATAAATTTACATGTAAGTTTAAGAAGGCCTTATGGCGAGTACAAGAGAGAGGGAGGTAGAAGTACTTCGGAGTTTCAAAGAGAGAGAGAGAGACGTATGCAGACCTCTATTTATTAACAATTAATAAATATCCAACCAACATCTACGATCCACACAATCCATTCATCACATGAATAATTAATTAAGTGCATATCTATGACCACGGTGTATTTTAAACATCCCACACAAGATATAGCGCATCATATGGCTAAATTAAAAGAGTTTCCAAAATAAATAATTTTAGCTTTCAGAAAGCTGGGATCCAATCAAAATTGGTATTTGAATTTCGAAAACACTTTTAATTAAATTACTCATGCGATCAAATCAAATTTAAAAGCATCAAAAACACACATCACATATGCACACAATCCAAATTAATAATTCCAGATTATTCCATACAAATTAGAACACTTCTAATAATCTAACAATTAGATTAAACCCCATTAATAATCTAACAATTAGACTGTTAAAGATTAATCTAACTCTTAGATTAATCCAACAAAGTTAATTAATAATTTAACACTTAAATTAATAATCAACCATAATTAATTATTAATTACTAACCTAACACTTAGATTAGTCAATTAATGTTAATTATTAATTTAACTCTTAAATCAATAATTAACATTAACTGATTAATAATTAATTAATCTAATTCTTAGATTAGATAATTAAAGTTATTATTAATTTAACTATTAAATTAATAACAACAATAATTAAATAAGGACTACAGATTTAACATTTAAAGCAGTCATTAAAGTTAATTATTAATTTAACACTGAAATTAATAACTAACTTACAAATAAATTAACAATTAATTGAAATAATAATTAATAATCTAACTGTTAGACTAATAATTATTAATTACTAATTTAACCATTAAATTAGTTTTATTAAGATTAATTATTAGTTTAACCATTAAACTAACAATTAACATTAATGATTTAACAACTAAATGTTAATCAAAATTGATTAAAAAATCATTAATAAGCCCATTTAAATTAAAACTGAATAATAATATAAATATTTCAAAAACAGTTTTTGAATTTAAATTAAAATCCAATAATATTTTAATTGGGCTAATTTTGGGGTTCAAAATTCAAAAAATTAGGGAAGGCCCAAACAGGCTCAGCCAATAGAGCCAACTGGCTCGAGCCACTGTCGAGCCTGGGCTCGGCCAGGGCCCGAGCCAGGGTCCCTGGGCTAGAGCTAGGGCCTGGGCCCCTGGCTTAGGGCGCCCCTGGCCCGGCCAGGGTGGGCGGTTCTGGTCCTCGCTCTGGCCCGGTCCAGCCCCTCCTTCCCTGCCCGAACACCTGCATCAACTGAAACCCTAAAAGGGTTTTGTAGGTTGGTGGCCGGCGGCTGCCCAGTGCGGCGCCGCCCGACGGCCGGGCCCCCGACGCAGGCCGGTCACTCCGGTGTCCCCCCCAGCGTTGGCGAGCTCCCCGGCACCGGTGAGGGCTTCTAAGATATGCTGTCCGAAGCCGCAAAACCCCAAAATTTTTGGTTTTCTCATAGGTTTAAAAACCTTATTTAGGGCTTGAATTTATAGCCCTCCATGGGCACTCTGGCGGCGGCAATGATCGGTGGGCAGTGGTGACTATCACCTAGAGATCCGGGGATCTTGCCCGCCATCCCAACGTTTGGGAAGCATGTACAAAGTCGCCGAAAACCCCGGTTCATCATATCATGAAGAACATCGAAAACCCCAAAGTAAATCCGAAAAATCACAGAAAAATAATCTAATTATTTGTGTTCATCTTATGAACACTATTCCATCATTTTAATCGGATTAAACGCATGGAATAACTCATGGAAAAATTAATTCGGAAATCGAAACGGGATGAGAAATAGTGGAACCTGGCTCTGATACCACTGTTGGGTTTATCGGGTTTCTCCGGATCTCTCACGCAGTGGAAAATAAAATAAAACGGAGGTCCGTTCCCATTTCGAAAAATCTAAAAACACGATAATCGGATAATCGGTTCTCACCGTGTGTTGATTCGAATCCGCAACCGTTCGGTTCCGTCGATGCGACACCGCAAGCCGCGTAAGCGCCCGACCTCTAGCGAAGTCAACGCGATCCTCTTTGCCACGGATATCCTCACGTTCCTCGTTCTTCGCAGCCCACGAAACCTCCGTCGGTTGCCGCAACGATCGCCGCAACGCGCGAACGATTTCCCGTCGAATGGGAGTCGGAGAAGCGGCGGAGCAGATCTAGATATGTTTGGGAAGCCAGAGAGAGAGAGAAACAGAGGAGGGGCAGCTAGGGTTAGCAGCAGCTTGGCCTGCTCAGCCCGTTCGCTATGTTTTATACTAACCGCGCGGTTTTTCATAAAAACCCCTGGTTTGTATAAAACCCACTTATTTATCCATCGCCTTGAGAATCATTTGCGTGTGACCCTCTAGGCCCAATTACCAGTCCGGTTAATAGCCCAGTGACTCCTCACTGGATTTATTAATCAATTAATAACCCTTTATTAATTAATTAATCAATTGAATTGATGTCGCACATCGAATTCGATCAGGCCTTCGATCACGTTGGGTGCCAAGTAACACTGCGTGAACCCGAAAGGTATCGGGGTTAAATAACCCACTCTTGGAACCTTTCCGTCGACAGTTACCGCGTAGATATAATCCTTCATTCGTACAATGCTCTCGAGTCAACTCAGGGTATGGCGTGCTGTCAAACCCTAACCGGTCGACTCACATGGATTGGATGCTGCTGATAAATATCGGAAAACTTCTTTCCCGATATTATCGTCCGCCCTGGCCAGGGACTTCCGCGCATCCTTACTAGAGAATTCTCTCTCTAAGTACCGAGAGCGAATGATTCCTTATTGACACACAATTCCCTTCGACGGTATTCCGTTGTACCCAATCCATGGCATTTTAAAATCCCGTGGCTAAAGACTCGTAAACTAAGGTCAAAGCACATAAGTCCACCGACAAGGTATCCTTGGTGTCTCAGGTCCGAGGACCATCCACACAACTGCGACAATAGAATCAAGCTGGTTGACAGTGAGGTACAATACCATCCAGCGATTTAGTCAAATCAGATTAGTGAACTCATTCTCTAATGAGCACCTACAGATTCGCCTTAGTGTCTCCACACAAGTGACTTATGAGATCAGTCACCCTCATCATATGAGCAGGTGTAATCTGTACTAGTCTAACCGGATATCCGATGTCCTTCTCAGATATCCTCCGACTAGGAACGATTAAGAATATGTGTATTTAAGTGATCAGTCTCATTAGTATGATCTCATAATAATCTAATCACTATAGCACATATTCACGGACATCATTATGAAACGATAATTAATGCGATTTACGCATAATGAATATTATGCCATTATATTAATAAATGAACGAGATTTACATAGTCAGATTGGCTTGTAGGCCACCTAAAACTAATAAGAATCACAGGTCAACAATTGCTAGAAAAGATCATAAAGAAGCCAAAAGAGATTCAAGGTTGTCTTACTAAGAAGGGAATCAATCTTGCCAAATTAGCCGAATGGACTTTGAAGGAGATAGAAAATCTCAAGGGAGAAGAAATAGAGAATTTTATGAAGGCGTTCACCACATGCTTAGCTGGAGCTCTGCTATTCCCTACCCAAGATAATGTTCTAGAAAATGATCAAATAAGCGCAATCAATGAGATTTTTGAAGGAAAGCAAATCAGCACAGCCGTTCTAGCCTATCTCTACAGTGGGCTCTTTGCAGCTTCTATAGGTCAACCTCCTTTTGGTCGCATGCTACTCTTAGCTCTATGATTATAATTCCACTTCAAATTCAACCATAATGAAGAAGAGGTTCCAAAGATATCCCAGACATATCAGCGCAGTCCTATCTTCCATATCTCCAACATTGTGAAGTTCAATGACAATATGACCAATCAGGTGCCCAACCTTAAGACTCGAGCTGACTGGCACGCATACTTCAAGACTATGCCCAGGACTGGATTCGAATCCACGCCACTTGCAATCATGGAAAAGGCAGTTCACGTTCGCCGTGGTGCTGGCACGGAGCTCCGATTGATCGGGGCGACTGAGTTCGTTCTTTATAATCCACATCACTGTCATCCTTAACATGGTATGCCACACTATGAATTTCCATAAATATTTTTTCTTTCTCCAATTAAAAAGCGGGCTTTGGGAATTGACAAAGACTTCGAGGCAACATAACTTATTACAACTTTGTAGAACATCGGCTTCACCCGTTGTGTGAAAACTCCTCATGAAGCGAATAAAGAATTATGGAAAACATATATAAAGAGCTTAAGAAAATTCATTTTTGAAAGCTTTTAGTCCTTCCATCCAACTTGATGTATTTCAATTTTATTTTTAATGAAGAAATCATTCCTTAATACAATGGGAATCATCCCTTAAATGTCTTGCAATTTTTTTTGTAATTTTACTTGAGTAAAATTGTGATTTTCCGTCAAAATATCAAGGTTCGGGCTTATTTAATTCAAATCGCGTCGACTCAGAGAGACGCTTTTCAGCATAATTCAATTTCCAAAAATTAATATTTATCCTCAAAAGAACCCCAAATAGAGTCCAGTGAGCGAGACGCCTTTATCTTTCTCTCTCCTATTTTTCAGAGATTTTCAACAATTAATCTACTGAATCGCGTCCTCCTTCAAAGACGTGAATAATAATTCTTCCAGATTTTCCATGGTACGGTCCTGACCAAAAGAGGCGGTAAACTCCAAAAGGCGTCTCCAATGGGGGACTTGTTTAAGCAATTTCAAAAAAATTTTATTGCCGCCTCAGTTTGTGCGCGACTAAATGGCGTCATTGTCCCAAGACATGATTTAACTAATTCAAACAGGGGTTCGCGAGCCCGAGGCCCTTTCCTTCTCACTCTCTCTTGGGTCTTCTCTCTCTTCCCTTTCCATCTTCTCCAGCGACGGTGGTCCTCCGGCCATTATCTTCCTTCTCTGGCGATCTTCCTCAGTCCGGTAAGCTTCTCCGACGCCAACGATCTCCACTTCCTCACCCTCTCTCACTATCTCTCTCTCGGGCTTTATCTCTCACTCTCTATATCTGAGCTCTTCTCTCCGAACTCCATCTCTCTCTTGCTCTCCATCTCTCTCACCTCTAGCCATGGAACATAGAGGACCTAGCGGGGTAGGCGGGAAGCGACGCCAGATTGCGGCAATCGAGGTGGTGGAAATCGTTGAGGGTGAAGAAATGGCGGCGGAACTCGCGTAGGTGGTGGCCTTCATGGAGGCCTAGGAAGCTCATCCCAAGGCTCTAATGGGCGAGGCAATAGCGGCACCGGCCAAGGAGGCCGGTTCACGTTTAGTAAACCTCGAGAACACTCTTTTATATTAAAATTTCAATTTTGGGGTGAAAGGATAATCGACCACAGATTCTGTGAATCTGTGTTAAAAGGCGTCTGGAGAAAGGGACGCCTTTTGAAACGCGTCCCTAGACCCTGACGCGATTCAAAGATATTGAGAATTATTTTAGAAATTGATTATTAATTCCCTAACGATTAATTTAATGAATTATTTGACAATTGCAGGGGATAGTGAGGACCAAGATCTCCTGGGACCTAGTGGTGGCCGCCTACAAGGGTCTCCTAGATATTCAGAAGGCACGACTGACGGAGATGGGGTTCCAGGAGATCCTAGAGATTGAGCCGTTCTGGATCGACCTCGTCCTACCACAAGTGTTGAGGGATAGGTGGCACGTTGAGAGCAGGGCATTTCTGATGCTCTGGGGACATGATCCCCAGCCCCAAGAATGTGTGCAGGATCACCGGTCATCGGGTAGAAGGTCGAGCAGTTAGTGGGATCACATATCCCGACTACCATGGGCTAGCTCAGGAGTTGCTGGGGTTGGATGTGACAGGGCTAGGGGGACGGGAGAGCCGAAGTCTCCTCAGGGTGGCAGTAGAGAGATCCCTAGGACTAGAGGAGCCTTGGCAACAGGCTGATGAGTCCCGGGTTGAGTTGAGATCGAGACTAGCCAAGGCGGCTAGTGAGGTATATTGCTAGGATCCTTCTGGTAGGCGTAGAGTAGATAGGGACCTTAGGAGGTTCTAAGTCTTCTTCTTTGGCAGACTCCTGTTCGGGACCAAGGGCGACTATATCCACTGTCGCTTCTTGAGTCTTCTTTCTAACCTTAATAGATTAGGCGAGTATACCTGGGGTGCAGCCCCTCTGGCTCATCTCTTCATAGATCTTTCCGCCGTCACACCGGATCGAGAGACCACCATCAGCGGCTTCGCGCCGTTTCTTCAGGTACTTAATTTATTTTATTTTTGTTCATTTGATTAAATGCTTATGATACAATGCATGCGATTCTAACTACATGTTCTTTTATGCAGGTCTGGAGTTATTACTATTTTCCTCTGGGCCGAGCGAGTCCATCTATATAGTCGGCGGTAGTTCTGCTTGCCCGGCGTTGGCGTCCGGTAGTGGACACAGTGCCATAACATCACCAGCTGACGGCCCTCCGCCGTCAATTTTTGGACTACCCAGAGTTGTTGGTAAGTTTTAAAATTCTTTTCTTGTCATTGTTAACTATTTCATGGTTTATTAGGATGGTTAAACATTTAATTAAACATTTTATTAGAGTATTTTATTAGCATGTTTAATTAATTTAATTAGATGTTTTATTAACATGTCTGTTAAATGTTAAATGATTGAATGATGAATATTTGAATTTACATCTTATTAAATGTTTATTGCTTTGAATATGATATAGTTTATTGATTCATTTTATTAATTATTTTATATGTGATATGGAGTGCGACTAACCTATATGAATGCAGGTTATTTGGTGTCTATACGTTGGTATGGACGATGCAGGATAGCCCTGGGTAGAGCAGGCAGGGCCGATTCGGGTGCGAGGTGTGGCTACACTGCATGAACGAGATAGCCCTCTTGCGCCTGAGGCTGGTGATGCGGACATTGGGGGTGCATCAGAAGTGGGTGGAGGAGGAGATCTCGGAGGGGATCGGGAGGCCTATGCGGGGTAAGTAGGCCCGCACCGACTGGAGCGCCAAATTCCCGGATCAGCAGGATGATTGACATCGGTATGGTATACCGATAGAGTCGTAGGCGGTGAGCAGCAATGCTTACTTGCAGCACTACAGGGCCCACTACGCGGACCACCTCCAGCTACTCCGCCCACTCGATGTAAGTATTATGATATATATGCTATGAATGCTTCTTTTATTTTATTAATTATCTTGCTTATATTTATGAATAATCTGAATGATGTGATTTGTTATGAAAAATGCAGGATGCTTTTGGATGCCACCATCATCAAACTCTGGGGCTATCTACAGGATGTTGAGGCCCAGTTAGAGCAGGTGCAGAAGGAGCTAAATGAACTAGTAAGCATGCTATGCATAGATGACATATGCATTATGAATACTTCTTTTTATTATTAAATTGTTTTGACACTTGCACATTGACGGTGATCTCCTCTTTCATTACAGCGTGCTGCTTAACCCACGCAGCTCCTCCCTCATCTTCTACTGCTGCCGGCCCATCTTCCAGGGCCGCTCACGAGGCTGCCCTCACCGACCTACTGAGTCAGCTGGCTTCCGCCATCCGCCGAGCCACTCAGGCTGAGGATGATGCTGCTGCTCGGGTAAATCTTCGACTTGTTTCTTATATGATGTCTTTTGCTTGCTTGATCAGTTGGCTGACAATGTCTTCTATTGCAGGTCCAAGAGCTTTGCGTAGCTCTTAGAGAAAGGGATGCCGAGTTGGCACTGGCCCGCAGTTCAGCGGCCCGAGTTGCTGAGTTGGAGGAGCAACTGGCGAGGATCTTCGCTAGTGACCTCCCCCGTGAGCTTGCACGACTCCAAGTTCGGCTGGAGATCTTGACAGAGGAGAGGGATCACGATCGGTCCCGATTGGAGAGCCTTCAGGGCCGACTTTCAGTGGCGGAGCACAAGCGTCAAAGCATTGAGCCTCGATACCAATAGGCGCTGCATTGAGGACAGGTGAGTGCACTTCACCACTAGGATAGTAGTCTCCTTCGGCCAGGCTGGGCCGAGCGTCCTGGGACCACCGCCGCCACCAGCATGAGGACCAGATGTCCAGGATGAGACGCATAGCCAGCTGGACGAGGGCGCGGGAGAGAGTCAGCCGTAAGGGCTGCCATTATATTGTACCTTCCTTTCATTTTTGAAGTCCTATGGAGGGACTTACATCTTGTACATAAACTCTTTTGATGTATGAAAGGAGTTTCTTCGTATTTGGATTGTCTTGCTGCTTTTCCCTTATTGACTTTCCTTTTCATACCTGCACATGGCTTGAACAAACAAATTAAATATCTGTTCAGGCTTAGCCCCTTGCCTAGTGAAGTAACTGGCTATTTGATCCTATCCTTGCTATGAATGGTCAAGGGGCAAAGCCTTTATTAATGAAGGCAAATAATAGTTGAAAAAGGAAATGGAATTGTAAAATGCAACATACAAGCATGCAGATGCTTGCTGAAAATAAAAGGAATGCAATACACAAGATATGACAAGCAGATGCTAATTGAAATATTTTTGTTTTGCAATTTTCGAAATATCCAAATTTTTTGTGGTTTTGTCATATTCAATTTTTTTGTACTTTTTTTTTTTTTGGTAATTTTGAAATATTCAATTTTTTTTGGTTTTGGAATATTCCATTTTTTGTTGTAATTTCGAAATAAGACGTCAATTAGATAAGCTAAAACCAGCATGGTACTTGGATTAAAGAGTTTACTTATTTTTAAACTTAATTCCCTAATCATTCCTCGATAACCTAATCCATACTCATTGTGCTTGAGTTATGTTTATGTTCGTGATCCCATTCGACGGTCTGACCCTTAGTCAACTTAGGCCATCTCTCAAGTTTGGAGTATGCCTCTTTAGGAGGAAAGGAAGAATTGGTTTAGAAGGCCCACGAGAAGGTTCTGGAGACCCAGAGAGATGTTCCTCCTTTACCCTATTATCTGTTGGGGTTCGGTCATTTTCATTTTTTGCGGGGTATTTAACGACCTTGCGCTTCCTTTCCATTTGATTTTGTGGCCTTTTTGATGTAATGTTTGTAATGTTGAACGGCCTTTTGATTTAGTTGGCTTTTTGCCTTTGTGCTTTTTCTTTTGCTTTTTGTGGGGCAGATCTCCCCCTCTTTTCTTTATGATATGGCCCCCTACTAAGATGGCGGGTATGTTCGGTAGTCTATTCTGAGCCTCGTTCCGACATTGTGGGCCGAAAGTAAAACAGAAGTTTTAATTGAAAATGAATGAGTTCTACTTTTCCACCCTTAGTCAAGCTTTCGGTATTCCTCAAGCTTCGCATCTCTTGTTACTCACGAACCAAACGTGTTTGTGTGCAATAATGCGTTTGGATTATATTATCAAAGACTAACGAGGAATTTGAGTTTTCGAACTTTCAGACCCTACTGGTCCTCGCACCATGCTGATTGACTCTTTAACCTAAGGGTAGTACTTCTTAAGATAGAGACCATTCCAGGGATGAGTTAACTCTTGCCCTTCTGCATTAACTAAATGATAGGTGTTACCAAGAAAAGCATGCGAGATAACATAAGGACCTTCCCAATTGGGTTGGAGCTTAGAACGCGGACCACCAGGTTTTACAAAGTGTAAGGACTTAGATTTCGGGTTCAATATTCGGGTCGGGTTTGGGCCGGATCCCCTGGTTTGGACCCTGAGGGGGTCTTGAGATTGCAGACTGAATGACGTCTGCACTGCTCGACGTCTTTCAAAAGACGTCTGTCTATGTAGACGCCATTTAGGTCCGTTTTCTGTTGTGCCACGTGTGCGCCACGTGGGCGGGTTTCGGGCCGTGAGAGTACGGCCCCTGTCACATTGTCTGAACGGCGTCCAGGTTGGTCGACGCGATTCAGACTGCGACACCTGCGATGTCAGTGTGCGGCGCCAGAGCGTTGTCAGTACGGCCTGTCCTTTCGTCTGAACGGCGTCCGCGGTGGGCGACGCATTTCAGACCGCTGTCAGTACGGCCGTCCTATCAGACTGATTAGCGTCTACCTCGATCGACGCATTTCACTTAGATTCAGATTGACCCTGCGAGCCTCCCCTTCTTTCCCTCATTTTCGCCTTCACCCTCTCTCTCTTCGCCCTCTCCGCTCCCTCCGACCTCCTTCCTCCCTTCCCTTCCTCTTCTTCCTCTTCCATCACTCCATAGCCTCCTTACCTCTCACCTCTACCTCCACCACCTCCTTCGCGGCGTTCCATTCTCCGGACAGCGGCCGACGTCCCGGCGGAGTAGCGGCGTCCTCAAGGGTACTGGCGGCAGTCTGCGGTGCGACGGGTTGGCGGCATGAAGCTTGGAGGAGTTCAAGAACCGGTAGGGGGACGAACCTTGCATGTGTTGCTCGTGTTTTCCTAGGCGTGATATGACGTGTTTTGGGCTAGATTGAGTATGTTTAGGGGGTGTTCTTCTGAGTATGGCTGTGCTCGTGAATGTGGATTTGTAGCATGCTTGTGGTGGATGAACTTCTTTTCCTCCCCCTTCTGTTTTGGAGCTTTTTCGGGGTATTTGGGGTTAAGGGAGAAACGCTCTGATCGAACCAGGGAACCAGGTTTCTGGCGCTGAACGGCGTCGTGCCTGGTCGACGCCTTTTAGAAGGACGTCAGGGCAGTACGACGCCTTTTAGGGCAGAAACCTCCATGTTCGAGGTTTCGCGAGTTAGGGGTTCTGGCGCTAAATGACGTCATGGATGGACGACGCCTTTCGGAAGGACGTCGGGCCATCATGACGCCATTTAGGCAGAAAATCACCCCGAGTGAGGGTCTGTAAATCTAGAATTTCGATGTGAATGGCGTCTGTGGACTTGGACGCGTTTTAAAGGGCGACTCCCTATGACGACACGTTTCAAGGAATAATCTAGCTTTTAATGAACCTGTCTGAGGGGCTTGAATGGCGTCGACCTCGGTCGACGCGGTTCAAGACAGAACTGTGTAAATCCTGGTTTTATCATGTGTTTCACTGTGGGACGATTCAAATGCATGCTTTACGTTGTACACTGAGACTGCGGACTTCTGCGTGAATGGAATTACATCATGTTATATGTGTGTATGTGCTTATGCGAATGTGGATTGGAATAACTGTGGTTTACGTTTGTCACCATGGACCGATGGGGACAGGGTCATGGTGTTTGTGAGGCATTATGCCGTATCGGTGGGAGGAGTGGTACATGTTGTGTTTTACCTTTGGCTGAGGGAAGCAGAACCACCTTGAGCCCATCGGGCCGGAGTAGCTGGTGCGCTATCCGAGGGGTTGCTGCTTGGCCTCAGCGGGTCGGGGTTTCCCTGTTTGTCGTGGCAGCTTCCGGCGCGTTTCTTGCTGTGGAGCTGGTTGTGGTACTGTTGGAGTTGTTTTACCCCTGTAGCCACTGGGCCTGATGTGACCTTTGATCAAGGTTACGAGTGGTACCCTTAGCCCTTTGGTCTGACGCAGCCCGGGAGGTTAGGGTTGTGGGTAGTTCCTGTAGCTTCGGCTTGACGGGGGTTCGCCGGTCCCCAGGGCCCTCCTGAAGCGCTGAGGCCTAGCGTGGAGGCAATCCGGTCGGTAGGACAGTAGTCTAGACTGCTTGTGTGTACACGTAGCTGGCAGTGGCGGTACACTGGTTCCAGCTAGTCATAGTTTGACTCACTGCCTCACCCTACAGTGCCCCGGAACACTGTAGGGGTGGACAGGCGTGAGCAGTGGTGGTAGTGTTGGGAGGCGACGTTTGACTTCGATCGACGGTGTGGTTCGGTCGCTTTGTAGACTTTGGCTATGAGACGTGACTCTGTGTTGGGTTTTTCGGGTTGCTTAGAATGGTTCTTGCTACGCTGCTTATCGTACGTTTCATATCAGATTTGGGTGCTATGTTTACTGCTTTACTTAATTGCCATATATCCCTGTTGTTGCACTTGTGGGTGTGTGAGTGGGAGGCAGGGGATCGGATGATCCCTACTGAGCCCAATTCTGGTGTGGCTCACTCCCTGCGGTTTCAGGTGTGGACTTCGCGGCGTGTGGAGGCGTGTGGTGCCTTCTTGGTGTGCGGACCAGCAGCTGTCTCTGTTCCGGGGTATGCCCCGATGTTGTTGTACTTTTCTTCTGCCTGTACTTATTTAATTTGTTGGACCATGTAATTATTGTTGGACTGTATACGGATATTGTTATCTTCCTTTCTGCGCACTCGTTTACCTTTGTAGTCCGTGTGATTGTCATATTTAGCCTTGTTTAGCACTTACTCCTCCAGATGTGTTTGTGTGAGATCCAGGTGTGAACCCACGGTTAATGGGTCGACATCCATTTAGTGACCGGGTCTCCGATCATAGGATGGCGGGTCGTTACACAAAGATTCTTTTAACAACCATTTCGTCAACCTTGAATTTTCGTTCAATGACTTTCTTTTGATGAAAACGTGCTAATCTGTTCTGATATACTCGTGCATGATTAGCAGCTAACCATCTTTTCTCATCTAAAAGTTCCAATTGATCCAGGAGTGTTGAGCGGTGCTCATCAATAGATAATTCCTTGTTCAATTGTACTCTTAAGGACGGGATGAGGACTTCATATGGAACTACCGCCTCCATTCCAAATGTTAAAAATACAGAGTATGCCCAGTGGGCGTGTGGAAAGAAGTTTGGTATGCCCATAAAGCCTCCATTAATTTCTCTGGCCATTCGGGGAACATATTGGATTTACACGTTTTCTTGATGATTTTTATCAAAGTCTTATTAGTTGCATCTGCTTGGCCATTGCCTTGCGGATAGTAAGGAGATAAATGATGCAATGCAATTTTATACCTGTTGCAGAGATCCTTCAGCTCTTGTGATAAGAACTGTGGTCCATTGTCGGTGACGATGGTACTTGGAATTCCGAATCTTGTGATGATGTTCTTCATGATAAACTTGCAGACTGTTGATGCTTTGACTTCTGCGTAAGTTTCGGTTTCTGTCCACTTGGTGAAGTATTCATTGCCGTGAGAATAAAGGATTTCTGCTTAATGTCAGAATTAGGATCACCAAGAGGTCCAATAATGTCGAAGGCCCATATGGAGAAAGGCCATGGGGAGACAACAGGATGGAGTGAAGATGCGGGAGAATGGATCTTATCGGTATTAAGTTGACACTTAGCACACCCACAGACAAATCCTACACAATCTTCTTCCAGGGTTGGCCAATAGAATCCTTGTCGAATGATCTTCTTTGAAGTGTAAGCTTTTTCCATAACCTTCCAAAGCTCGTCTTCGTCCAAGCATCTCAGAAGAAGACCGTCAAAACCTCTTTTGTAAAGTGCTCCTCCAACTAGACTGTATCTCTAAACAACTCTCCTGATAGCCCTTTTCTCCTTTGCTGTGGCTTCGTCAGGGTAAGACTGGTCTTCACAGTATTTAGCAATCTCAAAATACCGTGGTTTCTCTACATCTTCCATCTCTTCTTGCCATTCCAGTAGCATGATTTCTCGCTTCTCCATTATATCTCCATCTCTAACCTTCTTCAGCAATTTCTCTTTAGTCCTAAGGAATGAAGGGTCTTTCACGGCGGGCGAAAGACGCCAATGAATGATGATCGATTCGGATTGTTTGTTGATTGGGAAATTCAGAGATGATGCGAGAGAAGCTAGAGCGTCGGCTAGAATGTTCTGATTCCGAGGAACATGGACGGAGATCAACTTGGTGAAAAGCTTGGCATAAGCTGAGGTGAGTTCCTGATAAGGCTTGAGTTTAGGATCAAGAGTTCGGTATTTAGTGAGTACTTGGCGAAGGATCAGTTGACTATCACCCACAATCCTAAGCTTGGTGGCACCATGGAGATGAGCAGCCTCGAGATCGGTTAGAAGAGCCTCATATTCAGTAATGTTGTTGGTAACAGAAAAGTCAAGCTGAAAGGCTTGTGGAATGGTGACACCTTCAGGTGATAGTAGAACAATGTCGATACCCTCACCATGAGAGTTTAGAGCTCCGTCAAAATGTAGAGTCTACATATCGTCTTTGATTCTGTATATGGACATTAGTTCCTCATCTGGAAACTCCGATCGGACTAGATCAAAATGAGGAAGAGGGTGATGTGCAAGGTGTTCTATGATGGCGTAGCCTTTGATTGCTTTGTGCTGAATGTAGATGATATAAAATTGAGAGAGAAAGCTTTGCCATCGTACTAATCTCTCTATAAGGACATATTTCTCGATAAGGAACTTGATTGGATTCATTCTAGCGATGAGATGGACTTCATGAGCTAGGAAATAGTAGGCTGCCCTCTCTTTTTCTTCTTCATCTTCTTGTGCTAGGACAACCCCCACCGTGTCATCTAGGACAAAAATATATAGAATCAAAGGTTTGTCCGGAGCTGGTAGTCTTAAGACAGGAGGACTTGCTAGATATGTCTTTAATCTATCGAACGCCTCCTGACACTTATCATCCCAATCAAACTTGACTCCTAGTTTAGTAAGCTCGTAGAATGGCTTACAACTTTGTGAGTGTTGGGAGACAAAGCGGCGAATCAATTGCAACCTTCCAATCAATCCTCTTAATTCTTTCAAATTTCGGTGATGTGGCATTTCTCTAATAGCCTTAGCCTTGTTGGGATCGATCTCAATACGTCGTTTGCTCACGATGAACCCTAACAACTTCCCTGATGATACACCAAATGCGCACTTTTTGGGATTGAACTTCCATTGATATTCTCTTGACCTTTCTAGAACTCTTGCCAATACCTTGGCATGCTCAGCCTTAGTCTTGGATTTCACTAACAGATCATCCACATACACTTCTAAATCAATGTGTATCATATCATGAAATATAGCCATCATAGCCCTCTGATAAGTGGCTCCAGCATTCTTCAATCTGAATGGCATGACAACATAACAATAAGTGCCCCAAGGTGTACTGAACGATGTCTTCTCTTGGTCCTCTTCTGCCAAACGAATCTGATTATATCTTGAGAATCCATTCATGAATGACAATGTTTCATAACTAGCTGTGTTGTCAATGAGTACGTCTATATGAGGCAGTGGAAAGTCATCTTTAGGACATGCCCGGTTCAAATCTCGGAAGTCAATGCAAATCCTGACCTTCCCATCCTTTTTCATGATCGGGACTATATTTGCCACCCATTGTGAATAGAGGACAACTCTAATAAATTTAGCTTTATGCAACTTATCGACCTCTTCTTTCATCCTCAAAGCCATCTAAGGGTGTTATCGCCTCAATTTCTGTTTAACCGGGCTAGCTCCATCTTACAATGTTAATCGATGTTCCATCAAGGAAGAATCTAATCTCGGCATATCTTCATAGCTCCAGGCAAATGTGTCCTTATAGTCTCTGAGAACTTGAATCATTGCTTCCTTATCTGTTTTAGAAAGATTTTTACTGACGAGGACAACCTTAGGCTCGTCTTCAGTTCCTAGATTAATCTCTTTGGTAGGCTCTTCTACGGCAGCTGAGGGTTCATCAAACCTCTTCACTCCACTGGCATACGCCTCAGCCGCGTCCTCGTCATCATCTTCATCTTCAGTAATGGGGTCTTTCTTGTATAACAGTTCATACAACCCATATCCGTCATCGACTAACTCATCAACTTTGTATTCTTCTAGCATCTAAATGGGATTCTCTAACAGCTGAGGGATCTGAGAGCAAAAAAGGCATCTTAAAGCTAGATCCTGGAGGTATCTATCTGGAACTCGTCTACCCTTAGATTTCTTAGACTTTCTAATATGACTAACTTCACTAGACTCCCTAAATTCATTAAATTGTCTAGCGCTAGACTCACTGTCCTGACCTAGTGAGGACGAAAAAGGATAAAAATCAAAGGATACAAGATGTGATACAGGTGAATCCTCTCGCGAGGAGGGGCAAAGCAGATCTAGAAGGGAGTCTTGCCCAAGTGACCCGCGCGATGGGGTATATTCGGACAAGTGATATGATGTTTCCTCGACGAGGATTTGAGAGGAAGGAGTTGCCAAATTGGCATTTTTTTTTTTTTGGAGATTACTGGAGTTGATCATAAAACAAGAGTGAATCTGGAAAGGAGGAGAATGAGGGGGTAACGGGGCCAAGGCCAAAGGATTAGGGGGATCATACAATAGTAAGTCCCAGATCAGATCATATGTAAGGACTGAGGCTTTCGGATCCGGTTTTCGGGGTTGGACCCTGTAGTTCAGGCTCCAGTGGGGCTGAGACTCTGTGTTGTTTCGCGTCGCGCGGGCTCGACACGGTTTAAACGGCGTCCAGCGATGCTGACGCGTTTTAGCCTGTGCCACGTGGGCTGGCTTTGGGCCGCGAGAGTACGGCCCTGACATGTCGTCTGAACGGCGTCTGTGAGGCACGACGCCTTTCAGACTGCGACTCTGGGTTGTCAGAGTACGGCGCCAGTCTTGTCGACTGAACGGCGTCTTTCATGGAAGACGTGTTTCAGACCTCTACCAGAGCGTTGCAGAGTGTTGTCAGAGCAGCCGTCACATCGACTGATAGGCGTCCGTATATCTCGACGCGTTTCAGCCAATCTCTGGTTAACCCCGCGAGTCCTCCTTCTTTCCCTCATTTTCTCCTCCTTCTCTCTTTCTCTCCTTTCTTCCGGCGACTTCGGCAACGACCCTTCCTCCTCCCTCTTTTCCTCCCACCACTTCGTCCTTCCCTCCACTCCAACACTTCCCTACCTCTCACCTCTACCACCACCACTTCCTTCGCGGCGTTCCATTCTCCGGACGGCGGCCGACGTCCCGGCGGAGTGGCGGCGTCCTCGAGGGTACCGGCGGCGGTCTGCGGTACGGCGGGTCGGAGGCACGGAGCTTGGAGGAGTTCAAGAACCGGTAGGGTGACGGTTCCCACAGTGTTGTGTTCTAAACCATGTTTTCCCCCGTTAAAAGCATGCTATGGATCGATGGTTTTGGGGTAGAATGAGCATGTTAGGGTGTTTTTCCTTGATGGGAATGGGAGTTTCTGTGGATGTGAATTCTGGATACTTTGGTTTACCCTCTTTCTCCTCTGTTTTTGGAGGTTTTAGGGGTTGGAAAGGGAGCCTTCGGGCAGGAGACAGAGCCTGGTTTCTAGTGCTAAAAGACGTCGTGCATGGACGACGCCTTTCAGAAGGGCGTCGGGCCATCATGACGCCTTTTAGACAGAAATCGTCCCACTGAGGCCCTGTCGGTTCAGGGATTCTGGCACTGAAAGACGTCATGGGTGGGCGACGCGGTTTGGAATAGCGTCGAGCCACCATGACGCCTTTTAAGGCAGAAATCCCTCGATTAAGGTTTTCTGGTAATTCCGGATTTCTGTGTTAAACGGCGTCTGAGGATGTTGACGCCTTTTAAAAAGGCGACCACTGGTGTCGACGCCTTTTAGGCCAGATTCTGAGGCCGGTATTTTCATGAACTAGTTTAGGGTGCTTGATTGGCGTCGGCCTCGGGCGACGCGATTCAAGACAGAACCACACTAATCCATGCCAGTAAAATGTGTTTACACTGCTAGATAGTTGGTTAATGCATACTGTTAGTATACTCGATGTGATGGACTCTTCGTGACCGGATGGCACTGCGTTGAGTGTCGTGCGACCGTGGACTTCTTCCGTGACCGGATCGCACCGTGCCGTGTTTTCTGTTTCGGTGGACCTAGAGTGACAGTTGTAGCGTTCTACACCCTGTGTCGGGGCGGAGGGACACAACGCTGACGGGAGCAGTGGCGGGGTGACGCCTACTGGAGAGGGTCACCTGGTGAACCCCGGGGTTAGCTAGCTTGTACCGGTGTCGGAGAGGTACCTTTGGAGTGTCACTCGTGCTGGGGGAAGGAGTAACCACCTGAGCCAGTTGGGCAGGAGTAGCCAGCGTGCTATCCGAGGGGTTACTGTTTGGTCTCAGCGGGCCGGTGTTTGCTGAGGGAAGGAGTGACCGCCGAGGTGGCCAGTGTGCTATCCGAGGGGTTACTGTTCGGTCTCAGCGGGTCGATGTTTTTCCTACTCTCGTTATGAAGTTGACGTGTTTTAAGCATACGCCGAATTACGGGTTCCTGATAGAATGGAATTATGCATGTTAGTTATACTTTGAATGCATGTGATTCGTAGTGAGATGTAGGCATGGAAATCACTGTCTCTTCATGGTTAATATATCTCTGCTGTACTTTACACTTGTGGGTGTGTGTGTGGGCAGTGGGGATCGAAGGATCCCTACTGAGTCTTTTCGTTGAGACTCACCCCTGCGGCTTTCAGGTGAGGACTCCTGGCAGACCTAGCGAGGGTTGTGCAGCTGAGTGCTGAGCGTCGTCGACTGTTGTTCCGGGGTATGCCCCGACGTAGTTGTTATCTTTATTTCTGGCCTGTATGTATAATTATTTCTTTTCTGTTGGAGTATGTAATTATTTGCAGTATCGAGTCGCATTGTAATAACTTTTAATTTCTGCATTTTCCCTTCAATTCAATGCGATGTGAATGTTTAGCTTAGTTGATTATTTATTTCCCAGACTTACTCGGATCCTGGTTTGGTTACAAGTTAATAATTCGGTACCCATTTAGTAATCGGATCCCTGATTATAGGGTGGCGGGTCGTTAGAGTTGGTATCAGAGCATTCGGTCTGGCAAATAAATGAATAACTAGGTTAAATGTCATGAGTCCGGCAAATAATTACATTATCCCGTACTGGCACGACGGTAGTATAGGCTTTAGGATTCTAACTAGAACTTTTCGATTTTGTGTTTGTAGGCGATCAGATGGCTCCTAGGAAGAGGGTGCCAGTTATTCGAGAGCAGGGAGATGTCCCTAGTGGTTCTGAGGCCGGTAGGCCGAGTGTAGAGCAGTTCATGGAGGCTATGATGGATACAATGGCTAGATATCAGACCCGAGACCCTAGTGAGAGTTCTAGTGCTCGGGGTGGGTCTACGGCTACACTGGAGAGATTCCTGAAGCTGAGGTCACCTCACTTCACTGGTCGTCCCGATCCTGATGAGGCCGTTTACTGGCTTAGGGAGATAGAGAAGACTTTTGATACCATGGATTGTGCAGCAGTTGAGAAGACTCCGTTAGCTACCTTCATGTTGAAGGATAGCGCCTATGATTGGTGGACCTCCTTGAAGAGTTTGTCTTATAAGGGTAGGAGTCTCAGGGAGATTTCTTGGGAGACTTTTGTGAAGGAATTCAATGCGCAGTATTTTCCTAGACATGTCCAGAGGGCCAAGGAGAGGGAATTTATGCAGCTGACTCAGGGGAGTATGACAGTACTCGAGTACCAGACGAAGTTTGTTTCGCTTGGGTGGTTTGTGCCCTTCATCTCGGGGGACGAGGAGCGACGTACTGAGAGGTTTGTGGATGGGCTGAGGCTCAGTCTGAGGAACTTTGTGGCATCTCACTGTTGTAAAGACTTGGCATCAGCAGTTAGGAGTGCAGCAGCAGTGGAGGCACAGCTGAATCAGTCAGCCCGGGAGAGAGGACTGACTGCTCAGGGACCAGCTCGTGGCAGGGGTAAGGCAGCGGCAGCGGCCCCTTCGTCCGGATCGGGATCGTCGTCACTCGGCTCCCGATTCAGGAAATTCTTCCGAGGCGGTGGCAGCAGTAGTGGCAGCAGTGGTAGTAGCAGACCCAGGCAGGATCAGCAGAGCCAGTCGGTGTCCAGCGCCCAGCAAGAGCCAGCTCAGAGGCTTCCAGCAGTTTGCTAGCACTGTGGTGGTACTCATGGTGGGACTCAGTGTCCTGCTTTCTCTGGGAGATGCTATACTTGTGGCCAGCAGGGCCACGTGGCGAGGTTTTGCCCGCAGGGGCGTGGCCAGAGGCAAGGGCCAGCTGATCAGAAGAAGCCGAGGACCCAAGGGAGAGTGCTGGCTATCACCATGAAGGAGGCTCGTGCGTCCAACTTGGTGGAAGGTACACTTTCTGTCCTTGGGAACTCTGCACATGTGTTGATTGATTCGGGTGCTTCGCATTCTTTCATTTCTGAGCAGTTCATAGATATTCTTTCTGCACCCATTGATGAGCTAGCTGATGGATTGATGGTAGAGGTTCCTTCTAGGGATTTCATGTTATCTTATAATTGTTTGAGGGATGTTCCCTTGACCATTAAGGGCCATGAGTTACCCGCCCAGTTGGTTGTACTTGCCATTCGTGATTTTGATATCATTCTGGGCATGGATTGGTTGGAAGCTTACTATGCTGAGGTGGACTGCCACAGGAAGAGGGTGCGTTTCTCTATTCCGGACATCCCGACCTTCTACTTCCAAGGTATTAGGCTCCCTTCTCGAGGTATTCTTATTTCTGCCTTTAAGGCTCAGAGGTTGGTTGCTGGTGGTTGTGAGGCCTTCCTTGCCTCTATTGTTGTTTCCGATATCCATGACTGTCCCAGTCCTTGGGAGGTGCCTGTAGTGTGTGACTTTGCAGATGTGTTTCCTGAGGAGTTGCCTGGCCTTCCTCCTCAGCGAGAGGTCGAGTTTACCATTGAGCTTGCACCGGGTACGGCGCCTTTGTCTAAGGCCCCGTATCGGATGGCGCCAGCCGAACTCGCTGACTTAAAGGCGCAGTTGCAGGAGTTGCTAGATAAGGGTTTCATTCGTCCCAGTACTTCTCCGTGGGGTGCTCCAGTCCTATTTGTCAGGAAGAAGGACGGTTCCTTGAGATTGTGCATTGATTATAGACAGCTGAACCAAGTGACGATTAAGAACAAATACCCGCTTCCTAGGATCGATGATTTGATGGATCAGCTGTAGTCTGCGAAGGTGTTTTCCAAGATTGACCTGAGATCTGGATATTATCAGATGAGGATCCGTGATGTTGATGTCAGTAAGTCGGCTTTCAGGACTCGGTATGGACATTATGAGTTTTTGGTTATGCCCTTCGGTTCGACCAATGCTCCGGCAGCCTTTATGGATTTGATGAACCAAGTCTTTAGGGCCTATCTGGATCAGTTTGTGGAGGTATTCGTCGATGATATTTTGATATATTCTTCTTCTGAGGAAGAGCACGCCACTCATCTTCGAGTGGTGTTGCAGGTCCTAAGGGAGCACCAACTCTATGCCAAGTTCAGCAAGTGCGAATTCTGGCTAGACAAGGTGCACTTCCTTGGGCATGTCATCTCTGGCCAGGGAATCGCAGTGGATCTAGCCAAGATTGAGGCAGTGATGGATTGGAGCAGGCCAACTTCAGTGACTGAGATCAGGAGCTTCTTGGGGCTTGCCGGTTATTACAGGCGGTTTGTTCAGGGGTTTTCTTCGATAGCGGCCCCCTTATCGAGGTTGACTCGAAAGGGAGTTCGTTTTGTCTGGACCGATGAATGTGAACGGAGTTTCACTGAGTTAAAGACTCGCCTCACTTCGGCCCGAGTGTTAGTGCTTCCATCTGGGTCAGGTGGGTTTGTGGTTTACTCAGACGCGTCCCGTCGAGGTTTGGGCGTAGTTCTAATGCAGCATGGCAGGGTAGTGGCTTATGCTTCTTGACAGCTGAAGAAGCATGAAGAGAACTATCCTACCCATGATTTGGAGCTGGCAGCTGTAGTATTTGCACTTAAGATTTGGAGACATTACTTGTATTGTGAGAAATTTCAGGTCTTTACAGATCACAAGAGCCTGAAGTATGTGTTCACTCAGAGAGACCTGAATTTGAGGCAGCGAAGGTGGATGGAGTTCATTAAGGATTATGACCTTGACCTTTCTTATCATCCGGGCAAGGCGAATGTAGTGGCAGACGCCTTGAGTCGGAAGACGGTCATGTCATACCTTATGATTCGAGAATGGAAATTATTTGAACAGGTTGTGGAATCTTCCTTTCGGGTACCACGTGAGGATGATAGACACGTGTTGGCCAGCTTGACTGTGAGACCAGCAGTGTACCATGCTGTGATTGAAGCTCAGAGGGCAGATGTAGAATTACCGCAGATTCTCCAGAAACCAGAGGTGGAATTGTAGGATGACGACACAGTTAGATTCAGAGGTAGACCTTATGTCCCGGCCGAAGAGGACATACGTAAGAATGTCCTTGATGAGGCGCACCGTTCCAGATATGCAGTGCATCCCGGGACAACCAAAATGTATCAGTGTTTGAGGAGGCACTTCTGGTGGCCTGGTATGAAGAATGATGTGGCTGAGTATGTGGCTAGGTGCATGACTTGTCAGCTGGTTAAAGCCGAGCATCAGAGACCTGGAGGGTTGCTACAGCCCTTGCCGATTCCGGAATGGAAATGGGAACACGTGACTATGGACTTTGTGATGGGATTACCTACATCCCCTAGCAGGAGAGACGCTATCTGGGTCATTGTTGACCGGCTGACCAAGTCGGCACACTTCCTAGCTATTAGGAAGGACTGGTCGGTCGATAAGTTGGCCAAGTTGTTTGTAGATCGGATCATCTCTCTGCACGGGGTACCTTTGTCCATCGTATCAGATCGGGATCCGAGGTTTACTTCCAGGTTCTGGAAGAGTTTTCAGAATGCCTTGGGTACTCAGTTGGCTTTCAGTTCGGCATACCATCCCGAGACTGATGGGCAGTCGGAGAGGACCATTCAGACTTTGGAGGACATGCTCAGGACATGTTGTTTAGACTGGGGAGGTTCTTGGGGGCAGCATCTGTCTACGGTGGAGTTTGCTTACAACAACAGTTATCATTCCAGTATCGGCATGGCGCCTTACGAGGCTTTGTACGGGCGACCGTGTCAATCTCCTCTGTGTTGGTCTGAGATTGGTGAGAGGCAGGTTGCAGGGCCTGAGTTAGTTCAGCAGTGTACTGAGGTTGTTAGGATGGTGCGGCAGAGGTTGACAGCAGCTCAAAGCAGGCAGAAGAGTTATGCTGATATCCGGAGGAGACCGCTTGAGTTTGAGGTGGGAGACCACGTGTTCCTCCGAATCTCACCCTCCAAGGGTGTGATGAGATTCGGGAAGCAAGGCAAGCTGAGTCCGCGATATATTGGACCTTTTCCCATTCTTGCTCGGATTGGGGAAACCGCGTATCAGCTGGCCTTGCCACCCAGTCTTGCAGGGGTACACGATGTGTTCCATGTTTCCTTGCTGAGAAAATATGTTCAGGATCCATCCCACGTCTTGGATTTTTCAGAGTTGGAGATTGCTGAGAACTTGTCTTTTCCAGAGTTTCCAGTTCGTATTGAGGACCGCAGGGAGCAAGTCCTTCGAAACAAGATTGTACCTTTGGTCAAGGTGATTTGGCAGTACCGCTCCGGGGGCGAGGCAACCTGGGAGCGTGAAGACGAGATGCGGGAGCAGTTTCCTTACCTTTTCTCGTAAGTTATTCTGTGAACTTATATATCTACGTTTTGACCTGGTTAATTCTAACAGGCAATTTAGGGGGCGAAATTCTTTTAAGGGGGGGAGAATGTAAGGACTGAGGCTTTCGGATCCGGTTTTCGGGGTTGGACCCTATAGTTCAGGCTCCAGTGGGGCTGAGACTCTGTGTTGTTTCGCGTATCGCGGGCTCGACACGGTTTAAACGGCTTCCAGCGATGCTGACGCGTTTTAGCCTGTGCCACGTGGGCTGGCTTTGGGCCGCGAGAATACGGCCCTAACATGTCATCTGAACGGCGTATGTGAGGCACGACGCCTTTCAGACTGCGACTCTGGGTTGTCAGAGTACGGCGCCAGTCTTGTCGACTGAACGGCGCCTTTCATGGAAGACGCGTTTCAGACCTCTGTCAGAGCGTTGCAGAGTGTTGTCAGAGCAGCCGTCACATCGACTGATAGGCGTCCGTACATCTCGACGCGTTTCAGCCAGTCTCTGGTTAACCCTGCGAGCCCTCCTTCTTTCCCTCATTTTCTCCTCCTTCTCTCTTTCTCTCCTTTCTTTCGGCGACTCCGGCAACGACCCTTCCTCCTCCCTCTTTTCCTCCCACCACTTCGTCCTTCCCTCCACTCCAACACTTCCCTACCTCTCACCTCTACCACCACCACTTTTTTCGCGGCGTTCCATTCTCCGGACGGCGGCCGACGTCCCGGCGGAGTGGCGGCGTCCTCGAGGGTACCGGCGGCGGTCTGGGGTGTGGCGGGTCGGAGGCACGGAGCTTGGAGGAGTTTAAGAACCGGTAGGGTGACGGTTCCCATAGTGTTGTGTTCTAAACCAAGTTTTCCCCCGTTAAAAGCATGCTATGGATCGATGGTTTTGGGGTAGAATGAGCATGTTAGGGGGTTTCTCCTTGATGGGAATGGGAGTTTCTGTGGATGTGAATTCTGGATACTTTGGTTTACCCTCTTTCTCCTCTGTTTTTGGGGGTTTTAGGGGTTGGAATGGGAGCCTTCGGGCAGGAGACAGAGCCTGGTTTCTAGTGCTAAAAGACGTCGTGCATGGACGACGCCTTTCAGAAGGGCGTCGTGCCATCATGACGCCTTTTAGACAGAAATCGTCCCACTGAGGCCCTGTCGGTTCAGGGATTCTGGCACTGAAAGACGTCATGGGTGGGCGACGCGGTTTGGAATAGCGTCGAGCCACCATGACGCCTTTTAAAGCAGAAATCCCTCGATTAAGGTTTTCTGGTAATTCCGGATTTCTGTGTTAAACGGCGTCTGAGGATGTTGACGCCTTTTAAAAAGGCGACCACTGGTGTCGACGCCTTTTAGGCCAGATTATGAGGCCGGTATTTTCATGAACCAGTTTAGGGTGCTTGAATGGTGTCGACCTCGGGCGACGCGATTCAAGACAGAACCTGTAATGACTGAGATTTCGGGTTCTGTATTCGGGTCGGGTTCGGGCCGGATCCCCTGGTTTGGACCCTGGAGGGGTCTTGAGATTGCTGGCTGAATGGCGTCAACAGTGCTCGACGCCTTTCAAAAGGCGTCAGGGTGTGTGGACGCCATTTAGGTCTGTTGGTTGTTGCGCCACGTGGGCGGGTTTCGCGCCGCGAGAGTACGGCCCCTGTCAGATTTGTCTGAACGGCGTCCACCTCGGTCGACGCGTTTCAGACTGCGACACCTGCGGTGTCAAGGTACGGCGCCAGAGCGTTGTCAGTACGGCCTATCTTGTCGTCTGAACGGCGTCCGTGGTGGGCGACGCGTTTCAGAGCGGTGTCAGTACGGCCGTCCTGTCAGACTGAATGACGTCTGCCTCGATCGACGCGTTTTAGCGGGATCCTGGTTGACCCCGCGAGCCTCCCCTTCCTTCCCTCACTTTCGCCTCTCCACTCTCTCTCTTCGCCCTCTCCGCTCTCTCCGCCCTCCTTCCTTCCTTCCCTCTTCTTCCTCTTCCATCACTCCGTAGCTTCCCTACCTCTCACCTCTACCTCCACCACCTTCTTCGCGGCGTTCCCTTCTCCGGACGGCGGCCGACGTCCCGGCGGAGTGGCGACGTCCTCGAGGATACCGGCGGCGGTGTGGGGCGAGACGGGTCGGCGGCGAGGAGCTTGGAGGAGTTCGAGAACCGGTAGGGGGACGAACCTTGCATGTGACGTTCATGTGATTCTCGGCGAGATCGTGTTTTCGTAAGCATGATTGTGTGGTTGAGCTTCTCTCCTTCCCCCTTTGATTTTGGGGTTTTCGGGGTGCTTGGGGTTCAAGGGAGGAACCCTCGGTTCGAACCAGGGAACCTGGTTTCTGGCGCTAAACGGCGTCGTTCCTGGTCGACGCCTTTCAAAAGGCGTCTGGGCCGTACGACGCCTTTTAGGGGGAGAAATCCCCCTGTTCGAGGTCTCATTAAATAGAGTTCCTGGCGCTAAATGACGTCATGGGTGGACGACGCCTTTTATAAAGGACGTCGGGCCACCATGACGCCATTTAGGCAGGAAATCGCCCCGCTTGAGTGTTGAAATTCTGGGTTTTTAATGTGAATGGCGTCGATGGTTGCGGACGCGTTTCAAAGGGCGTCTCCCTGTGAAGACGCGTTTCAAGGAATAATCTGATGTTTAACTGAACCTGTCTGAGGGACTTGAATGGCGTCGACCTCGGTCGACGCGATTCAAGACAGAAGTGTTATATTGCTGGTTTTAGCATGTGTTTCACGGTTGAAGGTTCTGAGGCATATTTTATGTTGTACACTGGGATTGAGGACTTATGCGTGAGTGGATTTACATCACCTGTGTGGGTGTGGGTGTGCTTTAGTTATATACTGAGACTGAGGTTTACTGTGCGAATGGAATCTTGATTATATGTGTTTGTGTTATGTGAATATGGATCGTGTTAACTGTGGTTTACGTTGTCACCATGGACCGATGGGGACAGGGTCATGGTGTCTGTGGAGTGGTGTATGTTGTGTTTTACCCTTGGCTGAGAGAAGCAGAACCACCTTGAGCCTGTCGGGCCGGAGCAGCTGGTGTGCTATCCGAGGGGTTGCTGTTTGGTCTCAGCGGGTCGGGGTTTTCCTTGGTTGTCTTGACAGCTTCTAGCGTGTTTCTTGCTGTGGAGCTGGTGGTGTTTCTGGTGGGAGTTGGTTTACCCTTTAGCCAGTGGGCCTGATGTGACCTTTGATCAAGGTTACGAGTGGTACCTATAGCCCTTGGCCTGACGCAGCTCGGGAGAGTTGGGTTTGTGGGTAGTTCCTGTAGCTTCGGCTTGACGGGGGTTCGCCGGTCCCCAGGGCCCTCCTGAAGCGCTGAGGCCTAGCGTGGAGGCAATCCGGTGGTAGGACAGTAGTCTAGACTGCTTGTGTGCACATGTAGCTGGCAGTGGCGGTACACTGAGTCCAGCTAGTCCTAGTTTGACTCACTGCCTCACCCTACAGTGCTCCGGAACACTGTAGGGGTGGACAGGCGTGAGTAGTGGTGGTAGTGTTGGGAGGCGACGTTCGACTTCGGTCGACAGTGTGATTTAGTCGCTTCGTGGACTTTGACTGTGAGTCGTGACTCTGTGTTGGGTTCTTCGGGTTACTTAGAATAGTTCTTGTTACACTGCTTACCGTGCGTTCATATCAGAGTTGGGTGCTGTGTTCACTGCTGTGCTTTAATTGCTATATATTCCTGTTGTTACACTTGTGGGTGTGTGAGTGGGAGGCGGGGGATCGGATGATCCCTACTGAGCCCATTTCTGGTGTGGCTCACTCCCTGCGATTTCAGGTGTGGACCTCGAGGCGAGCGGGCGCGTGGTGTCTTCTCGGTGTGCGGACCAGCAGCTGTCTTAGTTCCGGGGTATGCCCCGATGTTGTTGTACTTTCTTTCTGCCTGTACATATTTAATTTGTTGGACATGTAATTATTGTTGGACTGTATACGGACATTGATATTTCCCTTTCTGCGCACTCGTTTACCTTTGTAGTCCGTGCGATTGTTATATTTAGCCTTGTTTAGCACTTACTCCTCCAGATGTGTTGTGTGAGATCCGGATGTGAACCCGTAGTTAATGGGCCGACATCCATTTAGTGACCGGGTTTCCGGTCATAGGATGGCGGGTCGTTACAGAACCACACTAATCCATGCCAGTAAAATGTGTTTACACTGCTAAATAGTTGGTTAATGCATACTGTTAGTATACTCGATGTGATGGACTCTTCGCGACAGGATGGCACTGTGTTGAGTGTCGTGTGACCGTGGACTTCTTCCGTGACCGGATCGCACCGTGCCGTGTTTTCTGTTTCGGTGGACCTAGAGTGACAGTTGTAGCGTTCTACACCCTGTGTCGGCGCAGAGGGACACAACGCTGACGGGAGCAGTGGCGGGGTGACGCCTACTGGAGAGGGTCACCTGATGAACCCCGGGGTTAGCTAGCTTGTACCGGTGTCGGAGAGGTACCTTTGGAGTGTCACTCGTGTTGGGGGAAGGAGTAACCACCTGAGCCAGTTGGGCCGGAGTAGCCAGCGTGCTATCCGAGGGGTTACTGTTTGGTCTCAGCGGGGCGGTGTTTGCTGAGGGAAGGAGTGACCGCCGGGGTGGCCAGTGTGCTATCCGAGGGGTTACTGTTTGGTCTCAGCGGGTCGATGTTTTTCCCACTCTCGTTATGAAGTTGACGTGTTTTAAGGATACGCCGAATTACGGGTTCCTGATAGAATGGAATTATGCATGTTAGTTATACTTTGAATGCATGTGATTCGTAGTGAGATGTAGGCATGGAAATCACTGTCTCTTCATGGTTAATATATCTCTGCTGTACTTTACACTTGTGGGTGTGTGTGTGGGCAGTGGGGATCGAAGGATCCCTACTGAGTCTTTTCGTTGAGACTCACCCCTGCGGCTTTCAGGTGAGGACTCCAGGTAGACCTAGCGAGGGTTGTGCGGCTGAGTGCTGAGCGTCCTCGACTGTTGTTCCGGGGTATGCCCCGACGTAGTTGTTATCTTTATTTCTGGCCTGTATGTATAATCATTTCTTTTCTGTTGGAGTATGTAATTATTTGCAGTATCGAGTCGCATTGTAATAACTTTTAATTTCTGCATTTTCCCTTCAATTCAATGCGATGTGAATGTTTAGCTTAGTTGATTATTTATTTCCCAGACTTACTCGGATCCTGGTTTGGTTACAAGTTAATGATTAGGTACCCATTTAGTAATCGGATCCCCGATTGTAGGGTGGCGGGTCGTTACATCATACAACCTCTCAAGGTCGAAAGGAATCTAAGGAATCAGGTCTCGAGGGGACAGGGTAATAATGATGGGCGGAGCTCGAGGAATATCTTCAGTAATGACCTTCGACCAAGTCAGGGTCAGGAGCAGAGTGCGGAATTGGGTATGGAGGGTCAAAATATGATGGGGATAGGTTCCCCTCCAGAGAAGATCAATGGTAATCTAGGCTGATAAGGGTCATCAGGCTCCCCTTTGTCCGTTTCCTCACTTAGCAAAATTCTCTTGTCAAAAATAGCCTCAGGCCCTTCAAACAACTCATCAATCAATGGAGGCCACTTTGGTTCTGGGGGATCAAGGAACAGCCTGTTCAGTGCAATGTACAGGTCCCATGTGTCAAACTAGCGGTACCACTCGCACTCTGGATCTTGAGGCTTCTTCCTCTTCATTGACCATAGAGACTCCAAGGATAGGTATGTCAGCAACTCAGAATAGTGCCTAGCTAGATCTCTCCCATATACGTCATGTAGGTCAAAGTGGGAAGTGATCACCACCGTGTTATCGTTGTCATGATTAATCATGGGTCCCTAATGAAGTGTGCATATAGGGTCCAAGCTAAGGGATCCTGGTTTTCTTTATACGGGGTGGTCATTGTTTTCCAGATTTTCTGACCGTCATCATCTTCCTGCTGCTGAACAATCTATCGTTTCACCTTCATTGGCCTATAGCCCAGACGATTACCAGGTGCTCTTCGGCGGTCTTTAATAGGCTTGGTTCTGCCCTACAGTTGTATGCCTAGGCCTTTTTCTGGTTGATAGCCATCCTTCATCATGAAATCCTAGCTAGGGGTACTCATGCACATCCCCCTTTTCACAACATCAATTGGACAAGGAATAAGTATAGTAGCTTTCAAAGGATTAGCCGAGGGAGAACAAACCTGTAATACCGACAGAATGGGTTGTCGTCCAGGTAAAAGAGTTGGCTTGATGTTCAAAGAATGAGCAGTAGCAATGATCGGCATGCTCATTACTTTAATAATCCATCCCTTATAAGGAAACTTGAGGCATAGATGGTTTGTAGAGGGTATGGCCTCAAAGATTAGATGTAGGGACGACTAAGGATGCCTTTTAAAGAGGGGTCAATTTTCAAGATGTGAAACTCAACCTCGGCATGACAAGAGGGACCTAGTTCTACCTTCAAGTAAACCTTCCCAGCAGAGAACGAGTAAAGTTGTCATAGGCGGTAACAGAGATGGGTGAAGGCAACCACTTTTCTTTGGGTACACCACATAATTCTAAAGTCTTTGGTGACAATACATTAATAGAGGCCCCTGTATCAACTAGACATGCATCTATGGCCTTCTTGCAAATATTCACTGTAATGCTTAGTGTCATGCTCCTAGCTGCTGGTGGTGCTAGTTCAGATGTGTGGAATGAGATAGAGGGCTGATCCCCCTTTGGAACTAGCAGTGCTGCGATCTTTTTTACCGGCACATCTTCACTGACCATTACTCTGCAGAAATTCTATCAAAGCCTCTTGATGGATTTTAGATCTTTTGATCATTTCTAGTATGGAAATGCATGCTGGTGCTCTGTCTTACTGCTTCAGTAGGTCACACTGAGTGCCAGGTGCACTCTCTTCATTTTGAATTTCTTCTAACCGCTGTGATGGGCCGTCTCTCACTATGGACTGAGGGAAGACCTTATTAAAGATTCTCCCGCTCCGAAGCGTATGTTGTTCAATATTGGAAGGTCCATGTAAGATCTTAAGTACCGCTATGTTGATGAGGGGTTTAGAGGGGGTAATGGGTTCATAAACAGGTGATGGCAGGGGATTGTTTGGGGGAGGTGTTAGAACGCGGATGAGTGACTTGGAAGGTCGTATGGTATTGGGGTGAATGGTTGATGCGGATGATGTGGGAAATGGCATGCGTAGCATTTGTTTAGAAGGCATGAGGGGTTCGTGGTTGGGTTGCGGAGGGTTATTTGGTGGAGGCATGGTGGTGCAGGGGATAATGGGTTTAAGGAAGGTAGGTGGTAGAATAGGTCTATGGTAGACGGATGTTGGTATGGGAGTAATGGTTATGGTTTCTGGCTTGGGTACGCCGAGAATGCAGCGGGGCGGTTTCTTGGTGGTACTCGAGAAGTGGCCTAGAGGAGGATTCCACTTCCTTCCATTATTGCCCCCTATTAGCCTCAGACTGGCTATTAGTAAGAATTGGGGCAACCTGGTTTTGATGCTCCGACAGCGGATTATACACTATTCCCATGTTCGATGGTGCTGCTGCCTATGTTGGTGCTTTTTGCATCCATTGTTGTCGCTGTTGTGGCTGTTGTTGCTGTTGTGGCTGTGATCTTCTTGCCTTCAGGGTGGCTATGTATTCTCTCATCTCCTCCCAGTCAATACCCCCTTATTCATTGAGATCATGGATGTAGTCCCTAAATTGGAAACACGCATCTACTATATTCCCAGGTTGTCTATAGAAGACACAATACCTAGAGGCATCAACATTTTGAGGCCAAACTGTTTTCTCCGTTGGTAGGACCAAAGCATTGGCTGCCATATGGGCGTTGAATATGTCTGCTAGAGACTCCGGGAGTGGAGGATAGGATGCCCTCTTTGGGCCTAGAGGTTTTCTCTGCTGATTGTAATCGCCTGGGGGGGTACATTGTGGTATGTTGGCTGTTGACGTGGCTGGTTGAACGCCTACTGATACTATTGCCGAGGCTGATTATAGGCTAGCTAGTATGGTTGTTGTGGTGGCCTAAAGCCCTGTTGACTCGGCGGTCTCTGCCCAGTGTATTGTAGCTGTTGCTGTTGGTTTCTCATGAACTGTGGTTGGTTATTATTCATGGTGCTGATATGTTCATGGGAGAGTGTGCCCTCAATAGTGGGACCCACGCTATGAGAATTTGGTATGGCAGGCTTCCGAGGTGGAGGTCTGTTGGGTCTATGGGGGTCAAAGATGTTGGAGAAGGCCAAATCTTTCAAAGTGTTTTGGCAATAACACGCCCTCTCATATGACTCCGCCATACTAGCCAAGTTGTTTAGCATGAGGACTAGCTTCTACGGGGGGGTTGCATTGGCAATCATCATTTTCAGTTGTTCTGACTCAAACATGTGATCTTTTATCTTCTCTGCCATACACCCCTCCATCTATCAGCATAGGTGATGAAGTTTTTATCGGGTTTCATCTTTTAAGCCAGCAAATCATTTATTGATACGGACGGTGCAATTCTATCCTGGTATCGCTGGATAAACTTTATTGACATAATTTCTTAGTCTTCCGTGTCAGATGAATCTAACGAGAAAAACTACTCCATGGTTGGTCCCTCTAATGATTTCCTGAATGGGAATGCCAATGACCTCTTATCGTTCTGCTAGACGGAAGACTCGTACATGAACTCCTTCAGGTGGGTGAAGGGGTTGCCAGAACCATTGTTCTTTCTATACACTGGCATCTCATAAGGCAGCAGGTGAAATACTGGCAGATTGGGGACGGTGATCTCAGGTATAGCCATGACTCCCATCATCTTCTTAAAACTATTAAACTACTCGTCCATGCGGTCCATCTTCATGAGTAAGGCTTGAGTCATAGGATCAACCTGGGAAGGGGGAGGTGATGGATGATAGGCTTGCCTCTTGGAATAACTTCGGCAAGGGGGGCAGTAAGGTTAAGGTCCGGCAGTGCTTTCGCCATATCCAAAGGTATTTTGATGAGTTGGCGTATGCGGTCTAGCCGGGTACCTCGAGGAAGATTGTTGTGGCCCAGACGGCCGGGGAGTAGAAATATGAAGACCCTCCATGGCCTGATGAATGGGAGAAGCACGGCGAGGAGGAGGAACTTGATGACTAACGGGGTGAACCACAGGATTCGGTTCAGCAGAACGCAAAGGCGTCTTCCCCTTGAGAATGAATTGGATAGCATCAAGTTGTTGAGAGTTTAGGTGGGTAGCCATAGCTCCCAAGATGGTAACCAGATCAGGGGGGTTGTCAAACGAAGGCTCAGCTTGATCTTGAGACTCTTCATAAGTGGGATTGGAGATTACGTGTATATGAGGATGATTAGTACTAGGATCATATTGGTCATGGGTAAACTAAGCCTGATGGGGGACATAAGTGTCTCCCCCGTATTCAGCATAAAAGAAGTTGGAGTCATGGGGGCCATTAGCATCTCCCCCATTCTCAGAATGGTAATCATAATTGCCAGGGGCATTAGCATCTCCCTTGTAATCAAACACATCTTCATGTTCAATGGCAACCATACCGAGAGTTCTACCTGATCGGAGCATCATGTTGTTAAGTTTTGACAAAGATTCAAACAAGTTGTACAAAGAATTAGCAAACAAGTAGATGGTTACGTTATCTTAGGATTCCTTGTTGAATTATTTGAATTGTTAAACACAAGTTCTCTCAACGGGATAGGATCCTAATTTCAGTTCAATTTTTTCACCATTATACTCTATAGTTCTCTTACAACATTATGAATAACTAACTAGGATTTCAATTAGTACAACTAGTCCGATGAACAAGGAGGAATACCTTGCTTTTGGGGACTTACGGAGGTCTTAACACCAACCACTCTAGTCTGACCGAGGGACCGACCCAGTCAGAGAGATGAAGATGCTAAGAAAGGTGTTCCTATGAGGGGGGGGTGAGCCCCAATGTAGATGACTTACGGCCTGGGTGGCATCTAATGTAGTATAAGATAAATATAGGTAACAAAGAAATAAATGATCTGACGACTGATGGACAAAAGAAGGAACTGTTTGAATCACGTCGTTGTTCATCGACGCTATTCAAGACAGAAGCTTCTTCTATTAACAGATACTCATGCAGCACCGCCAACAGGAATATGAGGCTGAATGGCATCTTGACACAACGACGCGGTTTGAATCACGTCTCCCTGTCAAGACGCGAGTCAGAGTATGAAAACTGTAAACAGAGAGCAACTTCGAGAACGCTCCCCTCCCAAGTTATCAAGATAAATAGAAATCTAACTGATCATGCAAATTCAAGTTAAACAGATTTATTATCATGCAAACAAATATAAACTCAATCTACCACACACTTCCTATCACACTAACAACTTCCAATCGATCATGGGCGGGAAAGATCTTTCCGCAAAGGGGTGTGCACGTAGTGCACGTAGGGATAAAAGTAACTAAACTCACCAATTGGTGAAAGGAGTGCCTGAGGGACACAAGTGGTGCACCATGGGTGCCCGATGATAAAAAACAAGAACAAATATTAAAAGACGGCAAGACCAAGTCCCACCGTGATCGCCAAAAAGCTATAGGTGCTCAAATCGTGTGTGTGATGTTCATGAGTTTCATGTAGTTCGTATGAATAATAAAACTACTCAAATTGAAGAAAACGTGATCGTTGGAAACTGTAAAGTTTCAAAAGAAAGATTGATCGCTTACTTTTTCAAATTTGAGAGATTGAGTCCTTGATTCCCTCTCTATGGCCGGCCAAAGAAAGGGAGCCTTTTTATTGATATTCTTACTTTTGATTTCTTGATGATTATTCCTTTGGATTTCCTTCTTTCTTCTTCTCTGTACTTCATAAGAAAGATTAAAAAAAAGTAGAAATTCTAATTAGAACTAGAGTAGACTAGTATCTATTCTAATAAGAAATTTAAACATGCAACTAAACTAATCTACTCAATTGATTGTTGTTCTTTAAACCGCTAATATGCATGTGGGTGTGGAAAATAATGATGTGTGTGTGAACATGAAGTGATGATAATGATGATGAACTATGGAAAACAATGAATAAACTGTATGAAGTTAATGAAGAGTTTAGAAGGAAATTAAGGAAACAAGATGGTTGGTTGGCTCATCCATAGCCTTGATCTTCAAATGCTTCAAAGGATGAAGAGGATGAAGAAGAAGAAGCTTTAGATGAAGCCTCTCTTGTTGTCCACGTTTTTCTCCTCTTGAGCCTTCAAACACCTTGCCTTGAACTTCAAAATAACCAATGGCCAACCTTTTTCAAAGGTCCAAAGGGTGTTGTATTTATAAGAATAGGTTATGAGTGTTTTGGGCTTCAATAGTACTCTCCTGCAGTTGGACTTACCTTACATGAGCATGGAGGAGTTAGCAACCTTCCCAACTTCGGAAACCGGATTATCTCGGCCAAATCATGTTTATCAGGAACCTCTTAAATCGCGTCGCATAGACGGGACGCCATTTAGTTAATTAAAACGGCCAAAATAAAAAAGAAATACGAAAAGGAAACCGAAATACTTTAGGAAACCTAAATCGTGTCTCCCGTGGGCGACGTGCTTTAGATAACTAGGAAATTAATTCGAATTAAAAATCGAAAACCCGGATGGATTAGGACCTAAACGGCAGCGTCCATGGGCGACGTCATTCAGTTAAATCTATCAAAAATTAAAAATTTAATTCCGAACTGATTTCAGCTAGGAATCTAAATGGCGTCATGAGTGGGCGATGCTAATTAACAAATTCAAGAAAAATCAATAAAAAATAATTAATGATTAAACGTCAGACCATTTTTGGGTATTATAAGTGTGACATAAAATTTATTCAATATGAGGTCAAAATTAGCATGTATAGAATGACCAGTATGATCTTGGTACAAATCTTCCTCATGTGCATGTAATCTCCAATCCCACTTATGAGGAAGCTCAAGATCAAGCTGAGCCTTCGTCCAACAACCCCCCTGATCTGGTTACCGTCTTGGGAGCTCTGGCTACCCACGTAAACTCTCAACAACTTGAGGCGATCCAGTCCATTCTAAAGGGGAAGACGCCCTTGCATTCTGACGAACCGAATCCCTCGATTCCCCCTGTTGTTCATCAAGTTACCCTCCCCCCTTCGCCATATTCCCTCTGTTCATCAAGCCATGGAGGATCTCCATATTTCTACTCCCCGGCCGTCTAGGTCACAACAATCTTCCTCGAGATACCCGGCTAGACCGCATAATCCAACTCACCAAAATGCCTTCGGGTATGGCGGAAGCGCTGCCGGACCTCAACCGTACTGCCCCCCTTGCCCCAGTTACTCCAAAACTCAAGCTTATAATGTTCCATCACTGCCTCCTCCGCAGGTTGATCCCGTAACTCAGGCTCTGCTCACGAAGATGGATCATATGGATGAGCAGTTTAACAGTTTTAAGAAGATGATGGAAGTCAAGGCTATACCTAAGATCACCCTCCCCAATCTGCTAGTATTTCACTTGCCGCCTTCTGAGATGCCAGTATATAGAAGGTACAATGGTTTTGGTAACCCCCTCACCCACCTGAAGGAGCCCCTTTCTAGCAGAATGACAAAAGGTTGTTGGCATTCTTATTCAGGAAATCATTAGAGGGATCAACCCTAGAGTGGTTCTTTTCCCTAGACTCGTCTGATGTAAAGGACTATGAAATCGTGTCAAGGAAATTTATTCAGCGATACCAGGATAGAATTGCACCGTCCTTATCAATAATTGACCTAGTGGTTGGAAAGATAAGGTCCGATGAAGACTTTATCATCTATGCTGATAGATGGAGAGGTATGGCAGAGAAGATAAAAGATTACTTGTCTGCGTCAGAACAAGTGAAGATGATGATTGCCAATGCCACGCCTCAGTACAAGCTAGTCCTCATGTTGAACAACTTGGCTGGTATGGCAGAATTATATGAGAGGGTGCGTTATTGCCAGAACGCTTTCAATGATTCCACCTTCTCCAGCATCTTTGACCCCTATAGACGCAGCAGACCTCCATCGCGGAAGCCTGCCATACCAAATTCTCCTAGCATGGGTCCCACCACTGAGGGCACACTCTCCCAAGAACAGATCAACACCATGAATAATAACCAACCACAGTTCATGAGAAACAAACAACAACAACCACAGTACACAGGGCAGAGACCGCCGAATCAACAGGGCTTTAGGCCACCAGAGCAACCATACCAGCCAGCCTACAATCAGCCTCAGCAGCAGTATCAGCAAACATTCAACCAGCTACGTCAGTAGCCAGCATACCACACTGTAACCCCCCAGGCGATTACAATCAGCAGAGAAAACCTCCAAGCCCAAAGAGGGCGTCCTATCCTCAGCTCCTAGAACTCTAGCAGACATATTCAACGCCCATATGGCAGCCAATGCTTTGGTCCTACCAAAGGAGAAAACTGTCTGGCTTCAAAATGCTGATGCCTCTAGGTATTGCGTCTTTCATAGACAACTTGGGCATACAATGGATGCATGTTTGCAATTCAGGGACTACATCCATGATCTTAATGAACAAGGGGGTATTGACTGGGAGGAGATGAGAAAATACATAGCCGCCGTGAAGGTAAGAAGATCACATCTATAACAGCAACAACAGCCATAGCAACAGCAGCAACATATGCAAAGAGCACCAGCACAGGCAGCAACACCATCGAACATGGGTATAGTGCAAAACCCGTTGCCAGAGCATCAAAACCAGGTCGCCCCAATTTTTACTAAAAGCCAGTCTAAGGCTAATAGGGGGCAATAATGGAAGGAAGAGGAATCTTCCTCTGTCTACTCAACAAGCCACATCCCAAGTACCGTCAAGCAACCGCTACGCCGCATTCTCCACATACACAAGCTAGAAACCATATCTGTTACTCCTATACCGACACCCATCTACCATAGACCCATTCCACCGCCTACCTTCCTTAAACCCATTATCCCCTCCACCACCACGCCTCCATCGAATAACCCTCCGCAACCCAACCACGAACCCCTCATGCATTCTAAACCATTGCTATGCATACCATTTCCCACATTATCTGCACCAACCAATCACCCCATAACCATACAACCCTTCAAGCCACTCATCCGCGTTCTAGCACCCCCCCCCCCCCAATCACCCATTTATGAACCCATTACCCCATCTAAACCCCTCATCATTGTGGCGGTGCTTAAGATCTCACCTGGACCTTCCAATATTGAACAGCATACGCTCCGGAGCGGGAGAATCTTCAATAAGGTCTTCCCTCAGTCCACGGTAAGAGACGGTCCATCACAGCCGTCAGAAGAAGTTCAGAATGAAGAGAGTGCACCTGGCACTCAGTATGACCTACTGAAGCAGCTGGACAGAACACCGGCACACATTTCCATACTAGAACTGATCAAACGATCTAAGATGCATCAAGGGGCTCTGATAGAATATCTGCAGAGACTAATGGTCAGTGAAGATGTGCCTGTAGAGAAGATTACAACACTACTAGCTCCACAGGGGGATCAACCCTCTATCTCATTTCACACATCTAAGCTAGCACCCGTAGACACGCTAATTTTGACATCATTTTGAGTAAATTTCATGTCATATAATAATGCCTCAAAATGGTCTGATATTTAATCATTGGTTAATTTTTATAATTTTTCTAGAATAATTATCTAAATGACATCGGGTCAGGAAAACATCATTTAAGTTTATTAATGAAATTCATTTTAACTTAGTTTCTTAATCAAATATGAAAAATTCTAAAAGACGTCGACCTCTACATACGCCATTTAGAGTTTTATTCTTATTTAGATTTTTAATTTGAATTTTAATTAATTTTTTAATAAACTAAAGGACGTCTGCCTTACACGACGCCATTTAGGTCTACTAAAGTGTTTCTGTTTCTTCTTCTCGATGTTTATCCTTATCTTAATCAAGCTAAAAGACGTCTCCCTTGAGCGACGCGTTTTAGGTAATTATAGATAATGATGAATTAGCCTGTGTTTATCTGTTTCTTGGTTGGATTGGCTCCAAACTCCTTCATGTTAATCCATAAATAACCGTGGATGCGCGAACTCAATTCTATAAATACCCAAGCCCTTGGTCATTAGAAAGTTAGAGGAAATCTTTGAAGAAAGAGTGGAAATCTTTGAAAAAGAATTCAAGAGAAAGACGATGTCAAAACGATGAATGTAAGGACTGAGGTTTTCGGATCCGGTTATCGGGTCAGTCTTCGGGGTCGGACCCTATAGTTCAGGCCCTAATGGGGCTGGGACTCTGTTCCGTTTTGCGTTGAGCCTGCTCGACGCGGTTTAAACGGTGTCCAGCATTGCAGATGCGTTTTAGATTGTGCCACGTGGGCTGGCCTTGGGTCGCGAGTGTACGGCCCCTGTCTCGTCGTCTGAACGGGGTCCGTAATGGACGACGCCATTCAGACTGCGACCCTGCGATGTCAGGGTACGGTGCCGGTCTTGTCGTCTGAACGGCGTCTTGGGTAGGCGACGCGTTTCAGACTTTTATCAGTACGGCCCGTCATGTCAACTGATAGGCGTCTGTTCAGCTCGACGCGTTTTACCCAGTCTCTGGTTACCCCGCGAACCCTCCTTCCTTTCCCTCATTTCTTCCTTCTCTCTCTCTCACCTCCCTTCCTCCGGCGATTCCGGCGACGCCTCCTTCCCCTCCCTCTTTTCATCCCACCATTTCATCTCTCCCTCCACTCCATCGACCTCCTAACTCCCACCACTACCACCACCACCTCCTCCGCGGCATTTTCTCTCCGGACGGCGGCCGACGTCCTAGTGGAGTAACTACGACCTCGGCGGTACCGGCAGCGGCGTGGGGCGAGACGGGTGGGCGGCTTGGAGCTTGGAGGAGTTCAAGTAACCGGTAGGGTGACAATTCCCAGTGCATTTTCATTTGAATCTATGTTTTCCCGCGTTTGAAGCATGTTTTTGGGTGAAAACGCTAAGTGCATGTATGAGAAATTGGGTGTTCTAATGGGTAGTTGGGTTCTCCTCCTTCCCCCTTATGTTTTGTGCCATTTTCTATGTGTTTTGGGGGAGAAATCCCACCTCGAGGATTGGAGGAAGCGGAGGAGAACCTGTCTGTCGGGGCTAAATGGCGTCGGGGTGAAGCGACGCCTTTTAGAAAGGCGGTGCCCACCCACGACGCGATTTAACCCAATAACAGACCATGTCCCCGGACTGATAGGCATCCAGGGACAGCGACGCCTTTTCAATAGGCGACTTGCGTCGACGACGCGTTTGAGTGAAAATCACCCCATGGCATGTCCCTGTTTTCGGTCGCTAAAAGGCGACGAAGGACAGCGACGCCTTTCAAAAGGCGGCTACTTGTGGCGACGCGTTTTACGCCAGGTTCTGTGGCCGAGTTTCTGTGAACCAATTTAGGAGACTTGAATGGCGTCGGTCTTGGACGACGCGATTCAAGATAGAATCACACTAATTCATGCCATTAAAACATGTTACACTGTTAGATAGTTGTTTAGTTGGTTAAATGCATGCTTTAAGTTATACTCGATGGTGATGGATTCCTTGTAACCAGATCGTACATGTGGTGTTACGTGCGACCGTGGACTTCTTATTGTGCTGTGTTTTGAGCTACTGTGGACCTAGAGTGACAGTTGTAGCGCTTTATCACCCTGTGCTGGTGTGGGTGGAGCACAGCGCCGGTGTGGGTGTGGCGGGGTGACGCCTAGTGAGAGAGGGTCACCTGGTGCACCCCGGGGTTAGCAAGTACCGGTGTGGGTGTGGTACCTTTGGAGTGTCACTCGTGCTGAGGGAAGGAGTAACCACCTGAGCCAGTTGGGCCGGAGTAGCTAGAATGCTATCCGAGGGTTTACTGTTAGGTCTCAGCGGGTCGGTGTTTTCCCCACCTTCGTTTGTGTGGTTGGCGTGTTCTATCGAGATGCTGGTTGTGGGTTCCCTGGTAGATTGGTTATAAGATATATGCATGTTAAACATATTTCGAATGCATGTGATTCATATCGAGATTTAGGAGTAGTGATTACTGCTTTACTTGTTCACTGTACCTTCAGCTGTGTTTTACACTTGTGGGTGTGTGAGTGGGCAGTGGGGATCGAAGGATCCCTACTGAGTCTTTTCGTTGAGACTCACCCCTGCAGTTTTCAGGTGAGGGTTCCAGGCGGACTTAGCGAGGGGGTACTGCTGTGAGTCGCGCGCCGTCAGCTGTTGCTCTGGGATATGCCCCGACGTAGTTGTTATCTTTATTTCTGGCCTGTATGCTTAATTATTTCTTTTCTGTTGGAGTATGTAATTATTTGTTGTATCGAGTCGCATTGTAATAACTTTTAATTCCTGCATTTTCCTTCCAATTCAATGCGATGTGAATGTTTAGCTTAGTTTATTGTTTATTTCCCAAACTTACTTAGATCCTGGTTTGGTTCCAAATTAATGATTCGGTACCCATTTAGTAATCGGATCCCCAATTATAGGGTGGCGGGTCGTTACAATGAAGGAGTTGAAGGATCCAGGCGCTACACGGCTACTTCCAGGAGTCTTGAAAGAAGAGCTTCATCCTTTCCTCATCCTCTTCATCTATTCAAGACCAAGGCTTCTAGGGGCCATTCAAATTCTTTTATTCTCATTGTTTTCACCATTATATTAGTTTATAGTTCTCTTCATAACATCACTTCATACTACACACACAACACTAGCATATTTTTCCAACCCACATACTAAAGGGGTTTAAAAGACTATAAAACGAGTTAGTTCATCCTATTTGAGTTGCATGATTAGAATTCTTATTGGAATAGATACTACCTCCATTTAGTTCTTATTAGCCTTTCTCTTTTTATGTCATTCTTTGCAAGGTACAAAGAATATCAAAAGGAGGGAATCAACAAAGAAAATCTGGACGATCCTCGAAGCCCAATCAGCATTTAAAGTAAGAACAAAGTTAGAAGGGCTCTTTTTCTTCAGCCGGCTGAAGGGAAGGAATCAAGAACTTCAACATCTCCCACGTCTGAAATAGGTAAGCGATCAATCTTTATCTTTCGACACTTTTTAGTCAAAAGTTTCTGGCGATCACATAGTTTTTAGTAGGTTTATTTGTCATTTAATCAAAAAAAATTTCATGATAATCACCCATCAAATTTGAGCACTCACAGCTTTTTGGAGATCCCGGTGGGACTTGGTCTCGCCATCTTTTAATCATTATTCTTACTTTTTCGGGCACCCACAGTGCACCACCTGTGTCCCTCGGGCACGTTCTTACCGACCGGTGAGTTTTTAGTTTAATTATTATTCCCACGTGCACCACGTGCACATCTTTGCGGTAAGATCTTGCCCTCCCCGTTTGATTGATTGAAGAGTTGTGATTGTGATAAGAAGAATGTGTGGTTGATTGAATGTTTTAGTTGTTTACATGATAAATCATCCTGTTAAAAATTAAATTAAAAAAGATTCGCATGAGCTGATTATTTACTGCTTTACCATGTTAGTTTGATAGGGAATCTGTAAGGACTGAGGTTTCGAGTTCAGTATTCGGGTCGGTTTCGGGCCGGATCCCCTGGTTTGGACCCTAAGGGGCCTTGAGAGTGCCTTCTAAATGACGTCTAGACTGCACGACGCCTTTCAAACGGCGTCTTGCTGGGTGGATGCCATTCAGGCGAGTTGCTATTGTGCCACGTAGGCGCCACGTGGGCGGGTTTCGGGCCGCGAGAGTACGGCCCCTGTCGTATCGTCTGAACGGCGTCTGTGATGGACGACGCTATTCAGACTGCGACCCTGCGATGTCAGTGTACGGTGCCGGTCTTGTCGTCTGAACGGCGTCTGTAGTAAGTGACGCGTTTCAAAGCTTCTGTCAGTACGGCCCGTCCTGTCATCTGTTAGGCGTTTGTCTCACACGACGCGTTTTACCCTGTTTCTGATTGACCCCATGAGCCTTCCCTTCTTTCCCTCATTCTCACCCTCTCACTCTCTCTCCTCGCTCTCCCCACCCCCCTCCAATCCCTCCTTCCCTTTCCTTTCCCTCTCTTCCTCTTCCACAACTCCAACATCTCTCTACCTCTCGCCACTACCACCACCACTTCCTTCGCGGCGTTCCATTCTCCGGACCGTGGCCGACGTCCCGGCGGAGTGGCGACGTCCTCGGGGGTACCGGCGGCGGTCTGCGGTGCGACGGTTTGGCGGCACGGAGCCAGGAGGAGTTCAAGAAACCGGTAGGGGGATGAACGTTGCATGGATTGTGGTTGTTTTATCCGTGATTCCTACTACTAAGCATGATGCGTTTGGGGTAGAATGAGCATGTTAAGGGAGGGTTTTCTTCGTGGAATGGCCGTGTTCATGAATGTGGATTCGTGGGTTTCACATAGTAGTTTGTTTTGCCCTCTTCCCTCTTCTGTTTTGGTGTGATTTTGGGGTGTTTGGGGTAAAAAGAGGGACCTTCGGGTAGAGTTGTAGAACCAGGTTTTTGGCGCTAAATGACGTCGCGCCTGGACGACACCATTTAGGTAGAAATCGCCCCGATTGAGGTTTCTGTCAGTTTGGGGTTCTATTGAGAATGGCGTCTGAGGACAGCGACGCCTTTCTAAAAGGCGGCTTCCCAGGACGACGCGTTTTACGTTAATCAACCGTAGCCTATCCCTACTTCTGCCGCTATCAGACGACGAGGGATGGCGACGGGTTTTAATAGGCGGCTACCTTTGGCGACGCCTTTTAGGTCAGATTCTGAGGCCGGGTTTAAATGAACCAGTTTGGGAGGCTTGAATGGCGTCGGCCACGGGCGACGCGATTCAAGGCAGAATCACATTAACTCTTGATATTAATGTGTGTTTCACTGTTAGACAGTTCAATAAAAGCATGCTTTAAATCGTACATCGAGGCTGAGGATTTCTGTGTGAGTGGAATCATATCATATGTTGTGTGCTTATACGATTGTGGAGTTGGAATAGCTGTGGTTTACGTTTGTCACCTTATGCCGAAGTGGGAGGGCCTTGGTGTCTGTGTGGCATTGTTGCCGTACCGGTGGGGAAGGGGTACATGTTGTGTTTTCACCTATGGCTGGGGGAAACAGAACCACCTTGAGCCTGTCGGGCCGGAGTAGCCAGCGTGCTTTCCGAGGGGTTACTGTTTGGTCTCAGCAGGTCGGGGCATTCCTGTTTGTCGTGGCAACTTCCGGCGCGTTTGTTGCTGTGGAGCTGGGTGTGGTGCTGTTGTTGTTTTACCCTTTAGCCACTGGGCCTGATGTGACCTGTGATATCAAGGTTGCGAGTGGTACCCTTCGCCCTTTGGCCTGATGCATCCCGGGAGGTTAGGGTTGGGGGTAGTCCCTATAGCTTCGGCTTGACGGGGGTTTCGCTGGTCCCCAGGGCCCTCTTGAAGCGTCGAGACCTGGCGTTGAGGAAGTCCGGTCGGTAGGACAGTAGTCTAGACTGCTTGTGTGCACACGTAGCTGGGCAGTGGTGGTTCACTGGTCCCAGTTAGTCCTAGTTTGACTCACTGCCTCACCTATACGGTGCCCGGAACACCGTAGGGGAGGTCAGGCGTGAGCGTTGGTGGTGTTGTGAGGCGACGTTTGTCTGCGGTCGACAGTGTGGTTTCATCGCTTAGCTGGACCCTTGGTTATGAGTTGTGGCATTGTGTTGAGTTATTCGAAGTGCTTAGAATCATGCATGTTGCATTGGTATGCGTATGTTACATATCAGGTTTTGGGAGTTGTGTTTATTGCCTTATTTAATTACCATCTTTCTATATTATTATACTTGTGGGTGTGTGAGTGGGAGGCGGGGATCGGATGATCCCTACTAAGCCCTTTTCTAGTGTGGCTCACTCCCTGCAGTTTCAGGTGTGGACCTCGTGGCGTGTGGCGTCGTGTGGTGTCTCTTGGTGTGCGGACCAGCAGCTATCTCAGTGCCGGGGTAGGCCCCGATGTTGTTGTACTTTGCTTCTGCCTGTACTTATTTAATTCTTTGGACTGTAATTATTGTTGGACTGTATACGGACATTATTAATTTCCTTCCTGCGCGCTTGTAATTTCCTTGTAGTTCGTGTGATTGTTATATTTAGCCTTGTTTAACGCTTACTCCTCCAGATGCGTTGTGTGAGATCCGGGTGTGAACCCGCAGTTAATGGTCCAATATCCGTTTAGTAATCGTATTCCCGATTATAGGATGGCGGGTCGTTACAGAATCGACCCAAAAATTCCCTCTTAATTGTTAATTCTGTGTCATGCAAAGTGTCTTGGAACAACAACGCGCTTCATAACCGCGTCACCAGAAAACAAAACCTTTCAGACAAAATTTCCTGTTGTCTGCTACCTGAGGTTCTGCAAGCAGAATAAAGTTATGGTTTGAATAGCGTCGAGGAAGAACGATGCGATTCAAGCAGATTTTTGTTTTGTTCTCAAGTCCTTGGATTTCTGATTTGATTGTTATTACCCATTACATATTATGCATTAGAGGCCATCCCGGCCACAGGTCATACGCACTGGGGCTAACACCCCCCCTCTTATAGGAACACCTTTCTTGACGTCTTCACCTCTCTCTGATTGGGTCGGTACTACGATCAGACTAGAGTGGTTGATGTTAAAGACTTCCGTAGGTCTCCAAAATCAAGGTATTCCTCCTTGTTCATCGGGCTGGTTGTATCAATTGAAGTCCTGGTTAGATTTTCATGTCTTTGTGAGGAAAAGCCTTAGAATATGACGGTGGAAATTGAATTGAAACTAGGATCTTACCCGTTAAGTGAATTTGTGGTTAACAGAATCCAAATAATCCAACAAGGAATCCTAAAACACCGTTAAACATTCACTTGTTTGACTAATCTCTGTACAACTTGTTTGCAAATCTTTGTTGAAAAATCTAACACTATGTTGCTTCGATCAGTTAGAGATTTGAGCATAGCTTCAGATGCTCTAGTTTACTACGAGAAAGATGCTCATGCCCCTCTTGAATCTGATTATCACTATGAGAATGGGGGAGATACTAATGCCCCCCGTGATCCCTATTCTTATTCAACTCACTATGAGGGAAACCCCCATATCCCTCCTCTTTTTGTTCATGATCAACATAATTCTGGCGTTGATCTTCCTCCGCATGTGTATGCGGTGTCTAATCCTATCTTTGAGGGAGCCATGAACCCTTATCTACCAATCCCTCCGATATAGTCAACGCTCTGGGAATTCTGGCCTCCCATTTGGATCCTCAACAGCTCGTGGTAATCCAATCCATCTTGAAGGGGAAGACGCCTGTTCAGCCTACTGAACCGAACCCTGTGGTTCCCCCTGTCGTTCCTCAACCTCCTCCCCATCTACTTCTTTTATTCATTAGGCCATGGAAGGCCTTCAAGTTTCAACTTCTCGGCCATCTGGGCCACAATTGTCTTCCTCAAGGCAACCGGTTAGACCGCCAAGCCAACTTATCAAAATGCCCTCAGGCATGGCAGAAGCGTTGTCGGACCACAACCCTATTGTCCGCCTTGCCCCACATACTCCAGGCAAAAGGCCTATCATGTACCACTACCACCACCTCCCCAAATTGATCCAACAACTCAAGCTCTGCTCGCGAAGATGGAGCGTACGGATGAACAGTTCAACAACTTTCAGAAGATGATGGGAGTTAAGGCTGCCCCTGAGATCAATCTTCCTAGTCTGCCTGTGTTTCATTTGCCACCCTCCGAAATGCTAGTGTATAGGAAATACAATGGTACTACCAACCCCTTCATCCACCTGAAGGAGTTCATGTACGAATCCTCCTTCTGGTAGAACGACAAGAGGTCGTTGGCATTCCTGTTTAGAAAATCGTTAGAGGGGCCAGCTCTCGAGTGGTTCTTCTTGTTAGAACCGTCGGAGGTGAAAGATTACGGTATCATATCTAGAAAATTTATTCAACGATACCAGGACAGAGTTGCACCTTCTCTGTCCATTGTTGATCTGGTTACTGAGAAAATGAAGCCCGATGAGGACTTCATCTCATTTGCTGATAGATGGAGGAGCATGGCGGAGAAGATTAAGGATTATATGTCTGAATCTGAACAAGTCAAGATGCTGATTTTCAATGCCACTCCCCAATACAAGCTAGTCCTGGCTTTCAACAACCTGACCAGCATGGCGGAACTTTATGAGATGGCACGTTATTGCCAGAACGCCTTCAAGGACGCTACTTTCTCCAATATCTTTGATCGTTACTGACCTAGCAAACCTCCACCTCGGAAGCCTACCGTGCCAAATGCTCCTAATACGGGTCCAATAACTGAGGGCACGCTCTCCCACGAGTAGATCAGCACAATGAACAACAATCAACCCCAATTCGTGAAAAACCAGCAACCACCAAGCCAGCAAGGTTACAGACCTCCGAATCAACAAGGTTATAGACCTCCAAACCATCAGGGTTACAGACCTCAGCAGAAGCAGTATTAGTAGCCCCATTACCCACAGCAATATCAATTGCCCCCGAACCAGCAGCAATATCAGTAGCCCCCAAACAAACAACAGTATCAGCAGCCCCCGAACCAGCAATAGTACCAACCGCGCGCACCGCCGGCGTATCATAATATACCTCCCCAAAATGATTACGACCAACAAAGGAAGCCTTCAGGTCCTAAAAGGGCAACATATCCAGCACTCCCATAATCTTTACTAGACATTTTCAATGCCCTGATGGCAACCAATGCCTTAGTCTTGCCTAGGTAAAAGACAGTCTGGCCTCATAACGTTGATGCCTCTAGGTACTGCGCCTTTCACAGACAACCTGGGCATACGATAGATGCATGCTTCCAATTCCGAGATTATATCCATGATCTCAACGAACAAGGAGGCATTGACTGGGAGGAGATGAGGAAGTACATATCTGCCTTGAAGGCAAGAAGACTTCAGCAACAACAACAACAACAACAACAACCACAACAGCAACAACAACAACAACAACAGAGAGCGCCAGCACAGGCGGCAGCACCTTCGAACATCGGTATAGTGCAAAACCCACTTCTGGAGCATCAGCATCAGAATCAGATTGCCCCCATCATGACGAATAGCCAGCCTGAGGCTAATCGAGGGCAACAATGGAAGGTAGAGGACTCTTCCTCTATTTACTCAACAGGCCACATCCCGAGCACCGCCGAACAACCGCCACGCCGCATTCTCCGCATACCCAAACTACAACCGGTCACCATTACACTTGTACCAACACCCGCGTACCTTCTACCCTCACCCATTACACCATCCACCACCACACCTCCATTAAGCAACCCTCCACAAGCCAACTATGCGCCCCTCCTGCCATCCAAGCCATTACTACGCATGCCATTCCCCACATCACCGACCACAACAACTCATCCCAGTGCCATATAGCCATCCAAACCGCTACTCCATATGCCATTCCCTACTTCACCCGCACCAACCACTGACCCCTCCACCATCCAACCCTCTAAACCCCTCATCCGCACCATGTCTCTACCAAACAACCTCACGCCACCACTTGCAAACCAACCACCCACCAACCACGCGATGCTCAAACTGTCACCTGCACCTTCCACCATTGAAGAACGTACGCTCCTAAGCAGGAGGATCTTAAACAAGGTTTTTCCTCAGTCTACAATTAGAGACGGCCGATCACAGCCGCCAGAGGAAGCACATAATGATGAGAATACACCAGGCACTCAGTATGACCTGTTGAAACAATTAGACAGGACGCCAGCACGAATCTCCGTGCTCGAGTTGATCAAGAGATCCAAGACCCATCAGGAAGCTCTAATGTAGTACCTGTAGAAGGTAATGGTCAACGAAGACATGCGGTGAAAAAGATCACTACACTGTTAGTTCCTCAGGGGGATCAGCTCTCTATTTCATTCCATACTTCAGAACTAGCACCACCAGCAGTCAGAGGCTTGGGTCTGAGTATTATGGTCAATATCTGCAAGATGGCCGTAGACGCATGCCTGGTTGACACAGGGGCTTCGATCAATGTTCTATCACCGAAGACCCTTGAACTGTGTGGTATACCCAAGGAGAAATGGCTGCCTTCTCCAATTTCTGTTATAGCTTATGATAACTTCCCCTCTGGGAATGGTCTACTTAAAGGTGGAATTAGGCCCTGTATGCCATGCTGAGGTCGAATTCCACGTCTTGGAGATCGATCCTTCTTTGAAGGCCATCCTTGGCCGTCCTTACATTAAGTCCCTTGAGGCAATTCCTTTTACAAATCATCAGTGCCTCAAATTTCCATACAAGGGACGCATTATTAAAGTCATGAGTATGCTGATTCTTGCTACCACTCATTCTTTGAATATCAGGCCGACCCCTTTACCTGGCCAACAACCTCTGTTGTCGGTATTACAGGTTTATCATCCTATGGCTGATCCTTTGAAAGCCAATACACTTGATTCTTATCCAATTGATGCCATTAAGCGGGGGAAGTGCATGAGTACCCCTGGCTAGAAAATTATGATGAAAGGTGGCTATCAGCCTGGAAAGGACTTGGGCACACAATTGCAGGGCAGAACTACGCCCATTAAAGACAGCCGAAGGACACCTGGTAATGGTCTGGGCTATAGGCCAAGGAGAGTCAGGCATGACATCATACAGCATCAAGAAGATGAGGACGGCCAGAAGGCCTAGGAAACAATGACCATACCATGCAAAGAAGGCTGGGATCCCTTGACATGGACCCTGCATACACATTTTGTCAAGGGGCCCATAATCAGTCATGACAATGATAACACAATGTTAATTACTTCCCTGTTTGACCTCTATGACGTCTATGGAAGGGACTTGGCCAGACACTGCTCAGAATTGTTGACGTACCAGTCCTTGGAGGCTCTGCGGCGGATGAAAAGGAGGAAATTCTAAGATCCAGAATGTGAATGGTACCGGTGGTTCAACCTGAGGGATCTGTACATTGCACTGAACAGATTATTCCTTGATCCCTTAGAGTCGAACTGGCCATCGCTGATAGACGAACTGATTGAAGGGCCTAGCGTCATTTTTGACAAGAGAATTCTGCTGTCTCAGGAAACATATGAAGGGGAGACAGATGACCCCTATAAAGCTAGTTCACTACTGATTTTCTCTGGAGGGGAACATATCCCTCTCGCATTTTCACCCTTCACACTCTATTCCGCACTCTGCTTTTGACCCTGACTTGGTCGCGGGTAATAATTGAAGATATTCCACGGGCTCCGCCCATCATGATCACTCTGTCCCCACGGGACTTTATCCCTCAGCTTCCTCTCGATCTAGAGAGGATTTATGATTTGATCTAGGCATACTATTGTATGATCCCTCCAATCCTTTGGCTTTAGTGCCACTTCCTCTATCTTATTCTCCTCCTATTCATATCCATTCTTGTTTCATGATTAACTCTTCCTTTCTCAAAAAAAAAAAGCCAATTTGGCAGTTTCTTCTTCCCAGATCCTCGTTGAGGAAACTTCCTACTTGTCCGATTATACCCCATCGTGTGGGTCATTCGGGCAAAATTCTCTTCTAGACTTGTTTTGTCCCTCCCCTCGGGAGGATTCTCTTGTATTCCCCCATGTACTCCATGATTTTCATCCTTCTTCATCCTCATTAGGTCAGGATAGGGAGTCTAGTGAAGTTAGGGAGTCTAGTTCTAGGCAAGTTAAGCAGGTTAGGAAGTCTAGGATATTTAAGGGTAGACAAATCCTAGATAGACACCTCCAGGATCTAGCTGTTAAACGTCTTTCTTGCTCTCAGATCCCTCAGCTATTAGAGAATCCTATTCAGATGCCAGAAGATTGTAAAGATGATGAGTCAGTCAATGATGGATATGGGGTGTATGAATGGATACACGAGAATGACCTCATTGTTGAAGATGAGGAAGATGACGAGGATGCGGCTGAGGCATATGTCAGTGGAGTGAAAAGATTTGATGAACCCTCAGCTGCCGTAGAAGAGCCTACCAAAGAGATCAATCTAGGGACTATAGATGAACCTAAGGTTGTCCTCGTCAGTAAAAATCTTTCTGAAATAGATGAGAAGGCTGTGGTCCAAGTTCTTAAGGATTATAAGGACACTTTCGCCAGGAGCTACGAGGATATGCCAGGGTTAGACTTATCACTAGTGGAACACAGATTGACATTGAAGGATGGAGCTAGCCCGGTTAAGTGAAAGTTAAGGCGATTCCACCCACAAATGACTTTGAAGATGAAGGAAGAGGTCGATAAGCTACATAAAGCCAAGTTTATTAGAGTTGTCCTCTATCCGCAATGGGTGGCCAATATAGTCCTGGTTATGAAGAAGGATGGGAAGATTAGAATCTGTACTAACTTCTGAGATCTGAACCGGACATGTCCTAAGGATGATTTTCCACTACCTCACATTGATGTACTCATTGACAACACAGCTGGCTATGAAACTCTATCATTTATGGATGGATTCTCAGGGTATAATCAGACCAAGTTGGCAGAAGAGGATCAAGAGAAAACATCGTTCACTACACCTTGGGGAACATATTGCTATGTCGTGATGCCTTTTGGAGTAAAGAACGTTGGAGCCACTTATCAAAGAGCTATGATGGCAATATTCTATGACATGATGCATAAAGATTTAGTAGTGTATGTGGATGATTTGTTAGTAAAATCCAAGATGAGGGTTGAGCATGCTAAAGTTTTTGCGAAAGTTCTAGAAAGATCAAGAGAATATCAGTTGAAGATGAACCCCAAGAAATGTGTATTCGAGGTATCCTCAGGGAAATTACTTGGATTAACTGTCAGTAAACAGAGAATTGAGATCGATCCCAACAAGGCAAAAACTATTAGAGAGATGCCACCTCTCAAGAATTTGAAAGAGTTGAGAGGGTTAATAGGGAGGTTGCAGTTTATTCGCCGCTTTGTCTCCCAGCATTCACAAAGATGTAAGCCGTTTTACAAGCTTACTAAGCCAAGAGTCAAATTCGATTGAGACGATATGTGTCAGGAGGCATTTGATAGATTAAAGAATTATTTGGCAAGTCCTCCTGTCTTGAGACCACCATCTCCGGACAAACCTTTAATTTTATATATTTCTGACCTAGATGATGCGGTGGGGGCTATCCTAGCACAAGAGGATGAAGAAGGAAAGGAGAGGGTAGCCTACTATCTCTCTAAACTTTTCAACCCCGCTGAGCAGAGATATACATCGATGGAGAAAACATGTGCAGCACTTGTCTGGGTGGTTCAGAAGCTAAAGCATTACTTTCTAGCTCATGAAGTTCACCTCATCTCTAAGATGAATCTGATCAAGTTTCTTCTTGAGAAATATGTCCTCACTGATAGGCTAGGGTGATGGCAAAGCTTTCTATCTCAATTTGATATCACTTACATTTAACAGAAAGCAATCAAGGGCTATGCCATCACAGAACATATTGCTCACCATCCCCTTCCTCATTTTGATCCAGTCCGATCGGAGTTTCCGGATGAGGAACTGATGTCCATTGATAGAATCAAAGATGATATGTAGACTCTGCATTTTGACGGAGCTTTGAATTCCCACGGTAAGGGTATCGACATTGTTCTGTTGTCACCTGAAGGTGTCACCATTCCACAAGCCTTTCAGCTTGACTTTCCAGTCACTAACAATATAGCTGAATATAAGGCACTCCTTGCTGGCCTCGAGGCTGCTCATCTCCATGGTGCCACCAAACTCAGAATCGTGGGTGATGGCCAACTGATCCTTCGCCAAGTGTTAACCAAATATCAAACTCTTGATCCTAAGCTCAAGCCGTATCAAGAACTCACTTCTGCTTATGCTAAGCTTTTCACTAAATTGATCTTCATCCATGTTCCTCGAAATCAGAACCCTTAGCTGATGCTCAAACTTCCCTCGCATCATCCCTCAGTTTTCCAATCAGCAGACAATCCGAATCGATCATTGTTCAAAGGCGTCTTTTACCTCCCGTAAAAGACCCTTCCTTCCTTAGGACTAAGGAGAAGTTGCTGAAGAAGGTCAGAGATTGAGATATTATGGAGAAACGAGAGATTATGTTAATGTAGTTATTAGAAGAGATGAATGATGAAGAGAAACTATGGTACTATGAAATCGCAGGATATTGTGACGATTAATCATATCCTGAAGAAGCCACAGTTGAGAAGAAAAGGGCTATCAGGAGAGTTGCTCAAAGGTATACTCTAGTTGGAGGAGACTTTACAAAAGAGGTTTTGATGGAGTTCTCTTGAGATGTTTAGACGAAGAAGAGCTTTGGAAGATCATGGAAGGAGCTCATACTGGAGTTTGTGGTGGCCATGTTAATGGACAAATGCTATCAAAGAAGATCATTAGACAAGGATTCTATTGGCCAACTATGGAAGAAGACTGTGTAGGGTATGTTCGTAGGTGTGCTAAGTGTCAACTTCACACCGACAAGATCCATTCTCCTGCATCTTCACTCCATCATGTTTCCTCCCTATGGCCTTTCTCCATGTGGACTTTTGACGTCATTAGACCCCTTGGCAATCTTGATTCCGGCATTAAGCAAAAATCCTTCATTTTTACGGCAACGGAATACTTCACCAAGTGGGCAAAACCCAAAGCATACATGGAAGTCAAAGCGTCAACCGTCTACAAGTTCATCATGAAGAACATCATCACAAGATTCAGAATTCCAAGCACCGTCGTCACTGACAATGGACCACAATTCGTATCACAGAAGCTGAAGGACCTCTGCAACAGGTATAAAATTGCATTGTATCATTCCTCTCCATATTATCCACAAGACAATGGCCAAGCAGAGGCAACTAACAAGACTTTGATAAAAATCATCAAAAAGACGTGCAAATCTAATAAATTTACAGACTAGCTAGAAAAACTAATTGAGGCTGTATGGGCATACTGAACTTCAATCCGCACGCCCCCTGGGCAAACTCCGCATTATTTAACATTTGGAATGGAGGCGGTAGTTCCATATGAAATCCTCATACCGTCATTAAGAGTACAATTGAACGAAGAATTTTCCATTGATGAGCATCACTCGGCACTCCTCGCTCAATTGGAACTTTTAGACGAAAAAAGATGGTCAGCTGCTAATCATGCAAGCATATATCAAAATAGATTAGCACGTTTTTATCAACAGAAAGTCATTGAACGTAAGTTCAAAGTTGGTGAAATGGTCGTCAAAAGAATCTTTGTAAAATCTGGTGGTCCGCATTCTAAGCTCCAACCTAATTGGAAAGGAGCATATGTCATATCGCATGCTTTTCCTGGTAATGCCTATCGCTTGGTTAATGCAGAATGGCAAGAGTTAACTCACCCTTGGAATGGTTTGTATCTTAAGAAATACTATTCTTAGGTTAATGAGTCGATCAATATGGTGCAAAGACCAGTAGAATCAGAAATTTTGAAACTCAAATTCCCTTATCTGTTTGGATAATTTAATTCAAACACATTACTACACATACTGACACGTTTGATTCGTGAGTAACAACAGATTTGAAGTCCGAAGGAATATTGAAAGCTTGACTAAAAGTGTAAAGTGCAATTCATTCTTTTAAAGAAAAATTCTATTTTTACACTCGGCCTACGATGTCGGAACGAGGCTTAGAATAGACTATCGGAAATACCCGCCATCTTAATAGGAGGCCGTCATAAAAAAAAGGGGGAGATTTGTCCCATAAAAAAAAAAAAAAAAAAAAAAGAGCAAAAGTGAAGGGAAAAAAATCAAGCATCAAATCAAAAGGTCATTACATTACAAACGTTACACGAAGGCCATGAAATCAAATGAAAAGGGAACGCAAGGTCGATAAATACCCCGGAAAGAAAATGACCGAACCCAACAGATATTAGGGTAAGAAGGGACATCTTTTTGGGTCTCCATAACCCTCTAGTGGACTTTCTAAGCAAATTCTTCCTTTCTTTCTGAAGAGGTGTACTCCAAACTTAAGGAATAGCCTAGATTGACTAAGGGTCAGACCATTGAATGGGATCACGAATGAAAACACAAACTCTAGCACGATGAGTATAAGTTAGATTATTAAAGAACAATTTGGGAATTAAGTTAATAAATGAATATGTTCTTTTGATCTGTGTACCATGCTACTCTTTTAGTTTATGCAATATTTTCAAAAAAAAAAAAAAAAAAAAGATATTTTAAAATCAAAAAATAGATATTCCAAAATCAAAATATATATAGATATTTCAAAAAACCAAAAAAAAAATATTCCAAAATTCAAAATATATATAGATATTTCAAAATCCAAAATATATATAGATATTTCAAAATCCAAAATATATATAGATATTTCAAAATCCAAAAAAAAAAAATTCCAAAACCTAAACAAAATGAATATTTGAATTTCATTCCTTTTTCTTTTAGCGAGCATCTGTATGCTTGAATGATGCATAACTCTATTTACTTTTGATGGTTATCATTACCTTTGTTAATAAATGCTTTGCCCCTTAACTCTTCTACCAAGGATAGGATCAAGTAGCCGGTTGCTTAACTGGGCAAGGGGTTAAGCCTGAATAGATACTTAACCTGTTTGCTAAGTCATATATAGGGCACAAGAATGTAAATCAAAGACACAAGGCACAAAGCGGAAGGCAAAAGTTTCATATATATATCAAAAGGTGTTTTGTATAGGACCCACAAAAGAAAGGAAAGTACATGATAGCAGCCCTCAGGGCTGACTCTCCCTAGCTCCCTCGTACTGACTCTGCGCCTCATCGGGTCCCTCTGGCCCACGAGTCGAAGGTGTAGGTGGTCCCATCGCGCTCGGCCCTGCCTGGCCGGACGATATGGCGATGTTGGCCGTGAAAGCACTCGCCTAACCATGATCAATAGCCCGTTGACGGGCTCGCTGATATCTCTTCTCCACCATCCGACGCTCGTGCTTTGCAACGGAGAGGCGACCCTAAAGACTCTCCAGCCGAAGGCGGTCGCGATCTTTCTCCTCAATCAGGATCTCCAGGCGAACCTGGAGTCGTTCAACGTCACCAGTGGAGAGGCGCACCACTTGAGCCTCCAACTCAACAATACGAGTAGCTGAACTCCGAGCTTGTACCAGCTCCGCATCCCTCTGCTCAAGAGCCTCCTGGAGCTCTTGAACCTGCAATAGAAGTTATCACAGTCAGATCAACCACTCAAATTGAAGCAAATGCATTGTATAAAGATAAAATAAGTCGGCGACTTACCCGGGCCATCGCATCATCTTCAGCCTGGGTGGCCCGTTGGATAGCTTATGCTAACTGGTCTTGCAGATCCGTCACTAGGGCCTCATGAGCAGTAGGCGGGGCAGAGGACGAAGCGCCAGTAGAGAAGGGAGTAGGAGCTACCTGGGTGTAGACGGCTCGCTGCACCGAAAGATCAACTGTCAGTGGTTAATCATCAAAACAAACTAATAATTAAAATATTCATACATGTCATACATACATATCAGATCAAAAAGCTCTTTCTGGACTTGTTCTAACTGGGCCTCCGCATCTTGTAGGCGGGTCCGAAGGTCGATGATGGTAGCATCGCGCGCATCCTGCACAACATCACATACATACATTCATTCACAAATATAAGTTAAAGATAATAATAAAAGACGCATAAATCATACTTACATCAAGAGGACGTAGGAGCCACAGCTGGTCAGCGTACTGGGCCCAGTACTGCTGGAGGTAAGTTGTGCTATCCTCAGCATCGGACTCCATCCGTACGCCCTAGCAGTGCCAGTCCTCGTACTGCTCCGGGAACTTGGCATGCTAGTCGGTGAGGGCTTACTTGCCCCTCATCGATCGTCCTACTCCCTCCGGGACCTCCTCGTCCACCCATTCTTGGTGGAGGCCCAGCGTCCTCATAACTAGGCAGAGGCGGAGGGGCTCGATCTCGTTGAGGCAGTGCACCCACATCTCCCTCCCGAACCTCCTCCGGCCGGCCGTCACCCATGGCTAGCCTGCCTCGCCCATGCCCATGTATGGGCACCAGATCACCTGCATATAGGTTAGATGCATTCATAGTAAATAAATTGCATTTAATAAATGAAAGATTGCATTTAATGAACAAAACTAAATGAATTAAAAACATACCAGGAGCTCAGGGTAGTCGAGAAACTGACGGCGGAGGGCTGTCAGCTGGTGGTGCTATAGGGCCGTGTCCACAATTGATTGCCAGTGGCAAGCCAAAGGGACGGCGTACGGCCTCACTATCCGCGCTCGGCTGAGCGGGAAGTAGTGGTAGATCCAAACCTGCATACACCAACATATAAGTTAGAAAGGCATCATATCATATCATTTTATTGCATAAACAAATAATTAAAATAATGTTTACCTAAAGAAACGACGAGAAGCCGTTGATGGTGGTCTTGCGGTCCGGCGTGACCGTAAAGAGGTCGGCGAACAGGTGAGCCAGGAGGGCCGCACCTCAAGCATACTCGTAAAGACTCTGTAAGTCATCTAACAAGGAAAGGAACCTACAGTGGATGTGGTTGCCCTTCGTGCTGAAGAGCAACCGACCAAAAAATAAAACTAAAAAGACTCTAAGTTGTCTATCTATCTCCTCCACCTGACTAAGATCTCTACAATAGACAAAGTGGAGGACTCAGCTAGTCTATCTTTAAATGCTTCCCGGGTCTCGTCAGACCGACGTCGGGGCTCTACTAACCCTAGGGAAGCCTCTACCTCTACCCTAGAGATGGTCCTAGACTCTCTATCTAAGCTAGAGACCTCTATCCCTAGTAAGGCCTTCGCTAGTCCACGGTAATTGGGGTACGTCACCCCGCTCACCGCCCGGCCCTCTATTCTAAGGCTGGTGATTCTGGTGACATCCTCTAAGCTTGGGACCATGTGGCCCCAGGGCATTAGGAATGCCCGACTCTCTGAGTCCCACCGCTCCCTGAGCACCTGTAGGAGAACCAAATTGAGCCAAAATGGCTCGATGTCCAAACTCTCCCCAAACCCCATCTGGCACAGGCGCGCCTTCTGGAAGTCCGGGAGTCCTCGATATGCCCCAATAACTAAGTCCCAGGATATTCTAGCTCTTATTGTTCCCTGCAAATAATTCAAGAAAATTTCATCAATCAGTGGACATAAAAAAAAAAAAATCAATAAAATATTCTAACTGAATGGCGTCGGATATGGTGGACGCCCATTGAAAGGTGTCCACATGCCTTGACTCCATTTAAACCAATTTTCTACTCCAATAAAAATTGATTTTTGCTTTGAATGGCGTCGGACAATGGCGACACCCTTTGAAAGGCGTCACCTAGTCTGGACGCCATTTAAACCCGATTTTGAGCTTCTTCTGAAGAGCCCCTTTCTTATTTTTTTCCTCATCTTATTCATCCCAAATGCATCCCATAGAAAGCTTACCAAGTGTAGAGCCTCTTCTTCTTCTTCTTCTCCTCCCTCAATCGCCTCCGGTGGAGGAATTTCTTCGCAAAGGAACGCCGCCGCCGCCTCGAGCACCCTTGCTTCCTCAGGAGGAACCGCTCCAGGGTCTTCCCTCCTTACCACACGTACAATGCGGCAGCGCTTGCCACTTCCCCATGATCCCTCATCTTGCTCCATTGTGTGGAAGGGAATTTGAGAGAGAGGGAGATGAGGCTCAAGTGAGAAAAGGACTAGAGAGAACTTGAGAGGAGGAGGGAGATGCCTGGAAAACTGGAGTTTGTCGGAAGACCTCGCTGGAGAATGGAAGAACAAGATGGCCGGAGGAAAGGAAAGTTGCCGGAGAAGAGGGTGAAAGCAAGAAAGGGAAGGTTTTGGGAGAATGAGGGAGAGGATACTCAGGCTCACACAGTTCTGTTTGGAGAAGTTAAAACGCATTGAGGGAGAACGACGCGATTCAAGGCGCATAAACTGAGGTGGCAAGGCAGAAGTTTTGAAATGCGTAAAAAGCGTCCACAAGGATCGACGTATTACAGGTTACTGCCAATTCTGGTCAGAACCGTACAAGGTATAATGATTAAACGCATCCTAGTCACACAACGTATTTTCAATAGATTAATTACAGGATTAATGGCAAAATTCTGTGGAAAAGTAAGAGAAAGAATTGAAAGGCGTCTACACTTGTGGACGCGTTTTAGGCATAATTCAGGTTTTTAAGGAATTGATCTTTGAAATTTTGAAAATTAATTATGATTGAAAGGCGTCTTGATTGGACGACGCTATTTACACCCAGAAATCATATTTTAAGGAAAATCATGGTTCTACCTAAAGGAAAAAGTCATGGATAAATTGCAGAACATTGAGGATGAATTTCATAACATAAAACTTTGGGGATTGATTCTTTATTGAAAATAAATTCTTTACTATATCAAATTGGAAAATAAAGAGAGCTTTCAAGAAAGAATTTCCCGAAGTCCCATTACATATGGATATGCTAATCCCTTATGAGCTTCACTAGAAGATTTTACACGATGATTGAAGCTGATATTCAACAGTGTAACTATAAGCTCAGTTGCTTCAAAGTCTTCATTGGATTGCAAGGTGCGCTTCTTGATTGGAGAGATGTGGGAAAACTCAGGAAATTCAGGACGAGGCATGTTGAGTTGAGTATAGCAGCGATGAGGATTATACAACACGAACTCAGTTGCCCCAATCAGTTTAAGCTCTGTACTAGCTACACGACGTACTTGGATTGGTTTCCCTACAAGAGCAAGTAGAGAAGAGTCGAATCCATACGATGGCATGGTCTTCAAATAAGGTCGCCAATCAACTCGAGTCTTGAGTTTGGGCACTCGGTTGATCATCCTTTCATTGAACTTCACGATATTGGAAATATGGAAGATTGGACTATTTTGATAAATCTGAGACAATTTTGCTAACTTTTTAGTATAGTATTCAAACTTGAAGTACAACTCAGCCCACAGAGCAAAGAGAAGCATACAACCATGAGGAGGCTAACCTACAGATGTTGTAGAAAGCCTACTGTAGAAATAGGCTAGGATCCCCTTGCCAATTTCTCTTCCTTCAAAGATCTCGCAAATTGCACTGACTTGGTCATTCTCCAGATTGTTGTCCTGGGCAGGAAAGAATAGAGCTCCAACTAAGTATGTGGTGAATGCTTTCATCATGTTCTCAGTATCATTCTCTTTAAGTTCTTCAATCTCATACAAAGTCCCCTCTGCCAACTTCGCAAGGTTAATTCTTTTCTTTATAAGGCATCCTTAAAGTTCTTTTGGATCTTTCATGATCTTCATCAAAAGTTGTTGACCTGTGATCTTTTCCCTCATGAGAGCCATCTTATTTAAGATCAGTTCATCATTGTTCAGCTTGATCTTAGGAAGGCCCAATAGAAGTTCGGTCTCTTCAAGGAGTATAGTGGATTCGAAATGAGGAAAGAGGAAAGTATGGGTTTGAGGATGCCACAACTCAATTAGAGCACCTATCGCTGCCCAATCCACATTTGAACTTTTATAGTGCTTTGTATGGACAATTAAACCTTGGATATTCCACTTGGAAACATAAGATTGCATAGAGATGGATATATTTTTCACAAGTTTTCAAATCCAAAGAAGAGAAGAGAATTTTCTTGGACCGAGAAAAAGAGGATATACCTAGATAAATAAAAGAAGATTGCTCTAATTCCATGAAGAACATGAAGAATATGAAGAAAAGGGGAATTGAAGAAGGAGAATTGAAAGAAAGTGAGGATTTAACTTACTTGAAAGTTAGGATATCGCCCACTAAGATGATCTTTAACATCAGAGAGCTTCTCAAGCATTTTCTTCATCCTCTTGTTTGAAGAATCCATCTTGTTCTTGAGCTTTTTCCTCTTGAAAACATTGATTGTTGTTGAACTTTAGAGAGAATCCCTTACTTTGATCTCTAGATTATGTATAGAGTTTCCTTAATACAAGTTAAGGAACTTTATATAGAGAGATTTGCGAAATTAAAGAACCTTTTCCGGATTGGAGAAGGGATATGCATGAAAAGAGTTAGAATCCGGATTGAACACAGCATGAACCTGTTTCTGCAAGTTAAATGGCGTCGGCGAATAGCGACGTTATTTGATTCATATTAATGGCGTCGGCGCGACACGACGCGTTTCAGGGTTTTCTGTTATTTGCCCGAAATTCCCTGTTTCTCTATATTTAATGATTAATTGAATATTTACTTGAAGTTACTGATGATTTTTGAATGCATGAAATTCAAAGAAAATTCAAATAAAGCTGAGAATTCTAGGAAGGTCCCACTGTGAGAGTTTATGAGTCCCGACCGTGGCTAAAAAGACGGCTATCTCTATCTCCTATATTCTTTCATGTATTATTTTGCATTAGCATTACTATATGTTAGATATTTATTAGACTATATCAAGGACCTTGTGTTTTTGATGAAACTGAAATTTGAATTCCCCTTTAACAAAAATAATGATAATTCCAGATAATTCTTAATCACACGAATAGGCCGTTTGATTGTTAATTGATGAGGACGATGGTTCCACTTTTGTGAAACAGTGCGTAGATAAACGAGCTTCGGCTTAGCACTGAACTGCAAGAATTGGTATATTGACTCATTAATGATAATTTAAGAATATTATCATTGATTAATTTATATTTCATTTGATTTTATATTTTTCTTTTAGCCCAGCATGCATCATGTAGGACTTTGATATAATTATGATAAGAATTAATTATTGATTAAACTTCAGACCATTGATCAAATAAATTCCAACATGATATGAAATATTCCATTTCGAATTGAGTATCTTAATTATATTTGAGGATCGCTCGAAGATGTCCTTGGAATTCTATCATTTCTTGGACTCTTTATCTAATATTTCTTGTTTTCTTTTAAGATCTATCATGGTTACAACACATCCATATTGGCTGGCAACCGCTCCCCATGATGAAACCTGCAGGGTTTATGACCTAGGGTACTTCTCAATCATGGAGATTGATCGACCTTATTTTATTTCCTTGTCTATCTCATCCAGACAGGATTAATTCCATCGATATTTCGAGTTATCTTCATTGATAGTTTTGAGAAAATTCCCATCATATGATGCTGAGAGCATGTCTCATCATACCTTGGCATCACCTTTTTAGTACATTCTATTTCATTTCATTCCTTTGCAAGGACAATGCCAAGGTGAGGCAGCTGTAGGTACGCTAATTTTGATATCATTTATTCTAAAAGACGTCGACCTGTACAGACGCCATTTAGAGTTTTATTCTTATTGTGATTTTTAATTTGAATTTTAATTAATTTGTTAATAAACTAAAAGACGTCTGCCTTTCACGACGCCATTTAGGTGTCCTAAAGTGTTTCTGTTCTTCTTCCCGATGTTTATCCTTATCTTAATTAAGCTAAAAGACGTCTCCTTTGGGTGACGCGTTTTAGGTAATTACAGATAATGATGAATTAGCCTGTGTTTATCTGTTTCTTGGTTGGATTGGCTCCAAACTCCTTCATGTTAATCCGTAAATAATCGCGGATCCGCGAACTCAACTCTATAAATACCTAAACCCTTGGTCATTAGAAGGTTAGTGGAAATCTTTGAAGAAAGAGTAGAAACCTTTGAAGAAAGAGTGGAAATATTTGAAGAAGAATTCAAGAGAAAGACGATGTCCAAATGCTGAAGGAGTTGAAGGATCGAGGCGCTGTATGGCTACTTCCTGGAGTCTTTAAAGAAGAGCTTCGTCCTTTCTTCATCTTTTCTTCATCCTCTTCGTCTATTCAAGACCAAGGCTTCTAGTGGCCATTCAAATTCTTTTCTTCTCATTGTTTTCGCCATTATATTAGTTCATAGTTCTCTTCATAACATCACTTCATGCTACACACACAACACTAGCATATTTTTCTGATCCACATACTAAAGGGGTTTAAAAGACTACAAAACAAGTGAGTTCATCCTATTTAAGTTGCATGATTAGAATTCTTATTGGAATAGATACTACCTCCATTTAGTTCTTATTAGTCTTTCTCTTTTTATTTCATTCTTTGTAAGGTACAAAGAAGATCAAAAGGAGGGAACCAACAAAGAAAATCTGGACTATCCTCAAAGCCCAATCAACATTTAAAGTAAGAACAAAGTTAGAAGGGTTCTTTTTCTTTAGCCGACTGAAAGGAAGGAATTAAGAACTTCAACATCTCCCACGTCTGAAACAGGTAAGCGATCAATCTTTATCTTTTGAAACTTTTTAGTCATAAGTTTCTGGCGATCACATAGTTTTTAGTAGGTTTATTTATCATTTAATCAACAAATTTTTCATGATAATCACACATCAAATTTAAGCACTCACAACACCATCAGCGGCTAGGAGCATGGCGCTAAGCATTACAGTTAACATATGCAAGAAGGCTGTGGATGCATATCTGGTTGACACAGGGACCTCTATTAATGTGTTGTCACTGAAGACCTTAGAATTCTATGGTGTACCCAAAGAGAAGTGGTTGCCTTTACCCATCTCTGGTACTGCCTACGACAACTCTACCCGTTCTCCTCCGGGAATTGTTTACTTGAAGGTGGAGTTAGGTCTCGTTTGCCATGCCGAAGTCGAGTTCAACATCTTGAAAATCGACCCCTCTTTAAATGGCATCCTTGGTCGTTCCTACATCCAATCCCTTGAGGCCATACCCTCTACAAACCATCAATGCCTCAAGTTTCCTTATAAGGGACGGATTATTAAAGTAACGAGCATGCCAATCCTTACTGCTGCTCATTCTTTGAACATCAAACCGACTCCTCTACTTGGCCGACAACCCATTCTATCGGTATTATAGGTTTGTTCTCCTTCGGCTAATCCTTTGAAAGCCACTATACCTGTTCTTTGTCCAGTTGATGCTGTGAAAAGAGGGAAGTGCGTGAGTACCCCTGGCTGGGACATCATGATGAAGGGTGGTTATCAACTTGGAAAAGGTCTGGGCACACAACTGCAGGATAGAACCAAGCCTATCAAAGACCGTAGAAGAGTACCCGATAATGGTCTGGGCTATAGGCCGGTGAAGGTGAAACGATAGATTGTTCAACAGCAGGAAGATGAAGACGGTCAGAAAATCTAGAAGACAATGACCACCCCGTGCAAAGAAAATCGGGATCCCTTAACTTGGACCTTATATACACACTTCATTAAGGGATCCATGATTAATCATGACAATGATTACACGGTGGTTATCACTTCCCACTTTGACCCGCATGACGTATATGGGAGAGATCTAGTCAGGCACTCTTCTGAGTTGCTGACATACCAATACTTGGAGGCTCTGCGGCCAATGAAAAGGAAGAAGACTCAAGATTTGGTGTGCGAGTGGTACCGCTAGTTTGACATATGGGACCTATACATCGTACTGAACAGGCTGTTCCTTGATCCCTCAGAACCAAAGTGGCCTCTGTTGATTGACGAGCTGTTTGAAGGGCCTGGGGCTATTTTTGATAGGAGAATTTTGCTAAGTGAGGAAATAGACGAACGAGAGCCTAATGACCCTTACCAGCCTGGATTCACCATTGATCTTCTTTGGATGGGAACCTATCCCCATCATGTTTTCATCCTCCATATCCTATTCCGCACTCTGCTCCTGACCCCGACTTAGTAGAGGGTCATCACTGAAGAGATTCCTCGAGCTTCGCTCATCATGGTTACTTTGTTCCTCCGTTTCTTCATTTATAGTTCTCGCAAATTAATTATCGTAATGAAGGTCCGTAGACAAATGTATGGGATATTGAATCATGATGAGATCATGATAGTGAGATCAATATCCTCAGTCACTTATCTTAAACAATTCTTGATCATAGGATATTTAAGATGGACATTAAATATCCGATAAGATCGACACAAGTTATGTCTGCTCATGTAATGAGGGTGAATGATCTCACATTCACTCGTGTGGTGACACTAAGACAAACATGTGGGTGCTCATTAGAGAATGAGTTCACTGAACAGACCCAAATAAGAATTCCTGGATGGTAATTATACCTATTAGTCAACCAGGGAATTCAATCGTTGCAGTAGCACAGTTGGTCCTTTGACCTGAGTCACCAATGATACCTTGTTTGTGGACCATTGTATCTTGATTCTCTGACTTGTGGGCTTTAACCATTAAGTCCACGATAGTCGGTCTTTCAGATACAATGGAAAGCTTGCGAAGGTAATTGAGTGAACAACAAGGGATCACTCACTCTTAGTATAAGACTGGAGAGAGAATGTCCTATGGATGTGTATACAGAAATCCCTGGCCAGGGTCAAATGAAAGAGATGTCTTTCTAGATATTAACTGAGTACTGGAATCCATCTGGATAATGCGATAGAGGGTTTGACTATAAAACCATACCCTTGCGTTATTGGGACATTGCATGAGTGAAGGATTATATCTGTGCAGCATCTGCAGACGGAAAGGTTCAATTAAAGGGAACAATATCCCTTATATCTTCTGGGATCATAAGGTAGTGTTTGGTGCTGTTCATGATCAGAAGGTCAAGTGAATTAATCATCAGATGATAATTCACTTGTTTATTAAATTAATCATTTAACATATGATGTTTAAATGTTAATTAATAAATATTAAACTCTAGAATCAGTTCTAAGTTTAATGGGCCTGAAACCGGACTGATATATGGGCCTAGAGGGTCACACACATAAGAGTTCTCGTCAGACGGTGAGAGACGTTAAATTTCATACTTATCTGGGTTTTTATGAAAAAGCCGCAGGATAAACATGAAGATTTAATGGAGAATTATCTAAGGCCAAACTCTTGGATAATCATGAGGATTAATCCTTGTGCTTATCCTTATTTCTATATAAGGAGGCCAAGGGGGAGGGGTAAAGAAGTTGGTTGGACGAATTTTACACCCCAGATTCTCTATCTCCTCTCCCTCTCTCCTTCTCTCTCTCTTGAAGAAGATCTGTCTCTCTCCGCACATGGTGGATTTGAGATCTGGTCGGAGCACTCAAGTCGAGGAGGAAATCGCGTCTGCAGCGGGAACTCGTGTGGATACCTCTAGAGATCGTGCGCGTGCGCGATTACCGAGTCGGAATCATCCACGGGAGATTCGAAACCCCGCAAAGGTGAAGAACCGTTCTTCCCGCGTTTATTTTATTGTCCGTTTTACGATCCCAGCAGCCGATACATAGGAATCGTTTTTATTCTCCGCTGCGTTCTTGACGATTCCTTACAATGGTATCAGAGCCAGGTTGCTGGTTCGATCGTAAAACGACATCGTTTTGCGTGATTTTTCTCGTTATGCGTGAAGAACCCGTATTGTACGTGTTCTTGGGCTAAATATTATTTTAATAATCTGGGAATCGTTCCCACGTTCTTATAATGTCTAAAACTTGTTGGGATTTGATCTCGGATTTTATTTGGGATTTTTGGAGTTCTTCGTGGGACGATGAACGGGGTGTTTTCGGCGGCTTCAATCGGCTTCCCAAGCATTGGGATGGCCGGGCGAGACTCCGGATCCATAGAGGATAGTCACCTCTATCCACCGGTCACCAAGATCGGCACCGGAGTGCCCTTGGAGGTCCTGAAAATCGAGCCCAAACTCGGGTTTTGAAACCTGAAAAATCAGATTTTTTTTTGGGTTTTTGGGGCTTGGTTTGTTCCCCATCGCCGGTCACCGGCGGCCTTGGTGGCGCCGGGCACGTCGCCGGCGCCAAGGCATCGCCGGCAGGGGCCGGGCAGGGCCGGAGGCAGTCGCCGGCGCCGCCTGCAAGTCCAAATCCCACCGGTTAGGGTTTTCTGCAGGTTTGCAGGGAAAGGGGAGAGAGGAGCGGGCCGCCGGTCCCGACCCGGTCGGACCGGGCGGGGGCCGGACCGGACCCCCTGGCCGAGCCAGGGCTCGACCCTGGCCGAGCCAAAGCTCCTGGCCGAGCCAGGGCTCGAGCCAGGGCCCGGGTCCGGGCCAATTGGCCCTAATGGGCTGGGCCCATTTCTAATAATTATAAAAATTGTTTTAATAACTGTTAAACCCCCTTTAAACCCATTATTAGCCCATTTTAGCCCGTTTTAAATTGTTTTAAAATAGAATAATTATAGGAATAATTAATAATTGTTATTAATTATTTTTATGATTATTAACAATTTATTAAACTGTTTAATAACTGTTATTCAATTAAAGGGCTTTATTGTTAATAGGGTATTGGTTAATTATTTAAAATTGTTTTAGATAATTAATTTCCCTATTAAATCAATTAGTTTAAAAATGTTTTAAACTGATTTTATGCATAACTTGATTTTATTTATCAGTTCAAATTGTTTGAATTAATTTTTAGATTAACTGAATGGTTTAGTTATTTAATTTGTCAATAATGTTTTGAATATTATTGATAATGATGAAATAAATGTTATTTCGAAAACTAATTGGTATTATAATTTTATATTTATAAAATTCAATACCAAACTGCAATTATGTGATGATTGTGATGCATGTAATGTGTTTTGTGGTGGGATAATCATGGACTTATTATTATCATGTGATGATTAATGTCGATGAATGCGATGCTTATTTCATTTGGTATTTTAAATAGGACCTGCGTGTCCTCCTCTCTCTTAATCCAAATGTACTCTCTACCTTCCTATAAGATTGTACTCCCCTTGATAAGATCAAGGTTTCTTATTGTTTTAAATGTACATTTATGGACCTGCGAGTCCTGAATTTCATATTTAAATGTTATGGATTAAGTTTAGAGGACGGGATCTTCTGAAGACACCTCTGGAGGAAGGACTCGCATCAAATGGAACCAGTGTTGCTGTTTTCACATTAGGATCCTATTATAGATCATCGTTTGGCTCCGATGATTCCATAGTAGCTTAAGCAGTCCATGATCATCCCTATTTAATATTTCTGCGTATATGTGATATTTGTGGTCTATGCTATCATATATATATTTCTATTAAGTATAATGATACTTCAAATTGAAATACTATTGATAGCACGATTTTTATAAATCAAATTAAAAAACCCTCTTTTAAAATTTAAGTTGTAAACGTGAGATATTCAGAATAATCCACGTAACCCACCATCATTATAGATCTTAGGATAATTCTTATCTCAAATGGATTTGTTGTGCTACCACAAGGTCTATTTGATTTAGAAATTAACCTAGGTCTACGACATGTGATGTCATTAAGATGAATGGACAAATAGTGTAGTTTTGTTGTGCTACCACAAGGATTGCACTATGAATTCATGTCATCTAAGTAATGATGGATAAACTTAACTGAATCATTTGATTTGTTGTGCTACCACAAGGTCATTCTGATTCACGGGTTAAATTGATCGGATATTGCAAATGTTGCAATTGTCAAGAGTTGACTGCCTAAGGGACTTGATGTGATTTGTTGTGCTACCACAAGGTCACATGCATGATGCCCGAAGGATTCTGATCCCCACTAGGAGATCACCGGAATCTCCCGTTCTGTATATTAGAGGGTCATACAGATCGCCGAAAAATAGTGGGAGCCTAAATCTAGATTAAAAGTCCTAAATCAGATTTTAAGAACTATCTACTCATTTTTATATATATTTCCTTGTAGGTCGCTATGTCGTCACCTAACCCCCTTCGTTGCATACTTGATGTAAACAAACTCACGGGACCTAATTACATTGACTGGTTACGCAACCTGAAGATTGTCCTCAGGTGTGAAAAGCTAGCCTATGTCCTGGATCAACCAGATCCAATACAACCCGGTGAAAATGCTAATGAGGATGAATTAATGATGTATGAAAATTGGAAGGAGGACTCTGTCAAAGTCCAGTGTTACATACTTGGTTCAATGAACAATGAACTGCAACGACAGCATGATAACATGGAACCTAAGACCATTCTGAATCACCTACAAGAGTTGTTTGATGAACAATCCAGAACAAAAAGATATGAGATATCTAAGAAATTGTTCAGGACCAGAATGACCGAGGGCACATCTGTGCAAACTCATGTGCTCAAGATGATAGAGTGGATTGAGAGGCTTGCAGTGCTCGGCTTTGTTATGAACAATGACCTAAGCATTGACTTAATCCTACAGTCCCTTCCAGATTCATTTTCACAATTCATTATCAACTTCAATATGAACAAAATTGAAGTTACACTGGCTGAGCTGCTCAACATGTTGAAGACAGCAGAAGGCACTATCCAGAAAGATAAGCCAAATGTAATGCTTGTTGGTAAGACCAACAAGAAAAGAAAACCTGGAAAGACCTTTAAGAAAGGTAAGCCTAAGAAGCTAGTGAAAAGCAAACCGCCGGTTCAAAAGGACAAAGCTAAAGTCAATGATAAAGGTCAGTGTTTCCACTGCCATAAAGAAGGTCATTGGAAGAGAAACTGCAAGATTTATCTAGTAGTAAAGGCAAAGGAGAAGCTTGGTGAAGCTTCAGGTATACTCATGATCGATCTTAACTTGTCTTATAGAGAATCAACATCTTGGGTATTAGATACCGGATGTGTTTCTCATATCTGCAATAACTTGCAGGTGCTAACAAGTAAAAGAAGATTGAACCGCGGAGGCGTGGATCTGAGGCTCGGGAATGGAGCAAAAGTTGCTGCGTTAGCTGTAGGGACAGCAAGACTTCATATGCCGTCAGGAGACTCATTGGAACTAATAGATTGTTATTATGTTCCGACCATTATTAGGAATATCATATCTATTTCATGTTTAGATAAACAAGGATATTCTATAAAACTTGAGAATAAAGGTTGTTCCATTTATTAAGGAGACAAATTGTTTGCTTCCGGATATTTATTGAATGGATTATTTTTACTTGATATTTCATATGATGTTTGTCTAGTAAATAAATCTCTTGAACGAATAGATAAGGATGTGAATAATTCGTACCTATAGCATTGTAGGCTAGGTCATATAAATGAGAATAGGATCATAAGGTTGCAAAAGAATGGATATCTTGATCCATTTGATTATGAATCATTTGCAACTTGTGAAGCTTGTCTCATGGGAAAAATGACCAAACCTCCATTCTCAGGACATGGAGAAAGAGCTAAGAACTTATTGGAACTAATACATAGTGATGTATGTGGTCCAATGTCCACTCATGCTATGGGTGGTTACTCATACTTTGTTTCATTTACAGATGATTTCTCAAGATATGGCTACATATATTTAATGAAATATAAGTCAGAAGTTTTTGAGAAATTTAAAGAGTTTAAAAATGAAGTTGAGAACCAGACTGGAAAGAGTATCAAAACTCTTCGATCAGATCGAGGGGGTGAATACTTAAGTACAGAATTCACAGAATATCTTAAGAATAATGGCATTTTGTCTCAGTGGACTCCTCCCTATACACCACAATTAAATGGTGTATCGGAAAGGAGAAATCGTACTCTATTAGATATGGTACGATCAATGCTGAGTTATGCTAAACTTCCAATCTCTTTATGGGGATATGCACTGTTGACTGCTGCATATCTGTTGAACAAAGTTCTCAGTAAGTCAGTATCTTCCACTCCATATGAGATATGGAAAGGAAAGAAACCAGACTTTAAGCATATTAGAGTCTGGGGTTGTCCTGCACATGTCAAAAGACATGATCCAGACAAACTAGATTCCAGGACAGAGAAATGTAGATTTGTGGAATATCCAAAAGAGACTTTTGGATATTATTTCTATCAGCCCAGCGATCAAAGGGTGTTTGTCGCAAAAAGAGCTATCTTCTTAGAGAAAGAATATCTTTCAAAAGAAGACAGTGGGAGCAAGATAGAATTGAAAGAAATTCTAGACTCACAAATCAACACTAGTTCATCTACTGAACCATTGACTCAAGAACTTGTTCAAGATGATACAAAAGGTTCGCAGATCAGATAGAGTGCCTAAGCAGCCTGAAAGATATGTTGGGCATATCGATAATGGCCAATCAAAAGTGCACTTAAATGAGGATGATGATCCTCAAACCTACCAAGAAGCCATAAATAGTCAAGAATCAGAAAAATGGCAAGAGGCAATGAATTCTGAAATTCAGTCCATGTATGCCAACCAAGTTTGGAATTTGGTTGATCTGCCAGAAGGTATAGTACCTATTGGCAGTAAATGGATCTTTAAAAGAAAGATCGGGGCAGATGGACAGATTGACACATACAAGGCAAGGCTGGTAGCAAAAGGATATCGTCAAAGGCAAGGCATTGACTATGACGAAACCTTTTATCCAGTTGTCATGATTAAGTCAATCAGAATACTCCTTGCTATCACCGCATTCTATGATTATGAAATATGGCAAATGGATGTGAAAACAGCGTTCCTTAACGGGAACCTTCAAGAAGAGGTGTATATGATACAACCTGAATGATTCACTTCCAAAGAGCATTCAAGCAAGGTATGCAAGCTGCAAAGATCCATCTATGGATTAAAGCAGGCATCCCGAACTTGGAACTTAAGATTTGATGAAGCAATCAAATCTTATGACTTCATTAAAAATGAAGATGAACCTTGTGTATACAAAAAGGCTAGTGGGAGCGCAGTTACCTTTTTGGTACTTTACGTTGATGACATTCTACTCATTGGGAATGATGTAGGAATGTTGTCATCAGTAAAGACTTGGTTATCCAAAAACTTCTCCATAAAAGATTTGGGAGAAGCATCCTATATTCTGGGAATAAGGATCTATAGGGATAGGTCCAAAAGGATGCTTGGCTTATCCCAATCTATGTACGTAGATACCATAGTCAAAAGGTTTGGCATGGAAAATTCCAAGAGAGGCCTCGTTCCAATGAGGCATGGAATTTATCTCTCTAAAGTAATGTCTCCCAAGACACCTGAAGAGATAGCGTACATGGATAGAGTTCCTTATGCCTCGGCAATAGGATCTATCATGTATGCAATGCTATATACTAGGCTTGATGTGGCACACCCACTAAGTGTCACTAGTAGATATCAGGCTGATCCAGGTGAGGAATACTGGAAGGCAGTGAAATGTATCCTTAGATACTTGAGAAGGACTAAGGATCTATTTCTCGTATATGGAGGAAACGACTTGGAGCTTCGAGGGTTTACTGACTCGAGTTTCCAGTCGGATATGGATGATAGCAAATCCATGTCTGGATTTGTGTTCATGTTAAATGGAGGTGCAGTAAGTTGGAAAAGTTCCAAACAAGAAACAACTACAGATTCGACGACCGAAACAGAATACATTGCTGCAGCTGAAGCGGCCAAGGAGGCGGTTTGGATGAAGAAGTTCATCTCAGCACTTGGAGTAGTTCCAAGCATTTCAGATCATGTTCCATTATTGTGTGACAACAATGGGGCAATAGCTCAAGCGAAGGAGCCAATATCACATCAGAAGTCAAAGCACATTCTAAGACGATTTCATCTGATTCGTGAGATCATCGCCCGAGGAGATATAGTAGTTGAGAAAGTCTCATCTGAAGATAATGTAGTAGATCCCTTGACTAAGCCATTGTCTCAAAACAATTTAGAACGTCACCTTAAGTCTATGGGACTTAGACACATGGGTGATTGGCTATAGTCCAAGTGGGAGAATGTTAGAATTGGGTGGCCTCAAAGTCAATCATTGTACATTCTAGTTCAAATTAATAATAAAGGCAATCATTTCTTCATTTATAGTTCTCGCAAATTAACTATCGTAATGAAGGTCGTAGACAAATGTATGGGATATTGAATCATGATGAGATCATGATAGTGAGATCAATATCCTCAGTCACTTGTCTTAAACAGTTCTCGATCATAGGATATTTAAGATGGACATTAAATATCCGATAAGATCGACACAAGTTATGTCTGCTCATGTGATGAGGGTGAATGATCTCACATTCACTCGTGTGGTGACACTAAGACTAACATGTGGGTGCTCATTAGAGAATGAGTTCACTGAACAGACCCAAATAAGAATTCCTGGATGGTAATTATACCTATTAGTCAACCAGGGAATTCAATCGCAGCAGTAGCACAGTTGGTCCTTTGACCTGAGTCACCAATGATACCTTGTTTGTGGACCATTGTATCTTGATTCTCTGACTTGTGGACTTTAACCATTAAGCCCACGATAGTCGGTCTTTCAGATACAGTGGAAAGCTTGCGAAGGTAATTGAGTGAACAACAAGGGATCACTCACTCTTGGTATAAGATTAGAGAGAGAATGTCCTATGGATGTGTACACAGAAATCCCTGGCCAGGGTCTAATGAAAGAGATGTCTTTCTAGATATTAACTGAGTACTGGAATCCATCTGGATAATGCGATAGAGGGTTTGACTATAAAACCATACCCTTGCATTATTGAGACATTGCATGAGTGAAGGATTATATCTGTGTGGTATCTGTAGACGGAAAGGTTCAATTAAAGGGAACAGTATCCCTTATATCTTATGGGATCATGAGGTAGTGTTTGGTGTTGTTCATGATCAGAAGGTCAAGTGAATTAATCATCAGATGATAATTCACTTGTTTATTAAATTAATCATTTAACATATGATGTTTAAATGTTAATTAATAAATATTAAACTCTGGAATCAGTTCTAAGTTTAATGGGCCTGAAACCGGACTGATATATGGGCCTAGAGGGTCACACACATAAGAGTTCTCGTCAGACGGTGAGAGACGTTAAATTTCATACTTATCTGAGTTTTTATGAAAAAGCCGTAGGATAAACATGAAGATTTAATGGAGAATTATCCAAGGCCAAACTCTTGGATAATCATGAGGATTAATCCTTGTGCTTATCCTTATTTCTATATAAGAAGGCCAAGGGGGAGGGGTAAAGAAGTTGGTTGGATGAATTTTACACTCGAGATTCTCTATCTCCTCTCTCTCTCTCTCCTTCTCTCTCTCTTGGAGAAGATCTGTCTCTCTCCGCGTACGGTGGATTTGAGATCTTGTCGGAGCACTCAAGTCGTGGAAGAAATCGCGTCTGTAGCAGGAACTCGTGTGGATACCTCTAGAGATCATGCGTGTGCGCGATTACCGAGTCGGAATCATCCACGGGAGAATCGAAACCCCGCAAAGGTGAAGAACCATTCTTTCCACGTTTATTTTATTGTCCGTTTTACGATCCCAGCAGCCGATACATAGGAATCGTTTTTATTCTCTGCTGCGTTCTTGGCGATTCCTTACACTCCAGGACCTAATTCTTCATATTGCTCTCGACCTTGAGAGGATCTATGATCTAATCTGAGACATACTATTGTATGAGCCCCCCAATTCGTTGGCCTTAGTGTCGTTACCTTCTCATTCTCCTCCTTTACATATTCATTTATGTTTCATGATTAACACTCAAAATCCCCCCAAAAAAATGCCGATTCGGCAACTTCCTCCTCTCAAATCCTCGTTGAGGAAACATCATATTACGCGTCCGAATATACCCCATTGCGTGGGTCACTCGGGCAAAACTCTCTTTTAGATCTACTTTGCCTCCCCTTTCGGGAGGATTTACCTGTATCACATTCTGTATCACTTGATTTTTATCCTTCTTCGTCCTTACTAGGTCAGGATAGTGAGTCTAATAGTGGGCAATTTAATGAAGTTAGGGAGTTTAGTGAAGTTAGTCAGGTTAGGAAGTCTAAGGATAGACAAGTTCCAGATAGATACCTCCAAGATCTAGCTTTAAGATGCCTTTCTTGCTCTCAGATTCCTCACCTCTTAGAGAATCCCATTCAGATGCTAGAAGAATGTGATGTTGATGAGTTAGTCGATGACGGGTATGGGGTATATGAATTGTTACACAAGAAAGACCCCATTACTGAGGATGAGGAAGTTGACGAGGACGCGACTGAGGTGCATGCTAGTGGAATGAAGAGATTTAATGAACCCTCAGCTATTGTAGAAGAGCCTACCAAAGAGATTAATCTAGGAACTAAAGACGAACCTAAGGTTGTCCTCATCAGTAACAATATTTCTGAAACAGACGAGGAAGTAGTGGTTCAAGTTCTCAGAGACTATAAGGACACTATTACCTGGAGCTAGGAAGATATGCTGAGATTATATTCTTCGTTAGTGGAACATCGACTAACATTGAAAGATGGAGCTAGCCCGATTAAACAAAAATTAAGGCGATTCCACCCTCAGATGGCTTTGAAGATGAAAGAAGAGGTCGATAAGCTAATTAAAGTCAAATTTATTAGAGTTGTCCTCTATCCGCAATGGGTGGCAAATATAGCCCCGGTCTTGAAAAAGGATGGGAATGTCAGGATTTGCATTGACTTTCAATATTTGAATTGGGCATGTCCTAAAGATGACTTTCCACTACCTTATATAGACGTTATCATTGACAACACAACTGGTTATGAAACATTGTTATTCATGGATGGATTCTCAGGGTATAATCAGATTCCCTTGGCAGAAGAGGACCAAGAGAAGACATCATTCACTACACCTTGGGGCACTTATTGTTATGTTGTCATGCCATTCGGACTGAAGAATGCTGGAGCCACTTATCAAAGGGTTATGATGGCTATATTTCATGACATGATGTACATTGATTTAGAAGTGTATGTGGATGATTTGTTAGTGAAATCCAAGACTAAGGCTGGGCATGCCAAAGTATTGGCGAGAGTTTTAGAAAGGTCAAGAGAATATCAATTGAAGATGAATCCCCAAAAGTGCGTATTTGGTATATCATCAGGGAAATTGTTATGATTCATCATGAGCAAACGGGGCATTGACATCAATCCCAACAAGGCTAAGGCTATTAGAGAGATGCCACCACTTCGAAATTTGAAAGAATTAAGAGGATTGATTGGGAGGTTGCAATTTATTCGCCTCTTTGTCTTCCAGCACTCACAAAGGTGTAAGTCGTTTTACGAGCTTACTAAGCCGGGAGTCAAGTTTGATTGGGACGATAAGTGTCGGGAGGCGTTCGACGGATTAAAGACATATCTAGCAAGTCCTCCTGTCTTGAGACCACCATCTCCGGACAAACCTTTGATTCTATATATTTTTGTCTTGGATGATGCGGTGGGGGCTGTCTTAGCACACGAGGATGAAGAAGGAAAAGAGAGGGCAACCTACTATCTCTCTAAACTTCTCAACCCTACAGAACAAATATATACAGAGATGAAAAAGATTTGTGCTGCATTAGTCTGGGTGGTTTAGAATCTGAAGCATTATTTTTTGGCCCATGAAGTCCATCTAATCGCTAGGATGAACCCCATCAAATTTCTTCTTGAGAAATTTGTTCTTACAGATTGATTAGCACCATGGCAAAGCTTTCTATCTCAATTAGATATCGTCTACATTCATCAGAAAGCAATCAAAGGCTACGTCATCACAGAACATCTTGCTCATCATCCTCTTCCTCGTTTTGATCCAGTCCGATCAGAGTTTTCGGATGAGGAACTAATGTCCATAGACAGAATCAAAGACGATATGTGGACTCTGCATTTTGACGGAGCTCTGAATTCTCATGGTAAGGGTATTGGCATTGTTCTACTATCACCAGAAGGTGTCACCATTCCATAAGCCTTTCAGCTTGACTTTCCTGTCACCAATAATATTGCTGAATATTAGGCTCTTCTAGCCGGTCTCGAGGCTGCTCACCTTTATGGTGCCACCAAGCTTAGGATTATAGATGATAGTCAGCTAATTCTCCACCAAGTGCTCACCAAGTACCGAACTATTGATCCTAAACTCAAGCCTTATCAGGAACTCACTTCAGTTTATGCCAAGCTTTTCACCAAACTGATCTTCATCTATTTTCTTCGGAATAAGAACATTCTAGCTGATGTTCTGGCTTCTCTCGCGTCATCTTTGAATTTTCTGATCAGCAAACAATCTAAATCGATCATCGTCCATAGACGTCTTTCACCCGCCGTGAAAGATCCTTCATTCCTTAGGACTAAAGAGAAATTGTTGAAGAAGGTCAGAGATGGAGATATTGTAGAGAAGCGAGAAATTATGCTATTGGAATTGTAAGAAGAGATGGAAGATGCAGAGAAACCATGATATTTTGAGATTGCCAAATATTGTGAACATCAGTCGTACCCTGAAGAAGCCACAGTTGAGGAGAAAAGGGCTATCCGGAGAATTGCTTAGATGTACATTCTAGTTGGAGGAGCACTCTATAAACGAGGTTTTGACGGTGTTCTTCTGAGATGCTTGGACGAAGATGAGCTTTGGAAGGTTATAGAAGGAGGTCTTGATGGAGTTTGTGGTGGTCACATTAATTGACAGATGTTATCAAAAAAAATCCTTAGACAAGGATTCTATTGGCCAACCATAGAAGAAGATTGTGTAGGGTATGTTCGTAGGTGCGCTAAGTGTCAACTCCATACCGACAAGATCCATTCCCGCGCATCTTCACTCCATCATGTTTCCTCCACATGGCCTTTCTCTATGTGGGCTTTCGACATCATTCGACCTCTCGGTGATCCTAATTCCGACATTAAGTAGAAATCCTTTATTCTTACGGTAACAGAATACTTCACCAAGTGGACGGAACCCGAAGCTTATACGAAAGTCAAAGCATCAACAGTCTGCAAGTTTATTATGAAGAATATCATCACAAGATTCGGGATTCCAAGCACCATCGTCACCGACAATGGACCACAGTTCATCTTACAAAAGTTGAAGGAACTCTGCAATAGGTATAAAATTGCATTGCATCATTTATCTCCTTATTATCCGTAAGGCAATGGCCAAGCAGAGGCAACTAATAAGACTTTGATAAAAATCATTAAGAAAATGTGTAAATCCAATAAGTTCTCTGACCGGCCAGAGAAATTAATGGAGGCTTTATGGGCATACTGAACTTCTATCTGCACGCCCACTGGGCAAACTCCATATTCCTTAACATTCAGAATGGAGGCAGTAGTTCCATACGAAGTCCTCATCCCATCCTTAAGAGTACAATTGAATAAGGAATTTTCCATTGATGAGCACTACTCATCACTCCTGACTCAATTGGAACTTTTAGACGAGAAAAGATGGTCAACCGCCAATCATGCATGAGTATATCAGAACCGGCTAGCACGTTTTATGATAAGAAAGTCATTGAACGAAAATTCAAAGTTGGTGAAATAGTTGTTAAAAGAATCTTTGTAAAATCTGGTGGTCCGCGTTCTAAACTCCAACCCAATTGGGAAGGTCTTTATGTTATCTCGCATGCTTTTCCTGATAACGCCTATCGTTTAGTTAATGCAGAAGGGGAAGAATTAACTCATCTTTGTAATGATCTCTATCTTAAGAAATATTACCCTTAGATAAATGTGTCGATCAGCATGGTGTAAAGACCAGTGGGGTCTGAAAATTCGAAAACTCAAGTTCCCCCGTTAGTCTTTAATAATCTAATCCAAACGCATTATTGCACACAAAAACGTTTGGTTCATAAGTAACAAGAGATGTAAGGTCTGAGGAATATCGAAAGATTGACTAAGAGCGTAAAGTACAATTCATTATTTTCAATCAAAACTTCTGTTTTAATCTCGGCCCATAATGACAGAACAAGGCTTAGACTAGACTACCAAAAATACCCACCATCTTAGTAGGAGGCCGTCATTAAAAAAAAGGGGGGGAGACCCGCCCCACAAAAGAAAAGAGGCAAAAAGCCAATACCAAATCGAAGACCACTCGACATTACAAATGTTACATTAAAAGGCCATAAAATCAAATAAAAAGGGAGCGCAAGGTCGATAAATACCTCGCAAAAAGTGAAAATGACCGAACCCCAACAGATAATAGGGTAAAGGAGGGACATCTTTTTGGGTCTCCGGAACCCTCTCGTGGGTTGCCTAGACCAATTCTCCCTTTCCTTCTAAAGAGGCATACTCCAAACTTGAAGAATGGCCTAGGTTGACTAAGGGTTGGACCGTCGAATGGGATCACGAACATAAACATAACACAAGCACAATGAGTCTGGATTAGGTTATCCAAGAATGATTAGGGAATTGATGAGGCAGAATCCGATTCGGCCCATTAAAACAAGCCCAAATCCAGTTCAGCCCAGCAGCAGCAATAGAAGGCCCTCAGGAAGCCTTCGGCCCATCAGCGGCCCAACAGCCCTCGGCCCGTAAGTGGCACAGTAGCCCTCGGCCCAGCAGGCTTCGGCCCATCAGTGGCCCAACAGCCTTCGGCCCGTAAGCGGCACAGTAGCCCTCGGCCCAGCAGGCTTCGGCCCATCAGCGGCCCAACCCCCTTCGGCCCAACAGCCGTGTCCGGCCCACTCCGGTGGAGGACTAGGCACTATGGCGGTTTACCAATAAGTCCGGAACATAGTCCTATATCGGCTTTCACCGTTAACCATCCTCTATCCTTCGCTATAAATACACCGCTATTTATTGCCAAAGGTATGTCTCCGTGACCCTCAAGGACCATAGTCCAAAAAGCATTAAAGCTACTCTTTGCCTTCTGAATCGAATCGTCTTCAGAAGCTAACTTAACCGTTGGAGGGGGTTCCTAAGGGCCGAAGCCCGAGACTCCTACTGACCGGTTTCTTCTTCTTTCCTTCCTGCAAGGGCTCGGTTCGAATCATCGCCGACCTTCCCGAGTCGGTCTCGGCCGCCGACCTCGGACTTCTCCCTCCGGTCTCGACGCCGTGCGCCGGCTGCCCCTCGACCGAGGGAGACTCGGTTCCGCGCTGCCCGCCCGTCAGCCGGAGGAACCTCGGCCCCACCTTCCGGAGACAAGCCAACCTCCGACCGGGCGACTTTCGGCCTCGGGTCTTCAGCTGCGTCTCTGCCTCCGTCGCCTTCCGGATCCCTGTCGGGCCTTGTACACCGATCCGACCCAGCTCCAGATCCAAAACTTCGGATTCCAGCTTCGGAATCCGGTCGTGATAGCTTCGGCTACATCACGTGGCGCCGTCTGTGGGAATCAAACAAACAAGTCATGTCTCAACGACCTACAACTCGACGATCCGGACAGAATGAAGCAGAGACACGGGAAGCCTCGGCACAGCTGCTACCCTCCAAAGGCGCCCCTTCTGCTCCACCGAGCGTGGCTCTGCCCGTCATACCAGAGTCCCTAGCTGCAGAAGACCGGGTGGGAGTGCTCCAGCAACAAATGGCGACGCTAGCCGCTGCCGTCACATCCCTCGCGCCTCTTCAGGAGATGGTATCCGCCATCGCCCAGCACATGGGATCGCTAGGACAACTTCCTCAGCAAGCACAGCTCCCCCCACTCTACCCGGTCCAAGATGCAAGGTTCCGGCCAGCGCCCACACCGGTTTCTCCCGACGAAACCGCTACGGTACGCAGCGAGCCCTCGACGCTACCTGCCCGAGCTCCTCGCGCCGATCGCATAACGGAGTAAGGCTACGCTTCGTAGGAAATTCGCCCGGCCAAAACCGGAGGACAATCAGTCGCCACCTCAACCGCCCCGGACCTGGACCGGCGACTGACAGCGATGCGGAAGGAAATGCAGCACATGGTGTCTCGGCCATACGAGGCGCCCCTTGCTAGCAACATCCTGGAGCAAACCCCGTTCACGCCAGAGCTCCTGGCTACCGAGGTACCTCTCAATTTCAAACTGCCGAAGGGCCCTCTCTACGACAGAATGACAGACCCGGTCTGTCATTTCCAGAGATTCAACACATACCTCTCGGTTCGAGGGATCGCCGAGGCAGTCCGCTGCCGACTTTTCCCCCTCACCCTTGAGAAGACTGCCCTAACTTGGTTCGAGGCACTGGCCCCCAACTCCATCCACTCCCTAGTCCAGTTGGGCCAGCTGTTTATCGACCAGTTCTATGACGCCACTCGGCAGTGTAAAACTTCCGCCAGCCTACTAGCCATCCGGCAAGGCCCCACCGAGACTCTCCAGGAGTATTTTATCAAGTTTCGGACCGAGGCCGCCCAAATCCCAAACCTTGATAGCTCGATTGCGGTCTTGGCCGTGATCAGCGGGTGTCGGGACGAAGGGCTCCTCGGCTCCATCGGGAAGTGCCATCCCCCTACCTTCCAGGACCTCGTAGCCCGAGCCCACAAGTATATCAACCGGGAGGCCCTGATGATGTCCAAAGGTAAAGGCGCAGCCGAAGCAGCCTCGGCACCTACCCCCCAGGTGGTCCGCCCTCGGCCCGAAGATCAAGAGCCCTCCCGAAAGCGATATCGCAGGGAGGAGTGGGACCGAGAGAGGCGACGGGATCCGCAACCGCGGTACCTACCACTGCCTGTTCCCCCTTCCCGAATGCTCATGGAGGTGAAGGGCATGATCCGGCGACCAGAGCGCATGAAGACGGATCTTCGCCGAAGGGATCCCGGCAAATACTGCGAGTATCACCGGGAGATCGGCCATACGACGGACGAGTGCCGACACCTTCGGGAAGAAATCGACCGCCTCATCCGGGAAGGTAGACTGCCACAGCTTCGGCGAGAGCAGCCCTCGCCGCAGCGAAACCGGGACGTCTCTGAGACGGCCAGGCAACAACAGCCCCCGGAAAAAGGAGCTACTCCTCCGCCGAAGGTCACCTCGGCCCCGGTGGAAGCATCCCATCAAAGACCCAGCTCTAGGTCCATTATGATGATATCCGGAGGGCCGGGAGAAGGATTAAGGCGCCGGCAGTGCAGCTCCGCCACTGTAGCGACGATCGATGTCGAGCCGAAGCGGCCTCGCCAAGAAGATATTACCTTCGGCTCAGAGGACCTGATTGATATTCAGGTCCCTCATCCACCAGTCAGCCACCCTTCTGACCCCCCTATCCGACCCCTGGCCTTTCGCTCAATGGGGAATCGACCTCCTGGGGCCTTTTCCTGCCGCCACCGGCCAAAGGAAATTCCTCATCGTAGCAGTAGACTATTTTACCAAGTGGGTAGAAGCCGAACCCCTCGCGTCAATAACCGATGGCAATGCTTGGAACTTCGTATGGAAGTCCACCATCTATCGGTTCGGCATCCCCCGGGCCATCATTTCGGACAACGGCAAGCAGTTCGATAGCCGTCGGTTCAGCGATAACTGCGCCGGCTTCGGCATCCTTCATAAGTTCACTTCGGTAGCACACCCTCGAGCAAACGGTCAGGTCGAGGTCACCAACCGAAGCCTATTGCAGGGACTAAAAACCCGCCTCGGCGAAGCCAAAGGCCGATGGGTAGAGGAGCTACCAAGTGTTCTTTGGGCATATCGGACTACGAGCCGAACCCCTACCGGCGAAACTCCATTTCGCATGGCTTATGGGATAGAAGCCGTTATTCCTGTAGACATCGGCCTTCCCTCTCCAAGAGTCATTACTTACGATCCAGAGGCCAACGAAGAGGTCTTGAAGGATCATCTCGACCTCATAGAAGAAACCCGAGATAAGGCTCGCGTTCGGTTGGCGGCTTATCAGCAGTGCATGGCCAGATACCACAACACTCGAGTGAAGCCCCGAAGCTTTGAAATCGGGAGCCTCGTGTTAAGGAATGCTCATGCATCTAAGCCAGCCGAAGCCACAGGAAAGCTTGCCCCCAACTGGGAGGGGCCGTATCGGGTAAAAGAGGTAATCAGACGAGGGGCTTATCGGTTGGAGACCCTTTCGGGCCAACCTCTCCCTCGCACCTGGAATGTGGAACGCCTTCTGCGTTATTTCATGTAAACCACTTCTCCCGGATTTTAGCCGGAAGGAATGAATAAAGGTCGCTTTTTCAGAAAACCAAGGTATCTCTCTAAGTCCGTGTAAACCGTACCGGGAGTGGCTTCGGCCATGCAAACCGTATCGGGAGCGGCATGATTTCCTATTCTAAGCCCGCAGGTAACCTGATCCAAGGGTTGCTTCGGCCATGTATACCAGATCGGGAAGCGGCAAGGTATCTCTAAGTCCGTGTAAACCGTACCGGGAGTGGCTTCGGCCATGCAAACCGTATCGGGAGCGGCATGATTTTCTATTCTAAGCCCGCAGGTAACCGGATCCGAGGGTGGCTTCGGCCATGTATACCGGATCGGGAAGCGGCAAGGTATCTCTAAGTCCGTGTAAACCATACCGGGAGTGGCTTCGGCCATGCAAACCGTATCGGGAGCGGCATGATTTCCTATTCTAAGCCCGCAGGTAACCTGATCCGAGGGTGGCTTCGGCCATGTATACCAGATCGGGAAGCGGCAAGGTATCTCTAAGTCTGTGTAAACCGTACCGGGAGTGGCTTCGGCCATGCAAACCGTATCGGGAGCGGCATGATTTTCTATTCTAAGCCCGCAGGTAACCTGATCCGAGGGTGGCTTCGGCCATGTATACCGGATCGGGAAGCGGCAAGGTATCTCTAAGTCCGTGTAAACCGTACCGGGAGTGGCTTCGGCCATGCGAACCGTATCGGGAGCGGCATGATTTTCTATTCTAAGCCCGCAGGTAACCTGATCCGAGGGTGGCTTCGGCCATGTATACCGGATCGGGAAGCGGCACGGTATATCTCTTAAGTCCGTATAAACCGAACCGGGAGTGGCTTCGGCCATGCAAACCGCGTCGGGAGCGGCAGGATATCCCCTCGGATCGTATGAACCACATTAGTAAAGGCCCCGGCCGCATATGCTATCAGTGGCGATACTTTATCGACTTCGTATCCGAACCTACATCGGGTCTCGGCCTTGCGAGCTGCAACTAAAACGACGACAAGGTCTCGGATTCATGAAGAACCAGATTCGGTCGTTCATTCACAGCACCAAGGTAAAGCCAAAAATACTTCCTGTATATATACTACAAAGGAAGTACAAAATCGGCCGTCCATCTAGCCGCAGGCTTACAAGGAGAAGAAAAACAAAAACCGGGACATGCCCCCATATCAGCCCTCGGTATTCCCCTCATCCACATCAACTGGGCTCCGGCCAGGAGATGGGGAAGGAGAATCCACTATCTGCACGGCTTCGGACGGGGCGGCTTCGACAGGAGTCGCCTCGGCTGGAACAGCCTCGTCGCCTTCCGCCGAGGCTGAGGCCCTCTCAGCCGCGAGCCCCTTCCACCAGGACAGGAGCTCTTCGCCTTCTGGGCGGTAGCCAGCCCAATGGTGAAGACCGAGGAGGCCGCCAGAAGCTGCGCCTGGATTATCTCCTCGGCGAAGTCTGGGCCAGCCTTGTAATCGGCCACGGCCGAACTAACAGCCTCCTCGGCCTTAGCTTCCAATTCCAGCTTCAGGGCCGACAGTTCCTCGGCATGACGACGGCTATCCGAGGCCCGCCGGGCGTCCTTGTCCTGGATCTCGGCCTTAAGGGCCTGATTTTCGACCCGGACCGCCGCCAGCTCCCGCTCGACCTTCTCCTTCTCCCATTCGACCTTCGCCTTGGCCTCGGAAGAAGCTCGAGTCTCCGCTGCCTGCTCCTCCAGCTGAGCCCGCATCCGGGCGTTCGCAGCTAAGAGCCAGTCAACGCTAGACTCGAAGTCGCGTCCCGCCGAGGGGCCCTCGCCCGAACCCGCCGACGCCGACGCCCTTTCGGCCTCCAAGAGTTGATCTCGGAGGAGCGCCTGACGATGGATGAGGACGCTACCCGTGACCGCGGCCTTCGGTCAAAAGCGGATAAGGGTCAGCAAATCCAAAATGATCTAAGAGGAATGCTAGACTGAAGCACACTGAGAAGCTTCTTACCTGGACCGCCAATCGGGCACTTATCATCGCTAGATCAGTGGCCGAGTGGTCCTTCAGCTCCTCCAGGGCCGACGGGAGGGTTAGGCCGCGAAGCAGACGCAGGGACGTCTACGAGTCCTCCACACTCTCGTCCCTATAGATCCCCAGGTCAGGGACCCATAGCTCGCGTTCCCGCACGCGAGGCGCCTGCGACCCAGCGCCTTCCTGGTCCTCCGCCCCCGCCATCATGGCCGGGGGAGAGTCGCCCCTCGACGCTTCAAGGGACGACGGCCTCGGGGCCCTTCGGGCCACGACAGATCTTTTAGCCGGGGCGAGCACTGCCTCGCTAGGCTCGTCCGCCCGGCTCCGCTTCGATGAAGGACCGCCCCTTCGGGCAACCGACTTGCTTTTCTGCTCCCTCTCAAGAGCGGCAGCAGCAGCACGGCCCTCGGAGGAAGCCGCTGTCATCGTGACCCCGGCCCGGACGCTCGGGGCCACGGTACCTCGTCCAGACCCTCCTACCGCCTGCGAACGGGACGACTGGGGTTGTCCACCCTGCTGGGCTATCCGGCTGAGGAGGCCCTTGATCCCAGACATCGCTGCAAACAGGAGAAGAAGTGTTAGATGTTAATAACATGCGAAGGTCACAACTCAAGACCGACTTACGCTCGGCCGAAGCTTCAGCAACATCGGCGGCCGGAGGAGCGACCCCGGCATTTCCTTCGATCTCCCGTGAAGTCTCCCCGGGGGGAAGGTAAGGGAAAGCCCGCAGAGGATCCCTCGTTGGGTCCGGCCATGCCCCGGCACCTACAAGCAACTCCGGCTTGCTGAAAAGCTCCGAGATATCATACGGAGCCGCGGCTTCGATAAGGCCCACGATGTTGCGCTGGGCGGAATTGAGGGTGGGAGGATCAGAAAGGCCTGCGGCCAGCGGTGCCAACTGTAAGGAATCGCCAAGAACGCAGCGGAAATAAAAAAAAAAATGATTCCATTGTATCGGTTGTTGGGGTTGTAAAACGGACATTAAAATCTAAGCGGGAAGAACAGTTCTTCACCTTTGCGGGGTTTCAAATCTCCCGTGGATGATGCCGACTCGGTAATCGCGCACGCGCACGATCTCTAGAGGTATCCACACGAGTTCCCGCAGCAGACGCGATTTCCTCCTCGTCTTGAGTGCTCCGACCAGATCCCAGATCCACCATGCGCGGAGAGAGACAGATCCACTCCGAGAAGGAGAGAGAGAGAGGAGAGAGAGAATCTGGGGAGTAAAATTCCTCCAACTAACTTTTTACCACTCCCCCTTGGCCCTCCTTATATAGAAATAAGGATAAGCACAAGAGTTAATCCTCGTGATTATCCAAGAGTTTGGCCTTGGATAATTCTCCATTAAATCTTCATGTTTATCCTGCAGCTTTTCACAAAAACCCAGATAAGCATGAAATTTAACATCTCTCACCGTCTGACGAGAACTCTTATGTGTGTGACCCTCTAGGCCCATATATCAGTCCGGTTGCAGGCCCATTAAACTTAGAACTGTTTCTTAAGTTTAATATTTATTAATTAACATTTAAACATCACATGTTAAATGATTAATTTAATAAACAAGTAAATTATCATCCGATGATTAATTCACTTGGCCTTCTGATCATGAACAGCACCAAACACTACCTCATGATCCCAGAAGATATAAGGGATACTGTTCCCTTCAATTGAACCTTTCCGTCTGCCGATACCGCACAGATATAATCCTTCACTCATGCAATGTCCCGATAACGCAAGGGTATGGTTTTATAGTCAAACCCTCTATCGCATTATCCAGATGGATTCTAGTACACAGTTAATATCTAGAAAGACATCTCTTTCATTTGACCCTGGCCAGGGATTTCTGTGTACACATCCATGGGACATTCTCTCTCCAGTCTTATACCAAGAGTGAGTGATCCCTTGTTGTCCACTCAATTACCTTCGCAAGCTTTCCACTGTATCTGAAAGACCGATTATGGTGGACTTAATGGTTAAAGTCCACGAGTCAGAGAATCAAGATACAATGGTCCACAAACAAGGTATCATTGGTGACTCAGGTCAAAGGACCAACTGTGCTACTGCAACAATAGAATTCCCTGGTTGACTAATAGGTATAATTACCATCCAGGAATTCTTATTTGGGTCTGTTCAGTGAACTCATTCTCTAATGAGCACCCACTTGTTTGTCTTAGTGTCACCACACGAGTGAATGTGATATCATTCACCCTCATCATATGAGCAGACATAATTTGTGTCGATCTTATCAGATATTTAATGTCCATCTCAAATATCCTATGATCGAGAACTATTTAAGACAATTGCCTTAGGATATTGATCTCACTATCATGATCTCATCATGATTCAATATTCCATACATTTGTCTATGGACCTTCATTATGATAGTCGTTTGCGAGAACTATTAAATGAAGAAATAATTGCCTTTATTAATAATCTGAACTAGAATGTACAATGATTGGCTTTGAGGCCACCCAATTCTAACATTCTCCCACTTGGACTATAGCCAATCACCCATATGTCTAAGTCCCATAGACTTAAAGTGACGTTCTAAATTGTTTTGAGACAATGACTTAGTCAAGGGATCTACTACATTATCTTCGTATGAGACTTTCTCAACTACTATATCTCCTTGGGCGATGATCTCACGAATCAGATGAAATCGTCTCAAAATGTGCTTTGACTTCTGATGTGATCTTGGCTCCTTCGCTTGAGCTATTGCCCCATTGTTATCACACAAGAATGGAACATGATCTGAAATGCTTGGAACTACTCCAAGCGCCGAGATGAACTTCTTCATCCAAACCGCCTCCTTGGCCGCTTCAGCTGCAGCAATGTATTCTGCTTCTGTCGTCGAATCTGTAGTAGTTTCCTGTTTGGAACTCTTCCAACTTACTGTACCTCCATTTAACATGAATACAAATCCAGACATGGATTTGTTGTCATCCATATCCGACTGGAAACTCGAGTCAGTAAATCCTCGAAGTTCCAAGTCGTTTCCTCTATAAACGAGAAATAGATCCTTAGTCCTTCTCAAGTATCTAAGGATACATTTCACCGCCTTCCAGTGTTCCTCACCTGGATCAGCCTGATATCTACTGGTGACACTTAGTGGGTGTGCCACATCAAGCCTAGTACATAGCATTGCATACATGATAGATCCTATTGCCGAGGCATAAGGAACTCTATCCATGTATGCTCTCTCATCAGGTGTCTTGGGAGACATTTCTTTAGAGAGATAAATTCCATGCCTCATAGGAACGAGGCCTCTCTTGGAATTTTCCATGCCAAACCTTTTGACTATGGTATCTATGTACATAGATTGGGATAATCCAAGCATCCTTTTGGACCTATCTCTATAGATCCTTATTCCCAGAATATAGGATGCTTCTCCCAAATCTTTCATGGAGAAGTTTTTGGATAACCAAGCCTTTACTGATGACAACATTCCTACATCATTTCCAATGAGTAGAATGTCATCAACGTAAAGTACCAAAAAGGTAATTACGCTCCCACTGACCTTTTTGTATACACAAGGTTCATCTTCATTCTTAATGAAGTCATAAGATTTGATTACTTCATCAAATCTTAAGTTCCAAGTTTGGGATGCCTTCTTTAATCCATAGATGGATCTTTGCAGCTTGCATACCTTGCTTGAATGCTCTTTGGAAGTGAATCCTTCAGGTTGTATCATATACACCTCTTCTTGAAGGTTCCCGTTAAGGAATGTTGTTTTCACATCCATTTGCCATATTTCATAATCGTAGAATGCAGCGATAGCAAGAAGTATTCTGATTGACTTAATCATGGCAACTGGAGAAAAGGTTTCGTCATAGTCAACACCTTGCCTTTGACGATATCCTTTTGCTACAAGCCTTGCCTTGTATGTGTCAATTTGTCCATCTGCCCCGATCTTTCTTTTAAAGATCCATTTACTGCCAATAGGTACCATACCTTCTGGCAGATCAACCAAGTTCCAAACTTGGTTGGCATACATGGACTGAATTTCAGAATCCATTGCCTCTTGCCATTTTTCAGATTCATGACTATTTATGGCTTCAAGATAGGTTTGAGGATCATCATCCTCATTTAAGTGCACCTTTGGTTTGCCTTCATCGATATGTCCAACATAACTTTCAGGCTGCTTAAACACTCTACCTGATCTGCGAACCTTTTGTGTATCATTTTGAACAAGTTCTTGAGTCAATTGTTCAGTAGATGAACCAGTGTTGACTTGTGAGTCTAGAATTTCTTCCAGTTCTATCTTGCTCCCACTGTCTTCTTTTGAAAGATATTCTTTCTCTAGGAAGACAGCTCTTTTTGCGACAAACACCCTTTGATCGCTGGGCTGATAGAAGTAATATCCAAAAGTCTATTTTGGATATCCCACAAATCTACATTTCTCTGTCCTGGAATCCAGTTTGTCTGGATCATGTCTTTTGACATGCGCAGGACAACCCTAGACTCTAACATGCTTAAAGTCTGGTTTCTTTCCTTTCCATATCTCATATGGAGTGGAAGGTACTGATTTACTTGGAACTTTGTTCAACAGATATGCAGCAGTCAATAGTGCATATCCCCATAAAGAGGTTGGAAGGTTAGCATAACTCATCATGGATCGTACCATATCTAATAGAGTACGATTTCTCCTTTCCGATACACCATTTAACTGAGGTGTATAGGGAGGAGTCCACTGAGACAAAATACCATTATCCTTAAGATATTCTGTGAATTCTGTACTTAAGTATTCACCCCCTCGATCTGATCGAAGAGTTTTAATACTCTTTCCAGTCTGGTTCTCAACTTCGTTTTTAAACTCTTTAAATTTCTCAAAGACTTCTGACTTATATTTCATTAAATATATGTAGCCATATCTTGAGAAATCATCTGTAAATGAAACAAAGTATGAGTAACCACCCATAGCATGAGTGGACATTGGACCAGATACATCACTATGTATTAGTTCCAATAAGTCCTTAGCTCTTTCTCCATGTCCTGAGAATGGAGTTTTGGTCATCTTCCCCATGAGACAAGCTTCACAGGTTGCAAATGATTCATAATCAAATGGATCAAGATATCCATTCTTTTGCAAACTTATGATCCTGTTCTCATTTATATGACCTAGCCTACAATGCCATAGGTACGATTTATTCACATCCTTATCTAAGCGTTCAAGAGAATTATTTACCAGACAAACATCATATGAAATATCAAGTAAATATAAGTCATTCAATAAATATCCGGAAGCAAACAATTTGTCTCCTTGATAAATTGAACAACCTTTATTCTCTAGCTTCATAGAATATCCTTGTCTATTTAAACATGAAATAGATATGATATTCCTAATAATGGTTGGAACATAATAACAATCTATCAGTTCCAAAGAGTCTCCTGACGGCATCTGAAGTCTTGCTGTCCCCACAGCTAACACAGCAACTTTTGCTCCATTCCCGAGCCTCAGATCCACGTCTCCGCGGTTCAATCTTCTTTTACTTGTTAACATCTGCAAGTTATTGCAGATATGAGAAACACATCCAGTATCTAATACCCAGGATGTTGATTCTCTATAAGACAAGTTAAGATCGATCATGAGAATACCTGAAGCTTCACCAAGCTTCTCCTTTGCTTTTTCTGCAAGATAAATCTTGCAGTTTCTCTTCCAATGACCTTCTTTATGGCAGTGGAAACACTGACCTTTATCATTGACTTTAGCTTTGTCCTTTTGTGTCGCCGGTTTGCTTTTCACTAGCTTCTTAGGCTTACCTTTCTTAAAGGTCTGTCCAGCTTTTCTTTTCTTGTTGGTCTTACCAACAAGCATTACACTTGGCTTATCTTTCTGGATAGTGCCTTCTGCTGTCTTCAACATGTTGAGCATCTCAGCTAGTGAAACTTCAATTTTGTTCATATTGAAGTTGATAATGAATTGTGAAAATAAATCTGGAAGGGACTGTAGGATTAAGTCAATGCTCAGGTCATTGTTCATAACAAAGTCCAGCACTGCAAGCCTCTCAATCCACTCTATCATCTTGAGCACATGAGTTTGCACAGATGTGCCCTCGCTCATTTTGGTCCTGAACAATTTCTTAGATATCTCATATCTTTCTGTTCTGGATTGTTCACCAAACAACTCTTGTAGGTGATTCAGAATGGTCTTAGGTTCCATGTTATCATGCTGTCGCTGCAGTTCATTATTCATTGAACCGAGCATATAACACTGGACCTTGATAGAGTCCTCCTTCCAATTTTCATACATCATTAATTCATCTTCGTTAGCATTATCACCGGGTTGCACTGGATCTGGTTGATCCAGGACATAGGCTAGTTTTTCGCACCTGAGGACAATCTTCAGGTTGCGTAACCAGTCAATGTAATTTGGTCCCGTGAGTTTATTTGCATCAAGTATGCAACGGAGGGGGTTAGGTGACGACATAGCGACCTACATGGAAATATATAAAATGAGCAGATAGTTCTTAAAATCAGATTTAGGACTTTTAATCTAGATTTATGCTCCCACTATTTTTCGGCGATCTGTATGACCCTCTAAGATACAGAACGGGAGATGCCGGTGATCTCCTAGTAGGGATCAGAATCCTTCGGGCAACATGCATGTGACCTTGTGGTAGCACAACAAATCACATCAAGTCCCTTAGGCAGTCAACTCTTGACAGTTGCAACGATTGCAATATCCGATCTATTTAACCCCTGAATCAGAATGACCTTGTGGTAGCACAACAAATCAATTTGATTCAGTTAAGTTTATCCATCATTACTTAGATGACATGAATTCATAGTGCAATCCTTGTGGTAGCACAACAAAACTACACTATTTGTCCATTCATCTTAATGACATCACATGTCGTAGACCTAGTTTAATTTCTAAATCAAACAGACCTTGTGGTAGCACAACAAATCCGTTTGAGATAAGAATTATCCTAAGATCTATAATGATGGTGGGTTACGTGGATTATTCTTAATATCTCACGTTTACAACTTAAGTTTTAAAAGAGGGTTTTGATTTTGATTTGTAAAAAATCGTGCTATCAATAGTATTTCAATTTGAAGTATCAATATACTAAATAGAAATATATATATGATAGCATAGTCCACAAATATCACATATGTGCAGAAAAATTAAATGGGGATGATCATGGACTGTTAAAGCTACTATGGATTCATCGGAGCCAAACGATGATCCATAATAGGATCCTAATGTGAAAACAGCAACACTGGTTCCATTTGATGCGAGTCCTCCCTCCAGAGGTGTCTTCAGAAGATCCCGTCCTCTTAGCTTAATCCGATACATTTAAATACAAAATTCAGGACTCGCAATTCCACAAATGTACATTTAAACACTTAGAAACCTTGATCTTATCAAGGGGAGTACAATCTTATAGGAAGGTAGAAAGTACACTTAGATTAAGAGAGAGGAGGACACGCAGGTCCTATTTAAAATACCAAATGAATTATGCATCGCATCCATTCACATCATTCATCACATGAAAATTCTAAGTCCATGATCATCCCACCATAAAACACATCACATGCATCACAATCATCACATAATTGTTGTTTGGTATTAAATTTTATAAATATAAAATTATAATACCAATTAGTTTTCGAAATAACATTTATTTCAGCATAATCAATAATATTCAAAACATTATTGACAATTAAACTAACTAAACTATTCAGTTAATCTAAATAATGATTCAAACAATTTGAACAGCTAAGTGTAATCAAGTTATGCATGAGATTAGTTTAAAACAATTTTAAACTAGTTAATTTAACAGGAAAATTAATTATCTAAAAGAATTTTAAATAATTAACTAACACCCTATTAATAACAGAGCCCTTTTAGTAAATAACAGTTATTAAACACTTTAATAAGCTGTTAATAATCATAAAAATAATTAATAACAATTATTAATTATTCCTATAATTATTATGTTTTAAAACAATTTTAAAACGGGCTTAAATGGGCTAATAATGGGTTTAATGGGGTTTAAACAGGTATTTAAAAACAATTTTTAAAAATCAGAAAATGGGGCTAGCCCATTAGGGCCCAAAGGCCCGGACCCAGGGCCCTGGCTCGGCCAGGGTCGAACCCTGGCTCACCCAGGGTCGAGCCCTGGCTCGGCCAGGGGCCCTGGCTTGGCCAGGGTCGAACCCTGGCTCGGCCAGGGCCGCACCCTGGCTCGGCCAGGGCGCCGCCCGGTCCGACCGGGTCGGGACCGGGCGGTTCAGCCCGTTTGACCTGATTCGACCAGCCCCCTTTCTTCATTCAAAACCAGAAACCCTAGATTGGGCAGGCCGGCGGCGTTGGGGCTTTGTGGGCGGCGCCGGCGGCCACCTCCGGCGGCGGCGGACCCGGACGGCGGTGCCCCCGGAGCCGGCGACGTTCCCGGCGCCGGCAGGGCCCCCGGCGGCCTCCGGTGAGGTGACAAATTAAGCCCAAAACCCCTCCAAAATCTGATTTTGCAGGGTTTTAAATCCGACTTTGGGCTCGATTTTGAGGACCTCCAAGGGCACTCCGGTGCCGATCTCCATGCCCAATGTGAAGTGGTGACTATCACCAAGAGATCTAGGGATTCTTCCGGCCATCCCAACGCTTGGGATGCACATACGAAGCCGCCGAAGTACCCCGTTTCATCATCACATGACGAACTCCGAAAAACCCAAATAAAAATCCGAAAAATACAGAAAAATAATCAAATCGATCGTGATCATCATATGAACACTAATCTGTCATTTTTAATCGGATTATACTCAAGAACACGTACAATACGGGTTCTTCACGCATAACGAGAAAACACACAAAACGGTGCCGTTTTACAACCGAACCAGCGAACGTGGCTCTGATAACACTGTAAGGAATCGCCAAGAACGCAGCGGAAATAAAAAAAAAAATGATTCCATTGTATCGGTTGCTGGGGTTGTAAAACGGACATTAAAATCTAAGCGGGAAGAACAGTTCTTCACCTTTGCGGGGTTTCGAATCTCCCGTGGATGATGCCGACTCGGTAATCGCGCACGCGCACGATCTCTAGAGGTATCCACACGAGTTCCCGCAGCAGACGCGATTTCCTCCTCGTCTTGAGTGCTCCGACCAGATCTCAGATCCACCATGCGCGGAGAGAGACAGATCCACTCCGAGAAGGAGAGAGAGAGAGGAGAGAGAGAATCTGGGGAGTAAAATTCCTCCAACTAACTTTTTACCACTCCCCCTTGGCCCTCCTTATATAGAAATAAGGATAAGCACAAGAGTTAATCCTCGTGATTATCCAAGAGTTTGGCCTTGGATAATTCTCCATTAAATCTTCATGTTTATCCTGCAGCTTTTCATAAAAACCCAGATAAGCATGAAATTTAACATCTCTCACCGTCTGACGAGAACTCTTATGTGTGTGACCCTCTAGGCCCATATATCAGTCCGGTTGCAGGCCCATTAAACTTAGAACTGTTTCTTAAGTTTAATATTTATTAATTAACATTTAAACATCACATGTTAAATGATTAATTTAATAAACAAGTAAATTATCATCCGATGATTAATTCACTTGGCCTTCTGATCATGAACAGCACCAAACACTACCTCATAATCCCAGAAGATATAAGGGATACTGTTCCCTTCAATTGAACCTTTCCGTCTGCCGATACCGCACAGATATAATCCTTCACTCATGCAATGTCCCGATAACGCAAGGGTATGGTTTTATAGTCAAACCCCCTATCGCAGTATCCAGATGGATTCTAGTACACAATTAATATCTAGAAAGACATCTCTTTCATTTGACCCTGGCCAGGGATTTCTGTGCACACATCCATGGGACATTCTCTCTCCAGTCTTATACCAAGTGTGAGTGATCTCTTGTTGTCCACTCAATTACCTTCGCAAGCTTTCCACTGTATCTGAAAGACCGATTATGGTGGACTTAATGGTTAAAGTCCACGAGTCAGAGAATCAAGATACAATGGTCCACAAACAAGGTATCATTGGTAACTCAGGTCAAAGGACCAACTGTGCTACTGCAACAATAGAATTCCCTGGTTGACTAATAGGTATAATTACCATCCAAGAATTCTTATTTGGGTCTGTTCAGTGAACTCATTCTCTAATGAGCACCCACTTGTTTGTCTTAGTGTCACCACACGAGTGAATGTGAGATCATTCACCCTCATCATATAAGCAGACATAACTTGTGTCGATCTTATCAGATATTTAATGTCCATCTCAAATATCCTATGATCGAGAACTATTTAAGACAATTGCCTTAGGATATTGATCTCACTATCATGATCTCATCATGATTCAATATTCCATACATTTGTCTATGGACCTTCATTATGATAGTCGTTTGCGAGAACTATTAAATGAAGAAATAATTGCCTTTATTAATAATCTGAACTAGAATGTACAATGATTGGCTTTGAGGCCACCCAATTCTAACACCAACTTGGTAGGAAAGGGCCACACGCTCCTCTCCTTCTCCGGAAGAGAAACTAGAATGAAATTCCTCTTCCAACCATGAATGGACGAAGGCTTCCCAGAGAAGATGCCTCGGCCGAGACGAGGGACAAAACTATACCACTCGGATCTCCCCTGCCTTTGAATTTTGAAGAGGTAGCGGAAGATGTTGACCGAGGGGATGATCTTCGTATGGGCAAACACAGCCAAGAAGGCGTAGACTGTGCGCCAAGAATTGGGAAAAAATTGAGACGGGGCCAGCCCCTAGAAACATAGGAGGTTGATGACGAAGGTGGAGAGAGGAAGACGAAAGCCCGCCCGGAAGCTTTCTTCGTAAATAGAAAAACTACCCGGACGAGGAGTGTTGGCCCTGGTATGCGAACCAGGCCGATAGGGGGTCATCCAGGAAGGGAGTTGGTAGTAAGAAGCAAGGTAGCTGACCCCGTCGTCCGAGAGGGCGCAGGCTGCTTCCGAAGCAGTCTCGGGACGACGACGTCCCGAGGAGGAAGTCTGGCCCGGGGTATGAACCTCCTCGGACCCTTCGGCACCGGAGGCTTCGGCCTCGTCTGCCATGGCAGAAGGAAGGGAGTCCAAAGAAAGAGGAGATGACAAAGAAGACTTGGGGGACTGGGACGGAGTATATTCCTCGTCTGAATGAGTAATCTCACTCGAAGAAGGACTCCGGGGCATGAGGACACGGTAATGAAGAAAGGAGATTGAGGCTTACCCTCAAAGAAAAAAGATCTCCTCGATCAGACACCGCCTCTTAAGCCAAAGGAACTCCCCCGGCTACAGCTCCAGGCAATGGACAGCTCCCTGCGACAGCTGACGAGCTCGGAAGCACATCCAGAGGACTAGCCCTTCGCCGGAGAAGAAGGAGAGCTCGGATGATCGCAGAAGAACACAGGCGCAGGAAGCAGGAAGAAGAACAGTGCCCTGTGAGGGGTTCCTATTTATAGGCACTGTTCGAAACCCTTCCCGCCGAAGCCAACGGCCGGGATCTTCCCCTTCGTCTCACCGCCTCTCTCGGATGCGCGCCACGTGTACCATCCTTCGGTAATGATGACGGACAGACTCCGGGAATTAAAGCAAAATGATCAACGGCCGAAAGCGCTCTGACCCTTCGGCTGATCACTCGGATGCCCGCCACGTGTTCCGATCCACATGCCGAGGAAGGAAGAGGCGGCAATCCGAGTGGAACCTCGGACAGAGAGCCGAGGTGACCTGCGACCCGCGAGCGGCCATGATCTTTTTGTGTTTTTAACAGAGCCGCCGGATGCGCGACGCGTGTCCTGTGCTTCTTCGCGAGGCGACCGTTCTGACGGAAAAAGCGACGCCCGTCCCGTCCATTTAATTGAGCCTGACACAAGTCAGAAGGCTCGGCCCTTCGCCCTTAGAAGTAAAGGTCTTCGTCGCTACATCCCGAACGAAGACGGATAAGTGACTGCTGACCCTCGGCCGACCGAGGGCATCCTCTTCTTAAAAAAGAGAACAGAAAGCCTCGGGTAAAACACATGTTACGTTATTTCTCAAAAAAGGCTTCGGGCTATACTCTCGCCATCTCAGAACTGAGGAAGACAAGAGTGGGGGGCTATGTGATGAGGCAGAATCCGATTCGGCCCATTAAAACAAGCCCAAACCCAGTTCAGCCCAGCAGCAGCAATAGAAGGCCCTCAGGCAGGCTTCGGCCCATCAGCGGCCCAACAGCCCTCGGCCCGTAAGCGGCACAGTAGCCCTTGGCCCAGCAGGCTTCGGCCCATCAGCGGCCCAACCCCCTTCGGCCCAACAGTCGTGTCGGGCCCACTCCGGTGGAGGACTAGGCACTATGGCGGTTTACCAATAAGCACGAAACATGGTCCTATATCGGCTTTCACCGTTAACCATCCTCTATCCTTCGCTATAAATACACCGCTATTTATTGCCAAAGGTATGTCTCCGTGACCCTCAAGGACCATAGTCCAAAAAGCATTAAAGCTACTCTTTGCCTTCTGAATTGAATCGTCTTCAGAAGCTAACTTAACCGTCGGAGGGGATTCCTAAGGGCCGAAGCCCGAGACTCCTACTGATCGGTTTCTTCTTCTTTCCTTCCTGCAGGGGCTCGGTTCGAATCATCGCCGACCTTCCCGAGTCGGTCTCGGCCGCCAACCTCGGACTTCTCCCTCCGGTCTGGACGCCATGCGCCGGCTGCCCCTCGACCGAGGGAGACTCGGTTCCGCGCTGCCCGCCCGTCAGCCGGAGGAACCTCGGCCCCACCTTCCGGAGACAAGCCAACCTCCGACCGGGCGACTCTCGGCCTCGGGTCTTCAGATGCGTCTCTGCCTCCGTCGCCTCCTGGATACCTGTCGGGCCTTGTACACCGATCCGACCCAACTCCGGATCCAAAACTTCGGATTCCAGCTTCGGAATCCGGTCGTGATAGCTTCGGCTACATCAGGAATTAAGTTGAAGAATAAGTAAACTCTTTTGATCTAAGTACCATACGGGTTTTCAGCTTATTTAGTTGATGTCTTATTTCAAAATTACAAAAAAAAATTGAATATTTCAATTACAAAAAAATTGAATATTTCAAAATTACAAAAAAAATTAATATTTCAAAAGGACAAAAAAAATTGAATATGACAAAACCACAAAAAAATTGGTTATTCCGAAAATTGCAATTGCAAAACAAAAATATTTCAATTAGTATCTGCTTGTTACATCATGAGTGTTGCACGGTTTAATTTTTATTGAACATTTGCATGCGTGTATGTTGCATTTTACAGTTTATTTTCCTTTAATTATCTTTATTTGCCTTCATTAAATAAAGTCTTAGCCCTTTGAAGCCTCTACTAAGAATAGGATCAAGTAGCCAGTTACTTAACTGGACAATCGCTAAGCCCGAACATGTATTTAATTTGTTTGTTCAAGCCATGTGTTCGTACGAAAAGAGGGTCAACAGAGAATACAAAAAGGAACTCAAGTATGAAGAAACTCCTTTCATATATATATATCAGAAGTGTTCATGTACAAATATCTGAGTCCATCAACAACATACTCTAAAAAAAAAGAAAAGAAAAAGATATATCATGATATCAACCCACACGGCTGACTCCCATCGGCCCCCTTGTCCAGTTGGCTATGCGCCCCGTCCTGGACATTTGGTCCTCGTGCTGGCGGCGGCGGTGGTCCCATTACACTTGGCCCTACTTGGTCGGAAGATACTGCTATGCTGGTGGTGAATGCACTTGCCTACCTCGATCCAGCGCCCGCTGCCGCGCACGCTGGTATTGAGCCTCTATGCTCTGGCGCTCATGCTTCGCAACTGATAGCCGGCCTTGAAGACTCTTCAACCAAGCTCGGTCACGATCCCTTTCTTCGGTCAAGACCTCCAGCCAAACTTGGAGTCGTACAAGCTCACGAGGAAGATCGCCGGTCGAAAGCTTGGTCAACTGCTCCTCCAGCTCAACAACCCGGGTTACGAAATCACGAGCCTGTGCTAGCTCAGCATCTCTCTCTCTCTAAGAGCCAGGCAGAGCTCTGGGACCTGTAACAGAAGACATCGTCAGCCAAATGATCAAGCAAGCAAAAGACATTATGTAAGAAACAAGTCGAAGATTTACCCGAGTAGCATCCTCCTCCTCAGCCTGAGCAGCTCGGCGGATGGCGGAAGCCAGTTGACTTCGTAGGTTAGTAAAAGCAGCCTCATGAGCAGCAGAAGAAGATGAAGTGCCAATAGGAGAAGTAGGAGTGGCCGCATGGGTGTAAGCGGCACGCTGAAACAAAAGAGGGATCACCGTCAGTGTGCAAGTGTCAAAACAATTTAATAATATAAGGAAGCATTCATAATGCATATGTCATTCATGCATGTTGCACTTACCAATTCATTAAATTCTTTTTGGACTTGTTGTAAATGGGCCTCGGCGTCTTGGAGATGGCCCCGGAGTATGATGATGGTGGCGTCCCAAGCATCCTACATATTCGTACCATATCATGTCATACATTCACAAATATAAGCAAGATAATTAATAAAATAAAAGAAGCATTCATGTCATGCATATCATGTTACTTACATTAAGAGGGCGGAGTAGCTGGAGGTTGGCCATGTAGTAGGTCCAATACTGTTGGAGGTAAGCATTGTTGCTCACCGCCTGTGACTCCCCCAGTACCCCATACCAATGCCAATCATCCCGCTGATCCGGGAATTTGGCGCTCCAATCGGTGCGGGCCTGCTTACCCCGCATAGTCCTCCCGATCCCCTCTGGGATCTCCTCCTCCACCCACTCCTGATACAGCCCCAATGTCCGCATCACCAGTTTCAGCCGCAGGAGGGCTATCTCGTTCATGCAGTGTAGCCACACCTGGCGCCCGAATTAGCTTCGCCCCTGCTCTACCCAGGGCTGCCCTACATCGTCCATACCAAGGTACGGACGCCAAATAACCTGCATTCATATGGGTTAGTTGTATTGCATTTCATACGAAAATGATAGTGATAAAAATCAACAAGTTATGTTATAATAAACATTTAAAACATCTAACAGTTAAATCATCAATCAAATAAGCAATTAAATGTTTAACAAATGAATGTTAATTTAACGAGTACCCAAAGACATTTTAACTGAACAATTAATTAATAATTAAAAAGCTTAACAACACGTTGATAAAACAGATAATTAATCAAGTATGCAACATAATAATAAGTAGCAAGAAAAGAATTAAAACTCACAAGAAGCTCTAGATAGTCAAGGAATTGACGGTGGAGGGTCGTCAGCTGGTGATGCTGTGGCCCCGTGTCTACCACCGGACAACAACACCGGGCAAGCGGAACTGCCACCGGCTGCGCATATGGCCTCGCTCGGCCCAGTGGGAAATAATAATAGCTCCAGACCTGCATAAAAAAACATACATATTAGAATCATCACATGCATTTCATCATAAGCATTTAATGAAATGAACAAATTCAAAATAAGTTAAGTACCTGAAGGAACAACACGAAGCCGTTGATGGTGGTCTTCCGGTCCGGCGTAACCGCGGAGAGGTCGGTGAAGAGGTGAGCCAAAAGGGCTACACTCCAAGCATACTCGCCTAGTCTATCTAGATCTACAAGGAGACTCAGGAAGCGACAATAGATGTAGTCGCCCTTCATCCTAAAGAGAAGCCTACCAAAGAAAAAGACTAAGAACCTCTTAAGATCCCTATCTGCCCTAGCCCTATTAGAGGGATCCTGACAATATACCTTACTAGCCACCTTGGCTAGTCTCAATCTCAACTCAGTCCGGGACTCATCAGTCAGCTGCCTAGGCTCCTCTAGTCTTAAGGATCTCTCTACCGCCGTCCTAAGGAGAGCCTGAGACTCTCGACCCTCTATCCTTGTCACAACTAATCCTAGCAACTCCTGAGCTAGTCCGCGATAATCGAAATACGTGATCCTTCTCACTGTCCGACCTTCCACCCGAAGGCCGGTGATCCTGCACAGATTCTCGAGACTGGGGATCATGTGTCTCAGGGCATTAGGAATGCCCAACTCTCGGCAAGCCACCTCTCTCTCAATACCTGGAGTAGCACTAAATCTATCAAAAACGGCTCTATCTCTAAAATCTATTAGGTTTTGGGTGTCCTACAGACCAATTATGGGCCGTGTAGACCCAATGTGTTGTACAATCTTGTTCATTATAATTAAGTGGTAATTAGAGCGTAAACTTGTAATCTGTGGATTGCTTTGCATTGTCCCTAGGATATGTGGTTGTACAGTCAATTTCGAGATGGGATCTCGAATGTGAGTTTAACTGTATATGGACACATACCTTAAACTGTTCCTGATTGGAGAGTAATCACTCTGGGACATTGATTACTTATAAATCAGCACGCATGATGTGTAGATGACCAATCTTACGGTCATAGGTGTGGGGCACCAGCAAATATGTGTGGGTGTTTATCTTGGAAGGATGTTGACTGAACTGATCCGCTGATAGATCTTTAGATGGTTAATTATACCTAATGTCAACTGAAGATCCATCTGTCTCAATAGTATCGTTGATCTTTTGACCTGAGACATTAATGTGGTCTTGCATGAGGACTGATGTGGTTTAATGTTTGGTTAAGTGACATTAACCATAAGTCATGAAACATTGAATTATTAGCCACATCGGGATACATGCGAAGACCGTTAATGGTCAAGAGGGGATCGCTCACTATCAGGTATATCACAGACAGTTAATGAGTCATGACATGGACGCTCCACTAAATCCCTGGCTAGGGTGGTATCGGTTCGTTTGGAACGAACGTGAAATTATTATGGAGGTCATGGTCAGACAACACGATCACTAGTGGTTTGACGAAACCATACCACAAAATCGGATTAGACTCATAGAATGAGAGAAAGATTATAGCGATACGGTAACTGAAGACTTACAGGTGCCTAACAGGGTGAAGATGAACCTGACATCCTCTGGGATCACGCGGATTTGCTTGACCCAACGTGATCAAAAGATCCGGAACAAATTAAACGGTTATTAGGAATAACCGGTTTAATTTACTTCTAATTAGATTAGAAGTTAATGGATCTTTAAACTAGAGAGATAATGGGCCTAGAGGATCACACACAAACAACTCTTGCAGAACGGAATATTATTGTATGGACAAATATACTAAAGCAGTAGATTCTTTTGAGAAAGGAATCTGTAAATGGCTTAAAAGTATATATGCAATAATATAAAGGGCATATATATAATATATATGTTATTAGGCTTATTTGATAAATAAGCTAATAATAATATATTGATATATAATATACCCTGGAGTTTACTTTAACTACGGCAGTTAAAGATGGGTTTGGTTAAACGAGGCGGTTCAAGCTACCACCTTAACATTCCTATATATAACCCTTGTTCTCCAACCCATAACCAAGCTAAAAAAACCCATTCACATATAGTTGGCCGTCAAGCTGAAGGATTGGATTCTTCCCAGGAAGGCTTGAGGGTTGTGCGGGTTGGAGAAGGAGAACTCCGTTGCTGCGAGATTCGTGTGGATCAACTCTAGAGGTCGGACGGTTGTGCAGCTTAAAGCTTCGTGGAGTTTGGCGATTGATTTTCACAGGACAACGTGTACTGTGTAAGGTGAAAATCTCGTGTGATTTATTTAGATCATTTTTGTTGCATCGATCGGAGCCCGAACCGGTTTGGGAAATCATTTCGTTTTACGTTCTTCCGCTTCTGTGATTTCCCGGTGGTTACGACCGAATCCAACAGTGGTATCAGAGTCAGGTTTAGGCTCCTGTTGATGCAACTGGGAACAATGATCTATGGCGTAACATTATGTTCGAGTTCTTCAATTTTATTTTAACTTTTGGGCCCTGAAAATTTTATTTTTCGGAGACAGTGGGTTTTGATGGTAGGTTGGGCTGCCATCTATGGCCATGTAAACGGCACTTGGAGTGGCCGTCCTGATCGTAAACGGCACTTGAAGTGCCCGTCGGGTTTGCAGATTTTTTTTCTAGAATTTTTCCTTTAAAAAAAAAAAAAAATTTAACGGCCATGCATGTGGCCGTCCACTTGGTGGACAGCCTACATGGTGGGGTGGACGGCCAACCGTGTGGCCTTCCACCAAATGGAAGGCACATTGTGGCCGTCCACCACTTGTGGTGGACGGCCAGCCATATTGCCGTCGGGTTAATTTTTTTTTTTTAAATTAACTGCTGCCCGATTTTCCCACTGTTAGGCGCACTGCTCCAAACCGCGCTGTGTACTGCACTGGCCCAGAAAATTAAAAATTTGTCTCTAAAATTATGATAATTATCGGATATGATAAATTAAATTTATTGTTAATTAATCTGATAATTATCATGCAAATTTGAGTTTAATTGAAGTTTACGTATAAATTCAAACTTTCGAATTTTTAATTATTAGATAATCGTTAAAGTCGAAATTTTGAGAGGATTATCGTTAAAATTCAAATTTTTAATTTGCAAAATTATTAGATAATTTTCAAAAGAATAAATTGTGAATTTTAATGAAAGATAATTGAAGACGATCATTTAATTAAATTGTATTATGTCATTAGATGATTAATTTGAATTTAAATTTCACGATTGTCTTAATTGTTGTTGATTGATTGAATTTAAATTTTAATTCATGTGTATATCTTCTTGTACATTTAGAATGGTTCTTTGAATAGATGTTACTGTAATGCCTTAATTATTTTGCTCTCTGTTAGATTAATTTTGAATGTAACGATGAGTTTTTCAAAATTAAGCATGACCAAAATTTCTCGTATACACAACCCATGATTTCAATCCAAATATAAGGATTATTTTCAAAATAACATTTCTGTGATTGATATGATTGTGTTTGGAATGGTGGGTGATCATAGACTTAGCTCAGTTCATTTTAGGCTTGCAAGCCTTCCTTCTTCCTCCATTTAATTTCCAATGTAATTCTATCTTCCTCCGATAAATGTACTCGTCTTAAGGGCTGCTGGAAATTTATTTGACATGTAATTTTTTTTTCCAGCCTGTGAGCCGTGTAATTTTTGTAATTAACGCTGCGGATGGAGGTTGAAGGCATGGAGGACGAACTGCGAGGATGATCCTGCTGCTTAGGAAGTAAGCTGGATATCAGCATAGCTTTACTTAGAGTCCATGATCACCCAGGCTTATTTATTTGCATGGGATGCATTTATTTTGAGCAATTAGTAGGTACAGTAAATATATAGCTCGAATATATTTCTTCTACCACTTAAGGTGAGACCAAGATAAAAGCAAAATACCCTCTTTTATAAACATTAGATCTGTGAACGTGGCTTTAGAAGTCATCATGGCCCTCCACCATTATAGGGTGACTGAATGCCATTATGTCATGGATTTGTTGTGCTTTCCACAAAGTTCATGATTTGGTGGCAAAATCTCAGCCCTAAAGCCTTGCTTCAATGGGATGAGGAACTGAACTTGGCCTTGTTGTGCTTTCCACAAGGGTCGGGTCACGAACTCATTGCTGTGTAGTAATGGTGGTGCGATCTAACTAGGGGTATCCTTTGTTGTGCTTTCCACAAGGGGATGACTGCTCGAGGGCCGAAAGTCGGATATTGCATTGGATGCAAGTGTTGTTGACTGCCCAAGGGATGGGATGTGATTTGTTGTGCTTTCAACAAGGTTGCATCTCAGTTCTGTTGGGATTCCGACCCACTAGGATGATCGTCGTGATCTCCCGTTCTATGTGATTGAGGGTCATATAGTTCGACGCAAAATAGTGGAGCTAAGTAAGATAGAAAACTATATCTAAAGTTAGAACCTTGAACGCATGCTAAAATATTGTCTTTTATTTTTTATTCAGATCATCATGTCGTTGTCGAATCCCCTCCGTAGCATCTTGGATGCAAACAAATTGACTGGACCTAATTTTCAAGACTGGCTACGTAATCTGCAAATAGTCTTAACAACCAAAAAGATTGTATACGTGTTAGACACGATTCAACCTGAGCCTCCCGCTGATGCCGAGGAGGGTGATCAATTAAATTATGCAAAATGGCCGGAAGATTCTTCCCTTGCGCAATGTTATATACTGGCCTCTATGACTCCTGAGTTACAGAGCCAATTTGAAAAGACAGATTGTACAACTATACTTCTCCAACTACGCTAGCTCTTTGGTGAGCATGGTAGGATAGAGAGGTATGAGCTCTCAAAGAAACTTTTCAGGACTCGGATGTGCTTCAGTACAAGCTCATGTACTGAAAATGATGGAGTAGATAGAGAGACTCAGTGGGTTAGGATTCAAGTTGGATCTTGAACTTATCATTGATCTCATTCTCCAGTCATTGCCTGAATCCTTTTCTTCCTTCATAATGAACTTTAACATGAATAGGATTGAGATTTCTCTACCAGAACTCCTAAACATGTTAAAAAGTGCTGAAGAGACCATGCAGAAGGAGAAACCATCCTCTGTAATGATTGTTGGTCGGACCAACAAGAAAAGGAAGGCCACCCAGACACCCAATAATAAGAAGAGAAAGAAACCGACTAAAGGTAATAAGATCACCAAGGCAGGCAAGGGCAAGGGCAAGAAGGATGAAAAAGACAGCAAATGCTTTTCGTGTGGACAGACAGGTCACTGGAAAAGGAATTGCAAGGGAATTCTAAATGAAGGTATTTTTGTCATTGACTTAAATTTGTCTCTTATGAGATCAACATCATGGGTATTGGATACTAGATGCGCATCTCATATCTGCAATTCTTTGCAGGTACTGACAAATAAAAGAAGACTTGACAAAAGAGAAATCCAACTAAGGATGGGCAATGGAGCTATAGTTGCTGCTAAAGCTGTGGGGACTGCTCATCTTAGTTTACCTTCTGGGATAATTCTGGAGTTGACAGAGTGTTATTTTGTTCCAGAAATTATCAAAAACATTGTATCTATTTCCTGCTTAAACAATGTTGGTTACTCTTTGACGATAACTAGCACTGGGTGCTCTATCATCAATAATGGTTTGATTATGGCTAATGGTTATTTGTTCAATGGGTTATATGTATTGGATACATGTAATGATGTAATGCAGGTTTCCAGTGATAAAACAGAAGAAGTGAATCCTGCGTATCTTTGGCATTACAGGCTTGGTCATATAAGAGAGAAGAGGATTTCTCACATATGTTCAAATGGATACTCTAATTCATTTGAATTAAAATCATTTGATACATGTGAGTCGTGTCTCATGGGGAAGATGACCAAAGCTCTTTTTAGTGGACATGGTGAAAGGGCTGTTGAGCTTTTGGAACTCATACACACGGATGTATGTGGACCCATGTCAATAGAAACTAAAGGAGGATATCTTTATTTCATTTCTTTTATTGATGACTTCTCTAGGTATGGCTATGTGTATTTAATGAGATATAAATCACAAGCTTTTGAGAAGTTTAGGGAATATAAGAATGAAGTAGAGAAGCAGACTAGTAAAAGTATTAAAACTCTTCGATCGGATCGAGGTGGTGAATACTTAAGTCTCGAATTCACTTCTTACCTAAAGGACAATGGAGTAATTTCTCAGTGGACCCCACCATATACGCCACAGCATAATGGTGTATCTAAAAGGAGAAATAGGACCGTGTTGGACATGGTCCGTTTCATGATGTCCTTGGCAGAATTACCATTATCTCTATGGGGGTACGCTTTAGAGACTGCAACCTACTTGTTAAATAGGGTTTCAAGTAAGTCAGTTCCTACCACACCATATGAGATATGGAAGGGAAGGAAACCAAACTTTAATCATATTAAAGTTTGGGCATGTCCTGCCCATGTGAAGGGGAATGATGCAGATAAGCTAAAGTCAAGAACAGACAAGTGTAGGTTTGTGGGATATCCAAAAGAGACATTTGGATATTATTTCTATCACCCTTCTGAGCAAAGGGTCTTAGTGGCCAAGAGAGCTGTATTCTAGGAGAAGGAATATCTCCTCCAGAAAAACAGTGGGAGCCAGATAGAATTGGACGAGGTCCATCAACCACAAACTGGGGACATTGTCTCATTAGATGAGACACCACCTATGGAAAATGCTCAAAATGAAACACAGATATTGCGAAGACCTGGTAGGGTGCCTTGAGAACCTGAGATATATGTTGGACATATCTCTGACAGTTCGTCTAAGGTACAGATAAATGAGGATGATGATCCTCAATCTTATCAGGAGGCAATTCGTAATTCTGACTCCGAGAAATGAAAGGAAGCTATGGATTGAGAAATCCAATCCATGTATACCAATCAAGTTTGGAACTTAGTTGACATACCTGAAGGGAAGGTCCCTACCGGTTGCAAATGGATCTTCAAAAGGAAGATCGGAGCAGATGGACAAATTGACACTTATAAGACTCGTTTGGTGGCAAAGGGATATCGTCAAAGACAAGGAATTGACTATGGCGAAACTTTTCCACCAGTAGCAATGATAAAGTCAATTAGAATCCTCCTTGCCATTGCAGCATACCTAGATTATGAGATCTGGCATATGAATGTGAAGACAACTTTCCTTAATGGAAACCTGTCAGACGAGGTGTACATGGTACAACCTGATGGATTCACATCTAAGCAGCATCCCAATAAGGTATGCAAGCTTCAAAAATCCATTTATGGATTGAAGCAGGCATCTCGAAGTTGGAATTTAAGATTTGATGAGGTTATCAAATCTTTTGACTTCATTCTAAATGAAGACGAACCATGTGTTTACAAGAAGGTTAGTGGGAGCTCAGTAACCTTCTTAGTCCTCTATGTTGATAACATCTTAATCATTGGGAATCATGTAAGGATGTTGACATCAACGAAGTCTTGGTTGTCCAAGACATTCTTCATGAAGGATTTGGGAGAAGCATCCTATGTGCTAGGCATAAGTATCTATCGTGATAGATCAAAAAGGATGCTGGGAATGTCCCAATCCATGTACATAGATACTATACTCAGGAGATTCCAGATGGAAAATTCCAAAAGAGGTCTCATTCCTATGAGACATGGAATTTACCTATCTTAGGGCATGGCCTCTAGAACACCTGAGGAAGTAGAGCACATGAGTCGAGTACCCTATGTCTTGGCAATAGGGTCGATCATGTATGCCATGCTATGTACTCGCCCTGATGTGGCCAATGCTTTGAGCATTACCATCAGATATCAGAGTCATCCAGGCGAAGAGCACTGGAAAGCAGTAAAATGCATCCTTAAGTACTTGAAAAGAACTAAGGATCTTTTCTTGCTGTATGGAGGAGAAGAGGACTTACAATTGAGAACATATACAGACTCTAGTTTTCAGTCAGATTCGGATGATAGCAACTCCATGTCTAGATTTGTATTCATATTAAATGGAGGGGCAGTCAGTTGGAAGAGTTCCAAGTAAGAAACGACTGCGGATTCAACGACAGAGGCAGAGTATATAGCTGCGGCTGAAGCTGCCAAGGAAGCGGTCTGGATGTAGAAATTCATCTCGGAACTTGACATAGTTCCCAGCATATCAGATGCCATCCCATTATTATGTGATAATAATGGGGCCATCGCGCAGGCGAAGGAACCTCGGTCTCACCAAAGGTCGAAGCATATTCTAAGGTGCTTCCACCTCATTCGAGAGATTGCTGCAAGGGGAGATGTGATGGTAGAGCGTGTACCATCAGAAGACAATATTGTAGATCCACTGACTAAACCTTTGTCACATATTGTGTTTGAGCGTCATCGAGAAAAGATGGGCCTCAAGACTGTGGACAATTGGTTGTAGTTCAAGTAGGAGATTGTTAGTTTTTGGGTGTCCTACAGACCAATTATGGGCCATGTAGACCCAATGTGTTGTACAATCTTGTTCAATATAATTAAGTGGTAATTAGAGCGTAAACTTGTAATTTGTGGATTGCTTTGCGTTGTCCCTAGGATATGTGGTTGTACAGTCAATTTCGAGATGAGATTTCGAATGTGAGTTTAACTATATATGGACACATACCTTAAATTGTTCCTGATTGGAGAGTAATCACTCAGAAACATTGATTACTTATAAATCAGCACGCATGATGTGTAGATGACCAATCTCACGGTCATAGGTGCGGGGCACCAGCACATATGTGTGGGTGTTTATCCTGGGAGGATGTTGACTAAACTGATCCGCTGATGGATCTTCAGATGGTTAATTATACCTAATGTCAATTGAAGATCCATCTGTCTCAGTAGTATCGTTGATCTTTTGACCTGAGACATTAATGTGGTCTTGCATGAGGACTGATGTGGTTTAATGTTTGGTTAAGTGACATTAACCATAAGTCATGAAACATTGAATTATTAGCCACATCGGGATACATGCGAAGACCGTTAATGGTCAAGAGGGGATCGCTCACTATCAGGTATATCACAGACAGTTAATGAGTCATGACATGGACGCTCCACTAAATCCCTGGCTAGGGTGGTATCGGTTCGTTTGGAACGAACGTGAAATTATTATGGAGGTCATGGTCAGACGACACGATCACTAGTGGTTTGACGAAACCATACCACAAGATCGGATTAGACTCATAGAATGAGAGAAAGATTATAGCGATACGGTAACTGAAGACTTACAGGTGCCTAACAGGGTGAAGATGAACCTGACATCCTCTGGGATCACGCAGATTTGCTTGACCCAACGTGATCAAAAGATCCGGAACAAATTAAACGGTTATTAGGAATAACCGGTTTAATTTACTTCTAATTAGATTAGAAGTTAATGGATCTTTAAACTAGAGAGATAATGGGCCTAGAGGATCACACACAAACAACTCTTGCAGAACGGAATATTATTGTATGGACAAATATACTAAAGCATTAGATTCTTTTGAGAAAGGAATATGTGAATGGCTTAAAAGTATATATGCAATAATATAAAGGGCATATATATAATATATATGTTATTAGGCTTATTTGATAAATAAGCTAATAATAATATATTGATATATAATATACCCTGGGGTTTACTTTAACTACGGCAGTTAAAGATGGGTTTAGTTAAACGAGGCGGTTCAAGCTACCACCTTAACATTCCTATATATAACCCTTGTTCTCCAACCCATAACCAAGCTAAAAAAACCCATTCACATATAGTTGGCCGTCAAGCTGAAGGATTGGATTCTTCCCAAGAAGGCTTGAGGGTTGTGCGGGTTGGAGAAGGAGAACTCCGTTGCTGCGAGATTCGTGTGGATCAACTCTAGAGGCCGGACGGTTGTGCGGCTTAAAGCTTCGTGGAGTTCGGCATCGATTTTCACAGGACAACGTGTACTGTGCAAGGTGAAAATCTCGTGTGATTTATTTAGATCATTTTTGTTGCATCGATCGGAGCTTGAACCGGTTTGGGAAATCATTTCGTTTTACGTTCTTCCGCTTCTGTGATTTCCCAGGGGTTACGACCGAACTCAACAAAATCTCCCTAAACCCCATTTCCGCCAGCCGCGCCTTCTGGAAATCCAGGAGACCTCGGTAGGCAGCCACCACTAAATCCCAAGAAATCCTGGTCCTCATTGTGCCCTGCATTGTCCAAACGATTCATTAAAAATCTTTAATGGGAAATCAATAATTAAATTCTAAAACATTTTTTGGAATTATTCACCATTTTGAAAGGCGTCGAGGTAGGCTGACGTGTTTCAAACCGCGTCGCTGACCCCATATGGTATTTGACCACAGGTTCCATAACCTATGGCTGAGCCCCTCCTTAATTGGAATTTTAACTATAAATAGGAGTGTTCTCAAAGCTTACCAGGCGTATGCCGGCTTCCTCAGCCGGTGCCGCCTCCGCAGCACCCTCTTGAGCCGCGAGTGGGACTTAGTCGGCCTCCATAAAGGCCGCCACTTCCGCGACCACCTCCGCTTCGGCCGGCGCCGCTCTGGAAGTTTCCTCACCTTTGGGCAATTCCGCCACCTCGATGGCAGCAACCCATCGGTGCTTCCCACCCAGTTGGCTGGGTTCTCCTTGTTCCTCGAAGAGAAATAAGAAAGAAAGAGAACCGAGTAAAAGAGAGAACTCGTGAGAGAGTGAGAGATAGAGTGAGAAAGAGAGAATAGGGGAGAGAGGGAGAGGCCGCCAACGACAAAGGAGATGGCCGGAAGTGGAGGAGATGGCCGGGGATCGCCGAAGTTCGCCGGAGAAGGTCGGATTCGCCAGAGAAGGAACGAGGGAGGTGAGAGAAGTGAGAGGAGAGAATGAGGAAGGAAGGGACTCGAGCTCGCACGACCCTGTTTTAATTCGTTAAATCGTGTCTTGGGACAGCGACGCCATTTGGTGGCGCACAAACTGAGGTGGCAACAAAAAAATTCTGAAATTGCTTAAACGTGTCCCTAATGGGCGATACCTTTTGGATTTTACCGCCTCTTTTGTTCAAGGTCGTACCACGGAAAATCTGGAAGGATCAATATTCGCGTCTCGTAATCTAGATGCTATTCAGGCAGTTACTGCTATAAAATCTCTAGAAAATATGAGAGAGAAAGAGAAAGGCGTCTCCTAGGCAAGACGTGATTTTGGCTTTTAAAGGATTGAATTCTTATTTTGGAAAATTGAATTTAATGGACAAGCATCTCTCTGAGTCGAGGCAATTTGAATTAAATGAACTCGAACCTTGATATTTTGAGGAAAAATCACAGTTTCACTCAAGAAAAATTACAAAAAATTGCAAAACATTTAAGGAATAATTTCTATTGCATTAAGGAATGATTTCTTCATTGAAAATAAAGCGAAATATATCAAGTTGGATGCAAGATAGGATAGAGCTTTCATGGGTGAATCTTCTTAAGCTCCTTTACATATGATTTCCATAGTTCTTTGTTAGCTTCAGGAGGAAGTTTTATACAACGGGTGAATCCGATGCTCCATAGAGTTGCAATGAGTTCAGTCGCCTCGAAGTCTTCGTCAGTTCCCAATGCCCACTTCTTAATTAGAGAAAGAAAAGATATTTCTGGAAGTTCATAGCGTGGCATACCAAGTTGAGGATGAGAGTGATGTGGATTATAAAGAATGAACTTGGTCGCCCCGATCAGTCGGAGTTATGTGCCAGCACCACTGCGAACGCGAACCGCCCATTCCATGATAGCAAGTGGCGTGGATTTGAATCCCGTCCTGGGCATAGTCTTGAAGTAAGCACGCCAGTCAGCTCCAGTCTTAAGGTTGGGTACTCTATTAGTTATGTTGTCATTGAACTTCACAATGTTGGCAATAGAAAGATAGGACTGCGCTGATATGTCTAGGATATCTTTGGAACTTTTTCTTCATTATAGTTAAATTTGAAGTGGAATTCCTCCCATAGAGCTAAGAGAAGCATTCTACCAAAAGGAAGTTGACCTGAAGAAGTTGCAGAGAGCCCACTGTAGAGGTATGTTAGAACCGTTGTGCTGATCTGCTTTCTTTCAAAAATCCCACTGATTGCGCTAATTTGATCATCTTCTAGAACATTGTCTTGGGCAGGGAATAGTAGAGCTCTAGCTAGACAGGTGGTGAATGCCTTCATCACGTTCTCTGTATCTTCATCCTTGAGATTTTCTATCTTCTTTAGAGTCCATTCGGCTATTTTGGCAAGATTGATCTCCTTCTTAATAAGACAGCCTTGAATCTCATTATGATTCTTTATGAACATCATATCACACAAATCAGGTTTATCATTGTTGACCTTAAGCTTAGGAAGACCCAATAAGAGTTCAGGTTCTTCTAAAAGGATAGTGGCTTTGAATGTAGCAAAAAAAAAGATATGAGTTTGTGGATGCCACAATTCGGATAAAGCGTCCATTGCAGCCCAATCCGTGCTTGTGCTTTTGTAATGTTTGGCATGAACAACCAACCCTTGAATATGCCACTTAGATATATAAGATTGCATGGACAGATTGATCTTGTTTACAAACTTTTAGATCCATGGAAGTGAAGAGAATCTTCTTGGACCGGGGAAGAAAGGATATCCTTAGATAGAGAAAAGAATTTGGAATAGTTCTATCTTACTCGTTGAAGAATTGGAATATAGAAAATATGTAAAGAGAATTGAAGAACATAGAAGGGGGATTGATTAGCTTACTGGTAAGTTAGGATTTCGCCCACTTAGATGATCTTTCAATTCATAGAGCTTTTCAATTGTCTTTCTCATCTTCTTGTTTGAAGAATCTTATAAAGAATTTGCCATCCTCCTTGAATAAATTGATTGATCTTCCTCCCTGATTTCTCCTTATTCTTCCCCTCTTATTCTTGAGTTTTGGAAAGAATCCTTTAGTTTTCCATCTTGATTACTTGTTGTAATGTTTTGATATGAAGAAGGGGAGGCTTTATAGAAGGATTTGCGAAGTCGGGAATCTCTTTCCGATTTAGAAGAGGGATGTGCATTGAAGGAAAGTGGAGTTCGGATGGGAGTATGCAGTGCCGCAACACCATCAGTTGACTGCCCTTCGCCGTCAATTCCTTGACTACCCGGAGCTCTTAGTAAGTTTTAATTCCTCTTTTCCTTCAATTATTAATTGTTTTATAAGATGCTTGGATATATTTATTGAAAATGCTTCATGTTGAAATGTGTTGATTATAGCGTTTAAAATATCTTATGAAATGTTTGTTAAATATTTTGATTAAACGTTTGATTAGAGGTTAGGTTATTTATTGAATATTTTTAATATGGGATCTTTTTTGAAAGATTTGTTTGTTTAATTATGCAATGCAACTAACCTATATGAATGCAGGTTATCTGGCATCCATATCTGGGTATGGGTGATGCTGGACAGCCATAGGTGTAGCATGGGTGAGGCCAATTTGGGCGTCAAGTCTGGGTTCATTGCCTAAACGAGATTCCCCTGCTATGCCTAAAGCTGGTGATGAGGACTTTGGGGTTGCACCAAGAGTTGGTGGAGGAGGAGATCCCCGAGGGTATCAGGAGGCTGATGCGGGGGAAGTAGGCCCGCATTGATTGGAGGGCGAAATTCCCGGATTAGTACGAGGACTTGCTCCGCTATAGAGTCCCGATGATTTCACAGGCGGTGAGTAGTGATTCTTACCTTCAACAATACCAGACTCACTACGCCGCTCACCTCTGACTACTTAGCCCCCTCAATGTAAGTATTATGATAAGTATGCTATGCATGCGTCTTTCATTTTATTAATTATTTTGCTTACATTTATTGCATGACATAAGATGATATGAATATGCAGGATGCACGAGACGCCACCATCCTCACTCTCCAGGGCCATCTTTAGGATGCCAAGGCCCAATTAGAACAAGTTCAGAAAGAATTGAATGAACTGGTAATTGTAACATGCATGAATGATATATGCATTATGAATGCTTCCTTTTATTATTAAACTATTTTGACACTTGCATACTGATGGTGATCTCCTCTTGTTACAGCGTGCCACTTACACTCATGCGGCGACTCCCTCATCCTCTACTATTGTCGGCCCGTCTTCCAGTGCCGCTCACAAGGATGCCCTTGCCGACCTACAGAGTCAGCTAGCCCTAGCCATTCGCCAAGCCACTCAGGTTAAGGAAGATGCTGCTGCTCGGATAAATCTTCGACTTGTTTCTTGCATGTTGTCTGTTGCTTGTTGGATTAGTTGGCTAGCAATGTCTTATGCTGCAGGTCCAAAAGCTTTGCTTGGCTCTTGAAGAGAGAGATGCTGAGCTAGCACAGGCTCGTGGTTTAGCAGCCCGGGTTGCTGAGCTGGAAGAACAGTTGGCCAGGCTTTCTGCCGGTGACCTCCCCTGTGAGCTTGCACGACTCCAGGTTCGGCTGGAGATCTTGACGGAGGAGAGAGATCGCGACCGGTCTAGATTGGAGAGCCTACAGGACTGACTTTCCGTGGCAGAGCATGAGCGCCAAAGCATAAAGGCTCGATACCAGCGGACGCTGGATCAAGGACAGGTGAGTGCCTTCACCACCAGCATAGCAGTATCCTCCGTCCAGGCAGGGCCGAGTGCCATGGGACCGCTGCCACCACTGACTCGTGGGCCAGATGGACCAGACGAGGCCCATATTCAGTTTGATGAGGGCGCGGGTTAGAGTCAACCGTGAGGGCTGTTGATGTATCTTCTTTCGTTTTGCTGTATCTTGCTTTCATTTTGAAGTCCTGTAGATGGACTTTCACTTGTATATGAACTCTTTTGATATATGAAAGGAGTTTCTTCACATTTGAATTGTCTTGGTACTTTTTCCTGATTGACTTTCTTTTCATACCTGTACATGACTTGAACAAACAAATTAAATATCTGTTCAAGCTTAGCCCAGTTAAGTAACTGGCTACTTGATCCTATCCTTGAAGGGTCAAGAGGCGAAGCCTTTATTTAATGAAGGCGAATAAAGATAATTAAAGGGAAATAAACAATAAAAATCCAGCATACAAGCATGCAAATACTCTCTAAAAATAAAAGAATGCAACACTCATGACTTAATCAAACAAATACTAATTGAAATATTTTTGTTTTACAATTACAATTTTTGAAATATTCAATTTTTTGTGATTTTGCAATATTTGATTTTTTTGTGGTTTTGAAGTATTCAATTTTTTTTGTGATTTTGCAATATTTAATTTTTTTTGTGGTTTTACAATATTTAATTTTTTTGATTTTGAAATATTCATTTTTTTTTTATTTTGCAATACTCAATTTTTTTGTGGTTTTGCAATATTCATTTCTTTTTATTTTGCAATATTTGACTAACCTAAGGACCAGCATGGTACTTGGATCAAAAGAGTATATTCATTTATTAACTTAATTCCTAGATCATTCTTTAATAACCTAATACAGATTCATTGTGCTTGAAATATGTTCGTAATCGTGATCCCATTCGAAGGTCCGACACTTAGTCAACCTCGGCCGTTCCTCAAATTCGGAGTACACCTTTTTAGAATGAAGGGAAGAATTGATTTAGAAACCCCGCAAGAAGGTGCCGAAGACTTAGAAAGAAGTCACTCCTTTATGTAGACACCCAATTTTGGCCCATTCCATAGACCAATTTGAGTTTTATTGTATTAATGGGCCTCTGTGTTGATCTTTTTATCGTTTTCCACTCATTTGGATTCCTTGAAATTTAATTTTTTTTTGTCAAAAAAAAATGTTGGCAAAAAACGTTCATTTTTCAAAAAAAAAAAAAAAGGGTGTATAATTTCAAAACTTTTTTTCATTTTTTTGCATTTGGATCTTAAAAATATTCATTTATAAAAAGTTTTGTCAAGCCCATCAGGTGGCCAGAGTGATGGCCGTCTGATCCTTCAGACGGCCAGAATAGTGGCTGTCTAAACATCCTTCAGACGGCCACCTTCCTGGCCTTCTGAGTTCAGACGGCCACCTTCCTGACCTTCTGAGATCAGACGGCTAGGTTGTTGGCCTTTTGAGTTAAGACGGCCACCTTCCTGGCCTTCTGACTTCAGACGGCCTGTTTGCTGGCCTTCTGAGTTCAGACAGACACCTTCCTGGCCTTCTGAGTTCAGACGGCCAGTTTGCTAGCCTTCTAAGTTTAAACGGCCACCTTCCTGGCCTTCTGAGTTCAGACGGCCAGTTTGCTGGCCTTCTGAGTTCAGACGGCCAGTTTGCTGGCCTTCTGAGTTCAGATGGCCACCTTCCTGGCCTTCTGAGTTCAGACAGCCAGGTTGCTAGCCTTCTGAGTTCAGACGGCCAAGTTTTTGGCCATCTGATGCTTCAGACGGCCATTTATTTGGCCTTCTAATGGTTTGATTTTCCGTCATTATCCAAATCTTTTTTTACACCTTTCTCTCAGATTTTAACCATATCTTTCACATTTTCTCATCCTAGTGGATTAAGATGAAGGTGATTTAGGGCTTAGGTGTCAATTTTTTATTGGTTTTGGTTTAGATTTTGTTGAAGAGATCTCTGTCCAACCTTCTTTATCCTCATCCATTAGCCCACGAAATAGGGGCTTTCTATGATTTTAACTCGATCTCCTTTGCCTATTTAAGCTCTCCTTCACTTTGGGAACGCCCCCAGGGAGATTCACTAGGGTGAGGGTACCATTTTACATCAAAAGAGAGAGAAAAGAGTGATTTAAAACTCTAACATTAGACCTCTTCTCTGGAGCTCATGGGAAGGAAACAACTATGGAGTCTTGGAGGCTCTAAGAAGGAAGAATGTGCTATCAATTTTATGCCTATGCCACACTCTCTTCAACGTCGAAAAGGGAATCCTACTCTCCTCTCTCATTTAACATTTTTATCGTTCTCTTCATAATACCATACATGCATGCACAAGTTTAGGATTTTGTCTATGTTTAGATCCCATTTGCACACACATGCGCTCATGATTAGACCTTAGATCCTTGCTAAGGGGTTTTTTTTGATCCAAAACACCAAAAAACGGGAAGGTGGGTGGCTATAACACTTGGTCACTCATCCTTCTCACCCACATATTCGGTAAGCTCACCTCTAATTGATATATCTCTTTTGCTTATTGAACGGATGCTATGCTAATTAAGAGTCTAGTGGGTGTTTTAATTCATAATTAATTTGCAGGAAATCAAAGCGTGAGGCCCTGTGTTCTTGGCCGGCCGAGGAGAAGGGAGTATGGACTACAAATTCAACTGCGCATGGAGGTCTTGGAGTGTCATTCGCGATCAAGGTAGTCCCTTTGGGTCGAGGTAAAACACCCTGGCGATTATCATTTTAGTTCTTGGTGTTTTAGTTCATCAAGTCATTTGTTCTTTATTCTGGGTTCGTAGCCACGAAGGTCAGTCTCCACTCACTAGTTGAGCGCGGGGTCATTTCTGGGGCTTACAGCTTTCTGGCGATCACGGTGGGACTACTTGTGCCTATCACGCTATTTTCTTCATTTATTTCCTGCAAATATTTCATTTTTTAAGATTTTTGTGAGTTATATTCAGGGCCATTAGAAGGCCAAATTGCTGGCCTTCTGAGTTTCAGACGGCCAGTGAAGTGGTCTTCTGATCTGTCAGATGGCCAGTGAAGTGGCCTTCTGAACTATCTGGCGGCCAGTTAGCTGGCCTTCTGATCTTTCTGACGGCCAAGTAGCTGGCCTTCTGAACTGTCTGCCGGCCAGTCAGCTGGCCTTCTGATCTTTCTGACGGCCATATAAGTGGCCTTCTGATCTGTCAAACGGCCATCAATTTGGCCTCCAGGTGGGTTCTGTTCAGAATTGTTGTTAGTAATATTTTTCTTGATCCTTGATGTTTTGAGGTTCATTTTTTATGCGATTTACATTTAATACTCCTTTTGGGGGGTTGGTGGAAGAGCCTCTGCACATTTTTTTAGGAAATACTCTCTTTTGGATTAATTCTTTGTTTGGGGATTCCCGCCTGAGCAGAAAAGTAGTTCAAATAGAGAACCTCAATTAGTCTCCGTACTCCGTGAATTCCTGCACGGTGACCAAGCTGGTTGTACCTTGAGTGAGTCCTATTAGAACCTTGGGATTGAGACGAGTGTATATTGAACATTCAATAGGAAATCTTTTTTTAAGTCTCAAAACACAAAGTACACAGGCCTGAACTCTAAATTAACATTTTTTGCTTGTTCAACTTGTTTGCAAAACAAAGAAAAATGAACAACATGTTTTCAAATCCCATGTTCCAAAGTGAATTTCCTTTTGAGACAGAAGACATGAGAGCCAGTACATATGTAGGTATGCTCAACACACATCAAGGGGATGCCTCACGTCATGAGGATCTAGACGAGGTCTCCTCCCATGGAGGGGATGAACCAGTTAGTCTCAAAGTTGGAAGGTCGGCGACACAAAATCCTAGTGATGATTCTGACTTAATCAGGGTGCTGGCAAGGTACACACCTGAGCAACTTATCCAGATCGCCTCAAAAGGCAAGACTTCAATCAGTCATCCCGCCTTTCCAGATCTATCCTGCACACCTTATCAAACATCTTCAAACAGAGCTCCTTACAAGACTCAATTGGAAATTAATCCAAATGCTTCAGTGCCACCCATTTTTCCCATTGCAGCCACACCCTGGCAACCAATCTTTCCAATTCCAACTGCATCAAAACCAGTTGGACCTCCAGAGTATATTTCTAAGCAGGAAATGAAGCCTTACCTCATAAAATTGCTTGCTGAATCATTAACAATTTCTAAGCCGTATTCCTTAGTTGAATGCTGCAAACTTCCCCCAGCATATTTTCCACTTGGATTTAAGGCTCCGAAGTACCAGAAGTATGATGGAAGTACTGACCCACATCACCATATGTTAGGTTTTCTTATGGATTCACACCAATGGCTATATGACAAAGTGTTGTTGGTTCACCTCTTTCAGAAATCTTTAGAAGGAGAAGCTCTGTGTTGGTTTACCTCACTTCCATCTTCAGATCTGCTCAATTTTGACACTGTTTCTGAAAAAATCATTAGTCATTTTAGTCACATGACTAATCTGTCTCCTACCCTTTTTGATCTAGTGTCGGAGAAAATGAAACCGGATGAAGATTTCACCCAATTTGCCAATAGATGGAGGGTGATGGCATCAAGAGCTGAAGTTATCATTCCGAAAGCTCAGGCAGTTACCATGATTGTGAATAATGCAACACCTCAGCTTAAAATCATTGTAATGCTCAGTGAACTCCACACCTTTGCTCAATTGTACAATAGAGCTAGAGTGATACAGACTCAGATCAGAGATTCCACTCTCCCTTCCTTCCTTGACATCCGCCCTCAAAATCGGAAGGCAACACCTATGCCAACCACTGAGGGGGTCACTACCAATGAAAACATCAACGCCTTTAATCAGCCAACCAAAGGGTGATCCATAAATCCTGGTCCTACCACCACTCCTACCAACAATCCTCGGCAGTACTCTACCGTTCCTCCACCAAACAGTTATGGTAGACCTGCTCCATCCGCCCTCCACCAAACGAAGACTGCAACATCTTCGTTCGGCATTATGTGAAGTGTCAGCTTTACGCTGACAAAATTCATGCTCCCTCCTCATCTCTTCACCCAATGATCGCTCCATGTCCCTTTGCCATGTGGGCATTTGATGTTGTTGGACCTTTGGAAGACAGAACTGGAGAAATCAAGAAGAAGTCCTTCATCCTCACTGCTACGGAATACTTCACCAAATGGGTTGAAGCAGAAGCCGTCTCCGAGATCAAGGTCTCAACAGTGATCAAGTTCATCAGTTGTAACATTTTGGCCTGGTTCGGAATCCCAAGGGACATCGTCATCGACAATGGACTGCAATTCGTCGCCCAGGAATTTCAGGAAATGTGCAGTAAGTCCGGCATTCAATTACATCATTCATCTCCATATTATCCACAAGGTAATGGCCAGGCAGAAGCAACAAACAAAACTCTCATCAGAATCATAAAGAAAACTTGCAAATCACATAATTTCGCAGATTGGCTAGAACGTTTAGTGTATGCTCTATAGGCATATCGCACCTCAATCCGAACTCCTACCGGTCAAACCCCTTTTGCTCTCACATTCGGATCAGAGGCGATACTTCCATATGAGATCCTTATCCCTCATTAAGAGTACAATTGGGTCAGGATTTAGATTCCGATGGACATCGGGAAGCTTTGTTGACCCAATTGGAGCTCTTAGATGAAAAGCGAATGATTGCTGCCGATCACACTAAAGTTTATCATCAAAGAATTGCAAGATTTTATGCCAAAAAGGTAATTTAATGTAAATTTGAAGTGGGAGAGATGGTCCTAAAGAGAAAATTCATAAAATCTTCTAGATCAAGAAATAAGTTGCTCGAAAATTGGGAAGGGCCATTTGTGGTTAAAGAGGTGTATCTTGGGAACATATATAAGTTGGTAAATGAGCAGGGGCAGGAGTTATCTCATCCATGGAATGGTGTTTACTTGAAGAAGTTCTACCCTTAGGTTACTTATCTTTTGTTTCAAATAGGAATAGGATAGTCGGCATGGTGCTACGACCAGTGGGGCTCAAGGTTAGATTTTCATAAACTGGCTCTATTTCTTTTAGACGTTTGGAAAAGGGGAAGTCCATACACACACTCACGTCTATCATTAAGGAGAAAATAATAGATGAGTCAAGGAGAACGAAAACCAAGCTTAGAAGGAGATAGCACATCCTTTTTCCCTCTTATTCGGCCAAAGTCGGGGAACCGTGGCCTCACAGGAGGACTCCCGAGTCCGTTCGCCGCCTTAGTAGGAGGAAGTCAAATAAAGAAATCAAAAGCAAAAGCCACATCAAAGGCAAAAAAGAAGCAAAAGCCTCCAGACCAAATGTCAAGTCGATAAAAGGAGGCAAATGAAGAAAAGGCCTACAAAGTCAAATCTCAAAACAAGGCCACAAAGAAAAGAAAAGGAAAAGAAAAGAGATTGAATCCTAACAGGCAATAAGGTGGAGGAAGGATAATCCCTGAGGTCACCTAACCCTCTCAAGCGGCTTATCTATTCATTCTTTTTATTTTGGGTCTTCTCTCTTCTTCTTAGTGAGGTTGAAGTGAATTAAGATTCAAAAGTTAAATAGAATTAATGACGTGGCAAATTTAACTGTCACACTTCCCCAAACCAAACCCTCTTAGAAAATAAAAGGTGTGTGAAGTCTAGTCGAAGGTTCCTTTGATCTGTATACCATGCCGATTTTAAAGTCTGTCAATTTCCCTTGAGACTTCGGGCTTAGGTCAATGCAAGCGATTTACTGAATGGTACGACGCCGCTAATTTCGGGTTACCGTCGTGCGGTTGGCCATTAGGGTTCTAGGGTGGTCGATCATTTACTACTTAAGTTGTGAGGAAAGAGACCCGGGTCGGGCAAATCATTATCGTTGATATGTTTTTGAGAAGAACCTATTGGTCGGGAGCAGTTGGGAGCCAGAGCTTGGTGTGACGGTATTGTCGTCAATATAAGACTTAACCGGGTGGGTTCTGGTCAAGGACTATTAACGACCCAAATCGGCTTAGGTATGCACATAGGACGCCTGGAGAGTTCAGCAAGGGACATTTCAAAAAAAAAAAAAAAATCACATATTTCAAAATGCAAAAAAAATCACATATTTCAAAATCCAAAAAAAAATTACATATTTCAAAATAAAAAAATCACATATTTCAAAATCCAAAAAAAATTACATATTTCAAAATAAAAAAATCACATATTTCAAAATAAAAAATAAAAACAAAAACACACACACACACATTCATATGTATGAATGCATATCATTTTGCACGTACAAATTGCATATGCATGATTGTATGCCGCATATTTTTTTATTTCCTTATGTCCGTTTAATAGGACAAGGCCCCTTGACTCATTGCCAAGGCTAGAGTGGTATTCATCCTTTTGAGCAAGGGGCTAAAATAAATTATGAAAATAACATTCTTTCTCAGTGGTGTTGTGCAGGAATAGGCAATAAAGAAAAGCAAGTTCAGTGGCAATCACAAAAGTCATGAATACAACATCATCATCAAGGGCATACCCCTGCATCCAACAACATCATCAGGGGCATACCCCTGCATCCAACATCATCATCAGGGGCATACCTACCCGCGAGCCACACGATTGCTATGATAACCCTCGATCTCGGTCAAAACAATAGGCGTGCAAAGCATGAAGCCTAAAGGTAGCCTTTTGGAGGAAGAAGAGGACGCCATAAGAGATTGGAAGGGTCCCATCCAAGCTTTCTCGCACTTATTTTATACCAAAATACGGATAGAGATGTACTCCCATGCGCCGGAGTCCCATAATAAAAGAAAAAATAAAGGGACATCATAAAACCTTCAGAGGGCCAGGTAGATGGCATTCTGATGCTTTAGACGGCCACCAGTTTGGCCTTCTCACAAAATATTTCAGAAAAATTGTAAAAAAACCTAAAAAATTTAAAACAATTTGAGAAAAATTAGAAAAATGTGTGCTTCTTACTTTATTGTTGATTCTAACATCTGATTTTGCAAGAAGAAGAAGATTGAAGAGTCTACATTAGTTTAGAAAACTAGAGGCTAATAACTTAAGGCACATAAATCCGTAGTTCCCCTTTAACAAAAATGATGATGGATTTATAAGGTTTAAGTTATTTGAACAGCCTAGAATAAATCCTCCAGTGTCTTGCATTAGATAGGTTTTTTATTTTAAATCTAGCATGCATCATCCATTCCTTTAGCATATCATTATATAGGAGAGTAGGGCCCTATTGCCCTGAACTTTAATCATCCAATGTTGGAATCTTCTATCGTCTGCGCAATCTTTTGATCAAGTCTTGGAATACACATTCCGCACCTTTGATTGTCATCCCTTAAACTCCTTCGACCGGACAGGCGTCCCATAGTGTGTCGGGGACTCGCGGCAATTGCCAGAGGACCTCTTGGGTTGTAGTTTATGGATACACAATTCTTTTCCTTCATCATTCTTAGCTTGCATCACCATTGTTGTCAGACTTTTAGCAGGTTCCATCTCGAGTGGAGTGGTCCAAAATAGGATGTAGTGTCCGTACCATCCACTTATCAGTCCGCCGTGCTCCCTTACAAAGATGATGCCACGGAGGGGCAGCTGTAGATACCCAATTTCGGCCCATTCCATAGACCGATTTGAGTTTTATTGTGTTAATGGGCCTTTGTGTTGATATTTTTGTCGTTTCTCGCTCATTTAGATTCCTTGAAATTTAATTTCTTTTTGTCAAAAAAAAAATGTTGTCACAAAACGTTCATTTTTGAAAAAAAAGAAGAAGAAGGGTGTATGATTTCAAAACTTTTTTTAATTTTTTGGCATTTGGATCTTAAAAATATTCATTTTTTTTAAAGTTTTGTCAAGTCTATCAGGTGGCCAGAGTGCTGGCCATCTGATCCTTCAGACGGCCAAAATATTGGCCGTTTGAAGTTCAGACGGCCAGATAGTTGGCCGTCTGAACATTCAGACGACCAGAAAGATGGTCGTCTGAACATCCTTCAGACTGCCACCTTCTTGGCCTTCTAAGTTTAGATGGCCACCTTCCTGGCCTTCTGAGATCAGACGGCCAAGTTGCTGGCCTTCTAAGTTAAGACGGCCACCTTTCTGGTCTTCTGAGTTCAGACGGCTACTTTGCTGGCCTTCTGAGCTCAGACAGCCACCTTCCTGGCCTTCTGAGTTCAGACGGCCAGTTTTGCTGGTCTTCTAAGTTCAGACGGCCACCTTCCTGGTCTTATAAGTTCAGACGACCACCTTCCTGGTCTTCTAAGTTCAGACGGTCAATTTGCTGGCCTTCTGAGTTCAGGCAGCCACCTTCCTGGCCTTCTGAGTTCAGACGGCTAGATTGCTGGCCTTCTGAGTTCAGACGGCCAGGTTTTTGGCCGTCTGATACTTCAAACGACCATTTCTTTGGCCTTCTGATGGTTTGATTTTCCGTGATTATCCAAATCCTTTTTTACGCCTTTCTCTCAGATTTTAACCATATCCTCTGCATTTTCTCACCCTAGCGGATTAAGATGAAGGTGATTTAGGGCTTAGGTGTCAATTTTGATTCATTTTGGTTTAGATTTTATTGAAGAGATCTCTATCTAACATTCTTTATCCTCATCCATTGGCCCACGAAATGGGGGCTTTCTAGGGTTTTAACTCGATTTCCTTTGCCTATTTAAGCTCTCCTTCACTTTGGGAACGCCCCCAGAGAGATTCACTAGGGTGAGGGTACCATTTTACATCAAAAGAGAGAGAAAAGAGTGATTTAAAACTCTAACATTAGACCTCTTCTCTGGAGCTCGTGGGAAGGAAACAACTATAGAGTCTTGGAGGCTCTAAGAAGGAAGAATGTGCTGTCAATTTTATGCCCATGCCACACTCACTTCAACGTCGAGAAGGGAATCCTACTCTCCTCTCTCATTTATCATTTTTATCATTCTCTTCATAATACCAGACATGCATGCACAAGTTTAGTATTTTGTCTATGTTTAGATCCCATTTACACATACATGCACTCATGATTAGGTACCTTAGATCCTTGCTAAGGGGTTTGTTTTGATCCAAAACACCCAAAAATGGGAAGGTGGGTGGCCATAACACTTGGTCACCCATCCTTCTCACCCACATATTTGATAAGCTCACCTCTAATTGATATATCTCTTTTGATTAATGAACAGATGCTATGCTAATTAAGAGTCTAATTGGTGTTTTAATTCATAATTAATTTGCAGGAAATCAAAGCATGAGGCCCCGTCTTCTTGGCCGGCTGAGGAGAAGGGAGTATGGACTACAAATTCTACTGCGCATGGAGGTCTTGGAGTGTCATTCGCGATCAAGATAGTCCCACTGGGTCTAGGTAAAACACCCTAGCGATCATCATTTTAGTTCTTGGTATTTTAGTTCATCAAGTCATTTGTTCTTTATTCTGGGTTCATAGCCACGGAGGTCGGTCTCCACTCACCAGTTGAGCGCGGGGTCATTTCCGGCGCCTACACTTTACCTTATTATCTATTGGGGTTCGGTCATTTTCACTTTTACGGGGTATTTAATGACCTGTGCTCCCTTTTCATTTGATTTTGTGGCCTTTTGAGGTAACGTTTGTAATGTTGAGTGGCCTTTTGATTCTATTGGCTCTTTGCCCTTGCTTTTTCTTTCGTTTTTTTGTGGGGTGAATCTCTCTCTTTTTTCTTATGACGGCCTCCTACTAAGATGGTGGGTACTTTCAGTAGTCTATTCTAAGCCTCGTTCCAACATCGTGGACCGAGAGTAAAAATAGGAGTTTTGTTTAAAAAGAATGAGTTTTACTTTTCCACTATTAGTCAAGCTTTCGGTATTCTTCGGGTTTCACATTTCTTGTTACTTATGACCCAAACGTGTTTGTGTGCAATAATGCGTTTAGATTAGATTATCAAAGACGAATAAGGAAATTTGAGTTTTTAAATTTTTAGACCCCACTGTTCCTTGCACCATGCTGATCGACTCATCAAACTAAGGGTAGTACTTCTTAAGATAGAGACCATTCCAAGGATGAGATAACTCCTGGCCTTCTGCATTAACTAAACGTACCAAGAAAAGCATGCGAGATAACATAAGGACCTTCCTAGTTGGGTTGGAGCTTATAACGCAGACCACTAGGTTTTATGAAGATTCTTTTTACAACCATTTCACCGACTTTGAATTTTCATTCAATGACTTTCTTTTGATAAAAACGTGCTAATATGTTCTGATATACCCGTGCATGATTAGCGACTGACCATCTTTTCTCGTCTAAAAGTTTCAATTCGGCGAGGAGTGTTGAGCGGTGTTCGTCAATAGAAAACTCCTTGTTCAACTGTACTCTTAAGGACGGGATGAGGACTTCGTATGGGACTACCACGTCCATTCCGAATGTTAAGGAATTGGAGTCTGCCCAGTGGGCGTGCGGATTGAAGTTCGGTATGCCCATAGAGCCGCCATTAATTTCTCCAGCTAGTCAGAGAACTTATTGGATTTACACGTTTTCTTGATAATTTTTATCAAAGTCTTGTTAGTTGCGTCTGTTTAGCCATCACCTTGCGCATAATAAGGAGATGAATGATTAAATGCAATTTTATACATGTTGCAGAGGTCCTTCAGCTCCTGTGATATGAACTGTGGTCCATTGTCGGTGACGATGGTGCTTGAAATTTCGAATATTGTGATGATACTCTTCATGATAAACTTGCAGACTGTTGATCCTTTGACTTCCGCGTAAACTTCGGCTTTTGCTCACTTGGTGAAGTATTCCGTTGCCGTGAGAATAAAGGATTTCTGCTTAATGCCAGAATTAGGATCACTAAGAGGTCCAATAATGTCGAAGGCCCACATGGAGAAAGACCATGGGGAGGCAATAGGACAGAGTAAAGATGCGGGGGAATGGATCTTATCAGCATGAAGTTGACACTTAGCACACCTACGGACAAACCCTATACAATCTTCTTCTATGGTTGGCCAATAGAATCCTTGTCGAAGGATCTTCTTTGATAACATATATCCATTGATGTGGCCAGCGCAAACTCCAGTGTGAGCTCCTTCCATAACCTTCCAAAGCTCATCTTCATCCAAGCATCTCAGAAGAACACCGTCAAAACCTCTTTTGTCAAGTGCTCCTCCAACTAGAGTGCATCTCTGAGCAAATCTCCTGATAGCCCTTTTCTCCTCAGCTGTGGCTTCTTCAAAGTAAGACTGATCTTCACAGTATTTAGCAATCTAAAAATACCTTGGTTTCTCTTTATCTTCCATCTCTTCTCGCCATTCCAATAGCATGATTTCTCGCTTCTCCACTATATCTCCATCTCTAACCTTCTTCAACAGTTTCTCTTTAGTCCCAAGGAATGAAGGGTCTTTCACAACGGGTGAAAGACGCCTATGAATGATGATCGATTCGGATTGTTTGTTGATTGTAGACACGCTAATTTTGACCTCATATTGCGTAAATTTCATGTCATACTTATAATGACCCAAAATGGTCTGATGTTTAATCATTAACTAATTTTTCTCAGAATTTGTTGATTCGCGTCCCCCATTGACGACGCCATTTAGATTCCTAACCGAAATCAGTTCGGAATTAAATTTTCAAATTCAGATAGATTTAACTGAATAGCGTCGCCTATAGTAGACGTCATTTAAGTCCTAATCCGTTTGGATTTTTTATTTTTAATCCGAATTAATTTCTTAGATTGTCTCAAGCACGTCACCCTTAGGAGACGTTATTTTGGTTTCCTAATGTATTTCAGTTTACTTTTTGGATTTCCTTTCTATTTTGGCCGCTTTAATTAGCCAAATGGCATCCCGGTTGGACGACGCAATTTGTGGGTTTCCTGATAAACATGATCTAGCTGAGATAATCCGGTTTCCGAAGTTGGGAAGGTTGCTAACTCCTCTATGCTCATCCAAGGTAAGTCTGACTGCGGGAGAGTGTCCTTTTGAAGTCCTAAACACTCCTAAACCTATTCTTATAAATAAACACCCTTTGGAACTTTAAAAAAGGTTGGTCATTGGTGATTTTGAAGCTTGAAACAAGGTGTTTTGAGGCTCTAGAGGAGAAAAATGTGGATAGCATGAAGTGCTTCATCCAAGGCTTCTTCTTCATCATCCTCTTCATCCTTAGAAGCTTTCAAAGACAAAGGCTATGGAGGAGCCAACTAACCATCTCCATTTCCTAATTCCATTCTAGTTTTTCATTAATTTCATATAGTTTATTCATTATTTTTCATAGTTCATCATCATCATCATCACTCCATGTTCACACACACACTCATAATTTCATACCCACATGCTTATAGGGGTTTAAAGAACACCAATCAAGTGAGTAGATTTGTTTAGTTGCATATTTAAATTTATTATTAGAATAAATACTACATTACTCTAGTTTTAATTAGATTCTTTCTTTATTTGATCTTCCTTACAAGGTATAAAAAAGAAGAAAGAAAGAAGTTCTAAGGAATAACCATCAAGAAAAACAAAAGCAGGAACATCTTACGAAAAGGGCGCTCTTTCCTTGGCCGACCAAAGGAAGAGAATCAAAGACTCAACATCTCCCAAATTTGAAAAGGTAAGCGATCAATCTTTTCTTTGAAACTTTACAGTTTCTGGCGATCACGTTTTCTTTAATTTTTAATAGTTTTACTATTCATACGAACATCATGAAATTCATGAATGACACACACCTAATTTGAGCACCCACACTGATTGGGAAATTCAGGGATGATGCAAGAGAAGCTAGAGCGTCGTCGAAGATGATCTGATTCCGAGGAACATGGACAAAGATCAATCTAGTGAAAAGCTTAACATAAGTAGAAGTGAGTTCTTGATACGGCTAGAGTTTAGGATCAAGAGTTCGGTACTTGGTAAGTACTTAGTGAAGGATTAGCTAACTACAATCCTGAGTTTGGTGGCACCATAGAGATGAGCGGCCTCGAGGCCAGCTAGGAGAGCCTCACATTCAGTAATATTATTGGTGACAGGGAAGTCAAGCTGAAAGGCTTGGGGAATGGTAATACCTTCAAGTGATAAAACAACAATGCCGATACCCTTACCGTGAGAATTTAGAGCTCCGTCAAAATGCAGAGTCTACATATCATCCTTGATTCTGTCTATGGACATCAGTACCTCATCCGGAAACTCCGATCGAACTAGATCAAAATGAGGAAGAGGGTGATGAGCAAGATGTTCGGCGATGGCGTAGCCTTTGATTGCTTTCTGCTGAATGTAGATGATGTCAAACTGAGATAGAAAGCTCTGCCAACGTGCTAATTGATCTGTAAGGACATATTTCTCGAGAAGGAACTTGATTGGATTCATTCTAGCAATGAGATCGACTTCATGGGCCAGGAAATATTGCTTCAAGTTATGAACTACCCAGACTAACGCAGCACATATTTTCTCCATCATCGTATATCTCTGTTCAGCGAGGTTGAGAAGTTTAGAGAGATAGTAGGTTGCCCTCTCTTTTCCTTCTTCATCTTCTTGCGCTAAGACAGCCCCCACCGCTTCATTCAGGATAGAAATGTAAAGCACTAAAGGTTTGTCCAGAGATGGTGGTCTCAAGACAGGAGGACTTGCCAAATATGTTTCCAATCCATCAAATGCCTCCTGACATTTATTGTCCCAATCAAACTTGACTCTTAGCTTGGTAAGCTCGTAAAACGGCTTACACCTTTGTGAATGCTGAGAGACAAATCGGCGAATAAACTGCAACCTCCCAATCAATCCTCTTAACTCTTTCAAGTTCTTGGGAGGTGGCATTTCTCTGATAGCCTTTGCCTTGTTAGGATCGATCTCAATGCCCCATTTGCTTATAATAAATCTCAATAATTTTCCTAATGATATTCCGAATACGCATTTCTTGGGATTCATCTTCAACTGATATTCTCTTGATCTTTTCAGAACTCTCGCGAAAACTCCTGCATGTTCAGCTTTTGTCTTAGATTTAACTAACAAATCATCCACATACACTTCTAAATCAATGTTCATCATGTCATGGAATATGACCATCATAGTCCTCTGATAAGTGGCTCCAGTATTTTTTAATCCAAATGGCATAACAACATAGCAATAAGTTCCCCAAGGTGTAGTGAATGACGTTTTCTCTTGATCCTCCTCTATCAATTTAATCTAATTATACCCTGAGAATCCATCCATAAATGACAATGTTTCATAGCCAGCTGTATTGTCAATAAGTATGTCTATATGAGGTAGTGGAAAGTCATCTTTAGGACATACCCGGTTCAAATCTCGGAAGTTAATGCAAATCCTGATTGTCCCGTCCTTTTTCATAACTGGGACTATATTTGCCACCTATTGTGGATAGAGGACAACTCTAATAAATTTGACTTTATATAACTTATCGACCTCTTTTTTCATCTTTAAAGCCATCTGAGGGTGGAATCGCGTCAATTTCTATTTAGCTGGGTAAGCTCCATTTTTCAATGTTAATCGGTGTTCCACTAGGGAAGAATCTAACCCCGGCATATCTTCATAGCTCTAGACGAAAGTGTCCTTATAGTCTTTGAGAACTTGAACCACTGCCTTCTCATCTGTTTCAGAAAGATTTTTACTAACGAGGACAACCTTAGGTTCGTCTTCAATTTCTAGATTAATCTCTTTGGTAGGCTCTTCTACAGCAGCTGAAGGTTTATCAATCTCTTCACTCCCCTAGCATATGTGTCAGTCGCGTCCTCATCAACTTCCTCATCTTCAGTAATGGGGTCTTTCTCGTGTAACAATTCATACACCCCATACCCGTCATCGACTAACTCATCAACTTCACATTCTTCTGGCATCTGAATGGGATTCTCTAATAGTTGGCGAATCTGAGAGCAAGAGAGGCATCTTAAAGCTAGATCTTGGAGGTATCTATCTGGAACTTGTCTACCCTTAGACTTCCTAGACTTCCTAGCCTGGCTAACTTGCCTAGAACTAGACTCACTATCCTGAACTAATGAAGACAAATAAAGATAAAAATCAAGGGGTACATGAGAGAATACAGGTGAATCCTCTTGAGGGGAGGGACAGAGTAGATCTAGAAGAGAATCTTGTCCGAGTGACCCGCACGATGGGGTATAATCGGACAAGTGTGAGGAAGAGGTTGCCAAATTTGTTTTTTTTTTTTTTTATGATTTTGAATGTTAATCATGAAACATGAATGAATATGAAGAGGAGAAGGATACGAAGGTAATGGTACCAAGGCCAAAGGATTAGGGGGATCATACAATAGTATGTCTCATATTAGATTATAGATCCTCTCAAGGTCAAAAGGAATCTGAGGAATTAGGTCCCGAGGGGACAAAGTAATGATGATGGGCGGGGCACGAGGAATGTCTTCAGTGATGACCCTCGACTAGGTCGGGGTCAGGAGCTGAGTACAAAATAGGGTATGGAGGGTGAAAACGTGACGTGGATAGGTTCCCCTCCAAAGAAGATCAGCGGTGAATCCAGGTTGATAAGGGTCATCACGCTTCCCTTTGTCTGTCTTCTCACTTAGCAAAATTCTCTTATCAAAAATAGCCCCAGGCCCTTCAAATAGCTCGTCAATCAACGAAGGCCACTTTGGTTCTTAGGGATCAAGGAATAGTCTATTAAGTGCAATGTATAAGTCCCATGTGTCAATCCAGCAGTACCACTCGCACTCTGGATCTTGAGTCTTCCTCCTCTTCATTGGCCGCAGAGCCTCCAAGGATTGGCATGTTAGCAACTCAGAACAATGCCTGGCTAGATCTCTTCCATATACATCATGCAGGTCAAAATGGGAAGTGATCACCACCGTGTTATCATTGTCATGATTAATCACGGGTCCCTTAATGAAGTGTGTATATAAGGTCCAAGTTAAGTGATCCCGGTTTTCTTTGTACAGGGTGGTCATTGTCTTTCAGATATTCTGACCGTCTTCATCTTCCTGCTGCTGAACAATCTGTCGTTTCACCTTCACTGGGCTATAGCCCAGACCATTATCGGGTGCTCTTCTGCGGTCTTTGATAGGCTTGGTTCTGCCCTGTAGTTGTGTGCCAAAGCCATTTCCAGGTTGATAACCACCCTTCATCATGATATCCCAGCCAGGGGTACTTACGCAACCCTTTTCACAGCATCATCTAGACAAGGAACAAGTATAGTGGCTTTCAAAGGATTAGCTGAGGGAGAACAAACCTGTAATACCGACAGAATGGGTTGTCGGCCAGGTAAAAGAGTCAGTTTGATGTTCAAAGAATGAGCAGCAGCAAGGATCGGCATGCCCTTTACTTTAATAATCCGTCCTTTGTGTGGAAACTTGAGGCATTGATGATTTGTAGATGGAATTGTCTCAAGGGATTTGATGTAAGGGTGCCTAAGGATGCCTTTCAAAGAGGGGTCGATCTCCAAGATGTGGAACTCAATCTCGGCATGACAAGCGGGACCTAACTCTACCTTCAAGTAAACCATTCCCAGAGGAGAACGAGTAGAGTTGTCGTAATCAGTAACATATATGGGAGAAGGTAGCCACTTCTCCTTGGGTACACCGCAAAATTCTAAAGTCTTTAGTGATAACACATTAATGGAAGCCCCTATATCAAGTAGACATGCATCCACAACCTTCTTACAGATGTTGACTGTAATGCTTAATGCCATGCTCCTGCTTGTTGGTGGTGCTAGCTCTGATGTACGGAATGAAATGGAGGGTTGATCCCCTTGAGGAATTAGCAGTGCAATTATCTTTTCTATCGGCACGTCCTCATTGACTATCACCCTTTTAAGATATTCCATTAAGGCTTCTTGGTGAGTTTTAGATCTCTTCATCAGTTCAAGTACTGAGATGTGTGCCGGTGTTCTGTCCAAGTGCTTCAACATATCATATCGAGTGCCAGATGCACTCTCTTCATTTTGTACTTCTTCCGGCAGCTGTAATGGACCGTCTCTAACTGTGGATTGAAGAAAGACTTTGTTGAAAATTCTCCCACTCCGGAGCGTGCTGATTCATTGGAAGGTGATATTTTGAGTACCGCTTGGTTAATGAGGGGTTTGGAAAGGGTAATGGGTTTATATATAGACGATGGTGGGTTATTTGGTGGAGGTGTTGGAACGCGGATGAGTGGTTTGGAAGGCTATATGGTATTGGGATAGGCGATTGGTGTAAGTGATGTTGGGAAGGGAATGGGAAGCAATGGTTTGGATGGCAGGAGGGGTTCGTGATTGTGTTGCAGAGGGTTATTTGGTGGATATATGGTGGCGGAGGGAGTAATGGGTTTAAGGAAGGTAGGCGGTGGAATGGGTTTATGGTAGACAGGTGTTGGCATGGGGTGATGGTTATGGTTTCTGGCTTCGGTATGTGTAGAATGAGGCAAGGTGGTTGCTCGGCGGTACTCAGGATATGGCCTGTTGAGTAAACATAGGATGATTCCTCTACCTACCATTGTTGCCCTCTATTTGCCTCAGACTGGCTATTAATAAGAATTGGGGCGATCTGGTTTTGAAGTTCTGGCAACGGGTTCTGCACTATACCCATATTTGGTGGTGGTGCTGCCTGTACTCTTGCTCTTTGCATCTGTTGTTGTTGCTGCTGTGGTTGTTGTTGTTGTTGTTGTTGTTGTTGTTGTTGTGGTCTTTTCACCTTCAAGGCGGCTATGTATTTTCTCATCTCTTCCCAGTCAATACCCCTTTGCTCATTCAGATCATAGATGTAGTCCCTGATTTGGAAACACGTATCCACTGTATGCCCAGGTTGTCTATGGAAGACACAATATCTAGAGGCATCAGCATTATGGGGCCAAACTGTTTTCTCCTTTGGCAAAACCAAAGCATTGGCTGCCATAAGGGCATTGAATATGTCTAATAAAGATTTTGGGAGTGGAGGATAAAATGCCCTCTTTGGGCCTGGAGGTTTTCTCTGTTGGTTGTAGACACCCGGTGGAGGTACATTATGATAAGCCAGCTGATGACGAGGCTGGTTGAACGTCTGTTGATACTGCTGCTGAGGCTGATTGTAAGCTAGCTGGTATGATTGCTGAGGCGGCCTGAAACCCTACTGATTTGGCAGTCTCTGCCCTGTATACTGTGGTTGTTGTTGTTGGTTTCTCATGAACTGCGCTTGATTGTTGCTTACCGTGTTGATTTGTTCATGGGAGAGTGTGCCTTCAGTAGTAGGACCAATGCTAGAAGAATTTGGCATTGTAGGCTTCCGTGGTGGAGGTCTGCTGGGTCTATGGGGGTCAAAAACACTGGCAAAGGTGGAACCCATGAACTCATTTTGAGCATAACGCGCCCTCTCGTACAGATCTGCCGTGGTGGTTAGATTATTCAGTGTCAATACCAATTTATACTAGGGAGTAGCATTGGCAACCATCATCTTCACTAGCTCTTTTTCGGACAGGTGATCTCTTATTTTCTCAGCCATTCCTCGCCATCTATCGGCGAACATTATGAAGTCTTCATCAGGCTTCATCTTCTCATTGAACAAATCAGTAATGGACAGGGTAGGTGCCACCTTGTCTTTGTATCTCTACAGGAACTTCTTTGACATAACGTCGAAGTTCTCTACCTCACTCGGGTCTAGAGAGAAAAACCACTCCAAAGCTGACCCTTCCAATGACCTCTTGAAGAGGAAAGCCAGTGCTCTCTTATCATGTTGCCAGAATGATGATTCATACAGAAATTCCTTAATATGAAGTAAAGGATTGCTTACGCCGTTGTACTTTCTATAGACTGGCATTTCGGAAGGCAGGAGATGTAAGACTGGCAAATCAAGAACAGAGAGTTCGGGAGCAATTTTATTATCCATCTTCTTCTCAAAACTCTTGAACTGCTTGTCCATCTGAGAAATTTTATTAAGCAGAAGTTGAGTGGCAAATCTGCTGGTGTAGGTGGGGGTTGTTGAAAAGACTGCCTCCTGGAATAAGCAAGGATGGGAGGACAGTAAGGTTGTGGACAAGTAGTATTTCCACCTTGCCCAAAGACATTCTGGTAAACTAGAGTCTGCGGCCTAACAGAATGCCGCGAACTAGATTGTTGATGACCCATCGGCCGAGGGGTAGAAATATGGAGGCCTTCCATGGCCCAGGTAGGAGCCTGATAAATAGAAGGGTGAACCGAGGGGTTTGGTTTAGATGGCATCAAATTGACGGGGATCCACATGATTAGATAAAGCCCCCATGAGGGTAGCGAGATCAAAAGGATGATTGGAAGAAGGCCCGGCTTGTTCTTGGACTCCCTCGAAGACGGGGTTGGAGATGACATGAACATGGGAATGATCGCCCATATCCTGATCATATTGATCATAAGTTGAATTCATTTGAAATTGGGAGGCATGAGCATCTCCCTCGTGTATAGTTTGGAATTGATTGGAATTATAAGCATCTCTCACGTCTTCTGAATAAGACGGATCATAAACCCGAGGGGCATAAGCATCTCCCTCATACTCCACCACATCTTCTTGTTCGAAGGCCACCATGCCGAGAGTTCTACCTGATCGGAGCATCATGATATTAATTTTTTTGACAAAGATTCAAACAAGTTGTGCAGGGGATTAGCAAACAAGTAGATGGTTACGTTATCTTAGGATTCCTTATTGAATTATTTGAATTGTTAAACACAAATTCATTCAATGGGTAGGATCCTAGTTTTAGTTTGGTTTCCACCGTTATACTCTATGGTTCTTTCTCACAACGATATGAATATCTAACCAGGACTTCAATTGGTACTGTAAGGATTGAGGTTTCGGATCAAGTTACCAGGTCAGTTTTGGGGTCGGATCCCTTGGTTTGGGCCCTTGTGGGGTTGGGGCTAAAGCTCGATGCGGTTCAAACGACGTCCGTCGAGGTGGACGCATTTTAGGTTGGGCCACGTGTTGGGTTCTCGGGTTTCTCCGGATCGCTCACGCACCGGAAAATCCATTTTTCACGTTTTGAATAAATAAAAACCGATAATCAGATTATCAAGGTCTTACCGTGTGCGGATTCGAATCCGCAACCGTTCGATTCCGTTGGTGCGACACAGCAAGCCGCGCAAGCACCCGGCCTCTAGCAAAGTCCACGCGATCATCCTTGCGACGGATATCCTCACGTTCCTCGTTCTTAGTAGCCCACGAAACCTCTGCCGGTCGCCGCAACGATCGCCGCAACGCGTGGACGATTTCCTGTCGAACGGGAGTCGGAGAAGCGGCGGAGCAGATCTGGATCTGTCTGGGACACCAGAGAGAGAGAAAGAGAAACAGAGGAGGGGTGGCTAGGGTTAGCAGCAGCTTGGCCTACTCAGCCCGTTCGCTATATTTTATACAAACCGCGCAGTTTTTCATAAAAACTCCCGGTTTGTATAAAACCCACTTATTTATCCATCGCCTTGAGAATCATTTGCGTGTGACCGTCTAGGCCAAATTGCCAGTCCGTTTAATAGCCCAATAATCCCAGTGTCTCCTCACTGGCTTTATTAATCAATTAATAACCCTTTATTAATTAATTAATCAATCAAATTGATGTCTCACATCGAATTTGATCGGGCCTCCGATCACGTTGGGTGCCAAGCAACACCGCGTGAATCCAAAAGGTATCGGGGTTAAGTAACCTACTCTTGGAAAGTTTCCACCGACAGTTAGCGCGTGGATATAATCCTTCATTCGTACAATGCTCTCGAGTCAACTCAGGGTATGGCGTGCTGTCAAACCCTAACCGGTCGACTCACTTGGATTGGATGCCGCTGATGAATATCGGAAAACTCCTTTCCCGATATTATCGTCCGCCCTGGCTAGGGACTTTCGCACATCCTTCCTAGAGCATTCTCTCTCTAAGTACCGAGAGCGAATGATTCCTTATTGACACACAATTCCCTTCGACGGTATTCCGCTGTACCCAATCCTTGGCGTATTAGAATCCCGTGGCTAGAGATTCGTAAACCAAGGTCAAAGCACAGAAGTCCACCGACAAGGTGTCCTTGGTGTCTCAGGTCCGAGGACCATCCACGCAACTGCGACAATAGAATCAAGCTGGTTGATAGTGAGGTACAATACCATCCAGCGATTCAGTCGGATCAGTTCAGTGAACTCATTCTCCAATGAGCACCTACAGATTCGCCTTAGTGTCTCCACACAAGTGACTTATGAGATCAGTCACCCTCATCATATGAGCAGGAGTAATCTGTACTAGTCTAACCGGATATCCGATGTCCTTCTCGGATATCCTCCGACTAGGAACGATTAAGAATATGTGCGTTTAAGTGATCAGTCTCATTAGTATGATCTCATTATAATCTGATCACTATAGCACATATTCACGGACTTTATTATGAAACGATAATTAATGCGATTTATACATAATGAATATTATGGCATTATATTAATAAATGAACGAGATTTACATAGTCATATTGGCTTGTAGGCCACCTAAAACTAACAATCTCCCACTTGGACTAAAGCCAATCACCTTTATACAATAAGCCTATAGACCCTAGGTGACGCTCAAACACAATTTGAGCCAACGGCTTTGTTAGTGGATCTGCTACATTGTCGACAGAACTACTACATCTCCTCTGGATATGATCTCTCTGATAAGATGAAAGCGCCTCAGAATATGCTTCGATTTCTGAGGAGACAACGGCTCTTTCGCTTGCGCAATCGATCCATTGTTGTCCACAACAGCGGAACAGGCTCAGAGATGCTGGGAACTACGCCGAGGTCGGGGATGAATTTTTTCAACCACACTGCTACCTTGGCGGCTTCAGCTGCAGTGATGTACTCTGCTTCAGTCGTCGAATCTGTAGTGGTTATTTGGTTGGAACTCTTCCAGCACACTGCGCCTCCATTCAAAGTAAACTGGATCTGACTAGAAACTCGAGTCAGTAAAGCCTCGCAGTTTCAAGTCACCTCCTCCATAGACAAGAAACATATCCTTAGTTTTTCTCAAGTACTTAAGGATACATTTCACTGCCTTCCAGTGCTCTTCGCCTGATCAGCTTGAAATCTGCTCGTAACACTAAGAGCAAATGCTACATCAAGCCGTATACATAGCATGGCATACATAATAGATCCTATGGCAGAGGCATAGTGTATTCTATCCATGAGTGCCCTCTCATCAGGAGTCTTAGGAGACTGCTCCTTTGAGAGACTAATTCCATGTCTCATCGGTATGAGACCTCTCTTGGAATTTTCCATGCCAAACCTTTTGACTATGGTATCTATGTACAAGGATTGGGTCATTCCAAGCATGCTCTTTGATCTATCTCTATAGATCCGTATTCCCAATACGTAGGATGCTTCTCCCAAATCCTTCATAGAGAAGTTTCTTGACAGCCAGATCTTTACTGATGACGTCATAGCTACATCATTCCCAATGAGTAGTATGTCATCTACGTAAAGAACTAAGAAGGTGACTGCGCTCCCACTGGTCTTCTTGTATACACAAGGCTCATCTTCATTCTTAATGAAGTTATAAGACTTGACAGCCTCATCAAATCTTATGTTCCAGCTCCGAGAAGCTTGCTTCAGTCCATAAATGGACCTCTGTAGCTTGTACACTTTATTTAGAGATTCTTTGGATGTGAAACCTTTTGGTTGTATCATATACACTTCTTCGTCAAGGTTACCGTTGAGGAAGGCAGTCTCCACATCCATCTGCCACATATCATAATCAAAGTGTGCGGTAATGGCGAGTAGAACTCTGATCGACTTTATCGTGGGAACTGGTGAGAAAGTCTCGTCATAGTCAATTCCTTGCCTTTGACGATATCCCTTTGCCACCAACCTTGCCTTATAAGTGTCGATCCATCCATCAGCACCGATCTTTCTCTTAAAGATCCACTTGCAACCGATGGGTACAATACCCTCGGGCAAGTCCTCCACGTTCCAAACTTGGTTAGTGTATATGGACTGGATTTCTGAGTTCATGGCTTCTCGCCATTTCCCGAATTCTGGGCCTTCTATGGCGTCCTGGTAGGTTTTGGGATCATCATCCTTATTATATTCTACCTTAGACTCACCTTCAGTGATGTGTCCTACATATCGTTCGAGCAGTCTAGGTACTCTACCAGATCTACAAGGCTCATCTGTGTATACCTGAACAGATTCAAGAACTGATGTCTCATCTGATGATAATGCAGCTGTTTGGGGATCTAGAACATCTTCCAATACTATTTTACTCCCATTGTCCTCCTGGAGAAGGTATTCCTCTTCCAGGAAGACAGCTTTCCTGGCGACAAACACATTTTGTTCACCAGGATGGTAAAAATAGTATCCAAAGGTTTCCTTTGGATATCCCACAAACCTGCATTTGTCAGTTCGTGATTCCATCTTGTCTGGATCATGCTTCTTTACATGAGCAGGGCAACCACATACTTTAACATGTTTAAATTCAAGTTTCCTGCCTTTCCATATCTCATATGGAGTAGAGCCCACAGGCTTGCTGGGTACTCTGTTCAGTAGGTATGTTGCTGACTCTGGAGCATACCCCAAGAGGGACACTGGTAATCCCGAAAAGCTCATTATGGATCGCACCATGTCCAACAAGGTGCGATTCCTCCTTTCTGATACACCATTCATCTGTGGTGTATATGGAGGGGTTAGCTGAGAAAGGATACCATTATCCTTTAAGAATTGTGTGAAATTAGTACTCAAGTATTCTCCTCCTCGATCTAATTGAAGAGCTTTAATACTTTTTCCTAACTGCTTCTCTACCTCATTCTTGAACTCCTTAAACTTCTCAAATGCTTCCGACTTGTACTTCATTAAGTACACTGTAGACACCAATTTTGGACCCCCCCCCTTTTTGGTCATGAACCCCATCCATCATTAGCCCATCGTCACTAAACCCCTCATCTTAGCCATCTCAGCCCACTAATAACAAGGCCCATTAACCAATCCCGACTCTAGCCATCTTTTCGTGGAAGGCCAGCCAGCCCGCCTTCCACCATCCTTCGAAGGCCAGCCAGCCCGCCTTCCACCATCCTTCGAAGGCCAGCCAACCCGCCTTCCGCCATCCTTCGAAGGCCAGCCAACCCGCCTTCCACCATCCTTCGAAGGCCAGTCAACCCGCCTTCCACCATCCTTCGAAGGCTAGCCAGCACGCCTTCCACCACCATTCGAAGGCCACCCCTTGCCTTCCACCACCCTTCGATGGCCAACCGGGTCGCCTTCCACCTCTCCATGGAAGGCCAGCTACATGGCCTTCCACGAGATTGGAAGGCAAGTTGGCTGGCCGCCCACTCCCCTAACTACCACCTTGACCTCGTCTTCCCCATGATCTCCTCTACCCGCCATCCTCACCTCCACTACTCCGACCATCCCCCACTCCGGCGGCTGCCGCGCGCACCACCTCCGATCCTTGACCACTTCCCACTGGTTCTATGATGATTTACGGGGATTTAGACCCTTATTTTCTCCTATTTTCCCTTCACCTATTTAAACCCCTCATGTCCCCTCGAGCAAGGGGTTTTTTTGGGGGGTGAGGTTCGGAGGAGGTTGGCAAGTGGGTCAGCTTTGAGGAGTTGAGCGGGCAAGGAGTCAGAGAGCTTCAGGAGGAACTTCAAGAGGAATCCTTTGCACTCTGAATGGGTTTGTCTTCTTAACCCTCTCTTTACTTTTCTCCTTTTCACTTCAATGCATTCCCACTTTCCATCAATTCCGTAACATTTTCCTCTCTCACTCTTCTTTCCACTTTCAACACATCACTTCACTTTTCACACACGAGCACCCCCCATCTGCATGCATGCATGTTAGGATAACCTAGCAACCCTTACTCCCCAGAGGTTTTAAACAAAAAACGGGAGGTGGGTGGCCATAACATATGGTCACCTTCCCTCCCCAAACACCCATCCGGTGCGTCTCCCTCCAATTCTAGTCAATTTTTATATTTTCATGGATAAAGTCTACATATCACAGTTCTAATCGGGTTGTTTTCTTCTCTTGTCTTGTCTTTTCCTTTCAGGGACCCTTGCCACATTTCTACGTGCAGACTGCCGAGCTCTCCTCCTCTGGCCGGCCAGAGGAAGAGAAGGGCAAACCACCGTCTCCCGCTCCCTCAGAATGCAATCACTCTTACAATCCTGCAGAGCACAGGGACCGTAAGGTAATGCTCCTGGCGATCACACACCTTAATTTCTAACCCTTCCAAATCGCCGCAGTGCTAAGACGAACGGAGAAGCCCTCGCCCGAAGTCCGCAGTAGGGGCGGGGGACGTTCCGGGCGCCTACAGCCCTCTGGCGATCATGGTGGGACACCTATAGCCCGCTGCACGCATCGCGATCAAAGGTAAGAAGGTAAGGCCCTGATATATTTTATTCTGATCGATTGGACGACTTGTTAAGCCGTCAAGGCTGCCAAACGGCCAAGTAGCTGGCCATCCAACGCCTTGGACGGCTAGTCACCTAGCCGTCGACCTCCCTTGGACGGCCAGTCACTTGGCCGTCCTTTCTGTTGGACGGCCAACGCACAGGCCGTCGACTGCATTGGACGGCGGGCCCCTTGGCCGCCGTCTCCAACTTTATGGCCAATTGATTGGCCGTCCTCTGCCTTTGACGGCCAAGATCCTGGCCGTCTACTGCTTTTGACGGCAAGGTCCCTAGCCGTCCTCCTTGCTTTGATGGTTATCCTGTTCACATATGCTACTGCTGCCTGCTTTGTTGATTTCTGACCTGTTGGTTGCTAAATTTCTGGGTTCTTTGGGGTATTCTCCGCGGGGGTTTTAAGGAAGAGCCGGCATCACACCTTTAGTCACCTCTCCCACAGTATTTGACTCTCCATCTGAGGATTCCCACTCGGGTGTGACTAGTCTTATTCTGTTGGGAACCTCCGTGAGTCTCCGCGAGCCAGGGATTCCCACTTGGCCGCCGACCAAGTTGTACCTGAAACCACCTCATAGGAACCCCGGGTTTGTTTGAAGAATTAATTAAGCCTCTCCATTCACAATCATCTACCTATAGGTTTCACTGAGGGAGTTATTTCAAAATTTAAGGACACCTAACTAAACCTTGGTGAAACAAGTTTTGAAAAAGTCCAGGGTCGTTAAGGGTTTGAACTTGATTTCTTAGAAACCAACTCTCATAATACAATGTTAACATTTCAAGTGAAATATAAAATTATTTAGGGTCTGTGTTTCATGATGAACCGAATGTATGTTAACGCTCTGTATGATGACATGGATGAGCTTGGTAACAATGTTATACACAACCCTCTGTTCGAAATCGAAGAAGATCCACAACAAACCTTCATAGGAATGCTCCAAGCATCTAGAGAAGGACTTCCGAGGAAAGATTCTGATGAATCTTCTACCTTGCAGGGAGAAGATGAGCCAGTAATTTCAAGTAGAACATTCCAAAATCCTGGAGAAGATCCGGAACTTATTGCCGTACTATTACGCTATACTCCGGATCAACTCATCCAGTTGGTTTCCCGTGGCAAAATTCAGGATGCCACTCCTCGGAAAACCCTATTCCAAGGATCTTCTAGCCGACTCCAGGCAAGTCAAGTTATGCCCACTCACACAATCCCATTTAATCCCATCAACCAGGTCACACCTCCCAAGCAGGAGGAGTTCATCTATAAGAATGAGGTTGAGACTTGTGTGCGGCAACTCATGGCCGAAAATCTCAGCCTTAGGCAACCTCATTCTCTTTTGAGCTACTGTAAGCTCCCTCCGGCCTACTTTCCACTAGGATTCAGAATACCTAAGTACAGGAAGTACGACGGTACTACTGACCCACATCATCACTTATCCGGGTTTCTCATGAATTCCCACCAGTGGCTCTTCGATAGAGTCCTCCTTGTCCACCTTTTTCAGAAGTCTCTCGAGGGAGAGGCCTTGAGATGGTTGTCTTCTCTACCAGCCACTGACCTAATCAACTTTGATATGGTCTCTGAAAGATTTATTACCCACTTCAACCACATGGCAGCCTTGCCCCCTACCTTGTTTGATCTTGTAATGGAAAAAATGATGTCTGATGAAGATTTCACTCACTTTGCTAATAGGTGGAAAGCTATGGCTTCTAGAGCAGAGATTGTCATCCCTGAAGCACAAGCGGTCACTATGCTTGTTAACAACGCTACCCCCCAGCTTCGAGCTATTCTCATGCTTAGCGAACTTCAAACATTCGCTTAGCTGTATAACCGAGCTAGGGTAGTTCAGTCCCAAATCCGAGACTCCACTCTGCCTTCGTTCTTTGAGAATAGAAACAGGAACAAGAAGCCACACCAACTCCTACCACGGAAGGAGTCACCATCAATGAACAGGTCAGCATGCTAGCACAGCCAACCAGGGTTCCCAATCCCCACCCTAAGTCTGACACTCAGCCCAATCAAAAGCAATATGCAGCTGTTCCTCCCCCGACTAATTATAGTCGTCCTATGGCTAAGCGAGCATCATATCCGCCTCTGCCAGAATCATTGGCATATATTTTTTATGCCTTGCAAGCTTGTAATTGTTGGGTTTTCTAGGGTTTTTCCGGATCGCTCACACAGCGGAAAATAAATACAGTGATCCGTTCCCGTTTCGAAAAACTAAAAACTACGATTATCGGATAATCTATTCTCACCGTGTGCGGATTCGAATCCGCAACCGTTCGGTTCCGTCGGTACGACACCGCAAGCCGCGCAAGTGCCCGGCCTCTAGCGAAGTCCACGCGATCCTCCTCGCGACGGATATCCTCACGTTCCTCGTTCTTCATAACCCACGGAACCTCCGCCCGTCGCCGCAGCGCGTGGACGAGTTCCCGTCGAACGGGATTCGGAGAAGCAGCGGAGCAGATCTGGATCTGTCTGGACGCCAGAGAGAGAGCGAAACAGAGGAGGGGCGGCTAGGGTTAGCAGCAGCTTGGCTTGCTCAGCCCGTTCGCTATGTTTTATACTAACCGTGCAGTTTTTCATAAAAACCCCTGGTTTGTATAAAACCCACTTATTTATCCATCGCCTTGAAAATCATTTGCGTGTGACCCTCTAGGCCCAAGTATCAGTCCAGTTAATGGCCCAACAAGCCCAGTGACTCCTCACTGACTTTATTAATCAATTAATAACCCTTTATTAATTAATTAATCAATCGAATTGATGTCGCACATCGAATTCGACCGGGCCTCCGATCACGTTGGGTGCTAAGCAACACCGCGTGAACCCGGAAGGTATTGGGGTTAAGTAACCCACTCTTGGAACATTTCCGCCGACAGTTACCGCGTGGATATAATCCTTCATTCGTACAATGCTCTCGAGTCAACTCAGGGTATGGCGAGCTGTCAAACCCTAACCGGTCGACTCACTTGGATTGAATGCCGCTGATGAATATCGGAAAACTCCTTTGCCGATATTATCGTCCGCCCTGGCCAGGGACTTTCGCGCATCCTTCCTAGAGCATTTTCTCTCTAAGTACCGAGAGCGAATGATTCCTTATTGACACACAATTCCCTTCGACGGTATTCCGCTGTACCCAATCCTTGGCGTATTAGAATCCTGTGGCTAGAGATTCGTAAACCAAGGTCAAAGCACAGAAGTCCACCGACAAGGTGTCCTTGGTGTCTCAGGTCCGAGGACCATCCACGCAACTGCGACAATAGAATCAAGCTGGTTGATAGTGAGGTACAATACCATCCAGCGATTCAGTCGGATCAGTTCAGTGAACTCATTCTCCAATGAGCACCTACAGATTCGCCTTAGTGTCTCCACACAAGTGACTTATGAGATCAGTAACCCTCATCATATGAGCAGGAGTAATCTGTACTAGTCTAACCGGATATCTCGGATATCCTCCGACTAGGAACAGTTAAGAATATGTGTGTTTAAGTGATCAGTCTTATTAGTATGATCTCATCATAATCTGATCACTATAGCACATATTCACGGACTTCATTATGAAACGATAATTAATGCGATTTACACATAATGAATATTATGCCACTTTATTAATAAATGAACGTGATTTACATAGTCAGATTGGCTTGTAGGCCACCTAAAACTAACAATCCGCCATTCAACTCCCACCTCAAAGAGAAGGTGTTCCGCGCAATACAGACACGTCCATGTATTGCCCCTACCATAGGATCACGGGACACACAATCTACAATTGCTTCACCTTCAGGGATTGGGTGTACGACTTGAATGATGAAGGTCTGATCAACTGGGAGGACATGAGAAAAGCTATTGATGCTTTGAAGGCTAAGAAGGAACTGGGAATTGTGAAAGACCCGTTACCGTCTCATCAAGTGGTTCAAGATTCCTCCAGTTCTCAAGGAAAGGTCAATGCTTTGATCAAAAACTTGGAGCCTGTAATAGTTTGTAGAGAACAATACTGGGAGTATGAAGGGTTTGGGATAAAGCATCAAGATCCCACTTGGTCGCGTGAGGCTAAAGGAGTTACTCCAGAAGTCTCCACGCTTTCCCCTAACTAGCCTTTGGTCCTAATCCGACCCAAAGAGCAACCGGCAACCCTCAAGCCGGTCACTCTCATTCAGATCCCTCCGATCACAGCCGAGGGGCCCACCCTATCTATCTTCTGTCCAACCAGGAACCCGAGAGCGATAACCGGCTTCAATCGCATAAGGTCACCAATGGAACCGGATCCAATCTCGGTGGAGGTAACGCTCAGGAATCGCATCATTCCTCCGAGCCAACCCTTGGACTCTCAAGGTAACTCAATCCCTACTATGGGGAATGCCCAGTCTAAGTACGACATCCTCCAGCATTTAGAGAAGACCCCTGCTAAGATCTCTATTCTTGAGCTTATCCAAAAATCTCCCACACACAGGGAGATGCTATTTAATTTCCTACAACAAATCACGGTCAATGAGGATCTTCCTAGTGGTGGAGTCACTAATGCCATCCTCTCAGTCACTCAGACCCCCATGATCTCCTTCCCGGAAAAGGATCGAGCTCCCCCTGAGTGCCGATCCCTTCCTCTGTGCCTAACCACCATTCTCAATGGTCATTCAGTAGACTCCATTTTACTGGATACCGGAGCCTCTATCAATGTCTGTCCCCTTAAGACCCTCAAAAGGATAGGGATAGACCCAGAGAAGGTTGAGTCCACGTCTATGATGGTCTCAGCTTATGATAATTCCCCAGGACCAGCAGACGGAAAGATCTTCCTGCAACTGGAATTGGCCCGGTATCCATGATTTCGGAATTCTACATCCTGGATGTTAAGCCAATCTACAATGCTATTCTAGGGAGACCTTGGATGGACCAAACTCTGGGAGTCCCATCCACCAACCACCAGTACTGTAAGTTCCCGTATAACGGGAAGATTGTGAAGGTCCAAAGCACTCCCTACATTGAGTCATTGGACTTAGTAACAGCAGAACAAATTCCGTCCATGATAACTTCTGGGAAAGGCAAAGAGCCCGTTCGTTCATCAGTGAATTCTCACCTTAGGCCTAGGTCTGGCATAGGTTGGCAGCTTATGAGTAAGATGGGGTATAGCTCAGGCTCCGGGTTAGGGAAAGAAGAACAAGGCATTCATAACCCCATCTTAGAGAACCCTGTCATTGGGGGATGTGGCATGGGTTATAAGTTTACTGAACCACCAAAAGGAACAAAGAAGTGGTCCCTCATGAATCACTTTGTGAGAAAGAAGCAGGGATTGCCCAGGATAGAAGAGGAAGTACAAGAAAATCATGAGGGAAATGAAGAAGATTTTGGCATATCATCCTTGTTTCGTGAATCAAGCAGCCTACCGATAGGGCTTTTCTTGGCCAGGAATGAACCAGCTCCTGCTACGTTCGTTCCTTTCTTGTTCCACCCACCTTCCATCCCAATGCTCTCAGCTCCGATCGACGCCACTTCTTCTAAATATTTCATGTTAGAGGCGTTCGGTCACGAAAAAAAAAGTCCAATTCCCTTCCTGAAGGAAGTCACTTTCGAGGAGCTTACGTGGTGGGGCAACCCCGCCATCATTGAATCTTTGTCCCAAGGGTCTACCCTTGTCCCATCCAGGACAAAACTGACCCAATCTCCAGGTCATGTACATAGCAGTTTAGGAATTAGGATAGCCTACTCCCTGTCTAGAGATTGTAGGGCCAAGCAAGTTCCTTCGTTCTTAGTTCAGGAGTTAGCGAATAGGTGTAAAGCTTTGAAAAAGTTGGATAAGTTTCTTCAGATAGTGGTCATCTCTGAACTATTGGAGGTGGTGAAAAAAGAATCTTGCAGTGATGGTCTGGGAGTATTTGAGCTTAGTGAAGGAGAAGAGGAGGATGACTTGGCCGAACCATTTGTCAATGGGACGAGACGGTTTGATGAACCTTCATCAGCCATCGACGAGCCTACTAAAGAAGTCAACCTCATAACAGAGGAGGATCCGAAGATAGTGCTAATTAGCGCCCGTTTGAGTCCAGAAGAAGAAGGGTCTATAATAGCCGTGCTCCAAGAACACCGTGATGGGTTCGCCTAGTCATACGAGGATATGTCCGGATTAAACACAGAATTGGTGGAACATCGGCTAATCCTCAAGCCTGATGCTAAACCCGTGAAACAAAAGTTGAGACGGCTACAACCGGAATTAGCACTTAAAGTAAAAGAAGAGGTTGACAAACTACACAAGGCCAAGTTCATCCGGGTAGTGCTCTATCCTAAGTAGGTGGCTAATATCGTCCCCGTGGCAAAAAAGGACGGAAAAGTGAGGGTTTGCATAGACTTTCGCAATCTCAATCGAGCCTGTCCAAAGGATGATTTCCCACTACCTCATATAGACTTGCTGGTCGATAACACGGCTGGATTTGAAATATTATCCTTCATGGATGGTTTTTCGGGATATAATCAGATTCGACTAGTTGAGGAAGACCAAGAGAAAACATCTTTCATAACCCCATGGGGAACTTATTGCTACATGGTCATGCCATTTGGGCTTAAGAATGCTGGAGCCACCTACCAGAGGGCTATGATGGCAATCTTTCATGACATGATTCACATCGACATGGAGGTTTATGTGAATGATATCTTAGTGAAGTCTAAAACTAGGAAGGGACATGCTCAAATCCTTAGGGCTATAATGTAGAGGTCAAGGGAGCACCAACTGAAAATGAACCCAAAAAAGTACGTATTTGGTGTTTCTTCTGGTAAATTGCTAGGGTTCATGGTGAGCAGAAGGGGGATTATGGTTGATCCAGACAAAGTGAAGGCGATAGTGGAAATACCCCCTCATAAAAATGTCAGGGATATAAAGGGTCTCATCGGCCGTTTGCAATTCATCAGACGGTTCATATCTCAACATTCTGTGAGATGTAAACCTTTTTATGATTTATTGAGAGGGGCAAAGTTTATTTGGAGCGATAAGTGTCAAAAGGCCTACGACGAATTGAAAAGCTACCTCCTCAATCCACCAGTCCTTATGGCTCCTATCCCGGGCCGGCCTCTATTGCTATACGTCTCCACCACTGAAGAATCGGCTGGAGCAGTATTGGCCCAACTTGACGACGAGAAGAAAGAAAGAGCAGTGTACTATCTCTCCAAGCTCTTCAACAATGCCGAAAAATGATACACTGCCATGGAAAGGACATGTGCGGCCGTCGTCTGGGTAGTGCAGAAATTGAACCACTACTTCCTCGCCCACGAGGTCAAACTCCTAGTAAGAATGGACCTGATCAAATATTTGCTAGAGCGGCCAGTTGTAACAGATAGGCTGGTGCGATGGCAGACCTTCTTGAACCAATTTGACATTACCTATGTAAATCAGAAGGCTGTGAAGGGGCAAGCAATTGCCGAACACCTAGCTCATCATCCACTGCCTACATTTTCGCCCGCCAACGAAGAATTCCCGGATGAGGAGTTGGGTCTAATAGTGGATGATACTCCATCCTGGATCCTTTACTTCGACGGGGCACTTAATTCTCAAGGTAGTGGGATAGGAGTGGTCCTCGTATCTCCGGAAGGGATAAGTATTCCGCACGCTTGCCAACTCTCCTTCTCAGTGACCAACAATGTCACTGAATATGAGGCTCTCCTAACTGGCTTAAAATGGGCGCTGATTCTCAAAGTCCTGGAATTGAGGATAATTGGAGATTCTCAACTGATCCTCCGTCAAACCGTGGGCAAGTATCAAACCAGGGATTCAAAACTGAAGCCATATCAAGAGGTAGTGAAGTCGCTAACCAGGCATTTCAGAAGGATCACCTATGTACATGTGCCTAGGTCTCAGAATATCCTAGCAGATGCCCTCGCCTCCGTATCTTCAGCACTAGAGATTCCTGTCACCAAAAGTTCAGCCACCATCACTCTACACAAGCAAGACTCGCCCTCCTTCCGGGACCCCTGGTTCCAACAATTCCTCCGCTCATCTGAACACATCTCTACTATCACAGAAGAACTCACCCCCGATTGGGATGATGGGAATCCGTGGTATTTTGATATCATGAACTACCTTCGTGATGGTCATTCCCATCTTATGCCACATCTTATGAGCGAAAGGTTATCCGCCGTGCATCTCAACGATACCTTATCTTAGGCGGTCGCCTTTTCATAAGATCCTTCAGCGGAGTGCTCCTTCGGTGTCTAGATGATACCAAAATTCACCATGTCATGGAAGCAGCTCATGCCAGCGATTGTGGCGGTCATATCTATGGTCGTGCCTTAACTCAGAAGCTCCTCATGTCCTATTATTGGCCTTCGATGGAGGCTGATTGTTCCATATTTGTTCACAGGTGCTTGAAATGCCAGTTACATGCTAACAAGGTTCATGCACCTTCATCATCTCTCAAATCCGTCATTTTCCCTTGGCCCTTCGCCATGTGGGCATTCGACATTATAGGACCTCTGGAGGATCGATCAGGCGAAATAAAAAGGAAATCATTTATCTTAACTGCCACTGAATATTTCACTAAATGGGCTGAAGCGGAAGCATTTGTGGAAATCAAAGCATCCACGGTGGTGAAGTTCATCAAGCGCAACATTCTCGCCAGGTTCGGGACACCGCGCGATCTCATCACCAACAATGGACCACAATTCATCTCCCAAGAGCTCCAGGACATGTGCAGTAAGTATGGCATTAATTTGCACCATTCTTCGCCTTACTATCCACAAGGAAACGGTCAGGCCGAAGCCACCAATAAGACTCTCATTCGAATCATCAAAAGAACTTGCAGATCTCACAATTATTCAGACTAGCCGGATCGCCTAGTAGAAGCTCTTTGGGCGTATCGTACTTCTGTCCGAACCCCCACCGGACAAACACCTTATGCATTGACATTCGGAGCAGATGCGGTACTTCTATATGAGATTCTCCTTCCTTCTCTAAGAGTGCAGTTGGATAATGAAATTAGCGACGCCGAACGTCGTACGGCAATGTTAACCCAACTGGAACTATTAGACGAAGAAAGGATAATGGCGGCAAACCATGCTCAAGTTTACAGAAATAGGATCGCAAGATTCTACGCAAAGAAGGTTCTCGAAAGAAAGTTTGAAATTGAGGAAATGGTACTCAAGAGAAAAATGATCAAAATTCCTGGTCCCAGGAGCAAATTGCATGAAAATTGGGAAGGTCCATTTGTAATCAAGGAGGCATACTTAGGTAATGCATACCGCTTAATCAATGAAAAAGGAGAGGAGTTACCCCACCCATGGAATGGGGTGTATCTGAAGAAGTTTTATCCATAAAAAACCCACAAAAATTTCAAAAATTTCAAAAATCCAAAAGAACATGAAATATCCCAAAAAAGCACAAAAATATTTGTAAATATGTACATACTTCAATGAAAATGACAAAAAAATCAGAAAAGACACAAAATCCAACTGTCTGGTGACTGCCACACAACCCCCTGTCTAGGTCTAGTTGCATGTCAGATTGGGTTAACATTAAGGTTTGGCTAAGACTTTGGTCTACCAGAACCTTAGAAGTGTCTACTTTACTTTCATACGGATCCCTATGATCATCCTGAGATGCACACACCTACACATTTTTTCAAAGAGAACCTTTTTAAAATGAGTTCGAGGTCTTTAGTACACTGTCAACTACAACCTTTGCTCTTCGTCCCTCGACCGATCAGGACAGTTGACGCCCTTAAACGGTTGAGCTCAGCAAATTGCGGTTCCCCCACAACCCGATAGATGTAACCCCTCAAGAGGGCCCAAAAATGAAATGTAAAGGACCAGAGCACGTGAAGAGGGCAGTGTCCCCGCAGGCGGAATATCAAATAACCCAAAAAAATGTCAAGAGTGGAAAATAAATACAAAAAGAAAAGGGGTTCAAGCAATCATACAAAAAAAAAAGCCTGGTCGTGACCGTGCCTGGCCATGAAATCTACCAAATGCCTAAAAAGTCAAAATAGGGGCATCTAGGAGGTCCAAAAGGGGTCTGTTTTGTCACAGCTCGCCCTTTTAACGGTTTTGTCGATCCTCTTGTGAGGTTTGTCTCCAAAATTTCTTCAGTTTTTCCCCCTCAAGGTTTTAGCACGAGATAGCTATCTAAAGACCGAACATCATTTTAAAATGGTTCGTTTTTCAAAAATTGTCACATGCTCACATGATCACAGGAGTCCAAAATGGGTGAAGAGTAATGTTAGTGTTTCTGGTGAACTAATTTCTTAACCATAATCTCAATGAGCACTCTCAAGACTTCGGTCTTAGGTCAATGCATGCGCGTCACCAATAGGTGCGACGGCGTCTGGTTCCGGATCAGCGTCGCGCGGTTGACCGTTAGGGTTCTAAGGTGTTCCATCATATACCTTCTAGATTGTGAGGAAAGAGACCCGGGTCGGGCAAATCATTTACCTCGAAAACGTTTTGGGCAAACTTGGTGGTCGGAAGCAGCTGAGAGCCTAAGCATGGCATGACGGTATTGTCATTAGTATGAGTCTTAGCCGGTCAAGGTTAGTTTGAGGAGTTTAGAGGCCCAAATCAATCTAGATGTGTGCTTAGGATACCTGGGAAGTTGAGTGTGCATTTCCCTTCCATCATTCAATCAGGCTAAGTTTGGGCAGTCACCAGGTGGTTGGCATCAAAAACATGTTTTCATCTACCACATATCCCACTTGTTAATATCCGCTAGTAGTTTGCATATTTTGTCAATTTTAATGCTTTTTCTTTTGTCTGGTTAGTAGGACACGGCCTCTTGACCCTATGCGAAAGCTAGGGAAAAGGTAGTTTCTCTTTTGGGGCAAGGGGCCGAAAATAGATACTACTAACTGTTCCCCCTAATGTTGTGCATGTAGGAATAATAGGTATGAACAAAAAGCAAAACAAGGAGTGCCCGATGCAAATAGTGAAATATGCAAGCATAACATAATGTTTATACATCACGACACAGGGGCATACCCCTACGTCAGCTCTCAATCCCTCTTCCTTCCTTCTGCTTCATCCTCTCTCCTATCTCGAGAAGAGTGCCTCATCTGACTCTCAGCGTCATCCTCCCGAGCACGACGATGACCTGATGCCGGTCGCATAGACCCCGATAAGCCAGCGGGTCGCAGTGCTCTCCACGCGTCCTCAGCGAGAAGGGAGTCAAGGTCTCTAAAGAATGAGCTCCCAGCAAGTGCCTGGCCAGCCGACGGGGCAGGAATGGGGGGACGAGCTCCTGGACTCTGTGTGCTGGATCTCGCCCCTTCTTCATCACTCGGTCCCACAGAGTTCGGTACTTGAAATCAAGCTCCCTCACCTCTGTCTGTGACCTCGTCAGCTCCTCCCGTAAGCCGGCTATCTTACCCTCCCAGTACACATCCGGCTGGGATCCTTCTCTCGCCCTGGCCCGAGTTGTCCGCTCCTCTAAGACCTGATCTCTCAACTATTGATTGAGGCTCTCCAATCTTGCGCCCTGGCTAAGGCGGTCTCCACCTCCTGACGATGCAAAAGAACTTAGAGTTAAGCAAGCTCAATCAGTATAACACAGGAGCAGAACAAGTCTCACCTGCTGTGCCAAATCTGCCTCCCGGGCCTCCGCACGACAGAGAGCATCCTGCAACCTCGCCTCCCAATCGGCAGGGGCAGCTGGCCCCTGGGATGATGAGCCCGCACCAGGATCTCCTCGCAGCCCGTGACGGGCCAGCGTCTCTCTCTACACCACAAGGGTTTCACATAAATCAATGGACAATCTCACACCCGAATTCAGAAATCAGACTTCTCACTAGTTCCCCAATTTGGTGAAGCAGGTCACTCGTCTGCAGAACCAGAATCTCATTCTGATTCTTTAGGATCTGCACGGCTTCAGTTTCAAGCATCTGTTGCAGGAATACCACTAAGGTTAGTCAATGAGAAAAGATTGAGTGAAATGGATTGAAGGGTTAGAGTGACGCACCCGCCGCGCATCTAGAAACATGCGATCTGCGTACTGTCGGGCGTAATCTCCCAAGTATTTGTAACTATCTCGCAGGAATTTATCCTCCTGCAGGGCATCCCCGGTGCGGTACCATACTTCAATCTCAGCCCGCCTCACCACTCGCCAATCCTGACCAATTGCAGAAGATCAGCGACGACTGCGGTTCATATCAGGATAGGTCGGAAAGGCGAGTAAAGGCTGATGCCATCCCCACGTGCGGTAGGCCATCCGAACAAAGAGGCCATCACAGATGTTCACACATAGCAAGGGCACCTCCTGCCGGAACTGGGAGAGACTCTGAGACACCCATGGATGATCGGCCAGGTCCTCCTCTGCATATGGCATCCACACCACCTGAATGAAACAAAGGGTTAGACCTAATCATTTGTTAAGAAGCGCATATATCTCAAATCACTCACCATATGAGGAGGAAATGTGTCGAGCTAGGCACGGATGTCCTCTACGCGGTACATGATCGTTTCGAATTGTGCGTCGTTAAACACAAGAAAACGTTCAATCTAAATTTATCCGGCTCATTCAAATCAAATTTTGGAAATTGATAGTGGTGAGTCCGAGTTGAACCACAGGGAGTTAAATTTTTAACTTTGAAAAGTTTGGATTTTGAAATTTTATTTTTTTTAATAAAAAAAAACAATCTATAATCGGAGAGTAGACTTGGAATTGGGGCCAATCCGAGAAGTCTTGGATAGCTAGACTTGGAGCTTGGGCCTGGTGAGGTGGAAATTGAAGAGCAGGTGGGATATCATAATGGTCCTGATTGGGCCAAATAGGGCATCTCTCTTGATGGGTATATGATTGTGTGGGATATGAGGACGGTTCTGGGCCCAAAGCTAGAAATTGATCAATTGTGTGGGCCAAGTTGTCTAGCTTAGCTAATCTGTGAGCCAAATCCATATTAGGTGGTGGAGGGAAAGGTGTGATGGTATTAAGATATGGGCCAAGAAATTGGTTCATTTGAGTCCACTCCATGCTGAAAATCTTTTATTTTTTATTTTTTTTTATTAATGATGCAAACAAGTTATCACACAATTATTCCTAAGACAACTATGGTTAAACTAGCCTACATGATGTGTTTCTCACAAATTAATCTAGGTTTCATTCAAGTCCACCCTCACAATTATCAATCGGCCAGGTAAGAGGTGGGGTGGTGGGAGGCTCCCCCTACTTTCGTAGGGACCTAATTAAAGAACCACCGACCCACTTAGGCGTTTGCCATTAGACCTCTAGCCTTAGACACCGGTCTCCAAAAGTGATAGTGGGCTCAAGCTAGACCCAAATCTCATTGTGAACCCTAAATTGAATTCCTACTCACTTTTAATGGGCTTGGATTAGTGAAAGAGTGCAAGGGATGGTTGTTTTTGGGCCAAGGAAGGGTAGTCAAATCCCCACCTTATTTTGTTAATGGACTTGCCCTTAAGATATTTTTATGTGAAGTGCACAACCAAATCAAACAAGGGGTTCTATGCAATCATGGAAATGCATGAACATGGTATTTAAGGAAGGTAGAGATCTCACCTTGTCCCCCGCAATCTTCAACAAAATGGAAATTTACAAGAAAGGAAACAGTCTAAAAATGCAGTCATAAATGATGCATGACCTAACGTGGAAGGTTTCTAATCTTGGAAATGAAGATTTTTTAAATTTGGATGTTCTTCTTTTTGTTTCTTTTTTTTAGTTAATGGAAACCTATCTAAACTATAAACTACAAAAATGGAAACTAACTAAAGTCAGGAAATTGAAACATAGAAAGTTGGAACACACTTACCATGATTTCGCTTTCCTTTTTTTTTTTTTTCAATATACCTGTAAAAATAAGAAAGAGATGGTTAGCTAAAGAATAATTACACTAAATCCAAGATAATCAAAATTAAAAATCTAACTCCCCGGCAACGGCGCCAAAAATTGATCGTTTCGAATTGTGCGTCGTTAAACACAAGAAAACGTTCAATCTAAATTTATCCGCTCATTCAAATCAAATTTTGGAAATTGATAGTGATGAGTCCGAGTCGAACCACAGGGAGTTAAATTTTTAACTTTGAAAACTTTGGATTTTGAAAATTTAGATTTTTTTTATAAAAAAAAACAATGTAAAAAAAACTAGTGAAATCAACTAACTTTAACTAATTAAACAAGGGTATTAATACAAATGACAAAATTAAAAGATGCAAGGAAAAGTGCACTCAATCAAGGCCCCTGCATACGCATGCATAATAATGGAGCCAAATCAAACTTAGCCACATACCCTCTTGTTACTATTCATCAAAAGATTTTTTTTATTTTATTTTATTTTTTTAACATTTTTTAAATAAAATTTAAATCAAAACAAGTACTAGATATTGATTGATTTGAATAAAAGGATTTTACATTGGACGAATAAAATTCTGGAAGTTAGAGGTGAATAGTAACGTACTGTTCATGCAACTATCTAAACAATCAAATTAATGCTAATATGCAAATATTTAATGATAAGGAATGAAAACACTTAAACTATTAGTACTCAATTAACTAATCATTAGATCAAATCTAAGAAACAACAACATGATTGAAATATAAAAAGACTTCTAACAATAATTCCTGTGGTTGCTGAAGCGCCTGGCATGCAAGCGTGCATGTGCTGGAGGAGCTGGCTTCACGCAGTGGAGGTGCGTGAACGCAGCTGCTGGCTGGTGGAGGTGGCGCGTGGAGAGGCTTCAGCGGACGTGGAGCTGCAGGGAAGACGGCAGGTGTTGTTGGTGCAGGTTTCACCGAGCATGCGCGTGGGTGACGCATGCAAGCTGCTGGCTGGTGGATGCTTGCCGCTGCGCGCAGAACTGCTACTGGCACTGGTGGAAGCCCGACGGAGGGTAGCGTGGGGAAGAGAAAGAGAAAGACAGAGCAAGCTGGAAGAGAACTGTGGAGAGAGACGGCGGGAACGAGAGAGAGAGCTATGGAGGAGCCGGCTGGAGAGGAGAGGTTGGAAAAGGAGAAAACCGGAGAGAGAGATGCTGGGACAGGTTGAGAAGAGGAAGAGAACGTGGGAGAGAGGTTGCTGAAGGTTGAGAGGAGGAAGAGAAGACTGGAGAGAGAAGGAGGGCTGCGGAGGTTTGAGTTGGAAAAGGAGGAGGAAGAAAAGATTTCGGGAGGAAGAGAGGAGAAGAGGAGATGAAAACCGGAAAGAAGGAGGAGAGACTAGGAAAATAGAGAGAGAGTTGCCCGAGAGAGAGAGGACTGCGGAGAGGAGGTTGGAAAAGGAAGAGGAGGCTGGGAAAAAATAAAAACGGAGACGGTGGAGAGTAGGGGTTGTGGGAATTTATAGAGAGGAAGAGAGAATCGGATTTGGAAAAGGAAAGAGATTAAAGGAGAGGAAAAAGAAACTGGAGAAGAAATAGGATTCAAATTTCTAAAACGAGAGAGAGAGGATTTTTAAAATAAAGGAAGGGATGTGTTTAGGAAATTGGAGAGACGGAAGGAAATAGTGGGTTTTAGGAAACTCCAGCGAAGGAAGGAATCAAATTGTATTTTTACCCCTGTTTTAGTTGAAATCCGCACACTAGACCTCCCCCAAATTTTCGAAAACTCCACCAGCTGCGCTGCGTCATCGGCATGTCCTGTTCACATAAAATAAATATAAATTAGCGCATTATCATAAAAATATCATCATATTTATTCATTTCGTCTCGATTTTGTCGAGAAACCGCAAATGCGCTATACTCCTTTGATCACATGAAATGACGATGTTTTTAAGTCAGAATTTGATGAAATTGGTACCGTTGGACTTGTTACACAATTATCTATCATTTCATGCTATTTTGCAAATAAAAACATGAGTATGATGCATATGATTGCCTTTAAATGATCAATTTAACACTTTATCAGTACACAACGGGACGATAATCCCGGATCATTTCCCACCGCGCCATGAGTGGAGTCCATCCCTCACAATCCGCACAGACGGCCCCTCGGTCGATAGGGAAGCGGGTATAACCCCAGATCTACAAAGGACAACACAGTCAATGTCAATCAACATAAGTGAGGAAGGACGGAGATCCACAACCAAGAGGGATTACCTGAAGAAAAGGCGTGAATCCACCCAAATTGCCAAATCCCTGGCGATAGCTCACCAGATGGGAAAAGAGGTGACCCAACATCGCAGCTCCCCACGCCAACTTCTTCGCTGCTTGGAGGTCCTCCAACAGCGGCAGATACTTCAGGTTGACTTTGTCTGAGGCTGTAGCAAATAGCAGCCTTCCAAAGAAGAACAAGAGGAAGATCCGTAAGTTCTCGTCGTCTGAGCGGCCATCCAAGTCCAATAGTGCCTCCACTCTCTCGGCAAAAGCCTCCAGAGTCTCACTAGACATCCGCCGTACCCGACTCAATCCCACAGACCGGGCGAAATATCCGAGGGGTATATGAGATAGCGCTCCTTGAACCCGGTAGTATCCCTCACCCAGGAGTCGATCGGATAGCTGTCTGTAATCCCTGAGCTCAGGACCCACTACCGGATCACCAATGACCAGCAAGCCTGTCAAGAAGGAGACGTCCTCCAGTGTGGGCAGCATGTGTCCCCAGGGCATGATGAAAGCTCTGCATCTGTCATCCCAGCGCTCTGGCAGAGCCACTAAGAAGGGCACATCAACCATGAATGGTCGGATCCGAAACAACGGCCCAAACCCAAACGCGTCCACCTGGAAAAGGAGCCGATCGGGCAGCGCATGGTACCAGGCCTAGACCAACTCCCAAGAAACTCAGCCTCGGACTCTCTGTGGACCCTGTAAATCCCAACAAGATTAAAAGTTAGGGGCATGATCATAAAAAAGGATTCTGAGTGGGTGAGGCGACTGGCCCCCGTCCCGATGGACGGCGGGCCTGCTCACCGCCTGTACGGGTAGACGGCGAGGGCCGCCCGCCGTCCGCGCGTATGGGCGGCGGGTCCGCCAGCCGTCCGCCCGCACGGGTGGCGGGGGCAGCCCGCCGTCTGCGCGCACGGGCGGCGGGGCCGCCCGCCGTCCGCGCGCACGGGCGGAGGGGCCGCCCGCCGTACGCCCGCCCGGACGGCCAGGACTACTGCTGTCCACCACACTACGGATCAAAAGTAGAACAAAAAACCAAGGGACTCACCTTCTTCTTCTTCGGGGGCACCTCTCCGTTGCCACCGCCTTCCTCATCACCTTCTCCTTCTTCTTCTTCTTCCTCTCCATCAGAATCGGAAGAAAGGGTAGGGAGAAAGCTAGGAGGTCCCAGGCTTCTTAAAGCCTTCCGACGAATTGGACGGCCAACCAGGTGGCCGTCCGTCGTCTTGGACGGCCGCATGCCTGGCCGTCCGATGGCGGATCGGACGGCCACGCATGTGGCCGTCCGACAGGCCGGACGGCCACAATCGTAGCCGCCCGATCGGCAGGACGGCCACACACGTGGCCGCCCGACCGGTTGGACGGCCGCGGGCGTGGCCGCCCGACAAGGGGGACGGCCACACGCGTGGCCGTCTGCAGCGGACCTTTATCCATGTCAAGGGAATTTTTCAGGAAAGCAAATTTGTATTATTCACTAAAATTTCAATGGATACATTATTCCAGTGCTCTACGGCCCATAAAAAAGGCACATACAGCAGGTCGTACAATGGTTAAATAATTCACGTATCTTTCGACTTCCTCTGAAGTCTTTGCTACATCAAGGCGAGCTTTTGTGAATCTAGAGTGACGACGCCAGGCACGTCGAAATCGCTCTATTGCTTGCGCTTCTCTCGTGTATCCTGTATGCCTCGGCACAATCAGTATGTTATGCAAAGCGGGAAATGGCACCTGTCTGGGAACTCCAATCTGGAGATGGCAACGATGCCCTTAGTACACGGCTAACTCGTCGGGGCCGATTAGCCACAACTCACGCTCACGAGAAGCCCTTGTGGCAAACTCCATACCCCGAAGGATCATCGGAACAAAGATAAATTTTTCCACGGGTAGAAAGTTCAGGTAATCACGCCAGTCATCCCTCGTCTTGAGATGAGCCGTGAGACACCTGATTTGATCTTCGGGACCAAGAAGCGAGCGTGCAGGATACCATGTGCTGTGCTGAAATATCCTGGAGGTGGAAGTCACTTTTTCATCAAAATCGAAAGCTAAATGCATCTGCATCTCCATCCACAACTGCAAGGTGAATAAGCTCCCCCGTACAGATCGCCCCATGCTCATGTGGCTAAGCCCTCTATATAGATGTGATAGAATCACCGGGGCGAGAGAATGACCTTTCCACAACAAGCTCAGCACGCTCACATACTCCATTTCTAGCACAGAGCCTGAAGTTGGAAACCATAAGACTCCTCCAAGGACTAGGCATAAGCCTCGCATCAGCATCTCAGATTCGACCGTCTTGCGTTTAACCTCTCGGACCAACCAGTACGCAAGGTGATCGACGAGGATTCCTCGCTTGTCACTCATACGGCATACCTCCCGTTTGTCCTGCACTATATCAGCAAAGATTTCCTCCCATGCAGGCAAAGCAGAAGGATCGTCGGTGGCTAGGCCCTCCCAGCCATAGAAGATTTCTACCTCCTCCACGTTGCCTCGAACTCTCGGAACACAAACGTATGCGTCTCCGGATGCCACAATTCGAGCAGTGCACCCAGCCTCTCCCAGTGCGAGTGAATGAAGGTGAACCACTTTGCGAACACAATGGAGCGGGTCAGATTCCACCGGCGCATATACACCCTCATGTCTAGGGTAATCACGTCTATCAGGGCCGCAAGCCATGCATACTTGCGAGTATGCCTAGCATCAGGGAATTTGGGAATAGGCTGCAGGACAACCAAAAGTCAAGAGATAAAAGAGATAGTCAAGGTAAACAACACAAAAGTTTGAGCGTACCTGTCCATGCGCCAGTAGGTTGCTGAGATGGCCTTCCACATCAGATAGAACCTGAGGTTCCCTAGCAGTCGCGCGAGCAGAAGGTGAGGTCATCTTTCCACAGAAAGCTTGAGTTCTCGAATAAAGCCTCGGGACAACCCTCCTCTTTTAAAGCCACGGGATAAACTACAAACTTCCCACGTTCCATAAGAGACGGAGGGCATGCATATCCTTTCCACCTTTTATGGACGGCATACCCCTTGGCCTTCCACCATTTCATGGACGGCACATCCCTTGGCCTTCAACCTTTTCGTAAAAGGCATGCTAGTTGGCCTTCCACCATTCTAGAAAAGGCTCACCTACGAAAAGGCATATTGCCCTTCTCCCCTCTCTACTTTGGGGAGGTAACTTCACCCCCAAGTTCAAGAGACCACTTTGCTTAATATCAACAAATTAATGGTTCTTCCTGGAAATCGAGTCGAAGCCATATCAGATTAGCATTCTACCATTAGAATAGCCATATCTTCCATATCGACTTCGACTCGAAACTAACCATTTGCTTCTCATCCTTCCGCAGTTTAAATACTTAAATGATGTGACCATTGGATATGTGAATGTTGCTAATGAGTGTTTTTGCAGCTGCAGGGAATCTGAAGCAAGTAGGATTGAGGACATAGGAGCCTAATAACTTCGGGTATATAGACTCTGAGTTCCTCCCTAAATAAAACAATGAGGAGTCTATATTCCCCAAGTTATTCGACTGGCCAATAAATCCCTCCTGTTTGCATTAGGAATTTGTTTTCTAATTTTTAAACCAGCATTGCATAAGCATCATCCACCATTCCCGCCTTAGGGGAAATGACCATCATTTACCACTCTGCTTAACCCATTGTTGATCTGTGAGTCTGGCAACTGTTCGTCTGTTAGCCCTTTGAATTGCAAGACCTTATCCCTTTTCAATTCATGTGCTTGAGATTCTCTCACTTGGCGATCACATGATGCGCCAGGCCACCGTGCGCCCGTTGTGTCGAGACCATTTCAAGTCACACTCCTCCATCTTTCATGCTTGAGATCCCCTTGGGCCAGATCGTTGCATCCTAGTATGCCAAGGCCTCGCAGTTCCAACGCCCGAGGGTCTTACGGATTGTGATTCTCTAAGTCTGAACTTTGTTCCTCTTCTTAGTCGCCCTTGCAATCCCAATGGCCAACTTTCATGCATCTATCACACTCTCATACCATCTTTGGATATAGCTCATCCCTTCTCTGGACTATCCAAAATCAGGTTCGATTTTCGGAACACCTATTTATCATTCCGTTCCACTCCACTGCAAAATAGGTGTCCCGGAGGGGCATTTGTAGACACGGATTTTGGACCCCCCTTTTTGGTCATGAATCCCATCCATCATTAGCCCATCGTCACTAAACCCCTTATCTTAGCCATCTCAGCCCACTAATAACAAGGCCCATTAACCAATCCCGACTCTAGCCATCTTTTCGTGGAAGGCCAGCCAGCCCGCCTTCCACCATCCTTCGAAGGCCAGCCAACCCGCTTTCCACCATCCTTCGAAGGCCAGCCAGCCCGCTTTCCGCCATCCTTCGAAGGCTAGCCAGCCCACCTTCTTCCATCCTTCGAAGGCCAGCCAGTCCGCCTTCCGCCATCCTTCGAAGGCTAGCCAGCCCACCTTCCACCACCCTTCGAAGGCCACCCCTTGCCTTCCACCACCCTTCGAAGGCCACCCCTTGCCTTACACCACCCTTTGAAGGCCACCCCTTGCCTTCCACCCCCTTCGAAGGCCAACCGGGCCGCCTTCCACCTCTCCGTGGAAGGCCAGCTACCTTGCCTTCCATGAGATTGGAAGGCAAGTTGGCTGGCCGCCCACTCCCCTAACTACTTGACCTCGTCTTCCCCACGATCTCCTCTACCCGCTGTAAGGAATCGCCATGAACGCAGCGGAAATAAAAATGATTCCATTGTATCGGTTCCTGGGGTCGTAAAACGGACATTAAAATCCAAGCGGGAAGAACAGTTCTTCACCTTTGCGGGGTTTCGAATCTCCCGTAGATGATGCCGACTCGGTAATCGCGCACGCGAACGATCTCTAGAGGTATCCACACGAGTTCCCACAGCAGACGCGATTTCCTCCTCGACTTGAGTGCTCCGACCAGATCTCAAATCCACCATGCGCGGAGAGAGACAGATCCACTCCAAGAGAGAGAGAAGGAGAGAGAGAGAGAGGAGAGAGAGAATCTGGGGAGTAAAATTCGTCCAACTAACTTTTTACCCCTTCCCCTTGGCCCTCCTTATATATAAATAAGGATAAGCACAACAGTTAATCCTCATGATTATCCAAGAGTTTGGCCTTGGATAATTCTCCATTAAATCTTCATGTTTATCCTGCAGCTTTTCACAAAAACCCAGATAAGCATGAAATTTAACATCTCTCACCGTCTGACGAGAACTCTTATGTGTGTGACCCTCTAGGCCCATATATCAGTCCGGTTGCAGGCCCATTAAACTTAGAACTGTTTCTTGAGTTTAATATTTATTAATTAACATTTAAACATCATATGCTAAATGATTAATTTAATAAACAAGTGAAATATCATCTGATGATCAAATCACTTGGCCTTCTGATCATGAACAGCACCAAACACTACCTCATGATCCCAGAAGATATAAGGGATACTGTTCCCTTCAATTGAACCTTTCCGTCTGCAGATGCCGCACAGATATAATCCTTCACTCATGCAATGTCCCGATAACGCAAGGGTATGGTTTTATAGTCAAACCCTCTATCGCATTATCCAGATAGATTCCAATACATAGTTAATATCTAGAAAGACATCTCTTTCATTTGACCCTGGCCAGGGATTTCTGTGTACACATCCATAGGACATTCTCTCTCCAGTCTTATACCAAGAGTGAGTGATCCCTTGGTGTTCACTCAATTACCTTCGCAAGCTTTCCACTGTATCTGAAAGACCGATTATGGTGGACTTAATGGTTAAAGTCCACGAGTCAGAGAATCAAGATACAATGGTCCACAAACAAGGTATCATTGGTGACCCAGGTCAAAGGACCAACTGTGCTACTGCAACGATAGAATTCCCTGGTTGACTAATAGGTATAATTACCATCCAGGAATTCTTATTTGGGTCTGTTCAGTGAACTCATTCTCTAATGAGCACCCACTTGTTTGTCTTAGTGTCACCACACGAGTGAATGTGAGATCATTCACCCTCATCATATGAGCAGACATAACTTGTGTCGATCTTATCGGATATTTAATGTCCATATCAAATATCCTATGATCGAGAACTATTTATGACAATTGCCTTAGGATATTGATCTCACTATCATGATCTCATCATGATTCGATATCCCATACATTTGTCTATGGACCTTCATTACGATAGTTAATTGCGAGAACTATTAAATGAAGAAATGATTGCCTTTATTAATAATCTGAACTAGAATGTACAATGATTGGCTTTGAGGCCACCCAATTCTAACATTCTCCCACTTGGACTATAGCCAATCACCCATGTGTCTAAGTCCCATAGACTTAAGGTGACGTTCTAAATTGTTTTGAGACAATGGCTTAGTTAAGGGATCTGCTACATTATCTTCATATGAGACTTTCTCAACTACTATATCTTCTCGGGCGATGATCTCACGAATCAGATGAAATCGTCTCAGAATGTGCTTTGACTTCTGATGTGATCTGGGCTCCTTCGCTTGAGCTATTGCCCCATTGTTGTCACACAATAACGGAACAGGATCTGAAATGCTTGGAACGACTCCAAGCGCCGAGATGAACTTCTTCATCCAAACCGCCTCCTTGGCCGCTTCAGCCGCAGCAATGTATTCTGCTTCGGTCGTCGAATCTGCAGTTGTTTCTTGTTTGGAACTCTTCCAACTTACTGCACCTCCACTTAACATGAACACAAATCCAGACATGGATTTGCTGTCGTCCATATCCGACTGGAAACTCGAGTCAGTAAATCCTCGAAGTTCCAAGTCGTTTCCTCCATAAACGAGAAATAGATCCTTAGTCCTTCTCAAGTATCTAAGGATACATTTCACCGCCTTCCAGTGTTCCTCACATGGATCAGCCTGATATCTACTGGTGACACTTAGTGGGTGTGCCACATCAAGCCTAGTACATAGCATTGCATACATGATAGATCCTATTGCCGAAGCATAAGGAACTCTATCCATGTATGCTCTCTCTTCAGGTGTCTTCGGAGACATTTCTTTAGAGAGATAAATTCCATACCTCATAGGAACGAGGCCACTCTTGGAATTTTCCATGCCAAATCTTTTGACTATGGTATCTATGTACATAGATTGGGATAATCCAAGCATCCTTTTGGACCTATCTCTATAGATCCTTATTCCCAGAATATAGGATGCTTCTCCCAAATCCTTCATGGAGAAGTTTTTGGATAACCAAGCCTTTATCGATGACAACATTCCTACATCATTCCCAATGAGTAGAATGTCATCAACATAAAGTACCAAAAAGGTAACTGCACTCCCACTAGCCTTTTTGTATACACAAGGTTCATCTTCATTCTTAATGAAGTCATAAGATTTGATTGCTTCATCAAATCTTAAATTCCAAGTTCGGGATGCCTGCTTTAATCCATAGATGGATCTTTGCAACTTGCATACCTTGCTTGAATGCTTTTTGGAAGTGAATCCTTCAGGTTGTATCATATACACCTCTTCTTGAAGGTTCCCGTTAAGGAATGTTGTTTTCACATCCATTTGCCATATTTCATAATCATAGAATACAGCGATAGCAAGAAGTATTCTGATTGACTTAATCATGGCAACTGGAGAAAAGGTTTCGTCATAGTCAATGCCTTGCCTTTGAAGATATCCTTTTGCTACCAGCCTTGCCTTGTATGTGTCAATCTGTCCATCTGCCCCGATCTTTCTTTTAAAGATCCATTTACTGCCAATAGGTTGGCATACATGGACTGAATTTCAGAATCCATTGCCTCTTGCCATTTTTCTGATTCATGACTATTTATAGCTTCTAGGTAGGTTTGAGGATCATCATCCTCATTCAAGTGCACTTTTGGCTTGCCATCATCGATATGTCTAACATATCTTTCAGGCTGCTTAGGCACTCTACCTGATCTGCGAACCTTTTGTGTATCATCTTGAACAAGTTCTTGAGTCAATGGTTCAGTAGATGAACCAGTGTTGATTTGTGTGTCTAGAATTTCTTCCAATTCTATCTTGCTCCTACTGTCTTCTTTTGAAAGATATTCTTTCTCTAAGAAGACAGCTCTTTTTGCGACAAACACCCTTTGATCGCTGGGCTGATAGAAGTAATATCCAAAACTCTCTTTTGGATATCCCACAAATCTACATTTCTCTGTCCTGGAATCCAGTTTGTCTGGATCATGTCTTTTGACATGTGCAGGACAACCCCAGACTCTAACATGCTTGAAGTCTGGTTTCTTTCCTTTCCATATCTCATATGGAGTGGAAGGTACTGACTTACTATGAACTTTGTTCAACAGATATGCAGCAGTCAACAGTGCATATCCCCATAAAGAGATTGGAAGTTTGGCATAACTCATCATGGATCGTACCATATCTAATAGAGTACGATTTCTCCTTTCCGATACACCATTTAACTGAGGTGTATAGGGAGGAGTCCACTGAGACAAAATACCATTATCCTTAAGATATTCTGTGAATTATGTACTTGAGTATTCACCCCCTCGATCTGATCGAAGAGTTTTAATACTCTTTCTAGTCTGGTTCTCAACTTCGTTCTTAAACTCTTTAAATTTCTCAAAGACTTCTGACTTATATTTCATTAAATATATGTAGCCATATCTTGAGAAATCATCTGTAAATGAAACAAAGTATGAGTAACCACCCATAGCATGAGTGGACATTGAACCACATACATCACTATGTATTAGTTCCAATAAGTCCTTAGCCCTTTCTCCATTTACTGAGAATGGAGCTTTCGTCATCTTTCCCATGAGACAAGCTTCACAGGTTGCAAATGATTCATAATCAAATGGATCAAGATATCCATTCTTTTGCAACCTTATGATCCTGTTCTCATTTATATGACCTAGCCTACAATGCCATAGGTACGATTTATTCACATCCTTATCTAAGCGTTCAAGAGAATTATTTACCAGACAAACATCATATGAAATATCAAGTAAATATAATCCATTCAATAAATATCCGGAAGCAAACAATTTGTCTCCTTGATAAATTGAACAACCTTTAGTCTCTAGCTTCATAGAATATCCTTGTCTATCTAAACATGAAATAGATATGATATTCCTAATAATGGTTGGAACATAATAACAATCTATCAGTTCCAAAGAGTCTCCTGACGGCATCTGAAGTCTTGCTGTCCCCACAGCTAACGCAACAACTTTTGCTCCATTCCCGAGCCTCAGATCCACGTCTCCATGGTTCACTCTTCTTTTACTTGTTAACACCTACAAGTTATTGTATATATGAGAAACACATCCAGTATCTAATACCCAGGATGTTGATTCTCTATAAGACAAGTTAAGATCGATCATGAGAATACCTGAAGCTTCACCAAGCTTCTCCTTTGCTTTTTCTGCAAGATAAATCTTGCAGTTTCTCTTCCAATGACCTTCTTTATGACAGTGGAAACACTGACCTTTATCATTGACTTTAGCTTTGTCCTTTTGAGCTCCCGGTTTGCTTTTCACTAGCTTCTTAGGCTTACCTTTCTTAAAGGTCTGTCCAGCTTTTCTTTTCTTGTTGGTCTTACCAACAAGCATTACATTTGGCTTATCTTTTTGGATAGTGCCTTCTGCTGTCTTCAACATGTTGAGCAGCTCTGCTTGTGAAACTTCAATTTTGTTCATATTGAAGTTGATAATGAATTGTGAAAATGAATCTGGAAGGGACTGTAGGATTAAATCGATGCTTAGGTCATTGTTCATAACAAAGCCAAGCACATCAAGCCTCTCAATCCACTCTATCATCTTGAGCACATGAGTTTGCACAGATGTGCCCTCGCTCATTCTGGTCCTGAACAATTTCTTAGATATCTCATATCTTTCTGTTCTGGATTGTTCACCAAACAACTCTTGTAGGTGATTCAGAATGGTCTTAGGTTCCATGTTATCATGCTGTCGCTGTAGTTCATTGTTCATTGAACCGAGCATATAACACTGGACCTTGACAGAGTCCTCCTTCCAATTTTCATACATCATTAATTCACCTTCGTTAGCATTATCACCGGGTTGCACTGGATCTGGTTGATCCAGGACATAGTCTAGCTTTTCACACCTGAGGACAATCTTCAGGTTGCGTAACCAGTCAATGTAATTTGGTCCGGTGAGTTTGTTTGCATCAAGTATGCAACGGAGGGGGTTAGGTGACGACATAGCGACCTACATGGAAATATATAAAATGAGCAGATAGTTTTTAAAATCAGATTTAGGACTTTTAATCTAGATTTATGCTCCCACTATTTTTCGGCGATCTGTATGACCCTCTAAGATATAGAACGGGAGATTCCGGTAATCTCCTAGTGGGGATCAGAATCCTTCGGGCAATATGCATGTGACCTTGTGGTAGCACAACAAATCACATTAAGTCCCTTAGGCAGTCAACTCTTGACAATTGCAACGTTTGCAATATCCGATCGATTTAACCCCTGAATCAGAATGACCTTGTGGTAGCACAACAAATCAATTTGATTCAGTTAAGTTTATCCATCATTACTTAGATGACATGAATTCATAGTGCAATCCTTGTAGTAGCACAACAAAACTACAATATTTGTCCATTCATCTTAATGACATCACATGTCGTAGATCTAGTTTAATTTCTAAATCAAATGGACCTTGTGGTAGCACAACAAATCCTTTTGAGATAAGAATTATCCTAAGATCTATAATGATGGTGGGTTACGTGGATTATTCTGAATATCTCACGTTTACAACTTAAGTTTTAAAAGAGGGTTTTGATTTGTAAAAAATCGTGCTATCAATAGTATTTCAATTTGAAGTATCAATATACTTAATAGAAATATATATTTATGATAGCATAGTCCACAAATATCACATATATGCAGAAACATTAAATGGGGATGATCATAGACTGCTAAAGCTACTATGGATTCATCGGAGCCAAACGATGATCCATAATAGGATCCAAATGTGAAAACAGCAACACTGGTTCCATTTGATGCGAGTCCTCCCTCCAGAGGTGTCTTCAGAAGATCCCGTCCTCTTAGCTTAATCCAATACATTTAAATATGAAATTCAGGACTCGCAGGTCCACAAATGTACATTTAAACACTAGGAAACCTTGATCTTATCAAGGGGAGTACAATCTTATAGGAAGGTAGAAGGTACACTTGGATTAAGAGAGAGGAGGACACGCAGGTCCTATTTAAAATCCCAAATGAAATAAGCATTGCATTCATCCACATCATTCATCACATGAAAATACTAAGTCCATGATCATCCCACCATAAAACACATCACATGCATCACAATCATCACATAATTGCTGTTTGGTATTAAATTTTATAAATATAAAATTATAATACCAATTAGTTTTCGAAATAACATTTATTTCAGCATAATCAATAATATTCAAAACATTATTGACAATTAAATAACTAAACCATTCAGTTAATCTAAATAATAATTCAAACAATTTGAACGGGAAAGTGTAATAAAGTTATGCATGAAATCAGTTTAAAACAATTTTAAACTAATTAATTTAACAGGGAAATTAATTATCTAAAACAATTTTAAATAATTAACTAACACCCTATTAATAACAAAGCCCTTTAATTGAATAACAGTTATTAAACAATTTAATAACCTGTTAATAATCATAAAAATAATTAATAACAATTATTAATTATTTCTATAATTTTTCTGTTTTAAAACAATTTTAAAACTTGCTTAAATGGGCTTAATAATGGGTTTAATCGGGTTAATCAGGAATTAAAAACAATTTTTTAATAAAACAGAGAATGGGCCCAGTCCATTATGGCCCAAAGGGCCCAGACCCGGACCCTGGCTGGACCAGGGTCGAGCCCTGGCTCGGCCAGGGTCGAACCCTGGCTCGGCCAGGGGCTCTGGCTCGGCCAGGGTCGAGCCCTGGCTCAGCCAGGGTCGAACCCTGGTCGAGCCAGGGCGCCGCCCGGCCCCCGCCCGGTCCGACCGGGTCGGGACCGGGCGGTTCAGCCCGTTCGCCAGCATTCGACCGGCCCCCTTTTTATCCCTAAACCTGCAACCCTAATTTGTGCAGGCCGGCGGCGGAAGAAGCGATGGCAGTGTCGCCAGGCGCTGGCGACGGCGCCGCCAGGCACCGCCGGCGACGCCCCCACCTCCGGTGGTCAGCCCGACACCGGTGGGGCAGCCGGCGGTGGCCAAATGGCCCTTGAATCGAGCCCTAAACTCCCCTTTAAAATCTGATTTTTCAGGTTTAAAAACCCGAGTTCGGGCTCGATTTTTAGCATCTCCAAGGGCACTCTGGTGCCGATCTCCATGCCCAATGCGAAGTGGTGACTATCACCAATAGATCCAGACATCCGGGCCGCCATCCCAACACTTGGAATGCCCGTACGAAGCTGCCGAAGTACCCCGGTTCATCATCACATGAAGAACTCCGAAAAACCCAAATAAAATAGGAAAAATAAAGAAAAATAATCAAATTGATTGTGATCATCATATGAACATTAATCTGTCATTTTTAATCGGATTAAACACAAGAACACGTACAATACGGGTTCTTCACGCATAACGAGAAAACACACAAAACGGTGCCGTTTTACAACCGAACCAGCGAACCTAGCTCTGATACCACTGTAAGGAATCGCCATGAACGCAGCGGAAATAAAAATGATTCCATTGTATCGGTTGCTGGGGTCGTAAAACGGACATTAAAATCTAAGCGGGAAGAACAGTTCTTCACCTTTGCGGGGTTTCGAATCTCCCGTGGATGATGCCGACTCGGTAATCGCGCACGCGCACGATCTCTAGAGGTATCCACACGAGTTCCCACAGCAGACGCGATTTCCTCCTCGGCTTGAGTGCTCCGACCAGATATCAAATCCACCATGCGCGGAGAGAGACAGATCCACTCCAAGGGAGAGAGAAGGAGAGAGAGAGAGGAGAGAGAGAATCTGGGGAGTAAAATTCGTCCAACTAACTTTTTACCCCTCCCCCTTGGCCCTCCTTATATAGAAATAAGGATAAGCACAACAGTTAATCATCATGGTTATCCAAGAGTTTGGCCTTGGATAATTCTCCATTAAATCTTCATGTTTATCCTGCAGCTTTTCACAAAAACCCAGATAAGCATGAAATTTAACATCTCTCACCGTCTGACGAGAACTCTTATGTGTGTGACCCTCTAGGCCCATATATCAGTCCGGTTGCAGACCCATTAAACTTAGAACTATTTCTTGAGTTTAATATTTATTAATTAACATTTAAACATCATATGTTAAATGATTAATTTAATAAACAAGTGAATTATCATCTGATGATCAAATCACTTGGCCTTCTGATCATGAACAGCACCAAACACTACCTCATGATTCCATAAGATATAAGGGATATTGTTCCCTTCAATTGAACCTTTCCGTCTGCAGATGCCGCACAGATATAATCCTTCACTCATGCAATGTCCCGATAACGCAAGGGTATGGTTTTATAGTCAAACCCTCTATAGCATTCTCCAGATAGATTCCAATACACAGTTAATATCTAGAAAGACATCTCTTTCATTTGACCCTGGCCAGGGATTTCTGTGTACACATCCATAGGACATTCTCTCTCCAGTCTTATACCAAGAGTGAGTGATCCCTTGTTGTTCACTCAATTACCTTCGCAAGCTTTCCACTGTATCTGAAAGACCGATTATGGTGGACTTAATGGTTAAAGTCCACGAGTCAGAGAATCAAGATACAATGGTCGACAAACAAGGTATCATTGGTGACTCAGGTCAAAGGACCAACTTTGCTACTGCAACGATAGAATTCCCTGGTTGATTAATAGGTATAATTACCATCCGGGAATTCTTATTTGGGTCTGTTCAGTGAACTCATTCTCTAATGAGCACCCACTTGTTTGTCTTAGTGTCACCACACGAGTGAATGTGAGATCATTCACCCTCATCATATGAGCAGACATAACTTGTGTCGATCTTATCGGATATTTAATGTCCATATCAAATATCCTATGATCGAGAACTATTTAAGACAATTGCCTTAGGATATTGATCTCACTATCATGATCTCATCATGATTCGATATCCCATACATTTGTCTATGGACCTTCATTACGATAGTTAATTGTGAGAACTATTAAATGAAGAAATGATTGCCTTTATTAATAATCTGAACTAGAATGTACAATGATTGGCTTTGAGGCCACCCAATTCTAACACCCGCCACCCTCACCTCCACTACTCTGACCATCCCCCACTCCGGCGGCTGCCGCGCGCACTGTTGGAATCCGGGCGGGACGCGAAGAACGTAGCGGAAACGAAGAACAAAATTAAACCCGCCCGATGCTCGCTGATCCGATTCGGAACAAAAAACGTAAACCGAAAAACTAGGTTGGAATCTAATTACCACGCGCGAATTCAAATCCGCTTCCGTTTCGGTTCCGTCGAAGCAATGCCGTGAGCCGCACAAGCATCCGGCCACCAGCGGTATCCACGCGATCCTCCGCAGTGGTTCGTCCTCGATCCCTTGTCCGTTTCAGCTCGCTCGCTGAAGATCCGTCGCCGCAACAATTGCTGAAATCCCGCCGACGGGAATTCCCGACTTTCGGGAATCACGCGCGGTGGAGACGGAAACTGTTCTGGCGCCTCGAACGGGACGCCCAGAGGAGGAGAGAGAAAGGGGGGGTGACGGCCAGCAAGGGAAATCCTGGAGCTTGGCCCAGGGTTTCTCAACAGCGTGTATATATATTAAGTCGGCGCGACTTTTCATAAAAGTCCCCGAGTTAATATAAATCCCACTTATGTACCACCGACTGAGAATCTTATTGCGTGTGACCCTCTAGGCCCATTTACCAGTCCGGTTTTCAGCCCGTTAAGTCCAATAACTAGTTATTGACTTATTGTAATTAATTAATATCTAGATATTAACTAATTACTTAACCAAATTGTCATCGCATGTAAATTCGGTCGGACTTCTGATCAAGTTGGGTGCCAAGCAACACCGCATGATCCCGAAAGGTAATGGGGTTCAGCAACCCACTCATGGAACCTATCTGTCCACAGTTACCACGTGGCTATAATCCTTCGTTCGCACAATGCTCTCGAGTTAACCTAGGGTATGGTCAACTGTCAAACCCTAGATGGTCAACTCACTTGAATCAGATTCCGCTGTACAATATCCGAAATCCACTTTTCTGATATTGTTTCTGCTCTGGCCGGAGACTCCTGCGGATCTACTCTAGGGCATTCTCTCTCCAGTTGCCTGAGAGCGAACGATCCTTTATTGAACACACAATCACCTTCGAAGGTCTTCCGCTGGACCCGATCCTTGACTATTAGAGATCCCGTGGATAGGGATTCGTAGGTGAAGGTCAAAGTCAAGAAGTCCACTGACAAGGTGTCTTTGGTGTCTCAAGTCCAAGGATCAACCACGCTACTGTGACGATGAATCAAGCCGATTGACAGTTAGGTAAATTACCATTCGGCGATTTATGTCAGATCAGTTCAGTGAACTCATTCCCCAATGAGCACCTACAGGTTTACCATTGTGTCTCCACACTAGTAACTAACGAGATCAGTTACCCTCATTATATGAGCTGGAATAACCTGTACTAGTCTAACCGGATGTTTGATGTCCTTCTCAAACATCCTACGACTAGGAACAATTAAGAATATGTGTTTATAAGTCATCAGTCTCATTATTATGATCTCATCATAATCTGATGACTATTGTACATATTCATGGACTTCATTATGCGCAAATATAAATATGCCAATCTACATAATGAATTTAATGTCATTTATTAGTGAACCAGATTGAAATAGGTGCCTTACGATTGGCTTAGAGGACACCTATATCCATCAATCTCCCACTTGGACTCAGGCCAATCACTTTCGCATTTGATCTCCATCAAATCTATGTGATGCTCACATAAAGTCTATGACTAAGACTTAGTCAGGGATCTGCTAAATTATCTACAGATGGAATATTTCCATTACGTTATTTCATCTTAATCTTTTGTCTCTGAACCTGTGAAAGAGCCTCAGAATGTTCTGTAACTTCTGAAGAGACCATGGCTCGATCACACAATTGATCGCTCCCAATGTTGTCCTACAACAACGAGATTTAATCAGAGACCTTTTAGAACTACATCTAGTTCATGGATGAACCTTTTCATCCATACTGTTCTAATAAGAGTATCACTTGTTTATGTCGTCTTCTTAATATCGAGTTCTGGATTAGAACCATTCCAATCCATTCCTGTATACTAGAAGGTTGAATCTATTATTTGACTTGAAATTTGAGTCAGTGTGACCTCATAGTTTCAAATCATCCTCTCCATATACGAGAATGCATCCTTAGCACTTCTCAAGAGCTTAATGATGCATTTCACTTATGTATCCTTTAAAGAACCATTTCCTTAAAAGAATAAATTCCATATCTCAATAATTGAGGTTTGTAATGAAATTATTCCAAACATCTTGACATACAGGTCAATATAATATCCCTACCAATCTATCTTAATAGATTCGTATTTCCAATACGTGGGATATTATAAGTAAACTTATTATAGAGGAAAATATGGTTAATAATGCTTTCACTAATAGTAACATCTTGAAGTCATTCTTAATGACTTTGATGTTATTATCATAAAGCATTACTAAAGCGACCGTGCTCCTACTGTCCTTTCTGAACACACACACAGTCCGTGATCATTCTTAATGATCACATAATATATGACAATTAAGTCAAAAACTCTTATTACAACTTCGGAAAGTTTTAGTCTGATTCAAAATAATTTTGAAATCATAACTTGCTTCTTGGATATTCTAAAAGCTTTAAAAGTGTATCATATACATCTTTACCTCAATCACATTGAGTGGACGCTTTTAATATCCATCTGTCATCATCTCATGATAAACAGTATTGACAAGTAGAATTTTGATAAACTTATCAATCTCAAAGTTGTAATGACAAAGAGTAACATTATCATAGATTTTAGATTATATTCTATTTTGAGCTCCTCTCATCTTGCTAAATCAGATATGTCAAACATATCCTTTTAGTCACTGAGAGGATCTCAAAAATCTATGAAACTCTTTGATGTGTCATGACCGGTTCCAAACAACTAAAGATTATCTAATAATCTTATGTAAACTTGTGAATCTAGAACATCTTCTAGTTTTATCAGCTCCCACTGTCTTCTATGAGGACATATTCCTCTTCACAAAGGACAGCTTTCAGGACGAAAATTATTTCATTATCACCTGGCCAATAATTGTAATGTCCAAACTCTTTAGACATTTACAAATTCACATCGCGATAATACCTGACTTTTAAATCAGGTTTGTTCATAATTCACATCTCATATGAATTATTTGGTTTCCATATCCTATATGGATACACACTGACTTATTTGGAACCATCTTTAAAATATGGACATCTAATGTTCATACTCATGTTCAAAAGGATAAGAATTAGACAAGTCTTATTATGTATTACACCATATCTAAATAAGGTGCAATTCCTCACTCTATTATATTGCTATGATGAACAATGAGGACCAATCGAGCGAGAATACAATTATCCTCTTAATGCTTTATGTGAATCATATACCTAAGTATTAGTTTCTTTGATCAAATAAAAAATTCTAATACTTCGTATTGATCTTATACCTTAATCTCTCAGATATATTTGTCTTGTACTTCAGTAAGTACATGCAATCGAATCATTCAAAAAGTAAATTATAAGGTAAGTCAATAGTAATGATTATCTTTGGCCTTTGAGCTATTTACATCAATATGCATCAACATCAAAAATTCCTTATTGTACAATCCTGTGTACAATGCCATAGATAATCAGGACTCACACAGTTCATTTCTATAGGAGACTTGTGAACATTCATCACATGAAATGTCACTTCAAGAATTTATAGTGCATTGAATGATTTGAACAACTATTATTCTTTTCAATCAATGTTATTCTTGATTTCTTATGCAACTAAATAAAAATTATTTAGTTTCATATTTGACTCCTATAGATATACAAAGATTTACTGTCTAACAGTAATCTATGAATATCATGAACAATAGTTGAGTCTAACTCAACACTTACATTTTCTCGATTTCTTTTACTTGTCTAAGTCTGCACACTATCGCAGCTCTGAGAATCATTTCCAATATCCCATATTGGATACACTAATTCTCCAATAGACATGAAAAAGTTGATAATAAGAATATGTGAAACTTCTTTCAAGTTTCATATTCATTTTGCCTTTACCAGTATCCTTGTATTGGTTGCAGTGGGAGAACTACTACTTCTCTATCTCAGCTGACTTTCCTTTATCCTTTTTGAGGTGTGGATTCGATTGTTTAAAATCTTACCACTTGTCTTTCTCAAAGACATATCATGAATATCTCTTCATCTTGGCCTATCCAAATAAGAGATTTCATAACAATCATTGTCTTTCAATAAGGCATACCATGAGTACCTCTTCCTTGGTCTATCCAAGTAAGAGGATTCATGATACCTAATTAGGATAGTGAATTTCACTCACCCCTAAAGACATTCTTTAGAGTTTTCTAGTCAGGCCGAGTATGAGAACTATTGGCATCCAATATGCCAACTTCTTGAATAGACGACATTTAAGTGAATCGAAGGAAATAACGTGATTTAAGTAGATAGTTCTGATAATTCAATTATGGTCTTTTATCTTGAATTATTTCCCACTATTTTTCGACGGACTGTATAACCTTCAGGTATACAGAACGGAAGACTCCGAAGGTCTTCTAGTGAGGATCAGAATCTCCAAGAATCATAGTATGACCTCGAGTAAACACATAGTATCATACCATTATCTTAGAGCAACCATCTCATAGTAATTGCAACTCCTTGCAATATCCGATTTTATTTCGGCTCCCAGGTCTTTAATGGTCCCGGGTAAACACAGTAGACCATTATACCTGGTCTAAGCTTTACCATCAATACGCGACAGAGTAGAGTAAGAATGTAGCTCCCGGGTAAACGCGAGGATAGCTACACCGTTCCTCTATTCTAATCTCAAGACATCATAATGCCATAGTTAATAGTCCTTTCATCAGATGGTGGCAGATCTCAGGTAAACACGTAGAAACTGTCATCACTGAATCAAGTTCTAAGAACTATATTGATGGAGAGCCACGCGGTACATTCTCAATGACTCGCGCTCCGGCTTAGACTTTATATTGAAGGTTTTGTTTATATTAAGTTGGTCTCATCCTAGGTGATAGTTTATAAATATATAGAATATATATATTTAACTATACCTAGATATTAGCAATCGATTCATAATCAATAACTAAAAGCATGCATCATCCATACATGTTCATTATGTGGTCATGGACAGCACGGTGATTAACTGGAGCCAAACAATTAATCACCAAAACTATATAACAGTTATATAATCTAAACATGCAAACGCATAGCCACTGGTGATCTCATCTCCTGTCGCCTTCCTGGTTGCATTTGTGGATCATCCTCGCCTCTCCTCGGTCGGCGCGATCAAATACAAATATTATATATTTTGAAACAATTTCAAATACAAATAAATTGTAAGAGAAAGCCTTATGGCCGAGTACAATAACAAAGGGAGATAGAATTACAATGGAATGGAGAGAGGGAGGCACACAAGTCTCATTAATTAACACTTAATTAATGAACATTCACATTCCATAACAATCCACAAAATCACACATCATCACATGATATTAAATTTAACTAAGTGCATGTCCATGACCACCACAAATTTTAACCATCTACACATGATAAAATACATCACATGAAGGTTAAAATTTTGAAAATATAATAATTTTGGCTTTCTTAAAACCTAGGTTCCAATCAAAATTGGATAATTTGAATTTTCGAAATTCTTATTTTCTAACATGCAATAAATCTAATTTAAAGCATTAAACACATCAACATGTGCACACAAAGCTAAAATTAAAATTCTAAAATATTTCATGCAAAATTTAGAACATTTCTAAATTAATTAATCTAACATTTAGATTAATTTTAAATCACATTAATAACAATTATTAATGCGAAACAATCTAACATTTAGATAGAATTAAAAATTACTAAATAATACTTATAAAAGAATTTCTAATTCAAATTTTCAACCCCTTAACAATTCCTTGTTAAAACCCCTTAATAAAATCATATTTCCCAATAACAATTATTAAGAAGTAATAATTAGAACATTTCTAATTAAAAATAGTCTAACATCTTAGACTAAATTAATCTCTTAATAACATTTATTAAAAGATTAATTTTCAAGTAGATTAGATCTTTAAAACCAATAATTAAGAGATACTTGAGTAAACTAATTAATCATCTTAATAACTATTATTAAGATTTAATTAGTCCTTAATAACATTTATTAAGATTTATTACTCAAGAACTAATTAACTTAATTATAACAATGATAAAGAAGTTAATTAATCACTTAACAACCATTATTAAATGTCTCTAAATTATTAAAAAAATTTCCTAACAACAATTGCTAAGATATTATTAATATTAATCTAATCACTTAACTAAGAGCAAATAACAACATTTGTTATTTAATATTAAGGTCATAATTTAACATTTAATTAACAACACAAGTTAATATTAACTTAAGATCACATCTTAAATATAAATTAACAATAGTTGTTAATGATGAATTAAGATCATATCTTAATTATGACCATTAATCTCTTAGTTAAAAAAGAATTAACATTAAGATCATATCTTAAATATTAATTAACAACACTTGTCAATTAAACATTTAGATCAAATCTAAATTAAAATCCCCTTAATTTAAGATCAAATATCAAATACATTAAATTAACAACAGTTGTTAATTAAATTAAGATCACATCTTAAATAATTAATACCCCTTTATTTAAGATCAAATCTTAAAATATAACCCCCTTTATTAAGATCATATCTTAATAATTTGTAACAACATTTGTTGGTTAATAAATTGAGATCATATCTTAATAAATTAACCTATTATTAAGATCAAATCTTAATAAGTTCTTTATTAACTGGAAAAATAAGCTTAAAATAATTTTAAATTATTTAATTTTAATATCCAGTTAAAAGGGGTGGGGGTTTATCTTTAAATAAGGGGTTAAAGGGTTGATTGGGATTTTATTGGGCCAGGGTTGAAGGGCTAAATGGGCCTAGCGCATTAAAAAACCAGAAGTGGCTCAATCTGGTCCGGCCTGGCTCGAGCCAGGCGGGGCCCTGGCTCGGGCGACCTGGCCGAGCCAGGTTGCACGCCTGGCACGCCCGGGCCAGGCCCAGGCCGCCCGGCCGAACCGGCTCGGGGCCAGCCAGTCCAGGCGCCCAGCGCCTGGTTCTGCAGGTACCCCTCCTGTTAGGGTTTTTTGGCCCTGTTTGAGGCTGGTTTTGGGCGCCGCCGGCCGCGATGGTGGCCGGAAATTGCAGAGGGGTGTTACCCCTTCCATTCCCCCCCCCCCCCCCCGTGGTGGCCAGCCGGCGACTCCTTCGCCGCCGGTGAACCTCCAAAGATGGAGATTCGTGCAGTTTCGCAGATTTCAGCTTTTCCACAATCTTTTTCAACTCTTGAAAATTATGGGAAGAAAAGCTCCACCGGCCGCCATGGAAATTTTCCGGGGATGGTGAGGGGTAGCTGGTCATACCAGCAAACCCACAGAGATGGTCCAACCATCATTAATCCCCTTTTGAAGCCCACAAATCCGGTTCTTCATCACCATGAAGAACGCGATGAAACCCTCAAAAAATTTCGTTTTTCGCACAGAAAAATTAAATTCGATATTCTAAGTTCATCCCATGAACAATATCTATGAGGAAAAACGAATTTATGCATGAAATAATTTAGAATAATAATTTTATCTTTCCGGAGCGGATCAGAGCGCAAACCTGGCTCTGATACCATTGTTGGGATCCAGGTGGGACGCGAAGAACGCAGCGTAAACGAAGAACAAAGTGAAACCCGCTCAATGCCCGCTGATCCGATTCGGAACGAAAAACGCAAACCGAAAAACCGGGTTGGAATCTAATTACCGTGCGCGGATTTGAATCCGCTTCCGTTTCGGTTCCGTCGAGGCGATGCCGCGAGCCGCACAAGCGTCCGGCCTCCAGCGGTATCCACGCGATCCTCCGCGGTGGTTCGTCCTCGATCCCTCGTCTGTTTCAGCTCGCTCGTTGAAGATCCGTCGCCGAAACAATTGCTGAAATCCCGCCGACGGGAATTCCCGACTTTTGGGAATCACGCGCGGCGGAGACGGAAACTGTTCTGGCATCTCGAACGGGACGCCCAGAGGATGGAGAGAAAGGGGGGTGACGGCCAACAAGGGAAATCCTGTAGCTTGGCCCAGGGTTTCTCCACAGCGTGTATATATATTAAGTCGGCACGACTTTTCACAAAAGTCCCCGAGTTAATATAAATCCCACTTATGTACCACCGACTGAGAATCTTATTGCGTGTGACCCTCTATGCCCATTTACCAGTCCGATTTTCAGCCCGTTAAGTCCAATAACTAGTTATTGACTTATTGTAATTAATTAATATCTAGATATTAACTAATTACTTAACCAAATTGTCATCGCATGTAAATTCGGTCGGACTTCTGATCAAGTTGGGTGCCAAGCAACATCGCATGATCCTGAAAGGTAATGGGGTTCTGCAACCCACTCATGGAACCTGTCTGTCCACAGTTACCACGTGGCTATAATCCTTCGTTCGCACAATGCTCTCGAGTTAACCTAGGGTATGGTCAACTGTCAAACCCTAGATGGTCAACTCACTTGAATCAGACTCCGCTGTACAATATCCGAAATCCACTTTTCTGATATTGTTTCTGCTCTGGCCGGAGACTCCTGCGGATCTACTCTAGGGCATTCTCTCTCCAGTTGCGTGAGAGCGAACGATCCTTTATTGAACACACAATCACCTTCGAAGGTCTTCCGCTGGACCCGATCCTTGACTATTAGAGATCCCGTGGATAGGGATTCGTAGGTCAAGGTCAAAGCCCAGAAGTCCACCGACAAGGTGTCTTTGGTGTCTCAAGTCCAAGGATCAACCACGCTACTGTGACGATGAATCAAGCCGATTGACAGTCAGGTAAATTACCATTCGGCGATTCATGTCGGATCAGTTCAGTGAACTCATTCCCCAATGAGCACGTACAGGTTTACCATTGTGTCTCCACACTAGTAACTAACGAGATCAGTTACCCTCATCATATGAGCTGGAATAACCTTGTACTAGTCTAACCGGATGTTTGATGTCCTTCTCAAACATCCTATGACTAGGAACAATTAAGAATATGTGTTTATAAGTCATCAGTCTCATTATTATGATCTCATCATAATCTGATGACTATTGCACATATTCATGGACTTCATTATGCGCAAATATAAATATGACAATCTACATAAAGAATTTAATGTCATTTATTAGTGAACCAGATTGAAATAGGTGCCTTATGATTGGCTTAGAGGACACCTATATCCATCACGCACCACCTCCGATCCTTGACCACTTCCCATTGGTTCTATGATGATTTACGGGGATTTAGACCCCTATTTTCTCCTATTTTCCCTTCACCTATTTAAACCCCTCATGTCCCCTCGAGTAGGGGGGTTTTTTTGGGGGTGAGGTTCGGAGGAGTTTGGCAAGTGGGTCGGCTTTGAGGAGTTGAGCGGGCAAGGAGTCAGAGAGCTTCAGGAGGAACTTCAAGAGGAATCCTTCGCACTCCAAATGGGCTTTTCTTCTTAACCCTCTCTTTACTTTTCTCCATTTCACTTAATTGCATTCCCACTTTCCATCCATTCCGTAACATTTCCCTCTCTCACTCTTCTTTTCACTTTCAACACATCACTTCACTTTTCACACACGAGCACCCCCCATCTGCATGCATGCATGTTAGGATAACCTAGCAACCCTTACTCCTTAGAGGTTTTAAACAAAAAATGGGAGGTGGGTGGCCATAACATATGGTCACCTTCCCTCTCCAAACACCCATCCGGTGCGTCTCCCTCCAATTCTAGTCAATTTTTATATTTTTATGGATAGAGTCTACATATCACAGTTCTAATCGGGTTGTTTTCTTCTCTTGTCTTGTCTTTTCCTTTCAGGGACCCTTGCCACATTTCTGCATGCCGACTGCCGAGCTCTCCTCTTCTTGCTAGCCGGAAGAAGAAAAGGGGAAACCACCGTCTCCCGCTCCCTCAGAACGCGATCACTCTTACAATCCTGCGGAGCACAGGGACCGTAAGGTAATGCTCCTGGCGATCACACACCTTAATTTCTAATCCTTCCAAATCGCTGCAGTGCTAAGACGAACGGAGAAGCCCGCTCCCGAAGTCCGCAGCAGCGGCGGGGAACATTCCGGGCGCCTACATACACATAGCCGAATCTTGAGAAGTCGTCAGTGAATGTGATGAAGTATGAGAAGCCACCTTTGGTTTGGGTGGACATGAGACCACATACATCTGAATATATTAGTTCTAAAATGTCCTTGGCACGTTCTCCATGTCCAGTAAATGGAGATTTTGCCATCTTTCCCATAAGACAGGATTCACATGTCGCAAACGATTCGTAATCGAATGTAGTTAAGTAACCATGCTTGTGCAACTTTTGCAAGCTACTTTCGCCCATGTGCCCAAGTCTATAATGCCACATGTAGGCTTGGTTCACACAATTCTTGCTCTTCTTAAGAGCATTATCAATTTGAAGATTGTAATAAGAAACATCTAAGAGATATAGACCGTTGACCAAAGATGCCGAAGCTATTGATTTATTACTATAATAAATCGAACAACTTCTATTCTCAATAGTCAACCTATATCCTATCTTGTCCAAACAAGATATTGATATGATGTTCTTTATTATACTAGGAACATAATAACAATCTTCTAATAGTAAGGAGTCTCCTGATGGAAGCCTGAGGTTTGCTGTCCCAACAACAATCGCCACAACTTTTGCGCCGTTTCCTAACCTCAATTCCACCTCGCCTTGTCTCAGCTTGCGCTTATTTGTTAGCATCTACGCATCATGACAGATATGAGAAGTACATCCGTTATCGAATACCCAAGATGTGGAGTCTCCAACTGACAAGTTGATATCTATCATATAGATATCTGAAGCTTCAGACAGCTTCACATTTCCATGAGCTTTATCGTGAAGAAACTCCTTGCAGTTCCTCTTCCAGTGACCATTATGCTTACAGGAGAAGCAGTCACCTTTTACTACTCTTTCGTCTTTGTCCTTCGATCTTTTATCGTATGCGATCATCTTTGTCTCAGAGGCATCTAATGTCAATTCAGCAGGATGATCAGCATCAAGGGTGTAGGCAATCTGCTCAGATATGAACACATTCTTTAAGTGTCTGAGCCAATTTGAGTTGATCAGGTAAGTCAAAAGGGCATCAAGTATGCCACGGAGTGGGTTATACGATGACATAATTCCCTGCAGGAGATAAATGAAATCTATTCAGTAGATGTTCAATTATTAATTTTTAAAACAAGACATGGTCTTTTGTTCAAGTTTTAACTCCCACTAATTTTCGACGGATTATATAACCCTCAGTTATACAGAACGGGAGACGCCGACAGTCTCCTAGTGGGGATCAGAATCTTAATGACTTGCAGTACAGCCTTGCTGATAGCACAACAAATTGTAATACAATCAAAAAGCACCCAACTCATGGGACTTGCAACTCCTTGCAATATCTGATCATAGCTTCTATCCCTAGAGATTTAATGGCCTTATGGATAGCACAACAAACCACTAATTCTGGTCTAAGCTAACCATCGTTACGCGACGAGCATAGATTTGTATGCAGCCCTTGTGGATAGCACAACAAAGCTACAAGGTTCCTTTACCCCGATCATATAGGCATCTAATGCCATAGCCATAGTTTCTCCTCCCAATTAAACAGGCCTTGTGGATAGCACAACAAACCTATCTAAAGTTATTCGAATCCTATGACTATAACGATGGTGGACCACGCGGTAAGTTCTTAACTACTCGCGTTACGGCTTAGAGTTTATCTAAGGGTATTTAGATAACTTTTATCTTAGTCTCTCCTAGGTGATAGTATATAAATATATCGTATATATTTACTAAATACTATACCTGCTTTAATTCATAATCAAAAGAAAAACAATGCATCACATATATGTCTAGTGTGGTCATGGATAGCACAGTGGGTTTTGTTAGTTTTAGGTGGCCTACAAGCTAATCTGACTATCTAAATCTCGTTCATTTATTAATATAATGGCATAATATTCATTATGTGTAAGTCGCATTAATTATCATTTCATAATGAAGTCCGTGAATATGTGCTATAGTGATTAGATAATGATGAGATCATACTAATGAGACTGATCACTTAAACACACATATTCTTAATTGTTCATAGTCGGAGGATATCCGAGAAGGACATCGGATATCCGGTTAGACTAGTACAGATTACTCCTACTCATATGATGAGGGTGACTAATCTCATAAGACACTTGTATGGAGACACTAAGGTGAATTTGTAGGTGCTCATTGGAGAATGAGTTCACTGAACTGATCCGACTGAATCGCTGGATGGTATTGTGCTTCACTGTCAACCAGCTTGATTCTATTGTCGCAGTTACGTGAATGGTCCTCGGACCTGAGACACCAAGGACACCTTGTCGGTGGACTTCTGTGCTTTGACCTTGGTCTACGAATCTCTAGCCACGGGATTCAAAAAATGCCAAGGATTAGGTACAGCGGAATACCGTCGACGGGAATTGTGTGTTAATAAGGAATCATTCGCTTTCGGTACTTAGAGAGAGAATGCTCCAGGAAGGATCCGCGGAAGTCCCTGGCCAGGGCGGACGATAATATCGGGAAAGAAGTTTTCCGATATTAATCAGCGGCATCGAATCCAAGTGAGTCGACCGGTTAGGGTTTGACAGCTCGCCATACCCTGAGTTGACTCGAGAGCACTGTACGAATGAAGGATTATATCCACGCGGTACTTGTCGGCGGAAAGGTTCCAAGAGTGGGTTACTTAACCCCAATACCTTCCGGGTTCACGCGGTGTTGCTTGGCACCCAACGTGATCGGTGGCCCGGTCGAATTCGATGTGCGACATCAATTCGATTGATTAATTAATTAATAAAGGGTTATTAATTGATTAATAAAGCTAGTGCGGAGTCACTGGGCTTGTTGGGCCATTAACTATGTTAGTATAAAACATAGCGAACGGGCTGAACAGGCCAAGCTGCTGCTAACCCTAGCCGCCCCTCCTCTGTTTCTCTCTCTTTCTGGCGTCCAGACAGATCTAGATCTACTCCGCCGCCTCTCTGAATCCCGTTCGACGGGAAATAGTCCGCGTGTTGCGGCGATCGTTGCGGCGACCGACGGAGGTTTCGTGGGCTGCAAAGAACGAGAAACGTGAGGATATCCGTCGCGAGGAGGATCGCGTGGACTTCGCTAGAGGTCGGGCGCTTGCACGGCTTGCGGTGTCGCACCGACGGAACCGAACGGTTGCGGATTCAAATCCGCACACGGTTAGAATCGATTATCCGATAATCGTAGTTTTTAGTTTTTCGAAATGGGAACGGATCTCCATTTTTATTTTCTTTTCCGCTGTGCGTGAGATCCGGAGAAACTCGAGAATCCAACAGTGGTATCAGAGCCAAGTTCCACTGTTTCTCGTCCGGTTTCGGTCTCCGAACTTAAAATTTCCATGTATTATTCCATGCTCAAATTTGAATATTTGCTGGATTATAGTTCATATGATGAGCTAAAGTTAATTAGATTAATTCTATTTTGCAAAATTCGAATTTTTTTTTTTATGTTCTTCGTTTGACGAAGAATGGTGGCCATTTGGGCTACGGGATTGCATCCCCAAGCGTTGGGGAGGCAGGGCCCTACAGCCTGGATCATCCGAGGGGTTGCTGGGCACCACTGGGCTGCATGGGCATCGCCGGAGAACAGGCTGCAGGTGGCCGAACAGTCGGGCCTCTCTTCTTCTTCAAAGAGTTTGAAGAAAAAACCAAAATAAAAAAAAAGGGGGCTCGGGCCTGCTCTTTGGTGACCTTTGGGCTCACCGCCGGCGAGCTCGCCGACGATGGGGACGTCTCCGGTGGCGCCTAGCGACGTCGGTAGCACCGGGGCACCGACCGCCGGCCGACGCTGCAACCCCCTGCCGCCATCTGTAACAGCAGCTAATTGGAAAGGGGCTAGAGTTTCGGGATGGGGGAGGCCGGTTCACGAACCAGTCGGGCCCTTTGGGGCCAAACCCGGTTGGACCGGGCGGGTTGGGGGGGGGGGGGGGGAGAACCGGGCTCGAGCCTGGCCGAGCCAGGGGCTCGAGCCAGGTGCCCTAATGGGTTCACCCCATTCGGTTATTTCCAATTAAGAACCCCATTTTCAATTTAATTGCCCATTTAAAATGAATTAAAATTTTATTTTAATTTTAATAGATTCAAAAGTGTTTTGTAATTTAAATTGGGCTTACTAATGATTTATGAATCACTTTTATTAACATTTAGTTGTTAGTTGATTAATATAAATTGTTAGTTTAATGGTTAAACTAATAATTAATTTTAATAAAACTAATTTAATAGTTAAATTAGTAATTAATAATTATTAGTCTAACAGTTAGATTACTAATTATTATTTCAACTAATTATTAATTAATATCTAAGTTAATTGTTAATTTAAGAGTTAAATTAATAATTAACTTAGATAACTAATTTAAGTGTTAGTCTTTAATTATTAATTGTTAGTTATTAATTTAAGGGTTAAATTAATGATTAACATTAATCTTATAATCTAATTGTTAGATTAGTAATTTTATTAATTAATTTAAGTTAATAGTTAATTAAGTGTTAAGTTAACAATTAATTTTAAATTAACTAATCTAATTGGTAGATTATAGTTGTTAATTAATTAGTGTTAATTAATAATTTAAGTGTTAAATTACTAATTAACTAATCTAAGAGTTAGATTACTAGTTAATTAATAATTAGAGTTAATTAATAATTTAAGTGTTAAATTGTTAATTAACTTTGATGGACTAGTCTAAGAGTTAGATTAGTCTTTAATAGTCTAATTGTTAGATTATTAATGGGGTTTAATCTAAGTATTAGATTATTAGAATTGTTCTAATTTGCATGGAATAATATGGAATTATTAATTCGGAGTGTGTGCACATGTGATGTGTGTTTATTGCTTTTAAATTTTGATCTAACTGCATGTGAAGTTAATAAATGAGTTTTTCGAAATTCAAATACCAATTTTGATTGGATCCCTGCTTTTTGAAAGGCAAATTTATTTATTTTGAAAACTCTTTTATTTTAGCCATGTGATGCGCTATATCATGTGTGGATGTTTAAAACACACTGTGGTCATGGATATGTACTTAATTAATTATTCATGTAATGAATGGATTGCGTGGATCGTAGATGTATGATTGTTTATTAATTGTTAATAAATAGAGATCTGCGTATCTCTCACTCTCTCATACTCTGATGTACTTCTACCTTCCTCTCTCTTGTACTCGCCATAAGGCCTTCTTCAATTTACTTGTAATTTTAGAATTAATGTAATCTGATCGAGGCAGCCGAGCAAGGAGCGAGGACGATCCACAACTGCAACTAGGAAGGCGAAAAGATGGAGATCTCTTGCCTATGTGTTTGTAGGTTTATCTAATGTAAATGTTATGTTAGATTGTGTGTGCATTTGACTGTTGGCTCCAGTCAAACCCACTGTGCTATCCATGACCACACCAAAGACATGTATGTGATGCATTATTTTCTTTTGATTATGAATCAAAGCAGGTATAATATTCAGTAAATATATACGATATATTTATATACTATCACCTAGGAGAGACCAAGATAAAAGTTATCTAAATACCCTCAGATAAACTCTGAGCCGTAACGCGAGTAGTTAAGAACTTACCGTGTGGTCCACCATCGTTATAGTCATAGGATTTGAATCACTTTAGGCAGGTTTGTTGTGCTATCCACAAGGCCTGCTTAATTGGGAGGAGAAACTATGGCTATGGCATTAGATGCCTATATGATCGGGGTAAAGGAACCTTGTAGCTTTGTTGTGCTATCCACAAGGGCTGCATACAAATCTATGCTCGTCGCGTAACGATGGTTAGCTTAGACCATAATTAATGGTTTGTTGTGCTATCCACAAGGCCATTAAATATCTGGGGACCGAAGCCATGATCAGATATTGCAAGGAGTTGCAAGTCCCATGAGTTAGGTGCTCTTTGATTGTATTATTGTTTGTTGTGCTATCCACAAGGCTGTAGTGCAAGTCATTGAGATTCTGATCCCTACTAGGAGACTGTCGGTGTCTCCCGTTCTGTATAACTAGGGGTTATACAGTCCGTCGAAAATTAGTCTGAGTTAAACTTGAACAAAAGACCATATATTGTTTTAAATTTTAATAATTGAACATCTGCTAAATAGATTTTACTTATCTTCTATAGGGAAATATGTCGTCGAATAACCCACTCTGTGGCATACTTGATGCCCTTTTGACTTACCTAATCTACTCGAATTGGTTCAGAAACCTGAAGAATGTCTTCAGATCTAAGCACATTGACTTTGTCCTTGGAGCTGATCCTCTTGCTGATTCGGCATTGGATGCTCCTGAAGCAGAGATGACAGCTAACGATAAAAGATCGAAGGACAAAGGCAAAAGAGTAGTGAAGGGTGACTGCTTCTACTATAAGCAGTATGGTCACTGGAAGAGGAACTGCAAGGAGTTCATTAACGATAAATCTCATGGAAAGGTGAAGCTGTCTGAAACTTCAGATCTCTATATGATAGATATTAACTTGTCAGTTAGAGATTCCACATCTTGGGTATTAGATACCGGATGTGCTTCTCATATCTGTCATGATGCGCATATGCTGACAAGTAAGAACAAGCTGAGACAAGGCGAGGTGGAATTGAGGCTAGGAAACGACGCAAAAGTTGCGGCAATTGCTGTTGGGACAGTGAACCTCAGACTTCCATCAGGAGACGCCTTACTATTAGAAGATTGTTATTATGTTCCTAGCATAATAAAGAACATTATATCAGTATCTTGTTTGGACAAGATGGGATATAGGTTGTCTATTGAGAATACAAGTTGTTCGATTTATTATGGTAATAAATCAATAGCTTCGGCATCTTTAGTCAACGGTCTATATCTCTTGGATGTTTCTTATTACAATCTTCATATTGATAATGCTCTTAAGAAGAGCAAGAATTGTGTGAACCAAGCCTACATGTGGCATTGTAGACTTGGGCACATTGGCGAAAGCAGGTTGCAAAAGTTGCATAAGCATGGTTATTTAACAACATTCTATTATGAATCATTTGCAACATGCGAATCCTGCCTTATGGGAAAGATGGCAAAATCTCTATTTACTGGACATGGAGAACGTGCCAAGGATATTCTGGAACTAATACATTCGGATGTTTGTGGTCCTTTGTCCACCCAAGTCAAAGGTGGCTACTCATACTTCATCACGTTCACCGATGACTTCTCAAGATTCGGCTATGTTTACTTAATGAAGTACAAGTCGGAAGCATTTGAGAAGTTTAAGGAGTTCAAGAATGAGGTAGAGAAGCAGTTAGGAAAGAGTATTAAAGCTCTTCGATCAGATCGAGGAGGAGAATACTTGAGTACTAATTTCACATAATTCTTAAAGGATAATAGTATCCTTTCTCAGCTAACCCCTCCATATACACCATAGATGAATGGTGTATCAGAAAGGAGGAATCGCACCTTGTTGGACATGGTGTGATCCATGATGAGCTTTTCGGAATTACCAGTGTCCCTCTGGGGGTATGCTCTAGAGTCAGCAGCATACCTACTGAATAGAATACCCAGCAAGTCTGTGGCCTCTACTCCATATAAGATATGGAAAGGCAGGAAACAAGAATTTAAACATGTTAAAGTTTGGGGTTGCCCTGCTCATGTAAAGAGGCATGATCCAGATAAGTTGGAATCACGAACTGATAAATGCAGGTTTATGGGATATCCAAAGGAAACCTTTGGATACTATTTTTACCATCCTAGTGAACAAAAGATGTTCATCGCCAGGAAAGTTGTCTTCCTGGAAGAGGAATACCTTCTCCAGGAAAACAGTGGGAATAAAATAGTACTGGAAGAGGTTCCAGATCCCCAAACAGCTGCATTATCATCAGATGAGATATCAGTTCCTAAATATGTTCAGGTACACACACATGAGCCTCGTAGATCTGGTAGATTACCTAGACTACCCGAACGATATGTGGGACATATCGTTGAAGGTGAGTCTAAGGTAGAATATAATGAGGATGATGATCCTAAAACCTACGAGGAGGCCATAGAAGGCCTAGAAGCTGGAAAATGGCGACAAGCCATGAACTCAGAAATCCAGTCCATGTACACCAACCAAGTTTGGAACTTGGCGGACTTGCCCGAGGGTATTGTACCCATCGGTTGCAAGTGGATCTTTAAGCGAAAGATCGGTGTTGATGGACGGATCGACACTTATAAGGCTAGGTTTGTGGCAAAAGGATATCGTCAAAGGCAAGGAATTGACTATGACGAGACTTTCTCACCAGTTGTCATAATAAAGTCGATCAGAGTTCTACTCGCCATAGCTGCACATTTTGATTATGAAATCTGGCAAATGGATGTGAAGACTGCCTTCCTCAATGGTAATCTTGAGGAAGAGGTGTATATGATGCAACCAAAAGGTTTCACATCCAAAGAATCTCCAGATAAAGTGTGCAAGATTCAGAGGTCCATTTATGGACTGAAGCAGGCTTCCCAGAGCTGGAACATAAGATTTGACGAGGCTGTCAAGTCTTATGACTTCATTAAGAATGAAGATGAGCCTTGTGTGTATAAGAAGACCAGTGGGAGTACATTCACTTTTCTAGTTCTTTACGTAGATGACATACTACTCATTGGGAATGATGTAGCTATGATGTCATCAGTAAAGATCTGGCTGTCGAAAAACTTCTCCATGAAGGATTTGGGAGAAGCATCCTACGTATTGGGAATACGGATCTATAGAGATAGATCAAAGAGGATGCTTGGAATGACCCAATCCTTGTACGTAGATACCATAGTCAAAAGGTTTGGCATGGAAAATTCCAAGAAAGGTCTCATACCGATGAGACATGGAATTAATCTCTCAAAGGAGTAGTCTCGTAAGACTCCTGATGAGAGGGCATTCATGGATAGAATACCTTATGCCTCTGCCATAGGATCTATCATGTATGCCATGCTATGTACACGGCCTGATGTTGCATTTGCTCTAAGTGTTACGAGCAGATTTCAGGCTGATCCAAGCGAAGGGCACTGGAAGGCAGTGAAATGTATCCTTATGTACTTGAGAAGAACTAAGGATATGTTTCTTGTCTATGGAGGAGGTGACTTGAAACTGCGAGGCTTTACTGACTCGAGTTTCCAGTCGGATCCAGATGATAGCAAGTCTACATCTGGATTCGTGTTTACTTTGAATGGAAGCGCAGTGTGCTGGAAGAGTTCCAAGTAAGTAACCACTGCAGATTCGACGACTGAAGCTGAGTACATCATTGCAGCTGAAGCCGCTAAGGAAGCAGTGTGGTTGAATTAATCACCGACCTCGGCATAGTTCCCAGCATCTCTGAGCTTGTTCCACTATTGTTTGACAACAATGGAGCAATTGCGCAAGCAAAAGAGCCACGGTCTCATTAGAAATCGAAGCATATTCTGAGGCGCTTTCACCTTATCAGAGAGATCATACCCAGATGAGATGTAGTAGTGGAAAGAGTTCCATCCGTCGACAATGTAGCAGATCCACTAACAAAGCCGTTGGCTCAAATTGTGTTTGAGCGTCACCTAGAGTCGATAGGCTTATTGTATAAAGGTGATTGGCTTTAGTCCAAGTGGGAAATGTTTAGTTTTAGGTGGCCTACAAGCCAATCTGACTATGTAAATCTCGTTCATTTATTAATATAATGGCATAATATTCATTATGTATAAATCGCATTAATTATCGTTTCATAATGAAGTCCGTGAATATGTGCTATAGTGATCAGATTATGATGAGATCATACTAATGAGACTGATCACTTAAACACACACATTCATAATTGTTCCTAGTCAGAGGATATCCACGAAGGACATCGGATATCCGATTAGACTAGTATTGATTACTCCTGCTCATATGATGAGGGTGACTGATCTCTTAAGTCACTTGTGTGGAGACACTAAGGTGAATCTGTAGGTGCTCATTGGAGAATGAGTTCAATGAACTGATCCAACTGAATCGCTAGATGGTATTGTACCTCACTGTTAACCAGCTTGATTCTATTGTCGCAGTTGCGTGGATGGTCCTCGGACCTGAGACACCAAGGACACCTTGTCGGTGGACTCCTGCGCTTTGACCTTGGTCTACGAATCTCTGGCCACGGGATTCTAAAAACGCCAAGGATTGGGTACAGCGGAATACCGTCGAAGGGAATTGTGTGTCAATAAGGAATCATTCGCTCTCGGCACTTAGAGAGAGAATGCTCAAGGAAGGATACGCAGAAGTCCCTGGCTAGGGCACACGATAATATCGGGAAAGGAGTTTTCCGATATTAATCAGCGGCATCCAATCCAAGTGAGTCGACCGGTTGGAGTTTGACAGCTCGTCGTACCCTGAGTGACTCGAGAGTATTGTACCAATGAAGGATTATATCCATGCGGTAACTGTCGATGGAAAGGATCTAAGAGTGGGTTACTTAACCCCAATACCTTATGGGTTCACGCGATCGGAGGTCCGGTCGAATTCGATGTGCGACATCAATTCGATTGATTAATTAATTAATAAAGGATTATTAATTGATTAATAAAGTCAGTGAGGAGTCACTGGGCTTGTTGGGCCATTAACTGGACTAGTACTTGGGCCTAGAGGGTCACACGCAAATGATTCTCAAGGCGATGGATAAATAAGTGGGTTTTATACAAACCGGAGGTTTTTATGAAAAATCACGCGGTTAGTATAAAACATAGTGAACGGGCTGAGCAGGCCAAGCTGCTGCTAACCCTAGCCACCCCTCCTCTATTTCTCTCTCTCTCTGGCGTCCAGACAGATCTAGATCTGCTCCGCCACCTCTTCGAATCCCGTTCGACGGGAAATAGTCCACGCGTTGCGGCAATCGTTCCGGCGACTAGCGGAGGTTTCGTGGGCTGCGAAGAACGAGAAACGTGAGGATATCTGTAGCGAGGAGGATCGCGTGGACTTCGCTAGAGGCCGGGCGATTGCGCGGCTTGCGGTGTCGCACCGACGGAACTGAACGGTTGCGGATTCGAATCCGCACACGGTGAGAATCGATTATCCGATAATCGTAGTTTTTAATTTTTTGAAACGAGAATGGATCTCCGTTTTTATTTTATTTTTCGCTGCGCGTGAGATCCGGAGAAACTCGAGAATCCAATAGGTTTGAGTGGAGCCAACAGTGCACACACATTCTAACATAACATTTACATTAGATAAACCTGCAAACACATAGGCAAGAGATCTCCATCGTATCGCCTTCCTGGTTGCAACTGTGGATCGTCCTCATTCCTTTATCAGTTGCCTCGATCAGATTACAATAATTCTAGAATTACATGTTATTAGAAGAGAGCCTTATAGCGAGTACAAGAGAGTGGGAGGTAGAAATACATCGGAGAATGAGAGAGGGAGAGACACGTAGATCTCTATTTATTAACAATTCAATAAACATCTATCATTCATCCACGATCCACACAAACACATTATTCATCACATGAATAATTAAATAAGTGCATATCCATTACCAGGGTGTGTTTTAAACATCCCACACATGATTCAGCGCATCATATGGCTAAAATAAAATAGTTTTCAAAATGTATAATGTTGGCTTTCAAAAAGCTAGGATCCAATCAAAATTGGCATTTAAATTTCGAAAACACTTTTAATTAACTTAATCGTGCAATCAAAACAAATTTAAAAGCATAAAACACACATCACATGTGCACACACTCTGAATTAATAAATTCCAGATTATTCCATGCAAATTAGAACACTTCTAATAATCAATCTAACAATTAGATTGAAACCCCATTAATAATCTAACAATTAGACTATTAATGACTAATCTAACTCTTAGACTAGTCCAATAAAGTTAATTAATAATTTAACACTTAAATTAATAATCAATCATAATTACTTATTAACTACTAACCTAATACTTAGATTAGTCAATTAATGTTAATTATTAATTTAACTCTTAAGCCAATAATTAACACTAACTAGTTAATAATTAATTAATCTAACTTTTAGATTAGATAATTAAAGTCATTATTAATTTAACTATTAAATTAATAACAACAATAATTAATCAGGGATTACTAATTTAACATTTAAATTAGTCATTGAATTAATTATTAATTTAACCTTTTAAATTAATAACTAACTCATTAATTAATAATTGGAAGAATTAATAATTAATATTTTAACACTTAAATTATTAACTATTAATCACTAATCTAATTGTTAGATTACTTAAATAAAGATTAATTATTATTTAATAATTAAACTAATAATTAACTTTAATTAATATTCTCCAATCATTAATTAACTAATGATTCAAAATCATGAATGCCCAAATAATAAAACTGATAATAATTTAAACTTTAAAACAATTTTAAATTTTAAATTAAAAACCAATCTAATTATTTCAAATGGGCTAATCGGGGTTTTAAAAGGGGTTTAATAAAGTTTATGAAATGGGAAACATAACATGGCTCAGCCGCTTGGGTGGCTGAGCCACTGGGGCCGGGCCCTAGCTAAGCCAGGGCTCGGACCAGGCAAGCGCCTGGCTCGGGTTTGGCCCGGTCAGGCCCTGGACCCAGTCCGGCCGGTCCGACCGGCACGGGACCGGGTCCAACCCTCTGCTTCGCCCCCCTCCTTCTCAACAGAACCCTAACTGCAACCCCTTTCTTTGCAGGAACTGGGCGTCGGGAGGGAGGCGTTGCAGCGCCATCGCCGGCCGGCGACCAGCGTCGCCAGGCCCCCGCCAGCATCGCCCCAGCTCTGGCGACACGCCCGGCGCCGGTAGGGCCGCCGGTGGCCTCCGGTTGGGGTGCATTCCAAGCCCAAGAATCCCCAAAAAAAATCTGGTTTTTCACAGGTCAAAACCGATTTAGGGCTTGAATTTATAGCCCTCCAAGGGCACTCCGGCGGCGGTATTGGTGACCGGTGGACAGTGGTGACTATTCTCAGGGGATCCGGGATCTATGCCCGACATCCCAACACTTGGGAAGCGTGTACGAAGTCGCCGAAAAGCCCCGGTTCATCATCTTATGAAGAACACCATAACACCCCAAATAAAATCCGAAAAATCACAGGAAAATAATCAAATTATTTGTGTTCATCTTATGAACACTATTCCGTCATTTTAATCGGATTAAACGCATGGAATAACTCATGAAAAATTAATTTGGAGATCGAAACGGGACGAGAAATAGTGGAACCTGGCTCTGATACCACTGTTGGGTTCTCAAGTTTCTTCGGACTGCTCACGCAGCGGAAATAAAATAAAAACAACGATCCATTTTTCCCGTTTCGAATAAATAAAAATCGAAATAATCCTTCATTGATGTCGCACATTGAATTCAATCGGGCCTCCAATCACGTTGGGTGCCAAGCAACACCGCATAAACCCGGAAGGTATCGGGGTTAAGTAACCCACTCTTGGAACCTTTCCGCCGACAGTTACCGCGTGGATATAATCCTTCATTCGTACTATGCTCTCGAGTCAACTCAGGGTACGGCGTGCTGTCAAACCCTAACCGGTCGACTCACTTGGATTGGATGCCGCTGATAATATCGGAAAACTCCTTTCTCGATATTATCGTCCGCCTTGACCAGGGACTTCCGTGCATCCTTCCTAGAGTATTCTCCCTCTAAGTACCGAGAGCGAATAATTTCTTATTGACACACAATTCCCTTCGACGGTATTCCGCTGTACCCAATCCTTGGCGTTTTAGAATCTCGTGGCTAGAGATTCGTAAACCAAGGTCAAAGCACAGAAGTCCACCGACAAAGTGTCCTTGGTGTCTCAGGTCCGAGGGCCATCCACGCAACTGCGACAATAGAATCAAACTGGTTGACAGTGAGGTACAATACAATCCAGCGATTCAGTCGGATCAATTCAGTGAACTCATTCTCGAATGAGCACCTACAGATTCGCCTTAGTGTCTCTACACAAGTGACTTATGAGATCAGTCACCCTCATCATATAAGCAGGAGTAATCTGTACTAGTCTAACCGGATATCCGATGTCCTTCTCGGATATCCTTCGACTATGAACGATTAAGAATATGTGTTTAAGTGATCAGTCTCATTAGTATGATCTCATCATAATCTGATCACTATAGCACATATTCACGGACTTCATTATGAAACGATAATTAATGCGATTTACACATAATGAATATTATGCCATTATATGAATAAATGAACGAGATTTACATAGTCAGATTGGCTTGTAGGCCACCTAAAACTAACACCACGTAGGCGCCACGTGGGTTGGTTTTGGGCCGCGAGAGTACGACCCCGGTCATATCGTCTGAATGGCGTCTTGCATGGTTGACGCCATTCAGAGTACGGCCCTGATGTGTCAATGTACGACCCATCCTGTCGTCTGAATGACGTCGGGCTTGGACGACGCGTTTTACCTAGTTTCAGTTTGACCCCGCGAACCCTCTCTCGTTTCCCTCATTTTCTCCTTTCCTCTCTCTCTCCTCTCTTCCCTCCGAACCTCCAGCGCCTCTTTCACCCTCTCCTTCCTTTCCTCTCCCCATTCCTCCTCTCCCTCCACTCCATCAACCTCCTAACTTCCTCCACTACCACCACCGCTTCCTCCGCGGCGCATTTCTCTCTGGACGGCGGTTAACGTCCCAGTGGAGTAACGACGTCCACGGTGGTACCGGCGGCGGCGTGTGGTGACGCGGTTCAGCGACTTGGAGCTCGGAGGAGTTCGAGTAACCGGTAGGGTGACGATCCTCGCGATGTTTTGTTTAAAACCATGTTTTCCCGCTTTGAAGCATGTTTAGGGGATTTTTGGGGTGAAAATGCTAATCCTATAGAATGTGGAATTGTGGGCTTTTAATGGGGATTTAGGTTCTCCTCCTCCTCGACTATAGAATGTGGAATTGTGGGCTTTTAATGGGGATTTAGGTTCTCCTCCTCCTCGATTTTGTGTTGTTTTTGTACAATTTGGTGGAGCAATCCCACCTTGTGAATTAGGGTAAGGCGGTGGGAGAACCTGCATGTGAGGGTTAAATGGCGTCGGGGAACAGCGACGCCTTTTTAAAAGGCGGCTTCCACCCACGACGCGATTTATCCCAAATAACAGACTCTGTCTTCTGGATTGAATAGCGTCCAGGGACAACGAAACCATTTAAATGGCGACCACTTTGAACGACGCATTTTAGGCCATCTTCTGAGGCCATATTTCACATGGACCAGTTTAGGAGACTTGAATGACGTCGGTCTTGGGCGACGCGATTCAATACAGAATCTCATTAATTCCTGCAATTAACATGTGTTTACATTGTTAGATAGTTTGGTTAATTGCATGCTTGAAATCATAGTCGAAGATGATGAATTCTACGTGATCGGATCGCACCGTGTTGCATTTTCTGCAATCGTGGGCCTAGAGTGATAGTTGTTAGCGCTTAGGTACCCCGTGTCGGTGTTGGAGTGACACGGCGCCGGTGTGGAAGTGGTGGGGTGACGCCTAGAGAGAGGGTCACTTGGTGTACCCCGGGATATAGCTAGTACCGGTGTGGGAGTGGTACATTCGGAGTGTCACTTGTGCTGGGGGAAGTAGAACCACCTGTAGCCTGTCAGGCCGGAGTAGCCAGCGCGCTATTCGAGGGGTTACTGTTTGGTCTCAGCGGGTTAGTGTTTTCTGCGTCCGGCCGTATGGTTTACGTGTTTAGCCGAGACGCTGGTTGTGGTCCCATGACGGAATGGTTTCAGAGTTATGCATGTTACATTTTAAATGCATGTGTTTTATATCGAAATTTGGGAATTGTGTTTACTGCTTTACTTATTTAAATTACCTATATTTGTGTATTGCACTTGTGGGTGTGTGAGTGGGTGGTGGGGATCGAAGGATCCCTACTGAGTCTTTTTCGATGAGACTCACCCCGTGCGGTTTTCAGGTGAGGGTTCTAGACAGGCGTAGCGAGAAGAGTGTTGCCTTAGGTTGCGCGCCAGTAGCCGCTGTTCCGGGGTATGCCCCGATGTAGTTGTTATTTTCTTTTCTGGCCTGTACGCTTAATTCTTTCTATTCTATTGGAATATGTAATTAATTGCTGAGTCAAGTCGAATTGTAATAATTTTTTATTTATGTACTTCCTTTACAATTCGATGTGATGTGAATGTTTAGCTTAGTTTATTATTTATTTCCCAGACTTATCAAGATCTTGATTTGGCTCCAAATTAATGATTCGGTACCCATTTAGTAATCGGATCCCCGATTATATGGTGGCGGGTCATTACAGGTACAACAAGCCCGATGAACAAGAAGGAATTCCTTGCTTTTGGGGACTTATGGAGGTCTTAACACAAACCACTCTAGTCTGATCAAGGGACCAACCCAATTAGAGAGAGGTGAAGATGCTAAGAAAAGTATTCCTATGGGGGGGGAGGGGGGGGGGTGTTAGCCCCAATACAAATGACCTACGGCCTGGATGGCATCTAATGTATGATAAGATAAATATAAGTAACAATCAAACCAAGAATCTGATTGCTAATGACCAAAAGAAGAAACTGCTTGAATCGCGTCGCTGTTCACCGACGCTATTCAATCCAGTAGCTTCTTCTGTTCACAGAAGCTTGAGCAGCACGCAGACAGGAAAAAAACATCTAAACGGCGTCTGTGAGAGGTGATGCTTTTTTAATGGCATTGCTGTTCACCGACGCTATTCGGGGCGCAAAAGCTATAAACAGAAAATAATATTGACGCAATCCCCTCCCAAGTTATCAAAGGAAAGAAATAACTAGTCAGATCATGCAAAACTTAGCTTTTAACAGACTTATTATCATGTAAACAAACATAGAACTCAATCAAACATACACTCTTCCTATCACGCTCACAATCTTTTAATTGACCAAAGGAGGGCAAAATCTTGCCACAAAGGGATGTGCATGTAGTGCACATTGGGATGAACGTAACCAAACTCACCAATTGGTGAAAAACGTGCCCAAGGGACACAAGTGGTGCACCGTTGGTGTCCGATGATAAAAGCAAGAACAAAATATTTAAAAGACGGCATGACTAGGTCCCACCATAATCGCCAAAAAGCTATGGGTGCTCAAATTAGGTGTGTGACATTCATGAATTTCATGTTGTTTATATGAATAGTAAAACTATTAAAAATTAAAGAAAATATGATCGCCATAAACTATAAAGTTTCAAAGAAAGATTGATCGCTTAGCTTTTCAAATTTGGGAGATGTTGAGTCCTTGATTCCCTTCCTTTAGCTGGCCAAAGAAAAAAATCCCTTTTTGTTGATGTTCTTGCTTTTGATTTCTTGATAGTTATTCATTTGAATCTCTTTCTTTTTCCTTCTTTGTACCTTGTAAGATCAAATAAAGAAAGAATCTAATTAGAACTAGAGTAGGATAGTATCTATTCTAATAATAAATTTAAACATGTAACTAAACTAATCTACTCGCTTGATTGATGCTCTTTAAACCCCTATAAGCATGTGGGTACGAAAATATGGGTCTATGTGTGAACATGGAGTGATGATAATGATGGGCTAAGGAAAACAATGATGAATAAACTATATGAATTAATGAAAAGCTAGAACGGAATGAAGGAAAGAAAATGGTTGGTTGGCTCCTCCATAGACTTTGTCTTCAAGAGCTTCAAAGGATGAAGAGGATGAAGAAGAAGAAGCCTTGGATGAAGCTCCTCTTGCTATCCATGTTTTTCTCCTCTAAAGCCTTCAAACACCTTGCTTGAAACTTCAAATTCTTCAATGGCCAACCTTTTTCAAAGGTCCAAAGGGTATTGTATTTATAAGAATAGGTTTATGAGTGTTTAGGGCTTCAAAAGGACTCTCTCCCGTAGTCGGACTTACCTTGGACGAGCATGAAGGAGTTAGCAACCTTCTCAACTTTGAAAACCGGATTATCTCGACCAAATCATATTTATTAGGAAACTCCCAAATCGTGTCGCCCATACGGGACGCCATTTGACTAATTAAAACGGCCAAAATAGAAAGAAAACCGAAATACATTAGGAAACCTAAATCGCGTCTCCTAAGGGCGACGTGCTTTAGATAATTAGAAAATTAATTCGAATTAAAAATTGTAAACCCAAACATATTAGGACTTAAATGGCGTCTTCCTATGGCGACGCTATTCAGTTAATCTATCTAAATTTAGGAATTTAATTCCAAACTGATTTCGGCTAGGAATCTATATGGCGTCGTTCAAAGGTGGCGCTAATTAAAAAATTCTGAAAAAAATAATAAAAATTAATTAATGATTACAAATCAGACCATTTTGGGGCATTATAATTATGACATGAAATTTACTCAAAATGAAGTCAAAATCAGTGCGTCTACAGTTAGGACTTAGTGAAACTCCAAAGTGAATTTCTAGCTTCATTTTCTTTTCTTTGAAATATTCCTGCACTCAAAGTTATTTAGTAATTTAATGCAAATAGATAAACAACATGAAATAATTAGCAACCATGTAATTTCGGGAATTGCAGAGATTTATTAAACGGCGTCGTTCTGTACGGACATCATTTGAATGACGTCGCGTAAGGTCGACGTGTTTCACGTTATCGAAACAACAACTTTCTTACTCCAATCCGAACTCAGCTTTCCTTACTCCTGATAGAATTGGGTAGTCTCAAAGCCAATCATTATACATTCTAGTTTGAAATATTAATAAAGGCAATCATTTCTTCATTTATAGTTCTCACAAATTAACTATCGTAATGAAGGTTCATAGACAAGTATATAGGATATTAAATCATGATGAGATCATGATAGTTAGATCAATATTCTTAGTCACTTATCATAAACAGCTCCCGATCATAGGATATTTGAATTGGACATTATCCGATAAGATCGACACAGGTTATTTCTGCTCATGTGATGAGGGTCAATGATCTCACATTCACTTGTGTGGTGACACTATGACAAACTTGTGGGTGCTCATTAGAGAATGAGTTCACTGAACAGATCCGAATTAGAATTCCTGGATGGTCATTATACCTAATAGTCAACCAGGGAATTCAATCATTGCAGTAGCACATTTGGTCCTTTGACCTGAGTCATCAATGATACCTTGCTTGTAGACCATTGTGACTTGATTATCTGGCTTGTGGACTTTAACCATTAAGTCCACGATAGTCACTCTCTTAGACACAGTGGAAAGCCTGCGAAGGTAATTGAGTGAACAACAGGGAATCACTCACTCTTGGTATGCGACTGGAGAGAGAATGTCCTATGGATGTGTACACAGAAATCCCTGGCCAGGGTCAACTGAAAGAGATGTCTTTCTATAAGTTAACTGAGTACTGGAATCCAGCTAAATAATGCGATAAACGATTTTACTGTAAAACCATACCCTTGCGTTATTGGGACATTAGATGAGTGAAGGATTTTATCTGTGCGGTATCTGCAGACGGAAAGGTTTAAATAAAGGGAACAATATCCCTTATATCTTCTGGGATCATGAGGTAGTGTTTGGTGCCGTTCATGGTCAGAAGGTCAAGTGGATTAATCATCGGATGATAAACCACTTATTTATTGAATTAATTATTTAACATATGATGTTTAAATAATAATTAATAAATACTAAACTTTAGAATTAGTTCTAAGTTTAGTGAGCCTGAAACCAAACTGCTATATGAGCCTAGAGGGTCACACACATAAGAGTTCTCGTAGGATGGTGAGAGATGTTAAATATTATATTTATCTGGGTTTTTGTGAAAAGCCGTAGGATAAACATGAATATTTAAAAGGAGAATTATCCAAGGCCAAGCTCTTGGATAATCATGAGAAATAAACCTTGTGCGTATCTATTATTAGTATAAAAGAAGGCCCAGGGGGTGGTGTACGTACACAACAAGCCTAGAGTTTTTCTCTCTCCTCTCTCTCTCTCCCTATCTCTCCCTTGAAGAAGATCCTTCTCTCTTCTCAACTGCATGGTGGATTTGAGATCGGGTTGAAGTAATCAAGCCAAGGAGGAAATCGCGTCTGCGTCGGGAGCTCGTGTGGATACCTTTGGAGGTCGTGCGCATGCGCAATTACCGAAACGGTTGAATCCACGGGAGATTCGAAACCCCGCAAAGGTGAAGAACAGTTCTTCTCGGTTATTTTATTTTGTCCCAACAATCGATACGAGGAATTGTTTTTATTTTCTGTTGCATTCCAGCGATTCCTTACAATGGTATCAGAGCCAGGTTGCTAGTTCGATCGAAAAATGGCATCATTTTTCGTGTTTACTTTGGTTATGCATGTTAAACGTGTATTGTACACGTTTTTGGGCGAAGATAAGCTGTTATCTTCCTCACGCCATGCGTACAACAGAGAGAGGAAACCGGAGGCCATGCAAGGCTTAATTTTTGCATGGCCGGAGGGGCACGTCCGGCGACGTGCTTAAGGGCTGCCGGCGACGTGAGACGGCGCCATAGGGGCCGGCCACAGCCCCGCCGCCGATCGCTTCGGCCGGCGCCGGCCCCCCCTCGCCGGACGAGCGGCGAACCAGGCGCGCTCCCCCCCTCAAACCCTAACGGGCGACGGGGGAGGACGGCGTGTGGGCCATCGGATCGCCCGCCTGGGTCCAGGTGACCTGCTCACGACCCGGACCGGGTCCATACCCGACCGCCCCTTACCAGACCCATTAAGCCCTTTTAAAACCCATTTAGCCCATTTAGAAATTATTTAACCCATTTTTGCAGTTTTTAAATTTTGTTTAAACTGTAAAAAATTAATTAACAGATTATTAAATTGTTTAATTAACTGTTAGTTAGATTTAGAGGGTTTAAATTTTATGGGGTATTTTGCTAATTATTTAAAATAGTTTTAAATTGTTAACTTGATTCCCTATTAACATAATTAAGTTAAGAATTTGATTTTTTGACTTAATTATCATTGCATAACTTGAAATTTCTTATTGTTCAAATTGTTTGAGCATGTGTGAAGTTAACTAAATAGTTTAATTAATTTAATTATCAATAATGTTGTGTATGTTGTTGATATACTTGTAATAAATGTTATTTCTAAAACCCAATAGTATTATATTTTTTTTTATAAAAATTAATACCAACAATAATTATCTGATAAATATTTAATGCATTTGATGTATTGTGTTAGATGGTGGGATGATCATAGATGGGATGATCATGGACTTAGTTTAATCATGTGATTGTTATTATGGTTGAATGTGATGTATAATTTAATTGGTCTTTTTAAATAGGACCTATATGTCCTCTTCTCTCTTAATCTAAATGTATGTTCTATCTTCCCCAAAGTTTGTACTCCCCTTGCTAAGATCAAGGTTTTAAATCATATAGTGTACATTAGTGGACCTACGAGTTCTATATTCATGTAATTTTTGTGGATTAAGTTATTGAGGACAGGATCTTCTGAAGACACCTCTGGAGGATGGACTCGCGTCAAATGGAACCTATATTGCTGGATTCACCATAGGATCTCATTATGGATCATCGTTTGGTTCTGATGATTCCATAATAGAATTAGTAGTCCATGATCATCCTAATTTATTTTCTACATATATGTGATATCTGTGAAGTGTGCTATTAGATAGATATTTCATTTAAGTATATATGATACTTCAAATCGAAATATTATTAATAGAATTATTTTATAAAATTAACGCAAATAATCTCTTTTAAAATTTTAAGTTGTAACGTGAGATATTAAGAATATTCTACGTAACCCACCATCATTATAGATCCTAGATTGATTTTTATTTCAAATGGATTTGTTGTGCTACCACGAGATCTATTTGACTTAGAGATCAATTAACTGTCTAAACATAATGATGTCATCTTAGAGAGGTGAATAAATGATGTAATTTTGTTGTGCTACCACAAGGATTACACCATGAATTCATGCTATCTTCGTAATGATAGATTAACTTTGTAAGGATTGAGGTTTCGGATCCAGTTATAGGGTCATTTTCGGGGTCAGAACTCTTAGTTTGGGCCCTGGTGGGGCTAGGGCTTAGTTTCTCGATGCGGTTCAAACGACGTCCAGAAATACGGACGTGTTTTAGGCTGTGCCACGTGGGCTGGCTTTGGGGCGTGAGAGTACGGCCCCGGTCTTATCGTTTGAATGGCATCATGTATGGACGACGCCATTTATAGTACGGCCCTAGTTTGTCAGTGTACGGACCGGACTTGTCATCTGAATGACGTCGGGCTTGAACGACGCGTTTTTCCCAGTTTTTGTTTGACCCCGCGAACCCTCTCTCCTTTCCCTCATTCTCTCCTTTCTCTTCTCTCTCCTCTCTTCCCTTAGACTCTCCAGTGCCCCTTTCCCCCTCCCTTTCCTTTCCTCTCTCCATTCCTCCTCTCCCTCCACTCCATTAACGTCCCAACTTCCTCCACTACCACCACTACTTCCTCCGCGGCGCATTTCTCTCCGGACGGTGGCCGACGTCCCAGTGGAGTAACGGCATCCACGGCGGTACCGGCGGTGGCGTGTGGTGAGGTGGGTTGGCGGCTTGGAGCTAGGAGGAGTTTGAGTAACCGGTAGGGTGACGATCCCCGTTGTATTTTATTTAAAACCATGTTTTTCCTGCTTTGGAGCATGTTTAGGGGGTTTTTGGGGTGAAAACACTAATTGCCTGAAATGAGAAATTAGGGGTTTTTAATGGGTATTTAAGTTCTTCTCCTCCTCCTCCACTTTGTGATCTTTTGTGCGATTTGGGGGAGGAAATCCCACCCCGTGGATTGGGAGATGGCGGAAGGAGAACCTGTCTGTGAGGATTAAATGGCGTCGGGGGATAGCGCCACCTTTTAGAAAGGCGGCTTCCACCTGCGACGCGATTTAGCCCAAATAACAGACTCTGTCTCTGGATTGAGTAGCGTCCAGAGACAGCGACGCCTTTCAAACGACGACTTCCGTTCACGACGCGTTTTAAGTTCAAATCACCCCTAGGCCTGTCTCTGTTTCTGTCGTTATTAGGCGACTAGGGACAACGACGCCTTTTAAACAGCGACCCGTTTGAACGACGCTATTTAGGCCATATTCCAAGGCCCATTTTCACAAGAACCAGTTTAGGAGTCTTGAATGACGTCGGCCTTGGGCGACGCGATTTAAGACAGAATCTCATTAATTCTTGCAATTAACATATGTTTACATTGATAGATAGTTTGGTTAATTGCATGTTTGAGAACACACTTGAGGACGATGATTTCTACGTGATCTGATCACACCGTGTTGCGTTTTATGCGATCGTGGACCTAGAGTGACAGTTGTTAGCGCTTAGGCACCCCGTGTCGGTGTGGGAGTGACATAGCGCCGGTGTCGGAGTATTGGGGTGACGTCTAGTGAGAGGGTCACCTGGTGTACCCCGGGGTATAGTTAGTACCGGTGTGGGAGTGGTACATTCGGAGTGTCACTCGTGCTGGGGGAAGTAGGACCACCTTGAGCCGTGTCAGGTCGGAGTAGCCTGTGTGCTATCCGAGGGGTTGTTGTTTGGTCTGAGCGGGTCGGTGTTTTCTGCGTTCGGCCGTGTGACTTGTGTGTTTAATTGAGACGCTAGTTGTGGACTCCGTGGTAGTTTCAGAATCGTACATGTTACTGTTATAAATGCGTGTGTTTTATACCGAAATTGTGTTACTGCTTTATTTAGTTAAATTGTCTATATTTGTTTATTGCACTTGTGGGTGGTGGGGATCGAAGGATCCATACTGAGTCTTTTTCAATGAGACTCACCCCCTGCGGTTTTCAGGTGAGGGTTCTAGGCAGGCGTAGCGAGGAGAGTGTTGGCTTAGGTTGCGTGCTAGCAACCGCTGTTCGAGGGTATGCCCCGATGTAGTTCTTATTTCCTTTTCTGGCCTGTACGCTTAATTATTTCTTTTCTGTTGGAGTATGTAATTAATTGTTGAGCGAAGTCGAATTGTAATAATTTTTAATTTCTGCTATTCCTTTGCAATTCAATATGATGTGGATGTTTAGCTTAGTTTATCATTTATTTATCAAACTAATCGAGATCCTGGTTTGGCTCCAAATTTAATGATTCGGTACTCATTTAGTAATCGGATCCTCGATTATAGGGTGGCGGGTCATTACAGTTGGTATCAGAGCGTTCGGTCTAACAAATAGATGAATAACTAGGTAAAATATCGTAATTTCGACAAATAATTACATTATCCCGTACAGGTACGGCGGTAGTGTAGGTTTTAGGATTCTAATTAGAACATTTCAATTTTTGTGATTGTAGGCGATTAGATGGCTCCTAGGAAGAGGATACCAGTTAGTAGGGAGCGGGGAGACGTCCCTAGTAGATCTGAGGCCCGTAGGCCAAATACGGAGCGTCTCATGGAGGCTATGATGGACACGATGGCTAGATACCAGACTCGAGACCCTAGTGAGAGTTCTAGTACTCGGGGAGGGCCCTCAGTTGCTCTGGAGAGATTCCTGAAGTTGAAGCCACCTCATTTTACCGGTCGTCTCGACCCTGATGAGGTTGTTCATTGGTTGAGGGAGTTGGAGAAGACTTTTGATACCATGGATTGTGCGGCAGTTGAGATGACTCCGTTGGCTACCTTCATGTTGAAGGATGATCCCTACGATGTTGGGATCGATGTGTCGGTATCCGATCGAAAAACGCAGCGGAATAAAATATTCGGGATCGGATCTGTCCCGTTTCGATCGTAGAAATAAAACCGGAGTAAAACGGATTTACCTTGTGCGGATTCGAATCTGCGTTCATTTTCCAGTTCCGTCAGAGCGATGCTGCAAGTCGCGCAGATGCCCGACCTCTAGCGGTATACACGCGGTTCTCCTCGCGATGGATCATCCTCGCTTCCTCGCTCGCTGCGACGTTCGAAGATCCCGTCTGGCTGCGCGTAATCCGACGCGACATGCGGATTCTGAATCTCCCGTCGGACGGAAGGCGGAGCGGTCGGGAATCGCACGCCCAGAAGAGAGAGAGAGAGAGAAAAAGAACGACGGCTAGGTCAGGGTTGCTAGCCCCCGACGTAGAATCCGTTCTTTTATAATAAGTCTGTTTGCGATTTTTCATAAAAACCCAGACTTACTGAAATCCTGTCGGATTATCCATCGACTTGAAAACCATTTGCGTGTGACCCTGTAGGCCCAAATACCAGTCCAGTTAATGGCCCATTAAGTCCAGTAACCCTTTACTGACTCACTGAATTAATTAATATCCTTACATTCAATTAATCAGCCGAATTTAATGTCCTACAATAAATTCGGACGGACTGCCGATCACGTTGGATGCCAAGCAACATCGTGTGATCCTGGATGGTACTGGGGTTATCGCAACCCTCTATTGGAACCTTTTTGTCATTGGTTAGTGCGCGGATATAATCCTTCATCCGTACAATGTTCCCAAATCGACCTAAGGTATGGTTTATTGTTAAACCCTATTCGGTCAATTCACTTGAATCAGATGCCGCTAATCTGAATCCAATAACTCCTTATCGATTACAGAGTCCGCCCTGGCCAGAGACTTTAAGCGCATCATTTCCGGAGCATTCTCTCTCAAACTACCGAGAGCAGATGATCCCGTATTGAACACACAATTACCTTCGAGGGCATTTCCCTGAACCCGATCGCTTGACTTATTGATAACCCATAGTTAGGGATTTGTTAGTCAAGGTCAAAGTTCAGAAACCTACCAATAAGATATCTTTGGAGTCTCAGGTCCAAGGATCATCCACACAACCGTGGCAAATGAATCGAGCTGGTTAACAATGAGGTGATTACCATCCAGCGATTCATAGTCGGATCAGTTCAATGAACTCATTCACCAATGAGCACCTATAGGTCCAGCATAGTGTCTCCACACAAGTGACTTATGGGATCAGTCACCCTCATCATATGAGCTGAAGTAACCTATACTAGTCTATCTGGATGTTCAATGTCCTATGTCAAACATCCTATGACTAGGAACAATTAAGAACATGTGTTTATAAGTCTTCGGTCCCGTAATTATGATCTCATCATAATCCGAAGACTGTTGCACATGTTCATGGACTTCATCGTGATACGATAAACAGAGATCGAATTAATTACACACAATGAATTATTGTCATTTATTAATAATCTGAATAAGTACATAGTATCGGATTGGATTTTAGACCATCTAATACTAACATACGACTGGTGGACCACTTTGAAGAGTTTGTCTTATGCGGATTGGAGTCTCAAGGAGATTCCATGAGAGACATTTGTGAAGGAATTCAATGCACAATACTTCCTTAGGCATGTCTTAAAGGCCAAGGAGAGGGAATTTATGGAGTTAACCCAAGGAAGTATGACAGTGTTTGAGTACCAGATGAAGTTTGTTTCGCTTGGGAGCTTCATGCCTTTTATTTCAGGAGACGAGGAGCGTTCGACTGAGAGGTTTGTGGATGGACTGAGGTCCAATTTGAGGAGTTTTGTGGCATCCCACTGTTGTACGGATTTGGCATCGGTGGTTTGGTGTGCCGCGGCAGTAGAGGCACAACATGATCAATCAGCTTAGGAGAGGGGACTGACTACTCAGGGGCCTGTTCATGGCAAGGGAAAGACCGCAGTAGCAACAGCTCCTTCGTCCGGATCAGGATCGTCTTCACTCGGCTCCAAATTTAGGAGGTTCTTTCGAGGCATTGGCAGCAGTAGTAGTAGCAGACCCAGGCAGAGCCAGCAGAGTCAGTTGGTGTCCAGTTTCAGCAGGAGGCAGCTCAGAGGCTTCCGGCAGCTTGTCGACATTGCGGTGGTACTCACGGTGGGACTCAGTATCCTGCATTTTTTGGGAGGTGTTACACTTGTGGCCAACAGGGCCATTTGGCGAGGTATTTCCCGCAGGGGCATAGTCAGGGGCAGGGACCAAGTGATCAGAAGAAGCTGAGGACCCAAGGGAGAGTTCTAGCTATCACCAGGAAGGAGGGTCGTGTGTCCAACTTGGTGGAAGGTACACTTTCTGTCCTTGGGAACTCTGCGCATGTGTTGATTGATTCGGGTGCTTCGCATTCTTTTATTTCTTAGCAGTTCGTAGATATTCTTTCTGCACCCGTTGATGAGATATCTGATGGACTAATGATAGAGGTTACTTATGGGGATTTCATGTTGTCTTATAACTGTTTGAGTGAGGTTCCCTTGACCATTGAGGGTCACGAGTTACTTGCCCGCTTAGTTGTGCTTGCCATTCGCGACTTTGACGTCATCTTGGGCATGGACTGGTTGGAGGCTTATTATGCCGAGGTGGACTGCCACAGGAAGAGGGTGCGTTTCCCTATTCCGGACATCCCGACCTTCTACTTCCAAGGTATTAGGCTCTCTTCTCGTGGTATTCTTATTTCTGCCTTTAGGGCCTAGAGGTTGCTTGTTGGTAGCTGTATGGTTTTCCTTGCCCCTGTTGTTTTAGCTGGTGTTAGTAGTAGTTCCAGTCCTTGGGAGGTGCCTGTAGTTTGTGACTTTGTTGATGTGTTTCCTGAGGAGTTGCCTAGCCTCCCTCCTTAGCGAGAGGTTGAGTTCACTATTGAGCTTGCACCAGGTGCGACGCCCTTATCTAAGGTGCATATCGGATGGCTCCAGTCGAACTCGCTGAGTTGAAGGCGCAGTTGCAGGAATTGCTGGATAAGGGTTTTATTCGTCTCAGTACTTCTCCGTGGGGTGCTCCAGTTCTATTTGTTAGGAAGAAGGATGGTTCTCTGAGGTTGTGTATTGATTATAGACAGCTGAACCAGGTGACGATAAAGAACAAGTACCCACTTCCAAGGATCGGTGATTTGATAGATCAATTGCAGTTTGCGAAGGTATTTTCAAAGATTGACTTGAGATCAGGGTATTATCATATGAGGATCCGTGAGGTTGTTGTGAGTAAGACGGCTTTTAGGACTCGGTATGGACATTATGAGTTTTTGGTTATGCCTTTTGGCTTGACCAATGCTCCGGTAGCTTTTATGGATTTGATGAACCGGGTCTTCAGGGCCTACCTGGATCAATTTGTGGTGGTATTTGTAGATGATATTTTGGTATACTCTACTTCTAAGGAAGAGCATGCCATACATCTTCAGGTGGTGTTGCAGGTTCTAAGAGAGCACCAACTCTATACCAAGTTTAGCAAGTGTGAATTCTGGCTAGATAAGGTGCACTTCCTGGGGCATGTCATTTCTGGAGATGGCATTGCAGTAGATCCAACCAAGATTGAGGCAGTGATGGATTGGAGCAGGCCGACAACAGTAACTGAGATCAGGAGCTTCTTGGGGTTAGCAGGGTATTATAGATGGTTCGTCTAGGATTTTTCTTTGATAGCGACCCCCTTATCGAGGTTGACTCGTAAGGGAGTTCTTTTCGTGTGGACCGAGGAGTGTGAGCGGAGCTTCATTGAGTTGAAGACACGTGTCACTTCGGCTCTAGTGCTGGTGCTTCCATCAGGGTCCAGTGGATTTGTGGTTTACTCAGATGCGTCTTGTCGAGGTTTGGGTGCGGTTCTGATGCAGCATGGTAAGGTTTTGGCCTATGCTTCTAGGCAGTTGAAGAAGCATAAGGAGAACTATCCCACTCATGACTTAGAGTTCGCAGTTGTAGTATTTGCACTGAAGATCTGGCGGCACTATTTATATGGAGAGAAGTTTTAGGTTTTTACCGATCACAAGAGCCTGAAGTTTGTATTCATGCAAAAGGATCTGAACTTGAGTTCATCAAGGATTATGATGTCGACCTTTCTTATCATCCGGGCAAGGCAAATGTGGTAGCAGACGCCTTGAGTCGAGGACGGTCATGTCATATCTCATGGCTCAAGAATGGAGGTTATATGAGCAGGTTGTGGAATCTTCCTTTAGAATTCCTCGAGAGGCTGATAGAGCCGTGTTGACCAGCTTAACTATGAGGCTAGCAATGTACCATGCCATAATCAAGGCTCATAGGGCAGATGCAGAGTTACCGCAAGTTCTCCAGACACCAGAGGTGGAGTTGTGGGATAATGGTACAGTCATATTTAGAGGCAGACTCTATGTTCCAGCTGAGGAAGACGTACGTAAGAGTGTCCTAGATGAGGCGCACCGTTCTAGATATGCAGTGCATCTTGGAATGACTAAGATGTATCATTGTTTGAGGAGGTACTTTTGGTGGCCCGGTAAGAAGAAGGACGTGGGTGATTATGTGGCAAGGTGCCTAACTTGTCAGTAGGTTAAGGTAGAACATCAGAGACCAGGATGGTTGTTGCAGCCGTTACCGATCCCGGAATGGAAGTGGAAACACGTGACTATGGACCTTGTGATGGGATTACTGATAGAATTTGGTGGCCTCAAAGCCAATCATTGTACATTCTAGTTCTAATTATTAATAAAGGCAATCATTTCTTCATTTATAGTTCTTGGAAATTAACTATCGTAATGAAGGTCCGTAGATAAATGTATGGAATATTGAATCATGCTGAGATCATGATAGTGAGATCAATATCCTCAGTCACTTGTCTTAAACAGCTCTCGATCATAGGATATTTAAGATGGACATTAAATATCCGATAAGATCGACACAAGTTATGTCTGCTCATGTGATGAGGGTGAATGATCTCACATTCACTCGTGTGGTGACACTAAGACAAATTTGTGGGAGCTCATTAGAGAATGAGTTCACTGAACAGACCCAAATAAGAATTCCTGGATGGTAATTATACTTATTAGTCAACTAGGGAATTCAATCGTTGCAGTAGCACAGTTGGTCCTTTGACCTGAGTCACCAATGATACCTTACTTGTGGACCATTGTATCTTGATTCTCTGACTTGTGGACTTTAACCATTAAGTCCACGATAGTCGGTCTCTCAGATACAGTGGAAAGCTTGCGAAGTTAATTGAGTGAATAACAAGGGATCACTCACTCTTGGTATAAGACTGGAGATAGAATGTCCTATGGATGTGTACACAGAAATCCCTGGCCAGGGTCAAATGAAAGGGATGTCTTTTTAGAAATTAACTGAGTACTGGAATCCATCTAAATAATGCGATAGAGGGTTTGACTATAAAACCATACCCTTGTGTTATCGGGACATTGAATGAGTGAAGGATTTTATCTATGCGGTATTTGCAGACGGAAATGTTCAATTTAAGGGAACAGTATCCCTTATATCTTCTGGGATCATGAGGTAGTGTTTGGTGCTGTTCATGATCATAAGGCCAAGTGAATTATTCATCAGATGATAATCCACTTGTTTATTAAATTAATCATTTAACATATGATGTTTAAATGTTAATTAATAAATATTAAACTCTAGAATCAGTTCTAAGTTTAATGGGCCTGAGACCAGACTGATATATGGGCCTAGAGGGTCACACACATAAGAGTTCTCGTCAGACGGTGAGAGACGTTAAATTTCATGCTTATCTGGGTTTTTATGAAAAGCCGCGGGATAAACATGAAGATTTAATGGAGATTTATCCAAGGCCAAACTCTTGGATAATCATGAGGGTAAAAGGTTGGTTGAACGAATTTTACACCCCAGATTCTCTTTCTCCTCTCTCTCTCTCCTTCTCTCTCTCTTGGAGTAGATCTGTCTCTCTCCGCGCATGGTGGATTTGAGATCTGGTCGGAGCACTCAAGTCGAGGAGGAAATCGCGTCTGCTGCGGGAACTTGTGTGGATATCTCTAGAGATCATGCGCGTGCGTGATTACCGAGTCGGCATCATCCACGGGAGATTCGAAACCCCGCAAAGGTGAAGAACCGTTCTTCTCGCGTTTATTTTATTGTCTGTTTTACGATCCCAGCAAGCGATACATAGGAATCGATTTTATTCTCTGCTGCGTTCTTGGCGATTCCTAACAATTACCTGTGTCCCCTGGCAGAAGAGACGCGATCTGGGTAATTGTTGATCAATTGATCAAGCCAGCACACATTCTGGCTATTAGGAAGGACTGGTCACTCGGTAAGTTGGCTAAGTTGTTTGTGGATGGGATCATCTCTCTGCACGGGGTGTCCTTATCCATCGTGTCAGACCGAGATCCGAGATTTACTTCTAGGTTCTAGAAGAGTTTTCATAAGGCCTTGGGGACGCAGTTAGCCTTCAGCTCGGCTTATCATCCTGAGACTGATGGGCAGTCGGAGAGGATTATTCAGACACTAGAGGATATGCTCAGGGCATGTTGCCTAGACTGGAGAGGTTCTTGGGAGCAGCACTTGTCTACAATGGAGTTTGCTTACAACAATAGTTATCATTCTAGTGTCGGCATGGCACCTTATGAGGCATTGTACGGGCAGCCGTGTCAATCTCCTGTGAATTTGTCTGACATTGCCGAGAGGCAGACAGCAGGGCCAGAGTTGGTACAGCAGTGAGGTTGCCAGAGTGGTACAGCAGAGGTTGACTATAGCTCAAAGTAGGCAGAAGAGTTATGCAGATATCCATAGGAGACCGCTTGAGTTTGAGGTTGGGGACAACGTATTTCTCCGAGTCTCACCCTCCAAGGGTGTGATGAGATTCGGGAAGCGAGGTAAGCTGAGTCCGCGATATGTTGGGCCTTTTCCCATTCTTGCTCGAATTAGGGAAACGGCGTATCAGCTAGCCTTGCCGCCCAGTCTTGCAGGAGTGCACAATGTGTTCCATGTTTCTTTGCTGAGGAAATATGTTCAGGATCCATCTCACGTTTTAGAATTTTCAGAGTTGGAGGTCGCTGACGACTTGTCCTTTCTGGAATTTCCAGTACGTATTGAGGATCGCAGGGAACAGGTCGTTCCTCTGATTAAGGTTATTTGGCAACATCACTCAGGAGGCAAGGCGACCTGAGAACGCGAGGATAAGATGCCGGAACAGTTTCTCTACCTTTTCCCGTAAGTTCTTCTCTTTTTCCCTGTACTACCTTATTACTTTTAGCAGCAATTTTGAGGACGAAATTCTTTTAAGGGGGGGAGAATGTAAGGATTGAGGTTTCGAATCCGGTTATCGGGTCAGTTTTGGGGTCGGATCCCTTAGTTTGGGCGTTGGTGGGGCTGCGGCTTTGTAACGACCCGCCACCCTATAATCGGGGATCCGATTACTAAATGGGTACCGAATCATTAATTTGGAACCAAACCAGGATCTAAGTAAGTCTGGGAAATAAATAATAAACTAAGTTAAACATTCACATCGCATTGGATTGAAGGGAAAGTGCAGAAATTAAAAGTTATTACAATACGACTCGATACAGCAAATAATTACATACTCCAACAGAAAAGGAATAATTAGCATATAGGCCAAAAGTAAAGATAACAACTACGTCGGGGTATACCCCGGAACAACAGCTGGCGGCGCGCAACTCACAGCACTATACACCTCGCTAAGTCTGCCTGGAACCCTCACCTGAAAACCGCAGGGGTGAGTCTCAACGAAAAGACTCAGTAGGGATCCTTCGGTCCCCACTGCCCACACACACACCCACAAGTGCAAGGTACAGCTAGAGATACAGTAACCAAGTAAAGCAGTAATTATTACACCTAAATCTCGATATGAATCGCACGCATTCGAAGTATATTTAACATGCATAATTCCAAGTTACCGGGGAATCTGTAACCAGCGTATCCTCAAAACACGTCAGCCACACAACGAAAGTGGGAAACACCGACCCGCTGAGACCAAACAGTAACCCCTCGGATAGCACGCTAGCTACTCCGGCCCAACTGGCTCAGGTGGTTACTCCTTCCCCCAACACGAGTGACACTCCACAGGTACCACTTCGACACCGGTACTACCTAACCTCGGGGTTCACCAGGTGACCCTCTCTCACTAGGCGTCACCCCGCCACTGCTCCCACTGGCACGGTGCTCCACCCACACCAGCACAGGGTGATAAAGCGCTACAACTGTCACTCTAGGTCCACAGTAACACAAAACACGGTACAGTGTGATCCGGTCACGAATAAATCCATCATTATCGAGTAGATTTAAGGCATGCATTTAACCGACTATCTAATAGTGTAAATACATTTTACTGGCATGGATTAGTGTGGTTCTGTCTTGAATCGCGTCGCCCAAGGACGACGCTATTCAAGCATCCTAAACTGGTTCATAAAATCTCGGCATCAGAACCTGGCCTAAAACGCGTCATCCTGGGAAGCCGCCTTTTCAAAAAGGCGTCTGCGTCCTCAGACGCCATTCACAACAAATTCTGAGATTGCAGAGACCTCAGTCGGGGTGATTTCCTGCCTAAATGGCGTCATGATGGCCCGACGTCCTTCTAAAAGGCGTCGTCCATACATGACGTCTTTTAGCGCCAGATTCCCGAACTGACAGAGACTCGGTGGAACAATTTCTGCCTAAAAGGCGTCATGATGTCCCGACGTCCTTCGAAAAAGGCGTCGTCCATACATGACGTCTTTTAGCGCCAGAAGCCGAGTTCTGTCCCCAGTCCGAGAACTCCCTTTTCACCCCTAAATGCCCCAAAATCAAACCAAACGGAGGAGGAAGAGGGGCAATCTAAACCATCACAAAACCACATTCACAGAAACTCCCATTCCCATCAAGAAAAGCCCCTAACATGCTCATTCTACCCAAAAACCACAGATCCGTAGCATGCCTCAAGCGGGAGAACATGGTTTTAGAATAAAACACTACGGGAATCGTCACCCTACCGATTCTTGAACTCCTCCTGGCTCCGCCGCCAAATCGTCGCACCGCAAACCGCCGCCGGTACTCCGAGGACGCCGCCACTCCGCCGGGACGTCGGCCGCCGTCCGGAGAATGGAACGCCGCGAAGAAAGTGGTGGTGGCAGTGGTGAGAGGTGGAGAGGTGGAAGAGGAAGAAGGGGAAAAAGGAAGGGGAAGAGTTGGAGGGTGGAGAGGGTGAGGAGAGAGAGTGTGAGGGTGAGAATGAGGGAAAGGAGGGAAGGTCCGCGGGGTAACCAGAAACTGGATAAAATGCGTCGAGATGTACGGACGCCTATCAGTCGACATGACGGGCCGCTCTGACAGAAGTTTGAAACGCGTTGTCCATCCAAGACGCCGTTCAGACGACAAGACTGGCGCCGTACACTGACAACCCAGGGTCACAGTCTGAAAGGCGTCGTCCCTTGCGGACGCCATTCAGACGACACGACAGGGCCGTACTCTCGCGGCCCAAAGCCAGCCCACGTAGCACCCACGTGGCACAAATTAAAACGCGTCTGCAACGCTGGACGCCGTTTAGACCGCGTCTCGTGGTCTCGACGTGAAACAGAACAGAGTTTCAACCCCACTAGGGCCTGAACTACAGGGTCCGATCCCAAAAACTGGATCCGAAAACCTCAGTCCTTACAGGCTTAGTTTCCCTTTCGCGTCGAGCTTACTCGACGCGGTTCAAAAGGCGTCCAGAAATGCGGACGTGTTTTAGGCTATGCCATGTGGGCGCCACGTGGGCTGGCTTTGGGGTGCGAGAGTACGGCCCCGGTCTTATCGTCTAAATGGCGTCTTGTATGGTCGACGCCATTTAGAGTACGACCCTGGTTTATCAGTGTACAGACCGGACTTGTCATCTGAATGACGTCAGACGTGAACGACGCATTTTTTCTACTTTTTGTTTGACCCCACGAACCCTCCCTCCTTTCCCTCATTCTCTCCTTTCTCTTCTCTCTCCTCTCTTCCCACCGACTCTCCAGCGCCCCTTTCTCCCTCCCCTTCCTTTCCTCTCCCCATTCCTCCTCTCCCTCCACTCCATTAACCTCCCAACTTCCTCAACTACCACCACCACTTCCTCCGCGGCGCATTTCTCTCCGGATGGCGGCCGACGTCCCGGTGGAGTAACGGCGTCTACGGCGGTACCGGCGGTGGCGTGTGGCGAGGCGGGTTGGCGGCTTGGAGCTAGGAGGAGTTCGAGTAACCGGTAGGGTGACGATCCCCGTTGTATTTTGTTTAAAACCATGTTTTTCCCGCTTTGGAGGATGTTTAGGGCATTTTTGGGGTGAAAACACTAATTGCATGAAACGAAAAATTGGGGGTTTTTAATGGGTATTTAGGTTCTTCTCCTCCTCCTCTACTTTGTGATCTTTTGTGCGATTTGGGGGAGGAAATCCCACCCCGTGGATTGGGAGATGGCGGAGGGAGAACCTGTATGTGAGGGTTAAATGACGTCGGGGGACAGCAATGCCTTTTAGAAAGGCGGCTTCCACCAGCGACGTGATTTAGCCCAAATAACAGACTCTGTCTCAAGATTGAGTAGCATCCAGAGACAGCGATACCTTTCAAACGGCGACTTCCGTGCATGACGCGTTTTAAGTTCAGATAACCCCTAGGCTTGTCTCTGTTTCTATCGTTATTAGGCGACTAGGGACAGCGACGCCTTTTAAACGGCGACCCGTTTGAACGACGCTATTTATGGCATATTCTGAGGCCCATTTTCACAAGAACCAGTTTAGGAGTCTTGAATGACGTCGGCCTTGGGCGACAGGATTCAAGTCAGAATCTCATTAATTCCTGCAATTAACATGTGTTTACATTGATGGATAGTTTGGTTAAATGCATATTTGTGAACACACTTGAGGACAATGATTTCTACGTGATCGGATCGCACTGTGTTCCGTTTTGTGTAATCGTGGACCTAGAGTGACAGTTGTTAGCGCTTAGGCACCCTGTGTCGGTGTGGGAGTGACACGGCGCTGGTGTGGGAGTGGTGGGGTGACTCCTAGTGAGAGGGTCACCTAGTGTACCCCGGGGTATAGCTAGTACCGGTGTGGGAGTGGTACATTCAGAGTGTCACTCGTGCTGGGGGAAGTAGAACTACCTTAAGTCAGGTCAGGCCGGAGTAGCCAGTGTGCTATCCGAGGGGGTGTGCTATCCGAGGGGTTGCTATTTGGTCTCAGCGGGTCTCCCGCGTTCGTCTGTGTGACTTGTATGTTTAGCCAAGACGCTAGTTGCGGACTCCATGGTAGTTTCATAATCGTACATGTTACTGTTATAAATGTGTGTGTTTTATATCAAAATTGTGTTACTACTTTATTTAGCTAAGTTGTCTATATCTGTTTATTGCACTTGTGGGTGGTGGGGATCGAAGGATCTCTACTGAGTCTTTTTCAATGAGACTCACCCCCTGCGGTTTTCAGGTGAGGGTTCTAGGCAGGCGTAGCGAGGAGAGTGTTGGCTTAGGTTGCGTGCCAGCAGCCGTTGTTCCGGGGTATGCCCCGATGTAGTTGTTATTTCCTTTTCTGGCATGTACGCTTAATTATTTCTTTTCTGTTGGAGTATGTAATTAATTGCTGAGTCAAGTCCAATTGTAATAATTTTTAATTTCTGCTCTTCCTTTGCAATTGATGTGATGTGGATGTTTAGCTTAGTTTATCATTTATTTCCCAGATATATCGAGATCTTGGTTTGGCTCTAAATTTAATGATTCGGTACCTATTTAGTAATCGGATCTCCGATTATAGGGTGGCGGGTCGTTACAAACTTAACTAAATCATTTGATTTGTTGTGCTACTACAAGATGAAACTCATTTAGGGGGTTAAACCTGATCGGATATTGCAATTGTTGCGATTGTCAAGATTTAGCTACCTAAGGGTTGTGATGTGATTTGTTGTGCTACCACAAGATCACATGCATGATATCCAAAGGATTCTGATCCTCACTAGGAGATCACCGAAATCACCCGTTCTGTACAAAAGAGGGTCATACAGATCGCCGAAAAATAGTGGGAGCAAAATCTAGATTAAAAGTCTTAAATCTAATTTAATTGAACTATCTGCTCATTATCGTAAAATTTTGGATATATCGGAAAGGAGAAATCGTACTCCATTAGATATGGTACGATCAATGATGAGTTATGCTAAACTTTTGATTTCTTTATGGGGATATGCACTACTGTCTGCTGCATATCTATTGAACAAAGTTCCTAGTAAGTCACTATCTTCTACTCCATATGAGATATGGAAAGGGAAGAAACTAGACTTTAAGGATGTTAGAGTCTGGGGTTGTCCTGCACATGTCAAAAGACATGATCCAGATAAACTGGATTCCAGGACAAAAAAATGTAGGTTTGTGGGACATCCAAAAGAGACTTTTGGATATTATTTCTATTAGCCTAGCGATCAAAGGGTGTTTGTCACAAAAAGAGTTGTCTTCTTAAGAAAGAATATCTTTTAAAAGAAGACAGTGGGAGCAAGATAGAACTGGAAGAAATTTCAGACTCACAAATCATTGTTGGCTCATCTGATGAGCCATTGACTCAAGAACTTGTTCAAGATAATATACAAGAAATTCGCAGATCTCGTAGAGTGCCTAAGCAGCCTGAAAGATATGTTGGACATATCGATAACGACAAACCAATAGTGCACATAAATAAGGATGATGATCCTCAAACCTACCAAGATGCCATGAATAGTCAAGAATTAGAGAAATGGCAAGAGGCAATGAATTCAGAAATACAGTCTATGTATGCCAACTAAGTTTGGAACTTGGTTAATCTGCCAGAAGGTATAGTACCTATTGGCAGTAAATGGATCTTTAAAAGAAATATCAGGGCAGATGGACAGATTGATACTTACAAGGCACGGCTGGTTGCGAAAGGGTATCGTCAAAGACAAGGAATTGACTATGATGAAACTTTTTCCCCAGTTGCTATGATTAAGTCAATCAGAATAGTTCCTGCTGTTGCTGCATTCTATGATTATAAAATATGACAAATGGATGTGAAAATAGGGTTCCTTAACGGCAACCTTCAGGAAGAGGTGTATATGATACAACCTGAAGGATTCACTTCTAAAGAACATCCAAGTAAGGTATGCAGGCTGCAATGATCCATTTATGGATTAAGTAGGAATCTCGAACATGGAACTTAACATTTGATGAAGCAGTCAAATCTTATGACTTCATTAAGAATGAAGATGAACCTTGTGTATATAAAAAGACCAGTGGAAGTGCAGTTATATTTTTAGTACTTTATGTTGATGACATTCTACTAATTGGGAATGTTGTAGGACTGTTGTTATCTGTAAGGATATGGTTATCCAAGAACTTCTCTATGAAGGATATGGGAGAGGCATCCTATATTCTAGGAATTAGGATTTATAGTGATAGATCCAAAATGATGCTCGGATTATCCCAATCCATGTACATAGACACCATAGTCAAAAGGTTTAGTATGGAAAATTCTAAGAGAGGTCTCATTCCGACATAAAATTTATCTCTCTAAAGGAATATCTCCCAAGACACTTGAAGAGAAAGTACACATGGATAGAGTTCCTTATACTTCAGCAATAATATCTATCATGTATGCAATGCTATGTATTAGGCCTGATGTGGCACATCCACTAAGTGTCACTAGTAGATATCGGGCTGATCCAGGTGAGGAATACTAGAAGGCAGTGAAATGTACCCATAGATACTTCAGAAAGACTAAGGATCTATTTCTCGTCTATGGAGGAAACGACTTGGAACTTCGAGGGTTTACTGACTCGAGCTTCCAGTCGGATATGGATGACAGCAAATCTATGTCTAGATTTTTGTTTATGTTAAATGGAGGTGCAGTGAGTTGGAAAAGTTTCAAACAAGAAACAACTGCAGATTTGACGATCGAAGCAGAATACATTGTTGCAGCTAAAGCGACTAAGGAGGCGGTTTGGATAAAGAAGTTCATCTCTACACTTGGAGTAGTCCCAAGCATTTCAGATCTTGTTCCATTATTGTGTGACAATAATAGGACAATAGCTCAAACAAAGGAGCCTACATCGCATCAGAAATCAAAGCACATTCTGAAACGATTTCATCTGATGCGTGAGATAATCGCCAGAGGAGATATAGTGGTTAAGAAAGTCTCATCCGAAGATAATGTAGCAGTTCCCTTAACTAAGCCATTTTCTAGAAACAATTTAGAACGTCACCTTAAGTCTATGAGACTTAAACATATGGGTGATTGGCTATAGTCCAAGTGGGAGAATGATAGAATTGGGTGGCCTTAAAGCCAATTATTGTACATTCTAGTTCGAAATATTAATAAAGGCAATCATTTCTTCATTTATAGTTCTCGCAAATTAACTATCGTAATAAAGGTCCATAGACAACTGTATAGGATAATGAATCATGATGAGATCATAATAGTGAGATCAATATTCTTAGTCACTTATCTTAAACAGTTCTCGATCATAGGATATTGAAATTGGACGTTAAATATCCAAGAAGATCGACATAGGTTATTTCTGCTCATGTGATGAGGGTGAATGATCTCACATTCACTTGTGTGGTGACACTAAGACAAACATGTGGGTGCTCATTAGAAAATGAGTTTACTGAACATATCCGAATTAGAATTCCTAGATGGTCATTATACCTAATAGTCAACCAGGGAATTCAATCGTTGAAGTAGCGCAATTGGTCCTTTGACCTGAGTCACCAATGATACCTTGCTTGTAGACCATTGTAACTTGATTCTTTGGCTTGTGGACTTTAACCATTAAGTCCATGATAGTTAGTCTCTCACACACAGTGGAAAGCTTGCGAAGGTAATTGAGTGAACAACAGGGAATCACTCACTCTTGGTATACGACTGGTGAGAGAATGTCCTATGGATGTGTACACAGAAATCTCTGGCCAGGGTCAACTGAAAGAGATGTCTTTCTAGAAGTTAACTGAGTAATAGAATCTATCTAAATAATGCGATAAAAGGTTTGACTGTAAAACCATACCCTTGCGTTATTGGGACATTAGATGAGTGAAGGATTTTATCTGTGCGGTATCTGCAGACGGAAAGGTTCAAATAAAAGGAACAATATCCTTATATCTTATGGGATCATGAGGTAGTGTTTGGTGTCGTTTATGGTCAGAAGGTCAAATGGATTAATCATCGGATGATAAACCACTTTTTTATTGAATTAATTATTTAATATATGATGTTTAAATAATAATAAATAAATACTAAACTTTAGAATTAGTTCTAAGTTTAGTGGGCCTGAAACTAGACTGATATATGGTCCTGGAGGGTCACACACATAAGAGTTGTCGTAAGACGATGAGAGATGTTAAACATTATATTTATTTGGGTTTTTGTGAAAATCCGCCGGATAAACATGAATATTTAAATGGAGAATTATCCAAAGCCAAGCTCTTTGATAATCATGAGACATAAACCTTGTGCTTATCTATTATTAGTATAAAAGAAGGCCCAAGGGGTGGTGTACGTACACAACAAGCCTAGAGTTTTTCTCTCTCCTCTCTCTCTCCCTCTCTCTCTCTCTTGAAGATCCCTCTCTCTTCTCAACTATATGGTGGATTTGAGATCGGGTCAAAGTACTCAAGCCGAGGAGGAAATCACGTATGCGTCAGGAGCTCGTGTGGATACCTCTGGAGATCGTGCGCATACGCGATTAACCAAACGGTTGAATCCACGGGAGATTCGAAACCCCACAAAGGTGTAGAACAATTCTTCTCGGTTATTTTATTTTGTCCGTTTTACGAACCCAACAGTCGATATAAGGAATCTTTTTAATTTTCCGTTGCATTCCGGCGATTCCTTACAACTCAACCCCTTCTCCTCTTCGGAATGGGCTTCCCTTCCTTCGCAAATCACTTTATATAACTTCCTTCTCTTCATATGAAATCAACATAACAAGCAATCAAGAAAGAAAGCTAGAGAATTCCCTTTAAGACTCAAGGAAAGGAGGAAAAATCAATTAAGACAGATGGCGAGTTCTATTCAAGGATCTTCATCAAGCAAAAGGGCGAGAAAGATGATTAAAAAGTTTTCTGATGTGGAAGGACATCTAAGTGGGTGAGATCCTAACTTAAAGGTAAGTTATTCTCTCTTTTAGAGTTAACTCTCCCTCTTTTCTAAATTCTTTCCCATATTCTAGTTCCATACTCCAAATTTATAATAGAACTATACCAATTTTTTTTATTTTTCAAGGGATATCCTTTCTTTCTTTGCCCAAGAAGATTCTCTTCTCTTTCATAGATTTCCAAATTAGATGGAAAAATCAATCTTTCTATGCAGTCTTATATTACGAAGTGGCATATCCAAGCATTGGTAATCCATGCAAAACAATACAACAGCACACCTATGGATTGTGCTGCAATGGGTGCATTGATTGAACTGTGGCATCTTCAAACTCACACTTTTCTCTTCACGCCCTTCGAAGCGACCATATTGTTAGAAGAAGCTGAACACCTATTGGGTCTTCCTAAACTCAAGGTGAACAGTGAGGAACCTGATGTGACCAACATGTTAGTCATGAGAAAGAAAATCACATGTCATCAATTTCTAAAGAAGATTATGGATAGTCCAAAGGAAGTTCAAATCATTCTTGTTCAAAAAGGAATAAATCTGGCGAAGCTCGCCGAATGGACTTTGAAGAAGATAGAAGAAGCTAAGGATGAAGACATAGAGACCATGATGATTGCATTCACTACATGCCTGGTAGGAGCTCTGCTATTCCCTGCCTAGGACAATATTCTTCAGGAAGATCAACTTGTCGCGATTTGTGGAATATTTAGGGGAAAACAAATAAGCACTTCAATTCTAGCCTATCTCTCTAGTGGGCTCTCAACGGCTTCCATTGGTCAACCCCCATACGACAGCATGCTACTCTTGACCCTATGGATTGATCTGCACTTCAAATTCAACGACAGTAATGAAGCGGTTCCAAGGATATCTCAGCTTTATCAGCGTAATACTATCTTTCATATTGCCAACATTGTGAAATTTGATGATAACATGACCAATCGAATGCCCAACCTCAAGACTCGAGCGGACTGGCATGCTTACTTCAAGACGATGCCATGAACTGGATTCGAATCCACACCACTTGCTCTCAGGGAAAAGACGGTCAGAGTTCGCCATAGTGTTGGCACAAAGCTTCGACTGATTGGTGCAACCGAGTTTGTTCTATACAATTCACATCGCTGCCATCCTCAGCTTGGTATGCCCCGCTATGAGTTTCCTGAAATTTTATCTCTTTCTCTGATCAAAAAGCGGGCATTGGGAACTGAGGAATATTTGGAAGCGACTGGACTCATTGCGAGTCTCTAGAACATCGGGTTCACCCGTTGCATCAAGCTTCCTTACGAAGCTACTCAGGAGTTATAGAAAACTTATGTAAAAGAGCTTCAGAAAATCCGACTTTAAAAGCTCTTCTCTATCATCCAAAATTTGATGTATTTGCTTTATTTTCAATAAAATATCATTCCCTTATTGCCATAAAGATCTTTCCTGCAATTTATGCGATTTTCCAGAATTTTTCTTTAACCAAAACTGCTTACTTTCCTCAAAAATTCAAGTTTTTCGGGCTTATTAAATCAAAACACATCCACTCAGAATGACGTTTTTCACTTAAATTCAATTTCTGAAAATTAAAATTTATTCCTTAAAAACACGTCTTCCATGGTCGCCGCGGTTCCATTTCTCTCTCCTAATTTTCCACAACTTCTAGCGTTGAATTATATGAAGCGCGTCGTCCATGGTCGACACTAATAATTGATTACACCCGTATTTCCGTATTCCAGCGAATTGATTGTCTGAATTGCGTCGCGCTTGGCCGACGTTTTTCAATGATTTCTTTCAGATTTCGTGGTACGGCTTTGGCATGCTGTGTTCTTGGTGTTTCTTCGGATCTCAAACGCAGCGGAAATTAAAATTAAAACGGCGATCAGTTCAAGCACAGAGATGCGTGCCGGTGTCTTGTCTAGGTGCTTCAACAAGTCATATTGGATGCCTGACGCACCCTCTTCATTCTGCACTTCCTCTAGCGGCTGTGATGGGACGTCTCTTACTGTGGATTGAGGAAAGACCTTATTGAAGATTCTCCCACTCCGGAGCGTATGCTGCTCAATAGTGGAAGTTCTAGGTGTTATTTTGAGCACCACCGGGTTGATGAGTGGTTTGGAGGGTGTGATGGCGAGGAATTATTTGGTGGAGGTGGTGCGACGCGGATGAGTGGTTTGGTAGGTTGTATGGTGCTGGGATAGGTGATGGGTGTAGGTGATGTGAGGAATGAAATGCAGAGTAATGGTTTGGATGGCATGATGGGTTTGTGGTCAGGTCATGGAGGGTTATTTGATGGAGGCGTGGTGGTATAGTGGTAATGGGTTTAAGGAATGTAGGTGGTGGAATCGGAGTAATGTGTTTGTGAGGGGGTTTAAAGTAAGCGGGTGTTGGTATGGGGGTGATGATGATGGGTTGTGGCTTGGGTACGCGGAGGATGTGGTGAGGCGGTTGCTCGGCGGTACTCGGGACGTGGCTTCTTGAATAAATAGAGGAAGACTCCTCTACCTTCCACTGTTGCCCTCTATTAGCCTTAGACTGGTTATGTGTCAAGATTGGGGCGATCTGATTTTGGTGCTCTGGCAGCGGGTTCTGCACTATGCCCATGTTCGGAGGTGCTGCTGCCTATGCTGGTGCTCTATGCATCTACTGTTGTTGCTGCTGCGATTGTTGTTGTTGTTGCCACTGCTATTGTGGTTTCCTTGCTTTCAAGGCGGTTATATACTTCTTCATCTCATCCCAATCAATACCTCCCTGATCATTGAGATCATGAATATAATCCGAAAAATGGAAACAGGCATCTACTATATGTCCCGGTTGACGGTGGAACACAGAATAACGGGACATGCCAACATTTGGTGGCCAGATGCTCCTTTGGCAATACCAAAGCATTGGCTGACATAAGGGCGTTGAAGATATCTTAGAGGGATTCTGGCAGTTGAGTGTATGTTGATCTTCTGGGACTAGGAGGTTTCCTCTATTGTGTGTAGTCATTAGGAGGAGGAACCTGGGTATAATTCGGCTGCTGCTGAGGTTGGTTGTATACTTGCTGAGGGGGGTACTGTGGCGGTGACTGGAGTTGCTGAATAGGCGGCCTATAACCTTGTTGGCCTTCAGGCCTCTACGGTTGATATTGTTGTTGATTTCTCATAAAATGAGGCTGATTATTGTTCATCGTGCTGACCTATTCATGGGACAGGGTGCCCTCCGTAGTTGGACCCACGAAAGAAGAATTGGGAATAACAGACTTCCGAGGTGGAGATATGTTGGGTCTATGAGGATCAAAAACACTGGCAAAAGTGGAGTCCTTGAATGCGTTCTGAGTATAACGCACCCTCTTGTACAAATCTCCCATAGTGGTCAGGTTATTGAGTGTCAATACCAACTTATACTGAGAAGTGGCGTTGGCAACCATCATCTTCACCAGTTCTTTTTCGGACAAATGATCCCTTATTTTCTCAGCCATCCCTCGCCACCTATCTGCAAACACTATAAAGTCTTCATCGGACTTCACCTTTTCGTTAAACATATTAGTAATGGACAGGGTAGGTGCCACCCTGTCTTTGTATCTTTGCAAAAACTTCTTTGATACAATATCGAAGTTTTCTACCTCACTCAGGTCCAGAGAGAAGAACCACTCCACGGCCGACCCTTCTAATGACCTCCTGAAGAGGAAAGCTAGTGCTCTCTTATCATGCTGCCAAAATGATGATTCGTACAAAAAATCTTTGATATGAAGGAAATGATTGCCTACGCCGTTGTACTTTCTATAGACAGGCATTTCAGAAGGCAAGAGATGGAATACTGGCAGATCAGGGACAGAAACTTTGGGAGCGGTCCTATTATCCATATTCTTCTCAAAGTTCTTGAATTGTTCATCCATCTGAGAAATTTTATTAAGTAGAAGCTAAGTGGCAAAATCTGCTGGCGGAGGTGGGGGTTGTTAAAATGACTGCCTCCTAGAATAAGCAGGGATGTGAGGACAGTAAGGTTGTGAGCTGGCAGCATTTTCGCCGTGCCCGAAGGCATTCTGATAAATTGGAGTTTGCAGCCTGACAGGATGTCGCTAATTAGATTATTGATGGCCCATGGGCCGAGGGGTAGAAACATGAAGGCCTCTCATGGACCGGGTAGGAGCTTGATAAGCAGAAGGATGAACCGAGGGATTTGGTTCAGAAGGATGTAGAGGGGTTTTCCTTTTTAGAATTGATTAGATGGCGTCAAATTGATGAGGATCCATATGAGTAGTGTCAGGATTGAGGTTTCGGATCCGGTTATCGGGTCAGTTTCGGGGTCGGACCCCTTGGATTCGGCCCTTGTGAGACGTAGTTCACACGGCGTCCAGCAAAGTGGACGCGTTTTAGGTTGTGCCACGTAGGCGCCACGTGGGTAGGTTTAGGGCCGCGATAGTACGGCCCCGGTCTTATCGTCTGAATGGCGTCTTGTATGAACGATGCCATTTAGAGTATGGCCATAGTTTGTCAGTGTACGGTTCGGACTTGTCGTCTGAATGACGTCGGTCTTGGACGACGCGTTTTACCTAGTTTCGGTTTGACCCCGCGAACCCTCCCTCATTTCCCTCATTCTCTCATTTATCTTCTCTCTCCTCTCTTCCCTCCGACCCTTCGGTACCCCTTTCCCCCTCTCCTTCCTTTCCTCTCCCCATTCATCATCTCCCTCCACTCCATTAACCTCCCAACTTCCTCCACTACCACCACCACTTCTTCCGCGGTGCATTTCTCTCCGAACAGCAGCCGACGTCCCGGTAGAGTAACAGCGTCCATGGCGATACTGGCGGCGGCATGTGGCGAGGCTTGTTAGCGGCTTGGAGCTCGGAGGAGTTCGAGTAACCGGTAGGGTGACGATCCCCGTTGTATTTTGTTTAAAACCATGTTTTTTCCGCTTTCGAGCATGTTTAGGGGGGGGGAGGGGGGTTTGCGGTGAAAACACTAATTGCATGTAATGAGAAATTGAGTGTTTTTAATGGGTATTTAGGTTCTTTTCCTCCTCCTCTACTTGTGGTGTTTTTTTTTGTATGATTTGGGGGAGAAATCCCGCCTTGTGACTTGAGGGAAGGCGGAGGGAGAACTTGTCTGTGAGGGTTAAATGGCGTCGGGGACAACAACGCCTTTTTAAAAGGCGGCTTCCACCCACGACGCGATTTAGCCCAAATAATAGACTCTGTCTCTAGATCGAGTAGCGTCCACAGACAGCGACACCTTTTAAATGGCGACTTTCGTGTACGACGCGTTTTAAGTTCAGATCACCCCAAGGCCTATCTCCGTTTCTGTCGTTATTAGGCGACTAGGGACAGCGACACCTTTTAAACGGCGACCTGTTTGAACGACGTTATTTAGGCCGTATTCCGAGGCCCATTTTCACATGAACCAGTTTAGGGGTCTTGAATGACATCGGCCTTGGGCGACGCGATTCAAGATAGAATTTCATTAATTCCTACAATTAACAAGTGTTTACAATGATAGATAGTTTGGTCAATTGCATGCTTGAAATCATGCTTGAGGATGATGGTTTCTACATGATTGGATTGCACCGTGTTGCGTTTTGTACGATCGTGGACCTAGAGTGACAGTTGTTAGTGCTTAGGCACCCTGTGCCGGTGTGGAAGTTACACGGCGCTGGTGTGGGAGTGGTGCGGTGATGCCTAGAGAGAGGGTCACCTAGTGTACCCCAGGGTATAGCTAGTACCGGTGTGGGAGTGGTACATTCGGAGTGTCACTCGTGCTGGGGGAAGTAGAACCACCTTGAGCCAGGTCAGGCAGGAGTAGCCAGTGTGCTATCCAAGGGGCTACTGTTTGGTCTCAGCGGGTCGGTATTTTTTGCGTTCGGCCGTATGACTTGTGTGTTTAGCCGAGACGCTAGTTGTAGACTCCGTGGTAGTTTCAGAATCGTATATGTTACTGTTATCAATGTGTGTGTTTTATATCGAAATCTAGAAATTGTGTTACTGCTTTATTTAGTTAAATTGCCTATATTTGTATACTGCAGTTGTGGGTGTGTGAGTGGGTGGTGGGGATCGAAGGATCCCTACTGAGTCTTTTTTGATGAGACTCACCCCCTACGGTTTTCAGGTGAGGGTTCCAGGCAGGCGTAGCGAGGAGAGTGTTGCCTTGGGTTGCGCGCCAGCAGCTGTTGTTCCGGGGTATGCCCGATGTAGTTGTTATTTCCTTTTTTGGCCTGTACGCTTAATTATTTCTTTTTCAGTTGGAGTACGTAATTATTTGCTGAGTCGAGTCGAATTGTAATAATTTTTAATTTCTACACTTCCTTTACAATTCGATGTGATGTAGATGTTTAGCTTAGTTTAACATTTATTTCCCAGACTTATCGAGATCCTGGTTTGGCTCCAAATTTAATGATTCGGTACCCATTTAGTAATCGATTACCCGATTATAGGGTGGCGGATCCTTACAGTTGGTATCAGAGCATTCGGTCTGGTAAATAGATGAATAACTAGGTTAAATATCGTAATTTCGGCAAATAATTACATTATCCCGTGCAGGCACGGCGGTAGTGTAGGTTTTAGGATTCTAATTAGAACTTTTCGATGTTTGTGATTGTAGGCGATCAGATGGCTCCTAGGAAGAGGATGCCAGTTATTAGGGAGCGGGGAGACGTCCTTAGTGGATCTGAGGCCGGTAGGCCAAACATGGAGCGTTTCATGCAGGCTATGATGGACACGATGGCTAGATACTAGACTCGAGACCCTAATGAGAGTTCTAGTACTCAGGGAGGGCCTTTAGCTGCTTTGGAGAGATTCCTTAAGCTGAAGTCGCCTCATTTTACTGGTCGTCCTGACCCTGATGAGGTCGTTCATTGGTTGAGGGAGTTGGAGAAGACTTTTGATATCATGGATTGTGCGGCAGTTGAGAGGACTCCGTTGGCTACCTTCATGTTGAAGGATGATGCCTACGACTGGTGGACCACTTTGAAGAGTTTGTCATATGCGGATAGGAATCTCAGGGAGATTCCATGGGAGACATTTGAGAAGGAATTCAATGCGTAGTACTTCCCTAGGCATGTCCAGAAGGCCAAAGAGAGGGAACTTATGGAGTTGACCCAAGGAAGCATGACAGTGCTTGAGTACCAGATGAAGTTTGTTTCACTTGGGAGGTTCGTGCCTTTTATTTTAGTGGACGAGGAGCATTGGACTGAGAGGTTTGTGGATAGAGTGAGGTCCAATTTGAGGAGTTTTGTGGCATCCCACTGTTGTACGAATTTGGCATCGGCAGTTAGGTGTGCCGCGGCAGTAGAGGCACAGTATGATCAATTAGCTCGGGAGAGGGGACTGACTACTCAGGGGCCAGTTCATGGTAGGGGAAAGATAGTAGCAGCAATAGTTCCTTCGTCCGGATCAGGATCGTCTTCACTTGGCTCCAGATTCAGGAGGTTCTTTCGAGGCGGTGGCAACAACAGTGGCAGCAGTGGTAGTAGCAGCCCCAGGCAGAGCCAGTAGAGTCAGTCGGTGTCCAGCGCTCAGCAGAGTCAGTCGGTGTCCAGTGCTCAGTAAAGTTAGTCGGTGTCCAGTGCTCAGCAAGAGACAGCTCAGAGACTTCCAGCAGCTTGTCGTCATTATGGTGGTACTCACGGCGGGACTCAATGTCCCGCATTTTCTGGAAGGTGTTACACTTGTGGCCAGCAGGGCCATTTGGCGAGGTATTGCCCGCATGAGCATGGTCAGGGGCAGGGACCAGGTGATCAGAGGAAGCCGAGGACCCGGGGGAGAGTTCTAGCTATCACCAGGAAGGAGGCTCGCGCATCCAACTTGGTGGAAGGTACACTTTCTGTCCTTGGGAACTCTGCGCATGTGTTGATTGATTCGGGTGCTTCGCATTCTTTTATTTCTGAGCAGTTCGTAGATATTCTTTCTGCACCCGTTGATGAGATATCTGATGGACTGATGGTAGAGGTTCCTTCTTAGGATTTCATGTTGTCTTATAACTATTTGAGTGAGGTTCCCTTGACCATTGACTTCTAGGGATTTCATGTTGTCTTATAACTGTTTGAGTGAGGTTCCCTTGACCATTGAGGGTTATGAGTTACCTACCCAGTTAGTTGTACTTGCCATTCGCGACTTTGATGTCATCTTGGGCATGGACTGGTTGGAGGCTTATTATGTCAAGGTGGACTACCACAGGAAGAGGGTGCATTTCTCTATTCCGGACATCCCGACCTTTTACATCTAAGGTATTAGGCACTCTTCTCGTGGTATTCTTATTTCTGCCTTTAAGGCCCAGAGGTTGCTTGTTGGTGGCTGTGAGGCTTTTGTTGCCTCTGTTGTTTTAGCTGGTGTTAGTAGTAGTTCCAGTCCTAAGGAGGTGCCTATAGCTTGTGACTTTGTTGATGTGTTTCATGAGGAGTTGCCTGGCCTTCCTCCTCAGTGAGAGGTTGAGTTCACTATTGAGCTTGCACCAGGTACGGCGCCCTTTTCTAAGGCCCCGTATCGGATGGCTCCGACCAAACTCGCTGAGTTGAAGGCGTAGTTGCAGGAATTGCTGGATAAGGGTTTTATTCATCCCAGTACTTCTCTGTGGGGTGCTCTAGTTCTATTTGTCATGAAGAAGGATGGTTCTCTGAGGTTGTGTATTGATTATAGAAAGCTGAACCAGGTGACGTTAAAGAACAAGTACCCACTTCCGAGAATTGATGATTTGATGGATCAGTTGCAGTCTACTAAGGTATTCTCGAAGATTAACTTAAGGTCAGGATATTACCAGATGAGGATCCGTAAGGTTGATGTGAGTAAGACAGCTTTTAGGACTCGGTATGGACATTATGAGTTTTTAGTTATGCCTTTTGGCTTGATCAATGCTCTGGCGGCTTTTATGGATTTGATGAACTGGGTCTTCAGGGCCTACTTGGATCAGTTTGTGGTGGTAATTGTAGATGATATTTTGGTATACTCTTCTTCTGAGGAAGAGCATGCCACACATCTTCAGGTGGTGTTGCAGGTTCTGAGAGAGCACTAACTCTATGCCAAGTTTAGCGAGTGTGAATTTTGGCTAGATAAGGTGCACTTCCTGGGACATGTCATTTCTGGAGATGGCATTGCAGTGGATCCAGCCAAGATTGAGGCAGTGATGGATTGGAGCAGACCGATAACAGTAACTAAGATCAGGAGCTTCTTGGGGTTAGTAGGGTATTACAAACAGTTTGTCCAGGGTTTTCTTCAATAGTGAACCCCTTGTCGAGGTTGACTCGTAAGGGAGTTCGTTTCGTGTGGACCGAAGAGTGTGAGCGGAGTTTCATTGAGTTGAAGACTCGCCTCACTTCAGCTCTAGTGCTGGTGCTTCCATCAGGTTTCGGTGGATTTGTGATTTACTCAGATGCATCTCGTCACTGTTTGGGTGCGGTTCTGATGCAGCATGGTAAGGTTGTGGCTTATGCTTCTAGGCAGCTGAAGAAGCATAAGGAGAACGATCCCACTCATGACTTAGAGTTGGCAGTTGTAGTATTTGCACTAAAGATCTGGCGACACTATTTGTATGGAGAGAAATTTCAGATTTTTACCGATCATTAGAGCTTGAAGTATGTATTCACGCAGAAGGATCTGAGCTTGAGGCAGCGCAGGTGGATGGAGTTTATCAAAGATTATGATCTCGATCTTTCTTATCATCTGGGCAAGGCAAACGTGGCAGCAGACGCCTTGAGTCAGAAGACGGTCGTATCACATCTTATGGTTCAAGAATGGAGATTATTTGAGCAGGTTGTGGAATCTTCTTTTAGGGTTCCGCGAGAGGTTGACAGAGCCGTGTTGGCCAACATAACTGTGAGGCTAGCAGTGTACCATGCCGCAATCGAGGCTCAGAGGGCAGATGCAGAGTTACCGTAGGTTCTCCAGACAGCAGAGGTGGACCTGTAGGATGATGGTACAGTCAGATTTAGAGGCAAACTTTATGTTCTAGCTGAGGAAGACGTGCGCAAGAGTGTCCTGGATGAGGCGCACCGTTCTGGATATGCAGTGCATCCTGGAACGACTAAGATGTATCATTGTTTGAGGAGGCACTTTTGGTGGCCTGGCATGAAGAAGGATGCAGCTGATTATGTGGCAAGGTGCCTAACCTGTCAGCAGGTTAAGGCAGAAGCCAAGAGACCAGGAAGGTTGTTGCAGCTGTTACTGATCCCGGAATGGAAATGGGAATATGTGACTCCAACGTGATTACCTGTGCCCTTATCCAACGTGTCAGACCGGGATCCGAGATTTACTTTTAGGTTCTGGAAGAGCTTTCAGAAGGCCTTGGGTACGCAGTTAGCCTTCAGCTCGGCTTATCACCCCGAGATTGATGGACAGTCGGAGAGGATTTATTCAGACACTGGAGGATATGCTCAGAGCATGTTGCTTAGACTGGGGAGGTACTTGGGAGCAGCACTTGTCTATAGTGGAGTTTGCTTACAACAACAGTTATCATTCTAATATCGGCATGGCGCCTTATGAGGCATTATACGGACGGCCGTGTCGATCTCCTGTGAGTTGGTCTGAGATTGGCGAGAGGCAGTGTAACGACCCGCCACCCTATAATCGGGGATCCGATTACTAAATGGGTACCGAATCATTAAATTTGGAGCCAAACCAGGATCTCGATAAGTCTGAGAAATAAATGATAAACTAAGCTAAACATCCACATCACATCGAATTGTAAAGGAAGTGTAGAAATTAAAAATTATTACAATTCGACTTGACTCAACAATTAATTACATACTCCAACAGAAAAGAAATAATTAAGCGTACATGCCAAAAAAGGAAATAACAACTACATCGGGGATACCCCGGAACAGTGGCTGCTGACACGCAACCCAAGGCAACACTCTCCTCGCTGTGCCTGCCTGGAACCCTCACCTGAAAACCGAAGGGGGTGAGCCTCATTGAAAAAGACTCAGTAGGGATCCTTCGATCCCCACCACCCACAAGTGCAATATACAAATATAGGCAATTTAAGTAAATAAAGCAGTAACACAATTTCGATATAAAACACATGCATTTATAACAATAACATATACGATTCTGAAACTACCACGGAGTCCACAACTAGCGTCTCGACTAAACACACAAGTCATACGACCGAACGCGGAAAACACCGACCCACTGAGACCAAACAGCGACCCTTCGGATAGCATACTGGCTTCTCTGGCCTGACACGGCTCAAGGTGGTCCTACTTACTCCAGTACGACTGACACTCCGAATGTACCACTCCCACACCGGTATTAGCTATACCCGGGGGTACACCAGGTGACCCTCTCTCTAGGCGTCACCCCACCACTCCCACACCGACGCCGTGTCACTCTCATACCGACACAGGGTGCCTAAGCGCTAACAACTGTCACTCTAGGCCCACGATCGTACAAAACGCAACACGGTGCGATCCGATCACGTAGAAATCATCGTGCTCAAGCATGATTTCAAGCATGCAATTAACCAAACTACCTATCAATGTAAACACATGTTAATTGTAGGAATTAATGAGATTATGTCTTCAATCGTGTCGCCCAAGGCCGACGTCATTCAAGACCCCTAAACTGGTTCATGTGAAAAGAAGCCTCGGAATATGGCCTAAATCGAGTCGTTCAAACGGGTCGCCATTTAAAAGGCGTCGCTGTCCCTAGTCGCCAAATAACGACAGAAACAGAGACAGGCCTCAGGGTGATTTGAACTTAAAATGCGTCATGCATAGAAGTCGTCGTTTAAAAGGCGTTACTGTCTCTGGATGCTACTCAATCCAGAGACAGAGTCTGTTATTTGGGATAAATCGCGTCGCGGGTGGAAGCCGCCTTTTTAAAAGGCGTCGCTGTCCCCCGACGCCATTTAACGCTCACAGACAGGTTCTCCCTCCGCCTTCCCCCAAGTCACAAGGCGGGATTTCTCCCCCAAATCATATAAAAAACACTACAAAGTAGAGGAGGAGGGGAAGAACCTAAATACCCATTAAAAACCCCCAATTTCTCATTTCATGTAATTAGTGTTTTCACCCCAAAAACCCCCTAAATATGCTCCAAAGCGGGAAAAACATGGTTTTAAACAAAATACAATAGGGATCGTCACCCTACCGGTCACTCAAACTCCTCCAAGCTCCAAGCCGCCAACCCGCCTTGCCACACGCCGCCGCTGGTACCGCCGTGGACGCCATTACTGGGACGTCGGCCGCCGTCCGGAGAGAGATGCGCCGTGGAGGAAGTGGTGGTGGTAGTGGAGGAAGTTGGGAGGTTAATGGAGTGGAGGGAGAGGAGGAATGGGGAGAGGAAAGGAAGGAGAAGGGGGAAAGGGAGCCGGAGGGTCGAAGGGAAGAGAGGAGAGAGAGGAGAAAGGAGAGAATGAGGGAAAGGAGGGAGGATTCGCAGGGTCAAATTGAAACTGGGAAAAACGCGTCGTCCAAGCCCGACATCATTCAGACAACAAGTCCGGACCATACTCTGACATACCAGGGCCATACTCTGAATCGCGTCGTCCAATCAAGACGCCGTTCAGACGATAAGACCGGGACCGTATTCTCGCGGCCCAAAGCCAGCCCACGTGGCGCCTACGTGGGATAGCCTAAAACGTGTCCACATCGTCGGACGCCGTTTGAACTGTGTCTCGCAAGCGTGACACGAAAAGGAAACTAAGCCCCAGTCTCACTAGGGCCCAAACTAACCGGATCCGAAACCTTAATCTTGACATAGCAACCTTCCCAACTTTGAAAACTGGATTATTTTGGCCAAATCATGTTTATCAGAAAACTTCCAAATCGCATCGCCCATACGGGACCCCATTTGGTTAATTAAAGCGGCCAAAATAGAAAGGAAATCCGAAAAGAAAACTGAAATATATTAGGAAACCTAAATCACGTCTCCAAAGGGCGACGTGCTTTAGATAATTAGGAAATTAATTCGAATTGAAAATCGTAAACCCTAACGGATTAGGACTTAAATGGCATCTCTCTATAGGCGACACTATTCAGTTAAATCTATATGAATTTATAAATTTAATTCCGAACTGATTTTGGCTAGGAATCTAAATGGCGTCATGAATGGGCGACGGTAATTAACAAATTCCGAGAAAAATTAATAAAAATTAATTAATGATTTAACATCAGACCATTTTGGGACATTATAAGTGTGATATGAAATTTACTCATTATGAGGTCAAAATTAGCGTGTCTACAGCTGCCCCATCTTGGCATTGACTTTATAAGGGAGTGAAATAGAATGTAATGTACTGAAAAAGTGATGCAAAGGTGTGATGTGACACGCTCTCAACATTATATAATAGAAATTTTTCTCAAAATGATCAGTGAAGTAACTCAAAGAGATCAATAAAATCAATCATATCTGGATGAGGTAGACAAAGGAAAATTGTAACGACCCGCCACCCTATAATCGGGGATCCGATTACTAAATGGGTACTGAATCATTAGTTTGGAGCCAAACCAGGATCTAGATAAGTCTAGGAAATAAATAATAAACTAAGCTAAACATTCACATCGCATTGAATTAAAAAGGAAGTGCAAGAATTAAACGTTATTACAATGCGACTCAATACAACAAATAATTACATACTCCAACTGAAAAGAAATAATTAAGCGTACAGGCCAGAAATAAAATAACAACTACGTCGGGGCATACCCCGGAACAACGGCTGCTGGCGCGCAACCCAAAGCAGCACTCTCCTCGTTAAGCCTGCTTGGAACCCTCACCTGAAAATCGTAGGGGTGAGTCTCAACGAAAAGACTTAGTAGGGATCCTTCGATCCCCACCGCCCACTCACACACCCACAAGTGCAGCAACACAAATATAGGTAAATTAAGCAAGTAAAGCAGTAACACAATACCTAAATTTCGATATAAAACACATGCATTCGAAATGCAACACGCCCAACTCTGAAAACATTCTACCAGGGAGCCTACAACCAGCGTCTCGGCAAAACATGCTAACCATACAGCCGAACGCGGGAAACACCGACCCGCTGAGACCAAACAGTAACCCCTCGGATAGCACGCTAGCTACTCTGGCCCAACTAGCTCTAGGTGGTTCCTGCTTACCCCAGCACGAGTGACACTCCACAGGTACCACTCCTACACCGATACTAGCTAATCCCGGGGTACACCAGGTGACCCTCTCTCTAGGCGTCACCCCACCACTCCCACACCGGCACTGTGTCCGTCCCACACTGACACAGGGTGGCAAGCGCTACAACTGTCACTCTAGGTCTACGGTCGCACGAAACACAACACAGTGTGATCCGATCATGTAAGAATACTCATCATCGAGTACAACTTAAAGCATGCAATTAACCAAACTATCTAACAGTGTGACGATATGTTAATAACATGAATTAATGTGATTCTGTCTTGAATCGCGTCGCCCAAGGCCGACACCATTCAAGCCTCCTAAACTGGTTCATGAAATCTCGACCTCAAAATATGACCTAAAAGGGCGTCGTGCCCAGTCGTCGTCTTATTAAAATGCGTCGCTGTCCCTAGTCGCCGGATAGCGATAGAAACAGAGACAGACTACTGTAATTTACTTAAAACGCGTCGTCTGGGGAAGCCGCCATTTGAAAAGGGGTCGTTGTCCCTGGACGCCATTCACAACATAAGTCCACTCTAATAGAAACCGTTACCGGGACAATTTCTGCCTAAATGGCATCGTGCTGGCCCATCGCCATTCTGAATGGCGTCGTCCTAGCGCAACGTCATTTAGTGCCAGAAACCTGGTTTCTGCAGCTCGACCTGAGGGTCCCTTTTAACCCCAAATTCGCCCCAAAAATACCCAAAAAGGGGAAAAAAAAGAGGGAAACCAAACCATCACAGGAAAACCCACAAATCCACATTCATAGAAACCACCATATCCATCAAGAAAAGCCCCTTAACATGCTTATTCTACCCAAAAACTGCATACACGTGTCATGCTTCAAAGCGGGAAAAATATGGTTTTAAGTTGAAACACCACGGGGATCGTCACCCTACCGGTTACTCGAACTCCTCCAAGCTCCAAGCCGCCAACCCGTCTCGCCCCACACCGCCGCCGGTACCGCCGAGGACGTCCTTACTCCACCGGGACGTCGACCACCGTCCGGAAAGAAAACGCCGCGGAGGAGGTGGTGGTGGTAGTGGTGGGAGTTAGGAGGTCGATGGAGTGGAGGGAGAGATGAAATGGTGGGAGGAAAAGAAGGAAGGGGAAGAGGGGTCGCCGGTGCCGCCGGAGGAAGAGAGGAGAGAGAAGAGGGAGGAGGAAATGAGGGAAAGGAAGGAGGGTTCGCAGGGTCAAACAGAAGCTGGGTAAAACGCGTCGTGCGGCACAGACGCCTATCAGTTGACATGACGGGCCGTACTATCAGAGACTCTGAAATGCGTCACCTATCAAAGACGCCGTTCAGAAGATAAGACCGGCGCCGTACACTGACAACCCAGGGTTGTACTCTGAAAGGCGTCGTCCATCCAAGATGCCATTCAGACGATATGACCGGGGCCATACTCTCGCGACCCAAGGCCAGCCCATGTGGCACGGCCTAAAACGCGTCTACATTGTTGGACGCCGTTTAAACCACGTCGAGCCTAGCTCGACGCGAAACAGAACTGAGTTTCAGCCCCATCAGGGTCCGAACTAAGGGATCCAACCTCGAAAATTGACCTGATAACCGGATCCGAAAACCTCAATCCTTACAAAAATAAAATAAGTTCGATCAACTTCCACGATTGGGAAGTACCCTAGGTCACAAACCTTTCAGGTTTCATCATTGAGAGCGGTTACCAGCCAATGTGGATGTGCTACAACCATGATGGATCTTAAAAGGAAACAAGAAATATTTGGGATAAAGCATCCAAGCAAGAAGGAATTCCAAAGATATCTTCAAGAAAACCTCAAAGATAATTGAAAGATCACGTTCAGATTTTTTTAGATCAATAGTCTGAAATTTAATCAATAACTAATTTTTACCACAATCATTTCAAAGTCCTATATGATGCATGTTGGGCTGAAAAGAAAATTAAGATGAAATAAAATATAAATTAATCAAGGATAATATTGTTAAACTATCATTGATGAGTCAAGATACCAGTCTTGCAAATCAATATTAAGTCGAAGCTCGTTTAACCACTCACTGTTTCACAAAAGCAGAACCATCGTCCTCATCAATTAACAATTCAACGGCCTATCCGTATAATTAAGAATCCTCTGGAACTATCACTGTTTTTGTTGAAGGAGAACTCAAATTCTTGTTTCATCAAAATCACAAGGTCCTTGATATATCTAATAGATATTTATCATATAGTAATGATGATGCAAATCAATTATATGAAGGAATACAAAGATAGAGATAACCATCCTTTTAGTCATGGTTGAGACTTGTGAAACTCCCACGGTGGGACCTTTATTGAATTTTCGACTTTCTTTTTCTTTTCTTGAATTTCTTGCACTCAGATTTTGTCAGTATCTTCAAGCAAGTAGTAATCAATATCAAGTATCTGCAAATATGGAATTTCGGGAAAAATAACAAAAAGTAAAAAAATGCATCAAATGGCGTCGTTGTTTACAGACGTCATTTAAATGACGTCGCCCCGTCCATATGCCATTTAAGTTGCAGAATCAGTTCCTTGTTCTGACTCCAATCCGAACTCCACTTTTCTTCAATGCACATCCCTCTTCCAATTTGGAAAGGGCTTCCAGACTTCGCAAATCCTTCTATAAAGCCTCCCCTTCTTCATATCAAAGCATTACAACAAGCAATCAAGAGGGAAAACTAAAGGATTCTTTCCAAAACTCAAGAATAAGAGGGGAAGAACAAGGAGAAAACATGGAATCAAGGAGGAAGATCAATCATTTTATTCAAGGAGGATGGCGAATTCTTCACAAGATTCTTCAAACAAGAGAATGAGAAAGACAATTGAAAAACTCTATGAAGTGAAAGATTATTAAGTGGGCGAGATCCTAACTTACAAGTAAGCTAATCAATCCCCCTTCTATGTTCTTCAATTCTCTTTACATGTTTTCCATATTTCAATTCTTCAACGAGTAAGATAGAACTATGCCAAATTCTTTTCTTTATCTAGGGATATCCTTTCTTCCCCGATCTAAGAAAATTCTCTTCACTTCTATGGATCTAAAAGTTTGTAAACAAGATCAATCTGTCCATGCAATCTTATATATCCAAGTGACATATTCAAGGGTTGGTTATTCATGCCAAACATTACAAAAGCACAAGCATGGATTGGGCTGCAATGGCCGCTTTATCCAAATTGTGGCATCCACAAACTCATACATTACTTTTTGCTACGTTCGAAGCCACTATCCTTTTAGAAGAAGCTAAACTCTTATTGGGTCTTAAACTTAAGGTCAACAATGATGAACCTGATTTGAGTGATATGATGTTCATGAGGGAAAAGGTCACAGGTCAACAAATGCTAGAAAAGATCATAAAGAATCTGAAGGAAATTCAAGGTTGCCTTACTAAGAAGGGGATCAATCTTGCCAAATTAGCTGAATGGATTTTGAAGAAGATAGAAAATCTCAAGGATGAAGATACAGAGAACGTGATGAAGGCGTTCACCACCTGCCTAGCTGGAGCTCTACTATTCACTGCCCAAGACAATGTTCTAAAAGATGATCAAATTAGCGCGATCAGTGGGATTTTTGAAGGAAAGCAGATCAGCACAGTAGTTCCAGCCTACCTCTGCAGTAGGCTCTGTACAACTTCTTCATGTCAACTTTCTTATGGCAGCATGCTTCTCTTAGCTCTATGGATGAAATTCCACTTCAAATTCAACAATAGTGAAGAAATGGTTCCGAAGATATCCCTGACATATCAATGCAGTCCTATCTTCCATATTGCCAACATTGTGAAGTTCAATGACAACATGACCAATCGAGTGCCCAACCTCAAGACTCAAGCTGACTGGCACACTTACTTCAAGACTATGCCCAGGACTGGATTCGAATCCACGCCACTTGTTCTCATGGAAAAAGCGGTTCCTGTTCGCCGTGGTGCTGGCATAGAACTCTGACTGATCGGGGCGATTGAGTTCATTCTTTATAATCCACATCGGTGTCATCCTCAACTTGGTATGCCACGCTATGTACATCCAGAAATATCTTCTCTTTCTCCAATTAAGAAGTGAGCTTTGGGAACTGACGAGCACTTTGAAAAGACAGAACTTATTGCAACTCTATGGAACATCGAATTCACCCGTTGTATAAAACTTCCTCATGAAGCCAACAAAGAACTATGGAAATCAAATGTAAAGGAGCTTAAGAAGATTCACCCTTGAAAGCTCTTCAATCTTTCTATTCAAGAATTTGATGTATTTCCAATGAAGAAATCATTTATTTATTGCTATAAAAATTATTCCTTAAATGTTTTGCAATTTTCCTGTAATTTTCCTTGAGTTAAACTGTAATTTTTCCTCAAAATATCAAGATTCGGGTTCATTTAATACAAATCGCGTTCACTCAGAGAGACGCTTTTCCATTAAATTCAATTTTCCAAAATAAGAATTCAATCCTTTAAAAGCCAAAATCGCATCTTACCGGGGAGATGCCATTCACTTTCTCTCTCCTATTTTCCAGAGATTTTATGGCGGTAACTGCCTGAATAGCATCTAGCTTACGAGACGCGAATAATGATCCTTCCAGATTTTCCGTGGTACGACCCTGAACAAAATAGGTGGTAAAATCCAAAAGGCGTCGCCCATTAGGGATGCGTTTAAGCAATTTCAAAAATTTTATATTGTCGCCTCAATTTGTGCGCCACCAAATGGCATCGCTGTCCCAAGACGCGATTTAACGAATTCAAACAGGGTCATGCGAGCCCGAGCCCCTTCCTTCCTCATTCTCTCCTCTCACTTCTCTCACCTCCCTCCTTCCTTCTTTGGCGAATCCGAACTTCTCCGGCGAACTTCGGCGATCCCCGGCCATCTCCTCCACTTCCGGCCATCTCCTCCGTCGTTGGTGGCCTCTCCCTCTCTCCTCTATTCTCTCTTCTCACTCTCACTCTCTCATGAGTTCTCTCTTCTACTCAGTTCTCTCTCTTTCTTATTTCTCTTCGCGATGGAACAAGGAGGACCCAGCCGACTGGGTGGGAAGCACTGATGGGTTGCCACCATCGAGGTGGTGGAATTGCCCGAAGGTGAGGAAACTCCCGGAGCAGCATCAGCCGAAGCGGAGGTGCTCACGGAAGTGGCGGCCTTTATGGAGGCTGAGGAAGTCCTACTCGCGGCTCAAGAGGGTGCTGTAGAGGCGGCACCAGCTGAGGAAGCCGGCTCACGCCTGGTAAGTTTTCATAACACTCCTATTTATAGTTAAAATTCCAATTAGGGGGAGGAGGGGCTCGGCCACAAGTTCTGGAACCTATGGTCGAATGGCGTCTGGGGTCAGCGTCGCGGTTTGAAACGCGTCAGCCTACCCCGACGCCTTTCAAAATGGTGAATAATTCCAAAAAATGTTTTAGAATTCAATTATTGATTTCCCGTTAAAGATTTTTAATGAATTGTTCGGACAATGTAGGGCACAATGAGGACCAGGATTTCTTGAGATTTAGTGGTGGCTGCCTACCGAGGTCTCCCGGATTTCGAGAAGGCGTGGCTGGCAGAGATGGGGTTTAGGGAGATTTTAGAGATAGAGCCATTTTGGATAGATTTAGTGCTACTCCAGGTATTGAGAGAGAGGTGGCTTGCCGAGAGCCGGGCATTCCCAATGCCTTAGGGACACATGATCCCCAGTCTCGAGGATGTGTGCAGGATCACCGTCCTTAGGGTGGAAGGTCGGGTAGTGAGCGGGATAACGTATCCCGATTATCACGGACTAGCTCAGGAGTTGCTAGGATTAGATGTGACAGGAATAGAGGGTCGAGAGTCTCGGACTCTCCTTTGGACGGCGGTAGAGAGATCCTTAGGACTAGAGGAGGCTAGGCATCAGACTGATGAGTCCCGGCTGAGTTGAGATTGAGACTAGCCAAGGCGGCTAGTGAGGTATATTGTCAGGATCCCTCCAATAGGGCTAGACCAGATAAGGACCTTAGGAGGTTCTTTGTCTTTTTCTTCGGTAGGCTTCTCTTTGGGATGAATGGCGACTACATCCACTGTCGCTTCCTATGTCTCCTTGTAGATTTAGATAGACTCGGCGAGTATGCCTGGGGTGCAACCCTTCTGGCTCACCTCTTCACCGACCTCTCCGTGGTTACGCCGGACTGGGAGACCACCATTAGTGACTTCGCGCCGTTCCTTCAGGTACTTAACTTGTTTTGAATTTGTTCATTTCATTAAATGCTTATGATGCAATGCATGTCATGATGCTAACCTATATATTCTTTTATGCATGTTTGTAGCTATTATTATTTACCGCTGGACCGAACGAGGCCATATGCATAGCCGACGGCAGTTCCGCTTGCCTGACGTTGGCGTCCGGTGGTAGATACGGCGCCACACGATCACCAATTGATGGCCCTCCGCCGTCAGTTCCTCGACTACTCAGAGCTTCTGGTGAGTTTTAATTCTTTTCTTTCTACTTATTATTATGTTTCATACTTGATTAATTATCTATTTTATCAACATGTTGTTAAGCTGTTTAATTATTAATTAATTGTTCTATTAAAATGTCTTTGGATACTCGTTAAATTAACATTTATTTGTTAAACATTTAATTGCTTATTTGATTAATGATATAACTGTTAGATGTTTTAAATGTTTATTATAACATAACCTGTTGATTTTTATGACTATCATTTTCGCATGAAATGCAATGCAACTAACCCATATGAATGTAGGTTATCTGGCATCCGTACCTTAGTATAGACGATGTAGGATAGCCCTAGGTAGAGCAAGGGCGAGGCCGATTCGAGCGCTAGGTGTGGCTACACTGCTTGAACGAGATAGTCCTCCTATGCCTGAAGCTAGTGATGCAGACATTGGGGATGCATCAGGAGTGGGTGGACGAGGAGATCCTAGAGGAGATCGGGAGGACTATGCAGGGTAAGCAGGCCCGCACCGACTAGAGCGCCAAATTCCCGGATCAGCGGGATGATTGGCATCAGTATGGGGTACTGGTGGAGTCACAGGCGGTGAGCAGCGATGCTTACCTCCAGCACTACCGGACCCACTACGCGGCCCACCTCTAGCTACTCCACCCTCTCGATGTAAGTAACATGATATGCATGACATGAATGTTTCTTTTATTTTCTTAATTATCTTGCTTATATTTGTGAATATATGACATGATATGGTACGAATATGCAGGATGCTCAGGACGCCACCATCATCACACTCCGGGGCCATCTCCTGGATGCCAAGGCCCATTTAGAACAAGTCCAAAAAGAATTGAATGAACTAGTAAGTACAACATGCATGAAATGACATATGCATTATGAATGCTTCCTTTTATTATTAAATTGATTTGACACTTGCACACTGACATTGATCCCTCTTTTGTTTCAGCATGCCGCTTACACCCATGCGGCCACTCCTTCTGCTCCAACTGGCGCTTCACCTTCTTATACTGCTCATGAGGCTGCCCTTACCGACCTGAGTAGTCAACTGGCTTCTGCCATCCACCGAGCTACTCAGTCTAAGGAGGATGCTGCTGTAACGACCCCCTATGGGCCGGTTCGGTCATACAGACTTACTACGACCTGAAGGGACTCGTTAACAGTGGGAACAACCCGAACATGACTTATACAGTTAAGGTTGAGCACTTATACATGTAAAGAAATAAAACACTTCATATTGATGTCATATATAGTGCATTACAGTACATCAAGTCCAGGGGTACAACTTGTAAGTTTACATAGGAACTGGACTTACAAAAACAAACTCTGCTCACCTAAACTAAGATCATAGAGATTCTTCATTTGCCCCAGGAAGGTCCTCTCCTGAAAGGGGGTTAAATAGTGTGGGTGAGTTTATCGACTCAGCAAGCATATGATACCACTACATGGCTTATCATATATATAAACGTAAAAAGATAACATTATATTACTACATAATCATGGCATGATAGAATATAACATAATAGGCTTCAACTAACACAGGGGGCATGGCGAATCATGGCATGGTCACAAGATCATGGTATAGTATGACATGCTGTGAGTATAAACATAAAGTTCAAGACATGGCGTGACTTGATCATAACATAGCATCATGGCATGGCATAAATACAAACATAATAGAGGCATGGCATAACATTTGGGCATGGTTAAAAGATCATGGAATAGCATGAAATCATAAACATATATAGCATACGAACAACATGAATCTTTTCACTTATTTAACGGACATGCATCCAAACCACAACATGAGGAGGTTAGTATGACGTGCAGCCAGTGGTAAGGCAAATGCCCACTAGCGCATCCACTGAGCAGTAGGGGGACCCACCCGCCCTACCTGGACCGGGAGAACCGTACCTAGGATTTACCCGTTTGCCTCGAGTTGCGTCTTTTAATTATATCCGCCTTATACGGATGCTTGTATGATTCGGACACATAGACTCCTAAGGTGGCATTGTCCGTAGCATGTTCGATTTTAACATGGGAGACTTATAGAAATGGATTTAGGCATTGGTTGAGGTCCATTTAGGCTCTTATATCATTTCGGCAGCATAATGGCTTAATAGCATCTTCTTAAATTTGTAGGAAAATACATGTTTGAAAACAGGCCATCCGCAATAGGAAAATAAGCATGCAGAAAGAACCATATAGTTACCTTTAAGCCAGAAGCTCTCTTGGACACAGGAAGAACCTCCTCCTCTTAGACGTGCGAAGAACCCCAAACAACTCCCATTCCCGCTCTAAACCTTTCTCTCTTCCTTTCTACCTCTATTTCTTCCTTCCTCTCTTCTTTTCTACCTCTCTCTCTCTCTTTCTCTCTACTCTCTCTCTCTAAAACATGGGCAACGAGGAAGGGGAGGAATGGGGAGAACGAGAGGGGTTACCCCCCTATTTATAGGGGTGGTCATGGCCTAGGATGAGGACAAGTGTCCCTTCTAAGATCCCTTGGATTTGGGACATGTGTCCCTTTAGGATAGGGATTGCTTAGATGGTGACAAGCGGCATAGTGAGGTGGCATGGGTTTCTTGGGGTCCAAGCTACCTTACCAATATCCATTAACCTTTAGTAGTATCCTTTAGCACTTTTACATTTAAGTCCTTATATCTTTCGTAATTGACTTTATACTCTCATTCAGTACTTTCTTCACCGAATTTAACTTCTTTTTGGTTATTTGAGCACACTAATAGAAGCCTTACGAATTACATAGAAGATCTTATAAAAATTATCTATTACATTACAGGACATGAACTTTTCAAATTTGCATTTATACTTTTTCCGTATTTACGTATATACTATTTTTTATAATTGTTTATCGATTGGTACAACTCATTATCATTCAATGGTCCCACAAATTTTCTAAAATTGTAAGTAAACTTTTCATGTAGGTATAATTTTGTAGGTCCTTACATCTTCTCCCCCATAAACAAAATTCATCCTCGAATTTTAAATTTAACTGAATAAATTGCTAAATATGGTGAGGATCTTACCAAAAAGATGTGGCTCATTTCTTGTTCCATTTCCTATGTAGCTTCTTCTGTTGACTGGTTTCTCCATAGGACTTTCACCAAAGGAATTGTCTTGTTTCTGAGCTCTTTTGTCTTGAAGTCCAGGATTTGCACAGGCTGTTCTTCATAGCTCAGAATTGGCTGGATCTAAAGCTCGCCATAATCTATGACATGAGATGATTCATGAAGATACTTCTTGAGCATGGAGACATGGAAAATATTTTGAACCCCTTCCAAGGTAGGTGGTAAGGCTAACTGATATGCTGCATCTCCAACCTTTTACAAGATTTCAAATGGACCAATATAACGGGGTGCCAACTTGTTTCGCTTTCCGAATCTGACAATTCCTTTTGATGGGAAAACCTTTAGAAAAACATGGTCCCCAACTTCAAAAGAGACATCTTTTCTTCTCTGATCGGCATAACTCTTTTGCCGATTCTGTGTAGCTATCAACCTTTGACGAATAAGTTGGATGTTCTCTGTGCTGGCCTGCACAATATCTAGTCCTATCATTCATCTCTTTTCGGACTCTTCCCAACATATAGGTGACCTACAGGTGCTCCCATATAGAGCTTCAAAAGGAGGTATTTTAATATTGGTATGGAAGCTATTGTTACAGGCAAACTCGACCAACGGTAAGTTTTAATCCCAATCTCCTTTCCAATCTAGACTACATGCTCTAAGCATATCTTCTAGTATCTGGATAGTTCTTTCTGATTGACCGTCGGTCTGAGGATCAAAGGCAGTACTGAATTTTAATTGAGTGTCTAAAGCTTCCTAGAGACTCTTCCATATTCTAGAGGTAAATCTAGAGTCTCTATCAGAGATAATTGACTTGGGATCGCCATGTAGCTTAATGATATTGTCTATGTATAACTTGATCAGGCTTTCTACTAATTGAGAAATTTTAATTGGCAAGAAATGAACAGATTTTGTAAATCTATCTACGATTACCCAGATAGCATCATGTCCTCGTATTGTGCGGGGAAGACCCACGATAAAGTCCATAGTTATATGTTCCCATTTCCACTCCGAAATTTCTATCTTTTGTAGACGCCCAGAGGACCTCTGATGTTCTACCTTAACCTGTTGACAAACTAGGCATTTAGAAACAAAATTAGCAATATCTTTCTTCATACCTGGCCACCAGAAAGTATGCTTCATGTCTTGGAACATCTTGGTACTGCAAGGATGAATGGTGAACTTTGACTTGTAAGCTTCTGTCAAAAGTTCCTCTCTTAATTCATGGTCCTCTGGGACACATAATCTGGCTTGGAAATATATTACCCTACGATCATTTGTCTTAAATCCAGGCTTATCAGTCAATTCTTGCAACTTAAGGTCATTCCATTGGGCTTCAGATATTTTCTCCATAATTGCAGATTGAATGGATAACTGAGATAATGAGGCAATAACTTCCTCAATCATCTTCCAATCTATGATCATCATCAGCCGCTTCCTGCTGAGAGTATCGGCTACAATATTTTCCTTGCTTGGGTGATAATTCAATTCAAAATCATAGTCTTTTAAGAATTCTATCCAACGCCTCTGTCTAAAATTGAGCTCCTTCTGAGAGAAAATATATTTAAGACTCTGGTGGTCTGTAAAGACTTGAAATTGCACTCCATATAAATAATACCTCCATATTTTGAGTGCATGAACTACTGCTGCTAATTCCAGATCATGGGTAGGATAATTTAGCTCATGATCCTTTAATTGACGAGATGCATAAGCAATTACCCTACCATGGTGCATGAGCACACAACCAATAGCTTGTCTTGAGGCATCAGTATAGATGACAAAACCTTCGGTTCCATTAGGCAGGGCAAGGACTGGAGCTGTAGTCAATCTTTTCTTTAATTTCTGGAAACTCCTTTCACATTCTTCAGTCCACAAAAATCTCACCTCTTTTCAAGTTAGTTTAGTAAGAGGGGTTGCTAGAGTAACAAACCTTTCTATAAAGCATCGGCAGTATCCCGTTAGACCCAGAAAACTCCGAACTTCAGTTGAGGTCTTGGGTGCTTCCCAATTAAGTACAGCTTGAATCTTAGCCGGATCAACAACTACACCTTCCTTAGAAATAATATGGCCAAGGAATTGAATTTGTTGTAACCGGAACTCACACTTGCTGAATTTGGCAATAATTTGCGATTTCTGAGAGTTTTCAAAATAATTTTCAGATGTTTTTTATGTGCTTCCTCAGTAGGAGAATATATCAGGACGTCATCTATAAATACTACTACAAAATGATCTAAGTATGGTTTGAATACCCAGTTCATTAAATCCATAAAAGCTGCAGGGGCATTGGTTAAACCAAAAGGCATGACTAGAAATTCATAGTGCTCATACCTGGTTCGAAATGTTGTTTTGGAAATATCTTCTTCTTTAATCCTTAATTGATGATATCCTGATCAAAGATTTATCTTCGAAAATATAGTGGCTCCTTGTAATTGATCAAATAGATCATCAATTTACGACAATGGATACCGATTCTTGATAGTAACTTGATTCAGCTTCTGATAATCCATACAGAGCCGCAGAAATCCATCGTTCTTCCTAACAAATAAAATAGAAGCACCCCATGGAGACACACTAGGGCGAATAAATCCCTTCTCTAATAGTTCTTGAAGCTGCTTCTTTAATTCTGCCAACTCAGTAGGTGCCATACGATAAGGAACCTTAGAAATGGGTAATGTGCCTGGGAGAAGCTCAATTGAGAATTCGATATCCCTTACTGGTGGTAGGCCTGGAAATTCATCTTGAAAGACATCTAGATATTCTCTAACTACTTCAATATCAGAGACAAAGAGGGCTTTCTTTTCTTTTGGGATAGAAACTACACTGACTAGGTAAGCGGTACAACCCTTGTTAATGCAGTGTCGTGCCTTAAATGCTGAGATGATTTGTTTTCCAAGTTTGGGGAGTTTAAGAGAGAACTCTTCTTCTCTTGGGATTCTAAAAAGAATCTTTTTCCTTCGGCAATCTAGCATAGCATGATGTTGTTCTAGCCAATCCATCCTTAATACGACGTCAAAGTCTTTCATCTTAAGCACATGTAATTGTGTGGAGAGTTGTCTACCTTCAATCTCTATTTTAAGAGAGTTAATACATTTTTGGGATTGGAGAATTCCCCCAGGCGTGAAAATAGTCATAAGGACTGGAGTTTCAACTAGATCTATCTTATCAGGTAACGACTATATGAATTCTTCTAAAATGAAGGAATGCGTAGCACCAGTATCAAAAAGAACTTGAGCATAAGTATCGGCTATAAGAACCGTACCTTCAGTGACATTCTCAACAGCCCCCATACCTTTCTGAGTCAAGGCAAAAACATTAGCTGGCGTTCGTGATTTGGCGGGAGTTGCTGACTGCATTGATGCTAGTGCTGGCATAGGAGCGGTTCTAACCTTGGGACAGTTCTTCACAATATGTCCGGTCTTCCCACAACCAAAACATCGACCGGATCCCCGCAGACATTCACTACCTTCTAGTTCAGATTATACATTCTAGTTCATATTATTAATAAAGGCAATCATTTCTTCATTTATAGTTCTTGCAAATTAACTATCGTAATGAAGATCCGTAGACAAATGTATGGGATATTGAATCATGATGAGATCATGATAGTGACATCAATATCCTCAGTCAATTATCTTAAACAGTTCTCGATCATAGGATATTTGAGATGGACATTAAATATCCGATAAGATCGACACAAGTTAGGTCTGCTCATGTGATGAGGGTGAATGATCTCACATTCACTCGTGTGGTGACACTAAGACAAACTTGTGGGTGCTCATTAGAGAATGAGTTCACTGAACAGACCCAAATAAGAATTCCTGGATGGTAATTATACCTATTAGTCAACCAGGGAATTCAATCGTTGCAGTAGCACAGTTGGTCCTTTGACCTGAGTCACCAATGATACCTTGTTTGTGGACCATTGTATCTTGATTCTCTGATTTGTGGACTTTAATCATTAAGCCCACGATAGTCGGTCTCTCAGATACAGTGGAAAGCTTGCGAAGGTAATTGAATGAACAACAAGGGATCACTCACTCTTGGTATAAGACTGGAGAGAGAATGTCCTATGGATGTGTACACAGAAATCCCTGGCCAGGGTTAAATGAAAGAGATGTCTTTATAGAAATTAACTGAGTACTGGAATCCATCTAAATAATGCGATAGAGGGTTTGACTATAAAACCATACCCTTGCGTTATTGGGACATTGGATGAGTGATGGATTTTATCTGTGCGGTATCTGCAGACGGAAATGTTCAATTAAAGGGAACTGTATCCCTTATATCTTCTGGGATCATGAGGTAGTGTTTGGTGCTGTTCATGATCAGAAGGCCAAGTGAATTAATCATCAGATGATAATCCACTTGTTTATTAAATTAATCATTTAACATATGATGTTTAAATGTTAATTAATAAATATTAAACTCTAGAATAAGTTCTAAGTTTAATGGGCTTGAAACCGGACTGATATATGGGCCTAAAGGGTCACACACATAAGAGTTCTCGTCAGACGGTGAGAGACATTAAATTTCATGCTTATCTGGGTTTTTATGAAAAGCCGCAGGATAAACATGAAGATTTAATGGAGATTTATCCAAGGCCAAACTCTTGGATAATCATGAGGATTAATCCTTGTGCTTATCCTTATTTCTTATATAAGGAGACCAAGGGGAGGGGTAAAAAGGGTTGGACGAATTACCCACCCCAAGATTCTCTATCTCCTCTCTCTCTCTCCTTCTCTCTCTCTTGGAGTAGATCTGTCTCTCTCCGCGCATGGTGGATTTGAGATCTGGTCGGAGCACTCAAGTCGAGGAGGAAATCGCGTCTGCAGCGGGAGCTCGTATGGATACCTCTAGAGATCGTGCGCGTGCGCGATTACCGAGTCGGAATCATCCACAGGAGATTCGAAACCCCACAAAGGTGAAGAACCGTTCTTCTAGCATTTAATTTTAATGTCCGTTTTACGATCCCAGCAACCGATACATAGGAATCGATTTTATTCTCCGCTGCGTTCTTGGCGATTCCTAACAGTGGTATGAGAGTCAGGTTGCTGGTTCGATCGTAAAATGGCATCGTTTTGCGTGATTTTTCTCGTTATGCGTGAAGAACCCGTATTGTACGTGTTCTTGGGCTAAATTTTTTTTAAAAATCTGGGAATCGTTCCCACATTTTTAGAATGTGTAAAACTTCTTGGGATTTGAACCCGGTTTTAAAAAATAGGGGTATTTCGTTCATGTTGATGGATGAACATGCGGGTAGATAAATTAGGGCTGGTTAATTTTTATTTCTTGATAAAGAATCGTCCATCTGCAGGTCAAAACCAGATCTAGGATTGTCCTGGTCTTCTCTGATGATTCTTGGAGTTTTGGAAAGGCGAATACGATTCGCTGGTGCCTGTTAGTATGAACTTTTATTTTTAGTTTAGAACTGTGATAAAGGAGATTAACATAGGTTTCGCATAGATGGCAGCTTCTTGATCGGATGCTCCAGGGAATGTCCCTGGCTTCCTGTCACCGGTTGAGAGCACCATAGTCGTTTGGTGATGCCCGGCCATCACAGCGCCTCAACTCCAGGTTCGGTCGGCCATGAAAGAATGGATAATCGGATTATCTGATTATCATGGCTTGATCGGGACGTTCGGTGACGTCTGGAACGCCTCCAATGACCTTCGCGGACGTCCACGGCGCCGTCCGACGCCGCCTTGGCTCCGCCATGGCCGGCGGTGGCCTTCCCGCAGTGGCTTGCCCTCAAAAAGCCATGGCATGCGATGAGATTGCATGCAAACACCAAACAGGGAAGTCCGGGGTGCCGCCAGCGACGTTCGACGCCGTCAGCGACGTCCACAGGTGACGTAGGGCCGGCTGGAGCCCCGCCGCCCTTCTGTCGGGCCGGCGGCGCCCTCCACAAACCCTAACGGGCGGCGGGGGTGAAGCGGCGCGTGGGCCGCCGGGTCGGCCCGCCCGACCCGCGCCAGATCCGGACCGGGTCCGGACTCGGCCGGCCCAGCTCCCACCCGAACCCCATTAAAACCCCCCCTTTAACTTATTTTAGCCCATTTTAAACCCTTTTTTAGCCCATTTTAAAATTGTTTTAAAATAGAAAAATTGTAGAAATAATTAATAACTTTTATTAATTATTCTTATGATTATTAACATGTTATTAAACTGTTTAATGAGTTTTAATTCACTTAAAGGGTTTAATTGATAATAGGGTATTAGTTAATTATTTAAAAATATTTAGATAATTAACTTCCCTATTAAATCAATTAAGTTTAAAATTGTTTTAAACTTCTTTTATGCATAACTTGATTTTATCTAGCTGTTCAAAATGTTTGAATTAGGATTTAGATTAACTGAATGGTTTAGTTATTTCATTAGTCAATAATGTTTTGAATATTATTGATAATGTTGAAATAAGTGTTATTTCGAAAAATTATTGGTATTATAATTTTATATTTATAAAAATTTAATACCAAACAGCAATTATGTGATGATTGTGATGCATGTGATGTGTTTTATGGTGGGATGATCATGGACTTTTTATTATCATGTGATGATTGATGTGAATGAATGCGATGCTTATTTCATTTGGTATTTTAAATAGGACCTGCGTGTCCTCCTCTCTCTTAATCCAAATGTACTCTCTACTTTCCTATAAGATTGTACTACCCTTGATAAGATCAAGGTTTCTTATTGTTTTAAATGTACATTTATGGACCTGCGAGTCCTGAATTTCATATTTAAATGTTATGGATTAAGTTTAGAGGACGTGATCTTCTGAAGACACCTCTGGAGGAAGGACTCGCATCAAATGGAACCAGTGTTGCTGTTTTCACATTAGGATTCTATTATGGATCATCGTTTTGACTCCGATGATTCCATAGTAGCTTTAACAGTCCATGATCATCCCTATTTAATTTTTCTGCATATATGTGATATTTGTGGACTATGCTATCATATATATATATTTCTATTAAGTATAATGATACTTCAAATCGAAATACTATTGATAGCACGATTTTTTATAAATCAACTCAAAAACCCTCTTTTAAAATTTAAGTTGTAAACGTGAGATATTCCGAATAATCCACGTAACCCACCATCATTATAGATCTTAGGATAATTCTTATCTCAAATGGATTTGTTGTACTACCACAAGGTCTATTTGATTTAGAAATTAACCTAGGTCTACGACATGTGATGTCATTAAGATAAATGGACAAATAGTGCAGTTTTGTTGTGCTACCACAAGGATTGCACTATGAATTCATGTTATCTGAGTAATGATGGATAAACTTAACTGAATCATTTGATTTGTTGTGCTACCACAAGGTCATTCTGATTCAAGGGTTAAATTGATCGGATATTGCAAATGTTGCAATTGTCAATAGTTGACTGCCTAAGGGACTTGATGTGATTTGTTGTGCTACCACAAGGTCACATGCATGATGCCCGAAGGATTCTGATCCCCACTAGGAGATCACCGGAATCTCCCGTTCTGTATATTAGAGGGTCATACAAATCGCCGAAAAATAGTGGGAGCCTAAATCTAGATTAAAAGTCTTAAATCAGATTTTACGAACTATCTGCTTATTTTTATATTTCCTTGTAGGTCGCTATGTCGTCACCTAACCCCCTTCGTTGCATACTTGATGCAAATAAACTCATTGGACCTAATTACATTGACTGGTTATGCAACCTGAAGATTGTCCTTAGGTGTGAAAAGCTAGCCTAAGTCCTGGATCAACAAGATCTAGTACAACCCGGTGAAAATGCTAACAAGGATGAATTAATGATGTATGGAAATTGGAAGGAGGACTCTGTCAAAGTCCAGTGTTACATGCTTGATTCAATGAACAATGAACTGCAACGACAACATGATAACATGGAACCTAAGTCCATTTTGAATCACCTACAAGAGTTGTTTGGTGAACAATCCAGAACATAAACATATGAGATATCTAAGAAATTGTTCAGGACCAGAATGAGCGAGGGCACATCTGTGCAAACTCATGTGCTCAAGATGATAGAATGGATTGAGAGGCTTGCAGTGCTTGGCTTTGTTATGAACAATGACCTAAGCATCGACTTAATCCTATAGTCCCTTCCAGATTCATTTTCACAATTCATAATCAACTTCAATATGAATAAAATTAAAGTTACACTGGCTGAGCTGCTCAACATGTTGAAGACAGCAGAAGGCACTATCCAGAAAGACAAGCCACATGTAATGCTTGTTGGTAAGACCAACAAGAAAAGAAAAGCTGGACAGACCTTTAAGACAGGTAAGCCTAAGAAGCTAGTGAAAAGCAAACCGGCGGTTCAAAAGGACAAAGCTAAAGTCAATGATAAAGGTCAGTGTTTCCACTGCCATAAAGAAGGTCACTGGAAGAGAAACTGCAAGATCTATCTAGCAGAAAAAGCAAAGGAGAAGCTTGGTGAAGCTTCAGGTATACTCATGATCGATCTTAACTTGTCTTATAGAGAATCAACATCTTGGGTATTAGATACTAGATGTGTTTCTCATATCTGCAATAACTTGCAGGTGCTAACAAGTAAAAGAAGATTGAACCGCGGAGACGTGGATCTGAGACTTGGGAATGGAGCAAAAGTTGCTGCGTTAGCTGTGGGGACAGCAAGACTTCAGATGCCGTCAGGAGACTCATTGGAACTAATAGATTGTTATTATGTTCCGACCATTATTAGGAATATCATATCTATTTCATGTTTAGATAAACAAGGATATTCTATGAAACTTGAGAATAAAAGTTGTTCCATTTATCAAGGAGACAAATTGTTTGCTTCTGGATATTTATTGAATGGATTATATTTACTTGATATTTCATATGATGTTTGTCTAGTAAATAAATCTTTTGAACGAATAGATAAGGATGTGAATAAATCATACCTATGACATTGTAGGCTAGGTCATATAAATGAGAACAGGATCATTAGGTTGCAAAAGAATGGATATCTTGATCCATTTGATTATGAATCATTTGCAACTTGTGAAGCTTGTCTCATGGGAAAAATGACCAAAGATCCATTCTCAGGACATGGAGAAAGAGCTAAGGACTTATTGGAACTAATACATAGTGATGTATGTGGTCCAATGTCCACTCATGCTATGGGTGGTTACTCATACTTTGTTTCATTTACAGATGATTTCTCAAGATATGACTACATATATTTAATGAAATATAAGTCAGAAGTCTTTGAGAAATTTAAAGAGTTTAAAAATGAAGTTGAGAACCAGACTGGAAAGAGTATCAAAACTCTTCGATCAGATCGAGGGGGTGAATACTTAAGTACAGAATTCACACAATATCTTAAAAATAATGGTATTTTGTCTCAGTGGACTCCTCCCTATACACCACAATTAAATGGTGTATCGGAAAGGAGAAATCGTACTTTATTAGATATGGTACGATCAATGATGAGTTATGCTAAACTTCCAATCTCTTTATGGGGATATGCACTGTTGACTGCAGCATATCTGTTGAACAAAGTGTTGGGTTTTTCTCGGTTTCTCCGGATCGCTCACGCAGCGGAAAAACAAAATTTTACAGCGATCCGTTTCCCGTTTCGAAGAACTAAAATACGATAATCGGATTATCGAAGTTCTCACCGTGTGCGGATTCGAATCCGCAGCCGTTCGGTTCCGTCGGTGTGACACCGCAAGCCGCGCAAGCGCCCGGCCTCTAGCGAAGTCTACGCGATCCTCCCCGCGACGGATATCCTCGAGTTCGTCGTTCTTCGCAGCCCGCGAAGCCTCTGCTGGTCGCCGCAATGATCGCCGCAATGCGCGGACGATTTCCCGTCGAACGGGATTCGGAGAAGCGGCGGAGCAGATCTGGATCTGCCTGGACTCCAGAGGAAGACAGAAACTGAGGAGGGGCGGCTAGGGTTAGCAGCAGCTTGGCCTGCTCAGCCCGTTCGCTATGTTTTATACTAACCACGAGGTTTTTCATAAAAACCCCCGGTTTGTATAAAACCCACTTATTTATCCATCGCCTTGAGAATCATTTGCGTGTGACCCTCTAGGCCCAAGTACCAGTCCAGTTAATGGCCCAGTAAGCCCAGTGACTCCTCACTGGCTTTATTAATTAATTAATAACCCTTTATTAATCAATTAATCAATCGACTTGATGTCGCACATCGAATTCGACCGGGCCTCCGATCACGTTGGGTGCCAAGCAACACCGCGTGAACCCACTCTTGGAACCTTTCCGCCGACAGTTACCGCGTGGATATAATCCTTCATTCGTACAATGCTCTCGAGTCAACTCAGGGTATGGCGAACTGTCAAACCCTAGCCGGTCGACTCACTTGGATTGGATGCCGCTGATGAATATCGGAAAACTCCTTTTCCGATATTATCGTTCGCCCTGGCTAGGGACTTCCGCGCATCCTTCCTAGAACATTCTCTCTCTAAGTACCGAGAGCGAATGATTCCTTATTGACACACAATTCCCTTCGACGGTATTCCGCTGCACCCAATCCTTAGCGTATTAGAATCCCGTGGCTAGAGATTCGTAGACCAAGGTCAAAGTACAGAAGTCCACCGCCAAGGTGTCCTTGGTGTCTCAGGTCCGAGGACCATCCACGCAACTGCGACAATAGAATCAAGCTGGTTGACAGTGAGGTACAATACCATCCAGCGATTCAGTCGGATCAGTTCAGTGAACTTATTCTCCAATGAGCACCTACAGGTTCGCCTTAGTGTCTCCACACAAATGACTTATGAGACCAGTCATCCTCATCATATGAGCAGGAGCAATCTGTACTAGTCTAACCGGATATCTGATGTCCTTCTCGGATATCCTCCGACTAGGAACGATTAAGAATATGTGTGTTTAAGTGATCAGTCTCATTAGTATGATCTCATCATAATCTGATCACCATAGGACATATTCACGGACTTCATTATGAAACGATAATTAACGCGATTTACACATAATGAATATTATGCCATTTTATTAATAATGAACGAGATTTACATTGTTAGATTGGCTTGTAGGCCACCTTAAACTAACACAAAGTTCCCAGTAAATCAGTATCTTCCACTCCATATGAGATATGGAAAGGAAAGAAACCGGACTTTAAGCATGTTAGAGTCTGGGGTTGTCCTGCACATGTCAAAAGACATGATCCAGACAAACTGGATTCCAGGACAGAAAAATGTAGATTTGTGGGATATCCAAAAGAGACTTTTGGACATTATTTCTATCAGCCCAGCGATCAAAGGGTATTTGTCGCAAAAAGAGCTGTCTTCTTAGAGAAAGAATATCTTTCAAAAGAAGACAGTGGGAGCAAGATAGAACAGGAAGAAATTCTAGACTCACAAATCAACACTAGTTCATCTACTGAACCATTGACTCAAGAACTTGTTCAAGATGATACACAAAAGGTTCGCAGATCAGGTAGAGTGCCTAAGCAGCCTGAAAGATATGTTGGACATATCGATGATGGCAAACCAAAAGTGCACTTAAATGAGGATGATGATCCTCAAACCTACCAAGAAGCCATAAATAGTCAAGAATCAGAAAAATGGCAAGAGGCAATGAATTCTGAAATTCAGTCCATGTATGCCAACCAAGTTTGGAACTTGGTTGATCTGCCAGAAGGTATAGTACCTATTGGCAGTAAATAAATCTTTAAAAGAAAGATCGGGGTAGATGGACAGATTGACACATACAAGGCAAGGCTGGTAGCAAAAGGATATCGTCAAAGGCAAGGCATTGACTATGACGAAACCTTTTCTCCAGTTGCCATGATTAAGTCAATCAGAATACTTCTTGCTATCGCCGCATTCTATGATCATGAAATATGGCAAATGGATGTGAAAACAGCATTCCTTAACGGGAACCTTCAAGAAGAGGTGTATATGATACAACCTGAAAGATTCACTTCCAAAGAGCATTCAAGCAAGGTATGCAAGCTGCAAAGATCCATTTATGGATTAAAGCAGGCATCCCGAACTTGGAACTTAAGATTTGATGAAGCAATCAAATCTTATGACTTCATTAAGAATGAATATGAACCTTGTGTATACAAAAAGACTAGTGGGAGCGCAGTTACCTTTCTAGTACTTTACGTTGATGACATTCTACTCATTGGGAATGATATAGGAATGTTGTCATCAGTAAAGACTTGGTTATCCAAAAACTTCTCCATGAAAGATTTGGGAGAAGCATCCTATATTCTGGGAATAAGGATCTATAGAGATAGGTCCAAAAGGATGCTTGGCTTTTCCCAATCTATGTACATAGATACCATAGTCAAAAGGTTTGGCATGGAAAATTCCAAGAGTGGCCTCGTTCCAATGAGGCATGGAATTTATCTCTCTAAAAGAATGTCTCCCAAGACATCTGAAGAGAGAGCATACATGGATAGAGTTCTTTATGCCTCGGCAATAGGATCTATCATGTATGCAATGCTATGCACTAGGCTTGATGTGGCACACCCACTAAGGGTCACTACTAGATATCAGGCTGATCCAGGTGAGGAACACTGGAAGGCGGTGAAATGTATCCTTAGATACTTAAGAAGGACTAAGGATCTATTTCTCGTATATGGAGGAAACGACTTGGAACTTCGAGGGTTTACTGACTCGAGTTTCCAGTCGGATATGGATGATAGCAAATCCATGTCTGGATTTGTATTCATGTTAAATGGAGGTGCAGTAAGTTGGAAAAGTTCCAAACAAGAAACAACTGCAGATTCGACGACCGAAGCAGAATACATTGCTGCAGCTGAAGCGGCCAAGGAGGCGGTTTGGATGAAGAAGTTCATCTCTGCACTTGGAGTAGTTCCAAGCATTTCAGATCTTGTTCCATTATTGTGTGACAACAATGGGGCAATAGCTCAAGCGAAGGAGCCAATATCACATCAGAAGTCAAAGCACATTCTGAGACGATTTCATCTGATTCGTGAGATTATCGCCCGATGAGATATAGTAGTTGAGAAAGTCTCATCTGAAGATAATGTAGCAGATCCCTTGACTAAGCAATTGTCTCAAAACAATTTAGAACGTCACTTTAAGTCTATGGGACTTAGACACATGGGTGATTGGCTATAGTCCAAGTGGGAGAATGATAGAATTGGGTGGCCTCAAAGTCAATCATTGTACATTCTAGTTCAGATTATTAATAAAGGCAATCATTTCTTCATTTATAGTTCTTGCAAATTAACTATCGTAATGAAGGTCCGTAGACAAATGTATGGGATATTGAATCATGATGAGATCATGATAGTGAGATCAACATCCTTAGTCAATTGTCTTAAACAATTCTCGATCATAGGATATTTGAGATGGACATTAAATATCCGATAAGATCGACACAAGTTATGTCTGCACATGTGATGAGGGTGAATGATCTCACATTCACTCGTGTGGTAACACTAAGACAAACTTGTGGGTGCTCATTAGAGAATGAGTTCACTGAACAGACCCAAATAAGAATTCCTGGATGGTAATTATACCTATTAGTCAACCAGGGAATTCAATCGTTGCAGTAGCACAGTTGGTCCTTTGACCTGAGTCACCAATGATACCTTGTTTGTGGACCATTGTATCTTTATTCTCTGACTTGTGGACTTTAACTATTAAGCCCACGATAGTCGGTCTCTCAGATACAGTGGAAAGCTTGCGAAGGTAATTGAATGAACAACAAGCGATCACTCACTCTTGGTATAAGACTGGAGAGAGAATGTCCTATGGATGTGTACACAGAAATCCCTGGCCATGGTTAAATGAAAGAGATGTCTTTCTGGAAATTAACTGAGTACTAGAATCCATCTAAATAATGCGATAGAGGGTTTGACTATAAAACCATACCCTTGCGTTATTGGGACATTGGATGAGTGAATGATTTTATCTGTGCGGTATCTGCAGACGGAAAGGTTCAATTAAAGGGAATAGTATCCCTTATATCTTAGGGGATCATGAGGTAGTGTTTGGTGCTGTTCATGATCAGAAGGCCAAGTGAACTAATCATCAGATGATAATCCACTTGTTTATTAAATTAATCATTTAACATATGATGTTTAAATGTTAATTAATAAATATTAAACTCTAGAATAAGTTCTAAGTGTAATGGGCCTGAAACCGGACTGATATATGGGCCTAGAGGGTCACACACATAAGAGTTCTCGTCAGACGGTGAGAGACGTTAAATTTCATGCTTATCTGGGTTTTTATGAAAAGCCGCAGGATAAACATGAAGATTTAATGGAGATTTATCCAAGGCCAAACTCTTGGATAATCATGAGGATTAATCCTTGTGCTTATCCTTATTTCTTATATAAGGAGGCCAAGGGGAGGGGTAAAAAGGGTTGGACGAATTACCCACCCCAAGATTCTCTATCTCCTCTCTCTCTCTCCTTCTCTCTCTCTTGGAGTAGATCTGTCTCTCTCCGCGCATGGTGGGTTTGATATCTGGTCGAAGCACTCAAGTCGAGGAGGAAATCGCGTCTGCAGCGGGAGCTCGTGTGGATACCTCTAGAGATCGTGCGCGTGCGCGATTACCGAGTCGGAATCATCCACGGGAGATTCGAAACCCCGCAAAGGTGAAGAACCGTTCTTCCCGCATTTAATTTTAATGTCCGTTTTACGATCTCAGCAACCGATACATAGGAATCGATTTTATTCTCCGCTGCGTTCTTGGCGATTCCTAACAGCATCCTCCCCCATTAGTTAGTCGCCATAACCTATAGGACAAGTCATAGGTTAGTCTGAGTTTAGCTAGGTCTGGCCTCCTAATTCTACTACTCCTGGACTTGTTGTACATGCTTTTAGTGCTCATCCTTAACCTTGCTCTGATACCACTAACTGTAACGACCCCCTATTGGTCAGTTCGGTCATACCGACCTACTACAACCCGAAGGGACTCGTTAAGAGCGGGAACAACCCGAACATGACTTATACAGTAAGGTTGAGCACTTTACATGTAAATAAACAAAACACTTCATATTGATGTCACACACAGTGCATTACAGTACATCAAGTCCAGAGGTACAACTTGTAAGTTTACATAGGAACTAGACTTACAAAAACAAACTATGCTCACCTAAACTAAGATCATAAAGATTCCTCGTTTGCCCCAGGAAGATCTTCTCTTGAAACTGGGTTAAATAGTGTGGGTGAGTTTACCGACTAAGTAAGCACATGATACCACTACATGGCTTATCATATATATAAATGTAAAAAGATAACAAGAAATTACTACATAATCATGGCATGATAGAATATAACATAATAGGCTTCAACTAACAAAGGGGTCATGGCGAATAATGGCATGGTCACAAGATCATGGTATAACATGACATGGAGTGAGTATAAACATAAAGTTCATCACATGGCGTGACTTAATCATAACATAGCAGCATGGCATGGCATAAATACAAGCATAACAGAGGCATGACATAGTATTAGGGCATGGTTAAAAGATCATGGAATAGCATGAAGTCATAAACATATATAAGATACGAACAGCATGAATCTTTTCACTTATTTAACAGACATGTATCCAAATCACAACATGAGGAGGTTAGCATGACGTGCAGCCAGTGGTATGGCTAATGCCCACTAACGCTTCCACTGCGCAGTAGGGGGACCCACCCTTCCCATCTGGACCGAGAGAACCGTACCCAGGATTTACCCGTTTGCCTCAGGTTGAGTCTTTTAATTATATCTACCTCACATGGATGCTTGTATGATTCAGACGCATAGACTCCTAAGGTGGCATTGTCCGTAGCATGTTCGATTTTAACATGGGAGACTTATAGAAATGGGAATGCAGAAAGAACCATGTACTTGCCTTTAAGCTAGAAGCTCTCTTGGACATAGCAAGAACCTCCTCCTCCTAGACGTGCGAAGAACCCCAAACAACTCCCGTTCCCACTCTAAACCTTTCTCTCTTCCTTTCTATCTCTATTTCTTCCTTCCTCTCTTCTTTTCTACCCCTCTCTCTCTCTCTCTCTCTCTCTCTCTCTCTCTCTCTCTCTCTCTCTCTAAAACGTGGGCAAGGAGGAAGGGGAGGAATGGGGAGAATGAGAGGGGTTAGCCCCCTATTTATAAGGGTGGTCATGGCTTAGGATGGGGACAAGTGTCCCTTCTAAGATCCCTTGGATTTGGGACGTGTGTCCCTTTAGGATAGGGATTGCTTGGATGGTGACAAGTGGCATAGTGAGGTGGCATGGGTTTCTTAGGGGCCAAGCTACCTTACTAATATCTTTTACCAATATCCATTAACCTTTAGCAGTATCCTTTAGTACTTTTACATTTAAGTCCCTATATCTTTCGTAATTGGCTTTATACTCTCATTCAGCACTTTCTTCACCGAATTTAACTTCCTTTTGGTGATTTGAGTATACTACTAGAAACCTTACGAATTACATTTAAGACCTTATAAAAATTATCTATTACATTACAAGACATGAATTTTTCAAATTTGCATTTATACTTTTTCCGTATTTACGTATATACTCTTTTTTATAATTGTTTATCGGTTGGTACAACTTATTATCATTCAATGGTCCCCTAAATTCCCTAAAATTCCAAGTAAACTTTTCATGTCGGTATAATTTTGTAGGTCCTTACAGCTGCTACTCGAGTAAATCTTCGACTTGTTTCTTGCGTAATGTCTTTTGCTTGCTTGATCATTTGGCTGATGATGTCTTCTATTACAGGTCCAAGAGCTCTGCCTGACTCTTCGAGAGAGAGATGCTAAGCTAGCACAGGCTCGTGGTTCTGCTGCTTAGATTGCTGAGCTGGAGGAGCAGTTGGCCAGGCTTTCCACCGGCGATCTTCCTCGTGAGCTTGCATGACTCCAGGTTTGGCTAGATGTCTTAACCGAAGAAAGAGATCGTGACCGAGCTCGGTTGGAGAGTCTTCAAGGTCGGCTATCGGTTGCGGAGCACGAGCACTAGAGCATAGAGGCTTGATACCAGCGTGCATGACAACGGAAGCTGGATCGAGGGCAGGCGAGTGCATTCACCACCAGCATAGTAGTATCTTTCGGCCAAGTAGGGCCGAGTGTGTAATGGGACCATCGCCACCGCTAGCATGAGGACCAGACGTCCCGGACGAGGCGTAGAGCCAACTGGATGAGGGGGCCGGCAAGGGTCAGCCGTAAGGGTTGATATCATGATATATCTTTTTCTTTTATTTTATTTTTGAGAGTCTGTTGTTGATGGACTCAGATATTTGTACATGAACACTTCTGAAATATATGAAAGGAGTTTCTTCATACTTGAGTTCCTTTTTGTACTCTTCTCTGTTGACCCTCTTTCCGTACCTGTGCATGACTTGAACAAATAAATTAAATACCTATTCGGACTTAGCCCCTTGCCCAGTTAAGTAACAGGCTACTTGTCCTATTCTTAGTAGAGGGGTCAAGGGGCTAATCCTTTATTTAATGAAGGCAAATAAAGATAATCAAAGGGAAATAAACGGTAAAATGCAGTTCTAGCCTATCTCTACAGTGGGCTTTCAGCGGCTTCCACTGGTCAACCCCCATAAGGCAGTATGCTACTCTTGTCTCTATGGATTGATCTGCACTTCGAATTCAACCACAATAATGAAGTTGTTCCGAAGATATCTCAGCTTTATCAGCGTAGTCCTATCTTTCATATTGCCAACAATGTGAAATTTGATGATAACATGACCAATCGAATTCCCAACCTCAAGACTCGAGCGGACTGGCATGCTTACTTCAAGACGATGCCATGAACTAGATTCGAATCCACGCCACTTGCTCTCAGGGAAAAGACGGTTAGAGTTCGCCACAATGCTGGCACAAAGCTTCGACTGATTGGTGCAACTGAGTTTGTTCTATACAATCCACATCACTGCCATCCTCAGCTTGGTATGCCCCGCTATGAGTTTCCTGAAATTTCGTCTCTTTCTCCGATCAAAAAGCGGGCATTGGGAACTGAGGAAGATTTCGAAGCGACTGGAGTCATTGTAACTCTCTGGAACATCAGGTTCACCCGTTGCATCAAACTTCCTTACGAAGCTAATCAGGAGTTATGGAAAACTTATGTAAAAGAGCTTCAAAAAATCCGACCTTAAAAGCTCTTCTCTATCATCCAAAATTTTATGTATTTGCTTTATTTTCAATAAAATATCATTCCTTTATTGCCATAAAGATCTTTCCTACAATTTATGTGATTTTCCAGAATTTTTTTTTAAGCAAAAGTGCTCACTTTCTTCAAAAATTCATGTTTCGGGCTTATTAAATCAAAACACGTCCACTCAGAACGACGTTTTTCACTTAAATTCAATTTTTGAATATTAAAATTTATTCATTAAAAATACGTCTTCCATGGTCGCCGTGGTTCCATTTCTCTCTCATAATTTTCCAGAAATTCAAGCATTGAATTATATGAAGCGTGTCGCCCATGGCCAACGCTAATAATTGATTACACCCGTATTTTCGTATACTAGCAAATTGATTGTCTGAATTGCGTCGCACTTGGCCGACATTTTTCACTTATTTCTTTCTGATTTCGTGGTACGACTTTGGCATATAAGGGGGTATAACCTTAATCATGTTGTGTTCTCGGCATTTCTCTGGATCGCAAACGCAGCAGAAATTAAAATTAAATGACGATCCGTTTCCCATTTCAAAAATACTAAAACTGGATTATCGAATAATCGGTTCTTACTGTATGCGGATTTAAATAAGCAATCGATCGGTTCCGTCAGTGTGACACCACAAGCCGTGTAAGTTCCCGGCCTCTAGTGGAGTCCAAGTGGTCTTCCTCGCGACGGATATCCTCACGTCCCTTGTTCTTCACAGCCCACAAAGCCTCCGCCGTTCGCCGCATCGCGCGGACGATTTCCCTTCGAAAAAGAGTCGGAGAAGCGGTAATGCAGATCTGGGGATCCCGACTCGTTTGGGGCGCCAGAGAGAGAGAGGAAGAAAGGAGGGGACAGCTAGGGTTAGCAGCAGCCTAGCCTGCTCAGCCCGTTCGCTATATTTTATACTAACCGCGCAATTTCTCATAAAAATCCCTGGCTTATATAAAACCCACTTTATTTTTCATCGCCTTGAGAATCATTTGCGTATGACCCTCTAGGCCCAATAACCAGTCTGGTTAATGGACCAATAAGCTCAGTGACTCCTCACTGGCTTGATTAATCAATTAATAACTCATATTAATTAATTAATCAATCGAATGAATGTCGGACATCAAATTCGATCGGGCCTCCGATCACGTTGGGTGCCAAGCAACACCGCGTGAACCCAGAAGGTATTGGGGTTAAGTAACCCACTCTTGGAACCTTTCTGCCGACAGTTAACGCGTTGATATAATCCTTCATTCACACAATGCTCTCGAGTCAACTTAGGATATGGTAAACCATCAGACCCTAACCGGTCGACTCACTTAGACCGAATGCTGCCGAATAATATCGGAAAACTCCTTTCCCGATATTATCGTCCGCCCTAGCGAGGGACATCCGCACATCCTTCCTAGACTATTCTCTCTCTAAGTACCGAGAGCGAATGATTCCTTATTGACACTCAATTTCCTTCAACGGTATTCCGCTGTATCCGATCCTTGGTTGTTTAGAATCTCGTGGTTAGAGTTTCATAAACCAAGGTCAAAGCACAGAAATCCACCGACAAGGTGTCCTTGGTCTCTCAGGTCTGAGGACCATCCACACAACTGCGACAGTAGAATCAAGTTGGTTGACAGTGAGGTACAATACCATCCAGCGATTTATTCGGATTAGTTCAGTGAACTCATTCTCTAATGAGCACCTACAGATTCGCCTTAGTGTCTCCACACAAGTGACTATGAGATCAATCACCCTCATCATATGAGCAGGAGTAATTTGTACTAGTCTAACCAGATATCTGATGTCCTTCTCGGATATCCTCCGACTAGAAACTATTAAGAATATGTGTATTTAAGTGATTAGTCTCACTAGTATGATCTCATCATAATCTATTCACTATCGCACATATTTACGGACTTCATTATGAGACGATAATAACACGTATTAGACATAATGAATATAATGCTATTTTATTAATAAATGAACGAGATTACAAAATCATATTGGCTTGTAGGCCACTTAAGACTAACAATCTCCCACTTGGACTAAAGCCAATCACCTTTATGCACTAAGCCTATAGACTCTAGGTGACGCTCAAACACATTTTGAGCCAACGGCTTTGTCAGTGGATCTGCTACATTGTCGATAGATGGAACTCTTTCCACCACTACATCTCCTCTAGATATTATCTCTCTCATAAGATGAAAGCGTCTTAGAATATGCTTCGATTTCTGATGAGACCGCGGCTCTTTCGCTTGTACAATGGCTCCATTATTGTCGCATAACAGCGGAACAGGTTCAGAGATACTGGGAACTACGCCGAGGTTGGTGATGAATTCCTTCAACCACACTGCTTCCTTGGCTGCTTCAGCTGCATCAATGTACTCAACTTCAGTCGTCGAATCTGTAGTGGTTGCTTGCTTGGAACTCTTCCAGCACACTGTGCCTCCGTTATAAGTAAATATAAATATAGATGTAGACTAGCTATCATCAGGATCTGACTGGAAACTCAAGTCAGTAAAGCCTTGCAGTTTCAAGTCAACTTCTCTGTAGACCAGAAACATATCCTTAGTTTTTCTTAAGTACTTACGAATACAATTCATTGTCTTCCAGTGCTCTACATCTGGATTCGCCTGAAACCTACTCGTAACACTTAGAGTGTAACGACCCGCCACCCTATAATCGGGGATCCGATTACTAAATGGGTACCGAATCATTAATTTGGAACCAAACCAGGATCTAATCAAGTCTGGGAGATAAATAATAAACTAAGCTAAACATTCACATCGCATTGAACTGAAATAAAAGTGCAGGAATTAAAAATTATTACAATGCGACTCGATACAACAAATAATTACATACTCCAACAGAAAGGAAATAATTAAACATACAGGCCAGAAATAAAATAACAACTACGTCGGGGCATACCCCGGAACAACTACTGACGGTGCTCAACTCACGGCCGCACTCTCCTCGCTAGGTCTGCTGAGAGTCCTCACCTGAAAACCGCAGGGGGGTGAGTCTCAAAGACAAGACTCAGTAGGAATCCTTCGATCCCCACTGCCCACGCACACACCCACAAGTGCAAGGTACAGCTAACGGAAAGGTGATAAGCACAAGAGGTACAATTCCTAATTCTTAACGTGAAATCACATGCAATATATTAAACCAGTCGGCTAGGAAACCCACAACTGTCGTCTCGATAGAACTCGCTAACCACACAACAACGGTGGAAAAACCTCGACCCGCTCAGACCAAACAGTAACCCCTCGGATAGCACACTAGCTACTCCGGCCCAACCGGCTCAGGTGGCTACTCCTTCCCTCAGCATGAGTGACTCTCCGAATGTACCACTCCGACACCGGTACTAGCTGACCCCGGGGTTCACCAGGTGACCCTCTCTCACTAGGCGTCACCCCGCCCACGCCCCCACCGGCGCTGTGCTCACGCCCCCACCAGCACAGGGTGATAAAGCGCTACAATGTCACTCCAGGTCCACAGTAACACAAAACCCAACAAGTATGATCCGGTCACGTGAAAAGTCCGCGATCGCATAACATATATGTAGCATCGTCCGGTCATGAAGAATCTATCTCTATCGGGTACACTAAAACATACACTAATCATCCGTCTAACAGTATGAACACATTTTACTGGCATGAATTAGTGAGGTTCTGTCTTGAATCGCGTCTCCCAAGGTCGACGCCATTCAAGCTCCATGTACAGGTTCATGTAAAACAGTCTTCAGAATCAGGCCCTAAAAGGCGTCAACACCAGTGGTCGCCTTTTAAAAGGCGTCGACATCCCCATACGCCATTCAGCACAGAAATCCAGAATTTCCAAAGAAACCACCCAGGGTATTTCTACCTTAAAAGGCGTCATGGCTGCCCGACGTTATTCAAAAACGCGTCGTCGACCCATGACGTCTTTTAGCCTTAGAATCCCGAACTGGCAACCCCTCAGTCAGGCGATTCCTGTCTAAAAGGCGTCACGATGGCGCGTCGTCCTTCAAAAAGGCGTCGTCCATCCACGACGTCTTTTAACCCCAGGAAACAGAGTTGCCGTGAGCCCGAAGGCTCCCTTTTCAACCCAAATAACCCCAAATTCACCCAAAAACGGAGGAGAAAGAGGGGCAACACAATTCATAGGAAATCACATTCATAGCAAAACCCCCATATCAATAAACGAACACCTAAACATGCTCATTCTACCCCCCGAAACCAAAGATCCATAACAAGCTTAAACGGGGGAAAACATGGTTTAAACACGATGCTTATGGGAACCGTTACCCTACCGGATACTTGAACGCCTCCGAGCTTCAAGCCGTCCACCCAACTCGCCCCACGCCGCCGCCGGTACCGCCGTGGTCGCCCTTGCTCCACCGTGACGTCGGCCGCCATCCGGAGAGTAGAACGCCGCAGTGGAAGTGGAGGTGGTAGTGGTAGGAGCTAGGTAGAGGATGGAGTGGAGGGAGGGATGAAACGGTGGGAGGAAAAGAGGGAGGAGGAGGGATCGCCGCCGAGTTCGCCGGAAGGGAAAGAGAGGAAGAGAGGAGAAAATGAGGGAAAGAAGGAGGGCTCGCGGGGTTAACCAGAGACTGGCTAAAATGCGTCAACATCCACGGACGCCATTCAGTTGAAGTGACGGCTGCTCTGACAAGACTCTGAAACGTGTCGTTCAAGGCAGACGCCGTTCAGACGACATGTCAGGGCCGTACTCTGACAAACCCAGAGTCGCAGTCTGAAAGGCGTCGACACACGTGGACGCCGTTCAGGCGACAAGACAGGGCCGTACCCTCGCGGCCCGAAGCCAGCCCACGTGGCACCCACGTGGCAGAACCTGAAATGCGTCTGCGACGGTGGACGCCGTTTAAAACGCGTCTCGATGTCCTGACACGAATCAACTCAGAACCTCCGCCCTCACTAAGGTTAGAACTACAAGGTCCGACCCCGAAAACCGGATCCGAAGGTCACGATCCTTACATTCTCCCCCCTTAAAAGAATTTCATCCCCGAAATTGACTGCTTAGAGTTAACAAGGTCAAAACAGGGATACAAGTTCACAAGGAAACTTACGAAAAGAGGTAAGGGAACTGCTCCCGCATCTCATCCTCTCGCTCCCAGGTTGCCTCACCTCCCGAGCGGTACTGCCAAATCACTTTGACCAACGGTACAATCTTGTTCCGCAGGACCTGTTCTCTGCGATCCTTAATACGAACAAGATATTCTGGAAAGGACAGGTCCTCAGCGACCTCCAACTCTGAAAAATCCAAGACATGGGACGGATCCTGAACATACTTTCTCAATAAGGAAACATGGAACACATCGTGCACCCCCTGCAAGACTGGGCGGCAAGGCCAGCTGATACGCGGTTTCCCCATTCCGAGCAAGGATGGGAAAAGGCCCAATATATCGCGGACTCAGCTTGCCTCGCTTCCCGAATCTCATCACACCCTTGGAGGGTGAGACTCGGAGAAACACGTGGTCCCTAACTTCAAACTCAAGCGGTCTCCGTCAGATGTCAGCATAACTCTTCTGCCTACTCTGAGCTGCGGTCAACCTCTACCGAACTAACCTGGCAATCTCAGCACACTGCTGCACTAATTCGGGTCCCGCTATCTGCCTTTCACCGATCTCGGACCAACAAACTGGAGATCGACACGGTCGCCCATATAAAGCCTCGTAAGGTGCCATGCCGATACTAGAATGGTAACTATTGTTATAGGCAAATTCCACTGTAGACAAATACTGTTCCCAAGAACCTCCCCAGTCTAGACAACAAGCCCTGAGCATATCTTCCAAGGTCTGAATAGTCCTCTCTGACTTCCCGTCAGTCTCGGGATGGTAGGCTGAGCTGAAAGCCAACTGAGTGCCTAATGCCTGCTGAAAGCTCTTCCAGAATCTGGAAGTAAACCTTGGATATCGATCTGATACAATAGACAAAGGTACCCCGTGCAGAGAGATGATCCGGTCTACAAACAACTTTGCCAGCTTGCCGACTGACCAGTCCTTCCTAATAGCTAGGAAATGTGCCGACTTGGTCAGTCGATCAACGATGACCCAGTTGGCATCTCTCCTGCTAAGGGATGTAGGCAATCCCATCACGAAGTCCATCGTCACATGCTCCCATTTCCACTCTGGAATCGGCAAGGGCTGTAGCAATCCACCAGGTCTCTGATGCTCGGCTTTAACCTGCTGACAAGTCATGCATCTGGCCACATATTCAGCCACATCTTTCTTCATACCGGGCCACCAGAAGTGCATCCTCAAACAATGATACATCTTAGTCGTTCCAGGATGCACTGCATATCTCGAACGGTGCGCCTCATCAAGAACACATCTACGCACGTCCTCCTCAGTCGGAACATAAAGTCTACCTCTGAACCTGACCGTACCGTCGTCCCACAACTCCACCTCTGACCTCTGGAGGATCTGTGGTAGCTCAACATCTGCCCTCTGAGCCTCAATTACTGCATGATACACAGCTGGTCTCACAGTCAAACTGACCAGCACGGCTCTGTCATCTTCACGTGGAACCCTAAAGGAAGATTCCACCACCTGCTCGAATAATTTCCACTCCTGAATCATAAGGTATGACATGACCGTCTTCCAACTCAAAGCGTCTGCCACTACATTCGCCTTGCCCGGATGATAATAAAGGTCAAAGTCATAATCTTTAATGAACTCCATCCACCTTCGCTGCCTCAAATTCAGGTCCCTCTGAGTGAACACATATTTCAAACTCTTGTGATCTGTGAAAACCTGGAATTTCACCCCATATAAATAATGCCTCCAGATCTTGAGTGCAAATACCACAGCTGCCAGCTCCAAATCATGAGTAGGATAGTTCTCTTCATGCTTCTTCAACTGTCGAGAAGCATAAGCCACTACCCTGCCATGCTGCATTAGAACTGCGCCCAAACCTCGACGGGACGCATCAGAGTAAACTATAAATCCACCGGATCCAGATGGAAGCACCAACACAGGGGCTGACGTGAGACGGGTCTTTAACTCAATAAAACTCTGCTCACAATCCTCGGTCCACAAAAAGCGAATTCCCTTTCGAGTCAACCACGACAAGGGGGCTGCTATCGAAGAAAATCCCTGAACAAACCGCCTGTAATAACCGGCAAGCCCCAGAAAGCTCCTGATCTCAGTTACTGAAGTCGGCCTGCTCCAATCCATCACCGCCTCGATCTTGGCTGGATCCACTGCGATACCATTGCCAGAAATAACATGCCCAAGGAAATGCACTTCGTCTAGCCAAAACACACACTTGCTAAACTTGGCGTAAAGTCGGTGCTCCTTCAGGACCTGCAATACAGCCCAAAGATGGGTGGCATGCTCTTCCTCAGAAGAAGAATAAAACTGATACAGGTAGGTCCTGAAGACTCGGTTCATCAGCTCCATAAAGGCCGCCGGAGCATTGGTCAAGCCAAAGGGCATAACCAAAAACTCATAATGTCCATACCGAGTTCTGAAAGCCGTCTTACTAACATCAACATCTCGGATCCTCATCTGATAATATCCGGATCTCAAGTCGATCTTGGAAAATACCTTCGCGGACTGTAGCTGATCCATCAAATCATCGATCCTTGGAAGTGGGTACTTATTCTTTATCGTTACCTGGTTCAGCTTCCTATAGTCAATGCACAATCTCAGAGAACCATCCTTCTTTCTAACAAACAGAACTGGAGCACCCTATGGAGATGTACTGGGACGAATGAAACCCTTATTCAGCAGCTCCTGCAACTGCGCCTTCAACTCAGCGAGTTCGGCTGGCGCCATCCGATACGGGGCCTTAGACAAGGGCGCCGTACCTGGTGCAAGCTCGATGGTAAATTCGACCTCTCGCTGAGGAGGAAGGCCAGGCAGCTCCTCAGGAAATACATCTATGAACTCACATACAACAGGTACCTCCCCAGGGCTGAGACTATCCTGGACATCAGAGACAACAACAGAGGCAAGGAAAGCCTCACAGCCACCAGCAAGCAACCTCCGTTCCTTAAAGGCATAAATAAGAATACCTCGGGAAGAAAGCCTAATACCTTGGAAGAAGAAGGTCGGGATGTCCGTAATGGAGAATCGCACCCTCTTTCTGTGGCAGTCCACCTCCGCATAAAAGGCTTCCAACCAATCCATGCCCAGGATAATATCAAAGTCATGAATGGCAAGGACAACTAACTGGGCAGGTAGCACATGACCCTCGATGGTCAAGGGAACATTTCTCAAGCAATTATAAGATATCATAAAGTCTCCAGAGGAACCTCCACCATCAAACCATCAGATAACTCATCAACGGGTGCAGAAAGAATATCTAGGAACTGCTCAGAAATGAAAGAATGCGAAGCACCCGAATCAATCAATACGTGTGCAGAGTTCCCAAGGACAGAAAGTGTACCTTCCACCAAGTTGGACGCGCGAGCCTCCCTCCGGGTGATAGCTAGCACTCTCCCCTGGGTCCTCGACTTCTTCTGCTCACCTGAACCATGTCCCTGACCATGCCACTGCGGGCACTGCCTCGCCAAATGGCCCTGCTGGCCGCAAGTGAAACACCTCCTGGGGAGAGTGGGACACTGAGTCCCACCATGGGCACCCCCACAGTGCTGACAGACTGCCGGAAGCCTCTGAGCTGGCCCCTGTGGTGCACTGGATACAGACTGACTCTGCTGGCCCTGCCCGGGCCTGTTGCTGCCGCTACTGCCACTACTGCTGCCACCACCCCTGAAGAATCTCCTGAATCGGGAGCCGAGTGACGACGATCCCGATCCGGCTGAAGGGGCCGCTGCCGCTGCCTTATCCCTGCCACGAACTGGGCTCTGAGCAGCCAGTCCTCTCTCCCGGGCCGACTGGCTCTGTTGAGCCTCCACTGCTGCCGCACATCTAACCGCAGAAGCCAGATCCGTGCAACAGTGAGACGCCACGAAGTTCCTCAGACTGAGCCTCAGTCCGTCCACGAACCTCTCAGTACGACGCTCCTCGTCGCCCGATATGAAAGGCACAAACCGACCCAGCGAAACAAACTTCGCCTGGTACTCAAGTACTGTCATACTCCCCTGCGTCAGATCTATGAACTCCCTCTCCTTGGCCCTCTGGACATGTCCAGGGAAATACTGTGCGTTGAACTCCTTAACAAATGTCTCCCATGGAATTTCCCTAAGGCTCCTGTCCTCGTAAGACAAACTCTTCAAAGTGGTCCACCAGTCATAGGCGCTATCCTTCAGCATGAAGGTAGCCAACGGGGTCCGCTCTACTACAGCACAATCCATGGTATCAAAAGTATTCTCTATCTCTCTAAGCCAGTGAATGGCCTCGTCAGGGTCGGGACGACCGGTGAAGTGAGGTGGCCTCAACTTCAGAAACCTCTCAAGTGCAGCTGTGAAACCTCCCCGCGCACTGGAACTCTCACTAGGGTCTCGCGTTTGGTACCGAGCCATAGTATCCATCATAGCCTCCATAAACTGCTCTACACTCGGCCTCCCGGCCTCGGACCCACTAGGGACGTCTCCCTGCTCTCGAATAACTGACATCCTCCTTCTGGGAGCCATCTACTCGCCTACAATTACAAAATCAAAAAGTTCTAATCAGAGTCCTAAAGCCTATGCTACCGCCGTGCCTGTACGGGATAATGTATTTATTTGCCGAATTTATGATATTTAACCTAGTTATTTATTTATTTGCCAGACCGTATGCTCTGATACCAACTGTAACGACCCGCCACCCTATAATCGGGGATCCGATTACTAAATGGGTACCGAATCATTAATTTGGAACCAAACCAGGATCTAATCAAGTCTGGGAGATAAATAATAAACTAAGCTAAACATTCACATCGCATTGAACTGAAATAAAAGTGCAGGAATTAAAAATTATTACAATGCGACTCGATACAGCAAATAATTACATACTCCAACAGAAAGGAAATAATTAAACGTACAGGCGAGAAATAAAATAACAACTACGTCGGGGCATACCCCGGAACAACTGCTGACGGTGCTCAACTCACGGCCGCACTCTCCTCGCTAGGTCTGCTGAGAGTCCTCACCTGAAAACCGCAGGGGGGTGAGTCTCAAAGACAAGACTCAGTAGGGATCCTTCGATCCCCACTGCCCACGCACACACCTACAAGTGCAAGGTACAGATAACGGAAATGTGATAAGCACAAGAGGTACAATTCCTAATTCTTAACGTGAAATCACATGCAATCGTAATACAATAAACATGCATATATTAAACCAGCCGGCTAGGAAACCCACAACTGTCGTCTCGATAGAACTCGCTAACCACACAACAACGGTGGAAAAACCTCGACCCGCTGAGACCAAACAGTAACCCCTCGGATAGCACACTAGCTACTCCGGCCCAACCGGCTCAGGTGGCTACTCCTTCCCTCAGCATGAGTGACTCTCTGAATGTACCACTCCGACACCGGTACTAGCTGACCCCGGGGTTCACTAGGTGACCCTCTCTCACTAGGCGTCACCCCGCCCACGCCCCCACCGGCGCTGTGCTCATGCCCCCACTAGCACAGGGTGATAAAGTGCTACAATGTCACTCCAGGTCCACAGTAACACAAAACCCAACAAGTACGATCCGGTCACGTGAAAAGTCCGCGATCGCATAACATATATGTAGCATCGTCCGGTCATGAAGAATCTATCTCTACCGGGTACACTAAAACATGCACTAATCATCCGTCTAACAGTATGACCACATTTTACTGGCATGAATTAGTGAGGTTCTGTCTTGAATCGCGTCTCCCAAGGTCGACGCCATTCAAGCTCCATGTACAGGTTCATGTAAAACAGTCTTCAGAATCAGGCCCTAAAAGGCGTCGACACCAGTGGTCGCCTTTTAAAAGGCGTCGACATCCCCAGACGCCATTCAGCACAGAAATCCAGAATTTCCAAAGAAACCACCCAGGGGATTTCTGCCTTAAAAGGCGTCATGGCTGCCCGACGTTATTCAAAAACTCGTCGTCGACCCATGACGTCTTTAAGCCTCATAATCCCGAACTGGCAACCCCTCAGTCAGGCGATTCCTGTCTAAAAGGCGTCGCGATGGCCCGTCGTCCTTCAAAAAGGCGTCGTCCATCCACGACGTCTTTTAACCCCAGGAACCAGAGTTGCCGTGAGCCTGAGGGCTCCCTTTTCAACCCAAATAACCTCAAATTCACCCAAAAACGGAGGAGAAAGAGGGGCAACACAATTCATAGGAAATCACATTCATAGCAAAACCCCCATATCAATAAACGAACACCCAAACATGCTCATTCTACCCCCCGAAACCAAAGATCCATAACAAGCTTAAACGGGGGAAAACATGGTTTAAACAAGATGCTTATGGGAACCGTCACCCTACCGGATACTTGAACGCCTCCGAGCTTCAAGCCGTCCACCCAACTCGCCCCACGCCGCCGCCGGTACCGTCGTTGTCGCCCTTGCTCCACCGTGACGTCGGCCGCCGTCCGGAGAGTAGAACGCCGCAGTGGAAGTGGAGGTGGTAGTGGTAGGAGCTAGGTAGAGGATGGAGTGGAGGAAGGGATGAAACGGTGGGAGGAAAAGAGGGAGGAGGAGGGATCGCCGCCGAGTTCGTCGGAAGGGAAAGAGAGGAAGAGAGGAGAAAATGAGGGAAAGAAGGAGGGCTCGCGGGGTTAACCAGAGACTGGCTAAAACGCGTCGACATCCACGGACGCCATTCAGTTGAAGTGACGGCTGCTCTGACAAGACTCTGAAACGCGTTGTTCAAGGCAGACGCCGTTCAGACGACATGTCAGGGCCGTACTCTGACAAACCCAGAGTCGCAGTCTGAAAGGCGTCGACATACGTGGACGTCGTTCAGGCGACAAGACAGGGCCGTACCCTCGCGGCCCGAAGCCAGCCCACGTGGCACCCACGTGGCAGAACCTGAAATGCGTCTGCGACGGTGGACGCCGTTTAAAACGCGTCTCGATGTCCTGACGCGAATCAACTCAGAACCTCCGCCCTCACTAAGGTTAGAACTACAAGGTCCGACCCCGAAAACCGGATCCGAAGGTCACGATCCTTACATCGAGCATATGCAACATCAGGCCGTGTACATAGCATGGCATACATGATAGATCCTATAGCAGAGGCATAGGGTATTCTATTTATGAATGCCGTCTCATCAGGAGTCTTAGGAGACTGCTCCTTTGAGAGATTAATTCCATGTCTCATCGGTATGAGACCTCTCTTGAAATTTTACATGCCAAACTTTTTGACTATGATATCTATGTATAAGGATTAGGTCATCCAAGTATCATTTTTGATCTATCTCTATAGATTCGTATTACCAATACGTAGGATACTTCTCCCAAATCCTTCATGGAGAAGTTTTTCGACCGCCAGATGCTTACAGATGACATCATAGCTACATCATTCTTAATGAGTAGCATGTCGTCGACGTAAAGAACTAAGAAGGTGATTGTGCTCCCACTGGTCTTCTTGTACACACAAGGCTCATCTTCATTCTTAATTAAGTCATAAGACTTGACAGCCTCGTCAAATCTTATGTTCTAGCTCTAGGAAGCTTGCTTCAATCCATAAATGGACCTTTGAAACTTTATCTGGAGATTCCTTGTGTAACGAATGAGGTTTTGGGTACAGTTATCAGGTCGGTTTTAGAGCCGGACCCCTTGGTTTGGGCCCCGGTGGGTGAAGGGCGTACCTTCTAAACGACGTCTGGGGTGCATGATGCCTTTAGAATGGCGTCGGGCTGTACGGACGCCATTTAGGTAGCTTGCTATTGTGCCGTGTGGACAGGTGTTGGGGCACGTGTGTACGGCCTCGGTCATGTCGCCTGAACGGCGTCTTGGATGGACGACGCGATTCAGACGTTTTGTCAGAGTACGTCCCCGTCGTGTCACCTGAATGGCGTCTGTCGAGGACGACGCGATTTCATCTATTTTAGTTTGACACCCCGAACCTTCCCTCCTTTCTCTCATTCTCTCCTTCTCACTCTCTCTGATCCCCTCTGTTTCCCCCTTTCCTTTCTCCTTTCCCTTCTTCCTCTTCCACCACTCCAACACCTCTCTACCTCTCACCACTACCACCACCACCTTCTCCGCGGCACTTCATTCTCCGGGCGGCGGCCGACGTCCCGGCAGAGTGACGGCGTCTACGGCGGTACCGGTGGCGGTTTGCAGTACGGCAGTTCGACGGCACGGAGTTAGGAGGAGTTCAAGTGACCGGTATGGGGACAATCCTTATACGTGATTTGATTGTTTTATCCATATTTTCCTGCTTGAAGTATGTGACGTGTGTGCAGATTTGGGTAGAATGAGCATGTTTAAGGGGCTTTTTAATGAAAGTGGTCATTTTTATGAAATGATAATTAGTGTGTTTCAAGTGGCAAATTGGATTCTCCCCTTCATTTCCTATTTTTGGGTATTTTTGGGGTAATTTTGGGGAGAGGAAACCCCGTTTTGAACAAAATATTTGGCTCTAAATGGTGTCTAGCTAGGGCAACGCCATTTGAAATGGTGACGGGCTAGGACGATGCCATTTAGGCCAGATTTATCTCGGAAGCGGTTTCTGTGGGAATGAATTCTGTTTTGAATGGCGGCCAGGGACAGCGATGCCATTCAAATGGCGGCTGTCAGGGACGACTCGTTTTAGGCCATATTCTGAGGCCAGTTTTTCTATGAACCAATTTAAGGGTCTTGAATGATGTCGTCCATGGGGTACGCGATTCAAGATAGAACCTCATTAATTCATGCTATTAACATGTGTTTACATTGTTAGATAGTTCGATTAAATGCATGCTTGAAATCGTACATCGAGGCCGAGGATTTCTGTATGATCGGAATCACATTGTGAGTGCGTGTGTTTATGCAATTATGGAGCTAAAATGATTATGGTTTGCATTTGACACCTTGCGTCGGTGTGGGAGGGACGCGATGTCTATATGGCATTGTTGTCGTACCGGTGTGGGAGGGGTACATGTTCGTGTTTGACTTATGGCTGGAGAAAGCAGAACCACCTAGAGCAAGATAGGCCGAAGTAGCCAATGTGCTATCAGAGGGGTTGCGGTTTGGTCCCAACGGGTCGGTGTTTTCCTAGTTTGTCGTGGCAGTTTCCGGCGTGTTTCTTACTGTGGAGCCGGGTTTGGTGTTGCTGGAGTTTACCCTTTCTCCACTAGGCCTGATATAACCTGAGATATCGAGGTTACGAGTGGTACCCTTCACCCTTTGGCCTAATGTGACCCAGGAGGTTAGGGTTACGGGTAGTCCTTATAGCTTCGGCGTGAGGGGCTTTTGCTGGTCCCCAGGGCCCTCATAAAGCGCCTAGGCCTGGCGTTGAGGGAAGTCCGGTTGATAGGACAGTAGTCTAGACTGCTTGTGTGCACACGTAACTAGGTGGTGGTGGTTCACTAGTCCCAGTTAGTCCTAGTTTAACTCACTACCTCACCCTATGGTGTCCCGAACATCGTAGAGGTGGACATGCATGTGTGTTGGTGGTGTTGTAAGGCGCCGTTTATATGAGTTCCACAATGTGGTTTGTGTGTTTAGCTGGATCTTTGGTTATGAACTGTGGTGTTGAGTTGGGTTACTTGAATTGCTTAGAACTGTGCCTGCTGCATTACGGATGCATATGTCTCATATCGGAATTTGGGAACTGTGTTTACTGCTTCACTTAAAATTGCCTTCATTTTGTATTGCTGCACTTGTAGGGGTGTGTGTGGGAGGCGGGGATCGGGTGATCCCGACTGAGCCTAATTTTGGTGTGGCTCACTCCCTGCGGTTTCAGGTGTGGACTTCTCGGCGAGTGTTGGCATGTGGTCTTCTCCTTAGTGTGCGAGCCAGCAGCTATCTCGGTTCCGGGGTATGCCCCGATGTTGTTGTACTTTTCTTCTGCCTGTACTTATTTGATTCCTTGGGCCTTGTAATTATTGTTGGACTGTATAGGGACATTATTATTTTACTTCCTGCGCACTTGTACTTTCTTTGAGGTCCGTGAGATTGTTATTTTTAGCCTTGTTTAACACTTACTTCTCCGGACGTGTCATTTGAGATCTGGGTGTGAACCCGTAGATAATGATCTGATACCCATTTAGTAATCGGGTTTCTGATTATAGGGTGGCGGGTCGTTACAGATAGTATCAGAGCTCAGTCTGGTCGAGTATGTGATAAACTTGGTTAGATATCATAGTCCAACAATAGGTACGAGTCTGTACCGGCGATGGCTACTGGCGTAGATTAATAGGTTTTGACGTTCTTGTTTCGATTTTTGTGTTTATAGAGTAGTGATAGCACCGAAGAGGAGAGTTCCGTTGGTTCGTAGTACGGGAACTAACGATGGTAGTTCGGGGGTAGATGGGCATAATGTGGATCGTTTCTTGGAGGCTATGATTGGGGCAATGTCTAGATACCAACCGAGATGTTAGTAAGGGATCCAACTCCCAAGGTGGTCAGTCCATGGTGATGGAATGGTTCTTGAAGTTGAAGACCCCTTCTTTCACGGGTCAACCTGTCCTAAACGAGGCAACTCATTGGATTAAGGAGGTGGAGAAGGCATTTGATGTTCTTGAGTGTGCTGAGAATGACAAGACTTTGTTGGCAACCTACTTGTTGAAAGACGATGCCTATGATTGGTGGGTTACCATCAAGAAAATGATATTTTCAGATAGGTCCTTAAGAGAGATTCCTTGGGGGGTATTCGTGAGAGAGTTTAGTGGACAATACATTCCGAGGCATGTTCGGAAGGCCAAGAAAGGGAGTTTATGGAATTGGTGCAGAGTGATATGCCAGTTCTGGAATATCAGATGAAGTTTGTGGCTCTCGGAAGGTTCGTTCTGCACATATCTGAACATGAGGAACGTCGAACAGAGAGATTTGTGGATGGATTCCAGTACGATCTGAGGGGAATGGTGGCATCTCATTGTTGTAGTGATCTTGCATCAATTGTTCGTTGCGCAGCAGCAGCGGAGACTCAGTTCCAACAAATGGCGAAAGAGTTGGAGCGGTCAGCACGAGGGCAGCATCAAAGCAAGAACAAATCAGCGATTCTTTCGACAAACGGTTCAAGTTCCTTTGGGTCCAGGTTCCAAGGGATGCTTTATGACGAAGATGAAGACGGCTCGATTCGGCAGATGCAAACTGTGGCTAGTAGACAGCGGGAAGTAGGACATGGTGTGGCAGATCATTGTCCCCGTTGTGGTGGACAGCATGGTGATCGGATATGTCCATTGGTCACTGGTAGCTTTTGGCTGTGGTAAGAAGGGTCATCTTGTGAGGAACTTTCCCCAGAAGAATAGGATAGGTCAGGAGCCGAGTAGTCATAAGAAGCCCAGGACCTAGAGCGGTGTTGTGTGTTCTCTTAGAAGAAGTCAGAGATGCTGGACTAGATGAACACTTTTGTCTTATCTTTTAGGTTGTAATTATGACCTCTTATGGCACATTTTATGTATTTTGGACATGGTGGAGAATCAGTTTTGTAATATGTGCCTAATAAGGCTAATGAATGGTTTTATTAGTCCATCAGTATTGGCAGAATCGTAGAACGTGGTTAGCCTAGTGTTGTTGAGATCGACCGACTATACGAAGCCCCGTGGAGGAGTGTGATCAGTGAGGGCAATTGATGTGATCCGTGTTACCGGTGTGGAATTGTCGATAGTGGTTGTCGTTCGAGCGGTTACAATTTCGAGGACGAAATTTTCTTAAGGGGGGAGTATGTAAGGAATGAGGCTTCGGGTATAGTTATCGGGTCAATTTCGGAGCCGGACCCCTTGGTTTGGCCCCCGGTGGGTCAGGGGCATGCCTTCTAAACGACGTATGAGGTGCATGACACCTTTAGAATGGTGTCAGGCGTCCGTATTAGGTAGCTTGCTGTTGTGCTGCGTGGAAGGGCGTTGGGGCACGTGTGTTCGGCCCCGGTCATGTCGTCTGAACAACGTCTTGGATGGACGACGCGATTCAGACATTCTGTTAGAGTATGCCCCCGTCGTGTCACCTGAATGGCATCTATCGAGGACAACGCGATTTCATTTGTTTCGGTTTGACACCTCGAACCTTCCCTCCTTTCTCTCATTCTCTCCTTCTCACTCTCTCTCTTCCCTCTCTCCGATCCCCTCTGTTTCCCAGTTTCCTTTCTCCTTCCCCTTCCTCCTCTTCCACCACTCCAACACCTCTCTACCTCTCACCACTACCACCATCACCTCCTCCGCGGCACTTCATTCTCCGGGCAGCGGCCGACGTCCCGGTAGAGTAACGGCGTCCACGGCGGTACCGGCGGCGGCTTGCGGTGCGGCGGTTCGACGACACGGAGCTAGGAGGAGTTCAAGTGAACGGTAGGGGGACGATCCTTATACATGATTTGATTGTTTTATCCTTGCTTTCTTGCTTGAAGTATGTGACGTGTGTGGAGATTTGGGTAGAATGAGCATGTTTAAGAGGCTTTTTAATGAAAATGATCATGTTTATGAAATGGGAATTAGTGTGGCAAATTGGATTCTTCCCTTCATTTCCTATTTTTGTGAATTTTTGGGGTAATTTTAGGGGAGAGGAAACCCCGTTTTGAACCAGATATTTGGATCTAAATGGCATCTGGCTAAGGCGATGCCATTTGAAATGGTGATGGGCTAGGACGACGCCATTTAGGCCAGATTTATCCCGGAAGCGGTTTTTGTGGGAATGAGTTCTATTTTGAATGGCGTCCTGGGACATCGACGCCATTCAAATGGCGGCTACCAGGGACGACGTGTTTTCGGCCATATTATGAGGCCAGTTTTTCTATGAACTAGTTTAGGGGTCTAAAATGACGTCATCCATAGGCGACGCGATTCAAGACAGAACCTTATTAATTCATGCTATTAACATGTGTTTACATTATTAGATAGTTTGATTAAATGCATGCTTGAAATCGTACATCGAGGCCAAGGATTTCTGTATGATCAGAATCGCATTGTGAGTGCATGTGTTTGTGCGATTATGGAGCTAAAATGATTATGGTTTGCGTTTGACACCTTGTGTCGTTGTGGCAGGGACGTGGTGTCTATGTGGCATTGTTGCCATATCAGTGTGGGAGGGGTACATGTTAGTGTTTCACTTATGGCTGGGGGAAGCAGAACCACCTAAAGCTAGACAGCCCGGAGTAGCCAGTATGCTATCCAAGGGGTTGTTGTTTGGTCCTAGCGGGTCGGTGTTTTCCGAGTTTGTCGTGGCAATTTTTGGCGTGTTTCTTACTGTAGAGCCGGCTTTGGTGCTGCTGGAGTTTACCCTTTCGCCACTAGGCCTTATGTAATCTGAGATATCGAGGTTACGAGTGGTACCCTTCGGCCTTTTGCCTGATATGACCCGGGAGGTTAGGGTTACGGGTAGTGCCTATAGATTCAGCTTGAGGGGGTTTCGTCGGTCCCCAGGGCCCTCATGAAACACCTAGGGCTGGCGTTGAGGGAAGTCCGGTCGATAGGACAGTGGTCTAGACTGCTTGTGTGCACACGTAACTGGGTGGTGGTGGTTCACTAGTCCCAGTTAGTCATAGTTTAACTCACTGCCTCACCCAATGGTATCTGGAACATCGTAGGGGTGAACAGGCATGGGTGTTGGTGGTGTTGTGAGGCACCGTTTATACGAGTTCGGTAGTATGGTTTGTGTGTTTAGCCGGATCTTTGGTTACGAACTATGGTGTTGAGTTGGGTTACTTGAATTGCTTAGAACTGTGCCTGTTGTATTACGGATGCATATGTCTCATATCAGAATTTGGGAACAGTATTTACTGCTTCACTTAAATTGCCTTCATTTTGTATTGTTGCACTTGTGGGTGTGTGTGTGGGAGGCGGGGATCGGGTGATCCCTACTGAGCCCAATTTTGGTGTGGCTCACTCCCTGCGATTTCAGGTGTAGATTTCTTGGCAAGTGTTGGTGTGTGGTGTTCTCCTTTGTGTGCGGGCCAGCAGTTATCACGGTTCTGGGGTATGTCCCGATTTTGTTGTACTATTCTTCTGCCCGTACTTATTTGATTCCTTGGACCTTGTAATTATTGTTGGACTGAATACGGACATTATTATTTTACTTCCTACGCACTTGTACTTTCTTTGAGGTCCGTGAGATTGTTATATTTAGCCTTGTTTAACACTTACTTCTCCAAACGTGTCGTTTGAGATCTGGGTGTGAACCCATAAATAATGATCCAATACCTATTTAGTAATCGGGTCCCCGATTATACGGTGGCGGGTCGTTACACCTTGGATATTTAACCTTCTAGTTGTATCATATACACCTTTTCCTCACAGTTACCGTTGAAGAAGGTAGTCTTCACAACCATCTATCAGATCTCATAATCGTATTGTGCAGCTATGGCGAGTAGAACTTTAACTGACTTTATCATGGCAACTGGTGAGAAAGTCTCGTCATGGTCAATTACTTGCCTTTGACGATATCCCTTTGCCACCAATCTTGCCTTATGAGTGTCGATCCGTCCATCAGTACCAATCTTTCTCTTAAAGATCTACTTGCAACCGATGGGTACAATACCATCGGGCAAGTTTTGCAAGTTCCAAACTTGGTTGGTGTATATGGACTAGATTTTTGAGTTCATGGCTTCTCGCCATTTCCCGGCTTCTAAGCCTTCTATGGCCTCCTGGTAAGTTTTAGCATCATCATCCTCATTATATTCTTCCTTAGACTCTCCTTCAGCGATATGTCCCACATATCGTTCGGCTAGTCTAAGTAATCTACCAGATCTACGATGCTCATCTGTGTGTATCTGTACAGATTCAAAAAATGATATCTCATCTGATGATAATCTAGCTATTTTGAGATCTGGAACCTCTTACAGTACAATTTTACTCCCACTATCTTTCTGGAGAAGATATTCCTCTTCCAGGAAGACAGCTTTCCTGACGACAAACACCTTTTGTTCACCAGGATGGTAAAAATAGTATCCAAAGGTTTCCTCTGGATATCCCACTGATAAGTTGTTAATTTTGATCATTTAAAAGGGAAATCGCAGGTATCATACTCACAGTTTTTTGTGTAAAATAGCATGGAATGATAGATAATTTTCTACCGATCCCAACAATACTAATTTCGTTAATTTCCAAGTTAAAAACATCATCATTTTCATGCAATTGCGGTTTTCTCAACAAAACTGAGATAAAATAATTTATTTAAGCATAAATATAATTTTATTCATGATAATATCTTAATTTACATTTATTTTATGTGAACAGAACATAAAGAAGATGCAGTGCAATTGGCTAAGTTTCTGGTCATTTGTGGGAAGGATGGGAGTTTGAATCCCAACAAAATCGGCTTTATTTTGGCAAAAATACTAAAGCAGTGAAAAAAGAGTCTTTTGCTACTCTAAATGATTGACCTAATCTTACCCAAGAAGAGAACAAAAGGAGCCAGCCACCATCCACTTTCTTCCTTTCTTTATTTTAAAATTCTCCCTCCCTTTTTAAAAGGTCTCTCCTTCCTTCCTTCTCTCTCTCTCCTACTTTTCCTTCTCCCTCCTGCCTTCTCTCCCTTTTTCTCTCACTTTTGTCTCCCTCTCTGCTACAGTACCCGCGGGTAATGTAGCTACAGTACCGTGGTACTGTAGCACCTCTCTCTCTCTCTCTCACTTGCTCTCTCTCTCTACATATCTCTCAAACTAGCGGCTGTCAAGGGCAAGGGGGGACTCAAGGCACTATAACTGACTACTTGAAGGAGTTTAAGGTGGCTAAAGATCCGCGCGAAGGACTACGACGACTGCAAACAACAGTTTTCTCTCTCCATCTCCTCTCTCTCTAGTTTTTTAGTTATCCATATTACATTGTATTTTGAATATTTTTTGTAAATGTTTACTTATAAAAGTCATATTATTTTTCAATGTTCAATGTCTTAGTAAAATTTCCTACAGTTATGTTAATGAATGACAGTATTTTCTTTGAAAAAAGTGATCTTTTCTCTCTCTTTCTGTTCTACAACTTTTATTTTTTCTTTTATGGACACCACTCAAACTTTATATTCTACTTTTAATTAGTGTTTTAGAGGTAGTCTTAATTTAGTAGATGGTTTGATTATGCTCGTTTAGGAGTGTTCATTTTGTGAGTTCATAGTAAGTCCGGTTAACTTCAATTGTTATTTATTAAATCAACATGGTCCATCTTCCTTCTTCTCTATTTTTTCTCTAAAAAAATTCAAGGTTTTCAACTATAAAAATATATTTTCCTGTGGATTCAACTCGGACTCACCATTGCTATTGTTAAAAATTCAATTTAAATGAGCCGATTAATTTAGTTTGTTAGCTTTGATTTTTAACGACACAATCTTAAGCTATCAATTTTTGGTGCCGTTGCCAGGGATTTAGATTTTTAATTTTGATTATTTTGGATTTAGTATAATTATTCTTAATCTCATCTTCTTTTCCTTATTTGTGTAGGTGCATTGAAAAAAAAAAAAAAAAGGGAAAGCGAAAGTATTGGTTAGTGTGTTCCAACCTTCTCATTGTTATTTTTCTTTATTTATTTTTCTTAGTTAGTTTTCTTTTCTATTGTTTTTAATTTAGATAGATTTCCATTAATTAAAAAAAAAAGTTTCAAATTCAAATTTAAAAATCGTCATCCCAAGATTAGAAACCATCTATGCTAGGCATTCATCATTTTAGGAAAGCATGAACTAGTTTCCTTTCATAGCAATTTTCATTTCTTGACTGCGGGGGAAAGGTGTATGACCAGCTGGGGGATTGGTCACGGCTTGAAAGACATTTTAGAGACTCATAAAGGTCCATTTACCGGTCAGGGCCATAAAGGCCTCTATAAAATCCTAACAACGTCATGGCATGCTCAATTATCTCTTAACCTGGCTATGTTAGGCTCTTTAACCATTGTTGTAGCTCACCACATGTACTCCATGCCCCCTTATCCATACTTAGCTATTGACTATGGTACACAACTTTCATTGTTCACACATCATATGTGGATTGGTGGATTTCTCATAGTTGGGGCTGCTGCGCATGGAGCCATTTTTATGGTAAGAGACTACGATCCAACTACTCGATACAACGATCTATTAGATCATGTCCTTAGGCACCGCGATGCAATCATATCACATCTCAACTGGGCGTGTTTCAATTATAGCAAGTCATTTATGATTGCATCAAAACCCCTTGCTTTGATTTTACTGTTGCATTGCATTGCATTCAAGAAGACTTCTAAGGACAATACCTTTAACCACATAAGGTAGGGATTTCATCACCCTTCCTTAGCCCACAAATCACCTTCCTTGCATTGTCATTTCCTAAATCCAATAAAAGCAAGTCAAAAGGGAATCTAGATTTCACACTGTGAACGGTTTAAATTTTGAGTTGCCTCCATTTTTGGCAATAGTGTCTAGACTAGAGGTTAAAAAGGCAAACGCCTAAGCGGGAAAGTGGTTCTTTAATTAGGTCCCTACGAAAGTAGGGGGAGCCTCCCACTACCCCACCTCTTACTTGGCCGTTGACTGATTTGTTAGTTTAGGTGGCCTACAAGCCAATCTAACAATGTAAATCTCGTTCATTATTAATATAATTGCATAATATTCGTTATGTGTAAATCGCTTTAATTATCGTTTCATAATGAAGTCCGTGAATATGTGCTATGGTGATCAGATTATGATGAGATCATACTAATGAGACTGATCACTTAAACACACATATTCTTAATCGTTCCTAGTCGGAGGATATTCGAGAAGGACATCGGATATCCGGTAAGACTAGTACAGATTACTCCTACTCATATGATGAGGGTGACTGGTCTCATAAGTCACTTGTGTGGAGACACTAAGGCGAATCTGTAGGTGCTCATTGGAGAATGAGTTCACTGAACTGATCCGACTAAATCGCTGGATGGTATTGTACCTCACTGTCAACCAGCTTGATTCTATTGTCGCAGTTGCGTGGATGGTCCTCGGACCTGAGACACCAAGGACACCTTGGCGGTGGACTTCTGTGCTTTGACCTTGGTTTACGAATCTCTAGCCATGGGATTATAATATGCCAAGGATTGGGTGCAGCGGAATACCGACGAAGGGAATTGTGTGTCAATAAGGAATCATTCGCTCTCGGTACTTAGAGAGAGAATGCTCTAGGAAGGATGCGCGAAAGTCCCTGGCCAGGGCGGACGATAATGTCGGAAAAAGAGTTTTCCGATATTCATCAGCGGCATCCAATCCAAGTGAGTCGACTGGTTAGGGTTTGACAGCTCGTCATACCCTGAGTTGACTCGAGAGCATTGTACGAATGAAGGATTATATCCACGCGGTAACTGTCGGCGGAAAGGTTCCAAGAGTGGGTTATTTAAACCCAAATACCTTCCGGGTTCACGCGGTGTTGCTTGGCACCCAACGTGATCGGAGGCCCGGTCGAATTCGATGTGCGACATCAATTCGATTGATTAATTGATTAATAAAGGGTTATTAATTAATTAATAAAGCCAGTGAGGAGTCAATGGGCTTGTTGGGCCATTAACTGGACTGGTACTTGGGCCTAGAGGGTCACACACACATGATTCTCAAGGCGATGGATAAATAAGTGGGTTTTATATAAACCGGAGGTTTTTGTGAAAAACCGCGCGGTTAGTATAAAACATAGCGAACGGGCTGAGCAGGCCAAGCTGCTGCTAACCCTAGCCGCCCCTCCTCGTTTTCTGTTCTTCCTCTGGAGTCCAGGCAGATCCAGATCTGCTCCGCCGCTTCTCTGAATCCCGTTCAACGGGAAATTGTCCGCGCACTGCGGCGATCATTGCGGCGACCAGCGGAGGCTTCGCGGGCTGCGAAGAACGACGAACTCGAGGATATCCGTCGCGGGGAGGATCGCGTGGACTTCGCTAGAGGCCGGGCGCTTGCGCGGCTTGCGGTGTCACACCGACGGAACCGAACGGCTGCGGATTCGAATCCGCACACGGTGAGAACTTCGATAATCCGATTATCGTATTTTAGTCTTCGAAACGGGAAACGGATCGCTGTAAAATTTTTATTTTCCGCTGCGTGAGCGATCCGGAGAAATCGAGAAAACCCAACAGTCAAATGCCAATTTTGATTGGATCCCAGTTTTTTGAAAGCCAAAATTATTTATTTTGAAAACTCATTTGTTTTAGCCATGTGATGCGCTGAATCATGTGTTGATGTCTAAAACACACCGTGGTCATGGATATGCACTTTTAATTGTTCATGTGATGAATGATGTGTTTGTGTGGATCGTGAATGAATGATGGATGTTTATTAATTGTTAATAAATAGAGGTCTGCGCACCTCTCTCTCTCTGATACTCCGATGTATTTCTACCTCCGTCTCTCTCTTGTACTCGCCATAAGGCCTTCTTCAATTTACCTGTTAATTCTAGAATTAATGTAATATGATCGAGGCAACCGAGGAAGGAGCGAGGACGATCCACAACTGCAACCAGGAAGGCGAACAGATGCAGATCTCTTGCCTATGTGATTGCAGGGAATCTAATATAAATGTTATGATTAGATTGTGTGTGCGTTTGACTGTTGGCTCCAGTCAAACCCACTGTGCTATCCATGACCACACTAATGACATGTATGTGATGCATTGTTTATCTTTTGATTATGAATCAAAGCAGGTTATAGTATTTAGAAAATATATACGATATATTTATATACTATCACCTAGGAGAGACCAAGATAAAAGTTATCCAAATAGCCTCATATAAACTCTAAGCCGTAACGCGAGTAGTTAAGAACTTACCGCGTGGTCCACCATCGTTATAGTCATAGGATTCGAATCACTTTAGGCAGGTTTGTTGTGCTATCCACAAGGCCTGCTTAATTGGGAGGAGAAACTGTGGCTATGGCATTAGATGCCTAAAGATCGGGGTAGAGGAACCATGTAGCTTCGTTGTGCTATCCACAAGGGCTGCATGCAAATCTATGCTCGTCGCGTAATGATGGTTAGCTTAGACCAGAATTAGTGGTTTGTTGTGCTATCCACAAGGCCATTAAATCTCTGGGGACCGAAGCTATGATCAGATATTGCAAGGAGTTGCAAGTCCCATGAGTTGGGTGCTCTCTGATTGTATTACAGTTTGTTGTGCTATCCACAAGGCTGTGGTACAAGTCATTGAGATTCTGATCCCCACTAGGAGACTGTCGACGTCTCCCGTTCTGTATAACTGAGGGTTATACAGTCCGTCGAAAATTAGTGGGAGTTAAACTTGAACAAAAGACCATGTCTTGTTTTAAACTTTAAATAATTGAACATCTGCTAAATAGATTTTACTTATCTCCTGTAGGGAATTATGTCGTCGAATAACCCACTCCGTGGCATACTTGATGCCATTTTGACTTACTTGATCTACTCGGATTGGTTCAGATTGAAGAATGTCTTCAGATCTGAGCGCAATAACTTTGTCCCTGGAGCTGATCCTCTTGCTGAACCGGCATTGGATGCCCCTGAAGCAGAGATGACAGCTAACGATAAAGGATCGAAGGACAAAGGTAAAAGAGTAGTGAAGGGTGACTGCTTCTACTATAAGCAGTATGGTCACTGGAAGAGGAATTGCAAGGAGTTCCTTGATGATAAAGCTCATGGAAGAGTGAAGCTGTGTGAAGCTTCAGATATCTATATGATAGATATCAACTTATCAGTTAGAGATTCCACATCTTGGGTATTAGATACCGGATGTGCTTCTCATATCTGTCATGATGTGCAGATGCTGACAAGTAAGCGCAAGCTGAGACAAGGTGAGGTGGAATTGAGGCTAGGAAACGGCGCAAAAGTTGCGGCGATTGCTGTTGGGACAGCAAACCTCAGGCTTCCATCGGGAGACACCTTACTATTGGAAGATTGTTATTATGTTCCTAGCATAATAAAGAACATCATATCAATATCTTGTTTGGACAAGATAGGATATAGGTTGACAATTGAGAATAGAAGTTTTTCGATTTATTATGGTAATAAATCAATAGCTTCGGCATCTTTAGTCAACGGTCTATATCTATTAGATGTTTCTCATTACAATCTTCAGATTGATAATGCTCTTAAGAAGAGCAAGAATTGTGTGAACCAGGCCTACATGTGGCATTGTAGACTTGGGCACATTGGCGAAAGCAGGTTGCAAAAGTTGCACAAGCATGGTTATTTAACAGCATTCGATTATGAATCGTTTGCAACATGCGAATCCTGCCTTATGGGAAAGATGGCAAAATCTCCATTTAGTGGACATGGAGAATGTGCCAAGGACATTTTGGAACAAATACATTCGGATGTATGTGGTCCCATGTCCACCCAAGCCAAAGGTGGCTTTTCTTACTTCATCACGTTCACCGATGACTTCTCAAGATTCGGCTATGTGTACTTAATGAAGTACAAGTCGGAAGCATTTGAGAAGTTCAAGGAGTTCAAGAATGAGGTAGAGAAGCAGTTAGGAAAGAGTATTAAAGCTCTTCGATCAGATCGAGGAGGAGAATACTTGAGTACTAATTTCACACAATTCTTAAAGGATAATGGTATCCTTTCTCAGCTGACCCCTCCATATACACCACAGATGAATGGTGTATCTGAAAGGAGGAATCGCACTTTGTTGGACATGGTGCGATCCATGATGAGCTTTTCAGGATTACCAGTGTCCCTCTGGGGGTATGCTCTAGAGTCAGCAGCATACCTACTGAACAGAGTACCCAGCAAGTCTGTGACCTCTACTCCATATGAGATATGGAAAGGCAGGAAATCAGAATTTAAACATGTTAAAGTCTGGGGTTGTCCTGCTCATGTAAAGAAGCATGATCCAGACAAGCTGGAATCACGAACTGATAAATGTAGGTTTGTGGGATATCCAAAGGAAACCTTTGGATACTATTTTTACCATCCTGATGAACAAAAGGTGTTTGTTGCCAGGAAAGCTGTCTTTCTGGAAGAGGAATACCTTATCCAGGAGAATAGTGGGAGTAAAATGGTACTGGAAGAGGTTCCAGATCCCCAAACAGCTGCATTATCATCAGATGAGATATCAGTTCCTGAATCTGTTCAAATACACACAAATGAGCCTCGTAGATCTGGTAGAGTACCTAGACTACCCGAACGATATGTGGGACATATCGCTAAAGATGAGTCTAAGGTACAATATAATGAGGATGATGATCCGAAAACCTACCAGGAGGCTATAGAAGGCCCAGAAGCCGGGAAATGGTGAGAAGCCATGAACTCAGAAATCCAGTCCATGTACACCAACCAAGTTTGGAACTTGGAAGACTTGCCAGAGGGTATTGTACCCATCGGTTGCAAGTGGATCTTTAAGAGAAAGATCGGTGCTGATGGACGGATCGACACTTATAAGGCAAGGTTGGTGGCAAAGGGATATCGTCAAAGGCAAGGAATTGACTATGACGAGACTTTCTCACCAGTTGCCATGATAAAGTCGATCAGAGTTCTGCTCGCCATTGCTGCACATTTTGATTATGAAATCTGGCAGATGGATGTGAAGACTGCCTTCCTCATTGGTAACCTTGAGGAAGAGGTGTATATGATACAACCAGAAGGTTTCACATCCAAAGAATCTCCAGATAAAGTGTGCAAGCTTCAGAGGTCCATTTATGGACTGAAGCAAGCTTCCCGGAGCTGGAACATAAGATTTGACGAGGCTGTCAAGTCTTATGACTTCATTAAGAATGAAGATGAGCCTTGTGTGTACAAGAAGACCAGTAGGAGTGCAGTCACTTTTCTAGTTCTTTACGTAGATGACATACTACTCATTGGGAATGATGTAGCTATGATGTCATCAGTAAAGGTCTGGCTATCGAAAAACTTCTCCATGAAGGATTTGGGAGAAGCATCCTACGTATTGGGAATACGGATCTATAGAGATAGATCAAAGAGGATGCTTGGAATGACCCAATCCTTGTACATAGTTATCATAGTCAAAAGGTTTGGCATGGAAAATTCCAAGAGAGGTCTCATACCGATGAGACATGGAATTAATCTCTCAAAGGAGCAGTCTCCTAAGACTCCTGATGAGAGGGCATTCATGGATAGAATACCCCATGCCTCTGCCATAAGATCTATCATGTATGCCATGCTATGTACACGGCCTGATGTTGCATTTGCTCTAAGTGTTACGAGCATATTTCAGGCTGATCCAGGCGAAGAGCACTGGAAGGCAGTGAAATGCATCCTTAAGTACTTGAGAAGAACTAAGGATATGTTTCTTGTCTATGGAGGAGGTGACTTGAAACTGCGAGGCTTTACTGACTCGAGTTTCCAATCAGATCTAGATGATAGCAAGTCAACATTTGGATTCGTGTTTACATTGAACGGAGGGGCAGTATGCTGGAAGAGTTCCAAGCAAGTAACCACTGCAGATTCGACGACTGAAGCTGAGTACATCGCTGCAGCTGAAGCTTTTAAGGAAAAAGTGTGGTTGAAGATGTTCATCACCGACCTTGACATAGTTCCTGATATCCTTGATTATGTTCTGCTGTTGTGCGACAACAATAGGACTATTGCACAAGTGAAAGAGCCGTGGTCTCATCAGAAATCGAAAGATGTTCTGAGGCGCTTTTATATTATCCAGAGGAGATTTAGTAGTGGAAAGAGTTCCACCCGTCGACCAGGTAGCAGATCCACTGACAAAGCCGTTGGCTCAAATTGTGTTTAAGCGTCACCTAGAGTCGATGGGCTTATTGTATAAAGGTGATTGGCTTTAGTCCAAGTGGGAGATTGTTAGTTTAGGTGGCCTACAAGCCAATCTAACAATGTAAATCTCGTTCATTATTAATATAATGGCATAATATTCGTTATGTATAAATCGCTTTAATTATCGTTTCATAATGAAGTCCGTGAATATGTGCTATGGTGATCAGATTATGATGAGATCATACTAATGAGACTGATCACTTAAACACACATATTCTTAATCGTTCATAGTCGGAGGATATCCGAGAAGGACATCGGATATCCGGTAAGACTAGTACAGATTACTCCTGCTCATATGATGAGGGTGACTGGTCTCATAAGTCACTTGTGTGGAGACACTAAGGCGAATCTGTAGGTGCTCATTGGAGAATGAGTTCACTGAACTGATCCGACTAAATCGCTGGATGGTATTGTACCTCACTGTCAACCAGCTTGATTCTATTGTCGCAGTTGCGTGGATGGTCCTCGGACCTGAGACACCAAGGACACCTTGGCGGTGGACTTCTGTTCTTTGACCTTGGTTTACGAATCTCTAGCCATGGGATTCTAATACGCCAAGGATTGGGTGCAGCGGAATACCGTCGAAGGGAATTGTGTGTCAATAAGGAATCATTCGCTCTCGGTACTTAGAGAGAGAATGCTCTAGGAAGGATGCGCGAAAGTCCCTGGCCAGGGCGGACGATAATATCGGAAAAAGAGTTTTCCGATATTCATCAGCGGCATCCAATCCAAGTGAGTCGACTGGTTAGGGTTTGACAGCTCGCCATACCCTGAGTTGACTCGAGGGCATTGTACGAATGAAGGATTATATCCACGCGGTAACTGTCGGCGGAAATGTTCCAAGAGTGGGTTACTTAACCCCAAATACCTTCCGGGTTCACGCGGTGTTGCTTGGCACCCAACGTGATCGGAGGCCCGGTCGAATTTGATGTGCGACATCAATTCGATTGATTAATTGATTAATAAAGGATTATTAATTAATTAATAAAGCCAGTGAGGAGTCACTGGGCTTGTTGGGCCATTAACTGGACTGGTACTTGGGCCTAGAGGGTCACACGCACATGATTCTCAAGGCGATGGATAAATAAGTGGGTTTTATATAAACCGGGGGTTTTTGTGAAAAACCGTGCGGTTAGTATAAAACATAGCGAACGGGCTGAGCAGGCCAAGCTGCTGCTAACCCTAGCCGCCCCTCCTCGTTTTCTGTTCTTCCTCTGGAGTCCAGGCAGATCCAGATCTGCTCCGCCGCTTCTCTGAATCCCGTTCGACGGGAAATTGTCCGCGCACTGCGGCGATCATTGCGGCGACCAGCGGAGGCTTCGCGGGCTGCGAAGAACGACGAACTCGAGGATATCCGTCGCGGGGAGGATCGCGTGGACTTCGCTAGAGGCCGGGCGCTTGCGCGGCTTGCGGTGTCACACCGACGGAACCGAACGGCTGCGGATTCGAATCCGCACACGGTGAGAACTTCGATAATCCGATTATCGTATTTTAGTCTTCGAAACGGGAAACGGATCGCTGTAAAATTTTTATTTTCCGCTGCGTGAGCGATCCGGAGAAATCGAGAAAACCCAACATGATTGTGGTTGTAACTTGAGGTGGACCCCATTTACTTTGTGAGAAAATTCACATAGAAGTCTAGGTCAACTTTAGGTCATTAGGTTAATATTGTTTGCCAATTTGTTTGCATTAAAAAAAAGAAAAAAAAAATCAATTCCTTCTTCTCTCTCTTCCTCCTAGTGCATGCAAGGTAGGAGATCTCAAAGTCCTAATCTTCTAGGACCGATTGCTGAAATTGAAAAAATTATCGACCAAAGAAACCCACTTCAATATCAAATAGCCGATAATCATGATCCACCGAAGCAAATGAAGGATTATTTCATCTCAAATCAGTATCAACCTTCATCTTACATTCATCTACCTCAAAATTCGGGCAATCAATGTGAAATCAAATCAAGTACCATTCAGATGCTCCCATCTTTTTATGGGAACACAAATGAAAATCCTTATAAGCATTTAGATGAATTTCTAGAAATATGTTCTACGGTGAAAATTCAGAATTTTACCGATGATGCCCTTAAGTTGACCCTATTTTCCTTTTCATTGAAGGATAAGGCTAAATATTGGATGGGGACTATAGGAAGGCCCATTAGGACATAGGAAGAAATGCAAAAAGAATTTCTCAAGAAGTTCTATCCCATAGGGCGAACCAATACCTTGAGAAGGGCCATCACTGGTTTTACCCGAACTCTCGGGAAATTGATTTATGAATCATAGGAAAGATTGAAAGAATTACTTCGGAAATGCCCTCATCATGGACTATCTAAATGGCAAATTATCCAAGCATTCTTTGAAGGATTGTCTGAACAATTTAGACAAATGGTGGATGCCTTATGTGGAGGGGCATTTATGATGAAAAATGAAGATGAGGCTTATGATTTATTTGAGATGCTAAGTGAAAATTCCATGAATCATGCCTCCCTATCATCTTATGAGAGGTCTGTTGGGCCATCTAAACGGGCCAAAATATATGAACTTAAGACTCGCGGAGAGCCCGAATCTAGAAGGGACATCAATTTGATCAATTAGAAATTGGATAAGGTAGACATCTTAGCTCAAAAGTTAGACCAACTCTTAGCCTTAAACAAATAAGAACCTACCTACCCAACACTATCTAGTCCATACGAGGGACCATCTTCCATCCCCCATGACATTTGCCCCTTGTGTGCAAGTTCGGCCCATCAAGTGAGTGATTGCCCAATTGCGGCCCAATTACCACTATTCATTTAAGAACAAGTTCAGGCTGCTCAAGGGTTCTCCAAGCCCGGTAATGACCCATTTTCCAACACTTATAACCCCGACTGGAGAAACCGCCCTAATTTTGCATGGAAAAATCAACAGGCCCCATTACAAATGGCTAATCCTCCCATGCATCAAGCCTAAAAGCCCCATAACTCATTTCAACATTAGCCCAACTTCTATGGGAATTCACATGCTAGGGGACCACATGGTCAATTCTCTCAAGGCCAATTCTCTCAACCATCCAACTATCAATCTTTCCAATCAGGGCAATCCACCCAATATCCTCCCCCACCATCTTACCAATAGCCTCTTCAGCCCAATTTTGATGACAAATTCACACAGCTTCAACAACTTATCTTAACCCAACAACAGTCTATTTCTAAGTTGGAGAGTCAAATGGGACAATTAGCTGAAGCCACTATAAGGAGGGAAATGGACCAACTTCCTAGTCAACCCATTGCCAATCCAAGGAATCAACCTCCTGGTTTTCCACCTCACTCGGGCCTTTTACCTCAGCCTGGTCCATTATTGCAACCAAAAGGGCCACAGTTCGAGAATGCTAAAGGTATTTCGGCCCATAGGAGTGGAAAATGTTTGGAAAATCCACAAAAGGATGGGGAAGTGGCAAAAGGTTCTACTAATGGGCATCATGAAGTCGAAAGTGAAAGTGAGGTTGAACCTGATTTGGAGAAGTTTGGGGGGATCCGAAATGAAAAGGAAAGTTGGATGAAGGTCCAAGTTCATATCAACCGAGGGTGCCTTTCACAAATGCTTTACTAGGTAAGCCTAATGTCAGGAAGAAACTGACCCAGAATGAGGAGTTGATGTAATTATTCAAACAAGTACAAATCATTATTCCACTCCTTGATGCTATCAAGCATGTGCCAACTTATGCTAAGTTCCTGAAGGAATTATGCACACCGAGAAGGGAATCAAGAGTGGCTTCTGAAAAGGTTAAACTCTCAGAAGACGTAAGTGCAATTTTAATGAACCATCTGCCCAAGAAGCTGAAGGACCCTAGGGCACCTTTGATCTCATGCGACATAGGTGGAGTTACATTTAATAGGACATTATTGGATTAAGGTGTTAGTGTGAACTTGTTGCCAACGGCTATTTATGAAAAAATTGATATTGGAGAATTGAAGCCTACATCCATTGTCTTGCAGTTGGCAGATAGGTTTGTAAAAATTCCACAGGGACTTATTGAAGATGTTATTGTAAAAGTCCATGATTGCTACTTCCCCATGGATTTTCACATTCTAGATATGGCCTCACCAGAGGAACTCATTCACACCCCGATCATCTTAGGACGTCCATTCTTAGCCACCGCCAAAGCTAATATTAATTGTGAAACTGGCATGATGGACATATACTTTGGGGGTCAAAAGGTCAAGATTAATATATTCAAAGCGTCCGAATATCCAGATCATGAAGAAGAGTGCCACACTATTGATATTTTGGATGATTTGGTTGAAGGGAATTCGGTGTTCACTCATGATCTCTTAGAAGAAGCCAAGGCTCTGACAGATTCTCCAGGCCCATTAATGTCTTGGCCCAAGGTTGAATCCTTACCAGCCTTGCAGTCTGAGCCCACTTTGCCATCCTTAGAGGACCCTCCTGAATTTGAACTCAAGCCATTACCTGAGTCTCTCAAGTATATCTTCTTGGGCTCGGACCGAACTCTTCCGGTCATCATCGCGGCAAACCTCACATCGCCGCAAGAGGCCTAATTAACTGAGGTCCTTAAAGACCATAAGAGTGTCATTGGATGGTCGGTGGCCGATTTAAAGAGAATTAGCCCGTCCATTTGCATGCATCACATCTATATGGAAGAGAATTCTAAGCCCAGTCAGGAAATGCAAAGGCGGCTTAACCTAAACATGAAAGAGGTGGTTAATAAAGAGGTTGTGAAATGGCTTGATGTGGGTATCATCTATCCTATATTGGATAGTAAATGGGTCAGCCAAACCCATGTGGTACCTAAGAAGTCTGGATTGACAGTTACCAAGAACGATCATGGGGAAGAGGTACCCACTAGGCTCACCACGGGATGGAGAGTGTGTATTGATTATAGAAAGCTTAATCTCATTACTAAGAAGGACCACTTTCCACTCCCATTCATGGATCAGATTCTGGAAAAGTTATCGGGCTAGAAATACTTTTGCTTCTTAGATGGGTATTCCGGGTATAATCAAGTAGCTATTTACCCAGAGAACCAAGAAAAGATCATTTTTACGTGCCCTTATGGCACGTTTGCTTTTAGGAGAATGTCATTTGGATTATGCAATGCACCAGCCACATTTCAACGGTGCATGATGTCTATATTCTCCGACATGGTGGGAGAGTTCCTCGAAGTTTTTATGGATGATTTTTCAACTTTCAAGGACTCTTTTGAGAATTGCTTAGAGAATCTAAAACAGGTGCTAGCAAGATGCATAGAAACCAACCTAATTCTTAGTTAGGAGAAGAGCCACTTCATGGTTTGAGAGGGTATTGTTCTAAGCCACATTATATCTGACAGGGGGATAGAGGTAGATAAAGCTAAGATTGATCTCATATCTAATCGTCCTCCTCCCACTTCGGTAAGACAAATCTGTTCAATTCATGGCCATGCCGGCTTCTATTGCCGATTTATCCAAAATTTTTCTCAAATTGCCCGACCTCTAACTCTTTTCCTAGCTAAGGATGTCCCATTCCACTTAGACGAACCTTGTATAAAGGCATTCAATTCTTTGAAGGATTCGTTGACCAAAGCCCCAATCCTTCAATCTCCTGATTGGTCTTTGCCCTTCGAAATCATGTGTGATGCCTCCGACTATGCTATCGGTGCAGTTCTGGGACAAAGAATCAACTAGTGTCCCGAGGTCATCTATTATGCAAGTCGCACCATTTCAGATGCTCAAGTAAATTATATCACCACGGAAAAGGAATTATTGGCAGTGGTCTTTGCCCTAGAAAAATTTCGATCTTATCTTTTAGGGGCAAAAGTCATAAACTATTCTGATCACTCAGCTCTAAAATATTTTTTGACCAAGAAGGATGCCAAGCCTAGACTCATCAATAGATCTTACTGTTTCAAGAATTTGATTTAGAAATTCGGGATAAAAATGGTTCTGAGAACGTGGTAGCTGACCACCTATCCCGAATTTTGATTTCTGAGAGTGAACCAATGACTGATTCTTTCCCTGTTGAGCATCTATTGGCCATTTCTCACACCATTTCACCTTGGTATGCCCATATTGTCAACTATAAGGTAGCTAATCAGCTCCCGGAAGGATGGACCAAAAGTGAGAAGGACCGATTCTTCTCTCAGGCGAAGTATTACTTCTGGGAAGAACCTGAACGTTTCAAATTCTGTCCCGATCAAATCATCCAGCAATGTGTCCCGGAGGAAAAACAACAAAGTGTACTGAATTTCTGCCATAATCTTTCTTGTGGGGGCCACTTTTCGGGAAAGAAAGCTGCCGCCAAGGTCCTTCAAAGTGGTTTCTACTGGCCCACACTCTTCAAAGATGCCCATGAGTTCAGCAAAACGCACCTCAAATGTCAAGCTGTAGAGAATATGGCAAAAAGGGACGTGATGCCGCTCAACCCAATCTTAGTGGTTGAAGTTTTTGATGTTTGAGGGATAGAATATATGTTAGTAGAGGTGGATTATATCTCTAAGTGGATTGAAGTAGTAGCTACCTGAACCAATGATCAGAAAGTGGTCATGAAATTTGTCTAGAAAAACATCTTTTCTCAGTTCGGATGGCCCAAGGCGATCATAAGTAATGGGGGCACGCATTTCACGAATTCCCAATTTCGATCTCTACTTAAGAAATATGGGATCACTCACAACCTAGCTACCCCGTATCATCTTCAAACCAGTGGCCAAGTAGAAGTTTTCAATAGAGAAATCAAGAATATTTTGCAAAAGTCCGTTAGGCCGATAGAAAATATTGGTATGAAAGATTGGATGATGCTTTGTGGGCCTATCGGACTGCGTATAAAACTCCTATTGGCATGTCTCCTTATCGCCTGCTTTTTGGAAAGGCTTGCCACCTTCCTATGGAATTAGAACATAAGGCATATTGGGCCATCAAACAAGTCAATTTGGACCTAGTCCAAGCTAGTACCCACAGGACCCTACAGCTGAGCGAGTTAGAAGAATTACGCAATGAAGCCTATGAGAACTCTAAGATCTACAAAGCCAAAACCAAAGCTTTTCATGATAAACACATTGTGAGAAATTCTTTCCATCAAAATCAAAAAGTTTGGTTATTTAACTTCAGGCATCGCCTATTCCTAGGGAAACTGAAATCAAAATGGGATGGGCTATTCCTGGTCATCAAAGCCTTTGACCACCGAGCTGTTAAAATCATGGATCCAAAGACTGGATACACATTCACTGTTAATGGGGAACGATTAAAACCGTTTGTTCAAAATCTTCAAAACAACCCACCTAAATCCATGATGCTGAGTGATCCACAGTGATTGCATTTCTGTTTGACTGAAGACGTTAAACTTAACGCTTGTCGGGAGGCAACCCAACATTTTAGAGTAGCTTCTGTTTGTCTTTTCATTTTTAAATTTTTCTACAGCAGTCGACTTTGGTAAAGTCGCATCTTTATGGCCACAGGTTGTATCTCTCCTTCTCAGTTTTCTTATGGCTAGCAAATATTCTTATTTCTTATGCCATTGAGGACAATGTCAATCAAGTTGGGGGGGGCAATCGATATGAATTTTTTTGAAAAATCCTTTGAAGGAAACTGATATTTTTCAATGAGAAAATGGTTACTTTTTTTTTTTTTTTTCACATCCTACATAAGTGCCTGAAATCATGCTTCATTAAGTGAATCATAATCCGATCAATTTTATGTTAGTCAAATTGGATAGATCATTTAAAGTTCATAATATCCCATAATATCCCACTTCATAATAAACCATGACAAGAATGATTTTCACACACACACGGCAACTTAGAATGAATGAAAGACCTTGAAAATATAAAATTGTTGGAATTAACCTTAAGGATAGGACTATCTATTCCATTTTTTTTTTCTTTTGGGTTGAACGAAAAGAACGTTAAGATTCGTAATAAGGGACCAACCCATTCAGCACTCTAAAGAGGCGGTTATTTAAAAAGGGACATTTGTAAACATTAAATGTCAAATAAGGTGTTCAAAGAAAGAGCTAAAAGAAGGTAGGTGGTAAAAAGTACGCACCTCCCTGTAGGTGCCCGGAACGTTCCCTGCCGCGGCTGCGGGCTTCGGAGTCGAGGGTCCCTCCGTTCGTCTTAGCACTGTGGCGATTTAAGGGGAGTTAGAAATTGAGGTGTGATCGCCAGGAGCATTACCTTTCGGCCCCTGTGCTCCACAGGAGTGTGAGATGACCGCGCGTTCTGTGGGAGCGGGAAATGCTGGTTCCTCCTTCTCTTCCTCCGGCCGGCCAGAGGAGGAGAGACCGGCACTCTGCACGCGGAAATGTGGTAAGGATCCCTGGAAGGAAAAGACAAGACAGAAAACAACCCGATTAGAACTATAATAGGCAAAATCTATCCATGAAGATGTAAAAACTAGTTAAAATCGGGGGGAAACGCACTGGGTGGGTGGTGGGGAGGGAAGGTGACCATATGTTATGGCCACCCACCTCCCTTTTTTTTTTTGTTGGAAACCTCTGGTGGGTAGGGATTACTAGGTCATGTTATCATGCATGCATGCAAATGAGGGTGCTCGTGTGTGTGAAAAATGAAGTAATATGTCAAAAGTGAGAAAGAAGAGCGAGAGGGAGAGAGAATGCTACGACATGGGTGTAAATGAGGATGCAATGAAATGAACAGGAAAAAGTAAAAGGGAAAAGGAAAGGGATTAAGAAGACAAGCCCATTTCGGAGTGCGGAGGGTTCCTCTCGAAGCTAACTCCTTGTCTGCTCGACTCCTCAAAGCAGACTCCCTTGCTAGCCTTGTCTGAGCCTTCCTCCTTCTGGCCTTCCCCTCCAAAATCCTCCTTAACCCCCCTGCTCGAGGGGATATGGGGGGTTTAAATAGGTGAAGGGAAAATAGGAGAAAAAAAGGGTCTAAATCCCCATAAATCAACCTACAGCCAATAGGAAGTGGTCAAGGGTCGGAGGTGGTGCGCGCGGCAGTCGCCAGAGTGGGGAGTGATCGGAGTAGTGGGGACGAGGGCGGCGAGTAGAGGAGATCGTGGGGAAGACGAGGTCAAGGGGGTGGTTAGGGAGTGGACGGCCAGGCAACATGCCTTCCACTCCCGTGGAAGGCCAGCTAGCTGGCCTTCCACGAAGTGGTGGAAGGTGGCCCGGTTGGCCTTCGAAGGGGGTGGAAGGCAAGGGGTGGCCTTCGAAGGAGGTGTAAGGCAAGGGGTGGCCTTCGAAGGAGGTGGAAGGCAAGGGGTGGCCTTCGAAGGGTGGTGGAAGGCGGGCTGGCTTGCCTTCGAAGGGTGGTGGAAGGCAAAGGGTGGCCTTCGAAGGGTGGTGGAAGGCGGGCTGGCTGGCCTTCGAAGGCTGGTAGAAGGCGGGCTGGCTGACCTTCGAAGGGTGGTGGAAGGCGGACTGGCTGGCCTTCGAAGGGTGGTGGAAGGCGGACCGGCTGGTCTTCCACGAAAAGGTGACCAGAATCGGGATTTGGTTAATGGACCTAATTATTAGTAGGCTCAGATGGCTAAGATGAGGGGTTTGGGTGATGATGGGCTAATGATGGATAGGGTTCATGACCAAAAGGGTGGTCCAAAATCGGTGTCTACAAATGCCTCTCCGGGACACATGTTTTGCAGTGGAGTGGAACAGAATAATAAATAGGTGTTCCGAAAATCGAACCAGATTTTGGACACTCCGGAGAAGGGATGAGCTATATCCAAAGATGGTATGAGAGTGCGGCAAATGCATGAAAGCTAGCTATTTTGAGTTGCAAGAGTGGTTTAAGAAAAGGGACAAAGTTCAGTACTAGAGAATCACAGTCCGTGGGACCCTCGGGTGCTGGAACTGCGAGGCCTTGGCGCACCAGAATGCAACGATCTGGCCCAAGGGGATCTCAAGCATGAAGGGTGTAGGAGTGTGACTTGAAGAACTCTCGACACAACGGGCGCGCGGTGGCCTGGCGCATCATGGGATCGCCAAGTGAGAGAATCTTAAGCACACGTATTGGAAAAAGGAAGAGGTCTTGCGATTCAAAGGACTAACAGACGAACAATCGCCAAACTCACAAATCAACAATGGGTCAAGCAGAGTGATAAATTATGGTCATTGCCCCTAGGGCTAGGGTGGATGCTTATGCAAATGCATGCTGGTTTAAAATTAAAAATAAATTCCTAATGCAAACAGGATGAATTTGTTGGCCAATCGAATAACTTGGGAAATATAGACCCGAAGTTATACACCCGAAGTTATTAGCCTCCTGTGTCTTTAGTCCTATTTGCCTCCGATTTCCTGCAGCTGCAAAAACACACATTAGCAACGTTCACATATTCAATGATCACGACATTAAACATTAAACTGCAGGAGGATGAGAAGCAAATGTTTAGTTTCGAGTCGAAGCCGATATGGAAGATATGGCTATTCTATTGGTAGAATGCCAATCCGATATGGCTTCGACTCGAATTCCAGGAAGAGCCATTAATTTGTTGATATTGATCAAGGTGGTCTCTCATCCCTGGGGTGAGGTTACCTCCTCGAAGTAGAGAAGGGAGGAGGGCACTTTACCCCCTCGTGGATGGGCTTTTTTTTCTAAAGTGGTCGAAGGCCAGCTGGCTTGCCTTCTACGAAAAGGTGGAAGGCCAAGGGGTATGCCGTCCACAAGAGGGGAAAAGAAAAGGATATGCACGCCCTTCCGTCTCTTATGGGACGTGGAAAAGTTTGTGATTATCCCGTAGCCTTAAAAGGGGAGGGTTGTCGCGGGGCTTTCTTCCAGAACTCAAGTTTTTTGTGAAAGATGGCTTCGTCTTATGCTCGCGCTACTGCCAAATAGCCTCAGGTTCTATCCGATGTGGAAGGCCACCTCAGCAACCTGGTGGCCCACGGACAAGTATGCTCAAACCTTTGTGTTATCCATCTCGACTCTCTCTCCTCTTTCTTGACTTTTGGTTATCCTGCAGCCTCTCCCCAAATTCCCTGACGCTAGGCATACCCGCAAGTATGCATGGCTTGCGGCCCTGCTAGACGTGATTACCCTGGGCATGAGGGTATATATGCATCGATGGAATTTGACCCATTCCATTGTATTTGCAAAGTGGTTCGCTTTCATCCACTGGCACTGGGAAGGACTGGGTGCACTGCTCGAGCTGTGGCATTCAGAAACGCACACGTTCGTATTCCGAGAGTTCGAGGCAACGGTTTTGCTAGAGGAGGTAGAGACCTTCTATGGCTGGGAGGGCCTAGCCGCCGGTGATCCCTCTGGTTTGCCTGCATGGGAGCAAATCTTTGTTGATATTGTGCAGGACAAACGGGAGGTATGCCGCATGACCAACAGTCGAGGAATCCTCATCGATCGCCTTGCATACTGGTTGATCCGGGAGATTAAGCGCAAGACGGTCGAATCTGAGAGGCTGATGCGAGGCTTATGCCTAGTTCTTGGGGGAGTATTATGGTTTCCTACTACAGGCTCGGTGCTAGAGAGGGAGTATGTGAGCGTGCTGAGCTTGCTGTGGAGGGGCCATTCTCTTGCCCCGGTGATCTTGTCACACCTGTATGGAGGGCTCAGCTACATCAGCATGGGGCGATCTGCGAGGGGAAGCTTGTTTACCTTACAACTGTGGATGGAGATGCATGTATCCTTTGATTTTGATGAAAAGGTAACTTCCGCCTCCATGATTTTTCAGCACAGCGCATGGTATCCTGCACGCTCGCTCCTTGGACCCGAAGATCAAGTCAGGTGTCTCACGGCTCATCTCAAGACGAGGGACGACTGGTGTGATTACCTGAACTTCCTGCCCGTGGAGAAGTTTATCTTTGTCCCGATGATCCTTCGAGACATGGAGTTCACCACAAGGGCTTCTCGTGAGCGTAAGTTGTGGCTAATTGGCCCTGACGAGTTGGTTGTGTACCAAGGACATCGTTGCCATCTTTAGATCAGAGTTCCCAGACAGGTACTGCTCCCCGCCTTGCATGACACACTGATCGTGCCGAGACACACCGGGTATGCGAGAGAGGCACAAGCAATAGAGCGGTTCCGACGTGCATGGCGCCGTCACTCCAGGTTCACAAAAGCCCATCTTGACGTAGCAGAGACTTCAGAGGAAGTCAAAAGATATGTAAATTATTTAACCAATGTACAACCTGCTGTCTGTCCCTTTTTCATGGGCCGTAGAGCATTGGAATGATGTATCCATTCAATTTTTAATGAATAATACTAATTTTATTTTTCTGAAATTCCTGTCCAAGAACTTAAGCAAACTGCCCACATTGGCGAACGCGTGGGACAGCCACGGCCATGGTCGTCCACGTGGCGGACGGCCAAGCGGCTGGCCGTCCACGCGGACGGCCAGCGCGTGGCCGTCCACGCGGGCGGACGGCCAACGCATGGCCGTCCACGCGGGCGGACGGCCAACGCGTGGTCGTCCACGCCGGCGGACGGCCAGCGCGTGGCCGTCCACGCCGGCGGACGGCCAGCGCGTGGCCGTCCACACCAGGGGACTAGCAGGTGGCTTTAAGAAGCCTCGGGGTTCTTTTGTCCTCCACTCCTACCCCTGTTCTTCTTCTTCTCCGTTTCCAAAATTTTCCCACCCTTCCATCCATGGCGAGAGTTTGGCTTCCCCGTTCCCTTAGGAGGAGGAGGACCGGCGGTGGCGATGGAGCAAGCTCTAGTGGCTGTGGCGGCGGCGACGGCGGCAATGGGGTGGACGTCGGCGTCTGCGGAGGAGGCGGGGAAGATGTCCGCGGCGGAGGCGACGGCGGCGAGTAGACTCTTCGCGGCGGCAGCGAGGAGACTTTCGGCGGAGAGGAAGAAGAAGACGAAGAAGAAGGGAGGACGGCGGCAACAGAGGAAGATGAAGAGGAGGATGACGGAGCTGATGGAGAGGAAGAAGAAGAAGGAGAAGGTGATGGAGAAGGCGTCGGCAATGGAGAGGTGCCCCCGAAGAAGAAGGTGAGTTTTTTTTTGTTCTTTGTTTTGGAAACGCAGGGAGGAGCCTGTCCCAGCGGACTGCGGGCGGCTCCGCCGTTCGCGCGTGCGGGCGGCGGGCGGCCCCGCCGTCCGCCCGCCATCCGCCCGTACGGACGAAGGCTGGCTACCTCGCCTACTCCAAATCTCTATGTATATGCTCATGCCCCTAGCCTCTGATTTTGTTTGGATTTTCAAGGTCCCCAGAGAGTCCGAGGCCGGGTTTCGTGGGAGTTGGTTTGGGCCTGCTACCACGCGCTGCCTGATCGGCTCTTGTTCCAGGTGGACGCGTTTGGGTTCGGACCGCTGTTCCGGATCCGACCGTTCATGGTGGATGCGCCCTTCTTAGTGGCTCTTCGGGAGCGCTGGGACGACAGATGCAGGGCCTTCATGATGCCGTGGGGACACATGCTGCCCACACTGGAGGACGTCTCCTTCTTGACGGGCTTGCCAGTTATTGGGGATCCAGTAGTGGGTCCCGAGCTCAGGGACTACAGGCAGCTGTCCGATTGACTCCTGGGTGAGGGGTATTACCGGGTCCAGGGAGCGCAATCTCACATACCCCTCGGACACTTCGCCCGATCTGTGGGGTTGAGCCGGGTACGGCGGATGCCGAGCGAGACTTTGGAGGCTTTCGCCGAGAGAGTGGAGGTGCTCTTGGACTTGGATGGCCGCTCGGATGACGAGAACCTACGGATCTTTCTCTTGTTCCTCTTCGGGAGGCTGCTATTTGCCACAGCTTCAGATAAGGTCAATCTGAAGTACCTGCCGCTGTTGGAGGACCTTCAAGCGGCGAAGAAGATGGCGTGGGGAGCTGCAATGCTGGGTCATCTTTTCTCCCACCTGGTGAGCTACCGCCAGGGTTCTGGCAACTTGGGTGGATTTACGCCCTTTCTTCAGGTAATTTTCTTGGTTTGTGGATCTCCTTCCTTACTTATGTTGATTGGCACTAACTGTGTTGTCCCTTGCAGATCTGGGGTTACACCCGCTTCCCCATCGGCCGAGGGACCGTTTCTGCAGATCGTGAGGGATGGACCCCTCTTATGGCGCGGTGGGAGGTGATCAGGGATTATCCCCCCGTGATGTACCGCGTGGAGGACATCCGCGCCCTGCTCGACACATTTCCTCCTCATATGGTGAGTGATTTGAAATATATGTGCATCTGAATGAATGATTAGGTCTGACCCTTTGTTTCATTCAGGTGGTATGGATGCCATATGCAGAGGAGGACCTGGCCAATCATCCATGGGTGTCCCAGAGCCTCTCTCAGTTCCGGCGGGAGGTGCCCCTGCTGTGCGTGAACATTTGTGACAGCCTCTTTGTCCGGATGGCCTACCGCACATGGGGATGGCATCAGTCTCTACTCGCCTATCCGACCTATCCTGATATGAACCGCGGTCGTCGCCGATCTTCTGCTATAGGTCAGGATTGGCGAGTAGTGAGGCGGGCTGAGATTGACGTGTGGCACCGCACCGGGGATGCCCTGCAGGAGGATAAATCCTTGCGAAACAGCTTCAGATACATGGGGGATTATGCCCGGCGGTACCCGAACCGCATGTTTCTAGTTGCGCGGCGGGTATGTAACCCTTCAATCTATTTCACTTAAGTTTTACATGGACTAATCTTAGTGATATTCCTGCAACAGATGCCTGAAACTGAAGCCATGCAGACCCTAAAGAATAAGATTGAGATTCTGGTTCTGCAGACGAGTGAACTGTTTCTCCAGATTAGGGAATTGGTAAGAAGTCTGATTTCTAAATTCGGGTGTGAGATTGCCCATCTTATCTTTGTGAAAAACTCTTGTGACACAGAGAGAGGCGCTAGCCCGTCACGGACTGCGAGGGGATCCAGGTGCAGGCTCATCATCCCAGGGGCCAGCTGCCCCTGCTGATTGGGAGGCGAGACTGCAAGACGCTCTCCATCGGGCGGAGGCCTGAGAGGCGGATTTGGCACAGCAGGTAAGACTTGTTCTGCTCCTGTGTTATAATGATTGAGCATGTTTGACCCTGAATTCCTTTGTAGCGCCAGGAGTTGGAGACTGCCTTAGCGAGGGCGCAAGAGTTGGAAAGCCTTAATCAGCAGTTAAGAGACCAGGTCTTAGAGGAGCGGACAGCTCGGGCCAGGGCGAGAGAAGGATCCCACCCGGACATGTACTGGGAGGCTAAGATGGCTGGCTTACGGGAGGAGCTAACGAGGTCGCAGACAGAGGTGCGGGAGCTTGATTTTAAGTACCGAACCCTGTGGGACCGAGTGATGAAGAAGGGGCGAGAGCGAGCTACGAGATCCAGCACGCAGAGTCCAGGAGCTCGTCCCCCCATTCCTACCCCGTCAGCTGGCCAGGCTCCTGCTGGGAGCTCCGTCTTCAGAGACCTCAACTCCCTTCTAGCTGAGGATGCGTGGAGAGCATTGCGACCCGCTGGCTCATCGGGGTATATGCGACCGGCGTCAGGGCATCGTCGTGCTCGTGAGGACGACGCTGAGAGCCAAATGAGGCACCCCTCTCGAGATAGGAGAGATGACGATGCGGAGGGAAGGAGGAAGGATTGAGAGGAAGAGGGATTGGGAACTGATGCACGGGTATGCCCCTGTGTCGTGATGTATGATTATGATGTTATGCTTGCATATTTCACTATTCATATATGGGCACTTCTTGTTTTGCTTTCTGTCCATACATGTTATTCCTGCATGCACAACATTGGGGAAACTGTTAGTAGTATCTGTTTTCGTCCCCTTGCCCAAAAAGAGCAACTACCTTTTCCCTAGTCTTCGCATAGGGTCAAGGGGCCGTGTCCTACTAACCAGACAAATGGAAGAATATTGAAACTAATGCGGCAAGTAAATATGCAAATGCTGGTAGATATTAACAAATGAGATGTGTGATGAAAAACATGTTTTTTATTCCGTCTACCTGGTGACTGCCCATACTTAGTCTGGTCGAATGATGAAAGGGAAATGCACACTCAACTTCCCAGGTATCCTAAGCACGCATCTAGATTGATTTGGGCCTCTAGACTCCTCAAACTAACCTTGACCGGTTCAGACTCATACTGATGACAATACCGTCATGCCATGCTTAGGCTCCCAGCTACTTCCGACCACCAAGTTTGCCCAAAAAGTTTTCGAGGTAAATAATTTGCCCGACCTGGGTCTCTTTCCTCACAATCTAGAAGGTATATGATGGAACACCTTGGAACCCTAACGGTCAACCGCGCGACGCTGACCCGGAATCAGACGCCGTCGCACCGATTGGTGACGCACATGCATTGACCTAAGCCCGAAGTTTTCGAGAGTACACATTGAGATTATGGTTAAGAAATTAGTTCACCAGAAACATCGACATTACTCTTCACCCATTTTAGACTCCTATGATCATGTGAGCATGTGACGATTTTTGAAAAACGAGCCATTTAAAATGATGTTCGGTCTTTAGATAGCTATCTCGTGCTAAACCTTGAGGGGGAAAAAAGTGAAGAAATTTTGGAGATAAACCTCATAGGAGGATTGACAAAACCGTTAAAAGGACGAGCTGTGACAAAACGGACTCCTTTTGACCTCCTAGATGCCCCTATTTTGACTTTTCAGGCCTTTATTAGATTTCATGGCCAGGCACGGTCACGACCAGGCTTTTTTCATGATTGCTTGAACCTCCTTTTCTTTCTTTTTTTCTTTTTTTTTTTGTATTTCTTTTCTGCTCTTGACATTTTTGGGGTTATTTGATATTCCGCCTGCGAGGACACTGCCCTCTTCACGTGCTCTGGTCCTTCACATTTCAATTTTGGGCCCTTTTGAGGGGTTACATCTATCGGGTTGTGGAGGAACCGCAATTTGCTGAGCTCGACCGTTTAAGGGCATCAACTGTCCTGATCGGTCGAGAGACGAAGAGCAAAGGTTGCATTTTGACAGTGTACTAAAGACTTGGAACTCATTTTAAAGGGTTCTCTTTTGAAAAAAACATGTAAGTGTGTGCATCTCGGGATGATCATAGGGATCCGTATGAAAGTAAAGTAGAAACGTCCAAGGTTCTAGTGGACCAAAATCTTAGCCCAAACCCTAATGTTAACCCAATCTATCATGCAACTAGACCTAGACAGGGAGTTACATGGCAGTCACCAGACAGTTGGATTTTGTGTCTTTTTGATTTTTTTTGTTTTGTCATTTTTATTGGAGTATGTACATATTTACAAATATTTTTGATGCTTTTTGGATATTTGATTTTTTGAGATTTTTGATTTTTGATTTTTTTGTGTTTTCACGGATAAAACTTCTTCAGATACACCCCATTCCATGGGTGGGGCAATTCCTCTCCTTTCTCATTGATTAAGCGGTATGCATTACGTGAATATGCCTCCTTGATTACAAATGGACCTTCCCAATTTTCTTGCAATTTGCTCCTGGGACCAGGAATTTTGATCATTTTTCTTTTAAGTACCATTTCCCCAATTTCAAACTTCCTTTCGAGAACCTTCTTTGCATAGAATCTTGCGATCCTATTTCTGTAAACTTGAGCATGGTTTGCCGCCATCATCCTTTTTTCGTCTAATAGTTCCAGCTGGGTTAACATGGCCTTACGACGCTCGGCATCGCTAATTCCATTGTCCAACTGCACTCTTAGATAAGGGAAGAGAATCTAATATGGAAGTACCGCATCTGTTCCGAATGTTAGTGAATAAGGTGTTTGTCCGGTGGGGGTTCGGACAGAAGTACGGTATGCCCAAAGAGCTTCTACTAGGCGATCCGGCCAGTCTGAATAATTATGAGATCTGCAAGTTCTTTTAATGATTCGAATGAGAGTTTGATTGGTGGCTTCAGCCCGACCATTTCCTTGTGGGTAGTAAAGCGGAGAATGATGCAAATTGATGCCATACTTACTGCACATGTCCTGGAGCTCTTAGGAGATGAATTGTGGTCCATTGTCGGTGATGAGATCGCGCGGTGTCCCGAACCTGGCGAGAATGTTGCGCTTGATGAACTTCACCACCGTGGATGCTTTGATTTCTGCAAATGCTTCCGCTTCAACCCATTTAGTGAAATATTCAGTGGCAGTTAGGATAAATGATTTCCTTTTTATTTCGCCTGATCGATCCTCTAGAGGTCCTATAACGTCGAATGCCCACATGGCGAAGGGCTACGGGGAAATGACGGATTTGAGAGATGATGAAGGTGCATGAACCTTGTTAGCATGTAACTAGCATTTCAAACACCTCTGAACAAATATGGAACAATCAGCCTCCATTGAAGGCCAATAATAGGATATGAGGAGCTTCTGAGCTAAGGCACGACCATAAATATGACCACCACAATCACTGGTGTGAGCTGCCTCTATGACATGATGAATTTCGGCATCATCTAGACACCGAAGAAGCACTCCACTAAAGGATCTCCTGAAAAGGCGGCCGCCTAAGATAAGGTATCGTTGAGATGCACGGCGGATAGCCTTACGGTCAGAAGATGTGGCATAAGATGGGAATTACCCATCGCGGAGATAGTTCACGATATCAAAATACCACGGATTCCCATCATCCCAATCGGGGGTGAGTTCATCCGTGATAGCAGAGATGTGCTTAGATGGACGGAGGAATTGTTGGAACCAAGGGTCCCGGGAGGAAGGCGAGTCTTGCTTGTGCAGAGTGATGGTGGCTGAACCTTTGGTGACATGAATCTCTAATGCTAAAGATAGGGAGGCCAGGGCATCTGCTAGGATATTCTGAGACCTAGGCACATGCACATAGGTGATTCTTCTGAAATGTCTGGCTAGTGACTTCACTAACTCCTAATATGACTTCAATTTTGAATCCCGAGTTTGGTACTTGCCCACGGTTTGGCGGAGGATTAGTTGAGAGTCTCCAATTATCCTCAATTCCAAGACGTTAAGAACCAGTGCCAATTTTAAGCCAGCTAGGAGAGCCTCATATTCAGCGACATTGTTGGTCACTGAGAAGGAGAGTTGGCAAGCATGCGGAATACTTACCACTTCTGGAGATACGAGGACCACTCCTATCCCACTGCCTTGAGAATTAAGTGCCCCGTCGAAATGAAGGACCCAGGATGGAGTATCATCCACTATTAGACCCAACTCCTCATTCGGGAATTCCTCGTTGACGGGTGAAAATGTGGGCAGTGGGTGATGAGCTAGGTGCTCAGCAATTGCTTGCCCCTTCACAGCCTTCTGACTTACATAGGTGATGTCAAATTGGTTCAAGAAGGTCTGCCATCGCACCAGCCTATCTGTTACAACTGGCCGCTCTAGCAAATATTTGATCGGGTCCATTCTTGCTAGAAGTTTGACCTCGTGGGCGAGGAAGTAGTGCTTCAATTTCTGCACTACCCAGACGACGGCCGCACATGTCCTTTCCATGGCAGTGTATCGCTTTTCGGCATCGTTGAAAAGCTTGGAAAGATAGTACACTGCTCTTTCTTTCTTCTCGTCGTCAAGTTGGGCCAATACTACTCCAGCTGATTCTTCAGTGGTGGAGACATATAGCAATAGAAGCCGCCCCGGGATAGGGGCCATAAGGACTGGTGGATTGAGGAGGTAGCTCTTCAATTCGTCGAAGGCCTGTTGACACTTATCGCTCCAAATGAACTTTGCCGCTCCTTTCAATAGATCGTAAAAGGGTTTGCATCTTACAGAGTGTTGAGATATGAACCGTCTGATGAATTGCAAACGGCCGATGAGACCCTTTATATCCCTGACATTCTTAGGTGGGGACATTTCCACTATCGCCTTCACTTTGTCTGGATCAACCTCAATCCCTCTTCTGCTCACCATGAACCCTAGCAATTTTCCAGAAGAAACACCAAATACGCAGTTTTTTGGGTTCATTTTCAGTTGGTGCTCCCTTGATCTTTGCATTACAGCCCTAAGGATTTGAGCATGTCCCTTCCTAGTTTTAGATTTCACCAAGATATCATCTACATAAACCTCCATGTCAATGTGAATCATATCATGAAAGATTGCCATCATAGCCCTCTGGTAGGTGGCTCCAGCATTCTTAAGCCCAAATGGCATGACCATGTAGCAATAAGTTCCCCACGGAGTTATGAAAGATGTTTTCTCCTAGTCTTCCTCAGCTAGCCTGATTTGATTATATCCCGAGAAACCATCCATGAAAGATAACATCTCAAATCCAGCCGTGTTATCAACCAACAAGTCTATATGAGGTAGTGGGAAATCATCCTTTGGGCAGGCTTGATTGAGGTTGCGAAAGTCTACGCAAACTCTAACCTTTCCGTCCTTTTTTACCACGGGGACGATATTAGCTATCCACTTAGGGTAGAGCACTACCCGGATGAACTTGGCCTTGTGTAATTTGTTGACCTCTTCTTTTACTTTAAGTGCTAATTCCGGTTGTAGCCGTCTCAACTTTTGTTTCATGGGTTTGGCGTCAGGTTTGAGGATTAGCCGATGTTCCACCAGTTCTGTGTTTAATCCGGGCATGTCCTCGTATGACCAAGCGAACCCATCACGGTGTTCTTGGAGCACGGCTATTATGGACCCTTCTTCTTCTGGACTCAAACGGGCACTAATTAGCACTATCTTCGGATCCTCCTATGTTCCAAGGTTGACTTCTTTAGTGGGTTCGTCGATAGCTGATGAAGGTTCATCAAACCGTCTCGTCCCATTCACAAGTAGTTCGACCAAGTCATCCACCTCTTCCTCTTCACTAAGCTCAAACACTCCCAGACCATCACTGTAAGACTCGTTTTTCACTAACTCTAATGGTTCGGAGATGACCCCTGTCTGAAGAAACTTATCCAACTTTTTCAGACCTTTGCACCTATTTGCTAATTCCTGAACTAAGAATGAAGGAACTTGCTTGGTCCTACAATTTCTAGACATAGAGGAAGCTAACCTAATTCCTAAACTGCTATGTACACGGCTTGGAGAATGGGTCAATTCTGTCCTGGACGGGACAAAGGTAGACCCTTGGGACAAAGATTCCATGACGGCGGGGCTGCCCCACCACGTAAGCTCCTCGAAAGTGACCTCCCCTCCCTCAAGATGGGAATTGGACTTTTTTTTTCGTGACCGAATGCCTGTAACATGAAACATTCAGAAGAAATGGCGTCGATCGGAGCTGAGAGCATCGGAACAGAAGGTGGGTGGAACAAGAAAGGAATGAACGTAGCTGGGGCTGGTTCATTCCTGGCCAAGAAAAGCCCTACCGGCGGGCTGCTTGATTCACAAAACAAGGATGATATGCCAAAGTCTTCCTCTTGACTATCCTCGTGATATTCTTGCACTTCCTCCTCTATCCTGGGCAATTCCTGCCTCTTTCTTACAAAATGATTCATGAGGGACCATCCCTTTACTTCTTTTGGTGGTTCAGTAAACTTATAACCCAAGCCACATCCCCCACTGACAGGGTTCTCTGAGATGGGGTCACGAATGCCTTGTTCTTCTTTCCCTAACCCGGAGCCTGAGCTATATCCCATCTTACTCATGAGCTGCCAACCTATGCCCAACCTAGGCCTTAGATGAGAATTCACTGATGAAAGGACAGGCTCTTTGCCTTTCCTGGAAGTTATCATGGACGGAATTTGCTCTGCTGTCACTGAGTCCAATGACTCAATGTAGGGAGTGCTTTTGACTTTTACAATCTTCCCGTTATACGGGAACTTATAGCACTGGTGGTTGGTGGATGGGACTCCCAAAGTTTGGTCCATCCATGGTCTCCCTAGAATGGCATTGTAGATTGGCTTAACGTCCAGAATGTAGAATTCCGAGATCACGGATACCGGGCCGATTTCTAGTTGCAGGAAGATCTTCCCATCTACTGGTCTCTGGGAATTGTCATAAGCTGAGACCATCATAGAGGTTGACTCAACCTTCTCTGGGTCTATCTCTATCCTTTTGAGGGTCTTAAGGGGACAGACATTGATAGAGGCACCGGTGTCCAGTAGAATGGAATCTACTGAATGACCATTGAGAATAGCAGTTAGGCACAGAGGAAGGGATCGACACTCAGGGGGAGCTAGATCTTTTTCCGGGAAGGAGATCATGGGAGTCTGAGTAACTGAGAGTATAGCATTAGTGACCCCACTACTAGGAAGATCCTCATTGACCGTGATTTGTTGTAGGAAATTAAACAACGTCTCCCTGTGTGTGGGAGACTTCCGGATAAGCTCGAGGATAGAGATCTTAGTGGGGGTCTTCTCTAAATGCTGGAGGATGTCATACTCAGACTGGGCATTCCCCATAGTTGGGAGTGAGTTACCTTGAGAGTCTAAGGGCTGGCTCGGAGGAATGATGCGATTCCTGAGCATTACCCCTACCGAAATTGGATCTGCTTCCAATGGTGACCTAATGGGATTGAAGCCAATCATCGAACCCTGGTTCCTGGTTGGACAGAAGATAGATAGGGTGGGTCCCTCGGCTATGATTGGAGGGATCTGAATGAGAGTGACTGGCTTGAGGGTTGCCGCTTGCTCTTTGGGCCGGATTAGGACCAAAGGCTCATTAGGGGAAAGCGTGGAGACTTCCGGAGTAACTCCTTTAGTTTCACGCGACCAAGTGGGATCTTGGTGTCTTATCCCGGACCCTTCGTACTCCCAGTATTGTTCCCTGCGAACTGTTACGGGCTCTAAGTCTTTGATCAAAGTGTTGACCTTTCCTTTAGAGCTGGAGGAATCTTGGCTTACTTGATGAGAAGGTAACGGGTCCTTTACAATTACCAGTTCCTTTTTAGCCTTCAAAGCCTCAATGGCTTTTCTCATGTCTTTCTAGTTTATCCGCCCTTCATCGTTCAAGTCATATACCCAGTCCCTGAAGGTGAAGCAATTGTAGATTGTGTGTCCCGTGATCCTATGGTAGGGGCAATACCTGGACGTGTCCGTATTGCGCGGGACACCTTCTCTTTGAGGTGGAAGTTGAATGGCGTTACAAGCTAGCAAGGCATAAAAAATGTCTGCCAATGATTCTGGCAGAGGTGGATATGAAGCTCGCTTAGCCATAGGACGACTGTAATTAGTCAGGAGAGGAACAACTGAATATTGCTTCTGGTTGGGCTGAGTGTCAGACTTAGGATGAGGATTGGGAACCCTGGTTGGCGGTGCCAGCATGCTGACCTGTTCATTGATGGTAACTCCTTCTGTGGTAGGAGCTGGTGTGGTTTTCTTGTTCCTTTTTCTGTTTTCAAAGAATGAAGGCAGAGTGGAGTCTCGGATTTGGGACTGAACTACCCTAGCTCGATTGTATAGCTGAGCGAATGTCTGAAGCTCGCTAAGCATGAGAATTGCTCGAAGCTGGGGGGTAGCGTTGTTAACAAGCATGGTGACTGCTTGTGCTTCAGGGATAACAACCTCTGCTCAAGAAGCCATAGCTCTCCACCTATTAGCAAAATGAGTGAAGTCTTCGTCAGACTTCATTTTTTCCATTACTAGATCGAACAAGGTAGGGGGCAAGGCTGCCATGTGGTTGAAATGGGTAATAAACCTCTCAGAGACCATATCAAAGTTGATCAGGTCAGTGGCTGGTAGAGAAGAGAACCACCTCAAGGCCTCTCCCTCGAGAGACTTCTGAAAAAGGTGGACAAGGAGGACCCTATCGAAGAGCCACTGGTGGGAATCCATGAGAAACCCGGACAAATGATGATGTGGGTCAGTAGTACCATCGTACTTCCTGTACTTAGGTACTTTAAACCCTGGTGGAAAATAGGCTGGGGGGAGCTTACAGTAGCTCAAGAGAGAATGAGGCTGCCTAAGGTTGAGATTCTCAGCCATGAGTTGCCGCACACAAGTCTCAACCTCATTCTTATAAATGAACTCCTCTTGCTTGGGAGGTGTGATCTGGTTGATGGGATTGAATGGGATTGTGTGAGTGGGCATAGCTTGACTTGGCTGGGGTCTGCTAGAAGATCCTTGGAATTGGGTTTTCCGAGGAGTGGCATCCTGAATTTTGCCACGAGAAACCAACTGGATGAGTTGATCCGGAGTATAGCGTGATAGCACAACAATAAGTTCCGGATCTTCTCCAGGGTTTTGGAATGTCCAACTAGAAATTACTGGCTCATCTTCTCCCTGTGAGGTAGAAGATTCATCAGAATCCTTCCTCTGACGGCCTTCTCTGGATGCTTGTAGCATTCCTATAAAGGTCTATTGTGGATCCTCTTCAATTTCGAACAAAGGGTTGTGTATAACATTGTTACCAAACTCGTCCATGTCATCATACATAGTGTTAACATACACTCGGTTCATTATGAAACACAAACCCTAAATGATTTTATATTTCACTTGAAATGTTAACAATGTTTTATGAGAGTTGGTTTCTAACAAATCAAGTTTAACCCTTAATGACCCTTCACTTTTCAAAGCTTGTTCCACCAAGGTTTAATTAGGTGTCTTTAAATTTTGGAACAATTCTCTCAGTGACACCTATAGGTGGGTGATTGTAAATGGAAAGGTTGAGTTAATTTCTCACACAAACCCGAGGTTCCTACAGGGTGGTTTCAGGTACAACCTGCTCGGCGGCCAAGTGGGAATCCCTGGCTCGCGGAGACAGACGGATGTTCCCAACATAATAGGACTAGTCACACCCAAGTAGGAATCCTCAGGTGGAGAGTCAAATCCTGCGGGAGAGGTGACTAAAGATGTGATGCCGGATCTTCCTTAAAACCCCCGCGGAGAACACCCCAAAAAACCCAGAAAATTAACAAGCAGCAGGTCAAAACATCTAACAATTCAACAAAACAGGCAGCAGTGAACAGCAATAGCAAGCAGAAAAGGACAAAGGTTCTACCGTCAGGCTGGAGAACCGACGAGGGGTCGTCGGCCAGGGGCTGGCCGTCCAAAGGGGTTGACGGCCAGGGGCTGGCCGTCCAAGAGGTCGACGGCCAAGGGCTGGCCGTCCGTCCAAGAGGTCGACGGTCAGGGGCTGGCCGTCTGTCCAAGGGGTCCGACGGCCAAGAGTTGGCCGTCCAAGGGGTTCGACGGCCAGGGGCTGATCATCCAAGGGGTTCGACGGCCAAGGGTTGGCCGTCCAAGGGTCAATGGGCGGCTAGGTGGGTGGCCGTCCACGGTGTTGGATGGCCAGTAGCCTGCCCGTTTGGAAGCTTTTGATTTTTTTTCTTCTTTTTTAAATCAAAGTGGGATATCTCAGGTCCTTACCTTCTTTCCTTTGATCGCAACGCGGCTGCGGGCTTCGGAGTCGAGGGTCCCTCCGTTCGTCTTAGGACTGTGGCAATTTAAGGGGAGTTAGAAATTGAGGAGTGATCGCCAAGAGCATTACCTTTCGGTCCCTGTGCTCCGCAGGAGTGTGAGATGATCGCGTGTTCTGTGGGAGCGGGAAATGCTGGTTCCTCCTTCTCTTCCTCCGGCCGGCCAGAGGAAGAGAGCCCGGCACACTGCACGTGGAAATGTGGTAAGGATCCCTGGAAGGAAAAGACAAGACAGAAAACAACCTGATTAGAACTATAATAAAGATGTAAAAACTAGTTAAAATCGGAGGGAAACGCACCGGGTGGGTGGTGGGGAGGGAAGGTGACCATATGTTATGGCCACCCACCTCCCGTTTTTTTTTTGTTGGAAACCTCTGGTGGGTAGGGATTACTAGGTCATCTTATCATGCATGCATGCAAATGAGGGTGCTCGTGTGTGTGAAAAGTAAAGTAATATGTCAAAAGTGAGAAAGAAGGGCGAGAGGGAGAGAGAATGCTACGACATGGGTGTAAATGAAGATGCAATGAAATGAATAGGAAAAAGTAAAAGGGAAAAGGAAAGGGATTAAGAAGACAAGCCCATTTCGGAGTGCGGAGGGTTCCTCTCGAAGCTAACTCCTTGTCTGCTCGACTCCTCAAAGCAGACTCCCTTGCTAGCCTTGTCTGAGTCTTCCTCCTTCTGGCCTTCCCCTCCAAAATCCTCCTTAACCCCCCTACTCGAGAGGATATGGGGGGTTTAAATAGGTGAAGGGAAAATAGGAGAAAACAGGGGTCTAAATCCCCGTAAATCAACCTACAGCCAATAGGAAGTGGTCAAGGGTCGGAGGTGGTGCGTGCGGCAGTCGCCGGAGTGGGGAGTGATCGGAGTAGTGGGGACGAGGGCGGCGAGTAGAGGAGCTCGTGGGGGAGACGAGGTCAAGGGGGTGGTTAGGGAGTGGACGGCCAGGCAACATGCCTTCCACGAAGTGGTGGAAGGCGGCCCGGTTGGCCTTCGAAGGGGGTGGAAGGCAAGGGGTGGCCTTCGAAGGAGGTGGAAGGCAAAGGGTGGCCTTCGAAGGAGGTGGAAGGCAAGGGGTGGCCTTCGAAGGGTGGTGGAAGGCGGGATGGCTGGCCTTCGAAGGGTGGTGGAAGGTGGGATGGCTGGCCTTCGAAGGGTGGTGGAAGGCAAGGGGTGACCTTCGAAGGGTGGTGGAAGGCGGGCTGACTGGCCTTCGAAGGGTAGTAGAAGGCGGGCTGGCTGGCCTTCGAAGGGTGGTGGAAGGCGGACTGGCTGGCCTTCGAAGGGTGGTGGAAGGCGGACCGGCTGGTCTTCCACGAAAAGGTGACCAAAATCGGGATTTGGTTAATGGACCTAATTATTAGTGGGCTCAGATGGCTAAGATGAGGGGTTTAGGTGATGATGGGCTAATGATGGATAGGGTTCATGACCAAAAGGGTGGTCCAAAATCGGTGTCTACACTCCCCTCAGGCAGTTTAAAGAGAGTAGCAAAAAGTAAGCACTGTCAAAAGCAAATGCGCAACTAAATTAAACGTCGCGCTTAATGAAAAGTCATTCACACCGTAAATACGACCAAGTCGTGAAAAGTGTTGAGTCGGAGCGGAAGCTAAAAAACGATCCTCTCGGACTGATCGGAAAATCTCTTTTCTCTTCTCTCCTCCAGGTAGTTTTATCTAAAGGTTTAGTAAAGGCGAGGATATTATGGAAAGGGCAGAAATAAGTTCTACGCATACCAACTTGCATGCACGATCACCTGTCGCGAACCAAAGTGTAGTGGGAAATGAGAACTTTAGCCTAACCGATCAGCCACCATTTAATTGATTGTTATAGATAACTATAAATGAAGCATGATCGTTTATTGTTGTCCCAATTTGTCTTCTATTTTCATTACTAACGGACAAGCAATGAGTAAGTTCGGGGGTGTGATAAGTTGATAATTTTGATCATTTAAAAAGGCAATCGCACGCATCATACTCACAGTTTTATGTGTAAAATAGTATGGAATCATAAATAATTTTGTACCGATCCCAACTGTACTAATTTCGTTAAATTCCGAGTTAAAAACATCATCATTTCATACAATTGCGGTTTTCTCAACAAAATCGAGATAAAATAATTCGTTTAAGCATAAATGTAATTTTATTCATGATAATATCCTAATTTACATTTATTTCATGTGAATAGGACATGAAGAAGATGCACTGCAATTGGCTAAGTTTCTGGTCGTTTGTGGGAAGGACGGGAGTTCGAATTCTAGCATAATCGGCTTTATTTTGGCAAAAATACTAAAGCATGGGTAAAAGGGTCTTTTGCTACCCTAAATAGTTGCCCTAATTCTTACCCAAGAAGTGAACAAGAGGAGCCAGCCACCATCCACTTTCTTCCTTTCTTTATTTTAAAATTATCTCTCCCTTTTTAAAAGGTCTCTCCTTCCTTCCTTCTCTCTCTCTCCTACTTTTTCTTCTCCCTCCTGCCTTCTCTCCTTTTCTCTCTCACCTTTATCTCCCTCTCTGCTATAGTACCCACGGGTACTGTAGCTACTGTTAGTTTAGGTGGCCTACAAGCCAATCTAACAATGTAAATCTCGTTCATTATTAATAAAATGGCATAATATTCATTATGTGTAAATCGCGTTAATTATCGTTTCATAATGAAGTCCGTGAATATGTGCTATGGTGATCAGATTATGATGAGATCATACTAATGAGACTGATCACTTAAACACACATATTCTTAATCGTTCATAGTCGGAGGATATCCGAGAAGGACATCAGATATCCGGTTAGACTAGTACAGATTGCTCCTGCTCATATGATGAGGATGACTGGTCTCATAAGTCATTTGTGTGGAGACACTAAGGCGAATCTGTAGGTGCTCATTGGAGAATGAGTTCACTGAACTGATCCGACTGAATCGCTGGATGGTACTGTACCTCACTGTCAACCAGCTTGATTCTATTGTCGCAGTTGCGTGGATGGTCCTCGGACCTGAGACACCAAGGACACCTTGGCGGTGGACTTCTGTACTTTGACCTTGGTCTACGAATCTCTAGCCATGGGATTCTAATACGCCAAGGATTGGGTGCAGCGGAATACTGTCGAAGGGAATTGTGTGTCAATAAGGAATCATTCGCTCTCGGTACTTAGAGAGAGAATGCTCTAGGAAGGATGCGCGAAAGTCCCTGGCCAGGGCGGACGATAATATCGGGAAAGGAGTTTTCCAATATTCATCAGCGGCATCCAATCCAAGTGAGTCGACCGGTTAAGGTTTGACAGCTCGCCATACCCTGATTTGACTCGAGAGCATTGTACGAATGAAGGATTATATCCACGCAGTAACTGTCGACGGAAAGGTTCCAAGAGTGGGTTACTTAACCCCAAATACCTTCCGGGTTCGCGCGGTGTTGCTTGGCACCCAACGTGATCGGAGGCCCGGTCGAATTTGATGTGCGACATCAATTCGATTGATTAATGGATTAATAAAGGGTTATTAATTAATTAATAAAGCCAGTAAGGAGTCACTGGGCTTACTGGGCCATTAACTGGACTGGTACTTGGGCCTAGAGGGTCACACGCATATGATTCTCACGGCGATGGATAAATAATTGGGTTTTATATAAACTGGGGGTTTTTGTGAAAAATCGCGCGGTTAGTATAAAACATAGCGAACGGGCTGAGCAGGCCAAGCTACTGCTAACCCTAGCCGCCCCTCCTCAGTTTTTGTCTTCCTCTGGAGTCCAGGCAGATCCAGATCTACTCCGCCGCTTCTCCGAATCCCGTTCGACGGGAAATCGTCTGCACACTGCGGCGATCATTGCGGCGACCAGCGGAGGTTTCGCGGGCTGCGAAGAACGACGAACTCGAGGATATCCGTCGCGGGGAGGATCGCGTGGACTTCGCTAGAGGCCGGGCACTTGCGCGGCTTGCGGTGTCACACCGACGGAACCGAACGGCTGCGGATTCGAATCCGCACACGGTGAGAACAGATAATCTGATTATCTCATATTTTAGTCTCCAAAACGGGAACGGATCGCTGTAAATATTTTTCTTTTTCCGCTGTGTGAGCGATCCGGAAAAACCGAGAAAACCCAACAGTGGTATCAGAGCCAGGTTCCATTGTTTCTCGTCCCTTTTCGGTTTCCGAAATTGATTTTTCTTGTGTTATTCCATGCGTTTAATTCGATTAAAATAACGGAATAGTGTTCATAAGATGAACACAAATAATTTGATTATTTTTCTGTGATTTTTCGGATTTTATTTGGGGGTTTTCGGAGTTCTTCATGTGATGATGAACAGGGGTACTTCGGCGACTTCGTACTCGCTTCCCAATCGTTGGGATGGCGGCCTGGATGCCCGAATCTCTTGGTGATAGTCACCACTACACATCCGACATTTTTTCCGGCGCCAGGGTGGCCTCGAAGAGCTGCAAAATCGAGCCCAAAGTTGGTCTTAAAACCTAGAAAAATCTGATTTTTGGGGGTTTTGGAGGGCTCGGCTGGCTACTATTCTGGCCACTGCCGGCGACCCTACCAGCGCCGGGCACGTCGCCGGCGCCGGGGGGCATCACCGGCGAGGCCGGCGCCCACCGGGGGGGGCCGGAGCTCGGTGGTCGGCGCCGCCGGGGTGGGAACCTTAGGGTTTCCTGCAACCTGCTATGCGTCGGTCTGCTGGGGAAGAAACCGGTCCAAGGCCGGTCCGAGCGGCCCGCTCCTGCGCCAGACCGGGTGGCCAGGGGGCACGACCCAGGCCCGAGCCTGGTTCGGACCAGGGCTCGAGCCTGGCTCGAGCCAGGCACCAATTGGGCTGGGGCCATTTCCTTCCTAATTCCCTGTTTAACTCCAAGAAAACACCAAAACCCCAAATGCTCATTTAAGATAAAATTGAGATTGGAATTAATTTTAAAATTCAAAATATGTTTTGAAATTTAAAATTGTTATTCAATTGTTTTATTTCACTGGGCTTATAATGATTTTAATTCATTATTTGATTAACAATTAGTTCTTAACAATCCGGGTTAATTATTAACTTAAATGTTAATTTAATAATTAACCTAAGTTGACTAATTTTAAGAGTTAAAATTAGTACTTAATAATCATTAATCTAAATGTTAGATTATTAGTTATCAATGAATCTATTTGTTAATTAGTTAGAGTTAGTTATTAATTTAAGTGTTAAGTTAATAATTAGTTCTAAATTGACTAATTTAAATGTTAAATTGATAGTCTTTGATTAATCACTGTTAGTCATTAATTTAATAGTTAAATTAATGATAACTTTAATCATTTTATCTAAGAGTTAGATTAATTAATTATTAATTAGTTAGTGATAATTATTGGTTTAAGAGTTAAATTAATAATTAACATTAATTGGCTAATCTAAGTGTTAGATTAGTAGTTAATAATTAATTTGGTTGATTATTAATTTAAGTGTTAAATTATTAATTAACTTAGTTGGATTAATCTTAGAGTTAGATTAGTCTTTCAAATAGTCTAATTGTTAGATTATTAATGGGGTTTAATCTAAGTGTTAGATTATTAGAATTGTTCTAATTTGCATGGAATAATCTGGAATTATTAATTCGGAGTGTGTGCGCATGTGATGTGTGTTTATTGCTTTTAAATTAGATTTAATTGCATGATTAACTTAATAAAATGAGTTTTCAAAATTCAAACACCAATTTTGATTGGATCCCAGCTTTTTGAAAGCCAAAATTATTTATTTTCAAAAGTCATTTGTTTTAGCCATGTGATGCGCTGAATCATGTGTGGGATGTTGAAAACACACCGTGGTGATGGATATGCACTTAATTTATTGTTCATGTGATGAATGGATTGTGTGGATCGTGGATGTATGATGTTTATTAATTGTTAATAAATAGAGGTCTGCGCACCTCTCTCTCTCATACTCCGATGTATTTCTACCTCCCTCTCTCTCTTGTACTCGCCATAAGGCCTTCTTCAATTTACCTGTTAATTCTAGAATTAATGTAATATGATCGAGGCAACCGAGGAAGGAGGGAGGACGATCCACAACTGCAACCAGGAAGGCGAACAGATGCAGATCTCTTGCCTCTGTGATTGCACGGTATCTAATATAAATGTTATGATTAGATTGTGTGTGCGTTTGACTGTTGGCTCCAGTCAAACCCACTGTGCTATCCATGACCACATTAATGACATGTATGTGATGCATTGTTTATCTTTTGATTATGAATCAAAGCAGGTTATAGTATTTAGAAAATATATACGATATATTTATATACTATCACCTAGGAGAGACCAAGATAAAAGTTATCCAAATACCCTCAGATAAACTCTAAGCCGTAACGCGAGTAGTTAAGAACTTACCGCGTGGTCCACCATCGTTATAGTCATAGGATTCGAATCACTTTAGGCAGGTTTGTTGTGCTATCCACAAGGCCTGCTTAATTGGGAGGAGAAACTGTGGCTATGGCATTAGATGCCTAAAGATCGGGGTAGAGGAACCATGTAGCTTTGTTGTGCTATCCACAAGGGCTGCATGCAAATCTATGCTCGTCGCATAATGATGGTTAGCTTAGACCAGAATTAGTGGTTTGTTGTGCTATCCACAAGACCATTAAATCTCTGGGGACCGAAGCCTTGATCAGATATTGCAAGGAGTTGCAAGTCCCATGAGTTGGGTGCTCTTTGATTGTATTACAGTTTGTTGTGATATCCACAAGACTGTAGTACAAGTCATTGAGATTCTGATCGCCACTAGGAGACTGTCGGCGTCTCCCGTTCTGTATAACTGAGGGTTATACAGTCCGTCGAAAATTAGTGGGAGTTAAACTTGAACAAAAGACCATGTCTTGTTTTAAACTTTAATAATTGAACATCTGCTAAATAGATTTTACTTATCTCCTGTAGGAACTATGTTGTCGAATAACCCACTCCGTGGCATACTTGATGCCATTTTGACTTACTTGATCTACTCGGATTGGTTCAGACTGAAGATTGTCTTCAGATCTGAGCGCAATAACTTTGTCCCTGGAGCTAATTCTCTTGCTGAATCGACATTGGATGCCCCTGAAGCAGAGATGAAAGCCAACGATAAAAGATCGAAGGACAAAGGCGAAAGAGTAGTGAAGGGTGATTGCTTCTATTATAAGCAGTATGGTCACTGGAAGAGGAACAGAAAGGAGTTCCTTCACGATAAAGCTCATGGAAGTGTGAAGCTGTCTGACGCTTCAGATATCTATATGATAGATATCAACTTATCAGTTAGAGATTCCACATCTTGGGTATTAGATACCGGATGTGCTTCTCATATCTGCCATGATGTGCAGATGCTGACAAGTAAGCGCAAGCTGAGACAAGGTGAGGTGGAATTGAGGCTAGGAAACGGCGCAAAAGTTGCGGCGATTACTGTTGGGACAGCAAACCTCAGGCTTCCATCGGGAGACACCTTACTATTGGAAGATTGTTATTATGTTCCTAGCATAATAAAGAACATCATATCAATATCTTGTTTGGACAAGATAGGATATAGGTTGACAATTGAGAATAGAAGTTGTTCGATTTATTATGGTAATAAATCAATAGCTTCGGCATCTTTAGTCAACGGTCTATATCTATTAGATGTTTCTCATTACAATCTTCAGATTGATAATGCTCTTAATAAGAGCAAGAATTGTGTGAACCAGGCCTACATGTGGCATTGTAGACTTGGGGTCATTGGCGAAAGTAGGTTGCAAAAGTTGCACAAGCATGATTACTTAACAGCATTCGATTATGAATCGTTTGCAACATGTGAATCCTACCTTATAGGAAAGATGGCAAAATCTCCATTTAGTAGACATGGAGAACGTGCCAAGGACATTTTGGAACTAATACATTCGGATGTATGTAGTCCCATGTCCACCCAAGCCAAAGGTGATTTTTCTTACTTCATCACGTTCACCGATGACTTCTCAAGATTCGGCTATGTGTACTTAATGAAGTACAAGTCGGAAGCATTTGATAAGTTTAAGGAGTTCAAGAATGAGGTGGAGAAGCAGTTAGGAAAGAGTATTAAAGCTCTTCGATCAGATCGAGGAGGAGAATACTTGAGTACTAATTTCACACAATTCTTAAAGGATAATGGTATCCTTTCTCAGCTGACCCCTCCATATACACCACAGATGAATGGTGTATCAGAAAGAAGGAATCGCACCTTGTTGGATATGGTGCGATCCATGATGAGCTTTTCGGGATTACCAGTGTCCCTCTGGGGGTATGCTCTAGAGTCAGCAGCATACCTACTGAACAGAGTACCCAGCAAGTCTGTGGCCTCTACTCCATATGAGATATGGAAAGGCAGGAAACCAGAATTTAAACATGTTAAAGTCTGGGGTTGTCCTGCTCATGTAAAGAAGCATGATCCAGACAAGTTGGAATCACGAACTAATAGATGTAGGTTTGTGGGATATCCAAAGGAAACCTTTGGATACTATTTTTACCATCCTGATGAACAAAAGGTTTTTGTCGCCAGGAAAGCTGTCTTTTTGGAAGAGGAATACCTTATCCAGGAGAACAGTGGGAGTAAAATAGTACTGGAAGAGGTTCCAGATCCCCAAACAGCTGCATTATCATCAGATGAGATATCAGTTCCTGAATCTGTTCAGGTACACACACATGAGCCTCGTAGATCTGGTAGAGTACCTATACTACCCGAACGATATGTGGGACATATCGCTGAAGGTGAGTCTAAGGTACAATATAATGAGGATGATGATCCTAAAACCTACCAGGAGGCCATAGAAGGCCCAGAAGCCGGGAAATGGCGAGAAGCCATGAACTCAGAAATCCAGTCCATGTACACCAACCAAGTTTGGAACTTGGAAGACTTGCCCGAGGGTATTGTACCCATCGGATGCAAGTGGATCTTTAATAGAAAGATCGGTGTTGATGGACGGATCGACACTTATAAGGCAAGGTTGGTGGCAAAGGGATATCGTCAAAGGCAAGGAATTGACTATGACGAGACTTTCTCACCAGTTGCCATGATAAAGTCGATCAGAGTTCTGCTCGCCATTGCTGCACATTTTGATTATGAAATCTGGCAGATGGATGTGAAGACTGCCTTCCTCAATTGTAATATTTAGGAGGAGGTTTATATGATACAACCAGAAGGTTTCACATCCAAAGAATCTCCAGATAAAGTGTGCAAGCTTCAGAGGTCCATTTATGGACTGAAGCAGGCTTCTCGGAGCTGGAACATAAGATTTGACGAGGCTGTCAAGTCTTATAACTTCATTAAGAATGAAGATGAGCCTTGTGTGTACAAGAAGACTAGTGGGAGTGCAGTCACTTTTCTAGTACTTTACGTAGATGACATACTAATCATTGGGAATGATGTAGCCATGATGTCATCAGTAAAGGTCTGGCTGTCGAAAAACTTCTCCATGAAGGATTTGGGAGAAGCATCCTACGTATTGGGAATACGGATCTATAGAGATAGATCAAAGAGGATGCTTGGAATGAGCCAATCCTTGTACATAGATACTATAGTCAAAAGGTTTGGCATGGAAAATTCCAAGAGAGGTCTCATACCGATGAGACATGGAATTAATCTCTCAAAGGAGCAGTCTCCTAAGACTCCTGATGAGAGGGCATTAATGGATAGAATAGCCTATGCCTCTGCCATAGGATCTATCATGTATGCCATGCTATGTACACGGCCTGATGTTGCATTTGCTCTAAGTGTTACGAGAAGATTTCAGGCTGATCCAAGCGAAGAGCACTGGAAGGCAGTGAAATGCATCCTTAAGTACTTGAGAAGAACTAAGGTTATGTTTCTTGTCTATGGAGGAGGTGACTTGAAACTGCGAGGCTTTACTGACTCGAGTTTCCAGTCAGATCCAGATGATAGCAAGTCAACATCTGGATTCGTGTTTACATTGAACGGTGGGGCAGTGTGCTGGAAGAGTTCCAAGCAAGTAACCACTGCAGATTCAACGACTGAAGCTGAGTACATCGCTGCAGCTGAAGCCGCCAAGGAAGCAGTGTGGTTGAAGAAATTCATCACCGACCTCGGCGTAGTTCCCAGCATCTCTGAGCCTGTTCCACTGTTGTGCGACAACAATGGAGCGATTGCGCAAGCGAAAGAGCCACGGTCTCATCAGAAATCGAAGCATATTCTGAGGCGCATTCACCTTATCAGAGAGATCATATCCAGAGGAGATGTAGTAGTGGAAAGAGTTCCATCAGTCGACAATGTAGCAGATCCACTGACAAAGCCGTTGGCTCAAATTGTGTTTGAGCGTCACCTAGAGTCTATGGGCTTATTGTATAAAGGTGATTGGCTTTAGTCCAAGTGGGAGATTGTTAGTTTAGGTGGCCTACAAGCCAATCTAACAATGTAAATCTCGTTCATTATTAATAAAATGACATAATATTCATTATGTGTAAATCGCGTTGATTATCGTTTCATAATGAAGTCCGTGAATATGTGCTATGGTGATCAGATTATGATGAGATCATACTAATGAGACTGATCACTTAAACACACATATTCTTAATCGTTCCTAGTCGGAGGATATCCGAGAAGGACATCAGATATCCGGTTAGACTAGTACAGATTGCTCCTGCTCATATGATGAGGATGACTGGTCTCATAAGTCATTTGTGTGGAGACACTAAGGCGAATCTGTAGGTGCTCATTGGAGAATGAGTTCACTGAACTGATCTGACTGAATCGCTGGATGGTACTGTACCTCACTGTCAACCAGCTTGATTCTATTGTCGCAGTTGCGTGGATGGTCCTCGGACCTGAGACACCAAGGACACCTTGGCGGTGGACTTCTGTACTTTGACCTTGGTCTACGAATCTCTAGCCATGGGATTCTAATACGCCAAGGATTGGGTGCAGCGGAATACTGTCGAAGGGAATTGTGTGTCAATAAGGAATCATTCGCTCTCGGTACTTAGAGAGAGAATGCTCTAGGAAGGATGCGCGAATGTCCCTGGCCAGGGCGGACGATAATATCGGGAAAGGAGTTTTCCGATATTCATCAGCGGCATCCAATCCAAGTGAGTCGACCGGTTAAGGTTTGACATCTCGCCATACCCTGATTTGACTCGAGAGCATTGTACGAATGAAGGATTATATCCACGCAGTAACTGTCGACGGAAAGGTTCCAAGAGTGGGTTACTTAACCCCAAATACCTTCCGGGTTCGCGCGGTGTTGCTTGGCACCCAACGTGATCGGAGGCCCGGTCGAATTTGATGTGCGACATCAATTCGATTGATTAATTGATTAATAAAGGGTTATTAATTAATTAATAAAGCCAGTAAGGAGTCACTGGGCTTACTGGGCCATTAACTGGACTGGTACTTGGGCCTAGAGGGTCACACGCATATGATTCTCAAGGCGATGGATAAATAAGTGGGTTTTATATAAACCGGGGGTTTTTGTGAAAAACCGCGCGGTTAGTATAAAACATAGCGAACGGGCTGAGCAGGCCAAGCTGCTGCTAACCCTAGCCGCCCCTCCTTAGTTTCTGTCTTCCTCTGGAGTCCAGGCAGATCCAGATCTGCTCCGCCACTTCTCCAAATCCCGTTCGACGGGAAATCGTCCGCACACTGCGGCGATCATTGCGGCGACCAGCGGAGGTTTCGCGGGCTGCGAAGAACGACGAACTCAAGGATATCCGTCGCGGGGAGGATCGCGTGGACTTCGCTAGAGGCCGGGCACTTGCGCGGCTTGCGGTGTCACACCGACGGAACCGAACGGCTGCGGATTCGAATCCGCACACGGTGAGAACAGATAATCTGATTATCTCGTATTTTAGTCTCCGAAATGGGAACGGATCGCTGTAAATATTTTTGTTTTTCCGCTGCGTGAGCGATCTGGAGAAACCGAGAAAACCCAACAGCTACAGCACTGCAGTACTGTAGCACCACTCTCTCTTTCTAGCTTTATTCTCTCTCTCTCGCTCGCTCTCTCTCTCTCTCTCTCTCTCTACATCTCTCTCAAACCTGAGGCTGTCAAGGGAAAGAGGGGGACTCAAGGCACTATAACTGGCTACTAGAAGGAGTTTAGGGCAGCCAAAGATCCGTGCGAAGGACTACGACGATTGCAAACACGAGTTTTCTCTGTCCATCTCCTCTCTCTCTAATTTTTGAGTTATCCATATCACATTGTATTTAGAATATTTTTTATAAAAGTTTCCTTATAAAAGTCATATTATTTTTCAATGTTCAATGTCTCTGTAAAATTTCATACAGTTATCTTAATGAATGACAGTATCTCCTTTGAAAAAAGTGATCTATTCTACCTCTTTTTGTTCTACAACTTTTATTTTTTCTTCTAGGAACACCACCCAAACATTATATTCTACTTTTAATTAGTGTTTTAGAAGTAGTCTTAGTATAGTAGATAGTCTGATTATACTCGTTTAGGGGTGCTCCTTTTGTGAGTTCATAGTAAATCCGGTTAGCTTCAATTGTTATTTATTAAATCCTCATGCTCCATGTTCTTTCTTCTCTGTTTTTCCTCTAAAAAAATTCAAGATTTTCAACTTAAAAATATATTTCCCTGTGGATTTGACTCGGACTCACCATTGCTATTGTTAAAAATTCAATTTGAATGTGCCGATTAATCTAGATTGTTAGCTTTGATTTTTAACGACACAATCTTAAGCTATCACCCACAAACCAACATTTATCAGTTCATGATTCCAACTTGTCTGGATCATGCGTCTTTACGTGAGCAGGACAACCCCATACTTTAATATGTTTAAATTCTGATTTCATGCCTTTCCATATCTCATATGGAATAGAGGCCACAGACTTGCTGGGTACTCTATTTAGTAGGTATGCTGCTGACTCTAGACTATACCTCTAGAGGGACACTAGTAATTCTGAAAAGCTCATTATGGATCGCACCATATCCAACAAGGTGCGATTCTTCCTTTCTGATACACCATTCATCTGTGGTGTATATGGAGGGGTCAGTTGAGAAAGGATACCATTATCTTTTAAGAATTGTGTAAAATTAGTACTCAAGTATTCGCTCCCTGATCTGATCGAAGAGCTTTAATACTCTTTCCTAACTACTTCTCTACCTCATTTTTGAACTTCTTGAACTTCTCAAACGCTTATGACTTTCACTTCATTAAGTACACATAGCCGAATCTTGAGAAGTCTTCGGTGAATGTAACAAAATATGAAAAACCACATTTAGCCTAGGTGGACATGAGAGCACATGCATCTGAATGTATTAATCTCAGAATGTCCTTGGCATGTTCTCCATGTCCAGTAAATGGAGATTTCGCTATCTTTCCCACAAGGCAGGACTCACATGTCGCAAATGATTCATAATTGAATGCATTCAAATATCCATGTTTGTGTAACTTTTGCAACCTGCTTTCACCAATATGCCCAAGTCTACAATGCCACATGTAAGCTTAGTTCACACAATTCTTGCTCTTCTTAAGAGCATTATCAATGTGAAGATTGTAATAAGAAACATCTAAAAGATATAGACCGTTGACTAAAGATGCCGGAGCTATTGATTTATTACCATAATAAATCGAATAACTTTTATTCTCAATAGACAACCTATATCCTATCTTGTCCAAACAAGATACTGATATGATGTTCTTTATTATGTTAAGAACATAATAACAATCTTCTAATCATAAGATGTCTCTCGATAGAAGCCTGAGATTTGCTGTCCCAACAGCAACCACAGCAACTTTTGTGCCGTTTCCTAGCCTCAATTCCACCTCACCTTTTCTCAGCTTACGCTTACTCGTCAACATCTGCACATCATAACATATATGAGAAGCACATCCGGTATTTAATACCCAAGATGTGGAATCTCTAACTGACAAGTTGATATCTAACATATAGATATCTGAAACTTCATACAGCTTCACCTTCCCATGAGTTTTATCGTTGAGGAACTCCTTACATTTCCTCTTCCACTGACCATTCTGCTTACAGTAGAAGCAGTCACCTTTTAATACTCCTTACCTTTGTCCTTCGTTTTTTTATCGTACGCAATCATTGTTGCCTCAGGGGCATCCAATGCCGGTTCAGCAGGAGGATCAGCTCCAAGGACATAGGCAATGTGCTCAGATCTGAAGACACTCATCAGGTTTCTGGGCCAAACCGAGTAGGTCGGGCTAGTCAAAAGATTGGCATCAAGTATGCCATAGAGTGGGTTATTCGACGACATAATTCCCTACAGGAGATAAAATCTATTTTAGCAGATGTTCAGTTATAAAACAAGAAATGGTCTTTGATTCAAGTTTTAACTCCCACTAATTTTCGACGGACTGCATAACCTTCAGCTATACAGAACAGGACACGCCGACAGTCTCCTAATGCGATCAGAATCTCAATGACTTGCAGTACAACCTTGTAGATAGCACAACAAACTGTAATACAATAAAAAAGCACCCATCTCATGGGACTTGCAACTCTTTGCAATATCCAATCATATCTTCGGTCTTTAGAGATTTAATAGCCTTGTGAATAGCACAATAAGCCATTAATTCTGGTTTAAGCTAACCATCGTTATGAGACGAGCATAGATTTGCATGCAGCCCTTGTAGATAGCACAACAAAGCTATATGGTTCGTTTACCCCGATCAAATAGGCATCTAATGCTATAGCCACAGTCTCCCCTCACAATTAAATAGGCCTTGTAGTAGCACAACAAACCTGCTTAAAGTTATTCGAATCCTATGACTATAACGATGGTGGACCACGTGGTAAGTTCTTAACTACTCACGTTATGGCTTAGAATTTAACGAGGGTATTTAGATAACTTTTATCTTGGTCTCTTCTAGGTGATAGTGTATAAATATATCGTATTTATTTATTAAATACTATTGCCTTGATTCACAATCAAACATAAAAACATTGTATCACATATATGTCTAGTGTGGTCATGAATAGCACAGTAGGTTTGACTGGAGCCAACAGTCAAGCACACACAAAATCTAACATAACATTTATATCAAATAATTCTGCAAACATAAAGGCAGAGGATCTCCATCGATTTGCCTTCCTGGTTGTAGCTGTGGATCGTCCTCTCTCCTTCTTCGGTTGCCTCGATCAGATTACAATTAATTCTAGAATTACATGTAAATTGTAAAAGGTCTTATGGCGAGTACAAGAGAGAGGGAGGTAGAAGTACATTGGAATATCAAAGAGAGAGAGAGAGAGGTACGCATACTTTTATTTATTAACAATTAATAAATAACCAACATACATCCCCGATTCATATAGATTATTCATCACATGAATAATATTAAAATGCATATCCATGACCACATTGTGTTTTAAACATTATACACATGATAAGCGCATTACATGGCTAAAACAAAAGAGTTTTTCAAAATTAAATAATTTTGGCTTCCAAAAAGCTAGATTCCAATCAAAATTGGCTTTTGAATTTCGAACACTCATTTTAATAACTTAAGCATGCAATTAAATCAAATTTAAAAGCATAAAACACACATCACATGTGCACACACTCCAAATTAATAATTGCATATTATTCCATACAATTAGAACATTTCTAAAATTTAAACAATCTAACATTTAGATTAATCATATTAATCATCTAACAATTAGACTATTAATAATTCATTACTAATCTAACTCTTAGATCAGTAAATTAAAATTTAATTAACAAATTTAACACTTAAATTATTAATTAACTCTAATTAATGATTAACTACTAATCAAACTCTTAGATTAGTTAACTAACGTTAATTACTAATTTAACTCTTAAACCAATAATGAACACTAATTAATTAATAAATTCTAATTCTAACCCTTAGAATAGTTAATTTAAAATTAATCATTAACTTAACACTTAAATTAACAATTAACTAAAAAAAAATGCTAATCTAACTCTTAGATTAGTTAATTAATGTTAAGTATTAATTTAACTCTTAAAATAATAATTAATATTAATTAATTAATGAATATTAATTTAACACTTAAATCAGTCATTTAAATTAATTATTCATTTAACACTTAAATTACTAACTAACTTTACTTAATTAACAATTAGATGATTTAATAATTAATAATCTAACACTTAGACTAATAATTATTAAACACTAATTTAACTCTTAAATAGGTTAATTAAGGTTAATTCTTAATTTAAAAATTAAACTAATAATTAACTCTAATTAATTAACATCTAATTATTAATTAAATATGATTCAAAATAATATTGCCCAATTTAAAATCAATTAAGGCTCAATTAGATAAATTGAATAATAATTTTATTTTTTAAAAAAAAATTTGAATTTCAAATTAAAATCCAATTTTAATTTGATTTAAATGGGCAAGGGGTTTAATTGGGGTTAACATAATGGGCCTAGCCCATAAGGGTGAGGCTCGAACCATTTTCCGAGCCTGGGCTCGACCAGGGCCCCAGCCAGGGTCCCTGGTGCGAGCCAGGGCCCGGGTCCTTGGCTGAGGGGCTTAAGCCCGGTCAGGGCGCCCCTGGCCGGTCGGACCGGCCCCTGCCTGCACGAACCCGACGCCCCCCAACCCCAATAGTCGAACCCTAGTTGCAGGCTATATAGGAGGCCGGCAGCGGTGGGGAAGAGTTGGGCCGCCCGGCGGCTAGCGCCGGGCGCCGTCGGTCTCGCCAGCGTCTACCTCGGTGCCGGCAAGGGCTCCGCCACCGATAGGTCCCCCGGCGGCTCCCCATAGAGCTGCAGACCGAGCCCTGTTAATCACCCAAAAAAAACTGTTTTTTCACACCTTGAGGAAGGGGAAGAAGATTCCGGCCGCCACCAGCAGCCTCTCCGTCACCGGCCAAGAGCCAAGTGAAGACCGGAGACATTCCCCATTAGATCCGGGTCTCGGTTTTCCATCCCAACGCTTGGGAAGCCCGAATGAAGCCGCTACATACCCTGATCTTCATCACATGAAGAACCCTAAAAAATTTCCAAATAAATACGAAAATTGCAGAATCAAAATAATAAAATTATTTCATATTCATCCTATGAACACGGATCTAACAATTAACGGAACTCGTGCATGGAATAAATCATTGAAAAAAATAATTCTAGAGATTGAAACGGGATGAGAAATAGTGGAACCTGGCTCTGATACCACTGTTGTGTTTTCGGCGTTTCTTCGGATTGCAAATGTAGCGGAAATTATAATTAAAACGGCGATCTGTTTCCCGTTTCGAAAATACTAAAATCGGATTATCGAATAAACGATTCTTATCGTATGCGGATTCGAATCCGCAACCGATCGGTTCCGTCGGGGTGACACCGCAAGCCGCGCAAGCGCCCGGCCTCTAGCAGAGTCTACGCGATCCTCCTCGCAACGAATATCCTCACGTTCTTCGTTCTTCGCAGCCCACGAAGCCTCCGCCCTTCGCCGCAATGATTGCCGCATCGCGCGGACAATTTACCGTCGAACGGGAGTCAGAGAAGCGGCGGAGTAGATCCGGGGATCCCAACCCGTCTGGGGCACCAGAGAGAGAGAGTAAGAGAGGAGGGGGCGGCTAGGGTTAGCAGCAGCCTGGCCTACTCATCCTGTTCGCTATATTTTATACGAACCGCACGGTTTTTCATAAAAACCCGGGTTTATATAAAACCCACTTTATTTTCCATCGCCTTGAGAATCATTTGTGTTTAACCCTCTAGGCCCAATAACCAGTCCGGTTAATGGCCCAATAAGCCCAGTGACTCCTCACTGGCCTGATTAATCAATTAATAACTCATATTAATTAATCAATCAATCGAATCAATGTTGAACATCAAATTCGATCGGACCTCCGATCAAGTTAGGTGCCAAACAACACCGCGTGAATCCGATAGGTATTGGGGTTAAGTAACCCACTCTTGGAACCTTTTCGCTGACAGTTACCACATGGATATAATCCTTCATTCACACAATGCTCTCGAGTCAACTCAGGGTATGGTAAACCATCAAACCCTAACCGGTCGACTCACTTGGATTGGATGCTGCCGAATAATATCGAAAACTCCTTTCCCGATATTATTGTCCTCCATGGCCAGGGACTTCCGTGCATCCTTCCTAGAGAATTCTCTTTCTAAGTACCGAGAGCAAATGATTCCTTATTGATGCTCAATTTCCTTCGACGGTATTCCGTTGTACCCGATCCTTGGCTGTTTAGAATCCCGTGGTTAGAGATTCATAAACCAAGGTCAAGCACAGAAGTCCACCGACAAGGTGTCCTAGGTGTCTCAGGTCCGAGGACCATCCACGCAACTGCGACAATAGAATCAAGCTAGTTGACAGTGAGGTACAATACCATCCAGTGATTCGTTCGGATCAGTTCAATGAACTCATTATCTAATGAGCACCTACAGATTTGCCTTAGTGTCTCCACACAAGTGACTATGAGATCAGTCACCTTCATCATATGAGAAGGAGTAATCTTTCCTAGCCTAACCGGATATCCGATGTCCTCCTCGGATATCCTCCGACTATGAACTATTAAGAATATGTGTGTTTAAGTGATTAGTCTCACTAGTATGATCATCATAATTTGATCACTATCGCACACATCCACATACTTCATTATGAGACGATAATAACACGTATTAGACATAATGAATATAATGCCATTTATTAATAAATGAACGAGATTATAAAGTCATATTGACTTGTACGCCACCTAAGACTAACAAAGCATGTTGTCCATAGCTGGCGTATCATTCCAAATTTTAAAATTCAAACCACCTGCCTCAGTTTGTGCGCCCATTGAACTACATCGTCCTATTTCGACGTGTTTTAGTAATTTTCTACAGGGTCGCGAACCCGAGCCCTCTTCTTCCTCATTTCTCTCTTGTGTTTCTCTCTCCTCACCTCTCTTCCCTTCGAGCTCCGACGAACGGCGGACTTCGGCGACTCGTGCCTCTCTTGTCATCTTCCGATCATTCCACGGTCTCCGGTGGCCTCCTTCGATCATCCCTCTCACTCTCTCTCATCTATTCACTCTCTCACACCCTCTCTTTCTTCTCGGTTCTCACGGCTAACATGGAGAGGCGAGGTCCAAGCGTCCCGGGCGACAAGCGTCAACATGTTATCGCCGTCCCGGAATTGGAGGGCACTGAGGAGGATCCTCTCTCCACACAAGAGGAGATCATGGCGGACGTGGCGGCTCTTGCGGAAGCTGAGGCCTTCATAGAGGAGGAGGAGGCACCCCCACCAGTGGCAGCACCAGCGGCGGCATTTGTTGAGGAGGGCGGCCCTTCGATGGTAAGTCTCTAAAACTCCTTTTTTTTTTTATATATCATTTGGGGGGGGGGGGGGGGGGGTGAACCGAAGGAAGAATGGCAATGGATCCTAGGTTCTATGGTCAAATGGCGTCGAGTCAGGGCGACGTCTGTAAAGGACGTCATCCATACTTTACGCCTTTCAAGATAAAAGTCCAACACCACAATTAATTTCAAAAATTGATTTTAATTGTCATTATATGATATTTCTAATATTTTCTTGACAATTACAGGGCACGGGGAAGAGCCGGATTTCTTGGGATCTGGTGGTGGCGCATACTGAGGACTTCCGGATTTCCAGAAGGAGAAACTCAGGTGGATGGGATTTGTAGAGTTATTGGAGATAGAGACCTTCTGGCTGGACCTAGTGCTGCTTTAGGTGTTGAGGGAGAGGTGGTACCTAGTGAGTCGGGCATTCCTAATGCCCTGGAGACACATGGTCTCCAGTCTAGAGGACGTGACCAGGATCACCGGCCTTAAAGTAGATGGCCGAGCGGTGAGCAAGATCACTCATCCCGATTACCGGGGAATGACAGAGGAGCTCCTCATTTTGATAGTGTTAGGTCAACCAGGGAGAGAGTCTAGGACCCTCCATAGAGTAGATGTAGAGGATGCTTTAGGATTAGTTGATCCTAGGTAGAGGAGAGAGGAGTCGAGAGAGATGTTCAGAGATAGGTTAGCTAGGTCAGCGGCTGGCTTTTATTGCTGGGATGAGAGCAAGACCGAGCTTGTAGATAGGCAGCTTAGAGTATTTTTGGTATTTTTCTTTGGTAGGTTGCTCTTCGGTACGAAGGGTGACCAGATCCACTGCTGATTCTTGGGTCTGCTTGCAAACCTAGATAGGCTTCACGAGTATGCTTGGCCCATCTCTTTGCCCACCTGTCTACGGTCACGCCGGACCGTGAGACCACCATCAGCGGCTTTGCGCCGTTTATCAAGGTACATTAATGAATTTTGTTTAATTAATGCATATGAAATGATTTAATGCATATGATGATTTCTAACCTATATGTTTGTTTGTGCAGATTTGGAGTTATCTTTACTTCCCATTGAGCCAGACAAAGCCCATCCAGATAGATGTTGTCCCGTTGGTTCGCCGATGGCAGCCAATCGTAGACATGGCACCTCAGCACCACCAGTTGATGGCTCTTCGTCGTCAGTTCCTTGACTACCCAGAGCTTCTAGTGAGTTAATATTTATTTATTTAATACAATTATTTGATTAAATGTGACTTGATTTATTATGAATGCAACAAATCCTGTGTATCTAGGTCATCTGGCGTAAGTACCTAAGCATGGATGAAGCCAGACAGCCTTGGGTGGAGACCGGCAGGGCTCGCTTCGGATGCCAGGTGTGGGTCCATTGTATGAATGAAATAGAGCTGCTGTGCCTCCGGCTGGTGATGTAACGACCCGCCACCCTATGATCGGAGATCCGATCACTAAATGGGTGTCGAATCATTAACCAACGGTCTTACACCCGGATCTCATACACACATCTGGAGGAGTAAGCGTTAAACAAGGTTAAATATAACATTTACACGGATTACAAGGAATTAACAGTGCGCAGGAAGGAAATTAATAATGTCCGTACACAGTCCAACAATAATTACATGGTCCAAAGAATTAAATAAGTACAGGCAGAAGCAAAGTACAACAACATCGGGGCATACCCCGGAACTGAGATAGCTGCTGGTCCGCACACTAAGGAGAACACCACGCCTCCACACGCCAAGAGGTCCACACATGAAACAGCAGGGAGTGAGCCACACCAGAATTGGGCTCAGTAGGGATCATCCGATCCCCCGCCTCCCACTCACACACCCACAAGTAGAGCAACACAAAGATACAGGTGATTAAGGCACGTAAAGCTGTAACACACTACTCCTAAATCTCGATCTGAACCACATGCATTCGAAATATAACAAGCATATCTCTAGAATCATTTTATCAAGGAGCCTACAACTCACGTCTTGGCAAAACACGCCAACCACACCTCTGAAAGTGGGAAACACCGACCACACAACCGAAAGTGGGAAACACCGTCCCGCTGAGACCAAACAGTAACCCCTCGGATAGCACGCTGGCTACTCCGGCCCAACTGGCTCAGGTGGTTACTCCTTCCCCCAGCACGAGTGACACTCCACAGGTACCACTCCGACACCGGTACTAGCTAACCCCGGGGTTCACCAGGTGACCCTCTCTCACTAGGCGTCACCCCGCCACTGCTCCCACCGACGCTGTGTCCCAACCACACCGACACAGGGTGACAAAGCGCTACAACTGTCACTCTAGGTCCACAGTAACACAAAACACGGCACAGTGCGATCTGGTCACGTGAAAAGTCCACGGTCGCACGAAACACAACGCAGTGCTATCCGGTCACAAGGAATCCATCATCGTCGAGTATATTTAAAGCATTGCATTTAACCAACTATCTAACAATGTAAACACATTTTAATGGCATGGATTAGTGTGATTATGTCTTGAATCACGTCGCCCAAGGCCGGCGCCATTCAAGCATCCTAAACTGGCTCATGAAATCTCGGGCTCAGAATATGGCCTAAAACGCGTCGTCCTGGGAAGCCGCCTTTTAGAAAGGCGTCGTTGTCCTCAGACGCCATTCACAACAGAACCCGAAACTTGCAGAAACCTCAATTGGGGTGATTTCTGCCTAAATGGCGTCGTGCTGGCCCGTCGCCATTCTAAATGGCGTCGTCCAAGCGCAACGTCATTTAGCGCCAGAACCCCAAACTGACATAACCTTAATCAGGGCGATTTCTGCCTAAATGGCGTTGTGTTGGCTCGTCGCCATTCTAAATGGCGTCGTCCAGGCGCGACGTCATTTTGCGCCGGAAACCAAGTTCTGCAACTCTACCCGAGGGTCCCCCTTTTCACCCCAAACGCCCAAAAAATACACCAAAACAGAAGAGGAAGAGGGGAAACCAAACTACCATGAGAAACCCACAATTCCACACTTACAGAAACCCCCATTCTAATCAAGAAAAGCCCCTAACATGCTCATTCTTCCCAAGCAAAACCCCCACATGCATCATGATTTACACGAGAAACACGGATGAAACAACTATAATCCATGCAAGGTTCGTCCCCCTACCGGTTACTTGAACTCCTCCTGGCTCTATGCCGCCGAACCGCCGCACCGCAGATCGCCGCCGGTACCGCCGAGGACGTCGCATCTCCGCCGGGACGTCGGTTGCCGCCCAGAGAAGGAAACGCCGCGAAGGAAGCGGTGGTGATAGTGGTGAGAGGTAGAGAGGCGTTGGAGTGGTGGAAGAGGAAAAAGAGGAAGGGAAAGGGGAAGAGAGGGGTTGGAGTAGGCGGAGAGGGGGAGGAGAGAGAGTGAGAGGGAGAAAGTGAGGGAAAGGAGGGAAGGCTCGCGGGGTCATTCTGGAACAGGGTAAAATGTGTCGTGCGATACGGACACCTATCAGATGACAGGACGGGCCGTACTGACAGAGGCTCTGAAACGCGTCGCCCACCACAGACGCCGTTCAGACAACAAGACCGGAACCATACACTGACATCGCAGGGTCGCAGTCTGAATGGCGTCGTCCATCACAGACGCCGTTCAGACGACACGACAGGGGCCGTACTCTCGCGGCCCGAAAACCGCCTACGTGGCGCCCACGTGGCACAACAGCAAAATACCTAAATGTTGTCCACCCAGCAAGACGTCGTTTGAAAGGCGTCGTGCAGGATAGACGTCATTCAGAAGAAACTCTCAAGACCCCTCAGGGTCCAAACCAGGTGATCCGACCCGAAACTGACCCGAAAACTGGGCCCGAAACCTCAGTCCTTACATTCTCCCCCCCTTAAAAGAATTTCGTCTCCGAAATTGCCTGCTGTAAGGAACGAGGGCGAAATATAACCACTACCAACTCACATGGGAACTTACCAGAAAAGGTAGGGAATTGTTCCCGCATCTCAATCTCGCGCTCCCAAGTCGCCTCGCTCCCGGAGCGATACTGCCAAATCACTTAATCCAAAAGTACAACCTTGTTCCGGAGGACCTGATCCTTGCGATCCTTAATACGTACTAGAAACTCTGGAAAAGGACAAGTCCTCAGCAACTTCCAACTCTGAAAATTCTAAGACATGGGGTGGATCCTGAACATCTCCTCAGCAACGAAACATGGAACACATCGTGCACCCCTGCAAGATTGGACGGCAAGGCTAGCTGGTATGCCGCTACCCCAGTTCAAGCAAGAACGGGAAAAGGCCCAACACGTCGCGGACCCAACTTACCTTGCTTCCCAAATCTCATCACACCCTTAGAGGGCGAGACTTAGAGAAACACGTGGTCCCCAGCTTCAAACTCAATCGGTCTCCTACCGATGTTAGCACAACTCTTCTGTCTGCCCGAGTTGTAATTAAATTCCACAGCACCACTCTGGCAACCTCAGCACACTGCTATACCAACTCTGATCCTGCTAACTGCCTCTTGCCAATCTCATAATAAATCACAGAGGATCGACACGACCTTCCGAACAATGTCTCATAAGGCGCCATGCCGATGCTAGAATGGTAACTGTTGTAGTACGCAAACTCCACTGAAAACAAACGCTGTTCCCAAGAACCTTCTCAGGCTAGGCAACATGCCTCGAGCATATCTTCCAGAATCTGAATGGCCCTCTCCGACCGCCCATCAGCCTCGGGATGATAGGCCGAGCTGAAGGCTAATTGCGTGCCCAAGGCCTTCCGAAAACTCTTCCAAGACCTAGAAGTAAATCTCAAAGCCCAGTCTGACATGATGGATAAGGGTACATCGTGCAAAAAGAGATGATCCAATCCACAAACAACTTAGCCAACTTACCGACTGACCAGTCCTTCCTGATAGCCAGGAAGTGAGTTGACATGGTCAATCGCTCAATGATAACTCAAATCACGTTCCCACCACCAGGGGATACAAACAATCCCAACACAAGTCCAAAGTCACAAGCTCCTGTTTCCATACCGGGATCGGCAAAGGCTGCAACAACCCTTATGGTCTCTGACGTTACGCCCTAACCTGCCGATAATTCAAGCACCTAACCACAAAATCAACCATATCCCTCTTCCTACCAGACCACCTCAAACAATGATACGTCTTACTCGTTCCGGGAAGCACTCTATATCTAGAACAGTGCGCCTCAATACAGACACACCTGCGCACGTCCTCCTTGGTCGGAACATAGAGTCTACCTCTAAACCTAACTGTACCATCATCCCACAATTCCACCTCTGGTTTCTGGAGAATCTGCGGTAACTCTGCATCTGCCTTCTGAGTCTCAATTACGGTATGGTACACGGCTAGCCCCACAATTAAGCTGGCCAACACGGTTCTAGCAGCCTCACGTGGAACCCGAAAGGAAGATTCCACAATCTGCTCAAATAATCTCCATAAAAATAATGCCTCTGGATCTATAGTGCAAACACCACGGCTGCCAACTCTAAGTCATGAATGGATAGTTCTCCTCATGCTTCTTCAACTACCTAGAGACATAGGCCACAACCTTACCATGTTGCATCAGAACCATACCCAAACTTTGACGTGATGTATCTGAATAAACCACAAATCCACCGGAACCTGATAGAAGTACCATAGTGAGGCGAGTCTTCAACTTAATGAAACTCCGCTCACACTCCTCGGTCCACACGAAACGAACTCCCCTACGAGTCAACCTCGACAAGGGGGGGTCGGTGACGAAGAAAACCCCTGGACCAACCGTCGGTAATATCCTGCTAATGCCACGAAGCTCCTGATCTCAGTTACTGTTGTTGACCTGCCCCAATCCATCACTGCCTCAATCTTGGCTGGATCCACTGCGATGCCCTCACCGATCACACTCTTACACGGGGCTCCACACACACAATCGATCAATCAAATTAATACTAAGTTAATTATGTTCCACAATTCCGCCAAAATTGATAGACCAACATCATTATATATTAACCTTACAAAGTACATTTTACAATACCGATTCTCCACCATGTCCAAAATACATAAAAGTGCCAAAAAAGTTCAAAACTACTACCTAATAAGACAAGATAAGAGTGCTCATCTAGCCCAGCATCTCGGACCTCCACTGAAAGAACACACAACACCATACTAGGTACCGGGCTCCTACTGACCACTCAGCTCCTAGCCTGTCTTATTCTTCTGGGGACAATTTCTCAAAAAATGCCCCTTCTTACCACAGCCAAAACAGCTACTAGTGACCAATGGACACGTCCGACTGCCATGATGACTACCACAATGGGGACAATGATCTGTCGCATCCTGTCTCGCTCCCTGCTGCCTGCTAGCCACAGTCTGCATCTGCTGAACCGAACCGTGTCTATCCTCATCATAAAGCATCTCTTGGGACCTGAACCCAAAAGAACTCGAACCGCCTGACGAAAAGACTGCTGATATGCTCTTGCCTTGCTGCTTCCCTCGTACTGATCGCTCCAACTCTCTTGCCATTTGCTGGAACTGAGTCTCCACCGCTGCCGCGCATCGAACTGTTGACGCCAGATCTCTTCAACACTGAGATGCCACCATTGTCCTCAGATCATACCGGAGTCCATCTACAAATCTCTCTATTCTATATTTCTCATGCTCAGATAAGTGTGGAACGAATCTTCCAAGAGCCACAAACTTCGTCTGATATTCTAGAACTGACATATCATTATGTACCAATTCCATAAACTCCCTTTCCTTGGCCTTCTGGACGAGCCTCGGGAAGTACTGTCCACTGAACTCTCTCACAAACACCTCCCAAAGGATCTCTCTCAAGGATCTATTTGCAAACATCATTCTCTTGATAGTAACCCACCACTCGTATGCATTGCCCTTCAACAAGTAGGTTGCCAACAAGGTCTTGTTATTCTCAGCACATTCAAAAACATTAAATACCTTCTCCACTTCCTTAATCCAACGAGCTGCCTCGTCTGGGACTAGTCGACCCGTGAAAGAAGGGGTCTCCAACTTCAAGAACCGCTCCAATACCGTGGACTGGTCACCTCGGGAATTGGATCCCTCACCACAGTCTCCCTGTTGGTATCTAGACATAGCTCCAATCATAGCCTCCACAAAACGATCCACATTATGCCCTTCCGCCTCCGAACTACCATCGTCTGCTCTCGAACCACGAGCCAACGGAACTCTCCTCCTCGGCACCAACACTACCCCACGAATGCAAAAATAAAAAAAACACGTCAAAACCTATCAATCTACACCAGCAGCCATCGCCCGTACAGACTCGTACTTATTGTTGGAGTATAATATCTAACCTAGTTTACCACATACTCGACCAGACTGAGCTCTGATACCAATTGAAACGACCCGCCACCCTATGATCAGAGATCCGATCACTAAGTGGGTGTCGAATCATTAACCAACGGTCTCACACCCGGATCTCATACACACATTTGGAGGAGTAAGCGTTAAACATGGTTAAATATAACATTTACACGGACTACAAGGAATTAACAGTGCGCAGGAAGAAAATTAATAATGTCTGTACACAGTCCAACAATAATTACATGGTCCAAAGAATTAAATAAGTACAGGCAGAACCAAAGTACAACAACATCGAGGAATACCCCGGAACTGAGAAAGTTGCTGGTCCGCACACCAAGGAGAACACCACGCCTCCACGCGCCAAGAGGTCCACACCTGAAACAGCAGGGAGTGAGCCACACCAGAATTGGGCTCAGTAGGGATCATCCGATCCCCCGCCTCCCACTCACACACCCACAAGTAGAGCAACACAAAGATACAGGTGATTAAGGCACGTAAAGCTGTAACACACTACTCCTAAATCTCGATCTGAACCACATGCATTCGAAATATAACAAGCATATCTCTGGAATCATTCTATCAAGGAGCCTACAACTCGCGTCTCGGCAAAACACGCCAACCACACCTCTGAAAGTGGGAAACACCGACCACACAACCGAAAGTGGGAAACACCGACCCGCTGAGACCAAACAGTAACCCCTCGGATAGCACGCTGGCTACTCCGGCCCAACTGGCTCAGGTGGTTACTCCTTCCCCCAGCACGAGTGACACTCCACAGGTACCACTCCGACACCGGTACTAGCTAACCCCGGGGTTCACCAGGTGACCCTCTCTCACTAGGCGTCACCCCGCCACTGCTCCCACCGACGCTGTGTCCCAACCACACCGACACAGGGTGACAAAGCGCTACAACTGTCACTCTAGGTCCACAGTAACACAAAACACGGCACAGTGCGATCTGGTCACGTGAAAAGTCCACGGTCGCACGAAACACAACGCAGTGCTATCCGGTCACGAGGAATCCATCATCGTCAAGTATATTTAAAGCATTACATTTAACCAACTATCTAACAATGTAAACACATTTTAATGGCATAGATTAGTGTGATTATGTCTTGAATCGCGTCGCCCAATGTCGGCGCCATTCAAGCATCCTAAACTGGCTCATGAAATCTCGGGCTCAGAATATGGCATAAAACGCGTCGTACTGGGAAGACGCCTTTTAGAAAGGCGTCGCTGTCCTCAGACGCCAATCACAACAAAACCCAAAACTTGCAGAAACCTCAATTGGGGTGATTTCTGCCTAAATGGCGTCGTGCTGGCCCGTCGCCATTCTAAATGGCGTCGTCCAGGCACGACGTCATTTAGCGCCAGAACCCCAAACTGACAGAACCTTAATCAGCGCGATTTCTGCCTAAATGGCGTCGTGCTGGCCCGTCGCCATTCTAAATGGCGTCGTCCAGGCGCGACGTCATTTTGCGCCGGAAACCAGGTTCTGCAACTCTACCCGAGGGTCCCCTTTTTCACCCCAAACGCCCCAAAAACACACCAAAACAGAAGAGGAAGAGGGGAAACCAAACTACCATGAGAAACTCACAATTCCACATTCATAGAAACCCGCATTCTAATCAAGAAAAACTCCTAACATGCTCATTCTTCCCAAGGAAACCCCCACATGCATCATGATTTACACGGGAAACACGGATGAAACAACTACAATCCATGCAAGGTTCGTCCCCCTATCGGTTACTTGAACTCCTCCTGGCTCTGTGCCGCTGAACCGCCGCACCGTAGATCGCCGCCGGTACCCCCGAGGACGTCGCCACTCCGCCGGACATCGGCCGCCGCCCGGGGTATGAAACGCCGCGAAGGAAGCGGTGGTGATAGTGGTGAGAGGTAGAGAGGCGTTGGAGTGGTGGAAGAGGAAAAAGAGGAAGGGAAAGGGGAAGAGAGGGGTTGGAGTAGGCGGAGAGGGGGAGGAGAGAGAGTGAGAGGGAGAAAGTGAGGGAAAGGAGGGAAGGCTCGCGGGGTCATTCTGGAACAGGGTAAAATGTGTCGTGCGATACGGACACCTATCAGATGACAGGACGGGCCGTACTGACAGAGGCTCTGAAACGCGTCGCCCACCACAGACGCCGTTCAGACAACAAGACCGGCACCATACACTGACATCGCAGGGTCGCAGTCTGAATGGCGTCGTCCATCACAGACGCCGTTCAGACGACACGACAGGGGCCGTACTCTCGCGGCCCGAAAACAGCCCACGTGGCACAACAGTAAAATACTTAAATGGCGTCCACCCAGCAAGACGCCGTTTGAAGGGCGTCGTACAGGATAAACGTCATTCAGAAGAAACTCTCAAGACCCCTCAGGGTCCAAACCAGGGGATCCGGCCCGAAACCGACCCGAAAACTGGGCCCGAAACCTCAGTCCTTACAGGTGATGAGGACGCTGGGCCTCCACCAAGAATGGATCGAGGAGGAGATCCTGGAGGGGATTGGTCGGTCAATGAGGGGTAAGCGGCGCGCACAGATTGGCACGTCAAATTCCGTGACCAGTACGATGACTAGCTGATGGATATAGGTGTCCTCTAAGCCAATCATAAGGCACCTATTTCAATCTGGTTCACTAATAAATGACATTAAATTCATTATATAGATTGGCATATTTATAATTGCGCATAATGAAGTCCATGAATATGTGCAATAGTGATCAGATTATGATGAGATCATAATAATGAGATTGATGACTTATAAACACATATTCTCAATTGTTCCTAGTCATAGGATGTTTGAGAAGGACATCAAACATCTAGTTAGACTAGTACAGGTTATTCCAGCTCATATGATGAGGGTGACTGATCTCGTTAGTTACTCGTGTGGAGACACAATGGTAAACCTGTAGGTGCTCATTGGAGAATGAGTTTACTGAACTGATCCGACATGAATTGCCGAATGGTAATTTACCTGACTGTCAATCGGCTTGATTCATCGTCACAGTGGCGTGGTTGATCCTTGGACTTGAGATACCAAAGACACCTTGTCGATGGACTTCTAGACTTTGACCTTGACCTACGAATCCCTATCAACGGGATCTCTAATAGTCAAGGATCGGGTCTAGCGGAAGACCTTCGAAGGTGATTGTGTGTTCAATAAAGGATCGTTCGCTCTCAGGTAACTGGAGAGAGAATGCTCTAGAATAGATCCGCAGGAGTCTCTGGCCAGAGTAGAAATAATATCAGAAAAGATGTTTTCGGATATTGTACAGCAGAGTCTGATTCAAGTGAGTTGACTATTTAGGGTTTGACAGTTGACCATACCCTAGGTTAACTCGAGAGCATTGTGCGAATGAAGGATTATAGCCACGTGGTAACTGTGGACGGACAGGTTCCATGAGTGGGTTGCTGAACCCCATTGCCTTCCGGGATCATGCGGTGTTGCTTGGCACCCAACTTGATCAGAAGTCCGACCGAATTTACATGCGATGTTAATTCGGTTAAGTAATTAGTTAATATCTAGAAATTAATTAGTTACAATAAGTCAATAACTTGTTATTCGACTTAACGGGCTGAAAACCGAACTGGTAAATGGGCCTAGAGGGTCACATGCAATACGACTCTCAGTCGGTGGTACATAAGTTGGATTTATATTAACTCGTGGACTTTTGTGAAAAGTCGCACCGACTTAATATATATATATATATATACGCGATGTTGAGAAACCCTGACCAAGCTCTAGGATTTCCGCTTGCTGGCCATCATCCCCTCCTTTCTCTCTCCTCCTCTAGGCGCCCCGCTCGAGGCGTCGGGACTGTCTCCGTCTCTGCCACGCGTGATTCCCGAAAGTCGGGAATTCCCGTCGGCAGGTTTTTAGCAATCGTTGCGGAGACAGATCTTCAGTAAGCGAGCTGATACGGACGAGGGAGCGAGGACGAACCACCGCAGAAGATCGCGTGGATACCGCTGGAGGCCGGACGCTTGTGCGGCTTGCGGCATCGCCTCGACATAACCGAGATGGAAGTGGATTCGAATCCGCACACAGTAAACAGATTACGACCCGGTTCGGTTTTTTGGTTTGAGTTTTTCATTCCGAATTGGATCAGTGGCCATCGGGCAGGATTTTTCGTTGCGTTCTTCGCATCCCGCCCGGATCCCAACAGTGGTATCAGAGCCAGGTTCTGCTCTGATCCGTTTCGGGATGACGAAATTAATTTTCTAAGAATTAATTCCATGCAAGAAAATTTTAATTTCTCTCGCAAAGTGTTCATAAAATGAACTATAATATATGATATTATTTTTCGTGAGGTAAAATGAACTTTGTGGGGTTTTGCATTGTGTTCTTGGTGAGGATGAAGAACAAGGTTTAAAGGAGGCTTCAATGGTGATCGGAGACCTCAACAACTCTAACTGGTATGACCAGTTATCTCATCCTAAACCCAACAGAGCCCTGTAATGGCCGTCAGCTGGCAAAGAAGCCTCCCCCCCCCCCCCCCCTCACTGATTTTCCAACGATTGGAAGAGATTTAGAGAGGGTGACCACGGGCCCGAGCAGCAGGAATAGGCTTCAAATATGTATAAAGCGGCCACGGATTCCAGGACCTGTGTGAAAGGGGGGCTTGCCGGAGCTTCACCGGTACTGGCAAGGCCGGATGACCCCGCTGGCCTTGTCCAGGGCAGCAGAGCAAGCTGGCGCCGCCGCCTGGTTCCCATTGTTGGGATCGCTGTGTCGGGATCCGACCAAAAAACACAGCGGAATAATAAGTTCGGGATCGGATCCGTCCCGTTTTTCGATCGTTAAAATAAAGCCGGGGAAAATCGAGTTCACCTTGCGCGGATTCGAATCCGCGTTCGTTTTCCGATTCCGTCGGAGCGATGCCGCAAGTCGTGCAGATGCCCGAGCTCTAGCGGTATCCACGCGATTCTCCTCGCGATGGATCGTCCTCGCTTCCTCGCTCGCTGCAGCGTTCGAAGATCCCGTCTGACTGCGCGTAATCCGCCGCGAGATGCGGATTCGGAATCCCCGTCGAACGGAAGGTGGAGCAGTTGGGAACCGCACGCCCAGAGGAGAGAGAAAGTGGGGAAGAACGAATGACAGCTAGGTCAGGGTTGCTGGCCCCAGACGTAGAATCCGATCTTTTATAAGAAGTCAGTTTGCGGTTTTTCATTAAAACCCAGACTTATCTGAAATCCTATCGGATTATCCATCGACTGGAAAACCATTTGCGTGTGACCCTCTAAGCCCAAATACCAGTCCAGTTAATAGCCCATTAAGTCCAGTAACCCTTTACTGACCTACTGAATTAATCAATATCCTTATATTCAATTAATCAGTCAAATTTAATGTCCCACAATAAATTCGGACGGACTGCCGATCACGTTGGATGCCAAGCAACATCGCGTGATCCTGGATGGTACTGGGGTTACCGGAACCCTCTATTGGAACCTTTCTGTCATCGGTTAGCGCGCGAATATAATCCTTCATCCGTACAATGTTCCCGAATCGACCTAGGGCATGGTTTACTGTTAAACCCTATTTGGTCGATTCACTTGAATCAGATGCCGCTAATCTGAATCCGATAACTCCTTATCGATTACAGAGTCCGCCCTGGCCAAGGACTTAAGCGCATCATTCCCGGAACATTCTCTCTCAAACTACCGAGAGCGGATGATCCCATATTGAACACACAATTATCTTCGAGGGCATTTCCCTGAACCCGATCGCTTGACTTATTGATAACCCATGGTTAGGGATTCATTCGTCAAGGTCAAAGCTCAGAAACCTACCAACAAGATATCTTTGGAGTCTCAGGTCCAAGGATCATCTACGCAACTGTGACAAATGAATCGAGCTGGTTAACAGTGAGGTGATTACCATCCAGCGATTCACAGTCGGATCAGTTCAGTGAACTCATTCACCAATGAGCACCTATAGGTTCAGCATAGTGTCTCCACACAAGTGACTTATGGGATCAGTTGCCCTCATCATATGAGCTGAAGTAACCTATACTAGTCTATCCGGATGTTCGATGTCCTATCTCAAACATCCTATGACTAGGAACAATTAAGAACATGTGTTTATAAGTCTTAGGTCCCGAAATTATGATATCATCATAATCCGAAGGCTATTGCACATGTTCATGGACTTCATCGTGATACAATAAACACAGATCGAATTAATTACACACAATGAATTATTGCCATTTATTAATAATCTGAATAAGTACACAGTATCGGATTGGCTTTGAGAGCATCTAATACTAACACCCATCCCCTTGCCGGCACCCTTCCCCTTCCCTGCAACATGTAGAGATGAGAAGTGGGGTTGAGCAAGGGCGGCGGGGGTTGGGGATTCCATCGGCATCAAGGGCGGCAAGGGATGGCCGGCACCGCAACACCGGTCCCCGCTCCACCATGCCGGCGTCGGGGAAGAACCAGGTCGGGGGGGGGCGATACCTGGCGGCGGCTAGGGTTTTTCCTAGCCGCGTGCCCAAGCGTTCAGGGCCCGGTCCGGGCTGTTTGACCCGGCCCAAACCAGCAAACCAGCGCCGTAAAGACCAACCCGACCGGGTCTTTGCACTGCCCAGGAGCCCCACCTGATTCGACTAGGTGGGACTGGGTTCAGGAGCCTGGCCTGAGCCAGGCTGGGCACCTAGCCGGGTCCGAGCCCTGGCCCGTGGCCCAAGGCCCTATAGGCCAGGCCCATTTAACCCCCTTAACTCGGCCCTAACCCCACCCCTATTAACTGAAAAATTAAAATTAAGTATAGTTTAAAATTTGTTTTAAATAGTTTAAAACTTGTTTTAAACTTTAATTTATAATCTTTTCGTTAATAAAAGGTTATTTTAAGATGTGATCTGAATTAATTAACAATTGTTGTTAGATCTTTTTAATTAAATAATTAAGGGATTAATTTAAGATGTGATCTTAACTATAATTAACAAAAGTTGTTAATTCACTTTTACTTTTATGATTAACAAGAGTTGTTAAATCATTTTTAAGTTGTAACTTTAAAATTAATTTAACAAGTGTCGTTAATTGATTTTACTTAAGTGATTAGATAAATGTATTAATTTCTTAGCAAATACTGTTATGAAATTATTATTTTAATTGAGAGACACTTAATAAATGTTATTAAGTGATTGATTAACCATTTATAATAGTTATAAATTAGTTAATCGTTTCTTGAGAATTAATACTTAATAACAGTTATTAAGAATTTTAATTACCTCTTCATAATAGTTAGTGAGAGTGTTAATTAAATTCTCAAGGATCTCTTAATTAAAATATTTGAAGATCTAATCTACTTAAAACGATCTTTTAATAAAAGTTATTAAGAGATTAATTAAGTCTAATTGTTAGACTATTTTAATTAGAAATGTTCTAATTAATTATTCTTAATAATTGTTATTGAGAAATAAGATTTAATAAAAGGGGTTTATTAACAAGGAGTTGTTAATGAATAATAATTAGAATTATTAATTCTTTTATAAGTGTTATTTAGGACTTTTTAATTCTATCTAAATGTTAGATTGTTTCGCATTAATAATTGTTATTAATGTAATTTAATATTAATCTAAGTGTTAGATTAATTAATTTAGAATTGTTCAAAATTTTGCATGGAATATTTTTGAATTTTAATTTTAGCTTTGTGTGCACATGTTGATGTGTTTAATGCTTTAAATTAGATTTATTGCATGTTAGAAAATAAGATTTTCGAAAATTCAAATTATCTAATTTTGATTGGTACCCAAGTTTTAAGAAAGTCAAAATTATTATAATTTCAAAATTTTAGCCTTCATGTGATGTGCTTTATCTTGTGTGGATGGTTAAAATTTGTGGTGGTCATGGACATGCACTTAGTTAAATTTCATATCATGTGATGGTGTGTGATTATGTGGATTGTTTTGGGATGTGACGTACATTAATTAAGTGTTAATTAATGAGGCCTGCGTGTCTCCCTCTCTTTCTCATTCCATTGTAATTCTATCTACCTCTGTCATTGTACTCGGCCATAAGGCTTTCTCTTACAATTTATTTGTATTTGAAATTGTTTCAAAATTAATATTATTTGTAATTGATCGCGCCAGCCGAGGAAAGGCGAGGATGATCCACAAATGCAACCAGGAAGGCGACAGGAGATGAGATCACCAGTGGCTATGTGTTTGCATGTTTAGATTATATAAATGTTATATAGTTTTGGTGATTAATTGTTTGGCTCCAGTTAATCACCGTGTTGTCCATGACTACATAATGAACATGTATGGTTGATACATGCCTTTTAGTTTTTTATTATGAATCGATTGCTAATATCTAGGTATAGTTAAATATATACGATATATTTATAAACTATCACCTAGGATGAGACCAACTTAACGTAAACAAAACCTTCAACATAAAGTCTAAGCCGGAGCGCGAGTCATTGAGAATGTACCACGTGGCTCTCCATCAATATAGTTCTTAGAACTTGATTCAGTAATGACAGTTTCTACGTGTTTACCTGAGATCTGCCACCATCTTATGAAAGGACTATTAAGTATGGCATTATGATGCCTTAAGATTGGAATGGAGGAACGGTGTACCTATCCTCGCGTTTACCCGGGAGCTGCATTCTTACTCTACTCTGTCACGTATTGATGGTAAAGTTTAGACCAGGTATAATAGTCTACTGTGTTTATCCGGGACCATTAAAGACCTGGGAGCCGAAATAAGATCGGATATTGTAAGGAGTTGCAATTATCATGAGATGGTTGCTCTAAGGTAATGGTATGATACTATGTGTTTACCCGAGGTCATACTGTGATTCTTGGAGATTCTGATCCTCACTAGGAGACCGTCGGAGTCTTCCGTTCTGTATACCTGAAGGTTATACAGTCCGTCGAAAAATAGTAGGAAATTGATAAGTTCACAATTTTACATAAATAACAGATGAAATTTACACACTTTGCTATCAATTTAATGAATAAAATCACATGAAATGATAGATAAATCATTTGTGCATTCAAACATATCAATTTTAAAAAAAAATCGATTTTCAAATATCATCACTCTATGGATTGAATAAGGGTAGCAATTTCATTCTTAAATACGATTTTCTCGGCAATTATTTAATGTATAGTTGGATGATTTATTACCGCATGAACTTAACTGTTATTTTATGTGAATACAAGATATGAACAAGTAGATGGCATGGTGGTTGGACTACCTGAATTTCAAAGAGGAGACTAGGGTTCAAATCCCGGAAGGAACAAGATTGTATTTCTTTTTGTCTTAAAAGGGGAACCACAAGCCAACTAAGAGAGAGAAGAGGGAATTTTGGAATTCAAATTTCAAAAATGTTATTTTTAATTTGAATTTCAAAATCTCGAAAATAACATTTATTCTTCAATTCAAAATTCGAATTTTGAAATCTCCCTCTCCAAATTTAAATTTCAAATATGCATTTATAGAGAATCCTCTAATTAAGGGGGGGCTTAATACAAGCAATTAAGGACCCATTGATTAGAAGATTTGAAATTCAAAATTTGAATTAAGAATTCTCTTCTATAAAACCAAGAGAGAGAGGAGGAGGGAATCCTGAAATTTAAAAAGAAAGATATTTATTTCGAAATTCAAAATTCAAAATAATCTTATGGGCTTAAAAGAAGATTCACTAATCAAAGGGGAGCTTAATAGCCTATTTATTACCCTATTTGAAATTCAAAATTTGAATTAAGAATTCTCTTCTATAAAACCATAGTAGGGGGGAGGAAAAAGAGGAGCTTGGTTTTTTGGAAATTCTCTCTCTCAATTTCTCCCTCTCTTTGCTACAATACCCGCGGGTACTGTAGCAGCCCCCTCTCTCTCTAGCTTTTGTTCTCTCTCTCTCTCTCTCTCTCTCTCTCTCTCTACATCTCTCTCAAACCAGCGGCTATTAGTGCAAGAGGTGGACTCGAGACACTACAACTGACCATTGGAACGAGTCCAAGGCTACCAAGGATCCACGCGAAGGGCTACGACGGTTGCAAACATCAGTTTTCTCTCTCCACTGTCTCTCTCTCTAGGTTTTCAGTTCTCCATGTTACACTGTATTTTAAATATTTTCTGTAAACGTTTTATTATGAAAGTTATATTAATTTTTGATTTTCAATGTCTCTGTAAAATTTCATATTGTTCTGATAATGAATGACAGTGGCTCCTTTGAAAATAGTTATCTTTTCTCCATCTTTTTGTTCTACAACTTTTATTTTTTCTTCTGTTGATACTACTCAAATTTTATATTCTATTTTTAATTAGTATTTCAGAGGTAGTTTTAGTTCAGTAGATGGTCTGATTATGCTCGTTTAGGGGTGCTCCTTTTGTGAGTTCATAGTAAGTCCGGTTAATTTCAATTCCTAACAAATCAAATCATCATGCTCCCTCTTCTTTCTTCTCTATTTTCCTCTAAAAACTCAAGGTTTTCAACTTTAAAAATCTATTTCCCTGTGCATTTGACCCAATCTCACCACTTGCTATTTTTCAAGTAATTATATGTAGAAATTGGAATTTTAGTATTGATGTTCGAATATGCTTAACGACACATAATTTCGAGCAATCAGAAAAAATTTAAGATAAAAGACCATATTTGAATTATAAGAACTATCTGCTTAAATCACGTTATTTCCTTCGTTCACCAATATGTCGTCTATTTGAAATTTTGGCATATTGGATGCCAATACTTCTCATATTCAGATTGACAAGAAAACTCTAAAGAATGTCTTTAGGGGTGAGTGAAAGTCACTATCCTAATCCGGTATCATGAATCCTTGTCGTACATTTAATAGGAAAAATGCACTTGATCTTGATTTTCCGATTTAGATTTAGATTTGTGTTTGTGCGCTCTACCTGACTCAGTCAGATGATTGCGTAGTTCTTCGACCCAATCCCGCTACCCATAAATGGAATAACGTTAATTACATCATCCTAAGAGAAAAACTCTTGATTAATCGTTGGAAGATTAGAATAACACTCTTGGAAATGATATAAATAAGATAAACAAGATTGCATTCGAAAAAAGAATGAATTTCAGTTTTTATTTGAGAAGAAAACTTATTTTTTAGTTTAGAGTTGAGTGTGCGCAGGACTTGATTTATTGATTTTTATTGATGGATAATGATGAGAGACATTTTTTAATCTTTTTGGATTGATTTATGTGGATGCATTGAAGATTTGTTGAATTTTTATGTTTGGAAGTGAACATAAAGTTTAGTCTGCGCAAGGATGCGCAGACTCATTTGTTAACAATGAGAATACTTGTATTCATTTTGATTTTTGATTTGTGAGAGGAGTGAAAACCTTTTTTATGTTATTTTGATTGAAGTGGATGCTATTTTTTATCAAGAGAGTCTAAAAACATTTCTTATTGTATTTTTTCATATTTGAAGTAAAGAGACTTTGGATTTGATTTGTAAGGTACGGAAAGGTGTTTTTTATGTTTTCTTATTTGATTTGAGTGAAAAATACTTCAAGGATTTATGTTTTTTTAGGTTTTGAATTTACAAGTTATGAATGATGAGCAAGATGTGCAAATTCAATTGAAATGAGATTTCTTTTAGGTATTTTTTATGTTTTGCAAAAGGGCAAATTTGAGTTTTATTTGATTTTTTGACTTACAGGAAGTTTAGAGTTTTATCTTGGAGATTTTGATTTAATTTTTAAAGGAATTAAGGTTGAAAAGTTTGGATTTTAATAATTGGGGGTTGAGTTTGCGCAGGGTAGTGTAGACTCATTTGTCACAAGCCTATTTTTCAATTTCTTAGGTAATTTCAAGGAAAAAGTTATCATTTTTGTTTGGGTTTTGATTTGTGGGTAACATAGGGTCTATCATTAAGATTTTGATGATTTGAGGGGAATTTAATGGCCAAAATACCAAATTTTAAGAATTTAAGGCTGAGTCTGCGCTATAGAGCGCAGACTCATTGTTTATCAAAGTGTTTAAACATTTTTTATGCTTTTTGCAAAAGGAGTTTTAAGCTTTTATTTAGGTTTTTGACTTATATAAAGTATAAAATTTTTATGTCAATTTTTGGGTTTAATTTGGAGGGAATTTAAGGTCAAAAAGGGCAAATTTGGGATTTCAGGGTTGAGTCTACGCAAGGTAGCGCAGACTTATTTGTCATCAATTTGTTTTGAGTTGTTTTTTACATTTTTTCGAGAACAGCTTGGTGTTTTTATTTGATATCCTGGTAGATAAGAATAAACTTGATTTTTAGAGAGTTTTAGATCATCTTTAATTGGTCGGGAAGTTGATTTTTTATTTTTTGTGAATTTCAGGGTTGAGTCTGTGCCAGGATGCGCAGACTCAAGTCTGAATTGTGGATTTTTTGTTTGTTAGTTATTTTATTGGATTTTTGGTGGGATAACTTGATTTTATGTTTTGTTTGGTGATGATTTACAGATTTGGAGCTGCGGGTATGATTTAGGGGCCAAGAGATGAGATTTTGGCCTCGGGATTGATGCGCAGACTCAAGTTTAAAGAGGATTTTGAGTAAGATTCTTAAAAAGATAGAATCTCCTGAGGTTGAGCGGAATTCTAATATTTTCAAAGTGTTGGGGATCTTCAAAGATCAAGGAGTTAAGAAAAAATGGGTTTGAGTCTGCGCAAGGGGTGCGTAGACTCAGCTGAACTTGTGATTTTTGTTTATTGAAGGGATTTGGTTCCTTTTTGTAAATGGATGTTCATTTAAATGACATGGAGTGTTTGATATATGATTATGAGTGATTTGAGCAATTTGATTTATTGTTTAGTTGATTTTTTCATTTGAAATGAGCTTATGAAAGGTGTGCGGACTTAACTTAAGTTTGGAATTTTGTGTTTCTACTTAAGTTTGGAATTTTGTGTTTATTTAAAATAGAAGATGGCTCTCTTAAACGTTTTTTTGAATGAATTAACTTTAATTATTTGAGTTATTTGAACCATAAATGAGGTTATCAGTCCATGCAAAGCATCTTTGACAGTTTTGAGTTGAGTCTGCTCACCCTTGCGCAGACTCAGAACAGTGGCGCAGACTCAAGTCTGAAAATTGGTTTTTTGACTTTCCTGCACAGTTCAAGCTGCAATTAAATCCATCAAGGGGTTAGTTTCAACCATTAAAGTTAGAATATAAAATCCGGAGTGAAAAAAAACAGATTGTACCCCATTCCCAATCGAATTTCCATGGTTATAGATGCGCAGACTCAAAATCTGAGCATAATTTCAGGTTTATACCTCTTTCAACTTGAAGTGATACAAGAATCACCACAAATTTGGGGAGGATAACACTGAGAAATCTCAGAAGTTGAGTATGGCTACATAAAGCCTTTTCAATGAGTAGTTCTTCTGTGGATTTCTTCAAATAACATGATTTCTTCATGTTTATCTCATTCTTCTTGGATCACTTTAAAAAGTATTGAAAATGCTTAATATAATGATTCCAAGTTGAATTTCAACCTTTCATTAGGAAAACCCAATCAAAGGTTTAGGATCTTCATGAAGAATCATGGCATGAAGGGACCCGAAGGACCAACTCCCTTAAAGGGATATGTAATGGCTAATGGACCATAGGGATGGCTGTAAAAGGGTATGTGCCGAACATCCAACTACTCACCCAAAGGGTGCCCTTAATGCCTTCAAGATGCAAGAAAAACCCATAAGGGGTAATCCAAAGCATCTCTACATTTAGGGAGTAAGGAACTCCACCAATTTCCTGAGAGGATCACATGTAGCCATGAACCATGGAGGTGGCTATAAAGGGGGGCGTGCCGAGCATCCAACCACTCACGCAAAGGGTGCCCTTAATGCCTTCAAAATGAAAGGGTTATCCACAGAGAATCATCCATTCCATTTCTGCAATTGGGGAGCAAAGAACTCCACCAACCCATTGGGACTTCGAGACATATCATGTAAATGAACCCATGGAAATGGGAACACAAGAATGATGTTTTTTGTGTGAGGGCCCTTGATGGGTTACCCAACATGAGATTGTTGGCACCCTTAGATTGGGACATCCTTGAGAAACATCGGAAGAAACTTAAAATCTTAAAACATATGGCAAAATTTCGGTTTGAAAAATTAAGAGCTTAACAACCCAAAGTCCAAGCCATTTAGGAGCTTCATTGGGCCCCAAAAGGACAGCCTTAGGTCCAAAGAACCTTTGGACAACTTGGGGGATGATCAAAGAATCACCTCAAGCCCAAAAATCAAGCTGAAAGAGGCGTAGACTCAAAAAACTACTACTGGCGCTGAGTCTGCACAGGGAGGCGCTGACTCATGAACAGTAGCCGCAGACTCAACATTGTAGCACTGCAAATCGCAGACTCAGGCTAAAATCCGGATTTTTGGTGAAAAATTAGTTTAAATCTAACCCAAATGATGGAAAATAAAGTATAAAATATATAAGACCTAAAATATTTATTTAGAATATATTTTAGATGCATTTCTTTAGGAAAATATCATGAAAGCTTGAATATGAACATATGAGAAACTTAGGTATATTTTTATCTTTTCCATGGATCTCTCCTTCTTGGCTCCATGTTAGAGGGTTTATACCCAAAGAAGCTCATCCTCAAATAGTGAGGGAACCTCCTTGAGAACCTCTAGTGCCTAAACCCTTAGCCATTAAAGGAAAGAAATCCAAACAAGACCCATTCGGATCTAACATGAAAACAGAAATTCAAACTTTAATATATATGAAACTTAGGAGATTTCTTTTGATGTTTGGCCTTGGGGGAACATCATCCATGGAGGGGATGTGCTCCTAAGGGTCATGGAAGGCCAAGCCACCTTGAAAAAAACCCCAAAACCAAAGACAAATAAATGAAAATTAGTTTTCAGAAAATCTGGACAGCAAAGCACATTGTGGGTCATATCACCATATTTAGGGGGTTCTAAGGCTTGAGGAGACCATTTCTATAAACTAGAAAGGCCCCTCTATCATCCTCACACGAAAAACACATACCTTATGAAGGAAAAAATAACATAAAAGCAAGATAACCAGCAGATTCACAAAACAGACACAGGAAATCGGAACTTTGTATTTCATTGCTTTCAATCACTATGGATGAACATCAAGGGAGAGATAGAAGTTTCTATGAATATCAAAATAAAAGAAAAACATTATAAGAAAGAAATGAGACAGAAATAAACCCCTTCTTCACCCCACTCTACCTTGGAGAGGGGATGAGAAGGGAGAATGGCTCTTGAAGCCTATAATCTTGCTCTCTTCTTCTCTAGCACTCTTTCTTTCTTTTTCTCTTCTTCTCTAACTCTTTTTTTCTCTCTTGGGATGCAGGAAATGGAGGGGAAGGAGGAGGGAGACGTGCTCCTCCAAGCTCTCTCACTTTTCTTCTTTTCTTTTATCTTTTTTGGGATTTTGTCTCCAACTTTTTCTAGTAGAAGATGGGGGTTCTTTTATAGATAAAGTTGGATTACTTTTGGGGGGTAGATTAGGCATCCATTAGCCTTGGATTAGGGATAAGAAACCCCTCTTAAGAGCCCTCCAATGAGGCTACAACACTTGGAGAATCATGATTGACTTTTCTTTTTGCTTTTCACCTACCCTCTTCTAAAAGAATCTTGAGGGGGGGGATCACTTCCTTTTCTTCTTACCCTCATTTGGACAGATTTGAACATGGGCCAAAGGGGTAAAAATAGGCCATGGGGGGGGGGGAGGACCATTTGGGCCCTTTTAAGGGCTGCCACGAAATTGAGCTTTGGCCTTTACTTTTTGGGCCCAAATTGACCCTATTGCGCTTCTTTTCTTTGAGATAATGGGCCCAGGCCTGCCCCCTTGGATTTCTTCACCTTTTGGGCTAAAAGTAACCCCTTTTTGACTTCTTTGGGTTTGCAAGAATGGGCATGACTGCTGTCCATTAACTTTTCTTCACTTGGGTCTTCTTTGAAAAATTACTTGGACCTCCTTTGCTTGAGATAATGGGCCCGGTTATGCCATTGGATTTCTTCACCATTTGGGCCCTAGAGTGGCCCCTTTTTTATTCATTTGGCTTGCAAAATTGGGCTTAGCTGCTGGCCCTTAAATCTTCTTCATTTGGGCCTTCTTGGACAATCTTTGCATAATTGTTTGGACCTCTTTTGCTTGAGATAATGGGCCCGGTTGTACTATTGGATTTCTTCATTATTTGGGCCCTAGAGTAGCCACTTTTTTGATTCATTTGGCTTGCAAAATAGGCATGACTGCTGCCCATTAGTCTTCTTCACTTGGACTTTCTTTGAAAAATTGCTTGGACCTTTCTTGCTTGAATTAATAGGCTCTTTCTTGCTTGATTTAATAGGCTCGGTTCTTCCTTTCAATTATCTTCGATTTGGGCCTTCTTTGTTGATCTTTAGGCTCTTCTTCTTGTTCAATTTTTTGGTGACATCAAATACCCCCTATGCATACGGCTCACGCACGGAGACCGGAGGCGATGAAGTGAGTTGTATGCGTGGCCCATTGTCACATACTTATCTCATTTGAGCGGCTCACGATTCATGACCGGCCCCACTTATAAATCTTCATTCACCTATTAAGGACTTGTTTTGCTGGGACATGCTGTAATCACTAGGATTCCTTCTTGAATTTCTTTCCGCGACCGACTCAGATCGGGTCTTGAGCTTCGGGCAACCATAGGTTAGTATACCCTTTGAGTCTGCGCCAGTTCAGGTTTAACTTGGGCTTTAAACCGACCAGATTTCTTGAATTTAGTGAATGGGGCATGTGCCCTTTGAGTCTGCGCTGATTCGGGCTTCAATTCGGCTCCAAACCTGGTGTAGGCGCCCGGAACGTCCCCCGCCGCTGCTGCGGGCTTTGGGCGAGGGCTTCTCCGTTCTTCTTAGCACTGCGGCGATTTGGAGGGATTAGGAGTCAAAGTGTGCGATCGCCAGGAGCATTACCTCACGGTCTCTGTGCTCCATAGGATGGTGAGAGTGATTGCATTCTGATGGAGCGGGAGACGATGGATTCCTCTTCTCTTCCTCCGGCCGGTCAGAGGAGGAGAGCTCGGTAGTCTGCACGCAGAAATGCGGTAAGGGTCCCTGAAAGGAAAAGACAAGATAAAAGAAGAAGGTAACCCGATTAGGACTGTGATATGTAGAATCTATTCATGCAAATATAGAAATAAACTAAAATTGAAAGGGGACGCACCGGATGAGTGCTTGGGGAGGGAAGGTGACCATATGTTATGGCCACCCACCTCCCGTTTTTTTTGTTTAAAACCTCTGGGGGGTGAGAGTTGCTAGGTCATCCTAACATGCATGCATGCAGATGGGGGTGCTCGTGTGTGAAAAGTGAAGTGATGTGTTAAAAGGAAAAAGAGTAAAAAGATGGATATGATCTTACAGAGTGGATGGAGAGTAAGAATGTAATGAAATGGAAAGGAGAAAAATAAGGAGAGAGTTAAGAGAACAAGACCATTTGGAATGTGGAAGATCCTCGGCTTGTCGAATGCCAAGGCTTTCTCCCGCTCGAAGTTCTTCCGGAAGCTTTCCAACTCCTTGCCAATCCAACCTCCTCTCTAGCCTCTCTCTCTAACCTTCCTAACTCTCCTTCTCGAAGGGGCATAGAGGGTTTAAATAGGTGAGGGGAAAATAGGAAGAAATTGGATTCTAAATCCCCGTAAATCATCAAAGAGCCAATGGGGAGCGGTCAAGAGTTGGAGGTTGTACGCGCGGCAGTCACCGGAGTGGGCAATGATCGGAGTAGTGGGGGTGAGGGTGGTGAGTGGAGGAGATTGTGGGAAGACGAGATTAAGATGGAAGTTAGGGTAGTGGACGGCCAACCATCTTGCCTTCCAATCCCGTGGAAGGCCAGGTAGCTGGCCTTCCACGAAGAGGTGGAAGGCGGCTCGGTTGGCCTTCGAAGGGTGGTGGAAGGCAAGGGGTGTCTTTCGAAGGGTGGTGGAAGGCAAGGGGTGGCCTTCGAAGGGTGGTGGAAGGCGGACAGGTTGGCCTTCCACGAAAAGGTGGCTAAAGTCGAGATTTGTTAATGGGCCTAGTTATTAGTGGGCTGAAGGATGAGATGGCTGAGATGAGGGTTTTGGTAGTGATGGGCTAATGATGGATGGGGTTCATGACCAAAAAGGGGTCCAAAATCGGTGTCTACAAATGCCCCTCCAGGACACCTATTTTGCAGTGGAGTGGAGCGGAATGAAAAATAGGTGTTTCGAAAATCGAACCTGATTTTGGGCAGCCCTCAGGAGGGATGAGCTATATCCAAAGATGGTATGAGGGTGTGGTAAATGCATGAGAGTTGGCTATTCGGATTGCAAGGGTGATTAAGAAGGGGAACAAACTTCAAGCTAGAGAATCACATTCCATGGGACCCTTGTGTGCTGGACCCGTGAGGCCTTGGCGCACCAGGATGCAACGATATGGCCCAAGGGGGATCTCAAGCATGAAAGATGGAGGGGTGTGACTTGAAAAGGTCTCGACACAACGGGCGCACGGTGGCCTGGCGCATCACATGATCGCCAAGTGAGAAAATCTCAAGCACACGAATTGGAAAAGGTTAAGGTCTTCGAATTCAAAGGGCTAACAGACAGACAATTGCCAGACTCGCAAATCAACAATGGGTTAAGCAGAGTGATAATTTATGGTCATTGCCCCTAGGGCGAGGATGGATGCTTTTGCAAATGCATGCTAGTTTAAAAATTGGAAAACAAATTCCTAATGCAAACAGGAGGGATTTATTGGCCAATCGAATAACTTGGAGAATATAGACTCCTCATTGTTTTGTTTAAAGAGGAACTCAGAGTCTATACGCCTAAAGTTATTAGCCTCCTATATCTTTGATCCTACTTGCTTGGGATTTCCTGCAGCTGCAGTAGCACACATTAGCAAAGTTCATATATCCAATGATCACATCATTTAAGTATTTAAACTGCAAAAGGACGAGAAGCAAATAGTTAGTTTTGAGTCGAAGTCGATATGGAAGATATGGCTATTCTAATGGTAGAATGCCAATCCGATATGGCTTCGACTCGATTTTCAGGAATAACCCTTAATTTGTTGATGTTAAGCAAAGTGGTCTCCTGAACTTGGGGGTGAGGTTACCTCCTCAAAGTAGAAAGGGGAGAAAGGCAATATGCCTTTTCGTGGGTGAGCCTTTTTCCAAAATGGTGGAAGGCCAACTAGCATGCCTTCTACGAAAAGGTGGAAGGCCAAGGTATTGGTTTTCTCAGTTTCTCCGGATCGCCCATGCAGCGGAAAAACAAAATTATTTACAGCGATTCGTTCCCGTTTCGAAATCTAAAATACGATAATAGGATTATCGAAGTTCTCACCGTGTGCGGATTCGAATCCGCAGCCGTTCGGTTCCGTCGGTGCGACACCGCAAGCCGCGCAGGCGTCCGGCCTCTAGCGAAGTCCACGCGATCCTCCCCGGGACGGATATCCTCGAGTTCGTCGTTCTTCGCAGCCCGCGAAGTCTCCGCTGGTCGCCGCAATGATCGCCGCAGCGCGCGGACGATTTCCCGTCGAACGGGATTCGGAGAAGCGGCGGAGCAGCTCTGGATCTGCCTGGACTCCAGAGGAAGACATAAACTGAGGAGGGGCGGCTAGGGTTAGCAGCAGCTTGGCCTGCTCAGCCCATTCGCTATGTTTTATACTAACCGTGCGGTTTTTCACAAAAACCCCCGGTTTGTATAAAACCCACTTATTTATCCATCGCCTTGAGAATCATTTGCGTGTGACCCTCTAGGCCCAAGTACCAGTCCAGTTAATGGCCCAGTAAGCCCAGTGACTCCTCACTGGCTTTATTAATTAATTAATAACCCTTTATTAATCAATTAATCAATCGAACTGATGTCACACATTGAATTCGACCGGGCCTCCGATCACGTTGGGTGCCAAGCAACACCGCGTGAACCCGGAAGGTATTTGGGGTTAAGTAACCCACTCTTGGAACCTTTCCGCCGACAGTTACCGCGTGTATATAATCCTTCATTCGTACAATGCTCTCGAGTCAACTCAGGGTATGGCGAGCTGTCAAACCCTAACCGGTCGACTCACTTGGATTGGATGCCGCTGATGAATATCGGAAAACTCCTTTCCCGATATTATTGTCCGCCCTGGCCAGGGACTTTCGCGCATCCTTCCTAGAGCATTCTCTCTCTAAGTACCGAGAGCGAATGATTCCTTATTGACACACAATTCCCTTCGACGGTATTCCGATGTACCCAATCCTTGGCGTATTAGAATCCCATGGCTAGAGATTCGTAGACCATGGTCAAAGTACAGAACTCCACCGCCAAGGTGTCCTTGGTGTCTCAGGTCCGAGGACCATCCACGCAACTGCGACAATAGAATCAAGCTGGTTGACAGTGAGGTACAATACCATCCAGCGATTCAGTCGGATCAGTTCAGTGAACTCATTCTCCAATGAGCACCTACAGATTCGCCTTAGTGTCTCCACACAAATGACTTATGAGACCAGTCATCCTCATCATATGAGCAGGAGTAATCTGTACTAGTCTAACCGGATATCCGATGTCCTTCTCGGATATCCTCCGACTAGGAACGATTAAGAATATGTGTGTTTAAGTGATCAGTCTCAGTAGTATGATCTCATCATAATCTGATCACCATAGCACATATTCACGGACTTCATTATGAAACGATAATTAACGCGATTTACACATAATGAATATTATGCCATTTTATTAATAATGAACGAGATTTACATTGTTAGATTGGCTTGTAGGCCACCTAAACTAACAATCTCCCACTTGAACTAAGGCCAATCACCTTTATACAATAAGCCCATAGACTCTAGGTGACGCTCAAACACAATTTGAGCCAACGGCTTTGTCAGTGGATCTGCTATATTGTCAACGGATGGAACTCTTTCCACTACTACATCTCCTCTGGATATGATCTCTCTGATAAGGTGAAAGCGCCTCAAAATATGCTTCGATTTCTGATGAGACCGCGGCTCTTTCGCTTGCGCAATGGCTCCATTGTTGTCGCACAACAGTGGAACAGGCTCAGAGATGCTGGGAACTACGCCGAGGTCGGTGATGAATTTCTTCAACCATAGTGGCTTCCTTGGCGGCTTTAGCTGCAGCGATGTACTCAGCTTCAGTCGTCGAATCTGCAGTGGTTACTTGCTTGGAACTCTTCCAGCACACTGCCCCTCCGTTCAATGTAAACACGAATCTAGATGTTGACTTGCTATCATCTGGATCCGACTGGAAACTCGAGTCAGTAAAGCCTCGCAGTTTCAAGTCACCTCCTCCATAGACAAGAAACATATCCTTAGTTCTTCTCAAGTACTTAAGGATACATTTCACTGCCTTCCAGTGCTCTTCGCCTGGATCAGCCTGAAATCTGCTCGTAACACTTAGAGCAAATGCAACATCAGGCCGTGTACATAGCATGGCATACATGATAGATCCTATGGCAGAGGCATAGGGTATTCTATCCATGAATGCCCTCTCATCAGGAGTCTTAGGAGACTGCTCCTTTGAGAGATTAATTCCATGTCTCATCGGAATGAAACCTCTCTTGGAATTTTCCATGCCAAACCTTTTGACTATGGTATCTATGTACAAAGATTGGGTCATTCCAAGCATCCTCTTTGATCTATCTCTATAGATCCGTATTCCCAATACGTAGGATGCTTCTCCCAAATCCTTCATGGAGAAGTTTTTTGACAGCCAGACATTTACTGATGACATCATAGTTACATCATTCCCAATGAGTAGTATCTCATCTACGTAAAGAACTAGAAAAGTGACTGCACTCCCACTGGTTTTCTTGTACACACAAGGCTCATCTTCATTCTTAATGAAGCCATAAGACTTGACAGCCTCGTCAAATCTTATGTTCCAGCTCCGGGAAGCCTGCTTCAGTCCATAAATGGACCTCTGAAGCTTGCACACTTTATCTGGAGACTCTTTGGATGTAAAACCTTCTGGTTGTATCATATACACCTCCTCCTTAAGATTACCATTGAGGAAGGCAGTCTTCACATCCATTTGCAAGATTTCATAATCAAAATGTGCAGCAATGGCGAGCAGAACTCTGATCGACTTTATCATGGCAACTGGTGAGAAAGTCTCGTCATAGTCAATTCCTTGCCTTTGACGATATCCTTTTGCCACCAACCTTGACTTATAAGTGTCGATCCGTCCATCAGCACCGATCTTTCTCTTAAAGATCCACTTGCAACCGATGGGTACAATACCCTCTGGCAAGTCTTCCAAGTTCCAAACTTGGTTGGTGTACATGGACTGGATTTCTGAGTTCATGGCTTCTCGCCGTTTCCCGGCTTCTGGGCCTTCTATGGCCTCCTGGTAGGTTTTAGGATCATCATCCTCATTATATTGTACCTTAGACTCACCTTCAGCGATATGTCCCACATATCGTTCGGGTAGTCTAAGTACTCTACCAGATCTACGAGGCTCATCTGTATGTACCTGAACAGGTTCAGGAACTGATATCTCATCTGATGATAATGTAGCTTTTTGGGGATTTGGAACCACTTCCAGTACTATTTTACTCCCACTGTCCTCCTGGAGAAGGTATTCCTCTTCCAGGAAGACAGCTTTCCTGGCGACAAACACATTTTGTTCATCAGGATGTAAAAATAGTATCCAAAGGTTTCCTTTGGATATCCCACAAACCTACATTTATCAGTTCGTGATTCCAGCTTGTCTGGATCATGCCTCTTTACATGAGCAGAACAACCCCAGACTTTAACATGTTTAAACTCTGGTTTCCTGCCTTTCTATATCTCATATGGAGTAGAGGCCACAGACTTGCTGGGTACTCTGTTCAGTAGGTATGCTGCTGACTCTAGAGCATACCCCCAGAGGGACACTGGTAATCCCGAAAAGCTCATCATGGATCGCACCATGTCCAACAAGGTGCGATTCCTCCTTTCTGATACACCATTCATCTGTGGTGTATATGGAGGGGTCAGCTGAGAAAGGATACCATTATCCTTTAAGAATTGTGTGAAATTAGTACTCAAATATTCTCCTCCTCGATCTGATCGAAGAGCTTTAATACTGTTTCCGAACTGCTTCTCCACCTCATTCTTGAACTCCTTGAACTTCTCAAATGCTTCCGACTTGTACTTCATTAAGTACACATAGCCGAATCTTGAGAAGTCATCGGTGAATGTGATGAAGTAAGAAAAGCCACCTTTGGCTTGGGTGGACATTGGACCACATACATCCTAATGTATTAGTTCCAAAATGTCCTTGGCACGTTCTCCATGTCCAATAAATGGAGATTTTGCCATCTTTCCCATAAGGCAGGATTCGCATGTTGCAAACGATTCATAATCAAATGCTGTTAAGTAACCATGCTTGTGCACTTTTGCAACCTGCTTTCGCCAATGTGCCCAAGTCTACAATGCCACATGTAGGCCTGGTTCACACAATTCTTGCTCTTCTTAAGAGCATTATCAATTTGAAGATTGTAATAAGAAACATCTAATAGATATAGACCGTTGACTAAAGATGCCGAAGCTATTGATTTATTACCATAATAAATCGAACAACTTCTATTCTCAATTGTCAACCTATATCCTATCTTGTCCAAACAAGATATTGATATGATGTTCTTTATTATGCTAGGAACATAATAACAATCTTCCAATAATAAGGTGTCTCCCGATGGAAGCCTGAGGTTTTCTGTCCCAACAGCAACCGCCGCAACTTTTGCGCCGTTTCCTAGCCTCAATTCCACCTCACCTTGTCTCAGCTTGCGCTTACTTGTCAGCATCTGCACATCATGGCAGATATGAGAAGCACATCCGGTATCTAATACCCACGATGTGGCATCTCTAACTGATAAGTTGATATCTATCATATAGATATCTGAAGCTTCAGACAACTTCATTCTTCCATGAGCTTTATCGTTAAGGAACTCCTTACAGTTCCTTTTCCAGTGATCATACTGCTTATAATAGAAGCAGTCACCCTTCACTACTCCTTTGCCTTTGCCCTTTGATCTTTTATCGTTAGCTGTCATCTCTGCTTCAGGGGCATTTAATGCCGATTCAGCAAGAGAATCAGCTCCAGGGACAAAGTTATTGTGCTCAGATCTGAAGACATTCTTCAGGTTTCTGAACCAATCCGAGTAGATCAGGTAAGTCAAAACGGCATCAATTATGCCACGGAGTGAGTTATTCGACGACATAATTCCCTACAAGAGATAAGTAGAATCTATTTAGCAGATGTTCAATTATTAAAGTTTAAAACAGGACATGGTCTTTTGTTCAAGTTTAACTCCCACTAATTTTTCGACGGACTGTATAACCCTCAGTTATACAGAACGGGAGACGCCGACAGTCTCCTAGTGGGGATCAGAATCTCAATGACTTGCACTACAGCCTTGTGGATAGCACAACAAACTGTAATACAATCAGAGAGCACCCAACTCATGGGACTTGCAACTCCTTGCAATATCTGATCATGGCTTCGGTCCCCAGAGATTTAATGGCCTTGTGGATAGCACAACAAACCATTAATTCTGGTCTAAGCTAACCATCATTACGTGACGAGCATAGATTTGCATGCAACCCTTGTGGATAGCACAACAAAGTTACATGGTTCCTCTACCACGATCTATAGGCATCTAATGCCATAGCCATAGTTTCTCCTCCCAATTAAGCAGGCCTTGTGGATAGCACAACAAACTTGCCTAAAGTGATTCGAATCCTATGACTATAACGATGGTGGACCACGCGGTAAGTTCTTAACTACTCGCGTTATGGCTTAGAGTTTATCTGAGGGTATTTAGATAACTTTTATCTTGGTCTTTTCCTAGGTGATAGTATATAAATATATCGTATATATTTACTAAATACTATAACCTGCTTTGATTCATAATCAAAAAATAAACAATGTATCACATACATGTCATTTAGTGTGGTCATGGATAGCACAGTGGGTTTGACTGGAGCCAACAGTCAAACGCACACACAATCTAACACAACAATTACATTAGATATCCTGCAAACACATAGGCAAGAGATCTCCATCTTTTCGCCTTCCTGGTTGCAGCTGTGGATCGTCTTTGTTCTTTCCTCGGTTGCCTCCATCATATTACATTAATTCTAGAATTAACAAGTAAATTGAAGAAGGCCTTATGGCGAGTACAAGATAGAGAGGAAGGTAGAAATACATCGGAGTATGAGAGAGATAGGTGCGCAGACCTCTATTTATTAACAATTAATAATCAAACATACATCCACGATCCACACAATCCATTCATCATATGAATAATAATTAAGTGCATATCCATGACCACGGTGTGTTTTAAACATTCCACACATGATTCAGCGCATCACATGGCTAAAATAAATGAGTTTTCAAAATAAATAAGTTTTGGCTTTCAAAAAGCTGGGATCCAATCAAAATTGGCATTTGAATTTTGAAAAAACTCATTTATTATCTTAACATGCAATTAAATCTAAATTTAAAAGCATTAAACACACATCACATGCGCACACACTCCGAATTAATAATTCCATATTATTCCTTGCAAATTAGAACAATTCTAATGATCTAACACTTAGATTAAACCCCACTAATAATCTAACAATTAGACTATTTAAAGACTAATCTAACTCTTAGATTAATCCAACAAAATTAATTAATAATTTAACACTTAAATTATTAATTAAATCTAATTATTAATTAACTACTAATCTAACTCTTAGATTAGTTAATTAATGTTAATTAGTAATTTAACACTTAAATTATTAACTAACACTAATTAATTAATAACTATAATCTAACAATTAGATTATAAGATTAAAGTTAATCATTAATTTAACCCTTAAATCAATAACTAACAATAATAACTAAAGACTACTAATTTAACACTTAAATTAGTCATTTAAGTTAATTATTAATTTAACAATTAAATTAACAACTAACTCAAATATTTAATTAACAATTTGTGGAATTAATAATCTAACATTTATATTAATAATCATTAACCTCTAATTTAAACTCTTAAAATAGTTAGTTACGGTTAAATCTTTAAATTAACACTTAAGTTAATAATTAACCATAATTAGTTAAGAACTAATAGTTAATTTAAACTGATTCAAAATCATTAATTAAAAAAAGCCCAATTTAAATTTCAAAATAATTTTGAAATCAATCAAAATTAAAATCAAATTTTAATTCAATTTTTAAATGGGCATATGGGGTTTTAAATCAAAAATAGGGGGTTTAAATAGGGTTAATGGGGAAAAATTCAGAAGATGGCTCAGCCACAAGGGCTGAGCCTAAGGGCTCGGGCCCTGGCCGAGCCAGGGCTCGGACCAAGCTCCACCATTGGGGACCTGGCTCGGACCAGGTCCGACCGAGCCTAGGACCCGGCCCTGCCGGTCCGACCGGCTCGGGACCGGGTCCAGCGGAGCGGTTCGGCCGCTCCTTCAACCCCAACCTGAAACCCTAATTCCCTTGCAGGCCGGCGGCGGGGAGGAAGAGCAGGCCCGCCCGGCGGCCGGCGCCGGGCCCCGCCGTGCCCGCCGGCGTCGCCCCCGGCACCGGAGACGTCGCCGGCGCCGGCTGGCCCTCCGGCGGCGCCAAAACAAGCCGCAACAGCCCCTTAGAAGATCCCCAAAAACTGGTTTTTCAAAGTTTCTAAACCCGAATTAGGGCTCGATTTTTGCAGCTCTTCAAGGCCACTCCGGCGCCGAAAAAATACCGGATGTGCAGTGGTGACTATCACCTTAAGATCCGGGCATCCAGGCCGCCATCCCATCGCTTGGGAATCGCTTACGAAGCTGCCGAAAACACCCCATTCATCGTCCCACGAAGAACACCGAAAATCCCAAAATAAAATCCGAAAAGTCACAGAAAAATAATCAAATTATTTGTATTCATCTTATGAACACGATTCCGTCATTTTAATCGGATTAAACGCATGGAATAACTCAAGAAAAAATTAATTTCGGAATCCGAAACGGGACGAGAAACAGTGGAACCTGGCTCTAATACCACTGTTGATTTTCTCGGTTTCTCCGGATCGCTCATGCAGCGGAAAAACAAAATTATTTACAGTGATCCGTTCCCGTTTCGAAATCTAAAATATGATAATCGGATTATCGAAGTTCTCACCGTGTGCGGATTCGAATCCGCAGCCGTTCGGTTCCGTCGGTGCGACACCGCAAGCCGCGCAGGCGCCCGGCCTCTAGCGAAGTCCACGCGATCCTCCCCGCGACGGATATCCTTGAGTTCGTCGTTCTTCGCACCCCGTGAAGTCTCCGCTGGTCGCCGCAATGATCGCTGCAGCGCGCGAACGATTTCCCGTCGAACGGGATTCGGAGAAGCGGCGGAGCACTCTAGAGGAAGACAAAAACTGAGGAGGGGCGGCTAGGGTTAGCAGCAGCTTGGCCTGCTCAGCTCGTTCGCTATGTTTTATACTAACCGCGCGGTTTTTCACAAAAACCCCCGGTTTGTATAAAACCCACTTATTTATCCATCGCCTTGAGAATCATTTGCGTGTGACCCTCTAGGCCCAAGTACCAGTCCAGTTAATGGCCCAGTAAGCCCAGTGACTCCTCACTGGCTTTATTAATTAATTAATAACCCTTTATTAATCAATTAATCAATCGAATTGATGTCGCACATCGAATTCGACCGGGCCTCCGATCACGTTGGGTGCCAAGCAACACCGCGTGAACCCGGAAGGTATTTGGGGTTAAGTAACCCACTCTTGGAACCTTTCCGCCGACAGTTACCGCGTGTATATAATCCTTCATTCGTACAATGCTCTCGAGTCAACTCAGGGTATGGCGAGCTGTCAAACCCTAACCGGTCGACTCACTTGGATTGGATGCCGCTGATGAATATCGGAAAACTCCTTTCCCGATATTATCGTCCGCCCTGGCCAGGGACTTTCGCGCATCCTTCCTAGTGCATTCTTTCTCTAAGTACCGAGAGCGAATGATTCCTTATTGACACACAATTCCCTTCGACGGTATTCCGATGTACCCAATCCTTGGCGTATTAGAATCCCATGGCTAGAGATTCGTAGACCATGGTCAAAGTACAGAAGTCCACCGCCAAGGTGTCCTTGGTGTCTCAGGTCCGAGGACCATCCACGCAACTGCGACAATAGAATCAAGCTGGTTGACAGTGAGGTACAATACCATCCAGCGATTCAGTCGGATCAGTTCAGTGAACTCATTCTCCAATGAGCACCTACAGATTCGCCTTAGTGTCTCCACACAAATGACTTATGAGACCAGTCATCCTCATCATATGAGCAGGAGTAATCTGTACTAGTCTAACCGGATATCCGATGTCCTTCTCGGATATCCTCCGACTAGGAACGATTAAGAATATGTGTATTTAAGTGATCAGTCTCAGTAGTATGATCTCATCATAATCTGATCACCATAGCACATATTCACGGACTTCATTATGAAACGATAATTAACGCGATTTACACATAATGAATATTATGCCATTTTATTAATAATGAACGAGATTTACATTGTTAGATTGGCTTGTAGGCCACCTAAACTAACACAAGGGATATGCCGTTTATGCAAGGATGGAAGGCCAAGGGATATGCCGTTTATGCAAGGATGGAAGGCCAAGGGGTATGCCGTGCATGAAAAGGTGGAAGGGATATGCATGCCCTCAGTCTTTTATGGAATATGGAAAGTTTGTAGTTTATCCTGTGGCCTTAAAATGAGAGAGTTGTTTCGAGGCTTTCTTCAGGAACTCAAACTTTCTGTGGGGAAAATGGCCTCGCCTTCTGCTCATGCGACTGCTAGGGAACCTCAGGTTCTATCTGATGTTGAAGGCCATCTCAGCGACCTACTGTTCCATGGACTGGTATGCTCAAATTTTTATGCCGTTTACCTTGACTCTCTCCTCTCTCTTTTGACTTTTGGTTGTCCTGCAGCCTATTCCCAAATTCCCTAATGCTCGGCATACTCGCAAGTATGCATGGCTTGCGGCCCTAATGGACGAGATTACCCTAGAGATGAGGGTGTATATGCGCCGGTGGAATCTGACCCGATCCATTGTGTTCGCGAAGTGGTTCACCTCCATTCACTGGCATTGGGAGGGGCTGGGTGCACTGCTCGAACTGTGGCATCCGGAGACGCATACGTTTGTGTTTCGAGAGTTTGAGGCGACAGTGCTGGTGGAGGAGGTAGAAATCCATTATGGCTGGGAGGGCCTAGCCACTGACGATCCCTCGGCTTTGCCTGCATGGGAGGTAATCTTTGCTGATATAGTGCAAGACAAACGGGAGGTATGCCGCATGACTGACAAGCGAGGCATCCTTGTCGATCGCCTTGCGCACTGGTTGATCCGAGAGATTAAACGCAAGACAGTCGAATCCGAGAGACTGATGCGAGGCTTATGCCTAGTCCTTGGGGGAGTCTTGTGGTTTCCAACTTCAGGCTCCGTACTAGAAAGAGAGTATGTGGGTGTGCTGAGCTTGTTGTGGAAAGGTTATTCTCTTGCCCCGGTAATTCTGTCACATCTATATGGAGGGGTTAGCCACATGAGCATGGGGCGATCTGTAAGGGGAAGCTTATTCACCCTGCAGTTGTGGATGGAGATGCACTTAGTTTTTTATTTTGATGAGAAGGTGACCTCCACCTCTAGGATATTTCAACACAGTGCGTGGTATCCTGCACGCTCGCTTCTTGGTCCCGAAGATCAAATTAGGTGTCTCATGGCTCATCTCAAGACGAGGGATGACTGGCGTGATTATCTAAACTTTCTGACCGTGGAAAAATTCATCTTTGTTCCGATGATCCTTCGGGGTATGGAATTTACCACAAGGGCTTCTTGTGAGCATGAGTTGTGGCTAATCGGCCCTAACGAGTTAGCCGTGTACCAAGGGCATCGTTGCCATCTCCAGATTGGAGTTCCAAGACAGGTGCCATTCCCCGCTTTGCATGATATGCTGATTGTACCGAGGCATACAGGGTACGCGAGGGAAGCGCGAACTATAGAGCGATTCCGACGTGCATGGCGTCGTCACTCCAGATTCACCAAGGCTTGCATTGATGTAGCAAAGACTTCAAAGGAAGTCAAGAGATATGTGAATTACTTAACAAATGTACGACCTGCTGTATGTGCCTTTTTCATGGGCCATAGAGCACTTGAATAATGTATTCATTGAAACTCTAGTGAATAAAAAATTTTGCTTTCCAAAAATTTCCCTCGGACAAAGGTCTACGGCGGACGGCCACGCGGGTGGCCGTCTTGGACAATGGACGGCCATGTTGGTGACCATCCTACCTGTCGGACGGCCACTCGTGTGGCCGTCCACGTAGGCAGACGGCCACACAGGTGGCCGTCCGACCGGTCGGGCGGCCATGCGTGTGGCCGTCCAAGACGACGGATGGACACACGTGTGGCCGTCCGATTCGTCGGATGGTTTAAGAAGCCCGGGGCCTCCTAGTTGCTCTCCCTACCCTTTCTTCCTCTTCTTTCCTGGTTCCGATTTTTCCTTCACCCTCCTATGGCGCGAGTTTGACTCCCCCGTTCTCTTAGGAGGAGGAGGACCAGTGGTGACGATGGTGAGGTGGTAGCGGCCGGCGGCGGCGATGGCGCGAGCACCAGCGGCGGCGGCGGCGGGGAGGGTGTTAGCAGTGGAGGCGGTGAGGAAGAGCAAGGCGAGGACACGCCCTGCATCAAAGAGGAAGAAGAAAAAGAAGAGAGGGCGGTGGAAGAGGATGATGAAGAGGAGGAAGATGGAGTTGATGAAGAGGAAGAAGAAGAAGATGAGGAGGAAGACAGCAGCAACGAGGAGGTGCCCCCAAAGAAGAAGAAGGTGAGTTCCTGCGTTTTTTCTTTGATCGCGGCGGCCGGCGTGACGGACGGCAGGGGGTCTCGCCGTCCGTCCGTACGAACGGCGGACGGGTCTGCCGCCTGCCCATACGGACGGTGGGCGGGTCTGCCGCCCGTCCGCACGGACGGCGGAGGGGCCCGCCGCCCGTCCGTACAGACGGCGAGCATGCCCGCCGTCCGTCAGGGTGGGGGCCGACTGCCTCACTCACACAAAAATCTTTTTTGTATATTCATGCCCCTAACTTTTAATCTTGTTGGGATTTGCAAGGCCCACAGAGAGTCATAAGGAGATAGCTCTTCAATTCGTCGAAGGCCTTTTGACACTTATCACTCCAAATAAACTTTGCCCCTCCTTTCAATAAATCATAAAATGGTTTACATCTCACAGAATGTTGAGATATGAACCGTCTGATGAATTGCAAAAGGCCGATGAGACCCTTTATATCTCTGACATTTTTAGGAGGGGGCATTTCCACTATCGCCTTCACTTTGTCCGGATCGACCTCAATCCCCCTTCTGCTTACCATGAACCCTAGCAATTTACCAGAGGAAACACTGAATACACACTTTTTTGGGTTCATTTTCAGTTGGTGCTCTCTTGACCTCTGCATTACAGCCCTAAGAACTTGAGCATGTCCCTTCCTAGTTTTAGACTTCACTAAGATATCATCCACATAAACCTCTATGTCGATGTGAATCATGTCATGAAAGATCGTCATCATTGCCCTCTGGTAGGTGGCTACAGCATTCTTAAGCCCAAATAGCATGACCATGTAGCAATAAGTTCCCCATGGGGTTACGAAAGATGTTTTCGCTTGGTCTTCTTTAGCTAGTCGGATTTGATTATATCCCGAAAAATCATCCATGAAGGACAACATTTTAAATCCAGCCGTGTTATCGACCAGCAACTCTATATGAGGTAGTGGGAAATCATCCTTTGGACAGGCTTGATTGAGATTGCGAAAATCTATGCAAACCCTAACCTTTCCGTCCTTTTTTGCCACATGGACGATATTAGCTACCCACTTAGGATAGAGCACTATCCGAATGAACTTGGCCTTGTGTAATTTGTCAATCTCTTCTTTTATTTTAAGCGCTAATTCCGGTTGTAGTCGTCTCAACTTTTGTTTCATGGGTTTAGCATCAGGCTTGAGGATTAACCGATGTTCCACCAATTATGTGTTTAATCCGGGTATATCCTCATATGACCAAGCAAACCCATCACGATGTTCTCAGAGCACGGCTATTATGGACCCTTCTTTTTCTAGACTCAATCGGACGCTAATTAGCACTATCTTCGTATCCTCCTCTGTTCCAAGGTTGACTTCTTTAGTGGGTTCGTTGATGGCTGACGAAGGTTCGTCAAACCGTCTTGTCCCATTGACAAGTTGTTCGGCCAAGTCATCCTCCTCTTCCCCTTCGCTAAGCTCAAATACTCTCAGACCATCACTATAAGATTCGTCTTTCACAAACTCCAATGGTTCAGAGATGACCCCTATCTGAAGAAACTTATCCAATTTGTTCAAAACTTTATACCTATTTGCTAACTCCTGAACTAAGAACAAAGGAACTTGCTTAGCCCTACAACCTTTAGACAGGGAGGAGGCTATCCTAATTCCTAAACTACTATGTACATGACCTAGAGAATGGGTCAGTTTTGTCCCGGGAGAAAGATTCAACGATGGCGGGGTCGCCCCACCACGTAGGCTCCTCGAAAGTGACTTCCCCCCCTTCAGGATGAGAATTGGACTTTTTTTTTCGCGACCAAACGCCTCTAACATGAAATATTCAAAAGAAGTGGCATCGACCGGAGCTGAGAGCATCAGGATGGAAGGTGGGTGGAACAAGAAAGGAATGAACGTAGCAGGAGCTGGTTCATTCCTGGCCAAGAAGAGTCCTATCGGTGGGCTGCTTGATTCATGAAACAAAGATGATATGCCAAAGTCTTCTTCATTTCCTTCTCAACTACCCTCATTATCTTCTTGCACTCCCTCTTCTATCCTGGGCAACCCCTGCTTCTTTCTCACAAAGTGATTCATGAGGGACCATTTCTTTGCTCCTTTTGGTAGTCCGGTAGACTTGTAACCCAGGCCACATCCCCTAATGACAGGATTCTCTAAGATGGGGTTACGAATGCCTTGTTCTTCTCTTCCTAACCCGGAGCCTGAGCTATACCCCATCTTACTCATGAGCTGCCAACCTATGCCGGGCCTAGGCCTAAGATGAGAATTGACTGATGAAAGAATGGGCTCTTTGCCTTTCCTCGAAGTTATCATGGACGGAATATGTTCTACTGTTACTGAGTCCAATGACTCAATGTAGGGAGTGCTTTTGACCTTCACAATCTTCCCGTTATATAGGAACTTATAGCACTGGTGGTTGGTGGATGGGACTCCCAAGGTTTGGTCCATCCAAGGTCTCCCTAGAATAGCATTGTAGATTGGCTTAACATCCAGGATGTAGAATTCCGAAATCATGGCTACTGGGCCGATTTCCAATTGCAGGAAGATTTTTCCATCTACTGGTCTTTGGGAATTATCATAAGCTGAGACCATCATGGAGGTGGACTAAACCTTCTCTGGATCTATCCCTATCCTTTTGAGGGTCTTGAGGGGACATACATTGATAGAGGCTCCAGTATCCAATAAAATGGAGTCTACTGATTGACCATTGAGAGTGGCGGTTAGGCACAAAGGAAGGGATCGGCACTCGGGGGGAGCCAGATCCTTTTCCGGGAAGGAGATCATGGGGGTCTGAGTGACTGAGAGGATGGCATTAGTGACTTCTCCACTAGGAAGATCTTCATTGACCGTGATTTGTTGTAGGAAATTAAACAGCGTCTCCCTGTGTGTAGGAGATTTCTGGATTAGCTCAAAGATAGAGATCCTAGCAGGGGTCTTCTCTAAATGCTGTAGGATGTCATACTCAGACTTGGCGTTCCCCGCGGTAGGGATACCCTGGGAGTCCAAGGGTTGGCTCGGAGGAATGATGCGATTCCTGAGCGTTACTCCCACCGAGATTGGATCTGCTTCCTCCGTTGGTTACTTTATGGGATTGAAGCAGGTCATCGATCCCTGGTTCCTGGTTGGACAGAAGATGGATAGGGTGGGCCCCTCAGCTGCGATCGGAGGGATCTGAATGAGGGTGACCGGCTTAAGGATTGCTAGTTGCTCTTTGGGTCGGATTAGGACCAAAGGCTTGTCAGGGGAGATCGTAGAGACTTCTGGAGTAACTCCCTTAGCCTCACACGACCAGGTGGGATCTTGATGTTTTATCCCAGACCCTTCATACTCCCAGTATTGTTCTCGGCAGACTATTACAGGCTCCAAGTCTTTGATCTAAGTATTGACCTTTCCTTGAGAACTAGGGGAATCTTGAACTACTTGATGAGAAGGTAACGGGTCTTTCACAATTCCTAATTCCTTCTTGACCTTCAAAGCATCAATAGCCTTTCTCATGTCCTCCCAGTTTATCCGACCTTCATCATTCAAGTCATACACCCAATCCCTAAAGGTGAAGCAATTGTAGATCGTGTGTCCCGGGACCCTATGATAGGGGCAATACCTGGACGTGTCCGCATTGCGCGGAACACCTTCTCTTTGAGGTGGGAGTTGAATGGCATTACAAGCTAGCAAGGCATAAAAAATATCCGCTAATGATTCTGGCAGAGGTGGATATGATGCTTGCTTAGCCATAGGACGACTGTAATTGGTTGGGGGATGATAAAGTGTTAAAATGATCATTTAAGGGCAATCATATGCATCATACTCATGTTTTTATCTGCAAAATAGCTTGAAATGATAGATAATTGCGTAACAAGTCCAACGGTACCAATTTCATCAAATTTTGACTTAAAAACATCGTCATTTCATGTGATTAAAGGAACATAGCGCATTTGCGGTTTTTCGACAAAACCGAGACGAAATGAATAAATATGATGATATTTTTATGATAATGCGCTAATTTATATTTATTTTATGTGAACAGGACATGCCAATGACGCAGTGCAGCTGGTGGAGTTTCCGGAAATTTGGGGGAGGTCTAGTGTGCGGATTTCAACTAAAACAGGGGTAAAAATGCAATTTGATTCCTTCCTTCGCTGGAGTTTCCCAAAACCCACTATTTCCTTCCTTCTCTCCAATTTCCTAAACCGCAGTCCGACTTCTTCTCCAGTTTCCATCCCACGCCTCTCTTCCTCTCTATATATCCCTTTTCTTCTCCTTTTCCAAAATAAAAACCTGCAGCATCCCTCTCTCTCTTAGTTTCCCAACCTAAATTCCCTCTTTCTATCCCTCTCTCCGGATCCGACCCTCTCTCTCTCGGTTTTTTTTTTTCTCCAGCAAGCCTCTCTCAGCCGCTCTCTTCTCCTCCGTCTCGGTTCTATCTTCGTTTTATTATTTTTTTCCAGCAGCATCCTACCCTTCTCCTTCTCCTTTTCCAACCTCTCCCACACGCTCTCTCTCTCTTTCTCTCCCTTATTCCTTCTCTCTCCCACACGTCTCTCGGTTTCTTTCTGGTTCCCATGCACCTCCACCGACCAGGCACGTCTGCTGAAGTTGCTGCATGCCCCCACGTCTCTCTAGTGAGCAACCACACCAGCCGCTGCACCTGGCGTTGAAGCCACACCAGCTGCTTCGGCGTGTAGCCACGCATGCATGCAAGTGCGCTGAAGCCTAGCCGGCCTCCACGCACCAGCCAGCAGCTCATGCGGCAAGCCCTCCAGCAGCAACGTGCAGGCCTTCACGGTTTCCACCAGCAGCAAGGCCACCCTTGCATGCAACGCACCAACCTGCCATGCATGTTTGAAGCCCCCATGCGCTGCACCTCCACCAGCAGTCGGCCGTCCCAAGCATCCTCCACGCACGTCCAGCAGCTGTCCAAGAGTTTCCAGCCGCTTCACGCATGCAACACCCCACGCAGCAGCTTCCAAGCACTCCACGCAGCAGCATCCAAGCACTCCACGCAGCAGCTGTCCCAGCTTCCTCCTTCTTCCAAGCACTCCACATAGCCAGCACCAGCAACCTCCAGCAGCAACGTGCAAGCCTTCAACCTCTTCCACGTGCCCCAGCTCCTGCAGCACCCAGCTTCCTTCTCTGCCCTCAACCTGCATACACTCCAGCAGCACACTCCTACCCAGCAAGCACCTCAAGCTTCAACCTGCAAGCAACCGGCCAGCAACTCCCATGCATGCAAGCTTCCTCATGGTGTTCCAGCAACCTGCACTCCACGTGCCATCCTGAAGCCCCTCAACGCATGCAAGCCTCTTCCCAGAAGCTCCTACTCGGCCGGTCCACTGCACCAGCCCCCACAAAGATCTCAAAGCTGCTCTTTCTCTTTCCATTAGTATAATATTAATTTAATTGTTTAAGATTAGTTAGTTATTGTTTAATGTTTCATGACATTTTCTTAGTTATTCGTTTATTTAGTTAGGGTGAATTATTGGTTTACACAATTAAACAATAGTTTTTTTTTTTTTTGTTATAATTTTCTTAGTTGTGTTCAATTTAGAAGTTTTGTTACTTTTATAATATTTTGTTAATCTCTCTCTCCTCAATTTTAAATATGGCGATATTTGCGCTTTTAATTAGTTTAGTTAAATTTGTAAACTTAGTTTAATTTAATTAGATAGTTAATTAACCAATTCAAATTTCCAATTTTTTTTTAGATAATTAAAATCTAAAGTTTTCAAAATTAAAATCTTAACTCCCTGTGGTTCGACTCGGACTCACCACTATCAATTTCCAAAATTTGATTTGAATGAGCCGGATAAATTTAGATTGAACGTTTTCATGTGCTTAACGACGCACAATTCGAAACGATCAGGGGAGGAACAACTAAATATTGTTTCTGATTGGGCTGAGTGTCAGACTTAGGATGGGAATTGGGTGTCCTGGTTGGCTGTGCTAGCATACTGACCTGTTCATTGATGGTGACTCCTTCTGTGGTAGGAGTCGGTATGACTTTCTTGTTCCTATTTCTGTTCTCAAAGAACGAAGGCAGAGTGGAGTCTCGGATTTAGGACTGAACTACCCTAGCTCGGTTATACAGCTGAGCGAATGTTTGAAGTTCGCTAAGCATGAGAATAGCTCGGAGCTGAGGGGTAGCGTTGTTAACGAGCATAATGACCACTTGTGCTTCAGGGATGACAACCTCTGCTCTAGAAGCCATAGCTCTCCACCTATTAGCAAAGTGAGTGAAGTCTTCATCGGACTTCATTTTTTCCATTACAAGGTCAAACAAGGTAGGGGGCAAGGCTGCCATGTGGTTGAAGTGGGTAATGAATCTTTCAGAGACTATGTCAAAGTTGATTAGGTCAGTGGCTGGTAGAGAAGAAAACCATCTCAAGGCCTCTCTTTCGAGAGATTTCTGAAAGAGGTGGACAAGGAGGACTCTATCGAAGAGCCACTAGTGGGAATCCATGAGAAACCTATATAAGTGATGGTGTGGGTCAGTAGTACCATCGCACTTCCTGTACTTAGGTACTTTGAATCCTGGTGGAAGTAGGCCAGAGGGAGCTTACAGTAGCTCAAAAGAGAATGAGGTTGCCTAAGACTGAGATTTTCGGCCATGAGTTGCTGCACACAAGTCTCAACCTCATTCTTATAGATGAACTCCTCTTGCTTGGGAGGTGTGACCTGGTTAATGATATTAGATGAGATTGTTTGAGCTGGCATTGTTTGATTTGCCTGGGGTCGACTAGAAGATCCTTGGAATTGAGTTTTCCGAGGAGTGGCATCCTGAATTTTGCCATAGGAGACCAACTGGATAAGTTGATTCGAAGTATAACGTGATAACACAGCAATAAGTTCCGGATCTTCTCCAGGATTTTGGAATGTTCTACTTGAAATTACTGGCTCATCTTCTCCCTGTGAGGTAGAAGATTCATCAGAATCTTTCCTCAGAAGTCCTTCTTTAAATGCTTGGAGCATACCTATGAAGGTTTGTTGTGGATCTTCTTCAATCTCGAAGAGAGGGTTGTATATAACATTGTTACCAAGCTCATCCATGTCATCATACACAGTGTTAACATACATTCAGTTCATCATGAAACACAGATCCTAAATGATTTTATATTTCACTTGAGAGGTTAACAGTGTATTATGAGTGTTGATTCCTAACAAATCAAGTTTAAACCCTTAACGACCCTAAACTTTTCTTTCAAAACTTGTTCCACCAAAGTTTAGTTAGGTGTCTTAAATTTTGGAATAACTCTCTCAGTGACACCTATAGGTGGATGATTGTGAATGGAAAGGCTTAATTAATTCCTCACACAAACCTGGGGTTCCTATCAGGTTGTTTCAGGTACAACCTGCTCGGCGGCCAAGTGGGAATCCCTGGCTCGGAGAGACTCACGGAGGCTCCCAACAGAATAAGACTAATCACACCCGAGTGGGAATCCTCATGTGGAGAGTCAAATACTGTGGGAGAGGTGACTAGAGGTGTGATGCCGGCTTTTCCTTTAAACCCCCGTGGAGAATACCCGAAAAACCCAGAAACTTAACAACCAACGGGTCAAAACATACAATGAATCAACAAAATAGGCAGCAACAACATACATGAACAGCTAACAAGATAGCTATCAAAGTAGGGAGGACGGCCAGGGGCTTGGCCATCAAAGGCAGAGGACGGCCAAGCGGTTGGCCGTCAAGTAGAGGAGGATGGCCTAGGGGCCCGCCGTCTAATAGAGTGGACGGCCTGTGTGTTGGCCGTCCAATGAAGAGGACGGCCAGGGTACTGGCCGTCCAGGGGCGTCGACGGCCAGGCAAGTGGCCGTCCAAGATGTTGGACGGCCAACTGCTTGGCCGTTTGGCGGCTTGAACGGCCTAACAATAGGCCGTCCGGATCAAAATAAAATATATCAGGGCCTTACCTTCTTAGCTTTGATCGCGATGCGTGCAGCGGGCTATAGACGTCCCACCGTGATCGCCAGAGGGCTGTAGGCGCCCGGAACGTCCCCCGCCGCTGCTGCGGGCTTCGTGCGAGGGCTTCTCCGTTCGTCTTAGCACTGCGGCGATTTGGAAGGATTAGGATTCAAAGTGTGTGATCGCCAGGAGCATTACCTCGCGGTCCCTATGCTCCGCAGGATGGTGAGAGTGATCGCGTTCTGATGGAGCGGGAGACGATACATTCCTCTTCTCTTCCTCCGGCCGGCCAGAGGAGGAGAGCTCGGCAGTCTGTACGCAGAAATGCGGTAAGGGTCCCTGAAAGGAAAAGACAAGACAAAAGAAGAAGATAACCCGATTAGGACTGTGATATGTAGAATCTATTCATGCAAATATAGAAATAAACTAAAATTGAAAGGGGACGCACCGGATGAGTGCTTGGGGAGGGAAGGTAACCATATGTTATGGCCACCCACCTCCCATTTTTTTTGTTTAAAACCTTTGCGGGGTGAGAGTTGCTAGGTCATCCTAACATGCATGCATGCAGATGGTGGTGCTCGTGTGTGAAAAGTGAAGTGATGTGTTAAAAGAAAAAAGAGTAAAAAGAAGGAGATGATGTTACGGAGTGAATGGAGAGTGGGAATGCAATGAAATGGAAAGGAGAAAAATAAGGGGAGAGTTAAGAGAACAAGCCCATTTGGAATGTGGAAGATCCTCGGCTTGTCGACTGCCAAGGCTTTCTCCCGCTCGAAGTTCTTCCGGAAGCTTTCCAACTCCTTGCCAACCCAACCTCTTCTCTAACCTCTCTAGCCTCTCTCTCTAACCTTCCTAACTCTCCTTCTCGAAGGGACATAGAGGGTTTAAATAGGTGAAGGGAAAATAGGAATAAATTGGAGTCTAAATCCCCGTAAATCATCAAAGAGCCAATAGGGAGAGGTCAAGACTCAGAGGTTGTGCGCACGGCAGTCACCGGAGTGGGCAATGATCGGAGTAGTGGGGATGAGGGTGGCGAGTGGAGGAGATCGTGGGAAGACGAGGTCAAGATGGAAGTTAGGGGAGTGGACGGCCAACCATCTTGCCTTCCAATCCTATGGAAGGCCAGGTAGCTGGCCTTCCACGAAGAGGTGGAAGGCAGCCCGGTTGGCCTTCGAAGCATGGTGGAAGGCAAGGGGTGGCCTTCGAAGGGTGGTGGAAGGCGGATAGGTTGGCCTTCGAAGGGTGGTGGAAGGCAGACAGGTTGGCCTTCCACGAAAAGGAGGCTAAAGTCGAGATTTGTTAATGGGCCTAGTTATTAGTGGGCTGAAGGATGAGATGGCTGAGATGAGGGGTTTGGTAGTGATGGGCTAATGATGGATGGGGTTCATGACCAAAGGGGGGTCCAAAATCGGTGTCTACACCTGACCATATATATTGAGTTTGAGAGAAGGGGGCAGATCCCCTCGAGTCTGTGCCGGTTCGGTTCACTTTTGCTTCGAACAGGTTCGTGTATGTGAAGTTTGAAAGAGGGGGGCATATGCCCTTGAGTCTACACCGGTTCCGTCCGGTTCGGGCCTTGGACCGGGCATGGCTTCAAAAACTGGCCCGGTCGGTTATAAAAAGGGAAGGGGGCGGGATTCCTTTTGCTGTTGCGCTGGGGGATTCCGAGCGCCAGTCCGCCTCTTCTTCTTCTTCCTCTTGCCATCGCCGGTGGACGAAGACGCTGCAGCCGTGGGAGCCAGCCGTTGCCTCCGCAGCTCACTGCCGCTGAGCCCTTCCTCTTCTTCGTTCTTGCCTATGACTGAAGCCACACGGGTCTTCGGGGGGTGCCACCGCCGCTGAGCCCTTCCTCTTCTTCGTTCTTGCCTATGACTGAAGCCACACGGGTCTTCGGGGGGTGCCACCGCCGCTGTCTGCGCGTTGGCCTTCCGCCGCTTGGGGGGGGAGGGTGCCGTTTGCTTGGCACGCCGGTCGCTTTCTTTCCCCCTTGCTGGTGACAAATGCTGCAACCCTGCTGGGGAGCTTTATCGCCATTGCCTGTGGGTGTGAAGGCCGTCAGGTTAAGAACCACAAGCCATGCTTCCCTACTTCTTCTTCGTTGGCTGCATCGCAGGGACTTGAGGTGAGCACCGCTGCTGTTGGAGAAGAGGTGCTGTCACACCAGGATTTTTCAGGTAAGAGGCGAAGCCTTTCTTTGGTTTTTTGGCCGGTGGGACTGGTTGTGTGTCGTTGGCCACCATGGATTTGGGCATGGGGATAATGAAGGAGGTCTCCTTTGCACTTGTATCATCTTCTAACATTTTCTTTGTCTTTTCCTTGCAGGAAACCGACTCTGAGCTCGTCGATCTACAGTAGGCTCAGACTCATTACTGTAGCAATTGCAGGTCGGGTGGATCAGCATCCTGCTGTTTGACTTTGGCAGTTCCCATGGGAGCAATCCCTGGGGCTGCGGCTTCAGTGCCTAGTCCCGGTTGTAGCTCGGCTCTCGGGAATTGGGTCACTGGAATGCCATTTCTACACCCCTCTGTCTTTGACATGGGTCTTCTTCTTATCGGGGCATCTCGGTCTGTCCTGGATGGCTCTCAATAAAATTTTAACAGCCCTCTGTTAAGGGGAGATGCTGTCGAAATTTCGACAGAATTTTCTTTTCGAGGAGGGCTTTTTTGCATTTGATTTTGACTTGTTGTCTCTTCTTTTTCAGTATAATGGACAAAGCTGTGATGCCCGAGACTGTCTCTGAAGATGTGCTAGTTTCTCCAACAGGATCTTATGAACAGACTCCTATGATGGCTTAAGAGAGTGGGCCTGTGATAAGTCCCTTTTACTTGACCCCTGCAGTAGGCATCGATGAGGACAGTGAACTACTGCAATTTTTTGAGGTTGTTGTCTTGGACCATCCCTTTGCCGATGAATCAGATGGCAAGGTTGATGAGAGCAGACTTGTCTTTTCAGAAGGATTCTATAAATATAGACAGGACAAAGATTATCCAGTTCACTTTCCGAGTGATCAACATTTGTACAACTTCTTGCTTGACTTCAAAGTCAATGAAGTGCGTTCTGAAAGGAGGGCTTTTTATGCCGAGGATGCCATTTTGAAATTTCGAGACAACCTGAGGGGAACTGTAACCAGTGGCGAATCTTTGTTCAAGCCGGGTTATGCTAGAGACATGTTCATGCCCAGTGGGACTAATATCATGCGTCCTCAGGACGGCATTCTGACCCGCTCACCTTAATTTATTCCTGCCAAGTGGGGCTATGACAGAGGTATTCCAGACTCGAAACGGATGCGGCATGGGCTATTTCTTTCTCCATGTAAATGGGGCTTCAGAGAAGTGCCATTGGTTTGTTACTGTTTAGCCATGAGGTTTAGATTGAAGGCAGCAATGGGCTGGTTTGGCGACTTTAAGCTTAAATCCGGCCACAATTTCAGAGAATATTTTGTAGAATATACTAATTATGTCTTGAAACATTACTATGATTTGCTGAGCCGAGTGGATCTTCTTGGTAGTGTGTATGCCACTCGATTCTGATACCCGATCTTTAAAGGCCTTTGCTGTGGCATGATCGAGGTATTCATGAAGGAGTTCAATACCTTTTATACTCTGGAAGGAGAGACATCTCTGGATTTATGGAGTTTACATCAGCTTTCTAGCTTGCCCATTGACGGAGAGCCTTATGAAGAAATATGCCATCCCGACATTGTCAAGGACAAAATAGATGGCAAGGGCCGTTATGCAACCTGGAGGTCTTACAGATTCCTCCTCAAGGCTTACATGATTTTGGCTTTTGGTTAAGAATCTATGAAAAAGAGATCTTGCAGAGAGAGGACACGGGTCCGCGGAGTTGTCTGGCTCCGTTTCTTTCATAATGTTGACATTCGATATACAGACTTTCCTGGGTTGGTGAGACTCCAGTCTTTATGGGGCAGACAGTTAGGCACCGAAAGGGATATCCTGATATCATCTTTGAGGAACACAAGAAAGATGCCAATCCCTTGGACTTGGATAGGAATACCCATCTGGCAGCATACTTGGCCTACTGGCTTTCGAATTTTGCTATTCCTCAGGGGGATGAGGGAGTAATTCGTCCTGAGACTCTTTATGGAGCTTGTGAACTAGCTTGGGGAATTAAACTGTCTCTAGCTCCAGTTACTCTATGCCTGATTCTCAAAACTCTTGGCCAAGTGGTTGAGCAGGAGAAACCACGAGAATTTAATGTTGTGGGTCCCATTCATTTCTTCAATGCCTGGGTGGCTTCTATTTTTTCAAAATCTGCCCCGAAGAGCCTGGCTTCCCCTCGTATATTTCCACGCATGATTGAATATGCAAGTGTTGATGGAGGGGATACCCATAACAACTATATGAAATTAGCAGTATCTTAACTGACACCAGGCGAAAAACTGAAGGGGACTTATGTTTTTGGAAGCATACTGCCAATTTTCGTCCTCCAGTGAGCCCCTTTAAAGTATTTGCTGAGGGTAATCCTGTTGAGTTCACCCATTCTCAGACCAAGCAGCTACTGAAAAAATATGCATTGGATAGTCAGATTAGATCATGGCTTCTATCCATCAGACCTAGTGTCTTGGTATACCGGAAGGGATCTGTAGTTCATTTAGAACCCTATTATCTTTTCCGTTTTGGCCGGAATTTTGGATACGATCAGTGCATTCCTTCTTGTGATCACGTATTTCAGCTTCCTGACCACCATCTTTTGGGCTCCAACGGACTGCAGAGGGCCCGTGAATGGTGGGATTATTTCCACCGATTTGAAAATGTTTCTTTCAGAATTCCTTCTGCTGTCCATGTTACTTGAGGATCCATGATGTTGTTTATAACTGAACTTTGTACTTGGGAAGGGTATTTTCTTTTTGCTTTTCCACGTAAACTGGGATGGAAGTTATTCCTTGTAAACTTTCGGCACATTATAAAGAGAATTTTGTATCATATCCCCCTTTCAATGAAAGCCATGCTTGAATTTTTTTTTTTATTCACTTTACCGACCCAAGTGCCCTTTCGGGTTTTCACTGGAGTCGGCCCCCTCTTGCTTTTGCCCGTGCGCCCTTTCGGGTTTTCACACGGTGGGGTTTCCGATTTTGCCTGTAGCGCCCTTTCAGATTTTCACCACAGCCGGGTATATAGCCCTTGTTTCCCTTAACCGCAGAAGGTACGATCAAGTCCGGCGAGGCATCTATATTTTTTAAGCCCCTAACGGGCTTAAAGGCTTTTGGTCATGATAAATAGGGGTGATTTTAAATGGATGAACCCTAACTACCATAGCAGACTCATAGGTTTGTAGCCGAGGTAGATAGGGAGTACGGAGTACTCTTCTCAGAGACCCAGTAATTTCGGGGATGGCGGAGTCACGAGGAATCCAGGCCATCTGCCAGTGCGACGTAGTCGTTGAAGACCCCGGTCGACTTACTTTGCTTTGATTTGAATTTGTTTGATTGGTGACGGAGTACTCCTCTCGGAGACCCAGTCTTTCGGGGATGACGGAGTCACGAAGGACCCAGGCCATCCACCGGTGCGACGTAGTCGTTGAAGACCCTGGTCGACTTACTTTGCTTTGATTTGACTTTGCTTGATTGGTGACGGAGTACTCCTCTCGGAGACCTGGTCTTTCGGGGATGACGGAGTCACGAAGGACCCAAACCAGCCACCGGTGCGACGTAATCGTTAAAGACCCCGGTCGACTTACTTTGCTTTGCTTTTGCTTGCACTTCGATTTGACCTTGGGCTTAAAATTGAGTGGCGGTGCTGAATGCACCAGGCCACCTTCTTTGTTTCGAACTTGCTTTGAACTTGGGCAGTAGAGTCTAGTAGGATCCATGCCAGCTTGTATTTGAATCTTGAACTTGAATTTAAGCTTGGATTTGTGCAGCGGGTCTTGTTGACCTAGGCCGATTTGAATTTGAGCTTGAATGGCAGGGTCGAATGAGCCCAAGCTATCTTTCTTGTTTTATGCTTGGATGGCGGAATCCAGTAGGACACATGCCAATTTGCATTTGGATTTGATTTTGAACTTGAGCGGCAGAGTCTTGCTGACTTGGGCTGATTTGCATTTGAACTTGAGCCTGGATTTAGGCTTGGTTTTTTGCATTTGAACTTCAATTGGAGCTCTGAATTTGTACTTTGAATGGCGGGATCAAATGAACCCAGGCCATTCTCTTGCTTTCAACCTTGCTTTACTCTTGGATTTTGAACTTGAATTTGAGCTTGAACTTGGATTTACGCAGCGGATCCTATTGATCCAGGCTGCTTCATACTTGGATTTAAGCTTGGTTTGGAGCTTGAACTTGAATTTTGAACTTGAGTTTAAGCTTGAATTTGAGCTCAAATTTGAATAGGAGCTTTGAATTTAATCGGCGAGTCCTATCGACCTAGGCCTATCTAAACTTGAATTTGAGCTTTGAATGGAGGGGTTGAATAAACCCGGACCATCTTCTTTGTTTTGACCTTGGATGGCGGAATCAAATGAAACCGGGCCATCTTTTTGCTTTATACTTGGATTTTGATCTTGAATTTAAACAACGGATCTTGTTGACCCAGGCTGACTTATCTTGAATTTGTGCTTGCTCTTTGGCTGGAGCTTTGAACTTGCATTTGAGCTTGCATTTTGAGCTCGAGCTTGATTTGAAGCTTTGAATTTGAACTTGAATTTGATCTTGAATTTAGGCGGCGGGTCTTCTCGACTCAAGCCGATTTGAACTTGGGCTTGGATTTAAACTTGAATTTTTAACTTGAGCTTCAATTTAAGTGGCGGGTCTTGTTGACTCAAGCCAATTTGCTTTTGAACTTCAGCTTGCCCTTCAGGCGGAGCTCTGGGTTTGTATTCGAATTTGAATTTTTCTCCTAAGCTGACGCTTTGGATCTTGAACTTTGAACTTGAATTCTGCATTTGATTTTATGCTCAAGTTTGAACTGGAGCTTTGAACTTGAGTGGCTGAGACTTGCTGACCCAGGCCAGTTTATACTTGACTTTGAGCTTGTATTTGAATTTGTTCTTGAATTTGAGCTTGGATTTGAATTTGGACTTGAATGGCAAGGTCCAACAGGACTCGAGCCATCTTCTCTATTTCTTTGTAGCTTCTTGCCTCTTGTTCATTGAAGAGACAAGGTTGCAATACATATGCATGTTTATATCAAACAATTTCAGAATCGGAAAACATCATCGATTCAGATTAATTTGATTGAAAACTTCGCCCGGTTATAAAATGAGAAGCGGGAAATGATCTATACTCCCTCCGCACCGGGTTTGCCTCAGCACCATTGCCCAACTAGCGGGATAGTCGTGCCAACTTTTTTTTCTTTTTCTTTCTTTTTCAATGGCATTTCGTCATTGGCAACCCATGAGGTGCTTTGGGGCGGCTTCGTAAAGCCTTTTGGAGCCTCTTCAATATCCTTGGCTCATATAGGCAGGTTAATTTTACCATGCCATTTTAAGATTTATAGTCTCGGGGAAATACATCTCAAGAACTGGATGATTTCTTTTGACTATCTTCATGGTGATCATATTCACACCGTAGACAGTGCTTCATATATTTTTTCAACCTTCGCTTGGAAAGCATAGAGGTGGCGCATGACAGCACTTCATATGTTTGCCATTTAAGGGAGGAAACTGCACTTCTCACTTATGATTGGTAAGGGTGTATGCTCCTCCTTTATAAACAGTTTTGACGACATAGGGGCCGATTCAATTACTGGTCAACTTCCCTTTTATATTTGACACCATAACTTTTCTTCTTTTGACCATAACTAGGTCTCCTTTCTTAAAGGTTCTTTCTTTGACTAGTTTATCAAATGCTCGAGCCATGCGAGCTTGATATATCTGGATATTTTGTTGGGATCGAAGTATGTCGCCTTCCAAGGCTAATAACTCATCGAGCCACCTTTCTGCATTTGATTGATTTCCTTTGATAAGCCCCTGCTCTAAGGCAATGCGCAAAGAGGGGACTTCTAATTCAATTGGTACGACTGCCTCTGACCCATATACTAAGGAATAGGGAGAACAGCCTATTGGAGTTTTTTATATGGTTCTATAAGCCCATAATGCTTCATACATTCTTTCTTCCCAATCTTTCTTAGTTGAATTTACTGTCTTTGCTAGAAGGTTGCATAGAGTCTTGTTAAAGGCTTCTGCTAACCCATTGGCTTGTGGATTGTAGACTGTGGAAGTCCTCCAATCAATTTTGAATTTCGCAGCTAGCTTGTAGATGATTTGATTTTGGAAGCATGTTCCATTATCTGAGATGATCCGACTGGGTGCACCATATCGGAACAACATATTTTGGCGGAGGAACCTTTCAACGGCTGCCCTGGTGACTTCTCTTAATGCTACTGCTTCGGCCCATCTGGAAAAATAATCCGTGGCGGCCAGAATATATTTAGCACCTCTTGAGGAGGGTATGAATGGACCGACAACGTCCATGCCCCATTCGGCAAAAGGCCATGATGGTGCTATAGGGTGCAAGGGAACTGGAGGTTTTCTTGGAATTAGGCCATGTTCCTGGCATTTGTGACATGATTTGGCATATTGCGCACAATCATCGAACATTGTGGGCCAGTAGTAGCCCAATTGTTTGAGTTTATTTTTCATCATGGGGCCAGACTGGTGAGCACCACAGACCCCGGCATGTATTTCCCTCAAGGCTTCAGTTATCTCTTTTGGTGATAGGCATCTAAGGAGAACTTTTCTCTTGCCATCATATGTCACTCGAAAGAGAGTGTCTCCTTTGTATTCATGTGAATCCTTAATACGGATCAGTTTGACACGCTTGATTTGGGTGCTTGGCAATATTTTATGCTTAAACCAGTCGAGAAGCATTTCCCTCTAATTAGGCTTATCGGCTTCTTCCACTGCACATATTTCTGTTTGCATTTCTGTTTCTTCTCCCAACACGGTTGGTAACAATCTTCTGTTCTTGACCCATATTTCAAGGGATCCCTCTGGCGGCAGAGCTAGAGAACTTGCTAATTTAGCCAGAGCATCAGCTTGAGCATTTGAACTGCGGTTGATATGGTTGATTTCAAAGAATAGAATCTTTGTATCATCTTGAGGGTCCTTTTGTGATAAGGAATCAACTCGGGCTTTTTGACATCATATATTCCTTGGACTTGGTATATAATCAACATTGAGTCTCCATGGACTTGAATAATTTGAATGCCCATATCTAGAGCAACTTCCAGGCCAACTATCAAAGCTTCGTATTCAGCTTCATTGTTGGTGCATGGCTTAGTTAAGGAGCACGAGGTATGCAGAACCTTGCCTTCTGGAGATATTAGGACAATGCTTGCCCCAGCCTTTGTAGTGAATGTACCATCTTGTGCAATTGCTGAACGGGAGGTCCCGTCAAAATATAGCTGCCATATCTTTTGTTCTGTATGGTTAGCTTCTAATATTTCTTCATCTGGCAGGTCGGTAACCAACGGTGAATCTTCTGGCACTGGATGTGCTGCAAAGAAGTCTGCAATGGCTTGACCTTTGATGGCTTTTCTGAGAAATATATTTGATGTCGAACTCCATAAGGAGGACTGCCCATTTGCCCAAAAGACCTTTCAAGGCTGGTCGATTGAGGATATATTTGAGAGGATCAGCCCTAGAGATGAGCTGGATTCCATGTGATAGCATATGCCTGAGTCTTTTAGCTGCAAAGACCAGGGCTAAGTATATCTTTTCGATAGGTGAGTACCAGAGTTCAGCCCCGATCAGCCTTCTTCTTAAGTACTATAGTGCTTGCTCTTTGCCTTCTTCATTGTCTTGTGCCAGCATTGCCCCCAGAGAAGTCTCCTGAGTAGCGATATATAAGATTAATGACTGGCCTTTGATAGGTGCCCCCCAGCACGGGTGGCGATGCAAGGTATTGCTTGATTTTCCCAAGCATATTTTGACATTCAGCATCCCATATGAATGGGGCATCTTTCTTCATTAATTTAGAGAAGGGTTCACACCGTCCGACTAGGTTGGATATGAACCTTCGAATGTATGCGAGCCGTCCCTGAAGGGATTGCAGCTCTTTGAGATTCTTCAGCGGCGAAAGCTCCTGGATAGCTTTGATTTTGGCTAGGTCTATTTCAATGCCCCTGTATCTGACAATAAAGCCCAGAAATTTGCCACTTGAAACCCCGAAGGCGCACTTCATGGGGTTCATTTTCAAATTGTATTGCCTCAGCCTTTCAAATATGGTGTAGAGATCTTACATATGATCTTCCTTTTTCTTGGTTTTGACAACTTGGTCATCAATATTACATTCAACTTGTTGATGAAGAAATTCATCAAATATCTTGGTCAGTGTTCTTTGGCATGTTGCACCGGCGTTCTTAAGGCCGAAGGGCATTCTTTTGTAGTGGAAGATTCCTTTAGGAGTTCTAAAGGCAGTATGGATCTTATCCTTGTCAGCCATCCATATTTGATTATATCCTGATGATCTATCCATAAAAGACAAAGCTTTATGTCCTGTGGTGGCATCGACCATGATTTCTGTAACAGGCACTGGGAAGTCATCCTTTTGGCATGCCTTGTTTAGATCTTTGAAGTCTACACAAATTCTGATATGTCCATTCTTCTTTTTGACTGGAACAATATTTGCTAGCCATGTTGTATATTGATTTTCTTGTAAGAAGCCAACATCAATTAACTTGTCGACTTCAGTATTGATTTTGTTTATCAGCTCCGGCCTCATTCTTCTTGGGGCTTGTTTGATTGGCTCGATGGCTGGATCAATGGCTAGCTCATGTTGAGCTACTTCTGGATCTAACCCAGGCATTTCTTTATAGGACCAGGCAAAACAATCCCAAAATTCCTTCAACAGTGAAATATATGCTTGCTATTGTTCTTGACTAAGCAATGCACTTATATATGTTGGTCTTGGGTCTTCCTCATAGTCCAAATTGATTTCCAGGAGTTCATCAACCGTGGCTTGTCCTCCATCTTCAAGTTCTGGAGGTGCTGGCTGGAGCTCCATTAGATCTTCTTCATTTACTTCTTCTTCAATTTCTATTTCAATTTCGTTGACTTCTTGGTCAATTCCATTTGATTGATTTGCTGTGAAAATATTTGGGGAAGGATCTGGCTATTGATTTTCTATAAGCTGAGTGAGCTCAACTACCCTTTGACCTGTGTTAACATGAGGTTCAGGGGTGATAGGTGGATTTTCTTGTTCTTCTGGTATATTCTGAACCATATTGAAATTTGGGATATCACTTTCTTTGATTTCTGCGATTTGGATGTCTTCTTCTTCAAGATGTTTCTAGCATTGACATGCCGGAATAGGAGATTGATCAGCTTCTGGTTGGCTTTCTTGAATAGACTGACCCGTGGACTGCTCTTCATCATAGTCATCATATATTGCTTGTACAATTTTTGATATTTCTGGCAAAATAGATGTCATATTTGTTGAGAATTCAAGAGTTTCTTCTTCCGGCAAGGTATATCCTAAGCCTGGATGTTGTGTATATTGCATCAATGCTTTGGACATGTTAGGAGGGTACCATAGCTGTTGAAACCTGCTCCATTCCTTTTTTGTTTGATATAATGAAATTGATTGAGCCTTAGCCAATTCCTCAGTGTGCTTTGTCGTGTCTGGGAGGCCCATAATGTCAACCCATAATTCTTCTTCTATATCGGGAATATAGCAATCTTTGTCTTCAGTAGCCGACTGCTCATCAGCTCTATAAAATACTGTTTTATGTCCATCTTCGTGAGGAACCACGAATTTCTTCAAAGGCTCTACGAGTTGACATTCATACTCTTCCATAGGATGTATTAGTCTGACTAGGACCATGACTTCTATAGAGAGTACATCTTGTTGTTTGGTTGTCTTTGCTGAAGGACTTTTCATAATTGTACCTTCTTTGTCTTCAAGACTGAGAGAGCCGATATTTGGTGGAGGTGGAAACCATTCCTTGTTCCGACTGGTATCAGGCCTTTCTATTTCTTTATCTTATTTTTCCTCTAGGGGTGGAGGTATATAGAGATTGGCATCCATAAGATGGCATTCATGAACCTCAAAAGGCTCGAGATCAGCGAAGACCCGTTGTATTTGTCCTTCCCAAGGAAATTTGATACATTGATGCAATGAGGAGGGCACCACGAAGTATTGATGTATCCATGGCCGCCCAAGCAAAGCTTTGTATGTGGTATCATAATTTATGATATGGAAGAGGACTGTGAAGTGAAAGTCACCAACGACCATTTCAAATTCAGCTGCCCAAATCGGTGTTTCTGACTTCTGGTTGAATCCAGCTATTTTGAAATCTTGGACTCTTCTTAGGTGCATATGAAAATGAAATTTCTAGAAAGTTCTGAGAGGCATGATGCTGACAGCAGAACCTTGATCAACCAGAATTCTATTGACAGATTGTCCATTTATCTTTCCTCTCATGTAGAGTGGCATGTTGTGGTCATTTGTAGGCAGCAACATATCATCTTCAGTGAAGGTAATGGAAGCCATGAATGACTCATAGGGTATTTTTTGAATTTATGCTGCATGAGCTTCATAAATTTGAGGAGTTTTTAAAGCTATAATGAGAGCCTTTTGCAATTCCTCACTGAGTGACAAAACTTTCCACACAGTAAATTTAGATGGCAACCCTTTTAGTAAGCCGATGACTTTCTTTTCTGCTTTTTCATTATCATGAACTTCTAGAGAGACAACCTGAGGGTCTTGTTCTTCAGACGGCTGCTGCTGGACTTGTTTACCTTTCTTTGTAGACTTTTGAACTGTCATAAATTCATATAAAGAGGGTAACACCCTATTTTCTTGATCAGAATTTTCTGGATACAGCCCGAGCGGAGGCAGGATTTGAACATTTCTTTTTGACAAAGGCATGGATTTCATTCCTCTGAATTCTGGTTCTGGGACGACATATGGTATTTCCGCCTGCAGCTGGATAATTTTTTGAGTGGTAGCCAATGGAGGCTTCCGTCCCCACTTTTTGCCAGAGAGGGTGACATGTTGCTCATTTGGAGTTGATGTAGAGCTTTCCATCACTTCCATTTTTGGACCAAGGAAGATTTCTTCCTCCTCATCATCTTCGCTTTCATTTACTGTTGAGATTGTGTTACAAGACATGACAGTGCAAGTACCTTCCTGCTCTTCTTTTTCATTTTCTTGACTATCATTAGTCTTCGGCTTTTTGACTTCATGTTCCCAGAATAGGGCTTCTTCATGTATTTGCTTCATTGTCATATTTTGGAGTTTCTCCCATGGGATATAATGCTTCAGCTTTTTTGACTTTCTTTGAGGCTGTTTGTATTCATCCAGGCTGTCTATTAGCTGTTGCAACTTTGACAGTGGATATTTACCCTTAGGTAGAATTGGTATTGGTGTTTCTCTTTTTATTCTTCTGTTGGTAACCCTCCTTACAGTACGAGGATCTACCCATTTCCATATACTGCTTGCTGGAGCAGGGTAACTTGAACTTGATTGGGATGTCTTCAGCTGAGGGGAGGACACATATTGTTTTTTGCTTGAATTTACGACTTTGACCGGCGCATATAGAGCCATCTTAGACATATCGGATATCATATTATCCAAATTTGGTGGAGGGACAGGTTGAACATATGTCGGCCGTCGTGGAATACCTCCATGAATATATACTTGTGATGATTTTTTCTTGATATGAGATCTTGGCTTCTTTTTGACTGTTTGCCACTGAGATTCTTGGAGTGGTTGAAGTACCAATTGCTCATAGGTGGCTTGTGTGCTTCTTTCTGCAGTTTCTGAAGTTAATGACTAGTAAATAGGAACCATATGATGCACATTTATCGATGCTACATTTGCTTTTGTCCAGGCATGAGGCTGCGGAGGATCGACAAGATGATCTCCCATCTTCAGGACACCTTTCTGAATTAATTTTTCAACTGCATCTTTGAACACATAGCATTCTTCAATAGGATGTCCCATGATTTGGTGATATGGACAATAATTTGGATCATTAGATCTTTTGGCATCTTCTGGCCTCTTCGACTGTGGTAACACAATCTGATTGTATTTTCGTGCCCATTCAAATAGAACATGAATTTTGTCTTTTAGAAAGCTGTATGGCCTGTTCATTCTGTCTCAGAGAGAGGATAAGACTCGGGTTTCTTTCTCTATTGTTGCTCGTTTCGGCCTGCGTGACTGGACCTTTCTTTTGTTGCTCCGTGATGAACGTAGATAAATCTACTGTACTTGACTCACGTAGAGCATTTCTTCTATCAAATTTTCCTTTGTTGTTGCTTGGTTCACTTCTGGATCGGCTCAGAAAACTTTCAACTTCTGATACCACAATATTCAATTTGTCAAAAGACTTGATTTCAATGGCTACCAGTCTTTCAAGGACTTCATTTTTCAGATTACTTTTGCATATCACCACTGCATCTTCTTGACATGGTGGTCTTTTGTATTTCATGCTAAGATTTCTCCACCTAGCAATGAATTTGGAAGCATTTTCACTGTTTTCTTGTTTCACACTATATAGCTCTGCCAGAGTGATCTCTCTCTCCACCATATAAAATCTGTCTTGAAATTGCTTCTGGAGGTCGGCCCACCCAGCAATAGATCCAGGCCGAAGAGAAGAATACCATTCAAATGTGAGTCCAGTTAATGAAGACCCAAAAAATTTCAGCATATAAGATTCATCAGTGGCTAGGTCTCCCACTGCCCCATTATAATATGCCAAGTGTTCTTTTGGGTTTCCTTGGCCATTGAATTTTTCAAACTTGGGCACTTTGGTCATTCCCAGTGGAAGCCTCTTCATAGCATGATGCACCGGATATGGTACCTTATACACATCATATACCGTGCAGGTACCTTCCACTCTTTCTGCCAGCTTCCTATCAATGAGCTATTCTAGCATCAGCTTTTGAGCTACAGCAGGATCTACTGGATTTGGGAAGAAATTAACTCCCTGAACTTGGGAGGCTTGAAATGGCAAATTTGAGATCAAATTGTCTTGCAATATTGTTGCAGGAGTAGCTTGACTATTGGATACTTGAATATATGCAGGTGTTTCATTCATAGGCACAGGCCTAGATGACTGCATGGATATATTTAGAAGATTTTGAGACGGAGGAGGCGGAACTGGAGGGTTAGCCACCCGAGGATAAGAGGAAGTTGAAGTACCTCCTTCTTTACCAGCCCATCCTACCCCCTGTATTTGGGCATCTTTTTCTTTCAATTGCTTTTTCAACAACTGAATTTCTTGCAATAACAACTGAGTTATGCTTGGTTCTGCTTCTTTTTGCTGATTAATTTGCTGTGGAAGTTGCTGCTCTGCTGGTGCAGAAAGAGCTTCTCCTGATGTTTCAATGACATTTGCAGATAGCTCTGCTTCCTCATCAATGTTTTCCAATATGGTAGGAAAATTTTGGGCAACTAGGGTTGTCGCTTGCATTCTTCGGGTAACTAGACCCGGCCTTGAGGCTATATCTCTGATTTCTTTTGGATCTTCAGGGAGTACCCCATAGTTGTTGATAGTATGACATGAATAAATCATCAAGCTTCCTTGGGTAAATTCTGCTGATCTCCTTACGGAAGGAGGTTTCGGCTGCAGCCTTCAGAATACATATGTTTTTGAAGGCTTTTTTGACTTTACGTTTTCATATCTTTCTCTTGACTTCTTTCTTTTTGGCAATTCAGCATGAGGAAGCTGCCTTTGAATTGGTTTCCATATTTGCCGCCTTTCTGACTGAAAGATTGGCTTTGATTTTTCTTGTGCATATTGATGTTCTTGATATTTGGGCACCCAGATTTGTTTTGCTGGTGGCTTTTGACAATATTTCGTCCCATAACAATAAGCTGGTTTGGGGTTTCTTTTCTGCTTTTCAGACATCTGAATGTTAGCTTTTCCTTTTTATTTTCTTTCATTTTTCATTCTTTCTCTGTCCATGTCTTCAAAGACCTGGAATGAGTTTTGAACTAGAATATTTGGAACTAGTCGGTCTTTGGAAGTATCAACTTTACTGCCGTCTAGAAAGATCCGCAGTCTCCTAACAAGAATTAATTTTTTGGTCATAGACCATTGTGCAGAGACTGCCTTTGATTTGAGCTGGAGATTTTGACCCTTTCGGATATTTCCCCGATATTGTCTTGAAGATGATGCAACATGACTGTGAACAGTGCAACAGTTGACTATTTGCGCTTGAGGTATATCAGATATAATCTCAGGTTGCATGAAGACTACCCCAAGAAAATTCGGAAAACCAATAGCGGGAGGGAAGCTCTCGAATGCCACAGGTACCGCCAGGTAGCCATAGCGAGCATGGTTCTCGACCACCAAAGGGCCAAAGAAAACTTTCGGTTCCATTGTTGTAATACAACAAAGAGATAATCAATAACTTCAAAGAATGGGTGTTATCCTTATTCTTCCGACAAGAAGATGAAGGGAGGATAGGTCCCACCAGGCATGCCAAAAGAGATTGTCGTACATTTTTTAGGGAAAATGCACTTGATCTTGAATTTCTGATTTAGATTTAGATTTGTGTTTGCGCGCTCTACCTGACTCAGTCAGATGCTTGCGTAGTTCTTCGACCCGATCCCGCTACCCATAAATGGAATAGCGTTAATTACATCCTCCTAAGAGGAAAACCCTTGATTAATCGTCGGAAGATTAGAATAACACCCTTTGAAATGATATAAATAAGATAAGCAAGATTGCATTCGAAAAATGAATGAATTTCAGTTTTTATTTGAGAAGAAAACATATTTTTTAGTTTATAGTTGAGTCTGCGCAGGACTTGATTTATTGATTTTTATTGATGGATAATGATGAGAGACATTTTTTAGTCTTTTTGGATTGATTTATGTGGATGCATTGATGATTTGTTGAATTTTTTATGTTTGGAAGTGAACATGAAGTTGAGTCTACGCAAGGATGCGTAGACTCATTTGTTAACAATGAGAATGCTTGTATTCATTTTTATTTTTGATTTGTGAGAGGAGTGAAAACCTTTTTTATGGTATTTTGATTGAAGGGGATGATATTTTTTATCAAGGGAGTCTAAAAACATTTCTTATTGTGTTTTTTCAGATTTGAAGTAAAGAGACTTTGGATTTGATTTGTAAGGTATGGAATGGTGTTTTTTATGTTTTCTTATTTGATTTGAGTGAAAAATACTTCAAGGATTTATGTTTTTTTAGGTTTTGAATTTACAAATTATGAATGATGAGCAAGATGTGCAAATTCAATTGAAATGAGATTTCTTTTAGGTATTTTTTATGTTTTACAAAGGGGCGAATTTGAGTTTTATTTGATTTCTTGACTTACAGGAAGTTTAGAGTTTTATCTTGGAGATTTTGATTTAATTTTTAAAGGAATTAAGGTTGAAAAGTTTGGATTTTAACAATTGGGGGTTGAGTCTGTGCAGGGTAGCGTAGACTCATTTGTCACAAGCCTATTTTTCAATTTCTTAGGTAATTTCAAGGAAAAAGTAATCATTTTTGTTTGGGTTTTGATTTTTGGGAAACATAGGGTTTATTATTAAGATTTTGATTTGATTTTAGGGGAATTTAATGGCCAAAATACCAAATTTTAAGAATTTAAGGTTGAGTCTGCGCTATAGAGCGCAGACTCATTGTTTATCATAGTGTTTAAACATTTTTTATATTTTTTACGAAAGGATTTTTAAGCTTTTATTTAGGTTTTTGACTTATATAAAGTATAATATTTTTATGTAAATTTTTGAGTTTAATTTGGAGGGAATTTAAGGTCAAAAAGGGCAAATTTGGGATTTCAGGGATGAGTATACGCAGGATAGCGCAGACTCATTTGTCACCAATTTGTTTTGAGTTGTTTTCTGTATTTTTTCAAGAAAAACTTGGTGTTTTTATTTGATTTCCAGATAGATAAGAATAAAATTGATTTTAGAGAGTTTTAGATCATCTTTAAGTGGTCGGCAAGTTGATTTTTTATTTTTTGTGAATATCAGGGTTAAGTCTGCGCCAGGATGCGCAGACTCAAGTTTGAACTGTGAATTTTTTCTTTGTGAGTTATTTTATTGGATTTTTGGTGGGATAACTTAATTTTATGTTTTGTTTGGTGATGATTTACAAATTTGGAGCTGCGGGCATGATTTAGGGGCCTCGGGATTGATGCGCAGACTCAAGTTTAAAGAGGATTTTGAGCAAGATTCTTAAAAAGATGGAATCTCCTGAGGTTGAGGGGAATTCCAAGATTTTCAAAGTGTTTGGGAGGTTCAAATATCAAGGAGTTAAGAAAAAATAGGTTTGAGTCTACGCAAGGGGTGCGCAGACTCAACTGAACTTATGATTTTTGTTTATTTTGAAGGGATTTCGATCCTTTTTGTAAATGGATGTTTATTTAAATGACATGGAGTGTTTGATATATGATTATGAGTGATTTGAGCAATTTAATTTATTGTTTAGTTGATTTTTTCATTTGAAATGAGCTTATGAAAGGTGTGCAGACTCAACTTAAGTTTGGAATTTAGTGTTTATTTAAAATAGAAGATGGCTATCTTAAACCTTTTTTTGAATGAATTAACTTTAATTATTTGAACCATAAATGAGGTTATTAGTCCATGCAAAGCATCTTTGACAGTTTTGAGTTGAGTCTGCGCAAAGGTGCGCAAACTCAAAACAGTGGCGCAGACTCAAGTCTGAAAATTGGTTTTTTGAGTTTCTTGCACAGTTCAAGCTGCAATTAAATCCATCAAGGGGTTAGTTTCAATCATTAAAGTTAGAATATAAAATCCGGAGTGGAGAAAAATAGATTGTACCCCATTCCCAATCGAATTTCCATGGTTATAGGTGCGCAGACTCAAAATCTGAGCATAATTTTAGGTTTACACTTCTTTCAACTTGAAGTGATTCAAGAATCACCACAAATTTGGGGAGGATAACACTGAGAAATCTCAGAAGTTGAGTATGGCTACATAAAGCCTTTTCAAGGACTAGTTCTTCTGTGGATTTCTTCAAATGACATGATTTCTTCATGTTTATCCCATTCTTCTTGGATCACTTTATAAAGCATTGAAAATGCTTAATATAATGATTCCAAGTTGAATTTCAACCTTTCATTAGAAAGCCCAATCAAAGGTTTACGATGTTCATGAAGGATCATGGCATGAAGGGACCCGAAGGACCAACTCCCTTGAAGGGATATGTAATGGCTAATGGACCATAGGGATGGCTATAAAGGAGGGCGTGCCGAGCATCCAACCACTTACCCAAAGGGTACCCTTAATGCCTTTAAGATGTAAGAAAAATCCACAAGAGGTAATCCAAAGCATCTCTACATTTGGGGAGCAAGGAACTCCACTAATTTTCCTAAAGGATCACATGTAGCTATGAACCATGGAGGTGGCTATAAAGGGGGGCGTGCCGAGCATCCAACCACTCACCCAAAGGGTGCCATTAATGCCTTCAAAATGAAAGGGTTATCTACAGGGAAACACCCATTCCATTTCTACATTTAGGGAGCAAGGAACTCCACCAACCCATTGGGACTTCGGGACATATCATCTAAATGAACCCATGAAAATGGGAACATAAGAATGATGTTTTTTGTGTGAGGGCCCTTGATGGGTTACCTAACATGAGATTGTTGGTACCCTTAGATTGGGACATCCTTGAAAAACATCGGAAGAAACTTAAAATCTTAAAACGTATGGCAAAATTTCGGTCTGAAAATTAAGAGCATAACAACCCAAAGTCCAAGCCATTTAGGATCTTCATTGGGCCTCAAAAGGACAGCCCTAGGTCCAAGGAACCTTTGGACAACTTGGGGGAGGATCAAAGAATCACCTCAAGCCCAAAAACAAAGCTGAAAGAGGCGCAGACTCAAAAAACTGCTACTGGCGCTGAGTCTGCGCAGGGAGGCGCAGACTCATGAACAGTAGCCGCAGACTCAACACTGTAGCACCGCAAACCGCAGACTCAGGCTAAAATCTGGATTTTTGGTGAAAAATGGGTTTAAATCTAACCCAAATGATGGAAAATAAAGTATAAAAGATACAAGACCTAAAATATTTATTTAAAATATATTTTAGATGCATTTCTTTAGCAAAATATCATGAAACTTGAATATGAACATTTGGCAAACTTAGGTATATTTTTATCTTTTCTATAGATTTCTCCTTCTTGGCTCCATGTTAGAGGGTTTATACCGAAAGAAGCTCATCCTCAACTAGTGAGGGAACCTCCTTGAGAACCTCTAGGGCCTAATCCCTTAGCCATTAAAGGAAAAAAATCCAAACAAAACCTATTCAGATCCAACATGGAAACAAAAATTCAAACTTTAATATATATGAAACTTAGGAGATTTCTCTTGATGTTTGGCCTTGGGGGAACATCATCCATAGAGGGGATGTGCTCTTAAGGGTCATGGAAGGCCAAGCCACCTTGAAAAAACCCCAAAACCAAAGACAAATAAATGAAAAATCAATTTTTAGGAAATCTGGACAGCAAAGCACATTGCGGGTCATATCTCCATATTTAGGGGTTTCTAAGGCTTGAGGAGACCATTTCTATAAACTAGAAAGGCCCCTCTATCATCCCCACAAGAAAAACACATACCTTATGAGGGAAAAATTAACATAAAAGCAAGATACCAGCAGATTCACAAAACAGACACATGAAATCTGAACTTTGCATTTCATTGCTTTCAATCACCATGGATGAACATCAAGGGGGAGATAGAAGTTTCTATGAATATCAAAATGAAAGAAAAACATTATAAGAAAGAAAGGAGACAGAAATAAACCCCTTCGTCATCCCTACTCTACCTTGGAGAGGGGATGAGAAGGGAGAATGGCTCTTGAAGCCTACAATCTTACTCTCTTCTTCTCTAGCACTCTTTCTTTCTTTTTCTCTTCTTCACTAACTCTTTTTTCTCTCTTGGGATGTAGGAAATGGAGGGGAAGGAGGAGGGAGACGTGCTCCTCCAAGCTCTCTCACTTTTCTTCTTCTCTTTTCTCTTTTTTGGGATTTTTGTCTGCAACTTTTTCTTGTAGAAGATGGGGGTTCTTTTATAGATAAAGTTGGATTACTTTTGGGGGGTAGATTAGGCATCCATTAGCCTTGGATTAGGGATAAGAAACCCCTCTTAAGAGCTCTCCAATGAGGCCACAACACTTGGAGAATCATGATTGACTTATTTTTTTGCTTTTCACCTACCCTCTTCTAGAAGAATCTTGAGGGGGGGGGACCACTTGCTTTTCTTCTTACCCTGCTTTGGACAAATTTGAACATGGGCCAAAGGGGTAAGAATAGGCCATGGGGGGGACCATTTGGGCCCTTTTAAAGGCTGCCACGAAATTAGGCTTTGGCCTTTACTTTTTGGGCCCAAATTGGCCCTATTGGGCTTCTTTTGCTTGTAATAATGGGCCCAGGCCAGCCCCCTTGGATTTCTTCACCTTTTGGGCTGAAAGTAACCCCTTTTTGACTTCTTTGGACGTGCAAGAATGGGCATGATATTGGGTTTTCTCCAGTTTCTCCGGATCGCTCATGCAGCGGAAAATAAAATAAAAACAGCGATCCGTTTTTCCGTTTCGAAAAATCTAAAAACACGATTATCGGATAATCGATTCTCATCGTGTGTGGATTCGAATCCGCAACCGTTCGGCCCCGTCGGTGCGACACCGCAAGCCGCGCAAGCACCCGGCCTCTAGCGAAGTCCATGCGATCCTCCTCGCGACGGATATCCTCACGTTCCTCGTTCTTCGCAGCCCACGAAACCTCCGCCGGTCGCCGCATTGATCGCCGCAACGCGCAGACGATTTCCCGTCGAACGGGATACGGAGAAGCGGCGGAGCAGATCTAGATCTGTCTGGACGCCAGAGGGAGAGAGAAACAAAGGAGGGGCGGCTAGGGTTAGCAGCAGCTTGGCCTGCTCAGCCCGTTCACTATGTTTTATACTAACTGCGCGGTGTTTCATAAAAACCCCCGATTTATATAAAACCCACTTATTTATCCATCGTCTTGAGAATCATTTGCGTGTGACCCTCTAGGCCCAAGTACCAGTCCAGTTAATGGCCCAACAAGCCCAGTGACTCCTCACTGGCTTTATTAATCAATTAATAACCCTTTATTAATTAATTAATCAATCGAATTGATGTCGCACATCGAATTCGACCGGGCCTCCGATTACGTTGGGTGCCAAGCAACACCGCATGAACCCAGAAGGTATTGGGGTTAAGTAACCCACTCTTGGAACCTTTCCGCCGATAGTTACCGCGTGGATATAATCCTTCATTCGTATAATGCTCTCGAGTCAACTCAGGGTATGGCGAGCTGTCAAACCCTAACCGGTCGACTCACTTGGATTGGATGCCGCTGATGAATATCAGAAAACTCCTTTCCCGATATTATCGTCCGCCCTGGCCAGGGACTTCCGCGCATCCTTCCTAGAGCATTCTCTCTCTAAGTACCGAGAGCGAATGATTCCTTATTGACACATAATTCCCTTTGACGGTATTCCGCTGTACCTAATCCTTGGCTTTTTAGAATCCCGTGGCTAGAGATTCGTAAACTAAGGTCAAAGCACAGAAGTCCACCGACAAGGTGTCCTTGGTGTCTCAGGTCCGAGGACCATCCACGCAACTGCAACAATAAAATCAAGCTGGTTGACAATGAGGTACAATACCATCCAGCGATTCAGTCGGATCAGTTCAGTGAACTCATTATCCAATGAGCACTTACAGATTTGCCTTAGTGTCTCCACACAAGTGACTTATGAGGTCAGTCACCCTCATCATATGAGCATGAGTAATCTGTACTAGTCTAACCGTATATCCGATGTCCTTCTCGGATATCCTCCGACTATGAACGATTAAGAATATGTGTGTTTAAGTGATCAGTCTCATTAGTATGATCTCATTATAATCTGATCACTATAGCACATATTCACGGACTTCATTATGAAACGTTAATTAATGCAAGTTACACATAATGAATATTATCTCGTTATATTAATAAATGAACGAGATTTACATAGTCAGATTGGCTTGTAGGCCACCTAAAACTAACAATCTCCCACTTGGACTAAAGCAAATCACCTTTATACAATAAGCCTATAGACTCTAGGTGACGTTCAAACACACTTTGAGCCAACGGCTTTGTCAGTAGATCTGCTACATTATCGAATATGCTTCGATTTCTGATGAGACCGTGGCTCTTTCGCTTGCGCAATCGCTCCATTGTTGTCGCACAACAGCGGAACAGGCTCGGAGATGCTGGGAACTACGCCGAGGTCGGTGATGAATTTCTTCAACCTCATTGCTTCCTTGGCAGCTTCAGCTGTAGCGATGTACTCAGCTTCAGTCGTCGAATCTGCAGTGGTTACTTGCTTGGAACTCTTCGAGCACACTGCGCCTCCGTTCAATGTAAATACGAATCCAGATTTAGACTTGCTATCATCTGGATCTAACTGGAAACTCGAGTCAGTAAAGCCTCGCAGTTTCAAGTCATCTCCTCCATAGACAAGAAATATATCCTTAGTTCTTCTCAAGTACTTAAGGATACATTTCACTGCCTTCCAGTGCTCTTCGCTTGGATCAACTTGAAATCTGCTCATGACACTTAGAGAAAATGCAACATCAGGCAGTGTACATAGCATGGCATACATGATAGATCCTATGGCAGAGGCATAGGGTATTCTATCCATGAATGCCCTCTCATTATGAGTCTTAGGAGACTGCTCCTTTGAGAGACTAATTCCATGTCTCATCGGTATGAGACCTCTCTTGGAATTTTCCATGCCAAACCTTTTGACTATGTCGTCTATGTACAAGGATTGGGTCATTCCAAGCATCCTCTTTGATCTATCTCTATAGATTTGTATTCCCAATATGTAGGATACTTCTCCCAAATCCTTCATGGAGAAGTTTTTCGACAGTCAGATCTTTACTGATGACATCATAGCTACATCATTCCCAATGAGTAGTATGTCATCTACGTAAAGAACTAGGAAAGTGACTGCACTCCCACTGGTCTTCTTGTGCACACAAGGCTCATCTTCATTCTTAATGAAGTCATAAGACTTGACAGTCTCGTCAAATCTTATGTTCCAGCTCCGAGAAGCCTGCTTCAGTCCATAAATGGACCTCTGAAGCTTGCACACTTTATCTAGAGATTCTTTAGATGTGAAACCTTCTGGTTGTATCATATACACCTCTTCCTTAAGGTTACCATTGAGGAAGGCTGTCTTCACATCCATTTGTCAGATCTCGTAATCAAAATGTGCAGCAATGGCGAGTAGAACTCGGATCGACTTTATCATGGCAACTGGTGAGAAAGTCTCGTCATAGTCAATTCCTTGTCTTTGACGATATCCCTTTGCCACCAAGCTTGCCTTACAAGTGTCGATCCGTCCATCAGCACCGATCTTTGTCTTAAAGATCCACTTGCAACCGATGGGTACAATCCCTCGGGTAAGTCCTCCAAGTTCCAAACTTGGTTGTTGTACATGGACTGGATTTATGAGTTCATGGCTTCTCGCCATTTCCTGGATTCTAGGCCTTCTGTAGCCTCCTGGTAGGTTTTAGGATCATCATCCTCATTATATTCCACCTTAGACTCACCTTCAGCGATATGTCCCACATATTGTTCGGGTAGCCTAGGTACTCTACCAGATCTACGAGGCTCATCTGTGTGTACCTGAACAGATTCAGGAACTGATATCTCATCTGATGATAATGTAGCTGTTTGGTGATCTGAAACCTCTTCCAATACTATTTTACTCCTACTGTCGTCCTGGAGAAGGTATTCCTCTTCCAGGAAGATAGCTTTCCTGGCGAAAAACACATTTTATTCACCAGGATGGAAAAAATAGTATCCAAAGGTTTCCTTTAGATATCCCACAAACCTGCATTTATCAATTCGTGATTCCAGCTTGTCTAGATCATGCCTCTTTACATAAGCAGGACAACCCCAGACTTTAACATGTTTAAATTCTAGTTTCCTGCCTTTCCATATCTCATATGGAGTAGAGGCCACAGACTTGCTGGGTACTCTGTTCAGTAGGTATGCTGCTGACTCTAAAGCATACCCCCAGAGGGACACTGGTAATCCCGAAAAGCTCATCATGGATCGCACCATGTCCAAGAAGGTGCGATTCCTCCTTTCTGATACACCATTCATCTGTGGTGTATATGGAGGGGTTAGCTGAGAAAGGATACCATTATCCTTTAAGAATTGTGTGAAATTAGTACTCAAGTATTCTCCTCTTCGATCTGATTGAAGAGCTTTAATACACTTTCCTAACTACTTCTCTACCTCATTCTTGAACTCCTTGAACTTCTCAAATGCTTCCGACTTGTACTTCATTAAGTACACATAGCCGAATCTTGAGAAGTCATCGGTGAACGTGATGAAGTATGAAAAGCCACCTTTGGCTTGGATGGACATGGGACCACATACATCCGAATGTATTAGTTCCAGAATGTCCTTTGCACGTTCTCTATGTCCAGTAAATAGAGATTTTGCCATATTTCCCATAAGGCAGGATTCACATGTTGTAAACGATTCGTAATCGAATGCAGTTAAGTAACCATGCTTGTGCAACTTTTGCAACCTACTTTGGCCAATGTACCCAAGTCTACAATGCCACATGTAGGCCTGGTTCACACAATTCTTGCTCTTCTTAAGAGCTTTATCAATTTGAAGATTGTAATAAGAAACATCTAATAGATATAGACCGTTGACTAAAGATGATGAAGCTATTGTTCTTTATTATGCTAGGAACATAATAACAATCTTCTAATAGTAAGGTGTCTATCGATGGAAGCTTGAGGTTTGTTGTCCCAACAGCAATCGCCACAACTTTTGCGCCGTTTCCTAGCCTTAATTCCACTTCACCTTGTCTCAGCTTGCGCTTACTTGTCAGCATCTCCACATCATGGCAGATATGAGAAGCACATCCGGTATCTAATAGCTAAGATGTGGAATCTCTAACTGATAAGTTGATATCTATCATATATATATCTGAAGCTTCAGACGGCTTCACTCTTCCATGAGCTTTATCGTTAAGGAACTCCTTATAGTTCCTCTTCCAGTGACCATACTACTTATAGTAGAAGCAGTCACCATTCACTACTCTTTTGCCTTTGTCTTTCGATCCTTTATCGTTAGCTGTCATCTCTGCTTCAGGGGCATCCAATGCCGATTCAGCAGGAGGATCAGCTCTAGGGACAAAGTCAATGTGCTTAGATCTGAAGATATTCTTCAGGTTTCTGAACCAATCCGTGTAGATCAGGTAAGTCAAAAGGGCATCAAGTATGCCGCGGAGTGGGTTATTCGATGACATAATTCCCTACAGGGGATAAGTAAAATCTATTTAGCAAATGTTCAATTATTAATTTTAAAACAAGACATGGTCTTTTGTTCAAGTTTAACTCCCACTAATTTTCGACGGACTGTATAACCCCCAGTTATACAGAACGGGAGATGCCTACAGTCTCCTAGTGGGGATTAGAGTCTCAATGACTTGCACTACAGCCTTGTGGATAGAACAACAAACTGTAATACAATCAGAGAGCACCCAACTTATGGGACTTGCAACTCCTTGCAATATCTGATCATAGCTTTGGTCTCCAGATATTTAATGGCCTTGTGGATAGCACAACAAACCACTAATTCTGGTCTAAGCTAACCATCGTTACGCGATGAGCATAGGTTTGCATGCAGCCCTTGTGGATTATTACAACAAAGCTACATGGTTCCTCTACCCCGATCATATAGGCATCTAATGCCATAGCCACAGTTTCTCCTCCCAATTAAGCAGGCCTTGTGGATAGCACAACGAACCTGCCTAAAGTGATTCGAATCCTATGACTATAACAATGGTGGACCACGCGGTAAGTTCTTAACTACTCGCGTTACGGCTTAGAGTTTATTTGAGGGTATTTAGATAACTTTTATCTTGGTCTCTCCTAGGTGATAGTATAAAAATATATCGTATATATTTACTAAATACTATACCTGCTTTGATTCATAATCAAAAGAAAACAATGCATCTCATACATGTCATTAGTGTAGTCATGGATAGCATAGTGGGGTTGACTGGAGCCAACAGTCAAACGCATACACAATCTAACACAACAATTATATTAGATATCCTGCAAACACAAAGGCAAGAGATCTCCATCTTTTCGCCTTCCTGGTTGCAGCAGTGGATCATCCTCGCTCCTTCCTCGGTTGCCTCGATTATATTACACTAATTCTAGAATTACATGTAATTAGAAGAGAGCCTTATAGCGAGTACGAGAGAGAGGGAGGTAGAAATACATTGGAGAATGAGAGAAGGAGAGATACGCAGATCTCTATTTATTAACAATTTAATAAATATCTATCATTCATCCACGATCCACACAAACACATCATTCATCACATGAATAATTAAATAAGTGCATATCTGTGACCACGGTGTGTTTTAAACATCCCATACATGATTCAGCGCATCACTTGGGTAAAATAAAAGAGTTTTCAAAATATATAATTTTGGCTTTCAAAAGCATGGGATCCAATCAAAATTGGTATTTGAATTTCGAAAACTCATTTTATTAACTTAACATACAATTAAATCAAATTTTAAAAGGATTAAACACACATCACATGTGCACACACTCCAAATTAATAATTCCAGATTATTCCATGCAAATTAGAACATTTTTAATAATCTAACAGTTAGATTAAACCCCATTAATAATCTAACAATTAGACTATTTAAAGACTAATCTAACTCTTAGATTAATCCAACAAAGTTAATTAATAATTTAACATTTAAATTAATAATCAACCAAATTAATTATTAACTACTAACCTAACACTTAGATTAGTCAATTAATGTTAATTATTGATTTAACCATTAAACCAATAATTAACACTAACAAATTAATAAGTAATTAATCTAACTATTAGAATAATTAATTAATTAATGTTAATGACTAATTTAACTCTTAAACTAGTAATTAACACAAATTAATTATTAAATACTAATCTAACTCTTAGACTAGTTTATTAATGTTAATCAATAATTTAACTCTTAAATTATCAATTAACATTAAAGCAAATTAATAATGCATAATTAAACCAATTAGATTAGTTAATTAAAATTAATTGTTAAGTTAACACATAAATTAACAATTAATTCAAATTAACTACTAATTACTAATTTAACTCTTAAATTAGCCAATCAAAATTAATCATTAATTTAACACTTAAATTAATAATTAATTCAAATTAATTAACAACGCTTTGTTAATTATAATGATTCATAATCATTAATGCCTAATAAAAGAAAATTGATTAATAATTTAATTTTCAAAACATTTTTGAATTTAAATTAAACTCCAATTTAATTTTAATTAGGCTTATAGGGTTTTTGGGGTTTAAATAGATAAGGGGTTTAATTGAAAAGGGATGAAGGGATTTAGTTGACTCAGCCCATTAGGGTCGAACCCGGGCTGAGTCCCTGGCAGGGCCTGGGTTCGGCCTTTACCTGAGCCATGGGCCTGCCATGGTCCGAACCAGGCAGCCCTGGCTCATGGCTCGGGCTGACAGAGTTAGGCCCGGCCAGGCCCGGTCCGGCCCGCCCAGCAGGCCGGTCCGACCCCCTCCCTTCCCCCCCCGACGAGCCCCCATACAGGAACCCTAATTGCAGGAGTTGCAGGTCCGGCGGCGGGAGGAGTGGCTGGCCGGCGGCGGTGAGCGCCCAGGCGCCGCCAGTCGCCGCCGGCGACGCCCCTGGCGCCGACGACCTGTCCGGCGCCGGTGGGGCAAAGATTCGGCCAGGCCGAACCCATTTACAATGGGATTTTTCTGGTTTTTTCAGGGTTCAAAAACCCAACTTAAGGCTTGATTATGGAGCCCTCCAAGGCCATTCCAGCGCCGATCTTGATGACCGGTGGATAGTGGTGACTATCCTCTATGGATCCGGAGTCTCGGCCGGCCATCCCAACACTTGGGAAGCTCATATGAGGTCGCCGAAAAGCCCCGGTTCATCATCTCATGAAGAACACTACAACACCCCAAATAAAATCCGAAAAATCACAGAAAAATAATCTAATTATTTGTGTTCATCTTATGAACACTATTTCGTCATTTTAATCGGATTAAACGCATGGAATAACTCATCAAAAAATTAATTTGGAGATCGAAACGGGACGAGAAACATTGGAACCTAGCTCTGATACCACTATTGGGTTTTCTCGGGTTTCTCCGGATCGCTCATGCAGCGGAAAATAAAATAAAAACAGCAATCCGTTTTCCCGTTTCGAAAAATCTAAAAACACGATTATTGGATAATCGATTCTTACCGTGTGCGGATTCGAATCCGCAACCGTTCGGTTCCGTCGGTGCGACACCGCAAGCTGCGCAACCGCCCGGCCTCTAGCGAAGTCCACACGATCCTCCTCGCGACGGATATCCTCACGTTCCTCGTTCTTCGCAGGCCACGAAACCTCCGCCGGTCGCCGCAATGATCGCCGCAACGCGCGGACGATTTCCCATCGAACGGGATACTGAGAAGCGGCGGAGCAGATCTGGGTCTGTCTGGACGCCAGAGAGAGAGAGAAACAAAGGAGGGGCGGCTAGGATTAGCAGCAGCTTGGCCTGCTCAGCCTGTTCGCTATGTTTTATACTAACCGCACGATTTTTCATAAAAACCCTCGGTTTATATAAAACCCACTTATTTATCCATCGCCTTGAGAATCATTTGCGTGTGACCCTCTAGGCCCAAGTACCAGTCCAGTTAATGGCCCAACAAGCCCAGTGACTCATCACTAGCTTTATTAATCAATTAATAACCCTTTATTAATTAATTAATCAATCGAATTGATGTCGCACATCGAATTCGACCGGGCCTCCAATCACGTTCGGTGCCAAGCAACACCGCGTAAACTTGGAAGGTATTGGGGTTAAGTAACCCACTCTTGGAACCTTTCCGCCAACAGTTACCGCATGGATATAATCCTTCATTCGTTCAATGCTCTCGAGTCAACTCAGGGTATGGCGAGCTGTCAAACCCTAACCGGTCGACTCACTTGGATTGGATGCCGCTGATGAATATCGGAAAACTTCTTTCCCGATATTATCGTCTGCCCTGGCCAGGGACTTCCGCGCATCCTTCCTAGAGCATTCTCTCTCTAAGTACCGAGAGCGAATGATTCCTTATTGACACACAATTCCCTTTGACGGTATTCCGCTGTACCCAGTCCTTGGCGTTTTAAAATCCCGTGGCTAGAGATTCGTAAACCAAGGTCAAAGCACAAAAGTCCACCGACAAGGTGTCCTTGGTGTCTCAGGTCCGAGGACCATCCACGCAACTGCGACAATAGAATCAAGCTGGTTGACAGTGAGGTACAATACCATCCAGCGATTCAGTCGGATCAATTCAGTGAACTCATTCTCCAATGAGCACCTACAGATTCGCCTTAGTGTCTCCACACAAGTGACTTATGAGATCAGTCACCCTCATCATATGAGCAGGAGTAATCTGTACTAGTCTAACCGGATATCCGATGTCCTTCTCGGATATCCTCCGACTATGAACGATTAAGAATATGTGTGTTTAAGTGATCAGTCTCATTAGTATGATCTCATCATAATCTGATCACTATAGCACATATTCACGGACTTCATTATGAAACGATAAGTAATGCGATTTACACATAATGAATATTACGCCATTATATTAATAAATGAACGAGATTTACATAGTCAGATTGGCTTGTAGGCCACCTAAAACTAACACATTACTGTTGTCCATTAACTTTTCTTCACTTGGGCCTTCTTTGAAAAATTGCTTGGACCTCCTTTGCTTGAGATAATGGGCCCAGTTATGCCATTGGATTTCTTCACCAATTGGGCCCTAGAGTGGCCCCTTTTTTATTCATTTGGCTTGCAAAATTAGGCTTTGCTATTGCCCCTTAAATATTCTTCATTTGGGCCTTCTTGGACAATCTTTGCACAATTGTTTGGACATCTTTTGCTTGAGATAATGGGGCCGGTTGTACTATTGGATTTCTTTATCATTTGGGTCCTAGAATGACCTCTTTTTTTATTCATTTGGCTTGCAAAATAGGCATGACTGCTGCCTATTTACTCTTCTTCAGTTGGACTTTCTTTGAAAAATTGCTTGGACCTTTCTTGCTTAAATTAATAAGCTCGGTTCTTCCTTTCAATTCTCTTTGATTTGGGCCTTCTTTGTTGATCTTTAGGATCTTCTTCTTATTCAATTTTTTGGTGACAACAATCCTCTTACTTGGATAGACCAAGGTAAAGAGGTACTTATGATATGCCTTTTTGAAAGGCTTAATTATTGTTATGAAATCTCTTATTTGGATAGACCAAGATGAAGAGATATTTATGATGTGCCCTTAAGAAAGGAAAGTGGTAAGATTTTAAACGATCTAATCCACATCTGAAAAGGATAAAGGAAAGTCAACTGAGATAGAGAAATAGCAGTTCTCCCACTGCAACCAATATAAGGATACTGGTAACGGCAAAACGAATATGAAACTTGAAAGAAGTTTCATGTATTCTTATTATCAACTTTTGTATGTCTATTGGAGAATTAGCGTATCCAATATGAGATATTGGAAATGATTCTCAGAACTGCGATAGTGTGCAGACTTAGACAGGTAAAAGGAAATCGAGAAAATACAAATGTTGAGTTAGACTCACCAATTGTTCATGATATTCATAGGTTGCTGTCTGACAGTAAATCTTTGTATATATATAGGAGTCTAATATGAAACTGAATAATTGTTATTTAGTTGCATAAGATATCAAGAATTATAAAAGTGAATAACGTTGATTGAGAAGGAACAATAGTTGTTCAAATCAGTCAATGCACTATAGATTCTTGAAGTGACATTTCATGTGATGAATGTTCACAAGTCTCTTATAGAAATGAACTGTGTGAGTCCTGATTATCTATGGTATTGTACACAGGATTGTACAATAAGAAATTATTGATGCTGATGCATATTGATGTAAACAGCTCAAAGGCCAAAGATAATCACTACTATTAACTTACCTTATAGTTTACTCTTGGAATGATTCGACTGTATGTACTTACTGAAGCACAAGACGAATGCATCTGAAAGATTAAGGTATAAGATCAATATCAAGTATTAGAATTTTTTATTTGATCAAAGAAACTAATACTTAGGTATATGATTCACATAAATCATTAAGAGGATAATTGTATCCTCGCTCGATTGATTCTCATTATATATCATAGCAATATGATAGAATGAGGAATTACACCTTATTAAGATATGGTGCAATACATAATAAGATTTGCCTAATTCTTATCCTTGTGAACATGAGTATGAACATTAGATGTCCATACTTTACAGATAGTTCCAAATAAGTCAGTGTATGTCCATATAAGATATGGAAACCAAATAATTCATATGAGATGTAAATTATGAACAAACCTGATTTAAAAGTCAAGTATTACCGTGGTGTGAATTTGTGAATGTCTAAAGAGTTTGGACATTACAATTATTGGCCAGACGATAATGAAATAATTATCATCCTGAAAGTTGTCTTCTGTGAAGAGGAATATGTCCTCAAAGAAGACAGTGGGAGCTGATAAAACTAGAAGATGTTCTAGATTCACAAGTTAACATAATATTATTAGATAATCTTAGTTGTTTGGAACCAGTCGTAACACATCAGAGAACTTCATAGATTTTTGAGATTTTCTCAGTGACTAAAAGGATATGTTTGACATATCTAATTCAGTATGGTGACAGGAGCTCAAAATGGATTATGATCTAAAATCTATGATAATGATGCTTTCTGTAATTACAACTTTGAGATTGATAAGTTGTCAATACTGCCTATCATTATTATGAGATGATGACAGTTGGATATTAAAAGCGCTCTCTCAATGTGATTGAGGTAAAGATGTATATGATACACCTTTAAAGCTTTTAGAATGTCTAGGAAGCAAGTTACGATTTCAAAGATCATTTTGAATCAAACTGAAGCTTCCTAAGTTGTAATAAAAGTTTTGACTCAATGGTCAAATACTATGTGATCGTTAAGAATGATCACGGATTGTGTGTGTTCAGAAAGGACAGTGGGAGTACGGTCGCTTTAGTAATGCTTTGTGATAATAACATCAAAGTCATTAAGAATGACATCAAGATGTTACTATCAGTGAAAGTATTATTAACCATGTTTTCCTCCATCATAAGTTTAGTTATAATATCTCACGTATTGGAAATACAAATCTATTAAGTTAGATCGGTGGGAATATTATATTGACATGTATGTCAAAATATTTGGCATAAATTTTCTAATAAGTCTCAATAGTTGAGACATGGAATTTATTCCTTTAAAGAAAAAGTTCCTTAAATGATATAGGAGTGAAATGCATCATTAAGCACTTGAGAAGTGCCAAGGATGCACTCACATATATGGAGAGGATGATTTGAAACTATGAGTTCACACTGACTCAAATTTCATGTCAAATAATGGATTCAACCTTCTAGAAGAAAGGAATTGATTGGAAGGGTTCCAATCTAGAACTCGATATTAAGATGACGACATAGACAAGTGATAATGTTATTGGAACAGTATGGATGAAAAGTTCATCCCTGAACTAGATGTAGTTCTAAAAGGTTTCTGATAAAATCTCGTTGTTGTAGGACAACAGTGGGAGCGATCAATTTTGTGGTCGAGCCATGGTCTCATCAGAAGTTGGAGAACATTCTGAGGCTCTTTCACAGGTTCAGAGACAAAGGATTAAGAGGAAATAACGTAATGAAAAATATTCTATCTATAGATAATTTAGCAGATCCCTGACCAAGTCTTAGTCACAGAATTTATGTGAGCATCACTTAGATTTGATGGAGATCAAATGTGAAAGTGATTGGCTTGAGTCCAAGTGGGAGATTGATGGATATAGGTGTCCTCTAAGCCAATCATAAGGCACCTATTTCAATCTGGTTCACTAATAAATGCCATTAAATTCATTATGTAGATTAGCATATTTATAATTGCGCATAATGAAGTCCATGAATATGTGCAATAGTCATCAGATTATGATGAGATCATAATAATGAGACTGATGACTTATAAACACATATTCTCAATTGTTCCTAGTCGTAGGATGTTTGAGAAGGACATCAAACATCCGGTTAGACTAGTACAGGTTATTCCAGTTCATATGATGAGGGTGACTGATCTCGTTAGTTACTCGTGTGGAGACACAATGGTAAACCTGTAGGTGCTCATTGGAGAATGAGTTCACTGAACTGATCCGACATGAATCGCTAAATGGTAATTTACCTGACTGTCAATCGGCTTGATTCATCGTCACAGTGGCATGGTTGATCCTTGGACTTGAGACACCAAAGACACCTTGTCGGTGGAATTCTGGACTTTGACCTTGACCTACGAATTCCTATCCACGGGATCTCTAATAGTCAAGGATCGGGTCCAGCGGAAGACCTTCGAAGGTGATTGTGTGTTCAATAAAGGATCGTTCGCTCTCAAGTAACTGGAGAGAGAATGCTCTAGAATAGATCCGCAGGAGTCTCTGTCCAGAGCAAAAACAATATCAGAAAAGATGTTTTCGGATATTGTACAGCGGAGTTTGATTCAAGTGAGTTGACCATCTAGGGTTTGACAGTTGACCATACCCTAGGTTAACTTTAGATCATTGTGCGAACGAAGGATTATAGCCACGTGGTAACTGTGGATGGACAGGTTCCATGAGTGGGTTGTTGAACCCCATTGCCTTCCGGGATCATGCGGTGTTGCTTGGCACCCAACTTGATCAGAAGTCCAACCGAATTTACATGCGATGTTAATTCGGTTAAGTAATTAGTTAATATCTAGATATTAATTAATTACAATAAGTCAATAACTAGTTATTGGACTTAACGGGTTTAAAATCAGACTGGTAAATGGGCTTAGAGGGTCACACGCAATAAGATTCTCAGTCGGTGGTACATAAGTAGGATTTATTTTAACTCGGGAACTTTTGTGAAAAGTCACGCCGACTTAATATATATATACGCGCTGTTCAGAAACTCTGGGCCAAGCTCCAGGATTTTTCGTTGCTGGCCGTCATCCCCTCCTTTCTCTCTCCTCCTCTGGGCGCCCCGCTCGAGGCGTCGGGACTGTCTCCGTCTCCGCCACGCGTGATTCACGAAAGTCGGGAATTCCGGTCGGCGGGTTTTCGGCAATCGTTGCGACCACAGATCTTCAACGAGCGAGCTGACGAGGGAGCGAGGACGAACCACCGCGGAGGATCGCGTGGATACCGCTGGAGGTCGGATGCTTGTGCGGCTTGCGGCATCGCCTCGACGGAACGAGACGGAAGCGGATTCGAATCCGCATACGGTAATCAGATTACGACCTGGTTTTTCGGTTTGAGTTTTTTTGTTCCGAATCGGATTAGCGGGCATCGTGTGGGATTTTCCGCTGCGTTCTTCGCGTCCCGCTCGGATCCCAACACTAGCATCACGGAGGCATTCTGGTACAGTCGCAGGTGGAGAGTAGTGACGTCTACCTTCGGCAGTACCGAGTGCATTACGCTGCGTACCTTCAGCAGCTTCACCCCTTTCACATGAGTGTGATATGATGCTTCTTTTATTTTTATTATTACCTTTATTTATAATGCGTGAATGAATGAAATGACATGTGTGTGTATGTGTAGAATGCGCAAGATGCCACCATTATCACCCTTCGGGCTCGCCTCCGACATGTGGATGCCCAGCTCGAGCAAGTCCAGAAGGAACTCTACGATCTGGTATGTATGCATGAATCATGAATGTTTATTTTATTAATTAAATATTTTGGCGCTTTGACCATTGATAGTGATTTTTCTTGTTACAGCGTGCTGCTTACACGCAGGTTGCCCAGCCTTCTCCATATGCAACCGGAGCTTCCTTTTCCGATGTTGCCCATCACGATGCTGCCCTTGCCGATCTTCGTGAGCAGCTGGCTCGGGCTATTCAGCAGGCCTCTTTAGTGGAGGAGGACCGTGCCTTCTGGGTAAGTCCTCATCTTCAATCTTTCATCATATCAATTATCTTGAACTTGCTTATATTTGACTGACCATGTTTTCTCTTAATTGATAGGTTGTTGAGCTTCAGGAGGCCCTTCAGAGGGCTGGGATGGAGCTAGAGCAAACTCGTGCTGTAGCGGCTCAAGCACAGGCAGACGCTGCCCGTATCAGAACTCTGGAGGAGCAGTTGTTATGGCTCTCCAGCGACGACCTCACCGATGAGCTTACACACCTCCGGTCACGCCTGGAGGTTATTACTGAGGAGAAGGAGTGGGAGCATCAAGAGCGGTAGAGGATTGATGCCGAGGTGACTTCCCTTCGAGTTCAACTTGGGGTCGCCGAGCACGAGAGAAGCAATGTAGAAGAACGCTATCAGTGTGCTCGTCAATGTGCCCAGAAGAAGGGGCTTGGTAGCACCTTTACTGCCAGCATTGATGTCTCCTCGGGCCAGGCCAGGCCGAGCTTGATGGGGCCACCGCCACCACCTTCTAGAGAGCCAGATACGCAGGACGAGGCCCACAGTTAGCTGGACGAGGGTGCGGATGAGAGTCAGCCATAAGGGCTGCTTAATGTATCTTCTCTTTTCTTTTGAAGTCCTTGATGATGGACTTTCACATGTATATGAAACTTTTGATATATATAACATCTTTTGTACTTTAATTGTCTCCTTTCTACTCTCGATCTTCTTGTTTATTTATGACCTGTGCATATCTTTAACAAACTGTTACATATTTATTCTAGCTTGGCCTCTTGCCCGGTTAAATAATCGACTTATCGATCCCATCCTCGGTGGATTGATCCAGGGGCAAAGCCTTTATTTCAATGAAGGCAAAGAATAACTGAAAAGGAAAATGAAATTGTAAAAATGCAACATACGAGCATGCAGATGCTTACTAAAAATAAAAGGAATGCAACACACAAGATGTAACAAGCGGATGCTAATTGAAATATTTTTATTTGCAAATATCCCCCCCTCCCCAACGTTTTTTTTTTTTTAAATATCCATGTTTTTTGTTTTTGAAATATCCATTTTTTTTGTTTTTGAAATATCCATTTTTTTTTGTTTGCTTTAAAAAAGAAAAAAAGAAAAAAGACTAGCATGGCACTTCGGTCAAAAGAGCTTACTGTTTTGCTAACTTAATTCCCAGACTATTCTTTAACAACCTAATATGGGCTCAATGTGCTTGAATTGTACTCATGATCGTGATTCCATTCAATGGTCTAACCCTTAGTCGACCTAGGCCATTCCTTAAACTTGGAGCACGCCTCTTTAGAGAGAAGAGAAGAATTAGTCTAGAAAGCTCACGAGAAGGTTCCAGAGACCCAAAAAGATGTCCCTCCTTTATCCTATTACCCGTTGGGGTTCGGTCATCTTCACTTTACGGGGTATTTATTGACCTGGCGCTCTACTTTTTTATTGACCTTGATGGCCTTTTGGTGTAACGTTTGTAATGTAATGGCCTTTGATTTTGTATCGGCTTTTGCCTCTTTTCCTTTTGCTTTTGTGTGGCGGGTCTTCTCCCCTTTTTTTTATGATGGCCTTCTACTAAGATGGCGGGTATTTCCAGTATTTTATTCTAAACCTCGTTACGACATCGTGGGGCGAGATTAAAAATAGAAGTTTTGTTTGAAAAGAATGAATTGCACTTTATGCTCTTGGTTAAGCTTTTGGTGTTCCTTGTGTTGGGTTTTCTCGGGTTTCTCCGGATCGCTCACGCAGCGAAAAATAAAATATTAAACAGCGATCAGTTCTCGTTTCGAAAAACTAAAAACTACGATTATCGGATAATCGATTCTCATCGTGTACGGATTCGAATCCGCAACCGTTCGGTTCCGTCGGTGCTACACCGCAAGCCGTGCAAACGCCCGGCCTCTAGCGAAGTCTACGCGATCCTCGCCGCGACAGATATCCTCGCGTTCCTCGTTCTTCGCAGCCCACGAAACCTCCGCCGGTCGCCGCAACGCGCGGACGATTTCCCGTCGAACGGGATTCGGAGAAGCGGCGGAGCAGATCTGGATCTATTTGGATGCTAGAGAGAGAGAGAAACAGAAGAGGGGAGGCTAGGGTTAGCAGCAGCTTGGCCTGCTCAGCCCATTCGCTATGTTTTATACTAACCGCGCAGTTTTTCATAAAAACTCCCGGTTTGTATAAAACCCACTTATTTATCCATCGCCTTGAGAATCATTTGCGTGTGACCCTCTAGGCCCAAGTACCAATCCAGTTAATGGCCCAACAAGCCCAGTGACTCCTCACTGGCTTTATTAATCAATTAATAACCCTTTATTAATTAATTAATCAATCGAATCGATGTCGCACATCGAATCCAATCGGGCCTCCGATCACGTTAGGTGCCAAGCAACACCGCGTGAACCCGGAAGGTATTGGGGTTAAGTAACCCACTCTTGGAACCTTTCCACCGACAGTTACCGCGTGGATATAATCCTTCATTCGTACAATGCTCTCGAGTCAACTCAGGGTATGGCGAGCTGTCAAACCCTAACCAGTCGACTCACTTAGATTGGATGCCGCTGATGAATATCGGAAAACTCCTTTCCCGATATTATCGTCCGCCCTGGCCAGGTACTTCTGCGCATCCTTCTTAGAGCATTCTCCCTCTAAGTACCGAGAGCGAAAGATTCCTTATTGACACACAATTCCCTTCGATGGTATTCCACTGTACCCAATCCTTAGCGTATTAGAATCACGTGGCTAGAGATTCGGAAACCAAGGTCAAAGCATAGAAATCCACCGACAAGGTGTCCTTGGTGTCTCGGTCCGAGGACCATCCACACAACTGCGACAATAGAATGAAGCTGGTTGACACTGAGGTACAATACCATCCAGCGATTCAATCAGATCAGTTCAGTGAACTCATTCTCCAATGAGCACCTACAGATTCGCCTTAGTGTCTCCACACAAGTGACTTATGAGATCAGTCACCCTCATCATATGAGCAGGAGTAATCTGTACTAGTCTAACCGGATATCCGATGTCCTTCTCGGATATCCTCCGACTATGAACGATTAAGAATATGTGTGTTTAAGTGATAAGTCTCATTGGTATGATCTCATCATAATCTGATCACTATAGCACATATTCACGGACTTCATTATGAAACGATAATTAATGTGATTTACACATAATGAATATTATGCCATTATATTAATAAATGAACGAGATTTACATAGTCAAATTGGCTTGTAGGCCACCTAAAACTAACAATCTTCCACTTGGACTAAAGCCAATCACCTTTATACAATAAGCCTATAGACTCTAGGTGACACTCAAACACAATTTGAGCCAACGGCTTTGTTAGTGGATCTGCTATATTGTCGACGAGTGGAACGCTTTCCAGTACTACGTCTCCTCTAAATATAATCTCTCTGATAAGGTGAAAGCGCCTCAGAATATGCTTCGATTTCTGATGAGACCGCGGCTCTTTCGCTTGCGCAATGGCTCCATTGTTGTTGCACAACAGTGGAACAGGCTCAGAGATGTTGGGAACTACACCGAGGTCGGTGATGAATTTCTTCAACCACACTGCTTCCTTGGCGGCTTCAGCTGCAGCGATGTACTCAGCTTCAGTCGTCGAATCTGCAGTGGTTACTTGCTTGGAACTCTTCCAGCACACTGCGTCTCCATTTAAAGTAAACACGAATCCAGATGTTGACTTGCTATCATCTGGATCTGACTGGAAACTCGAGTCAGTAAAGCCTCGTAGTTTCAAGTCACCTCCTCCATAGACAAGAAACATATCCTTGGTTCTTCTCAAATACTTAAGGATACTTTTAACTGCCTTCCAGTGCTCTTCGCCTGGATCAGCCTGAAATATGCTCGTAACACTTAAAGCAAATGCAACATCAGGCCGTGTACCTAGCTTGGCATACATGATAGATCCTATGGCAGATGGATTGGGTATTCTATCCATGAATGCCCTCTCATTAGGAGTCTTAGGAGACTGCTCCTTTGAGAGACTAATTCCATGTCTCATCGGTATGAGACCTCCCTTGGAATTTTCCATGCCAAACCTTTTGACTATGGTATCTATATACAAGGATTGGGTCATTCCAAGCATCCTCTTTGATCTATCTCTATAGATCCGTATTCCCAATACGTAGGATGCTTCTCCCAAATCCTTCATGGAGAAGTTTTTCGACAGCCAGATCTTTACTGATGACATCATAGATACATCATTCCCAATGAGTAGTATGTCATCTACGTAAACAGCTAGAAAAGTGATTGCACTCCCACTGGTCTTCTTGTACACACAAGGCTCATCTTCATTCTTAATGAAGTCATAAGACTTGACAGCCTCGTCAAATCTTATGTTCCAGCTCTGGGAAGCCTGCTTCAGTCCATAAATGGACCTCTGAAGCTTGCACACTTTATCTGGAGATTCTTTGGATGTGAAACCTTCTGGTTGTATCATATACACCTCTTCCTCAAGGTTACCATTAAGGAAGGCAGTCTTCACATCCATCTGCCAGATTTCATATTCAAAATGTGCAGCAATGGCGTGTAGAACTCTGATCGACTTTATCATGGCAATTGGTTAGAAAGTCTCGTCATAGTCAATTCCTTGCCTTTGACGATATCCCTTTGCCACCAACCTTGCCTTATAAGTGTCGATCCATCCATCAGCACCGATCTTTCTCTTAAAAATCCACTTGCAACCGATGGGTACAATACCCTCGGACAAGTCCTCCAAGTTCCAAACTTGGTTGGTGTACATGGACTAGATTTATGAGTTCATGGCTTCTCGCCATTTCCCGGCTTCTGGGCCTTCTATGGCCTCCTGGTAGGTTTTAGGATCATCATCCCCATTATATTCCACCTTAGACTCACCTTCAACAATATGTCCCACATATCGTTCGGGTAGTCTAGGTACCCTACCAGATCTACGAGGCTCATCTGTGTGTACCTGAACAGATTCAGGAACTGATATCTCATCTGATGATAATGCAGCTGTTTAGGGATCTGGAACCTCTTCCAGTACTATTTTACTCCCACTGTTCTCCTGGACAAGGTATTCCTTTTCCAGGAAGACAGCTTTCCTGGCGACAAACACCTTTTGTTCACCAGGATGGTAAAAATAGTATCCAAAGGTTTCCTTTGGATATCCCACAAAACTGCATTTATCAGTTCGTTATTCCAACTTGTCTGGATCATACCTCTTTACATGAGCAGGACAACCCCAGACTTTAATATGTTTAAATTCTAGTTTCCTGCCTTTCCATATCTCATATGGAGTAGAGGCCACAGACTTGCTGGGTACTCTGTTCAGTAGGTATGTTGCTGACTCTAGAGCATACCCCCACATGGGACACTGGTAATTCCGAAAAGCTCATCATAGATCGCACCATGTCCAACAAGGTGCGATTCCTCCTTTCTGATACACCATTCATTTGTGGTGTATATGGATGGCTCAGCTGAGAAAGGATACCATTATCCTTTAATAATTGTGTGAAATTAGTACTCAAGTATTCTCCTCCTCGATCTGAGCGAAGAGCTTTAATACTCTTTCCTAACTGCTTCTCTACCTCATTCTTGAACTCCTTGAACTTCTCAAATGCTTCCGACTAGTACTTCATTAAGTACACATAGCCGAATCTTGAGAAGTCATCGGTGAACGTGATGAAGTAAGAAAAGCCACATTTGGCTTGGGTGGACATTGGACCACATACATCTAAATGTATTAGTTACAAATTGTCCTTGGCACGTTCTCTATGTCTAGTAAATGGAGATTTTGCCATCTTTCCCATAAGGCAGGATTCACATGTTGCAAACGATTCGTAATAGAATGCAGTTAAGTAACCATGCTTGTGCAACTTTTGCAACCTGCTTTCGCCAATGTGCCCAAGTCTACAATGCCACATGTAGGCTTGGTTCACACAATTCTTGCTCTTCTTAAGAGCATTATCAATTTGAAGATTGTAATAAGAAACATCTAAGAGATATAGACCGTTGACTAAAGATGTCGAAGCTATTGATTTATTACCATAATAAATCGAACAACTTCTATTCTCAATAGTCAACCTATATCCTATCTTGTCCAAACAAGATATTGATATGATGTTCTTTATTATGCTAGGAACATAATAACAATCTTCTAATGTTAAGGCGTCTCCCGATGGAAGCCTGAGGTTTGCATGCAGCCCTTGTGGATAGCACAACAAAGCTACATGGTTCCTCTACCCCGATCATATAGGCATCTAATGCCATAGCCACAGTTTCTCCTCCCAATTAAGAAGGCCTTGTGGATAGCACAACAAACTTGCCTAAAGTGATTCGAATCCTATGACTATAACGATGGTGGACCACGCGGTAAGTTCTTAACTACTCACGTTACGGCTTAGAGTTTATCTGAGGGTATTTAGATAACTTTTATCTTGGTCTCTCCTAGGTAATAGTATATAAATATATCGTATATATTTACTAAATACTATAAGCTGCTTTGATTCATAATGAAAAGAAAACAATGCATCTCATACATGTCATTAGTGTGGTCATAGATAGCACAGTTGGTTTGACTGGAGCCAACAGTCAAACGCACATACAATCTAACATAACATTTACATTAGATAAACCTGCAAACACATAGGCAAAGGATCTTCATCTTTTCGCCTTCCTAGTTGCAGCTCTGGATCGTCCTCGCTCCTTCCTCGTTTGTCTCGATCATATTACAATAAATTCTAGAATTTACAGGTAAATTGAAGAAGGCCTTATGGCGAGTACAAGAGTGAGGGAGGTAGAATTACATCAGAGAATGAGAGAGGGAGAGATGCGCAGATCTCTATTTATTAACAATTAATAAACATCCATCATTCATCCACGATCCACACAAACACATCATTCATCACATGAACAATTAAATAAGTGCATATCCATGACCACAGTGTGTTTTAAACATCCCACACATGATTCAGCGCATCACATGGCTAAAATAAAAGAGTTTTCAAAAATAGATAACTTTGGCTTTCAAAAAACTGGGATCCAATCAAAATTGGTATTTGAATTTCGAAAACTTATTTTATTAACTTAACATGCAATTAAATCAAAATTGAAAAGTATTAAACACACATCACATGTGCACACACTCCGAATTAATAATTCCAGATTATTCCATGCCAATCAGAACAATTCTAATAATCTAACACTTAGATTAAACCCCATTAGTAATCTAACAATTAGACTATTAAAGACTAATCTAACTCTTAGATTAATCCAACAAAGTTAATTAATAATTTAACATTTAAATTAATAATCAACAATAATTAATTATTAACAACTAATCCAACACTTAGATTAGCCAATTAATGTTAATTATTAATTTAACTCTTAAACCAATAATTAACACTAACTAATTAATAATTAATTAATCTAACTCTTAGATTAGATAATTAATTAATGTTAATGACTAATTTAACTCTTAAACTAGTAATTAACACAGATTAAATATTTAACCCCTAATCTAACTCTTAGATTATTAGATTAATATTAATTATTAGTTTAACACTTAAACCAATAATTAATAACTTCTAATTAAACCATTATATTAGTTAATTAAAATTAATCATGAATTTAACAATTAAACTAACAATTAATTATAATTAACTAATAACTACTAATTTAACTCTTAAATTAGCCAATTAAAATTAATTATTAATTTAACACTTAAATTAATAATTAATTCAAATTAATTAACAACACTTTGTTAGTTATAATGATTCATAATCATTAATGATCCAATTTAAAATTATTAGACCAAGATTTAAATTTAAAACAATTTTAAATTTAAATTTAAAATCTAATTCTATTTCAATTGGGTCAAGGGGTTTAAAATGGGGATTAAAGGGTTTTAAATAAAGGAAACAGGGCTCAGCCCTGACAGTAAACTGGCTCGAGCCCCTGGCTCGGCCAGGCTCGAGCCCTGGCTCGACCAGGGGCTCGGGCCCGGACCGCCCGCGCCCTGCCCGGTCCGACCGGGTCGGGATCGGGCGGCCCAGCCGTCTTCCTCTTCCAAAGAACCCTAACAGAAGCCCCTTTTACAGGTTGCAGGTCGGCAGCGGTTGCAGGGACTGGGCGCCGGCGGCCGTGCCCCCCGGCGGCACACGCCCCAGCCGGCGGCGCCCCCGGCGCCGGAGACGTGCCCGGCGCCGGCAGGGCCGCCGGTGGTGGCCAAAACAATAGCCGGCCGAGCCCCTAAAAGATCCCCAAAATCTGATTTTTCAGGTTTTAAGACCAACTTCGGGCTCGATTTTGCAGCTCTTTACGGCCACCCTAGCGTCGACTATCATGCCCGATGGGTAGTGGTGACTATCACCAAGAGATCCAGAGATCTGGCCCGCCTTCCCAACGCTTGGGAGGGATGTACGAGGCCGCCGAAAAGTCCCAGTTTATCATCTTATGAAGAACACCGAAACACCCCAAATAAAATCCGAAAAATTTCAGAAAAATAATCTAATTATTTGTGTTCATCTTATGAACACTAGTCCATCATTTTAATCGGATTAAACGCATGGAATAACTCATGAAAAATTAATTTAGAGATCGAAACGGGACGAGAAACAGTGGAACCTGGCTTTGATACCACTGTTGGGTTTTCTCGGGTTTCTCCGGATCGCTCACGCAGTGGAAAATAAAATATTCAATAGCGATCCGTTCCCATTTCGAAAAACTAAAAACTACGATTATCGGATAATCGATTCTCACCGTGTGCGGATTCGAATCCGCAACCATTCGATTCTGTCGGTGCGACACCGCAAGCCGCGCAAACGCCCGACCTCTAGCGAAGTCCACGTGATCCTCCCCGCGACGGATATCCTTGCGTTCCTCGTTCTTCGCAGCGCACGAAACCTCCGCCGGTCGCCGCAACGATCGCCTCAACGCGCGGACGATTTCCCGTCGAACGGGATTCGGAGTAGCGGCGAAGCAAATCTGGATCTGCCTGGACGCCAAAGAGAGAGAGAAATAGAGGAGGGGCTGCTAGGGTTAGCAGTTGTTTGGCCTGTTCAGCCCGTTCGCTATGTTTTATACTAACCGCGCAGTTTTTCTTAAAAACCCCTAGTTTGTATAAAACCCACTTATTTATCCATCGCCTTGAGAATCATTTGCGTGTGACCCTCTAGGCCCAAGTACCAGTCCAGTTAATGGCCCAACAAGCCCAGTGACTCCTCACTAGCTTTATTAATCAATTAATAACCCTTTATTAATTAATTAATCAATCGAATTGATGTCGCACATCGAATTCAACCGGGCCTCCGATCACGTTGGGTGCCAAGCAACACCGCGTGAACCCGGAAGGTATTGGGGTTAAGTAACCCACTCTTGGAACCTTTCCCCCGACAGTTACCGCGTGGATATAATCCTTCATTCGTACAATGCTCTCGAGTCAACTCAGGGTATGGCGAGCTGTCAAACCCTAACCGGTCGACTCACTTGGATTGGATGCCGCTGATGAATATCGGAAAACTCCTTTCCCGATATTATCGTCTGCCCTAGCCAGGGACTTCCACGCATCCTTCCTAGAGCATTCTCCCTCTAAGTACCGAGAGCGAATGATTCCATATTGACACACAATTCCCTTCGACGGTATTCCACTGTACCCAATCCTTGGTGTATTAGAATCCCGTGGCTAGAGATTCGTAAACCAAGGTCAAAGCACAGAAGTCCACCGACAAGGTGTCCTTGGTATCTCAGGTTTGAGGACCATCCACGCAACTGCGACAATAGAATCATGCTGGTTGACAGTGAGGTACAATACCATCCAGGGATTCAGTCGGATCAGTTCAGTGAACTCATTCTCCAATGAGCACCTACAGATTCGCCTTACTGTTTCCACACAAGTGACTTATGAGATCAGTCACCCTCATCATATGAGTAGGAGTAATTTGTACTGGTCTAACCGGATATCCGATGTCCTTCTCGGATATCCTCCGACTATGAACGATTAAGAATATGTGTGTTTAAGTGATCAGTCTCATTAGTATGATCTCATCATAATCTGATCACTATAGCATATATTCACAGACTTCATTATGAAACGATAATTAATGCGATTTACACATAATTAATAACAGGATTAGAATCTTCTCTTTCTTTTCTTTGACGTACACACAGTGATCTTCCTTAATCGTCTCAAAACCGAATGAGGTGATTTCCCTATGAAATCTTAAACACCACTATCTAGACAATTGTTTGAGGCCATAGATGGAATGTTTTAGGTAGCAAAGTTTGCCCTCTTGTTCCTTTCCTTCAAAACCCTCTGGTTGAAACATGTAAATTTCCTCGTCTAGTTCTCCATTGAGAAATGCCATCTTAACATCTACTTGGAAGAGTTCTAAATCTAAATGTGCAACAATGGCTAGGATCAGGCAAATAGACGTAAACCTCACCACCGGGGAGAACGTCTCATCAAAGTCTATGCCCTCTTTCTGGGTATATCCTTTTGCAACTAGTCGTGCTTTGTATTTGTCAATTGATCCATCTGCCTTACGTTTAATTTTGAAAACCCATTTGTTTCCTATAGCCTTACGCCCAGACAGAAGATCAACTAACTCCCAAACCTTATTCTTTTCCATTGAATCCATTTCATCTTGCATGGCAGTTTCCCATTCTTTCTTTGACAATGACGAATATGCCTCTTTGACACATTAAAATCTGCAGGCTGACACATTAAAATCGCCTCTTCAATCTCAAAACGTTGATGAGGAGTATGCCCGCGTTTACTTCAACATACCTGGGTGTCGACATCTACTGATTCAGATGGAGTACTCCCATTTGGTAAATTAATGGGTACACTCCCACTAGTTTGATCATCTCTACTATCTCTAGCAATTATATGGTTAGGAACTAATTCCCTCCCTTCGCTGGAAGATGATAAGAGAGTACTCGTCTCATCCACTTCATGGAGATCAAAGCTTTTCCCGACATTGCGAAGTTTACAGTATTCTTTCTTTAAGAATACTATATCTCAAACCTCTTTCTCTGTCATTCCTTCATTTTGATATTGTCTGTACATGACATACCCATGTGAGCTATCGGGATATCTTATGAAGATAAACTTTCTAACTTTAGGGTCCTGTTTTCCATACTTATAGTAAGTGTCATGGACATATCCAGCTGACCCCCATGGGCGTAAATTTTCTAAATTGGACTTCTCGCCATGCCACAACTCATGAGGGGTGGAAGGAACTGACTGTGAAGGCACACTGTTAAGTATATAGGCAGCAGTAAACAAAGTATCCCCTTAGAAGGATATTGGAAGGTTAGCATGTGTCATCATCGATCTAACCATGTCTAAAATGTCCTATTCCTTCTCTCGGCAACACCATTTTGCTGCAGAGTGTATGGAATAGTGAGTTGTCTTGTAATTCTCTTTTCTTCACGTAGAATTCTGAACTGATCAGATAAATATTCGCGTCCTCGGTGTGTTCGAAGAGCTTTTACAATCTTACCAGTTTAATTCTCAACCTCAGCTAAGAAGCATTTGAAACAATTCAATGCTTCATAGTGGTGAGCAATTAGATAAATGTAATTGTATCGTGAATAATCATCTACGAAGGTAAGGAAATATGATACCCCATGACGAGCCTTCACACTTATAGGTCTACAAATATCAGAATGAATAAGCTGCAATACATCAATGGCCCTTTTGGCCTTTCCGAAAGGCTTTTAGCATGCTTTTCTAGCCAATCATGATTCATATATAGGTAGAGTAACCTTAGCGAGTGAACTTAAAAGGCCTTCTCGAGCTAACCCGGTCATTCTATCTTATCCTATGGGACCTAGGCGAGCATTACATGTCTCATAATTAAGGTCTTTATCGTCAGCCACACACGACATAGAAGAAACATAATCATTGATATCAACATCTAATTTAAACAAACTACCACTTAATAAAGCATGTCCACATAACACATCATTCAAATAAATGTCAATGCCAGTTCCTAACAAAACAAGAGCAAATCTTAAGGATAATAAAGATGAAGCAGACAAAAGATTATGCTGAACTCCTGGCGCATAAAGAACATCATGCAGTATCAACACACAACCAGTTCTAAGTTTGAGTTAGTACACACCAACTCCAAAAACTTCTTCACTGGTCCCGTTGCGCATGTATACTCTTTGCGTCTCTCTTGGAATTCGGCGATAAGCTTGGTACCCGTCTCAATCTCTAGTCATGTGCTTGGTCGCTCCTGAATCCACAATCTACTCAGGATAAGTTCAAGCGACTAAGACATGAGAACAAACATGCATAGAGAGAGAACTTAAGTTTAGGGTTACCTTTTTTGGCTCAGCGCACTCGCGAGCAAAATGTCCCATCTTCTCACAATTGTAGCACTTCACCTTCGACTTGTCTCTTTTTCCACCGCACTTGCCTCTGTGGTGGCGCTTTGGTTTCGCTCTGCCCTGGACTTATAGTTGGATGCGACGTTACAATCTCTATGTTTAAAGAACTTCCTTAGACCCTTCCTGCCTTGGTGTCTGCCTCCCTTGGCGACTAAGGCAGTGGCACACACAACTTCTTCGCGCTCAACCTCTAACTCCACATGTCGGGAAATATCAAAAAAGTTCTTGATTATTCTCATTGTGAGTGAGAATCTGCTTCATATGGACCCAAAAGTCCGGTAGAGATCGGATCACTGCAAGGACCTGCAGCTCGTCTGTAAAATCATGACCTACTGCCTTTAAATCCCTAATCATACTCGACATCACCCTAAGGTGTTCAGTCATAGTCTGGCATTGGTCCTTACGGTAGGTCTCAAACTTGAGTAGAAGAGAGCAGAACCGCGTAATCGAAGTTCCACCAAATTGAAACTTCAGCTGATCCCACATATCTTTGGCGGTCTAGAATTTCTCAAATTTTCCAATGAGATCGTTTTGCATGCTACTTAACATAGTAAAGCACGCACTACTATCCTTATTGAATCAGTGTCGGTACGCTCCTTGGTCCCAACGAAGCTGTGCTGTATTTCCTTCCTTAGGCAGTGACATGACGGTGGTAAGATGTTCTAGCAATTCCTACTCATTTAGCAGGTATGTATCTTACAGTGCCATTTGTCATAATTCATACCCGTCAACTTGTCACCCTTAGTCAAATCAGCAATAATATTTTTCGTAGCCATTGGAAATCACTACATAAATAAAAATTTAGAGAGTTGAGTTGACATAGTTTACACATAACAGTTCACTTCCAAAAATTCAGACTAATAAATATTAAGTTAACTTAACAATTGGGATCGAAATATAGATCTAAGATACTATAATCATCTCCCGATTAATTGAAGATAACATAATTTTAATAGAATGATTTTGAGCGAATCTTACAACGAGAAGATCAATTTATGTCTATCGTAATAGCCAATTATCAAACGTTCACATACCCATTTGAATATCATGGAAATAGTACACATTCAAAATTAAATCAACAGCAATTAGCTAAGTCCATGATATTTCAACAAAAAATAATTTAATCAAATTCCAGCTATCATGAACATTATACACACATATACATGAGCATGTAAATATGTAATTCTTAATTTCGACATAATCATTTTAAATTGTATGATAGCTAAGTGGCATGTAAATGGGTCAAGTCATGATGCACATATTTACAAATAGCATTTAAATAATAAATTAATCAGCGTTACACTAACATGCACAATATTTAAATGATTCGATAAATATGCACGCACTTAATAATTTAATTGTCTATATGTGATGTAAATTTATCACTTTGCATGTTCTAAATTAATCATATAATCAATTAATTTAAAATTATGCATATTATAAGTCTACAGACGTTAAAATCAATTGCCACTAATCCGATATACGCAATAATTTTATGACCTTATAAATATGCATTTGCTTAATTAAATAATTTGATTATTTCATGGAAAAATATAAATAATCGTTTAATGAAATTGTCAATATTCATCACTTGTGCAGATATTCACTTCATTTTCACGCATCGATATTAAAGTCGAACTAAGTAACTAAAATAAATTATGTGCGTGACAAATTATTCAATTTATTTCATTCTGCGTAACATAATATTATGACAATCATTACTAATCAATAAATAATACTAATGAATTTCAAACATTCATTAATTAAATTTTGTCCAAGCTAATCAAATTACATTGAATTAAGTAAATAAACTAACAATTCAAAATACTAACTAAAAATATTGTTTGAAACAGAAATTAACTAAGCTAATACTCCCTAATTTCAATTTCTCCGTTCATAATCATATGGAGAATCTGAAACGGGTCCATATGAAGGATTAAACGACGAGTACGTCGACCCAAAAATCTTCTAGGACCACTACGAAACCTCCTGTAATAGGCCTGTACATGGGCTTGACCACAATGGTGCCCAAATGGACTGTACCCGCAGTTATACCCCGTACAATTACAACTATTAATAAATTTAATTAATTTAAATTAGACCAATTAACTAATTATAAGAGTCTATAACTAAGCTTAAGTAACTTAATTTAGTCCAATTAACCTAATTATGAAAACTCAATAGTCCAATTATACTACTAAGAATAGCCCACTAATTTAGTTAAAATTCTAGGTTGATGTATTAGATAACAACATAGTAAAATAATGATAACTTTCTATACAAAATTCTGATTAAAACATAATTGATATCATTGGAAAGAAAATAAAAAGATATATAACTTTGTATAAGACCATTTTTACTAATTAAGATGTTTTAGAGGTCAAAAATATCAAATATTAGTTTTAGAAAGGGCTACGCATAGATAACAAGTCCTAATCGGATTAGGATTTAAATTAGGAAACTAAAGATAGTATAATTAATGTTAACCAAGATCTAAAAAGTTATGTGTAATATATTTGACTTAGATTAGAAATAAAACATAATAAATTTTAATATAATTAAGATTCTAATTAATAGATAGAAAGTCATTATTGGAATCCTACTTGGACTATGATTCTATATATAGAGTTATTTGATATAGTCCTAGTAGTTTAAGCAGAACTCCGTGTATAAAATTCATAATTAAGTAAGACAACTCCCGTTAGAACTATGACTTAATGTTATAGAAGTTTTATGAATACCACATGTTTAAAATAAGTCGTTTCCTAATCAGAATCATGACATCTCTAGATATGAAGGAAATCTGCCAGATTTCTGAGTTCGAAGTGCTCAGGATAGCAGGTTAGTAAAATAGGCATATCTTTTTATATAGATATCCAAAAATAGTGAGATTTGTAGCATTGAAAAGATAATAAAAGGTTATAAAACTGAGTATAAGAGAGTTTGTCTTAATTCAAACGTTTAGGGGGCTGAATTTAAAGGTATTTAGGAAAAGAAACTGCAGGTAGCATGAGCATAATTCGATTTGGACTAGGAAGTGACTTTTGACTTGTAGATTAAATTATGGAGAGTAGGAGTTCGACTCCATCAAATAAGTGAGATAATGGTGGTTATATTAAGAGAGTAAATAAGTTGCCTTGATGTCATGCTAAAACTCTATATCATGCAACTCTCTTCTAAGGGATAAGTTCATGTGGTGTTCTTAAGAGAATAGAGTTGTTCATAGTTATTTCTTTTAGGAATTTGATTCTAATCAATGTTTTATTTATTGGAGGCGTAGAGCACATGGAGAAGAGCCTAAATAATGTGAAAAAGATCTTATAAGAAGAAGAAATCATGGATAGATAGCAAAGAAGACATAGGAGAATCAAGAGTCAATCTTTCTTCAAGATGTAGGTGGATAACTGTACACATGATTTATTTTGTATTACAAAACTATGTTATTTTTGAAAATTTTAAAAAGTAAATAAATAGATAATAACATTGATCTATATGTCTAATTCATGATATTCAAGTTTCATATTTTTGTGATCTTATTTTCTATTTATTCCATGATTATTATCTCAGCCTATGTAATATGTCTGTTCAATCTATTCTGTTTCTAATTATGATCACATGCGTTACAGATGTTTGTTATCCTTGGTACGATATCCAATTAAGCTAAAACTTTGACAGACGTTTATTTTTTATATTATATTTATTTATAATAAATTTTATAATTTTATGAGTTTTTTTGGTATTTCTTACATAATATTATTTTTAGACTATATAATTTGTCCTAGCAGTTTTGGAATTTCAACTTGTTAATCCTATATCTCATTTGATTCATATCAAAATAATATAAAATTTAATATAAATATTTTATATATTATCCTTAACGTTTCTGTAAAGTTTGAGAATTTTATGATTCCGTTTACTATTCAATTTGCCCTCTATTTTGATTTGCTGGAATTCGATTTAAGTCGATTCTCCGAATCAAAGTTAGAATCTAAAATCATATCAAACCAATTCAGAAATTGATGAAAGTTTGTCCACAGTTTAACTATGACCTCTTTGACATGTTTACCAAGTTTGATAATTTTTAAATTTTTTTTTATATTATTCAGCCTATTTGTTAATTTGTTAGCTACAAAAATTAGCTTTGATGGCCTAAAAATACGTTTGTTATTTTGAAAATTCTAAGAAAATTCATTTAACTATATTTTATATCCAAAAACCTATTTTGATCAACTTCACTATAATTATTCATTTATATGACTATATTGACTCTTTAAGTGATTATTTTGTATATAAAAGTATATATTTTAACTCTTATATCATTACGCTAAATTAATTTTCAGATCTATGATCATTATGAAATCTGTAAAAATACATTTGTGTCATATTTGTTTGAGATATGTTTGGACATTGCCATCTGCAGGAGATTGTAGTTCATTTCATAAGCATCCGTTGATGAGTTCTGCCCGTTGATAACGGGAAAATCCCGGTGATTGTGTTTTGTTTGCAGTTATCTGAGGTGGAACCATAGACTCCCCAGCTATGCATGTGTCATGATCTTAGTATACTTGTCTATATGCTTTGATATTTGTTTGTTCGGCTCCTTGTATGGTGGTTAGATGCATATCTATTTGATATGTTTAGATTTAATTTGTCTGGCACATAAATATGAAACATAATTTACTATTTAGATCTATTTGATTCAGCTTATAATCTACTCAGTTTGTTCTTTTGACATCTTCGCTCAGTGATTTTGATCTCAGTCTATTTGATTAAGAATCTATGTTCATTCTGATTAGCTATTCTCAACTCTAATTTGATGAGCTACCATTGCCATGACACATTTGCTATATGTTCAGTTTGATATGTGATTTGTTCAGTTCATGGCTAGTAGATTTGTTCAGTAAGATAATAATTCGATCATACTATATATGTTATATGTTAGTCGATCTATTCATACTATCATAAAATACATTTGATTTGATAAGTTTATATATGATCATGTTTTATATCATATTCTTAATTGAGACATATGTAGAACTGTGTAAGATCATGTTTACTATAATTGTATAATGTGATTTGTAAAGTTTACTATATGTTAAGTCATGTGGATTGTTTGAAGTATACTGAGTGGTTATACTCATAAGCCCTACTTGTTAGTTTAGGTGGCCTACAAGCCAATCTAACAATGTAAATCTCGTTCATTATTAATAAAATGGCATAATATTCATTATGTGTAAATCGCGTTAATTTTCGTTTCATAATGAAGTCCATGAATATGTGCTATGGTGATTAGATTATGATGAGATCATACTAATGAGACTGATCACTTAAACACACATATTCTTAATCGTTCCTAGTCGGAGGATATCCGAGAAGGACATCGGATATCCGGTTAGACTAGTACAAATTACTCCTGCTCATATGATGAGGGTGACTGGTCTCACAAGTCACTTGTGTGGAGAAACTAAGGCGAATCTGTAGGTGCTCATTGGAGAATGAGTTCACTGAACTGATCCGACTGAATCGCTGGATGGTATTGTACCTCACTGTCAACCAGCTTGATTCTATTGTCGCAGTTGCGTGGATGGTCCTCGGACCTGAGACACCAAGGACACCTTGGCGGTGGACTTCTGTACTTTGACCTTGGTCTACGAATCTCTAGCCACAGGATTCTAATACGCCAGGGATTGGGTACAGCGGAATACCGTCGAAGGGAATTGTGTGTCAATAAAGAATCATTCGCTCTCGGTACTTAGAGAGAGAATGCTCTAGGAAGGATGCGCGGAAGTCCCTGGCCAGGGCGGACGATAATATCGGGAAAGGAGTTTTCCGATATTCATCAGCGGCATCCAATCCAAGTGAGTCGACCGGTTAGGGTTTGACAGCTCGCCATACCCTGAGTTGACTCGAGAGCATTGTACGAATGAAGGATTATATTCACGCGGTAACTGTCGACGGAAAGGTTACAAGAGTGGGTTACTTAACCCCAGATACCTTCCGGGTTCACGCGGTGTTGCTTGGCACCCAACGTGATCGGAGGCTCGGTCGAATTTGATGTGCGACATCAATTCGATTGATTAATTGATTAATAAAGGGTTATTAATTAATTAATAAAGTCAGTGAGGAGTCCCTGGGCTTACTGGGCCATTAACTGGACTGTTACTTGGGCCTAGAGGCACGCAAATGATTCTCAAGGCGATGGATAAATAAGTGGGTTTTATACAAACCGGGGGTTTTTGTGAAAAACCGCGCGGTTAGTATAAAACATAGCGAACGGGCTGAGCAGGCCAAGCTACTGCTAACCCTAGCCGCCCCTCCTCAGTTTCTATCTTCCTCTGGAGTCCAGGCAGATCCAGATCTGCTCCGCCGCTTCTCCGAATCCCGTTCGACGGGAAATCGTCCGCGCACTGCGGTGATCATTGCGGCGACCAGCGGAGGCTTCACGGGCTGCGAAGAACGACGAACTCGAGGATATCCGTCGTGGGGAGGATCGCGTGGACTTCGCTAGAGGCCGGGCGCCTGCGCGGCTTGCGATGTCACACCGACGGAACCGAAAGGCTGCGGATTCGAATCCGCACACGGTGAGAAAAGATAATCCGATTATCTCGTATTTTAGTATCCGAAACGGGAACGGATCGTTGTAAATAATTTTGTTTTTCCGCTGCGTGAGCGATCCGGAGAAACCGAGAAATCCCAACAGTGGTATCAGAGCCAGGTTCCACTGTTTCTTGTCCTGTTTCGGTCTCCGAATTAATTTTTCCTTGAGTTTATTCCATGCTGTAACTTCGAATAATTGTTGGATCCGTGTTCATGCGATGAACACAGTTAATCTGAATATTTTCTTTCAATTTTTCGAGATCATTTTGGGGTTTTATTTGCGCTCTTCATCGGACGAAGAACGGCACTTTATGGCGAATTTTTTCGGCCTCCCAAGCGTTGGGATGGTCTGTAAAACACCTTGGATCCTTAGAGAAGGATCTCCGGTCATCCCAGGAATTATATCTGGAGTCAAGGTGGCCGGTATGGACGGGGGACCCTTCTTCTTCATGGTTTAAAACCTGAAAATCTATGTTTTGGGCAGAAATTAGAAGGGCAAAACCCAGCTCTTTTGAGGGCTTCTCCGGCGACCCGCCGGCGCCAGCGTGCCCACCGGCGCCAGGGGCATCCCCGGCCAAGACCTGCGGCGCTGGGGGCGGTGGCCGGCGGCGGCCTGCAAGCTCCAGCCGCCGATCTGCACGCAGGCTAGGGCTACCCAATGGAGGCTTCAGGTGGAAGACAGCCGCTGGGCCGCTGGCGGGCCGGGCCGGTCGGACCAGGACCTGGCCAGACCGGGCCGCAGCCCCTGGCCGAGCCAGGGCTCGACCCTGGCCGAGCCAGGGTCCGGGCCATTTGGCCCTTATAGGCTGAACCTATTAGCCCCAAAATCCCATCTGAATAAACCCTTATTTCCCACTAAACCCAATGAAATTAAAATCTGATTTTAATTTTAAAATTCAAAACTATTTTGAAAATTTAAATTATTGTCCAATTTTATTTAATTGGGTTTTATTAATGATTTTGAATCATATAGTAATATGATTTTAATTTGAAAATTCAAAATTGTTTTGAAAATTTAAATTATTGTCCAATTTTATTTAATTGGGTTTTATTAATGATTTTGAATCATATAGTAATATAAGGGTTAATTAATTAGCAATTAGTTGTCAATTAATTAGGGTTAATATTAATTTAAATGTTAAATTAATTATTAACCTTAATGTGTCTAATTTAAGGGTTAAATTGGTCATTAACTTTTATTTCAACTAATTGTTAATTAACATTTGAGTTAGTTATTAATTTAATAGTTAAATTAATAATTAACTTAAATAATTAATTTAAATGTTAAATTAGTAGTCTTTAATTATTATTGTTAGTTATTAATTTAAGGGTTAAATTAATGATTAACATTAATATGCTAATCTAATAGTTAGATTAGTAGTTATGAATTAATTAGTGTTAATTAATAATTTAAGTGTTAAATTACTAATTAACATTAATTAACTAATCTAAGAGTTAGATTAGTAGTTAATTAATAATAAGAGTTAATTAATAATTTAAGTGTTAAATTGTTAATTAATTTTGATGGATTAATCTAAGAGTTAGATTAATATTTAATAGTCTAATTGTTAGATTATTAAAGGGGTTTAATCTAAGTGTTAGATTATTAGAAATGTTCTAATTTGCATGGAATAATCTGGAATTATTAATTTGGAGTGTGTGCGCATGTGATGTGTGTTTAATGCTTTTAAATTTAGATTTAATTGCATGTTAAGATAATAAAATGAGTTTTCGAAATTCAAATGCCAATTTTGATTGGATCCCAGCTTTTTGAAAGCCAAAATTTATCTATTTTTGAAAAACTCATTTGTTTTAGCCATGTGATGCGCTGAATCATGTGTGGAATGTTTAAAACACACCGTGGTCATGGATATGCACTTAATTTATTATTCATGTGATGAATGGATTGTGTGGATCGTGGATGTATGTTTGATTATTAATTGTTAATTAATAGAGGTCTGCGTACCTCTCTCTCTCATACTCCGATGTATTTCTACCTCCCTCTCTCTCTTGTACTCGTCATAAGGCCTTCTTCAGTTTACTTGTAATTCTAGAATTAATGTAATATGATTGAGGCAACCGAGGAAGGAGCGAGGACGATCTACAGTTGCAACCAGGAAGGCGAAAAGATGGAGATCTTTTGCCTATGTGTTTGCAGGTCATCTAATGTAAATGTTATGATTAGATTGTGTGTGCGTTTGACTGTTGGCTCCAGTCAAACCCACTGTGCTATCCTTGGCCACACTAATGACATGTATGTGATGCATTGTTTATCTTTTGATTATGAATCAAAGCAGGTTATAGTATTTAGTAAATATATACGATATATCTATATACTATCACCTAGGAGAGACCAAGATAAAAGTTATCTAAATACCCTCAGATAAACTCTAAGCCGTAACGCAAGTAGTTAAGAACTTACCGCGTGGTCCACCATCGTTATAGTCATAGGATTCAAATCACTTTAGGCAGGTTTGTTGTGATATTCACAAGGCCTGCTTAATTGGGAGGAGAAACTGTGGCTATGGCATTAGATGCCTATAGATCGGGGTAGAGGAACCATGTAGCTTTGTTGTGCTATATCCACAAGGGCTGCATGCAAATCTATGCTCGTCTCGTAATGATGGTAAGCTTAGACCAGGATTAATGGTTTGTTGTACTATCTACAAGGCCATTAAATCTCTGGGGACCTAAGCCATGATCAGATATTGCAAGGAGTTGCAAGTCCCATGAGTTGGGTGCTCTTTGATTGTATTACAGTTTGTTGTGCTATCCACAAGGCTGTAGTACAAGTCATTGAGATTCTGATCCCCACTAGGAGACTGTCGGCGTCTCCCGTTCTGTATAACTGAGGGTTATACAGTTCGTCGAAAATTAGTGGGAGTTAAACTTGAACAAAAGACCATGTCTTGTTTTAAACTTTAAATAATTGAACATCTGCTAAATAGATTTTACTTATCTCCTGTAGGGAATTATGTCGTCGAATAACCCACTCCGTGGCATACTTGATGCCATTTTGACTTACCTGATCTACTCGGATTGGTTCAGAAACCTGAAGAAAGTCTTCAGATCTGATCACATTGACTTTGTCCCTGGAGCTGATCCTCCTGCTGAATCGGCATTGGATGCCCCTGAAGCAGAGATGACAGCTAACGATAAAGGATCGAAGGACAAAGGTAAAAGGGTAGTGAAGGGTGACTGCTTCTACTATAAGCAGTATGGTCACTGGAAGAGGAACTGCAAGGAGTTCCTTGATGATAAAGCTCATGGAAGAGTGAAGCTGTGTGAAGCTTCAGATATCTATATGATAGATATCAACTTGTCAGTTAGAGATTCCACATCTTGGGTATTGGATACCGGATGTGCTTCTCATATCTGCCATGATGTGCAGTTGCTGACAAGTAAGCGCAAGCTGAGACAAGGTGAGGTGGAATTGAGGCTAGGAAACGGCGCAAAAGTTGCGGCGATTACTGTTGGGACAACAAACCTCAGGCTTCCATCGGGAGACACCTTACTATTGGAAGATTGTTATTATGTTCCTAGCATAATAAAGAACATCATATCAATATCTTGTTTGGACAAGATAAGATATAGGTTGACTATTGAGAATAGAAGTTGTTCGATTTATTATGGTAATAAATCAATAGCTTCAGCATCTTTAGTCAACGGTCTATATCTATTAGATGTTTCTCATTACAATCTTTAGATTGACAAAGCTCTTAAGAAGAGCAAGAATTGTGTGAACCAAGCCTACATGTGGCATTGTAGACTTGGCCACATTGACGAAAGCAGGTTGCAAAAGTTGCACAAGCATGGTTACTTAACAACATTCGATTATGAATCGTTTGCAACATGTGAATCCTGCCTTATGGGAAAGATGGCAAAATCTCCATTTAGTGGACATGGAGAACGTGCCAAGGACATTTTGGAACTAATACATTCGGATGTATGTGGTCCCATGTCCACCCAAGCCAAAGGTGGCTTTGCTTACTTCATCACGTTCACCGATGACTTCTCAAGATTCGGCTATGTGTACTTAATGAAGTACAAGTCGGAAGCATTTGAGAGGTTCAAGGAGTTCAAGAATGAAGTGGAGAAGCAGTTAGGAAAGAGTATTAAAGCTCTTCGATCAGATCGAGGAGGAGAATACTTGAGTACTAATTTCACACAATTCTTAAAGGATAATGGTATCCTTTCTCAGTTGACCCCTCCATATACACCACAGATGAATGGTGTATCTGAAAGGAGGAATCGTACTTTGTTGGACATGGTGCAATCCATGATGAGCTTTTCGGGATTACCAGTGTCCCTCTGGGGGTATGCTCTAGTGTCAGCAACATACCTACTAAACAGAGTACCCAGCAAGTCTGTGGCCTCTACTCCATATGAGATATGGAAAGGCAGGAAACCAGAATTTAAACATGTTAAAGTCTGGGGTTGTCCTGCTCATGTAAAGAGGCATGATCCAGACAAGCTGGAATCACGAACTGATAAATGCAGGTTTGTGGGATATCCAAAGGAAACCTTTGGACACTATTTTTACCATCCTGGTGAACAAAAGGTGTTTGTCGCCAGGAAAGCTATCTTCTTGGAAGAGGAATACCTTCTCCAGGACGACAGTAGGAGTAAAATAGTATTGGAAGAGGTTTCAGATCACCAAACAGCTACATTATCATCAGATGAGATATCAGTTCCTGAATATGTTCAGGTACACACAGATGAGCCTCGTAGATCTGGTAGAGTACCTAGACTACCCGAACGATATGTGGGACATATCGCTGAAGGTGAGTCTAAGGTACGATATAATGAGGATGATGATCCTAAAACCTACCAGGAGGCCATAGAAGGCCCATAAGCCGGGAAATGGCGAGAAGCCATGAACTCAGAAATCCAGTCCATGTACACCAACCAAGTTTGGAACTTGGAGGACTTGCCCGAGGGTATTGTACCCATCGGTTGCAAGTGGATCTTTAAGAGAAAGATCGGTGCTGATGGACGGATCGACACTTATAAGGCAAGGTTGGTGGCAAAGGGATATCGTCAAAGGCAAGGAATTGACTATGACGAGACTTTCTCACCAGTTGCCATGATAAAGTCGATCAGAGTTCTACTCGCCATTGCTGCACATTTTGATTATGAAATCTGGCAGATGGATGTGAAGACTGCCTTTCTCAATGGTAACCTTGAGGAGGAGGTGTATATGATACAACCAGAAGGTTTCACATCCAAGGAATCTCCAGATAAAGTGTGCAAGCTTCAGAGGTCCATTTATGGATTGAAGCAAGCTTCCCGGAGCTGGAACATAAGATTTGACAAGGCTGTCAAGTCTTATAACTTCATTAAGAATGAAGATGAGCCTTGTGTGTACAAGAAGACCAGTGGGAGTGCAGTCACTTTTCTAGTTCTTTACGTAGATGACATACTACTGATTGGGAATGATGTAGCCATGATGTCATCAGTAAAGGTCTGGCTGTCGAAAAACTTCTCCATGAAGGATTTGGGAGAAGCATCCTACGTATTGGGAATACGGATCTATAGAGATAGATCAAAGAGGATGCTTGGAATGACCCAATCCTTGTACATAGATACCATAGTCAAAAGGTTTGGCATGGAAAATTCCAAGAGAGGTTTCATACCGATGAGACATGGAATCAATCTCTCAAAGGAGCAGTCTCCTAAGACTCCTAATGAGAGGGCATTCATGGATAGAATACCCTATGCCTCTGCTATAGGATCTGTAAGGACTGAGGTTTCGGGTTCTGTATTCGGGTCGGGTTCAGGCCGGATCCCTTGGTTTGGACCCTGTGGGGTCTTGAGATTTCTGCCTGAATGGCGTCAGCACTACTCGACGCCTTTCAAAAGGCGTCAGGTTCTGTGGACGCCATTTAGATCTGCTGGTTGTTGTGCCACGTGTGCGCTACGTGGGCGGGTTTCGGGCCGCGAGAGTACGGCCCCTGTCACATCGTCTAAACGGCGTCCAGGTTGGCCGACGTGATTCAGATTGCGACACCTGCGATGTCAGGGTACGGCGTCAGAGCGTTGTTAGTACGGCCTGTCCTGTCGTCTGAACGGCGTCCGTAGAGAGTGACGCGTTTCAGACTGCTGTCAGTACAGCCCGTCCTGTCAAACTGATAGGCGTCTGCCTCGATCGACGCATTTTAGCTGGATTCAGATTGACCCCGCGAGTCTCCCCTTATTTCCCTCATTCTCGCCTTCACTCTCTCTCTCCTCGCCCTCTCCGCCCTCTTCGACTCTCTTTTCCCCTTCCCTTCCTCTTCTTCCTCTTCCACCACTCCAACGCCTCCCTACCTCTCACCTCTACCTCCACCACTTCCTTCGCGGCGTTCCATTCTCCGGACGGCGGCCGATGTCCCGGCGGAGTGGCGGCGTCCTCGAGGGTACCGGCGGCGGTCTGCGGTGCGGCGGGTTGGCGGCACGGAGCTTGGTGGAGTTCAAGAACTGGTAGGGGGACGAACCTTGCATGAATCGTGATTGCCTTGTGCATGTTTTCCTTGGCGTGGTATGACGTGTTTTGGGTTAGAACGAGCATGTTTAAGGGGCTTTCTTGTGGGATTGGTCGTGTTCGGAATCGTGGAATTATAGCATGCCTATGGTGGTTGATTTCCCTTTCCTCCTCCTTCTGTTTTGGGGGCATTTTCGGGGTGTTTGGGGTTAAGGGAGGAACCCTTGGATCGAACCAGGGAACCAGGTTTCTGGCGCTAAACGGCGTCGTGCCTGGTCGACGCCTTTCAGAAGGGCGTCAGGGCAGTACGACCCCTTTTAGGGTAGAAACCTCCTTGTTCGAGGTTTCACGAGTTAGGGGCTCTGGCGCTAAATGACGTCATGGATGGACGACGCCTTTCAGAAGGACGTCGGGCCATCATGATGCCATTTAGGCAGGAAATCATCCCGAGTGAGGGTCTATAAATCTGGAATTTCGGTGTGAATGGCGTCTGTGGACCTGGACGCGTTTTAAATAGGCGACTCCCTATGACGACACGTTTCAAGGAATAATCTAGCTTTAATGAACATGTCTGAGGGGCTTGAATGGCATCGACCTCGGTCGACGTGATTCAAGACAGAACTGTGTAATCCTGGTTTTATCATGTGTCACTGTGGGACGACTCAAATGCATGCTTTACGTTGTACACTGAGACTGAGGACTTCTGCGTGAATGGAATTACATCATGTTATATGTGTGTGTGTGCTTATGCGATTGTGGATTGGAATGTGGTTTACGTTTGTCACCATGGACCGATGGGGACAAGGTCATGGTGTCTGTGAGGCATTGTGCCGTACCGGTGGGAGGAGTGGTACATGTTGTGTTTTACCTTAGGCTGAGGGAAGCAGAACCACCTTGAGCCCGTCGGGCTGGAGTAGCTGGTGCGCTATCCGAGGGGTTGCTGCTTGGCCTCAGCGGGTCGGAGTTTCCCTGTTTGTCGTGGCAGCTTCCGGCGCGTTTCTTGCTGTGGAGCTGGTTGTGGTACTGTTGGAGTTGTTTTACCCCTGTAGCCACTGGGTCTGATGTGACCTTTGATCAAGGTTACGAGTGGTACCCTTAGCCCTTTGGCCTGACGCAGCCCGGGAGGTTAGGGTTGTGGGTAGTTCCTGTAGCTTCGGCTTGACGGGGCTTCACAGGTCCTTAGGGCCCTCCTGAAGCGCTGAGGCCTAGCGTGGAGGCAATCCGGACGGTAGGACATTAGTCTAGACTGCTTGTGTGCACACGTAGCTGGCAGTGGCGGTACACTGGTTCCAGCTAGTCCTAGTTTGACTCACTGCCTCACCCTACAGTGCCCCGGAACACTGTAGGGGTGGACAGGCGTGAGCAGTGGTGGTAGTGTTGGGAGGCGACGTTTGACTTCGGTCGACAGTGTGGTTTAGTCGCTTCGTGGACTTTGGCTATGAGACGTGACTCTGTGTTGAGTCCTTCGGGTTGCTTAGAATGGTTCTTGCTACACTGCTTATCGTGCGTTTCATATCAGATTTGGGTGCTATGTTCACTGCTTTACTTAATTGCCATATATCCCTGTTGTTGCACTTGTGGGTGTGTGAGTGGGAGGCAGGGGATCGTATGATCCCTACTGAGCCCAATTCTGGTGTGGCTCACTCCCTGCGGTTTCAGGTGTGGACTTCGCGGCGTGTGGAGGCGTGTGGTGCCTTCATGGTGTGCGGACCAACAGCTGTCTCTGTTCCGGGGTATGCCCCGATGTTGTTGTACTTTCCTTCTGCCTGTACTTATTTAATTTGTTGGACATGTAATTATTGTTGGACTGTATACGGACATTGTTATCTTTCTTTCTGCGCACTCGTTTACCTTTGTAGTCCGTGAGATTGTCATATTTAGCCTTGTTTAGCGCTTACTCCTCCAGATGTGTTGTGTGAGATCCGGGTGTGAACCCGCAGTTAATGGGCCGACATCCATTTAGTGACCGGGTCACCGGTCATAGGATGGCGGGTCGTTACAGGATCTATCATGTATGCCATGCTATGTACACGGCCTGATGTTGCGTTTGCTCTAAGTGTTACGAGCAGATTTCAGGCTGATCCAGGCGAAGAGCACTGGAAGGCAGTGAAATGCATCCTTAAATACTTGAGAAGAACTAAGGATATGTTTCTTGTCTATGGAGGAGGTGACTTAAAACTGCGAGGTTTTACTGACTCGAGTTTTCAGTTAGATCCAGATGATAGCAAGTCAACATCTGGATTCGTGTTTACATTGAACGGAGGGGCAGTGTGCTGGAAGAGTTCCAAGCAAGTAACCACTGCAGATTCGACGACTGAAGCTGACTACTTCGCTGCAGCTGAAGCCGCCAAGGAAGCAGTGTGGTTGAAGAAATTCATCACCGACCTCGGCGTAGTTTCCAGCATCTCTGAGCTTGTTCCACTGTTGTGCGACAACAATGGAGCGATTGCGCAAGCGAAAGAGCCGCGGTCTCATCAGAAATCGAAGAATATTCTGAGGCGCTTTCACCTTATCAGAGAGATCATATCCAGAGGAGATGTAGTAGTGGAAAGAGTTCCATCCGTCGACAATGTAGCAGATCCACTGACAAAGCCGTTGGCTCAAATTGTGTTTGAGCGTCACCTAGAGTCTATGGGCTTATTGTATAAAGGTGATTAGCTTTAGTCCAAGTGGGAGATTGTTAGTTTAGGTGGCCTACAAGCCAATCTAACAATGTAAATCTCGTTCATTATTAATAAAATGGCATAATATTCATTATGTGTAAATCGCGTTAATTATCGTTTCATAATGAAGTCCATGAATATGTGCTATGGTGATCAGATTATGATGAGATCATACTAATGAGACTGATCACTTAAACACACATATTCTTAATCATTCCTAGTCGGAGGGTATCCGAGAAGGACATCGGATATCCGGTTAGACTAGTACAGATTACTCATGCTCATATGATGAGGGTGACTGGTCTCATAAGTCACTTGTGTGGAGACACTAAGACGAATTTGTAGGTGCTCATTGGAGAATGAGTTCACTGAACTGATCCGACTGAATCGCTGGATGGGATTGTACCTCACTGTCAACTAGCTTGATTCTATTGTCGCAGTTGCGTGGATGGTCCTCGGACCTGAGACACCAAGGACACCTTGGCGGTGGACTTCTGTACTTTGACCTTGGTCTACGAATCTCTAGCCACGGGATTCTAATACGCCAAGGATTGGGTACAGCGGAATACCGTCGAAGGGAATTGTGTGTCAATAAGGAATCAATCGCTCTCGGTACTTAGAGAGAGAATGCTCTAGGAAGGATGCGCGGAAGTCCCTGGCCAGGGCGGACGATAATATCGAGAAAGGAGTTTTCCGATATTCATCAGCGGCATCCAATCCAAGTGAGTCGACCGGTTAGGGTTTGACAGCTCGCCATACCCTGAGTTGACTCGAGAGCATTGTACGAATGAAGGATTATATTCACGCGGTAACTGTCGACGGAAAGGTTCCAAGAGTGGGTTACTTAACCCCAGATACCTTCCGGGTTCACGCGGTGTTGCTTGGCACCCAACGTGATCGGAGGCCCGGTCGAATTTGATGTGCGACATCAATTCTATTGATTAATTGATTAATAAAGGGTTATTAATTAATTAATAAAGCCAGTGAGGAGTCATTGGGCTTACTGGTCCATTAACTGGACTGGTACTTGGGCCTAGAGGGTCACACGCAAATGATTCTCAAGACGATGGATAAATAAGTGGATTTTATACAAACCGGGGGTTTTTGTGAAAAACCGCGCGGTTAGTATAAAACATAGCGAACGGGCTGAGCAGGCCAAGCTGCTGCTAACCCTAGCCGCCCCTCCTCAGTTTCTGTCTTCCTCTGGAGTCCAGGCAGATCCAGATCTGCTCCGCCGCTTCTCCGAATCCCGTTCGACGGGAAATCGTCTGCGCACTGCGGCGATCATTGCGGCGACCAGCGGAGGCTTCGCGGGCTGCGAAGAACGACGAACTCGAGGATATCTGTCGCGGGGAGGATCGCGTGGACTTCGCTAGAGGCCGGGCGCTTGCGCGGCTTGCGGTGTCACACCGACGGAACCAAAAGGCTGCGGATTCGAATCCGCACACGGTGAGAAAAGATAATCCGATTATCTCGTATTTTAGTCTCCGAAACGGGAACGGATCGCTGTAAATATTTTTTTTTTTCCGCTGCGTGAGCGATCCGGAGAAACCGAGAAATCCCAACACTACTAACATTTTCATAGACTGAGGAGGAAGAGTTAGTTGAGGGACAGGACTTTGCTTAAGGAATTGGATTCATACTCATTTGAAGGTTATCTAAGAATAGATTTACTGTTTTATTAGATTCGATGTACTGGGATAATGAGAGATTGATGTATTTTTACTTATTTGGTGTGATTGAGAATTTATACACAATTAATGAAAACTGAAAATTGTGAACTTTGGTGTTGACTATATTTATATATTTTGGGTTACTTGATGGTTATGGCATTTATTTAAAATCGCCTTGTAGTTGTTTAGCTCTCATATCTGTTTGTTATAATAAAATTTGTTCTGAGATTACGCAGTCGGATTCTGAGTTAAAAATAAAATAAAATTGAACCGGATCTGGGGCATAACTATATGGTATCAGAGCAATTATGAGAGTTGAAGCATCCACAACCATCTGATCTTAAGCCATACTGATCGATCTTAAAGGATATGATAAAGTTTCATATTTGTATGATCTTGAGTTAGATTAGAAATTAAGATGATATCTCGTTCTAAGTTATGGTTAGGACATTTAGGGTAGGTGATTGTAGATGTCACATTTAGCTGATTCTAACAATTAGACTTATATAAAGATATGCTTAGTATGGATGGAGATTAAGAGGATTAAGTTAAATATTTTAAAGGGGAGAGCCAGCTACATGATGTATATGTTCCTACCACTTACATCTTTCCACTAGATCTAAGCCATTAAAGATTGACCTATTCTTACCCCTGATTTTTTTATAATTAGTACTAAGGGATGCCTTGACCACATCATACATTCATAGATTTAATTAATGTTGTCTATTCATCTACATTTACATATATTACTTAAAAATTAGAAAGAGTTAGTTAACACTTTAAAATATTAAGATAAGTTAGTACCCTTAAATTTCATAAGTGATTCTTATTTAAGTCTATGATATATGTTTGGTTGGATATTGAGGATCTATTTTAAGATAAGTGACTCGAATCATGCTATGTCATTGATCATTAATACTTGTACGATAAAGTATGGAGACCACATTGGATATGAGTTCATTTAATAGTAGTACTATACTATAAATGTATCCTCTTAATTTATTAAAACACTAAAAAGATACTTAGAGACGTGTACATAATCCTTTCTAAGTAATCCATTAAGCCAACTATAATCATATACTTAAGTCATTCTATGTTCACATTTAGGCTTTACCCTTAAATATAAATATAAATTCTTCTAGTTCTATAATGAGAAATTTACTAAGCATATATAGTATGTAAAAATTAGTTAGGAAAGTAGATATATGAAGAATATTTGGGAGCTAAACATATTATCCTGATTAGGGACTAGATCATTTTCTTAAAGCTACCAAATTGGAAGCAGAACATCAATGACTCATGATTTTCATTAAATCTCAAAAATATTGTGATTGTTTGAAGTATAAATAAGTTTTTAGCAATGTAATGTGATTTTAGGAGTCGTATCTCAATTTGAAAATATCCATAAAAGTTAATTGACATATTCTTATGATATTCAAAGTACTTTTAGGGAGTAATTATAAGCCATGATAAGGTTGATATGATGATAATCTATATTCTAATTATCTTGGTACATACTCAACTATGTGAGAGTTAATTAATCATTGATCTCTTTTCACCCTATGTCCTTAGCTATCTCAGGATAAATTTATCTATTGATTAATTAGGTTGATTAACCAAATCGGATCTCAAGTCTATTGACACATTCAATCAAAAGTGTATATTAATCATATTACAAATACTCCAAAAGTATAGATCTATTTGTCTCAGTGACCTGATCTTGATTAAGTCCTTAATCGTATTCTATGGCTTTAGAAATTAGTATGAATAATCTATTAATATGAAGATAGATTATTAGAACCTATCAAATTTCGAGAATGAAATTTTTTTAAAGGGGAGATGATGTTATATCCTGTACTTTTACAACTATTAATAAATTTAATTAATTTAAATTAGACTACTAAACTAATTATAAGAGTCTAGGACTGAACTTAAGTAACTTAATTTAGTTCAATTAACCCAATTATGAAAGCCCAATAACCCAATTATACTACTAAGAATAGCCCACTAATTTAGTTCAAATTCTAGGTTGATGTATTAGATAGGAACATAGTGAAATAATGATAACTTTCTATAAAAAATTCTGATTAAGGCATAATTGATATAATTGGAAAGAAAATAAAATGATCTATAACTTTGTAGAAGACTATTTTTACTAATTAAGATATTTTAAAGGTCAAAAATATCAAAGATTAGTTTTAGAAAGGACTACCCATATAGAACAAGTTCTAATCGGATTAGGATTTGAATTAGGAAACAAAAGATGATATAATTAATGTTAACCACGACCTAAAAAGTTATGTATAATATATTTGACTTAGATTAGAAGTAAAACATAATAAATTTGGATATAATTAAGATTCTAATTAATAGATAGAAAGTCATTATTGGAATCTTACTTGGACGAAGATTCTGTACACAGATTTACTTGACATAGTCCTAATATTTTAAGCATAACTCCGTGTATAAAATTCATAATTAAGTAATACAACTCCCGTTAGAACTATGACTCAAATTTGTAGAAGTTTTATGAAGAACACATTTAAAATAAGTCGTTTCCTAATCGGAATCAGGACATCTTTAGACATGAAGGAAATCTGCCAGATTTCTAAGTTCGGAGTACTCAGGACAGCAGGTCAGTAAAATAGTTATATCATTTTTTATAGATGTCTAAAAATAGTGAGATTGGTGGCATTGGAAAGATAATAAAAACTTATAAAACTTTGTAGAAGAGAGTTTGTCTTAATCGGATGTTTAGGGGGCTGAATTTAAAGGTCTTCAGAAAAGGAAACTGCAGGTGGTATGAGCAGAATCCGATTTGGACTAAGAAGTGACATTGACTTGGAGATTAAGTTATGGGTGATAGAATTGGGTGGCCTCAAAGTCAATCGTTGTACATTCTAGTTTGAAATATTAATAAAGGTAATCATTTCATTATATATAGTTCTCGTAACTTAACTATCGTAATGAAGGTCTGTAGACAAATGTTTGGGATATTGAATCATGATGAGATCATGATAGTGAGATCAATATTCTTAGTCACTTGTCTTAAATAGTTCTCGATCATAGGATATTTGAATTGGACATTAAAATATTCGATAAGATCGACATAGGTTATTTCTGGTCATGCGATGAGGGTGAATGATCTCATATTTACTCATGTGGTGACACTAAGACACAATTGTGGGTGCTCATTAGAGAATGAGTTCACTGAACATATCCAAATAAGAATTCCTGGATGGTCATTATTGTGGGTGCTCAAATTAGATATATGATGTTCATGAGTTTCATGTTGCTTATATGAATAGTAAAAAACTATTAAAATTAAAGAAAATGTGATCGCCAGAAACTGTAAAAGTTTCAAAAGAAAGATTGATCATTTACCTTTTCAAATTTGAGAAATGTTGAGTTCTTGATTCCCTTCCTTCGGCCGGCCAAAGAAAGAGAGCCCCTTTATCAATGTGTTCTTGCTTTTGTTTTCTTAATGATCGTTCTTTTGAATCTCTTTCTTTCTTCTTCTTTGTACCTTGTTAGAAAGATTAAACAAGAAAAAAAAATCTAGTTAGAACTAGAGTAGTATAGTATCTATTCTAATAAGAAATTTAAACATACAACTAAACTAATCTACTCACATGATTGTTGTTCTTTAAACCCCTATAAGCATGTGGGTATGAAAATATGAGTGTGTGTGTGAACAAGGAGTGATGATAATGATGGGGTATGGAAAACAATGATGAAATCAATGAAATTAATGAAAAGTTAGAAAGAAATTAAGGAACGAAGATACTTAGTTGGCTCCTCCACAGCCTTTGTCTTCAAAAGCTTCAAACTATGAAAAGGATGAAGAGGATGAAGTTTTTCTTGTTGTCCACGTTTTTCTCCTCTAAAGCCTTCAAATACCTTTCTTCAGGCTTCAAAATCACCAATAGCCAACCTCTTTCAAAAGTCCAAAGGGTATTGTATTTATAAGAATAGGTTTAGGGGTGTTTAGGGCTTCAAAAGGAGTCTCTCCCGTAGTCGGACTTACCTTCGACGAGCATGGAAGAGTTAGCAACCTACCAAACTTCGAAAATCAGATTATCTTGGCTAAATCATGTTTATCAAGAAACTCACAAATCGCTTCGTCCAACCAGGACACTATTTGGCTAATTAAAGCGGCCAAAATAGAAAGGAAATCTGAAAAGGAAACCGAAATATATTAGGAAACTTAAATTGCGTCTCCATAGGGCGACATGCTTTAAACAATCTAGGAAATTAATTTGGAATAAAAATCGCAAACCCAGACGGATTAGGACTTAAATGGCGTCTCACTTGGGCGACGCTATTTAGTTAAATCTATTTGAATTTGAAAATTTAATTCCAAACTGATTTCGGCTAGGGATCAAAATGACGTCATGCTTGGGCGACGCTACTTAACAAATTTTGAGTAAAATCAATAAAAATTAATTAATTATTTAACATCAGACCATTTTGAATCATTATAATTGTGGCATGAAATTTACTCAATCTGAGGTCAAAATTAGCGTGTCTACAGTTGCCCCACTTTGGCATTGACTTTTCAAGGGAGTGAAGTGAAATGGAATGCACTGAAAAGGTGATGTCAAGGTGTGATGAGACACGCTCTCAACATCATATGATATCAATCTTTCTCAGAATAATCAGTGAAGATAACTAAAAAAGATCAATGGAATCAATCATGTCTAGATGAAAGAGACAAGAAAATAAAATAAGGTCGATCAACTTCCACGATTGGGAAATACCCTAGATCACAAACCTTGCAGGTTTCATCATGAAGAGCGGTTACCAACTAATGTGAACGTGCTACAACCATGATGGATCTTAAAAGGAAACAAGAAATTTTTAGGATAAAGAGTCCAATCAAGGATAGAATTTCAAAAATATTTTCAAGAAAATTTCAAAGATAATTGAGAGATCAATTCAGAATGGAATATTTCATATCACGTTGGGATTTATTAGATCAATGATCTGAAATTTAATCAATAATTAATTCTTTTCACAGTGATTTTAAAGTCCTACATGATGCATGCTGGGCTAAAATAAAAATTAAAATGAATGAAAGAAAGTATAAATTAATCAAAGATAATATTATTAAATTGTCATTGATGAGTCAAGATACCAATCTTGTAATTAAGTGCTAAGCCGAAGCTCGTTTGTCTACACACTGTTTCACAAAAGCAAAACCATCGTCCCCATCAATCAACAATCTAACAGCCTATCCGTGCAATTGAGAATCCTCTGGAATTATCACTGTTTTTGTTGAAGGGGAACTCAAACTCCAGTTTATCAAAATCACAAGGTCCTTGATATATCTAATAAATATTTATCATATTCTTATGCTAATACAAATCAATTACATAATGAATACAATGATAGAGATGTTAGTTTTAGGTGGCCTACAAGCCAATCTAACTATGTAAATCTCGTTCATTTATTAATAAAATGGCATGATATTCATTATGTGTAAATCGCATTAATTATCGTTTCATAATGAAGTCCGTGAATATGTGCTATAGTGATCAGATTATGATGAGATCATACTAATGAAACTGATCACTTAAACACACATATTCTTAATTGTTCCTAATCGGAGGATATCCGAGAAGGACATCAGATATCTGGTTAGACTAGTACAGATTACTCCTGCTCATATGATGAGGGTGACTGATCTCATAAGTCACTTGTGTGGAGACACTAAGGCGAATCTGTAGGTGCTCGTTGGAGAATGAGTTCACTGAACTGATCTGACTGAATCGCTGGATGGTATTGTACCTCACTGTCAACCAGCTTGATTCTATTGTCACAGTTGCGTGGATGGTCCTAGGACCGGAGACACCAAGCACACCTTGTCCGTGGACTTCTGTGCTTTGACCTTGGGTTACGAATCTCTAGCCACGGGATTCTAATACGCCAAGGATTGGGTACAGCGGAATACCGTCGAAGGGAATTGTGTGTCAATAAGGAATCATTCGCTCTCGGTACTTAGAGAGAGAATGCTCTAGGAAGGATGCGCGAAAGTCCGTGGCCAGGGCGGACGATAATATCGGGAAAGGAGCTTTCCGATATTCATTAGCGACATCCAATCTAAGTGAGTCGACCGGTTAGGGTTTGATAGCTCGCCATACCCTGAGTTGACTCGAGAGCATTGTATGAATGAAGGATTATATCCACGCGGTAACTATCGGCAAAAAGGTTCCAAGAGTGGGTTACTTAACCCCAAATACCTTCCGGGTTCACGCGGTGTTGCTTGGCACCCAACGTGATCGGAGGCCCGGTCGAATTCGATGTGCGACATCAATTCGATTGATTAATTAATTAATAAAGGGTTATTAATTGATTAATAAAGCCAGTGAGGAGTCACTGGGCTTGTTGGGCCATTAACTGGACTGGTACTTGGGCCTAGAGGGTCACACGCAAATGATTCTCAAGGCGATGGATAAATAAGTGGGTTTTATATAAACCGGGGGTTTTTATGAAAAACCGCGCGGTTAGTATTAAACATAGCGAACGGGCTGAGCAGGCCAAGCTACTGCTAACCCTAGCCGCCCCTCCTCAGTTTCTCTCTCTCTCTGGCGTCCAGACAGATCCAGATCCTTCCGCCGCTTCTCCTAATCCCGTTCGACGGGAAATCGTCTGCGCGCTGCGGCGATCGTTGCGGTGACCGGCGGAGGTTTCGTGGGTTGCGAAGAACGAGGAACGTGAGGATATCCATCGCGAGGAGGATCGCGTGGACTTCGCTAGAGGCCGGGCACTTGCTCGGCTTGCGGTGTCGCACCGACGGAACCGAACGGTTGCGGATTCGAATCCGCACACAGTAAGAACTTCGATAATCCGATTATCGTATTTTAGATTTTTCGAAACCGGAAAACGGATCGCTGTAAATTTTATTTTCCGTTGCGTGAGCGATCTGGTGAAACCGAGAAACCCAACAGTGATGTCAAAGCCAGGTTCCACTGTTTCTCGTCCCGTTTCGGTCTCCGATTTAATATTTCCATGTGTTATTCCATGCGAAATTTCGATCCCTTTGCAGGATTCTTGTTCATGTGATGAACATAAATCAGATAAATAATTTTGATTATTTTTATTCTGCAAAATTCGGATTTTCATTTGGGGGTTTTGTGTTCTTCGTGGGACGAAGAACAACGAGTTTTCGACGGCTTCTTTCGCGATTCCCAAGTGTTGGGATGGTGGTCCGGATGCATGGATCTCTTGGTAATAGTCGCCACTACACATCCGACATATTTGCCGGCGCCGGAGTGGCCTTGGAGAGCTGCAAATATGAAGCCCTAATTTGGATTTAACCCTTAAAAAACCAGATTTTAGGGAGGATTGGGGCTCGGACCTGCACCTCTGGGGGCACCGGCGGCTGCCCTACCTAAGCCGGGGAGCTCGCCGGCGCCGGGGCTTCGCCGGCCGGGCCGTGCGACGCCTGCACCGGCGCCCGGCGGCGCTGCCTAGCCCTCCCCACCGCTGCCTGCAACTAGGGTTGCTGTGAAGGGGGTGTTGGCTCGTGCGGGAAGAAGCCGGTCAGACCGGCGCTCCACTGGCCGGTCCAGTTGGACCGGGCCGCCATTGCAAGCCTGGGTGGCTGAGCCAGGCCCGAGCCCTGGCTCGGCACAAGGCAGAGCCCTGGCTCCACCAAGGGGCCGAGCCCATTACCCATTAACCCCTTTTTTTCCCTCTTTTTCTTTTAAACCCCAAATTGCCCAATTAATTAATAATTGGAATTTAATTTTGAAATTCAAAAGATGTTTTGAAACTGAAATTATCTTTCAATTTTATTTAATCAGGGTATTAATGATTTTTTAATCATTTTGGATTAACATCTAGTTGTTAAATGATTAATATTAATTGTTAGTTTAATGGTTAAACTAATAATTAATTTTAATAAAACTAATTTAATGGTTAAATTAGTAATTAATAATTATTAGTTTAATAGTTAGATTACTAATTATTATTTCAACTAATTGTAAATTAATATCTATGTTAATTGTTAATTTAAGAGTTAAATTAATAATTAACTTAGATAACTAATTTAAGTGTTAAATTAGTAGTCTTTAATTATTATTGTTAGTTATTAATTTAAGGGTTAAATTAATGATTAACATTAATCTTCTAATCTAATAGTTAGATTAGTAATTATTAATTAATTAAAGTTAATTATTAATTTAAGTGTTAAGTTAATAATTAATTTTAAATTAACTAATCTAAGAGTTAGATTAGTAGTTAATTAATAATTAGAGTTAATTAATAATTTAAGTGTTAAATTGTTAATTAACTTTGTTGAATTAATCTAAGAGTTAGATTAGTTTTTAATAGTCGAATTGTTAGATTATTAATGGGGTTTAATCTAAGTGTTAGATTATTAGAAATGTTCTAATTTGCATGGAATAATCTGGAATTATTAATTTGGAGTGTGTGCGCATGTGATGTGCATTTAATGCTTTTAAATATTGATTTAATTGCATGTTAAGTTAATTAAAAGTGTTTTTCGAAATTCAAACACCAATTTTGATTGGATCCCAGCTTTTTGAAAGCCAAAATTATATATTTTGAAAACTCTTTTATTTTAGCCCTGTGATGTGTTGAATCATGTGTAGAATGTTTAAAACACACCGTGGTCATGGATATGCACTTAATTTATTATTCATGTGATGAATGGATTGTGTGGATCGTGGATGTATGATTGTTTATTAATTGTTAATAAATAGAAGTATGCGCACCTCTCTCTCTCATACTCCGATGTATTTCTACCTCCCTCTCTCTCTTGTACTCGCCATAAGGCTTTCTTCAATTTACTTGTAAATTCTAGAATTTAAATGTAATATGATCGGGGCAACCGAAGAAGGAGCGAGGACGATCCACAACTGCAACCAGGAAGGCGAAAAGATGAAGATCCTTTGCCTATGTGTTTGCAGGTTTATCTAATGTAAATGTTATGTTAGATTGTGTGCGCGTTTGACTGTTGGCTCCAGTCAAACCCACTGTGCTATCCATAACCACACTAATGACATGTATGAGATGCATTATTTCCTTTTGATTATGAATCAAAGCAGGTTATAGTATTTAGTAAATATATACGATATATCTATATACTATCACCTAGGAGAGACCAAGATAAAAGTTATCTAAATACCCTCAGATAAACTCTAAGCCGTAACGTGAGTAGTTAAGAACTTACCGCGTGGTCCACCATCATTATAGTCATAGGATTCGAATCACTTTAGGCAGGTTTGTTGTGCTATCCACAAGGCCTGCTTAATTAAGAGGAGAAACTGTGGTTATGGCATTAGATGTCTAGATGATCGGGGTAGAGGAACCATGTAGCTTTGTTGTGCTATCCACAAGGGCTACATGCAAATCTATGCTCGTCGCGTAATGATAGTTAGCTTAGACAAGAATTAATGGTTTGTTGTGCTATCCACAAGGCCATTAAATCTCTAGGGACCGAAGCCATGATCAAATATTGCAAAGAGTTGCAAGTCCCATGAGTTGGGTGCTCTCTGATTGTATTACGGTTTGTTGTGCTATCCACAAGGATATAGTGCAGGTCATTGAGATTCTGATCTCCACTAGGAGACTGTCGGCGTCTCCCGTTCTGTATAACTGAGGGTTGTACAATCCGTCGAAAATTAGTGGGAGTTAAACTTGAACAAAAGACCATGTCTTGTTTTAAATTTTAATAATTGAACATCTGCTAAATAGATTTTACTTATCTCCTGTAGGGAATTATGTCGTGGAATAACCCACTCCGTGGCATACTTGATGCCCTTTTGACTTACCTGATCTACTCGGATTGGTTCAGAAACCTGAAGAATGTCTTCAGATCTGAGCACATTGACTTTGTCCCCGGAGTTGATCCTCCTGCTGAATCGGCATTGAATGCCCCTGAAGCAGAGATGGTAGCTAACGATGAAAGATCGAAGGACAAAGGCAAAAGAGTAGTGAACGGTGACTGCTTCTATTATAAGCAGTATGATCACTGGAAGAGGAACTGCAAGGAGTTCCTTAACGATAAAGCTCATGGAAGAGTGAAGCTATCTGAAGCTTCGGATATCTATATGATAGATATCAACTTATCAGTTAGAGATTCCACATCTTGGGTATTAGATACCGGATGTGCTTCTCATATCTGCCATGATGTGCAGATGCTAACAAGTAAGCACAAGCTGAGACAAGGTGAGGTGGAATTGAGGCTAGGAAACGGCGCAAAAGTTGCGGCGATTGCAGTTGGGACAGCAAACCTCAAGCTTCCATCGGGAGACACCTTACTATTAGAAGATTGTTATTATGTTCCTAGCATAATAAAGAACATCATATCAATATCTTGTTTGGACAAGATAGGATATAGGTTGACTATTGAGAATAGAAGTAGTTCGATTTATTATGCTAATAAATCGATAGCTTCGGCATCTTTACTCAACGGACTATATCTTTTAGATGTTTCTTATTACAATCTTCCAATTGATAATGCTCTTAAGAAGAGCAAGAATTGTGTGAACCAAGCCTACATGTGGCATTGTAAACTTGGGGACATTGGCGAAAGCAGGTTGCAAAAGTTGCACAAGCATGGTTACTTAACTGCATTCGATTACGAATCGTTTGCCACATGTGAATCCTGCCTTATGGGAAAGATGGCAAAATCTCCATTTACTGGACATGGAGAACGTGCCAAGGACATTTTGGAACTAATACATTCAGATGTATGTGGTCCAATGTCCACCCAAGCCAAATGTGGCTTTTCTTACTTCATCACGTTCACCGATGACTTCTCAATATTCGGCTATGTGTACTTAATGAAGTACAAGTCGGAAGCATTTGAGAAGTTCAAGGAGTTCTAGAATGAGGTGGAGAAGCAGATAGGAAAGAGTATTAAAGCTCTTCGATCAGATCGAGGAGGAGAATACTTGAGTACTAACTTCACACATTTCTTAAAGGATAATGGTATCCTTTCTCAGCGGACCCCTCCATATACACCACAGATGAATGGTGTATCAGAAAGGAGGAATCGCACCTTGTTGGACATGGTGCGATCTATGATGAGCATTTCGGGATTACCAGTGTCCCTCTGGGGGTATGCTCTAGAGTCAGCAGCATACCTACTGAACAGAGTACCCAGCAAGTATGTGGCCTCTACTCCATATGAGATATGGAAATGCAGGAAACTAGAATTTAAACATGTTAAAGTTTGGGGTTGTCCTGCTCATGTAAAGAGGCATGATCCAGACAAGCTGGAATCACGAACTGATAAATGTAGGTTTGTGGGATATCCAAAGGAAACCTTTGGATACTATTTTTACCATCCTGGTGAACAAAAGGTGTTTGCCGCCAGGAAAGCTGTCTTCTTGGAAGAGGAAAACCTTCTCCAGGAGGGCAGTGGGAGTAAAATAGTACTGGAAGAGGTTCCAGATCCCCAAACAGCTACATTATCATCAGATGAGATATCAGTTCCTGAATCTGTTCAGGTACACACAGATGAGCCTCGTAGATCTGGTAGAGTACCTAGACTACCCAAACGATATGTGGGACATATTGCTGAAGGTGAGTCTAAGGTAGAATATAATGAGGATGATGATCCTAAAACCTACCAAGAGGCCATAGAAGGCCCAGAAGCTGGGAATGGCGAGAAGCCATGAACTCAGAAATCCAGTCCATGTACACCAACCAACTTTGGAACTTGGAAGACTTGCCCAAGGGTATTGTACCCATCGGTTGCAAGTGGATCTTTAAGAGAAAGATCGGTGCTGATGGACGGATCGACACTTATAAGGCAAGGTTGGTGGCAAAGGGATATCGGCAAAGACAAGGAATTGACTATGACGAGACTTTCTCACCAGTTGCAATGATAAAGTCGATCAGAGTTCTACTCGCCATTGCTGCACATTTTGATTATGAAATCTGGCAGATGGATGTGAAGATTGCCTTCCTCAATGGTAGTCTTATGACTTCATTAAGACAGAAGATGAGTCTTGTGTGTACAAGAATACCAGTGGGAGTGCAATCACTTTTCTAGTTGTTTACGTAGATGACATGCTATTCATTGGGAATGATGTAGCTATGTTGTCATCAGTAAAGATCTGGCTGTCGAAAAACTTCTCCATGAAGGATTTGGGAGAAGCATCTTACGTATTGGGAATACGGATCTATAGAGATAGATCAAAGAGGATGCTTGGAATGACCCAATCCTTGTACATAAATACCATAGTCAAAAGGTTTGGCATGGAAAATTCCAAGAGAGGTCTCATACCGATGAGACATGGAATTAGTCTCTCAAAGGAGCAGTCTCCTAAGACTCCTGATGAGAGGGCATTCATGGATAGGATACCCTATGCCTCTGCCATAGGATCTATCATGTATCCCATGCTATGTACACGGCCTGATGTTGCATTTGCTCTAAGTGTTACGAGCAGATTTCAGGCTAATCCAGGCGAAGAGCACTAGAAGGCAGTGAAATGTATCCTTAGGTACTTGAGAAGAACTAAGGATATGTTTCTTGTCTATGGAGGGGGTGACCTGAAACTACGAGGCTTTACTGACTCGAGTTTCCAGTCAGATCCAGATGATAGCAAGTCAACATATGGATTCATGTTTACTTTGAACGGAGGCACAGTGTGTTGGAAGAGTTCCAAGCAAGTAACCACTGCAGATTCGACGCCTGAAGCTGAGTACATCGCTGCAGCTGAAGTCGCCAAAGAAGCAGTGTGGTTGAAGAAATTCATCACCGACCTCGGCGTTGTTCCCAGCATCTCTGAGCCTGTTCCACTGTTGTGCGACAACAATGGAGCAATTGCGCAAGCGAAAGAGCCCGGTCTCATCACAAATCGAAGCATATTCTGAGGCGCTTTCACCTTAACAGAGAGATCATATCCAGAGGAGATGTAGTAGTGGAAAGAGTTCCATCCGTCGACAATGTAGCAGATCCACTGACAAAGCCGTTGGCTCAAATTGTGTTTAAGCGTCACCTAGAGTCTATAGGCTTATTGTATAAAGGTGATTGGCTTTAGTCCAAGTGGGAGATTGTTAGTTTAAAGTGGCCTACAAGCCAATCTAACTATGTAAATCTCGTTCATTTATTAATAAAATGGCATGATATTCATTATCTATAAATCGCATTAATTATCGTTTCATAATGAAGTCCGTGAATATGTGCTATAGTGATCAGATTATGATGAAATCGTACTAATGAGACTGATCACTTAAACACACATATTCTTAATTGTTCCTAGTCGGAGGATATCCGAGAAGGACATCGGATATCTGGTTAGACTAGTACAGATTACTCATGCTCATATGATGAGGGTGACTGATCTCATAAGTCACTTGTATGGAGACACTAAGGCGAATCTGTAGGTGCTCATTGGAGAATGAGTTCACTAAAATGATCCGACTAAATCGCTGGATGGTATTGTACCTCACTGTCAACCAGCTTGATTCTATTGTCGCAGTTGCGTGGATGGTCCTCGGACCTAAGACACCAAGCACACCTTATCGGTGGACTTCTGTGCTTTACCCTTGGTTTACGAATCTCTAACCACGGGATTCTAATACGCCAAGGATTGGGTACAGCGGAATACCGTCGAAGGGAATTGTGTGTCAATAAGGAATCATTCGCTCTCGGTACTTAGAGAGAGAATGCTCTAGGAAGGATGCTTGAAAGTCCCTAGTCAGGGGGGACGATAATATCGGGAAAGGAGTTTTTCGATATTCATCAGCGACATCCAATCCAAGTGAGTCGACCGGTTAGGGTTTGACAGCTCGCCATACCCTGAGTTGACTCGAGAGCATTGTACGAATGAAGGATTATATCCACGTGGTAACTGTCGACGGAAAGGTTCCAAGAGTGGGTTACTTAACCCCAAATACCTTCTGGGTTCACGTGGTGTTGCTTAGCACCCAACGTGATCGGAGGCCCGGTCGAATTCAATGTGCGACATCAATTCGATTGATTAATTAATTAATAAAGGGTTATTAATTGATTAATAAAGCCAGTGAGGAGTCACTGGGCTTGTTGGGCCATTAACTGGACTGGTACTTAGGCCTAGAGGGTGACACGCAAATGATTCTCAAGGCGATGGATAAATAAGTGGGTTTTATATAAACCGGAGGTTTTTATGAAAAACCGCGCGGTTAGTATAAAACATAGCGAACGGGCTGAGCAGGCCAAGCTGTTGCTAACTCTAGCCGCCCCTCCTCAGTTTCTCTCTCTCTCTGGCCTCCAGACAGATCCAGATTTGCTCCGCCGCTTCTCCGAATCCCGTTCGACGGGAAATCGTCCGCGCACTGCGGCGATCGTTGCGGCGACCGGCGGAGGTTTCGTGGGTTGCGAAGAACGAGGAACGTGAGGATATCCGTCGCGAGGAGGATCGCGTGGACTTCGCTAGAGGCTGGGCACTTGCGCGGCTTGCTGTGTCACACCGACGGAACCGAACAGTTAAGGATTCGAATCCGCACACGGTGAGAACTTCGATAATCCGATTATCGGATTTTAGATTTTTCGAAACGGGAGAACGGATCGCTGTAAGTTTTATTTTCCACTGCGTGAGCGATCTGGAGAAACCGAGAAACCCAACAAGAGATAACCGTCTTTTTAGTCACGGCTAGGACTCATGAACTCCTACAGTGGGACCCTATTGGAATTTCAGCTTCATCTTCTCTTTCTTACACTTAAAATTTCATCAGTAACTTCAAGCAAATAGGTAATCAACATTAAGTATCATGCAATTATGGATTTTTGGAAAAATAACAAAAATTCAGAAACCTGATCAAAAGGCGTCGTTGTTCTCATACGTCATTTAAATGACGTCGCCCCGTCCAAACGCCATTTAACTTACTGAAACAGTTCCCTGTTCTGATTCCAATCCAAACTCTGCTTGTCTTAATGTACATCCATTTTCCAATTCAGAAAGGGTTTCCCAATCTCGCAAATCACTCTATAAAACTTTCATCTCTTCATATCAAAGCATTATAACAAGCAATCAAGAGGGAAAGGTAAAAGATTCTCTCCAAAGCTCAATAGAAAGAGGGAAGAACAAGAAGAAGTCAAGGAAATCAATTCAAGGAGGATGGAGTCTATTTCAAACAAGAGGATGAGAAAGGCGATTGAAATTTTTTTTGAAGTGAAAGATCATCTTAGTGGGCGAGATCCTAACTTATAAGTAAGCTAATATGTTCTCTAATCAATTCTTCCTTCTTCTCTATGCAACTCTCTTCATGTTTTTCATATTTCAATTCTTCACGATCATGATGGAACTATTCCAATTTCTTTCTTTATCTAGGGATATCCTTTCATCTCCGGTCCAAGAAGATTTTTTTCACTTCCTTGAATCCAAAAGCTAGTTAACAAGATCATTCTCTCCATGCAATCTTATATATCGAAGTGGCATATCCAAGGATTGGTTATTCATGCCAAACATTATAAGAGCACAAGCATGGATTGGGCTGCTATGGGCGCTTTGATCGAACTATGGCATCCACAAACTCATACTTTCCTTTTTGCCACGTTCGAAGCGACTATCCTCTTAGAAGAAGCCGAACTCTTATTGGGTCTTCCTAACCTTAAGGTCAACAATGATGAACCTGATTTGAGTGAGATGATGTTCATGAGGGAAAGAATCACGAGTCAACAATTGTTAGAAAAGATCATGAAGAACCCAAAGGAAATTCAAGGTTGTCTTACAAAGAAATGAATCAATCTTGCTAAATTAGCTTAATGGACTCTGAAGAAGATAAAAGACCTCAGGGATGAAGAAACAGAGAACGTGACGAAGGTGTTCACCACGTGCTTAGCTAGAGCACTACTATTTCCTACCTAAGATAATATTCTAGAAGATGATCAAATCAGCGCAATCACTGAGATTTTCATAGGGAAGCAGATTAGCACAACGGTTCTAGCCTACCTCTACAATGGGCTCTCTGTAGCTTCTACGGGTCAACCTCCTTATGGCAGCATGCTTCTCTTAGGTCTGTGGGTGGAGTTCCACTTCAAGTTCAACCAAAATGAAGAAGAAGTTCCAAGGATATCCCAGACATACCAGCATAGTCCTATCTTCCACATTGCCAACATTGTAAGTTTAACGACAACATGACTAATTGAGTGCCCAACTGTTAGTCTTAGGTGGCCTATAAGCCAATCTAACTATGTAAATCTCATTCATTTATTAATAAAATGGCATTATATTCATTGTGTGTAAATCGTATTAATTATCGTCTCATAATGAAGCCCGTGAATATGTGTGATAGTGATCAGATCATGATGAGATCATACTAATGAGACTGATCACTTAAACACACATATTCTTAATAGTTTCTAGTTCGATGATAACCGAGAAGGACATCAGATATCTGAATAGACTAGTACTAATTACTTCCGCTCATAAGATGAGGATAACTGATCTCATAGTCACTTGTGTGGAGACACTAAGGTGAATCTGTAGGTGCTCATTAGAGAATGAGTTCACTGAACTGATCCGACTGAATCGCTAGATAGTATTGTACCTCACTGTCAACTAACTTGATTCTATTGTCGCAGTTGCGTGGATGGTCCTCGGACCTAAGACACCAAGGACACCTTGTCGGTGGACTTCTGTACTTTAACCTTGGTTTATGAATCTCTAACTACGGGATTCTAAGTAGCTAAGGATCGGGTACAATGGAATACCGTCGAAGGAAATTGAGTGTCAATAAGGAATCATTCGCTCTCGGTATAAAGAGAGATAATGCTTTAGGAAGGATGCGTGGAAGTCCCTAACCAGGGCGGACGATAATATCGGGAAAAGAGTTTTTCGATATTATTCGGCAGCATCCGATCCAAGTGAGTCTACCGGTTAGGGTTTGACAGTACACCATACCCTGAGTTGACTCAAGAGTATTGTACGAATGAAGGACTATATCCACGCGGTAACTGTCGGCGGAAAGGTTCTAAGAGTGAATTACTTAATCCCGATACCTTACGGGTTCACGCGGTGTTGCTTGGCATCCAACATGATCGGAGGCCCGATCGAATTTGATGTGTGACATTGATTCAATTAATTAATTAATTAATATGAGTCATTAATTGATTAATCAAGCCAGTGATGAGTCACTGGGCTTACTGGGCCCTCAACCGGACTGGTTATTGGGCCTAGAGGGTCACACGCAAATGATTCTCAAGGCAATGGATAAATAAGTGAGTTTTATATTAACTGGGGTTTTAATGAAAAATCGCACGATTAGTATAAAATATAGTGAACGGGCTGAGTAGGCTAGGCTGCTGCTAACCCTAGCCGCCCCCTCCTCTCTTCCTCTCTCTCTCTGGTGCCCCAAACGAATCTGGATTCTCGGATCTGCTCCGCCGCTTCTCTGACTCCCGTCCAACGGGTAATCGTCCGCGTGTTGCAGCGATCGTTACGGCAAACGACGGAGGCTTCATAAGCTACGAAGAATGAGGAACGTGAGGATATCCACCGCGAGGAGGATCGCGTGGACTCCGCTAGAGGCCGGGTGCTGGCGCGGCTTGCGGTGTCACACCGACGGAACCAATCGGTTGCAGATTCGCCGCACACCGTAAGAACCGATAATACAATTTTTAGTTTTTCGAAATGGGAACAGATCGTTTATTTTATTTTATTTTCCGCTGTGTGAGCGATCCGAAGAAACGCCGAGAACCCAATAGTGGTATCAGAGCCAGGTTCCACTGTTTCTCGCCCCGTTTCGATCTCCGATTTAATATATCCATGTATTATTCCATACTCAAATTCGAATTTTTGCTGGATTAGTGTTCATATGATGAATAAAAGTTAAGTAGATTAATTTTTATTCTGTAAAATTCGAAGTTAATTTTTTTGGGGTTTTGGTGTTCTTCTTGAGATGAAGAACAACGGTGTTCGGGCGGCTTCGTATTGGCATCCCCAATCGTTGGGGAGGTGTGCCGGCATCCCAGAATATCCCGAAGATGTTGACGTTCACCAACGGACTTGTGGCCGGCACCGGAGAGGGAGTTGGAGGGGCTGGGCATCTTTTCTTCTTCCTTTTATGCTTGAAAAACCAATTTTGAAGGGGGGTTTAGGAGCTCAACCAACAGCTTGTTTGGCACCTCCGGCGAGACCTGCGGGCACCGGGGCCGTCCCCGGTGGCGCCGACGTGGCTAGGCTAACCGCCGGTGGCTGGCGTCGGTCGGTGCCGTAGACAGCCGCCGCCCCTATGGTTCCTGCACATAGGGTTTTTCTATTTGCTGAAAAGGGGCGTCGGGTTGGGGAAGGGGCCGGACTGGTCCGGCCGGCCCAGGGCCAACCAGGTCCACCCTGGCTCGAACCAGGGCCCCCTGGTTCGAGCCCTCGACGAACCAGGCTGAGCCTTTTCAGCATATTTCCATCCTTTAACCCCAATTTGCCCATTTAAATTAAATATAAAATTGGATTTTAAATTTAATATTCAAAACTATTTTGAAGTATTTAAATTATTAGTCAATTTTAATTTTATTTGGCTTTAATGATTTTTGAATCATTTGGATTAACATTTAGTTGTTAATTTATTAATGTTAATTGTTAGTTTAAATGTTAAACTGATAATTAACCTTAATTAAACTAATTTAAGGGTTAAATTAGTGACTAATAATTCTTAGTCTAACTGTTAGATTATTAATTATTATTTCAACTAATTGTTAATTAATTTGTAAGTTAGTTATTAATTTAAGTGTTAAATCAATAATTAACTTACATGACTAATTAAATGTTAAATTAGTAGTCCTTAATTAATTATTGTTGGTTATTAATTTAATAGTTAAATTAATGATAACTTTAATTATCTAATTTAAGAGTTAGACTAGAATCTTTTAGTTAATTAGAGTTAATTGTTAATTTAAGTGTTGAGTTAATGATTAATTTTAAATTAACTAATCTAAGAGTTAGATTAATTAGTTATTAATTAGTTAGTGTTAATTATTGGTTTAAGAGTTAAATTAATAATTAACATTAATTGACTAATCTAAGTGTTAGGTTAGTAGTTAATACTTAATTATAGTTGATTATTAATTTAAGTGTTAAATTATTAATTAACTTTGTTGGACTAATCTAAAGAGTTACATTTCTAATTAATTATTAATAATCTAATTGTTAGATTATTAATATTTTTTAATCTAAATGTTAGATTGTTTGATTTATTAGAAATGTTCTAACTGCATGAAATAATATGGAATTATTAATTTGGAGTGTGTGCACATGTGATGTGTGTTTTATATGCTTTTAAATTTTGATTTAATTGCATGTTAAGTTAATAAAATAAGTTTTTTTAAAATCCAAATGCCAATTTTGATTGGAACTCAGCTTTTTGAAAGCTAAAGTTATTTAATTTTGAAACTCTTTTATTTTAGCCATGTGATGTGCTTATCATGTGTTGGTTGATTAAAACATACCATGGTCATACATATGCACTTATTTAATTATTCATGTGATGAATGATGTGTTTGGTTCATGAATGTATGGTTGAATGGATATTTATTAATTGTTAATAAATAGAGGTCTGCGTACCTCTCTCTCTCTCTTTCATACTCCGATGTACTTCTACCTCCCTCTCTCTTGTACTCGCCATAAGCCCTTCTTCTGTTTACATGTAATTCTAAAATTATTGTAATCTGATCGAAGCAAAAGTGGAAGGAGCGAGGACGATCTACAGCAGCGACCAGGAAGGCAATTCGATAAAGATCATTTTGACTATATGTTTGCAGGATTATCTAATATAAATGTTATGTTAGATTGTGTGTACGTTTGACTGTTGGCTCCAATCAAACCCACTGTGCTATCCATGACCACACTTAACATGTATGAGATGCATTGTTCTATTTTGATTATGAATCAAAGCAGGTATAGTATTTATTAAATGTATACGATGTATTTATACTATCACCTAGGAGAGACCAAGATAAAAGTTATCTAAATATCCTCGTCTAAACTCTAAGTTGTAACGTGAGTAGTTAAAAACTTACCGCGTAGTCCACCATCGTTATAGTTGATGGGGGCAGAATCCGATTTCGCCCGTTAGAACAGCCCAATCACTGGGATCAGCCCAACAGCAATAGCAGTAAAGGCCCACTGGCGGCCTTCGGCCTGTTAGCGGCCCAGCAGCCCTCGGCCTGTTAGCGGCCCAGCAGCCTTCGGCCTGTTAGCGGCCCTCGGCCCAGTAGGCTTTAGCCCACTAAGCGGCGTCAGGCCCATCAGCGGCCCCTCCCCCTTCGGCCCAGTAGCCGTATCCAGCCCACTCCGGTGGGAGGGTTAGGCGCTATGGCGGTGTATCAGTAAACCAAAACATAGTCCTACATCGGTTGCCACTACTAAGCAACCTCTATCCTCTGCTATAAATACACGTCTATTTATTACCAAAGGTATGTCTTCTCGACCAAGGACAACAGTCCAAAAGCATTAAAGCTACTTCTTCTTCCTTGACTTCTGAATCGAATCTTCTTCAGAAGCTAACTTAGCCGTCGAAGGGGGTTCCTTAGGGCCGAAGCCTGGGGCTCCTACTGATCGGTTCTTCTTCTTCTTCTCCTCCTTCTGCAGGGGCTTCGGTTTGAATCTTCGCCAACCTCTCCGAGTTGGTCTCGGCCGCCGACCTCGGGCTTTCTCCCCTCGGTCTTGACGCCTTTCGCCGGCTGGTCAGTCTCGTCCGAAGGAGCCTCGGCCTCGCCCTGCGCCCACTGGCCCGCCTCGCCCGAAGGGGTCTCCTCTTCGCTCCGAGCGAGCCTTCCCCCGGGCGCCTCTCGCCCTCGGGTCGGTTCCGTCTCCGCCCTCGTCTAGTCCCGTATTCCCGTCGGTCCTCTTGATCGATCCGATCCAATTGCGGGTTCTAGTCTCGGAATCCGACCGTGGTAAGCTTCGGCAACATCAATAGTCATAGGATTCGAATTACTTTAGGCATGTTTGTTGTGTTACCACAAGGCCTGTTTAATGTAAGGAGAGACTGTGGCAATGGCATTAGATGCCTATTTGATCAGGGTAGAGGAACCATGTAGCTTTGTTGTACTATCCATAAGGGCTGCATGCAAATCTATGCTCGTCTCGTAACGATGGTTAGCTTAGACCAGAATTAGTGGCTTGTTGTGCTATCCACAAGGCCATTAAATCTCTGTGGACCGAAGATATGATCGGACATTGCAAGGAGTTACAAGTCCCATGAGATGGGTGCTCTTTGATTGTTTTATAGCTTTCTTGTGCTATCCACAAGGTTCTACAAGTCATTGAGATTCTGATCCCCACTAAGAGACTGTCGGCGTCTCCCATTCTGTATAGCTGAGGGTTATACAGTCCGTCAAAAATTAGTATGAGTTAAAACTTGATCAAAAGACCATGTCTTGTTTTAAATGTTAATAATTGAACATCTGCTAAATAGATTTTATTTATCTCCTGTAGGGAACAATGTCGTCGAATAACCCACTCTGTGGCATACTTGATGCCAAACTTTTGACTAGCCCGAACTACTCGGTTTCGTTCAGAAACTTGAAGAATGTCTTCATATCTGAGTACATTGACTATGTCCTTAAAGCTGATCCTCCTACTAAACCGGCATTGGATGCCCTTGAGACAGAGATGATAACTAACGATAAAAGATTGAAGGACAAAGGCAAAGGAGTAGTAAAATGTGACTGCTTCTACTGTAAGCAGAATGGTCACTGGAAGAGGAACTGCAAGGAGTTCCAAAACGATAAAGCTCATGGAAAAATAAAGCTATCAGAAGCTTCAGATATCTATATGATAGATATTAACTTGTTAGTTAGAGATTTCACATCTTGGGTATTGGATACCGGATGTGCTTCTTATATTTGCCATGAAGCACAGATGCTGAGAAGTAAGTGCAAGCTGAAAAGAGGTGAGGTGGAAGTAAGACTAGGAAACGGCACAAAAGTTGCGGTGATTGTTGTAAGGACAGCAAACCTCAGGCTTCCATCAGGAGACGTCTTATTATTAGAAGATTGTTATTATGTTCCTAGCATAATAAAGAACATCATATCAGTATCTTGTTTGGACAAGGTAGGATATAGGTTAACTATTGAGAATAGAAGCTATTCGATTTATTATGGTAATAAATCAATAGCTTCGGCATCTTTAGTCAACGGATTATATCTTTTAGATGTTTCTTATTAGAATATTTATATTGACAATACTCTTAAGAAGAGTAAGAATTGTGTGAGCCAAGCCTACATGTGGCATTATAGACTTGGGTATATTGGTGAACGCAGGTTGCAAAGGTTGCACAAGCATGGTTATTTAAATGCATTCGATTATGAATCGTTTGCGACATGTGAATCCTGCCTTATGGAAAAAATGACAAAATCTCCATTTATTGGACATGGAGAACGTGCCAAGGACATTTTGGGATTAATACATTTAGATGTATGTGGTCCCATGTCCACCCAAGCCAAAGGTGGCTTCTCATACTTTATCACGTTCACCGACGACTTCTCAAGATTCGGCAATGTGTACTTAATGAAGTACAAGTCGAAAGCATTTGAGAAGTTCAAGGAGTTTAAGAATGAGGTAGAGAAGCAGTTAGGAAAGAGTATTAAAGCTCTTCGATCAGATCGAGGAAGAAAATACTTGAGTACTAATTTCATACAATTCTTAAAGGATAATGGTATCCTTTCTAAGTTGACCTCTCTATATACACCACAGATGAATGGTGTATCAGAAAGGAGGAATCGCACCTTGTTAGACATGGTGCGATCCATGATGAGCTTTTCGAGATTACCAATGTCCCTCTGGGGGTATGCTCTAGAGTTAGCAGCATACCTACTGAACAGAAGTACCTAGCAAGTCTGTGACCTTTACTCCATAAGAGATATGGAAAGGCAATAAATCAGAATTTAAACATGTTAAAGTCTGGGGTTGTCCTGCCCATGTAAAGAGGCATGATCCAGACAAGCTAGAATCACGAACTGACAAATGCAAGTTTGTGGGATATCCAAAGGAAACCTTTGGATACTACTTTTACCATCCTGGTGAACAAAAGGTGTTTGTCGCCAGGAAAGCTGTGTTCTTGGAAGAGGAATACCTTCTCTAGGAGGACAGTGGGAATAAAATAATACTGGAAGAGGTTCCAGATCTCTAAACAGCTGCAATATCATCGGATGAGATATCAGTTCCTGAATCTGTTTAGGTACACACATACTAGCCTCGTAGATTTGGTAGATTACCTAGACTACTCGAACGATATGTGGGACATATCGCTGAAGGTGAGTCTAAGGTTGAATATAATGAGGATGATGATCCTAAAACCTACCAAGAGGCCATAGAAGGCCCAGAAGTCGGGAAATGGCGAGAAGCCATGAACTCAGAAATCCAGTCCATGTACACCAACCAAGTTTCGAACCTGAAGGACTTGCCCAAAAGTATTGTACCCATCGGATCCAAGTGGATCTTTAAGAGAAAGATCGGTGCTGATGGACGGATCGATACTTATAAGGCAAGATTGGTGGCAAAGTGATATCGTCAAAGGTAAGGAATTGACTATGACGAGACTTTCTCACCAATTGACATGATAAAATCGGTTAGAGTTCTGCTCACCATTGCTGCACACCTCGATTACGAGGTCTGGCAGATGGATGTGAAGACCGCCTTCCTCAATGGTAACCTTGAAGAAGAGGTGTATATGATACAACCAGAAGGTTTCACATCCAAAGAATCTCCCGACAAAGTGTGCAAACCTCAAAGGTCCATTTATGGACTGAAGCAAGCTTCCTGGAGCTAGAATATAAGATTTGACGAGGCTGTCAAGTCTTATGACTTCATTAAGAATGAAGATGTGCCTTGTGTGTACAAGAAGACCAGTGGGAGCACAGTCACCTTCTTAGTTCTTTATATAGACGACATACTACTCATTGGGAATGATGTAGTTATGATGTCATCAGTAAAGATCTGGCTGTCGAAAAACTTTTCCCTGAAGGATTTGGAAGAAGCATCCTACGTATTAGGAACACGGATCTATAGAGATAGATCAAAGAGGATGCTTGGAATGACCCAATTCTTTTACATAGATACCATAGTCAAAAGGTTTAGCATGGAAAATTCAAAGAGAGGTCTCATACCAATGAGATATGGAATTAATCTCTTAAAGGAACAGTCTCCTAAGACTCCTAATGAGAGGGCATTCATGGATAGAGTATCCTATGCCTCTGCCATAGGATCTATCATGTATGCCATGCTATGTACACGCCTTGATGTTGCATTTGCTCTAAGTGTTACGAGCAAATTTCAAGCTGATCCAAATGAAGAGCACTGGAAGGCAGTGAAATGTATCCTTAAGTATTTAAGGTGAACTAAGGATATGTTTCTGGTCTACAGATGAGATGATTTGAAACTGCGAGGCTTTACTAACTCGAGCTTCCAGTCAGATCCAGATGATAGCAAGTGTACATCTGGATTTGTGTTTACATTAAACGGAGGCGCAATGTGCTGGAAGAGTTCCAAGCAAGTAACCACTGTAGATTCAACGACTGAATCTGAGTACATCGCTGTAGCTAAAGCCGTCAAGGAAGTAGTGTGGTTGAAGAAATTCATCACCGAACTCGGCGTAGTTCCCAGTATCTCTGAACCTGTTCTGTTGTTGTGCGACAACAATGGAGCCATTGCACAAGCGAAAGAGTTGCGGTCTCATCAAAAATCTAAGCATATTCTAAGGCAATTTCATCTAATCGAAGAGATCATATCTAGAGGAGATGTAGTGGTGGAAAGACTTCCATCTATCGACAATGTAGCAGATCCACTGATAAAGCCGTTATCTCAAATTATGTTTGAGCGTTACCTAGAGTCTATAGGCTTACTGTATAAAGGTGATTGGCTTTAGTCCAAGTGGGAGATTGTTAGACTTAAGTGGCCTGCAAGCCAATATGACTATGTAAATCTGATTTATTTATTAATAAAATGGCATTATATTCATTGTGTGTAAATCGTATTAATTATCGTCTCATAATGAAGTCCGTGAATATGTTCGATAGTGATCAGATTATGATGAGATCATATAAATGAGACTAATCACTTAAACACACATATTCTTAATAGTTCATAGTCGGAGGATATCCAAGAAGGAGATTGGATATCCGGATAGATTAGTACAGATTACTCCCACTCATAAGATGAGAATGACTGATCTCATAGTCACTTGTGTGGAGACACTAAGGCGAATCTGTAGGTGCTCATTAGATAATCAGTTCACTGAACTGATCCGACTGAATCGCTGGATGGTATTGTACCTCACTGTCAACCAACTTGATCCTATTGTCACAGTTGCATAGATGGTCCTCGAACCTGATACACCAAGGACACCTTGTCGGTGGACTTCTGTGCTTTGACTTTGGTTTATGAATCTCTAACCACGGGATTCTAAATAGCCAAGGATCGGGTACAGCGGAATACCGTCAAAGGGAATTGAGTGTCAATAAGGAATCATTCGCTCTAGGTACTTAGAGAGAGAATGCTCTAGGAAGGATGCGCGGAAGTCCCTAGCCAGGGCGGACGATAATATCGGGAAAAGAGTTTTCCGATATTATTCGGCAGTATCCGATCAAAGTGAGTCGACTAGTTAGGGTTTGACAGTACACCATACCCTGAGTTGACTCGAGAGCATTGTACGAATGAAGGACTATATCCACGCGGTAACTATCGGCGGAAAGGTTCCAAGAGTGGGTTACCTAACCCCGATACCTTCCTGGTTCACGCGGTGTTGCTTGGCACCCAACGTGATCGGAGGCCCGATCGAATTTGATGTGCGACATTGATTCGATTAATTATTTAATTAATATAAGTTATTAATTGATTAATCAAGCCAGTGAGGAGTCACTGGGCTTACTGGGCCATCAACCAGACTGATTATTGGGCCTAGAGGGTCACACGTAAATGATTCTCAAGGCGATGGATAAATAAGTGGATTTTGTATTAGCTAGGAGTTTTTATGAAAAACCACGCGGTTAGTATAAAATATAGCAAACGGGCTGAGCAAGCCAGGCTGCTGCTCACCCTAGCCGCCCCCTCCTCTCTTCCTCTCTCTCTCTGGCGCCCCAGATGAATCTGGATTCTCGGATCTGCTCCGCCGCTTCTCCGACTCTCGTCTGATGGGTAATCGTTCGCGCGTTGCGGCGATCGTTGTGGCGAACGACGGAGGCTTCGTGGGCTGCGAAGAATGGGGAATGTGAGGATATCTACCGCGATGAGGATCGTATGGACTCTGCTAGACGCCAAGCGCTTGCGCGGCTTGCAGTGTCACACCGACGGAACCGATCGGTTGCGGATTCGAATCTGCACACGGTAAGAACCGATAATCCAGTTTTTTATTTTTCGAAACGGGAACGGATCGTTTATTTTATTTTATTTTCCTCTACGTGAGCGATCTGGCGAAACGCCGAGATCCCAACACCAACCTTAAGACTCGGGCCGACTGGCGTGCTTATTTCAAGACTATGCCCAGAACTGGATTTGAATCCACACCACTTGCTCTCATGAAAAGATGATTCGAGTGCGTCGTGGTGCTGGCACAGAACCTCGACTGATCGGGGTGACCGAGTTCGTTCTCTATAATCCATATCGCTGCCATCCTCAACTTGATATGCCACGCTATTAATTTCCTGAGATCTCTTCTCTTTCTCCAATCAAGAAGCATGCATTAGGTACCAATGAAGACTTTCAGGCGACAGAACTTATTACTACTCTTTGGACCATCGGCTTCACCCGTTATGTGAAAACTCCTCAGGCAGCCAATAAAGAGCTATGGAAAACATATGTAAAAGAGCTTAAGAAAATTCGTCCTTGAAAGCCCTTCATCCTTATCTTCTAATTTGATGTAATATGATTTCATTTTCAATGAAGAAATCATTCCTTAATACAACAGAAATCCTCCTTTAAATCTTTGCAATTTAACTGTAATTTTTTCTTGAATGAAACTGTGATTTTTTCTTAAAATATGAAGGTTCAGGTTCAGTTAATTCAAATCGCGTCGACTTAGAGAGACACTTTTCAATCTTAATCAATTTCCAAATATAAGAATTTAATCCTTAAATGCTCAAAATAGCGTCTGAGCAGTAAGACGCCTTTCAGTTCTCTCTCTCCTATTTTTCAGAGATTTCCAACAATTAATCTACTAAATCGCGTCCTGCTTCAAAGACGCGAATAATAATTCTTTCAAAATACCAGTGGTACAGTCCTGACCAAAAGAGGCGATAAAATCCAAAAGGCGTCACTCTAGGAAGGCGTGTTTCACAAATTTCAAAAATTTTCTATTGCCGCCTCAGTTTGTGCACAACTGAATGGCGTCGCTGTCCTAAGACGTGATTTAACGAATTCTAATAGGGTCTCGCGAGCCCAAGCTCCTTTCTTCCTCATTCTCTTCTTCACCTTCTCTCTACTCCTGTGCTCCGACGACTCTGACGCATTCTGGCGAGTTCCTTCCTATTCCGACCATTTTCTCCAACTCTGGCGACTCCGGGGACCTTCTTCGACCACCCTCTCTCATCTCTACCCTCTCTCTCACTCACAAACTCCCTTTCTTTCTCCATCTCCTTCTTTAGCTCTCATCTTCTTCTCTAGCTCCTTCTCACGACCCTATAGAGTCCGGCAGGCCTAGTGGCGTGAACGGAAAGCGACGGAGGGTTACCGCCATCGAGGTGGTGGAGGTGGGCGAGGAGGAAGCTACGACACCGACCGAGGAATTGGTTCTCATGGAGGCGGCGGCCTTCATAGAGGTCGAGGAAGCCCCTCCCGCAGCTCAAGAGGGCGAGGAAGCGGCGGCTCCAACCGAAGAGGCAAGCCCACGTTTGGTAAGCCTAAAAAACACCTCATCTTATATGTGTTAAATTCAATTTTGGGGGGGAAGGAGAAGCACGGCCACAGGTTCTCGAAACCTGTGGTGAAAGGCGTCTGGGGACAAGGATGCCTTTTGAAACGTGTCCCTGTACCTTGACACGATTCAAAAAAAGAATAATGATTTCATAAATTAATCATTAATGCCCTAGTGATTGATTTAATGAATTATTTGACAATTGCAGGGGACAATGAGGACCAGGATCTCCTGGGACCTAGTGGTGGTTGATGGATATAGGTGTCCGCTAAGCCAATCATAAGGCACCTATTTCAATATGTTTCACTAATCAATGGCATTAAATTCATTATGTAGAATAGCATATTTGTAATTGCGCATAATGAAGTCCATAAATATGTGCAATAGTCATTAGATTATGACGAGATTATAATAATGAGACTTATGACTTATAAACACATATTCTTAATTGTTCCTAGTTGTAGGATGTTTGAGAAGGACATCAAACATCCGGTAAGACTAGTACAGGTTATTCCAGCTCATATGATGAGGGTGATTGATCTCGTTAGTTATTCGTGTGGAGACACAATGGTAAACCTGTAGGTGCTCATTGGGGAATGAGTTCACTGAACTGATCCGACGTGAATCACAGAATGGTAATTTACCTGACTGTTAATCGGCTTGATTCATCGTCACAGTGGCGTGATTGATCCATGGACTTAAGACACCAAAGACACCTTGTCGGTGGACTTCTGGACTTTGACCTTGACCTACGAATCCCTATCCACGGGATCTCTAATAGTCAAGGATCGGGTCCAACGGAAGACCTTCGAAGGTGATTGTGTGTTCAATAAAGGATCGTTCGCTCTCCGGTAACTGGAGAGAGAATGCTCTAGAATAGATCCGCAGGAGTCTCTGGCCAGAGCAGAAACAATATCAGAAAAGGGGTTTTTGGATATTATACAGCGGAGTCTGATTCAAGTGAGTTGACCATCTAGGGTTTGACAGTTGACCATATTCTAGGTTAACTCGAGAGCATTGTGTGAACGAAAGATTATAGCCACGCGGTAACTGTGGACGGACAGGTTCAATGAGTGGGTTGCTGAACCCCATTATCTTCTGGGATCATGCCGTGTTGCTTGGCACCCAACTTGATCAGAAGTCCGACCGAATTTACATGCGATGTTAATTCGGTTAAGTAATTAGTTAATATCTAGATATTAATTAATTACAATAAGTCAATAACTAGTTATTGGACTTAACAGGCTGAAAACCGGACTGGTAAATGGGCCTAGAGGGTCACACGCAATAAGATTCTCAGTCGGTGGTACATAAGTGGGATTTATATTAACTCGGGGACTTTTGTGAAAAGTCGCGCTGACTTAAAATATATACGCGCTGTTGAGAAACCCTATGCTAAGCTCTAGGATTTCCCTTTGCTGGCCGTTATCCCCCCTTTCTCTCTCCTCCTCTGGGCGCCCTGTTCGAGGTTCTGGAACGGTCTCCATCTCTGCCGCGCTCGATTCCTGAAAGTCGGAAATTCCCGTCCGCGAGTTTTCGGACATTGTTGCGGCGACGGATCTTCAGCGAGCGAGCTTATACGGACGAGGGAGCGAGGACGAACCACTGTGGAGGATCACGTGGATACCGGTGAAGGCCGGACTCTTGTGCGGCTCGCGGCATCGCCTCGACAAAACCGAGACGGAAGCTGATTCAAATCCACGCACGGTAATATGATTACTCCCGGATTTTTCGGTTTGTGTTTTTCGTTCCGAATTAGATCAGCGGGCATCGGGCGGGATAAATTTTGTTCTTCGCGACCCGCCCGGATCCCAACAGTGGTATCAAAGGCAGGTTCCACTATGATCTGCTTCGGAACGACCGAATTAATCTTCTAATATAATTTCCATGTTGTGAGTATTTTCTCTCGTATAAATCACTCATGGGATGAGTGCAATAATCGGATTATTTTTCTACAGAGAGAATCAAATTTTAATGGGTGTTTCGAAGGTTTTTTCGTGGAGATGAAGAACCTACTTTGTGGTTTTCGTTGGGGCTTTAATGGTAATGGAAGATCACCGTAAAGCTTGCTGGTACGACCAATTACTCTTGCCAGTCCCCAAGGTCCTAGTTGAGGCCGGAATCCGGTGGTAGAACCTCCCTTCTCCATTACTTTCAAAGGTTAAAAATTTTGGGGATGGAAGGCCAAAGTTTGCAAAAAAACCCAACTTAACCGCTGGATTTGGGGGTTGCCGACGACGAGATCATCGCCGGCTGGCCATCACCGAAGCCGGGGATGGAAAGGGGGCCACCCTCCCGCTGCCTCCGGCCACCCTAGCCGCCGGCTCCGGCGGCGGCGCCGCCCCAAAACACCCCAAAACTTGCAACCTAAAAAACCCTAAGGGGCTGGCGCTGGGGGGGCCGAACTGGCCGGTCCCACGCCGGTTCGACTGCGGGCCGGGGTCCGGTCGAGCGAGCCACACGCCCAGGCGCATCAGGTGGCTGGGCCAGGTGTAGACACGCTAATTTTGACATCATTTCGAGTAAATTTAATATCATATAATAATGCCTCAGAATGGTCTGATATTTAATCATTGATTAATTTTTATTGATCTTTTTTAGTGTCGGGTCAAACAGACATATTTAAGTTAATCAATTGAATTAATTTCAACTCAAAATTTCAGTTAAAATATGAAGAAGTCTAAAAGACGTCGACTTGTATGGACGCCATTTAGAGTTTATTCTTATTTTGACGTTTAAATTTGAATTTTAATCAGTTGATTAATTAGCTAAAAGGCGTCTGTCAGGTACGACGCGTTTTAGGTTTCCTAAGCTATTTCTACCTCTTCCGGATGTTTATCCTTATCTTAATTAGTGTAAAAGACGTCTATGCATGTAGACGTGTTTTAGCTAATACAGATAAAGATAAGTTTTTCCCGGATGTTTATCTTTATCTTAATCAGTCTGAAAGGCGTCTTCCATGGTTGACGCGTTTTAGATAATTACAGATAAAGATGAATTAATCTGTATTTATCTGTTGGTTAAGATGGATAAATCCCAAAATTTTTCATGTAAATCCGCGGATGCAGAAAAAGTCTATAAATACCTTGCATCTTGAATGGGTGAAAAAAAAAGAGAGGAGTTGGAATTAGAGTTAAAATTGAAGCGATAACGAGTTGAAGATCGAAGCAACGACGTCCAAACGCCAAAGTGCTGCTGTTTCCAGAAGTCGGCGTCCGTTCTTCGTCCAATCTTCATCCATTTCAAGGCTTCATCCAATCGGCATAAGTTTTTCAATTCATTTCTGCACTTTTTCATATTCACATCTTCATTAATTCTACATTCTTCATCACATCACTCCATACAACACATACACCACACTAGCATCATTTTCAAAATCAATTTAAAGGGGTTTCAAAGACCATCCCAACAAGTGAGTTCTATGTTTAGTTGCATGTTTAAAACTCTGTTTAGAATGGATACTACCTCTGCTTAAATTCTCACTGTTTCTCCATTCTTCTTTCTATTTCTTGCAAGCTGCAAAGAAGAATCAAAAGGGGAGGAAAACAAGCAAATCACAAGAACTCTGGACGATCCTTAAATTCAAAACTCAACAGAAAGAACAAAAGAAAAGGAAGGGCTCTCTTTCTTCAGCCGGCTGAAGGAGGGGAATCAAGAGCTCAACATCTCCCACGTTCAAATAGGTAGGCGATCAAACTTCTTCTTTTGGAACTTTTAAGTCAAAAGTTTCTGGCGATCACTTAACTTAGTTTCTTTTTAATAGGTTTATTTTGCACTTAAACAACATAGATTTTTCATGATAATCACACACTCATTTTAAGCACTCACAGCTTTTTTTTGGCGATCGCGGTGGGAGTTGGTCTCGCCATCTTTTAGTTCTTTTATTCTTGATGTTATCAATCGGGCACCCACGGTGCACCACTTGTGTCTCTCGACACGTCCTCACCAATTGGTGAGTGTTTTTAGTTTAGTTAATTTCCTACGTGCACTACGTGCACACAGTGGCAAGATCTTGCCCTCCCCGTTGATTAGTTAAAAAGTTGTTTTTGTGATGAAATGTTGTGTGATTGATTGATATCTTAGTTGTTTAGTTGATAAAATCATCACGTTAAAACCTGAAACTAAAAAATCTTGCATGAGCTGATTATTTATTGCTTTTACCCTGTTTAAGGAGGAATCAACCCAGAAATTCCTCCTGGAAAACTGCTTCTGCGATTTGAAAAGCGTCCAGGAACAGCGACGCGTTTCAAACTGCGTCGTCTATCCCAGATGCCTTTTAGTCTTATTTCTCTGTTGTCTGCAATCTGAGCTTCTGCGAAAAATTAAGGCTCTGTTTGAAAGGCGTCGACCACTATCGACGCGATTCAGGCAGTTTCTTATTTCTTCTTCAGTCCTCAGATTTTTGTGATCTGTGTGCTAATTACCCATTATGTATTAAACATTAGAGGCCATCCAGGCTGCAGGTCATACGCATTGAAGCTAATACCCTCCTTTTCTTAGGAATACTCCACTTGACGTCATCAACTCTCTCTGATTGGGTTGGTCCCTTGATCAGACTAGAGAAGTTGGCGTTGAGACCTCCATAAGTCCCCAAAATCAAGGTACTCCTCATTGATCATCGGGCTGGTTGTACTAGTTGAAGTCCCAGTTAGATTCCATAAACGTTGTAAGAGAAAGCCATAGAGCATAACGGTGGATATTGAATTGAAACAAGGATCCCATCCCTTGAGCGAATTTGTGGTTTAATTAAACCCAAATAACTCAACAAGAAATCTTAAAATCACGCTAAACATCCACTTGTTTGTTTAAATCTCTGTACAACTTGTTTGTCAATCATTGAAAAAGAATCTAACATCATGCTGCTCCGATCGGGCAGAGATTTGAGTATGGCTCCATATGCCATTGTCAACTACGAGGGAGATGCTAATGCCCCTCGCGATTCTGATTACAATTATGAGAGTAGGAGAGATGCTGATGCCTCCCGTAATTCTGTCCCCGTTCTGGTTCGACATGATGGGAATGTCCGAACCCCTCTTTTTCATCCTCATAATCAATATTCTGATCCTCCCCCGTATGAGTATGCGATTCCCGATCCCGTTTTCGAGGGAGACATGAATCAGAATGATCCCTCGTCCTCTGATCCTTCGGATCTTGTCAACGCTTTGGAAGTTCTTGCTTCCCGTCTGGACCCTCAGCAGTTCGAGGCGATCCAGTCCATTCTGAAGGGGAAGGCACCCATGCAGCCGACTGAGCCGAACCCTGTGGCTCCCCCTGCTATCCCTCAACAACCTTCTCTTCATCCTCCCTACATTCATCAGGCTATGGAAGGCCTCCATATCACTTCTCGGTCAGCTGGGCCACAACTTTCATCTTCTAGGCAACCGGCTAGACTACTAACGCCTGCTTATCAAAATGCCCTCGGGCATGGCGGAAGCTCTGCCGGACCTCCTCTTTACTGTCCTCCTTGTCCGACGTACTCTAGGCAACAGGCCTATCAAGTACCTCCACCTCCTCCTCCTCCCCAGGCAGATCTGACAGTGCAAGCGTTGCTGGCGAAGATGGAGCGCATGGACGAACAATTCAACAACCTCCAGAAGATGATGGGGGTCAAAGCTGCACCGGAAATCAACTTACCGAGCCTGCCAGTGTTCCACCTACCACCCTCCGAGATGCCAGTGTACCGGAAGTACAACGGTACTAGTAACCCCTTCACCCACTTGAAGGAGTTCATGTACGAATCATCCTTCTGGCAAAACGACAAGAGGTCATTGGCCTTTTTGTTCAGGAGATCTTTAGAGGGACCGGCCCTCGAGTGGTTCTTTTCTTTGGAACCCTCCGAAGTAGAGGACTATGGTATCGTTTCTCAAAAATTTATTCAACGATACCAAGACAGAGTTTCCCCCTCCTTGTCCATCACTGACCTAATAGCAGAAAAGATGAAACCCGATAAAGAGTTCGTCAGTTTTGCCGACAGATGGCGAGGCTTGGCCGAGAAAGTGAAAGATCACTTGTCCGAGTCAGAGCAAGTGAAGATGCTGATTTCCAATGCCACGCCCCAGTTCAAACTAGTCCTCCCCCTGAACAATCTGACCAGCATGGTAGAGCTCTATGAAAGAGCACGGTACTGTCAAAACGCCTTCAAGGACGCTACGTTCTCTAACGTCTTTGATCCTCACAGACCTAGCAAGCCTCCACCTCGGAAGCCTGCAGTTCCGAATTCTCCCAGCACAAGTCCAACTACTGAGGGCACGCTCTCTCATGAGCAAGTCAGTAGCATGAACAACAATTCGCCCAAGTTCGTGAGGAGTCAGCAGCAATACCAGAGGCCACCACAGCCGAACCAGTAGGGATACAGGCAACAGCCGAACCCTCAATATCAGCAACCCCAATATCAGCGGCCCCAACAGCCGAACCAGCAACAGCAAAAGCCACAGCAGCCGCCGCAACGGCAATTGCAGTACTAGCAGCCACAACAACAGCAGTACCAGCAACAGCAGCAGTATCAGCCGCGCGCACTGCTGGCGTATCATAATGTCCCTCCTCCTGCTGACTACAATCAGCAAAGAAGACCTCCAGGCCCAAAGAGGGCAGAATACCCAGTCCTCCCAGAATCTTTGGCAGACATTTTCAGTGCCCTAATGGCAGCTAATGCCTTAGTCCTGCCAAGAGAAAAAGCAGTTTGGCCCCAGAATGCCGACACGTCTAGGTATTGCTATTTCCATAGGCAACCTGGGCATACTATTGACACCTGCTTCAAATTTAGAGATTATATTCATGATCTCAACGAGCAGGGCGGCATAGACGGGGAAGAAATGAAAAAATACATATCAGCCCTGAAGGCAAGAAGACCACAGCAGCAGCAGCAAGCAAGACCACCAGCACAAGCAGCACCACCACCAAACATGGGCATAGTGCAGAACCCACTCCCGGAGCACCAAAACCAAAACCTAGTTGCCCCTATCTTGACAAGCAGCCAGTCTGAGGCTGACCGTGGGCAACAGTGGAGAATAGAGGACTCTTCCTCTATTTATTCAACGGGTCATATTCCGAGTACCGCAGAACAACCACCACGCCGCACCATCCACATACCTAGACCACAGCCCATTACCATCACCACTCTACCAACAACCGCGTATCACTCACCCGCACTCAATAACCCATTACCACCACCCGCTTTCCTCAAGCCCATTACGCCCCACACTCCTATGCCTCCATCAAATAACTTACCGCAAACCAATTATACACCCCTCCTACCATCCAGACCGCTACTACGCGTACCATTTCCTACTTCGCCCGCTACCACTACCACTTACCCAGACACCATCCAACCATCCAGACCGCTACTACGCATAGCATTTCCCACTTCATCCACACCAATCATGTACCCATCCACCATCCAACCATCCAGGCCTTTAATCCGCACCGCACCACCACCACTTAACCCCACACCATCACCTACATACCAATCCCCCACATCATCTACACCACCAAACTCTGCGGTACTCAAAGTGTCACCCGGATCTTCCACGGTTGAGGAACATGCGCTCCGGAGTGGAAGAATTTTCAACAAAGTCTTTCCTCAGTCAACAGTTAGAGACGGCCCATCACAACCAACAGAGGAAACACACAATGAAGAGAGTGCACCAGGCACTCAGTATGATTTGTTGAAACATCTGGACCGAACACCGGCACGGATCTCCGTGCTTGAACTGATCAAAAGATCAAAAAGTCACTAAGAAGCTCTGATGGAATATTTGCAGAAGGTGATGGCCAACGAGGACGTGCCGGTGGAAAAGATTGCAGCATTATTAGTTCATCAGGGGGATCAGCCCTCCATTACATTTCATACATCGGAACTAGCACCGCCAGCAGCTAGAAGCATGGCTTTGAGCATCACGGTCAACATCTGCAAGAAGGCCGTGGATGCATGCCTGGTTGACACCGGGGCTTCAATCAATGTCTTACCTCCGAAGACCCTGGACCTGTGCGGTGTGCCCAAAGAAAAATGGCTGCCTAGCCCCATCTCTGTAACAACATATGATAACTCCACCCGTTCCCCTCTGGGAATGGTTTATTTGAAAGTAGAGCTAGGCCCTGTAAGTCATGCAGAGGTCGAATTTCACATTCTGGAAATCGACCCTTCTTTGAATGCCATTTTGGGTCGTCCTTACATAAAAACTCTCGAGGCGATTCCCTCTACGAATCACCAATGCCTCAAATTTCCCTTTAAAGGATGAATCATTAAGGTTACTAGCATGCCGATCCTTGCTGCTGCTCATTCTTTGAATATCAAACCTGCTTCTTTACCTGGCCAACAACCTTTTCTGTCGGTATTACAGGTTTACCATCCAGTGGCTGATCCTCTGAAAACTTCCACTATTTCTCCTTACCCGTTAAATGCCATAAAAAGGGGGAAGTGTATGAGTACCCTAGGATGGAGAATTATGATGAAGAACGGTTATCAGCCTGGAAGAGGTCTGGGCACACAATTGCAAGGTAGGACCACTCCTGTCAAAGATCACCGAGGAGCACCTGGAAGCGGCCTGGGCTATAGGCCAAGAAAACTGAAACAAGACATTGTTCGGCAAGCAGAGAATGAAGAAGGTCAGAAAATCTGGGAGACAATGTCTACACCGCCCAAGGAAGGTCGAGATCCCCTAACATGGACCCTATACACTCATTTTGTAAAGGGGCCCATAATTAGCCACGACAATACGATGGTCATTACTTCGTGTTTTGACCTCCATGATATATATGGAAGAGACTTGGCCAGGCATTGCTCGGAATTACGCACGTACCAGTCCTTGGAGGCTCTGCGGCCTATGAAGAAGAAAAAATTCCATGATCTTGAATGTGAATGGTACAGGTGGTTCGATCTAAGAGACCTCTACATTGCACTGAACAGACTGTTTCTAGATCTGGCAGAACCCAAGTAGCCTCCGCAGATTGATGAGCTGATCGAAAGTCCCGGTGCTATCTTTGACAAACGGATATTGCTGTTAGAAGAGACCGACGAAGGGGAGCCAGATGACCCCTATGAAGCTGGCTGCACCACAGATCTGCTCTGGAGGGGGACATATCCTTTTCATGTTTTCATGCTCCATACTTTGTTTGGCACATTGCTCATGACCCCGACTTGGTCGCGGGTCATTATTGAAGATATTCCACGGGCTCCGCCCGTTATGATTACTCTGTCCCCTCGGGACCTCATTCCACCACCTCCTCTCGATCTAGAGAGGATGTATGATTTGATCTGGGACATACTGCTGTATGATCCCCCTAATCCCTTGGCCTTGGTGCCACTTCCTCCATCTAATTCTCCTTCTATTTGTATTCATTCCTGTTTTATGCTTAACTCCTCCACTGTCCAAAAAAAAAAAACGCCAATTTGGCAACAAATTCTTCCTAGATCCTCATTGAGGAAACTTCTTACTTGTCCGATCATACCCCATTGCGCGGGTCTTTCGGTCAAGATTCTCTCCTAGATCTACTCTGCCCCTCCCCTCGGGAGGATTCTCCTGTATTTCCACTTGTATCCCAGGATTTCCATCATGTTTTATCTTCATTAGGTTATAATAGGGAGTTTAGTGAAGTTAGGCAATCTAGTTCTAGGCAGGTTAGTCAAGTTAGGAAGTCTAAGGGTAGGCGAATTCCAGATAGATACCTCCAGGACTTAGCTGATATATGCTTTTCTTGCTCTTTAATCTCTCAATTTTTAGAAAATCCAATTCAGATGCCAGAAGATTGTATGAACGATGAGTCAGTCAATGACGGGTATGGGGTGTATGAGTTAGAACATGAAAAGGACCCCATTATTGAAGATGAGGAAGATGACGAGGACGCGACTGAGGCATATACCAGCGGAGTGAAGAGATTCGATGAACCCTCAGCTGCCGTAGAAGAGCCCACCAAAGAAATCAATTTAGGGACTGAAGACGAACCTAAGGTTGTCCTCGTCAGCAAAAATCTTTCTACAGAGGACGAGAAGGCAATGGTACAAGTACTTAAGGACTATAAGGACACTTTCGCCTGGAGTTATGAAGATATGCCGGGGTTAGACTCATCTTTAGTTGAACACAAGTTGACATTAAAGGAAGGAGCTAGCCCGGTCAAGCAGAAATTAAGGCGATTCCACCCACAAATGACTCTAAAGATGAAGGAAGAGGTCGACAAATTACATAAAGCCAAATTTATTAGAGTTGTCCTTTATCCACAATGGGTGGCTAACATAGTCCCAGTTATGAAGAAGGACGGGAAGGTCAGAATTTACATTGACTTCCGCTGTAACGACCCGCCATCCTATGACCGGAGACCCGGTCACTAAATGGATGTCGGCCCATTAACTACGGGTTCACACCCGGATCTCACACAACACGTCTGGAGGAGTATGTGCTAAACAAGACTAAATATGACAATCTCACGGACTACAAGGTAAGCAAGTGCGCAGGAAGGAAAATAATAATGTCCGTATACAGTCCAACAATAATTACATGTCCAACAATTAAATAAGTACAGGCAGAAGGAAGTACAACAACATCGGGGCATACCCCGGAACTAAGACAGCTGCTGGTCCGCACACCGAGAAGACACCACGCTTCAGCGCGCCTCGAGGTCCACACCTGAAAACCGCAGGGAGTGAGCCACACCAGAAATGGCTCAGTAGGGATCATCCGATCCCCTGCCTCCCACTCACACACCCACAAGTGTAACAACAGGAATAAATGGCAATTAAAGTAAAGCAGTAAACACAACACCCAACTCTGATGTGAAACGCACGGTAAGCAGTGTAACAAGAACCACTCCAAGTAACCCGAAGAACTCATCACAGAGTCACGACTCACAGTCAAAGTCCACGAAGCGACTAAACCACACTGTCGACCGAAGTCGAACGTCGCCTCCCAACACTACCACCACTGCTCACGCCTGTCCACCCCTACAGTGTTCCAGGGCACTGTAGGGTGAGGCAGTGAGCCAAACTAGGACTAGCTGGACTCAGTGTACCGCCACTGCCAGCTACGTGTGCACACAAGCAGTCTAGACTACTGTCCTACCGTCCGGATTGCCTCCACGCTAGGCCTCAGCGCTTCAGGAGGGCCCTGGGGACCGGCGAACCCCCGTCAAGCCGAAGCTACAGGAACTACCCACAAACCCAACTCTCCCGGGCTGCGTCAGGCCAAGGGCTATAGGTACCACTCGTAACCTTGATCAAAGGTCACATCAGGCCCACTGGCTAAAGGGTAAACCAACTCCCACCAGAAACACAACCAGCTCCACAGCAAGAAACACGCCGGAAGCTGTCACGACAACCAAGGGAAACCCCAACCCACCGAGACCAAACAGCAACCCCTCGGATAGCACACAGCTACTCCGACCCGACGGGCTCAAGGTGGTTCTGCTTGTCTCAGCCAAGGGTGAAACACAACAAGCACCACTCCACAGACACCATGACCCTGTCCCCACCGGTCCATGGTGACAAACGTAAACCACAGTTAACCCGATCCACATTCGCATAACACAACCACACATATAACATGATTCCATTCGCACAGTAAAACCTCATTCTCAGTATATAGTTAAAGCACACACGCACACACCCACACACACACACCGGCGATGCAATTCCACTCACGCAGAAGTCCCCGTCTCAGTATACAACCCACAGCATGCATTAGAACCATCCCACCGTGAAACATGCATAAAATAACAGCATTAAGCATTCCTGTCTTGAATCGCGTCGACCGAGGTCGACGCCATTCAAGACCCTTAGACAGGTTTATTAAAAGCCCGATTTATCCTTAAAACGCGTCCACCAGTGAAGCCGCCATTTAAAACGCGTCTGGCTCTCCCGACGCCATTCAACCCAGAAATCCAGATTCCAGAACCCTTAAACGGGGGCATTTCCTGCCTAAATGGCGTCATGATGGCCTGACGTCCTTCTAAAAGGCGTCGTCCATCCATGACGTCATTTAGCGCAGACCCCTAACTCAGGAAACCTCACACAGGGAGGTTTCTGCGCTAAAACGCGTCGTGCTGACCGGACGTCTTTCGGAAAAGCGTCGACCCAGCCCGACGCCATTTAGCGCCAGAAACCAGGTTTCCTGGTTCGACCCGAGGGCTTCACCCTTGAACCCCGGGCACCCCGAAAATCCCAAAATCAAAGGGGGAAGAAGAGAAGCTCAACCACACAATCATGCTACGAATCCACGATCACAAACACCGTTATTCCCTCAAGGAAACCCCCTAAACATGCTCAATCTAGCCCCACACACGCCACATCACGCCGAAAGCAACGAGCACACATGCAAGGTTTCGTCCCCCTACCGGTTCTTGAACTCCTCCAAGCTCCTCGCCGCCGACCCGTCTCGCCCCACGCCGCCGCCGGTATCCTCGAGAACGCCGCCACTCCGCCGGGACGTCGGCCGCCGTCCGGAGAAGGGAACGCCGCGAGGAAGGTGGTGGAGGTAGAGGTGAGAGGTAGGGAAGCTATGGAGTAGTTGGAAGAGGAAGAAGAGGAAGGGAAGGGAGGAAGGAGGGCGGAGGGAGCGGAGAGGGTGAAGAGAGAGAGTGGAGAGGCGAAAATGAGGGAAAGAAGGGGAGGCTCGCGGGGTCAACCAGAATTCCCCTAAAACGCGTCGATCGAGGCAGACGCCATTCAGTCTGACAGGACGGCCGTACCGACACCGGTCTGAAACGCGTCGCCCACCACGGACGCCGTTCAGATGACAAGACAGGCCGTACTGACAACGCTCTGGCGTCGCACCCTGACACCGCAGGTGTCGCAGTCTGAAATGCGTCGACCGAGGTGGACGCCGTTCAGAAAAATCTGACAGGGGCCGTACTCTCGCGGCCCGAAACCCGCCCACGTGGCGCAACAACCAGCAGACCTAAATGGCGTCCACACAACCTGACGCCTTTTGAAAGGCGTGGAGCAGTGCTGACGCCATTCAGTCAGCAGTCACAAGACCCCCCACAGGGTCCAAACCAAGGGTTCCGACCCGAACCCGACCCGAAAACCGAACCCGAAATCTCAGTCATTACATCTGCAATCTGAACCTGGTGTGTCCTAAAGATGATTTTCTATTGCCTCATATTGACGTACTCATTGATAGCACCGCTGGCTATGAAACTTTATCATTTATGGACGGATTTTCAGGATACAACCAGATCAGGTTAACAGAAGAAGATCAAGAGAAGACGTCATTCACTACACCTTGGGGAACATACTGTTATGTCGTCATGCCATTTGGATTGAAGAATGCTGGAGCCACTTATCAGTGGACTATGATGGCAATATTTCATGACATGATGCACATAGATCTGGAAGTGTATGTGGATGATTTATTGGTTAAATCTAAGACAAAGGCTGAGCATGACAAGGTTTTGGCAAGGGTATTTGAGAGATCGAGAGAGTATCAGTTAAAAATGAACCCCAAGAAATGTGTATTTGGGGTATCTTCAGGAAAATTACTTGGATTCATCGTCAGCAAACGGGGAATTGAGATCGATCCCAACAAGGCGAAGGCTATCAGAGAAATGCCACCTCCCAAAAACTTGAAAGAGTTGAGAGGATTAATCGGGAGGTTGCAATTTATTCGCCGTTTTGTCTCCCAACACTCACAAAGGTGTAAGCCGTTTTACGAGCTTACCAAGCCGGGAGTCAAATTCGATTGGGACGATAAGTGTTAGGAGGCATTCGATGGATTAAAGAACTATTTAGCAAGTCCTCCTGTTTTGAGACCACCATCTCCAGGCAAAGCATTGATACTTTATATTTCTGTCCTGGATGATGTAGTGGGGGCTATTCTAGCACAAGAGGATGAAGAAGGAAAAGAGAGGGCAGCCTACTATCTCTCTAAACTTCTCAACCCCGCTGAACAGAGATATACAGCGATGGAGAAAACATGTGCATCATTGGTCTGGGTGGTTCAGAAATTGAAGCATTATTTTCTGGCCCATGAAGTCCATCTCATCGCTAGGATGAATCCGATCAAATTTCTTCTGGAGAAATATGTTCTTACTGATAGGTTAGCGCGATGGCAAAGCTTTCTATCTCAATTCGATATCATTTACATTCAGCAGAAAGCGATCAAGGGCTATGCCATAGCGGAAGATCTCGCTCATCATCCGCTTCCTCGATTTGATCTAGTGTAATCAGAGTTTTCGGATGAGGAATTGATGTCCGTAAATCAAATTAGAGATGATATGTGGACTCTGCATTTTGACGGAGCTCTGAATTCCCATGGAAAGGGGATCGGTATCGTTTTGCTATCACCTGAAGGTGTCACCATCCCACAAGCCTTTCAGCTTGACTTTCTAGTCACCAACAATATAGCTGAATATGAGGCACTCCTTGCTGGCCTCGAGGCTGCTCATTTCCATGGTGCTACTAAACTCAGGATTGTGGGTGATAGCCAACTGATTCTTCGCCAAGTGCTGACCAAGTATCGAACTCTTTATCCCAAACTCAAGCCTTATCAAGAACTCACTTCTGCTTATTCAAAGCTTTTCACGAAATTGATCTTTGTCCATGTCCCTAGGAATCAGAACATCTTAGCTGACGCTGTAGCCTCACTTGCATCCTCTCTTGATTTTCCAATCAGCAGGCAATCCGTATCAATCCTAGTTCATAGGTGTCTTTCACCCGCCGTGAAAGACCCTTCATTTCTTAGAACTAAGGAGAAGTTGCTGAAGAAAGTCAGAGATGGAGATATCGTGGAAAAGAGAGAAATCATGTTGATGGAGCTGTTAGAAGAGATGGATGATGAACAGAAGCCATGGTATTATGAAATTGCCAAATATTGTGAAGATCAATCATATCCTGAAGAAGCCACAACTGAATCTTTCATTCTCACGGCAACGTAATATTTCACCAAGTGGGTAGAAGCCGAAGCGTACACGGAAATCAAAGCATCAACCGTCTGCAAGTTCATCATGAGGAACATCATCACCCGATTTGGAATTCCAAGCACCATCGTCACCGACAACGGACCGTAGTTCGTGTCACAAGAATTGAAGGACCTCTGCAACAGGTATAGAATTGCATTGCATCATTCATCTCCTTATTATCCGCAAGGCAATGGCCAAGCAGAGGCAACTAATAAGACTTTGATAAAAATCATCAAAAAGACGTGCAAATCTAACAAATTCACAGACTGCCCAGAAAAATTAGTTGAGGCTCTATGGGCCTACCGAACTTCAATCTGCACGCCCACTGGACAAACTCCTTATTCCTTAACATTTGGAATGGAGGCGGTAGTTCCATACGAGATCCTTATACCGTCCTTAAGAGTACAATTGAATAAGGAATTCTCCATTGATGAACATCGTTCAACACTCTTTGCTCAATTGGAACTCTTAGACGAGAAAAGATGGTCAGCCGCTAATCATGCGAAAGTTTATCAAAATAGACTAGCACGTTTTTATCAAAAGAAAGTCATTGAACGTAAGTTCAAAGTCGGTGAAATGGTCGTCAAAAGGATTTTTGTAAAACCTGGTGGTCCGCGTTCTAAGCTCCAACCCAACTGGGAAGGACCTTATATTGTATCGCACGTTTTTCCTGGTAATGCTTATCGTCTTGTCAATGCAGAAGGAGAATAGCTAACTCATCCTTGGAATGGTTTACATCTTAAGAAATACTACCCTTAGGTTAAAGAGTCGATCAGCATGGTACAGTGAGCAGTGGAATCAGAAAATTTATAAACTCAAATTTCCTTATTAGTCTGGATAATTTAACTTCAAATACATTACTACACACACTGACACGTTTGATTCGTGAGTAACAAGAGATGCCAAGTCCTAAGGAATACCGAAAGCTTGACTAAAAGTGTAAAGTACAAATCATTCTTTTTTTAAAACAAAAAATTTGTTTTACACTCGGCCCATGATGTCGGAACGAGGCTTAGAATAGACTACCAAGAATACCCGCCATCATAGTAGGAGGCCGTCATAAAAAAAAGGGGGGAGATCCATCCCAAAGAAAAGAATAGAAAAGCAAAGGCAAAAGCCAAATGTCAAATCAAAAGGCCATCACACTACAAACGTTATATCAAGGCCATAAAATGAAACAAAAGGGAACGCAAGATCGATAAATACCCCAGAAAGAAAATGACCGAACCCCAACGGATATTAGGGTAGGAAAGGAACATCTTTTTAGGTCTCCGGAACCTTCTCATGGGCTTTCTAAACTTATTCTTCTTTTCCTTCTAAAGAGGCGTACTCCAAACTTAAAGAATGACTTAGATTGACTAAGGGTCAAATCATCAAATGGGATCACGAATGGAAACACAAGTTCAAACACGATGGGTTTAAGTTAAATTGTTAAAGAACAATTTGGAAATTAAATTAATAAATGAATATGATCTTTTGATCTGGGTACCATACTGATCTTTTAGTCAAAAATCCAAAAAAAAAACACATATGTCAAAATCCAAAAAAAACACATATGTCAAAATCCAAAAAAAATACATATGTCAAAAATAAAAAAAAATACATATGTCCAAAACCCAAAAAAAAGCATATATTTCAAAAAAAAAATGAATTTTTCAAAACAACAAAAAAATATTTCAATTAGCATTTGCTTATTGCACTTCGTATGTCTCATTCCTTTTATTTTCAGTGAGCATTTGTCTGCTTGTATGTTGCATTTTTGCTTAAGTTTGCTTATAGTTCAATAACCTTTGTTGATAAAGGCTATGCCCCTTGACCGTTCATTTAAGGAAAAGATTGATTGGCCATTTATTTGGTCAGGCAAGGGGCTAAGCCTAAATAGATACTTAACCTGTTTGTTAAGTGACATGCAGGACACAAGGTAAACACACGAACGCGAGATTGGAGGCCAAAAGTTTCGTGTATATTATCAAAAAGATTTTTGTACATGATACACAGAAGAAAAGAAAATACATGAGCCCTCAAGGCTGGCTCTCCCCTCCGCCCTCATCGAGCTGACTCTAAGCCTCGTCGGGCGCATCCGGTGCTGGTCCTCGGCTGGGAGGTAGAGGTGGTCCCATCGCACTCGGCCCTGCCTGGCCGGACGACATGGCGACGCTAGCAGTGAAAGCGCTCACCAAACCACGATCGGCGGCCCGCTGCTGGGCTCGCTGATACTGCTCCTCCACCATTTTGCGCTCGTGCTCAGCTACCGACAAGCGACCCTGAAGACTCTCCAGTCGAAGGCGGTCGCGGTCTCTCTCCTTAGTCAGAACCTCCAGGCGAACCTGGAGACGTGCAAGATCTCCGGTGGAGAGACGAGCCACCTGCTCCTCCAAAGCTCGGATCCGCGCAGCGTTAGCCTCGGCACGAGTAGCTGCCGCACGAGAATGCTCCAGCTCCGCTTCCGCCCTCTGAAGGGCTTCCTGAAGCTCAGCAACATGAAGGGAAGTCATTGTTAGTTCAAGGCAATCAAGTAATCAAAATCAAATTCGGAAAAGAAAAGTCAAAGGATGGAACTTACTCGAGCAGCCCGGTCCTCCTCCGCAAGAGAAGCTCGATGGATGGCGGAGGCGAGCTGGCTCTGGAGGTCAGCAAGGGCAGCATCATAGGCAGAGGAAGAGGATGATGACGCTCCGTATGTAGGAGGAGCCGCCTGGGTGTAGACGGCTTGCTGCACCAAAAGACAACCGTTAGTGTTAATCGCCAAAATAATTAATTAATCAAAACATCCATTCATAAACATGCATACATACCAGGTCGAATAGTTCCTTCTGGACCTACTCTAGCTGGGCCTCCGCGTCGTGTAGGCGGGCCCGGAGGTCAATGATGACTGCATCACGCGCATCCTGCATATTACACATATATACATTCATTCACAAACATGAATCAAGATAATAATAAAATGGAAGACGCATAAAAGCATACTTACATCAAGTGGTCGGAGGAGCCGAAGCTGATCAGCGTAGTGGGCCCGGTACTGCTGGAGGTAGGCCTCGCTACTCTCCGCACGGGACTCCACCCGAACGCCGCGGTGGTGCCAGTCCTCGTACTACTCCAGGAACTTGGCACGCCAGTCAGTGAGGGCTTGCTTGCCCCTCATGCTCCTCCCGACGCCCTCCGAGACCTCCTCGTCAATCCACTCCTAGTGGAGGCCCAGCGTCCTCATCACGAGGCGGAGGCGGAGCGGCTCGATTTCGTTGAGGCAATGCACCCACATTTGCCTCCCGAACCGCCTCTGGCCAGCCGTCACCCACAGCTAACCCTCCTCGCCCATACCCAGGTACGGGCGCCAGATCACCTGCATATAAGTTAGATGCATTCATATAAATAACGTGCATTTAATAAATAAAAGATTGCATTTAACGAATAAAGTTAGAACAAGTCAAGAACTTACCAGCAACTCGGGGTAGTCGAGGAACTGACGGCGGAGGGCCGTCAGCTGATGATGCTGTGGGGCGGTGTCCACGATTGGCTGCCAACGGCAGGCCAATGGGACAGCACCAGGTCGTGCAATCCGCGCTCTGCCGAGCGGGAAGTAGTGATAGCTCCACACCTACATTTATGAACATATAGGTTAGTAAAGCATCATATCACATTGCATTGCATAAACAAATAATAAAATAACTTAATACCTGGAGGAACGGCGAGAAGCTGCTGACGGTGGTCTCACGGTCCGGCGTGACCGCAGACAAATCAGCAAAGAGATGGGCCAGAAGGGCCGCACCCCAGGCATACTCCCCTAGACTCTCTAAGTCATCTAATAAATACAAGAACCTACAATGGATGTGGTCGCCCTTCGTACCGAAGAGCAACCGACCAAACAAGAAAACTAGGAAAGACTCTGAGTTGCCTATCTACCTCCTCCCCCTGACTAGGGTCACTACAATATACAAGGGAGGACGACTCGGCTAGTCTATCCCTAAACTCCTCCCGGGTCTCGTCTGACCGATGCCGGGGCTTCTCTAGTCCTAAGGCGGCCTCTACCTCCACCCTAGGGACCATCCTAGACTCTCTACCTAGGCTGGACACTTCTATTCCTAACAATGCCTCCGCCAATCCTCGGTAGTCGGGGTAAGTCACCCCGCTAACCAGTCGGCCCTCTACCCTGAGGCCAGTGATCCTGGCCACATCCTCTAGGGTGGGGACCATATGTCCCCACGGCATTAGGAAAGCTTGGCTTTTCGCATGCCACCTCTCCCGCAGCGCCTGCAGGAGGACAAGGTCGAACCAAAATGGCTCGATGTCCAGGACTTCCCCGAACCCCATCCGGCGCAGGCACGCCTTCTGGAAGTCCGGGAGCCCCCGGTATGCACCTACAACTAAGTCCCAGCTAATCCTGGACCTCATCACTCCCTGCAAATAAAAACATAAAAAATAGGGTCAGTAATAAATAAAAACAGAAAAAAAACAGTTCTGTTTTGAAAGGCGTCAACACATATGGACGTCTTTTAAAATACGTCAACATGTTTTGACGCAATTAAGACTCATTTTCTGCCTAATTAAAATTCGGAGTTTAGCCTTGAAAGGCGTCGTCCCAATGTGACACCTTTTGAATGGCGTCACCTGGTCTGGACGCCTTTCAAGACCCGATTCCGGGTTCTTAGAGGAACCTCTTTCTCCCCTCTTTTCTCGTCCCATTCATTCCATAGAAAGCTTACCGTGTGGAGGTCTCCCTCTTCTTCTTCCTCCATGGCCACAGGCGCCGGTGGAGGGATTTCTTCCTCCAAGAACGCCGCCGTCTCGGCAAGAGCGGCCGGCACCTCCTCGGCGACTTCTTCCTCGCGAGCTGCCCTCCGCCGCCTCTTGGCCAAGGCTTTGGTCTTTCTAGAATCCTCACCGCGTTCCATTGAGCTTGGGGAGGGAGTTTTTGAGAGAGAGAAAGGAGAGATCGCCGGAGCTCGCCGGAGTTGAAGAGAGAGAGAAACTTTTGAGAAAAGTGAGGAAGAAAGGGAGCCTTCGCGGGTCTGTAAACAGAAAGCTAAAAGGCGTCGACTCAGATAGACGCGTTTTAGGACGCATAAGTTGAGGCGGCAAGGACAGCTGTTTGAAATTGAGTGAAAGGCGTCCATGCTGGCTGACGTGTTTCAGGTTACCGCCAATTCTGGTCAGAGCCGTACGCAACATGATGATGGAAGGCGTCTTACCTTCCAGACGCATTTTAGGAGATTAATCACGGAATTAATGGCATAATCCTGAAAAAAGTAGGAGAGAGAATTGAAAGGCGTCTTGACTCGTAGACGCAATTTAAGGTTTAATCAGGGTTTTTGAGGATTAAATTGAATTTTTGGAAATTGAATTATGGTTGAAAGGCATCTTTCTGAGTGGACGCGTTTTGCATTAACATAACCCGAACTGTCATATTTTCAGGAAAAATCCAGTTTTTACTAAAGGAAAAATCATGAACACATCACAGGAAGTTAAGGAAAGGTTTCAAGGCATGAAAAATAGTTCTTTATTTAATGAAATCTTTTATTACATCATAAAGAAAAAAAAGAGAGAGGACATTTAAGGAAGAATTTCATGAAGACCTTTGAGGTATGGAAATTTCAATCCTCTATTTCTATCTTTAGAGGATTTTACACGGTAACTGAAGCCGAGGTTCCACAAAGTGGTGATAAGTTCTGTGGCTTCATAATCATCGTCGGATTCCAAGGCACGCTTCATGATCGGGGATGTGAAGGAGAACTCGGGGAATTCACGACGGCTCAAGCTAAGTTGAGTAAGACATCGATGAGGATTGTATAACAAGAACTCGGTGGCTCCAATCAACTTGAGATCCGCTCCCGCTGCACGGCGCACCCTAATAGGCTTTCCAACAAGATCAAGTGGAGAAGAGTCAAATATATCAGATGTCATGAGCTTTAGATACTCTCTCCAGTCGGCTCGGGTCTTGAGTTTTAGGACTTTATTGATCATGTGCTCGTTGAACTTTACAATGTTAGCAATACAGTGGATCAGACTATTCATGTAAATTTGAGATGGTCTTGGAGGCATCTTCTTGCAATACTCGAATTTGAAGTGAAGTTCAACCCACAGAGCAAAGAGTAACATGCATCCGTAGGGAGGACGACCCACAGATGCCGCAGAAAGCCCACTGTAAAGATAACCCAAGAGTGCAGTGCTAATAGATTTACCTTCGAAGATCGCGCAGATAGCACTGACCTGATCATCTTCTAAGATGTTGTCCTGTGCAGGGAAGAATAGACCACCGGCAAGGCATGTGACGAAAGCTTTCGTCACATCCTCCGCTTCATCCTCCCTTAGATCATCGATCTCGTACAGAGTCCACTCAGCAAGCTTTGCAAGATTGATCCCTTTTTTGGTAAGGCATCCTTTAGCTTCTGAAGGATCCTTCATGATTGATGTCAACAATTGTTGACCGGTGATTTTCTCTCTTGTTAAAGCCATCTTATCTTTGGTCTTTGGGAGACCCAATAGAAGCTCCGCCTCCTCCAAAAGGATCGTGCACTCAAAGTCTTGGAAGAAGAACGTATGTGTTTGGGGATGCCACCACTCGATCAAGGCACCCATAGCCGCCCAATCTACGTTCGAGCTCTTGTAGTGTTTGGCAAGTACCACTAAACCTTGAAGGTTCCACTTAGAGATGAAAACTTGCATGGAAAGCTTAACACTTTTTGCAAGTTTACGAATCCAAGGGAGAGAGGTAAATTTCCTTGGGCCAGGAAACATGGGGTAATTCTGAAAATAAAAGGAAGGATTGAAAGGTTTGAAGAACAAGATCAATTGAAGAACTTGAAAGAACAAGAATTGAAGGAACAAGAAGAAGAATTTAACTTACTTGAAGATTGGGATCCCTTCCGATGAGGTGATTCTCCACGTCTGAAATCTTTTCCAGCGACATCTTCATCCTCTTGTTTGAAGAACCCATCCTCTTTTTCGGAGTTCTTCCTTCTTAAAGCTTGCAAACCTTGGAAACCTTTGGAAAACCTTGAAACCTTGAAGAAAAACTCAACCTAGGATCTTTAGATTATGGTAGGATTGCTTGGGAACAACCTAATGGTGTTTATATAAAAGGAATTACGATCCTAAGAAGACTTTTCCGGATTGGAAAAGGGATGTGCATTGATAGAGTTGGAATTCGAATAGAAGAACAGCCAGAAACCTGTTTCTGTGAGCAAAAGGCGTCGAGGAGAACCGCCGCGTTTTAACATTGAATGCCGTCTGCGCGACACGTCGCGTTTCAACAATTCTATTATTTATCCGAAATTCTGTGATTTTTGATGCTTAAATTGAATGTTATGTTTGGAATTATTAATGATTTTGATTGCAGGAAATTAAGGAAAACCCAAATGAAGCTGGAAAATATCAAGAAGATCCCACTGTGGGAGTTTTGAAGTCCCGACCGTGGCTAAAAAGACGGTTATTTCTACCCTTGTACTATTCTATGTAATTCATTTGCATTACTATATGTTAAATATTTACTAGAGCATATCAAGGACCTTGTGGTTTTGATGAAACTGGAATTTGAGTTCCCCTTTAACAAAAACAGTGATAATTCCAGAGGATTCTTAATCGCACGGATAGGCCGTTGGATTATTAATTAGTGAGGATGATGGTTCCACTTTTGTGAAATAGTGCGTGGATAAACGAGCTTCGACTTAGCACTGGATTACAAGAATTGGTGTCTTGACTCATTGATGACAAGCTAACAATATTATCCTTGATTAATTTATATTTTATATTTTTCTTTTAGCCCAGCATGCATCATGTAGGACTTTGAAATCATTGTGATAAGGATTAATTACTGATTAAGTTTAAGACCATTAAATCAAATAATTTCAACATGATATGAAATATTCTATTCTGAATTGAGTATCTTGATTATCTTTGAGGTTCGCTTGAAGATATCCTTGGAATTCCATTCCTTTCTTGGATTCTTTATCCAATATTTCTTGTTTTCTTTAAGATCCATCATGGCTGCAACACGTCCACATTGGCTGGCAAACGCTCCCCATGATGAAACCTACAGTGTCTACGACCTGGGGTACTTCCCACTCCGAGGAGGTTGATCGACCTTATTTTATTTTCTTGTCTATCTCATCCAAACATGATTGATTCCATTGATCTCTTAGAACTATTTTCGTTGATGATTTCGAGAAAAATTCCAATCATGTGATGTTGAGAGTGTGTCTCATCACACCTTGGCATCACCTTTTCAGTACATTCTATTTTTTTTTCACTCCCTTGCAAAGACGATGCCAAGGTGAGGCAGCTGTAGACACGCTAATTTTGACATCATTTCGAGTAAATTTCATATCATATAATAATACCTCAGAATGGTCTGATATTTAATCATTGATTAATTTTTATTGATCTTTTTGAATGTCGGGTCAAACAGACATATTTAAGTTAATCAATTGAATTGATTTCAACTCAAAATTTCAGTTAAAATATGAAAAAGTCTAAAAGACGTCGACTTGTATGGACGCCATTTAGAGTTTATTCTTATTTTGACGTTTAAATTTGAATTTTAATCAGTTGATTAATTAGCTAAAAGGCGTCTGTCAGGTACGACGCGTTTGAGGTTTCCTAAGTTATTTCTACCTCTTCCGGATATTTATCCTTATCTTAATTAGTGTAAAAGACGTCTATGCATGTAGACGCGTTTTAGCTAATACAGATAAAGATAAGTTTTTCCCGGATGTTTATCTTTATCTTAATCAGTATGAAAGGCGTCTTCCATGGTTGACGCGTTTTAGATAATTACAGATAAAGATGAATTAATCTGTATTTATCTGTTGGTTAAGATGGATAAATCCCAAATTTTTCCATGTAAATCCGCGGACGCAGAAGAAGTCTATAAATACCTTGCATCTTGAATGGGTGAAAAAAAAAGAGAGGAGTTGGAATTAGAGTTAAAATTGAGGCGATAACGAGTTGAAGATCGAAGCAACGACGTCCAAACGCCAAAGTGCTGCTGTTTCCAGAAGTCGGCGTCTGTTCTTCGTCCAATCTTCATCTAATTCAAGGCTTCATCCAACCGGCATAAGTTTTTTAATTCATTTCTGTACTTTTTCATATTCACATCTTCATTAATTCTACATTCTTCATCACATCACTCCATACAACACATACACCACACTAGCATCATTTTCAAAACCAATTTAAAGGGGTTTCAAAGACCATCCCAACAAGTGAGTTCTATGTTTAGTTGCACGTTTAAAACTCTGTTTAGAATGGATACTACCTCTGCTTAAATTCTCACTGTTTCTCCATTCTTCTTTCTATTTCTTGCAAGATGCAAAGAAGAATCAAAAGGGGAGGAAAACAAGCAAATCACAAGAACTCTGGACGATCCTCAAATTCAAAACTCAACAGCAAGAACAAAAGAAAAGGAAGGGCTTTCTTTCTTCAGCCGGTTGAAGGAGGGGAATCAAGAGCTCAACATCTCCCACGTTCAAACTGGTAGGCGTTCAAACCTACAGTGTGTACGACCTGGGGTACTTCTGTAAAGAATCGCCATGAACGCAGCGGAAATAAAAATGATTCCATTGTATCGGTTGCTGGGGTCGTACAACGGACATTAAAATTAATGCGGGAAGAACAGTTCTTCACCTTTGCGGGGTTTCGAATCTCCCGTGGATGATACCGACTCGGTAATCGCGCACGCGCACGATCTCTAGAGGTATCCACACGAGTTCCCACAGCAGACGCGATTTCCTCCTCGACTTGAGTGCTCCGACCAGATCTCAAATCCACCATGCGCGGAGAGAGACAGTTCCACTCCAAGAGAGAGAGAAGGAGAGAGAGAGAGGAGAGAGAGAATCTGGGGTAAAAATTCATCCAACCAACTTTTTACCCCTCCCCCTTGGCCCTCCTTATATAGAAATAAGGATAAGCACAAGAGTTAATCCTCATGATTATCCAAGAGTTTGGCCTTGGATAATTCTCCATTAAATCTTCATGTTTATCCTACAGCTTTTCATAAAAACCCAGATAAGCATGAAATTTAACATCTCTCACCGTCTGACGAGAACTCTTATGTGTGTGACCCTCTAGGCCCATATATCAGTCCGGTTGCAGGCCCATTAAACTTAGAACTGTTTCTTGAGTTTAATATTTATTAATTAACATTTAAACATCATATGTTAAATGATTAATTTAATAAACAAGTGAATTATCATCTGATGATCAAATCACTTGGCCTTCTGATCATGAACAACACCAAACACTACCTCATGATCCCAGAAGATATAAGGGATACTGTTCCCTTCGATTGAACCTTTCCGTCTGCAGATACCGCACAGATATAATCCTTCACTCATGCAATGTCCCAATAACGCAAGGGTATGGTTTTATAGTCAAACCCTCTATCGCATTATCTAGATGGATTCTAGTACACAGTTAATATCTAGAAAGACATCTCTTTCATTTGACCCTGGCCAGAGATTTCTGTGTACACATCCATAGGACATTCTCTCTCCAGTCTTATACCAAGAGTGAGTGATCCCTTGTTGTTCACTCAATTACCTTCGCAAGCTTTCCACTGTATCTGAAAGACCGATTATGGTAGACTTAATGGTTAAAGTCCACGAGTCAGAGAATCAAGATACAATGGTCCACAAACAAGGTATCATTGGAGACTCAGGTCAAAGGACCAACTGTGCTACTGCAACGATTGAATTCCCTAGTTGACTAATAGGTATAATTACCATCCAGGAATTCTTATTTGGGTCTGTTCAGTGAACTCATTCTCTAATGAGCACCTACTTATTTGTCTTAGTGTCACCACACGAGTGAATGTGAGATCATTCACCCTCATCACATGAGCAGACATAACTTGTGTCGATCTTATCGGATATTTAATGTCCATCTCAAATATCCTATGATCGAGAACTATTTAAGACAGTTGCCTTAGGATATTGATCTCACTATCATGATCTCATCATGATTCAATATCCCATACATTTGTCTATGGACCTTCATTACGATAGTCGTTTGCGAGAACTATTAAATGAAGAAATGATTGCCTTTATTAATAATCTGAACTAGAATGTACAATGATTGACTTTGAGGCCACCCAATTCTAACATTCTCCCACTTGGACTATAGCCAATCACCCATGTGTCTAAGTCGCATAGACTTAAGGTGACGTTCTAAATTGTTTTGAGACAATGGCTTAGTCAAGGGATCGGCTACATTATCTTCAGATGAGACTTTCTCAACTACTATATCTCCTCGGGCGATGATTTCACGAATCAGATGAAATCGTCTCAGAATGTGCTTTGACTTCTGATGTGATCTTGGCTCATTCGCTTGAGCTATTGCCCCATTGTTGTCACACAATAATGGAACAGGATCTAAAATGCTTGGAACTACTCCAAGTGCCGAGATGAACTTCTTCATCCAAACCGCCTCCTTGGCCGCTTCAGCTGCAGCAATGTATTCTGCTTCGGTCGTCGAATCTGCAGTTATTTCCTGTTTGGAACTCTTCCAACTTACTGCACCTCCATTTAACATGAACACAAATCCAGACATGGATTTGCTGTCATCCATATCCGACTGGAAACTCGAGTCAGTAAATCCTCGAAGTTCCAAGTCGTTTCCTCCATAAACGAGAAATAGATTCTTAGTCCTTCTCAAGTATCTAAGGATATATTTCACCGCCTTCCAGTGTTCCTCACCTGGATCAGCCTGATATCTACTAGTGACACTTAGTGGGTGTGCCACATCAAGCCTAGTACATAGCATTGCATACATGATAGATCCTATTGCCGAGGCATAAGGAACTCTATCCATGTACGCTCTCTCTTCAGGTGTCTTGGGAGACATTTCTTTAGAGAGATAAATTCCATGCCTCATTGGAACGAGTCTTCTGTTGAAATTTTCCATGCCAAACCTTTTGACTATGGTATCTATGTACATAGATTAGGAGAAGCCAAGCATACTTTTGGACCTATCTCTATAGATCCTTATTCCCAGAATATAGGATGCTTCTCCCAAATCTTTCATGGAGAAGTTTTTGGATAACCAAGTCTTTACCGATGATAACATTCCTACATCATTCCCAATGAGTAGAATGTCATCAACGTAAAGTACCAAAAAGGTAACTACGCTCCCACTAACCTTTTTGTATACACAAGGTTCATCTTCATTCTTAATGAAGTCATAAGATTTGATTGCTTCATCAAATCTTAAGTTCCAAGTTCGGGATGCCTGCTTTAATCCATAGATGGATCTTTGCAGCTTGCATACCTTGCTTGAATGCTCTTTGGAAGTGAATCCTTCAGGTTGTATCATATACACCTCTTCTTGAAGGTTCCCGTTAAGGAATGCTGTTTTCACATCCATTTGCCATATTTCATAATCATAGAATGCAGCGATAGCAAGAAGTATTCTGATTGACTTAATCATGGCAATTGGAGAAAATGTTTCGTCATAGTCAATGATTTGTCTTTGACGATATCATTTCGCTACCAGCCTTGCCTTGAATGTGTCAATCTGTCCATCTGCCCCGATCTTTCTTTTAAAGATCCATTTACTGCCAATAGGTACTATACTTTCTGGCAGATCAACCAAGTTCCAAACTTGGTTGGCATACATGGACTGAATTTCAGAATTCATTGCCTCATGCCATTTTTCTGATTCTTGACTATTTATGGCTTCAAGGTAGGTTTGAAGATCATCATCCTCATTTAAGTGCACTTTTGGTTTGCCATCATCGATATGTCCAACATATCTTTCAGGCTGCTTAGGCACTCTACCTGATCTGCGAACCTTTTGTGTATCATCTTGAACAAGTTCTTGAGTCAATGGTTCAGTAAATGAACTAGTGTTGATTTGTGAGTCTAGAATTTCTTCCAGTTCTATCTTGCTCCCACTGTCTTATTTTGAAAGATATTCTTTCTCTAAGAAGACAGCTCTTTTTGCGACAAACACCCTTTGATCGCTGGGCTGATAGAAGTAATATCCAAAAGACTCTTTTGGATATCCCACAAATCTACATTTCTCTGTCCTGGAATCCAGTTTGTCTGGATCATGTCTTTTGACATGTGCAGGACAACCCCAGACTTTAACATGCTTAAAGTCTGGTTTCTTTCCTTTCCATATCTCATATGGAGTGGAAGGTACTGACTTACTCGGAACTTTGTTCAACAGATATGCAGCAGTCAATAGTGCATATCCCCATAAAGAGATTGGAAGTTTGACATAACTCATCATTGATCGTACCATATCTAATAGAGTACGATTTCTCCTTTCCGATATACCATTTAATTGTGGTGTATAGGGAGGAGTCCACTGAGACAAACTACCATTATCCTTAAGATATTCTGTGAATTCCGTACTTAAATATTCACCCCCTCGATCTGATCGAAGAGTTTTAATACTCTTTCCAGTCTGGTTCTCAACTTCGTTTTTAAACTCTTTAAATTTCTTAAAGACTTCGGACTTATATTTCATTAAATATATGTAGCCATATCTTGAAAAATCATATGTAAATGAAACAAAGTATGAGTAACCACCCATAGCATGAGTGGACATTGGACCACATACATCACTATGTATTAGTTACAATATGTCCTTAGCTCTTTCTCCATGTCCTGAGAATGGAGCTTTGGTCATCTTTCCCATGAGACAAGCTTCACAGGTTGCAAATGATTCATAATCAAATGGATCAAGATATCCATTCTTTTGCAACCTTATGATCCTGTTCTCATTTATATGACCTAGCCTACAATGCCATAGGTACGATTTATTCACATCCTTATCTAAGCGTTCAAGAGAATTATTTACCAGACAAACATCATATGAAATATCAAGTAAATATAATCCATTCAATAAATATCCGGAAGCAAACAATTTGTCTCCTTGATAAATTGAACAAATTTTATTCTCTAGTTTCATAGAATATCCTTGTCTATCTAAACATAAAATAGATATGATATTCCTAATAATGGTTGGAACATAATAACAATTTATCAGTTCCAAAGAGTCTCCTGACGGCATCTGAAGTCTTGCTGTCCCCACAGCTAACGCAGCAACTTTTGCTCCATTCCCGAGCCTCAAATCCACGTCTCCGCGGTTCAATCTTCTTTTACTTGTTAATACCTGTAAGTTATTGCAGATATGAGAAACACATCCAGTATCTAATACCCAGGATGTTGATTCTCTATAAGACAAGTTAAGATCGATCATGAGAATACCTGAAGCTTCTCCAAGCTTCTCCTTTGCTTTTTCTGCAAGATAAATCTTGCAGTTTCTCTTCCAATGACCTTCTTTATGGCAGTAGAAATACTGACCTTTATCATTGACTTTAGCTTTGTCCTTTTGAACCGCCGGTTTGCTTTTCACTGGCTTCTTAGGCTTACCTTTCTTAAAGGTCTGTCCAGCTTTTCTTTTCTTGTTGGTCTTACCAACAAGCATTACATTTGGCTTATCTCTCTGGATAGTGCCTTCTGCTGTCTTCAACATGTTGAGCAGCTCAGCCAGTGAAACTTCAATTTTGTTCATATTGAAGTTGATAATGAATTGTGAAAATGAATCTGGAAGGGACTGTAGGATTAAGTCGATGCTTAGGTCATTGTTCATAATAAAGCCAAGCACAACAAGCCTCTCAATCCACTCTATCATCTTGAGCACATGAGTTTGCACAGATGTGCCCTCGCTCATTTTGGTCCTGAACAATTTCTTAGATATCTCATATCTTTCTGTTCTGGATTGTTCACCAAACAACTCTTGTAGGTGATTCAGAATGGTCTTAGGTTCCATGTTATCATGCTGTCGTTGTAGTTCATTGTTCATTGAACCAAGCATATAACACTGGACCTTGACAGAGTCCTCCTTCCAATTTTCAAACATCATTAATTCATCTTCGTTAGCATTATCACCGGGTTGCACTGGATCTGGTTGGTCCAAGACATAGGCTAGCTTTTCACACATGAGGACAATCTTCAGGTTGCGTAACCAGTCAATGTAATTTGGTCCCGTGAGTTTGTTTGCATCAAGTATGCAACGGAGGGGGTTAGGTGATGACATAGCGACCTACATGGAAATATATAAAATGAGCAGATAGTTCTTAAAATCAGATTTAGGACTTTTAATCTAGATTTATGCTTCCACTATTTTTCAGCGATCTGTATGACCCTCTAAGATATAGAACGGGAGATCCCGGTGATCTCCTAGTGGGGATCAGAATCCTTCGGGCAACATGCATGTGACCTTGTGGTAGCACAACAAATAACATCAAGTCCCTTAGGCAGTCAACTCTTGACAGTTGCAACGTTTGCAATATCCGATTGATTTAACCCCTGAATCAGAATGACCTTGTGGTAGCACAACAAATCAATTTGATTCAGTTAAGTTTATCCATCATTACTTAGATGACATGAATTCATAGTGCAATCCTTGTGGTAGCACAACAAAACTACACTATTTGTCCATTCATCTTAATGACATCACATGTCGTAGACTTAGGTTAATTTCTAAATCAAACAGACCTTGTGGTAGCACAACAAATCCATTTGAGATAAGAATTATCCTAAGATCTATAATGATGGTGGGTTACGTGGATTATTCTGAATATCTCACGTTTACAACTTAAATTTTAAAAGAGGGTTTTTTATTTTGATTTATAAAAATCGTGCTATCAATAGTATTTCAATTTGAAGTATCAATATACTTAATAGAAATATATATATATGATAGCATAGTCCACAAATATCACATATATGCAGAAAAATTAAATGAGGATGATCATGGACTGCTAAAGCTACGATGGAATCATCGGAGCCAAACGATGATCCATAATAGGATCCTAATGTGAAAACAACAACACTGGTTCCATTTGATGTGAGTCCTTCCTCCAGAGGTGTCTTCAGAAGATCCCGTCCTCTTAGCTTAATCCGATACATTTAAATATGAAATTCAGGACTCGCAGGTCCACAAATGTACATTTAAACACTAAGAAACTTTGATCTTATCAAGGGGAGTACAATCTTATAGGAAGGTACAAAGTACACTTGTATTAAGAGAGGGGACACGCAGGTCCTATTTAAAATACCAAATGAAATAAGCATCGCATTCATCCACATCATTCATCACATGGAAAATCTAAGTCCATGATCATCCCACCATATAACACATCACATGCATCACAATCATCACATGATTGCAGTTTGGTATTAAATTTTATAAATATAAAATTATAATACCAATTAGTTTTCGAAATAACATTTATTTCAGTATGATCAATAATATTCAAAACATTATTGACAAAATAACTAACTAAAGTATTCAGTTAATCTAAATACTAATTCAAACAATTTGAACAGAAAAATGTAATCAAGTTATGCATAAAATTAGTTTAAAACATTTTTAAACTAATTAATTTAACAGGGAAATTAATTATCTAAAACAATTTTAAATAACTAACTAACACCCATTAATTATAAAGCCCTTTAATTGACTAACAGTTATTAAATACTTTAATAAGTTGTTAATAATCATAAAAAATAATTAATAACATTTATTAACTATTCCAATAATTATTCTGTTTTAAAACAATTTTAAAACAAGTTTAAATGGGCTAATATTGGGTTTAAAGGGGTTTTAACAGGTATTAAAAAATAATTTTTTTTTAAAAAACCAGAAAATGGGCCCAGCCCATTAGGGCCCAATGGCCTGGACCTAGGGCCCTGGCTCGGCCAGGGTCGAGCCCTGGGTCGGCCAGGGGGTCTGGCCCAGCCAGACCCGAGCCCTGGCTCGGCCAGGGTCGCACCCTGGCTCGGCCAGGGTCGAACCCTGGCTCAACTAGGGTCGCACCCTGGCTCGGCCAGGGTCCGGCCCGGCCCCCGCCCGGTCCGACCGGATCGGGACCGGGCGGGCCGGCCCTATCTCCTCCATTCGACCGGCCAGTTCTTCTTTCCTGCAAACCCTAACAGGTTAGCATCCCGGCGGCGGTGGGGTTTGCAGGTGGCGCCGGCGGCCGCCCCTGGCCGGCGGTGCCCCCGGCGCCGGCGACGTGCCCGGCGCCGGCAGGGCCGCCGGCGGTGGCCAAATCAGGCTCCCCGAGCCACGGTTTACACCCCCTTAAATCTGGTTTTCCCAGCTCCAAATTAGGGATTCAAATTTGTAGCTCTCCAAGGCCACTCCGGCGTCGGCAAATGTGTCGAATGTGTAGTGGTGACTATCACCAATAGATCCAGACATCCGGGCCGCCATCCCAACACTTGGGATGCACGTACGAAGCCGCCGAAGTACCCCGATTCATCATCACATGACAAACTTCGAAAAACCCAAATAAAATCCGAAAAATTACAGAAAAATAATCAAATTATCTGTGATCATCATATGAACACTATTATGTCATTTTTAATCGGATTAGACACAAGAACACGTACAATACGGGTTCTTCACGCATAACGAGAAAAACACGCAAAACGATGTCGTTTTACAACCAAACCAGCAACCTGGCTCTGATACCACTGTAAAGAATCGCCATGAACGCAGCGGAAATAAAAATGATTCCATTGTATCGGTTGCGGGGGTCGTAAAACGGACATTAAAATTAATGCGGGAAGAACAGTTCTTCACCTTTGCGGGGTTTCGAATCTCCCGTGGATGATACAGACTCGGTAATCGCGCACGCGCACGATCTCTAGAGGTATCCACACGAGTTCCCGCAACAGACGCGATTTCCTCCTCGACTTGAGTGCTCCGACCAGATCTCAAATCCACCATGCGCGGAGAGAGACAGTTCCACTCCAAGAGAGAGAGAAGGAGAGAGAGAGAGGAGAGAGAGAATCTGGGGTAAAAATTCGTCCAACCAACTTTTTACCCCTCCCCCTTGGCCCTCCTTATATAGAAATAAGGATAAGCACAAAAGTTAATCCTCATGATTATCCAAGAGTTTGGCCTTGGATAATTTTCCATTAAATCTTCATGTTTATCCTGCAGCTTTTCATAAAAACCCAGATAAGCATGAAATTTAACATCTCTCACCGTCTGACGAGAACTCTTATGTGTGTGACCCTCTAGGCCCATATATCAGTCCGGTTGCTGGCCCATTAAACTTAGAACTGTTTCTTGAGTTTAATATTTATTAATTAACATTTAAACATCATATGTTAGATGATTAATTTAATAAACAAGTGAATTATCATCTGATGATCAAATCACTTGGCCTTCTGATCATGAACTACACCAAACACTACCTCATGATCCCAGAAGATATAAGGGATAATGTTCCCTTCGATTGAACCTTTCCATCTGTAGATACCGCACAGATATAATCCTTCACTCATGCAATGTCCCAATAACGCAAGGGTATGGTTTTATAGTCAAACCCTCTATTGCATTATCCAGATGGATTCTAGTACACAGTTAATATCTAGAAAGACATCTCTTTCATTTGACCCTGTCCAGGGATTTATGTGTACACATCCATAGGACATTCTCTCTCCAGTCTTATACCAAGAGTGAGTGATCCCTTGTTGTTCACTCAATTACCTTCCCAAGCTTTCCACTGTATCTGAAAGACCGATTATGGTGGACTTAATGGTTAAAGTCCACGAGTCAGAGAATCAAGATACAATGGTCCACAAACAAGGTGTCATTGGTGACTCAGGTCAAAGGACCAACTGTGCTACTGCAACGATTGAATTCCCTGATTGACTAATAGGTATAATTACCATCCAGGAATTCTTATTTGGGTCTGTTCAGTGAACTCATTCTCTAATGAGCACCCACTTGTTTGTCTTAGTGTCACCACACGAGTGAATGTGAGATCATTCACCCTCATCACATGAGCAGACATAACTTGTGTCGATCTTATCGGATATTTAATGTCCATCTCAAATATCTTATGATCGAGAACTATTTAAGACAATTGCCTTAGGATATGGATCTCACTATCATGATCTCATCATGATTCAATATCCCATACATTTGTCTATGGACCTTCATTACGATAGTCGTTTGCGAGAACTATTTAATGAAGAAATGATTGCCTTTATTAATAATCTGAACTAGAATGTACAATGATTGGCTTTGAGGCCACCCAATTCTAATAACTTCCCACTCCGATGAGGTTGATCGACCAAACATGATTGATTCCATTGATCTCTTTGAACTATCTTCGTTGATGTTTTCGAGAAAAATTCCAATCATGTGATGTTGAGAGCGTGTATCATCACACCTTGGCATCACCTTTTCAGTACATTCTATTTCATTTCACTCCCTTGCAAAGACGATGCCAAGGTGAGGCAGCTGTAGACACGCTAATTTTGACATCATTTTGAGTAAATTTCATATCATATAATAATGCCTCAGAATGGTCTGATATTTAATCATTGATTAATTTTTATTGATCTTTTTGAGTGTCGGGTCAAACAGACATATTTAAGTTAATCAATTGAATTGATTTCAACTCAAAATTTCAGTTAAAATATGAAGAAGTCTAAAAGACGTCGACTTGTATGGACGCCATTTAGAGTTTATTCTTATTTTGACGTTTAAATTTGAATTTTAATCAGTTGATTAATTAGCTAAAAGGCGTCTGTCAGGTACGACGCATTTTAATCAGTTGATTTAAAATTAATCTAAGTGTTAGATTAATTAATTTATAAATGTTCTAAATTATGCATGGAATATTTTAGAAATTTAATTTTAGCTTTGTGTGCACATGTTGATGTGTTTAATGCTTTAAATTAGATTTAAATGTATGTTAGAAAATATGATTTTCGAAATTCGAATTATCCAATTTTGATTGGTACCCAGGTTTTAAGAAAACCAAAATTATTATATTTTCAAAATTTTAGCCTTCATGTGATGTGTTTTATCATGTGTGGATGGTTAAAATTTGTGGTGGTCATAGACATGCACTTAATTAAATTTCAAATCATGTGATAGTGTGTGATTATGTGGATTGTTTTGGAATATGATATATATTAATTAAGTGTTAATTAACGAGGCCTGCGTGCCTCTCTCTCTCTCTCTCTTATTCCATTGTAATTCTATCTCCCTCCATTATTGTACTCGGCCATAAGGCTTTCTCTTACAGTTTATTTGTATTTGAAATTGTTTCAAAATTAATATCATTTGTAATTGATCGTGCCGGCCGAGAAGAGGCGAGGATGATCTACAAATGCAACCAGGAAAGTGACAGGAGATGAGATCACCAGTAGCTGTGTGTTTGCATGTTTAGATTATATAAATGTTATATAGTTTTTGTGATTAATTGTTTGGCTCCAGTTAATCACCGTGTTGTCTATAACCACATAATGAACATATATGGTTGATGCATGCCCTTTTAGTTTTTTATTATGAATCAATTGTTAATATCTAGGTATGGTTAAATATATACGATATATTTATAAACTATCACCCAGGATGAGACCAACTTAACATAAACAAAACCTTTAACATAAAGTCTAAACTGGAGCGCGAGTCATTGAGAATGCACTACGTGGCTCTCCATCAATATAGTTCTTAGAACATGATTTAGTGATGGCAGTTTCTATGTGTTTACCCGAGATCTGTTAGTTTTAGGTGGCCTACAAGCCAATCTAACTATGTAAATCTCATTCATTTATTAATATAATGGCATAATATTCATTATGTGTAAATCGCATTAATTATCGTTTGATAATGAAGTCCGTGAATATGTGCTATAGTGATCAGATTATGATGAGATCATACTAATGAGACTGATCACTTAAAAACACATATTCTTAATCATTCATAGTCGGAGAATATATGAGAAGGACATCGGATATCCGGTTAGACTAGTACAGATTACTCTTGCTCATATGATAAGCGTGACTGATCTTATAAGTCACTTGTGTGGAGACACTAAAGTGAATATGTAGGTGCTCATTAGAGAATGAGTTCACTGAACTGATCCGACTGAATCGCTGGATGGTATTGTACCTCACTGTCAACCAGCTTGATTCTATTGTCGCAGTTGTGTGGATGGTCCTCGGACCTGAGACACCAAGGACACCTTGTCGGTGGACTTCTGTGCTTTGACCTTGGTTTATGAATCTCTAGCCACGGGATTCTAATACGCCAAGGATTGAGTACAGCGGAATACCGTTGAAGGGAATTGTGTGTCAATAAGGAATCATTCGCTCTCGGTACTTAGAGAGAGAATGCTCTAGGAAGGATGTGCGGAAGTCCCTGGCCAGGGCGGACGATAATATCGGGAAAGGAGTTTTCCGATATTCATCAGCGGCATCCAATCCAAGTGAGTCGACCGATTAGGGTTTGACAGTACGCCGTACCCTGAGTTGACTCGAGAGCATTGTACGAATGAAGGATTATATTCACGCGGTAACTGTCGGCGGAAAGGTTCCAAGAGTGGGTTACTTAACCCCAATACCTTCCGGGTTCACGCGGTGTTGCTTGGCACCCAACGTGATCGGAGGCCCGGTCGAATTCAATGTGCGACATCAATTCGATTGATTAATTAATTAATAAAGGGTTATTAATTGATTAATAAAGCCAGTAAGGAGTCACTGGGCTTGTTGGGCCATTAACTGGACTAGTACTTGGGCCTAGAGGGTCACACGCAAATGATTCTCAAGGTAATGGATAAATAAGTGGGTTTTATATAAACCGGGGGTTTTTATGAAAAACTGCGCGGTTAGTATAAAACATAGCGAACGGGCTGAGCAGGCCAAGCTACTACTAACCCTAGCCACCCCTCCTCTGTTTTTGTCTCTCTCTGGCATCCAGACAGATCTAGATCTGCTCCGCCGCTTCTCCGAATCCCGTTCGACGGGAAATCGTCCGCGCGTTGTGGCGATCGTTGCAGCGACCGGCAGAGGTTTTTCGTGGGCTGCGAAGAACGAGGAACGTAAGGATATCCATCGCGAGGAGGATCGCGTGGACTTCGCTAGAGGCCGGGCACTTGCGCGGCTTGCGGTGTTGCACTGACGAAACCGAACGGTTGCGGATTCGAATCCGTACACGGTGAGAACTTCGATTATCCGATAATCGATTTTAGTTTTTTGAAATGGGAAAACGGATCGCTGTTTTAATTTTATTTTCCGTTACGTGAGCGATCCGAATAAACCCGAGAAATCCCAACAAGATCTGCCACCATCTAATGAAAGGACTATTAACTATGGCATCTTGATGTCTTGAGATTGGAATAGAGGAACGGTGTAGCTACCCTCGCGTTTACCCAGTGGTTGCATTCTTACTCTACTCTATCACGTATTGATGGTAAAGCTTAGACCAGGTATAATGGTTTACTGTGTTTACCCGGGACCATTAAAGACCTAGGAGTCGAAATAAGATTGGATATTGCAAAGAGTTGCAATGAGATTGTTATTCTAAGATAATAGTATGATACTATTTGTTTACCCGGGGTCATACTGTGATTCTTGGAGATTCTGATCCTCACTAGGAGACCGTCGAAGTCTTCCGTTCTGTATACCTGAAGGTTATACAGTCCGCCGAAAAATAGTGAGAAATAATTCAAAATAAAAGACCATAATTCAATTATAAGAACTATCTGCTTAAATCATGTTATTTCCTTCGTTTACTAAAATGTCATCTATTCGACATTTTGGCATATTGGATGCCAATACTTCTCATATTTAGATTGACTAGAAAACTCTGAAGAATGTCTTCAGGGGTAAGTGAAGGTCACTATCCTAATAAGATATCATGAATCCTCTTACTTGGATAGACCAAGGTGAAGAAGTACTCATGGTGTGTCTTTTCGAAAGGCAATGATTATCATGAAATCTCTTATTTGGATAGACCAAGATGAAGAGATATTTATGATGTGCTTTTGAGAAAGGCAAGTGGTAAGATTTTAAACGATCGAACCCACACCTTAAAGGGATAAACGAAAGTCAACTGAGATAGATAAATAGTAGTTCTCCCACTGCAGCCAATATATGGATATTGGTAAATGCAAAATAGATATGAAACTTGACTGAAGTCTCTTATATTCTTATTATCAACCTTCTACATGTCTATTGGAGAATTAGCGTATCCAACATAAGATATCGGAAATGGTTCTCAAAGTTGCGATGGTATGCAAACTTAGACAAGTAAAAGGAAATCGATAAAAAGTTAGTGTTCATGATATTTATAGGTTTACTGTCAGACAGTAAATCTTTGTATATCTATAGATGTCAAATATGAAACTGAATAATTGTTATTTAGTTGCATAAGATATCAAGAATTATAAAAGTGAATAACGTTGACTGATAAGGAACAATAGTTGTTCAAATCAGTCAATGCACTATAGATTCTTAAAGTGACATTTCATGTGATGAATGTTCACAAGTTTCCTATAGAAATGAAATGTGTAAATCCTGATTATCTATGGTATTGTACACATAATTGTAGAATAAGAAATTATTAATGCTGATACATACTAATGTAAACAGCACAATATCCTTACCTTATAGTTAACTCTTAGAATAATTAGACTGTATGTACTTACTGAAGTACAAGATGAATACATCTGAGAGATTAAGGTATAAGATCAATATGAAGTATTAGAATTTTTTATTTGATCAAAGAAATTAATACTTAAGTATATGATTCACATAAATCATTAACAGGATAATTGTATCCTCACTCGATTGATCCTCATTGTACATCATAGTCATATGATAGAATGAGGAATTGTACCTTATTAAGATATGGTTCAATACATAATAAGATTTGCCTAATTCTTATCCTGGTGAACATAAGTATGAACATTAGATGTCTATACTTTACAGATGGTTCCAAATAAGTCAGTGTATGTCTATATAAGATATGAAAACCAAATAATTCATATGAGATATGAATTATGAACAAAGCTGATTTAAAAGTCAGGTATTACCGTGTTGTGAATTTGTGAATGTCTAAAGAGTTTAGACATTACAATTATTGGCCAGGCGATAACGAAATAATTATCGTCTTGAAGCTGTCATCTGTAAAGAGGAATATGTCCTTAAAGAAGACAGTAGGAGCTGATAAAACTATAAGATGTTCTATATTCACAAGCTAACATAAGATTATTAGATAATTTTTAGTTATTTGGAACCAGTCATAACACATTAGAGAGCTTCATAGATTTTTGAGATTCTCTCAGTGACTAAAAAGATATGTTTGACGTATATGATTTAACAAGATGAGAGGAGCTCAAAATAGATTATGGTCTAAAATCTATGATAATGATGCTCTCTGTAATTACAACTTTGACATTGATAAGTTGTCAATACTGCCTATCATTATTATGAGATGATGATAGTTGGATATTAAAAGAGTTCTCTCAATGTGATTGAGGCAAAGATGTATATGATACACCTTTAAAGCATTTAGAATGTCCAGGAAACAAGTTATGATTTCAAAATTATTTTGAATCAAATTAAAGCTTCTTAAGTTGTAATAAAAGTTTTGACTTAATGGTCAAATACTACGTGATCATTAAGAATAGTCACGGATTGTGTGTGTGTTCAAAAAGGACAGTGGGAGCATGGTCGCTTTAGTAATACTTTATGATAATAACATCAAAGTCATTAAGAATGACTTCAGGACGTTACTATTTGTGAAAGCATTGTTAACCATATTTTCATCCATAATAGGTTTAGTTATAATATCCCACGTATTGGAAATACGAATCTATTAAGATAGATCGGTAGGGATATAATATTAACATGTATGTCAAGATGTTTGGCATAAATTTCATAACAAATCTCAATTGTTGATATATGAAATTTATTCCTTTGAAGAAAAGGTTCCTTAAATGATACAGGAGTGAAATGCATTATTAAGCACTTGAGAAGCGCTAAGGATGCACTCACATATATGGAGATGATGATTTGAAATTATGAGTTTACACTGACTCAAATTTCAAGTCAAATAGTGGATTCAACCTTCTAGTAGAAAGGAATGGATTGGAATGGTTCCAATCCAAAACTAGATATTAAGGTGACAACATAAATAAGTGATACTGTTATTATAACAGTATGGATGAAAAGGTTCATCCCTGAACTAGATGTAGTTTTAAAAGGTCTCTGATACCATCCTATCGTTGTAGGACAACAGTGGGAGCAATGAATTGTGTGATCGAGCCATGGTCTCTTCAGAAGTTGTAGAACATTCTGAGGTTCTTTCACAGGTTCAGAGACAAAGGATAAAGAGGAAATAACGTAATGGAAAATATTCCATCTATAGATAATTTAGCAGATCCCTGACCAAGTCTTAGTCACAGACTTTATGTGAGCATCACCTAGATTTAATGGAGATCAAATGTGAAAGTGAATGGCTTGAGTCCAAGTGGGAGATTGATGGATATAGGTGTCCTCTAAGCCAATCATAAGGCACTTATTTCAATCTGGTTCACTAATCAATGGCATTAAATTCATTATGTAGATTGACATATTTGTAATTATGCATAATGAAGTCTACGAATATGTGCAATAGTCATCAGATTATGATGAGATTATAATAATGAGACTGATGACTTATAAACACATATTCTTAATTGTTCCTAGTCTTAGGATGTTTTAGAAGGACATCAAACATCCGGTAAGACTAGTATAGGTTATTCTAGCTCATATGATGAGGGTGACTGATCTCGTTAGTTATTCGTATGGAGACACAATGGTAAACCTGTAGGTGCTCATTGGGGAATGAGTTCACTGAACTGATCCGACATGAATCGCCGAATGGTAATTTACCTGACTGTCAATCGGCTTGATTCATCGTCACAGTGGCGTGGATGATCCTTGGACGTGAGACACCAAAGACACCTTGTCGGTGGACTTCTAGACTTTGACCTTGACTACAAATCCCTATCCACGGGATCTCTAATAGTCAAGGATCGGGTCCAGCGGAAGACCTTCGAAGGTGATTGTGTGTTCAATAAAGGATCGTTCGCTCTCAGGTAACTAGAGAGAGAATGCTCTAGAATAGATCTGCAAGAGTCTCTGGCCAGAGCAGAAATAATATCAGAAAAGAGGCTTACGAATATTGTACAGCGGAGTCTGATTCAAGTGAGTTGACCATCTAGGGTTTGACAGTTGACCATACCTTAGGTTAACTCGAGAGCATTGTGCGAATGAAGGATTATAGCCACACGGTAACTGTGGACGGACAGGTTCCATGAGTGGGTTGCTGAACCCCATTACCTTCTAGGATCATGCGGTGTTGCTTGGCACCCAACTTGACCAGAAGTCCGGCCGAAATTTACATGCAATGTTAATTCGGTTAAGTAATTAGTTAATATCTAAATATTAATTAATTAAAATAAGTCAATAACTAGTTATTGGACTTAACGGGCTGAAAACTGGACTGGTAAATGGGCCTAGAGGGTCACACGCAATAAGATTCTCAGTCGGTGGTACATAAGTGGGATTTATATTAACTCGGGGACTTTTGTGAAAAGTCGCGCCAACTTAATATATATACGCGCTGTTGAGAAACCCTGGGCCAAGCTCCAGGATTTCCCTTTGCTGGCCGTCATCCCCCTTTTCTCTCTCCTCCTCTGGGCACCCCGTTCGAGGCGCCGGAACGGTCTCCGTCTCCGCTGCGCTCGATTCCTGAAAGTCGGTAATTCCCGTCCGCGGGTTTTCGAACATCGTTGCGGCGACGGATCTTCAGCGAGCGAGCTCATATAGACGAGGGAGCGAGGACGAACCACCGCGGAGGATCGCGTAGATACCGCTGGAGGCCGAACGCTTGTGCGACTCGCGGCATCGCCTCGACGGAATCGAGACGGAAGCGGATTCGAATCCCGGCACGGTAATCTGATTACACTCGGATTTTTCGGTTTGCGTTTTTCGTTCCGAATCAAATCAACGGGCATCGGGGGGATAAATTTTGTTCGTCGTTTCCGCTGCGTTCTTCGCGTCCCGCCCAGATCCCAACAGTGGCGGCCTACAGGGGTCTTCGTATTGGGATTGCTGTGTCGGGATCAAATCAAAAACGCAGCGGAATAAAATTATTTCGGGATCAGATCCATCCCGTTTCGATTAACAAAATAACACCGGAGTAAATCAGATTTACTTTGGGCGGATTCTAATCCACGTTCGTTTTCCAGTTCCGTAGGAGTGATGTCGCAAGCAGCGTAGGTGCCCGGACTCTAGCGGTATCCACGCGGTTCTCCTCGTGATGGATCGTCCTCGCCTCCTCGCTCGATGCGGCGTTCGTAGATCCCATCTAGCTGCGCATAATCAGCCGTGACATAGGGATTCGGAATCTCCCGCCGGAAGGAAGGTGGAGCAGTCGGGAGTCGAAGCGGAGCCTCCAGATGGCCGCCTCGTGTCGCACGCCCAATAGAGAGAGAGAGAGAAAGAACGACGGCTAGGTTAGGGTTGCTGGCCCCCAATGTAGTATCCGTTCTTTTATAATAAGTCTGTTTGCAGTTTTTCGTAAAAACCCAGACTTATCTGAAATCCTGTCGGATTATCCATCGACTTGAAAACCTTTTGCATGCGACCCTCTAGGCCGAATTACCAGTCCAGATAATAACCCATTAAGCCCAGTAACTCTTTACGGACCCACTGAATTAATTAATATCCTTATATTTAATTAATCTGCCGAATTTAATGTCCCACAATAAATTCGGACGGGCTTTCGATCACGTTCGATGCCAAGCAACATCATGTGATCTTGGATGGCACTGGGGTTATCACAACCCTCTATTGGAACCTTTCCGTCAACAGTTACCGCGCAGATATAATCCTTCATTTGTGCAATGTTCTTGAATCGACCTAGGGTATGGTTTACTGTTAAACCCTAGCCGGTCGATTCACTTGAATCAGATGCCGCTAATCTATATCAGATAACTCTTTATTTGATACAGAGTTTGCCCTGGCCAGGGACTTAAGCGCATCATTCCCGGAACATTCTCTCTCAAACTACCGAGAGCAGATGATCCCATATTGAACACATAATTATCTTCGAGGGCATTTCCCTGAACCTGATCACTTGACTTATTGATAACCCATGGTTAGGGATTTGTTAGTCAAGGTCAAAGTTCAGAAACCTACCAACAAGATATCTTTGACGTCTCAGGTCCAAGGATCATCTACGCAACTATGACAAAAGAATCGAGCTGGTTAACAGTGAGGTGTTTACCATCCAGCGATTCATAGTCGAATCAGTTCAGTGAACTCATTCGCCAATGAGCACCTACAAGTCCAGCATAGTGTCTCCACACAAGTGACTTATAGGATCAGTCACCCTCATCATATAAGCTCAAGAAACCTATACTAGTCTATCCGGATGTTCGATGTCCTTCTCAAACATCCTATGACTAGGAACAATTAAGAACATGTGTTTATAAATCTTCGGTCCCGTAATTATGATCTCATCATAATCCGAAGATTATTGCACATGTTCATGGATTTCATTGTGATACGATAAACATGGATCGAATTAATTACACACAATGAATTAATGCCATTTATTAATAAACTGAATCAATACATAGTATCAGATTGGCTTTGAGACCATCTAATACTAACACTTCCAGATTTTCAAAAGGCCCGACTGGTGGAGATGGGGTTTCAGGAGATATTGGAGATCGAGCCATTTTGGATTGACCTGGTGTTGTTATAAGTTCTGAGGGAGCGATGGCATGCCGAGAGCAGGGCATTTTTTATGCCCTGGGGACACATGGTCCCCAGTCTTGATGACGTATACAGGATCACCGACCTTCGGGTGGATGGTCGGGCTGTGAGTGGGATCACTCATCCCGATTATAGAGAGTTTGCTTAGGAGCTATTAGACTTAGAGTGCACGGGGCCGGAAGGCCGAGAGTCTCGAACCCTTACGAGGGTAGCTGTAGAAAGATCTTTATGTTTAGTAGAATTGAGGCAGTAGACGGATGAGTTTAGGGAGAAGTTCAGAGAGAGACTAGCCCGAGCATCTAGTGAGGTGTACTGCCAGGATTCGAGCGACAGTGCTAGTGCTGATAGGGACCTTAGGTAGTTCTAGGTTTTCTTCTTTGGTAGGCTCCTTTTCGGGAGCAAGGGAGATTATATCCACTGTCGTTTCTTGGCCCTTCTTACCGATTTAGACAACTTAAGTATGCCTAGGGTGCGGCCCTTGTGGCCCACCTCTTCACTGACCTTTCTGTTGTCATGCCTGATCGGGAGGCCGCTATCAGCGGCTTCGCGCCGTTCCTTCAGGTATTTAGTTCATTTTATGTTTGTTTCATTAAATGTTTATGATACAATGCATGCAATCCATATGATTATGATGATTCTAACCTATACGTTCTTGTATGCAGGTGTGGAGCAATTCTTATTTTCCTCTAGGCTGAGCGAGGCCATCAAAGTAGCTAGCGGCAGTTCCACTTGCCCGGCATTGGCGTCCGGTTGTGGACACAGCGCCGCAACACCATCAGCTGACGGTCCTTTGTCGTCAATTCCTTGACTACCCGGAGCTCTTAGTAAGTTTTAATTCCTCTTTCCTTCAATGCTTCATGTTGAAATGCGTTGATTATAGCATTTAAAGTATCTTATGAGATGTTTGTTAAATATTTTGATTAAATGTTTGATTAGAAGTTCGGTTACATATTTTATTTTTGTTGTAAGACAGATCTTTTCTGGAATATTTAAATATTTTATTAAGTGCTTATTTAGTTGTTTATTTGTTTGTTTTAATTATGCAATGCAACTAACCTATATGAATGCAGGTTATCTGGCATCTATACCTGGTATGGATGAAGTTGGACAGCCATGGGTGGAGCGAGGGCGAGGCCGATTTGGGCGTCAAGTTTGGGTTCATTGCCTGAACGAGATAGCCCTACTATGCCTAAAGCTGGTGATGAGGACCTTAGGATTGCAGCAGGAGTGGGTGGAGGAGGAGATCCCCGAAGGGATCGGGAGGACAATGCGGGGAAAATAGGCCCGCACTGACTGGAGGGTGAAGTTCCCGGTCTGGCACGAGGACTGGTTCAGGTATGGGGTCCCAGTGGTTTCACAGGCGGTGAGCAGTGATGCTTACCTTCAACAGTATCGGACTCACTACGCCGCTCATCTTCGACTACTCCGCCCTCTCGATGTGAATATCATGATATGTATGCTATGAATGTGTCTTTTATTTTATTAATTATCTTCCTTACGTTTGTGAATGCATGACATGAGATGATATGCATACGTAGGATGCATGAGATGTAAGAATTGGGTGGCCTCAAAGCCAATCATTGTACATTCTAGTTCAGATTATTAATAAAGGCAATCATTTCTTCATTTAATAGTTCTCGCAATTAACTATCGTAATGAAGGTCCATAGACAAATGTATGGGATATTGAATCATGATGAGATCATGATAGTGAGATCAATATCCTAAGGCAATTGTCTTAAATAGTTCTCGATCATAGGGTATTTGAGATGGACATTAAATATCCGATAAGATCGACACAAGTTATGTCTGCTCATATGATGAGGGTGAATGATCTCACATTCACTCGTGTGGTGACACTAAGACAAACAAGTGGGTGCTCATTAGAGAATGAGTTCACTGAACAGACTCAAATAAGAATTCCTGGATGGTAATTATACCTATTAGTCAACCAGGGAATTCAATCGTTGCAGTAGCACAGTTGGTCCTTTGACCTGAGTCACCAATGATACCTTGTTTGTGGACCATTGTATCTTGATTCTCTGACTCGTGGACTTTAACCATTAAGTCCACCATAATCGGTCTTTCAGATACAGTGGAAAGCTTGCGAAGGTAATTGAGTGAACAACAAGGGATCACTCACTCTTGATATAAGACTGGAGAGAGAATGTCCTATGGATGTGTACACAGAAATCCCTGGCCAGGGTCAAATGAAAGAGATGTCTTTCTAGATATTAACTGTATACTGGAAGCCATCTGGATAATGCGATAGAGGGTTTGACTATAAAACCTACCCTTGCGTTATCGGGACATTGCATGAGTGAAGGATTATATCTGTGCGGTATCGGCAGACGGAAAGGTTCAATTGAAGGGAACAATATCCCTTATATCTTCTGGGATCATGAGGTAGTGTTTGGTACTGTTCATGATCAGAAGGCCAAGTGATTTGATCATTAGATGATAATTCACTTGTTTATTAAATTAATCATTTAACATATGATGTTTAAATGTTAATTAATAAATATTAAACTCAAGAAACAGTTCTAAGTTTAATGGGCCTGCAACCGGACTGATATATGGGCCTAGAGGGTCACACACATAAGAGTTCTCGTTAGACGGTGAGAGATGTTAAATTTCATGCTTATCTAGGTTTTTGTGAAAAGCTGCAGGATAAACATGAAGATTTAATAGAGAATTATCCAAGGCCAAACTCTTGGATAATCATGAGGATTAACTCTTGTGCTTATTCTTATTTCAATATAAAGAGGGCCAAGGGGGAGTGGTAAAAAGTTAGTTGGACGAATTTTACTCCCCAGATTCTCTCTCTCCTCTCTCTCTCTCCTTCTCTCTCTCTTGGAGTGGATCTGTCTCTCTCCGCGCATGGTGGATTTGAGATCTGGTCGGAGCACTCAAGTCGAGGAGGAAATCGCGTCTGCTGCGGGAACTCGTGTGGATACCTCTAGAGATCGTGCGCGTGCGCGATTACCGAGTCGGCATCATCCACGGGAGATTCGAAACCCCGCAAAGGTGAAGAACTGTTTTTCCCGCTTAAATTTTAATGTCTGTTTTACGACCCCAGCAACCGATACAATGGAATCATTTTTATTTCCGCTGCGTTCATGGCGATTCCTTACAGTGGTATCCGAGCCAGGTTCGCTGGTTCGGTCGTAAAACGGCACCGTTATGCGTGTTTTTCTCGTTATATGTGAAGAACCCATATTGTACGTGTTCTTGTGTTTAATCCGATTAAAAATGACAGATTAGTGTTCATATGATGATCACAATTAATTTGATTATTTTTCTGTAATTTTTCGGATTTTATTTGGGTTTTTCGGTGTTCTTCGTGGGACGACGAACGTGGTACTTTAGTGGCTTCGTACGCGATTCCCAAGTGTTGGGAGGGCGGCCCGAATGTCCAGATCTCTTGGTGATAGTCACCTCTAAGGATTGGGCATGATGATCGGCACCGGAGTGCCCTTGGAGGTGCTAAAAATCGAGTCCAAACTCGGTTTTTTAAAACCAGAAAAAAATCAGAGTTTTGGGTTTTCCGGGGGCTTGTTTTGCTCTCCATCGCCGGTCACCGGCTACCCCGCCGGCGCCGGGCACGTCGCCGGCGCCGGGGGGCATCGCCGGCCGGGCCGGCACCCGCCGGGGGGGTGGCCGGAGCTCGGCGGCAACCCTAGGGTTCCTGCCTCCTATTGGGAAGAAGGGCACGGGCCGGTCGAGCGGGGAGGATAGGGCCGGACCGCCCGGTCCTGATCCGGTCGGACCGGACGGGGGCCGGGCGGCGCCTTGGCTCGACCAGGGTTCGACCCTGGCCGAGCCAAAGCCCCTGGCCGAGCCAGGGTTCGACCCTGGTGGAGCCAGGGCTCGACCCTGGTCCAGCTAGGGTCCAGGTCCGGGCCATTTGGGCCCTAATAGGCTGGGCCCATTTTTTGGTTAATTAAAAATTATTTTTTAATGCCTGTTTAACCCCATTAAACCCATTTTTAGCCCATTTAAGCCCGTTTTAAAATTGTTTTAAAACAGAATAATTGTAGGAATATCATATCTATTTCATGTTTAGATAGACAAGGATATTCTATGAAGCTAGAGAATAAAGGTTGTTCATTTTATATATTTCCATGTAGGTCGCTATGTCGTCACCTAACCCCCTCCGTTGCATACTTGATGCAAACAAACTCACGGGACCAAATTACATTGACTGGTTACGCAACCTGAAGATTGTCCTCAGGTGTGAAAAGCTAGCCTATGTCCTGGACCAACCAGATCCAGTGCAACCCGGTGATAATGCTAACGAAGATGAATTAATGATGTTTGAAAATTGGAAGGAGGACTCTGTCAAGGTCCAGTGTTATATGCTTGGTTCAATGAACAATGAACTACAACGACAGCATGATAACATGGAACCTAAGACCATTCTGAATCACCTACAAGAGTTGTTTGGTGAACAATCCAGAACAGAAAGATATGAGATATCTAAGAAATTGTTCAGGACCAGAATGAGCGAGGGCACATCTGTGCAAACTCATGTGCTCAAGATGATAGAGTGGATTGAGAGGCTTGTTGTGCTTGGCTTTATTATGAACAATGACCTAAGCATCGACTTAATCCTACAGTCCCTTCCAGATTCATTTTCACAATTCATTATCAACTTCAATATGAACAAAATTGAAGTTTCACTGGCTGAGCTTCTCAACATGTTGAAGACAGCAGAAGGCACTATCCAGAGAGATAAGCCAAATGTAATGCTTGTTGGTAAGACCAACAAGAAAAGAAAAGCTGGACAGACCTTTAAGAAAGGTAAGCCTAAGAAGCCAGTGAAAAGCAAACCGGCGGTTCAAAAGGACAAAGCTAAAGTCAATGATAAAGGTCAGTATTTCTACTGCCATAAAGAAGGTCATTGGAAGAGAAACTGCAAGATTTATCTTGCAGAAAAAGCAAAGGAGAAGCTTGGAGAAGCTTCAGGTATTCTCATAATCGATCTTAACTTGTCTTATAGAGAATCAACATCCTGGGTATTAGATACTGGATGTGTTTCTCATATCTGCAATAACTTGCAGGTGTTAACAAGTAAAATAAGATTGAACCGTGGAGACGTGGATCTGAGGCTCGGGAATGGAGCAAAAGTTGCTGCGTTAGCTGTGGGGACAACAAGACTTCAGATGCTGTCAGGAGACTCTTTGGAACTGATAGATTGTTATTATGTTCCAACTATTATTAGGAATATCATATCTATTTCATGTTTAGATAGACAAGGATATTCTATGAAGCTAGAGAATAAAGGTTGGTCAATTTATCAAGGAGACAAATTGTTTGCTTCCGGGTATTTATTGAATGGATTATATTTACTTGATATTTCATATGATGTTTGTCTGGTAAATAATTCTCTTGAACGCTTAGATAAGGAGGTGAATAAATCGTACCTATGGCATTGTAGGCTAGGTCATATAAATGAGAACATGATCATAAGGTTGCAAAAGAATGGATATCTTGATCCATTTGATTATGAATCATTTGCAACCTGTGAAGCTTGTCTCATGAGAAAGATGACCAAAGCTCCATTCTCAGGACATAGAGAAAGAGCTAATGACTTATTGGAACTAATACATAGTGATGTATGTGCTCCAATGTCCACTCATGCTATGGGTGGTTACTCATACTTTGTTTCATTTACAGATGATTTCTCAAGATATGGCTACATATATTTAATGAAATATAAGTCATAAGTCTTTGAGAAATTTAAAGAGTTTAAAAACGAAGTTGAGAACCAGACTGGAAAGAGTATTAAAACTCTTCGATCAGATCGAGAGGGTGAATACTTAAGTACAGAATTCACAGAATATCTTAAGGATAATGGTATTTTGTCTCAGTGGACTCCTCCCTATACACCTCAGTTAAATGGTGTATCGGAAAGGAGAAATCGTACTCTATTAGATATGGTACGATCCATGATGAGTTATGCCAAACTTCCAATCTCTTTATGGGGATATGCACTGTTGACTGCTGCATATCTGTTGAACAAAGTTCCTAGTAAGTCAGTACCTTCCACTCCATATGAGATATGGAAAGGAAAGAAACCAGACTTTAAGCATGTTAGAGTTTGGGGTTGTCCTACACATGTCAAAAGACATGATCCAGACAAACTGGATTCCAGGACAGAGAAATGTAGATTTGTGGGATATCCAAAAGAGACTTTTGGATATTATTTCTATCAGCCCAGCGATCAAAGGGTGTTTGTCGCAAAAAGAGCTGTCTTCTTAGAGAAAGAATATCTTTCAAAAGAAGACAGTGGGAGCAAGATAGAATTGGAAGAAATTCTAGACCCACAAATCAACACTAGTTCATCTACTGAACCATTGACTCAAGAACTTGTTCAAGATGATACATAAAAGGTTCGCAGATCAGGTAGAGTGCCTAAGCAGCCTGAAAGATATGTTGGACATATCGATGATGGCAAGCCAAAAGTGCACTTAAATGAGGATGATGATCCTCAAACCTACCTAGAAGCCATAAATAGTCATGAATCAGAAAAATGGCAAGAGGCAATGGATTCTGAAATTCAATCCATGTATGCCAACCAAGTTTGGAACTTGGTTGATCTATCAGAAGGTATAGTACCTATTGGCAGTAAATGGATCTTTAAAAGAAAGATCGGGGCAGATGGACAGATTGACACATACAAGGCAAGGCTGGTAGCAAAAGGATATCGTCAAAGGCAAGGCATTGACTATGACAAAACATTTTCTCCAGTTGCCATGATTAAGTCAATCAGAATACTTCTTGCTATCGTTGCATTCTATGATTATGAAATATGAGAAATGGATGTGAAAACAGCATTCCTTAACGGGAACCTTCAAGAAGAGGTGTATATGATACAACATGAAGGATTCACTTCCAAAGAACATTCAAGCAAGGTATGCAAGCTGCAAAGATCCATCTATGGATTAAAGCAAGCATCCCGAACTTAGAACTTAAGATTTGATGAAGCAATCAAATCTTATGACTTCATTAAGAATGAAGATGAACCTTGTGTATACAAAAAGGTTAGTGGGAGCGCAGTTACCTTTTTGGTACTTTACGTTGATGACATTCTACTCATTGGGAATGATGTAGCAATGTTGTCATCAGTAAAGGCTTGGTTATCCAAAAACTTCTCCATGAAAGATTTGGGAGAAGCATCCTATATTCTGGGAATAAGGATCTATAGAGATAGGTCTAAAAGGATGCTTGGCTTGTCCCAATCTATGTACATAGATACCATAGTCAAAAGGTTTGGCACGGAAAATTCCAAGAGTGGCCTCGTTCCTATGAGGCATGGAATTTATCTCTCTAAAGAAATGTCTCCCAAGACACCTGAAGAGAGAGCATACATGGATAGAGTTCCTTATGCCTCGGCAATAGGATCTATCATATATGCAATGCTATGTACTAGGCTTGATGTGGCACACCCACTAAGTGTCACCAGTAAATATCAGGCTGATCCAGGTGAGGAACACTGGAAGGCGGTGAAATGTATCTTTAGATACTTGAGAAGGACTAAGGATCTATTTCTCGTTTATGGAGGAAACGACTTGGAACTTCGAGGATTTACTGACTCGAGTTTCCAGTCGGATATGGATGACAGCAAATCCATGTCTGGATTTGTGTTCATGATTAATGGAGGTGCAGTAAGTTGGAAGAGTTCCAAACAGGAAACAACTGCAGATTCGACGACCGAAGCAGAATACATTGCTGCAGCTGAAGCGGCCAATCATTGTACATTCTTGTTCAGATTATTAATAAAGGCAATCATTTCTTCATTTAATAGTTCTCGCAATTAACTATCATAATGAAGGTCCATAGACAAATGTATGGGATATTGAATCATGATGAGATCATGATAGTGAGATCAACATCCTAAGGCAATTGTCTTAAATAGTTCTCGATCATAGGGTATTTGAGATGGACATTAAATATCCGATAAGATCGACACAAGTTATGTCTGCTCATATGATGAGGGTGAATGATCTCACATTCACTCGTGTGGTGACACTAAGACAAACAAGTGGGTGCTCATTAGAGAATGAGTTCACTGAACAGACCCAAATAAGAATTCCTGGATGGTAATTATACCTATTAGTCAACCAGGGAATTCAATCGTTGCAGTAGCACAGTTGGTCCTTTGACCTGAGTCACCAATGATACCTTGTTTGTGGACCATTGTATCTTGATTCTCTGACTCGTGGACTTTAACCATTAAGTCCACCATAATCGGTCTTTCAGATACAGTGGAAAGCTTGCGAAGGTAATTGAGTGAACAACAAGGGATCACTCACTCTTGGTATAAGACTGGAGAGAGAATGTCCTATGGATGTGTACACAGAAATCCCTGGCCAGGGTCAAATGAAAGAGATGTCTTTCTAGATATTAACTGTGTACTGGAATCCATCTGGATAATGCGATAGAGGGTTTGACTATAAAACCATACCCTTGCGTTATCGGGACATTGCATGAGTGAAGGATTATATCTGTGCGGTATCGGCAGACGGAAAGGTTCAATTGAAGGGAACAGTATCCCTTATATCTTCTGGGATCATGAGGTAGTGTTTGGTGTTGTTCATGATCAGAAGGCCAAGTGATTTGATCATTAGATGATAATTCACTTGTTTATTAAATTAATCATTTAACATATGATGTTTAAATGTTAATTAATAAATATTAAACTCAAGAAACAGTTCTAAGTTTAATGGGCCTGCAACCGGACTGATATATGGGCCTAGAGGGTCACACACATAAGAGTTCTCGTCAGACGGTGAGAGATGTTAAATTTCATGCTTATCTGGGTTTTTGTGAAAAGCTGCAGGATAAACATGAAGATTTAATGGAGAATTATCCAAGGCCAAACTCTTGGATAATCATGAGGATTAACTCTTGTGCTTATCCTTATTTCTATATAAGGAGGGCCAAGGGGGAGTGGTAAAAAGTTAGTTGGACGAATTTTACTCCCCAGATTCTCTCTCTCCTCTCTCTCTCTCCTTCTCTCTCTCTTGGAGTGGATCTGTCTCTCTCTGCGCATGGTGGATTTGAGATCTGGTCGGAGCACTCTAGTCGAGGAGGAAATCGCGTCTGCTGCGGGAACTCGTGTGGATACCTCTAGAGATCGTGCGCGTGCGCGATTACCGAGTCGGCATCATCCACGGGAGATTCGAAACCCCGCAAAGGTGAAGAACTGTTCTTCCCGCTTAAATTTTAATGTCCGTTTTACGACCCCAGCAACCGATACAATGGAATCATTTTTATTTCCGCTGCGTTCATGGCGATTCCTTACATGAGACGCTACCATCCTTACTCTTCAAGGTCACCTCTAAGACGCCGAGGCCCAACTAGAGCAAGTCCAAAAGGAGTTGGATGAGCTGGTAAGTATGATGTGCATGAATGTTGTGAAGGTATTATGAATGCTTCTTTTTAAATTGTTTTGGCACTTGAACACTAATGGTGATCTGCTTTTGTTACCGCGTGCCGCTTATACTCATGCGGCGACTCCCACATCCTCTGCTGCCGCTGGCCCTTCTTCTTCTTCTGTTGTTCATGAGGCCGCCCTTGCTGACTTGCGGAGTCAGTTGGCCCTAGCCATCCGCCGAGCCACTCAAGCTGAGGAAGATGCTACTGCTCGGGTAAATCTTCAACTTGCTTCTTTCATCTTGTCTTTTGCTTGTTTGATTAGCTGGCTGACAATGTCTTCTACTGAAGGTCCAAGAGCTTTGCGTGGCTCTTAGAGAGAGAGATGCTGAGTTGGCACAGCCCCGTGGTTCAGCAGCCTGGGTTGCTAAGCTGGAGGAATAGCTGGCGAGGCTCTCCACTAGTGATCTTCCTCGCGAGCTTGCACGACTCCAGGTTTGACTAGAGATCTTAACTGAGGAGAGGGATCGCGACCGGTCTCGATTGGAGAGCCTTCATGGCCGGCTTTCAGTGGTGGAGCACCAGCGCCAGAGTATAGAGGCTCGACACCAGCGTGCGTGGCAGGGCGTTGGATCGAGGATAGGCGAGTTCTTTCACCACCAGCATAGCAGTATCTTCCGGCCAGGCTGGGCCGAGCATCATGGGACCACCGCCGCCGCCAACACGAGGACCGGACGTCCAGGATGAGGCGCAAAGCCAGCTGAACGAGGGTGCGGGGGAGAGCCAGCCGTGACGGCTGCCATCATGTATTTTCTTTTGATTTTGAAGTCCTGTAGATGGACTTTCACTTGTACACAAACTCTTCTGATATGTAAATTGAGTTTCTTCATCCTTGAGTTGCCTTTTGCACTTTTCTCTATTGTCTTTCTCTTTATACCTGCACGCGGCTTGAACAAACAAATTAAATATATGTTCAGGCATAGCCCCTTGCCCAGTTAAGTAACCGTCTACTTGATACTATCCTTGGTAGAAGGGTCAAGGGCCGAAGCCTTTATTTAATAAAGGCAAATAAAGATAATTAAAAGGAAATAGATGGTAAAATGCAACAGACAAGCATACAAATACTTACTAAAAATAAAAAAGATGCAACACACGTGATGTGACAAACAAATACTAATTGAAATATTTTGTTTTGCAATTGCAATTTTAGAAATATCCAATTTTTTGGGGGTTTTGCCATATTCAATTTTTTTGTGATTTTGCAATATTCAATTTTTTTGTAGTTTTGAAATATTCATTTTTTTTAGTTTTGAAATATTCAATTTTTTTTTTGTGGTTTTGAAGTATTCAATTTTTTTTTTGTAGTTTTGAAGTATTTGACTAACCTAAGCACCAGCATGGTACTTGGATCAAAAGAATAGATTCATTTGTTAACTTAATTCCCAGATCATTCTCTAATAGCCTAATCCATATTCATTGTGCTTGAAATATGTCCGTAATCGTGATCCCATTTAATGGTCCGACCCTTAGTCAACTTCGGCGGTTCCTCAAATTTAGAGTACACCTCTTTAGAATGAAGGGAAGAATTTGTCTAGAAAACCCGTGGGAAGGTGCCGGAAACTCAAAATGATGTCCCTCCTTTACCTTATTATCTATTAGGGTTCGGTCATTTTCACTTTTACGGGGTATTTAATGACCTTGTGCTCCTTTTTCATTTGATTTTGTGGCCTTTTGAGTTAACTTTTGTAATGTTGAGCGGCCTTTTGATTCTGTTCACTTTTGTCTTTTGCTTTTTTGTGGAGCAGATCTCCCCCTTTTTTTTATGATGACCTCTTACTAAGATGGCGGGAAAATCAGTAGTCTATTCTAAGTCTCATTCCGACATCGTGGGCCGAGAGTAAAACGGAAGTTTTCTTTTGAAAATAATGAGTTGTACTTTTCCACTTTTAGTCAAGTTTTCTATGTTCTTTGGGCTTCACATCTCTTGTTACTCATGAACCAAACGTGTTTGTGTATGCAATAATGCGTTTTAATTAGATTATCAATGATTAATACGGGAATTTGAGTTTTTTTTCAAATTTTTAGACTCCATTGGTCCTTGCACCATACTGATTGATTTTCTAACCTAAGGATAGTACTTCTTAAGATACAGACCGTTCCGGGGATGAGTTAACTTTTGACCTTCTGCATTAACTAAACGATAGGTGTTACCAGGAAAAGCATGCGAGATAACACAAGGTCCTTCCCAGTTGGGTTGGAGCTTAGAGCACAGACCACCAGATTTTACAAAGATTTTTTTAACAACTATTTCACTAACTTTAAACTTTCGTTCAATGACTTTTTTTTGATAAAAACGTGCTAATCTGATTTGATATACTCGTGCATGTTTAGTGGCTGACCATCTTTTCTCGTCTAAAAGTTCTAATTGAGCTAAGAGTGCTGAGCGATGCTCATCAATGGAAAACTCCTTCTTCAATTGTACTCTTAATGAGGGGATGAGGACTTTGTATGGGACTACCGCCTCGATTCCGAATGTGAAGGAATACGGAGTCTGCCCAGTGGGCATGCGGATTGAAGTTCGGTATGCCCATAAAGCCTCCATTAATTTCTCTGGCCAGTTGGAGAACTTATTGTATTTACACATTTTCTTGATGATTTTTATCAAAGTCTTGTTAGTTGCCTCTGCTTGGCTATTGCCTTTCGGATAATATGGAGACGAATGATGCAATGCAATCTTATACCTATGGCAGAGGTCCTTCAGCTCTTGTGATATGAATTGTGATCCATTGTCGGTGACGATGATGTTTGGAATTCCGAATCTTGTGATGATGTTCTTCTTGATAAACTTGCATACTGTTGACGCTTTGATTTCTGCGTAAACTTTGGCTTCTGCCCACTTGGTAAAATATTTTGTTACCGTGAGAATGAAGGATTTCTGCTTAATGCTGGAATTGGGATCACCGAGAGGTCCAATGATGTTGAAAGCCCACATAGAGAAAGGTCATGGGGAGGAAACATGATGGAGTGAAGATGCAGAAGAATGGATCTTGTTAGCATGAAGTTGACACTTAGCACACCTACGGACATACCCTACACAGTCTTCTTCCGTGGTTGGCCAATAGAATCTTTGTCTAAGGATCTTCTTGACAACATCTGTCCATTGATGTGGCTACCACAAACTCCAGCATGAGCTCCTACCATAACCTTCCAAAGCTCATCTTCGTCCAAGCATCTCAGAAGAACACCGTCAAAACCTCGTTTATAAAGCTCTCCTCCAACTAGAGTGTATCTCTGAGCAACTCTCCTAATAGCTCTTTTCTCCTCATCTGTGGCTTCTTCAGGGTACAACTGATCTTCACAGTATTTGGCAATCTCAAAGTACCATGGCTTCTCTTCATCATCCATCTCTTCTTGCAACTCCAATAGTATGATTTCTCGCTTCTCCACGATATCTCTGTCTCTGACTTTCTTCAGCAACTTCTCCTTAGTCCTAAAGAATGAAGGGTCTTTCACAGCGGGTGAAAGTCGCCTATGAACGATAATAGATTCAGATTGTTTGTTGATCGGGAAATTCAGGGATGATGCGAGAGAAGCTAGAGCGTTGGCTAAGATGTTCTGATTTCGAGGAATATAGATGAAGATCAACTTAGTAACAAAGCTTGGCATAAGCATAAGTTAGTTCTTGATAAGGATTGAGTTTAGGATCAAGAGTTCAGTATTTGATAAGTACTTGGCGAAGGATCAGCTGACTATCACCTACAATCCTGAGTTTAGTGGCACCATGTAAATGAGCGGCCTCGAGACCAGCTAGAAGAGCCTCATATTTAGCAATATTGTTGGTGACAGGAAAGTCAAGCTGAAAGGCTTGTAGAATGGTGACACCTTCAGGTGATAACAGAACAATGCCGATACCCTTACCATGAGAGTTCAGAGCTCTGTCAAAATGCAGAGTCCACATATCATCTTTAATTCTGTCACTGGACATTAGTTCCTCATCCGAAAACTCTGATCGGACTGGATCAAAACGAGGAAGAGGGTGATGAGCAAGATGTTCTACGATGGCATAGCCTTTGATTGCTTTTTGCTGAATGTAGATGATATCGAATTGAGATAGAAAGCTTTGCCATCATACTAATCGATCAGTGAGAACATATTTCTTAAGGAAGAACTTGATAGGATTCATCCTAGTGATGAGATGGACTTCGTGGGTCAAAAAGTAGTGCTTCAACTTCTGAACTACCTAGACTAATGCAGCACAAGTCTTCTCCATCGCCATATATCTTTGTTCCATGGGGTTGAGAAGCTTAGAGAGATAGTAGGCTACCCTCTCTTTCCCTTCTTCATCTTCTTGTGCTAGGACAGCCCCCATCGCATCATCCAGGACAGAAATATAAAGAACTAAAGGTTTGTCTAGAGACGGTGGTCTCAAAACAGGGGGACTTGCTAGATATGTCTTCAATCCATCAAATGCCTCCTGACACTTATCATCCCAATCAAATTTGACTCCAGACTTAGTAAGCTTGTAAAACGGCTTATACCTTTGTGAGTGCTGGGAGACAAAACAACAAATAAATTGCAACCTCCCGATCAATCCTATTAATTCTTTCAAATTTCGAGGAGGTGGCATCTCTCTGATAGCCTTAGCCTTGTTGAGATCGATCTCAATGCCCCGTTTGCTCACGATAAAACCTTACAACTTCCCCGATAATACGCCAAATATGCACTTTTTGGAATTCATTTTCAATTGGTACTCTCTTGACCTTTCCAGAACTCTCGCCAATACTTTGGCATGCTCAACCTTGGCCTTAGATTTCACTAACAAATCATCAACATCTAAATCAATGTGCATCATGTCATGGAATATTTCCATCATAGCCCTTTGATAAGTGGCTCCAGCATTCTTCAGTCCGAACGACATAACAATAAGTGCCCCAAGGTGTAGTGAGCGACATGTTCTCTTGGTCCTCTTCTGCCAAGCGAATCTGATTATACGCTGAGAACCCATCCATGAATGACAGTGTTTCATACCTAGCTGTGTTGTCAATGAGTACGTCTATGTGTGGCAGTGGAAAACATCTTTAGGATATGCCCGGTTCAAATCTCGAAAGTCAATACAGATTCAGACTTTTCCATCCTTTTTCATAACCGGAACTATGTTAGCCACCCATTGTGGATAGAGGACAACTCTAATAAATTTGGCTTTATGCAACTTATCGACCTCCTCCTTCATCTTTAAAGCGATTTGAGGGCGGAATCGCATTAATTTCTATTTAACCAGGCTAGCTCCATCCTTCAATGTTAATCGGTGGTCCACTAGGGAAGAATCTAACCCCAGCATATCTTCATAGCTCCAGGCGAAAGTGTCCTTATAGTCTTTGAGAACTTGGACCACTACCTCCTTGTCTACTTCTGAAAGACTTTTACTTACGAGGACAACCTTAGGTTCATCTTTAGTGCCTAGATTAATCTCTTTGGTAGGCTCTTCTACAGCTGTTGAGGGTTCATCAAATCTCTTCGCTCCACTGGCATACGCCTCCGCTACATCCTTGTCATCTTCCTCATCTTCAATAATGGGGTCTTTCTCGTATAGCAATTCATACACCCCATATGCATCATCGACTAACTCATCTATTTCACATCCTTCTAGCATCTGAATGGGATTCTCTAAAAGCTGAGGGATTTGAGAGCAAGAAAGGTACATAGCAGCTAGATCCTGCAGGTATCTACCCGGAATTTGCCTACCCTTAGGCTTCCTAGACTTCCTAACCTGACAAACCTACCTAGAACTAGATTCTCTACAATTAGACTCTCTATCCTGACCTAGGGAGGACGAATAAGGATAAAAATCCCGGGGTACATGAGAGAATACAGGCGAATCCTCCCGAGGGGTGGGGTAGAGTAGATCTAGAAGGGAATGTTGCCCGAGTGACCCGCGCGATGGGGTATAATCGGATAAGTAGTATGAAGTTTCCTCAACGAGGATGTGTGAGGAAGAGGTTGCCAAATTGACGTTTTTTTTTTTTTTGTTGATGATTTTGAGTATTAATCATGAAACATGAATGAATATGAAAAGGAGGAGGATGAGAAGATGGAGGTAACGGCACCAAGGCCAAAGGATTAGGGGGATCATACAATCCAAGATCAATTCATAGATCCTTTCAAGGTCGAGAGGAATCTGAAGAATTAGGTGTTAGGTTCGCTGTGTCAAGATCCGACCGAAAAACGCAGCGGAATAAATCAATTCGGGATCGGATCCATCCCGTTTCGAATATTAAATCAAATCGGCAAATCTAATTTACCTTGCGTGGATTCAAATCCGCGTCCGTTCTCCGGTTCCGTCAGAGCAATGCCGCAAGCCGTGCAGTTGCCCAGCCTCTAGCGGTATCTACATAGTTCTCCTCGCGATAGATCGTCCTCTTCTCCTCGCTCGATGCAGCGTTCATGGATCCCGTCTGGCTAGGCATAATCTGGCTCGACATGCGGATTCGAAAACTCCTGTCAGATGGAAGACGGAGCCGTTGGGAGCCAAGGCGGAACCTCCAGAGGGCCGGCCTCCAGACGTGCGCCCAGGAGAGAGAAAGGTGGGCGGCGGCTTGGTTAGGGTTGCTGGCCCCTGACCTAGCGGCCGTTCTTTTATAATAAGTATTTTGCGGTTTTTCATAAAAATCTATACTTATCCAAAATCCCGTTAAATAATCCATCGACTTGAAAACCTTTTGCGTATGACCCTCTAGGCCCAAATAACAGTCCAGTTAATGGCCCATTATGCCCAGTAACTCTTTAAGGACCCACTGAATTAATTAATATCCTTATATTAATTAATCAGTCGAATTTAATGTCCCACGATAAATTAGGACAAGCTTCCCATCACGTTTGATGCCAAGCAACATCGCGTGATCCCGGATGGCATTGGGGTTATCACAACCCACTATGGAACCTTTCCGTCAACGATTACTGCACGTATATAATCCTTCATCCGTAAAATGTTCCCGAATCGACCTTGGGTTTGGTTTACTGTTAAACCCTAGCCGGTCAATTTCACTTTAATCAGATGCCGCTAAACTATATCAGATAACCGTTTATTTGATACGGTGTCCGCCCTGGCCAGGGACTTAAGCGCATCATTCCTGGAGCATTCTCTCTCATATTATCGAGAGCGGATGATCCCATATTGAACACATAATTACCTTCGAGGGCATCTCCCTGAACCCGAATACTTGACTTATCGATAACCCATGGTTAGGGTTTAATCAGTCAAGGTCAAAGTTCAGAGATGTACCAACAAGACATCTTTGGTGTCTCAGGTCTAAGGATCATCTACACAACCGTGACAATAGAATTGAGCTAGTTAACAGTTAGGTATATACCATCCAGCGATCCATAGTCGGAGTAGTTCAGTGAACTCATTCACCAATGAGCACCTACTGGTCCAGCATAGTGTCTCCACACAAGTGACTTATAAGATCAGTCACCCTCGTCATATGAACTGAAGAAACCCGTACTAGTCTATCCAGATGTTTGATGTCCTTCTCAAACATCCTCCGACTATGAACAATTAAGAACATGTGTTTATTAGTCTTCGGTCCCGTAATTATGATCTCATCATAATCCGAAGATTGTTGCACATGTTCATAGACTTCATCGTGATACGATAAACATAAATCGAATTAATTACACACAATAAATTAATGCCATAAACTGAACAAATACATAGTGTCGGATTGGCTTTAAGACCACCTTATACTAACATTAGGTCCCAGGGGGACAGAGTAATCATGATGGGCGGGGCCCGAGGAATGTCTTCAGTGATGACCCTCGACCAAGTTGCGGTCAAGAGTAGAGTGCGGAACAATATATGCAGGGTAAAAACAAGATGGGGATAAGTTCCCCTGCAGAGAAGATCGGTGGTGAATCCAGGCTGATAAGGATCATCTAGCTCTCCTTCGTCTGTCTCTTCACTTAGCAGAATTCTCTTGTCAAAAATAGCCCCAGGCCCTTCAAACAACTCATCAATCAATGAGGGCCACTTTGGTTCTGAGGGATCAAGGAATAGCCTGTTCAGTGCAGTGTACAGGTCCCAGGTGTCAAACCAGCAGTACCACTCGCACTCTGGGTCTTGGACCTTCCTCCTCTTCATTGGCAGTAGAGCCTCCAAGGATCGATATGTCAGCAACTCACAACAGTGTCTGGCTAGGTCCCTGCCATAAATGTCATGCAGGACAAAGTGGGAAGTGATCACCACCATGTTATCATTGTCATGATTAATCAGGAATCCTTTAATGAAGTGTGTATATAGGGTCCAAGTTAAAGGATCTCGATTTTCTTTACACGGGGTGGTCATTCTTTTCCATACTTTTTGACCATCTTTGTCTTCATGCTGCTAAACAATCTGTTATTTTACCTTCACTGGCCTGTAGCCCAAACCATTACCAGGTATCCTCCTATTGTCTTTGATAGGCTTGGTTCTGCCCTACAGTTGTGTGCCCAATCCTTTTCCTGGTTTGTAACCACCTTTCATTATAATGTCTCAACCAGGGGTATTCACACACTTGCCCCTTTTTATAGCATCGACTGGACAAGGAATAAGTATAGTGACTTTCAAAGGATCAGCCAAAGGAGAATGGACTTGTAAAACCGACAAAATGGGTTCTCAACCAAGGAGAGGATCCGGCTTAATGTTCAAGGAGTGAGCCGCAGCAAGAATTGGCATACTCGTCACCTTAATGATCCGTCCTTTGTATAGAAATTTGAGGCATTGATGATTTGTAGATGGAATCGCCTCAAGGGATTTGATGTAAGGACGCCCAAAGATGCCTTTCAAAGAGTGGTCGATCTCTAAGATGTGGAACTCGACTTCGGCTTGACAAACGGGGCCTAACTCCACCTTCAAATAGACCATTCCCAGAGGGGAATGGGTAGATTTGTCGTAAGCAGTAATAGATATGGGAGAAGGCAGCCACTTCTCTCTGGGTACACTGCATAATTCTAAGGTTCTTGGTAATAACACATTGATCGAAGCCCCTGTATCAACCAGACATGCATCCACAGCCTTCTTACAGATGTTGATTGTAATGCTTAGTGCCATGCTCCTGGCTGCTGGTGGAGCTAGCTCAGATGTATGGAATGAAATGGAGGGTTGATCCCCCTATGGCACTAATAGTTCAGTTATCTTCTCTATCGGCACGTCCTCATTAACCATAACCCTTTTGATCAACTCGAGCACTGAGATGCATGCCGATGTTCTGTCTAGGTGTTTCAACATATCATATGGAATGCCAGGTGCACTCTATTCATTCTGTACTTCCTCTGGCGTCTATGGTGGTACATCCCTGGCTGTGGATTGAGGAAAGACTTTGTTGAAAATTCTCCCACTTCGGAACGCATGCTGATCATCATTGGAAGGTGATATTTTGAGTACCGCCAGGTTAACGAGGGGTTTGGAGGGGGTAATGGGTTTATATATGGACGATGGTGGGTTATTTGGTGGAGGTGTTGGAACGCGAATGACTGGTTTGGAGGGTTGTATGGTATTGGGATAGGTGATTGGTGTAGGTTATGTGGGGAAGGGAATGCGGAGCAATGGTTTGGATGGTATGAGGGGTTCGTGGTTGGGTGGTGGTGGGTTATTTGGAGGATATATGGTACCAGAGGGAGTAATGGGTTTAGGGACGGTAGGTGGCAGAGTGGGTCTATACTAGGTGGGTGTTGGTATGGGAGTAATGATTATGGTTTTTGGTTTGGGTATGCGGAGAATGCGGTGAGGTGATTGCTCGGCGGTACTTGGGATATGGCCTGTTGAGTAAACAGAGGATGATTCCTCTACCTTCCATTGTTGCCCTCTGTTAGCCTCAGACCGGCTATTAATAAGAATTGGGGCGATATGGTTTTGATATTTTGGCAACGGGTTCTGCACTATACCCATATTTGATGGTGCTGTTGCCTGTGCTGGTGCTCTTTGCATCTGTTGTTGCTGCTGTTGCGGTGGTTGTTACTGTTGTTGCTGATGCGGTCTTTTCACCTTCAAGGTTGCTATATATTTTCTCATCTCCTCCCAGTCAATACCCCCTTGCTCATTCAGATCATGGATGTAGTCCCTGAATTGGAAACATGCATCTTCTGTATGCCCAGGTTGTCTATGGAAGACACAGTACCTGGAGGCATCAACATTCTGGGGCCAAACTATTTTCTCCTTTGGCAAAACCAAAGCATTGGCTGCCATAAAGGCATTGAATATGTCTAATAAGGATTCTGGGAGTGGGGGATAAGATGCCCTTTTTGGGCCTAGCGGTTTTCTCTATTGGTTGTAGTCACCCGGTGGAGGTACATTGTAATATGCCAGCTGCTAACGTGACTTATTAAATGTCTGTTAATACTGCTGCTGAGGCTGATTGTAGGCTGGCTGGTATGGCTACTGATGCGGCCTGAAACCTTGCTGATTTGGCAGTCTTTACCCTGTATACTGTGGTTGTTGCTATTGGTTTCTCATGAACTGCAGTTGATTGTTGTGTACAGTGTTGATTTGTTTATGAGAGAGTGTGCCTTCAGTAGTGGGACCCATGCTAGAAGAATTTGGCATTGCTGGCTTCCGTGGTGGAGGTCTGCTAGATCTATGGGGGTCAAAAACATTGGCAAAAGTTGAATCCTTGAACGCATTTTGAGCATAACACGCCCTCTCGTATAGATCTGCCATGGTGGTCAAATTATTCAATGTTAATACCAATTTATACTGGAGAGTAGCGTTGGCAACCATCATCTTCACTAGTTCTTGTTCGAACAGGTGATCTCTTATTTTCTCAACCATTCCTCGCCATCTGTCAGCGAACACTATGAAGTCTTCATCAGGCTTCATCTTTTCCTTGAACAGATCAGTATTGGACAGGGTACGTGCCACCTTGTATTTGTATCTCTGTAAGAACTTCTTTGACACAATGTCGAAGTTCTCTACCTCACTCGGGTCCAGAGAGAAAAATCACTCCAAAGGTAACCCTTCTAATGACCTCCTGAAGAGGAAGGCCAGTGCTCTTTTATCATGTTGCCAGAATGATGATTCATATAGAAATTCCTTGATATGAAGGAAAGGATAGCCTGCGCCGTTGTACTTTTATAGACTGGCATTTCGGAAGGCAGGAGATGGAAGACTAGTAGCTTAGGAACAGCGAGTTCGGGAGTAGTTTTACTATCCATCTTCTTCTCAAAACTCTTGAACCGCTCATCCATCTGAGAAATTTTGTTAAGTAGAAGTTGAGTGGCAGAATCTGCTGGTGGAGGTGGGGATTGTTGAAAAGACTGCCTCCTAGATTAAGCAGGGATGGAAGGATAGTAAGGTTGTGGACTAACAATATTTCCACCTTGCCCGAAGGCATTGTGATAAACTGGGGTTTGCGGCCTGACAGGATGCCGCGAACTGGATTGTTGATGACCCGTGGGCCGAGGGGTAGAAATATGGAGGCCTTCCATGGCCCGAGTAGGAGCTTGATAAATAGAAGGATGAATCGAGGGATTTGGTTCATGTGATTGTAAAGGGATTTTCCCTTTCAGAATAGATTGGATGGCGTCAAACTGAAGAGGATTCACATGATTAGATAGAGCCCCCATGAGGTTAGCGAGATCAGAAGGATGATTGGAAGAGGGTTCGGCTTGGTCTGGGACTCTTTTGAAGACAGGGTTGGAAATGACACGAACATGAGAATGATCGCCCATATCCTGATTATATTGATCATAAGTTGAATCCATATGAAATTGAGGGGCATGAGCTTCTCCCTCGTGTAAAGTTTGGAATTGGAATTATAAGCATCTCTCTCGTCTTCTGAATAAGATGGATCATAAACCCGAGGGGCATGAGCATCTCCCTCGTAGTCCACCACATCTTCTTGTTCGAAGGCAACCATGCCGAGAGTTCTATCTGATCGGAGCATCATGATATTAATTTTTTGACAAAGATTTAAACAAGTTGTGCAAAGGATTATCAAACAAGTGGATGGTTACATTATCTTAGGATTCCTTGTTGAATTATTTGGATTGTTAAATACAAATTCACTCAATAGGTAGGTTCCTAGTTTTAGTTTAGTTTTTCCACGGTTATACTCTATGGTTCTCTCATGATGGTATGAATGACTAACCAGGACTTCAATTGGTACAACCAACCCGATGAACAAGGAGGAATATCTTGCTTTTGGGGACTTACGGAGGTCTTAACACCAACCACTCTAGTCTGACTGAGAGACTGACCTAGTCAGAGAGAGGTGAAGATGCTAAGAAAGGTGTTCCTATAAGGGGGGTAAGCCCCAATGCAGATGACCTACGGTCTGGATGGCCTCTAATGTAGTATAAGATAGATATAGGTAACAAAGAGATCAAAAATCCGAGGACTAATAAGCAAAAGAAGAAACTGCTTGAATAGCGTCGCTGTTCACAGACGCTATTCAAAATAGTACCTTCTTCTGTTCCCAGAAGCTTAGACAGCAGCGTAGCAGGAATATGAGGCTGAATGGCGTCTTAGCACAGTGACGCATTTTGAATCGCGTCTCTTTGTCTAAACGCTATTAAGAACCTGAAAGCAGTAAACAGAGAGCAATTTCGAGGACAATCCACTCCCAAATTATCAAGATAAATAGGGATCTAACTGAGCATGCAAATTTAATTTAAACAGGTTTATTATTATGCAAACAACATAAACTCACTCAACCACTTTCTATCACACTTACAACTTTCAATCAATCACGAGAGGGCAAGATCTTGTTGCAAAGGGATGTGCACGTAGTGCACGTAGGGATAAAAGTAACCAAACTCACCAATTGGTGGAAGGAGTGCCCGAGGGACACAAGTGGTACACCGTGGGTGCTCGATAATAAAAGCAAGAACAAATATTAAAAGACGGCGAGACCAAGTCCCACCGTGATCGCCAAAAAGCTGTGGGTGCTCAAATTAGGTATGTGATGTTCATGAGTTTCATGTTGCTTATATGAATAGTAAAATACTATTAAAATTAAAGAAAACGTGATCGCCAGAAATTGTAAAAGTTTCAATAGAAAGATTGATCGCTTATCTTTTCAAATTTGGGAGATGTTGAGTCCTTGATCTCCTTCCTTCGGCCGGCCAAAGAAAGAAAGCCCCTTTATCAATGTGTTCTTGCTTTTGTTTTCTTAATGATCGTTCCTTTAAATCTCTTTCTTTCTTTTTCTTTGTACCTTGTAAGAAAGATTAAACAAGGAAAAGAATCTAGTTAGAACTAGAGTAGTGTAGTATCTATTCTAATAAGAAATTTAAACATACAACTAAACTAATCTACTCACCTGATTGTTATTCTATAAACCCCTATAAGCATGTGGGTATGAAAATATGAGTGTGTATGTGTGAACATGGAGTGATGATAATGATGGGCTATGGAAAACAATGATGAAATCAATGAAATTAATTAAAAGCTAGAAAGAAATTAGGGAAAGAAGATAGTTGGTTGGCTCCTCCATAGGCTTTGTCTTCAAAAGCTTCAAAGTATGAAAGGGATGAAGAGGATAAACCCTTGGATGAAGCTTTTCTTGTTGTCCACATTTTTCTCTTCTAGAGCCTTCAAACACCTTGCTTCAGGCTTCAAAATCACCAATGGCCAATCTCTTTCAAAGGTCAAAAAGGTATTGTATTTATAATAATAGGTTTATGGGTGTTTAGGGCTTTAAAAGGACTCTCTCCCATAGTCAGACTAATCTTGGACGAGCATGGAGGAGTTAGCAACCTTCCCAACTTCAGAAACTAGATTATCTTGGCCAAATCATGTTTATCAGCAAACTCACAAATCGCGTCGCCCAACCAGGACGTCATTTGGCTAATTAAAGCAGCCAAAATAGAAAGGAAATCCGAAAAGGAAACCGAAATATATTAGGAAACCTAAATCGCGTCTCCATAGGGAGACATGCTTTAGATAATATAGGAAATTAATTTGGATTAAAAATCATAAACCCAAATGGATTAGGAGTTAAATGGCGTCTCACTTGGGCAACGCTATTTAGTTAAATATATCTGAATTTGAAATTTTAATTCCGAACTGATTTCAATCTAAATGGTGTCGTGCTTGGACGACGCTAATTACCAAATATCGAAAAAAATCAATAATAATTAATTAATGATTTAACATCAGACTATTTTGGGGTATTATAATTGTGACATGAAATTTACTCAATATGAGATCAAATTAACGTGTCTACAATTATACCTAATAGTCTACTAGGGAATTCAATCGTTGCAGTAGCGCAGTTGGTCCTTTAACCTGAGTCACCAATGATACTTTGCATGTAGACTATTGTGACTTGATTCTCTGGATTGTGGACTTTAACCATTAAGTCCACGATAGTCAGTCTCTCAGACACAGCGGAAAGCTTGCGAAGGTAATTGAGTGAAGAACAAGGGATCACTCACTCTTGGTATACGACTGGAGAGAGTGTCCTATGGATGTGTACACATAATCTCTAGCCAGGGTTAACTAAAAGAGATGTCTTTTTCGAAGTTAACTGAGTATTGGAATCTATCTAAATAATTCGATAAAGAGTTTGACTATGAAACCATACCCTTGCGCTATTGGGACATTGGATGAGTGAAGTATTTTATATGTGCCGTATCTACAGACAGAAAGGTTCAAATAAAGAGAAAATGTAACGACCCGCCATCCTATGACCGGAGACCCGATCACTAAATGGATGTCGGCCCATTAACTACGGGTTCACACCCGGATCTCACACAACACATCTGGAGGAGTAAGCGTTAAACAAGGCTAAATATATCAATCTCACGGACTACAAAGATATAACAAGTGCGCAGGAAGGAAGATAACAATGTCCGTATACAGTCCAACAATAATTACATGGTCCAACAAATTAAATAAGTACAGGCAGAAGTAAAGTACAACAACATCGGGGCATACCCCGGAACTGAGATAGCTGCTGGTCCGCACACCGAGAAGACGTCACACGCCGCCACACACCACGAGGTCCACACCTGAAACCGCAGGGAGTGAGCCACACCAGAATTGGGCTCAGTAGGGATCATCCGATCCCTTGCCTCCCACTCACACACCCACAAGTGCAACAATACGGATATATGGCGATTAAGTAAAGCAGTAAACATAGCACCCAAATCTGATATGAAACATACGCATAAGCAGTGTAGCAGGAACAGTTCTAAGTAACCCGAAGAACCCAACACAAAGTCACGTCTCACAGCCAAAGTCCACAAAGCGACTGAACCACACTGTCGGCCGAAGTCTAACGTCGCCTCACAACACTACCACCACTATTCACGCCTGTCCGCCCCTACAGTGTTCCGGGGCACTGCAGGGTGAGGCAGTGTGTCAAACTAGGACTAGCTGGGACCAGTGTACCACCACTGCCTAGCTATGTGTGCACACAAGCAATCTAGACTACTATCCTACCGACCGGATTTCCTCCACGCCAGGCCTCGGTGCTTCAGGAGGGTCTGGGGACCGGCGAACCCCCGTCAAGCCGAAGCTACAGGAACTACCCACAACCCTAACCTCCCGGGCTGCGTCAGGCCAAAGGGCGAAGGGTACCACTCGTAACCTTGATCAAAGGTCACATCAGGCCCAGTGGCTACAGGGGTTAAACAACTCCAACAGTACCACAACCAGCTCCACAGCAAGAAACGCGCCGGAAGCTGCCACGACAAACAGGGAAAACCCCGACCCGCTGAGACCAAACAGCAACTCCTCGGATAGCACACCGACTACTCCGGCCCGACGGGCTCAAGGTGGTCCTGCTTCCCTCAGCCAAAGGTAAAACACAACATGTACCCCTCCTACCACCGGTACGGCACAATGCCTCACAGACACCATGGCCCTTCCCCATCGGCCCAAGGTGACATACGTAAACCACAGTTATTCCGATTCCATATTCGCATAAGCACACACACACATATAACATGATTCCATTCTCGCAGAAGTCCTCAGTCTCAGTGTACAACTTAAAGCATTCATTTGAACCATCCAATCGTAAAACATGTGTTAAATAACAGGAGTTAAGCAGTTCTGTCTTGAATCGCGTCGACCGAGGTCGACGCCATTCAAGCCCCTCAAACAGGTTCATTTAAAACAGATTATGCCTTAAAACACTTCCACCTGGGAAGCCGCCCTTTTAAAACGCATTAGAACCCACAGACGCCATTCACCCCAGAATTCCAGATTTGCAGAAGCCTTAGTCGGGGTGATTTCCTGCCTAAAAGGCGTCATGATGGTCCGACGTCCTTCTAAAAGGCGTCGTCCATACATGATGTCTTTTAGCGCCAGAACCCCGTACAACGAAACCTCGAACAGAGAGGTTTCAGCCCTAAAAGGCGTCGTACTGCCCTGACGTCCTTCTAAAAGGCGTCGACCAGGCACGACGCCGTTTAGCGCCAGAAACCTGGTTCCCTGGTTCGATCCGAGGGTCTCTCCCTTAACCCCAAACACCCCGAAAATGCCCAACACAGAAGGGGGAGAAACGGGAAATCAAACTACCATAAGCATGCTACAATTCCACAATTCCGAACACAGCCATTCCCGCAAGAAAACCCCCCTAAACATGCTCATTCTAACCAAAAACACATCATGCCACGCACAGGAAACCATAAACAAGATAATTAGGATTCATGCAAGGTTCGTCCCCCTACCGGTTCTTGAACTCCACCAAGCTTCGTGCAGCCGACCAGCCGCACCGCACACCGCCGCCGGTACCCCCGAGGACGCCGCCACTCCGCCGGGACGTCGGCCGCCACCCGGAGAATAGAACGCCACGAAGGAAGTGGTGGTGGTAGAGGTGAGAGGTAGGGAGGTGTTGGAGGGATGGAAGAGGAAGGGAAAGGGGAAAAGAGGGTCGGAGAGGGCGGAGAGGATGAAGAGAGAGAGGGTGGAGGCGAAGAATGAGGGAAAGAAGGGGAGGCTCGCGGGGTCAATCTGAATCTGGCTAAAACGCGTCGATCGAGACAGACGCCAATCAGTCTGACAGGACGGGCCGTACTGACAACGCTCTGGTGCCGCACACTGACACCGCAGGGGTCGCAGTCTGAATCGCGTCGTCCATCGTGGACGCTGTTCAGACGACGAGACAGGGGCCGTACTCTGGCGGCCCGAAACCCGCCCACGTGGCGCACACGTGGCACAACAGCAACAGACTTGAATGGCGTCCACACGGACAGACGCCTTTTGAAAGGCATCGATCAATGCCGACGTCATTCAGTCAGAATTCTCAAGACCCCCCTCAGGGTCCAAACCAGGGGATCCGGCCCAAACCCGACCCGAATACTCAACCCGAAACCTCAGTCCTTACATTCTCCCCCCTTTAAAAGAATTTCGTCCTCGAAATTAGCAACCGCTCACGATAATCTCGGCTAACCAACACATGCCGGCACACCGATTACAACAATCATTCTCACCAATCACACGCACAGGGCTCCACATAATTAGTTAATCAAATTCACACCAAGCTAACCAAGACTCTCAATTCTGACAAAAAGCTGGAAGATTGGAATAACCACACACTAGCAAGGCACATATTACAAAACTGATTCTCCACCAAACCCAAGTACATAAAAGTGCCACAAGAGTTCACAACCACCTCTGAGTAAGACAGGATAAAAGTGCTTATCTAGCCCAGCCTCTTAGACCACCACAAAGAGACGCAACTCCACTGAACCACTCGGACTCCTACTGACCACTCGGCTCCTGACCTGTCTTATTCTTCTGGGGACAGTTCCTCGCGAGATGTCCCTTCCTACCACAGCCAAAACAGCTACCAGTGATCAATGGACATATCCGATTACCATGAAACCTGCCACAACGGGGACAACGATCCGCAGCATCCTGCCTCGCTTCCTGTTGCCAGCTGACCTCCGTCTGCATCTGCTGAACCGAACCGTCTTCATCCTCGTCACAAGGTACCTCTTGGAACTCGAGCTCAAAGGAACTCGAACCGCTTGACGAAAAGACCGCTGATCTATCCCTACTTTGCTGCTTCCCCTGTACTGGATGCTCCGACTCCTTTGCCGTGTGTTGGAACTGCATCTCCATCGCTGCCGCGCACCGAACTGCTGACGCCAGATCCTTACAACAATGAGCTGCCACGAACTCCCTCAGATCATGTCGAAGTCCATCCACGAATTTCTCCGTCCTAAGATCCTCACGCTCAGATATGTGAGGAGCAAATCTTCCCAGAACTACAAATTTCATCTGATATTCTAGAACTGTCATACCATCCTGCACCAATTCCATAAACTCCCTTTCCTTGGCCCTCCGAACGTGCCTCGGAAAGTACTGTCCACTAAACTCTCTCACAAAGCCTTCCCAAGGAATCTCTCTCAAGGACCTATCTGGAAACATCATCCCCTTGATGGTAACCCACCAATCATAAGCATCGTCCTTCAGCAAGTAGGTTGCCAACAAGGTCCTGTCATTCTCAGCACATTCTAGAACATCAAACGCCTTCTCCACTTCCTTAATCCAATGAGTTGCCGCATCTGGAACAGGTTGACCCGTGAAAGAAGGGGGCTTCAACTTCAAGAACCGCTCCATCATCATGGATTGGCCACCTCGGGAATTGGACCCCTCACTTCCATCTCCCTGCTGGTATCTAGACATAGCCCCAATCATAGCTTCCATGAAACGATATACATTATGTCCTTCTGCCCTCGAACTACCATCATCTGCTCTCGAACCACGAGCCAACGGAACTCTCCTCTTCGGTGCCATCACCACCCCACAAACACGAAAATCGAACCAAAACACGTCAAAACCTACCAATCTACACCAGCAGCCATCGCCTGTACAGACTCGTACTTATTGTTGGACTATAATATCTAACCTAGTTTACCACATACTCGACCAGACTGAGCTCTGATACCATCTGTAACGACCCGCCATCCTATGACCGGAGACCCGATCAATAAATGGATGTCGGCCCATTAACTACGGGTTCACACCCGGATCTCACACAACACATCTGGAGGAGTAAGCGTTAAACAAGGCTAAATATATCAATCTCACGGACTACAAAGATATAACAAGTGCGCAGGAAGGAAGATAACAATGTCCGTATACAGTCCAACAATAATTACATGGTCCAACAAATTAAATAAGTACAGGCAGAAGTAAAGTACAACAACATCGGGGCATACCCCGGAACTGAGATAGCTGCTGGTCCGCACACCGAGAAGACGCCACACGCTGCCACACACCACGAGGTCCACACCTGAAACCGCAGGGAGTGAGCCACCCCAGAATCGGGCTCAGTAGGGATCATCCAATCCCTTGCCTCCCACTCACACACCCACAAGTGCAACAATACGGATATATGTGTTAGAATTGGGTGGCCTCAAAGCCAATCATTGTACATTCGAGTTCAAGATTATTAAGAAAGGCAATTATTTCTTCATTTAATAGTTCTCGCAAACGACTATCGTAATGAAGGTCCATAGACAAATGTATGGGATATTGAATCATGATGAGATCATGATAGTGAGATCAATATCCTAAGGCAATTGTCTTAAATAGTTCTCGATCATAGGATATTTGAGATGGACATTAAATATCCGATAAGATCGACACAAGTTATGTCTGCTCATATGATGAGGGTGAATGATCTCACATTCACTCGTGTGGTGACACTAAGACAAACAAGTGGGTGCTCATTAGAGAATGAGTTCACTGAACAGACCCAAATAAGAATTCCTGGATGGTAATTATACCTATTAGTCAACCAGGGAATTCAATCGTTACAGTAGCACAGTTGGTCCTTTGACCTGAGTCACCAATGATACCTTGTTTGTGGACCATAGTATCTTGATTCTCTGACTCGTGGGCTTTAACCATTAAGTCCACCATAATCGGTCTTTCAGATACACTGGAAAGCTTGCGAAGGTAATTGAGTGAACAACAAGGGATCACTCACTCTTGGTATAAGACTAGAGAGAGAATGTCCCATGGATGTGTACACAGAAATCCCTGGCCAGGGTCAAATGAAAGAGATGTCTTTCTAGATATTAACTATGTACTGGAATCCATCTGGATAATGCGATAGAGGGTTTGACTATAAGACCATACCCTTGCGTTATCGGGACATTGCATGAGTGAAGGATTATATATGTGCGGTATCTGCAGACGGAAAGGTTCAATTGAAGGGAACAGTATCCCTTATATCTTCTGGGATCATGAGGTAGTGTTTGGTGCTGTTCATGATCAGAAGGCCAAGTGAATTAATCATCGGATGATAATTTACTTGTTTACTAAATTAATCATTTAACATGCGATGTTTAAATGTTAATTAATAAATATTAAACTCAAGAAACAATTCTAAGTTTAATGGGCCAGCAACCGGACTGATATATGGGCCTAGAGGGTCACACACATAAGAGTTCTCGTCAGACGGTGAGAGATGGTAAATTTCATGCTTATCTGGGTTTTTGTGAAAAGCTGCAGGATAAACATGAAGATTTAATAGAGAATTATCTAAGGCCAAACTCTTGGATAATCATGAGGATTAATTGTTGTGCTTATCCTTATTTCTATATAAGGAGGGCCAAGGGGGAGTGGTAAAAAGTTAGTTGGACGAATTTTACTCCCCAGATTCTCTCTCTCCTCTCTCTCTCTCCTTCTCTCTCTCTTGGAGTAGATCTGTCTCTCTCCGCGCATGGTGGATCTGAGATCTGGTCGGAGCACTCAAGTCGAGGAGGAAATCGCGTCTGCTGCGGGAACTCGTGTGGATACCTCTAGAGATCGTGCGCGTGCGCGATTAACGAGTCGGCATCATCCACGGGAGATTCGAAACCCCGCAAAGGTGAAGAACTGTTCTTCCCGCTTAGTTTTAATGTCCGTTTTACAACCCCAGCAACCGATACAATGGAATCATATTTATTTCCGCTGCGTTCTTGGCGATTCCTTACAGTGGTATCAGAGCCAGGTTCTGCTGGTTCGGTTGTAAAACGGCACCGTTTTGTGTGTTTTCTCGTTATGCGTGAAGAATCCGTATTGTACGTGTTCTTGTGTTTAATCCGATTAAAAATGACTGATTAGTGTTCATATGATGATCACGATCAATTTGATTATTTTTCTGTATTTTTCGGATTTTTATTTGGGTTTTTCGGAGTTCGTCATGTGATGATGAACCGGGGTACTTCGGCGGCTTCGTATGTGCATCCCAAGCGTTGGGATGGCCGGAAGAATCCCTAGATCTCTTGGTGATAGTCACCACTTCTCATTAGGCATAGAGATCGGCACCGGAGTGCCCTTGGAGGTCCTCGAAATCGAGCCCAAAGACGGATTTAAAACCCTGCAAAATCAGATTTTGGAGGGGTTTTGGGCTTAATTTCTCATCTCACCGGAGGCCGCCGGCGCCGGGCACGTCGCCGGCGCCGGGCACGTCGCCGGCGCCGGGGCCACCGTCGGCCGGGGCCGCCGCCGCCGAGGGTGGCCGCCGGCGCCGCCCACAAAGCTTCCATCGCCGCCGGCCTGCACAATTAGGGTTGCAGGTTAATACAAACGAGCCGGTCGAATGCTGCTGAAACGGGTAAACCGCCCGGTCCCGACCCGGTCGGACCGGGCGGGGGCCTGGCAGTGCCCTGGCCGAGCCTGGGTGCGACCCTGGCCGAGCGAGGGCCCTGGGTCCGGGCCGTTTGGGCCCTAATGGGCTGGGCCCATTTTTTGTTTTTTAAAAATTGTTTTTAAATACCTGTTTAACCCCCTTTAAACCCAATTTTAGCCCATTTAAGCCAGTTTTAAAATTGTTTTAAAATATATAAATTTTTTTTATGATTATTAACAGGTTATTAAACTGTTTAATATCTGTTATTCAATTAAAGGGCTTTATAATTAATGGGTGTTAGTTAATTGTTTAAAATTGTTTTAGATAATTAATTTCCCTGTTAATTTAATTAGTTTAAAATTGTTTTAAACTAATTTCATGCATAACTTGATTACACTTAGATGTTCAAATTGTTTGAATTTGTATTTAGATTAACTAAATAGTTTAGTTAGTCATATTTGTCAATAATGTTTTGAATATCATTGATTATGCTGAAATAAATGTTATTTCGAAAACTAATTGGTATTATAATTTTATATTTATAAAATTTAATACCAAACAACAATTATGTGATGATTGTGATGCATGTGATGTGTTTTATGGTGGGATGATCATGGACTTAGAATTTTCATGTGATGAATGATGTGAATGGATGCGATGCTTATTTCATTTGGTATTTTAAATAGGACCTGCGTGTCTTCCTCTCTCTTAATCCAAGTGTACTTTCTACCTTCCTATAAGATTGTACTCCCCTTGATAAGATCAAGGTTTCTAATTGTTTAAATGTACATTTGTGGACCTGCGAGTCCTGAATTTCATATTTAAATGTATCGGATTGAGCTTAGAGGACGGGATCTTCTGAAGACACCTCTGGAGGGAGGACTCGCATCAAATGGAACCAGTGTTGCTGTTTTCACATTAGGATCCTATTATGGATCATCGTTTGGCTCCGATGATTCCATAGTAGTTTAAGCAGTCCATGATCATCCCCATTTATCTTTTCTGCACATATGTGATATTTGTGGACTATGCTATCATATATATATATTTCTATTAAGTATATTGATACTTTAAATTGAAATACTATTGATAGCACGATTTTTTTACAAATCAAAATCAAAACTCCTCTTTTAAAAACTTAAGTTGTAAACGTGAGATATTCAGAATAATCCACGTAACCCACCATCATTATAGATCTTAGGATAATTCTTATCTCAAACGGATTTGTTGTGCTACCACAAGGTCTGTTTGATTTAGAAATTAAACTAGGTCCACGACATGTGATGTCATTAAGATGAATGGACAAATAGTGTAGTTTTGTTGTGCTACCACAAGGATTGCATTATGAATTCATGTCATCTAAGTAATGATGGATAAACTTAACTGAATCAAATTGATTTGTTGTGTTACCACAAGGTCATTCTGATTCAGGGGTTAAATCGATCGGATATTGCAAACGTTGCAACTGTCAAGAGTTGACTACCTAAGGGACTTGATGTGATTTGTTGTGCTACCACAAGGTCACATTCATGTTGCCCGAAGGATTATGATCCCCACTAGGAGATCACCGGAATCTCCCGTTCTGTATCTTAGAGGGTAATACAGATCGCCGAAAAATAGTGGGAGCATAAATCTAGATTAAAAGACCTAAATCTGATTTTAAGAACTATCTACTCATTTTATATATTTCCATGTAGGTCGCTATGTCGTCACCTAACCCCCTCCATTGCATACTTGATGTAAACAAACTCACGGGACCAAATTACATTGACTGGTTACGCAACCTGAAGATTGTCCTCAGGTGCGAAAAACTAGCCTATGTCCTGGATCAACCAGATCCAGTGCAACCCGGTGATAATACTAACGAAGATGAATTAATGATGTATGAAAATTGGAAGGAGGACTCTGTCAAGGTCCAGTGTTATATGCTCGGTTCAATGAACAATGAACTGCAGCGACAACATGATAACATGGAACCTAAGACCATTCTGAATCACCTACAAGAGTTGTTTGGTGAACAATCCAGAACAGAAAGATATGAGATATCTAAGAAATTGTTCAGGACCAGAATGAGCGAGGGCACATCTGTGCAAACTCATGTGCTCAAGATGATAGAATGGATTGAGAGGCTTGCTGTGCTCGGCTTTGTTATGAACAATGACCTGAGCATTGACTTAATCCTACAGTCCCTTTCAGATTCATTTTCACAATTCATTATCAACTGCAATATGAACAAAATTGAAGTTTCACTAGCTGAGCTGCTCAACATGTTGAAGACAGCAGAAGGCACTATCCAGAAAAATAAGCCAAATGTAATGCTTGTTGGTAAGACCAACAAGAAAAGAAAACCTGGACAGACCTTTAAGAAAGGTAAGCCTAAGAGGCTAGTGAAAAGCGAACCGGCAGCACAAAAGGACAAAGCTAAAGTCAATGATAAAGGTCAGTGTTTCCACTGCCATAAAGAAGGTCATTGGAAGAGAAACTGCAAGATTTATCTTGCAGAAAAAGCAAAGGAGAAGCTTGGTGAAGCTTCAGGTATTCTCATGATCGATCTTAACTTGTCTTATAGAGAATCAACATCCTGGGTATTAGATACTGGATGTGTTTCTCATATCTGCAATAACTTGCAGGTGTTAACAAGTAAAAGAAGATTGAACCGCGGAGACGTGGATCTGAGGCTCGGGAATGGAGCAAAAGTTGTTGCGTTAGCTGTGGGGACAGCAAGACTTCAGATGTTGTCAGGAGACTCTTTGGAACTGATAAATTGTTATTATGTTCCAACCATTATTAGGAATATCATATCTATTTCATGTTTAGATAGACAAGGATATTCTATGAAGCTAGAGAATAAAGGTTGTTCAATTTATCAAGGAGACAAATTGTTTGCTTCCGGATATTTATTGAATGGATTATATTTACTTGATATTTCATATGATGTTTGTCTGGTAAATAATTCACTTGAACGCTTAGATAAGGATGTGAATATATCGTACCTATGGCATTGTAGGCTAGGTCATATAAATGAGAACATGATCATAAGGTTGCAAAAGAATGGATATCTTGATCCATTTGATTATGAATCATTTGCAACCTGTGAAGCTTGTCTCATGGGAAAGATGACCAAAGCTCCATTCTCAGGACATGGAGAAAGAGCTAAGGACTTATTGGAACTAATACATAGTGATGTATGTGGTCCAATGTCCACTCATACTATGGGTGGTTACTCATACTTTGTTTCATTTACAGATGATTTCTCAATATATGGCTACATATATTTAATGAAATATAAGTCAGAAGTCTTTGAGAAATTTAAAGAGTTTAAAAACGAAGTTGAGAACCAGACTGGAAAGAGTATTAAAACTCTTCGATCAGATCGAGGGGGAGAATATTTAAGTACATAATTCACAGAATATCTTAAGGATAATGGTATTTTGTCTCAGTGGACTCCTCACTATACACCTCAGTTAAATGGTGTATCGGAAAGGAGAAATCGTACTCTATTAGATATGGTACGATCAATGATGAGTTATGCCAAACTTCCAATCTCTTTATGGGGATATGCATTGTTGACTGCTGCATATCTGTTGAACAAAGTTCCTAATAAGTCAGTACCTTCCACTCCATATGAGATATGGAAAGGAAAGAAACCAGACTTTAAGCATGTTAGAGTCTGAGGTTGTCCTGCACATGTCAAAAGACATGATCCAGACAAACTGGATTCCAGGACAGAGAAATGTTGATTTGTGGGATATCCAAAAGAGACTTTTGGATATTACTTCTATCAGCCAAGCGATCAAAGGGTGTTTGTCGCAAAAAGAGCTGTCTTCTTAGAGAAAGAATATCTCTCAAAAAAAGACAGTGGGAGCAAGATAGAACTGGAAGAAATTCTAGACTCACAAATCAACATTGGTTCATCTACTGAACCATCGACTCAAGAACTTGTTCAAGATGATACAAAAAAGGTTAGCAGATCAGGTAGAGTGCCTAAGCAGCCTGAAAGTTATGTTGGACATATCGATGAAGGCAAACCAAAAGTGCACTTAAATGAGGATGATGATCCTCAAACCTACCTTGAAGCCATAAATAGTCATGAATCAGAAAAATGGCAAGAGGCAATGGATTCTGAAATTCAGTCCATGTATGCCAACCAAGTTTGGAACTTGGTTGATCTGCCAGAAGGTGTAGTACCTATTGGCAGTAAATTGATCTTTAAAAGAAAGATCGGGGCAGATGGACAAATTGACACATACAAGGCAAGGCTTGTAGCAAAAGGATATCGTCAAAGGCAAGGTGTTGACTATGACGAAACCTTTTCTCCAGTTGCCATGATTAAGTCAATCAGAATACTTCTTGCTATCGCTACATTCTATGATTATGAAATATGGCAAATGGATGTGAAAATAGCTTTCCTTAACGGGAACCTTCAAGAAGAGGTGTATATGATACAACCTGAAGGGTTCACTTCCAAAGAGCATCCAAGCAAGGTATGCAAGCTGCAAAGATCCATCTATGGATTAAAGCAGGCATCCCGAACTTGGAACCTAAGATTTGAAGAAGCAATCAAATCTTATGACTTTATTAAGAATGAAGATGAACCTTGTGTATAGAAAAAGGTTAGTGGGAGCGCAGTTACCTTTCTAGTACTTTACGTTGATGACATTCTACTCATTGGGAATGATGTAGGAATGTTGTCATCAGTAAAGGCTTGGTTATCCAAAAACTTCTCTATGAAAGATTTGGGAGAAGCATCCTATATTCTGGGAATAAGGATCTATCGAGATAGGTCCAAAAGGATGCTTGGCTTGTCCCAATCTATGTACATAGATACCATAGTCAAAAGGTTTGGCATGGAAAATTCCAAGAGAGGCCTCGTTCCTGTGAGGCATGGAATTTATCTCTCTAAAGAAATGTCTCCCAAGACACCTGAAGAGAGAGCATACATGGATAGAGTTCCTTATGCCTCGGCAATAGGATCTATCATGTATGCAATGCTATGTACTAGGCTTGATGTGGCGCACCCATTAAGTGTCACTAGTAGATATCAAGCTGATCCAGGTGAGGAACACTGGAAGGCGGTGAAATGTATCCTTAGATATTTGAGAAGGACTAAGGATCTATTTCTCGTTTATGGAGGAAACGACTTGGAACTTCGAGGATTTACTGACTCGAGTTTCCAGTCGGATATGGATGACAGCAAATCCATGTCTGGATTTGTGTTCATGTTAAATGGAGGTGCAGTAAGTTGGAAGAGTTCCAAACAAGAAACTACTGCAGATTCGACGACCGAAGCAGAATACATTGCTGCAGCTGAAGCGGCCAAGGAGGCGGTTTGGATGAAGAAGTTCATCTCGGCGCTTGGAGTAGTTCCAAGCATTTCAGATCCTGTTCCATTATTGTGTGACAACAATGGGGCAATAGCTCAAGCGAAGGAGCACAGATCACATTAGAAGTCAAAGCACATTCTGAGACGATTTCTTCTGATTCGTGAGATCATCGCCCGAGGAGATATAATAGTTGAGAAAGTCTCATCTGAAGATAATGTAGCAGATCCCTTGACTAAGCCATTGTCTCAAAACAATTTAGAACGTCACCTTAAGTCTATGGGACTTAGACACATGGGTGATTGGCTATAGTCCAAGTGGGAGAATGTTAGAATTGGGTGGCCTCAAAGCCAATCATTGTACATTCTAGTTCAAGATTATTAATAAAGGCAATTATTTCTTCATTTAATAGTTCTCGCAAATGACTATCGTAATGAAGGTCCATAGACAAATGTATGGGATATTGAATCATGATGAGGTCATGATAGTGAGATCAATATCCTAAGGCAATTGTCTTAAATAGTTCTCGATCATAGGATATTTGAGATGGACATTAAATATCCGATAAGATCGACACAAGTTATGTCTGCTCATATGATGAGGGTGAATGATCTCACATTCACTCGTGTGGTGACACTAAGACAAACAAGTGGGTGCTCATTAGAGAATGAGTTCACTGAACAGACCCAAATTAGAATTCTTGGATGGTAATTATACCTATTAGTCAACCAGGGAATTCAATCGTTGCAGTAGCACAGTTGACCTAAGTCACCAATGATACCTTGTTTGTGGACCATTGTATCTTGATTCTCTGACTCGTGGGCTTTAACCATTAAGTCCACCATAATCGGTCTTTCAGATACAGTGGAAAGCTTGCGAAGGTAATTGAGTGAACAACAAGGGATCACTCACTCTTGGTATAACACTAGAGAGAGAATGTCCCATGGATGTGTACACAGAAATCCCTGGCCAGGGTCAAATGAAAGAGATGTCTTTCTAGATATTAACTGTGTACTGGAATCCATCTGGATAATGCGATAGAGGGTTTGACTATAAAACCATACCCTTGCGTTATCGGGACATTGCATGAGTGAAGGATTATATTTGTGCGGTATCTGCAGACGGAAAGGTTCAATTGAAGGGAACAATATCCCTTATATCTTCTGGGATCATGAGGTAGTGTTTGGTGCTGTTCATGATCAGAAGGCCAAGTGAATTAATCATCGGATGATAATTTACTTGTTTATTAAATTAATCATTTAACATGTGATGTTTAAATGTTAATTAATAAATATTAAACTCAAGAAACAATTCTAAGTTTAATGGGCCTGCAACCGGACTGATATATGGGCCTAGAGGGTCACACACATAAGAGTTCTCGTCAGACGGTGAGAGATGTTAAATTTCATGCTTATCTGGGTTTTTGTGAAAAGATGCAGGATAAACATGAAGATTTAATGGAGAATTATCCAAGGCCAAACTCTTGGATAATCATGAGGATTAATTGTTGTGCTTATCCTTATTTATATATAAGGAGGGCCAAGGGGGAGTGGTAAAAAGTTAGTTGGACGAATTTTACTCCCCAGATTCTCTCTCTCCTCTCTCTCTCTCCTTCTCTCTCTCTTGGAGTGGATCTGTCTCTCTCCGCGCATGGTGGATCTGAGATCTGGTCGGAGCACTCAAGTCGAGGAGGAAATCGCGTCTGCTGCGGGAACTCGTGTGGATACCTCTAGAGATCGTGCGCGTGCGCGATTAACGAGTCGGCATCATCCACGGGAGATTCGAAACCCCGCAAAGGTGAAGAACTGTTCTTCCCGATTAGTTTTAATGTCCGTTTTACAACCCCAGCAACCGATACAATGGAATCATATTTATTTCCGCTGCGTTCTTGGCGATTCCTTACAATATGGCGATTAAATAAAGGAGTAAACATAGCACCCAAATCTGATATGAAAAATACGCATAAGCAGTGTAGCAGGAACAGTTCTAAGTAACCCGAAGAACCCAACACAAAGTCACGTCTCACAGCCAAAGTCCACAAAGCGACTGAACCACACTGTCGGCCGAAGTCAAACGTCGCCTCACAACACTACCACCACTATTCACGCCTGTCTGCCCCTACAGTGTTCCGGGGCACTGTAGGGTGAGGCAGTGAGTCAAAGTAGGACTAGCTAGGACCAGTGTACCACCACTGCCCAGCTACGTGTGCACACAAGCAGTCTAGACTACTATCCTACCGACCGGATTTCCTCCACGCCAGGCCTCGGCGCTTCAGGAGGGCCCTGGGGACCGGCGAACCCCCGTCAAGCCGAAGCTACAGGAACTACCCACAACCCTAACCTCCCGGGCTGCGTCAGGCCAAAGGGCGAAGGGTACCACTCGTAACCTTGATCAAAGGTCACATCAGGCCCAGTGGCTACAGGGGTAAAACAACTCCAACAGTACCACAACCAGCTCCACAGCAAGAAACGCACCGGAAGCTGCCATGCCAAACAGGGAAAACCCCGACCCGCTGAGACCAAACAGCAACCCCTCGGATAGCACACCGGCTACTCCGGCCCGACAGGCTCAAGGTGGTCCTGCTTCCCTCAGCCAAAGGTAAAACACAACATGTACCCCTCCTACCACCGGTACGGCACAATGCCTCACAGACCTCATGGCCCTTCCCCATCGGCCCAAGGTGACATACGTAAACCACAGTTATTCCGATTCCATATTCGCATAAGCACACACACACATATAACATGATTCCATTCGCGCAGAAGTCCTCAGTCTCAGTGTACAACTTAAAGCATGCATTTGAACCATCCAATCGTAAAACATGTGTTAAATAACAGGAGTTAAGCAGTTCTGTCTTGAATCGCGTCGACCGAGGTTGACGTCATTCAAGCCCCTCAAACAGGTTCATTTAAAACAGATTATGCCTTAAAACACGTCCACCTGGGAAGCCGCCCTTTTAAAACGCGTCAGAACCCACAGACGCCATTCACCCCAGAATTCCAGATTTGCAGAAGCCTTAGTCGGGGTGATTTCCTGCCTAAAAGGCGTCATGATGGCCTGACGTCCTTCTAAAAGGCGTCGTCCATACATGACGTCTTTTAGCGCCAGAACCCCGTACAACGAAACCTCGAACAGAGAGGTTTCTGCCCTAAAAGGCGTCGTACTGCCCTGACGTCCTTCTATAAGGCGTCGACCAGGCACGACGCCGTTTAGCGCCAGAAACCTGGTTCCCTGGTTCGATCCGAGGGTCTCTCCCTTAACCCCCAACACCCCGAAAATGCTCAAAACAGAAGGGGGAGAAACGGGAAATCAAACTACCACAAGCATGCTACAATTCCACAATCCCGAACACAGCCATTCCCGCAAGAAAACACCCCTAAACATGCTCATTCTAACCCAAAACACATCATGCCACGCCAAGGAAACCATAAACAAGATAATCACGATTCATGCAAGGTTCGTCCCCCTACCGGTTCTTGAACTCCACCAAGCTCCGTGCCGCCGACCCGCCGCACCGCAGACCGCCGCCGGTACCCCCGAGGACGCCGCCAGTCCGCCAGGACGTCGGCCGCCGCCTGGAGAATAAAACGCCGCGAAGGAAGTGGTGGTGGAGAGGGCGGAGAGGACGAAGAGAGAGAGGGTGGAGGCGAAGAATGAGGGAAAGAAGGGGAGGCTCGCGGGGTCAATCTGAATCTGGCTAAAACGCGTCGATCGAGACAGACGACAATCAGTCTGACAGGACAGGCCGTACTGACAGCGCTTTGAAACGCGTCGCTCACCACGGACGCCGTTCAGACGACAGGACAGGCCATACTGACAACGCTCTGGTGCCGCACACTGACACCGCAGGGGTCGCAGTCTGAATCGCGTCGTCCATCGTGGACGCCGTTCAGACGACGAGACAGGGGCCGTACTCTCGCGGCCCGAAACCCGCACACGTGGCGCACACGTGGCACAACAGCAACAGACTTGAATGGCGTCCACACGGACAGACACCTTTTGAAAGGCGTCGATCAGTGCCGACGTCATTTAGTCAGAATTCTCAAGACCCCCCTCAGGGTCCAAAGCAGGGGATCCGGCCCGAACCCGACCCGAATACTGAACCCGAAACCTCAGTCCTTACATTCTCCCCCCCTTAAAAGAATTTCGTCCTCGAAATTAGCAACCGCTCACGATAATCTCGGCTAACCAACACATGCCGGCACACCGATTACAACAATCATTCTCACCAATCACACGCACAGGGCTCCACATAATTAGTTAATCAAATTCACACCAAGCTAACCAAGACTCTCAATTCTGACAAAAAGCTGGAAGATCGGAATAACCACACACTAGCAAGGCACATATTACAAAACTGATTCTCCACCAAACCCAAGTACATAAAAGTGCCACAAGAGTTCACAACCACCTCTGAGTAAGACAAGATAAAAGTGCTTATCTAGCCCAGCCTCTTGGACCACCACAAAGAGACGCAACTCCACTCAACCACACAGACTCCTACTGACCACTCGGCTCCTTACCTGTCTTATTCTTCTGGGGACAGTTCCTCGCGAGATGTCCCTTCCTACCACAGCCAAAACAGCTACCAGTGATCAATGGACATATCCGATTACCATGAAACCTGCCACAACGGGGACAACGATCCGCAGCATCCCGCCTCGCTTCTTGTTGCCAGCTGACCTCCGTCTGCATCTGCTGAACCGAACTGTCTTCATCCTCGTCACAAGGTACTTCTTGGAACTCAAGCTCAAAGGAACTCGAACCGCCTGACGAAAAGACCGCTGATCTATCCCTGCTTTGCTGCTTCCCTTGTGCTGAATGCTCCAACTCCATTGCCGTGTGTTGGAACTGCATCTCCACCGCTGCCGCGCACCGAACTGCTGACGCCAGATCCTTACAACAATAAGCTGCCACGAACTCCCTCAGATCATGTCGAAGTCCATCCACGAATTTCTCCGTCCTAAGATCCTCACGCTCAGATATGTGAGGAGCAAATCTTCCCAGAGCTACAAATTTCATCTGATATTCTAGAACTGTCATACCATCCTGCACCAATTCCATAAACTCCCTTTCCTTGGCCCTCCGAACGTGCCTCGGAAAGTACTGTCCACTAAACTCTCTCACAAAGCCTTCCCAAGGAATCTCTCTCAAGGACCTATCTGGAAACATCATCCCCTTGATGGTAACCCACCAATCATAAGCATCGTCCTTCAGCAAGTAGGTTGCCAACAAGGTCTTGTCATTCTCAGCACATTCTAGAACATCAAACGCCTTCTCCACTTCCTTAATCCAATGAGCTGCCGCATCTGGAACAGGTTGACCCGTGAAAGAAGGGGGCTTCAACTTCAAGAACCGCTCCATCATCATGGATTGGCCACCTCGGGAATTGGACCCCTCACTTCCATCTCCCTGCTGGTATCTAGACATACCCCAATCATAGCTTCCATGAAACGATCTACATTATGTCCTTCTGCCCTCGAACTACCATCATCTGCTCTCGAACCACGAGCCAACGGAACTCTCCTCTTCGGTGCCATCACTACCCCACAAACACGAAAATCGAACCAAAACACGTCAAAACCTACCAATCTACAACAGCAGCCATCGCCTGTACAGACTCGTACTTATTGTTGGACTATAATATCTAACCTAGTTTACCACATACTCGACCAGACTGAGCTCTGATACTATCTGTAATGACCCGCCATCCTATGACTGTAGACACCGATTTTGGACCACCCTTTTTGGTCATGAACCCAATCCATCATTAGCCCGTCATCACCAAAATCCCCTCATCTCAGCCATCTCAGCCCACTACCAGCTAGGCCCATTAACCAAATCCCGACTCTAGCCACCTTTTCGTGGAAGGCCACCCCTCTCCTTCCACCACCTTCGAAGGCCAGCCACCTTGCCTTCCACCCTTTTGGCCACCCTTTTTCATCTTTTCGTGGAAGGCCAGCCCCCTTGCCTTCCACCGCCTTCGAAGGCCACCCCCCGCCTTCTATCCCCTTCGAAGGCCAGCCACCTTGCCTTCCACCCTTTTGGCCACCCTTTTTCACCTTTTCGTAGAAGGCCAGCCCCCTTGCCTTCCACCGCCTTCGAAGGCCACCCCCCGCCTTCTACCCCCTTCGAAGGCCAGCCACCTCGCCTCCCACCTTTTTAGCCACCTTTTTCACTTTTTACCACTTTTTCGTGGAAGGCCAGCCCCCTTGCCTTCCACCTCCTTCGAAGGCCACCCCTTCCCTTCCGCCTCCTTCGAAGGCCACCCTTCACCTTCCACTCCCTTCGTAGGCCAGTCGGGCCGCCTTCCACCACAAGAATGGAAGGCATGTCACATGGCCGTCCACTCCTTAACCACCCCCTTGACTCCGTCTTCCCCACGATCTCCTCTACTCGCCGCCCTCGTCCCCCACTACTCCGACCACTCCCCACTCCGGCGACTACCGCGCGCACCACCTCCGACCCTTGACCACTTCCTATTGGCTGAAGGTTAATTTACGGGGATTTAGACCCCTATTTTCTCCTACTTTTTCCTTCATCTATTTAAACCCCCTAGGTTCCCTCGAGCAAGGGGGTCGGAGGGGTTGGAAGGGGATTAAGAAGGAGTTTCTTCCTCGGAGCGGGTCGGCTTTGAGGAGTCGAGCGGGCAAAGAGTCAGAAGGCTGTTTCAGGAGGAACGTCACTCCAAATGGGCTTGTCTTCCTAACCCTCTTTTACTTTTCACCTTTTTCACTTCATTGCATTTCCAATTTCCATCCATGCCGTAACATCCTCCCTCTTTCACTCTCTTTTACCTTCAACACATCATTTCACTCTTCACACACGAGCACTTATCTGCATGCATACATCCTACAATGACTTAGCAATCCCTATTTACCCCCAGAGGTTCCAAACAAAAATCGGGAGGTGGGTGGCCATAACATATGGTCACCCTCCCTCCCAAACACCCATTCGGTGCGTCTCCCTCTAATTTTAGTTAATTTTTATGTTTGCATGAACGGATCCTACCTGTCACAGTTCTAATTGGGTTATTGTCTTTTCTTTGTCTGTCTTTTCTTTTCAGGGATCCTTACCACATTCACGCGTGCAGAGTACCGGGCTCTCCTCCTCTGGCCGGCCGGAGGAAGAGAAGGAGGAACCAGCATCCCCCGCTCCCACAAAACGTGCGATCACATTCTACACTCCTGCGGAGCACAGGGACCGAAAGGTAATGCTCCTGGCGATCACATCCTAATTTCTATCCCCCTTTAAATCGCCACAGTGCTAAGACGAACGGAGAGGAACCCTCGCCCGAAGCCCGCAGCCGCGGCAGGGGACGTTCCGGGCGCCTACAGCCCTTTGGCGATCACGGTGGGACACCTATAGCCCGCTGCACGCGTCGCGATCAAACGAAAAGAAGGTAAGGATCCTGAACTCGGCATCATCTCTGGACGGCCAGCCCCTGGCCGTCGAAGTCCTTGGACGGCCAGTAGTCGGCCGTCGACATACCATTAGACGGCCAGCACCTGGCCGTCCGATCCCTTGGACGGCCAGGGCCTGGCCGTCGATCTCCCCGTCGACATACCATTAGACGGCCAGCACCTGGCCGTCCGACCCCTTGGACGGCCAGGGCCTGGCCGTCGACCTCCCCGTCGACATCCCCTTGGACGGCCAGAACCTGGCCGTCCGACCCTTTGGACGGCAAGTCCCTGGCCGTCAACTACCCACTGGATGGCTGACACCTGGCCGTCCGCCATTGGACGGCCAATCCCTGGCCGTCGACTCTTGGTTTTGTCCTCTTTTGCTTGCCACTGCTGTATGACTTGCTGCTGTTTGTTTTTAAATGTTCTGACCTGCTGTTTGTTAACCTGCTTACTGGGCTTTGGGATGTTCCACGCGGGGGTTTTAAGGAAGAGCCGGCATCACATCTTTAGTCACCTCTCCCGCAGGATCTGACTCTCCATCTGAGGATTCCCACTCGGGTGTGACTAGTCCTGTCCTGTTGGGAACCTCCGTCAGTCTCCGCGAGCCAGGGATTCCCACTTGGCCGCCGAGCAGGTTGTACCTGAAACCACCCTATAGGAACCTTAGGTTTATGTGAGGAATTAGTGAACTGTTTCAAATTTAAAGACACTTAATTGAATCTCGGTGGAACAAGCTTTGAAAAAGTAAAGGGTCGTTAAGGGTTAAACTTGATTTGTTAGAAACCAACTTTCATAAAACATTGGCAAACATTTCAAGTGGAACATAAAATCATTTAGGGTCTGTGCTTCATAATGAACCGAATGTATGTCAATGTTGTGTATGATGACATGGACCAGTTCGGCAACAATGTTACACACAACCCTCTGTTTGAGATTGAAGAGGATCCACAACCAACATTTGTGGGTATGTTCCAAACACCTGGGGAGGAATTTAGGAGAAGGTGCTTGGATGAATCTTCCTCTTCAGAAAGTGACATTGTAATCTCCAACAGAAACTTCCAAAACCCGAGGGAGGACCCGGAACTTACTGTCGTGTTATCACGATACACCCCTGATCAACTCATCCGGTTGGCCTCTGGTGGCAAAACCCAAGATGCCACTCCTCGGGGAACTCACTTCCAAGGATCTCCCAACAGAACTGAGACTCGCATCAATCAACCAACTCTTACCCCAGTTGCTCCACCCGTCATGCCAATTCCAGTCTCTCCAACTACACCTCCTCCTAAGCAGAAAGAATTCATTTACAAAAGTGAGGTTGAAACCTGTGTGCGTAAGTTCATGGCCGAGAAACTTACCCTGAAACAACCGCACTCTCTCTCGGGCTATTGTAAGCTCCCTCCGGCCTACTTTCCGCCAGGATTCAAAGCCCCCAAATACAGGAAATATGATGGCACCTCTGACCCTCATGATCACCTGTCAAGTTTCCTCATGGATTCCCATCAATGGCTCTACGACAGAGTCCTCCTTGTCCATCTGTTCCAGAAATCCTTAGAAGGTGAGGCCTTAAGATGGTTTTCTTCCTTGCCCGCCACAGACCTAATCAATTTTGATATGGTCTCCGAAAAATTCATCACTCAGTTTAGTTATATGACAACCATGCCTCCCACCTTGTTTGATCTTGTGATGGAAAAGATGAAGCCTGAAGAGGAGTTCACGTATTTTGCCAACAGGTGGAGGGCAATGGCCTCTAGGGCAGAAGTGGAAATCCCCGAATCTCAAGCTATCACCATGCTAGTCAATAACGCTACCCCGCAGCTTTGGTCTATTCTCATGCTGAGCGAATTTCACACATTCGCACAACTTTATAATCGAGCTCGGGTAGTTCAATCTCAGATATGGAGTTCCACTTTGCCATCCTTTTTTGAAAATCAGAACAGAAGTAAGAGGATTCCACCAATAGAGGGAGTGACAATCAATGAACAGGCGAGTGCCTTGGGGCAGCTCTTTAGGTCACCCAGTCCTATGTCTAGATCAGGCAACCAATCCAATTAGAAACCATATTCAGCAGTTCCCCCTTTCTCCAGTGCCAAGATCAATTGGGGGCACATGAAAGAGGCTGCTGAAACCTTGGAAGTCAAGGGCCCTCCGCCCTCTTATCAGGTGGCCCAAGATCCATCTAGCTCTCTAGAAAGGGTGAGCACCCTTGTCAAAAATTTGGAACCAAATGTCGATCATAGAGGACAATACTGGGAGTACGAAGAGGTTGGGATACGGCGTGAGTTCCCTACTAGGACGACCAAACCTAGAGAGCCGTTGCAAGGAGTCTCCACTATCATCCAAGACAAACCTTTGGTCTTGATACGACCTAGGGAACAACCAACAACCATCAACCCAGTTACTCTGGTCCAAGTTCCTTCAATTTCAATCAGAGAACCTCCTCCATCCATCTTGTGTCCAACACCAAAGCCAGGTCCGGTAACCCAATTCTGCCTAATGAATTCACCACCAGTTCAACCCCTAAAGTTAGATCAGGCAATGGACCCCAGTCCGATTGGCGTTACACTGAGAAATCGCATCATTCCCCCAACAAGTCAACCCTTGGACTCTCAAGAGGATTCAGATCTGTCTAAGTATGACATCTTACAGCATCTAGGGAAAACTCCCACCAAGATGCCAGTCCTAGAGTTGATTAGGAGATCTCCTACACAAAGGGAGACATTGTTCAAGTTCCTCCAGCGAATTACACTCAATGAAGATCTTCCTATCAGGGGGGTCACCAATGCCATTCTCTCAGTCACCCAGACACCTGTTGGGTTTTCTCGGTTTCTCCGGATCGCTCACGCAGCGGAAAAACAAAATTTTACAGCGATCCGTTTCCCGTTTCGAAGAACTAAAATACGATAATCGGATTATCGAAGTTCTCACCGTGTGCGGATTCGAATCCGCAGCCGTTCGGTTCCGTCGGTGTGACACCGCAAGCCGCGCAAGCGCCCGGCCTCTAGCAAAGTCCACGCGATCCTCCCCGCGACGGATATCCTCAAGTTCGTCGTTCTTCGCAGCCCGCGAAGCCTCCGCTGGTCGCCGCAATGATCGCCGCAGTGCGCGGACGATTTCCCGTCGAACGGGATTCGGAGAAGCGGCGGGGCAGATCTGGATTTGCCTGGACTCTAGAGGAAGACAAAAACTGAGGAGGGGCGGCTAGGGTTAGCAGCAGCTTGGCCTGCTCAGCCCGTTCGCTATATTTTATACTAACCGCGCGGTTTTTCACAAAAACCCCCGGTTTGTATAAAACCCACTTATTTATCCATCGCCTTGAGAATCATTTGCGTGTGACCCTCTAGGCCCAAGTACCAGTCCAGTTCATGGCCCAGTGACTCATCACTGGCTTTATTAATTAATTAATAACCCTTTATTAATCAATTAATCAATCGAATTGATGTCGCACATCAAATTCGACCGGGCCTCCGATCACGTTGGGTGCCAAGCAACACCGCGTGAACCCGGAAGGTATTTGGGGTTAAGTAACCCACTCTTGGAACCTTTCCGTCGACAGTTACCGCGTGGATATAATCCTTCATTCGTACAATGCTCTCGAGTCAACTCAGGGTATGGCGAGCTGTCAAACCCTAACCGGTCGACTCACTTGGATTTGATGCCGCTGATGAATATCGGAAAACTCCTTTTCCGATATTATCGTCCGCCCTGGCCAGGGACTTCCGCGCATCCTTCCTAGAGCATTCTCTCTCTAAGTACCGAGAGCGAATGATTCCTTATTGACACACAATTCCCTTCGATGGTATTCCGCTGCACCCAATCCTTGGCGTATTAGAATCCCGTGGCTAGAGATTCGTAGACCAAGGTCAAAGTACAGAAGTCCACCGCCAAGGTGTCCTTGGTGTCTCAAGTCCGCGGACCATCCACGCAACTGCGACAATAGAATCAAGCTGGTTGACAGTGAGGTACAATACCAACTAGCGATTCAGTCGGATCAGTTCAGTGAACTCATTCTCCAATGAGCACCTACATATTCGCCTTAGTGTCTCCACACAAGTGACTTATGAGATCAGTCATCCTCATCATATGAGCAGGAGTAATCTGTACTAGTCTTACCGGATATCCGATGTCCTTCTCGGATATCCTCCGACTAGGAACGATTAAGAATATGTGTGTTTAAGTGATCAGTCTCATTAGTATGATCTCATCATAATCTGATCACTATAGCACATATTCACGGACTTCATTTTGAAACGATAATTAAAGCGATTTACACATAATGAATATTATGCCATTATATTAATAAATGAACGAGATTGACATTGTTAGATTGGCTTGTAGGCCACCTTAAACTAACAATCTCCCACTTGGACTAAAGCCAATCACCTTTATAAAATAAGTCTACAGACTCTAGGTGACGCTCAAGCACAATTTGAGCCAACGGCTTTGTCAGTGGATCTGCTACCTGGTCGACGGGTGGAACTCTTTCCACTACTAAATCTCCTCTGGATAATATAAAAGCGCCTCAGAACATCTTTCGATTTCTGATGAGACCACGGCTCTTTCACTTGTGCAATAGTCCCATTGTTGTCGCACAACAGCGGAACATGATCAAGGATACCGGAAACTATGTCAAGGTCGGTGATGAACATCTTCAACCACACATTTTCCTTGAAAGCTTCAGCTGCAGCGATGTGCTCAGCTTTAGTCGTCGAATCTGCAGTGGTTACTTGTTTGGAACTCTTCCAGCACACTGCCCCTCCGTTCAATGTAAACACGAATCCAGATGTTGACTTGCTATCATCTGGATCTGACTGGAAACTCGAGTCAGTAAAGCCTCACAGTTTCAAGTCACCTCCTCTATAGACAAGAAACATATCCTTAGTTCTTCTCAAGTACTTAAGGATGCATTTCACTTCCTTCCAGTGCTCTTCGCATGGATTAGCCTGAAATCTGCTCGTAACACTTAGAGCAAACTCAACATCAGGCCATGTACATAGCATGGCATACATGATAGATCCTATGGCAAAGGCATAGCGCATTCTATCCATGAATGCCCTCTCATTAGGAGTTTTAAGAGACTGCTCCTTTGAGAGATTAATTCCATGTCTCATCGGTATGAGACCTCTCTTGGAATTTTCCATGCCAAACCTTTTGACTATGGTATCTATGTACAAGGATTGGGTCATTCCAAGCATCCTCTTTGATCTATCTCTATAGATCCGTATTCCCAATACGTAGGATGCTTCTCCCAAATCCTTCATGGAGAAGTTCTTCGACAGCCAGATCTTTACTGATGACATCATAGCTACATCATTCCCAATGAGTAGTATGTCATCTACGTAAAGAAGTAGAAAAGTGACTGCACTCCCACTGGTCTTCTTGTACACACAGGGCTCATCTTCATTCTTAATGAAGTCATAAGACTTGACTGCCTCGTCAAATCTTATGTTCCAGCTCCGGGAAGCCTGCTTCAGGCCATAAATGGACCTCTGAAGCTTGCACACTTTATCTGGAGATTCTTTGGATGTGAAACCTTCTGGTTGTATCATATACACCTCCTCCTCAAGATTACCATTGAGGAAGGCAGTCTTCACATCCATCTGCCAGATTTCATAATCAAAATGTGCAGCAATGGCGAGCAGAACTCTGATCGACTTTATCATGGCAACTGGTGAGAAAGTCTCGTCATAGTCAATTCCTTGCCTTTGACGATATCCCTTTGCCACCAACCTTGCCTTATAAGTGTCGATCCGTCCATCAGCACCGATCCTTCTCTTAAAGATCCATTTGCAACCGATGGGTACAATACCCTCGGGCAAGTCCTCCAAGTTCCAAACTTGGTTGGTGTACATGGACTGGATTTCTAAGTTCATGGCTTCTCGTCATTTCCCGACTTCTGGGCCTTCTATGGCCTCCTGGTACGTTTTAGGATCATCATCCTCATTATATTGTACCTTAGACTCACCTTCAGCGATATGTCCCACATATCGTTCGTGTAGTCTAGGTACTCTACCAGATCTACGAGGCTCATCTGTGTGTACCTGAACAGATTCAGGAATTGATATCTCATCTGATGATAATGCAGCTGTTTTGGGATCTGGAACCTCTTCCAGTACTATTTTATTCCCACTGTCCTCCTAGATAAGGTATTCCTCTTCCAGGAATACAACTTTCCTGGCGACAAACACCTTTTGCTCACTAGGATGGTAAAAGTAGTATCCAAAGGTTTCCTTTGGATATCCCACAAACCTGCATTTATCAGTTCGTGATTCCAGCTTGTCTGGATCATGCCTCTTTACATGAGCAGGAAAACCCCAGACTTTAACATGTTTAAATTCTGGTTTCCTGCCTTTCCATATCTCATATGGAGTAGAGGCCACAGACTTGCTGGGTACTCTGTTCAGTAGGTATGCTGCTGACTCTAGAGCATACCCCCAGAGGGACACTGGTAATCCCGAAAAGCTCATCATGGATCGCACCATGTCCAACAAGGTGCGATTCCTCCTTTCTGATACACCATTCATCTGTGGTGTATATGGAGGGGTCAGTTGAGAAAGGATACCATTATCCTTTAAGAATTGTGTGAAATTAGTACTCAAGTATTCTCCTCCTCGATCTGATCGAAGAGCTTTAATACTCTTTCCTAACTGCTTCTCTACCTCATTCTTGAACTCCTTGAACTTCTCAAATGCTTCCGACTTGTACTTCATTAAGTACACATAGCCGAATCTTAAGAAGTCATCGGTGAACGTGATGAAGTAAGAAAAGCCACCTTTGGCTTGGGTGGACATTGGACCACAAACATCCGTATGTATTAGTTCCAGAATGTCCTTGGCACGTTCTCCATGTCCACTAAATGGAGATTTTGCCATCTTTCCCATGAGGCAGGATTCACATGTTGCAAACGATTCATAATCGAATGCTGTTAAGTAACCATGCTTGTGCAACTTTTGCAACCTTCTTTCGCCAATGTGCCCAAGTCTACAATGCCACATGTAGGCCTGGTTCACACAATTCTTACTCTTCTTAAGAGCATTATCAATTTGAAGATTGTAATGAGAAACATCTAATAGATATAGACCGTTGACTAAAGATGCCGAAGCTATTGATTTATTACCATAATAAATCGAACAACTTCTATTCTCAATTGTCAACCTATATCCTATCTTGTCCAAACAAGATATTGATATGATGTTCTTTATTATGCTAGGAACATAATAACAATCTTGCAATAGTAAGGTGTCTCCCGATGGAAGCCTGAGGTTTGCTCTCCCAACAGCAATCGCCACAACTTTTGCGCCGTTTCCTAGCCTCAATTCCACCTCACCTTGTCTCAGCTTGCGCTTACTTGTCAGCATCTGTACATCATGACAGATATGTGAAGCACATCCGGTATCCAATACCCAAGATGTGGAATCTCTAACCGACAAGTTCATATCTATCATATAGATATCTGAAGCTTCAGATAGCTTCATTCTTCCATGAGCTTTATCATGAAGGAACTCCTTGCAGTTCCTTTTCCAGTGACCATACTGCTTATAGTAGAAGCAGTCACCCTTCACTACTCTTTTTCCTTTGTCCTTCGATCCTTTATCGTAAGCTGTCATCTCTGCTTCAGGGGCATCCAATGCCAATTCAGCAAGAGGATCAGCTCCAGGGACAAAGTTATTGTGCTCAGATCTGAAGACATTCTTCAGTCTGAATCAATCCGAGTAGATCAAGTAAGTCAAAATGGCATCAAGTATGCCACGGAGTGGGTTATTCGACGACATAGTTCATACAGGAGATAAGTAAAATCTATTTAGCAGATGTTCAATTATTAAAGTTTAAAACAAGACATGGTCTTTTGTTCAAGTTTAACTCCCACTAATTTTCGATGGACTGTATAACCCTCAGTTATACAGAACGGGATACGCCGACAGTCTCCTAGTGGGGATCAGAATCTTAATGACTTGCACTACAACCTTGTGGATAGCACAACAAACTGTAATACAATTAGAGAGCACCCAACTCATGGGACTTGCAACTCCTTGCAATATCTGATCATAGCTTCGGTACCCAGAGGTTTAATGGCCTTGTGGATAGCACAACAAACCACTAATTCTGGTCTAAGCTAACCATCAATACGCGACGAGCATAGATTTGCATGCAGCCCTTGTGGATAGCACAACAAAGCTACATGGTTCCTCTACCCCGATCATATAGGCATCTAATGCCATAGCCACAGTTTCTCCTCCCAATTAAGCAGGCCTTGTGGATAGCACAACAAACCTGCCTAAAGTGATTCGAATCCTATGACTATAATGATGGTGGACCACGCGGTAAGTTCTTAACTACTCGCGTTACGGCTTAGAGTTTATCTGAGGGTATTTAGATAACTTTTATCTTGGTCTCTCCTAGGTGATAGTATATAGATATATCGTATATATTTACTAAATACTATAACCTGCTTTGATTCATAATCAAAAGAAAAACGATGCATCTCATACATGTCATTAGTGTGGTCATGGATAGCACAGTGGGTTTGACTGGAGCCAACAGTCAAACGCACACACAATCTAATCATAACAATTATATTAGATAACCTGCAAACACATAGGCAAGAGATCTCCATCTTTTCGCCTTCCTGGTTGCAGCTGTGGATCGTCCTCGCTCCTTCCTCGGTTGCCTCGATCAGGTTACATTAATTCTAGAATTAACAGGTAAATTGAAGAAGGCCTTATGGCGAGTACAAGAGAGAGAGGGAGGTAGAAATACATCGGAGTATGAGAGAGAGAGGTGCGCAGACCTCTATTTATTAACAATTAATAAACATCATACATCCACGATCCACACAATCCATCATTCATCACATTAACAATTAAATAAGTGCATATCCATGACCACGGTGTGTTTTAAACATTCCACACATGATTCAGCGCATCACATGGCTAAAACAAATGAGTTTTTCAAAATAGATAAGTTTTGGCTTTCAAAAAGCTCGGATCCAATCAAAATTGGTATTTGAATTTCGAAAACTCATTTTATTAAGTTAACATGCAATTAAATCTAAATTTAAAAGCATCAAACACACATCACATGCGCATACACTACGAATTAATAATTCCAGATTATTCCATGCAAATCAGAACAATTCTAATAATCTAACACTTAGATTAAACCCCATTAATAATCTAACAATTAGACTATTTAAAGATTAATCTAACTCTTAGATTAATCCAATAAAGTTAATTAAAAATTTAACACTTAAATTAATAATCAACCAAACTAATCGTTAACTACTAATCTAACATTTAGATCAGTTAATTAATGTCAATTAGTAATTTAACACTTAAATTATTAATTAACACTAATTAATTAATAACTATAATCTAACAATTAGATTAGAAGATTAAAGTTAATCATTAATTTAACCCTTAAATTAATAACTAACAATAATAATTAAAGACTACTAATTTAACACTTAAATTAGTCATTTAAGTTAATTATTAATCTAACAATTAAATTAATAACTAACTCAAACTAATAATTAACAATTAAATGTATTAATAATTAATAATCTAACAATTAGATTAAAAATTATTAATTACTAATTTTAACTCTTAAAATTAGATAAATTGAGGTCAATAATTAATTTAACACTTAAACTAACATTAATCTCAATTAATCCACAACTAACTGCTAATTAATAAATCTTTAATTACTAAATGATTCAAAAATCATTAATGCCCAAATAATTAAAATTTTGATAATAATTAAGATCTCAAAACAATTTTAAAATCAATTTAAAATCTAATTTATTTATTAAATGGGCAAATGGGGTTTAAATGGGGTTAATTGGGAAAAACGAAAGATGGCTCAGCCGGATGGGCTGAGCCCTGGGCTCGGGCCCTGGCCGAGCCAGGGCTCGGACCAGGGGCGCCAGGCCCTGGCCTGGCTCTTGGCCTGGCTCGGCCAGGTCCGACCAAGCCCTGGACCCGGCCCGGCCGGTCCGACCGGCTCGGGACCGGGTCCAGCGGGGCGGTTCGGCCCCTTCCTCCTTCCCAGAAACCCTATTGCAGCAGGAATTAGGCGGCGGGAAGGAAAAGTTGCAGCGCCGCCGCCGGCCGGCTACCGGCGCCGCCAGGCCCCCGCCGGCGTCGCCCCAGCTCCGGCGACACGCCCGGCGCCGTCAGGGCCGCCGGTGGCCTCCGGTTGGGGTGCAATCCAAGCCCAAACATCCCCCAAAAATCTGGTTTTGCAGGGTTTAGATCCGATTTGGGGCTCGATTTTGTAGCTCTTCGAGGGCACCATGGTGCCGGCTATCATGCCCGGTGTGTAGTGGTGACTATAACCAAGAGATCCGGACATCCGGGCCGCCATCCCAATGCTTGGGAATCGTTAACGAAGCCGCCAAAGTACCCCGGTTCATCATCTCATGAAGAACTCCGAAAACCCCAAATAAAATCCGAAAAATCACAGAAAAATAATCAAATTATTTGTGTTCATCTCATGAACACTATTCTGTCATTTTAATCGGATTAAACGCATGGAATAACTCAAGAAAAATCAATTTCGGAAACCGAAAGGGGACGAGAAACAGTGGAACTTGGCTCTGATACCACTGTTGGGTTTTCTCGGTTTCTCCGGATCGCTCACGCAGCGGAAAAACAAAATTTTACAGCGATCCGTTTCCCGTTTCGAAGAACTAAAATACGATAATCGGATTATCGAAGTTCTCACCGTGTGCGGATTCGAATACGCAGCCGTTCGGTTCCGTCGGTGTGACACCGCAAGCCGCGCAAGCGCCCGGCCTCTAGCAAAGTCCACGCGATCCTCCCCGCGACGGATATCCTCAAGTTCGTCGTTCTTCGCAGCCCGCGAAGCCTCCGCTGGTCGCCGCAATGATCGCCGCAGTGCGCGGACGATTTCCCGTCGAACGGGATTCGGAGAAGCGGCGGGGCAGATCTGGATCTGCCTGGACTCTAGAGGAAGACAGAAACTCAGGAGGGGCAGCTAGGGTTAGCAGCAGCTTGGCCTGCTCAGCCCGTTCGCTATGTTTTATACTAACCGCGCGGTTTTTCACAAAAACCCCCGGTTTGTATAAAACCCACTTATTTATCCATCGCCTTGAGAATCATTTGCGTGTGACCCTCTAGGCCCAAGTACCTGTCCAGTTAATGGCCCAGTAAGCCCAGTGACTCCTCACTGGCTTTATTAATTAATTAATAACCCTTTATTAATCAATTAATCAATCGAATTGATGTCGCACATCAAATTCGACCGGGCCTCCGATCACTTTGGGTGCCAAGCAACACCGCGTGAACCCGGAAGGTATTTGGGGTTAAGTAACCCACTCTTGGAACCTTTCCGTCGACAGTTACCGCGTGGATATAATCCTTCATTCGTACAATGCTCTCGAGTGAACTCAGGGTATGGCGAGCTGTCAAACCCTAACCGGTCGACTCACTTGGATTTGATGCCGCTGATGAATATCGGAAAACTCCTTTTCCGATATTATCGTCCGCCCTGGCCAGGGACTTCCGCGCATCCTTCCTAGAGCATTCTCTCTCTAAGTACCGAGAGCGAATGATTCCTTATTGACACACAATTCCCTTCGACGGTATTCCGCTGCACCCAATCCTTGGCGTATTAGAATCCCGTGGCTAGAGATTGGTAGACCAAGGTCAAAGTACAGAAGTCCACCGCCAAGGTGTCCTTGGTGTCTCAAGTCCGAGGACCATCCACGCAACTGCGACAATAGAATCAAGCTGGTTGACAGTAAGGTACAATACCATCCAGCGATTCAGTCGGATCAGTTCAGTGAACTCATTCTCTAATGAGCACCTACAGATTCGCCTTAGTGTCTCCACACAAGTGACTTATGAGATCAGTCACCCTCATCATATGAGCAGGAGTAATCTGTACTAGTCTTACCGGATATCCGATGTCCTTCTCGGATATCCTCCGACTAGGAACGATTAAGAATATGTGTGTTTAAGTGATCAGTCTCATTAGTATGATCTCATCATAATCTGATCACTATAGCACATATTTACGGACTTCATTATGAAACGATAATTAAAGCGATTTACACATAACGAATATTATGCCATTATATTAATAAATGAACGAGATTTACATTGTTAGATTGGCTTGTAGGCCACCTTAAACTAACAACACCTACCATGTCTTTCACAGATAAGAGTCTAGCTCCCCCTGAATGTCAATCCCTTCCCTCATGCTTGACCCCAACACTCAGTAGTCACTCATTGGACTCCATCCTGTTGGATACTGGGGCATCAATCAATGTTTGTCCACTCAAGACCCCCAAGAAAGTAGGGATTGATCCAGAGAAGATTGAGTCTACTTCCATGATGGTCTCAAATGGGAAACTGGAAATTGGCCCCGTGGGCTTGATCTTTGAATTCTACATCCTTGATGTCAAGCCCATATACAACGCCATTTTGGGAAGGCCTTGGATGGACCAGACCATGGGAGGGCCCTCCACTAATCATCAGTGCTATAAATTCCCATACACTGGGAAGATTGTCAAAATGAAGGGTATCCCCTATCTTGAAGGGTCAGAGCCCATCCTTTCATCGGTCGACTCTCAGGCCAAGCCCCAACCTAGCATAGGTTGGCAGCTTATGGACAAAATGAGGTATAGTTCGGGATCTGGGTTAGGCAAAGAAGAGCAGGGAATTCAAGAACCTATCTTTGAAAATCCGACCAGTGGAGGATTCGAATTGGGTTACATACTAACCAGACCAACTGAGGAATCAAGAAAATGGAGTATCTTAGATCACTCAGTGAAGGAAAATCAAGAGGGACTCCAGATACACTATCTTGAGGATGAGTTGAAGGAAGCAATCAATGAAATTCAGAGGGAAGATGCAGAAGATTTCGCAACACAGCTGTTGTTCTATGAACCAACCACTCGACGAGAAGGAGCCTCCTTAGTGAGGGATGAACAGGTACCCACCACTCTCATTCCCTTACTATTTCACACACCTGCCCCTCTCAGGCTTTTATCACCGGTCGTAGCACACTCCTGGGGCAATTCTGCCATCATTGGGTCTGTGTCTCAAGGACCCACCTTTGCAACATGTCTGACTCACCCTCTGAGTCTTGTGCATAATCGCTTGGGGATTGGATAGCTTCCTCTTTATCCACAAGTTGTAGAGGTAGGTAAGTTCTTTCATTTCTAGTTAGCAAATAAGTGTAAATATTTGAAAATTGTTGAAAAGCTTTCCTTTGGATAGGAGTCTATTTGAAGAAGTTTTACCCTCAAAATACAAAAAAAAAATCAAAAATTTCAAAATCTCCCAAAAAAATCGAATATCCAAAAAGCATCAAAAATATTTGTAAATATGTACATACTCCTATGAAAATGACAAAAAATCAAAAAACACAAAATCCAATTGTCTGGTGACTGCCACGTAACCCCCTGTCTAGGTCTAGTTGCATGATAGGTTGGGTTGACATTGCGGTTTGGCTAAGACTTTGGTCCACCAGAACTTCGGACATGTCTACTTTATTTTCATAAGGATCCCTATGATCATTATGAGATGCACACACTTACACGTTTTTTCAAAAGGGAACCGCTTTAAAATGAGTTCTAAGTCTTTAGTGCACTATCGAAATGCAACCTTTGCTCTTCGTCTCTCGACCAATCAGGACAGTTGACGCCCTTAAACGGTCGAGCTCAGCAAATTGTGGTTCCTCAAAAACCCGATGGATGTAATCCCTCAACAAAATGTAAAGGACCAGAGCACGTGAAGAGGGCAGTGTCCCCGCAGGCGGAATATCAAATAACCCCAAAAATGTCAAGAGCAGAAAAGAAATACAAAAAAGAAAAGAAAAAGGGGTTCAAGCAATCATGAAAAAGTCTGGTCGTGATCGTGCCTGGCCATGAAATTTACCAAAGGCCTGAAAAGTCAAAATAGGGGCATCTAAGAGGTCAAAAGGGGTCCGTTTTGTCACAGCTCGCCCTTTTAACGGTTTTGTTGATCCTCCTGTGAGGTTTGTCTCCACAATTTCTTCACTTTTTCTCCCCCAAGGTTCAGCACGAGATAGCTATCTAAAGACTGGACATCATTTCAAAATGGTTCGTTTTCAAAAATCGTCACATGCTCACATGATCACAGGAGTCCAAAATGGGTGAAGAGTAATGTCGATGTTTATGGTGAACTAATTTCTTAACCATAATCTCAAGGTGTACCCTTACAACTTCGGGCTTAGGTCAATGCATGCGCGTCACCAATCGATGCGACGGCGTCTGATTCCGGGTCAGCGTCGCGTGGTTGACCGTTAGGGTTCCAAGGTGTTCCATCATATACCTTCTAGATTGTGAGGAAAGAGACCCGGGTCGGGCAAATCATTTACCTCGAAAACTTTTTGGGCAAACTTGGTGGTCGGAAGCAGCTGGGAGCCTAAACATGGCATGACGGTATTGTCATCAGTATGAGTCTTAACCGGTCAAGGTTAGTTTGAGGAGTCTAGAGGCCCAAATCAATCTAGATGTGAGCTTAGGATACCTGGGAAGTTGAGTGTGCATTTCCCTTTTATCATTCAACCAGCCTAAGTTTGGGCAGTCACCAGGTGGTCGGACAAAAAAAAAAAAAACATGTTTTCATTCATCACACACCTCATTTGTTAATATTCACCAGCATTTGCATATTTACTTGTCGCATCAATTTCAATACTCTCCCTGTTGTCTGGTTAGTTGGATACGGCCCCTTGACCCTATGCGAAGGCTAGGGAAAAGATAGTTGCTCTTTTGGGCAAGGGGTCGAAAACAGATACTACTAACTACTTCCCCTTCATTCTGTGCATACAGGAAAAGGATTATGTCCAAAAGGTGGATGCTGTTGCTGTCGAGTCGAAGCCGAAAGCAGCCGGATTGGCATTCTACTTTGAGAATGGCCATATCTTCCGCGCTGGCTTCGACTCGACAGGGACCTTTGTCCCTCGCTTCCTTGCAGCTCAACATTAAGATATTGTGGATCATTGATTATTTACATTTACTGATGTGCATTCTTGCAGCTGCAGGGAATCCGAAGCAAGTAGGATTGAAGACACAGGAGGCTAATAACTTCGGGCGTATAGACTCTGAGTTCCTCTTTAAACAAAACAATGAGGAGTCTATATTCTCCAAGTTATTAGATTGGCCAATAAATCCCTCCTGTTTGCATTAGGAACTGCATTAGGAATTTGTTTTTTAAAAATTTCAACCCAGCATGCATTTGCATAAGCATTCATCCTCACCCTAGGGGCAATGACCATGATTCATCACTTTGCTTAACCCATCGCTGATCTGTGATTCTGGCAGTTGTGTGTCTGTTAGCCCTTTGAATTGCAAGACCTCTTCCGCTTTTCAGCACGTGTGCTTGAGATCCTCTCACTTGGCGATCCCATGATGCGCCAGGCCACCGCGCGCCCGTTGTGTTGAGAGTTCTTCAAGTCACACTCCTACACCTTTCATGCTCGAGATCCCCTTGGGCCAGATCGCTATATTCTGGTACGCCAAGGCCTCGCGGTTCTAACACCCGAGGGTCCCACAGACTGTGTGTAACGACCCGCCACCCTATAATCGGGGATCCGATTACTAAATGGGTACCGAATCATTAATTTGGGACCAAACCAGGATCTAGTAAGTCTGGGAAATAAATAATAAACTAAGCTAAACATTCACATCGCATTGAATTGAAATGAAGTGCAGGAAATGAAAATTATTACAATGCGACTCGATTGCAGCAAATAATTACATACTCCAGCTGAAAGGAAATAATTAAACATACAGGCCAGAAATAAACAACAACTACATCGGGGCATACCCCGGAACAACTGCCGAAGAAGCACAACACACGGCCGCACACGCCGCTCTAAGTCTGCTGGGAGTCCTCACCTGAAAACCGCAGGGGTGAGTCTCAAGAACAAGACTCAGTAGGGATCCTTCGATCCCCACTGCCCACGCACACACCCACAAGTGTAAAGTACAGCTAACGGTGAAGTAACAAGTGTAGTGGCAGGTACAATTCCTAATTCTCTACGTGAGAATACATGCAATCGCAGTTATAATAATCATGCACATTCTAAACCAGCCGTTAGAAAACCTACAACCGTCATTTCGATAGAACTCGCCGACCGTGCAAACAACGGTGGGGAAAACCTCGACCCGCTGAGACCAAGGAGTAGCCCCTCGGATAGCACGCTTGCTACTCCGGCCCAACTGGCTCAGGTGACTACCCCTTCCCCCAGCATGAGTGACTCTCCGAATGTACCACTCCGACACCGGTATTAGCTGACCCCGGGGTTCACCAGGTGACCCTCTCTCACTAGGCGTCACCCCGCCCACGCCCCCACCGGCGCTGTGCTCACGCCCCCACCAGCACAGGGTGATAAAGTGCTACAATGTCACTCCAGGTCCACAGTAACTGAAAAACCCAACACAGTGCGATCCGGTCACGTGAAAAGCCCGCGATCGCATAACACACATAGAACCATCCGATCATGAGGAATCCATCTCTATCGGATGCACTAAAACATGTGCGAACCATCTATCTAGCAGTATGAACACGTTTTACTGGCATGCATTAGTGAGATTCTGTCTTGAATCGCGTCGACCAAGGTCGACGCTATTCAAGCTCCAAGTACAGGTTTATATAAATCAGTCTTCAGATTCTGGCCTTAAAAGGCGTCGATACCGGCAGTCGCCTTTTAAAAGGCGTCGACATCCCCAGACGCCATTCAACACGAAAATCCGGAATTTCCAAGAGCTTTATTCAGGGGATTTCTGTAGTTAAAATGCGTCATGGACGCCTGACGCCATTCAAAAATGCGTCGTTTACCCATGACGCCATTTTGCCACAGAATCCCCGACCTGGCAGCCTGCCTGTCAGTCGATTCCTGTCTAAAAGGCGTCGTGATGGTCCGACGCCCTTCAAAAAGGCGTCGTCCATGCACGACGTCTTTCAGCCCCAGGAACCAGGAACGCCCTAAACCCGAGGGCTCCCTTTCCAACCCCAAAAATCATTCAAACTGGAGGGGAAACGAAGAGCAAGACAATTCATAGGCAAACACCCCCATAGAGAACCTAAACATGCTCATTCTAACCCCCAAAACCGAAGATCTACCACATGCATATCGAGGAAAACGTGATTTAAACACAAATGCTACGGGGAACGTCACCCTACCCGACACTCGAACTCCACCAAGCTCCACGCCGTTCACCCTTCTCGCCCCACGCCGCCGCCGGTACCGCCGTGGTCGTCCTTGCTCCACCGTGACGTCGGCCGCCGTCCGGAGAGTAGAACGACGCAGTGGAAGTGGAGGTGGTAGTGGTATGAGTTAGGTAGAGGATGGAGTGGAGAGAGAGGCGAAATGGTGGGAGGAAAAGAGGGAGGAGGAGGTGGTCGCCGCCGGTCGCCGGAGGAGGAGGAGAGAGGGAGAGTAGGAGAAAATGAGGGAAAGAAGGAGGGCTCGCGGGGGTAACCAGGAACTGGATAAAATGCTTCGACATCCACGGACGCCTATCAGGTGACAAGACGGCTGCTCTGACAAGATTCTGAAACGCGTCGTCCTACGCAGACGCCATTAAGACAACTTGTCAGGGCCGTACTCTGACACACCCAGAGTCGCAGTCTGAAAGGCGTCGTCCTTTGCAGACGCCGTTCAGACGACCTGACAGGGCCGTACCCACGCGGCCCAAGGCCAACCCCCGCGGCACCCACGTGGCAGCACCTGAAATGCGTCTGCCAAGGTGGACGCCGTTTAAAACGCGTCGCCAGGTCCTGACGCGATTCAACTCAGAACTACCGCCCCCCCACAAAGGTTAGAACAACAGGGTCTGACCCGAAACCCGGATCCGAAAGTCTCGTTCCATACACTGTGATTCTCTAGTACTGAACTTTGTTCCTTTTCTTAAGCCACTCTTGCAACTCGAATGGATAGCTTTCATGCATTTGCCGCATTCGCATATCATCTTTGGATATAGTTCATTCATTTTTCGGGTTGTCCAAAATCAGTCTCGATTTCCGGAACACCTATTTATCATTCCGTTCCACTCCACTGCAAAATAGGTGTCCCGGATGGGCATTTGTAGACACCGATTTTGGACCACCCTTTTTGGTCATGAACCCAATCCATCATTAGCCCGTCATCACCAAAATCCCCTCATCTCAGCCATCTCAGCCCACTACCAGCTAGGCCCATTAACCAAATCCCGACTCTAGCCACCTTTTCGTGGAAAGCCACCCCTTGCCTTCCACCACCTTCGAAGGTCAGCCACCTTGCCTACCACCCTTTTGGCCACCCTTTTTCATCTTTTCGTGGAAGGCCAGCCACCTTGCCTTCCACCGCCTTCGAAGGCCACCCCCCGCCTTCTATCCCCTTCGTAGGCCAGCCACCTTGCATTCCACCCTTTTGGCCACCCTTTTTCACCTTTTCGTGGAAGGCCAGCCCCCTTGCCTTCCATCGCCTTCGAAGGCCACCCCCCGCCTTCTACCCCCTTCGAAGGCCAGCCACCTCGCCTTCCACCTTTTTAGCCACCTTTTTCACTTTTTACCACCTTTTCGTGGAAGGCTAGCCCCCTTGCCTTCCACCTCCTTCGAAGGCCACCCCTTGCCTTCCGCCTCCTTCGAAGGCCACCCCTCGCCTTTCACTCCCTTCGAAGGCCAGTCGGGCCGCCTTCTACCACAAGAATGGAAGGCATGTCACCTGGCCGTCCACTCCTTAACCACCCCCTTGACTCCGTCTTCCCCACGATCTCCTCTACTCGCCGCCCTCGTCCCCCACTACTCCGACCACTCCCCACTCCGGCGACTACCGCGCGCACCACCTCCGACCCTTGACCACTTCCTATTGGCTGAAGGTTGATTTACGGGGATTTACACCCCTATTTTCTCCTACTTTTTCCTTCATCTATTTAAACCCCCCAGGTTCCCTCGAGCAAGGGGGTCAGAGGGGTTGGAAGGGGATTAAGAAGGAGTTTCTTCCTCGGAGCGGGTCGGCTTTGAGGAGTCGAGCGGGCAAAGAGTCAGAAAGCTGTTTCAGGAGGAACGTCACTCCAAATGGGCTTGTCTTCTTAACCCTCTTTTACTTTTCACCTTTTTAACTTCATTGCATTTCCAATTTCCATCCATGCCGTAACATCCTCCCTCTTTCACTCTCTTTTACCTTCAACACATCATTTCACTCTTCACACACGAGCACTTATCTGCATGCATACATCCTACAATGACTTAGCAATCCCTATTTACCCCCAGAGGTTCCAAACAAAAATCGGGAGGTGGGTGGCCATAACATATGGTCACCTTCCCTCCCAAACACCCATCCGGTGCGTCTCCCTCTAATTTTAGTTAATTTTTATGTTTGCATGAACGGATCCTACCTGTCACAGTTCTAATTGGGTTATTGTCTTTTCTTTGTCTGTCTTTTCTTTTCAGGGATCCTTACCACATTCACGCGTGCAGAGTACCGGGCTCTCCTCCTCTGGCTGGCCGGAGGAAGAGAAGGAGGAACCAGCATCCCCCGCTCCCACAAAACGCGCGATCACCTTCTACACTCCTGCGGAGCACAAGGACCGAAAGGTAATGCTCATGGCGATCACATCCTAATTTCTAACCCCCTTTAAATCGCCACAGTGCTAAGACGACCGGAGAGGAACACTCGCCCGAAGCCCGCAGCCGCGGCGGGGGACGTTCTGGGTGCCTACAATGACCGGAGACCCGATCACTAAATGGATGTCGGCCCATTAACTACGGGTTCACACCCGGATCTCACACAACACATCTAGAGGAGTAAGCGTTAAACAAGACTAAATATATCAATCTCACGGACTACAAAGATATAACAAGTGCGCAGGAAGGAAGATAACAATGTCCGTATATAGTCCAACAATAATTACATGGTCCAACAAATTAAATAAGTACAAGCAGAAGTAAAGTACAACAACATCGGGGTATACCCCGGAACTGAGATAGCTGCTGGTCCGCACACCGAGAAGACGCCACACACCGCCACACACCACGAGGTCCACACCTGAAACCGCAGGGAGTGAGCCACACCAGAATCGGGCTCAGTAGGGATCATCCGATCCCTTGCCTCCCACTCACACACCCACAAGTGCAACAATACGGATATATGGCGATTAAATAAAGCAGTAAACATAGCACCCAAATCTGATATGAAACATACGCATAAGCAGTGTAGCAGGAACAATTCTAAGTAACCCGAAGAACCCAACACAAAGTCACGTCTCACAGCCAAAGTCCACAAAGCGACTGAACCACACTGTCGACCGAAGTCAAACGTCGCCTCACAACACTACCACCACTATTCACGCCTGTCCGCCCCTACAGTGTTCCGGGGCACTGTAGGGTGAGGCAGTGAGTCAAACTAGGACTAGCTGGGACCAGTGTACCACCACTGCCCAGCTACGTGTGCACACAAGCAGTCTAGACTACTATCCTACCGACCGGATTTCCTCCACGCCAGGCCTCGGCGCTTCAGGAGGGCCCTGGGGACCGGCGAACCCCCGTCAAGCCGAAGCTACAGGAACTACCCACAACCCTAACCTCCCGGGCTACGTCAGGCCAAAGGGCGAAGGGTACCACTCGTAACCTTAATCAAAGGTCACATCAGGCCCAGTGGCTACAGGGGTAAAACAACTCCAACAGTACCACAACCAACTCCACAGCAAGAAACGCGCCGGAAGCTGCCACGACAAATAGGGAAAACCCCGACCCGCTGAGACCAAACAGCAACCCCTCGGATAGCACACCGGCTACTCCGTCCCGACGGGCTCAAGGTGGTCCTGCTTCCCTCAGCCAATGGTAAAACACAACATGTACCCCTCCTACCACCGGTACGGCACAATGCCTCACAGACACCATGGCCCTTCCCCATCGGCCCAAGGTGACATACGTAAACCACAGTTATTCCGATTCCATATTCGCATAAGCACACACACACATATAACATGATTCCATTCGCGCAGAAGTCCTCAGTCTCAGTGTACAACTTAAAGCATGCATTTGAACCATCCAATCGTAAAACATGTGTTAAATAACAGGAGTTAAGTAGTTCTGTCTTGAATCGCGTCGACCGAGGTCGACGCCATTCAAGCCCCTCAAACAGGTTCATTTAAAACAGATTATGCCTTAAAACATGTCCACCTGGGAAGCCGCCCTTTTAAAACGCGTCAGAACCCACAAACGCCATTCACCCTAGAATTCCAGATTTGCAGAAGCCTTAGTCGGGGTGATTTCCTACCTAAAAGGCGTCATGATGGTCCGACGTCCTTCTAAAAGGCGTCGTCCATACATGACGTCTTTTAGCGCCAGAACCCCGTACAACGAAACCTCGAACAGAGAGGTTTCTGCCCTAAAAGGCGTTGTACTGCCCTTACGTCCTTCTAAAAGGCGTCGACCAGGCACGACGCCGTTCAGCGCCAGAAACCTGGTTCCCTGGTTCGATCCGAGGGTCTCTCCCTTAACCCCAAACACCCCGAAAATGCCAAAAACAAAAGGGGGAGAAACGGGAAATCAAACTACCACAAGCATGCTACAATTCCACAATCCCGAACACAGCCATTTTCGCAAGAAAACCCCCCTAAACCTGCTCATTCTAACCCAAAACACATCATACCACGCCAAGGAAACCATAAACAAGATAATCACGATTCATGCAAGGTTTGTCCCCCTACCGGTTCTTGAACTCCACCAAGCTCCGTGCCGCCGACCCGCCGCACCGCAGACCGCCGCCGGTACCCCCGAGGACGCCGCCACTCCGCCGGGACGTCGGCCGCCGCCCGGAGAATAGAACGCCGCGAAGGAAGTGGTGGTGGTAGAGGTGAGAGGTAGGGAGGTGTTGGAGGGATGGAAGAGGAAGGGAAAGGGGAAAAGAGGGTCGGAGAGGGCGGAGAGGACGAAGAGAGAGAGGGTGGAGGCGAAGAATGAGGGAAAGAAGGGGAGGCTCGCGGGGTCAATCTGAATCTGGCTAAAATGCGTCGATCGAGACAGACGCCAATCAGTTTGACAGGACAGGCCGTACTGACAGCGCTCTGAAACGCGTCGCTCACCACGGACGCCGTTCAGACGACAGGACAGGCCGTACTGACAACGCTCTGGCGCCGCACACTGACACCGCAGGGGTCGCAGTCTGAATCGCGTCGTCCATCATGGACGCCGTTCAGACGACGAGACAGGGGCCGTACTCTCGCAGCCCGAAACCCGCCCACGTGGTGCACACGTGGCACAACAGCAACAGACTTGAATGGCGTCCACACGGACAGACGCCTTTTGAAAGGCGTCGATCAGTGCCAACGTCATTTAGTCAGAATTCTCAAGACCCCCCTCAAGGTCCAAACCAGGGGATCCGGCCCGAACCCGACCCGAATACAAACCCGAAACCTCAGTCCTTACAGAAAAGTTCTCTTATATCTTATGGGATCATGAGGTAGTGTTTGGTGTCGTTCATGGTCAGAAGGTCAAGTGTATTTATCATCGGATGATAAACCACTTATTTATTGAATTAATTATTTAACATATGATGATTAAATAATAATTAATAAATACTAAACTTCAGAATTAGTTCTAAGTTTAGTGGACCTAAAACCATACTGATATATGGACCTAGAGGATCACACACATAAGAGTTCTCGTAAGACGGTGAGAGATGTTAAATATTATATTTATCTGGGTTTTTGTGAAAAGCCGCAAGATAAACATGAATATTTAAATGGAGAATTATCCAAGATCAAGCTCTTGGATAATCATGAGAATTAATCATTGGCCTTATCTATAAATGTTATAAAAGGAGGCCAAGGGGTGGGTGGTGAAAACACACGTACAATAAACCTTTGGAGTTTTCTTTCTCCTCTCTCTCTCTCTCTCTCTCTCTCTTGAAGAAAGATAGATCCCTCTCTCTTCTCAATTGCATGGTGGATTTGAGATCGGGTTGAAGTACTCAAGCCGAGGAGAAAATTGCGTCTGCGTCGGGAGCTCGTGTGGATATCTCTGGATATCGTACGCGTGCGCAATTATCGAAACAGTTCAATCCACGGGAGATTTGAAACCCCACGAAGGTGAAGAACGGTTCTTCCCATATATTTAATTTAGTCCGTTTTTCGATCCCAGCAGCCCGATACCGGAATTGTTTTATTTCCGCTGCGTTCTTCCGATTCTTTATAGTGGTATCAGAGCCAGATTGCTGGTTCGATCGTAAAATGGCATCATTTTGAGTGATAATTTCTCGTTATGCGTAAAGAACTTGTATTGTACACGTTCTTGGGTTATATTAAAAGAGGTATTTAAGTATAGCTTGATAGTGGGAATTGTTCCCGGGTTTGGGGATTGTTTTGCATAAATGTTGCACAGTTTAATAACATCTAAAAGGGAAGGCGTATCTCCATGGTTTATTAAGCATAGCTAACTTGAGAATTCCGGTGGAAGCCTGGGGGTTTTGGATCTGCCTTTGGGGATAATCCTGCTAGTTAGGGATGCAAGTTTTATTTTAACCTACCCGCAGGCTAGGAAAAGAAACTGTGTAAACCGGATTTTTTTGGGAAGCCGCAGGGAAAGTCCCTGGCTTCTAGCCGTTGTCTAGTATGACCAGAGAAGTCTCCATTGATAACCAGGGCTTCCCTAGATCACTGTGGCGGCCGACGGCCTCCCTTTCTCTTTCCGAAGGCATGCGAACTAGGCCACGTTTAGAACCAGCCATGCGTGGATTTCTCAACGCATGCGGGGAGAAACGGACGTCTGGCAACATCCACCAGTGCCGTAGGCTCTGTCCGGAGCCTCGTCGCCGCCTGCCACAGCCGGCAGCGCCCTCCCCCCGCTAGGAGGTCCGCAAACCAGGCCATGCATAAACACAACGGCATGCATGGGGCATTTGGCGATGTCCGGAGACCCCACCGGCATCACCAACGACGTCCGCCGGTGTCCACCGGCGCAGTGAGGGCCGGCCGGAGCCCCACCGCTCATCGCGGCTGGGTCGGCGGCGGCCTCCACTTGCCAGCCGGGTCGAACTACCCCCCCCGCCTCTAACCCTAACGGGCCACGGGGAAGGTCGGCGCGTGGGCCAGTGGGCCGGCCCGCCCGGACCCACACGATCCACGCGAGATCGGGACCGAGTCTAGACCCAGCACCACCCAACTGACCCGTTTAGGCTATTTAACCCCCTTTTTAGCCCTTTTTAAATTGTTTAAAAACCCATTTTATAGTTTTAAAATTTTTTAAACTATAATTATTTTAATTAATAGATTATTAAATTGTTTAATTAACTATTAGTTAAATTTAGTAGGTTTTTAATTATAAGGTATTTTGTTAATTATTGAAAACTATTTTAAATTATTAACTTGATTCCCTATTTATCTTATTAAGTTGAGAATTAGATTCTTAAACTTAATTCTTTTTGCATAACCTGAAATATTTAAATTGTTCAAATTGTTTAAGTATAAGACCTGTTAACTAAATGATTTAGTTAATTTAATTATCAATGATGTTTTGAATATTATTGATATGCTTGAAATAAATGTTATTTCTAAAACCTAATGGTATTATATTTTATTTTGATAAAAATTAATACCAACAATAATTATCTGATAATTATTTGATGCATTTGATTTATTGTGTTGAATGATGGGATGATCATGGACTTAGGTTAATCATGTGATGGTTATTATGGTTGAATGTGATGCATGTTTTATTTGGTCTTTTTAAATAGGACCTACGTGTCCTCCTCTCTCTTAATCCAAATGTACATTCTATCTCCCTCAAAGTTTGTACTCCCCTTGATAAGATCAAGGTTTCAAATCATTTAATGTACATTAGTGGACCTGCGAGTCGTATATTCATGTAATTTTTGCAGATTAAGTTATTGAGGAAGGGATCTTCTGAAGATATCTCTGGAGAGCGGACTCACATCAAATGGAACCTGTATTGCGGGATTCACCGTAAGATCTCATTATGGATCATCGTTTGGCTCCGATGAATCCATAATAGAATTAGTAGTCCATGATCATCCTATTTTAAATTTATGCTTATATGTGATATTTGTGGAATGTGCTATTAGATAGATATTTCATTAAAGTATACATGACACTTCAAATCTAAATATTATTCATAGCATTATTTTATAAAATTAACTCAAATATCCTCTTTTTCAAAATTTAAGTTGTAACGTGAGATATTTAGAATAATCCACGTAACTCATCATCATTATAGATCTTAGATTAATTTTTATTTCAAATGGATTTGTTGTGCTACCACAAGGTCTATTTGATTTCGTAATTAATCACGATCTATAACATATGATATCTTATTAGATAGGTGGACAAATAGTATAGTTTTGTTGTGCTACCACAAGAATTGCGCCACGAATTCATGCTATCTTCATAATGATGGATTAACTTAAGTAAATCATTTGATTTGTTATGCTACCATAAGATCAAACTGATTTAAGGGTTTAACCTGATCGAAAATTGCAATTGTTGCGATTGTCAAGAGTTGGTTGCCTAAATATTGTGATTGTTGTGCTATCACAAGATCAAATGCATAATATCCAAAGGATTCTAATCTACACTAGGAGATAACCAGAATCTCCCGTTCTGTACAATAGAGGGTCGTACAGATAGCCAAAAAATAGTAGGAGCAAAATCTAGATTAAAAGTCCCAAATCTGATTTAACTGAACTATCTGCTCATTATCGTAAAATTTCTTTGTAGGTCACTATGTCGTCACCTAATCCTCTTCATAGCATACTCGATGCTAATAAACTCACGGGACCAAATTATATTGATTGGCTCCGCAACCTAAAGATTGTCCTCAGGTGTGAGAAAGTTGTTTATGTCTTAGATCAGCTTGATCCAGAATAGCGTGGTGAAAATACCAATGAAGATGAACTGATTATTTACGAAAATTGGAAGGAGGACTCTATTAAAGTCCAATGTTATATGTTGGGTTCTATGTCTAATGAACTACAAAGACAACATGATAATATGGAAGCAAAGGTCATTCTGAATCACCTACAAGAGTTGTTTGGTGAACAGTCCAGAACAGAAATGTATGATATATCAAAGAAAATGTTTAGGACTAGAATGACTGATGGCACATCTGTGCAAACACATGTGCTTAAAATGATAGAGTGGATAGAAAGGCTCTCGGTGCTTGGTTTTGTTATGAACAATGACTTTAGCATCGATTTAATCCTTCAATCCTTATCTGATTCTTTTTCACAGTTTATCATTAACTTCAATATGAATAAAATTGAGGTTACACTAGCAGAGCTGCTCAACATGTTGAAGACAACTGAGGGGACTATCCAGAAGGATAAGCCACATGTTATGCTTGTTGGTAAGACCAATAAGAAAAGGAAAGCTAGACAGACCTTTAAGAAAGGAAAGTCCAAAAAACCAGTGAAAAGCAAACTAGCTGTTCAAAAGGACAACGCAAAAGTCAATGATAAAGGTTAGTGTTTTTACTGCCATAAAGGACACTGGAAAAAAAATTGCAAGATTTATCTAACAGAAAAAGCAAAGAAGAAGCTTGGTGAAGCTTCAGGTATACTCATGATTGATCTTAACTTGTCTTATAGAGAATCTATATCTTAGGTATTAGATACTGAATGTGTTTCTCATATCTGCAATAACTTGCAGGTGCTAACAAGTAGAAGAAGATTGAATCACGGGGACATGGATCTGAGACTTGGAAATGGAGCAAAGGTTGCTGCAATAGCTGTGGGGACAGCAAGACTCAAGATGCTATTAGGAGACATGTTGGAACTTAAAGATTGTTATTATGTTCCAACTATTATTAGGAATATCATTTCTATTTCTTGTTTAGACAAAGAAGGATATTCTATGAAACTAGACAATAATAGTTGTTCTATTTATCTAAGAGACAAATTGTTTACTTCTGGATATTTATTAAATAGTTTGTATTTACTTGATATTGCATATGATGTATGTCTAGTAAATAAGTCTCTTGAATGAATAGATAAAGATGTGAATAAATCATACTTATGACATTGTAAGCTCGGTCATATAAAGGAAAACAGGATCATTAAGTTGCAAAAGAATGAAGATCTTTATCCATTTGATTATGAATCATTTGCAACTTGTGAAGCTTGTCTCATGGAAAAAATGACTATAGCTTCATTTTCAAGACATAAAGAAAGAGTTAAAGAATTATTGGAACTAATACATAGTGATGTATGTGGTCTAATGTCCACTCATAATATGGATGGTTACTCATACTTCGTTTCATTTACAGATGATTTCTCAAGATATGGTTGCATATATTAAGTGAAATATAAGTCAGAAGTCTTTAAAAATTTTAAAGAATTTAAAAATGAAGTTGTGAACCAAATTGGAAAGAGTATCAAGACCCTTCGATCTGATCGAGGAGGTGAATACTTAAGTACATAATTCACACAATGTCTAAAGAATAATGGTATTCTGTCTTGATGGATTCCTCCCTATACACCACAATTAAATGGTGTATCGGAAAGGAGAAATCGTACTCGATTAGATATGGTATGATCAATGATCAGTTATGCTAAAATTTCAATTTCTTAATGGGGATATGCACTACTATCTACTGTATATCTATTAAACAAAGTTCCTAATAAGTCAGTATCTTCCACCGCATATGAGATATGGAAAGGGAAGAAGTCAGATTTTAAGCATGTTAGAATTGGGGTTATCTTAAATATGTCAAAAGATATGATCTAGATAAACTGGATTTCATGACAGAAAAATATAGGTTTGTGGGATATCCAAAAGAGACTTTTGGATATTATTTCTATCAGCCCAGCGATCAAAGGATGTTTGTCACAAAAAGAATTGTCTTCTTAGAGAAAGAATATCTTTTAAAAGAAGACAATGGGAGCAAGATAGAACTAGAAGAAATTTCATACTCAGAAATCAATGATGGCTCATATGATGAGCCATTGACTCAAGAACTTGTTCAAGATAATATACAAGAAATTCGCAGATCTGGTAGAGTGCCTAAGCAGCCTGAAAGATATGTTTGACATATCGATGACGGCGAACCAATAGTGCACTTAAATGAGGATGATGATCCTCAAACCTACCAACATGACATGAATAGCCAAGAATTAGAGAAATGGCAAGAGGCAATGAAATCAAAAATTCAGTCTATGTATGTCAACCAAGTTTGGGACTTGATTAATCTGCCAGAAGGTATAATATCTATTGGCAGTAAATGGATCTTTAAAAGAAAGATAGGGGCAGATGGACATATTGACACTTACAAGGCAAGACTGGTAGCGAAAGGGTATCGTCAAAGACAAGGCATTGACTATGACGAAATTTTTTTCCCAGTTGCCATGGTTAAGTCAATTAGAATACTTCTTTTCGTTGCTGCATTCTATGATTATGAAATATGGCAAATGGATGTGAAAATACTGTTCCTTAACGGGAACCTTCAGGAAGAGGTGTATATGATACAACCTGAAGGATTCACTTCCAAAGAGCATCCAAGTAAAGTATACAGGCTGCAAAGATCCATTTATAGATTAAAGTAGACATCTTGAACTTGGAACTTAAGATTTGATGAAGCAATCAAATCTTATGACTTCATTAAGAATGAAGATGAACCTTGTGTATATAAAAGGACCAGTGGGAGTGCGGTTACCTTTTTAGTACTTTACGTTAATGACATTCTACTCATTGAGAATGATGTAGGAATGTTGTCATCAGTAATGATTTGGTTATCCAAAAACTTCTCAATGAAGGATTTGGGAGAGGCATCCTATATTATGGGAATAAGGATCTATAGAAATAGATCCAAAATGATACTTGGATTATCCCAATCCATGTACATAGACACCATAGTCAAAAGGTTTGGCATGAAAAATTCTAAGAGAGGTCTCATTCCGATGAAACATGGAATTTATCTCTCTAAAGGGATGTCTCCCAAGACACCTAAGGAGAAAGCATACATGGATAAAGTTCCTTATGTTTCAGCAATAGGATCTATCATGTATGCAATGCTATGTACTAGGCTTGATGAGGTACATCCACTAAGTATCACTTATCAGACTGATCTAGGTGAGGAACACTGGAAGGTAGTGAAATGTATCCTTAGATACTTGAGAAGGACTAAGGATCTATTTCTCGTTTATAGAGGAAACGACTTGGAACTTCGTGGGTTTACTGACTCGAGCTTCCAGTCGGATATGGATGACAGCAAATCCATGTCTGGATTTGTGTTTATGCTAAATGGAGGTGCAGTGAGTTGGAAAATTTCCAAAAAAGAAACAACTGTAGATTCAACGACTGAAGCAGAATACATTGCTGCAGCTGAAGCGGTTAAGGAGGCAGTTTGGATGAAGAAGTTCACCTCTGCACTTGGAGTAGTCCCAAGCATTTCAGATCATGTTCCATTATTGTATGACAACAATGGGGCAATAGCGCAAGCAAAGTAGCCAAGATTGCATCAGAAGTCAAATCACATTTTGAGACGATTTCATCTGATTCGTGAGATTATTGCCAGAGGAGATATAGTGGTTGAGAAAGTCTCATCCGAAGATAATGTAGTATATCCCTTGATTAAGCCATTGTCTCAAAACAATTTAGAACGTCACTTTAAGTCTATGGGACTTATATATATATAGGTGATTGGCTGTAGTCCAAGTGGGAGAATGATAGAATTGGGTGGCCTCAAAGCCAATCATTGTACATTCTAGGTCGAAATATTAATAAAGGTAGTCATTTCATTATATATAGTTCTCACAACTTAACTATTGTAATGAAGGTCTGTAGACAAATGTATGGGATATTGAATCATGATGAGATCATGATAGTGAGATCAATATTCTTAATCACTTGTCTTAAATAGTTCTCGATCATAGGATATTTGAATTGGACATTAAAATATCTGATAAGAATGACATAGTTTATTTCTGCTCATGTGATGAAGGTGAATGATCTTACATTCACTCGTGTGGTGACACTAAGACAAACTTGTGGGTGCACATTAGAGAATGAGCTCACTGAACAGATCCAAATAAGAATTCCTAGATGGCCATTATACCTAATAGTCAACCAGGGAATTCAATCGTTACAGTAGCGCAGTTGGTCTATTGACCTGAGTCACCAATAATACCTTGCATGTAGACCATTGTGACTTGATTCTTTGGCTTGTGGAATTTAACTATTAAGTCCACGATAGTCAGTCTCTCAGACACAGGCGAAAGCTTGCGAAGGTAATTGAGTGAACAACAGGGGATCACTTGTTAGTTTAGGTGGCCTACAAGCCAATCTAACAATGTAAATCTCGTTCATTTATTAATATAATGGCATAATATTCATTATGTGTAAATCCCATTAATTATCGTTTCATAATGAAGTCCGTGAATATGTGCTATCGTGATCAGATTATGATGAGATCATACTAATGAGACTGATCACTTAAACACACATATTCTTAATTGTTCCTAATCAGAGGATATCCGGTTAGACTAGTACAGATTACTCCTACTCATATGATGAGGGTGACTGATCTCATAAGTCACTTGCGTGGAGACACTAAGGCGAATCTGTAGGTGCTCATTGGAGAATGAGTTCACTGAACTGATCCGACTGAATCGCTGGATGGTATTGTTCCTCACTGTCAACCAGCTTGATTCTATTGTCGCAGTTGCGTGGATGGTCTTCGGACCTGAGACACCAAGGACACCTTGGCGGTGGACTTCTGTGCTTTGACCTTGGTTTACGAATCTCTAGCCACGTGATTCTAATACGCCAAGGATTGGGTACAGCGGAATACCGTCGAAGGGAATTATGTGTCAATAAGGAATCATTCGCTCTCGGTACTTAGAGAGAGAATGCTCTAGGAAGGATGCGCAAAAGTCCCTGGCCGGGGCGGACGATAATATCGAGAAAGTAGTTTTCCGATATTCATTAGCGGCATCCAATCCAAGTGAGTCGACCGGTTAGGGTTTGACAGCTCGCCATACCCTGAGTTGACTCGAGAGCACTGTACGAATGAAGGATTATATACACGCGGTAACTGTCGGCGGAAAGGTTCCAAGAGTGGGTTACTTAACCCCAAATATCTTCCGGGTTCACGCGGTGTTGCTTGGCACCCAACGTGATCGGACGCTCGGTCGAATTTGATGTGCGACATCAATTCGATTGATTAATTGATTAATAAAGGGTTATTAATTCATTAATAAAGCCAGTGAGGAGTCACTGGGCTTGTTTGGCCATTAAGTGGACTGGTACTTGGGCCTAGAGGGTCACACGCACATGATTCTCAAGGAGATGGATAAATAGGTGGGTTTTATATAAACCGGGGGTTTTTGTGAAAAACCGCGCGGTTAGTATAAAACATAGCGAACGGGCTGAGCAGGCCAAGCTACTGCTAACCCTAGCCGCCCCTCCTCAGTTTCTGTCTTTCTCTGATGCCCAGGCAGATCTAGATCTGCTCCGCCACTTCTCCGAATCCCCTTCGACGGGAAATCGTCCGCGCGTTGCGGCGATCATTGCGGCGACCGGCGGAGGCTTCGTGGGCTGCGAAGAACGAGGAACTCGAGGATATCTGTCGCGGGGAGGATCGCGTGGACTTCGCTAGAGGCCGGGCGCTTGCACGGCTTGCGGTGTCGCACCGACGGAACCGAACGGTTGCGGATTCGAATCCGCACACGGTGAGAACTTCGATAATCCGATTATTATATTTTAGATTTCGAAACGGGAACGGATCGCTGTAAATAATTTGTTTTTCCGCTGCGTGAGCGATCCGGAGAAACCGAAAAAACCCAACAGTGGTATCAGAGCCAGGTTCCACTGTTTCTCGTCCCGTTTCGGTCTCCGAAATTAATTTTTCTATGCTATATTCCATGCATTGGTTCGATTTTATTGCTGGATCTATGTTCATATGGTGAACACTGATTATTAAAAATAATTAGATTATTTTTAATGCAATTTTTCGAATTTATTTTGGGGGTTTTTCGTGTTCTTCGTGAGACGAAGAACGGCGAGTTTACGGCGACTTCAATCGGCCTCCCAAGCGTTGGGATGGCCGGCCGAGACTCCGGATCCATAGAGGATAGTCACCTCTATCCATCGGTCACCAAGACCGCCGCCGGAGTGGCCTTGGAGGGCTATTAATTTAAGCCCTAAAATGGTTTTTAAACCCTGCGAAAACCAGGTTTTTTGGGGATTTTTGGGGCTTGGCCGGCTCCTTTCGGGGCCTCACCGGCGGCCCTGCCGGCGCTGGGCATGTCGCCGGCACCGGGGCATCGCCGGCCGGGGCCGGGCAGGGTCGGGAGCGGCCGCCGGCGCCGCTTGCAACCCTAGCCGCCACCGGTTTGGGTTTCTGCAACTGTTTCGATTAGGAAGACAAGCGGTTCCGAGCCGGTCCAACTGGTTGGACCGGCCCACCAGGGCGCCCAGACCGGGTCTGGCAAACCCCAACCCCCCCTGTGAGCCAAGATGGCTCTGGCTGAGCCAGGTAGGACCTGGCTCCGACCCTAGGCGAGCCTAGGCTCGAACCCAGGCTCGAACCAGATGCCAGTTGAACCAGGATGGCTGGGCCATTTTCTGGTTTTCTTTCCAAACCCCTATTTAAACCCCATATTGCCCAATTAAATAATAATTGGATTTTAATTTTGAAATTCATAAGATGTTTTGAAACTAAAATTATTTTTTAATTTTATTTAATCAGGGCATAATGATTATTGAATCATTAAGGATTAACTTTTAGTTATTAATTTATTAATGTTAATTAAAAGTTTAATTGTTAAACTAATAATTAATATTAATTAAACTAATTTAAGGGTTAAATTAGTTATTAATAATTATTAATCTAACAGTTAGATTATTAATTATTATTTCAACTAATTGTTAATTAATTATTTAAGTTAATTGTTAATTTAATTGTTAAATTAATAATGGACTTAAATGACTAATTTAAGTGTTAAATTAGAAGTCTTTAAATATTATTGTTAGTTATTAATTTAAGGGTTAAATTAATGATTAACATTAATCTTCTAATCTAATAGTTAGATTAGTAATTATTAATTAATTAAAGTTAATTATTAATTTAAGTGTTAAGTTAATAATTGATTTTAAATTAACTAATCTAAGAGTTAGATTAGTAGTTAATTAATAATTATATTTAATTAATAATTTAAGTGTTAAATTATCAATTAACTTAGTTGGATTAATCTAAGAGTTAGATTAGTCTTTAAATAGTCTAATTGTTAGATTATTAATGGGGTTTAATCTAAGTGTTAGATTATTAGAAATGTTCTAATTTGCATGGAATAATCTGGAATTATTAATTCGGAGTGTGTGCGCATGTGATGTGTGTTTATTGCTTTTAAATTTGATTTAACTGCATGATTAAGATAATAAATGAGTTTTTCGAAATTCAAATGCCAATTTTGATTGGATCCCAGCTTTTTGAAAGCCAAAACTTATCTATTTTTGAAAACTCATTTGTTTTAGCCATGTGATGCGCTGAATCATGTGTGGAATGTTTAAAACACACCGTGGTCATGGATATGCATTTAATTTATTATTCATGTGATGAATGGATTGTGTGGATCGTAGATGTATGTTTGATTATTAATTGTTAATAAATAGAGGTCTGCGCACCTCTCTCTCTCATATTCCGATGTATTTCTACCTCCCTCTCTCCCTTGTACTCGCCATAAGGCCTTCTTCAATTTACTTATGAATTCTATAATTTAAATGTAATATGATCGAGGCAACCGAGGATGGAGCGAGGACGATCCACAGCTGCAACCAGGAAGGCGAAAAGATGGAGATCTCTTGCCTATGTGATTGCAGGATATCTAATGTAAATGTTATGATTAGATTGTGTGTGCGTTTGACTGTTGGCTCCAGTCAAACCCACTATGCTATCCATGACCACACTAATGACATGTATGAGATGCATTGTTGTTCTTTTGATTATGAATCAAAGCAGGTTATAGTATTTAGTAAATATATACGATATATTAATATACTATCACCTAGGAGAGACCAAGATAAAAAGTTATCTAAATACCCTCAGATAAACTCTAAGCCGTAACGCGAGTAGTTAAGAACTTACCGTGTGGTCCACCATCATTATAGTCATAGGATTCGAATCACTTTAGGCAGGTTTGTTGTGCTATCCACAAGGCCTGCTTAACTGGGAGGAGAAACTGTGGCTATGGCATTAGATGCCTATAGATCGGGGTAGAGGAACCATGTAGCTTTGTTGTGCTATCCACAAGGGCTGCATGCAAATCTATACTCGTCGCGTAATGATGGTTAGCTTAGACCAGGATTAATGGTTTGTTGTGCTATCCACAAGGCCATTAAATCTCTGGGGACCGAAGCTATGATCAGATATTGCAAGGAGTTGCAAGTCCCATGAGTTGGGTGCTCTCTGATTGTATTACAGTTTGTTGTGCTATCCACAAGGCTGTAGTGCAAGTCATTGAGATTCTGATCCCCACAAGGAGATTGTCAGCGTCTCCCGTTCTGTATAACTGAGGGTTATACAGACCGTCGAAAATTAGTGGGAGTTATACTTGATGCCCTTTTGACTTACCTGATCTACTCGGATTGGTTCAGAAACCTGAAGGATGTCTTCAGATCTGAGCACATTGACTTTGTCCCTGGAGCTTATCCTCCTGCTGAATCGGCATTGGATGCCCCTGAAGCAGAGATGACAGCTAACGATAATGGATCGAAGGACAAGGGCAAAAGAGTAGTGAAGGGTGACTGCTTCTACTATAAGCAGTATGGTCACTGGAAGAGGAACTGCAAGGAGTTCCTTAACGACAAAGCTCATGGAAGAATGAAGCTATCTGAAGCTTCAGATATCTATATGATAGATATCAACTTGTCAGTTAGAGATTCCACATCTTGGGTATTGGATACCGGATGTGCTTCTCATATCTGCCATGATGTGCAGATGCTGACAAGTAAGCGCAAGCTGAGACAAGGTGAGGTGGAATTGAGGCTAGGAAACGGCGCAAAAGTTGCGGCGATCGCTGTTGGGACAGCAAACCTCAGACTTCCATCGGGAGACACCTTACTATTAGAAGATTGTTATTATGTTCCTAGCATAATAAAGAACATCATATCAATATCTTGTTTGGACAAGATAGGATATAGGTTGACTATTGAGAATAGAAGTTGTTCGATTTATTATAGTAATAAATCAATAGCTTCAGCATCTTTAGTCAACGGTCTATATCTATTAGATGTTTCTTATTACAATCTTCAGATTGATAATGCTCTTAAAAAGAACAAGAATTGTGTGAACCAGGCCTACATGTGGCATTGTAGACTTTGGCACATTGACGAAAGCAGGTTGCAAAAGTTGCACAAGCATGGTTACTTAACAACATTCGATTATGAATCGTTTGCAACATGTGAATCCTGCCTTATGGGAAAGATGGCAAAATCTCCATTTAGTGGACATGGAGAACGTGCCAAGGACATTATGGAACTAATACATTCGGATGTATGTGGTCCAATGTCCACCCAAGCCAAAGGTGGCTTTTCTTACTTCATCACGTTCACCGATGACTTCTCAAGATTCGGCTATGTGTACTTAATGAAGTACAAGTCGGAAGCATTTGAGAAGTTCAAGGAGTTCTAGAATGAGGTGGAGAAGCAGTTAGGAAAGAGTATTAAAGTTCTTCGATCAGATCGAGGAGGAGAATACTTGAGTACTAATTTCACACAATTCTTAAAGGATAATGGTATTCTTTCTCATCTGACCCCTCCATATACACCACAGATGAATGGTGTATCCGAAAGGAGGAATCGCACCTTGTTGGACATGGTGCGATCCATGATGAGCTTTTCAGGATTACCAGTGTCCCTCTGGGGGTAAGCTCTAGAATCAGCAGCATACCTACTGAACAGAGTACCCAACTAGTCTGTGGCCTCTACTCCATATGAGATATGGAAAGGCAGGAAACCAGAATTTAAACATGTTAAAGTCTGGGGTTGTCCTGCTCATGTAAAAAGGCATGATCCAGACAAGCTGGAATCACGAATTGATAAATGCAGGTTTGTGGGATATCCAAAGGAATACTTTGGATACTATTTTTTCTATCCTGGTGAACAAAAGGTGTTCGTCGCCAGGAAAGCTGTCTTCCTGGAAGAGGAATACCTTATCCAGGAGAACAGTGGGAGTAAAATAGTACTGGAAGAGGGTCCAGATCCCCAAATAGCTACATTATCATCAGATGAGATATCAGTTCCTGAATATGTTCAGGTACACACAGATGAGCCTCGCAGATCTGGTAGAGTACCTAGACTACCTGAACGATATGTGGGACATATTGTTGAAGGTAAGTCTACGGTACCATATAATGAGGATGATGATCCTAAAACCTACCAGGAGGCCATAGAAGGCCCAGAATCCAGGAAATGGCGAGAAGCCATGAACTCAGAAATCCAGTCCATGTACCAACCAAGTTTGGAACTTGGAAGACTTACCCGAGGGTATTGTACCCATCGGTTGCAAGTGGATCTTTAAGAGAAAGAACGGTGATGATGGACGGATCGACACTAATAAGGCAAGGTTGGTGGCAAAGGGATATCGTCAAAGGCAAGGAATTGACTATGACGAGACTTTCTCACCAGTTGCCATGATAATGTCGATCAGAGTTCTACTCGCCATTGCTGCACATTTTGATTATGAAATCTGACAGATGGATGTGAAGACTGCCTTCCTCAATTGTAAGCTTGAGGAAGATGTGTATATGATACAACCAGAAGATTTCACATCCAAAGAATCTCCAGATAAAGTGTGCAAGCTTCAGAGGTCCATTTATGGACTGAAGCAGGCTTCCCAGAGCTAGAACATAAGATTTGACGAGGCAGTCAAGTCTTATGACTTCATTAAGAATGAAGATGAGCCTTGTGTGTATAAGAAGACCAGTGGGAGTGCAGTCACTTTTCTAGTTCTTTACGTAGATGACATACTACTCATTGGGAATGATGTAGCTATGATGTCATCAGTAAAGGTCTGGCTGTCGAAAAACTTCTCCATGAAGGATTTGGGAGAAGCATCCTACGTATTGGGAATACGGATCTATAGAGATAGATCAAAGAGGATGCTTGGAATGACCCAATCCTTGTACATAGATACCATAGTCAAAAGGTTTGGCATGGAAAATTCCAAGAGATATGGAATTAATCTCTCAAAGGAGCAGTCTCCTAAGACTCCTAATGAGAGGGCATTCATGGATAGAATACCCTACGCATCTGCCATAGGATCTATCATGTATGCCATGCTATGTACACGGTCTGTTGTTGCATTTGCTCTAAGTATTACGAGCAGATTTCCGGCTGATTTCAGTACACGGCAATGAAATGCATCCTTAAGTACTTGAGAAGAACTAAGGATATGTTTCTTGTCTATGGAGGAGGTGACTTGAAACTGCGAGGCTTTATTGACTCGAGTTTCCAGTCAGATCCAGATGATAGCAAGTCTAAATCTAGATTCGAGTTTGCTTTGAACGGAGGTGCAGTGTGCTGAAAGAGTTCCGCTGTTGTGCGACAACAATAGGACTATTGCACAAGTGAAAGAGCTGTGGTCTCATCAGAAATTGAAAGATGTTCTGAGGCGCTTTCTTCTTATCCAGAGGAGATGTAATAGTGGAAAGAGTTCCATCCGTCGACAATATAGCAGATCCACTGACAAAGTTGTTGGCTCAAATTGTGTTTGAGCGTCACCGAGAGTCTATGGGCTTATTGTATAAAGGTGATTGGCTTTAGTCCAAGTGGGAGATTGTTAGTTTAGGTGGCCTACAAGCCAATCTAACAATGTAAATCTCGTTCATTTATTAATATAATGGCATAATATTCATTATGTGTAAATCGCATTAATTATCGTTTCATAATGAAGTCCGTGAATATGTGCTATAGTGATCAGATTATGATGAGATCATACTAATGAGACTGATCACTTAAACACACATATTCTTAATTGTTCCTAGTCGGAGGATATCCGAGAAGGACATCGGATGTAACGACCCGCCATCCTATGACCGGAGACCCGGTCACTAAATGGATGTCGGCCCATTAACTGTAGGTTCATACCAGGATCTTATTTGCACATCTGGAGGAGTAAGCGATAAACAAGATTAAATATAACATTCACACGGACTACAAGGGGTACAGTGCGCAGGAAGTAAAGTAACAATGTCCGTACACTGTCCAACAATAATTACATGTCCAACAAATTAATTAAGTACAGGCAGAAATAAAGTACAACAACATCGGGGCATACCCCGGGAACTGAGATAGCTGCTGGTCCGCACACCAGGGAGAACACCACGCGCCGCCACATGCCACAAGGTCTACACCTGAAAACGCAGGGAGTGAGCCACACCAAAATTGGGCTCAGTAGGGATCATCCGATCCCTCGCCTCCCACACACACACCCACAAGTGCAGTAGCAAAGATACAGGTAATAAAGCAAGTAAAGCTGTAACACGCTACTCCTAAAATCTCGATATGAATCATGTGCCTTCGGAATGTAACATGCATATTTCTAAAATCATTCTATCAAGGAGCCTACAACTCCCGTCTCGGCAAAACACGTCAACCACTCCTCCGAAAGTAGGAAACACCAACCACACAGCCGTAAGTGGGAAACACCGTCCACACAAGCACAAGTAGGAAACACCGACCCGCTGAGACCAAACAGTAACCCCTCGGATAGCACGCTAGCTACTCCGGCCCAACTGGCTCAGGTGTTTACTCCTTCCCTCAACATGAGTGACTCTCCGAATGTACCACTCCGACACCGGTACTAGCTGACCCCGGGGTTCACTAGGTGACCCTCTCTCACTAGGCGTCACCCCGCCCACGCCCCCACCGGCGCTGTGCTCACGCCCCCACCAGCACAGGGTGATAAAGCGCTACAATGTCACTCTAGGTCCACAGTAACTCAAAACACTAAAACCCGGCACAGTACAATCCGGTCACGTGAAAAGCCCGTGATCGCACTACACACAACGCTAGTGCCATCCGATCATAAAGAAACCAAGTATACTAGAGTACGCACTAACCAACTATCTAGCAGTATGTACATTTTACTGGCATGAATTAGTGTTGTTCTGCCTTGAATCGCGTCGCCCAACGCCGACACCATTCAAGTTCCCTAAACTGGTTCATAAAACAGAGGCCACGGGAATCTGGCCTAAAAGGCGTCGACACCAGAAGTCGCCTTTTGAAAGGCGTCGACGACCTCCGACGCCATTTAGCTGATAAATCCAGAATTTCAGGAAAACATTACCCAGGGGATTTCTTCCTTAAAAGGCGTCATGGTTACCCGACGCCATTCAAATCGCGTCGTCCACCCATGACGTCTTTTAGTTCCAGAATCCCGAGTTGACGGACCCTCAGTCGGGGTGATTTCCTGCCTAAATGGCGTCATGATGGCCCGACGTCCTTTTGAAAGGCGTCGTCCATCCATGACGTCATTTAGCGCCAGAACCCCTAACTCGTGAAACCTCGAACGGGGAGGTTTCTGCCCTAAAACACGTCGTACTGCCATGACGTCCTTTTGAAAGGCGTCGACCAGGCACGACGCCGTTTAGCGCCAGAAACCTGGTTCCCTGGTTCGAACCGAGGGTTTCTCCCTTAACCCCAATTGCCCCGAAAAGCCTCCAAAACAGAAGGGGGAGAAAGAGAAGTTCACCCCCCACAAACCTACTACAAAACCACATACAGGAACACGGCCATACCCACAAGAACACTCCCCCTAAACATGCTCAATCTAGCCCAAAACACATCAAAACACGCCTAGGAAAGCACGAGCAACACATACAAGGTTCGTCCCCCTACCGGATACTTGAACTCCTCCTGGCTCCATGTCGCCCAACCGCCGCGCCGCAGACCGCCGCCGGTACCCCCGAGAACGTCGCCACTCGGCCGGGACGTCGGCCGCCGTCTGGAGAATGGAACGCCACGAAGGAAGTGGTGATGGCAGAGGTGAGAGGTAGGGAGGCGTTGGAGTGGTGTAAGAGGAAGAAGAGGAAGGGAAAGGGAAAGAGAGGGGTCGGAGGAGGCGGAGAGGGAGAGGAGAGAGAGCGAGAGGTGAGAAATGAGGGAAAGAAAGGAGGGCTCGCGGGGGTCATCAGAAACTACCTAAAACGCGTCGAGCGAGAAGGACGCCTATCAGATGACAGGACGGGCCGTACTGACAGGTGTCTGAAACGCGTCGACCACCATGGACGCCGTTCAGCTGACATGTCAAGCACCGTACACTGACATCGTAGGGTGGTAGTCTGAATCGCGTCGTCCATCATGGACGCCGTTCAGCCGACAAGACAGGGGCCGTACTCTCGCAGCCCGAAACCCGCCCACGTGGCGCCCACGTGGCACAACAGCAAATCGCCTAAATGGCGTCCACCTATCAAGACGCCGTTTGAAAGGCGTCGTGATGTGTAGACGTCATTCAGAAGAAATTCTCCAGACCCCGCAAGGTCCGACCCAGGGGATCCGGCCCGAAACTGACTCGAAAACCGAACCCGAAACCTCAGTTCTTACATCGGATATCCGGTTAGACTAGTACAGATTACTCCTGCTCATATGATGAGGGTGACTGATCTCATAAGTCACTTGTGTGGAGACACTAAGGCGAATCTGTAGGTGCTCATTGGAGAATGAGTTCACTTAACTGATCCGACTGAATCGCTGGATGGTATTGTACCTCACTGTCAACCAGCTTGATTCTATTGTCGCAGTTGCATGGATGGTCTTCGGACCTGAGACACCAAGGACACCTTGGCGGTGGACTTCTGTGCTTTGACCTTGGTTTACGAATCTCTAGGCACGGGATTCTAATACGCCAAGGATTGGGTACAGCGGAATACCGTCGAAGGGAATTGTGTGTCAATAAGGAATCATTCGCTCTCGGTACTTAGAGAGAGAATGCTCTAGGAAGGATGCGCGAAAGTCCCTGGCCAGGGCGGACGATAATATCGGGAAAGGAGTTTTCCGATATTATCAGCGGCATCCAATCCAAGTGAGTCGATCGGTTAGGGTTTGACAGCTCGCCATACCCTGAGTTGACTCGAGAGCATTGTACGAATGAAGGATTATATCCACGCGGTAACTGTCGGCGGAAAGGTTCCAAGAGTGGGTTACTTAACCCCAAATACCTTCCGGGTTCACGCGGTGTTGCTTGGCACCCAACGTGATCGGAGGCCCGGTCGAATTCGATGTGCGACATCAATTCGATTGATTAATTGATTAATAAAGGGTTATTAATTAATTAATAAAGCCAGTGAGGAGTCACTGGGCTTGTTTGGCAATTAACTGGACTGGTACTTGGGCCTAGAGGGTCACACGCACATGATTCTCAAGGCGATGGATAAATAAGTGGGTTTTATATAAACCGGGGTTTTTTGTGAAAAACCGCGCGGTTTGTATAAAACATAGCGAACGGGCTGAGCAGGCCAAGCTGCTACTAACCCTAGCCGCACCTCCTCAGTTTCTATCTTTCTCTGACACCCAGGCAAATCCAGATCTGCTCCGCCACTTCGTGGGCTGCGAAGAACGAGGAACTCGAGGATATCCGTCGCGGGGAGGATCGCGTGGACTTCGCTAGAGGCCGGGCGCTTGCGCGGCTTGCGGTGTCGCACCGACGGAACCGAACGGTTGCGGATTCGAATCCGCACACGGTGAGAACTTCGATAATCCGATTATCGTATTTTAGATTTTGAAACGGGAACGGATCGCTGTAAATATTTTGTTTTTCCGCTGCGTGAGCGATCCGGAGAAACTGAGAAAACCCAACATCACTTACTCTTGGTATACGACTGGAGAGAGAATGTCCTTTAGATGTGTACATAGAAATCCCTGGCCATGGTCAACTGAAAGAGATGTCTTTCTAGAAGTTAACTGAGTGCTAGAATCCATCTAAATAATACGATAAAGGGTTTGACTATGAAACCATACCCTTGCGTTATTAGGACATTGGGTGAGTGAGGATTTTATCTGTGCAGTATCTGCAGACATAACGGTTCAAATAAAGGGAAAAGTTTCCTTATATCTTCTGGGATCATGAGGTAGTTCTTGGTGTCGTTCATGGTCAGAAGGTCAAGTGGATTTATCATCGGATGATAAACCACTTATTTATTGAATTAATTATTTAACATATGATGATTAAATAATAATTAAAAAATACTAAACTTCAGAATTAGTTCTAAGTTTAGTAGGCCTGAAACCAGACTGATATATGGGCCAAGAAGGTCACACACATAAGAGTTCTCGTAAGACGGTGAGAGATGTTAAATATTATATTTATATGGGTTTTTGTGAAAAGCCGAAGTATAAACATGAATATTTAAATGAAGAATTATCCAAGGCCAAGCTCTTGGATAATCATGAGAATTAATCCTTAGCCTTATCTATAATTGTTATAAAAGGAGGCCAAGGGGTGGGTGGTGAAAACACACGTACAATACACCTTTTGAGTTTTCTCTCTCCTATCTCTCCTCTCTCTCTCTCTCTCTTGAAGAAAGATAGATCCCTCTCTCTTCTCAACTGCATGGTGGATTTGAGATCGGGTCGAAGTACTCAAGCCGAGGAGGAAATCGCGTCTGTGTCGAGAGCTCGTGTGGATACCTATGGAGATCATACACGTACGCGATTATCGAAACGGTTCAATCTACGGGAGATTCAAAACCCCGCAAAGGTGAAGAACGGTTCTTCTCGTATATTTTATTTAGTCTATTTTTCGATCCCAGCAACCTGATACTTGGAATCATTTTATATTTTCACTGCCTTCCGGCGATTCCTTACAATAGGGAGTAGGAGTTCGACTCCATCAAATAAAGGGGGTATTGGTGGTTATATTAGGAGAGTAAATAAGCTTAAATAGAGCCTTGATCGTGCTCAAGTTGTAAGGACTGAGGTTTCGGGTTCAGTATTCGGGTCGGATTCGGGCCGGATCCCCTGGTTTGGACCCTGAGGGGTCTTGAGAATTTTGACTGAATGACGTCTACACTGTACGACGCCTTTCAAACGGCGTCTTGCTGGGTGGACGCCATTTAAGTCTGTTGCTGTTGTGCCATGTGGGTGCCATGTGGGCGGGTTTCGGGCCGCGAGAGTACGGCCCCTGTCTTGTCATCTGAACGGCGTCCGTGATGGACAACGCCATTCAGACTGCAACCCTGCAATGCCAATGTACGGTGCCGGTCTTGTCATCTGAACGACGTCTGTGGTGAGTGACGCGTTTCAGAGCGCTGTCAGTACGGTCCGTCCTGTCATCTGATAGGCGTCTGTCTCGGTCGACGCGTTTTTAGCCAGTTTCAGATTGACCCCGCGAGCCTCCTCTTCTTTCCCTCATTCTCACCTTCTCACTCTCTCTCCTCGCCCTCTCCGCCCCTCCGACCCTCCTTCCTTTCCCTTTCTATTCTTCCTCTTCCACCACTCCAACACCTCTCTACCTCTCACCACTACCACCACCACTTCCTTCACGGCGTTCCATTCTCCGGACGGTGGCCGACGTTCCGGCGGAGTGGCGACGTCCTCGGGGGTACCGGCGGCGGTCTGCGGTGTGGCGGTTCGGCGGCACGGAGCCTGGAGGAGTTCAAGAACCGGTAGGGGGACGAACCTTGCGTGGATTGTACACGTTTCATCCATAGTTTCCATGTGATGTATGATGTGTTTGGGGGTAGAACGAGAATGGTTAGGAGCTTTTCTTGATGGGGATGAGGGTTTCTGTGAATGTGGATTTGTGATGGTTTAGCTTACCCCTCTTCCTCCTCCGTTTGGTTTGATTTTGGGGCATTTGGGGGTGAAAAGGGAACCTTCGGGCAGAGAGCAGAACCTAGTTTCGGGCGCTAAAAGACGTCGTGCCAGCACGACGCCATTTAGGCAGAAATCGCCCGATTAAGGTTTTTGCAAATTTCGGATTCTGGTGTGAATGGTGTCTGAGGACGCTGACGCCTTTTAAAAGGCGGCTTCCCAGGACGACGCATTTTAAGACATAATCTGAGTTAAATGACCCAGTTTGAGGGGCTTGAATGGCGTCGGCCAAGGTCGACGCGATTCAAGGCAGAACTTCATTAACTCTTGTTATTTACACATGTTTCACTATTAGAATGGTTCAACAGATGCATGCTTTAAATTGTACATCGAGGCTGAGGTTTGCTGTGTGAATGGAATCGTATCATATGTTGCGTGCCTATGCGATTGTGGAATTGGAACAGCTGTGGTTTACGTTTGTCACCATGTGCCGAAGTGGTAAGGCCTTGGTGTATGTGAGGCATTATTGCCGTACCGGTGGGGGAGTGGTACATGTTGTGTTTTCACCTTTGGCTGAGGAAGACAGAACCACCTTGAGCCCGTCGGGCCGGAGTAGCCAGTGCGCTATCCGAGGGGTTGCTGTCTGGTCTCAGCGGGTCGGGGTTTTCCTATTTGTCGTGGTAGCTTCTGGCGCATTTCTTGCTGTGGAGCTGGTTATGGTACAGTTGGAGTTGTTTTACCCCTTTAGCCACTGGGCCTGATGTGACTTGTGATCAATGTTGCGAGTGGTACCCTTCGCCCTTTGGCCTGACGCAGCCTGGGAGGTTAGGGTTGTGGGTAGTCCCTAAAGTTTCGGCTTGACGGGGGTTTCACCGGTCCCCATGGCCCTCCTGAAGCGCCGAGGCCTGGCGTGGAGGAAGTCCGGTCGGTAGGACAGTAGTCTAGACTGCTTGTGTGCACACGTAGCTGGGCGGTGGTAGTTCACTAGTCCCAATTAGTCCTAGTTTGACTGACTGCCTCACCCTACGGTGCCCCGGAACACTGTAGGGGCAGACACGCGTGAGTGTTGGTGGTGTTGTGAGGCGACGTTGTCTGCTGTTGACAGTGTGGTTTGGTCGCTTCGTTGGACCTTGGTTATGAGTCGTGGCATTGTGTTGGGTTATTCGGATTACTTAGAACTGTTCCTGCTACATTGCTTATGCGTACGTTTCATATCAGGTTTGGGAACTATGTTTACTGCTTTATTTAATTGCCATATTTCTGTATTATTGCACTTGTGGGTGTGTGAGTGGGAGGCGGGGGATCAGATGATCCCTACTGAGCTCAATTTTGGTGTGGCTCACTCCCTGCGGTTTCAGGTGTGGACCTCGTGGCGTGTGGCGGCGTGTGGTGTCTCCTTGGTGTGCGGACCAGCAGCTATCTCAGTTCCGGGGTATGCCCCGATGTTGTTGTACTTTGCTTCTGCCTATACTTATTTAATTTTTTGAACCATGTAATTATTGTTGGACTGCATACGGACATTGTTAATTTCTTTCCTGCGCACTTGTACTTTCCTTGAAGTCCGTGAGATTGTTATATTTAGCCTTGTTTAACACTTACTCCTCCAGATGTGTTGTGTGAGATCCGGGTGTGAACCCGCAGTTAATGGTCTGACATCTATTTAGTGATCGGGTCTCCAGTCATAGGATGGCGGGTCGTTACACAAGCTCTATAGCATGCAGGTCTCTTCTAAGGGGTATGTTCATGTGGTGTTCTTAAGAGAATAGAGTTGTTCATGGTTATTTCTTTTAGGAATTTGATTCTAATGATATTTTGTATTATTGGAGGCTTAGATAATGTGGGGAAGAACCTAAACAATTTGAAGAAGAGTTTAGAGGAAGAAGAAATTATGGATAGATAGCAAGAAAGCCATAGGAGAAACAAGAGTCGATCTTTCTTCAAGAAGTAGGTGGATAACTATACACATGATCTATTTTGTATTACAAAACTATGTTATTTTCGAAAGTTTTCAAAAGTAAATCAATGAGTAAGAACTTTGATCTATATGTCTAACTCATGATATTCAAGTTTCAGATTTTTGTGATCTTTTCTATTTATTCCATGATTATTATCTCAGCCTATGTAATATGTCCATTCAATCTGTTCTGTTTCTAATTATGATCACACATGTTACAGATGTTTGTTCTCCTTGGTCCGATGCCAATTGAGTTGCAATTTTGACAGAATTTTATTTTTTACGTTATCCTCATGCCCAATAAATTTCATAATTTTTGGAGTTTGTTTGATATTTATTTCATAATATTATTTTCAAACTATATAATCTATCCTAGTAGTTTTGAAATCTCAACTTGTGAATCCTATATCTCGTTTGATTCATATCTAAATCATATCAAATTTTTTAGAAAACTTTTCTATATTATCCTTAACGTTGCTGAAAGTTTGAGAATTTTATGACTCCGTTTGCTATTCAGTTTGCCCTCTATTTCGATTTGCTGGAATTCAATTTAAGTCGTTCTCCGAATCAAAGTGAGAATCCAAAATCATATCAAACCAATATAAAAATTGATGAAACTTTGTCCACACTTTAAATATGACCTCTTTGACATGTTCTCCAGGGTTTATAACTTTTTAAATCTTTTTGTTATTATTCATCCTATTTGTTAATTTGTTAGCTCCGAAAATTAGCTTTGATGGTCGAAAAATATGTTTGTTATTTTAAAAATTCTAAGAAAATTTCTTTGACTATCTTTTATATCCAGCAACCTATTTCAATAAACTTTACTCTGATTGTTCATCTATATGACTATGTTAACTCTTTAAGTGATTATTTTGTATAGAAAAGTATATATGTTAACTCTTATATGTAAGTACCATTATGCTAAATTAATTTATAGATCTATGAACATTATGAAATCTGTGAAAATATATTTGTGTCATATTTGTTTGAGATATATTTGGACATTGCCATCTTAAGGAGATTGGGGCTCATTTCATAAGCGTCCGTGGATGAGTTCTACCCGTGGGCAATAAGAAAATCCCGGTGATTGTGTTTTGTTTGCAGTTATCTGAGGTGGGACCATAGAATCCCCAGCTATGCATGTACCATGACCTTAGCATACTTGCCTATATGCTCTGGTATTTGTTTGTTCGGCTCCTTATATGGTAGTTGGATGCATATCTATTTGATATGTTTTTATTTAATTTGTTTGGCACATAAATATGAAACATAATTTGTTGTTTAGATCCATTTGATTCAGCTTATAATCTACTCAATTTGTTCTTTTGACATCTACGCTCAGTGATTTTAATCTCAGCCTATTTGATTAAGAATCTATGTTCATGCTGATTAGCAATTCTCAACTCTGATTTGATGAGCAACCATTGCTATGACAAATTTGCTATATGTTCAATTCAATATGTGATTTGTTCAGTTCATAGCTAGTAGATTTGTTTAGTAAGATAATAATTCGATTATGCTATATATATTATATGTTAGTCGATCTATTCATGCTATTAGTAAACACATTTGATTTGATAAGTTTATATTTGATCATATTTTGTATCATGTTCTTAATTGAGATATATGTAGAACTGTATAAGATCATGTTTAGTGTAATTGTATACTGTGATTTGTAAAGTTTACTATATGTTAAGTCATATGAATTGTTTGAAGCCTACTAAGCGGTTGTACTTATAAGCCCTACTAACATTTTCAGAGACTGAAGAGGAAGAGTTAGCTGAGGGACAGGACTTTACTTAAGGAATTGGATTTAGACTCATTTGAAGGTTATCTAGCAACAGATTTATTGTTTTCTTAGATTTGATATACTGGGATAATAAGAGATTGATGTATTTTTATTTATTTTGTGAGATTGAGAATTTATACACAATTGATGAAAATTGTAATTTGTGAACTTTGGTGTTGGCTATATTTACATATTTTGGATTACTTGATGGTTATGGCATTTATTTAAAATCGCCTTGTGGTTGTTTAGCTCTCATATCTGTTTGTTATAATGGAATTTGTTTTGAGATTACGCAGTCAAATTTCGAGTTTAAAAAAAAAAAAAATTGAACTAGATCTGGTAGTAACACCCGCGTCGAGTACATCCCCACCAATTTTGAGCCAAGTGTGAAAGAGTTTCATGTGCAAATTCATATTGTGGAAATTTGGTTATGGCAGCGCATTGGGAACCCTTTACCAGACCCGCCCCTGGCATGGGTGTAGACCCTAGCGCACCCCTACACACGAGTGCGGGCACTAGGCCTACCCTGTGCTAGGGAGCGGCACTTGGTCCCACCCCGCGTGCGGGCGCAGGCGCCAGGCCCGCCCCGTGTGAGGGCGAGGTACCTGGCGTGGCCCCGCACGCGGGCATGGGCGCCAGGCCCACCCAGAGTTAAGGCACTGGCCCTGGTCCTGGCACTACCCCGCATGCCTGTCCCATCCCGGCATGGGGTGCCTCCCCACACGGGGGCATGGGTACCAGGTTCGTACTCGGTTCGGGCAGGTTTACTAGTGTTGTCCCATGCACAGCATCATCCGTTGTCCCGTCGATTCGCCGTGCGTCCGCATGGTCATCATCCTCGTCTACATGCACATCAAGCTTGTCGTGGCCACCGTCATGTTCCATCTCGGATGGTTGGTCGCGTCTCGAGTGCGTGCCGCAAAGCCTTCTTAGGTAAGCAACATATTCCGGCACTGTGAGCCTTCGAGGAGGAGAAGATTGGACTAGGACTTCTTTGGACGATTCCTCGTCGTAGTCCGTTAATCCTTCGGGCACATGCTCCAGTTCCTCATCACTAAGTACCACTAAGGGAACCATCCGGCTTGACGAGGCTACAGCACCGGAGTTAATTTTCTTGATCAAGGACTACACCACTATGGTTCAAAACCTGGCTCTAATACCAATGTTGGTAATCCTTAATGCATTAAATAAACAATATAAAAGCGGAAGCATGCATGGAGACGGATCACGGCGAGAGTTTAGCAAGTACCTTCACGGCAATGTTCGAGGATGGACGGTGACGGCTTCGAGAGGGTGAGGAAGAGAACCACAAGACGGACGTCCCCCTACGTTCCATGGTTCAAATCCCAAGCCCTTGGTGATGGCCTACGTGGAGAGCAACTCATGGAGAGAGGAAGTGTAAGGACTGAGGTTTTCGGATCCGGTTATCGGGTCAGTCTTCGGGGTCGGACCCTGTAGTTCAGGCCCTAATGGGGCTGGGACTCTGTTCCGTTTCGCGTCGAGCCAGGCTCGACGCGGTTTAAACGGCGTCAAGCATTGCAGACGCGTTTTAGATTGTGCCACGTGGGGTGGCCTTGGGTCGCGAGTGTACGGCCCCTGTCTCGTCGTCTGAATGGCGTCCGTGATGGACAACGCCATTCAGACTGCGACCCTGCGATGTCAGGGTACGGTGCCGGTCTTGTCGTCTGAACGGCGTCTTGGGTAGGCGACGCATTTCAGACTTCTGTCAGTACGGCCCGTCATGTCAACTGATAGGCGTCCGTTCAGCTAGACGCGTTTTACCCAGTTTCTGGTTACCCCGCGAACCCTCCTTCCTTTTCCTCATTTCTTCCTTCTCTCTCTCTCTCCTCCCTTCCTCCAGCCATTCCGGCGACGCCTCCTTCCCCTCCCTCTTTTCCTCCCACCATTTCATCTCTCCCTCCACTCCATCAACCTCCTAACTCCCACCACTACCACCACCACCACCTCCACGGCGTTTTCTCTCCGGACGGCGGCCGACGTCCCGGTGGAGTAACTACGACCTCGGCGGTACCGGCGGCGGCGTGGGGCAAGATGGGTGGGCGGCTTGGAGCTTGGAGGAGTTCAAGTAACCGGTAGGGTGACGATTCCCAGTGCATTTTCATTTGAATCTATATTTTCCCACGTTTGAAGCATGTTTTGGGGTGCTTTTTGAGGTGAAAACGCTAACTGCATGTATGAGAAATTGGGTGTTCTAATGGGTAGTTGGGTTCTCCTCCTTCCCCCTTATGTTTTGTGCCATTTTCTATGTGTTTTGTGGGATAAATCCCACCTCGAGGATTGGGGGAAGCGAAGGAGGAGAACTTGTCTGTCGGGGCTAAATGGCGTCGGGGTAAAGCGACGTCTTTTAGAAAGGCGACGCCCACCCACGACGCGATTTAACCCAATAACAGACCCTGTCCCCGGACTGATAGGCGTCCAGGGATAGCAACGCCTTTTCAATAGGCGACTTGCGTCGACGACGCGTTTGAGTGAAAATCACCCCATGGCCTGTCCCTGTTTTCGGTCGCTAAAAGGCGACGAGGGACAGCGACGCCTTTCAAAAGGCGGCTACTTGTGGCGACGTGTTTTACACCTGATTCTGTAGCCGAGTTTCTGTGAACCAGTTTAGGAGACTTGAATTGTGTCGGCCTTGGACGACGCGATTAAAGACAGAATCACACTAATTCATGCCATTAAAACATGTTACACTGTTAGATAGTTGTTTAGTTGGTTAAATGCATGCTTTAAGTTATACTCGATGGTGATGGATTCCTTGTAACCGTATCGTACATGTGGTGTTACATGCGACCGTGGACTTCTTACTGTGCTATGTTTTGAGCTACTGTGGACCTAGAGTGACAGTTGTAGAGCTTTATCACCATGTGCTGGTGTGGGTGGAGCACAACGCCGGTGTGGGTGTGGCGGGGTGACGCCTAGTGAGAGAGGGTCACCTGGTGGACCCCGGGGTTAGCTAGTACCGGTGTGGGTGTGGTACCTTTGGAGTGTCACTCGTGCTGAGGGAAGGAGTAACCACCTGAGCCAGTTGGGCCGGAGTAGCTAGAGTGCTATCCGAGGGGTTACTGTTTGGTCTCAGCGGGTCGGTGTTTTCCCCAGCTTCGTTTGTGTGGTTGGCGTGTTCTATCGAGACGCTAGTTGTGGGTTCCCTGGTAGATTGGTTATCAGATATATGCATGCTAAACATATTTCGAATGCATGTGATTCATATCGAGATTTAGGAGTAGTGATTACTGCTTTACTTATTCACTGTACCTTCAGCTGTATTTTACACTTGTGGGTGTGTGAGTGGGCAGTGGGGATCGAAGGATCCCTACTGAATCTTTTCGTTGAGACTCACCCGTGCAGTTTTCAGGTGAGGGTTCCAAGCGGACCTAGCGAGGGGGTACTGCTGTAAGTCGCGCGCCGTCAGCTGTTGTTCCGGGGTATGCCCCGACGTAGTTGTTATCTTTATTTCTAGCCTGTATGCTTAATTATTTCTTTTCTGTTGAAGTATGTAATTATTTGCTGTATCGAGTCGCATTGTAATAACTTTTAATTCCTGTATTTTCCTTGCAATTCAATGCAATGTGAATGTTTAGCTTAGTTTATTGTTTATTTCTCAGACTTACTTAGATCCTGGTTTGGTTCCAAATTAATGATTCGGTACCCATTTAGTAATCGGATCCCCGATTATAGGATGGCGGGTCGTTACAGTTGGTATCAGAGCATTCGGTCTGGCAAATAAATGAATAACTAGATTAAATGTCGTAAGTCCGGCAAATAATTACTTTATCCCGTACAGGCACGACGGTAGTGTAGGTTTTAGGATTCTAATTAGAACTTTTCGATTTCGTGATTGTAGGCGACTAAGATGGCTCCTACGAAGAGGATGCCGGTTATTAGAGAACGGGGAGATGTCCCTAGTGGATCTGAGGCCAGTAGGCCGAGTGTAGAGCAGTTCATGGAGGCTATAATGGACACGATGGCTAGATATTAGACCCGAGACCCTAGTGAGAGTTCCAGTGCTCGGGGAGGGTCTTCAGCTACACTAGAGAGATTCCTGAAGCTGAGGCCGCCTCATTTCATCAGTCGTCCCGACCCTGACGAGGCTGTTCACTGGTTGAGGGAGATGGAGAAGACTTTTGATTCTATGGACTGTGCGACAGTTGAGAGGACCCCGTTGGCTACCTTCATTTTGAAGGATGATGCCTATGATTGGTGGACCACTCTGAAGAGTTTGTCTTATACGGAGAGGAGCCTTAGGGAGATTCCATGGGAGACTTTTATGAAGGAATTCAATGCACAATACTTCCCTAGGCATGTTCAGAGGGCCAAGGAGAGGGAATTTATGGAGCTGACTTAAGGAAGTATGACAGTGCTCGAGTACCAGGCGAAGTTCGTTTCGCTAGGGAGGTTTGTGCCCTTTATCTCAGGGGACGAGGAGCGTCGGACTGAGAGGTTTGTGGATGGACTGAGGTCCAGTCTAAGGAATTTTGTGGCATCTCACTGTTGCTCAGATTTAGCATCGGCAGTTAGGTGTGCAGCGGCAGTGGAGGCACAACAAAATCAGTCGGCTAGAGAGAGAGGACTGACTACTCAGGGACTAGCTCGTGGCAGGGGAAAGGCAGCAGCAACAGCTCCTTCGTTCGGATCAGGATCGTCTTCACTCGGCTCCAGATTCAGGAGATTCTTTTGAGGCGGTGGCAGCAGTAGTGGCAGCAGCGGTAGCAGCAGACCCAGGCAGGATCAACAGAGCCAGTTGGTGTCCAGTGCCCAGCAGGAGTCAGCTCAGAGACTTACAGCAGTTTGTCAGCACTGCAGTGGTACTCATGGTGGGACTCAGTGTCCTACTTTTCCTAGGAGGTGTTTCACTTGTGGCCAGCAGGGTCATTTAGCGAGGCATTGCCCGCAAGGGCATGGTCAGGGGCAGGGTTCAGGTGATCAGAAGAAGCCGAGGACCCAAGGGAGAGTTCTAGCTATCACCAGGAAGGAGGCTCGTGCATCCAACTTAGTGGAAGGTACACTTTCTGTCCTTGGGAACTCTGCACATGTGTTGATTGATTCGGGTGCTTCACATTCTTTCATTTTTGAACAGTTCATAGATGTTCTTTCTGCACCCGTTGATGAGCTATCTGATGGATTGATGGTAGAGGTTCCTTCTGGGGATTTCATGTTATCTTATAATTGTTTGAGGGATGTTCCCTTGTCCATTGAGGGCCATGAGTTACCTGCCCAGTTGGTTGTGCATGCCATTCGTGATTTTGATGTCATCCTGGGCATAGACTGGTTGGAGACTTATTATGCTGAGGTGGACTGCCACAGGAAGAGGGTGCGTTTCTCTATTCCGGACATCCCGACCTTCTATTTCCAAGGTATTAGGCTCTCTTCTCGAGGTATTCTTATTTCTGCCTTTAAGGCTCAGAGGTTGCTTGTTGGTGGTTGTGAGGCCTTCCTTGCCTCTGTTGTTGTATCTGATGTTGATGGTAGCCCCAGTCCTTGGGAAGTGCCTATAGTGTGTGACTTTGTAGATGTGTTTCCTGAGGAGTTGCCTGGCCTTCCTCCTCAGCGAGAGGTTGAGTTTACCATTGAGCTTGCACCGGGTACGACGCCCTTGTCTAAGGCCCCATATCGGATGGCACCAGCCGAACTCGCTGAGTTGAAGGCGCAGTTGCAGGAGTTGCTGGATAAGTGTTTCATTCGTCCCAGTACTTCTCGGTGGGGCGCTCCAGTTCTATTTGTCAGGAAGAAGGATGGTTCTCTGAGGTTGTGCATTGATTATAGGCTGCTGAACCAGGTGACGATAAAGAATAAGTACCCACTTCCAAGGATCGATGATTTGATGGATCAGCTGTAGTCTGCAAAGGTGTTTTCTAAGATTGACTTGAGATCTGGATATTATCAGATGAGGATCCGTGAGATTGATATTAGTAAGACGGCTTTTAGGACTCGGTATGGACATTATGAGTTTTTGGTTATGCCTTTTGGCTTGACCAATGCTCCGGCGGCTTTTATGGATCTGATGAACCGAGTCTTCAGGGCCTATCTGGATCAGTTTGTGGTGGTATTTGTAGATGATATTTTGATATACTCTTCTTCTGAGGAAGAACATGCCACACATCTTCAGAACGTATTGCAGGTTCTGAGAGAGCACCAACTCTACGCCATATTTGGCAAGTGTGAATTCTGGCTGGACAAGGTGCACTTCCTGGGGCATGTCATTTCTGGCGAGGGCATCGTAGTGGATCCGGCCAAGATCGAGGCAGTGATGGATTGGAGTAGGCCAACAACAGTGACTGAGATCAGGAGCTTCTTGGGGCTAGCAGGTTATTACAGGCGGTTTGTCCAGGGGTTTTCTTCGATAGCGGCCCCCTTGTCGAGGTTGACTCGTAAGAGAGTTCGTTTCGTGTGGACCGAGGAGTGTGAGCGGAGTTTCATTGAGTTGAAGACTAGCCTCACTTCGGCCCCAGTGTTGGTGCTTCCATCAGGGTCAGGTGGGTTTGTAGTTTATTCAGATGCGTCTCGTCGAGGTTTGGGTGCAGTTCTAATGCAGCATGGCAGGGTCGTGGCCTATGCTTCTAGATAGCTGAAGAAGCATGAGGAGAACTATTCCACCCATGATTTGGAATTGGCAACTGTGGTATTTGCATTGATGATCTGGAGACATTTTTTGTATGGAGAGAAATTTCAGGTTTTTACCGATCACAGGAGCCTGAAGTATGTTTTCACGCAGAGGGATCTGAATTTGAGGCAGCGTAGGTGGATGGAATTCATCAAGGATTATGACCTCGACCTTTCTTATCATCCGGGCAAGGCGAATGTGGTGGCAGACGCCTTGAGTCGGAAGACGGTTGTGTCATACCTTATGATTCGAGAATGGAGATTATTTGAGCAGGTTGTGGAATCTTCCTTTCGGGTTCCACGTGAGGATGATAGAGCCGTGTTGGCCAGCTTGACTGTGAGGCCAGCAGTGTACCATGCTGTGATTGAGGCTCAGAGGGCTGATGTTAAGTTACCGCAGATTCTCTAGAGACCAGAGGTGGAATTGTAGGATGACGGTACAGTCAGGTTTAGAGGCAGACTCTATGTTCCGGCCGAAGAGGACGTGCGTAGGAGTGTCCTTGATGAGGCGCACCGTTCTAGATATGCAGTGCATCCTGGGACAACTAAGATGTATCATTGTTTGAGGAGGCACTTTTGGTGGCCTGGTATGAAGAAGGATGTGGCTGAGTATGTGGCTAGGTGCATGACTTGTCAGCAGGTTAAAGCCGAACATCAGAGACCAGGAGGGTTGTTGCAGCCCTTGCCGATCCCGGAATGGAAATGGGAGCATGTGACTATGGACTTTGTGATGGGATTACCTGTATCCCCTAGCAGAAGGGACGCGATCTGGGTTATTGTTGATCGGCTGACCAAGTCGGCACACTTCCTGGCTATTAGGAAGGACTGGTCAGTCGGTAAGTTGGCTAAGTTGTTTGTAGATCGGATCATCTCTCTGCACGGGGTGCCTTTGTCCATCGTATCAGACCGGGATCCAAGGTTTACTTCCAGGTTATGGAACAGTTTTCAGAAGGCCTTGGGCACGCAGTTGACCTTCAGCTCAGCCTTTCATCCCGAGACTGATGGGCAGTCGGAAAGGACCATCCAGACTCTGGAGGATATGCTCAGGGCATGTTGCCTAGACTGGGGAGGTTCTTGGGAGCAACATTTGCCTACTGTGGAGTTTGCCTATAACAACAGTTATCATTTTAGTATCGGCATGGCACCTTACGAGGCTTTGTACGGGCGACCGTGCCGATCTCCTGTGTGTTGGTCCGAGATTGGCAAAAGGCAGATAGCAGGGCCAGAGTTAGTACAGCAGTGTGCTGAGGTTGCCAGAATGGTACGGTAGAAATTGATCGCAGCTCAGAGCAGGCAGAAGAGTTATGCTGATATCCGGAGGAGACTGCTTGAGTTTGAGGTTGGGGACCACGTATTTCTCCGAGTCTCACCCTCTAAGGGTGTGATGAGGTTCGGGAAGCGAGCTAAGATGAGTCCGCGATATATTGAGCCTTTTCCCATACTTGCTCGAATTGGGGAAACTGCGTATCAGCTGGCCTTGCCGCCCAGTCTTGCGGGGGTGCACGATGTGTTTCATGTTTCTTTGTTGAGGAGATATGTTCAGGATCCATCTCATATTTTGGACTTTTCAGAATTGCAAATCGCAGAGGACTTGTCCTTTCCAGAGGTTCCAGTTCGTATTGAGGATCGCAGGGAACAGGTCCTTCGGAACAAGGTTGTACCTTTGGTTAAGGTAATTTGGCAGTACCGCACTGGAGGCGAGGCGACCTGGGAGCGTGAGGATGACATGCGGGAGCAATTTCCTTACCTTTTCTCGTAAGTTCTCTTGTGAGCTTGTATCTTTATATTTTAACCTTGTTGGCTGTAGTAGGCAATTTCGAGGACGAAATTATTTTAAGGGGGGGAGAATGTAAGGACTGAGGTTTTCGGATCCGGTTATCGGGTCAGTCTTCGGCGTCGGACCCTATAGTTCAGGCCCTAATGGGGCTGGGACTCTGTTCCGTTTCGCGTTGAGCCAGGCTCGACGCGGTTTAAACGGCGTCCAGCATTGCAGATGCGTTTTAGATTGTGCCACGTGGGCTGGCCTTGGGTCGCGAGTGTACGGCCCCTGTCTCGTCGTCTGAACGGCGTCCGTGATGGACGACGCCATTCAGACTGCGACCCTGCGATGTCAGGGTACGGTGCCGGTCTTGTCGTCTGAACGGCGTCTTGGGTAGGCGACGCATTTCAGACTTCTGTCAGTACGGCCCGTCATGTCAACTGATAGGCGTCCGTTCAGCTCGACGTGTTTTACCCAGTTTCTGGTTACCCCGCGAACCCTCCTTCCTTTCCCTCATTTCTTCCTTCTCTCTCTCTCCTCCCTTCCTCCGGCGATTCCGGCGACGCCTCCTTCCCCTCCCTCTTTTCCTCCCACCATTTCATCTCTCCCTCCACTCCATCGACCTCCTAACTCCCACCACTACCACCACCACCTCCTCCGCGACGTTTTCTCTCCGGACGGCGGCCGACGTCCCGGTGGAGTAACTACGACCGCGGCGGTACCGGCGGCGGCTTGGGGCGAGACGGATGGGCGGCTTGGAGCTTGGAGGAGTTCAAGTAATCGGTAGGGTGACGATTCCCAGTGCATTTTCATTTGAATCTATGTTTTCCCCCGTTTGAAGCATGTTTTGGGGTGCTTTTTGGGGTGAAAACGCTAAGTGCATGTATGAGAAATTGGGTGTTCTAATGGGTAGTTGGGTTCTCCTCCTTCCCCCTTATGTTTTGTGCCATTTTCTATGTGTTTTGGGGGAGAAATCCCACCTCGAGGATTGGGGGAAGCGAAGGAGGAGAACCTGTCTGTCGGGGCCAAATGGCGTCGGGGTGAAGCGACGCCTTTTAGAAAGGCGGCGCCCACCCACGACGTGATTTAACCCAATAACAGACCCTGTCCGCGGACTGATAGGCGTCCAGGAACACCGACGCCTTTTCAATAGGCGACTTTCGTCGACGACGCGTTTGAGTGAAAATCACCCCATGGCGTGTCCCTGTTTTCGGTCGCTAAAAGGCGACGAGGGACAACGACGCCTTTCAAAAGGCGGCTACTTGTGGCGACGCGTTTTACGCCAGGTTCTGTGGCCGAGTTTCTATGAACCAGTTTACGAGACTTGAATGGCGTTGGCCTTGGACGACGCGATTCAAGACAAAATCACACTAATTCATGCCATTAAAACATGTTACACTGTTAGATAGTTGTTTAGTTGGTTAAATGCATGCTTTAAGTTATACTCGATGGTGATGGATTCCTTGTAACCGGATCGTACATGTCGTGTTACGTGGGACCGTTGACTTCTTACTGTGCTGTGTTTTGAGCTACTGTGGACCTAGAGTGACAGTTGTAGCGCTTTATCACCCTGTGCTGGTGTGGGTGGAGCACAGCGCCGGTGTGGGTGTAGCGGGGTGACGCCTAGTGAGAGAGGGTCACCTGGTGGACCCCGGGGTTAGCTAGTACCGGTGTGGGTGTGGTACCTTTGGAGTGTCACTCATGCTGAGGGAAGGAGTAACCACCTGAGCCAGTTGGGCCGGAGTAGCTAGAGTGCTATCCGAGGGGTTACTGTTTGGTCTCAGCGGGTCGGTGTTTTCCCCACCTTCGTTTGTGTGGTTGGCGTGTTCTATCGAGACGCTGGTTGTGGGTTCCCTGGTAGATTGGTTATCAGATATATGCATGTTAAACATATTTCGAATGCATGTGATTCATATCGAGATTTAGGAGTAGTGATTACTGCTTTACTTGTTCACTGTACCTTCAGCTGTGTTTTACACTTGTGGGTGTGTGAGTGGGCAGTGGGGATCGAAGGATCCCTACTGAGTCTTTTCGTTGAGACTCACCCCTGCAGTTTTCAGGTGAGGGTTCCAGGCGGACTTAGCGAGGGGGTACTGCTGTGAGTCGCGCGCCGTGAGCTGTTGTTCCGGGGTATGCCCCGACGTAATTGTTATCTTTATTTCTGGACTGTATGCTTAATTATTTCTTTTCTGTTGGAGTATGTAATTATTTGCTGTATCGAGTCGCATTGTAATAACTTTTAATTCCTGCTTTTTCCTTCGAATTCAATGCGATGTGAATGTTTAGCTTAGTTTATTGTTTATTTTCCAAACTTACTTAGATCCTAGTTTGGTTCCAAATTAATGATTCGGTACCCATTTAGTAATCGGATCTCCGATTATAGGATGGCGGGTCGTTACAGGAAGAGTGTAGAGAGATGAGGAGTTTAGAGAGAAGAGGCATCAAAAGTTGTCACCCTGTTTCCCACTTCCCCTATTTATCTCTCACCTCTAAACCTTTCAAATGTGGGAGGGAACTGATACACCATGGGGGGGGGGGGGGGGAAAGAGAAACTAAATGTGCCCACTCCTTTCTCAACTCCCTTTACCCACTCCATGCATGAAGGCCATAACCCACATAACCTCCCTTTTCCATTCCAAGCATGTTGCCTATGCTCCCCACATAGGCATAAAAAGTGGGGCCTCAAACCTACGTTCAAGGCCATGCTCCACATAGGCATAGAAAGTGGGGCCTCAAACCTACGTTCAAGGCCATGCCCCACGTAACACATATGATGTGAATAAACTAATTTTGGTCACTTGAACAATACAAGTGAGCCAAAGATTTGACCATTCAAACCATATGAATGGACCAAAGGAGTTGACCGCTCAAACTATATAAGTGGACTATTAAGAAATTATGGTCATTCAAACTTTATGAATGGACCAAATTCATTTTAAATAAATTTGGTCATTCGACCAATATGAAGGAACCACATGTCGTAATTAAATTCGGTCATTCAAATGATATGAGCGAACTACTTATCCTATAAAACTTTGGTCGTTCAACTAATATGCATGAATCACACATCTTAAACAAATTTGGTCATTCAAAAAATATGAATGAATCACTTATAAAATTTTGGTCATTCAACTAATAGGAATGAACCATCCTTATTTTCTTTTGTATTTTTTAATCATAGATTAAAACGAGATCGTGAATTCACACGCTTCGTCCCGCAGTGTCCTTGGACAGCATGTATGACCTTCTTTTATCCTCCAAAAACTTCAAGAGAAACTCTAAAAAGGGCCCTCCAAAAATCTCTCCCCCCTCCCCCCGGACCCCTGTAGCAGCCCCTCTAGGTGGTTTATATAGGATGAGAGGAGAGAGATGAAGAGAGTGAGGTGCGGTGGCATCCCCGACTGGTGGTACCGTCCACTGGTGGGGGGAGCCACCGGTGGGCCCTCTCACTGGTGTTGGGGGGAAACCACTAGTGTCTCTCCTCCTTGTCCTCTTTCTCTCTTCTCTTTCTTTTTTCTTTTCTCCTCCTTTCCTTATTTTTTGCTTACATGTACAAATCAGTGGGGAGTAAAAACAAGCTGTTAAACAAATCTCCAAAGTGTTTGTTCATTTTTCTCAAGCCCAGCAAACTCTTTCCAACTCTGATCAATACAAGGATCTGAGGTCTGCTGATACTCTATGTGCAAAGGTGGACTCATAGTAGTCCCCATCAGAGTATGATCAGACATGGGCTTTATAGTGTCACCATACAATTTGTCTTGCTTAGTAATTTGACTAAGTGGATATGAGGCCCAACCTGTAGGGGCTTGCCAATTACAATCAAGGAGGCAAGAGATCTAGGAAGCCGAGTTGTCAGATTCCTCGGAGAAGTCCAACTTTTCTTCGATTTGGGTAAAGAAGTCTCTGGTCCCAAAGAAAGCTCTGACGAAGCATCACCAGCAGGAAACAACTTTTCTAACTTATGAATTTCCTTATGTTGATTCATCGACACCTTACACACATGCGGAATTTCTAGATGCCGTTATCCATTCACCATAATGGAATTGGATAGCCTGAAGTATATGTTTCCTCTTTTTTTTTTACTAAAGGAAGAACATCAATGATTCAGGAAAATAAGATAAGTCAGGTACATCAAGTAGGATAATAGAATTAATACAGGGGGGAATCATGTTGTAACGACCCGCCATCCGATGACCGGAGACCCGGTCACTAAATGGATGTCGGCCCATTAACTGTAGGTTCATACCAGGATCTTATTCGCACATCTGGAGGAGTAAGCGTTAAACAAGATTAAATATAACATTCACACGGACTACAAGGGGTACAGTGCGCAGGAAGTAAAATAATAATGTCCGTACACAGTCCAACAATAATTACATGTCCAACAGATTAATTAAGTACAGGCAGAAATAAAGTACAACAACGTCGGGGCATACCCCGGAAACTAAGATAGCTGCTGGTCCGCACACCAAGGAGAACGCCACGCGCCGCCACACGCCACAAGGACCACACCTGAAAACGCAGGGAGTGAGCCACACCAGAATTGGGCTCAGTAGGGATCATCCGATCCCCTGCCTCCCACACACACACCCACAAGTGCAGTGACAAAGGTACAGGTAATAAGGCAAGTAAAGCTGTAGCACACTACTCCTAAAATCTCAATATGAACCATATGCATTCGAAATGTAACGTGCATATTTCTAAAATCATTCTATCAAGAAGCCTACAACTTGCGTCTCGACAAAACACGCCAACCACGCCTCCGAAAGTGGGAAACACACCAACCACACAGCCGTAAGTAGGAAACACCGTCCACACAAGCGAAAGTGGGAAACACCGACCCGCTGAGACCAAACAGTAACCCCTCGGATAGCACGCTGGCTACTCCGGCCCAACTGGCTCAGGTGGTTACTCCTTCCCTCAGCATGAGTGACTCTCCGAATGTACCACTCCGACACCGGTACTAGCTGACCCCGGGGTTCACCAGGTGACCCTCTCTCACTAGGCGTCACCCCGCCCACGCCCCCACCGGCGCTGTGCTCACGCCCCCACCAGCACAGGGTGATAAAGCGCTACAATGTCACTCCAGGTCCATAGTAACACAAAACCACCAAAACCCGGCACAGTACGATCCGGTCACGTGAAAAGCCCGCGATCGCATGGCACACAACCCAGTGCCATCCGGTCATGAAGAATCCGAGTACACTAAGGCATGCACTAACTAACTATCTAGCAGTATGAACACGTTTTACTGGCATGAATTAGTGTTGTTCTGCCCTGAATGGCGTCGCCCAAGGCCGACGCCATTCAGTCTCCCTAAACTGGTTCATAAAACAGAGGCCACGGAAAACTGGCCTAAAAGGCGTCGACCCAAGTGGTCGCCTTTTGAAACGCGTCGACATCCTACGACGCCAATCAGTTGATAAATCCAGAATTTCAGGAAAACAGTACCCAAGGGATTTCTGCCTTAAAAGGCGTCATGGTCTCCCGACGCCATTTAAATCGCGTCGCCCGCCCATGACGTCTTTTAGTCCCAAAATCCCGAGCTGACGGACCCTCAGTCGGGGTGATTTCCTGCCTAAATGGCGTCATGGTGGCTCGACGTCCTTCTGAAAGGCGTCGACCACCCATGACGTCATTTAGCGCCAGAACCCCTAGCCTGTTAAACCTCGAACATGGGAGGTTTCTGCCCTAAAACGCGTCGTACTGTCCCGACGTCCTTCTAAAAGGCGTCGACCAGGCACGACGCCGTTTAGCGCCAGAAACCTGGTTCTCTGGTTCGAACCGAGGGTTTCTCCCTTAACCCCAAATGCCCCGAAAATCCCCAAAACGGAAAGGGGGAGGAAAAGCAGTTGATCCACCACAAATATACTACGAAACCCCATTCACAAACGCGGCCATACCCACAAGAACACCCCCTAAACATGCTCAATCTAGCCCAAAACACATCAAAACACGCCTAGGAAAGCACGAGCAATACAGACAAGGTTCGTCCCCCTACCGGATACTTGAACTCCTCCCGGCTCCGCGTCGCCCAACCGCCGCGCCGCAGACCGCCGCCGGTACCCCCGAGAACGTCACCACTCCGCCGGGACGTCGACCGCCGTCCGGAGAATGGAACGCCGCGAAGGAAGTGGTGGTGGCAGAGGTGAGAGGTAGGGAGGCGTTGGAGTGGTGGGAGAGGAAGAAGAGAAAGGGAATGGCGGAGAGTGGGATCGGAGGAGGCGGAGAGGGAGAGGAGAGAGAGTGAGAGGTGAGAAATGAAGGAAAGAAAAGAGGGCTCGCGGGGGTCATCAGAAACTACCTAAAACGCGTCGAGCGAGAAGGACGCCTATCAGATGACAGGACGGGCCGTACTGACAGCTGTCTGAAACGTGTCGACCACCATGGACGCCATTCAGCTGACATGACAGGCACCGTACACTGACATCGCAGGGTGGCAGTCTGAATCGCGTCGTCCATCATGGACGCCGTTCAGACGACAAGACAGGGGTCGTACTCTCGCGGCCCGAAATCCGCCCACGTGGCACCCACGTGGCACAACAGCAATTCGCCTAAATGGCGTCCACCTATCAAGACGCCGTTTGAAAGGCGTCGTGATCCTCCGACGCCATTCAGAAGAAATTTTCCAGACCCCGTAAGGTCCGACCCAGGGGATCCGGCCCGAAACCGACCCGAAAACCGAACCCGAAACCTCAGTCCTTACATTCTCCCCCCCTTAAAAGAATTTCGTCCCCGAAATTGCCTACTACAAGTAACGAGGGTGAAAACACCTCCACTGCCAACTCGCATGGGAACTTACCAAAAAGGATAGGGAACTGCTTCCCAACATCTCAATCACACGCCCTCAGGTCGCCTCGCTCCCGGAGCGATACTGGCAAAATACTCAGTCCACATATGCAACCTTGTTCCGAAGGACCTGTCACTAGTGATTCTCAAAACTCACTAGACACTCAGGAAAGGACAAATCCTCAGCGACCTCAAGTCCTGAAAGTTCTAACACCTGGGGTGGATCCAGAACACTCCTCTGCAACGAAACACGAATCGCATCGTGCACTCCCGCAAGACTGAACGGCAAGGCTGGCTGGCAATCTTCCTCAATTCGAGCAAGAACGGGAGGAGGCCCAGCACGGCACGGACCCATCTTACCTTGCTTCTCAAATCTCTTCATACCCATGGTGGGCGAGACTTGGGAAAACACGAGGTCCCCGACTTCAAACTCAATCGGTCTCTTACCGATGATAGCACATCTCTGGCAACCTAAGCACCCTGCTATACTAACCCTGATCCTGCTAACTGCCTCTTGCCAATCTCAGACTAGATCACAAGGGATCGACACAACCATCTGACCAATGCCTCATAAGGCGCCAAGCCAATGCTAGAGTGGTAACTGCTATGGTGCACAAAACCCCACTGAAAACCAATGCTGCTCTCAAGAACCTCCTCTGTCTAGGCAACATGCCACGAGCAAAACCTCTAAAATTCGAATGGCCCCCCTCTGACCGCCCATCAGGCTCGGGATGATAGGCCGGGCTGAAGGCTAACCGCGTACTCAAAGTCTTCCAAAGACTCTTCCCACAATTAAGAAGTAAATCACAAAGCCCGATCCGACATGATGGACAAGGGCACATCGAGCAGAAAGAGATGATCCGACTCACAAACAACTCAGCCAACTTACCGACTGACCAGTCCTTCCTGATTGTCAGGAAGTGTGCTGACGTAGTCAGTTGCTCAATGGTAATCCAGATCCCGCTCCCTCCACCGGGGAATAAAACAATCCTGATGCATGCCTCAAGTCGCAAGCTCCCGTCTCCACACCGGGATCGGCAAGGACTGCAACCACGCTACCGCTGCGCCACTCTGACATTCCTCCCTAACCTGCCAACAATTCAAGCATTCAATCACAGAATCACCCCTGTCCTCCTTCTTACTGGACCACCTCAACAATGATACGCCTTACTCGATCCGGAAAGCATCATTTATTCTAGAACAGTGTGCCTTCAAAAGGGACACCTGCGCACGTCCTTCACGGTCAAATCACAAAGTCTACCTCCAACCTAACTGTACTATGGCCCTTAATTCCACCTCTGAACTCTGGAAAATCTGCGGTAACTCTGCATCTGTCCTCTAAGTCTTAATTACGGTATGGTATACTGCTGGCCAACCTGGCTCCATCAGTCTCACGTGGAATCCAAAAGGGAGATTCCACAGTCTGCTCAAATAATCCCCATACAAACAAGGCCTCTAGATCTATAGTGCAAACACCACAGCCGCCAACTCTGAGTCATAAATGGATAGTTCTCCTCAAGCTCCTTCAACTGCCAATAGGCCACAATCTTACCAAGTTGCATCAGAAACGCACCCAACCTCGATGTGATGTAACTGAATACCCCACAAATCCACCGGAATCTAATAGAAGCACTAACACTGGAGCCCAAGTGAGGCGAGTCTTCAACTTAATGAAACTCTGCTCACACTCTTCGGTCCACGTGAGACGAACTCCCCTACGAGTCAATCTCAACCAGGGGGAGTTGCTATCAAAGAAAAACCCCTGGACCAACCATCGGCAAAATCCTGCTAATGCCCTCACCGATCACACTCTTACACGGGGCTCCCCACACACAAACGGTCAAACAGCACAATACCAAATTAAACATGTTCCATGATTCCACCAACATTGATAGACCAACACCATTATATAATAACCATACAAAGTACACATTACAATACCAAATCACCACCACGACCCAAACTACATAAAGAGTATCACAAAAGTTCACAACTACTACCTCATAAGACAAAATAAGAGTGTTCATTTATCCCCGCGCCTCGGATCTCCACAAGAAGGGCACACAACACTACATAAGGTACCGGGCCCCTACTGACCACTCGGCCCCTGACTCGTCTTATTCTTCTGGGGACAGTTCCTCGCGAGATGTCCCCTCCTGCCACAGCCAAAACAGCTACCAGCGACCAATGGACACACCCGGTTGCCGTGATACCTAACACAACGGGGACAATAATCTGCCGCATCATGACTCTTTCCCTGCTGCCTGCTAGCCTCAATCTGCATCTGTTGGGCCGAACCGTCCTCATCTTCATCACGTGACGTCCCTTGGGACCCGAACTCAAAGGAACTCGAACCGCCTGACGAAAGGACCGTTGATTTGCTCTTGCCTTGCTGCTTCCCTCGCACCGATCGCTCCAACTCTTTCACCATATGCTGAAATTGAGTCTCCACCGCTGCCGCGCATCGAACCGCTGACGCCAGATCTCTACAACCCTGAGGTGCCACCATTGTCCTTAGATCATATCGGAGTCCATCTACAAATCTCTCGGTTCTATGTCTCTCATGCTCAGATAAGTGTGGAACGAATCCTCCAAGAGCCACAAACTTTGCATGATAATCTAGAACTGACATGTCATTTTGCACAAATTCCAAAAACTCTCTTTCCTTGGTCTCCTGGACGTGCCTCGGAAAGTTCTGTCCACTAAACTCTCTCACAAATGCCTCCCAAGGGATCTCTCTCAAAGATCTATTTGCAAACATCCTTGTCTTGATGGTAACCCACCATTCGTATGCATTATCCTTCAACAAATAGGTTGCCAATAAGGTCTTGTCATTCTCAGCACATTCAAGAATGTCAAACGCCTTCTCCATCTCCTTAATCCAACGGGCTGCCTCGTCTGGGACTGGTCGACCTGTGAAAGAAGGGGTCTCCAACCTCAAAAGCCGCTCTAACACCGTGAACTGGTCACCTCGGGAATTGGATCCCTCACTACCGTCTCCCTGCTGGTATCTACCCATAGCTCCAATCATAGCCTCTACGAAACGATCCACATTATAGCCTTCTGCCCCCGAACTACCATCATCTGGTCTCGTACCACGAGCCAACGAAACTCTCTTCCTCGGCGCCATCACTACCTCACGAACACGAAAATCAACACAAACACGTCAAAACCTATCATTCTACACCAGCAGCCATCGCCTGTACAGACTCGTACTTATTGTTGGACTACGATATCTAACCCAGTTTACCACTTACTCGACCAGACTATGCTCTGATACCAACTGTAACGACCCGCCATCCTATGACCGGAGACCCGGTCACTAAATGGATGTCGGCCCATTAACTGTAGGTTCATACCAGGATCTTATTCGCACATCTGGAGGAGTAAGCGTTAAACAAGATTAAATATAACATTCACACGGACTACAAGGGGTACAGTGCGCAGGAAGTAAAATAATAATGTCCATACACAGTCCAACAATAATTACATGTCCAACAGATTAATTAAGTATAGGCAGAAATAAAGTACAACAACGTCGGGGCATACCCCGGAAACTAAGATAGTTGCTGGTCCGCACACCAAGGAGAACGCCACGCGCCGCCACACGCCACAAGGACCACACCTGAAAACGCAGGGAGTGAGCCACACCAGAATTGGGCTCAGTAGGGATCATCCGATCCCCTGCCTCCCACACACACACCCACAAGTGCAATGACAAAGGTACAGGTAATAAGGCAAGTAAAGCTGTAGCACACTACTCCTAAAATCTCAATATGAACCATATGCATTCGAAATGTAACGTGCATATTTCTAAAATCATTCTATCAAGAAGCCTACAACTTGCGTCTCGACAAAACACGCCAACCACGCCTCCGAAAGTGGGAAACACACCAACCACACAGCCGTAAGTAGGAAACACCGTCCACACAAGCGAAAGTGGGAAACACCGACCCGCTGAGACCAAACAGTAACCCCTCGGATAGCACGCTGGCTACTCCGGCCCAACTGGCTCAGGTGGTTACTCCTTCCCTCAGCATGAGTGACTCTCCGAATGTACCACTCCGACACCGGTACTAGCTGACCCCGGGGTTCACCAGGTGACCCTCTCTCACTAGGCGTCACCCCGCCCACGCCCCCACCAGCGCTGTGCTCACGCCCCCACCAGCACAGGGTGATAAAGCGCTACAATGTCACTCCAGGTCCACAGTAACACAAAACCACCAAAACCCGGCACAGTACAATCCGGTCACGTGAAAAGCCCGCGATCGCATGGCACACAACCCAGTGCCATCCGGTCATGAAGAATACGAGTACACTAAGGCATGCACTAACTAACTATCTAGCAGTATGAACACGTTTTACTGGCATGAATTAGTGTTGTTCTGCCCTGAATGGCGTCGCCCAAGGCCGACGCCATTCAGTCTCCCTAAACTGGTTCATAAAACAGAGGCCACGGAAAACTGGCCTAAAAGGCGTCGACCCAAGTGGTCGCCTTTTGAAACGCGTAGACATCCTACGACGCCAATCAGTTGATAAATCTAGAATTTCAGGAAAACAGTACCCAAGGGATTTCTGCCTTAAAAGGCGTCATGGTCTCCCGACGCCATTTAAATCGCGTCGCCCGCCCATGACGTCTTTTAGTCCCAGAATCCCGAGCTGACGGACCCTCAGTCGGGGTGATTTCCTGCCTAAATGGCGTCATGGTGGCTCGACGTCCTTCTGAAAGGCGTCGACCACCCATGACGTCATTTAGCGCCAGAACCCCTAGCCTGTTAAACCTCGAACATGGGAGGTTTCTGCCCTAAAACGCGTCGTACTGTCCCGACGTCCTTCTAAAAGGCGTCGACCAGGTACGACGCCGTTTAGCGCCAGAAACCTGGTTCTCTGGTTCGAACCGAGGGTTTCTCCCTTAACCCCAAATGCCCCGAAAAGCCCCAAAACGGAAAGGGGGAGGAAAAGCATTTGATCCACCACAAATATACTATGAAACCCCATTCACAAACGCGGCCATACCCACAAGAACACCCCCTAAACATGCTCAATCTAGCCCAAAACACATCAAAACACGCCTAGGAAAGCACGAGCAATACAGACAAGGTTCGTCCCCCTACCGGATACTTGAACTCCTCCCGGCTCCGCGTCGCCCAACCGCCGCGCCGCAGACCGCCGCCGGTACCCCCGAGAACGTCGCCACTCCGCCGGGACGTCGGCCGCCGTCCGGAGAATGGAACGCCGCGAAGGAAGTGGTGGTGGCAGAGGTGAGAGGTAGGGAGGCGTTGGAGTGGTGGGAGAGGAAGAAGAAAAAGGGAATGGCGGAGAGTGGGATCGGAGGAGGCGGAGAGGGAGAGGAGAGAGAGTGAGAGGTGAGAAATGAGGGAAAGAAAGGAGGGCTCGCGGGGGTCATCAGAAACTACCTAAAACGCGTCGAGCGAGAAGGATGCCTATCAGATGACAGGACGGGCCGTACTGACAGCTGTCTGAAACGCGTCGACCACCATGGACGCCATTCAGCTGACATGACAGGCACCGTACACTGACATCGTAGGGTGGCAGTCTGAATCGCGTCGTCCATCATGGACGCCGTTCAGACGACAAGACAGGGGCCGTACTCTCGCGGCCCGAAATCCGCCCACGTGGCACCCACGTGGCACAACAGCAATTCGCCTAAATGGCGTCCACCTATCAAGACGCCGTTTGAAAGGCGTCGTGATCCTCCGACGCCATTCAGAGGAAATTTTCCAGACCCCGCAAGGTCCGACCCAGGGGATCCGGCCCGAAACCGACCCGAAAACCGAACCCAAAACCTCAGTCCTTACACATGTAGTGATTCCAGACACCTCCATAATTTGCATGACAAGCAAATTTTGCACAAGCATGGGCGGCCTGATTGCCAGATCTAGGGATAAAAAGCAAGTTGATATTATCCTTTGAAAGAATGGATTGACAGTTCTCAATCAGTGTTTTCACCTTCCAAGGCGGACTGCTTTTCTTAAGAGCAGCATTAATCAAAACCTGGGCATCTCCTTCCACCACAATCATCTCATTAAAATTCTTAGCCAACTGAAGAGCTGTCATAAGTGCTAAGGCTTCAACAGTCAAGGGGTCTAAAGTCTTGGTGATCTTGGTCAATGAAATAATAGGAGAGCCTCTCCAATCTCGCATGACAATACCCACAGCACCACCAGTCCCACAAGTGGCTCCACCAAAGTTGATTTTGAAACTGCCCGAATGCGGAGGGATCATGCCAAATGTAGCTTTGTTTGTTGATGGCAAAGTATTTGAGTGAATCCATGTAATGACCCGCCACCCTATAATCGGGGATCCGATTACTAAATGGGTACCGAATCATTAAAATTTGGAGCCAAAATAGGATCTCGATAAGCCTGGGAAATAAACGATAAACTAACATTCACATCACATTGAATTGTAAAAGAAGTGCAGGAATTAAAAATCATTACAATTCAAGTTGACTTAGCAAATAATTACATATTCCAACTGAAAAGAAGTAATTAAACGTACAGGCTTGAAAAGAAATAACAACTATATCGGCGCATACCCTGGAACGATGGCTGCTGGCGCGCAACTCGAGACAAAACTCTCCTCGCTACGCCTGCCTGGAACCCTCACCTGAAAACCGCAGGGGGTGAGTCTCATCGAAATAGATTCAGTAGGGATCCTTCGATCCCCACCACCCACTCACGCACCCACAAGTGCAATAACACGAATAAAGGCGATTTAAGTAAATAAAGCAGTAAACACAACTCTGAAACCACTCTACCACGGAGTCCACAGCCAACGTCTTGGCTAAACACGCAAACCACGCAGCCGAACGCGAAAAACACCGACCCGCTAAGACCAAACAGCAACCCCTCAGATAGCGCGCTGGCTACTCCGGCCTAACCTGGCTCAAGGTGGTTCTACTTTCCCTAACACGAGTGACACTCCGAATGTACCACTCCCACACCGGTACTAGCTATACCCCGGGGTACACCAGGTGACCCTCTCTCTAGGCATCACCCCACCACTCCCACACCGGCGCCGTGTCACTCCCACACCGACACAGGGTGCCTAAGCGCTAACAACTGTCACTCTAGGTCCACGATCGCACAAAACACGTCACAGTGCGATCTGATCACGTAGAAATCCTCGACTTCGAAGTATGGTTTTAAGCATGCATTTTAAAAAAACTATCTAACAATGTAAACACGTGTTAATTTCATGGATTAATGAAGTTTTGTCTTGAATCACGTCGCCCATGGCCGACGTCATTCAAGACTCCTAAACTGGTTCATTTAAAACCTGGCCTCAAAAGATGGCCTAAATCACGTCATGCAAGGTAGTCATCTTTTAAAAGGCGTCGTTGTCCCTAGTTGCCTAATCACGACAGAAATAGAATCAGGCCTCGGGCTGATCCGAACTAAATCGCGTCGTGGGAGGCAGTCGCCATTCAAAATGGCGTCGTTGTCCCAAGACGCCATTTAGCGTTCACTAACAGGTTTCCCCCATCCTTCCGAGTACAAAAAGTGGAATTTCTTCCCGAAAATCCCCTAATCATACTTCAAAGCAGGAAAATTGTGATTTTAATCAAAACACTATGGAGATCGTCACCCTATCGGTTACTTGAACTCCTCCGAGCTCCAAGCTGCCGAACTGCCACGCCACAAGCCGCCGTTGATACCGCCGTTACTCTATCGGGACGTCGGCCATCATCTGGAAAGCAACACGCCACAAAGGAAATAGTGGTGGTAGTGGTGGAAGTTAGGGGGGGGGATTTGATGGAGTGGAGGGAGAGGAAAGAAAGGAGAAGGGATAGGGAGAGCAAAGAGATCGGAGAGAGGGAGGAGAGAGAATAAAATGAGAGAAATGAAAGGAAGGAGGGAGGATTCGTGGGTTTAAACTGAATCTAGCTAAAACGTGTCGCCTAACACCAATGCCATTCAAGTGACAAGACCAGGGCCGTACTCTCGTGGGCCGAAACTGGCCTACATGACACCCATGTAGCACCCACGTGGCATACTCTAAAACGCGTCCCGCTAACAAGACGCCGTTTGAACCGATAAAGAACCTATGCCCTCAGCCCCACAAGGGCCCAAATCAAGGGGTCCGACACTGAAATTGACCCAATAACTGGATCCGAAACCTCAATCCTTATAATCTAAGTGGAGGAGTACCAGAAATTTGCATCAGCCAGGGCAGCCATCACAATAGAAAGAGGAGGGTCACGGACCCCATCCAAGACTTTATTACATCTAGCCTTCCAAATCTACCATATAATGGAGAAACATAGAGATAGGATATATCTGTCATTTGCATTATTGGCGAAGGGTGGATGGGATCATTCAGTGATCTTATCAGCAAGAGACTTATGATCCAGATTAGAGTGATAATTCAAGGGAGAGGCCTTCCAAACTACTTTGGCGAAATCACATTCAAATAGCATATGGTCTATGGATTCTGGGGACTGAAGACATATCTGACATATGGAGTCCACATTGGGCATTCTTCTAGCAATAGTATCAAAAACAGGAACTGCATTGGACAGGCATTTCCAGACAAAATGGATGATCTTAGGAGGAATCAATTTCTGAACATGATGATGCCAAAGGCATCTCCAAACAGGATTAGGAGTAGAAGAGGATGGCGAAATAGCGATGTCAGTAAGGTATCTGTATGCAGACTTAGTAGAAAACTTCTCATCCTGAGTAAGAGTCCAGATGAACTGGTCACCACTACTCATATGACTCTGAGGTAGCACAATGTGGCAAATTTTAGCAGCAGTCTCATCATTAAATAAATTGTAGATAAGGTCTGTGCCCCATTGCCCAAACTTAATCAATTGGAACACCCACATAGGAGGCTGCACTTCACAATGTTGCCTCACAGTAGGGGTGCCAATGGTGTCTGGGATCCACCTATCAGCCCAAATATTGGTAGAGAGACCATCCCAGATGATCTTAAAACAGAGGGAGGACATAGTCTCACGGGTTTGGATAATGGCTGACCAGGCATTGAGCACTTATCAGGCATACCAGCTTCCCAAAAATTTTCATTTGCAAGATATTTAACTGAGTAGCTTTGCCCAAGTAGATGTATGATCTTGGATAAATTTTCAAGCAAGCTTCAGTACAACAGCCTTATTAAACACTTCCAGGTCTCTAATGCCCAGACCTCCCATTGCTCTGTGTCTTTCGATGGAATTCCAATTGCATAAGTAGATCTTTTTATGATCAATGCTATCACCCCACAGAAAGTTGCACATAATCTGATTCAATTTTCTGATTGTAGTTTTAGGTAGAAGACCCATACCCATCACATGGACAGTTATAGAGGCAAGTACATAATTTATCAAAGTAACTTTCCCAGTAGTAGAAAGTGTTGATGCCTTCCAATGAGACAGCTTATTTCTCATTTTATCACAATGTATGAGAACTAGTCTACTTTACTCCTACCAATCCACAAAGGGACCCCCAAGTATAATTCTCTTTTATTCATGAGGGGAATGTTTACAATGGAGCATAGATAGTATTGATTTGCAGGAGAGATATTGTTGCTGAACATAATGCAAGATTTGGACTTGTTCATAACCTGACCAGACCATCTGCCATAAGTGTCTAAGCAATTCAAGAACTCTCTGATCTCCCTCTCTTCAGCAACACCAAACATAACAATGTCATCTTCATACACCAAGTGTGAGATGGTTGGAGCCCTTCTATTTACTCTGAAGCCAAGAATTTTCTGCTCTTGCACCCGAACTTGGATGACTTTGGTTAAGAATTCAGCACAAAGGATGTAGATGTAAGGGGATAAAGGGCAGCCTTGTCTAAGTCCTCTGCTTGGGGTGATTTTGCCAATATTCTCCCCATTGATGTGGATGGATAGTGTAGCAGTAGAGATGCACATCATAAGAAGACTAACTGATGGGTGGGAGTAGCCCAATTTATATAGAGCAGCAGTTATGAAGGGCCATTCAAGCTTATCATAGGCCTTAGAGATATCCACCTTCAAACAAAAAATCCCGAATTTTCCACTCTTAACCTTCATGGAGTGAACTAACTCCTGGGTAAGCAAGATATTATCCCATAATTGCCTATCAGGGACAAAGGTAGATTGGTTAAAAGAAATCAGTTTAGGGAGAAAGGTTTTAATCCTATCTGCAAGAATTTTTGCAAAGATCTTATAAAGGACATTCGAAAGAAAAGTATGGGGGGAAATCCATCAGGGCCAGGGGTTTTGTGAGGACCCATGGTCATAAGGGCAATGTGGATCTCATCTGGGGAAGGGGTGGCACATAAACTGATATTGTCCTGCTCAGAGATAAGGTGAAGCCCTCAATAGGAAATTGCCCGGAGGAAAAGGATGGATCAGGATTATCCGACTTGTATGAGTCCTGGAAAAACTCAATAAAGATCTTATTAATAATCACATTGTCAACACTCCAGCTACCATTCTGCAGTTGGATGCTAGAGATTCTGTTAAAGTTCCTCCTGCAAAGGACAGAAACATGAAAGAATTTGGTATTTTTGTCACCACCCGAGAACCAGTTAATTTTTGCTCTTTGATGCCAGAATTCAGCTTCCTCTATAGTAGCTTGCTTCAAAGACTCAGTGACCTTATTCCCTTCTTGGATGGAATCATCATTAATAGGGCCCTTATCTATCTCCTCCAGTTTATTGCTGAGCACTTTGATTCTATCTTGAGTATTGGAGAAGGATTTTTTCCTCCAAGTTCTGAAGCGATTTTGTAATCTAGAAATTTGCAGGCATAATTTGAGTATAAGGGAGGGATAGTCCTCTAAGAGGTAGATACCTCATCCTTGAAGTCCTTCCTAAGAGTCCAAGCCACCTCAAATCTAAAAGGATAATTTTTCCTCTTGTTACTCCCAATAGTATTAAGTAAAATGGGTATGTGGTCACTAGCAAGTCTAGGCAGGTGAAGGACCTTGGCCTTAGGGAAAGCCATGAACCAACTGGAAGTAACCAGAGCGCGATCCAATCTTTCACAGATGTGAAAAGAGGCCCTCCTATTATTTGCCCAAGTTTAGGTAGGGCCCTCATGGCCCAGATCTAACAGACCAGTATCAGTGATGAAGGAGTTGAAATCCCTGACTTGATACTGACTAACTAGGTTGCCTCCCCATTTATCATATTGACTAGTGATTGAATTCATATCACCAATGAGGTAAACTAGTTCAACAGATTTCAGGATAAGTGAGTGTAGCTTATCCCAAAGCCTTCTTCAAATGGCATGATTTGTGGGGCATAAAAGCAGTCCAAATGCCAACAACGGCCATAGTCATCTTCAATTCTAGCTAGGAAGAAATTATTCTCAGACTGAATGATATCTAACTTGACATGAGGTTGCCACCAGAGCCATAAGCCTCCAGCTCTGCCAATAGACTCCACAAAATGGTAGTGTTGTATACCCCTGCCAACAAAGAAACGCTCACTAACCTTAGTGTCTGCCTTAGTTTCTACCAAGAAAACAATATTTGGTTTAACTAAGAGGGTCAGTTGGTGGATGTAAGGAACTGTCGTTGACCCTCGAACACCACGACAGTTCCAAGCAATGATCTTCACTTGGGAGGTTGTGGCAATTTATGGTCGGGCACCACGACCAAGTTTTTGTGGAGTATGATGTGGTTCTCATCAGCCTTGTTTGCAGGTGACATAGTCTTCTGATTTCCATAAACCTTTTGCACCCTCCTGTGCTTCTTTGTGAGCTGGTCTGTATGGGAATTAGCAGGTCCTAGCAAGAAACCGATTCTAGTTAGATCTAGTAAACCAGCATTGTCCTCATTAGGGGCCCCTAAGTTTCTTTTACATCTCTTAATCATGTCCTGCGATAATAGAGCATTGATAGAACCATATGCCTTCCTTTTTAGTGGGGTAACCGAAGCATTCTGACCAATGCAGGTAGGATAGGTAGTACATTGGAAATCCATGGGGGATAAGTGAATGGGCACATCATGCAGTACTAGGTAGCTATTGGCCCGTTTCCCACTGGACTGTTGGTCACCTCTGTTACGGGACTGGCATTAGTGATTTGCTCCTGCAACGTCCTCTCCATCCTCAACAGCATAAGAACTGCCAAAAGGGGAGGCACTACAAGAAATCCAACTGTAGTAAGGTCCTTCCGACAGCTTGAGGAGGCACCTATCGTCTTGAAGAAGTCTTCGTTCTTATTTGCAATATGACCATTGATTATGGTACCAGAGGTGTCAGCATGGGTCCTTGGGGAAGAGCAAACTCTATCCATATTGAAATCGATTTTCTTCTTAGCTCTGGGATCAATGCTCTCCACCTGAGCATCCATACCCACTGGGCAATGCAGATTACTGTCCGAAGGCTTCTTATGGACCGGCCATCTAACCTTTGTGTTGAACATGACCTTTCTGTTGTTGCTAGGGAGGGAATTGGTAGCTCTCATCCAGTCGCCAAGATCAAACTGGATAGCCTGTAGCATACAATTTCTTAGACCTGGTGAATATGACTCTTTGATGTGGGATTTCAGATCCGATAATTTCATACAAGAGTACTCCTCATGACCCAAGACTCCACATTAAGCAAATATCCTTACATTCTTTCATAAGCCACCTCAAAGGATTTAACATCCCCGTTTGGGAGCTTAGCTGCAACATGTGTACTAAGAGGTTTATTAACTTCAAGGCTAACCTTGATTCTTGCATATCAGCTCTAGTACACGGCACCTCCAGGACGAGGCTGATGGGCTACACCTAGTTGGTTGGCAAGCTTAATCACCACTCTCACATCTAACAGTTCCTCCGGAAGATCAAATATGTGCACCCATAGATCCCCCCTCAAGAGTTTGTATTGGGAAGGAGAGGTATTAGGCTGAGGAATCTGCTTAAGGAGTTACATCATCCACAAATAGAAGCTACATCTATTTTTGTAGATAATAAATCAACAATAAAACTCTCGAAGAATCCAGTGGAACATGGGCGAAGTAAGCATATTGATACCAGGTTTCACTTTATTAGAGATCATGTGAAAGAAAAGAATGTAAAGCTTGAATATTGCAGCACTGTGGATCAAGTGGCTGATATATTCACAAAGCCCTTACCTACCTATACTTTCACAAAGTTTAGAGAAATGCTTGATATGAAGACAATTCAAGTTTGAGGGGGCATGTTGGAATTAGCAAACTTAAATGTGGGAGTTTGCCTTCTTTAGTTCTTTTAATAAATGTTGTGGGAGTTTGTGGGTTATATAAATGGGAGATGGGTTACAAGAAAGGTTCTCATCCGTTGTAGATTTGAAGTGGTTTCCTTGGTTTATTGAATAAGTAACTCTCCAAGAGTTACTCTTGTACAAGGCCTATATAAAGAGGCCACCCTTACCATTCGTAATTCAAGTCCAACACAAGTCAAGTCAATTAAAGAAGAATTTATTTAAGTGCTCCACTTCTTGTCTTGTACGAGTTATTGAGTGAGTTGGAGAGTTTTCTCTTTTAAGTCCTCCTTATATCCTTTTAATATATCCTTTAGTTTTGCATAACAATAGGATACCTAGAGCCCAATTCCAAATTACCGAAGCCCAACAATTAGGCCTACATTTCACAAGTAAAATCAGGTCTCCATTGAAGAACCACGGGGCATGGAGGAAGATGTTGTTAACCTCTTCGATAGTGGAGAGTCTAATCAAGAAAATGTTGTTTGAGAAGTCCAAGAAGCTCCACTGACCTTTAGGCGCCCACATCTTGGAGATCCACTCCTTCAGTCCGGTTTTCTGGCTTTGGCCTCCGAATGCACTTTAACTAGAAAGCTATGCTTCCATCTGTTCTGCTCCCCCAGGACAGCTTCTTGGAGTTCCACCATGGACGGCCCTTGATCTTTAGATAGCAGCTTCTTGAAATTGGAGAGCACCTCATCTTCGACCAAGTTAAGATCGACTTGTTGTTCATGCGTCAGGTCCATGGCGCACGCTACCAGAAAGCAACAGCAGACGGAACGGGAAACCAAGTGAAGCTACAGTAATGGTGGTTGGAAACGACAAAATAGCAAGTAGGTGGAGAGAGAAAGTTGAACCCGAGCGGATGGATAAAGGGTTGAGGACGCAATATAGGGAGACTATTCCGATTAGTGTGGGGAGAAGAAGGGGCTCAGGATTCACAATCAGAGCGCCGGTCAGACGGAGAGGGAGATAAGGAGAGTAGAGCACGGAGCTCCGAAGGAGACCATCCAATCACTGGGGAAGAGAAACCAGAGCACAAGGCTCTGAGATTTGCGTTAACTCGAGTTTTTGAAGCATCTATTTCCTCATTTATCGGGAATAGGGCCCTTTAATCTTAAACTCCAGTTCAGACAAATCATGGCATACATAGGTTCATGTCCAATACGACTTAGAAAGCCAATTTCTCGACAACTTTGACAGACAAGTATTCTTCAGGGAGGTCATACATGCGAACCCACAAGTCCGCCCATTTGATTGATTTGCATTTCTCAATCGAATCAAATCTCCGTTGTGATTTATTCGCAGATTTATGTTAATATGTACATAGTTGAGCCATTGATTGATTTGTGTGATAGACAAGGCAACCGCTAGCATAATTAATTATCGAGAAAATGGAAGAAGAACAAACAACTGAGCCTAGTTTCAGACATACATTCCTTAATTTAGGGAAGGTTAATTGGACCGTCTTTTAAACATGGATTTCGTCCCTTTGCCGCCGAGGAGGTCCCAATACGAGGAGTCACAAAATGGGATCAGAAGAAGACGAGGTTGTTCTCTTCTTTGCATGTAGTTTCCCGGTCAAATCGCGAAGGCAGGCTCCCACATGACGCATGGTCTAATTAGGGCGTCTTCGGGTACAGGGGATTTGGAATAGAAAAGTTAAAAATATCTGTTGACTGTGGTGTTCAACCACACCATGCAGTCTAACCCACTAAATCGGACCTCTTTAAAATATTATCGCACACGCAGCACTTGGTTCCAAACCTATCAATTGCCGCTCTGGAGAAAAAATATGTCCAAAGATATGACCCTTTGACCGAATGTGCACGATCTTTTGGCTACTTCATCGTAAGATAATACTCTGTATCTCGAATTAAAATAATCCTCACCTAAGACATGCACATGTTTATTTGCTAAATTAGAGCTGTACTACAATACAACTATCTGTATTAGACTTAACAAGCAAGCTAGCCCAATTGAGATAAATCATATTTGAATGTGGATACATGGCCTCAGCTAATCTTCTACTGTAGCTAATTAAGTAGCTTAGACATGAGGAAGCAAATGCCACTGGCAGAGATGGTGCATGGCAGCGATACATGCTGATCGATCGAGTCAAAACGTAACCATCCTGAACACTTAAATTGGAAGAGACCGCCAGCAGCTTCCAAACCGTGTAGAAATAGTAAAAAAGATCTCTCTCAATCTCTCTCTAAAGTTCTGCAATCTCCTTTTGTTTCTCAAGGGAATCAGATATATTCTACGAAACCTCCATACTAGTTTCCAGTCAAAACAGTACCACCTATCGTTGAAATTGGTTTCCTGCCTGCGGCGGAGTGGAGGCCCCCCTTGCTTGGGACGAGGGTTTCGGATTCGAAGAGGGGAAGACCCCTGTGGCTTTTTCAGTTGGTTGGCGCCTTATGCACTGGTACTGCCCCTTGTTGAACTTGTTGGGGCTTTTGGCCATGCGTTGTCCCTGGGATCGATCCCGAGTAACTGGATTTGAACATATTATATATACATAACACTTTCTGACCATTGCGCCAGGCACCGAACAAAAAAAATAACATTGAAATTGGACGAGAAACTCATAAGCTAGTAGCTTCCCAAACGGTGAAGAAATGGTAAAGAAGGGGAGAGCACCCAATGGACAACTCCCTTGCCAGGTGAGTGCGGGCTATATCTATTATCTTACGATCTATCTGTCTACGCGTAGACGCCACAACAAGCGCACCGAGAAAATTGGCGGTGACATCAGTTCCGTGGGCTTCTTCCCCCCGCAGCCGCCGCGGCAAACGAGAATAAACGCCGCCGTGGCTAATGAGCATACCGGCCCTATTAATCTTTTTGTTATGTATATTATTTAAGAATATCATTATAACAGTCAGAATTTGGTCAGACCATGATAACCGTCCGAGCACATCTTCTGGTTATTTGATAGAATTTGTAAGACTGAAAATGTCCAGGGTAGAATCTGCAGGAGGACGAAGAGACATAAGAGGAGCTCCTATTCTCTTGGAGAGTCAAATTCTCTGATACTTAAGTCAGGTTTTAAAAGAGAAAGAATTCTCTAGAGTTTAGTGTAAAACGTATCTTTTACAGGAGACGGTCAGGGATATATATAAGTCCCTGCCTAATGCGACATCAAGGAGGCCCTTCCCCAAGCCCTTCCCCTTGGGGAGTTAATTAGTCCATGATCCACGCCTTTTGATCGAGGGGATCGTGGGATATTGGACTGGATGGAGGGATCTCCTCCGGTGATCGAGAGAACAAATCGTGAGGACTTGCCTTAAGTGGGCGATTGTCTCGTTAGCCCGCAAGACCTGCCTGATGGCAAAGAGGAGTTATGGATAGACACTGGAGGGGCCTTCAGTCTCTCAAGTAGCCAAAGGAGACGGCCTTTGAGTCCAGGTCCCTTGCTTCCCCTCGGACGAGTCTGGGACCTTGAATTATCGAAAGAGTAGACTCCTCTCGATATTCGGTAGACGTAACCAAGACACTGCTGGTCTCGGAGTTTATCGACTAATGTGTTGGTCTTCTAGGCCTAGCGTTCTTGGGACATAAGAGTCAATGCATTCCAGATCCCAACCTTTGGCTCGTCAGTCGGAGTACCGAGAGTGCTTACGTGGTGTCCTTGTATAAGTACCTGTGGACTGCAAGCCCTTGGGCTTTTGGCCAAATGGTCCAGATTAGGCTGGACCCCCATCACCCCTCATCATTGACCCCCTCACTCTCAAATTCGAAATTTGAATATGGGTGTAACATTAAGTAGGAAGCCCGAAAGAGGTTTGACAAGACCCACAGGCGTGAGAAAAGGCACGCCGCTTGTACTTTAAAATGACACCCATTTAAGGAAGGAGATAGTGCCCTTTCATTTTTCGCGATCCCCGAGCGATTTTAGATATGTCGGTTGTACTTCAAAAGGACGCCCATTTAAAGAAGGAAATGATGTCTCCTTGCCTTTCGCAAACCCCGAATGATGCCAAGCATGTCGGTCGTCCATGTGGCGTCATCTCGCGGGTAACGAAATGCCCATGGCTGTCATGATGGGGCACGTCTCTTAAGTTTTAGATGATGCACTTGGTCAGTCATCATGATGAACCATTTTGGCGCCCCTCGGCATTCTAAGCGGCAAGAAGAGGCGAAGAGCCTGGTTGGCCTTCCCCTATAAAAACGCGGTTTGAGGGGAAGCCAACCCACTCTTGTGCATACTTGAGCTTCTCTGTCGCATGCGGAGTTTGGGAAGAGGAAATCTTATGTTGCCTAGGCATCCCCCTGCACTCTCTCCATTGAGTCCACCCTGGGCTCCAATTTCGCAAGTTCTTCAGAGTCCCTTGGGACTTGTTCTTTGCTTCCTTCTTCCTCTGGGACCACCTCCTGGTCCCTAGAGTATTCTTCTTGCTCGCCTCGCGAGCTCTCTTTATCTTGGTCTGAGTTCCCCTGAGACTTTCTCATGGCCTCCGACGAGGTCACCTATTCCTCTAGCCAATCTGAGAGGAGGGCTATTGCCCTAGCCCTAGCCTGCCATAGCCATAGCGTAGTCAAGCAAGCAGAGCTAGGGAGATTGATAGAGGAGTACCAAGGTGCCCCATGGGTATCGTCTGGTCAAAGCCAATCTAGGTGACCGACTTTCGTCTGAGGCCCCCAACACCTTTGTCGCTTATAAGGAGATGTTTCTGGTAGAGTTCTGTCTCTCGGTTCCTCGTTTCCTCTGTAACTTCCTTCAATAGTATCGACTGGCTCTTGTCTAGCACACCCTCGATATATAGTTCGACATCTATGCCTTCCTTCTTGTGTAAATATATTTTTTTTAAAAATTATTTCCGTCCGATTATATTTTACGTGTAATCAATCAAACGGACCCTTAATATAGAATCCCATAAGTTGCTTAATCAGATGTGTTGTATATCTAATTATGCCAGTAGGTTCCTTGCAACGACTATTCATGTCAACATTTTCTTCGTACATGTTAATAAAAAAAGCATCTCGTTTTGGACAGATGACCGATCATTCAGCATATATTATCTATCCTTCCTTAATAAGCTTTCAAAGCGTCCTATTATTATCAAGTTATCAATTGTTTACCAGTTACTAAGATAAGTGGTTGGACATATGAAACTATTAAGAATGTTCGCACAATCTCATCAAGCACTTATGGTCTATCTCAACAGAGCTCAAGAAAAGGGAGGTCCAAAATAAAACAATCTGATCATGTCACTGTTGGTATCATGGCACAATTCGACTGGCAGCAAAGACAAAATAAGTGAAGGAACTTCCACACATACGTAAGGCAAACAGTTTAGTGGGAACATAATTTCTTAAGATGCCAACCAAGTTATCTGATCATGAAAATTGAGAGAGAAGTCTACTATTTGGAGCCTCACAGCCGACAAACGGTCAACAATGGCTAGGTCATCTTCTCTTGTCGACTACTTCTTTTAATATTTGCGTGGCCAAGTCTGTTTAACAAGTCATCTCCCTCTCTCTGGAATCAGTTCCTTATCAAAAGGGAATAAATGGGCAGAAGAAATGTTTGGATTGCGAAGTTGGATTGCAAATTCTGGTGCAAGTACCCCATAATATATATAATTCAGCCCAGCATAGGTGGATAGGGGGAGCCTAGTTGGGAAGCCAATTTCTCGACAATCTTGACAGACAAGTAATCTTCAAGGAGATCCTAAATGTGAACCCACGAGTCTGCCCATGTGATTGATTTGCATTTCTCAATCGAACCAAATCTCCATTGATTGATTCACGGATCTATGTTAAGGCTTTTTTTTTTTTGAATAAAAGCTAAATACTACTATTCACAACTTAACAGGGGAAGAAATAGAGTCTGCAAACAAAGCTGCCAAAATACAACGCGGAAAATAGGGGAAGACCTAAGAGCCTTGACATTTGGAGGAGATGGCAAACTTGGCCAACACATGCGCTACAAGATTAGCAGATCTGGGAACGAAGGAAATGGATAGGAATTGCTTCCGACGCAAGTGTTGCTGGCATTCTACGATCAATGCCCTAGCTCTCCATGGAGGAGGGCAACGGCCATAGATGGCTTGGACGATCGAGAGAGCATCACTTTAGATGATAACCAGCTACTGAAGTGAACTGGACAGCATGATACCATGTCTAAGAGCTGTGGCTTCACAGATTTCGGGATACCAGATTCATCTCTAAGGACGATCTAGAGCTGCTAATATCATCATGCAAGGCTCTGTCAACGTTGATTTTAAAGTAGTTGGGAGGAGGCAAAGACCACGCCTGATTACTAATTTTCGGAAGATTGAACTGAACAGCTGATATGGACCAGGAGGAGAATTCAGTAAGGGCTGCCATGAGGATGAGTTGAGGACACGAAGCTTTGCCCTCCATCACAAATTTACATCTGAATTTCCATAGTTGCCACATTATAGAGCATCTGAGAGCCAGAAGCCAGAATTTCTCCAATTCGTTAGGGTACTAAATGTTGAACCAGTTGTGCAGCCTATCTTCCAAGTTTCCAGAATCCGAGTCAGAGCGGTAGGAGAGAGGAGAAGCAAATCAGGTGTTGGGTTCTCGTGTTTCTCTGGATCGCTCACGTAACAGAAAATAAAATAATTAAAACAGTGATCCGTTCTCCTTTCGAATGAACTAAAATCAGAAATACGGTAATCGGACATTACCTCACGCATATTCGAATCCGCAACCGATTGGTTCCGTCGGTGTGACACCGCTAGCCGTGCAAACGCTCGGCCTCGAGCGAAGTCCACGCGATCCTCTTCGCGGTGGATATCCTCATGGTTTCTCGTTCTTCGCAGCCCACGAAGCCTCCGCCGTTCACCGCAACGATCGCCGCAACGCGCAGACGATTTTCCCGTCGAACAGGAGTCGAAGAAGCGACGGAGCAGACCTGGGGATCCGGGCTCATCTGGGGCGCTAGAGAGAAAGAGGAAGAGAGGAGGGGGAGGCCAGGGTTGATTAGCAGTCTGGCCTGCTCAGTCCGTTCGCTATATTTTACTAACCACGCAGTTTTTTATAAAAACCCTCGGTTAATATAAAACTCACTTATTTATCCATCGCCTTGAGAATCATTTGCATGTGACCCTCTAGACCTAATAACCAGTCCGGTTAACGACCTAATAAGTCCAGTGACCCCTCACTGGCCCGATTAATCAATTAATAACTCATATTAATTAATTAATCAATCGAATTAATGTCGTACATTGAATTCGATCGAGCCTCCGATCACGTTGGGTACCAAGCAACACCGCATGAACCCGGAAGGTATTGGGGTTATGTAACCCACTCTTAGAACCTTTCCACCGACAGTTATTGCGTGGATATAATCCTTCATTCGTACAATGCTCTCGAGCACCTACAAATTCACTTTAGTATCTCTACACAAGTGACTATGAGATCAGTTACCATCATCATATGAGCAGGAGTAATCTGTACTAGTTTAACCAGATATCTGATGTCTTTCTCAGATATCCTCCAACTATGAACTTTTAAGAATATGTGTGTTTAAGTGATCAGTCTCATTAGTATGATCTCATCATAATATGATCACTATCGCACATATTCACAGACTTCATTATGAGACGATAATTAATCCGATTTACACACAACGAATATAATGTCATTTTATTAATAAATGAAGGAAATTACAAAGTCATATTAGCTTGTAGGCCACCTAAGACTAACAATCTCCCACTTGGACTAAAGTCAATCACCTTTATGTACTAAACCTATAGACTCTAGGTGATGCTCAAATACATATTGAGCTAATGGCTTTGTTAGTAGATCTGCTACATCGTCGACAGATGGAACTCTTTCCACCACTACATCTCCTCTGAAAATGATTTCTCTGATTAGATGAAAGCGCCTCAGAATATGCTTCGATTTCTGATAAGACCGCGGCTCTTTCGCTTATACAATGGCTTTATTGTTGTCGCACAATAGCAGAACAGGTTCAGAGATACTGGGAACTACGCCGAGGTCGGTGATGAATTTCTTCAATAACACTGCTTCCTTGGGGGCTTCTGTTAGTATTAGACGGTCTCAAAGCCAATCCGATACTATATACTTATTCAGATTATTAATAAATGGCAATAATTCATTGTGTGTAATTAATTTGATCTGTGTTTATCGTATCACGATGAAATCCATGAACATGTGCAACAGTCTTCGGATTATGATGATATCATAATTACGGGACCGAAGACTTATAAACACATGTTCTTAATTGTTCCTAGTCATAGGATGTTTGAGATAGGACATCGAACATCCGGATAGACTAGTATAGGTTACTTCAGCTTATATGATGAAGGTGACTGATCCCATAAGTCACTTGTGTGGAGACACTATGCTAAACCTATAGGTGCTCATTGGTGAATGAGTTCACTGAACTGATCCGACTATGACTCGCTGGATGGTAATCACCTCTCTGTTAACCAGCTCGATTCATTTGTCACGGTTGCGTGGATGATCCTTGGACCTGAGACTCCAAAGATATCTTGTTGGTAGGTTTCTGAGCTTTGACCTTGACGAACGAATCCCTAACCATGGGTTAACAATAAGTCAAGCGATCGGGTTCAGGGAAATGCCCTCGAAGGTAATTGTGTGTTCAATACGGGATCATCCGCTCTCGGTAATTTGAGAGAGAATGTTCCGGGAGTGATGCGCTTAAAGTCCCTAGCCAGGGCGGACTCTATAATCGATAAAGAGTTATCGGATTCAGATTAGCGGCATCTGATTCAAGTGAATCGACCAAATAGGGTTTAACAGTAAACCATGTCCTAGGTCGATTCGGGAACATTGCACGGATGAAGGATTATATCCACGCGCTAACCGATGACAGAAAGGTTCCAATAGAGGGTTGCGATAACCCCAGTGCCATCCAGGATCACGCGATGTTGCTTGGCATCCAACGTGATCGGCAGTCCGTCCGAATTTATTATGAGACATTAAATTCAGCTTATTAATTGAATATAAGGATATTAATTAATTCAGTGGGTCAGTAAAGGGTTACTGGACTTAATGGGCTATTAACTGGACAGGTATTTGGGCCTAGAGGGTCACACGCAAATGGTTTTCAAGTCGATGGATAATCCGACAGGATTTCGGATAAGTCTGGGTTTTGTATGAAAAACCGCAAACTGACTTATTATAAAAGAACGGATTCTACGTCCGGGGCCAGCAACCCTGACCTAGCCGTCATTCGTTCTTTCTCCCTTTCTCTCTCCTCTGGGCGTGCGGTTCCCAACTGCTCCATCTTCCGTTCGACGAGGATTCCGAGTCCGCATGTCGCAGCGGATTACGCGTAGCTAGACGAGATCTACGAATGCCGCAGCGAGCGAGGAAGCGAGGACGATCCATCGCGAGGAGAATCGCGTGAATACCGCTAGAGGTCGGGCACCTGCGCGACTTGCGGCATCGCTCCGACGGAACCGGAAAACGGACGCGGATTCGAATCCGCGCAAGGTAAATTCGATTTACACCGGTTTTATTTTAACGACCGAAACGGGACAGATCCGATCCCGAAAATTTTATTCCGCTGCGTTTTAGGATCGGATCCCGACACAACGATCCCAACAGTGGTATCAGAGCCAGGTTCCACTGTGTTCTTCGCCGTTTCGGATTCCGAAATATAATCTTCTAGTTATATTCCATGCATAATATTCGATTTTGTTTGAAGAACGATGTTCATGGGATGAATCTATAATTAATTTGATTAATATCGTTCCTGCAAAATCAAATTTTTTATGGTGTTTCTTGCGTTCTTCATGGGACGAAGAACAAGGTCGTCTTGGTGATGTTTAGATGATCACATGCGTTGTGATGCGTCTGGCTAAGGTTTTGGTGTGACCAAAAACCCTCCCTAGCCACTGCCTTCACCACCTCCGACGCCGGCATGGCCTGATCGACGGCTTCCGGCCGCCTAAAGGGGCTTTTCTTTCCCCTCGTAACCGATTGCTATGCGCAGGAATCGGAGCCCCAAAGGGGGGGCAAACTACGGTGGGAGCGCCATCCGGCGCCGGCGAGGTGACCGGCGGCAGTCCGGCTCCCTCCCGGCGCCGGGGCGGTCGCCGGAAGCCACCCCACACCCTTCCCCCATGGCTCCTGCTTGCAGGCACCGCCGTCGAGGGGGAAGGAGGGGGCTCGGCTCGGGCCATGCGGCTAGGGTTTCCTAGCCGCATGGTCCGATCGGACCAGGCCGGGCTCAGACCAGATCTGAGCCCGACGCCCCCTGGCGTGGACCAGGCACCCCTGGTCCAAACCAGGGTGCCCAGCTGAGCCCTCATTCGACCAGAAAGGGGGGGGGGGGCTGAATCACCTTAAATTTTTGGGGTTTTTTATTTTAAATTGTTTTAGAACTTATAAAATTTCAAAAGTTGTCTTGAAATTGAAGTTTTATTCAATTTATTTTTCTGGAAACTCATAAAAAATTTTATTATTATCATGATTAACAAATGTTGTTAATAGTTATGGTTAATTATTTATTTAAATGTTAAATGATTAATTAACTTTAACTTTATGATCTAATTGTTTGATTCATATGTGATAATAGTAAATAACATAAGTTAATTAATCTAATTGTTAGATTAATTTGTAATTAGCATGGAATATTTTAGAAAGTTATATTTTGGAATTTTGATGTACATTTGATGTATGTTAACTGCTTGTTTGAATTTGATTTAAATTAGCATGTTTAAACTGTAAAATTTTTCGAAAAATTTCTAAATCCAAATTTGTTTGGTCCCTGGTTTTATGAAACCTGAAATTATTATTATTTTCGAAATTTTAATTTAGCCATTTGATGTGCAAATTCATGTGTGGTTTGTTTAAACTAAAATACATGGTGGTCATGGACGAGCATTAATTGTGGATGTAGAATGTGATTGTGTGGTTTATTATTTATTAATAAATAGAGGTCTGCGAACCTCTCCCTCTCATATTCCATTGTACTTCTACCTTCCTCCTTGATGTAATCGCCATAAGGCTTCCTCATTTAAATTATCATGTAATTGAGAATTACGATGTAATTTGATCGAGGCAGATGCGCACGGAGCGAGGATGATCCACAACTGCTGACCAGATGAAAATGAAGGAGTTCATTGAATCCATGGGTTTGCAGACTCATGATATAAGTTGTTATATTGTGTATGTGTGTGCGTTTGACTGTCTGGCTCAAGTCAAACCACAGTGCCGTCCATGACCACACTAATGATATGTATGTGATGTGTGTGCTTAATATTTGCTAGGTTATTAGTATTTATAATATATTCGATATATTTAATACTATCACCTAGGATGAGACCAAACTAAATAAGTAAAACCTTCGTTACAAATTTTAAGCCGTAGCGCGACTCATTGAGAATGCACGGCGTGGCTCTCCATCAATATGATTAATAGAACTTAATTCGGTGGTGGCAGATACTATGTGTTTACCCGAGGTTTGCCATTAACTGATGAGAGAACTGTTGATCATGTCATTAGATGTCTTTGGATAAAAGTAGAGGAACGATATAGTTATCCACGTGTTTACCAGGGAACTATATTTCTACTTTACTCTGTCACATATTGATGGTAAAGCTTAGACTGGGGATAATGGTCTACTGTGTTTACCCGGGACCATTAAACTTGGGAGCCGAAATATGATCGGATATTGCAAGGAGTTGCAATTATTATGAGTTGATTGCTCTGAGATAGCGGTATGATACTACGTGTTTACCCGAGGTCATACTGTAATGCTTGGAGATTCTGATCCCCACTAGGAGACAGTCGGCGTCTCCCGTTCTGTATATCTGAAGGTTATACAATCCGTCGAAAATTAGTAGGAGTAAAACTAGATAATAAAAGACCATATCTTGTTTTAGTTAATCTGAATATCTATTAATTATCAATTGATTATCTCCTGTAGGCGAGAATGTCGCACCATAACCCGTTGAGAGGCATACTTGATGCCAACCGTTTGACAAGCACCAATTACTCAGACTGGCTTAGAAACCTGAAGATAGTCCTCAGGTCTGAGCAGATTGCCTACGTCTTGGATAATGAACCTCCTCCTGAACCAGCATTGGATGCTCCAGAGGAGGAAATGATAGCGTATGAAAAATGGAAGGAGGATTCCACCATGGCCCAATGCTACATGTTAGCCTCTATGAGTAATGAGTTACAGAGGCAACATGAAGAGATGGATGCTAGATCCATCATGCTCCATTTGAAGGAGCTATTTGGTGAGTAGAGCAGAATCGAACGATATGAGATATCGAAGAATCTATTCAAGGCTCAGATGGCAGAGGGAACTTCAGTACAAAATCACGTGCTGAAGATGATTGAGTGGGTAGAGAGGCTGGATGCTCTTGGGATTACACTTCCCAAGGAGATGCACATAGACCTCGTGTTGTCTTCACTTCCACCGTCATATGCTCAGTTCATCGTTAATTTTAACATGAACAAGATCCAGGCCACCTTAGCTGAACTGCTGAACATGTTAAAAACTGCTGAAGGGAACCTTATGAAGGATAAACCGCAAGTCCTAATAGTTGGTAAGACCAACAGAAAAAGATTTGCAGTCCAAGCTTTTCGAAAGAATAAGAACAAGGTTCAGAGAAAGGCAAAGGTTACCAAGAAAGATAAGGGTAAAAGTGCTGAGAAAGGTGATTGCTTCTACTGTCACCAGAAAGGGCATTGGAAGAGGAATTGCAAAGAATACCTCAAGGACAAGACTCAAAGAACTGTGAAGCAGTAGGACGCTTCAGGTATCTATATGATAGATGTAAACTTGTCAATTAGAGATTGTACATCATGGGTATTAGATACTGGATGTGTATCTCATATCTGCAATTCTGTGCAGGCACTGACAAGAAGGCGTAAGTTGAGGACCGGCGAGGTGGAGCTGAGGCTAGGTAACGGCGCAAGAGTTGCGGCGATCGCTGTGGGGACAGTGAAGCTCAAGCTACCATCCGGAGACACATTTTTATTAGATGAATGTTATTATGTACCTAGCATAATAAGGAACATCATTTCTATTTCATGTTTAGATAGAATTGGATACAATTTAAATTTTGGGAACAATAGTTGTTCAATTTATTTCGAAAATAAATTAATAGCTTCTGCTATTTTGTCCAATGGATTGTATCTATTAAATGTGTCTCATGATAATTTACCTATCGATTCTTCAAGTAAAAGAAGTAAGTATGAAATGAACAAAGCCTACTTGTGGCATTGTAGGCTTGGACACATTGGTGAAAACAGACTCCAAAGGTTGCATAAAGATGGATATTTGGATCCATTTGATTATGAATCATATGCAACCTGTGAGTCATGTTTAATGGGTAAAATGGCTAAGTCTCCATTTAGTGGAACTGGAGAACGAGCCAAAGACATATTAGAACTCATACATTCAAATGTATGTGGTCCTATGTCAACCCAAGCCATTGGTGGTTTCTCATACTTCATTACATTCACTGATGATTACTCAAGGTTTGGATATGTATACTTATTGAAGTATAAATCTGAAGCCTTTGAGAAATTCAGATAATTTAAGAATGAAGTAGAAAAACAAACAGGAAAGAGTATAAAAACCATCCGTTATGATCGGGGTGGTGAATACTTGAGTACTGAGGTCATTAAATACTTAAAGGATAATGGTATCCCTCCTCATCTTACACCTCCTTATACACCTCAGATGAATGGTGTATCAAAAAGGAGAAATCGCATATTAATGGAAATGGTACGATCCATGATGAGCATGTCCAAATTACCAGTGTCCTTATGGGGATATGCACTTAGCTCGGCTATGTATATCCTGAACAAGGTACCCAGTAAATCTGTTGAGACCACTCCATATGAGATATGGAATGGAAGGAAACCAGACCTTAAACATGTTAAAGTCTGGGGATATCCTGCTCATGTTAAAAGACATGACGCAGATAAGCTGGAATCCAGAACTGACAAATGCAGATTTGTGGGATATCCAAAGGAAACTTATGGATATTACTTTTATCTTCCTGGCGAGCAAAAGGTGTTTGTGGTCAGGAGAGCTGTCTTTCTAGAAGAAGATTATATTCTCCAGAAGGACAGTGGGAGTAAAGTAATACTTGAAGAAATTCCAGACCCACAAACTGGCAATGGTTCATCAGATGAACCGTCAGTTTCTGAACCTGTTCAAAATGATACATAGGAACCTCGTAGGTCTGAAAGAGTACCTAAACCACCAGAAAGATATGTGGGACATATTAATTTGGATGGTTCAAGGATACTCTATAATGAGAATGATGATCCCAAGACTTACCAGGAGGCCATTGATAGTCCAAAGGCCGGGAAATGGCGGGAAGCCATGAATTCTGAAATACAGTTCTTGTACATCAACCAAGTTTGGAACTTGATAGATTTACCCGATGGTATAGTACCTATCGGCTGCAAATGGATCTTTAAAAGAAAGATCGGTGCAGATGGATGTATTGAGACTTATAAAGCAAGATTAGTAGCGAAAGGCTATCGTCAAAGACAAGGTGTTGACTATGACGAAACATTTTCACTCGTTGCTATGATTAAGTCCATCAGAATTCTTCTCGCCATTGCTGCCTACCATGATTATGAGATCTGGCAGATGGATGTGAAGACTGCATTCCTCAATGGAAATCTTGAGGAGGAGGTGTATATGATACAACCAGAAGGATTCACATCCAAAGAATTCTCAAACTTGGTATGCAAGTTGCAGAGGTCCATTTATGGACTGAAGCAAGCATCCCGAAGCTGGAACATAAGATTTGATGAGGCAATCAAATCTTATGGCTTCATTAAGAATGAAAATGAGCCCTGTGTATACAAGAAAAATAGTGGGAGTGCAATCACATTTCTGGTTCTTTACGTTGACGACATCCTACTCATTGGGAATGATGTAGGAATGATGTCATCAGTAAAGATATGGCTGTCAAAGAACTTTTCCATGAAGGATTTGGGAGAAGCATCTTACGTATTGGGAATACGGATCTATAGAGATAGATCAAAGAAGATGCTAGCTTTAACCCAATGCATGTACATAGAAACCATTGTCAAAAGGTTTGGCATGGAAAATTCCAAGAGAGGTCTCATACCGATGAGACATGGAATTTCACTCTCTAAAGGTCAGTCTCCCAAGACACCTGAAGAGAGGGTTGTGATGGATAATGTCCCCTATGCTTCTGCCATAGGGTCCATCATGTATGCCATGCTATGTACCAGACCTGATGTAGCATATGTTCTAAGTGTTACGAGCAGACATCAGGCAGATCCAGGTGATGAACACTGGAAGGCTGTGAAATGCATCCTTAAGTACTTGAGAAGGACTAAGGATTTATTTCTAGTCTATGGAGGAGGAGACTTAAAGCTGAAAGGATACACTGACTCGAGTTTTTAGTCTGATCCTGACGACAGCAAGTCAACATTAGGTTTTGTTTTCACACTCAACGGGGGAGCAGTGAGCTGGAAAAGTTCCAAGCAGGAAATCACTGCTGATTCGACAACGGAAGCCGAGTATATTGCTGCTGCTGAAGCTGCCAAGGAAGCTGTATGGATGAAGAAATTCATCAGCGATCTTGGTATGGTGGAAAGCATATCTGGTCCCGTCCCACTGCTGTGTGACAACAATGGGGCGATTGCTCAAGCGAAAGAGCCGAGGTCTCATCAGAAGTCGAAGCACATTCAGCGGTGCTTTCATTTGATCAGAGAGATTATAGCTCGAGGAGATGTCGTGGTGGAAAGAGTTCCCTCAGTCGACAACATAGCAGATCCACTTACAAAGCCTTTGTCTCAAAATGTTTTTGAGCGTCACTTAGAGAATATGGGTATTCTGTATAAAAGTGATTGACTTTAGTCCAAGTGGGAGATTGTTAGTATTAGATGGTCTCAAAGCCAATCCGATACTATGTACTTATTCAGATTACTAATAAATGGCAATAATTCATTGTGTGTACTTAATTTGATCTGTGTTTATCGTATCACGATGAAATCCATGAGCATGTGCAACAGTCTTCGGATTATGATGAGATCATAATTACAGGACCGAAGACTTATAAACACATGTTCTTAATTGTTCCTAATCATAGGATGTTTGAGATAGGACATCGAACATCCGGATAGACTAGTATAGGTTACTTCAGCTTATATGATGAGGGTGACTGATCCCATAACTCACTTGTGCGAAGACACTATGCTGAACTTATAGGTGCTCAATGGTGAATGAGTTCACTGAACTGATCCGACTATGAATCGCTGGATGGTAATCACCTCACTGTTAACCAGCTCGATTCATTTGTCACGGTTGCGTGGATGATCCTTGGACCTGAGACTCCAAAGATATCTTGTTGGTAGGTTTCTGAGCTTTGACCTTGACGAACGAATCCCTAACCATGGGTTATAAATAAGCGAAGCGATCGAGTTCAGGGAAATGCCCTCGAAGGTACTTGTGTGTTCAATACGGGATCATCCGCTCTCGATAGTTTGAGAGAGAATGTCGGGAATGATGCGCTTAAAGTCCCAGGCCAGGGCAGACTCTGTAATCGATAAAGAGTTATCGGATTCAGATTAGCGGCATCTGATTCAAGTGAATCGACCAAATAGGGTTTAACAGTAAACCATGCCCTAGGTCGATTCGGGAACATTGCACGGATGAAGGGTTATATCCGCATGCTAACCGATGACTGAAAGGTTCCAATAGAGGGTTGCGATAACCCTAGTGCCATCCAGGATCACGCTATATTGCTTGGCATCCAACGTGATCGGCAGTCCGTCCGAATTTATTGTGAGACATTAAATTCGGCTGATTAATTGAATATAAGGATATTAATTAATTCAGTGGGTCAATAAAGGGTTACTGGACTTAATGGGCTATTAACTGGACTGGTATTTGGGCCTAGAGGGTCACACGCAAATGGTTTTCAAGTCGATGGATAATCCGACAGGATTTCGGATAAGTATGGGTTTTGTATGAAAAACCGCAAACTGACTTATTATAAAAGAACGGATTCTACGTCCGGGGCCAGCAACCCTGACCTAGCCGTCATTCGTTCTTTCTCCCTTTCTCTCTCCTCTGGGCGTACGGTTCCCAACTGGTCCATCTTCCGTTCGACGGGGATTCCGAATCCGCATGTCGCGGAGGATTACGCGCAGCCAGACGGGATCTACGAACGCCGCAGCGAGCAAGGAAGCGAGGACGATCCATCGCGAGGAGAACCGCGTGGATACCGCTAGAGGTCGGGCATCTGCGCAACTTGCGGCATCGCTCCGACGGAATCAAAAAACGGACGCGGATTCGAATCTGCGCAAGGTAAATTCGATTTACACCGATTTTATTTTAACGATCGAAACGAGACAGATCTGATCCCGAAAATTTTATTCCGCTGCGTTTTAGGATCAAATCCCGACACAGCGATCCCAACAGCTTCAGCTGCAGCGATGTACTTAGCTTCAGTCGTCGAATCTGTAGTGGTTGCTTGCTTTGAACTCTTCTAGCACATTGCGCCTCCATTTAAAGTAAACACAAATCCAGATGTAGACTTGCTATCATCTGGATCTGACTGGAAACTCGAGTAAGAAAAGCCTTGCAGTTTCAAGTCCTCTCCTTCATAGACCAGAAACATATCCTTAGTTCTTCTTAAGTACTTAAGGATATATTTTACAACCTTTTAGTGGTCTTCGTCTAGATCAACCTGAAATTTGTTCGTAACACTTAGAGCATATGCAACATCAGGTCGTGTACATAGCATGGCGTACATGATAGATCCTATGGCAGAGGCATAGGGTACTCTATCCATGAATGACCTCTCATCAAGAGTCTTAGGAGACTGCTCCTTGAGAGATTAATTTCATGTCTCATTGGTATGAGACCTCTCTTGAAATTTTCCATACCAAACCTTTTCACTATGATACCTATGTACAAGGATTGGGTCATTCCAAGCATCCTCTTTGATCTATCTCTATAGATCCGTATTCCCAATACGTAGGATGCTTCTCCTAAATCCTTTATGGAGAAGTTTTTCGATAGCCAGATCTTTACCGATGACATCATAGCTACATCATTCTCAATAAGTAATATGTCATCTACGTAAAGAATTAGGAAAGTGACTGCACTCCTACTGGTCTTCTTATACACACAAGACTCATCTTCATTCTTAATGAAGTCATAAGACTTGACAGGCTGGTCAAATCTTATGTTCCAGCTCCGAGAAGCTTGCTTTAGTCCACAAATGGACCTTTGAAGCTTGGACACTCTATCTAGAAACTATGTGGATGTAAAACCTTCTGATTGTATCATATACACCTCTTCCTCAAGGTTACCGTGGAGAAAGTCAGTCTTCACATCCATCTGCCAGATCTCGTAATCGTAGTGTGCAGCTATGGCGAGTAGAACTCTGATAGACTTTATCATGACGATTTGTGAGAAAGTCTTATCATAGTCAATTCATTGCCTTCGACGATATCACTTTGCCACCAACCTTACCTTATAAGTATTGATCCATCCATCAGCACCTATCTTTCTCTTAAAGATCCACTTGCATCCAATGGGTACAATACTCTCAGGCAAGTCCTCAAAGTTCCCAACTTGGTTGGTATATATGGACTGGATTTCTGAGTTCTTGGCTTCTCGCCATTTCTCGGCTTCAGATCCTTCTATAGCGTCCTGGTAGATTTTAGGATCATCATTCTCATTATATTCTACCTTAAACTCTCCTTCAGCGATATATCCCACATATCGTTCGGGTAGTCTAAATACTCTACTAGATCTACGAGGCTCATATGTGTGTATCTGAATAGATTTATGAACTGATATCTTATCCGATAATATTGCAGCTGTTTGGGGATCTGTAACCTCTTCCAGTACTATTTTACTCTCACTGTCCTCCTAGAGAAGGTACTCCTCTTTCAAGAAGACAACTTTTCTAGCGACAAACACCTTTTCTTCACCAGGATGGTAAAAGTAGTATCCAAATATTTCGTTTGGATATCCCATAAACCTGTATTTATTAGTTCGTGATTCTAGCTTGTCTGGATCATGCCTCGTTACATGAGCAGGACAACCCCAGTGTTTAATATGTTTAAATTCTAGTTTCCTGCCTTTCCATATCTCATATGGAGCAGAGGTCACAGACTTGCTGGATACTCTGTCTAGAAGGTATGCTGCTGACTCTAGAGCATATCTCCAGATGGACACTGGTAAACCTGAAAAGCTCATCATGGAGCGTACCATGTCTAACAAGGTGTGATTCTTCCTTTCAGATACACCATTCATCTGTAGTGTATATGGAGGGGTCAACTGAGAAAGAATACTATTATCCTTTAAGAATTGTGTAAAATTAGTACTCAAGTACTCTCCTCTTCGATCTAATCAAAGAGCTTTAATACTCTTTCCTAACTGCTTTTCTACTTCATTCTTGAACTCCTTAAACTTCCCAAACGCTTCTGACTTGTACTTCATTAAGTACACATAGTCGAATCTTGAGAAGTCATTGGTAAACGTGATGAAGTATGAAAAGCCACCTTTGGCTTGGGTAGATATTGGACTACATACATCTGAATGTATTAGTTCAAAAATGTCTTTGGCACGTTCTCCATGTCCAGAAAAGGGAGATTTTGCCATCTTTCCCATAAGGCAGGACTCACATGTCACAAATAATTCATAATCGAACGCATTCAAATATCCATATTCGTGCAACTTTTACAACCTGCTTTCACCAATGTATCTAAGTCTACAATGCCACATGTAGACTTGGTTCACACAATTCTTACTCTTCTTAAGAGCATTATCAATATGAAGATTGTAATAAGAAACATCTAAGAGATATAGACCGTTGATTAAAGATGCCAAAGCCATTGATTTATTAGCATAATAAATCAAACAACTTCTATTCTCAATAGACAACCTATATCCTATCTTGTCCAAACAAGATACTGATATTATGTTCTTTATTATGTTAGAAACATAATAACAATCTTCTAATGATAAGACGTCTCCCGATGGAAACCTGAGGTTTGTTGTCCCAACAGCAACTGCCGCAATTTTTGCACTGTTTTCTAGCCTTAGTTCCATCTCGCCTTTTCTCAGCTTGCGCTTACTTGTCAGCATCTGCACATCATGGTAGATATGAGAAGCACATCCGGTATCTAATACTCAAGATGTGGAATCTCTAACTGACAAGTTGATATCTATCATATAGATATCTTAAGCTTCTGATAGCTTCACCTTTCCATGAGCTTTATCGTTGAAGAACTCCTTGCAGTTCTTTTTCCAATGATCATTCTGCTTACAGTAGAAGTAGTCACCTTTTACTATTCCTTAACATTATCTTTTTTCCTTTTATCATTAGCTATCATCTCTGCCTCAAGGGCATCCAATGCCGGATCAGCAAGAAGATCAGCTCCAAGGAAGTAGGCAATGTGCTCAGATTTGAAGACATTATTCAGGTTTCTGAGCGAATCAGAGTAGTTCAGGTTAGTCAGAAGATTGGCATCAAGTATACCACGGAGTTAGTTATTTGACGACATATTTTCCTACAAGAGATAAATTCTATTTTAGCAGATATTCAGTTATTAAATATAAAACAAGAGATGGTCTTTTATTCAAGTTTTAACTCCCACTAATTTTTGACAGACTGTATAACCCTCAGTTATACAGAACGGGAGACGTCGACGGTCTTCTAGTGGGGATCAAAATCTCAATGACTTGCAGTACACAACCTTATAGATGAAGAAATAAGATTTTAGAGATAAGGAATAAACCATGGATAAATCCAAGCAACCTTTTCATAAACATAACAAGCAATATTTTCATAAACATAACAAGGAACCTTTTCATAAACATAACAAGGAACCTTTTCATAAACATAACAAGCAACATTTTCATAAACATAACAAGCAACCTTTTCATAAACATAACAAGGAACCTTTTCATAAATATAAATATAAATATAAACTCAAGCACCCTTTTCGTAAACATAAACATAAACCCAAGCGATCTTTTCGTATGCCTTTGCCCCGCATTCGACCGGGGGATCGAATTGATTATAGCACAACAAACTATAATACAATCAAAGATCACACATCTCATAGGACTTGCAACTCCTTGCAATATCTGACCATATCTTCGGTTCCCAGAGATTTAATAGCCTTGTGAATAGCACAACAAGCTATTAATTATAGTCTAAGCTAACCATCGTTACGAGACGAGTATAGATTTGTATGTAGCCCTTGCGGATAGCACAACCAAGTTACATGGTTCCTCTACTCCGATCATATAGGCATCTAATGCCATAGCCACAGTCTCTCCTCACAATTAGACAGGCCTTGTAATAGCACAACAAACTTACCTAAAGTCATTTGAATCCTATGATTATAATGATGGTGGACCACGCGGTAAGTTTTTAACTACTCACGTTACGGCTTAGAATTTAGACGAGGGTATTTAAATAACTTTTATCTTGGTCTCTCCTAGGTTATAGTATATAAATATATCGTATATATTTACTAAATACTATACTTGCTTTGATTCATAATAAAAAAGAAAAATATTGCATCTCATACATGTTTACTGTAGTAATGGATAACAAAGTGGTTTGACTGGAGCCAACAGTCAAACGCACACAAAATCTAATATAACATTTATATTAGATAACCTACAAACTCAAAAGGCAAAGGATATCTATCTTTCTGCCTTCTTGATAGCAGTTGTGGATCGTCATCGCTCCTTCTCGGTTGCCTCAATCAAATTACAATAATTCTAGAATTACATGTAAGTTGAAGAAAGCCTTATGGCGAGTACAGGAGAGAGGGAGGTAGAAGTACATCATAATAGGAGAGAAGAAGAGGTACGCATACCTCTATTTATTAACAATTAATAAATATACAAACATACATCTACGATCCACACGCATCATTCATCACATGAATAATTTAGAAATGCATATCCATGACCACCGTGTGTTTTAAACATTACACACATGATAAGCGGATCACATGGCTAAAACAAAAGAGTTTTTCAAAATTAAATAATTTTAGCTTTCAAAAAGTTGGGTTCCAATCAAAATTGACTTTTAAATTTTGAAAACTCATTTTATTAATTTAGTCATTCAATTAAATCAAATTAAAAGTATTAAAATACACATCACATGTGCACACACTCCAAATTAAAAATTCCATATTATTCCATGCAAATTAGAACATTTCTAATAGTTAAACAATCTAACATTTAGATTAAAACATATTAATAATCTAACAATTATACTATAATTAATTACCGATCTAACTCTTAAATTAGTAAATTAAATTAATTATTAATTTAACACTTAGATTAATAATAAACTCTAATCAGTTATTAATTACTAATCTAACTCGTATACTAATTAATTAATTAATTAATGTTAATCATTAATTTAACTCTTAAACTAATAGTTAACACAAATTAATTATTAACTACTAATCTAACTCTTAGATTATTGGATTAATATTAATTATTAATTTAAATCATAAACCAATAATTAATAATTCCTAATTAAACTATTATTTTAGTTAATTAAAATTAATTATCAATTTAACACTTAAACTAACAATTAATTCCAGTTAACTAATAATCACTAACTTAACACTTAAATTAGACAATTAAAATTAATTATTAATTTGACATTTAAATTAATAACTAATTCTAATTATTAACAACACTTTGTTAATATTAATGATTCAAAATCATTAAGTCCCCGATTAAATAAAAATGAAAAATAATTTTAATTTTAAAACCCTTTTGAATTTTAAAATTAAAATCCAATTCTTATTTAATTGGTAAATTTAGGGTTTAATATGGGGTTAATTTGAAATAAGGGGAGGCCCATAAGTGCTTAGCCCACTGGACCTCGTTCGAACCAGGTCCAGCGGCTCAGAACTGGGACACTGGCCCAGCCAGGGCCCGGTCTAGCCGGGGTCAGCCCGGTTCGACAGTCAGGCCCCCTTTGCTCCCGAGCCCGATGCCCCCTTTCATAACAGGAAATCCTAACCCTTTTGCAGGTTGGGGGTTTGGGGCGGCGGCTCTCTATGGCGTCGACCGACGCCTGGCCACCGGCGCCTGGCCCCACCAAACCGGCGCCGGCCGGCCCGCCTGTGACTGCCCCAGCGCCGACAAGCCGGCTCGGAAGCCTCCAAAACTCGCAGGCCGACCCCTCCCTTCTATCACTTTTATAGTTTTCATTCGAGAGAAAGAAGAAAATAGGTTTCCTCCGACCACCCCTAGTACCGGCCTCGAGCCTAGTGATGACCAACGACTCCTTGTTTTAGGATCCGGGGTCCCGGCCCTCCACCCAAACTCTTGGGAGGCCCGAAAAAAGCGGCCGTAAACCCGTCGTTCCTCGTCCCACGAAGAACACCAAAACCCCAAACTAAAAATCCGATATTGCATAATAATAATCCAATTATTATTGTGTTTATCATATAAACATAGATCCAGCAAAGCAATCGAATTTGTGCATGGAATAAATCATGAAAATATTAATTTGGAGATCGAAACGGGATAAGAAACAGTGGAACCTGGCTCTGATACCACTGTTGGGATCTCGTGTTTCTCCGGATCGCTCACACAGTGGAAAGTAAAATAATTAAAACAGCGATCCGTTCCCGTTTCGAATAAACCAAAATCGGAAATACAGTAATCAAACATTACTGCACGCGGATTCAAATCTACGACCGATTGGTTCCAAAGGTGTGACACTGCTAGCCGCGCAAGCGCTCGGCCTTTAGCGAAGTCCACACAATCCTCTTCGCGGTGGAAATCCTCACGGTTCCTCGTTCTTCGCAGCCCGCGAAGCCTCCCCCATTCGCCGCAACGCGCAGACGATTTTCCCATCAAACAGGAGTCGGAGAAGCGGCGGAGCAGACCCAGGGATCCGGGCTCGTCTGGGGCACCAAAGAGAAAGAAGAAGAGAGGAGGGGATGGCCAGGATTGAGTAGCAGCCTGGCCTGCTCAGCCCATTCGCTACATTTTATACTAACCGTGTGGTTTTTCATAAAACCCTCGGATAATATAAAACTTACTTATTTATCCATCGCCTTGAGAATCATTTGCGTGTGACCCTCTAGACCCAATAACCAGTCTGATTAATGGCCCAATAAGCCCAGTGACTCCTTATTGGCCTGATTACTCAATTAATAACTCATATTAATTAATTAATCAATCGAATTAATGTCGCACATCAAATTCGATCAGGCCTCCAATCACATTGGGTGCCAAGCAATACCGATAGTTACCGCGTAGATATAATCGTTCATTCATAGAATGCTCTCGAGTCAACTCAGGGTATAGTAAACCATCAAACCCTAACCAGTCGACTCACTTGGATCGGATGCTGCTGAATAATAACGGAAAACTCTTTTCCCGATATTATCGTCCGCCCTGGCCAGGGACTTCCACGCATCCTTCCTAGAACATTCTCTCTCTAAGTACTGAGAGCGAATGATTCCTTATTGACACTCAATTCCCTTCGACGGTATTCTGCTGTACCCGATCCTTGGCTGGTTAGAATCCCGTGGTTAGAGATTCATAAATCAAGGTCAAAGCACAGAAGTCTATCGACAAGGTGGCCTTGGTGTCTCAGGTCTGAGGACCATCCACGTAACTGCAACAATAGAATCAAGCTGGTTGACAATGAGGTACAATACCATCCAACGATTCAGTCGAATCAGTTCAGTGAACTCATTTTATAATGAGCACCTACATATTCGCCTTTGTGTCTCCACACAAGTAACTATGAGATCAGTTACCCTCATCATATGAGCATGAGTAATTTGTACTAGTCTAACCGGATATACGATGTCCTTCTCGGATATCTCCCGACTATGAACTTTTAAGAATATGTATGTTTAAGTGATCAGTCTCATTAGTATGATCTCATCATAATCTGATCACTATCGCACATATTTACGGACTTCATTATGAGATGATAATTAATACGATTTACACACAATGAATATAATGTCATTTTATTAATAAATGAACGAGATTACAAAGTCATATTGACTTGTAGGCCACCTAAGACTAACACCATGTAGCTCTTGCAATCTGACAGTGGAACAAAATGTGCTCGATGGTTTCTTCAGGAGCTTCACACCTCGTACAGCCCTTGGATGCCTTTGTGGTGAATTTAGCGAGTCTAGTGTTGGTTGGAGTAGCTCCATTCAACTTCTTCCATAGGAAAATTGTGATTCTAGGGGGAATACCGCCAGTCAACTTGGGATGCCAAATATATTTCCAGATGGAAGCAAATTTAGAGGAGGATGGCTTCTTAGTCTCGGCCAGACATCTGTAGACAGACTTGACGTTAAAGATACTATCCTTGGTGGGTTTCTAGATTAGAGTGTCAGTAGACAGCCCTGGATTCTGAAAGAGGTGAATCTTCAAGATGGCATTTTGGATATGAGGATCAAAAAGATTTGAGATCCTACCAAGATTCCACCTGCCATTGGTGATGATATCAGCTACTCTGGAAGGGATGGGTCCTTCGTAGTCTTGTTTAATCTTCACCAAATGAGGTAAATCTGGGATCCATAAATCCTTCCAAAGATTAACATTTGTACCATCAGAGATTGATCAGATACAACGGCTAAATCGTTCATCTCTGACTGCGAGCATATCGGCCCAAGTGGAGGAGATATTGCGCCTCCTTTTAGTATCCCAGAAGGAAACCTCCCCCAAATACTTGCCCCTGAGGATGCAAGCCCAAGGACTTGGGAAGTCTTGCAAGAATATCCAGGTAAGCTTCACTAGTGCTGCTTTGTTATAAATTCTGAAATCCCGAACACCCAGTCCACCTTGATGTTTTGGAGAAGTGATCTTAGCCCAACTAGTGAGATTGAGTTTACGGTTGTCGGAGGCTCCCTACCATAAGTCCTTTTGTATTCTATTTAGACGTTTGAGTAGGCTAGTAGGGAGCAAAGAAGTACCCATCACATGGGCTGGAATGGCACTGAGAGTGGACTTGATGAGCACTGTTCTACCTGCGGTGGAGAGGGTGTTGGCCTTCCATTTACTCAATCTTTGCCGAAGTCTGTCTTCAATAAATTGGAAATGTTTGATCCAGACCCTATTAACACAAATAGGTACCCCAAGATATAAGGAGTCTTTTTTAAAACTAGGGACGTGACATATAGCTGACAGTTGGTGACGAATCTGGTGCGGGGTGTTTGGGCTGTATAAAATTCCAGATTTCTCCAGATTCAGCTCCTGACCGGACCATTGTGAGTATTGCTGAAGACGGTTCATGAATTCTGTCATTTCACTAGGGATTGCCCTCCCAAACTTTTTTTTTTTTGACAAGGTAGCTCAGTGGTTAACTAGCCAAAGTTACCAACTCCGGAGAGCTGGGATCGAATCCGCCAAAGACCAACGAAATAAACCCCACCCAAGTGGGTGATTTTCCGCTCAAGGAGCGCAATTTCCACGGGGAGACTCCCCGCGACAAATACACGGGAAAACCCCCCGCCCGCACACAACGCGGGCGGGGTCGATCCCGCGCCCTCCCACCTCCGGCGCGGGAGGGGTACACACCACCGCGCTACGCGCGCGTGTGATTGCCCTCCCAAACAGGAAGAGATCATCGGCATACATTAGATGAGAGATTGCTTGAGATTGGGCATTGATTTTGAGTCCCCTGATTTTGCCTTCCAACTGACTATGCTTGATCATGGCTGATAGAATTTCAGAGCAGAGAATGAATATGTATGGGGATAATGGACAGCCTTGCTTGATGCCCCTTCCAGCTACAAAAAGACCGGATGCTTCGCCGTTGAGAACCACAGAAAGGTGGCTGTTGAGATACATTGCTTGATCAGACTAACAAGATGATAATACAGTCAGACATTTGTCTGTTCGGGACAAGTATTGATGAGTAGCATCTCCTTCAAGATGATAATACAATCGGACATTTGTCTGTTCGGGACAAAAAGCACCCTGCTGTTGGGAAATGATAGAAGGCAGGAGAGGCTTAATCCTGTTGGCAATAATCTTTGCAATGATTTTATATACCGTATTACATAGGCTGATAGGCCGAAAATCGATGGGTGATTCAGCGGGGAACTTCTTGGAGATCATAACATTAATGTTATTGTGATTGAGTCCTGCAGGAAATTTTGAAGTTTGAAACACACAAGCAATGAGTTCCAAAACCTCCGTTCTAACAGTGGACCAGTACTGTTGGTAAAATAAATGAGGGAAACCATCCGGAGCCGGGGCTTTTAGAGGTGCAAACTGATTGATCACCTGGGAAATTTCCGCTTCTGAGGGGTGAGAGTAATTTGGTGATTGGCCACATGAGAAATAGGTGGGTTAGGGCTGTCAAAATGGGCCCAGGCCCGTTAACAGACCCGTTTGGACCCGTTAGTTATGGGTCTGGGTATACCCGTTTACCCATTAAACTTTCTATTGTCATACATTGCAAAAATTTGTGAGCTAATTTTTTGGAATTTAGACCTAAAATCAAACCAAATTATCTGGCACATAGAGATTTAAGATAAATAAATTCTATACCAGGCCCATTTATCTTTCAACATCAAATAAATAAGAAGCAGGTCCAAGACCCGACCCATTTACCCATTTACCCATTACTCTTATTGGGTCTGAACCGGGTCCGGGTCTATTCACTTTGGGCATGGGTCTACGCAGACCCGAACCGTTGACAGCCCTAGGTGGGTGGCAGGTGGGGAGGAGAGGGGGAGGGGAAGGGATGGAAGACGTATACAAAGAAGAGAAGAAATTGAGAAAGATAATCTTAATTAGCTCCCTATCGCCAGTCCGATTTCCACTTACAGCTTGAATCCAGGTGATGCTATTGGATCTCCTTCTGTTAAGGGCTTGGGCATGCAAGAACTTAGAGCATCTATCTACATCCTTCAGCCAGTGAATCTTGGCGCTTTGTTTCCAGAATAGTTCTAACTTGTCAAATTCAGCATCCAATCCTTTTCCAAGGCAAATTCTTTGGTAATGTTCGTATCAGAGATGGAGCATTTGTTAGTCTTAGGTGGCCTACAAGCTAATCTGACTTTGTAATCTCCTTCATTTATTAATATAATGGCATAATATTCATTGTGTGTAAATCATATTAATTATCGTATCATAATGAAGTCCTTGAATATGTGTTATAATGATCAGATTATAATGAGATCATACTAATGAGACTGATCACTTAAACACACATATTCTTAATCGTTCCTAGTCAGAGGATATCCGAGAAGGACATCGGATATCCGGTTAGACTAGTACAGATTACTCCTGCTCATGCAATAAGGGTGACTGATCTCATAAGTCACTTGTGTGGAGACACTAAGGCGAATCTGTAGGTGCTCATTGGAGAATGAGTTCACTGAACTGATCCGACTGAATCGCTGGATGGTATTGTACCTCACTGTCAACCAGCTTGATTCTACTGTCGCAGTTGCGTGGATGGTCCTCAGACCTGAGACACTAAGGACACCTTGTCAGTGGACTTATGTACTTTGACCTTGGTTTATGAATCTCTAACCACGGGATTCTAAACAGCCAAGGATTAGGTACAGCGGAATACCGTCAAAGAAAATTCTATGTCAATAAGGAATCATTTGCTCTCGGTACGATGAGATAGAATGCTCTAGGAAGGATGCGCAAAAGTCCCTGACCAAGGCAGAAGATAATATCGGGAAAGGAGTTTTCCGATATTCATCAGCGGCATCCAATCCAAGTGAGTTAACCGGTTAGGATTTGACAGCACGCTATATCCTGAGTTGCTCGAGAGCATTGTACGAATGAAGGATTATATCCATATGGTAACTGTAGGCGGAAAGGTTCCAAGAGTGGGTTACTTAACCCCGATACCTTCTAGGTTCACACAGTGTTGCTTGGCACCCAACGTGATCAGAGGCCCGGTCTGTAAGGATCGTGACCTTCGGATCCGGTTTTCGGGGTCGGACCTTGTAGTTTTAACCTTAGTGAGGGCGGAGCTTCTGAGTTGATTCGCGTCAGGACATCGAGACGCGTTTTAAACGGCGTCCACCGTCGCAGACGCATTTCAAGTTCTGCCACGTGGGTGCCACGTGGGCTGGCTTCGGGCCGCGAGGGTACGGCCCTGTCTTGTCGACCTGAACGGCGTCCACGTGTGTCGACGCCTTTCAGACTGCGACTCTGGATTTGTCAGAGTACGGCCCTAACATATCGTCTGAACGGCGTCTGCCTTGAACGACGCGTTTCAGAGTCTTGTCAGAGCAGCCGTCACATCAACTGAATGGCGTCCGTGGATGTCGACGCGTTTTAGCCAGTCTCTGGTTAACCCCGCGAGCCCTCCTTCTTTCCCTCATTTTCTCCTATCTTCCTCTCTTTCCCCTTCCGATGAACTCGGCGGCGATCCCTCCTCCTCCCTCTTTTCCTCCCACCGTTTCATCTCTCCATCCACTCCATCCTCTACCTAGCTCCTACCACTACCACCTCCACTTCCACTGCGGCGTTCTACTCTCCGGACGGCGGCCGACGTCACGGAGGAGCAAGGACGACCACGGCGGTACCGGCGGCGGCGTGGGGCGAGTCAGGTGGACGGCTTGAAGCTCGGAGACGTTCAAGTATCCGGTAGGGTGACGGTTCCCATAGTATTCTATGTTAAAACCATGTTTTCTCCCGTTTAAGCTTATTTGGATCTTTGGTTTCGGGGGGTAGAATGAGCATGTTTAGGTGTTCTTTTGTTGATATGGGGGTTTTGCTGTGAATGTGGTTTCCCATGAATTGTGTTGCCCCTCTTTCTCCTTCGTTTTTGGGTAATTTTGGGGATATTTGGGGTGAAAAGGGAGCCCTCGGGCTCTAGGCAATTCTGTTTCCTGGGGTTAAAAGACGTCCTGCATGGACGACGCCTTTTTGAAGGGCGTCGGACCATCACGACGCCTTTTAAGACAGGAATCGCCTTACTGAGGAGTTGCCAGTTCGGGATTCTGGGGTTAAAAGACGTCATGGTACAACGACGCGTTTTTGAATGGCGTCGGGAGGCCATGACGCCTTTTAAGGCAGAAATCCCCTGGGTGGTTTCTTTGGAATTTCTGGATTTCTGTGCTGAATGGCGTCTGAGGATGTCGACGCCTTTTAAAAGGCGACCACTGGTGTCGACGCCTTTTAGGGCCTGATTCTGAAGACTGTTTTACATGAACCTGTACATGGAGCTTGAATGGCGTCGACCTTGGGAGACGCGATTCAAGACAGAACCTCACTAATTCATGCCAGTAAAATGTGTTCATATTGTTAGACGGTTGGTTATTGCATGTTTTAGTGTACCCGGTAGAGGTAGATTCTTCATGACCGGACGATGCTACATGTATGTTATACGATCGCGGACTTTTCACGTGACCGGATCGTACTTGTTGGGTTTTGTGTTACTGTGGACCTGGAGTGACATTGTAACGCTTTATCACCCTGTGCTGGTGTGGGCGTAGCACAGCGCCGGTGGGGGCGTGGGCGGGGTGACGCCTAGTGAGAGAGGGTCACCTGGTGAACCCCGGGGTCAGCTAGTACCGGTGTTGGAGTGGTACATTCGGAGAGTCACTCATGTTGAGGGAAGGAGTAACCACCTGAGCCGGTTGGGCCGGAGTAGCTAGTGTGCTATCCGAGGGGTTACTGTTTGGTCTCAGCGGGTCGAGGTTTTTCCACCGTTGTTGTGTGGTTAGCGAGTTCTATCGAGACGACAGTTGTGGGTTTCCTAGCCGGCTGGTTTAATATATGCATGTTTATTATATTACGATTGCATGTGATTTCACGTTAAGAATTAGGAATTGTACCTCTTGTGCTTATCACCTTTCCGTTAGCTGTACCTTGCACTTGTGGGTGTGTGCGTGGGCAGTGGGGATCGAAGGATCCCTACTGAGTCTTGTCTTTGAGACTCACCCCTCCTGCGGTTTTCAGGTGAGGACTCTCAGCAGACCTAGCGAGGAGAGTGCGGCCGTGAGTTGAGCATCGTCAGTAGTTGTTCCGGGGTATGCCCCGACGTAGTTGTGATTTTATTTCTGGCCTGTACATTTAATTATTTCCTTTCTGTTGGAGTATGTAATTATTTGCTGTATCGAGTCGCATTGTAAAAAATTTTAATTCCTGCACTTTTATTTCAGTTCAATGCGATGTGAATGTTTAGCTTAGTTTATTATTTATCTCCCATACTTGATTAGATCCTGGTTTGGTTCCAAATTAATGATTCGGTACCCATTTAGTAATCGGATCCCCGATTATAGGGTGGCGGGTCGTTACAGTTGGTATCAGAGCATACGGTCTGGCAAATAAATAAATAACTAGGTTAAATATCATAAATTCGGCAAATAAATACATTATCCCGTACAGGTACGGCGGTAGCATAGGCTTTAGGACTCTAATTAGAACTTTTTGATTTTGTAATTGTAGGCGAGTAGATGGCTCCCAGAAGGAGGATGCCAGTTATTCGAGAGCAGGGAGACGTCCCTAGTTGGTCCGAGGCCGGGAGGCCGAGTGTTGAGCAGTTTATGGAGGCGATGATGGACACTATGGCTCGATATCAGACACGAGACCCTAGTGAGAGTTCCAGTGCGCGGGGAGGGTCCACCGCTGCACTTGAGAGGTTTCTGAAGCTGAGGCCACCTCACTTCACCGGTCGTCCCGACCCTGACGAGGCCATTCATTGGCTTAGAGAGATAGAGAAGACTTTTGATACCATGGATTGTGCTGCAGTAGAGCGGACCCCGTTGGCTACCTTCATGCTGAAGGATAGCGCCTACGACTGGTGGACCACTTTGAAGAGTTTGTCTTACGAGGACAGGAGCCTTAGGGAAATTCCATGGGAGACATTTGTTAAGGAATTCAACGCGCAGTATTTCCCTAGACATGTCCAGAGGGCCAAGGAGTGGGAGTTCATGGATCTGACGCAGGGGAGCGTGACAGTACTTGAGTACCAGGTGAAGTTTGTTTCGCTAGGTCGGTTCGTGCCTTTCATATATGGGGATGAGGAGCGTCGTACTGAGAGGTTCGTGGACGGACTGAGGCTCAGTCTGAGGAACTTCGTGGCGTCTCACTGTTGCACGGATCTGGCTTCTGCAGTTAGATGTGCAGCAGCAGTGGAGGCTCAGCAGAGCCAGTCGGCCCGGGAGAGAGGACTGGCTGCTCAGAGCCCAGTTCGTGGCAGGGGTAAGGCAGCGGCAGCGGCCCCTTCAGCTGGATCGGGATCGTCGTCACTCGGCTCCCGATTCAGGAGATTCTTCAAGGGTGGTGGCAGCAGTAGTGGCAGTAGCGGCAGCAACAGGCCCGGGCAGGGCCAGCAGAGTCAGTCTGTATCCAGTGCCCCGCAGGGGCCAGCTCAGAGGCTTCCGGCAGTCTGTCAGCACTGTGGGGGTGCCCATGGTGGGACTCAGTGTCCCACTCTCCTCAGGAGGTGCTTCACTTGCGGCCAGCAGGGCCATTTGGCGAGGCATTGCCCGCAGGGGCATGGTCAGGAACATGGTTCAGGTGAGCAGAAGAAGCCGAGGACCCAGGGGAGAGTGCTAGCTATCACCAGGAGGGAGGCTCGCGCGTCCAACTTGGTGGAAGGTACACTTTCTGTCCTTGGGAACTCTGCACACGTATTGGTTGATTCGGGTGCTTCGCATTCTTTCATTTCTGAGCAGTTCCTAGATATTCTTTCTGCACCCGTTGATGAGTTATTTGATGATTTGATGGATCAGCTGCAGTCCGCGAAGGTATTTTCCAAGATCGACTTGAGATCCGGATATTATCAGATGAGGATCCGGGATGTTGATGTTAGCAAGACGGCTTTCAGAACTCGGTATGGACATTATGAGTTTTTGGTTATGCCCTTTGGCTTGACCAATGCTCCGGCGGCCTTTATGGAGCTGATGAACCGAGTCTTCAGGACCTACCTGGATCAGTTTGTGGTTGTGTTTATTGATGATATTCTGATCTATTCTTCTTCTGAGGAAGAGCATGCCACCCATCTTCGGGCTGTATTGCAGGTCCTGAGGGAGCACCGACTTTATGCCAAGTTTAGCAAGTGTGAGTTTTGGCTAGACGAGGTGCATTTCCTTGGGCATGTTATTTCTGGCAATGGTATCGCAGTGGATCCACCCAAGATCGAGGCGGTGATGGATTGGAGCAGGCCGACTTCAGTGACTGAGATCAGGAGCTTTCTGGGGCTTGCCGGTTATTACAGGCGGTTTGTTCAGGGATTTTCTTCGATAGCAGCCCCCTTGTCGAGGTTGACTCGAAAGGGAGTTCGCTTTGTGTGGACCGAGGATTGTGAGCAGAGTTTTTTTGAGTTAAAGACCCGTCTCACGTCAGCCCCTGTACTGGTGCTTCCATCTGGATCAGGTGGATTTGTGGTTTACTCTAATGCGTCCCGTCGAGGTTTGGGCGCAATTCTAATGCAGCATGGCAGGGTAGTGGCTTATGCTTCACGACAGCTGAAGAAGCATGAAGAGAACTATCCTACTCATGATTTGGAGCTGGCAGCTGTGGTATTTGCACTCAAGATCTGGAGGCATTATTTATATGGGGAGAAATTCCAGGTTTTCACGGATCACAAGAGTTTGAAATATGTGTTCACTCAGAGGGACCTGAATTTGAGGCAGCGAAGGTGGATGGAGTTCATTAAAGATTATGACTTTGACCTTTCTTATCATCCGGGCAAGGCGAATGTAGTGGTAGACGCTTTGAGTCGGAAGACGGTCATGTCATACCTTATGATTCAGGAGTGGAAATTATTCGAGCAGGTGGTGGAATCTTCCTTTAGGGTTCCACGTGAAGATGACAGAGCCGTGCTGGTCAGTTTGACTGTGAGACCAGCTGTGTATCATGCAGTAATTGAAGCTCAGAGGGCAGATGTTGAACTACCACATATCCTCCAGAGGTCAGAGGTGGAGTTGTGGGACGACAGTACGGTCAGGTTCAGAGGTAGACTTTATGTTCCGACTGAGGAGGACGTGCGCAGATGTGTTCTTGATGAGGCGCACCGTTCGAGATATGCAGTGCATACGGGGACGACTAAGATGTATCATTGTTTGAGGAGGCACTTCTGGTGGCCCGGTATGAAGAAAGATGTGGCTGAATATGTGGCCAGATGCATGACTTGTCAGCAGGTTAAGGCCGAGCATCAGAGACCTGGTGGATTGCTACAGCCCTTGCCGAATCCAGAGTGGAAATGGGAGCATGTGACTATGGACTTTGTGATGGGATTGCCTACATCCCCTAGCAGGAGAGATGCCATCTGGGTCATCGTGGATCGGCTGACCAAGTCGGCACACTTCCTAGCTATTAGGAAGGACTGGTCAGTCGGCAAGCTGGCAAAGTTGTTTGTAGACCGGATCATCTCTCTGCATGGGGTGCCTTTGTCTTTTGTATCAGATCGAGATCCAAGGTTTACTTCCAGATTCTGGAAGAGCTTTCAGCAGGCACTAGGCACTCAGTTGGCTTTCAGCTCAGCCTACCATCCCGAGACTGACGGGCAGTCAGAGAGGACTATTCAGACCATGGAAGATATGCTCAGAGCTTGTTGTCTAGACTGGGGAGGTTCTTGGGAGCAGTATTTGTCCACAATGGAATTTGCCTATAATAACAGTTATCATTCTAGTATCGGCATGGCGCCTTACGAGGCTTTGTATGGGCGACCGTGTCGATCTCCAGTATGCTGGTCCGAGATCGGTGAAAGGCAGATAGCAGGACTCGAGTTAGTACAGCAGTGTGCTGAGATTGCCAGGTTAGTTCGGCAGAGGTTGACCGCAGCGCAGAGTAGGCAGAAAAGTTATGCTGACATCCGACGGAGACCACTTGAGTTTGAAGCTGGGGACCACGTGTTTCTCCGAGTCTCACCCTCCAAGGGTGTAATGAGATTCGGGAAGCGAGGCAAGCTGAGTCTGCGCTATATTGGGCCTTTTCCCATCCTTGCTCGGATTGGGGAAACCGCGTACCAGCTGGCCTTGCCGCCCAGTCTTGCAGGGGTGCACGATGTGTTCCATGTTTCCTTACTGAGAAAGTATGTTCAGGATCCGTCCCATGTCCTGGATTTTTCAGAGTTGGAGGTCGCTGAGGACCTGTCCTTCCCAGAATATCCTGTTCGTATTGAGGATCGCAGAGAACAGGTCCTGCGGAACAAGATTGTACCATTAGTCAAGGTGATTTGGCAGTACCGCTCCGGAGGTGAAGCAACCTGGGAGCGTGAGGATGAGATGCGAGAACAGTTCCCTTACCTCTTTCCGTAAGTTTCCTTGTGAACTTGTATCCCTGTTTGACTTTGTTAATTCTAAGCAGTCAATTTGGGGGATGAAATTCTTTTAAGGGGGGGAGATTGTAAGGATCGTGACCTTCGGATCCGGTTTTCGGGGTCGGACCTTGTAGTTTTAACCTTAGTGAGGGCGGAGCTTCTGAGTTGATTCGCGTCAGGACATCGAGACGCGTTTTAAACGGCGTCCACCGTCGCAGACACATTTCAAGTTCTGCCATGTGGGTGCCACGTGGGCTGGCTTCGGGCCGCGAGGGTACGGCCCTGTCTTGTCGACCTGAACGGCATCCACGTGTGTCGACGCCTTTCAGATTGCGACTTTGGATTTGTCAGAGTACGGCCCTGACATATCGTCTGAACGGCGTCTGCCTTGAACGACGCGTTTCAGAGTCTTGTCAGAGCAGCCATCACATCAACTGAATGGCGTCCGTAGATGTCGACACGTTTTAGCCAGTCTCTGGTTAACCCCGCGAGCCCTCCTTCTTTCCCTCATTTTCTCCGCTCTTCCTCTCTTTCCCCTTCCGACGAACTCGGCGGCGATCCCTCCTCCTCCCTCTTTTCCTCCCACCGTTTCATCTCTCCATCCACTCCATCCTCTACCTAGCTCCTACCACTACCACCTCCACTTCCACTGCGGCGTTCTACTCTCCGGACGGCGGCCGACGTCACGGAGGAGCAAGGACGACCACGGCGGTACCGGCGGCGGCGTGGGGCGAGTCAGGTGGACGGCTTGAAGCTCGGAGACGTTCAAGTATCCGGTAGGGTGACGGTTCCCATAGTATTCTATGTTAAAACCATGTTTTCTCCCGTTTAAGCTTATTTGGATCTTTGGTTTCGGGGGGTAGAATGAGCATGTTTAGGTGTTCTTTTGTTGATATGGGGGTTTTGCTGTGAATGTGGTTTCCCATGAATTGTGTTGCCCCTCTTTCTCCTTCGTTTTTGGGTAATTTTGGGGATATTTGGGGTGAAAAGGGAGCCCTCAGGCTCTAGGCAATTCTATTTCCTGGGGTTAAAAGACGTCGTGCATGGACGACGCCTTTTTGAAGGGCGTCGGACCATCACGACGCCTTTTAAGACAGGAATCGCCTTACTGAGGAGTTGCCAGTTCAGGATTCTGGGGTTAAAAGACGTCATGGTACAACGACGCGTTTTTGAATGGCGTCGGGAGGCCATGACGCCTTTTAAGGCAGAAATCCCCTGGGTGGTTTCTTTGGAATTTCTAGATTTCTTTGCTGAATGGCGTCTGAGGATGTCGACGCCTTTTAAAAGGCGACCACTGGTGTCGACGCCTTTTAGGGCCTGATTCTGAAGACTGTTTTACATGAACCTGTACATGGAGCTTGAATGGCGTCGACCTTGGGAGACACGATTCAAGACAGAACCTCACTAATTCATGCCAGTAAAATGTGTTCATATTGTTAGACGGTTGGTTATTGCATGTTTTAGTGTACCCGGTAGAGGTAGATTCTTCATGACCGGACGATGCTACATGTATGTTATACGATCGCGGACTTTTCACGTGACCGGATCGTACTTGTTGGGTTTTGTGTTACTGTGGACCTGGAGTGACATTGTAGCGCTTTATCACCCTGTGCTGGTGTGGGCGTAGCACAGCGCCGGTGGGGGCGTGGGCGGGGTGACGCCTAGTGAGAGAGGGTCACCTGGTGAACCCCGGGGTCAGCTAGTACTGGTGTTGGAGTGGTACATTCGGAGAGTCACTCATGCTGAGGGAAGGAGTAACCACCTGAGCCGGTTGGGCCGGAGTAGCTAGTGTGCTATCCGAGGGGTTACTGTTTGGTCTCAGCGGGTCGAGGTTTTTCCACCGTTGTTGTGTGGTTAGCGAGTTCTATCGAGACGACAGTTGTGGGTTTCCTAGCCGGCTGGTTTAATATATGCATGTTTATTATATGACGATTGCATGTGATTTCACGTTAAGAATTAGGAATTGTACCTCTTGTGCTTATCACCTTTCCGTTAGCTGTACCTTGCACTTGTGGGTGTGTGCGTGGGCAGTGGGGATCGAAGGATCCCTACTGAGTCTTGTCTTTGAGACTCACCCCTCCTGCGGTTTTCAGGTGAGGACTCTCAGCAGACCTAGTGAGGAGAGTGCGGCCGTGAGTTGAGCATCGTCAACAGTTGTTCCGGGGTATGCCCCGACGTAGTTGTGATTTTATTTCTGGCCTGTACATTTAATTATTTCCTTTCTGTTGGAGTATGTAATTATTTGCTGTATCGAGTCGCATTGTAAAAAATTTTAATTCCTGCACTTTTATTTCAGTTCAATGCGATGTGAATGTTTAGCTTAGTTTATTATTTATCTCCCAGACTTGATTAGATCCTGGTTTGGTTCCAAATTAATGATTCAGTACCCATTTAGTAATCGGATCCCCGATTATAGGGTGACGGGTCGTTACACGGTCGAATTCGATGTGCGACATCAATTCGATTGATTAATTAATTAATAAAGAGTTATTAATTGATTAATGAAGCCAGTAAGGAGTTACTGGACTTATTGGGCTATTAACCGTACTGGTAATTGGGCCTAGAGGGTCACACGCAAATGATTCTCAAGGCGATGGATAAATAAGTGGGTTTTATACAAACTGAGTGTTTTTATGAAAAACCGCGCGGTTAGTATAAAATGTAGCGAACGGGCTGAGCAGGTCAAGCTGTTGTTAACCCTAGCCATCCCCTCCTCTGTTTCTCTCTCTCTCTCTGGCGCCCCAGGACATATCCGGATCTCTGGATCTGCTCCGCTGCTTTCCAACTCCCGTTCAGCAGGATATCGTCCGCGCGTTGCGGCGAGTGTTGCGGCGAACGGCGGAAGTTTTCGTGGCTGCGAAGAACGAGGAACGTAAGGATTTCTGTCGCAAGGAGGATCGTGTGGACTCCGCTAGAGGCTGGGCGCTTGCGCGGCTTGCGGTGTCGCACCGATGGAACCGAACGGTTGCGGATTCGAATCCGCACACGGTAAGAACTGATAATCCAATTATCGGTGTTTTAGTTTTTCAAAACGGAAATCAGATCTCTGTTTTATTTTTATTTCCGCTGCACGGGAGATCCAGAAAAAACTCGAGAACCCAACAGTAGTATCAGAGCTAGGTTTCACTGTTTCTTGTCCCGTTTCGATCTCCGAATTGATTTTTCCTTGAATTTATTCCATGCTTGAGTTCCGTTAATAAATGGATCCCTGTTCATACGATGAACTGAAAATAATTTGATTATTTTTATTTTGTTATTTTCGAAATTTTATTGGGGTTTTTGGTGTTCTTCGTGGGACGGAGAACGGCGGGCGTCTTGGTATTGTTCGGGCTTCCTCAAGTATTGAGAAGGTTTGGCAAGCATACAGGATCCTTGGGGAAGGATCTATGCTCATCCCATGAGTTGGGTGCTTTTTTATTGTATTACAGTTTGTTGTGCTATCCACAAGGCTGTACTGCAAGTCATGGAGATTCTGATCCCCACTAGAAGACTGTCGGCGTCTCCAGTTCTGTATAACTGAGGGTTATACAGTCCATCGAAAATTAGTAGGAGTTTAGACTTGAACAAAAGACCATGTCTTGTTTTATATTTAATAATAAAACATCTGCTAAAAGGATTTTATTCATCTCCTGTAGGGAATAATGTCGTCGAATAACCCACTCCATGGCATACTTAATGCCCTTTTGACTTACCTGATCTACTCGGATTGGCTTAGACACTTGAAGAATGTCTTCAGATCTAAGCAGATTGCCGACACCCTTAATGCTGATCCTCCTGCTGAATCGGCATTAGATGCCCCTGAAGCAGAGATGATAGCTAACGATAAAAAATCGAAGGACAAAGGCAAAAGAGTAGTAAAGGGTGACTGCTTCCACTGTAAGCAGCATGGTCATTGAAAGAGGAACTGCAAGGAGTTCCTCAACGATAAAGATCATGGAAAGGTGAAGCTGTTTGAATCTTTAGATATCTATATGATAGATATCAACTTGTCAGTAAGAGATTCCACATCTTGGGTATTAGATACTGGATGCACTTCTCATATCTGCCATGATGTGCAGATGCTGACAAGTAAGCGTAAGCTAGGAAAATGCGAGGTGGAATTGAGACTAGGAAACGGCGCAAAAGTTGCGGCAATTACTGTAGGGACAGCAAACCTCAGGGTTCCATCGGGAGACGTCTTATGATTGGAAGATTGTTATTATGTTCCTAGCATAATAAAGAACATCATATCAGTATCTTGTTTTGACAAGATGGGATATAGGTTGTCTATTGAGAATAGAAGTTGTTCGATTTATTACGGTAATAAATCAATAGCTTCGGCATCTTTAGTCAACGGTCTATATCTATTAGATGTTTCTTATTACAATCTTCACATTGATAATGCTCTTAAGAAAAGCAAGAATTGTGTGAACCAAGCCTACATGTGGCGTTGTAGACATAGGCATATTGGTGAAAGCAAGTTGCAAAGGTTGCACATGCATAGTTATTTAAATGCATTCGATTATGAATCGTTTGCGACATGTGAATCCTGCCTTATGGGAAAGATGGCAAAATCTCCATTTATTGGACATGGAGAATGTGCCAAGGACATTTTGGAACTAAAACATTCGGATGTATGTGGTCCAATGTCCACCCAAGACAAAGGTGACTTTTCATACTTCATCACGTTCACCGATGACTTCTTAAGATTCGGCTATGTGTACTTAATGAAATACAAGTCGGAAGCATTTGAGAAGTTTAAGGAGTTAAAGAATGAGGTAGAGAAGTAATTAAGAAAGAGTATTAAAGTTCTTCGATCAGATCGAGGAGGAGAATACTTAAGTACTAATTTCACACAATTTTTAAAGGATAACGATATCCTTTCTCAGCTAACCCCTCTATATACACCACAGATGAATGGTGCATCAGAAAGGAGGAATTGCACCTTGTTGGACATGGTACGATCCATGATGAGCTTTTCGGGATTACCAGTGTCTCTCTAGGGGTATGCTCTAGAGTCAGCAGCATACCTACTGAACAGAGTACCCAGCAAGTCTGTGGCCTCTACTCCATATGAGATATGGAAAGGCAGGAGACCATAATTTAAACATGTTAAAGTCTGGGGTTGTCCTGCTCATGTAAAGAGGCATGATCCAGACAAGCTGGAATCACGAACTGATAAATGTAGGTTTGTGGGATATCCAAAGGAAACCTTTGGATACTACTTTTACCATCCTGGTGAACAAAAGGTGTTTGTCGCCAGGAAAGCTGTCATCCTGGAAAAGGAATACCTTCTCCAGGAGAACAGTGGGAGTAAAATAGTACTAGAAGAGGTTCCAGATCCCCAAACAGCTACATTATCATCAGATGAGATATCAGTTCATGAATCTTTTCAGGTACACACAAATGAGCCTCGTAGATCTGGTAGATTACCTAGACTACCCGAATGATATGTGGGACATATCGCTGAAGGTGAGTATAAGGAAGAATATAGTGAGGATGATGATCCTAAAGCCTACCAGGAGGCCATAGAAGGCCCAGAAGCCGGGAAATGGCGAGAAGCTATGAACTCAGAAATCCAGTCCATGTACATCAACCAAGTTTGGAACTAGGAGGACTTGCCCGAGCGTATTGTACCCATCGGATACAAGTGGATCTTTAAGAAAAAGATCGGTGCTGATGGACGGATTGACACTTATAAGGCAAGGTTGGTGGCAAAGGGATATCGTCAAAGACAAGGAATTGACTATGACGAGACTTTCTAACCAATTGCCATAATAAAGTCGATCATAGTTCTACTCGCCATTGCTGCACATTTTGATTACGACATCTAACAAATAGATGTGAAGACTGCCTTCCTCAACGGCAACCTTGAGGAAGAGGTGTATATGATACAACCAGAAGGCTTCACATCCAAGAAATCGTCAGATAAACGGTGCAAGCTTCAAAGGTCCATTTATGGACTGAAGCAGGCTTCTCAGAGCTGGAACATGAGATTTGACGAGGCTGTCAATTCTTATCACTTCATTAAGAATGAAGATGAACCTTGTGTGTACAAGAAGACCAGTGGGAGCGCAGTCACCTTCTTAGTCCTTTACATAGATGACATACTACTCATTGGGAATGATGTAGCTATGATGTCATCAGTAAAAATCTGGCTGTCGAAATGTTAGTTTTAGGTGGCCTACAAGCCAATCTGACAATGTAAATCTCGTTCATTTATTAATAAAATGGCATAATATTCATTATGTGTAAATCGCATTAATTATCGTTTCATAATGAAGTCCGTGAATATGTGCTATAGTGATCAGATTATGATGAGATCATACTAATGAGACTGATCACTTAAACACACATATTCTTAATTGCTCCTAGTCGGAGGATATCCGAGAAGGACATCAGATATCCTGTTAGACTAGAACAGATTCCTCCTGCTCATATGATGAGGGTGACTGATCTCATAAGTCACTTGTGTGGAGACACTAAGGCGAATCTGTAGGTGCTCATTGGAGAATGAGTTCACTGAACTGATCGGACTGAATCGCTGGATGGTATTGTACCTCACTGTCAACCAACTTGATTCTATTGTCGCAGTTACGTGGATGGTCCTCGGACCTGAGACACCAAGGACACCTTGGCGGTGGACTTCTGTGCTTTGACCTTGGTTTACGAATCTCTAGCCACGGGATTCTAATACGCCAAGGATTGGGTACAGCGGAATATCGTCGAAGGGAATTATATGTCAATAAGGAATCATTCGCTCTCGGTAATTAGAGAGAGAATGCTCTAGGAAGGATTCGCGAAAGTTCCTGGCCAGGGCGGACGATAATATCGGGAAAGGAGTTTTCCGATATTCATCAGCGGCATCCAATCCAAGTGAGTCGATCGGTTAGGGTTTGACAGCTCGCCATACCCTGAGTTGACTCGAGAGCATTGTACGAATGAAGGATTATATCCATGCAGTAACTGTCGGCGGAAAGGTTCCAAGAGTGGGTTACTTAACCCCAAATACCTTCCGGGTTCACGCGGTGTTGCTTGGCACCCAACGTGATCGGAGGCCCGGTCGAATTCGATGTGCGACATCAATTCGATTGATTAATTAATTAATAAAGGGTTATTAATTGATTAATAAAGCCAGTAAGGAGTCACTGGGCTTGTTGGGCCATTAACTGGACTGGTACTTGGGCCTAGAGGGTCACACGCACATGATTCTCAAGACGATGGATAAATAAGTGGGTTTTATATAAACCGGGGGTTTTTATGAAAAACCACGCAGTTAGTATAAAACATAGCGAACGGGCTGAGCAGGCCAAGCTGCTACTAACCCTAGCCGCCCCTCCTCAGTTTCTATCTTTCTCTAGTGCCCGGGCAGATCCAGATCTGCTCCGCCACTTCTCCGAATCCCGTTCGACGGGAAATCGTCCGCGCATTGCGGCGATCATTGCGGCGACCGGCGGAGGCTTCGTGGGCTGTGAAGAACGAGGAACTCGAGGATATCCGTCGCGGGGAGGATCGCGTGGACTTCGCTAGAGGTCGGGCGCTTGCGCGGCTTGCGGTGTTACACCAACGGAACCGAACGGTTGCGAATTCGAATCCGCACACGGTGAGAACTTCGATAATCCGATTATCGTATTTTAGATTTCGAAACGGGAACGGATCGCTGTAAATATTTTGTTTTCCGCTGCGTGAGCGATCCGCAGAAACCAAGATATCCCAACAGTGGTATCAGAGCCAGGTTCTACTGTTTCTCGTCCCGTTTCAGATCTCGAAATTAATTTTTCTTGAGTTATTCCATGCGTTTAATCCGATTAAAATGACGGAATAGTGTTCATAAGATGAACGCAAATAATTTGATTATTTTTCTATGATTTTTCGGATTTTATTTTGGGGTTTTCGGAGTTCTTCGTGGGACGATGAACGGGGTGTTTTCGGCGGCTTCGTACATGCCTCCCAAGCGTTGGGATGGCGGGTTAGATCTCTGGATCTCTTGGTGATAGTCACCACTACACACCGGTCACCGAGATCGGCGCTGGAGTGCCCTTGGAGGGCTGCTAAATCGAGCCCCAAGTCGGATTAAAATTCCTGAAAAATCAGATTTTGGGGATCTTTTGGGGCTCGGCCGGATGTGTTTTTGGCCACCGCCGGCGGTCCTGTCGGTGCCGGACACATCGCCGGCGCCGGGGGCACTGTCGGCCCGGGCCTGTGCCGCCAGGGGCACGGCCGCCGGCGACCCAGCCCGCCGCCGTTTGCAGCTTTAGGGTTTCTGCAGGTGCTGGGCGTTGAGTGGGGGAGGACGACCGATCCGTGGCTGGGTCGGGCCTGGCGGACCGGGCCCCTGGCCAGACCGGGCCGGAGCCCCTGGCAGAGCCAGGGCTCGAGCCTGGCCGAGCCAGGACTCGACCCTGGCCTAGCCAGGGCCCGGGCCATTTGGCCCTAATGGGCTGGGCCCATTTTCTTTCTTTTCCCCATTAAACCTAATATAAAACCCCAAGCCCACTAATTAATTAGAATTAGATTTTAATTTTAAAATCAAAATAGTTTTTGAAAAATTAAAATCATTATTCAATTTTAATTTAATTGGGCTTTTATTAATGATTTTGAATCATTAAGTCAATTAAGGGATTATTAACTAGCAATTAGTTGTTAATTAGTTGGGGTTAATATTAATTTAAATGTTAAATTGATTATTAACCTGAATATAACTAATTTAAATGTTAAATTAGTTATTAAATTAGTTATTAATAGTTATTAGTCTAATTGTTAGATTATTAACTATTATCTCAGCTAATTGTTAATTAATATTTGAGTTAGTGATTAATTTAATTGTTAAATTAATAATTAACTTAAACGACTGATTTAAATGTTAAATTGGTAGTGCTTAATAAATTATTGTTAGTCAGTAATTTAATAATTAAATTAATGATAACTTTAATTATTTAATCTAAGAGTTAAATTAATTGATTATTAATTACTTAGTGTTAATTATTAGTTTAAGAGTTAAATTAATAATTAACATTAATTGGCTAATCTAAGTGTTAGATTAGTAGTTAATAATTAGTTTGGTTGATTATTAATTTAAGTGTTAAATTTTTAATTAACTTCGTTGGATTAATCTAAGAGTTAGATTAATCTTTAATAGTCTAATTGTTAGATTATTAATGGGATTTTAATCTAAGTGTTAGATTATTAGAAATGTTCTAATTTGCATAGAATAATCTGGAATTATTAATTTGGAGTGTGTGCGCATGTGATGTGTGTTTTAATGCTTTTAAATTTTGATTTAATTGCATGTTAATTTAATAAAATTAGTTTTCGAAATTCAAATAGCAATTTTGATTGGATCCCAGCTTTTTGAAAGCCAAAACTTATATATTTTGAAAAACTCATTTATTTTAGCCATGTGATGCGCTGAATCATGTGTGGGATGTTTAAAACACACCGTGGTCATGGATATGCACTTAATTTATTATTCATATGATGAATGGATTGTGTGGATCGTGGATATATGTTTGATTATTAATTGTTAATAAATAGAGGTCTGCGCACCTCTCTCTCTCATACTCCGATGTATTTCTACCTCCCTCTCTCTCTTGTACTCGCCATAAGGCCTTCTTCAATTTACTTATAAATTCTAAAATTTAAATGTAATATGATCGAGGCAACCGAGGAAGGAGCGAGGACGATCCACAGCTGCAACCAGGAAGGCGAAAAGATGGAGATCTCTTGCCTATGTGATTGCAGGATATCTAATGTAAATGTTATGATTAGATTATGTGTGCGTTTGACTGTTGGCTCCAGTCAAACCCACTATGCTATCCATGACCACACTAATGACATGTATGAGATGCATTGTTTTTCTTTTGATTATGAATCAAAGCATGTAACGACCCGCCACCCTATAATCGGGGATCCGATTACTAAATGGGTACCGAATCATTACTTTGGAACCAAACCAGGATCTAGTAAGTCTGGGAAATAAATAATAAACTAAGCTAAACATTCACATCGCATTGAATTGAAATGAAAGTGCAGGAATTAAAATTATTACAATGTGACTCGATACAGCAAATAATTACATACTCCAACTGAAAGAAATAATTAAACATACAGGCCAGAAATAAATAACAACTACATCAGGGCATACCCAGGAACAACCGCTGAAGGCGCTCAACACACGGCCGCACACGCCGCTCTAGGTATGCTGGGAGTCCTCACCTGAAAACCGCAGGGGTGAGTCTCAAGACAAGACTCAGTAGGGATCCTTCGATCCCCACTGCCCACGCACACACCCACAAGTGCAAAATACAGCTAACGGTAAAGCAACAAGCACAATAGTAGGTACAATTCCTAATTCTCAACGTGAAGTCACATGCAGTCGAAGTGTATTAAACATGCATATTTCTAAACTAACCGACAAGGGAACCTGCAACTGCCGCCTCGATAGAACACGCCAACCACACAAACAACGGTGGGAAAAACCTCGACCCGCTGAGACCAAGCAGTAACCCCTCGGATAGCACTCTAGCTACTCCGGCCCAACTGGCTCAGGTGGTTACTCCTTCCCTCAGCACGAGTGACTCTCCGAATGTACCACTCCGACACCGGTACTAGCTGACCCCGGGGTTCACCAGGTGACCCTCTCTCACTAGGCGTCACCCCGCCCACGCCCCCACCAGCACAGGGTGATAAAGCGCTACAATGTCACTCCAGGTCCACAGTAACATAAAACCCAGCACAGTACGATCCGGTCACGTGAAAAGTCCGCGATCGCATAACACACACAATAGTATCACCCGGTCATGCAGAATCTATCTCTACCGCGTACACCAAAACATGCACTAACCATCTATTTATCAATATGAACATATTTCACTAGCATGAATTAGTGAGGTTCTGTCTTGAATCGCGTCGCCTAAGGCCGACGCCATTCAAGCTCCATGTACTGGTTTATGTAAAACACTGTCTTCAGAATCAGGCCTTAAAAGGCGTCGACACCAGTGGTCCACCTTTTGAAAGGCGTCGACATCCTCAGACGCCATTTAGCACAGAAATCCAGAAATTTCAGAAAACATTACTCAGGGGATTTCTGCCTTAAAAGGCGTCATGGCTACCCGATGCTTATTCAAATCGCGTCGCCCACTCATGACCTCTTTCAGTCTCAGAATCCCCGAACTGGCAGACTCTCAGTAGGGCGATTCCTGCCTAAAAGGCGTCGTGATGGCCCGACGCCCTTCAAAAAGGCGTCGTCCATGCACGACGTCTTTCAACCCCAGGAACCAGAGTCTGCTTGAGCCCGAGGGCTCCCTTTTCAACCCCAACAACCCCAAAATTACCCAAAAACGGAGGAGAAAGAAGGGCAATTCAATCCACAGGAATTCACATTCATAGAAATCCCCCATATCACCAAGAAGAACTCCTAAACATGCTTGTTCTACCCCCCAAAACCAAAGATCCATAACATGCTCCAACGGGGAAAACATGGTTAAAACACAATACTATGGGAACCGTCACCCTACCGGATACTTGAACGCCTCCGAGCTTCAAGCCGTCCACCCGTCTCGCCCCACTCCGCCGCCGGTACCGCCGTGGTCGTCCTTACTCCACCGTGACGTCGGCCGCCGTCCGGAAAGTAAAACGCCGCAGTGGAAGTGGAGGTGGTAGTGGTAGGAGCTAGGTAGAGGATGGAGTGGAGGGAGAGATGAAATGGTGGGAGGAAAAGAGGGAGGAGGAGGGATTGCCGCCGAGTTCGCCGGAGAGGAAGGAGAGAAAGAGAGAAGGAGAAAATGAGGGAAAGAAGGAGGGCTCGCGGGGTTAACCAGAGACTGGCTAAAACGCGTCGACATCCACGGACGCCTATCAGGTGATGTGACGGCTGCTCTGACAAGAGTCTGAAACGCGTCGTTCAAGGCAGACGCCGTTCAGACGACATGTCAGGGCCGTACTCTGACAATCCCAGAGTTACAGTCTGAAAGGCGTCGACACATGTGGACGCCGTTCAGGCGATAAGTCAGGGCCGTACTCTCGCGGCCCGAAGCCAGCCCACGTGGCACCCACGTGGCAGAACCTAAAACGTGTCTGCAACGGTGGACGCCGTTTAAACCGCGTCGAGCCCGCTCGACGCGAAACATCACAGAGCCCCAGACCCCACTAGGGACAGAACTACAGGGTCCGACCCCGAAAACCGGATCCGAAAGTCTCGATCCTTACAAAGCAGGTTATAGTATTTAATAAATATATATGATATATCTATATACTATCACCTAGGAGAGACCAAGATAAAAGTTATCTAAATACCCTCAGATAAACTCTAAGCCGTAACGTGAGTAGTTAATAACTTACCGCGTGGTCCACCATCGTTATAGTCATAGGATTCGAATCACTTTAGGCAGGTTTGTTGTGCTATCTACAAGGCCTGCTTAATTGGGAGGAGAAACTGTGGCTATGGCATTAGATGCCTATAGATCGGGGTAGAGAAACCATGTAGCTTTGTTGTGCTATGCACAAGGGCTGCATGCAAATCTATGCTCGTCGCGTAATGTTGGTTAGCTTAGACAAGGATTAATGGTTTGTTGTGCTATCCATAAGGCCATTAAATCTCTGGGGACCGAAGCTATGATCAGATATTGCAAGGAGTTGCAAGTCCCATGAGTTGGGTGCTCTCTGATTGTATTATAGTTTGTTGTGCTATCCACAAAGCTGTAGTGCAAGTCATTGAGATTATGATCCCCACTAGGAGACTGTCGACGTCTCCGGTTCTGTATAACTGGGGGTTATACAGTCCGTCGAAAATTAGTGGGAGTTAAACTTGAACAAAAGACCATGTCTTGTTTTAAATTTTAATAATTAAACATCTGCTAAATAGATTTTACTTATCTCCTGTAGGGAATTATGTCGTCAAATAACCCACTCCGTGGCATACTTGATGTCCTTTTGACTTACCTGATCTACTCGGATTGGTTCAGAAACCTGAAGAATGTCTTCAGATCTGAGCACATTGACTTTGTCCCTAGAGCTGATCCTCCTGCTGAATCGGGATTGGATGCCTCTGAAGTAGAGATGATTGCTAACGATATAATATCGAAGGACAAAGGCAAAAGAGTAATGAAGGGTGACTGCTTCTACTATAAGCAGTATGGTCACTGGAAGAGGAACTGCAAGGAGTTCCTTAATGATAAAGCTCATGGAAAGGTGAAGCTATCTGAAGCTTCATATATCTATATGATAGATATCAACTTATCAGTTAGAGATTCCACATCTTGAGTATTGGATACCGGATGTGCTTCTCATATCTGTCATAATGTACAGATGCTGACAAGTAAGCGCAAGCTGAGACAAGGTGAGGTGGAATTTGTTAGAATTGGGTGGCCTCAAAGTCAATCATTGTACATTCTAGTTCAAATTATTAATATAGGCAATTATTTCTTCATTTATAGTTCTCGCAAATTAACTATCATAATGAAGGTCCATAGACAAATGTATGGGATATTGAATCATGATGAGATCATGATAGTGAGATCAATATCCTCAGTCAATTGTCTTAAACAGTTCTCGATCATAGGATATTTGAGATGGACATTAAATATCCGATAAGATCGACACAAGTTATGTCTGCTCATGTGATGAGGGTGAATGATCTCACATTCACTCGTGTGGTGACATTAAGACAAACATGTGGGTGCTCATTAGAGAATGAGTTCACTGAACAGACCCAAATAAGAATTTATGGATGGTAATTATACCTCTTAGTCAACCAGGGAATTCAATCGTTGCAGTAGCACAGTTGGTCCTTTGACCTGAGTCACCAATGATACCTTGTTTGTGGACCATTGTATCTTGATTCTCTGACTTGTGGACTTTAACCATTAAGTCCACCATAATCGGTCTTTTAGATACAGTGGAAAGTTTGCGAAGGTAATTGAGTGAACAACAAGAGATCACTCACTCTTGGTATAAGACTGGAGAGAGAATGTCCTATGGATGTGTACACAGAAATCCCTGGCCATGGTCAAATGAAAGAGATGTCTTTCTAGATATTAACTCTGTACTGGAATCCATCTGGATAATGCGATAGAGAGTTTGACTATAAAACCATACCCATGCGTTATTTGGACATTGCATGAGCGAAGGATTATATCTATGCGGCATCTGCAGACAGAAAGGTTCAATTAAAGGGAACAGTATCCCTTATATCTTCTGGGATCATGAGGTAGTGTTTGGTGCTGTTCATCATCAAAAGGCCAAGTGATTTGATCATCAGATGATAATTCACTTGTTTATTAAATTAATCATTTAACATATGATGTTTAAATGTTAATTAATAAATATTAAACTCTAGAAACAGTTCTAAGTTTAATGGGCCTGCAACCGGACTGATATATGGGCCTAGAGGGTTACACACATAAGAGTTCTCGTCAGACGGTGAGAGACGTTAAATTTCATGCTTATCTGGGTTTTTATGAAAAGCTGCAGGATAAACATGAAGATTTAATGGAGAATTATCCAAGGCCAAACTCTTGGATAATCATGAGGATTAATCCTTGTGATTATCCTTATTTCTATATAAGGAGGGCCAAGGGGAAGGGGTAAAAAGGTTGGTTGGACGAATTTTACACCCCATATTCTCTTTCTCCTCTCTCTCTCTCGTTCTCTCTCTCTTGGAGTAGATCTGTCTCTCTCTGCGTATGGTGGATTTGAGATCTAGTCGGAGCACTCAAGTCGAGGAGGAAATCGCGTCTGCTGCAGGAACTCGTGTGGATACCTCTAGAGATCGTGCGCGTGCGCGATTACCGAGTCGGCATCATCCACGGGAGATTCGAAATCCCGCAAAGGTGAAGAACCGTTCTTCCCGCGTTTATTTTAATGTCCGTTTTACGATCCCAGCAACCGATACAATGGAATCGATTTTATTTTCCGTTGCGTTCTAGATGATTCCTTACAGTGGTATCAGAGCCAAGTTGCTGGTTCGGTCGTAAAACGGCATCGTTTTGCGTGATTTTCTCGTTATGTGTGAAGAACCCGTATTGTATGTGTTCTTGTGTTTAATCCGATTAAAAATGACGGAATTGTGTTCATATGATGAACACAAATAATTTGATTATTTTTTTGTAATTTTTCGGATTTTATTTGGGGTTTTCGGAGTTCTTCATGTGATGATGAACCGGGGTACTTTAGCGTCTTCGTACGCGATTCCCAAGCGTTGGGATGGCGGCCCGGATTCACGGATCTCTTGGTGATAGTCACCACTTCACATTGGGCATGATGATTGGCGCCGGAGTGCCGTTGCAGGTCCTGAAAATCGAGCCCAAACTCGGTTTTTTAAAACCTGAAAAATAAGATTTTTTGGGTTTTTGGGGCTTGGTTTGCTCCCCATCGCCGGTCACCGGTGGCCCTGCCAGCGCCGGGCACGCCGCCGGCACCGGGGGCAACGCCGGCCGAGGCCGGCGGCACCGGGGCTCGCCGGCGGCAGCGCCGGATCCTCCCAGCCGCAACTTCCGCAGAAAGGCAAGGTTTAGGGTTGCAGGAACCAGCCTGGCCGGCCGGTCCCGAGCCGGTTCGGACCGGCTCGGCCGGACCCGGCTAGCGCCAGGGCCTGGCTGGGCCAGGTCCGGTGCCTGGCTCGACCAGGGTTCGACCCTGGCCGAGCCAGAGCCCCTGGCCGAGCCAGGGTTCGACCCTGGCCGAGCCAGGGCCCTGGGTCCGGGCCAATGGGCCCTAATGGGCTGGGCCCATTTCTAATATTTATTAAAATTTGTTTTAATTTCTGTTAAAACCCCATTCAACCCTTTATTAGCCCATTTTAAGCCCATTTAAGCTCGTTTTAAAATTGTTTTAAAACAGTAAAATTATTTTGATGATTATTAACAGGTTATTAAATTGTTTAATAACTGTTAATTCATTAAAGGGCTTTATTATTAATAGGGTGTTAGTTAATTATTTAAAATTGTTTTAGATAATTAATTTCCCTGTTAAATTAATTAGTTTAAAATGTTTTAAACTGATTTCATGCATAACTTGATTATATTCTACTGTTCAAATTGTTTGAATTAGGATTTAGATTAACTGAATGGTTTAGTTATTGATTTGTCAATAATGTTTTGAATATTATTGATTATGTTGAAATAAATGCTATTTCGAAAACTAATTGGTATTATAATTTTATATTTTTAAAATTTAATACCAAACTGCAATTATGTGATGATTGTGATGTATGTGATGTGTTTTATGGTGGGATGATCATGGACTTATTATTTTTATAAGATGAATGATGTGAATGAATGCGATGCTTATTTCATTTGGTATTTTAAATAGGACCTGCGTGTCCTCCTCTCTCTTAATCTAAATGTACTTTCTACCTTCCTATAAGTTTGTACTCCCCTTGATAAGATCAAGGTTTCTTAGTGTTTAAATGTACATTTATGGACCTGCGAGTCCGGAATTTCATATTTAATTGTCATGGATTAAGCTTAGAGGATGGGATCTTCTGAAGACACCTCTGGAGGAAGGACTCACATTAAATGGAACCAGTGTTGCTGTTTTCACATTAGGATCCTATTATGGATCATCGTTTAGCTCCGATGATTCCATAGTAGCTTAAGCAGTCTATGATCATCCCTATTTAATTTTTCTGCATATATGTGATGTTTGCGGACCATGCTATCATATATATATTTCTATTAAGTATAATGATACTTCAAATCGAAATACTATTGATAGCACGATTTTTATAAATCAAATCAAAAAACCCTCTTTTAAAATTTAAGTTGTAAACGTGAGATATTCAGAATAATCCACGTAACCCACCATCATTATAGATCTTAGGATAATTCTTATCTCAAATGGATTTGTTGTGCTACCACAAGGTCTATTTGATTTAGAAATTAACCTAGGTCTACGACATGTGATGTCATTAAGATGAATGGACAAATAGTGTAGTTTTGTTGTGCTACCACAAGGATTGCACTATGAATTCATGTCATCTAAATAATGATGGATAAACTTAACTGAATCATTTGATTTGTTGTGCTACCACAAGGTCATTCTGATTCAGGGGTTAAATCAATCGGATATTGCAAATGTTGCAACTGTCAAGAGTTGACTGCCTAAAGGACTTGATGTGATTTGTTGTGCTACCACAAGGTCACATGCATGATGCCCGAAGGATTCTGATCCCCACTAGGAGATCACCGGAATCTCCTGTTCTGTATATTAGAGGGTCATACAGATCGCCGAAAAATAGTGGGAGCCTAAATCTAGATTAAAAGTCCTAAATCAGATTTTAAGAACTATCTGCTCATTTTTTTATATATATTTCCATGTAGGTCTCTCTGTCGTCACCTAACCCCCTTCGTTGCATACTTGATGCAAACAAACTCACGAGACCTTATTACATTGACTGGTTATGCAACCTGAAGATTGTCCTCAGGTGTGAAAAGCTAGCCTATTTCCTGGATCAACCAAATCCAGTGCAACCCGGTGATAATGCTAACGAAGATGAATTAATGATGTTTGAAAATTAGAAGGAGGACTCTGTCAAGGTCCAGTGTTATATGCTCGCTTCAATGAACAATGAACTGCAATGACAGCATGATAACATGGAACCTAAGTCCATTCTGAATCACCTACAAGAGTTGTTTGGTAAACAATCTAGAACAGAAATGTATGAGATATCTAAGAAATTGTTCAGGACCAGAATGAGCGAGGGCACATCTGTGTAAACTCATGTGCTCAAGATGATAGAGTGGATTGAGAGGCTTGCAGTGTTCGGCTTTGTTATGAACAATGACCTAAGCATTGACTTAATCCTACAGTCCCTTCCAGATTCATTTTCACAATTCATTATCAACTTCAATATGAACAAAATTGAAGTTACACTGGCTGAGCTGCTCAACATGTTGAAGATAGCAGAAGGCACTATCCAGAAAGATAAACCAAATGTAATGCTTGTTGGTAAGACCAACAAGAATAGAAAAGCTAGACAGACCTTTAAGAAAGGTAAGCCTAAGAAGCTAGTGAAAAGCAAACCGGAGGTTCAAAAGGACAAAGCTAAAGTCAATGATAAAGGTCAGTGTTTCCACTGCCATAAAGAAGGTCATTGGAAGAGAAACTGCAAGATTTATCTCGCAGAAAAAGCAAAGGAGAAGCTTGGTGAAGCTTCAGGTATTCTCATGATCGATCTTAACTTGTCTTATAGAGAAACAACATCTTGGGTATTAGATACTGGATGTGTTTCTCATATCTGCAATAACTTGCAGGTGCTAACAAGTAAAAGAAGATTGAACTGTGGAGACGCGGATCTGAGGCTCGGGAATGGAGCAAAAGTTGCTGCGTTAGCTGTGGGGACAGCAAGACTTCAGATGCCGTCAGGAGACTCATTGGAACTAATAGATTGTTATTATGTTTCGACCATTATTAGGAATATCATATCTATTTCATGTTTAGATAGACAAGGATATTCTATGAAACTAGAGAATAAAGGTTGTTCCATTTATCAAGGAGACAAATTGTTTGCTTTCGGATATTTATCGAATGGATTATATTTATTTGATATTTCATATGATGTTTGTCTGGTAAATAAATCTCTTGAACGAATAGATAAGGATGTGAATAATTCGTACCTATGGCATTGTAGGCTAGGTCATATAAATGAGAACAGGATCATAAGGTTGCAAAAGAATGGATATCTTGATCCATTTGATTATGAATCATTTGAAACCTGTGAAACTTGTCTCATGGGAAAGATGACCAAAGCTCCATTCTCAGGATATGGAGAAAGAGCTAAGGACTTATTGTAACTAATACATAGTGATGTATGTGGTCCAATGTCCACTCATGCTATGGGTGGTTACTCATACTTTGTTTCATTTATAGATGATTTCTCGAGATATGGCTACATATATTTAATGAAATATAAGTCAGAAGTCTTTGAGAAATTTAAAGAGTTTAAAAATGAAGTTGAGAACCAGACTGGAAAGAGTATCAAAACTCTTCGATCAGATTGAGGGGGTGAATACTTAAGTACATAATTCACATAATATCTTAAAGATAATGGTATTTTGTCTCAGTGGACTCCTCCCTATACACCTCAGTTAAATGGTGTATCGGAAAAGAGAAATCGTACTCTATTAGATATGGTACGATCAATGATGAGTTATGCCAAACTTCCAATCTCTTTATGGGGATATGCACTGTTGACTGCTGTATATCTGCTGAACAAAGTTCCCAGTAAGTCAGTATCTTCCACTCCATATGAGATATGGAAAGGAAAGAAACCAGACTTTAAGCATGTTAGAGTCTGGGGATGTCCTGCACATGTCAAAAGACATGATCCAGACAAATTGGATTCCACGACAGAGAAATGTAGATTTGTGGGATATCCAAAAGAGACTTTTAGATATTATTTCTATCAGCCTAGCGATCAAAGGGTGTTTGTCGCAAAAACGAGCTGTCTTCTTAGAGAAAGAATATCTTTCAAAAGAAGACAGTGGGAGCAAGATAGAACTGGAAGAAATTCCAGACTCACAAATCAACACTAGTTCATCTACTGAACCATTGACTCAAGAACTTGTTCAAGATGATACACAAAAGGTTCGCAGATCAGGTAGAGCGCCTAAGCAGCCTGAAAGATATGTTGGACATATCGATGATGGCATACCAAAAGTGCACTTAAATGAGGATGATGATCCACAAACCTACCAAGAAGCCATAAATAGTCAAGAATCAGAAAAATGGCAAGAGGCAATGAATTCTGAAATTCAATCCATGTATGCCAACCAAGTTTGGAACTTGGTTGATCTGCCAGATGGTATAGTACCTATTGGCAGTAAATTGATCTTTAAAAGAAAGATCGGGGCAGATGGACAGATTAACACATACAAGGCAAGGCTGGTAGCAAAAGGATATCGTCAAAGGTAAAGCATTGACTATGACGAAACCTTTTCTCCAGTTGCCATGATTAAGTCAATCAGAATACTTCTTGCTATCGCTGCATTCTATGATTATGAAATATGGCAAATGGGTGTGAAAACAGCATTCCTTAACGGGAACCTTCAAGAAAAGGTGTATATGATACAACATGAAGGATTCACTTCCAAAGAGCATTCAAGCAAGGTATGCAAGCTGCAAAGATCCATCTATGGATTAAAGCAGGCATCCCGAACTTGGAACTTAAGATTTGATGAAGCAATCAAATCTTATGACTTCATTAAGAATGAAGATGAACCTTGTGTATACAAAAAGGCTAGTGGGAGCGCAGTTACCTTTTTGGTACTTTACGTTGATGACATTTTACTCATTGGGAATGATATAGGAATGTTGTCATCAGTAAAGGCTTGATTATCTAAAAACTTCTCCATGAAAGATTTGGGAGAAGCATCCTATATTCTGGGAATAAGGATCTATAGAGATAGATCCAAAAGGATGCTTGGCTTATCACAATCTATGTACATAGATACCATAGTCAAAAGGTTTGGCATGGAAAATTCCAAGAGAGGCATCGTTCCAATGAGGCATGGAATTTATCTCTCTAAAGAAATGTCTCCCAAGACACCTGAAGAGAAAGCATACATAGATAGAGTTCCTTATGCCTCGGCAATAGGATCTATCATGTATGCAATGCTATGTACTAGGCTTGATGTGGCACACCCACTAAGTGTCACTAGTAGATATCAGGCTGATCCAAGTGAGGAACACTGGAAAGCGGTGAAATGTATCCTTAGATACTTGAGAAGAACTAAGGATCTATTTCTCGTTTATGGAGGAAACGACTTGGAACTTCGAGGATTTACTGACTCGAGTTTCCAGTCGGATATGGATGACAGCAAATCCATGTCTGGATTTGTGTTCATGTTAAATGAAGGTGCAGTAAGTTGGAAGAGTTCCAAACAAGAAACAACTGCAGATTCGACGACCGAAGCAGAATACATTGCTGCAGCTGAAGCGGCCAAGAAGGCGGTTTGGATGAAGAAGTTCATCTCGACACTTAGAGTAGTTCAAAGCATTTCAGATCATGTTCCATTATTGTGTGACAACAATGGGGCAATAGCTCAAGCGAAGGAGCCAAGATCACATCAGAAGTCAAAGCACATTATGAGACGATTTCATCTGATTCGTGAGATCATCGCCCGAGGAGATATAGTAGTTGAGAAAGTCTCATCTGAAGATAATGTAGCAGATCCCTTGACTAAGCCATTGTCTCAAAACAATTTAGAACGTCACCTTAAGTCTATGGGACTTAGACACATGGGTGATTGGCTATAGTCCAAGTGGGAGAATGTTAGAATTGGATGGACACAAAGCCAATCATTGTACATTCCAGTTCAAATTATTAATAAAGACAATTATTTCTTCATTTATAGTTCTCGCAAATTAACTATCGTAATGAAGGTCCATAGACAAATGTATGGGATATTGAATCATGATGAGATCATGATAGTGAGATCAATATCCTCAGTCAATTGTCTTAAATAGTTCTCGATCATAGGATATTTGAGATGGACATTAAATATCCGATAAGATCGACACAAGTTATGTCTGCTCATGTGATGAGGGTGAATGATCTCACATTCACTCGTGTGATGACACTAAGACAAACATGTGGGTGCTCATTTGAGAATGAGTTCACTGAACAGACCCAAATAAGAATTCCTGGATGGTAAATATACCTATTAGTCAACCAGGGAATTCAATCGTTGCAGTAGCACAGTTGGTCCTTTGACCTGAGTCACCAATGATACCTTGTTTGTGGACCATTGTATCTTGATTCTCTGACTTGTGGACTTTAAGCATTAAGTCCACCATAATCGGTCTTTCAGATACAGTGGAAAGCTTTGCAAAGGTAATTGAGTGAACAACAAGGGATCACTCACTCTTGGTATTAGACTGGAGAGAGAATGTCCTATGGATGTGTACACAGAAATCCCTGGCCAGGGTCAAATGAAAGAGATGTCTTTCTAGATATTAACTGTGTACTGGAATCCATCTGGATAATGCGATAGAGGGTTTGACTATAAAACCATACCCTTGCGTTATTGGGATATTACATGAGTGAAGGATTATATCAGTGCGGCATCTGCAGACGGAAAGGATCAATTAAAGGGAACAGTATCCCTTATATCTTCTAGGATCATGAGGTTGTGTTTGGTGCTGTTCATGATCAAAAGGCCAAGTGATTTGATCATCAGATGATAATTCACTTGTTTATTAAATTAATCATTTAACATATGATGTTTAAATGTTAATTAATAAATATTAAACTCTAGAAACAGTTCTAAGTTTAATGGGCCTGCAACCGGACTGATATATGGGCATAGAGGGTCACACACATAAGAGTTCTCGTCAGACGGTGAGAGACGTTAAATTTCATGTTTATCTGGGTTTTTATGAAAAGCCGCAGGATAAACATGAAGATTTAATAGAGAATTATCCAAAGCCAAACTCTTGGATAATCATGAGGATTAATCCTTGTGCTTATCCTTATTTCTATATAAGGAGGACCAAGGGGAAGGGGTAAAAAAGTTGGTTGGACGAATTTTACACCCCAGATTCTCTTTCTCCTCTCTCTCTCTCCTTCTCTCTCTCTTGGAGTAGATCTGTCTCTCTCTGCGCATGGTGGATTTGAGATCTGGTCGGAGCACTCAAGTCGAGGAGGAAATCGCGTCTGCTGTGGGAACTCGTGTGGATACCTCTAGAGATCGTGCGCGTGCGCGATTACCGAGTCGGCATCATCCACAGGAGATTCGAAACCCCGCAAAGGTGAAGAACCGTTCTTCCCGCATTTATTTTAATGTCCGTTTTACGATCCCAGCAACCGATACAATGGAATCGATTTTATTTTCCACTGCGTTCTAGACGATTCCTTACAGAATTGAGGCTAGGAAACGGCGCAAAAGTTGCGGCGATTGCTGTTGGGACAGCAAACCTCAAGCTTCCATCGGGAGACACCTTATTATTAGAAGATTGTTATTATGTTCCTAGGATAATAAAGAACATCATATCAATATCTTGTTTGGACAAGATAGGATATTGGTTGACTATTGAGAATAGAAGTTGTTCGATTTATTATGGTAATAAATCGATAGCTTCAGCATCTTTAGTCAACGGTCTATATCTATTAGATGTTTCTTATTACAATCTTCAAATTGATAATGCTCTTAAGAAGAGCAAGAATTGTGTGAACCAAGCCTACATGTGGCATTGTAGACTTGGGCACATTGGCGAAAGCAGGTTGCAAAAGTTGCACAAGCATGGTTACTTAACTGCATTCGATTACGAATCGTTTGCAACATGTGAATCCTACCTTATGGGAAAGATGGCGAAATCTCCATTTACTGGATATGGAGAACGTGCCAAGGACATTTTGGAACTAATACATTCAGATGTATGCGGTCCAATGTCCATCCAAGCAAAAGGTGGCTTTTCATACTTCATCACGTTCACCGATGACTTCTCAAGATTCGGCTATGTGTACTTAATGAAGTACAAGTCGGAAGCTTTTGAGAAGTTCAAGGAGTTCAAGAATGAGGTAGAGAAGCAGTTAGGAAAGAGTATTAAAGCTCTTTGATCAGATCGAGGAGGAGAATACTTGAGTACTAATTTCACACAATTCTTAATGGATAATGGTATCCTTTCTCAGCTAACCCCTCCATATACACCACAGATGAATGGTGTATTAGAAAGGCGGAATCGCACCTTGTTGGACATGGTGCGATCCATGATGAGCTTTTCAAGATTACCAGTGTCCCTCTAGGGGTATGCTCTAGAGTCAGCAGTATACCTACAGAACAGAATACTCAGCAAGTCTGTGGCCTCTACTCCTTATGAGATATGGAAAGGCAGGAAACCAGAATTTAAACATGTTAAAGTCTGGGGTTGTCCTACTCATGTAAAGAGGCATGATCCAGACAAGCTGGAATCATGAACTGATAAATGTAGGTTTGTGGGATATCCAAAGGAAACCTTTGGATACTATTTTTACCATCCTGGTGAACAAAAGGTGTTTGTCACTAGAAAAGCTGTCTTCTTGGAAGAGGAATATCTTCTCTAGGAGGACAGTGGGAGTAAAATAGTACTGGAAGAGGTTCCAGAACACCAAACAGCTACATTATCATCAGATGACATATCAGTTCCTGAAACTGTTCAGGTACACACAGATGAGCCTCATATATCTGGTAGAGTACTTAGACTATCCGAACGACATGTGGGACATATCGCTGAAGGTGAGTCTAAGGTACAATATAATGAGGATGATGATCCTAAAACCTACCAGGAGGCCATAGAATGTCTAGAAGCCGGGAAATGGAGAGAAGCCATGAACTCAGAAATCCAGTCCATGTACACCAACCAAATTTGGAACTTGGAGGACTTGCCCGAGGGTATTGTACCCATCGGTTGCAAGTGGATCTTTAAGAGAAAGATCGGTGCTGATGGACGGATCGACACTTATAAGGCAAGGTTGGTGGCAAAGGGATATCGCCAAAGCCAAGGAATTGACTATGACGAGACTTTCTCACCAGTTGCCATGATAAAGTCGATCAGAGTTCTACTCGCCATTGCTGCACATTTTGATTATGAAATCTGGCAGATGGATGTAAAGACTGCCTTTCTCAATGGTAACCTTGAGGAGGAGGTGTATATGATACAACCAGAATGTTTCACATCCAAAGAATCTCCAGATAAAGTGTGCAAGAATCAGAGGTTCATTTATGGACTAAAGCAAGCTTCCCGGAGTTGGAACATAAGATTTGACGAGGCTGTCAAGCCTTATGACTTCATTAAGAATGAAGATGAGCCTTGTGTGTACAAGAAGACCAGTGGGAGTGCAGTCACTTTTCTAGTTCTTTACGTAGAAGATATACTACTCATTGGGAATGATGTAGCTATGATGTCATCAGTAAAGATCTAGCTGTCAAAAAACTTCTCCATGAAGGATTTGGGAGAAACATCCTACGTATTGGGAATATGGATCTATAGAGATAGATCAAAGAGGATGCTTGGAATGACCCAATCCTTGTACATAGATACCATAGTCAAAAGGTTTTGTATGGAAAATTCCAAGAGATGTCTCATACCGATGAGACATGGAATTAGTCTCTCAAAGGAGCAGTCTCCTAAGACTCCTGATGAGAGGGCATTCATGGACAGAATATCCTATGCCTCTGCCATAGGATCTATCATGTATGCCATGCTATGTACACGGCCTGATGTTGCATTTGCTCTAAGTGTTACGAGCAGATTTCAGGCTGATCCAGGCGAAGAGCACTGGAAGGCAGTGAAATATATCCTTAAGTACTTGATAAGAACTAAGGATATATTTCTTGTCTATGGAGGAGGCGACTTGAAAGTGCGAGGCTTTACTGACTCGAGTTTCCAGTCAGATCCAGATGATAGCAAGTCTACATCTGGATTTGTGTTTACTTTGAACGGAGGTGCAGTGTGCTGGAAGAGTTCCAAGCAAGTAACCACTGCAGATTCGACGACTGAAGCTAAGTACATCGCTGCAGCTGAAGCCACCAAGGAAGCAGTGTGGTTGAAGAAATTCATCACCGACCTCGGTGTAGTTCCCAGCATCTCTGAGCTTGTTCCACTGTTGTGCGACAACAATGGAGCAATTGCGCAAGCGAAAGAGCCGCGGTCTCATCAGAAATCGAAGCATATTCTGAGGCGCTTTCACCTTATCAAAGAGATCATATCCAGAGGAGATGTAGTAGTGGAAAGAGTTCCATCCGTCGACAATGTAACAGATCCACAGACAAAGCCGTTGGCTCAAATTGTGTTTGAGCGTCACCTAGAGTCTATAGGCTTATTGTATAAAGGTGATTGGCTTTAGTCCAAGTGGGAGATTGTTAGTTTTAGGTGGCCTACAAGCCAATCTGACTATGTAAATCTCGTTCATTTATTAATAAAATGGCATAATATTCATTATGTATAAATCGCATTAATTATCGTTTCATAATGAAGTCCGTGAATATGTGATATGGTGATCAGATTATGATGAGATCATACTAATGAGACCGATCACTTAAACACACATATTCTTAATTGTTCCTAGTCGGAGGATATCCGAGAAGGACATCGGATATCCGGTTAGACTAGTACAGATTACACCTGCTCATATGATGAGGGTGACTGATCTCATAAGTCACTTGTGTGGAGACACTAAGGCGAATCTGTAGGTGCTCATTGGAGAATGAGTTCACTGAACTGATCCGACTGAATCGCTGGATGGTATTATACCTCACTGTCAACCAGCTTGATTCTATTGTCGCAGTTGCATGGATGGTCCTCGGACCTGAGACACCAAGGACACCTTGGCGGTGGACTTCTGTGCTTTGACCTTGGTTTATGAATCTCTAGCCACGGGATTCTTATACGCCAAGGATTGGGTACAGCGGAATACCGTCGAAGGGAATTGTGTGTCAATAAGGAATCATTCGCTCTCGGTACTTAGAGAGAGAATGCTCTAGGAAGGATGCGCGAAAGTCCCTGGCCAGGGCGGACGATAATATCGGGAAAGGAGTTTTCCGATATTCATCAGCGGCATCCAATCCAAGTGAGTCGACCGGTTAGGGTTTGACAGCTCGCCATACCCTGAGTTGACTCGAGAGCATTGTACGAATGAAGGAATATATCCACGCGGTAACTGTCGGCGGAAAGGTTCCAAGAGTGGGTTACTTAACCCCAAATACCTTCCGGGTTCACGCGGTGTTGCTTGGCACCCAACGTGATCGGAGGCCCGGTCGAATTCGATGTGCGACATCAATTCGATTGTTTAATTAATTAATAAAAGGTTATTAATTGATTAATAAAGCCAGTGAGGAGTCACTGGGCTTGTTGGGCCATTAACTGGACTGGTACTTGGGCCTAGAGGGTCACACGCACATGATTTTCAAGGCGATGGATAAATAAATGGGTTTTATATAAACCGGGGGTTCTTATGAAAAACCGAGTGGTTAGTATAAAACATAGCGAACGGGCTGAGCATGCCAAGCTACTGCAAACCCTAGCCACCCCTCCTCAGTTTCTGTCTTTCTCTGGTGCCCGGGCAAATCCAGATCTGCTCCGCCGCTTCTCTGAATCTCGTTCGACGGGAAATCGTCCGCGTGTTGCGGCGATCAGTGCGGCGACCGGCGGAGGCTTCGTGGGCTGCGAAGAACGAGGAACTCGAGGATATCCGTCGCGGGGAGAATAGCGTGGACTTCGCTAGAGGCCGGGCGCTTGCGCGGCTTGCGTTGTCATACCAACGGAACCGAACGGTTGCGGATTCGAATCCGCACACTGTGAGAACTTCGATAATCCGATTATCATATTTTAGATTTCGAAACGAGAACGGATCGCAATAAATATTTTGTTTTCCGCTGTGTGGGCGATCCGCAGAAACCGAGATATCCCAACACGAAAAACTTCTCTATGAAGGATTTGGAAGAAGCATCCTACGCATTGGGAATACGGATCTATAGAGATAGATCAAAGAGGACACTTGGAATGACCCAATCCTTATACATAGATACCATAGTCAAAAAGTTTGGCATGGAAAATTTCAATAGAGGTCTCATACCAATGAGACATGGAATTAATCTCTCAAAGGAACAATCTCCTAAGACTTCTAATGAGAGGGCATTCATAAATAGAGTACCCTATGCCTCTGCCATAGGATCTATCAAGTATGTCATGCTATGTACACGGCCTGTTGTTGCATATGATCTAAGTGTTACGAGCATATTTCAGGCTGATCCGGGCGAAGAGCACTGGAAGGCAGTGAAATTTATCCTTAAGTATTTGATAAGAACTAAGGATATGTTTCTTGTCTATGGAGGAGGTGACTTGAAACTGCGTGGCTTTACTGACTCAAGTTTCCACTCATATCTAGATGACAGCAAGTCTACATCTGGATTTGCGTTTACTTTGAACGGAGGAGCAGTGTGCTAGAAGAGTTCCAAGCAAGCAACCACTGCAGATTCGACGACTAAAGCTGAGTACATCACTGCAGTTGAAGCCGCCTGCCAAGGAAGCAGTATGGTTGAAGAAATTCATCACCGTATTAATTAATATAATGGCATAATATTCATTGTGTGTAAAACGTATTAATTATCGTATTATAATGAAGTCCGTGAATATGTGCTATAGTGATCAGATTATGATGAGATCATACTAATGAGACTGATCACTTAAACACACATATTCTTAATCGTTCCTTCTCGGATGATATATGAGAAGGACATTGGATATCCGGTTAGACTAGTACAGATTACTCATGCTCATGTAATGAGGGTGACTGATCTTATAAGTCACTTGTGTGGAGACACTTAGGCGAATCTGTAGGTGCTCATTGGAGAATGAGTTCACTGAATTGATCCGACTGAATCGCTGGATGGTATTGTACCTCGCTGTCAACCAGCTTAATTCTATTGTCACAGTTGCGTGGATGGTCCTCGGACCTAAGACACCAAGGACACCTTGGCGGTGGACTTCTGTGCTTTGACCTTGGTTTATGAATCTCTAGCCACGGGATTCTTATACGCCAAGGATTGGGTACAGCGGAATACCGTCGAAGGGAATTGTGTGTCAATAAGGAATCATTCGCTCTCGGTACTTAGAGAGAGAATGCTCTAGGAAGGAAGCGCGAAAGTCCCTGCCCAGGGCGGACGATAATATCGGGAAAGGAGTTTTCCGATATTCATCAGTGGCATCCAATCCAAGTGAGTTAACCGGTTAGTATTTGACAGCACGCCATACCCTGAGTTGCTCGAGAGCATTGTACGAATGAATGATTATATCCACGCAGTAACTGTCGGCATAAAGGTTCTAAGAGTGGGTTACTTAACCCCGACACCTTTCGGGTTCACGCGGTGTTGCTTGGCACCCAACGTGATCGGAGGCCCAGTCGAATTCGATGTGCGACATCAATTCGATTGATTAATTAATTAATAAAGGGTTATTAATTGATTAATAAAGCCAGTAAGGAGTTACTGGGCTTATTGGGCTATTAACCGGACTGGTAATTGGGCCTAGAGGGTCACACGCAAATGATTCTCAAGGCGATGGATAAATAAGTGGGTTTTATACAAATTGGGGATTTTTATGAAAAACCGGGCGGTTAGTATAAAATGTAGCGAACGGGATGAGCAGGCCAAGCTGCTGCTAACCCTAGCAACCCCTCCTCTGTTTCTCTCTCTCTCTGGCGCCCCAGGCCAAATCCATATCTCCGAATCCGTTCTGCCGCTTCTCCAACTCCCGTTCGACGGGATATCGTCCGCACGTTGCGGCGAGCGTTGCAGCGAACGGCAGAAGTTTTCGTGGCTACGAAGGACGAGGAACGTGAGGATTTCCCTCGCGAGGAGGATCGCGTGGACTCCGATAGAGGTCGTGCACTTGCGCGGCTTGCGGTGTCGCACCGACGGAATCGAACGGTTGTGGATTCGAATCCGCACACGGTAAGAATTGATAATCCGATTATCGGTGTTTTAGTTTTTAGAAATGGGAATCGGATCTCCGTTTTATTTTTATTTCCGCTGCGTAGGAGATCCGAAGAAAACTCGAGAACCCAACAGCATTTGCTGAGCTAGGTCAACTTAGCCTGGATTTGTTCTATTCTTAGTTGGGGAGATACAGAATTTTTCCTCCTCCACATTTTCAGGTTCTTCTGAAGAAGATTAACCTAGTTTTGAAATTTGATGAGAGGGGGTCTAGAGTTCCATAGGGATTTAACAACATTCCCAAAATTAGGATGCTTCAGCTAAAAAGCTTGTAATTTGAAAGAGTTGTTCCTCCTGATTTGTTTACCAACTAAGGGTCTGTTTGGTTCCATGTAAAACTTGCCACATGAAAAGATTTTCCTGAAAAGGTTTTCAAAAACGTCCATTTGGCAATCAAGAAAACTCCGGTCAAAGGAAAACCAAAGTTGTTGACCGGCCCTTTTTCCCGATTTTGGCATCCATAGGCTCATCCCGGATGTTGTTTTCCCCACAGCGCATCTTCCCCCTTGCGAATAGGGTTTCCCCCCGACCTCATCTCCATCCCGCGCGGCAGTTGCTCTCCCCTCCCTTGTGCCCAGCCAGCAACCAGCTCATCTCCCTCGGCCCCGACCTAGTCTCCCTCCCACGCTGCAGCTGCTCTCCCCTCCCTTGCGCAGCCCCGACCTCATCTCCCTCCCACGCGGCGGCTGCTCTCCCCTCCCTTGCGCGCAGCCACCAACCAACTCGTCTCCCTTGGCACAGCAGCGACATCATCTCCCTCTCACAGGCATCTCCCATAGCTTGCGCCTCCTACACACGCAGCGGCGAGCTCGTCTCCCTCTCCCTCCTCTCCAAACGCTGGCATTCATCTCCTTTGCTCTGCAACAAGGTAATCCCTCCAATCTATATTCTTTCCCTTCTTGAACACTAAGGATGTCGTAGAAGAATGCCACATCTCTATGGGATTAGACTGTATACTCGGTGCAGCTGAGAAATCATTTAAACTCTGTGCACGTTAAAGAAGGGCAAGATCTTCATGTTTGGGCCCTTGTCGTGGATGGAGTTTTCCCCCTAAAATCTGCTTATAACTTGATTCGCGATAAGGGTGGCTTAAACCTGGCTTTGGTAAAATTTGGTCTTCAATGATTAACCCCAGGGTGTCTAAAAAGTGTATTGGAGAATAACATATATGTCATGATTCAGAATATTATCAAGCATTCCAAAACTGAAAATCCTCATGGGTTTGTATCTTTGTATATTGCCTTGCTGATTATTTGGGGTGCAAAGTAATGTCCCATATGGGCTTGAATAGAATCTACTTTACGCTATCTCACCATGGACTTCGAGTATAACACTGGATTGCTGTCATAAGGTACCTACAGTATCAAGATGTGCTTTTCTATATAAAAATTTAGATGATGTTTTCCAGAAAGTTTCATCGTTACATGAAATTTCAAAAGGTGATATTAGAACAACCCATTAGTTCATGTTCATGGAGAGAATATGTAAATGGGAAAAGAAATTTATCATCTACCTCTTTGAAAGGTTTGCTTTTAAGGTATTGTCTTCTGTTGCGCACTTGCTAGTTTTTGTGGTCCATGCAAGTGCATTTGTGTATCAGTAGCTAGTAATTGATGTAAAACCAATTGATTTTAGCTTATACATGATTCATAAGATGTTATTGTAGGAATGCCCCTCCTTTAATTAGTCGTTTATTTCCCTGTGTTGCTTCATGTTCATCAGTGTTCATCAGTCTTATTACTTATTCAATGTCACAAAGTTAATTCTTTAGGAAATTGTATAGCCCAATATTTCCATCAAAAGTTCATCACAAATCAGAGCTTTTAAGATCATACACCTATCAACAAAATGGAGACAGTTTAATCACATAATGGTCACTGGTTAGTGACACAACAACATTATATGTTCAAATGTTATTCAAAAATTTTGTCTTTGCTGCATATAATACAAGACACGATGTGTTTGTCTTTACTTTTCAGTAATCTTCATGCTATTGCTGCCTCTGCTTTTACAATTGTTGTGTAGCAGATTTTGATTCTACGACTACTACTACTAAGCTGAGTAGGTAAGGTATCATCAAAGGTATTTGATGATAAGATCTTAGTAGTCTACAAAGCTCCCTACTAATGAACATAGCTTGTTCCTATCCGAAGATTTGACTAAAAGAGTGGATAAAGTGCTAGTTGGCCTTAAAGTGGGTTATAACATTAACATCTCCTATGCTAGACTGGAATTAATTAAAGGGGTAGCAAGCAAATTTTTAACTAGAATTTCTCCCTCATCTACTAGCTCCGCTACGCCACATCTGTACTTTGTTTTGTCTCTTTCGTCTAATAGGAACACGACCTCATTATTGCCTCAGTTCAGATGTTGTAGTGTATAAAAATTGATATGTATCAGTAGGACTCATCCAAGTCCCATCCCATAAAAGAACCCATAACAACTTAACATTTTCTTTTTTTAAGAATGTTAGTTTTTAATAAGGTACCAGGTGGACTCTTGTCATACAGTATTGGCCAACTCGGAAGTGGGAAAATCTGAGTACCAATCTGACTCTACAAGCTGATCCATGCTGGCAAACATTGGCAACCAGTGGAGCAATGCCTTCTATTCCAGTCTTACCTTATTTAGCTTGTCAATGATGAGAATACCAAGATGGAAACTACCTACTGGTTTCCTGATATGAAAAGAAAACAACTTCATATCTCGGCAAGGATCCTTGCTGTTGGTTGTCAGTACATTTCGTTTGCTGCAGTAATGAGGTTTGGAAACTACCAATGAATAATTTCATTCAAATTACTGAAAAAGACAGTAATGAGGTTTGATGACGCTTTCCCCCTTTTGCCTTTTCATACAATCTTGTTGTCTAGTTTCTTCATCATTTTCATGGGGACTTGTAGTTATACTTCTTTCATTTTGACCCCCCACTTCTTGGTAATGTTGCTTTAGGGGTCTTGTTTCTACATAGTTTCATCATTGTCCAAGGCCTATGCATGGCATTCAATATCCATCAAATTTGAACATTTGCTTACCATATGTTCATATTTTTAAATATATAATTTGTTTGGCATTAGAACCATGTAAATGTGCATCATTGCAAGCAGGGTAGTAGCAAAACTACAGTAAGTCTCCAGTTTTCCTATTGGGGGCTGGAATGCTTTGTTTTAGCAGCCAATTCTTTATTGACTTTAATCTGCCAAATTGAGTTTATTGAGTTTTCCTAATCAGTCTGCAAATTGATGTTAGTTATCTTTATTTTTGCTTTTATTTTAGCAATTCCAACATATATTGTTCTCAATGTCTTTATTATTTCTGATGCATGGTTGCAACTTGGTTTTAGGTGCAGACGGAAACAAGAAAATGCCTAGTAATGAAGATTATTGCGGTCTTAGAGCGTTAGTCTAATCAGCAAAATACAAGTGGCAATTGAAGAAATCTAAGCACAATTATGCAATTTCAAAAGAGTCTTTAATGAAAATCGTGTCTGCTAAATTTGTTTTTGGGAAGTGTTGCAGAATTGAACTACCTGAGTCAGATTCTTAAGAAATTATTGTTATACTTTTTTTAATTAGTTACTCATGTGACTACTTATCAAAACTTCAGCTACTTGTAGCTCATGGGAGCTGCCTTATCTTCGTTACTTTTTATTAGAAACGTGTCTATCACTTCTGTTGTTTAGTATTTGAACATCTAGTATGTTGTTGTAGTTTAGTTCTCACTAATCTAGTGTATGAATAATGATACTTGAAACATAGAACAAAGGTTGGCTTAATTTTAACTAATATATTAGTTTAGTTCTTCTAAAATAATTCCAGAGCTTCTCAATTTTTATATTGAAAGCTCTTTTGTTGTCATTTGAATTTTGATTATGTGGGCATGATGTTCTTTCTGTCTTATCAAATATCAAGTTAAGGTGTCCTCTTAAAAAAAAGGAAGAAAAAAGATTTTTTTACTCTACGAGTCAAATTTTGATCACGTGGGGGTATAAATTTTTTTTATTTGAACCGTCCGCTCAAATGTCAAGTTGATCTCCCAGCTCAAAAAATTAAAAAAAAGAAGGTTCTTTGACTCTACCATATTTATATTAGTTGGTAATATGAAAATTCTTTTATCAATGTATGAAATCATTTTTAGGAAAAAGTTTTACGGGAAAACAAACAAATGAAAATATTTTCAAGAAAAGGTTGTACGAACAAACAAACAAATAAATAAGTTTTCAGGAAAATGTTTTCAAAAATACCAAACGGTTGATTACGTTTTCATTCTCCTCGTAATTTGATTTCCTTAAAAAATATTTTCCGTCCTATTATGTTTTACATGCAACTAAATGGACCCTAAACTGAGGTAGATAGGGCTGTGATCACTGCAACTACAAGGGAGATGATGAACTGAAGCATATGAAAATCTGATCCTCCAGTCACAATTGGCGAATGCTCTGTCGGGTCTCTCCCTAATGTGGAATTTAGCCTTTTTGCTATTAGACCAAGTGAAGACTGGTCCATCAAAACCAAGGTCCAAAAATCTGGCACTTTGCACAAAATGATTCAGAGACATCATCTGTCTGCCATTTGGTTTTGATCCGCCTTGTTTATCAGCCTGGTGGAGAACGCAATTCATGTCGCCTACTACCATACAAGGGCTAGAAATCTTGAGGACCAGCTGAAGGAGTTGCTTCCAGAATCGGTACCTGTTCGACACTGAGGAGGGGGCATAGATGCAGATAAAGACCCACTTCTGAGTAGGGCTGTTAAGAGTTCACTTCAGCTGCAATCCAATTGAAATTACTGTCCAGAATCTTCAGGTCACAATCATTCTTCCACCAGAGGCATAGCACACCTGAGCGACCTTGGGCATCAACTATGTGAGTATTAACGATGTCTCTTTTGAGGAGAAAATCAGAGATCTTGCACCTCTTGCACTTGGTCTCAGAGATGAAGGATAAGTCTTGATTGAAGGAGCGGGATAATTGGTTAATGTAAGACAGTTCCAAACCTGGATTATGTACATAGTTGAGCCATTGATTGATTTGTGTGATAGACAAGGCAACCGCTAGCATAATTAATTATCGAGAAAATGGAAGAAGAACAAACAACTGAGCCTAGTTTCAGACATACATTCCTTAATTTAGGGAAGGTTAATTGGACCGTCTTTTAAACATGGATTTCGTCCCTTTGCCGCCGAGGAGGTCCCAATACGAGGAGTCACAAAATGGGTTCAGAAGAAGACGAGGTTGTTCTCTTCTTTGCATGTAGTTTCCCGGTCAAATCGCGAAGGCAGGCTCCCACATGACGCATGGTCTAATTAGGGCGTCTTCGGGTACAGGGGATTTGGAATAGAAAAGTTAAAAATATCTGTTGACTGTGGTGTTCAACCACACCATGCAGTCTAACCCACTAAATCGGGCCTCTTTAAAATATTATCTCACGCGCAGCACTTGGTTCCAAACCTATCAATTGCCGCTCTGGAGAAAAAATATGTCCAAAGATATGACCCTTTGACCGAATGTGCACGATCTTTTGGCTACTTCATCGTAAGATAATACTCTGTATCTCGAATTAAAATAATCCTCACCTAAGACATGCACATGTTTATTTGCTAAATTAGAGCTGTACTACAATACAACTATCTGTATTAGACTTAACAAGCAAGCTAGCCCAATTGAGATAAATCATATTTGAATGTGGATACATGGCCTCAGCTAATCTTCTACTGTAGCTAATTAAGTAGCTTAGACATGAGGAAGCAAATGCCACTGGCAGAGATGGTGCATGGCAGCGATACATGCTGATCGATCGAGTCAAAACGTAACCATCCTGAACACTTAAATTGGAAGAGACCGCCAGCAGCTTCCAAACCGTGTAGAAATAGTAAAAAAGATCTCTCTCAATCTCTCTCTAAAGTTCTGCAATCTCCTTTTGTTTCTCAAGGGAATCAGATATATTCTACGAAACCTCCATACTAGTTTCCAGTCAAAACAGTACCACCTATCGTTGAAATTGGTTTCCTGCCTGCGGCGGAGTGGAGGCCCCCCTGCTTGGGACGAGGGTTTCGGATTCGAAGAGGGGAAGACCCCTGTGGCTTTTTCAGTTGGTTGGCGCCTTATGCACTGGTACTGCCCCTTGTTGAACTTGTTGGGGCTTTTGGCCATGCGTTGCCCCTGGGATCGATCCCGAGTAACTGGATTTGAACATATTATATATACATAACACTTTCTGACCATTGCGCCAGGCACCGAACAAAAAAAATAACATTGAAATTGGACGAGAAACTCATAAGCTAGTAGCTTCCCAAACGGTGAAGAAATGGTAAAGAAGGGGAGAGCACCCAATGGACAACTCCCTTGCCAGGTGAGTGCGGGCTATATCTATTATCTTACGATCTATCTGTCTACGCGTAGACGCCACAACAAGCGCACCGAGAAAGTTGGAGGTGCCGGTGACATCAGCTCCGTGGGCTTCTTCCCCCCACAGCCGCCGCGGCAAATGAGAATAGACGCCGCCGTGGCAAAGGAGCATATCGGTCCTATTAATTGTTTTGTTATGTATGTTATTTAAAAATATCATTGTAGTGGTCAGAATTTAGTCAGACGACAATAACCATCAGAGTAGATCTTCTAACTATTCGATAGAATTTTTAAGACTGAAACTGTCCAAAGTAGAGTCTACAGGAGGAAGAAGAGATATCAGGGAGTCTCATATTCTCTCGGAGAGCAAAATCCTCTGATACTTAAGTCAAATTCTGGAAAACAAAAGATTCGTTGGAGTTTAGTGTAATATCGAACGTGCTTTGTACAGGAGACGGTAGGATTATATATAGTCCATGTCTAGTGCGGCATCAAGGAGACTGTTGCCCTTGGAGAGTTAATCGGCTTATGATCCACACCCTTTGATCGAAGGGATCATGAGATACTGGGCTGGATGGAAGGATCTCCTCCCGTGATCGAGGGAGCAGATCGTGAAGACTTGTCTTAAGTTGGCGATCATGCCGTTAGTCCGTAAGACCCGGCTAATGGCGAGGAAGAGTTATGAATAGACACTAGAGGGGCCTTTAATAGACACTAGCCCGCTATCTACAAGGATTGCATGTAAATCTATGCTCGTCGCGTAACGATGGTTAACTTAGACTAGAATTAGTGGTTTGTTGTGCTATCCACAAGGCTATTAAATCTCTGGAGATTGAAGCTATGATCAGATATTGTAAGGAGTTGTAAGTCCCATGAAATGGGTGCTCTTTGATTGTATTACATTTTGTTGTGCTATCTACAAGACTGTACTGCAAGTCATTAAGATATTGATCTCCACTAAGAGACTGTCGGCGTCTCCCGTTCTGTATAACTGAGAGTTATACAGTCTGTCAAAAATTAGTGGAAGTTAAAACTTGAACAAAAGACCATGTCTTGTTTTAAATTTTAATAATTGAACATCTGTTAAATATATTTTATTCATCTTCTGTAGGGAATTATGTCATCAAATAACCCACTCCGTAGCATACTTGATACAAATCTTTTGACTAGTCCGAACTACTCTGTTTAGCTCAGAAACTTGAAGAAAGGATAATTGCTTCTACTGTAAGCAGAATGGTCACTGGAATAGTAACTGTAAGGAGTTCCTCAACAATAAAACTCATAGAAAGGTAAAGCTGTCTGAAACTTCATATATCTATATAATAAATATTAACTTGTCAGTAAAAGATTCCACATCTTGAGTATTAGATACCGGGTGTACTTCTCCTATCTGCCATGATGTGCAGATGCTGACAAGTAAGTGCAAACTAAGAAAAGGCGAGATGAAATTGAGACTAGTAAACGGCACAAAAGTTGCGACGATTGTTGTAGGGACAGCAAACCTCAGACTTCCATCGGGAAACGTCTTATCATTAGAAGATTGTTATTATGTTCCTAACATAATAAAGAACATCATATCAGTATCTTGTTTGGACAAGATAAGATATAGGTTGTCTATTGAAAATAAAAATTGTTTCACTTATTATGGTAATAAATCGATAGTTTCGTCATCTTTAGTCAACGGACTATATCTCTTAAATGTTTCTTATTACAATCTTCATATTAATAATATTCTTAAGAAGAACAAGAATTATGTGAACCAAGCCTACATGTGGCATTGTAAACTTTGGCATATTAATGAAAGCAGGATGCAAAGGTTGCACAAGCATGGTTATTTAAATGCATTCGATTATGAATCGTTTGCGACATGTGAATCATGCCTTATAGGAAAGATGGTAAAATCTTCATTTACTAGATATGGAGAACGTGCCAAGGACATTTTGGAACTAATACATTCGGATGTATCTAGTCCCATGTCCACCCAAGTCGAATGTGGCTTTTCATATTTCATCACGTTCACCGATGACTTCTCAAGATTCGGCTATATGTACTTAATGAAGTACAAGTCGGAAACATTTGAGAAGTTCAAGGAGTTCAAGAATGAGGTAGAGAAGCAATTAGGAAAGAGTTTTAAAGTTCTTTAATCAGATCTGGGAGGAGAATACTTGAATACTAATTTCACACAATTCTTAAAGGATAATGGTATCCTTTCTCAGCTGAGCCCTCCATATATACTGCAAATAAATGTTGTATCAGAAAGGAGGAATCGCACCTTATTAGACATGGTGTGATCCATGATGAACATTTTGAGATTATCAGTGTCTCTCTAGGAGTATGCTCTAGAGTCAGCAGCATACCTACTTAACATAGTACCCAGCAAGTCTGTGGCCTCTACTCCATATGAGATATAGAAAGACAGGAAACCAGAATTTAAACATGTTAAACTCTGGAGTTGTCCTCCTCATGTAAAGAGGCATGATCCAGACAAGCTGGAATCACGAACTGATAAAAGCAAGTTGGTGGGATATCTAAAAGAAACCTTTGGATACTATTTTTACCATCCTGATAAACAAAGGTGTTTGTCGCCAGAAATCTGTCTTCCTAGAAGAGGAATACCTTTTCCAAGAGGACAGTGGCAGTAAAATAGTACTGGAAGAGATTCTAGATCCCCAAATAACTGCATTATTATCAGATGAGATATCAGTTCCTGAATCCATTCAGGTACACACACATGAGCCTCGTAGATCTGGTAGATTACTTATACTACTCGAACGATATGTGAGACATATCGCTGAAGGTGAGTCTAAGGTTGAATAGAATGAGGATGATGATCCTAAAACCTACCAGGAGGCCATAGAAGGCCCAGAAGCCGAGAAATGACGAGAAGCTATGAACTCAGAAATCCAGTCCATGTACACCAACCAAGTTTGGAACTTGGAGGACTTGCCTGAGGGTATTGTACCCATCGGATGCAAGAGGATCTTTAAGAGAAAGATCGGTGCTGATCGACGGATCGACACTTATAAGGAAAGGTTGGTGGTAAAGAGATATCGTCAAAGGCAAAGAATTGACTATGACGAAACTTTCTTACCAGTTGTCATGATAAAGTCGATCATAATTCTACTCGCCATAGCTGCACACTACGATTATGAGATCTAGCAGATGGATGTGAAGACTGCCTTCTTCAACGGTAACCTTGAGGAAGAAGTGTATATGATACAATCGGAAAGCATCACATCCAAAGAATCTCCAGATAAAGTGTGCAACCTTCAGAGGTTCATTTATGGACTGAAGTAGGCTTCCCGGAGTTGGAACATAAGATTTAACGAGGCTGTCAAGCCTTATGACTTCATTAAGAATGAAGATGAGCCTTGTGTGTACAAGAAGACCAGTGAGAGTGCAGTCACTTTTCTAGTTCTTTACGTAGAAGATATACTACTCAATGGGAATGATGTAGCTATGATGTCATCAATAAAGATCTAGCTATCGAAAAGTTTCTCTATAAAGAATTTGGGAGAAGCATCCTACGTATTGGGAATACGGATCTATAGAGATAGATCAAAGATGATGCTTAGAATGACTCAATCCTTACACATAGATACCATAGTCAAAAGGTTTGGCATGGCAAATTTCAAGAGAGGTCTCATTCCGATGAGACATGTAATTAGTTTCTCAAAGGAGCAATCTCCTAAGACTCCTGATGAGAGGGAAATCATGGATAGAGTACCCTATGCCTCTACCATAGGATCTATCATGTATGTCATGCTATGTACAAGGCCTGATGTTGCATTTGCTCTAAGTGTTACGAGCAGATTTCAGGCTGATCCAGGCGAAGAGCACTGGAAGGCAATGAAATGTATCCTTAAGTACTTAAGAAGAACTAAGGATATGTTTCCTGTCTATAGAGGAGGTGACTTGATACTGCAAGGCTTTACTGACTTGAGTTTCCAGTCATATCCAGATGACAGCAAGTCTACATCTGGATTCGTGTTTACTTTGAATGGAGGAGCAGTGTGCTGGAAGAGTTCCAAGCAAGCAACCACTGCAGATTCAACGACTGAAGCTGAGTACATCGCTGCAGTTGAAGCCGCCAAGGAAGCAGTGTGGTTGAAGAAAATCATCACCGACCTTGGCGTAGTTCCTACTACCTCTGAACCTGTTCAGCTGTTGTGCGACAACAGTGGAGCGATTGCGCAAGCGAAAGGGCCGCGGTCTCATCAGAAATCGAAGCATATTATGAGGCGCTTTCATCTTATCAGAGAGATCATATCCTGAGGAGATGTAGTAGTGGAAAGAGTTCCATCTGTCGACAATGTAGCAGATCCACTGACCAAGCCGTTGGCTCAAATTGTGTTTGAGCGTCACCTAGAGTCTATAGGCTTACTGTATAAAGGTGATTGGCTTTAGTCCAAGTGGGCGATTGCTACTCTTAGGTGGCCTACAAGCAAATATGACTTTGTAATCTCGTTCATTTATTAATATAATGGCATAATATTTATTGTCTGTAAATCGTATTAATTTTTGTCTCATAATGAAGTCCGTGAATATGTGCGATAGTGATCAGATTATGATGAGATCATACTAGTGAGACTGATCACTTAAACACACATATTCTTAATTGTTCCTAGTCAGAGGATATCCGAGAAGGACATCGGATATCCGAGAAGGACATCGGATATCCGGTTAGACTAGTACATATTACTCCTTCTCATGCGATGAGTGTTAGGTTTAGGTGGCCTACAAGCCAATCTGACTATGTAAATCTCGTTCATTTATTAATATAATGGCATAATATTCATTATGTGTAAATCGCATTGATTATCGTCTCATAATGAAGTCCATGAATATGTGATATAGTGATCAGATTATGATGAGATCATACTAATGAGAATGATCATTTAAACACATATATTCTTAATTGTTCCTAGTCGAAGGATATCCGAGAAGGACATCGGATATACGGTTAGACTAATACAAATTACTCATGTTCATATGATGAGGGTGACTGATCTCATAAGTCACTTGTGTAGAGACACTAAGGCGAATCTGTAGGTGCTCATTGGAAAATGAGTTCACTGAACTGATCCGACTGAATCGTTGGATGGTATTGTATCTCACTGTCAACCAGCTTGATTCTATTGTCGCAGTTGCGTGGATGGTCCTCGGACCTGAGACACCAAGGACACCTTGTCGGTGGACTTCTGTGCTTTGACCTTGGTTTACAAATCTCTAGCCACGGGATTCTAAAACGCTAATGAATTGGTACAGCGGAATACCGACGAAGGGAATTGTGTGTCAATATGGAATCATTCGCTCTCAGTACTTAGAGAGAGAATGCTCTAGGAAGGATGCGCGGAAGTCCCTAGCCAGGGCGGACGATAATATCGGGAAAGGAGTTTTCCAATATTTATCAACGGCATCTAATCCAAGTGAGTCGACCGGTTAGGGTTTGAAAGTACGTCATACCCTGAGTTGACTCGAGAGCATTGTACGAATTAAGGATTATATCCACGCGGTAACTGTAGGCGGAAAGGTTCCAAGAGTGGGTTACTTAACCCCGATACCTTCCGGGTTCACGCGGTGTTGTTTGGCACCCAACGTGATCGGAGGCCCGGTTGAATTCGATGTGCGACATCAATTCGATTGATTAATTAATTAATAAAGGGTTATTAATTGATTAATAAAGCCAATGAGGAGTCACTGGGCTTGTTGGGCCATTAACTGGACTGGTAATTGGGCCTAGAGGGTCACACGCAAATGATTCTCAAGGCGATGGATAAATAAGTGGGTTTTTTACAAACCTGGGGTTTTTATGAAAAGTCGCGCGGTTAGTATAAAACATAGTGAACGGGTTGAGCAGGCCAAGCTGCTGCTAACCCTAGCCACCCCTCCTCTGTATCTCTCTCTCTCTGGCGTCCCAGACAGATCTGGATCTGCACTGCTGCTTCTCCGAATCCCATTTGACGGGAAATCGTCCGTGCATTGCGGCGATCGTTGCGGCGACCAGCGGAGGTTTCGTGGGCTGTGAAGAACGAGGAACGTGAGGATATCCGTCGCGAGGAGGATTGCGTGGACTTCGCTAGAGGCCGGGTGCTTGCGCGGCTTGCGGTGTCGCACCGACGGAACTGAACGGTTGCAGATTCGAATCCGCACACGGTGAGAACTGATTATCCGATAATCTTGTTTTTTTTCTGATTTTCGAAACATGAACGGATCTCCGTTTTTATTTTATTTTCCGCTGCGTGGGAGATCCGTAGAAACCCGAGAACCCAATAGTAGTATCAGAGTCGGCTGGACCGGCCCCGAGCTGGGCCTGGGCCGCCAGCCCCAGGTTCGCACCTGGGCTAGGCCTTGGCTCGGACCAGGTCCGAGCCATGGCTCCCCCTAAGGGGCTGAGCCCTCTTCTTCTCTTTCTTATTTAAAATCCCTAATTAAAACCCCAAATACCCCATTAATTATAATTTAATTTTAAATTTAAAGTTCAAAAGTGTTTTGAATATTAAATTATTATTCAATTTTAATTAATTGGACTTAATTAATGATTTTAGAATCATTTTTATTAACAAATTGTTGTTAATAATTGTAGTTTGTTATTAATTTAAATGTTAAATTAATAATTAATATTAAATGATTAATTTAAGAGTTAAATTAATGTTCATTAGTTAATTAGAATTGATATTTGATTTAAATGTTATGTTAACAATTAATTTTAACTAACTAATTAAATGGTTAATTTAGATTTATTAGTTATTGGTTTAAGAGTTAAACTAATAATTAATTTCAATCCAATAATATAAAAGTTAGATTGCCGGTTAATGGTTAATTAGTGTTAATTATAAGTTTAAGAGTTAAATTGATAATTAACATTAATTAACTAACTAGTCTAAGAGTTAGATTAGTAAATAATAACAAATTAAAGTTAATTATTAATTTAAGTGTTAAATTAATGATTAATTTTGTTGGACTAGTCTAAGAGTTAGATTAGTCATTAATTGTCTAATTGTTAGATTATTAATGGGGTTTAATCTAAGTGTTAGATTATTAAAATTGTTCTAAGTTGCATGGAATAATCTGGAATCATTAATTTGGAGTGTGTGCACATATGATGTGTGTTTTGATGCTTTTGAATGTGATTTGATTGCATGTTAAGTTAATTAAAAGTATTTTTCGAAATTCAAATACTAATTTTGATTGGATCCCAGCTTTTTGAAAGCTAAAATTATTTATTTTGAAAACTGTTTATTTTAGCCATGTGATGCGCTATATCATGTGTGGGATGTTTAAAACATACCGTGGTCATAGATATGCACTTGTTTAATTATTCATGTGATGAATGATGTGTTTGTATGGATTGTGGATGAATGATGGATATTTATTAAATTTTTAATAAATTGATATCTGCGTATCTCTCCCTCTCTCATTCTCCGATGTATTTCTACCTCCCTCTCTCTTGTACTCGCCCTAAGGCTCTCTTCTAATTACATGTAATTCTAGAATTAGTGTAATCTGATCGAGGCAACCGAGGAAGGAGCGAGGACGATTCACAGCTACAACCAGGAAGGCGAAAAGATAGAGATCTCTTGCCTATGTGTTTGCAGGTTATCTAATATAATTGTTGTGTTAGATTGTATGTGCATTTGACTGTTGGCTCCAGTCAAACCCACTGTGCTATCCATGACCACACTAATGACATGTATGATATGCATTGTTTTATGTTTGATTATGAATCAAAACAGATATAGTATTTAGTAAATATATACGATATATTTATATACTATCACCTAGGAGAGACCAAGATAAAAGTTATCTAAATACTCTCAGATAAACTCTAAGTCGTAACGCGAGTAGTTAAGAACTTACCGCGTGGTCAACCATCGTTATAGTCATAGGATTCGAATAACTTTAGATAGATTTGTTGTGCTATCCATAAGGCCTGTTTAATTGGGAGGAAAAACTATGGCTATGGCATTAGATGCCTATATGATCGGGGTAGAGGAACTATGTAGCTTTGTTGTGCTATCCACGAGGGCTGCATGCAAATCTATGCTCGTCGCGTAACGATGGTTAGCTTAGATCAAAATTAGTGGCTTGTTGTGCTATCCACAAAGCCATTAAATCTCTGGGGACCGAAGCTATGATCAGATATTGCAAGGAGTTGCAAGTCCCATGAGTTTGGTGCTCTTTGATTGTATTACAGTTTGTTGTGCTATCCACAAGGCTGTAGTGCAAGTCATTGAGATTATGTTCCTCACTAGGAGACTGTCGACATCTCCCGTTCTGTATAACTGAGGGTTATACACTCCGTCGAAAATTAGTGGGAGTTAAACTTGAACAAAAAACCATGTCTTGTTTTAAATTTTAATAATTGAACATCTGCTAAATAGATTTTACTTATCTCCTATAGGGAATTATGTCGTCGAATAACCCACTCCGCGGCATACTTGATGTCCTTTTAACTTACCTGATCTACTCATATTGGTTCAGACACTTGAAGAATGTCTTCATATCTGAGCAGATTGCCTACACCCTTGATGCTGATCATCCTGCTGAATTGGCATTAGATGCCTCTGAGACATAAATGATCGCATACGATAAAAGATCGAAGGATAAAGGCAAAAGAGTAGTAAAGGGTGACTGCTTCTATTATATGCAGTATAGTCACTAGAAGAGGAACTGTAAGGAGTTCCTTAACGATAAAGCTCATGGAAAGGTGAAGCTGTCTGAAGCTTCAGATATCTATATGTTAGATAGTAACTTGTCAGTTAGAGATTCTATATCTTGGGTATTAGATACCGGGTGTGCTTCTCACATCTGCCATGATGTGCATATGCTGACAAGTAAGCGCAAGCTAAGACAAGGTGAGGTGAAATTGAGGCTAGGAAACAGCGCAAAAGTTGCGGCAATTGCTGTTGGGACAGCAAACCTCATACTTCCATCAGGAGACGCCTTACTATTAGAAGATTGTTATTATGTTCCTAACATAATAAAGAACATCATATCAGTGTCTTGTTTGGACAAGATAGGATATAGGTTGACTATTGAAAATAGAAGTTGTTTGATTTATTATGGTAATAAATTAATAGCTTCAGTATCTTTAGTCAACGGACTATATCTTTTGGATGTTTTTTATTACAATCTTCAAATTGATAATGCTCTTAAGAAGAGCAAGAATTGTGTGAACCAAGCCTATATGTGGCATTGTAGACTTTGGCACATTGGCGAAAGCAGGTTGCAAAAGTTGCACAAGCATGGTTACTTAACAGCATTTGATTATGAATCGTTTGCAACATGTGAATCCTGCGTTATGGGAAAGATGGCAAGATCTCCATTTACTGGACATGGAGAACATGCCAAGGACATTCTGGAACTAATACATTCGGATGTATGTGGTCCTATGTCCACCCAAGTCAAAGGTGGCTACTCATACTTCATCACGTTCACCGATGACTTCTCAAGATTCGGCTATGTATACTTAATGAAGTACAAGTCGGAAGCATTTGAGAAGTTCAAGGAGTTCAAGAATGAGGTAGAGAAGCAGTTAGGAAAGAGTATTAAAGCTCTTCGATCAAATCGAGGAGGAGAATACTTAAGTACTAATTTCACGCAATTCTTAAAGGATAATGGTATCCTTTCTCAGCTAACCACTCCATATACACCACAGATGAATGGTGTATTAGAAAGGAGGAATCGCACCTTGTTGGACATGGTGCGATCCATGATGAGCTTTTCGGGATTACCAATGTCCCTTTGGGGGTATGCTCTAGAGTCAGCAGCATACCTACAGAACAGAGTACCCAGCAACTCTGTGGCCTCTACTCTATATGAGATATGGAAAGGTAGGAAATCAGAATTTAAACATGTTAAAGTCTGGGGTTGTCCTGCTCATGTAAAGAGGCATGATCCATACAAGCTGGAATCACGAACTGATAAATGCAGGTTTGTGGGACATCCAAAGGAAACCATTAGATACTAATTTTACCATCCTGGTGAACAAAAGGTGTTTGTCGCCAGAAAAGCTGTATTCCTAGAAGAGGAATACCTTTTCTAGGAAGACAGTGGGAGTAAAATAGTACTGGAAGAGGTTCCAGATCCCCAAACAGTTGCATTATCATTAGATGAGATATCAGTTCCTGAATCTGTTTAGGTACACACAAATGAGCCTCGTAGATCTGGTAGAGTACCTAGACTGCCCGAACGATATGTAGGACATATCACTGAAGGTGAGTCTAAGGTAGAATATAATGAGGATGATGATCCTAAAACCTACTAGGAGGCCATAGAAGGCCAAGAATCCGGGAAATGGCGAGAAGCCATGAACTTAAAAATCAAGTCCATGTACACTAAACAAGTTTGGAACTTGGTGTACTTGTCCGAGGGTATTGTACCCATCGGTTGCAAGTAGATCTTTAAGAGAAAGATCGGTGCTGATGGACAGATCGATACTTATAAGGAAAGATTGGTGGAAAAGGGATATCGTCAAAGACAAGGAATTGACTATGACGAGACTTTCTCACCAGTTGTCATGATAAAGTCGATCAGAGTTCTACTCGCCATTGCTGCACATTTTGATTATGAAATCTGGCAGATAGATGTGAAGACTGCCTTCCTCAATGGTAACCTTGAGGAAGAGGTGTATATGATACAACCAGAATATTTCACATCCAAAGAATCTCTAGATAAAGTGTGCAAGCTTCAGAGGTCTATTTACGGACTGAAGCAGGCTTCGCGGAGCAAGAACATAAGATTTGACGAGGCTGTCAAGTCTTAAGACTTCATTAAGAATGAAGATGAGCCTTGTGTGTACAAGAAGACCAGTGGGTGTGAAGTCACCTTTCTAGTTCTTTACGTCGATGACATACTACTCATTGGGAAGGATGTAGCAATGATGTCATCAGTAAAGATCTGGATGTCGAAAAACTTCTCCATGAAGGATTTGGGAGAAGCATCCTACGTATTGGGAATATGGATCTATAGAGATAGATCAAAGAGGATGCTTGAAATAACCCAATCCTTGTACATAGATACCATAGTCAAAAGGTTTTGCATGGAAAATTCCAAGAGAGGTCTCATACCGATGAGACATGGAATTAGTCTCTCAAAGGAGCAGTCTCCTAAGACTCCTGATGATAGGGCATTCATGGACAGAATATCCTATGCCTCTACCATAGGATCTATCATGTATGCCATGCTATGTACCCGGCCTGATGTTGCATTTGCTCTAAGTGTTACGAGCAGATTTCAGGCTGATCCAGGCAGTGAAATGTATCATTAAGTACTTGAGAAGAACTAAGGATATGTTTCTTGTCTATGGAGGAAGCGACTTGAAACTGCGAGGCTTTACTGACTCGAGTTTCCAGTCAGATCCAGATGATAGCAAGTCTACATCTGGATTCGTGTTTACTTTGAACGGAGGTGCAGTGTGCTGGAAGAGTTCCAAGCAAGTAACCACTGCAGATTCAACGACTGAAGCTAAGTACATCGCTGCAGCTGAAGCCGCCAAAGAAGCAGTGTGGTTGAAGAAATTCATCACCGACCTTGGCATAGTTCCCAGTATCTCTGAACCAGTTCCGCTGTTGTGCGACAATAGTGGAGCGATTGCGTAAGCGAAAGAGCCGCGGTCTCATCAGAAATCGAAGCATATTCTGAGGCGCTTTTATCTTATCAGAGAGATCATATCGAGAGGAGATGTAGAAGTGGAAAGAGTTCCATCCATCGACAATGTAGCAGATCCACTGACAAAGCCGTTGGCTCAAATTGTATTTGAGCGTCACCTAGAGTCTATAGGCTTATTGTATAAAGGTGATTGGCTTTAGTCCAAGTGGGAGATTGTTAGGTTTTGGTGGCCCACAAGCCAATCTGACTATGTAAATCTCGTTCATTTATTAATATAATGGCATAATATTCATTATGTGTAAACCGCATTAATTATCATCTCATAATGAAGTCCGTGAATATATGCTATAGTGATCAGATTATGATGAGATCATACTAATGAGACTGATCACTTAAACACACATATTCTTAATTGTTCATAGTCGGAGGATATCCGAGAAGGACATCGGATATCCGGTTAGACTGGTACAAATTACTCCTACTCATATGATGAGGGTGACTGATCTCATAAGTCACTTGTGTGGAGACACTAAGGCAAATCTATAGGTGCTCATTGGAAAATGAGTTCACTGAACTTATCCGACTGAATCGCTGGATGGTATTATACCTCACTGTCAACCAGCTTGATTCTATTGTCGCAGTTGTGTGGATGGTCCTCGGACCAGAGACACCAAGGACACCTTGTCGATAGACTTATGTGCTTTGACCTTGGTTTACGAATCTCTAGCCACGGGATTCTAAAACGTCAAGGATTTGGTACAACGGAATACCGACGAAGGGAATTGTGTGTCAATAAGGAATCATTCGCTCTCGGTACTTAGAGAGAGAATGTTCTAGGAAGGATGCGCGGAAGTCCCTGGCCAGGGCGGACGATAATATCGGGAAAGGAGTTTTTCGATATTTATCAGCGGCATCCAATCCAAGTGAGTCGACCGATTAGGGTTTGACAGCACGTCATACCCTGAGTTGACTCGAGAGCATTGTACGAATGAAGGATTATATCCACGTGGTAACTGTCGGCAGAAAGGTTCCAAGAGTGGGTTACTTAACCCCGATACCTTCCGGGTTCACGCGGTGTTGCTTGGCACCCAACGTGATCGGAGGCCCGGTCAAATTCGATGTGCGACATCAATTCGATTGATTAATTAATTAATAAAAGGTTATTAATTGATTAATAAAGCCAGTGAGTAGTCACTGGGCTTGTTGGGCCATTAACTGGACTGGTACTTGGGCCTAGAGGGTCACACGCACATGATTCTCAAGGCGATGGATACATAAGTGGATTTTATATAAACCGGGGGTTTTTATGAAAAACCGCTCGGTTAGTATAAAACATAGCGAACGGGCTGAGCAGGCCAAGCTGCTGCTAACCCTAGCTGCCCCTCCTCTGTTTCTCTCTCTCTCTCTGGCGTCCCAGACAGATCTAGATCTGCTCCGCCGCTTCTCCGAATCCCGTTCGACAGGAAATCGTCCGTACGTCGCGGCGATCGTTGCGGCGACTGGTAGAGGTTTCGTGGGCTGCGAAGAACGAGGAACGTGAGGATATCCATCGCGAGGAGGATCGCGTGGACTTCGCTAGAGGCCGGGTGCTTGCGCGGCTTGCAGTGTCGCACCAACAGAACCGAACGGTTGTGGATTCGAATCCGCACACGGTGAGAACTGATTATCCGATAATCTTGTTTTTTTTCTAATTTTCAAAACGGGAACGGATCTCTGTTTTTATTTTATTTTCCTCTACGTGGGAGATCTGGAGAAACCCGAGAACCCAACAATGAGGGTGACTGATCTCATAGTCACTTGTATGGAGACACTAAGGCGAATTTGTAGGTGCGCATTGAAGAATGAGTTCACTGAACTGATCCGACTGAACTGCTGGATGGTACTGTACCTTACTGTCAACCAGTTTGATTCTATTATCGCAGTTGCGTAGATGGTCCTCAGACCTGATACACCAATGACACCTTGTCGGTGGACTTCTGTGCTTTGACCTTGGTTTATGAATCTCTAACCACGGGATTCTAAACAGCGAAGGATCAAGTACAGTGGAATGCCGTCGAAGGGAATTAAGTGTCAATAAGGAATCATTCACTCTTGGTACGATGAGAAAGAATGCTCTAGGAAGGATGCGCGAAGGTCCCTGGCCAGGGCAGACGATAATATCGGGAAAGGAGCTTTGCGATATTCATCAGCGGCATCCAATCCAAGTGAGTCGACCGGTTAGGGTTTGACAGTACGCCATACCCTGAGTTGACTGGAGAGCATTGTACGAATGAAGGATTATATCCACACAGTAACTGTCGGCGGAAAGGTTCCAAGAGTAGGTTACTTAACCTTGATACCTTCCGGGATCACGCGGTGTTGCTTGGCACCCAACGTGATCGGAGGCCCGATCGGATTTGATGTGCTACATCGATTCGATTGATTAATTAATTAATAAAGAGTTATTAATTGATTAATAAAGCCAGTGAGGAGTCACTGGGCTTATTGGGCTATTAATCGGCCTGGTAATTGGGCCTGGAGGGTCACACGCAAATGATTCTCAAGGGGATGGATAAATAAGTGGGTTTTATATAAACTGAGGGTTGTTATGAAAAATCGCACGATTAGTATAAAATATAGCGAACGGACTGAGCAAGACAAGCTGTTGCTAACCCTAGCCGCCCCCCTCCTTTGTTTCTCTCTCTCTCTGGCGTCCCAGACAGATCCGGATCTCCGGATCTGCTCCGCCGCTTCTCCTACTCCCGTTTGACGGAAAATCGTTTGTGCGTTGCGGCGATCGTTGCGGCGACCGGCGGAGGTTTCGTGGCTGCGAAGAACGTGGAACGTGAGGATATCTGTCACGAGGAGGATCACATGGACTCCGCTAGAGGCCGGGCGCTTGCGCGGCTTGCGGTGTCGCACCGAGAGAACCGAACAGTTGCGGATTCGAATCCGCACACGGTAAGAACCGATTATCCGATAATCTAGTTTTTTAGATTTTTTGAAACGGGAACGGATCTCCGTTTTTATTTTTATTTCTGCTGTGTGGGAGATCCAGAGAAACCCGAGAACCCAACACATCTATCGCGTACGGGAGACATCAACACCTATTCGGAGAAAGCAGTCATAACTGATAATATTGGGGCCGCTACTTACATCCACTAAGATGTAGTAAACTTTAAATTTGTTGACCATTACAGTCACAACGAGAACATCGTCGTGAGGAACAATCATTCCTTCAAGTCCTTGTTTGAGAAAATGATGTGATCCTTCATTCGATCCCTTACAATATTTTTCTCAGGCTCAAGAAACTTGGGATCAGGAGTTACAAGGTTCACCTGGCGTGCATTCCACTTCTTCCCCTGGTAGCTATCTCCTCCTGATGCTAGGCCGCCCGAGATCATGTGGATCTCCACTCTGTTGGGGCGGCTCTCGATCTGAGGAGCTTTGTGTCCTGGTCAGGCTTTGCCACGTACTTCCAGAGATAGCCCCGCTAGATCAATGACTCTATCTCGTCCCACAACTGTCGGCACTCCTCGGTAGTATGGCTGTGATCTTTGTACAAGTTGTAATACTTCCTTGTGTCCCGGCGCTTGGGGTTGGTCCTCATCTTCTAGGCCCAGTTGACATACTCCTTATTTTTGATGTCCTGTAGGATCTTGAACACAAGTAGTCAATGGAGTGTAAGGTATGGGTGCAACGGGACCTTTGGACTCTTCCTTAAAGTGCTCAGACTTATTCTTCTTAGGGAGAGGCCTCTCATTCGATTGTTTGAGATTGCCCTCCTCTCTTCGAAAATGGTAGGCAGTCACCACTTCTTCGCAGTCGGCATGCTGGTGTGCAAGGTTGATCAGGGCATTTAAGGTTTTCGGCGCCTAGAGGACGATATCCCTTCGGAGGGCTCGAGTGTCCTGGGTGAGGGCTGTCATCACTGAGGACACCTCGAGTTTTGAAACTCGGAGAGCCTCATAGTGGAAGCACGAGATGTAATCCCTGAGGGATTCTCCTCGCTTTTGCTTGATGGCCAATAAGCTGGCCGATGACCTCTTTCGGTGGGTGCCCGCGAAGTGGTCTCAGAACAACTTCTTAAGTTGTTCGAAAGAATGTATGAACCCCAGAGCCAGAGAGGAGAACCGCGCCTGCCTGTTCCCACCAAAGTGGCTGCGAAGGTGATAAGTTCACAATTTTACATAAATAAAAGATGAAATTTACACACTTTGCTATCAATTTAATGAACAAAATCACATGGATGATAGATAAATCATTTGTGCATTCAAACATATCAATTTTGAAAATATCTGAATCTCAAATATCATCACTCCATGGATTGAATAAGGATAGCAATTTTATTCTCAAATAAGATTTTCTCGGCAATTATTCAATGTGCAGTTGGATGATTTATTGCCGCATGAACTTAACTGTTATTTTACGAATGCATTAGTTTTTAATTTTTGTCATTTTATTCATATTGAAGAGTGCGGGAGGTGTTAGAATTGGGTGGCTTCAAAGCCAATCATTGTACATTCTAGTTCAGATTATTAATAAAGGCAATTATTTCTTCATTTAATAGTTCTCGCAAACGACTATCATAATGAAGGTCAATAGACAAATGTATGGGATATTAAATCATGATGAGATCGTGATAGTGAGATCATTATCCTAAGGCAATTGTCTTAAATAGTTCTCGATCGTAGGATATTTGAGATGGACATTAAATATCCGATAAGATCGACACAAGTTATGTCTGCTCATATGATGAGGGTGAATGATCTCACATTCACTCGTGTGGTGACACTAAGACAAACAAGTGGGTGCTCATTAGAGAATGAGTTCACTGAACAGACCCAAATAAGAATTCTTGGATGGTAATTATACCTATTAGTCAACCAGGGAATTCAATCGTTGCAGTAGCACAGTTGGTCCTTTGACCTGAGTCACCAATGATACCTTGTTTGTGGACCATTGTATCTTGATTCTCTGACTCGTGGACTTTAACCATTAAGTCCACCATAATCGGTCTTTCAGATACAGTGGAAAGTTTGCAAAGGTAATTGAGTGAACAACAAGGGATCACTCACTCTTTGTATAAGACTGGAGAGAGAATGTCCTATGGATGTGTACACAGGAATCCCTGGCCAGGGTCAAATGAAAGAGATGTCTTTCTAGATATTAACTGTGTACTAGAATCCATCTGGATAATGCGATAGAGGGTTTGACTATAAAACCATACCCTTGCGTTATCGGGACATTGCATGAGTGAAGGATTATATCTGTGCGGTATCGGCAGACGGAAAGGTTCAATTGAAGGGAACAGTATCCCTTATATCTTCTGGGATCATGAGGTAGTGTTTGATGCTGTTCATGATCAGAAGGCCAAGTGAATTAATCATTTAACATGTGATGTTTAAATGTTAATTAATAAATATTAAACTCTAGAAACAGTTCTAAGTTTAATGGGCCTGCAACCGGACTGATATATGGGCCTAGAGGGTCACACACATAAGAGTTCTCGTCAGACGGTGAGAGATGTTAAATTTCATGCTTATCTGGATTTTTGTTAAAAGCTGCAGGATAAACATGTAGATTTAATGGAGAATTATCCAAGGCCAAACTCTTGGATAATCATGAGGATTAACTCTTGTGCTTATCCTTATTTCTATATAAGGAGGGCCAAGGGGGAGTGGTAAAAAGTTAGTTGGACGAATTTTTACTCTACAGATTCTCTCTCTCCTCTCTCTCTCTCCTTCTCTCTCTCTAGGAGTGGATCTGTCTCTCTCCGCGCATGGTGGATCTGAGATCTGGTCGGAGCACTCAAGTCGAGGAGGAAATCGCGTCTGCTGCGGGAACTCGTGTGGATACCTCTATAGATCGTGCGCGTGCGCGATTACCGAGTCGGCATCATCCACGGGAGATTCGAAACCCCGCAAATGTGAAGAACTGTTCTTCCCGCTTAGATTTCAATGTCCGTTTTACGACCCCAGCAACCGATACAATGGAATCAATTTTATTTCCGCTGCGTTCATGGCGATTCCTTACAGGAGGCAAGGTAAGTCTTTCTAAATTGTGCAAATAATATGTTCATGCATTGTCATTTCATTATTGCACAAAACAAACTTGATTGAATTGTGGTGCGCATTTCATTGATAAAATAATTTAAGGGCATCTTCATAACAAGATAAGGTGGGGATTTCATCACCCTTCCTTGGCCCACAAACTACAAACACTGCATCTTGCATGGTCCCAAGCCCAATAAAAATCAAATAGCAATTGCACCTAGGGTTCACACTATGATTGGACCAAGCTTTGAATTCATTTCTACTTTGGACAACGGTGTCTAGGCTAGAGGTTACAAAGGCAAACGCCTAAGTGGATAAGTGGTTATTTAATTAGGTCCCTACGAAAGTAGGGAGAGCCTCCCACTATCCCACCTCTTACCTGGCCGATTAATCTATTGTAGGGATGATTCATAGTGAATTCTAGCCATTTTGTGAGAAATCTCATTCTTAAGTCTAGGATACACTTAGGTCATTTGGAATTTGTTGTTAACTTGTTTGTCTTTGCATAAATAAACATAAAAAATATAAAAATAAAAATAACAAAAATAACTATTCTCATCTTATCTTGGTCTAGTGTATGCTAAATAGAAGATCTCAAAAGCCATATATCATCAAACCCATTCAAGAAATTGAGAGATACCTACATCACCAAACCAATTTTTAACATCAAATGGCTGGAAATAATCAACAAATGCCTAGACAAATGAAGGAATATTTCATTCCTTAATACTATAATCCTTCATCTTGTATCCAATTGTCCAATGTCCATGCTAGCCATTATGAGATCAAGCTAAGCACCATCCAAATGCTCCCATCTTTTTATGAGAATACCAATGAAGATCCATATAAACATTTGGATGAATTCTTTGAAATTTGTTCAACCATGAAAATTCAAGATTTCACGGAGGATGCCCTTCGACTTACCCTATTTCCTTTCTCACTTAAGGACAAAGCCAAATATTGGCTTGGAACGATAAGGAAGCCCATTAGGACTTGGCCCGAAATGCAACAAGAATTCTTGAAAAAATTCTATCCTATTGGGAGAACAAATACCATGAGAAGGACTACAACTGGATTCTCACAATTACCAGGAGAACAAATCCATGAATCTTGGGAACGATTGAAGGAATTGTTGAGAAAATGTCCACACCACGGATTGTCTAGATGGCAAATTGTGCAAGCATTCTACGAAGGCTTGGATGCACAATATAGGCAAATGGTAGATGCATCTTGTGGAGGAGCATTCATGAGTAAAAGTGAGGAAGAAGCTTATGATTTGTTTGAAATGCTAAGTGAAAATTCAATAAATCATGCATCACTTTCATCATATGAAAGATCTGTGGGAACATCCAAACGGACTGGAATCTGTGAAATAAGAAATAGAGGAGAATTTGAACCTAAGATGGATATCAATGCCTTGGCCCAAAAGTTGGATAAGGTGGACCTTCTGGCCCAACAAATGAGCAAAATGGACCTTATGGCCCAAAAGCTAGACCAAGTCCTAGCTTCGAATAACCAAAGATCTAATATCCATGCACAATCAAGACCTTACTCAGAATCTTCTCCATCTTATCAAGAAGCTTGTAGTCTTTGTGCCAGCCCAACTCACCATGTCAGTGAGTGTCCTATGGCGGCCCAATTGCCACCATTCATCCAAGAACAAGTCCAAGCAGCCCAAGGTTATTCAAAGCCCAATCATGATCCATATTCTAACACCTACAACCCTGGCTGGAAGAATCATCCTAATTTTTCATGGAAATCTCAACAAGCCCAAGCTCCAAATCCACAAGCACAAAACTTTCAGAACATGGCCCATCAACAGAATTACTATCCAAATCAATCTTTCAATAAAAGCCAACTTATCCAGTCCTAAGCTCAAGCTCCTTACTTTTAGCCCAATAACAATCAGAATATGTTCTCTTAATCTCCATATCAAATCCCACAACATCAGCCATCAAATCAAAATAATGACAAATTCAATATGCTGCAACAATTACTCATGAATCAACAACAACAACAGCAACAATTGCAACAATTGGTCATCTCTCAACGACAATCCATTTCGAAATTAGAAGTCCAATTGGGTCAAATGGCTAATACAACCATGAGGAGAGAAGTGGGCCTATTACCAAGTCAACCCATTGCAAACCCACGAAACTATCCTCCGGGTTTCCAACATCAACCAATCCTTCCTAATCCTCAAGCCCAACCTCAAATGGGCCCAAATCCACCAAGAGGCCCACAATTAGAAAATGCGAAAGCAATTTTGACCTTAAGAAGTGGTAAAGTCTTACCGGATCCTTACCCAAACCAAGGATCTAGTCAGCTCAATCCTGAACAGAATGAAGAAGAAAGAGAAGAGGAAGATGAAGATGAGAATGAACAACCCAATATCAGTCAAGGAAAAGGAAAAATTGAGGAATGTCCTGAGAATTATAAACCAAAAATTCTTTTTCCACAAGCTTTAGAGAATGGCAAAGAGAAAAGAAAGCATCAAATCCAAGCCAAAAATGAACAGTTAATGGACTTATTTAAACAAGTCCACATTAACATACCATTGGTTGATGCAATCCAACATGTGCCGACCTATGCCAAATTTTTGAAAGAACTTTGCACTCATAAGAGAGAGCCTAAAGTAAATCCTAAGAAGGTCTTTTTGTCTGAAGAAGTGAGTGTCATTTTGCTCAACCAATTGCCTAAAAAGATGAAAGATCCTGGAGCTCTACTTATCTCTTGTGTTATTGAAGGAACCACCTTTGAGAAGGCACTATTGGACCTTGGAGCAAGTGTGAACCTATTACCCACCTCAGTTTATGAAAAATTTGGGATAGGAGAATTGAAACCAACTCCGGTGATCCTACAATTAGTTGATAGATCTCTTAGGACGTCGAAAGGAATGGTGGAAGATGTCATTGTCAGGATTGATACTTGCTACTTCCCAGTTGATTTTGTCATCCTTGACATGGAGCCTGTTCAGCATCTGAGAAATAGCCCAATCATATTAGGCCGACCTTTTCTGGCTACTGCAAATGCCATCATTAACTGCAAATCTGGGTTAATAGACATCTCATTTGGGGATCCCAAATTATCCCTCAAAGCTTCTGGCCATATGCAGAATGCGGAAGATTGCTTTGCAATTGATGTGATTGATAACATTTTAAAAACATCCCCTTTGGCTCAATTTGAAGAATAAGAGGAGTTAATGGCCATATCAGATTTGGATAAGAAGACCTGGCAGCCCAATAAGGTTGAACCTCTACCTGAACTCAATCTAGAACTACTCCTCCATCTCTCCAGGTTCTTCCTCAGTTGGAACTCAAACCTTTGCCGAAATCTCTCAAATATATCTTTTTGGGCCCATCCGAGACTCTACCTGTGATCATAGCTGCGGACCTTAACCCTACCCAAGAAGAAGAACTCATTGAAGTTCTTCGAACTCATAAAGAAGCCATAGGGTGGTCAGTAGCTTATTTGAAAGGAATAAGCCCAACCACATGCATACATCATATTTATCTTGAAGATAATGCAAAACCAAGTAGAGAGATGCAAAGGAAATTGAATCCAATTATGATGGAAGTGGTTAAGAAAGAAGTGGTGAAATGGCTAGATGCGGGTATCATATACCTAATATCTGATAGCAAGTGGGTAAGTCCAACCCAAGTAGTGTCAAAGAAGTCTGGTTTAACTGTGGTAACAAATGAAAAAGGTGAGGAAATTCCCACTAGGCTAACCACGGGGTGGAGAGTTTATATTAATTACAGAAAATTGAATACAATGACAAAGAAAGATCATTTCTCACTCCCATTTATTGATCAGATTTTGGAAAAGCTTGCGGGTCAGAAATATTTTTGTTTCTTAGATGGGTATTCAGGATATAATCAAGTGGCTATCTACCCAGAAGATCAAGAGAAAACCACATTCACATGTCCATTTGGCACATTTGCATTCCGAAGAATGCCATTTGGACTATGTAATGCACCAGCAACTTTCCAAGGGTGCATGTTGGCCATCGTTTCAGACATAGTGGAAGAATTCCTCGAAGTATTCATGGATGATTTTTCAATACTCAGGGATTCATTTGAAATTTGTCTAGGGAATTTGAAAAATGTACTTGAAAGATGCATAGAGACTAATTTGATTTTAAATTGGGAAAAGGCCATTTCATGGTTAAAGAGGGCATAGTTTTGGGCCATATAGTGTCTGGAAGAGGTATCGAAGTGGATAAAGCTAAGGTTAGCCTAATCGTCAATCTTCCTCCACCCACTTCGGTAAAGCAAATTCGATCATTCTTGGGCCATGCCGGATTCTACCACCGGTTTATTCAAAATTTCTCTCAAATTGCCCGACCATTAACCCTTCTCTTAGCCAAAGATGTCCCATTCGATATTGATGAAAAATGCTTGGAAGTATTTAAATCTTTAAAAGAGGCTCTGACCAAAGCTCCCATTCTCCAATCGCCTGATTGATCTTTACCTTTTGAGATAATGTGCGATGTTTCTAATTATGCTATGGGGGCAGTACTGGAACAAAGAATCAATAAAAAGCCTGTGGTGATTTATTATGCAAGTCGTACACTTATAGATGTTCGAATGAACTATACCACCACAGAAAAGGAATTGCTAGCTGTTGTTTTTGCTCTGGAGAAATTTCGATCTTACCTTTTAGGGGCAAAAGTGATTATTTATTCTGATCACTCGGCATTGAAATATTTGTTGACAAAGAAAGATGCCAAACCAAGATTAATCAGGTGGATCCTACTCCTCCAAGAATTTGATTTGGAGATTCAGGACAAAAAGGGATCCGAGAATACGGTGGCTGACCATCTCTCCCGAATCATGATTTCAGATAATGAACCAATGAGAGATTCATTCCCTGATGAACATTTCTTAGCCATTTCCCACACATCACCACCATGGTATGCACATATTGTGAATTTTAAGGTGACTGGTCAAATCCCACAAGGATGGACAAGAAATGAAAAAGATAAATTCTTCTCTCAAGAGAAGTATTATTTTTGGGAAGACCCTGAACTCTTCAAAATTTGTCCAGATCAAATAATCCGTAGATGTGTGCCTGAAGAAGAACAACAAAGTGTTTTGAACTTTTCCCACAGCCTTGCTTGTGGAGGTCATTTCTCCGGAAAGAAAACCGCAGCAAAGGTTTTACAAAGCGGTTTCTATTGGCCCACACTCTTCAAGGATACTTATGAGTTCAGTAAAAAATACTTAAGATGTCAAGCTATTGATAATATGGTTAAAAGAGATATGATGCCACTAAATCCAATCCTAGTGGTTGAAATTTTTGATGTCTGGGGAATAGATTTCATGGGCCCTTTTCCACCATCTTTTGGATGCGAATACATCTTGATGGCAGTGGACTATGTGTCTAAATAGATTGAAGCAATAGCCACCCGAACCAATGATCACAAAGTGGTAATGAAATTTGTGCAGAAAAATATCTTTTCTAGGTTCGAATGGCCAAAGGCTATCATTAGTGATGGGGGTTCGCAATTCACTCATTCTCAATTTCGAGTATTGCTCAAAAGATATGGGATTACTCATAAACTTGCTACCCCTTACCATCCCCAAACTAGTGGCCAAGTGGAGATATCTAATAGAGAAATAAAGAATATCTTGCAAAAATCCGTTAGGCCCGATAGAAAAGATTGGTCCGAAAGGTTTGATGATGCTTTGTGGGCCTATCGGACTGCTTATAAAACTCCTATTGGCATGTCACCATACAGGCTAGTCTTTGGAAAAGCCTGCCATCTCCCAGTGGAATTAAAACATAGAGCTTATTGGGCTATCAAATAGGTCAATTTTGATCTAATCAAACCTGGTTCACACAGAACCTTACAATTGAGCGAACTAGATGAAATGAGAAATGAAGCCTATGAGAACTTGAAAATCTATAAAGTCAAGACTAAAACTTTTCATGATAAACATATTATGAGGAAATATTTCCATCCTAATCAAAAAGTCTGGCTATTTAACTCAAGGTTGCGTTTGTTTCCTGGGAAATTGAAATCAAGATGGGATTGGCCATTCTTGGTAATTAAATTTTTTGACCATAGTGCGGTCAAGATCATAGATCCAAAAAATGGACAGACATTCACTGTTAATGGGCAATGCTTAAAACCTGACATTGAAAACCTTCAAAATTGTCTATTGGAATCCATGCAGCTAAGTGATCCACAATAAATATGATTTCGTCTGGCTGAAGACATTAAACTTAGCGCTTATTGAGAAGCAACCCAACTTTCTTATTTTTATTCTAATTCTTTTCTTCCCTTTTTAGGAGACTGAGATCATACATATTGGTGAACATGGAGAAGTCTCCTCATACCTCAGGTTGTACCTTTCCTCATTATGAATTTCATGTTAATAATCCTTTTTATTACTATGCCATTGAGGACAATGTCATTCAAGTTGGGGAGAGAATCATAGTGCATATTGAATAAATCGTTTAAAATGAACAAATTTTTTGAAATTTTTTTTCATTTTTCACACAAATTTTCAAAAAAAAATTGTTTCATTTTCACACTCCAACAGAAATTCTTATCTATCATGCTTCATCTAAGGAGTCTTAATCTATATTGAGCTAGGAAATTGAGTAAAAGTTTGAATTAACCCCCCTCTCCACAAAGAGTCACGACGGGCTGATTTTCACACACATACACGGTAACATGGAAAAAGTGGAAGATCCTGAAAGTGTAGAGTTGTTGGAATTGACCCAAAGTATAGAATTACCCATTCTGTTTTTACCTTTAAGTCAAACGAACAGAAAGTTAGGATTCGTAATAGGAGATCAAACCACTTTAAGGAGGCGGTCACTTCGAAAAAGGACAATCAGAAGCATGAAAATCAAATAAAAATGCTTCAAAAGAGTTTAAGGAAGGACGGTGGCAAAAAGTACGCATCTCTCCTCAAACAAAAATAAGGAGGGTGGCAAAAGGTACGCACTCTCCAAGCACAAATAAATGGAAAACAATCGTGCTAAAGTCCTTCACAACAAAATAAGACCAAATCTTAAAAAGTGTTGAGTTGGTACGAAAACCGAAAAGTAAACTTAACCAACTAATCCGGAGATCTCTTTTTCTTTTTTCTCCCCTGGGTAATTTCTTCACCAAAGGTCAGCTAAGGCAACGATATATCAAACAGGATAGAAATGAACTCCAAGCACCTCAAATGATATGCACAATCACCTGTCATGATTCCAAGTATAGTGGGCGGGAAAACGAAAACTTGAATTCAAATTGCTTACCATTTGCAATAGATATTCTTTAAAATGAAGTTTGAGTCTTTTTACTAATCATGGTAGTCCTAATTTTTCAAATAATTGCATTGCTAAGGGACTAGCAATGATTAAGTTGGGGGTGTGATAAGTTCACAATTTTACAAAAATAAAAGATGAAATTTACACACTTTACTATCAATTTAATGAAAAAAATCACATGGAATGATAGATAAATCATTTGTGCATTCAAACATATCAATTTTGAAAATATCCGAATCTCAAATATCATCACTCCATGCATTGAATAAGGATAGCAATTTTATTCTCTAATAAGATTTTCTCGGCAATTATTCAATATGCAGTTGGATGATTTATTGCCGCATGAACTTAACTGTTATTTTATGTGAATGCAGGACATGAACAAGCAGATGGCATAGTGGTTGGACTACCTAGATTTCAAGGAAGTGACTAGGGTTCGAATCCTGGCAAAAACAACATTTTCGTATTTTATTCTCAACTGGGGCCCACACGCCAACTAAGAGAGAGAGGAGGAGGGAATCTTGAATTCTAAAAAGAAAGATATTTATTTCGAAATTAAAAATTTCAAAATAGTTTCTATGGACTTAAAAGATGATCCTATAATTAAGAGAGATTAGGGAATTCTGGAATTCAAAGAAAGGAAGATCCATTTCAAAATTCGAAATTCAAAATACCATTTAATATTTTTAAAGAGGATACCTTAATCAAGGAGGAGCTTAATGCAAGGAATTTAAAACCTCTTTTTGAAATTCAAACCCTCCCCTCTTTTCTATAAAACCAAGGGAGGAAGTCAAAGGGGGGTGTTCCCAAAATTTACAGAATTTCTAAAAACTTCTCCCTCTCTCCCTTACTTTTTTCTCTCAAAGCCCAAGCTCTCTCTCCCCCTCACGCAACATTTCTCTCTTCATTCTCCTTCCTCTTTGTCTGTTTCTTCCTCCCCCGACTTCATCTCTCTCTTCTCTCCTAGTTCTCTCTCTCTCTACCTTTTTCTCTCTCTCACTTGCTCTCTCTCTCTCTCTCGGCGCTCTCTTTCTCTCACCCGCATACTCTCTCTCTCCCAACCTTTTCTTCTCCCTCTCTATCTCTATCTTCCTTTTTCTCTGTCCCCAACACATGCATGCCCCACTGACCTGGTGTGCCCGTACGCACCAGAGCGCATGTCTCGTCGTCCAGAGCTGCAAGAAGTCGCACGCCACGTGGAGGTGCGAACCGCCTTCCCACTCAAGCCGCTGCCTTTGCGTCATCGCCCGTGCCGCTTGCCTCGGGCCCCATACGCCACGCGGCAGAAAGAGCGGTTTCGCCCCGCTCAACCTCGTCGCTCGACCTCGTCGCTCGACCCAATTCCTGCCCAACAGCAGCCGCCGCAGGGCCACACGTCGCCTCCGCCGCAGCACCGCAAGCCACGCACCGACTCCGCCGCAGCGCCGCACGCCACGCGTTGCCTCCGCCGCAGCGCCGCACGCCATGCGTCGCGTTGCTGGGAAGCCGCGTTGAGCCCGCCAACACCCCTGTTCGCGACCCACTGCACCGCCCGAGCTGCCCTTCTTACTGAGTTTCCCCATTATCCCTCTTGTTTAGTTTATATTAGTTGTTAAGAATTAGTTGGCATCCCTGTTATTAAACCTGTAATTTTTCTTTACCATTGTAATCTTTAGTTCTTTAATAGAGATCAAGTTATTGTTGGTTATTATTTTATGTCTATTTCTATTATTTTTTTTATTATGTAGTTAGGCATCTTTATTTTGTTTAATCACATCAATAGTGTCTTAAGTAATATTTGTTTTGGATAAATCTTAGGTGTTTTGGTGTTTTAAATGTGTTAGTAGATTCTGGTAATTAGTTAATTATAGTGTCTAAATTTGCATCCTAAAGTCACATTAGTCTTAGTTTAAACTAGATTCTTGTCAACAATTTGTGCTAAAAACTCAAGATTTTCAAAGTTAATAATTCTATTTCTTCGTGGATCGACTTGGTCTCAACCATGCACTAACTTGTCATCTTTAATTGAGATTCGGAAATTAAGATTGATGATATTTGTGTTTTAACGACGCCATTAAAATAACCATCAGAAGGTGCAACAGCGGATGATGTCCAAGACCCTGTGCAGTCTTATGTGAGATTAAAAGTTGTTGAAGTGGAGATCTGGATCCCCCTACCTGTCGTAGGTGTTGAGGTTGTTGACGAGCAACTTCTTGGGGACCGAGATGTCCAAGATCTCAGTGGATAAGGGGGAGATATCCCGTTCTTCATCGGAGAGGGATAGCAAGTGCCTCCTTCAAAGGAGATCTTCGATACGCCTCTCTCGACGCTCTAGTAGATGCTCTAGTTCACCGAGTCTTCTCTCCAACTCATCGATGCGCTGGTGTATGGACGAACTCTCCAGTGGATAGTGAGATCTCGACACCTGGAAGCAATGACTCGAGCTCTTTCGACTATTTTTCCTCTTGGGTGAGGAGCAGTTTGAGCCGGCGACTCCCGAGCTGGAAGGCTACAGGTTGTTGCAGTGGATTTCAACATCGAGGATGAGGAAGCGACCACCGACGCTTTGTACACCCTGCCTCCGGCCAACAACCGTTGGCAGTTGCTGGACCTCCCTTTAAAGTCCTTCTTGGGGGGCAGCCCCCAAGTAGGTTTCTGCATCCGCTAGTGGTGCAGGAAGGCACTCCCGCATCAAGGTGAGTAGGGCCCCAAGCTGTTGGACGACTAATCCCATAGGATCACTGCCATTCTGCGAGGGCCTAGAAGATGCATTCTAGGAACGGTTAGCGCCAGCGTCGATCCTAACGTCGTTGACTTGCAATGCAACTCCAACGCAGCAGCTATTCTTGTTACCTCTCACCATGGCTCTTTGTGCATTTGCCACAGACAGCACCAATCGTGTAACGGTCAAAAACTAGTCAGGCGATAATGACCATCCGATCATATCTTCTAGCTACTCGATAGAATTATAAGAGTATAAAAGTCCAAGGTAGAGCCTGCAGGAGGAAGAAGAGACATCAGAGGATCCCTCGTTCTCTTAGGAAGAAAAACCCTCTGATGCCTAAGTCAGGTTCTAGAAGAGAAAGAATTCTCTGGAGTTTAGTGTAATATCGAACGTACCTTTTACAGGAGAGGGTCAGGGATATATGTAGTCCTTGCCTAGTGCAGCATCAAGTGGGTCGTTGCCCTTAGGGAGTTAATTGGCACACGATTCACGCCCCTTGATCGAGCGGATCGTGGGATACTGAGCGGGATGGAAGGATCTCCTCTCATGATCGAGGGAATAGATCGTAGGGACCTGCCTTAAGTGGACAATTATGTTGTTAGCCTACAAGACCCGCTTCATGACGGGGAGAGTTATGGATCGACCCTGGGGGCCCTTCAATCTCTCGTGCAGTCGGAAGGAGGCAACCTTTGAGTCTGGGCTCCCTGCTTCCCCTCGGATGAGTCTCGGACCTTAGGTTATCGAGAGAGTAGGCTCCTCTCGGTATTCGGTAAACATGCGATACACTGTTGGTCTTAGAGCTTACTGATTGATGTGTTGGTCTTCTAGGCCTAGCATTCTTAGGACTTAAGAGCCCATGCATTCCAGATTTCAGCCGTTGGCTCGTCAATCGGGGTACCAAGAGTGCTTATGTGGTGCCCTTGCGTAAGTACCTACGAACCGTGGGCCTTTGGGCCTTTGGTTTAATGGACCAAATTGGGCTGGACCCCAATCACCCCTCATCAATCATATTTACATCTATATCCTCAATTCTCACATGTTATCATCAATGTTCTTAAACTCTTCAAAAATGTTACACCTATATCTATCTATTAAAAGATTTTACATAGACACTTTTAAACTCACTAATATTTTGTGTGTATACTCCTCAATTTATTAAAATGTTGCATATGTAACCGGCAACCACGATGCTATCAAGATTTATGGAATCTCTTTGTATATTTTGTTGGAATTCACGTTCTTTCGACGGAAGGGTATAAGTGTTAGTGCCACATTTTGAAGATTTCAAGGGTATTGATGACACTATGTTAGAGTTGGAGGTATAGATGGAAATATGATATTTTGCGGAGATATATATATATATATATATAAAATATATATATATCAAATATGTGAGTATGATGAATTTATATTTTTGATCAGGTAAGATACTGTACCTGAGTTGATGAGTCAGGGATTGAGCCTGCGTCAAAATAATGTGAACACATCAAAAAGATTTTGTAACTCTTCACAATATTAGAAGTACATATGCAAAGTTCTAGTGAATTTAAGGCTATGTATGCAAAATATTAATAAAATTAAAGATATAAATATATATATATGTAAAACCTTTAACTTTAATAACTACGACTTTTTTAAAAATTTTAAAAATATTGATAATAATGTGTGAAAGTTGAGCATAGAGAGATGCAAATATCACATGTTTCAAGAGTATAAATGCAAAAATCCCAATATACGAACTAATAATAAAACTCTTGGCCATGATTACTCTAGCGGAGTTATCTGGTGAGGCAACTTTTTTTCTTTTTTTTTTCCCTCAATGTTCCCTTGAAATGACAAATCATCAGACCAATATCTTGAGAAACGCCACATCGGAGAGACCCATCCATCTTATGTATGTGTAATTCCTGGAGCTACGGGTCTATTACGCGCAGCAAGTTGTCGAAGGGCGGAAGGATTTGGTTTAAGATGTGCAGGATCTTTATGGAGTTTTGTGGGAAGCAAGAAAAAAGGAAAGGGAGACGGAAACAGCCGCACCAACCGGCCTACCTACAATACAAAAAAACAAAGGTGGGCTGGTGGTCTCGTCTCATCGGTTCTTCCATGCCATCGCCATTCCACACCGCGGATGGGATGAGACGGTACGAAGTTTCTCTAGTCCCTTCCACCATCCACCCCCCTCACTGGCCGTGGCCGGGCTGGTCCCAGTCCCCCTCACAGAACGTATTAAATGGACCAATTTGACTGGACCAACGCGGTCCAACCCCTTCGTCCCACCGCCGCCCCCACCTTACCTGATCTGATCTGACCTTTTGTCGTCTTCGTCTCGGTAGTAGTAGTTGTGATAAATCCACACATGTGAAGTTAGCGATCTAAATTCACACTCAAATGCATATTTATGGACGCATTCTTCATATGGTGTTCTATAAAGCAAAAGAGGAAAGGAAAACTAGGTTCTACCATTCATCAGTCCACCGTTAAATATCAAAAAGTCCTTTTAACTATACATAATCATTCGAGGTGGTGCATAAAGTGATCAACTTACCAAACTTTTGAACCAGTTGCCTAACTCAATTGGCTTCACTACATGTCTCTCATTTGAGAGTTTTCAAATTAGATCTTGTTAGAGCCGTGGAACCATACCTATAATGTACTACTGAGATATTTATCTTCTTATCTGTAAGATTATTTCTCCTAAAAATCAGACGGACTTAGAACTTTTACCAGATTAAGTAGACCTACAACTAACTTAGAATTATCCTTAATTGTGGAAGATACCTCAAGGTTCTACTCATATTAGAATCCGGTCGATGGTATATACTTGTACATATCCGGCCACGGTGTCATCCTTCAAAAAAAAAAAGGAAAAAACTTACCAAACTTTTTCAACTTCTAAGTTTTGCTCAATTTAGTCCAAATCCAACTCATCAAGAAGAGAGAACTTACTATAAAGTTTTTCTTTTAGAATGATAGAAAGAGAGAACTTACTTAATTTTATTTTATTTTTAGAATGATAGAGAAAGAGAGCTTACTTAAATTTGCATTATCCAATTAAAAATTGATTATAGTCACTTGTAAGGCACGAATCTATTTAGCAACCATCCTAAAGGGTTGAGGTACCAATCTTCCAATATAGTTTTACTGATACAATTTGCTTTCGACGTTATAGTAACAGTTAAATAAATAAATAAATAAAAACTCTCTGCTGGACTCATGGAATCCGATCAACAACAGCCATATGGTATATTGTACAAGAATTTGAATCGCCTACAGTGTAGATGGGCTAATCAGCACTCAATTGTTGCAGCGAACTGCGTAGGATTTTATTTTATTTTTACATATATACCATGCATTTTGATGTTCACAATTTAATCTATTTATGCAGACAAACTAATATACATAATCTGCAATTAAATATTCCTTAAAAGCTCTGATCTGCAATTAAATATCACTTAAAAGTTCATTTGTTACAGCTTAAAATTTATGGCACACACAAAATTTTCAGAAAATTTTGATCATGCGAATAGTTTGGTGATTAAAAATTTTTAAACAACCAAAATAGCGAGCATCCAGTACTTGTCTTCACTTAGTTTCAAACTCATACGATGCACGGTATTTATATGAAATTATTTAATATATATAATAAATTTAATTTTATGAGAAAAATATCATATTAATTTGAATAAATTTAATAAAAATATATAATAATTTTAATTTTAATTTTAAGAGTTCTAATATGAAGGTATTTCGGTCGCATGCTAAAGTCTATTAGTGCTACTTACCTAAGTTTAATGGACAGATCTAAAATAATATTGAAAAAGAAAAAGAAAAAGAAAACAGTAACATATAATAACTAAGTATAAACATAATTTTGTGAGAGGACTACGACAAAATCATAACAGCGTGAAAATTAGATCAAATATTATTCGAGTACAATAGACGACTATGGTACTTTCACGTAATAAAGAATTTGACAATATGGTTATTCAAAATCAGATCATTCATAAAGGATATTGTCGATGACAGATGAAGGTGATTTCAAGTAAAAATACAGAAGATATCCTTCTAACTTTAAAGTTTCGAGTTCTCTTATTTGTTAGGTGGCTTACCGTATATATTAATATATTTAAAAATTATTAATATATTATATATTATAACTATAAATATTATATATGACTATAAATATTAAATATTATATGATATGGCAATTATTAACATATAAAGATTAACATAATAAATAATAAATACAAATAATAAACGACAAAAAAGCATATAACATATGAGTTAAATAAATTTATAAGATAAGTTAAATAAAATAGAGTAAGACAAATATTTAGGAATAATATTTTTTGTATTTAACATTAATATAATTTAAAAATTTTAATTTATTTTATAGCATTTTTATTATATTATAAATAAATTATAATATAAATAATTTAGAAATAATATTTTTATCACTAATAAAGTTCCTCAATTTTAAGGAGGTCAAAATGGGTGGAGAGAGAGAGTTATAACTATTAATGAGTTATTTTGAAATGGGTGGGGGTGAGAGTTATGTCATTAATGAGTTTTTTTTTAATGAGCGGGAGTGAGAGGAAAGAAATAATCATAATGGTTATCAGCATTAATGACATCTCCTAAGATTTTTTTAATATTTTTTTAGCAGAAAAGAATATGAGAATACCACATCAGCTGGGTTAAAAATTATATTTTATTAGTATAGTATCGATACTTTAAAATATTAATATGTTATATATTATAACTAAAAATGTTATACTATTATATGTGTCTATAAATATCAAATATTGTATAATATGACAATTATTAACATATAAAAATTAAGATGATAAATGATAAATACAAATACTGCACGACAAAAAAGTATATAACATATGAGCTAAATAAATTTATAAGATAAGTTTAATAAAATAGAATAATAAAAATATTTAGGAATAATATCATTTCGTATTTAATATTAATATAATTTTAATTTTTAAATTTATTTTATAATATTTTTATTATAATATAAATAAATTATAATATAAATAATTTAAAAATAATATTTTTATTATCAAAGAAATTCCTTAATTTTTGCAGGTTCTCTCGCTCTTCTGTGCGCATCCCTGAGAGAGAGAGAAAATTATGACAATTAATGAATAGTTTTAAAATATATGGAATATAAGTTATTGTCATTGATGAGTTGTTTTGACATGAGTGGGATGAGAAAGAGAATGAATAATTATAATGGTTATGAACATTAATGATTTTTATTAAAAAAAAATTAATATTTTCTTTGGAGGGAAAGTAAGACTGTCACATTAGCAGGATTAAAAACTCTACTTTATTAGTATAGCATAGATTCATATTTTAGTATTATAGTTTCTAAAATGCTATGTATAATAAAATGCTAGCTTCGGGCAGGTACCAAAGTATTTCAAACTACTACATCAACATGATTAAAAATTTTACTTTATTAGTATATGATGTAGTCGAAGCTATCACGACCGGATTCCGAGGCTGGAATCCGGTATTGGGATCCGAAGCCGGATCGGATCGGATCGGAGAAGAGGCCCGACGGGGATCCGGAATGCAGTGAAGGCGGAGACGTGGCCGAACATCCGAAGCCGAGGGTCGCCTGGTCGTATGTGGGCTAGCCTTTGAAAGACGCGGCCGAAGTCCCTCCGGTTGAAGGGCAGCTGGTGCGGAGCCGAGGCACCTTCGGGCGAGGAGGACCAGCCAGCTAATGGCGTCCAGACCGGAGGAAGAAGCCCGAGGTCGGCGGCCGAGACCGACTCGGGAAGGTCGGCGAAGATTCAAACCGAGCCCCTGCAGGAGGGAAAGAGGAAGAAGAACCAATCAGTAGGAGTCCCGGGCTTCGGCCCTCAGGAACCCCCTCCGACGGTTAAGTTAGCTTCTGAAGATGATTCAATTCAGAAGTCAAAGAGGTGGAAGAAGCAGCTTTAATGCTTTTTGGACTGTTGTCCTTAAGGGTCACAGAGACATACCTTTGGCAATAAATAGCGGTGTATTTATAGCGGAGGATAGAGGATGCTTAACGGTGGCTGCCGATATAGGACTATGTTCTGGCGGTTTATTGGTAAACCGCCATAGTGCCTAACCCTCCCACCGGAGTGGGCCGGATACGACTATGGGCCGAAGGGGGTTGGGCCGCTGATGGGCCGAAGCCTACTAGGCCGAGGGCTGCTGAGCCGCTAACGGGCCGAAGGCTATTGGGCCGCTGACGGGCCAAAGAGCACAGGGCTGCTTACTGGGCCGAGGGCCGCTGGGGCGCTAACGGGCCGAAGGCCGCCAGGGGGCCTTTTACTGCTGCTGTTGGGCTGATCACAGCGTTGGGCTCGTTTTAATGGGTCGAATCGGATTCTGCCTCATCACATAGCCCCCTACTCTTGTCTTCCTCATATTTGAGATGGCGAGAGTATAGTCTGAATCCTCCTCGGGGAATAACGTAACAGGTGCTATCCGAGGCTCTCTGCTTTGTTATGAAGAGGAAATGCCCTCGGTCGGCCGAGGGTCAGTGGCCATTAGTCGTCTCCATTCGGGATGTAGTGACGACTGCCTTCGCCCTTGATTGCGAAGGGACGAGGCTGCTGGCTATGTCAGGCCAGATAAATGGACGGGACAGACGTCGAGTTCTCCGTCAGAATGGTTGCGTCCTGAGGAAACACAGGACACGCGTCGCGTATCCGGCCGCCCCATTAAAAACACAAAAGGATCCCAGCCGTGCCCGGTGATCTCGCGGGTCACTTCGGCCCTCTGCCCGAGACCTCACTCGGATTGCCGCCTTTTCCTTACTCGGTACGCGGATCGGGATACGTAGCGAACATCCGAGTGATCAGCCGAAGGGTCGGATCGCTCTCGGCCATTGATTATCTTCCCTCGATCCCGGAGTCGGACTGTCATCATTGCCGAAGGATGGTGCACGTGGCGCGTATCCGAGAGGGGCGATGCCGCTGAGGGGGAGGATCCTGGCCGTTGATTTCGGCGGGAGATGTTTTCAACTTAGCCTATAAATAGGAGCCCTCCCCTGGGCACTGTTCCGCTCCCTTCTTCCTGTGCCTGCGTTTTCCTGCAACCATCTGAGCCTTCCTGCTTCTCTGGCGAAGAGCGGGCCATTGAAGGTGCTTCCGAGCGCGCTGTTTGTTGCTGGGAGCTCTCCATTGCCTGGAGTTGTCGTCGGGGAAGTTTCCATTGCTTGAGAGGCGGTGGGCAGTCGAGGAGATCTTTTTTGAGGTTAAGCCTCAATTTTTCTTCCTCTGCTCCGTTGATCCATGTCCCGTAGTTCTCCTTCGGCTGGTAGCAATTCTTCGGCCGAAGGTTATTCTTCGTCTCAGCCTTCTGAATCCTCCTTGTCATCTCCTCTCTCTTCGAACTCCCTTGCTTCTCTTATGGCGGATGAGGCCGAATCGCCCGGTGCCGAGGAGGCCGAAGAGGTTCTCGCCACGGGCCAGGCTTCCTCCTCCGGCCGTCGTCGGCCCGAGACTGCTTCGGAGGCGGCCTGCACTCTTAATGACGAGGAGGTCAAGTACCTTGCCTCCTACTATCAACTCCCATCGTGGATGACCACGAACACTAGGGCCAACTCTCCTCGTCCGGGTAGCTTTTCCATTTATGAGAAAAACTTCCGGGCGGGTTTTCGCCTTCCCCTTTCCACCTTCGTAATCAATCTCTTGTGCTTCTACGGGTTAGCCCCGTCTCAATTTTTCCCTAACTCCTGGCGCACAGTTTATGCTTTCTTGGTTGTGCTTTCCTACATTAAGGTTACCCCTTCGGTTAACATCTTCCGCTATCTCTTTAAGATACAGCGGCAGGGGAGATCCGAGTGGTACAGTTTCGTCCCTCGCCTCGGCCGGGGTATCTTCTCCGGGAAGCCTTTGTCCATTCATGATTGGAAGAGGAGCTTCATCTTGGTCTCTCTCCCGGAGAAGGAGAAGAGTGTGTGGCCCTTCCCCACTGAGTGGGCACCACTGGCCGAAGGCCTCTCCGATCCGCCTTCTCTTAACCCCGATCAGCTTCATATCGTGGGCCTCATAGAAGCCTCGGCTCCGTACGATATAGCGGAGCTTTTCAATGAAACAGAGCAGCTCGTGCAGGCTGGGGCGTGGCCGGATCTGACGAAGGATCCTCCGCGGGCCTCTCCTTATCTTCCTCCTGAGGAGGTCCCGGGGGAGACTGAAGGAGCCGCTGAGGTTGCATCTCCGGCCGAAGCTCCTCCGACCGAAGTGGGTACTGAGGCTTCGGCCGAGTGTAAGTCGGTCTTGAATCGTGGAGTTGCGCGCTGTGAGTCATTAACCCCTTATCTCTTCTGTTTGCAGCAATGTCTGGGATTTGAGGTCTCCTCAATCGGATGGCCCAGCAGTCCGGCCGATCTCAATCGTCCCGACCGCAGGTGGCGGGAGGGGCCGGACGAGGCGCGGCTCCGAGTGCCTGGGCCGCGGTAACGACATTAGCTTCCGTCGAGGGCCGCGCTGCTGCTGCTGCTGCTCGAGAGAGAGAGAAAAGGCAAGTCGGTCGTCCGAAGGGGTGGCCGACCATCGAAGCGGGGCCGGGTGGATGAGTCCGGTGAGACAGAGCCTGCCCCGGCAGCTAAAAGGCCAACCGCTGCCCGAGGGGCCCCGCTCTCGTCGCCTCCCGAAGCGCCGAGGGGCGATTCTCCTTCGTCCGCGACGGCGGGCGCAGAAGACCTTGGTGGTTCCGGGTTGCAGGCATCTCGCGAATATGAGCGCGAACTATGGGTCCCGGACCTGGGGATCTATCGGGACGAGAGTCTGGAGGACCCCCGGACGTCCCTGCGCCTGCTCCGAGGCTTGACCCTCCCGACGGCCGAGGACGAGCTGAAAGAGCTGTCCGCGAACGAACTGGCGTCGCTGAGCGCCAGACTGTCGGTCCAAGTAAAAAACTTCTTTGTGCGCCTTGGTCTAATATTTCCCTTGGTTCGTTTTAGGGTTGCTAATTTCTGTTTGCTTTTGGCTGCAGGCCGCGGTCACGTGTGGCACCCTGATTTGCCGTCAGGTGGCCATCCACCAAAAACTCCGGCACGCCGAACAGTCATCGGACCAGTCGGCTTCTGGCGAGGGCGCCCCGGTGCGATGTGGTTTTGAGGCCAGCATCGACTGGCTCCAGGAGGCAAATGCCCGGATGCGGGCTGAGTTGGAGGAGCAAAATGAGGCGACTCACGCTTCCTCCGAGGCCAAGTCGAAGGCCGAGCGGGAGAAGGAGAAGGCCGAGAAGGAGCTGGAGGCGGTCCGGGCAGAAAATAAACCTCTTAAGGCCGAGATCCAAGACAAGGTCGCTCAGCGGGCCTCGGACCGCCGCCGCCATGCCGAGGAGATGTCGGCTCTGAGGCTAGATCTGGAGGCTAAGGCCGAAGAGGCTGCTCGCACAGCCGTAGCCAGCTATAAGGCTGGCCCAGATTATGCCGAGGAGATAATCCAGGCCCAGCTATTAGCGGCTTCGTCCGTTTTCAGCATAGGGCTGGCCGCTGCCCAAAAGGCATGTCCAGCCGTAGACTTGACCGACATCGTCCTTCCAACGGACGAGGAAGGCGAAGAGCTTCTGTCTTGGTGGAAGGAGCTCAAGGCTGAAAGAACTTCGGCCTCGGCGGAAGGTGATGCGGCCGTTCCTGACGAGGCAGCTCCCGTGGATGCCGCCCCTGCCGAGGGTGTTCAGGTCGATGATTCTCCCTCCCCATCTCCTGGCCAGAGCACTGTTGATGTGGATGGTGAGAACACCGAAGGCTAATACGGGGGCTTGTCTCAGTTTTTGTTTTGTCTTCTCTCGAAAGACTGTGGCCAGATGTACGGCCTATCTTGTACTCTGTTTTTCATGTATATAAAAAGTACTTTGCTTCTTTTTTGCGTCCTGAATGGATGATCGAGTCTGGTTCTTCTTGTGCCCGAGACCTTATTGCTGTTTAGATGCGGCTCGCACGGCCGAAGCCTAATCCAGATTCGGATACGGACTTGAAGAAGAATGTTGCTCCCGATACGGTTCGCGTGGCCGAGGCCACTACTGATAAGGTTTATATAGACTTAGAGAAAATACCATGCCGCTCCCGATACGGTTTGCATAACCGAAGCCACTCCCGGTGTAAGGACTGAGATTTCGGGTTCAGTATTCGGGTCGGGTTCAGGCCGGATCCCTTGGTTTGGACCCTGTGGGGTCTTGAGATTCCTGGCTGAATGGCGTCAGCACTGCTCGACGCCTTTCAAAAGGCGTCAGGTTGTGTGGACGCCATTTAGGTCTGCAGGTTGTTGTGCCACGTGTGCGCCACGTGGGAGGGTTTCGGGCCGCGAGAGTACGGCCCCGGTCACATCGTCTGAACGGCGTCCATGTTGGTCGACGCGATTCAGACTGTGACCTCTGCGATGTCAGGGTACGGCGCCAGAGCGTTGTCAGTACGGCCTGTCCTGTCGTCTGAACGGCGTCCGTGGAGAGTGACGCGTTTCAGACCGCTGTCAGTACGGCCCGTCCTGTCAGACTGATAGGCGTCTACCTCGATCGACGCGTTTTAGCTGGATTCAGATTGACCCCGCGAGCCTCCCCTTCTTTCCCTCATTCTCGCCTTCACTCTCTCTCTCCTCGCCCTCTCCGTCCTCTCCGACTCTCTTTTCCCCTTCCCTTCCTCTTCTTCCTCTTCCAATCACTCCATAGCCTCCTTACCTCTCACCTCTACCTCCACCACCGCCTTCGCGGCGTTCCATTCTCCGGACGGCGGCCGACGTCCCGGCGGAGTGGCAGCGTCCTCGAGGGTACCAGCGGCGGTCTGCGGTGCGGCGGGTCGGTGGCGAGGAGCTTGGAGGAGTTCAAGAACCGGTAGGGGGACGAACCTTGCATGTGTTACTCGTGTTTTCTTTGGCATGACATGACGTGTTTGGGCTAGATTGAGCATGTTTAGGGGGGTTTCCTTGTGGGAATGGCTGTGCTTGTGATCGTGGATTTGTAGCATGCTTGTGGTGGTTAAATTCCTCTTCCTCCCCTTCTTGTTTTGGGGCTTTTCGGGGTGTTTGGGGTTAAGGGAGAAACCCTCGGTTCGAACCAGGGAACCAGGTTTCTGGCGCTAAACGGCGTCGTGCCTGGTCGACGCCTTTTAGAAGGGCGTCAGGGCAGTACGACGCCTTTTAGGGCAGAAACCTCCCTGTTCGAGATTTCGCAAGATAGGGGTTCTGGCGCTAAATGACGTCATGGATGGACGACGCCTTTCAGAAGGGCGTTGGGACATCATGACGCCATTTAGACAGGAAAATCACCCCGAGTGAGGGTCTGTTAATCTGGAATTTCAGTGTGAATGGCGTCTGTGGACCTGGACGCGTTTTAATAGGCGACTCCCTATGACGACGCGTTTCAAGGAATAATCTAGCTTTAATGAACCTGTCTGAGGGACTTGAATGGCGTCGACCTCGGTCGACGCGATTCAAGACAGAACTGCTTAACTCTGGTTATTTAATACATGTTTCACGGCGGGATGGTTCAAATGCATGTTTTGAGTTGTATACTGAGACTGAGGACTTCTGCGTGAATGGAATTACATCATCTGTGTGTGTGTGTGTTTATGCGATTAGGGATTCGGACTGACTGTGGTTTCCGATCGTCACCATGGGCCGGTGGGAGAAGGGGCATGGTGTCCGTGAGGCATTGTGCCGTACCGGTGGGAGAAGGGGTACATGTTGTGTTTTACCTTTGGCTGAGGAAAGCAGGATCGCCTTGAGCCCGACGGGCCGGAGTAGCCGGTGTGCTATCCGAGGGGTCGCTGTTTGTCCTCAGCGGGTCGGGGTTTCCCGGTTTGTCGTGGCAGCTTCCGGCGCGTTTCTTGCTGTGGAGCTGGTTGTGGTACTATTTGAGTTGTTTTACCCCTGTAGCCACTGGGCCTGATGTGACCTTTGATCAAGGTTACGAGTGGTACCCTTAGCCCTTTGGCCTGACGCAGCCCGGGAGGTTAGGGTTGTGGGTAGTTCCTGTAGCTTCGGCTTGACGGGGGTTCGCCGGTCCCCAGGGCCCTCCTGAAGTGCTGAGGCCTAGCGTGGAGGCAATCCGGACGGTAGGACAGTAGTCTAGACTGCTTGTGTGCACACGTAGCTGGCAGTGGCGGTACACTAGTTCCAGCTAGTCCTAGTTTGACTCACTGCCTCACCCTACAGTGCCCCGGAACACTGTAGGGGTGGACAGGCGTGAGCAGTGGTGGTAGTGTTGGGAGGCGACGTTTGACTGCGGTCGACAGTGTGGTTCAGTCGCTTCGTGGACTTTGACTGTGAGACGTGACTCTTTGTTGGGTTCTTCGGGTTGCTAGAATGGTTCTTGCTACACTGCTTATCGTACGTTTCATGTCAGAATTGAGTGGTATGTTTACTGCTTTACTTAATTGCCATATATTCCTGTTATTGCACTTGTGGGTGTGTGAGTGGGAGGCGGGGGATTGGATGATCCCTACTGAGCCCAATTCTGGTGTGGCTCACTCCCTGCAGTTTCAGGTGTGGACCTCGCGGCGTGTGGAGGCGTGTGGTGCCTTCTTGGCGTGCGGACCAGCAGCTGTCTCTGTTCCGGGGTATGCCCCGATGTTGTTGTACTTTCCTTCTGCCTGTACTTATTTAACTTGTTGGACATGTAATTATTGTTGGACTGTATACGGACATTGTTATCTTCCTTTCTGCGCACTCGTTTACCTTTGTAGTCCGTGTGATTGTCATATTTAGTCTTGTTTAGCACTTACTCCTCCAGATGTGTTGTGTGAGATCCGGGTGTGAACCCGCAGTTAATGGGCCGACATCCATTTAGTGACCGGGTCTCCGGTCATAGGATGGCGGGTCGTTACACCCGGTACGGCTTACACGGACTGAGAAAAAACCATGCCGCTCCCAATACGGTTTGCATGGACAAAGCCACTCCCGGTACGGTTTACACGGACTTAGAGAAAATACCATGCCGCTCCCGATACGGTTTGCATGGCCGAAGCCACTCCCGGTACGGTTTACACGGACTTAGAGAACATACCATGCCGCTCCCGATACGGTTTGCATGGCCGAAGCCACTCCCGGTACGGCTTACACGGACTTAGAGAAAATACCATGCCGCTCCCGATGCGGTACACATGGCCGGAGCCACTCTCGGTTCAGGTTACCTGCGAGCTTCAGGAAAATACCATGCCGCTCCCGATCCGGTACACATGGCCAGAGCCACTCTTGGTTCAGGTTACCTGCGGGCTTCAGGAAAATACCATGCCGCTCCCGATCCGGTACACATGGCCGGAGCTACTCTCGGTTCAGGTTACCTGCGGGCTTAAAGAAAATACCATGCCGCTCCCGATCCGGTACGCATGCCCGGAGCCACTCTCGGTTCAGGTTACCTGCGGGCTTAAAGAAAATACCATGCCGCTCCCGATCCGGTACACATGGCCGGAGCCACTCTCGGTTCAGGTTACCTGTGGGCTTAAGGAAATTACCATGCCGCTCCCGATCCGGTACACATGGCCGGAGCCACTCTCGGTTCAGGTTACCTGCGGGCTTCAGGAAAATACCATGCCGCTCCCGATCCGGTACACATGGCTGGAGCCACTCTCGGTTCAGGTTACCTGCGGGCTTAAAGAAAATACCATGCCGCTCCCGATCCGGTACATATGGCCGGAGCCACTCTCGGTTCAGGTTACCTGCGGGCTTAAAGAAAATACCATGCCGCTCCCGATCCGGTACACATGGCCGGAGCCACTCTCGATTCAGGTTACCTGCGGGTTTAAGGAAAATACCATGCCGCTCCCGATCCGGTACACATGGCCGGAGCCACTCTCGGTTCAGGTTACCTGCGGGCTTAAAAAAAATACCATGCCGCTCCGGATCCGGTACACATGGACGGAGCCACTCTCGGTTCAGGTTACCTGCGGGCTTAAAGAAAATACCATGCCGCTCCCGATCCGGTACACATGGCTGGAGCCACTCTCGGTTCAGGTTACCTGCGGGCTTCAGGAAAATACCATGCCGCTCCCGATCCGGTACACATGGCCGGAGCCACTCTCGGTTCAGGTTACCTGCGGGCTTCAGGAAAATGCCATGCCGCTCCCGATCCGGTACACATGGCCAGAGCCACTCTCGGTTCAGGTTACTTGCGGGCTTCAGGAAAATACCATGCCGCTCCCGATCCAGTACACATGGCCGGAGCCACTCTCGGTTCAGGTTCCCTGCGGGCTTAAAGAAAATACCATGCCGCTCCCGATCTGGTACACATGGCCGGAGCCACTCTCGGTTTAGGTTACCTGCGGGCTTAAAGAAAATACCATGCCGCTCCCGATCCGGTACACATGGCCGGAGCCACTCTCGGTTCAGGTTACCTGCGGGCTTAAGGAAAATACCATGCCGCTCCCGATCCGGTACACATGGCCGGAGCCACTCTCGGTTCAGGTTACCTGCGGGCTTCAGGAAAATACCATGCCGCTCTCGATCCGGTACACATGGCCGGAGCCACTCTCGGTTCAGGTTACCTGCGGGCTTCAGGAAAATACCATGCCGCTCCCGATCCGGTACACATGGCCGGAGCCACTCTCGGTTCAGGTTACCTGCGGGCTTAAAGAAAATACCATGCCGCTCCCGATCTGGTACACATGGCCGGAGCCACTCTTGGTTCAGGTTCCCTGCGGGCTTAAAGAAAATACCATGCCGCTCCCGATCCGGTACACATGGCCGGAGCCACTCTCGGTTCAGGCTACCTGCGGGCTTAAGGAAAATACCATGCCGCTCCCGATCCGGTACACATGGCCGGAGCCACTCTCGGTTCAGGTTACCTGCGGGCTTCAGGAAAATACCATGGCGCTCCCGATCCGGTACACATGGCCGAAGCCACTCTCGGTTCAGGTTACCTGCGGGCTTAAAGAAAATACCGTGCCGCTCCCGATTGGTACTGGTTACTGCGGACTCAGAAATATACCGTGCCGGACATGATCTTTTCAAAAGGGAAACTTTATTCACGTCTTCCGGCTAAATTTCGAGGGGAGTCATTTACATGTAGTGCCGAAGGCATTCCATATTTCAGGTACGAGGGAGAGGTTGGTCCGAAGGGGTTTCCAATTAGTAAGCCCCTCGTTGGACTATTTCCCTTATAAGCCCCTCGGTCGTCTTAGAGGCATGGCTTCGGAAGAGACGGGATCTGTTCGGACGTTGCCTTACTGCTCCGAAGGCCTCCTGGTCCTGCCTCTGTTGAGGCTGTTCTTACCGGTATTGCGGCAATTGGCCCCCTCTGATGAGGCGATCTATCTCCTCCCGAGGGTGCCGGCATTCGTCAATCGAATGGCCGGTTTCCCGATGGTATTCGCAATATTTGCTTGGGTTCCTTCTGCGAGGATCAGTTTTGAGGCGCTGTGGCCGTCGGAGCATACCCCTCACCTCCATAAGTATTTGGGAAGGGGGAGCAGGTAGCGGTAGGTACCGCGGTTGCGGATCCCGTCGCTTGTTTCGATCCCACTCTTTCCTCCGATATCGCCTTCGGGAGGGTTCTTGATCTTCTGGCTGAAGAAGAACCGCTGGAGGGGTAGGCGGTGCCGAGGGCTCGCTGTTCACCGTAACGGCCTCGTCGGAAAAGGCTTGCGAAGACGTTGGCCGAAACCTCTCGTCTTGAACAGGGCGGAGAAAAGGAGGTGGTGCTTGGTGGGGGAGCTGGCTCAGTACCCCTATGCACTGGGTCATGGCAGATACCACGTCTGGCAGGAGCGCCAGAGAAGTAACGGTGGCAGCCAGTGTCGCCATTTGCTGCTGAAGTTCCTCCATCCGGTTGTCTTCAATAGCGAGGGACTCTGGTATGACAGGCAGAGCCGTGCTTGGTGGAGCAGACGGGACGCTTTCGGAGTGGAGTGGCTGCACTGAGGTAGCCCGCGTCTCTGCTTCGTCTTGTCCGGATCGTTGGGTTACAGGACGATGAGACATGACTCTTTGCTTGTTTCCCACAGATGGCGCCATGTGATATAGCCGAAGCTATCACGACTGGATTCCGAGGCTGGAATCCGGTATTGGGATCCGAAGCCGGATCGGATCGGAGAAGAGGCCCGACGGAGATCCGGAATGCGGTGAAGGCGGAGACGTGGCCGAAGATCCGAAGCCGAGGGTCGCCTGGTCGTATGTGGGCTAGTTTTGAAAGACGCGGCCGAAGTCCCTCCGGTTGAAGGGCAGCTGGTGCGGAGCCGAGGCACCTTCGGGCGAGGAGGACCAACCAGCGAATGGCGTCGAGACCGGAGGAAGAAGCCCGAGGTCGGCGGCCGAGACCGACTCGGGAAGGTCGGCGAAGATTCAAATCGAGTCCCTGTAGGAGGGAAAGAGGAAGAAGAACCAGTCAGTAGGAGTCCCGGGCTTCGGCCCTCAGGAACCCCCTCCGACGGTTAAGTTAGTTTCTGAAGATGATTCGATTCAGAAGTCAAAGAGGTGGAAGAAGCAGTTTTAATGTTTTTTAGACTGTTGTCCTTAAGGGTCACGGAGACATACCTTTGACGATAAATAGCGGTGTATTTATAGTGGAGGATAGATAATGCTTAACGGTGGCTGCCGATATAGGACTATGTTCTGACGGTTTATTGGTAAGCCGCCATAGTGCCTAACCTTCCCACCGGAGTGGGCCGGATACGACTATTGGGCCGAAAGGGGTTGGGCCGCTGATGGACCGAAGCCTACTGGGCCGAAGGCTGCTGAGCCGCTAACGGGCCGAAGGCTATTGGGCCGCTGACGGGCCAAAGAGCACAGGACTGCTTACTGAGCCGAGGGCCGCTAGAGCGCTAACGGACCGAAAGCCGCCAGGGAGTTTTTTACTGCTGCTGTTGGGTTGATCGCAGCGTTGGGCTCGTTTTAATGGGCCGAATCAGATTCTTCCTCATCAGTATAATATAGATTCATATTTTAATGTTATATTGTGATATAATTTCTAAAACTCTGTATGTATAATAAAATGCTAGTTTCGGGCAGGTACCAAACGCAAACGAACCCTAAATCGAACCCAACCGCAACAACGGATTCGGGAAGGGGAGGGATCACACCACACATGGTGTTAGTATTGTACCTAATAAATAAATATTATTAAACAGTGTTGGAAGTAGTCCTAATCTTTTGTGCTTGCTGACCCTTCCCTACCTCTTTTTAGAGGCCGTGTGAAATGGGGGGAGGGCGGACGGATGCGGACATGGGAGTCATCCTGATAAGGACCAGGGCATTTTCCAGCCGGTGATGTGTATATATATATAACAAGCCTCCCAGGGGCAGCCAGCCTTATAGGCCCGCCCCGACCGACCGTGTGTCTCTCTTCCTCTTCTCTTGTGTCGTGCTGCGTTGTGAGTTGGTGACCCGGTCAGACTTGCACGGCGGCGAGCTCAACGGCACCAGCAGCAGCCCCATCTCGCCCCTTCTCCTCCCTCCATTCGCATCAACAACAACAAGAAGGAGATCCCCCGGCCCTTTACTAGCTAGCAAAGCAGCGCTCTCTTCTTCTCAGGACCAGGGCAAGGACAAGGGCAAGAAGGGCAAGGGCAAGCGCAAGGCTATTTATCGGTCGCTCGCATCCGCGGCCGTGGTGGAGCTGCGGAGATGGGATTCCCAGTTGGGTACTCGGAGCTGCTGCTCCCCAGGATTTTCCTGCACCTCATCTTCCTCCTCGGCCACGTCCGCAGGCTCATCTCATGGCTCTTCGAGGCCGTCGGCCTCGGTGACCTCCTCCTCGACTCCGACTTCGCCCCCTCCGGCGCCGACTCGCCCCCCAGCTCCTCCTCCTCCTTGGAGTACCACCGCGGCTACCACCAGCACCACCGGGCGGGGGGCGAGTTCCGGTCGGCGTCGGCGATGCTGATACAGGAGATGCTGCCGGTGGCGCGGGTGGAGGACCTGCGGACGGAGGGGTGGGACCTCCCAGACGCCTGCGCCGTGTGCCTGCACGAGCTGGAGGCCGGCGACGAGGCGCGGCGCCCCGGCAACTGCCGCCATGTCTTCCACCGCTGCTGCCTCGACCGGTGGACGGAGCACGACCAGCGCACCTGCCCGCTCTGCCGCACCCCGCTCGTGCCCGACGACCTGCGCGACGCCTTCGACCAGCGCCTCTGGGCCGCCGCCGGCGTCCCCGACGCCTCCTACTTCCTCTACTCCTCCTACTACGGCGACGATGCCGACGGCCTGGACTACGCCGCCGCGGCCGCCGAACAATACGACGGGTCCGCCCTGGATCTCCTCCAGCGGCCCCCCCCACCTCTGTTGGCTGCTTCCGCGACGTAGCTTCTCCATGATCGATTCGATCTCCCCTCTTTCATGTTCGATCCGAAGGCGGAGCCGATCGAGCCAGGAAGATTGTACATAGAGATCCTGCGGGAACTGCTAGCTTCGCTTCGCTGTAATCCCGAAGAAGAAAATGGAGAGAAATAGAAGAAAAATGAGTGCACGACAAAGAAGAAGAAGAAGAAGAAGAGAGAAATAGTTTTAGACAAAAGTCTAATGAATGTTACTAGTCAAGATTCGTTCTTGGATGATGGATCTGTGTGTCTTTTTCTCTTTCTCTTTCTGTGCTTATTGATGATAATTTTTCATTCTTTTATTCCTTGCATGCCCTCTACATTGGGTTGGTTGCTGTCATCATGCTATACACTCTATACATGCACTTGTCCTTCTTCTTCCTCCATTTTAATGTTTGTTTTTAAATATATATTCTTGATATCCGGCAGAAGGGGCTTGATTTCGATACGTATATATGTATGTCGGAGGGACACTATATTTGATCCCTTCTTCTCCTTTGTTTTTTGAGAGGTTCTTATTTTTCCGACTTTGTGAGTGAATGGGGGTGGGGGTAGGGATTGGAAAGAATAATTAAACGCCATTAACAATAATAATAATAATACTTGTTTGAATTGTTTGTTTGTTATAAAATAAAAATAGAAGAAAGTTTGGGAACGAGAGAAAACTTGGTTGGACTCATTTATTTGTTCCTCCCTCTCTCCCCGTGATTAAGCGTGAACGGGTGAATCTTCAATTTCTTCTTGTTGTTGATACAAAGAGGGAGGCGTACCAGCCGAGCGAGGCCGAAGAGGTAGGGAGTGAGGGGGGGCTGCGTGGCTGCGCTCATGACAGTTGATGCCCATTGCCTGCTGGCCAGGCTGCTGCTGAGGTGATATGGCCTTTTTAATTTATTATTATTTTTATACTCGATCCCCCTCAACACCTCCACCCACCCGGCCACAAGTAAAAGTAGAACACCAATTATCCATCCCACACACAACAATAACATCATCCTCGTCCTGTATCGTCTGATTCAGCCCTGGCCCCCAACCACAACTCCCTCTCTTAAATCCAATTACTTTAGTTTCTCTCTTCCACTCATCTCACAGTTACACCATCCCTCTCTCACTCTCTCTCATATCTTCACAAAAATAGACCCTGAAATTTAATATCATCCTTCCCTCTCTCTCTAATAGGTTCAGAGACTGGACCCTGAAATTTAATATCACTCTCTCTCTACGTCAATATTCAAAAAAAAAAAAAAACATCATTCTCGTTCATTCTTTAATGACATCCATGAACCTTCCCCTTCCCCCTTTCCTACTCCCCCGGTCAGATCAGTGCATGCGGAGTTAGTGGGCTCTTAGCCGCCGGGGTACTTATCAGTGGCGGCTTCACTAATGAGTCGCTTTCGCCAGGCCCACCTCTGCTCCCCCTTTGATGTGGGACGGTCCATAAATTCCGGGGCCGTGTTCGCTGAATACTGCCCACGTCTCTCCCTGGTCACCGCTCAACCACACCCACGGCTAAATGGATATTTCTAGGGAGACGGGAAACCTTCCTTTTTTTTTTTTTTACCCGGCCACGTGGATGTATCTCATTAGTTCCTGTTTTAAGCATCCTAAGATTTCTACCGGTAAATTTGTACGTTGCTTTTCCTTTTAAGTAGGTAAAGAAAGCATTCCTCTTGAAATATCAAAAGGAAAACTATTTTGTGACACAAATTTGACACACACATTTGAAATCAGATACATAGTATAAATTTTAAGCTGAATGAATAGCAAATGTAAACTTTTAAATTTGTGCCATCTATCTTGTACCGACTCTACCACGGCGAACAGCCCATAAATTAACACGGCAAGTTAGTATTCTACAAATTTGAGTTTTGCCATTATGGAGAAGCTACAATAATACCCCCTTAGTTAGCAATGAGATAAATTCTCAAGGGACACTAAGTAAGTGTTGGGTTCTAATTCTTAATTAGTTAAATATGGTATAAATATAATATGTCACAAATAGTTCAACTGAAGTTTTGAATTAGATGGACAAAAGTTTGATCAGACAATCAAATGATGGTAAAAGATATTTTACGTTTTCAAAACAAGATTTAAAAACAAAAAGTATAATGATATAATAAATGGATATTGATCAAATTATAAGCTTATCTTAAGGAAAGGATAAGCTCTTGGTTATATTTTGTTATAATTTATGAGATTTAAATAACTATATTTCAATGTTATTGATACGTGGAGCAGAGGAAAAAAAGTATCAAGTGTGTCTATGTTATAGTAAATACAATGGCAAAGATCAAATAAATGGATAGTCTAAGTAGTGTTATATTTAGTACCATCTAATATATGACTTTTAGAATCAAAATTGAATAATCTTTTAGATGCGTATGATCTTTATATGATATAGAAGGTTTCAAAGTTTGAATTAGAAATTAATTAGATTTCGAATAAAATGTTTCTTTTTTTTTTTAGAATAGATAGCCCCATCTTTATTTTTGAACTGATGATAATGGAATCTTCCTTTTTTTATTATTGTAGCAGTCAAAAATTGGTCGGACTACAATGACTGTCCGATCGAAGATCCCGACTACTCGATAAAATTTGTTTGATGGTGGAAACTGATAGAATTGGATGGCCTCAAAGTCAATCATTGTACATTCTAATTCAGATTATTAATAAAGCCAATCATTTCTTCATTTATAGTTCTCGCAAATTAACTATCGTAATGAAGGTCCATAGACAAATGTATGGGATATTGAATCATGATGAGATCATGATAGTGAGATCAATATTCTTAGTCACTTGTCTTAAACAGTTTTCGATCATAAGATATTTGAGATGGACATTAAATATCCGTTAAAATCGACACAAGTTATTTCTGCTCATACGATGAGGGTGAATGATCTCACATTCACTCGTGTGGTGATACTAAGACAAACTTGTAGGTGCTCATTAGAGAATGAGTTCACTGAACATATCAGAATAAGAATTTCTGGATGGTAATTATACCTATCAGTCAACTAGGGAATTTAATTGTTGCAGTAGCACAGTTGGTCCTTTGACCTGAGTCACCAATGATACCTTGTTTGTAGACCATTGTGTCTTGATTCTCTGACTTGTGAACTTTTAACCATTAAGTCCACGATAGTCAGTCTCTCAGATACAGTGGAAAACTTACGAAGGTAATTGAGTGAATAACAAGAGATCACTCACTCTTGGTATAAGACTGGAGAGAGAATGTCTTAGTGGATGTGTACACAGAAATCTCTGGCCACGGTCAAATGAAAGAGATGTCTTTCTAGAAATTAACTGAGTACTGGAATCCATCTAAATAATGCGATAGAGGGTTTGACTGTAAAACCATACCCTTGCGTTTTTGGGACATTAGATGAGTAAAGGATTTTATCTGTGCGGTATCTGCAGACGAAAATATTCAAATAAACGGATCAGTATCCCTTATATCTTCTGGGATCATGAGGTAGTGTTTAGTGCCGTTCATGGTCAGAAGGCCAAGTGGATTAATCATCAGATGATAAACCACTTATTAAATTAATTATTTAACATATGATGTTTAAATAATAATTAATAAAGATTAAACTTTAGAATTAGTTCTAAGTTTAATGGACCTGAAACCGGACTGATATATGAGCCTAGAGGGTCACACACATAAGAGTTTTCGTCAAACGGTGAGAGATGTTAAATATTATGGTTATCTAGGATTTTTGTGAAAAGCTACAGGATAAACATGAATATTTAATGGAGAATTATCCAAGGCCAAGCTCTTGGATAATCATGAGAATTAATATTTGCACTTATCCTTATTTCTTATATAAGGAGGCCAAGGAGAGGAGTGGAAGGAGTTGGACGTACACAACCACTTCTTGGAGTTTCTCTATCCTCTCTCTCTCTCTTGAAGTAGATAGATCTCTTTCTCTCTCCGCGCATGGTGGATTTGAGATCGGGTCGAAGTACTCAAGCCGAAAAGGAAATCGCGTCTGCATCGGGAGTTCGTGTGGATACCTCTGGAGATCGTGCGCATGCGCGATTACCGAATCGTTCGAATCCACGGGAGATTCGAAACCCCGCAAAGGTGAAGAACAATTCTTCCTGCGTAATTTTAAATTAGAATTGTCCGTTTTACGATCCCAGCAACCGATACATTGGAATCGATTTATTTTTCCGCTGCGTTTTAGACGATTCCTAACAGTGGTATCAGAGCCAGGTTGCTGGTTCGATCGTAAAACGGCATCGTTTTACGTGTTGATTTCTCGTTATGCGTGTTGAACGTCGTATTGTACATGTTCCTGGGCTAGATTAAAGGGCGATTAAAATTTAAAGGGAATTGTTCCCGAACTTGAAGGATGTGTGATCCTTGTTGGGCTGTGTGATCATTCGCAGGGATTTTACCATGGCTATTATTTTATTCTTTTTGAGATAAATCCTCTATGTTCACGGCCTATAGAGATCCTGGACTGTCCACGATTCTTTGCTTATATAAGAAGCTATGGTGAGAAAAAAGGGGATCTGTGGGGCTGCTCATGCCGGCCAGGATAGTATCTTCCTCTGTCCACGGGGTTGATAATAGGCACGGAAAAGAAGTGTTTAGGAACGCCATGGGGATAATCCCTGGGTTCCTGCTACTGCGTAGGACGCACAACAACATCCGGCAGCCTCCTCTGCATTGCCTAACCCCGGCTGGGTCGAGTACCAGCCTGCAAAACCCTCCGAAGCATGCCTGCGTATTGCTGGCCATGCGGACATGCATATTTTGCATGCAGGGAATGTCCGGCGACGTTCGGCGCTGCCGGCGACGACCATCGGCGTCAACGGCGCCGTCTAGTGCCGCCCCGACCCTGCCGAGGCAGGCCGCGGCACTCCCCTTGTTGGCTCACCTATGCACAGTAGGAAGCTCCCCCCCGAAACCCTAACGGGCGACGGGGGTGAGCGGTGCGTGGGCACCACGCCCGCCTGCCCAAACCCGCGCATACCCGCGCTGGATCCGAACTGGACCGGACCCGGTTTCCCCCCCTTCAAACCCATTAAGCCCAAGTTTATTCCCCTTTAGCCCATTTAAATTCTTTTTAAACCCTTTTTTTTTGCAGTTTTAAATTTATTTAAACTGTAAATATTTTAAATTAACAGATTATTAAATTGTTTAATTAACTGTTAGTTTAAATCCTAAGGGTTTATAATAATGGGGAATTTGTTAAATTATTTAAAATAGTTTTAAATCATTAACTTAATTCCCTATTAAATCATTATGTTGAGAATTAGATTCTTGGACTTAATTCTTTTGCATAACCTGAAATATTTTAAATTGTTCAAATTGTTTGTGCATGAGAAAAAGTTAACTAAAAGGTTTAGTTAAATTATTTGTCAATAATGTTATGAATATTTGCTGATTTAAACTGTGAAATTTTAGTTAACAGTTCATTTAAAGTGTTTATTTAATTGTTAATTAAGAAGGTTTTTAATCAATAAGGTATAAGTTATTTATTTAAAAGGAGTTTTAAATCATTAACTTAATCCTTTTTAGTCAATTAAGTTTAGAATTTGATTCTAAAAACTTAATTATTTTATCCATAACTTGATTATATTCTTATTGTTCAAATTGTTTGAGCATGTGTGAAGTTAACTAAATAGTTTAGTTAATTATATTGTGTATGTTGAAATAAATGTTATGTAAGGATCGAGACTTTCGGATCCGGTATTCGGGTCAGACCCTTTTGTTCTCACCCTTGTGGGGGGCGGAAGTTCTGAGTTGAATCGCGTCAGGACCTGGCGACGCGTTTTAAACGGCGTCCACCTTGGCAGACGCGTTTCAGGTGCTGCCACGTGGGTGCCGCGGGGGTTGGCCTTGGGCCACGTGGGTACGGCCCTGTCAGATCGTCTGAACGGCGTCTGCGAAGGACGACGCCTTTCAGACTGCGACTCTGGGTGTGTCAGAGTTCGGCCCTGACAAGTTGTCTGAATGGCGTCTGTGTAGGACGACGCGTTTCAGAATCTTGTCAGAGCGGCCGTCACATCACCTGATTGGCGTCCGTAGATGTCGACACGTTTTAGCCAGTTTCTGGTTAACCCCGTGAGCCCTCCTTCTTTCCCTCATTTTCTCCTACTCTCCTTCTCTCCTCCTCCTCCGGCGACCGGCGGCGGCCACCTCCTCCTCCCTCTTTTCCTCCCACCATTTCACCTCTCCCTCCACTCCATCCTCTACCTAACTCATACCACTACCACCTCCACTTCCACTGCGGCGTTCTACTCTCCGGACGGCGGCCGACGTCACGGTGGAGCTAGGACGACACGGCGGTACCGGCGGCGGCGTGGGGCGAGAAGGGTGAACGGCGTGGAGCTTGAGGAGTTCGAGTGTCCGGTAGGGTGACGTTCTCCGTGGCATTGTGTTAAAAATCATGTTTTCCTCAATATGCATGTGGTAGATCTTCGTTTTTTTTTTGGGTTAGAATGAGCATGTTTAGGATCTCTATGGGGTGTTTGCCTATGAATTGTCTTGCTCTTCGTTTCCCTCCAGTTTGTATGATTTTTGGGGTTATTTATGGTTGAAAAGGGAGCCCTCGGGTTTAGGGCGTTCCTGGTTCCCGGGGCTGAAAGACGTCGTGCATGGACGACGCCTTTTTGAAGGGCGTCGGGCCATCACGACGCCTTTTAGACGGGAATTGACTGACAGACAGTTTGCCAGGTTGGGGTTTCTGTGGCTGAAAGGCGTCATGGGTAAACGACGCGTTTTTGAACAGCGTCAGGCATCCATGACGCGTTTTAACCGCAGAAATCCCTTGGATAAGGCCTTGGGAATTCTGGATTTCGGTGTTGAATGGCGTCTGAGGATGTCGACGCCTTTTAAAAAGGCGACCATGAGGGTCGACGCCTTTTAAGGCCAGATTCTGAAGACTGATTTATATAGGCCTGTAATTGGAGCTTGAATGGCGTCGACCTTGGTCGACGCGATTCAAGACAGAATCTCACTAATGCATGCCAGTAAAACGTGTTTATACTGCTAGATAGATGATTAGCACATGTTTTAGTGCACCCGAAAGAGATGGGTTTCTTATGATCGGATGGTTCTATGTGTGTTATGCGATCGCGGGCTTTTCACGTGACCGGATCGCACTGTGTTGGGTTTTCAGTTACTGTGGACCTGGAGTGACATTGTAGCACTTTATCACCCTGTGCTGGTGGGGGCGTGAGCACAGCGCCGGTAGGGGCGTGGGCGGGGTGACGCCTAGTGAGAGAGGGTCACCTGGTGAACCCCGGGGTCAGCTAGTACCGGTGTCGGAGTGGTACATTCGGAGAGTCACTCATGCTGGGGGAAGGGGTAGTCACCTGAGCCAGTGGGGCCGGAGTAGCGAGCGTGCTATCCGAGGGGCTATTCCTTGCTCTCAGCGGGTCGAGGTTTTCCCCACCGTTGTTTGCACAGTCGGCGAGTTCTATCGAGATGACGGTTGTAGATTTTCTAACGGCTGGTTTAGAATATGCATGATTATTATAACTGCGATTGCATGTCTTCTCACGTAGAGAATTAGGAATTGTACCTGCCACTACACGTGTTACTTCACCGTTAGCTGTACTTTACACTCGTGGGTGTGTGCGTGGGCAGTGGGGATCGAAGGATCCCTACTGAGTCTTGTTCTTGAGACTCACCCCTGCGGTTTTCAGGTGAGGACTCCCAGCAGACTTAGAGCGGCGTGTGCGGCCGTGTGTTGTGCGTCTTCGGCAGTTGTTCCGGGGTATGCCCCGATGTAGTTGTTATTTATTTCTGGCCTGTATGTTTAATTATTTCCTTTCAGCTGGAGTATGTAATTATTTGCTGTAATCGAGTCGCATTGTAATAATTTCAATTTCCTGCACTTTCATTTCAGTTCAATGCGATGTGAATGTTTAGCTTAGTTTATTATTTATTTCCCAGACTTACTAGATCCTGGTTTGGTCCCAAATTAATGATTCGGTACCCATTTAGTAATCGGATCCCCGATTATAGGGTGGCGGGTCGTTACAGTTGGTATCAGAGCATACGGTCTGGCAAATAAATAAATAACTAGGTTAAATGTTGTAAATTCGGCAAATAAATACATTATCCCGTACAGGCACGTCGGTAGCATAGGTTTTAGGATTCTAATTAGAACCTTTTGATTTTGTAATTGTAGGCGAGTAGATGGCTCCCAGAAGGAGGATGCCAGTTATCCGAGAGCAGGGAGATGTCCCTAGTGGGTCCGAGGCCGGGAGGCCGAGTGTTGAGCAGTTCATGGAGGCGATGATGGACACTATGGCTCGTTATCAGACACGAGACCCTAGTGAGAGTTCCAGTGCGCGAGGAGGGTCCACCGCTACACTTGAGCGGTTTCTGAAGCTGAGGCCACCTCACTTCACCGGTCGCCCCGACCCTGACGAGGCCATCCATTGGCTTAGAGAGATAGAGAAGACTTTTGACACCATGGATTGTGCTGCAGTAGAGCGGACCCCGTTAGCTACCTTCATGCTGAAGGATAGCGCCTACGACTGGTGGACCACCTTGAAGAGTTTGTCCTATGGGGACAAGAGTCTTAGGGAGATATCTTGGGAGACCTTTGTCCAGGAGTTTAATGCACAGTATTTCCCTAGACATGTCCAGCGAGCCAAGGAGAGGGAATTCATGGATCTGACACAGGGGAGCATGACAGTACTTGAATACGAGGCGAAGTTTGTTTCGCTGGGACGGTTCGTGCCTTTCATATCTCAGGACGAGGAACGTCGCACGGAGAGGTTTGTGGATGGGCTTAGGCTCAGTTTGAGGAACTTTGTGGCGTCCCATTGTTGTACAGACTTGGCGTCAGCAGTTAGGCGTGCGGCAGCTGTAGAGGCTCAGCAGATCCAGTCGGCCCGGGAGAGAGGGCAGACTGTCCAGGGGCCTTCTCGGGGCAGGGGTAAAGCAGCGGCACCGGCTCCTTCAGCCGGATCAGGATCGTCTTCTCTCGGCTCCCGATTCAGGAGGTTCTTCAGGGGTGGTGGCAGCAGTAGCGGCAGCAGCGGTAGCAGCCGGCCCAGACAGGGGCAGCAGAGTCAGACAGTGTCCAGTGCACAGCAGGAGCCAGCTCAGAGGCTTCCGGCAGTCTGTCAGCAGTGTGGTGGTACCCATGGTGGGACTCAGTGTCCCACTCTTCCCAGGAGATGTTTCGCTTGCGGCCAGCAGGGCCACTTGGCGAGGCAGTGCCCGCAGGGGTATGGTCAGGGTCATGGTTCAGGCGAGCAGAAGAAGCCGAGGACCCAGGGGAGAGTGTTAGCTATCACCAGGAGGGAGGCTCGCGCGTCCAACTTGGTGGAAGGTACACTTTCTGTCCTTGGGAACTTTGCACACGTATTGATTGATTCAGGGGCTTCGCATTCTTTCATTTCTGAGCAGTTCTTAGATATCCTTTCTGCGCCTGTTGTTAAGTTATCTGATGGTTTGATGGTGGAAGTTCCTTCTGGAGACTATATGATATCTTATAACTGCTTGAGGAATGTTCCCTTGACCATTGAGGGTCATGTGCTCCCTGCCCAGTTGGTTGTGCTTGCCATTCGAGACTTTGATGTCATCCTGGGTATGGATTGGTTGGAAGCCTTTTATGCAGAGGTGGACTGCCACAGGAAGAGGGTGCGATTCTCCATTCCGAACATCCCGACCTTCTTCTTCCAAGGTATTAGGCTTTCTTCCCGAGGTATTCTTATTTCTGCCTTTAAGGCACGGAGGTTGCTTGATGGTGGCTGCGAGGCTTTCCTTGCCTCTGTTGTTGTCTCCGATGTCCAGAGTAGTCTCAGCCCTGAGGAGGTACCTGTTGTGTGTGAATTCATCGATGTTTTTCCTGAGGAGCTGCCTGGCCTTCCTCCTCAGCGAGAGGTCGAATTCACCATCGAGCTTGCACCAGGTACGGCGCCCTTGGCTAAGGCCCCGTATCGGATGGCGCCAGCCGAACTCGCTGAGTTGAAGGCACAGTTGCAGGAGCTGTTGAATAAGGGTTTCATTCGCCCCAGTACATCCCCATGGGGTGCTCCAGTCCTGTTTGTTAGAAAGAAAGATGGTTCTCTGAGGTTGTGCATTGACTATAGGCAGCTGAACCAGGTAACAATAAAGAATAAATACCCACTTCCAAGGATTGATGATTTAATGGATCAGCTGCAGTCTGCGAAAGTATTTTCCAAGATCGACTTGAGATCCGGGTATTATCAGATGAGGATCCGGGATGTTGATGTTAGCAAATCGGCCTTCAGAACTCGGTACGGACACTATGAGTTTTTGGTTATGCCCTTTGGCCTGACCAATGCTCCGGCGGCTTTTATGGAGCTAATGAACCGAGTCTTCAGGACTTATCTGGACCAGTTTGTGGTTGTGTTTATAGATGATATCCTGATCTATTCTTCTTCTGAGGAAGAGCATACCGCCCATCTTCGGGCAGTATTGCAGGTCCTGAGGGAGCATCGACTCTATGCCAAGTTCAGCAAATGTGAATTTTGGCTGAGTGAGGTGCACTTTCTTGGGCACGTTATTTCTGGTGAAGGTATCGCAGTAGACCCAGCGAAGATAGAGGCAGTGATGGACTGGAACAGGCCGACTTCAGTGACCGAGATCAGGAGCTTTCTGGGGCTTGCTGGGTATTACAGACGGTTTGTTCAAGGATTCTCTTCGATAGCGATCCCCTTGTCGAGGTTGACTCGAAAGGGAGTTCGCTTTGAGTGGACCGAGGATTGTGAGCAGAGTTTTATTGAGCTAAAAACTCGTCTCACGTCAGCCCCAGTGCTAGTGCTTCCATCTGGGTCAGGTGGATTTGTGGTTTACTCGGATGCGTCCCGTCGAGGATTGGGAGCAGTCCTTATGCAGCATGGCAGGGTAGTTGCTTATGCTTCTCGGCAGCTGAAGAAGCATGAAGAGAACTATCCTACTCATGATTTGGAGCTGGCAGCAGTGGTATTTGCACTCAAGATCTGGAGGCATTATTTATATGGGGAGAAATTCCAGGTTTTCACGGATCACAAGAGCTTGAAGTATGTGTTCACACAGAGGGATCTGAATTTGAGGCAGCGAAGATGGATGGAGTTCATTAAAGATTATGACTTTGACCTTTCTTATCATCCGGGCAAAGCGAATGTGGTGGCAGACGCTTTGAGTCGGAAGACGGTCATGTCATACCTCATGATTCAGGAGTGGAAATTATTCGAACAAGTGGTGGAATCTTCCTTTAGGGTTCCACGTGAAGATGACAGAGCTGTGCTGGTCAGTTTGACTGTGAGACCAGCATTGTATCATGCAGTTATTGAGGCCCAGAGGGCAGATGCGGAGTTACCCCAGATTCTCCAGAGGTCTGAGGTGGAGTTATGGGATGATGGTACCGTCAGATTCAGAGGCAGACTCTATGTCCCGACTGAGGAAGATGTGCGCAGATGTGTTCTTGATGAGGCGCACCGATCGAGGTATGCAGTGCATCCCGGGACAACAAAGATGTATCACTGTTTGAGGAGGCACTTCTTGTGGCCCGGTATGAAGAGAGATGTGGCTGAGTATGTGGCCAGATGCATGACTTGTCAGCAGGTCAAGGCCGAGCATCAGAGACCTGGTGGATTGCTACAGCCTTTGCCAATCCCAGAGTGGAAATGGGAGCATGTGACTATGGACTTCGTGATAGGATTGCCTTCATCTCCTAGCAGGAGAGATGCCATCTGGGTCATCGTAGATCGGCTGACCAAGTCGGCACACTTCCTAGCTGTTAGGAAGGACTGGTCGGTCGGCAAGTTGGCCAAGTTGTTTGTAGACCGGATCATTTCTCTGCACGGGGTCCCTTTGTCCATTGTATCAGATCGAGATCCGAGGTTTACTTCCAGATTCTGGAAGAGCTTTCAGCAGGCGTTGGGGACTCAGTTGGCTTTCAGTTCAGCTTACCATCCCGAGACTGACGGGCAATCGGAAAGAACTATTCAGACATTGGAAGATATGCTCAGAGCTTGTTGTCTAGACTGGGGAGGTTCTTGGGAGCAGCATTTGTCCACTGTGGAATTTGCCTACAACAACAACTACCATTCTAGCATCGGCATGGCGCCTTATGAGGCTTTGTATGGGCGGCCGTGTCGATCACCAGCGTGTTGGTCTGAGATCGGTGAGAGGCAGATTGCAGGGCCCGAGTTGGTGCAGCAGTGTGCTGAGGTCGCCAGGACGGTTCAGCAGAGGTTGACCGCAGCTCAGAGTAGACAGAAGAGTTATGCCGACATCCGACGGAGACCACTTGAGTTTGAGGTTGGGGACCACGTGTTTCTCCGAGTTTCACCCTCCAAGGGTGTGATGAGATTCGGGAAGCGAGGCAAGCTGAGTCCGCGTTATATCGGACCTTTTCCCATTCTTGCTCGAATCGGGGAAACCGCGTATCAGTTGGCCTTGCCACCCAGTCTGGCAGGAGTGCACGATGTGTTCCATGTGTCCTTGTTGAGGAAGTATGTTCAGGATCCGTCCCATGTGTTGGACTTTTCAGAGTTGGAGGTCTCTGAGGACCTGTCATTTCCAGAGTACCCGGTTCGTATTGAGGATCGCAGAGAGCAGGTCTTGCGGAACAAGGTCGTACCGCTGGTCAAGGTGATTTGGCAGTACCGCTCCGGAGGTGAGGCAACCTGGGAGCGAGAGGACGAGATGCGGGAGCAGTTCCCTTACCTCTTCTCGTGAGTCTTATTGTAAACTTGTATCCTTGTTTTGACCTTGTTGATTCTAGCAGTCAATTTCGAGGACGAAATTTCTTTAAGGGGGGGAGAATGTAAGGATCGAGACTTTCGGATCCGGTATTCGGGTCAGACCCTGTTGTTCTCACCCTTGTGGGGGGCGGAAGTTCTGAGTTGAATCGCGTCAGGACCTGGCGACGCGTTTTAAACGGCGTCCACCTTGGCAGACGCGTTTCAGGTGCTGCCACGTGGGTGCCGCGGGGGTTGGCCTTGGGCCACGTGGGTACGGCCCTGTCAGATCGTCTGAACGGCGTCTGCGAAGGACGACGCCTTTCAGACTGCGACTCTGGGTGTGTCAGAGTTCGGCCCTGACAAGTTGTCTGAATGGCGTCTGTGTAGGACGACGCGTTTCAGAATCTTGTCAGAGCGGCCGTCACATCACCTGATTGGCGTCCATAGATGTCGACGCGTTTTAGCCAGTTTCTGGTTAACCCCGTGAGCCCTCCTTCTTTCCCTCATTTTCTCCTACTCTCCTTCTCTCCTCCTCCTCCGGCGACCGGCGGCGGCCACCTCCTCCTCCCTCTTTTCCTCCCACCATTTCGCCTCTCCCTCCACTCCATCCTCTACCTAACTCATACCACTACCACCTCCACTTCCACTGCGGCGTTCTACTCTTCGGACGGCGGCCGACGTCACGGTGGAGCTAGGACGACACGGCGGTACCGGCGGCGGCGTGGGGCGAGAAGGGTGAACGGCGTGGAGCTTGAGGAGTTCGAGTGTCCGGTAGGGTGACGTTCTCCGTGGCATTGTGTTAAAAATCATGTTTTCCTCAATATGCATGTGGTAGATCTTCGTTTTTTTTTTGGGTTAGAATGAGCATGTTTAGGATCTCTATGGGGTGTTTGCCTATGAATTGTCTTGCTCTTCGTTTCCCTCCAGTTTGTATGATTTTTGGGGTTATTTAGGGTTGAAAAGGGAGCCCTCGGGTTTAGGGCGTTCCTGGTTCCCGGGGCTGAAAGACGTCGTGCATGGACGACGCCTTTTTGAAGGGCGTCGGGCCATCACGACGCCTTTTAGACGGGAATTGACTGACAGACAGTTTGCCAGGTTGGGGTTTTTGTGGCTGAAAGGCGTCATGGGTAAACGACGCGTTTTTGAACAGCGTCAGGCATCCATGACGCGTTTTAACCGCAGAAATCCCGTGGATAAGGCCTTGGGAATTCCGGATTTCGGTGTTGAATGGCGTCTGAGGATGTCGACGCCTTTTAAAAAGGCGACCATGAGGGTCGACGCCTTTTAAGGCCAGATTCTGAAGACTGATTTATATAGGCCTGTAATTGGAGCTTGAATGGCGTCGACCTTGGTCGACGCGATTCAAGACAGAATCTCACTAATGCATGCCAGTAAAACGTGTTTATACTGCTAGATAGATGATTAGCACATGTTTTAGTGCACCCGAAAGAGATGGGTTTCTTATGATCGGATGGTTCTATGTGTGTTATGCGATCGCGGGCTTTTCACGTGACCGGATCGCACTGTGTTGGGTTTTCAGTTACTGTGGACCTGGAGTGACATTGTAGCACTTTATCACCCTGTGCTGGTGGGGGCGTGAGCACAGCGCCGGTGGGGGCGTGGGCGGGGTGACGCCTAGTGAGAGAGGGTCACCTGGTGAACCCCGGGGTCAGCTAGTACCGGTGTCGGAGTGGTACATTCGGAGAGTCACTCATGCTGGGGGAAGGGGTAGTCACCTGAGCCAGTGGGGCCGGAGTAGCGAGCGTGCTATCCGAGGGGCTATTCCTTGCTCTCAGCGGGTCGAGGTTTTCCCCACCGTTGTTTGCACAGTCGGCGAGTTCTATCGAGATGACGGTTGTAGATTTTCTAACGGCTGGTTTAGAATATGCATGATTATTATAACTGCGATTGCATGTCTTCTCACGTAGAGAATTAGGAATTGTACCTGCCACTACACGTGTTACTTCACCGTTAGCTGTACTTTACACTCGTGGGTGTGTGCGTGGGCAGTGGGGATCGAAGGATCCCTACTGAGTCTTGTTCTTGAGACTCACCCCTGCGGTTTTCAGGTGAGGACTCCCAGCAGACTTAGAGCGGCGTGTGCGGCCGTGTGTTGTGCGTCTTCGGCAGTTGTTCCGGGGTATGCCCCGATGTAGTTGTTATTTATTTCTGGCCTGTATGTTTAATTATTTCCTTTCAGCTGGAGTATGTAATTATTTGCTGTAATCGAGTCGCATTGTAATAATTTCAATTTCCTGCACTTTCATTTCAGTTCAATGCGATGTGAATGTTTAGCTTAGTTTATTATTTATTTCCCAGACTTACTAGATCCTGGTTTGGTCCCAAATTAATGATTCGGTACCCATTTAGTAATCGGATCCCCGATTATAGGGTGGCGGGTCGTTACATGTTATTTCAAAACTTATGATATTATTTTATTTATACATAAAATGATACCAACAGTAATTATGTGATAAATATTTTGGTGCATGTGATGTGTTTAATTATTGATGGGATGATCATGTACTTAGATTTATCATGTGATGATTGATGTGAATGAATGCGATGCATGTTTTATTTGGAATTTTTAATAGGACCTGCGTGTCCTCCTCTCTCTTAATCCAACTGTACTCTCTATCTTCTTATAAGATTGTACTCTCCTTGATAAGATCAAGGTTTCTTATTATTTAATTATATCTTTATGGACCTGCGAGTCTTAAATTGATGTTTAGATATTGCAGATTAAGTTTTGAGGATAGGATCTTCTGAAGACACCTCCGGAGGAAGGACTCGCATCAAATGGAATCGGTGTTGCTAAATTCACACTAGGATCATATTATGGATCATCGTTTGGCTCCGATGATTCCATATTAGCTTAAGTAGTCCATAATCATCCCTATTTATTTTTTTCTGCATATATGTGATATTTGTAGATTATGCTGTTAAATAGATATTTCTATCTAGTATATTGATACTTCAAATCAAAATATTATTAATAGCACGATTTTTATAAATCAACTTAAAAACCCTCTTTTAAAATTTTAAGTTGTAAACGTGAGATATTCAGAATAATCCACGTAACCCACCATCATTATAGATCTAAGGATAATTCTTATTTCAAATGGATTTGTTGTGCTACCACAAGGTCTATTTGATTTAGGAATTAATCTAGGTCTACGACATGTGATGTCATTAAGATAGATGGACAAATAGTGTAGTTTTGTTGTGCTACCATAAGGATTGCACTACGAATTCATGTTATCTAAGTGATGATGGGTAAACTTAACTGAATCGTTTGATTTGTTGTGCTACCACAAGATCATTCTGATTTAGGGGTTAAATTTGATCGGATATTGCAAATGTTGCAATTGTCAAGAGTTGACTACCTAAGGGACTTGATGTGATTTGTTGTGCTACCACAAGATCATATGCATGATGCCCGAAGGATTCTGATCCTCACTAGGAGATCATCGGAATCTCCCGTTCTGTATATTAGAGGGTCATACAGATCGCCGAAAAATAGTGGGAGTATAAATCTAGATTAAAAGTCCTAAATCTGATTTAAGAACTATCTGCTTCTTTTTGTTATATTTCCTTATAGGTCTCTATGTCGTCACCTAACCCTCTTCGTTGCATATTTGATGCAAACAAACTTACGGGATCAAATTACATTGACTGGTTACGCAACCTGAAGATTGTCCTCAGGTGTGAAAAACTAGCCTATGTCCTGGATCAACTTGATCCAGAACAACCTAGTGACAATGCTAACGAAGATGAATTAATGATGTTTGAAAACTGGAAAGAGGACTCTGTTAAAGTCCAGTGTTATATGCTTGGTTCAATGAACAATGAACTACATCGACAGCATGATAACATGGAAGCCAAGTCCATTCTGACTCACCTACAAGAGTTATTTGGTGAACAATCGAGAACAGAAAGATATGAGATATCTATGAAACTGTTCAGGACCAGAATGGGCGAGGGCACATCTGTGCAAACTCATGTACTTAAGATGATAGAATGGATTGAGAGGCTTGCAGTGCTTGATTTTGTTATGAACAATGACCTAAGCATCGACTTAATCTTACAGTCCCTACCAGATTCATTTTCACAATTCATCATCAACTTCAATATGAACAAGATTGAGGTTACACTGGCTAAGCTGCTCAACATGTTGAAGACAGCTTAAGGCACTATCCAGAAAGATAAGCCACATGTTATGCTTGTTGGTAAGACCAATAAGAAAAGAAAAGCTGGACAGACCTTTAAGAAAGGTAAGCCAAAGAAGCCAATGAAAATCAAACCAGCAGGTCAAAAGGACAAAGCTAAAGTCAGTGATAAAGGTCAGTGTTTCCACTGCTATAAAGAAGGTCACTGGAAGAGAAACTGCAAGATTTATCTAGCAGAAAAAGCAAAGGAGAAGCTTGGTGAAGCTTCAGGTATACTCATGATTGATCTTAACTTGTCTTATAGAGAATCAACATCTTGGGTATTAGATACTGGATGTGTTTCTCAAATCTGCAATAACTTGCAGGTGTTAACAAGTAAAAGAAGATTGAATTGCGGAGACATGGATCTGAGACTCGGGAATGGAGCAAAGGTTGTTGCGTTAGCTATGGGGACAACAAGACTTCAGATGCCGTCAGGAGACTCATTGGAACTAATAGATTGTTATTATGTTCCAACCATAATTAGGAATATCATATCTATTTCATGTTTAGATAAATAAAGATATTCTATGAAACTTGAGAATAAAGGTTGTTCCATTTATCAAGGAGACAAATTGTTTGCTTCTGGGTATTTAATGAATGGTTTATATTTACTCGATATTTCATATGATGTTTGTCTAGTAAATAAGTCTCTTGAACGATCAGATAAAGATATGAATCATACCTATGGCGTTGTAGGCTCGGTCATATAAATCAGAAAAGGATCATTGAGTTGCAAAAGAATGGATATCTTGATCCATTTGATTATGAATCATTCGCAACTTGTGAGGCTTGTCTCATGGGAAAAATGACCAAAGCTCTATTTTCAGAACATGGTGAAAGAGCTAAGGACTTATTGGAACTAATACATAGTGATGTATGGGGTCCAATGTCCACTCATCCTATTAGTGATTACTCATACTTCGTTTCATTTACTGATGATGATTTCTCAAGATATGGCTGCATATATTTAATGAAATATAAGTCAGAAGTCTTTGAGAAATTTAAAGAATTTAAAAATGAAGTTGAGAACCAAACTGGAAAGACTATCAAGACTTTTCGATCAGATCGAGGGGGTGAATACTTAAGTACAAAATTCATACAATATCTTAAGAATAATGGTATTCTGTCTCAGTAGACTCCTCCCTATACATCACAGTTGAATGGTGTATCAGAAAGGAGAAATCGTACTCTATTAGATATGGTACGATCCATAATTAGTTACGCTAAACTTCCAATTTCTTTATGGGGATATGCACTAATGATTGCTGCATATCTGTTGAACAAAGTTCCCAGTAAGTCAATATCTTCCACTCTATATGAGATATGGAAAGGGAAGAAACCATACTTTAAGCATGTTAAAGTCTGGGGTTGTCCGACACATGTCAAACGACATGATCCAAATAAACTAGATTCCATGACAGAAAAGGGTAGATTTGTGGGATATCCAAAAGAGATTTTTGGATATTATTTCTATCAGCCCAGCGATCAAAAGGTGTTTGTCGCAAAAAAAGCTGTCTTCTTAGAGAAAGAATATCTTTCAAAAGAAGACAGTGGGAGCAAGATAGAACTGGAAGTAATTTCAGACTCACAAATTAATGCTAGCTCATCTAATGAGTCATTGACTCAAGAACTTGTTCAAGATAATACACAAGCAATTCAAAGATCTGGTAGAGTGCCTAAGTAGTCTGAAAGATATGTCGGACATATCGATAATGGCAAACCAAAAGTGCACTTAAATGAGGATGATGATCCTCAAACCTACCAAGAAGCCATAAATAGTCAAGAATCAGAAAAATGGCAAGAAGCGATGGATTCAGAAATTCAGTCCATATATGCCAACCAAGTTTGGAACTTGGTTAATCTGCCAGAAGGTATAGTACCTATTGGCAGTAAATGGATCTTTAAAAGAAAGATCGGGGCTGATAGACAGATTGACACATATAAGGCAAGGCTGGTTGCGAAAGGGTATCGTCAAAGACAAGATATTGACTATGACGAAACTTTTTCTCCAGTTGCCATGATTAAGTCAATCAGAGTACTTCTTGCTGTTGTTGCATTCTATGATTATGAAATATGACAAATGGATGTGAAAACAGCATTCCTTAACGGAAACCTTCAAGAAGAGGTGTATATGATACAACATGAAGGATTCACTTCCAAAGAGCATTCAAGTAAGGTATGCAGACTGTATAGATCCATTTATGGATTAAAGCAGGTATCCCAAACTTGGAACTTAAGATTTGATGAGGCAATCAAATCTTATAACTTCATTAAGAATGAAGATGAACCTTGTGTATACAAAAAGACCAGTGGGAGCGAAGTTACTTTTTTTGGCACTTTACGTTGATGACATTCTACTCATTGGGAATGATGTAGGAATGTTATCATCAGTAAATATTTGGTTATCCAAAAACTTCTCCATGAAAGATTTGGGAGAAGCATCCTATATTCTAGGAATAAGGATCTATAGAGATAGATCCAAAAGGATGCTTGGGTTATCCCAATCCATGTATATAGACACCATAGTCAAAAAGTTTGGCATGAAAAATTCTAAGAGAGGTCTCGTTCCGATGAGACATGGAATTTATCTCTCTAAAGGAATGTCTCCAAAGACACCTGAAGAGAAAGTATACATGGATAGAGTTCCTTATACTTCGGCAATAGAATCTATCATAAATGCAATGCTATGTACTAGACCTGATGTGGCACACCAACTAAGTGTCACTAGTAGATATCAGGCTGATCCAGGTGAGGAACACTGGAAGGCGATGAAATGTATCCTTAGATACTTGAGAAGGACTAAGGATCTATTTCTCGTCTATGGAGGAAATGACTTGAAACTTCGAGGGTTTACTGACTCGAGCTTCCAGTCAGATATGGATGACAGCAAATCCATGTCTGGATTTGTGTTTATGTTAAAAGGAGATATAGTAGTTGAGAAAGTCTCATCTGAAGATAATGTAGCAGATCCCTTGACTAAGCCATTGTCTCAAAATAATTTAGAACGTCACCTTAAGTCTATGGGACTTAGACATATGGGTAATTGACTATAGTACAAGTGGGAGAACGATAGAATTGGGTGGCCTCAAAGCCACTCACTGTACATTCTAGTTCAGATTATTAATAAAGGCAATCATTTTTTCATTTATACTTCTCGCAAATTAACTATCGTAATGAAGGTCCATAGACAAATGTATGGGATATTGAATCATGATGAGATCATGATAGTGAGATCAATATTCTTAGTCACTTGTCTTAAACAGTTCTCGATCATAGGATATTTGAGATGGACATTAAATATCCGTTAAGATCGACACAAGTTATTTATGCTCATATGATGAGGGTAAATGATCTCACATTCACTCGTGTGGTAACACTAAGACAAACTTGTGGGTGCTCATTAGAGAATGAGTTCACTAAATAGATCCGAATAAGATTCCTGGATGGTAATTATACCTATCAGTCAACCAGGGAATTCAATCGTTGCAGTAGCACAGTTGATCCTTTGACCTGAGTCACCAATGATACCTTGTTTGTAGACCATTGTGTCTTGCTATCTGACTTGTGGACTTTAACCATTAAGTCCACGATAGTCAGTCTCTCAGATACAATGGAAAGCTTGCGAAGGTAATTGAGTGAACAACAAGGGATCACTCACTCTTAGTATAAGACTGGAGAGAGAATGTCCTATGAATGTGTACACAGAAATCCCTGGCCAGGGTCAAATGAAAGAGATGTCTTTCTAGAAATTAACTGAGTACTGGAATCCATCTAAATAATGCGATAGAGGGTTTGACTGTAAAACCATACCCTTGCGTTATTGGGACATTAGATGGGTGAAGGATTTTATCTGTGCGGTATCTGTAGACGGAAAGGTTCAAATAAAGGGATCAGTATCCCTTATATCTTCTGGGATCATGAGGTAGTGTTTGGTGCCGTTCATGGTTAGAAGGCCAAGTGGATTAATCATCAGATGATAAACCACTTATTAAATTAATTATTTAACATATGATGTTTAAATAATAATTAATAAATATTAAACTTTAGAATTAGTTCTAAGTTTAATGGGCCTAAAATCGGACTGATATATGGGCCTAGAGGTCACACACATAAGAGTTCTCGTCAGATAGTAAGAGATGTTAAATATTATGGTTATCTGGGTTTTTGTGAAGAGCTATAGGATAAACATGAATATTTAATGGAGAATTATCCAAGGCTAAGCTCTTGGATAATCATGAGAATTAATCTTTGTGCTTATCCTTATTTCTTATATAAGGAGGCCAAGGGGAGGAGTGGAAGGAGTTGGACGTACACAACCACTTCTTGGAGTTTCTCTCTCCTCTCTCTCTCTCCTTCTCTCTCTTGAAGTAGATAGATCTCTCTCTCTCCGCGCATGGTGTATTTGAGATTGGGTCGAAGTACTCAAGCCAAGAAGGAAATCGCATCTGCATCGGGAGCTCGTGTGGATACCTCTGGAGATCGTGCGTGTAAGGATCGTGACCTTCAGATCCGGTTTTCGGGATCGGACCTTGTAGTTCTAACCTTAGTGAGGGCGGAGTTTCTGAGTTGATTCGCGTCAGGACATCGAGACGCGTTTTAAACGGCGTCCACCGTCGCAGACGCATTTCAAGTTCTGCCACGTGGGTGCCACGTGGGCTGGTTTCGGGCCGCGAGGGTACGGCCCTGTCTTGTCGACCTGAACGGCGTCCACGTGTGTCGACGCCTTTCAGACTGCGACTCTGGGTTTGTCAGAGTACGGCCCTGACATATCGTCTGAACGGCGTCTGCCTTGAACGACGCGTTTCAGAGTCTTGTCAGAGTAGCTGTCACATCAACTGAATGGCGTCCGTGGATGTCGACGCGTTTTAGCCAGTCTCTGGTTAACCCCGCGAACCCTCCTTCTTTCCCTCATTTTTCTCCTCTCTTCCTCTCTTTCCCTTCCGACGAACTCGGCGGCGATCCCTTCCTCCTCCCTCTTTTCCTCCCACTGTTTCATCTCTCCCTCCACTCCATCCTCTACCTAGCTCCTACCACTACCACCTCCACTTCCATTGCGGCGTTCTACTCTCCGGACGGCGGCCGACGTCACGGAGGAGCAAGGACGACCACGGCGGTACCGGCGGCGGCGTGGGGCGAGTCGGGTGGACGGCTTGAAGCTCGGAGGCGTTCAAGTGTCCGGTAGGGTGACGGTTTCCCTTAGCATCGCGTTTTAAGCCATGTTTACCCCCGTTTGAGCTTATTTGGGTCTTTGGTGTCGGGGGGTAGAATGAGCATGTTTAGGAGTTCTTTTGATAATATGGGGGATTTCCATGAATGTGTTGCCTATGGATAGTATTACTCCTCTTTTCCCTCCGTTTTTGAGTGAATTTTGGGGTTGTTTGGGGTTGGAAAGGGAGCCCTCGGGCTCAGGCGACTCTGGTTCCTGGGGCTAAAACACGTCGTGCATAGACGACGCCTTTTTGAAGGGCGTCGATCCATCACGACGCCTTTTAGACAGGAATCGCCTGACAGAGAGTCTGCCAGTTCGGGATTCTGGGACTAAAAGACGTCATGGGTGAATGACGCGTTTTCGAATGGCGTCGGTTAACCATGACGCCTTTTAAAGGCAGAAATTCCCTGAGTAAGGGCCTTGGAATTTCCGGATTTCTGTGTTCAATGGCGTCTGAGGATGTCGACGCCTTTTAAAAGGCGACCACTGGTGTCGACGCCTTTTAGGGCCTGATTCTGAAGACTGTTTTACATGAACCTGTACATGGAGTTTGAATGGCGTCGACCTTGGGAGACGCGATTCAAGACAGAACCTCACTAATTCATGCCAGTAAAATGTGTTCATACTGTTAGACGGATAGTTATTGCATGTTTTAGTATACCCGGTAGAGGTAGATTCTTCATGACCGGACGATGCTACATGTATGTTATACGATCGCGGACTTTTCACGTGACCGGATCGTACTTGTTGGGTTTTGTGTTACTGTGGACCTGTAGTGACATTGTAGCGCTTTATCACCCTGTGCTGGTGGGGGCGTGAGCACAGCGCCGGTGGAGGCGTGGGCGGGGTGACGCCTAGTGAGAGAGGGTCACCTGGTGAACTCCGGGGTCAGCTAGTACCGGTGTCGGAGTGGTACATTCGGAGAGTCACTCATGCTGAGGGAAGGAGTAGCCACCTGAGCCGGTCGGGCCGGAGTAGCCAGTGTGCTATCTGAGGGGTTACTGTTTGGTCTCAGCGGGTCGAGGTTTCTCCACCGTTGTCGTGTGGTTGGCGAGTTCTATCGAGACGACAATTGTGGATTTCCTAATCGGCTGGTTTAATATATGCATGTTTATTATATTACGATTGCATGTGATTTCACGTTAAGAATTAGGAATTGTACCTCTTGTGCTTATCACTTTACCGTTAGCTGTACCTTGCACTTGTGGGTGTGTGCGTGGGCAGTGGGGATCGAAGGATCCCTATTGAGTCTTGTCTTTGAGACTCACCCCTCCTGCGGTTTTCAGGTGAGGACTCTCAGCAGACCTAGCGAGGAGAGTGCGGCCGTGAGTTGAGCACCGTCTGCAGTTGTTCCGGGGTATGCCCCGACGTAGTTGTGATTTTTATTTCTGGCCTGTACGTTTAATTAATTCCTTTCTGTTGGAAAATGTAATTATTTGCTGTATCGAGTCGCATTGTAATAATTTTAATTCCTGCACTTTTACTTCTATTCAATGCGATGTGACTGTTTAGCTTAGTTTATTATTTATCTCCCAGACTTGATTAGGTCCTGGTTTGGTTCCAAATTAATGATTCGGTACCCATTTAGTAATCGGATCCCCGATTATAGGGTGGCGGGTCATTACAGTGCGAGTGCGCGATTACCTAATCGTTCGAATCCACGAGAGATTCGAAACCCCGCAAAGGTGAAGAACAATTCTTCCCGCGTAATTTTAAATTAGAATTGTCCGGTTTACGATCCCAGCAACCAATACATTGGAATCGATTTATTTTTCCGCTGCGTTTTAGACGATTCTTAATAGAAACGTCTAGGGAAGAATCTGCAAGAGGGTGGACAGAGGCGTCAAAGGGGGCTCCCCAGTCTGATGGAGAGTAAAACCCTCTGATGCTTAAGTTAGGTGCCAGAAGATGAGATCTTGCTAGGGGTTTTTGTGCTTAGAAAGACGTACCTTGCATCGGAAAGGATTCGGTGATTATATAATCCCCCCTTTCGAGGCATTCTAGGGACGGTTTCCTTCAGGGGATGATTTACCCATGATCGCATCGCCCTGATTTAGAGAGATCATGAGATATTGGGTAAGCCAAGATTCACCCGCAGCTATATGAGGCAAATCGTGCAGACCTGCTATAAGTGGGCGATTGGGTCCGAATGACCCGTCCGATGGTGATGGGCCACGATGAGTTGCTCCCAGGGGACTTTATCGAGACCCTAGGGTGTCTCGGGAGTTGTGACTAAGCTCCAGGCCAGGAGATCTCATGGTTTGGGGCTGGTGGACTCATAATTGGGCCTCTATTATGCGGGCTTGGGTTCTGAGTGCCACGTGGACCCTCGCGCCGCCTCCTGAGGGACGTGGGCCCTTGGGCCTGTGGATTTTATGGGTCCGATTTGACCGGACCCAATTCTCCCCTCGTTACTGGCCCCCTCACTCCCTTATTCAAATTTCGAATGCGGGAGTGAAGTTGCACGGGAGGCCCAACACTTAGCAGTCTTCACCGCATGGCGGAGTCCGTCATCAGGAGAGGCTTCCGACTAGCGTCGCTTTATAATCCCCGAGTACTCTCTGTAGGTGTCGGTTATCTTCTGAGATGACAACTCTTTATGGGGAAGGATGACGTCACTTCCCTGTTGTGAGCCATCGCCTTTGTGTTGGTTGATGGGGGGGCATCATCATGACGAGACACCTTGGCGACACTTGAGATCCCAGGCGGGAAAGGCGCAGACAAAGTTGGTGTCCTTCCCTACAAAGGCAGGCGGGGGAGTAAGGAGGCAGACTTACTTCTGTGTTCATTTCTGAGCTCTTCCCGCCTGTAGACACGCTAATTTTGACTTCATATTGAGTAGATTTCATGTCACAATTATGATGCCCCGAAATGGCCTGATCTTTAATAATTAATTAATTTTTATTGATTTTCTGAGATTTTTGCTGATTAATGTCGCTTATGGCCGACGCCTTTTAGATTTATAGCTGAAATTAAATCAGAATTAAATTCCTACATCCAGATAGATTTGGCTAAATGACGTCGCCCATGGATGACGCCATTTAGGTTTCCTAATCAGTTTGGATTTTCAATTTCAATTCGGATTAATTTTCTGGACAATGCTTTTTTAGTTTCTTAATTTTCTACAGTTTCCTTTCGCATTTTCTTTCTATCTTGGCCCCTCCTAATTAACCAAATTGCGTCGCTGATGAACGACGCGATTTAAGCTTATTCTTGATAAGTGTGATTTGGCCGAGATTATCTGGTTCCCCTTGTTGGAAGGGTTTCTAACTCCTTGGATGGCTATCCATGGCAACTCGAATCCGGGGGAGAGCCCTTTGAAGGCCAAATTGCCCTCAAATCACTTCTTATAAATATACACCCGTTTGGACCTTAAAAGGAGGTTGGCTATTGAAGGTTTAGGAGCTCCCATCAAGGTGAAAGAAGGCCCTCTTGCTGAAGAACGTGGACCGCAATTGGAGAGCTTCTTCTTCCTCTTCTTCCTTCTCCATTGAAGCTTAGAAGACCAAGGGCTATGGAGGGGCCAACCATCTTCATCCCTCTTCTTTCTTCTTTCTAGTTAGCTTAATATTCTTTATAATTTTTGATGTATATAGGTGTCCTCTAAACCAATCATACGACACCTATTTCAATCTGGTTCACTAATAAACGACATTAAATTCGTTATGTAGATTGGTATATTTGTAATTACGCATAATGAAGTCCATAAATGTGTGCAATAGTCATCGAATTATGATGAGATCATAGTAATAAGACTGATGACTTATAAACACATATTCTTAATTGTTCCTAGTCGTAGGATGTTTGAGAAGGACATCAAACATCCAGTAAGACTAGTACAGGTTATTCCAACTCATACGATGAGAGTGACTGATCTCGTTAGTTACTTGTGTGGAGACACAATGGTAAACCTGTTAGTTTTAGGTGGCCTACAAGACAATCTGACTATGTAAATCTCGTTCATTTATTAATATAATAGCATAATATTCATTATGTGTAAATCGCATTAATTATCGTTTCATAATGAAGTCCATGAATATGTACTATAGTGATCAGATTATGATGATATCATACTAATGAGACTGATCACTTAAACACATATTCTTAAGCGTTCCTAGTCGGAGGATATCTGAGAAGGACGTCGGATATCCGGTTAGACTAGTATGGATTACTCCTGCTCATATGATGAGGGTGACTGATCTCATAAGTCACTTGTGTGGAGACACTAAGACGAATCTGTAGGTGCTCATTGGAGAATGAGTTCACTGAACTGATCCGACTGAATCGCTGGATGGTATTGTACCTCACTGTCAACCAGCTTGATTCTATTGTTGCAGTTGCGTGGATGGTCTTCGGACCTGAGACACCAAGAACACCTTGTCGGTGGACTTATGTGCTTTGACCTTAGTTTATGAATCTCTAGCAACGGGATTCTAAAATGCCAAGGATTGGGTACAGCAGAATACCGTCTAAGGGAATTGTGAGTCAATAAGGAATCATTCGCTCTCGGTACTTAGAGAGAGAATGCTCTAGGAAGGATACGTGGAAGTCCCTGGTCAGGGCGGACGATAATATCAGGAAAGGAGTTTTCCGATATTTATCAGCGGCATCCAATCCAAGTGAATCGACTGGTTCGGGTTTGACAGCACGCCATACCCTGAGTTGACTCGAGAGCATTGTACGAATGAAGGATTATATCCGCGTGGTAACTGTTGGCAGAAAGGTTCCAAAAGTGGGTTGCTTAACCCCGATACCTTCCAGGTTCACGTGGTATTGCTTGGCACCCAACGTGATCGGAGGTCCGGTCGAATTCGATGTGCGATATCAATTCTATTGATTAATTAATTAATAAAGAGTTATTAATTGATTAATAAAGCCAATAAGGAGTTACTGGGCTTATTAGGCTGTTAACCGGACTAGTAATTGGGCCTAGAGGGTCACACGCAAATGATTCTCAAGGCGATGGATAAATAAATGGGTTTTATATAAATCGGGAGGTTTTTATGAAAAATCGCGCGGTTAGTATAAAACATAGCGACCATGCTGAGCAGGCCTAGCTGCTGCTAACCCTAGCCATCCCTCCTCTGTTTCACTCTCTCTCTGGCGTCCCAGACAGATCCGGATCTACTCCGCCGCTTCTCCGACTCCCGTTCGACGGGAAATGGTCTACCCGTTGCGGCGATCGTTGCGGCGAACGTCGGAGGTTTCGTGGGCTGCGAAGAACGAGGAACGTGAGGATATATGTCGCGAGGAGGATCGCGTGGACTCCGCTAGAGGCCGGGCGCTTGCGCGGCTTGCGGCGTTGCACCGACGGAACCGAATGGTTGCGGATTCGAATCCGCACACGGTAAGAATTTGATAATCTGATTATCGTGATTTTTAATTTTTCAAAACGAGAATCGGATCTCCGTTTTATTTTTATTTCTGCTGCGCGGGAGATCCGGAGGAACTCGAGAACCCAACAGTGGTATCAGAGCCAGGTTCCACTGTTTCTCGTCCCGTTTCCGTCTCTGATTTAATTTTTCCACACGTTATTCCATGCATGAGTTCCATTAATTGCAAGGTCCATGTTCGTACAATGAACATAAAATAATTTGATTATTTTATTACTGCAAATTTTGAAATTTTATTTGGGTCTTTTTCGTGTTCTTCATGCGATGAAGAACGAGATTGTTAGAGGTTACGATCCGGAGTCCCCATGAGATGGGGTTGTGACTGGAGTCCTAGTATGACCAGGGATCTCCTGTTCACCGTCGGCACTGGTCACCGGCGCCGGAGAGGGAGATGGAGGAGCACTATTTTTTTTTTTGGTTTCGCTTTTGAACCAGAAATTCCAAAGGAAAAGAGGGCTCGGACTCCTTCTTTAGGGGCTTTCTCAGTTGTTTTAGAGACCCTCGCCGGCGCTGGTGAACCCGCCGACGCCGGGGACATCGTTGACCGGGCCGGGCGACGTCGGGCCGGCCGCTGCCGGCACTCTCCTGCTGCCCAGCTGCCGGCCTCCTTCCCTGCAACATGTGGATTAGGGTTAGGTTCGGGTGGGAGAGAAGGGGCCAGGGGGGCCCGGTCCCAAGCCGGTCGGACTGGCCCGGATTGTATCCAGGGCCTGGCCGAGCCAGGCCCAAGCCAGGCGCCCGCCTGGTCCGAGCCCTGGCTCGACCAGGGCCCGAGCCTATGGCTCAGCCCATGTGTCTGAGCCCTACTGTTTTGTTTTCTTAATTTCAAACCCTTTATATCCTTAGCCCATTTAATAATTAAAATTTGATTTTAAATTTTAAAATTTCAAAATTGTTTTGAAAACTTAAAATTATAATTCAATTTTAATTAATTGGGCTTAATTAACGATTTTGAATCATTATTAACAATTAGTTATCATATAATTAGAGTTGATTATTAGAATAAAAGTTAACCTAACAATTAACTTTAATTAACTAATTTAATTGTAAGATTAGTGATTAATAATTAATAGTTTATTTGTTAAATTAATAATTATTAACATATCTAATTGTTAATTGATAATTAGAATTAGTTATTAATTTAATTGTTAAATTAATAATTAATTTTAATTAACTAATTTAAGCGCTAAATTAGTAGTCCTTAATTAATTATTGTTGGTCATTAATTTAATAGTTAAATTAATGTTAACATTAATTAACTAATATAAGAGTTAGATTAATTGGTTATTAATTAGTTAATGTTAATTATTGGTTTAAGAGTTAAAATAATAATTAATATTAATTGACTAATCTAAGTGTTAGATTAGTAGTTAATAATTGATTATAGTTGATTATTAATTTAAGTGTTAAATTATTAATTAACTTTATTGAACTAGTCTAAGAGTTAGATTAGTATTAATAGTCTAATTGTTAGATTATTAATGGAGTTTCAATCTAATTGTTAGATTGATTATTAGAAGTGTTCTAATTTGCATGGAATAATATGGAATTTATTAATTTGGAGTGTGTGCACATGTGATGTGTGTTTAATGCTTTTAAATCAGATTTGATTGCATATTAAGTTAATTAAAAATGTTTTCGAAATTCAAATACCAATTTTTATTGGATCTGAGCTTTTTGAAAGCCAAAATTATATATTTTGAAAACTCTTTTATTTTAGCCATGTGATGCGCTGAATCATGTGTGGGATGTTTAAAACACACCATGGTCATGGATATGTACTTATTTAATTATTCATGTGATGAATAGATTGTGTGGATCGTAGATGTATGGTTATTTATTAATTGTTAATAAATAGAGGTCTGCGTACCTCTCCCTCTCTCGAACTCCGATGTACTTCTACCTCCCTCTCTCTTGTACTCGCCATAAGGCCTTCTTCAATTTACATGTAAATTCTAGAATTTATTGTAATATGATCGAGACAACTGAGGAAGGAGCGAGGACGATCCACAGATGCAACCAGGAAGGCGATATGATAGAGATCTCTTGCCTATGTGTTTGCAGGTTATCTAATATAATTGTTGTGTTAGATTGTGTGTGCGTTTGACTGTTGGCTCCAGTCAAACCCACTGTGCTATCCATGACCACACTAATGACATGTATAAGATGCATTGTTTTATTTTTGATTATGAATCAAAGTAGGTATAGTATTTAGTAAATATATACGATATATTTATATACTATCACCTAGGAGAGACCAAGATAAAAGTTATCTAAATACCCTCAGATAAACTCTAAGCCGTAATGTGAGTAGTTAAGAACTTACCGCGTGGTCCACCATCGTTATAGTCATAGGATTCGAATCACTTTAGGCAGGTTGGTTGTGCTATCCACAAAGCATGTTTAATTGGGAGGAGAAACTGTGGCTATGGCATTAGATGCCTATATGATCGGGGTAGAGGAACCATGTAGCTTTGTTGTGCTATCCACAAAGGGCTGCATGCAAATCTATGCTCCTCCGTTACGACGGTTAGCTTAGACCAGGATTAGTGGTTTGTTGTGCTATCCACAAGGCCATTAAATCTCTGGGGACCGAAGTTAAGATCAGATATTGGAAGGAGTTGCAAGTCCCATGAGTTGGGTGCTCTTTGATTGTATTACAGTTTGTTGTGCTATCCACAAGGCTGTATTGCAAGTCATTGAGATTCTGATCCCCACTAGGAGACTGTCGGCGTCTCCCGTTCTATATAACTGAGGGTTATACAGTCCGTCGAAAATTAGTGGGAGTTGAAAACTTGAACAAAAGACCATGTCTTGTTTTAAATTTTAATAATTCAACATTTGCTAAATAGATTTTAATCATCTCCTGTAGGAAATTATGTCGTCGTATAACCCACTCCGTGGCATACTTAATGACCTTTTGACTTAACTGATCTACTCAAATTGGCTCAGACACTTTAAGAATGTCTTCAGATCTGAGCAGATTGCCTACACCCTTGATGCTGATCATCTTGCTGAATTGGCATTAGATGCCTCTGAGACAGAGATGATCGCATAGGATAAAAGATCGAAGGACAAAGGCAAAAGAGTAGTAAAGGGTGACTGCTTCTACTGTAAGCAGTATGGTCACAGGAAGAGGAACTGCAAGGAGTTCCTTAACGATAAAGCTCATGGAAAGGTGAAGCTATATGAAGCTTCAGATATCTATATGATAGATATCAACTTATCAGTTAGAGATTCCACATCTTGGGTATTGGATACCGGATGTGCTTCTTATATCTGTCATGATGTGTAGATGCTGACAAGTAAGTGCAAGCTGAGACAAGGCGAGGTGGAATTGAGGCTAGGAAACGGAGCAAAAGTTGCGGCGATTGCTGTTGGGACAGCAAACCTCATGCTTCCATCAGGAGACGCCTTATTATTAGAAGATTGTTATTATGTTCCTAGCATAATAAAGAACATCATATCAGTATCTTGTTTGGACAAGATAGGATATAGGTTGACTATTAAGAATAGAAGTTGTTCGATTTGTTATGGTAACAAATCAATAGCTTCGGCACATCTTTAGTCAACAGTCTATATCTCTTAGATGTTTCTAATTACAATATTTACGTCGATAATACTCTTAAGAAGCGAAAGAATTGTGTTAACCAAGCCTACATATGGCATTGTAGACTTGGGCATATTGGTGAAAGCAGGTTGCAGAGGTTGCACAAGCATAGTTACTTAACTGCATTCGATTATGAATCGTTTGCGACATGTGAATCCTGCGTTATGGGAAAGATGGCAAAATCTCCATTTACTGGACATGGAGAACGTGCCAAGGACATTTTGGAACTAATACATTCGGATGTATGTGGTCCCATGCCCACCCAAGCCAAAGGTGGCTTTTCATACTTCATCACGTTCACCGATGACTTCTCAAGATTCGGTTATGTGTACTTAATGAAGTACAAGTCGAAAGCATTTGAGAATTTCAAAGAGTTCAAGAATGAGGTAGAGAAGCAGTTAGGAAAAAGTATTAAAGCTCTTCGATCAGATCGAGGAGGAGAATACTTGAGTACTAATTTCACACAATTCTTAAAGGATAATGGTATCTTTTCTCAACTAACCCCTCCGTATACACCACAGATGAATGGTGTATCGGAAAGGAGGAATCGCACCTTGTTGGACATGGTGCGATCCATGATGAGCTTTTTGAGAATACCAGTGTCCCTCTGGGGGTATGCTCTAGAGTCAACAACATTCCTACTGAATAGAGTACCCAGCAAGTCTGTGGCCTCTACTCCATATGAGATATGGAAAGGCAGAAAACTAGAATTTAAACATGTTAAAGTTTGGGGTTGCCCTGCTCATGTAAAGAGGCATGATCTAGACAAGCTGGAATCACGAACTGATAAATGCAGGTTTGTGGGATATCCAAAGGAAACCTTTGGATACTATTTTTACCATCCTTGTGAACAAAAGGTGTTTGTCGCCAAGAAAGCTGTCTTCTTGGAAGAGGAATATCTTCTCCAGGAGGACAGTGGGAGTAAAATAGTACTGGAAGAGGTTCCAGATCCCCAAATAGCTGCATTATCATCAGATGAGATATCAATTCCTGAATCTGTTCAGGTACACACACATGAGCCTCGTAGATATGGTAGACTACCTAGACTACCTGAATGATATGTGGGACATATCGTTGAAGGTGAGTCTAAGGTAGAATATAATGAGGATGATGATCCTAAAACCTACTAGGAGGCCATAGAAGGCCTAGAAGCCGGGAAATGGAGAGAAGCCATGAACTCGGAAATCCAGTCCATGTACAACAACCAAGTTTGAAACTTGGAGGACTTGCTCGGGTTATTGTTCCTATCGGTTGCAAGTGGATCTTTAAAAGAAAGATCAATGCTGATGGACGGATCGACACTTATAAGGCAAGGTTGGTGGAAAATGGATATCGTCAAAAGCAAGGAATTGATTATGACGAGACTTTCTCACCAGTTGCCATAATAAAGTCGATCAGAGTTCTACTCGCCATTGCTGCACATTTTGATTATGAGATCTGGCAGATAGATGTGAAGATTGTGTTACTCAACGGTAACCTAGAGGAAGAGGTGTATATGATACAACCGGAAAGCTTCACATCCAAAGAATCTCTAGATAAAGTGTGCAAGCTTCAGAGGTCCATTTATGGACTAAAGCAAGCTTCCCAGAGCTGGAACATAAGATTTGACGAGGCTGTCAAGTCTTATAACTTCATTAAGAATGAAGATGAACCTTGTGTGTACAAGAAGACCAATGGGAGTACAGTCACCTTCTTAGCTCTTTACGGAGATGGCATACTACTCATTGGGAATGATGTAGCTATGAGGTCATCAGTAAAGATCTGGCTGTCAAGAAACTTCTCCATAAAGGATTTGGGAGAAGCATCCTACGTGTTGGGAATACGGATCTATAGAGATAGATCAAAGAGGATGTTTGGAATGACCCAATCCTTGTACATAGATACCATAGTCAAAAGGTTTGGCATGAAAAATTCCAAAATTGGTCTCATACTGATGAGACATGGAATTAGTCTCTCAAAAGAGTAGTCTCCTAAGACTCCTAATAAGAGGGCACTCATGGATAGAATATCCTATGCCTCTGTCATAGGATCTATTATGTATGCCATGCTATGTACACGGCCTGATGTAGCATTTGCTCTAAGTGTTACGAGCAGATTTCAGGCTGATCCAGGCGAAGAGTACTGGAAGGCAGTGAAATGTATCTTTAAGTACTTGAGAAGAACTAAGGATATGTTTCTTGTCTATGGAGGAAGTGACTTGAAACTGCGAGGCTTTACTGACTCGAGTTTCCAGTCATATCCAATTGATAGCAATTCTACATCTGGATTCGTGTTTACTTTGAATAGAGGCGCAGTGTGCTGGAAGAGTTCCAAGCAAGTAACCACTGCAGATTCGATGATTGAAGCTGAGTACATCGCTGCAGCTGAAGCCGCCAAGGAAGCAGTGTGGTTGAAGAAAATCATCACCGACCTCGGCGTAGTTCCCAGTACCTCTGAACCTGTTCCGCTGTTGTGCGACAACAATGGAGCGATTGTGCAAGCGAAAGAGCCGCGGTTTCATAAGAAATCGAAGCATATTATGAGACGCTTTCATCTTATCAAGGAAATCATATCCAGAGGAGATGTAGTGGTAGAAAGAGTTCCATCTATCGACAATGTAGCAGATCCACTGACAAAACCGTTGGCACAAATTGTGTTTGACCGTCACCTAGAGTCTATAGGCTTACTGTATAAAGGTGATTGACTTTAATCCAAGTAGGAGATTGTTAGTCTTAGGTGACCTACGAGCAAATATGACTTTATAATCTCATTCATTTATTAATATAATGGCATATTATTCATTGTGTGTAAATCGTATTAATTTTTGTCTCATAATGAAGTCCGTAAATATGTGCGATAGTGATCAGATTATGATGAGATCATACTAGTGAGACTGATCACTTAAACACACATATTCATCACCAACCTCAGCGTAGTTCCCAGCATCTCTGAGCTTGTTCCGCTGTTGTGCGACAACAATGGAGCGATTGCGCAAGTGAAAGAGCCGTGGTCACATCAGAAATCGAAGCATATTCTGAGGCGCTTTCATCATATCAGAGAGATCATATCTAGAGGAGATGTAGTAGTGGAAATAGTTTCATCCATCGACAATGTAGCAGATCCACTGAGAAAGCCGTTGGCTCAAATTGTATTTGAGCGTCACCTAGAGTCTATAGGCTTATTGTATAAAGATGATTGGCTTTAGTCCAAGTGGGAGATTGTTAGTTTTAGGTGGCCTACAAGCCAATCTGACTATGTAAATCTCGTTCATTTATTAATATAATTGCATAATATTCATTATGTAAGGACTGAGGTTTCGGGTTCAGTTTTCGGGTCGGTTTCGGGCCGGATCCCCTGGGATGGACCTTTAGGGGTCTTGAAAGTTTCTTTTGAATGACGTTTACACTTCACGACGCCTTTCAAACGGCGTCTTGATAGGTGGACGCCATTTAGATGAATTTCTGTTGTGCCACGTGGGCGCCACGTGGGCGGGTCTCGGGCCGCGAGAGTACGGCCCCCGTTTCGTCGTCTGAACGGCGTCCATGATGGACGACGCGATTCAGACTGCGACCCTGCGGTGTCAGTGTACGGTGCCTGACATGTCAGCTGAACGGCGTCCGTGGTGGTCGACGCGTTTCAGAGAGCAGTCAGTACGGCCCGTCCTGTCATCTGATAGGCGTCTTTCTCGCTCGACGTGTTTTAGGCAGTTTCTGATTGACCCCGCGAGCCTCCCTTTCTTTCCCTCATTCTCATCCTCTCACTCTCTCTCCTCTCCCTCTCCGCTTCCTCCGATCCCACTCTTCCCCTTTCCCTTCCTCTTCTCCCTCTCCCACCACTCCAACGCCTCCCTACCTCTCACCTCTACCACCACCACTTCCTTCGCAGCGTTCCATTCTCCGGACGGCGGCCGACGTCCCGACGGAGTGGCGACGTCCTCGGGGGTACCGGCGGTGGTCTGCGGTGCTGCGGTTAGGCGACACGGAGCGAGGAGGAGTTCAAGTATTCGGTAGGGGGACGAACCTTGCGTGTGTTGCTCGTGATTTTCCTTGGCGTGGCATGATGTGTTCTGGGGTAGAATGAGCATGTTTAGGGGGTTTTCTTGTGGGAATGGCCGTGCTCGTGAACGTGGATTTTGTAGCATGATTGTGGTGGTTGAATTCCTCTTCCTCCCCCTTTCTGTTTTGGGGTATTTTCGGGGTATTTGGGGTTAAGGGAGAAACCCTTGGATCGAACAAGAGAACCAGGTTTCTGGCGCTAAACGGCGTCGTGCCTGGTCGACGCCTTTTAGAAGGACGTCAGGGCAGTACGACGCCTTTTAGGACAAAAACCTCCCTGTTCGAGGTTTTACGAGTAAGGGGTTCTGGCGCTAAATGACGTCATGGATGGACGACGCCTTTCAGAAGGACGTCGGGCCATCATGACGCCATTTAGGCAGGAAATCACCCCGACTGAGGGTCTGTCAATTCGGGGATTATGGGACTAAAAGACGTCGTGGGAGGGCGACGCGATTCGTAAAAGCGTCGGGTAACCATGATGCCTTTTAAGATAGAAATCCCCTGATTAATGTTTTCTGGAATTCCTGGATTTTCGGTGTGAATGGCGTCGGAGGATGTCGACGCCTTTCAAAAGGCGGCCTCTGGTGTCGACGCCTTTTAGGCCAGATTTTGTGGCCGGTGTTTTATGAACTAGTTTAAGGAGCTTGAATGGTGTCGGCCTTGGGCGACGCGATTCAAGACAGAACAACACTAATTCATGCCAGTAAAATGCGTTCATACTGCTAGATAGTTGGTTAGTGCATGCTTTAAGTGTACTCGGTAGAAGTGGATTCTTCATGACCGGATGGCACTGCGTGGTGTGTCATGCGATCGCGGGCTTTTCATGTGACCGGATCGTACCATGCCGGGTTTTGGTGTTTTGTGTTACTGTGGACCTGGAGTGACAGTGTAGCGCTTTATCACCCTGTGCTGGTGGGGACGTAGCACAGCGCCGGTGGGGACGTAGCACAGCGCCGGTGGGGGCGTGGGCGGGGTGACGCCTAGTGAGAGAGGGTCACCTGGTGAACCCCGGGGTCAGCTAGTACCGGTGTCGGAGTGGTACATTCGGAGAGTCACTCGTGCTGAGGGAAGGAGTAACCACTTGAGCCAGTTGGGCCGGAGTAGCTAGCGTGGTATCCGAGGGGTTACTGTTTGGTCTCAGTGGGTCGGTGTTTCCCACTTTCGGTTGTGTGGTTGGTGTTTCCCACTCTCGGAGGCGTGGTTGGCGTGTTTTGCCGAGACGCGAGTTGTAGGCTCCTTGATAGAATGATTCTAGAGATATGCATGTTACATTTCGAATGCACATGGTTCATATTGAGATTTTAGGAGTAGTGTGTTACAGCTTTACTTGCTTTATCTCTTGTATCTTTGTTATTGCACTTGTGGGTGTGTGAGTGGGAGGCGGGGGATCGGATGATCCCTACTGAGCCCAATTCTGGTGTGGCTCACTCCCTGCGTTTTCAGGTGTGGACCTTGTGGCATGTGGCGGTGCGTGCTATTCCCCTTGGTGTGCGGACCAGCAGCTATCTCAGTTCCCGGGGTATGCCCCGAAGTCGTTGTACCTTATTTCGGCCTGTACTTAATTAATTTGTTGGACATGTAATTGTTGTTGGACTGTGGACGGACAATAATACTTACTTCCTGCGCACTGTACTTCCTTGTGGTCCGTGTGAATGTTATATTTAATCTTGTTTAACGCTTACTCCTCCAGATGTGTGTATAAGATCCGGGTGTGAACCTGCGGTTAATGGGCCGACATCCATTTAGTGACCGGGTCTCCGGTCATAGGATGGCCTGTAACGACCCGCCACCCTATAATCGGGGATCCGATTACTAAATGGGTACCGAATCATTAATTTGGGACCAAACCAGGATCTAGTAAGTCTGGGAAATAAATAATAAACTAAGCTAAACATCCACATCGCATTGAATTGAAATGAAAGTGCAGGAAATTAAAATTATTACAATGCGACTCGATTACAGCAAATAATTCCATACTCCAGCTGAAAGGAAATAATTAAACATACAGGACAGAAATAAGTAACAACTACATTGGGGCATACCCCGGAACAACTGCCGAAGACGTACACCACACGGCTGCACACACCACTCTAAGTCTGCTGGGAGTCCTCACCTGAAAACCGCAGGGGTGAGTCTCAAGAACAAGACTCAGTAGGGATCCTTCGATCCCCACTGCCCACGCACACACCCACAAGTGTAAAGTACAGCTAACGGTGAAGTAACAAGTGTAGTGGCAGGTACAATTCCTAATTCTCTACGTGAGAATACATGCAATCACAATTATAATAATCATGCACATTCTAAACCCGCCGTTAGAAAATCTACAACCGTCATCTCGATAGAACTCGCCGACCGTGCAAACAACGGTGGGGAAAACCTCGACCCGCTGAGACCAAGGAGTAGCCCCTCGGATAGCACGCTCGCTACTCCGGCCCAACTGGCTCAGGTGACTACCCCTTCCCCCAGCATGAGTGACTCTCCGAATGTACCACTCCGACACCGGTACTAGCTGACCCCGGGGTTCACCAGGTGACCGTCTCTCACTAGGCGTCACCCCGCCCACGCCCCCACCGACGCTGTGCTCACGCCCCCACCAGCACAGGGTGATAAAGTGCTACAATGTCACTCCAGGTCCACAGTAACTGAAAACCAAACACAGTGCGATCCGGTCACGTGGAAAGCCGGCGATCGCATAACACACATAGAACCATCCGATCATAAGAAACCCATCTCTTTCGGGTGCATTAAAACATGTGCTAACCATTTAACTAGCAGTATGAACATGTTTTACAGGCATGCATTAGTGAGATTCTGTCTTGAATCGCGTCGACCAAGGTCGACGCCATTCAAGCTCCAAGTACAGGTTTATATAAATCAGTCTTCAGATTCTGGCCTAAAAAGGCGTCGACACCAGTAGTCGCCTTTTAAAAGGCGTCGACATCCCCAGACGCCATTCAACACGAAAATCCGGAATTTCCAAGAGCTTTATACAGGGGACTTCTGTGGTTAAAACGCGTCATGGACGCCCGACGCCATTCAAAATGCGTCGTTTACCCATGACGCCATTTAGCCACAGAATCTCCAACCGGGCAATCTGCCTGTCAGTCGATTCCTGTCTAAAAGGCCTCGTGATGGCCCGACGCCCTTCAAAAAGGCGTCGTCCATGCACGACGTCTTTCAGCCCCAGGAACCAGGAACGCCCTAAACCCGAGGGCTCCCTTTCCAACTCCAAATAACCCCAAAAATCATCTAAACTGGAGGGGAAACGAAGAGCAAGGCAATTCATAGGCAAACACCCCCATAGAAAACCTAAACATGCTCATTCTAACCCCCCAAACCGAAAATCTACCACGTGCATATCGAGGAAAACATGATTTTAAACACAATGCTACAGGGAACGTCACCCTACCGGGCACTCGAACTCTTCCAAGCTTCACGCCGTCCACCCTTCTCGTCCCACGCCGCCGCCGGTACCACCGTGGTCGTCCTTGCTCCACCGTGACGTCGGCCGCCGTCCGGAGAGTAGAACGCCGCAGTGGAAGTGGAGGTGGTAGTGGTATGAGTTAGGTAGAGGATGGAGTGGAGGGAGAGGCGAAATGGTGGGAGGAAAAGAGGGAGGAGGAGGTGGCCGCCGCCGGTCGCCGGAGGAGGAGGAGAGAAGGACAGTAGGAGAAAATGAGGGAAAGAAGGAGGGCTCACGGGGTTAACCAGAAACTGGCTAAAATGCGTCGACATATACGGACGCCAATCAGGTGATGTGACGGCCGCTCTGACAAGATTCTGAAACGCGTCGTCCTACACAGACGTCATTCAGATAATTTGTCAGGGCCGTACTCTGACACACCCAGAGTCGCAGTCTGAAAGGCGTCGTCCTCCGCAGACGCCGTTCAGACGACCTGACAGGGCCGTACACACGCGGTCCAAGGCCAACCCCCGTGGCAGGACCTGAAAATGCGTCTGCCCAGGTGGACGCCGTTTAAAACGCGTCGCCAGGTCCTGACGCGATTCAACTCAGAACTTCCGCCCCCCACAAGGGTTAGAACAACAGGGTCTGACCCGAAAACCGGATCCAAAAGTCTCGATCCTTACATTCTCCACCCCTTAAAAAAATTTCGTCCTCGAAATTGACTGCTAGAATCAACAAGGTCAAAACAAGGATACAAGTTTACAATAAGACTCACGAGAAGTGGTAAGGGAACTGCTCCCGCATCTCGTCCTCTTGCTCCCAGGTTGCCTCACCTCCGGAGCGGTACTGCCAAATCACCTTGACCAGCGGTACGACCTTGTTCCGCAAGACCTGCTCTCTGCGATCCTCAATACGAACCGGGTACTCTGGAAATGACAGGTCCTCAGAGACCTCCAACTCTGAAAAGTCCAACACATGGGACGGATCCTGAACATACTTCCTCAACAAGGACACATGGAACACATCGTGCACTCCTGCCAGACTGGGTGGCAAGGCCAACTGATACGCGGTTTCCCCGATTCGAGCAAGAATGGGAAAAGGTCCGATATAACGCGGACTCAGCTTGCCTCGCTTCCCGAATCTCATCACACCTTTGGAGGGTGAAACTCGGAGAAACACGTGGTCCCCAACCTCAAACTCAAGTGGTCTCCGTCGGATGTCGGCATAACTCTTCTGTCTACTCTGAGCTGCGGTCAACCTCTGCTGAACCGTCCTGGCGACCTCAGCACACTGCTGCACCAACTCGGGCCCTGCAATCTGCCTCTCACCGATCTCAGACCAACACGCTGGTGATCGACACGGCCGCCCGTACAAAGCCTCATAAGGCGCCATGCCGATGCTAGAATGGTAGCTGTTGTTGTAGGCAAATTCCACAGTAGACAAATGCTGCTCCCAAGAACCTCCCCAGTCTAGACAACAAGCTCTGAGCATATCTTCCAATGTCTGAATAGTTCTTTCCGACTGCCCGTCAGTCTCGGGATGGTAAGTTGAACTGAAGGCCAACTGAGTCCCCAACGCCTGCTGAAAGCTCTTCCAGAATCTGGAAGTAAACCTCGGATCTCGATCTGATACAATGGACAAAGGGACCCCGTGCAGAGAGATGATCCGGTCTACAAACAACTTGGCCAACTTGCCGACCGACCAGTCCTTCCTAACAGCTAGGAAGTGTGCCGACTTGGTCAGCCGGTCTACGATGACCCAGATGGCATCTCTCCTGCTAGGAGATGTAGGCAATCCCATCACGAAGTCCATAGTCACATGCTCCCATTTCCACTCTGGGATTGGCAAAGGCTGTAGCAACCCACCAGGTCTCTGATGCTCGGCCTTGACCTGCTGACAAGTCATGCATCTGGCCACATACTCAGCCACATCTCTCTTCATACCGGGCCACCAGAAGTGCCTCCTCAAACAGTGATACATCTTTGTTGTCCCGGGATGCACTGCATACCTCGATCGGTGCGCCTCATCAAGAACACATCTGCGCACATCTTCCTCAGTCGGGACATAGAGTCTGCCTCTGAATCTGACGGTACCATCATCCCATAACTCCACCTCAGACCTCAGGAGAATCTGGGGTAACTCCGCACCTGCCCTCTGGGCCTCAATAACTGCATGATACACTGCTGGTCTCACAGTCAAACTGACCAGCACAGCTCTGTCATCTTCACGTGGAACCCTAAAAGAAGATTCCACCACTTGTTCGAATAATTTCCACTCCTGAATCATGAGGTATGACAGGACCGTCTTCCGACTCAAAGCGTCTGCCACCACATTTGCTTTGCCCGGATGATAAGAAAGGTCAAAGTCATAATCTTTAATGAACTCCATCCATCTTCGCTGCCTCAAATTCAGATCCCTCTGTGTGAACACATATTTCAAGCTCTTGTGATCCGTGAAAACCTGGAATTTCTCCCCATATAAATAATGCCTCCAGATCTTGAGTGCAAATACCACCGCTGCCAGCTCCAAATCATGAGTAGGATAGTTCTCTTCATGCTTCTTCAGCTGCCGCGAAGCATAAGCAACTACCCTGCCATGCTGCATAAGGACTGCTCCCAATCCTCGACGGGACGCATCCGAGTAAACCACAAACCCACCTGACCCAGATGGAAGCACCAGTACTGGGGCTGACGTGAGACGAGTTTTTAGCTCAATAAAACTCTGCTCAGAAACCTCGGTCCACTCAAAGCGAACTCCCTTTCGAGTCAACCTCGACAAGGGGGCTGCTATCGAAGAGAATCCTTGAACAAACCGTCTGTAATAACCGGCAAGCCCCAGAAAGCTCCTGATCTCAGTTACTGAAGTCGGCCTGCTCCAATTCATCACTGCCTCGATCTTGGCTAGATCCACTGCGATACCATCGCCAGAAATAACATGCCCGAGAAAATGCACCTCGTCTAGCCAAAACTCACATTTGCTGAACTTGGCATAGAGTCGATGCTCCCTCAGGACCTGCAATACTGCCCGAAGATGGGTGGCATGCTCTTCCTCAGAAGAAGAATAGATCAGGATATCATCAATAAACACGACCACAAACTGATCCAGGTAAGTTCTGAAGACTCGGTTCATCAGCTCCATAAAAGCTGCCGGAGCATTGGTCAGGCCAAAGGGCATAACCAAAAACTCATAGTGTCCGTACCGAGTTCTGAAGGCCGATTTGCTAACATCAACATCCCGGATTCTCATCTGATAATACCTGGATCTCAAGTCGATCTTGGAAAATACTTTCGCAGACTGCAGCTGATCCATTAAATCATCAATCCTTGGAAGTGGGTATTTATTCTTTATTGTTACCTGGTTCAGCTGCCTATAGTCAATGCACAACCTCAGAGAACCATCTTTCTTTCTAACAAACAGGACTGGAGCACCCCATGGGGATGTACTGGGGCGAATGAAACCCTTATTCAACAGCTCCTGCAACTGTGCCTTCAACTCAGCGAGTTCGGCTGGCGCCATCCGATACGGGGCCTTAGACAAGGGCGCCGTACCTGGTGCAAGCGCGATGGTGAATTTGACCTCTCGCTGAGGAGGAAGGCCAGGCAGCTCCTCAGGAAAAACATCGATGAATTCACACACAACAGGTACCTCCTCAGGGCTAAGACTACTCTGGGCATCGGAGACAACAACAGAGGCAAGGAAAGCCTCGCAGCCACCATCAAGCAACCTCCGTGCCTTAAAGGCAGAAATAAGAATACCTCGGGAAGAAAGCCTAATACCTTGGAAGAAGAAGGTCGGGATGTTCGGAATGGAGAATCGCACCCTCTTCCTGTGGCAGTCCACCTCTGCATAAAAGGCTTCCAACCAATCCATACCCAGGATGACATCAAAGTCTCGAATGGCAAGCACAAGCAACTGGGCAGGGAGCACATGACCCTCAATGGTCAAGGGAACATTCCTCAAGCAGTTATAAGATATCATATAGTCTCCAGAAGGAACTTCCACCATCAAACCATCAGATAACTCAACAACAGGCGCAGAAAGGATATCTAAGAACTGCTCAGAAATAAAAGAATGCGAAGCCCCTGAATCAATCAATACGTGTGCAAAGTTCCCAAGGACAGAAAGTGTACCTTCCACCAAGTTGGACGCGCGAGCCTCCCTCCTGGTGATAGCTAACACTCTCCCCTGGGTCCTCGGCTTCTTCTGCTCGCCTGAACCATGACCCTGACCATACCCCTGCGGGCACTGCCTCGCCAAGTGGCCCTGCTGGCCGCAAGCGAAACATCTCCTGGGAAGAGTGGGACACTGAGTCCCACCATGGGTACCACCACACTGCTGACAGACTGCCGGAAGCCTCTGAGCTGGCTCCTGCTGTGCACTGGACACTGTCTGACTCTGCTGCCCCTGTCTGGGCCGGCTGCTACCGCTGCTGCCGCTACTACTGCCACCACCCCTGAAGAACCTCCTGAATCGGGAGCCGAGAGAAGACGATCCCGATCCGGCTGAAGGAGCCGGTGCCGCTGCTTTACCCCTGCCCCGAGATGGCCCCTGGACAGTCTGCCCTCTCTCCCGGGCCGACTGGATCTGCTGAGCCTCTACAGCTGCCGCACGCCTAACTGCTGACGCCAAGTGTGTACAACAATGGGACGCCACAAAGTTCCTCAAACTGAGCCTAAGCCCATCCACAAACCTCTCCGTGCGACGTTCCTCGTCCTGAGATATGAAAGGCACGAACCGTCCCAGCGAAACAAACTTCGCCTCGTATTCAAGTACTGTCATGCTCCCCTGTGTCAGATCCATGAATTCCCTCTCCTTGGCTCGCTGGACATGTCTAGGGAAATACTGTGCATTAAACTCCTTGACAAAGGTCTCCCAAGATATCTCCCTAAGACTCTTGTCCCCATAGGACAAACTCTTCAAGGTGGTCCACCAGTTGTAGGCGCTATCCTTCAGCATGAAGGTAGCTAACGGGGTCCGCTCTACTGCAGCACAATCCATGGTGTCAAAGGTCTTCTCTATCTCTTTAAGCCAATGGATGGCCTCGTCAGGGTCGGGACGACCGGTGAAGTGAGGTGGCCTCAGCTTCAGAAACCGCTCAAGTGTAGCGGTGGACCCTCCCCGCGCACTGGAACTCTCACTAGGGTCTCGTGTTTGATAACGAGGCATAGTATCCATCATCGCCTCCATGAACTGCTCAACACTCGGCCTCCCGGCCTCGGACCCACTAGGAACATCTCCCTGCTCTCGGATAACTGGCATCCTCCTTCTGGGAGCCATCTACTCGCCTACAATTACAAAATCAAAAGTTCTAATTAGAATCCTAAAACCTATGCTACCGACGTGCCTGTACGGGATAATGTATTTATTTGCCGAATTTACAACATTTAACCTAGTTATTTACTTATTTGTCAGACCGTATGCTCTGATACCAACTGTAACGACCCGTCACCCTATAATCGGGGATCCGATTACTAAATGGGTACCGAATCATTAATTTGGGACCAAACCAGGATCTAGTAAGTCTGGGAAATAAATAATAAACTAAGCTAAACATCCACATCGCATTGAATTGAAATGAAAGTGCAGGAAATTAAAATTATTACAATGCGACTCGATTACAGCAAATAATTACATACTCCAGCTGAAAGGAAATAATTAAACATACAGGCCAGAAATAAGTAACAACTACATCGGGGCATACCCCGGAACAACTGCCGAAGACGTACACCACACGGCTGCACACACCACTCTAAGTCTGCTGGGAGTCCTCACCTGAAAACCGCAGGGGTGAGTCTCAAGAACAAGACTCAGTAGGGATCCTTCGATCCCCACTGCCCACGCACACACCCACAAGTGTAAAGTACAGCTAACGGTGAAGTAACAAGTGTAGTGGCAGGTACAATTCCTAATTCTCTACGTGAGAATACATGCAATCGCAATTATAATAATCATGCACATTCTAAACCCGCCGTTAGAAAATCTACAACCGTCATCTCGATAGAACTCGCCGACCGTGCATACAACGGTGGGGAAAACCTCGACCCGCTGAGACCAAGGAGTAGCCCCTCGGATAGCACGCTCGCTACTCCGGCCCAACTGGCTCAGGTGACTACCCCTTCCCCCAGCATGAGTGACTCTCCGAATGTACCACTCCGACACCGGTACTAGCTGACCCCGGGGTTCACCAGGTGACCCTCTCTCACTAGGCGTCACCCTGCCCACGCCCCCACCGGCGCTGTGCTCACGCCCCCACCAGCACAGGGTGATAAAGTGCTACAATGTCACTCCAGGTCCACAGTAACTGAAAACCAAACACAGTGCGATCCGGTCACGTGGAAAGCCGGCGATCGCATAACACACATAGAACCATCCGATCATAAGAAACCCATCTCTTTCGGGTGCATTAAAACATGTGCTAACCATTTAACTAACAGTATGAACATGTTTTACAGGCATGCATTAGTGAGATTCTGTCTTGAATCGCGTCGACCAAGGTCGACGCCATTCAAGCTCCAAGTACAGGTTTATATAAATCAGTCTTCAGATTCTGGCCTAAAAAGGCGTCGACACCAGTAGTCGCCTTTTAAAAGGCGTCGACATCCCCAGACGCCATTCAACACGAAAATCCGGAATTTCCAAGAGCTTTATACAGGGGACTTCTGTGGTTAAAATGCGTCATGGACGCCCGACGCCATTCAAAATGCGTCGTTTACCCATGACGCCATTTAGCCACAGAATCTCCAACCGGGCAATCTGCCTGTCAGTCGATTCCTGTCTAAAAGGCGTCGTGATGGCCCGACGCCCTTCAAAAAGGCGTCGTCCATGCACGACGTCTTTCAGCCCCAGGAACCAGGAACGCCCTAAACCCGAGGGCTCCCTTTCCAACTCCAAATAACCCCAAAAATCATCTAAACTGGAGGGGAAACGAAGAGCAAGGCAATTCATAGGCAAACACCCCCATAGAAAACCTAAACATGCTCATTCTAACCCCCCAAACCGAAAATCTACCACGTGCATATCGAGGAAAACATGATTTTAAACACAATGCTACAGGGAACGTCACCCTACCGGGCACTCGAACTCTTCCAAGCTTCACGCCGTCCACCCTTCTCGTCCTACGCCGCCGCCGGTACCGCCGTGGTCGTCCTTGCTCCACCGTGACGTCGGCCGCCGTCCGGAGAGTAGAACGCCGCAGTGGAAGTGGAGGTGGTAGTGGTATGAGTTAGGTAGAGGATGGAGTGGAGGGAGAGGCGAAATGGTGGGAGGAAAAGAGGGAGGAGGAGGTGGCCGCCGCCGGTCGCCGGAGGAGGAGGAGAGAAGGAGAGTAGGAGAAAATGAGGGAAAGAAGGAGGGCTCACGGGGTTAACCATAAACTGGCTAAAACGCGTCGACATATACGGACGCCAATCAGGTGATGTGACGGCCGCTCTGACAAGATTCTGAAACGCGTCGTCCTATACAGACGTCATTCAGATAATTTGTCAGGGCCGTACTCTGACACACCCAGAGTCGCAGTCTGAAAGGCGTCGTCCTCCGCAGACGCCGTTCAGACGACCTGACAGGGCCGTACACACGCGGTCCAAGGCCAACCCCCGTGGCACCCACGTGGCAGCACCTGAAAATGCTTCTGCCCAGGTGGACGCCGTTTAAAACGCGTCGCCAGGTCCTGACGCGATTCAACTCAGAACTTCCGCCCCCCACAAGGGTTAGAACAACAGGGTCTGACCCGAAAACCGGATACGAAAGTCTCGATCCTTACATGGCGGGTCGTTACAGTTGGTATCAGAGCTCAGTCTGGTCGAGTATGTGGTAAACTGGGTTAGATATTGTAGTCCAACAATAAGTACGAGTCTGTACAGGTGATGGCTGCTGGTGTAGAGTGATAGGTTTTGACGTGTTTGTGTTGATTTTCGCGTTCGTGAGGTAGTGATGGCGCTGAGGAAGAGAGTTTCGCTGGCTCGTGGTACGAGGTCAGACGATGGTAGTTCGGGGGCAGAAGGGCATAATGTGGATCGTTTCGTGGAGGCTATGATTGGAGCTATGGGTAGATACCAGCAGGGAGACGGTAGTGAGGGATCCAATTCCTGAGGTGACCAGTTCACGGTATTGGGGTGGTTTTTGATGTTGGAGACCCCTTCTTTCACAGGTCGACCAGTCCCAGACGAGGCAGCTCGTTGGATTAAGGAAGTGGAGAAGGCGTTTGATGTTCTTGAATGTGCTGAGAATGACAAGACCTTGTTGGCAACCTATTTGTTGAAAGATAATGCATACGAGTGGTGGGTTACCATCAAGACAAGGATGTTTGCAGATAGATCCTTGAGAGAGATCCCTTGGGAGGTGTTTGTGAGAGAGTTCAGTGGACAGTACTTTCCAAGGCTCGTCCAGGAGACCGAGGAAAGAGAGTTTATGGAATTGGTGTAGAATGACATGTCAGTTCTAGATTATCATACGAAGTTTGTGGCTCTTGGAAGATTCGTTCCACACTTATCTGAGCATGAGAGATATAGAACAGAGAGATTTGTAGATGGGCTCCGATATGATCTAAGGACAATGGTGGCACCTCAGGGTTGTAGAGATCTGGCGTCAGCGGTTTGATGCGCGGCAGCAGTGGAGACTTAATTTCAGCAGATGGCGAAGGAGTTGGAGCGATCGGCACGAGGGAGGCAGCAAGGCAAGAGCAAATCAACGCCCCTTCCGTCAGGCGGTTCGAGTTCCTTTGAGTTCGGGTCCCAAGAGACGTCACGTGATGAAGATGAGGACGATTCGGCCCAACAGATGCAGACTGTAGCTAGCAGGCAGCAGGGAAAGAGACATGGTGCGGCAGATTATTGTCCCCGTTGTGGTAGGTATCACGGCAACCGGGTGTGTCCATTGGTCGCTGGTAGCTGTTTTGGCTGTGGCAGGAGGGGACATCTTGCGAGGAACTATCCCCAGAAGAATAAGACAAATCAGGGGCCGAGTGGTCAGTAGGAGCCCGGTACCTTATGTAGTGTTGTGTGTTCTTTCTGTGGAGATCCGAGGTGCAGGGATAGATGAACAGTCTTATCTTGCCTTATTAGGTAGTAGTTGTGAACTCTTATGGCACTCTTTATGTATTTTGGGTCGTGGTGGTGATTTGGTATTGTAATGTGTACTTTGTAAGGTTATTATATTATGAGGTTGGTCTATCAATTCTGGCGGAATCATGGAACATAATTAATTTTGTATTGATCTGATTGACCGATTGCGTGTGGGGAGCTCCGTGTAAGAGTGCGATCGGTGAGGGCATTAGCAGGATTTCACCGACCGTTGGTCCAGGGGTTTTCTTCGATAGCGATCCCCCCTTTGTTGAGGTTGACTCGTAGGGGAGTTCGTTCCTTGTGGACCGAGGAGTATGAGCAGAGTTTCATTAAGTTGAAGACTCGCCTCACTTTGGCTCCAGTTTTGGAACTTCTATTAGGTTCCGGTAGAACTGTGAGGCGATGGTGCAGTCAGATTAGAGGTAGATTCTGTGATTTGACCGTGGAGGACGTGCGCAGGTGTGTCCTTATTGAGGCGCACTGTTCTAGATAAATAGTGCTTCCCGGATCGAGTAAGGCGTATCTTTGTTGAGGTGGTCTAGTAGGAAGGAGGACAGGGCCGATTTTGTAATTGAATGCTTGAATTGTCGGCAAGTTAGGGTGGAACATCAGAGTGGCGCAGCGGTAGCGTGGTTGCAGTCCTTGCCGATCCCGGTGTGGAAACGGGAGCTTGTGACTTTGGGCATGTATTAGGATTGTCTTATTCCTTGGTGGAGGGAGCGTGATCTGGATTACCATTGAGCAATTGACTACGTCAGCACACTTCCTGGCTACCAGGAAGGACTGGTCAGTCGGTAAGTTGGCTGAGTTGTTTGTGAGTCGGAACATCTCTTTCTGCTTGATGTGCCCTTATCCAACATGTCGGATCGGGCTTTGAGACTTACTTCTTAATTGCAGGGAAAGTTCTTGGAAGGCCTCGAGTATGCGGTTAGCCTTCAACCCGGCCTATCATCCCGAGGCTGATGGGCGATCAGAGAGGGCCATTCAGATTTTGGAGGTTTTGCTCGTGGCATGTTGCCTAGACTGAGGAGGTTCTTGGGAGCAGCGTTGGTTTACAGTGGGGTTTTGTGTACCATAGTAGTTACCACTCTAGCATTGGCATGGCGCCTTATGAGGCATTGTTTAGATGGCTGTGTCGATCCCTTGTGATCTAGTCTGAGATTGGCAAGAGGCAGTTAGCAGGATCAGGGTTGGTATAGCAGTGTGCTAAGGTTGCCAGAGTTGTGCTATTATCGGTAAGAGACCGATTGAGTTTGAAGTTGGGGACCTCGTGTTTTTCCAAGTCTCTCCCTCCATGAGTGTGAGGAGATTTGAGAAGCAAGGTAAGCTGGGTCCGCGCCGTGCTGGGCCTCTTCCCGTTCTTGCTTGAATTGGGGAAGATTACCAGCCAGCCTTGCCGTTCAATCTTGTGGGAGTGCACGATGCGTTTCGTGTTTCGTTGCAGAGGAATGTTTTGGATCCACCCCAGGTGTTAGAATTTTCAGAACTTGAGGTCGCTCAGGATTTGTCCTTTCCAGAGTGTCTAGTGCGTTTTGAGAATCACTAGTGACAGGTCCTCCGAATCAAAGTTGTATCTGTGGACTGAGTATTTTGACAGTATCGCTCCGGGAGCGAGGTGACCTGGGGGCACGAGATTGAGATGCTGGGAAACAGTTCCCTACCTTTTCTGGTAAGTTCCCATGCGAGTTAGCAGTGGAGGCATTTCGCCCTCGTTGCTTATAGCAGGCAATTTCGGGGACGAAATTCTTTTAAGGGGGGGGAGAATGTAAGGACTGAGGTTTCGGGTTCAGTTTTCAGGTCGGTTTCGGGCCGGATCCCCTGGGATGGACCTTGAGGGGTCTTGAGAGTTTCTTCTGAATGACGTCTACACTTCACGACGCCTTTCAAATGGCGTCTTGATAGGTGGACGCCATTTAGATGAATTTCGGTTGTGCCACGTGGGCGGGTCTCAGGCCGCGAGAGTACGGCCCCTGTCTCGTCGTCTGAACGGCGTCCATGATGGATGACGCGATTCAGACTGCGACCCTGCGGTGTCAGTGTACGGTGCATGACATGTCAGCTGAACGGCGTCCGTGGTGATCGACGCGTTTCAGAGAGCAGTCAGTACGGCCCGTCTTGTCATCTGATAGGCGTCTTTCTCGCTCGACGCGTTTTAGGCAGTTTCTGATTGACCCCGCGAGCCTCCCTTTCTTTCCCTCATTCTCATCCTCTCACTCTCTCTCCTCTCCCTCTCCGCCTCCTCCGATCCCACTCTTCCCCTTTCCCTTCCTCTTCTCCCTCTCCCACCACTCCAACGCCTCCCTACCTCTCACCTCTACCACCACCACTTCCTTCGCAGCGTTCCATTCTCCGGACGGCGGCTGACATCCCGGCGGAGTGGCGACGTCCTCGGGGGTACCGGCGGCGGTCTGCGGTGCGGCGGTTAGGCGACACGGAGCCAGGAGGAGTTCAAGTATTCGGTAGGGGGACGAACCTTGCGTGTGTTGCTCGTGATTTTCCTTGGCGTGGCATGATGTGTTCTGGGGTAGAATGGTATTTTCGGGGTATTTGGGGTTAAGGGAGAAACCTTCAGATCGAACCAGGGAACCAGGTTTCTGGCGCTAAACGGCGTCGTGTCTGGTCGACGCCTTTTAGAAGGACGTCAGGGCAGTACGACGCCTTTTAGGACAGAAACCTCCCTGTTCGAGGTTTTACGAGTAAGGGGTTTTGGCGCTAAATGACGTCATGGATGGACGACGCCTTTCAGAAGGACGTCGGGCCATCATGACGCCATTTAGGCAGGAAATCACCCCGACTGAGGGTTTGTCAGTTCGGGGATTATGGGACTAAAAGACGTTGTGGGAGGGCGACGCGATTCGTAAAAGCGTCGGGTAACCATGACGCCTTTTAAGGAAGAAATCTCCTGATTAATGTTTTTTGGAATTCCTGGATTTTCGGTGTGAATGGCGTCGGAGGATGTCGACGCCTTTCAAAAGGCGGCCTCTGGTGTCGACGCCTTTTAGGCCAGATTTCGTGGCCGGTGTTTTATGAACTAGTTTAAGGAGCTTGAATGGTGTCGGCCTTGGGCGACGCGATTCAAGACTGAACAACACTAATTCATGCCAGTAAAATGCGTTCATACTGCTAGATAGTTGGTTAGTGCATGCTTTAAGTGTACTCGGTAGAAGTGGATTCTTCATGACCGGATGGCACTGCGTGGTGTGTCATGCGATCGCGGGCTTTTCACGTGACCGGATCGTACCGTGCCGGGTTTTGGTGTTTTGTGTTACTGTGGACCTGGAGTGACAGTGTAGCGCTTTATCACCCTGTGCTGGTGGGGACGTAGCACAGCGCCGGTGGGGGCGTGGGCGGGGTGACGCCTAGTGAGAGAGGGTCACCTGGTGAACCCCGGGGTCAGCTAGTACCGGTGTCAGAGTGGTACATTCGGAGAGTCACTCGTGCTGAGGGAAGGAGTAACCACTTGAGCCAGTTGGGCCGGAGTAGCTAGCGTGCTATCCGAGGGGTTACTGTTTGGTCTCAGCGGGTCGGTGTTTCCCACTTTCGGTTGTGTGGTTGGTGTTTCCCACTCTCGGAGGCGTGGTTGGCGTGTTTTGCCGAGACGCGAGTTGTAGGCTCCTTGATAGAATGATTCTAGAGATATGCATGTTACATTTCGAATGCACATGGTTCATATTGAGATTTTAGGAGTAGTGTGTTACAGCTTTACTTGCTTTATCTCCTGTATCTTTGTTATTGCACTTGTGGGTGTGTGAGTGGGAGGCGGGGGATCGGATGATCCCTACTGAGCCCAATTCTGGTGTGGCTCACTCCCTGCGTTTTCAGGTGTGGATCTTGTGGCGTGTGGCGGTGCGTGGTGTTCCCCTTGGTGTGCGGACCAGCAGCTATCTCAGTTCCCGGGGTATGCCCCGATGTCGTTGTACCTTATTTCTGCCTGTACTTAATTAATTTGTTGGACATGTAGTTGTTGTTGGACTGTGGACGGACAATATTACTTACTTCCTGCGCACTGTACTTCCTTGTGGTCCGTGTGAATGTTATATTTAATCTTGTTTAACGCTTACTCCTCCAGATGTGTGTATAAGATCCAAGTGTGAACCTGTAGTTAATGGGCCGACATCCATTTAGTGACCGGGTCTCCGGTCATAGGATGGCGGGTCGTTACACATTATGTGTAAATTGCATTAATTATCGTTTCATAATGAAGTCTATGAATATGTGTTATTGTGATCAGATTATGATGGGATCATACTAGTGAGATTGATCACTTAAACACACATATTGTTAATCGTTCCTAGTCGGAGGATATCTGAGATGGACATCGGATATCCGGTTAGACTAGTACGGATTACTCCTGCTGATATGATGAGGGTGACTGATCTCATAAGTCATTTGTGTGGAGACACTAAGGCGAATCTGTAGGTGCTCATTGGAGAATGAGTTCACTGAACTGATCCGACTGAATCGCTGGATGGTATTGTACCTCATTGTCAACTAGCTTGATTCTATTGTCTCAGTTGCGTTGATGGTCCTCGGACCTGAGACACCAAGGACACCTTGTCGGTGGACTTTTGTGCTTTGACATTGGTTTACGAATCTCTAGCCACGGGATTCTAAAATGCCAAGGATTGGGTACAGCGGAATACCGTCGAAGGGAATTGTCTGTCAATAAGGAATCATTCGCTCTCGGTACTTGGAGAGATAATGCTCTAGGAAGGATGCACAGAAGTCTCTGGCCAGGGCGGACGATAATATTGGGAAATGAGTTTTCCGATATTTATCAGCGGCATCCTATCCAAGTGAGTCGACCGGTTAGGGTTTGACAGCACGTCATATCCTGAGTTGACTCGAGAGCATTGTACGAATGAAGGATTATATCCACGCGGTAACTGTTGACAGAAAGTTTCAAAGAGTAGGTTGCTTAACCCCGATACCTTCCGGGTTCACGCGGTGTTGCTTGGCACCCAACATGATCGGAGGCCCGGTCGAATTCGATGTGCGACATCAATTCGATTGACTAATTAAATAATAAAGAGTTATTAATCGATTAATAAAGCCAGTAAGTAGTTACTGGGCTTATTTGGCTGTTAGCCGGATTGGTAATTGGGCCTAGAGGGTCACATGCAAATGATTCTCAAGGCGATGGATAAATAAGTGGGTTTGATATAAACCGGGGGGTTTTGATGAAAAACCGCGCGGTTAGTATAAAACATAACGAATGGGCTGAGCAGGCCAAGCTGCTGCTAACCCTAGCAGCCCCTCCTCTATTTCTCTCTCTCTCTGGCGTCCCAGATAGATCCAAATCTGCTCCGCCGCTTCTCTGACTCCTGTTCAACAGGAAATCGTCCGTGCGTTGCGGCGATCGTTGCGGCGAACGACGGAGGTTTCGTGGGCTGCGAAGAACGAGGAACGTGAGGATATCCGTCGCGAGGAGGATCGCATGGACTCCGCTAGAGGCAGTGCGCTTGCGTGGCTTGCGGTGTCGCACCGACGGAATCGAACGGTTGCGGATTCGAATCCGCACACGGTAAGAATTCGATAATCCGATTATCGTGATTTTTTGTTTTTCGAAACGGGAATCGGATCTCTGTTTTATTTTTATTTCTTCTGCGCGGGAGATCCGGAGGAAGTTGGGAACCCAACAAAACCTGTAGGTGCTCTTTGGGGAATGAGTTCACTGAACTGATCCGACATGAATCGCCGAATGGTAATTTACGTGACTGTCAACCGGCTTGATTCATTGTTATAGTTGCGTGGTTGATCCTTGAACTTGAGTCACCAAAGACACCTTGTTGATGGACTTCTGGACTTTGACCTTGACATACGAATCCCTATCCATGGGATCTCTAATAGTCAAGAATCGGGTCCAGCGGAAGACCTTGAAAGGTGATTGTGTGTTCAATAAAAGATCGTTTGCTCTTAGGTAACTGGAGAGAGAATGCTCTAAAATAGATCCGCAGGAGTCTCTGGCCAGAGCAGACACAATATCAGAAAATGTGTTTACGGATATTGTACAGCGGCGTCTAATTCAAGTGAGTTGACCATGTAGGGTTTGACAGTTGACCATACCCTAGGTTAACTCGAGAGCATTGTGCGAACAAAGGATTATAGCCATGCGATAACTGTGGACGGACAGGTTCCATGAGTGGGTTGCTGAACCCCATTACCTTCCAGGATCATGCGGAGTTGCTTGGCACCCAACTTGATCGGAAGTCTGATCGAATTTACATGAGATATTAATTCGATTAAGTAATTAGTTAATATCTATATATTAATTAATTACAATAAGTCAATAACTAGTTATTGGACTTAACGGGCTGAAAATCAGACTGGTTAATGGGCCTAGAGGGTCACACGCAAATAGATTCTCAATCGGTGGTGTTTATGTGGGATTTATATTAAGTCGGGGACTTTTGTGAAAAGTTGCGTCAACTTAATATATACGCACTGTTGAGAAACCTTGGGCCAAGATCTAAGGGTTTCCCCATACTGGCCATCGCCCCCCTCCCCCCCCCCTTTCTCTCTCCTCCTCCTCTGGGCGCCCCATTCGAGGTGCCGGGATAGTCTCCGTCGCGTACGATTCCCGAAAGTCAGGAATTCCCGTCCGCGGGTTTTTTCGGACTTCGTTGCGGCGACAGATCTTCAGCGAGCGAGCTGATAAGGACGAGGGTGTGTGGATGAATCACCGTGGAGGATCGCGTGGATACTGCTGGAGGCCGGACGCTTGTGCGGCTAGCGGCATCACCTCGACGGAACCGTGATGGAAGTGGATTCGAATCCACGCACGGTAATATGATTACACATGATTTTTCGGTTTATACTTTTCCTTCCGAAACGGATCTGCGAGCATCGAGCAGGAGTTATTTTGATTGCTTCCGCTACATTCTTCGTGTCCCGCCGGATCCTAACAGTGGTATCAGAGCCAGGTTCCACTCTGATCTGTTTCGGATCACTAAAATTAATGTTCTAAAATTAATTCCATGCTCAATTTCCTTTTATTTCATGGGAATTGTTCAATGGATGAGAAATTAATAATTAGATTATTTTTCCTATGAAGAAAACAAATTTTTATTTGGGGTTTTCATGGTGTTCTTCATGGGATGAAGAACCGAGTTATGGGTTTCAAAGAGAGTTTTAAATTGGGTTTTTAGCCCACTGCTGGCCGTCCTCGTCGTCGCCGGTGTGACTGGCGGTGGGCGGAAACCTTCCCGGCCCCTACTAGGCAGTGGAGACCGGCGGTGAAGCTCTCTCCCCTCCTTCCCTCTTGTTGATTGCTGTAGCTATTTGAAGAAGGAATGGGCTAAGGACCCGAGTAACCAGACTCACTGCCGGGGGTGAAGGCCTCTGACGGCACCAACCTCACCAGAGAGGTTCTCCGGCCTCATCTCTGGTGCCTTGGAATCGTCTTCCGGCGTCGGGCAAGGTTTTGGGGGCGTCGTGTGAACCAGAAGCGAAAGGGGTTTGCTGCAGGCTCCGCCGGCGCCGGCCTTGCCGGCTACCCTCACCGGCCCCGTCAGGGGTGTTGGGGAGGGATGGCGGTGCCGCCTTGGTCCTCTCGCCCCTCCCTTGCTGGCGTCGAGCAAGAAGGCAAAGGGGACGGGCGGAGGTCGGCGGCTAGGGCAAAACCCTAGCTGTGCGACCTGGCCAGTCGGCCTAGGCCACCCAGGCCTGACCCGAACCGGCCCAGGTCCATGTTGGGTGTGCCTGGCTCGGGCCAGGTGGCTGGACCGACCCAAACTGGACTGGGCCGACCCAATTCAACTGGGCCATCCCCTAAAAGCTGGCCTTTAACCCCCTTTTTTAAATATTAACCCATTTAACCCTAACCCAAAACTCCTTGTATTCCCAAGTTTAAAAAATAGGAAATTAACCTGTTAATTGAGATTATGTTTTAAAAACTAAAATTTCAATTAACAAGTTATTTTAATATGTTTTGTCTTAAAATTGTTTTAAGACTAATATTTATTAACAAGTTTTTATTATCAAGAGATTAATTGAAGCATTATTTTTAAAAGTTGTTTTAAAATTAATGTTCAAATGACAAATTGAAAGAGTAAGATATTAATTGAAGTATTATTTTGAAATTGTTTTAAAACTAATGTTAAATTAAATCTTGTTTTACTTGAGGTTTAAATTAAAGATAATGATCTTTATAAGAATTAACAATTGTTGTTATTTCACTATTTATTGATCTAATTGTTAGATTAATAAATTATGATCTTTTTCATAATTTAAATATTAGTCTAAATGTTAGATTAATATTAATTCTTTATCAAGGGTTGTTAAAGAAGTACTTCTGCCTCAAGGACCATTAACAAGAGCTATAATGGCATTTGTTAAGTGATTATTAATATCTTGATGATTTTCTTAACAATGGGTTGTTAAGAGAAATTTTAAATTTAGGGATATCTTAACAAGAGTGGTTAAGACAATTTCAATTAGTCTAAATTGTTAGACTAATTTTAATTTTAGAAATGTTCTAACTAATATTTCTTAATGATTGTTATTCAGAAATATTATTTAATAAAGGGGTTATTAACAAAGAGTTGTTAAGAAATTAATATTAGATTTATAAATTCCTTTGTAAGAGTTATCAGGGATTTATAATTTTAGATTGGTTCACATTAATAATTATTGTTAGTGTGATTTAAAATTAATCTAAGTGTTAGATTAATTAATTTAGAATTGTTCTAAATTCTGCATATAATATTTTAGAATTTGAATTTTAGCTTTGTTTACACATGTTGATGTGTTTGATATTTTAAATTAGATTTAAATGCATAATAGAAAATAAGATTTTGGAAAATTCAAATTATCTAATTTTGGTTGGTACGAGGCTTTAATAAAATCAAACTTATTATATTTTAAAATTTTAGCCTTCATGTGATGTGTTTTATCATGTGCAGATGGTTAAAATTTGTGGTGGTCGTGGACTTACACTTAATTTATTTCATATCATCTGATGGTATGTGATTTGTGTGGATTATCTTGGAATGTGTTATATGGGTTAATTAATTGTTAATTAATGAGGCTTGCATGCCTGCCTCTCTCTCTCTCTCTCACTCCATTGAAATTCTATCTCCCTCCATTATGGTAGTTAGCCATAAGGCTTTCTCTTATAATTAATTTGTACTTGAAAATTCTTTCAAATTTCATTTTATATTGTAATTGATCATGCCGGCTGAGGAGAGGCGAGGATGATCCTCAAGTGCAACTAAGAAGGTGAATGGAGATGAGATAACCAATGCCTGTATGTTTGCATGTTTTGTTTATATAATTGTTATATTGTTGTGGTGATTAATTTTTTGGCTCCAATTAATCATCGTGCTGTCCATGACCACATAATATACATGTGATGAGGCAGAATCCGATTCGGCCCATTAAAGCAAGCTCAAACCCCGTTCAGCCCAACAGCAGCAGTATCAGGCCCTCCGGGAGCCTTCGGCCCATCAGCGGCCCAGCGGCCTTCGGCCCATAAGCGGCACCGTCGGTCCCGGCCCAACAGGCTTCAGCCCGTCAGCGGCCCACCAGCCTACGGCCCGGGAGCAGCGCGGCAGCCCAGGGCCCAACATGCTTCGGCCCATCAGCGGCCCAACCCCCTTCGGCCCGGTAGCCGAGTCAGGCCCACTCCGGTGGCGGATCAGGCGCTATGGCGGTTTATCAGTAAGCCCGCATTTAGTCCTATATCGGCTGCCACCGTTAACCATCCTCTATCCTTTGCTATAAATACACGGCTATTTATTGCCCAAAGGATGCTTCCTCAAGCCTCCGAGACCCTTAAGGACTACAGTCCGAAAAGCATTAAAGCTACTCTCTTTGCCTTCTGAATCGAATCTTCTTCAGGAGCTAACTTGACCGTCGGAGGGGGTTCCCCAGGGCTGAAGCCCGGGACTCCTGCTGACTGGTTTTCTTCTTCTTTCCCTCCTGCAGGAGCTCGGTTCGAATCATCGCCAACCTTTCTGAGTCGGTCTCGGCCGCCGACCTGGGACTCCTCTCCCTGGTCTCGACACCGTGCGCCGGCTGCTCTTGCAACAGGGGATCCTCGGCCTCGTGTCGCCCCTTCGTCCGCCGAAGGGGCCTCGGCCCCGACTTCCCGGAGCGAGCCAACCTTCGGACCTTCGGCATCGCCTCTGCGTCCTCCGTCTTCCGGATCCCCGTCGGGCCCCTGAACACCGATCCGACCCAGCACCGGATCCCTTTCTTCGGATTCCGGCTTCGGAATCCGGTCGTGATAGCTTCGGCTACATCACGTGGCGCCGTTTGTGGGAAACCAACAAAACAAGTCATGTCTCAGCGACCTGTGAACCGACGATCCGGTCAAAGCGAAACAGAGGAACGGGAGGCCCCGGCGCAGTTACCACTCTCCGAAGGCACCCCATCCGCCCCTTTGAGCGCGGCATGGCTAGTCACGCCAGGGTCTACAGCTGAAGACAACCGGATAAAGGAACTTCAGCAACAGATGACCACACTAACTATCACTGTCACATCTTTGGCAAACATGGTATCCGCCATGGCGCAGTACATGGGGGTATTGAGCCAACTCCTCCATCAGGCACCTCCCTTTCGCCCTGTACAGAACGAGGAGCCTCGGCCAGCGTCTTCGCAAGTCTTCGTCGACGAGGCCGTTTCGGTGAACGACGAGCCCTTAGCACCGCCTGCCCCTCGGGTAGCTCACCCACCGCTTGTAAATCAGGAACCTCCACGTAGGCGATATCGGAAGGAGCGGGACCGAGGCAAGCAACAGAGTCCGCAGCCGCGGCACCTACCGCTACCTGCTTCCCCTTCCCAAATGCTTACGGAGGTAAAGCATATGCTCCGGCGGCCTCAACGCATAAAATCTGATCCTCGCCGAAGGGACCCTAGCAGATATTGCGAATACCATCAGGAGACTGGCCACATGACTGATGAATGTCGGCAACTTCGGGAGGAGATAGATCGCCTCGTCAGAGCAGGCCAACTACCGCTGTACCAGTAAGAACAGCCTCGACCGAGGCGCGACCGGAGAACCTCGGAGCAACGAGGCAACAACCGAAGAGATCCCCTTTCCTTTTTAAGGCTATGCCTTTAAGATGACTGAAGTATTTGTAAACGGGAGCAACCGAGGGGCCCGCGGATTAGGGACCCCTTCGGACACGCATCCCCCTTGTCTAAAATACGGGGTATCTTCGGCACTTCATGTAAATTAACCTGGAATTTAGCCAGGAGACATAAGGAAAGTCTGTTCTTTGAAAAGTGTCTCAGCAATAATTCGCAAAGGTCCGCGGCAACCTGATTCGGAGTGGCTCCGGCCATGCGTACCGAATCAGAGCGGCACGGATTTCTCAGCAAAGGTCCGCGGCAACCTGATTTGGAGTGGCTCCGGCCATGCGTACCGAATCAGAGCGGCACGGATTTCTCAGCAAAGGTCCGCGGCAACCTGATTCGGAGTGGCTCCGGCCATGCGTACCGAATCAGAGCGGCACGGATTTCTAAGCAAAGGTCCGCGGCAACCTGATTCGGCGTACCGAATCAGAGCGGCACGGATTTCTCAGCAAAAGTCCGCGGCAACCTGATTCGGAGTGGCTCCGGCCACGGGTACCGAATCAGAGCGGCATGGTATTCTCCAAAAGTCCGCGAGTCCTTCGATCCGACGAATGGCTTCGGCCATGTAATCCGGATCAGGACGCGGCATGGTTTTCTCTAAGTCCGTGTAAACCGTACCGGGAGTGGCTTCGGCCATGCAAACCGTATCGGGAGCGGCATGGTATTTTCTCTAAGTCCGTGTAAACCGTACCGGGAGTGGCTTCGGCCATGCAAACCGTATCGGGAGCGGCATGGTATTCTCAAAGTCCGCGAGTCCTTCGATCTGACGAATGGCTTCGGCCATGTAATCCGGATCAGGACGCGGCATGGTTTTCTCTAAGTCCGTGTAAACCGTACCGGGAGTGGCTTCGGCCATGCAAACCGTATCGGGAGCGGCATAGTATTCTCAAAGTCCGCGAGTCCTTCGATCAGACGAATGGCTTCGGCCATGTAATCCGGATCAGGACGCGGCATGGTTTTCTCTAAGTCCGTGTAAACCGTACCGGGAGTGGCTACGGCCATGCAAACCGTATCGGGAGCGGCATGGTATTCTCCAAAAGTCCGTGATCCCTTCGATCCGATGAATGGCTTCGGCCATGTAATCCGGTTCAGGACGCGGCATGGTTTTCTCTAAGTCCGTGTAAACCGTACCGGGAGTGGCTTCGGCCATGCAAACCGTATCGGGAGCGGCATGTTATTCTTTGAGTCTACATAAGGCGAAGCAGGAGGGGCTTCGGCCACACGAACCGCATCTAGGGCGGCGGGATACCCCTTCGGACATTATGAGCCACCTTAGCGAAGGCCCTGGCCGTATCTACTGGCGATATTCTATCAACGCCCTATCCGAACCTACATCGGGTCTCGGCTTTGCGAACTATAGCGAACGACAGCAAGGTCTCGGATTTCTGAAAGGCCAAATCCAATCAAGTCATGCAGAAGACAATTGAGGTAAAACTCAGAAATAATTCCTATATTCACAGAAGGGGAAGTACAAAATCGGCCATCCGCCTGGCCGAAGGCTTACAAGAAAAGGAAAACAAAAACCGAGGGGAGCCCTCGTATCAGCCCTCGACGACCCCTTCCTCCTCCGCTTCGACGGCGTTTCGGCTAGGAGAGGGAGAGGGGGAGTCAACGATCTGCACAGCTTCGGGCGGGGCAACCTCCTCAGGGGCCTCCCCGGCGGGCACGGCTTCATCGTCTGGAACTGGGGGCGAGGCCCTCTCGGCCATAAGATCCTTCCACCAGGATAGGAGCTCCCTGGCTTCCTCGCCCATCGGCAGGGCAACCCCGGTTAAATCGACGCTCGGGCAGGCCCTCTGGGCGACAACCAGCCCGAGGTCGAAGACCGAAGAAGACGCCAGCAGTTGAGCTTGGAGGATCTCTTCGGCGTAGTCCGGGCCGGCCTTGTAATCGGCTACGGCCGAGTCCGCCACCTCCTCCAACTCCTGCTTCAGAGCCGATACCTCCTCGGCATGGCGCCGCTTCTCCGAAGCCCGCCGGGAGTCCTTGTCTTGGATCTGGGCCTTGAGGGCCCGGATCTCAGACTGAGCCGCAGCGAGCTCACCCTCGGCCTTCTCCTTCTCCCGCTCGGCCTTCACCTTGGCCTCGGCGGAAGCACGGGCCTCTGCTGCCCTCTCCTCCAGCTGCGCCCACGTCCGGGCGCTCGCGGTTACGAGCCCATCGATCATGGGCTCGATACGGGGCACCACCGAGGGACCCTCACCTGAACCGGCCAACTCCCCCTCGGCCTCCAGGAGCTTGAGTCGGAGCAGCTACTGATGGTGCATCAGGACGCTACCCGTCACCGCAGCCTGCGGACCGAAAGCAGACAAGGATCAGAGAAGATCAATCAAACAACAACTAAGGAGAGCTAAGTCGAAGCACTTTCAAACTTCTTACCTGGACCGCCAACCGAGCGCTCATCGCCGCCAGGTCGGTGACCGAATGGTCCTTCAGCTCTTCGAAAGCCGAAGGGAGAGTGAGGCTGCGGAGCAGACGGAGGCACGTCTGCGAGTCCTCTATACTCTCGTCCTTGTAAACCCCCGGTTCGGGGTGCCACCACTCGCGTTGCGCCCGGGGCGCCTGCGACCCGACGCCTTCGTTGTCGGCCCCTGCCAATACGGCCGGAGGGGAGTCGCCCCTCGGCGCCTCGGGAGATGCCAGCCTTGCGGCCCTTCGGGCCCAGGCACTTCTCCTGATCAGCGGAGCCGGCTCCGCCTCTTCGGCCTCTTCCGCCCGGGGGCGCTTCAACGGCCGGCCGCCCCTTCGAGCGGCGAACTTTGTCTTTTGCTCCCTCTCGAGAGCGGCGGCGGCAGCACGGCCCTCGGCGGAGGCCGCAGTCCTTGGGACCCCGCCTCGGGTCCTCGGAGCTCCAGCGCCTCGGCCGGACCCGCCTGCCGCCTGCGGAGCTGGTGCCCGACCTGGACCGCGCCGGTCAGATATCCGGGCAAGGAGGGCGTCGAGCTCGGCCATTGCTGCAAGCAAGAAGAACATGTTAGAAACAAAACAGCGACCAAGTACAAATTCAAAGCCGACTTACCCTCGGCCGAAACTTCATCAGCCTCCTCAGCCGGAGGAGCTTCGGCCGGAGGAGCGGCAGCCCTTCCTCCGCGGCCCCGCGGAGTCTCCCCGGGAGGAAGGTAGGGAAAGGCTCGCTCTGGATCGGACCGGGGGTCCGGCCATACCCCGGCGTTCACCAGCCGCTCTGACGCGCTGAGGAGCCCCCAGATGTCGTACGGGGCCATGACCTGGATATGGCCCACGAGGGTGCTCTGTACGGGCGTCAGAGCAGGAGGGTGCGAGAGGCCTGCGGCCAGCGGCGCCCATTCAGTAGGAAAGGGCCACACGCCCTTCTCGTTCTCCGGCAGAGAGATGAAGATGAACTTCCTCTTCCAGCCATGGATGGACGAGGGCTTCCCGGAGAATATGCTTCGGCCGACCCGGGGGACGAAGCAGTACCACTCGGATTTCCCCTGCCTTTGGATTTTGAAGAGGTAGCGGAAGACGTTGATGGAAGGAGCGATCCGTATACGGGCGAAAACGCTCAGGAAACCGTATACGGTGCGCCAAGAGTTAGGAAAGAGCTGAGACAGGGCCATCCCGTAGAAGCTGAGAAGGTTGATGACAAAGGTGGGAAGAGGAAGACGGAAGCCCGCCTGGAAACTATCAACGTAGATAGAGAAGGAACCCGGGCGGAGAGTGTTGGCCCTGGTGGCGGAGCCAGGCCGATGGGGGGTCGTCCAGGAAGGAAGCTGGAAGTAAGAAACAAGGTTCCTCACCTCTACGTCCGAAAGAGCGCAGGATGATTCCGAGGCGGTGTCGGGACGACGGCGTCCCGAGGTGGAAGCCCGGCCTGGGTTCCGGACCTCCTCGGTAGCCTCGGCCCCGGAAGCCTCGGCCCTAGAGACCTCGACCTCGGAAGCCTCAGACCCCTCAGACCCGGAGACCTCAGGCTCTTCAGACATCGCAGAAGCAAGGGAATCCAAGGTGAGGGGATCTGACAGAGAAGATTTCGGAGAGTGGGAAGGAGTATACTCCTCGTCCGAAGGAGTAATCTCACTGGAAGAAGGACTCCGGACCATAAGGCCGCGAAGGGGAGAAAGAAGGCCAAGTCTTACTCGCAGGAAGGGGGAGGAAGTCTCTCCTGAACCGAGCGCAGCTTCTCAAGCCACCCAGCTCCACCAGCGATGCGCTCTGAGGAATGGAGATCCTCCCACGGTGGCCGGCGAGTTTGGACGAAGCCTTCAGAGAGCTATCCTTTCGCTGGAGAGGAGGGAGAGCTCGGGTGATCGCAGGGGAAACGCAAGCGCAGCAGCAGGAAGAAGAACAGTGCCCTGCTGAGGGCTTGTATTTATAAGCCCCATCCGAAGCGCCTCCCGCCGAAGCCAACGGCCGAGATCATCCCTCTCGTCCCCTCGCTCCTCTCGGATGCCCGCCACGTGCTCCGTCCTTCGGCAATGATGACGGGCCGGCTCCGGGACTTGAAGCAGAGCGATCAACGGCCGAGGGCGCTCCGACCCTTCGGCTGATCACCCGGATGCCCGCCACGTGTCCCGATCCGCGTGCCGAAGAAGGGAGCGCCGGCAATCCGAGTGGTGCCTCGGGCAGAGAGCCGAGGCGATCCGCGACCTGCGGGCGGTCAGGATCCTTTTGTGTTTTTGACGGAGCGGCCGGATGCGCGACGCGTGTCCCGTGCTTCCTCGCGAGGCGACGCCCATCCCGTCCATTTAATGAAGCCTGACGCGAGTCAGAGGGCTCAGCCCTTCGGCTTCTAAGCTTTGAGCCTTCGTCGCCACTCCGAACAAAGACGAAGCAACCGCATAGCCCTCGGCCGACCGAGGGCACCCTCTTCTCAAAGAAAAAGAACAGAGCTTCGGGTATGACACCTGTTACGCTATTCTCCTACTAGCTTCGGGCTATACTCTCGCCATCTCAGAACTGAGGAAGACAAGAGTGGGGGGCTATGTGATGAGGCAGAATCCGATTCGGCCCATTAAAGCAAGCCCAAACCCCGTTCAGCCCAACAACAGCAATATCAGGCCCTCCGGGAGCCTTCGGCCCATCAGCGGCCCAATGGCCTTCGGCCCATAAGCGGCACCGTCGCTCCCGGCCCAACAGGCTTCAGCCCGTTAGCGGCCCACCAGCCTACGGCCCGGGAGCAGCGCGGCAGCCCAGGGCCCAACAGGCTTCGGCCCATCAGCGGCCCAACCCCCTTCGGCCCGGTAGCCGAGTCCGGCCCACTCCGGTGGCGGATCAGGCGCTATGGCGGTTTATCAGTAAGCCCGCATTTAGTCCTATATCGGCTGCCACCGTTAACCATCCTCTATCCTTTGCTATAAATACACGGCTATTTATTGCCCAAAGGATGCTTCCTCAAGCCTCCGAGACCCTTAAGGACTACAGTCCGAGAAGCATTAAAGCTACTCTCTTTGCCTTTTGAATCGAATCTTCTTCAGGAGCTAACTTGACCGTCGGAGGGGGTTCCCCAGGGCTGAAGCCCGGGACTCCTGCTGACTGGTTTTCTTCTTCTTTCCCTCCTGCAGGAGCTCGGTTCGAATCATCGCCGACCTTCCTGAGTCGGTCTCGGCCGCCAACCTCGGACTCCTCTCCCTGGTCTCGACGCCGTGCGCCGGCTGCTCTTGCAACAGGGGATCCTCGGCCTCGTGCCGCCCCTTCGTCCGCCGAAGGGGCCTCGGCCCCGACTTCCCGGAGCGAGCCAGCCTTCGGACCTTCGGCATCGCCTCTGCGTCCTCCGTCTTCCGGATCCCCGTCGGGCCCCTGAACACCGATCTGACCCAGCACCGGATCCCTTTCTTCGGATTCCGGCTTCGGAATCCGGTCGTGATAGCTTCGGCTACATCAACATGTATGGTTGATACATGCTTTTTAGTTTTTTATTATGAATCGATTGCTAATATCTAGGTATAGTTAAATATATACGATATATTTATAAATTATCACCTAGGATGATACTAACATAAAATAAGCAAAACCTTCAATATAAAGTCTAAGTCGGAGCGCGAGTCATTGAGAATGCACCGCATGGCTCTCCATCAATATAGTTTTTAGAACTTGATTCAATGATGGCAATTTCTATGTGTTTACCCGAGATCTGTTACCATATGATGAAAGTACTATTAACTATGGCATCATGATGCCTTGAGATCGGAATAGAGGAACGGTGTAAGTATCCTGGCGTTTACCCGAGAGCTACATTCTTACTCTATACTGTCGTGTATTGATGGTAAAGCGTAGACCAGGGATAATGGTCTACTGTATTTACCTGAGACCATTAAAGATCTGGGAGCCAAAATAAGATCGGATATTGCAAGGAGTTGCAATTACCATGAGATGGTTGGTCTAAGATAATGGTATGATACAATGTGTTTAGCTGAGGTCATAGTATGATTCTTGGAGATTTTGATCCTCACTAGGAGACCGTCGGAGTCTTCCGTTCTGTATACCTGAAGGTTATACAATTTGTCGAAAAATAGTGGGAAATAATTTAAGATAAAAGACTATAATTGAATTATAAGAACTATCTACTGAAATCACGTTATTTCTTCTGTTCACTAAAATGTCATCTATTAATTTGAGTTTTGGCATATTGGATGCCAATACTTCTCAGATTCAGATTGACTAGAAAACTCTGAAAAATATCTTCAGGGTCAGGTGAAAGTCATTATCCTAATCAAATATTATGAATCTCTTACTTGGATAGACCAAGAAGAAGAGGTATTCATGGTGTGCCTTTGAGAAAGGCAAGAGGTAAGATCTTAAACGATCGAACCTACACCTGAGAAGGATATAGGAAAGTCAGCTGAAAGAGAGAAACAACAGTTCTCCCACTGCAACTAATATAAGGATATTGATAGAGGTAAAATGAATATGAAATTTAAAAGAAGTCTCATATATTCTTATTATCAACTTTTGCATGTCTACTAGAGAATTAACGTATCCAATATGAGATATTGAAAATGATTTTCAGATCTACAATGATATTCAGATTTAGACAAGTAAAAGGAAATTGAGAAAATATAAGTGTTGAGTTAGACTCAACAATTGTTCAACATATGCATAACTTACTGTCAGACAGTAAATCTTTGTGTATCTATAGAGTCTAATATAAAACTGAATAATTATTATTTAGTTCCATAAGATATCAAGAATTATAAAAGTGAATAACATTGACTGAGAAGGAACAATAGTTGTTCTATAACATTTTAAAATCAATCAATGCACTTGTACACCAAGTTGTACAATAAGAAATTATTGGAGCTAATACATATTGATGTAAATAACCTAATATCTTCTTAAGGCTAAAGATAATAACTTCTATTGACTTACCTTATTAGTTTACTCTTAGAATAATTCGACTGTATGTACTTGCTGAAGTACAAGTCGAATGCATCTGAGAGATTAAGGTATAAGATCAAAATGAAGTATTAGAACTCTTTGATTTAATTAAAGAAATTAATACTTAAGTATAGGATTTATACAATCATTAAAAGGATAAGTGTATCCTCACTCGATTGATCCTCATTGTGCATCATAGTATTATGATAAAATAAGGAATTGCACCTTATTAAGATATGGTGTAATACATAATAAGATTTACCTAATTCTTATATCTTTTTAAACAAGAGTATGGACGTTAGATATCCAAACTTTATAGATAGTTCCAAATAAATCAGTGTGTGTCCATATAAGATATGGAAACCAAATAATTCATATGAGATATGAATTATAAACAAACCTGATTTTAAAGTCAAGTTATACCCTAGTGAGGTGTCCAAAGATTTTGGATATTACTTTTATTGGCCAGGCGACAATGGAATAATTATCGTCTTGAAAGCTGTTTTCTAGAAAGAGGAACATGTCTTTAGAGAAGACAGTAGGAGATGATAAAACTAGAAGATGTTCTAGACTCATAAATTAACATAAGATTATTAGATAATCTTTAGTTGTTTGGAACCACTCATAACACACATTAGAGAATTTGATAGATTTTTTTTGAGATTCTCTCAGTACTAGAAGGATATGTTTGACATATCAGATTTAATAAAATGAGAGGAGATCAAAGATATAGATTATGATCTAAAATCTATGATGATACTCTCAGTCATTACAACTTTGAGATTGGTAAGAAGTTAAGAATTCTAAGCCATAGTCCATAACTACTATTGAGTTCAGAACTTGATAGTATTGCTAGAGAGTATTGTATCTAAAACAAGCAAATCTTCATAATGAAGATTAACATAAATAGACTACTTAAAACTTATATGGTAAATTGAAGGAAATAGTATCAAAATGTAGACTTAGATAAGTTTTTCTCAGCGGTTACCATTAATAAGTTTACTAGAATTCTACTTGCCAATACTGCCTATCATAATGATGAGATAATGGCAGTTGGATATGAAAAGCGTTCGCTCAATGTGATTGAGGAAAAGATGTATTTGATATACTTTCAAAGCTTTTAGAATATCTAGGAAGCAAGTTATGATTTCAAAAATCTATTTGAATCAAACTAAGGATTCTCAAAGTTGTAATAAGAGTTTTTGACTTAATAGTTACTATCAGTAAAAGTTGAGAGTAACATTAGGAAGTTACTATCAGTAAAAGTATTATTAACTATGTTTTCCTCCATAATAGGTTTGGTTATAACATCCCATGTATCGGAAATACGAATCTATTAAGATAGATCAATAAGGATGTTACATTGACCTGCATATCAAAATGTTTGACATAAATTCCATAATAAAGTCTCAATTATTGACATATAAAATTTATTTCTTTAAGGAAAAGTTTTTTAAAGGATACAAGGAAACCTTGATAGAAAGAGTGAAACACATCACTAAGTACCTGAGAAGTGCTAAGGATGCACTCCTGTATATGGAGAGAATGATTTGAAACTATGAGGTCACACAAACTCAAATTTCAATTCAGATCATGGGTTTAACCTTTTAATAAGAAAGTAGTGGATTGGAAAGGTTCCAATTCAGAACTCGATATTTAGATGACGACATAAATAAGTGACACTGTTATTGGAACAATATGGATGAAAGAGTTCATCCCTGAACTAGATGTAGTTTTAAAATGTCTCTGATAACGTCCTGTTGTTGTAGGACAACAGTGGGAGCGATCAATTTTGTAGTTAAGCTATGGTCTCTTCAAAAGTTGCAGAACATTCTGAGGCTCTTTCACACGTTCAGAGACAAAGGATTAAGAGGAAATAACGTAATGGAAAATATTCCATCTATAGATAATTTAACAGATCTTTGACCAAGTCTTAATCACAGACTTTATATAAGCATCACCTAGATTTGATGGAGATCAAATGTGAAGGTGATTGGCTTGAGTCCAAGTAGGAGATTGATGGATATAGGTGTCCTCTTAGCCAATCATAAGGCACCAATTTCAATCTGGTTCACTAATAAATGACATTAAATTCGTTATGTAGATTGGCATATTTATAATTCCGTATAATGAAGTCCATAAATATGTGCAATATTCATCGGATTATGATGAGATCATAATAATGAGACTGATGACTTATAAACACATATTCTTAATTGTTCCTAGTCGTAGGATGTTTGAGAAAGATATCAAACCTCCAATAAGACTAGTACAGGTTATTCCAACTCATATGATGAGGGTGACTGATCTCGTTAGTTACTTGTGTGGAGACACAATGGCAAACCTGTAGGTGCTCATTGGGGAATGAGTTCACTGAACTGATCCGACATGAATCGTCGAATGGTAATTTCCCTGACTGTCAACCGACTTGATTCATCGTCACAGTTGCGTAGTTGGTCCTTAGATTGAGTCGCCAAAGACACCTTGTCGGTGGAATTCTGGACTTTGACCTTGACAGACGAATCCTTATCCACGGGATCTCCAATAGTCAAGGATCGGGTCCAGCGGAAGACCTTCGAAGGTGATTGTGTGTTCAATAAAGGATTGTTCACTCTCAGGTAACTGGACAGAGAATGCTCTAAAATTGATCCGCAGGAGTCTCTGGCCAGAGCAGACACAATATCAGAGAAAATGTGTTTTTGGATATTGTACAGTGGAGTCTGATTCAAATGAGTTGACTATCTAGGGTTTGACAGTTGACCATACCTTAGGTTAACTCGAGAGCATTGTGCGAACGAAGGATTAGAGCCATGTGGTAACTGTGGACGAACAGGTTCCATGAGTGGGTTGCTGAACCCTATTACGTTCCGGGATCATGCGGTGTTGCTTGGCACCCAACTTGATCGAAAGTCCGACTGAATTTACATGAGATGTTAATTCAATTAAGTAATTAGTTAATATCTAGATATTAATTAATTACAATAAATCAATAACTAGTTATTTGACTTAACGGGTTGAAAATCGGACTGGTTAATGGGCCTAGAGGGTCACACGTAGATAGATTCTCAATCGGTGGTTTTTATGTGAGATTTATATTAAGTCGGGGACTTTTGTGAAAAGTTGCGTCGACTTAATATATACACGTTGTTGAGAAACCCTGGGCCAAGCTCCAAGGGTTTCCCCATGCTAGCCGTCCACCCTTTCTCTCTCTTCCTCCTCTGGACGTCCCGTTCGAGGTGCCGAGACAGTCTTCGTCTCCGCCGCGTATGATTGCCGAAAGTTGGGAATTCCCGTCCGTGGGTTTTTCGGACATCGTTGCGGCGACGGATCTTCAGGAAGCGAGCTGATACGGACGAGGGAGCGAGGATGAACCACCGCGGAGGATCACGTGGATACCGTTGGAGCCGGACGCTTGTGCGGCTTGCGGCATCGCCTCATTGGAATCGAGACGGAAGCGGATTCAAATCCCTGCACGGTAATCTGATTACACCTGATTTTTTAGTTTATGCTTTTTGTTCCGAAACGGATCCGCGGGCATCGGGTGGGAGTTATTTTGATTGCTTCCCCTGCGTTCTTCGTGTCCCACCCAGATCCTAAATTTTTTTACTATTTTTCATCATCTTTATTAGCATCATCTCATCACATCCAATCACATCCATGTCACACGCACACACACACATATCATATGCCTATGATTAGGGGTTTAAAAGACCAAACAAGTCAGTTTTTCTAGCTAAATTACATGTTTGATTTGATTATTAGAATAGATGCTACACTCTACCAATAGCTCTAATATTTTCCTTTTGATTTCTTGGAAGGTTTGAAGAGAAGGATTGAATAAGAAGAGAGGCTCTTCTTCTTCGGCCGGTCGAGGAAGAGGAAACAAAAAACCTCAATTCTCCCAAATCCAAAGTAAGTAGCGGTTAAACTCTCCTTTGAAACCCTCGATTTCTGGCGATCGCACTTCATATCTTATTGTTTGTTTATGTTGACATCAAATATCATTGAGAGCATGATGTATTTTTGAGCACCACAACTTTTTGGCGATCACTGTGGGACTTGTCTTGCCGTTCTTTTTATTTTACTCCTTTTCTTTCATTGGGCGCCCTCGTGTACACCGTTTAGCACCCTTGTGTGCGTTCTTTGTGTCCCTCGGGCATGGTTCATGGTTGTTTTGTTGGATTTCTCCCCACGTTCACCTCGTGCATACCCTTAGTGGTAATATTTTGCCCTCTCCGAATTGCTTCAAAAAATTGTGGTTTGATAAGTATGAATGCTTGATTTGATGATTTGATGTTTGCATGATTAAAACTGCTAGTTTGAACTGTTTTCGCATGCAAATTGATCCCTTTTACACCCTGTTTGTTTGAGAGGGAAGTGCCCCTGTTGATTCTTTTGTCTTACTATTTACGGGCCTTGAATCGTGTTGAGCTCAGACAACGGCTTTCAAAAGACGTCGCCCAGGCCTGACGCCTTTTAGCCTATTTGCCCTGCTGCCTGAGACACTGCTGATAGTAGGTTTATTGTCTTGAATAGCGTCGACACCAGACGACGCCATTCAAGCAAGATTCCTTCCGGCCATCGGTTCTCGGATCTGTGATTTTGTTTAATGTTATGTTCATAATATATTGCATTAGAGGCCATCCCGGCCACAGGACACCATCATCTGGAGTTTACTCCTACTTTTTAGGAACACACTTCTCACCGCTCTCATCTCTCTCTGACTAGGGTTGGTCCCATAGTCAGACTAGAGTGGTTAGTGTCGGGACCTCCGTAATTCCCCAAAAGCAAAGAATTCCTCTTTGCTCATCGGGCTGGTTGTACCTTTGAAGTACCGGGTAGACATTGATATCGTTATAAGTAGATCTATAGAGAATAACAACGCTAAACACATTGAAATTAGGATCCTATCCGTCGAGTGAATTGGTCCATAAAAATCTATTAAAAATTCACAATAAACTCTTAAAACAACATAAGCATCTACTTGTTTGATAATCTATGTGCAAACTTGTTTGAATCTCTAATTAATTAGACACCATGATGCTACGTTCAGGTAGGACCGTCGGCATGGCTGCCTATGAGCAAGATAATCTGTTCAAGTACGAGGGAGATGCTCATGCCCCTTAAAATTATGATCCATCCTATTCTGAAGATGAGGGAGATGCTCATGCCCCTTGCAACCCCAATGAATTCCAAACTGGACACGAGGGAGATGCTTATGCCCCTCAGAACCAATCCAAATATTGGTGATCACGTTCATGTCATTTCCAACCCCACTTTTGAAGAAGCTCAAGATCAAGTTGAGCCTTCATCCACAGATCCTCTTGATTTGGTCACTATTTTGGGAGCTCTCGCTACCCATGTGGATCCTCAACAGCTGACCCCTTTACGTTCACCTGAACCGTACATTCTAGTTCCTCCGGCTCTACATCAAGTTCCTACTCAGGCCATGGAAGGCCTTCGAATTTCTACTCCTTGGCAAATGGGACCTCAGCAAACTAACTCTCGGTACCCAGTCAGGACACATACTCCCACTCCTCAGAATGCCTTCGAGCATGGCAGAAATGCTGCTAGTTCACAACCATACTGCCCTCCTTGCCCTAGCTATTCTAGGAGGCAGGCATTCCAAGCCCCATCGCGTCAAGTAACTGATCCTGTTACTCAAGCCTTGTTCACAAAGATTAACCAAATGGATGAGTAGTTCAAGGATTTTAGGAGGATGATTGATACCAAGGCTGCTCCTGAGATTTATGTACCAACCCTGCTAGTTTTCGACCTCTTACCCTCTGAGATGCCATTTTACAGGAAGTATAATGGCACGGGTAATCCATTTATCCATCTAAAGGAATTCCTGTATGAATCCTGATTCTGGCAGAATGATAAAAGATCATTGGCCTTCTTGTTTAGAAGGTCGCTGGAAGGATTGGCTTTGGAATGGTTTTTCTCACTAGATGCTACTGACATTGAAGACTTTGATACTGTGTCTTGAAAGTTCCTGCAAAGATATAAAGACAGAGTTGCTCCCTCACTGTCCATCACGGACTTAGTGGCCAAGAAAATGAAACCCGATGAGGACTTCGTAGCTTTTGCAGATAGATGGCGAGCTATGGTAGAGATAGTGAAAGATCACCTGCCGGAGTTAGAACAGGTGAAAATGATGATAGCAAATGCCACACCATAATATAAGTTTGTCTTACCTTCGAACAATCTGACCAACATGGCTGATTTATATGAAAGGGCGAGCTGTGCCCAGAATGCCTTCAAGGATTCTACATTCTCTAGAGTGTTTGATCCTCATAGACCCAGCAGGCCTCCGCCTAGGAAGCCTAATGTTCCAAGCTCTTCCACCACGGGTCCGACTACTGAAGGCACTCTATCCTACAAGCAGATTAGCGCAATGAATAACAATCAAGCTCGGTTCATGAGAAGTCAGCCGTCACAGTACAGTAGGCAGAAACCACAGAATTAGCAGGGCTTTAGGCCATGCTCAACAGAGGAAATCGCCAGGTCTTAGTAGAGCATCATACCCACCATTGCTAGAGTCACTCTCTGACATTTTTAACGCTCTCATGACAGCTAATGCTCTGACACTGCTTAAAGAAAGGACCATCTGGCCGCGGAATGCCGACACGTCCCCCTATTGTGTGTTCCACTGTTAGTCTGGACATTATGGATGTTTGTTTCCAATTAAGGGACTATATTCATGATCTAAACGATCAGGGAGGCATTGACTGGGAAGAGATGCATAAGTACATTACCGCTTTGAAGGAAAAGAGACCTCAGCAGCAACAACAACAACAACAACAACAACAACAATAGCAAGTCCAGAGGGAACCTGTTTAGCAAGCGGTGCCTCCACCAAATATGGGAATAGTTCAGAACCCGCTCTCGGAGCATCCGAACCAGATAGCCCCAATCTGTAGACACCGATTTTGGACCCCTTTTGGTCATAAACCCCCGTTACCATTATCCCATCAAACCCATCACTTAATCCAGCCCATTAGTAGCCAAGCCCATTAACCACCACTTGTCTTTCCAACTTTTCGTGGAAGGCCAACTTGGTGGCCTTCTACCTTCCCCAAAAAGGCCAGCCACTCCGCCTTCCACCTTTTCGCGGAAGGCCAACCTAGTGGCCTTCCACGAAAGAAGAAGGCAAGGTGGTTGGCCGTCCACCCTCCTTAACTTCGTCTTCCCACGATCTCCTCCACTCACGACCCTCACCTCCCACTACTCCGACCACACCCCACTCCGGCGACTGCCACGCGCACAACCTCCAACTCTTGACGTTTCCCTATTGGCTCATTGATGATTAACGGAGATTTAGATCATGGATTTCTCCTATTTTCTTCTCCCCTATTTAAACCTTCTTACTTCTCTCGAAGAAGGGGGTTGGTTGGATTTTGGAGGTTGGCAAGTCTGGAGGTTGCAAGCAGTAGGACAGGAGCACCAGGAATCCTTCCTACATGGGCTTGTTCTTCTAACTCTTCCCCTCTTTCTTTTCTATTTACTACATTCCCTTCTTTGCCACATTTCATAGTCCCATTTTACTACAACCCATTCATCTTGTCACCACGGCACACACATACACTTCACTGCATGCATCTTAGGACCAGCTAGCACCCACTCTAACAGAGGTTCCAAACAAAAAACAGGAGGTGGGTGGCCATAGCATATGGTCACCTTTCTCCCCAAACACCCATCCGGTGCGTCCCCTTCCAGTTTTAGTTTATTTAGATATTTGCATGAATAGACTCTACATATCACAGTTCTAATCGGGTTTTCTTTACTTTGCTTTGTCTTCTTCTATTAGGGGGTCTTACTACATTCTGCGTGCGGACAACCAAGCTCTCCCCCTTCGGCCGGCCGAAGGCAGAAAAGAGGAATCCACAACCCCCGCTCCAACAAGACGTGATCAATCCACCCATCCTGCGGAGCACAGGGATCCCAAGGTAATGCTCCTGGCGATCACATATTTTTATTCTTACCCCCATTATCGCCCTAGTTGGGTGACGGACGGAGACCCCCCCCCCCCCCCCCCCCCCCCCCCCCCCCGCGGGGAAGGAGAGCGGGAACACTCCGAGCGTCTACAGCCCTCTGGCAATCACGGTGGGACATCTACTTGCTCGCTGCGCACACGTCAACGAAGGTAAAGGAAAGGGTAAGAGTCTCTACACCTGGACGGCTAGGAATCTGGCCGCCCAATACCCGGACGGCCAGTCACTTGGCCGCCCAGTTAACTGGATTGCCAGCTAGCTGGCCGCCCAGGAACCCGGACGGCCAGCCACTTGGCCACCCAGTCAACTGGATGGCCAAGCACCTAGCCGCCCAGAAGCTCGGACGGCCAACTACCCAGCCGTCCAAATCTTTAGACGGCTGACCTTCCGGCCAGCTTTCTCACTTGTGTGTCTTGCTGTTCTGGTTTACTGCCTTCTTGTCTGTTGAACTTTGGGTTAATTTCAGGATGCTCTTTGTAGGGGGTCTTAAGAAAGAGCCAGCATTACACTGCTAGTTACCACTCCCACAGTGTTTGACATTCCACCTGAGGATTCCTACTTGGGTGTGACTTGTCTTACTCTGTTGGGAACCTCCGTGAGTCTCCGCGAGCCAAGGATTCCCACTTGGCCGCTGAGCAGGTTGTACCTAAACCACCCAATAGGATCCCGAGATTGAGTGAGGAAATTAAGTTTTGCAATACAAAATCTTCTACCTATAGGTGTCATTAAGAGGATTATTTTTTAAAAAAAATTGAAAGATGGCTAATTGAATTTTGGTGAAATAATTTTCTTTGAAAAGAATGGAGGGTCGCTAAAGGGGTTGAACTTGATTTGTTAGAAACCAACACTCTCATAATCACAGTTAATTTTCTAACTGGAACATAAAATCTTCTAGGATTTGTGTTTCATAATGAATCGTGTGTACTTTAATATCGTGTATGATGACATGCACGAGTTTGGTAACAACGTCACACACAATCCTTTGTTTGAGATTAAAGAAGAACCACAACAGGCATTTATAGGCATGCTCCAGACACCTAGGGAGGAGCTTAGAAGAAGGGAATCTGATGAATCTTCCACCTCCCAAGGGGAAGATGATCCTATAGTTTCAAATTGGACATTCCAAAATTCGGTGGAAGACCCAGAACTTATTGCCGTGTTATCACGGTACACTCCTGATCAACTTATTCAGTTGGTCTCCCACAGCAAAACTCAGGAAACCACTCCTAGGAAAACTCAATTCCAAGGGTCTTCTAGCCGACCTCAGGCCAATCAGGCAATTCCAATCCCAATAACCTCCTCTAACTTCATCAATCAGGCCACACCTCCCAAACAAGAGGAATTCATCTACAAGAATGAGGTCGAAACTTACGTATGCCAGCTCATGGCTGAAAGTCTTACCCTGAGGCAACCTCATTCACTCTCGAGCTATTGCAAGCACTCTTCAGCCTAGTTCCCACCAGGATTCAAAGTACCCAAGTATAGGAAATACGATGGAACCACCGACCCGCACCATCATCTGTCGGGTTTCCTCATGGACTCCCACCAATAGCTCTATGATAGAGTCATCCTTGTCCACCTCTTTCAGAAGTCTCTAGAAGGAGAGGCTTTAAAATGGTTTTCAGCTTTACCTACTACAGACCTAATCAATTTTGATATGGTCTCGGAAAGGTTTGTTACCCATTTCAACCACATGACAGCCTTACCCCCCACCTTATTTGATCTTGTAATGGAAAAAATGAAGCATGACGAGGACTTCACTCACTTTGCTAATAGGTGGAGTGCCATGGCCTCTAGAGCAGAAGTTACCATCCCTGAAGCCCAAGTAGTCACTATGCTCGTTAATAATGCCACTCCTCAGCTTCGAGCTATCCTCATGCCTAGCGAATTTCAAATGTTCGCCCAACTATATAATCGAGCTCGGGTGATTCAGTCATAGATCCGAGACTCCACTCTGCCTTCATTCTTCGATAACAGGAATAGTAACAAGAAAGCCACACCGACTCCCACCACAAAAGGAGTCACCATCAATGAGAAAGTAAGCACCTTAGGACAATCAACCAGGCTTCCCAATTCTCAACCCAGGTCTGATGCTCAGTCCAATAAGAAGCAATACTCAGTTGTTCCTCCCCCGACTAATTATAGTCGTCCCATGGCCAAACGCACATCATACCCACCTTTACCAGAATCGCTAGCAGACATCTTTTATGCCCTGCTAGCTTGCAATGCTATCCAAATCCCACCACAACGTGAAGGTGTTCTGCGCAGCATGGACACGTCCAAGTACTATCCATATCATAGGATTCCAGGACACACAATTAACAATTGCTTCACCTTCAGGGATTGGGTATATGATCTGAATGATGAAGGCATGATTAATTGAGAAGACATGAAAAAGGCAATTGAGACTTTAAGAGCTAAGAAGGAACTAGGAATTGTGAAGGACCCATTACCCTCTCATCAAATTGTTCAAGACCCGTCTAATTCCCAAGGAAAGGTCAAAACCTTGATCAAAGATTTAGAGCCTAGAATAGTTCATAGAAAGCAGTATTGGGAATATGAAGGATCGGGGATACAACACCAAGTTCTTATTCAGCAAAATGAGACCGAAGAGACTACCCCAAAAGTTTCTACAATCTTTCAAGATAAACCTTTGGTCTTGATTTAGCCTAAGGAACAATCAATCATCACCAAGCCGGTCACTCTTGTCCAGGTACCTTCAATCATAGCTGACAAAACTCCACTGTCTGTCCTATGTCCTACCTCAAAGTTAGGTCTGGTGACCCAGTTCAATCCCCTGAAAGCAAATTCAGCAGCAGATCCAAGTCCAATAAGTGTTACACTCAGAAACCGCATCATTCCTCCAAGTCAACCCTCAGATTCTCAAGAAAGTCCAATCCCAACTGGAGGGATTACTCAATCTAAATATGACATCCTCCAACATCTGGGAAAGATTCATGCCAAAATTTTAGTTCTCGAATTGATCCGAAGATCTTCCACACATAGAGAGACATTGTTCAATTTCCTACAACAAATTACGGTTAATGAGGATCTTCCTATTGGAGGAATCACGAATGCCATTCTCTCAGTCACTCAGGCACCCATGATATCATTCTCGAATAATGATCTAGCTCCCCCCGAGTGCCGATCTCTTCTCTTGTGCCTAACTGCCTCCCTTCATGTCCACTCAGTGGACTCTATCCTATTAGATACTGGGGCCTCAATCAATGTTTGTCCACTCAAAACTCTCAAGAAGATAGGAATCGATCTAGAGAAGATTGAGTCCACCTCCATGATGGTCTCGGCCTATGAAACTCTCAAAGGTCAGCTGATGGTAAAATCTTCCTCCAATTGGAGCTTGGCCCAGTAGCCATGATTTCGGAGTTCTACATCTTGGATGTCAAGCCCATATACAATGCTATTCTAGGGAGACCTTGGATGGATCAAACTTTGGGGGTCCCATCCACCAATCATCAGTGTTATAAGTTCCCGTATAACGGGAAAATTGTGAAGGTCTAAAGCACCCCCTATATCGAATCACTGGACTCGGTATCAGTAGAGCATATTCCATCCATGATAACCTCTAGAAAAGGTAAAGAACCCGTCCTTTTGTCAGTCAGCACTCACTTCAGGCCTCGGCCTAGCATTGGTTGGCAGCTCATGGTTAAGATGGGATACAACTCAGCCTCTGGATTGGGCAAGGAGGGACAAGGAATCCTGGAACCTATTTCGGAAAATCCTATCATTGGAGGATTCGGATTGGGATATTCCCTAGATAAACCAGTTGAGAGAACAGAAAAGCGGTCTCTTATGGACCATTTTGTGAAGAAAAACCAGGAGTTACTCAGGATAGAGGATGAGTTGAAAGAAGAGAATGAGGAGATTCAAGAAGAAGGAGAAGAAGATTTTGGCACAAGGTTATTATTTAATGAGCCAATCATCCTATAGGAAGGGGTATTTCTAGTCAAGGACGAACCGGCACCTGCTGCGTTCATCCCCTTCTTATTCCACCCACCTTCCTTCCGTATGCTCCTAGCACCAGTCAAAGCACATTCTCCTGAATGTTTCATGTTCGAAGCGTACAATTACCAAAAAAAAAGTCCAATTCTTATACTAGAGGATGCGAGGTCACTTTTGAGGAGCCTACATGGTGGGGAAGCCCCACCGTCACTGAATCCTTATCCCAAGGATCCACCCTTGTCCCATCCGGGACAAACCTGACTCATTCTCCGGATCATGTACATATTAGCTTAGGAATTAGGATAGCTTCCTCCTTATCTAGGAATTGTAGGGTTAAGCAGGTTCCATCTTTCTTAGTTCAGGAGTTAGTGAATAGGTGTAAAATTTTGAACAGAGTTAATGAATTTCTTCAGATAGGGGTCATCTCTAAGCCGATGGAGCTTTTGAAGGTTAAATCTTGCAATGATGGCCTAGGAGTGTTTGAGCTTAGTGAAGGTGAAGAGGACAATGACTTGGCCGAACCATTCATGAGTGGGATGAGACAGTTTGATAAGCCTTCGTCTGCTGTCGACAAACTCACCAAAGAAGTCAACTTCGGAACTGAGGAGGATCCAAAGACAGTGCTAATCAGTGCTAAATTGAGTCAAGAAGAAGAGAGGTCCATAACAACCGTACTTCAAGAGTATCCTGATGGGTTTGCTTGGTCATATGAGAATATGCCTGGATTGAACACAAAACTTCTAGAACACCGGCTAGTCCTCAAGTCTGACGCAAAATCAATGAAGAAAAAATTGAGACGGTTTCAACCTGAATTAGCATTAAAGGTAAAAGAAGAGGTTGACAAATTACACAAGGTCAAGTTCATTCGGGTTGTACTCTATCCTAAGTGGGTAGCTAATATTGTCCCTGTGGCAAAGAAAGATGGGAAGGTTAGGGTTTGCATAGACTTCCGTAACCTCAATCAAGCTTGTCCAAAGGATGATTTCCCACTTCCTCATGTAGACCTGCTGGTCGATAACACTGCTGGATACGAAATGTTGTTCTTCATGGATGGTTTTTCATGATACAATCAAATCCGACTAACTAAAGAAGATCAAGAGAAGGCATCTTTCATAACCCCGTGGGGAACCTATTGCTACATGGTCATGCCATTTGGGCTTAAGAACGCTGGAGCCACTTACCAAAGAGCAATGATGGCAATCTTCCATGACATGAGTCATATTGACATGGAGGTTTATGTAGATGACATCCTGGTGAAGTCCAAGACAAGAAAGGAGCATGCCCAAACCCTTAGAGTTGTAATGCAGAGGTCAAGGGAACACCAACTAAAAATGAATTTGAAGAAGTGTGTATTTGGTGTCTCCTCAGGAAAATTGCTAGGGTTCATGGTAAGCCGGCATGGGATTGAGGTAGACCTGGAGAAGGTAAAGGCGATAATAGAAATACTTCCTCCTAAAAATGTCAGGGACGTAAGGGGATTCATTGGCCGTCTACAGTTCATTAGACAGTTCATATCTCAACATTCTTTAAGATGTAAACCCTTTTATGATTTATTGAAAGGAGGAGCAAAATTTGATTGGAGCGATAAGTGTCAAAAAGCCTTCAATGACTTGAAGAGTTACCTCCTCAACCCACCTGTTCTTATGGCTCCCATCCCGAGGAAGCCTTTATTGCTCTATATCTCCACCACTGAAGAATTAGCTGGAGCGGTATTGGTCCAACCAGACGATGAGAAGAAAGAAAGAGCAGTATATTACCTTTCCAAGTTGTTTAATGACGTTGAAAGACGTTATACTTCTATGGAAAGGACATGTACAACTGTCGTCTGGGTAGTGCAGAAATTGAAGCACTATTTCCTTGCCCACGAGGTCAAACTTCTAGCCAGAATGAACCTAATAAAATATTTGCTAGAGCGGTCAGTTGTAACGGATAGGCTGGTGCGATGGCAGACCTTTTTGAATCAATTTGATATCACCTATGTGAATCAAAAGGTTGTCAAAGGACAAGCGATTGCTGAGCACCTAGCTCACCACCCATTGCCTAAATTTTCACCCACCGATGATGAATTCCCGGATGAGGAGTTGAATATGATGATAGATGATAGTCCATCCTGGGTCCTCCACTTCGATGGGGCACTCAACTCTCAAGGCAGTGGAGTAGGAGCAGTCCTCGTATCTCTAGAAGGGGTAAGCATTTCGTATGCTTGCCAATTATCCTTCTCGGTGACAAACAATGTTGCCGAATACGAGGCCCTCCTAAGTGGCTTAAAATTGGTGTTGGCTCTCAAGGTCAAAGAATTGAGGATTATTGGAGACTCGCAGTTAGTTCTTCGCCAAACCGTGGGCAAATACCAAACCCAGGATCTTAAGTTGATGCCATATCAGGAACTAGTGAGTTCTTTGACTAGGCAGTTTCGAAAGATCACTTACGTTCATGTGCTTAGGTCACAGAATATCTTAGCTAATGCCTTAGCTTCTTTGTCCTCAGCCCTGGAAATTCCCCTCACTAGGAATTCAAAAACCATCATTGTACAGAAGCAAGCCTCTCCCTCTTTTCGGGACCTGTGGTTCCCATCTACGCATATCTCTGTCATTACTAAGGAACTCACTCCTGTCTAGGACGATGGAGATCCTTGGTTTTTTGACATCATAAATTTCCTATGAGATGGAACTTTCCTGGCCTATGCTACAGCCTCAGATCGTAAGGCCATCCGCCGAGCGTACCAACGCTACATCATTCTAGGCGGGTTACTCTATAGAAGGTCCTTCACTGGAATACTCCTTCAGTGTCAAGATGATGCTGAAATTCCCCAGATCCTTAAAGCTGCCCATTCTAGCGAATGTGGGGGTCATGTAAATGGCCGCACTTTAGCTAAAAAACTCCTCAAATCCTACTACTGGCCTTCAATGGAGGCAGATTGCACTTTATTTGTTCGAAGGTGTCTAAAATGTTAGCTACATGTTGACAAAATCCATGCACCTTCATCCTCCCTCCACCCCATCATTTCCCCATAGCCATTTGCCATGTGGGCATTCGATGTTATAGGACCTTTAGAAGATCGGTCAGGAGAAGTAAAGAGAAAATCTTTTATCTTAACAGCCATTGAATATTTCACAAAATGGGTTGAAGCTGAAGCATTCGTAGAAATCAAAGCATCCACGGTGGTGAAATTCATCAAGCACAACATTCTCGCAGGTTCGGGACACCGCGTGATCTCGTCACCGACAATGGACCATAATTTGTCTCCCAGGAGCTCCACGACATGTGTAGTAAGCATGGCATTAATTTGCATCATTCTTCACCATACTACCCATAGGGAAATGGACAAGCAGAAGCCACCAATAAAACTCTCATTCGAATTATCAAAAGGACTTGTAAATCTCATAACTATTCAGACGGGACTGATCGCTTGGTTGAGGCTCTTTGGGCATATCGCACCTCTGTCCGAACACCCATAGGACAAACACCATATGCATTGACATTTGGGACAGATGCGATACTCCCATATGAAATCCTCCTTCCTTCACTAAGAGTGCAGTTGGATCTAGAAAACAGCGAGGTTGAGCGTCGTGAAGCCATGCTAACCCAACTAGAACTATTAGATGAAAGAAGGTTAATGGCGGCAGACCATGCACAAGTTTGTAGAAATATAATTGCAAGATTCTATGCAAAGAAAGTTCTTGAAAGAAAATTTGAAATCGGGGAGATGGTTTTAAAGAGAAAAATGATTAAAGCTTCAGGTCCAAGGAGCAAATTGCAAGAAAATTGGGAGGGTCCATTTGTAATTAAGGAGGTATATTCACGAAATGCCTACCGCTTAGTCAATGAAAATGGCGAAGAATTACCTCACCCTTGGAATGGGGTCTATCTGAAAAAATTCTACCCATAAAAATGCATAAAAAATCAAAAATTTCAAAATTTCAAAAAATTGAATATCCAAAAAAGCATCAAAAATATTTGTAAATATGTACATACTTTAATGAAATCACAAAAAAATTAGAAAAACACAAAATCCAACCATCTGGTGACTGCCATGTAACCCCCTGTCTAGGTCTAGTTTGTATGATAGATTGGGTTATCATTAAGGTTTGGTTAAGACTTTGGTCCACAAAAACCTTGGACATGTCTGCTTTACTTTCATACGGATCTCTATGGTCATTATGAGATGCACACATTTACATGTTTTTCAAAGTAAACCTTCTTAAAATGAGTTCAATGTCTTTAGTACACTGTCCATTGCAACCTTTGCTCTTCGATTCTCGACTGATCAGGATAGTCGACGCCCTTAAACGGTCGAGCTCAGCAAACTGCGGTTCCCAATAACCTGATAGATGTAATCCCTCAAATCGGCCCAAATGAAATGTAAAGGACTAGAGCACGTGAAGAGGGCAGTGTCCCCGCATGCAGAATAATAAATGAAAGGCAAATAACCCTAAAAATGACAAAAAGGGTTCAAGCAATTGTACAAAAAAAGCCTGGTCGTGACCATGCCTAGCCATGAAATCCATCAAAGGCCTGAAAAATCAAAAGTAAATAGGGGCATCTAAGAGGTCAAAAAAAAGGATCCGTTTTGTCATAGCTCTATCTTTTAACGGTTTTGTCGATCCTCCTGTGAAGTTTGTCTTCAAATTTCTTCACTTTTTCTCCCCCAAGGTTTAAACATGAGATAGCTATCTAAAGATTGAACAACATTTTAAAATAGTTCATTTTCGAAAATCATCACATGCTCACATGATCACAGAAGACCAAAATGGGTAAAGAGTAATGTCTATGTTTCTAGTGAATCAATTTCTTAATCATAATCTCGATGAGCACTCTCAAAACTTCGGGCTTAGGTCAATGCATGCGCATCACCTATAGGTGCGACGACGTCTAATTCCAGGTCAGCGTTGCGCGGTTGACTGTTAGGGTTCCAAGGTGTTCCGCCTTATATCTTCTAGGTTGTGAGGAAATAGACTCGGGTCGGGCAAATCATTTACCTCGAAAGCTTTTTGGGCAAACTTGGTGGTCGGAAGCAGCTGGGAGCCTAAGCATGGCATGACGGTATTGTCATCAGTATGAGTCTTGGCCGGTTAAGGTCAGTTTGAGGAGTCTAGAGGCCCAAATCAACCTAGATGCGTACTTAGGATACCTGGGAAGTTGAGTATGCATTTCCCTTTCATCATTCAACCAGGCAAAGAACAGGCAGTCATTGGGTGGTCGGAATAAAAAACACATCTTCATTTAAATACATCCTCATCACCCACCTCATTTGTTAATATCTGCCAGCATTCGCATATGTGTCTGCCATGTCATTTTCATTACTCTCCTTCTGTCTAGTTAGTAGGATACGACCCCTTGACCCTATGCAAAGGCTAAGGAAAAGGTAGTTGCTCTTTTTTCGGTAAGGGGCCGAAAACAAATACTATTAACAGTTTCTTTTCTCAATATTGCGCATGCAGGAAATACAGGTATGAAGAAGAGAAGACCAAAGTGCCCAAAAGATCAACATTAAAATATATTGGCATAATATAAAATTTACACATCATAAACAGGGGAATACCCCTTTGATAACAATCAGTCTCTCTTCTCTCCTTCGGCCTCATCTTCCCTCCCTCTACGAGACGAATGTCTCATCTGACTCTCTGCATCATCCTCCAGGGCGCGGCGGTGACCTGATACCAGCGGTCGGGAACCTGAAGATCCAGCGGCCCGATAAGTCCTCCGTGTTAGTTTAGGTGGCTTACAAGCCAATATGACTATGTAAATCTCGTTCATTTATTAATAAAATGGCATAACATTCATTATGTGTAAATCGCATTAATTATCGTTTCATAATGAAGTCCGTGAATATGTGCTATAGTGATCAGATTATGATGAGATCATACTAATGAGACTGATCACTTAAACACACATATTCTTAATCGTTCCTAGTCGGAGGATATCCGAGAAGGACATCGAATATCCGGTTAGACTAGTACAGATTACTCCTGCTCATATGATGAGGGTGACTGATCGCATAAGTCACTTGTGTGGAGACACTAAGGCGAATCTGTAGGTGCTCATTGGAGAATGAGTTCACTGAACTGATCCGACTGAATCACTGGATGGTATTGTACCTCACTGTCAACTAGCTTGATTCTATTGTTACAGTTGCGTGGATGGTCCTCGGACCTAAGACACCAAGGACACCTTGTCGGTGGACTTCTGTGCTTTGACCTTGGTTTACGAATCTCTAGCCACGGGATTCTAATACGCCAAGGATTGGGTACAGCGGAATACCGTCGAAGGGATTTGTGTGTCAATAAGGAATCATTTGCTCTCGGTACTTAGAGAGAGAATGCTCTAGGAAGGATGCGCGAAAGTCCCTGGCCAGGGCGGACGATAATATCGGGAAAGGAGTTTTTCGATATTCATTAGCGGCATCCAATCCAAGTGAGTCGACCGGTTAGGGTTTGACAACTCGCCATGCCCTGAGTTGACTCGAGAGCATTGTACGAATGAAGGATTATATCCACGTGGTAACTGTCGGCGGAAAGGTTCCAAGAGTGGGTTACTTAACCCCACTACCTTCCGGGTTCACGCAGTGTTGCTTGGCGCCCAACGTGATCAGAGGCCCGGTCGAATTCGATGTGCGACATCAATTCGATTGATTAATTAATTAATAAAGGGTTATTAATTGATTAATAAAGCCAGTGAGGAGTCACTGGGCTTGTTGGCCCATTAACTGGACTGGTACTTGGGCCTAGAGGGTCACACGCAAATGATTCTCAAGGCGATGGATAAATAAGTTGGTTTTATACAAACCGGGGGTTTTTATGAAAAACCGCACGGTTAGTATAAAACATAGCGAGCGGGCTAAGCAGGCCAAGCTGTTGCTAACCTTAGCCGCCCCTCCTCAGTTTCTCTCTCTCTCTGGCGTCCAGACAGATCCAGATCTGCTCCGCCGCATCTCCGAATCCTGTTCGACGGGAAATCGTCCGCGCGTTGCGGCGACCGGCAGATTTTTTGTGGGCTGCGAAGAACGAGGAACGCGAGGATATCCGTCGCGGGGAGGATCGCGTGGACTTCGCTAGAGGCCGGGCACTTGCGCGGCTTGCGGTGTCGCACCGACGGAACCGAACGGTTGCGGATTCGAATCTGCACACGGTGAGAATAGATTATCCGATAATTGTAGTTTTTAGTTTTTCGAAACGGGAAAACGGATCGATGTTTAATATTTTATTTTACGCTACGTGAGCGGTTCGGAGAAACCCGAGAAAACCCAACAGTGGTATCAGCGCCAGGTTCCACTGTTTCTCGTCCCGTTTTGATCTCCAAATCAATTTTTCCATGAATTATTCCATGTGTTTAATCCGATTAAAATGACCGGATAGTGTTCATAAGATGAACACAAATAATTAGATTATTTTTCTGTGATTTTTTCGGATTTTATTTGGGGGTTTTGTGTTCTTCGTGGGACGATCAACGGGGTGTTTTCGGCGGCTTCGTAAGTGATTCCCAAGCGTTGGGATGGCGGCCCGGATGCCCGGATCTCTAGGTGATAGTCACCACAGCACATCCGGTATTTTTGCCGGCCCCAGAGTGGCCTTGAAGAGCTGCAAAAATCGAGCCCTAATTCCGGTTTAGAAACCCTGCAAAACCAGAAAAAAAATTGTTTTTCAAAGGGCGAAATAGGGCTCGAACCGGTTCGACTAGCTAAACCGGCCGGCCAAGGGGCCCCAGACCGGGCCCGCCCTGGCTCGGACCAGAGCGCTCCAGGTCCGAGCCCCTAGCTGAGCCAGGGCTCGAACCAGGTTCCCTAAATGGGCTGGGCCCATTTTCATTCTTTTTCCCTTTAACCCCTATTTAACCCCAATGGCCCATTCAATAAATGAAATCTAGATTTTAATTTAAGTTTAAAATATGTTTTTAAATTTTTTATTATTATCCAATTTTATTTATTTGGGGATAATAATATTATATCATGTTAATTAACAATTAGCTCTAATCAATTAAAGTTAATTGTTAGATTAATTGTTAATCCAATAATTAATTTTGATTTAACCAATTTAAATGTTAAATTAGTTATTAATAGTTATTAGTCTAATTGTTAGATTATTAACTATTATCTCAACTAATTGTCAATTAATATTTGAGTTAGTTATTAATTTAATTGTTAAATTAATAATTAACTTAAATGACTAATTTAAATGTTAAATTAGTAGTACTTCATTAATTATTGTTAGTCATTAATTTAATAGTTAAATTAATGATAACTTTAATTATCTAATCTAAGAGTTAGATTAATTGATTAATAATTACTTAGTGTTAATTATTAGTTTAAAAGTTAAATTGATAATTAACATTAATTGACTAATCTAAATGTTAGGTTAGTAGTTAATAATCAATTTAGTTGATTATTAATTTAAGTGTTAAATTATTAATTAGCTTTGTTGGATTAATCTAAGAGTTAGATTAGTCTTTAATAGTCTAATTGTTAGATTATTAATGGGGTTTAATCTAAGTGTTAGATTATTAGAATTGTTCTAATTTGCATGGAATAATCTAGAATTATTAATTTGGAGTGTGTGCGCATGTGATGTGTGTTTAATGTTTTTAAATTTTGATTTAATTGCATGTTAAGTTAATAAAATGAGTTTTTGAAATTCAAATACCAATTTTGATTGGATTCCAGTTTTTTGAAAGCCAAAATTATTTATTTTGAAAACTCTTTTATTTTAGCCATGTGATGCGCTGAATCATGTGTGGGATGTTTAAAACACACCGTGGTCATGGATATGCACTTATTTAATTGTTCATGTGATGAATGATGAGTTTGTGTGGATCGTGGATGAATGATGGATGTTTATTAATTGTTAATAAATAGATATCTGCGTATCTCTCCCTCTCTCATTCTCTGATGTATTTCTACCTCCCTCTCTCTTGTACTCGCCATAAGGCTCTCTTCAAATTACATGTAATTCTAGAATTAATGTAATATGATCGAGGCAACCGCGGAAGGAGCGAGGACGATCCACAGCTGCAACCAGGAAGGCGAAAAGATAGAGATCTCTTGCCTATGTGTTTGCAGGATATCTAATATAATTGTCGTGTTAGATTGTGTGTGCGTTTGACTGTTAGCTCCAGTCAAACCCACTGTGCTATCCATGACCACACTAATGACATGTATGAGATGCATTGTTTTCTTTTAATTATGAATCAAAGCAGGTATAGTATTTAGTAAATATATACGATATATTTATATACTATCACCTAGGAGAGACTAAGATAAAAGTTATCTAAATACCCTCAGATAAATTCTAAGCCGTAACGCGAGTAGTTGAGAACTTGCTGCGTGGTCCACCATCGTTATAGTCATAGGATTCGAATCATTTTAGGTAGGTTGGTTGTGCTATCCACAAGGCTTGCTTAATTGGGAGGAGAAACTGTGGCTATGGCATTAGATGCCTATATGATCGACGTAGAGGAACCATGTAGCTTTGTTGTGCTATCCACAACGGTTGCATACAAATCTATGCTCGTCGCGTAACGATGGTTAGCTTAGACCAGAATTAGTGGTTTGTTGTGCTATCCACAAGGCCATTAAATCTCTGGGGACCGAAGCTATGATCAGATATTGTAAGGAGTTTCAAGTCCCATGAGTTGGGTGCTCTTTGATTGTATTACAGTTTGTTGTGCTATCCACAAGGGTGTAGTAGAAGTCATTGAGATTCTGATCCCCACTAGGAGACTGTCGACGTCTCCCGTTCTGTATAACTTAGGGTTATACAGTCCGTCGAAAATTAGTGGGAGTTAAACTTGAACAAAAGACCATGTCTTGTTTTAAATTTTAATAATTGAACATCTGTTAAATAGATTTTACTTATCTCCTGTAGGGAATTATGTCGTCGAATAACCCACTCCGTGGCATACTTGATGCCCTTTTGACTTACCTGATCTACTCGGATTGGTTCAGAAACCTGAAGAATGTCTTCAGATTTGAGCACATTGACTTTGTCCCTGGAGCTGATCCTCGTGCTGAATCGGCATTGGATGCCCCTGAAGCAGTGATGATAGCTAACGATAAAAGATCGAAAGACAAAGGCAAAAGAGTAGTGAAGGGTGACTGCTTCTACTATAAGCAGTATGGTCACTGGAAGAGAAACTGCAGGGAGTTCCTTAACGATAAAGCTCATGGAAGAGTGAAGCTGTCTGAAGCTTCAGATATCTATATGTTAAATATCAACTTATCAGTTAGAGATTCTACATCTTGGGTATTGGATACCGGATGTGCTTCTCATATCTGTCATGATGTACAGACGCTGACAAGTAAGCGCAAGCTGAGACAAGGCGAGGTGGAATTGAGGCTAGGAAACGGCGCAAAAGTTGCGGCGATTGCTGTTGGGACAGCAAACCTCAGGCTTCCATCAGGAGACGCCTTACTTTTAGAGGATTATTATTATGTTCCTAGCATAACAAAGAACATCATATCAATATCTTGTTTGGACAAGATAGGATATAGGTTGACTATTGAGAATAGAAGTTGTTCGATTTATTATGGTAATAAATCAATAGCTTCAACATCTTTAGTCAATGGTCTATATCTATTAGATGTTTCTTATTTCAATCTTCATATTGATAATACTCTTAAGAAGAGAATGAATTGTGTGAACCAAGCCTACATGTGGCATGTAGACTTGGGCACATTGGCGAAAGCAGGTTGCAAAAGTTGCACAAGTATGGTTACTTAACTGCATTCGATTACGAATCGTTTGCAACATGTGAATCCTGCCATATAGGAAAGATGGCAAAATCTCCATTTACTGGACATGGAGAACGTGCCAAGGACACTCTGGAACTAATACATTCGGATGTATGTGGTCCCTTGTCTACCCAAGCCAAAGGTGGCTTTTCATACTTCATCACGTTCACCGATGAGTTCTCAAGATCGGCTATGTGTACTTAATGAAATACAAGTCGGAAGCATTTGAGAAGTTCAAGGAGTTCAAGAATGAGGTAGAGAAGCAGTTAGTAAAGAGTATTAAAGCTCTTCGATCAGATCGAGGAGGAGAATACTTAAGTACTAATTTCACACAATTCTTAAAGGATAATGGTATCCTTTCTCAGCTGACCCCTCCATATACACCACAGATGAATGGTGTATCAGAAAGGAGGAATCGCACCTTGTTGGACATGGTGCGATCTATGATGAGCTTTTCAGGATTACTAGTGTCCCTCTGGGGGTATGCTCTAGAGTCAGCAGCATACCTACTAAACAGAGTACCCAGCAAGTCTGTGGCCTCTACTCCATATGAGATATGGAAAGGCAGGAAACCAGAATTTAAACATGTTAAAGTCTGGGGTTGTCATGTTCATGTAAAGAGGCATGATCCAGACAAGTTGGAATCACGAACTGATAAATGCAGGTTTGTGGGATATCCAAAGGAAACCTTTGGATACTATTTTTTCCATCCTGGTGAACAAAAGGTGTTTGTCGCCAGGAAAGTTGTCTTCCTGGAAGAGGAATACCTTCTCCAGGAAGACAGTGGGAGTAAAATAGTACTGGAAGAGGTTCCAGATCCCCAAACAGCTACATTATCATCAGATGAGATATCAGTTCCTGAATCTGTTCAGGTACATACAGATGAGCCTCGTAGATCTGTTAGAGTACTTAGACTACCCGAACGATATGTGGGACATATTACTGAAGGTGAGTCCAAGGTAGAATATAATGAGGATGATGATCCTAAAACCTACCAGCAGGCCATAGAAGGCCCAGAAGCTGGGAAATGGCAAGAAGCCATGAACTCAGAAATCCTGTCCATGTACACCAACCAAGTTTGGAACTTGAAGGACTTGCCTAAGGGTATTGTACCCATCGGTTGCAAGTGGATCTTTAAGAGAAAGATCGGTGTTGATGGACGGATCGACACTTATAAGGCAAGGTTGGTGGCAAAGGGATATCGTCAAAGGCAAGGAATTGACTATGACGAGACTTTCTCACCAGTTGCCATGATAAAGTCGATCAGAGTTCTACTCGCCATTACTGCACATTTTGATTATGAAATCTGACAGATGGATGTGAAGACTGCCTTCCTCAATGGTAACCTTGAGGAAGAGGTGTATATGATACAACCAGAAGGTTTCACATCCAAAGAATCTCCAGATAAAGTGTGTAAGCTTCAGAGGTCCATTTATGGACTGAAGCAGGCTTCCCGGAGCTGGAATATAAGATTTGACGAGACTATCAAGTCTTATGACTTCATTAAGAATGAAGATGAGCCTTGTGTGTACAAGAAGACCAGTGGGAGTGCAGTCACTTTTCTAGTTCTTTACGTAGATGACATACTACTCATTGGGAATGATGTAGCTATGATGTCATCAGTAAAGATCTGGCTGTCGAAAAACTTCTCCATGAAGGATTTAGGAGAAGCATCCTACGTATTGGGAATACGGATCAATAGAGATAGATCAAAGAGGATGCTTGGAATGACCCAATCCTTGTACATAGATACCATAGTCAAAAGGTTTGGCATGGAAAATTTCAAGAGATGTCTCATACCGATGAGACATGGAATTAGTCTCTCAAAGGAGCAGTCTCCTGAGACTCCTGATGAGAGGGCATTCATGGATAGAATACCCTATGCCTCTGCCATAGGATCTATCATGTATGCCATGCTATGTACACGGCCTGATGTTGCATTTGCTCTAAGTGTTACGAGCAGATTTCAGGCTGATCCAGACGAAGAGCACTGGAAGGCAGTGAAATGTATCCTTAAGTACTTGAGAAGAACTAAGGATATATTTCTTGTCTATGGAGGAGGTGACTTGAAACTACGAGACTTTACTAACTCGAGTTTCCAGTCAGATCCAGATGATAGCATGTCTACATCTAGATTCGTGTTTACTTTGAACGGAGGCGCAGTGTCCTGGAAGAGTTCCAAGCAAGTAACCACTGCAGATTCGACGACTGAAGCTGAGTACATCGCTATAGCTGAAGCCGTCAAGGAGGCAGTGTGGTTGAAGAAATTCATCACCGACCTCGGCGTAGTTCCTAGCATCTCTGAGCCTGTTCCACTGTTGTGCGACAACAATGGAGCCATTGCGCAAGCGAAAGAGCCGCGGTCTCATCAGAAATCGAAGCATATTTTGAGGCGCTTTCATCTTATTAGATAGATCATATCCAGAGGAGATGTAGTAGTGGAAAGAGTTCCATCCGTCGACAATGTAGCAGATCCATTGACAAAGCCGTTGGCTCAAATTGTGTTTGAGCGTCACCTAGAGTCTATAGGCTTATTGTATAAAGGTGATTGACTTTAGTCCAAGTGGGAGATTGTTAGTTTAGGTGGCTTACAAGCCAATCTGACTATGTAAATCTCGTTCATTTATTAATAAAATGGCATAACATTCATTAAGTGTAAATCACATTAATTATCATTTCATAATGAAGTCCGTGAATATGTAATATAGTGATCAGATTATGATGAGATCATACTAATGAGACTGATCACTTAAACACACATATTCTTAATCGTTCCTAGTCGGAGGATATCCGAGAAGGACATCGGATATCCGGTTAGACTAGTACAGATTACTCCTGCTCATATGATGAGGGTGACTGATCTTATAAGTCACTTGTGCGGAGACACTAAGGCGAGTCTATAGGTGCTCATTGGAGAATTAGTTTACTGAACTGATTCGACTGAATCGCTGGATGGTATTGTACCATTGTCAACCAGCTTGATTCTATTGTCGTAGTTGCGTGGATGGTCCTCGGACCTGAGACACCAAGGACACCTTGTCGGTGGACTTCTGTGCTTTGATCCTGGTTTACGAATCTCTAGCCACGGGATTCTAATACGCCAATGATTGGGTACAGCGGAATACCGTCGAAAGGAATTGTGTGTCAATAAGGAATCATTCGCTCTCGGTACTTAGAGAGAGCATGCTCTAGGAAGGATGCGCGAAAGTCCCTGGCCAGGTCGGACGATAATATCGGGAAAGGAGTTTTCCGATATTTATCAGCGGCATCCAATCCAAGTGAGTCGACCGGTTAGGGTTTGACAGCTCGCCATGCCCTGAGTTGACTCGAGAGCATTGTACGAATGAAGGATTATATCCACGTGGTAACTGTCGGCGGAAAGGTTCCAAGAGTGGGTTACTTAACCCCAATACCTTCCGGGTTCACGCGGTGTTGCTTGGCGCCCAACGTGATCGGAGGCCCGGTCGAATTCGATGTGCGACATCAATTCGATTGATTAATTAATTAATAAAGGGTTATTAATTGATTAACAAAGCCAGTGAGGAGTCAATAGGCTTGTTGGGCCATTAACTGGACTGGTACTTGGGCCTAGAGGGTGACACGCAAATGATTCTCAAGGCGATGGATAAATAAGTAGGTTTTATACAAATCGGGGGTTTTTATCAAACTGCGCGGTTAGTATAAAACATAGCGAACGGGCTGAGCAGGCCAAGCTGCTGCTAACCCTAGCCTCCCCACCTCAGTTTCTCTCTCTCTCTGGCGTCCAGACAGATCCTGATCTACTCCGCCGCATCTCTGAATCCCGTTCGACGGGAAATCGTCCGTGCGTTGCGGCGATCGTTGCGGTGACCGGCGGAGGTTTCGTGGGCTACGAAGAATGAGGAACGCGAGGATATCTGTCGCGGGGAGGATCGCGTGGACTTCGCTAGTGGCCGGGCACTTGCGCGGCTTGCGGTGTCGCGCCGACGGAACCGAACGGTTGCGGATTCGAATCTGCACACGGTGAGAATCGATTATCCGATAATCGTAGTTTTTAGTATTTCGAAACGGGAAAATGGATCGCTGTTTAATATTTTATTTTCTGCTGCGTGAGCGATCCGAAGAAACCCGCGAAAACCCAACACTCCGTACGTCCTCAGCAAGTAGAGAATCAAGGTCTCTGAAGGCTGAACTCCCAGCTGGCGTCAACCCGGCTGATGGGGCACGGATGGGCGGACGAGCTCCAGGACTCTAAGCGCTAGACCGTGCTGCTCGATCTCTCCATTTCTTCATCACTCGGTCCCACAGAGTTCGATACTTGAAATCAATTTCTCTCGCCTTCGCCTGAGCTCTGGTGAGTTCCTATCACAGGCCGGCCATCATCGCCTCCCAATACACATCAGGATGGGATCCCTCTCCTGCTCGGGCTGCCCGCTCCTCTGCATGGAGCACTTGATCGCGAAGCCGTTGGTTGACGATCTCCAACTCCCTCGCCTGTGCCTCGGCCGCTGTAGCCCGGGCTAAAGTTGCCTCAACCTCCTGGCGCTGCAAGAAACACTGAAACTGAGGCGGGTTCAATTAAAGAAGCATTCTGAAGAAAGATTCTCACCTGCTATATCAGATCTGCCTCTCGAGTCTCTTCACGACGAAGGGCATCATGCAACCGCACCTCCCAATCGGCTGGGGCCGCTGGTCCCCGAGACAATGATCCTGCACCAGGATCCCCTCGTCGCCCCTGGCTAGCCACCATTCCCCTCTGCATCATAGGCACCAGTAAGTGGAAGAGACGGTTCATCTAACAAGATACAAATCAAATGTCACTTACCAACTTGTGAATCTGTCTATGCATATCACTAAGCTGATGAATCAGGCTGGCGTTTTGATTCCTCAGGAGCTGTACAGCTTCGGTCTCTGGCATCTATTGAAATCAAGAGTATGTCAGCAAAGGAGAAATAGATGGAATAGAAGGGTCATGGAGGCTTACCCGCTGCACATCGAGGTACAGGTGATCCCCATATTGCTTGACATAATCTTCGAAATATGCCTGACTATCTTGTAGTGCCTTGTCCTCCGTTAGGGCGTCTCCCGTATGGTGCCATACCTCAATCTCCGCTCGCCGGATCACTCGCCAATCCTGACCAATGGCAGACGATCGTCGACGGCCACGATTCATGTCAGGATAATCCGGCAGCACCAATAGAGGTTGGTACCATCCCCAAGTACGATATGCCATCCGAAGGAAGAGGCCATCACATATATTCACACATAGTAGGGGCACTTCCCTCTTGAACTGGGAGAGACCTTGCGCTACCCATGGCTGGCTACTAATATCCTCATCAGCGTAGGGCATCCATACAACCTAATTTTGCATAGGGTCAGTCATGATCATAAGGCATAATGGCATTAACACAAATCACTCACCATGTGAGGGGGGAAAGAATGAAGCTGAGGACGGATGTCCTCCACGCGGTACAAGACAAGACAACGATCCCTGATCACTTCCCACCGTGCCATCAGAGCGATCCATCCCTCACGATTAGCGGAGACCATCCCGCAGCCAATGGGGAAGCGAGTATACCCCTAGATCTGCACAACAAAGCCAATAAAGGATTTAGAGAATATAAGGGATCAAGATCAAGAAAAAGGAAATTCTCACCTGGAGGAAAGGGGTAAACCCGCCTAGATTCCCTGAGCCTCGGCGAAAGCCCACTAGGTGAGAGAATAGATGGCCAAGCATTGCCGCTCCCTATGCCATCTTCTTTGCCGCCTGAAGGTCCTTTAGCAGCGGCAGGTACTTCAAGTTGATTCTATTCATAGTTGTTAGGAACAACAGTCTCCCGAAGAAGAAGAGGAGGAAGATCCGCAAGTTTTGCTAATCAGAACGGCCATTTAGGTAGAGGAGCGCCTCCACCCTCTCGGAAAATGCCCCAAGCGTCTCACCAGGCGTCCGCCGTACCCGGCTCAACCCCACTAATCGGGAAAAGTGGCTGAGAGGGATGTGTGCAAGTGCCCCTTGCACTCTGTAAAATCCCGGTCCTAACAATTGATCCGCTAGCTATCGATAATCCTTGAGTTCGGGACGCACCATTGGGTCGCCCACGACTGGCAAGCCCATAAGATATGCCACATCCTCAAGTGTGGGCAGCATGTGCCCCTACGGCATGATGAATGCTCGGCAGCGATCATTCCATCGTTCTCGCAGGGCCACTAAGAATGGGGCATCCACCATGAATGGCCGAATCTGAAAAAGTGGCCCGAATCCGAACTCATCCACCTGAAGTCGGAGAGAATCCGGCAAGGCATGATACCACGCCCAAACAAAGTCCCGTGAAACTTGGCGGCGAACTCTCTGAGGGCCCTGTACATCAACCAAAACAATCAAAGATATGCTTAAAATAAAGCCTCAGATGAACGAGCGGACGGCTCGGCCGATGGCCGTCTGCGCTGTGGCGGACGGCCCGGCCGACAGCCGTCCGCACCAGGGCAGACGGCCCGGTCGGCGGCCGTCCGCCATGGCGGACGACCCTCAATCTGGTCGCCTGATCACTCTTCCAGAAAAGAAAATAAACTAAATCCTTACCTTCTTCCACGGAGGCGTCTCTTCCTCGCCGCCGTCTCCCTCTTCCTCACCGCCGCCTTCTTCTTCCTCGCCACCTTCCTTTTCGTCACCGCCTTCACCCCCCCCATCCTCCTCTCCGTCGTCTTATTCATCTTCTCCTTCTTTTTCCACTTCTCCTCCGCCGCCTCCCTCCGTGCCGTCTCCCTCCGTGCCGTCTCCCTCCGCGTCACCTCCCTCCGTATGCTCTTCTTCCTCTTCTATTTCTCGATCACCGCCACCGCTGCCGATGGTCGCCGCCACTTCCTCGCCCTCGTCATGACGCCGTCTGAAGAATCAGGGCAGCCGCACGCGAGACATTGAAGGATAGAAGAAGGGGGACGAAGCACGGGTAGAAGGGAGAGATTGGAGGAAGGAGAAAGTGGGTTTGAAAATGAAGAGAGGGAGGGGAGATCTTAAATAGACCGGCGTGGCCCGCACCGCCGACGGCCAGGCGCATGGCCGCCCGAGCCCGCCGACGGCCAGGCGCGTGGCCTCCCGCCCTGGCCGACGGCCGGTTGGGTGGCCGCTTGACCCAACCGACGGCCGAGCAGCGACCGCCCGAGTCGGCTAACGGCTTTGGTCTTGGCCGCTCAATTTGTTTAACGGCTTGCAATGTGGCCATCCGCTTACTGGCTTCTAATTTCGTGTTCCTTGTAACAAATATGGATTTATTCAAATAAATCAAGGAAGATTACATCATTCTTAGGCTCTACGACCTATAAAAAAGGCAAAAACAGTAGGACGTACATTTTCTAAACATTTGACATATTTCTCCATGTCCTCGGGAGTTTCTGCTACATCAATTGGAGCCTTGGTGAATCTAGAATGGCGGTGCCATGCACAACGAAGTCGTTCCATCGCCTTCACTTCGCCCGCATACCAGTGTGCCTTGGCACAGTCAACATATCATGTAACGCGGGAAGCGGTATCTACCTTGGAATTCCGATCTGAAGATGGCAGCGGTGGCCTTGATATAAGATTAGCTCATCAGGACAAACTAGCCAAAGTTCACGATCTTTTGAAGATCTTGTGATAAATTCCAAATCCCTGAGAACCATTGGAACGAAGATGAACTTTCCAAGTCCAAAAGATTCAGATAATCATTCCAGTCATCCCTGGTTATCAAATGAGCTGTGAGACACCTTACTTGGTCTTCAGGACCCAAGAGTGACCGTGCGGGATACCATGCGCTGTGTTGAAAGATCCTGGAGGTGGTAGTCACTGATTCGTCGAAATCAAAGGACAAATGCATTTCTACCCACAACTGGAGTGTAAAGAGGCTTCCTTTCATGTTCCTTCCCATGCACATGCTGTTGAGACCACCATATAGATGCACCAAAATCACTGGGGCAATGGACTGCCCCTGCCAGAGTAAGCTCAGTACCCCCCACATATTCTCCCTCCAGTACAGAACCAGAAGTCGGGAACCATAAAGTACCTCCCAGGACCAAGCACAATCCTCGCATCAACCTCTCTGGTTCAACTACTCTGCGCTTGATTTCTTGAATCAACCAACGCGCAAGGCAATTGACTAGGATCCCCTGTCGGTCGCTCATACGGCATACTTCCCGCTTATCCTGCACGATCTCAGCAAAGATCTCATCCCAGGCAGGTAAGTCAGTAGGGTCACCGGCAGCTAGGTTACCCCAATCGTAGATGAGTTCCACCTCTTCTAGCAAAACGGTGGCCTCGAACTCACAGAAAATGAATGTGTGCACCTCCGGATGCCATAATTCGAGCAGCGCACCCAGACTCTCCCAGTACCAGTGCATACAGTTACGCCTCTTTGCAAACACGACTGTTTGAGTCAAATTCCACCGATGCATCAACACCCTCATGTCCAGCGTGATAGCATCCATAAGATCGGAAAGCCACGTATACGGCCGGGTATGTCTTGCATCAGGGAATCGAGGTATAGGCTGCAAGTCAAAAGGAGAGATGTAACCAACAACGGCCAAACATTTTATAAAGGAAAGGAGAGGAGGTACCTTTTCTTGTGCAAGCAATTGGTGAGATGGCCGTCAACATCTGAGAGAACCCTGGGGCCCCTTGCGACAGCACGAGAAGAAAAGGAGGCCATGGTCAATTTCAGAATATCTGAAAGCCGTCAGGCTATTCTTTTGTAAGGCCGTAAAGATAACCTTGGACCTTTCCATCTTCCATGAAAAGTGGAGTACATCCCTATCCACTTTGTTGAGGACGGCATCCTCCTTGGCCTTCTACCTTTTCCACGGAAAGCACATCTCTTGGCCTTCCACCTTTATGGAAGGCATCCTCTTTGGCCTTCCAGCTTTTCTATAGAAGGCACATCTCTTGGCCTTCCGCCTTTATGGAAGGCATCCCCCTTGGCCTTCTACCTTTTCCACGGAAGGCACATCTCTTGGCCTTCCACCTTTATGGAAGGCATCCTCTTTGGCCTTCCAGCTTTTCCATGGAAGGCACATCTCTTGGCCTTCCTCCTTTATGGAAGGCATCCCCCTTGGCCTTCTACCCTTTCCATGAAAGGCACATCTCTTGGCCTTCCTCCTTTATGGAAGGCATCCCCCTTGGCCTTCTACCCTTTCCATGAAAGGCACATCTTCTCGGTGTCCATCTCCCAAGTAGGTGTGCCACTTGACTGTTCACTCACTGGTCTAGCACGCCATCTCTTATCAAAATATGTAGGGTCTTGACTTTACCCTATATGAATGAATAGACCAAGGGATCTCTCGAGTCGAAGCCATATCGGATTGGCATTCTACCTGTAGAACGGCCATATCTTCCGCATTGGCTTCGACTCATAACCAGTCTCTACTCTTTTTGTAGCTTGATATTTAATGCTAAAGTCATTGATTATTTGAACTTTCGCTAATGTGCGTTATCGCAGCTACATGGAATACGAGGCAAAGGGAATTCATGATACTGGAGGCTAATAATTTTGGGCGTATAGACTCTGAGTTCCTCTTTAAACAAAACAATGAAGAGTCTATATTCCCCAAGTTATTCGATTGGCCAATAAATCCCTCTCGCTTGCATTAGGAATTTATTTTCTAAATTTTAAACCAGCATGCGTTGCATAAGCATCTATCCTCGCCCTAGGGGTAATGACCATGATTTATCAATCTGCTTAACCCATTGTTGATTTGTGAGTCTGGCATTTGTTTGTTTGTTAGCCCTTTGAATTGCAAGACCTTATCCTTTTCCAATTTGTGTGTTTGAGATTTTCTCACTTGGCAATCATGTGATGCGCCAGGCGACCGTGCTCTCGTTGTGTCGAGACCTTTTCAAGTCACACCCCTCCATATTTCATCCCCTTGGGCCATATCGTTGCATCCTAATACGCCAAGGCCTCACGGTTCCAGCACCTAAGGGTCCCATGGATTGTGATTCTCTAGTTTGGACTTTGTTCCCCTTCTCAATCACCCTTGCAATCCAAATACCTAACTCTCATGTATTTACCACATTCGCATATCATCCTTGGATATAGCTCATCCATGTTAGGTTTAGATTGGCTTGTAGGCCACCACTGTTTCTCGTCCTGTTTCGGTCTTCGATTTAATATTTTCATATATTATTCCATGCACTTTTTCGATTTTCTTTGCTGGATCTGTGTTCATGCGATGAACACGGATTATATAATAATTTTTATTATTATAATTCTGCAAAAAAATTGAATTTTTTTTTCGAGTTTGGTGTTCTTCGTGAGACAAGTAACGCCAATGTTCGGGTAACCCGAATTGTTGGGGAGGTGGGCCGGCACCCCAAATCATCTCTTGTGTATCGCCATTCACCACTAGGCCTGTAGCCGGCGTCGGAGAGGAAGATGGAGCTCTCTCCTCTTTTTTCTTCCCCACGGTTTTGAATAGAAAAACAATTTTTTTTTGGGTGAAAAAGGGGGAATAAAAGAGGTATAGAAGGGAGCACAGGCCGCCGCTAGCTGCCCCACTGGCGCCGTGGAAGTCGCTGGCGGGTCCGGACGGCGCCATGCCGCTGGCTGCCGGCCGCCGGCCGCCGCTGGCCACTCCCTGCCGCCGCCTCCATCAGCTGCAGGTTAGGGTTCCTGCGTCGGTTTGGGGTTGAAGGAAAGGGACCGGCCCAAACACCCGAGCCGGTCCGACCGGCCTCGGGCCGCTCGGAGCCCTGCAGGCCAGGACCGGGCCCTGGCTGGCGCCTGGTCCGGACCTAGGCACGCCAGGGCTCTTGACCCAGGCCAAGCCCCTGGTTGAGCCAGGGCTCGAACCTAGGTTCAAACCTGTTTCCTATTAAACCCCTGATTTAAACCCTATAACCCCAAATTTAGCCCATTAGAAAAATTGTAAATTGGATTTTAATTTAAATTCAAAAACTGTTTTTGAAATATTTATATTATTATTCAATATTATTTAAATGGGCTTATTAATGATTTATGAATCACTTTAATTAACATTTAGTTGTTAATTGATTAATATTAATTGTTAGTTTAATGGTTAAACTAATAATTAATTTTAATAAAACTAATTTAATGGTTAAATTAGTAATTAATAATTATTAGTCTAATAGTTAGATTACTAATTATTATTTCAACTAATTGTTAATTAATATGTAAGTTAATTGTTAATTTAAGAGTTCAATTAATAATTAACTTTGATAATTAATTTAAGTGTTAAATTAGTAGTCTTTAATAATTAATTGTTAGTTATTAATTTAAGGGTTAAATTAATGATTAACATTAATCTTATAATCTAATTGTTAGATTAGTAATTATTAATTAATTAAGGTTAATTGTTAATTTAAGTGTTATATTAATAATTAATTTTAAATTAACTAATATAATTGTTAGATTATAGTTATTAATTAATTAGTGTTAATTAATAATTTAAGTGTTAAATTACTAATTAACATTAATTAACTAATCTAAGAGTTAGATTAGTAGTTAATTAATAATTAGAGTTAATTATTAATTTAAGTGTTAAATTGTTAATTAACTTTGTTGGACTAGTCTAAGAGTTAGATTAGTCATTAATAATATAATTGTTAGATTATTAATGGGGTTTAATCTAAGTGTTAGATTATTAGAATTGTTCTAATTTGCATGGAATAATATGGAATTATTAATTTGGAGTGTGTGTACATGTGATGTGTGTTTTGATGCTTTTAAATTAGATTTGATTGCATGATAAGTTAATTTAAAGTGTTTTCGAAATTCAAATACCAATTTTGATTGGATCCCAGCTTTTTGAAAGCCAAAATTATGTATTTTTGAAAACTCTTTTATTTTAGCCATGTAATGCGCTGAATCATGTGTGGGATATTTAAAACACACCGTGGTCATGGATATGCACTTAGTTAATCATTCATGTGATGAATGGATTGTGTGGATTGTGGATGCATGGTTGTTTATTAATTGTTAATAAATAGAGGTTTGCGCACCTCTATCTCTCTCATACTTCGATGTATTTCTACCTCCCTCTCTCTTGTACTCGCCATAAGGCCTTCTTCAATTTACTTGTAAAATATAGAATTTAAATATAATATGATCGAGGCAACCGAGGAAGGAGCGAGGACGATCCAAAGCTGCAACCAGGAAGGCGAAAAGATGGAGATCTCTTGCCTATGTGTTTGCAGGTTATCTAATATAATTGTTGTGTTAGATTATGTGTGCGTTTGACTGTTGGCTCCAGTCAAACCCACTGTCCTATCCATGACCACACTAATGACATGTATGAGATGCATTGTTTTCTTTTGATTATGAATCAAAGCAGGTATAGTATTTACTAAATATATACGATATATTTTTATACTATCACCTTGGAGAGACCAAGATAAAAGTTATCTAAATACCCTCAGATAAACTCTAAGCCGTAACGCGACTAGTTAAGAACTTACCATGTGGTCCACCATCGTTATAGTCATAGGATTCGAATCACTTTAGGCAGGTTGGTTGTGCTATCCACAAGGCCTGCTTAATTGGGAGGAGAAACTGTGGCTATGGCATTAGATGTCTATATGATCGGGGTAGAGGAACCATGTAGCTTTGTTGTGCTATCCACAAGGGATGCATGCAAATCTATGCTCGTCGCGTAACGATGATTAGCTTAGACTAGAATTAGTGGTTTGTTGTGCTATCCACAAGGCCATTAAATCTCTAGGGACCGAAGCCATGATTAGATATTGCAAGGAGTTGCAAGTCCCATGAGTTGGGTGCTCTTTGATTGTATTACAGTTTGTTGTGCTATCCACAAGGCTGTAGTGCAAGTCATTGAGATTATGATCCCAACTAGGAGACTGTTGGCGTCTACCGTTCTGTATAATTGAGGGTTATACAGTCCGCCGAAAATTAGTGGGATTTAAACTTGAACAAAAGACCATGTCTTGTTTTAAATTTTTAACAATTGAACATCTGCTAAATAGATTTTACTTATCTCTTGTAGGGAATTATGTCGTCGAATAACCCACTCTGCGGCATACTTGATGCCCTTTTGACTTACCTGATATACTCGGATTCGTTCAGATACCTGAAGAATGTCTTCAGATCTGAACATATTGACTTTGTCCCTAGAGCTAATCCTCCTGCTGAATCGGCATTGGATGCCCCTGAAGTCGATATGATAGCTAATGATAAAAGATCGAAGGACAAAGGCAAAAGAGTAGTAAAGGGTGACTGCTTCTATTATAAGCAGTATGGTCACTGGAAGAGGAACTGTAAGGAGTTCCTTAACGATAAAGCTCATAGAAAGGTGAAGCTGTTCGAAGTTTCAGATATCTATATGATAGATATCAACTTGTCAGTTAGAGAATCCACATCTTGGGTATTAGATACCGGATGTGCTTCTCATATCTGCCATGATGTGCAGATGCTGACAAGTAAGCGCAAGCTGAGACATGGTGAGGTGGAATTGAGGCTAGGATACGACGCAAAAGTTGCGGCAATTGCTGTTGGGACAGCAAACCTCAGACTTCCATCAGGAGACGCCTTACTATTAGAAGATTGTTATTATGTTCCTAGCATAATAAAGAACATCATATCAATATCTTGTATGGACAAGATAGGATATAGGTTGACTATTGAGAATAAAAGTTGTTCGATTTATTATGGTAATAAATCAATAGCTTCAACATCTTTAGTCAACGGTCTATATCTCTAAGATGTTTCTTATTACAATCTTCATATTGATAATGCTCTTAAGAAGAGCAAGAATTGTGTGAACCAAGGCTACATGTGGCATTGTAGACTTGGGCACATTGGCGAAAGCAGGTTGCAAAAGTTGCACAAACATGGTTACTTAACAGCATTCGATTATGAATCGTTTGCAACATGTGAATTCTGTCTTATGGGAAAGATGGCAAAATCTCCATTTACTGGACATGGAGAATGTGCCAAGGACATTCTAGAACTAATACATTCGGATGTATGTAGTCCTATGTCCACCCAAGCCAAAGGTGGCTACTCATACTTCATCACGTTCACCGATGACTTCTCGAAATTCGGCTATGTGTACTTAATGAAGTACAAGTCGGAAGCATTTGAGAAGTTCAAGGAGTTCAATAATGAGGTAGAGAAGCAGCTTGGAAAGAGTATTAAAGCTCTTCGATCAGATCGAGGAGGAGAATACTTGAGTACTAATTTCACACTATTCTTAAAAGATAATGGTATCTTTTTTTAGCTAACCCCTCCATATACACCACATATGAATGGTGTATCAGAAAGGAAGAATCGCACATTGTTGGATATTGTGTGATCCATGATGAGTTTTTCGAGATTACCAGTGTCCCTCTGGAGGTATGTTCTAGAGTCAGCAGCATACCTACTGAACAGAGTACCCAGCAAGTCTGTGGCCTCTACTCCATATGAGATATGGAAAGGTAGGAAACTAGAATTTAAACATGTTAAAGTATGGGGTTGCCCTGCTCATGTAAAGAGGCATGATCCAGACAAGCTGGAATCACGAACTGATAAATGCAGGTTTGTGGGATATCCAAAGGAAAACTTTGGATACTATTTTTACCATCCTGGTGAACAAAAGGTGTTTGTTGCCAGGAAAGCTGTCTTCCTGCAAGAGGAATACCTTCTCTAGGAGAACAGTGGGAGTAAAGTAGTACTGGAAGAGGTTCCAGATCCCCAAACAGCTGCATTATCATCAGATGAGATATCAGTTCTTGAATCTGTTCAGGTACACACACATGAGCCTCGTAGATCTGGTAGAGTACCTAGATTGCCAGAACGATATGTGGGACATATCGCTGAAGGTGAGTCTAAGGTAGAATATAATGAGGATGATGATCCTAAAACCTACCAGGAGGCCATAGAAGGCTCAGAAGCCAGGAAATGGCGAGAAGCCATGAACCCAGAAATCCAGTCCATGTACACAAACCAAGTTTGGAACTTGGAGGACTTGTCCGAGGGTATTGTACCCATCGGTTGCAAGTGGATCTTTAAGAGAAAGATCGGTGCTGATGGACGGATCGACACTTATAAGGCAAGGTTGGTGGCAAAGGGATATCGTCAAAGGCAAGGAATTGACTATGACGAGACTTTCTCACCAGTTGCCATGATAAAGTCGATCAGAGTTCTACTCGCCATTGTTGCACATTTTGATTATGAAATATGACAGATAGATGTGAAGACTGCCTTCCTCAATGGTAACCTTGAGGAAGAGGTATATATGATACAACCAGAAGGTTTCACAACAAAAGAATCTCCAGATAAAGTGTGCAAGCTTCAGAGGTCCATTTATGGACTAAAGCAAGCTTCCCGGAGTTGGAACATAAGATTTGACGAGGTTGTCAAGTCTTATGACTTCATTAAGAATGAAGATGAGCCTTGTGTGTACAAGAAGACCAGTGGGAGTGCAGTCACCTTCTTAGTTCTTTACGTAGATGACATACTACTCATTGGGAATGATGTAGCTATGATGTCATCAGTAAAGATATGGTTGCCGAAAAACTTCTCCATGAAAGATTTGGGAGAAGCATCTTACGTATTGGGAATACGGATCTATATAGATAGATCAAAGAGGATGCTTGGAATGACCCAATCCTTGTACATGGATACCATAGTCAAAAGGTTTGGCATGGAAAATTCTAAGAGAGGTCTCATACCAATGAGACATGGAATTAGTCTCCCAAAGGAGTAGTATCCTAAGCCTCCTGATGAGAGGGTACTCATAGATAGAATATCCTATGCCTCTGCCATAGGATCTATCATGTATGCCATGCTATGTACATGGCTTGATGTTGCATTTGCTCTAAGTGTTACGAGCAAATTTCAGGCTGATCCAGGTGAAGAGCACTGGAAGGCAGTGAAATGTATCCTTTAGTACTTGAGAAGAACTAAGGATATGTTTCTTGTCTATGGAAGATGTGACTTGAAACTGCGAGATTTTACTGACTCGAGTTTCCAGTCAGATCCAGATGATAGCAAGTCTACATCTGGATTCGTGTTTACTTTGAATGGAGGCGCAGTGTGCTGGAAGAGTTCCAAGCTAGCAACCACTGTAGATTTGACGATTAAAGTTAAGCACATCACTGCAGCTGAAGCTTTCAAGGAAGTAGTGTGGTTGAAGAAGTTCATCACCGACCTTGACATAGTTCCCTATATCCTTGATTATATTCCGCTGTTGTGCGACAATAATGAGACTATTGCACAAGTGAAAGAGCAGTGGTCTCATCAGAAATCGAAAGATACTCTGAGGCGCTTTCATCTTATCCAGAGGAGATGTAGTAATGGAAAGAGTTCCATCCGTCGACAATGTAGCAGATCCACTGACGAAGTCGTTGGCTCCAACTGTGTTTGAGCGTCACCTAGAGTCTATAGGCTTATTGTATAAAGGTGATTGGCTTTAGTCCAAGTGGGAGATTGTTAGGTTTATGTGGCCTACAAGCCAATCTGACTATGTAAATCTCGTTCATTTATTAATATAATGGCATAATATTCATTATGTATAAATCGCATTAATTATCGTTTCATAATGAAGTCCGTGAATATGTGCTATAGTGATCAGATTATGATGAGATCATGCGAATGAGACTGATCACTTAAACACACATATTCTTAATTGTCCATAGTCGGAGGATATCTGAGAAGGACATCGGATATCCGGTTAGAGTAGTATAGATTACTCCTGCTCATATGATGAGGGTGACTGATCTCATAAGTCACTTGTGTGGAGACACTAAGGCGAATCTGTAGGTGCTCGTTGGAGAATGAGTTCACTGAACTGATCTGACTGAACCAGCTTGATTCTATTGTCGCAGATGCGTGGATGGTCCTCGGACCTGAGACACCAAGGACACCTTGTCGGTGGACTTCTGTGCTTTGACCTTGGTTTACGAATCTCTAGCCACGGGATTCTAAAACGCCAATGATTGGGTACAGCGGAATACCGTCGAAGGAAATTGTGTGTCAATAAGGAATCATTCGCTTTCGGTACTTAGAGAGAGAATGCTCTAGGAAGGATGCGCGGAAGTCCCTGGCCAGGGCAGACGATAATATCGGGAAAGGAGTTTTCCGATATTTATCAGCAGCATCCAATCCAAGTGAGTCGACCGGTTAGGGTTTGACAGCACACCATACCCTGAGTTGACTCGAGAGCATTGAACGAATGAAGGATTATATCCACGCAGTAATTGTCGGAGGAAAGGTTCCAAGTGTGGGTTACTTAACCCCGATACCTTCCGGGTTCACGCGGTGTTGCTTGGCACCCAACGTGATCGGAGGCCCGGTCGAATTCGATGTGCAACATCAATTCGATTGAATAATTAATTAATAAATGATTATTAATTGATTAATAAAGCCAGTGAGGAGTCACTGGGCTTGTTGGGCCATTAACTGGATTGGTAATTGGGCCTAGAGGGTCACACGCAAATGATTCTCAAGGCGATGGATAAATAAGTGGGTTTTATACAAACCGGGGGTTTTTATGAAAAAACGCGCAGTTAGTATAAAACATAGCGAACGGGTTGAGCAGGCCAAGCTACTGCTAACCCTATCCGCCCCTCCTCTGTTTCTCTCTCTCTCTGGCATCCAGACATATCCAGATCTGGTCCGCCGCTTCTCCGAATCCCGTTCGACGGGAAATCGTCCGCGCATTGGGGCGATCATTGCGGCGACCGGCGGAGGTTTCGTGGGCTACGAAGAATGAGGAATGTGAGGATATCCGTCGCGAGGAGGATCGCGTGGACTTCGCTAGAGGCCGGGCACTTGTGCGGCTTGCGGTGTCACACCGATGGAACTGAACGGTTGCATATTCGAATCTGCACACGGTGAAAGTGGGAACTATCCGCTAGGGTTCCGGAATCCTTGCCACGGTGAGAATCGATTATCCGATAATCGTAGTTTTTAGTTTTTCGAAACGGGAATGGATCTCCGTTTTTATTTTATTTTCCGCTGCGCGTGAGATCCGGAGAAACCCGAGAACCCAACAATCCCTTCTTCTGGCTGTCCAAAATCAGGTTCGATTTTTGGAACACCTATTTATCATTTTGCTCGACTCCACTACAAAATAGGTGTCCCGGAGGGGTATTTGTAGACACCGATTTTGGACCCCTTTTTGTCATAAACCCCAGTTACCAATATCCCATCAAACCCATCACTTAATCTAGCCCATTAGTAGCCAAGCCCATTAACCACCACTCGTCTTCCCACCTTTTCGTGGACGGTCAACTTGGTGGCCTTCCAACTTCCCTGAAGGCCAGCCGCTCTGCCTTCCACCTTTTCGCGGAAGGCCAACTTGGTGGCCTTCCACCTTTCCCGAAGGCCAGCCGCTCCGCCTTCCACCTTTTCGCGGAAGGCCAACTTGGTGGCCTTCCACGAAAGAGGAAGGCAAGATGGTTGGCCGTCCACCTTTTTTCACCTTTTTACACTTTTCGCGGAAGGCCAACTTGGTGTCTTTCCACCTTCCTCGAAGGCCAGCCGCTCCGCCTTCCACCTTTTCGCGGAAGGCCAACCTGGTGGCCTTCCATGAAAGAAGAAGGCAAGGTGGTTGGCCGTTCACCCTCCTTGACTTCGTCTTCCCACGATCTCCTCCACTCGCGACCCTCACCTCCCACTACTCTGACCACTCCCCACTCCGGTGACTACCGTGCGCACAACCTCCGACTCTTGACCTTTCCCTATTAGCTCATTGATGATTAACAGGGATTTAGATCATGGATTTCCCCTATTTTCTTCTCCCCTATTTAAACCTTCTTACTTCTCTTGGAGAAGGGGGTTGGTTGGATTTTGGAGGTTGGCAAGTCTGGAGGTTGCAAGCAGCAGGACGGGAGCACCAAGAATCCTTCCTACATGGGCTTGTTCTTCTAACTCTTCCCCTCTTTCTTTTCTATTTACTGCATTCCCATCTTTGCCACATTTCATAGTCCCATTTTACTACAACCCATCCATCTTGTCACCATGGCGCACACATACACTTCACTGCATGCATCTTAGGACCACCTAGTACCCACTCTAACAGAGGTTCCATACAAAAAACGGGAGGTGGGTGGCCATAGCATATGGTCACCTTCCCTCTCCAAACACCCATCCGGTGCGTCCCCTTCCAGTTTTAGTTTATTTACATATTTACATGAATAGACTCTACATATCACAGTTCTAATCGGGTTTTCTTTACTTTGCTTCGTCTTCTTCTTTTAGGGGGTCTTACCACATTCTGCGCCGACAACCGAACTCTCCCCCTTCGGCCTGCCGGAGGCAGAGAAGAGGAATCCACAACCCCCGCTCCAACAAGACGTGATCAATCCACCCATCCTGTGGAGCATGGGGACCCCAAGGTAATGCTCCTGGTGTTCACATACTTCTATTCCTAACCCCATTATCACCCCAGTTGCACGACGGACGGAGACCCACCCCCCCCCCCCTCGCGGAAGGAGAGCGGGATCACTCCGGGCGTCCACACAATCCTCACTAATAGTCGATCTGAGGCAAATAAGGGACAACAGTGGAGGGTAGAAGAATCCTCGTCGATATACTCCACAGTCCACAGCTAGAATACTATCGTACAGTCACTAGGCCGCATCATCCGCATGCCTAGACCTTTGCCCGTTCTATCACAACCCATACCTACTATCCCCACTCCACCACCGGCCATCCTTAAACCCATATCCACCGCGTCAAGTGTTGGAATCTCGGCGTTTCTTCGGATCGCTCACACAGTCGAATATAAAATTAAATCAGCGATCCATTTCCCGTTTCGAAAATACTAAAACCGGATTATCGAATAATTGGTTCTTACCGTGTGCGGATTTGAATCCGCGACCGATCGGTTCCGTCGGTGACACCGCAAGCCGCGCAAGCACCCAGCCTCTAGCGGAGTCCACGCGATCCTCCTCGCGGTGGATATCCTCACGTTCCTCGCTCATCGCAGCCCACAATGCCTCCGCCGTTCGCTGCAACGATCGCCGCAACGCGCGGACGATTTCCTGCCGGACGGGAGTCGGAGAAGCGACGGAGCAGACCCGAAGAACGTGTCCGGCCTAGGCTTAGGGCGTCATAGAAAGAGAGAGGAAGAGAAGAGGGGCGGTTAGGGTTAGTAGCAGCTTGGCCTGCTCAGCCCGTTTGCTATATTTTATACTAACTGCATGGTTTGTCATAAAAACCCTCGGTTAATATAAAACTTACTTATTTATCCATCGCCTTGAGAATCATTTGTGTGTGACCCTCTAGGCCTAATAACCAATCTTTCCTCACAATTAAACATGCCTTGTGGCAACACAACAAACCTGCCTAAAGTGATTCGAATCCTATGACTATAACGATGGTGGACCACGCGATAAGTTCTTAACTACTCACGTTACGGCTTAGAATTTAGATTAGGGTATTTAGATAACTTTTATCTTGGTCTCTCCTAGGTCACAGTATATAAATATATCGTATATATTTAATAAATACCATACCTGCTTTGATTCATAATAAAAAATTAAAACAATGTATCACATACATGTCAAGTGTGGTCATGGATAGCACAATAGGTTTGACTAGAGCCAACAGTTAAACACACACAAAATCTAACATAACTATTACATTAGATCAATTTGCGAACACATAGGCAAAGGATTTGCATCTTTTCGCCTTCCTGGTTGCAGTTGTAGATTGTCCTCGCTCTTTCCTCTGTTGCCTCAATCATATTACAATTAAATTCCAATTTACATGTAAAATAGAAGAAGGCCTTATGGCGAGTACAAGAGAGAGGGAGGTAGAAGTATATCGGAGTATGAGATAGAGAGAAGTACGTAGACCTCTATTTATTAACAATTAATAAATATCCATTCAACTATACATTTACGATCCACACAATCCATTCATCACATAAATAATTTAAAGGTGCATATCTATGACCACGGTATGTTTTATACAATCCACACATGATAAGCACATCACATGGCTATTACAAAAAGAGTTTTCAAAATAAATTATTTTGGCTTTTAAAAAGTTAGGATCCAATCAAAATTGGAATTTGAATTGTGAAAACTCATTTAATTAGTTTAACATGCAATTAAAGCATATTTAAAAGTATAAAAACATATATCACATGTGCACACACTCCAAATTAATAATTCTAGATTATTCCATGCAAATTAGAACATTTTTAATAATAAAACAATCTAACATTTAGATTAAACCATATTAATAATCTAACGATTAGATTATTAATAACTAATAAATAATTTGACTCTTTAGATTAGTCCATTAAAGTTAACTACTAATTTATCACTTAAATTAATAATAAACTCTAATCAATTATTAACTACTAACCTAACACTTAGATTAGTCAATTAATAATTTTTTGATCTAACTCTTTAAATTAGTTAAATTAAGGTTAATTATTAAGTTAACACTTAAACTAATAATTAACTCTAATTAATTAACAACTAGTGCTAATCTAACTCGTAGATTAGTCAAATTAAGGTTAATTATTAATTTAACACTTAAACTAATAATTAACTCTAATTAATTAATAACTAATTGTTAATCTTATTCATAGATTAGTTAATTAAAACTAGTTATCAATTTAACACTTAAATTAACAATTAATTCTAATTAACTAATAACCACTAATTTAACGCTTAAATGAGTTAATAAAAATTAATTATTAATTTAACACTTAAATTAATAACTAACTCTAATTTTATAACAACAATTTGTTAATAATAATAATGATTCATAATCATTGATGCCCAACTAAATAAAATTTGAATAACAATTTAAATTTTAAATCAAATCCAATTTAATTTAATTGGGCTTTTGGGGTTTAATTGGGGTTTTAAAAGGGAAGGGTTTTTAAATGGGGAAATGGGCCCAGCCGAAAAGGGCACCTGGCTCGATCCCTTGGCTCGACTAGGCTCGAGCCCCGGGCGCCCCCTGCTTGCCCGGTCCAGTGCTGGACTAGACCTTGGACCGCTAGCGCCTAGCCCGGTCCGACTGGGTCGGGGTCGGCCGGCTTACCTAGTTCATCTTCCCTAAATGCCCGATGCCCTAATATGCTGCAGGAGGGATGGCGGCAGGGGGGGTGAAACCGGCGGCGCCGCCCTGGCGCCGCCTGGCCCCGCCGGTGCCGTTGACCCCCGTTGGTGACGCCTTCGGCGCCGGCAAGGTCGCCGGTGAGGCCCTAAAACCTCCATGGCCGACACCCTATAATATGGTTTTTCTGGTTTTCAAGACAAGAAGAAGAAGAAAAAAAGGGCTCCTCCCCTCCTTTCGGCCACCACCAGCAGCCTCTCAGGCGCCGGCCACCAGTGCCGTTGGTGACAAGAGGGGCCCTGGTCATACCAGGGTCTCCGACCACCTCCCCATCGCATGGGAACGCCTAATTAAAGCTACTATGAACCTTGGCTCTTCGTCCAACGAAGAATAAAAATAAACCCCCAAAAATTCAAAATTGTAGAATTAAAAAAAATCGATTATTTCGTGTTCATCATATGAACATGGTTCCAGCAATATCATTGAATTCATGCATGGAATAAATGATGGAAAAATCAATTTCAGAGCCCGAAACGGGACGAGAAATAGTGGAACCTGACTTTGATACCACTGTTGGAATCTCGACGTTTCTCCGGATCGCTCATGCAACGGAATATAAAATTAAAACAGTGATCCGTTTCCTGTTTCGAAAATACTAAAACTAAATTATCGAATAATCGGTTCTTACCGTGCGCGGATTCGATTCCACTACCGATCGGTTCCTTCGGTGTGACACTGCAAGCCGTGCAAGCACCCGGCCTCTAGCGGAGTCTACGCGACCCTCCTCGCGGTAGATATCCTCATGTTCCTTGCTCGTCGCAGCCCACGAAGCCTCCGCCATTCGCCGCAACGATCGCAGCACGCGCGGACGATTTCCCGTCGAACGGGAGTCGAAGAAGCGGCGGAGCAGACCTGGAGAACGTGTCCGGCCTGGGGCACCAGAGAGAGAGAGAGGAAGAGAGGAAGGGCGGCTAGGGTTAGCAGCAGCTTGGCCTGCTCACCCCGTTCGGTATATTTTATACTAATCGTGCGATTTTTCATAAAAACCACCGGTTAATATAAAACCCGCTTATTTATCCATCGCTTTGAGAATCATTTGCGTGTGACCCTCTAGGCCCAATAACCAATCCGGTTAATGGCCCAATAAGCCCAGTGACTCCTCACTAGCCTGATTAATTAATTAATAACTCATATTAATTAATTAATCAATCGAATTAATGTCGCACATCGAATTCGATCGGGCCTCCGATCACGTTGGGTGCCAAGCAACACCGCGTGAACCCGGAAGGTATCGGGGTTAAGTAACCCACTCTTGGAACCTTTCCGCTAACAGTTACTGCGTGGATATAATCCTTCATTCGTTCAATGCTCTCGAGCCAACTCAGGATATGGTTTACCGTCAAACCCTAACCGGTAGACTCACTTGGATTGGATGCTGCCGAATAATATCGGAAAATTCTTTTCCTAATATTATCATCCGCCCTGGCCAGGGACTTCCACGCGTCCTTCCTAGAGCATTCTCTCTCTAAGTACCGAGAGCTAATGATTCCTTATTGACACTCAATTCCCTTCGATGGTATTCCGCTGTACCCGATCCATGGCTGTTTAGAATCCCGTGGTTAGAGATTCATAAACCAAGGTCAAAGCACAGAAGCCCACCGACAAGGTGTCCTTGGTGTCTCAGGTCCAAGGACCATCTACGCAACTACGACAATAGAATCTATCTGGTTGCAATGAGGTACAATAGCATTCAACGATTCAGTCGGATCAGTTCAGTGAACTCATTATCTAATGAGTACCTACAGATTCATCTTAGTGTCTCCACACAAGTGACTATGAGATCAGTCATCCTCATCTTATGATCGGGAGTAATTTGTACTAGTCTAACCGGATATCCGATGTCCTTCTCGGATATCCTCCGACTAGGAACTGTTAAGAACATGTGTATTTAAGTGATCAGTCTTATTAGTATGATCTCATCATAATCTAATCAATATCGCACATATTCACGGACTTCATTATGAGACGATAACAATACGAATTACACATAATGAATATAATGCCATTTTATTAATAAATGAATGAGATTACAAAGTCATATTAGCTTGTAGGCCACCTAAGACTAACATCAAGGCCATCACCACCAAATAACCCACCACCTCCTCACAAACCAATCTTGCCATCCATGCCATTATTACACATTCCTTTACCCATGCCATCACCAAGCTATCATAACACCCTACAACCCACTAAACCTCTCATCCGCATCGCACAATCATCCATTACATCAAGTCCACTTTTTATGCCATCTAAACCGCTTATTAACATGGTAGTTGCAAAAACATCACCCTCACCCTCCACTGTTGAGCCACAACCTCTAATGCTCCGGTGCGGCAGGATCTTCAACAAAGTGTTTCCCCAGTCTTCCGTTCAAGATGGTCCATCACAGCCAGTCGATGAAGTGGAGAATGAAGAGAGTCCACCAGGCACTCAATATGACCTACTAAAGCATTTGGACAAGACTCCAACATGCATCTCAATGTTTGAACTGATTAAAAGGTCTAAAACCCACCAGGAGGCCTTGATGGAATATCTACGGAGAGTTATGGTCAAGGAAGATGTACCACTTGAAAAGTTTACTGCACTGTTGGTACCGCAGGGCAAAAAACCATCCATAGCTTTTCATTCATCTGAACTGGCACCCACGGCAGCACGGGGCGTGGCTTTGAGCATTACAGTCATTATCTGCAAGAAAGCTATAGATGCTTATCTGGTGGACACTGGAGCTTCAATAAATGTGTTACTGCCGAGAACTCTAGAGCTTTGTGGTGTACTGAAAGAGAAGTGGCTACCATCACCCATCTCTGACACAACCTACGATAATTCCACTCGATCACCACTGGGCATGGTCTATTTGAAAGTAGAACTAGGTCCAGCCTGTAACCTTGTGGTCGAATTCCCCATTTTGGAAATAGACCCTTCACTAAAAGGCATTCTTGGCCGTCCTTATATTAAACTTCTTGAGGCAATTCCATCGACCAATCATCAATGCCTCAAATTCCCTTATAAGGGTCGCATCGTCAAAGTGACGAGTATGCCTATCCTTGCTGCCACTCATTCTCTAAATATCAATCCAATTCCCAATCCCTCACTTATTCAGAAACCTATTATGTCTCTGCTACAAACTTACCTTCCTTCAGCAGATCTACTGAAGTCTACCTTACCCACTCCTTATCCGATCAGTGCCATGAAGCGGGGAAGTGTACTCCGTGGTGGAATATAATGATGAAGATTGGATACCAGCCAGGGAAAGGTTTGGGTGCACAGTTACAAGGAAGAGTTAAACCAGTCATAGATGATAGAATGGTACTTGGGAATGGTGTGGGATATAGACTAGAAAAGGTGTGACATGAGATGGTGCACCAAGAGGAGAGTGAAGATGGTCATAAGATATGGAAGACCATGGTGACACCGTGCAAAGAAAATCGGGACCCGTTAACTTGGACTTTATCTACCCACTTTGTTAAGGACCCCGTAATCCAGCATAATAATGACAACACAGTGGTGATCAACTCTCATTTCGACTTGCATGATATCTATGGGACAGAGTTGGCAAGACACTATATACCACTCGTTACATATCATTTCCTTAGAGGCTCTACGGCCTATGAAGAGAAGAAAGTTCCATGACTCGGAGTGTGAGTGGTACATATGGTTTGACACATAGGACTTATACATTGCTTTGAACAGGTTGTTTCTGGATCCATCTAAACCAAAGTGGCCACCCTTGATTGAAGAACTGATTGAAGGACCTGGGGCCATTTTTGATAAAAGAATTTTGCTAAGTGAAGAAACTGATGAAGGGAAGCCTGATGACCCCTATGAACCTGGCTTGACTACTGATCATCTTTGGAGAGCGACCTATCCTTCCCATGTCTTCACTCTCCACACTCTATTTAGAACCCAACTATTGATCCCGACTTGGTCTAGGGTGATTACTGAGGACATACCTCGGGCGCCGCCCATTCATATTACCTTGTCCCCTCGGGATTTCTTCCTCCGGACTCCTCTATATTTTGAGGAGATCCGTAATTTGATTCGGGACATCCTTCTGTATGATCCCCCCCTCTGGCCATGGTGCCATTATCTTCACCTTCTATTCCCCTATCTTTTCAAATTCATTAATGCTTTATGGTAAATGAAAATCTTCTCTAAAAACAAATGTCAATTTTCAAACCTCTTCTCAAACCCTCATTGAGGAAACCTCTTACTACTTGTCCGAATGTACCCCGTTGCACGAGTCATTCGGGCAAGATTCTCTCTTAGATCTGCTCTGTCCCTCCTCTCAGGAGGATTCCCCTGTATCCCATCATGTATCCTGTGATTTTTATCCTTGTTCATCCTCCATAGGTCAGGATAGGGAGTCTAGTTGTAGGCAGTCTAGTGAAGTTAGTCATGTTAAAAAGTCTAGGAAGTCTAAGGATAGACAAGTTCCAAATAGATACCTCCAAGAATTAGCACTCAAATATATTTCTTGCTCACAAATGCCTCAGTTTCTAGAGAATCCTATCCAGTTGCCAGAAGAGTGTGAGATAGATGAGCTAGTTGATGATGGATATGTTGGCTTCTCGTGTTTCATCGGATTGCTCACATAGCGGAAAATAAAAATAATTATTACAGCGATCTGTTCCCGTTTCGAATATTTAAATTGATTATACAATAATCGTTTCTTACTGTGTGCGGATTCGAATCTGTGACTGATTGGCTCCATCGGTGTGACATCGCCAGCAGCGCAAGCGCCTGGCCTCTAGCGAAGTCCACGTCATCCTCCTTGCAGTGGATGTCCTCACGATTCCTCATTCTTCGCAACCCATGAAGCCTCCGCCATTCATCGCAACGATTGCCACAACGCGCGGACGATTTCCCGTCGGACGGGAGTTAGAGAACCTGCGGAGCAGACCCGGAGAACAAATCCGGCCATGGGCGCCAGAGAGAGAATGGAAGAGAGGAGGGGACGGCTAGGATTGAGCGGCAACCTGGCCTACTCAGCTCGTTCGCTACATTTTATACTAACCACACAATTTTTCATAAAAACCCCCTATTAATATAAAATCTACTTATTTATCCATCGCCTTGAGAATCATTTGTGTGTGACCCTCTAGGCCCAATAACCAGTCCGGTTAATGGCCTAATAAGCCTAGTGACTCCTCACTGACTTGATTAATAAATTAATAAGTCATATTAATTAATTAATCAATCAAATTAATGTCGCACATCGAATTCGATCGGACCTCCGATCACGTTGGGTGCCAAGCAACACCACGTGATCCCGGAAGGTATTGGGGTTAAGTAACCCACTCTTGGAACCTTTCCGCCGATAGTTATCGCATAGATATAATCCTTCATTCGTACAATGCTCTCGAGTCAACTCAGGGTATGGTGTACTATAAAACCCTAATCGGTCGACTCACTTGGATTGGATGCTACCGTATAATATCGTAAAACTTCTTTCCCGATATTATCGTCCGCCCTGGCTAGGGACTTCCGCGCATCCTTTCTAGAGCATTCTCTCTCTAAGTACCGAGAGCAAATGATTCCTTATTGACACTCAATTCCCTTCGACGGTATTCCGCTATACCCGATCGTTGGCTGTTTAGAATCCCGTGGATAGAGATTCATAAACCAAGGTCAAAGCACAGAAGTCCACCGACAAGGTGTGCTTGGGTGTCTCAGGTCCGAGGACGATCTGCGCAATTGCGACAATAGAATCAAGCTGGTTGACAGTGAGGTACCATACCATCCAGCGATTCAGTCAGATCAATTCAGTGAACTCATTCTCTAATGAGCACCTACATATTCGCCTTAGTGTCTCCACACAAGTGACTATGAGATCAGTCACCCTCATCGTATGAGCAAGAGTAATCTGTACTAGTCTAACTGGATATCCAATGTCCTTTTCGGATATCCTCTGACTATGAACTATTAAGAATATGTGTGTTTAAGTGATCTGTCTCATTATTATAATCTCATCATAATCTGATCACTATCGCACACATTCACGGACTTCATTATGAGATGATAATTGAAACGAATTATACATAATGAATATTATACCATATTATTTATAAATGAACTAGATTTACATAGTCAGATTGGCTTGCAGGCCACCTAAAACTAATAATCTCCCACTTAGACTAAAGCCAATCACCTTTATACATTAAACCTATAGACTCTAGGTGACACTCAAACACATTTTAGCCAGTGGCTTTGTCAGTGGATCTGCTACATTATCGGTGGATGGAACTCTTTCCACCACTACATCTCCTCTAGAAATGATCTCTCTAATGAGATGAAAGCGTGTTAGAATATGCTTCGATTTCTAATAAGACCGCGTCTCTTTCGCTTGTGCAAAAGCTCCATTCTTATCGCACAACAGGGAACAGGTTCAGAGATGCTGGGAACTACGCCGAGGTCGGTGATGAATTTCTTCAACCACACAGCTTCTTTGGCGGCTTTAGCTGCAGCGATGTACTCAGCTTCAGTCGTCGAATCTACAGTGGTTTCCTGCTTGGAACTTTTCCAACACAGTGCGCCTTCTTTCAAAGTAAACACAAATCTAGATGTAGACTTGCTATTATCTGGATCTGACTGGAAACTCGAGTCAGTGAAGCCTCGCAGTTTCAAGTCGCTTCCTCTATAGACAAGAAACATATCCTTAGTTCTTCTCAAGTACCTAAGGATACATTTCATTGCCTTCTAGTGCTCTTTGCCTGGATCAGCCTGAAATTTGCTCGTAACACTTAGAGCATATGCCACATCAGGTCGCGTACATAGCATGGCATATATGATAGATCCTATGGTAGAGGCATAGGGTACTCTATCTATGAACGCCCTCTCATTAGGAGTCTTAGGGGATTGCTCCTTTGAGAGATTAATTCCATGTCTCATCAATATGAGACCTCTCTTGAAATTTTTCATACCACACCTTTTGACTATGGTATCTATGTACATGGATTGGGTCATTCTAAGCATCCTCTTTGATCATCTCTATATATCTGTATTCCAAATACGTAGGATGCTTCTCCAAAATCCTTTATGGAGAAGTTTTTCGATAGACAGATCTTTACTGATGACATCATAGCTACATCATTCCCAATGAGTAGTATGTCATCTACGTAAAGAACTAAGAAGGTGATTGCGCTCCCACTAGTCTTTTTATACACACAAGGCATATCTTCATTCTTAATGAAGTCATAAGACTTGACAGCTTCGTCAAATCTTATATTCCAGCTCCAGAATGCCTGCTTAAGTCCATAAACGGACCTCTAAAGGTTGCACACTCTATTTGGAGATTCTTTGGATGTAAAACCGTCATGTTGTATCATATACACCTCTTCCTCAAGGTTACCATTGAGGAAGGTAATTTTCACATCCATCTGCTAGATTTCGTAATCATGGTGTGCAGCTATGGCGAGTAGAACTCTGATCCATTTTATCATGGCAATTGGTAAGAAAGTCTCGTCATAGTCGATTCTTTGCCTTTGACGATATCCCTTTGCCATCAACCTTGCTTTATAAGTGTCGATCTGTCTATCGGCATCGATTTTTCTCTTAAAAATCCACTTGCATCCAATGGGCACAATACCCTTGGGCAAGTCCTCCAAGTTCTAAACATGGTTGGTGTACATGGACTGAATTTCTTAATTCATGGCTTCTCGCCATTTCCTGTCTTTTAGGCCTTCTGTGGCCTCCTGGTAGGTTTTAAGATCATCATCCTCATTATATTGAACCTTAGACTCTCCTTCAGCGATATGTCCCATATATCGTTCGGGTAGTCTAGGTACTTTACCAGATCTGCGAGGCTCATCTGTGTGTACCTAAACATATTCAGGAACTGATGGCTCATCTGATGATATCGCAGCTTTTTAGGGATCTGGAACCTCTTCCAGTTCTATTTTACTTCCACTATCCTCCTAGAGAAGGTAATCCTTTTTCAAGAAGACCGCTTTCCTGGCGACAAACACTTTTTGTTCCCTAGGATGGTAAAAATACTATCCAAAGGTTTCCTTTTGATATTCACAAACTTGCATTTATCAGTTCATGATTCCAACTTGTCTAGATCATCCCTCTTTACATGAGCAGGACAACCCCAGATTTTAACATGTTTAAATTTCTATTTTCTGCCTTTCCATATCTCTTATGGAGTAGAGGTCACAGACTTGATGGGTACTCTGTTCAGTAGGTAAGTTGCTGACTCTAGAACATACTCCCGGAGGGACACTGGTAAACCCAAAAAGCTCATCTTAGATCGCACCATGTCCAACAAGGTGCGATTCCTCCTTTCAGATACACCATTTATCTGCGGTGTATATGGAGGGGTAAGCTGAGAAATAATACCATTATCTTTTAAGAATTGTGTGAAATCAGTACTCAAGTATTCTCCTCCTTGATCTAATCGAAGAGCTTTAATACTCTTTCCTAACTGCTTCTCTACCTCATTCTTGAACTCTCTAAACTTTTCAAATGCTTCATACTTGTACTTCATTAAGTACACATAGCCGAATCTTGAGAAGTCGTCGGTGAACGTGATGAAGTTTGAGAAGCCACTTTTGGCTTGGGTGGACATGGGACCACATACATTTGAATGTATTAATTCCAGAATGTCTTTGGCACATTCTCCATTTCTAGTAAATAGAGATTTTGCCATCTTTCCCATAAGGCATGATTCACATGTCACAAACGATTCATAATCGAATGTATTTAAATAACCATGTTTATGCAACTTTTGCAGCCTGCTTTCACCAATGTGTCCAATTATATAATGCCACATGTAGGCTTGGTTCATACAATTCTTGCTCTTCATAAGAGCCTTATCAATGTGAAGATTGTAGTAAGAAACATATAAAAGATATAGACCGATGACTAAAGGTGCCGAAGCAATTGATTTATTACCATAATAAATCAAACAACTTTTGTTCTCTATAGTCAACCTATATCCTATCTTGTCTAAACAAGATATTGATATGATGTTCTTTATTATGCTAGGAATATAATAACAATTTTTCAATGATAAGACGTCTCTCGATGGAAGCCTAAGGTTTGTTGTCCCTACAGCAACTGCCACAACTTTTACGTCATTTCCTAGCCTAAATTCCACTTCGCCTTTGATGGATATAGGTGTCTTCTAAGCCAATCATAAGGCACCTATTTCAATCTGGTTCACTAATCAATGGCATTAAATTCATTATGTAGATTGGCATATTTGTAATTGCGCATAATGAAGTCTATAAATATGTGCAATAGTCATCAGATTATGATGAGATCATAATAATGAGACTTATGACTTATAAACACATATTCTCAATTGTTCCTAGTCGTAGGATGTTTGAAAAGGACATCAAACATCCGGTTAGACTAGTACAGGTTATTCCAGCTCATATGATGAGGGTGACTGATCTCGTTAGTTACTAGTGTGGAGACACAATGGTAAACCTGCAGGTGCTCATTGGGGAATGAGTTCACTGAACTGATCCGACATGAATCGCCGAATGGTAATTTACCTTACTGTCAATCGGCTTGATTCATCGTCACAGTGGCGTGGTTGATCCTTGGACTTGAGACACCAAAGACACCTTGTCGGTGGACTTCTGGACTTTGACCTTGACCTACGAATCCGTATCCACGGGATCTCTAATAGTCAAGGATCAGGTCCAGCGGAAGACCTTCGAAGGTGATTGTGTGTTCAGTAAATGATCGTTCACTCTCAGGTAACTGGAGAGAGAATGCTCTAGAATAGATCCGCAGAAGTCTCTGGCCAGAGCAGAAACAATATTAGAAAAGTGGTGTTCGGATATTGTACAGCGGAGTCTGATTCAAGTGAGTTGACTATCTAAGGTTTGACAGTTGACCATATCCTAGGTAAATTCGAGAGCATTGTGCGAACGAAGGATTATAGCCATGCGGTAACTGTGGACGGACAGGTTCCATGAGTGGGTTACTGAACCCCATTGCCTTCCAGGATCATGCGGTGTTGCTAGGCACCTAACTTGATCAGAAGTCCGATCGAATTTACATGCGATGTTAATTCGGTTTAGTAATTAGTTAATATCTAGATATTAATTAATTACAATAAGTCAATAACTAGTTATTAGACTTAACAGGCTGAAAATCGGACTAGTAAATGGGCCTAGAGGGTCATACGCAATAAGATTCTTAGTCGGTGGTACATAAGTGGGATTTATATTAACTCGGGGACTTTTGTGAAAAGTCGTGCCGACTTAATATATATACGCGTTGTTGAGAAACCCTGGGCCAAGCTCTAGGATTTTCTTTGCTGGCCGTCATCCTCCCTTTTCTCTCTCCTTCTCTGGGCGCCCTGTTCGAGGCACCGGAAACAGTTTCCGTCTCCGCCGTGTGTGATTCCCGAAAGTCGGGAATTCCCGTCGGCAGGATTTCAGCAATCGTTGCAGCGATGGATCTTCAGCAAGCGAGCTGATACGGACGAGGGATCGAGCACGAACCACCGCGGAGGATCGAAGCATATTCTGAGGTCTCATCAGAAATCGAAGCATATTCTGAGGCGCTTTCACCTTATCAGAGAGATCATATCCAGAGGAGATGTAGTCGTGGAAAGAGTTCCATCCGTCGACAATGTAGCAGATCCACTGAGAAAGCCGTTGGCTCAAATTGTGTTTGAGCGTCACCTAGAGTCTATGGGCTTATTGTATAAAGGTGATTGGCTTTAGTTCAAGTGGGAGATTGTTAGTTTAGGTGGCCTACAAGCCAATCTGACTATGTAAATCTCGTTCATTTATTAATAAAATGGCATAATATTCATTATGTGTAAATCGGATTAATTATCGTTTCATAATGAAGTCCGTGGATATGTGCTATAGTGATCAGATTATGATGAGATCATACTAATAAGACTGATCACTTAAACACACATATTCTTAATTGTTCCTAGTCGGAGGATATTCGAGAAGGACATCGGATATCCGGTTAGACTAGTACAGATTACTCCTGCTCATACGATGAGGGTGACTGATCTCATAAGTCACTTGTGTGGAGAGACAAAGGCGAATCTGTAGGTGCTCCTTGGAGAATGAGTTCACTGAACTGATCCGACTGAATTGCTGGATGGTATTGTACCTCACTGTCAACCAGCTTGATTCTATTATCGCAGTTGCGTGGATGGTCCTCGGACCTGAGACACCAAGGACACCTTGGCGGTGGACTTCTGTGCTTTGACCTTGGTTTAGGAATCTCTAGCCATGGGATTCTAATACGCCAAGGATTGGGTACAGCGGAATACCATCGAAGGGAATTGTGTGTAAATAAGGAATCATTCGCTCTCGGAACTTAGAGAGAGAATGCTCTAGGAAGGATGCGCGAAAGTCCCTGGCCAGGGCGGACGATAATATCGAGAAAGGAGTTTTTCGATATTCATCAGCGGCATCCAATCCAAGTGAGTCGACCGACTAGGGTTTGACAGCTCGCCATGCCCTGAGTTGACTCGAGAGCATTGTACGAATGAAGGATTATATCCACGCAGTAACTATCGGCGGAAAGGTTCCAAGAGTGGGTTACTTAACCCCAAAAACCTTCCGGGTTCACGCGGTGTTGCTTGGCACCCAACGTGATTGGAGGCCCGGTCGAATTTGATGTGCGACATCAATTCGATTGATTAATTAATTAATAAATGGTTATTAATTGATTAATAAAGTCAGTGAGGAGTCACTGGGCTTGTTGGGCCATTAACTGGACTGGTAATTGGGCCTAGAGGGTCACACGACAAAGATTCTCAAGGCGATGGATAAATAAGTGGGTTTTATACAAATCGGGGGGTTTTATGAAAAATTGCCTGGTTACTATATAATATAGCGAACAGACTGAGCAGGCCAAGCTGCTGCTAACCCTAGCCGCCCCTCCTCTATTTCTCTCTCTTTCTGGCATACAGACAGATCCAGATCTACTTCGCCGCTTCTCCGAATCCCGTTTGACGGGAAATCGTCCGCGCACTGCGGCGATCGTTGCAGCGACCGGCGGAGGTTTCGTGGGCTGGGAAGAACGAGGAATGTGAGGATATCCGTCGCGGGGAGGATCGCGTGGACTTCTCTAGAGGCCGGGCGCTTGCGCGGCTTGCGGTGTCGCACCGACGGAACCGAACGGTTGCGGATTCGAATCCGCACACGGTGAGACCTTCGATAATCCGATTATCGTATTTTAGTTCTTCAAAACGGGAAAACGGATCGCTGTAAAATTTTATTTTCCGCTGCGTGAGGGATCCGGAGAAACCTGAGAAATTCCAACACCAGTGACCCTGCTGCTTATAGTAGAAGCAATCACCCTTTACTACTCCTTTGCCTTTGTCCTTCGACCTTTTATCGTACGCGATCATCTTTGCCTCAGGGGCATCCAATGCCGGTTCACCAGGAGGATCAACTCCAAGGACGTAGGCAATGTGCTCATATTTGAAGACACTCTCAGGTTTCTAAGCCAAACCAAGTAGTTCGGGCTAGTCAAAAGATTGGCATCAAGTATGCCACGGAGTGGGTTATTCGACGACATAATTCTTTATAGGGGATGAATAAAATCTATTTAGCAGATATTCAATTATTAAATATAAAACATGATATGAACTTTTAATCAAGTTTTAACTCCCACTAATTTTCGACGGATTGTATAACCCTCAGCTATAGAAAACGGGATACGTCGCCAGTCTCCTAATGGAGATCGTAATCTCATTAACTTGCACTACAACCTTGTGGATGGCACAAGAAAGCTGTAAAATAATCAAAGAGCACCCATCTTATGGGACTTGCAACTCCTTGCAATATTCGATCATATCTTTGGTCCCCAGAGATTTAATAGCCTTGTGGAGAACACAACAAGCCACTAATTTTGGTCTAAGCTAACCATCGTTACGAGACAAGCATAGATTTGCATGCAGCCCTTGTGGATAGCACAACAAAGCTAAATAGTTCCTTTACCCCGATCAATAGGCATCTAATGCTATAGCCACATTCTCTCCTTACAATTAAATAGGCCTTGTGGTAGCACAACAAACCTACCTAAAGTAATTCGAATCCTATGACTATAACGATGGTGGACCATGCGGTCAGTTCTTAACTAGTCATGTTACCGCTTAGAATTTAGACGAGGGTATTTAGATAACTTTTATCTTGGTCTCTCCTAGGTGATAGTATATAAATATATTGTATATATTTACTAAATACTATACCTGCTTTGATTCATAATAAAAAAGAAAAACATTGAATCTCATACATGTTTACTGTAGTCATGGATAGCATAGTGGTTTGATTAGAGACAACAGTCAAACGCACACAAAATCTAATATAACATTTACATTAGATAACCTGCAAACTCAAAAGGCAAAGGATCTCTATCTTTCTGCCTTCCTAGTAACAGTTGTGGATCGTCCTCGCTCTTTCCTTGGTTGCCTCGATCAAATTACAATAATTCTAGAATTACATGTAAGTTGAATAAGGTCTTATAGAGAGTACAAGAGAGAGGGAGGTAGAAGTACATCAGAGTATGAAAGAGGGAGAGGTACGCATACCTCTATTTATTAACAATTAATAAATATCCATAATTTAAACATCCACGATCCACACAATCTATTCATCACATAAATAATTTAAAGGTGCATATCCATTACCATGGTGTGTTTTAAAAATTCCATACATGATAAGCGCATTACATGGCTTAAATAAAAGAGTTTTCAAAATATAATATTTTGGCTTTCAAAAAGGTAGGTTCCAAGCAAAATTGGCATTTGAATTTTGAAAATGCATTTCATTATCTTAACATGCAATTAAATCATATTTAAAAGCATCAAACACATATCACATGTGCACATACTCCAAATTAATAATTTCAGATTATTCCATACAAATTAGAAAATTTCTAATAATAAAATAATCTAACAATTAAATTAAATAATATTAATAATCTAACAACTAGACTATTAATAACTTATTACTAATCTAACTATTAGATTAGTCCACTAAAGTTAATTATTAATTTAACACTTAAATTATTAATCAACTCTAATTAGTTATTAACTACTAATCTAACTCTTAGATTAGTTAACTAGTGTTAATTAGTAATTTAACTCTTAAACCAATAATTTACATCAATTAATTATTAACTTATAATCTAACCCTTAGATTAGTTAATTTAAATTAATCATTAATTTAACACTTAAATTAACAATTAACTCTAATTAACTAAAAAGTGCTAATCTAACTTTTAGATTAGTTAATTAATGTTAATCATTAATTTAACTCTTAAAATAATAATTAACACTAATTAATTAATAACTACTAATTTAACACTTAAATTAGTCAATTGAATTAATTATTAATTTAACGCTTAAATTAATTATTAATTTAACGCTTAAATTAATAACTAACTTTCATTAATTAACAATTAGAAAATTAATAATTAATAATCTAACACTTAGACTAATAATTATTAACCACTAATCTAACTTTTAAATTAGTTAATTAAAGTTAATTATTAGTTTAACATTTAAACTACTAATTAACCCTAATTATTAACAACTAATTATTAATCAAAATGATTTAAAACCATTGATAAGTCCAATTAAATAAAAATTGAGTAAAATTTTAACTTCAAAATAATTTTGACTTTTAAAATTAAAAACCAATTCATTTTACATTTTAATGGGCTTAGGGTTTAGGGATTTAAATAGGTACTTAAAGGGGGTTTTTAAAAGAAATGGGCCCAGCCCATTAGATCTGAGCCCTGGCTCGGACCTTCCTGAGCCAGGGCTTGAGCCAAGCGCCCAACAATTGGGTGCTTGGGCTTGGCCCGGCCCAGCAGGGACCCGGCCGATCGAACCGGTCGGGCTGGCTTGTAAGGATTGAGGTTTCGGATCCGGTTATCGGGTCAGTTTCGGGGTCGGACCCCTTAGTTTGGGCCCTTGTGGGGCTGGGGCATGGGTTCCTGTTTCGCGTCGAGCTTGCTCGACGTGGTTCAAACGGCGTCCGGCGATGTGGACGCAATTTAGGTTGTGCCACGTGGGCTGGCGTTGGGCGGCGAGAGTACGGTCCCGGTCTTATCGTCTAAACGGCGTCTTGATTGGACGACGCCATTCAGAGTACGGCCTTGGTATGTCAGAGTACGGCCTGGATGACGCGTTTTGCCTAGTTTCTGATTGACCCTGCGAACCCTCCATCCTTTCCCTCATTCTCTCCTTTCTTCTCTCTGACCTCCGACGATCCCTTTCCCCCTCTCCTTCCTTTCCTCTCCCTCCACTCCATGAACCTCCCAACTTCCTCCACTACCACCACCACTTCCTCCGCGGCGCATTTCTCACCGGACGGCGACCGACGTCCCGGTGGAGTAACGGCGTCCACGGCGGTATCGACGGCGGCGTGTGGCGAGGCGGGTCGGCAGCTTGGAGCTCGGAAGAGTTAGAGTAACCGGTAGGGTGTTGATCCTCGCGTTGTTTTGTTTAAAACCACGTTTTTCCCGCTTTGGAGCATGTTTAGGGGATTTTTGGGGTGAAAATACTAATTGCATGTAATGAAGAATTGTGGGTTTTTAATGGGTATTTATGTTCTCCTCCTCCTCCTCTATTTTGTGGTGTTTTTTTTGCGATTTGGGGGAGAAATCCCACCTTGTGACTTGGGGGAAGGCAGATGGAGAACCTGTCTGTCAGGGTTAAAAGGCGTCTGCAAACAGCGACGCCATTTAAAAGGCGGCTTCCACCCAGGACTCCATTTAACCCCATATAACAGACTTTGTCTCTGGATCGAATAGCATCCAGAGACAACGACGCCTTTTAAACAACGACCCGTTCGAACGACGTGTTTTAGGCCCTTCTTCCGAGGCCAGATTTCACATGAACCAGTTTAGGAGTCTTGAATGACGTCGGCCTTTGGTGACGCGATTTAAGACAAAATCTCATTAATTCCTGCAATTAACATGTGTTTACGTTGATAGATAGTTTGGTTAATTGCATGTTTGAGAACATACTTGAGGTCGATGATTTCTACGTGATCGGATCGCACCGTGTTGCGTTTTGTGCAATCGTGGACCTAGAGTGACAGTTGTTAGCACTTAAGCACCCTGTGTCGGTGTGGGAGTGATACGGCGTCGGTGTGGGAGTGGTGGGGTGACACCTAGAGAGAGGGTCACCTAGTGTACCCCAGGGTATAGCTAGTACTGGTGTGGGAGTGGTACATTCGGAGTGTCACTCGTGCTGGGGGAAGCAGGACCACCTTGAGCCAGGTTAGGCCGGAGTAGCCAGTGTGCTATCCGAGGGGTTACTGTTTGGTCTCAATGGGTCGGTGTTTTCTGTGTTCGGCCGTGTGACTTGTGTGTTTAGCTGAGACACTAGTTGTGGACTCCGTGGTAATGTGGTTTCAGAATCGTGCATGTTACTGTTATAAATGCCTGTGTTTTATATCGAAATTTAGGAATTGTGTTACTGCTTTATTTAGTTAAATTGTCTATATTTGTGTGTTGCACTTGTGGGTGTGTGAGTGGGTGGTGGGGATCGAAGGATCCCTACTGAGTCTTTTCGATGAGACTCACCCCCTGTGGTTTTCAGGTAAGGGTTCCAGGCAGGCGTAGTGAGGAGAGTGTTTCCTTGGGTTGCGCCGACAACCGTTGTTCCGGGGTATGCCCCGATGTAGTTGTTATATCCTTTTCTGGCCTGTACGCTTAATTATTTCTTTTATGTTGGAGTATGTAATTAATTGCTGAGTCAAGTCGAATTGTAATAATTTTTAATTTCTGCACTTCCTTTACAATTCGATATGATGTGGATGTTTAGCTTAGTTTATCATTTATTTCCCAGACTTATCGAGATCCTAGTTTGGCTCCAAATTTAATGATTCGGTACCCATTTAGTAATCGGATCTCCGATTATAGGGTGGCGGGTAGTTACACGGCCCCCCAGTCTTCCCCGAGACAGCCACCCGAAACCCTAATTATTGTTTGTTGTTGCAGGTGTTGGCCGGCGGCGGGGGGGGGGGAGCTACTAGGTGTTGGCGGCTGGGGCTCCGGCGCTGCCCCGCCCCGCCTCGCCCCGCCAACGACGCCCCCGGCGCCGGCGAGGTCCTCGGTGCCGGCAAGCCCTCGGCGACGCCCTCAAAAGAGCAGCCTGAGCCCCTTTATCTCCCCATTATTTTATGTTTTTTCTTGTTTCTCTTTCAAAATCAAAAAAGAGGAAGACCGCCCCCTATTCCGGCCACCTCTAGAGAGATCTTGGCGGCGACCTTGATGCCCAGTGGTGACCTGTGACTATCCCCAGATCATCCGGGGTCCCGGTCCCCCATCCCAACACTTGGGAAGCTCGATCAAAGTCGCAATAAAACCCCGTTCTTCATCACATGAAGAACTTCGAAAATCCCCAAAATAATTTTAATTTTATATAAAAATAAGCGATCGAATCGCAGCAATCATCTCATGATTATAAACTTCGCATAAAATTAAAACGATGCATGGAATAATATCATGAAAAATTAATTCGGAGACCGAAACGGTACGAGAAACAATGAAACTTGGCTTTGATACCACTGTTGGATTCTCATGTTTCACTGGATCACTCACGCAGTGGAAAATAAAAATAATTATTATAGCGATCCATTCTCGTTTTGAATACTTAAATCGATTATCGGATAATCGTTTCTTACCGTGCACAGATTCGAATCCGCGATCGATTAACTCCGTCGGTATGACACCGCTAGCCACGCAAGCGCCCGAATCTAGCGAAGTCCACACGATCCTCCTCGCAGTGGATGTCCTCACGGTTCCTTGTTCTTCGCAGCCCACGAAGCCTCCGCCATTCGCTGCAACGCGCGGACGATTTCCCATCGGACGGGAGTCGGAGAACCGGCGGAGCAGACCCAAAGATTAGATCTGGCCTGGGGCGCCAGAGAGAGAGAGGAAGAGAGGAGGGGGCTGCTAGAGTTGAGTAGCAGCTTGGCCTGCTCAATCTGTTTTCTACATTTTATATTAACCACGTGATTTTTCATAAAAACTCCCAATTAATATAAACCCAACTTATTTATCCATTGTCTTGAGAATTATTTGCGTGTGACCCTCTAGGCCCAATAACCAGTCCGGTTAATGGCCCAATAAGCCAAGTGACTCCTCACTGGCTTGATTAATCAATTAATAACTCATATTAATTAATTAATCAATCGAATTAATGTCGTACATTGAATTCGATCGGGCCTCCAATTACGTTGGGAGCCAAGCAACACTGCGTGAACCTAGAAGGTATTGGGGTTAAGTAACCCACTCTTGGAACCTTTCCACTGACAGTTACCGCGTGGATATAATCCTTTATTCGTACAATTCTCTCGAGTCAACTCGTGGTATGGTGTACTGTCAAACCCTAACCGGTCGTCTCACTTGGATCGGATGCTGCCGTATAATATTAGAAAACTCCTTTCCCGATATTATCGTCTGCCCTGGCCAGGGACTTCCGCGCATCCTTCCTAGAGCATTCTCTCTCTAAGTACCGAGAGCGAATGATTCCTTATTGACACTCAATTCCCTTCAAAGGTATTCCGATGTACCGATCCTTGGCTGTTTAGAATCCCGTGTTTAGAGATTCATAAACCAAGGTCAATGTACATAAGTCCACCGACAAGGTGTCCTTGGTGTCGTAGGTCCGAAGACCATCCATGCAACTGCGACAATAGAATCAAGCTGGTTGGTAGTGAGGTACTATACCATCCAGCGATTCAGTCAGATTAGTTCAGTGAACTCATTCTCTAATGAGCACCTACAGATTCGCCATAGTGTCTTTACACAAGTGACTATGAGATCAGTCACCGTCATCGTATGAGCAGGAGTAATATGTACTAGTCTAACTAGATATCTGATGTCCTTTTTGGATATCCTCCGACTAGAAACTATTAAGAATATGAGTGTTTAAGTGATTAGTCTCATTATTATGCCATATTATTTATAATGAGCAAGATTTACATAGTCAGATTGGCTTGCAGGCCACCTAAAACTAACAGAATATGGGGTATATGAATTGTTACATGAGAAAGTCCCCATCACTGAAGAAGAAGAAGATGAGTATGTAGCTGAGGCGTATGCAGGTGGAGTTAAGAGATTTAATGAACCCTCAGCTATTGTAGAAGAACCTACTAAGGAAATCAATTTGGGTACCGAAGATGAACCAAAGGTTGTCCTCATTAGTCAAAATCTTTCCGAATCAGACGAAGAGGCATTGGCTCGGATTCTTAGAAATTACAAGGACACTTTCGCCTGGGTTATGAAGACATGCCGGGGTTAGATTATGTAAGGACTGAGCTTTCAAGTTCAGTTATCGGGTCGGTTTCGGTGTCGAACCCCTTGGTTGGATCCTTGAGGGTCTGGGGATGGCTTCTTTATAGCGTGGAGCGTGCGCGACGCCATTTTGAATGGCATCGTCCTAGGGGGACACTATTTAGAAGCCATGTTGCTATGCTCCATGGGCTAGTGTTGGGGTATGTATGTACGGCCCGGTCGTGTGGTTTGACTGGTGTCGTGCATGGCAGACGCGATTTAGAGATCTACCAGCATATGACCTCGTCCTGTTGTCTGAATGGCGTCGTCTGAGAACGACACGATTTAACCTGTTTCGGTTTGACGCCCCGAGCCTTCCATCCTTTCTCTCATTCTCTCATTTCCTCTCTCTCTCGTCCCTCTCACCGAACCCTTCGTTCCCCTTCCTCCTTCCCTCCCCTTCCTCTTTCCATTCTTCATCTTCCTCCACACCAAACCCCTCCAACCTCTCACCACTACCACCACCATCTCCTTTGCGGCACCTTACTCTTCAGACGGCGACCGACGTCCTGATGGAGTGACGGCGTCCACGGTGGTACTGGCGGCGGCTTGCGGTGTTGCGGATCGGCGGCGAGGAGCTAGAGGGAGTTCAAGTAACCGGCAGGGTGATGGTCCTCACTTGATGTCGATTTTTTTAAAATCATGAGTTCCCTCTTTGGAGCATGCTATGGTTATGTGAGGGGATTTTAGGGCTTGAAATGAGCATGTTTTAGGGTTTTTGAATTGAAAGAGGGTGTTTTCGAAAATTGATTTAGCATGTTATTGTGTTCATGATTTTTCCCTTCCTATATTTTTGGGTTTTTCATGCAATGGGGGGAGAGGGACCCCTGTGTGGCTCGGTGGAAGCCTGAGGAAGGACTGTTTCGGACGTCAAATGGCGTCAAAACTAGGTGACGTCATTTTAAATGATGTCGACCTAGGTCGACGCGATTTACAACTCATTTTTTCGGTTCCTGAGGCCAGTGTGGGATAAAGAACTGAAGAACGTCGGCCATGGGCGATGCCATTCAGGCCAGTATCCCTGGGTCCTAGTGCTTGCGAATATAAAAAACCTGTTTCAAGGTCTTGAATGACGGCCACCATGGGCGACGCAATTCAAGATAGAACCACATTAATCCCTACTATTAACATGTATGTTTATTGTTAATCAATCCTGTTAGATGTATGCTTGGAATCATACATTGGGGGCGGAGATTTCCATGTAACCGGATCACATTGTGTTGTGTTTTTGCGATCGTGGACCTAGAGTGACAATTGTTAGAGCTTGACGTCGGTGTGGGAGTGACGTAGTGTCGGTGTGGGAGTGGCAAGGTGATGCCTAGTAGGCGAGGGTCACATAGTGTATCCCGGGGTAATAGCTAGTATCGGTGTGGGAGTGGTACACTTCAGAGTGTCACTTGTGGCTGGGAGGAGGCAGAACCACCTAGAGCTAGGTAGGTCGGAGTAGCCAGCGCTATTTGAGGGGTTGCTGTTCCATCCCAGTGGGTCAGTGTTTTCCGTGTTCGACTATGTGGTTTGTGTAGTTATCCAGAATGTTGGTTGTAGACTGTACCTGTTGCATTTACAAATGTATGTGTTTCACATCTTGCCGTTGTGGTTATAATTTCTCTGCTTCACTTATGCTTGCCTGTCTATATCCCTATTGTGTTACGATTGTGGGTGTGTGTGTGGGGGAGGTGGGGATCGAAGGATCCTTACTAAGTCCATTCTGGTGTGACTCACCCCTGCGGCTTTCAGGTGAGGGTTCTCGGCAGGCATAGCGTTGTGGGGCCTCATTTCGGGTTGCGTGTTAGCAGCCACTATTCGGGGGTATGCCCCTATATAGTTGGTATTTTACTTTTAGGCCTGTACACATAATTATCTTATGCCAGTTGGATTATGTAATTATTTGCTGAGTCGAGTCGAATTGTAATAATTTTTAATTCCTGCACTTTCTTTGCAATTCAATGCTGTGTGAATTGTTTAACCTAGTTTATTATTTATTTTTCAGACTTATTTGAGATTTTGGTTCGGTTCCAAATTTTAATGATTCGGTACCTATTTAGTAATCGGATCCCTGATTATAGGGTGACGGGTCGTTACAATTGGTATTAGTGCAGTCGGTTTGGCAAATAGATGAATAACTAGGTTAAATACCGTCATTTCAGCAAATAAGTACATTATCCCGTACAGGCACGACGGTAGTTTAGGTTTTGGATTATAATTAGAAGTTTCTGATTTATGTGATTGTAAGCGATTATAGCGCTCCTAGAAAGAGAGTGCCCGTTATCCGTGATTAGGGAGATGTGTCTAGCAGATCTGAGGCCGATAGGTAGAACATGGAACGTTTTGTGGAGGCAATGATGGAAATAATGACCAGGTATCAGACTCGAGACCCTAGTGAGAGTTTTAGTATTCGGAGAGGGCCTTCGGCTGCTTTTGAGAGATTCCTGAAGCAGAGGCCGCCTCATTTCACTGGTCGTCCTGACCTTGATGAGGCAGCTCATTGACTAAAGGAGTTGGAGAAGACTTTTGGCACTCTAGACTGTGCAATAGTGGAGAGGACCCCGTTGGCCACCTTCATGTTGAAGGACGATGCCTATGATTGGTGGACCACCCTGAAGAACATGGTGTATGTAGATAAGAACCTCAGGGAGATTCCATGGGACACCTTTGTGAAGGAATTTAACTGGCCGTACTTCCCTAGGCATGTCCAGAAGGCCAAGGAAAGGGAGTTTATATCATTGACTTAAGGGAGCATGACAGTGCTCGAGTACCAGATGAAGTTTGTCTCCTTAGGGAGATTTGTGCGTTTCATTTCATAAGATGAGGAGAGATGAACCGAAAGGTTCATTGATGGACTGAGGTTCGACCTGAGGAGCCTAGTTGCATCCCACTGTTGTGCAAACTTAGCGTCGATAATGAAGTGTGTATCGACAGTTGAGGCGCAACTTGACCAGATGGCTCGGGAAATAGGACGGACAACTCAGGGACCAATATATGGCAAAGGGAAGACAACAGCAGTAGTAGCTCCTTCATCGGGTTCGGGAGCATCTTCGCTCAGGTCTCGATTTAGGCGATTCTTCTGAGGTGGCGGTGATAGCAGTGGCAGCAGCAAACCCTGGCAGACCCAGCAGAGCCAGTCTGTATCCAACGCGCAGCAGGAGGCAGCCCACAGGGCTCCGACGACTTGTCGTCATTGTGGCAGTACTCATGATGGGACTCAGTGTCTTGCATTTGCGAGGAGGTGCTACACTTGTGCCCACCAGGGCCATTTGGCGAGGAGTTGCCCACAGAGGCATGGTCATGGGCAGGGTCCGGGAGATCAGAAGAAGCAGAAGACTCAGGGGAAGGTTCTCGCTATCACCAGGAAGGAGGCTTGCGCGTCCAACTTGGTAGAAGGTACACTTTCTATCCTTGGAAACTCTGCCCATGTGTTGATTGATTCGGGTGGTTTGCATTCCTTCATTTTCGAATAGTTCGTAGATGTTTTTTTTTCACCCGTTGATGAGATTTCTGGTGGGCTAATGGTTGAGGTTCCTTCCACAGATTTTATGTTGACTTATAACTGTTTAAATGAGGTTCCCTCAGCCATTGAGGGTTATCAGGTACTTGCCCAGTTGGTTGTGGTTGCCATTCGTGACTTCAATGTCATCTTCGGCATGGACTGGTTAAAGGCCTATTATGCTAAGGTTGATTGTCATAGGAAGAGGGTGCGTTTCTCCATTTTAGGCATCCCAGCCTTCTACTTTCAAGGTATTAGGCTCTCTTCTCATGGCATTCTCATTTCTGCTTTTAAAGCTCAGAGGTTACTTGTTGGCGGCAGTGAGGCCTTTCTTGCCTTAGTAGTTGTGGCTCATGATGATAGTGTTTCCAGTCCTTTGGGGGTGCCGATAGTCTGTGATTTCCGTGATGTGTTTCCCGAGGAGTTGTCTAGCCTTCCTCCTTAGCGGGAGGTTGAGTTCACTATTGAGCTCATCGGGTACGACGCCTTTGTCTAAGACCCCGTACCGGATGGCTCCAGACGAACTCGTTGAGTTGAAGGCACAGTTGCAGGATTTGCTGGATAAGGGTTTTATCCATCCCAACACTTCTGCATGGATGCACCTGTTATATTCGTTAGGAAGAAGGATGGTTCTTTGAGGTTGTGTATTGATTACAGACAGCTGAACCAAGTAAGAGTAAAGAACAAGTACCCACTTCTGAGGATCGATGATCTGATGGATCAGTTGCAATCTGCCAAGGTGTTCTCGAAGATTGACTTAAGGTTAGGGTATTATCAGATGAGGATCCATGAGTTAGATGTGAGGAAGACGACTTTTAGGACTCGGTACGAATATTACTTGTTTTTGGTTATGCCTTTCGGCTTGACCAATGCTCCGATGACCTTTATGGACTTGATGAACCGGATTTTTAGGACCTATCTGGATCAGTTCGTGGTAGTATTTGTGGATGATATTTTGGTGTATTCTTCTTCTGAGGGAGAGCATGCCACACATCTTCAGGTAGTGTTGTAGGTCCTGAGAGAGCACCAGGTCTATTCTAAGTTTAGTAAGTGTGAATTCTGGCTAGATAAGGTGCACTTCCTAGGGCATGCCATTTCTGGTAATGACATTTCAGTGGATCCAGCCAAGATTGAGGCAGTGATGGATTGTGGAAGACCGATGACTGTGTCAGAAATCAGGAGCTTTTTGGGGTTGGCAAGATATTACCGATGGTTTGTCTAGGATTTTTCTTCCATAGCAACACCCTTGTCGAGGTTGACTCGTAAGGGAGTTCGTTTTGTGTGGATCGAGGAATGTGAGTAGAGCTTTGCAAAGCTAAAGACTTGTCTCACTTCGGCTTTAGTTCTTATGCTTCCATCTGGTTCACGTAGATTTGTGGTTTATTCAGATGCATCTCGTCCAGGTTTGGGTGCAGTCCTAATGCAGCATGGAAGGGTTGTAGCCTATGCTTCTAGGTAGCTGAAGAGGCATGAGGAGAACTACCCCACTCACGACTTGGAGTTGGCACGTTGTGTTTGCATTAAAGATTTGGTGGCACTATTTTTATGGGGACAAGTTTCAGGTCTTCACTGATCATAAAAGTCTGAAGTATGTATTCACACAGAAAGACCTGAACTTGAGGGAGCGCAGATGGATGGAGTTCATAAAGCATTATGATCTCGACCTTTCTTATCACCCAGGTAAGGCTAACATTGTGGCAGATGCCTTGAGTCGGAAGACAGTCGTGTCACATCTCATGATTCGGGAATGGAAGTTCTTTGAGCAGGTTGTAGAATCTTCCCTCAGAGTTCTCCGAGCGGCTGATAGAGTTGTGTTGGCCAGCTTGACTATTAGACCAGCGGTATATCATTCAGTGATTGAGGCTTAGAAAGCAGATGCGTAGTTACTACGGATTCTCCAGATATCAGAGGTGAGCTGTGGGATGATGGCACAGTCAGATTTTGAGGCAGACTCTATGTTCCGGTATAGGAGGATGTGCTCAGGAGTGTTTTAGATGAGGAGCATCGTTATAGATATGTAGTGCCTCCTAGAATGACCAAGATGTATTATTGTTTGAGGAGACACTTTTGGTGGCCGGGTATGAAGAAGGACGTGGTTGAGTATGTGGCAAGGTGCTTGATTTGTCAGCAGGTAAGGCAGAGCATCATAGTCCAGGGGGTTTGTTGCAGCCTTTGTTGAATCCAAAGTGGAAATGGGAGCATGTGACTATGGATTTTATGATGGGATTGCCCGTGTCACCTAGCAGGAGAGACGCAATTTAGGTGATTGTTGATCGATTGACCAAGTCAGGTCACTTTCTAGCTATTAGGAAGGAGTGGTCGGTCGGCAAGTTGGCAAGACTATTTGTGGACCGGATAGTATCTCGGCATTGGGTGCCCTTGTCCATTGTATCAAATCGAGATCCGAGGTTGATTTCAGGGTTCTGGAGGAGTTTCAGAAGGCTTTGGGTACTCATTTGGCTTTCAACTTGGCTTAACATCCTGAGACTGATGGGCAGTCGGAGAGGACTATTCAGACGCTGGAGGATATGTTGAGGGCTTGTTACCTAGAATGGGGAGTCTCTTGGGAGCAGCACTTGTCTACCGTAGAGTTTGCATACAATAACAGTTATCATTCCAGTATCGGCATGGCGCCATATGAGGCTTGTACGGGCTGCTGTGTCGATGTCCTGTTTATTGGTCTGAGATTGGTGGGAGGCAGATGGCAGGGCCAGGGATGGTACATCAGTGTGCAGAGATTGCCAGAGTGGTGCAACAGAGGTTGACTGCAGCTCAGAGTAGACAGAAGAGTTATGCAAAAATTCACATGAGACCTCTTGAGTTCGAGGTTGGAGACCACGTGTTTCTCTGAGTTCCACCCTCCAAAGGTGTGATGAGATTTGGGAAGCGAGGCACGCTGAGTCCATGGTTTATTGGATCTTTTCCCATTCTTGCTCGAGTTGGGGAAATGTCCTATCAGCTAGCCTTGCCACCTAGTCTTGCAGAACTCCACGATGTATTCCATGTTTCTATGCTAAGGAGGTATGTCCAGGATCCGTCTCATGTCTTGGACTTTTCAGAGTTGGAGGTCGCAGAGGACTTGTCCGTTCAAGAGTATCCGGATCGCGTTGAGGATCACAGGGAGCACGTCCTTCGGAACAAAGTTGTTTCCCTGGTAAAGGTGATTTGCCAGCATCGCTCTGGAGGCGAGGTGACTTGGGAATGAGAAGATGAGATGTGGGAGTAGTTTCTTTACCTTTTCCAGTAAGTTCTCTTGTAAGCTGGTAGTGTCTTTTTCATTTGACGCTACTTAAGTTGTGTTAATTTCGAGGATGAAATTTTCTTAAGGGGGGGAGGATGTAAGGACTGAGGTTTTGGGTTCAGTTATCGGGACGGTTTCAGTGTCGGACCCCTTGGTTGGACCCTTGTGGGTTTGGGGCATGAGTTCTTTATAGCGTCGAGCGTGCGCGATGACATTTCAAATGGCGTCGGCCTAGGGGGACGCCATTTATAAAACCTACTATTGTGCCGCGTGGGCCAGTGTTGGGGCGTGTGTGTACGGCCCCGGTCGTGTGGTCTGATTGGCGTCGTGCTTGGCAGAAGCGATTTAGAGATCTACCAGCATACGACCCCGTCCTACCGTCTAAATGGCGTCGTCTGAGAACGACGCGATTTAGCTTGTTTCTGTATGACACCCCGAGCTTTCCCACCTTTCTCTCATTCTCTCATTTCCTCTCTCTCTCATCCCTCTCACAGAACCCTTCGTTCCCCTTCCTCCTTCCCTCCCCTTCCTCTTTCCATTCTTCCTCTTCCTCCACTCCAAACCCCTCCCACCTCTCACCACTACCACCACCATCTCCTTCGCGGCACCTTGCTCTCCGGACGGCAGCCGACCTCCCGGTGGAGTGACGGCATCCACGGTGGTACCGACCGCACCTTGCGGTGTAGCCGATCGGCGGTGAGGATCTAGGAGGAGTTCAAGTAACCGGTAGGGTGACAGTCCTCACTTGATGTCGATTGTTTTAAATCATGACTTCCCACCTTGGAGCATGCTATGGTTATGTGGAGGGATTTTAGGGCTTGAAATGAGCATGTTCTAGGGGTTTTCAAATTGAAAGAGACTGTTTTTTAAAATGGATTTAGCATGTTATTGTGTTCATGATTTTCTCCTTCCTCTATTTTTGGGTTTTTCGTGGAATTGGGGGAGAGGGACCCCTGTGTGGCTCGGTGGAGGCAGAGGAAGGACTGTTTCGGATGTCAAATGGCATCGGGACCAAGTGACGCCATTTTAAATGATGTCGACCTAGGTCGACGCGATTTATGGCCCATTTTCCCGATTACCGAGGCCAGCGTGGCATAAAGAGCTGAATAGTGTCGGCCATGGGCGACACCATTCATGCCAGTATCCCTGGGTCCCAGTACTTGCGAATACAAAAAATCTCTTTTGTGGTCTTGAATGACATCGGCCAAGGGCGACGCGATTCAAGACAGAACCACATTAATCCTTACGATTAACATGTATGTCTATTGTTAATCAATCCTGTTAGATGCATGCTTGGAATTATACATTGGGGGCGGGGATTTCCATGTGACCGGATCGCATTGTGTTGTGTTTTTACGATCGTGGACTTAGAGTGACAATTGTTAGTGCTTGACATCCGGTGTCGGTGTGAGAGTGACGTAGTGTCGGTGTGGGAGTGACACGGTAACGCCTAGTAGGTGATGATCACCTGGTGTACCCCGGGGTAATAGCTAGTATCGGTGTGGGAGTGGTACACTTCAGAGTGTCACTCGTGGTTGGGAGGAGGCAAAACCACTTAGAGCTAGACAGGCCAGAGTAGGCAGTGTGCTATCCGAGGGGTCGTTGTTCCATCCCAGCGGGTCGGTGTTTTCCGCATTCGGCTGTGTGGTTTGTGTAGTTAGCCGAAACGTTGGTTGTAGACTGTACTTGTTTCATTTACAAATGCATGTGTTTCACATCTTGCTGTTGTGGATATAGTTTCTCTGCTTCACTTATGCTTACCTGTCTATATCCTTGTTGTGTTACGATTGTGTGTGTGTGGGGGGGGGGAGATGGGGATCGAAGGATCCCTACTGAGTCCATTCTAGTGTAACTCACCCCTGCGGTATTCAGGTGAGGGTTCTGAGCAGGCATAGCGTTGTGGGGCTTCGTTTCGGGTTGCATACCAGCAACCACTATTCTAGGGTATGCCCCGATGTAGTTGTTCTTTTACTTTCAGGCTTGTACGCATAATTATCTCATTTCTGTTGGATTATGTAATTATTTGCTGAGTTTAGTCGAATTGTAATAATTTTTAATTCCTGCATTTTCTTTACAATTACATGCTGTATGAATTGCTTAGCTTAGTTTATCTTCTATTTCCCAGGCTAATTTGAGATCCTACTTCGGTTCCTAATTTTAATGATTCGGTACCCATTTAGTTATCGGATCCTCGATCATAGGGTGACGGGTCGTTACAAATTCTTCTTTAATGGAGCACCGATTGACTTTGAAATCTGTAGCTAACCCAGTTAAGCAGAAATTAAGGCGATTCCACCCACAAATGGCTTTAAAGATAGAAGAAGAGGTCGATAAGTTGCACAAAGACAAATTTATTAGAGTTGTCCTCTATCCTCAATGGGTGGCAAATATAGTCCCGGTTATGAATAAGGATGGGAAAGTCAAGATTGCATTGACTTTCGAGACTTGAATTGAGCGTGTTCTAAGGATGATTTGCCACTGCCTCACATAGATGTGCTTATTGACAACACTGTTGGATACGAGACTTTATTATTCATAAATGCATTTTTGGGGTACAATTAGATTCGTTTGGCGGAAGAAGATCATGAGAAGACATTCACTACACCCTGGGGGACTTATTGTTGCGTAGTTATTCATTTGGATTGAAGAATGCTGGAGCCACTTATCAAAGGACAATGATGGCCATATTTCATGATATGATGCATATACATTTGGAGGTGTATGTAGATGATCTCTTGGTGAAATCTAAAACTAAGGCTGATCATGCTGAAGTTCTAGCTAAAGTGTTGGAAAGTTCAAGGGAGTATCAACTAAAGATGAACCCCAAGAAATATGTATTTGGTGTCTCGTTAGGGAAACTACTAGGATTCATCGTAAGTAAACGGGGCATTGACTTCGATCCCAACAAGGTGAAAGCTATTATTGAAATGCCCCCTCCCAAGAATTTGAAGGAACTGAGAGGGTTAATCGGGAGGTTGTAATTAATTCTCCATTTTATCTCCCAACATTCACAAAGATGTAGGCCGTTTTAGGAGCTTACTAAACCGGGAGTCAAATTTGATTGGGAAGATAAGTGTTAGGAGGCATTCGATGAATTGAAGAAATATTTGCCAAGTCCTCATGTCTTGAGACCACCAATCTTCGGACAAACAATTAATCCTATACATTTCTGTCCTAGATGATTCGGTAGGGCCTATTCTAGTATAAGAAGATGAAGAAGGAAAGGAGAGGATAGCCTACTATCTCTCCAAACTTCTCAACTCCGCGGAACAAAGATATACAGCGATGGAGAAAACATGTGCCACACTGGTATGGATAGTTTAGAAGTTGAAGCATTACTTTCTAGCCCATGAAGTCCATCTCATCGCTAGAATGAATCCCATTAAGTTCCTTCTTGAGAAATCTGTCATCACTGATAGATTAGCATATTGGCAAAGCTTTCTCTCCCAATTCGATATCACCTATGTTCAGTAGAAAGCGATCAAAGGTTATGCCATAGTAGAACACCTTGCTCATCACCCTCTCCCTAGTTTTGATCCGATCCGATCAGAGTTTCTGGATGAGGAACTAGTGTCCATAAATAAGTCGACTGATGATATGTGGACTCTGCATTTTGACGGAACTCAGAACTCTCACGGTAAAGGTATCAGCATTATTCTCCTATCACTTGAATGTGTCGCCATTCCTCAAGCCTTTCAGCTTGCTTTTCATGTTACAAATAATATAGCTGAATACGAGGCTCTCCTTGCCGGTCTCGAGGCCACTCATTTCCATGGTGCCACCAAACTGCGAATTGTAGGTGATAGTCAGTTAATTATTCGTCAAGTGCTGACCAAATACCTCACCCTTGATCTTAAGCTCAAGCCATATCAAGAACTTACCTCAACTTATGCCAAACTTTTTACTAAATTGATCTTCGTCCATATTCCTCGGAATTAGAATATTCTAGTTGACGCTCTAGCTTCTCTCGCATCTTACCTTAATTTCCTAATCAGCAAACATTCTAAATCGTCATTGTCCATAGGCACCTCTCTTCTGTTGTAAAGGACTCTTCCTTTCTTAGGATAAAGGAGAAATTGCTGAGGGAGGTTAAGGATGGAGACATTGTGGAGAAGAGAGAGATTATGTCGCTAGAATTGCAAGAAGAGATGGAAGATGAGTAAAAATCATGGTATTTAGAGATTGCAAAATACTGTGAAGATCAATCTTATCCTGAAGAAGCCACTGCTGAGGAGAAAAGGGCTATCAGGAGAATCGCTCAAAGGTACACCCTAGTTGGAGGGGGGTTATACATACGAGGATTTGATGGTGTTCTTCTAAGATGCTTAGATAAAGATGAGCTTTAGAAGATCAAGGAAGGAGCTCATACTGGAGTTTGTGGTGTCCATGTCAATGGACATATGTTATCAAAGAAAAATCTTAGACAAGGATATTACTGGCCGAGCATAGAAGAAGATTGTATAGGGTATGTTCGTAGGGGTGCTAAGTGTCAACTTCATGCCGACAAGATCCATTCTCTTGCATCTTCACTTCATCCTCTGTCCTTCCCATGACCTTTCTCCATGTGAGCATTCAACATCATTGATCCCCTTGGTAATCCCTACTCCTTGAACAAACATAAATCGTTCATTCCCCCGATTAGAGAGTACTTCACCAAATAGGCAGAAGTCGAAGCTTAGAAATCAAAGCGTCAACAGTTTGCAAATTCATTATGTAACGACCCGCCATCCTATGACCGGAGACCCGGTCACTAAATGGATGTCGGCCCATTAACTACGGGTTCACACCCGGATCTCACACAACACGTCTGGAGGAGTAAGTGCTAAACAAGGCTAAATATAACAAACACACGGACCACAAGGTAAGCAAGTGCGCAGGAAGGAGAATAACAATGTCCGTATACAGTCCAACAATAATTACATGTCCAACAATTAAATAAGTACAGGCAGAAGGAAGTACAACCACATCGGGGCATACCCCGGAACTAAGACAGCTGCTGGTCCGCACACCAAGAAGACACCACGCTCCCGCTCGCCTCGAGGTCCACACCTGAAACCGCAGGGAGTGAGCCACACCAGAAATGGGCTCAGTAGGGATCATCCGATCCCCTGCCTCCCACTCACACACCCACAAGTGTAACAACAGGAATATATGGCAATTTAAGTAAAGCAGTAAACACAGCACCCAATTCTAGTATGAAACGCACGGTAAGCAGTGTAACAAGAACCATTCTAAGTAACCCAAAGAACTCAACACAGAGTCACGACTCACAGTCAAAGTCCACGAAGCGACTAAACCACACTATCGACCGAAGTCGAACGTCGCCTCCCAACACTACCACCACTGCTCACGCCTGTCCACCCCTACAGCGTTCCGGGGCACTGTAGGGTGAGGCAGCGAGCCAAACTAGGACTAGCTGGACTCAGTGTACCGCCACTGCCAGCTACGTGTGCACACAAGCAGTCTAGACTACTGTCCTACCACCGGATTTCCTCCACGCTAGGCCTCAGCGCTTCAGGAGGGCCCTGGGGACCGGCGAACCCCCGTCAAGCCGAAGCTACAGGAACTACCCACAAACCCAACTCTCCCGGGCTGCGTCAGGCCAAGGGCTATAGGTACCACTCGTAACCTTGATCAAAGGTCACATCAGGCCCAATGGCTAAAGGGTAAACCAACTCCCACCAGAAACACCACCAGCTCCACAGCAAGAAACACGCCAGAAGCTGTCACGACAACCAAAGGAAACCCCGACCCGCTGAGACCAAACAGCAACCCCTCGGATAGCACACCAGCTACTCCAGCCCGACGGGCTCAAGGTGGTTCTGCTTGTCTCAGCCAAGGGTGAAACACAACAAGCACCACTCCACAGACACCATGGCCCTTCTCCCATCGGCCCATGGTGACAGACGTAAACCACAGTTAACCCGATTCACATTCGCATAACACAACCACACATATAATATGATTCCATTCGCACAGTAAACCTCAGTCTCAGTATATAGTTAAAGCACACACACACACACACACACACAGGTGATGTAATTCCACTCACGCAGAAGTCCCCGTCTCAGTATACAACCCACAGCATGCATTAGAACCATCCCACCGTGGAACATGCATAAAATAACAGCATTAAGCATTCCTGTCTTGAATCGCGTCGACCGAGGTCGACGCCATTCAAGACCCTTAGACAGGTTTATTAAAAGCCCGATTTATCCTTAAAACGCGTCTACCAGTGAAGCCGCTATTTAAAACGCGTCTGGCTCTCCCGACGCCATTCAACCCAGAAATCCAGATTCCAGAACCCTTAAACGGGGGCATTTCCTGCCTAAATGGCGTCATGATGGCCCGACGTCCTTCTAAAAGGCGTCGTCCATCCATGACGTCATTTAGCGCAGAACCCCTAACTCAGGAAACCTCGCACAAGGAGGTTTCTGCCCTAAAACGCGTCGTACTGACCCGACGTCTTTCGTAAAGGCGTCGACCAGGTACGATGCTATTTAGCGCCAGAAACCAGGTCTCCTGGTTCAACCCGAGGGCTTCACCCTTGAACCCCGGGCACCCCGAAAAGCCCCAAAACCAAAAGGGAAGGAAGAGGAGCTCAACCACATAATCATGCTACGAATCCACGATCACAACCACCGCTATTCCCACAAGGAAACCCCCCTAAACATGCTCAATCTAGCCCCACACACGCCACATCATGCCAAGAAGCAAACGAGTAACACATGCAAGGTTTCGTCCCCCTACCGGTTCTTGAACTCCGCCAAGCTCCGTGCCGCCGTCCCGCCGCACCTCACACCGCCGCCGGTACCCTCGAGGACGCCGCCACTCCGCCGGGACGTCGGCCGCCGTCCGGAGAAGGGAACGCCGCGAAGGAGGTGGTGGAGGTGGAGGTGAGAGGTAAGGTGGTGTTGGAGTGGTGGAAGAGGAAGAAGAGGAAGGGAAGGGAAAGAAGAGCGTCGGAGAGGGCGGAGAGGGTGAGGAGAGAGAGTGTGAAGGTGAGAATGAGGGAAAGAAGGGGAGGCTCGCGGGGTCAACCAGAATCCCGCTAAAACGCGTCGATCGAGGCAGACGCCTATCAGTCTAACAGGACGGCCGTACTGACAGCGCTCTGAAACGCGTCGCCCACCGCGGATGCCGTTCAGACGACAAGACAGGCCGTACTGACAACGCTCTGGCGCCGTACCCTGACACCGCAGGTGTCGCAGTCTGAAACGCGTCGACCGAGCTGGACGCCGTTCAGACAAATCTGACAGGGGCCGTACTCTCGCGGCCCGAAACCCGCCCACGTGGCGCACACGTGGCACAACAACCAGCAGACCTAAATGGCGTCCACACACCCTGACGCCTTTTGAAAGGCGTCGAGCACTGTTGACGCCATTCAGCCAGAAATCTCAAGACCCCTCCAGGGTCCAAACCAGGGGATCCGGCCCGAACCCGACCCGAATACAGAACCCGAAATCTCAGTCATTACACATTACGAAAAATATCATCACCAAATTCGGAATTCCAAGCACCATCGTCACCTACAATGGACTACAATTCATCTCGCAAGAACTAAAGGACCTCTGTAACAGATATAAGAATGCATTGCATCATTTATCTCCAAATTATCCCCAGGACAATGGCCAAGCAGAGGTAACTAATAAAACCTTGATAAAAATCATAAAAAAAATATGTAAGTTTAACAAATATACAGATTGGCCAGAAAAACTCGTTGAGGCTCTATGGGCTTATCAAACTTCAATATGCACTACTACTGAGCAAACCCCATATTCCTTGACATTTGGAATAGAAGTGGTAGTTCCATATGAAGTCCTCATTCCGTTATTAAGAGTACAATTGAACAAGGAGTTTTCACTTGATGAGCATCGCTCTGCACTCCTCGCTCAATTATAATTCTTAGACGAGACAACTGCTAATCATACACGAATATATCAAAATAGATTTACACGTTTTTACCAAAAGAAAGTTCAAAATTAGTGAAATGGTGGTTAAATGGATTTTCATTAAACTCGGTGATCCTCGTTCTAAGCTCCAACCCAATTGGGAAGGTTCTTATGTTGTAAACAATGTTTTTCCTGGTAAAACTTATAAGTTGGTTAATGTAAAAGGTCAAGAACTATCTCACCCTTAGAATGACTTATATCTTAAGAAATACTACCCTTAGATTAAGTGTGTCGACCGGCATGGTACAACGACCAGTGGAGTTAGAAAATTCGAAATCCTAAATTCCCTCGTTAGTCTTTGATAGTCTAATTAGGCGCATGATGCACACGCAAACATGCTTGGTTCTCGAGTAACAAGAGATGTGAAGTCCAAGGAAGGCTGACAACTTGACTGAAAGTGTAAGGTACAACCTGTTCTTTCCCTCTCGGTTCATGATGTCGGAACGAAGATCATGATAGACTACTGAAAATACTCGCCGTCTTAGTAGGAGGCCGTCATAAAAAAAAGGAGAAAAATCAAAAGATCTACCCCAAAGACAAAAGCAAAAGGCAAAAGCCAAACAAAAAAGGCCACAAAGTCAAACGTCAAATAAAAAGGCCAAATATCCAATAAAAAAGGGCGCAAGGTCAAAAATACCCTACAAAGTGAAAATAACCGAACCTAACAGACAATAGGGTAAAGGATGGACATCTTCATGAGTCTCTGGAACTCTCTTCTGAGCTTTCTAGACATTGTCTTCCCTTCTACCTAAGGGGCGTACTCTAAGCTTAAGGAATGGCCTAAGTTGACTAAGGGTCAGATTATCGAATAAGATCATGAACACAAGCACAATAAAAGCATGATGAACCTCGATTAGGTTATTGGAGAATAATTAGGGAATTAAGATAACAAACAAGTAAGCTCTTTCGATCCAAGTACCATGCTGGTCTTTAAGTTTGGTTTATATTCAAAATCACAAAAAAAAGGATATTTCAAAAGAAAAAAAAATGGATATTTCAAAAGCAAAAAAAATGAATATGTCAAAAATACAAAAAATGGATATTTCAAAAATATAAAAAAATGGAAATTTAAAAAATACAAAAAAATGGATATTCCAAAAGCACAAAAAAAAATTGATGTTTCAAAACCAAAAAAAATATATATTTCAAAACTGCAAACAAGAAATTTGAATATGTTGAAATTTCAATTGGCATCCGCTTGTTACAATGTGTGCTGCATCTTTTATTTCCAGTTAACATTTGCATGCTTGCATGTTGCATTATTTAAATAATTTTCTTTCTATATTTATTTTTGCCTTCATTGAATAGAGGCTTTGCCCCCTGACCCTTCTACTAAGGATAGGATCGAGTAGTCAGCTACTTAACCGAGCAAGGGGCTAAGCGAGAACAAATATTTAACTTGTTTGTTTAAGTTATGTACAGGCCACAGGTATACAAGAAAGAGACATTCATAATGCATAAAAGAGTAGTATTTTATACATATGAAAAGAGCATACATATGTCAAAAGTCCATCATATCCGAAGATTAGGATAAAAAATACATGATAGCCGAAGTTCGGCAGCATTCCAACAAGTACAAAAGACATTATGATCGGAAAGATGAATGAATAGATAACATCATCAACAGCAGGCCCCCTTACTGCTGGCTCTCACCGGCACCTTCATCAAACTAGCTCTGAGCCTCGTCATGTGTGTCGGGCTCTCTGGCTGGTGGCGACGGAGGTCCCATCGTACTCGGCTTAGCTCGGCTGAAAGATATAGCAATGCTAGGAGTGAAGGTGCTCCCATGTCCTCCCTCCCGAGCTCGCGGATGAGCGCGCCGGTATCGCTCCTTGTGGAAGCGCCACTCATGCTCGGCGACTCCTAACTGAACTTATAGGGAGGTCACCTCAGCATCAATCCTTTGTTGCTCCGGCCTCTCACGATCGCGCTACTCCATGATGACCTCCAGACGCATCTAGAGGCGTGTCAGCTCTCAAGGAAGGTCACCCGTGGACAGCCTCGCCAATTGCTCCTCTAGCTCTGGGACTCGGGCCGCTACTCCCTGAGTATGCTCAAGCTGTGCTTCGGCTCTCTGAAGAGCCTCCTGAAGCTCGGCAACCTGCCAAAGGAGATATAGTCAGTCAAAGTGCAAGATCAGATTCAAAGAAATGAAAGGTCAAGGTCAGGACTTACCGGGGAGGCGTGGTCCTCCTCCGCTTGAGAAGCTCGGTGAATAGCCCGAGCCAGACGCTCTTGGAGGGAGGCGAGTGTTAGAATTGGGTGGCCTCAAAGCCAATCATTGTACATTCTAGTTCAAATAATTAATAAAGACAATTATTTCTTCATTTATAGTTCTCGCAAAGTAACTATCGTAATGAAGGTCCATAGACAAATGTATGAGATATTGAATCATGATGAGATCATGATAGTGAGATCAGTATCCTCAGTCAATTGTCTTAAACAATTCTCGATCATAGGATATTTGAGATGGACATTAAATATCCGATAAGATCGACACAAGTTATGTCTGCTCATGTGATGAGAGTGAATGATCTCACATTCACTCGTGTGGTGACACTAAGACAAACATGTGGGTGCTCATTAGAGAATGAGTTCACTGAACAGACCCAAATAAGAATTCCTGGATGGTAATTATACCTATTAGTCAACCAGGGAATTCAATCTTTGCAGTAGCACAATTGGTCCTTTGACCTGAGTCACCAATGATACCTTGTTTGTGGACCATTGTATCTTGATTCTCTGACTAGTGAACTTTAACCATTAAGTCAACGATAGTTGGTCTTTCAGATACAGTGGAAAGCTTGCGAAGGTAATTGAGTGAACAACAAGGGATCACTCACTCTTGGTATAAGACTGGAGAGAGAATGTCCTATGGATGTGTACACAGAAATCCCTGGCCAGGGTCAAATGAAAGAGATGTCTTTCTAGATATTAACTGGGTACTGGAATCCATCTGGATAATGCGAAAGAAGGTTTGACTATAAAACCATACCCTTGCGTTATTGGGACATTGTATGAGTGAAGGATTATAGCTGTGCGGTATCTGCAGACGGAAAGGTTCAATTGAAGGGAACAGTATCCCTTATATCTTATGGGATCATGAGGTAGTGTTTGGTGCTGTTCATGATCAGAAGGCCAAGTGAATTAATCATCAGATGATAATCCATTTGTTTATTAAATTAATCATTTAACATATGATGTTTAAATGTTAATTAATAAATATTAAACTCAAGAAACAGTTCTAAGTTTAATGGGCCTGCAACCGGACTGATATATGGTCCTAGAGGGTCACACACATAAGAGTTCTCGTCAGACGGTGAGAGACGTTAAATTTCATGCTTATCTGGGTTTTTATGAAAAGCCGCAGGATAAACATGAAGATTTAATGGAGAATTATCCAACGCCAAACTCTTGGATAATCATGAGGATTAATCCTTGTGCATATCCTTATTTCTATATAAGGAGGGCCAAGGGGAAGGGGTAAAAAGTTGGTTGGATGAATTTTACACCCCAGAGACTCTCTCTCCTCTCTCTCTCTCCTTCTCTCTCTCTTGGAGTAGATCTGTCTCTCTCCGCGCATGGTGGATTTGAGATATGGTCGGAGCACTCAAGTCGAGGAGGAAATCGCGTTTGCTGCAGGAACTCGTGTGGATACCTCTAGAGATCGTGCGCGTGCGCGATTACCGAGTCGGAATCATCCACGGGAGATTCGAAACCGCGCAAAGGTGAAGAACCGTTCTTCCCGCATTTATTTTAATGTCCATTTTACGATCCCAGCAACCGATACAATGGAATCGATTTTATTTTCCGCTGCGTTCTTGGCGATTCCTTACAGTGGTATCAGAGCCAGGTTGCTGGTTCGGTCGTAAAACGGCAACGTTTTGCGTGATTTTCTCGTTATGCGTGAAGAACCCGTATTGTACGTGTTCTTAGGCTAAAAATTATTTTAATAATATGGGAATCGTTCCCACGTTTTTAGAAGGTCTAAAACTTGTTAGGATTTGATCCCGGATTTTATTTTGGCATTTTCGGAGTTCTTCATGAGATGATAAACCGGGGTACTTCGACGGCTTCGTACGCGATTCCCAAGTGTTGGGATGGCGGCCCGGATGTCTGGATCAATTGGTGATAGTCACCACTACACATTCGACACATTTGCCGGCGCCGGAGTGGCCTTGGAGAGCTACAAATTTGAAGCCCTAATTCGGATTTTACGCTGGAAAAATCAGATTTTAAGGGTGCTTTAGGGGCTCGGCCGGATGGTTTTGTGGCCACCGTCGGTGACCCTGCCGTCGCCGGGCACGTCGCCGGCGTCGGGGGGCATCGCCGGCAGGGCCGGCACCCCGCCAGTGGGTGGCCGGAGCTCGGCGGCGGCGCCGCCGGGTGGGAACCCTAGGGTTCCTGCATTTCTGCAACGCAGGCCTTCTGTTGGGGAAGAAGACGGCCGGACCGCCCGGTCCCAACCCGGTCGGACCGGGCGTGGGCCGGGCCGGACCCTGGCCGAGCCAGGGTTCGACCATGGCCGAGCCAGGGTTCGACCATGGCCGAGCCAGGGCTTAGGTCTGGCTGGGCCAGACCCCTTGGCCGAGCTAGGGCCCTGGGCCCGGGCCGTTTGGGCCCTAATGGGCTGGGCCCATTTTATGATTTATTAAAAATTGTTTTTAATAACTGTTAAAACCCCATTAAAACCATTATTAGCCCATTTAAGCCCGTTTTAAAATTGTTTTAAAACAGAATAATTATAAGAATAATTAATAAATGTTATTAATTATTTTTATGATTATTAACAACTTATTAAAGTGTTTAATAACTGTTATTCAATTAAAGGGCTTTATTGTTAATAGGGTGTTAGTTAATTATTTAAAATTGTTTTAGATAATTAATTTCCCTGTTAAATCAATTAGTTTAAAAATGTTTAAACTGATTTCATGCATAACTTGATTATATTTTACTGTTCAAATTGTTTGAATTAGTATTTAGATTAACTGAATAGTTTAGTTATTTAATTTGTCAATAATGCTTTGAATATTATTGATAATGTTCAAATAAATGTTATTTCGAAAACTAATTGGTATTATAATTTTATATTTATAAAATTTAATACCATACTGCAATTATGTGATGATTGTGATGCATATGATGTGTTTTATGGTGGGATGATCATGGACTTAGTATTTTCATGTGATGAATGATGTGGATGAATGCGATGCTTATTTCATTTGGTATTTTAAATAGGACCTGCGTGTCCTCCTCTCTCTTAATCCAAGTGTACTTTCTACCTTCCTATAAGATTGTACTCCCCTTGATAAGATCAAGGTTTCTAATTGTTTAAATGTACATTTGTGGACCTGCGAGTCCTGAATTTCATATTTAAATGTATCGGATTAAGCTAAGAGGACGGGATCTTCTGAAGACACCTCTGGAGGAAGGACTCGCATCAAATGGAACCAGTGTTGCTGTTTTCACATTAGGATCCTATTATGGATCATCGTTTGGCTCCGATGATTCCATAGTAGCTTAAGCAGTCCATGATCGTCCCTATTCAATTTTTCTGCATATATGTGATATTTGTGGTCTACGCTATCATATATATATTTCTATTAAGTATAATGATACTTCAAACTGAAATACTATTGATAGCACGATTTTTATAAATCAAACAAAAAACCCTCTTTTTTAAAATTTAAGTTGTAAACGTGAGATATTCAGAATAATCCACGTAACCCACCATCATTATAGATCTTAGGATAATTCTTATCTCAAATGGATTTGTTGTGCTACCACAAGGTCTATTTGATTTAGAAATTAACCTAGGTCGACGACATGTGATGTCATTAAGATGAATGAACAAATAGTGTAGTTTTGTTGTGCTACCACAAGGATTGCACTATGAATTCATGTCATCTAAGTAATGATGGATAAACTTAATTAAATCATTTGATTTGTTGTGCTACCACAAGGTCATTCTGATTCAGGGGTTAAATCGATCGGATATTGCAAATGTTGCAACTGTCAAGAGTTGACTGCCTAAGGGACTTGATGTGATTTTTTGTGCTACCACAAGGTCACATGCATGATGCCCGAAGGATTCTGATCCCCACTAGGAGATCACCGGAATCTCCCGTTCTGTATATTAGAGGGTCATACAGATCGCCGAAAAATAGTGGGAGCCTAAATCTAAATTAAAAGTCCTAAATCAGATTTTAAGAACTATCCGCTCATTTTTTTATATATATTTTCATGTAAGTCTCTATGTCGTCACCTAACCCCCTTCGTTGCATACTTGATGCAAACAAACTCACGAGACCTAATTACATTGACTGGTTACGCAACCTGAAGATTGTCCTCAGGTGTGAAAAGCTAGCCTATTTCCTGGATCAACCAGATCCAGTGCAACCCGGTGATAATGCTAACGAAGATGAATTAATGATGTTTGAAAATTAGAAGGAGGACTCTGTCAAGGTCCAGTGTTATATGCTCGCTTCAATGAACAATGAACTGCAACGACAACATGATAACATGGAACCTAAGTCCATTCTGAATCACCTACAAGAGTTGTTTGGTGAACAATCCAGAACAGAAATATATGAGATATCTAAGAAATTGTTCAGGACTAGAATGAGCGATGGCACATCTGTGCAAACTCATGTGCTCAAGATGATAGAATGGATTGAGAGGCTTGCAGTGCTCGGCTTTGTTATAAACAATGACCTAAGCATCGACTTAATCCTATAGTCCCTTCCAGATTCATTTTCACAATTCATCATCAACTTCAATATGAACAAAATTGAAGTTTCACTGGCTGAACTGCTCAACATGTTGAAGACAGCAGAATGCACTATCCAGAAAGATAAGCCAAATGTAATGCTTGTTGGTAAGACCAACAAGAAAAGAAAAGCTGGACAAACCTTTAAGAAAGGTAAGCCTAAGAAGCTTGTGAAAAGCAAACCGGCGGTTCAAAAGGACAAAGTTAAAGTCAATGATAAAGGTCAGTATTTCCACTGCCATAAAGGTCATTGGAAGAGAAACTGTAAGATTTATCTCGCAGAAAAAGCAAAGGAGAAGCTTGGTGAAGCTTTAGGTATTCTCATGATCGATCTTAACTTGTCTTATAGAGAAACAACATCTTGGGTATTAGATACTGGATGTGTTTCTCATATATGCAATAACTTGCAGATGTTAACAAGTAAAAGAAGATTGAACCGCGGAGACGTGGATCTGAGGCTCGGGAATGGAGCAAAAGTTGCTGCGTTAGCTGTGGGGACAACAAGACTTCAGATGCCGTCAGGAGACTCATTGGAACTAATAGATTGTTATTATGTTCCGACCATTATTAGGAATATCATATCTATTTCATCTCCACGATAGTCGGTCTTTCAGATACAGTGGAAAGCTTGCGAAGGTAATTGAGTGAACAACAAGGGATCACTCACTCTTGGTATAAGACTGGAGAGAGAATGTCCTATGGTTGTGTACACAGAAATCCCTAGCCAAGGTCAAATGAAAGAGATGTCTTTATAGATATTAACTGGGTACTGGAATCCATCTGGATAATGCGAAAGAGGGTCTGACTATAAAACCATACCCTTGCGTTATTGGGACATTGCATGAGTGAAGGATTATATCTGTGCGGTATCTGCAGACGGAAAGGTTCAATTGAAGGGAACAATATCCCTTATATCTTCTGGGATCATGAGGTAGTGTTTGGTGATGTTCATGATCAAAAGACCAAGTGAATTAATCATCAGATGATAATCCACTTGTTTATTAAATTAATCATTTAACATATGATGTTTAAATGTTAATTAATAAATATTAAACTCAAGAAACAGTTCTAAGTTTAATGGGCCTGCAACCGGACTGATATATGGTCCTAGAGGGTCACACACATAAGAGTTCTCGTCAGACGGTGAGAGACGTTAAATTTCATGCTTATCTGGGTTTTTATGAAAAGCCGCAGGATAAACATGAAGATTTAATGGAGAATTATCCAAGGCCAAACTTTTGGATAATCATGAGGATTAATCCTTGTGCATATCCTTATTTCTATATAAGGAGGGCCAAGGGGAAGGGGTAAAAAGTTGGTTGGATGAATTTTACACCCCAGATTCTCTCTCTCCTCTCTCTCTCTCCTTCTCTCTCTCTTGGAGTAGATCTGTCTCTCTCCGCGCATGGTGGATTTGAGATCTGGTCGGAGCATTCAAGTCGAGGAGGAAATCGCGTCTGCTGCGGGAACTCGTGTGGATACCTCTAGAGATCGTGCGCGTGCGCGATTACCGAGTCGGAATCATCCACGGGAGATTCGAAACCCCGCAAAGATGAAGAACCGTTCTTCCCGCATTTATTTTAATGTCCGTTTTACGATCCCAGCAACCGATACAATGGAATCGATTTTATTTTTTGCTGCATTCTTGGCGATTCCTTATAGCTAGAGCCGCCTCCTGAGAAATGCCGGATGATGAGGCGCCAGCCATGTTAGTGGGAGGTCGGGCAGCCTGGGTGTAGGCGACACGCTGTACCAAAAAATCACCATCAACGGTTAAGTACTAAAACAATTTAATAAAATAAAAGTATTCATACATTATTTGGTATTTCATGCATGCATACCAAGGCATTGAGCTCAACAAGCATCTGATCGAGCTGGCATTGGGGCCTGCCTGGGCTTGGGCCAAGCGGCTAGCACCAAGCCCAACCTCGGTTCGGGCCAGGCGGCTTGGGCCAAGCCCAGCTTGGCCGACCAAGGCCCAGTCCCTTATACCCCCTCACAGTTTGGCCCTTTAACCCCCCAAGTCCATTAAATAGGATTTAAATGTAAAAATTTATTTTAAAATTGTTTTAAGATTAAAATTTTATTTAAATCATGTTTGATTAAGGCATAATATTAAAGATGATGATCTTGAAATTATTTTAACAAATGTTGTTAATTATTTGACATTAGTCTAAGTGTTAGATTAATGTCCTTAATTATTTCAAAATAGTTTTGAATATTTTTCTTTAAACAAAAGTGGTTGAAGAAATTATTTTGTCTCAAGGACATCTTAAACAAAGGTTGTTAAGAGAGTATTTAATATCAAGAATTCCTTAACAATAATTGTTAAGGTATTTAATTAAAATCTCTTGGTTAGATTAAATTCAATTTTGTGTTGATCTTAATTATGAACTATTTCATCTAATAAGAGTTGTTAGTGAAATTTAAGTAAATCTAAATGTTAGATTTACTATATTTCGAATAGTTCTAAGATTATGCATAATTTTGATTAACTAGAGATTTTAAGATATTAAATTACCTTGAGAACCTCTTAACAAGAGTTGTTAAGGGAGAAGTAATTAATCTAAGTGTTAGATTAATTTATTTTACTTTGAGGTCGCTTAACAAGTGTTGTTAAAATAGTAAATTTTAACCCAAGTGTTAGATTAATTTATTTAACTTTGTTCTAAATATACATGGAATCTTTTGAAAATTAATTTTAGTATTTATGTGCACATGTGATGTGTTTAATTTCTTTAAAATTAGATTTTTGATGCATGTTTAGAAAGTGAGATTTTCGAAAATCCAATTATCCAATTTTGATTGGAACCAAGTTTTATGAAAAGTAAATTATATTATTTTCAAAATGTTTGCCTTCATGTGATGTTTCCAATCATATATAGATGGTTAAAATTTGTTGTGGTCATGGACATGCACTTTATTCATTTTATCATGTGATGATATATGTGGTTGTAGATCTTTTATGGAATGGTTTGTAGATTAATTAAGTGTTAATTAATGAGACTTGCATGCCTACCTTTCTCCTTCTACATCCCTTTTCAATTGTACTCCGCCATAAGACCTTGTTTTACAATTATGTAAATTTGTTAATTGTATCATTTTTATAATGTAACTGATCGCACCGGCTGAAGAGGAGCGAGGATGATCCATGAGTGCAACTAGGAAGGTATCAGGAGATGAGATCACCAGAGCTTATGTGATTACATGTTTGATTAATATAATTTTTATTATTAGTTGTGATGAAGAACTGTTTAGATCTAGTTAATCGTCGTGCTGTCCATAACCACATTATTGACATGCATGTTGATATATGCATTTATTTATTTGATTATGAATCAAATTCTATTATCTAGGTATAGTTAAATATATGTGATATATTTATGTACTATCAACTAAGATGAGACCAACTTAAAACTTATTAAATTTCTCATTTTAAAGTTTAAGCCGTAGCGTGAGTCGTTGAGAACGTACCGCATGGTCCTCCATCGTTATAGTTTTAGGACTCAAATCACATTAGGCAGGCTTGTTGCATTATCCACAAGGCTAGTCTAATTCGGAGGAGAGACTGAAGCTATGGCATAAAAATGTCTTTAAATGGGGTAGAGGCACCATATAACTTTGTTGTGCTATCCACAAAGGCCGCATACTAATCTATACCCGTTAAGTAAATGATGGTAAAGCTTAGACCAGACTTTAATATCTTGTTGTGCTATCCATAAGGCCATTATAGCTCTAGAGACTGAAGTATGATTAGATATTGCAAAGCATTGCAAGTCCCATAAGATGAGTGCAATTTGATTGTATTGCAATTTGTTGTGCTATCCACAAGGTTGTAGTACAGGTTAGTGACATTTTGATCCCTGCTATGAGACCAACGGAGTCTCCCATTCTATATATCTAAGGATTATGTAGTCCACCAAATAATAAGAGATAATTCAAGATAAAAGCCTGTGTCTGAATTAATAAGAAGTATATGCTTAATCACTTTATTTTCTCTGAATGTCTAAAATGTCGTCAGATAATCTAGTATATGGCATATTAGATGCTATAAGATTGACACATTCCACTCATTCAAACTAGCTTGGAGCATCTGAGGAATGTCCACAGATCCAAAGAAACCTGGTGATCTCTTGCTTGGTGAGACCAAGATGAAGAGAGAATCAAAGGTAAACGTTTGGGAATGACAAGCCAGCTAAAAGGGAGGAATGCTTCTATTACCAAGTGTAAAGACACAAAATAAGCAAACAATTAGAATATAAAACTTGGAGAAAATTCGAATATGCTAATTATTAATTTTTACCTATTCATTAAAGAATTCAAATATCCAGTATGAGATACTGGATATATTTCTCAGATTTGCAAGGATGTGTAGATAGGGACAAGTGAAAGGAAGTTGAGAGTTAAAAGAAATTCACCTAAGATTTATGCAAAAGTTGCACATGCTACTGTGGGACAGCGAACTTCGAGATGTTTTCAGGAGACTTAGTAAAATTTGGTAATTATTATTTTATAGTGAAATTTAATAATTATTATTTTATTTCATTTGATATCAAGATCTTAATGTATAATCCTTGTTGAGATAGAAGTGGTTATTGACTGAGCAAGAATAAATGTTGTTCCATTTATTTTAAAAATAAATAATTTAGATTTTAAAATCAGTCAATAGATTCTTAATGTGACATCTCATGTGATAAATGTTTACAAGTCTCCTAAACAAAAGGAAAAAGTGTGAGCTAGACTAAGGTCATATAGATAAGGACGGAGTTCAAAGGTTGCATAAGATAGATACTTTGATGCATATGATTATGAATCATATACAATAAGTGAATCATGTCTCATTAGAAGGTTGACTAATTCTCCATTTATGTGATATGGAGACAAAACCAAGGATTTATTGGAACTTGTACATGCTGATGTATGTTTCCCAATATCCACTTAAGGTTTAGATAGTTACTTTTATTTTCTATTCCTCGATGATGACTTCTCAGGAGATTCAATTATATGTGCTTGTTGAAGTACAAGTCAAAAATATTTGAGAAGATTAAGGAATTTGAAATTCAAATAGAGTATATATTGGAAAGAGTATTAAAACTCTTCGATATGATTGAGGAGATGAATACTTGAGTACATGATTCACAAGAATCTTCTAGGATAATGGTATCCTCTCTCAATTGACTTGTATTAATACGTCAAAACTGTATGGTGTATAAGAAGAAGAATCGCAGCATATTAGATATAGTATGATATATGTTAAGTTTGCCTAATTTTTCTGTCTCCTTAATGGGTTGACATTAGATGCCTATTCTTTAGATGAGGTTCCGATTAATAAATGTGTATCTATCCATATGAGATATGGTGTCAAAAGAAGTCAGACTTTAAGTATGTTAAAGTAAGGCGAAGTCCAACCCATGTGATGAGTCATAATCCAAGGAAGTTGGAATCAGGGACAAATAAGTGTAGATTTGTGATACGTATCCAATGGTGTTTGGATATTATTTCTTTCAGCTGAGCGATAAAAGAGTTTTCATCGCTGAGAAAAACTATCTTCTATGAAGAGGAATGTGTCCTTGGAGAAGACAGTAGGAGCTGGATAGAATTTGATTTTAGACTGTACATGGTTATTGTGTTGACCACAAGACCTGTCATTCTATTTTCATAGGCTAAAACTATGATATGTTGATACCTTACCACAGAATAGAAAAGGGTGTTGCTTTGTTATGCTATCCACAAGGGGGTGGCATCCTTCTCTACTGTTGTTACATAACCATGGTAATGGTTGAACTATAACTTAGTGGTTTGTTGTACTATCCACAAGGCCACTAAGACTATTGGGGACATAACTATGTTAAGACGTTGCCAGTATGCATGTCAACACTGGATCATGAGATGATCTCCTTCGATTGGAACCTATGGTCACACACAATTAAAAATGACATAGGTCTTTTAGAGTTCTCTTGACCACCAAATGGATATGTTTGACATATAGAAGATGGTAGAAGGAGAGGAACTCTAAGAGGTGGATAATGATCAAAAGGCTTATGATTTTAGTAGATCTGACTTCGAGAATGGCAAGAAATTCTGACATCTAGTCAGTCCATACTAGTCAAGCTCAGAACTTGATAAACTTGCTTGAGGGTAATGTACCCTTCAGTGTAAGTAGATCTTCATATGGAAGATAGGTGTTGATGGACTGTTTGACTCGTATGGCAAGAAATAACCAAGGGCAATAGTCATAGTCAAATTGTTGACTATGACGAATCCCTCTCGGCAGTTGCCATAGTTGTGTAAATCAGAATTATCCTCGCCACCATTGTTAGTCATGATGATGACTAAGGGCAGATAGATGTTAAAACAAGTTTTCTCAATGTGATTGAGGAAGAGACATATTTGATATGCACTTGAAGTTTTACATATATAGAATAAGATTTAAAGTAAACTTCTCGAAGTTGGAACAAATGATTTGACTAGGTGATCAGATCGTATGAGTTTATTAGAAAAACCGTAAACTATGTACATACAAGAAGGCAAGTGGGAGCACAGTTACACTATTAATGCTTCGTATTGATAAAATTCTAGTCATTGAAAGTGTGATTATTTCTCCGCAAAGGATTTGGACGGAGCATCCTCTATATTGAGAATACATACCTATAATGATAGATCAAGACAGGATGACCCAATCTGAGACCTGATAGAGTAATAGGCTAATACTGGAAAGAATGTGATCTTGGTATATAGAGAAAGTGGTCTGAATGTATGCGGTCACACTGACTTAGGCTTCAAATCTGACATAATACGGAGCTGCAGTGGGCTGGAAGAGTTCCAAGTAGGAAATCATTGCAAATTTGACGACAAAGATAGATGTACACTATTAAAGGAACACTGTAGATGAAGGAGTTCATCTTTGAACTAGAAGTAATTCTATACACTTCTGGTTTCATCTCATTGTTGTGTGACAATCGTACGAGTAACTGATTAAGTGAAAGAGTTGCAGTCTCATCAGAAGTTAGAGAACATTTTGAAGCACTTTCACATGATCAAATATATTAATTCTAGAGAAGGTATCATAATGGAAAGAGTTCCATCTAAAGATTATATAGTAGATCCACAGACTAAGCTATTATCTCAGATTATGCATGAGCATCGTCTAGGTTTGATGATAATCAACGGGAAGGTGATTGGCTTTAGTCCAAGTGAGAGATTGTTGGATATAGGTGTCCTCAAATCCAATCAATAGACATCTATGGACATTCTGGTTCACAAATATATGACTATTAGTTCATTATAACGATTGACGATTAGTTAATTGAGTATAATGAAAGTTTTGAAATTATGAGGGGAATATTCAATCACAATAAGATTGTAACAATGAGAGTAATACTCCTTACCATAATTCCCAAATGTTCCCAGTCATAAGAGATTAGAGACCGGACATCTAATATCCGATTAGACTAGTTTGTGTTATGCCTGCCTATATAATGAGCTTGACTGATCTCATGGTCACGTTCATAGGGACACTAGGGTAAATACACAGGTGCTCATTGGGCAATGAGTTCACAAAACTGATCCGACATGAATCGTAGGATGGTAATTTATCCGACTGTCAACCAGCTTGATTCATCATCACAGTAGTGTGGTTGGTTCTTGGACCTGAGACATCAAAGACACCTTGTCAGCCGACTTCTGGGCTTTGACCTTGGCTCACGAATCCCTATCCACGAGGTTCTTAATAGTCAAGGATGGGTCCAGCGGAAGACCTTCGAAGGTGATTGTGTGTCCGATAGGGGATCATTCACTCTCAAGTTATTAGAGAAAGAATGTTCTAGAAAAGATAAGTAGAAGTCTTTGGCCAGTCTAGACACAATATCAGAAAAGGTATGTTCTAATATTGTATAGTGGTATCTGATCCAAGTGAGTTGACCATCTGGAGTTTGATAATTGACTATGCCCTAAGTTGACTCAAAAGAATTGTACGAATAAAGGATTATAGCCATACGGTAATTGTAGACGGACGGGTTCCATAAGTGGGTTGCTAAACCCAATTACCTTCCGAGATCAGGCGGTGTTGCTTGGCACCTAACGTCATCAGATGTCTAGTCGAACTTATATGAGATATCATTTCAGTTAAGTAATTAATTGAATATGAGATATTAATTACTATAAGTCGATAAAGTGTTATTAGACTTAACGGCTGAAAATCAAACTAGTAAATGGGCCTAGAGGGTTACACGCACAAAGATTTTCAGTCGGTGGTGTTTTAGTGGGTTTTATGTTAATTCGGAGACTTTTGTGAAAAGTCACACATACTTAATATATATATGCGCCTTGTAGAAACCCTAGACCAAGCTCCAGGTTGCTCCATACTAGCCGCCCCTCTCTCTTTCTCCTCCTCCACTGGGCACCCCCTTCGGGAAGCTAGGTTCTTCTCCTTCTCCGCCGTATACAATCTTGGTGGTTGGAAAACCTCCATCCGCATGCTGTGAGCTCTGTTACCACGAGGAATTATCGACGAGCATGCCGATTCGGATGAGAGAGAGAGGATGAACCATCGACGAGGATTGCGTGGATACCAACAGAGGCCGGATGCTTGTACGGCTAGCGACATCGCCTCGATAGAACCGACACGGATGCGGATCTGAATCTGTGTACGGTAATGTTCGATCACCTGTTTGTTCTTATTTTTTTCGAAACGGATCGGGGGACGGGCGGGATCAATTTTTGTCATTCATTTTTGCTGTGTTCCTTGTTGTGCCGCCTTGATCCTTACATATGTTTAGTATGTGATGGTTTTGAAGCATGTTGAGTATTTTGTACTCATTGAACTTATTAACTGTTTTTATTTTATTTTTCGTTGCGTTTTGCGATCCAGAGAAACACGAGAATCTAACAGTGTCTAGCTAACTGTCTACTGTATATATCATGCAGATCAAAGTGGGAGGTAATCACCACTGTGTTGTCATTATTATGTTGGATTACGGAGCCTTTGACAAAGTGGGTAGATAGAGTCCAGGTTAACGGGTTCCGATTTTCTTTGCACGGTGTCACCATGGTCTTCCACACCTTATGACCATCTACACTTTTTTCCTATTGTACTATGCTGTGCCTCACCTTTTCTAGTCTATATCCCAGACCATTTCTAGGTACCATTCTATCATCTCTGATCGGTTTGATTCTTCCTTGTAACTGTGCACCCAGACCTTTCCCTAGCTGGTATCCAATCTTCATCATTATGCTCCATCCTGGGGTACTCATGTACTTCCCCCGCTTCATAGCACTGATCGGATAAGGAGTGGGTGAGGTAGACTTCAACAGATCTGCTAAAGGAAGGTAAGTTTGTAACAGAGATAGAATAGGTTTCTAAACGGGTGAGGGATTGAGGATTGGATTCACGTTCAGAGAGTAAGTGGCAGTGAGGATAGGCATACTTGTCAGCTTGACAATACACCCCTTATAAGGGAATTTGAGGCACTGATGATTAGTCAATGGAATTGCCTCCAGAAGTTTAATGTAGGGACAACCAAGGATGTCTTTCAATGAAGGGTCTATTTCCAAAATGTAGAATTTGACCTCAAGGTGACAGACATGGCCTAATTCTACTTTCAGGTAGACCATGCCTAGTGGTGATCGAGTGGAGTTATCATAAGCTGTGACAGAAATAGATGACGGCAACCATTTGTCCTTTGGTACACCACAAAGTTCCAGAGTTCTAGGCAGTAACATATTGATTGAAACTCCAGTGTCCACCAAACAAGCGTCTATAGCCTTCTTACAAATATTGACAGAAATACTTAAGGCCATACCCCACGCTGCCAAGGGTACTAGTTTAGATGAATGAAAGGATATAGACGGTTGCTGGCCCTGCGGTACCAACAGTGTAGTAATCTTTTCAATTGGTACATCTTCGTTGACCATAACTCTTTACGGATATTCCATCAGGGCCTCTTCGTGGGTTTTATACCTTTTAATCAGTTTGCATGCTGGAGTTTTGTCCAAATGCTTCAATAGGCCATACTGAGTGCCTAGTGCACTCTCTTCATTATGCACTTCTTCAAATGGCTGTGATGGGCCATCTTGAACTGAAGACTGGGGGAACACTTTGTTGAAAAATATGTCGCTCCGGAGCATCAAAGGTTGTGGCTCAATAGTAGAGGGTGAGGGCGATGTTTTGGTAGGGCTGTCAACGGATCCAGATAATATCCGACTCCGAGTCGTATCCGCATCCGATTAGTCGGATATTTATCCGATTAAGACATCCGACAGGCATATCCCAATATCCGTTTAATTATCCGATTAATATTCGAAGCAGAAACGAAAAATAGATATCCGGACCAATTAATATCCGACAGATTATGTATTTTGATAAGTTCTTCTAATTTTAATGATGTTTATATATTTAAATAAATGATAATTTGATATTTGAAGTATGCTTAAGACGTGTTGAGCGATAATAATGAAGTTTCTTGTGATTTTTTTTATTTTTAGTGGTTTTACTAATTTAGATAAATTATTAAGCATTTGTTATTATCTAAGATATATTTAATAAAGCATTCAAATTATTTAAAATTTATCTAGATATTTATATCTATTAATTTAAATATATGATATTCATGGACTATGCAAAAAATAAAATTTACAAGTCATTAAGTTACAAGACAAAGTTGACATATTTAAGTATATGAATTATTATCCGAATTCAGATATTATCCGACGGAGTCGAATTCGGAAAGAAAAAATTATTATCCGTCGGATGGTATCCGGAGTCGGATATTTGGATAATACTAAACGGAGTGGAGTCGGATACTGTGGTATCCGCTCCGTATTCGCTCCGTTGACAGCCCTATGTTTTGGTGACTACCGGATTAATGAGCAGCTTAGATGGCATGAGGGGTGGACTTGATGTAATGGATGATTGTGCGATGCAGATGAGGGGTTTAGTGGGTTGTAGGGTGTTATGGTAGCTTGCTGATGGCATGGGTAAAAGAATGCGTAATAACGACTTGGATGGCATAATTGGTTCATGGGTAGATGGTGGGTTATTTGGTGGTGATGGCCTTGATGCGGTGGATATGGGTTTAAGGATGGTAGGTGGTGGAGTGGGGATAGTAGGTATAGGTTGTGATGGAACGGGTGAAGATCTAGGAATGTGGATGATGTGGCGTGGTGGCTGTACGACAATATTCTGGCTGTGGACTATGGAGTATATGGATGAGGATTCTTCAACCCTCCATTGTTGTCCCCTATTTGCCTCAGATTGACTATTAGTGAGGATTGGGTCTATCTGATTAGGATGCCCTGAGAGCGGGTTTTGCACTATTCCTATATTTGGCAGAGGTGACGCCTGCTGAACAGGTGCCGTTTGAACTTGTTGTTGTTGTTGCTGTTGCTGCTGAGGTCTCTTTGCCTTCAAAGCGATAATGTATTTCTGCATCTCTTCCCAGTCAATGCCTCCATGATCGGTTAGATGATGAATATAGTCTCAAAATTAGAAACAAACATCTACAGTGTGTACAGGGTAACAGTGGAACACATAATAGCGGGATGTATCGGCATTGTGCGGCCAGATTGTCCTTTGTTTAGGCAGTGTCAAAGCGTTAGCTGCCATAAGAGCATTAAATATGTCAGAGAGTGACTCTGGCAAAGGTGGGTATGATGCTCTCCTAGGACCTGGAGGTTTCCTTTGTTGAGCATAATCAGAAGGTGGTGGAACTTGATTATAACCCGACTGTTGTCGGGGTTGATTGTAGACTGGCTGCTGATGCTGTTGAGGTGGCCTGAAGCCTTGCTGATTCTGTGGTCTCTGCCCACTGTACTGTGACAGCTGCTTTCTCTGCCCACTATACTGTGACAACTGCTTTCTCATGAACTGTGCTTTCTCATTTACTGTGACAACTGCTTTCTCATGAACTTTCTATTGGTTCTATGAGGATCGAACACGCTATAGAACGTGGAATCCTTGAAGGCGTTCTAGGCATAGCGCACCCTTTCATATAAATCCGCCATGCTGGTCAGATTGTTCAAAGTTATAAAACCAACTTGTATTATAGTGTGGCATTGGCTATCATCATTTTCACCTGTTCTGACTCCGACAGGTGATCTTTCACTTTCTCTGCCATAGCTCGCCATCTATCGGCGAAGGTTACAAAGTCCTCATCAGGCTTCATCTTCTTAGCCACTAGGTTTGTAAGAGACAGGGATGGAGCCACCCTGTCCTTGTATCTCTGCAGGAATTTTCTAGACACTGTATCGAAATCTTCAACATCACTGGGGTCTAGTGAAAAGAACCATTCAAGGGCCGACCCTTCCAATGATCTTCTGAATAGAAAGGCCAGATATCTTTTATCATTATGCCAAAATGACGACTCATATAGGAATTTCTTTAAGTGGATGAATGGGTTACCCAAGCCCTTATACTTCCTGTAAACTGGCATCTCAAAGGGTAAGAGGTGAAAGACTGGTAGAGTTGGTACATAAATCTCAGGAGCAGCTTTAGTGTCCATCATCTTTCTAAAGTTTTTGAATTATTCGCCCATCTGATTAATTTGGTGAACAAGGCCTGAGTGACCGCATCAGTTGGTGGAGGTGGGGGTGCTTGGAAAGTTTCCCTCCTAGAATAGCTAGGACAAGGAGGATAGTATGGTTGTGAACTGGTAGCATTTCCACCCTGCCTGAAGGCATTCTGATAAGTGGGAGTTGGCAGTCTGACCGGGTATCGAGAGCTAGACTGCTGAGGGCCCATGGGCCGAGGTGTAGAAATTCGAACGTCTTCCATGGCCTGAGTGGGCATTTGATGAGTAACAGGGGTGTAGGTGCTTAGAATGCTAGTGTGATTAACATGAAAAATCTATGTTGTTTAGTGCAAAATAAACCTATTAAAAAACAGAAACTAAGTGCAGTGATCGCCAGAAACTTTTGACTTAAAAGTTTCAAAAGAAGTATGATCGCCTACCTGTTTAAACGCGGAAGATATTGAGCTCTTGATTCCCCTCCTTCAGCCGGCTGAAGAAAGAGAGCCCTTCTCGTTCTTTGTTCTTGCTGTTGAATTTGAGGTTGAAGTTGAGGATCGTCCAGAGATTCTTGTGACTTTGTGCTTGATTTACTCCTTTTGATTCTCTTGTTGAGTGCAGCAGAATAGAAAGAATAGAGATGAAGAAACAATGATGAGAACTTTAAGCAAAAATAGTATCTATTCTAATCATGATGTTAAACATGCAATTGAACAGCAAACTTACTTGTTGAGTGACTTTTAAAAAAAACCCCTTAATCAAATAGGTTTTGAAAAGAATGAATGTGTTGTGTGTGTTGCATGGAGTGAATGAAGAAGAATGTAGAACTAAATGAAATGAATGCAGAAAATAAAAGACTTATGCCTAATGGTTGAATTCTTGAATGGATGAAGAATCTTGAAAAGACGCCGACTTCTGGAAATGGTAGCGCTTCGGCGTTCCGACGTTGTTACTCCGATCTTCAACTCGCTATTGCTCAATCAACTCAAGATTATGCTTAACTTTTTTTACTCTTCAAGATGCAAGGTATTTATAGGCTTCTTCTGCGTCCGCGGATTAACATAGAAAAACATCGGATTTATCCATCTTAACCGACAGATAAATACATATTAATTCATCTTTATCTGTAATTATCTAAAACGCGTCTACACTTGCTGACGCCTTTCATATTAATTAAGATAAGGATAAATATCCGGGAAAACTTATCTTTATCTTTATTAGGTAAAACGCGTCCACATGTGTAGACGTCTTTTACACTAATTAAGATAAGGATAAACATTCGGAAGAGAAGTAGAAATAGCTTAGGAAACCTAAAATGCGTCAGGACTTGCAGACGCCTTTTAGCTAATTAATCAACTGATTAAAATTCAAATCTAAACGTTAAAACATGAATAAACTCTAAATAGCGTCCATACAGGTCGACGTCTTTTAGAATTCTGCATATTTTAACTGAAATTTGAGATAAAATCAATTCAATTAATTAACTTAAACATGTTTGTTAAACCCGACACTCAAAAAGATCAATAAGAATTAATCAATGATTAAATATCAGACTATTCTGAGGCATTATTATATGATATGAAATTTACTCGAAATGATGTCAAAATTAGCGTGTCTACAGCTGCCTCACCTTGGCATCGTCTTTGCAAGGGAGTGAAATGAAATGGAATGTACTGAAAAGGTGATGCCAAGCTGTGATGAGACATGCTCTTAACATCACATGATTGGAATTTTTCTCAAAATCATCAATGAAGATAGCTCAAGGAGATCAATGGAATCAATCCTGTCTGGATGAGGTAGACAAGAAAATAAAATAAAGTCGATCAACCTCCTCGGAGTGGGAAGTACCCCAGGTCGTAGACACTGTAGGTTTCATCATGGGGAGCGTTTGCCAGCCAATGTGGACGTGCTGCAGCCATGATGGATCTTAAAAGAAAACAAGAAATATTGGATAAAGAATCCAAGAAAGGATAGAATTCCAAGGATATCTTCAAGCAAACCTCAAAGATAATCAAGATACTCAATTCAGAATGGAATATTTCATATCATGTTAGAATTGTTTGATTAATGGTCTGAAACTTAATCAGTAATCAATCCTTATCACAATGATTTCAAAGTCCTACATGATGCATGCTGGGCTAAAAGAAAAATATAAAGTCAAATAAAATATAAATTAATCAAGGATAATATTGTTAAATTGTCATTAATGAGTCAAGATACCAATTCCTGTAATTCAGTGCTAAGCAGAAGCTCGTTTATCCATGCACCGTTTCACAAAAGTGGAACCATCGTCCTCACTAATTAACAATCCAACGGCCTATCCGTGCGATTAAGAATCCTCTGGAATTATCACTATTTTTGTTGAAGGGGAACTCAAATTCCAGTTTCATCAAAACCACAAGGTCCTTGATATGATCTAATAAATACTTATCGTATAGTAATGCGAATGCAAAATAATTACATGGAATAATACAAGGCTAGAAATAACCGTCTTTTTAGCCACGGTCAAGACTTCTTGACTCCCACAGTGAGATCTTCTTGATTCTCTGATTTCCTGCAATCAAAATTATTAATAATTCCAAACAAAATATTCAACTTAAACATCAAAAACCACAGAATTTCGGATAAATCACAGAAAGCTAAAACGCGTCATGTCGCGCAGACGCCATTTAACATTGAAATGCGTCAGTGCTCCTCGACGCCTTTTACTCACAGAAATAGGTTTCTGGCTGTTCTCTATTCGGATTCCAACTCTACCAATGCACATCCCTTTTCCAATCCGAAAAAGTCTTCCTAGGATCGCAATTCCTTCTATATAAACACCCTTAGGTTGTTCCCAAGCAATCCTACCATAATCCAAAGATCCAAAGTTGAGTTTCCTTCCAAGGTTTCAAGGTTTCTTCAAAGGTTCCAAGGTTTCCAAGCTTCAAGAAGGAAGAATTCCGAAAAAGGGGATGGATTCTTCAAACAAGAGGATGAAGATGTCTCTAGAGAAGTTCTCCGACGTGGAAAATCACCTCAATGGAAGAGATCCTAATCTTCAAGTAAGTTCAATCAACTTCCCTTTAATCCTTGTTCTTCATGTTCTTCAAACTACTCTCCTTTCATTTTCAGAATTATCCCATGTTTCCTGGCCCAAGGAAGTTCACCTCTCTCACTTGGATTCGTAAACTTGCAAAAAGTGTTAAGCTTTCCATGCAAGTGTTCATATCCAAATAGAATCTTCAAGGTCTTGTGGTGCTTGCCAAGAATTACAAAAGCTCGAACGTAGATTGGGCGGCTATGGGTGCCTTGATCGAGTGGTGGCATCCCCAAACTCATACGTTCTTCTTCCAAGACTTCGAGTGCACGATCCTTTTGGAGGAGGCGGAGCTTCTTCTAGGTCTCCCAAAGACCAAAGATAACAAAGATAAGATAACTTTGACAAGAGAGAGAATCACCGGTCAAAAATTGTTGACATCGATCATGAAGGATCCTTCAGAAGCTAAAGGATGCCTCACCAAGAAGGGAATCAATCTTGCAAAGCTCGCTGAGTGGACTCTATATGAAATTGATGATCTAAGGGAGGACGAAGCGGAGGATGTGACGAAAGCTTTCGTTACATGCCTTGCCGATGCCTTGTTCTTCCCTGCGCATGATAACATCTTGGAAGATGATCAGGTCAGTGCCATCTGCGCAATCTTCGAAGGTAAATACATTAGCACTGCACTCTTGGCATATCTTTATAGCGGGCTTTCTGCGGCCTCTGTGGGTTGTCCCCCTTATGGGTGCATGTTACTCTTTGCCTTATGGGTTGAACTTCACTTCAAATTTGAGTACAGCAAGAAAAGGCCTCTGAATCCATCTCAGATCTTCTTGAATAGTCTAATTCATTGTATTGCTAACATTGTAAAGTTCAATGAGCACATGGTTAACAAGATTCCAAAGCTCAAGACCCGGGCCGATTGGAGAGAGTATTTAAAGCTCATGACGTCCGACATATTCGACTCGTCTCCGCTCTGTCTTGTTGGAAAGCCTGTTTGGGTACGCCGTGCAGCAGGAGCTGATCTCAAGTTGATTGGAGCCACCGAGTTCGTGTTATACAATCCACATCGGTGCCTTACTCAACTTAGCTTGAGCCGTCGTGAATTCCCTAAGTTCTCTCCCACACTCCCAATCAAGAAGCGTGACTTGGAATCCGATGAAGATTATGAAGCCATACAAATCATCACTACCTTATGGAACCTCGGCTTCAGTTACCGTGTAAAATCCTCTAAAGATAGAGATAGAGGATTGAAATTTCCTTATCTTAAAGGTCTTCATGAAATTCTTACTTAAATATCCTCTTTCTCTCTTTTTTTTTGTGATGTAATAAAGGATTTCATTGAATAAAGAACAATTTTTCATGCCTTGAAACCTTTCCTTAACTTTATGTGATGTGCACATGATTTTTCCTCTAGTAAAAACTTGATTTTTCCTGAAAATTCAACAGTTCGGGTTCTGTAAAATGCAAAACGCGTCCACTCAGAAAGACGCCTTTCAACCATTATTCTTTTTCCAGAAATTCAATTTAATCCTCAAAAACCTGATTAAACCTTAAATTGCGTCTTAACCTGTTGACGCCTTTAAACTCTCTCTCCTACTTTTTCCAGGATTCTGCCATTAATTCCGTAATTAATCCCCTGAAACGCATCAACACACTAAGACGCCTTTCATTATTTTCCTCTGTACGGCTCTGACCAGAATTGGCGGTAATCTGAAACACGTCAGCATGTGTGGACGTCTTTCAATCAATTTCAAACAGCTGTCCTTGCCGCCTCAACTTATGCGCCCTAAAACGCGTCTGTCTGAGTCGACGCCTTTTAACCTTTCCTTTAAACAGAGGAGGTTCCGGTGGCGTTAGCCGAAGCCGCGGCATTTTTGGAGGAGGAACTCCCTCCACCGGTACCCATGGCGGTGGAAGAAGAAGAGGAGGGCGACCTCCACACGGTAAGCTCTCTGTGGTTTGAATGGATGAAGATAAGAGAGGGAAAAACGGGGTTCTTCAAGAACCCGGAATCTGGGCTTGAAAGGCATCCAGACCAGGTGACGCCATTCAAAAGGCGTCGCCCTGGGATGACGTCTTTCAAGGTAAATTCTGAATTTTTAATTAGGTAGAAAATAATTTTGAATTGCGTCAGGGCATGTGGACGTGTTTTGAAAAACGTCTGTGTGTGCTGACGCCTTTCAAAACAGAAGTGATTTTCCTGTTTTTATTCATTATTGACCCATATTTTTCTATTTTTATTTGCAGGGAGTGATGAGGGCCAGAATCTCATGGGACCTAATGATAGGTGCCTATAGGGGTCTCCCGGATTTCCAGAAGGCGCGCCTGCGCCGGATGAGATTCGGCGAGGTACTAAACATCCAGCCATTTTGGCTCGATTTGGTCCTCCTGCAGACGCTGCGGGAGAGGTGGCATGCGGAAAGCCGTGCTTTCCTAATGCCGTGGGGGCATATGGTCCCCACCCTAGAGGATGTGGCCAAGATCACTGGCCTCAGGGTAGAGGGCCGACCTGTGAGTGAGGTTACTTACCCTAACTATCAGGGATTGGCAGAGGCTCTATTAGGGATAGAGGTGTCCAGCCTAGGCAGAGAGTCTAGGATGGTCCCTAGGGTAGAGGTAGAGGCAGCTTTAGGACTAGATGAGCCCCGGCGTCGGTCCGACGAGACCCGGGAGGAGTTTAGGGATAGACTAGCAGAGTCATCCTCCGCCGTATACTGTAGTGACCCTAGTCAGGGGGATGAGGTAGATAGACAGCTTAGAGTCTTTCTAGTTTTCTTCTTCGGTCGGTTGCTCTTCGGTACGAAGGGCGACCACATCCACTGTAGGTTTCTTTATTTACTAGATGACTTAGATAGCTTAGGAGAGTATGCCTGGGGTGCGGCCCTTCTGGCCCACCTCTTTGCCGATCTGTCCGCGGTCACGCCCGACCGTGAGACCACTGTCAGCGGCTTCTCGCCGTTTCTTCAAGTATTAAGTTGTTTTGTTATTTATTCATGATATGCAATATGATATGATGCTTTTTCTAACCTATATGTTCATGAATGCAGGTGTGGAGTTACTATTACTTCCCGCTCGGCAGAGCGCGGATTGCGAGGCCCAGTGCCGTCCCATTGGCCTACCGTTGGCAGCCAATCGTGGATACGGCTCTACAGCACCACCAGCTGACGGCCCTCCGCCGTCAGTTCCTGGATTACCCAGAGCTCCTGGTAAGTTTTTAACTTGTTCAATTTTATTAAATGCAATTTTTTTTTTATTCATTAAATGCAAGTTATTTATGAATGCATCTAACCTATATGCAAGTGATCTGGCGCCCGTACCTTGGTATGGGCGAGGAGGGTCAGACGGCTGGCAGGAGGAGGTTCGGGAGGCAAATGTGGGTGCATTGCCTCAACGTAATGAGGACCTTGGGCCTCCACCAGGAGTGGATTGACGAGGAGGTCCCGGAAGGCGTGGGGAGGAGCATGAGGGGCAAGCAAGCCCTTACCGACTGGCGTGCCAAGTTCCCAGAGCAGTACAAGGATTGGCATCGCCGAGGCGTACGGGTGGAGTCCCGTGTGGAGAGTAGCGAGGGCTACCTTCAGCAGTACCGGGCCCACTACGCCGATCAACTTCGGCTCCTCCGACCACTCGATGTAAGTATGCATTTATACGTCTTTAATTCTATTATTATCTTGATTTATATTTGTGAATGAATGTATGTATGTGTGACTTGCAGGATACACGTGATGCGGTCATCATCGACCTCCGGGCCCGCCTACATGATGCGGAGGCCCAGTTAGAACAAGTCTAGAAAGAATTGTTTGATCTGGTATGTATGCATGAATATGAGTGCATGTTTTAATTAATTGTTTTGGCGATTGACACTGACAGTTGTCTTTTGGTGCAGCGAGCCGTCTACACCCAGGCGGCTCCCCCTTCTTTTGGAGCCTCGTCATCCTCATCATCCGCCTACGACGCTGCTTTGGCTGACCTCCAAAATCAGCTCGCCTCCGCCATCCACCGGGCTTCTCTCGCGGAGGAGGACCGTGCTGCTCGGGTAAGTTCTTCAACTTTTGACTCCTGAATTTGATTTTAATTACTTTATTGCCTTGAACTAACAATGACTTTTATTCAGGTTGCTGAGTTTCATGAAGCCCTTCAGAGGGCTGAAGCGGAGCTGGAGAATGCCCGTGCTGCAGCGGCTCGCGCCGAGGCTGACGCTGCGCGGATCCGGGCTCTGGAGGAGCAGGTGGCGCGTCTCTCCACTGGAGATCTTGCACGCCTCCAGATTCGCCTGGAGGTTGTGACTGAGGAGAGGGATCGCGACCGCCTTCGACTGGAGAGTCTTCAGGGTCGGCTGTCAGTCGCGGAGCATGAGCGCAAGATGGTGGTGGAGCGATATCAGGGAGCTCGGCAGCGTGCCCATGAGCGTGGTCTGACCAGTGCCTTCACGGCCAGTGTCGCCATGTCTTTTGGCCAGGCAGGTCCGAGCGCGATGGGGCCACCTCCACCTCCTAGTCGAGGGCCAGCACTGGATGCGCTTGACGAGGCCCAGAGCCAGCTCGACGAGGGCGGAGGGGAGAGCCAGCCTTGAGGGCTCATGTATCCTCTTTTTTCTTCATGTATCATGTACAAAACACTTTCTAATGATATACATGAAAGTTTTTGAACTCCAATCTTGTGTTCCTGTGCTTATCTTGTATTATGTACATCACTTAACAAACAAGTTAAGTATCTATTTAGGCTTAGCCCCTTGCCTGACCAAATAAATGGTCAATCAATCTTTTCCTTCAATAAATAGTCAAGGGGCATGGCCTTTATTAACAAAGGTAATTGAATTATAAACAAACTTAAGCAAAATGCAACATGCAAGCAGACAAATGCTCACTAAAAATAAACGAAATGAAACATACTAAATGCAACAAGCAAATGCTAATTGAAATATTTTTGTTGTTTTAAAATATTCATTTTTGTTTGGGGTTTTGAAATATATGCCTTTTTTTTTTAATTTTGACACATGTATTTTTTTTGACTTTTAGACATATGTATTTTTTTTTGGATTTTCGACATATGTATTTTTTGGGATTTTTGACATATGTATTTTTTTTGGGTTTTGACATATGTTTTTTTTTTTGGGTTTTTGACATATGTATTTTTTTTTTATTTTTTATTTACTAAAAGATCAGCATGGTACTCAGATCAAAAGGTCATATTCATTTATTAACTTAATTTCCAAATTGTTCTTTAACAACTTAACTTGAGCCCATCGTGTTTGAACTTGTGTTTCCATTCGTGATCTCATTTGATGATTTGACCCTTAGTCAATCCAAGCCATTCTTTAAGTTTGGAGTACACCTCTTTAGAAAGAAAGGAAGAATAAGTTTTAGAAAGCCCATGAGAAGGTTCCAGAGACTTAAAAAGATGTTCCTTTCCTACCCTAATATCCGTTGGGGTTCGGTCATTTCATTTCCGGGGTATTTATCGACCTTGCATTCCCTTTCATTTCATTTCATGGCCTTAATGTAACGTTTGTAATGTAATGGCCTTTTTTATTTGACATTTGAATTTTGCCTTTTGCTTTTGTTTTTCTATTCTTTTCTTTGGGACGGATCTCCCCCTTTGTTTTTATGACGGCCTCCTACTAAGATGGCGGGTATTCTTGGTAGTCTATTCTAAGCCTCGTTCTGACATCATGGGCCAAGTTTAAAACAGAATTTTACTTTAAAAACGAATGATTGGTACTTTACACTCTTAGTCAAGCTTTCGATATTCTTTAGGACTTGGCATCTCTTGTTACTCACGAATCAAATGTGTCAGTGTGTGCAGTAATGTATTTGAAGTTAAATTATTCAGACTAACAAGGAAATTTGAGTTCATAAATTTTTCTGATTCTACTGGTCTTTGTACCATACTGATCGACTCTTTAACCTAAGGGTAGTATTTCTTAAGATGTAAGCAATTCCAGGGATGATTTAGCTCTTCTCCTTCTGCATTAACAAGACGATAAGTATTACCAGGAAAAGCGTGCGATACAACATAAGGTCCCTCCCAATTGGGTTGGAGCTTAGAACGCGGACCACCAGGTTTTACAAAAATCCTTTTGACGACCATTTCACCAACTTTGAACTTACGTTCAATGACTTTCTTTTGATAAAAACGTGCTAGTCTATTTTGATAAACTTTTGCATGATTAGCAGCTGACCATCTTTTCTCGTCTAAAAGTTCCAATTGAGCAAGGAGTGCTGAACGATATTCATCAATGAAAAATTCCTTATTCAATTATACTCTTAATGATGGTATGAGGATCTCATATGGAACTACCGCCTCCATTCCAAATGTTAAGGAATAAGGAGTTTGCCCAGTAGGCGTGCGGATTGAAGTTCGGTAGGCCCATAGAGCCTCAACCAATTTTTCTGGCCAGTCTGCGAATTTGTTAGATTTGCACGTCTTTTTAATGATTTTTATCAAAGTCTTATTTGTTGCCTCTGCTTGGCCATTGCCTTGCGGATAATAAGGAGATGAATGATGCAATGCAATTTTGTACCTGTTGCAGAGGTCCTTCAATTCTTGTGACATGAACTGCGGTCCGTTGTCGGTGACGATGGTGCTTGGAATTCCAAATCGGGTGATGATGTTCTTCATGATGAATTTGCAGACGGTTGATGCTTTGATCTCCACGTACGCTTCAGCTTCTGCCCACTTGGTGAAGTATTCCGTTGCCGTGAGAATGAAAGATTTTTGCTTGATGCCGGAATCTGGATTGCCAAGGGGTCCAATAATGTCGAAAGCCCACATGGAGAAAGGCCATGGGGAGGAAACAGGATGGAGTGAAGATGCAAGAGAATGAATTTTGTCGGCGTGAAGTTGACACTTAGCACACCTACGGACATATCCTACACAGTCTTCTTCCATGGTTGGCCAATAAAATCCTTGTCTAAGGATCTTCTTTGCTAGCATCTGTCCATTGACATGACCACCACAAACTCCACTGTGAGCTCCTTCCATAACCTTCCAAAGCTCATCTTCGTCTAGACATCTCAGAAGAACTCCATCAAAACCTCTCTTATACAATGCTCCCCCAACTAGGGTGTATCGTTGAGCAACTCTTCTGATAGCTCTCTTCTCCTCAGTTGTAGCTTCCTCAGGATACGATTGATCTTCACAATATTTCGCAATTTCATAATACCATGGCTTATGTTCATCATCCATCTCTTCTAACAGTTCCATTAAATGATTTCTCTCTTTTCTACAATGTCTCCGTCTCTGACTTTCTTCAGCAATTTCTCCTTAGTTCTAAGGAATGAAGGATCTTTTACGGCTGGTGAAAGACGCCTATGAACTATGATTGATTCAGATTGCTTGCTGATTGGAAAATCAAGAGATGAGGCAAGTGAAGCTAGAGCGTCAGCTAAGATGTTTTGATTCCTAGGGACATGGACAAAGATCAATTTCGTAAAAAGCTTTGAGTAAGTAGAAGTAAGTTCTTAGTAGGGCTTGAGCTTGGGATCAAGAGTTCGATACTTGGTCAGCACTTGGCGAAGAATCAGTTGGCTATCACCCACAATCCTGAGTTTGGTGGCACCATGGAAATGAGCGGCCTCGAGGCCAGCAAGGAGTGCCTCATATTCAGCTATATTGTTAGTGACTGGAAAGTCAAACTGAAAGACTTGTGGAATGGTGACACCTTCAGGTGATAACAAAACGATACCGATCCCCTTTCCATGAGAATTCAGAGCCCCATCAAAATGCAGAGTCCATATATCATCTCTGATTTGATTTAAGGACATCAGTTCCTCATCCGGAAACTCCGATCGCACTGGATCAAATTGAGGAAGGGGATGATGAGCGAGATGTTCTGCTATGGCATAGCCCTTGATCGCTTTCTGCTGAATATAAGTGATATCGAATTGAGATAGAAAGCTTTGCCATCGCGCTAACCTATCAGTAAGAATAGATTTCTCCAGAAGGAATTTGATCTAATTCATCCTAGCGATGAGATGGACTTCATGGGCCAGAAAATAATGCTTTAATTTCTGCACAACCCAGACCAATGCTGCACATGTTTTCTCCATCGCCGTATATCTCTGTTCAGCGTGGTTGAGAAGTTTAGAGAGATAGTAGGCTGCCCTCTCTTTTCCTTCTTCATCCTCTTGTGCTAGGACAGCCCCCACTGCATCATCCAGGACTGAAATGTAAAGTATCAACGGTTTGCCTAGAGATGGTGGTCACAAAACAGGAGGACTTGCCAAATAATTCTTTAATCCATCGAATGCCTCTTGACACTTATCGTCCTAATCAAATTTGACTCCCGGCTTGGTAAGCTCGTAGAACGGCTTACACCTTTGTGAATGCTGGGAGACAAAGCGGCGAATAAATTGAAACCTCCCGATTAATCCTCTTAACTCTTTCAAGTTTTTAGGAGGTGGAATTTCTCTAATAGCCTTCGCCTTATTGTGATCGATCTCAATTCCCCGTTTGCTGACAATAAATCCAAGCAATTTTCCTGAAGATACCCCGAATACACATTTCTTGGGGTTCATCTTTAACTGGTACTATCTCGATCTCTCCAATACCCTTGCCAAAACCTTGGCGTGCTCAGCCCTTGTCTTAGATTTAACCAATAAATCATCCACATACACTTCCATATCTATGTGCATCATGTCATGAAATATTTCCATCATAGCCCTCTGATAAGTGGCTCCAGCATTCTTTAATCCAAATGGCATGACGACATAACAGTATGTTCCCCAAGGTGTAGTGAATGACGTTTTCTCTTGATCCTCTTCTGCCAGCTTAATCTGATTATATCCTGAAAATTCGTCCATAAACGATAAAGTTTCATAGCCAGCGGTATTATCAATGAGTACATCAATATGAGGCAATGGAAAATCATCTTTAGGACACGCCCGGTTCAAATCGCGGAAGTCAATGCAAATCCTGACCTTCCCGTCCTTCTTCATAACCGGGACTATGTTGGCCACCCATTGTGGATAAAGGACGACTCTAATAAATTTGGCTTTATGTAATTTGTCGACCTCTTCCTTTATCTTTAGAGCCATTTGTGGGTGGAATCGCCTTAATTTCTGTTTGACAGGGCTAGCTCCTTCCTTTAACGTCAATCTATGTTCAACTAAAGATGAGTCTAACCCTGGCATATCTTCATAACTCCAGGCGAAAGTGTCCTTATAGTCCTTAAGTACTTGTACCATTGCCTTCTCATCCTCTGTAGAAATATTTTTGCTAACGAGGACAACCTTAGGTTCGTCTTCAGTCCCTAAATTGATTTCTTTGATGGGCTCTTCTACGGCAGCTGAGGGTTCATCGAATATCTTCACTCCACTGGCATATGCCTCAGTTGCGTCCTCGTCATCTTCCTCATTTTCGATAATGGGGTCCTTTTCATGTACTAACTCATATACCCCATACCCATCGTTGACTGACTCATCATTCATGCAATCTTCTGGCATTTGAATTGGATTTTCTAAAAACTGAGGGATCAAAGAGCAAGAAAAGCATCTATCAGCTAAGTCCTGGAGGTATCTATCTGGAATTCGCCTACCCTTAGGCTTCCTAGACTTCCTAACCTGACTAACCTGCCTAAAACTAGACTGTCTAACTTCACTAAACTCCCTATTATAACCTAATGAAGATGAAGCAGGATGAAAATCCTGGGATACAAGTAGAAATACAGGGGAATCCTCCCAAGGGGAGGGGCAGAGTAGATTTAAGAGAGAATCTTGACCGAAGGACCCGCGCAACGGGGTGCGATCGGACAAGTAAGAAGTTTCCTCGATAAGGATCTGAGAGGAATTTGTTGTAAAATTGGCATTTTTTTTTGGATATCAGAGGAATTAAACATGAAACAGGAATGAATACAAATAGAAGGAGAATCAGATGGAGGAAGTGGCACCAAGGCCAGAGGATTAGGGGGATCATATAGCAATATGTCCCAGATCAAATAATACATCCTCTCTAGATCGAGAGAAGGTTGTGGAATAAGGTCCTGAGGGGACAGGGTAATCATAACGGGTGGAGCCCGTGGAATATCTTCAATAATGACCCGCGACCAAGTCGGGGTCAAGGGCAATGTGCGAAACAGAGTATGGAGCATGAGGACATGGGAAGGATATGTCCCCCTCCAGAGCAGATCTGTAGTGTAACCAACTTCATAGGGGTCATCTGACTCCCCTTCGTCGGTCTCTTCAGACAGCAATATCCGCTTATCAAAGATGGCACCAGGGCTTTCAATCAGCTCATCAATCTGCGGCGGCCATTTGGGTTCTGCAGGATCTAGGAACAATCTGTTCAGTGCAATGTAAAGGTCTCTCAGATCGAACCACATGTACCATTTGCATTCAGGATCATGAAATTTTCTCCTTTTCATAGGCCGCAGAGCCTCCAAAGATTGGTACGTAAGTAGTTCTGAGCAATGCCTGGCCAAGTCCCTCCCATATATGTCATGGAGGTCAAAACACGAAGTAATGACCACCGTGTTGTCGTGGCTAAGTATGGGCCCCTTCACAAAGTGTGTATACAGGGTCCATGTTAGGGGATCTCGGCCTTCTTTGGGTGGTGTAGACATTGTCTCCCAGATTTTCTGACCTTCTTCAATATCTGCTTGCTGAACCAGATCTTGCTTCAGTCTTCTTGGCCTATAGCCCAGACCACTTCCAGGTGCTGCTCGATGATCTTTAACAGGAATGGTCCTGCCTTGCAACTGTGTGCCCAGACCTTTCCCAGGCTCGTAGCCGTTCTTCATCATAATTCTCCATCCTGGGGTACTCATGCACTTCCCCCTTTTTATGGCATCTAACGGGTAGGCAGAAATAGTGGCGGCTTTTAGAGGATCATCCACTGGATGGTAGACCTGTAATACCGACAGAAAAGGTTGTCGGCCAGGTAAAGCAGTAGATTTAACATTCAAGGTATGAGCAGCAGCAAGGATTGGCATGCTCGTCACTTTAATAATTCGTCCTTTGAAAGGGAATTTGAGGAATTGGTGATTCGTAGAGGGAATCGCCTCAAGAGTTTTAATATAAGGACGACCCAAAATGGCATTTATAGAAGGGTCGATTTCTAGGATGTGAAATTCGACCTTTGCATGACTTACAGGGCTTAGCTCCACCTTCAAATAGACCATTCCCAGAGGGGAACGGGTAGAATTGTCATATGCTGTCACAGAGATGGGGCTTGGCAGCCATTTTTCTTTGGGCACACCGCACAGCTCCAGGGTCTTCGGAGGTAAAACATTGATCGAAGCCCCTGTGTCAACTAGGCATGCATCCACGACCTTTTTACAGATGTTGACCGTGATGCTCAGAGCCATGCTTCTGGCTGCTGGCGGTGCTAGTTCCGATGTATGAAATGTAATGGAGGGTTGATCCCCCTGAGGAACTAGTAGTGCTGCAATTTTTTCTACCGGCACGTCCTCGTTGACCATCACCTTCTGTAGATATTCCATTAAGGCTTCTTGGTGAATCTTGGACCTTTTGATTAATTCAAGTACAGTAATCCGTGCCAGTGTCCTGTCCAGATGTTTCAACAAGTCATATTGAGTGCCTGGTGCACTCTCTTCATTATGGGCTTCCTCAGTCGGCTGCGATGGACCGTCTCTAACTGTGGACTGAGGAAAGACCTTGTTGAAAATTCTTCCACTCCGGAGCGCATGTTCCTCGACCGTGGAGGATCCGGGTGACACCTTAAGTACCGCAGGGTTGGATGGTGCGGGCGATGTAGAGGGTTGGCATGTAGGTGATGGCGTAGGGCTAGGTGGTAGTGGCGCGGTACGGATTAGAGGCCTAGATGGTTGGATGGTGGATGGGTAAGTGGTTGGTGAAGTGGGGATTGGCACGCGTAATAGCGGTCTTGATGGTAAGGGCGTATCTGGGTAGGTGGTAGTTGTAATGACTGAGATTTCGGGTTCGGTTTTCGGGTCGGGTTCGGGTCGGAACCCTTGGTTTGGACCCTGTGGGGGGTCTTGTGACTGCTGACTGAACGGCGTCAACACTGCTCGACGCCTTTCAAAAGGCGTCAGGTTGTGTGGACGCCATTTAGGTCTGCTGGTTGTTGCGCCACGTGGGCGGGTTTCGGGCCGCGAGAGTACGGCCCCTGTCAGATTTGTCTGAACGGCGTCCACCTCGGTCGACGCATTTCAGACTGCGACGCCAGAGCGTTGTCAGTACGGCCTGTCTTGTCATCTGAACGGCGTCCGTGGTGGGCGACGCGTTTCAGACCGGTGTCGGTACGGCCGTCCTGTCAGACTGAATGGCGTCTGCCTCGATCGACGCGTTTTACCTCGTTCCAGATTGACCCCGCAAGCCTCCCCTTCTTTCCCTCACTTTCACCTCTCCACTCTCTCTCTTCGCCCTCTCCGCTCCCTCCGCCCTCCTTCCTCCCTTCCCTTCCTCTTCTTCCTCTTCCAACTACTCCGTAGCTTCCCTACCTCTCACCTCTACCTCCCCCACCTTCCTCGCGGCGTTCCCTTCTCCGGACGGCGGCCGACGTCCCGGCGGAGTGGCGGCGTCCTCGAGGATACCGGCGGCGGCTTGAGGCGAGACGGGTCGGCGGCGAGGAGCTTGGAGGAGTTCAAGAACCGGTAGGGGGACGAACCTTGCATGTGATGTTCGTGTGATTCTCGGCGTGACGTGTTGCTTGGGGGATAGATTGAGCATGTTTAGGAGGGATTCCATGTGGGAATGACGGTGTCTGTGATCGTGTTTTCGTAAGCATGATTGTGTGGTCGAGCTTCTCTCCTTCCCCCTTTGATTTTGGGATTTTCGGGGTGCCCGGGGTTCAAGGGTGAAGCCCTCGGGTCGAACCAGGAAACCTGGTTTCTGGCGCTAAATGGCGTCGGGCTGGGTCGACGCTTTTCCGAAAGACGTCCGGTCAGCACGACGCATTTTAGCGCAGAAACCTTCCTGTGTGAGGTTTCCTGAGTTAGGGGTTCTGTGCTAAATGACGTCATGGATGGACGACGCCTTTCAGAAAGACGTCGGGCCATCATGACGCCATTTAGGCAAGAAATGCCCCCGTTTAAGGGTTCTGTAAATCTGGATTTCTGGGTTGAATGGCGTCGAGACACCCAGACGCGTTTTAAAACGGCGGCTTCATTGGTGGACGCGTTTTAAGGATAAATCTGGCTCTTAATAAACCTGTCTAAGGGTCTTGAATGGCGTCGACCTCGGTCGTCGCGATTCAAGACAGAAATGTATAATGCTGTGATTTCGTGTATGTTTCACGTTGGGATGGTTCAAATGCATGCTGTGGGTTGTATACTGAGACGGGGACTTCTGCGTGAGTGGAATTGCATCACCGGTGTGTGTGTGTGCGTGTGTGCTTTAACTATATACTGAGAATGAGGTTTTACTGTGCGAATGGAATCATGTTACATGTGTGGTTGTGTTATGCGAATGTGGATCGGGTTAACTATGGTTTACGTTTGTCACCATGGACCGGTGGGGACAGGGTCATGGTGTCTGTGGAGTGGTGCTTGTTGTGTTTCACCCTTGGCTGAGACAAGCAGAACCACCTTGAGCCCGCCGGGCCGGAGTAGCTGTGTGCTATCCGAGGGGTCGCTGTTTGGTCTCAGCGGGTCGGGGTTTCCCTTGGTTGTTGTGACAGCTTCTGGCGTGTTTCTTGCCGTGGAGCTGGTGGTGTTTCTGGTGGGAGTTGGTTTACCCATTAGCCAGTGGGCCTGATGTGACCTTTGATCAAGGTTACGAGTGGTACCTTTAGCCCTTGGCCTGACGCAGCCCGGGAGAGTTGGGTTTGTGGGTAGTTCCTGTAGCTTCGGCTTGACGGGGGTTCGCCGGTCCCCAGGGCCCTCCTGAAGCGCTGAGGCCTAGCGTGGAGGCAATCCGAACGGTAGGACAGTAGTCTAGACTGCTTGTGTGCACACGTAGCTGGCAGTGGCGGTACACTGAGTCCAGCTAGTCCTAGTTTAGCTCGCTGCCTCACCCTACAGTGCCCCGGAACGCTGTAGGGGTAGACAGGCGTGAGCAGTGGTGGTAGTGTTGGGAGGCGACGTTCGACTTTGGTCGACAGTGTGGTTTAGTCGCTTCGTGGACTTTGACTGTGAGTCGTGACTCTGTGTTGAGTTCTTCGGGTTACTTGGAGTGGTTCTTGTTACACTGCTTATCGTGCGTTTCACATCAGAGTTAGGTGTTGTGTTTACTGCTTTACTTGAATTGCCATATATTCCTGTTGTTACACTTGTGGGTGTGTGAGTGGGAGGCAGGGGATCGGATGATCCCTACTGAGCCCATTTCTGGTGTGGCTCACTCCCTGCGGTTTCAGGTGTGGACCTCGAGGCGAGCGGAAGCGTGGTGTCTTCTCGGTGTGCGGACCAGCAGCTGTCTTAGTTCCGGGGTATGCCCCGATGTTGTTGTTCTTCCTTCTGCCTGTATTTATTTAATTGTTGGACATGTAATTATTGTTGGACTGTATACGGACATTGTTATTTTCCTTCCTGCGCACTTGCTCACCTTGTGGTCCGTGTGTTTGTTATATTTAGTCCTGTTTAGCACTTACTCCTCCAGACGTGTTGTGTGAGATCCGGGTGTGACCCCGTAGTTAATGGGCCGACATCCATTTAGTGACCGGGTCCCCGGTCATAGGATGGCGGGTCGTTACAGTAGTGGTAGTGGGTGAAGTAGGAAATGGTATGCGGAGTAATGGCCTAGATGGTAGAAGGGGCGCGTGATTGGTTTGTGGGGAAATATATGGTAGCGGTGTAGTGGCGCGGGGCGTAATGGGCTTGAGGAAAGCGGGTAGTGGTAATGGGTTATTGGGTGCGGGCGAGTGATATGTGGGTGTCGGTAGAGGGGTGATGGTAATGGGTTGTGGCCTAGGTATGTGGATGGTGCGGCGTGGTGGTCGTTCTGCGGTACTTGGAATATGACCCGTTGAATAAAGAGAGGAAGTGTCCTCTATTCTCCACCGTTGCCCACGACCAACCTCAGACTGGCTGTTCGTCAGAATGGGAGCAACTTGGTTTTGGTTCTGGTGCTCTGGGAGTGGATTCTGCACTATGCCCATGTTGGGTGGTGGTGCTGCTTGTGTTGGTGGTCTTACTTGCTGCTGCTGTGGTCTTCTCGCCTTCAGGGCTGATATATACTTTTTCATCTCCTCCCAGTCTATGCCGCCTTGCTCATTGAGATCATGAATATAATCTCTGAACTGGAAGCAGGTGTCGATGGTATGCCCAGGTTGCCTATGGAAGTAGCAATACCTGGACGTGTCGGCATTTTGAGGCCAGACGGCCTTTTTCCTTGACAAAACTAAGGCATTAGCTGCCATTAGAGCGCTGAAGATATCTGCCAAGGATTCTGGGAGGGCCGGGTATTCTGCCCTTTTAGGGCCTGGAGGTCTTCTCTGCTGATTATAGTCAGCAGGAGGAGGGACATTATGGTATGCCGGCGGTGCGCGCGGCTGATACTGTAGCTGTTGTTGTTGCTGATATTGCTGCTGTTGGGGCTGCTGGTACTGCTGTTGCCGTTGCGGCGGCTGTTGTAACTGTTGCTGTTGCTGGTTCTGATTCGGCTGCTGGGGCCGCTGATACTGTTGCTGATAATGGGGGTTCTGCTGCTGCCTGTACCCCTGCTGGTTTGGCTGCGGTGGCCTCTGGTACTGCTGCTGGTTCCTCACAAACTGGGGTGAGTTGTTATTCATGCTATTGACTTGCTCGTGAGAGAGCATGCCCTCAGTAATCGGACCTGTACTGGGAGAGTTTGGCACTGCAGGCTTCCGAGGTGGAGGCCTGCTAGGTCTGTGAGGATCAAAGACGCTAGAGAACGTAGCGTCCTTGAAGGCATTCTGGCAGTACCGTGCTCTTTCATAGAGCTCTGCCATGTTGGTCAGATTGTTCAGGGAGAGGACTAGCTTGAACTGGGGCGTGGCGTTGGAAATTAATATCTTCACTTGCTCAGATTCGGACAAGTGATCCTTCACTTTTTCGGCCAGGCCCCGCCACCTGTCAGCAAAACTGACAAACTCCTCATCAGGTTTCATCTTTTCTGCAATGAGGTCAGTGATGGACAAGGAGGGTGCAACTCTGTCCTGGTATCGTTGGATAAATTTGCATAAAACGGTACCGTAATCCTCTACTTCGGAGGGTTCCAGAGAAAAGAACCACTCGAGGGCTGGTCCCTCTAGAGATCTCCTGAACAAAAAGGCCAACGACCTCTTGTCGTTCTGCCAGAAAGATGATTCGTACATAAACTCCTTCAGATGTGTGAAGGGGTTACCAGTACCGTTGTACTTCCAGTACACTGGCATCTCAGAGGGTGGTAGGTGGAATACCGGCAGGCTCGGAAAATTGATCTCTGGCGCAGCTTTAACCCCCATCATCTTCTGGAGGTTGTTGAATTGCTCATCCATGCACTCCATTTTGGCCAGCAACGCTTGCGTGGTCAGATCTGCCTGGGGAGGAGGAGGAGGTGGAGGTACCTGATAGGCCTGCTGCCTAGAGTATGTTGGACAGGGGGGGCAATAAAGAGGAGGTCCGGCAGAGCTTCCGCCATGCCCGATGGTATTTTGATAAACAGGCATTTACGGTCTAGCCGGTTGCCTAGAGGATGAAAGCTGCGGCCCAGCTGGCCGAGAAGTGACATGAAGGCCTTCCATGGCCTGATGGATGTAAGGAGGAGGAAGAGGAGGTTGTTGGGTAACAACAGGGGGAGCCACAGGGTTCGGCTCAGCAGGCTGCACGGGTGCCTTCCCCTTCAGAATAGACTGGATCGCCTCGAACTGCTGAGGGTCTAGACGGGAGGCAAGAACTCCCAAAGCATTGACGAGATCCACAGGATCAGAGGATGAGGGATCATTCTGATTCATGTCCCCCTCAAGATCGGGATTAGGGATCGCATATTCATGCGGGGGAAGTTCAGGATAGCGATCATGGGGATGAAAGAGAGGGGTCCGGACGTTCCCATCATGTCGAAGCGGAACGGGGACGGAATTACAGGAGGCATCAGCATCTCTCCCGCTCTCATAGTTGTAATCAGAATCCCGAGGGGCATTAGCATCTCCCTCGTAATTGACCATGGCGTCTGGAGCCACACTCAAGTCCCTGCCTGATCGCAGCAGCATGATGTTAGATTTTTTTTTTTCAAAGATTTGACAAACAAGTTGCACAGAGATTAATCAATCAAGTGGACGCTTAACGTGATTTTGAGATTCCTTGTTGAGTTATTTGGATTTAATTAAACCACAAATTCGCTCAGGGAAAGGATCCTAGTTTCAGTTCAATTTCCACCGTTATTCTTTAGGGCTTTCTCTCACAACGCTTTTGGAATCTAGCCGGGACTTCAATTGGTACAACCAGCCCGATGATCAAGGAGGAATACCTTGATTTTGGGGACTTATGGAGGCCTTAACGTCAACTTCTCTAGTCTAATCAAGGGACCAACCCAATCAGAGAGAGTTGCTGACGTCAAGTAGTGTGTTCCTAAGAAAAGGAGGGTATTCGCCTCAATGTGTATGTCCTACGGCCTGGATGGCCTCTAATGCTTAATAATAATGGGTAGCTAGCACTCAAGCCACAAAAATATGAAAACTGAAAAATAACTAAGAAACTGTCTGAATCGCGTCGATGGTAGTCGACGCTATTCAAAACAGAACCTTAATTTTTTCGCAGAAACAGATGCAGACAGCAGAGAAAATATGAAGACTGAAAGGCGTCTGGGTGTATTGACGCGGTTTGAAACGCGTCAGTGCTCCTAGACGCTTTTCAGTTCGCAGAAACAATTTTGCAGGAGGTTTTACTGGGTTGAATCCTCCTCAAACAGGATAAAAAGCAGTAAATAATCAACTCATGCATATTTTTTTTAGTTCCAGATTTTAACAGGATGATTTACTAACTAAACAACTAGAAAATCAATCAATCACACAGCATTTTCATTACAAAAACAACTTTTTAAACTAATCAAGGGGAGGGCAAGATCTTGCCATTGGGGTGTGCACATGGTGCACGAGGGAAATTAACTAAACTAAAACACTCACCAATTGGTGAGGACGTGTCGAGAGACACAAATGGTGCACCGTGGGTGCCCGATTGATGATAGCAAGAACAAAAGAATTAAAAGAGGGCGAGACCAAGTCCCACCGTGGTCGCCAAAAAAGTTGTAGGTGCTTAGAATGCTAGTGTGATTAACATGAAAAATCTATGTTGTTTAGTGCAAAATAAACCTATTAAAAAATAGAAACTAAGTGCAGTGATCGCCAGAAACTTTTGACTTAAAAGTTTCAAAAGAAGTATGATCGCCTACCTGTTTAAACGCGAAAGATATTGAGCTCTTGATTCCCCTCCTTCAGCCGGCTGAAGAAAGAGAGCCCTTCTCGTTCTTTGTTCTTGCTGTTGAATTTGAGGTTGAAGTTGAGGATCGTCCAGAGATTCTTGTGACTTTGTGCTTGATTTACTCCTTTTGATTATCTTGTTGAGTGCAGCAGAATAGAAAGAAAATAGATGAAGAAACAATGATGAGAACTTTAAGCAAAAATAGTATCTATTCTAATCATGATGTTAAACATGCAGTTGAACAGCAAACTTACTTGTTGAGTGGCTTTTAAAAAAAACCCCTTAATCAAATAGGTTTTGAAAAGAATGAATGTGTTGTGTGTTTGCATGGAGTGAATGAAGAAGAATGTAGAACTAAATGAAATGAATGCAGAAAATAAAAGACTTATGCCCAATGGTTGAATTCTTGAATGGATGAAGAATCTTGAAAAGACACCGACTTCTGGAAATGGCAGCACTTCGGCGTTCCGACGTTGTTACTCCGATCTTCAACTCGCTATTGCTCAATCAACTCAAGATTACGCTTAACTTTTTTTACTCTTCAAGATGCAAGGCATTATAGGCTTCTTCTGCGTCCGCGGATTAACATAGAAAAACTTCGGATTTATCTATCTTAACCGACAGATAAATACAGATTAATTCATCTTTATCTGTAATTATCTAAAACGCGTCTACACTTGCTGACGCCTTTCAGATTAATTTAGATAAGGATAAATATCCGGGAAAACTTATCTTTATCTTTTTCAGGTAAAACGCGTCCACATGTGTAGACGTCTTTTACACTAATTAAGATAAGGATAAACATCCGGAAGAGAAGTAGAAATAGCTTAGGAAACCTAAAACGCGTCAGGACTTGCAGACGCCAATTAGCTAATTAATCAACTGATTAAAATTCAAATCTAATAGTTAAAACAGGAATAAACTGTAAATAGCGTCCATACAGGTCGACGTCTTTTAGAATTATGCATATTCTAACTGAAATTTGAGCTAAAATCAATTCAATTAATTAACTTAAACATGTCTGTTAAACTCGACACTTAAAAAGATTAATAAGAATTAATCAATGATTAAATATCAGACCATTCTGAGGCATTATTATATGATATGAAATTTACTCGAAATGACGTCAAAATTAACGTGTCTACAAGGGGGAACCAGGATGTGCGGTTCAGGTGAGCGTAAAGAGGTTTTCCCTTTCAGTATAGATTAGATTGCCTCAAGTTGTTGAGGATCCATATGGGTAGCGAGGGCTCCTAGAACAGTAACCAGATCAAGAGGATGTGTGGATGAAAGCTCAACTTGATCTTGAGCTTCTTCAAAGGTGGGGTTGGAAATGACAAGAATGTAAGAACGATCACCAATATTTGGATTGTACTGATTATAAGTGAAACGGACTTGACCTTAAGGGGCATAAGCATCTCCCTCTTGTCCAGTTTGGAATTGATTGGGATTGCGAGGCGCATGTGTAACGACCTGCCACCCTATAATCGGGGATCCGATTACTAAATGGGTACCGAATCATTAATTTGGAACCAAACCAGGATCTAAATAAGTCTGGGAAATAAATAATAAACTAAGCTAAACATTCACATCGCATTGGATTGAAAGGAAAAAGCAGAAATTAAAAGTTATTACAATGCGACTCAATACAACAAATAATTACACACTCCAACAGAAAAGGAATAATTAGCATACAGGCCAGAAGTAAAGATAACAACTACGTCGGGGCATACCCTGGAACAACAGCTGGCGGCGCGCAACTCACAGCAGTATACACCTCCCTAAGTCTGCCTGGAACCCTCACCTGAAAACTGTAGGGGTGAGTATCAACGAAAAGACTCAGTAGGGATCCTTCGATCCCCACTGCCCACACACACACACCCACAAGTGCAAGGTACAGCTAGAGATACAGTAACCAAGTAAAGCAGTAATTATTACACCTAAATCTCGATATGAATCGTATGCATTCGAAGTATATTTAACATGCATAATTCCAAGTTATCGGGAAACCCGTAACCAACGTATCCTCAAAACAGGTCAGCTACACAACGAAAGTGGGAAACAGCGACCCGCTGAGACCAAACAGTAACCCCTCGGATAGCACACTAGCTACTCCGGCCCAACTGGCTCAGGTGGTTACTCCTTCCCCCAGCACGAGTGACACTCCACAGGTACCACTCCGACACCGGTACTAGCTAACCCCGGGGTTCACCAGGTGACCCTCTCTTACTAGGCGTCACCCCGCCACTGCTCCCACCGGCGTTGTGCTCCACCCACACCAGCACAGGGTGATAAAGCGCTACAACTGTCACTATAGGTCCACAGTAACACAAAACACGGTACAGTGTGATCCGGTCACGAATAAATCCATCATCATCGAGTAGATTTAAGGCATGCATTTAATCGACTATCTAATAGTGTAAATACATTTTACTGGCATGGATTAGTGTGGTTCTGTCTTAAATCGCGTCGGCCAAGGGCGACGCTATTCAAGCATCATAAACTGGTTCTTAAAATCTTGGCCTCAGAACCTGGCCTAAAACGCGTCATCCTGGGAAGCTGCCTTTTCAAAAGGCGTCTACGTCCTCAGACGCCATTCACAACAAATTCCGAGATTGCAGAGACCTCAGTCGGGGTGATTTCCTGCCTAAATGGCATCATGATGGCCCGACATCCTTCTAAAAGGCGTCGTCCATACATGACGTCTTTTAGTGCCAGGTTCCCGAACTGACAGAGACTCGGTGGAACGATTTCTCCCTATAAGGCGTCATGATGTCCCGACGTCCTTCGAAAAAGGCGTCGTCCATACATGACATCTTTTAGCGCCAGAAGCCGAGTTCTGTCCCCAGTCCGAGGGCTCCCTTTTCACCCCCAAATGCCCCAAAATCAAACCAAACGGAGCAGGAAGAGGGGCAATCTAAACCATCACAAAACCACATTCACAGAAACTCCCATTCCCATCAAGAAAAAGCCCCTAACATGCTCATTCTACCCAAAAACCACAGATCCGTAGCATGCGTCAAGCGGGAGAACATGGTTTTAGAATAAAATACTACGGGAATCGTCACCCTACCGATTCTTGAACTCCTCCTGGCTCCGCCGCCAAACCGTCGCACCGCAAACCGCCGCCGGTACTCCGAGGACGCCGCCACTCCGCCGAGACGTCAGCCGCCGTCCGGAGAATGGAACGCCGCGAAGAAAGTGGTGGTGGCAGTGGTGAGAGGTGGAAGAGGAAGAAGGGGAAAAAGGAAGGGGAAGAGTGGGGAGAGTCGGAGGGTGGAGAGGGTGAGGAGAGAGAGTGTGAGGGTGAGAATGAGGGAAAGGAGGGAAGGTCCACGGGGTAACCAGAAACTGGCTAAAACGCGTCGAGATGTACGGACGCCTATCAGTCGACATGACGCGTTGCTCTGACAGAAGTCTGAAACGCGTCGTCCATCCAAGACGCCGTTCAGACGACAAGACTGGCGTCGTACACTGACAACCCAGGGTCGCAGTCTGAAAGGCGTCGTCTCTTGCGGACGCCATTCAGACGACACGACAGGGCCGTACTCTCGCGGCCCAAAGCCAGCCCACGTGGCACAAATTAAAACGCGTCTGCAATGCTGGACGCCATTTAAACCGCGTCGAGCCCGCTCGACGCGAAACAGAACAGAGTCTCAGCCCCACTATGGCCTGAACCACAAGGTCCGATCCTGAAAACTAGATCCGAAAGCCTCAGTCCTTATATTCTCCCCCCCTTAAAAGAATTTCGTCCCCGAAATTGCCTGCTAGAATTAACGAGGTTGAAACATAAAGATACAAGCTTCACAAGATAACTTACGAGAAAAGGTAAGGAAACTGCTCCCGCATCTCGTCCTCATGCTCTCAGGTTGCCTCGCCCCCGGAACGGTACAACCAAATTACCTTAACCAAAGGCACAACCTTGTTCCGAAGGACCTGCTCTCTGCGATCCTCAATACGAACTGGAAACTCTGGGAAGGACAAGTCCTCAGCAATCACCAACTCTGAAAAATCTAAGACATGGGATGGATCCTGAACATATCTTCTCAGCAAAGAAACATGGAACACATCGTGCACCCCTGCAAGACTAGGTGGCAAGGCCAACTGATATGCGGTTTCCGCAATTCGAGCAAGAATGGGAAAAGGCCTAATATATCGCGGACTCAGCTTGCCTCGCTTCCCGAATCTCATCACACCCTTGGAGGGTGAGACTCGGAGAAACACGTGGTCTCCAACCTCAAACTCAAGCAGTCTCCTCCGGATATTAGCATAACTCTTCTGCCTGCTCTGAGCTGCGGTCAATTTCAGCCGTACCATCCTGGCAACCTCAGCACACTGCTGAACTAACTCTGGCCCTGCAATCTGCCTCTCACCAATCTCGGACCAACACAGAGGAGATCGACACGGTCGCCCGTACAAAGCCTCGTAAGGCGCCATGCCGATGCTAGAATGATAACTGTTGTTGTAGGCAAACTCCACAGTAGGCAAATGTTGCTCCCAAGAACCTCCCCAGTCTAAGCAACATGCCCTAAGCATATCCTCCAGTGTCTGAATGGTCCTCTCCGACTGTCCATCAGTCTCGGGATGATAGGCCGAACTGAAGGCCAACTGCGTGCCCAAGGTCTTCTGAAAACTTTTCCAGAACCTGGAAGTAAACGTCGGATCCCGATCTGATACGATGGATAAAGGCACCCCGTGCAGAGAGATGATCCGATCTACAAACAACTTAGCCAACTTACCGACTGACCAGTCCTTCCTAATAGCCAGGAAGTGTGCCGACTTGGTCTGCCGATCAACAATAACCCAGATTGCGTCTCTCCTGCCAGGGGATACAGGTAATCCCATCACAAAGTCCATAGTCACGTGCGCCCATTTCCATTCCGAGATCGGCAAGGGCTGCAACAACCCTCCTGGTCTCTGATGTTCTGCCTTAACCTGTTGACAAGTCATGCACCTAGCCACATACTCAGCCACATCTTTCTTCATACCAGGCCACCAAAAGTGCCTCCTCAAATAATGATACATCTTAGTTGTCCCGGGATGCACTGCATACCTAGAACAGTGCGCCTCATCAAGGACACTCCTGCGTACGTCCTCCTCGGCCGGAACATAGAGTCTGCCTCTAAACCTGACTGTACCGTCATCCCACAATTCCACCTCTGGTCTCTGGAGGATCTGCAGCAACTCTACATCTGCCCTCTGAGCCTCAATCACAGCATGGTACACTGCTGGTCTCACAGTGAAGCTGGCCAACACAGGTCTATCATCCTCACGTGGAACTCAAAAGGAAGATTCCATAACTTGCTCAAATAGTCTCCATTCTCGAACCATAAGGTATGACACGACCGTCTTCCAATTCAAGGCGTCTGCCACCACATTCGCCTTGCCCGGATGATAAGAAAGGTCGAGGTCATAATCCTTGATGAACTCCATCCACCTACGCTGCCTCAAATTCAGGTCCCTCTGTGTGAACACATACTTCAGGCTCTTGTGATCAGTAAAAACCTGAAATTTCTCACCATACAAGTAATGTCTCCAGATCTTTAGTGCAAATACCACAGCTGCCAATTCCAAATCATGGGTGGGATAGTTCTCCTCATGTTTCTTTAGCTGCCTAGAAGCATAGGCCACGACCCTACCATGTTGCATTAGAACTGTACCCAAACCTCGGCGAGACGCATCTGAATAAACCACAAACCCACCAGAACCTGATGGAAGCACCAACACTGGGGCCGAAGTGAGGCGAGTCTTTAACTCAATGAAACTCTGCTCACACTCCTCGGTCCACACAAAACGAACTCCCTTTCGAGTCAACCTCGACAAGGGGGCCGCTATCGAAGAAAACCCCTGAACAAACCGCCTGTAATAACCTGCTAGCCCCAAGAAGCTCCTGATCTCAGTCACTGAAGTTGGCCTGCTCCAATCCATCACTGCCTCGATCTTGGCTGGATCCAATGCAATGCCCTCGCCAGAAATGACATGCCCAAGGAAGTGTACCTTGTCTAGCCATAATTCACACTTGCTAAACTTGGCATTGAGTTGGTGCTCTCTCAGGACCTGCAACACCACCCGAAGATGAGTGGCGTGCTCTTCCTCAGAAGAAGAATATATTAAAATATCATCTAAAAATACCACCACAAATTGATCCAGATAGGCCCTGACGACTCGGTTCATCAGATCCATAAAAGCCGCCGGAGCATTGGTCAAGCCAAAAGGCATAACCAAAAACTCATAATGTCCATACTGAGTTCTAAAAGCCGTCTTACTAATATCGACCTCACGGATCCTCATCTGGTAATATCCAGATCTCAAGTCAATCTTAGAAAACACCTTTGCAGACTGCAGCTGATCCATCAAATCATCGATCCTTGGAAGTGGGTACTTATTCTTTATCGTCACTTGGTTCAGCTGCCTATAATCAATGCACAACCTCAGAGAACCATCCTTCTTTCTGACAAATAGAACTGGAGCACCCCACAGAGAAGTACTGGGACGAATGAAACCCTTATCCAGTAACTCCTGCAACTGCGCCTTCAACTCGGCGAGTTCGGCTGGTGCCATCCGATACGGGGCCTTAGACAAGGGTGCTGTACCCGGTGCAAGCTCAATGGTAAACTCGACCTCTCGCTGAGGAGGAAGGCCAGGCAACTCCTCAGGAAAAACATCTGCAAAGTCACACACTACAGGTGTTAGAATTGGGTGGCCTCATAGCCAATCATTGTACATTCTAGTTCAGATTATTAATAAAGGCATTTATTACTTCATTTAATAGTTCTCGCAAACGACTATCGTAATGAAGGTCCATAGACAAATGTATGGGATATTGAATCATGATGAGATCATGATAGTGAGATCAATATCCTAAGGCAATTGTCTTAAACAGTTCTCGATCATAGGATATTTGAGATGGACATTAAATATCCGATAAGATCGACACAAGTTATGTTTGCTCATGTGATGAGGGTGAATGACCTCACATTCACTCGTGTGGTGACACTAAGACAAACAAGTGGGTGCTCATTAGAGAATGAGTTCACTGAACAGACCCAAATAAGAATTCCTGGATGGTAATTATACCTATTAGTCAACCAGGGAATTCAATCGTTGCAGTAGCACAATTGGTCCTTAGACCTGAGTCACCAATGATACCTTGTTTGTGGACCATTGTATCTTGATTCTCTGACTCGTGGACTTTAACCATTAAGTCCACCATAATCAGTCTTTCAGATACGGTGGAAAGCTTGCGAAGGTAATTGAGTGAACAACAAGGGATCACTCACTCTTGGTATAAGACTGGAGAGAAAATGTCCCATGGATGTGTACACAGAAATCCCTGGCCAGGGTCAAATGAAAGAGATGTCTTTCTAGATATTAACTGTGTACTGGAATCCATCTGGATAATGCGATAGAGGGTTTGACTATAAAACCATACCCTTGCGTTATCGGGACATTGCATGAGTGAAGGATTATATCTGTGCGACATCTGCAGACGAAAAGGTTCAATTGAAGGGATCAGTATCCCTTATATCTTCTGGGATCATGAGGTAGTGTTTGGTGTTGTTCATGATCAGAAGGCCAAGTGAATTAATCATCGGATGATAATTTACTTGTTTATTAAATTAATCATTTAACATGCGATGTTTAAATGTTAATTAATAAATATTAAACTCAAGAAACAGTTCTAAGTTTAATGGGCCTGCAACCGGAGTGATATATGGGCTTGGAGGGTCACACACATAAGAGTTCTCGTCAGACGGTGAGAAATGTTAAATTTCATGCTTATCTGGGTTTTTGTGAAAAGCTGCAGGATAAACATGAAGATTTAATGGAGAATTATCCAAGGCCAAACTCTTGGATAATCACGAGGATTAACTCTTGTGCTTATCCTTATTTCTATATAAGGAGGGCCAAGGGGGAGTGGTAAAAAGTTAGTTGGACGAATTTTTACTCCCCAGATTCTCTCTCTCCTCTCTCTCTCTCCTTCTCGGAGTGGATCTGTCTCTCTCCGCGCATGGTGGATCTGAGATCTGGTCGGAGCACTCAAGTCGAGGAGGAAATCGCGTCTGCTGCGGGAACTCGTGTGGATACCTCTAGAGATCGTGCGCGTGTGCGATTACCGAGTCGGCATCATCCACGGGAGATTCGAAACCCCGCAAAGGTGAAGAACTGTTCTTCCCGCGTTAGTTTTAATGTCCGTTTTACAACCCCAGCAACCGATACAATGGAATCATTTTTAGTTCCGCTGCGTTCATGGCGATTCCTTACAACAGGCACCTCCCAAGGACTGGGACTATCACGGACATTAGAAACAACAACAGAGGCAAGGAAGGCCTCACAACTACCCGCAAGCAACCTCCGAGCCTTAAAGGCAGAAATCAGAATACCTCGAGAAGAGAGCCTAATACCTTGGAAGTAGAAGGTCGGGATGTCCAGAATAGAGAAACGCACCCTCTTCTTGTGGCAGTCCACCTCAGCATAATAAGCTTCCAACCAATCCATGCCTAGGATGATATCAAAATCACGAATGGCAAGCACAACCAACCGGGCGGGTAACTCATGGCCCTCAATGGTCAAGGGAACATCCCTCAAACAATTATAAGATAACATGAAATCCCCAGAAGGAACATCTACCATCAATCCATCAGATAGCTCATCAACGGGTGCAGAAAGAATATCTATGAACTGCACAGAAATGAAAGAATGCGAAGCACTCGAATCAATCAACACATGTGCAGAGTTCCCAAGGACAGAAAGTGTACCTTGCACCAAGTTGGACGCATGAGCCTCCTTCCTGGTGATAGCTAGCACTCTCCCCTGGGTCCTTGGCTTCTTCTGATCAGCTGGCCCTTGCCTCTGGCCATGCCCCTGCGGGCAAAACCTCGCCACGTGGCCCTGCTGGCCACAAGTATAGCATCTCCCGGAAAAAGCAGGACACTAAGTCCCACCATGAGCACCACCACAGTGCTGACAAACTGCTGGAAGCCTCTGAGCGGGCTCCTGCTGAGCGCTGGACACCGACTGGCTCTGCTGATCCTGCCTGGGTTTGCTACTACCGCTGCTGCCACTACTGCTGCCACCGCCTCGAAAGAATCTCCTAAATCTGGAGCCGAGTGACGACGATCCCGATCCGGACGAAGGGGCTACTGCCGCTGCCTTACCCCTGCCACGAGCTGGTCCCTAAGCAGTCAGTCCTCTCTCCCGGGCTGACTGATTCTGCTGTGCCTCCACTGCTGCTGCACACCTAACTGCTGATGCCAAGTCTGTACAATAGTGAGATGCCACAAAGTTCCTTAGACTGAGCCTCAGTCCATCCACAAACCTCTCAGTACGACGCTCCTCGTCCCCTGAAATGAAGGGCACAAACCTCCCAAGCGAAACAAACTTCGCCTGGTACTCGAGTACTGTCATACTCCCTTGAGTCAGCTCCATAAATTCCCTTTCCTTGGCCCTCTGGACATGCCCTGACACTTCTATCCTCATATGACAAACTCTTCAAAGTGGTCCACCAATCATAGGCGCTATCCTTCAACATGAAGGTAGCCAACGGAGTCCTCTCAACTGCTGCACAATCCATGGTATCAAAAGTCTTCTCCATCTCCCTCAACCAGTGAACGGCCTCATTAGGGTCGGGACGACCGGTGAAATGAGGTGGCCTCAGCTTCATGAATCTCTCTAGTGTAGCTGTAGACCCTCCCCGAGCGCTGGAACTCTCACTAGGGTCTCGGGTTTGATATCTAGCCATCGTGTCCATCATAGCCTCCATGAACTGCTCTACGCTCGGCCTACCGGCCTCAGATCCACTAGGGACGTCTCCCCGCTCTCTAATAACCGGCATCCTCTTCCTAGGGGCCATCTAATCGCCTACAATCACAAAATCGAAAAGTTATAATTAGAAACCTAAAACCCATGCTACCGCCGTGCCTGTACGGGATAATGTAATTATTTGCCGAACTCACAACATTTAACCTAGTTATTCATTTATTTTCCAGACCGAATGCACCAATACCAACTGTAACGACCCGCCACCCTATAATCGGGGATCCGATTACTAAATGGGTACCGAATCATTAATTTGGAACCAAACCAGGATCTAAGTAAGTCTGGGAAATAAATAATAAACTAAGCTAAACATTCACATCGCATTGGATTGAAAGGAAAGTGCAGAAATTAAAAGTTATTACAATGCGACTCGATACAGCAAATAATTACATACTCCAACAGAAAAGGAATAATTAGCATACAGGCCAGAAGTAAAGATAACAACTACGTCGGGGCATACTCCGGAACAACAGCTGGCGGCGCGCAACTCACAGCAGTATACACCTCTCTAAGTCTGCCTGGAACCCTCACCTGACAACCGCAGGGGTGAGTCTCAACGAAAAGACTCAGTAGGGATCCTTCGATCCCCACTGCCCACACACACTCCCACAAGTGCAAGGTACAGCTAGAGATACAGTAACCAAGTAAAGCAGTAATTATTACACCTAAATCTCGATATGAATCGCATGAATTCGAAGTATATTTAACATGCATAATTCCAAGTACCGGGAAACCCGTAACCAGCGTATCCTCAAAACACGTCAGCCACACAACGAAAGTGGGAAACCGACCCGCTGAGACCAAACAGTATCCCCTCGGATAGCACGCTAGCTATTCCGGCCCAACTGGCTCAGGTGGTTACTCCTTCCCCCAGCACGAGTGACACTCCACAGGTACCACTCCGACACCGGTACTAGCTAACCCCGGGGTTCACCAGGTGACCCTCTCTCACTAGGCGTCACCCCGCCACTGTTCCTACCGGCGTTGTGCTCCACCCACACCAGCACAGGGTGATAAAGCGCTACAACTGTCACTCTAGGTCTACAGTAACACAAAATACGGTACAGTGTGATCCGGTCACGAATAAATCCATCATTATCGAGTAGATTTAAGGCATGCATTTAACCGACTATCTAATAGTGTAAATACATTTTACTAGCATGGATTAGTGTGGTTCTGTCTTGAATCGCGTCGCCCAAGGGCGACGCTATTCAAGCATCATAAACTGGTTCTTAAAATCTCGGCCTCAGAACCTGGCCTAAAACGCGTCATCCTGAGAAGCCACCTTTTCAAAAGGCGTCTGCGTCCTCAGACGCCATTCACAACAAATTCCAAGATTGCAGAGACCTCAGTCGGGGTGATTTCCTGCCTAAATGGCGTCATGATGGCCCGACGTCCTTCTAAAATGCGTCGTCCATACATGACGTCTTTTAGCGCCACGTTCCCGAACTGACAGAGACTCGGTGGAACGATTTCTGCCTAAAAGGCGTTATGATGTCCCGACGTCCTTCGAAAAAGGCGTCGTCCATACATGACGTCTTTTAGCGCCAGAAGCCGAGTTCTGTCCCCAGTCCAAGGGCTCCCTTTTCACCCCCAAATGCCCCAAAATCAAACCAAACGGAGGAGGAAGAGGGGCAATCTAAACCATCACAAAACCACATTCACAGAAACGCCCATTCCCATCAAGAAAAAGCCCCTAACATGCTCATTCTACCCAAAAACCACATATCCGTAGCATGCCTCAAGCAGGAGAACATGGTTTTAGAATAAAACACTATGGGAATCGTCACCCTATCGATTCTTGAACTCCTCCTGGCTCCGTCGTCAAACCGTCGCACCGCAAACCGCCGCCAGTACTCCGAGGACGCCGCCACTCTGCCGGGACGTCGGCCCCGTTCGGAGAATGGAACGCCGTGAAGAAAGTGGTGGTGGGAGTGGTGAGAGGTGGAAGAGGAAGAAGGGGAAAAAGGAAGGGGAAGAGTGGGGAGAGTCGGAGGGTGGAGAAGGTGAGGAGAGAGAGTGTGAGGGTGAGAATGAGGGAAAGGAGGGAAGGTCCGCGGGGTAACCAGAAACTGGCTAAAACGCGTTGAGATGTACGGACGCCTATCAGTCGACATGACGCGTCGCTCTGACAGAAGTCTGAAACGCGTCGTCCATCCAAGACGCCGTTCAGACGACAAGACTGGCGCCGTACGCTGACAACCCAGGGTCGCAGTCTGAAAGGCGTTGTCCCTTGCGGACGCCATTCCGACGACACGACAGGGCCGTACCCTCGCGGCCCAAAGACAGCCCGCGTGGCACCCACATGGCACAAATTAAAACGCGTGTGCAATGCTGGACGCCGTTTAAACCGCGTCGAGCCCGCTCGACGCGAAACAGAACAGAGTCTCAACCCCACTAGGGCCTAAACCACAGGGTCCGATCCCGAAAATTGGATCCGAAAGCCTCAGTCCTTATAGCATGAGCATCTCCCTCGTCTTTAGAATAGGATGGATCATAATTTTTAGGGGCATGAGCATCTCCGTCATACTTAAATAGATTATCTTACTCGTAGGCAGCCATACCGATGGTCCTACTTGAACGTAGCATCATGGTGTTTGACTAATCAATGATTCAAATAAGGTTGCACAGAGATTATCAAAAAAGTGGATGTTACGCTGTTTTAGGATTTCTTGTTGAGTTTAAATGGATTTTTTTGGATCAATTCACTCGACAGGTGGATTCCTAGTTTCAATGTAGTTTTCTGCATTTTTCCTCTATGGCTCCCCTCACAACGACGTCAATGTCTACCCGAGACTTCAAAGGTGCAACCAGCCCGATGAGCAAATAGGAATTCCTTGCTTTTTGGGACTTACGGAGGTACCGACACTAACCACTCTAGTCTGACCGAAGGACCAACCCCAGTTAGAGAGAGGTGAGAGCGCCGAGAAAGGCGTTCCTAAAAGGGGAGTGAACTCCTAATGACGATGTCCTTGTTAGTCTTAGGTGGCCTACAAGCCAATATGACTTTGTAATCTCGTTCGATTTATTAATATAATGGCATATTATTCATTATGTATAATTCGCATTAATTATCGTTTCATAATGAAGTCCGTGAATATGTGCAATAGTGATCAGATTATGATGAGATCATACTATTGAGATTGATCACATAAACACACATATTCTTAATAGTTCCTAGTCGGAGGATATCCGAGAAGGACATCGGATATCCGGTTAGACTAGTACAGATTACTCCTGCTCATGCGATAAGGGTGACTGATCTCATAGTCACTTGTGTGAAGACACTAAGGTGAATCTGTAGGTGCTCATTGGAGAATGAGTTCACAGAACTGATCCGACTGAATCGCTGGATGGTACTGTACCTCACTGTCAACCAGCTTGATTCTATTGTCGCAGTTGCGTGGATGGTCCTCGGACCTGATGTCAGGATTAAGGTTTCAGATCCGGTTATTGGGTCAGTTTCGGGGTCGGACCCCTTGGTTTGGGCCCTTGTGGGGCTGGGGCATGGGTTCTTGTTTCACATTGAGCTTGCTCGACGCGGTTCAAACGACGTCCAGCAAGGTGGACGCGTTTTAGGTTGTGCTACGTGAGCGCCACGTGGGTTCGTTTTGGGCCGCAGTACGGCCCTAGTCGTATCGTCTGAATGGCGTCTTGTATGGACAACGCCATTTAGTGTACAACCCTGGTTTGTCAGTGTACGGCTCGGACTTGTCGTCTGAATGATGTCGGTCTAGGACGATGCATTTTACCTAGTTTCAGTTTGACCCCGCGAGCCCTCCCTCCTTTCCCTCATTCTCTCCTCTCTCTTCTCTCTCCTCTCTTCCCTTCGACCCTCCGGCTCCTTTTCCCCCTTCTCCTTCCTTTCCTCTCCCCATTCCTCCTCACCCTCCACTCCATTAACCTCCCAACTTACTCTACTACCACCACCACTTCCTCCGCGGCGCACTTCTCTCCGGACGGCGGCCGACGTCCCAGTGAAGTAATGGCATCTACGGCGGTACCGGCGACGGGATGTGGCGAGATTGGTTGGCGGCTTGGAGCTCGGTGGAGTTCGAGTAACCGGTAGGGTGACTATCCCCGTTGTATTTTGTTTAAAACCATTTTTTTTCCCGCTTTAGAGTATGTTTAGGGGATTTTTGGAGTGAAAATACTAATTGCATGTAATGAAGAATTGTGGGTTTTTAATGGGTATTTAGGTTCTCCTCCTCTCTCTTTATTTTTATGGTGTTTTGTGAGAATTTGGGGGAGAAATCCCGTTTTTGAACTCGGGGGAGGCCAGAGGAGAACTTGTCTGTCAGGGTTAAAAGGCGGCTTCCACCCACGACGCCATTTAACCCAAGATAACAGACTCTGTCTCTGGATTGAATAGCGTCCAGAGACAGCGACGCCTTTCAAATGGCAACTTCCGTACATGATGCTTTTTAAGTTCAGATTACCCCGAGGCCTGTCTCTGAATCTGTCGTTATTAAGCGACTATGGACAGCGACACCTTTTAAACAGCGACCCGTTTGAACGATGTGTTTCACATGAACCAGTTTAGGAGTCTTGAATGACGTCAGCCTTGGGCGACGCGATTCAAGAAAGAATCTCATTAATTCCTGCAATTAACATGTGTTTATGTTGATAGATACTTTGGTTAATTGCATGTTTGAGAACATACTTGAGGATGATGATTTCTACATGATCGGATTGCACAGTGTTGCGTTTTGTGCGATCATGGACCTAGAATGACATATGTTAGCACTTAGGTACCCAGTGTTGGTGTAGGAGTGACACGGCACTGGTGTGGGAGTGGTGGGGTGACGCCTAGAGAGAGGGTCACCTAGTGTACCCTGGGGTATAGCTAGTACCGGTATGGGAGCGGTACATTCGGAGTGTCACTCGTGCTGGGGGAAGCATAACCACCTTGAGCCAGGTCAGGCCGGAGTAGCCAGTGTGCTATCCGAGGGATTGCTGTTTGGTCTTAGCGGGTCGGTGTTTTCCGCGTTCGGCCGTGTGACTTGTGTGTTTAGCCGAGACGCTAGTTGTGGACTCCGTGGTAGTTTCAAAATCGTACATGTTACTGTTATAAGTGCGCGTGTTTTATATCGAAATCTAGGAATTGTGTTACTGCTTTATTTAGTTAAATCGCCTATATTTGTGTACTGCACTTATAGGTGTGCGAGTGGGTGGTGGGGATCGAAGGATCCCTACTGAGTCTATTTCGATGAGACTCACCCCCTGCGGTTTCAGGTGAGGGTTCCAGGCAGGTGTAGCGAGGAGAGTGCTGCCTTGAGTTGCGCGCCAGCAGCCGCTGTTCCGGGGTATGCCCCGATGTAGTTGTTATTTCCCTTTTTGGCTTAGACACTTAATTATTTCTTTTTCAGTTGGAGTATGTAATTATTTGCTGAGTCAAGTTGAATTGTAATAATTTTTAATTTCTGCACTTCCTTTACAATTCGATGTGATGTGGATGTTTAGTTTAGTTTATCATTTATTTCCCAGACTTATCGAGATCCTGGTTTGGCTCCAAATTTGATGATTCGGTACCTATTTAGTAATCGGATCCCCGATTGTAGCCTGGCGGGTTGTTATAGTTGGTGTCAGAGCATTCGGTCGGACAAATAGATGAATAACTAGGTTAAATATCGTAATTTCGACAAATAATTACATTATCCCGTACAGGCACGGCGGTAGTGTAGGTTTTAGGATTCTAATTAGAACTTTTCAATTTTTGTGATTGTAGGCGATTAGATGGCTCCTAGGAAGAGGATGCCAGTTATTGGGGAGCATGGAGATGTTCTTAGTGGATCAGAGGCCGGTAGGCCGAATATGGAGCGTTTTATGGAGGCTATGATGGACACGATGGCTAGATACCAACCTTGAGACCCTAGTGAGAGTTCTAGTACTCGGGGAGGCCCTTCAGCTGCTTTGGAGAGATTCCTGAAGCTGAAGCCACCTCATTTTACCGGTAGTCCCGACCCTGATGAGACCGTTCATTGGTTGAGGGAGTTGGAGAAGACTTTTGATACCATGGATTGTGTGGCAGTTGAGAGGACTCCGTTGGCTACCTTCATGTTGAAGGATGATGCCTACAACTGGTGGACCACTTTGAAGAGTTTGTCATATGCGGATAGGAATCTCAGGGAGATTCCATGGGAGACATTTGTGAAGGAATTCAATGCGCGGTACTTCCCTAGGCATGTCCAGAAGGCCAAGGAGAGGGAATTTATGGAGTTGACCCAAGGAAGCATGACAGTGCTTGAGTACCAAATGAAGTTTGTTTTGCTTGGGAGGTTCGTGCCTTTTATTTCAGGAGACGAGGAGCGTCGGACTGAGAGGTTTGTGGATGGACTGAGGTCCAATTTGAGGAGTTTTGTGGCATCCCACTGTCATACGGACTTGGCATCGGCGGTTAGGTGTGTCGCGGCAGTAGAGGCACAGCATGATCAATCAGCCCGGGAGAGGGGACTGACTTCTCAAGGGCTAGCTTATGGCAAGGGAAAGACAACAGCAGCAGCTCCTTCGTCTGGATAGGGATCGTCATCACTCGGCTCGAGATTAAGGAGGTTCTTTCAAGGTGGTGGCGGCAGCAGTGGCAACAGTGGTAGTAGCAGATCCAGACAGAGCCAGCATAGTCAGTCGGTGTCCAGCGCTCAACAGGAGACAGCTCAGAGACTTCCGGCAGCTTGTCGTTATTGCGGTTGTACTCACGGCGGGACTCAGTGTCCTGCATTTTTTGGGAGGTGTTACACTTGTGGCCAACAGGGCCATTTGGCGATATATTGCCCGTAGGGGCATGGTCAGGGACAGGGACCAGGTAATCAGAAGAAGCCGAGGACCCAGGGGAGAGTTCTAGCTATCACTAGGAAGGAGGCTCGTGCGTCCTGTTAGTTTAGGTGGCCTACAAGCCAATCTGACTATGTAAATCTCGTTCATTTATTAATAAAATGGCATAATATTCATTATGTGTAAATCGCGTTAATTATCGTTTCATAATGAAGTCCGTGAATATGTGCTATAGTGATCAGATTATGATGAGATCATACTAATGAGACTGATCACTTAAACACACATATTCTTAATTGTTCCTAGTCGGAGGATATCCGAGAAGGACATCGGATATCCGGTTAGACTAGTACAGATTACTCCTGCTCATATGATGAGGGTGACTGATCTCATAAGTCACTTGTGTGGAGACACTAAGGCGAATCTGTAGGTGCTCATTGGAGAATGAGTTCACTGAACTGAATCGCTGGATGGTATTGTACCTCACTGTCAACCAGCTTGATTCTATTGTCGCAGTTGTGTGGATGGTCCTCGGACCTGAGACACCAAGGACACCTTGGCGGTGGACTTCTGTGCTTTGACCTTGGTTTACGAATCTCTAGTCACGGGATTCTAATATGCCAAGGATTAGGTACAGCGGAATAACGTCGAAGGGAATTGTGTGTCAATAAGGAATCATTCGCTCTCGGTACTTAGAGAGAGAATGCTCTAGGAAGGATGCGCGAAAGTCCCTGGCCAGGGCGGACGATAATATCGGGAAAGGAGTTTTCCGATATTCATCAGCGGCATCCAATCCAAGTGAGTCGACCGGTTAGGGTTTGACAGCTCGCCATACCCTGAGTTGACTCGAGAGCATTGTACGAATGAAGGATTATATCCACGCGGTAACTGTCGGCGGAAAGGTTCCAAGAGTGGGTTACTTAACCCCAAATACCTTCCGGGTTCACGCAGTGTTGCTTGGCACCCAACGTGATCGGAGGCCCGGTCGAATTCGATGTGCGACATCAATTCGATTGATTAATTGATTAATAAAGGGTTATTAATTAATTAATAAAGCCAGTGAGGAGTCACTGGGCTTGATGGGCCATTAACTGGACTGGTACTTGGGCCTAGAGGGTCACACGCAAATGATTCTCAAGGCGATGGATAAATAAGTGGGTTTTATACAAACCGGGGGTTTTTATGAAAAACCACGCGGTTAGTATAAAACATAGCGAACGGGCTGAGTAGGCCAAGCTGCTGCTAACCCTAGCCGCCCCTCCTTAGTTTCTGTCTTCCTCTGGCGTCCAGGCAGATCCAGATCTGCTCCGCCGCTTCTCTGAATCCCGTTCGACGGGTAATCGTCCGCATGTTACGGCGATCATTGCGGCGACTGGCGGAGGCTTCGTGGGCTGCGAAGAACGAGGAACTCGAGGATATCCGTCGCGGGGAGGATCGTGTGGACTTCGCTAGAGGCCGGGTGCTTGCGCGGGTTGCGGTGTCACACCGACGGAACCGAACGGCTGCGGATTCGAATCCACACACGGTGAGAACTTCGATAATCTGATTATCATTTTTTGATTCCGAAACGGGAATGGATCGCTGTAAATAATTTTATTTTCCGCTGCGTGAGTGATCTGGAGAAACCGAGAAAACCCAACACGTCCAACTTGGTGGAAGGTACACTTTCTGTCCTTGGGAACTTTGCGCATGTGTTGACTGATTCGGGTGCTTCGCATTCTTTTATTTCTGAACAGTTCGTAGATATTCTTTATGCCCGTTGATGATCTGATGGACTGATAGTAGAGGTTCCTTCTGGGGATTTCATGTCGTCTTATAACTATTTGAGTGAGGTTCCCTTGACCATTGAGGGTCATGAGTTACCTGCCCAGTTAGTTGTGCTTGCCATTCGTGACTTTGATGTCATCTTGCGCATAGACTGGTTGGAGGCTTATTATGCCGAGGTGGACTGCCACAGGAAGTGGGTGCATTTCTCTATTCCGGACATCCCGACCTTCTACTACCAAGGTATTAGGCTCTCTTCTCGTGGTATTCTTATTTTTGCCTTTAAGGCCCAGAGGTTGCTTGTTGGTGGCTATGAGGCTTTCCTTACCTGTGTTGTTTTAGCTGGTGTTAGTTGTAGTTCCAGTCCTTGGGAGGTACCTGTAGTTTGTGACTTTGTTGATGTGTTTCCTAAGGAGTTGCCTGGCCTTCCTCCTCAGCGAGAGGTTGAGTTCACTATTGAGCTTGCACCAGGTACGACGCCCTTGTCTAAGGCCCCGTATCGGATGGCTCCGGTCGAACTCGTTGAGTTGAAGGTGCAGTTGCAGGAATTGCTGGATAAGGGTTTTATTCGTCCCAGTACTTCTCCATGGGGTGCTCCGATTCTGTTTGTTAGGAAGAAGGATGGTTCATTGAGGCTGTGCATTGATTATAGACAGCTGAACCAGGTAATAATAAAGAACATGTACCCACTTCCGAGGATCGATGATCTAATGGATTAGTTGTAGTCTACGAAGGTATTTTCGAAGATTGATTTGAGGTCAGGATATTATCAGATGAGGTTCCGTGAGGCAGATGTGAGTAAGACGGCTTTTTGGACTCGGTATGGACATTATGAGTTTTTTGGTTATGCCTTTTGTCTTGACCAATGCTCCGGCATCTTTTATGGATTTGATGAATCGGGTCTTCAGGGCATACCTGGATCAGTTTGTGGTGGTATTTGTAGATGATATTTTGGTATACTCTTTTTCTGAGGAAGAGCATGCCACACATCTTCAGGTGGTATTGTAGGTTCTGAGAGAGCACCAACTCTATGCCAAGTTTTGCAAGTGTAAATTCTGGCTAGATAAGGTGCACTTCCTGGGGCATGTTATTTCTGGGGATGGCATTGCAGTGGATCCAGCCAAGATTGAGGCGGTGATGGATTGGAGCAGACCGACAACAGTAACTGAGATCATGAGCTTCTTGGGGTTAGCAGGGTATTACATACGGTTTGTCCAAGGTTTTTCTTCGATAGCGACCCCCTTGTCGAGGTTGACTCGTAAGGGGGTTCGTTTCGTGTGGACTGAGGAGTGTGAGCGGAGTTTCGTTGAGTTGAAGACTCGCCTCACTTCGGCTCCAGTGTTGGTGCTTCCATCAGGTTTCGGTGGATTTGTGGTTTACTCAGATGCATCTCGTCGAGGTTTGGGTGTGATTCTGATGCAGCATGGTAAGGTCGTGACTTATGCTTCTAGGCAGCTGAAGAAGCATGAGAAGAACTATCCCACTCATGACTTCGAGTTGGCAGCTATGGTATTTGCACTAAAGATCTGGCGACACTATTTGTATGGAGAGAAATTTCAGGTTTTTACTGACCATAAGAGCCTGAAGTATGTATTCACACAGACGGATCTGAACTTGAGGCAGTGCAGGTAGATAGAGTTTATCAAAGATTATGATCTCGACCTTTCTTATCATCCGGGCAAGGCAAACGTGGTGGCAGACGCCTTGAGTCGGAAGACGGTCATATCATATCTTATGGTTCAAGAATGGAGATTATTTGAGTAGGTTGTGGAATCTTCCTTTAGGGTTCCGCGAGAGGCTGATAGAGTCGTATTGGCCAGCTTAACTGTGAGGCCAACTGTGTACCATGCCGTAATCGAGGCTCAGAGGGCAGATGCAGAGTTACCGAAGGTTCTCCAGACACTAGAGCTGGAGTTGTGGGATGATGGTACTGTAACGACCCGCCACCCTATAATCGGGGATTCGATTACTAAATGGGTATCGAATCGTTAATTTGGAAACAAACCAGGATCTTGGTAAGTCTGGGAAATAAATAATAAACTAAGTTAAACATTCACATTACATTGAATTAAAAAGGAAGTGCAAGAATTAAAAATTATTACAATACGACTCGACTCAGCAAATAATTACATACTCCAACTGAAAGGAAATAATTAAGCATACAGGCCAGAAAATAACATAACAACTACATCAGGGCATACCTCGGAACAACGGCTGCTGGTGCGCGACCCAAAGCAACACTTTCCTCGCTGTGCCTGCCTGGAACCCTCACCTGAAAACTGCAGGGGTGAGTCTCATCGAAATGACTCAGTAGGGATCCTTCGATCCCCACCGCCCACTCGCGCACCCACAAGTGTAGCAACACAATTATATATAATTTAAGCAAGTAAAACAGTAAACACAATTCCTAAATTTTGATATAAAACACATGCAATCGAAATATAACATGCACAATTCTGAAATCATTTTACCACGGAACCCACAACCAGCATCTCGGCGAAATACGCCAACCACAAGGCCGAACGCGGGAAACATCGACCCGCTGAGACCAAACAATAACCACTCGGATAGCACGCTAGCTACTCCGGTCCAACTGGCTCTAGGTGGTTTCTGCTTCCCCTAGCAGGAGTGACACTCCGAATGTACCACTCCCACACCGGTACTAGCTATACCCTGGGGTACACCAGGTGACCCTCTCTCTAGGCGTCACCCCGCTACTCCTACACCGGCGCCGTGTCACTCCCACACCGACACAAGGTGCGTAAGCGCTAACAACTGTCACTCTAGGCCCACGATTGCACAAAACACAACACGGTGCGATCCGATCACATAGAACCCATCGTCATCGAGTACATTTCTAAGCATGCAATTAACTAAACTATCTAACAATGTAAATACGTGTTAATTGCAAGGATTAATGGAATTCTAGCTTGAATCGCGTCGCCCAAGGTCGACGTCATTCATGCTTCATAAACTGGTTTATATAAAAACTGGCCCCGGAAAATGGCCTAAAACGCGTCGTGATATGTAGCTGCCTTTTTAAAGGCGTCGCTATCCCTAGTCGCCTGATAACGGCAGAAACATAGACAGGCTTCGGGGTGATTTCACTTAAAACGCGTCGTGCATGCAAGTCGCCATTCAAAAGGCGTCGCTGTCCCTGGACGCTCATCAATCCACAGACAGAGTCTGTTATTTGGGCTAAATTGCGTCGCGGGTGGTAGCCGCCTTTCTAAAAGGTGTCCCTGTCCCCCGATGCCATTTAACCCTCACAGACAGGTTCTTCCTCCGCCATCTCCCAATCCACGGGGTGGGATTTCCTCCCCCAAATCGTGTAAAAGACTAAGAAAAGTGGAGAAGGAGGAGAAGAACCTAAATACCCATTCAAACTCCCAATTTCTCATTTTATGTAATTAGTGTTTTCACCCCAAAAATCTCCTAAACATGCTTTAAAGCGGGAAAAACATGATTTTTAAGTACAATACAACGGGGATCATCACCCTACCGGTTACTCGAACTTTTCCTAGCTCCAAGCCGCCAACCCGCCTGGCCACACGCCGCCGCCGGTACCGCCATGGACGCCGTTACTCCACCAGGACGTCGGCCGCCATCCGGAGAGAAGTGCGCCGCGGAGGAAGTGGTGGTGGTAGTGGAGGAAGAGGAGGAATGGGGAGAGGAAAGGAAGGAGAGGGGGATAGGGTTCGCCAAAGAGTTGGAGGGAAGAGTGGAGAGAGAAGAGAAATGAGAGAATGAGGGAAAGGAGGGAGGGTTCGTGGGGTCAAACAGAATTTGGGAAAAATGCGTAGTGTAAGCTTGACGTCATTCAGACGACAAGACCGGGCCGTACATTGACAAACCAGGGTCGTACTCTAAATGGAGTCGTCCATCCAAGACGCCATTCAGACGATAAGACCGGGGCCGTACTCTCGTGGCCCAAGGCCAGCCCACGTGGCGCCCACGTGGTACAGCCTAAAACACGTCCACCATTGCTGGACGTTGTTTGAACTGCGTCGAGCAAGCGTGACGCGAAAAGGAAACTAAGTCTCAGCCCCACTAGGGCCCAAACTAAGGGATCCGACACCGAAATTGACCCGATAACTGGATCCGAAACCTCTATCCTTACATTCTCCCCCCTTTAAAAGAATTTTGTCCCCGAAATTATCTGCTACCAATTATCGAGATTGAAAATAATGGTACAAGCTCACAAGATAACTTACGAGAAAAGGTAGGGAAACTACTCCCGTATCTCATCCTCGCGCTCCCAGGTCGCCTCGCCCCCGGAGCGATGCTGCCAAATCACCTTAACCAGAGGAACAACCTTGTTCCGAAGGACCTGTTCCCTGCGATCCTCAATACGTACTAAAAATTCTAGAAAGGACAAGTCCTCAGCGACTACCAACTCTGAAAAATCCAAAACGTGAGATGGATCCTGAACATATTTCCTCATCAAAGAAACATGGAACACATCGTGCACTCCTGCAAGACTGGGCGGCAAGGCTAGCTGATACGCCATTTCCCCAATTCGAGCAATAATGGGAAAAGGCCCAACATATCGCGGACTCAGCTTACCTCGCCTCGCGAATCACATCACAACCTTGGAGGGTGAGAGTCAGAGAAACACGTGGTCCCCAACCTCAAACTCAAGCGGTCTCCTACAGATGTCTGCATAACTCTTCTGTCTGCTCTGAGCTGTAGTCAACCTCTGTTGCACCACTCTGGCAACCTAAGCACACTGCTGTACCAACTCTGGCCCTGCTATCTGCCTCTCACCAATCTTAGACCAATTCACAGGAGATCGACACGGCCGCCCGTACAATGCCTCATAAGGCCCCATGCCGATACTAGAATGATAATTGTTGTTGTAGGCAAACTCCACTATAGACAAGTGCTGCTCCCAAGAACCTCCCCAATCTATGCAACATGCCCTTAGCATATCCTCTAGTGTCTGAATGGTCCTCTCCGACTGCCCATCAGTCTCGAGATGATACGCTGAGCTGAAGGCTTACTGCGTGCCCAAGACCTTCTAAAAACTCCTCCATAATCTAGAAGTAAATCTCGGATCTCGGTCTGACACGATGGATACGGGTACCCCGTGTAGAGAGATGATCCGGTCCACAAACAACTTAGCCAACTTGCCGACTGACCAGTCCTTCCTAATAGCCAGAAAGTGTGCCGACTTGGTCAATCAATCAAAAATGACCCAGATCGTGTCTCTTCTGCCAGGGGACACAGGCAATCCCATCACAAAGTCCATAGTTACGTGTTCCCATTTCCATTCCGGGATCGGCAAAGGCTGCAACAATCCTCCTGGTCTATGGTGTTCTGCCTTAACCTGCTGACAAGTCAGGCACCTTGCCACATAATCAGCCACGTCCTTCTTCATACCAGGCCACCAAAAGTTCCTCCTCAAACAATGATACATCTTAGTCGTTCCGGGATGCACTGCATATCTGGAATGGTGCGCATCATCCAGGACACTCTTGCACAGGTCCTCCTCGGTAGGGACATAGAGTCTGCCTCTAAACCTGGCTGTACCATCATCCCACAGCTCCACCTCTGGTTTCTGGAGAACTTGCAGTAACTCTGCATCTGCCCTCTGACTTTCGATTACGGCATGGTACACTGCTGGCCTCACAGTTAAGCTGGCCAACACGGCTTTGTCAGCCCCTCGCAGAATCCTAAAGGAAGATTCCCCCACCTGCTCATATAGCCTCCATTCTTGAACCATGAGATATGACACGACCGTCTTCCGACTCAAGGCATCTGCCACCACATTTGCCTTACCCAGATGATAAGAAAGGTCGAGAACATAATCCTTGATAAATTCCATCCACCTACGTTGCCTCAAGTTCAGATCCTTCTGCGTGAATACATACTTCAAGCTCTGGTGATCGGTAAAGACCTGAAATTTCTCTCCATACAAATAGTGTTGCCAGATCTTCAGTGCAAATACCATAGCTGTCAATTCTAAGTCATGAGTGGGATAATTCTCCTCATGCTTCTTCAGCTGCCTAGAAGCATAGGCCACAACCCTACCATGCTGCATCAGAACCGCATCTAAACCACGACGAGATGCATCTGAATAAACCACAAACCCACCAGAACCTGATGGAAGTACCAGCACTGGAGCCGAAGTGAGGCAAGTCTTCAACTCAATGAAACTCCGCTCACACTCCTCGGTCCATACAAAATGAACTCCCTTACGAGTCAACCTCGACAAGGGGGTCGCTATCGAAGAAAAATCCAGAACAAACCGTCTGTAATAACCTGCTAACCCCAAGAAGCTCCTGATCTCAGTTACTGTCGTCGGTCTGCTCCAATCCATTACTGCCTCAACCTTGGCTGGATCCACTGCAATACCATCTCTAGAAATGACATGTCCCAGGAAGTGCACCTTATCTCGCCAGAATTCACACTTGCTAAACTTGGCATAGAGCTGGTGCTCTCTCAGAACCTACAATACCACCTGAAGATGTATGACGTGCTCTTCCTCAGAAGAAGAGTATATCAAAATATCATCTACAAATACCACCAATAACTGATCCAGGTAGGCCCTGAAGACTCGGTTCATCAAATCCATAAAAGCTGCCGTAGCATTGGTCAAGCCAAAAGGCATAACCAAAAACTCATAATGTCCATATTGAGTCCTAAAGGCCGTCTTACTAACATCAACCTCATGGATCCTCATCTGATAATACCCTGATCTCAAGTCAATCTTTGACAACACCTTCGCAGACTGCAACTGATCCATCAGATCATCGATCCTCGGAAGTGGATACTTGTTCTTTATCGTCACCTGGTTCAGCTGTCTATAATCAATACACAACCTCAGAGAACCATCCTTCTTCTTGACAAATAGAATTGGAGCACCTCACAGAGAAGTACTGGGACGGATAAACCCTTATCCAACAATTCCTGTAACTGTGCCTTCAACTCAGCGAGTTCGGTCGGAGCCATCCGATACGGGGCCTTAGACAAGGGCGCCGTACCGGGTGCAAGCTCGATAGAGAACTTAACCCCTCGCTGAGGAGAAAGGCCAGGCACTTAGGAAACACATCAACAAAGTCACAAACTACAGGTGCCTCCCAAGGACTGGAACTACAACTAACACCAGCTAAAACAACACAGGCAAGGAAAGCCTCACAACCACCAACAAGCAACCTCTGGGCCTTAAAGGCAGAAATAAGAATACCACGAGAAGAGAGCCTAATACCTTGGTAGTAGAAGGTCGGGATGTCCGGAATAGAGAAATGCACCCTCTTCCTGTGGCAGTCCACCTCGGCATAATAAGCCTCCAACCATTCTATACCCAAGATGACATCAAAGTCGCGAATAGCAAGCACAACTAACTGGGCGGGTAACTCATGGCCCTCAATGGTCAAGGGAACCTCACTCAAACAGTTATAAGACGACATGAAATCCCCAGAAGGAACCTCTACCATCAGTCCATCCGACATTTAAATAACGGGTGCAGAAAGGATATCTACGAACTGCTCAAAAATAAAAGAATGTGAAGCGCCTGAATCAATTAACACATGCGCAGAGTTCCCAAGGACAGAAAGTGTACCTTCCACCAAGTTGGACGCACGAGCCTCCTTCCTGGTGATAGCTAGAACTCTCCCCTGGGTCCTCGGCTTCTTCTGATCACCTGGCCCCTGCCCCTGACCATGCCCTTGCGGGCAATACCTCACCAAATGACCTTGCTGGCCACAAGTGTAGCACCTCCCAGAAAATGTAAGGCACTGAGTCCCACCGTGAGTACCACCGCAATGTCGACAAGCTGCCGGAAGCCCCTGAGCTGCCTCCTGCTGAGCATTGGACATTGACTGACTCTACTGGCTTTGCCTGGGTCTGCTACTACCGCTGCTGCCACTGCTGCAGCCACCTCCTCAAAAGAACCTCCTGAATCTAGAGCCAAGTGAAGACGATCCTGATCCGGACGAAGGAGCTGCTGCTGCTGCTGTCTTTCCCCTGCCATGAGCTGGCCCCTGAGTAGTATGTCCCCTCTCCCGAACTGACTGATCATGCTGTGCCTCTACTGCCGCGACACACCTAACTGCCGATGCCAAATCTGTACAGTAGTGTGACGCCACAAAACTCCTCAGATTGGACCTCAGTCCATCCACAAATCTCTCGATCCGACGCTCCTCGTCTCCTGAGATAAAAGGCACAAACCTCCCAAGCGAAACAAACTTCATCTGGTACTCAAGCACTGTCATGCTTCCTTGGGTCAACTCCATAAATTCCCTCTCCTTGGCCCTCTGGACATGCCTAGGGAAGTACTGCGCATTGAATTCCTTCACAAATGTCTCCTATGGAATCTCCCTGAGATTCCTATCCACATATGACAAACTCTTCAAAGTGGTCCACCAATCGTAGGCATCATCCTTCAACATGAAGGTAGCCAACGGAGTCCTCTCAACTGCCGCACAATCCATGGTATCAAAAGTCTTCTCCAACTCCCTCAACCAATGAATAGCCTCATCAGGGTCGGGACGACCGGTAAAATGAGGCGGCTTCAGCTTCAGGAATCTCTCCAGAGTAGTTGAAGGCCCTCCCCGAGCACTAGAACTCTCACTAGGGTCTCGGGTCCGGTATCTAGCCACTGTGTCCATCATAGCCTCCATGAAACGCTCCATACTCGGCCTATCGGCCTCAGATCCACTAGGGACATTTCCCCGCTCTTGAATAACTGGCATCCTCTTCCTAGGACCCATCTAATCGCCTACAATCACAAAAATCTAAAAAGTTATAATTAGAATCCGAAAACCTACACTATCGTCGTGCCTGTACGGGATAATGTAATTGTTTGCCGAAATCACAATATTTAACCTAGTTATTCATTTATTTGCCAGACCGAATGCTCTGATACCAACTGTCACAACCCGCCACCCTATAATCGCGGATCCGATTACTAAATGGGTACCGAATCGTTAATTTGGAAACAAACCAGGATCTTGGTAAGTCTGGGAAATAAATAATAAACTAAGCTAAACATTCACATTGCATTGAATTAAAAAGGAAGTGCAAGAATTAAAAATTATTACAATGCGACTCGACTCAGCAAATAATTACATACTCCAACTGAAAGGAAATAATTAAGCATACAGGCCAGAAAATAACATAACAACTACATTGGGGCATACCCCGGAACAACGGCTGCTGGTGCGCGACCCAAAGCAACACTTTCCTCGCTACGCCTGCCTGGAACCCTCACCTGAAAACCGCAGGGGTGAGTCTCATCGAAAAGACTCCGTAGGGATCCTTCGATCCCCACCGCCCACTCGCGCACCCACAAGTGTAGCAACACAATTATAGATAAGTTAAGCAAGTAAAACAGTAAACACAATTCCTAAATTTTGATATAAAACACATGCAATCGAAATATAACATGCACAATTCTGAAATCATTTTACCATGGAACCCACAACTAGTGTCTCGACAAAACACGCCGACCACAAGGCCGAACGCGGGAAACATCGATCCGCTGAGACGAAACAATAACCCCTCGGATAGCACGCTAGCTAATCCGGCCCAACTGGCTATAGGTGGTTTCTGCTTCCCCTAGCACGAGTGACTCTCCAAATGTACCACTCCCACAGCGGTACTAGCTATACCCCGGGGTACACCAGGTGACCCTCTCTCTAGGCGTCACCCCGCCACTCCCACACCGGCGCCGTGTCACTCCCACACCGACACAGGGTGCCTAAGCGCTAACAACTGTCACTTTAAGCCCACGATTGCACAAAACACAACACGGTGCGATCCGATCACATAGAACCCATCGTCATCAAGTACATTTCTAAGCATGCAATTAACTAAACTATCTAACAATGTAAATACATGTTAATTGCAGGGATTAATGGAATTCTGGCTTGAATCGTGTCGCCCAAGGCCGACGTCATTCAAGCTTCCTAAATTGGTTTATATAAAAACTGGCCCCGAAAAATGGCCTAAAACGCGTCGTCATATGTAGCCGCCTTTTTAAAGGCGTCGCTGTCCCTAGTCGCTTGATAACGACAGAAACAGAGACAAGCTTCGGGGTGATTTCACTTAAAATGCGTCGTGCGTGGAAGTCACCGTTCAAAAGGCGTCGCTGTCCCTGGACGCTCATCAGTCCAGAGACAGAGTCTGTTATTTGGGTTAAATCGCGTCGTGGGTGGTAACCGTCTTTCTAAAAGGCGTCGCTGTCCCCCGACGCCATTAACCCTTACAGACAGGTTCTTCCTCCGCCATATCCCAATCCACGGGGTGGGATTTCCTCCCCCAAATCGTGTAAAACACTAAGAAAAGTGGAGAAGGAGGAGAAAAACCTAAATACCCATTAAAACTCTCAATTTCTCATTTCATGCAATTAGTGTTTTCACCCCAAAAATCCCCTAAACGTGCTTCAAAGCGGGAAAAATATGGTTTTTAAGCACAATACAACGGGGATCGTCACCCTACCGGTTACTCGAACTCCTCCTAGTTCCAAGCCGCCAACCCGCCTCGCCATACGTCGCCGCCGGTACCGCCGTGGATGCTGTTACTCCACCGGGATGTCGGCCGCCGTCCGTAGAGAAGTGGGCCGCGGAGGAAGTGGTGGTGGTAGTGGAGGAAGAGGAGGAATGGGGAGAGGAAAGGAAGGAGAGGGGGAAAGGGTTCACCGGAGAGTCGGAGGGAAGAGAGGAGAGAGAAGAGAAAGGAGAGAATGAGGGAGGGTTCGCGAGGTCAAACAGAAGCTGGGAAAAACACGTCGTGCAAGCCCGACGTCATTCAGACGACAAGACCGGTCTGTACACTGACAAACCAGGGTCGTACTTTAAATGTCTCAAACGATAAGACCGGGGCCGTACTCTCACGGCCCAAAGCTATCCCACGTGGCGTCCACGTGGCACAGCCTAAAACACGTCCACATTGCTGGACGCTGTTTGAACCGAGTCGAGCAAGCTCGACGCGAAAAGGAAACTAAGTCTCAGCCCCACCAGGGCCCAAACTAAGGGATTCGACCCCGAAACTGACCTGATAACCGGATCCGAAACCTTAATCCTTACAGGTACAGTCAGATTTAGAGGCAGACTCTATGTTCCAGCTGAGGAAGACGTGCGCAAAAGTGTCCTAGATGAGACGCACCGTTCTAGATACGCAATGCATCCCAGAACGACAGATGTATCATTGTTTGAGGAGGCACTTTTGGTGGCCTGGCATAAAGAAGGACGTAGCTGATTATGTGGCAAGGTGCCTAACCTGTCAGCAGGTTAAGGCAGACCACTAGAGACCAGGAGGGTTGTTGCAGCCGTTACCGATCCCGAAATGGAAATGGGAACACGTGACTATGGACTTTGTGATGGGATTACCTTTGTCCCCTAGTGGAAGGGATGCAATCTGGGTCATTGTTGATCGATTGACCAAGTCTACGCACTTTTTAGCTATTAGGGAGGACTGGCCAGTCGGTAAGTTGGCTAAGTTGTTTGTGGACCGGATCATCTCTCTGCACGAGGTGCTCGTATCCATTGTGTCAGACCGGGATCCGAGATTTACTTCTAGTTTCTGGAAGAGTTTTCAGAAGGCCTTGGGCACGCAGTTAGCCTTCAGCTCGGCTTATCATCTCGAGACTGATGGGCAGTCAGAGAGGACCATTCAGACACTAGAGGATATGCTCAGGGCATGTTGCTTAGACTAGGGAGGTTCTTGGGAGCAGCACTTGTCTACAGTGGAGTTTACTTACAACAACAGTTATCATTCTAGTATCGGCATGGCGCCTTATGAGGCATTATACGGGCGGCCATGTCGATCTCCTGTGAATTGGTCTGAGATTGACGAGAGGCAGATAGCAGGGCCAGAATTGGTACAGCAGTGTGCTGAGGTTGCCAGAGTGGTGTAGCAGAGGTTGACTACAGCTCAGAGCAGGCATAAGAGTTATGAAGATATTCGTAGGAGACCACTTGAGTATGAGGTTGGGGACCATGTGTTTCTCCGAATCTCACCATCCAAGGGTGTGATGAGATTCGGGAAGCGAGGTAAGCTGAGTCCGCGATATATTGGGCTTTTACCCATTCTTGCTCGAATTGGGAAAACGGCGTATCAACTAGCATTGCCACCCAGTCTTGCAGGAGTGCACGATGTGTTCCATGTTTTTTTGCTGAGGAGATATATTCAGGATACATCTCATGTTTTGGACTTCTCGGAGTTGGGTCGCCGAGGACTTGTCCTTTCCGGAATTTTCAGTACGTATTAAGGATCGCAGCGAACAGGTCTTTCGGAACAAGATTGTTCCTCCTGAGACACTAAGGACACCTTGTCGGTGGACTTATGTGCTTTGACCTTGGTTTATGAATCTCTAACCACGGAGTTTTAAACAGCCAAGGATTGGGTACAGCAGAATACCGTCGAAGGGAATTGTGTGTCAATAAGGAATCATTCGCTCTCGGTACGATGAGAGATAATGCTCTAGGAAGGATACGTGAAAGTCCCTGGCCAGGGCGGACGACAATATCAGGAAAGGAGTTTTTCGATATTCATCAGCGGCATCCAATCCAAGTGAGTGACCAGTTAGGGTTTGACAGCACGTCATACCCTGAGTTGACTCGAGAGCATTGTACGAATGAAGGATTATATCCACGCGGTAACTGTCGGCGGAAAGATTCAAGAGTGGGTTACCTAACCCCGATACCTTCCGGGTTCACACGGTGTTGCTTAGCACCCAACGTGATCAGATGCCCGATCGAATTCGATGTGCGACATCAATTTGATTGATTAATTAAATAGTAAAGAGTTATTAATTGATTAATAAAGCCAGTAAGGAGTCACTGGGCTTATTGGGCCATTAACCGGACTGGTAATTGGGCCTAGAGGGTCACACGACAAAGATTCTCAAGGCGATGGATAAATAAGTGGGTTTTATACAAATCGGGGGTTTTTATGAAAAATTATGCGGTTAATATAAAATATAGCAAACGGACTGAGCAGGCCAAGCTGTTGCTAACCCTAGCCGTCTCCCTCCTCTGTTTCTCTCTCTCTCTGGCGCCCCAGGCCAGATCCGGATCTCCGGATCTGCTCCGCCGCTTCTCTGATTCCCGTTCGACGGGAAATCGTCCGCACGTTGCGGCGACCGGAGGAGGTTTCGTGCCTGCGAAGAACGAGAAAAGTGATGATATCCGTCGCGAGGAGGATCACGTGGACTCCACTAGAGGCCGGGTGCTTGCGCGGCTTGCGGTGTCGCACCGACGGAACCGAACGGTTGCGGATTCGAATCCGCACACGGTAAGACTTCGATAATCCGATTATCATAATTTTAGTTTTTCAAAACGGGAACGGATCTCCGTTTTTTATTTTATTTCCACTACGCGGGAGATCCGGAGAAACCCGAGAACCCAACAGTGGTATCATAGCCAGGTTCCACTGTTTCTCGTCCTATTTTGATCTCCGAAATAATTTTTCCATATTTTATTGCATGCCCTAAAATCCAATTAAAATGTTCATTACATGAGCACAAAAATAATTAGATTATTTTTATATTTTCGGATTTTAAATTTAGGAATTTTTTTCTTGTTCCTCTTACGATGAAGAACGTGATTCTTGCCCGGCGGTTTCTAAGATCTTGATACCCGGAAGAGTTGAATGACTAGCATAAAGGATGCTAGAAATTTTGACTGGTAGTTACGGGCATCATGGTTGTCGCCTGAGAGGTCACCGGAGGAGCTGTCAAAGATGGCCAGATTTAAAAGGGTCTATTCTTCCCAATTTTGGCTTTGAGAAAACTAGTTAACAAAAGGAAGAAATAGGGCTTGGGATGCTATGATTGGGGCACCGCCGACTGCCCTGCTAGGGCCGGGAGGGTCGCCGGCGTTGAGGGGCATCGCCGGCGGGGCAGTCAGCCGGCGCCCTGCTCTTCCCCCTCCCGCCGCCTGGCTCCTTCATCTAACAAGAGCTAGGGTTTATGCGGGTCGCCTGAGGAGGAAGAACCGGTTGGGTCGGGGTGGTCCAGCCGGTCGGGTCCTGGCCAGACCGGGCGAGCCAGGGGTGGCCCGGGCTCGAGCCTAGCTGGGCCTGGGGCTCGAGCCAAGTGGCCTACCCGGCTCAACCAAGAGGGTCCTGGCTCGAACCTAGGCCGAGCCCTGGCTCTACAACTTGGCTTAACCTTTTTCCTTTTAAATGCCATATTAATTCCTATTTATTAAACCCCCTTTTAATTCCTGGCCCATTTAATAATTAAATTGGGCTTATTAATGATTTTGAATCATTATTAACAATTAGTTATTATATAATTAGAGTTGATTATTAGATTAAAAGTTAACCTAATAATTAACTTTAATTAACTAATTTAATTGTTAGATTAGTGAATAATAATTCTTCGTCTAATTGTTAGATTATTAATTATTAATTAATCTAATTGTTGATTAGTTAGAGTTAGTTATTAGTTTAAGTGTTAAGTTAATAATTAATTCTAAATGACTAGTTTAAATGTTAAATTAGTAGTCCTTGATTTATTATTGTTAGTTATTAATTTAAGGGTTAAATTAATAATTAACATTAATCATCTAATCTAATAGTTAGATTAGTAATTATTAATTAATTAAAGTTAATTGTTAATTTAAGTGTTAAGTTAAAAATTAATTTTAAATTAACTAATCTAATTGTTAGATTGTAGTTATTAATTAATTAGTGTTGATTAATAATTTAAGTGTTAAATTAGTAATTAACATTAATTAACTAATCTAAGAATTAGATTAGTAGTTAATTAATAATTAGAGTTAATTAACAATTTAAGTGTTAAATTGATAATTAACTTTAATGAACTAGTCTAAGAGTTAGATTAGTTATTAATTATTAATAGTCTAATTATTAGATTATTATTGTGGTTTAATCTAAATGTTAGATTGTTTAATTATTAGAATTGTTCTAATTGCATGGAATAATCTGGAATTATTAATTTGGAGTGTGTGCACATGTGATGTGTGTTGATTGCTTTTAAATTTTGATTTAATTGCATGTTAAGTTAATAAAAGGTATTTTCGAAATTCTAAAGCCAATTTTGGTTGGAACCCAGCTTTCTGAAAGCCAAAATTATTTATTTTGAAAACTCTTGTCTTTTAGCCATGTGATGCGCTATATCTTGTGTGGATTGGATAAAACACACCGTGGTCATGGATATGCATATTTAATATTATTCATGTGACGAATGATGTGTTTGTGTGGATCGTGGATGATTGATAGATGGTTATTAATTGTTAATAAATAGAGGTCTATGTACCTCTCTCTCTTTCAAACTTCGATGTACTTCTACCTCCCTCTCTCTTGTACTCGCCATAAGGCCTTTTTCTGTTTACATGTAAATTTAGATTTAAATGTAATATGATCGAGGCAATCGAGGAAGGAGCGAGGACGAACCACAACTATAACTAGGAAGGCGAATCGATGGAGATCCTTTGCCTTTATGTTTGCAGGATTATCTGATGTAAAAGTTATCTTAGATTATGTGTGCATTTGACTGATGGTTCCAGTCAAACCCACTGTGCTATCCATGACCACACTAATGACATGTATGCGATACATTGTTTTTCTATTTGATTGTGAATCAAAGCAGATATAGTATTTAGTAAATATACACGATATATTTGTATACTATCACCTAGGAGAGACCAACATAAAAGTTATCAAAATACCCTCGTCTAAACTCTAAGCCGTAACGTGAGTATTTTAGAACTTACCGCGTGGTCCACCATCATTATGGTCATAGGATTCGAATCACTTAGGCAGGTTTGTTGTGTTACCACAAGACCTATTTAATTGTGAGGAGAGACTGTGGTTATGGCATTAGATGCCTATTTGATTGGGGTAGAGGAACCATGTAGTTTTGTTGTACTATCCACAAGGGCTGCATGCAAATCTATGCTCGTCTCGTAACGATGGTTAGCTTAGACCAGAATTAGTGGCTTGTTGTGCTATCCACAAGGCCATTAAACCTCTGGGGACCGAAGCTATGATCGGATATTGCAAGGAGTTGCAAGTCCCATGAGATGAGTGTTCTTTAATTGTTTTACAGCTTTTTTGTGCTATCCACAAGGTTGTACTGCAAGTCATTGAGATTCTGATCCCCACTAGGAGACTGTCGGCGTCTCCCGTTCTGTATAGCTGAGGGTTATATAGTCCGCCGAAATTAGTAGGAGTTAAAACTTGAACAAAAGACCATGTCTTGTTTTATATTTAATATTTGAACATCTACTAAAATATAACTTATCTCCTGTAGGGAATTATGTCGTCGAATAACCCACTCTGTAGCATACTTGATGCCAAATGTTTGACTAGCCTGAACTACTCGGATTGGTTCAGAAACCTAAAGAATGTCTTCAGATCTGAACACATTGACTGTGTCCTTAGAGCTAATCCTCCTGCTGAACTGGCATTGGATACCATTGACACAGAGATGATAGCTAACGACAAAAGATCGAAGGACGAAGACAAAAGAGTAGTAAAGGGTGACTGCTGGAAGAGGAACTGCAAGGAGTTCCTCAATGATAAAGATCATGGAATAATGAAGCTGTATGAAGCTTCAGATATCTATATGATAGATATCAACTTGTCAGTTAGAGATTCCACATCTTGGGTATTAGATACCGGATGTGCTTCTCATATCTGCCATAATATGCAGATGCTGACAAGTAAGCGTAAGCTGAGAAAAGGCGAGGTGAAATTGAGGTTAGGAAACGGCGCAAAATTTGCGGCGGTTGCTGTTGGGACAGTAAACCTCAGACTTCCATCGGGAGACGTCTTACTATTAGAAGATTGTTACTATGTTCCTAGCATAATAAATAACATCATATCAATATCTTGTTTAGACAAGATTGGATATAGGTTGTCTATTGAGAATAGAAGTTGTTTGATCTATTATAGTAATAAATCGATAGCTTCGGTGTCTTTAGTCAATGGACTATATCTTTTAGATGTTTCTTATTACAATCTTCATATTGATAATGCTCTTAAGAAGAGCAAGAATTGTGTGAACCAAGCCTACATATGGCATTGTAGACTTGGGCATATTGGTGAAAGCAGATTGCAAAGGTTGCATAAGTATGGTTATTTAAATGCATTCAATTATGAATCGTTCGCAACATGTGAATCATGCCTTATGGGAAAGATAGCTAAATCTCCATTTACTGGACATGGAAAACGTGCCAAGGACATTCTAGGATTAATACATTCAGATGTATGTGGTTCCATGTCCACCCAAGCCAAAGGTGGATTCTCGTACTTCATCACATTCACCGACGACTTATCAAGATTCGGCTGTGTGTACTTAATGAAGTACAATTCGAAAGCATTTGAGAAGTTCAAGGAGTTCAAAAATGAGGTAGAGAAGCAATTAAGAAAGAGTATTAAAACTCTTCGATCTGATCGGAGAGGAGAATACTTGAGTACTAATTTCACACAATTCTTAAAGGATAATGGTATCCTTTCTCAACTGACCCTTCTATATACACCATAGATGAATGGTGTATCAAAAAGGAGGAATCACACCTTGTTGGATATGGTGCGATTCATGATGAGCTTTTCGGGATTACGAGTGTCCCTCTGGGGGTATGCTTTTGAGTCAGCAGCATACCTACTGGATAGAGTATCCAGCAAGTCTGTGGCCTCTACTCCATATGAGATAAGGAAAAGTAGGAAACCAGATCTTAAACATGTTAAAGTCTAGAGTTGTCCTGCTCATGTAAAGAGGCATGATCCAGACAAACTGGAATCACGAACTGATAAATGCAAGTTTGTGAGATATCCAAAGGAAACCTTTGGATACTACTTTTACCATCCTAGTGAACAAAAAGTGTTTGTTGCCAGGAAAGTTGTGTTCCTGGAAGAGGAATACCTTCTCTAGGAGGACAGTAGAAGTAAAATAGTACTGGAAGAGGTTTCATATCTCCAAATAGCTGCATTATTATCAAATGAAATATCAGTTCCTGAATATGTTCTGGTACACGTAGATGAGCCTCGAAGATCTGGTAGATTACCTAGACAACCCGAACGATATGTCGGACATATTGCTGAAGGTGAGTCTAAGGTAGAATATAATGAGGATGATGATCCTAAAACCTACCAGGAGGCCATAGAAGGCCCAGAAGCCGGTAAATGGCGAGAAGCTATGAACTCAGAAATCCAGTCCATATACACCAACCAAGTTTGGAACTGGGAGGACATGCCCGAAGGTATTGTACCCATCGGATGCAAGTGGATCTTTAAGAGCAAGATCGGTGCTAATAGACAGATCGATACTTATAAGGCAGGGTTAGTGGCAAAGGGATATCGTCAAAGCCAAGGAATTGACTATGACGAGACTTTCTCACCAGTTGCTATGATAAAGTCGATCAGAGTTCTACTCGCCATTGCTGCACATTTTGATTACGAAATCTAGTAGATAGATGTGAAGATTGCCTTCCTCAATGGCAACCTTGAGGAAGAGGTGTATATGATACAACCAGAAGGCTTCATATCCAAGAAATTTCCAGATAAAGTGTGAATCGCTCACGCAGCGGAAAATAAAATATTAAAACAGCGATCCGTTCCTGTTTCGAAAATCAAAAAATCGATTATCGGATAATCGAAGTTCTCACCGTGTGCGGATTCGAATCTGCAATCGTTCGGTTCCGTCGGTGCGACACCGCAAGCCGCGCAAGCGCCCGGCCTCTAGTGAAGTCCACGCGATCCTCCTCGCGATGGATATCCTCACGTTCCTCGTTCTTCGCAGCCCATGAAACCTCCGCCGGTTGCCGCAATGATCGCCACAACGCGCGGACGATTTCCCGTCGAACGGGATTCGGAGAAGCGGCGGAGCATATCTGGATCTGTCTGGACGCCAGAGGAGGGGCGGGTAGGGTTAGCAGCAACTTGGCCTGCTCAGCCCGTTCGCTATGTTTTATACTAACCGCGCGGTTTTTCATAAAAACCCCCGATTTGTATAAAACCCACTTATTTATCCATCGCCTTGAGAATCATTTGCGTGTGACCCTCTAGGCCCAAGTACCAGTCCAGTTAATAGCCCAACAAGCCCAGTGACTCCTCACTGGCTTTATTAATCAATTAATAACCCTTTATTGATTAATTAATCAAGTGAATTGATGTCGCACATCGAATTCGACCAGGCCTTCGATCACGTTGGGTGCCAAGCAACACCGTGTGAACCCAGAAGGTATTGGGGTTAAGTAACCCACTCTTGGAAACTTTCCGCCGACAGTTACCGCGTGGATATAATCCTTCATTCGTACAATGCTCTCGAGTCAACTCAGGGTATGGCGTGCTGTCAAACCCTAACCGGTCGACCCACTTGGATTAGATGCCGCTGATGAATATCGAAAAACTCCTTTCTCGATATTATCGTCTGCCCTGGCCAGGGACTTCCGCGCATGCTTCATAGAGCATTCTCTCTCTAAGTACCGAGAGCGAATAATTCCTTATTGACACACAATTCCCTTCGACTTTATTCCGTTGTACCCAATCCTTGGCGTATTAGAATCCCGTAGCTAGAGATTCGTAAACCAAGGTCAAAGCACAGAAGTCCACTGACAAGGTGTCCTTGGTGTCTCACGTCCGAGGACCATCCACGCAACTGCGACAATAGAATCAAGCTGGTTGACAGTGAGGTACAATACCATCCAGCGATTCAGTCGGATCAGTTCAGTGAACTCATTCTCCAATGAGCACCTACAAATTCGCCTTAGTGTTTCCACACAAGTGACTTATGAGATCAGTCACCCTCATCATATGAGCAGGAGTAATCTATACTAGTCTAACCGGATATCCGATGTCCTTCTCGGATATCCTCCGACTAAGAACGATTAAAAATATGTGTGTTTAAGTGATCAGTCTCATTAGTATGATTTCATCATAATCTGATCACTATAGCACATATTCACGGACTTCATTATGAAACGATAGTTAATGCGATTTACACATAATGAATATTATACCATTATATTAATAAATGAACGAGATTTACATAGTCAGATTGGCTTGTAGGCCACCTAAAACTAACAATCTCCCACTTGGACTAAAGCCAATCACCTTTATACAATAAGCCTATAGACTCTAGGTGACGCTCAAACACAATTTGAGCCAACGGCTTTGTCAGTGGATCTGCTACATTGTCGACGGATGGAACTCTTTCCATTACTACATCTCCTCTGGATGTGATCTCTCTGATAAGGTGAAAGCGCCTCAGAATATGCTTCGATTTCTGATGAGACCGCGGCTCTTTTACTTGTGCAATAGTCCCATTGTTGTCGCACAACAGCGGAACATGATTAAGGATACCGGGAACTATGTCAAGGTCAGTGATAAACTTCTTCAACCACACTATTTCCTTGAAAGCTTCAGCTGCAACGATGTGGTCAGCCTCAGTTGTCGAATCTGTAGTGGTTACTTGCTTGGACTCTTCCAACACACTGCACCTCCCTTTAATGTAAACACAAATCCAAATTTAGACTTGCTATCATCTGGATCTGACTGGAAACTCAAGTCAGTAAAGTCTTGCAGTTTCAAGTCACCTCCTCTATAGAGAAGAAACATATCCTTAGTTCTTCTCAAGTACTTAAGGATACATTTCACTGCCTTCCAGTGCTCTTCGCCTGGATCAGCCTGAAATCTGCTCGTAACACTTAGAGCAAATGCAACATCAGGCCATGTACATAGCATGGCATACATGATAGATCCTATGGCAGAGGCATAGAGTATTCTATCCATGAATGCCCTCTCATTAGGAATCTTAGAAGACTGCTCCTTTGAGAGACTAATTCCATATCTCATCGGTATGAGACCTCTCTTGGAATTTTCCATGCCAAATCTTTTGACTATGGCATCTATGTACAAGGATTGGGTCATTCCAAGCATCCTCTTTGATCTATCTCTATAGATCCGTATTCCCAATACGTACGATGCTTCTCCCAAATCCTTCATGGAGAAGTTTTTCGACATCCAGATCTTTACTGATGACATCATAGTTACATCATTCCTAATGAGTAGTATGTTATCTACGTAAAGAACTAGAAAAGTGACTGCACTCTCAAGTCATAAGACTTGACAGCCTCGTCAAATCTTATGTTCCAGCTCCGGGAAGCTTGCTTCAGTCCATAAATAGACTTCTAAACCTTGCACACTTTATCTGGAGATTCTTTGGATGTGAAACCTTCCAGTTGTATCATATACACCTCTTCCTCAAGGTTACCATTGAGGAAAGCAGTCTTCACATCAATCTGCAAGATATCATAATCAAAATGTGCAGCAATGGCGAGTAGAACTCAAATCTATTTTATCATGGCAACTGGTGAGAAAGTCTCGTCATAGTCAATTCCTTGCCTTTGATGATATCCCTTTGCCACCAACCTTGCCTTATAAGTGTCGATCCGTCCATCAGCACTGATCTTTCTCTTAGAGATCCACTTGCAACCGATCGGTACAATACCCTCGGGCAAGTCCTCCAAGTTCCAAACTTGGTTGGTGTACATAGACTGGATTTTTGAGTTCATGGCTTCTCGCCATTTCCCGGCTTCTGGGCCTTCTATGGCTTCCTGGTAGCTTTTAAGATCATCATCCTCATTATATTCTACTTTAGACTCACCTTCAACGATATGTCCCACATATCGTTCGGGTAGTCTAGGTAATCTACCAGATCTACGAGGCTCATGTGTGTGTACCTGAACAGATTCAGGAACTGATATCTCATCTGATGATAATGTAACTGTTTGGAGATCTGGAACCTCTTCTAGTACTATTTTACTCCCACTATTCTCCTGGAGAAGGTATTCCTCTTCCAGGAAGACAGCTTTCCTAGTGACAAACACTTTTTGTTCACCAGGATGGTAAAAATAGTATCCAAAGGTTTCCTTTGGATATCCCACAAAACTGCATTTATCAGTTCGTGATTCGAGCTTGTCTAGATCATGCCTCTTTACATGAGCAGGACAACCCCAGACTTTAACATGTTTAAATTCTGGTTTCCTGCCTTTCCATATCTCATATGGAGTGGAGGCCACAGACTTGCTGGGTACTCTGTTCAGTAGGTATGCTGCTGACTCTAGAACATACCCCCAGAGGGACACGGGTAATCCCGAAAAGCTCATCATGGATCGCACCATGTCCAACAAGGTGCGATTCCTCCTTTCTGATACGCCATTCATCTGTGGTATATACGTAAGGACTGAGGTTTCGGGTTCAGTATTCGGGTCGGGTTCGGGCTGGATCCCCTGGTTTCGACCCTGAGGGGTCTTGAGATTTCTGACTGAATGACGTCTGCACTGCTCGACGTCTTTCAAAAGACGTCTGTCTGTGTAGACGCCATTTAAGTCTGCTTTCTGATGTGCCACGTGTGCGCCACGTGGGCGGGTTTCGGGCCGCGAGAGTACGACCCCTGTCACATCGTCTGAACGGCGTCCATGATGGTCGACGCGATTCAGACTGCGACCCCTGCGATGTCAATGTGCGGCGCCAAAGCGTTGTCAGTACGGCCTGTCCTGTCGTCTGAACGGCGTCCGTGGTGAGCGACGCGTTTCAGAGCACTGTCAGTACGGCCCGTCCTGTCAGACTGATTGGCGTCTGTCTCGATCGACGCGTTTTAGCCAGATTCAGATTGACCCCGCGAGCCTCCCCTTCTTTCCCTCATTCTTTGCCTCCACCCTCTCTCTCTTCGCCCTCTCCGCCCCCTCCGCCCTCCTTTCTCCCTTCCCTTCCTCTTCTTTCTCTTCCATCACTCCAATACCTCCTTACCTCTCACCTCTACCTCCACCACTTCCTTCGCGGCGTTCCATTCTCCGGACGGCGGCCGACGTCCCGGCGGAGTGGCGGCGTTCTCGAGGGTACCGGCGGCGGTCTGCGGTGCGGCAGGTCGGCGGTACAGAGCTTGGAGGAGTTCAAGAACCGGTAGGGGGACGAACCTTGCATGAATCGTGATTATCTTGCTTATGGTTCCATGGCGTGACATGATATGTTTTGGGTTAGACTGAGCATGTTTAGGGGGTTTTCTTGTGGGAATGACCGTGTTAGGGATTGTGGAATTGTAGCATGCTTGTGGTAGTTGATTTCCCTTTCCTCCCCCTTCTGTTTTGGGCATTTTCGGGGTGTTTGGGGTTAAAGGAGGAACCCTCGGATCGAACCAGAGAACCAGGTTTCTGGCACTAAACGGCGTCGTGCCTGGTCGACGCCTTTTAGAAGGAGGTCAGGGCAGTACGACGCTTTTTAGGGCAGAAACCTCTCTGTTCGAGGTTTCGTTGTACGGGGTTCTGGCGCTAAAAGACGTCATGTATGGACGACGCCTTTTAGAAGGACGTCAGACCATCATGATGCCTTTTAGGCAGGAAATCACCCCGACTGAGGCTTCTGTAAATATGAAATTCTGGGGTGAATGGCGTCTATAGACTCTAACGCGTTTTAAAGGGCGGCTTCCCATGTCGACGTGGTTTAAGGAATAATCTGGTTTTAATGAACCTGTTTTAGGGGCTTGAATGGCGTCGACCTCGGTCGACGCGATTCAAGACAGAACTGCTTAACTCCTGTTATTTAACACATGTTTCACGATTGGATGGTTCGAATGCATGCTTTAAGTTGTACACTGAGACTGAGGACTTCTGCATGAATGGAATTACATCATGTACGTGTGTATGTTTATGCGGATGGAATTGGAACTACTGTGGTTTACGTCTGTCATCATGGGCCAATGGGGGTGAGCCATGGTGTCTGTGAGGCATTGTGCCGTACCGGTGGGGGAGTGGTACATGTTGTGTTTTACCTTTGGCTGAGGGAAGCAGAACCACCTTGAGCCCGTCGGGCCGGAGTAGCCGATGTGCTATCCGAGGGGTTGCTATTTGGTCTCAGCGGGTCGGGGTTTCCCTGTTTGTCGTGGCAGCTTCCGGCACGTTTCTTACTGTGGAGCGGGTTGTGCTACTGTTGGAGTTGTTTTACCCCTGTAGCCACTGGGCCTGATGTGACCTTTGATCAAGGTTACGAGTGGTACCCTTCGCCCTTTGGCCTGACGCAGCCCAGGAGGTTAGGGTTGTGGGTAGTTCATGTAGCTTCAGCTTGACGAGGGTTCGCCGGTCCCCAGGGTCCTCCTGAAGCGCCGAGGCCTAGCGTGGAGGAAATCCGGTCGGTAGGACAGTAGTCTAGACTGCTTGTGTGCACACGTAGCTGGGCAGTGGTGGTTCACTGGTCCAAGTTAGTCCTAGTTTGACTCACTGCCTCACCCTACAGTGCCACAGAACACTGTAGGGGCGGACAGGCGTGAGCAGCGGTGGTAGTGTTGTGAGGCGACGTTTGACTTCGGTCGACAGTGTGGTTCAGTCGCTTTGTGGACTTTGGCTGTGAGACGTGACTTTGTGTTGGGTTCTTCGGGTTACTTAGAACTGTTCCTGCTACACTGCTTATGCGTATGTTTCATATCAGATTTGAGTGCTATGTTTACTGCATTGTTTAATTGCCATATATCCGTATTATTGCTCTTGTGGGTGTGTGAGTGGGAGGCGAGGGATCGGATGATCCCTACTGTAATGACTGAGATTTCGGGTTCTGTATTCAGTTCGGGTTCGGGCCGGATCCCCTGGTTTGGACCCTGGAGGGGTCTTGAGATTTCTGGCTGAATGGCGTCAACAGTGCTTGACGCCTTTCAAAAGGCGTCAGGTTGTGTGGACGCCATTTAGGGTCTGTTGGTTGTTGCGCCACGTGGGCGGGTTTTCGGGCCGCGAGAGTACGGCCCCTGTCAGATTTGTCTGAACGGCGTCCACCTCGGTCGACGCGTTTCAGACTAGGACACCTGCGGTGTCAGGGTGCGACGCCAGAGCGTTGTTAGTACGGCCTGTCTTGTCGTCTGAACGGCGTCCGCGGTGGGCGACGCATTTCAGAGCGGTGTCAGTACGGCCGTCCTGTCAGACTGATAGGCGTCTGCCTCGATCGACGCGTTTTAGCGGGATTCTGGTTGACCCCGCGAGCCTCCCCTTCTTTCCCTCACTTTCGCCTCTCCACTCTCTCTCTTCGCCCTCTCCGCTCCCTCCGCCCTCCTTCCTCCCTTCCCTCCCTCTTCTTCCTCTTCCATCACTCCATAGCTTCCCTACCTCTCACCTCTATCTCCGCCACCTCCTTCGCGGCGTTCCCTTCTCCGGACGGCGGCCGACGTCCCGGCGGAGTGGCGGCGTCCTCGAGGATACCGGCGGCGGCGTGGGGCGAGACGGGTCGGCGGCGAGGAGCTTGGAGGAGTTCAAGAACCGGTAGGGGGACGAACCTTGCTTGTGATGTTCGTGTGATTCTCGGCGCGACGTGGTGTTTGGGGGATAGATTGAGCATGCTTAGGGGGGGATTCCATGTGGGAATGACGGTATTTGTGATCGTGTTTACATAAGCATGATTGTGTGGTTGAGCTTCTCTCCTTCCCCCTTTGATTTTGGGGTTTTCGGGGTGCTTGGGGTTCAAGGGAGAAACCCTCGGTTCGAACCAGGGAACCTGGTTTCTGGCGCTAAACGGCGTCGTCCCTGGTCGACGCCTTTTAAAGGGCGTCTAGGCCGTACGACGCCTTTTAAGGGCAGAAATCCCCCTGTTCGAAGCCTCATTTAAATAGAGTTCCTGGCGCTAAATGACGTCATGGGTGGACGACGCCTTTTAGAAAGGACGTCGGGCCACCATGACGCCATTTAGGCAGGAAATCGCCCCGCTTGAGTGGTGAAATTCTGGGTTTTTATTGTGAATGGCGTCGATGGTTGTGGACGCGTTTCAAAGGGCGTCTCCCTGTGAAGACGCGTTTCAAAGAATAATCTGACGTTTAACTGAACCTGTCTGAGGGACTTGAATGGCGTCGACCTCGGTCGACGCGATTCAAGACAGAAGTGTTATATTGCTGGTTTTAGCACGTGTTTCACTGTTAAAGGTTCTGAGGTATGTTTTATGTTGTACACTGGGATTGAGGACTTATGTGTGAGTGGAATTACAGCATGTTAAATGTGTATATGTGTGTGCCTGTACGAATATGGATTCGGAATGACTGTGGTTTCCGTTTGTCACCATGGGCTGATGGGAGAAGGGCCATGGTGTCTGTGAGGAGGGGTGCTTGTTGTGTTTTACCCTTGGCTGAGATAAGCAGAACCACCTTGAGCCGGCCGGGCCGGAGTAGCTGGTGTGCTATCCGAGGGGTTGCTGTTTGGTCTCAGCGGGTCGGGGTTTCCTTTGGGTGTCGTGACAGCTTCTGGCGTGTTTCTTGCTGTGGAGCTGGTGGTGTTTCTGGTGGGAGTTGGTTTACCCTTTAGCCATTGGGTCTGATGTGACCTTTGATCAAGGTTACGAGTGGTACCTGTAGCCCTTGGCCTGACGCAGCCCGGGAGAGTTGGGTTTGTGGGTAGTTCCTGTAGCTTCGGCTTGACGGGGGTTCGCCGGTCCCCAGGGCCCTCCTGAAGCGCTGAGGCCTAGAGTGGAGGCAATCCGGACGGTAGGACAGTAGTCTAGACTGCTTGTGTGCACACGTAGCTGGCAGTGGCGGTACACTGAGTCCAGCTAGTCCTAGTTTGACTCACTGCCTCACCCTACAGTGCCCCGGAACACTGTAGGGGTGGACAGGCGTGAGTAGTGGTGGTAGTGTTGGGAGGCGACGTTTGACTTCGGTCGACAGTGTGGTTTAGTCGCTTCGTGGACTTTGACTGTGAGTCGTGGCTCTGTATTGGGTTCTTCAGGTTACTTAGAATGGTTCTTGTTACACTGCTTACCGTGCGTTTCATATCAGAGTTGGGTGCTGTGTTTACTGCTTTACTTGAATTGCCATACATTCCTGTTGTTACACTTGTGGGTGTGTGAGTGGGAGGCAGGGGATCGGATGATCCCTACTGAGCCCATTTCTGGTGTGGCTCACTCCCTGCGGTTTCAGGTACGGACTTCGAGGCGCAGCGGAAGCGTGGTGTCTTCTTGGTGTGCGGGCTAGCAGCTGTCTTAGTCCCGGGGTATGTCCCGACGTTGTTGTACTTTCCTTCTGCCTGTACATATTTAATTATTGTTGGACTGTATACGGACATTGATATTTCCCTTTCTGCGCACTTGTTTACCTTTGTAGTCCGTGCGATTGTTATATTTAGCCTTGTTTAGCACTTAGTCCTCCAGACGTGTTGTGTGAGATCCGGGTGTGAGCCCGCAGTTAATGGGCCGACATCCATTTAGTGACCGGGTCTCCGGTCATAGGATGGCGGGTCGTTACAGATGGTATCAGAGCCCAGTCTGGTCGAGTATGTGATAAACTGGGTTAGATATTATAGTCCAACAATAAGTGCGAGTCTGTACAGGCGATGGCTGCTGGTGTAGATTGATAGGATTTGACGTATTTTGGTTCGATTTGCGTATTGTGGAGCAGCGATGGCGCCGAAGCGGAGAGCTCCGGTGGCTCGGGGTGCGAGAGCAGATGGTGGTGGTTCGAGGGCAGAAGGACATGATGTGGAACATTTCATGGAAGCCATGATTGGGGCTATGGCTAGATATCAGCAGAGGGATGGAACTGAGGGGTCCAGTTCCCGAGGTAGCCATTCTACGGTGGTGGAGCGGTTCTTGAAGCTGAAGCCCCCTTCTTTCACGGGTCAACCTGTTCCAGATACGGCAGCTCAGTGGATTAAGGAAGTGGAGAAGGTGTTTGATGTTCTAGAATGTGCTGAGAGTGACAAGACCTTGTTGGCAACCTACTTGCTGAAGGGCGATGCTTATGATTGGTAGGTTACCATCAAGGGGTTGATGTTTCCAGACAGGTCTTTGAGGGAGATTCCTTGGGAAGGCTTTGTGAGAGAGTTTAGTGGGCAGTACCTTCCGAGGCATGTTCGCAGGGCCAAGGAAAGGGAGTTTATGGAATTGGTGCAGGGTGATATGTCAGTTCTAGACTATCAGATGAAATTTGTGGCCCTGGGAAGGTTTGCTCCACACATATCTGAGCGTGAGGATCTGAGGACGGAGAAATTTGTGGATGGACTTCGGCACGGTTTGAGGGAGTTTGTGGCGGCCCATTGTTGTGAAGATTTGGCGTCAGCAGTTCAGCGCGCGGCAGCAGTGGAGATGCAGTTCCAACACACGGCGAGGGAATCGGAGCATTCAGCACGAGAGAAGCAGCCTAGCAGGGATAGATCAGCGGCCTTCTCGGCAGGCGGTTCGAGTTCGTTCGAGGTCGAGTTTCAGGAGGCACCTTATGAGGAGGAGGATGGTTCGGTTCAGCAGATGGAGACAGAGGACGGCTGGCAGCAGGAGGCGAGGCAGGACACTGCGGATCGTTGTCCCCGTTGTGGCAGGTTTCATGGCAACAGGATATGTCCCTTGGTCACTGGTAGTTGTTTTGCCTGTGGAAGGAAGGGACATCTCGCGAGGAACTGTCCCCAGAAGAACAAGGCAGGTCAAGGACCGAGCGGTGAATAGGTGTTCGAGGCGTGATTGGAGTTGCGCCTCTTTGTGGTAATTCGAGAGGTTGTGCTAAATGAGCACTTTTATCTTGTCTTGTCTAGAGATGGTCGTGGTCTCGTGTGGCACTTGTATGTATTCGGGATGGTGGAGAAATCGGTTTTGTAATTTGTGCCTTGTTAATGTATGGTTGTTCTATTCTATCAGCTCTTGTCAGAATTGAGAATCTTGGTTAGCTTGGCATGATGTGTTGGAACCCTGTGTGGGTGATTGGGGAGAATGATTGTTGTTATTGGTATTTGTCGGCATGTGTGGGTTAGCCGAGTTGAGCATTGAGCGGTTGCAAATTTCGAGGACGAAATTCTTTTAAGGGGGGGAGATTGTAATGACTGAGATTTCGGGTTCTGTATTCGGTTCGGGTTCGGGCCGGATCCCCTGGTTTGGACCGTGGAGGGGTCTTGAGATTTCTGGCTGAATGGCGTCAACAGTGCTCGACGCCTTTCAAAAGGCGTCAGGTTGTGTGGACGCCATTTAGGGTCTGTTGGTTGTTGCGCCACGTGGGCGGGTTTTCGGGCTGCGAGAGTACGGCCCCTGTCAGATTTGTCTGAACGGCGTCCACCTCGGTCGACGCGTTTCAGACTGCGACACCTGTGGTGTCAGGGTGCGACGCCAGAGCGTTGTCAGTACGGCCTGTCTTGTCGTCTGAACGGCGTCCGCGGTGGGCGACGCGTTTCAGAGTGGTGTCAGTACGGCCGTCCTGTCAGACTGATAGGCGTCTGCCTCGATCGACGCATTTTAGCGGGATTCTGGTTGACCCCGCGAGCCTCCCCTTCTTTCCCTCACTTTCGCCTCTCCACTCTCCCTCTTCGCCCTCTCCGCTCCCTCCGCCCTCCTTCCTCCCTTCCCTCCCTCTTCTTCCTCTTCCATCACTCCATAGCTTCCCTACCTCTCACCTCTATCTCCGCCACCTCCTTCGCGGCGTTCCCTTCTCCGGACGGCGGCCGACGTCCCGGCGGAGTGGCGGCGTCCTCGAGGATACCGGCGGCGGCGTGGGGCGAGACGGGTCGGCGGCGAGGAGCTTGGAGGAGTTCAAGAACCGGTAGGGGGACGAACCTTGCTTGTGATGTTCGTGTGATTCTCGGCGCGACGTGGTGTTTGGGGGATAGATTGAGCATGCTTAGGGGGGGATTCCATGTGGGAATGACGGTATTTGTGATCGTGTTTTCATAAGCATGATTGTGTGGTTGAGCTTCTCTCCTTCCCCCTTTGATTTTGGGGTTTTCGGGGTGCTTGGGGTTCAAGGGAGAAACCCTCGGTTCGAACCAGGGAACCTGGTTTCTGGCGCTAAACGGCGTCGTCCCTGGTCGACGCCTTTTAAAGGGCGTCTAGGCCGTACGACGCCTTTTAGGGGCAGAAATCTCCCTGTTCGAAGCCTCATTTAAATAGAGTTCCTGGCGCTAAATGACGTCATGGGTGGACGACGCCTTTTAGAAAGGACGTCGGGCCACCATGACGCCATTTAGGCAAGAAATCGCCCCGCTTGAGTGGTGAAATTCTGGGTTTTTATTGTGAATGGCGTCGATGGTCGTGGACGCGTTTCAAAGGGCGTCTCCTGTGAAGACGCGTTTCAAAGAATAATCTGACGTTTAACTGAACCTGTCTGAGGGACTTGAATGGCGTCGACCTCGGTCGACGCGATTCAAGACAGAAGTGTTATATTGCTGGTTTTAGCACGTGTTTCACTGTTAAAGGTTCTGAGGTATGTTTTATGTTGTACACTGGGATTGAGGACTTATGTGTGAGTGGAATTACAGCATGTTAAATGTGTATATGTGTGTGCCTGTACGAATATGGATTCGGAATGACTGTGGTTTCCGTTTGTCACCATGGGCTGATGGGAGAAGGGCCATGGTGTCTGTGAGGAGGGGTGCTTGTTGTGTTTTACCCTTGGCTGAGATAAGCAGAACCACCTTGAGCCGGCCGGGCCGGAGTAGCTGGTGTGCTATCCGAGGGGTTGCTGTTTGGTCTCAGCGGGTCGGGGTTTCCTTTGGGTGTCGTGACAGCTTCTGGCGTGTTTCTTGCTGTGGAGCTGGTGGTGTTTCTGGTGGGAGTTGGTTTACCCTTTAGCCATTGGGTCTGATGTGACCTTTGATCAAGGTTACGAGTGGTACCTGTAGCCCTTGGCCTGACGCAGCCCGGGAGAGTTGGGTTTGTGGGTAGTTCCTGTAGCTTCGGCTTGACGGGGGTTCGCCGGTCCCCAGGGCCCTCCTGAAGCGCTGAGGCCTAGCGTGGAGGCAATCCGAACGGTAGGACAGTAGTCTAGACTGCTTGTGTGCACACGTAGCTGGCAGTGGCGGTACACTGAGTCCAGCTAGTCCTAGTTTGACTCACTGCCTCACCCTACAGTGCCTCGGAACACTGTAGGGGTGGACAGGCGTGAGTAGTGGTGGTAGTGTTGGGAGGCGACGTTCGACTTCGGTCAACAGTGTGGTTTAGTCGCTTCGTGGACTTTGACTGTGAGTCGTGGCTCTGTATTGGGTTCTTCAGGTTACTTAGAATGGTTCTTGTTACACTGCTTACCGTGCGTTTCATATCAGAGTTGGGTGCGGTGTTTACTGCTTTACTTGAATTGCCATACATTCCTGTTGTTACACTTGTGGGTGTGTGAGTGGGAGGCAGGGGATCGGATGATCCCTACTGAGCCCATTTCTGGTGTGGCTCACTCCCTGCGGTTTCAGGTACGGACTTCGAGGCGCAGCGGAAGCGTGGTGTCTTCTTGGTGTGCGGGCCAGCAGCTGTCTTAGTCCCTGGGTATGTCCCGACGTTGTTGTACTTTCCTTCTGCCTGTACATATTTAATTATTGTTGGATTGTATACGGACATTGATATTTCCCTTTCTGCGCACTCGTTTACCTTTGTAGTCCGTGCGATTGTTATATTTAGCCTTGTTTAGCACTTACTCCTCCAGACGTGTTGTGTGAGATCCGGGTGTGAGCCCGCAGTTAATGTGCCGACATCCATTTAGTGACCGGGTCTCCGGTCATAGGATGGCGGGTCGTTACACCTACTGAGCCCAATTCTGGTGTGGCTCACTCCCTGCGGTTTTAGGTGTGGACCTCGTGGCGTGTGGCGGCGTGTGGTGTCTTCTCGGTGTGCGGGCCAGCAACTGTCTCTGTTCTGGGGTATGCCCCGATGTTGTTGTACTTTACTTCTGCCTGTACTTATTTAATTTGTTGGACCGTGTAATTATTGTTGGACTGTATACGGACATTGCTATCTTCCTTCCTGCGCACTTGTTATATCCTGTAGTCCGTGTGATTGTTATATTTAGCCTTGTTTAACGCTTACTCCTCCAGATGTGTTGTGTGAGATCCGGGTGCGAACCCGTAGTTAATGGGCCGACATCCATTTAGTGATCGGGTCTCTGGTCATAGGATGGCGGGTCGTTACAATATATGGAGGGGTTAGCTGAGAAAGGATACCATTATCCTTTAAGAATTGTGTGAAATTAGTACTCAAGTATTCTCCTCCTCGATTTGATCGAAGAGCTTTAATACTCTTTTCTAACTACTTCTCTACCTCATTATTGAACTCCTTGAACTTCTCAAATGCTTCCGACTTGTACTTCATTAAGTACATATAGCCGAATCTTGAGAAGTCATCAATGACTGTGATGAAAAGCCACCTTTGGCTTGGGTGGACATGGGGCCACATACATCCGAATGTATTAGTTCCAGAATGTCCTTGGCACGTTCTCCATGTCCAGTAAATGGAGATTTCGCCATCTTTCCCATAAGGCAGGATTCGCATGTTGCAAACGATTCATAATCGAATGTTGTTAAATAACCATGCTTGTGCAACTTTTGCAACCTGCTTTTGCCAATGTGCCGAAGTCTACAATGCCACATGTAGGCTTGGTTCACACAATTCTTGATCTTCTTAAGAGCATTATCAATTTGAAGATTGTAATAAGAAACATCTAAGAGATATAGACCGTTGACCAAAGATGTTGAAGCTATTGATTTATTACTATAATAAATCGAACAACTTCTATTCTCAATAGTCAACCTATATCCTATCTTGTCCAAACAAGATATTGATATGATGTTCTTTATTATGTTAGAAACATAATAACAATCTTCTAATAGTAAGGCGTCACCCGATGGAAGCCTAAGGTTCGCTGTCCCAACAGCAATCGTCGCAACTTTTGCGCCGTTTCCTAGCCTCAATTCCACCTCACCTTGTCTCAGCTTGCGCTTACTTGTCAGCATCTGCATATCATGGCAGATATGAGAAGCACATCCGGTATCTAATACCCAAGATGTGGAATCTCTAACTAACAAGTTGATATCTATCATATAGATATCTGAAGCTTCAGATAGCTTCACTCTTCATGAGCTTTATCGTTAAGGAACTCCTTGCGGTTTCTCTTCCAGTGACCATACTGCTTATAGTAGAAGCAGTCACCCTTTACTACTCTTTTGTCTTTGTCCTTCGATCTTTTATCGTTAGCTAGCATCTCTGCTTCAGGGGCATCTAATACCGATTCAGCGGGAGGATCAGCTCCAGGGACAAAGTTATTGTGCTCAGATGTGAAGACATTCTTCAGGTTTCTGAACCAATTCGAGTAGATCAGGTAAGTCAAAAGGGCATCAAGTATGCCACGGAGTGGGTTATTCGACGACATAATTCCCTACAGAAGATAAGTAAAATCTATTTAGCAGATGTTCAATTATTAAAATTTAAAACAAGACATGGTCTTTTGTTCAAGTTTAACTCCCACTAATTTTCGACGGACTGTATAACCCTCAGTTATACAGAACGGGAGACGCCGACAGTCTCCTAGTGGGGATCATAATCTCAATGACTTGCACTACAGCCTTGTGGATAGCACAACGAACTGTAATACAATCAGAGAGCACCCAACTCATGGGACTTGCAACTCCTTGCAATATCGGATCATAGCTTCGGTCCCCAGAGATTTAATGGCCTTGTGGATAGCACAACAAACCATTAATTCTGGTCTAAGCTAACCATCATTACGTGACGAGCATAGATTTGCATGCAGCCCTTGTGGATAGCACAACAAAGCTAGATGGTTCCTCTACCCCGATCTATAGGCATCTAATGCCATAGCCACAATTTCTCCTCCCAATTAAACAGTCCTTGTAGATAGCACAACAAACCTGCCTAAAGTGATTCGAATCCTATGACTATAACGATGGTGGACCACATGGTAAGTTCTTAACTACTCGTGTTACGGCTTAGAGTATATATGAGGGTATTTAGATAACTTTTATCTTGGTCTCTCCTAGGTGATAATATATAAATATATCGTATATATTTACTAAATACTATACCTGCTTTGATTCATAATCAAAAGAAAACAATGCATCTCATATATGTCATTAGTGTGATCATGGATAGCACAGTGGGTTTGACTGGAGCCAACAGTCAAACGCACACACAATCTAACACAACAATTATATTAGATAACCTGCAAACACATAGGCAAGAGATCTCCATCTTTTCGCCTTCCTGGTTGCAGCTGTGGATCGTCCTCGCTCCTTCCTCGGTTGCCCCGATCAGATTACATTAATTCTAAAATTACAAGTAAATTGAAGAAGGCCTTATGGCGAGTACAAGAGAGAGGGAGGTAGAAGTACATCGGAGTATGAGAGAGGGAGAGATACGCAGATCTCTATTTATTAACAATTAATAAACATCCATCATTCATCTACGATCCACACAAACACATCATTCATCACATGAACAATTAAATAAGTGCATATCCATGAGCACGGTGTGTTTTAAACATCCACACATGATATAGCGCATCACATAGCTAAACTAAAAGAGTTTTTCAAAATAAATAATTTTGGCTTTCAAAAAGCTGGGATCCAATCAAAATTGGTATTTGAATTTCGAAAAACTCATTTATTATCTTAACATGCAATTAGATCAAAATTTAAAAGCAATAAACACACATCACATGTGCACATACTCCGAATTAATAATTCCAGATTATTCCATGCAAATTAGAACACTTCTAATAATAAAACAATCTAACATTTAGATTAATTAATATTAATAATCTAACTATTAGATTATTAATTACTAATCTAACTCTTAGATCAGTTATTTAAATTAATCATTAATTTAACATTTAAATCAATAATTAACTCTAATAAGTTATTAATAACTAATCTAACTGTTAGACTAGTAAATTAATTAATCTTAATCATTAGTTTAACTCTTAAACTAATAATTAAAACAAATTAATTATTAATAAGTAATCTAACTTTTAGATTATTATATTAATATTAATTATTAGTTTAACTTTTAAACCAATAATTAATAACACCTATTAAACCATTATATTAGTTAATTAAAATTAATAATAAATTTAACAATTAATTTAAATTAATTAATAACTACTAATTTAAAATTTAAATTAGTCTATTAAAATTAGTTATTAATTTAACACTTAAATTAATAACAAATTTAATCAATTAACAACTTCTTGTTAATTAAAATGATTCCAAAATGATTAATGTCCAAATAAATTAAAATTGAATGATAAGTTTAATCTTAAAAAAAATTTAAATCAAAATTATAATCAATTTAATACTTTATTTGGGCATTAAGTTTAATAGGATAAATGGGTTTAAGGGGTTTATAGCAATTAAATTGGGATTAATAGGGTGGGTTTTTAATGGAAGTGGGCCCAGCCCATTAAGAGCACTTGGCTCGAGCCTCTGGCTCGGTCAGGTTCGAACCAAGGTCGCACCCTGGTTCGTGGCTAGGCTCTGCCTGGCCTAGCCCGACCAAACCAGGGCCCAGACCGGCCCAGTCGGTTAGACCGGCTCGGGACCGGCCTGTTCAACCCCCCTTTCTTCTTCCAAACAGCAGCCCCCCGAAACCCTAGTTGCAGGAGGAGATAATGGAGGGTTCTGCCGCCGCCGCCGGCCGGCCCCCGGCATCGTCCGGCCCCGGCCGGTGACGCCCCCGGCGCCGGCGACGTGCCCGGCACCGGTAGGGCCACCGGCGGTGGCTAAAGAAGTTGCCGGCCAAGCCCTCCACCCTTCAAGAAAAACTGATTTTTTCTGTTTTAAACCCGAATTTAAGCTGGATATTGCAGCTCTCCAAGGCCACTCCGGCACCAGCTATGATGCCCAGTGGGCAGTGGTGACTATCACCAAGAGATTCGGGCATCCGGGCCGCCATCCTAACACTTGGGAATCGTGTACAAAGTAGCTGAAAAAACCCCGGTTCATCATCTCATGAAGAACACCATAACACCCCAAATAAAATCCACAAAATCACAGAAAAATAATTTAATTATTTGTGTCCATCTTATGAACACTATTCCATCATTTTAATGGGATTAAATGCATGGATTAACTCATGGAAAAATTAATTCGGAGATCGAAACAGGACGAAAAACAGTGGAACCTGGCTCTGATACCACTTTTAATTTCTCGGGTTTCTCCGGATCGCTCACGCAGTGGAAAATAAAATATTAAAACAGCGATCCGTTCCCGTTTCGAAAATCAAAAAATCTATTATCGTCCGCCTTGGCCAAGGACTTCCGCGCATCCTTCCTAGAGCATTCTCTTTCTAAGTACCGAGAGCGAATGATTCCTTATTGACACATAATTCCCTTCGACTTTATTCCGCTGTACCCAATCCTTAGCGTATTAGAATCCCGTGGCTAGAGATTCGTAAACCAAGGTCAAAGCATAGAAGTCCACCGACAAGGTGTCCTTGGTGTCTCAGGTCTGAGGACCATCCACGCAACTGCCACAATAGAATCAAGCTGGTTGACAGTGAAGTACAATACCATCCAGTGATTTAGTCGGATCAGTTCAGTGAACTCATTCTCTAATGACCACCTACAGATTCGCCTTAGTGTCTCCACACAAGTTACTTATGAGATCAGTCACCCTCATCATATGAGCATGAGTAATCTGTACTAGTCTAACCGGATATCCGATGTCCTTCTCGGATATCCTCCGACTATGAACGATTAAGAATATGTGTGTTTAAGTGATCAGTCTCATTAGTATGATCTCATCATAATCTGATCACTATAACACATATTCACGGACTTCATTATGAAACGATAATTAATGCGATTTACACATAATGAATATTATGCCATTATATTAATAAATGAACGAGATTTATATAGTCAGATTGGCTTGTAGGTCACCTAAAACCAACACAAAGGTCCATTTATGGATTGAAGCAAGCTTCCCAGAGCTGAAACATGAGATTCGACGAGGCTGTCAAGTCTTATCACTTCATTAAGAATGAAGATGAGCTTGTGTGTATAAGAAGACTAGTGGGAGTGTAGTCACTTTCTTAGTTCTTTACGTAGACGACATACTACTCATTGGAAATGAAGTAGCTATGATGTCATCGGTAAAGATCTGGCTGTCGAAAAATTTCTTCATAAAGGATTTGAGAGAAGCATCTTATGTATTGGGAATACGGATCTATGGAAATAGATCAAAGAGGATGCTTGGAATAACCCAATCCTTGTACATAGACACCATAGTCAAAAGGTTTGGCATGGAAAATTCCAAGAGAGGTCTCATACCGATAAGATATGGAATTAATCTCTCAAAGGAGCAGTCTCCTAAGACTCCTAATGAGAGGGCATTCATGGATAGAGTACCCTATGCCTCTGCCATAGGATCTATCATGTATGCCATGTTATGTACATAGCCTGATGTTGCGTATGCTTTAAGTGTTACGAGGAGATTTCAGGCTGATCCAGGCGAAGAGCACTAGAAGGCAATGAAATGTTTCCTTAAGTATTTGAGAATAACTAAGGATATGTTTCTTGTCTATGGAGGAGGTGACTTGAAACTGCAAGGCTTCACTGACTCGAGTTTCCAGTCGGATCCAGATGATAGCAAGTCTACATCTAGATTTGTATTTACTTTGAACAGAGGCGCAGTGTGCTGGAAGAGTTCCAAGCAAGAAACCACTGTAGATTCGACGACTGAAGCTGAGTACATCGTTGCAGCTGAAGCCGCCAAGGAAGCAGTGTGGTTGAAGAAATTCATCACCGACCTCGACGTAGTTCCCAGCATCTCTGAACCTGTTCCGTTGTTGTACGACAACAATGGAGTCATTGCGCAAGCGGAAGAACCGCGGTCTTATCAGAAATCGAGCAATATTCTGAGGCGCTTTCATCTTATCAGAGAGATCATATCCAGAGGAGATGTAGTGGTGGAAAAAGTTCCATCAGTTGACAACATAATAGATCCACTAACAAAGCCGTTGGCTCAAATTGTGTTTGAGCGCCACCTAGAGTCTATAGGCTTACTATATAAAGTTGATTGGCTTTAGTCCAAGTGGAAGATTGTTAGTCTTAGGTGGCTTACAAGCCAATATGATTTTGTAATCTCGTTTGATTTATTAATATAATGACATAATATTTATTATGTATAATTCACGTTAATTATCGTTTCATAATGAAGTCCGTGAATATGTGCTATAGTGATCAGATTATAATGAGATCATACTATTAAGACTGATTACTTAAACACACATATTCTTAATAGTTCCTAGTCAGAGGATATCCGAGAAGGACATCGTATATCCGGTTAGGCTGGTACAGATTACTCCTGCTCATGTGAAGAGGGTAACTGATCTCATAGTCACTTGTGTGGAGACACTAAGGCGAATCTGTAGGTGTTCATTGGAGAATGAGTTCATTGAACTGATCCGACTGAATCGCTGGATGGTATTGTACCTCACTGTCAACCAGCTTGATTTTATTGTCGCAGTTGCGTGGATGGTCGTCGGACCTGAGACACCAAGGACACCTTGTCGGTGTACTTCTATGTTTTGACCTTGGTTTATGAATCTCTAACTACGGGATTCTAAACAGCCAAGGATTGGGTACAACGGAATACCGGCGAAGGGAATTGTGTGCCAATAAGGAATCATTCACTCTCGGTACGATGAGAGATAATGCTCTAGGAAGGATGCGCGAAAGTCCCTGGCCAGGGCGGACGATAATTTTGGAAAAGGAGTTTTCCGATATTCATCAGCGGCATCCAATCCAAGTGAGTCGACCGGTTAGGGTTTGACAACACGCCATACCCTGAGTTGACTCGAGAGCATTGTACGAATGAAGGATTATATTTACGCGGTAACTGTCGGCGGAAAGGTTCCAAGAGTGGGTTACTTAACCCCGATACCTTCCGGGTTCACGCGGTGTTGCTTGGCACCCAACGTGATCGGTGGTTCGATCGAATTTGATGTGCGACATCAATTCGATTGATTAATTAATCAATAAAAAGTTATTAATTCATTAATAAAGCCAGTGAGGAGTCACTAGGCTTATTGGGCCATTAGCCGGACTGGTAATTGGGCTTAGAGGATCACACGTCAAAGATTCTCAAGGCAATGGATAAATAAGTGGGTTTTATATAAACCGGAGGTTTTTATGAAAAACCGCGCGGTTAGTATAAAATATAGCGAACGAACTGAGCAGGCCAAGCTGCTGCTAACCCTAGCCTCCCCCTCCTCTGTTTCTCTCTCTCTCTGGTGCCCCAGGCCAGATCCGGATCCCGGGATCAGTTCCGCCGCTTCTCCGACTCCCGTTCGACGGGAAATCATCCGCGCGTTGCGGCGATCATTGCGGCGACCGGCGGAGGTATCATGGCTGCGAAGAACGAGAAACGTGATGATATCCGTCGCGAGGAGGATCGCGTGGACTCCACTAGAGGCTGGGCGCTTGCGCAGCTTGCGGTGTCGCACCAACGGAACCGAACGGTTGCGGATTCGAATCTGCACACAGTAAGACTTCGATAATCCGATTATCGTAATTTTAGTTTTTCGAAACGGGAACGGATCTCCGTTTTTAATTTTATTTCCGCGGCGCGGGATATCTGGAGAAATCCGAGAACCCAACAGTCCTATGGCCGAGATGGCCTCTAATGCAATAGATATAGGTATAGTAATCAAATCAGATCAACAATTCGAGAATTGATGACCGAACGGTACTCTGCTTGAGCGGTGTTACCTGGTGTCGACACTATTCAAGACAGTAAACCTACTGTCAATAGTGTCTCAGGTAGAAGGGCAAATAGCCTGAACGGCGTCGGGCTTGGATGACATTTTTTGAAAGGCGTCGCTCTAGCTCGACGCTATTAAGGTCCCAAAAATAGTAAACAACAAAGGAGACAGGGGCACTCCCCTCTCAAATCAACAAGATGAAATAAAGATCAATTAACATGCAAAACACAATTCAAACTGATAAATCTATCATGCAAACATCCAATGCGCGGATGCGGGCCAATCTGGAAGGGCAGAAGGAGGTGATCCATACTGCCTCTGAGGCGAAGAAGAAGGCCGAGAAGGAGCTGGAGAAGTCCCGGGCCGAGGTTGCGTCCCTAAAGGCCGAGATCCACGACAAGGCCAAGGATCGGGAAGAGGAGCGCCGCCTTTACGCCGAAGAGGTTTCGGCTCTGAAAGTTGACCTGGAGGCCAGGGACAAGGAAGCCGACGACGTCACTCGCACAGCCGTGGCGAGCTACAAGGAAGGCCTTGAGTTTGCCGAGGAGATAATGGAGGCCAGAGCCTAGGCGGCGTCGGCCATGTTTGATCTGGGGCTAGCTATCGCCCAAAAGGCGTGCCCGGCCACATATCTGACCGGCATCGTCTACCCAACGGATGAAGAAGGCGACGAGATCTTGTCCTGGTGGCGAGGGCTCAAGGTCGAAAGAACTCCGGCTTCTCTGGAAGGTCCCACGGCCAAACCAATCTAGGCTTCTCCTCCGGCGTCTCCCGGCCAGACTCCTGTCGACGTAGACATCGATGACGCCGAAAGCTAGTCCGGGGGCTTGTCCCAGTTTTTATTTTTGCTTCTTAAGATGCCGAGGCCAGGCGTACGGCCTGCTTTTGTACTTTTTTCCATATATAGAAGGCATTTTGTTTATGCTTGCTTCATGGTATGTCTGAGTAGATAGCTGAGTTTGGTTCTGTATCTGGCCGAAGCCATGCCACTCCCGATATGGTTTGCATGGCCGAAGCCACTTCCGGTACGGTTTACACGGACTTAGAGAGTAGTGCCGCTCCCGATACGGTTTGCATGGCCGAAGACACTCCCGGTACGGTTTACACGGACTTAGAGTAATGCCGCTTCCGATACGGATTGCATAGCTGAAGCCACTCCCGGTACGGTTTACACGGACTTAGAGAGTAATGCCGCTCCCGATACGGTTTGCATGGACGAAGCCACTCCTGGTACGGTTTACACGGACTTAGAGTAATGCCGCTTCCGATACGGTTTGCATGGCCGAAGCCACTCCCAGTACGGTTTACACGGACTTAGAGAGTAATGCCGCTCCCGATACGGTTTGCATGGCCGAAGCCACTCCCGGTACGGTTTACACGAACTCAGAGTAATGCCGCTCCTGATACGGTTTGCATGGCCGAAGCCACTCCCGGTACAGTTTACACGGACTTAGAGTAATGCCGCTCCCGACACGGTTTACATGGCTGAAGCCACTCCCGGTACGGTTTACACGGACTTAGAGTAATACCGCTCCCGATACGGTTTGCATGGCCGAAGCCACTCCCAGTACGATTTACACGGACTTAGAGAGTAATGTCGGACACAATACTTCGAAAGAAATATAATATATTCATGACTTCTTGCTAAACTCCGGGGGAAATGACTTACATGAAGTAGCGCCGAAGGCACTCCACATTCTAGGTACGAGGGAGTGGTTGGCCCGAAAGGGTCTCTAGCCGATAGGCCCCTTGTTGGATCACTTCCCTTACGGGATAAGGTCCTTTCCAGTTTGGAGAAAGCTTTCCGGCGGCTTTGGCTGGCTTGGATGCGTGAGCGTTCCTCAACACGAGGTTCCCTGCTTCAAAGCTTCGGGGCTTCACTCGAGTGTTGTGGTATCTCGCCATGCGCTGCTGATAAGCCGCCAGCCGAATGCAGGCTTGATCCCTTGTTTCTTCTATAAGAACAAGGTGATCTTTTAGGGCTTCCTCATTAGCCTACGGATCAAGAGTAAGAACCCTCGGCGATGGAAGGCTGACTTCAATAGGAATAACGGCCTCTACCCTGTAAGCCATTCGGAATGGGGTTTCGCCGGTAGGGGTTCGACTTGTTGTCCGATAAGCCCATAGAACGCTCGGCAGCTCTTCGACCCATCGGCCCTTGGCCTTGCCGAGGCGAGTCTTCAGTCCTTGCAACAGACTTCGGTTAGTGACCTCGACTTGACCATTCGTCCGAAGGTATGCTACTGAAGCGAACTTATGGAGAATGCCGAAGCTAGCGCAGTTGTCTTTAAACCGATGGCTGTCAAATTGTTTGCCATTGTCTGAGATAATTGCCCGAGGGATGCCGTATCGGCAAATGATGGATTTCCACACGAAGTTCCATGCATTGCTATCGGTTATAGACGCGAGAGGTTCGGCTTCTACCCACTTGGTGAAGTAGTCCACTGCCACAATAAGGAATTTCCTCTGGCCGGTAGTCATGGGAAAGGGTCCCAAGAGATCAATCCCCTATTGGGCGAAAGGCCAGGGATCTGACAGAGGAGTCAGAAGGGTCGCCGACTGGTGAATGAGGGAACTGAATCTCTGGCACTGGTCACAGCAGCAGACGAGAGCGGCCGCGTCCTCTCAGAGCGTTGGCCACCAGTACCCTTGCCTCAAGAGTTTATGGGTCAAGGCCCTTCCTCCTGCGTGTGCTCCGCAGATTCCTTCATGTACCTCCTGTAGTTCATAATCAGCTTCAGCCGGGCCGAGACATCGTAGGAACGGCTGGCCGAAGGACTTCTTATATAGTACTCCCTCTAGAATAAGGAAGTGGGAAGAGTGTTGCCGGACGTGCCTTGCTTCCTTTGGATTGGACGGAACCTCCTCTCGGAGGAGGAAAGCGACTAGGGGAGTAATCTAGGTCTCTGCTTCGGATTCATTCACTTGCATGACCTCGGATTCGTCGAGACTTGGTTTAGACAGTTCTTCTACCAAGACCATTCGGCCTCCTCCCCCGTCCTGAGTTGATGCTAGCCGGGAAAGAGCATCAGCTCGAGCATTTTCGGCCCAAGGGATCCGCACAATTTCATAAGAATTAAATTGAGTAAGGATCTTGCGGGTTACCTGGAGATAGGACGTCATTAATGCGTCCCGGGCCTCGTACTCCCCGGTGACTTGATTGGCGATCAGTTGAGAATCGCTGAATGCCCTTATGTTCTGCGCACCTAGCTTTCTAGCGGCCCGAAGGCCTGAGATAAGGGCTTCATATTCTACGGCATTGTTGGTAGCCGGGAAGGAGAAGCGCAGCGCATACTCTGTGATGACCCCTTATGGAGACGCTAAGATCCATCCGGCGCTGCTACCCGAAGAGCACGCGGATCCATCAACGTAGAGTCGCTATTCATCTGCCGGAGACGGGGGAACCGAAGCACCTTCGGCCTCAAGTGTAGTTCTGACTTCCAGCTGAGGGGCCGAGGATGCTTCGGGACTGAGCTCGGCGATGAAGTCGGCTAGAGCTTGAACTTTTATTACCGTCTGTGGCCCATAAGAGACGTCGAACTCTCCCAGTTTGATTGCCCACTTTGCTAGCCTACCGGACACTTCTGGCCGAGAGAGGACTTGCCTCAAAGGTTCATCCGTGAAGACATTTATTGAATGTGCGAGGAAGTAGGGCCGGAGCCTCGGTAGGCCCACTGGCGGCTTCGGCCCAAAACTTAGTGAAATATTCTTGGAGGGTCTCGGTAGGTCCTTGCCGAATGGCCAGTAGGCTAGCCGAGGTTTTACACTGCCGAGTGGCGTCATAAAATTGGTCGATTAATAGTTGGCCTAACTGTACTAGAGAGTGGATGGAATTGGGGGCCAACGTCTCGAACAAAGTCAGGGCTATTTTTTCAAGAGTGAGGAGGAAGGGACGGCAACGGACTGCCTCGGAAACCCCTCGGACTGAGAGGTAGGAATTGAATATCTGGAAGTGGCAGACCGGATCTATCATTCCGTCATATAGAGGGCCTTTCGGCAGTTTAAAGTTGGGAGGTACCTCAATGGCCAGAAACTCTGGCGAGAATGGAGTCTTCTCTAGAATGGTGCTGGCGAGAGGCGCTCCATATGGCCGAGATACCATCTAATGCATTTTCTTCCTCATCGCCGTCAGCCGCCGGTCCACGTCTGGGGCGGTTGAAGTAGTGACCGAATGTCCTTCGGCCTTAGTCGGATGAAATCCGGACGAAGCGTAGTCCTGCTCCGTCATGATGTGACTGGCGCGAGGGACTCGGGCAGGCGGCACAAATGGCTCGCTGCGTGCCGTGGCGGCCTCGTCGGGGAAGGCTTGCGAGGGTGTCGGCTATAGCCTTGCAGCTTGAGCAGGACAGAATAGAGGAGGCAGTACCGCTGCGGGAGCTGACCCAGTAATCCCATGTGCTGGGCGATGGCAGATACCATATCTCGCAAGGACGCTAAGGAAGTAATAGTGGCGGCCAACGTTGCCACTTGTTGCTAAAGCTCTTCCACTCGGTCATCTCTAGGAGTGACGGATTCCGGTATAACAGGAAGGGCAAAGCCTTGAAGAACAGACGGAGTACCTTTAGAGTGGAGTGCCTGTGCTGGAGTCGCCCGTGTCTCTACCTCGTCTTGTCCGGATTGTCTGGTCACCGGACGATGAGACATGACTTCTCGCTAGTTTCCCACAGACGGCGCCACGTGATGTAGCCGAAGCTATCACGGTCAGATTCCAAGATTGGAACCCGAAACTGGATCAGATCGAAGAAGAGGACCGACGGGGATCCGGAACGAGACGAGGGCGGACACGAGGCCGAAGATCCGGAGCCGAAAGGTACCCGGGCGAAGGCTTGCCGGGAGCGAAGCCGAGACTCCTTCGGCCGAGGCGGACCGGCCGGCGAAGGGCGTCGAGACCGGAGGGAGAAACCCCGAGGTTGGTGGCCAAGACCGACTCGGAGAGGTTGGCGAAGATTCAAACCGAAGCCCCTGCAGTAGGAAGAAGAAGAAGAACCGGTCAGTAGGAGTCCCGGGCTTCGGCCCAAGAGAACCCCCTCCGACGGCTAAGTTAGCTTCTGAAGAAGATTCAATTCAGAAGGGAAGGAAGAAGAGACAGCTTTAATGCTTTTGGACTGTTGTCCTTGGTCAAGAAGACATACCTTTGGTAATAAATAGCCTTGTATTTATAGCGGAGGATAGAGGTTGCTTAGTGGTGGCAGCCGATATAGGACTATGTTTTGGTTTACTGATAAACCGCCATAGCGCCTAACCCTCCCACCGGAGTGAGCCGGATATGGCTACTGGGCCGAAGGTGGGGGCCGCTGTTGGGCCGGATGCCGCCTAGTGGGCTGAAGCCAACTGGGCCATAGGCCGCTAACTGGGCCGAGGCCAATTGGGCTGAAGGCCGTTGATGGGCCGGATACTGCTGGGTCGCTGATGGGCCGAGGGCCACTGGGCTACTGATGGCCGAGGGCCACTGGGCCGCTAATGGGCCGAAGGCTGCTAGTGGGCCTCTTACCGCTACTGCTGTTGGGTTGATGCTGGTGTTGGGCTGTTTAATGGGCCGAATCGGATTCTGCCCCATTAGACATAAAAGTGAAACAAGCGTTTGCAGATTAACGAGAGCACGGAGAAGATCTTAAATTTTAAGTTCTCCTCGATTGTTTTTGTCACCCTTTTATGTGAATCAAACGTTTGCATTTTAATCTTCGGTCAGGATCCAGTTCCCTAATGTTCGTGTGGAAGGCACACTACCTTAGTGAGAATTTGACATTGTAGCACCAATTGGGTCTAACTCAGTTAGTACTTCATGACTTCTCAACTTGGGGAGGACATGCATTCAAGTCTCGTTAGATACACATGTACCACACACATGAGGGCGTGATTCTTAAAATTTCTTCTTTTTGTCACCAACAAGGGTGATGACGACCTAGAACAACAGTCCCGAATCTGTTGTCCGAACGTTGACTGACCTCCGAAGTGCACGGTAGCCAAAGTTGATTGATCCTAGAAGCTGGCGAGGTCGACCTGTGTCGATGACCTATAGAGAAGAGGTGTTAGACCCGGACGGCGTGTCCAAGTTAAACCTTTGGACGGTCAAGTCAATTCCGAGGTGATGGCCGAGGTCTAGGTTGAGTTCTTAAGTGATCAGTTGGGTGTTGTTCTTAGAGAGCGTACATGAAACTGGTGATAGAGGGCCCTTTATATAGGGGTCGACTTCCAGGGACTCAGTGGTCGGACAAGGAGTACAAGTCCTATTCAAGTGGAGTGGCCCCGTGAAGCCACGTGGACGGGATGTGAGTTATTGGGTCGGGCCCCGCCTCGCGCCCGAGTGGGCCTCAGGGAGACTGGGCCTATGAGAGCTCGGCAGACTGGTCGACCTAGCATGTCGGGGTCACATTGGGCCTGGGCACTTGGGCCTCATCACTGCCTCTTGATCTCCCTAGTTGGCCTGTTGAGCGGGAGAGCAGAAACGACGCCTATCGCATCCGTCTTCTCAAATCCCATCGCCACGTGACACATGAGGGGGGGCTTCGGTTTGCATGCAGCCCTTATATAGGAAAACAAAGGGGGTGGTCTCCCGCTCATCTTTCCTCTTTGGGGTGTGGTGCAGGGCATGTAGAGCTCGGCTGGGCAAAGGTCGAGAGTTAGCGAATCGGTTAAAGCGCATTTGTCTGTACACCGCCTTACAAAACGGAATCATCGTTCTCATCAGTTAACAATTCAATAGCCTATCCATGCGATTAAGAATCTTCTAAAATTATCATTGTTTTTTATATAAGGGAACTCAAATTTCAGTTTCCTCAGAACCACAAAGTCCTTGATATAATCTAATAACTAACAACATATAGTAAAAATTCAAATCAAATACATGAAAGAACATCGGTGAACAAATAATCGTTATTTCAGTGATCACAACTAGATTTACGCACATTGCAATGTGTAACTTTGTATCTTTTCATTTTCTACACTCAAAATTTATCAGCAATATTCTCCACAAACAAATAAATAATAATTATGAAACAATAATCTCATTAAATAAACAAAATATCAATTTTCTAAAATGCGGCGGTCTGTGTCGGCACCATTCATAATGAAAAAGGTGGGAACAAAGGGGGGATTCTTAGCAGAAGTAAGAAGGAAGAAAGGAAAGCCGTCATGTCGAGCTCATCTTTGAACTCTACAGTGACTTCATGCAAGAAGGGGAAGCAAGAACTCGAAAAACTCTATGACGTGTAAGGACACCTTAGTAGGCGAAATCATAATTTACAAGTATGTTTGTCCTTTCATAGATCCAATTTTCTTCTACTTTTAACATCCTCTCTCTATATACTCCAAATTCTCTTCTCTTCATTTTTTATAGTAGAACTTTGCTAATTTCAATTTTTTATCTCTTTTCTTTCTTTCCACTCCTTTTAGGATATCCTCTCTTCTCTTGCTCGAGGAGATTCACCCAAATACCATGAATACCAAAACTTGTAAAGAAAATCACATTGTCCATGCAAACATATATCTCGAAATGGCATATCCAAAGACTAGTGGTACATGCTAAACACTACAAGGATGTGTGGATGGACTGGGTAGCAATAGGTGCTTTCATCGAATTATGGCACCCTCAAACGCACACCTTCATCTTTACTTCCTTCAAAGCTTCCATCCTGCGTAAGGAAATGGAGTTGCTCTTAGGACTCCCAAAGCTCAAGACTCACAATGATGAACTTGATGTGATTGATATGCTACACATCAGAAAGAAAATCACATCTCACACGTTCTTACGAAAGAATGGAAGATTCAAAAGAAATTCAGAGCATACTCACTCACAAAGGTATTAACTTGGCAAAACAAGCAAATTGGACATTGAAGAAAATAAAAGATCTAGAGGAAGACACAGAGATTACCATGATTGCTTTCACTGTATGCCTAGTTCGAGCTCTCTTATTCCCTGCTCAAGATAATGTGTTACAAGAAGATTAACTTAGTCCGATATGCAAGATATTTAGAGGCAAGTAGATAGGCACGGCAGTCCTAGCCTATCACTACAGCGGGCTTATAGTAGCTTCTATTGAACAACCTCCTTATGATAGCATACTTCTCTTATATCTTTGGATCGATCTTCACTTCAAATTCAATCACAATGAAGAAGAGGTTCTTAAAATGTCAAAGATTTATCGGCGCAGTCCCATCTATCACATAGCCAATGTAGTGAAATTCAACAACAACATGACCAACCGCGTGCCCAACCTCAAACTGTTAGGAATCGCCTAAAACGCAGCAGAAAATTAAATGATTCCACGTGTATAGGTTGCTGTGATCGTAAAACGGACAATTAAAAATCCGGGAATAACTATTCTTTACCTTTGCGGAGTTTCAAATCTCCCGTGGATAATTTCGATTCGGTAATCGCGCACGCACACGAACTCTAGAGATATCCACACGAGCTCCCGACGCAGACGCGATTTCTTCCTCGGCTTGAGTACTTCGACCCGATCTCAAATCCACCATGCAGTTGAGAAGAGAGAGGGGTCTACTTCAAGAGAGAGAGAATGAGAGAAAGAGAGGAGAGAGAAACTCCAAGAAGAGGTTGTGTACGTCCATCTGTATTCTACCCCTCCCCTTGGCCTCCTTTTATAAGAAATAAGGATAAGCACAAGGTTTGAGTTTCATGATTATCTAAGTGCTTGGCCTTGGATAATTCTCTATTAAATATTCATGTTTATCCTGCAGTTTTTCACAAAAATCTAGATAACTATAATATTTAACATCACTCATCGTCTTACGAGAACTCTTACGTGTGTGACCCTCCAAGCCCATATATCAGTCTGGTTTCAGGCCCACTAAATTTAGAACTAATTCTAAAGTTTAGTATTTATTAATTATTATTTAAACATCATATGTTAAATAATTAATTCAATAAATAAGTGGTTTATCATCTGATAATTAATCCACTTGACCTTTTGACCATGAATGGCACCAAATACTACCTCATGATCCCATAAGATATAAGGGATATTGTTCCCTTTATTTGAACATTTCCATCTGCAGATACCGCACAGATAAAATCCTTCACTCATCTAATGTCCCAATAATGCAAGGGTATGGTTTTACAGTCAAACCATCTATCGTATTATTTAGATGGATTCCAGTACTCAGTTAATTTCTAGAAAGACATCTATTTCAGTTGACCCTTGCGAGGGATTTCTATGTACACATCCATAGGACATTCTCTTTCCAGTCTTATACCAAGAGTGAGTGTGATCGTTCCAAATTGTGCGTCGTTAAACACTCATGAAAACGTTCTATCTAAATTTATCCGGCTCACTCAAATCAGATTTTGAAAATTAACAGTGGTGAGTCCGAGTCGATCCACAGGAAGATAGAATTTTAATTTTGAAAACTTTGGACTTTAGTTAATCTAAAAATAAGTGAGACTTTAAGTAAACTAATTACTTATTTAAACTAGAATTAAATTAACTAATGTTACCTAAAAATATAATTACTTAAATTAAACAAATCTTTTTTTTTCTTTTCTTTTTCAGAAATTAAACACAAACACATATAAAAAAAATAAGCACAACAAAAAAATTATAACAAAAACATTGAAATTTAACTATGTGGAACTTATTAATTATCTAAAAATTACGAAACAAATTACAACATTATAATTTAATATTCTTAAACTAAATAAACAAAATATCAAATAACAAATAATTAATCCTAAACAATTAAACTAATTCTACACTAATGGAGAGAGAGAACATAATAAAATAACAATCTGTTTGGGGTTTTGCTAGCGCAGTGGACCGGCGCTGGAAGAGCTTGCTGGAAAGGAGGAAACCGTGAAGCTGCTGGCTGGCTTTAGCTTGGACTTGCATGCATGCTACGTGGCTACTGGAGGGTTGCGGGGCAGGAGGAAGAGCTTGCAAGCTTGGACAGGTTGTGGAGGAAGCAGCTGCTGGAGGGTTGCTTGACTTGCTGCTGGTGCTGGCGCCGGCGCTGGAGGAAGGAGTGCTGGAGCTGCTAGAAGAAGGCTGTCTTCACCGCACGGAGCTGCTTGCAGATACGTGGCTGTGCATGCAGGCTTCAACGAGCATGCGCATGGGCAGCACGTGGAAGGCTTCAGCTTGCAGGAGGAGATCGGCTGCTGGTGCGCCTTGCCGGCATGCACGCATGGGGAGACTTCTCCAGGCGTGGAGCTGCTGTTGCTGGTATGCTTCAGGCTCGCAGGAGCTCGGACGATGCCGGGTACGTGCCAGAGGAGATGCTGGACGAGTAGGGGCAAGGTGCTTCACCGCAGCTGCTGGTTCGTAGACGATGGGGCTGCTGGAAGTGCACCAGGCCGGCATGCACGTGGAGCCGGGTGTGAGAGATAACAGAGGGAGAGAAAGAGAGGAACCGAGAGAGGGAAGGGATAACTGGAGAGAGGAGTTGGGAAAAAAAAAACGAGTGAGAACAGAGACGGAGGAGGAAGAGAAAGAAAGAGTGCTGGGAAGAGAGGAGGAGCCGGCTGAGAGAAAGAGGAAAAGAAACCGAGAGAGAGGAGCTGGCTGCTGCGGGAATGAGAGAGAGAAAAACAGAGGGAGAGAAAGAGAGAAACCAGACGGAGAGCTGCGGAGGGAGACGAAATAAGAGAGATAGAGAGGGTTGCGGGGAGAAGAGAGTTGAATCCGAGAGATTGAAGGAAGGCTGCGGGTTTGAGAGAAATTTGGAGAGAGACTCGGAAAAAATAGAGAGAGATGGACTTCGAGAGGAGAGGGTGAAATATATAGAGAGGAAAAGAGACGTGGGAAAGGAAACTGGAGAGAAGGGAGGAAATTGAGGGACAGAGAAAAGGAAACATAGAGATTTTCTTTAATTTGGGAGGGAAACTTTTTAAAAAAAGAAAGTGAGGGAAAGGAAAGTGACGGGTCTTTCTTGGATTTTTCGGGCAAGAATTTGGGTAGTATTAGGACCTCAAATGACGTTTTTACCCCTGCTTTAATCTTTTGGACAAAATGACGTCGAATTTATCGAAATTCGAACACTAAGCCTCCCCCAAATTTCCGGAAACTCCACCAGCTGCACTGCATCATCGGCATGTCCTGTTCACATAAAATAAATATAAATTAGCACATTATCATAAAAATATCATCATATTTATTTATTTCGTCTCGATTTTGTCGAAAAACCGCAAATGCGCTATACTCCTTTAATCACATGAAATGATGATGTTTTTAAGTCAGAATTTGACGAAATCGTTACCGTTGGACTTGGTACACAATTATCTATCATTTCATGCTATTTTGCAGATAAAAACATCAGTATGATGCAAATAATTACCCTTAAATGATCAATTTAACACTTTATTACACCCCCCAACTTACTCATTGCTAGTCCCTTAGCAATGCAAATAAGGAAAAGTTAGGACAAACAATGAATTATCATGCTTCATTTGTAGTATCTTTCACAATCAATTTAAGTGGTAGCCGATTGGTTAAGCTAAAAGTTTTCATATCCCACAATATTTTGATTCACAACATGTTATTGTGCATGAAAATTGGCACGCTTAGAACTCGTTTCCGACCTTTCTGGTATATTCTTGCCTTTACTACCCTTTAGATAAGACTACCTGGGGAGGAGAAGAGAATAAAAGATTTCCCGATCAGTCAGTAAGGACCATTTTTCAGTTCCCGTCCCAACTCAGCACTTTTCACGACTTGGTCATATTTTTGGTTCGATGGACTTTTTAGCGTGACGTTTTTTTTCCATTTCATTGTACTTTTGCTTTTGAGAGTACATACTTTTTGCCACTCTCTTTGAATTGTCTGAGGGGAGGTGCGTACTTTTTGCCACCTACCTTCCTTTAGCTCTTTTAACGCCTTCTATTGCCTTTAGTGTTTACAGTTGTCCATTTTAAATGACCGCCTCTTTTAGAGTGCTGAGTGGGACAATCCCCTATTACGGATCCTACACATTCCTTTCGTTCAACCCAAAACAAAAATTAGAATAAGTAGTCTTATCCTTGAGGTTAATTCCAGCAATTCTATACTTTTAAGATCTTTCATTTATTCTAAGTTGCCGTGTGTGTGTGAAAATCATCCTGCCGTGGACTTTTGTAAAGTGGGATATTTAAACTTTGAAGGTTCTTTAACTAATGTGACAAAAAAAAAAAAATGATTTGTTTAAGATTTACTTAATGAAACATGATTTTCATGCAATTTTCCTAGGATGTGAAAAGAAGTTTTTGAAAGAAATTTGACCATTTTTCAGTGAAAGATATCAGCTTTCTTCAAAAGATTTTCAATAAATGCATATCAAATTGATTGTCCCACCCCCTAACTTGATTGAGATTGTCCTCGATGGCATAAAAGATATGAAAAACATGTCAGCCAGAAGAGAATTTGTGAAGGAGCGAAACAACCTGTAATGAAGAGGATGCGACATACCCACGACGATTGCTGCTCAGGGACCTAAAAGGAAAAGAAATACAAAAACTCAAGTAAAATATTGGGTTGCCTCTTAACAAGCGCTAAGTTTATCGTCTTCAGCCAGACGGAAGTTCAGTTAATGTGGATCACTCAGTTCTATGGATTCAGGTGGCTCATTTTGAAGATTTTCAATGAATGGTTTCAACCGTTGACCATTAACAGTAAAAGTGTTCCCACTCTTGGGATTCAGAATTTTAACGGCTCCCTGATCAAAATCTTTAACGACCACGAATGGTCCATCCCATCTGGATTTCAGTTTTCCAGAAAATAGGCGAAGCCTAGAATTAAATAGCCAAACTTTCTGATTTGGAAGAAAGGATTTTCTCACAATATGTTTATCATGAAAAGCTTTAGTTTTGGCTTTATAAATCTTTGAATTTTCATAGGCCTCTTTGCGCAACTCTTCTAGCTCACTCAGTTGTAAGGTTCGGAGGGAACCAGCTTGGGCTAGGTCCAGATTGACTTGTTTGATGGCCCAATAAGTCCTATGTTCCAATTCCACCGGAAGGTGGCACGCTTTCCAAAAACTAGGCGATAAGGAGACATGCCAATAGGAGTTTTGTAAGCGGTCCGATAGGCCCATAAAGCATCATCCAATCTTTCAGACCAATCTTTTATATCCGGCCTAACGGACTTTTGCAGAATATTCTTAATCTCTCTATTGGAAACTTCCACTTGGCCACTGGTTTGGGGGTGATAAGGGGTAGCTACTTTGTGATTAATCCCATATTTCTTAAGCAAAGTCCGAAATTGGTAATTCGTGAAATGCGTTCCCCCATCACTTATGATAGCTTTAGGCCACCCGAACTGAGAAAATATATTCTTCTGAACGATTTTAATGACCACTTTATGATCATTTGTTCGGGTGGCTACTGCTTCAATCTATTTTGAGACATAATCCACCGCTACCAGAATATATGTATGTCCAAAAGAAGGTGGAAAAGGTCCCATAAAGTCAATTCCCCAAACATCAAAGACTTCAACCACCAAGATTGGGTTGAGTGGCATCATATCCCTTTTCGCCATATTTCCTACGGCCTGACATCGGAAGCAAGTTTTGCTAAATTCATGGGCATCTTTGAAAAGTGTGGGCCAATAAAAACCACTTTGCAGGACTTTGGCGGCAGTTTTCTTTCCTGAGAAATAGCCCCCACAAGACAGATTATGACAGAAGTTGAGAACACTATGTTGTCCTTCTTCAGGAACACATCGCCTAATGATTTGATCAAGACAAAATTTGAATAATTCAGGATCCTCCCAGAATTAATATTTTTCCTGAGAAAAGAATTTGTCCTTTTCACTTTTAGTCCATCCTTCCGGAAGCTGATTAGTCACCTTGTAATTGACAATATGAGCATACCAAGGTGCAACAGTGTGAGAAATGGTCAGTAGATGCTCATCAGGAAAGGAATCAATGATTGATGTACTTTCAGAGATCGGAATTCGGGATAGGTGGTCAACTACCACATTCTCAGAACCCTTTTTATCCCGAATTTCCAAATCAAATTCCTGAAGGAGTAAGATCCATCTAATAAGTCTAGGCTTTGCATCCTTCTTGGTCAACAGGTATTTTAGAGCTGAGTGATCAGAATAGATTATGACTTTTGCCCCTAAAAGATAAGATTTGAATTTTTCTAGGGCAAAAACCACGGCTAACAATTCCTTTTCTGTGGTGGTATAATTCATTTGAGCATCTGCAATGGTGCGACTTGCATAATATATCACCACGGGACACTTGTTGATTCTTTGTCCCAAAACCGCACCGATAGCATAATCCGAGGCATTACACATGATTTCGAAGGGTAAAGACCAATCTGGAGATTGAAGAATCGGAGCTTTGGTCAAAGATTTCTTCAGAGAATTGAATGCCTTGATGCAAAATTCATCCATTTGGAAAGGGACATCCTTGGCTAGGAGAAGAGTTAGAGACCGGGCAATTTGAGAGAAATTGTGGATAAACCGACGATAGAAACCGGCATGGCCAAGGAATGAACGGATCTGTCTGACCGAGGTAGGAGGAGGAAGATTGGATATGAGATCGATCTTAGCTTTATCTACATCTATCCCCCTTTCAGACACAATGTGGCCTAGAACAATGCCATCTCGAACCATAAAATGGCTCTTTTCCCAGCTAAGTATCAGATTGCTGTCTATGCATCGTGCTAGCACTTGTTTAAGATTTTCCAGGCAATTTTCAAAAGAGTCCCCGAAGATTGAGAAATCATCCATGAAAACTTCGAGGAATTCTCCCACCATATCGGAGAAGATAGCCATCATGCACCGTTGAAATGTGGCTGGTGCGTTGTATAATCCGAATGGCATTCTCCTAAAAGCAAACGTGCCATAAGGGCACGTGAAGGTGGTCTTTTCTTGATCTTCCGGGTAAATAGCCACTTGATTGTACCCGGAGTACCCATCTAAGAAGCAAAAGTACTTCTGGCCCGATAACTTTTCCAGAATCTGATCCATGAATGGGAGTGGAAAGTGATCCTTTTTAGTCATGAGATTCAACTTTCGGTAATCAATGCACACTCTCCATCCCGTGGTGAGCCTAGTGGGTACCTCTTCTCCATGATCATTCTTGATAACTGCTAATCCAGATTTCTTGGGTACCACTTGAGTCGGGCTGACCCATTTATTGTCTGATATGGGGTAAATGATATCCGCATCCAGCCATTTCACAACTTCCTTCTTCACCACTTCTTTCATATTGGGATTAAGCCGCCTTTGCATCTCCCGACTGGGCTTAGAATTCTCTTCCAGATAGATGTGATGCATGCAAATGGACGGGCTAATTCTCTTTAAATCTGCCACCGACCATCCAATAGCACCCTTGTGGTCTTTGAGGAGCTCAGTTAATTGGGCCTCCTACGGTGATGTGAGATTTGCCGCAATGATGACTGGGAGAGTTTGGTCCGGGCCCAAAAAGATATACTTGAGAGACTCAGGTAATGGTTTGAGTTCAAGCTCAGGAGGGTCCTCTAAGGATGGCAAAGCGGACTCAGATTGTAAGGCTGGTAAAGGTTCAACCTTGGGCCAAGATGTTAATGGGCCGGGCGATTCCTTTAGAGTGTTGGCTTCCTCCAAAAGGTCATATGTGGACATCTCATTTTCTTCAACCAGATTATCCAAGACATCAATAGTATGGCATTCTTTTTCATGATCTGGGTATTGAGATGCTTTGAAGACATTAATCTGGACCTTTTGACCCCCAAATGAAATGTCCATTATGCCAGTTTCACAATTTATATTAGCTTTGGCAGTGGCTAAGAATGGACGACCTAGGATGATCGGAGTGTGAATGAGTTCCTCAGGTTATGCCATATCCAGAATAAGAAAATCCACGGAAAAATAACAATCATGAACCTTCACAATAACATCCTCAATTAATCTCCGTGGAGTTTTCACAGACCTATCAGCCAACTGCAAGATGATGGGTGTGAGCTTTAATTCTCCAATATCAAATTTCTCATAAATGGTTGTTGGCAATAGATTCACACTAGCACCTAGATCCAATAAAGCTCTATCAAATATAACTCCAGCTAAGTCACATGAAATTAGAGGTGCTCCACGATCCTTTAACTTCTTGGGTAAATGATTCATCACAATTGCACTAACATCCTCAGAAAGCCGAACCTTTTCGGGTGCCATTCTAGATTCTCTTTGTGGAGTACATAATTCCTTGGGAAACTTAGCATAAGCTGGCACATGTTTGATGGCATCGAGGAGTGGAATATTAATTTGGACTTGTTTGAACAAATCCAACAACTCATCATTCTGGGCCAGTTTCTTCCTGGTATTGGGCTTAGCTAACAAGGCATTAGGAAATGGCACCCTAGGTTTATAAGAACTTGGGCCTTCATCTATCTTCTCTTTTCCTTTCTGATCCTCCTCCAACTTCTCCATGATGGGTTCATCTTCACTCTCACTTTCAATTTCCTGAGGCCCATCAGTGGAACCTTTGGCTAACTCTCCATCTGCATGTGGTTTTTCTAAACTTCTCCCACTCCTAAGGGCTGAAATGGCTTTAGCATTCTCCAATTGTGGCTCTTTAGGTTGTGGTAACGGGTTGAGGTAAAAGGCCCGATTGCTGCGGAAAACCCAGAGGTTGATTCCTTGGATTGACAATGGGTTGACTAGGAAGTTGACCAACTTCTTTTCTCATCGTAGCCTCAGCTAGTTGGCCCATTTAACTTTCCAACTTAGCAATGGATTGTTGCTGGGTCAAAATCAGTTGTTGGAGTTGAGTGAATTTGTCATCAAAGTTGGGCTGAGGAGGTTGTTGATAAGTGGGTGGAGGATGGTATTGGGTTGGCTGTCCAGATTGGAATGAATGATAGTGGGCCGGTTGACCTTATTGGAATGATTGATAAGGGATCGGTTGGCCTGATGGATACTGGGCCGGTTGAGAAAACTGGGCTTGAGATCCCCTAGCCTGAACATTTCCATAGAAATTAGATTGCTGTTGGAATGAATTCTGTGGCTTTTGGGCTTGATGCATGGGAGGATTGGACATTGGTAGTAGGGCCTGCTGATTCTTCCAAGAGAAATTAGGGTGGTTTCTCCAGCCAGGATTGTAAGTATTTGAGAATGGATCATTATTGGGCCTGGAGAATTCTTGGGCAGCCTGAACTTGTTCTTGAATGAATGGTGGAAGTTGGGCTGCAGTTGGACATTCATTCACTTGATGGGTTGGACTTGCGCATAAGGCACAAATGTCATGATTAGCAGAAGATGGGCCTTCATATGGACTAGATTGTGTTGGGTAAATAGGCTCTTGCTTGTTTAATGCCAAGAGTTGGTCTAGTTTCTGGGCCAAGATGTCTACCTTATCCAATTTCTTATTAATCAGATTTATGTCCATTCTGGATTCGAGCTCTCCACGGGCCTTAAGTTCATACATTCCAGTCCGTTTAGATGGTCCAACCGACCTTTCATAAGATGATAATGAGGCATGATTGATGGAATTTTCACTTAACATCTCAAACAGATCATAGGCCTCATCTTCATTTTTCATCATAAATGCCCCTCCACATGAAGCATCCACCATCTGTCTGAACTGTTCAGACAATCCTTCATAGAATGCTTGGACAATTTTCCATTTTGAAAGCCCATGATGAGGGCATTTTCTAAGCAATTCTTTCAGTCTTTCCCAAGATTCATGGATCAATTCCCCGAGAGTTTGGGTAAAACTCGTGATGGCCCTTCTCATGGTATTGGTCCGCCCGATGGGATAGAACTTTTTGAGAAATTCTTTCTGCATCTCTTCCCATGTCCTAATGGGCCTTCCTATAGTTCCCAACCAATATTTAGCCTTGTCCTTTAATGAAAAGGGAAATAAGGTCAATTTAAGGCCATCATCGGTGAAATTCTAGATCTTCACTGTGGAACAGATTTCTAGAAATTCATCCAGATGCTTATAAGGATCTTCATTAATATTCCCATAAAAGGATGGGAGCATCTGAATGGTGCTAGATTTGATTTCATATTGATTGACTGGATTCTGAGGAAGATGAATACATGATGAAGGTTGATATCGATTTGGAATGAAATAGTCCTTCATTTGCTTTGGTGGGTCCTGATTATCAGCCATTGGATCTTGTGGTGGATTCATTTGATGTAGGATTCTTTCTATTTTAGCAAGTGGTCTTAGAAGGTTAGGATTTTGAGATCTCCTACCTTGCATGCACTAAGATTGATAGAGAGAGGATGGATTTGAATTTTGTTTTCTATTTCTTGTTTTTTTTTTTTTTTAAATGCAATCAATTTTGACAAACAAATTATCCTAATGATCTAATGTTAACTTAGACTCTCTATGTGAATTTTCTTACAAGGTGAATGGAGTCCACCTCGAGTCACAACCACAATCAATCAACGACCAGGTAAGAGGTGGGATAGTGGGAGGCTCCCCCTACTTTCGTAGGGACCTAATTAGAGAACCACTTTCCCTCTTAAACGTTTGCCTTTTTAACCTCTAGCCTAGACACCGTTGCCAAAAATGGAGGCAACCCGAGATTTAAACCACTCACGGTGTAAACCCTAGATTCTCTTTCGACTTACTTTTAATTGGATTAGGAAATGCCAATGCAAGGAAGGTGATTTGTGGGCTAAGGAAGGGTGATCAAATCCCTACCTTATGTGGTTAAAGTTGTTGCCCTTAAAGTCTTTTTGAATGCAATACAAAGCAACAAATCAATGCAAGGTGTGTTGATGCAATCATGAATGACTTGCTAAAATTGAAACACGTACCTTTCCCCCGCAATCTTCAACAATTTATAGAAATAATTGTGAAAGGAAACTAACTCATGCTTTCCTAGGATGATGAATGCCTAGCATGAAGGTTTCTAATCTTAGAAATGAAAGTTTTTAAATTTGGATGTTCTTCTTTTTGTTTTTTTTTTTTTTAGTTAATGGAAACCAATCTAAACTAGAAACTACAAAATTGGAAACTAACTAAAGTAAGGAAATTGAAATATAGAAAGTTAGAACACACTGACCATGATTTCGCTTTCCCCCCTTTTTTTTTCAATTTACCTACAAAAATAAGAAAAATAAGGTTAGCTAAAGAATAATTACACCAAATCTAAGATAATCAAAATTAAAAAGCTAACTCCCTGGCAACGGCGCCAAAAATTGATCGTTCCAAATTGTGCGTCGTTAAACACTCATGAAAACGTTCAATCTAAATTTATCCGGCTCACTCAAATCAGATTTTGAAAATTAACAGTGGTGAGTCCGAGTCGATCCACAGGGAGATAGAATTTTAATTTTGAAAACTTTGGACTTTAGTTAATCTAAAAATAAGTGAGACTTTAAGTAAACTAATTACTTATTTAAACTAGAATTAAATTAACTAATGTTACCTAAAAATATGATTACTTAAATTAAACAAATCTTTTTTTTTCTTTTCTTTTCAGAAATTAAACACAAACACATATAAAAAAAATAAGATCGACAAAAAAATTATAACAAAAACATTGAAATTTAACTATGTGGAACTTATTAATTATCTAAAAATTATGAAACAAATTACAACATTATAATTTAATATTCTTAAACTAAATAAACAAAATATCAAATAACAAATAATTAATCCTAAACAATTAAACTAATTCTACACTAATGGAGAAGAGAGAGAACATAATAAAATAACAATCTGTTTGGGGTTTTGCTGGCGCAGTGGACCGGCGCTGGAAGAGCTTGCTGGAAAGGAGGAAACCGTGAAGCTGCTGGCTAGCTTCAGCTTGGACTTGCATGCATGCTACATGGCTGCTGGAGGGTTGCTGGGCAGGAGGAAGAGCTTGCAAGCTTGGACAGGTTCTAGAGGAAGCAGCTGCTGGAGGGTTGCTTGACTTGCTGCTGGTGCTGGCGCCGGCGCTGGAGGAAGGAGTGCTGGAGCTGCTGGAAGAAGGCTGTCTTCACCGCACGGAGCTGCTTGCAGATACGTGGCTGTGCATGCAGGCTTCAACGAGCATGCGCATGGGCAGCACGTGGAAGGCTTCATCTTGCAGGAGGAGATCGGCTGCTGGTGCGCCTTGCCGGCATGCATGCATGGGGAGACTTCTCCAGGCATGGAGTTGCTGTTGCTGGTATGCTTCAGGCTCGCAGGAGCTCGGACGATGCCGGGTACGTGCCAGAGGAGATGCTGGACGAGTAGGGGCAGGGTGCTTCACTGCAGCTGCTGGTTCGTAGATGATGGGGCTGCTGGAAGTGCACCAGGCCGGCATGCACGTGGAGCCGGGTGTGAGAGATAATAGAGGGAGAGGAAGAGAGGAACCGAGAGAGGGAAGGGATAACTGGAGAGAGGAGATGGGAAAAAAAAGACGAGAGAGAACAGAGACGGAGGAGGAAGAGAAAGAAAGAGTGCTGGGAAGAGAGGAGGAGCCGGCTGAGAGAAAGAGGAAAAGAAACCGAGAGAGAGGAGCTGACTGCTGCGGGAACGAAAGAGAGAAAAACAGAGGGAGAGAAAGAGAGAAACCAGAGGGAGAGCTGCGGAGGGAGAGGAAATAAGAGAGAGAGAGAGAGGGTTGCGGGGAGAAGAGAGTTGGATCCGAGAGATTGAAGGAAGGTTGCGGGTTTGAGAGAAATTTGGAGAGAGACTCGGAAAAAATAGAGAGAGATGGACTTCGAGAGGAGAGGGTGAAATATATAGAGAGGAAAAGAGACGTGGGAAAGGAAACTGGAGAGAAGGGAGGAAATCGAGGGACAGAGAAAAGGAAACAGAGAGATTTTCTTTAATTTGGGAGGGAAACTTTTTAAAAAAAGAAAGTGGGAGAAAGGAAAGTGACGGATCTTTCTTGGATTTTTCGGGCAAGAATTTGGGTAGTATTAAGACCTCAAATGACGTTTTTACCCCTGCTTTAATCTTTTGGACAAAATGACGTCGAATTTATCAAAATTTGAACACTAAGCCTCCCCCAAATTTCCTGAAACTCCACCAGCTGCACTGCATCATCGGCATGTCCTGTTCACATAAAATAAATATAAATTAGCACATTATCATAAAAATATCATCATATTTATTTATTTCGTCTCGGTTTTGTCGACAAACCGCAAATGCGCTATACTCCTTTAATCACATGAAATGACGATGTTTTTAAGTCAGAATTTGACGAAATCGGTACCATTGGACTTGGTACACAATTATCTATCATTTCATGCTATTTTGCAGATAAAAACATGAGTATGATGCAAATAATTTCCCTTAAATGATCAATTTAGCACTTTATCAGAGTGATCCCCTGTTGTTCACTCAATTACCTTCGCAAGTTTTCCATTGTGTCTGAGAGACTAACTATCGTGGACTTAATGGTTAAAGTCCACAAGTCAGAGAATCAAGACACAATGGTCTACAAGCAAGGTATCATTGGTGACTCAGGTCAAATGACCAATTGCGCTACTGCAACGATTGAATTCCCTGGTTGACTATTAGGTATAATGACCATACAGGAATTCTTATTTGGATCTGTTCAGTGAACTCATTCTCTAATGAGCACCCAAAAGTTTGTCTTAGTGTCACCACACGAGTGAATGTGAGATAATTCACCCTCATCGTATGAGTAGAAATAACTTGTGTCGATCTTATCGGATATTTAATGTCCATCTCAAATATCCTATGATCGAGAACTGTTTAAGACAAGTGACTAAGAATATTAATCTCACTATCATGATCTCATCATGATTCAATATCCCATACATTTGTCTACGGACCTTCATGACGATATTTAATTTGCGAGAACTATGAATGAAGAAATAATTGCCTTTTATTAATATTTTGAACTAGAATGTACAATGATTGGCTTTGAGGCCACTCAATTCTATCATTCTCCCATTTGGACTATTGCCAATCACCTATGTGTCTAAGTCCCATAGACTTAAGGTGATGTTTTAAATTGTTTTGAGACAACGGCTTAGTAAAGGGATCTGCTACATTATCTTCGGATGAGACTTTCTCAACTACTATATCTCCTTGGGCGATTATCTCACGGATCAGATGAAATCGTCCCAGAATGTGCTTTGACTTCTGATGCGATCTTGGCTCCTTTGCTTGAGCTATTTCTCCATTGTTGTCACACAATAATGGAACAGGATCTGAAATGCTTGGGACCACTCCAAGTGCAGAGATGAACTTCTTCATCCAAACCGCCTCCTTGGCCGCTTCAGCTGCAGCAATGTATTCTACTTCGGTCGTCGAATTTGCAGTTATTCCTTGTTTGGAACTTTTCCAACTCATTGCACCTCCATTTAACATGAATACATATCTAGACATGGATTTGTTATCATCCATATCCAACTAAAAACTCGAGTCAGTAAACCCTCGAAGTTCTAAGTCGTTTTCTCTATAGATGAGAAATAGATCCTTAGTCCTTTTTAAGTATCTAAGGATCCATTTCACCGCCTTCCAGTGTTCCTCACCTGGATCAGCTTGATATCTACTAGTGACACTTAGTGGATGTACCACATCAGGCCTAGTACATAGCATTGCATACACGATAGATCCTTTTGCCGAAGCATAAGGGACTCTATCCATGTATGCTTTCTCTTCAGGTGTCTTGGGAAACATTCCTTTAGAGAGATAAATTCAATGTCTCATCGGAATGAGACCTCTCTTGGAATTTTCTGTTAGTTTTAGGTGGCCTACAAGCCAATCTGACTATGTAAATCTCGTTCATTTATTAATATAATGGCATAATATTCGTTATGTGTAAATCGCATTAATTATCGTTTCATAATGAAGTCCGTGAATATGTGCTATAGTGATCAGATTATGATAAGATCATACTAATGAGACTGATCACTTAAACACACATAATCTTAATCGTTCATAGTCGGAGGATATCCGAGAAGGACATCGGATATCCGGTTAGACTAGTACAGGGTGACTGATCTCATAAGTCACTTGTGTGGAGACACTAAGGTCCCGTTTGGTATCGAGATAAAATGGGGATAGGGATGGGTTATACCCGTTCTTTGTTTGGTATGCCAAAAATAAATGAGAATAAGGGGGGTTAAGAAGAATAGGGTTATCCTCAATAATGGGGTTAAGATTGGGGATAACTCATTCCACGTTTTAGCTGGAATGAGTTAATCCCATTTTCCCATCCCCATTTTCCTCTCCTCTGCCCGTACCCCCGACGCCCCTCCCGTACCCCCGACGCCCCTCCGACGAACAACACGCGCCGACCCCGGCATCCTGCCTCCTTCCCGGCGGCGACCCCGGCATCCCGTCTCCTTCCCGGTGGCATCCTCATTTCTCTCGACCCCGACGATCCTTTTCCTCTCCTCTACCCTTACCCCCGACGCCCCTCTGCCCTTCCCTTCTCAGAAACCCTAGCACAACTCCGACGAACAGTGAGTCGACGGCGGCGACCCCGGCATCCTGCCTCCTTCCCGGCGGCATCTCCTTCCCACAGCGACCCCGGCATCCCGCCTCCTTCCTGGTGGCATCCCGCCTCCTTCCCGACGGCATCTCCTTCCCGGCTGCGACCCCGGCATCCCGTCTCCTGGCCCGCGGCATCTCGCCTTATTTCCGACGGTATCTCCTTCCCGGCGGCATCCCGCCTCCTTCCCCGCGGCATCTCGCCTCCTTTCCGGCGACATCTCCTTCCCGGCAGCATCTCGCCTCCTTCCCGACGGCAAGGTCTTCTCTTCCCCTCTGTTCATTGGTTCTCTGCGTCTCGTGGCAAGGTGTTTCCTTCCCTTTCCTCTGTTAGTTGCTCCTTTGCTCCTGTGCATCACGTGTTCTTCGGTTTTTTCCTTCCGTGTTCCTGCAAACAGTATATATGGCTATCATTTTTTCCTTCCCTCTTTTTGAACATGATGCCCCTATTTTTTTTCCCCTGCTATAGGCGATCGGTTGTGGTTGTGCAGCAATTATATGGTGCTTTCCTCATTTTCTCCATTCCTCTTCCTGAACATGATGCCCGTATTATTTTTTTATGTTGGGAATGTGTTGCTCCTTCTCTGTTGAAATTTGATGCATTCTCTGTTAGTAATGTGCTGGTTTTTCTCTGTTGTGAATGCGCTGGTCCTTCTATGTTAGGAAGGTGCTGCTCGTTTCTGTTGGCACTGTGCTGTTGAAAGTATGTGATTACTCCTTCCCTGATGTTTCCACATAGCATATGGCGATATTTTCTGTCGCTTGTGGTTCCTCCTCACTTGTATGTTTTTTATGTTTCCTCATTGCACACGTCTGATTGCTCCATTGATATACACACATATACGTTTTCTTATGATTTTACATTGATCTCATTATTTTATCTTTCTTTGTATTCAATAATCCTCCCTGGTAAAGAATGAGTCAGTCCAAGGATGGTAAAAGTAGAGTGGCTAATTGGAGTATCGAAGTTGATCGTACCTTGGTAGATCTTCTTGTAGAGCACAGGGTTAACAACGATGGATTTGCCAATGGCAATTTTACGAAAGATGCTTGGAAATCCACTGTTGTTAAATTCAATTCCATTTATAAGTTGGGCTATTCACTCCATCATTTGAAGAATCGCTTCAAAAACCTGAAGAAATTGTATTCCCCATATCTTAATCTTAAGAATAGGACGTCAGGTTGGGGTTGGGATGATGAAAAACATGTGCCTGTCTCAGACGACCGAGAGACTTGGGAGGATTTGATAGCGGTATGTGAGTGGGTATTGTACGACGAGTTTCTCATTTCATTACTTTCAGTCATTCATCACTAATAACATGAGCAAATGTTACATTTTTTTTAGTGCAATAAAGAATATAAAGAAATACAAGGAAAGCCTTTCTTCTTCATGGAACAAATGCACCTAATTTGTTCCACTTCTTTGGCTAGGGGAGATAATGCTGCACCTAATTCGGGTACCTCATACCTAGATATACGAAGTGAAAGTGGAGATGATGATGAAGGGACGGATGTGGACCTAGGCTTAGACTTCAATATAAATTGCTTCAATTTAGAGGGTGAGACATCCGAATACAATGTCCGGCATGAAGAAATGCCAACTCCCACACCTAACATGAATGAGCAGGCTACTCCTCCACAGAGAAACACTTCCACTTGCACTAATGCTAATAGAAAGAGGAAGCGGGCTACTGATCTTGGTAATGAGCAGATGGATAGGCTAGTCAAGTTAGGTGAGGAAAGACTCAAATTGACAAGGGAGATTGTGAAGCATCAAAAAATGTCAGCTCTACCCGTTGCAACAGCTCTTCAGGAGTTGATGAAAGTCACTGGAATTCCGCAAGAGTCTTTTTATAAAGCTGTTGATTTGCTGAAGCCTGTCGATGATCGTTCTATCTTTTTATCTCTACCGGATGAATTAAGGCTTAGGTGGATAATGACCCGCCTAGGCTACTATTGACATTGATATCCTTTAATTTGTTTTTTTAAATGTGATTTATGTTGTTATTTTTATTTGCAAAACATGATCATTTCATACTTGTATAACATAGGATCTTATCTTTTGACAACATGGAATTCGCTGCTATAATCCCTCCTGCCTTTGACATTCTTACATTTATGATGGAAGAAGAAGAGTATTGGGAACAAGTTGAACACATGGTCATACTTCATTTGTTATTGTCGTCATTTCACACTCATGGTCCTAGTAGGCCAATGCACACTGATATAGGTCGAGGGAATAGGTGGGTAAATGAGTTGATGGCAGGCCATGTGTGAAGGTCATATTCCAGTTTTTGGGTGCACCCATGGTTGTTTTTAAGACTGAGAGATAATCTCATGGAGCGGGGTGCCCTACAAGACACGAAGAACATGTTTGCTACTGAACAATTAGCCATATTTTTACTTGAGGTTGGCCATGGTATTGGGAATAGGTTGCTTCGTGAATGGTTTCAACATTCAGGGGAGACCATAAGTCGTCATTTTAACAATGTGCTCATGGCAATATTGTTAATACGTCGTGACTACATTAAGGGCCCTACTTTCGATGAACCGGTGCACCCAAAGATTCGTCGTGATCCAAAGTAATATCCTTTTTTTAAGGTAATATTATTTACCGTACACACCTAACATTCTTATCTATGTATCTTTGCGTCGTCATGTGTTTGATTAACTTTATTTCCTATGCCAATAGAATGTTGTAGGTGCAATTGATGGCACACATGTTTCTGCAAAGGTCCCACATATTGACCAGCCTCGATTTCGAAATAGAAAGGGTGAAACCTCCCAGAATGTCATGGGTTGTGTGAATTTTGATCTAATGTTCACATATATTGTCGTTGGCTGGGAGGGTCCTGCTGCAGATATGAAGGTCTTGAGGTGGGCAATGGAGAGTGGAGGTTTTACTGTACCTGAAGGTAAATACTATTCAATACAATAATTAAAGTACTCAATTTTGATGCTAAACAATAGCTACAACTTGTATTGTAAGGAAATATTACTTGGTCGATGCTGGGTATGCAAACACCCCTCAATTCTTAGCGCCGTACCGCGGCACTCGATATCATTTGCCCGAGTATAATTCTTCAAGAAGGAATCGGCTAACATATAGAAGTAAGAAGGATTTGTTCAATCATAGGCATGCTCAGCTACGTAATGTTGTTAAGCGTGCCTTTGGAGTATTGAAAGCCCGATTCACAATTTTAGTAAAACTACGAAATTATCCCATTAAGACTCAGGCAAAGATTGCAATGGCTTCTTGTGTCTTACACAACTTCATTAGGAAGGAACAAGGCCTTGATTTAATTTTCCAACAAGGAGAATGTGATTTGATGATGGAGGGAGACAATGAAGTAAACGAAGAGGATAATATTAATGGCACAGAGGCTGCTAGAGGGGAGAGATTCAGAAACCAAATGGCCACTCGTCTTTGGGCACAACACACTAGGCGAGGGTACAAATTGCTATACATACCTTGTTTTATATTGGTTATTATTGTATTCATTTTCAAATGTGGTATATGACTGCATACCCATTGTCAATTGCAGGCACAAAGAAAAGGAAGGAGGGAATGATCAATGACATTTCATATGTCGTATTTTCGATATGTTTACATTTTATTTTCGATGCGTGGATTTTTTTCTTTTGCAATGCATGGACATTTCATATGTTGTAATGCTACATTTATGTCATCTTTATTCTACCCCCTACGAGTGCCATAAGTTGAACCTTAATATTTCCTTGACATTGACATAGATATATGGTGTGCAGAAATTTTTTGGCTAATGTTTTTTACCTCAAGCGGTCGATTGGTCTAATGCGAGGAGGTTATAACTGCAATTTTATGTTCATTTTGAGTTGAACTTATAGTTGCCTTATACATATGTGGAAGCAAATGGTTTCATTTTGGGTTGAACTTATGGTTTGAACTTATGGCTACCTTATACACGGATAGAAGCAAACAGTTTCATTTTTGGTAGACAATCATGACTGTTATGTCATGCAGATTTGGTTTGATAATGATGACTGTTATTGGTTTTAGTTTGGTTCTTGCAGATTTCTTTTATGTCCTACTTGGTCTTTCTTGTTCTTGCAGATTTCTTCTTATAATGGGCTGTAAATATAAACATGTGCATGTCTTTTATGTCCTACTTGGTCTTTCTTGTTCTTGTTCTTGCAGATTTCTTCTTATATGCACAGGTTTATATGCCTCACTTGTTCTTTCTTTTGGTTAAGTTGTTTTTCAATGGGCTGTAAATATAAACATATGTATGTGTTTATATGCCCTAATTTTTTTTATTTTTTTTTCTGTGGATTGGGCTGTAAATATAAACCGATGCACAGGTTTATATACCTCACTTGTTCTTTCTTTTGGTTAACTTGTTTTTTTCAATGGGCTGTAAATATAAAGGTGTGCATACGTTTATATGCCCCTATTTTATTTTATTTTGTGGATTGGGCTGTAAATATAAACCGATGCACAGGTCTATATGCCCGAGTTGATATTTTTGTGTATTTGTATAAATATGTGCATATTAACGGGCAGTGATGATGGGAAGGACAATTCAATTGATGCAAAATGCATATGAAGGTCTCACAGCAACCCTTCTCATTCAATTCAGGGTGAGTCAGATGGCTGGTTTATGATGGCAACATATGCATTGCGTGTGATTTTTTTTTTTAAAAAAAGGAGAACTGACCATATGAGCCTCCATTGGGAGTCTCTCGCATAATGTGCTGGTTTCTGCCTCCCATAGGTATGCATTGTGATGACAGCCTATGCATTGCATAGGTCTATATGCCCGACTTCTTTATTTTATTTTTGATGGAATTGTAATGTGATGATGGACAATGATGATGGGAAGAATAGTTCAATTGATGCAAAATGCATATGAAAGTCTTACAGCAACCCTTGAGTCGGATGGCTGGTTTGTGATGGCAACGTATGCATTACATGCCATTTTTTTATAAAAAGAGGAGAATGACCATCTGAAATGGGTAGTAATAATGGGAATGACAATTCAATTGAGGCAAAATGCATATTGAGGTCTTACGGCAACTCTTGAGTCGATTGGCTGGTTTGTGATGGCAACATATGTATTGCATGTGATTTTTTTTTAAAAAAAAGAGAACTGACCATCTGAGCCTCCATTGGGAGTCTCCTACATATTGTGTTGGTTTCTATCTCCGATAGGTATGCATTGTGATGGCAGCCTATGCATTGCATAGGTCTATATGTCCGATTGTTTTTTTTTTTTTTTGAATTCTAATGTGATAATGGGCAGTGATGATGGGAAGGACAGTTCAATTGAGGCACAATACACATGAAGGTCTCACGGCAACCCTTGAGTCGATTGAGGGGTTTGTGATGGCAACATATGCATTGCATGTGATTTAAAAAATAATAATAATAACTGACCATCTGAGTCTCTATTGGGAGTCTCCCACATATTGTACTAGCTTCTACCTGGCAACATATGCATTGTGATGGCAGCCTATGTCTATATGTCCGATTGTTTGTTTGTTTTTTTCTTTTTTTTTGAATTCTAATGTGATAATGGGCAGTAATGATGGGAATGACAGTTCAATTGAGTCACAATGCATATGAAGGTCTCACGGCAACCCTTCAGTCAATTAAGTGGTACTGTTTTTTTAGGAACAATACTTGCTGCACAGCCGTGCTGTATATTCCACATACCTTCCGAGAAGGGTAAAAAAATCCCCTATTTAAATCACCTTGTCAGTATGAAGGAAGGCACCCTATCTGCAGTTCTACTTCTGTAGAAAATCTTCATATTTCTTCTGTCCAAAATGGTCCATTTGTTGGCATGGTGGATCATTCAGCTTACCTTCCCACTGGTCCCATTATTAAAATCCGTATATCATATTGCAGCCTCTAATAGATCTCTTCCCATGCTAACTAGGCACATTAAACAAGATGGTGAGTGTTTACACAAAGATGAGTTGGAGGTACTTCAAAGAAATACTTGGAGGTATTCAGGTCAGATTTGTGAAGTGGATCAGATTGGCTGAGCCCAGATCAGTCTTAAAAAAATTAAAAATGTTTTTTACAACATATAATAAGGATGTTTTAATTTAGAAGGACACTACTTCGAAATTGCCACCTGCTGCAATCCCTTTTCTTAAAAAAATAAAAAATGTTGAACTGGTCAGAATTGGGCCCAAACTCATCTAGATTGGCTTAGGATTGGGTGAGTCTTTTGTGAGCCAGGCAATTTGGGTCGAGTTGAATTTGTCTGGCTATTCCAGCTTGGTTCCTGCTAAAAAGGTGTGGGGTTGGGGTGTTAGCACCCCCTTTTCCTTTTTCAAGGTGACCTGCTAAAAGGTGTGGAGTTCGGGTGCTAGCTAATCTCATATCAAAAATCTTTTGGATCCAATCCAAAGGTGATGAAGATGTAAGTTCCAAATCCTCTCAGCACCAGCCTCCTTAAGAAGTAGCAACAGAGAAGCATTTATCCCTTGAGATGAGCATTACCTTCTTGAAGACCTTCAATTCAAATCTTCATTACGATCTCCTAAGACTTATAACAGAAGGATGGCCAAGTTATGGTGGCCCAAAGCCTTCTCCCCACCAAATTGTCTAGAGTATAGTAAGCGCCTCCTCTAAGATGATACTGGAAACAGCTGCAGCCCTCTCCTACTGCACGCAAGGAAGAGACCCGAAAGCTACCAGCAATCAGCAAATATCTTGTTGAGACATGAGACATAATTACTAGTGGTCTACCACCAATCCCTTAGCCACGCCCCCCCCCCCCCTAAAAAAAAAGTATCATAGCCACCAATCCCTTTTTTGAAAGTGATGCTTATCCTCCTATTTCAAAAATCAACCTGATAGAAGTAAGATGAGTTTTGTTACCTCCCTTTGGCCAATGCACATGAGCCCTCTGCTTAATAACAGCAGCTTGCTGTTTGCCTTCAATTTTTATTGGAGTACAGTGAAAATAAGAAACTTGTCTATTATTCATTCAATATTTTCCAGCAAACAACCCTTTCATTCCATATGAGATGGGCTTTTGATGCCCCACTCTATAACATCATCTTGAGGTGCTTTAATCTCTTGAGAGGGCATGGAAATTGGATTGACTGTTGAAGATCTCTCTTCCACCATAATGCTATCAATACAACTAGTTCATGTTACAAAACCATGCCATCACAGAGTAAGACATTATCCTATATGTATAGTCTATAGCTATCTAACATAGTATCAGTCTGTGATCTAAGGTGGTCTGGATGAACTCAACTTCATCAAAGGAAAATATTCTTCCCATCCTCTAGTGACCATAAACTTGCCAGCCATGATGATTGTGGATTCCTCTTAAAAGGCTACAATTTGGCCAAACCAGAAAAAGTTACAACGTGTCCATCCATAGCTCATCCAGGAATGCACTGATTATCACTGTGTATCATAAGGGAAATGGTGAGACTTGAGTTAAATATTCACCATGGTAATGTTAGTAGCTTATAAAATATGAGTAAGGGCAATACCCCCACATGAATACAAGGCTAATCGATCCATACACATGAACATATTATGATCTCCAAGTAAAATCTACCTCATCTTATGCTCCATGCAATTATCAAGAATAATCTCATTGAAATCCTATGTTTCCTTTATTGTACAATGTATATGCACTTGTTGCAGCTCACTCCTCTCCAGTTTCTAATTCTTGAAAATACAGAAACCTGCTAAAGGGAGAAATTTTTCTAATATTTACATTATTTATCATTACAACATTAGCGGCTGTAAATATTTCAACCCACCTATGTATCGGATCCAAGACAATGCCTCGGCAAGTCGAAGTTCTAGAACAAGCTAACAACAATGAATGGGCATTTGCACACCATGATCCCTTCGTCTGCTTTTCACCATTTACAAACTATGCATCCTTCTCTTCTATTTCCCACCTGAATCTTCAAATCATTCTCTGTCCAGTCAGTTGAGGTCAAAATCCTTGAGTCGATTGAGTGGTTTGTGATGGCAACATATGCATTGCATGTGATTAAAAAAAAAAAAAAAGAACTGACCATCTGAGCCTCTATTGGGAGTCTCCCACATATTATGTTGGCTTCTACCTCCCATAGGAATGCGTTGTGATGGCAACCTATGTCTATATGTCCGATTGTTTGTTTTTTTTTTTTTTTTTGAATTCTAATGTGATAATGGGCAGTGATGATGGGAAGGACAGTTCAATTGAGGCATAATGCAAATGAAGGTCTCACGGCAACCCTTGAGTCGATTGAGTGGTTTGTGATGGCAACATATGCATTGCATGTGATTTAAAAAAAAAAAAAGAACTGACCATATGATGAATGGTGTATCAGAAAGGAGGAATCGCACCTTGTTAGACATGGTGCAATCCATGATGAGCTTTTCGGGATTACCAGTGTCCCTCTAGGGGTATGCTCTAGAGTCAGCAGCATACCTACTGAACAGAGTACTCAGCAAGTCTGTGGCCTCTACTCCATATGAGATATGGAAAGGCAGGAAATCAGAATTTAAATATGTTAAAATCTGGGGTTGTCCTGCTCATATAAAGAGGCATGATCCAGACAAGCTGGAATCACGAATTAATAAATGCAGGTTTGTGGGATATCCAAAGGAAACCTTTGGATACTATTTTTACCATCCTGGTGAACAAAATGTGTTTGTCGCCAGGAAAGCTGTCTTCTTGGAAGAGGAATACCTTCTCTAGGAGAACAGTGGGAGTAAAATAGTACTGGAAGAGGTTCCAGATCCCCAAACAGCTGCATTATCATCAGATGAGATATCAGTTCCTGAATCTGTTCAGGTACACACACATGAGCCTCGTAGGTCTGGTAGAGTACCTAGACTGCCAGAACGATATGTAGGACATATCATTGAAGGTGAGGCTAAGGTAGAATATAATGAGGATGATGATCCAAAAACCTACCAGGAGGCCATAGAAGACCCAGAAGCCGGGAAATGGCGAGAAGCCATGAATTTAGAAATCCAGTCTATGTACACCAATCAAGTTTGGAACTTGGAAGACTTGCCCGAAGGTATTGTACCCATCGATTGTAAGTGGATCTTTAAGAGAAAGATCGGTGTTGATGGATGGATCGACACTTATAAGGCAAGGTTGGTGGCAAAGGGATATCGTCAAAGGCAAGGAATTGACTATGACGAGACTTTCTCACCAGTTGCCATGATAAAGTCGATCAGAGTTCTACTCGCCATTGCTGCACATTTTGATTATGAAATCTGGTGGATGGATGTGAAGACTGCCTTCCTCAATGGTAACCTTCAGGAAGAGGTGTATATGATACAACCGGAAGGCTTTACATCCAAAGAATCTCCAGATAAAGTGTGCAAGCTTCAGAGGTCTATTTATGGACTAAAGCAGGCTTCCCGGAGCTGGAATATAAGATTTGACGAGGCTGTCAAGTCTTACGACTTCATTAAGAATGAAGATGAGCCTTGTGTGTACAAGAAGACCAGTGGGAGTGCAGTCACCTTCTTAGTTCTTTACGTAGATGACATACTACTCATTGGGAATGATGTAGCTATGATGTCATCAGTAAAGATCTGGTTGTCAAGAAACTTCTCTATGAAGGACTTGGGAGAAGCATCCTACGTATTGGGAATATGGATCTATAGAGATAGATCAAAGAGGATGCTTGGAATGACCCAATCCTTGTACATAGATATTATAGTCAAAAGCTTTGACATGGAAAATTCCAAGAGAGGTGTAAGGACTGAGGTTTCGGGTTCAGTTTTCGGGTCGGTTTCGGGCCGGATCCCCTAGTTTGGACCCTGAGGGGTCTTGAGAGTTCCTTCTGAATGACCTCTAGACTGCACGACGCCTTTCAAACGGCGTCTTGTTGGGTGGACGCCATTTATGAGAGTTGTTGTTGTGCCACATGGGCGGATTTCGGGCCGCGAGAGTACGGCCCCTGTCGTGTCGTCTGAACGACGTCCTGGATGGACGACGCCATTCAGACTGCGACCCTGCGATGTCAGTGTACGGTGCCGGTCATGTTGTCTGAACGGCGTCTGTGGTGAGCGACGCGTTTCAGAGCTTCTGTCAGTACGGCCCGTCCTGTCATCTGATTGGCGTCTGTCTCGGACGACGCGTTTTACCCTGTTTCGGATTAACCCTGCGAGCCTTCCCTTCTTTCCCTCATTCTCACCCTCTCACTCTCTCTCCTCGCTCTCTCCACCCCCTCCGACCCTCTTCTCCCCTTTCCTTTCCTCTTTTTCCTCTTCCACCACTCCACTACCTCTCTACCTCTCACCACTACCACCACCACTTCCTTCGCGGCGTTCCATTCTCCGGACGGCGGCCGACGTCCCGGCGGAGTGGCGACGTCCTCGGGGGTACCGGCGGCGGTCTGCGGTGCGGCAGTTTGGCGGCACGGAGCCAGGAGGAGCTCAAGTAACCGGTAGGGGGACAAACCTTGCATGGATTGTGGTTGTTTTATCCGTGATTCCTATTGTGAAGCATGATGCGTTTGGGGTAGAATGAGCATGTTAAGGGAGGGTTTTCTTGGTGGAATGGCCGTGTTCATGAATGTGGATTTGTGGGTTTCACATGGTAGTTTGTTTTCCCCTCTTCCCTCTTCTATTTTGGTGTGATTTTGAGGTGTTTGGGGTGAAAAGGGGGACCTTCGAGTAGAGCTGCAGAACCAGGTTTCTGGCGCTAAATGACGTCGCGCTTGGACGACGCCATTTAGAATGGCGGCAGCCCAACACGATGCCATTTAAGCAAAATCACCCCAATTGAGGTTCTGTCAGTTTGGGGTTCTGTTGTGAATGGCGTCTGAGGACAGCGACGCCTTTCGAAAAGGCGGCTTCCCAGGACGACGCGTTTTACGTAAATCAACCGTAGCCCATCCCTGCTTCTGCCGCTATCAGACGACGAGGGACGGCGACGTGTTTTAATAGGCGGCTACCTTTGGCGATGCCTTTTAGGCCATATTCTGAGGCCGAGTTTTATGAATCTGTTTAGGAGGCTTGAATGGCGTCGGCCACGGGCGACGAGATTCAAGGCAGAATCACATTAACTCTTGATATTAATGTGTGTTTCACTGTTAGATAGTTCAATAAATGCATGCTTTAAATCGTACATCGAGGCTGAGGATTTCTGTGTGGGTGGAATCATATCATATGTTGTGTGCTTATACGATTGTGGAGTTGGAACAGCTGTGGTTTACATTGTCACCTAGTGCCGAAGTGGGAGGGCCTTGGTGTCTGTGTGGCAGTGTTGCTGTACAGGTGGGGGAGTGGTACATGTTGTGTTTTCACCTATGGCTGGGGGAAACAGAACCACCTTGAGCCCGTCGGGCAGGAGTAGCCAGCGCGCTATCCGAGGGGTTACTATTTGGTCTCAGCGGGTCGGGGCTTTCCTGTTTGTTGTGGCAGCTTCTTACGCGTTTCTTGCTGTGGAGCTGGGTGTGGTGCTGTTGTTGTCTTACCCCTTTAGCCACTGGGCCTGATGTGACCTGTGATATAAAGGTTGCGAGTGGTACCCTTCGCCCTTTGGCCTGATGCAGCCCGAGAGGTTAGGGTTGTGGGTAGTCCCTATAGCTTCGGCTTGACGGGGGTTTCGCTGGTCCCCAGGGCCCTCTTGAAGCGCCGAGGCCTGGCGTTGAGGAAAATCCGGTCGGTAGGACAGTAGTCTAGACTGCTTGTGTGCACACGTAGCTGCGCAGTGGTGGTTCACTGGTCCTAGTTAGTCCTAGTTTGACTCACTGCCTCACCTTACGGTGCCCAGAACACCGTAGGGGCGGACAGGCGTGAGCGTTGGTGGTGTTGTGAGGCGACGTTTGTCTGCGGTCGACAGTGTGGTTTGATCGCTTAGCCGGATCCTTGGTTATGAGTTGTGGTATTGTGTTGGACTATTCGAATTGCTTAGAATCGTGCATGTTGCATTGTTTATGCGTATGTTTCATATCAAGTTTTGGGAGCTGTGTTTACTGCTTTATTTAATTGCCATCTTTCTGTATTATTATACTTGTGGGTGTGTGAGTGGGAGGTGGGGATCGGATGATCCCCACTGAGCCCTTTTCTAGTGTGGCTCACTCCCTGCGGTTTCAGGTGTGGACCTCGTGGCATGTGGCGGCGTGTGGTGTCTTTTGGTGTGCGGACCAGCAGCTATCTCAGTTCCGGGGTATGCCCCGATGTTGTTGTACTTTGCTTCTGCCTGTACTTATTTAAATCTTTGGACTGTAATTATTGTTGGACTTTATACGGACATTATTAATTTCCTTCCTGCGCGCTTGTATTTTCCTTGTAGTCCGTGTGATTGTTATATTTAGCCTTGTTTAACACTTACTCCTCTAGATGTGTTGTGTGAGATCCGGGTGTGAACCCGCAGTTAATGGTCCAACATCCATTTAGTAATCGGATTCCCGATTATAGGATGGCGGGTCGTTACAAGAGGTCTCATTCCGATGAGACATGGAATTAGTCTCTCAAAGGAGCAGTCTCCTACGACTCCTGATGAGAGGGTACTCATGGATAGAATACCCTATGCCTCTGCCATAGGATCTATCATGTATGCCATGCTATGTACACGGCTTGATGTTGCATTTGCTCTAAGTGTTACGAGCAGATTTCAGGCTGATCTAAGCGAAGAGCACTAGTAGGCAGTGAAATGTATCCTTAAGTACTTGAGAAGAACTAAGGATATGTTTCTTGTCTATAGAGGAGGTGACTTGAAACTGCGAGGCTTTACTGACTAGAGTTTCCAGTCAGATCCAGATGATAGCAAGTCTACATCTGGATTCGTGTTTACTTTGAACGGAGGCGCAGTGTGCTGGAAGAGTTCCAAGCAAGTAACCACTACATATTTGACGACTGAAGCTGAGCACATCACTACAGCTGAAGCTTTCAAGGAAGTAGTGTGGTTGAAGAAGTTCATCACCGACCTTGTAACGACCCGCCACCCTATAATCGGGGATCCGATTACTAAATGGGTACCGAATCATTAATTTGGAACCAAACCAGGATCTAAGTAAGTCTGGGAAATAAATAATAAACTAAGCTAAACATTCACATCGCATTGAATTGAAATGAAAGTGCAAGAATTAAAAATTATTACAATGCAACTCGATACAGCAAATAATTACATACTCCAACAGAAAGGAAATAATTAAACATACAGGCCAGAAATAAAATAACAACTACGTCGGGGCATACCCCGGAATAACCGCTGACGGTGCTCAACACACGGCCGCACTCTCCTCGCTAGGTCTGCTGGGAGTCCTCACCTGAAAACCGCAGGGGTGAGTCTCAAAGACAAGACTCAGTAGGGATCCTTCGATCCCCACTGCCCACGCGCACACCCACAAGTGTGAAATACAGCCGACGGTAAAGTAACAAGCACAGTGGTAAGTATAATTCTTAATTTTCAACGTGGAATCACATGCAGTCGAAATGTATTAAACATGCATATTTCTAAACCAGACGACTAAGGAACCTACAACCGCCGTCTCGATAGGACACGCCAACCACGCAAACAACAGTGGGGAAAACCTCGACCCGCTGAGACCAAGCAGTAACCCCTCGGATAGCACTCTAGCTACTCCGGCCCAACTGGCTCAGGTGGTTACTCCTTCCCTCAGCATGAGTGACACTCCAAATGTACCACGCCCACACCGGTACTAGCTGACCCCGGGGTTCACCAGGTGACCCTCTCTCACTAGGCGTCACCCCGCCCACGCCCCCACCGGCGCTGTGCTCCACCCACACGGCACAGGGTGATAAAGTGCTACAACTGTCACTCCAGGTCCACAGTAACACAAAACCCAACACAATACGATCCGGTCACGTGAAAAGTCCGCAATCACAAAACACATAACATAATATCATCCGGTCATGAAGAATCCATCTCCACCGAGTACACTAAGGCATGCACTAACCAACTATCTAGCAGTACGAACACATTTTACTGGCATGAATTTGTGTGGTTCTGTCTTGAATCGTGTCGCCCAAGGCCGACGCCATTCAAGCTCCATGTACTAGTTTATATAAAACACTGGCCTCAGAATCTGGCCTAAAAGGCGTCGACACCAGTGGTCGCCTTTTAAAAGGCGTCAACATCCTCAGACGCCATTCAACACAGAAATCCAGAATTTACAGAAACCATTAACCAGGGGATTTCTGCCTTAAAAGGCATCATGGTTACCCGACGCTATTATGAATCGCGTCGTCCACCCATGATGTCTTTCAGTCCAGAATTCCCGAACTGACAGAGTCTTAGTACGACGATTCCTGCCCAAAAGGCGTCATGATGGCCCGACGCCCTTCAAAAAGGCGTCGTCCATGCACGACGTCTTTCAACGCCAGGAACCAGGTCTGTCATGAGCCCGAGGGCTCCCCTTTTCAACCCCAAAAACCCCAAAATCACACAAAACAGAGGAGAAAAAGGGGCGAATCCAACCATCAGGAAACCACATTCATAGAAATCCCCAATTTATCAAGAAGAGCTCCTAAACATGCTTGTTCTACCCCCCGGAATCATAGATCTAAAACACGCTTTAGGAGGAAGAATCATGATTTGAACATAGAACACAATGGGAATCGTGACCCTACCGGTTACTTGAACTCCTCCAATCTTCAAGTCGTCCACCCGACTCGCCCCACGCCACCGCCGGTACCGCCGTGGTCGTCCTTACTCCACCGTGACGTCGGCCGCCGTCCGGAGAGTAAAACGCCGCAGTAGAAGTGGAGATGGTAGTGATGGGAGCTAGGTATGGGATGGAGTGGAGGGAAAGATGAAATGGTGGAAGGAAAAGAGGGAGGAGAAGGGGCTGCCGCCGGGATCGCCAGAAGGGAGGAGAGAAAGAGAGGAGGAAGAAAAAATGAGGGAAAGAAGGAGGGCTCGCGGAGTTAACCAGAGACTGGCTAAAACGCGTCGACATAGACGGACGCCTATCAGGTGATGAGACGGCTGCTCTGACAGGACTCTGAAACGCGTCGTTCTATACAGACTCCGTTCAGGAGACATGTCAGGGCCGTACTCTGACAATCCCAGAGTCGCAGCCTGAAAGGCGTCGTCCCATGCGGACGCCGTTCAGACAACACGACAGGGCCGTACTCTCGCGGCCCAAAGCCAACCCACGTGGCACCCACGTGGCAGAACCTAAAACGCGTCTGCAACGGTGGACGCCGTTCAAACCGCGTCGAGCCCGCTCAACGTGAAACATCATAGAGTCTCTGCCCCACTGGAGCCTGAACTAAAGGGTCCGACTCCGAAAACCAGATCCGAAAGCCTCAGTCCTTACAGACCTTGACATAGTTCCCTGTATCCTTGATCATGTTCCGCTATTGTGTGACAACAATGGGACTATTGCACAAGTGAAAGAGTTGTGGTCTCATCAGAAATCAAAAGATATTCTGAGGCGCTTTCATCTTATCTAGAGGAGATGTAGTAGTTGAAAGAGTTCCATCCGTCGACAATGTAGCAGATCTACTAACAAAGCCGTTGGCTCAAATTGTGTTTGAGCGTCACCTAAAGTCTATAGGCTTATTGTATAAAGGTGAATGGGTTTAGTCCAAGTGGAATATTGTTAGTTTTAGGTGGCCTACAAGTCAATCTGACTATGTTAATCTCGTTCATTTATTAATATAATGGCATATTATTCATTATGTGTAAATCGCATTAATTATCGTTTCATAATGAAGTCCGTGAATATGTGCTATAGTAATCAGATTATGATGAGATCATACTAATGAGACTGATCACTTACACACACATATTCTTAATCGTTCCTAGTCGGAGGATATCTGAGAAGGACATCGGATATCCGGTTAGACTAGTACAGATAACTCCTGCTCATGTGATGAGGGTGACTGATCTCATAAGTCACTTGTGTGAAGACACTAATGCAAATCTATAGGTGCTCATTGGAGAATGAGTTCACTGAACTGATCCGACTGAATCGCTGGATGGTATTGTACCTTAATGTCAACTAGCTTGATTCTATTGTCGCAGTTGCGTGCATGGTCCTCGGACCTGAGACACCAAGGATGTAACGACCCGCCATCCTATGACCGGAGACCCGGTCACTAAATGGATGTCGGCCCATTAACTGCGGGTTCACATCCGGATCTCACACAACACATCTGCAGGAGTAAGTGCTAAACAAGGCTAAATATAACAATCACACGGACTACAAAGGTAAGCAAGTGCGCAGGAAGGAAAATAACAATGTCCGTATACAGTCCAACAATAATTACATGTCCAACAAATTAAACAAGTACAGGCAGAAGGAAAGTACAACAACATCGGGGCATACCCCGGAACTAAGACAACTGCTGGTCCGCACACCAAGAAGACACCACGCTTCCGCTGCGCCACGAGCTCCACACCTGAAACCGCAGGGAGTGAGCCACACCAGAATTGGGCTCAGTAGGGATCATCCGATCCCCTGCCTCCCACTCACACACCCACAAGTGTAACAACAGGAATATATGGCAATTAAGTAAAGCAGTAAACATAGCACCCAACTCTGATATGAAACATACGATAAGCAGTGTAGCAACGAACCATTCTAAGCAACCCGAAGAACCCAACACAGAGTCACGTCTCAGAGCCAAAGTCCACGAAGCGACTGAACCACACTGTCGACCGCAGTCAAACGTCGCCTCCCAACACTACCACCACTGCTCACGCCTGTCCACCCCTACAGTGTTCCGAGGCACTGTAGGGTGAGGCAGTGAGTCAAACTAGGACTAGCTGGAACCAGTGTACCGCCACTGCCAGCTACGTATGCACACAAGCAGTCTAGACTACTGTCCTACCGTCCGGATTGCCTCCACGCTAGGCCTCAGCACTTCAGGAGGGCCCTGGGGACCGGCGAACCCCCGTCAAGCCGAAGCTACAGGAACTACCCACAACCCTAACCTCCCGGGCTGCGTCAGGCCAAAGGGCTAAGGGTACCACTCGTAACCTTGATCAAAAGGTCACATCAGGCCCAGTGGCTACAGGGGTAAAACAACTCCAACAGTATCACGACCAGCTCCACAGCAAGAAACGCGCCGGAAGCTGCCACGACAAACAGGGAAACCCCGACCCGCTGAGGTCAAGCAACAACCCCTCGGATAGCGCACCAGCTACTCTGGCCCGACGGGCTCAAGGTGGTTCTGCTTCCCTCAGCCTAAGGTAAAACACAACATATACCCCTTCTCCCACCGGTACAGCACAATGCCTCACGGATACTATGGCCCTTCTCCCATCGGCCCATGGTGACAATCGGAAATCCCAGTCAGTCCGAATCCCTAATCGCATAAGCACACACACACACACAGATGATGTAATTCCATTCACGCAGAAGTCCTCAGTCTTAGTATACAACTCAAAGCATGCATCTGAACCATCCCGCTGTGAAACATGTATTAAATAACCAGAGTTAAGCAGTTCTGTCTTGAATCGCGTCGACCGAGGTCGACGCCATTCAAGCTCCTCAAACAGGTTCATTAAAGCCAGATTATTCCGTGAAAACGCGTCGTCATAGGGAGTCGCCTATTTAAAACGCGTCCAGGTCCACAGACGCCATTCACAATGAAATTCCAGATTAACAGAGCCTCACTCGGGGTAATTTCCTGCCTAAATGGCGTCATGATGGCCCGACGTCCTTCCGAAAGGCATCGTCCATCCATGACGTCATTTAGCGTCAGAACCCCTACTCGCCAAGCCTCGAATCAGGAAGGTTTCTGCCCTAAAAGGCGTCGTACTGCCCTGACGCCCTTCTAAAAGGCGTCGACCAGGCACGACGCCGTTTAGCGCCAGAAACCTGGTTCCCTGGTTCGAACCGAGGGTTTCTCCCTTAACCCCAAACACCCCGAAAAGCCTCAAAACAAGAACGGGAGGAAGAGGAATTCAACTACCACAAGCATGCTACGAATCCACGATCACAAGCACAACCATTCCCACAAGGAAACCCATTAAACATGCTCAATCTAGCCCAAACACGTCATGTCACGCCAAGGAAAACACGAGCAACACATGCAAGGTTCGTCCCCCTACCGGTTCTTGAACTCCTCCAAGCTCCTCGCCGCCGACCCGCCGCACCGCAGACCGCCGCCGGTACCCTCGAGGACGCCGCCACTCCGCCGGGACGTCGGCCGCCGTCCGGAGAAGGGAACACCGCGAAGGAGGTGGTGGAGGTAGAGGTGAGAGGTAAGGAGGCTATGGAGTGGTTGGAAGAGGAAGAAGAGGAAGGGAAGGGGAAGAAGAGCGTCGGAGAGGGCGGAGAGGGCGAGGAGAGAGAGAGTGAAGGCGAGAATGAGGGAAAGAAGGGGAGTCTTGCGGGGTTAATCTAAATCCAGCTAAAACGCGTCGATCGAGGCAGACGCCTATCAGTCCGACAGGACGGCCGTACTGACAGCGGTCTGAAACGCGTCACTCTCCACGGACGTTGTTCAGACGACAGGACAGGCCGTACTGACAACGCTCTGGCGCCGTACCCTGACATCGCAGAGGTCACAGTCTGAATCGCATCGACCAACATGGACGCCGTTCAGTCGATGTGACCGAGGCCGTACTCTCGCGGCCCGAAACCCGCCCACGTGGCGCACACGTGGCACAACTACAAACGGACCTAAATGGCGTCCACACAACCTGACGCCTTTTGAAAGGCGTCGAGCAGCGCTGACGCCATTCAGACAGAAATCTCAAGACCCTCCTCAGGGTCCAAACCAGGGGATCCGGTCCGAACCCGACCCGAATACTGAACCCGAAACCTCAGTCCTTACAAAGGACACCTTGTCGGTGGACTTCTGTGCTTTGACCTTGGTTTACGAATCATTCGCTCTTGGTACTTAGAGAGAGAATGCTCTAGGAAGGATGCGCGGAAGTCTCTGGCCAGAGCGGACGATAATATCGGGAAAGGAGTTTTCCAATATTTATCAGCGACATCCAATCCAAGTGAGTCGATCGGTTATGGTTTGACAGCACGCCATACCCTGAGTTGACTCGAGAGCTTTGTACGAATGAAGGATTATATCCACGCGGTAACTATCGGCGGAAAGGTTCCAAGAGTGGGTTGCTTAACCCCGATACCTTTCGGGTTCACGCAGTGTTGCTTGGCACCCAACATGATCGGACGCCCGGTCGAATTCGATGTGCCACATCAATTCGATTGATTAATTAATTAATAAAGGGTTATTAATTGATTAATAAAACCAGTGAAGAGTCACTGGGCTTGTTGGGCCATTAACTGGACTGGTAATTGGGTTTAGAGGGTCACACGCAAATGATTCTCAAGGCAATGGATAAATAAGTGGGTTTTATACAAACCGGGGGTTTTTTATGAAAAACCGCGCGGTTAGTATAAAACATAGCGAACGGGCTGAGTACGCCAAGCTGCTGCTAACCCTAGCCGCCCCTCCTCTGTTTCTCTCTCTCTCTGGTGTCCCAGACAGATCAAGATCTGCTCCGCCACTTCTCCGACTCCCGTTTGACGGGAAATCGTCTGCGCATTGCGGCGACCGGCGGAGGTTTCGTGGGCTGCGAAGAACGAGGAAAGTGAGGATATCCGTCGCGAGGAGGATCGTGTAGACTTCTCTAGAGGCCGAGCACTTGCGCGGCTTGCGGTGTCGGACCGACGGAATCGAACAGTTGCGGATTCGAATCCGCACACGGTGAGAATCGATTATCAAATAATCTGGTTTTTCCAATTTTCGAAACGGGAACGGATGTCCGTTTTTGTTTTATTTTCCGTTGCGTGTGAGATCCGGAGAAACCCGAGAACCCAACATTTTCCATGCCAAACCTTTTGACTATGGTGTCTATGTACGTGGATTGGGATAAGCCAACCATCCTTTTGGATCTATCTCTACAGATCCTTATTCCCAGAATATAAGATGCTTCTCCCAAATCCTTCATGCAGAAGTTTTTGGATAAGTAAATCTTTGCTGATGACAACATTCATATATCATTCCCAATGAGTAGAATGTCATCAACGTAAAGTACTAAAAAGGTAACCGCGCTCCCACTGGTCTTTTTGTATACATAAGATTTATCTACATTCTTAATGAAGTCATAAGATTTGATTGCTTCATCAAATCTTAAGTTTAAGTTTGGGATGCCTACTTTAATCCATAAATGGATCTATGCAGTCTGCATACCTTTTGAATACTCTTTGGAAGTGAATCCTTCAGGTTGTATCATATACACCTCTTCTTAAAGGTTCCCGTTAAAGAACGTTGTTTTCACATCCATTTGTCATATTTCATAATCATAGAATGCAGCAATGGAAAGAAGTATTCTAATTGACTTAGCCATAGCAACTGAGGAAAAAGTTTCGTCATAGTCAATGCCTTGTCTTTGACGATACCCTTTCGCAACCAGCCTTGCCTTGTATGTGTCAATTTGTCCATCTGCCCCGATCTTTCTTTTAAAGATCCATTTACTGCCAATAGGTACTATACCTTCTAACAGATTAACAAAGTTCCAAACTTGGTTGGCATACATGGACTGAATTTCTGAATTCATTGCCTCTTGCCATTTCTCTGATTCTTGACTATTCATGGCTTCTTAGTAGGTTTGAGGATCATCATCATCATTTAAGTGCACTATTGGTTTGCCGTCATTAATATGTCCAACATATCTTTCAGGCTGCTTAGGCACTCTACCAGATCTACGAACCTTTTGTGTATTGTCTTGAACAAGTTCTTGAGTCAATGGCTCATTAGATGAGCCAGCATTGATTTGTGAGTCTGGAATTTCTTCTAGTTCTATCTTGCTCCCATTGTCTTCTTTTGAAAGATACTCTTTCTCTAAGAAAATAGCTCTTTTTGCGACAAATATCCTTTGATCGCTAGGCTGATAGAAATAATATCCAAAAGTCTCTTTTAGATATCCCACAAACCTACACTTTTCTGTCATGGAATCTAGTTTATTTGGATCATGTCTTTTGACATGTGCAGGACAACCCCAGACTCTAACATGTTTAAAGTCTGGTTTCTTCCCTTTCCATATCTCATATGGAGTGGAAGATACTGACTTACTGGGAACTTTGTTCAACAGATATGCAACAGTCATTAACGCATATCCCTTAAAGAAATTGGAACTTTAGTATAGCTCATCATTGATCGTACCAAATCTAATAGAGTACGATTTCTCCTTTCCGATACACCATTCAACTATGGTGTACAGGGAGGAGTCCACTGAGACAGAATACCATTATTCTTAAGATATTATATGAATTCTATACTTAAGTATTCACCCCCTCGATCTGATCGAAGAGTCTTGATACTCTTTCCAGTTTGGTTCTCCACTTCATTTTTAAATTCTTTAAATTTCTCAAAAGCTTCTGACTTATATTTCATTAAATATATGTAGCCATATCTTGAGAAATCATCTGTAAATGAAATGAAGGATAAGTAACCACCCATAGTATGAGTGGACATTAGACCACATATGTAATGACCCGCCACCCTATAATCGGGGATCTGATTACTAAATGGGTACCGAAACATTAATTTGGAGCCAAACTAGGATCTAGATAAGTCTGGGAAATAAATAATAAACTAAGCTAAACATTCACATCGCATTGAATTGAAAAGGAAGTACAAGAATTAAAAATTATTACAATGCGACTCGACTTAGCAAATAATTACATACTCCAACTGAAAAGAAATAATTAAGCGTACAGGCCAGAAAATAAAATAACAACTACATCGGGGCATACCCCGGAACAACGGCTGCTGGCACGCAACCCAAGGCATCATTCTCCTCGCTACGCCTGCCTGGAACCCTCACCTAAAAATCGTAAGGGTGAGTCTCATCGAAAAGACTCAGTAGGGATCCTTCGATCCCTACCGCCCACTTACGCACCTACAAGTATAACAACACAAATATAGACAATTTAAGCAATTAAAGCAGTAAATACATTTTCCAATTTCGTTATGAAATGCATGTATTCAAACGGTAACATGCACAATTCTAAAAACCACTCCGTCACAAGTCCACAACCCGCATCTCGGCGAAACACACAAGTCGCATGGCCGAACATGGAAAACACCGACCCGCTGAGACCAAACAATAATCCCTCGGATAGCGCGTTGGCTACTCCGGCCCGACAGGCTCCAGGTGGTTTATGCTTCCCCTAGCACGAGTGACACTCCAAATGTACCACTCCCACACCGGTACTAGCTATACCCTGGGGTACACTAGGTGACCCTCTCTCTAGGCGTCACCCCGCCAATCCCACACCGGCGCCGTGTCACTCCCACATCGACACAAGGTGCCTAAGCGCTAACAACTGTCACTCTAGGCCCACGATTGCACAAAACACAACACGGTGCAATCCAATCATATAGAATCTAATGTCATCGAGTACATTTCTACACATTCAATTAACTAAACTATCTACCAGTGTAAACATGTGTTAATTGCATGGATTAATGGAATTCTAGCGTGAATCGCGTCATCCAAGGCCAACGTCATTCAAGACCCCTAAACTGGTTCAATGGAAAAACTGGCCTAAAAGGCGTCGTTTACGGACACAGTTAAAATGGCGTTGCTATCTCTGGACGCCATTTAGTTCTAGAGACAGAGTCTATTATCTGGGTTAAATCACGTCGTGGGTGGAAGCCACCTTTCTAAAAGGCGTCGCTATCCTCCGACGCCATTCAACCTTCACAGACTGGTTCTCCCTCCGCCTTCCCCCAATCCATGGGGTGGAATTTCCTCCCCCAAATCGTGTAAAAATATGAACAAAGTGGAGAAGGAGGAGAAGAACCTAGATACCCATTAAAACACCCAATTTCTCATTACATGCATTTAATATTTTCACCCCAAGAAAACCCCTAAACATGCTCCAAAGCGGAAAAAACATGATTTTTAAGCGAAGTACAACAGGGATCGTCACCCTACCGGTTACTCGAACTCCTCCTAGCTCCAAGCCGCCAACCCGCTTCGCCACACGCCGCCGCCGGTACCGCCGTGGACGTCGTTACTTCACCGGGACGTCAGCCGCCGTCCGGAGAGAAAAACGTCGCGGAGGAGATGGTGGTGGTAGTGGTCGGAGTTAGGAGGTTAATGGAGTGGAGGGAGAGATGGAAGGAGGGGGGAAAGGGGTCGCCAGCTCGCCGGAGGGAAGAGAGGAGAGAGAAGTTGAAGGAGAGAATGAGGGAAAGGAGGGAGGGTTCGGGGGGTCAACCAGAAGCTGGGTAAAACGCGTCGTGCAAGCCCGACGTCATTCAGACGACAAGACCGGGCCGTACACTGACAACCCAGAGTCGTACTCTAAATGGCGTCGTCCATCCAAGACGCCATTCAGACGATATGACCGGGGAAGTACTCTCACGCCCCAAGGCTAGCCCACGTGGCGCCCACATGGCACAGCCTAAAACGCGTCCACATTTCTGGACGTCGTTTAAACCGCGTCCAGCAAGCTCGACGCGAAACAGGAACTAAGTCCCAGCCCCACCAGGGCCCAAACTATGGGATCCGACCCCGAAGACTGACCCGATAACCGGATCCGAAACTTCAATCCGTACAACATACATCACTATGTATTAGTTCCAATAATTCCTAGCTCTTTCTCCATGTCCAGAAAATGGAACTTTGGTCATTTTTCCCATGAGACAAGCTTCACATGTTGCAAATGATTCATAATCAAATGGATCAAGTGGACTCTTGCTAGAGAACTTGAGGCGGTGGGTTCGTGTTACGCGGGTTGAAGGAGAAGGAGAGCTCCGTTGCCGCGAGGATTCGTATGGATCGTCTCCAGAGGCCGGACGTTTGTGTGGCTTAAAGCTTCGTAGAGTTCGGCATCGATTTTCACAGGATAACATATTTTGTGTAAGGTGATAAATCTCGTGTGATTTATTTTAGATCGTTATTGTTGCATCAATCGGAGCCCGAACCGGTTTGGGAAATCGATTTAATTTTGTTCTTCCGCTGTTACGATTTTTCGGGCTTGCAACCGAACCCAACGTACATGATATAACCTGAAGGTTTCACATCCAAAGAGTTTTCCGATAGATTGTGCAAGCTTCAGAGGTCCATTTATGGACTAAAGCAGGCTTCCCGGAGCTAGAACATAAGATTTGAAGAAGCTGTCAAATCTGATGACTTCATTAAGAATGAAGATGAGCCTTGTGTGTAGAAGAAGACCAGTGGAAGTACAATCACCTTCTTAATTCTTTACGTAGATGACATTCTACTCATTGGGAATGATATAGCTATGATGTCATCAGTAAAGATCTGGCTGTCAAAAAATTTCTCTATGAAGGATTTAAGAGAAGCATCCTATGCATTGGGAATATGGATCTATAGAAATAGATCAAAGAGGATGCTTAGAATGACCCAATCCATGTACATAGATACTATTTTCAATATGTTTGGCATGAAAAATTTCAAGAGAGGTCTCATACCGATAAGACACGGAATTTATCTCTCAAAGGAGCAATATCCTAAGACTCCTAATGAGAAGGCATTTATGGATAGAATATCCTATGCCTCTGCCATGGGATCTATCATGTATGCCATTCTATGTACATGGCTTGATGTGGCATATGCTCTAAGTGTTACGAGTAGATTTTAGGCTAATCAAAGCGAAGAACACTGGAAGGTAGTGAAATGTATCCTTAAGTACTTGAAAAAAACTAAAGATATGTTTCTTGTCTATGGAGGGGGTGACTTAAAACTATAAAGCTTTACTGATTCGAGTCTCCAATTAGATCCAGATGATAGCAAGTTTACATCTGAAATTGTGTTTACTTTAAACATGGGCGCAGTGTGTTGGAAGAGTTCCAAGTAAGAAACCACTGTAGATTCAACGACTGAAGATGAGCACATCGCTGTAGTTGAAGCCTTCATGGAAGTAGTGTGGTTGAAGAAATTCATCACCGACCTCGACGTAGTTCCCAGCATCTCTGATCTTGTTTTGCTGTTGTGCGACAACAATGGAGCCATTGCACAAGCGAAAGAGCCGCTGTCTCATCAGAAATCGAAACATATTTTGAGGCACTTTCATCTATCTTATCAGAGAGATCATTTCCAGAGGAGATGTAGTAGTGGAAAGAGTTTCATCTTTCAACAATGTAGAAGATCCACTAAGAAAGTCATTGCCTCAAAATGTGTTTGAGCGTCACCTAGAGTCTATAGGTTTAGTACATAAAGGTGATTGGCTTTAGTCCAAGTGGGAGACTGTTAGTCTTATGTGGCCTACAAGCCAATCTGACTATATAAATCTCGTTCATTTATTAATAAAATGACATTATATTCATTATGTATAACTCGTATTATTATTGTCTCATAATGAAGTCCGTGAATATATGTGATAGTGATCAGATTATAATGAGATCATACTAATGAGACTGATTACTTAAACATACATAATCTTAATAGTACCTAGTCGGTGGATATCCGAGAAGGACATCGGATATCCGATTAGACTAGTACAGATTACTCATGTTCATATGATGAGGGTGACTGATCTCATAGTCACTTGTGTGGAGACACTAAGGCGAATCTGTAGGTACTCATTAGAGAATGAGTTCACTGAACTGATCCGACTGAATCGCTGGATGGTATTGTACCTTATTGTCAACCAGCTAGATTATATTGTTGTAGTTGTGTGGATGGTCCTCGAACCGGAGACACCAAGGACACCTTGTCAGTGGACTTTTGTGCTTTGACCTTGGTTTATGAATCTCTATTCACGGGATTCTAAACAGTCAAGGATCGGGTACAGTGGAATACTGTCGAAGGGAATTGAGTGTCAATAAGGAATCATTCGCTCTCGGTACTTAGAGAGAGAATGCTCTACAAAGGATGCGCGGAAGTCCCTTGCCAGGGCAGACGATAATATCGGGAAAGGAGTTTTCCGATATTATACGGCAGCATCCGATCTAAGTGAGTCGACCGGTTAGGGTTTGACAATATACCATACCCTGAGTTGACTCGAGAGCATTGTACGAATGAAGGATTATATCCACGCGGTAACTATCGACGAAATGGTTCCAAGAGTGGGTTGCTTAACCCCGATACCTTCCAAGTTCACACGGTGTTGCTTGGCACCCAACATGATCGTAGGCCCGACTGAATTTAATGTGTGACATTGATTCGACTGATTAATTGATTAATATGAGTTATTAATTAATTAATTAAGTCAGTGAGGAGTCACTAGGCTTATTGGGCTATTAGACGGACTGGTTATTGGACCTAGAGGGTCACACGCAAATGATTCTCAAGGCGATGAATTATAAAGTGGGTTTTATATTTAACTGGGGGTTTTTATGAAAAAACGAGCGATTAATATAAAATGTAGCGAACGGGCTGAGCAGGCCATGATGTTGCTCAACCTTGGCCGCCCCCTCCTCTCTCCCTCTCTCTCTGGCGCCCCAGGCCGGCCCTGCTCTCCGGGTTTGCTCCACCGCTTCTCTGACTCCCGTCTGACGGGAAATCGACCGCGCGTCACAGCGGTCGTTGCTGCGAACGGCGAAAGGTTCATAGGCTGCGACGAGTGAGGAACGTAAGGATATCCACCGCGAGGAGGATCACGTGGACTTCGCTAGAGGCCCAGCATCTGCGCGGCTGACGGTGTCACACCGATGGAACCAATTGATCGGATTTTTAGTTTTATCAAAACGGGAAAAACGGATCGCTAGTTTTATTATAATTTCCACTTGAGCAATCCAGAGTAACACGAGAACCCAGCACGGGTATACTACGCCGCCCAGCTCCAACAGCTACGCCCTCTTGATGTGAGTGTGCTTTTATGCTTCTTTCATTTCATTATTATCTTTACTTAACTTTGTGAATGCGTGAATGACATGTGTAAATGCATGTGCAAGATGCACAAGACGCTACGATCATTACCCTCTGGGCTTGACTCCAGGACGTGGAGGCCCAGCTCGATCAAGTCCAGAAGGAGCTAAATGATCTGGTATGTATGCATGAAATTATTTAAATACATGAATGAATGTTTATTACTCGTTTTGACACTTAGCCACTGACGGTGTTTCTCCTGATACAGCGTGCCACCTACACCCAGGCTGCCCACCCCCCCACCTAAGCAACTGGAGCGTCATCCTTCGGTGCCTCCCACGATGCTGCCCTCGCCGACCTCCAGGAGCAGCTGGCTCGTGCTATCCACTGGGCCTCTGTTGCGGAAGACGATTGCACTTTCCAGGTAAGTCTCTGTCTTCTTGACTTTCCATTCTTGTATTTTTCTTGAACTACTTGTACTAACAATGTTTTTTGTTGTAGGTTGTCAAGCTTCAGGAAGCCCTTCAAAAGGCTAAGGCGAAGCTCGAGCAGACTCGAATTACAGCGGCCCAGGCATAGGCTAATGCTGCTCGGGTCAGGGCCTTAGAGAAGCATTTGGCACGCCTCTCCGCCGGGGATCTTCCTCGAGAGCTTTTACACCTCCAGTCACGTCTGGAGGTCATCACAGAGGAGAGGGAGCGCGAGCGGCAAGAGCGGCAACGGATAGACACCGAGGTGTCCTCTCTTCGAGTCCAGTTTGGAGTTACCGAGCATAAGAGGTGTAGCATAGAAGAACGTTATTGGCACGCTCGTCAGCGGGCTTAGGAGAGGGGACATGGGACTGCCTTTACCGCCAGCGTCACCATATCTTCGGGCCAGGCAGGACCGAGCGCGATGGAGCCATGGCCACCACATACCAGGGCTCCAAAATGACCGGATAAAGCCCAGAGTCAGTATGATGAGGGTGCCAGGGAGAGCCAGCCTTGAGGGCTGTTTGCTGATGTTGCTATCTGATGTACTTTTGAATCCTGATAATGGACTTTTATCTTTTTCACACGTGTACAAAACCTTTTGATATGAATGAAAACTCTTCTGTACTTTGACTGTCTCTTTCTCTTTTCTAACTTTTGTATATTTGTACCGTGCACATATCTTGAACAAACAAGTCAAATGTCTATTCTGGCTTAGCCCTTCGCTTGGTTAAGTAACCAGCTACTTGATCCTATTCTTGGTAGAAGGGTCAAGGAGCAAAGCCTTTATTTAATGAAGGTGAATAAATAATATAAAATGATAATTTAAAGACAATATGCAACGTACAAGCACACGGATGCTAACTGGAAATAAAGATGCAGCACACATGATGTAACAAGCAAATGCTAATTGAAATTCTTTTTTGTGTTTTGACATATCCATTTTTTGTACTTTTGAAATATCAATCTTTTTTTATGGTTGTTAAATATCCATCTTTTTTTGTGATTTGAAATATCCATTTTTTTTTGTGATTTTTAAATATCCATTTTTTTTTGTTTTGAAGTATTCATTCTTTTTTTTGGCGGGGTTTTGAAATATCCATTTTTTTTTAAGTTTTGAAATATTCATTTTACCTAAAGACCAACATGGTACATGGATTAAAAGAGCTTACTTATTCATTATCTTAATTCCCTAATTATTCTTTAATAACCTAATCTAGGTTCATCATGCTTGTATCGTGCTTATGTTCATGATCCCATTTGATGGTCTGACCCTTAGTCAGCTTAGGCTATTCCCTTAGGGAGAAGGGAATAAATGGTCTAGAAAGCTCACAAGAGGGTTCCGGAGATCCAGGAAGATGTCCATCCTTTACCCTATTGTCTATTAGGGTTCGGTCATTTTTACTCTATGGAGTATTTTTAACCTTGCGCTCCCTTTTCATTTGGATATTTGGCTTTTTGATTTGACATTTGTGGCCTTTTGAATTATTCAGCTTTTGCCTTTTGATTTTTTTTTTTTTGGGCGGATCTTTTATTTTTCCTCTTTTTTTTAATGACAACCTCCTACTAAGACAGCGGGTATTTTCAGTAGTTTATAGTAAGCCTTGTTCCTACATCGTGAGCTGATAATAAAAAGGGAACGAAAATAAGAACATGTTATACTTTACATTCTTAGTCAAGCTGTCAGCGTTCCTTGGACTTCACATCTCTTGTTACTCGAGAACAAAGCGTGGATGTGTGTGTATAATGCGTCTAAGTTAGACTATCAAAGACTAACAAGGGAATTTAGGATTTCAAATTTTCTAACTCCACTGATCTTTGCACCATGCTAGTCGACATAATTTAATCTAAGAGTAGTATTTCTTAAGATATAAACCATTCTAAGAATAAGTTAAATCTTGGGTTCTGCGTTAACTAGCCTATAGGCATTACCAAGAAAAGCATCTTTTACAACATAAGGTCCTTCCCAGTTGGGTTGGAGTTTAGAATGTGGACCACCAGATTTTACAAAAATCCTTTTTACTACCATTTCACCGACCTTGAACTTCCGTTCAATAACCTTCTTTTGATAAAAACGTACAAGTCTATTTTAATATACTCGTGCATGATTAGCAGCTGACCATCTTTGCTCATCTAAGAATTCCAATTGAGCGAGGAGTGCAGAATGTTGTTCATCAATGAAAAAGTCCTTGTTCAATTATACTCTTAATGATGGGATAGAGACTTCATACGGAATTATCGCCTCCATTCCGAACGCTAATGAGCATGGGGTTTGCCCCGTGGGAGTGCGGATTGAAGTTCAATAGGCCCATAGAGCCTCAACAAGCTTTTCTGGATAGTCTGTATATTTGTTAGACCTACATGTCTTCTTTATTATTTTGATCAAGGTTTTATTAGTTGCCTCTGCTTGGCCATTACCTTATGGATAATATGTAGACGAATGATGCAATGCAGTTTTATACTTGTTGCAGAGGTCCTTCAGTTCTTGTGATATGAACTGTGGTCCATTGTCGGTGACGATGGTGCTTGGAATGCCAAATCTAGTGATGATATTCCTCATGATGAACTTCTAGAATGTAGATGCTTTGATCTCCGTGTAAGCTTCGGCTTCTACCCATTTGGTGAAGTACTCCGTTGCTTGATTGAGGAGTTGGGATCACCAAGAGGACCAATGATGTCAAATGCCCACATGGAGAAAGGCCATGGGGAGGACAAAGGATGAAGTGAAGATGCCAGGGAATGGATCTTGTCGGTATGAAGTTGATACTTAGCACACTTACGGACATAGCCTACACAATCTTCTTTCATAGTTGACCAGTAATATCCTTATCTAAGGATTTTCTTTAATAATATTTGTCTATTGACATGGCTACCACAAACTCCAGTATAAGCTCCTTCCATGATCTTTTAAAGCTCATCTTCATCTAAGCATCTTAGAAGAACACCATCAAATCCACGTTTATACAACTCTCCTCCAACTAGGGCGCATCTCTAAACAATTCTCCTGATAGCCTTTTTCTCCTTAGTAGTGGCTTCTTCAAGGTAAGACTGATCTTCACAATATTTAGGAATTTCGTATTACCATAGTTTCTCTTCATCTTTCATCTCTTCTTGCAATTCTAGTAATATGATCTCTCTCTTCTCCACAATATCTCCATCTCTAACCTTCTTCAGCAACTTCTCCCTAATCCTAAGAAATGAAGGGTCCTCTACAGCAGGAGAGAGACGCCGATGGACAATTATTGATTTTGAATGTTTGCTAATTAAGAAATTCAGGGATGATGCAAGAGAAGCTAGAGCGTCAACCAAGATGTTCTGATTCTGAGAAACATGGATAAAGATCAATTTAGTGAAGAGCTTGGCATTAGTTGAAGTGAGTTCCTGTAACGACCCGCCATCCTATGACCGGAGACCCGGTCACTAAATGGATGTCGGCCCATTAACTGCGGGTTCACACCCGGATCTCACACAACACGTCTGGAGGAGTAAGTGCTAAACAAGGCTAAATATAACAAACACACGGACTACAAGGGAAGCAAGTGCGCAAGAAGGAAAATAACAATGTCCGTATACAGTCCAACAATAATTACATGTCCAACAATTAAATAAGTACAGGCAGAAGGAAGTACAACAACATCGGGGCATACCCCGGAACAGAGACAGCTGCTGGTCCGCACACCAAGAAGGCACCACACGCCTCCACACGCTGCGAGGTCCACACCTGAAACCGCAGGGAGTGAGCCACACCAGAAATGGGCTCAGTAGGGATCATCCGATCCCCTGCCTCCCACTCACACACCCACAAGTGTAACAACAGGAATATATGGCAATTAAGTAAAGCAGTAAACATAGCACCCCAGTCAGATGTGAAACGTACGATAAGCAGTGTAACAAGAACCATTCTAAGCAACCCGAAGAACCCAACACAGAGTAACGTCCCACAGCCAAAGTCTACGAAGCGACTGAACCACACTGTCGACCGAAGTCAAACGTCGCCTCCCAACACTACCACCACAGCTCACGCCTGTCCACCCCTACAGTGTTCCGGAACACTGTAGGGTGAGGCAGTGAGTCAAACTAGGACTAGCTGGAACCAGTGTACCGCCACTGCCAGCTACGTGTGCACACAAGCAGTCTAGACTACTGTCCTACCGTCCGGATTGCCTCCACGCTAGGCCTCAGCGCTTCAGGAGGGCCCTGGGGACCGGCGAACCCCCGTCAAGCCGAAGCTACAGGAACTACCTACAAACCCAACTCTCCCGGGCTGCGTCAGGCCAAAGGGCTAAGGGTACCACTCGTAACCTTGATCAAAGGTCACATCAGGCCCAGTGGCTAAAGGGTAAACCAACTCCCACCAGTACCACAACCAGCTCCACAGCAAGAAAACGCGCCGGAAGCTGTCACAACAAACAGGGAAACCCCGACCCGCTGAGGACAAACAGCGACCCCTCGGATAGCACACCGGCTACTCCGGCCCGTCGGGCTCAAGGCGATCCTGCTTCCCTCAGCCAAAGGTAAAACACACATGTGCCCCTTCTCACCGGTACAACTCACAGACACCATGACCCTGTCCCCATCGGTCCATGGTGACAAACGTAAACCACAGTCATTCCGATCCACATTCGCATAACACAACCACACATATAACATGATTCCATTCGCACGGTAAACCTCAGTCTCAGTATATAGCTAAAGCACACACACACACACACACACACACACACACAGGTGATGCAATTCCACTCACGCAGAAGTCCTCCGTCTCAGTATACAACCCAAAGCATGCATTTGAACCATCCCACCGTGAAACACGCATGAGATAACAGAATTTAAGCATTTCTGTCTTGAATCGCGTTGATCGAGGTCGACGCCATTCAAGACCCTCAGACAGGTTTATTAAAAGCCAGATTATCCCTTAAAACGCGTCCACCAGTAAAGCCGCCATTTAAAACGCGTCAGGGTCGCCAGACGCCATTCAACCCAGAAATCCAGATTGCAGAACCCTTAAACGGGGGGATTTCCTGCCTAAATGGCGTCATGATGGCCCGACGTCCTTCTGAAAGGCGTCGTCCATCCATGACGTCATTTAGCGCAGAACCCCTAACTCAGGAAACCTCGAACAGGGAGGTTTCTGCCCTAAAACGCGTCGTACTGACCAGACGTCTTTCGGAAAGGCGTCGACCAGGCACGATGCCATTTAGCGCCAGAAACCAGGTTTCCTGGTTCAACCCGAGGGTCTCACCCTTGAACCCCAAGCACCCCGAAAAGCCCCAAAACCAAAAAGGGGGAAGATGAGAACGTCAAGCACCACGATCATGCTATGAAACCACGTCCACAAACACCGCCATTCCCACAAGGAATCCCCCCTAAACATGCTCAATCTAACCCCAAACACGCCACATCACGCCAAGAAGCAAACGAGCACACATGCAAGGTTTCGTCCCCCTACCGGTTCTTGAACTCCGCCAAGCTCCGTGCCGCCGTCCCGCCGCACCGCACACCGCCGCCGGTACCCTCGAGGACGCCGCCACTCCGCCGGGACGTCGGCCGCCGTCCGGAGAGTGCAACACCGCGAAGGAAGTGGTGGAGGTAGAGGTGAGAGGTAAGGTGGTGTTGGAGTGGTGGAAGAGGAAGGGAAAGGGAAGAAGAGCGTCGGAGAGGGCGGAGAGAGCGAAGGGAGAGAGAGTGAAGGCGAGAATGAGGGAAAGAAGGGAAGGCTCGCGGGGTCAACCAGAATCCCGCTAAAACGCGTCGATCGAGGCAGACGCCTATCAGTCTGACAGGACGGCCGTACTGACAGCGGTCTGAAACGCGTCGCCCACCGTGGACGCCATTCAGACGACAGGACAGGCCGTACTGACAACGCTCTGGCGCCGCACCCTGACACCGCAGAGGTCACAGTCTGAATCGCGTCGACCAAGCACGACGCCGTTCAGATGATGTGACCGGTGCCGTACCCTCGCGGCCCGAAACCCGCCCACGTGGCGCACACGTGGCACCACAACCTGCAAACCTAAATGGCGTCCACACAACTTGACGCCTTTTGAAAGGCGTCGAGCAGTGTTGACGCCATTCAGCCAGGAATCTCAAGACCCCTCACAGGGTCCAAACCAAGGGATCCGACCCGAACCCGACCCGAAAACAGAACCCGAAATCTCAGTCCTTACAGTTCCTGATACGACTGGAGTTTTGGATCAAGGGTGCGGTATTTGATGAGCACTTGGCGAAGAATTAGCTTACTATTACCTACAATCTGCAGCTTGGTGGCACTATGAAAATGAGCGGCCTCGAGGCCAGCAAGAAGAGCCTCATATTCAGCTATGTTATTTGTAATATGAAAAGCGAGCTAAAAGGCTTGGGGAATGGTGACACCTTTAAGTGATAGGAGAATAATGTCGATACCCTTACCATGAGAGTTTAGAGCTCCGTCAAAATGCAGAGTCCACATATCATCTTTGATTTTATTTATGGACATCAGTTCTTCATCTAGAAACTCCGATCAGACTGGATCAAATATTGGAAGTAGGTGACGAGCAAGGTGTTCTGCTATGGCATAGACTTTGATTGCTTTATGCTGAATGTAGATGATGTCGAATTGGGATAGAAAACTTTGCCAGCGTGCTAATCGGTCTGTAAGGACAGATTTCTCGAGATGGAATTTGATAGAATTCATCTTAGCGATGAGATGGACTTCATGGGCTAGGAAATAATGCTTCAGCTTCTGAACTACCCATACCAATGCTGTACATGTCTTCTCTATCGCCGTAAACCTTTGTCCAGCGGGGTTGAGAAGTTTAGAGAGATAGTAAGTTGCCTTCTCATTTCCTTCTTCATCCTCTTATACTAGGACAGTCCCCACTGCATCATCCAGGATAGAAATATATAGAATTAAGTGTTTGCCTGAAGATGGTGGTCTCAGAACAGGAGGACTTGCTAGGTACTTATCGTCCCAATCGAATTTGACTCCCGGCTTAGTAAGCTCGTAAAACGGGTTTCACCTTTGTGAGTGCTGGGAGACAAAGTGGCGAATAAACTGCAACCTCCCGATTAATCCTCTCAATTCCATCAAATTCCTAGGAGGTGGCATCTCAATGATAGCTTTGGCTTTATTAGGGTCGATCTCAATGCCCCATTTGCTGATAATGAATCCTAACAACTTTCCTGACAAAACACCAAACATGTACTTCTTTGGGTTCATTTTTAATTGATACTCCCTTGATCTTTCCAAAACTTTAGCCAGAACTTCAGCATGCTCAGCTCTAGTCTTAGACTTAACCAGAAGATCATCTACATACACCTCTAAATCTATATGCATCATGTCATAGAATATGGCCATCATTGCCCTTTGGTAGGTGGCTTCAGCATTCTTTAACCCAAACGGCATGACTACATAGCAATACGTTCCCCATGGCGTAGTAAATGATGTTTACTCCGATCATCTTCTGCCAATTTGATCTGATTATACCCTGAAAAGCCATCCATGAATGATAGAGTCTCTAATCCAACCGTGTTATCGATCAACATATCTATGTGATACAGTGGAAAATCATCTTTAGGACATACCCGATTCAGATCTCGGAAGTCAATACATATCTTGACTTTTCCGTCCTTCTTCATAATCGGGACTATATTAGTCACCCATTGCGGATAAAGGACAACTCTAATGAATTTGACTTTATGTAATTTATCGACCTCTTCCTTCATTTTAAAATCTATCTGTGGGTGGAATTGCCTTAACTTCTGTTTAACTGGGTTAGCTCCAGATTTCAAGGTCAATCTGTATTCCACTAAGGAAGAATCTAACCTCGGCATATCTTCATAGTTCCAGGTGAAAGTGTCCTTGTAATCTCTAAGAACATGAACCAAAGCCTCTTCATTTAATTTAGAAAGATTTTGACTAATGTAGACTACCTTAGGCTCTTTTTTAGTTCCTAGGTTGATTTCTTTAGTTGGATCTTCTATAGTAGCTGAGGGTTCATCAAATCTCTTTACTCCACTAGCATATGCCTCAGCTGCGCCCTCATCTTCTTCTTTTTCAATGACGGGGTCTTTCTCATATATCAATTCATACACCCCATATCCGTCATCAACCAACTCATCCACCTTACATTCTTCTGGCAACTGAATGGGATCCTCTAACAGTTGAGGGATTTGATAAAATGGAAAGCACTTAGAAGCTAACTCTTGGAGGTATCTATTTGGAATCGGTCTACCCTTAGATTTCCTAGACTCCCTAAACTGCCTAACTCAATTAGACTCTCTATCTTGACCTAAAGAGGACGAAGAAGGATAAAAATCGAAGGGTACATGATGAGATATAGGGGAATCCTCCTGAGAGGAGGGACATAGTAGGTCTAGAAGAGAATCTTGCCCGAATGACCCATGCAATGGGGTACATTCGGACAAGTAGTAGGATGTTTCCTCGACAAAGATTTGAGAAGAAATTTGAAAATTGGCTTTTTTTTTTTTGGAGATTTTCAATATTTAACATAAAACAAGCATGAATTTGGAAAGAAGGAGGAGTAGAGGATGGGGAAAATGGCACCATGGCCGAAGGATTAGGGGGTTCATACAGAAGTATGTCCTAGATCAAATCATGGATCCTCTCGAGATCGAGAGGAATCCGGAGAAGGAAGTCCTAAGGGGATAGAGTGATGATAATGGACGGAGCCCGAGGTATGTCTTCAGTAATGACCCTCGACCAAGTCGGGGTCAGCAGCAGAGTGTGGAATAGAGTATAGAGAGTGAAAACATGTGATGGATAGGTGGCTCTCCAAAGGTGATCTGTGGTCAAACCAGCTTCATAGGGGTCATCTGGCTCCCCTTCATCTGTTTCATTGCTTAACAGAATTCTTTTATCAAAGATAGCCCTAGGCCTCTCAATCAACTCATCTATCAGCGGTGGCCACTTTGGTTCGAAGGAATGTAGGAAGAGTCTGTACAAAGCTATATATAAATCCCAGGTGTCAAACCACCTGTACCACTCGCACTCTGGGTCTTGAAACTTCCTCCTTTTCATCTGCCGCAGAGCCCTCAAGGATCGGTATGTCAGCAACGGTGTGCACTATCTGGCCAGCTACCTCCCGTACATGTCGTGTAGATGAAAGTGGGAGGTTATTACCACAGTATTGTCATTATCATGTTGGATCACGAGTCCCTTAACAAAGTGTGTGGACAATGTCCAAGTTAGAGGGTCCCGATTCTCCTTACATGGTGTAACCATAGTCTTCCAAACTTTCTGACCATCTTCACCTTCTTGTTGTTGTATGATACTGTGTCTTACCTTCTCTGACCTATAGCCCAAACCATTTCCAGATTTCCTTCTGTCATCTTTTATCGGCTTGGTTCTACCTTGCAACTGAGTGCCCAAACCTTTTCCCGACTGGTCCCCGATCTTCATCATTATATTCCAACCAGGGTACTCATGAATTTCCCCCTTTTCAGAGCATCAATCGGGTAGGACGAGGATGAAATGGACTTCAGCCGATCAGCCGAAGGAAGATAGGTTTGTAAGACAAACAGAATGGGTTTTTGAACATACGGAGGATTTGGAGTTGGATTTACGTTCAAAGAATGAGCTACAGTAAGAATTGGCATACTCGTGACTTTGATGATTTGTCCTTCGTAAGAAAACTTGAGGCATTGATGATTCGTTGAAGGAATAGCCTCAAGGAGTTTGATGTAAGGACGGTCGAGTGTACCCTTCAGTGAAGGATCAATTTCAAGAATGTGAAACTCAACTTCCAGATGGCAGATTGGGCCCAGTTCAACTTTTAAATAAATCATGCCTAATGGTGAATGCGTTGAATTGTCATAGGTAGTGACTGAGATAGGTGAGGGTAGCCACTTATCCCTCGGTATTCCACACAGCTCAATGGTTCTCGGGGTAAGACATTGATAGAGGCTCCAGTGTCCACAAGACACGTGTCCACAACTCTCTTACAGATATTAACAGTAATGCTTAGGGCCACACCCCGCGCTGCCAGGGGTGCCAGCTCAGATGAATGGAATGTGATAGATGGTTGCTCGCCCGGTGGCACTAACAAGGCAGTGATCTTATCTACCGGCACGTCCTCATTAACCAAAACCCTTTGTAAGTATTCCATTAGGGCTTTTTGGTGGGTCTTAGACCTCTTAATCAGCTCAAGCACGGAGATGCATGCCGGTGTCTTGTCCAGATGTTTCAACAAATCATACTGAGTGCCTGGTGCACTCTCTTCATTCTGCATTCATCAACCGCTCATGATGGACCCTCCTGAACAACAGACTATGGGAATACCTTATTAAATATCCTGCCGCTCCGGTGCTCAACAATGGAGGGTGTGGGTGATGTCTTGACTACTACCGGGTTAATGAGGGGTGTAGATGGCAAAAGTGGTGGTGCAGGGGATGATTGTGCAATACGTATGAGGGGTTTAGTAGGTGGTATGGAATTGTGGTAACTGGGTGATGGCATGGGGAAACGGATGCGTAGTAGCAGTTTGGACGGCATGAGGGGTTCATGAGTGAATGATGGTGGGTTAGCGGGTAGTGATGGTGGAAACTTTGAGGTGGCGGCTACAGGTTTTAGGATGGGAGGTGGTGGAGTGGGGATACTGGGTATGGGTCTCAAGATAGTAGTTGGTGGAGTGGGGGTATTGTGTATGGGTTGTGATGGAGCGGGTGAAGGCTTGGGAATACGGATAATGCGGCGAGGTGGTGGTACAACAGTATTCTAGCTGTGTACGGCAGAGTATAGAGATGATGTGTCTTCTACCCTCCACTGTTGTCCCCTGTTAACCTCAAATTGGCTATTAGTAAGAATTGGGGCTATTTGATTAGGGTGGTCCGGTAGCGGATTCTGAACTATTCCCGTATTATGTGGAGGTGCCGTGTAACGACCCGCCACCCTATAATCGGGGATCCAATTATTAAATGGGTACCGAATCATTAATTTGGAGCCAAATCAGGATATAGATAAGTCTGGGAAATAAATAATAAACTAAGCTAAACATTCACATCGCATTGAATTGAAAGGGAAGTGGAAGAATTAAAAGTTATTACAATGCAACTCGACACAGCAAATAATTACATACTCCAACTAAAAAGAAATAATTAAGCGTACAGGCCAGAAAATAAAATAACAACTACGTCGGGGCACACCCTGGAACAACGGCTGCTGGCGCGTAACCCAAGGCAGCACTCTCCTCGCTAAGCCTGCCTGGAACCCTCACCTGAAAACCGTAGGGGTGAGTCTCAACGAAAAGACTCAGTAGAGATCCTTCGATCCCCACCGCCCACTCACACACCCACAAGTGCAACAACACAAATATAGGTAGATTAAGTAAGCAAAGCTGTAATACAATTCCTAAATTTCGATATAAAACACATGCATTCAAAATGTAACACGCACAACTCTGAAACCATTCTACCAGGGAGCCTACAACCAGCGTCTCGGCAAAACACGCCAACCACACAACCGAACACGGAAAACACCGACCCGCTGAGACCAAACAATAACCCCTCAGATAGCACGCTAGCTACTCCGGCCCAACTGGCTCTAGGTGGTTTTTTCTTCCCTCAGCACGAGTGACACTCCAAAGGTACCACTCCTACATCGGTACTAGCTAACCCCGGGGTACACCAGGTGACCCTCTCTCTAGGCGTCACCCCACCACTCCCACACCGGCACTGTGTCCCTCCCACACCGACATAAGGTGGCTAAGCACTACAACTATTACTCTACGTCCCCGGTCGCACGAAACACAACACAGTACAATCCGACCATGTAAAAATCCTCATCCCCGAGTACGATTTTAAGCATGCATTTAACCAAACTATCTAACAGTATGAAGATATGTTAATAGCATAAATTAATGTGATTCTGTCTTGAATCGCATCGCCCAAGGCCGACGCCATTCAAGCCCCCTAAACTGGTTCATGTAAAACCTAGCCTCGGAAATGGCCTAAAATGCGTCGTCACATGTAGCCGCCTTTTGAAAGGCGTCGCTGTCCCTCGTCGCCTGATAGCGACAGAAGCATAGACAGGCTACGGGGTGATTTTTCACTTAAAATGCGTCGCCCACGCAAGTCGCCTTTTGAAAGGCGTCGCTGTCCCTGGACGCTCATCAGTCCAGAGACATAGTTTGTTATTTGGGCTAAATCGCGTCGTGGGTGGGAGCCGCCTTTCTAAAAGGCGTCGCTGTCCCTCGACGCCATTTAAACCTCACAGACAGGTTCTTCCTCCGACATCTCCCGATCCACGGGGTGGGATTTCCTCCCCAAATCGTGCAAAAATACAAAAAACGTGGAAGAGGAGGAGAAGAACCTAAATACCCATTAAAACACCTAATTTCTCATTTCATGCATTTAGTATTTTCACCCCAAGGACACCCCTAAACATGTTCCAAAGCAGGAAAACATGGTTTTTTAAACACAATACAACGGGAATCGTCACCCTACCGGTTACTCGAACTTCTCCTAGCTCCAAGCCGCCAGCCCACCTCGCCATACGCCGCCGCCGGTACCGCCGTGGACGTCGTTACTCCACCGGGACGTCGGCCGCCGTTCGGAGAGAAAAACGCCGCGGAGGAGATGGTGGTGGTAGTGGTGGGAGTTAGGAGGTTGATGGAGTGGAGGGAGAGATGGAATGGAGGGAGAAAAGCAAGGAGGGGGGGGAAGGGGCCGCCGGCTCGCCGGAGGGAAGAGAAGAGAGAGAAGAGGAAGGAGAGAATGAGGGAAAGGAGGGAGGGTTCACGGGGTCAATCAGAAGTTGGGTAAAACGCGTCATGCAATCCCAACGTCATTCAGATGACAAGACCGGGCCGTACACTAACAACCCAGGGTCGTACTTTAAATGGCGTCGTCCATCCAAGACGCCATTCAGACAATATGACCGGAGCCGTACTCTCACGACCCAAGGTCAGCCCACGTGGTGCCCACGTGGCATAGCCTAAAACACATCTACATTGCTGGATGCCGTTTAAATCGCGCCGAGCAAGCTCGACGCAAAACAGAAACTAAGTCTCAACCCCATCAGGGCCCAAACTAAGGGATCCGACCCCGAAACTGACCCGAAAACCTCAATCCTTACATGCCGCTTGTTGGACTGGGGCCCTCTTAGCCTACTGCGGCTGTTGTGGTTGTTGCTGGGCTCTGTTTGCCTTCAATGTTGTGATGTATTTTCTCATTTCTTCCCAGTCGATACCCCCCTGGTCATTCAAATTATGAATATAGTCCCTGAATTGGAAGCATGCATCTACAGTGTGCCCAGGCTGACGATGGAATACATAGTAGCAGGACGTATCAACATTATGTGGCCAGATGGTCCTTTCCTTAAGTAATACCAAAGCGTTGGCTGCCATGAGAGCATTGAAGATATCAACAAGTGATTCTGGTAACTGAGGGTAAGCTGCTCTCCTGGGACCGAGAGGTTTCCTCTGTTGGGAGTAGTCATTTGGGGGATGAACCTGATTGTAATTCGGCTGCTGCCGAGGTTGGTTATACACTTGCTATTGGGGTTGCTGAGGTTGCTGAAGTTGTTGAGGAGGTAGCCTATAGCCCTGTTGATTCTACAGCCTCTGTACAGTACTATGGCAGCTAGTTCCTAACAAACTGAGCATGATTGTTGTTCATGATGCTAACTTGCTCATTGGATAGGGTACCTTCAGTGGTTGGACCCATGGTAGGAGTTTTTGGAATGTTAAGCTTCCTAGGTGGAGGCTTGTTGGTTCGATTAGGATCAAACACGCTAGAAAACGTGGAGTCCTTGAAGGAATTTTGGGCATAGCGTGCCCTCTCATACAGATCTGCCATAGTGATCAGATTATTCAACGTTAGGACCAATTTATACTGCGGGGTAGCATTAGCAATCATCGTTTTCACTTGCTCCGGCTCAGACAGGTGGTCTCTTATTTTCTCAGCCATGGAACGTCATTTGTCGGCGAACACTACGAAGTCCTTATTGGACTTCGTAGTGTACCTCTGCAAGAACTTTCTGGATACTGTGCCAAAATTTTCAACCTCACTTAGATCCAATGAGAAGAACCACTCCAAAGCTTACCCTTCCAATGACCTTTTGAATAGAAAGGCCAGTGCTCTCTTGTCATTTTGCCAGAAAGAAGTTGTATATGAATTCTTTAAGATGAATAAAAGGGTTGCCCGTGCCCTTATACTTCCTGTAAACTGGCATCTCAGAGGGCAGAAGGTGGAAAACTAGTAGCTCAGGAATAGACATTTCAAGAGCAGTCTTAGCATCCATTGTTCTTTGGAAATTCTTGAGCTGCTCATCTATTTGTGTGATCTTATTAAGCAATATTTGAGTAGTCTGATCTGTTGGCTGAGAAGGTGGTTGTTGAAAAGCCTGCCCCCAAGAATAAGTGGGAACAAGAGGACAGTAAGGTCGCAAACTGGCAGCATTCCCGCCATACCCGAAGGCATTCTGATAAATTGGAGTATGCAGCTTGACCGGGTGACGCGAGCTAGATTGTTGATGGCCCATGGGCCGAGGAGTAGAAATGCGAAGGCCTTCCATAGCCTGGGTGGGAGCTTGATATACAGCAGGATGAACTAAGGTGTTTGGTTCAGAAGGACCTAAGGGGGTCTTTCCCTTCAAAATAGATTGGATTGCCTCTAGCTGACGAGGATCCACGTGGGCAGCCAGAACTCCCATAAGAGTGGCTAAATCAGACGGAGGATTAGATGAAGGCCAAGCTTGATCCTGGACTTCCTCAAAAGTGGGGTTGGAAATGACTTGAACACAAGAGGGGTCATCCGTATTCATATGATATTGATTAGGATGAATTTGAGCTTGAGGGGCATAAGCATATCCCTCATAGATATTTTGAACCTGATTATGATTATGAGAGGAATGAGCATCTCTCTCATCTTCAGAGTATAAAGAATTGTAAACCTAAGGGACATCTTCCTCATACCCAACCACATCTTCTTGCTCAAGAGCAACTATGCCTTGAGTTCTACCTGAACGTAGCATCATGGTGTTTGAGTAATTTACGGAATTCAAACAAGTTTGTACAGATTAAAAACCAAGTGAATGCTTACGTTGTTTTGGAGATTTTCTTGTTAAGTCAATTGAATTTTATGAATGAGTTCTCTCAATGGGTAGAATCTTAGTTTCAATTCAATTTTCAACCGTTATCTGCTATGGCTTTCACTTACAACGGTATGAAGATCTACTTGGTACTTCAAAAGTACAACCAGCCCGATGAACAGAGAGGAATTCTCTGTTTTTGGAGACTTACGGAGGTCTCAACACTAATCACTCTAGTTTGACACAACCAGCCCGATGAACAGAGAGGAATTCTCTGTTTTTGGAGACTTACGGAGGTCTCAACACTAATCACTCTAGTTTGACCAAGGGACCGACCCAGTCAGAGAGAGGTGAGAGTGCCGAGAGGGGTGTTCCTATAGAAAGAGGAGTGAACACCCAGTGCAAATGACCTGCAGCTGGGGTGGCCTCTAATGCAATATATATCAGTATAATAGTAAAAACAAGTCAAAAATCCATGATCTGTTGGCTGAAGGTTAGGCTGCTTGAATGGCATCGTTCTGAGTCAACGCTATTCAACACAGTAACCCACTGTCAACAGAGCCTCGGGCAGTAAGGCAAACTGAATAACTAGGCTAAATGGCGTCGGGCCTGGGCGACATCGTTAAATACAACGTCACTCTGTCTCGACGCTATTTAAACCCCGTAAACAATAAAACAAGAAAATAAACAGGGACAATCTCTTTTCAAACTAGCGAGGCAAAATAATGACCAACTAATCATATGAGACTTAGTCTAAACAGATAAGTTATCATGCAAACAAACATGGATATCAATTCGAACACACACGCTCTTCCAACATTTCCAACTTCAAACAATTACAAGAGGGCAAAATCTTGCCACTAGGGATGTGCACGAGATGCACGTGGGGATAACAACCAAACAACCAACCATAAACGTGCCCGAGGTACACAAATAGTGCACACGAGGGTGCCCAATAGAAAATCAACAAGAGTGAAAAAAACAGCAAGACAAGTCCCACCGTGATCGCCAAAAAGCTATGGTGCTCAAATAGTGTATGTTCTTATCATGATATCAAGTGTCAACATAATTAACAAATCAAATTTAAAACTAAACGTGATCGCCAAAAATCGAAGGCTTCAAAAGAAAAGATGATCGCTACTAACCTTGTGGAATTTAGGAGATTGTGTTCCCTTGTTCCTCCCTTTCAGTCGGCTGAAACAGAAGAGCCTTTTCTCTACTCTTTTTTTGTGTTGTTTGATTGTTTTCTTAGCCTTTCAATCCTTCCTTCCTTCATGCCTTTCTCCTTCAATACCTTACAAAAGAGACAATCAAAATAAAAGAAAGAATATGGATTAGAACTAGAGTAGTGTAGTATCTATCCTATATAGTAACTCAAACATGCAACTAAACTAAAAAGACTCACTTTTTGTCGTTCTTTAAATCTTTATTGCATGCATGGGTATGGAAAAAGATGGTGTGTTGTGTGTGTGATGAACATTCTAATAGAAACAACAATGAAAAAAAACTAACCAGAACTAGGTGGAAAGAAAGAAAAGGGAAAAAGAAATTGGCCCCTCCATAACCTTGATCTTCCAAAGCTTCAAAGGGTGGAGAAGGATGAAGAAGATGAAGCTCCAAAGCTTGTCCACGTTTTTCTTCTTGAGAGCCTCCAAAATCCTTATCTTGAACTCCAAAATCTCCAATAGTCAACCTTTTTCAAAGGCCAAAGGGTATATGTATACATAGAAGCTCCAATTAAGGTTGTTTGGGCTGCAAAAGGGCTCTCCCGCGGGTACGGACTTGCCTTGGAAGTTTATCCAAGAGTTGGAAACCCTTCTAACTTCAAAAACCGGATTATCTCGTCTAAATCATGTTTATCAGGAAACTCTTGAAACACGTCGTTCATCAAGGACGCCATTTGACTAATTAAATGAGTCAAAATAGAAAGAAAATCTATGATGGAAATCAGAAATAATTAGGAAACCTAAAAGGTGTCGTCCATGAGCGACGTGTTTTAGATAATTAGAAAATTAATTCAAATTTAAAGTCGAAAATTCAGACGGATTAAGAACTAAACGGCGTCGTCTATAGGAGACACTATTTAATTAAATCTATCTAAATTTAGGAATTTAACTTCGAACTGATTTATGTTAGAAATTTAAATGGCGTCGGCTATGGTCAACATTAATCAATGAATATCGAGAAAAATTAATAAAAATTAATAAATGATTAAACATTTGACCACTTTGGGGCATTATAATTGTGACATGAAATTTACTCAATATGAAGTCAAAATTAACATGTCTACAGATCCTCCGACCTCCACCAAGCCAAAACCGAGGTCCCTTCTCCCCATAAAACACCCAAAATGCAAGAAGATAAGGAAAGAAATCAAATAACCGATTGAAACATACTAAACCCCATTTCATAAAAATGTCTATTTTCATTAAAAAGTCCCTTAAAACATACTTTCTACCTAAAATTCTTCATACACGTCACATGCTTCAAAGTGGGAAAATCATGATTTTAAACAAAACATAACGAAGATCGTCACCCTACCGGTTACTTGAACTCCTCCTAGTTCCAAGCCGCCGCCGATACCACCGTGGACACCATCACTCCACCAGAACGTCGGTCGCTGTCCAGAGAGCAATGTGTCGCGGAGGAGACGGTGGTGGTAGTGGTGAGGGGTAAGAGTTGATGGAGAGGAGGAATGGAGAGAGGAAAGGAAGGAGAAGGGGAACGGGAACGGAGCTGTTCGGAGAGAGGGAGGAGAGAGAGAAGAATGCGGAGAATGAGGGAAAGGAAGGGAGGGCTCAGAGCGTCAACCAAAAATTGCTTAAATCACGTTGTTCCCAGACGACACCGTTCAGACGACAAGGTGGGGTTGTAGATTAGCAGATCTCTAAATAGCGTCGGCCATGTAAGACGCCTTTCAGACTATCAGGCCAGGGCCATACACTCGCGCCCCAACGTTCACCCACATGGCACCCTCACATGGCTCCTAAATGACGTCTCCCTAGGCCGACGCCGTTTAAAATCAGCCCATGCCTCAGGCCCACAAGGGCCCAGACTAAGGGGTCCGATACCGAACCCGACCCAATAACCGGATCCAAAACCTCAGTCCTTACATATTCTATTAAGGAAAACACCATGCAACTCAATTAAGATACTCTCTTGTTTTATATTTCTTTAAAACCCCTATATCCAAAGAGGGAGATCTAGCATGAGCTGCTAATGAACATGTGTGAAAGAGGTGAACAAATAACGTATGCGATGCAACTACTATGAAAAAGTGATGAAAACTAAAGCAAAGAGAAGAAAAAGGTGATAGAATTGGGTGGCCTCAAAGTCAATCATTGTACATTCTAGTTCAAATTATTAATAAAGGCAATTATTTCTTCATTTATAGTTCTCGTAAATTAACTGTTGTAATGAAGGTCCGTAGACAAATGTATGGGATATTGAATCATGATGAGATCATGATAGTGAGACCAATATTCTTAGTCACTTGTCTTAAACAGTTCTCGATCATAGGATATTTAAGATGGACATTAAATATCTGATAAGACCGACACAAGTTATTTCTGCTCATGTAATGAGGGTGAATGATCTCACATTCACTCGTGTGGTGACACTAAGACAAACTTGTGGGTGCTCATTAGAGAATGAGTTCACTGAACAGATCCGAATAAGAGTTCCTGGATGGTCATTATACCTAATAGTCAACCAAGGAATTCAATCATTGTAGTAGCGCAGTTGGTCCTTTGACCTGAGTCGCCAATGATACCTTTCTTGTAGACCATTGTGTCTTGATTCTCAGACTTGTGGACTTTAACCATTAAGTCCACGATAGTCAGTCTCTCAAACACAGTGGAAGGTTTGCGAAGGTAATTGAGTAAACAACAGGGGATCACTCACTCTTGGTATAAGACTGGAGAGAGAATGTCCTATGGATGTGTACACAGAAATCCCTGGCCATGGTCAACTGAAAGAGATATCTTTCTAGAAGTTAACTGAGTACTGGAATCCATCTAAATAATGCGATAGAGGGTTTGACTGAAAAACCATATCCTTGCATTATTGGGACATTGGATGAGTGAAGGATTTTATCTGTACGGTATAGCAGACGGAAAGGTTCAAATAAAGGGAACAATATCCCTTATATCTTCTGGGATCATGAGGTAGTGTTTGGTGCCGTTCATGGTCTGAAGGCCAAGTGGATTAATCATTAGATGATAAACCACTTATTTATTGAATTAATTATTTAACATATGATATTTAAATAATAATTAATAAATACTAAACTTTAGAATTAGTTCTAAATTTAATGTGCCTGAAACCAGACTGATATATGGACCTGGAGGGTCACACACATAAGAGTTCTCGTAAGATTGTGAGAAATGTTAAATATTATGGTTATCTGGGTTTTTGTGAAAAGCCGCAGGATAAACATGAATATTTAATGGAGAATTATCCAAGGCCAAACTCTTAGATAATCATGAGAATTAATCCTTGTGCTTATCCTTATTTCTTATATAAGGAGGCCAAGGGGAGGGGTGGTTAGAGTTGGACGTACACTACCATACACCCTTGGATTTTTCTCTCTCCACTCTCTCTCTCCTTCTCTCTCTTGAAGTAGATCACTCTCTCTCTCCGTACATGGTGGATTTGGGATCGGGTCGAAGTACTCAAGTAGAGAAGGAAATCGCGTCTTCGTCGGGAGCTCGTGTGGATACCTCTGGAGATCGTGCGCGTGTGCGATTACCGAATCGGTCGAATCTACGGGAGATTTGAAACCCCGCAAAGGTGAAGAACAGTTCTTCTCGCGTAATTTATAATTGTCCGTTTTACGATCCCAGCAACCGATACATAGGAATCATTTAATTTTCCACTGCGTTTTAGGAGATTCCTAACAGTGGTATCAGAGCCAGGTTGCTAGTTTGATCGTAAAACGGCATCATTTTGCGTGTTTATTTCTCGTTATGCGTGAAGAACTATATTGCACATGTTCTTGGGCTAAATTAAATATTGATTAATCTGATAATAGGGAATTGTTCCCAAGCGGTCTGATGGCAGGGTATTAGTTTTTCTAATCTTCTTAATGTGGGACTGCCATGCTGGTAGAATAACCATGGCCAATTATTCTATTATTCTCTCTTGTGAGAATAACCCTAACTGCACGACCATCCAAGATTGTCTTCGATTCTCTGTTGTTACATATGGAGGCTGAAGGGATAGTTCCGTGCTTCACTCCGGCATCTGGTATGACCAGACTGGTATTTGTTGATGACCCGGGTACTTCCCAGATCGAGTGGCCACTGGTCACCCCGTTTTCTTTTCTTTAGAACATGCGGTTTTTACAAGCCTCTATTTATAAGATTTTTGGAAGCTGCAAGGAGACTTGTGCCCGGTGGTGACTGCAGTTTATTTTTCTTGCTCGTATGACTTCCGGCGATCCCTTTTCTGTTCTTAAAGCATGCGGACGAAGCCGCGTTGAGAACGGCCATGCAAGGCTTTAGATTTGCATTCGGGGAGAAAAGGACGTCCGGTGACGTCTACTGGCGTCTCGGCGACGTCAGGGGGTCCGACCAGAGCATCCCCGGCCCCTGCCCCAACTAGCGGCGGTCTTCTTGCACCGCCTGGTTTGCGAACCAGGCGGGCCTCCCCCCGAAACCCTTACGGGCACGGGGGTGAAGGCGCGTGGGCCACCGGGTCGGCCCGCGCGGACCTGCGCCTAACCAAACCGGGTCCGGACCCAGCGACCCCCCCCCCCCCCACAAACCCGTTAGGCCCTTTTAAATTAATTTTAAACCTATTTTTTGTAGTTTTAAATTGTTTAAACTGTAAATATTTTAATTAACAGATTATTAAATTGTTTAATTAACTGTTATTTAAAATTTTAAGGGTTTAAAGTTAATGGGATATTTGTTAATTATTTAAAATAGTTTTAAATCATTAACTTAATTCCTTTTATAACTATTAAGTTGAGATTTAGATTCTTAGACTTTTTTTTTTTTTGCATAACTTGAAATATACTAAATTGTTCAAATTGTTTGTGCATGAGAAAAAGTTAACTAAATAGTTTAGTTAAACCTTTTGTCAATAATATTATGAATACTTGTTGATTTAAAATTTGAAATAATTGTTATTTCAAAAACCTTATGGTATTATATTTTATATTTATAAAAGTTAATACCAACAGTAATTATGTGATAATTATATTCATGCATGTGATGTGTTTTATGGTGGGATTATCATGGACTTAGATTAATCATGTGATGGTTATTATGTGGATGAATACGATGCATGTTTCATTTGGTATATTAAATAGGACCTGCGTGTCCTCCTCTCTCTTAATCCAAGTGTATATTCTATCTTCCTCTAAGTTTGTACTCCCTTTGATAAGATCAATGTTTCTTATTATTTAATTGTACATTTATGGACCTGCGAGTCCTAAATTTATATTGCAGATTAAGTTTTGAGGATGGGATCTTCTGAAGACACCTCTGGAGGAAGGACACGCATCAAATGGAACCGGTATTGCTAAATTCACACTAGGATTATATTATGTATCATCGTTTGGCTCCGATGATTCCATAGTAGCTTAAGTAGTCCATGATCGTCCCTATTTATTTTTCTGCATATATGTGATATCTGTGGAATATGCTATTATATATATATTTCTATTAAGTATTATGATACTTAAAATTGAAATAATATTAATAGCACGATTTTTATAAATCAACTTAAAAACCCTCTTTCAAAATTAAGTCATAAACGTAAGATATTCAGAATAATCTACGTAACCCACCATCCTTATAGATCTAAGGATAATTCTTATTTCAAATAGATTTGTTGTGCTATCACAAGGTCTATTTGATTTAGAAATTAATCTAGGTCTACGACATAAGATGTTTTTATTGATAAATGGACAAATAGTGTAGTTTTGTTGTGCTACCATAAGGATTGCACTACGAATTCATGTTATCTAAGTAATTATGGATAAACTTAACTGAATCGTTTGATTTGTTGTGCTACTACAAGATCACTTTGATTCAGGGGTTAAATTTGATCGGATATTGCAAATGTTGTAATTGTCAAGAGTTGACTTCCTAAAGGACTTGATGTGATTTGTTGTGCTACCACAAGATCACATGCATGATACCCGAGGGATTTTGATCCTCACTAGGAGATCACCGGAATCTCCCGTTCTGTATATTAGAGGGTCATACAGATCGCCGAAAAATAGTGGGAGTATAAATCTAGATTAAAAGTCCTAAATTTGATTTTAAGAACTATCTGCTTATTTTTCGTTATATTTCCTTGTAGGTCGCTATGTCGTCAGCTAACCCTCTACATTGCATACTTGATGCTAACAAACTCACGGGACCAAATTACATTGACTGGTTACGTAACCTGAAGATTGTCCTCATGTGTGAAAAACTAGCCTATGTCCTGGATCAACCTGATCCAGAACAACCTGGTGAAAATGCTAACGAAGATGAATTAATGATGTATGAAAACTAGAAAGATGACTCAATTAAAGTCCAGTGTTATATGCTTAGTTCAATGAACAATTAACTACAGCGACAACATGATAACATGAAAGCCAAGTCCATTCTGAGTCACCTACAAGAATTGCTTGGTGAACAATCGAGAACAGAAAGATATGAGATATCTAAGAAACTGTTCAGGACCAGAATGAGCAAGGGAACATCTGTGCAAACTCATGGTGTCAAGATGATAGAATGGATTGAGAGGATTGCAGTGCTTGGTTTTGTTATGAACAATAACCTAAGCATCGACTTAATCCTTCAGTCCCTACCAGATTCATTTTCACAATTCATCATCAACTTCAATATGAACAAGATTGAGGTTACACTGGCTGAGTTGCTCAACATGTTGAAGACGGCTGAAGGCACTATCCATAAAGATAAGCCACATGTCATGCTTGTTGGTAAGACCAATAAAAAAAGAAAAGCTGGACAAACCTTTAAGAAAGGTAAGCCAAAGAAGCCAGTGAAAAGCAAACCAGCGGTTCAAAAGGACAAAGCTAAAGTCAACGATAAAGGTCAGTATTTCCACTGCCATAAAGAAAGCTACTGGAAGAGAAACTGCAAGATTTATCTAGCAGAAAAAGCAAAGGAGAAGCTTGGTGAATCTTCAAGTATACTCATGATTGATCTTAACTTGTCTTATAGAGAATCAACATCTTAGGTATTAGATACTGGATGTGTTTCTCATATCTGCAATAACTTGCAGGTGTTAACAAGTAAAAGAAGATTGAATCGCGGAGACGTGGATCTGAGACTTGGGAATGGAGCAAAAGTTGCTGCGTTAGCTGTGGGGACAGCAAGACTTCAGATGCCATCAGGAGACTCATTGGAACTAATAGATTGTTATTATGTTCCAACCATAATTAGGAATATCATTTCCATTTCTTGTTTAAATAGAGAAGGATATTCAATAAAACTACAGAATAATAGTTGTTCTATTTATCAAAGAGACAAATTATTTACTTCTGGATATTTGTTAAATGGTTTGTATTTACTTAACGTTGCATATGATGTACGTCTAGTAAATAAGTCTTTTGAACGAATAGATAAAGATGTGAATAAATCATACCTATGGCATTATAAGCTCGGTCATATAAATGAGAAAATGATCATTAGGTTGCAAAAGAATGGATATCTTGATCCATTTGATTATGAATCATTTGCAACTTGTCTCATGGAAAAAATGACAAAAGCTCCATTCTTAGGATATGGAGAAAGAGCTAAGGAATTATTGGAACTAATACATAGTGATGTATGTGGTCCAATGTCCACTCATGCTATGGGTGGTTACTTATACTTCGTTTCATTTACATATGATTTCTCAAGATATGGTTGTATATATTTAATGAAATATAAGTAAGAAGTCTTTGAGAAATTTAAAGAATTTAAAAATGAAGTTGAGAACCAAACTGGAAAGAGTATCAAGACTCTTCGATCAAATCAAGGGGTAAATACTTAAGTACAGAATTCATACAATATCTTAAAAATAATGGTATTCTGTCTCAGTGGACTCCTCCCTATACACCACAGTTGAATGGTGTATCGGAAAGGAGAAATCGTACTCTATTAGATATGGTATGATCAATGATGAGTTATGCTAAACTTCCAATTTCTTTATGGGGATATGCACTAATGACTGTTGCATATCTGTTGAACAAAGTTCCTAGTAAGTCAATATCTTCCACTCCATATGAGATATGGAAATGGAAGAAACCAGACTTTAAGCATGTTAGAGTCTGAGGTTGTTCTGCACATGTCAAAAGACATGATCTAGATAAACTGGATTCCAGGACAGAAAAGTGTAGGTTTGTGGGATATCCAAAAGAGACTTTTGGACATTATTTCTATCAGCCCAGCGATCAAAGGGTGTTTGTCGCAAAAAGAGTTGTCTTCTTAGAGAAAGAATCTCTTTCAAAAGAAGACAGTGGGAGCAAGATAGAACTGGAAGAAATTCCAGACTCACAAATCAATGCTGGCTCATCTAATGACCCATTGACTCAAAAACTTGTTCAAGACAATACACGAAGGGTTCGTAAATCTGGTAGAGTGCCTAAGCAGCCTGAAAAATATGTCGGATATATCGATAACGGCAAACCAAAAGTGCACTTAAATGATGATGATGATCCTCAAAGCTACCAAGAAGCCATAAATAGTCAAGAATCAGAGAAATGGCAAGAGGCAATGAATTCAGAAATTCAGTCCATGTATGCCAACCAAGTTTGGAACTTGGTTAATCTGCCAGAAGGTATAGTATCTATTGGCAGTAAATGGATTTTTAAAAGAAAGATCGGGGCAGACGAACATATTGACACATACAAGGCAAGACTAGTAGCAAAAAGGTATCGTCAAATACAAGGAATTAACTATAACGAAACCTTTTTCCCAGTTGCCATGGTTAAGTCAATTAGAATACTTCTTACCATTGCTGCATTCTATGATTATGAAATATGACAAATGGATGTGAAAACAGCGTTCCTTAACGGAAACTTTCAAGAAGAGGTGTATATGATACAACTTGAAGGATTTACTTCTAAAGAGCATTCAAGTAAGATATGCAGACTGCATAGATCCGTTTATGGATTAAAGCATGCATCCCAAACTTGGAACTTAAGATTTGATTAAGCAATCAAATCTTATGACTTCATTAAGAATGAAGATGAACCTTGTGTATACAAAAAGACCAGTGGGAGCGCAGTTACCTTTTTGGTACTTTACGTTGATGACATTCAACTCATTGGGAATGATGTAGGAATGTTATCATCAGTAAAGATTTGGTTATCCAAAAACTTCTCCATAAAGGATTTGGGTGATGCATCCTATATTCTAGGAATTATGATCTATAGAGATAGATCCAAGAGGATGCTCGGATTATCCCAATCCATGTACATAGACACCATAGTTAAAAGGTTTGGTATGGAAAATTCCAAAAGAGGTCTCGTTCCAATGAGACATGGAATTTATCTCTCTAAAGGAATGTCTCCCAAGACACCTGAAGAGAAAACATACATGGATAGAGTTCCTTATGTTTCGGCGATAGGATCTTTCATGTATGCAATGCTATGTACTAGGCATGATGTGGCACACCCACTAAGTGTCACTAGTAGATATCAGGCTGATCCAGGTGAGGAACACTAGAAGGCAGTAAAATGTATCCTTAGATACTTAAGAAGGACTAAGGATCTATTTCTTGTTTATCGAGGAAACGACTTGGAACTTCGAGGGTTTACTGACTCTAGCTTCCAATCGGATATGGATGATAGAAAATCCATTGGATTTATATTCATGTTAAATGGAGGTGCAGTGAGTTGGAAAAGTTCCAAACAAGAAACAACTGCAAATTCGACGACCGAAGTAGTATACATTGCTGCAGCTGAAGCGGCCAAGGAGGCGGTTTGGATGAAGAAGTTCATCTCTGCACTTGGAGTGGTCTCAAGCATATCAGATCCTGTTTCATTATTGTGTGATAACAATGGGGCAATAGCTTAAGCAAAGGAGCCAAGATCACATCATAAGTGGAAGCACATTCTAAGACGATTTCGTCTAATCCATGAGATAATCGCCCGAGGAGATATAGTAGTTGAGAAAGTCTCATCCGAAGATAATGTAGCAGATCCCTTGACTAAGCCATTGTCTCAAAACAATTTAGAACGTCATCTTAAGTCTATGGGACTTAGACATATGGCTGATTGGCTATATTCCAAGTAGGAGAATAATAGAATTGGGTGGCCTCAAAGCCAATCATTGTACATTCTAGTTCAAATTATTAATAAAGGTAATTATTTCTTTATTTATAGTTCTTGAAAATTAACTATCATAATGAAGGTCCGTAGACAAATGTATGGAGTGATGTGATGAAAATATGAAAAAGATGTAGAAATCAATTAAGAACTAAGTTGGATGGCCCCTGGAAAGCTTTGGTTCTTGAAAGGATGTTGAATAGACGAAGAATAGATGAAGTGTAAGGATCGTGACCTTCGGATCCGGTTTTCGGGGTCGGACCTTGTAGTTCTAACCTTAGTGAGGGCGGAGGTTCTGAGTTGATTCGCGTCAGGACATCGAGACGCGTTTTAAACGGCGTCCACCATCGCAGACGCATTTCAAGTTCTACCACGTGGGTGCCACGTGGGCTGGCTTCGGGCTGCGAGGGTACGACCCTGTCTTGTCGACCTGAACGGCGTCCACGTGTGTCGACGCCTTTCAGACTACGACTCTGGATTTGTCAGAGTACGGCCCTGACATATCGTCTGAACGGCGTCTGCCTTGAACGACGCATTTCAGAGTCTTGTCAGAACAGCCGTCACACCAACTGAATGGCGTCCATGGATGTCGATGCGTTTTAGCCAGTCTCTGGTTAACCCCGCGAGCCCTCCTTCTTTCCCTCATTTTCTCCTCTCTTCCTCTCTTTCCCCTTCCGACGAACTCGGCGGCGATCCCTCCTCCTCCCTCTTTTCCTCCCACCGTTTCATCTCTCCATCCACTCCATCCTCTACCTAGCTCCTACCACTACCACCTCCACTTCCACTGCGGTGTTCTACTCTCCGGACGGCGGCCGACGTCACGGAGCAGCAAGGACAACCACGGCGGTACCGGCGGCGGCGTGGGGCGAGTCGCGTGGACGGCTTGAAGCTCGGAGGCGTTCAAGTATCCGGTAGGGTGACGGTTCCCATAGTATTCTATGTTAAAACCATGTTTTTCCCCCGTTTAAGCTTATTTGGATCTTTGGTTTCGGGGGGTAGAATGAGTATGTTTAGGTGTTCTTTTGTTGATATGGGGGTTTTGCTGTGAATGTGGTTTCCCATGAATTGTGTTGCCCATCTTTCTCCTCCGTTTTTGGGTAATTTTGGGGTTATTTGGGGTGAAAAGGGAGCCCTCGGGCTCTAGGCAACTCTGTTTCCTGGGGTTAAAAGACGTCGTGCATGGACGACGCCTTTTTGAAGGGCGTCGGACCATTACGATGCCTTTTAAGACAGGAATCGCCTTACTGAGGAGTTGCCAGTTCGGGATTCTGGGGTTAAAAGACGTCACGGTACAACGACGCGTTTTTGAATGGCGTCGGGAGGCCATGACGCCTTTTAAGGTAGAAATCCCCTGGGTGGTTTCTTTGGAATTTCTGGATTTCTGTGCTGAATGGCGTCTGAGGATGTCGACGCCTTTTAAAGGGCGACCACTGGTGTCGACGCCTTTTAGGGCCTGATTCTGAAGACTGTTTTACATGAACCTGTACATGGAGCTTGAATGGCGTCGACCTTGGGAGACGCGATTCAAGACAGAACCTCACTAATTCATGCTAGTAAAATGTGTTCATATTGTTAGACGGTTGGTTAATGCATGTTTTAGTGTACCCGTAGAGGTAGATTCTTCATGACCGGGCGATGCTACATGTATGTTATACGATCGCGGACTTTTCACGTGACCGGATCGTACTTGTTGGGTTTTGTGTTACTGTGGACCTGGAGTGACATTGTAGCGCTTTATCACCCTGTGCTTGTGGGGGCGTGAGCACAGCGCCGGTGGGGGCGTGGGCGGGGTGACGCCTAGTGAGAGAGGGTCACCTGGTGAACCCCGGGGTCAGCTAGTACCGGTGTCGGAGTGGTACATTCGGAGAGTCACTCATGCTGAGGGAAGGAGTAGCCACCTGAGCCGGTTGGGCCGGAGTAGCTAGTGTGCTATCCGAGGGGTTACTGTTTGGTCTCAGCGGGTCGAGGTTTTTCCACCGTTGTTGTGTGGTTAGCAAGTTCTATCGAGACTACAGTTCTGGGTTTCCTAGCCGGCTGGTTTAACATATGCATGTTTATTATATTACGATTGCATGTGATTTCACGTTAAGAATTAGGAATTGTACCTCTTGTGCTTATCACCTTTCCGTTAGCTGTACCTTGCACTTGTGGGTGTGTGCGTGGGCAGTGGGGATCGAAGGATCCCTACTGAGTCTTGTCTTTGAGACTCACCCCTCCTGCGGTTTTCAGGTGAGGACTCTCAGCAGACCTAGCGAGGAGAGTGCGGCCGTGAGTTGAGCATCGTCAGCAGTTGTTCCGGGGTATGCCCCGACGTAGTTGTGATTTTATTTCTGGCCTGTACGTTTAATTATTTCCTTTCTGTTGGAGTATGTAATTATTTGCTGTATCGAGTCGCATTATAATAATTTTTAATTCCTGCACTTTTATTTCAGTTCAATGCGATGTGAATGTTTAGCTTAGTTTATTATTTATCTCCCAGACTTGATTAGATCCTGGTTTGGTTCCAAATTAATGATTCAGTACCCATTTAGTAATCGGATCCCCGATTATAGGGTGGCGGGTCGTTACAGTTGGTATCAAAGCATACGGTCTGGCAAATAAATAAATAACTAGGTTAAATATCATAAATTCGGCAAATAAATACATTATCCCGTACAGGCACGGCGGTAGCATAGGCTTTAGGACTCTAATTAGAACTTTTTGATTTTGTAATTGTAGGCGAGTAGATGGCTCCCAGAAGGAGGATGCCAGTTATTCGAGAGCAGGGAGACGTCCCTAGTGGGTCCGAGGCCGGGAGGCCGAGTGTTGAGCAGTTTATGGAGGCGATGATGGACACTATGGCTCGATATCAGACGCGAGACCCTAGTGAGAGTTCCAGTGTGCGGGGAGGGTCCACCGCTGCACTTGAGAGGTTTCTGAAGCTGAGGCCACCTCACTTCACCGGTCGTCCCGACCCTGACGAGGCCATTCATTGGCTTAGAGAGATAGAGAAGACTTTTGATACCATGGATTGTGCTGCAGTAGAGCGGACCCCGTTGGCTACCTTCATGCTGAAGGATAGCGCCTACGACTGGTGGACCACTTTGAAGAGTTTGTCTTACGAGGACAGGACCCTTAGGGAAATTCCATGGGAGACATTTGTTAAGGAATTCAACGCGCAGTATTTCCCTAGACATGTCCAGAGGGCCAAGGAGAGGGAGTTCATGGATCTGACGCAGGGGAGCATGACAGTACTTGAGTACCAGGCGAAGTTTGTTTCGCTAGGTCGGTTCGTGCCTTTCATATCTGGGGATGAGGAGCGTCGTACTGAGAGGTTCGTGGACGGACTGAGGCTCAGTCTGAGGAACTTCGTGGCGTCTCACTGTTGCACGGATCTGTCTTCTGGGGTTAGATGTGCGGCAGCAGTGGAGGCTCAGCAGAGCCAGTCGGCCCGGGAGAGAGGACTGGCTGCTCAGAGCCCAGTTCGTGGCAGGGGTAAGGCAGCGCCCCCTTCAGCTGGATCGGGATCGTCGTCACTCGGCTCCCGATTCAGGAGATTCTTCAGGGGTGGTGGCAGCAGTAGTGGCAGTAGCGGCAGCAACAGGCCCGGGCAGGGCCAGCAGAGTCAGTCTGTATCCAGTGCACCGCATGGGCCAGCTCAGAGGCTTCCGGCAGTCTGTCAGCACTGTGGGGGTGCCCATGGTGGGACTCAGTGTCCCACTCTCCCCAGGAGGTGCTTCACTTGCGGCCAGCAGGGCCATTTGGGGAGGCATTGCCCGCAGGGGCATGGTCAGGGACATGGTTCAGGTGAGCAGAAGAAGCCGAGGACCCAGGGGAGAGTGCTAGCTATCACCAGGAGGGAGGCTCGCGCGTCCAACTTGGTGGAAGGTACACTTTCTGTCCTTGGGAACTCTGCACACGTATTGGTTGATTCGGGTGCTTCGCATTCTTTCATTTCTGAGCAGTTCCTAGATATTCTTTCTGCACCCGTTGATGAGTTATCTGATGATTTGATAGTGGAGGTTCCTTCTGGAGACTTTATGATATCTTATAACTGCTTGAGGAATGTTCCCTTGACCATTGAGGGTCATGTGCTACCTGCCCAGTTAGTCGTACTTGCCATTCGTGACTTTGATATCATCCTGGGTATGGATTGGTTGGAAGCCTTTTATGCAGAGGTGGACTGCCACAAGAAGAGGGTGCGATTCTCCATTCCGGACATCCCGACCTTCTTCTTCCAAGGTATTAGGCTTTCTTCCCAAGGTATTCTTATTTCTGCCTTTAAGGCACGGAGGTTGCTTGCTGGTGGCTGTGAGGCTTTCCTTGCCTCTGTTGTTGTCTCTGATGTCCGGGTTAGTCTCAGCCCTGGGGAGGTACCTGTTGTGTGTGAGTTCATAGATGTATTTCCTGAGGAGCTGCCTGTCCTTCCTCCTCAGCGCGAGGTCGAATTTAGCATCGAGCTTGCACCAGGTACGGCGCCCTTGTCTAAGGCCCCGTATCGGATGGCGCCAGCCGAACTCGCTGAGTTGAAGGCGCAGTTGCAGGAGTTATTGAATAAGGGTTTTATTCGTCCTAGTACATCTCCATGGGGTGCTCCAGTTCTGTTTGTTAGAAAGAAGGATGGTTCTCTGAGATTGTGCATTGACTATAGGCAGCTGAACCAGGTAACAATAAAGAATAAGTACCCGCTTCCAAGGATTGATGATTTGATGGATCAGTTGCAGTCCGCGAAGGTATTTTCCAAGATCGACTTGAGATCCGGATATTATCAGATGAGGATCCGGGATGTTGATGTTAGCAAGACGGCTTTCAGAACTCGGTATGGACATTATGAGTTTTTGGTTATGCCCTTTGGCTTGACTAATGCTCCGGCGGCCTTTATGGAGCTGATGAACCGAGTCTTCAGGACCTACCTGGATCAGTTTGTGGTTGTGTTTATTGATGATATTCTGATATATTCTTCTTCTGAGGAAGAGCATGCCACCCATCTTCGGGCTGTATTGCAGGTCCTGAGGGAGCACCGACTTTATGCCAAGTTTAGCAAGTGGGAGTTTTGGCTAGACGAGGTGCATTTCCTTGGGCATGTTATTTCTGGCAATGGTATCGCAGTAGATCCAGCCGAGATCGAGGCGGTGATGGATTGGAGCAGGCCGACTTCAGTGACTGAGATCAGGAGCTTTCTGGGGCTTGCCGGTTATTACAGGCGGTTTGTTCAAGGATTTTCTTCGATAGCAGCCCCCTTGTCGAGGTTGACTCGAAAAGGAGTTCGCTTTGTGTGGACCGAGGATTGTGAGCAGAGTTTTATTGAGTTAAAGACCCGTCTCACGTCAGCCCCTGTACTGGTGCTTCCATCTGGATCAGGTGGATTTGTGGTTTACTCTGATGCGTCCCGTCGAGGTTTGGGCGCAGTTCTAATGCAGCATGGCAGGGTAGTGGCTTATGCTTCTCGACAACTGAAGAAGCATGAAGAGAACTATCCTACTCATGATTTGGAGCTGGCAGCTGTGGTATTTGCACTCAAGATCTGGAGGCATTATTTATATGGGGAGAAATTCCAGGTTTTCACGGATCACAAGAGTTTGAAATATGTGTTCACTCAGAGGGACCTGAATTTGAGGCAGCGAAGGTGGATGGAGTTCATTAAAGATTATGACTTTGGCCTTTCTTATCATCCGGGCAAGGCGAATGTAGTGGCAGACGCTTTGAGTTGGAAGACGGTCATGTCATACCTTATGATTTAGGAGTGGAAATTATTCGAGCAGGTGGTGGAATCTTCCTTTAGGATTCCACGTGAAGATGACAGAGCCGTGCTGGTCAGTTTGACTGTGAGACCAGCTGTGTATCATGCAGTAATTGAAGTTCAGAGGGCAGATGTTGAACTACCATAGATCCTCCAGAGGTCAGAGGTGGAGTTGTGGGACGACGGTACGGTCAGGTTCAGAGGTAGACGTTATGTTCCGACTGAGGAGGACGTGCGCAGATGTGTTCTTGATGAGGCGCACCGTTCGAGATATGCAGTGTATCCGGGGACGACTAAGATGTATCATTGTTTGAGGAGGCACTTCTGGTGGCCCGGTATGAAGAAAGATGTGGCTGAATATGTGGCCAGATGCATGACTTGTCAGCAGGTTAAGGCCGAGCATCAGAGACCTGGTGGATTGCTACAGCCCTTGCCGATTCCAGAGTGTAAATGGGAGCATGTGACTATGGACTTCGTGATGGGATTGCCTACATCCCCTAGCAGGAGAGATGCCATCTGGGTCATCGTGGATCGGCTGACCAAGTCGGCACACTTCCTAGCTATTAGGAAGGACTGGTCAGTCGGCAAGCTGGCAAAGTTGTTTGTAGACCGGATCATCTCTCTGCACGGGGTGCCTTTGTCTATTGTATCAGATCGAGATCCAAGGTTTACTTCCAGATTCTGGAAGAGCTTTCAGCAGGCACTAGGCACTCAGTTGGCTTTCAGCTCAGCCTAGCATCCCGAGACTGACGGGCAGTCAGAGAGGACTATTCAGACCTTGGAAGATATGCTCAGAGCTTGTTGTCTAGACTGGGGAGGTTCTTGGGAGCAGTATTTGTCCACAGTGGAATTTGTCTATAATAACAGTTATCATTCTAGTATCGGCATGGCGCCTTACGAGGCTTTGTATGGGCGACCGTGTCGATCTCCAATATGTTGGTCCGAGATCGGTGAAAGGCAGATAGCAGGACCCGAGTTAGTACAGCAGTGTGCTGAGATTGCCAGGTTAGTTCGGCAGAGGTTGACCGCAGCGCAGAGTAGGCAGAAAAGTTATGCTGACATCCGACAGAGACCACTTGAGTTTGAAGCTGGGGACCACGTGTTTCTCCGAGTCTCACCCTCCAAGGGTGTAATGAGATTCGGGAAGCGAGGCAAGCTGAGTCCGCGCTATATTGGGCCTTTTCCCATCCTTGTTCGGATTGGGGAAACCGCGTACCAGCTGGCCTTGCTGCCCAGTCTTGCAGGGGTGCACGATGTGTTCCATGTTTCCTTACTGAGAAAGTATGTTCAGGATCCGTCCCATGTCCTGATTTTTCAGAGTTGGAGGTCGCTGAGGACCTGTCTTTTCCAGAATATCCTGTTCGTATTGAGGATCGCAGAGAACAGGTCCTGCGGAACAAGATTGTACCATTAGTCAAGGTGATTTGGCAGTATCGCTCCGGAGGTGAAGCAACCTGGGAGCGTGAGGATGAGATGCGAGAGCAGTTCCCTTACCTCTTTTCGTAAGTTTCCTTGTGAACTTGTATCCCTGTTTGACTTTGTTAATTCTAAGCAGTCAATTTCGGAGACGAAATTCTTTTAAGGGGGGGAGATTGTAAGGATCGTGACCTTCGGATCCGATTTTCGGGGTCGGACCTTGTAGTTCTAACCTTAGTGAGGGCAGAGGTTCTGAGTTGATTCGCGTCAGGACATCGAGACGCGTTTTAAACGGCGTCCACCGTCGCAGACGCATTTCAAGTTCTGCCACGTGGGTGCCACGTGGGCTGGCTTCGGGCCGCGAGGGTACGGCCCTGTCTTGTCGACCTGAACGGCGTCCATGTGTGTCGACGCCTTTCAGACTGCGACTCTGGATTTGTCAGAGTACGGCCCTGACATATTGTCTGAACGGCGTCTGCCTTGAACGACGCGTTTCAGAGTCTTGTCAGAGCAGCCGTCACATCAACTGAATGGCGTCCGTGGATGTCAACGCGTTTTAGCCAGTCTCTGGTTAACCCCGCGATCCCTCCTTCTTTCCCTCATTTTCTCCTCTCTTCCTCTCTTTCCCCTTCCGACGAACTCGGCGGCGATCCCTCCTCCTCCCTCTTTTCCTCCCACCGTTTCATCTCCATCCACTCCATCCTCTACCTAGCTCCTACCACTACCACCTCCACTTCCACTGCGGCGTTCTACTCTACGGACGGCGGCCGACGTCACGGAGGAGCAAGGACGACCACGGCGGTACCGGCGGCGGCGTGGGGCGAGTCGAGTGGACGGCTTGAAGCTCGGAGGCGTTCAAGTATCCGGTAGGGTGACGGTTCCTATAGTATTCTATGTTAAAACCATGTTTTTCCCCCGTTTAAGCTGATTTGGATCTTTGGTTTCGGGGGGTAGAATGAGCATGTTTAGGTGTTCTTTTGTTGATATGGGGGTTTTGCTGTGAATGTGGTTTCCCATGAATTGTGTTGCCCCTCTTTCTCTTCCGTTTTTGGGTAATTTTGGGGTTATTTGGGGTGAAAAGGGAGCCCTCGGGCTCTAGGCAATTCTGTTTCCTGGGGTTAAAAGACGTCGTGCATGGACGACGCCTTTTTAAAGGGCGTCGGACCATTATGATGCCTTTTAAGACAGGAATCGCCTTACTGAGGAGTTGCCAGTTCGGGATTCTAGGGTTAAAAGACGTCACGGTACAACGACGCGTTTTTGAATGGCGTCGGGAGGCCATGACGCCTTTTAAGACAGAAATCCCCTGGGTGGTTTCTTTGGAATTTCTGGATTTCTGTGTTGAATGGCGTCTGAGGATGTCGACGCCTTTTAAAGGGCGACCACTGGTGTCGACGCCTTTTAGGGCCTGATTCTGAAGACTGTTTTACATGAACCTGTACATGGAGCTTGAATGGCGTCGACCTTGGGAGACGCGATTCAAGACAGAACCTCACTAATTCATGCCAGTAAAATGTGTTCATATTGTTAGACGGTTGGTTAATGCATGTTTTAGTGTACCCGGTAGAGGTAGATTCTTCATGACCGGGCGATGCTACATGTATGTTATACGATCGCGGACTTTTCACGTGACCGGATCGTACTTGTTGGGTTTTGTGTTACTGTGGACCTGGAGTGACATTGTATCGCTTTATCACCCTGTGCTTGTGGGGGCGTGAGCACAGCGCCGGTGGGGGCGTGGGCGGGGTGACGCCTAGTGAGAGAGGGTCACCTGGTGAATCCCGGGGTCAGCTAGTACCGGTGTCGGAGTGGTACATTCGGAGAGTCACTCATGCTGAGGGAAGGAGTAGCCACCTGAGCCGGTTGGGCCGGAGTAGCTAGTGTGCTATCCGAGGGGTTACTGTTTGGTCTCAGCGGGTCGAGGTTTTTCCACCGTTGTTGTGTGGTTAGCAAGTTCTATCGAGACTACAGTTGTGGGTTTCCTAGCCGGCTGGTTTAACATATGCATGTTTATTATATTACGATTGCATGTGATTTCACGTTAAGAATTAGGAATTGTACCTCTTGTGCTTATCACCTTTCCGTTAGCTGTACCTTGCACTTGTGGGTGTGTGCGTGGGCAGTGGGGATCGAAGGATCCCTACTGAGTCTTGTCTTTGAGACTCACCCCTCCTGCGGTTTTCAGGTGAGGACTCTCAGCAAACCTAGCGAGGAGAGTGCGGCCGTGAGTTGAGCATCGTCAGCAGTTGTTCCGGGGTATGCCCCGACGTAGTTGTGATTTTATTTCTGGCCTGTACGTTTAATTATTTCCTTTCTGTTGGAGTATGTAATTATTTGCTGTATCGAGTCGCATTGTAATAATTTTTAATTCCTGCACTTTTATTTCAGTTCAATGCGATGTGAATGTTTAGCTTAGTTTATTATTTATCTCGCAGACTTGATTAGATCCTGGTTTGGTTCCAAATTAATGATTCGGTACCCATTTAGTAATCGGATCCCCGATTATAGGGTGGCGGGTCGTTACATGAAGACTCCTAGAAGTAGCAGCACCTCGATCCTTCAGCGTCTGGACGTTGTCTTCTTCTTGGATCACTCAAAATTATCACTAATCTTTCAAAAATTATCACTAATCTTCACTAACTTTTTAATGACAAAGGGGTTGGGTATTTATAGGCTTTACATCCACGGTTATGATCAGATTAATATGAAGGATTTTGAAGTTTATCCAACTAACAAATAGATAAACACAGATTAATTCATCATTATCTGTAATTATCTAAAACGCGTCGCCCATTAGAGACGTCTTTTAGCTAATTAAGATAAGGATCAACATTCGAAAAAAGAGACATAAACAGCTTAGGAGACCTAAATAGCGTCGTGTCTGGCAGACGTCTTTTAGTTTATTAATAATCAAAATAAGAATTAAACTCTAAATGACGTCTACACAGGTCGACATCTTTTAGATTTGATTAAAAATCTAAGTTAAAATCAATTTCTTTAATAAACATAAATTATGTTTGTCGGACCGATGTCATTTAGATAATTAATTCATAAAGATTAATAAAAAATAACTAATGATTAAATATCAGACCATTTTGAGGCATTATTATATGATATGAAATTTACTCAAAATGATGTCAAAATTAGCGTGTCTACAGCTGCCTCACCTTGGCATCGTCTTTGCAAGGGAATGAATTGAAGTGGAATGTACTGAAAAGGTGATGCCAAGGTGTGATGAGACACGCTCTCAACATCAAATGATTGGAATTTTTCTCAAAATCATCAATGAAGATAGCTCAAGGATATCGATGGAATCAATCATGTCTGGATGAGATAGACAAGGAAAAATAAGGTCGATCAACCTCCACGGATTGGGAAGTACCCCAGGTCATAGATACTGCAGGTTTCATCATGGGGAGCGATTGTCAGCCAATGTAGACGTGCTGCAGCCATGATGGATCTTAAAAGAAAACAAGAAATGTTGGATAAAGAATCTAAGAAAGGATAGAATTCCAAGGATATCTTCAAGCGAACCTCAAAGATAATCAAGATATTCAATTCAGAATAGAATATTTCATATCATGTTGGAATTATTTGATCAATGGTCTGAAACTTAATTAATAATTAATTTTTATCACAGTGATTTCAAAATCCTACATGATGCATGTTGGGCTAAAAAATGTAAAGATCAAATAAAATATAAATTAATCAAGGATAATATTGTTAAATTGTTATTGATGAGTCAAGATATCAATTCTTGTAATTCAATGCTAAGCCGAAGATCGTTTATCCACGCACTGTTTCACAAAAGTGGAACTATTGTCCTCATTAATTAACAATCCAACGGCCTATCCATGCAATTAAGAATTCTCTGGAATTATCATTGTTTTTGTTGTAAGGGAACTCAAATTCCAGTTTCATCAAAATCACAAGGTCCTTGACATAGTCTAATAAATATTTAACATATAGTAATGATGATGCAAATCAATTACATGAAAAAGTACAAGGATAGAGATAACCGTCTTTTTAGCCACGGTTGAGACTCATAAACTCCCACAATGGGATCTTCTTGATATTTTCCAGCTTCATTTGGATTTTTCTGAATTTCCTGCACTCAAAAATTCATTAGTAACTTCAAAAAGTGTTTAATTAAGCATCAAAATATGGATAAACATTGAATTTCTGAAATGCGTCGTGTCGTGCCGACGCCATTAAGATTAACCAAAACGCATCACTGTTCATCGACGCCTTTTCAGTCACAGAAACAGGTTCTGTCTAACTTCTACCTAGATTCCAACTCTTCCCATGCTTATCCCTTATCCAATCCAGAAAAGCCTTCCTAGGATCGCAATTATCTCTATATAAACTGCATTAACTTGTATCAAAGCATCCCTAACACAATCTAGAGATCAAAGCTAGAGATTTTCTTCAAAGTTCAAGGATTTTCAAGGTTTCAAGACTTCAAGAAGGAAAAGCTCAAGAACAAGATAGATTCTTTAAGCAAGCGGGTGAAGAAGACGCTAAAGAGGCTCTCAGACGTGAAAGATCATCTAAGTAGAAGATATCCTAACCTCCAAGTGAGTTAAATCCTCATTTCCTTCAATCCTTTTTCTTCAATTTCTCTTTTCTCTCCATGTTCTTCAAGTTCTTCAAGTAATTCTCCTTTTTATTTTTCTAGGCATATCCTTTGTTTCCCGCCCCAAGGAAATTCACATCTCTCCCTTAGATTCGAAAGCTCGCTAAAAGTACTACTATTTCCATGCAATCATTTGTTTCCAAGTGGAACATCCAAGGTCTAGTAGTCCATACGAAGCATTACAAGAGTCCAAATGTGGACTGGGCGGCTATGGGTGCGTTGATTGAATTATGGCATCTTTAAACCCATACCTTCCTTTTTCCTGAATTTGAATGCACTATTCTTCTAGAGGAGGTTGAACTCTTATTGGGCCTTCCCAAAATCAAGTTGTACGGTGACAATGAAGTGATCTAGAATAAGATGACTCTGATGAAGGAGAAGATCACCGGTCAACAATTGTTGATGAAAATCATGAAGGACCCAAAAGAAGTTAAATGGTGCCTCACCAAGAAAGGAATCAATCTTGCAAAGTTAGCAGAGTGGACTTTGTATGAGATTGAAGATCTTATAAAGGATGACGCTGAGAACGTGATGAAAGCATTCACCATGTGCTTAGCTGGAGCTTTGTTCTTTCCTGCTCAAGACAACATACTTGAAGATGATTAAGTGAGTGCAATCTGCGAGATCTTTGAGGGAAGACAGATAGGCACAACAATTCTAGCCTATCTCTACAGTGGGCTCTCTGCAGCGTCTACAGGTCAGCCTCCCTATAGTTGCATGCTACTCTTCGCTCTGTGGGTCGAGTTGCACTTCAAGTTTGAATATCACACTAGGAATTCTGCAAGATCATCTCAAATCTATCAGAATAGCCCGATCTTCCATATCTCCAACATTATAAAATTCAATGAGAAGATGATCAATCGAGTGCCAAAACTCAAAACTTGAGCTGACTGGAGAGAGTATCTGAGAAGAATGCCCACATATGGATTTGATTCCTTTCCACTTGCACTCATAGGAAAGCCAATTCGGGTACGTCATGCAGCGGGTGCAGAGCTGAAACTAATCGGGGCTACTGAGTTTGTGCTATACAATCCTCATCGCTGCTATACTCAACTCAGCTTGCCTCGCTATAAATTTTCTGAAGTTTCCCATACATCTATAATCAAGAAGCGTGCCTTGGAATCTGATGAAGATTGTGAAGCCACTGAACTTATAGTCACACTATGGAATATTAGATTCAATCATCGTGTAAAATCCTCTCAAGAAACAGATAGAGGATTATTTGTTCCATATATACTGGGACTTCGGGAATTTCTTCCTTGAATATTCTCTTTTTTTTTTTTCTTTTATGATGTAATAAAGAATTTATTTCAATAAAGAATTATTCCTTTATGTCTCGAAATTCATCCTCAATATTCTGTGACTTGTCTAAGATTTTTCTTTAAGTAAAAACTTGATTTTTCCTTAAAATATGACAATTTGGGTTTACTTTAATGCAAAATGCGTCCACTCAGAAAGACGCCTTTCAACCATAATTCATTTTCCAAAAATCAGACATTAATCCTAAAAATCTCGAATTATCCTTAAAACGCATCCACATGTATAAGCGCCTTTCAATCAAAAATCTTTTCCAAAATAAGAGATTAATTGTGAAAATCCCGAATTAATCTTAAAACACGTCCACATGAATAGATGCTTTTCAATCAAAAATCTTTTTCCAAAATCAAAGATTAATCCTTAAAATCCTGAATTATCTTTGAAATGCGTCCATATGTGTAAACGCTTTTCAATTCTCTCTCTTACTTTTCTCCAGAATTCTGCCATTAATTCTGTGATTAATCCATTGAAAAGCGTCGTTATGTGTGGACGCGTTTAATCATCATGCCTTGTACTGTTTTGACTAGAAGGCGGTTTAAACTGAAATGTGTCGTGATGTGTAGACGCCTTTTACCCAATTCAAACATTTGTCCTTTGCCGCCTCAGTTTATGCCCCTTGAATGGCGTCGCTGTACCCCGACGCGTTTTAAGTTCTGCAAACAGAAGCTGCGAAGGCCCTGCTTCCTTCCTCATTCTTCCCAAAAACTCTCTTTCCTTCTCCACCTCCGGCGATCCCTCTTCTTCCCCGGCGATCCTAGCTCTACTCCGGCCATCCTCCGACAACCTCTTCCATCTCTCTCCTCTGTTCTCTCATTCAAACTCTCTCCTTTCAAACTTTTCTCACCCGAGCTCCCTCTTTCTCTTTTGTTCTCTTCCTCAAAAAAGTTTATGGAGCAAGGAGAAGGATTACGGGGGAAGCGTCACCGTGCCGTGCGTGTAGTGAGGAGGGAGGAGCACTAGGCGGCTCTTCTTGAGGAGGCTATGGCTTTAGAGGCGGCGGCGGCTATCTTAGAAGAGGAAATCCCTCCACCGGCGGCGATCAAGGGAGGAGGAGAAGAGGAAGCCCTACACTTGGTAAGTTCCCTGTGGAATGCATTTTTTTTGTGAATGGGATGAAGAGAGGGTGAAGAAGGGGAGTTTTCCAAAAAGTCTGAAAATTGGGTTTGAATGGCGTCCAGACCAGGTGACGCCTTTCAAAGGGTGTCGCCATGGTCCGACGCCATTCAGACATAAATTCAATTTTTAAAATAGGACAGAAAATGGGTTCAAATGGCGTCAAGTGTGGTGGACGCCTTTTAAACAGAAAAATTTCATTGATTTATTAAGCCCATTAACTGATGAAATCTTCTTGTTTTCATTTGTAAGGGACGATGAGCGATGAGGGCTCGTATCTCTGGGATCTAGTAGTAGGAGCATACCGGAGACTCCCGGACTTCCAGAAGGCGCGCCTGCGTCGGATGGGGTTCGGCGAGATCTTGGACATCGAGCCATTTTGGCTCGATCTAGTACTGCTGCAGGCGCTTCGGGAGCGTTGGCACGCAGAGAGTCGGGCATTCCTAATGCCCTGGGGACATATGATCCCCACTTTAGAGGACGTGGCCAAGATCACTAGCATTAGGGTAGATGGCCGACCGGTGAGTGGGGTGACTTACCCCGATTACCGAGGGTTAGCTGAGGCTCTATTAGGTATAGAGGTCTCTACTCTAGATAGAGAGTCTAGGACCGTTCCTAGGGTGGAGGTAGAGGCCGCTCTAGGACTAGTTGAGCCCCGGCGTCGGTCGGACGAGATCCGGGAGGAGTTTAGAGATAGACTAGCTGAGTCTTCTTCCTCTGTTTATTGCAGTCACCCTAGCCAGGTAGATGAGGCAGATAGACAGTTGAGAGTCTTCCTTTTTTTTTTTTTGGTCGGTTGCTTTTCGTCACGAAGGGCGACCATATCCACTGTAGGTTTCTTTTTCTTTTAGATGACCTAAAGAGTCTCCATGAGTACGCGTGGGGTGCGGCCCTCCTAGCCCACCACTTTGCAGATCTCTCCGTGGTCATGCCGGACCGCGAGACCACCATCAGCGGCTTCTCGTTGTTTCTTCAGGTAAATTTCATTTTATTATTTGTTTATGCAATGTAATGATATGATGCTTTTCTAACTTACATATTTATGTGCAGGTTTGGAGTTACCACTATTTCCCGCTCGGCCGAGCGAGGATAGTGAGACTAGACGCTGTCCCTTTGGCTCACCGCAGGCAGCCAATTGTAACGACCCGCCACCCTATAATCGGGGACCCGATTATTAAATGGGTACCGAATCATTAATTTAGGACCAAACCAGGATCTAATAAGTCTGGGAAATAAATAATAAACTAAGCTAAACATTCATATCGCATTGAATGGAAATGAAAGTGCAGGAAATTAAAATTATTACAATGCGACTCGATTACAGCAAATAATTACATACTCCAGCTGAAAGGAAATAATTAAACATACAGGCCAGAAATAAATAACAACTACATCGGGGCATACCCCGGAACAACTGCCGAAGACGCACAACATACGGCCGCACACGCCGCTCTAAGTCTGCTGGGAGTCCTCACCTGAAAACCGCAGGGGTGAGTCTCAAGAACAAGACTCAGTAGGGATCCTTCGATCCCCACTGCCCACGCACACACCCACAAGTGTAAAGTACAACTAACGGTGAAGTAACAAGTGTAGTGGCAGGTACAATTCCTAATTCTCTACGTGAGAAAACATGCAATCGCATGTATAATAATCATGCACATTCTAAACCAGCCGTTAGAAAATCTACAACCGTCATCTCGATAGAACTCGCCGACCGTGCAAACAACGGTGGGGAAAACCTCGACCCGCTGAGACCAAGGAGTAGCCCCTCGGATAGCACGCTCGCTACTCCGGCCCAACTGGCTCAGGTGACTACCCCTTCCCCCAGCATGAGTGACTCTCCGAATGTACCACTCCGACACCGGTACTAGCTGACCCCGGGGTTCACCAGGTGACCCTCTCTCACTAGGCGTCACTCCGCCCACGCCCCCACCGGGGCTGTGCTCACGCCCCCACCAGCACAGGGTGATAAAGTGCTACAATGTCACTCCAGGTCCACAGTAACTGAAAACCCAACACAGTGCGATCTGGTCACGTGAAAAGCCCGCAATCGCATAACACACATAGAACCATCCGATCATGAGGAATCCATCTCTATCGGGTGCACTAAAATATGTGCTAACCATCTATCTAGCAGTATGAACACGTTTTACTGGCATGCATTAGTGAGATTCTGTCTTGAATCGCGTCGACCAAGGTCGACGCCATTCAAGCTCCAAGTACAGGTTTATATAAATCAGTCTTCAGATTCTGGCTTTAAAAGGCGTCGACACCAGTAGTCGCCTTTTAAAACGCGTCGACATCCCCAGACGCCATTCAACACGAAAATCCGGAAATTCCAAGAGCTTTATTCAGGGGATTTCTGTGGTAAAAACGCGTCATGGATGCCTGACGCCATTCAAAAATGCGTCATTTACCCATGACGCCGGTTAGCCACAGAATTCCCGACCTGGCAGTCTGCCTGTCAGTCGATTCATGTCTAAAAGGCGTCGTGATGGCCTGACGCCCTTCAAAAAGGCGTCGTCCATGCACGACGTCTTTCAGCCTCAGGAACCAGGAACGCCCTAAACCCGAGGGCTCCCTTCCAACCCCAAATAACCCCAAAAATCATTCAAACTGGAGGGGAAACGAAGAGCAAGACAATTCATAGGCAAACACCCCCATAGAGAACCTAAACATGCTCATTCTAACCCCCAGAACCGAAGATCTACCACATGCATATCGAGGAAAACATGATTTTAAACACAACGCTACGGGGAACGTCACCCTACCGGACACTCGAACTCCTCCAAGCTTCACGCCGTCTACCCTTCTCGCCCTACGCCGCCGCCGGTACCGCCGTGGTCGTCCTTGCTCCACCGTGACGTCGGCCGCCGTCCGGAGAGTAGAACGCCGCAGTGGAAGTGGAGGTCGTAGTGGTATGAGTTAGGTAGAGGATGGAGTGGAGGGAGAGGCGAAATGGTGGGAGGAAAAGAGGGAGGAGGAGGTGGTCGCCGCCGGTCGCCGGAAGAGGAGGAAAGAAGGAGAGTAGGAGAAAATGAGGGAAAGAAGGAGGGCTCACGGGGTTAACCAGAAACTGGCTAAAACGCGTCGACATCCACGGACGCCAATCAGGTGATGTGACGGCCGCTCTGACAAGATTCTAAAACGCGTCGTCCTACACAGACGCCATTCAGACAACTCGTCAGGGCCGTACTCTGACACACCCAGAGTCGCAGTCTGAAAGGCGTCGTCCTTCGCAGACGCCGTTCAGACGACCTGACAGGGCCGTACCCAAGCGGCCCAAGGCCAACCCCGCGGTACCCACGTGGCAGCACCTGAAATGCGTCTGCCAAGGTGGACGCCGTTTAAAACGCGTCGCCAGGTCCTGACGCGATTCAACTCAGAACTTCCGCCCCCCACAAGGGTTAGAACAACAAGGTCTGACCCGAAAACCGGATCCGAAAGTCTCGATCCTTACATTCTCCCCCCCTTAAAGAAATTTCGTCCCCGAAATTGACTGCTAGAATCAACAAGGTCAAAACAAGGATACAAGTTACAATAAGACTCACGAGAAGAGGTAAGGGAACTGCTCCCGCATCTCGTCCTCTCGCTCCCAGGTTGCCTCACCTCCGGAGCGGTACTGCCAAATCACCTTGACCAGCGGTACGACTTTGTTCCGCAGGACCTGCTCTCGGCGATCCTCAATACGAACCGGGTATTCTGGAAATGACAGGTCCTCAGCGACCTCCAACTCTGAAAAGTCCAACACATGAGTCGGATCCTGAACATACTTCCTCAACAAGGACACATGGAACACATCGTGCACTCCTGCCAGATTGGGCGGCAAGGCCAACTGATACGCGGTTTCCCCGATTCGAGCAAGAATGGGAAAAGGTCCCATATAGCGCGGACTCAGCTTGCCTCGCTTCCCGAATCTCATCACACCCTTGGAGGGTGAGACTCGGAGAAACACGTGGTCCCCAACCTCAAACTCGAGTGGTCTCCGTCGGATGTCGGCATAACTCTTCTGTCTACTATGAGCTGCGATCAACCTCTGCTGAACTGTCCTGGCGACCTCAGCACACTGCTGTACCAACTCAGGTCCTGCAATCTGTCTCTTACCGATCTCAGACCAACACACCGGTGATCGACACGGCCGCCCATACAAAGCCTCATAAGGCGCCATGCCGATGCTAGAATGGTAGCTGTTGTTGTAGGCAAATTCCACAGTGGACAAATGCTGTTCCCACGAACCTCCCCAGTCTAGGCAACACGCCCTGAGCATATCCTCCAAGGTCTGAATAGTCCTCTCCGACTGCCCGTCAGTCTCGGGATGATAGGCCGAGCTGAAAGCCAACTGAGTCCCCAACGCCTGCTGAAAGCTCTTCCAGAATCTGGAAGTAAACCTCGGATCTCGATCTGATACAATGGACAAAGGGACCCCGTGCAGAGAGACGATCCGGTCCACAAATAACTTAGCCAGCTTGCCGACCGACCAGTCCTTCCTAATGGCTAGGAAGTGTGCCGACTTGGTCAGCCGATCAACGATGACCCAGATAGCGTCTCTTCTGCTAGGGGATGCGGGCAATCCCATCACAAAGTCCATCGTCACATGCTCCCATTTCCACTCAGGAATCGGCAAGGGTTGCAGCAACCCTCCAGGTCTCTGATGCTCGGCTTTAACCTGCTGACACGTCATACATCTAGCCACATACTCAGCCACATCTCTCTTCATACCGGGCCACCAGAAGTGCCTCCTCAAACAATGATACATCTTTGTTGCCCCGGGATGCACTGCATACCTCGATCGGTGCGCCTCATCAAGAACACATCTGCGCACATCTTCCTCAGTCGGAACATAGAGTCTGCCTCTGAATCTGACGGTACCATCATCCCACAACTCAACTTCAGACCTCTGGAGTATCTGGGGTAACTCTGCATCTGCCCTCTGAGCCTCAATCACATCATGGTACACAGCCGGTCTCACAGTCAAGCTGACAAGTACTGCTCTATCTTCTTCACGTGGAACCCTAAAGGAGGATTCCATCACCTGCTCAAATAGTTTCCACTCCCGAACCATAAGGTATGACATGACCGTCTTCCGACTCAAAGCGTCTGCCACCACATTCGCCTTGCCCGGATGATAGGAAAGGTCAAAGTCATAATCTTTAATAAACTCCATCCACCTTCGCTGCCTCAGGTTCAGGTCTCTCTGAGTGAACACATATTTCAAGCTCTTGTGATCTGTAAAAACCTGAAATTTCTCCCCATACAAGTAATGCCTCCAAATCTTCAGTGCAAACACCACAACTGCAAGTTCCAAATCATGAGTAGGATAGTTTTCTTCATGCCTCTTCAGCTGCCGAGAAGCATAAGCAACTACCCTGCCATGCTGCATAAGGACTGCTCCCAATCCTCGACGGGACGCATCCGAGTAAACCACAAATCCACCTGACCCAGATGGAAGCACCAGCACTGGGGCTGACGTGAGACGAGTTTTTAGCTCAATAAAACTCTGCTCACAATCCTCAGTCCACACGAAACGAACTCCCTTTCGAGTCAGCCTCGACAAGGGGGCCGCTATCGAAGAAAATCCCTGAACAAACCGTCTGTAATATCCGGCAAGCCCCAGAAAGCTCCTGATCTCGGTCACTGAAGTCGGCCTGCTCCAGTCCATCACTGCCTCTATCTTCGCTGGGTCTACTGCGATACCTTCACCAGAAATAACGTGCCCAAGAAAGTGCACCTCGTTCAGCCAAAATTCACATTTGCTGAACTTGGCATAAAGTTGGTGCTCCCTCAGGACCTGCAACACTGCCCGAAGATGAGCAGCGTGCTCTTCCTCAGAAGAAGAATAGATCAGAATGTCATCAACAAACACAACCACAAACTGGTCCAGGTAGGTCCTGAAGACTCGGTTCATCAGATCCATAAAAGCCGCCGGAGCATTGGTTAAGCCAAAGGGCATAACCAGAAACTCATAGTGCCCATACCGAGTCCTGAACGCCGTCTTACTAACATCCACATCTCTGATTCTCATCTGATAGTATCCAGATCTCAGATCGATCTTGGAAAACACCCTCGCGGTCTGCAGCTGATCCATCAAGTCATCGATCCTAGGAAGCGGGTACTTATTCTTTATTGTCACCTGGTTCAGCTGCCTATAATCGATGCACAATCTCAAAGAACCATCCTTCTTCCTGACAAACAGAACTGGAGCACCCCATGGAGATGTACTGGGACGAATAAAACCCTTGTCCAGCAACTCCTGCAACTGCGCCTTCAACTCAGCGAGTTCGGCTGGCGCCATCCGATACGGGGCCTTAGACAAGGGCGCCGTACCTGGTGCAAGCTCGATGGTGAACTCAACCTCACGCTGTGGAGGAAGGCCAGGCAGCTCTTCCGGAAACACGTCTACGAAATCACAGACAACAGGCACCTCCCAAGGACTGGGACTAGCACGGACATCGGAAACAACAACAGAGGCAAGAAAAGCCTCACAGCCACCAGCAAGCAACCTACGTGCCTTAAAGGCAGAAATAAGGGTGCCCCGAGAAGAAAGCCTAATACCTTGGAAGAAGATGGTCGGGATGTCCGGAATAGAGAAGCGCACCCTCTTCCTGTGGCAGTCTACCTCCGCATAATAGGCTTCCAACCAATCCATACCCAGGATGATATCAAAGTCACGAATAGCAAGCACGACCAACTGGGCAGGTAGCACATGACCCTCAATGGTCAAGGGAACACTCCTTAGACAATTATAGGATATCATGAAGTCTCCAGAAGGAACTTCCACCATCAGACCATCAGATAACTCATCAACGGGTGTAGAAAGAATATCTAGAAACTGTTCAGAAATAAAAGAATGCGAAGCACCCGAATCGATCAACACGTGCGCAGAGTTCCCAAGGACAGAGAGTGTACCTTCCACCAAGTTGGACGCGCGAGCCTCCCTCCTGGTGATAGTTAGAACTCTCCCCTGGGTCCTCGGCTTCTTCTGGTCGCCATGACCCTGCCCCTGACTATGCCCCTGCGGGCACTGCCTCGCCAGATGGCCCTGCTGGCCGCAAGTAAAACATCTCCTGGGAAGAGTGGGACACTGAGTCCCGCCATGGGCACCACCACACTGCTGACAAACTGCCGGAAGCCTCTGAGCTGGCTCCTGCTGTGCACTAGACACTGTCTGACTCTGCTGCCCCTGTATGGGCCGGCTGCTGCCGCTACTGCTGCCACCACCCCTGAAGAATCTCCTGAATCGGGAGCCGAGAGAAGACGATTCCGATCCGACTGAAGGAGCCGGTGCCGCTGCTTTACCCCTGCCCCGAGATGGCCCCTGGACAGTCTGCCCTCTCTCCCGGGCCGACTGGATCTACTGAGCCTCTACAGCTGCTGCACGCCTAACTGCTGACGCCAAGTCTGTACAACAATGGGACGCCACGAAGTTCCTCAAACTGAGCCTAAGCCCATCCACAAACCTCTCCGCGCGACGTTCCTCATCATGAGATATGAAAGGCACGAACCGCCCGAGCGAAACAAACTTCGCCTCGTACTCAAGCACCGTCATGTTCCCCTGCGTCAGATCCATAAACTCCCTCTCCTTGGCTCGCTGGACATGTCTAGGGAAATATTGTGCGTTGAACTCCTTAACAAAGGTCTCCCAAGATATTTCCCTAAGACTCCTGTCCCCATAAGACAAACTCTTCAGTGTAGTCCACCAGTCATAGGCGCTATCCTTCAGCATGAAGGTAGCCAGCGGGGTCCTCTCTACTGCCGCACAGTCCATGGTATCAAAAGTCTTCTCAATCTCTCTAAGCCAATGAATGGCCTCGTCAGGGTCGGGACGACCGGTGAAGTGAGGTGGCCTCAGCTTCAAGAACCTCTCCAGCGTAGCTGTGGTCCCTCCCCGAGTACTAGAACCCTCGCTAGGATCTCGTGTCTGATATCTAGCCATGGTATCCATCATGGCTTCCATAAACTGCTCAACACTCGGCCTCCCTGCCTCGTACCCACTAGGGGCATCTCCCCTCTCTCGAACAACTGGCATCCTCTTCCTGGGAGCCATCTACTCGCCTACAATTACAAAATCAAAAAGTTCTAATTAGAATCCTAAAACCTATGCTACCGACGTGCCTGTACGGGATAATGTATTTATTTGCCGAATTTACAACATTTAACCTAGTTATTTATTTATTTGCCAGACCGTATGCTCTGATACCAACTGTAACGACCCGCCACCCTATAATCGGGGACCCGATTACTAAATGGGTACCGAATCATTAATTTAGGACCAAACCAGGATCTAATAAGTCTGGGAAATAAATAATAAACTAAGCTAAACATTCATATCGCATTGAATGGAAATGAAAGTGCAGGAAATTAAAATTATTACAATGCGACTCGATTATAGCAAATAATTACATACTCCAGCTGAAAGGAAATAATTAAACATACAGGTCAGAAATAAATAACAACTACATCGGGGCATACCCCGGAACAACTGCCGAAGACGCACAACACACGGCCGCACACGCCGCTATAAGTCTGCTGGGAGTCCTCACCTGAAAACCGCAGGGGTGAGTCTCAAGAACAAGACTCAGTAGGGATCCTTCGATCCCCACTGCCCACGCACACACCCACAAGTGTAAAGTACAGCTAACGGTGAAGTAACAAGTGTAGTGGCAGGTACAATTCCTAATTCTCTACGTGAGAAAACATGCAATCGCAGTTATAATAATCATGCACATTCTAAACCAGCCGTTAGAAAATCTACAACCGTCATCTCGATAGAACTCGCCGACCGTGCAAACAACGGTGGGGAAAACCTCGACCCGCTGAGACCAAGGAGTATCCCCTCGGATAGCACGCTCGCTACTCCGGCCCAACTGGCTCAGGTGACTACCCCTTCCCCCAGCATGAGTGACTCTCCGAATGTACCACTCCGACACCGGTACTAGCTGACCCCGGGGATCACCAGGTGACCCTCTCTCACTAGGCGTCACCCCGCCCACGCCCCCACCGGCGCTGTGCTCACGCCCCCACCAGCACAGGGTGATAAAGTGCTACAATGTCACTCCAGGTCCACAGTAACTGAAAACCCAACACAGTGCGATCCGGTCACGTGAAAAGCCCGCAATCGCATAACACACATAGAACCATCCGATCATGAGGAATCCATCTCTATCGGGTGCACTAAAATATGTGCTAACCATCTATCTAGCAGTATGAACACGTTTTACTGGCATGCATTAGTGAGATTCTGTCTTGAATCGCGTCGACCAAGGTCGACACCATTCAAGCTCCAAGTACAGGTTTATATAAATCAGTCTTCAGATTCTGGCTTTAAAAGGCGTCGACACCAGTAGTCGCCTTTTAAAACGCGTCGACATCCCCAGATGCCATTCAACACGAAAATCCGAAAATTCCAAGAGCTTTATTCAGGGGATTTCTGTGGTAAAAATGCGTCATGGATGCCTGACGCCATTCAAAAATGCGTCGTTTACCCATGACGCCGTTTAGCCACAGAATTCCCGACCTGGCAGTCTGCCTGTCAGTCGACTCCTGTCTAAAAGGCGTCGTGATGGCCCGACGCCCTTCAAAAAGGCGTCGTCCATGCACGACGTCTTTCAGCCCCAGGAACCAGGAACGCCCTAAACCCGAGGGCTCCCTTCCAACCCCAAATAACCCCAAAAATCATTCAAACTGGAGGGGAAACGAAGAGCAAGACAATTCATAGGAAAACACCCCCATAGAGAACCTAAACATTCTCATTCTAACCCCCAGAACCGAAGATCTACCACATGCATATCGAGGAAAACATGATTTTAAACACAACGCTACGGGGAACGTCACCCTACCGGACACTCGAACTCCTCCAAGCTTCACGCCGTCTACCCTTCTCGCCCCACGCCGCCGCCAGTACCGCCGTGGTCGTCCTTGCTCCACCGTGACGTCGGCCGCCGTCCGGAGAGTAGAACGCCGCAGTGGAAGTGGAGGTCGTAGTGGTATGAGTTAGGTAGAGGATGGAGTGGAGGGAGAGGCGAAATGGTGGGAGGAAAAGAGGGAGGAGGAGGTGGTCGCCGCCGGTCGCCGGAAGAGGAGGAGAGAAGGAGAGTAGGAGAAAATGAGGGAAAGAAGGAGGGCTCACGGGGTTAACCAGAAACTGGCTAAAACGCGTCGACATCCACGGACGCCAATCAGGTGATGTGACGGCTGCTCTGACAAGATTCTGAAACGCGTCGTCCTACACAGACGCCATTCAGACAACTCGTCAAGGCCGTACTCTGACACACCCAGAGTCGCAGTCTGAAAGGCGTCGTCCTTCGCAGACGCCGTTCAGACGACCTGACAGGGCCGTACCCACGCGGCCCAAGGCAAACCCCGCGGTACCCACGTGGCAGCACCTGAAATGCGTCTGCCAAGGTGGACGCCGTTTAAAACGCGTCGCCAGGTCCTGATGCGATTCAACTCAGAACTTCCGCCCCCCACAAGGGTTAGAACAACAAGGTCTGACCCGAAAACCGGATCCGAAAGTCTCGATCCTTACACCAATAGTGGACACGGCCCCGCAGCATCATCAATTCACGGCCCTTCGCCGTCAATTCCTCGACTATCTAGAGCTTCTAGTAAGTCTTTTAATCTATCCAGTTTTATTTATTAAATATAGTGTTTCATTTATTAAATGCAATTTATTTATATGAATGCATCTAACTTATATGCAGGTGATTTGGCGCCCTTCCTTAGGTATGGGCGAGCAGGGCCAGCCGTGGGTGACGGCTGGCCGGAGGAGGTTCGGCAGGCAAATGTGGTTGCATTGCCTGAACGAAATCGAGCCCCTCTGCCTCCGACTCGTCATGAGGACTTTGGGCCTCCACCAGGAGTGGATTAACGAGAAGGTCCCGGAGGGAGTAGGGAGGAGCATGAGGGAGAAACAAGCCCTCACGGACTAACGTACCAAGTTCCCGAAGCAATATGAGGACTGGTACCGCCGCGGCGTTCGGGTGGAGTCCCAGGTGGAGAGCAACGAGGCTTATCTCCAGCAATACCGGGCCCACTACGCCGATCAACTACGGCTCCTCCGACCACTCGATGTAAGTATGACCTTCATGCTTCTTTCATTTTATTATTGTCTTATTTTATGTTTGTAAATGTATGCATGTGTGCTATGAAGGATGCGCGAGACGCGGTCATCATTGACCTCCGGGCCCGCCTACATGATGCGGAGGCCCAGCTGGAGCAGGTCCAGAAGGAACTCTTCAACTTGGTATGTGTGAATATTTTATTAATTAATTTGTTTTGCCGATTAGCCACTGACGGTTGTCTTTTGGTGCAGCGAGCCGTCTATACCCAAGCGGCTCCCCCTACTTTATCTACTGAAGCTTCTTCATCTGTTGCGGCGGCTGCTCATGAGGCCACCTTGGCTGACCTCCAGAGTCAGCTGTCCTATGCCATCCACCGAGCTTCTCTCGCGGAGGAGGATCGGGCTGCTCGAGTGATTTCTGACCTTTTGACTTCTCTTTATTGCTTTCGTTAATTACTTGATGATCTGACAATATCTTCCCTTGCAGGTTGCTGAGATTCATGAAGCCCTTCAGAGGGCTGAGGCGGATGCGGCCCGGGTCTGTGACCTCGAAGAGCAGGTGGCTCGTCTCTCCACCGGGGATCTTCCTCTGGAGCTCTCACGTCTCCAATCCCAACTGGAGTTCATTACTGAGGAGAGAGAGAGGGAGCGGCTGGAGCGGCAGAGACTGGACGCGGAGATGACCTCCCTTCGAGTACAGTTAGGCATCGACGAGTACGAGTGTCGGAGTGTTGAGGAGAGATACAGACATGCTCGGCAGTGTGCTCAGGAACGCAGGCAGGCGAGCGCCTTCACAGCCAGCGTGGCCATCTCCTCTGGTCAAGCTGGTCCGAGTGCTATGGGTCCACCGCCACCGCCTTCTAGAGCTCCAGCACTGGATGCCCAGGAAGCCCAGAGTCAGTTTGATGAAGGGGAAGGAGAGAGCCAGCCTTGAGGGCTTCATATCATGTACTTTTTTCTTTGTGTATCATGTACAAAACACCTTTTGATATATGTATGAAACTTTTGCCTTCTTTCGTGCCTTGTATCTTTAACCTGTGCCCTGTCCATTACTTAACAAACAGGTTAAGTATCTGTTTAGACTTAGCCCCTGGCCTGGTTGAATAGCCGAGATGTTTGATCCTTTACTTGGTAGAAAGGTCAAGGGGCATAGCCTTTATTAACAAAGGTAGCATGAATAATCAAACTGTAAGCAAAAATACAACATGTAAGCAAATAGATGTTCACTGAAAATAAAAGGAATGAAACACACTAGATGCGGTAAGCAGATGCTAATTGAAATATTTTTGTTGTTTTGAAATTTTCATTTTTGTTTGGGTCTTGGAACATATATATTTTTTTTTATTTTTGAAATATCTATTTTTTTTATTTTGAGATATATGCTTTTTTTGGATTTTGAAATATGTACTTTTTTTGGATTTTGAAATATGTACCTTTTTTTTGGATTTTGTATGTACCTTTTTTTTGGATTTTGAAATATGTACTTTTTTTGGATTTTGAAATATGTGCAAACTAAAAGACCAGCATGGTACTCAGATCAAAAGGAAATATATTCATTTATTAACTTAATTCCCAAATTGTTATTTAATAATCTAATTTAGACCCATCGTACTTGAACTTGTGTTTTCATTCGTGATCCCATTTGATGATTTGATCCTTAGTCAATCTAGGCCGTTCCTTAAGCTTGGAGTACGCCTCTTCAGAAAGAAAGGAAGAATTGGTTTAGAAAGCCCACGAGAAGGTTCCGGAAACCTAAAAAGATGTTCCTTTCTCACCCTAATATCTGTTGGGGTTCGATCATTTTCTTTCCGGGGTATTTATCAACCTTGTGTTCCCTTTTCATTTCATTTCATGGCCTTGATGTAACGTTTATAGTGTAAATGGCCTTTTAATTTGACATTTGGCTTTTGCCTTTTGTTTTTGCTTCTCTTTTCCTTTTTCTTTCCTTGGGATGGATCTCCCCCATTTTTCTTATGGCGGCCGCCTACTAAGATGGCGGGTATTCTTGGTAGTCTATTCTAAGCCTCGTTCCGACATCATGGGCCGAGTGTAAAAACAGAATTTTGTCTGAAAAGAATGATTTGCGCTTTACACTTTTAGTGAAGCTTTCGGTATTCCTTAGGACTTGGCATCTCTTGTTACTCACGAATCAAACGTGTCAGTGTGTATAGTAATGTGTTAGAATTAAATTATTCAGACTGATAAGGGAATTTGAGTTTCTAAATTTTCTGATTCCACTGGTCTTTGTACCATGCTGATCAACTCTTTAGCCTAAGGGTAGTATTTCTTAAGATGCAAACCATTCCAGGGGTGAGTTAATTCTTGCCTTTCTGCATTAACTAGACGGTAAGCGTTACCAGGAAAAGCATGTGATACAATATATGGTCCTTCCCAATTGGGTTGGAGCTTAGAACGCAGACCACTAGATTTTACAAAGATTCTTTTGACAACCATTTCACCAACTTTGAACTTACGTTCGATGACTTTCTTTTGATAAAAACGTGCTAATCTATTTTGATAAACTCTTGCATGATTAGCAGTTGACCATCTTTTCTCGTCTAAGAGTTCTAATTGAGCAAGGACTGTTAAACAATGTTCATCAATGGAGAATTCCTTATTCAATTGTACTCTTAATGACGGTATAAGGATCTCGTATGGAACTACTGCCTCCATTCCAAATGTTAAGGAATAAGGAGTCTGCCCAGTGGGCGTGCGGATTGAAGTTCGGTAGGCCCATAGAGCCTCAATCAATTTTTCTGGCCAGTCTGTAAATTTATTAGACTTGCATGCCTTTTTGATGATTTTTATCAAAGTCTTGTTAGTTGCCTCTGCTTGGCCATTACCTTACGGGTAATAAGGAGACAAATGATGCAATGCAATTTTGTACATGTTGCAGAGGTCTTTTAGCTCTTGTGACACGAACTGAGGTCCATTGTCGGTGACGATGGTGCTTGGAATTTCAAATCTTGTGTTGCAGACGGTTGATGCTTGACTTCCGTATACGCTTTAACTTCTGCCCACTTGGCGAAGTATTCTGTTGCCGTGAGGATGAAGGACTTTTGCTTAATGCCGGAATCAGGATTGCCAAGGGGTCCAATGATATCGAAAGCCGACATGAAAAAAGGCCATGTGGAGGAAACAAGATGGAGTGAAGATGCAGGAGAATGAATCTTATCGGCGTGAAGTGGGCACTTAGCACACCTACGGACATATCCTACACAATCTTCTTCCATGGTTGGCCAATAGAATCCTTGTCTAAGGATTTTCTTTGCTAACATCTGTCCATTAACATGGCCACCACAAACTCCAGCATGAGCTCCTTCCATAACCTTCCAAAGTTCATCTTCGTCTAAACATCTTAGAAGTACTCCATCAAAACCTCTTTTGTATAATGCTCCCCCAACTAGGGTGTATCTTTGAGCAACTCTCCTGATAGCCCTTTTTTCCTCAACTGTGGCTTCTTCAAGATATGATTGATCTTCACAATATTTAGCAATTTCGTAGTACCATGGTTTATGTTCCTCATCCATCTCTTCTAACAGCTCCATTAACATAATCTCTCTTTTTTCCACAATATCTCCATCTCTGACCTTCTTCAGCAGCTTCGCCTTGGTCCTAAGGAATGAGGGGTCTTTCATAGCGGGTGAAAGACGCCTATGAACGATAATCGACTCGGATTGTCTGCTAATTGGGAAATTGAGAGAAGATGCAAGTGAAGTTAGAGCGTTAGCTAAGATGTTCTGATTCCTAGGAACATGGACGAAGATCAATTTTGTGAAAAGCTTAGCATAAGCAGAAGTGAGTTCTTGATAAGGCTTGAGCTTGGGATCAAGATTTCGATATTTGGTTAACACCTGACGAAGAACCAATTGGCTATCACCTACAATTCTGAGTTTGGTGGCACCATGGAGATGAGCAGCCTCGAGGCCAACAAGGAGTGCCTCGTATTCATCTATATTGTTAGTAACTGGAAAGTCAAGCTGAAAGGCTTGTGGAATGGTAACACCTTCAGGTGATAACAGAATAGTGCCAATACCCTTTCCATGGGAATTCAGAACTCCGTCAAACTGCAGAGTCCACATGTCATCTTTGACTTGGTCTATAGACATCAGTTCCTCATCTAGAAACTTCGATCGGACTGGATCAAAACGAGGAAGGGGATGGTGAGCAAGATGTTTTGCTATGACATAGCCTTTGATCTCTTTCTGTTGAATGTAAATGATATCAAATTGAGATAGAAAGTTTTGCCATCGTGCTAACCTATCAGTAAGGACAGATTTCTTAAGAAGAAACTTAATCGAATTCATCCTAGCGATGAGATGGACTTCATGGACTAGAAAGTAATGCTTCAATTTCTGAACAACCCAGACCAATGCTGCACACATTTTTTCCATCGCTGTATATCTCTGTTCAGCGGGGTTGAGAAGTTTTGAGAGATAGTAGGCTGCCCTCTCCTTTCCTTCTTCATCTTCTTATGCTAGGATAGCCCCCACCGCATCATCCAGGACAGAAATGTATAGTATCAATGGTTTGCTTGGAGATGGTGGTCTCAAAATAGGAGGATTTGTCAAATAATTCTTCAATCCATCAAACGCCTCCTAACACTTATCGTCCCAATTGAATGTGACTCCCGGCTTGGTAAGCTCGTAGAACGGCTTACACCTTTGTGAGTGTTGGGAGACAAAATGGCGAATAAATTGCAACCTACTGATTAATTCTCTTAACTCTTTCAAGTTTTTGGGAGGTGGCATTTCCCTGATAGCCTTCGCCTTATTGGGATTGATCTCAATTCCCCGTTTACTGACAATGAATCCAAGTTATTTCCTTGAGGATACTCTGAATACACATTTCTTGGGGTTCATCTTTAATTGATATTTTCTTGATCTTTCTAATACTCTTACCAAAACTTTGGCATGCTCAAACTTCGTCTTAGATTTCACCAACAAGTCATCTACATACACTTCTAGATCGATATGCATCATGTCGTGAAATATTGCCATCATAGCCCTTTGATAAGTGGCTCCAGCATTCTTTAATCCAAATGGCATGATGACAGAGCAATATGTTCCCCAAGGTATAGTGAATGATGTCTTTTCTTGATCTTCTTCTACCAATTTAATCTGATTGTATCCTGAAAATCCATCTATAAATGATCAAGTTTCATAGCCAACAATATTATCAATGAGTACATCAATGTGAGGCAATAGAAAATCATCCTTAGGATACGCCCAGTTCAAATCTCGGAAGTCAATACAGATTCTGACCTTCCCATCTTTCTTCATAATCGGGACTATGTTGGCCACCCATTGTGGATAGAGGACAACTCTAATGAATTTGGCTTTATGTAACTTATCGACCTCTTCCTTCATCTTTAAAGCCATTTGTGGGTGAAATCGCCTTAACTTCTGCTTGACCGGGCTAGCTCCATCCTTCAATGTCAACCTGTGTTCCACTAGTGATGAGTCTAACCCCGACATATCCTCATAACTCCAGGCGAAAGTGTCCTTATAATCCTTAAGAACTTGTACCATTGCCTTCTCATCCATTTCAGAAAGATTCTTGCTAACGAGGATAACCCTAGGTTCGTCTTCAGTCCCTAGATTGATCTCTTTGGTGGGCTCTTCTACAGCAGCTGAGGGTTTATCGAATCTTTTTACTCCACTGGCATATGCCTCAGCTGCGTCCTCATTATCTTCTTTATCTTCAACAATGGGGTATTTTTCGTGTATCAATTCATACACCGCATATCCATCATTAACTGACTCATCATCTATACAATCTTCTGCCATCTGGATAGGATTCTCTAATAGTTGAGGTATCATAGAGCATTAAAGGCATTTATCAGCTAAATCCTGGAGATATCTATCTGGAATTTGTCTACCCTTAGATTTTCTAACCTAACTAACCTGCCTAGACTCCCTATCATGACCTAATGAGGACAAAGCAGAATGAAAATTATAGGATACAAGCGGAAATACAGGAGAATCTTCCCGAGAGGAGGGACAGAGTAGATCTAGAAGAGAATCTTGACCGAATGACCCACGCGATGGGGTACAATTGGACAAGTAGGAAGTTTCCTCAATGAGGATATGAGAGAAATTTGTTGTCAAATTGGCGATTTTTTTTGGAGAAAGATGAATTAATCATGAAACAAGAATGAAGGTGAATATGAGGAGAATGGGATGGAGGAAGTGACACAAAGGCCAAACGATTGGGGGGATCATATAGTAGTATGTCCCAGATCAGATCATAAATCCTCTCTGGATCGAGAGGAGGTTGAGGGATAAAGTCCCGTGGGGACAGGGTGATCATGATGGGCGGAGACCGTGGGATATCTTCAGTAATGACCCGCGACCAAGTCGGGGTCAGAAGCAGAGTGCGGAACAAGGTATGAACTGTGAAAATGTGAGAAGGATAAGTCCCCCTTCAGAGAAGATCTGTGGTATAACCAGCTTCGTAGGGGTCATCCGGCTCCCCTTTATATGTTTCCTCAGACAGCAGTATTCTTTTATCAAAAATGGCACCAGACCCTTCAATCAGTTCATCTATTTGTGGCGGCCACTTAGGTTCAGAGGGATCAAGAAACAGTCTATTCAATGCAATATACAGGTCCCTTAAGTCAAACCATCTGTACCATTCACACTCAGGGTCTTGGAACTTCCTCCTTTTCATTAGCCGCAGAGCCTCCAAGGATTGGTACGTTAGCAATTCTGAATAATGTCTGGCTAGGTCTCTTCCATATATATCATAGAGGTCAAAACAGGAAGTAATGACCACCGTGTGGTCATGACTGATCACGGGCCCTTTGACAAAATGTGTGTATAAGGTCCATGTTAAGGGGTCCCGACCTTCTTTGCATGGCGTAGACATTGTCTCCCATATCTTCTGGCCATTTTCATTTTCTTCTTGCTGAGTAATGTCATGCTTCACTTTTCTTGGCCTATCGCCCAGGCCATTTCCAAGTATCCTTCGGTTGTCCTTGATGGGCGTGGTTCTGCCTTGTAATTGTGTGCCCAGGCCCTTTCCAGGCTGATAACTGCAAGGAATCGCCATGAACGCAGCGGAAATAATAATGATTCCATTGTATCGGTTGCTGGGGTCGTAAAACGGACATTAAAATCTAAGCGGGAAGAACAGTTCTTCACCTTTGCCGGGTTTCGAATCTCCCGTGGATGATGCCGACTCGGTAATCGCGCACGCGCACGATCTCTAGAGGTATCCACACGAGTTCCCGCAGCAGACGCGATTTCCTCCTCGGCATGAGTGCTCCGACCATATCTCAGATCCACCATACGCGGAGAGAGACAGATCCACTCCAAGAGAGAGAGAAGGAGAGAGAGAGAGGAGAGAGAGAGAGAGGAGAGAGAGAATCAGGGGAGTAAAATTCGTCCAACCAACTTTTTACCCCTCCCCCTTGGCCCTCCTTATATAGAAATAAGGATAAGCACAACAGTTAATCCTCATGATTATCCAAGAGTTTGGCCTTGGATAATTCTCCATTAAATCTTCATGTTTATCCTGCAGCTTTTCACAAAAAACCCAGATAAACATGAAATTTAACATCTCTCACCGTCTGACGAGAACTCTTATGTGTGTGACCCTCTAGGCCCATATATCAGTCCGGTTCCAGGCCTATTAAACATAGAACTGTTTCTTGAGTTTAATATTTATTAATTAACATTTAAACATCATATGTTAAATGATTAATTTAATAAACAAGTGAATTATCATCTGATGATCAAATCACTTGGCCTTCTGATCATGAACAGCACCAAACACTACCTCATGATCCCATAAGATATAAGGGATACTGTTCCCTTCAATTGAACCTTTCCGTCTGCCGATGCCGCACAGATATAATCCTTCACTCATGCAATGTCCCGATAACGCAAGGGTATGGTTTTATAGTCAAACCCTTTATTGCATTATCCAGATGGATTCCAGTACACAGTTAATATCTAGAAAGACATCTCTTTCATTTGACCCGGGCCAGGGATTTCTGTGTACACATCCATAGGACATTCTCTCTCTAGTCTTATACCAAGAGTGAGTGATCCCTTGTTGTTCACTCAATTACCTTCGCAAGCTTTCCACTGTATCTGAAAGACCGATTATGGTAGACTTAATGGTTAAAGTCCACGAGTCAGAGAATCAAGATACAATGGTCCACAAACAAGGTATCATTGGTGACTCAGGTCAAAGGACCAACTGTGCTACTCCAACGATAGAATTCCCTGGTTGACTAATAGGTATAATTACCATCCAGGAATTCTTATTTGGGTATGTTCAGTGAACTCATTCTCTAATGAGCACCCACTTGTTTGTCTTAGTGTCACCACACGAGTGAATGTGAGATCGTTCACCCTCATCATATGAGCAGACATAACTTGTGTCGATCTTATCGGATATTTAATGTCCAACTCAAATATCCTATGATCGAGAACTATTTAAGACAATTGCCTTAGGATATTGATCTCACTATCATGATCTCATCATGATTCAATATCCCATACATTTGTCTATGGACCTTCATTACGATAGTCGTTTGCGAGAACTATTAAATGAAGAAATAATTGCCTTTATTAATAATCTGAACTAGAATGTACAATGATTGGCTTTGAGGCCACCCAATTCTAACATTCTCCCACTTGGACTATAGCCAATCACCTATGTGTCTAAGTCCCATAGACTTAAGGTGACGTTCTAAATTGTTTTGAGATAATGGCTTAGTCAAGGGATCTGCTACATTATCTTCAGATGAGACTTTCTCAACTATTATATCTCCTCGGGCGATGATCTCACGAATCAGATGAAATCGTCTCAGAATGTGCTTTAACTTCTGATGTGATCTGGGCTCCTTCGCTTGAGCTATTGCCCCATTGTTGTCACACAATAATAGAACAGGATCTGAAATGCTTGGAACGACTCCAAGCGCCGAGATGAACTTCTTCATCCAAACCGCCTCCTTGGCCGCTTCAGCTGCAGCAATGTATTCTGCTTCGGTCGTCGAATCTGCAGTAGTTTCCTGTTTGGAACTCTTCCAACTTACTGCACCTCCATTTAACATGAACACAAATCCAGACATGGATTTGCTGTCATCCATATCCGACTGGAAACTCGAGTCAGTAAATCCTCGAAGTTCCAAGTCGTCTCCTCCATAAACGAGAAATAGATCCTTAGTCCTTCTCAAGTATCTAAGGATTAATTTCACCGCCTTCCAGTGTTCCTCACCTGGATCAGCCTGATATCTACTAGTGACACTTAATGGATGTGCCACATCAAGCCTAGTACATAGCATTGCATACATGATAGATCCTATTGCCGAGGCATAAGGAACTCTATCCATGTATGCTCTCTCTTCAGGTGTCTTGGGAGACATTTCTTTAGAGAGATAAATTCCATGCCTCATAGGAACGAGGCCTCTCTTGGAATTTTCCATGCCAAACCTTTTGACTATGGTATCTATGTACATAGATTGAGACAAGCCAAGCATCATTTTGGACCTATCTCGATAGATCCTTATTCCCAGAATATAAGATGCTTCTCCCAAATCTTTCATGGAGAAGTTTTTGGATAACCAAGCCTTTACTGATGACAGCATTCCTACATCATTCCCAATGAGTAGAATGTCATCAACGTAAAGTACCAAAAAGGTAACTGCGCTCCTACTAGCCTTTTTGTATACACAAGGTTCATCTTCATTCTTAATGAAGTCATAAGATTTGATTGCTTCATAAAATCTTAAGTTCCAAGTTCGGGGTGCCTGCTTTAATCCATAGATGGATCTTTGCAGCTTGCATACCTTGCTTGAATGCTGTTTTCACATCCATTTGCCATATTTCATAATCATAGAATGCAGCGATAGCAAGAAGTATTCTGATTGACTTAATCATGGCAACTGGAGAAAAGGTTTCGTCATAGTCAACACCTTGCCTTTGACGATATCCTTTTGCTACAAGCCTTGCCTTGTATGTGTCAATTTGTCCATCTGCCCCGATCTTTCTTTTAAAGATCCATTTACTGCCAATAGGTACCATACCTTCTAGCAGATCAACCAAGTTCCAAACTTGGTTGGCATACATAGACTGAATTTCAGAATCCATTGCCTCTTGCCATTTTTCTGATTCATGACTATTTATGGCTTCAATGTAGGTTTGATGATCATCATCCTCATTTAAGTGCACTTTTGGTTTACCTTCATCGATATGTCCAACATATCTTTCAGGCTGCTTAGGCACTCTACCTGATCTGCGAACCTTTTGTGTATCATCTTGAACAAGTTCTTGAGTCAATGGTTCAGTAGATGAACCAGTGTTGATTTGTGAGTCTAGAATTTCTTCCAGTTCTATCTTGCTCCCACTGTCTTCTTTTGAAAGATATTCTTTCTCTAAGAAGACAGCTCTTTTTGCGACAAACACCCTTTGATCGCTTGGCTGATAGAAGTAATATCCAAAACTCTCTTTTGGATATCCCACAAATCTACATTTCTCTGTCCTAGAATCCAGTTTGTCTGGATCATGTCTTTTGACATGTGCAGGACAACCCCAGACTCTAACATGCTTAAAGTCTGGTTTCTTTTCTTTCCATATCTCATATAGAGTGGAAGGTACTGATTTACTAGGAACTTTGTTCAATAGATATGCAGCAGTCAACAGTGCATATCCCCATAAAGAGATTGGAAGTTTGGCATAACTCATCATGGATCGTACCATATCTAATCGAGTACGATTTCTCCTTTCCGATACACCATTTAACTGAGGTGTATAGGGAGGAGTCCACTGAGACAAAATATCATTATCCTTAAGATATTCTGTGAATTCTGTACTTAAGTATTCACCCCCTCGATCTGATCGAAGAGTTTTAATACTCTTTCCAGTCTGGTTCTCAACTTCGTTTTTAAACTCTTTAAATTTCTCAAAGACTTCTGACTTATATTTCATTAAATATATGTAGCCATATCTTGAGAAATCATCTGTAAATGAAACAAAGTATGAGTAACCACCCATAGCATGAGTGGACATTGGACCACATACATCACTATGTATTAGTTCCAATAAGTCCTTAGCTCTTTCTCCATGTCCTGAGAATGTAGCTTTGGTCATCTTTCCCATGAGACAAGCTTCACAGGTTGCAAATGATTCATAATCAAATGGATCAAGATATCCATTCTTTTGCAACCTTATGATCCTGTTCTCATTTATATGACCTAGCCTACAATGCCATAGGTACGATTTATTCACATCCTTATCTAAGCGTTCAAGAGAATTATTTACCAGACAAACATCATATGAGATATCAAGTAAATATAATCCATTCAATAAATATCCGGAAGCAAACAATTTGTCTCCTTGATATATTGAACAACCTTTATTCTCTAGCTTCATAGAATATCCTTGTCTATCTAAACATGAAATAGATATGATATTCCTAATAATGGTTGGAACATAATAACAATCTATCAGTTCCAAAGAGTCTCCTGACGGCATCTGAAGTCTTGCTGTCCCCACAGCTAACGCAACAACTTTTGCTCCATTCCCGAGCCTCAGATCCACATCTCCGCGGTTCAATCTTCTTTTACTTGTTAACACTTTCAAGTTATTGCAGATATGAGAAACACATCCAGTATCTAATACCCAGGATGTTGATTCTCTATAAGACAAGTTAAGATCGATCATGAGAATACCTGAAGCTTCACCAAGCTTCTCCTTTCCTTTTTCTGCAAGATAAATCTTGTAGTTTCTCTTCCAATGACCTTCTTTATGGCAGTGGAAACACTGACCTTTATCATTGACTTTAGCTTTGTCATTTTGTGCCGCCGGTTTACTTTTCACTAGCTTCTTAGGCTTACCTTTCTTAAAGGTCTGTCCAACTTTTCTTTTCTTGTTGGTCTTACCAACAAGCATTACATTTGGCTTATCTTTCTAGAGAGTGCCTTCTGCTGTCTTCAACATGTTGAGCAGCTCAGCTACTGAAACTTCAATTTTGTTCATATTGAAGTTGATAATGAATTGTGAAAATGAATCTGGAAGGGACTGTAGGATTAAGTCAATGCTCAGGTCATTGTTCATAACAAAGCCCAGCACAGCAAGCCTCTCAATCCACTCTATCATCTTGAGCACATGAGTTTGCACAGATGTGCCCTCGCTCATTCTGGTCCTGAACAATTTCTTAGATATCTCATATCTTTCTGTTCTGGATTGTTCACCAAACAACTCTTGTAGGTGATTCAGAATGGTCTTAGGTTCCATGTTATCATGCTGTCGCTGCAGTTCATTGTTCATTGAACCGAGCATATAATACTGGACCTTGACAGAGTCCTCCTTCCAATTTTCAAACATCATTAATTCATCTTCGTTAGCATTATCACCGGGTTGCACTGGATCTGGTTGATCTAGGACATAGGCTAGCTTTTCGCACCTGAGGACAATCTTCAGGTTGCGTAACCAGTCAATGTAATTTGGTCCCGTGAGTTTATTTGCATCAAGTATGCAACGAAGGGGGTTAGGTGACGACATAGCGACCTACATGGAAATATATAAAATGAGCAGATAGTTCTTAAAATCATATTTAGGACTTTTAATTTAGATTTATGCTCCCACTATTTTTCGGCGATATGTATTACCCTCTAAGATACAGAACGGGAGATTCTGGTGATCTCCTAGTGGGGATCAGAATCCTTCGGGCAACATGCATGTGACCTTGTGGTAGCACAACAAATCACATCAAGTCCCTTAGGCAGTCAACTCTTGACAGTTGCAACGTTTGCAATATCCGATTGATTTAACCCCTGAATCAGAATGACCTTGTGGTAGCACAACAAATCAAATGATTCAGTTAAGTTTATCCATCATTACTTAGATGACATGAATTCATAGTGCAATCCTTGTGGTAGCCCAACAAAACTACACTATTTGTCCATTCATCTTAATGACATCACATGTCGTAGACCTAGTTTAATTTCTAAATCAAACAGACCTTGTGGTAGCACAACAAATCCGTTTGAGATAAGAATTATCCTAAGATCTATAATGATGGTGGGTTACGTGGATTATTCTGAATATCTCACGTTTTCAACTTAAGTTTTAAAAGAGGGTTTTGATTTTGATTTGTAAAAAATCGTGCTATCAATAGTATTTCAATTTGAAGTATCAATATACTTAATAGAAATATATATATATGATAGTAAAGTCCACAAATATCACATATATGCAGAAAAATTAAATTGGGATGATCATGGACTGCTAAAGCAACTATGGAATCATCGGAGCCAAACGATTATCCATAATAGGATCCTAATGTGAAAACAGCAACACCGGTTCCATTTGATGCGAGTCCTCCCTCCAGAGGTGTCTTCAGAAGATCCCGTCCTCTTAGCTTAATCCAATACATTTAAATATGAAATTTAGGACTCGCAGGTCCATAAATGTACATTTAAACACTTAGAAACCTTGATCTTATCAAGGGGAGTACAATCTTATAGGAAGGTAGAAGGTACACTTGGATTAAGAGAGAGGAGGACACGCAGGTCCTATTTAAAATCCCAAATGAAATAAGCATCGCATCCATTCACATCATTCATCACATGAAAATACTAAGTCCATGATCATCCCACCATAAAACACATCACATGCATCACAATCATCACATAATTGCTGTTTGGTATTAAATTTTATAAATATAAAATTATAATACCAGTTAGTTTTCGAAATAACATTTATTTCAGCATAATCAATAATATTCAAAACATTATTGACAAATAAACTAACTAAACTATTCAGTTAATCTAAATACAAATTCAAACAATTTGAACATTAAGAGTAATCAAGTTATGCATGAAATCAGTTTAAAACAGTTTTAAACTAATTAAATTAACAGGGAAATTAATTATCCAAAACAATTTTAAATAATTAACTAACACCCATTAATTATAGAGCCCTTTAATTGACTAACAGTTATTAAACACTTTAATAACCTGTTAATAATCATAAAAATAATTAATAACAATTATTAATTATTTCTATAATTATTCTGTTTTAAAACAATTTTAAAACAGGCTAAAACGGGCTAAAATTGGGTTTAAAGGGGGTTAATCAGGCATTAAAATCAAAATTTTAAAAATCAGAAAATGGGCCCAGCCCATTAGGGCCCAAACGGCCCGGACCCAGGACCCTGGCTCGGCCAGGGTCGCACCCTGGCTCGGCCAGGGCCGCACCCTGGCTCGGCCAGGGCGCCGCCCGGCCCCCGCCCAGTCCGACCGGGTCGGGACCGGGCGGTCCGGCCCGTTAGGCAGCGTTTCGACCGGCCCCCCCCTTTCTTCTAAAACCAGAAACCCTAATTTGAGCAGGCCGGCGGTGATGGAGGCTTTGTGTGCGGCGCCGGCGGCCACCCCCGGCCGCGGCGGCCCCGGCCGGCGGTGCCCCCGGCACCGGCGACGTGCCCGGCGCCGGCAGGGCCGCCGGCGGCCTCCGGTGAGGTGAGAAATTAAGCCCAAAACCCCTCCAAAATCTGATTTTGCAGGGTTTTAAATCCGTCTTTGGGCTCGATTTCGAGGACCTCCAAGGGCACTCCGGTGCCGATCTTCATGCCCAATGTTAAGTGGTGACTATCACCAATAGATCCAGACATCTGGGCCGCCATCCCAACACTTGGAATGCACGTACGAAGCCGCCGAAGTACCCCAGTTCATCATCACATGAAGAACTCCGAAAAACCCAAATAAAATCTGAAAAATTACAGAAAAATAATCAAATTGATTGTGATCATCATATGAACACTAATCTGTCATTTTTAATCAGATTAAACACAAGAACACGTACAATACGGGTTCTTCACGCATCACGAGAAAAACACGCATAACGGTGCCGTTTTACAACCGAACCAGCCAACCTGGCTCTGATACCACTGTATAGAATCGCCATGAATGCAGCGGAAATAATAATGATTCTATTGTATCGATTGCTGGGGTCGTAAAACGGACATTAAAATCTAACCGGGAAGAACAGTTCTTCACCTTTGCCGGGTTTCGAATCTCCTGTGGATGATGCCGACTCGGTAATCGCGCACGCGCACGATCTCTAGAGGTATCCACACGAGTTCCCGCAGCAGACGCGATTTCCTCCTCGGCTTGAGTGCTCCGACCATATCTCAGATCCACCATGCGCGGAGAGAGACAGATCCACTCCAAGAGAGAGAGAAGGAGAGAGAGAAAGGAGAGAGAGAATCTGGGGAGTAAAATTCGTCTAACCAACATTTTACGCCTCCCCCTTGGCCCTCCTTATATAGAAATAAGGATAAGCACAACAGTTAATCCTCATGATTATCCAAGAGTTTGGCCTTGGATAATTCTTCATTTAATCTTCATGTTTATCCTGCAGCTTTTCACAAAAAACCCAGATAAACATGAAATTTAACATCTCTCACCGTCTGACGAGAACTCCGATGTGTGTGACCCTCTAGGCCCATATATCAGTCCGGTTGCAGGCCCATTAAACTTAGAACTGTTTCTTGAGTTTAATATTTATTAATTAACATTTAAACATCATATGTTAAATGATTAATTTAATAAACAAGTGAATTATCATCTGATGATCAAATCACTTGGCCTTCTGATCATGAACAGCACCAAACACTACCTCATGATCCCAGAAGATATAAGGGATATTGTTCCCTTCAATTGAACATTTCCGTCTGCCGATGCCGCACATATATAATCCTTCACTCATGCAATGTTCCGATAACGCAAGGGTATGGTTTTATAGTCAAACCCTTTATTGCATTATCCAGGTGGATTCCAGTACACAGTTAATATCTAGAAAGGCATCTCTTTCATTTGACCCTGGCCAGGGATTTCTGTGTACACATCCATAGGACATTCTCTCTCCAGTCTTATACCAAGAGTGAGTGATCCCTTGTTGTTCACTTAATTACCTTCGCAAGCTTTCCACTGTATCTAAAAAACCGATTATGGTGGACTTAATGGTTAAAGTCCACGAGTCAGAGAATCAAGATACAATGGTCCACAAACAAGGTATCATTGGTGACTCAGGTCAAAGGACCAACTGTGCTACTGCAACGATAGAATTCCCTGGTTGACTAATAGGTATAATTACCATCCAGGAATTCTTATTTGGGTATGTTTAGTGAACTCATTCTCTAATGAGCACCCACTTGTTTGTCTTAGTGTCACCACACGAGTGAATGTGAGATCATTCACCCTCATCATATGAGCAGACATAACTTGTGTCGATCTTATCGGATATTTAATATCCAACTCAAATATCCTATGATCGAGAACTATTTAAGACAATTGCCTTAGGATATTGATCTCACTATCATGATCTCATCATGATTCAATATCCCATACATTTGTCTATGGACCTTTATTACAATAGTCGTTTGCGAGAACTATTAAATGAAGAAATAATTGCCTTTATTAATAATCTGAACTAGAATGTACAATGATTGGCTTTGAGGCCACCCAATTCTAACAATAACCACCCTTCATCATTATTTTCCATCCAGGGGTACTCATGCACTTCCCCATCTTTATGGCATTCAGTGGATAAGGAGTAAGAGTAGCGGCCTTTAAAGGATCAACCACCAGACGGTAGACCTATAATACCGACAGAAAAGGTTATCGGCCAGGTGAAGAAGTTGGCTTGATATTCAAGGAGTGAGCAGCAGCAAGGATCGGCATGCTCGTAACTTTAATGATTCGTCCTTTGTAGGGAAATTCGAGGCACTGATGATTCGTCGAGGGAATCGCCTCGAGGGTTTTTATATAAGGACGACCCAAAATAGCATTCAAGGAAGTATCAATTTTCAAAATGTGAAATTCGACCTCGGCATGATCTATAGGGCCTAACTCTAGTTTTAAATAGACCATTCCCAGAGGGGAATGGGTGGGTGGAATTATTATAAGCTATTACAGAGATAGGACTAGACAACTATTTTTCTTTGGGTACACCACACAATTCAAGGGTCTTCGGAAGCAGGACATTAATTAAAGTCCCTGTGTCGACCGGATATGCATCTATGGCCTTCTTACAGATATTGACCGTAATACTTAGAGCCATACTTCTGGCTGCTGGTGGTGCTAGTTCCGATGCATGAAATGAGATAGAGGGATGATCCCCCTGAGGAACTAGTAGTGCGGCGATCTTCTCTACCGGCACATCTTCATTAACCATCACCTTTTGTAGATATTCCATCAGAGCTTCCTAGTGGGTCTTCAATCTCTTTATCAATTCAAGCACAGAGATTCGTGTCGGTGTTCTGTCAAGATGTTTCAAAAGGTCATATTGAGTGTCTGGTGCACTCTCATCGTTATGTGCTTCCTCCGGCAGCTGTGATGGGCCGTCTTTGACTGTTGATTGAGGAAAGACCTTATGGAAGATCCTCCCACTTTGGAGTGCCTGTTCTTCAGTTGTGGAAGGGACATGTGATAACTTGAGCACCGCAGGGTTAGCGGATGGTGTAGATGGTGCGGAGGGTTGGTATGTGGGTGATGGCGTGGGGTTGGTTGGTGGTGGCATGGTACGGATGAGAGGCCTAGATGGTTTGATGGTGGAAGGGTAATTGGTCGGTGCGGATGAAGTGGGGAATGGCATGCGGAGTAGAGGTTTAAATGGTTGTATGGTATCTGGGTAAGTGGTGGTGGTAGTAGGTGATGTAGGGAATGGTATGCGGAGCAGTGGTCTGGATGGCATGAGGGGTGCGTAATTAGCTTTCGGGGGGTTGTTTAACGAAGGCGTAGTGGCGTGGGGGATAATAGGTTTGAGGAAAGTGGGCGGTGGTGATGGGTTAGTGGGTTTAAGGAAAGTGGGCGGTGGTGATGAGTTAGTTGGTGCGGGTGAGTGATATGCGGGTGTTGGTATTGGTGTGATGGTAACGGGTTGTGGTCTAGGTATATGGAGGGTGCGGCGTGGTAGTTGTTCTGCGGTGCTCGGAGTGTGGCCTGTTGAATAAATAGAGGAAGAATCCTCTATCTTCCACTGTTGCCCTCAATTAGCCTCAGACCGGCTATTTGTCAAAATGGGGGCAACTTCATTATGGTTCTGGTGCTTCGGGAGTGGGTTTTACACTATACCCATGTTTGGCGACGCCGCTGCCTGCGCCGACGCTCTTGGTTGTTGTTGTTGCTGCTATTGTTGTGGTCTTCTCTCCTTCAAGGCGGATATATACTTCTTCATTTCTTACCAATCAATGCCTCCCTGCTCATTGAGATTATGAATATAATCTCGGAATTGGAAGCTGGTATCTATGGTGTGTTCAGTTGTCGGTGGAAATAACAATACCTAGAAGTGTCGGCATTTTGGGGCAAACTGTATTTTCTCTTGGCAGAACCAAAGCATTGGCTGCCATTAAAGCACTGAAGATATCTGACAAAGACTCTGGAAGGACTGGATATTCTGCCTTTTCGGGCATGGGGGCTTCCTCTGCTGGTTATAATCAGCAGGAGGAGGTACATTGTGGTATGCCGGCGGTGCGCGCGGCTAGTACTGCTGCTGTTGTGGGGGCCGATACTGCTGTTGTGGGGGCTGATACTGTAGTTGCTGATTCGGCTGCTGCTATGGCTGCTGTTGTAGTTGCTGGTTCGGCTGCTGAGGCCACTGGTACTGAGGCTGCTGATATTGTGGGTTCGGCTATTGCTGTCTGTAAGCCTGCTAGTTTGGCTGCTATGGCCGCTAGTACTGTGGTTGTTGATTCCTCACGAATTGGGGCTGATTGTTGTTCATGCTACTAACCTGCTCATGGGAGAGCGTGCCCTCAGTGGTTGGACCTATACTAGGAGAATTTGGCATGGCAGGCTTCCGAGGTGAAGGCCTGCTAGGTCGGTAAGGATCAAAGACACTAGAGAACGTAGCATCCTTGAAAGCATTCTGACAATAATGTGCTCTTTCATAAAGCTCTGCCACACTGGTCAAGTTGTTCAGGGCGAGGACTAACTTAAACTGAGGTGTAGCATTGGAGATTAACATTTTTACTTGCTCGGATTTAGACAGATGATCTTTCACTTTTTCTGCAATGCCCCTCCATCTATCAGCGAAACTGATGAATTCCTCGTTGGGCTTCATTTTTTCTGCTATCAAATCAGTAATGGACAGAGAGGGGGCAACTCTATCTTGGTATCGTTGAATAAACTTTCGTGATACGATACCGTAGTCCTCTACTTCAGTAGGTTCTAAAGAAAAGAACCATTCAAGGGCTGGTCCCTCTAATGACTTTCTGAACAAAAATGCGAACGACCTCTTGTCGTTTTGCCAGAAAGATGACTCATACATAAACTCCTTCAAATGAGTGAAGGGGTTACCAGTACTGTTGTATTTTCAATACACTGGCATCTCAGAGGGCGGCAAATGGAACACAGGCAGACTTGGCAGGTTAATCTCAGGTGCAGCTTTAACTCCCATCATCTTCTGAAGGTTGTTGAACTGTTCATCCATCCTAGAGTATGTAGGGCATGGGGGACAATAGAGTTGAGGTCCGGCAGAGCTTCTGCCATGCCCGAGGGCATTTTAGTAAGTAGGCGTTAGCGGCCTGACCGGTTGCCTCGAAGAAGAAAGTTGTGGCCCAGCTGGCCAAGAAGTTGAGACTTGATGGTCTTCCATGGCCTAGGGAATTAAGGAAGTATGATGAGGAGGAGGTTGAGGAATGACAGGGGGAGCCGCAGGATTCGGCTCGGCAGACTTCATGGGCGTCTTCCCCTTCAAAATAGACTGGATTGCCTCGAATTGTCGAGGATCCAGACGGGAGGTAAGAACTCCCAAAGCGTTCACTAGATCCGAGGGATCGAAAGATGAGGGATCATTCAGGTTCATGCCGCCCTCGAAAATAGGATTAGGAATCGCATGCACATGCGGAGGAAGATCAGAATATTGATCATGAGCACAAGGAAGAGGGGTTTGTTGGTTTCCCTCATATCGAACTGGACAAGAATAGGGATTACGGGGGGCATCAGCATTTCCCCCGCTTTCAAAGTGGTAATCATACTCAAGAGGGGCATTAGCATCTCCCTCGTAGTTGACTAGGGCATCTGGAGCCATGCTCAAATCCCTACCTGATCGAAGTAGCATGATATTAGATTTTTTTTTTTTTTCAAAGATTTGCAGACGAGTTGCACAGGGATTAAGCAAACAAGTGGATGTTTAACGTTACTTTAGGATTCCTTGTTGGGTTATTTGGATTCAATTAATCACAAATTCACTCAAAGGGTAGGATCCTAGTTCCAGTTCAATTTCCACCGTTATACTCTATGGCTTTTTCTCACAACATTATGAAAATCTAACCAGGACTTCGATTGGTACAACCAGCCCTATGAACAAAGAGGAATACCTTGATTTTGGGGACTTACGGAGGTCTTTAACGCCAACCACTCTAGTCTGATTGAGGGACCGATCCAATCAGAGAGAGGTGAAGACGTCAAGAAAGGTGTTCCTAAGAGAAAAGGGGGGTGTTAGTCCCAGTGCGTATGATCTGTGGCCTGGATGGCCTTTAATGCTTATTACGAAATGTGTAGTAGCAAGTAGATCAGAAATCTAAGAATTGAAGAAAAAAACAAGAAACTGCCTGAATCGCGTCGCTGTTGGTCGATGCTATTCAAACAGAACCTTATTTTTTCACAGAATCTCAAGTAGCAGACAACAGAGAATTTGGCCTGAAAGGCGTCTGGGTTTGGCGACGCGTTATGAAAAGCGTCGATGTTCCTGTACGCTTTTCAAGTCGCAGAATCAACAATTAAGGAGAAATTTCTGGATCGATTCCTCCTCAAATAAACAAGATGAAAGCAGTAAATGATCGGCTCATGCGATTCTTTTTTTTTTAATTTTTAACAGGATAATTTCATCAGATGAACAACTAAAATATCAATCAATCACACAATCTTCTTATCACAACCACAACTTTCCAATCAATCAAATGGGGAGGGCAAGATGTTGCCACAGGGGTGTGCACGTGGTGTACGTAGGAATAATAATTAAAGGAAAAACTCACCGATCGGTGAGGGCGTGTCGAGAGACACAGGTGGTGCACAGAGAGTGCCCGATTGATGAAAGCAAGAACAAAGATTAAAAGATGGTGAGACCAAGTCCCACCGTGATCACCAAAAAGCTGTGAGTACTCAAATTAGGGGTGCGATTATCATGAAAAATTATGTTGTTTATGTGACAAATAAGCCTATTAAAAACTAAGTGAATGTGATCGCCAGAAACTTTTAACTAAAAAGTTCCAAAAGAAAAGATTGATCGCTTACCTGTTTTGGAATTAGGAGATTTTGAAGTCCTTGATTCCCCTCCTTCAGCCGGCTGAAGAAAAAGAGTCCTTTTGATTTTTTTCTTACTTTGAACGCTTATCAGACTTTGAGGATCATCCAGATTTCCTTGTCTTTGTTGTTGATTCTCTCCTCTTTATCTCCTTTTGTACCTTACAAAAGACAAAGATAAAAGAAAATAATAAGAACTCAAGCAGAAGTAGTATCCATTCTAATGAAGATTCTGATCATGCAACTTAAACAAATGAACTCACTTGTTTAATGGTCTTTTAAACCCCTTAAACAAATAGACTTGAAATTATGCTAGTGAGTGTGTGTTGCATGGAGTGATGTGATGAAAATATGAAAAAGATGTAGAAATCAATTAAGAACTAAGTTGGATGGCCCCTGGAAAGCCTTGGTTCTTGAAAGGATCTTGAATGGATGAAGACTCCTGGAAGTAGCAGCACCTCGATCCTTCAGCGTCTGGACGTCGTCTTCTTCTTGGATCACTCAAAATTATCACTAATCTTTCAAGAATTATCACTAATCTTCACTAACGTTTTAATGACAAAGGGGTTGCGTATTTATAGGCTTTACATTCGCGGTTATGATCAGATTAACATGAAGGATTTTGAAGTTTATCCAACTAACAAACAGATAAACAAAGATTAATTCATCATTATCTGTAATTATCTAAAACGTGTCGTCCATTAGAAATGTCTTTTAGCTAATTAAGATAAGGATAAACATCCGGAAAAAGAGACAGAAACAGCTTAGGAGACCTAAATAGCGTCGTGCCTGGCAGACGTATTTTAGTTTATTAATAAATTAATTAAAAATCAAATTAATAATCAAAATAAGAATTAAACTCTAAATGGCGTCTATACAGGTCGACGTCTTTTAGATTTGATTAAAAATCTAAGTTAAAATCAATTTCTTTAATAAACTTAAATTATGTATGTCTGACCAATGTCATTTAGATAATTAATTCAGAAAGATTAATAAAAATTAACTAATGATTAAATATCAGATCATTTTGATGTATTATTATATGATATAAAATTTACTCAACATGATGTCAAAATTAGCGTTTCTACAGAGGGAAAGTTCGGGGTGTAAACTGAAACAGGTTAAATTGTGTCGTCATGGGTAGACGTCTATCGTGTGACAAGACCGGACCATACTCTGACAGAATGTCTGAATCGCGTCGTCCATCTAAGACGCCGTTCAGACGACATGACCAGGGTAGTACACTCGCGACCCGAAACTGGCCTACGTGGTGCCTATGTGGCACCGACGTGGCAAACTCTAAAACGCGTCCTCCTCTCAGGACGCCGTTTGAACTGCGTCGAGCAAGCTCGACGCGATAAAGAACCTATGCCCCAGCCCCTACAAGGGCCCAAACCAAGGGGTCCAACTCTGAAACCGACCCAATAACTGTACCCGATACCTCAATCCTTACATTCTCCCCCATAAAAAGAATTTCGTCCTCGTAATTGTAACCGCTCGAACGATGACCATTGTCGACAATTCGACACCGGTAACACGGATCTTGTCAATTGCCTTCACATATCACACTCCTCCACAGGACACTTCATATAGTCGGTCGATCTCATCAACACTAGGCTAATTACATTTTATAATTTTGCCAATACTGATGGACCAATATAACCATTCATTAGCCTTACGAGGCACATATTACAAAGTTGATTCTCCATTATGTCCAGAATACATAAAAAGTGCCATAAAAGCTCACAATTACAACCTAAAAGGTGAGAAAAAAGTATTCATCTAGCCCAGCATCTCGGACCTCTTCTAAGAAAACTCACAACACTGCTCTAGGCCCTGGGCTTCTTCTAACTACTCGGTTCCTGACCTATCCTGTTCTTCTGGGGACAGTTCCTTACAAGATGTCCTTTCCTACCACAGTTAAAACAGCTACCAGTGACCAATGGGCATATCCAATCACCATGTTGTTTACCACAATGGAGACAATGATCCGTCACATCATGTCCTACTTCCTGCTGTCTGTTAGCCATAGTCTGCATCTGCCGAACCGAGCCAACATCGTCCTCATCATAAAGCATCCCTTGGAACCCGAACCCAAAGGAACTCAAACCGTCTATCGAAAGGATCGCTAATTTGTTCTTGCTTTGTTTCTTCCCTCGTGCTGACCGCTCCAACTCTTTCGCCATTTGTTGGAACTGAGTCTCCACTGCTGCTGCGCACCAAACTGCAGATGCAAGATCACTACAACAATGAGATGCCACCATTCCCCTCAGATCGTACCGGAGTCCATCCACAAATCTCTCCGTTCGACGTTCCTCATGCTCATATATGTGTGGAATGAACCTTCCGAGAGCCATAAACTTCATCTGATATTCCAGAACTAACATATCATTCTGTACCAATTCCATAAACTCCCTTTCCTTGGCCTTCCGAACATGCCTCGGAAAGTGTTGTCCACTAAACTCTCTCACGAATACCTCCCAAAGAATCTCTCTCAAGGACCTATATGAAAACATCATTCTCTTGATGGTAACCCACCAATCATAGGCATCGTCTTTCAACAAGTAGGTTGCCAACAAAGTCTTGTCATTCTCAGCACATTCAAGAACATCGACTGCCTTCTCCACCTCCTTAATCCAATGAGCTACCTCGTCTGCGACTAGTTGACCCATGAAAGAAGGGGTCTTCAACTTCAAGAATCGTTCCATCACCGTGGATTGACCACCTCGGGAGTTGGATCCCTCACTACCTGTTATAATTGGGTGGCCTCAAAGCCAATCATTGTACATTCTAGTTCAAATTATTAATAAAGGCAATTATTTCTTCATTTATAGTTCTGGCAAATTAACTATCGTAATGAAGGTCCATAGACAAATGTATGAGATATTGAATCATGATGAGATCATGATAGTGAGATCAATATCCTCAGTCAATTGTCTTAAACAGTTCTTGATCATAGGATATTTGAGATGGACATTAAATATCCGATAAGATCGACACAAGTTATGTCTGCTCATGTGATGAGGGTGAATGATCTCACATTCACTCGTGTGGTGACACTAAGACAAACATGTGGGTGCTCATTAGAGAATGAGTTCACTGAACATACCCAAATAAGAATTCCTGGATGGTAATTATACCTATTAGTCAACCAGGGAATTCAATCGTTGCAGTAGCACAGTTGGTCCTTTGACCTGAGTCACCAATGATACCTTGTTTGTGGACCATTGTATCTTGATTCTCTGACTTATGGACTTTAACCATTAAGTCCACCATAATCGGTCTTTCAGATACAGTGGAAAGCTTGCGAAGGTAATTGAGTGAACAACAAGGGATCACTCACTCTTGGTATAAGAATGGAGAGAGAATGTCCTATGGATGTGTACACAGAAATCCCTGGCCATGGTCAAATGAAAGAGATGCCTTTCTAGATATTAACTGTGTACTGGAATCCATCTGGATAATGCGATAGAGGGTTTGACTATAAAACCATACCCTTGCATTATTGGGACATTGCATGAGTGAAGGATTATATCTGTGCGGCATCTGCATACGGAAAGGTTCAATTAAAGGGAACAGTATCCCTTATATCTTATGGGATCATGAGGTAGTGTTTGGTGCTGTTCATGATGAGAAGGCCAAGTGATTTGATCATCAGATGATAATTCACTTGTTTGTTAAATTAATCATTTAACATATGATGTTTAAATGTTAATTAATAAATATTAAACTCTAGAAACAGTTCTAAGTTTAATGGGCCTGCAACCGGACTGATATATGGGCCTAGAGGGTCACACACATAAGAGTTCTCGTCAGGCGGTGAGAGACGTTAAATTTTATGCTTATCTGGGTTTTTATGAAAAGCCGCAGGATAAACATGAAGATTTAATGGAGAATTATCCAAGGCCAAACTCTTGGATAATCATGAGGATTAATCCTTGTACTTATCCTTATTTCTATATAAGGAGGGCCAAGGGGAAGGGGTAAAAAGTTGGTTGGACGAATTTTACATCCTAGATTCTCTTTCTCCTCTCTCTCTCTCCTTCTCTCTCTCTTGGAGTAGATCTGTCTCTCTCTGCGCATGGTGGATTTGAGATATGGTCGGAGCACTCAAGTCGAGGAGGAAATCGCGTCTGCTGCGGGAACTCGTGTGGTTACCTCTAGAGATCGTGCGCGTGTGCGATTACCGAGTCGGCATCATCCACGGGAGATTCGAAACCCCGCAAAGGTGAAGAACCGTTCTTCCCACGTTTATTTTAATGTCCGTTTTACAATCCCAGCAACCGATACAATGGAATCGATTTTATTTTCCGCTGCGTTCTAGACGATTCCTTACAGTGGTATCAGAGCCAGGTTGCTGGTTCGGTCGTAAAACGGCATCGTTTTGCGTGATTTTCTCGTTATGCGTGAAGAACCCGTATTGTACGTGTTCTTGTGTTTAATCCGATTAAAAATGACGGAATTGTGTTCATATGATGAACACAAATAATTTGATTATTTTTCTGTAATTTTTCGGATTTTATTTGGGGTTTTCGGAGTTCTTCATGTGATGATGAACCGGGGTACTTTAGCGGCTTCGTACGCAATTCCCAAGCATTGGGATGGCGGCCCGGATGCACGTATCTCTTAGTGATAGTCACCACTTCACATTGGGCATGATGATCGGCACCGGAGTGCCCTTGGAGGTCCTGAAAATCGAGCCCAAACTCGATTTTTTAAAACCTGAAAAATCAGATTTTTTGGGTTTTTGGGGCTTGGTTTGCTCCCCATCGCCGGTCACCGGCGGCCCTGCCGGCGCCGGGCACGTCGCCGGCGCCGGGGGCAACGCCGGCCGGGGCCGACGGTGCCGGGGCTCGCCGGCGGCGGCGCCGGATCCTCCCAGCCGCAACTTCTGCAGAAAGGCAAGGTTTAGGGTTGCAGGAACCAGCCTGGCCGGCCGGTCCCGAGCCGGTTCGGACCGGCTCGGCCGGACCCGGCTAGCGCTAGGACCTGGCTGGGCCAGGTCCGGTGCCTGGCTCGACCAGGGTTCGACCCTGGCCGAGCCAGGGTCCTGGGTCCGGGCCAATGGGCCCTAATGGGCTGGGCCCATTTCTAATATTTATTAAAATTTGTTTTAATATATGTTAAAACCCCATTAAACCCTTTATTAGCCCATTTTAAGCCCATTTAAGCCCGTTTTAAAATTGTTTTAAAACAGTAAAATTATTTTTATGATTATTAACAGGTTATTAAATTGTTTAATAACTGTTAATTCATTAAAAGGCTTTATTATTAATAGGGTGTTAGTTAACTATTTAAAATTGTTTTAGATAATTAATTTCCCTGTTAAATTAATTAGTTTAAAATGTTTTAAACTGATTTCATGCATAACTTGATTATATTCTACTGTTCAAATTGTTTGAATTAGGATTTAGATTAACTGAATGGTTTAGTTATTGATTTGTCAATAATGTTTTGAATATTATTGATTATGTTGAAATAAATGCTATTTCGAAAACTAATTGGTATTATAATTTTATATTTATAAAATTTAATACCAAACTGCAATTATGTGATGATTGTGATGCATGTGATGTGTTTTATAGTGGGATGATCATGGACTTATTATTTTCATGTGATGAATGATGTGAATGAATGCGATGCTTATTTCATTTGGTATTTTAAATAGGACATGTGTGTCCTCCTCTCTCTTAATCCAAATGTACTTTCTACCTTCCTATAAGTTTGTACTCCCCTTGATAAGATCAAGGTTTCTTAGTGTTTAAATGTACATTTATGGACATGCAAGTCCGGAATTTCATATTTAATTGTTATGGATTAAGCTTAGAGGATGGGATCTTCTGAAGACACCTCTGGAGGAAGGACTCGCATCAAATGGAACCAGTGTTGCTGTTTTCACATTAGGATCCTATTATGGATCATCGTTTGGCTCCGATGATTCCATAGTAGCTTAAGCAGTCCATGATCATCCCTATTTAATTTTTCTACATATATGTGATGTTTGCGGACCATGCTATCATATATATATTTCTATTAAGTATAATGATACTTCAAATCGAAATACTATTGATAGCACGATTTTTATAAATCAAATCAAAAAACCCTCTTTTAAAATTTAAGTTGTAAACGTGAGATATTCAGAATAATCCACGTAACCCACCATCATTATAGATCTTAGGATAATTCTTATTTCAAATGGATTTGTTGTGCTACCACAAGGTCTATTTGATTTAGAAATTAACCTAGGTCTACGACATGTGATGTCATTAAGATGAATGGACAAATAGTGTAGTTTTGTTGTGCTACCACAAGGATTGCACTATGAATTCATGTCATCTAAGTAATGATGGATAAACTTAACTGAATCATTTGATTTGTTGTGCTACCACAAGGTCATTCTGATTCAGGGGTTAAATCGATCGGATATTGCAAATGTTGCAACTGTCAAGAGTTGACTGCCTAAGGGATTTGATGTGATTTGTTGTGCTACCACAAGGTCACATGCATGATGCCCGAAGGATTCTGATCCCCACTAGGAGATCACCGGAATCTTCCGTTCTGTATATTAGAGGGTCATACAGATCGCCGAAAAATAGTGGGAGCCTAAATCTAGATTAAAAGTCCTAAATTAGATTTTAAGAACTATCTGCTCATTTTTATATATTTCCATGTAGGTCGCTATGTCGTCACCTAACCCCCTTCGTTGCATACTTGATGCAAACAAACTCAGGGGACCAAATTACATTGACTGGTTACGCAACTTGAAGATTGTCCTCAGGTGTGAAAAGCTAGCCTATGTCCTAGATCAACCAGATCCAGTACAACCCTGTGAAAATGCTAACGATGATGAGTTAATGATGTTTGAAAATTGGAAGGAGGACTTTGTCAAGCTCCAGTGTTATATGCTCGGTTCAATGAACAATGAACTGCAACGACAGCATGATAACATGGAACCTAAGTCCATTTTGAATCACCTACAAGAGTTGTTTGGTGAACAATCCAGAACAGAAAGATATGAGATATCTAAGAAATTGTTCAGGACCAGAATGAGCGAGGGCACATCTGTGCAAACTCATGTGCTCAAGATGATAGAGTGGATTGAGAGGCTTGCAGTGCTCGGCTTTGTTATGAACAATGACCTAAGCATTGACTTAATCCTATAGTCCCTTCCAGATTCATTTTCACAATTCATTATCAACTTCAATATGAATAAAATTGAAGTTACACTGGCTAAACTGCTCAACATGTTGAAGACAGCAGAAGGCACTATCCAGAAAGATAAACCAAATGTAATGCTTGTTGGTAAGACCAACAAGAAAAGAAAAGCTGGACAGACCTTTAAGAAAGGTAAGCCTAAGAAGCTAGTGAAAAGCAAACCGGGGGTTCAAAAGGACAAAGCTAAAGTCAATGATAAAGGTCAGTGTTTCCACTGCCATAAAGAAGGTCATTGGAAGAGAAACTGCAAGATTTATCTCGCAAAAAAAGTAAAGGAGAAGCTTGGTGAAGCTTCAGGTATTCTCATGATCGATCTTAACTTGTCCTATAGAGAAACAACATCTTGGGTATTAAATACTGGATGTGTTTCTTATATCTGCAATAACTTGCAGGTGCTAACAAGTAAAAGAAGATTGAACCATGGAGACGTGGATCTGAGGCTCGGGAATGGAGCAAAAGTTGCTGCGTTAGCTGTGGGGACAGCAAGACTTCAGATGCCGTCAAGAGACTCATTGGAACTAATAGATTGTTATTATGTTCCGACCATTGTTAGGAATATCATATCTATTTCATGTTTAGATAGACAAGGATATTCTATGAAACTAGATAATAAAGGTTGTTCCATTTATCAAGGAGACAAATTGTTTGCTTCCGGATATTTATCGAATGGATTATATTTACTTGATATTTCATATGATGTTTGTCTAGTAAATAAATCTCTTGAACGAATAGATAAGGATGTGAATAATTCGTACCTATGGCATTGTAGGCTAGGTCATATAAATGAGAACATGATCATAAGGTTGCAAAAGAATGGATATCTTGATCCATTTGATTATGAATCATTTGCAACCTGTGAAGCTTGTCTCATGGGAAAGATGACCCAAGCTCCATTCTCAGGACATCGAGAAAGAGCTAAGGACTTATTGGAACTAATACATAGTGATGTATGTGGTCCAATGTCCACTCATGCTATGGGTGGTTACTCATACTTTGTTTTATTTATAGATGATTTCTCAAGATATGGCTACATATATTTAATGAAATATAAGTCAGAAGTCTTTGAGAAATTTAAAGAGTTTAAAAATGAAGTTGAGAACCAGACTGGAAAGAGTATCAAAACTCTTCGATCAGATCGAGTGGGTGAATACTTAAGTACAGAATTCACATAATATCTTAAAGATAATGGTATTTTGTCTCAGTGGACTCCTCCCTATACACCTCAGTTAAATGGTGTATCGGAAAGGAGAAATCGTACTCTATTATATATGGTATGGTCAATGATGAGTTATGCCAAACTTCCAATCTCTTTATGGGGATATGCACTGTTGACTGCTGCATATCTGCTGAACAAAGTTCCCATTAAGTCAGTATCTTCCACCCCATGTGAGATATGGAAAGGAAAGAAACCAGACTTTAAGCATGTTAGAGTCTGGGGATGTCCTGCACATGTCAAAAGACATGATCCAGACAAATTGGATTCCAGGACAGAGAAATGTAGATTTGTGGAATATCCAAAAGAGACTTTTAGATATTATTTCTATCAGCCTAGCGATCAAAGGGTGTTTGTCGCAAAAAAGAGTTGTCTTCTTAGAGAAAGAATATCTTTCAAAAGAAGACAGTGGGAGCAAGATAGAACTAGAAGAAATTCCAGACTCACAAATCAACACTAGTTCATCTACTGAACCATTGACTCAAAAACTTGTTCAAGATGATACACAAAAGGTTCGCAGATCAGGTAGAGTGCCTAAGCAGCCTGAAAGATATGTTGGACATATCAATGATGGCAAACCAAAAGTGCACTTAAATGAGGATGATGATCCTCAAACCTACCAAGAAGCCATAAATAGTCAAGAATCAGAAAAATGGAAAGAGGCAATGAATTCTGAAATTCAATCCATGTATGCCAACCAAGTTTGGAACTTGGTTGATCTGCCAGAAGGTATAGTACCTATTGGCAGTAAATGGATCTTTAAAAGAAAGATCGGGGCAGATTGACAGATTGACACATACAAGGCAAGGCTGGTAGCAAAAGGATATCGTCAAAGGCAAGGCATTGATTATGACGAAACCTTTTCTCTAGTTGCCATGATTAAGTCAATCAGAATACTTCTTGCTATCGCTGCATTCTATGATTATGAAATATGACAAATGGATGTGAAAACAGCATTCCTTAATGGGAACCTTCAAGAAGAAGTGTATATGATACAACTTGAAGCATTCACTTCCAAAGAGCATTCAAGCAAGGTATGCAATCTGCAAAGATCCATCTATGGATTAATGCAGGCATCCCGAACTTGGAACTTAAGATTTGATGAAGCAATCAAATCTTATGACTTCATTAAGAATGAAGATGAACCTTGTGTATACAAAAAGGCTAGTGGGAGCGCAGTTACCTTTTTGGTACTTTACGTTGATGACATTTTACTTATTGGGAATGATGTAGGAATGTTGTCATCAGTAAAGGCTTGGTTATCCAAAAACTTCTCCATGAAAGATTTGGGAGAAGCATCCTATATTCTGGGAATAAGGATCTATAGAGATAGATCCAAAAGGATGCTTGGCTTATCCCAATCTATGTACATAGATACCATAGTCAAAAGGTTTGGCATGAAAAATTCCAAGAGAGGCCTCATTTCAATGAGGCATGAGATTTATCTCTCTAAAGAAATGTCTCCCAAGACACCTGAAGAGAAAGCATACATGGATAGATTTCCTTATGCCTCGACAATAGGATCGATCATGTATGCAATGCTATGTACTAGGCTTGATGTGGCACACCCACTAAGTGTCACTAGTAGATATCAGGCTGATCCAGGTGAGGAACACTGGAAAGCAGTGAAATGTATCCTTAGATACTTGAGAAGGACTAAGGATCTATTTCTCGTTTATAGAGGAAACGACTTGGAACTTTGAGGATTTACTGACTCGAGTTTCCAGTCGGATATGGATGACAGCAAATCCATGTCTGGATTTGTGTTCATGTTAAATAGAGGTGCAGTAAGTTGGAAGAGTTCCAAACAAGAAACAACTACAGATTCGACGACCGAAGCAGAATACATTGTTGCAGCTGAAGCGGCCAAGGAGGCGGTTTGGATGAAGAAGTTCATCTCGGCACTTGGAGTAGTTCCAAGCATTTCAGATCATGTTCCATTATTGTGTGACAACAATGGGGCAATAGCTCAAGCAAAGGAGCCAAGATCACATCAGAAGTCAAAGCACATTCTGAGACGATTTCATCTGATTCATGAGATCATCGCCCGAGGAGATATAGTAGTTGAGAAAGTCTCATCTGAAGATAATGTAGCAGATCCCTTGATTAAGCCATTGTCTCAAAACAATTTAGAACGTCACCTTAAGTCTATGGGACTTAGACACATGGGTGATTGGCTATAGTCCAAGTGGGAGAATGTTAGAATTGGGTGGCCTCAAAGCCAATCATTGTACATTCTAGTTCAAATTATTAATAAAGGCAATTATTTCTTCATTTATAGTTCTCGCAAATTAACTATCATAATGAAGGTCCATAGACAAATGTATGGGATATTGAATCATGATGAGATCATGATAGTGAGATCAATATCCTCAGTCAATTGTCTTAAACAGTTCTCGATCATAGGATATTTGAGATGGACATTAAATATCCGATAAGATCGACACAAGTTATGTCTGCTCATGTGATGAGGGTGAATGATCTCACATTCACTCGCGTGGTGACACTAAGACAAACATGTGGGTGCTCATTAGAGAATGAGTTCACTAAACATACCCAAATAAGAATTCCTAGATGGTAATTATACCTATTAGTCAACCAGGGAATTCAATCGTTGCAGTAGCACAGTTGGTCCTTTGACCTGAGTCACCAATGATACCTTGTTTGTGGACCATTGTATCTTGATTCTCTGACTTGTGGACTTTAACCATTAAGTCCACCATAATCGGTCTTTCAGATACAGTGGAAAGCTTGCGAAGGTAATTAAGTGAACAACAAGGGATCACTCACTCTTGGTATAAGACTGGAGAGAGAATGTCCTATGGATGTGTACACAGAAATCCCTGGCCATGGTCAAATGAAAGAGATGTCTTTCTAGATATTAACTGTGTACTGGAATCCATCTAGATAATGCGATAGAGGGTTTGACTATAAAACCATACCCTTGCGTTATTGGGACATTGCATGAGTGAAGGATTATATCTGTGCGGCATCTGCAGACGGAAAGGTTCAATTAAAGGGAACAGTATCCCTTATATCTTATGGGATCATGAGGTAGTGTTTGGTGTTGTTCATGATCAGAAGGCCAAGTGATTTGATCATCAGATGATAATTCACTTGTTTATTAAATTAATCATTTAACATATGATGTTTAAATATTAATTAATAAATATTAAACTCTAGAAACAGTTCTAAGTTTAATGGGCCTGCAACCGGACTGATATATGGGCCTAGAGGGTCACACATATAAGAGTTCTCGTCAGACGGTGAGAGACGTTAAATTTCATGCTTATCTGGGTTTTTATGAAAAGCCGCAGGATAAACATGAAGATTTAATGGAGAATTATCTAAGGCCAAACTCTTGGATAATCATGAGGATTAATCCTTGTGCTTATCCTTATTTCTATATAAGGAGGGCCAAGGGGAAGGGGTAAAAAGTTGGTTGGACGAAATTTACACCCCAGATTCTCTTTCTCCTCTCCCTCTCTCCTTCTCTCTCTCTTGGAGTAGATCTGTCTCTCTCTACGCATGGTGGATTTGAGATCTGGTCGGAGAACTCAAGTCGAGGAGGAAATCGCGTCTGCTGCGGGAACTCGTGTGGATACCTCTAGAGATCGTGCGCGTGCGCGATTACCGAGTCGGCATCATCCACGGGAGATTCGAAACCCCGCAAAGGTGAAGAACCGTTCTTCCCGCGTTTATTTTAATGTCCGTTTTACGATCCCAGCAACCGATACAATGGAATCGATTTTATTTTCCGCTGCGTTCTAGACGATTCCTTACACTACCATCTCTCGGTTCGTATTTAGACATTGCCCCAATCATAGCCTCCATGAATCGATCCACATTACGCCCATCTGCCTCCGAACTACCATCGTTTGTTCCCGTACTACGAACCAACGGAACTCTACTCTTCGGTGCCATCACCACTCTATAAACATGAAAACTGAAACAAGAACGTCAAAACCTATTAATCTATGCCAGCAACCATCGCCTGTATAGACTCGTACTTATTGTTGGACTATGATAACTAACCTAGTTTATAACATACTCGACCAGACTGAGCTCTGATACCATTTGTAACGACCCGCCACCTTATAATCGAAAACTCGATTACTAAATGAGTATCGGATCATTATCTACGGGTTCACACCTGGATCTCATACAACACGTCTGGAGAAGTAAGCGTTAAACAAGGCTAAATATAGCAATCTCACGGACTTCAAGGAAAGTACAAGTGCGTAGGAAGGAAATTAATAATGTCCGTACACAGTCCAATAATAATTACATGGTCTAAAGAATTAAATAAGTACAGGCAGAAACAAAGTACAACAACATCGGGGTGTACCTCAGAATTGAGATAGCTGTTGGCCCGCACACCAAGGAGAACACCACACATCGCCACTCGCCAAGAAGTCCACACCTGAAACCGCAGGGAGTGAGCCACACCAGAATCGGGCTCAGTAGGGATCATCCGATCTCCGCCTCCCACACACACATTCAAGTACAATAATACAGAAAAGAAGGCAATTTAATTAAAGCAGTAAACACAGTTCCTAAATTCTGATATGAGACATATGCGTTCGCAATGTAACAGGCACAGTCCTAAGCAATTCAAGTAACCCAACTCAACACCACAATTCGTAACCAAAGATCCGGTTAAACACTCAAACCACACTGTCGACTGCGTACAAACGGCGCCTCACAACACCACCCACACCCATGCCTGTCCACCCCTACGATGTTCCGGGCACCGTAGGGTGAGGCAGTGAATCAAACTAGGACTAACTAGGACTAGTGAACCACCAATGCCCAGTTACGTATGCACACAAGCAGTCTAGACCATTGTCCTATCGACCGGACTTCCCTCAACGCCAGGCCTAGGCGCTTCAAGAGGTCCTCGGGACCGGCGAAACCCCCTCAAGCCAAAGCTATAGGGACTACCCGTAACCCTAACCTCTCGGGTCACATCAGGCCAAAGGGCGAAGGGTACCACTCGTAACCTCGATATCTCAGGTTACATCAGGCCTAGTGGCGAAAGAGTAAACTCAAGCAGCACCACACCCGGCTCCACAGTAAGAAACACGCCGGAAACTGCCACGACAAACTAGGAAAACACCGACCTGCTGGGACCAAACAGCAACCCCTTGGATACCACGCTGGCTATTCTGGCCTGACCGGCTCAAGGTGGTTCTGCTTCCCCCAGCCATAAGTGAAACACTAACATGTACAACCATAAGTGAAACACTAACATGTACCCCTTTCACATCGGTACGGCAACAATGCCACCTAGACACCACGTCCCTCCCACATCGACACAAGGTGTCAAACACAAACCACAATCGCATAAACACATGCACACACAATGTGATTCCGATTATACATAAATCTTCGGCCTCGATGTACGATTTCAAGCATGCATTTAATGAGGTTCTAATCTGAATTGCGTCGCCTAAGGCCGACGTCATTCAAGACCCCTAAACTGGTTCATGTGAAAACTGGCCTCGGAAGTTGGCCTAAAGCGCGTCGTGCACAGTAGTCATCTTTTAAAACGCGTCGATGTTCCTAGTTGCCTAATCACGACAGAAACATAATCAAGCGTCAAGGTGGTCTAAATTAAAATGCGTCGTCCTGGGAAGTCGCCGTTTGAAAGGAGTCGCTGTTCCTGGACGCCATTCAAAACAGAACTCTATTCTTACAGAAACCGCTTCTGGGATGAATTTGGCCTAAATGGCGTCGTCCTATCAAGACGCCATTTAGAGACCAATTCCAAGTTCCCTTAAACCTCTCCCCCAAAATTACCCCAAAAATACCCAAAGTAGAAAATGACAGGGAGAATTCATTTCAATACTTGGAATACACTAATCCCCATTTCATAAAAATGACCATTTTCATGTAAAAACTACTTAAACATATTCATTCTACCTAATTCTCCTCACACGTCGCATGCTTCAAGTAAGAAAATATGGATTAAAACAACCAAATCACCTATAAGGATCGTCCCCCTACCGGTTACTTGATTTCCTCCTAGCTCCGTGCCGCCGAACCGCCGCACCGTAAACCGCCGACGGTACCGCCGTGGACGTCTCCGTCGGGACGTCGGCCGCAGCCCAGAGAATGAAGTGTCGCGGAGGAAGTGGTGGTGGTAGTGGTGAGAGGTAGAGAGGTGTTGGAGTGGTGGAAGAGGAAGAAGGGGAAGGAGAAAGAAAAGGGGAAACGGAGAGGATCGGAGAAAGGGAAGAGAGAGAGTGAGAAGGAGAGAATGAGAGAAAGGAGGGAAGGTTCGGAGTGTAAACGGAAGTAGGTTAAATCGCGTCGTCATGGGTAGACGTCTATCAGGTGACAAGATCGGGCCATACTCTGACAGAATGTCTGAATCGCGTCATCCATCCAAGACGTCATTCAGATGACATGACCAAGATTGTACTCTCGCGACCCGAAATTGGCCCACGTGGCACCGACGTGGCAAACTCTAAAACGCGTCCTCTTCTCAAGACGTCGTTTGAACCGCGTCGAGCAAGCTCGACGTGATAAAGAACCTATGCCCCAGCCCCTACAAAGACCCAAACCAAGGGGTCCGGCTCCGAAACCGACCCAATAACTGTACCTGAAATCTTAATCCTTACACATGGTCTCCTTCAGTTGCAACACTCGCACCCCCACTACGCCTCTAACTTCCTACTCCAGTGATTGTCACAACCACGATCTCTCATCCTTGACCACTTCTGATTGGTCTTTAATGATTAACGGTGATTTAGATCTCTAATTTCCCAGATTTTGATAACACTCTATATACACGTCTTAACTTCTCTTAGGCGAAAGGCTGGCGGGTAAGAGGTTGGCTGAGCAGAAGGTTGGCGAGTCGCAAGTTGGAGGGACAACTAGTTGGGAAGTTGGAAAGATAGAGGAGAATCTGAAAGGAAGCCAAGAGAGGAGTCTTTGTCTATAATGGACTTGTCTTCTCAACTCTTACTCTTTCTTTCCTCTTTTCATTGCACACCTGCTCTCTTTCTTTGCATGTTTTCTTCACTCTTCACACACACACTCTCCATGGCATGCATTTTAGGATGACTTAGCACCCTTTAAGAGAGGTTTTCTTAAAACAAATGAGGGGTAGGTGGCCATAGTGCGTAGTCACCTTTCGTCCCATAACACCAATCTGGTGCATCCCCTTCTAATTTCTAATTTAGTTGGTTTCATGCATGAATAAACTCTACATGTCGCAATTCTAATCGGGTTTATCTCTTGTTTCATTTATCTTCACCGGACTCTTACCACTGTTTGTGCGTGGAGACCAAATTCTTTATCTCAGCCAGCTGGAGGTAGAGAAGAGGAACCCACAATATCACCCGCTCCTACACATCGCGATCAAATCTTTTGATCCCGTGGTGCACGAAAACTTAAGATGATGCTCCTAGCGATCACTCTATTTTTATTTCTTTCATCTCACCATATCACCAGAGTTGTAAGCTAAGCAGAGGAAGGAAGAAGAAGGCCAACCTCCGGGCGTCCATACATAGAACTTCTACAAATGCTCTATAACATACCATTATGGTCATAGAATACTAAACATGCACCAGTGATAGTGAGCATGTTGTTATATTGATGATCAAGAAGTAGTTAACATGCTCATAGTTAATGAAAATGCTCTAGAACATATATTCATGCCTAGACGGTAATAACTCTGGAACATATATTCATGCCTAGCCAGTAATAATGATGAAGGCGTTATGGATGGGATGTTGGGCAGTATGAAGCTACTCTGAAGAGCATGTAAATGTTATTTAGCGCATGACGATGTTCTGGAGAGCATGAAGGTGTTACCTTGAGCATGGAGGATCCTAAGACAACATGAAGGTCTTTCGAAGAGCATGGAGACCTAATCAAGCGCATGATCATGTTCTATAGAGCATGAAAGTGTTATGATGCTAGGTCGTAAGATAGCATGGGCGTGCTCTGAAGGACATGTAGATGCTATTAAGCGCATGACGATGTTTTGGATAGCATGAAGGTGTTCCCTAAGAATGGAGGACCCTAAAATAGCATGAAGATGTTTTTAGTAGCATGGAGGCGTAATCAAGTGCATGATCATGTTGTGGGGAGCATGAAAGTGTTTTCGTGAGCACTGAGGAACCTGACACGCATTATAATGTTCTGGAGAGCGTGAACGTGTTATCCGGAGCATGGAACTATTGAGGAGAGCATGGGCATGTTTTCCTTAGCACAAAGGTGTTCTAGGAAGATGGAAGATGTTTTCTTGAGCATGAGGGTGTTCTCTTGTGAGCATGAAGGTGTTCCGGAGAGCATGAAGATTTTTTAGAGAGTATGAAATTGTCCTCCTAAGTATGGAGGTGTTCTGGAAGGGTTAAAAGTGTTATGAAATGTGTGAATATTTACTTTTAAGAATGACAATGTTATGGAAGGCATGAAGGTGTTATCTGAGCATAAGGTGTACGAAAGACTATGTACGTCCTCTAGTCATTATGGACAACATGAAAGCTCAGGCAAGACAGTGCAAAACAGTTAAGGAGATAAAGAAAAGATTCAGGAGAGCACGAAGAGGTTCAGGAGAGAAAGAAGGCAGGGGAGGAAGTGCATCTCTCACTAAAGCTAGAAGTGATTTGGCAATTAAAATGGAAGCTTAGGTAAACTCAGGGATGGAGAATAACCACATCATTTATCACTTACCTTGCTCTCCTGCAAGATCTTGTTGTTTGATTGATTGACCTGCATGGCAAGAAAGCACCTATTATTTCACTCATGTTCTCTCGTACTAGAATGGAAGAAAGAATAAAGAAGATGCTGCACTGACAAGAAAAGAGAAAGCAGATGACTCAACAAAAGTTAGTTGTCAGACTGCACCATGTATCAGTAAAGACCGTGATAAAGTGTTAAATTGATCATTTAAGAGCAATGATATGCATCATACTCACGTTTTTATCTGTAAAATAGCATAAAATAATAGATAATTGCATACCAAGTCCAACGGTACCAATTTCGTCAAATTCTGACTTAAAAACATCGTCATTTCATGTGATTAATGGAGTATAGCGCATTTGCGGTTTTTCGACAAAACCGAAATGAAATAAATAAATATAATATTTTTTTAATGATAATGTGCTAATTTGTATTTATTCTATGTGAACAGGATATGCCAATGATGCAGTGCAGTTGGTGGAGTTTTCGGAAATTTGGGAGAGGTATAGGGTTCGAATCTCAATAAATTCGACTAAAGCAGAGATAAAAATGTCATTTGATGTTCTAATATTACCCAAATTCTTGCCCAAAGAACCCAAGAAAGACCAGTCACCTTCCCTTCCCCACTTTCTTTTTAAAAAAAATCTTCCTTCCCATTCTCTCTGTTTCCTTCTCTCCTCTCTATTTCCTTTTCTCTGTCTCTCCCTCTTTCCCTCCGCACGCCTTCCTTTCTCTTTCCTACGACTCTCTCTTCCTCTATATATATATTCCTCCTCCTTCTCTAGTTTGGAGGCCGACCTATTCCCTCTCTCTCTCTTCGATTTCCCAGCTTCTTCCCGCAACATCTCTCTTCGTTTCCAGCATCCCTCTCTCTCTCGGTCTCTCCTTCTCTCCTCCTCCGTATCTCTCTTCCTCTCCTTCTCTCTCGCTCTGTCTTTCTTTTTCTCTCTTCCACGCCTCCCTCGGTTTCTCTCTACAAGCCTGCAAGCATCCCACGGGCATCCACGCAGCAGCCAGCAGCTCCACGCGCTTCCAGCGCATGCAAGCCCGCCTCCACCGACCAGGCACGTCCGGTGAAGCCCCTCCAGCGGCAACGTGCATGCATGCACATTCTCCCTCCCGGCGTACCAGCAACCGCCCCTCCAACAGCAGCTTCACGGCGCTTGAAGCCGGCCCCCACGCGCATGCCGGCAAGCCTCTACGTGCAGCCATGCATGCTTGAAGCCCCCACGCGCATGCCGGCAAGCCTCCACGCTGCACCTGAAGCTGCCAGCCATTCCACCAAACAGCAGCCGCATGCAGCAGCCAGCACCGTCCATGCGCTGCAGGGAAGCCCATGCAGCAGCTCCATTAGCGCACCAGCAATCCCCACGCGTTGCACCAATGCCCAGCCAGCAAACAGCAGCTCCACGCCCACCAAGCACGCCAGTAACAGATCCGCACGCCCCAGCACATGCATGCCTCCACGTCAAGCTCCTGCAAGCCACCACACTCCAGCTGCCCATGCCGCTCTAGTACACTGCTCGGTTGCAGAGCTTTCTCACCTTTTCTATTCATGTTCTATTTTTAGTGCAATTTTTCTTCTAAATAAGTGAATTTGAGTTGTTAATTTTCACGGTTATTCAACTTGTTTAGTAAATGCTTGATTCCCACTGTATGAGTTTTGAGTTAGTTCAAATTGAGTATAATATTGGTACTTAGTCATTTAATCGTATTTCTATATCTTATCGAATTCTACTAATTAATTAGTAATATTTTAGGATTATTCTTAAGTACTTTAAATGAAGTTTCATATTAGTTTCTTGTATTGATTTAATTAGTTTCTCTTTATTTATTTCTTTTTTTAAAAAAAAATCTCAAATCTCAAAATTACCGTAGTTTTAATTCTAAAGTAGGTCATTGTCAACTAATTCTTGAATTTATTTGTTAAAAAAGAAAAAAAAAAGAAAATTCAAGATTTTCAAAGTTAAAAAATTTAACTCCCTATGGATCGACTCGGACTTACCATTATTAATTTTCAAATTCTAATTTACATGAGCCGAATAAATTTAGATTGAACGTTCTTATGAGTGGTTAACAACACACAATTTAGAACGATCAGACCGCAAGAGCATATATTTGCGCCAATGGAAGGAGGGAAGAGGAAAGGCGGGATAGGGCATATAAAATATCACTCCTATTCTTACATATAAGATATTACTCTGCTGACTGTAGAGGAGTTTATATGTATATATACAATGAGAATGGTTAATATGTTATTTAATAATAAATTTTTTTGTTAACATTTTTAAAGCCATTTGATCAAGTATCCCTGAGGTGGGACGGTTGTATTTGTCTTGCAGCATCTTCGGAGCCTAAAATTCTTAAAAAGAGTAGTGGGTGATAGTAGGAAAGAGGATGAACGTTTTATTTTTTTTTTAAAAAATCAATAAAATTTGAAACGTCTGATCAATGGCATCATGCGTGGATGGGCAGGGGTTTCCGCCGCGCTCGGCTACATTCACAACGCGCATTCACGCCCGCGCGGCGCGAGTGTCGCTGGGCACAGCGGAAACTGCCTGCGTCAGTGGGTCTTTTCTTTCTCTCCTCTAAATCTCAAATGTCCATCTTTAATTTGATGGTTAATTTTAAAATTAATAATAGAAAGCTTTTGTTATCAAATAATAGATTAGTTTTTATCATATAATATATAAGGGAAAAGATTCAACGCCGTCCCAGGCCGTATCTAAATTAGATGGGCCCTTCTTTCGAAAATCAATCCTTCTCTAATTAAAAGAATAAAAGAAAATATAAATTTTTAAATATTCAAATAAGTCTCTTAAAGTTGATTTCTATTTTTGGGACTTTAATTTTTATAGTCTGATCTTGATGATCAACTGGAGCCGTCCTATCAAGCATATATTAAAAATTAACATCTAAAAATATTAAAAAATAGTTAAAAAACTCTTGATATTTTTATTTTGATCTTTAAATAATGACTTATTTGATTAGACGGCAACGATTAAATATTTCGATCTAACGGTGAAAACTAAATTTTAAAAGATAAAAAATCACTTAAAAAATAGTATTTAAATATTTTAAAAATATAATTTTTATTTTTTAAAAAATTGAGAAGATGAATTTTTGAGTGGAAGACATCTAAGTTAGATGTGTAATGAGACACTTTATACCCACCATATATATATATATATATATATGATGTAGCCGAAGCTATCACGACCGGATTCCGAAGCCGGAATCCGAAGAGGTGGATCCGGTGCTAGGTCGGATCGGTGTTCAGCGGCCCGACGGGGATCCGGAAGACGAAGGACGCAGAGGCGAAGCCGAAGGTCCGAAGGCGGGCTCGCTCCGGGAAGTCAGGGCCGAAGCTCCTTCGGCGGACGAAGGGGCGGCGCGAGACCGAGTCTCCTCTGTCGCGGGGCAGCTGGCGCACGGCGTCGAGACCAGGGAGAGGAATCCGAGGTCGGCGGCCGAGACCGACTCGGGAAGGTCGGCGATGATTCGAACCGAGCTCCTGCAGGAGGGAAAGAAGAAGAAAACCAGTCAGCAGGAGTCCCGGGCTTCAGCCCTGGGGAACCCCCTCCGACGGTCAAGTTAGCTCCTGAAGAAGATTCGATTCAGAAGGCAAAGAGAGTAGCTTTAATGCTTTTCCGACTGTAGTCCTTAAGGGTCTCGAAGGCTTGAGGAAGCATCCCTTTGGCAATAAATAGCGGTGTATTTATAGCAAAGGATAGATGATGGTTAACGGTGGCAGCCGATATAGGACTAAATGCGGGCTTACTGATAAACCGCCATAGTGCCTGATCCGCCACCGGAGTGGGCCGGACTCGGCTACCGGGCCGAAGGGGGTTGGGCCGCTGATGGGCCGAAGCCTGTTGGGCCCTGGGCTTCCGCGCTGTTCCCGGGCCGTAGGCTGGTGGGCCGCTGATGGGCTGAAGCCTGTTGGGCCGGGAGCGACGGTGCCGCTTACGGGCCGAAGGCTGCTGGGCCGCTGATGGGCCGAAGGCTCCCGGAGGGCCTGGTACTGCTGCTGTTGGGCTGAACGGGGTTTAGGCTTGCTCTAATGGGCCGAATCGGATTCTGCCTCATCACATAGCCCCCCACTCTTGTCTTCCTCAGTTCTGAGATAGCGAGAGTATAGCCCGAAGCAAGTAGGAGTATTACGTAACAGGTGTCTTACCCGAAGCTCTGTTCTTTTTCTTCGAGAAGAGGGTGCCCTCGGTCGGCCGAGGGCTATGCGGTTACTTCGTCTTCGCTCGGAGTGGCGACAAAGGCTCAAAGCTCATAAGCCGAAGGGCCAAGCCCTCTGACTCGCGTCAGGCTTCATTAAATGGACGGGATGGCGCGTCGCCTCGCGAAGAAGCACGGGACACGCGTCGCGCATCCGGCCGCTCCGTCAAAAGCACAAAAGGATCCTGACCGCCCGCGGGTCGCGGATCGCCTCGGCTCTCTGCCCGAGGCACCACTCGGATTGCCGCCGCTCCCTTCTTCGGCACGCAGATCGGGACACGTGGCGGGCGTCCGGGTGATCAGCCAAAGGGTCGGAGCGCTTTCGGCCGTTGATCGCTCTGCTTCAAGTCCCGGAGCCGGCCCGTCATCATTGCCGAAGGACGGGCCACGTGGCGGGCATCCGAGAGGAGCGGTGAGACGAAGGGGGTGATCTCGGCCGTTGGCTTCGGCGGGAGGCGCTTCGGATGGGGCTTATAAATACAGGCCCTCAGCAGGGCACTGTTCTTCTTCCTGCTGCTGCGCTTGCGTTCCCTTGCGATCCCCCGAGCTCTCCCCCCTCTCCAGCGAAAGGATAGCTCTCTGAAGGCTTCGTCCGAGCTCGCCAGCCACCGTGGGAGGATCTCCATTCCTCAGAGCGCATCGTTGGTGGAGCTGGGTGGCTTGAGAAGCTGCGCTCGGTTCAGGAGAGATTTCCTCCCCCTTCCTGCGAGTAAGCGTTGGCCTTCTTTCTCTCCTTCGCGGCCTTATGGTCCGGAGTCCTTCTTCCAGTGAGATTACTCCTTCGGACGAGGAGTATACTCCTTCCCACTCTCCGAAATCTTCTCTGTCAGATCCCCTTACCTTGGATTCCCTCGCTTCTGCGATGTCTGAAGATCCTGAGGTCTCTGGGGCTGAGGGGTCCGAGGCTTCCGGGGCCGAGGCTTCCGAGGCCGAGGCTTCCGGGGCCGAGGCTTCCGGGGCCGAGGCTTCCGAGGCCGAGGTCACCGAGGAGGTCCGGAACCCAGGCCGGGCTTCCACCTCGGGACGCCGTCGTCCCGACATTGCCTCGGAAGCATCCTGCGCCCTCTCGGACGCAGAGGTTAGGAACCTTGCTTCCTACTTTCAGCTTCCTTCCTGGACGACCCCTCATCGGCCTAGCTCCGCCACCAGGGCCAACACTCTCCGCCCGGGTTCCTTCTCTATCTACGTAGATAGCTTCCAGGCGGGCTTTCATCTTCCTCTTCCCACCTTTGTCATCAACCTTCTCAGCTTCTACGGGCTGGCCCCGTCTCAGCTCTTTCCCAACTCTTGGCGCACCGTATACGGTTTCTTGAGCGTCTTCGCTCGTATACGGATCGCTCCTTCCATCAACGTCTTCCGCTACCTCTTTAAAATCCAAAGGCAGGGGAAATCCGAGTGGTACTGCTTCATCCCTCGGGTCGGCCGAAGCATATTCTCCGAGAAGCCCTCGTCCATCCACGGCTGGAAGAGGAAGTTCATCTTCATCTCTCTGCCGGAGAACGAGAAGGGCGTGTGGCCCTTTCCTACCGAATGGGCGCCGCTGGCCGCAGGCCTCTCGGATCCTCCTGTTCTGACCTCCGTACAGAGCACCCTCGTGGGCCATATCCAGATCATGGCCCCGTACGATATCTGGGGGCTTCTCAGTGCGTCAGAGCGGCTGGTGAACGCCGGGGTATGGCCGGACCCACGGTCCGATCCGGAGCGGGCCTTTCCCTACCTTCCTCCTGGGGAGACTCCGCGGGGCCGCAGGGAAAGAGCTGCCGCTCCTCCGGCCGAAGCTCCTCCGGCTGAGAAGGCTGATGAAGTTTCGGCCGAGGGTAAGTCGGTTTTGAATTTGCACTTGGTCGCTGTTTCGTTTCTAACACTTCTCTTGCTTGCAGCAATGGCCTAGCTCGACGCCCTCCTTGCCCGGATATCTGACCGGCGCTGTCCAGGTCGGGCACCAGCTCCGCAGGCGGCAAGCGGGTCCGGCCGAGGCGCTGGAGCTCCGAGGACCCGAGGCGGGGTCCCAAGGACCGCGGCCTCCGCCGAGGGCCGTGCTGCCGCCGCCGCTCTCGAGAGGGAGCAAAAGACCAAGTTCGCCGCTCGAAGGGGCGGCCGACCGTCGAAGCGCCCCCGGGCGGAAGAGGCCGAAGAGGCGGAGCCGGCTCCGCTGATCAGGAGAAGTGCCGGGGCCCGAAGGGCCGCAAGGCTGGCGTCTCCCGAGGCGCCGAGGGGCGACTCCCCTCCGGCCGTATCGGCAGGGGCCGATGACGAAGGCGCCGGGTCGCAGGCGCCCCGGGCGCAGCGCGAGTGGTGGCACCCCGAACCGGGGATATATAAAGATGAGAGCATGGAGGACTCGCAGACGTGCCTCCGTCTGCTCTGCAGCCTCACTCTCCCTTCGACTTTCGAAGAGCTGAAGGACCACTCGGTCACCGACCTGGCGGCGATGAGCGCTCGGTTGGCGGTCCAGGTAAGGAGCTTGAATGTGCTTCAACTTAGCTCTCCTTAGCTGTCTTTTGATTGACTTACTCTGATCCTTGTCTGCTTTCGGTCCGCAGGCCGCGGTAACGGGTAGCATCCTGATTCACCGTCAAAAGCTGCTCCGACTCAAGCTCCTAGAGGCCGAGGGGGAGTCGGCCGGTTCGGGCGAGGGGCCTTCGGTGGTGCCCCGTATCGAGCCTATGATCGATGGGCTCGTAATCGCGAACGCCCGGACGCGGGCGCAGCTAGAGGAGAGGGCAGCAGAGGCCCGTGCTTCCGCCGAGGCCAAGGTAAAGGCCGAGCGGGAGAAGGAGAAGGCCGAGCGTGAGCTCGCTGCGGCCCAGACTGAGATCCGGGCCCTCAAGGCCCAGATCCAGGACAAGGACTCGCGGCGGGCTTCGGAGAAGCGCCGCCATGCCGAAGAGGTATCGGCGCTGAAGCAGGAGCTGGAGGAGGTGGTGGACTCGGCCGTAGCCGATTACAAGGCCGGCCCGGACTACGCCGAAGAGATTCTCCAAGCCCAGCTGCTAGCGTCTTCTTCGGTCTTCGACCTCGGGCTGGCTATCGCCTAGAGGGCCTGCCCGAGCGTCAATTTAACCGGGGTTGCCCTGCCGATGGGTGAGGAAGCCAGGGAGCTCCTATCCTGGTGGAAGGATCTTATGACCGAGAGGGCCTCGCCCCCAGCTCCAGACGACGAAGCCGTGCCCGCCGAGGAGGCCCCTGAGGAGGCTGCCCCGCCCGAAGCTGTGAAGATCGTTGACTCCCCCTCTCCCTCTCCTGGCCGAGACGCCGTCGAAGCGGAGGAGGAAGGGGTTGTCGAGGGCTGATACGAGGGCTCCCCTCGGTTTTTGTTTTCCTTTCCTTGTAAGCCTTCGGCCAGGCGGATGGCCGATTTTGTACTTCCCCTTCTGTGAATATAGGAAGTATTTCTGAGTTTTACCTCAATTGTCTTCTGTATGACTTGACTGGATCTAGCCTTTCAGAAATCCGAGACCCTGCTGTCGTTCGCTATAGTTCGCGAAGCCGAGACCCGATGTAGGTTCGGATAGGGCGTTGATAGAATATCGCCAGTAGATACGGCCGGGGCCTTCGCTAGTGTGGTTCATAACATTCGAAGGATTCGCGAACCTTGAGGGAATACCATGCCGCTCCCGATACGGTTTGCATGGCCGAAGCCACTCCCGATACGGTTTACACGGACAGAGAAAACCATGCCGCGTCTTGATCCGGATTACATGGCCGAAGCCATTCGTCGGATCGAAGGACTCGCGGACTTTAAGAGTACCATGCCGCTCCCGATACGGTTTGCATGGCTGAAGCCACTCCCGATACGGTTTACACGGACTTAGAGAAAACCATGCCGCGTCCTGATCCGGATTACATGGCCGAAGCCATTCGTCGGATCGAAGGACTTGCGGACTTTAAGAGAACCATGCCGCTCCCGATACGGTTTGCATGGCCGAAGCCACTCCCGATACGGTTTACACGGACTTAGAAAACCATGCCGCGTCCTGATCCAGATTACATGGCCGAAGCCATTCGTCGGATCGAAGGACTTGCGGACTTTAAGAGAACCATGCCGCTCCCGATACGGTTTGCATGGCCGAAGCCACTCCCGATACGGTTTACACGGACTTAGAAAACCATGCCGCGTCCTGATCCGGATTACATGGCCGAAGCCATTCGTCGGATCGAAGGACTTGCGGACTTTGAGAGAACCATGCCGCTCCCGATACGGTTTGCATGGCCGAAGCCACTCCCGATACGGTTTACACGGACTTAGAAAACCATGCCGCGTCTTGATCCGGACTACATGGCCGAAGCCATTCGTCGGATCGAAGGACTTGCGGACTTTGAGAGAACCATGCCGCTCCCGATACGGTTTGCATGGCCGAAGCCACTCCCGATACGGTTTACACGGACTTAGAAAACCATGCCGCATCCTGATCCGGACTACATGGCCGAAGCCATTCGTCGGATCGAAGGACTTGCGGACTTTGAGAGAACCATGCCGCTCCCGATACGGTTTACACGGACTTAGAGAAAATACCAACAGGTTTTCTGAAAAAGAGAGTTATTTATTCATACCCTCCGGCTGAAAGCCTGGGGAGAGGTGACTTACATATAATAACGCCGAAGGCGCTCTACATTCCAGGTGCGAGGGAGAGGTTGGCCCGAAAGGGTCTCTAACCGTTAAGCTCCACGCCTGATCACCTCCCTGACCCAATAGGGCCCCTCCCAGTTGGGGGCAAGCTTCCCTGAGGCTTCGGCTAGTTTGGAAGCATGAGCATTCCTCAACACGAGGCTCCCTACTTCAAAGCTTCGGGGCTTCACTCGAGTGTTGTGGTACTTGGCCATGCGCTGCTGATAAGCTGTCAGCCGAATACGAGCCTTGTCTCGGGTCTCTTCGATGAGGTCCAGGTGGTCTTTCAAACCTTCTTCGTTGGCCTCTGTATTGTAAGCAACGACCCTGTGAGAGGGAAGGCCGATTTCCACCGGAATAACGGCGTCTATCCCATAGGCCATGCGAAAGGGAGTCTCGCCGGTGGGGGTTCGGCTTGTCGTCCGATAGGCCCACAGAACACTTGGCAGCTCTTCTACCCATCGGCCTTTAGCTCCGCCGAGGCGGGTTTTCAATCCCTGCAGCAGGCTTCGGTTGGTGACTTCGACTTGGCCGTTTGCTCGAGGATGCGCCACCGAAGTGAATTTGTGAAGTATGCCGAAGCTGGCGTAGTTGTCGCTGAATCGTCGGCTGTCGAACTGCTTTCCATTGTCAGAAATGATGGCCCGAGGGATGCCGAACCGGCAAATGATGGACTTCCACACGAAGTTCCAAGCATTGCTATCGGTTATTGACGCGAGGGGTTCGACTTCGACCCACTTAGTGAAATAATCTACCGCCACGATGAGGAATTTTCTTTGGCCGGTGGCGATGGGAAAAGGTCCCAGGAGGTCGATTCCCCATTGAGCGAAAGGCCAGGGATCGGACAAGGGGGTCAGAAGGGTGGCTGCCTGGTGAATGAGGGAGCTGAACCTCTGGCACCGGTCACAGCGCCGCACGAGGGCTAGAGCGTCCTCTCGAAGTGTTGGCCACCAGTAGCCTTGCCTCAGGAGCTTGTGAGCCAGGGCCCTTTCTCCCGCATGCGCCCCGCACACCCCTTCATGGACTTCTCTCGCGGCGTAGTCGGCTTCAGCCGGGCCGAGGCACCGCAGCAGTGGTCGGCCGAAGGATTTCTTGTATAGCACCCCGTCCAGAAGGAGGAAGTGGGATGAGCGCTGCCGAATGCGCTTCGCCTCCCTTGGGTCTGGCGGGACTTCTCCTCGGAGAAGAAAGGCGATGAGGGGAGTCATCCACGTCTCGGCCTCGACCTCAGTGACAAGCATGGCTTCGGCTTCGCCGAGGCTTGGTTCGGCGAGCTCCTCGACGAGGATCATTCGGCCTCCTCCCCCGTCTTGAGTTGACGCCAGCCGGGAAAGTGCATCGGCTCGGGTATTCTCGGCTCTCGGGATCCTCACGATTTCATAAGAATCGAATTGGGCGAGGATTTTGCGAGTCACCTGGAGATAAGACGCCATTATTGCGTCCCGAGCCTCGTACTCCCCGGAGATGTGGCTGGAGATCAGCTGGGAATCGCTGAAGGCTTTCAGGTTCCGGGCGCCGAGCTTCTTCACGGCCCGGAGGCCGGAGATGAGAGCTTCGTACTCGGTGGCATTGTTAGTTGCTGGGAAGGAGAAGCGCAGGGCGTACTCCGTGACGACCCCTTCGGACGATGCCAGATCCATCTGGCGCCGCTGCCCGTGGAGCACGCGGAGCCGTCCACAAAGAGTCGCCATCCGTTTGCTGGCGCAGGAGCCGAAGTAGCCTCGGCTTCGGGCGCGTCAGGTACCGGCTGAGGTGCCGAGGAGGCGCCGGGGGTAAGTTCGGCGATGAAGTCTGCCAACGCCTGGGCTTTTATCGCCACCCGAGGGGCGTAGGAGATGTCGAACTCTCCTAGCTCGATCGCCCATTTCGCCAGCCTGCCGGACACCTCCGGCCGGGAGAGAATTTGCCTTAGGGGCTGGTCGGTGAGAACTTTTACGGAATGGGCCAGAAAGTAAGGCCGGAGCCTCCTCGCGGACGAGACGAGGGCTAGAGCCAGCTTCTCCAGGGCAAGATACCGGAGTTCTGCTCCTTGAAGGGCTCGGCTGGTGTAATAAACCGGCTTCTGAACGCCATCTTGCTCTCGGACGAGGACATTGCTGAGAGCCGTCTCGGAGACTGCAAGGTACAAGCTCAGGGGTTCCCCGGGAACCGGCTTGGACAAGATGGGGACTTTGGAGAGGTAGGCCTTCAGCTGATTGAAGGCTGCTTGGCACTCATCCGTCCAGTCGAAGTTGTTAGCCTTCTTCAGCAGCTTGAAGAAGGGGAAACAGTAGTCGGCCGCCCTTGACATGAAGCGGCTTAGGGCTGCGATCCTCTCGTTCAGCTTCTGTACCTCTCGGAGGTTTGCCGGGGGGCGCATCTGTATGATGGCCGAAACTTTCTCGGGATTAGCCTCCACCCCTCGGTGGGTGACCATGTAGCCGAGGAACTTCCCGGAGGCTACCCCGAAGGCGCACTTGGCCGGGTTCAGCTTCATCTTGTACCGCCTAAGGGCGGAGAAAATCTCGGCCAGGTCGGCCAAATGCTCTGCAGCAACGCGGCTCTTGACCAACATGTCGTCTATATAGACCTCCATGTTTCGGCCGAGCTGCGGGGCGAACACTTTGTTGACCAGACGTTGATATATCGCGCCGGCGTTCTTCAGACCGAAGGGCATTCGGGTATAGCAGTACAGGCCCAAATCGGTCGTGAAGCTGGTCTTGCTCTCATCATCCGGATGCATCCGGATCTGGTGGTAGCCTGAATAGGCGTCGATGAAGCTTAAAAGCTCATGGCCGGAAGTTGCGTCCACCACCTGGTCTATCCGAGGCAGCGGAAAGTTGTCCATCGGACAGACCTTGTTGAGGTTGGTGAAGTCCACGCACATACGCCATTTGCCATCTTTCTTTGGCACCATCACCACGTTGGCGATCCAATCCGGATGATGCACCTCTCGGAGGTGTCCGGCGTCCAGCCCCTTCTGCACTTCGGCTTGGATGGCGGCCCTCCTTTCCTGATTGAAGGTGCGCCGCTTCTGCTTTACCGGGGGCTGGTCGGGATCGGTATGGAGTCGGTGCTCTGCTACCTCCGGGTCAACCCCGGGCATGTCCGCCGGAGACCAGGCGAAGACGTCGAGATTCTTCTTCAAGAACTCGGTAAGCTTCTCTGCTTCAGTCTCTTCTAGGCCGGAGCCTATCATCAGGACTCGTCCCTCACCTCCCGGAATAGGGACGGCGAGGAGTGCTTCTCTCGGAGATGCCTCGGTTGACGATTCGATCGTCAGGGTTTCGGCTGCGGTCTTCCCCTTGACCGAAATCATGTAGCACTGCCGGGCCGCTTCTTGGTTCCCTCTGGCTTCGCCTATTCCATGGCTGGTATGAAACTTCAGCTTCTGATGGAAGGACGAAGGCACGGCTCCGACCCCGCCGATGAGCCTTCGGCCGAATATGGCGTTGTAGGCTGAATCGATTTTTACAACGGCAAAGTCCGTTTCAACGGTTAATTGCCGGGGGGCAGTGCCTAAGGTTACAGGGAGTCGGACAATGCCCTCTACTCGGCAGGGCGAGCCGTTAAAACCGAAGAGGGGACCCCGGTGAGGCTTCATATTAGCCTCACTCAATCCCATTTTTTCAAAACAGTCGTAAAACAAGATGTTTGGGGCACTTCCATTATCCACAAATATTCTATGTACATCATAGCTATTAATTACAGCATTGACGACGAGGGCGTCATCATGAGGGACCTGAACATCAGTCAGATCCTCGGCGCCGAAGGTGATGTCTTCCAGACGAGGCCGCTTCGGTTCGCCGTCAACCGCCGCTACGGTGCTGCGCTGCCGCGGCCTTGATCCTTCCCCCGGTCCCCCGGATATCATCATGATAGACCCAGAACTGGGTCTTTGATGGGATGACTCTACCGGAGCCGAGGTGACCTTTGGCGGAGGAGCGGCTTCAATTGCCAGGGGTTGTTGTTGCCTGGGCGCTGTAGGGACGTCCCGGTTCTGTTGCGGCGGCTGCTCCCGTCGGTACTGCGGCAACCTCCCCTCCCGGATGATGCGGTCGATCTCCTCCCGGAGCTGCCGGCACTCATCCGTCGTGTGGCCGATCTCCCGGTGATATTCACAGTATCTGCCGGGGTCCCTTCGGCGAGGATCGGTCTTAATGCGATCAGGCCGCCGGAGCATGCCCTTCACCTCCATGAGCATCTGGGAAGGGGGAGCGGGTAAGGGTAGGTACTGCGGCTGCGGGTCCCGTCGCCTCTCCCTGTCCCAGTCCTCCCGGCGATACCGCTTTCGGGAGGGCTCTTGGTCTTCTGGCCGAGGTCGGACCACTTGGGGAGCAGGTGCCGAGGTAGCTTTGGCTGCGCCTTTACCCCTGGACAGCATCAGGGCCTCCCGGTTGATGTATTTATGGGCCCGGGCCACGAGGTCCTGGAAGGTAGGGGGATGGCGCTTCCCAATAGAGCCGAGGAGCCCCTCGTCCCGGCACCCGCTTATCACGGCCGAGACCGCGATCGAGCTGTCGAGGTTCGGGATCTGGGCGGCCTCGGTCCGGAACTTGGTGAAGTACTCTTGGAGAGTTTCGGTGGGGCCTTGCCGGATGGCCAGCAAGCTAGCGGAAGTTTTGCATTGCCGGGTGGCATCATAAAACTGGTCAATGAACAACTGGCCCAACTGGACTAGGGAGTGGATGGAGTTGGGGGCCAGTATCTCGAACCAGGTGAGGGCGATTTTTTCAAGGGTGAGGGAGAAAAGACGGCAGCGGACTGCCTCGGAGATCCCTCAGACCCGGAGGTAGGCGTTGAATCTCTGGAAATGACAGACCGGATCTGTCATTCCGTCGTAGAGAGGGCCCCTCGGCAGCTTGAAATTGGGGGGCACCTCGGTGGCCAGGAGCTCTGCCGTGAATGGGGTCTGCTCCAGGATGCTGCTGGCGAGAGGCGCCCCGTGAGGCCGAGACACCATCTGCTGCATCTCTTTGCGCATTGCCGTCAGCCGTCGGTCCAGGTCCGGGGCAGTCGAGGTGGCGACGGATTGTCCTCCGGTCCGGGCCGAACGGTACTCCGACGAAGCATAATCTTGCTCCGTCAGACGATCAGCGCGAGGAGCTCGGGCAGGTAGCGCCGAGGGCTCGGTGCGCGTCGCCGCGGTTTCGTTGGGAGAAACCGGTGTAAGCGCCGGCCGGAACCGGGCATCTTGTACTGGATAGAGTGGGGGGAGCGGCGCCTGCTGAGGAAGCTGTCCCATCAGTCCCATGCGCTGGGCGATGGCGGATACCATCTCCTGAAGAGGCGCTAGGGACGTGACGGCAGCGGCCAGTGTTGCCACTTGTTGCTGGAGCACCCCCACTCGGTCTTCCGAGGCGAGAGACTCCGGTATGGTTGGCAAAGGCAGGCTCGGCGGGGCAGAAGGTGCACCTTCGGAAGGCAGCATCTGCGCCGAGGCCTCCCGCGCTTCTGCTTCGCTTTGTCCGGACCGTCGGGTCATAGGTCGCTGAGACATGACTTGTTTTGTTGGTTTCCCACAGACGGCGCCACGTGATGTAGCCGAAGCTATCACGACCGGATTCCGAAGCCGGAATCCGAAGAGGTGGATCCGGTGCTGGGTCGGATCGGTGTTCAGGGGCCCGACGGGGATCCGGAAGACGAAGGACGCAGAGGCGAAGCCGAAGCTCCGAAGGCGGGCTCGCTCCGGGAAGTCAGGGCCGAAGCTCCTTCGGCGGACGAAGGGGCGGCGCGAGACCGAGTCTCCTCTGTCGCGGGGCAGTCGGCGCACGGCGTCGAGACCAGGGAGAGGAATCCGAGGTCGGCGGCCGAGATCGACTCGGGAAAGTCGGCGATGATTCGAACCGAGCTCCTGCAGGAGGGAAAGAAGAAGAAAACTAGTCAGCAGGAGTCCCGGGCTTCAACCCTGGGGAACCCCCTCCGACGGTCAAGTTAGCTCCTGAAAAAGATTCGATTCAGAAGGCAAAGAGAGTAGCTTTAATGCTTTTCGGACTGTAGTCCTTAAGGGTCTCGGAGGCTTGAGGAAGCATCCCTTTGGCAATAAATAGCGGTGTATTTATAGCAAAGGATAGAGGATGGTTAACGGTGGCAGCCAATATAGGACTAAATGCGGGCTTACTGATAAACCGCCATAGTGCCTGATCCGCCACCGGAGTGGGCCGGACTCGGCTACCGGGCCGAAGGGGGTTGGGCCGCTGATGGGCCGAAACCTGTTGGGTCCTGGACTGCCGCGCTGTTCCCGGGCCGTAGGCTGGTGGGCCGCTGATGGACTGAAGCATGTTGGGCCGGGAGCGACGGTGCCGCTCACGGGCCGAAGGCTGCTGGGCCGCTGATGGGCCGAAAGCTCCCGGAGGACCTGGTACTGCTGCTGTTTGGCTAAACGGAGTTTGAGCTTGCTCTAATGGGCCGAATTAGATTCTGCCTCATCAATATATATGAGAAAAACTATTCTATTATTAAGAAACAGAAAAAATTGCTTGTTAACGCATTGCAGACGACCGTAGGATTTAATCTAACGATTTGATAGTAACCTGGAGAAGGTAAACAGTTGCAAAAGAATGGGAACTTCCGCCCTCTCGCTGACATTCAAGTAACAGGGGACCCACAATCTTTTCCCTCTTATCACCCATATACCTCCTTTGAATTTTACGCGGCGTCGCAACATGTTATAACCATATATATCTTCTTCCTATGAAATCGAACGGCTGAAAAGATGGCTACTTCTCTGGTCTGAAAGGCACCCAGCGGAATGGCCGGGCCTTCATATCTGATTCCCTTTTACATGTTTACGTTGTTTCCTTGCTTGCTTAGGTCATGGTAGATAATGTTCTAGGTTCATTTTTTTTGTAGAATTATTGATATTAAAATAAGATTTTAGAAATTTTTTAAATCAGAACAAAGAGTTTTTGATTTGGTAAATTATTAATATTCTATTCAGAATAAGAAGAATCACACTGCGTTATTTCAAGTGATGTGATAGGAACGAGTGGAATGAAGAATGGAATAAAAAGTAGAATTAAAAAAATTAAAAATTCTAGATAAAATTAAGAAAATTAGATATTTCGACAATCAAATCGGATTCGGACCCCTTATACCGATTATTTTCAATTCTATTTAGCTAACAAACCGAGTCCTACGGATCTTATCTTTCCATCAAGACCAAGATTATCATGCAGAAACACATATTTCCCAAAAGGCGCAGGTCAAAATCGGTCATCTGTGAGTCATATTTTAGGATGGAAATCACCGTTACCGGAGAATCATTCCAACTCCCAAACACCCAGCCACCACCGTGAATTTAGCCGCAACACACTGCGTTTTCAGTCAAATGATAACCCAATAGATCTTATGGTGTAAAATCTGATGACTAAAAATTTGTTAATAAAAAATTCTTTGTTATTTAATAATAGGCTGACCGTTCTCTCTTTATATATATATAAAGGATATAGCTTAATTTAGTCACTGGTGATAGCTTCTGGCTGTACATGTAAACATGTGAAGGCAAGTGAAAAAAGTGGAAGATTAATTAAAAAAAATTCAACCCTGTGGAGATCGGCCTAATTAAGACGCATTAAGCAATTAGTTCCCGGCCAGGTGAAGTGAAGCGAATAAAATGAAATGCAATTAATGATGGATGATGTCTGTGTGTGTAAGCATATATATATATATATATATATATATATATATATATATATATATATGGATTTTTTTACATATATATCCTTTGAAAATTAGTATTTATATATGTACCTTCAACTCCCATACATGATACTCCTAAAAGCCTCAAAAACATTGCAGCTATACCCCTCCGTCAAAATCCCGTTAACTCCAACCGAAATATGGTAGAAAGATTAAATTCTGATTATGCTAGGAGAATATGTACAAAATTCTTAATGAATTATATGTATATATGTATACAAAATTTTAGTAAATTACAGTGCATGTGTAAAAATATCTGTAATCTTACTATCATATTTTAGTTGAAGTTAAGGGGATTTTATACAATTTTCAGAAGCATATATATATCTCAAAGAATTCCCATAATATATAGCAAGTTAATAAATTTAGCAGCAGAGAAGCCGCCGTACGTACACGTCGCATGGGCCTTTTTTTGGGCAAACCTGAAATTGACACTTAACTTGTTTGTCCCTGGTGCTGGCGGTCAGAAGATGATGGCTGAGGGTGGCCTTCAGTTCACCTTCTTCCATCCATCCATCACCCACGTGATAATTTCTTTCATTCCTTACTAAAGGTCAGGGCCACGTCACCACGAAACGACGAACATGATTTACCAGTAGTGATCCGGCGTCGCCTTCCTCTCCAAGCTTACCCTTCTTTCTTTCTTGATGCCCTTTTAACTCTCGCGTCGACTAACTCCCTTGTCATCTCTTTACATCCTTTAATTGGAGGTTCATGTTAGAGCACTTAACGTATATACTACATGAAGGATCCTTCAATTTGAGTGCTTAATCAAGTAATTTTGAGACCAAGGAGGATTGATCAAGTTAGTCTTTGCAATCAGACAAGAAATGTGTTTTGTTAATATTTAATCAAAGTTTTGAAAAGTTCAAAATCTTATTGATGGGGCATAATCTCATTTACTAAGGTCAAATGTCTTCGACCGAAGATTAGAAGGCTGACGTACGCTAAACTTGTGAGAAAGAACACCATCAAAAAATTCTCAATAGTGATCTCTACGAGATCTCTTTTCGATACCTAAGTCAAAGAACTGGAGGAAGTGGAGGAATGAGTGGGTCCTAGAGAACGTACCTTGAGAGGTTGAATTGGGGTCTTTACATAATGACTTAAGGCCTCCTAAGAGATTGATTCTGATCTAGAAATATAGTTTCTCGTAAAGTTTTTCTTTTAGTGTCATGATCTCCTGTCGGCCGGTTCGGTCATGTCGACAAACTTCGATCCGAAGGGACTCCGTTGACAGCGGGAACAATTCGAACATATACTGTAACTAAGGTTGAGCACTTCGATATAAATAAACAGGCAACTGGTCGTAAGTCACAAAACTCTTTATATTGATGTCATATACAATACATCGCAGTACATTAAGTCCAGAAGTACAACTTGTAAATTTACATAGAAACTGGACTTATAAAAATCAAGTTCTGCTCAACTACCTTGCAGAGGTCCTCTCCTGAAAGAAGGTTTAAATAGCATAGATGAATTTATCAACTCAGCAAGCATATGATACTACTACATAGTTTATCATATATAAATATAAAAGAAAACATGGGAATACCATATAATCATGTCATGATAGAATATAACATAGCAAATTTCAACTAACATAAGAATCATGGTTCATAGTTTATGGTACAACATCATGACATGGCATCATAGCATGGTGTAAGTATAAACATAAAGTTCATGGCATAGTATCATGGCGTGACGTGAGTATAAGCATAAAAGATTATGACATAACATAACATGGCTAAAAGATCATAGATCATAAATATATAGCATAAGAATAACATGAATCTTATCATTTATTTAACGGACATGTATCTAAATCACAACATAAGGAGGGTTCAACATGACATGCAACCAACGGTAAGGTAAATGTCCATTGGCGCTTTCATTGTACAGCAGGGAGCCTCACCAATCCCATATGGACTGGAAGAACCGTAGGCAAGATTCAGATGCATGGACTCCTAAGTTGGCACCATCCGTAAGCTTGTTCAATTTTAATATTGGAGACTTATATTGATGTCATATACAATACATCGCAGTACATTAAGTCCATAAGTACAACTTGTAAATTTACATAGAAACTGGACTTATAAAAATCAAGTTCTGCTCAACTAAATTAAGATCGTAAGAATTCTTCGACTGCCTTGCAGAAGTCCTCTCCTGAAAGAAGGTTTAAATAGCATAGATGAATTTATCGACTCAGCAAGCATATGATACTACTACATAGTTTATCATATATAAATATAAAAGAAAATATGGGAATACCATATAATCATGTCATGATAGAATATAACATAGCAAATTTCAACTAACATAAGGATCATGGTTCATAGCTTATGGCACAACATCATGACATGGCATCATAGTATGGTGTAAGTATAAACATAAAGTTCATGGCATAGTATCATGGCGTGACGTGAGTATAAGCATAAAAGATTATCACATAGCATAACATGGCTAAAAGATCATAGATCATAAATATATAGCATAGGAATAACATGAATATTATCATTTATTTAACGGACATGTATCTAAATCACAACATAAGGAGGGTTCAACATGACATGCAACCAACAGTAAGGTAAATGTCCACTGGCGCTTTCATTGTACAGCAGGGAGCCTCACCAATCCCATCTGGACTGGAAGAACCATAGGCAAGATTCAGATGCATGGACTCCTAAGTTGGCACCATCCGTAAGCTTGTTCAATTTTAATATTGGAGACTTATAGAAAGGGGTTTAAGCATAGGTTGGGTATCCATTTAGGTTCTTATATCATTTTGATAGCATATTAACTTAGTAGCATATACTTAAATTTGTAGGAAAATATATAATTTGAAAATATGACATTTGTAGTAGGAAAATAACTATGGAGAAAAGACCATGTACTTGCCTTTAATCAGAAAGTTGCTTAGGCACGATAGGAACCTCCTCGCGCCGTCCTCCAAGCCTCCTCACATGTGCGAATAATCTCGCGAGCAACTCTCGTTCTCGCTCTAAATCTCTCCCTCTCTCTATTTATCTCTCTCTCTCTCCCCTTGACGTTGGAGAAGAGGATGGAATGATATGGGAGGAGATAACCCTCCTAGTTATAATGGTGGGCAAGCCTTAAGATGGGGACAAGTGTCCTTGATAGGGATCACTTGGATTGAAGCATATGTCCCTTTAGGATAAGGTTCACCTAAATTGGAACATGTGTCTAGTGAGGTGGCACGGAGGTTACTTAAGCGTTAAGAAACCTTACTAGTATTTTTATCTTTTACTAGTATCCTTACTTAAGGGCTAAGAAATCTTACCAGTATTATTTTCTTTTATCTTACTAGTAATACGTATTTATATTCTTATCATTTACCAATAACTTGTACTTATTACATTTTAGACCTATATTTTTTTATATTTAGCTTTATACGTTCATTCAATACTTCTTCATCGAATTTGACCTATTTTTAATTATTTGAGTATACATCTAGAAATCTTAAAAAATTTATTTAAGACTCTATAAAAATCATTCATTACATCATAAGTCATGAACTTTTCATAATTGTATTTATGCTTTTTAAGTATTTACGAATATAACATTTTTTATAATTATATATATGTTAGTAAAACTTATTACCATCTAATTGTACTATAAAATTTCTAAAATTATAATTAAACTTTTCATGTAAGTATATTTTATTTGTGGATCTTTACATCCTCTTTTCCTTAAACAAAATTCGTCCTTAAATTTTTAGGATAATTAAACAACTAGGGTACTTCCATTCTACTATAGATAAGCCTTCTAGTTCTTTTCTGTAAAATATAACATGCTAGGCTTACCTTATTCTCTACACTCTACCACTGTAGGATCGCTCTCCCCCTTAAAGAAAGGTAGATTCATCCGCTTAAACCCAATTCCTTACAATCCTATGCCTAGGATCCAAGCCCAGTGGTTTAGGTTGATCATACTTAGGTGTTCAGTCTGGAACTGCTATGATACCACATACTGTAATGACTCCCTGTTAGTCGGATCGGTCATGCCGACGTCCTTCGATCCGAAGGGACTCCATTGACAGCGGGAACAACCCGAACATGTATTGTAGTTAAGGTTGAGCACTTGGTATGTAAATAAACAGGCGATTGGTCGTGAGTCACAAAATTTTTTATATTGATGTCATATATAATATATTACAGTACATTAAATCCAGGGATATGTAGACACGCTAATTTTGACGTCATTTCGAGTAAATTTCATATCATATAATAATGCCTCAGAATGGTCTGATATTTAATCATTGATTAATTTTTATTGATCTTTTTAAGTGTCGGGTTTAACAGACATGTTTAAGTTAATCAATTAAATTGATTTTAGCTTAAATTTCAGTTAAAATATGAAGAAGGCTAAAAGACGTCGACCCATGTAGACGCGATTTAGACTTTATTCTTATTTTAATGTTTAAATTTGAATTTTAATCAATTTATTAATTATCTGAAAGGCGTCTGTGAGTGCTGACGCGTTTTAGGTTTCCTAAGTTATTTTAACTTCTCTTCCGGATGTTTATCCTTATCTTAATTAGTGTAAAAGACGTCTGCACATGTAGACGTGTTTTAGCTAATAAAGATAAAGATAAGTTTTCCCGGATATTTATCCTTATCTTAATTAATCTAAAAGGCGTCAGCCATCCTGGACGCGTTTTAGATAATTACAGATAAAGATGAATTAATCAGTATTTATCTGTCAGTTAAGATAGATCCTAAATTTTTCTATGTTAATCACGAACGCAGAAGAAGCCTATAAATACCTTACATGTTGAAGAAAAAAAGAAAAAAAGAGAGAGTTGAAAGCCATTAAGAGAGAGTGTTATTATAGCGAGTTGAAGATCGAAGCAACAACGTCGGAACGCCGGAGCGCTGCCATTTCCAGAAGTCGGCGTTCTTTCAAAAATCTTCATCCTTTCAAGGCTTCAACCATTGGGCATAAGTGTTTCATTTCTTCATTTTTATTCTACATCTTCATTAATCTTTCATTCTTCAATATTCACTTTATGCAACACACACCACAGCATCATCTTTCAAAACCTATTTGATTAAAGGGGTTTCAAAAGCCATTTAACAAGTAAGTTTGCTGTTCAATTGCATGCTTAAAATCATGATTAGTTTGAATACTGCTTCTACTTAAAGTTCTCATCATTGTTTCTTCATTTCCTTTCTCTCTATCTCTGCTGCACTCAACAACAACAAGAGAACAAAAGGGGAAATCAAGCACAAAGCCAAAAGGACTTCTGGACGATCCTCAACCTCAAACTCAATAGCAAGAACAAAAGAACGAGAAGGGCTCTCTTTCTTCAGCCGGCTGAAGGAGGGGAATCAAGGACTCAACATCTTCCGCGTTTAAACAGGTAGGCGATCAAAACTCTCTTTTGAAACTTTTAAGTCAAAAGTTTCTGGCGATCACTGCACTTAGTTGCTGTTTTTAATAGGTTTAGTTTGCACTAAACAACATAGATTTTTCATGTTAATCACACGAGCATTTTAAGCACCTACAGCTTTTTTGGCGATCACGGTGGGACTTGGTCTCGCCATCTTTTAGTTTTTTGTTCTTACTATCATCAATCGGACACCCACGGTGCACCACTTGTGTCTCTCGACACGTCCTCACCAATTGGTGAGTGTTTTAGTTTAGTTAATTTCCCTCGTGCACTACGTGCACACCCTAGTGGCAAGATCTTGCCCTCCCCTTGATTAGTTTAAAAAGCTGTTTTTGTGATGAAAATGATGTGTGATTGATTGATTTCCTAGTTGTTTAGTTAGTAAATCATCCTGTTAAAATCTGGAACTAAAAAATCTGCATGAGTTGATTGTTTACTACTTTTTATCCTGTTTGAGGAGGATTCAACCCAGAAAATCCTCCTGCAAAACTGTTTCTGCGAACTGAAAAGCGTCTAGGAGCACTGACGCGTTTCAAAACCGCGTCAACACACCCAGACGCCTTTCAGTCTTCACAGTTTCTCTGCTGTCTGCATCTGTTTCTGCGAAAAATTAAGTTCTGTTTTGAATAGCGTCGACTACCATCGACGCGATTCAGACAGTTTCTTAATTATTTTTCAGTTCCCAGATTTCTGTTGTTTGAGTGCTAGCTACCCATTATTATTAAGCATTAGAGGTCATCCAGGCCGTAGGGCATACACATTGAGGCGAATACCCTCCTTTTCTTAGGAACACACTACTTGACGTCAGCAACTCTCTCTGATTGGGTTGGTCCCTTGATCAGACTAGAGAAGTTGACATTGAGACCTCCATAAGTCCCCAAAGCAAGGTATTCCTCCTTGATCATCGGGCTGGTTGTACCAATTGAAGTCCCGGCTAGATTCAAAAAGCGTTGTGAGAGGAAGCCCTAGAGAATAACGGTAGAAATTGAATTGAAACTAGGATCATTTCCCTGAGCGAAATTGTGGTTTAATCTAATTCAAATAACTCAACAAAGAACCTTAAAATCATGTTAAACATCCACTTGTTTGATTAATCTCTGCACAACTTGTTTGGTAAATCTTTGAAAAGGAAATCTAACATCATGTTGCTGCGATCAGGCAAGGACTTGAGTATGGCTCAAGACGCCATCATCAACTACAAGGGAGATGCTAATGCCCCTTGCGATTCGAACTACAACTATGAGAATGGGAGAGATGCTGATGCCTCCCGTAATTCCGTCCCCATTCCATATCGACAAGATGGGAATGTCCGGACGCCTCTCTTTCATCCACAGGATCGATATCCTGATCTTCCCCCGCATGAATATGCGATTCCTAATCCCGATCTAGGGGGGGACATGAATCAGAATGATCCCTCACCCTCTGATCCTTCGGATCTCGTCAACGCCCTGGGAGTTCTTTCCTCCCGACTGGACCCTCAGCAGTTCGAGGCGATCCAGTCTATTCTGAAGGGGAAGGCACCCGTACAGCCTGCTGAGCCGAACCCTGTGGCTCCCCCTGTTGTTACTCAACAACCTCCTCTTCCTCCTCCTTATATCCATCAGGCCATGGAAGGCCTTCATGTCACTTCTCGGCCAGCTGGGCCACAACTTTCATCATCTAGGCAACCGGCTAGACCGCAAACGCCTGCTTATCAAAATGCCCTCGGGCATGGCGGAAGCTCTGCCGGACCTCCTCTTTATTGTCCTCCCTGTCCAACGTACTCTAGGCAGCAGGCCTATCAAGTACTTCCACCTCCTCCTCCTCCCCAGGCAGATCTGACCACGCAAGCGTTGCTGGCCAAGATGGAGCGCATGGATGAGCAGTTCAACAACCTCCAGAAGATGATGGGGGTTAAAGCTGTGCCAGAGATCAGTTTACCGAGCCTGCCAGTATTCCATCTGCCACCCTCTGAGATGCCAGTGTACCGGAAGTACAACGGTACTGGTAACCCCTTCACACATCTGAAGGAGTTTATGTACGAATCATCTTTCTGGCAGAACGACAAGAGGTTGTTGGCCTTTTTGTTCAGGAGATCTCTAGAGGGACCAGCCCTCGAGTGGTTCTTTTCTCTGGAACCCTCCGAAGTAGAGGATTACAGTGTCGTTTCACGCAAATTTATCCAACGATACCAGGACAGAGTTGCACCATCCTTGTCCATCACTGACCTCATTGCAGAAAAGATGAAACCTGATGAGGAGTTTGTCAGTTTCGCTGACAGGTGGCGTGGCCTGACTGAAAAGGTGAAGGATCACTTGTCCGAATCTGAGCAAGTGAAGATGTTAATTTCCAACGGCACGCCCCAGTTCAAGCTAGTCCTCTCCTTGAACAATCTGACCAACATGGCAGAGCTCTATGAAAGAGCACGGTACTGCCAAAATGCCTTCAAGGACGCTACGTTCTCTAGCGTCTTTGATCCTCACAGACCTAGCAGGCCTCCACCCCGGAAGCCTGCAGTGCCAAACTCTCTCAGCACAGGTCCGACTACTGAGGGCACGCTCTCTCACGAGCAAGTCAGTAGCATGAATAATAACTCACCCCAGTTCGTAAGGAACCAGCAGCAGTACCAGAGGCCACAGCAGCCGAACCAACAAGGGTATAGGCAGCAGCAGAACCCCCATTATCAGCAACAGTATCAGCGGCCCCAGCAGCCGAATCAGAACCAGCAACAGCAACAGCTACAACAGCCGCAACGGCAACAGCTGTACCAGCAGCCCCAACAGCAGCAATATCATCAACAGCAACAGCTACAATATCAGCCGCGCGCACCGCCGGCGTACCATAATGTCCCTCCTCCTGGTGACTACAACAAGCAGAGAAGACCTCCAGGCCCGAACAGGGCAGAATACCCGGCCCTCCCAGAATTCTTGGCATATATCTTCTGCGCTCTAATGGCAGCTAATGCCTTAGTTTTGCCAAGGGAAAAGGCCGTCTGGCCTCAGAATGCCGATACGTCCAGGTATTGCTACTTCCATAGGCAACCTGGGCATACCATTGACACCTGCTTCCAGTTTAGAGATTATATTCATGATCTCAATGAGCAGGGCGGCATAGACTGGGAGGAGATGAAAAAGTACATATCAGCCCTGAAGGCGAGAAGACCACAGCAGCAGCAACAACAAGCAAGACCACCAGCACAAGCAGCAGCACCACCCAACATGGGCATAGTGCAGAATCCACTCCCGGAGCACCAGAACCAAAACCAAGTTGCTCCCATTTTAACGAACAGCCAGTCTGAGGCTGGTCGTGGGCAACAGTGGAGAATAGAGGACTCTTCCTCTCTTTATTCAACGGGTCACGTTCCAAGTACCGCAGAGCGACCGCCACGCCGCACCATCCACATACCTAAGCCACAACCCATTACCATCACCCCTCTACCGACACCCACATATCACTCACCCACACCCAATAACCCATTACCACTACCTGCCTTCCTTAAGCCCATCACGCCCCGCACTCCTACACCTCCACCATATAACCCCCCGCAAACCAATCACGCGCCCCTTCTACCATCCAGGCCACTATTACGCGTACCATTTCCTACTTCACCCGCTACCACTACCACCTACCCAGATACCCCCTTACCATCCAGACCGCTATTGCGCGTGCCATTCCCCACTTCACCAACCATTTACCCATCCACCATCCAACCATCTAGGCCTCTAATCCGCACCGCGCCATCACCACATAGCCCTACGCCATCACCTACACATCGACCCTCTACGCCATCCGCACCATCCAACCCTGCGGTACTTAAGGTGTCACCCGGATCCTCCACGGTTGAGGAACACGTGCTCCGGAGTGGAAGGATTTTCAACAAAGTCTTTCCTCAGTCCACAGTTAGAGACGGCCCATCGCAGCCGACTGAGGAAGCCCATAATGAAGAGAGTGCACCAGACACTCAATATGACTTGTTGAAACATCTGGATCGGACATCAGCATGGATCACTGTACTTGAATTGATCAAAAGATCCAAGATTCACCAAGAAGCCTTAATGGAATACCTACAGAAGGTGATGGTCAACGAGGACGTGCCGGTAGAAAAAATTGCAGCACTACTAGTTCCTCAGGGAGATCAGCCCTCCATTACATTTCATACATCGGAACTAGCACCGCCGGCAGCCAGAAGCATGGCTCTGAGCATCACGGTCAACATCTGTAAGAAAGCCGTGGATGCATGCCTGGTAGATACAGGGGCCTCGATCAATGTTTTACCTCCAAAGACCCTGGAGCTATGCGGTGTGCCCAAAGAAAAATGGCTGCCCAGCCCCATCTCAGTGACGGCATATGACAAGTCTACCCGTTCCCCTCTGGGAATGGTCTATTTGAAGGTGGAACTAGGCCCTGTAAGTCATACAGAGGTCGAATTTCATATCCTAGAAATCGACCCTTCAATAAACGCCATTTTGGGTCGGCCTTATATCAAAACTCTTGAGGCGATTCCCTTTACGAATCACCAATGCCTCAAATTCCCTTACAAAGGACGAATTATTAAAGTGACGAGTATGCCGATCCTTGCTGCTGCTCATACCTTGAATATTAAATCTGCTGTTTTACCTGGCCGACAACCTTTTCTGTCGGTATTACAAGTCTACCGTCTAGTGGCTGATCCTCTAAAAGCCGCCACTATTTCTCCATACCCGTTAGATGCCATAAAAAGGGGGAAGTGCATGAGTACCCTAGGATGGAGAATTATGATGAAGAACGGCTATAAGCCTGGAAGAGGTCTAGGCACACAGTTGCAAGGCAGGACCACTCCTGTTAAAAATCATCGAGCAGCACCTGGAAGTGGTCTAGGCTATAGGCCAAAAAAACTGAAACAAGCAGAGATCGAAGAGGGTCCGAAAATCTGGGAGGCAATGTCTACACCACCCAAAGAAGACCGAGATCCCCTAACATGGACCCTGTATACACACTTTGTAAAAGGGCCCATACTTAGCTATGACAACACGGTAGTCATTACTTCGTGTTTTGACTTCCATGACATATATGGGAGGGACTTGGCCAGACATTGCTCTGAACTACTTACGTACCAATCCTTGGAGGCTCTGCGGCCTATGAAAAGGAGAAAATTTCATGATCCTGAATGCGAATGGTACAGGTGGTTCGATCTAAGAGACCTTTATATTGCACTGAACAGATTGTTCTTAGATCCTGCAGAACCTAAGTGGCCGCCGCAGATTGATGAGCTGATTGAAAGCCCTGGTGCCATATTTGACAAGCGGATATTGCTGTCTGAAGAGACCGATGAAGGGGAGCCAGATGACCCCTATGAAGCTGGTTACACTACAGATCTGCTCTGGAGGGGGACATATCCTTCACATGTCTTCATACTCCATACTCTATTTCGTACACTGCTCTTGACCCCGACTTGGTCGCGGGTCATTTTTGAAGATATTCCACGGGCTCCGCCCGTTATGATTACCCTGTCCCCTCGGGACCTTATTCCACAACCTCCTCTAGATCTAGAGAGGATGTATAATTTGATCTGGGACATATTGCTATATGATCCCCCTAATCCTCTGGCCTTGGTGCCACTTCCTCCATCTGATTCTCCTCCCATTTGTATTCACTCCTGCTTCATATATAATTCCTCTGATATCCAAAAAAAAAAAACGCCAATTTTACAACAAATTCTTCTCAAATCTTTATCGAGGAAACATCTTACTTGTCCAATCGCACCCCGTCGCGCGGGTCCTTCGGTCAAGATTCTCTCTTAGATCTACTCTGTCCCTCCCCTCGGGAAGGTTCTTCTGTATTTCCACTTGTACCTCAGGATTCCTATCCTGCTTCATCTTCATTAGGTTATGATAGTGAGTATAGTGAAGTTAGGCAGTCTAGTTTTAGGCAAGTTAGTCAGGTTAGGAAGTCTAGGAAGCCTAAGGGTAGGCGAATTCCAGATAGATACCTCCAGGACTTAGCTGATAAGTACTTTTCTTGTTCTTTGATCCCTCAATTTTTAGAAAATCCAATTCAGATGCCAGAAGATTGTATGAATGATGAGTCAGTCAATGATGGGTATGGGGTATATGAATTAGTGCATGAAAATGACCCCATTGTTGAAGATGAGGAAGATGATGAGGACGCAACTGAGGCATATGCCAGTGGAGTGAAGAGATTCGATGAACCCTCAGCTGCCGTAGAAGAGCCCACCAAAGAGATCAATTTAGGGACTGAAGACGAACCTAAGGTTGTCCTCGTCAGCAAAAATCTTTATATAGAGGATGAGAAGGCAATGGTACAAGTACTTAAGGACTAAAATGACACTTTCGCCTGGAGTTATGAAGATATGCCAGGGTTAGATTCATCTTTAGTTGAACACAGATTAACGTTAAAGGATGGAGCTAGCCTGGTCAAGCAAAAACTAAGGCGATTTTACCCACAAATGGCTCTAAAGATGAAGGAAGAGGTCGACAAATTGCATAAAGCCAAATTTATTAGAGTTGTCCTCAATCCACAATGGGTGGCCAACATAGTCCCGGTTATGAAGAAGGACGGGAAGGTCAGAATTTGCATTAACTTCCGCGATTTGAACCGGGCGTGTCCTAAAGATGATTTTCCATTGCCTCATATTGATGTACTCATTGATAATACCGCTGGCTATGAAACTTTATCGTTTATGGACGGATTTTCAGGATATAATCAGATTAAGCTGGCAGAAGAGGATCAAGAGAAAACGTCATTCACTACACCTTGGGGAACATACTGTTATGCTGTCATGCCATTTGGATTAAAGAATGCTGGAGCCACTTATCAGAGGGCTATGATGGCAATATTTCATGACATGATGCACATAGATCTGGAAGTGTATGTGGATGACTTGTTGGTTAAATCAAAGACAAAGGCTGAGCACGCCAAAGTTTTGGCAAAGGTATTAGAGAGATCGAGAGAATATCAGTTAAAGATGAACCCCAAGAAATGTGTATTCGGGGTATCTTCAGGAAAATTGCTTGGATTTATTGTCAGCAAACGGGGAATTGAGATCGATCCCAACAAGGCAAAGGCTATCAGAGAAATGCCACCTCCCAAAAACTTGAAAGAGTTGAGAGGATTAATCGGGAGGTTACAATTTATTCGCCGTTTTGTCTCCCAGCACTCATAAAGGTGTAAGCCGTTTTATGAGCTTACCAAGCCGGGAGTCAAATTTGATTTGGACGATAAGTGTCAGGAGACATTCGATGGATTAAAGAACTATTTATCAAGTCCTCCTGTTTTGAGACCACCATCTCCAGGCAAACCATTGATACTTTATATTTCAGTCCTGGATGATGCAGGGGGGGCTGTCCTAGCACAAGAGGATGAAGAAGGAAAAGAGAGGGCAGCCTACTATCTCTCTAAACTTCTCAACCCTGCTGAATAGAGATATACGGCGATGGAGAAAACATGTGCAGCATTGGTCTGGATTGTGCAGAAATTAAAGCATTATTTTCTAGCCCATGAAGTCCATCTCATCGCTAGGATGAATCCGATCAAATTCCTTTTGGAGAAATCTGTTCTTACTAATAGGTTAGCGCGATGGCAAAGCTTTCTATCTCAATTCGATATCACTTATATTCAGCAGAAAGCGATCAAGGGCTATGCCATAGCGGAACATCTCGCTCATCATCCCCTTCCTCGTTTTGATCCAGTGCGATCAGAGTTTCCGGATGAGGAACTGATGTCCGTAAATCAAATCAGAGATGATATGTGGACTCTGCATTTTGACGGAACTCTGAATTCTCATGGAAAAGGGATCGGTATCGTTCTGTTATCACCTGAAGGTGTCACCATTCCACAAGCCTTTCAGTTTGATTTTCCAGTCACTAACAATATAGCTGAATACGAGGCACTCCTTGCTGGCCTCGAGGGTGCTCATTGCCATGGTGCCACCAAACTCAGGATTGTGGGTGATAGCCAACTGATTCTTCGCCAAGTGCTGACCAAGTATCGAACTCTCGATCCCAAGCTCAAGCCTTATCAAGAACTTACTTCTGCTTACTCAAAGCTTTTCACGAAATTGATCTTTGTCCATGTCCCTAGGAATCAAAACATCTTAGCTGACGCTCTAGCTTCACTTGCATCTTCTCTTGATTTTCCAATCAGCAAGCAATCCGAATCAATCATAGTCCATAGGCGTCTTTCACCCGCCGTGAAAGATCCTTAATTCCTTAGAACTAAGGAAAAATTGCTGAAGAAAGTCAGAGACGGAGATATTGTGGAAAAAAGAGAAATCATGTTGATGGAGCTGTTAGAAGAGATGGATGATGAACATAAGCCATAGTATTATGAAATTGCCAAATATTGTGAAGATCAATCGTATCCTGAGGAAGCTACAACTGAGGAGAAGAGAGCTATCAGAAGAGTTGCTCAACGATACACCCTAGTTGGGGGAGCATTGTACAAGAGAGGTTTTGATGGAGTTCTTCTGAGATGTCTAGACGAAGATGAGCTTTGGAAGGTTATGGAAGGAGCTCATAGTGGAGTTTGTGGTGGCCATGTCAATGGACAGATGCTAGCAAAGAAGATCCTTAGACAAGGGTTTTATTGGCCAACCATGGAAGAAGACTGTGTAGGATATGTCCGTAGGTGTGCTAAGTGTCAACTTCACGCCGACAAAATTCATTCTCCTGCATCTTCACTCCATCCTGTTTCTTCCCCATGGCCTTTCTCCATGTGGGCTTTCGACATCATTGGACCCCTTGGTAACCCAGATTCCGGCATCAAGCAAAAATCTTTCATTCTCACGGCAACGGAATACTTCACCAAGTGGGCAGAAGCTGAAGCGTACGTGGAGATCAAAGTATCAACCGTCTGCAAGTTCATCATGAAGAACATCATCACCCGATTTGGAATTCCAAATACCATCGTCACCGACAACGGATCGCATTTCGTGTCACAGGAATTGAAGGACCTCTGCAACAGGTATAAAATTGCATTGCACCATTCATCTCCTTATTATCCGCAAGGCAATGGCCAAGCAGAGGCAACAAATAAGACTTTGATAAAAATCATCAAAAAGACGTGCAAATCTAACAAATTCGCAGACTGGCCAGAAAAATCGGTTGAGGCTCTATGGGCCTACCGAACTTCAATCCGCACACCCACTGGGCAAACTCCTTATTCCTTAACATTTGGAATGGAGGCGGTAGTTCCATATGAGATCCTCATGCCGTCATTAAGAGTACAATTGAATAAGGAATTTTCTATTGATGAACATCGTTCAGCACTCCTTGCTCAATTGGAACTTTTAGACGAGAAAAGATGGTCAGCTGCTAATCATGCAAAAGTTTATCAAAATAGACTAGCACGTTTTTACCAAAAGAAAGTCATTGAATGTAAGTTCAAAGTCGGTGAAATGGTTGTCAAAAGAATTTTTGTAAAACCTGGTGGTCCGCGTTCTAAGCTCCAACCCAACTGGGAAGGACCTTATATTGTATCGCACGCTTTTCCTGGTAATGCTTATCGTCTTGTTAATGCAGAAGGAGAATAGCTAAATCATCCCTGGAATGGCTTACATCTTAAGAAATACTACCCTTAGGTTAAAGAGTCGATCAGTATGGTACAAAGACCAGTGGAATCAGAAAGTTTATAAACTCAAATTTTCTTATCAGTCTGGATAACTTAATTTCAAACCCATTACTATACACACTGACACGTTCGATTCGTGAGTAACAAGAGATGCCCAAGGCCTAAAGAATATCGGAAGCTTGACTGAAAGTGTAAAGTACAAATCATTCGTTTTAAAACAAAAATTATGTTTTATACTCGGCCTATGATTTAGGAACGAGACTTAGAATAGACTACCAAGAATACCCGCCATCTTAGTAGGAGGCCGTCATAAAAAAAAAGGGGGAGATCCGTCCCGAAGAAAAGAAAAGAAAAGAAAAGCAAAAGCAAAAAGGCAAAAGCCAAATGTCAAATCAAAAGGCCATTACATTACAAACGTTACATCAAGGCCATGAAATGAAACAAAAGGGAACGCAAGGTCGATAAATACCCCGGAAAGAAATGACCGAACCCCAACGGATATTAGGGTAGGAAAGGAATATCCTTTTAAGCCTCCGGAACCTTCTCATGAGCTTTCTAAACTTATTCTTCCATTCTTTCTAAAGAGATGTACTCCAAACTTAAGGAATGACTTACATTGACTAATGGTCAAATCATCAAATGGGATCACGAATGGAAACACAAATTCAAACACGATGGGTTTTAAGTTAAAGTTGTTAAAGAACAATTTGGAAATTAAGTTAATAAATGAATATGATCTTTTGATCTAAGTACCATGCTGATCTTTTTGTCCAAAAATTCAAAAAAAATACATATGTCAAAAATCCAAAAAAATGTATATGTCAAAAATCCAAAAAAATACATATTTCAAAAATCCAAAAAAATATATATGTCATAAATCCAAAAAAATACATATGTCAAAAACCCAAAAAAATACATATGTCAAAATTAAAAAAAAAACATATATTTCAAAATCCCAAACAAAAATGAATATTTCAAAACAACAAAAATATTTCAATTAGCATCTGCTTGTTGCATTTAGTATGTATCATTCCTTTTGTTTTCAGTAAGCATCTGTTTGCTTGTATGTTGCATTTTGCTTAAGTCTGATTATTCTCATTACCTTTGTTAATAAAGGCTATGTCCCTTGACCCTTCTATCAATGATAGGATCAAGTAGTCGGTTACTTAACCAGGCAAGGGGCTAAGCCTAAACAGATACTTAAGATGTTTGTTCAAGTTATATACAGGACACAAGGCATTGGTAAAGTTGGAATCCGAGTAGAGAACAGCCAGAAACCTGTTTCTGTGAGTAAAAGGTGTCGAGGAGCACTGCCGCGTTTCAACATTGAATGGCGTCTGCGCGACACGACGCGTTTCAGCCTTTCTGTTATTTATTCGAAATTCGGTGGCTTTTGATGTTTAAATTGAATATTTGTTTGTAACTAATAATTTTGATTGCAGAAAATTCAAAGAAAACCTGAGTAAAGCTGAAAATGTCAAGAAGATCCCACTGTGGGAATTCAAGAAGTCCTGACCGTGGCTAAAAAGACGGTTATTTCTACCCTTGTATTATTCCATGTAAATCATTCACATTACTATATGTTAAGTATTTATTAGAGCATATCAAGGACCTTGTAGTTTTGATAAAATTGGAATTTGAGTTCCCCTACAACAAAAACAGTAATAATTCTAGAGAATTCTTAATCGCATGGATAGGCCGTTGGATTGTTAATTAGTGAGGACGATGGTTCCACTTTTGTGAAACGGTGCGCGGATAAACGAGCTTCGGCTTAGCACTGGATTACAAGAATTTGTGTCTTGACTCATTAATGGCAATTTGACAATATTATCCTTGATTAATTTATATTTTATTTGACTTTATATTTTTCTTTTAGCTCAGCATGCATCATGTAGGACTTTGAAATCATTGTGATAAGGATTAATTATTGATTAAGTTTCAGACCATTAATCAAACAATTCAACATGATATTAAATATTCCATTCCGAATTGAGTATCTTGATTATCTTTGAGGTTCGCTTGAAGATATCTTTGGAATTCTATCCTTTCTTGGATTCTTTATCCAATATTCTTGTTTTCTTTTAAGATCCATCATGGCTGCAGCACGTCCACATTGGCTGGCAAACGCTCCCCATGATGAAACCTACAGTGTCTACGACCTGGAGTACTTCCCACTCCGAGGAGGTTGATTGACTTTATTTTATTTCCTTGTCTACTTCATCCAGACATGATTGATTCCTTTGATTTCCTTGAGCTATCTTCATGGATAATTTTGAGAAAAATTCCAATCATGTGATGTTAAGAGCGTGTCTCATCACACCTTGGCATCACCTTTTCAGTACATTACATTTCATTTCACTCCCTTGCAAAGACGATGCCAAGGTGAGGCAGCTGTAGACACGCTAATTTTGACGTCATTTTGAGTAAATTTCATATCATATAATAATGCTTCAGAATGGTCTGATATTTAATCATTGATTAATTTTTATTGATCTTTTTAAGTGTCGGGTTTAACAGACATGTTTAAGTTAATCAATTAAATTGATTTTAACTTAAATTTCAGTTAAAATATGAAGAAGGCTAAAAGACGTCGACCCATGTAGACGCGATTTAGAGTTTATTCTTATTTTAACGTTTAAATTTGAATTTTAATCAATTTATTAATTAGCTGAAAGGCGTCTGTGAGTGCTGATGCGTTTTAGGTTTTCTAAGTTATTTTAACTTCTCTTCCGGATGTTTATCCTTATCTTAATTAGTGTAAAAGACGTCTGCACATGTAGACGTGTTTTAGCTAATAAAGATAAAGATAAGTTTTCCCGGATATTTATCCTTATCTTAATTAATCTAAAAGGCGTCAGCCATCCTGGACGCGTTTTAGATAATTACAGATAAAGATGAATTAATCAGTATTTATCTGTCAGTTAAGATAGATAAATCCTAGATTTTTTTATGTTAATCACGAACGCAGAAGAAGCCTATAAATACCTTACATGTTGAAGAAAAAAAGAAAAAAAGAGAGAGTTGAAAGCCATTAAGAGAGAGTGTTATTATAGCGAGTTGAAGATCGAAGCAACAACGTCGGAACGCCGGAGCGCTGCCATTTACAGAAGTCGGCGTCCTTTCAAGAATCTTCATCCTTTCAAGGCTTCAACCATTGGGCATAAGTGTTTCATTTCTGCATTTTTATTCTACATCTTCATTAATCTTTCATTCTTCAATATTCACTTTATGCAACACACACCACAGCATCATCTTTCAAAACCTATTTGATTAAAGGGGTTTCAAAAGCCATTTAACAAGTAAGTTTGCTGTTCAATTACATGCTTAAAATCATGATTAGTTTGAATAATGCTTCTACTTAAAGTTCTCATCATTGTTTCTTCATTTCCTTTCTCTCTATCTCTACTGCACTCAACAACAACAAGAGAACAAAAGAGGAAATCAAGCACAAAGCCAAAAGGACTTCTGGACGATCCTCAACCTCAAACTCAACAGCAAGAACAAAAGAACGAGAAGGGCTCTCTTTCTTCAGCCGGCTGAAGGAGGGGAATCAAGGACTCAACATCTTCCGCGTTTAAACAGGTAGGCGATCAAAACTCTCTTTTGAAACTTTTAAGTCAAAAGTTTCTGGCGATCACTGCACTTAGTTGCTGTTTTTAATAGGTTTAGTTTGCACTAAACAACATAGATTTTTCATGTTAATCACACGAGCATTTTAAGCACCTATAGGATACAATTTGTAAGTTTACATAGGGACTGGACTTACAAAAATCAAGTTCTGCTCAACTAAATTAAGATCATAGAGATTCCTCGACTGCCTTGTGGAGGTCCTCTCCTGAAAGGGGGTTTAGATAGCATGGATGAGTTTATCGACTCAGCAAGTACATAATACCACTATATGATTTATCATATATAAACATTAAAAAAAAATGATAATATCATATAATCACATCATGATATAATATAATATAGTAAACTTCAGCTAACATAAAGATCATGGCTCATGGCACATCATCATGATATGGCGTGAGTATACACATACAAGATCATAGCATGGCATCATGGCATGGCGTGAGTATAAAGACATCATCATGATATGGCGTGAGTATACACATACAAGATCATAGCATGACATCATGGCATGGCATGAGTATAAAGATAAAGTTCATAGCACAACATCATAGTGTGATGTCAGTATAAGCATAAAAGATCATAGCATAGTATGGTATGGTTAAAAGATCATGGATCATAATTATATGGCATAAAAATGACATAAATCTTATCACTTGTTTAATGGACATGTATCCAAACCACAACATGAGGTAGGTTCAACATGACATGTAGCCAGCGGTAAAGCAAATGCCCACTAGCGCTTCTACTGCGTAGCAGGAGGACTCACCCCTGTCTCACCTAGATCGAGAGAACCGTAGCCAGGATTTTACCCGTTTGCCTTGAATTTTTTGCGTCTTTTAACTTAATGTCTACCTCATAAGGATGCTTGTATAATTCGGACGCATAGACTCTTAAAGTGGCACTGTCCGTAAGCTTATTCGTTTTTAACATGGGAGACTTATAAAATAGAGTTTAGGTATAGGTTGGGTGTCCATTTAGACTCTTATATCATTTTGACAGCATATTAGCTTAGTAGCGTATACTTAAATTTGTAGGAAAATATATAATTTGAAAACATGGCATTTGTAGTAGGAAAATAAGCATAGAGAAAGGACCATGTACTTACCTTTAATCAGGAGATTGTTTAGGCACGGCAAGAATCTCCTCGCACTGCCCTCCAAACCTCCTCACATATGCGAAGAATTTCGTGAGCAACTTCTGTTCTCGTTCTAAATCTCTCTCTCTATATATATATTTCTCTCTCTCTCTCTCCCCTTGGCATTGGAGAAGGAGATGGAATGATATAGGAGGGGGCAATCCTCCTATTTATAGTGGTGGGCAAGCCTTAAGATGGGGACAAGTATCCCTGATAAGGATCACTTAGATTAGGACATGTGTCTCTTTAGGATAAGGTTTAACTAGATTAAGACATGTGTCTAGTGAGGTGGCAGGAGGTTGTTTAAAGACTAAAAAATCTTACCAGTATCTTTATCATTTACTAATATCTTTACTTAAGGACTAAGAAATCTTACCAATATCTTTATCCTTTGTCTTACTAGTAATCTTTATTTGTATCCTTATCATTTACTAAGAACTTGTACTTATTATATTTTAGTCTTATATTTTTTTATAATTAACTTTATATCCTCATTCAATACTTCTTCACCGAATTTAACATTTTTTTAACTATTTGAAGGTACATCTAAAAATCTTAAAAATTTCACTTAAGACTCTATAAAAATCATCTATTACATCATAAGATATGAACTTTTTATAATTGCATTTATATTTTTTAAGTATTTTATGAATATATTCTTTTATTACCATCTAATTATACTGTCAAGTTCCTAAAATTATACTTAAACTTTTCATGTAAGTATATTTTATTTGTGGGACCTTACATGTAGAATCCGAATTTTGAAAGATTCCTATTGAGAAAAGTAAATGCATCTCGATAGATTTCTCAGGATTTCCTTGTAAGTCTTAATCGTGATTGAAACATCTACCGTGCTTATCGAAGTTTCGGTATAGATAAGATCCAATCTGCAAAAGACCTTTTAGTAAGGAGAATCATGTGGGTCGATGTCTTTATGACAACTTGTTCCTAACTGAGACTCTTGGAGCAGTTTCACTTAAAAATGAAATTATAGATTTGCTTATCTTATTTTCATGCTATATCCATTGTGTCGCAATACTTACAAAATGCTCCCTGTCATTGTCTTCCGTTAGCATTCTGTTAATATCTCTTATTTAATCATGATTAACTCTTATAAAAAGTTACAAATGTTTAAATATCATTCTTCATTGCTCAAGTTTCTTCTCTATGTTTCCATCTCTCTCTCTCTCTCTCTTACACTCTCTTTGTTATTTAATAATAGACTGACCATTCTCTCTCTATATATATAATATGAAGGACACAGTTTAATTTAGTCATTGGTGATAGGTGCTGTCTGTACATGTTAACATGTGACGGCAAGTTGAAAAAAGTGGAAAATTAATTAAAAAAAAATCAACCTAGTGGCGATCGGCCTAATTAAGGAGTATTAAGCAATTAGTTCCCGGCCGGGTGAAATGAAGCGGATAAAATGAAATGCAGTTTAATTATGGATGACGTATGTTTGTGTAAGTAGATACATATAACATAGAATGTTTTTAAATATACATTCCCTGAAAACTAACATATTTATATTTATACCTTCAACTCCCATATATGATACTCCTAAAAAGCTCAAAAACATTGCGGCTGTGTCCCGTTGTCAAAATCCCATTAACTCCAACTGAAATATGGTAGAAAGGTTAAATTATGATTATCCTAAGAGAATACATACAAAATTCTAATGAATTAAGCGTATATATATATATATACAAAACTTTAGTAAATTTAAGTGCATATATGTAAAAATATATGTAATCTTACTATCAAATTTTGGTTGAAGTTAACGGGATTTTAATGGAGGGACACAGTGACAACATTTTTTAAATTTCCAAGAGGATTTTATACAACATATAGAAGTCAGTAATACATATACGTAATTTTCATAAGCATACATATATATATCTATATATATATATATATATATATAAGAATTCCTATAATATACAGCAAGCTAAATAAATTTAGCAGCAGAGAAGCCGTACGACGCTGGATGCTGCTTAACTTGTTTGTCCCTGGTGCTGGTGGCCTTCAGTCACCTTCTTCCATCCATCCATCAGCCACGTGATAATTTCTTTCATTCCTTACTAAAGGTCAGGGCCACGAAACGACGAACATGATCTAACAGTAGGTGATCCGGCGTGGCCTTCCTCTCCAAGCTTACCCTTCTTTCTTTCTTGATGCCCTTTTAACTCTCGCGTCGGCAAACTCCCTCATCATCTCTTTGCATCCTTTAATTGGAAGTTCACGTTAGAGTACTTAACGTGTATACTACATACTTGAAGGATCCTTCAATTTGGGTGCTCAATCAAGTAATTTTGTGACCAAGAAGGATTGATCAAGTTAGTCTTTGCAATCATACAAGAAATGTGTTTTGTTAATATTTGATCAAAGTTTTATAAAGTTCAAAATATTATTGATAGAGCATAATCTCGTTTACCAAGATAAGGTCTTCGACTGAAGATTAGAAGGCTTATGTGCACCAAATCTGTAAGAAAGAACATCAAAAATTTTCTCAATAGTGATCTACGAGATCTCTTTTCAATACCTAAGTCAAAGAACTGATCAAGAAGAGGAGGAAAGAGTGGGTCCTAGAGAGTGTACCTTGAAAAGTTGAATTGAAGATCTTTACATAGTGACTTAAGGCCTCCTAAGAGATTGATTCCGATCAAAAAAGATAGTTTCCCATAAAGCTTTTCCTATAGAGTCCGAATTTTAGAAGATTCCTACTGAGAAAAGTAAATACATCCCGATAGATTTCTCAGGATTTCCTTGTAAGTTCTGATCGTGATTGAAACATCCACCATGCTAATTGAAGTTTCCGTGTAGATAAGATCCAATCTTCAAGAGACTTTTAAGTAAGGAGAACATGTGGGTCCATGTCTTTATGACAACTTGTTCCTAGCTGAGATTCTTGGAGTAGTCGAACTTAAAAATGAAATTATAGATTTGCTTATCTTATTTTTATACTATATCCGTTGTGTCGCAATACTTACAAAAATGCTTTCTATCATTGTCATCTATTAGCATTCTATTAATATCTCTTTTTTAATCATGATTAACTCTTATCAAAAGTTACAAATGTTTAAATATCATTGACTTTGCTCAACTTTCTTCTCTCTCTTTCCATCTCTCTCTCTCTCTCTCTCTTACACTCTCTTTGGCCCAATGTGCCAACAAAAATAAAATAGATAAATTTATAATTTTAATTTTAATAGAATTACATATATAATTAATCCATTTAATTTTATCCTTTTTCTAATGTTAGACACTCTAACAAGTCAAAGATGGAATCCAAATCCCTATGCATAGGATGATCGACAAACTGGGCGGGGTGGTAGTATAGTGCCCAGTGCCTCTTAGTTGCATCATCATGTGTGAGTGTGCAGGGTCACATACAGGATAGATTGACGTTAGGGCTCTATTCCATCGGGGGGAGCCGAAGAAGGAGAAGGGAAGCTACAATTTTGGAAGGATGTGAACGGGAAAACAAGATAGGCAGGCCGGGTTGGGCCCCACTTCTTTGTAAGATGTTGTGGGCTAGGCTTGGCCGCTGGGCTAGGCCAAAGTACCGACAGGGTTGGGCTGTTGGCTAGCCAGGCCCAACTCGTTGACAACCCTAGCTCCAATTGTAGTTATTTAAATATTGTGCAGCAAATAATTGGAGTTTGTCGATTAGAGGCCAATCTATTTTGTCCATCAAAAGTGAACACTATTAGAAGTTATTGAGCCATATATGATTACCCATCAAAATGAATGCCATTAAACATTATTGAGGCATGTATAAGATCATATAATGTAATGATTTGTATGATATCTAATTCATGATCATTTTATTTTTATTCAATAATATCACATAAGAAATATTGAATACTTTGCATTATTAAAAAAACGATTGGTTCCTTACAAAGAATTACACGTATCCTTAGAATCTATTCTAATTTACTGCATATTCTCATATTTCTTATATTCTGATGTATGCTACTATAATGAATTATATTTTCTGATTTTATACCGTAGTATCGACTGTGGTTATAAGATCGGGTTAATGTTGGATATGAGGGGGGGATGGGGGGAGGAGTAACTTGGCTTTGTTAAATGAATAAAGGATAATTACAGAGATCACCTTAAAATCTTTCATATTAATTATCTTTTTTCCTGGTGAACTTAAAGTTTCTCTTCTAAAAGTTCCTATATACGGATAGAATACAGGCATGATATAGATATATGCATATTTAATTAAAACCTACTATGTTTCCGGGAAGAGCAGTAAACAAAGTTGGTTAGCAACACCTCTCCGTACACCTTTAGATCTAGTGCTCTTGATCTTGCACCGATTCCAACTTCAATACAACTAGAAAACTGCACTGTGCACCCCAACAGGGGCTGCAGAACATGTTACATGACTCTGATCTGGCCGGGGAATCCCATCCCCCCACCAAATTTCCACTTTTTTTTCCCCTCTCCCTTTCCAATGATCTCTTTCCCTTTGATGCGCGCCCATCATCCCCTCTATGCTTGTGGCCATCATGTGCTGCTCCCTGATATAAATTGCCGCAACCCCCTTCACAGCACCACCGCAGCCCGAAAGAGCCAGGAGTTGTCCCCCCACCGTTCTTCTGAGTTCTGACACGGCCAGGAGTCACCCATCCCCACCCACAATGCGCACAGATTAAGTTGTTCTGCAGGCTGCAACATGGCGAGGCCACGCTGCATGTCTCCCCAGTCCCCACCGCCCCACCCCCGCTAATTCTAGAGGTATTTATATATGATGTATATATATTTTTATGCAAAAAACACATGACTAGGTGATGCCGAAATGAGGACACGGTTGTGCTGTCATATTAATTAAGATATCTTCTTTCCTTATTTCTTTAGTAATTATTTTTAGCATTTATAGTTAATAATATATTTTATTGCCAAAAAGACAAAAGAAAAAAGAATTCATATATATATATATATATATATACAAACTCCACTATCTAAGACATATAGCTCATTAACGTTAGAGATTAAATGTACCATTTGTGCACCATATATCTGAATTAAATAATCTGTTTGATATTGTCTTCTCCTTATCTGGCTTTAATCATTTTATTTGCGTCTTTCAGATCAAGTTAAAACGTGTTAATTACACTGTGACCACAAGTGGGAACCGCGATCCGACCGCACAAAGGGGGCGGATCACATAAGCAAGTGCAGCCGCATTGCGCGACCACTGTTAATTTTATCTTTATGTTAGAAAATTTAAAGTTATCATAAAATTTTAAATATTTAATTATCGCTTTAAGGCTTTTTCCAGCTTTAAGACTTAATATTCAATGTTTTTTAACCATAGTCAATTTTTATCGGTCTTCGTGATTGGATGCGGCAAAAATTTTAAGAAAATAATTAAAAATAAAAATTATGTCAATCATCGTTAAAGATGTTCTGATTAATTCTTTGATGTTTTGACATGTGTCTGTGTCACGCAATCGCACAACACGGTATGTAGAATAATGTTTCGGAATGGAACATGACAAGGGCGGAGGCCAGTGAGTGAGCTACTGCAGAAGCGGCACGTAAACAAGATAGAGATGGAGGTGCAGGGGGGCTTTTTGTCGTGCGAATCTCTATCTCAATGCCCCCACAGGCTGTGCGTGCTCCTGCTCATACACGCTGCGTGGTAATTATGGCAGCGGGGCCGTGTGGGGGGGTCGGCAGGCCGGAGGAAGACGACGCGGGCATCGACCACCGAGTAGTCGCCACCACCCACCCACATGTCGACAGCTTCCGATGCTGCCGAAAGTGCCCTCTGTTCTGTGCATAGAGATAGAGAGAGTGAGGCCAATTAACCTATATATATATATATATATATATATATATATATATACACTGTTGTGTGTGTGTCGGCAGCGAGCGCATTGGGCGCGCGTTAGCGATGTGGGACGGGGCCGGGCCTTGGCGGTGTTATGCAAGGACGAGACACGGTGGCATCCCACCCGCAGGGACCCCCGCGAATTGAAAACTGCTGGTTGCCGTGGAAATGCGAGAACGGCATGCAGGGCAGGTGCCCTCCCCCCACATCTGCTGCTTTTGTTTTCTCTCCCGTCGCCATGCGCCCACAGTACCATTCTCAACGCCGTGAAACGTCCTTAATTTGGTTGGTACTCACTCATGTCTGTGTCTCTACTCTCTACTCTGTTCTCCTGTGCGTGCGTGCGTGTATGAGAGAGAAAGAGAGAGAGAGGAAGAGAGAAACAGGGAAGTCCGTAGAGGTGAAGGGAGGTGGGGGACGATGCAGCTGTCGCCGTCCTCCCCATCCCAAGCATCTTTCGTGCGAGCTCGGAGCCTCTTTACCTCTGTTGTGCCCATCGCTGCCTGGGCGATTTTCAAAAGAACCTCTCACATGAAGCTTTCCTTCTACCGCATGAAGATTTCTTTGAAAAATTCCATCTCCCTCCCTAGTCTTTACCCAATCCCATCCTCACCTGAACTCATAGAAACCCAACTCAATTCAAGATGGCAAGGTGGATTCCCCGCCTCATATTATATGTCTCATATTTATCTCTTTCCCAATTATTAACAAGTGTCTCAAATTATGTATATTTTCAACAGTTACACATGTCAAAGTTTGCTTACAAGTTACAACCACGTTTGTGGTCCAACCATTCTGGTCGATTTGTTGCTTGTTTGGAAAGGCACCTGAAATTTTAAAAGCTATAATGTGGAAAAGATTTACCGTTTTTTCCTTCTATTTAAGGGTTGATTGTTGCTGTACTAAATATTTCCGTTGGTAGTAATTTTTCTATTACTCGGTGACTAATAGTAGTTTGATTATATTAATCTATAAATTTTGATCATGTATTAATAAGGCACCTTATAATATCTTTAATAAACTCTAAACTTATATTAAAAACATTACCAATTTTGGAGCCAATATATGCACTTTAGACAATAAACATATTAACATCAAAACAAATACCATATCAAAACTAATATTTCAATCAAATAAGACTTTTAAAGAAAACTAGATTGTGCAAGCCCGAAGCATCCAAAATGGGCACTGGAGGAGTCTTCTTGTATGTCCGAGTGCCAGTTAAGAGTACCCAAGGACCAGGGGTGTCAATTCAGGCGGGCTAGCCCATGGTCCAGTCCAACTCAATGGCTCCGTCAACTTAATTCATATTAAAAAAAATTGAGTTGGCTTAAGTTATATGAATTGAGTTGGGTTAAATTTGAGTTGACATTAATCAAATTTGAACTGAGTTGAGTTGAAAATAAGCTGCCCTAGTTTAAGATATTGACTTTTACAATAATTAATGCTAAAAGTAAAATAGTTCTAACAAATTATTTATAAATAAGACTCGTCCAACCCAATCCAACCCAACTCATTGACTATTGAATTGGGACTGAATTTAGATAAAATTTGCGCTGAATATGGGCAGGACCAAAATTTGATTGGACTATTTTAGATTTGAATTAAACCTAGATCATCACGTAGAATTCGTCCGATTTACATCCCAACCGAAGACCTTTTAAAAGGTTGAAAAATAACATGATTAAGATAAAAGCACCGTTTGTTGTAAACACATTCTCTGCATCTTTGAGTTCACTATTCATGTTTATCAATGAGATTATCAAGGCTGTTAATGTGTGCTTCTAATTGTATACAAGACAGGATTCTCTGCATTTTAGTACGCTCTTACTTATATAAGTTAAAAATAAGTTAATATGCTTTCATCTTACCTTACTGAATAACTAATTTATTGCGGGGGAGTCTATGACGGCCGAGAAGATCTCATCTCCTCATCTACAGCCTCCTCCCTGAGGATCACTGTACGTACTTGTTTCATTATTTTGTGGTAAATAGTCAAGTTTCACATAGAAAACATGCTTTGAACCTGGAATGCACCCTATAGGATCCGTACCACTGAAGAGCTGGCATGGATTCTCCTCCAGCTGACACCCTCGTAAGTCCTTCAGCTGGGTTGTAGAGGATGAAAAAACTGAAGAGGTCGCCATTGGACAAAGGAGCATGGGCTCTTCGATTTTATGTTTTATTCGTGCCGGCTACATTGCAGGATGCGTGACAGGGTACCCCGGTTAGCGGAGAGGTGAGATGAACAGTGCATGAGATTAGTTGCCACCCATTGGACAGCCAAAATTTGTTGGTGTTCTGTGCGTACGTCACCATATGTCCATCGTCAATTGGATTGATATCTCATAATTCTCTCACTTGGGATGGTCGAGAGTTGAATTCTCACTAATTCCATGGTCCTCATGCATGAGGGCGGCAAGATTTTTCTCTTCCGTGAAAGAGTGTTACTATATAGACTCACGAGGGGGCCGAAAGGCATGCCCCCAGAGCCGGCTCAATAGTGAGTTGAGGCCCATGTGAGGCCCTTCGGCCAGGATCTCTTTCGGCCCAGAACGAGTGGGATGTCAATCCATTAATTCTCTTAACATTGGCACAGGACAGGATCAGAAACAAGGTATTCATGGGAATAATCTTACAACGGTTGCCATAAAGAAAGTCACCCTAATAGCCATGCAAAAAGAAAAAAAGGGGAGAGAATAGATACACACACACACGCAAAAGGGCAGAAAAGGGAGAAGAAAAAGAAGCTTGCCGACCCTTGAAGACTCTTTTTGAAAGACTTTTGTGCGTAGAACAAAGAGGTTACATAAAGCACTTGTCATTTTTTAACATTGTAATCTTGTTAAAAGAGTTAAGAGTTAGTTTCTATTGGTGAAACGCCTTCATTTTGTAGTCTACTCTTATTGGTAGAGTAACCATACACATCTTGGTAAAATTTTAATAATGACATGACTATGATGTTATTAGTTTGCTCTTATTGGTAGAGCGACCAACTAACTCATTAGTCACTTTTCCCATTAGAATGACCAAAATCATGTAACATGAGTCATTAATGAAAGGATATTGTGTTATTGATGTTCTACTTATGAGCTTCATTTATGTTATATGATTCGTTCATATTGGTCGAATGACCAAATTAATGCCGGTTCCTCCATATTGGGTGGAGGACTATTAAGGATTATCCTCAAGTATGTGACGGCCTTTATATCCTATTAACTGAGTTTATTCCTTATGTTTGTCTCCCCTAAAATGAATCTAAAAAGAGGGAAGATGATGTCCAAGTTCCGTCTTGGTGATTTTATTGGTCTTTAAAGGGTACTTAAAGGATATTGTTTAAGTGCCTTGACATCTTTTAAGGAGTCTTAATGAGGATTTTGTCCAAAGACATATCCTCTTAGCACCACTTGAAGACTATAAGCTTTCATGTTCTCGTGTGAATCTAAAATCTTTTAAGTATTCTTTAAGGTCTCTAAGAGATTCTTAAATAAAGAAATTCCATATATGTCATTCCTCCTTTATTCTTGTCATCTTAATGGGTTCTAATGGACGGTTAATCAAGGGTTGCCAATCAGTGATTGACATAATTAATACTGATTGAGGTTAGTAGGGAGAGGTCGAATGCACGGATCCACACCTGATCCAAAGCCTTATACTTCTTGAGGACTAATTCCAAGTTCTCAAAGTCTACCTTAATCTCACAAATGGCATACTCGGTGAAACCTCTCCTTCCCTTCATCTCTCCGTCTAATAAAACCCTCATCATAACATCACTAATGCTGCCCTACTTTATGCAGGTGCAAAGCATTCAAAACTCAAATGGCCGTAAAAGTTACCTATGGCTTGCTCGTGATCGCTAACCATGCCCAGTGTGGGTATCTGATGACACCTATTTGCTTTGGTGACTTCCCCACTGTGATCGGGTCCCCGTATTTCTTGGGAGTCATCCCGGCACCGAGCCAAACCGGAGATGAAGAAGCGGCATGCATCCCCCGCCAAGGAGAATACCACTGACAGTAGACCGGAGCGGGTCTTTAATATAAATACCATCTAGCTCTCACCCACCTCCTCTTCCAACAGGTGGCAGAAGAAGAAGATCCATGCTGCAAGCCCGTTAAATATGGAAAAGACCATCCCTGTAGGCAATCTCTGCATCTGCTTGGATGGCAAGGAACTTATAATTCTCAAGATCCGCCACACCCTGACAATGCCCACTCATAACTGCTTCGGGATACTGCCGAAGGTATGCTAGTAGAAGGCAGTCTTCAAAAAGAAAAGCCACAAGGTCCTTGTGCAGTAGGGGAAAAAATATCAAAACAAATCAACTGCACCCCTTGTCAGGGGCAATCAAGTGAAAGATAAGAACTTCTAACTAAAAAAGATGTGGGTGACTAAGGAGGAAGCCCGAAAAATCCGTCAAGAGTAGTAGCCTCAAAAGCTTAAAGAGCCAGTGAGGAGAATCATCACTGAAGATGCCCGACCTCGTCCCCACAGGGTTAGAAGAAAAAAAGGGCCTACAAGGCCAAGAAACAGTCACAACCTACCCAACAGAGGGATCCGATTACTAAATGGGTACCGAATCATTAAAATTTGGAGCCAAACTAAGATCTCGATAAGTCTGGGAAATAAATAATAAAGTAAGCTAAACACTACAACACATAGAATTATAAAGGAAGTGCAGGAACTAAAAATTATTATAGTTCGACTTAACTCAACAAATAATTATATAATCCAATTGAAAAGAAATAATTAAGCGTATAGGCCTGAAAGGAAAATAACAATTACGTCGGGCATACTCCGGGACAGTAGTTGCTGGCGTGCAACCCAAGACTGAACCCTCCACTCTACGCCTGCCTAGACCCCTCACCTGAAAACCGCAGATTCCTACTGAGTCCACTCACACACCCACAAGTGCAACAACACAAATATAGGCAATTAAATAAGTAAGCAGTAAACACAACTCCTAAAGATTCCCAAATTTCGATATAAAACACATGTTAAATGCAACATGCACAATTCTAAAACCACTCCACCACGGAGTCCAAAACTAGCGTTTCGGCTAAACCCACAAACCACGCAGCCAAATGCGGAAAACACCGACCTGCTGAGACCGAATAACAACCCCTCGGATAGCGCGCTGGCTATTCCGGCATGTCTAGCTCTAGGTGGTTCTGCTTCCCCCAGTACGAGTGACACTCCAAATGTACTACTCCTACACCAGTACTAGCTATATCCCGGGGTACAGCAGGTGACCTTTGTTAGTCTTAGGTAGCCTACAAGCCAATCTGACTTTGTAAATCTCGTTCATTTATTAATATAATGGCATAATATTCATTATGTGTAAATCGTATTAATTATCGTCTCATAATGAAGTCCGTGAATATGTGCGATAGTGATCAGATTATGATGAGATCATACTAATGAGACTAATCACTTAAACACACATATTCATAATTGTTCATAGTCGGAGGATATCCGAAAAGGACATCGGATATCTGGTTAGACTAGTACAGATTACTCCTGCTCATATAATGAGGGTGACTGATCTCATAAGTCACTTGTGTGGAGACACTAAGGCGAATCTGTAGGTGCTCATTGGAGAATGAGTTCACTGAACTGATCTGACTAAATCGCTGGATGGTATTGTACCTCACTGTCAACCAGCTTGATTCTATTGTCGCAATTGCGTGGATGGTCCTCGGACTTGAGACACTAAGGACACCTTGTCGGTGGACTTCTGTGCTTTGACCTTGGTTTATGAATTTCTAACCACGGGATTCTAAAATGCCAAGGATTAGGTACAGTGGAATACTAACGAAGGGAATTGTGTGTCAATAAGGAATCATTCGCTCTCGGTACTTAGAGAGAGAATGCTCTAGGAAGGATGCGTGGAAGTCTCTGGCTAGGGCAGACGATAATATCGGGAAAGAAGTTTTCCGATATTAATCAGCGGTATCCAATCCAAGTGAGTCGACCGGTTAGGGTTTGACAACACGCCATACCCTGAGTTGACTCGAGAGCATTGTACGAATGAAAGATTATATCCACGCGGTAACTGTCGGCAGAAAGGTTCCAAGAGTGGGTTACTTAACCCCGATACCTTCTGGGTTCACGCGGTGTTGCTTGGCACCCAACGTGATCAGAGGCCCGGTCGAATTCGATGTGCGACATCAATTCGATTGATTAATTAATTAATAAAGAGTTATTAATTGATTAATAAAGCCAGTGAGGAGTCACTGGACTTATTGGGCTATTAACTGTACTGGTTATTGGGTCTAGAGAGTAACACGCAAATGATTCTCAAGGCGATGGATAAATAAGTGGGTTTTATATAAACCGGGGATTTTTATGAAAAACCACATGGTTAGTATAAAATGTAGCGAACGGACTGTGCAGGGCAAGTTGCTGCTAACCCTAGCCCCTCCTTTGTTTCTCTCTCTCTCTAGCATCCCAGACAGATCCGGATCCCCGGATCTGCTCCACCCCTTCTCCGAATCCCGTTCGATGGGAAATTGTCTGCGCGTTGCGACGATCGTTGCAGTGACCGGCGGAGGTTTCGTGGCTGCGAAGAACGAGGAACGTGAGGATATCCGTCGCGAGGAGAATCGCGTGGACTCCGCTAGAGGCCGGGCGCTTGCGCGGCTTGCGGTGTCGCACCGACGTAACCGAATGGTTGCGGATTTGAATCCGCACATGGTAAGAACCGATTATCTGATTTTATATTTTTCGAAACGGGAACGGATCTCTGTTTTTATTTTTATTTACACTGCTCGGGAGATCCGGAGAAACCCGAGAACCCAACAACCTTCTCTCTAGGCGTCACCCCACCACTCCTACATCGGAACCGTGTCACTCCTACATCGACACAGGGTGCCTAAACGCTAACAGCTGTCCCTCTAGGTCCACGATCGCAAAAACGCAACACAGTGCGATCCGATCATGTTAAAATCTTCGTCCTCGAAGTACGTTTTCAAGCGTGCATTTAACCAAACTATCTAAACAATGTAAACACATGTTAATTGCATGAATTAATGGGGTTCTGTCTTGAATTGCGTCACCCGTGGCCGACGTCATTCAAGACCCCTAAACTGGTTTACACGAAAACTAGCCTCGTGGGATGGGCCTAACAGGTCGCCCATGGTAGACACCATTTAAATGGCGCCACCTGGTCGCGACGTCATTTACCATCCGAAAATCGAATTGTTCTTTGGCATCTGGGCCTAAATCACATCGCCTATGGTCGACACCATGTACAAATGGCATCGCCCTGGCCCGACGCCATTTAGCGCCCGAAGCAGGATTCACCTGTGGCTTCCCTCGAGCCATAAAATGGGATTTCCTCCTCCCTAAACCACCGCAAAACACCCAAAATAGAGAAGGAGGAGGATGTTAGTTTAGGTGGCCTACAAGCCAATCTAAAAATGTAAATCTCGTTCATTTATTATCTTAATGGCATAATATTCATTATGTGTAAATCGCATTAATTATCGTTTCATAATGAAGTCCGTGAATATGTGCTATAGTGATCAGATTATGATGAGATCATACTAATGAGACTGATCACTTAAACACACATATTCTTAATTGTTCCTAATCGGAGGATATCCGAGAAAGACATCGGATATCCGGTTAGACTAGTACAGATTACTCCTGCTCATATGATGAGGGTGACTGATCTCATAAGTCACTTGTGTGGAGACACTAAGGCGAATCTGTAGGTGCTCATTGGAGAATGAGTTCACTGAACTGATCCGACTGAATCGCTGGATGGTATTATACCTCACTGTCAACCAGCTTGATTCTATTGTCGCAGTTGCGTAGATGGTCCTCGGACCTGAGACACCAAGGACACGTTGGCGGTAGACTTATCTGCTTTGACCTTGGTTTAAGAATCTCTAGCCATGGGATTCTAATACACCAAGGATCGGGTACAGCGGAATACCGTCGAAGGGAATTGTGTGTCAATAAGGAATCATTCGCTCTCGGTACTTAGAGAGAGAATGCTCTAGGAAGGATGCGTGAAAGTCCCTGGCCAGGGCGGACGATAATATCGGGAAATGAGTTTTCCGATATTCATCAGCGGCATCCAATCCAAGTGAGTCGACCGGTTAGGGTTTGACAGCTCGCCATACCCTGAGTTGACTCGAGAGCATTGTACGAATGAAGGATTATATCCACGCGGTAACTGTCGACGGAAAGGTTCCAAGAGTGGGTTACTTAACCCCAAATACCTTCTGGGTTCACGCGGTGTTGCTTGGCACCCAACGTGATCGGAGGCCCGGTCGAATTCGATGTGCGACATCAATTCGATTGATTAATTGATATATAAAGGGTTATTAATTAATTAATAAAGCCAGTGAGGAGTCAATGGGCTTGTTGGGCCATTAACTGGACTGGTACTTGGGCCTAGAGGGTCACACGCACATGATTCTCAAGGCGATGGATAAATAAGTGGGTTTTATATAAACCGAGGGTTGCGAAGAATCCCGTTCGACGGGAAATCGTCCGCGCACTGCGGCGATTATTGCGGCGACCGGCGGAGGCTTCGTGGGCTGCGAAGAACGAGGATATCTGTCGCGGGGAGGATCGCGTGGACTTCGCTAGAGGCCGGGTGCTTGCACGGCTTGCGGTGTCGCACCGACGGAATTAAATGGATGCGGATTCGAATCCGCACAAGGTGAAAACATATAATCCGATTATCTTGAATTTTAGATTTCTAAACGGGAACGGATCGCTGTAAATATTTTTGTTTTCCGCTGCGTCAGCGATCCGGAGAAACCGAGAAAAGCCAACAGTGGTATCAGAGACAGGTTCCACTGTTTCTCGTCCCGTTTCGTTCTCTAAATTAATTTTTCCATGATTTAATTCCATGCTTAAAAGTCGATTTTTTTTGCTGGATCTGTGTTCATGAGATGAACAGTAATTATTAGATTATCATTCTGCAATTTTCGAATTTTTTCTTTTGGGGTATTTCGTGTTCTTCGTGAGACGAAGAACAATGGGGTTTATACGGCTTTGTTCGGGTTTTTCCCATGTGATGGGAAGATATCTGGGGTCCTAATGTGATTGGGGACACCACCAGTCATCATAGAAACTTGTTGCCGGTGCCGGAGAAGGAATCTGGGCAATTGCTGGACGGCCATCTTCTTCCTCTTCAGTTTTATGAAAACGTGTAAAACAGAAATTAAAAGAGGAAGAACAAGGGGTTTGGCCTGCAGCAAGTTAAGGGGCACCGCCGGCGGCATGCCGGCGCCGGGGGCCATCGTCGACGCCGGGGTATCACCGACGGGATCGACCGGCGTCGGGACCCCGGCCGTCGGGTCCCTGCCAGTCCCCCTCCCGCCGCCACCCAGTTAGGGTTTCCTGCATAGAGATGTGTCGGGTGTTGCAGGGAGGTAGGAGGGGCCGGACCGACCGGTTCGACCGGCCGGGTCGAGCCTGGGCCGGGCCCGAGCCCTGGGCTCTGGTCCAGGCGAGCCCAGGCACGCCTGGTTCGGGCCCAAGCGCGCCTGGCTCGAGCCCAGGCCCTGCTGGGCCCGGGCCAGCTTGGCCCTATTGGGCTGAGCCCTTCTTTGAACCCCATTTCCCACTAGACCCAATTAAACCCTAAATAAAACCCCTTTGACCCAATTAAATTCTAATTAGATTTTAAATTTAAAATTAAAATTGTTTTTGAAATTAAATCTTTATCTAATTTTATTTAATTCGGTTATTAATGATTGTGAATCATTTTAATTACAATTAGTTCTTAACTAATTATGGTTAATTATTAAGTTAAGTGTTAATTTAATAATTAACTGTAGTTATCTAATTTTAAGTGTTAAAATTAATGGTTAATAATTATTAATCTAAATGTTAGATTATTAGTTATTAAAACATCTAATTGTTAATTATTAATTAGAGTTAGTTATTAATTTAAGTGTTAAATTAATAATTAATTCTAATTGACTAATTTAATTGTCAAATTAGTAATTATCAGTTAATTAGAGTTAATTTTTTATTTTAAGTGTTAAGATTAATGATTAATTTCAAGTTAACAAATCTAAGTGTTAGATGAAAATTATTAATTAATTAGTGTTGATTAATAATTTAAATGTTAAATTACTAATTAACATTAATTAACTAATCTAAGAATTAGATTAGTAGTTAATTAATAATTTAAGTGTTAAATTGTTAATTAATTTTGATGGATTAATCTAAGAGTTAGATTAATCTTTAATAGTCTAATTGTTAGATTATTAATGGGGTTTAATCTAAGTGTTAGATTATTAGAAATGTTCTAATTTGCATGGAATAATATGGAATTATTAATTCGGAGTGTGTGCGCATGTGATGTGTGTTTATTGCTTTTAAATTTAGATTTAATTGCATGTTAAGTGATCGTTTCGAATTGTGCGTCGTTAAACACATGAAAACGTTCAATTTAAATTTATCCGGCTCACTCAAATCAGATTTTGGAAATTTAATAGTGGTGAGTCCGAGTCGATCCACAGGGAGTTAGAATTTTAATTTTGAAAACTTTAGAATCTAGTTATCTAAAAATAGATGAGAATTTGAATAACTAATTACTTAATTAAGCTAAAACTCAATTAACTAATGCTATTTAAAAATATAATTACTTTGATTAAACAAATCTTTTTTTTCTTTTCTTTTTCAGAAGTTAAGCACAAACATATATGGAAAATAAGCACGACAAAGAAAATTATAACATCAAAGACAAACTATTGTTTAAAGGTATAAATCATTAATCATCATGAATCAAATAACCTAATTAAACAACTAATAATTAATTAAAACAAAAACTAATAAAAAATTAACCCTAATTAAATAACCACTAACTAATTAAACAATACTTAAACATCAAATAACTAACAACTACCCCTAATTAAATAACAAAGACTATGCTAGTGGGGGGAAATAAAGAAAGAACACAACAACAGTGGCAGCTTCGTTGGGTTTGCTGGTTGGTGCAGTGGACCAGCTGGTTGGTGGAGGTGCAAGGAGTTGGTTGGGGGAACTTGCTGCTGCGTGGAAGAGGTTGCTGTGAAGCTTTGCCGTGTGGGGGATTACTTCAAGTGCTGGAACCGCTGGGATGCAGCTGGACATGCAAGGCTATGTGGAGGAGAGGAAGGAGGTGCTGCTGGTGCACGTGGCTGCTGGTTGCTTGAGGAAGCTGCTGCAGGTTGAAGTTGGCGGCTGGAGAAAGAACAAGCTTGACTTGCTAGCTTGCCGTGGAGAGCAGGAGGGGGCTGGGGCCATGAAGCTGCTGCTGTACGCTGGAGGACGAACTGCTGCTATATGCGCTGGAGGAAGAACTGCTGGCAACGTGGAGAAGCTTGCAAAGCAACGGCTGGTGCTGGAATTTCTGGCAGGTGGATAGAACAGAGAGGGAGAACGAAAGACCGAGAGAGATAGAGGACAGCGGGAGAGAAAGAGAAACCGAGAGAACAAGAGAAAGAGAGAGGGAAAAGGAGCTGTGGGATAACCGGGAAAAGGGAGAGAAAGAGAGATCGAGAGGGGCGTGGGAAACTGGAAACCAAGAGAGAGGAGGAAGAGAAGAGAGAGGAGATTCGGCTGGAGAGGAGAATCCGAGAGAGGGAGAGACTTGTGCTGCCGGGTTGAGTTCGGAAAGGACGGTTGAAGGCTGGAGAAAGAGGAGGATTATATGCGAGAGAAGAGAGATCGTGTGGAAGAAATTTGGAGAAGGAGTCGGATTCGGATTTGGAGAGGTTTCTTTAAAAAAAAAAGAGAGAAGATTTTAAAATAAAGAAAGGAAGGGATGTGGCTTGGAAATTGGAGAGAAATAAGGAAATAAAAGATTTTTGGGAAACTCCAGAGAAAGAAGGAATCAGAGCAATATTAGGATATCAAATTGCACTTTTACCCCTGCTTTAGTTGAATTTATTGAAATCCAAACACTGGACCTCCCCCAAAATTTCCAGAAACTCCACCAGCTGCACTGCATCATCGGCATGTCCTGTTGACATAAAATAAATATAAATTAGCGCATTATCATAAAAATATCATCATATTTATTCATTTCGTCTCGGTTTTGTCGAAAAACCACAAATGCGCTATGCTCCTTTAATCACATGAAATGACGATGTTTTTAAGTCAGAATTTGATGAAATTGGTACCGTTGGACTTGTTACACAATTATCTATCATTTCATGCTATTTTGTAGATAAAAACATGAGTATGATGCATATGATTGCCTTTAAATGATCAATTTAACACTTTATCACACCCCCCAACTTACTCATTGCTAGTCCCTTAGCAATGCAAATAAGGAAAAGTTAGGACACACAATGAATTATCATGATTCATTTGTAGTATCTTTCACAATCAATTTAAGTGGTAGCCGATTGGTTAAGCTAAAAGTTTTCATATCCCACAATATTTTGATTCAGACAGGTGATTGTGCATGAAATTTGACACACTTAGAACTCGTTTCCGACCTTTCTGGTATATATTCTTGCCTTTACTACCCTTTAGATAAGACTTCCTGGGGAGGAGAAGATAATAAAAGATTTCCCGATTAGTCAGTGAGGACAGTTTTTCAGTTCCCGTCTCAACTCAGCGCTTTTCACGACTTGGTCATATTTTTGGTACGATGGACTTTTTAGCGTGGCGTTTTTTTTTTTCATTTTATTGTACTTTTGCTTTTGAGAGTGCATACTTTTTGCCACTCTCTTTGGATTGCCTAAGGGGATGTGAGTACTTTTTGCCACCTACCTTCCTTTAGCTCTTTTAACACCTTCTATTGCCTTTAGTGTTTACAGCTATCCATTTCAAATGACCGCCTCTTTTAGAGTGCTAAGTGGGACAGTCCCCTATTACGGATCCTACACATTCCTTTCGTTCAACCCAAAAGAAAAATTAGAATAAGTAGTCTTATCCTTGAGGTTAATTCCAGCAATTCTATACTTTTTCAGATCTTCCATTTATTCTAAGTTGCTGTGTGTGTGTGAAAATCATCCTGCCGTTGACTTTTGTAAAGTGGGATTTTTAAACTTTGAAGGTTCTTTAACCAATGTGACTAACAAAAAACTGATTTGTTTAAGATTTACTTAATGAAACATGATTTTCATGTAATTTTCCTAGGATGTGAAAAGAAGTTTTTGAAAAAAATTGACCATTTTTTTCAATGAAAGATATCAGTTTTCTTCAAAAGATTTCCAATAAATGCATGTCAAATTGATTGTCCCACCCCCCAACTTCATTGACATTGTCCTCAATGGCATAAAAGATATGGAAAACACGCAGCCAAAACAACCTGTAATGAAGAGGATGCGACGTACCCATGGCGATTGCTGCTCATGGACCTAAAAGAAATAAAAAAACTGAAGTAAAATATTGGGTTGCCTCCCAACAAGCGCTAAGTTTATCGTCTTCAGCCAGACGGAAGTTCAGTTAATGTGGATCACTCAGTTCTATGGATTCAGGTGGCTCATTTTGAAGATTTTCAATGAATGGTTTCAACCGTTGACCATTAACAGTAAAAGTGTTCCCACTCTTGGGATTCAGAATTTTAACAGCTCCATGATCGAAGGCTTTAACGACCACGAATGGTCCATCCCATCTGGATTTCAGTTTTCCTGGAAATAAGCGGAGCCTAGAGTTAAATAGCCAAACTTTCTGATTTGGAAGAAAGGATTTTCTCACAATATGTTTATCATGAAAAGCTTTAGTTTTGGCTTTATAAATCTTTGAATTTTCATAGGCCTCGTTGCGCAACTCTTCTAGCTCACTCAGTTGTAAGGTTCGGTGGGAACCAGCTTGGGCTAGGTCCAGATTGACTTGTTTGATAGCCCAATAAGCCCTATGTTCCAATTCCACCGGAAGGTGGCACGCTTTTCCAAAAACCAGGCGATAAGGAGACATGCCAATAGGAGTTTTGTAAGCGGTCCGATAAGCCCATAAAGCATCATCCAATCTTTCAGACCAATCTTTTCTATCGGGCCTAACGGACTTTTGCAGAATATTCTTAATCTCTCTATTGGAAACTTCCACTTGGCCACTGGTTTGGGGATGATAAGGGGTAGCTACTTTGTAATTAATCCCATATTTCTTAAGCAAAGCCCGAAACTGGTAATTCGTGAAGTGCGTTCCCCCATCACTTATGATAACTTTAGGCCACCCGAACCGAGAAAAGATATTCTTCTGAATGAATTTAATGACCACTTTATGATCATTGGTTCGGGTGGCTACTGCTTCAATCTATTTTGAGACATAATCCACCGCTACCAGAATATATGTATGTCCAAAAGAGGGTGGAAAAGGTCCCATAAAGTCAATTCCCCAAACATCAAAGACTTCAACCACCAAGATTGAGTTGAGTGGCATCATATCCCTTTTCGCCATATTTCCTACAGCCTGACATCGGAGGCAAGTTTTGCTAAATTGATGGGCATCTTTGAAAAGTGTGGGCCAGTAAAAACCACTTTGCAGGACTTTGGCTGCAGTTTTCTTTCCTGAGAAGTGACCCCCACAGGCCAGATTATGGCAGAAGTTAAGAACACTCTGTTGTTCTTTTTCAGGAACACATCGCCTAATGATTTGATCAGGACAAAATTTGAATAATTCAGGATCTTCCCAGAAATAATATTTTTCCTGAGAAAAGAATTTGTCCTTTTCACTTTTAGTCTATCCTTCCGGAAGCTGATTAGTCACCTTGTAATTGACAATGTGAGCATACCAAGGTGCAACAGTGTGGGAAATGGTCAGTAGATGCTCATCAGGAAAGGAATCAGTGATCGGGGTACTTTCAGATATCGAAATTCGGTATAGGTGGTCAGCTACCACATTCTCAGAACCCTTCGTATCCCGAATTTCCAAATCAAATTCCTGGAGGAGTAAGATCCATCTAATAAGCCTAGGCTTTGCATCCTGCTTGGTCAACAAGTATTTCAGAGCTGAGTGATCAAAATAGATTATGACTTTTGCCCCTAAAAGATAAGATCTGAATTTTTCTAGGGCAAAAACCACAGCCAATAATTCCTTTTCTGTAGTGGTATAATTCATTTGAGCATCGGCAAGGGTGCGACTTGCATAATATATCACCACGGGACACTTGTTGATTCTTTGTCCCAAAACCGCACCGATAGCATAATCAGAGGCATCACACATGATTTCGAAGGGTAAAGACCAATCAGGAGATTGAAGAATCAGGGCTTTGGTCAAAGATTCCTTCAGAGAATTAAATGCCTTGATGCAAGATTCATCCATTTGGAAAGGAACGTCCTTAGCTAGGAGAAGAGTTAGAGGCCGGGCAATTTGAGAGAAATTGTGGATAAACCGGCGATAGAAACTGGCATGGCCAAGGAATGAACGGATCTGTCTGACCGAGGTGGGCGGAGGGCGATTGGATATGAGATCGATCTTAGCTTTATCTACCTCTATCCCCCTTTCAGACACAATGTGGCCTAGAACAATGCCCTCTCGAACCATGAAGTGGCTCTTTTCCCAACTAAGTATTAGGTTGGTGTCTATGCATCTTGCTAGTACCTGTTTAAGATTTTTCAGGCAATTTTCAAAAGAGTCCCCGAAGATTGAGAAATCATCCATGAAAACTTCGAGGAATTCTCCCACCATATCGGAGAAGATGGCCATCATGCACCGTTGAAATGTGGCTGGTGCGTTGCATAATCCGAATGGCGTTCTTCTAAAAGAAAACGTGCCATAAGGGCACGTGAATGTGGTCTTTTCTTGATCTTCCGGGTAAATAGCCACTTGATTGTACCCGGAGTACCCATCTAAGAAGCAAAAGTACTTCTGGCCCGATAATTTTTCCAGAATCTGATCCATGAATGGGAGTGGGAAGTGATCATTCTTAGTCATTAGATTCAGCTTTCGGTAATCAATGCACACTCTCCATCCCGTGGTGAGCCTAGTGGGTACCTCTTCTCCATGATCATTCTTGATAACTGTTAATCAAGATTTCTTGGGTACTACTTGGGTTGGGCTGACCCATTTACTATCTGATATTGGGTAAATGATACCCGCATCCAGCCATTTCACAACTTCCTTCTTCACTACTTCTTTCATATTGGGATTAAGCCGCCTTTGCATCTCCCGACTGGGCTTAGAATTCTCTTCCATATAGATATGATGCATGCAAATGGACGGGCTAATTCCCTTTAAATCTGCCACCGACCATCCAATAGCGCCCTTGTGGTCTTTGAGGACCTCAGTTAATTGGGCCTCCTGCGGCGATGTGAGATTTGCCGCAATGATGACCGGGAGAGTTTGGTCCGGGCCCAAAAAGATATACTTGAGAGACTCAGGTAATGGTTTGAGTTCGAGCTCAGGAGGGTCCTCTAAGGATGGCAGAGCGGGCTCAGACTGTAAGGCTGGTAAAGGTTCAACCTTGGGCCAAGATGTTAATGGGCCAGGAGAGTCCTTTAGAGTGTTGGCTTCCTCCAAAAAGTCATATGTGGACATCTCATTTTCTTCAACCAGATTATCCCATATATCAATAGTGTGGCATTCTTTTTCATGATCTGGGTATTGAGATACTTTGAAGACATTAATCTAGACCTTTTGACCCCCGAATGAAATGTCCATTATGCCAGTTTTACAATTTATATTAGCTTTGGCAGTGGCTAAGAATGGACGACCTAAGATGATCGAGGTGTGAATGAGTTCCTCAGGTAATGCCATATCCAGAATAAGAAAATCCACGGGAAAATAACAATCATGAACCTTTACAATAACATCCTCAATTAATCCCCGTGGAGTTTTCACAGACCTATCAGCCAACTGCAAGATGATGGATGTGGGCTTTAATTCTCCAATATCAAATTTTTCATAAATGGCTGTTGGCAATAGATTCACACTAGCACCTAGATCCAATAAAGCTCTATCAAATGTAACTCCAGCTAAGTCACATGAAATTAGAGGTGCTCCAGGATCCTTTAACTTCTTGGGTAAATGATTCATCACAATTGCACTAACATCCTCAGAAAGCCGAACCTTTTCGGGTGCCATTCTAGATTATCTTCGTGGAGTACATAATTCCTTGAGAAACTTAGCATAGGCTGGCACATGCTTGATGGCATCGAGGAGTGGAATATTAATTTGGACTAGTTTGAACAAATCCAACAACTCCTCATTCTTGGCCAGTTTCTTCCTGGTATTGGGCTTAGCTAACAAGGCATTAGGAAATGGTACCCTAGGTTTATAACAACTTGGGCCTTCATCAATCTTCCCTTTTCCTTTCAGATCCTCCTCCAACTTCTCCATGATGGGTTCAGTCTCACTATCACTTTCAATTTCCTGAGGCCCATCAGTGGAACCTTTGGCTAACTCTCCATCTGCATGTGGTTTTTCTAAACTTCTCCCACTCCTAAGGGCTGAAATGGCTTTAGCATTCTCAAATTGTGGCCCTTTAGATTGTGGTACCGGGCCAGGCTGAGGTAAAAGGCCCGATTGCTGTGGAAAACCCAGAGGTTGATTCCTTGGATTGGCAACGGGTTGACTAGGGAGTTGGCCTACTTCTCTTCTCATCGCGGCCTCAGCTAGTTGGCCCATTTGACTTTCCAATTTAGCAATGGATTGTTGCTGGGTCAAAATCAGTTGTTGGAGTTGAGTGAATTTATCATCAAAGTTGGGCTGAGGAGGTTGTTGGTAAGTGGGTGGAGGATGGTATTGGGTTGGCTGTCCTGATTGGAATGAGTGGTAGTGGGCCGGTTGACCTGATTGATATTGGGCCGATTGACCTGATTGATATTGGGCCGATTGACCTGATTGATACCGGGCCGGTTGAGAAAACTGGGCTTGAGATCCCCTAGCCTGAACATTTCCATAGAAATTAGATTGCTGTTGGAATGAATTCTGTGGCTTTGGGGCTTGATGCATGGGAGGATTGGACATTGGTAATGGGGCCTGCTGATTCTTCCAAGAGAAATTAGGGTGGTTTCTCCAGCCCCGATTGTAAGTATTTAAGAATGGATCATTATTAGGCCTGGAGAATCCTTGGGCAGCCTGAACTTGTTCTTGAATGAATGCTGGAAGTTGGGCCACAGTTGGGCATTCATTCACTTGATGGGTTGGACTTGCGCATAAGGCACAAATGTCATGATTAGCAGAAGATGGGCCTTCATATGGACTAGATTGTGTTGGGTAAGTAGGCTCTTGCTTATTTAGGGCCAAGAGTTGGTCTAGTTTTTGGGCCAAGATGTCTACCTTATCCAATTTCTGATTAATCATATTTATGTTCATTCTGGATTCGGGCTCTCCGCGGGCCTTAAGTTCATACATTCCAGTCCGTTTAGATGTCCCAACAGACCTTTCATAAGATGATAATGAGGCATGATTGATGGAATTTTCACTTAACATTTCAAAAAGATCATAGGCCTCATCTTCATTTTTCATCATAAATGCCCCTCCACATGAGGTATCCACCATCTGTCTAAACTGTTCAGACAATCCTTCATAGAATGCTTGGACAATTTGCCATTTTGAAAGCCTATGATGAGGGCATTTTCTAAGCAATTCTTTCAGTTTTTCCCAAGATTCATGGATCAATTCCCCGGGAGTTTGGGTAAAACTCGTGATGTCCCTTCTCATGGTATTGGTCCGCCCGATGGGATAGAACTTCTTGAGAAATTCTTTCTGCATCTCTTCCCATGTCCTAATGGGCCTTCCTATAGTTCCCAACCAATATTTAGCCTTGTACTTTAATGAAAAGGGAAATAAGGTCAACTTAAGGCCATCATCGGTGAAATTCTGAATTTTCACTGTGGAACAAATTTCTAGAAATTCATCCAGATGCTTATAAGGATCTTCATTAGTATTCCCATAAAAGGATGGGAGCATCTGAATGGTGCTAGATTTGATTTCATATTGATTGGCTGGATTTTGAGGAAGATGAATACATGATGAAGGTTGATATCGATTTGGAATGAAATAGTCCTTCATTTGCTTTGGTGGGTCCTGATTATCAGCCATTGGATCTTGTGGTGGATTTCTTTGATGTAGGATTCTTTCTATTTCAGCAAGTGGTCCTAAAAGGTTAGGATTTTGAGATCTCCTACCTTGCATGCACTAGGACTGATGGAGAGAGGCTTTTGTTTTCTATTTCTTGTTTTTTTTTTTTTTTTTTTAAATGCAAACAGTTTTGGCAAACAAATTATCCTAATGATCTAATGTTAACCTAGACTCTCTATGTGAATTTTCTTACAAGGTGAATGGAGTCCACCTCGAGTCACAACCACAATCAGTCAACGGCCAGGTAAGAGGTGGGGTAGTGGGAGGCTCCCCCTACTTTCGTAGGGACCTAATTAGAGAACCACTTTCCCGCTTAGACGATTGCCTTTTTACCACTAGCATAGACACCGTTGCCAAAAATGGAGGCAACCCGAGATTTAAACCACTCACGGTGTAAACCCTAGATTCTCTTTCGACTTGCTTTTAATTGGATTAGGAAATGCCAATGTAAGGAAGGTGATTTGCGGGCTAAGGAAGGGTAATCAAATCCCTACCTTATGTGGTTAAAGTTGCTGCCCTTAGAGTCTTTTTGAATGCAATACAAGGCAACAAATCAATGCAAGGTGTGTTGATGCAATCATGAATGACTTGCTAAAATTGAAACACGTACCTTTCCCCCGCAATCTTCAACAATTTATGGAAATAACTGTGAAAGGAAACTAACTCATGCTTTCCTAGGATGATGAATGCCTAGCATGGAAGGTTTCTAATCTTGGCAATGAAGGTTTTTAAATTTGGATGTTCCTCTTTTTGTTTCATTTTTTTTTTTTAGTTAATGGAAACCTATCTAAACTAGAAACTACAAAATTGAAAACTAACTCAAGTAAGGAAATTGAAACATAGAAAGTTGGAACACACTGACCATGATTTCGCTTTCCTTCTCTTTTTTTTTTTTTTTTCAATATACCTGCAAAAATAAGAGAAATAAGGCTAGCTAAAGAATAATTACACTAAATCCAAGATAATCAAAATTAAAAATCTAACTCCCCGGCAACGGCGCCAAAAATTGATCGTTTCGAATTATGCGTCGCTAAACACATGAAAACGTTCAATCTAAATTTATCCGACTCACTCAAATCAGATTTTGGAAATTTAATAGTGGTGAGTCCGAGTCGATCCACAGGGAGTTAGAATTTTAATTTTGAAAACTTTAGAATCTAGTTATCTAAAAATAGATGAGAATTTGAATAACTAATTACTTAATTAAGCTAAAACTCAATTAACTAATGCTACTTAAAAATATAATTACTTTAATTAAACAAATCTTTTTTTTCTTTTCTTTTTCAGAAGTTAAGCACAAACATATATGGAAAATAAGCACGACAAAGAAAATTATAACATCAAAGACAAACTATTGTTTAAAGGTATAAATCATTAATCATCATGAATCAAATAACCTAATTAAACAACTAATAATTAATTAAAACAAAAACTAATAAAAAATTAACCCTAATTAAATAACCACTGACTAATTAAACAATACCTAAACATCAAATAACTAACAACTACCCCTAATTAAATAACAAAGACTATGCTAGTGGGGGGAAATAAAGAAAGAACACAGCAACAGTGGCAGCTTCGTTGGGTTTGCTGGTTGGTGCAGTGGACCAGCCGGTTGGTGGAGGTGCAGGGAGTTGGTTGGGGGAACTTGCTGCTGCGTGGAAGAGGTTGCTGTGAAGCTTTGCCGCGTGGGGGATTACTTCAAGTGCTAGAACCGCTGGGATGCAGCTGGACATGCAAGGCTATGTGGAGGAGAGGAAGGAGGTGCTGCTGGTGCACGTGGCTGCTGGTTGCTTGAGGAAGCTGCTGCAGGTTGAAGTTGGCGGCTGGAGAAAGAACAAGCTTGACTTGCTAGCTTGCCGTGGAGGGCAGGAGGGGGCTGGGGCCATGAAGCTGCTGCTGTGCGCTGGAGGACGAACTGCTACTATATGCGTTGGAGGAAGAACTGCTGGCAACGTGGAGAAGCTTGCAAAGCAACGGCTGGTGCTGGAATTTCTGGCAGGTGGATAGAACAGAGAGGGAGAACGAAAGACCGAGAGAGATAGAGGACAGCGGGAGAGAAAGAGAAACCGAGAGAACAAGAGAAAGAGAGAGGGAAAAGGAGCTGTGGGATAACCGGGAGAAGGGAGAGAAAGAGAGACTGAGAGGGGCGTGGGAAACTGGAAACCAAGAGAGAGGAGGAAGAGAAGAGAGAGGAGATTCGGCTGGAGAGGAGAATCCGAGAGAGGGAGAGACTTGTGCTGCCGGGTTGAGTTCGGAAAGGACGGTTGAAGGCTGGAGAAAGAGGAGATTATATGCGAGAGAAGAGAGATCGTGTGGAAGAAATTTGGAGAAGGAGTCGGATTCGGATTTGGAGAGGTTTCTTTAAAAAAAAGAGAGAGAAGATTTTAAAATAAAGAAAGGAAGGGATGTGGCTTGGAAATTGGAGAGAAATAAGGAAATAAAAGATTTTTGGGAAACTCCAGAGAAAGAAGGAATCAGAGCAATATTAGGACATCAAATTGCACTTTTACCCCTGCTTTAGTTGAATTTATTGAAATCCGAACACTGGACCTCCCCCAAAATTTCCAAAAACTCCACCAGCTGCACTGCATCATCGGCATATCCTGTTCACATAAAATAAATATAAATTAGCGCATTATCATAAAAATATCATCATATTATTCATTTCTTCTCGGTTTTGTCGAAAAACCGCAAATGCGCTATGCTCCTTTAATCACATGAAATGACGATGTTTTTAAGTCAGAATTTGATGAAATTGGTACTGTTGGACTTGTTACACAATTATCTATCATGTCATGCTATTTTGCAGATAAAAACATGAGTATGATGCATATGATTGCCTTTAAATGATTAATTTAACACTTTATCATTAAGTTAATTAAATGAGTTTTCGAAATTCAAATGCCAATTTTGATTGGATCCCAGTTTTTTGAAAGCCAAAACTTATTTATTTTGAAAACTCATTTATTTTAGCCATGTGATGCGCTGAATCATGTGTGGAATGTTTAAAACACACCGTAGTCATGGATATGCACTTAATTTATTATTCATGTGATGAATGGATTGTGTGGATCATGGATGTATGTTTGATTATTAATTGTTAATAAATAGAGGTCTGCGCACCTCTCTCTCTCATACTCCGATGTATTTCTACCTCCCTCTCTCTCTTGTACTCGCCATAAGGCCTTCTTCAATTTACTTGTTAATTCTAGAATTAATGTAATATGATGGAGGCAACCGAGGAAGGAGCGAGGACGATCCACAGCTGCAACCAGGAAGGCGAAAAGATGGAGATCTCTTGCCTATGTGTTTGCAGGATATCTAATGTAATTGTTGTGTTAGATTGTGTGTGCGTTTGACTGTTGGCTCCAGTCAAACCCACTATGCTATCCATGACCACACTAAAGACATGTATGTGATGCATTGTTTTTCTTTTGATTATGAATCAAAGTAGGTTATAGTATTTAGCAAATATATACGATATATTTAGATACTATCACCTAGGAAGAGACCAAGATAAAAGTTATTTAAATACCCTCAGATAAACTCTAAGCCGTAACGCGAGTAGTTAAGAACTTACAGTGTGGTCCACCATCGTTATAGTCATAGGATTCGAATCACTTTAGGCAGGTTTGTTGTGCTATCCACAAGGCCTGCTTAATTGGGAGGAGAAACTGTGGCTATGGCATTAGATGCCTATAGATCGGGGTAGAAGAACCATGTAGCTTTGTTGTGCTATCCACAAGGGCTGCATGCAAATCTATGCTCGTCGTATAATGCTGGTTATCTTAGACCAGGATTAATGGTTTGTTGTGCTATCTACAAGGCCATTAAATCTCTGGGGACCGAAGCTATGATCAGATATTGCAAAGAGTTGCAAGTCCCATGAGTTGGGTGCTCTCTGATTGTATTACAGTTTGTTGTACTATCCACAAGGCTGTAGTGCAAGTCATTGAGATTTTGATCCCCACTAGGAGAATGTCGGCTGTAGACACGCTAATTTTGACGTCATTTTGAGTAAATTTCATATCATATAATAATGCCTCAGAATGGTCTGATATTTAATTATTGATTAATTTTTATTGATCTTTTTGAGTATCGGGTTTAACAGACATGTTTAAGTTAATCAATTAAATTGATTTTAGCTCAAATTTCAGTTAAAATATGCAAAATTCTAAAAGACGTCGACCTGTGTAGACGCCATTTAGAATTTATTCTTATTTTAACGTTTAAATTTGAATTTTAATCAATTGATTAATTAGCTAAAAGGCGTCTGTGAGTGCTGACGCGTTTTAGATTTCCTAAGCTATTTCTACTTCTCTTCCGGACGTTTATCCTTATCTTAATTAGTGTAAAAGACGTCTGCACATGTAGACGCGTTTTAGCTAATAAAGATAAAGATAAGTTTTTCCGGATATTTATCCTTATCTTAATTAATCTGAAAGGCGTCAGCCATGGTGGATGCGTTTTAGAAAATTACAAATAAAGATGAATTAATCAGTATTTATCTGTCAGTTAAGATAGATAAATCCTAGATTTTTCTATGTTAATCGCGAACGCAGAAAAAGCCTATAAATACCTTGCATCTTGAAGAGTAAAAAATATTGAGCCCTATTGAGAAAAGAGATAGCATTCTTATAGCGAGTTGAAGATCGAAGCAACAACGTCGGAACGCCGGAGCGCTGTCATTTCCAGAACTCGGCGTCCTTTCAAGAATCTTCATCCTTTCAAGGCTTCAATCCATTGGGCAAAAGTGTTTCATTTCTGCATTTTTATTCTACATCTTCATTAATCTTTCATTTTCATAATCACTTCATGCAACACACACCACATCATCAATCTTTCATAACCTATTTGATTTAAGGGGTTTCAAAAGCCACTTAACAAGTAAGTTTGCTGTTGAATCGCATGCTTAAAATCATGATTAGTTTAGATACTGCTTCTACTTAAGTTCTCATCATTGTTTCTTTATTCTTTTCTCTCTGTCTGTGCTGCACTCAACAACAACAAGAGAACAAAGGGGAAATCGAGCACAAAGTCAGAAGGATTTCTGGACGATCCTCAACCTCAAACTTAACAGCAAGAACAAAGAACGAGAAGGGCTCTCTTTCTTCAGCCGGCTGAAGGAGGGGAATCAAGGACTCAACATCTTCCGCGTTCAAACAGGTAGGCGATCAAAACTCTCTTTTGAAACTTTTAAGTCAAAAGTTTCTGGCGATCACTGCACTTAGTTGCTGTTTTTAATAGGTTTAGTTTGCACTAAACAACATAGATTTTTCATGTTAATCACACGAGTATTTTAAGCACCTACAGCTCTTTTGGCGATCACGGTGGGACTTGGTCTCGCCATCTTTTAGTTTCTTTTTGTTCTTGCTATCATCAATCGGGCACCCACGGTGCACCATTTCTGTCTCTCGACACGTCCTCACCAATTGGTGAGTATTTTAGTTTAATTAATTTTCCTCGTGCACCACGTGCACATCCCAGTGGCAATATCTTGCCCTCCCCTTGATTAGTTCAAAAAGCTGTTTTTGTGATAAAAATGATGTGTGATTGATTGATTTCCTAGTTGTTTAGTTAGTAAATCATCCTGTTAAAACCTGGAACTAAATTTTTTTTTGCATGAGTCGATTGTTTACTGCTTTTTATCCTGTTTGAGGAGGATTCAACCCAGAAAATCCTCCTGCAAAACTGTTTCTGCGAACTGAAAAGCGTCCAGGAGCACTGACGCGTTTCAAAACCGCGTCAACACCCCTAGACGCCTTTCAGTCTTCATATCTTCTCTGCTGTCTGCATCTGTTTCTGCGAAAAAATTAAGTTCTGTGTTGAATGGCGTCGACCACTATCGACGCGATTCAGACAGTTTCTTAGTTATTTTTCAAATCTGTTTCTGCGAAAAATTAAGTTCTGTTTTGAATAGCGTCGACGACCATCGACGCGTTTCAGACAATTTCTTAATTATTTTTCAGTTCCCAGATTTCTGTGGTTTGAGTGCTAGCTACCCATTATTATTAAGCATTAGAGGCCATCCAGGCCGTAGGGCATACGCATTGAGGCGAATACCCTCCTTTTCATAGGAACACACTACTCGACGTCAGCAACTCTCTCTGATTGGGTTGGTCCCTTGATCAGACTAGAGAAGTTGACGTTGAGACCTCCATAAGTCCCCAAAATCAAGGTATTCCTCTTTGATCATCGGACTGGTTGTACCAATTGAAGTCCCGGCTAGATTCCGAAAGCGTTGTGAGAGAAAGCCCTAGAGAATAACGGTGGAAATTGAACTGAAACTAGGATCCTTTCCCTGAGCGAATTTGTGGTTTAATCCAATTCAAATAATTCAACAAGGAACCTTAAAATCACGTTAAGCATCCACTTGTTTGATTAATCTCTGTGCAACTTGTTTGTCAAATCTTTGAAAAGGGAATCTAACATCATGCTGCTGCGATCAGGCAGGGACTTGAGTATGGCTCAAGACGCCATCATCAACTACGAGGGAGATGTTAATGCCCCTCGCGATTCGGACTACAACTATGAGAACGGGAGAGATGCTGATGCCTCCCGTAATTCTGTCCCCATTCCATATCGACAAGATGGGAATGTCCGGACGCCTCTCTTTCATCCACAGGATCGATATCCTGATCTTCCCCCGCATGAATATGCGATTCCTAATCCCGATCTAGAGGGGGACAAGAATCAAAATGATCCCTCACCCTCTGATCCTTCCGATCTCGTCAACGCCCTGGGAGTTCTTGCCTCCCGACTGGACCCTCAGCAGTTCGAGGCCATCCAGTCTATTCTGAAGGGAAAGGCACCCGTGCAGCCTGCTGAGCCGAACCCTATGGCTCCCCCTGTTGTTACTCAACAACCTCCTCTTCCTCCTCCTTATATCCATCAGGCCATGGAGGGCCTTCATGTCACTTCTCGGCCAGCTGGGCCACAGCTTTCATCATCTAGGCAACCGGATAGACCGCAAACGCCTGTTTATCAAAATGCCCTCGGGCATGGCGGAAGCTCTGCCGGACCTCCTCTTTATTGTCCTCCCTGTCCAACGTACTCTAGGCAGCAGGCCTATCAAGTACTTCCACCTCCTCCTCCTCCCCAGGCAGATCTGACCACGCAAGCGTTGCTGGCCAAGATGGAGCGCATGGATGAGCAGTTCAACAACCTCCAGAAGATGATGGGGGTTAAAGCTGTGCCAGAGATCAGTTTTCCGAGCCTAACAGTATTCCATCTGCCACCCTCTGAGATGCCAGTGTATCGAAAGTATAACGGCACTGGTAACCCCTTCACACATTTGAAGGAGTTTATGTACGAATCATCTTTCTGGAAGAACGATAAGAGGTCGTTAGCCTTTTTGTTCAGGAGATCTCTAGAGGGACCAGCCCTCGAGTGGTTCTTTTCTCTGGAACCCTCCGAAGTAGAGGATTACGGTATCGTTTCACGCAAATTTATCCAACGATACCAGGACAGAGTTGCACCCTCCTTGTCCATCACTGACCTCATTGCAGAAAAGATGAAACCTGATGAGGAGTTTGTCAGTTTTGCTGATAGGTGGCGAGGCCTGGCTGAAAAGGTGAAGGATCACTTGTCCGAATCCGAGCAAGTGAAGATGTTGATTTCCAACGCCACGCCCCAGTTCAAGCTAGTCCTCTCCTTGAACAATTTGACCAACATGGCAGAGCTCTATGAAAGAGCACGGTACTGCCAAAATGCTTTCAAGGACGCTACGTTCTCTAACGTCTTTGATCCTCACAAACCTAGCAAGCCTCCACCTCGGAAGCCTATAGTGCCAAACTCTCCCAGCACAGGTCCGACTACTGAGGGCACGCTCTCTCACGAGCAAGTCAGTAGCATGAACAATAACTTGCCCCAGTTCGTGAGGAACCAGCAGCAGTACCAGAGGCCACCGCAGCCGAACCAACAAGGGTATAGGCAGCAGTAGAACCCCCATTATTAGCAACAGTATCAGCGGCCCCAGCAGCCGAATCAGAACCAGCAACAGCAACAGCTACAACAGCCGCAACGGCAACAGCAGTACCAGCAGCCCCAACAGTAGCAATATCAGCAACAACAACAACTATAGTATCAGCCGCGCGCACCGCCGGCGTACCATAATGTCCCTCCTCCTGGTGACTACAACCAGCAGAGAAGACCTCCAGGCCCGAAGAGGGCAGAATACCCGGCCCTCCCAGAATCCTTGGCAGATATCTTCAGTGCTCTAATGGCAGCTAATGCCTTAGTTTTGCCAAGGGAAAAGGCCGTCTGGCCTCAAAATGCCGACACGTCCAGGTATTGCTACTTCCATAGGCAACTCGGGCATACCATTGACACCTGCTTCCAGTTCAGAGATTATATTCATGATCTCAATGAGCAGGGCGGCATAGACTGGGAGGAGATGAAAAAGTACATATCAGCCCTGAAGGCGAGAAGACCACAGCAGCAGCAGCAGCAGCAAGCAAGACCACCAGCACAAGCAGCAGCACCACCCAACATGGGCATAGTGCAGAATCCACTCCCGGAGCACCAGAACCAAAACCAAGTTGCTCCCATTTTGACGAACAGCCAGTCTGAGGCTGGTCGTGGGCAACAGTGGAGAATAGAGGACTCTTCCTCTCTTTATTCAACGGGTCACGTTCCAAGTATCGCAGAGCGACCACTACGCCGCACCATCCACATACCTAGGCCACAACCCATTACCATCACCCCTCTACCGACACCCACATATCACTCGCCCACATCCAATAACCCATTACCACTACCTGCCTTCCTCAAGCCCATTACGCCCCGCATTCCTACGCCTCCATGATATAACCCCCCGCAAACCAATCACGCGCCCCTCCTACCATCTAGACCATTACTACGCGTACCATTTCCTACTTCACCCGCTACCACTACCATCTACCCAGATACCCCCTTACCATCCAGACCGCTATTACGCGTACCATTCCCCACTTCGCCAACCACTTACCCATCCACCATCCAACCCTCTACGCCATCCGTACCATCCAACCCAGCGGTACTTAAAGTGTCACCCGGATCCTCCACGGTTGAGGAACATGCGCTCCGAAGTGGAACGATTTTCAACAAAGTCTTTCCTCAGTCCACAGTTAGAGACGGCCCATCGCAGCCAACTGAGGAAGCCCATATTGAAGAGAGTGCACCAGGCACTCAATATGACTTGTTGAAACATCTGGACAGGACACCGGCGCGGATCACTGTACTTGAATTGTTCAAAAGATCCAAGATTCACCAAGAAGCCTTAATGGAATATCTACAGAAGGTGATGGTCAATGAGGACGTGCCGGTAGAAAAAATTGCAGCCCTACTAGTTCCTCAGGGGGATCAGCCCTCCATTACATTTCATACATTGGAACTAGCACCGCCGGTAGCCAGAAGCATGGCTTTGAGCATCTCGGTCAACATCTGTAAGAAGGCCGTGGATGCATGCCTGGTCGACACAGGGGCTTCGATCAATGTTTTACCTCCGAAGACCCTAGAGCTGTGCGGTGTGCCCATAGAAAAATGGCTGCCCAGCCCCATCTCAGTGACGGCATATGACAACTGTACCCGTTCCCCTCTGGGAATGGTCTATTTGAAGGTGGAGCTGGGCCCTGTAAGTCATGCAGAGGTCGAATTTCACATCTTGGAAATCGATCCTTCTATAAACGCCATTTTGGGACGTCCTTATATCAAAACTCTTGAGACGATTCCCTCTACGAATCACCAATGCCTCAAATTCCCTTTCAAAGGACGAATTATTAAAGTGACGAGCATGCCGATCCTTGCTGCTGCTCATACCTTGAACATTAAGTCTGCTGTTTTACCTGGCCGGCAACCTTTTCTGTCGGTATTACAGGTCTATCGTCCAGTGGCTGATCCTCTAAAAGCCGCCACTATTTCTCCATACCCGTTAGATGCCATAAAAAGGGGGAAGTGCATGAGTACCCCAGGATGGAGTATTTTGATGAAGAACGGCTACGAGCCTGGAAGAGGTCTGGGCACACAATTGCAAGGCAGGACCACTCCTGTTAAAAATCATCGAGCAGCACCTGGAAGTGGTCTGGGCTATAGGCCAATAAGACTGAAACAAGATCTAGTTCAGCAAGCAGAGATCGAAGAAGGTCCGAAAATCTGGGAGGCAATGTCTACACCACCCAAAGAAGGCCGAGATCCCTTAACATGGACCCTGTGTACGCACTTTGTGAAAGGGCCCATACTTAGCTACGACAACACAGTAGTCATTACTTCGTGTTTTGACCTCCATGATATATATGGGAGGGACTTGGCCAGACATTGCTTTGAACTACTTACGTACCAATCCTTGGAGGCTCTGCGGCCTATGAAAAGGAGAAAATTTCATGATCCTGAATGCGAATGGTACAGGTGGTTCGATCTGAGAGACCTTTATATTGCACTGAACAGATTGTTCCTAGATCCTGCAGAACCTAAGTGGCCACCGCAGATTGATGAGCTGATTGAAGGTCCAGGTGCCATATTTGACAAGCGGATATTGCTGTCTGAAGAAACCGACGAAGGGGAGCCAGATGACCCCTATGAAGCTGGTTACACTATAGATCTGCTCTGGAGGGGGACATATCCTTCACATGTCTTCATGCTCCATACTCTATTTCGTACACTGCTCTTGACCCCGACTTGGTCGCGGGTCATTATTGAAGATATCCCACGGGCTCCGCCCATTATGATTACTCTGTCCCCTCGGGACCTTATTCCACAACCTCCTCTCGATCTAGAGAGGATGTATGATTTGATCTGGGACATATTACTATATGATCCCCCTAATCCTCTGGCCTTGGTGCCAGTTCCTCCATCTGATTCTCCTCCCATTTGTATTCACTCCTGTTTCATGTTTAATTCCTCTGATATTAAAAAAAAAACGCCAATTTTACAACAAATTCTTCTCAAATCTTTATCGAGGAAACATCTTACTTGTCCGACTGCACCCCGTCGCGTGGGTCCTTCGGTCAAGATTCTCTCTTAGATCTACTCTGTCCCTCCCCTCGGGAGGATTCCCTTGTATTTCCACTTGTATCCCAAGATTTCTATCCTGCTTCATCTTCATTAGGTTATAATAGGGAGTTTAGTGAAGTTAGGCAGTCTAATTTTAGTCAGATTAGTAAGGTTAGGAAGTCTAGGAAGCCTAAGGGTAGGCGAATTCCAGATAGATACCTCCAGGACTTAGCTGATAAATGCTTTTCTTGCTCTTTGATCCCTCAGTTTTTAGAAAATCCAATTCAGATGCCAGAAGACTGTATGAATGATGAGTCAGTCAATGATGGGTATGGGGTGTATGAATTAGTGCATGAAAAGGACCCCATTATTGAAAATGAGGAAGACGACGAGGACGCAGCTGAGGCATATGCCAGTGGAGTGAAGAGATTCGATGAACCCTCAGCTGCCGTAGAAGAGCCCACCAAACAAATCAATTTAGGGACTGAAGACGAACCTAAGGTTGTCCTCGTCAGCAAAAATCTTTCTACGGAGGATGAGAAGGCAATGGTACAAGGACTTAAGGACTATAAGGACACTTTCGCCTGGAGTTATGAATATATGCCAGGGTTAGACTCATCTTTAGTTGAACACATATTAACATTAAAGGATGGAGCTAGCCCTGTCAAGCAGAAATTAAGGCGATTCCACCCACAAATGGCTCTGAAAATGAAGGAAGAGGTCGACAAATTACATAAAGCCAAATTTATTAGAGTTGTCCTTTATCCACAATGGGTGGCCAACATAGTCCCGGTTATCAAGAAGGACGGGAAGGTCAGAATTTGCATTGACTTCCGCGATTTGAACCGGGCGTGTCCTAAAGATGATTTTCCATTGCCTCATATTGATGTACTCATCGATAATACTGCTGGCTATGAAACTTTATTGTTTATGGACGGATTTTCAGGGTACAATCAGATTAAGCTGGCAGAAGAAGATCAAGAGAAAACGTCATTCACTACACCTTGAAGAACATACTGTTATGTCGTCATGCCATTTGGATTAAAGAATGCTGGAGCCACTTATCAGAGGGCTATGATGGCAATATTTCATGACATGATGCACATAGATTTGGAAGTGTACGTGGATGACTTATTGGTTAAATCGAAGACAAAGGCTGAGCATGCCAAAGTTTTGGCAAGGGTGTTAGAGAGATCGAGAGAATATCCGTTAAAGATGAACCCCAAGAAATGTGTATTCGGGGTATCTGAGGAAAATTGCTTAGATTTATTGTTAGCAAACGGGGAATTGAGATCGATCCTAACAAGGCGAAGGCTATCAGAGAAATGCCACCTCCTAAAAACTTGAAAGAGTTGAGAGGATTAATCGGGAGGTTACAATTTATTCGCCGTTTTGTCTCCCAGCACTCACAAAGGTGTAAGCCGTTTTACGAGCTTACCAAGCCGGGAGTCAAATTTGATTAGGACGATAAGTGTCAAGAGGCATTCGATGGATTAAAGAACTATCTGGCAAGTCCTCCTATTTTGAGACCACCATCTCCAGGCAAAGCATTGATACTTTACATTTCAGTCCTGGATGATGCAGTGGGGGCTGTCCTAGCACAAGAAGATGAAGAAGGAAAAGAGAGGGCAGCCTATTATCTCTCTAAACTTCTCAACCCCGCTAAACAGAGATATACGGCGATGGAGAAAACATGTGCAGCATTGGTTTGGGTCGTGCAGAAACTAAAGCATTATTTTCTGGCCCATGAAGTCCATCTTATCGCTAGAATGAATCCGATCAAATTCCTTCTGGAGAAATCTATTCTTACCGATAGGTTAGCACGATGGCAAAGCTTTCTATCTCAATTCGACATCATTTATATTCAGTAGAAAGCGATCAAGGGCTATGCCATAGTAGAACATCTCGCTCATCATCCCCTTCCTCGATTTGATCCAGTGCAATCAGAGTTTCCGGATGAAGAACTGATGTCCGTAAATCAAATCAGAGATGATATGTGGACTCTGCATTTTGACGGGGCTCTGAATTCTCATGGAAAAGGGATCGGTATCGTTCTGTTATCACCTGAAGGAATCACCATTCCACAAGCCTTTCAGCTTGATTTTCCAGTCACTAACAATATAGCTGAATACGAGGCACTCCTTGCTGGTCTCGAGGCTGCTCATTTCCATGGTGCCACCAAACTCAGGATTGTGGGTGATAGCCAACTGATTCTTCGCCAAGTGCTGACCAAGTATCGAACTCTCGATCCCAAGCTCAAGCCTTATCAAGAGCTTACTTCTGCTTATTCAAAGCTTTTCACGAAATTGATCTTTGTCCATGTCCCTAGGAATCAGAACATCTTAGCTGACGCTCTAGCTTCACTTGCATCTTCTCTTGATTTTCCAATCAGCAAACAATCCGAATCAATCATAGTTCATAGGCGTCTTTCACCCGCCGTGAAAGATCCTTCATTCCTTAGAACTAAGGAGAAGTTGGTGAAGAAAGTCAGGGACGGAGATATTATTGAGAAAAGAGAAATCATGTTGATGGAGCTGTTAGAAGAGATGGATGATGAACAGAAGCCATGGTATTATGAAATTGCAAAATATTGTGAAGATCAATCGTATCCTGAGGAAGCTACAACTGAGGAGAAGAGAGCTATCAGGAGAATTGCTCAACGATACACCCTAGTTGGAGGAGTACTGTACAAGAGAGGTTTTGATGGAGTTCTTCTGAGATGTCTAGACGAAGATGAGCTTTGGAAGGTTATGGAAGGAGCTCATAGTGGGGTTTGTGGTGGCCATGTCAATGGACAGATGCTAGCAAAGAAGATCTTTAGACAAGGATTTTACTGGCCAACCATGGAAGAAGATTGTGTAGGATATGTCCGTAGGTGTGCTAAGTGTCAACTTCACGTCGACAAAATTCATTCTCCTGCATCTTCACTCCATCCTGTTTCTTCCCCATGGCCTTTCTCCATGTGGGCTTTCGACATCATTGGACCCCTTGGTAATCCAGATTCCGGCATTAAGCAAAAATCTTTCATTCTCACGGCAACGGAATACTTCACCAAATGGGCAGAAGCTGAAGCGTACGTGGAGATCAAAGCATCAACCGTCTGCAAGTTCATCATAAAGAACATCATCACCCGATTTGGAATTCCAAGCACCATCATCACCGACAACGGACCGCAGTTCGTGTCACAGGAATTGAAGGACCTCTGTAACAGGTACAAAATTGCATTGCATCATTCGTCTCCTTATTATCCGCAAGGCAATGGCCAAGCAGAGGCAACAAATAAGACTTTGATAAAAATCATCAAAAAGACGTGCAAATCTAATAAATTCGCAGATTGGCCAGAAAAATTGGTTGAGGCTCTATGGGCCTACCGAACTTCAATCCGCACACCTACTGGGCAAACTCCTTATTCCTTAACATTTGGAATGGAGGCGGTAGTTCCATATGAGATTCTCATACCGTCATTAAGAGTACAATTGAATAAGGAATTTTCTATTGATGAACATCGTTCAGCACTCCTTGCTCAATTGGAACTTTTAGACGAGAAAAGATGGTCAGCTGCTAATCATGCAAAAGTTTATCAAAATAGACTAGCACGTTTTTATCAAAAGAAAGTCATTGAACGTAAGTTCAAAGTCGGTGAAATCGTCGTCAAAAGGATTTTCGTAAAACCTGGTGGTCCGCGTTCTAAGCTCTACATATGTCAAAAATTCAAAAAAATACATATGTCAAAAAAAAAAAAAATACATATGTCAAAATTAAAAAAAAAGCATATATTTCAAAACCCCAAACAAAAATGAATATTTCAAAACAACAAAAATATTTCAATTAGCATCTGCTTGTTGCACTTAGTGTGTTTCATTCCTTTTATTTTTCAGTGAGCATCGGTTTGCTTGCATGTTGCATTTTGCTTAAGTTTGATTATTCTCATTACCTTTGTTAATAAAGGCTATGCCCCTTGACCCTTCAATCAAGGATAGGATCAAGTAGTCGGTTACTTAACCAGGCAAAGGGCTAAGCCTAAACAGATACTTAACCTGTTTATTCAAGTCATATACAGGACACAATGAAGAGTTGGAATCCGAATAGAGAACAGCCAGAAACCAGTTTCTGTGAGTGAAAGGCGTCGAGGAGCACTGACGTGTTTCAACGTTAAATGGCGTCTGCGCGACATGACGCGTTTTAGCTTTTCTGTGATTTATCCGAAATTCTGTGGTTTTTTATGGTTAAATTGAATGTTGGTTTGGAATTACTAACAATTTTGGTTGTAGGAAATTCAAAGAAAGCCTGAGTAAAGCTGGAAAATATCAAGAAGATCCCACTGTGGGAGTTTAAGAAGTCCCAACCGTGGCTAAAAAGACGGTTATTTCTACCCTTGTATTCTTTCATGTAGTTAATTTTGCATTCGCATTACTATATACTAAGTATTTATTAGAGTATATCAAGGACCTTGTGGTTTTGATAAAACTGGAATTTGAGTTCCCATACAACAAAAACAGTGATAATTCCAGAGGATTCTTAATCGCACGGATAGGCCGTTTGATTGTTAATTAGTGAGGACGATGGTTCCACTTTTGTAAAACGGTGCGTGGAAAAACGAGCTTCGGCTTAGCACTGAATTACAAGAATTGGTATCTTGACTCATTAATGACAATTTAACAATATTATCCTTGATTAATTTATATTTTATTTGACTTTATATTTTTCTTTTAGCCCAGCATGCATCATGTAGGACTTTGAAATAATTGTAATAAGAATTAATTATTGATTAAGTTTCAGACCATTAAATCAAATAACTCAAAACATGATATGAAATATTCCATTCTGAATTGAGTATCTTGATTATCTTTGAGGTTCGCTTGAAGATATCCTTGAAATTCTATCCTTGATTGGACTCTTTATCCAATATTTCTTATTTTCTTTTTAAGAACCATCATTGCTGCAGCACGTCCACATTGGCTGGCAAACGCTCCCCATGATGAAACCTACAGTGTCTACGACCTGGGGTACTTCCCACTCCGAGGAGGTTGATCAACCTTATTTTATTTCCTTGTCTACCTCATCCAGACATGATTGATTCCTTTGATCTCCTTGAACTATCTTCATTGATAATTTTGAGAAAAATTCCAATCATGTGATGTTAAGAGCGTGTCTCATCACACCTTGGCATCACCTTTTCAGTACATTCCATTCCATTTCACTCCCTTGCAAAGACGATGCCAAGGTGAGGCAGCTGTAGACACGCTAATTTTGACGTCATTTTGAGTAAATTTCATATCATATAATAATGCCTCAGAATGGTCTGATATTTAATTATTGATTAATTTTTATTGATCTTTTTGAGTGTCGGGTTTAACAGACATGTTTAAGTAAATCAATTAAATTGATTTTAGCTCAAATTTCAGTTAAAATATGCAAAATTCTAAAAGACGTCGACCTGTGTGGACGCCATTTAAAATTTATTCTTATTTTAACGTTTAAATTTGAATTTTAATCAATTGATTAATTAGCTAAAAGGCGTCTGTGAGTGCTGACGCGTTTTAGATTTCCTAAGCTATTTTTATTTCTCTTCCGGATGTTTATCCTTATCTTAATTAGTGTAAAAGACGTCTGCACATGTAGACGCGTTTTAGCTAATAAAGATAAAGATAAGTTTTCCCGGATATTTATTCTTATCTTAATTAATCTGAAAGGCGTCAGCCATGGTGGACGCGTTTTAGATAATTACAGATAAAGATGAATTAATCAGTATTTATCTGTCAGTTAAGGTAGATAAATCCTAGATTTTTCTATGTTAATCGCGAACGCAGAAAAAGCCTATAAATACCTTGCATCTTGAAGAGTAAAAAATATTGAGCCCTATTGAGAAAAGAGAGAGCATTATTATAGCGAGTTGAAGATCGAAGCAACAACGTCGGAACGCCGGAGCGCTGCCATTTCTAGAAGTCGGCGTCCTTTCAAGAATCTACATCCTTTCAAGGCTTCAATCCATTGGGCATAAGTGTTTCATTTCTGCATTTTTATTCTACATCTTCATTAATCTTTCATTTTCATAATCACTTCATGCAACACACACCACAACATCAATCTTTCAAAACCTATTTGATTTAAGGGGTTTCAAAAGCCACTTAACAAGTAAGTTTGCTGTTGAATCGCATGCTTAAAATCATGATTAGTTTAGATACTGCTTCTACTTAAGTTCTCATCATTGTTTCTTTATTCTTTTCTCTCTGTCTGTGCTGCACTCAACAACAACAAGAGAACAAAGGGGAAATCAAGCACAAAGTCAGAAGGATTTCTGGACGATCCTCAACCTCAAACTCAACAGCAAGAACAAAGAACGAGAAGGGCTCTCTTTCTTCAGCAGGCTGAAGGAGGGGAATCAAGGACTCAACATCTTCCGCGTTCAAACAGGTAGGCGATCAAAACTCTCTTTTGAAACTTTTAAGTCAAAAGTTTCTGGCGATCACTGCACTTAGTTGCTGTTTTTAATAGGTTTAGTTTGCACTAAACAACATAGATTTTTCATGTTAATCACACGAGCATTTTAAGCACCTACATCGGCGTCTCCCGTTCTATATAACTGGGGGTTATACAGTCCGTCGAAAATTAGTGGGAGTTGAACTTGAACAAAAGACCATGTCTTGTTTTAAATTTTAATAATTGAACATCTGCTAAGTATATTTTACTTATCTCCTGTAGGGAATTATGTCATCGAATAACTCACTCCGTGGCATACTTGATGCCGTTTTGACTTACCTGATCTACTCAGATTGGTTCAGAAGCCTGAAGAATGTCTTCAGATCTGAACGCAATAACTTTGTCCCTAGACTTGATCCTCTTGCTGAATCGGCATTAGATGCCCCTGAAGCAGAGATGACAGCTAACGATAAAGGATCGAAGGACAAAGGTAAAAGAGTAGTGAAGGGTGACTGCTTCTACTATAAGCAGTATGGTCACTGGAAAAGGAACTGCAAGGAGTTCCTTTATGATAAAGCTCTTGGAAGAGTGAAGCTGTCTAAAGCTTCTGATATCTATATGATAGATATCAACTTATCAGTTAGAGATTCCACATCATGGGTATTAGATACCGGATGTGCTTCTCATATCTGCCATGATGTGCAGATGCTGACAAGTAAGCGCAAGCTGAGACAAGGTGAGGTGGAATTGAGGCTAGGAAACGGCGCAAAAGTTGCGGCGATTGCTGTTGGGACAGCAAACCTCAGGCTTCCATCGGGATACACCTTACTATTGGAAGATTGTTATTATGTTCCTAGCATAATAAAGAACATCATATCAATATCTTGTTTGGACAAGATAGGATATAGGTTGACTATTGAGAATAGAAGTTGTTCGATTTATTATGGTAATAAATCAATAGCTTCAGCATCTTTAGTCAACGGTCTTATTACAATCTTCAGATTGATAATGCTCTTAAGAAGAGCAAGAATTGTGTGAACCAGGCCTACATGTGGCATTGTAGACTTGGGCACATTGGCGAAAGCAGGTTGCAAAAGTTGCACAAGCATGGTTACTTAACAGCATTCGATTATGAATCGTTTGCAACATGCGAATCCTGCCTTATGGGAAATATGGCAAAATCTCCATTTAGTGGACATGGAGAACGTGCCAAGGACATTTTGGAACTAATACATTCGGATGTATGTGGTCCCATGTCCACTCAAGCCAAAGGTGGCTTTTCTTACTTCATCACGTTCACCGATGACTTCTCAAGATTCGGCTATGTGTACTTAATGAAGTACAAGTCGGAAGCATTTGAGAAGTTCAAAGAGTTCAAGAATGAGGAAGAGAAGCAGATAGGAAAGAGTATTAAAGCTCTTCGATCAAATCGAGGAGGAGAATACTTGAGTACTAACTTCACACAATTCTTAAAGGATAATGGTATCCTTTCTCAGCTGACCCCTCCTTATACACCACAGATGAATGGTGTATCAGAAAGGAGGAATCGCACATTGTTGGACATGGTACGATCCATGATGAGCTTTTCGGGATTACCAGTGTCCCTCTGGGGGTATGCTCTAGAGTCAACAACATACCTACTGAACAGAGTATCCAACAAGTCTGTGGCCTCTACTCCATATGAGATATGGAAATGCAGGAAACCAGAATTTAAACATGTTAAAGTCTGAGGTTGTCCTGCTCATGTAAAGAGGCATGATCCAGACAAGCTGGAATCACGAACTGATAAATGTAGGTTTGTGGGATATCCAAAGGAAACCTTTGGATACTATTTTTACCATTCTGGTGAACAAAAGGTGTTTGTCACCAGGAAAGCTGTCTTCCTGGAAGAGGAATACCTTCTCCAGGAAGACAGTGGGAGTAAAATAGTACTGGAAGAGGTTCCAGATCCCCAAACAACTACATTATCATCAGATGAGATATCAGTTCCTGAATCTGTTCAGGTACACACAGTTGAGCCTCGTAGATCTGGTAGAGTACCTAGACTACCTGAACGACATGTGGGACATATTGCTGAAGGTGAGTCTAAGGTAGCATATAATGAGGATGATGATCCTAAAACCTACCAGGAGGCCATAGAAGGCCCAGAAGCCGGGAAATGGCGAGAAGTCATGAACTCAGAAATCCAGTCCATGTACACCAACCAAGTTTGGAACTTGGAGGACTTACCCGAGGGTATTGTATCCATCGGTTGCAAGTGGATCTTTAAGAGAAAAATCGGTGCTGATGGACGGATCGACACTTATAAGGCGAGGTTGGTGGCAAAGGGATATCGTCAAAGGCAAGGAATTGACTATGACGAGACTTTCTCACCAGTTGCCATGATAAAGTCGATCAGAGTTCTGCTCGCCATTGCTGCACATTTTGATTATGAAATCTGGCAGATGGATGTGAAGACTGCCTTCCTCAATGATAATCTTGAGGAAGAGGTGTATATGATACAACCGGAAGGTTTCACATCCAAAGAATCTCCAGATAAAGTGTGCAAGCTTCAGAGATCCATTTATGGACTGAAGCAAGCTTCCCGGAGCTGGAACATAAGATTTGACGAGGCTGTCAAGTCTTATGACTTCATTAAGAATGAAGATGAGCCTTGTGTGTACAAGAAGACTAGTGGGAGTGCAGTCACTTTTCTAGTTCTTTACGTAGATGACATACTACTCATTGGGAATGATGTAGCTATGATGTCATCAGTAAAGGTCTGGCTGTCGAAAAACTTCTCCATGAAGGATTTGGGAGAAGCATCCTACGTATTGGGAATACGGATCTATAGAGATAGATCAAAGAGGATGCTTGGAATGACCCAATCCTTGTATATAGATACCATAGTCAAAAGGTTTGGTATAGAAAATTCTAAGAGAGGTCTCATACCGATGAGACATGGAATTAATCTCTCAAAGGAGCAGTCTCCTAAGACTCTTAATGAGAGGGCATTCATGGATAGAATACCCTATGCCTCTGCCATAGGATCTATCATGTATGCCATGCTATGTACACGGCCTGATGTAGCATTTGCTCTAAGTGTTACGAGCAGATTTCAGGCTGATCCAGGCGAATAGCACTGGAAGGCAGTGAAATGTATCCTTAAGTACGTGAGAAGAACTAAGGATATGTTCCTTGTCAATGGAGGAGGTGACTTGAAACTGCGAGGCTTTACTGACTCGAGTTTCCAGTCGGATCCAGATGATAGCAAGTCTACATCTAGATTCGTGTTTACTTTGAACGGAGGTGCAGTGTACTGGAAGAGTTCCAAGCAAGTATCCACTGCAGATTCGACGACTGAAGCTGAGCACATCGCTGTAGCTGAAGCTTTCAAGGAAATAGTGTGGTTGAAGATGTTCATCACCGACCTTGACATAGTTCCCGATATCCTTGATCATGTTCCGCTGTTGTGCGACAACAATGGGACTTTTACACAAGTGAAAGAGCCGTGGTCTCATCAGAAATCGAAAGATGTTCTGAGGCGCTTTCATATTATCTAGAGGAGATTTAGTAGTGCAAAGAGTTCCACCCGTCGTCCATGTAGCAGATCCACTGACAAAGCCGTTGGCTCAAATTGTGTTTGAGCGTCACCTAGAGTCTATGGGCTTATTGTATAAAGGTGATTGGCTTTAGTCCAAGTGGGAGATTGTTAGTTTAGGTGGCCTACAAGCCAATCTAACAATGTAAATCTCGTTCATTTATTATCTTAATCGCATAATATTCATTATGTGTAGATCGTATTAATTATCGTTTCATAATGAAGTCCGTGAATATGTGCTATAGTGATCAGATTATGATGAGATCATACTAATGAGGCTGATCACTTAAACACACATATTCTTAATTGTTCCTAGTTGGAGGATATCCGAGAAGGACATCGGATATCCGGTTAGACTAGTACAGATTACTCTTGCTCATATGATGAGGGTGACTAATCTCATAAGTCACTTGTGTGGAGACACTAAGGCGAATCTGTAGGTGCTCATTGGAGAATGAGTTCACTGAACTGATCCGATTGAATCGCTGGATGGTATTGTACCTCACTGTCAACCAGCTTGATTCTATTGTCGCAATTGCGTGGATGGTCTTCGGACCTGAGACACCAAGGACACCTTGGCGGTGGACTTCTGTGCTTTGACCTTGGTTTACGAATCTCTAGCCACGGGATTCTAATACGCCAAGGATCGGGTACATCGGAATACCGTCGAAGGGAATTGTGTGTCAATAAGGAATCATTCGCTCTCGGTACTTAGAGAGAGAATGCTCTAGGAAGGATGCGCGAAAGTCCCTGGCCAGGGCAGACGATAATATAAGGAAAGGAGTTTTCCGATATTCATCAGCGGCATCCAATCCAAGTGAGTCGACCGGTTAGGGTTTGACAGCTCGCCATACCCTGAGTTGACTCGAGAGCATTGTACGAATGAAGGATTATATCCACGCGGTAACTGTCGACGGAAAGGTTCACTTAACCCCAAATACCTTCCGGGTTCACGCGGTGTTGCTTGGCACCCAACGTGATCGGAGGCCCGGTTGAATTCGATGTGCGACATCAATTCGATTGATTAATTGATATATAAAGGGTTATTAATTAATTAATAAAGCCAGTGAGGAGTCACTGGGCTTGTTGGGCCATTAACTGGACTGGTACTTGGGCTTAGAGGGTCACACGCACATGATTCTCAAGGCGATGGATAAATAAGTGGGTTTTATATAAATCGGGGGTTTTTATGAAAAACCGCGCGGTTAGTATAAAACATAGCGAACGGGCTGAGCAGGCAAAGCTGCTGCTAACCCTAGCCGCCCCTCCTCAGTTTCTGTCTTCCTCTGGCGTCCAGGCAGATCCAGATCTGCTCCGCCGCTTCTCCGAATCCCGTTCGACGGAAAATCGTCCGCGCACTGCGGCGATTATTACGGCGACCGGCGGAGGCTTCGTGGGCTGCGAAGAATGAGGAACTCGAGGATATCCGTCGCAGGGAGGATCGCGTGGACTTCGCTAGAGGCCGGGTGCTTGCGCGGCTTGCGGTGTCGCACCGACGGAACCAAATGGATGTGGATTCGAATCCGCACACGGTGAGAACAGATAATCCGATTATCTTGAATTTTAGATTTTGAAATGGGAACGGATCGCTGTAAATATTTTTTTTTTCCGCTGCGTCAGCGATCCGGAGAAACCGAGAAAAGCCAACAGAGGAGAATCCAAATAACCGTTTAAAACACACCGTACCCCCATTTTATAAAACAAGCATTTTCACCCAAAAACTCCCTTAAACATGCACCAAAGTGGGAAAAACATGGTTTTTTAAGGAAAACACTGCGAGGATCATCACCCTATCGGTTATTTGAACTCCTCCTGCTCCTAGCCATCGAACCGCCACGCCACGAGCCGCCGCCGGTACCGCTGTGGACGCCGTCACTCCACCAGGACGTTGGCTGCCGTCTGGAGAGCAAAGTGCAGCGGAGGAGATAGTAGTGGTAGTGGTGGGAATTAGGAGGTTGATGAAGTGGAGGAATAGGGAGAGGAAGGGAAGGCGGAGGAGAAGGGGGCACTGGAGGAGTTGGGAGGGGAAGGGGAGGAGAGAGAGAGGAGAGGAGATAATGACAGAAGGAAAGGAGAACTTCGGAGCATCAACCGAAACTGGTTAAAACGCCTCGTTCTAGAACGACGCCAATCGGACGACAGGACGGAGTCGTACATTGGCAGATGTCTGAATCGCGTCGTCCATGCAAGACGCCATTCAGACGACACGACCGCGCCCCCACGCCCGCCCACGTGGCACCCCTGCAAAGCTTATAAATGGCATCCCCTAAGGCCGACGCCTGTAGACACGCTAATTTTGACATCATTTTTAGTAAATTTCATATCATATAATAATGCCTCAGAGTGGTCTGATATTTAATCATTAGTTAATTTTTATTGATCTTTTTGAGTTAATTATCTAAATAGTATCGGGTCAGACAGACATAATTTAAGTTAATTAATTAAATTGATTTTAACGCAAATTTTAATCAAAAATGAAAAAGTCTAAAAGACGTCGACCTGTGTAGACGCCATTTAGAGTTTATTCATATTTTGATATTTAAATTTGAAATTTAATTAATTGATTAATTAGTTAAAAGACGTCTGCCTAGCACGACGCCATTTAGGTTTCCTAAGACGTTTCTATCTCTTTTTCCAGGTGTTTATCCTTATCTTAATTAGTCTAAAAGGCGTCTCCCAGGGGCGACGCATTTTAGATAATTACAGATAAAGATGAATTAATATGTGTTTATCTGTTTGTTAGCTGGATAAACTTCAAATTCTTCCATGTTAATCCATTAATAACTGCGGATGTAAAGCTTATAAATATCCAACCCCTTGGTCAGTGATTATTAGTGATTATTAGTGATTAGTGGTGATAATTATTGAGAGCGATAATTCGAGCAAAGAATCTCGGCGACGATGTCCAAACTTTGAATGATCGAAGTGCTGTTGGTTCTAGGAGTTCTTCATCCATTTTTCATCCTTTCGAGATCCATTCAAGACCAAGGCTTTCCAGGGGCCATTCAACTTAGTTCTCCTATTTTCATCATATTGATTTCATCATCATATTAAGTTCAAATTTCATTCATCACATCACTCCACGCAACACACACACTCACTGGCATTATTTTCCAATCCATATCTTAAGGGGGTTTAAAAGACCATCATACAAGTGAGTTCAATCGTTCAAGTTGCATGCTCAGAATTTCTATTAGAATAGATACTACATCTATTTGAGTTCTCATTATTCCCTCTTTCTTTCCTTCCATTTTCTTGCAAGGTACGAAAGGAGATCAAGGGGAAAGAATCAATAGCGAACAAAAAGAAATTTGGATGATCCTCAAAGTCTAATAAGCAGCCAAAGCAAGAACAAAGATAGAAATGGCTCTCTTTCTTCAGCCGGCTGAAGGAGGGGAATTGATAAAGTGTTAAATTGATCATTTAAAGGCAATCATACGCATCATACTCACATTTTTATCTGTAAAATAGCATGAAATGATAGATAATTGCGTACCAAGTCCAACTGTACTAATTTCGTCAAATTCTGACTTAAAAACATCGTCATTTCATGTGATTAATGGAGTATAGCGCATTTGCGGTTTTTCGACAAAACCGAGATGAAATAAATAAATATAATGATTTTTTAATAATAATATGCTAATTTATGTTTATTCTATGTGAACAGGACATGCCGATGATGCAGTGCAGTTGGTGGAGTTTCCGAAAATTTGGGGGAGGTCTAGTGTTCAAATTTCGATAAATTCGACTTCATTGTGTCCAAAAGATTAAAGCAGGGGTAAAAACGTCATTTGAAGCCCTAGTGTTGCTCTAATTCCATGGCGAAAAAGAATCCAAGAAGGGCCAGCCGCCTTCCTAAAGCCCACTTTCTTTTTTTTTTTTTAAAAAAAATCTTCCTTCCCGAACTCAATTCTCTCTGTTTCCTTCTCTCCTCTCTGTTTCCTTTTCTCTGTCTCTCCCTCTTTCCCTCCGCACACCTTCCTCCCTCTTTCCCACGTCTCTCTTCCTCTCTATATATTTCCTCCTCCTCTCTCTCGGTTTCCAACCCCGGCAGCCGGCTCCTGCTCCTTTTCCAACCTCTCCCACGCACTCTCCTTCTCTCTCTCAGTTTTCTATTCCTTCTTCCTCTCCGTTTTCTCCTCCTCTCCGCAGCCTCTCTTTCTCGACAGCTCCCTCTCTCTTATCTTCCTCCCTCCACAACTCCCTCTCTCTTTCTCCCACGCACAACTCCTTCTCCCTCTCTCTTTCTCCCACGTACAGCCCCTTCTCCCTCTCTCTTTCTCCCACGTACAGCTCCTTCTCCCTCTCTCGGTCTCTCTTTCTCCCTCTCTGTTCTCCCCTCTTCTGGTTCTTTCCCTCGCCATCTCTTTCTCTCCTCCGCTGCACCTGAAGCCAACGACTGCACCCGTCCAAGCACGCCAGCACTGCCGGCCTCTAGCGCGGCTCCATCACCCGGCGTTCGCAGCCTCCAGCACCCGGCGTTCACAACGCTCCAGCATCTGCTCCACGTGCATGCGAGTACCCACGGGCCTGCACACGCCGCCCACACATGCTCGAACGTCCCCCACGCGGCAACGCTCCAGTGCACCTTCACCAGCACGACCTGCAAGCTCCCACGCCGCACTGGCCCGAGCTCCAAGCTGCTCCAGCACGTCTCCAACGCCCTCCACGTGCATGCATGCACGCTCGGTGAAGCTCCAGCGCACCTCCACCAAGCCAGCAGCTGCACCTCCACCAACCAGCAGCTCCACGCGCTCCACCACGCGCTGCACCTCTACGTCTCAGCTGCTGCCCCTACGCACCCAGCGCATGCATGCATGCCGCCCCACATCCACAGAAGTCTCCCCGAGCCATTGCTTGCTGAAGTGTTCTTTATTTCATTTATTCTTGTTATTAGATAGTTACTAGCTTAGGTTTAGTGATTATTTAGGATATTAAATTAGAAAATTCTTTAACTTTATTTTTTTCTTTTTGCTTATTGATGGAATGTGGTTAAATATTGATTTATTCTCTATTTAGATGTTTTCCCTTTTAGATTCTACCAAGGATTTGTTCGTCTTTTCCAAAGTTGTTTAATTAGTTAGATTTCAATTTTAGTAAATTTGAATAATAGATTTGTTGGGTAGATAGACGATTAATTAGTTAGTTCAAACAATCAATCATCTTTTAAATAGCTAAAAATCCAAAGTTTTCAAAATTAAAAATTTAACTCTCTGTGGATCGACTCGGACTCACCATTGATATTGCTAAAACTAGGTCACGTGAGCCGATTAAAATATGATTGTTAGCTTGGGTTTTTAACGACATAATCATTGGCTATCAATTTTTGGCGCCGTTGCCAGGGAATTAGATTTTTAATTTTGAATATCTTGGATTTAGTGTAATTAATCTTTAGCTAACCTTATTTTTCTTATTTTTACAGGTATATTAAAAAAAAAAAAAAGGAAAGCGAAATCATGGTAAGTGTGTTCCAACTTTCTATGTTTCAATTTCCTTACTTTAGTTAGTTTCCATTTTTGTAGTTTCTAGTTTAGATAGGTTTCCATTAACTAAAAAAAAAAGAAACAAAAGAAGAATATCCAAATTTAAAAACCTTCATTTCTAACATTAGAAACCTTCCATGCTAGGCATTCATCATTTTAGGAAAGCATGAGGTAGTTTCCTTGCACAGTTATTTCCATAAATTGTTGAAGATTGCGAGGGAAAGGTACGTGTTTCAATTTTAGCAAGTCATTCATGATTGCATCAACACACCCTACATTGATTTGCTTATTGCCTTGTATTGCATTCAAAAAGACTTTAAGGGCAACAACTTTAACCACATAAGGTAGGGATTTGATCACCCTTCCTTAGCCCACAAAGCACCTTCCTTACATTGGCATTTCCTAATCCAATTAAAAGCAAGTCGAAAAAGAATCTAGGGTTTACACTGTGAGTGGTTTAAATTTCGGGTTGCCTCCATTTTTGGTAACGGTGTCTAGACTATAGGTTAAAAAGGCAAACGCCTAAGCGGGAAAGTGGTTCTCTAATTAGGTCCCTACGAAAGTAAGGGGAGCCTCCCACTACCCCACTTCTTACCTAGCCGTTGATTGATTATGGTTGTGACTTGAGGTGGACTCCATTCACCTTGTAAGAAAATTCACATAGAGAGTCTAGGTTAACATTAGATCATTAGGGTAATTTGTTTGCCAAAATTGTTTGCATTTAAAAAAAAAAAAAAAAAGGAAATAGAAAACAAAATTCAAATCCATCCTCTCTCCATCAGTCCTAGTGTATGCAAGGTAGGAGATCTCAAAACCCTAACCTTCTAGGACCATTTGCTGAAATAGAAAGAATCCTACATCAAAGAAATCCACCACAAGATCAAATGGCTGATAATCAGGACCCACCAAAGCAAATGAAGGACTATTTCATTCCAAATCGATATCAACCTTCATCATGTATTCATCTTCCTCAGAATCCAACCAATCAATATGAAATTAAATCTAGCACCATTTAAATGCTCCCATCCTTTTATGGGAATACTAATGAAGATCCTTATAAGTATCTGGATGAATTTCTAGAAATCTGTTCCACGTTGAAGATCCAGAATTTCACCGATGATGACCTTAAGTTGACCTTATTTCCCTTTTCATTAAAGGATAAGGCTAAATATTGGTTGGGGACTATAGGAAGGCCCATTAGGACATGGGAAGAAATGCAGAAAGAATTTCTCAAGAAGTTCTATCCCATAGGACGGACCAATACCATGAGAAGGGCCATCACGAGTTTTACCCAAACTCTGGGGGAATTGATCCATGAATCTTGGGAAAGATTGAAAGAATTGCTTAGAAAATGCCCTCATCATGGGCTTTCAAAATGGCAAATTGTCCAAGCATTCTATGAAGGATTGTTTGAACAGTTCAGACAGATGGAGGATGTTAGAATTGGGTGGCCTCAAAGCCAATCATTGTACATTCTAGTTCAAATAATTAATAAAGGCAATTATTTCTTCATTTATAGTTCTCGCAAAGTAACTATCGTAATGAAGGTCCATAGACAAATGTATGGGATATTGAATCATGATGAGATCATGATAGTGAGATCAATATCCTCAGTCAATTGTCTTAAACAGTTCTCGATCATAGGATATTTGAGTTGGACATTAAATATCCGATAAGATCGACACAAGTTATGTCTGCTCATGTGATGAGGGTGAATGATCTCACATTCACTCGTGTGGTGACACTAAGACAAACAAGTGGGTGCTCATTAGAGAATGAGTTCACTGAACAGACCCAAATAAAAATTCCTGGATGGTAATTATACCTATTAGTCAACCAGGGAATTCAATCGTTGCAGTAGCACAGTTGGTCCTTTGACCTGAGTCACCAATGATACCTTGTTTGTGGACCATTGTATCTTGATTCTCTGACTCGTGGACTTTAACCATTAAGTCCACCATAATCGGTCTTTCAGATACAGTGGAAAGCTTGCGAAGGTAATTGAGTGAACAACAAGGGATCACTCACTCTTGGTATAAGACTGGAGAGAGAATGTCCTATGGATGTGTACACAGAAATCCCTGGCCAGGGTCAAATGAAAGAGATGTCTTTCTAGATATTAACTGTGTACTAGAATCCATCTAGATAATGCGATAGAGGGTTTGACTATAAAACCATACCCTTGCGTTATTGGGACATTGCATGAGTGAAGGATTATATCTGTACGGTATCTGCAGACGGAAATGTTCAATTGAAGGGAACAGTATCCCTTATATCTTCTGGGATCATAAGGTAGTGTTTGGTGCTGTTTATGATCAAAAGGCCAAGTGATTTGATCATCAGATGATAATTCACTTGTTTATTAAATTAATCATTTAACATATGATGTTTAAATGTTAATTAATAAATATTAAACTCAAGAAACAGTTCTAAGTTTAATGGGCCTGCAACCGGACTGATATATGGGCCTAGAGGGTCACACACATAAGAGTTCTCGTCAGACGGTGAGAGATGTTAAATTTCATGCTTATCTGGGTTTTTGTGAAAAAGCTGCAGGATAAACATGAAGATTTAATGGAGAATTATCCAACGCCAAACTCTTGGATAATCATGAGGATTAACTCTTGTACTTATCCTTATTTCTATATAAGGAGGGCCAAGGGGGAGGGGTAAAAAGTTAGTTGGACGAATTTTACTCCCCATATTCTCTCTCTCCTCTCTCTCTCTCCTTCTCTCTCTCTTGGAGTGGATCTGTCTCTCTCCGCGCATGGTGTATTTGAGATCTGGTCGGAGCACTCAAGTCGAGGAGGAAATCGCGTCTGCTGCGGGAACTCGTGTGGATACCTCTAGAGATCGTGCGCATGCGCGATTACCGAGTCAGCATCATCTACGGGAGATTCGAAACCCCGCAAAGGTGAAGAACTGTTCTTCCCGCTTAGATTTTAATGTCCGTTTTACGACCCCAGCAACCGATACAATGGAATCATTTTTATTTCCGCTGCGTTCATGGCGATTCCAAACAGTGGATGCCTCATGTGGAGGGACATTTATGATGAAAAATGAAGATGAGGCCTATGATCTCTTTGAAATGTTAAGTGAAAATTCCATCAATCATGCCTCATTATCATCTTATGAGAGATCTGTTGGGCCATCTAAACGAACTGGAATGTATGAACTTAAGGCCCGTAGAGAGCCCGAATCCAGAATGGACATAAATCTGATTAATCAGAAATTGGATAAGGTAGACATCTTGGCCCAGAAACTAGACCAACTCTTGGCCTTAAACAAGCAAGAGCCTACTTACCCAACACAATCTAGTCCATATGAAGGCCCATCTTCTGCCAATCATGATATTTGTGCCATATGCGCAAGTCCAACCCATCAAGTGAATGAATGCCCAACCGTAGCCCAACTTCCACCATTCATTCAAGAACAAGTTCAGGCTGCCCAGGGATTCTCCAGGCCCAATAATGATCCATTCTCAAATACTTACAATCTTGGCTGGAGAAACCACCCTAATTTCTCTTGGAAGAATCAGCAGGCCCCATTACCAATGACCAATCCTCCCATGCATCAAGCCCAAAAGCCATAGAATTCATTTCAACAACAATCTAATTTCTATGGAAATGTTCAGGCTAGGGGATCTCAAGCCCAGTTTTCTCAACTAGCCCAGTATCAATCAGGTCAACCGGCCCATTACCATTCATTCCAATCTGGACAACCAACCCAATCATTCCAATCAGGACAGCCAACCCAATACCATCCTCCACCCACTTACCAACAACCTCCTCAGCCCAACTTTGATGACAAATTCACTCAACTCCAGCAACTGATTTTGACCCAGCAACAATCCATTGCTAAGTTGGAAAGTCAAATAGGCCAACTAGCTGAGGCTACGATGAGAAGAGAAGTGGGTCAACTTCCTAGTCAACCCATTGCCAATCCAAAGAATCAACCTCCGGGTTTTCCACAGCAATCGGGCCTTTTACCTCAGCCCGGCCCATTACCACAACTTAAAGGGACGCAATTTGAGAATGCTAAAGCCATTTCAGCCCTTAGGAGTGGGAAAAGTCTAGAAAACCCACATACAAATCGAGAGTTAGCCAAAGGTTCCACAGATGGGACTCATGAAATTGAAAGTGAGAGTGATGCTGAACCCAACATGGAAAAGTTGGAGGAGGACCCGAAAGGAAAAGGGAAGATAGATGAAGGCCCAAGTTCTTATCAACCTAAGGTGCCATTTCCAAACGCCTTGTTAGCTAAGCCCAATGCCAGGAAGAAATTGGCCCAGAATGAGGAGTTGTTGGATTTATTAAAACAAGTCCAGATTAATATTCCACTCCTCGATGCCATCAAGTATGTGCCAACTTATGCTAAGTTTCTCAAGGAATTATGTACTCCACGAAGAGAATCTAGAATGACACCCGAAAAGATTCGGCTTTCAGAAGATGTTAGTGCGATTGTGATGAATCATTTACCCAAGAAGTTAAAGGATCCTAGAGCACCTCTAATCTCATGTGACTTAGCTGGAGTTACATTTGATAGAGCTTTATTGGATTTAGGTGTTAGTGTGAATCTCTTGCCAACAACCATTTATGAGAAATTTGATATTGGGGAATTAAAGCCCACACCCATCATCTTGCAGTTGGCTGATAGGTCTGTGAAAACTCCACGGGGATTAATTGAGGATGTTATTGTGAAGGTTCATGATTGCTATTTTCTCGTGGATTTTCTTATTCTGGATATGGCATTACCTGAGGAACTCATTCACACCCCGATCATCTTAGGTCGTCCATTCTTAGCCACTGCCAAAGCTAATATAAATTGTGAAACTGGCATAATGGACATTTCATTTGGGGGTCAAAAGGTCAAGATTAATGTCTTCAGAGCTTCTCAATACCCAGATCATGAATAAGAATGCCATACTATTGATATCTTGGATAATCTGGTTGAAGAAAATGAGATGTTCACATATGACCTTTTGGAGGAAGCCAACACTTTAAAGGACTCTCCTGGCCCATTAACATCTTGGCCCAAAGTTGAACCTTTACCAGCCTTACAATCTGAGCCCGCTTTGCCATCCTTAGAGGACCCTCCTGAGCTTGAACTCAAACCATTACCTGAGTCTCTCAAGTATATCTTTTTGGGCCCGGACCAAACTCTCCCGGTCATCATTGCGGCAAATCTCACATCGCCACAGGAGGCCCAATTAACCGAGGTCCTCAAAGACCACAAGGGTGCCATTGGATGGTCAGTAGCAGATTTGAAAGGAATAAGTCCGTCCATTTGCATGCATCATATCTATATGGAAGAGAATTCTAAGCCCAGTCGGGAGATGTAAAGGTGGCTTAATCCCAATATGAAAGAAGTGGTGAAGAAGGAAGTTGTGAAATGGCTGGATGCGGGTGTCATTTACCCCATATCAGACAGTAAATGGGTCAGCCCAACTCAAGTGGTACCCAAGAAATTTGGATTAACGGTTATCAAGAATGATCATGGAGAAGAGGTACCCACTAGGCTCACCACGGGATGGAGAGTGTGCATTGATTACCGAAAGCTGAATCTCATGACTAAAAATGATCACTTTCCACTCCCATTCATGGATCAGATTCTATAAAAGTTATCGGGTCAGAAGTACTTTTGCTTCTTAGATGGGTACTTCGGGTACAATCAAGTGGCTATTTACCCAGAAGATCAAGAAAAGACCACATTTACGTGCCCTTATGGCACGTTTGCTTTTAGGAGGATGCCATTTGGATTATGCAATGCACCAACCACATTTCAACAGTGCATGATGGCTATATTCTCCGATATGGTGGGAGAATTCCTCGAAGTTTTCATGGATGATTTCTCAATCTTCGGGGATTCTTTTGAAAATTGCTTGAAAAATCTTAAACATGTGCTAGCAAGATGCATTGACACCAATCTGATACTTAGCTGGGAAAATAGCCATTTTATGGTTCGAGAGGGCATTGTTCTAGGCCACATTGTGTCTGAAAGGGGGATAGAGGTAGATAAAGCTAAGATCGATCTCATATCCAATCTTCCTCCTCCTACCTCGGTCAGACAGATCCGTTCATTCCTTGGCCATGCCGGTTTCTATCGCCGGTTTATCCACAATTTCTCTCAAATTGCTCGGCCTCTAACTCTTCTCCTAGCTAAGGATGTCCCTTTCCAAATGGATGAATCTTGCATCAAGGCATTCAATTCTCTGAAGGAATCTTTGACCAAAGCTCCGATTCTTCAATCTCCAGATTGGTCTTTGCCCTTCGAAATCATGTGCGATGCCTCTGATTATGCTATCGGTGCGGTTTTGGGACAAAGAATCAACAAGTGTCCCGTGGTGATATATTATGCAAGTCGCACCCTTGCAGATACTCAAATGAATTATACCACCACAGAAAAGGAATTGTTAGTCGTGGTTTTTGCCCTAGAAAAATTCAAATCTTATCTTTTAGGGGCAAAAGTCATAATCTATTCTGATCACTCAGCTCTGAAATACCTGTTGACCAAGAAGGATGCAAAGCCTAGACTTATTAGATGGATCTTACTCCTTCAGGAATTTGATTTAGAAATTCGAGATAAGAAGGGTTCTGAGAATGTGGTAGGTGACCACCTATCCCGAATTCTGATCTCCGAAAGTGCACCCATAACTGATTCATTTCCTGATGAGCATCTACTGGCCATTTCTCACACTGTTGCACCTTGGTATGCTCATATTGTCAATTACAAGGTGACTAATCAGCTTCCGGAAGGATGGACTAAAAGTGAGAAGGATAAATTCTTTTCCCAGGAAAAGTATTATTTCTGAGAGGATCCTGAATTATTCAAATTCTGTCATGATCAAATCATTAGGCGATGCGTTCCTGAAGAAGAACAACAGAGTGTTCTCAACTTCTGCCATAATCTGGCTTGTGGGGGCCATTTCTCGGGAAAGAAAACTGCAGCCAAGGTCCTGCAAAGTGGTTTTTACTGGCCCACACTTTTCATAGATGCCCATGAATTTAGCAAAACTTGCCTCCGATGTCAGGCTGTAGGAAATATGACGAAAAGGGACATGATGCCACTCAACCCAATCTTGATGGTTGAAGTTTTTGATGTTTGGGGAATTAACTTTATGGGACCTTTTCCACCCTCTTTTGGACATACATATATTCTGGTAGCGGTGGATTATGTCTCTAAGTGGATTGAAGTAGTAGCCAGCCGAACCAATGATCATAAAGTGGTCATTAAATTCGTTCAGAAGAATATTTTTTCTCAGTTTGGGTGGCCTAAAGCTATCATAAGTGATGGGGGAACGCATTTCACGAATTACCAGTTTCGAGCTTTGCTTAAGAAATATAGGATTAATCACAAAGTAGCTACCCCTTATCATCCCCAAACCAGTGGCCAAGTGGAAGTTTCCAATAGAGAGATTAAGAATATTCAGCAAAGTCCGTTAGGCCCGATAGAAAAGACTGGTCTGAAAGATTGGATGATGCCTTATGGGCCTATCGGACCGCTTACAAAACTCCTATTGGCATGTCTCCTTATCGCCTGGTTTTTGGAAAAACGTGCCACCTTCCAGTGGAATTGGAACATAGGGCTTATTGGGGCATCAAACAAGTCAATCTAGACCTAGCCCAAGTTGGTTCCCACCGAACCTTACAACTGAGTGAGCTAGAGGAGTTGCGCAACGAGGCTTATGAAAATTCTAAGATTTATAAAGCCAAAACTAAAGCTTTTCATGATAAACATATTGTGAGAAAATCCTTTCTTCTAAATCAGAAAGTTTGGCTATTTAACTCTAGGCTTCGCCTATTTCCTGGAAAACTGAAATCTAGATGGGATGGACCATTCGTAGTCGTTAAAGCCTTCGATCATGGAGCTGTTAAAATTCTGAATCCCAAGAGTGGGAACACTTTTACGTTAATGGTCAACGGTTGAAACCATTCATTGAAAATCTTCAAAATGCACCACCTGAATCCATAGAACTGAGTGATCCACAATAACTGAACTTCCGTCTGGTTGAAGACGATAAACGTAGCGCTTGTTGGGAGGCAACCCAATATTTTACTTCAGTTTTTGTATTTCTTTTCCTTTTAGGTCCCTGAGCAGTAGTCGCCCTGGGTATGTCGCATCCTCTTCATCACATGTTTTTTCTCTCCTTCACAATTCTCTTCTGGCTGACATGTTTTTCATATCTTTTATGCCATTGAGGACAATGTCAATCAAGTTGGGGGGTGGGACAATCAATTTGATATGCATTTATTGAAGATCTTTTGAAGAAAACTGATATCTTTCACTGCAAAATGGTCAAAATTTTAAAACTTCTTTCAAAAAACTTCTTTTCACATCCTATGAAAATTGCAGAAAATCATGTTTCATTAAGTAAATCTTAAACAAATTAGTTTTCTGTTAGTCACATTGGTTAAAGAATTTTCAAAGTTTAAGTATCCCACTTCACACACATCCACGGCAGGATAATTTTCACACACACACGACAATTTAGAATAAATGAAAGATCTTAAAAGTATAGAATTGCTGGAATTAACCTTAAGGATAAGACTACTTATTCTAATTTTTCTTTTTAGGTTGAACGAAAAGAATGTGTAGGATTCGTAATAGGGGACTGTCCCACTCAGCACTCTAAAAGAGGCGGTCATTTAAAATGGACAGCTGTAAACACTAAAGGCAATAGAAGGCATTAAAAGAGCTAAAGGAAGGTAGGTGGCAAAAAGTACGCACCTCCCCTCAGGCAATTCAACGAGAGTGGCAAAAAGTACGCACTCTCAAAAGCAAAAGTACAATGAAATGAAAAAAAAAAGTCATGCTAAAAAGTCCATCGTACCAGAAATATGACCAAGTCATGAAAAGTGCTGAGTTGGGACGGGACTAAAAAACGGTCCTTGCTAACTGATCGGGAAATCTTTTATTCTCTTCTCCTCCCCAGATAGTCTTATCTAAAGGGTAGTAAAGGTAAGAATATACCAGAAAGGTCGGAAATGAGTTCTAAGCGTGCCAATTTTCATGCACAATCACCTGTCGTGAATCAAAATATTGTGGGATATGAAAAACTTAAGCTTAACCAATCGGCTACCACTTAAATTGTTTGTGAAAGATACTACAAATGAAGCATGAGGATTCATTGTTTATCCTAACTTTTCCTTATTTGCATTGCTAAGGGACTAGCAATGAGTAAGTTGGGGGGTGTGATAAAGTGTTAAATTGATCATTTAAAGGCAATCATATGCATCATACTCATGTTTTTATCTGTAAAATAGCATGAAATGATAGATAATTGCGTACCAAGTCCAACGGTACCAATTTCGTCAAATTCTGACTTAAAAATATCGTCATTTCATGTGATTAATGGAGTATAGCGCATTTGCGGTTTTTCGACAAAACTGAGATGAAATAAATAAATATAATGATTTTTTAATGATAATATGCTAATTTATGTTTATTCTATGTGAACAGGACATGCCGATGATGCAGTGCAGTTGGTGGAGTTTCCGAAAATTTGGGGTAGGTCTAGTGTTCGAATTTCGATAAATTCGACTTCATTGTGTCCAAAAGATTAAAGGAGGGGTAAAAACGTCATTTGAGGCCCTAGTGTTGCCCTAATTCCATGGCCAAAAAGAACCCAAGAAGGGCCAACCGCCTTCCTAAAGCCCACTTTCTTTTTTTTTTAAAAAAAAAAACCTTCCTTCCCGAACCCAATTCTCTCTGTTTCCTTCTCTCCTCTCTGTTTCCTTTTCTCTGTCTCTCCCTCTTTCCCTCCGCACACCTTTCTCCCTCTTTCCCACGTCTCTCTTCCTCTCTATATATTTCCTCCTCCTCTCTCTCGGTTTCCAACCCCGGCAGCCGGCTCCTTCTCCTTTTCCAACCTCTCCCACGCACTCTCCTTCTCTCTCTCAGTTTTCTATTCCTTCTTCCTCTCCATTTTCTCCTCCTCCACGCAGCCTCTCTTTCTCGACAGCTCCCTCTCTCTTCTCTTCCTCCCTCCACAGCTCCCTCTCTCTTTCTCCCACGCACAGCTCCTTCTCCCTCTCTCTTTCTCCTACGCACAGCTCCTTCTCCCTCTCTCGGTCTCTCTTTCTCCCTCTCTGTTCTACCCTCTTCCGGTTCTTTCCCTCGCCATCTCTTTCTCTCCTCCGCTACACCTGAAGCCAGCGACTGCACCCGTCCAAGCATGCCAGCACCGCCGGCCTCTAGCGCAGCTCCCGCACCCGGCGTTCACAGCCTCCAGCACCCGGCGTTCACAGCGCTCCAGCATCCGCTCCACGTGCATGCGAGTACCCACGGGCCTGCACGCGCCGCCCACGCATGCTCGGACGTCCCCCACGCGGCAACGCACCAATGCACCTTCACCAGCACGACCTGCAAGCTCCCACGCCGCACCGGCCCGAGCTTCAAGCTGCTCCAGCACGTCTCCAGCGCGCTCCACGTGCATGCATGCACGCTCGGTGAAGCTCCAGCACACCTCCACCAAGCCAGCAGCTGCACCTCCACCAACCAGCAGTTCCACGCGCTCCACCACGCGCTGCACCTCCACGTCTCAGCTGCTGCCCCAACGCACCCAGTGCATGCATGCATGCCGCCCCACATCCACAAAAGTCTCCCCGAGCCATTGCTTGCTGCAGTGTTCTTTATTTCATTTATTCTTGTTATTAGATAGTCACTAGCTTAGGTTTAGTGATTATTTAGGATATTAAAGTAGAAATTTCTGTAACTTTATTTTTTTCTTTTTGCTTATTGATGGAATGTGGTTAAATATTGATTTATTCTCTATTTAGATGTTTTCCCTTTTAGATTCTACCAAGGATTTGTTCGTCTTTTCCAAAGTTGTTTAATTAGTTAGATTTCAATTTTAGTAAATTTGAATAATAGATTTGTTGGGTAGATAGACGATTAATTAGTTAGTTCAAACAATCAATCATCTTTTAAATAGCCAAAAATCCAAAGTTTTCAAAGTTAAAAATTTAACTCCCTATGGATTGACTTGGACTCACCATTGATATTGCTAAAACTAGGTCACGTGAGGCGATTAAAATATGATTGTTAGCTTGGGTTTTTAACGATATAATCATTGACTATCAGGAATCAAGGACTCAAACATCTCCCACATCCAAAACAGATAGGCGCTCAATCTTTCTTTTGGAATTTTTTAGTTAAAAGTTTCTGGCGATCACATTCACTTAGTTTTAATAGGTTTTATTTTTCACATAAACAACATAATTTTTCATGATAATCACACACCTAATTTGAGCACTCACAGCTTTTTGGCGATCACGGTGGGACTTGTTCTCGCCATCTTTTTAATCCTTGTTCTTGCTTTTATTAATCGGGCACCCACGGTACACCACCTGTGTCTCTCGACACGCCCTCGCCGATCGGTGAGTTTTTAGTTTAGTTGTTATTCCTACGTGCACACCCCTGCGGCAAGATCTTGCCCTCCCCGTTTGATTAGTTGAAAAGTTGTTTTTGTGATAAGAAGTATGTGTGATTGAGTGATTATTTTGTTGTTTATATGATAAATCATCCTGTTAAGAAATTGAAATAAAAAAAGATTCGCATGAGCTAATTATTTATCGCTTTCATCCTATTTGTTTGAGGGAGAATCAACCTAGAAATTCCTCCTGAAATACTGAATCTGTGACTTGAAAAGCGTCCAGGAGCAGCGACGCGTTTCATAAGGCGTCGCCCAACCTAGACGCCTTTCAGGCAATTTTATTTGTTGTCTGCTGCCTAAGCTTCTGCGAAAAAATAAGTTTATGTTTGAACAGCGTCGACCAATAGCGACGCGATTCGCGCAGTTTCTTGTTTTTTCTTCAGTTCTTAGATTCCCGATCTGTTTGCTACTACACATTATATATTAAGCATTAGAGGCCACCCAGGCCACAGGTCATACGCACTAGGGCTAACACCCCCCTTTTCTTAGGAACACCCTTCTTCACGTCTTCAACTCTCTCTGATTGGGTCGGTCCCTCAATCAGACTGGGGTGGTTGGCGTTAAAGACCTCCGTAAGTCCCCAAAATCAAGATATTCCTCCTTGTTCATCAGGCTGGTTGTACCAATCGAAGTCCTTGTTAGATTTTCATAACGTTGTGAGAGAAAGCCATAGAGTATAATGGTGGAAATTGAACTGAAACTAGGATCTTACCCCTTGAGTGAATTTGTGATTAATTAAATTCAAATAACCCAACAAGGAATCCTAAAATAACGTTAAACATCCACTTGTTTGCTTAATCTCTGTGCAACTTGTCTGTCAATCTCTGAAAAAAATATAATATCATGCTACTTAGATCAGGTAGGGATTTGAGCATGGCTCCAGATGCCATAGTCAACTACGAGGGAGATGCTAATGGCCCTCGTGACTCTGATTACCATTTTAAAAGCGGGGGAGATGCTGATAACCCCCGTAATTCTCACCCTCGTCCAGTTCGATATGAGGGGAATGTCCCAACCCCTCTTCATTGTGCTCATGATCAATATTCCGATCTCCCTCCGCACGTACATGCGATTCCTAATCCTATTTTTGAGGGAGACATGAACCCGAATGATCCCTCGTCTTTCGATCCCTCGGATCTAGTGAATGCTTTGGGAGTTCTTGTCTCCCGTCTGGATCCTCAACAGTTCGAGGCGATCCAGTCTATTTTGAAGGGGAAGACACCTATGCAATCTGCTAAGCCGAGCCTTGCGGCTCCTCCTGTCATCCCTCAACAACCTCCTCCTCATACTTCCTTCATCACCAGGCCATGGAAGGCCTCCATGTCTCAACTTCTCGGCCAGCTGGGTCACAACTTTCTTCTTCTAGGCAACCGGTTAGGCCACTGACGCCCACTTACCAAAATGCCTTCGGGCATGGCGGAAGCTCTGCCGGACCTCCACTCTATTGTCCTCCTTGCCCTACATATTCTAGGCAACAGGCCTATCATGCACCTCCACCTCCCCCTCCTCCCCAGGTTGATCCAACAATACAAGCGCTGCTGGCAAAGATGGAGCATATGGACGAACAGTTCAACAACCTTCAGAAGATGATGGGAGTTAAAGCTGCACTAGAGATTAACTTACCAAGTCTACCTGTGTTCCATCTGCCACCCTCTGAGATGCCAGTGTACCGAAAATACAACGGTACTGGTAACCCCTTCACTCATTTGAAGGAGTTTATGTACGAGTCATCTTTCTGGCAAAACGACAAGAGGTCGTTGGCATTTTTGTTCAGGAGATCCTTAAAGGGTCCACCCCTCGAATGGTTCTTTTCTTTAGAAACTGCTGAAGTAGAGGACTACAGTATCGTCTCCCGGAAATTCATTCAACGATACCAGGATAGAGTTGCCCCCTCCCTCTCCATTACTGACCTGATAGCAGAAAAGATGAAGCCCGACGAGGAATTCGTCAATTTTGCTAATAGATGGAGGGGCATGGCGGAAAAAGTGAAAGATCATTTGTCTGAGTCAAGCAAGTAAAGATGTTAATTTCCAATGCTACGCCTCAGTTCAAGTTAGTCCTCTCCCTGAACAACTTGACCAGCATGGCAGGGTTCTATGAAAGAGCGCGGTATTGTCAGAATGCTTTCAAAGATGATACATTCTCTAGCATCTTTGATCCTCACCGACCTAGCAAGCCTCCACCTCGGAAGTCTGCCATGCCAAATTCCCCTAGCACAGGTCCAACCACTGCGGGCACGCTCTCCCATGAGCAGGTTAGCAGCATGAACAACAACCCGCCCTAATTTGTGAGGAATCAACAACCACAGTACCAGCAGCCACAGCAGCCAAACCAGCAGAGTTACAGACAGCAGCAGCCGAATCCACAATATCAACAACCCCAGTATCAGCGGCCTCAGCAGTCGAACCAGCGGCCACAACAGCAGCCGCAACGGCAATTAAAGTATCAACCCCCACAACAGCAGTATCAGCAACAGTAGCAGTACCACCCACGCGCACCGCCGGCATATCATAATGTACCTCCTCCTGCTGATTATAACCAGCAGAGGAAACCTCCGGGCCCGAAGAGGGCGGAATATCCAGTCCTTCCAAAGTCCCTAGCAAATATTTTCAGTGCTTTAATGGCAGCCAACGCTTTGGTCCTGCCAAGAGAAAAAGCTATTTGGCCCCAAAATGATGACACTTCCAGGTATTGTTATTTCCACAGACAACCTGGACACACCATAGACACCTGTTTCCAATTCCGAGATTATATTCATGATCTCAACGAGCAGGGAGGCATAGATTGAGAAGAGATGAAGAAGTACATATCCGCCTTGAAGGCGAGAAGACCACCACAACAACAACAACAACAGTAACAACCAAGAGCACCAGTGCAGGCAGCAGCACCACCAAACATGGGTATAGTGCAAAACCCACTCCTGGAGCACCAGAACCAGAACCAAGTTGCCCCTATTTTGACAAATAGCCAGTCTGAGGCTAATTGAGGGCAACAGTGGAAGATAGAGGATTTTTCCTCTATTTATTTAACAGGCCACACTCCAAGCACCGTAGAACAACCACCACGCCGCACCATCCACATACCTAGACCACATCCCATTACCATCACACCTATACCAACACCCGCATATCATTCACCCGCACCCACTAACCCATTACCAATGCCCACTTTCCTCAAACCCATTATCCCCCACGCCACTACGCCTCCATCAAACAACCCCCCGCAAGCTAATTACGCACCCCTCATGCCATCCAAACCACTGCTACGCGTACCATTCCCCACTACCACTACCGCTTACCCAAATCCCATACAACCATCTAAACCCCTACTTCGCATGCCGTTCCCCACTTCATCCGCACCGACCAATTACCCTTCCACTATCCAACCATCTAAGCCTCTCATCCGTACCATGCCACCACCAACTAACCCCACGCCATCACCCGTATACCAACCCTCCACACCATCCACTAACCCTGCGGTGCTCAAGTTGTCACATGGCCCTTCCACAACTGAAGAACATGAACTCCGGAGTGGGAGGATCTTCAATAACGTCTTTCCTCAGTCAACAGTCAGAGACGGCCCATCACAGCCGTCGGAGGAAGCGCATAATGATGAGAGTGCACCAAGCACTTAATACGACCTGCTGAAGCATCTTGACAAAACACCAGCACGAATCTCTGTGCTTGAACTGATAAAAAGACCTAAGACCCATTAAGAGGCTTTGATGGAGTATTTACAGAAAGTGATGGTCAACGAAGACGTTCCAGTAGAAAAGATCGCCGCACTACTAGTTGCTCAGGGGGATCAGCCCTCTATCTCATTTCATGCTTCGGAACTAACACCGCTAGTAGCCAGAAGCATGGCATTAAGTATTACGGTCAATATTTGCAAGAAGGCCGTAGATGCATGTCTGGTTGACACAGGGGCTTCAATCAATGTCTTACTTCAGAAGACCCTTGAATTGTGCGGTGTGCCCAAAGAAAAATGGCTGCCTAGCCCTATCTCTGTGACGACATATGATAATTCCACCCGTTCCCCTCTAGGAATGGTCTATTTGAAAGTGGAGCTAGGCCCTGTATGTCATACCGAAGTCGAATTTCACATTTTGGAAATCGATCCTTCCTTGAATGCCATTTTGGGTTGTCCTTATATGAAAACCCTCGAGGCGACTCCCTCTACGAATCATCAATGCCTCAAATTTCCCTACAAAGGACGAATCATTAAAGTTACGAGCATGCCAATCCTTGTTGCTGCTCATTCTTTGAATATCAAACCAACTTCTTCACCTGGCCGACAACCTTTTCTGTCGGTATTACAGGTCTACCGTCCGGTGGCTGATCCTTTAAAGGCCGCTACTCTTACTCCTTATCCACTAAATGCCATAAAGAGGGGGAAGTGCATGAGTACCCCTAGATGGAAAATAATGATAAAGAGTGGATATCAGCCTGGAAAGGGCTTGGGCACACAATTACAAGGCAGAACCACTCCCGTCAAGGACAGCCGAGGGACACCTAGAAACGGCCTAGGCTATAGGCCAAGAAAAGTGAAGCAGGACATTATTCAACAAGAAGAAAATGAAAGCGGCCAAAAAATATGGGAGACAATGTCTGCACCATGCAAAGAAGGTCGGGACCCCTTAACATGGACTCTATATACACATTTTGTAAAGGGGCCCGTAATCAGTCACGACAACACAGTGGTCATTACTTCCTGTTTTGACATCCATGATATATATGGAAGAGACTTGGCTAGACATTGTTCAGAACTGCTCACGTACCAGTCCTTGGAGGCTCTGCGACCAATGAAAAGGAAGAAATTTCAAGACCCTGAATGTGAATGGTACAGATGGTTTGCCTTGAGCGATCTATATATTGCATTGAATAGACTATTTCTTGATCCTTCAGAACCTAAGTGGCCGCCACAGATAGATGAATTGATTGAAGGGCCTAGTGCCATTTTCGATAAAAGAATACTGCTGTCTGAGGAAACTGATGAAGGGGAGCCAGATGACCCTTATGAATCTGACTATACCATGGATCTGGTCTAGAGGGGGACTTATCCTTCTCATATTTTCACGCTTCATACCTTGTTCCGCACTCTCTTCCTGACCCCGACTTGGTCGCGAGTCATTACTGAAGATATTCCATGGGCTCCGCCCATCATGATCACTCTGTCCCCACGGGACTTCACTCCCCAACCTCCTCTCGATCCAGAGAGGATTTATGATTTAATCTGGGACATACTGCTGTATGATCCTCCAAATCCTTTGGCCTTGGTGCCACTTCCTCCATCACATTCTCCTCCTATTCACCTTCATTCTTGTTTTATGTTTAATTCATCTTTTCCCAAAAAAAAAAACGTCAATTTGGCAACAAATTTCTCTCAGATCCTCATTGAGGAAACTTCCTACTTGTCCGATTGTACCCCATCGCGCGGGTCTTTCAGTCAAGATTCTCTTCTAGATCTACTCTGCCCCTCCCATCGGGAAGATTTCCCTGTATTTTCGTCTGTATCCCATAATTTTCATTCTACTTCATCCTCATTAGGTCAGGATAGGGAGTCTAGCGAAGATAGGCAGTCTAGCTTTAGGCAGGTTAGTGAAGTTAGGAAGTCTAGAAAATCTAAGGGTAGACGAATTCCAGATAGATACCTCCAGGATTTAGCTGATAAATGCCTTTCTTACTCTATAATCCCTCAGCTATTAGAGAATCCTATTCAGATGCCATAATATTGTATAGATGATGAGTCAGTTAGTGATGGATATGGGGTGTATGAATTGATACATGAAAAAGACCCCATTGTTGAAGATGAAGAAGATGACGAGGACGTAGCTGAGGCATATGCCAGTGGAGTAAAAAGATTCGATGAACCCTCAGCTACTGTAGAAGAGCCCACCAAAGAGATCAATCTAGGGACTGAAGACGAACCTAAGGTTGTCCTCGTCAACAAGAATCTTTCTGAAGAGGATGAGAAGGCAATGGTACAAGTTCTTAAGGATTATAAGGATACTTTCACCTGGAGTTATGAGGATATGCCGGGGTTAGACTCATCATTAGTGGAACACAGGTTGACATTAAAGGATGGAGCTAGCCCGGTCAAATAGAAGTTAAGGCGATTCCACCCACAAATGGCCTTGAAAATGAAGGAAGATGTCGACAAGTTACATAAAGCCAAATTCATTAGAGTTGTCCTTTATCCACAATAGGTGGCCAACATAGTCCCGGTTATGAAGAAAGATGGGAAGGTCAAGATCTGTATTGACTTCTGAGATTTGAACCGGGCGTGTCCTAAGGATGATTTCCCATTACCTCACATTGATGTACTCATCGATAATATTGCTGGCTATGAAACTTTATCATTTATGGATGGATTTTCACGATATAATTAGATCAAATTAGCCGAAGAAGATCAGGAAAAGACATTATTCACTACACCTTGGGGAACATATTATTATGTTGTCATGCCATTTGGATTAAAGAATGCTGGAGCCACTTATCAGAGGACTATGATGGCGATATTTTACGACATAATGCATATCAATCTAGAAGTGTATGTGGATGACTTGTTGGTAAAATCCAAGACTAAGACTGAACATGCCAAAGTTTTGGCAAGAGTATTAGAAAGATCAAGGGAATATCAGTTAAAGATAAACCCCAAGAAATGTGTATTCGGGGTATCCTCAGGGAAATTACTTGGATTCATTGTCAGTAAACGGGGAATTGAGATCGATCCCAACAAGGCAAAAGCTATTAGAGAAATGCCACCTCCTAAGAACTTAAAAGAGTTAAGAGGATTAATCGGGAGGTTGCAATTTATTCGCCGTTTTATCTCCCAGCACTCACAAAGGTGTAAGCCGTTCTACGAGCTTACCAAGCCGGGAGTCAAATTCGATTGGGACAATAAGTGTCAGGAGGAATTTGATGGATTAAAGAATTAGTTGGCAAGTCCTCCTATTTTGAGACCACCATCTCCAAGCAAACCATTGATACTTTACATTTCTATCCTGGATGATGCAGTGGGGGTTGTCCTAGCACAAGAGGATGAAGAAGGAAAGGAGAGGGTAGCCTACTATCTCTCTAAACTTCTCAACCCCGCTGAACAGAGATATACAACAATGGAGAAAACATGTGCAACACTTGTCTGGGTTGTTCAGAAATTGAAGCATTACTTTCTAGCCCATGAAGTGCACTTTATCGCTAGGATGAATCCAATCAAGTTTCTTTTTGAGAAATCTGTCCTTATTGATAGGTTAGCACGATGGCAAAGCTTTCTATCTCAATTCGTTATCACTTACATTCAACAGAAAGCGATCAAAGGCTATGCCATAGCAGAACATCTCGCTCATCATCTCCTTCCTCGTTTTGATCCAGTTCGATCGGAGTTTCCGGATGAGGAACTGATATCCATAGATCAAATCAGAGATGATATGTGAACTCTGCATTTTGACGGAGCTCTGAATTCCTATAGAAAGGGGATCGGCATTGTTCTGTTATCACCTGAAGGTGTCACCATTCCACGAGCCTTTCAGCTTGACTTTCCAGTCACTACCAATATAGCTGAATACGAGGCACTCCTTGTTGGCCTCGAGGCTGCTCATTTCCATGGTGCTACTAAACTCAGGATTGTGGGTGATAGCCAACTGATTCTTCGTCAGGTGTTAACCAAGTATCGAACTCTTGATCCCAAGCTCAAGCCTTATCAAGAACTTACCTCTGCTTATGTTAAGCTTTTCACCAAATTGATCTTCGTCCATGTTCCTAGGAATAAGAACATCTTAGCTGACGCTTTAGCCTCACTTGCATCTTCTCTTAATTTCCCAATCAGTAGACAATCCGAATCAATCATTGTTTATAGGCGTCTTTCACCCGCCGTGAAAGACCTTTCATTCCTTAGAACTAAGGAGAAGTTACTGAAGAAGGTCAGAGATGGAGATATTGTGGAAAAGAGAGAGATTATGCTAATGGAGTTGTTAGAAGAGATGGATGATGAACAGAAACCATGGTACTACGAAATCCCTAAATATTGTGAAGATCAATCATATCCTGAAGAAGCCACAGTTGAGGAGAAAAGGGCTATCAGGAGAGTTGCTCAAAGATACACCCTAGTTGGGGGAGCATTATACAAAAGAGGTTTTGATGGAGTTCTTCTAAGATGTTTAGACGAAGATGAGCTTTGGAAGGTTATGGAAAGAGCTCATGCTGGAGTTTGTGGTGGCCATGTTAATAGACAGATGTTGTAACGACCCGCCATCCTATGACCGGGGACCCGGTCACTAAATGGATGTCGGCCCATTAACTACGGGTTCACACCCGGATCTCACACAACACGTCTGGAGGAGTAAGTGCTAAACAGGACTAAATATAACAAACACACGGACCACAAGGTGAGCAAGTGCGCAGGAAGGAAAATAACAATGTCCGTATACAGTCCAACAATAATTACATGTCCAACAATTAAATAAATACAGGCAGAAGGAAGAACAACAACATCGGGGCATACCCCGGAACTAAGACAGCTGCTGGTCCGCACACCGAGAAGACACCACGCTTCCGCTCGCCTCGAGGTCCACACCTGAAACCGCAGGGAGTGAGCCACACCAGAAATGGGCTCAGTAGGGATCATCCGATCCCCTGCCTCCCACTCACACACCCACAAGTGTAACAACAGGAATATATGGCAATTCAAGTAAAGCAGTAAACACAACACCTAACTCTGATGTGAAACGCACGATAAGCAGTGTAACAAGAACCACTCCAAGTAACCCGAAGAACTCAACACAGAGTCACGACTCACAGTCAAAGTCCACGAAGCGACTAAACCACACTGTCGACCGAAGTCGAACGTCGCCTCCCAACACTACCACCACTGCTCACGCCTGTCCACCCCTACAACGTTCCGGGGCAGTGTAGGGTGAGGCAGCGAGCTAAACTAGGACTAGTTGGACTCAGTGTACCGCCACTGCCAGCTACGTGTGCACACAAGCAGTCTAGACTACTGTCCTACCGTCCGGATTGCCTCCACGCTAGGCCTCAGCGCTTCAGGAGGGCCCTGGGGACCGGCGAACCCCCGTCAAGCCGAAGCTACAGGAACTACCCACAAACCCAACTCTCCTGGGCTGCGTCAGGCCAAGGGCTAAAGGTACCACTCGTAACCTTCATCAAAGGTCACATCAGGCCCACTGGCTAATGGGTAAACCAACTCCCACCAGAAACACCACCAGCTCCACGGCAAGAAACACGCCAGAAGCTGTCACAACAACCAAGGGAAACCCCGACCCGCTGAGACCAAACAGCGACCCCTCGGATAGCACACAGCTACTCCGGCCCGGCGGGCTCAAGGTGGTTCTGCTTGTCTCAGCCAAGGGTGAAACACAACAAGCACCACTCCACAGACACCATGACCCTGTCCCCACCGGTCCATGGTGACAAACGTAAACCATAGTTAACCCGATCCACATTCGCATAACACAACCACACATATAACATGATTCCATTCGCACAGTAAAACCTCATTCTCAGTATATAGTTAAAGCACACACGCACACACACACACCGGTGATGCAATTCCACTCACGCAGAAGTCCCCGTCTCAGTATACAACCCACAGCATGCATTTGAACCATCCCAACGTGAAACATACACGAAATCACAGCATTATACATTTCTGTCTTGAATCGCGTCGACCGAGGTCGACGCCATTCAAGACCCTTAGACAGGTTTATTAAGAGCCAGATTTATCCTTAAAACGCGTCCACCAATGAAGCCGCCGTTTTAAAACGCGTCTGGGTGTCTCGACGCCATTCAACCCAGAAATCCAGATTTACAGAACCCTTAAACGGGGGCATTTCTTGCCTAAATGGCGTCCACACAACCTGACGCCTTTTGAAAGGCGTCGAGCAGTGTTGACGCCGTTCAGTCAGCAGTCACAAGACCCCCCACAGGGTCCAAACCAAGGTTTCCGACCCGAACCCGACCCGAAAACCGAACCCGAAATCTCAGTCATTACAATCTCCCCCCCTTAAAAGAATTTCGTCCTCGAAATTGCAACCGCTCAAAACTCAACTCGGCTAATCCACACATGCCGACACACACCGATCACGACAATCGATCTCACCAATCATACACACAAGGTTCCACATAATTAGCCAATCACATCACATCACAACAAGCTAACCAAGATTCTCAATTCTGACAAAAGCTGATAGATCAGAATATCCATACATTAGCAAGGCCCAAATCACTAAACCGATTCCTCTGCCAATCCCAAAAACATACAAGTGCCACAACAGTTCACAACCACCTTAGAAAAGATAAGACAAGAGTGCTCTCCTAGCACAACCTCTCGGCCACCACAAGGAGACGCGACTCCAAACATACCTCTAATACTCACTAACCACTCGGTCCTTGACCTGCCTGGTTCTTCTGGGGACAATTCCTCGCGAGATGTCCCTTCCGACCACAAGCGAAACAGCTACCAGTGATCAAGGGACATATCCTGTTGCCATGAAACCTGCCACAACGGGGACAACGATCCGTAGTGTCCTGCCTCGCCTCCTGCTGCCAGCCGTCCTCTGTCTCCATCTGCTGAACCGAACCATCCTCTTCCTCGCCATAAAGTACCTCCTGGAACTCGACCTCGAAAGAACTCGGATCACCTGACGAAAAGGCTGTCGATCTATCCCTGCTCTGTTGCTTCCCCTGTGCTGAATGCTCCGATTCCCTCGCCGTGTGTTGGAACTTCATCTCCACTGCTGCCGCGCGCTGAACTGCTGACGCCAAATCTTTACAACAATGGGCCGCCACAAACTTCCTCAAACCGTGCCGAAGTCCATCCACGAATTTCTCCGTCCTCAGATCCTCACGCTCAGATATGTGTGGTGCAAACCTTCCCAGGGCCACAAATTTCATCTGATAGTCTAGAACTGACATATCCCCCTGCACCAATTCCATAAACTCCCTTTCCTTGGCCCTGCGAACATGCCTCGGAAGGTACTGCCCACTAAACTCTCTCACAAAGCCTTCCCAAGGAATCTCTCTCAAAGATCTGTCTGGAAACAACAATCCCTTGGTGGTAACCCACCAATCGTAAGCATCGCCTTTCAGCAAGTAGGTTGCCAACAAGGTCTTGTCACTCTCCGCACACTCTAGGACATCGAACACCTTCTCCACCTCCTTAACCCACTGCGCTGCTGCATCTGGAACAGGCTGACCCGTGAAAGAAGGGGGCTTTAGCTTCAAGAACCGCTCCACCACCGTAGAATGGCCACCTCGGGAACTGGACCCCCCAGTTCCATCCCTCTGCTGGTATCTAGCCATAGCCCCAATCATGGCTTCCATGAAATGATCCACATCATGCCTCTCTGCTCCTAAACCACCACCAACTGCTCTCGCACCCCGAGCCACCGGAGCTCTCCGCTTCGGAGCCATCGCTGCCCCACAACGCATAAATCGAACCAAAACACGTCAAAACCTATCATTCTACACCAGCAGCCATCGCCTGTACCGACTTGTTCTTATTGTTGGACTATAATATCTAACCCAGTTTATCACATACTCGACCAGACTGGGCTCTGATACCATCTGTAACGACCCGCCATCCTATGACCGGGGACCCGGTCACTAAATGGATGTCGGCCCATTAACTACGGGTTCACACCCGGATCTCACACAACACGTCTGGAGGAGTAAGTGCTAAACATGACTAAATATAACAAACACACGGACCACAAGGTGAGCAAGTGCGCAGGAAGGAAAATAACAATGTCCGTATACAGTCCAACAATAATTACATGTCCAACAATTAAATAAATACAGGCAGAAGGAAGAACAACAACATCGGGGCATACCCCGGAACTAAGACAGCTGCTGGTCCGCACACCGAGAAGACACCACGCTTCCGCTCGCCTCGAGGTCCACACCTGAAACCGCAGGGAGTGAGCCACACCAGAAATGGGCTCAGTAGGGATCATCCGATCCCCTGCCTCCCACTCACACACCCACAAGTGTAACAACAGGAATATATGGCAATTCAAGTAAAGCAGTAAACACAACACCTAACTCTGATGTGAAACGCACGATAAGCAGTGTAACAAGAACCACTCCAAGTAACCCGAAGAACTCAACACAGAGTCACGACTCACAGTCAAAGTCCACGAAGCGACTAAACCACACTGTCGACCGAAGTCGAACGTCGCCTCCCAACACTACCACCACTGCTCACGCCTGTCCACCCCTACAGCGTTCCGGGGCACTGTAGGGTGAGGCAGCGAGCTAAACTAGGACTAGTTGGACTCAGTGTACCGCCACTGCCAGCTACGTGTGCACACAAGCAGTCTAGACTACTGTCCTACCGTCCGGATTGCCTCCACGCTAGGCCTCAGCGCTTCAGGAGGGCCCTGGGGACCGGCGAACCCCCGTCAAGCCGAAGCTACAGGAACTACCCACAAACCCAACTCTCCCGGGCTGCGTCAGGCCAAGGGCTAAAGGTACCACTCGTAACCTTGATCAAAGGTCACATCAGGCCCACTGGCTAATGGGTAAACCAACTCCCACCAGAAACACCACCAGCTCCACGGCAAGAAACACGCCAGAAGCTGTCACAACAACCAAGGGAAACCCCGACCCGCTGAGACCAAACAGCGACCCCTCGGATAGCACACAGCTACTCCGGCCCGGCGGGCTCAAGGTGGTTCTGCTTGTCTCAGCCAAGGGTGAAACACAACAAGCACCACTCCACAGACACCATGACCCTGTCCCCACCGGTCCATGGTGACAAACGTAAACCATAGTTAACCCGATCCACATTCGCATAACACAACCACACATATAACATGATTCCATTCGCACAGTAAAACCTCATTCTCAGTATATAGTTAAAGCACACACGCACACACACACACCGGTGATGCAATTCCACTCACGCAGAAGTCCCCGTCTCAGTATACAACCCACAGCATGCATTTGAACCATCCCAACGTGAAACATACACGAAATCACAGCATTATACATTTCTGTCTTGAATCGCGTCGACCGAGGTCGACGCCATTCAAGACCCTTAGACAGGTTTATTAAGAGCCAGATTTATCCTTAAAACGCGTCCACCAATGAAGCCACCGTTTTAAAACGCGTCTGGGTGTCTCGACGCCATTCAACCCAGAAATCCAGATTTACAGAACCCTTAAACGGAGGCATTTCTTGCCTAAATGGCGTCATGATGGCCCGACGTCTTTCTGAAAGGCGTCGTCCATCCATGACGTCATTTAGCACAGAACCCCTAACTCAGGAAACCTCACACAGGAAGGTTTCTGCGCTAAAACGCGTCGTGCTGACCGGACGTCTTTCGGAAAAGCGTCGACCCAGCCCGACGCCATTTAGCGCCAGAAACCAGGTTTCCTGGTTCGACCCGAGGGCTTCACCCTTGAACCCCGGGCACCCCGAAAATCCCAAAATCAAAGGGGGAAGGAGAGAAGCTCGACCACACAATCATGCTTACGAAAACACGATCACAGACACCGTCATTCCCACATGGAATCCCTCCTAAACATGCTCAATCTATCCCCCAAGCAACACGTCACGCCGAGAATCACACGAACATCACATGCAAGGTTCGTCCCCCTACCGGTTCTTGAACTCCTCCAAGCTCCTCGCCGCCGACCCGTCTCGCCTCACGCCACCGCCGGTATCCTCGAGGACGCCGCCACTCCGCCGGGACGTCGGCCGCCGTCCGGAGAAGGGAACGCCGCGAGGAAGGTGGGGGAGGTAGAGGTGAGAGGTAGGGAAGCTACGGAGTAGTTGGAAGAGGAAGAAGAGGAAGGGAAGGGAGGAAGGAGGGCGGAGGGAGCGGAGAGGGCGAAGAGAGAGAGTGGAGAGGCGAAAGTGAGGGAAAGAAGGGGAGGCTTGCGGGGTCAATCTGGAACGAGGTAAAACGCGTCGATCGAGGCAGACGCCATTCAGTCTGACAGGACGGCCGTACCGACACCGGTCTGAAACGCGTCGCCCACCACGGACGCCGTTCAGATGACAAGACAGGCCGTACTGACAACGCTCTGGCGTCGCACCCTGACACCGCAGGTGTCGCAGTCTGAAACGCGTCGACCGAGGTGGACGCCGTTCAGACAAATCTGACAGGGGCCGTACTCTCGCGGCCCGAAACCCGCCCACGTGGCGCAACAACCAGCAGACCTAAATGGTGTCCACACAACCTGACGCCTTTTGAAAGGCGTCGAGCAGTGTTGACGCCGTTCAGTCAGCAGTCACAAGACCCCCCACAGGGTCCAAACCAAGGGTTCCGACCCGAACCCGACCCGAAAACCGAACCCGAAATCTCAGTCATTACAGATGTTAGCAAAGAAAATCCTTAGACAATGATTCTATTGGCTAACCATAGAAGAAGATTGTGTAGGATATGTCCGTAGGTGTGCTAAGTGTCAACTTCACGCCGATAAGATTCATTCTCCTGCATCTTCACTCCACCCTGTTTCCTCCCCATGACCTTTTTCCATGTGGGCTTTCGATATCATTGGACCCCTTGGTAATCCTGATTCCGGCATTAAGCAAAAGTCCTTCATCCTCACGGCAACAGAATACTTCACCAAGTGGGCAGAAGCTGAAGCATACATGGAAGTCAAAGCATCAACCGTCTGCAAGTTCATCATGAAGAACATCATCACCAGATTTGGAATTCCAAGCACCATCGTCACCGACAATGGACCGCAGTTCGTGTCACAAGAGCTGAAAGACCTCTGCAACAGGTACAAAATTGCATTGCATCATTCGTCTCCTTATTATCCGCAAGGTAATGGCCAAGCAGAGGCAACTAATAAGACTTTGATAAAAATCATCAAAAAGACGTGCAAGTCTAATAAATTCACAGATTGGCCAGAAAAGTTGATTGAGGCTCTATGGGTATACCGAACTTCAATCCGCACGCCCACTGAGCAGACTCCTTATTCCTTAACATTTGGAATGGAGGTGGTAGTTCCATATAAAATCCTTACACCGTCATTAAGAGTACAATTGAATAAAGAATTCTCCATTGATGAACACCGTTCAACACTCCTTGCTCAATTGGAACTCTTAGACGAGAAGATATGGTCAACTGCTAATCATGCAAGAGTTTATCAAAATAGACTAGCACGTTTTTACCAAAAGAAAGTCATGGAACGTAAGTTCAAAGTTGGTGAAATGGTTGTCAAGAGAATTTTTGTAAAACCTGGTGGTCCACGTTCTAAGCTGCAACCCAATTGGGAAGGACCATATGTTATATCACATGCTTTTCTTGGTAACGCTTACCGTCTAGTTAATGCAGAAGGGGAAGAGTTAACTCACCCCTGGAATGGTCTGTATCTTAAGAAATACTACCCTTAGGTTAGAGAGTCGATCAGCATGGTGCAAAGACCAGTGGAATCAGAAAATTTGGAAACTCAAATTCCCTTATCAATCTGAATAATTTAATTTAAACATATTACTACACACACTGACACGTTTGATTCGTGAGTAACAAGAGATCCCAAGTCCTAAGGAATACTGAAAGCTTGACTGAAAGTGTAAAATGCAAATTATTCTTTTCAAATAAAATTCTGTTTTTATACTCGGCCCATTATGTCGGAACGAGGCTTATAATAGGCTACCAAGAATACCCGCCATCTTAGTAGGAGGCCGTCAAAAAAAAGGGGGGGAGATCCGTCCCAAGGAAAGAAAAGAAAAGTAAAGGCAAAAGCCAAATGTCAAATCAAAAGGCCAAAAAGGGAACGCAAGGTCGATAATTGCCCCGGAAAGAAAATGACCGAACCCTAACGGATATTAGAATAAGAAAGGAACATCTTTTTAGGTCTCCGGAACCTTCTCGTGGGCTTTCTAAACCAATTCTTCCTTTCTTTCTGAATAGGCATACTCCAAACTTAAGGAACGACCTAGATTGACTAAGGATCAAATCATCAAATGGGATCACGAATGGAAACACAAGTTTAAACACGATGAGTTTAAGTTAGATTATTGAAGAACAATTTGAGAATTAAGTTAGTAAATGAATATGATCTTTTGATCTGAGTACCATGTTGGTCTTTTAGTTTACACCGTATTTCAAAAATCCAAAAAAAAGGCGCATATTTCAGAAATCCCAAATCCAAAAAAATACATATTTCAAAATCCAAAAAAAAAAAAATACATATTTCAAAAATCCAAAAAAAAGTACTTTTCCAAAATCCAAAAAAAAGTACATATTTCAAAACCAAAACAAAAATGAAAATGTCAAAACAACAAAAATACTTTGATTAGCATATGCTTATTGCATCTAGTGTGTTTCATTCCTTTTATTTCCAGTGAGCATCTGTCTGCTTGCATGTTGCATTTTCCCTACAGTTTGATGCTACCTTTATTAGTAAAGGCTATGCCCCTTGACCCATCTGCCAAGAAAAAGATTGATTGATCAGTTACTTGACTGAGCAAGGGGCTAAGCCTAAATAGATACTTAACCTATTTGTCAAGTAATATACAGGGTACAGGAATGAAAGCTCACACCAAATGCCGAGACACAAAGCTGAAGGTAAAAATTTCATATATATATCAAAGAGGTGTTTGTATATGATACACAAAAGAAGAAGAAAAGTACATATGCAGCCCTCATGGCTGACTCTCCCCGGCCCCCTCATCGAGCTGGCTCTGAGCCTCATCCAGAGCATCAAGTGCCGGTCCTCGGCTAGGAAGTGGAGGTGGTCCCATCGCACTCGGCCCTGCCTGGCCGGACGATATGGCGATGCTAGCGGTAAAGGCACTCGCCTGACCACGATCAATAGCCCGCTGGCGGGCTCACTGGTATCTCTCCTCCACCATCCTGCGCTCCTGCTCTGCCACAGATAGGCGACCGTGAAGACTCTCCAGTCGAAGGCGGTCGCGATCTCTCTCCTCGGTCAAGATCTCTAAGCGAACCTGGAGTCGTGTAAGATCTCCAGTGGAGAGATGCGCCACCTGAGCCTCCAGCTGAACAATGCGAGCGGCCTAAGTCCGAGCCTCTGCCAGCTCTGCATCCCTCTGCTGAAGAGCCTCCTGAAGCTCAGCGACCTACAAAAGGAGACACTGTCAGTTCAAAATAATCAAGCAAATTAAGTCCAATAACAAAAGAAGAAGGATGGAACTTACTCGAGCAGCCCGATCCTCCTCTGCAAGAGAAGCTCGGTGAATGGTAGAGGCGAGCTGGCTTTGAAGGTCGGCCAGAGCAGCCTCATGAGCGGCCGAATATGAGGAAGATGAAGCTCCGTAAGTGGGAGGAGCTGCCTGGGTGTAGACGGCTCGCTGCACCAAAAGACAACCGTCAGTGGTTAATCGTGAAAACAAATTAATTAACTAAAATATTTATTCATGTTCATTCATACATACTAGGTCGAAGAGCTCTTTCTGGACCTGCTCCAGTTCGGCCTCCGCATCATGTAGGTGGGCCCGGAGATCGATGATAACCGCATCTCGCGCATCCTGCATACCACAAATACATACATTCATTCACAAATATAAGTTAAAGATAATGATAAAATGAAAGAAGCATAAATGCATACTTACATCGATAGGACGGAGGAGTCGCAACTGATCGGCGTAGTATGGCCGATATTGTTGGAGGTAGGCTGCGCTACTCTCCGCCTGTGACTCAACTCGGACACCCCGGCGATGCCAGTCTTCATATTGCTCTGGGAATTTTGCTCGCCAATCAGTGAGGGATTGCTTCCTCCTCATGCTCCTTCCGATGCCCTCCAGGACCTTCTCATCTATCCATTCTTGATGGAGGCCCAGCGTCCTCATCACGAGCCGAAGGCGGAGGGGCTCGATCTCGTTCAGGCAGTGTAGCCACATCTGCCTGCCAAACCTCCTCTGGCCAGCCGTCACCCACGGCTGACCCTCCTCGCCCATACCCAGGTAGGGGCGTCAGATCACCTGCATACAGGTTAGATGCATTCATATAAATAACTTGCATTTAATAAATGAAAGATTGTATTTAATAAACAAATTAAAAACTCGCCAAAAGCTCGGGATAATCGAGGAACTGACGGCGGAGGGCTATCCGTTGGTGGTGCTGAGGTGCCGTGTCCACAATTGGCTGCCAACGGCAGGCCAATGGGACGACACATGGTCTCACTATCCGCGCTCGGCCGAGCGGGAAATAGTGGTAACTCCAAACCTGCATACATGAACATATAGGTTAGAAAAATTATTTCATTACATTACATATCATGAACAAATAATAAAACAATTTAATACTTGGAGGAATGACGAGAAGCCGCTGATGGTGGTCTCATGGTCAGGCGTGACCGCGGACAAGTCTGCGAATAGGTGGGCCAGGAGGGCCGCACCCCATGCATACTCATGTAAACTATCTAGATCATCTAACAAATAAAGCAATCTACAATGAATGTGGTCGCCCTTCGTACCGAAGAGCAACCGACCGAAGAAAAAGACGAGGAAGACCCTAAGCTGTCTATCTACCTCCTCCTCCTGACTAGGGTCACTACAGTATACGGCGGAGGGAGACTCTGCTAGCCTACTCTTAAACTCCTCCCGGGTCTCGTCTGACCGACGCCGGGGCTCGACTAATCCTAAGGCGGCCTCCACCTCTATCCTAGGGACCATCCTAGACTCCCTACCTAGGCTAGACACCTCTATGCCTAGTAGGGCCTCTGCCAATCCTCGGTAGTCGGGGTAAGTCACCCTGCTAACCGGTCGGCCCTCTACTCTCAGGCCAGTGATCCTAGCCACATCCTCTAGAGTGGGGATCATATGTCTCCAAGGCATTAGGAAAGCCCTGCTTTCCGCATGCCACCTCTCCCGCAGCGCCTGCAGGAGGACCAAATCGAGCCAAAACGGCTCGATCTCGAGAATCTCGCCGAACCCCATCCGGCGCAGACGCGCCTTCTGGAAGTCCGGGAGTCCCCAGTATGCACCTACAACTAAGTCCCAAGATATTCTCGCCCTCATCGTCCCCTGCAAATAAGAACAAGGAATTTCATTAGTTAATGAACATGAAAAACAAATAAAATATGTTTATTTGAAAGGCATCGGACAACATGGACGCCTATTGAAAGGCGTCTACCAGTCCTGACGCCATTTAAGTTGATTTTCTGTCTAATTAAAATTTGGATTTTCGGATGAATGGCGTCGGACCAGGGTGACGCCATTTGAAAGGCGTCACCTAGTCTGGACGCCATTCAAACCCGATTTCGGGTTCTTTCAAGGAACCCCTTTCTCCTCCTTTTCTCATTCCAATCAATCACATAGGAAACTTACCAAGTGGAAGGCCTCATCCTCTTCTTCTCCTCCCTCGACCGCCGCCGGTGGGGGAATCTCTTCTTCAAGGATGGCGGCCGCCGCCTCTAAAGCCATGGCTTCTTCGGGGAGAGCCGCCTCGCGCTCCTCCCTCCTCACCACCCGCACGGCGCGGCGGCGTTTCCCCCTCGACCCCTCGCCGGGTTCCATGACTAAAGAAGAAAAAAACTTGAGAAGAGGGATCGAAAGGGAGTTAGAGAGAGCCCGAAGGAGAGAGAAGTGAGGAAGAAGGTGGCTGCCGGTGGTGGAGATGGCCGGAGAAGAGGAGGATGGTGAAGATCACCAGAGAAGCAAGAGATCGCCGGACAACGGAGGAGAGTCGCCGGAGAGGAAGAGGAAAGCGAAAAGTTTGGGAAAGTGAGGAAGATAGGGGGCCTTCGCGAGTTCTGTTAGAAAGAAGTTAAAATGCGTCTTGGTACAGCGACGCCTTTCATGGCGCATAAATTGAGGCAGCAAGGCCAGTTGTTTGAAATTGAGTAAAAAGCGTCTACACAGGACGACGCATTTCAATTTAAACCGCCAATTCTGGTAAGAACAGTACAAGGCACGATGATGAAAGGCGTTCACACGTCACGATGCGTTTCAGTGGATTAATCACAGAATTAATGGTGGAGTTCTGGAAAAAGTAGGAGAGAGAATTGAAAGGCGTATGGGTTTGTGGACGCATTTTAAGGGTAATTCGGGATTTTAATGATTAATGGCTGATTTTTGGAAAATGCATTATGGTTGAAAGGCGTCTTTCTGAGTGGACGCATTTTACATTTAAGTAAACCTGAACTGTCATATTTTAAGGAAAAATCCTGTTTTTTTAAAAACATAAAGGAACAATTCTTTATTCAATAAAATTCTTTATTACATTAGGAAAAGAAAAGAAAAGAGAACATTCAAGGAAGAAATTTCCAAAGTCCTAGCATATATGGAATATTTAATCCTCTATCTTTATCTTTAGAGGATTTTACATGATGACTGAAGATAATATTCCATAAAGTGACAATGAGTTCTGTAGCTTCGTAGTCTTCATCAGATTCCAAAGCACGCCTCTTGATTGGAGATGTATGGGAGAATTCGGGGAATTCATAGTGAGGCAGGCTGAGTTGAGTAAGGCATCGGTGAGGGTTGTACAGCACGAACTCAGTAGCCCTGATCAATTTAAGCTCTGCACCGGATGCATGGCGTACACGAATGGGTTTTCCTACGAGTGAAAGTGGAGAAGGGTCAAACCCGTTGGATGACATCGTTCTCAAATAATCTCTCCAGTCAGCTCGAGTCTTGAGTTTTGGCACTCAATTGATCATCCTCTCATTGAATTTCACAATGTTGGAAATATGGAAGATCGGGCTATTCTGATAGATTTGAGATGGTCTTGCAGAATTCCTCGTGTGATATTCAAATTTGAAGTGCAACTTGACCCATAGAGCGAAGAGCAGCATGCAACCATAGGGAGGCTGACCTGTGGACGCTGTAGAGAGCCCACTGTAGAGATAAGCCAGGATTGCAGTGCCAATATATCTTCCTTCAAAGATCTCGCAAATCGCACTGACATGATCATCTTCAAGGATGTTGTCTTGTACAAGAAAGAACAGAGCCCCCGCAAGGCACGTGATGAAAGCTTTCGTCACGTCCTCAGCGTCATCCTCCCTCAGGTCTTCAATCTCGTACAAGGTCCACTCTGCAAGCTTAGCAAGATTTATTCCTTTCTTGGTAAGGCACCCTTTAACCTCTGTGGGGTCCTTCAAGATCGTCATCAACAATTGTTGACCGGTGATCTTTTCCCTCATTAAAGCCATCTTATTCTTGATTTTGGGAAGGCCCAACAAAAGCTCGACCTCCTCTAGAAGGATAGTACATTCAAAATCCGGAAAAAGAAAGGTATGAGTTTGAGGATGCCATAGCTCAATCAAAGCACCCATAGCCGCCCAGTCTACGTTTGGACTCTTGTAATGCTTTGCATGGACCACTAGACCTTGGAGATTCCACTTGGAAATAAAGGATTGCATGAAAATTTTGGTACTCTTAGCAAGTTTGCGAATCCAAGGGAGGATTGAAGGAAGGATTGAAGGAAAGATGATTCAACTTACTTGGAGGTTAGGATCTCTTCCGCTTAGATGATTTTCCACCTCGGAGAGTTTCTCTAATGTCTTCTTCATCCTCTTGCTTGAAGAACCCATCTTGTTCTTGACTTTTCCTTCTTGAAGCCTTGAAAACCTTGAAAATCCTTGAACTTTGAAGAAAATCCCTTGCTTCAATCTCTAGATTGTGTTAGGATTGCCTTGATACAAGTTAATGAAGTTTATATAGAGGGAATTGCGATCCTAGGAAGGCTTTTTCGGATTGGAAAAGGGATAAGTATGAGAAGAGTTGGAATCCGGGTGGGAATAAGCCAGATTCTGTTTCTGCGACTGAAAAGGCGTCGGTAAACAGCAATGCGTTTTAGTAGGCTTAATGGCGTCGGTGCGACACGACGCGTTTCAGGCTTTTCTGTTATTTTATCCGAAATTCAATGTTTATCCATATTATGATGCTTAATTAAACACTTGTTTGAATTTACTAATGAATTTTTAAGTGCAGAAAATTCAGGAAGACTCAAATGAGGCTGAGAAATCCAAAGGATCCCACCGTGGGAGTTTATAAGTCCCGACCGTGGCTAAAAAGACGGTTATCTCTATCCTTGTATTCTTTCATGTAATTAATTTGCATCATCATTATTATATGTTAAATATTTATTAGAGTATATCAAGGACCTTGTAATTTTGATGAAACTGAAATTTGACTTCCCCTTCAAACAAAAACAGTGATAATTCCAGAGAATTCTTAATCGCATGGATAGGCCGTTGGATTGTTAATTAGTGAAGACGATAGCTCCACTTTTGTGAAACAGTGCGTGGATAAACGAGTTTCGGCTTAGCACTGAATTACAAGAATCGGTATCTTGACTTGTTAATAACAATTTAACAATATTATCCTTGATTAATTTATATTTTATTTGACTTTATATTTTTCTTTTAGCCCAGCATGCATTATGTAGGACTTTGATATCATTGTGATAAGAATTAATTATTGATTAAATTTCAGACCATTGATCAAATAATTCTAACATGATATAAAATATTCCGTTCTGAATTGAGTATTTTGATTATCTTTAAGGTTTGTTTGAAGATATCCGTAGAATTCTATCCTTTCTTGGACTCTTTATCCAATATTTCTTGTTTTCTTTTAAGATCCATCATGGCTGCAGCACGTCCACATTGGCTGACAATCGCTCCCCATGATGAAACATGCAGTGTCTATGACCTGGGGTACTTCCTAATCTGTGGAGGTTGATCGACCTTATTTTATTTCCTTGTCTATTTCATCCAGACATGATTGATTCCATTAATATCCTTGAGCTATCTTCATTGATGATTTTGAGAAAAACTATAATCATGTGATGTTAAGAGCGTGTCTCATCACACCTTGGCATCACCTTTCAGTACATTCAATTTCATTTCACTCCCTTGCAAAGACGATGCCAAGGTGAGGTAGCTGTAGACACGCTAATTTTGACATCATTTTGAGTAAATTTCATATCATATAATAATGTCTCAAAATGGTCTGATATTTAATCATTAGTTAACTTTTATTGATCTTTTTTGGGTTAATTATTTAAATTGTATCGGGTCAGACAGACATAATTTAAGTTAATTAATTAAATTGATTTTAAATCAAATTTTAATCAAAAATGAAAAAGTCTAAAAGGCGTCGACCTGTGTAGACGCCATTTAGAGTTTATTCATATTTTAATATTTAAATTCGAAATTTAATGAATTGATTAATTCGCTAAAAGACGTCTGCCTAGCACGACGCCATTTAGGTTTCCTAAGCTGTTTCTATCTCTTTTTCCGGGTGTTTATCCTTATCTTAATTAGTCTAAACGGCGTCTCCCAGGGGCGACGCGTTTTAGATAATTACAGATAAAGATGAATTAATTTGTGTTTATCTATTTGTTAGCTGGATAAACTTCAAATTCTTCCATGTTAATCCATTAATCACCGCGGATGTAAATCCTATAAATACCCAACCCCTTGGTCAGTGATTATTAGTGATTATTAGTGATTAGTGGTGATAATTATTAAGAGAGATAATTCGAGCAAAGAATCTCGAAGACGACGTCCAAACGTTGAAGGATCGAAGTGCTGCTGCTTCCAGGAGTTCTTCATCCATTCTTCATCCTTTCGAGATCCATTCAAGACCAAGGCTTTCCAGGGGCCATTCAACTTAGTTCTCCTATTTTCATCATATTGATTTCATCATCATATTAAGTTCAAATTTCATTCATCACATCACTCCATGCAACACACACACTTACTGGCATTATTTTCCAATCCATATCTTAAGGGGGTTTAAAAGACCATCATACAAATGAGTTCAATCGTTCAAGTTGCATGCTCAGAATTTCTATTAGAATAGATACTACATCTATTTGAGTTCTCTCTTTCTTTCCTTCTATTTTCTTGCAAGGTACGAAAGGAGATCAAGGGGAAAGAATCAACAACGAAAAAAAAGGAAATCTGGATGATCCTCAAAGTCCAATAAGCAGCCAAAGTAAGAACAAAGATAGAAAGTGCTCTCTTTCTTCAGCCGGCTGAAGGAGGGGAATCAAGGACTCGAACATCTCCCACATTGATAAAGTGTTAAATTGATCATTTAAGGGAAATCATATGCATCACACTCATGTTTTTATCTGCAAAATAGCATGGAATGATAGATAATTGTGTACCAAGTCCAACGGTACCAATTTCGTCAAATTCTGACTTAAAAACATCGTCATTTCATGTGATTAAAGGAGTATAGCGCATTTGCGGTTTTTCGACAAAACCGAGACGAAATAAATAAATATGATGATATTTTTATGATAATGCGCTAATTTATATTTCTTTTATGTGAACAGGACATGCCGATGATGCAGTGCAGCTGGTGGAGTTTCCGGAAATTTGGGGGAGGTCTAGTGTTCGAATTTCGATAAATTTGACGTCATTTTGTCCAAAAGATTAAAGCAGGGGTAAAAACGTCATTTGAGGTCCTAATACTACCCAAATTCTTGCCCGAAGAATCCAAGAAAGACCCGTCACTTTCCTTTCCCCCACTTTCTTTTTTAAAAAAGTTTCCCTCCCAAATTAAAGAAAATCTCTCTGTTTCCTTTTCTCTGTCCCTCGATTTCCTCCCTTCTCTCCAGTTTCCTTTCCCACGTCTCTTTTCCTCTCTATATATTTCACCCTCTCCTCTCAGCCCCGGACCCCTCTCACTCTCGAGTCCTTCTCCTGCTCTTATTTCCTCCTTCCCGCAATTTTTTTTCTCCTCCTCTTTTTCCAACTCAAACCTGCAGCCCTCCTCCTCTCTTCCTAGCACTCTCTCCTCTCTCACCTCCCCCGCAGCCCTCTCTTCCTCTCTCCGTCTCTGCTCTCTCTCGGTTTCTCTCCAGCATCCCTCTCTCCGACTCTCCCTCTTCTCGATTTTTCTCTTGCTCTCCCTCTGTTATCTCTCCCACGCAGCTCTCTCTTTCTTTCCCTCCGGTTATCCGTCTCTCAGTTTCTCTCTTTCTCTCCCTCTGTTAACCCTCTCACCAGCGCAGTCATCCACGCACACCAGCGCAGCCATCCACGCCTTCCAGCCTGCGATGAGCTCTCTTCAGCACATCCACCTGCACGTAGCCACCAGCATGCACGCCCGCTGAAGCCAGCCTCCTCCATGCATGCATGCGGTGAAGCCTGCACCAACAGCAACCGGAGCTCCCCTTTGCATGCACGTCGGTGAGCCCCCTCCAGCTCTCCACGGCGCAACAGCAACTGTCCTCCACGTTGCCGGCAAGCTTCTCCAGTAAATCCACGTGCTGTCCCAGCTGAAGCTGCACTCCACGCGTATCCTCCTCTCAACCACAGCAACCTGCATACACTCCACGCACCTTGTTCACAGCAGCCGGTTGAAGCGTAGTTGGTCTCCACGCGTTGCACCAACGCCCTCCCAGCGCACCAGCAACTTGAAGCTGTCCCCCAGCGCATGCAAGATCCACATCTTCACTCCAGCCAGCACCAACACCTGCAAGCAGCTTCGAACCAGCCGGTTCTCTCCTCCTCCAAGCTGCTTCCTCCAGCTCCAGCGCCAGCACCAGCACCAGTAGCAAGTCAAGCTACCTTCTTCCAGCACCTGTCCAAGCATCCACCAGCGCACCCAAGCTGAAGCACTGCCAGCAGCTGCACTAACCACCTCCACAGTAGAAGCCTTCCACGTGCCCCTCCTACCCTCCATGCGCAAGCCATCCACGTTGCATGAAGCCTACTGCGACTGAAGCTGCTGTTGTGTTGTTCTTTCCATTCCCCCCACTAGTATAGTATTGGTTATTTAATTAGAGGTAATTGTTGGTTATTTGATGGTTAAAGATGTTTTATCAGTTATTGATTATTTAATTAAAGTTAATTCTTGGTTAGTTGTTGTTTAATGATGTTTTATTAGTTATTAGTTGTTTAATTAGGTTATTTGATTCATGATGATTAATGATTTACACAATTAAACAATAGTTTGTTTTTGTTGTTATAATTTTTAGTTGTGCTTATTTTTTTTATATATGTGTTTTTGTTTAATTTTTTGAAAAAGAAAAAAAAGAGTTGTTTAATTCAAGAAATTATATTTTTAGGCAACATTAGTTAATTTAATTCTAGTTTAAATAAGTAATTAGTTTACTTAAATTTTCACTTATTTTTAGATTAACTAAAGTCTAAAGTTTTCAAAATTAAAATTCTATCTCCCTATGGATCTACTCGGACTCACCACTATTAATTTTCAAAATCTGATTTGAGTGAGCCGGATAAATTTAGATTGAACGTTTTCATGAGTGTTTAACGACGCACAATTTGGAACGATCACACATCCAAAACAGGTAGACGGTCAATCTTTCTTTTGGAATTTTTTAGTTAAAAGTTTCTGGCGATCACATTCACTTAGTTTTAATAAGTTTTATTTTTCACATAAACAACATAATTTTTCATGATAATCACACACCTAATTTGAGCACTCACAGCTTTTTGACAATCACAGTGGGACTTGGTCTCGCCATCTTTTTAATCCTTGTTCTTGCTTTTATCAATCGGGCACCCACGGTGCACCACCTGTGTCTCTCGACACGCCCTCGCCGATCGATGAGTTTTTAGTTTAGTTGTTATTCCTACGTGTACCACGTGCACACCCCTGCGGCAAGATCTTGCCCTCCCCGTTTGATTAGTTGAAAAGTTGTTTTTGTGATAAGAAGCATGTGTGATTGAGTGATTATTTTGTTGTTTATATGATAAATCATCCTGTTAAGAAATTGAAATAAAAAAAGATTCGCATGAGCTGATTATTTATCGTTTTCATCCTGCTTGTTTGAGGGGGAATCAACCCATAAATTCCTCTTGAAATACTGAATCTATGACCTGAAAAGCGTCCAGGAGCAGCGACGCATTTCATAAGGCGTCGCCCAACCCAGACGCCTTTCAGGCAATTTTCTCTGCTGTCTGCTGCCTGAGCTTCTGCGAAAATATAAGTTTCTGTTTGAACAACGTCGACCAACAGCGACGCAATTTAGGCAGTTTCTTGTTTTTTCTTTAGTTCTCAGATTCCTGATCTGTTTGCTACTGCACATTATGTATTAAGCATTAGAGGCCACTCAGGCCACAGGTCATATGCACTGGGGCTAACACCCCCCTTTTCTTAGGAACACCCTTCTTGATGTCTTCAACTCTCTCTGATTGGGTCGGTCCCTCGATCAGACTAGAGTGATTGGCGTTAAAGACCTCCATAAGTCCCCAAAATCAAGGTATTCCTCCTTGTTCATCGGGCTGGTTGTACCAATCGAAGTCCTGGTTAGATTTTCATAACGTTGTGACAGAAAGCCATAGAGTATAACGGTAGAAATTGAACTAAAAGTAGGATCCTACCTTTTGAGTGAATTTGTGATTAATTAAATCCAAATAACCCAACAAGGAATCATGAAATAACGTTAAACATCCACTTGTTTGCTTAATCTCTGTGCAACTTGTCTATCAATCTCTGAAAAAAATCCAATATCATGCTACTTCGATCAGGTAGGGATTTGAGCATGGCTCCAGATGCCATAGTCAACTACGAAGGAGATGCTAATGCCCCTCGTGACTCTGATTACCATTTTGAAAGCGGGGGAGATGCTGATGCCCCCCGTAGATGCTGATGCCCCCCGTAATTCTCACCCTCGTCCAGTTCGATATGAGGGGAATGTCCCAACCCCTCTTCATTGTGCTCATGATCAATATTCCGATCTCCCTCTGCACGTACATGCGATTCCTAATCCTATTTTCGAGGGAGACATGAACCAGAATGATCCCTCGTCTTCCAATCCCTCGGATCTAGTGAATGCTTTGGGAGTTCTTGCCTCCCGTCTGGATCCTCAACAGTTCGAGGCGATCCAGTCTATTTTGAAGGGGAAGACACCCATGCAGTCTGCTGAGCCGAACCCTGCAGCTCCCCCTGTCATCCCTCAACAACCTCCTCCTCATACTTCCTTCATTCACCAGGCTATGGAAGGCCTCCATGTCTCAGCTTCTCGGCCAGCTGGGCCACAACTTTCCTCTTCTAGGCAACCGGTCAGGTCACTGACGCCAACTTACCAAAATGCCTTCGGGCATGGCGGAAGCTCTGCCGGACCTCCACTCTATTTTCCTCCTTGCCCTACATATTCTAGGCAACAGGCCTATCATGCACCTCCATCTCCCCCTCCTCCCCAGGTTGATCCAACAACACAAGCGCTGCTGGCAAAGATGAAGCGTATGGACGAACAGTTCAAAGATGAAGCGTATGGACGAACAATTCAACAACCTTCAGAAGATGATGGGAGTTAAAGCTGCACCAGAGATTAACTTACCAAGTCTGCCTGTGTTCCATCCGCCACTCTCTGAGATGTCAGTGTACCGAAAGTACAACGGTACTGGTAACCCCTTCACTCACCGCGTGCTAGGACATGTAGTAGAAGATTGATATCTCTACAAGGATGAAATTGAGAAACTAATCCAAGAAGGAGCCATAGAGATGGGGAAGTACCTTGTGAGCCCACCCCAACCTCATCAGAAGCCAAGACAAACATTTGCAGTGAATGTCGTTCATATAATTGAGGATTCGCCATGGGACGATCCCGAAAGAGACATGAGTTTCCCTCTAGAACAAGAGGCCACACCCACCTATACTCCGGCAACACCAACCTACACCCCGGCAAAACCATTGCCTGAAGGTGATATTAGAAGCATACTGGAAGAGATCCAAGTTAATATGGGGTAGCTTGTCCAGCAACAGACAACATTAACACACAGGGTAGACAAGCTCTCGGAACAGTTGGCCGAAGTTCTGATAGAAAAAAGGGGTTCGTTGATCCATTTCCTTTGAAGAGTCGGGGTCAGAGTATGCGTGCCCTTTAGCCAGAAAACACAAATAGGTGATTGACCTCAACAAAAAGCTAGAAGCGCAAGGTAGAGGATGGATAGTTCTCAAAAGGAAGGGCTGCAGTTACTGCAAAGGTGTCCCTAAAGACATTGTGATGATCAAAGACAACCCCTAGGGAAAGCGAGTCATCAGTGAAGAAGAAGGGGGCATAAGCATTGAAGGCAGCACACCCCTTAGAGAGAAGCTTAAGAAGGAGTATTCCTTTCTGAAGGAGAAAATCAGGGAGCTCTTCAAATTATGCATGAACCGGAGTGTGATAACTATGCCCAATCCCAAAAGACAAGAAGAAATATACGAGACATGTGTACCTCACTATTCCCCATACCACCATCTCATTGGCTACCCAATTGAGCAATGCATTACATTCAAGGATGAGGTAGAAAAATTGATTCGGAGTGGTAAAATAAATATGGAGAAATACCTGGTGAATCTCCCACAGCCTCACAACCGAAGTGTTTAGCACCTATACAGTGAATGTGTTGCATGTGAATGCTAGAAGGAATGTGAGAATATCGGTTGATGAAAGGGTCAAACCTAAGCCCAAAGAGGTATCCTTACATCGATACAGGGGAATAGCCCTGAATAGACCTATCACTCTCCAGACCCAAGCCACCATAGACATTATGACAACATGGAACAACGAAGCCTAGAACGGCAGCAAAAGGCCATCAAAGAGAGATAAACACAGGCAAGTTCTTCTAGTAACAACCAGAAGACGGTATTTGGAGAATACTAGATGTTGGTAGATACGATCGTGGAGCAAGCCATTAAGGCCACCTTCGACCACAATCAGTCAGAGGAGCAATGGCCTTTAGTCTGGAAGAAGAAGATAGACCAGGGTCACACAATAGAGGTAAAGATAGAAAAGAAGAAAGCCTCTGTTCATGCAGCCCCGACGCGAAAAATGACGACTCAGTCTCATCTCATCAGGAAGGCGGCCAAGAAGAAGAAGTAGGAGAAGAATAGAAAAAAGAATGAGAAGAGAAATCTCAAAAGAAAGGAAGTTTAAGTTGATTCTTCATATATGCCGAAGCAGGAAATGACACCCTTGCAGAAACTGCAGAAGATCATTGATGAGTTAGAAGAATATGAGCCAACGCATCTGGTGAAAAGGGTACCAATAGATGAGTATATATCTTAGGAAGAAATTGGGAGTTGGTTGTTACAATTCCATCAATATATGTGGAATACAGGTGAAGAAGCCTTCTCAGATGATGAGGTTGCTTCATTCTGCAAGGGAATGTGACTGTAGAAAAGTTAGCAAAGCAATTTAAATTATTCTCCTGTAACATGGCCTCGATGCAGTTCCGAGCTAGAATCGGTCATCTCGATGATGAGATAAGGTATGTCTCACCCAAATCTAGAAGGCCCCTGGCGACATATTCAAGAAGAAGCAACTCCAGAATAGGGGAAGAGGCCAAGGCCGAGGCCGCAATGGTGGTCGTAGTAGAGGCAGGAATGCCGCAAGCTAAGAAAAAATGATACACTTTAGGGGAAAGATCCCAAAGCCAATACCTGAGCCAGAAGTGAGGGGAAATGTCTACTTTTACCCTTTGTTAGATGAAGGAGAGGATGCACAACTATTTCAAGAGGCAGGCCCAGTAGCAAATTCCGAAGAAGTAGGTCCTTCGGCGCAGCCCGATGCCGCAAAAGATATAGAGGCCTTGGCCAGTCTTTTTGATGAAGGACTAAGGGTTGACTCCTAGGAGAAAGAGGTTCTAATTGAAGAAGCTCCATAAGAATCAAAACAGCAAAAGGCATTAATTGAAACTCTAAAAAGTACAGCCGAGATAATGCCAACCATTAAGAAGGCCTGTGGAAGAGTAGATCAGAAGATTTTGCAAACCATGAAGAGGATGTCGGCATGCCTTGGCCTATGGGAAGCCATTTCCCTGAGATAAGAGTTAAAGGAAGCACTGATCACTATCCTTCAAGACCTAGAAGCCTATGAAGTCAACATGGCCGAGACCCAGGCCGAATTGTACACAGTGTATGAAGCCTCAGTGACCTTCACTAAAGAACACATATTGCTACCCACTCCCTGCCATAATAGGTCACAGTTACATGCCAACATATACATAATTATGAAAAAGTTTATATTCGTAAATACCGAAAAAGTATAAATGCAATTATGAAAAGTTCATGTCTTATTATGCAATAGATGATCTTCATATGGTCTTAAGTGAAATTTTTAAGGCTTCTAAATGTGTCCTCAAACCACTAGAAAGGAGTTAAATTCGTTAAAGAAGTGTTGAATGAGGGCATAAAGTCAATTATAGAGAATATAGGGACTAAAATGTAAAAGGACTAAAGGATAAAGATACTGGTAAGGTAAAGGATAAGGATACTGATATGGTAAAGGATAAGAAAATTGATAAGGTTTCTTAGCTCCCAAAAAACCCATGTCACCTCACCAGCCACATGTTATCTCTATCTTAAAAGAGGGGGGACACATGTCCCCATCTTAAGGCATGCCATCACCTATAAATGGGGGGGTAATGTTAGGATCCGGGAGGGGTGTGAAGAATGCAGCGGAAGCAACAAAATAATAATCCCGCCCGATGCCCGCTGATCCGATTCGGGACGAAAAACTATAAACCAAAAATCGGGTTGTGATCATATCACCTTGCGCGGATTCAAATCCGCGATTATTTCGGTTCCGTTGAGGCGAGGCCGCGAGCCGCACAAGCATCCTACCTCCAGCGGTACCCACGCGATTCTCCGCGGTGGTTCGTCCTCGATCCCTCGTTCAGATCAGCTCGCTCGCAGTAGATCTATCGCCGCAATGTCGTCCGAAAACCCGCGGACGGGAATTCCCGACTTTCGAGAATCGCGCGTGGCGGAGACGGGAAGCCTCCCGCCGCCTCGAACGGGACGCCCAGAGGAGGAGGAGAGAGAGAGGGGGATAGTCAACCTTAAGAATTCTTGGAGCTTGGCCCAGGGTTTCTCAATATTAAGTCAGTGCGACTTTTCACAAAAGTCCCCGAGTTTATATAAATCCCACTTAAGTACCACCGAATGAGAATCTATTTGCGTGTGACCCTCTAGGCCCATTAACCAGTTCGGTTTTCAGCCCGTTAAGTCCAATAACTAGTTATTGACTTATTATGATTAATTAATATCTAGATATTAATTAATTACTTAATCGAATTAACATCTCATGTAAAATTCGATCAGACTTTTGATCAAGTTGGCCAAGCAACACCGCATGATCCCGGAAGGTAATGGGGTTCAACAACCCACTCATGGAACCTGTTCGTCCACAGTTACCGCGTGACTATAATCCTTCGTTCGCATAATGCTCTTGAGTTTACCTAGGGTATGGTCAACTGTCAAATCCTAGATGGTCAACTCAGTTAAATTAGACTCCGCTGTACAATATCCGAAAACACCTTTTCTGATATTGTGTCTGTTCTGGCCAGAGACTCATGCGGATCTATTCTAGAGCATTCTCTCTTCACTTACCTGAGAGCGAATGATCCTTTGTTGAACACACAATCACCTTCGAAGGTCTTCCGCTAGACCCGATCCTTGACTATTAGAAATCCTGTGGATAGGGATTCGTAAGCCAAGGTCAAAGTCTAGAAGTTCACCGACAAGGTGTCTTTGGTGTCTCAAGTCTAAGGACCAACCACACCACTATGATGATGAATCGAGCCGGTTGACAGTCAAGTAAATTACCATTCGGCTATTCATATCGGATCAGTTCAGTGAACTCATTCCCTAATGAGTACCTACAGGTTCACCATTGTGTCTCCACACATGAGACTAACAAGATCAATCACCCTCATCATATGAGCTAGAATAACCTGTACTAGTCTTACTGGATGTTTGATGTCCTCTTCAAACATCCTACGACTAGGAATAGTTCAAAATTTGTGTTTATAGGTCATCGGTCTCATTATTATGATCTCATCATAATCCAATGACCGTTGCACACATTCATGGACTTCATTGTGTGCAATAATAATAAACATGCCAATCTACATAATGAATTATATATGCCATTCATTATCGAATCATATTGAAATAGATGCCTCGTGATTGGCTTGGAGGTCACCTATATCTATCAATCTCCCACTTGGACTCAAGGCAATCATCTTAGCATTTGATCTACATCAAATTTAAGTGATGCTTACATCAAATTTATGACTAAGGCTTGGTCCGGGATCTGCTAAATCATTCATAAATGGAATAATTTCCATTACTTTATTTCCTATTAATTCATTGTCTCTAAACTTGTGAAAGAGCCTCAGAATGTTCTACAACTTCTGATGCGACCATGGCTCGACCATAAAATTGATCGCTCCCACTATTGTCCTACAACAATGGGATGAGATCGAAGACCTTTTATAACTACATTTAGTTCAAGGATGAACTTTTTCATCCATACTGTTCCAATAACAGTATCACTTGTTAATGTCGTCATCTTAATTCGAGTTCTGGGTTGGAACCCTTCCAATTTATGTCAAACATTTTGACATATAGGTTAAGGTAACATCCTCATCGATCTATATTAATAGATTCGTATTCTCAATACGCAGGATGTTGCATCCAAACCTATTATGAAAAAAAATATGGATATTAATACTTTTTACTGATAGTAACATCTTGATGTCATTCTCAAGACTTTGATGATATTATCACAAAGCATTACTAATGTGACTGTGCTCCCACTGACCTCCTTGTACACACACAATCCATGATCATTCTTAATGATCACTGAGTGTTTGACCATTTAGTCAAAACTCTTATTGCAACTCTAGGAAGCTTTAGTTTGATTCAAAATTAATATTTGAATCATAACTTGCTTCCTGGATATTCTAAAAGCTTTAAAGTTGTATCATATACACTTCTTCCTCAATCACATTGAGGGAATGCTTTTAATATCTAATTACCATCTCATCATCATGACAGGCAGTGTTGGCAAGTAAGATTCTAATAAACTTATTTTTGTAACCTTTGAGAAAATATCGTCCAAGTCAATATTTTGACTATAACCATTTCCTTTAGATTACCATATAAGTTTTAAGTAGTCCATTTGTACTAATCTTCATTCTGAAGATTTACTTGTTTCTGAGAGGTACAATATCCTCAAGCAATACTATCAAGTTCCGAACTTAATAGGTGTTATGGACTATAGCTTAGAACTCTTAACATCTTACCAATTTAAAAATTGTAATTATGATAGAGAGTTTCCTCATGGATTTAGGATAATGATCCATACCTTTGTGTTCTTCTCATTCTGCTATCTCTGATATGTCAAACATATGAAACTAGTCATTGAGAAAATTGATAAGTTCACAATTTTACATAAATAACAGATGAAATTTGCACACTTTGCTATCAATTTAATAAACAAAATCACATGGAATAATAGAAAATCAATTGTTCTTTCAAACATATCAATTTTGTAAAAAAATCAAATATCATCACTCCATGGATTGAATAAGGATAGCAATTTCATTCTCAAACAAGACTTTATCGACAATTATTTAATGTGTATTTGGATGATTTATTGACTGCTGCATGAACTTAACTGTTATTTTATGTGAATGTTGGACATGAAAGAACAGATGGCAAAGTGGTTAGACCACTTGGACTTCAGCGAAGTGACCAGGGTTCTAATCCTGGCTGAAACAATATTTATTTTCATATTTTAGTTTCAATTGGGGCCCACATGCCAACTAAGAGAGAAAGGAGGAGGGAATCTGGAATTCTAAAAAGAAAGATATTTATTTCGAAATTCAAAATTTCAAACTAGTTTTTATGAACTTAAAAGATGATCCTATAATTAAGAGAGAGGAGGGAATTCTGGAATTCAAGGAAAGAAAGATCCATTTCATAATTCGAAATTCAAAATACCATTTAATATTTTAAAGAGGATCCCCTAATCAAGGGGGAGCTTAATGCAGGGAATTTAAAACCTCTTTTTGAAATTCAAACCCTCCCCTCTTTTCTATAAAACCAAGGGAGGAGGTCAACGGGGGTGTTCCCAATTTTCAGATATTTTCTAAAACCTTCTCTCTCTCTCTCCCGTACTTTTTCTCTCACTGCCCAAGCTCTCTCTCCCCCTTACGCAACATTTCTCTCTTCATTCCCCTTGCTCACTGTGGTCTCTCTCTCTTTTTCTCCCTCTGTCTCTCTCTTTCCTAATTTTTTCTCTTCCCCCCTTTGTCTCTTTCTCTCCCCCTACGCACCTCTCTCTATTAGTCTCTCTCTCTCTCTCTCTCTTTATCTCTGTGTTTCTCCTTCACCGCCCCTATATATCTCTGCCTTTTCTCTCTCTCTCTCCCTATCTATCACTCTCTCAGCTGCCCGTGCAGCAGTGCCCGGCCACGCCAGCGCCACGCATCACCGCTTGCATCCGTCAGCCGCCGCAGCCCTGCCACGCATCGGCACGCCCAAATTCGCAGCCCCTCTCCTCGTCGCCCGTGCGTCGCAGGAGCGGGAATTCCTGCTCAGCCATCGCCATGCGTCGGCCGTCCTCGTCGATCGAGCCCGCCGCTGCACGGACCCGCCATGCGGCAGCGCCGCACGACTCGCCGAGCGAAGCATCGTCACTTGTGCCACAGCGTTGCAGAACGCGCCGCCGCGCCCCGCCACGCGGCATGCAGCTGCACGTTCCCGTTCGAACCGCCGCCGTGCTTTGTTTGCCGCGCCCGCGTACGAGCCTGCCTCCTGGTCCAAAGCGCCCGTGCGCCCCACCTACTGCCACGAAGCTGCCTGGCCCAGAGCGCCGCACCCCAGCCGAGCGGTTAAGTGGGCCTAAGCACCCACATAAGGCTTAGATAAGCCCTGTTTCCTTATTATTTCTTTGGATTAAATTTGTTTTAGTTATTAAGAAATTAGTGAGCATTTCTTTTATTTTCTTGGATCATTTTAAACTTTCTTATTGCAATAATAGTGATTGTGTTATTTTCCTTTCCAATGTTGTAGACATTTTTACTTTTTCCTTAGATTAATATTATCTTGTTAGATTTATTTGCTTTACTTAATCTCAAAAATTAGTTAACTAAGTTTTGGTGATAGATTCTAGGTGCTAATTAGAGAATTTTGGAAGCATGTTAAATTCTGTAATCAATTGTGTTCAAGTGTTTAAAAATGGAAGTTTTCAACTAGAGCAACATATTAAAAATCCAATTTCATTCAAAATCCAAAGTTTTCAAAATTAGATTTCTACTTCCTCGTGGATCGACCCGATCTCATCACCAAACTATTTTCAAATAATTTTGTGTGAGAATCAAAATTTAAAGTTCATGATATTTGTGTTTTAACGACAACAATTAAATATGAATCAATTTTTGGCGCCATTGCCGGGGAATTAGAATTTTAATTTTGATTATTTTGGATCCATTTGTATAAATCCATACTCACATTTATTTTCTCTTTTTCCAGGAATTAAAAAAAAAAGAGAAGACAAAAGGAAAACTCAACTTGGTGAGTTTGTTCTAATTTCTTTAATATTTTTATTTTATTTTCATATTTACTTAGAATAGATATAGATCTCATTAAAAATAAATAAATTTAGAAAAACAAAATAAAAAAATACATTTCAAGATTAGAAACCAAACTATCATATTTTAGGACATGCATCATTTAGGAATGCATTAGTTTTTAATTTTTGTCATTTGATTCATGTTGAAGAGTGCAGGAGGCAAGGTAAGTCTTTTCAAATTATGCAAGTAACATGTTCATGCATTGACATTTCATTATTACACAAAACAAACTTTATTGAATTGTGGTGTGCATTTCATTGATAAAATAATTTAAGGGCACCTTTATAACTGATGGATATAGGTATCCTCTAAGCCAATCATAAGGCACCTATTTCAATCAATGGCATTAAATTCATTATGTAGATTGGCATATTTATAATTGCGCATAATGAAGTCCATGAATATGTGCAATAGTCATTAGATTATATGAGATTATAATAATGAGATTGATGACTTATAAACACATATTCTCAATTGTTCCTAGTCGTAGGATGTTTCAGAGGGACATCAAACATCCGGTAAGACTAATATAGGTTATTCCAGCTCATATGATGAGGGTGACTGATCTCGTTAGTTACTCGTGTGGAGACACAATGGTAAACCTGTAGGTGCTCATTGGGGAATGAGTTCACTAAACTGATCTGACATGAATCGCCAAATGGTAATTTACCTGACTGTCAATCGGCTTGATTCATCGTCACAGTGGCGTGGTTGATCCTTGGACTTAAGACACCAAAGACACCTTGTCGGTGGATTTCTGGACTTTGACCTTGACCTACGAATCCCTATCCACGGGATCTCTAATAGTCAAGGATCTGGTCCAGTGGAAGACCTTCGAAGGTGATTGTGTGTTCAATAAAGGATCGTTCGCACTTAGGTAACTGGAGAGAGAATGCTCTAGAATAGATCCGCAAGAGTCTCTAGACAGAGTAGAAACAATATCAGAAAAGATGTTTTCGGATATTGTACAATAGAGTCTAATCAAAGTGAGTTAACCATCTAGGGTTTGACAGTTGACCATACCTTAGTTTAACTTGAGAGCATTGTGCAAACGAAGGATTATAGCCACGCGATAACTGTGGACGGACAGGCTCCATGAGTGGTTTGTTGAACCCCATTACCTTCCGGGATCATGCGATGTTACTTGGCATCCAACTTGATCGGAAGTCTGACCGAATTTACATGCGATGATAATTTGGTTAAGTAATTAGTTAATATCTAGATATTAATTAATTACAATACATCAATAACTAGTTATTGGACTTAACGGGTTGAAAATCAGACTGGTAAATGGGCCTAGAGGGTCACACGCAATAAGATTCTCAGTCGGTGGTACATAAGTGGGATTTATATTAACTCGGGGACTTTTTATGAAAAGTCGCACCGACTTAATATATATATACACGCTGTTGAGAAACCCTGGGCCAAGCTCCAGGATTTTCCCATGCTGGCCGTTCCCCCCTTTCTCTCTCCTTCTCTGGGCGCCCTGCTCGAGGCGTCGAAACAGTCTCCATCTCTGCCGCGTATGATTCCCGAAAGTTGGGAATTCCTGTCAGCGGGTTTTCGGCAATCGTTGTGGTGACGGATCTTCAGCGAGCGAGCTGATACGGACGAGGGAGCGAGGACGAACCACCGTGGAGGATCGCGTGGATACCGCTAGAGGCCGGACGCTTGTGCGGCTCGCGGCATTGCCTCGACGGAACCGAGACGGAAGCGGATTCGAATCCGCACACGGTAATTAGATTACAACCCGATTTTCGGTTTTAGTTTTTCATTCCAAATCAGATCAGCGGGCATCAAGCAGGATAATATTTTATTCATCATTTCCGCTGCGTTCTTCGCGTCCCGCCCGGATCCCAACAATAACAAGATAAGGTGGGTTTTTCATCACCCTTCCTTGGCCCACAAACCACAAACACTCCATCTTGCATTGTCCCAAGCCCAATAAAAATCAAATAGCAATTGCACCTAGGGTTCACCCTATGATTGGACCGAGCTTTGAATTCATTTCTACTTTGGACAATGGTGTCTAGGCTATAGGTTACAAAGGCAAACGCCTAAGTGGACAGGTGGTTATTTAATTAGGTCCCTACGAAAGTAGGGGGAGCCTCCCACTATCCCACCTCTTACCTGGCCGATTGATCTATTGTAGAGGTGATTCATAGTGAATTCTAGCCATTTTGTGAGAAATCTCATTCTTAAGTCTAGGATACACTTAGGTCATTAGGAATTTATTGTTAACTTGTTTATCTTTGCATAAATAAGCATAAAAATATATAAAAATAAAAATAACAAAAACAATCACTCTCATCTCATCTTGGTTTAGTGTATGTTAGGTAGAAGATCTCAAAATCCAGAAATTATCAATCCAATTCAAGAAATTGGGAGATACCTACATCACCAAACCAACATTCAACATCAAATGGCTGGAAATAATCAACAAATGCCTAAACAAATGAAGGAATAGTTCATTCCTCAAGACTATAATCCTTCATCTTGTATTCAATTACCTAATGTCCATGCTAGCCATTATGAGATCAAGCCAAGCACCATCCAAATGCTCCCATCTTTCTATGGGAATACCAATGAAGATCCATATAAACATTTAGATGATTTCTTTGAGATTTGTTCAACCGTGCAAATTCAAGATTTCACGGAGGATGCCCTTCGACTTACTCTATTTCCTTTCTCACTTAAGGACAAAGCCAAATATTGGCTTGGAACGATAGGAAAACCCATTAGGACTTGGCCCGAAATGCAACAAGAATTCCTGAAAAAAATTCTATCTTATTGGGAGAACAAATACCATGAGAAGGGCTATAACTAGATTCTCACAATTACCGGGAGAACAAACCCATGAATCTTGGGAACGATTGAAGGAATTGCTGAGAAAATGTCCACACCATGGATTGTCTAGATGGCAAATTGTGCAAGCATTTTATGAAGGTTTAGATGCACAATACAGGCAAATGGTAGATGCATCTTGTGGAGGAGCATTCATGAGCAAAAGTGAGGAAGAAGCTTATGATTTGTTTGAAATGTTAAGTGAAAATTCAATAAATCATGCCTCACTTTCATCATATGAAAGATCTGTGGGAACATCCAAACGGATTGGAATTTATGAAATAAGAAATAGAGGAGAATTTGAATCTAAGATGGATATCAATGCCTTAGCCCAAAAGTTGGATAAGGTGGACCTTCTAGCTCAACAAATGAGCATAATGGATCTGATGGCCCAAAAGCTAGACCAAGTCCTAGCTTCGAATAATCAAAGATCTAATATCTATGCTCAATCAAGACCATACTCAGAACCTTTTCCATCTTATCAAGAAGCTTGTAGTCTTTGTGCTAGCCCAACTCACCATGTCAGTGAGTGTCCTACGGCGGCCTAATTGCCACCGTTCATTCAAGAACAAGTCCAAGCATCCCAGGGTTATTCAAAGCCCAACCATGATCCATATTCTAACACCTACAACCCTGGCTGGAAGAATCATCCTAATTTTTCATGGAAATCTCAACAAGCCCAAGCTCCAAACCCACAAGCACAAAACTTTCAGAACAGGGCCCATCAACAGAATTACTATCCAAATCAACCGTTCAATAAAAAACAACCTATCCAGTCCCAAGCTCAAGCTCCTTACTTTCAGCCGAATAACAATCAGAATATGTTCTTTCAACCTCCATATCAAATCCCACAACATCAGCCATCAAATCAAAATGATGACAAATTCAATATGCTGCAACAATTACTCATGAATCAACAACAACAACAGCAACAATTGGTCATCTCTCAACAATAATCAATTTCGAAATTAGAAGCCCAATTGGGTCAAATGGCTGATACAACCATGAGGAGGGAAGTGGGCCCATTACCAAGTCAACCCATTGCAAACCCGCGAAACTATCCTCCGGGTTTCCAACATCAACCAATCCTTCCTAATCCTCAAGCCCAACCTCAAATAGGCTCAAATCCACCAAGAGGCCTACAGTTAGAAAATGTGAAAGCAATTTTGGCCTTAAGAAGTGGTAAAGTCTTGCCGGATCCTTACCCAAACCAAGGATCTAGTTAGCCCAATCCTGAACAAAATGAAGAAGAAAGAGAAGAAGAAGATGAAGATGAGAATGAACAACCCAATATCAGTCAAGGAAAAGGAAAAATGGAGGAATGTCCTGAGAATTATAAACCAAAAATCCCTTTTCCACAAGCTTTAGAGAATGGCAAAGAGAAAAGAAAGCATCAAATCCAAGCCAAAAATGAACAGTTAATGGACTTATTTAAACAAGTCCACATTAACATACCATTGGTTGATGCAATCCAACATGTGCCGACCTATGCCAAATTTTTAAAAGAACTTTGTACTCATAAGAGAGAGCCTAAAGCAAATCCTAAGAAGGTCTTTTTGTCTGAAGAAGTGAGTGCCATTTTGCTCAACCAATTGCCTAAAAAGATGAAAGATCCTGGAGCTCCACTTATCTTTTGTGTTATTGAAGGAACCATCTTTGATAAGGCACTATTGGACCTTGGAGCAAGTGTGAACCTATGGCCCACTTCAGTGTATGAAAAATTCGGGATAGGAGAATTGAAACCAACTCCGGTGATTCTACAATTAGCCGATAGATCTCTTAGGACACCGAAAGAAATGGTGGAAGATGTTATTGTCAGGATTGATACTTGCTACTTCCCAATTGACTTTGTCATCCTTGACATGGAGTCTGTTCAGCATATGAGAAATAGCCCAATCATATTGGGCCGACCTTTTCTGGCTACTGCAAATGCCATCATTAACTGCAAATCTGGGTTAATAGACATCTCATTTGGGGATCACAAATTATCCCTCAATATTTTGAAAGCTTCTGGCCATATGAAGGATGGGGAAGATTGCTTTGTAATTGATGTGATTGATAACATTTTAGAAGCGTCCCCTTTAGCCCAATTTGAAGAAGAAGAGGAGTTAATGGCCATATCATATTTGAATAAGAAGGCATGGCGGCCCAATAAGGTTGAACCTCTACCTAAACTCAATATAGAACACACTCCTCCATCTCTCTAGGTTCCTCCATAGTTGGAACTCAAACCTGTACCAAACTCTCTGAAATATGTCTTTTTGGGCCCGTCCGAAACTCTACCTGTGATCATAGCTACGGATCTTAACCCTACCCAAAAAAACAACTCTTTGAAGTTCTTCGAACTCATAAAGAAGCCATAGCGTGGTCAGTAGCTGATTTGAAAGGAATAAGCCCACCTACATGCATGCATCATATTTATCTTAAAGATAATGCAAAACCAAGTAGAGAGATGCAAAGGAAATTGAATCCTATTATGATGGAAGTGGTTACGAAAGAAGTGGTGAAATGGCTAGATGCGGGTATCATATACCCAATATCTGATAGCAAGTGAGTAAGCCCAAACCCAAGTAGTGCCAAAGAAGTCTGGCTTAACTGTGGTAATAAATGAAAAAGGTGAAGAAATGCCCACTAGGCTAACCACGGGGTGGAGAGTTTGTATTGATTACAGAAAATTGAATACAATGACAAAGAAAGATCATTTTCCACTCCCATTTATTGATCAGATTTTGGAAAAGCTAGCGGGTCAAAAATATTTTTGTTTCTTAGATGGGTATTCAAGATATAATCAAGTGGCTATCTACCCAGAATATCAAGAGAAAACCACATTCACATGCCCATTTGGCACATTTGCATTCTGAAGAATGCCATTTGGACTATGTAATGCACCAACAACTTTCCAAAGATGCATGTTGGCCATCTTTTCAGATATGGTGGGAGAATTCCTCGAAGTATTCATAGATGATTTTTCAATATTCGGGGATTCATTTGAAATTTGTCTGGGAAATTTGAAAAATGTACTTGGAAGATGCATAGAGACTAATTTGGTTCTAAGTTGGGAAAAGAGTCATTTCATGGTTAAAGAGGGCATAGTTTTGAGCCATATAGTGTCTGGAAGAGGTATCAAAGTGGATAAAGATAAGGTTAGCCTAATCTCCAATCTTCCTCCACCCACTTCGGTAAAGCAAATTTGATCATTTCTGGGCCATGCCGGCTTCTATCGCCGGTTTATTCAAAATTTCTCTCAAATTGCCTGACCATTAATCCTTCTCTTAGCCAAAGATGTCCCATTCCATATTGATGAAAAATGCTTGGAAACATTTAAATCTTTAAAAGAGGCTCTGACCAAAGCTCCCATTCTCCAATCGCCTGATTGGTCTTTGCCTTTTGAGATAATGTGTGATGCTTCTAATTATGCTATGGGGGCAGTACTGGGACAAAGAATCAATAAAAAGCCCGTGGTGATTTATTATGCAAGTCGTACACTTGTAGATGCTCATATGAACTATACCGTTACAGAAAAGGAATTGTTAGCTGTTGTTTTTGCCTTGGAGAAATTTCGATCCTACCTTTTGGGGGAAAAAGTGATTATTTATTTTGATCACTCGGCATTGAAATATTTGTTGACAAAGAAAGATGTCAAACCAAGATTAATCAGGTGGATCCTACTCCTCTAAGAATTTGATTTGGAGATTCGGGACAAAAAGGGATCCGAGAATGTGGTGGCTAACCATCTCTCCCGAATCATGATTTCAGATAATGAACCAATGAGAGATTCATTCCCTGATGAACATCTCTTAGCCATTTCCCACACGTCACCACCATGGTATGCACATATTGTGAATTTTAAGGTGACTAGCCAAATTCCACAAGGATGGACAAGAAATGAAAACGATAAATTCTTCTCTCAAGAGAAGTATTATTTTTGCGAAGACCCTGAACTCTTCAAAATTTGTCCAGATCAAATAATCTGTAGATGTGTGCCTGAAGAAGAACAACAAAGTGTTTTGAACTTTTCCTACAACCTTGCTTGTGGAGGTCATTTCTCCGGAAAGAAAACCGCAGCAAAGGTTTTACAAAGCGGTTTCCATTGGCCCACACTCTTCAAGGATGCTTATGAGTTCAGCAAAATATACTTAAGATGTCAAGCTATTGGTAATATGGCTAAAAGAGATATGATGCCACTAAATCCAATCCTAGTGATTGAAATTTTTGATGTTTGGGGAATAGATTTCATGGGCCCTTTTCCACTATTTTTTAGATGCGAATACATCTTAGTGGCAGTGGACTATGTATCTAAATGGATTGAAGCAATAGCCACCCGAACCAATGATCACAAAGTGGTAATGAAATTTGTGCAGAAGAATATTTTTTCTAGGTTCTGATGGCCAAAGGCTATCATTAGTGATGGGGGTTCGCAGTTCACTCATACTCAATTTCGAGCATTGCTCAAAAGATTTGGGATTACTCATAAGCTTGCTACCCCTTACCATCCCCAAACTAGTGGCCAAGTGGAGATATCCAATAGAGAAATAAAGAATATCTTGCAAAAATCCGTTAGGCCCGATAGGAAAGATTGGTCCGAAAGGTTAGATGATGCTTTGTGGGCCTATCGGATTGCTTACAAAACTCCTATTGGCATGTCACCATATAGGCTAGTCTTTGGAAAAGCCTGTCATATCCCAGTAGAATTAGAACACAGAGCATATTGGGCTATAAAACAAGTCAACCTTGACCTAGCCCAAGTTGATTCACATAGAACCTTACAATTGAGTGAATTAGATGAAATGCACAATGAAGCCTGTGAGAATTCAAAAATCTATAAAGCTAAGATTAAAGCTTTTCATGACAAATATATTGTGAGAAAATCCTTCCATCCTAATCAAAAAGTGTGCCTATTTAACTCAAGGTTGCGTTTGTTTCTTGGGAAATTGAAATCAAGATGGGATGGGCCATTCTTGGTAATTAAAGCTTTTGACTATGGTGCGGTCAAGATCATGGATTCAAAAAACAGACAGATATTTACTGTTAATGGGCAACACTTAAAACCTTACATTGAAAACCTTCAAAATTGTCCATTGGAATCCATGCAGCTAAGTGATCCATAATAAACATGCTTTCGTTTGGCTGAAGACATTAAACTTAGCGCTTATTGGAAGGCAACCCAACTTTCTCATTTCTATTCTAATTCTTCTCTTCCCTTTTTAGGAGATTGAGATCATACACATTGGTGAATATGGAGAAGCCCCCTCATACCTCAGGTTGTACATTTCCTCATTATGAATTTAATGTTAATAATTCTTTCTATTACTATGCCATTGAGGACAATGTCATTCAAGTTGGGGGGAGAATCATAGTACATATTGAATAATCGTTTAAAATGAACAAAATTTTTGAATTTTTTTTTTCATTTTTCACACAAATTTTCAAAAATTGCTTCATTTTCACACTCCAACAGAAATTATTATCTATCATGCTTTATCTAAGGAGTCTTAATCTATATTGAGTTAGGAAATTGAGTAAAAGTTTGAATTAACCCCCCTCGCCACAAAGAGTTACGATGGGATGATTTTCACACACACACACGGTAACTTGGAAAGAGTGAAAGATCCTGAAAGTGTAGAGTTGTTGGAGTTGACCCGAAGTGTAGAATTACCCATTCTATTTTTACTTTTAGGTCAAACGAACGGAAAGTTAGGATTCGTAATAGGAGATCAAACCACTTAACACTTTAAGGAGGCGGTCACTTCGAAAAAGGACAATCAGAAGTATGAAAATCAAATAAATATGCTTCAAAAGAGTCAAAGGAAGGACGGTGGCAAAAAGTATGCACCTCCCCTCAGACAAAAATAAAGAAGGTGGCAAAAAGTACGCACTCTCCAAGCACAAACAAATGAAAAACAATCGTGCTAAAGTCCTTCACAACAAAATAAGACCAAATCCTAAAAAGTGTTGAGTTGGTATGAGAACCGTAAAGCGAGCCTAGCCAACTAATCTGGAGATCTCTTTTTCTTCTCTCTCCCCTAGGTAGTTCTTCACCAAAGGTCAATGAAGGCAACGATATATCAAACAGGATAGAAATGAACTCCAAGCACCTCAAATGATATGCACAATCACCTGTCCTGATTCCAAGTATAGTGGGCGGGAGAACGAAAACTTGAATTCAAATTACCTACCATTTACGATAGATATCCTTTAAAATGAAGTGTGATTCTTTTTACTAATCATGGTAGTCCAAATTTTTCAAATCATTATATTGCTAAGGGACTAGCAATGATTAAGTTAGGGAATGTGATAAGTTCACAATTTTATATAAATAACAGATGAAATTTGCACACTTTGCTATCAATTTAATGAACAAAATCATATAGAATGATAAATAAATCAATTGTTCTTTCAAACATATCAATTTTGTAAAAAAATCAAATACCATTACTCCATGGATTGAATAAGGATAGCAATTTCATTCTCAAACAAGACTTTATCGACAATTATTTAATGTGTATTTGGATGATTTATTGACTGCTGCATGAACTTAACTGTGATTTTATGTGAATGTAGGACATGAAGGAACAGATGGCAAAGTGATTAGACTACTTGGACTTCAGCGAAGTGACCAGGGTTCAAATCTTGACTAAAACAACATTTTATTTTCATATTTTAGCTTCAACTAGGGCCCACATGCCAACTAAGAAAGAAAGGAGGAGGGAATCTTGAATTCTAAAAAGAAAGATATTTATTTCGAAATCCAAAATTTCAAAATAGTTTTTATGGACTTAAAAGATGGTCCTATAATTAAGAGAGAGGAGGGAATTCTGGAATTCAAAGAAAGGAAGATCCATTTCAAAATTCAAAATTCAAAATACCATTTAATATTTTAAAGAGGATCCCCTAATCAAGGGGGAGCTTAATGCAAAGAATTCAAAACCTCTTTTTGAAATTCAAACCCTCCTCTCTTTTCTATAAAACTAAGGGAGGAGGTCAAAGGGGGGTGTTTCCAATTTTCGGATATTTTCTAAAAAACTTCTCCCTCTCTCCCTTACTTTTTCTCTCACTCTCTCTCCCCCTCACGCAACATTTCTCTCTTCATTCTCCTTGCTCACTGTGGTCTCTCTCTCTTTTTCTCCCTATGTCTCTCTTTCCTAATTTTTTCTCTTCCCCCCTTTGTCTCTTTCTCTCCCCCTACGCACCTCTCTCTGTTAGTCTCTCTCTCTCTCTATCTCTGTGTTTCTCCTTCACCGCCCCTATCTATCTCTGCCTTTTCTCTCTCTCTCTCCCTGTCTGTCGCTCTCTCAGCTACCCATGCAGCAGTGCCCGGCCCCGCCAGCGCCACGCGTCACCGCTCGCATCTGTCAGCCGCAACCCCGCCACACGTCGGCACGCCCCAATTTGCAGCCCCTCTCCTCGTCGCCCGTGCGTCGCAGTAGCGGGAATTCCCGCTCAACCGTCGCCACGCGTCGGCCGTCCTCGTCGATCGAGCCCGCCGCTGCACGGACCCGCCACGTGGCAGCGCCGCACGATTCCCCGAGCTAAGCATCGTCGCCCGTGCCGCAGCGTTGCAGAATGCACCGCCGCGCCCCACCACGCGGCACGCAGTTGCACGTTCCCGCTCGAACCGCCGCCGCGCTTCGTTTGCCGCGCCCGCGTATGACCCTGCCTCCTGGTCCAAAGCGCCCGTGCGCCCCACCTACTGCCACGAAGCTGCCCAGCCCATAGCGCCGCACCCCAGCCGAGCGGTTCAGTGGGCCTAAGCGCCCACAGAAGGCTTAGATAAGCCCTATCTCCTTATTATTTCTTTGGATTAAATTTGTTTTAGTTATTAAGGAATTAGTGAGCATTTCTTTTATTTTCTTGGATCATTTTAAACTTTCTTATTGCAATAATAGTGATTGTGTTATTTTACTTTCCAATGTTGTAGACATTTTCACTGTTTCCATAGATTAATATTATCTTGTTAGATTTATTTGCTTTACTTAATCTCAAAAATTAGTTAACTAAGTTTTGGTGATAGATTCTAGGTGCTAATTAGAGAATTTTGGAAGCATGTTAAATTCCGTAATCAATTTTGTTCAGGTGTTTAAAAATGGAAGTTTTCAACTAGAGCAACATATTGAAAATCTAATTTTATTCAAAATCCAAAGTTTTCAAAATTAGATTTCTACTTCCTCGTGGATCGACTCGATCTCATCACCACACTATTTTCAAATAATTTTGTGTGAGAATCGGAATTTAAAGTTGATGATATTTGTATTTTAACAGCGACAATTAAATATGCATCAAGAATCTCTATGATGCTCTCTAATGTGTGTTATGAACGGTTCCAAACATCCGAAGATTATCTAATAATCTTGTGTTAATTTGTAAGTCTAGAGCATCTTATAGTTTTATTAGTTCCCACTGTCTTCTTTGAGGACATGTTCCTCTTCTTAGAAGGCAGCTTTCAGTACGATAATTATTTCATTATCGTCTGGCTAATAAAATAATATCCAAACTCTTTGGACATCTCACAAATTCACATTACGATGTGTCCTTTTAGATCCAACTTCTTTTGATCATGTCTTCTCCAAGAGATTAAGGCATAACTTGACTTTAACATTCTTAAAATCATATTAGTATAATTCACCTCTCATATGAATTATCGCATCTCCATATCTTATATGGATATACTAACTTATTTGGAACCATATGTGTGTTAGTCTTGTTAGTTTTAGGTGGCCTACAAGCCAATCTAACTATGTAAATCTCGTTCATTTATTAATAAAATGACATAATATTCATTATGTATAAATCGCATTAATTCTCGTTTCATAATGAAGTCCGTGAATATGTACTATATTGATCAGATTATGATGAGATCATACTAATGAGACTGGTCACTTAAACACACATATTCTTAATCGTTCCTAGTCGGAGGATATCCGAGAAGGACATCGGATATCCGGTTAGACTAGTAAAGATTATTCTTGCTCATATGATGAGGGTGACTGATCTCATAAGTCACTTGTGTGGAGACACTAAGGTGAATCTGTAGGTGCTCATTGGAGAATGAGTTCACTGAACTGATCCGACTGAATCGCTAGATGGTATTGTACCTCACTGTCAACCAGCTTGATTCTATTGTTGCAATTGCACGGATGGTCCTCGGACCTGAGACACCACGAATCTCTAGCCACGGGATTCTAATACGCCAAGGATTGGGTAGGCGGAATACCGTCGAAGGGAATTGTGTGTCAATAAGGAATCATTTGCTCTCGGTACTTAGAGAGAGAATGCTCTAGGAAGGATGCGCGAAAGTCCCTGGCCAAGGCGGACGATAATATCGAGAAAGGAGTTTTCCGATATTCATCAGCGGCATCCAATCCAAGTGAGTCGACCGGCTAGGATTTGACAGCTCGCCATACCCTGAGTTGACTCAAGAGCATTGTACAAATGAAGGATTATATCCACGCGGTAACTGTCGGCGGAAAGGTTCCAAGAGTGGGTTACTTAACCCCAAATACCTTACGGGTTCACGCGGTGTTGCTTGGCACCCAACGTGATCGGAGGCAAGGTCGAATTCGATGTGCGACATCAATTCGATTGATTAATTAATCTAAGTGTTAGATTATTAGAAATGTTCTAATTGGCATGGAATAATCTGGAATTATTAATTCGGAGTATGTGTGCATGTGATGTGTGTTTATTGCTTTTAAATTTTGATTTAATTTCATGTTAGGTTAATAAAATGAGTTTTCAAAATTCAAATACCAATTTTGATTGGATCCCAACTTTTTGAAAGCCAAAATTATTTATTTTGAAAAACTCATTTGTTTTAGCCATGTGATGCGCTGAATCATGTGTGGGATGTTTAAAACACACCGTGGTCATGGATATGCACTTAATTTATTATTCATGTGATGAATGGATTGTGTGGATCGTGGATGTATGATTGTTTATTAATTGTTAATAAATAGAGGTCTGCGCACCTCTCTCTCTCTCATACTCCGATGTATTTCTACCTCCCTCTCTCTTGTACTCGCCATAAGGCTCTCTTTGAATTACATGTTATTCTAGAATTAATGTAATCTGATCGAGGCAACCGAGGAAGGAGCGAGGACGATCCACAACTGCAACCAGGAAGGCGAAAAAGATAGAGATCCTTTGCCTATGTGTTTGCAGGTTTATCTAATGTAAATGTTATGTTAGATTGTGTGTGCGTTCGACTGTTGGCTCCAGTCAAACCCACTGTGCTATCCATGACCACACTAATGACATGTATGAGATGCATTGCTTTCTTTTGATTATGAATCAAAGCAGGTTATAGTATTTAGTAAATATATACGATATATCTATATACTATCACCTAGGAGAGACCAAGATAAAAGTTATATGAATACCCTCAGATAAACTCTAAGCCGTAACGCGAGTAGTTAAGAATTTACTGCGTGGTCCACCAACGTTATAGTTATAGGATTCGAATCACTTTAGGCAGGTTTGTTGTGCTATCCACAAGGCCTGATTAATTGAGAGGAGAAACTGTGGCTATGGCATTAGATGCCTATAGATCGGGGTAGAGGAACCATGTAGCTTTGTTGTGCTATCCACAAGGGCTGCATGCAAATCTATGCTCGTCACGTAACGATGGTTAGCTTAGACTAGAATTAGTGGTTTGTTGTGCTATCCACAAGGCCATTAAATCTCTGGGGACCGAAGCCATGATCAGATATTGCAAGGAGTTGCAAGTCCCATAAGTTGGATGCTCTTTGATTGTATTACAGTTTGTTGTGCTATCCACAAGGCTGTAGTGCAAGTCATTGAGATTCTGATCCCCACTAGGAGACTGTCGGCGTCTCCCGTTCTGTATAACTGAGGGTTATACAGTCCGTCGAAAATTAGTGGGAGTTAAACTTGAACAAAAGACCATGTCTTGTTTTAAATTTTAATAATTGAACATCTGCTAAATAGATTTTACTTATCTCCTGTAGGGAATTATGTCGTCGAATAACCCACTCTGTGGCATACTTGATGCTCTTTTGACTTACCTGATCTACTCGAATTGGTTTAGAAACCTGAAGAATGTCTTCAGATCTGAGCACATTGACTTTGTCGCTGGAGCTGATCCTCCTGCTGAATCAGCATTGGATGCCCCTGAAGCAGAGATGACAGCTAACGATAAAGGATCGAAGGACAAAGGCAAAAGAGTAGTGAAGGGTGACTGCTTCTACTATAAGCAGTATGGTCACTGGAAAAGGAACTGCAAGGAGTTCCTTCATGATAAAGCTTATGGAAGAGTGAAGCTGTCTGAAGCTTCAGATATCTATATGATAGATATCAACTTGTCAGTTAGAGATTCCACATCTTGCGTATTGGATACCGGATGTGCTTCACATATTTGTCATGATGCACAGATGCTGACAAGTAAGCGCAAGCTGAGACAAGGTGAGGTGGAATTGAGGCTAGGAAACGGCGCAAAGGCTGCAGCGATTGCTGTTGGGACAGCAAAGCATAGGCTTCCATCGGGAGACACCTTACTATTAGAGGATTGTTATTATGTTCCTAGCATAATAAAGAACATCATATCAATATCTTGTTTGGACAAGATAGGATATAGGTTGACTATTGAGAATAGAAGTTGTTCGATTTATTATGGTAATAAATCAATAGCTTCAACATCTTTAGTCAAAGGTCTATATCTATTAGATGTTTCTTGTTACAATCTTCAAATTGATAATGCTCTTAAGAAGAGCAAGAATTGTGTGAACCAGGCCTACATGTGGCATTGTAGACTTGGGCACATTGGCGAAAGCAAGTTGCAAAAGTTGCACAAGCATGGTTACTTAACTGCATTCGATTATGAATCGTTTGCAACATGTGAATCCTGCCTTATGGGAAAGATGGCGAAATCTCCATTTACTGGATATGGAGAACGTGCCAAGGACATTCTGAAACTAATACATTCGGATGTATGTGGTCCCATGTCCATCCAAACCAAAGGTGGCTACTCATACTTCATCACGTTCACCGATGACCTCTCAAGATTCGGCTATGTGTACTTAACGAAGTACAAGTCAGAAGCATTTGAGAAGTTCAAGGAGTTCAAGAATGAAGTAGAGAAGCAGTTAAGAAAGAGTATTAAAGCTCTTCGATCAGATCGAGGAGGAGAATACTTGAGTACTAATTTCACACAATTCTTAAAGGATAATGGTATCCTTTCTCAGCTAACCCCTCCATATACACCACAGATGAATGGTGTATCGGAAAGGAGAAATCGCACCCTGTTGGACATGGTGCGATCCATGATGAGCTTTTCGGGATTACCAGTGTCCCTCTGGGGGTATGCTCTAGAGTCAGCAGCATACCTACTGAACAGAGTACCCAGCATGTAATGACTGAGATTTCGGGTTCTGTATTCGGGTCGGGTTCGGGCCGGATCCCCTGGTTTGGACCCTGGAGGGGTCTTGAGATTTCTGGCTGAATGGCGTCAACAGTGCTCGATGCCTTTCAAAAGGCGTCAGGGCGTGTGGACGCCATTTAGGTCTGCTGGTTGTTGTGCCACGTGTGCGCTACGTGGGCGGGTTTCGGGTTGCGAGAGTACGGCCCCTGTCAGATTTGTCTGAACGGCGTCCAGCTCGGTCGACGCGTTTCAGACTGCGACACCTGCGGTGTCAGGGTACGGCGCCAGAGCGTTGTCAGTACGGCCTGTCTTGTCGTCTGAACGGCGTCTGCGGTGGGCGACGCGTTTCAGAGCGGTGTCAGTACGGCCGTCCTGTCAGACTGATTGGCGTCTGCCTCGATCGACGCGTTTTAGCGGAATTCTGGTTGACCCCGCGAGCCTCCCCTTCTTCCCCTCATTCTCACCTTCACTCTCTCTCTCCTCACCCTCTCCGCCGTCTCCGACGTTCTTCCTCCCCTTCCCTTCCTCTTCTTCCTCTTCCACCACTCCAACACCACCTTACCTCTCACCTCTACCTCCACCACCTCCTTCGCGGCGTTCCCTTCTCCGGACGGCGGCCGACGTCCCGGCGGAGTGGCGGCGTCCTCGAGGGTACCGGCGGCGGTGTGTGGTGCGGCGGGACGGCGGCACGGAGCCTGGCGGAGTTCGAGAATCGGTAGGGGGACGAACCTTGCATGTGATGTTCGTGTGATTCTCGGCGTAACGTGGTGTTTGGGGGATAGATTGAGCATGCTTAGGGGGGATTCCATGTGGGAATGATGGTGTTTGTGATTGTGTTTTCGTAAGCATGACTGTGTGGTTGAACTTCTCTCCTTCCCCCTTTGATTTTGGGGTTTTCGGGGTGCTTGGGGTTCAAGGGAGAAACCCTCGGTTCGAACCAGGGAACCTGGTTTCTGGCGCTAAACGGCGTCGTCCCTGGTCGACGCCTTTCAAAGGGCGTCTAGGCCGTACGACGCCTTTTAGGGGCAGAAATCCCCCTTTTCGAGGCCTCATTAAAATAGAGTTCCTGGCGCTAAATGACGTCATGGGTGGACGACGCCTTTTAGAAAGGACGTCGGGCCACCATGACGCCATTTAGACAGGAAATCGCCCCGCTTGAGTGTTGAAATTCTGGGTTTTTAATGTGAATGGCGTCGATGGTTGCGGACGGGTTTCAAAGGGCGTCTCCCTGTGAAGACGCGTTTCAAGCGATAATCTGGCTTTTAATAAACCTGTCTAAGGGTCTTGAATGGCGTCGACCTCGGTCGACGCGATTCAAGACAGAAATGCTTAAATCTGTTATTTCGTGCATGTTTCACGGTGGGATGGTTCTAATGTATGCTGTGGGTTGTATACTGAGACGGAGGACTTCTGCGTGAGGGGAATTACATCACCGGTGTGTGTGTGTGTGTGCCTTAACTATATACTGAGACTGGGGTTTACTGTACGAATGGAATCATGATTATATGTGTGTCTGTGTTATGAGAATGTGGACCGTGTTAACTGTGGTTTACGTTGTCACCATGGACCGATGGGGACAGGGTCATGGTGTCTGTGGTGTGGTGCATGTTGTGTTTTACCCTTGGCTGAGACAAGCAGAACCACCTTGAGCCCGTCGGGCCGGAGCAGCTGGTGTGCTATCCGAGGGGTTGCTGTTTGGTCTCAGCGGGTCGGGGTTTCCCTTGGTTGTCGTGACAGCTTCTGGCGCGTTTCCTGCTGTGGAGCTGGTGGTGTTACTGGTGGGAGTTGGTTTACCCTTTAGCCAGTGGGCCTGATGTGACCTTTGATCAAGGTTGCGAGTGGTACCTATAGCCCTTGGCCTGACGCACCCCGGGAGAGTTGGGTTTGTGGGTAGTTCCTGTAGCTTCGGCTTGACGGGGGTTCGCCGGTCCCCAGGGCCCTCCTGAAGCGCTGAGGCCTAGCGTGGAGGCAATCCGGTGGTAGGACAGTAGTCTAGACTGCTTGTGTGCACACGTAGCTGGCAGTGGTGGTACACTGAGTCCAGCTAGTCCTAGTTTGGCTCACTACCTCACCCTACAGTGCTCCGGAACACTGTAGGGGTGGACAGGCGTGAGCAGTGGTGGTAGTGTTGGGAGGCGACGTTCGACTTCGGTCGACAGTGTGGTTTAGTCGCTTCGTGGACTTTGACTGTGAGTCGTGACTCTGTGTTGGGTTCTTCGGGTTACTTAGAATGGTTCTTGTTACACTGCTTACCGTGCGTTTCATATCAGAGTTGGGTGCTGTGTTTACTGCTTTACTTATTTGCTATATATTCTGTTGTTACACTTGTGGGTGTGTGAGTGGGAGGCAGGGGATCGGATGATCCCTACTGAGCCCATTTCTGGTGTGGCTCACTCCCTGCGGTTTCAGGTGTGGACCTCGCGGCGCGTGGAGGCGTGTGGTGCCTTCTTGGTGTGCGGACCAGCAGCTGTCCTTGTTCCGGGGTATGCCCCGATGTTGTTGTACCTTCCTTGTGCCTGTACTTATTTAATTGTTGGACATGTAATTATTGTTGGACTGTATACGGACATTGTTATTTTTCCTTCCTGCGCACTTGCTTACCATGTAGTCCGTGTGATTGTTATATTTAGCCTTGTTTAGCACTTACTCCTCCAGACGTGTTGTGTGAGATCCGGGTGTGAACCCGCAGTTAATAGGCCGACATCCATTTAGTGACCGGGTCTCCGGTCATAGGATGGCGGGTCGTTACACAGCAAGTCTGTGGCCTCTACTCCATATGAGATATGGAAAGGTAGGAAACCAGAATTTAAACATGTTAAAGTCTGGGGTTGTCCTGCTCATGTAAAGAGGCATGATCCAGACAAGCTGGAATCACGAACTGATAAATGTAGGTTTGTGGGATATCCAAAGGAAACCTTTGGATACTATTTTTACCATCCTGGTGAACAAAAGGTGTTTGTCGCCAGGAAAGCTGTCTTCTTGGAAGAGGAATACCTTCTCCAGGAGGACAGTGGGAGTAAAATAGTACTGGAAGAGGTTCCAGATCTCCGAACAGCTACATTATCATTAGATGAGATATCAGTTCCTGAATCTGTTCAGGTACACACAGATGAGCCTCGTAGATCTGGTAGAGTACCTAGACTGCCCGAACGATATGTAGGACATATTGCTGAAGGTGAGTCTAAGGTACAATATAATGAGGATGATGATCCTAAAACCTACCAGGAGGCCATAGAAGGCCTAGAAGCCGGGAAATGGCGAGAAGCCATGAACTCAGAAATCCAGTCCATGTACACCAACCAAGTTTGGAACTTGGAGGACTTGCCCGAGGGTATTATACCCATCGGTTGCAAGTGGATCTTTAAGAGAAAGATCGGTGCTGATGGACGGATCGACACTTATAAGGCAAGGTTGGTGGCAAAGGGATATCGTCAAAGGCAAGGAATTGACTATGACGAGACTTTCTCACCAGTTGCTATGATAAAGTCGATCAGAGTTCTGCTCGCCATTGCTGCACATTTTGATTATGAAATCGGGCAGATGGATGTCAAGACTGCCTTCCTCAATGGTAACCTTGAGGAAGAGGTGTATATGATACAACCAGAAGGTTTCACATCCAAAGAATCTCCAGATAAAGTGTGCAAGCTTCAGAAGTCCATTTATGGACTGAACCAGGCTTCCCGGAGCTGGAACATAAGATTTGACGAGGCTGTCAAGTCTTATGACTTCATTAAGAATGAAGATGAGCCTTGTGTGTACAAGAAGACCAGTGGGAGTGCAGTCACTTTTCTAGTTCTTTACGTAGATGACATACTACTCATTGGGAATGATGTAGCTATGATGTCATCAGTAAAGATCTGGCTGTCGAAACACTTCTCCATGAAGGATTTGGGAGAAGCATCCTACGTATTGGGAATACGGATCTACAGAAATAGATCAAAGAGGATGCTTGGAATGACCCAATCCTTGTACATAGATAACATAGTCAAAAGGTTTGGCATGGAAAATTCCAAGAGAGGTCTCATACCGATGAGACATGGAATTAGTCTCTCAAAGGAGCAGTCTCCTAAGACTCCTGATGAGAAGGCATTCATGGATAGAATACCCTATACCTCTGCCATAGGATCTATCATGTATGCCATGCTATGTACACGGCCTGATGTTGCATTTGCTCTAAGTGTTACGAGCAGATTTCAGGCTGATCCAGGCGAAGAGCACTGGAAGGCAGTGAAATGTATCCTTAAGTACTTGAGAAGAACTAAGGATATGTTTCTTGTCTATGGAGGAGGTGACTTGAAACTGCGAGGCTTTACTGACTCGAGTTTCCAGTCAGATCCAGATGATAGCAAGTCAACATCTTGATTCGTGTTTACTTTGAACGGAGGCGCAGTGTGCTGGAAGAGTTCCAAGCAAGTAACCACTGCAGATTCGACGACTGAAGCTGAGTACATCGCTGCAGCTGAAGCCGCCAAGGAAGCAGTGTGGTTGAAGAAATTCATCACCGACCTGTAGACACGCTAATTTTGACGTCATTTTGAGTAAATTTCATATCATATAATAATGCCTCAGAATGGTCTAATATTTAATCATTGATTAATTTTTATTGATCTTTTTAAGTGTCGGGTTTAACAGACATGTTTAAGTTAATTAATTGAATTGATTTTAGCTCAAATTTTAGTTAAAATATGAAGAAACTTAAAAGACGTCGACTTGTGTGGACGCTATTTAGAGTTTATTCTTATTTTAACATTTAAATTTGAATTTTAATTAGTTTATTAATTAGCTAAAAGGCGTCTGTGAGTGTTGACGCGTTTTAGGTTTCCAAGGCTATTTCTACTTTTCTTCCGGATGTTTATCCTTATCTTAATTAGTTTAAAAGACGTCTGCACATGTAGACGCATTTTAACTAATAAAGATAAAGATAAGTTTTCCCGGATATTTATCCTTATCTTAATTAATTTGAAAGGCATCAGCCATGGTGGACGCGTTTTAGATAATTACAGATAAAGATGAATTAATCAGTATTTATCTGTCGATTAAGATAGATAAATCCGAAGATTTTCTATGTTAATCCACGGACGCAGAAGAAGCTTATAAATACCTTGCATCTTGAAGAGTTAAAAAGTTAAGCGTAATCTTGAGTTGAGTTCATTGAGCAATAGCGAGTTGAAGATCGAAGCAAGAACGTCGGAACGCCGAAGCGCTGCTATTTCCAGAAGTCGGCGTCCTTTCAAGATTCTTCATCCATTCAAGAATTCAACCTTTGGGCATAAGTCTTTTATTTTTTGCATTCATTTCATTTAGTTCTACATTCTTCATCATCCACTCCATGCAACACACACATCACATTCATTCTTTTCAAAACCTATTTGATTAAGGGGTTTCAAAAGCCATTAAACAAGTAAGTTTGCTGTTTAATTGCATGTTTAACATCATGATTAGAATAGATACTATTGTTGCTTAAAGTTCTCATCATTGTTTCTTCATCTCTTTTCTTTCTATTTCTGCTGCACTCAACCAAAAGGAGAATCAAAAGGAGTAAATCAAGCACAAAGTTACAAGAATTTTTGGACGATCCTCAAATCCTCAACCTCAAATTCAACAGCAAGAACAAAGAACGAGAAGGGCTCCCTTTCTTCAGCCGGCTGAAGGAGGGGAATCAAGAGCTCAATATCTTCCGCATTCAAACAGGTAAGCGATCAAACCCTCTTTTGAAACTTTTAAGTCAAAAGTTTCTGGCGATCACTGCACTTAGTTTCTATTTTTAATAGGTTTATTTTGCACCTAAACAACATAGATTTTTCATGATAATCACACTAGAATTTTAAGCACTTACAACTTTTTTGGCGATTACGGTGGGACTTGGTCTCGCCATCTTTTAATTCTTTTGTTCTTTCTATCATCAATCAGGCACCCACGGTGCACCACTTGTGTCTCTCGACACGTCCTCACCAATTGGTGAGCATTTTAGTTTAGTTAATTTCCCTCGTGCACCACGTGCACACCCCAGTGGCAAGATCTTGCCCTCCCCTTGATTAGTTTAAAAAAGCTGTTTTTGTGATGAAAATGATGTGTGATTGATTGATTTTCTAGTTGTTTAGTTAGTAAATCATCCTGTTAAAATCTGGAACTAAAAAAAATCTGCATGAGTTGATTATTTACTGCTTTTTATCCTGTTTGAGGAGGATTCAACCCAGAAAATCCTCCTGCAAAACTGTTTCTGCGACTTGAAAAGCATCTAGGAGCACTGACGCGTTTCAAACCGCGTCAATACACCCAAACGCCTTTCAGTCTTCATATTTTCTCTGCTGTCTGCATCTGTTTCTGCGAAAAAATTAAGGTTCTGTTTTGAATAGCGTCCACTACCATCGACGCGATTCAGACAGTTTCTTAGTTATTTTTCAGTTCTCAGATTTTTGTGGCTTGGGTGCTAGCTACCCATTATTATTAAGCATTAGAGGCCATCCAGGCCGTAGGACATACGCATTGAGGCGAATACCCTCCTTTTCTTAGGAACACCTTACTTGACGTCAGCAACTTTCTCTGATTGGGTTGGTCCCTTGATCAGACTAGAGAAGTTGACGTTGAGGCCTCCATAAGTCCCCAAAATCAAGGTATTCCTCCTTGATCATCGGGCTGGTTGTACCAGTTGAAGTCCTGGTTAGATTCCATAAAGCGTTGTGAGAGAAAGCCATAGAGAATAACGGTGGATATTGAACTGAAATTAGGATCCTTTCCCTGAGCGAATTTGTGGTTTAATCCAATTCAAATAACTCAACAAGGAACCTTAAAATCACGTTAAGCATCCACTTGTTTGATTAATCTCTGTGCAACTTGTTTGTCAAATCTTTGAAAAAGGGAATCTAACATCATGCTGCTGCGATCAGGCAGGGACTTGAGTATGGCTCAAGACGCCATGGTCAATTACGAGGGAGATGCTAATGCCCTTCGGGATTCTGATTACAACTATGAGAGCGGGAGAGATGCTGATGCCTCCCGTAATTCCGTCCCCGTTCCGCTTCGACATGATGGGAACGTCCGGACCCCTCTCTTTCATCCCCATGATCGATATCCTGATCTTCCCCTGCATGAATATGCGATTCCTAATCCCGATCTTGAGGGGGACATGAATCAGAATGATCCCTCATCCTCTGATCCTTCAGATCTCGTCAACGCTTTGGGAGTTCTTGCCTCCCGACTGGACCCTCAGCAGTTCGAGGCGATCCAGTCTATTCTGAAGGGGAAGGCACCCGTGCAGCCTGCTGAGCCGAACCATGTGGCTCCCCCTGTTGTTACTCAACAACCTCCTCTTCCTCCTCCTTACATCCATCAGGCCATGGAAGGCCTTCTCGGCCAGCTGGGCTGCAGCTTTCATCCTCTATGCAACCGGCTAGACCGCAAACGCCTGCTTATCAAAATGCCCTCGGGCATGGCGGAAGCTCTGCCGGACCGTCCCTTTATTGTCCCCCTTGTCCAACGTACTCTAGGCAGCAGGCCTATCAAGTACCTCCACCTCCTCCTCCCTCCTAGGCAGATCTAACCACGCAAGCGTTGCTGGCCAAGATGGAGCGCATGGATGAGCAGTTTAACAACCTCCAGAAGATGATGGGGGTTAAAGCTGTGCCAGAGATCGATTTGCCGAGCCTGCCGGTATTCCACCTACCGCCCTCTGAGATGCCAGTGTACCGGAAGTACAACGGTACTGGTAACCCCTTCACACATTTGAAGGAGTTTATGTACGAATCGTCTTTCTGGCAGAACGACAAGAGGTCGTTGGCCTTTTTGTTCAGGAGATCTCTAGAGGGACCAGCCCTCGAGTGGTTCCTTTCCTTGGAACCCTCCGAAGTAGAGGACTACGGTATCGTCTCTCGTAAATTCATTCAACGGTACCAAGACAGAGTTGCACCATCCTTGTCCATCACTAACCTCATAGCAGAAAAGATGAAACCTGATGAGGAGTTTGTCAGTTTTGCTGACAGGTGGCGGGGCCTGGCCGAAAAGGTGAAGGATCACTTGTCCGAATCTGAGCAAGTGAAGATGTTAATTTCCAACGCCACGCCCCAGTTCAAGCTAGTCCTCTCCTTGAACAATCTGACCAACATGGCAGAGCTCTATGAAAGAGCACGGTACTGCCAGAATGCCTTCAAGGACGCTACGTTTTCCAGCGTCTTTGATCCTCACAGACCTAGCAGGCCTCCACCCCGGAAGCCTGCCGTGCCAAACTCTCCCAGCACAGGTCCGACTACTAAGGGCACGCTCTCTCATGATAAGGTTAGTAGCATGAATAATAATTCGCCCCAGTTCGTGAGGAACCAGCAGTAGTACCAGAGGCCACCGCAGCCGAACTAGCAGGGGTACAGGCATAGCAGAACCCCCACTATCAGCAACAGTATCAACGGCCCCAGCAGCCGAATCAGAACCAGCAACAACAACAGCTACAGTAGTTGTAACGACCAGCCATCCTATGACCGGAGACCCGATCACTAAATGGATGTCGGCCCATTAACTGCAGGTTCACACCCGGATCTCACACAACACATCTGGAGGAGTAAGCGCTAAACAAGGCTAAATATAACATCACACGGACTACAAAGATATAACAAGTGCGCAGGAAGGAAGATAACAATGTCCGTATACAGTCCAACAATTTAAATAAGTACATGCAGAAGTAAAGTACAACAACATTGGGGCATACCCCGGAACTGAGACAGCTGCTGGTCCGCATACCAGGAAGACACCACACGCCGCCACACTCCACGAGGTCCACACCTGAAACCGCAGGGAGTGAGCCACACTAGAATTGGGCTCAGTAGGGATCATCTGATCCCCTGCCTCCCACTCACACACCCACAAGTGCAACAATACGGATATATGGCAATTAAGTAAAGCAGTAAACATGGCACCCAAACTTGATATGAAACATACGCATAAGCAGTGTAGCAGGAACAATTCTAAGTAACCCGAAGAACCCAACACAAAGTCACGTCTCACAGTCAAAGTCCACAAAGCGACTGAACCACACTGTCGACCGAAGTGAAACGTCGCCTCACAACACTACCACCACTACTCACGCCTGTCCGCCCCTACAGTGTTCCGGGGCACTGTAGGGTGAGGCAGTGAGTCAAACTAGGACTAACTGGGACCAGTGTACCACCACTGCCCAGCTACGTGTGCACACAAGCAGTCTAGACTACTGTCCTACCGACCGGATTGCCTCCACGCCAGGCCTCGGCGCTTCAGGAGGGCCCTGGGGACCGGCGAACCCCCGTCAAGCCGAAGCTACAGGAACTACCCACAACCCTAACCTCCCGGGCTGCGTCAGGCCAAAGGGCGAAGGGTACCACTCGTAACCTTGATCAAAGGTCACATCAGGCCCAGTGGCTACAGGGGTAAAACAACTCCAACAGTACCACAACCAGCTCCACAGCAAGAAATGCACCAGAAGTTGTCACGACAAACAGGGAAAACCCCGACCCGCTGAGACCAAACAGCAACCCCTCGGATAGCACACCGGCTACTCCGGCCCGACGGGCTCAAGGTGGTCCTGCTTCCCTCAGCCAAAGGTAAAACACAACATGTACCCCTCCTCCCACCGGTACGGCACAATGCCTCACGGACACCATGGCCCTTCCCCATCGGCCCATGGTGACAAACGTAAACCACAGTTATTCCGGTTCCATCTTCACATAAGCACACACACACACACATGATTCCACTTACACAGTAATCTTCGTCTCAGTATACAGCTTAAAGCATGCATTCGAACCATCCAATCGTGAAACATGTGATAAATAACAGGAGTTAAGCAATTCTGTCTTGAATCGCGTCGACCGAGGTCGATGCCATTCAAGCCCCTCAAACAGGTCATTTAAAATAGCTCATGCCTTAAAACACGTCCACCTAGGAAGCCACCCTTTTAAAACGCGTCAGAACCTACAGACGCCATTCACCCCAGAATTCCAGATTTGCAGAAGCCTCAGTCGGGGTGATTTCCTACCTAAAAAGGCGTCATGATGGTCCGACGTCCTTCTGAAAGGCGTCGTCCATACATGACGTCTTTTAGCGCCAGAACCCCGTACAACGAACACTCGAACAGGGAGGTTTCTGCCCTAAAAGGCGTCGTACTGCCCTGACGTCCTTCTAAAAGGCGTCGACCAGGCACGACGCCGTTTAACGCCAGAAACCTGGTTCCCTGGTTCTATCCGAGGGTTCCTCCCTTAACCCCAAACACCCGAAAATGCCCCAAAACAGAAGGGGAGAAAAGGGAAATCAACTACCACAAGCATGCTACAATTCCACAATTCCTAACACGGCCATACCCACGAGAAAACCCCCTAAACATGCTCAGTCTATCCCAAAACATATCATGCCACGCCAAGGAAACCACAAACAAGATAATCACGATTCATGCAAGGTTCGTCCACCTACCGATTCTTGAACTCCACCAAGCTCCGTGCTGCCAACCCGCCGCACCGCACACTGCCGCTGGTACCCTCGAGGACGCCGCCACTCTGCCGGGACGTCGGCCACCGTCCGGAGAATGGAACGCCGCGAAGGAAGTGGTGGAGGTAGAGGTGAGAGGTAAGGAGGTATTGGAGTGATGGAAGAGGAAGAAGAGGGGAAAAGAGGGCGGAGGGGGCGGAGAGAGCGAAGAGAGAGAGGGTGGAGGCAAAAATGAGGGAAAGAAGGGAAGGCTCGCGAGGTCAATCTGAATCTGGCTAAAACGCGTCGATCAAGACAGACGCCAATCAGTCTGACAGGACGGGCCGTACTGACACCGCTCTAAAACGCGTCACTCAACACGGACGCCGTTCAGACGATGTGACAGGCCGTACTGACAACGCTCTGGCGCCGTACACTGACATCGCAGAGGTCACAGTCTTAATCGCATCGACCAACATGGACGCCGTTCAGACGATAAGACAGGGGCCGTACTCTCGCGGCCCGAAACCCGCCCACGTGGCGCACACGTGGCACAACAACAAGCATACCTAAATGGCGTCCACACAACCTAACGCCTTTTGAAAGGCGTCGAGCAGTGCTGACGTCATTCAGTCAGAACTCTCAAGACCCTTCAGGGTCGAAACCGGGGGATCCGGCCCGAACCCGACCCGAATACTGAACCCGAAACCTCAGTCCTTACAGCAGCCGCCGCAACGGCAACAACAGTACCAGCAGCCCCAACAACAGCAGCAATATCAGCCGCGCGCACCGCCGGCGTACCATAATGTCCCTCCTCCTGCTGACTATAATCAGCAGAGAAGACCTCCAGGCCCTAAAAGGGCAGAATACCCGGCCCTCCCAGAATCCTTGGCAGATATCTTCAGTGCTCTAATGGCAGCTAATGCCTTAGTTTTGCCAAGGGAAAAGGCCGTCTGGCCTCAAAATGCCGACACATCCAGGTATTGCTATTTCCATAGGCAACCTGGGCATACCATCGACACCTGCTTCCAATTCAGAGATTATATTCATGATCTCAACGAGCAGGGCGGCATAGACTGGGAGGAGATGAAAAAGTATATATCAGCCCTGAAGGCGAGAAGACCACAGCAGCAGCAGCAGCAACAGCAAGCAAGACCACCAGCACAAGCAGCACCACCACCCAATATGGGCATAGTGCAGAACCCACTGCCGGAGCATCAGAACCAAAACTAAGTTGCTCCCATTCTGACGAACAGCCAGTCTGAGGCTGGTCGTGGGCAACAGTGGAGAATAGAGGACTCTTCCTCTCTTTATTCGACGGGTCATATTCCAAGTACCGCAGAACGACCACCACGCCGCACCATCCACATACCTAGGCCACAACCCATTATCGTCACCCCTCTACCGACACCCACATATCACTCGCCCGCACCCAATAACCCATTACCACTACCCGCTTTCCTCAAGCCCATTACGCCCCACACCACTACACCGCTACCATATAATCCCCCGCAAACCAATCACGCGCCCCTTCTACCATCTAAGCCATTACTCCGCGTACCATTCCCTACTTCGCCTGCTACCACTACCACCTACCCAGATACGCCCTTACCATCCAGACCGCTATTACGCGTGCCATTCCCCACTTCACCAACCACTTACCCATCCACCATCCAACCCTCTAGGCCTTTAATCCGCACCTCGCCATCACCACCTAACCCTACGCCATCACCTACATACCAACCCTCTACATCATCCGCACCATCCAACCCTGCGGTACTCAAGGTGTCACCCGGATCCTCCACGGTTGAGGAACACGCGCTCCGGAGTGGAAGAATTTTCAACAAGGTCTTTCCTCAGTCCACAGTTAGAGACGGCCCATCGCAGCCGACTGAGGAAGCCCATAATGAAGAGAGTGCACCAGGCACTCAATATGACTTGTTGAAACATCTGGACAAGACACCGGCACGGATCACTGTACTTGAATTGATCAAAAGGTCCAAGATTCACCAAGAAGCCTTAATGGAATATCTACAGAAGGTGATGGTCAATGAGGACGTGCCGGTAGAAAAAATTGCAGCACTTCTAGTTCCTCAGGGGGATCAGCCCTCCATTGCATTTCACACATCGGAACTAGCACCGCTAGTAGCCAGAAGCATGGCTCTGAGCATCACGGTGAACATCTGTAAAAAGGCCGTGGATGCATGCCTGGTAGATACAGGGGCTTCGATCAATGTTTTACCTCCGAAGACCCTGGAGCTGTGCGGTGTGCCCAAAGAAAAATGGCTGCCTAGCCCCATCTCTGTGACAGCATATGACAATTCTACCCGTTCCCCTCTGGGAATGGTTTATTTGAAGGTGGAGCGAGGCCCTATAAGTCATGCAGAGGTCAAATTTCACATCCTAGAAATCGACCCTTCTATAAATGCCATTTTGGGTCGTCCTTACATTAAAACTCTTGAGGCGATTCCCTCTACGAATCACCAATGCCTCAAATTCCTTTTCAAAGGACGAATTATTAAAGTGACGAGCATGCCGATCCTTGTTGCTGCTCATACCTTGAATATTAAATCTGTTGCTTTACCTGGCCGACAACCTTTTCTGTCGGTATTACAGGTCTACCATCCAGTGGCTGATCCTTTAAAAGCCGTCACTATTTCTCCATACCCGTTAGATGCCATAAAAAGGGGGAAGTGCATGAGTACCCCAGGATGGAGAATTATGATGAAGAACGGCTACGAGCCTGGGAGAGGTCTGGGCACACAGTTGCAAGGCAGGACCACTCCTATTAAAGATCATCGAGCAGCACCGGAAGTGGTCTGGGCGATAGGCCAAGAAGACTGAAGCAAGATCTGGTTCAGCAAGCAGAGATTGAAGAAGGTCAGAAAATCTGGGAGACAATGTCTACACCACCCAAAGAAGGCCGAGATCCCCTAACATGGACCCTGTATACACACTTTGTGAAGGGGCCCATACTTAGCCACACGGTGGTCATTACTTCGTGTTTTGACCTCCATGACATATATGGGAGGGACTTGGCCAGACATTGCTAAAAACTACTTACGTACCAATCCTTGGAGGCTCTGCGGCCTATGAAAAGGAGAAAATTCCATGACCCTGAATGCGAATGGTACAGGTGGTTCGATATGAGAGACCTTTACATTGCACTGAACAAATTGTTCCTAGATCCTGCAGAACCCAAGTGGCCGCCGCAGATTGATGAGCAGATTGAAAGCCCTGGTGCCATCTTTGATAAGCAGATATTGCTGTCTGAAGAGACCGACGAAGGGGAGCCAGACGACCCCTATGAAGCTGGTTATACTACAGATCTGCTCTGGAGGGGGACATATCATTCCCATGTCCTCATGCTCTATACTCTGTTTCGCACATTGCTCTTGACCCCGACTTGGTCGCGGGTCATTATTGAAGATATTCCACGGGCTCCGCCCGTTACGATTACTCTGTCCCCTCGGGACCTTATTCCACAACCTCCTCTCGATCTAGAGAGGATGTATGATTTGATCTGGGACATATTACTATATGATCCCCCTAATCCTTTGGCCTTTGTGCCACTTCCTCCATCTGATTCTCCTTCTATTTGTATTCATTCCTGTTTCATGTTTAATTCCTCTGATATCAAAAAAAAAAACGCCAATTTTACAACAAATTCTTCTCAGATCCTTATCGAGGAAACTTCTTACTTGTCCGATCGCACTCCGTCGCGCGGGTCCTTCGGTCAAGATTCTCTCTTAAATCTACTTTGCCCCTCCCCTCGGGAGGATTCTCCTGTATTTCCACTTGTATCCCAGGATTTTCATCCCGTAGATGCCAGAAGACTGTATGAATGATAAGTCAGTCAATGATGGGTACGGGGTATATGAGTTAGTGCATGAAAAGGACCCCATTGTTGTGAATGAGGAAGATGACGAGGACGCAGCTGAGGCATATGCCAGTGGAGTGAAGAGATTCGATGAACCCTCAGCTGCCGTAGAAGAGCCCACCAAAGAAATCAATTTAGGGACTGAAGACGAACCTAAGGTTGTCCTCGTCAGCAAAAATCTTTCTACAGAGGATGAGAAGGCAATGGTACAAGTACTTAAGGACTATAAGGACACTTTCGTATGGAGTTATGAAGATATGCCAGGGTTAGACTCATCTTTAGTTGAACACAGATTAACGTTGAAGGAAGGAGCTAGCCCTGTCAAGCAGAAATTAAGGCGATTCCACCCACAAATGGCTCTAAAGATGAAGGAAGAGGTCGACAAATTACATAAAGCCAAATTTATTAGAGTTGTCCTTTATCCACAATGGGTGGCCAACATAGTCCCGGTTATGAAGAAGGACGGGAAGGTCAGAATTTGTATTGACTTCCGCGATTTGAACCGGGCGTGTCCTAAAGATGATTTTCCATTGCCTCATATTGATGTACTTATTGATAATACCGCTGGCTATGAAACTTTATCGTTTATGGACGGATTTTCCGGATATAATCAGATTAAGCTGGCAGAAGAGGATCAAGAGAAAACGTCATTCACTACACCTTAGGGAACATACTGTTATGTCGTCATGCCATTTGGATTAAAGAATGCTGGAGCCACTTATCAGAGGGCTATGATGGCAGTATTTCATGACATGATGCACATAGATTTGGAAGTGTATGTGGATGATTTATTGGTTAAGTCGAAGACGAAGGCTGAGCACGCCAAAGTTTTGGCAAGGGTATTAGAGAGATCGAGAGAATATCAGTTAAAGATGAACCCCAAGAAATGTGTATTCGGGGTATCTTCAGGAAAATTGCATGGATTTATTGTCAGCAAACGGGGAATTGAGATCGATCCCAACACGGCGAAGGCTATCAAAGAAATGCCACCTCCTAAAAATTTGAAAGAGTTGAGAGGATTAATCGGGATGTTACAATTTATTCGCCGTTTTGTCTCCCAGTACTCACAAAGGTGTAAGCCGTTTTACGAGCTTACCAAGCCGGGAGTCAAATTCGATTGGGACGATAAGTGTCAGGAGGCATTCGATGGATTAAAGAACTATCTAGCAAGTCCTCATGTTTTGAGACCACCATCTCCAGGCAAACCATTGATACTTTACATTTCAGTCCTGGATGTTGCAGTGGGGGCTGTCCTAGCACAAAAGGATGAAGAAGGAAAAGAGAGGGCAACTTACTATCTCTCTAAACTTCTCAACCCCGCTGAACAGAGATATACGGCAATGGAGAAAACATGTGCAGCATTGGTCTGGGTTGTGCAGAAATTGAAGCATTATTTTCTGGCCTATGAAGTCCATCTCATCGCTAGGATGAATCCGATCAAATTCCGTTTGGAGAAACATGTTCTTACTGATAGGTTAGCGCGATGGCAAAGCTTTCTATCTCAATTCGATATCACTTATATTCAGCAGAAAGCGATCAAGGGCTATGCCAAAGCAAAACATCTCGCTCATCATCCCCTTCCTCGATTTGATCCAGTGCGATCAGAGTTTCCGGATGAGGAACAGATGTCCGTAAATCAAATCAGAGATGATATGTGGACTCTGCATTTTGACGGAGCTCTGAATTCTCATGGAAAAGGGATCGGTATCGTTCTGTTATCACCTGAAGGTATCACCATTCCACAAGCCTTTCAGCTTGATTTTCCAGTCACAAACAATATAGCTGAATACGAGGCACTCCTTGCTGGCCTCGAGGCCGCTCATTTCCATGGTGCCACCAAACTCAGGATTGTGGGTAATAGCCAACTGATTCTTCGCCAAGTGCTGACCAAGTATCGAACTCTTAATCCCAAGCTCAAGCCTTATCAAGAACTTACTTCTGCTTATTCAAAGCTTTTCACGAAATTGATCTTTGTCCATGTCCCTAGGAATCAAAACATCTTAGCTGACGCTCTAGCTTCATTGGCATCTTCTCTTGATTTTCCAATCAGCAAGCAATCCGAATCAATCATAGTTCATAGGCGTCTTTCACCCGCCGTGAAAGATCCTTCATTCCTTAGAACTAAGGAGAAATTGTTGAAGAAAGTCAGGGACGGAGATATCATTGAAAAAAGAGAAATCATGTTAATGGAGCTGTTAGAAGAGATAGATGATGAACAGAAGCCATGGTATTATGAAATTGCAAAATATTGTGAAGATCAATCGTATCCTGAGGAAGCTACAACTGAGGAGAAGAGAGCTATCAAGAGAGTTGCTCAACGATACACCCTAGTTGGGGGAGCATTGTATAAGAGAGGTTTTGATGGAGTTCTTCTGAGATGTCTAGACGAAGATGAGCTTTGGAAGGTTATGGAAGGAGCTCATAGTGGAGTTTGTGGTGGCCATGTCAATGGACAGATGCTAGCAAAGAAGATCCTTAGACAAGGATTTTATTGGCCAACCATGGAAGAAGACTGTGTAGGATATGTCCGTAGGTGTGCTAAGTGTCAACTTCACGCCGACAAAATTCATTCTCCTGCATCTTCACTCCATCCTGTTTCTTCCCCATGGCCTTTCTCCATGAAGGCTTTCGACATTATTGGACCCCTTGGCAATCCAGATTCCGACATCAAGCAAAAATCTTTCATTCTCACGGCAACGGAATACTTCACCAAGTGGGCAGAAGCTGAAGCGTATGTGGAGATCAAAGCATCAACTGTCTGCAAGTTCATCATGAAGAACATCATCACCCGATTTGGAATTCCAAGCACCATCGTCACCGACAACGGACCACAGTTCGTGTCACAAGAATTGAAGGACCTCTGCAACAGGTATAGAATTGCATTGCATCATTCATCTCCTTATTATCCGCAAGGCAGTGGCCAAGCAGAGGCAACAAATAAGACTTTGGTAAAAATCATCAAAAAGACGTGCAAATCTAACAAATTTGCAGACTGGCCAGAAAAATTGGTTGAGGCTCTATGGGCCTACCGAACTTCAATCCGCACGCCCACTGGGCAAACTCCTTATTCCTTAACATTTGGAATGGAGGCAATAGTTCCATATGAGATCCTCATACCATCATTAAGAGTACAATTGAATAAGGAATTTTCTATTGATGAACATCGTTCAGCACTCCTTGCTCAATTGGAACTTTTAGACGAGAAAAGATGGTCAGCTGCTAATCATGCAAAAGTTTATCAAAATAGACTAGCACATTTTTATCAAAAGAAGGTCATTGAACGCAAGTTCAAAGTTGGTGAAATGGTCGTCAAAAGGATTTTTGTAAAACCTGGTGGTCCGCGTTCTAAGCTCCAACCCAACTGGGAGGGACCTTATGTTGTATCGCACGCTTTTCCTGGTAATGCTTATCGTCTTGTTAATGCAGAAGGAAAAGAGTTAAATCATCCCTGGAATGGCTTACATCTTAAGAAATACTACCCTTAGGTTAAAGAGTCGATCAGTATGGTACAAAGACCAGTGGAATCAGAAAATTTATAAACTCGAATTTCCTTATCAGTCTGGATAATTCAACTCAAGCCCATTACTACACACACTGACACGTTTGATTCGTGAGTAACAAGAGATGCCAGGTCCTAAAGAATACCGAAGCTTGACCGAAAGGATAAAGTACAAATCATTCGTTTTTAAAATTCTGTTTTAAACTCAGCCCATGATGTCGGAACGAGGCTTAGAATAGACTACCAAGAATACCCACCATCTTAGTAGGAGGCCGTCATAAAAAATGGGGGAGATCCGTCCCGAAGAAAAGAAAAGAATAGAAAAAGCAAAAGCAAAAAGGCAAAAGCCAAATGTCAAATCAAAAGGTCATCACATTACAAACGTTACATCAAGGCCATGAAATGAAATGAAAGGGAACGCAATGTCGATAAATACCCCGGAAAGAAATGACCGAACCCCAACGGATATTAGGGTAGGAAAGGAACATCTTTTTAGGTCTCTGGAACCTTCTCATGGGCTTTCTAAAACTTATTCTTCCTTTCTTTCTAAAGAGGTGTACTCCAAACTTAAGGGATGGCTTAGATTGACTAAAGGTCAAATCATCAAATGGGATCACGAATGGAAACACAAGTTCTAACACGATGGATTTAAGTTAAGTTGTTAAAGAACAATTTGGAAATTAAGTTAATAAATGAATATGATCTTTTGATCTGATTACCATGCTGATCTTTTAGTCAAAAAATTCAAAAAAAATACATATGTCAAAATTTAAAAAAAAAACATATGTCAAAAATCCAAAAAAAATACATATGTCAAAAATCCAAAAAAATACATATGTCAAAAATTCAAAAAAAATACATATGTCAAAATTAAAAAAAAAAACATATATTTCAAAACCCCAAACAAAGATGAATATTTCAAAACAACAAAAATATCTCAATTAGCATTTGCTTGTTGCATTTAGTATATTTCATTCCTTTTATTTTCAGTAAGCATCTGTTTGCTTGTATGTTGCATTTTGCTTAAGTTTGATTATTCTCATTACCTTTGTTAATAAAGGCCATGCCCCTTGACTATTTATTGAAGGAAAAAATTAATTGACCATTTATTTGGTCAGGCAAGGGGCTAAGCCTAAATAGATACTTAACCTGTTTGTTAAGTATGTACAGGACACAAGCGCAGGAACATAAGATTGGAGCCCAAAAGTTTCATATATATCATCAAAAGGTGTTTTTGTACATGATACATGAAAAGAAAAGAAGATACATAAGCCCTCAAGGCTGGCTCTCCCCTCCGCCCTCATCCAACTGGCTCTGGGCCTCGTCAGGTGCGTCCGGTGCTGGTCCTCGGCTAGGAGGTGGAGGTGGCCCCATCGCGCTCGGCCCTGCCTGGCCGGAAGACATGGCAGCACTGGCGGTGAAAGCACTCATCAAACCGCGCTCCTGCGCACGCTGTCGAGCACGCCTGTACCTCTCCTCAACACTCCGGCGCTCATGCTCTGCAATGCCAAGCTGGACCCGAAGAGCGGATATCTCAGCATCCATCTTCTGCCGCTCCTGCCTCTCCTGCTCTCGCTCCTCATTGATGAACCCCAGTCGAGACTGGAGGTGTGCAAACTCTCGAGGAAGATCTCCTGTGGATAGACGGGCCACCTGCTCCTCCAAAGCGCGTATCCGCGCAGCATCAGTCTCAGCCCGAGCAGCCAGCTCCGCTTCAGCCCTCTGAAGGGCTTCCTGAAGCTCAGAAACCTGCAGAGGAAGATTTTATTAGCCCAAGGCAATCAAGTAATCAAAATCAAGTTTAGGAATTAAAAGGGAAAGAACTTACCCGAGCAGCCCGGTCCTCCTCCGCAAGAGAAGCCCGGTGGATAGCAGAGGCGAGCTGGCTCTGGAGGTCAGCCAGAGCAGCCTTGTGCGCAGCAGACGAGGAAGAAGATGAAGCTCCGTAGGTAGGGGGAGCCGCCTGGGTGTAGACGGCTCGCTGCACCGAAAGACAACTGTTAGTGATTAATCGCCAAAATAATTAATTAATTAAAACATGCACTCATATTCATGCATACATACCAGGTCAAATAACTCTTTCTGGACTTGTTCTAGCTGGGCCTCCGCATCATGTAGGCGAGCCCGGAGGTCGATGATGACCGCGTCACGCGCATCCTGCATATCACACATACATACATTCATTCACCAAATATAAATAATGATAATAATAAAATTAAAGACGCATAAATGCATACTTACATCGAGTGGTCGGAGGAGCCGAAGTTGATCGGTGTAGTGGGCCCGGTACTGCTGGACGTAGCCCTCGCTACTCTCCACACGAGACTCCACCCGTACGCCTCGGCGGTGCCAGTCCTCGTACTGCTCCGGGAACTTGGCACGCCAATCTGTGAGGGCTTGCTTGCCCCTCATGCTCCTCCCGACGTCCTCCGGGACCTCCTCGTCGATCCATTCTTGATGGAGACCCAGGGTCCTCATCACGAGCCGGAGGCGGAGGGGCTCGATCTCGTTCATGCAGTGCAGCCACATCTGCCTGCCGAACCTCCTCCTACCAGCCGTCACCCATGGCTGACCCTCCTCGCCCATACCAAGGTACGGGCGCCAGATTACCTGCACATAGATTAGATGCATTCATAAATAATTTGCATTTAATGAATAAAAGATCGCATTTAATTAAACAAGTTAAAGACTCACCAATAGCTCGGGGTAATCCAGGAACTGACGGCGGAGGGCCGTCAGCTGGTGGTGCTAAGGAGCCGTGTCCATAATCGGCTGCCAACGGCAGGTCAATGGGACGGTGCCAGGTCGAACAATCCGCGCTCTGCCGAGCGGGAAGTAATGATAGGTCCACACCTGCATTCATGAACATATAAGTTAGGAAAAAGCATCATATCATATTGGATACCATAAACAAATAATAAATAACTTAATACCTGAAGAAATGGCGAGAAGCCGCTGACAGTAGTCTCACGGTCCGGCGTGACTGCAGACAAATTGGCGAAGAGGTAGGCCAGAAGGGCCGCACCCCAGGCGTACTCCCCTAAGCTATCTAAGTCATCTAATAGATAAATGAATCTACAGTGAATGTGGTCGCCCTTTGTACCGAAGAGCAACCGACCGAAGAAGAAAACTAGAGAGACTCTAAGCTGCCTATCTACCTCCTCCCCCTGACTAGGGTCACTACAGTATACAAGGGAGGATGACTCTGCTAGCCTATCCCTAAACTCCTCCCGGGTCTCGTCAGACCGACGCCGGGGCTCATCTAAACCTAAGGCAGCCTCTACCTCCACCCTAGGGACCATCCTAGACTCCCTTCCTAGGCTGGACACCTCTATCCCTAATAGAGCCTCTGCCAATCCCTGGTAGTTGGGGTAAGTCACCCCACTCACAGGTCGGCCCTCTACCCTGAGGCCAGTAATCCTGGCCACATCCTATAGGGTGGGGACCATATGCCCCCACGGCATTAGGAAAGCACGGCTTTCCGCATGCCACCTCTCCCGCAGCGCCTGCAGGAGGACCAAATCGAGCCAAAATGGCTCGATGTCTAGTACCTCGCCGAATCCCATCCGTCGCAGGCGCGCCTTCTGGAAATCCGGGAGACCCCTATAGGTCCCATGAGATTCTGGCCCTCATCACTCCCTGCAAATAAAAACATAAAAAATAGGGGTCAATAATGAATAAAAATAGGAAAATCACTTTTGTTTTGAAAGGCGTCAGCACACACAGACGTTTTTCAAAACACGTCCACATGACCTGTCGCAATTCAAAATTATTTTCTACCTAATTAAAAATTTGGAATTTACCTTGAAAGATGTCAGCCCAGGGCGACGCCTTTTGAATGGCGTCACCTGGTCTGGACGCCTTTCAAGGCCCGATTCCGGGTTCTTGAAGAACCCCGTTCTTCCCTCCCTTTTCTCACCCCATTCACCCCACAGAGAGCTTACCGTGTGGAGGTCGCCCTCCTCTTCCTCTTCCATTGCCACGGGCGCCGGTGGAGGGAGTTCCTCCTCCAAAAATGCCGCGGCTTCGGCTAACGCCGCCGGAACTTCCTCGGGAGCTTCCTCCTCTTGGCTAAGGTCTTCATCTTCCTAGAGCCCTCGCCGCGCTCCATGGTCAAACAAAGGGAGTTTTAGAGAGAGAGATGGTCGGAGAGGTCGCCGGAAAGGAGAGAGAAGTTAGGAGAAAAGTGAGGAAGGAAGGGGGGCCTTCGCGGGTCTGTAAACGAAAAGGTAAAAGGCGTCGACTCAGACAGACGCGTTTTATGGCGCATAAGTTGATGCGGCAAGGACAGCTGTTTGAAAAGTATGAAAGACGTCCACATGTCATGACGCGTTTCAGATTACCGCCAATTCTGGTCAGAGCCATACAGAGAATGATGATTAAAGGCGTCTGGTCTTGTAGACGCGTTTCAGGGAATTAATCATGGAATTAATGGCAGAATCCTGGAGAAAGTAGGAGAGAGAGTTGAAAGGCGTCAACAGTGGCATATGCAATTGAAGGTTTAATCAGGTTTTTGAGGATTAAATTGAATTTCTGGAAAAAGAATTATGGTTGAAAGGCGTCTTTCTGAGTGGACGCGTTTTGCATTTTACAGAACCCGAACTGTTGAATTTTCAGGAAAAATCCAATTTTTACTAGAGGAAACATCATGTGCACATCACAGGAAGTTAAGAGAAGTTTCAAGGCATGAAAAATAGTTCTTTATTTAATGAAATTCTTTATTACATCATAAAGAAAAAAAAGAAAGAGAAAGAGGACATTTAAGGAAGAATTTTATGAAGACCTTTAAGGTAAGGAAATTTCAATCCTCTATCTCTATCTTTAGAGGATTTTACACGGTAACTAAAGCCGAGGTTACACAAAGTAGTGATGATTTGTATGGCTTCATAATCTTCGTCGGATTCCAAGTCACGCTTCTTGATTGGGGGTGTGAAAGAGAACTCAGGAAATTCACGACGGCCCAAGCTATGTTGAGTAAGGCACCGATGTGGATTGTATAACACGAACTCAGTGGCTCCAATCAACTTGAGATCCGCTCCTGCTGCACGGCGCACCCAAATAGGCTTTCCAACAAGAGCGAGTGGAGATGAGTCAAATATGTCGGACGTCATGAGCTTTAAATACTCTCTCCAGTCGGCCCGGGTCTTGAGTTTTGGGACCTTGTTGACCATGTGCTCATTGAACTTTACAATGTTAGCAATGCAATGAATTGGACTATTTAAGAAGATCTGAGATGGATTCAGAGGCCTTTTCTTGCTGTACTCGAATTTAAAGTGAAGTTCAACCCATAAGGTAAAGAGTAATATGCACCCATAAGGAGGACGGCCCACATATGCCGCAGAAAGCCCACTGTAAAGATATGCCAAGAGTGCAGTGCTAATGGATTTACCTTCGAAGATTGCGCATATGGCACTGACCTGATCATCTTCCAAGATATTATTCTGCGCAGGGAAGAACAAGGCACCGGCAAGGCATGTAACGAAAGCTTTCGTCACATCCTCCGCTTCGTCCTCCCTTAGATCATCAATTTCATATAGAGTCCACTCAGCGAGCTTTGCAAGATTGATCCCCTTTGTGGTGAGGCATCCTTTAGCTTCTGAAGGATCCTTCATGATTGATGTCAACAATTGTTGACCGGTGATTCTCTCTCTTGTCAAAGCTATCTTATCTTTGTTATCTTTGGTCTTTGGGAGACCTAATAGAAGCTCTGCCTCCTCCAAAAGGATTGTACACTCGAAGTCTTGGAAGAAGAACGTATGAGTTTGGGGATGCCTCCATTCGATCAAGGCACCCATAGTCGCCCAATCTACGTTCGAACTTTTGTAATTTTTGGCAAGTACCACAAGATCTTGAAGATTCCACTTAGATATGAACACTTGCATGGAAAGCTTAACACTTTTTGCAAGTTTACGAATCCAAGGAGAGAGGTGAACTTCCTTGGGCCAGGAAATATGGGATAATTCTGAAAACCAAAAGGAAGGATTGAAGAACATTACAAAGAACATGAAGAATATGAACAAGAATTGAAGGGAAGTTGATTGAACTTGCTTGAAGATTAGGATCTCTTCCATTGAGGTGATTTTCCACGTTGGAGAACTTCTCTAGAGACATCTTCATCCTCTTGTTTGAAGAATCCATCCCCTTTTTCGGAATTCTCCCTTCTTGAAGTTTGGAAACTTTGGAAACTTTGAAGAAACCTTGAAACTTTGGAAGAAAACTCAACCTAGGATCTTTGGATTATGGTAGGATTGCATGGGAACAACCTAAGGGTGTTTATATAGAAGGAATTGCGATCCTAGGAAGACTTTTCCAGATTGGAAAAGGGATGTGCATTGGTAGAGTTGGAATCCGAATAGAGAACAGCCAGAAACCTGTTTCTGAGAGTAAAAGGCGTCGAGGAGCACTGCCGCGTTTCAATGCTAAATGGCGTCTACGCGACATGACGTGTTTCAGCTTTTCTAGGATTTATCTGAAGTTCTGTGGTTTTTGATGTTTAAGTTGAATATTTTGTTTGGAATTATTAATGATTTTGATTGCAGGAAATTCAAAGAAAACCGGAGGAAAATATCAAGAAGATCTCACTGTGGGAGTCAAGAAGTCCTGACCGTGGCTAAAAAGACGGTTATTTCTACCCTTGTATTATTCCATGTAATTCATTCGCATTACTATATGATAAATATTTATTAGATCATATCAAGGACCTTGTGGTTTTGATGAAACTGGAATTTGAGTTCCCCTACAACAAAAACAGTGATAATTCCAGAGAATTCTTAATCGCATGGATAGGCCGTTTGATTGTTAATTAGTGAGGACGATGGTTTCACTTTTGTGAAACGGTGCGTGGATGAACGAGCTTCGGCTTAGCACTGGATTACAAGAATTGGTATCTTGACTCATTAATGACAATTTAACAATATTATCCTTGATTAATTTGTATTTTATTTGACTTTATATTTTTCTTTTAGCCCAGCATGCATCATATAGGACTTTGAAATCATTGTGATAAGAATTAATTACTGATTAAGTTTCAGACCATTTAATCAAATAATTCAAATATGATATGAAATATTCCATTCTGAATTGAGTATCTTGATTATCTTTGAGGTTCGCTTGAAGATATCCTTGGAATTCTATCCTTTATTCGATTCTTTATCCAATATTTCTTATTTTCTTTTAAAGATCCATTATGGCTGCAGCACGTCCACATTGGCTGGCAAACGCTCCCCATGATGAAACCTACAGTGTCTATGACCTGGGGTACTTCCCACTCCGAGGAGGTTGATCGACCTTATTTTATTTCCTTGTTTACCTCATCCAGACAAGATTAATTTCATTGATATCCTTGAACTATCTTCATTGATGATTTCGAGAAAAATTCCAATCATGTGATGTTAAGAGCGTGTCTCATCACACCTTGGCATCACCTTTTCAGTACATTCCATTCCATTTCACTCCCTTGCAAAGACGATGCCAAGGTGAGGTAGCTGTAGACACGCTAATTTTGACGTCATTTTGAGTAAATTTCATATCATATAATAATGCCTCAGAATGGTCTAATATTTAATCATTGATTAATTTTTATTGATCTTTTTAAGTGTCGGGTTTAACAGACATGTTTAAGTTAATTAATTGAATTGATTTTAGCTCAAATTTTAGTTAAAATATGAAGAAACTTAAAAGACGTCGACTTGTGTGGACGCTATTTAGAGTTTATTCTTATTTTAACATTTAAATTTGAATTTTAATTAGTTTATTAATTAGCTAAAAGGCGTCTGTGAGTGTTGACGCGTTTTAGGTTTCCAAGGCTATTTCTACTTTTCTTCCGGATGTTTATCCTTATCTTAATTAGTTTAAAAGACGTCTGCACATGTAGACGCATTTTAACTAATAAAGATAAAGATAAGTTTTCCCGGATATTTATCCTTATCTTAATTAATTTGAAAGGCATCAGCCATGGTGGACGCGTTTTAGATAATTACAGATAAAGATGAATTAATCAGTATTTATCTGTCGATTAAGATAGATAAATCCGAAGTTTTTCTATGTTAATCCACGGACGCAGAAGAAGCCTATAAATACCTTGCATCTTGAAGAGTTAAAAAGTTAAGCGTAATCTTGAGTTGAGTTCATTGAGCAATAGCGAGTTGAAGATCGAAGCAACAACGTCGGAATGCCGAAGCGCTGCCATTTCCAGAAGTCGGCGCCTTTCAAGATTCTTCATCCATTCAAGAATTCAACCATTGGGCATAAGTCTTTTATTTTCTGCATTCATTTCATTTAGTTCTACATTCTTCATCATCCACTCCATGCAACACACACATCACATTCATTCTTTTCAAAACCTATTTGATTAAGGGGTTTCAAAAGCCATTAAACAAGTAAGTTTGCTGTTTAATTGCATGTTTAACATCATGATTAGAATAGATACTATTGTTACTTAAAGTTCTCATCATTGTTTCTTCATCTCTTTTCTTTCTATTTCTGCTGCACTCAACCAAAAGGAGAATCAAAAGGAGTAAATCAAGCACAAAGTCACAAGAATTTTTGGACGATCCTCAAATCCTCAATCTCAAATTCAACAGCAAGAACAAAGAACGAGAATGGCTCTCTTTCTTCAGCCGGCTGAAGGAGGGGAATCAAAAGCTCAATATCTTCCGCATTCAAACAGGTAAGCGATCAAACCCTCTTTTGAAACTTTTAAGTCAAAAGTTTCTGGCGATCACTGCACTTAGTTTCTGTTTTTAATAGGTTTATTTTGCACCTAAACAACATAGATTTTTCATGATAATCACACTAGCATTTTAAGCACTCACACTCGGCGTTGTTCCCAGCATCTCTGAGCCTGTTCCACTGTTGTGCGACAACAATGGAGCAATTGCGCAAGCGAGAGCGCCGCGTTCTCATCAGAAATCGAAGCATATTCTGAAGCGCTTTCACCTTATCAGAGATATCATATCCAGAGGAGATGTAGTAGTGGAAAGAGTTCCATCCGTCGACAATGTAGCAGATCCACTAACAAAGCCGTTGGCTCAAATTGTGTTTGAGCGTCACCTAGAGTCTATAGGCTTATTGTATAAAGGTGATTGACCTTAGTCCAAGTGGGAGATTGTTAGTTTTAGGTGGCCTACAAGCCAATCTAACTATGTAAATCTCGTTCATTTATTAATAAAATGGCATAATATTCAATATGTGTAAATCGCATTAATTCTCGTTTCATAATGAAGTCCGTGAATATGTGCTATATTGATCAGATTATGATAAGATCATACTAATGAGACTGGTCACTTAAACACACATATTCTTAATCGTTCCTAGTCGGAGGATATCCGAGAAGTACATCGGATATCCGGTTAGACTAGTAAAGATTATTCTTGCTCATATGATGAGGGTGACTGATCTCATAAGTCACTTGTGTGGAGACACTAAGGTGAATCTGTAGGTGCTCATTGGAGAATGAGTTCACTGAACTGATCCGACTGAATCGCTGGATGGTATTGTACCTCACTGTCAACCAGCTTGATTCTATTGTCGCAGTTGCGTGGATGGTCCTCGGACCTGAGACACCAAGGACACCTTGTCAGTGGACTTCTGTGCTTTGACCTTGGTTTACGAATCTCTAGCCACGGGATTCTAATACGTCAAGGATTGGGCACAGCGAAATACCGTCGAAGGGAATTGTGTGTCAATAAGGAATCATTCGCTCTCGGTACTCAAAGAGAGAATGCTCTAGGAAGGATGCGCGAAAGTCCCTGGCCATGGCGGACGATAATATCAGGAAAGGAGTTTTCCGATATTCATCAGCGGCATCCAATCCAAGTGAGTCGACCGGCTAGGGTTTGACAGCTCGCCATACCCTGAGTTGACTCGAGAGCATTGTACGAATGAAGGATTATATCCACCCGGTAACTGTCGGCGGAAAGGTTCCAAGAGTGGGTTACTTAACCCCAAATACCTTCCGGGTTCACGCGGTGTTGCTTGGCACCCAACGTGATCAGAGGCACGGTCGAATTCGATGTGCGACATAAATTCGATTTATTAATTAATTAATAAAGGGTTATTAATTGATTAATAAAGCCAGTGAGGAGTCACTGGACTTGTTGGGCCATTAACTGGACTGATACTTGGGCCTAGAGGGTCACACGCAAATGATTCTCAAGGCGATGGATAAATAAGTTGGTTTTATACAAACCGGGGGTTTTTATGAAAAACCGCGCAGTTAGTATAAAACATAGCGAATGGGCTGAGCAGGCCAAGCTGCTGCTAACCCTAGCCGCCTCTCCTCAGTTTCTCTCTCTCTCTGGCGTCCAGACAGATCCAGATATGCTCTGCCGCTTCTCCGAATCCCGTTCGACGGGAAATTGTCCGCGCGTTGCGGCGATCGTTGCGGCGACCGGCGGAGGTTTCGTGTGCTGCGAAGAACGAGGAACGCGAGGATATCCGTCGCGGGGAGGATCGCGTGGACTGCGCTAGAGGCCGGGCGCTTGCGCGGCTTGCGGTGTCGCACCGACGGAACCAAACGTTTGCGGATTCGAATCCACACACGGTGAGAATCGATTATCCGATAATCGTAGGTTTTAGTTTTTCGAAACGGGAACGGATCGCTGTAAATAATTTATTTTCCGCTGCGTGAGCGATCCGGAGAAACCCGAGAAATCCCATCAAGTCTTAGGTGGCCTACAAGCCAATATGATTTTGTAATATCGTTCATTTATTAATAAGATGGCAATATATTCATCATGTATAATTCACATTAATTATCATTTCATAATGAAGTCCGTGAATATGTACGATAGTGATCAGATTATGATGATATCATACTAATGAGACTGATCACTTAAACACACATATTCTTAATAATTCCTAGTTGAAAGGTATCGGAGAAGGACATCAGATATCCGGTTAGACTAGTACAGATTACTCCTGCTCATGCGATGAGAGTGACTGATCTCATAGTCACTTGTGTGGAGACACTATGGCGAATCTATAGGTGCTCATTAGAGAATGAGTGCACTAAACTGATCTGATTGAATCACTGGACGGTACTGTACCTCACTGTCAACCAGCTTGATTCTATTGTCGCAGTTGCATGGATGGTCTTTGGACCTGAGACACCAAGGACACCATGTTGGTGGACGTCTATGCTTTGACCTTGATTTATGAATCTCTAATCACGAGATTCTAAACAACCAAGGATCGGGTATAGGGAAATACCGTCAAAGGGAATTGAGTGTCAATAAGGAATCATTCGCTCTCGGTACTTAGAGAGAGAATGCTCTATGAATGATGTGCGGAAGTCCTTGGCCAGGGAGGACGATAATATCGGGAAAAGAGTTTTCTGATATTATTCGACAGCATCCGATCCAAGTGAGTTGACCGGTTAGGGTTTGATGGTACACCATACCCTGAGTTGACTCGAGAGTATTGTACGAATGAAGGATTATATCCATGCGGTAACTGTCGGCGAAAAGGTTCCAAGAGTGTGTTACTTAACTTCGATACCTTCCAGGTTCACGCGGTGTTGCTTGGCACCCAACGTGATCGGAGGCCCGACCGAATTCAATATGCGACATTGATTCAGTTAATTAATTAATTAATATGAGTTATTAATTGATTAATCAGGCCAATGAAGAGTCACTAGACTTATTGGGCCATCAACCGGACTGGTTATTGGGCCATTAACCAGACTGGTTATTGGGCCTAGAGGGTCATACGCAGAAGATTCTCAAGGTGATGGATAAATAAGTGGATTTTACATAAATCGGGAGTTTTTATGAAAAACCACGCGGTTGATATAAAATATAGCGAACGGGTTGAGTAGGCCAAGCTGCTGCGAAATCCTTGCCGCCCCTCCTCTCTTCCTCTCTCTCTGGCGCCCCGGACAAGCACGGATCACCAGGTCCGCTCTGCCATCTTCTTCGACTACTGTTCGACGGGAAATCGTCTACGGGTTGTGGCAATCGTTGCGGCGAACAGCGGAAGCTGCGTGGGGTGCGAAGAACGAGGAACCGTGAGGATATCCACCGCGAGGAGGATCGTGTGGACTCCGCTAGAGGCCGGACACTTGCGCGGCTTGCGGTGTCACACCGACGGGACTGGATGGTTGCGGATTCGAATCCGCACACGGTAAGATTTGATAATCCAATTATCGGGATTTTGGTTGTTCGAAATGGGAATTAGATCGCCGATTTAATTTTATTTTATGCTACGTGAGCGATATGGAGAAACGCCGAGAACCCAACAGTGGTATCAGAGCCAGGTTCTACTGTTTCTCGTCCTGTTTCGATCTCCGTAATTGATTTTTTCCATGATTTATTCCATGCCGTGTGTTTGATTATTTGCTAGATCTGTGTTCATACGATGAACACAAATTAATTGGATTAATGTTCTGCAATTTTTGAAATTAATTTTGCGGATTTTCGAAGTTTTTCATGAGATGATGATCGAGGGTTTTTTCGGCGGCTTCGTACATGCTTCCCGAGCGTTGGGATGGCGAGCTGGGACTCTGGATCCCTAGTGGATAGTCACCACTGTCCAGTGGATGCCCTAATTAGGTTTTATGAAAACCACAAAAGCAGATTTTTGGGGATAAATTGGAGGGGTTTTGGCCTGCTTTGGGGGTTCTCCACGGATCCCGTCAGCGCTAGAGGGATCGCCGGCAGGAGACGCCACCGCCGGCCAGGTCGGCCGCCGGAGGGGCGCCGCCGCCGGCACCCAGCAAACCCCCCTGTCGCCGTCGGGCCTGCAGATTCTAGGGTTTCTGGTGGGGAGGCGTCGGGCTGGAAAGGAAAGGGGCTGGGTCGGGCGGGGGTTCAGGCCTGGGCTGGGCTGGGCATGAGCCTGGTCTGAGCCTTGGCTCAGCCAGGAGGGCCCTGGCTCGGACCCAGGCCGAGCCAGTGGCTCGAGCCAGATGACCCATTTGGCTGAATCCTCCTATTTTACCCACTTAAACCCCTAATTACCCAATTAAATAAAAATTGGATTTAATTTTAAAATTCAAAAGGGTTTTGAAATTAAAAAATATTTTTCATTTTTATTTAATTTGGGCATTAATGATTTTGAATCATAATTAACAATTAGTTATTATCTAATTAGAGTTGATTATTAGATTAAAAGTTAAGCTAATAATTAACTTTAATTAACTAATTTAATTGTTAGATTAGTGATTAATAATTCTTAGTCTAAATGTTAGATTATTAATTATTAATTAATCTAATTGTTAATTAGTTAGAGTTAGTTATTAATTTAAGTGTTAAATTAATAATTAATTTTAAATGTCTAATTTTAAGTGTTAAATTAGTAATCATTAATTATTTAATCTAAGAGTTAGATTAACACCTCTTAGTTAATTAGAATTAATTGTTAATTTAAGTGTTAAGTTAATAATTAATTTTAAATTAACTAATCTAAGGTTTAGATTATTAGTTATTAACTAACATTAGTTAACTAATCTAAAAGTTAGATTAGTAGTTAATAATTAAATAGAGGTGATTACTAATTTAAGTGTTAAATTAGTAATTAATTTTAATGGACTAGTCTAAGAGTTAGATTAGTTATTAATTATTAATAGTCTAATTGTTAGATTATTAATATTGGTTAATATAAATGTTAGATTGTTTGATTTATTAGAATTGTTCTAATGGCATGGAATTGTCTGGAATTATTAATTTGGAGTGTGTGCACATGTGATGTGTGTTTTATATGCTTTTAAATTTGATTTAATTGCATGCTTAAAAATTAAATGAGTTTTTCAAAATTCAAATACCAATTTTGATTGGATCCAAGTTTTTGAAAGCCAAAACTTATTTATTTTGAAAAACTCATTTGTTTTAGCTATGTGATGTGCTTATCATGTGTGGATTGTTTAAAACACACTGTGGTCTTGGATATACATTATTTAATTATTCATGTGATGAATGATGTGTGTGGATGGTGGATGTATTGTTGAATGGATTTTATTAAATTGTTAATAAATAGAGGTATGCGTAGCTCTCTCTCTCTCATACTCCGATGTACATCTACCTCCCTCTCTCTTGTACTCGTCATGAGGCCTTCTTCAATTTACATGTAATTCTACAATTATTGTAATCTGATCGAGGCAACCGAGGAAGGAGTGAGGACGATCCACAGCTACAACCAGGAAGGCAATGTGATGAAGATCTCTGACCTATATGTTTGCAGGATTATCTAATATAACTGTTATGTTAGATTATGTGTGCGTTTGACTGTTGGTTCCAGTCAAACTCACTGTGCTATCCATGACCACACTAGACATGTATAAGATACATTGTTTTTAATTTTGATTATGAATCAAAGCAGGTATAGTATTTATTAAATATATACGATATATTTATACTATCACCTAGGAGAGACCAAGATAAAAGTTATCTAAATACCCTCGTCTAAATTCTAAGCCGTAACATGAGTAGTTGATAACTTACCGCGTGGTCCACCATCGTTATAGTCATAGGATTCGAATCACTTTAGGCAGGTTTGTTGAACTACCACAAGGCATGTTTAATTGTGAGGAGAGACTATGGCTATGGCATTACATGCCTATATGATCGGGATAGAGGAACCATGTAGCTGTTGGGTTCTCGGGTTTCTCTGGATCTCCCGCGCAGCGGAAATAAAAATAAAAATAGAGATCCGTTGCCATTTCGAAAAATCTAAAAACCAGATTATCGGATAATCAGTTCTTATCGTGTGCGGATTCGAATATGCAACCGTTCGGCTCCGTCGGTACGACACCGCAAGCCGCGAAAGAGCCCAGCCTCTAGCGTAGCCCACGCGATCCTCCTCGCGACAGATATCCTCACGCTCCTTGTTCTTCGCAGCCACAAAACCTTCGCCGGTCGCCGCAACACGCGGACGATTTCCCATCGAACGGGAGTCGGAGAAGCGGCGGAGCAGATCCGGGGATTCGGATCTGTCTAGGACGCCAGAGAGAGAGAGGAACAGAGGAGAGGTGGCTAGGGTTAGCAGCAACTTGGCCTACTCAGCCCATTTGCTAGATTTTATACTAATCGCGCAGTTTTTCATAAAAAGCCCCGGTTTATATAAAACCTACTTATTTATCCATCGCCTTGAGAATCATTTGCGTGTGACCCTCTAGGCCAAATTACCAGTCCGATTAATAGCCCAATAAGCCTAGTAACTCCTTATTGACTTTATTAATCAATTAATAACTCTTTATTAATTAATTAATCAATCGAATTGATGTCGCACATCGAATTCGATCGGGCCTCCGATCACGTTGAGTGCCAAGCAACACCGTGTGAACCCGGAATGTATCGGGGTTAAGTAACCCACTCTTGGAACCTTTCCACCAACAGTTACCGTGTGGATATAATCCTTCATTCGTACAATGCTCTCGAGTCAACTCAGGGTATGGCGTGCTGTCAAACCCTAACCGGTCGACTCACTTGGATTGAATGCCGCTGATGAATATCGGAAAACTCCTTTCCCGATATATCGTCCACCCTGGCTAGGGACTTCCGCGCATCCTTCCTAGAGCATTCTCTCTCTAAGTACCGAGAGCGAATGATTCCTTATTGACACATAATTCCTTTCGACGGTATTCCACTGTACCCGATCCTTAGTGGTTTAGAATCCCGTGGTAAGAGATTCATAAACCAAGGTCAAAGCACAGAAGTCCACCGACAAGGTGTCTTTTGTGTCTTAGGTCCGAGGACCATCTACGCAACTGTGACAATAGAATCAAGCTGGTTGACAGTGAGGTACAATACCATCCAACGATTCAGTCGGATCAGTTCAGTGAACTCATTCTCCAATGAGCACCTAGACATTCGCTTTAGTGTCTCCACACAAGTGACTTATGAGATCAGTCACCCTCATCATATGAGCAGGAGTAATATGTACTAGTCTAACCGGATATCCGATGTCCTTCTCGGATATCCTCCGACTAGGAACGATTAGTCTCATTAGTATGATCTCATCATAATCTGATCACTATTGCACATATTCACGGACTTCATTATGAGACGATAATTAATACGATTTACACACAATGAATATTATGCCATTATATTAATAAATGAACGAGATTTACATAGTCAGATTGGCTTGTAGGCCACCTAAGACTAACCGCTTTGTTGTGCTATCTACAAGGGCAACATGCAAATCTATGCTCATCGCGTAACGATGGTTAGCTTAGACCAGAATTAGTGGCTTGTTGCGTTATCCACAAGGCCATTAAATCCATGGGTACCAAAGTTATGATCGGATATTGCAAGGAGTTGTAAGTCCTATGAGATGGGTGCTCTTTGATTGCATTGTAGTTTGTTGTGCTATCCACAAGGCTGTAATGCAAGCCATTGAGATTCTGATCCCCACTAGGAGACTGTCGGCGTTTCCCGTTTTGTATAGCTGAGGGTTATACATGTTGGGTTCTCGAGTTCCTCCGGATCGCTCACGCAGTGGAAAATAAAATATTAAAACAGTGATCCATTCCTGTTTCGAATATCAAAAATCGATTATCGGATAATCAAAGTCTTACCGTGTGCGGATTCGAATCCGCAACCGTTTGGTTCCATCGGTGCGACACCGCAAGCCCGCAAGCGCCCGGCCTTTAGCAGAGTCCACGCGATCCTCCTCACGGTGGATATCCTCACGTTCCTCGTTCTTTTCAGTCACAAAACCTCCGACATTCGCCGCAACGATCGCCGCAACGTGCGGACGATTTCCCGTCGAACGGGAGTCAGAGAAGTAGCGGAGCAGATCCAAGGATCCGGATCTTTCTGGGATGCCAAAGAGAGAGAGAAACAGAGGAGGGGGCGGCTAGGGTTAGCAGCAGCTTGGCCTGCTCTGCCCGTTCTCTACATTTTATACTAATCGCGCAGTTTTTCATAAAAACCCCTGGTTTATATAAAACCCAATTATTTATCCATCGCCTTGAGAATAATTTGCGTGTACACTCTAGGCCCAATTACTAGTCCGATTAATAGCCAAATAAGCCCAGTAACTCCTTATTGGCTTTATTAATCAATTAATAACTCTTTATTAATTAATTAATCAATCGAATTGATGTCGCACATCGAATTTGATCGAGCCTCCGATCACGTTGGGTGCCAAGCAACATTGCGTGAACCCGGAAGGTATCGGGGTTAACTAACCCACTCTTAGAACCTTTCCGCTGACAGTTATCGCGTGGATATAATCCCTCATTCGTACAGTGCTCTGGAGTCAACTCAGGGTATGGTATACTGTCAAACCCTAACCGGTCAACTCACTTGGGTCGGATGCTGCCGTATAATATCGAAAAACTACTTTCCCGATATTATCGTCCGCCCTGGCCAAGTGTAGACACGCTAATTTTGACATCATTTTGAGTAAATTTCATATCATACAGTAATGCCTCAAAATGGTCTGATATTTCATCATTAGTTAATTTTTATTATTTTTTTGGATTAATTATGTAAAAGACATTGGGTTTAGACAGATATAATTTAAGTTTATTAAAGAAATTCATTTTAACTCAGATTTTTAATAAAAAATGAAGGATTCTAAAAGACGTCGACCTGTGAAGACGCGTTTTAGGGTTTTTTCTTATTTTGATTTTTAATCTGATTTTTAATTAATTTATTAATAAGCTAAAAGACGTCTGCTGATCGTTTCGAATTGTGCGTCGTTAAACACGTGAAAACGTTCAATCTAAATTTATCCGGCTCACTCAAATCAAAATTTGGAAATTTAATAGTGGTGAGTCCGAGTCGATCCACAGGGAATTAGAATTTTATCTTTTGAAAACCTTGGACTTTAGTTACTCTAAAAATAAGTGAGATTTAAAATAAACTAATTACTTAATTAAACTAAAACTAAGTTAACTAATATTATCTAAAAATATGATTACTCAAATTGAACAAGTCTTTTTTTTTCTTTTCTTTTTCAGAAATTAAACACAAACACTTATATAAAAGAGAATAACCGCAATTAAATTCTACGACAAAGACATTAAAATTTAACTACGTGTAAAACATGAATTAACTAAAAAATTATAAATTACAAAATTCAATTGTTTAATCAAAAGATCAATTAATTATCCCTAAACAATTAAACTAACTCTAAACTAATGGGTGAAGAGAAAGAAACTAGATTAAATAGGGATAAGTGGGCTGCTGGTGCAATGGACCAAGCTGCTGTGAAGGATGGTGCAATGGACCATCAGCTGAAACCTCTGGCGCAGTGGACCAGCGCTGGAGCTGCTTGCTGCTGGGTGCTGTGGACAGCTGCTGCTGTTTGCTGTGAACAGCTGCGTGGATGAAGCTGGAAGAAGCTTGGAGAGTGGCTGCTGGTTGCGTTTGCTGCTGGAGGAAGAAGTTGCTGCTGCTGGGGTGGCGTGTTGCATGCGTGAAGAGGCAGGTGCGTTGGGACTAGGAGGAGGCCGGCAGGGCATGGAGCGACCTGTCCGATGGTGCTGGGTGCAACCTGGCAACGCGAAGCAGCTGGTGGCAGGCGAGGTGGCATGCACGTTGCTGCTGGAGGGCTTGCCGCATGCGCCGTTGGGAGGTGCTTGCTGGCTGCTCTTGTGCAACGGCTATGTAGGGTGCGTGCAGGTTTGCAGCCGGAGACCCGTGGCAGTGCGGTGGAGGTATGTGGAAGAAGCTGCTGCTGCGTTGGAGGGGCTGAAGCTGGTGCGTGGCTGCTGGCGTTGGAGGAAGGAACCGGCTGGGTCGCAGACAGAAACCGAGCAAGGGAGTGGGGGAGAGAAAGAGACGGCAGGGAGAGAAGGAGAACAGAGGGAGGAAACGTGGGAGAAAAACCGAGAAAGAGGAGGAAGATGCTGTGAAAACAAACGAGAGAGAGAGAAAACTGGAGAGAGGGAGGCTACGGGAAGCTACGGAGAAAAACGGGAAAAAAAAATCAAACGTGGGGGAGAATCTGGGTGAGAGGAATTTGTGGGAATTTATAGAGAGGAGGAGGAGGAGAGGTGCTGGGTTTGAGTTGGAAAAGGAGGAGGATATGTGGGAGACTTAGAGAAGGGACAGGATTTGGAAGAGGAAATTGGAATAGGATTCGACTTTCTAAAACGAGAAGAGAGAGAGAGTTTTTAAAATAAAGGAAAGGATGTGTTTAGGAAATCGGAGAGACGGAGGGAAATAGTGGGTTTTGGGAAACTCCAGTGGAAGAAGGAGTCAATTTGTATTTTTACCCCTGTTTTAGTTGAAATCCGCACACCGGACCACTCCCAAATTTCCGAAAACTCCTCCAGCTGCACTGCATCCTCGGCATGTCCTGTTCACATCAAATAAATATAATTTAGCGCATTTTCATAAAAATATCATCATATTTATTCATTTCGTCTCGGTTTTGTCGAAAAACCGCAAATGCGCTATGCTCCTTTAATCACATGAAATGACGATGTTTTTAAGTCAGAATTTGATGAAATTGGTACCGTTGGACTTGTTACACAATTATCTATCATTTCATGCTATTTTGCAGATAAAAACATGAGTATGATGCATATGATTGCCCTTAAATGATCAATTTAACACTTTATCATCTGCCCTACACGACGCCATTTATGTTTCCTAAACTGTTTCTGTTTCTTCTTCCCGATGTTTATCCTTATCTTAATTAAGTTAAAAGATGTCTCCCATGGGCGACGCATTTTAATTAATTATAGATAATGATGAATTAGGCTGTACTTATCTGTTTCTTGGTTGGATTGGCTTCAAACTCCTTCAAGTTAATCTGTAAGTAACTGCGGATGCATGAACTTAAGTCTATAAATACACAAGCTTATGAAAAAGAAAAGGTTAAGGATTTTAAGAAAGAGACATCGTCCAAATGCTGAAGTATCGAGGCGCTGCTACTACTTCCAGGAATCTGGAAGCAAGCTTCATCCTCTCTTCATCTTCTCTTTGTCATTTCTTCATCCATTCAAGAACCAAGGCTTTCCAGGGGCCGTCCAACTCAGTTCTTCTTAATTAATATTTTCATATTTTCAGCACATTAACATCATAATCTCATCATATCACTCCATACAACACACACTCACTAGCATTATTTTTCAATCCATGTGTTTTAAGGGGTTTCAAAGACCACAAATAAGTGAGTTCATTCGTTTAAGTTGCATGATTAGAATCATTGTTGGAATAGATACTACTACTATTTGAGTTCTTATTGTTCTTTCCCTCTTTCTTTCTTTATACTTTTTTGCAAGGTACAAGGGAGATTAAAAGGAAGGAATCAACAAGGAAATCTGAACGATCCTTAAAGCCCCATAAATATTCAAAGCAAGAACAAAGTCATAAGGGATCTTTTTCTTCAGTCGGCTAAAAGAGGAGAATCAAGAACTTCAACATCTCCCACGTCCAAAATAGGTAAGCGATCAATCTTTGTCTTTTGAAACTTTTTAGTCAAAAGTTTCTAGCGATCACATAGTTTTTAATAGGTTTATTTGTCGCATAACAACAAAATTTTCATGATAATCATACATCACTATTTGAGCACTCAGACCTCCTTCTTAAATTCTCTAAACTTCTCAAAGGCTTCTGATTCATACTTCAATAAGTATATGAAGTCATACCTTGAGAAATCATCAGTGAACGTAATGAAATAGGAGAAACCACCAATAGCTTGGGTTGACATAGGACCACATACATCAGAATGTATTAGTTCTAATATGTCTTTAGCTCGTTCTCCAGTTCCAGTAAATAGAGATTTAAGTATTTTACCCATCAAACATGACTCACAGGTTGCATACAATTCATAATCAAATGGATCTAAGTATCCATTTTTGTGCAATCTTTGGAGTCTGTTTTCTCCAATGTGGCCTAGCCTATAATGCCAAAGGTATGCTTTGTTCACATCATACTTATTCTTTTTAAGAATTTGACTGATATTATAATTATCATGAAACAAATTTAACAAGTACAATTCATTGGATAATAAAGCAGAAGCTATTAATTTATTTCTGAAATAAACTAAACAACTATTGTTACGAAAGGACATTGTGTACCCAACTCTATCTAAACTTGAAATAGAAATAATATTTTTAATTATGCTAGGTACATAATAGCATTCATCTAATGAAAGTTCATCTCCGAATGGTAGCTTGAGCTTCACTGTCCCTACAGCAATCGTCGCAACTCTTGCGCCATTACCTAGCCTCAGCTCCACCTCGCCAGTCCTCAGCTTATGCTTTCTTGTTAGCCCCTGTATATAATTGCAGATATGAGAAACACATCTAATATCTAATATCCATGATGTATAATCTCTACTTGACAAGTTTACATCTATCATATAGATACCTGAAGCGTCCTGCTGCTTTACATTTCTTTGAGCCTTGTTTTTTTTTTTTTTTTCTGTGTTAACCGAAACCCCTACACCCTTTTGATACACAAGATGAAGAAGGAGGAGGGAGGGCCAGCCGGCCTTCACCGAAGCCGGTGGACAGGCAGGAGGTGTTCGACAACCCCTCGGAGGGGATTCGAGGTGCTGGCGAGCCACCCCCAACGCTTAGGGAGCCCGTTGAGATTTCTATACACATCCGTTCTTCATCCCACAAAGAATACGAAAATTTCTTGTCATAATAAAAATTTAATTACGCGTGTTCATCAGATGAACAGCGTTCTAACAATAAAAATTAATTAGCAACATGGAATATTATTAAAGAACGATCGATTTGGGGATAGAAACCGCAATGAACACAGTAGAACCTGGCTCTGATACCACTGTTGGGTTCGCTGTGTCGGATCCGAACAATACGCAATGGAAAATAAATTTTTCGGATCCATGTCGTTTCATAAAACTAATCAGATAGGGAGAACGATTCTTCACCTTGCGCATATTCGAATCCGCATTGTTCTGATTCCGTCGGTGTGATGCCGTAAGCCGCGCAGGTGTCCGGCCTCTAGCGGTATCCATGCGGTCTTCCTCTTGATGGATCGTCCTCGTTTCCTCGCTCGATGCAATGTTCGCAGATCCCGTCTGGCTGCGCGTAATTCTCCACGACATGCGGTTTCGAATTTTCCGTCGGACGGGAAGCGGAGCGGGCGGGAGTTGGAGCGGAGCCTCTGGGGGGCCGGCCTCTGAAGGGGGCGCCCAGGAGAGAAAGAGGAGAGAGATGGGGGCAGCTAGGTTTGTACTGGGTTGCTGCCCCTAATGCACGAAGCAGTTCTTTTATAATAAATGGTTTTGCGTTTTTTCAGAAAAACCCACAGTTATCCGAAACCCCGTCAAAAAATCCATCAACTTAAAAACCTTTTGTGTGTGACCCTTTAGGTCCAAATATTAGTCCGGTTAATGGCCATTTAAATCCAGTAACTCTTAATGGACCCACTGAATTAATTAATATCATTATATTAATTAATCAGCCAAATTTAATGTCCTACAATAAATTCGGACGGGCTTCCAATCACGTTGGGTGCCGAGCAACACCGCGTAATCCCGGAAGGCATTGGGGTTTATGCAACCTACTATGAGAACCTTTTCGTCATCGGTTACCATGCGGATATAATCCTTCATCTGTGCAATGTTCCCAAATCGACCTAGGGTATGGTTTACTGTTAAACTTTAGCTGGTCGATTCACTTGAATCAGATGCCGCTAATCTATATCAGATAACTCTTTATCTGATACAAAGTCCGCCCTAGCTAGGGACTTAAGCGCATCATTTATGGAACATTCTCTCCTATTACCGAGAGCGGATGATCCCGTATTGATGACACAATTCCCTTCGAGGGCATCTCCCTGAACCCAATCACTTGACTTATAGATAACCCATGGTTAGGGATTCGTTCATCAAGGTCAAAGTTCAGAGACCTACCAACAAGGTATCCTTGGTGTCTCAGGTCCAAGGATCATACACGCAACCGTGACAAAAGAATCGAGCTGATTAACAGTTAAGTAGCTACCATCCAACGATTCATGGTCGGATCAATTCAGTGAACTCATTCACCACTGAGCACCTACAGGTCCAGCATAGTGTCTCCATACAAGTGGCTTATAGGATCAGTCACCCTCATCATATGAGCTGAAGAAATATGTACTAGTCTATCTAAATGTTTGATATCCTTCTCAAACATTCTACGACTAGGAACAATTAAGAACATGTGTTTATAAGTCTTCGGTCCCGTAATTATGATCTCATCAGAATCTGAAAATCATTACACATGTTCATGAACTTCATTGTGATATGACAAACAAAGATCAAATTAAATACGCAATGAAATTATGTCATTATATTAATAAACTGAATAGTACATAGTATCGGATTGGCTTGTAGGCCACCTAATATTAACACTTTTTCCACGATTATTTTCCTACCAAAAATGCCCCGTTTTCAAACTATATATTTTCCTACAACTTAAGTATATGTTACTAAGCTAACGTGCTGCCAAAATAACATAAGAGCCTATATGATCATCCAACCCATACCTAAATCCCATGCTACAAGTCTCCCATGTTAAAATCGAGCATGCTTACGGACAGTGCCACCTTAGGAGTTCATGCGTCTGAATCATACAAGCATCCTTGTGAGGCGGACATTAAGTTAAAAGACGCAACCCGAGGCAAACGGGTAAAATCCTGGCTACGGTTCTTCTGGTCCAGGTGGGATGGGTGGGTCCCCTTGCTATGCCGTGGAAGCGCGAGTGGGCATTTGCCTTACCGCTGGTTGCACGTCATGTTACAGTTCCTCATGTTGTGGTTTGGATACATGTCCGTTAAATAAGTGAAAAGATTCATGTTGTTCGTATGTTATATCTATAACTTCATGCTATACCTTGATCCTTTAACCATGCCATAATGCTATGACATGCCTCTATTATGCTTATACTCAAGCCATGCCATGATGCTATGCATGATTAAGTCAAGCCACACCATGATGCTATTCCATGAACTTTATGTTTATACTTATTCCATGCCATGCTACGCCATAATCTTTCGACCATGTCATGATTTGCCATGATCCCTATGTTAGCTGAAGCTTGCTATGTTATACTCTATCATGACATGATTATATGGTATTATCATGTTTCTTTTTATGTTTATATATGATAAGCCATGTAGTGGTATCATGTGCTTGCTAAGTCGGATGAGGCTTAACCTTTCTCCTTAAACATTTTTCAGGCAAAGAGACGTAAAGGTTAAGCTATGGAACTAGGAGATTTAGAGCCTGAAGATCGAACTATTACTTAATTGATGTAATATGTGAATATGTTTAAAGATTATGGGCAAGTATTGTAATTCACGTTATTTATTATTAGTGGATAAATTTATGGTTATGATGGTTGATTCATGGTGTTATGGATGTATATATGTGCTCACTCTGGAGTAAGTATATGTTTGGATTGTTCCCACTTTGGCGCGCTCGTTGGTTCAAAGTAAACCGGCATGACTGAACTGAGTCAGCACGGCATTACAGAGAATCGTATCAGAGCAGTTCCAGACTGAGCACATAAGAATGATCAACCTGAGCCACTGAACTAGGAACATAGGCATAGGATTGTGAGGAATTAGGTTTAAGCAGATGGATCTATTTTTCTTTAAAGGGGAGAGCGACCCCACAATGGTGAAGTGTAGAGGACAAGATAAGCCTAGCAAGTTATATGCTGCAAGAAGGAACTAGAACAATTGATAGAGCAATGAGCTAGTCCATTACTTAAGTCCTTGCTTGAAATACTGTAGGACTTAGGGAAAAGTTTGACTAGAATAAGCATAAGGTAACCTAATGCACTTTAAGGATTTGTAAGTTGGTGTTTACTTAAGAAGACTAGAGCACTAAGATTCGTTTATGTTACTTAGCAAAACTATGGTAAGCTAATTATATGGTAGCTGCAGATGCCGTATAACTTGCTTATCCATAGTAAAACAGAATAGTTCATACAGTCATTACTTGACAACGTAGATCTAATTGAAACTCCAATCCTTATGACTGTTTTCACCTTTGGAGGAGTTCTCCAATCCCAAAGGTGCATTACCTCTCTTAAGGTAGAGATCGAAGGTAGGCGACTCTCCACACAATTACATGTACTTAAGATGAAAGACTTTGATGTCATTCTAGGGATGGATTGGTTAGAACAACACCATGCTATATTTAATTGCTGAAGGAAAAAGATTCTTTTTAGAATTCCAGGAGAAGAAGTGTAAGGACTGAGGTTTCAGATCCGGTTATTGGGTCGGTTTCTGTGTCGGACCCCTTAGTTTGGGCCCTTGTGGGGCTGGGGCATGGGCTCAAACTCAATGCGATTTTTAACAACGTCGGCCTTAGGGGACGCCATTTAGGAGCTTTACAGGGGTGCCGCGTGGGCGGGCGTGGGGGTACGTGTGTACGGCCTAGGTCGTGTTGTCTGAATGACGTCTTTCATGGACGACGCGATTCAGACATCTGCCAGTGTACGACCCCGTCCTATCGCCTGATTGGCTTCGTTCTGTAACGACAAATTTTAACCAGTTTCAGTTGACGCTCTGAAGCCCTCCTTCATTTCTCTCATTCTCTCCATTCCTCTCTCTCTCCTCCCCCTACTCCTTCCCTTCCTCTACCCATTCCTCCTCTTCCTCCACTCCATCAACCCCCTAACTCCTACCATTAGCACCACCATCTCCTCTATGGCACTTTGCTCTCCAGACAACGGCTGACGTTCTGATGGAGTGACGGCGTCCATGGCGACACCAGCGGCGGCTCATGGCTTGGCAGTTTAGCAACTAGAAACAAGGAGGAGTTCAAGTAATTAGTAGGGTGACGATCTTCATTGTATTTGTTTAAAATCATGCTTTTCCCCGCTTTAAAGCATGTGTCGTGTGTGGAGGTTTTGGGTAGAAAAGCATGTTCTAAGGGGTTTTTGATGAAAATAGACATTTTTTGTTTTTCGAGAAGTAAATCGGATTGTTAGGCCTCTCCCCTTATCTTCCTTGTGTTTTTTTAGTGCTTTGGGGGAGAAGAGGGACCCTCGGTTTAGCACTGATGGAACACAGTTTTGGGCATTAAATGGCGTCAGGACCAAAGGACGCCATTTAGAATGGCGTCAATAGCAGGTTACGCGATTTAACGGCCCAATTTCCCAGTTCTCGAGACCAGTCTTGGATAAAGAGCTAAATTACGTCGGCCATGGGCGACGCCATTCAGGCCAATATCCTCGGTCCCAGTGGCTCTACGAAAAGTGAACCAGTTTAGGGGTCTTGAATGACGTCGGCCACGGGCGACGCGATTCAAGACAGAACCCCATTAATTCATGCAATTAACATGTGTTTACATTGTTAGATAGTTTGGTTAAATTCATGCTTGAAAATGTACTTCGAGGATGAAGATTTCTACGTGATTAGATCGCACTGTGTTGTATTTTTTACGATCGTAGACCTAGAGTGACAGTTGTTAGCACTTAGGCACCCTGTGTCAATGTGAGAGTGACAAGGCACCAGTGTGGGAGTGGTGGGGTGACGCCTAGAGAGAGGGTCACATGGTGTACCCCAGAGTATAGCTAGTACCCGGTTTAGAAGTGGTACATTCGGAGTGTCACTCGTTGCTGGAGGAAGCAGAACCACCTAGAGCTCGACAGGCCGGAGTAGCCAGCGAGCTATCCAAGGGATTGTTGTTTGGTCCCAACGGGTCGGTGTTTTCCACGTTCGGCTGCATGGTTTGTGTGTTTAGCTAAGACGTTGGTTGTGGACTCCATAGTGGAATGGTTTCAAAGTTGTGCATGTTGCATTTACAAATGCATGTGTTTTATATCGAAATTTGGGAATATTTAGGAGTTGTATTTACTGCTTTACTTATTTAATTGCCTATATATGGTGTTGTTGCACTTGTGGGTGCCTGAGTGGGTGGTGGGGATCGGAGGATCCTTACTAAGTCCATTTCGATGAGACTCACCCCTGCAGTTTTCAAGTGAGGGTTTTAGGCAAGCGTAGCGTAGAGGCTTTTGTCTCGGGTTGCACGCCAGCAGCCGTTGTTCCGGAGTGTACCCCGATGTAGTTGTTATTTTCCTTTCAGACATGTACGCTTAATTATTTCTTTTCAGTTTGAATATGTAATTAATTGCTGAGTCGAATCAAATTGTAATAATTTTTAATTCTTACACTTCCCTTACAATTCGATGCGTTGTGGAATGTTTAGCTTAGTTTATCATTTATTTCCCAGATTTATCGAGATCCTGGTTTGGCTCCAAATTTTAATGATTCGGTACGCATTTAGTAATCGGATCCCCGATTATAGGGTGGCGGGTGGTTACAGTTGGTATCAGAGCATTCAGTCTAGCAAATAAATGAATAACTAGGTTAAATACCATAATTTTGGCAAATAATTACATTATCCCATACAGGCACAATGGTAGTGTAGGTTTTGGGTTCTAATTAGAAATGTTTGATTCTTGTGACTGTAGGGGATTAGATGGCTCCTAGGAAGACAGTGCCAGTTATTAGGGAGCAGGGAGATGTTCCTAGCGGGTCTGAGGCCGGTAGGCCGAATATGGAGCATTTTATGGAGGCTATGATGGACACTATGACTAGATATCAGACTCGAGACCCTAGTGAGAGTTCTAGTACTCGGGGAGGGCCTTCAGCTACTCTGAAGAGATTCCTGAAGTTGAAGCCGCCTCATTTTACCGGTCGTCCCAATCCTGATGAGGTCATTCATTGGCTGAAGGGGTTAAAGAAGACTTTCGATGCCATGGACTATGCTGTAGTTGAGAGGACTCCGTTGACTACCTTCATGTTGAAGGATGATGCTTATGATTGGTGGACTACTTTGAAGAGTTTGTCTTATGCAGATATGAATCTCAGGGAGATTCCGTGGGAGACATTTGTGAAAGAGTTCAATGTACAGTACTTCCCTAGGCATGTCTAGAAGGCCAAGGAGAGGGAATTTTTGAAGTTGACCCAAGGGAGCATGACAGTGCTCGAATACCAGATGAAGTTCGTCGCTTTAGGACGGTTTTTACCCTTCATCTCTAGGGATGAAGAGTGTCGGGCTGAGGGTTCATGGACGGACTGAGGTCCAACTTGAGGAGTTTTGTGGCATCCCACTGTTGTACGGACTTGGCATCGATAGTTAAGTGTGCGGCAGTAGTAGAGGTACAGCATGATCAGTCGGCTCAGGAGAGGGGATTGGTTACTTAGGGGCCGGCTTATGGCAAGGGGAAGACAGCAACAGCAGCAGCTCCTTCGTTTGAATTAGGATCGTCCTCACTCGACTCCAGATTTAGGAGGTTCTTTCGAGGTGGTGGCGGCAACAACGATAGCAGTGGTAGTAGCAAACCTAGGTAGACCTAACAGAGTCAGTCGGTGTCCAGCGCTCAGCAAGTGGCAAGTTAGAGACTTCCAACAACTTGTCGTCATTGTGGTGGTACTCACAGTGGGACTCAGTGTCCCGCATTTTCTGGGAGGTGTTATACTTGTGGCCAGTAGGGCCATCTAGGGAGGAGTTTCCCATAGGGGCATGGTCAGGGGTAGGGACCAGGTGATCAGAAGAAGCCAAGGACCCAGGGGAGAGTTCTCGCTATCACTAGGAAGGAGGCTCGTGCGTCCAACTTAGTGGAAGGTACACTTTCTTTCCTTGGGAACTCCGTGCATGTGTTGATTGATTCGGGTGCTTCGTATTCCTTTATTTCTGAGCAGTTCATAGATGTTCTTTCTGCACCCGTTGATGAGTTATCTGATGGACTGATGGTTGATGTTCCTTCTGGGGATTTCATGTTAACTTATAATTGTATGGGTGAGGTTCCCTTGACCGTTGAGGGTCATCAATTATCTGCCCAGTTAGTTGTGCTTGCCATTCATGACTTTGATATCATCTTGGGTATGGACTGGTTGGAGGCTTATTATGCCGAGGTAGACTGCCATAGGAAGAGGATGCGCTTCTCCATCCCGGGCATCCTAGCCTTCTACTTCCAAGGTATTAGGCTCTCTTCTCGTGGTATTCTTATTTCTACTTTTAAGGCCCAAAAGTTACTTGTTAGTGGCTGTAAGGCTTTTCTTACCTCAGTAGTTGTAGCTGGTGTTAGCAGTAGTTCCAGTCCCTGGGAGGTGCTTGTAGTCTGTGACTTTGTTGATGTGTTTCCTAAGGAGTTGTCTGGCCTTCCTCCTCAGCGGGAGGTTGAGTTCACTATTGAGCTTGCACCGGGTACAACGCCCTTATCTAAGGCCCCGTATCGGATGGCTCCGGCTTAACTTGCTGAGTTAAAGGCGCAGTTGCAGGAATTGCTGGATAAGGGTTTTATTTGTCCCAACACTTCTCCGTGGGGTGCTCCAGTTCTGTTTGTTAGGAAGAAGGATGGTTCTCTAAGGCTGTGCATTGATTATAGACAGCTGAACCAAGCTATAGTAAAGAATAAGTACCCACTTCCGAGAATCGATGATCTGATAGATTAGCTGCAGTCTACTAAGGTATTCTTGAAGATTGCCTTAAGGTCAGACTATTACCAGATGAGGATCCATGGGGCTGATGTAAGTAAGACGGCTTTTAAGACTCGGTACGGACATTATGAGTTTTTGGTTATGCCTTTCGGCTTGACTAATGCTTCGGCGGCTTTTATGGATTTGATGAACCGGGTCTTCAAGGCCTACCTAGATCAGTTCGTAGTGGTGTTTGTAGATGATATTTTGGTGTATTTTTCTTCTGAGGAAGAGCATACCACACATCTTCAGGTGGTGTTGCAGGTTCTGAGAGAGCACCAACTCTATGCCAAGTTTAGTAAGTGTGAATTTTGGCTAGATAAGGTGCACTTCCTGGGGTATGTCATTTCTGGTGACGGCATTGCTGTAGATCTAGCCAAGATTAAGACAGTGATGGATTGGGGCAGACCAACGATAGTAAGTGAGATCAGGAGCTTCCTAGGGTTAGCATAGTATTACAGACGGTTTGTCTAGGATTTTTCTTCTATAGTGACCCCCTTGTCGAGGTTGACTTGTAAGGGATTTCGTTTTGTGTGGACCGAGGAGTGTGAGCGGAGCTTTACTGAATTGAAAACTCGTCTAACTTTGGCTCCAATTCTTGTGCTTCCATTTGGTTGTGGTGGATTCGTGGTTTACTCAGATGCATCTTGTTGAGGTTTGGGTGCGATTCTGATGCAGCATGGTAAGGCTGTGGCCTATGCTTCTAGACAGCTGAAGAAGCATAAGGAGAACTACCCCACTTATGACTTACAGTTGACAGCTATGGTATTTGTACTGAAGATCTGGTGGCACTATTTATGTGGGGAGAAGTTTCAGGTTTTCACTAATCACAAGAGCCTGAAGTATGTATTCACGTAGAGGGATTTGAACTTGAGGTAGCGTAGGTGGATGGAGTTTATCAATGACTATGATCTTGACCTCTCTTACCATCCGGGCAAGGCGAACGTGGTGGCAGACACCTTGAGTCGGAAGACGGTCGTATCACAACTTATGATTCAGGAATGGAGGTTATATGAATAGGTTGTGGAATCTTCCTTTAGGATTCCTCGAGAGGTTGATAGAGCCGTGTTGGCCAATTTGACTGTGAGGCCAGCGATGTACCATTCTGTGATTGAGGCTCAAAGGGCGGATGTAGAGTTACTGCAGATTCTCCAGATATCAGAAGTGGAGTCGTGGGATGACGACACTGTTAGATTTAGAGGCAGACACTATGTTCCAGCAGAAGAAGAGGTGCGCAGGCATGTCCTAGATGAGGTGCATCGTTTGAGATATACAGTGCATCCCGAAATGACTAAGATGTATCATTGTTTAAGAAGGTACTTTTGGTGACCTGGTAAGAAGAAGGATGTGGCTAAGTATGTGGCAAGGTGTCTGACTTGTCAGTAAGTTAAGGCAGAACATCATAGACCAGGAAGGTTGTTGCAGCCATTACCGATCCCAGAATGGGAATGGGAACTTGTGACTATGGACCTTGTGATGGGATTGCCCGTGTCAACTGGCAAGAGAGACACGATCTGGTCGGTACACTTTCTAGCTATTAGGAAGGACTTGTCAGTCAGTAAGTTGGCTAGGATGTTTGTGGACCGGATCATCTCTCTGCATGGGGTGCCCTTGTCCATCGTGTCAGATCGGGATCCGAGGTTTACTTCTAGATTCTGGAGGAGTTTTCAGAAGGCCTTGGGTACACAGTTAGCTTTTAGCTCGGCTTACGATCCTGAGAATGATGGACAGTCAGAGAGGACCATTCAGACCTTGGAGGATATGTTGAGGGCTTGTTGTTTAGATTAGGGAGGTTCTTGGGAACAACACTTGTCTACGGTGGAGTTTGCTTACAACAACAGTTATCATTCTAGTATTGGGATAGCACCATATGAGGCACTATACGGGCGGTTGTGTCGATATCCTGTGAATTGGTCTGAGATTGGCGAGAGGCAGATAGTAGGGTCAGAGTTAGTATAGCAATGTACTGAGGTTGCTAAAGTGGTGCAGCAGAGATTGACTACAGCTTAGAGCAAGCATAAAAGTTATGCAGATATCCGTAGCAGACCGCTTGAGTTTGAGGTTGGGGACCACGTGCTTCTTCGGGTCTCACCCTCCAAGGGTGTGATGAGATTCAGGAAGCGAGGTAAGCTGAGTCCGCGGTATATTGGGCCTTTTCCCATTCTTGCTCGAATTAGGGAAACGGCGTATTAGCTAGCCTTGCCACGCAGTCTTGCAGGAGTGCACGATGTGTTCCATGTTTCTTTGCTGACGAAGTATGTTCAGGACCCGTATCATGTCTTAAACTTTTCGAAGGTGGAGGTCGTTGAGGACATGTCCTTTCCAAAATTTCCAGTGCGTATTGAAAATCGTAGAGAGCAGGTCCTTCGGAACAAGGTTGTTCCTCTGGTTAAGGTGATTTGGCAACATCGCTCCAAAGGTGAGGGGACCTGGGAGCGAGAGGATGAGATGCGGGAACAGTTTCCCTTCCTTTTCTTGTAAGTTCTCTTGTGAGCTTGTACCTTCATTTTCGATTTCGTTATTTTTATTAAGCAATAATTTCGAGGACGAAATTCTTTTAAGGGGGGGAGAATGTAAAGACTGAGTTTTTGGATCCGGTTATCAGGTCGGTTTTTGTGTCAGACCCTTTGGTTTGGGCCCTTGTGGGGCTAGGGCAAGCTCGACGCAATTTTTAACGGCGTCGGCCTTAGGTGATGCCATTTAGGAGCTTTGCAGGGGTGCCGCGTGGGCGGGCGTTGGGGGGCGTGTGTACGGCCCCGGTCGTGTCATCTGAATGACGTCTTTCATGGACGACGCGATTCAAACATCTACCAGTGTATGACCTCGTCCTGTCGCCTGATTGGCGTCGTTCTACAACGACGCGTTTTAGCCAGTTTCGATTGATGCTCCGAAGCCCTCCTTCCTTTCTCTCAGTCTCCCCATTCCTCTCTCCCCCCTTCCCCTCCTCTCCGAACGCTCTGTTTTCCCTCCCCCTCCTCCTTCCCTTCCCCTTCCTATTCCTCCTCTTCCTCCACTCCATCAACCTCCTAACTCCCACCACTACCACCACCATCTCCTCCGCGACACTTTGCTCTCCGAACGGCGGCCGACGTCCCGGTGGAGTGACGACGTCCACAGCGGTAACAGCAGTGGCTCGTGGCTTGGTGGTTCGGTGGCTAGGAACAAGGAGGAGTTCAAGTAATTGGTAGGGTGATGATCTTTGTTGTATTTGTTTAAAATCATGATTTTTCCCCGCTTTAAAGCATATTGTAGACATGCTAATTTTGACCTCATATTGAGTAAATTTCATGTCACACTTATAATGCCCCAGAATGATTTGATTTTTAATCAATAATTAATTAATTGTTGTCGAAATGTGTTAATTAACGTCGACATTGAGCGACGCCATTTAGATCTTTAGCAGAAATCAGTTCGAAATTAAATTCTTAAAATTCAGATAGATTTAACTGAATGACGTCGTCCATGAGCGACGCTGTTTAAGTCCTAATCCGTCTGAGTTTCCGATTTTTAATTTGAATTAATTTCCTAATTATATAAATCGCGACTTCCGTGGCCATTGTGTTTTAGCTTTCCTAATCGATTATGGTTTCCATTCTGGATTTCCTTTATATTTTGGCTGCATTAATTAGATAATTGGCGTCCCGTATGGTCGACGTATTTCAAGCGTTTTCTTGATAAGCTTGATTTGGCCGAGCTAATCCGTTTGCAGAGGTTGGAAAGGTTGCTAACTTTTGGATAAACATCCAAGGCAAGCCCGAAGCCGCGGGAGAGCCCTTTTGAAGTCCAAACAACCTTAGAATCATTTCTTATAAATACGTATGTACATTGACCTTTGAAAGAGGTTGGTTATCGGTGTTTTGAAGTTCAAACCAAGGTGAAAATGAGCCTTATACTGTAGAAAACGTGGAAGGAATTTAGAGGCTTCTTCCTCTTCATCATCTTCCTCCATTGAAGCTATTGAAGATCAAGGCTTTGATGGGGCCAAACCAACCATCTTCCACGCCCACTTTCTTTCTAGTTTTCATTCATTTCATCTACTTAATTCGTTGTTTTCATATAGATTTTCATCATAACATCACTCTATATTTCACACACTCACTACATATCTCTTCATACCTACATGAGATAGGGGTTTAAAGAATATCAATCAAAAAATGAAGAGAGACTAGAAGATTTGAAAGGAAGGTTCTAAAAGCTTAAAGAACAACTACAAAAAAAAAAAAACAAGAGTAAAGAGAGGGAAAGGCTCTTTTCTTTTGACTGGCCGAACGAAAGGAACAAAAAGAACCCCAATCTCCCAAATTCCACATGGTTAGTAAAACGATCACTTTTCCATTGAAGCCCTCGGTTTCTGGCGATCACAACTTCTTTTTAATTGATTTGTTAATTATAGTAAACACATGATATCATTATAGTCCACACGATTTGAGCACTCACAGCTTTTTGGCGATCACGGTGGGACGTTATCTTGCCATTTTCTTTTACTCCTGTTATTCTCCATAGGGCACCGTCGATGCACCACTTGTGTCCCTCGGGCATTGTTGATAATTGGCCGATAGGTCGGTTATTTCTCTCCCTACGTGCACCTCGTACACATCCCTAGCGGCAGAATTTCCCCCCCCCCCCCCCCCATGATCGCTTTAAGTATTGGTCCGAAAAGCAAGTTTGTTATCACTGATAACATTACTTTCCGTGATTAAGTAACCTGTTTAAAACAAAGTTTTTCGCATGAACATTTGATCACTATTATATCTTGTCAACTTAAAAGGGGAATTCATCTGTCATCTTTACTGTTTACTCTGTTTTGGGCTTTAATCACGTCAAGTCCGAGCGACGCCTTTTTGAAGGACGTCGTCCATACTCGACGCATTTCAACCTACATATCTCTACTTGTTCTGGTTGCCCGAGGCTCTGTTAGTAAAGAGTTACTCTGTTGAAAAACATCGACACAGAGCGACGTGGTTCAAGCAGTTTAACTTTCGATCAACAGACCTCGGATTGGTGTCTATTTTCGTCAATATATCCATATCTTGTTGCATTAGAGGCCACTCCGGCTACAGGTCATTAGCATTGGGATTTTATCTCCCTTTTAGGAACACCCTTCTTGGTACTTGTAGTGCTAAAAAAGAATGTGTGTTCATTATGTTATCATGTGTTTACTATGATTAACAATATGAAAAGAATTGTGATCACCAGAAATCTAGGATTTCAAAGAAAAAAAAGGTGATCGTTTACTAACCTTGCAAATCGGGAGAATATGGGATTCTTTTGTTCTTCTCTTCCAGCCGGCCGAAAAAAAAGAGCTTTCTCTTTCTTTACTCTTGTTCTCCTTTTATACCTTATGAAAAATCAAACAAACAAGAAAAGCTATGATTAGAACTAAGATAGTATAGTATCTATTCTAATTAATAATCTAAACATGCAACTAAACTAAAAGAACTCACTTATTTTGTATTCTTTTAAACCCTTAAAGGAGGTGTAGGTTTGAAAATTATGAAGTGAGTGTGTATGATGAGTTGATGCAATGAAAAATCATATGAAAAGGAACAAGAAATAAACTAGGAAAAAGATAGTTGGTTTGGCCCCTTGAAAGCCTTAATCTTCTTAAGCTTCAACGGAGGAAAATGATGAAGAAACGAAAATTCTTCTTACTATCCATGTTTTCTTCTTGAGGACCTTCAAGCACCTTGTAGAAAGCTCCAAATTCACCAATTTCCAACCAATTGTTAATTGCCAATCTCTAACCTTTTTCAAAGGTCAATGTCCACATGTATTTATAAGAAATAACTTTAGGGTATTTGGCCTTCAATGGGACGCTCCCGCAGTTCGGGCTTGCCTCAGACGATCATGAAGGGAATTGGAAACCCTTCCAACCTTTGGAACTAGGCCATCTCGGCCAAATCTTGCTTATCAGGAAACTCTTAAAACGTGTCGTTCAAGGGGGACGCCTTTTAGTTAATTAATGCGGCCAAAATAGAAATAAATCTGGAAAGGGAAACCGAAAACAATTAGGAAACATGAAACGTGTCGTGTACATGCGACGTGCTTTAGATAATTTAGAAAATTAACCAGAATTAGAAATAGTAAACCTAAGCGGATTAGGACTCAAACGGTGTCGTGTAAGGGCGACGCTATTCAGTTAAATCCTCTTAAATTTACTAATTTTAATTCTGAATTGATTTCTGCTAAGAATCCAAATGGCGTCACGAATAGGCGACGTGATTCAACAAATTTCGAGAGAAAATCAATAAAAATTAATTAATGATTAAACATCAGACCATTCTGGGGCATTATCATTGTGACATGAAATTTACTCAGTATGATGTAAAAATTAGCGTGTCTACAGCTGCCCCACCTTGGCATTGACTTTGCAAGGGAGTAAAATGTACTGAAAAAGTGATGCCAAGGTATGATGTGACACACTCTTAACATTATATGATGAGAATCTTTCTCGGAACAATCAATGAAGATAACTTAAAGAGATCAATAGAATCAATCTTATCTGGATGAAGGAGACAAAGGAAACGAAAGGTCGATCAACTTCTGCGATTGGAAAGTACCCTAGGTCACAAACCCTGCAGGTTTCGTCATGAAGAGCGGTTACCAGCCAATGTGGAAGTGCTGCAACTATGATAGATCTTAAGAGGAAACAAGAAATGTTAGGTAGGAAATCCAAGGAAACATAAACTCCAAAGATATCTTCAAGCGAACCTTAAAGATAATCAAGATATTCAACTCAGAATTGAATATTTCATATCACGTCGGGATTTATTGGATTAATGGTCTAAAATTTAATCAAGAATTAATTTTTATTACAATTATATCAAAGTCCTACATGATGCACACTGGGCTAAAAGAAAAATATAAATTGAAATAAAATATAAATTAATCAAGCATAATATTGACAAATTGTCATCAATAAGTTAAGATACCGATTCTTGCAATTTAGTGCTAAGCCGAAGCTCATTTATCTACGCACCGTTTCACAAAAGCGGAACCATCGTCCCCATTAATTAACAATCTAATGGTCTATCCATGCGATTAAGAATTCTCTGGAATTATCACTATTTTTATTGAAGGGGAACTCAAATTCTAGTTTCATCAAAACCACAAGGTCGCCGATATATCTAATGAATATTTATCATATAATAATGATAATGCAAATCAATTACATAGAGGAATATATGATTAGAGATAACCGTCTTTTTAGTCACGGTTGGGACTCATGAACTCCCACAGTGGGACCTTAGCGGAATTCTCAGCTTCATTTTCACTTCTTGTTGTTTCCTGCACTCAGAATTTCATCAGTAACTTCAAGTAAATCAAATATCATGCAATTATGGATTTTCAGCAAAGTGACAGAAATTCAGAAATTTGTTTAAAACGTGTCACTGTTTACAGACGTCGTTTAAATGACGTCGCGCCGTCCAGACGCCATTCAAATTACAGAAACTACTCTCTACTCTGACTCCAATCAGAACTTTGCTAGCCTTAGTGCACACCTCTCTTCCAATTCGGAAAGGGATTTCCAATTTCGCAAATCACCCTATAAAACCCTCCTTTCTTCATATCAAAGCATCACAACAAGTAGTCAAAAGGGAAAGGTAGAGAATTCTCTTAAAGACTTAAGGGAAGGAGGTGAAGAACAAGAAGAAGTCAAGAAAGTCCAAAACAAGGAGGATGGATTCTACACAAGATTCTTCAAATAAGAGGATGAGAAAGGTGATTGAAAAGCTTTATGGGGTGAAGGATCATCTAAGTGGGCGAGACCCTAACTTACAAGTAAGCTAATCTCTCCTCTAATCAATTCTTTCTATGCAACCTTCTACATGTTTTCTATATGATAGAACTATTCCAATTTTTCTAGGGATATCCTTTCTTCCCCGGTCCAAGAAGATTTTCTTCACTTCCATGGGTCCAAAAGCTAGTTAACAAGATCAATCTCTCCATGCAATCTTCTATATCCAAGTGGCATATCTAAAGATTGATAATTCATGCCAAACATTACAAGAGCACAAGCATGGATTGGACTGTAATGGGCACTTTGATCGAACTATGACATCCACAAACTCATTCTTTCCTCTTTGCCACATTCAAAGCCACTATCCTCTTAGAAGAAGCCGAACTCTTATTGGGTATCCCTAAGCTTAAGGTTAACAATGATGATCGTGATTTGAGTGAGATGATATTCATGAGAGAAAGAATCACGGGTCAACAACTATTAGAAAAGATTATGAAGAACCCAAAGAAAATTCAAGGTTGTCTTACAAAGAAGAGAATCAATCTTGCTAAATTAGCTGAATGGACTCTGAAGAAGATAGAAGATCTCAAAGATGAAGATACAAAGAACGTGATGAAGGCGTTCACCACGTGTTTAGCTAGAGCACTACTATTCTCTGTCCAAGACAATGTTCTAGAAGATGATCAAATTAGCGCAATCAATTGGATTTTCGAAGGGAAGCAGATTAGCACAACGGTTCTAACCTACCTCTACAGTGGGCTTTCTGTAGCTTCTACGGGTCAACCTCCTTATGGAAGCAAGCTACTCTTGGCTCTGTAGGTAGAATTCCACTTCAAGTTCAACCATAATGAGGAGAAGGTTCCAAGGATATCTCAAACATATCAAAGCACAGTCATATCTTCCATATTGCCAACATTGTGAAGTTCAATGATAACATGACCAATCGAGTGCCCAACCTCAAGACTCGAGCTGACTGGCGCACTTACTTCAAGACTATGCCCAGAACTGGATTCGAATCCATGCCATTCGCTCTCATGGAAAAGGCGGTTCAAGTGCGCCGTGGTGCTGGCACAGAGCTCCAACTGATCGGGGCAACCAAGTTCGTTCTCTATAATCCACATCGATGTCATCCTCAGCTTAACATGCCTCGCTATGAATTTTCAGAAATATCCTCTCTTTCTCCAATCAGTAAGCGAGCATTAAGTACTGATGAAGACTTCGTGGCGACTGAACTTATTGCAACTCTTTGGGACATCGGATTCACCCCTTGTGTGAAAACTCCTCATAAGGTCAATAAAGAACTGTCGAAATCATATTTAAAGGAGCTCAAGAAAATCCGTCCTTGAAAGCTTTTCACCTATCTTCCAATTTGATGTATTTTGATTTTATTTCAATAAATCGTTCTCTAATACAATGGCAATACTTCTTTAATGCTTTACAATTTTTCTGTGATTTTTCCTTGAATGAAACTATGATTTTTCCTCAAAATATACATTCTCGGGTTCAGTTAATTCAAATTGCGTCGACTCAGAGAGACGCTATTCAATCTTAATCAATTTCCTGATTCAAAAATCCATTCTCCAAAAAACCTTGAATCGCGTCCGGTCAACAAGACGCCTTTTAAATTTCTCTCTCCTATTTTCCAGAGATTTCCTGCAATTAATCCTCATATTCGAGTCGTTCTTCGAAGACGCGAATAGCAATTCTCCGTGGTACGGCCCTGAGCAGAAGAGGCGGTCAAATCCAAAAGGCATCTCCCTAGGGGGACGTGTTTCACTTATTTCAAAAATTTTTGTTGCCGCTTTAGCGCCACTGAAAGGCGTCGTTGTCCCAAGACGCGATTTAACAAATTCAAACAGGGGCTCGCGAGCCCGAGCCTCTTTCTTCCTCATTCTTCCTCTCACCTTCTCTCTCCTCCCTGGCTTTCTTCTCCGGCGACGGGCGTTCCCCTCCGGCAATCCTCTTCACTCCGGCGACCTCCCTCAACTCCGGCCTCTCTCTCAACTCCAGTGACCTCCTCCGGCGAACTCCTCTCATCCCTGGTCTCTCTTATCCTCTCCCACTCCCTTGAGCCCTCTCTCTCTCTCACGTTCGTATGGAGCAAGGAGGACCAAGCGGGATCGGCAAACAACGTCGAGTCATGGCCGCAGGCGAGGAGTCAATTCCAGAAACGACATCGGCAGAGGAATTGACACTCATGGAGGCGGCGGCCTTCATGGAGGCCGAGGAAGTGGGGACACTGGCCGAAGGAGGCGAGGAAGCGGCGGCACTGGCCGGAGAGGCAGGCCCACGTTTGGTAAGCTCTAAGAACACTCTTTTTATGTTAAATTCAACTTGGGGGAGGGAAGAAAAAAGCCGGCCACAGGTTTTGGAAACCTGTGGTGAAACGCGTCTGGGAACAGGGACATCTTTTGAAACGTGTCCCTGTGCCCAAACGCGATTAAAAAATAGTGACAATTAGTCCAAAAAATGATTATTAATGCCCTGATGGTGAATTTGATAATTGCAAGGGACAATGAGGACCAAGATCTCCTGGGACCTAGTGGTGGCCGCCTACCGGGGTCTCCTGGACTTTCAGAAGGTGAGACTGGTGGAGATGGGGTTTAGGGAGATCTTAGAGATAGAGCCTTTTTTGATAGACTTGGTGTTGCTCCAGGTGTTAAGGGAGCGATGGCACGTTGAGAGCCGGGCATTTCTAATGCCCTGTGGATACATGGTCCCCAGTCTCGAGGATGTGTGTAGGATTACCGGCCTTCAGCTAGAAGGTCGGGCGGTGAGCAGGATCACATACCCCGACTACCATGGGCTGGCTCAGGAGTTGCTGGGCCTAGAGTGCACAGGGTTGGAGGGCTGGGAGTCTCAGACCTTCCTCTAGACTACAGTAGAGAGATCTCTGGGGCTTGAGGAGCCCAGGCAGCAAACAGACGAGTCCCGGGCCGAGTTGAGGTCCAAGCTGGCGAGGGCGGCTAGCGCAGTATATTGCCAGGATCCTAGTGATAGGATAGCTGTAGATAAAGATCTTAGGAGATTTTTAGTCTTTTTCTTTGGTAGGTTCCTCTTCCGGACGAAGGGCGACTACATCCATTGTCGCTTCCTGAGTCTTCTGATCGACTTAGACTGTTTAGGTGAGTATGCTTGGGGTGCGGCCCTTCTGGCCCATCTCTTCACTGACCTCTCCGCCGTCACACCTGACCAAGAGACCACCATCAGCGGCTTCGCGCCGTTTCTTCAGGTACTTAGTTTATTTCGCTTTTGTTCATTTCATTAAATGCTTATTATGCAATGCGTGTGATCCTAACTACATGCTCTTTGATGCAAGTGTGGACATACTATTATTTCCCTCTGGGCCGAGCGCGGCCATCTACACAGTCGGCAGCGGTTCTGCTTGCCCGGTGTTGGCGTCCGGTGGTGGACACGACACCACAGTATCACCAGTTGACGGCCCTCCGCCGTCAATTTCTTAACTACCCAGAGTTGTTGGTAAAAATTCTTTTCTACTTTATATTTGGTTATTTATCTGATGTTAAACTGTTTAATTAATTAATTGTTTTTAAAGTATTGCTAAATTATTATTTGTTTAATTACATATTTGATCGATGATTTAGATGATTCGTTAATTAAATGCAATGAAATTAACCTATATGAATGCAGGTTATCTGGCGTCCATATCTAGGTATGGACGATGCCAGGCAGCCATGGGTGGAGCACGGGCGAGGCAGGTTCGGGCGCCAGGTGTGGTTGCATTGTATGAATGAAATAGCCCTCTTGCGCCTGAGGCTGGCGATGCAGACATTGGGTCTGCATCAGGAGTGGGTGGAGGAGGAGGTTCCCGAGGGGATCTGGAGGTCGATGCGGGGGAAGCAGGCCCGCACGGATTGGGGTGCCAAGTTCCCAGATCAGCAGGATGACTGGCACCAGTACGGGATCTCGGTAGAGTCGCAGGAGGCGAGTAGCAATGCTTACCTGGAGCGCTACCGGGCCCACTACGCGGCCCACCTCCAGCTACTCAGTCCTCTCGATGTGAGTATTATGATATGTATGCTCGTGAATGCTTCTTTCATTTTATTAATTATCTTACTTATATTTGTAAATGCATGTCATGTTATGGAAAATGCAGGATGCACGGGATGCCACCATCATCACACTCCGAGGCCACCTCCAAGATGCCGAGGCCCAATTAGAGCGGGTCCAGAAAGAATTAGATGAGCTGGTAAGCAATATGCATGAATGACATGGATGTTATGAATGCTTCATTTTTATTATTAAATTGTTTTGACAGTTGTACACTAACGGTGATCCCCCTTTTGTTACAGTGTGCCGCTTATACTCGCGCGGCGACCCCTTCACCTTTCACTGCTGCTGGTCCTTCCTCTTCCTCGGCTGCCCATGAAACCGCCATGGCTGACTTGTGGAGTCAGCTTGCTTTCACCATCCACTGAGCCACTCAAGCTAAAAAAGATGCTGTTGCTCGGGTAAATCTTCAACTTGTTTCTTTCATCTCAGCATTAATTTGTCTGCTTGATCATTTGGTTGACGATGTCTTCTATTGCAGGTCCAAGAGCTTTGCGTGGCTCTTGGGGAGAGGGATGCGGAGCTAGCATAGGCCCACAATTCAGTAGCCTGGGTCGCCGAGTTGGAAGAGCAGCTGGCCAAACTCTTTACGGGCGACCTTCCTCGTGAGCTTGCACGTCTCCTAGTTCAGCTGGAGATCTTGACGGAGGAGAGGGATCGCGACTGGTCCCGATTGGAGAGTCTTCAGGGGCGGCTTTTGGTGGCAAAGCACGAGCGCCAGAGCATAGAGGCTCGATACCAACATGCGTGGCAGCGGGCGCTGGAGCGAGGACATGCAAGTGCTTTCACCACTAGCATAGCAATATCTTCCGACCAGACAGGGCCGAGTGTGATGGGACCACCACCGCTGCCAGCTCGAGGACCAGACGTCCAGGATGAAGCGCAGAGCCAACTGGACGAGGGTGCAGGGGAGAGCCAGCCATGAGGGTTGTCATTATGTTGTATCTTTTTTTCATTTTGGAGTCCTGTGGATGGACTTTCACTTGTGTATGAACTCCTGTGATATATGAAATGACTTTTTTCATTCTTGAGTCGTCTTGGTACTATTTCCGACTATCTTTCCTTTTCATTTCTACACATGGCTTAAACGAACAAATTAAGTATCTGTTTAGGCTTAGCCCCTTGCCTAGTTAAGTGACCAGTTACATGATCTTATCCTTAGTAGAAGGGTCAAGGGGCGAAGCCTTTATTTAACAAATGTAAATAATGATAATTAAAAGGAAGTAAAATGCGACATACAAGCATGCAAATGCTCAAAGAAGGTAAAAGGATGCAACACACATATGATGCGACAAATAAATGCTAATTGAAATATTTTTGTTTCAAAATTGCATATTTCGAAATATCCAACTTTTTTTTTTTTTTTAGGTTTTGCCATTATTCAATTTTTCGGGTTTTGAAATATTCAATTTTTTTTTGTTTTGAAATATTCAATTTTTTTTGGGTTTTGAAATATTCAATTTTTTTGGTTTTGAAATATTCAAAATTTTTGGGTTTTGATATTCATTTTTATTTTTTATTTTTTGAGATATTCATTTTTATTTTTTTATTTTTTTTATTTTTTTAAATATTCAATTTTTTGATTTTGAGATATTCAAATTTTTTTATTTTGAAATATTCAATTTTTTTTTTGAGATATTCAATTTTTTATTTTTTTTGGTTTTTGAATAAGACATTAACTGAATAAACTAAGGATCAATATGGAACTTGAATCAAACGAGCGTATTCATTTGTCAACTTAATTCCCACATTATTCTCTAATGGCCTAATCTAGACTTATTGTGCTTGAATTGTGTTTGTAATCGTGATCCCATTCGATGGTCCGACCCTCAGTCAACCTTGGCCATTCCTCAAGTTTAGAGCATGCCTCTTTAGAATGAAGGGAAGAATTGGTTTAGAAAACCCGCGAGAAGGTTTCGGAGACCCAGAAAGATTTCCTTTCTTTACCCTATTATCCGTTGGAGTTCGGTCATTTTTATTTTTGCGGGGTATTTAACGACCTTGCGCTCCCTTTTCGTTTGATTTTGTGGCCTTTTGTAGTAACATTCGCAATATTGAACGACCTTTTGATTTGGTTTGGCTTTTACCTTTGCTTTTTCTTTTGCTTTTGAGGTGCAAATCTCTCCCTTTTTTTTTTATGACGGCCTCCTACTAAGATGATGGGTATTTTCAGTAGTCTATTCTAAACCTCGTTCCGTCGTCGCGGGCCGGAAGTAAAACAGAAGTTTTGTTTTGAAAAGAATGAGTTGTACCTTCCACTATTAGTCAATTTTTCGGTGTTCCTCGGGCTTTACATCTCATGTTATTCACGAATCAAACATGTTTGTGTGCAATAATGTGTTTGGATTAGATTACCGAAGATTAATATGGGAATTTGACCGGGCCTCCGATCACGTTGGGTGCCAAGCAACACCGCGTGAACCCGGAAGGTATTTGGGGTTAAGTAACCCACTCTTGGAACCTTTCCGCCGACAGTTACCGCGTGGATATAATCCTTCATTCGTACAATGCTCTCGAGTCAACTCAGGGTATGGCGAGCTGTCAAACCCTAACCGGTCGACTCACTTGGATTGGATGCCGCTGATGAATATCGGAAAACTCCTTTCCCGATATTATCGTCCGCCCTGGCCAGGGACTTTCGCGCATCCTTCCTAGAGCATTCTCTCTCTAATTACCGAGAGCGAATGATTCCTTATTGACACACAATTTCCTTCGACGGTATTCCGCTGTACCCAATCCTTGGCGTATTAGAATCCCATGACTAGAGATTCGTAAACCAAGGTCAAAGCACAGAAGTCCACTGACAAGGTGTCCTTGGTGTCTCAGGTCCGAGGACCATCCACGCAACTGCGACAATAGAATCAAGCTGGTTGACAGTGAGGTACAATACCATCCAGCGATTCAGTCGGATCAGTTCAGTGAACTCATTCTCCAATGAGCACCTACAAATTCGCCTTAGTGTCTCCACACAAGTGACTTATGAGATCAGTCACCCTCACCATATGAGCAGGAGTAATTTGTACTAGTCTAACGAGATATCCGATGTCCTTCTCGGATATCCTCCAACTAGGAACGATTAAGAATATGTGTGTTTAAGTGATCAGTTTCATTAGTATGATCTCATCATAATCTGATCACCATAGCACATATTCACGGACTTCATTATGAAACGATAATTAACGCGATTTACACATAATGAATATTATGCCATTATATTCATAATGAACGAGATTTATATAGTCAGATTGGCTTGTAGGCCACCTTAAACTAACAATCTGTTTTGATATACTCGTGCGTGATTGGCTGCTGACCATCTTTTCTCGTCTAAGAGTTCCAGTTGAGCAAGGAGTGCAGAGCGATGTTTGTCAATGAAAAATTCCTTGCTCAGTTGTACTCTTAATGATGGGATGAGGACTTCATATGGAACTACCGCCTCCATTCCAAATGTTAAGGAATAAGGAGTTTACCCAGTGAGAGTGCAGATTGAAGTTCGATATGCCCATAGAGCCTCAATTAATTTTTCTGGTCAGTCTGAGAACTTATTAGACTTACACGTTTTTTTGATAATTTTTATCAGTCTTATTGGTCGCCTCTGCTTGGCCATTGCCTTGCAGATAATAAGGAGATGAATGATGCAATGCAATTTTATACCTATTGCACAGGTCCTTTAGCTCTTGTGAGATGAACTGCGGCCCATTATTAGTGACGATGGTACTTGGAATCCCAATTTTGGTGATGATGTTCCTCATGATGAACTTGCAGACTATTGATGTTTTGATCTCCGTGTATGCTTCGGCTTCTGCCCACTTGGTGAAATATTCTGTTGCCGTGAGGATGAAAGATTTTTGCTTGGTGGCATAATTAGGATTATCAAGGGGACCAATGATGTCGAATGCCCACATGGAGAAAGGCCATGGGGATGAAACATGATGGAGTGAAGATGCGGGTGAATGGATCTTATCGGCATGAAGCTGACACTTAGCACACCTACAGACATATCCTACGCAATCTTCTTCTATGGTTGGCCAATAATATCCTTGTCTAAGGATTTTCGTTGATAGCATTTGTCCGTTAACATGGCCACCACAAACTCCAGTATGAGCCCCTTCCATGATCTTCCAAAGCTCATCTTCATCCAGACATCTTAAGAGAACACCATCGAATCCACGTTTATATAGAGTTCCTCCAACTAGGGTATATCTCTGAGCAACTCTCCTGATAGCCCTTTTCTCCTCAGTGGTGGCCTCTTCCGGGTATGACTGATCTTCACAGTACTCGGCAATCTCATAATACCATGGTTTATCCTCATTTTCCATTTCTTGTTGCCAGTCTAGCAGCATAATCTCTCTCTTTTCCACAATATCCCCATCTCTAACCTTCTTCAGTAGCTTCTCTTTAACCTTAAGGAAGGAGGGGTCTTTCACGGCAGGAGAAAGACGCCTGTGAACTATGATTGACTCAGATTGCCTGCTGATCGAAAAATTTAGAGAAGATGCAAGAGAAGCTAAAGCGTCAGCTAGAATGTTCTAATTCCAAGGAACATGGACAAAGATCAGTTTGGTGAAAGGCTTTAAGCTGAAGTGAGTTCCTAATAGGGCTTGAGTTTAAGATCGAGGATACGATACTTGGTAAGCACTTGGCGAAGAATTAGCTGACTATCACCCACAATTCTCAGTTTGGTGGCACCATGGAGATGAGCGGCCTCGAGGCCAGCAAGGAGAGCCTCATATTCTGCTATGTTATTGGTGACATAGAAGTCAAGCTGAAAGGCTTGTGGAATGGTGACACCTTCGGGTGATAGGAGAACAATGCCGATACCCTTGCCGTAAGAGTTCAGAGCTCTGTCAAAATGTAGAGTCCACATATCATCATTGATTTTGTTTATGGACATCAGTTCCTCATCCGAAAACTTTGATCGGACTAGATCAAACCGAGGAAGATGGTGATGAGCAAGATGTTCTGCTATGGCATAGCCTTTAATTGCTTTCTGCTGAATGTAAGTGATATCTAATTGGGAAAGAAAGCTCTGCCATCATGCCAACCTATCAGTGAGGACAGATTTCTCAAGTAGAAACTTAATGGGATTCATCCTAGCGATGAGATGAACTTCGTGAGCCAAAAAATAGTGCTTCAACTTCTGGACCACCCATACAAGTGCTGCACATGTTTTCTCCATCGCTGTATATCTTTGTTCAGTGGAGTTGAGAAGTTTAAAGAGATAGTAGGCTGCCCTCTCCTTTCCTTCTTCATCCTCTTGTGCCAGGACAACCCCCACTACATCATCTAGGACAGAAATATATAAAATCAAAGGCTTGTCCGGAGATGGTGGTCTCAAAACAGGAGGACTTGCTAAATAATTCTTCAATCTATCAAATGCCTCCTGACACTTATCATCCCAATACAACTTTACTCCCGGTTTAGTAAGCTCGTAGAACGGCTTACACCTTTGCGAGTGTTGGGAGACAAATCGGTGAATAAATTGCAACCTCCCATTTAGTCCTCTTAATTCCTTCAAATTCTTGGGAGGCGACATCTCTCTGATAGCCTTTACTTTGTTGGGATCGATCTCAATGCCCCGCTTACTGAGAATGAATCCAAGTAACTTCCCTGATGACACTCCGAATACGCAGTTATTGGGGTTCATCTTCAACTAATATTCTCTCGACCTCTTTAGAACCTTTGCCAAAACTTCAGCATGCTCAACTTTCGTCTTAGATTTCACCAACAGATCGTCCACATACACCTCTAAGTTAATGTGCATCATGTCATGGAATATCGCCATCATGGCTCTTTGATAAGTGGCTCCAACATTTTTCAATCTAAATGGCATAACGACATAGCAATAAGTTCCCCAAGGTGTGGTGAATGATATTTTCTCTTGATCCTTTTCTGCCAACTTAATCTGATTATACCCCGAGAACCCATCCATAAATGACAGAGTTTCCTAGCCAGCCGTATTGTTAATGAGTACATCTATGTGAGGCAGTGCAAAATCGTCTTTAGGACATGCCCGGTTCAGATCTCGGAAGTCAATACAGATTCTGACATTCCCATCCTTTTTCATAACTGAGACTATATTAGCCACCCACTGCAGATAGAGGACAACTCTAATGAATTTTGCTTTATGCAGCTTATTGACCACTTCCTTCATTTTCAAAGCCATTTGACGGTGGAATCGCCTTAACTTTTGTTTAACCCGGCTAACTCCATCTTTCAGTTTCAATCTGTGTTCCACTAATGATGAGTCTAACCCCGACATATCCTCATAACTCCAGGCGAAAGTGTCCTTATAATCCTTGAGAACTCGGACCATTGTCTCTTCATCTACTTCAGACATATTCTTACTAACGAAGACAACCTTAGGTTCATCTTCAGTTCCTAGATTGATCTCTTTGGTAGGCTCTTCTACGGCAGCTGAGGGTTCATCAAACCTCTTCACTCTACTGGCATACGCCTCAGTTGCGTCCTCGTCGTCTTCTCCTTCTTCATTAATAGGATCTTTCTCATGTAACAGCTCATATACCCCGTACCCATCATCAACTAACTCGTCAACTCCACATTCTTCTGGCATCTGGATTGGATTTTCTAATAGCTGAGGGATCTGAGAGCAAGAAAGGCATCGTAAAGCTAACTCCTGGAGGTATCTATCTAGAACTCATCTACCTTTAGACTTCCTAAACTTCCTAACTGATTAACCTGTATAACTTCACTCGACTCCCTATCCTGGCCTAATGAGGACGAAGAAGGATAAAAATCAAGGGGTACAGGAGGGAATATAGGTGAATCCTCCTGAGGGGAGGGACAGAGCAGATCTAGAAGGGAATCTTGTCTGAATGACCCACGCGATGGGGTACAATCGGACAAGTAAGAGGTTTCCTCAATGAGGATTTAGGAAAAAGAAGTTGCCAAATCGGCGTTTTTTTTTGTGAATTATTTGAGTTTAACATATAGCAAGAATAGATGTGAATAGGGGGAGAAGGAGATGATGGAGGCATTGGCACTAGTGCCTAGGGATTAGGGGGATCATACAATAGTATGTCCCAAATCAGATCATAAATCCTCTCAAGATTAAAAGGGACCTGAGGGATGAGAAAATGAGGGGATATTGTAATAGTAATGGGCGGAGCCCATGCAATGTCTTCAGTAATGACCTGTGACCAAGTCGGGGTCAAGAGGAGAGTGCAGAACAGAGTATGGAGTGTAAAAATGTGATGGGGATAGGTCCCCCTCCAGAGAAGATTTGTAGTATAGTCAGCTTCATAGGGATCATCTGGCTTCCCTTTATCTGTTTCCTCGAACAACAGAATCCTTTTATCAAAAATGGCCCCGGGCCTTTCAATTAGTTCATTCACCAGTGGCGGCCATTCTGGTTCTGACAGACTTAAGAATAATATATTCAGTGCAATGTACAAGTCCCATGTGTCAAACCAACGGTACTATTCACATTCTGGATCTTGAGTCTTCCTCCTCTTCATCGGCCGCAAAGACTCTAGAGACTGGTATGTCAGCAGTTGTGAACAGTGTCTGGCCAGGTCTTTCCCATATACCTCATGCAGGTCAAAGTGGGAAATAATCACTATTGTATTATTATGGTCATGTTGAATCACGGGCCCTTTAATAAAGTGAGTGGACAAGGTCCAAGTTAAGAGATCCCGATTTTCTTTGCAAGGGGTAACCATTGTTTTCCATACCTTCTGACCATCTTCACCTTCTTGTTGTTCCACAATATTATGTCTTACTTTCTCCGGCCTGTAGCCTAGTCCGCTGCCAGATATTCTTCTCTCATCTGTCACTGGTTTAATTCTTCCTTGCAACCGGGTGCCCAGACCCTTTCTAGGTTGATATCCCACTTTCAACATGATATTCCAGCCTGGGGTATTCATGAACTTCTTCCGCTTCACGGCATTGATCGGGTAAGATGTAGGTACGGTATGCTCAAAGGGATCTGCTAAAAGGGTATAGGTTTGGCATAAGGAGATGGCTGGCCTCTGAGGGGCTGGGTTGGGACTTATATTCAGCGAGTGGGTCGTAGCAAGGATGGGCATACTAGTGACTTTGATGATACTGTAGGCGCCCGGAACGTCCCCCGCCACGGCTGCGGGCTTCGGACGGGGGTTCTTCTCCGTTCGTCTTAGCACTGTGGCGATGCAGAAGGGGGGTTAGAATTTAAAGTGTGATCTCCAGGAGCATTACCTTTCGGTCTCTGTGCTCCGCAGGGATGTAGAAGGTGATCGCGCGTTTGATGGGAGCGGGAGATGCTGGTTCCTCCTTCTCTTAGTCTGGCCGGCCAGAGGAGGAGAACTCGGTACTCTGCACGCGTGAAGGTGGTAAGGATCCCCTGAAAATAATAGACAAAACACAGAATAACCCGATTAGGACTGTTTGGTGCAGGATCTACTCATAAAGACGTAAAAACTAGCTAAAATCAGAGGGGAACGCACCGGATGGGTGGTGGGGAGGGAAGGTGACCATGTGTTATGGACACCCACCTACCGTTTTTTTTTAAAACCTCTGTGCGGAGGTAAGAGCCACTAGGTCATCTTACGTGCATGCATGCTAATGAAGGGGGTTGTGCGTGTGGAGAGTGAAGTGGTATTACTAATGTAATGGAATGAATAAGAAAGAGTAAAAGACAGAGGTTAGAAAAGCAAGCCCGTTTCAGAATGCAGCCTGAGCCTTCCCCTTGGAGTCTCCTCGAGCTTCTCACCAGGAGGTCCCTCTCTGCCACCGAGATCCTCCACCCAAAATCCTTCGCTCAAAATCCTTAACCCAAAGTCCTTCCTTCTTAAAATCCTTAACCCCCTGCTCGAGAGGATGTGGGGGGGTTTAAATAGACGAAGGAAAAAAGGGGAGAAAACAGGGGTCTAAATCCCCGTAAATCACCCTTCAACCAATAGGGAGTGGTCAAGGGTTGGAGGTAGTGGACGCGGCAGTCGCCGGAGTGGGGAGTGGTCGGAGTAGTGGGGGACGGGGGCGGCGAGTAGAGGAGATCGTGGAGAAGACGGAGTCAAGGGGGTGGTTAAGGAGTGGACGGCCAGGTGACATGCCTTCCATTCTTGTAGTGGAAGGCGGCCCGGCTGGCCTTCGAAGGGAATGGAAGGCGAGGGGTGGCCTTCGAAGGAGGCGGAAGGCAAGGGGTGGCCTTCGAAGGAGGTGGAAGGCAAGGGGGCTGGCCTTCCACGAAAAGGTGGTAAAAAGTGAAAAAGGTGACTAAAAAGGTGGAAGGCGAGGTGGCTGGCCTTCGAAGGGGGTAGAAGGCGGGGGGTGGCCTTCGAAGGCGGTGGAAGGCAAGGGGGCTGGCCTTCCACGAAAAGGTGAAAAAGGGGGCCAAAAGGGTGGAAGGCAAGGTGGCTGGCCTTCGAAGGTGGTAGAAGGCGGGGGGTGGCCTTCGTGGGGGTTGGAAGGCGAACTGGCTGGCCTTCCACGAAAAGGGTGGCTAGAGTCGGGATTTGGTTAATGGGCCTAGCTGGTAGTGGGCTGAGATGGCTGAAATGAGGGGATTTTGGTGATGAAGGGCTAATGATGGGTTGGGTTCATGACCAAAAAGGTGGTCCAAAATCGGTGTCTACAAATGCCCCTCCGGGACACCTATTTTGCAATGGGGTGGAACGGAATGATAAATAGGTGTTCCGAAAATCGAGACTGATTTTGGACAACCCGAAAAATGAATGAGCCATATCCAAGGATGATATGCGAATGCGGCAAATGCATGGAGGCTAGCCATTCGAGTTGCAAGAGTGGTTTTAAGATAAGGGACAAAGTTCAGTACTAGAGAATCACAGTCCGTGGGACCCCCGGGTGCTGGGACCGCGAGGCCTTGGCGTACTAGAATATAGCGATCTGGCCCAAGGGAATCTCAAGCATGAAAGGTGTAGGAGTGTGACTTGAAGAATTCTCAACACAACGGGCGCGCGGTGGCGTGGCGCATCATGGGATCGCCAAGTGAGACTCTCAAGCACACTTGCTGAAAAAAGGAGAAAGGGGTCTTGCAATTCAAAAGGCTAACAGACGTACAACTGCCAGAATCACAGATCAGCGATGGGTTAAGCAGTGTGATGAATCATGGTCATTGCCCCTAAGGCGAGAATGAATGCTTATGCAAATGCATGTTGGTTTAAAATTAAAATAAATTCCTAATGCAATTCCTAATGCAAACAGGAGGAATTTATTGGCCAATCGAATAACTTGGAGAATATAGACTCCTCATTGTTTTGTTTAAAGAGGAACTCAGAGTCTATACGCCCGAAGTTATTAGCCTCCTGTGTCTTCAATCCTACTTGCTTCGGATTCCTGCAGCTGCAAGAACGCACATCAGCAATGTTCATATTTTCAATAATCTCAACATTACATATTGAATTGCAGGAAGATAAGAAACAAATGTTTCGTTTCGAGTCGAAGCCGATATGGAAGATATGGCTATTCTATTGGTAGAATGCCAATCTAATATGGCTTCGACTCGAATTCCAAGATGAGCCATTAATTCATTGATCAAGGTGGTCTCCTTAATCGTGAGGTGAGGTTACCTCCTCGAAGAGAAGGGAGAAAGGCATCTTGTCCTCTCGTGGATGGGCTTTTCTTTTAAGGTGGTAGAAGGCCAGGTGGCTTGCCTTCCACGAAAAGGTGGAAGGCCAGCTAGCCTGCCTTCCACTAAGTGGTAGAAGGCAAAGGGCATGCCGTCCACAAAAAAGGGGGAAAAAGTGATATGCATGCCTCTCCGTCTTTTGTGGAATGTGGAAAGGGTTAAGATTATCCTGTGATTTTTAAAAGAGAGGGTTGTCGCGGTGCCTTCTTCCAGAACTCTACTTTTCTGTGAAAGGATGGCTTCTTCTTCTGCTCGTGCTACTGCCAAGGAGCCTCAAGTTCTGTCTGATGTGGATGGCCATCTCAGCAATCTGGTGGCCTACGGACAGGTATGCTCGAACCTTTGTTTGTTCGTCTCGCCTCTCTCTTCTCTTTATTGATTTCTGGTTACCTTGCAGCCTCTCCCAAAGTTTCCTGATGTTAGGCATACCCGCAAATATGCATGGCTCGCAGCCCTGTTGGAAGTGATAACGCTGAGCATGAGGGTGTACATGCATCGATGGAACTTGACCTGTTCTATCATGTTTGCGAAATGGTTTACTGCCATCCACTGGCACTGGGAAGGGCTGGGTGCGCTGCTGGACCTGTGGCATCCGGAAACACACACATTCGTGTTCCGAGAGTTCGAGGCAACAGTCTTGCTAGAGGAGGTGGAGACCTTCTATGGCTGGGAGGGCCTAGCCGCCGGTGACCCTTCTGGTTTGCCTGCATGGGAAGAGATTTTCGCTGATATTGTGCAGGACAAACGGGAAGTATGCCGCATGACTAACAGCCGAGGGATCCTCGTCGACCGCCTTGCATATTGGTTGATCTGGGAAATTAAGCGCAAGGTGGTCGAATCTGAAAGGCTGATGCGAGGCTTGTGTCTAGTCCTTGGGGGAGTCCTGTGGTTTCCCACTACAGGCTTGGTGCTAGAGAAGGAATATGTGAGCGTGCTGAGTTTACTGTGGAGAGGCCACTCTCTTGCCCCGGTGATCTTGTCACACCTGTACGGAGGGCTCAGCCATATGAGCATGGGGCAATCAGCGAGGGGGAGTTTGTTCACTTTGCAACTGTGGATGGAGATGCATGTATCTTTCGATTTTGATGAAAGTGTAACTTCTGTCTCGAGAATATTCCAGCACAGCGCGTGGTATCCTGCACGCTCGCTCCTTGGCCCCGAGGATCAAGTCAGGTGTCTCACGGCTCATCTGAAGACGCGGGACGACTGGCGTGATTACCTAAACTTCCTGCCTGTGGAGAACTTCATATTTGTTCCAATGGTTCTTCAAAGCATGGAGTTCACCACAAGGGCTTCTCGCGATCGTGAGTTATGGCTGATTGGCCCTGATGAGTTAGCCATGTATCAAGGACATCGTTGTCATCTTCAGATCGGAATTCCCAGACAAGTACCGCTCCTTGCCTTACATGATACCCTGATCGTGCCGCGACACACTGGATATGCGAGAGAGGCTCAAGCGCTGGAGCGGCTCCAACGTGCATGGCGGCGTCACTCCAGGTTCACCAAGGCACGTCTTGACGTAGCAGAGACTTCAGAGGAAGTCACAAAATATGTAGGCTATTTAGCCAATATCCGTCCTGCTGTCTGTGCCTTTTTTATGGGGCGCAGAGCGTTGGAATAATGTAGCCTTTCAATTTTCAATGAATAATATCAATTTCTTATTTTTCCCTGAAATTCCTTTCACACATGTGAGCAATCTGCCTCCGAATGGCTAACTCTCTGTTTGACTGACTCTGGATGGTAGGCTCCTGGATGTCCAAGCGGGCGGGCAGCCAGCACGTGGCCGTCCGTGCGGGTGGACGGCCAGCGTGTGGCCGTTCGTGTCGGCCACGCTCTGGCGGACGGCCAGCGCATGGCCGTCCACGCCAGCGGACGGCCAGCGAGTGGCCGTCCGTGCGGGTGGACGGCCAGCGCGTGGCCGTCCGTGTCGGCCACGCGCCGGCGGACGGCCACGCGCCGGCGGACGGCCAGCGCATGGCCGTCCATGCCAGCGGACGGCCAGCGAGTGGCCGTCCGTGCAGGTGGATGGCCAGCGCATGGCCGTCCACGCCAGCGAACGGCCATGCCATGGCCGTCCTCTCGGGGTTTAAGAGGGCTTAACCCGGCACTCTCCTCTTTCTCTTTGCCCTTTCTTCTCTTTGCTCTTCTTCTTCTCTTTCGTTCCTCAACCTTCGAACTCTCCATGCGAGGGTATGGCTCCCCCGTGCTCTTAGGAGGAGGAGGGCCGGCGGCGACGACGGTGCGGGCTGCAGCGGCGTCGGCGGTGGTGGAGACGAGGACGTCCGCGGAGGTGACGCCGAGGACATCCGCGGCGGCGAAGAAGAGGCTCTTAGTGGGGGCAGCGGTGGCGGTGGCGACGCCGGAGAGGAAGGAGAAGAGGAGGAAGGCACGACGGCGGCAGCGGAGGAGGATGAGGGGGACGACAGTGGTGATGTTGAGGAGGAAGAAGGAGACGGTGACGGAGAGGACTGCGGCAACGGGGAGGCGCCCCCGAAGAAGAAGGTGAGTTTTTTATTTTTTCTCTTTCTTTGAAGCATAGGGAGGGCGGCCAACAGAGCCGCCGTCCGTGCGGACGAACGGCGGACCGGCCCGCCGTCCGTCCGTGCGGACGGCGGACCGGCCCGCCGTCCGTCCGTGCGGACGGCGGACCGCCCTGCCGTCCGCCAGGACGGGCGGCGGGCCGCCCCGCCGTCTGCCAGGACGGGCGGCGGGCCGCCCCGTCGTCCGCCCGGGCGGGCGGCAGGCCTGCTCGCCGTCCGGCCAGGCGGGCGGCGGGCCACCCCGCCGCCGATCTTCTGCTATTGGTCAAGATTGGAGAGTAGTGAGGCAGGCTGAGATTGCCATATGGCACCGCACCGGGGATGCCCTGCAGGAGGACAAATCCCTGCGAAATAGCTTCAAGTACATGGGAGATTATTCCCGGCGGTACTCAAACCGCATGTTTCTGGATACACGGCGGGTGCGTCACTTCAACCTTTTAGTTTCTTGTACTTAAATTCTCCATGGACTAATTTTAGTGATATTCCTGTAACAGATGCCTGAGACTGAAGCTATCGAGGTCCTAAAGAGTCTGAATGAGCTTCTAGTTCTGCAGACGAGCGATCTGTTTACTGAGATTAGAGAATTGGTAAGAAACCTGATTTCTGAATTAGGATGTAATATTGTCCACTTTATCTTTGTGAGAAAAAAGACTTTTGTGACGCAGAGAGAGGCGCTAATCCGCCATGGGCTGCGAGGGGATCCAGGTGCGAGCTCATCAACCCAGGGGCCAGCTACCCCAGCTGATTGTGAGACGATATTGCAAGATGCTCTCCGCCGGGCGGAGGCCCGGGAGGCTGATTTGGCACAGCATGTGAGATTTGTTCTGCCCTTGTGTTATGATGATTGAGCATGTATGACCCTGAGTTTATTTTGCAGCGCCAGGAGTTGGAAGCCGCTTTGGCGAGGGCGCAGGAGTTGGAGAACCTCAATCAGCAGTTGAGGGACCAGGTTTTGGAGGAACGGACGGCTCGGGCCAGGGCGAGCGAGGGATCCCACTCGGACGTGTACTGGGAGGTTAAGATGGCTGGCCTGCAGGAGGAGCTGGCGAGGTCGCAGACAGAGGTGCGGGAGCTTGATTTAAAGTACCGAACCCTGTGGGACCGGGTGATGAAGAAGGGGCGAGAATGAGCTATGAGATCCAGCGCTCAGAGTCCAGGAGCTCGTCCCCCCATTCCTGTCCCGTCAGCTGGCCAGGCCCCTGCTGGGAGCTCCGTCTTCAGAGACCTCGACTCCCTGCTAGCTGAGGATGCGTGGAGAGCATTGCGACCCGCTGGCTCATCGGGGTCTATGCGTCCAGCTTCCGGACATCGCCGTGCTCGTGAGGAGGACGCCGAGAGCCAGATGAGGCACCCCTCTCGGGATAGGAGAGATGATGATGCGGAGGGAAGGAGGAAGGATTGAGAGGGAGCAGACGCAGGGGTATGCCCCTGTGTCGTGATGATGTATGATTATGATGTTATGCTTGTATATTTCTCTATTTACATGGGCACTTTTTTGTTCTGCTTTCTGTTCGTACCTATGATTCCTGCATGCACAACATTAGGGGGAACTGTTAGTAGTATCTGTTTTCGGCCCCTTGCCCAAAAAAGAGCAACTACCTTTTCCCTAGCCTTCGCATAGGGTCAAGGGGCCGTGTCCTACTAACCAGACAAATGGAAGAATATTAATGCGTCATGCAAATGCGAATGATATTAACAAAATGAGATGTGTGATAAAAACATGTTTTGATTCCGTCTACCTGGTGACTGCCCAGAGTCAGCCTAGTCGAATGATAAAAGGGAAATGCACACTCAACTTCCCAGGTATCCTAAGCTTGCATCTAGATTGATTTGGGCCTCTAGACTCCTCAAACTAACCTTGACCGGTTAACACTCATACTGATGACAATACCGTCATGCCATGCTTAGGCTCCCAGCTGCTTCCGACCACCAAGTTTGCCCAAAAAACTTTCGAGGTAAATAATTTGCCCGACCCGGGTCTCTTTCCTCACAATCTAGAAGGTATATGATGGAACACCTTGGAACCCTAACGGTCAACCGCGTGACGCTGACCCGGAATCAGACGCCGTCGCACCGATTGGTGACGCGCATGCATTGACCTAAGCCCGAAGTTTTCGAGAGTACACATTGAGATTATGATTAAGAAATTAGTTCACCAGAAACGTCGTCGTTACTCTTCACCCATTTTAGATTCCTGCGATCATGTGAGCATGTGACGATTTACGAAAACGAACCATTTTAAAATGAAGTTCGGTCTTTAGATAGCTATCTCGTGCTAACCTTGGGGGAGAAAAAGTGAAGAAATTGTGGAGACAAACTTCACAGGAGGATCAACAAAACCGTTAAAAGGACGAGCTGTGACAAAACGGACTCCTTTTAACCTCCTAGATGCCCCAATTTTGACTTTTCAGGCCTTTATTGGATTTCTTGGCCAGGCACGGTCATGACCAGGCTTTTTTCATGATTGCTTGAACCCCTTTTTCTTTTTTTTTGTATTTCTTTTCCGCTCTTGACATTTATTGGGGTTATTTGATATTCCGCCTGCGGGGACACTACCCTCTTCACGTGCTCTGGTCCTTTACATTTCATTTCTGGGCCCTTTTTTGTTGAGGGGTTACATCTATCGGGTTTTTTGAGGAACCGCAATTTGCTGAGCTCGACCGTTTAAGGGCGTCAACTGTCCTGATCGGTCGAGAGACGAAGAGCAAAGGTTGCATTGTGACAGTATACTAAAGACTTGGAACTCATTTTAAACAGGTTCTTTTTGAAAAAACGTGTAAGTGTGTGCATCTCAGAATGATTGTAGGAATTCGTATGAAAATAAAGTAGACACGTCCAAGGTTCTGGTGGACCAAAATCTTAGCCAAATCCTAATGTTAACCCAAACTAACATGCAGCTAGACCTAGACAGGGGGTTACATGGCAGTCACCAGACAGTTGGATTTTGTGTTTTTTGATTTTTTTGTCATTTTAGTTAAAATATGTACATATTTACAAATATTTTTGATGGTTTTTGGATATTTGATTTTTTTTGAGATTTTTGATTTTTGATTTTTTTGTGTTTTTAAGGATAAAACTTCTTCAGATAGACCCCGTTCCATGGGTGGGGCAATTCCTCTCCTTTCTCATTGATTAAGCGGTAAGCGTTACCTGAGTATGCCTCCTTGATTACAAATGGACCTTCCCAATTTTCTTTCAATTTGCTCCTGGGACCAGGAATTTTGATCATTTTTCTTTTAAGTACTATTTCCCCAATTCCAAACTTCCTTTCAAGAACCTTTTTTACATAGAACCTTGCAATCCTATTTCTGTAAACCTGGGCGTGGTTTGCCGCCATCATCCTTTTTTCGTCTAACAGTTCCAGTTGGGTTAACATGGCGTTACGACGCTCGGTGTCACTAATTCCATTGTCCAACTGTACTCTTAGAGAAGGGAAGAGAATCTCATATGGAAGTACCGCATCCGTTCCGAATGTGAGTGAATAAGGTGTTTGTCCAGTAGGGGTTCGGATGGAAGTACGGTACGCCCAAAGAGCTTCTACTAGGCGATCAGGCCAGTCTGAATAATTATGTGATTTGCAAGTTTTTTTAATGATTCGAATGAAGGTTTTATTGGTGGCTTCAGCCTGACCATTTCCTTGTGGGTAGTAAGGCGAAGAATGATGCAAATTGATGCCATGCTTACTGCACATGTCCTGGAGCTCTTGGGAGATAAATTGGGGTCCATTGTCGTTGATGAGGTCGCGCGGTGTCCTGAACCTGGCGAGGATGTTGCGCTTGATGAACTTCACCACCGTGGATGCTTTGATTTCTGCAAATGCTTCCGCTTCAGCCCATTTAGTGAAATATTCAGTGGCGGTTAGGATGAATGATTTCCTTTTTTTTTCACCTGATCGATCCTCCAGAGGTCCTATAACATCAAATGCCCACATGGCGAAGGGCCACGGGGAAACGACGGATTTGAGAGATGAAGAAGGTGCATGAGCCTTGTTAGCATGTAACTGGCATTTCAGGCACCTTTGAACGAATATGGAACAATCGGCCTCCATTGAAGGCCAATAATAGGACATGAGGAGTTTCTGGGCTAAGGCACGACCATAGACATGACCGCCACAATCACTGGCATGGGCTGCCTCTATGACATGATGAATTTCGGTATCATCTAGACACCGAAGAAGTACTCCGCTAAAGGATCTCCTGAAAAGGTGGCCGCCTAAGATAAGGTATCGCTGAGATGTACGGCGGATAGCCTTACGATCAGAAGAAGTGGCATAAGATGGGAATGACCCATCGCGGAGATAGTTCATGATGTCAAAATACCACGGATTCCCATCGTCCCAATCGGGGGTGAGTTCGTCCATGATAGCAGAGATATGCTCGGATGGATGGAGGAATTGCTGGAACCAAGGGTCCCGGAAGGAAGGCGAATCTTGCTTGTGCAGGGTGATGGTGGTTGAACCTTTGGTGACAGGAATCTCTAAAGCTGAAGATAGGGAGGCCAGGGCATCCGCTAGGATATTCTGAGACCTAGGCACATGCACATAGGTGATCCTTCTGAAATGCCTAGTAAGTGACTTCACCAATTCCTGATACGGCTTCAGTTTTGAATCCCGGGTTTGGTATTTGCCCACGGTCTGGCGGAGGATTAGCTGAGAGTCTCCAATTATCCTCAATTCTAAGACATTAAGAACCAGCGCCAATTTTAGGCCAGCTAGGAGAGCCTCATATTCAGCAACATTATTGGTTACTGAGAAGGAGAGTTGGCAAGCATGCGGAATGCTTACCCCTTCTGGAGATACGAGGACCACTCCTATCCCACTGCCTTGAGAATTAAATGCCCCGTCGAAATGAAGGACCCAGGATGGAGTATCATCCACTATTAAACCCAACTCCTCATCTGGGAATTCTTCGTTGACAGGTGAAAATGTGGGCAATGGGTGATGAGCTAGGTGCTCGGCAATTGCTTGCCCCTTCACAGCCTTCTGATTTACATAGGTGATGTCGAATTGATTCAAGAAGGTCTGCCATAGCACCAGCCTATCTGTTACAACTGGCCGCTCTAGCAAATATTTGATCGGGTCCATTCTTGCTAGAAGTTTGACCTCGTGGGCGAGGAGGTAGTGCTTCAATTTCTGCATTACCCAGACGACGGCCGCGCATGTCCTTTCCATGGCAGTGTATCGCTTTTCGGCATCATTGAAAAGCTTGGACAGATAGTACACTGCTCTTTCCTTCTTCTCGTCGTCTAATTGGGCCAATACTGCACCAGCCGATTCTTCAGTGGTGGAGACATATAGCAGTAGAGGCCGCCCCGGGTGGGAGCCATAAGGACTGGAGGGTTGAGGAGGTAATTCTTCAATTCATCGAAGGCCTTTTGACACTTATCACTGCAAATGAACTTTGCCCCTCCTTTCAATAGGCCGTAAAAGGGTTTGCATCTCACAGAGTGTTGAGATATGAACCGTCTGATGAATTGCAAACGGCCGATGAGACCCTTTATGTCCCTGACATTCTTAGGCGGGGGCATTTCCACTATTGCCTTCACTTTGTCTGGATCAACCTCAATCCCTCTTCTACTCACCATGAATGATAGCAATTTCCCTGAAGAAACACCAAATACGCACTTTTTTGGGTTCATCTTTAGTTGGTGCTCCTTCGATCTCTGCATTACAGCCCTAAGGATTTGAGCGTGTTCCTTCCTGGTTCTGGATTTCACTAAGATATCATCCACATAAACCTCCATATCAATGTGAATCATGTCATGAAAGATTGCCATCATAGCCCTTTGGTAGGTGGCTCCAGCATTCTTAAGCCCAAATGGCATGACCATGTAGCAATAAGTTCCCCATGGAGTTATGAAGGATGTTTTCTCCTGATCTTCCTCAGCTAGTCTGATCTGGTTATACCCCGAAAAACCATCCATGAAGGATAACATCTCAAATCCAGCCGTGTTATCAACCAGTAAATCTATATGAGGTAGTGGGAAATCGTCCTTTGGGCAAGCTTGATTGAGATTGCGAAAGTCTATGCAAACTCTAACCTTTCCGTCCTTTTTTGCCACAGGGATGATGTTAGCTACCCACTTAGGGTAGAGCACTACCCGGATGAACTTGGCCTTGTGTAGTTTGTCGACCTCTTCTTTTACTTTAAGTGCTAATTCTGGTTGTAGCCGTCTCAACTTTTGTTTTACGGGTTTGGCATCGGGTTTGAGGATTAGCCGATGTTCCACCAGTTCTGTGTTTAATCCAGGCATGTCCTTGTATGACCAAGCAAACCCATCACGGTGCTCTTGGAGCACGGCTATTATAGACCCTTCTTCTTCTGGACTCAAGCGGGCACTGATTAGCACTATCTTCGGATCCTCCTTTGTTCCGAGGTTGACTTCTTTAGTGGGTTCGTCGATAGCTGATGAAGGTTCATCAAACCGTCTCGCCCCACTCACAAGTGGTTCGACCAAGTCATCCACCTCTTCACTAAGCTCAAACACACCTAAACCATCACTGCAAGATTTGTCCTTCACTATCTCCAATGGTTCAGGGATGACCCCATTCTGAAGAAACTTATCCAACTTTTCCAGACCTTTGCACCTATTTGCTAAATTCCTGAACTAAGAAAGATGGAACCTGCCTAGTCCTACAATTTCTAGACCTGGAGGAAGCTAACCTAATTCCTAAACTGTTATGTACACGGTTGGGAGAACGGGTCAATTCTGTCCTGGATGGGACAAGAGTAGACCCTTGAGACAAAGATTCCACGACGGCAGGGCTCCCCCACCACACAGGCTCCTCGAAAGTGATTTCCCCTTTTGCGGGATGGGAATTGGACTTTTTTTTTCGTGACCGAATGCCTGTAGCATGGAACAGTCAGAAGAAATGGCGTTGGTCGGAGCTGAGAGCATCGGAACTGTGGGTGGGTGGAACAAGAAAGGAATGAAAGTAGCTGGGGCTGGTTCATCCCTGGCCAAGAAAAGCCCTACCGTCGGTTTGGCTGATTCACAGAACAAGGAGGATATGCCAAAGTCCTCCTCTTGATCATCTTCATAACACTCTCGCACCTCTTCCTCTATCCTAGGTAATTCCTGCCTCTTTCTTACAAAATGATTCATGAGGGACCATCCCTTTGTTTCTTTTGGTGGTTCAGCAAACTTATATCCTAGGCCACATCCCCCAATGACAGGGTTCTCTGAGATGGGGTCACGGATTCCTTGTCCTTCTTTCCCTAACCCAGAGCCTGAGCTATATCCCATCTTACCCATGAGTTGCCAACCTATACCTGACCTAGGTCTCAGCTGGGAATTCACTGATGAAAGGACAGGCTCTTTGCCTTTCCTGGAAGTTATCATGGAGGGAATTTGCTCTATTGTTACTGAGTCCAATGACTCAATGTAGGGAGTGCTTTTGACCTTCACAATTGTCCCGTTATACGGGAACTTATAGCACTGATGATTGGTGGATGGGACTCCCAAGGTTTGGTCCATCCATGGTCTCCCTAGAATGGCATTGTAAATTGGCTTAACGTCCAGAATGTAGAATTCCGAGGTCATGAATACCGGGCCGATTTCTAGTTGGAGGAAGATCTTCCCATCTGCTGGTCTCTGGGAATTGTCATAAGCCGAGACCATCATAGAGGTTGACTCAATCTTCCCTGGGTCTATCCCTATCCTTTTGAGAGTCTTAAGGGGACAGACATTGATGGAGGCACCGGTATCCAATAGAATGGAATCTACTGAATGACCATTAAGGATGGCGGTTAAGCACAGAGGGAGGGATCGGCACTCAGGGGGAGCTAGGTCCTTTTCGGAGAAAGAGATCATGGGAGTCTGAGTAACTGAGAGTATAGCATTAGTGACCCCGCCACTAGGAAGATCTTCATTAACCGTGATTTGTTGTAAGAAATTGAACAACGTCTCCCTGTGTGTGGGGGACCTGCGGATAAGCTCAGGGATGGAGATCCTAGCGGGGGTCTTTTCTAGATGCTGGAGTATGTCATACTCAGACTGGGCGTTCTCTTTGGCAGGGAGTGAGTTATCTTGAGAATCCAGAGGCTGGCTCGGGGGAATGATGCGATTCCTGAGCGTTACCCCTACTGAGACTAAATCTGCTTCCAATGGTGACCTGATGGGATTGAAGTCAGTCATTGATCCTTGGTTCCTAGTTGGACAAAAGACAGATAGGGTGGGCCCCTTGGCTGTGACTGGAGGGATCTGAATGAGGGAGACCGGCTTGAGGGTTGCCGATCGCTCTTTGGGCCGGATTAGGACCAAAGGCTCATTAGGGGAAAGCGTGGAGACTTCTGGGGTAGCCCCTTTAGTTTCACACGACCAAGTGGGATCTTGGTGTCTTATCCTGGACCCTTCGTACTCCCAGTATTGCTCCCTGCGAACTGTTACGGGCTCCAAGTCCTTGATCAATGTGTTGACCTTTCCTTGAGAGCCGGAGGGATCTTGACTTACCTGATGAGAGGGTAATGGGTCTTTCACAATTCCCAGTTCTTTCTTAGCCTTCAGAGCCTCAATGGCCTTTCTCATGTCTTCCCAATTTATCCGTCCTTCATCGTTCAAGTCATACACCCAGTCCCTGAAGGTGAAGCAATTATATATGGTGTGTCCCGTGATCCTATGGTAAGGGCAATACCTGGAGGTGTCCGTATTGCGCGGGACACCTTCTTTTTGAGGCGGAAGTTGAATGGCGTTGCAGGCCATCAAAGCATAAAAGATATCTGCCAGTGATTCCGGCAGAGGTGGATATGAGGCCCGCTTAGCCATAGGACGACTGTAGTTAGTCGGAGGAGGGACGGCTGAGTATTGCTTCTGATTGGGCTGAGCATCAGACTTAGGATGAGAATTGGTAACCCTGGTTGGTGGTGCCAGCATGCTGACCTGTTCATTGATAGTGACTCCTTCTGTGGTAGGAGCTGATGTTGTTTTCTTATTCCTGCTTCTATTTTCAAAGAATGAAGGCAGAGTGGAGTCTCGAATTTGGGACTGAACTACCCTAGCTCTATTGTATAGCTGCGCGAACGTCTGAAGTTCACTGAGCATAAGGATTGCTCGAAGCTGGGGAGTAGCATTGTTAACAAGCATGGTGACTGCTTGTGCTTCAGGAATAACGACCTCCGCTCTAGAAGCCATAGCTCTCCACCTGTTAGCGAAATGAGTGAAGTCTTCGTCAGACTTCATTTTCTCCATTACTAGATCGAACAAGGTGGGGGGTAAGGCTGCCATATGGTTGAAGTGGGTAATAAACCTCTCAGAGACCATGTCAAAGTTGATCAGGTCAGTAGCTGGTAGAGAAGAGAACCACCTCAAGGCCTCTCCCTCGAGGGACTTTTGGAAAAGGTGGACCAAGAGGACTCTATCGAAGAGCCACTGATGGGAATCCATGAGAAACCCAGACAAATGATGATGGGGGTCAGTGGTACCATCGTACTTTCTGTACTTAGGTACTTTGAACCCTTGTGGAAAATAAGCTGGGGGGAGCTTGCAGTAGCTCGAGAGAGAATATGGCTGCCTGACGTTGAGATTCTCGGCCATGAGTCGCCGTACACAAGTCTCGACCTCATTCTTATAAATGAACTCCTCCTACTTGGGAGGTGTAACCTGGTTGATGGGATTGAAAGGGATCGTGTGAGTGGGCATGGCTTGACTCGGCTGGGGTCTGCTAGAAGATCCTTGGAATTGGGTTTTCCTAGGAGTGGCATCCTAAATTTTGCCACGAGAAATCAACTGGATTAGTTGATCCGGAGTATAGCGTGATAGGACGGCAATGAGTTCCGAATCTTCTCCAGGGTTTTGGAATGTCATACTGGAGATCACTGGCTCATCCTCTCCTTGTGAGGTAGAAGATTCATCGGAATCCTTCCTCTGAGGGCCTTCTCTAGGTGCTTGGAGCATCCCTATGAAGGTCTATTGTGGATCTTCTTCAATCTCAAACAAAGGGTTGTGACTAACATTGTTACCGAACTAGTCCATGTCATCATACATAGCATTGACATACATTCGGTTCATTATGAAGCACAGACCCTAGATGATTTTATGTTTCACTTGAAGTATTTACCAATGTTTTATGAAAATTGGTTTCTATCAAATCAAGTTTAACCCTTAACGTCTCTTCATTTTTCCAAAGCTTGTTCCACCGGGATTCAATTAAGTGTCTTAGGATTTAAAATAATTCACTAATTTCTCACACAAACCCAGGGTTCCTACAAGGTGGTTTCAGGTACAACCTGCTCGGCGGCCAAGTGGGAATCCCTGGCTCGCGGAGACTGACGGAGGTTCCCAACAGGACAGGACTAGTCACACCCGAGTGGGAATCCTCAGGTGGAGAGTCAAATCCTGCGGGAGAGGTGACTAAAGAGTGTGATGCCGGCTCTTCCTTAAAACCCCCGCGCGGAACACCCAAAAAAAAAAAAGCCCAGTAATTAGGTTAGCAAACAGCAGGTCAGAACATTTAACAACTCAACAGAACAAGCAGCAGCAAATCATTCATGAACAGTAATAGCAGAAGAGAAGAAGAAACCGACGGGATGTCGGCGGCTAAGGGCTAGCCGTCAAAGGTCACGGACGGCCGGGTGGCCGCCGTCCAAAAGATAATCGACGGCCAGGGTATGGCCGTCCAAAAGGTAGGACGGCCAGATGCTGGCCGTCCAGAAAGACAACCAGGTGTCGACGGCCAGGTACTGGCCGTCCACTGGGTCGGACGGCCAGGTGCTGGCCGTCCACTAGAGGCCGACGGCCAGGAGCTGGCCGTCCACTGGGTTGGACGGCCAGGTGCTGGCCGTCTACGGGAGAGGTCGACGGCCAACTGGTGGCCGTCCAGAAAGTCAGGCGGCCAAGTGATGGCCGTCCAAGGGTCTTGACGGCTAAGGTCTGGCCGTTCAGGGATTATGGAGTGCAGGGTCCTTACCTTCTTTCCTTTGATTCCGACGTGTGCAGCGAGCTACAGATGTCCCACTGTGATCGCCAAAGGGCTGTAGGCGCCCGGAACGTCCCCCGCCACGGCTGCGGGCTTCGGACGGGGGTTCTTCTCCGTTCGTCTTAGCACTGTGGCGATGCAGAAGGGGGGTTAGAATTTAAAGTGTGATCGCCAGGAGCATTACCTTTCGGTCCCTGTGCTCCGCAGGGATGTAGAAGGTGATCGCGCGTTTGATGGGAGCGGGAGATGCTGGTTCCTCCTTCTCTTCCTCTGGCCGGCAAGAGGAGGAGAACCCGGTACTCTGCACGCGTGAAGGTGGTAAGGATCCCCTGAAAATAATAGACAAAACACAGAATAACCCGATTAGGACTGTTTGGTGCAGGATCTACTCATAAAGACGTAAAAACTAGCTAAAATCAGAGGGGAACGCACCGGATGGGTGGTGGGGAGGGAAGGTGACCATGTGTTATGGCCACCCACCTCCCGTTTTTTTTTAAAACCTCTGTGCGGGGGTAAGAGCCACTAGGTCATCTTACGTGCATGCATGCTAATGAAGGGGGTTGTGCGTGTGGAGAGTGAAGTGGTATTACTAATGTAATGGAATGAACAAGAAAGAGTAAAAGAGAGAGGTTAGAAAAGCAAGCCCGTTCAGAATGCAGCCTGAGCCTTCCCCTTGGAGTCTCCTCGAGCTTCTCACCAGGAGGTCCCTCTCTGCCACCGAGATCCTCCACCCAAAATCCTTCGCTCAAAATCCTTAACCCAAAGTCCTTCCTTCTTAAAATCCTTAACCCCCTGCTCGAGAGGATGTGGGGGGGTTTAAATAGACGAAGGAAAAAAGGGGAGAAAACAGGGGTCTAAATCCCCGTAAATCACCCTTCAACCAATAGGGAGTGGTCAAGGGTTGGAGGTAGTGGACGCGGCAGTCGCCGGAGTGGGGAGTGGTCGGAGTAGTGGGGGACGGGGGCGGCGAGTAGAGGAGATCGTGGGGAAGACGGAGTCAAGGGGGTGGTTAAGGAGTGGACGGCCAGGTGACATGCCTTCCATTCTTGTAGTGGAAGGCAGCCCGGCTGGCCTTCGAAGGGAATGGAAGGCGAGGGGTGGCCTTCGAAGGAGGCGGAAGGCAAGGGGTGGCCTTCGAAGGAGGTGGAAGGCAAGGGGGCTGGCCTTCCACGAAAAGGTGGTAAAAAGTGAAAAAGGTGGCTAAAAAGGTGGAAGGCGAGGTGGCTGGCCTTCGAAGGGGGTAGAAGGCGGGGGGTGGCCTTCGAAGGCGGTGGAAGGCAAGCGGGCTGGCTTTCCACGAAAAGGTGAAAAAGGGGGCCAAAAGGGTGGAAGGCAAGGTGGCTGGCCTTCGAAGGTGGTAGAAGGCGGGGGGTGGCCTTCGAGGGGGTTGGAAGGCGGACTGGCTGGCGTTCCACGAAAAGGGTGGCTAGAGTCGGGATTTGGTTAATGGGCCTAGCTGGTAGTGGGCTGAGATGGCTGAAATGAGGGGATTTTGGTGATGAAGGGCTAATGATAGGTTGGGTTCATGACCAAAAAGGTGGTCCAAAATCGGTGTCTACAGATACGTCCTTTGTGGGGGAACTTAAGGCATTGGTAGTTCGTTAATGAAATCGCCTCAAGTGACTTGATGTAAGGACGACCGAGTATGCCTTTCAGTAAAGGGTCGATCTCAAGAATGTGAAATTCGACTTCAGCATGGCAAGCAGGGCCTAACTCTACCTGCAAATAGACCATTCCCAGAGAGGAACGGGTAGAGTTATCATAGGCTGTAACATAAATGGGAGAAGGCAGTCATTTTTCTTTCGGGACCCCACAGAGCTCCAGAGTTCTTGGTGGCAACATATTGATAGATGCCCCGGTATCTACTAAACATGTATCCACGACCTTTCTACATATGTTGACAGTTATGCTTAATGCCATACTCCTTACTGCTAGCGGTGCCAGTTCAGAAGTATGGAAGGATATAGAGGGCACTTGGGGTACCAACAATGCGGTGATCTTTTCCACTGGCACATCTTCGCTGACTATTATCCGTTGTAGGTATTCCATTAGGGCTTCTTGATAGACTTTAGATCTTTTGATCAGCTCTAATATGGAGATGCGTGCCAGTGTTCTATCCAGCTGCTTCAACAAATCATAATGAGTACTATGTATGCTCTCTTCATTCTGGACTTCTTCTACTGGCTGTGACGAGCCATCTCGCACCGTGGACTAGGGGAACACTTTGTTGAATATTCGGCCACTTCGGAGTGTATGTTCTTCAATAACGGAAGCTCCATGCGTTATTTTGATGAAGAGTGGTTTGGAAGGCCTAATGGCTTGGTAAGGGGATGTTGGTGGAGGTAAGGGAACTCGGATGAGTGCTTTGGAGGGTTGGGGTTGCGTATGAGTAGGTGACGGTGATGGGTTATTTGGTGGGGGTACTGTGCGGATGAGTGGTTTGGAGGGTTGTAGGGTATCGGGGTGAGTGGATGTTGTAGGTGATGTAGGGAATGGCATACAGAATAATGGTTTGGATGGCATGAGGGGTGTATAGTTGGTTTTCGGAGGGTTTCTTGGTGAGGATGTGGTGGCGGGGGGTGGAATGGGTTTAATGGTGATGGATTGTGGTTTGGGTATGCGGAGAATGTAGCAAGACGGTTGCTCGGCAATGCTTGACATGTGACTTGCTAAATAGATAGAGGACGAATCCTCTACTTTCCATTGTTAACCTCTACTAGCCTCAGACTGGCTACTTGTCAAAATGGGGGCATCTTGGTTTTGATGTTCTGGCAACGGGTTCTGTACTATGCCCATATTCTGCAGTACTGCTTGCTATATTGGGGCCCTTTGGACTGGCTGTTGCTGCTATGGTGGCTGTAGCTACTATTGTTGCTGCCGTGGTATTTTCGCCTTCAAGGCGGCTATGTACTTTTTCATCTCTTCCTAATCAATCCCTCCTTGATCATTGAAATCATGAATGTAATCCCGAAAGTGAAAGGACGCATCTATTGTGTGTCCCGGTTGACGATGGAACACATAATAATGGGACATGTCAACATTCAGTGGCCAAACGGCCCTTTTCTTTGGCAGTACCAAGGCATTGGCCGCCATGAGGGCGTTGAATATATTTGTGAGGGATTCTAGTAGTTGGGGATATACCGACCTTCTGGGGCCAGGAGGTTTCCTCTACTGTGCGTTAGTCATTAGGAGGAGGAACATAAGTGTAATTCGGTTGCTGCCGAGGTGGATTGTATACTTGCTGGTGGGAATGTTGCGATGCTGACTAAAGCTGCTGAGTAGGAGGCTTGAGGCCCTGTTGGTTTTGAGGCCTGGGTAACTGATATTGTTGCTGATTCCTCATAAACTGGTGCTTATTATTGTTCATTGTACTAACTTGTTCACGAGACAGTGCACTCTCGGTAGTTGGACCCATAGAGGAAGAATTGGGGATAATAGACTTCCTAGGTGGAGGTCTATTGGGTCGATGAGGATCGAAGACACTAGCAAAGGTGGAGTCTTTAAACACATTCTGAGCATAACGCGCCCTTTCATACAGGTCTTCCATGGTAGTCAAGTTATTCAGTGTCAGGACTAGCTTGTACTGTGGAGTGGCATTGGCAACCATCATCTTTACCAGTTCTTGCTCGGACAGATGATCTCTTATCTTTTCAGCCATCCCTCGCCACCTATCGGCGAACACTATGAAGTCTTCATCCGGCTTCATCTTCTCATTAAACAAATCAGTGATGGACAAGGTAGGTGCCACCCTGTCTTTGTATCTTTGCAGGAACCTCTTCGACACCATGTCGAAGTTCTCTAACTCACTTAGGTCTAAAGAGAAGAACCACTCCAAAGATGATCCCTCCAATGATCTTCTGAAGAGGAATGCCAGTGCTTTTTTATCATGCTGCCAAAACGACGATTCATACAAGAATTCTTTGATGTGAAGGAAAGGATTGCCTGTGCCGTTGTACTTTTTGTAGACTAGCATTTCAGAAGGTAAAAGATGGAATACTGGCAAATCAAGGACAGAGAATTCAGGAGCGGCCTTGTTGTCCATGTTCTTTTCAAGACTCTTGAACCGCTCGTCCATCTGGGACAACTTGTTAAGTAGGAGTTGAGTGGTAGAATCTGCTGGTGGAGGTGGTGGTTGTTGAAAAGACTGCCTCCGCGAATAAGTAGGGATACGAGGACAATGAGGTTGTGAACTGGCGGCATTCACACCGTACCCGAAGGCATTCTGATAAATTGGGGTTTGCGGCCTAACAGGATGCTGTGAACCAAATTGTTGAGGATTTCTATGCCGTGGAGTGAAAACATGAAGACCTTCCATGGCCTGGGTAGCAGCTTGATAAGCATAAGGGTGAACCACGGGGGTTGGCTCGGAAGGGTGCAGAGGAGCTTTCCCTTTTAAGATGGATTGGAGGGCATCAAATTGACGAGGATCCACATGATTAGATAGGGCTCCCATGAGGGTAGCGAGATCAGAAGGATGATCAGCAGAGGGCCCAGCTTGGTCTTGGGCTCTTTCAACGGTAGGATTGGAGATGACGTGAACATGCGAATGATTGCCCAAATTCGGGAGATAATAACCATAGATCGAATTATCATGAAATTGAGGGGCATGAGCCTCCCTCGTGAACAGTTTGGAATTGATCGGGATAGTCAAAGATATAAACATCCCTCTCATCCTCAAAATAAGATGCACCATGAACTTGAGGGGCATAAGCATCTCCCTCGTACTCGACCAGATCTTCTTGTTCAAAGGCAACCATGCCGACAGTTCTACCTGAACGTAACATCATGATGTTGAGGTGACAATTATCTCAAACAAATTTGCACAAATTAACAACCAAGTGGATGCTTACACTGTTTTGAGAGTTACTTGTTGGGTTAATTGAATTTTTAAACTCAAATTCTCTCAATGGGTGGGATCCTAGTTTCAATTCAATTTCCATCGTTATGCTCTACGGCTTCACTCACAACGGTATGAACAACTACCCGGGACTTCAAATGGTACAACCAGCCCAATGAACAAAGAGGATTTCCTTGCTTTTGGGAACTTACGAAGGTCTTAACACCAACCACTCTAGTCTGACCGAGGGACTGACCCAATCAGAGAGAGGTGAGGATGCTAAGAGAGGTGTTCCTAGAGGAGGGGGGTGAGCCCCAATGCAAATGACCTGTGGCCTGGATGGCCTCTAATGTAGAATAAATAGATATAGGTAGCAAGAAGATCAATGATCCGAGTGTTAGTGACCAACAGGGAGAAGATCTTGCGCGTCACATTCACAGACGCTATTCAAGACAGTAACCCCTCCTGTTCACAGAGACTCGGGCAGCAGAGGAGATAAGGGGCACTAAATCGCGTCTTAAAAGGGCGACACGCTTCAGGAAACACATTGTTCTGGAAAGACGCACTTTAGTTCACGAAACCAACAAGTAGGCAACAAAATCAGGGGCAATCCCGTCTCCAAATAACAAGATGACTAAGAGATCAACTATTTATGCGATGACAGTTTGAATACATAGATTAATCATGCAACATCATAGATATCAATTTGAACAAAACACACTTTCCAATACCACTTCTCAAGGCAATCAAGGGAAGGCAAAAATTTTCCACAAGGGGGTGTGCACGAGGTGCATGTAGGGATATAAATGACCAACAAACAAACCATCAAATGTGCCCGAGGGACACAAGGGGTGCACCGAGGGTGCCCAATGGGAATAATAAGAGTAAAAATAAAAGAAACGGCAAGACAAGTCCCACCATGATCGCCAAAAAGCTGTAGTGCTCAAAAAGAGTGTGTGTTCATCATGTTATCATGTGTTTACTATGATTAACAATATGAAAAGAATTGCGATCGCCAGAAACCGAGGATGTAACGACCCGCCACCCTATAATCGGGGATCCGATTACTGAATGGGTACCGAATCATTAATTTGGAACCAAACCAGGATCTAATCAAGTCTGGGAGATAAATAATAAACTAAGCTAAACATTCACATCGCATTGAACTGAAGTAAAAGTGCAGGAATTAAAATTATTACAATGCGACTCGATACAGCAAATAATTACATATTCCAACATAAAAGAAATAATTAAATGTACAGGCCAGAAATAAAATAACAACTACGTCGGGGCATACTCCGGAACAACTGCTGACGGTGCTCAACTCACGGCCGCACTCTCCTCGCTAAGTCTGCTGAGAGTCCTCACCTGAAAACCGCAGGAGGGGTGAGTCTCAAAGACAAGACTCAGTAGGGATCCTTCGATCCCCACTGCCCACGCACACACCCACAAGTGCAAGGTACATCTAACGGAAAGGTGATAAGCACAAGAGGTACAATTCCTAATTCTTAACGTGAAATCACATGCAATCGTAATATAATAAACATGCATATATTAAACCAGCCGACTAGGAAACCCACAACTGTCGTCTCGATAGAACTCGTTAACCACACAACAACGGTGGAAAAACCTCGACCCGCTGAGACCAAACAGTAACCCCTCGGATAGCACACTAGCTACTCCGGCCCAACCGGCTCAGGTGGCTACTCCTTCCCTCAGCATGAGTGACTCTCCGAATGTACCACTCCGACACCGGTACTAGCTGACCCCGGGGTTCACCAGGTGACCCTCTCTCACTAGGCGTCACCCCGCCCACGCCCCCACCGGCGCTGTGCTCACGCCCCCACTAGCACAGGGTGATAAAGTGCTACAATGTCACTCCAGATCCACAGTAATTCAAAACCCAGCACAGTGCAATCCGGTCACGTGAAAAGTCCGCGATCGCATAACGCACATATAGAACCATCCGATCATGAATAATCCATCTCTATTGGGTACACTAAAACATGCACTAACCATCTATCTAGCAGTATGAACACGTTTTACTGGCATGAATTAGTGAGGTTCTGTCTTGAATCGCGTCGCCCAAGGATGACGCCATTCAAGCTCCATGTACAGGTTCAAGTAAAACAGTCTTCAGAATCAGGCCTTAAAAGGCGTCGACACCAGTGGTCGCCTTTTTAAAAGGCGTCGACATCCTCAGACGCTATTCAACACAGAAATCCGGAAATTCCAAGGCCCTTACTCAGGGGATTTTCTGCCTTTAAAAGCCGTCATGGCTAACCGACGCCATTTGAAAACGCGTCGTTCACCCATGACGTCTTTTAGCCCCAGAATCCCCGAACTGGCAGACTCTCTGTCAGGCGATTCCTGTCTAAAAGGCGTCGTGATGGCTCGACGCCCTTCAAAAAGGTGTCGTCTATGCACGACGTGTTTCAGCCCCAGGAACCAGAGTCGCCTGAGCCTGAGGGCTCCCTATTCAACCCCAAACAACCCCAAATTCACCCAAAAACGGAGGGAAAAAGAGGAGAAATACTATCCATAGGCAACACATTCATAGAAATCCCCCATGTTATCAAAAGAACTCCTAAACATGCTCATTCTACCCCCCGAACCAAAGATCCAAACAAGCTTAAACGAGGGTAAACATGGCTTAAAACGTGATGCTAAGGGGAACCGTCACCCTACCGGATACTTGAACGCCTCCTAGCTTCAAGCCGTCCACCCGACTCGCCCCACGCCGCCGCCGGTACCGCCGTGGTCGTCCCTTCTCCTCCGTGACGTCGGCCGCCGTCCGGAGAGTAGAACACCGCAGTGGAAGTGGAGGTGGTAGTGGTAGGAGCTAGGTAGAGGATGGAGTGGAGGGAGAGATGAAACGGTGGGAGGAAAAGAGGGAGGAGGAGGGATCGCCGCCGAGTTCGTCGGAAGGGGAAAGAGAGGAAGAGAGGAGAAAATGAGGGAAAGAAGGAGGGCTCACGGGATTAACCAGAGACTGGCTAAAACGCGTCGACATCCACGGACGCCATTCAGTTGATGTGACGGCTGCTCTGACAAGAGTCTGAAACGCGTCGTTCAAGGCAGACGCCGTTCAGACGATATGTCAGGGCCGTACTCTGACAAACCCAGAGTCGCAGTCTGAAAGGCGTCGACACACGTGGACGCCGTTCAAGTCGACAAGACAGGGCCGTACCCTCGCGGCCCGAAACCAGCCCACGTGGCAGAACTTGAAATGCGTCTGTGACGGTGGACGCCGTTTAAAACGCGTCTCGATGTCCTGACGTGAATCAACTCAGAACCACCGCCCTCACTAAGGTTAGAACTACAAGGTCCGACCCCGAAAACCGGATCCGAAGGTCACGATCCTTACAGAGGATTTCAAAGAAAAAAAAAGGTGATCACTTACTAACCTTGCAAATCGGGAGAATATGGGATTCTTTTGTTCTTTTCTTCCGGTCGACCGAAAGAAAAGAGCCTTCTCTTTCATTACTCTTGTTCTCCTTTTATATCTTATGAAAAATCAAACAAAGAAGAAAAGCTATGACTAGAACTAAGTTAGTATAGTATCTATTCTAATTAATAATCTAAACATGCAACTAAACTAAAAGAACTCACTTGTTTTGTGTTCTTTTAAACTCCTAAAGGAGGTGTAGGTTTGGAAATTATGAAGTGAGTGTGTATGATGAGTTGATGCAATGAAAAATCATATGAAAAGGAACAAGAGAGAAACTATGAAAAAGATGGTTGGTTTGTCCCCTTGAAAGCCTTGGTCTTCTTGAGCTTCAATGGAGGAAAAGGATGAAGAAATGAGAATCCTTCTTGCTATCCATGTTTTCTTCTTGAAGACCTTCAAGCACCTTGTAAAAAGCTCCAAATTCACCAATTTCCAACCAATTGTTAATTGCCAACCTCTAACCTTTTTCAAAGGTCAATGTCCACATGTATTTATAAGAAAAAACTTTAGGGTATTTGGCCTTCAAAGGGACTCTCCCGCAGTTCAGACGTGCCTCGGACGATTATGAAGGGAATTGGAAACCCTTCCAACCTTTAGAACTAGGCCATCTCGGCCAAATCTTGCTTATCAGGAAACTCTTAAAACGCGTCGTTCAAAGGGGACGCCTTTTAGTTAATTAATGCGGCCAAAATAGAAATAAATCTGGAAAGGGAAACCTAAAACCCTAAAACAATTAGGAAACATGAAACACGTCGTGTACACGCAACGTGCTTTAGATAATTTAGGAAATTAACCAGAATTAAAAATAGTAAATCTAAGTGGAATAGGACTCAAACAGCGTCGTGTAAGGGCGACGCTATTCAGTTAAATCCTCTTAAATTTACTAATTTTAATTCCGAATTGAGTTCTGCTAAGAATCCAAATGGCGTCGGGAATAGGCGACGTGATTCAACAAATTTCAAGAGAAAATCAATAAAAATTAATTAATGATTAAACATCAGACCATTCTGGGGCATTATCATTGTGATATGAAATTTACTCAATATGATGTAAAAATTAGCGTGTCTACAATACTTTCACCTCTCTCTGATTGGGTTGGTCCCTCAATCAAATTAGAGTGATTAGTATTAAGACGTCCATAAGTCCTCAAAAGTGGAGAACTCCTCTCTGTTCATCGGGCTGGTTGTACCAACGAAGTACCAAGTAGATCTGCTTCGCGAAGAGAGGAAAGCTATAGCATGTAACAGTGGAAACTGAACTGAAACTAGGATCCTACCCACTGAGAGAACTTGACTTAAAAATAATAATAAAAAAAAATCCAATTAATTTAACAAGTAACTCTCTAAAACAGTGTAAGTATTTACTTGATTGTTAATTTGTGCCAACTTGATTGAATTAATTATTAATCCAAAACATAATGATGCTGCATTCAGGTAAAACCGTCAGCATGGTTGCACTTGAACAAGAAGATCTGGTTGAGTACGAGGGAGACGCTCATGCCCCTCAGGTTCATGATACATCATATTCTGAAGATGAGACAGATGCTTATATCTCTCATCAATTCCAAACCATACACGAGGGAGATGCTCTTGCCCCTCAGTTTCAGGTTAATTCAACTTATGATCAATACAATCAGGATATGGGCAATCATTCTCATGTTCATGTCATCTCCAACCCCACCTTCGAAGGAGCCCAAGACCCAGCTGGACCCACTTTCAATCATCCTTCTGATCTCGCTACCCTTATGAGAGCTCTATCTAATCATGTGAATCCTCGTCAGTTTGACGCCATCCAATCTATCCTGAAAGGGAAAGCCCCTTTACATCCATCTGAACCGAATCCCTTGATTCACCCTTGTATTTATCAAGCTCCTACTCGGGCCATAGAAGGTCTTCATATTTCTACCCCTCGGTCCACGGGCCATCGACAATCTAGTTCGTAGCATCTTGTAAGGCCACAAACTCCAATTTATCAAAATACCTTTGAGGATGGTAGAAATGTTGCCAGTTCACAACCGTACTGTCCTCACATCCCTATTTATTCCAGGAGGCAGTCTTTTCAACAACCACCACCTCCACCAGTAGATTCTGTCACTCAACTTATACTTAACAAAATTTCTCAAATGGATGAACGGTTCAAGAACTTTGAGAAGAATATGAATAGTAAGACTACTCCCGAATTCTTTGTACCTGACCTGCCAGTCTTCCATCTTCTGCCTTTTGAAATGCCAGTCTACAAAAAGTACAACGACACAGGCAATCCTTTCCTTCATATCAAGGAATTTCTGTATGAATCATTGTTCTGGCAGCATGATAAGAAAGCACTAGCTTTCCTCTTCAGGAAATCATTGGAAGGGTCAGCCTTAGAGTGGTTTTTCTCTCTGGACCCGAGTGAGGTAGAGAACTTCGACACTGTGTCAAATAAGTTTTTGCAAAGATACAAAGACAGGGTGTCACCTATCCTGTGCATTATTGATATGTTCAATGAAAAGATGAAGCCTGATGAAGACTTCATAGTGTTCGCTGACAGATGGCGAGAGATGGCCAAGAAAATAAGAGATCATATGTCCGAACAAGAGCTAGTGAAGATGATGGTCTCCAATGCCACTCCTCATTATAAGTTAGTATTGACACTGAATAACCTAACCACCATGGCAAATCTGTACGAGAGGGCACGTTATGCTCAGAACGCGTTCAAGGACTCCACTTTTGCTAGTGTTTTTGACCCTCATCGAATAGACCTCCACCTCAGAAGTTTGTTAATCCCAATTCTTCTTCCATGGGTCCAACTATCGAGGGCACACTGTCCTATGAACAGGTCAGCACGATGAACAATAATCAGCCTCATTTTCTGAGAAATCAACAACAATGTCAACCGCAGAGGCCTCAGAGCCAACATGGTTACAGGCCACCTGCTCAGCAGCTTCAGTCATCACTACAGCACCCCCCTCAGCAAGTATACAACCAACCTCGGCAGCAGCTGAACTATACCCAGGTTCCCCCTCCTAACGACTACACACAACAGAGGAAACCCCCTGGGCCCAGAAGAGTAACATACTCCCAACTACCAGAATCTCTCTTAGATATCTTCAACGCCCTTATGTCAGCCAATGCTTTGGTATTGCCAAAGAAAAGGGCAATCTGGCCACCAAATGTTGACATGTCCCATTATTGTGTGTTCCATCGTTAACCGGGACACACAATAGATACTTGTTTCCATTTTTGGGATTACATTTATGACCTCAATGATCAGGGAGGTATTGATTGGGAGGAGATGAAGAAATATATAGCCGCCTTGAAGGCAAGGAGACTGCAACAACAACAACCGCATCAGCAGCAGTAGTAGATACAGAGAGCCCCAACACAGGCAGTAGCACCACAAAACATGGGTATAGTGCAGAACCCATTACCGGAGCATTAAAACCAGATCGCCCCAATCTTGACAAATAATCAGTCTGAGGTTAATAGAGGGCAACAGTGGAAAGTAGAGGAGTCTTCCTCTATCTATTCAACAGGCCACATCCCGAGTACCACTGAGCAACTACCTCGCCGCATCGTCCGCATACCCAAACTGCAACCCATCACCATCACCCCCACACCAGCGCCCGCTTACCTTAAACCACCTCGAAAACCTATTACCCCCATTCCACCACCTACCTTCCTCAAATCTGTTATTTTCTCCACTACCACACCCCCGTCAAATAACCCTCCACAACATGACCAGAAACCCCTCATGTCATCCAAACCATTGCCTCGCATTCCATTCCCCACATCACCTGCACCCATCACCTACCCCAGCACCGTACAACTCGTCAAACCACTCATCCGCGTCACACCACCTCCACCAAATAATCCCCCGCCATCACCCGTTCATGAAACCCTCACACCCTCCAAACCACTCATCAACCCCGCGATACTCAAGATATCACCTGGGCCTTCCAATATTGAACATCATACGCTCCGGAGTGGGAGAATCTTCAATAAGGTCTTCCCTCAGTCCATAATGAGAGATGGCCCACCACAACCGCCAAAGGAAGTGCAGAATGAAGAGAGTGCACCTGGCACTTAATATGACCTATTGAAGCAACTAGACAGAACATTGGCAAGGATCTCTGTGCTCGAATTGATCAAGAGATCTAAGACCCACCAAGAAGTCAGGATGGAATACCTTCAACGGGTCATGGTCAATGAAGATGTGCCAGTGGAGAAGATAACGACATTGTTAGTTCCACAAGGGGATCAGCCCTCTATTTCTTTTCATACATCTGAACTAGCACCACCAGCTGCGAGAGGCATGGCCTTAAGCATCACCATCAGCATTCGCAAAAAGGTTGTAGATGCCTGTCTAGTTGATACAGGGGCTTCTATCAATGTGCTATCACCGAAGAACCTAGAATTCTGTGGTATATCCAAGGAGAAGTGGTTGCCTTCCCCCATCTCTGTTACTACCTACGACAATTCTACCTGTTCCCCTCTGGGAATGGTTTATTTGAAGGTAGAATTATGTCCCGTTTGTCATGCCGAAGTCGAATTTTACATCTTAGGGATCGACCCTTCATTAAAAGGCATCCTTGGCCGTTCTTACATTAAATCCCTTGAGGCTATACCCTCTACAAACCACCCGTGCCTCAAGTTTCCATATAAAGGATGGATTATCAAAGTGACAAGCATGCCAATCCTTGCTGCTGCTCATTCTTTGAACGTCAAGCCAACTTTTCTGCCTGGCCGACAACCCATCCTGTCGGTATTACAGTTTTACCATCCTCCGGCTGATCCTTTAAAAGCCACTATACCTATTCCTTGTCTAGTCAATGCTGTGAAAAGGGGGAAGTGCGTTAGTACCCCTGGCTGGAATATCATAATGAAAGGTAGCTATCAACAAGGGAAAGGCCTGGGCACACAATCACAAGGCAAAACTACACCTATCAAAGACAGTAGAAGAATACCTAGTAATGGTCCGGGCTATAGGCCAGTAAAAGTGAGATGACACATTGTTCAGTAGTAGGAAGATGAAGACAGTCAGAAAATTTGGAAGACAATGACAACCCCATGTAAAGAAGGCTAGGTTCTCTTAACTTGGACCTTACATACACACTTCATTAAGGGACCCGTGGTTAATCATGATAGTGATAATATGGTGGTGATCACCTCCCACTTTGATCTCCATGACATATACAGGAGAGTTGGCCAGACATTGTTCTGAGTTGCTGACGTATCAGTCCTTGGAGGCTCTGCGGCCGATGAAGAGGAGGAAGATTCAAGATCTAGAATGTGAATGGTACCGCTAGTTCGATACATGGGACCTGTATATTGCACTGAATAGACTTTTCCTTAATCCCTCGGAACCGCAGTGGCCACCTTCGATTGATGAACTGATAGAAAGACTTAGGGCCATATTTGACAAAAGAATCCTGCTGAATGAGGAAACAGATAAAGGGGAACCAGATGACCCCTATAAAGCTGGTTTGACAACAGATCATCTCTGGAGGGCTACTTATCCCTCACATGTTTTCACCCTCCATATCTTGTTTCATACTCTGCTCCTGACCCCGACTTGGTCGAGGGTCATCACTGAAGATCTACCTCAGGCTCCGCCCATTATCATCACTCTGTCCCCACAGGACATTTTATCTCGGATTCCTCTCGATTTAGAGAGGATCCATGATTTGATCTGGGACTTACTACTGTATGATCCACCCAATCCTCTGGCAATGGTGCCGTTTTCTTCTCCCCATGATCATCCCCCTTTTCAAATGCATTCTTGTTTCATGATAAATACACAAAATGTTCAAAAAAAAGAAAAAAATGTCAATTTGGCAACCTACTCCCCTTAGATTATCATTGAAGAAAGATCATACTACTTGTCCAGATATACCCCATCGCACGGGTCGCTCGGGCAAGATTCTCTTCTAGATATGCTTTGTCCCTCCCCTCGGGAGAATTCCCCTGTATTCCCTCATGTATCCATTACTTTTCACCCTTCTTCATCCTCCCTAAGTCAATATAGTGAGTCTTGTAGTAGACAATTTAATGAGGTTAGGGAGTCTAATGAAGTTAGTCAGGAAATCTAAGGGTAGAAGAATTCCCAATAGATATCTCCATGAGTTAGCTATCAAGTGCCTTTCCTTTTATCAAATCCCTCAATTATTAGAGAATCCGATCCAGTTGTCGGAAGGGTAGGAGGCAGATGAGTTGATTGATGATGGATACGGGATGTATGAATTGGTACATGAGAAGGACGCCGTCATGGAAGAAGAAGAAGAAAATGAGAATGCAACTGAGGCATATGGTAGTGGAGTGAAGAGATTTGATGAACCCTCAGCTGCTATAGAAGAGCCAACAAAAGAAATTAATCTAGGAACCGAAGAAGAACCTAGGACTATCCTCATTAGTCAAAATCTTTCAAAAGTGGATGAAGAGGCATTGGTTCAGGTTCTTAGAGATTATAAGGACACATTTGCCTAGAGTTATGAGGATATGCCAGGGTTAGACTCATCATTGGTAGAACATCGATTAACATTGAAAGAAGGAGCTAACCCTGTTAAGCAAAAGTTGAGGCGATTCCACCTACATATGGCTTTGAAAATGAAAGAAGAGGTCGATAAGCTGCATAAAGCTAAATTCATTAAGGTTGTCCTCTATCCACAATGGGTGGCTAATATAGTACCGGTTATGAAAAATGATGGAAAGGTCAGGATTTGTATTGACTTCCGAGATCTAAATCGGGCATGTCCTAAAGATGATTTTTCACTCCCTCACATTGACGTACTCATTGACAACACAGCTGATTATGAAACACTGTCATTTATGAATGGATTCTCAGGGTATAATTAGATTCGCTTGGCAGAAGAGGATCAAGAGAAGACGTCGTTCACTACACCTTGGGGCACATATTGTTACGTTGTCATGCCATTTGGACTGAAGAATGCTAGAGCCACTTACCAATGGGCTACGATGGCCATATTCCATGACATGATGCATATTGACTTAGAAGTGTATGTGAATGATCTATTAGTGAAATCCAAAACTAAGGCTGAGCATGCCAAGGTATTGGCGAGAGTTTTGGAAAGGTCAAGAGAATATCAATTAAAGATGAATCCCAAAAACTACGTATTTGGTGTATCATCAAAGAAGTTATTAAGATTCATCGTAAGCAAACGGGGCATTGAAATTGATTCCAACAAGGCTAAGGCTATTACAGAGATGCCACCTCCCCAAAATTTGAAAGAATTAAGAGGATTGATCGGGAGATTGCAATTTATTCGCCACTTTGTCTCCCAGCATTCACAAAGGTGTAAGCCGTTTTACGAGCTTACTAAGTCAGGAGTCAAGTTTGATTGGGATGATAAGTGTCATGTGGCATTTGATAGATTGAAGACATATTTAACAAGTTTTCTTGTCTTGAGACCACCATCTCCAGACAAACCTTTGATTCTATATATTTCTATCCTGGATGACGCGATGGGGGCTGTCCTAGCACAAGAGGATGAAGAAGGAAAGGAGAAGGCAGCCTACTATCTCTCTAAACTTCTCAATCCCGCAGAGTAGAGATACACCGCGCTAGAGAAGACCTGTGCTGCATTGGTCTTGGTAGTTCAGAAGCTAAAACACTATTTCTTTGCTCATGAAGTCCATCTCATCGCTAGGATGAATCCAATCAAATTTCTTCTCGAGAATTATGTTCTCACAGATCGATTAGCACGTTGGCAAAGCTTTCTCTCTCAATTTGATATCATCTATATTCAGCAGAAAGCGATCAAAGGCTATGCTATTGCAAAATATCTTGCTCATCACCCTCTTCCTCGTTTTGATCCAGTTCGATCTGAGTTTCTGGATGAGGAACTGATGTCCATAGATAGAATCAAAGACGATATGTGGACTCTATATTTTGACGGAGCTCTGAACTCTCATGGTAAGGGTATCGGCATTATTCTACTATCACCCAAAGGTGTCACCATTCCCCAAGCCTTTCAGCTTGATTTCTATGTTACCAACAATATTGTTGAATATGAGGCCCTCCTTACTGGCTTTGAGGCTGCTCACTTTCATGATGCCACCAAGCTCAGGATTGTAGCTTAGGATAGTCAGCTAATCCTTCGCCAAGTGCTTACCAAATATCGCACCCTTGATCCTAAACTCAAGCCTTATCAAGAACTTACTTCTACTTATGCCAAGCTTTTCACTAAGTTGATCTTTGTCCATATTCCTCGGAATCAGAACATTCTAGTCGACGCTCTAGTTTCTCTCGCACCATCCCTAAATTTGCCAATCAGCAAACAATCTGAATCTATCATCGTTCATAGGCATCTCTCACCTACCGTGAAAGACCCTTCATTTCTTAGGATTAAGGAGAAATTGCTAAAGAAAGTCAGAGATGGAGATATTGTGGAGAAGCGAGAAATCATGCTATTGGAATTACAAGAAGAAACGGATGATGAGGAGAAACCAAGATATTTTGAGATTGCCAAATATTGTGAAGATTAGTCGTACCCTGAAGAAGCCACAGTTGAGGAGAAAAGGGCTATCAGGAGGGTTGCTCAGAGATACACCCTAGTTGGAGGGGCACTTTGCAAACGAGGTTTTGACGGTGTTCTTCTGAGATGCTTGGACGAAGATGAGCTTTGGAAGATTATGGAAGGAGCTCATGCTGGAATTTGTGGTGGCCACGTTAATGGACAGATGTTATCAAAAAAGATCCTTAGACAAGGATTCTATTGGCCAACCATGGAAGAGGACTGTGTAGGGTATGTCCGTAGGTGTGCTAAGTATCAACTTCATGCCGACAAGATCCATTCCCCCTCATCTTCACTACATCTCGTTTCCTCCCCATGGCCTTTTCTCCATATGGGCATTCGACATCATTGGTCCTCTTGGTAATCTTGATTCTGCCACCAAGCAAAAATCTTTCATCCTCACGGCTACGGAATACTTCACCAAGTGAGTAGAAGCCGAAGCTTACACGGAAATCAAAGCATCTACCGTCTGCAAGTTCATCATGAAAAATATCATCACAAGATTCGGAATTCCAAACACCATCGTAACCAACAATGGACCACAATTCATATCACAAGAGCTGAAGGACCTCTGCAACATGTATAAAATTGCATTGCATCATTCGTCTCTATATTATCCGCAAGGCAATGGCCAAGCAGAGGCAACTAACAAGACTTTAATAAAAATCATCAATAAAACGTGTAAATCTAACCGATACACGGATTGGCCGGAAAAATTAATTGAGGCTCTATGGGCATACCGAACTTTAATCCGTACGCCCACTGGGTAGACTCCATATTTCTTAGCATTCAGAATGGAGGCGGAAGTCTCATACAAAGTCCTCATCCCGTCATTAAGAGTACAATTGAACAAGGAGTTTTCCATTGATGAATACCGCTCAGCACTCCTCGCTCAGTTGGAACTTTTAGACGAAAAAAGATGGTCAGCTGCTAATCATGCACGAGTATATCAAAATAGATTAGCACGTTTTTACCAAAAGAAAGTCATTGAACAAAAGTTTAAAGTTAGTGAAATGGTTGTAAAAACAATCTTTATAAAACTTGGTGGTCCACATTCTAAGCTCCAACCCAACTGGGAAGGACCTTATGTTATCTCGCATGCTTTTCTTAGTAACGCCTATCATTTAGTTAATGCAAAAGGTCAAGAGTTAACTCACCCCTGAAATGGTCTCTATCTAAAGAAGTACTACCCTTAGGTTAATGAGTTGATCAGTATGGTGCAAGGACCAATGGGGTCTGAAAATTTGAAAACTCAAATTTTCTTTTTAATCTTTGGTAATCTAACTCAAATTCATTATTGCACACACTAACACGCTTGGTTCATGAGTAACAAGAGATGTGAAGTACAAGGGACACTGAAAACTTGACTAAGATGTAAAGTACAACTCATCCTTTTAAAACCAAATCTCTATTTTCTCTCGGCTCACGATGTCAGAACGAAGCTTAGATCTTAGTAGGAGGCCGTCATAAAAAAAGGGGAAGATCCGCACCATATATGTAAGGATTGAGGTTTCGGATCTAGTTATTAGGTCAGTTTCAGTGTCATACCCTTTGGTTTGGGCCCTTGTCGGGCTGGGGCATAGGTTCTTTATCGCGTAGAGCATGCTCGACGTGGTTTAAACGGCGTCCTGTTAGGGGGATGCGTTTTAGAGTGTGCCACGTGGGCGCCACGTGGGTCAGTTTCTGGCCGCAAGAGTACAGCCCCGATCTTGTCGTCTGAATGGCGTCGGTATTGGGCGACGCGTTTTAGCTAGTTTCGGTTTAACCCCATAAGCCCTCCCTCCTTTCTCTCATTTCTCTCAACTCCCTCTCTCTCCTCCCTCTCTCCGATCCCTTCGCTTTCCCTTCCCCCTTCTCCTTCCTTTCCTCTCCCTCCACTCTATCAACCCCCCCTAACTTCCGCCACTACCACCACCATTTCCTCCGCTACGTATTGCTCTCTGGACGGCGGCCGACGTCCTGGTGCAGTAACGGCATCCACGGCGGTACCGGCGGCGGCTTGTGGCATGGCGGTTCAACGGCTTGGAGCTCGAAGGAGTTCAAGTAACCGATAGGGTGACGATCTCCGTTGTGTTTTGACTAAAACCATGTTTTTCTTGCTTTGGAGCATGTTTAGGGGATTTTCGGGGCGAAAATGGTCACTTTATAAATTAGGGAATGGTAGATTTTAACGGGTATTTGGATTCTCCTCCTCCTTCCCTATTTTGATACGTTTTTATGCAATTTGGGAGAATAAATTCCACTTTTAGTACCCGGGAAGGCTGGGGAAACCTGTTTGCGAACGCCATTCTAAATGGCGGCTGCCTCCCAATACGCGATTTAGCCCAGTTCATCCCGAGCCCTAATTATGTTTCTGTCCTGAATAGGTGACTAGGGACAGCGACGCCTTTTAAAATGTGACTATCTTGCAGGACGCGATTTAGGCCATCTTCTTAGGCAAGGTTTCATATCCAGTTATTAGGTCAGTTTCGGTGTCGGACCCCTTGGTTTGGCCCTTGTGGGGCTGGGGTATAGGTTCTTTATTGCGTCGAGCTTGCTCGACGTAGTTCAAATGATGTCTTGTTAGGAGGACACGTTTTATAGTGTACCACGTAGGTGCCACGTGGGCGCCATGTGTAAGGAATCGCCATGAACGCAGCGGAAATAAAAATGATTCCATTGTATCGGTTGCTGGGGTCGTAAAACGGACATTAAAATCTAAGCGGGAAGAACAGTTCTTCACCTTTGCGGGGTTTCGAATCTCCCGTGGATGATGCCGACTCGGTAATCGCGCACGCACACGATCTCTAGAGGTATCCACACGAATTCCCGCAGCATATGCGATTTCCTCCTCGACTTGAGTGCTCCGACCAGATCTCAAATCCACCATGCGCGGAGAGAGACAGATCCACTCCAAGAGAGAGAGAAGGAGAGAGAGAGAGGAGAGAGAGAGAGGAGAGAGAGAATCTGGGGTAAAAATTCGTCCAACCAACTTTTTACCCCTCCCCCTTGGCCCTCCTTATATAGAAATAAGGATAAGCACAAGAGTTAATCCTCATGATTATCCAAGAGTTTGGCCTTGGATAATTCTCCATTAAATCTTCATGTTTATCCTGCAGCTTTTCATAAAAACCCAGATAAGCATGAAATTTAACATCTCTCACCGTCTGACGAGAACTCTTATGTGTGTGACCCTCTAGGCCCATATATCAGTCCGGTTGCAGGCCCATTAAACTTAGAACTGTTTCTTAAGTTTAATATTTATTAATTAACATTTAAACATCATATGTTAAATGATTAATTTAATAAACAAGTGAATTATCATCTGATGATCAAATCACTTGGCCTTCTGATCATGAACAGCACCAAACACTACCTCATGATCCCAAAAGATATAAAGGATACTGTTCCCTTCAATTGAACCTTTCCGTCTACCGATACCACACAGATATAATCCTTCACTCATGCAATGTCCCGATAACACAAGGGTATGGTTTTATAGTCAAACCCTCTATCGCATTATCCAGATGGATTCTAGTACACAGTTAATATCTAGAAAGACATCTCTTTCATTTGACCATGGCCAGGGATTTCTGTGTACACATCCATAGGACATTCTCTCTCCAGTCTTATACCAAGAGTGAGTGATCCCTTGTTGTTCACTCAATTACCTTCGCAAGCTTTCCACTGTATCTGAAAGACCGATTATGGTGGACTTAATGGTTAAAGTCCACAAGTCAGAGAATCAAGATACAATGGTCCACAAACAAGGTATCATTGGTGACTCAGGTCAAAGGACCAACTGTGCTACTGCAACGATTGAATTCCTTGGTTGACTAATAGGTATAATTACCATCTAGGAATTCTTATTTGGGTCTGTTCAGTGAACTCATTCTTTAATGAGCACCCACTTGTTTGTCTTAGTGTCACCACACGAGTGAATGTGAGATCATTCACCCTCATCATATGAGCAAACATAACTTGTGTCGATCTTATCGGATATTTAATGTCCATCTCAAATATCTTATGATCGAGAACTATTTAAGACAATTGCCTTAGGATATTGATCTCACTATCATGATCTCATCATGATTCAATATCCCATACATTTGTCTATGGACCTTCATTACGATAGTTAATTGCGAGAACTATTAAATGAAGAAATGATTGCCTTTATTAATAATCTGAACTAGAATGTACAATGATTGGCTTTGAGGCCACCCAATTCTAACACCATGTGGGCCAGTTTCAGGGTGCGAGAGTATGGCCCCGATTTTGTCTTCTGAATGGTGTCGGTATTGGGCGACACATTTTAGCTAGTTTCGGTTTAACCGCACGAACCCTCCCTCTTTTCTCTCATTTCTCTCATCTCCCTCTCTCTGATCCCTTCGCTCTCCCTTCCCCCTTCTCCTTCCTTTCCTCTCCCTCCACTCCATCAAACCCCCCCCCCCTAACTTCCACCACTACCACCACCATTTCCTCCGCAACATATTGCTATCCGGACGGCGGCCGACGTCCCGGTGGAGTAACGACGTCCACGGCAGTACCGACGGCGGCTTGTGGCGTGGCGGTTTGGCTGCTTGGAGTTCGGAGGAGTTCAAGTAACCGGTAAGGTGACAATCTCCATTGTATTTTGCTTAAAACCATGTTTTTCCTGTTTTGGAGCATGTTTAGGGGATTTTCGGGGTGAAAATGATCACTTTATAAACTGGGGAATGGTAGGTTTTAACGGGTATTTGTATTCTCCTCCTCCTTCCTTATTTTGGTACGTTTTTGTGCAATTTGGGAGAAGAAATTCCACTTTTAGTACTCGGGAAGGCTGGGGGAACCTTTTTGCGAACACTAAATGGCGTCTTGCGACAGCAACGCAATTCTAAATGGCAGCTGCCTCCCAAGACGCGATTTAGCCCAGTTCATCTCGAGCCCTGATTTTGTTTCTGTCGTGAATATGCGACTAGGGACAACGACGCCTTTTAAAAGGTGACTACCTTGTACGACGCGATTTAGGCCATCTTCTAAGGCCAGGTTTTACATGAACCAGTTTAGGAGTCTTGAATAACGTCGGCCACGGGCGACGCGATTCAAGACAAAACTTCATTAATCTATGTAATTAACACGTGTTTACATTGTTAGATAGTTTGGTTAAAATGCATGCTTAAAACCATATTTCGAAGTCGATGATTTCTACTTCATCGGATCGCACTGTGACGTGTTCTGTGCGATCGTGGACCTAGAGTGATAGTTGTTAGCGCTTAGACACCATGTTTCAGTGTGGGAGTGACACAACGCCGGTGTAGGTGTGGTGGGGTGACACCTAGAGAGAGGGTCACCTGGTGTATCCCAGGGTATATGTTAGAACTGGGTGGCCTCAAAGCCAATCATTGTACATTCTAGTTCAGATTATTAATAAAGGCAATCATTTCTTCATTTAATAGTTCTCGCAAATAACTATCGTAATGAAGGTCCATAGACAAATGTATGGGATATTGAATCATGATGAGATCATGATAGTGAGATCAATATCCTCAGTCAATTGTCTTAAACAGTTCTCGATCATAGGATATTTGAGATGGACATTAAATATCTGATAAGATCGACACAAGTTATGTCTGCTCATGTGATGAGGGTAAATGATCTCACATTCACTCGTGTGGTGACACTAAGACAAACAAGTGGGTGCTCATTGGAGAATGAGTTCACTGAACAGACCCAAATAAGAATTCCTGGATGGTAATTATACCTATTAGTCAACCAGGGAATTCAATCGTTGCAGTAGCACAGTTGGTCCTTTGACCTGAGTCACCAATGATACCTTGTTTGTGGACCATTGTATCTTGATTCTCTGACTCGTGGACTTTAACCATTAAGTCCACCATAATCGGTCTTTCAGATACAGTGGAAAGCTTGCGAAGGTAATTGAGTGAACAACAAGGGATCACTCACTCTTGGTATAAGACTGGAGAGAGAATGTCCCATGGATGTTTACACAGAAATCCCTGGCCAGGGTCAAATGAAAGAGATGTCTTTCTAGATATTAACTGTGTACTGGAATCCATCTGGATAATGCGATAGAGGGTTTGACTATAAAACCATACCCTTGCGTTATCGGGACATTGCATGAGTGAAGGATTATATCTGTGCGGTATCGGCAGACGGAAAGGTTCAATTGAAGGGAACAGTATCCCTTATTTCTTCTGGGATCATGAGGTAGTGTTTGGTGCTGTTCATGATCAGAAGTCCAAGTGATTTGATCATCAAATGTTAATTCACTTGTTTATTAAATTAATCATTTAACATATGATGTTTAAATGTTAATTAATAAATATTAAACTCAAGAAACAGTTCTAAGTTTAATGGGCCTGCAACCGGACTGATATATGGGCCTAGAGGGTCACACACATAAGAGTTCTCGTCAGACGGTGAGAGATGTTAAATTTCATGCTTATCTGGGTTTTTGTGAAAAGCTGCAGGATAAACATGAAGATTTAATGGAGAATTATCCAATGCCAAACTCTTGGATAATCATGAGGATTAACTCTTGTGCTTATCCTTATTTCTATATAAGGAGGGCCAAAGGGGAGGGGTAAAAAGTTAGTTGGACGAATTTTACTCCCCAAATTCTCTCTCTCCTCTCTCTCTCTCCTTCTCTCTCTCTTGGAGTGGATCTGTCTCTCTCCGCGCATGGTGGATTTGAGATCTGGTCGGAGCACTCAAGTCGAGGAGGAAATCGCGTATGCTGCGGGAACTCGTGTGGATACCTCTAGAGATCGTGCGCGTGCGCGATTACCGAGTCGGCATCATCCACGGGAGATTCGAAACCCCGCAAAGGTGAAGAACTGTTCTTCCCGCTTAGATTTTAATGTCCGTTTTACGACCCCAGCAACCGATACAATGGAATCATTTTTATTTCCGCTGTGTTCATGGCGATTCCTTACAGTATAGCTAGTACCGATGTGAGAGTGGTACATTCAGATGTCACTCGTGCTGGGGGAAGTAAAACCACCTAAAGCCGGTCAGACCGGAGTAGCCAGCGCGCTATATGAGAGGTGGTTGTTTGGTCTCAGCGGGTCGGTGTTTTCCGCGTTGGGCCGCCTGGTTTGCGAGTTTAGCCGAGACGCTGGTTATGGACTCCGTAGTGGAGTGGTTTCAGAGCTGTGTTTTCTACTTTATTTATTTTAAATTGCCTATATTTGTGTTGTTGCACTTGTGGGTGCGTGAGTGGGTGGTGGGGATCAAAGGCTCCCTACTAAGTCTATTTTGATGAAGACTCACCCCCTACGGTTTTCAGGTGAGGGTTCCAGGCAGGCGTGGCATGGAGGGTTTTGTCTCGGGTTGCGCGCCAACAGCCATCTTCCCGGGATATGCCCCGATGTAGTTGTTATTTTCTTTTCAGGCCTGTACGCTTAATTACTTCTTTTAAGATAGAATATGTAATTATTTGCTGAGTCAAGTTGAGTTGTAATAATTTTTAATTCATGCACTTCCTTGACAATTCAATGTGATGTAAATGTTTAGCTTAGTTTATCATTTATTTCCCAGACTTATCGAGATCCTGGTTTGGCTCCAAATTTTAATGATTCGGTACCCATTAAGTAATCGGATCCCCGATTATAGGGTGGCGGGTCGTTACAATATAAAAGAAAAAAAACAAAAAGGCAAAAAGCCAACAAAGTCAAAGGTTACTCAATTACAAGGTAAGAAAGTCAAATGAAAAAGGAGTACAAGGTCGATAAATATCCCGTAAAGTGAAAATGAGCGAACCTCAACGGATAATAGGGTAAAAGTGGGATATCTTTCTGAGTCTCTAGAACCCTCTCGTGGGCTTTTTCTTCCCTTCCCCCTAAGGAGGCGTGCTCCAAACTTAAGGAATGGTTTATGTCGACTGAACGTCAGACCATCAAATAGCATCAAGGACATAAGCACAATAAAAGCACAATGAGTCTGGATTAGGCCATTAAAGAATGATTTAGGAATTAAGTTAATAAATGAATATGCTCTTTTGATCCAAGTTCCATGTTGATCCTTAGTTTATTCAGTTGATGTCTTATTTTCGAAACCACAAAAAAAAATTGAATATTTGAAAACAAAAAAAATTGAATGTTTCAAAACCACAAAAAAAATTGAATATTTGAAAACAAAAAAAAATTGAATGTTTCAAAGCCACAAAAAAAATTGAATATTTGAAAACAAAAAAAAAAGTTGAATGTTTCAAAACCACAAACAAAATTGAATATTTGAAAACAAAAAAAATTGAATGTTTCAAAACCACACACAAATTGAATATTTGAAAAAAAATAATTGAATGTTTTAATACCACAAAAAAAAATGAATATTTGATTACAAAAAAATTAAATATGGCAAAACCACAAAAATTGGATATTTTGAAAACTGCAAAACAAAAATATTTCAATTAGCACTTATTTGTCACATCACGTGTGTTGCATCCTTCTTTAATTTTCAGTGAGCATTTGCGTGCTTGCATGATTGCATAATTTGATATTTCTGTTATCGCCTTCATTAAATAGAGGCTTTGCCTCTTGACCAATTTATTGAGGATGGGAATGAGAGTTGGTTATTTGACCGGGTAAGGGGCCCAGCCATAACAGATATTTAACTTGTTTGTTAAGATATGCGCAGGTTACGGATAGACAAGAAGATTAGGAGTAGAAGGGAGACAGTTGAAGTACAAGAGATGTTATAAGTTTCATATACATGTGGAAGTCCATTATCAAGGACTTCAAAAGAAAAAAAAAAGGAAAAATACATCATGCAGCCCTCATGGCTGACTCTCACCGGCACCCTCATCAAACTAACTTTGGGCCTTGTCCTGCGTCTCTGGCCCTCTGGAAGGTAGTGGCAGTGGCCCCATCAAGCTCGGCCCGGCCTGGCCCGAGGAGACGACAATGCTGGCAGTGAAGGAGCTCCCAAGCCCCCTCTCCTGGGCACGCTAACGAGCACTTCTATAGCGTTCTTCTACTCTACGCCTCTCGTGCTCGGCAACCCCAAGTTGAACTCGAAGGGAAGTCACCTCAGCATCAATCCTCTGCCGCTCTTGACGCTCCCGCTCCCTCTCCTCAGTGATAACCTCCAGGCGTGATCGGAGGTATGTAAGCTCGCAGGGGAGGTCATCACTGGATAGATGTGCTAGCTGCTCCTCCAGAGCCCTGATACGGGCAGCGTCTGCCTACGCTTGAGCCGCAGCAACACGAGTCTGCTCTAGCTCCATCTCAGCCCTTTGAAGGGCCTCTTGAAGCTCAGCAACCTGTCAATCGAGGGAGAACATGGTCAGTCAAATTCAAAATAGTCGACAGGATGAATGATTGAAGATAAAGGCTTACTCGAGAGGCACGGTCCTCCTCTGCTAAAGAGGCCCGCTAGATAGCCCGAGCCAGCTACTCCCGAAGATTGGCAAAGGCAGCATCATGATGAGCAGTACTGGAAGAGGAAGCTCCACCTGCGTGTGGGGAAGGCTGGGCAACCTGCGTATAAACGGCACGCTGTAACAACAAAAATCACTGTCAGTGGTCAAGCGCCAAAATATTTAATTAATAAAATAAACAATCATGATTCATGCATACGTACCAAATCGTAGAGTTCCTTCTGGACTTATTTGAGCTGGGCATCCGCATCTCGAAGGCGAGCCCGGAGGGTGATAATGGTAGCATCTCGCGCATCCTGCACATACATACACATGTCATTTCGTTCATTCACGAATTCTAAATAAAGATAATAATAAAAATAAAACAAGCATCACATCATACTCACATCAAGGGGGAGAAGCTGCTGAAGGTGCGCAACATAATGCACCCGGTACTGCTGTAGGTAGACTACTCTCCGCCTGCGACTGTACCAAAATGCCTCCCTGGTGCCAGTCATCGTACTAGTCACGGAACTTCACGCACCAATCTGTGCGCGCCTGCTTACCCCTCATTGACCGATCAATCCCCTCCGAGATCTCCTCCTCGATCCATTCTTGGTGGAGGCCCAGCATCCTCATCACTAACTGAAGGTGCAGCAGCTCTATTTCATTAATGCAATGGACCCACACCTGGCGTCCAAAGCGAACCCTGCCGGCCTCTACCCAAGGTTGTCTGGCTTCATCCATGCCTAAGTATGGGTGCCAGATGACCTGCATACACATAGGATTAGTAGCATTCATAATAAATCAGGTCATAATTAATCAAATAATTGTATTAAATAAATAAATATTAACTCACCAGAAGCTCTGGATAGTCAAGGAACTGATGACGGAGAGCCGTAAGCTGGTGGTGCTGAGGTGCCGTGTCTACGACCAGCTACCATCAGCGAGCCAACGGGACAGCGTCTGTCTGAATGGGCTTCGCCCGGCCCAATGTGAAGTAGAGATAACTCCAAATCTGCACAAACAAACATATAGGTTAGAAATCATCATATGCATTAATTAAACAAAATTCATTAATGTACTTAGATAAACGGCACAAAGCCGCTGATAGTGGTCTCATGGTCCGGCGTGACCGCAGACAGATTGGCAAAGAGATGGGCCAACAGTGCCGCACCCCAAGCATACTCATGGAGCCTATCTAGGTCTCCAAGCTGACTCAAGAATTGGCAGTGGATCTAGTCACCCTTAGTACCGAAGAGTAACCTACCAAAGAAAAATACTAAAAATACTCTAAGTTGCCTATCTACAAGCTCGGTCTGGCTCTTGTCCCAGCAATAAGAGCCATCCGTTAACCTAGCTAATCTATCTCTAAACATCACTCTCGACTCCTATATCCTCTACCTAGGATCAACTAATCCTAAGGCATCCGCTACATCTACTCTATGGAGGATCCTAGACTCTCTCCCTGGCTGGCGTAATACTGTCAGACTAAGGAGCTCCTCAGTCATTCCCCTGTAATCAGGATGAGTGATCCCGCTCACCGCCCGGCCTTCTATCCTAAGACCAGTGATCCTGGTCACATCCTCTAGACTAGAGATCATGTGTCCCCAAGTCATTAGAAATGCCCAACTCACTGGGTCCCACCTCTCCCTCAATACCTGAGTAATACCAGATCCAGCCTGAACGGCTTTATCTCTAAAATCTCACCAAATCCCATTCGCCTAAGTCTCTCCTTCTGAAAATTCGACAGTCCTCGGTATGCCGCCACCACCATATCCTAGGAGATCCGGGTCCTCATCGTGCCCTGTAATTGTCAAGAGAATAATTAGAAACAGTATATAATGGCAATAAAAAACAATTTTTAAAATTATTTTTGGTTCTACACTCCTATTTTGAATGTCGTTGAGCATGGACGACGCCCTTTGAAAGGCGTCGTCCTGACTCAACGCCATTTGGCCACAGACCCGAGGATCTGTGGCCACTCCCTTTCGGTTCCCTCGACCCCCAAAATGCTATAAAAAGGAGTTTTTAGAGACTTACCATCTAAGGGCCGCCCTCCTCTACAGGTGCCGTAGCTGGTGCTGCCGCTGGTGGGGGTGCCTCCTCCTCTATGAAGGCCTCAGCCGCCGCGAGAGCTGCCACGTCCGCCATGATCTCCTCTTGTGTAGGGAGAGGATCCTCCTCAGCGCCCTCCAACTCGGGGACGGCGATAATACGCTGACGCTTGCCGCCCGGGACGCTTGGACCTCCTCTCTCCATTTTAACCGAGAGAACCGAGAAGAAAGAAAGGGTATGAGAGAGTGAATAAATGAGAGAGAGTGAGAGGAATGATCGGAGAGGATGTCTGGAGATGAGGAGAAGATGGTCGGAATGTCGGGATCGTCGGAGAGCTCGTCGGAAGCTCAAGTTGCCGGAGCTCGAAGAGAAGATAAGTGAGGAGAGAGAAACACAAGAGAGAAATGAGGAAGAAGGAGGGCTCGGGTTCGCGGAACCTGTGCAAATGGGTTAAAACACGTCAGGTTAAAACGACGTCATTTAGTAGTACACAAACTGAGGTAGGTGGTCTGAGTTTTAAATTTTGGAATAATACGTCGCCCATAAACGACGTGATTTGGAGTTTACCGCCTTTAGCAGTCAGACCCGTACTATGAAATCTGGAAGGGATAAGAGAATAACGTCGACCATGGATGATGCAATTCAGAAAATTAATTCGGAGAAAATACGGTAGTATGGGTGTAATCAATGATTAACGTCGACCATGGGCGACGTTATTTGGAGAATTCAATGCCCGAAATTTCTGAAAATAGGAGAGAGAATCATAAACACGGCGGCCATGGAAGACGTGTTTTGAATTATTTTAAGGAGCGAATTTTAATTTAAGAAATTGGATTTAAATGAAAAATGTCGCTCTGAGTGGACATGTTTTGATTTAATGAGCCCAAAACTTGAATGTTTGAGGAAAATGAGCAATTTTGCTTAAGGAAATATTCTGAAAATTTGCACAAAATTAAGGAAAGATCTTTATGGCAACAAAGGAATAATATTTTATTGAAAAATAAATTCTAAATACATCAAGCATTGGATGGAGGTTGAGAGCCTTCAGGTCGAATTTTTGGAAGCTCTTTTACATGAGTTTTCCATTACTCCTGATTTGCTTCGTAAGGAAATTTGACGCAATGGGTGATCCAATGTTCCAAAGAGCTACGATAAGTTCTGTCGCTTCGAATTTTTCCTCAGTTCCCAATGCCCGCTTCTTAATTGGAGAAAGAACAAATATTTCAAAAAATTCATAACGTGGCATTCAAGTTGAGGATGACAACGATGTGGATTATATAGAACGAACTCAGTCGTCCCGATCAGTCGAAGCTTTGTACCGGCACCACGGTGAACTCGAACCGCCTTTTCCCTAAGAGCCAGTGGTGTGGATTCGAATCCAGTTCTTGGCATAGTCTTGAGATTGGACACTTGATTGATCATGTTATCATCAAATTTTACAATATTGACAGTATGAAAGATAGGACTACGCTGATAAAGCTAAGATATCCTTAGAACCGCTTCATTGTTGTGGTTGAATTTGAAGTGCAGGTCAATCCATAAAGCCAAGAGTAGCATGCTTCCGTATGGAGGTTGACCAGTGGAAGTTGCTGAGAGCCCACTGTAGAGATAAGCTAGAACTGCAGTGCTTATTTGTTTTCCTTTGAATGTCCCACAAATCGCAACAAGTTGATCTTTGTGAAGGATATTGTCCTGAGCAGAGAATAGTAGAGTTCCAGCCAGGCATGTAGTGAATGCAACCATCATGACCTCTATGTCTTCATCCTTAGCTTCTTCTATTTTCTTCAATGTCCATTCAGCAAGCTTCGCCAGATTTATCCCTTTCTGAACAAGAATGCTTTGAGTTTCCTTTGGACTGTCCATAATCTTCTTTAGAAATTGATGACATGTGATTTTCTTTCTCATGACTAACATGTTGGTCACATCAGGTTCCTCACTATTCACTTTGAGTTTAGGAAGACCCAATAGGAGTTCAGCTTCTTCCAACATGATGGTAGCTTTAAAAGACGTGAAGAGAAAAGTCTGGGTTTGAGAATGCCACAGTTCAATCAATGCACCCATTGCAGCCCAATCCATAAGTGTGCACTTGTAATGTTTTGCATGGATTACCAATCCTTAGATATGCCACTTGGTAATATAACACAGCATAGAAAGATTGATTTTTCTAACTGATTTCGAAATCTATGAAAGAGAAGAGAATCTTCATGGGCCAGGGAAGAAAGGATATCCCTTGAAAAATAAAGAAAATTAGCATTCATAAATTGGGAGTATGGATCAAAATATGAAAAGAAGAATTTAGAAAAGAGGGAGAATTAACTCTAAAAGAGAATAGCTTACCTTCAGATTAGGATCTCTTCCAGTTAGATGTCCTTCCACCTCAGAAAGCTTTTCAATCATCCTCCTAGCCTTCTTGTTGGAAGAATCCTTAGCGAAGCTAGCCATCTTCTTTAAATAAATTGATTTCCCTCCTTGATTGCTTGATTCCTTCTTCTTTCCCTCCTTCTCTTGAGTCTTGAAGAGAATCCTCTACCTTCCTTCTTGCTTGCTTGTTATGTTGATTTGATATGAAGAAAGGAAGGTTATATAAAGTGATTGCGAAGGAAGGGAAGCCCTTTCCGAAGTGGAGAAGGGTTTGGAGTAAGGAAAACTGAGTTCGGGTTGGAGTCAGAAAGTTGTTGTTTCGGTAACTGAAAACACGTCGACTGTGGATGACGTCATTCAAACGACGTCCGTACAGACCGACGCTATTTAATAAATCTTTGAAAATTTCCGAGATTACATGTTTGCTGATTATTATTTGATGTTTGTCTATTTGTTTGAAATTATTGACAAATTCTGAGTGCAGGAATATTTCAAAGAAAAAAAAATAAAGCCGAAGTTTCAACAAGATCCTACTGTGGGAGTTTCACTGAGTCCCTACCATGACTAAAAAGACGGTTATCTCTATCCATGTATTCCATTATGTAATTAATTTGTATTATCATTACTATATGATAAACATCTATTAGATTATATCAAGGACCTTGTGGTTTTGATGAAACTGGAATTTGAGTTCCCCTTCAATAAAACCAGTGATAATTCCAAAGGATTCTTAACCGTACGGATAGGCCGTTCGATTGTTGATTGATGGATACGATGGTTATGCTTTCGTGAAATAGTACATGGATAAACGGGCTTCAGCTTAGCACTAAATTACAAGATTGATATATTGATTCATCAATGACAGTTTAACAATGTTATCTTTGATTAATTTACATTTTATTTTATTTGATATTTTTTATTTTTAGCCCAGCATGCATCATGTAGGACCTTAAAATTACTATGACCAAAATTAGTTATTGATTAAGTTTTAGACCATTGATCTAAAAATCCCAACGTGATGTGAAATATTCCATTCTAAATTGATCTCTCAATTATCTTTGAGATTTTCTTGAAGATATCTTTGAAATTCTATCCTTACTTGGATTCTTTATCTCAAATATTCTTATTTTCTTTTAAGATCCATCATGGTTGTAGCACGTCCACATTAGCTAGTAATCGCTCTCTATGATGAAATATGCAGGGTTTGTAACCTAGGGTACTTCTCAATCGTGGAGGTTGATCGACCTTATTTGTTTCCTTGCCTATTTCATCCAAACATGATTGATTTCATTAATCTTTTTGAGTTACTTCATTGATTATTTTGAGAAAAATTCTCATCAAATGATGTTGAGAGCATGTCTCACCACACCTTGGCATCACCTTTTCAGTACATTCTATTCTATTTCACTCCCTTGCAGAGTCAATGCCAAGGTGGGGCAGCTGTAGACACATTAACTTTGACCTCATATTGAATAAATCTCATGTCACACTTCTAATGCCCCAGAATGGTTTGATTTTTAATCAATAATTAATTAATTTTTGTCGAAATGTGTTAATTAACGTCGACATTGCGCGACGCCATTTAGATCTTTAGCAAAAATCAGTTCGAAATTAAATTCTTAAAATTCAAATAGATTTAACTAAATGACGTCATCCATGAGCGATGCCGTTTAGGTCCTAATCCGTCTGAGTTTCCGATTTTTAATTTGAATTAATTTCCTAATTATATAAATCACGACTTCCGTGGTCGACATGTTTTAGCTTTCCTAATCGATTATGGTTTCCTTTCTGGATTTCCTTTATATTTTGGCCACATTAATTAGATAATTGGTGTCCCGTATGGTCGATGTGTTTCAAGCTTTTTCTTGATAAGCTTGATTTGGCCGAGCTAATCCGTTTGCAGAGGTTGGAAAGGTTGCTAACTCTTTGATAAACATCCAAGGCAAGCCCGAAGCCGCGGGAGAACCCTTTTGAAGTCCAAACAACCCTAGAATCATTTCTTCTAAGTACGTATGTACAGTGACCTTTGAAAGAGGTTGGTTATCGGTGTTTTGAAGTTCAAACCAAGGTGAAAAGAAGCCTTCTACTGTAGAAAATGTGGAAGGAATTTGGAGGCTTCTTCCTCTTCCTTCATTGAAGCTATTGAAGATCAAGGCTTTGAAGGGGCCAAACCAACCATCTTCCACGCCCACTTTCTTTCTAGTTTTCATTAATTTCATCTACTTAATTCATTGTTTTCATATAGATTTTCATCATAACATCACTCTATATTTCACACACTCACTGCATATCTCTTCATACGTACATGAGATAGGGGTTTAATGAATATCAATCAAGATTTGAAGAGAGACTAGAAGATTTGAAAGGAAGGATCTAAAAGCTTAAAGAACAACGAAAAAAAAAAAAAACAACAAGAGTAAAGAGAAGGAAAGGCTCTATTCTTTTGTCTGGCCGAAAGAAAGGAACAAAAAGAACCTCCCCAATCTCCCATATTCCACAAGGTTAGTAAAGCGATCACTTTTCCATTGAAGCCCTCAGTTTCTGGCGATCATAACTTCTTTTTAATTGATTTGTTAAGTATAATAAACACCTGATATCATGATAGCACACACAATTTAAGCATCCACACATGTGTCGTGTGTGGAGATTTTGGGTAGAAAAGCATGTTCTAAGGAGTTTTTGATGAAAATAGACATTTTTTATTTTTTAGGAAGTAAATTGGATTGTTAGGCCCAATTTCCCGGTTCTCGAGGCCAGTCTGAGATAAAGAGCTGAATGACGTCGGCCATGGGCGACGCCATTCAGGCCAGTATCCCAGGCCCCAGTGGCTCTGCAAAAAGTGAACCAGTTTAGGGGTCTTGAATGACGTCGGCCATAGACGACGCAATTCAAGACAGAACCCCATTAATTCATGTAATTAACATGTGTTTACTTTGTTAGATAGTTTGGTTAAATGAATGCTTGAAAACGTAGTTCAAGGATGAAGATTTTTATGTGATCGGATCGCACTGTGTTGCATTTTTTGCTATCGTGGACGTAGAGTAACAGTTGTTGGCACTTAGGCACCCTATGTCGGTGTGAGAGTGATACGGCGCCGGTGTGGGAGTGGTGGGGTGACACCTAGAGAGAGGGTCACCTGGTGTACCCCGGGGTATAGCTAGTACCAGTGTGGAAGTGGTACATTCGGAGTGTCACTCATTGCTGGGGGAAGCATAACTACTTAGAGTTAGACAGGCCGGAGTAGCCAGCGTGCTATCTGAGGGGTTGATGTTTGGTCCCAGCGGATAGGTGTTTTTCGCGTTCGGCTGCGTGGTTTGTGTGTGTCTAGCCGAGACATTGGTTGTGGACTCCATGGTGGAGTGATTTCAGAGTTGTAGATGTTGCATTTACAAATGCATGTGTTTTATATCAGAATTTGGGAATCTTTGGGAGTTGTATTTACTACTTTGCTTATTTAATTGCCTATATATTGTGTTGTTGCACTTGTGGGTGCATGAGTGGGTGGTGGGGATCGGAGGATCCCTACTGAGTCCATTTCAATGAGGCTCACCCCTGCGGTTTTCAGGTGAGGGTTCCAGGTATGCGTAGCGTGAAGGGTTTTGTCTCGGGTTGCGTGTTAGCAGTCGCTATTTCGAAGTATGCCCCAATGTAGTTGTTATTTTCCTTTCAGACCTGTATGCTTAATTATTTCTTTTCAGTTGGAATATATAATTATTTGTTGAGTCGAGTCGAATTGTAATAATTTTTAATTCATGCACTTACTTTATAATTCGATGCATTGTGGAATGTTTAGCTTAGTTTATCACTTATTTCCCAGACTTATCGAGATCTTGGTTTGGCTCCAAATTTTAATGATTCGGTACCCATTAAGTAATCGGATCCCCGATTATAGGGTGGCGGGTCATTACAAGAAGAGTTCTCTCTTAAGCTCTCCAAGCTTGGAAAACAAATCATCTCAGCACTTAAAGCACGACGCTGCATTGAGAAAGGTTGTTCAGCTTACTTAGTCAATATAGTTTCTATCCCAAAAAAAAGAAAACCCTCTCTATCTCTAACATTGAAGTAGTTAGATAATATCCAAATGTCTTTATAGATGAATTGTCAGGCATGTCACCAATAAGGGAGATCGAATTCTCAATTGAGCTTCTCCCAGGCACAGTGCCCATTTCTAAGAATCCTTATCGTATGGCTCCTGCTAAGTTGGCTCAATTAAAGGAGCAGCTTCAAGAATTATTAGATAAAAGATTTATTCATCCTCGTGTATCTCCATGGGGTGCTCCTCTTTTATTTGTTAGGAAGAAAGAAGGATCTTTGCGGCTTTGTGTAGATTATTGGAAGTTGAATCAAATTACTTAAGAATTGGTATCCACTACTGCGAACTGATGATCTATTTGATCAATTACAAGGAGCCACCGTATTTTCAAAAATAGATCTTCGATCATGATATCATCAATTAAGGATTAAAGAAGAAGATATTCCCAAAATAGCATTTCGAACCAGGTACAGGCACTATGAATTTCTTGTCATACCATTTGATTTAACCAATTCCCCTACATCTTTTATAGATTTAATGAACCGGGTATTCAAACCGTACTTAGTTCATTTTGTAGTAGTATTTATAGATGATGTCTTGATATATTATGAAAACTCTCAGAACTCACAAACTATATGCCAAATTTAGCAAATGTGAGTTTTGGTTACAACAAATTCAATTCCTTGGCCTAATTATTTCTAAAGAAGATGTAGTTCATCAAGTCAAGATTCAAGCTATAATTAATTGGAAAGCACCCAAGACTCCAACTGAAATTCGGAGTTTTCTAGAGCTAGTTGGATACTACCGACGCTTTATAGAAGGGTTTACTACTCTAGCAGCCCCTCTTACTAGGATAACCCAGAAAGGGGTAAGATTCTTGTGGACAAAAGAATGTGAAAGGAACTTCCAGGAGCTAAAGAAAAGATTAACTATAACTCCAGTCCTTGCCTTGCCCAGTGAAACTGAAGGTTTTGTCATTTATACTGATGTCTCAAGACAAGGTATTGGTTGTGTGCTCATACAGCATGGTAAGGTAATTGCTTATGTATTCCGTAAACTAAAGGATTATAAGCTAAATTATCCCACCCATGATCTTAAATTAGCAACAGTAGTCCATGTACTCAAAATATGGAGGCATTATTTATATAGAATGAAATTTCAAGTCTTCACAGGTCACCAGAGCCTTAAATATATTTTCTCTCAAAAAGAGCTCAATCTCAGATAGAGGCGTTGGATAGAATTCTTAAAAGATTATGATTTTGAATTGAATTATCACCCAGGCAAGGCAAATATTGTAGCCGATGCTCTCAACAAGAAGCAGTTGATGATGATCAGAGATTGAAAGGTGATTGGGGAAGTTATTGCTTCCCTATCTCAGTTATCTATCCAATCTGCAATTGTGGAAAAGATTTATGAAGCTCAACATAATGACCTTAAGTTGCAAGATCTGACTGATAAGCCCGGATTTAAAACAAATAATCATGGGGTTATGTATTTCCAAGGCAGATTATGCAATCCAGAGGACCAAGAATTAAGAAAGAACTATTGAACGAAGCTCATATGTTAAAGTTCACTATTCATCCTGGAAGTACCAAGATGTTCTAAGATAAGAAGCGTATCTTCTGGTGGCTAGGTATGAAGAAAGATATTGTTGATTTTGTTTCTAAATGCCTAGTAAGTCAGTAGGCTAAGGCAGAACATAAAAGACCTTCTACACTACTTCAAAAGATAGAAATTCCAGAGTGGAAATGAGAACATATAACTATGGACTTTATTGTGGGACTACCCTGATGAACACGCAGACATAATCCCATTTGGGTAATCGTGGATTGATTTATTAAATCTACCAATTTCTTGCCAATCTGTAAGGAATCACCTAGAACGCAGCGGAAAAATAAATCGATTCCTATGTATCAGTTGTTGGGATCGTAAAACGGACAATTAAATAAACGCGGGAAGAACGGTTCTTCACCTTTGCAGGGTTTCTTATCTCCCGTGGATGATTCCGACTCGGTAATCGCACACGTGCACGATCTCCAGAGCTATCCACATGAGCTCCCGATGCAGACGCGATTTCCTCCTCGACTTGAGTACTCCGACCCGATCTCAAATCCACCATGCGCAGAGAGAGAAAGATCTACTCCAAAAGAGAGAGAAGGAGAGAGAGAGAGAAGAGAGAAAATCCGAAGGTGTGTTTTTCGTCCAACCTCTTTCACCTCTCCCCTTGGCCTCCTTATATAAGAAATAAGGATAAGCACAAGGATTAATTCTTATGATTATCCAAGAGTTTGGCCTTGGATAACTCTCCATTAAATATTCATGTTTATCCTGCGGCTTTTCATAAAAACCTAGATAAGCAGAATATTTAAGATCTCTCACTGTCTTACGAGAACTCTTATGTGTGTGACCCTCTAGGCCCATATATCAATCCGGTTTCAGGCCCATTAAACTTAGAACCAATTCTAAAGTTTAATATTTATTAATTATTATTTAAACATCATATGTTAAATAATTAATTCAATAAATAAGTGGTTTATCATCTGATGATTAATCCACTGGACCTTCTGACCATGAACGGCACCAAACACTACCTCATGATCCCATAAGATATAAGGGATACTGTTCCCTTTATTTGAACCTTTCCGTCTGCAGATATCGCACAGATAAAATCCTTCACTCATCCAATGTCCCAATAATGCAAGGGTATGGTTTTATAGTCAAACCCTTTATCGCATTATTTAGATGGATTCCAGTACTCAGTTAATTTCTAGAAAGACATCTCTTTCATTTGATCCTGGCCACGGATTTCTATGTACACATCCATAGGACATTCTCTCTCCAGTCTTATACCAAGAGTGAGTGATCCCCTATTGTTCACTCAATTTCCTTTGCAAGCTTTCCACTGTATCTGAGAGACTGACTATCGTGGACTTAATGGTTAAAGTCCACAAGTCAAAGAATCAAGACACAATGGTCTACAAACAAGGTATCATTGGTGACTCAGGTCAAAGGATCAACTGTGCTACTGCACTGATCGAATTCCCTGGTTGACTAATAGGTATAAATACCATCTAAGAATTCGTATTTGGGTTTGTTCAGTGATCTCATTCTCTATTGAGCACCCACAAGTTTGTCTTAGTGTCACCACACGAGTGAATGTGAGATCATTCACCCTCATCACATGAGCAGACTTAACTTGTGTCGATCTTATCGGATATTTAATGTCCATCTTAAATATCCTATGATTGAGAACTGTTTAAGACAAGTGACTAAGAATATTGATCTCACTATCATGATCTCATTATGATTCAATATCCCATACATTTGTCTATGGTCCTTCATTACGATAGTTAATTTGCGAGAACTATAAATGAAGAAATAATTGCCTTTATTAATAATTTGAACTAGAAAGTACAATGATTGGCTTTGAGGCCACCTAATTCTATCATTCTCCCACTTGGACTATAGCCAATCACCCATGTGTCTAAGTCCCATAGACTTAAGGTGACATTCAAAATTATTTTGAAACAATGGCTTAGTCAAGGGATCTGCTACATTATCTTCAGATGAGACTTTCTCAACTACTATATCTCCTCGGACGATAATCTCACGAATCAGATGAAATCGTCTCAGAATGTGCTTTGACTTCTGATGTGATCTTGGCTCCTTCGCTTGAGCTATTGCCCCATTGTTGTCACACAACAATAGAACATGATCTGAAATGGTTGGAACTACTCCTAGTGCATAGATGAACTTCTTCATCCAAACCGCCTCCTTGGCCGCTTCAGCGGCAGCAATGTATTCTGCTTCGGTCGTCGAATCTACCATTGTTTCTTGTTTGGAAATTTTCCAACTTATTGCACCTCCATTTAACATGAACACAAATCCAGATATGGATTTGCTATCATCCATATTCGACTGGAAGCTCGAGTCAGTAAACCCTCGAAGTTCCAAGTCGTCTCCTCCATAGACGAGAAATAGATCCTTAGTCCTTCTTAAGTATCTAAGGATACATTTCACCGCCTTCCAGTGTTCCTCATCAGGATCAGCCTGGTATCTACTACTGACACTTAGTGGGTGTGTCACATCAGGCCTAGTACATAGCATTGCATACATGATAGATCCTATTGCCGAAGCATAAGGAACTCTATCCATGTATGCTTTCTCTTCAGGTGTCTTGGGAGACATTCCTTTAGAGAGATAAATTCCATGTCTCATCGGAACGAGACCTCTCTTTGAATTTTCCATGCCAAACCTTTTGACTATAGTGTCTATGTATATGGATTGGGATAAACCAAGCATCCTTTTGGATCTATCTCTATAGATCCTAATTCCCAGAATGTAGGATGCCTTTCCCAAATCTTTCATAGATAAGTTTTTGGATAACCAAATCTTTACTGATGATAACATTCCTACATCATTCCTAATGAGTAGAATGTCATCAACATAAAGTACCAAAAAAGGTAACTGCGCTCTCACTAGTCTTTTTGTATACACAAGGTTCATTTTCATTCTTAATGAAGTCATAAGATTTGATCGCTTCATCAAATCTTAAGTTCCAAGTTCGGGATGCCTGCTTTAATCCATAAATAGATCTTTGCAGCTTGCATATCTTGCTTGAATGCTCTTTGGAAGTGAATCATTCAGGTTGTATCATATACACCTCTTCTTGAAGGTTCCTATTAAGGAATGTTGTTTTCACATCCATTTGCCATATTTCATAATCATAGAATGCAGCAATAGCAAGAAGTATTCTAATTGACTTAATCATGGCAACTGGAGAAAAATTTTCGTCATAGTCAATGCCTTGCCTTTGACGATATCCTTTTGCTAACAGCCTTGCCTTGTATGTGTCAATCTGTCCATCTTTCCCGATCTTTCTTTTAAAGATCCATTTACTGCCAATAGGCACTATACCTTCTGGCAGATTAACCAAGTTCCAAACTTAGTTGGCATACATGGACTGAATTTCTAAATTCATTGCCTCTTGCCATTTCTCTAATTCTTGACTATTCATGGCTTCTTGGTAGGTTTAAGGATCATCATCCTCATTTAAGTGCACTTTTGGTTTGCCGTCATCAATATGTCCAACATATCTTTCAGGCTACTTAGGCACTCTACCTGATCTGCGAACCTTTTGTGTATTATCTTGAATAAGTTCTTGAGTCAATTGCTCAGTAGATGAGCCAGCATTGATTTGTGAGTCTGAAATTTCTTCCAGCTCTATCTTACTCCCACTGTCTTCTTTTGAAAGATATTCTTTTTCTAAGAAGATAGCTCTTTTTGCGACAAACACCCTTTGATCGCTGGGCTGATAGAAATAGTATCCAAAAGTCTCTTTTGGATATCCCACAAACCTACAATTTTCTGTCCTGGAAGCCAGTTTATCTGGATCATATCTTTTGACATGTGCAGGACAACCCAGACTCTAACATACTTAAAGTCCGGTTTCTTCCCTTTCCATATCTCATATGGAGTGGAATATACTGACTTACTAGGAACTTTGTTCAACAGATATGCAGTAGTGAACAGTGCATATCCCCATAAAGAAATTGGAAGTTTAGCATAACTCATCATTGATTGTGCCATATCTAATAGAGTACGATTTTTCCTTTCTGATACACCATTCAATTGTAGTGTATAGGGAGGAGTCCATTGAGATAGAATACCATTATTCTTAAGATATTGTGTGAATTTTGTACTTAATTATTCACCCCCTCGATCTGATCGAAGAGTTTTGATACTCTTTCCAGTTTGGTTCTCAACTTCATTTTTAAATTCTTTAAATTTCTCAAAGACTTCTTACTTATATTTCATTAAATATATACAGCCATATCTTGAGAAATCATCTATAAATGAAACGAAGTATGAGTAACCACCCATTGCATGAGTGGACATTGGACCATATACATCACCATGTATTAGTTCCAATAAGTCCTTAGCTCTTTCTCCATGTCTTGAAAATAGAGCTTTTGTCATTTTTCCCATGAGACAAGCTTCACAAGTTGCAAATGATTCATAATCAAATGGAACAAGATATCCATTCTTTTGCAATTTAATGATCCTTTTCTCATCTATATGACCTAGCCTACAATGCCATAGGTATGATTTATTCATATATTTATCTATTCGTTCAAGAGACTTATTTACTAGACATACATCATATGCAATATCAAGTAAATATAAACCATTCAATAAATATCCAGAAGCAAACAATTTGTCTCCTTGATAAATGGAACAACATTTATTCTCAAGTTTCATAGAATATCCTTGTTTATCTAAACATGAAATAGATATGATATTCTTAATAATGGTTGGAACATAATAACAATCTATTAGTTCTAATGAGTCTCCTGACGGCATCTGAAGTCTTGTTGTCCCCACAGCTAGCGCAACAACCTTTGCTCCATTTCTGATTCTCAGATCCACGTCTTTGCGATTCAATCTTCTTTTACTTGTTAACACCTGCAAGTTATTGCAGATGTGAGAAACACATCCAATATCTAATACCCAAGATGTTGATTCTCTATAAGACAAGTTAAGATCAATCATGAGTATACCTGAAGCTTCACCAAGCTTCTCCTTTACTTTTTCTGCTAGATAAATCTTGCAGCTTCTCTTCCAGTGACATTCTTTATGGCAGTGGAAACACTAACCTTTATCATTGACTTTAGCTTTGTCATTTTGAACCGCTGGTTTGCTTTTCATTGGCTTATTTGGCTTATCTTTCTTAAAGGTCTGTCCAGCTTTTCTTTTCTTATTGGTCTTACCAACAAGCATTACATGTGGCTTATCTTTCTGGATAGTGCCTTCAGCTGTCTTCAACATGTTGAGCAACTCAACCAGTGTAACCTTAATCTTGTTCATATTGAAGTTTATGATGAATTGTGAAAATGAATCTGGTAGGGACTGAAGAATTAAGTCGATGCTTAGGTCATTGTTCATAACAAAATCAAGCACTGCAAGCCCCTCAATCCATTCTATCATCTTGAGCACATGAGTTTGCACAGATGTGCCCTCGCTCATTCTGGTCCTGAACAGTTTCTTAGATATCTCATATCTTTCTGTTCTCGATTGTTCACCAAACAACTCTTGTAGGTGAGTCAGAATGGATTTGGCTTCCATGTTATCATGCTGTCGCTGTAGTTCATTGTTCATTGTACCAAGCATATAACACTGGACTTTAATAGAGTCCTCTTTCCAGTTTTCAAACATCATTAATTCATCTTCGTTAGCATTTTCACCAGGTTGTTCTGGATCAGGTTGATCCAAGACATAGGCTAGTTTTTCACACCTGAGGACAATCTTCAGGTTTCGTAACCAGTCAATGTAATTTGGTCCCGTGAGTTTGTTTGCATCAAGTATGCAACGAAGGGGGTTAGGTGACGACATAGCGACCTACAAGGAAATATAATGAAAAATAAGCAAATAGTTCTTCGAAATCATATTTAGGACTTTTAATCTAGATTTATGCTCCCACTATTTTTCGGTGATCTGTATGACCCTCTAATATATAGAACGGGAGATTCCGATGATCTCCTAGTGAGGATCAGAATCCTTCGGGCATCATACATATGATCTTGTGGTAGCACAACAAATCACATCAAGTCCCTTAGGCAGTCAACTCTTGACAATTGCAACATTTGCAATATTCGATCAAGTTTAACCCCTGAATCAGAACGATCTTGTGGTAGCACAACAAATCAAACAATTCAGTTAAGTTTAACCATCATTACTTAGATAACATGAATTCGTAGTGCAATCCTTGTGGTAGCACAACAAAACTACACTATTTGTCCATCTATCTTAATGACATCACATGTCGTAGACCTAGATTAATTTCTAAATCAAGTAGACCTTGTGGTAGCACAACAAATCTATTTGAAATAAGAATTATCCTTAGATCTATAATGATGGTGGGTTACGTGGATTATTCTGAATATCTCACGTTTAAAACTTAAATTTTGAAAAAGATGATTTTTAAGTTGATTTATAAAAATCATGCTATCAATAATATTTCGATTTGAAGTATCATAATACTTAATAGAAATATATATATAATAACATATTCTACATATATCACATATATGCAGAAAAATAAATAGGGATGATCATGGACTACTTAAGCTACTATGGAATCATCGGAGTCAAACGATGATCCATAATAAAATCCTAATGTGAAAACAGCAACACCGGTTCGATTTGATGCGAGTCCTTCCTCCTGAGGTATCTTCAAAAGATCCCGTCCTCTAAACTTGATCCGTAATATTTAAATTTGAATTTAAGACTCGCAGGTCCATAAATGTACATTTAAATAATAATAAGAAACCTTGATCTCATCAAGGGGAGTACAAAGTTATAGGAAGATAGAATGTACACTTGGATTAAGAGAGAGGAGGACACGCAGGTCCTATTAAAATACCAAATGAAACATGCATCGCATTCATTCACATAATAACCATCACATGATTAAACTAAGTCCATAATCATCCCACCAATAACACATCACATCCCACCAATAACACATCACATGTATCAAGATAATTATCTCATAATTACTGTTGGCATTAACTTTATAAATATAAAATTATAATACCAATAGTTTTTGAAATAACAATTATTTCATCATACACAGTATAATTAACTAAACTATTTAGTTAACTAAAAGGATGCTCAACCAATTTGAACAACAGAATGAAATCAAGTTATGCATATAAATAAGTTTAAAAACAATTTTTAAACTTAATTGATTAATAGGGAAGTTAATAATCTAAAAAAATTTTAAATGATTAACTAATACCCTATAATCAATAAACCCTTTCAAGTTTAATGAACAGGAATTAAACTATTTAATAAACTACTAATTAATGATTTTACAATTTAAACAGAATTAAAATTGTAAAATAAATGGGTTTAAAACAATTTTAATAAACTAATTAAAACCCTTCAAATATTAACATATTAATAAACTATTTAATAATATGTTAATAATAATAAGAATTAATTAATAACAGTTATTAATTAACCCCAAAATTAATATTTTAAAACAGTTTTAAAATAGTCTTGAAAAGGGTTTAAGAAAAAGGGCTAAAAAGGGTTTTAAAAAAGCTTAATGGGTCGGGGGGGTGCGTCGAGTCCAAATCTTATCCGGTCAAGCACGGGTATGCGCGGGTATGGGCGGGCGGCCCGGTGCCTACGTGTCGCTCACCCCCGTCGCCCGTTAGGGTTACGGGGGAGCTACCTGCTACGCGCAGGCGAACCAGCGAGGGGAGGGCCCCGGCTGGCCTTGGCGGGGCCGGGGCGACGCTCGACGGCGTCGTTGACGCCGACGATCATCGCCGGCAACGTCGAACGTCGCCCGTCGTTCCCTGCATGCGCAAAACAACACAATATTTATGGCCGTATGGCCAGCGATATGCACGCATGCACTAAAGGGTTTTGCAGGCCGGTACACGATCCATTCGGGGTTAGGAAACGCAGACGAGGCTGACAGATGTAGTTGTGCGTCCTACGCAACAGCAGGAACCCAGGGACTATCCCTTGTGGCATTTCTAAATTTTTATTGTCCGTTCCTATACTCATGGTTGTGCACTTCCTCGGGAGGGAATCCCCAGCCACCGCACGAGAGGGGCAACCCTTGACGATACCTGAGACTATCTCAGGTTTTTCCAGATCTTAGAACCATCAAGAAGGAGCCAAGGACAATCCTTTGACCCGTCGATAAAGCTTGCAGTCTTCTAAACGACATAAAGTAAATAATTCTTTATGTTGTGAAAACCCTCACCAATGCCAAGATCAAGCCCATGTTAATCCATTAAACATCAAATAATAATTTTTAAAATAATTATTCGCCCAAGAACGTGTACAATACACGTTAAATATGCATAACGAGAAATATTCACGCAAAACGATGTCATTTTACGATCGAACCAGCAACCTGGCTCTGATACCACTGTAAGGAATCACCTAGAACGCAGCGGAAAAATAAATCAATTCCTATGTATCGGTTGTTGGGATCGTAAAACGGACAATTAAATAAATGCGGGAAAAATGGTTCTTCACCTTTGCGGTTTCAAATCTCCCGTGGATGATTCCAACTCGGTAATCGCGCACGCGCATGATCTCCAAAGCTATCCACACGAGCTCCCGATGCATATGCGATTTCCTCCTCGACTTGAGTACTCCGACCCGATCTCAAATCCACCATGCGCGGAGAGAGAAAGATCTACTCCAAGAGAGAGAGAAGGAGAGAGAGAGAGGAGAGAGAAAATCCGAGGGTGTATTTTTCGTCCAACCTCTTTCACCCCTCCCCTTGGCCTCCTTATATAAGAAATAAGGATAAGCACAAGGATTAATTCTCATGATTATCCAAGAGTTTGGCCTTGGATAACTCTCCATTAAATATTCATGTTTATCCTGCGGCATTTCATAAAAACCCAGATGAACATGATATTTAACATCTCTCACCGTCTTACGAGAACTCTTATGTGTGTGACCCTCTAGGCCCATATATCAGTGCAGTTTCAGGCCCATTAAATTTAGAACCAATTCTAAAGTTTAATATTTATTAATTATTATTTAAACATCATATGTTAAATAATTAATTCAATAAATAAGTGGTTTATCATATGATGATTAATCCACTTGACCTTCTGACCATGAACGGCACCAAACACTACCTCATGATCCCATAAGATATAAGTGATATTGTTCCCTTTATTTGAACTTTTCCGTCTGCAGATACCACACAGATAAAATCCTTCACTCATCCAATATCCCAATAATGCAAGGGTATGATTTTATAGTCAAACCCTCTATCGCATTATTTAAATGGATTTTAGTACTCAATTAATTTCTAGAAAGACATCTCTTTCATTTGACCCTGGCTAGGGATTTTTATGTACACATTTATAGGACATTCTCTCTCTAGTCTTATACCAAGAGTGAGTGATCCCCTGTTGTTCACTCAATTTCCTTCGCAAGCTTTCCACTGTATCTGAGAGACTTACTATCGTGGACTTAATGATTAAAGTCCACAAGTCAGAGAATCAAGACACAATGGTCTACAAACAAGGTATCATTGGTGACTCAGGTCAAAGGACCAACTGTGCTACTGCACCGATCGAATTCCCTGATTGACTAATAGGTATAATTACCATCCAGGAATTCTTATTTGGGTCTGTTTAGTGAACTCCTTCTCTAATGAGCACCCACAAGTTTGTCTTAATGTCACCACACGAGTGAATGTGAGATCATTCACCCTCATCACATGAGCATACATAACTTGTGTCGATCTTATCGGATATTTAATGTCCATCTTAAATATCCTATCATCGAGAACTGTTTAAGACAAGTGACTAAGAATATTAATCTCACTATCATGATCTCATTATGATTCAATATCCCATACATTTGTCTATAGACCTTCATTACGATAGTTAATTGGCGAGAACTATAAATGAAGAAATAATTGTCTTTATTAATAATTTGAACTAGAAAGTACAATGATTGGCTTTGAGGCCACCCAATTCTATCACAATCAAGATTAACTAATCAATAGAAAGTTTGATCAAGCTATACATAGACAACATCATTAAGTTGCATGGGATTCCCAAGTCAATTATCTCCCATAGAGACTCTACTAGATTCACCTTTAGAATATGAAAGAGTCTCGAGGAAGCTTTAGGCACTTAATTAATATTCATTACTGCCTTTCATCCTCCGATTGACGGTCAGTTAGAAAAAACTATCTAGACTCTCGAAGATATGCTTAGAGCATGTAGTTTGGATTGGAGAGGAGAATGGGATAAAAACTTACCGTTGGTCAAGTTTGCCTATAACAATAGCTTCCATGCTAGTATTAAAATGGCTCCTTTTGAAGCTCTATATGGGAGACCCTATAGATCACCTATGTGTTGGGATGAGTCCGGAGAGAGATAAATGATAGGACCAGATATTGTGTAGGCCAACATAGAGAACATTCAACTTCTCCATCAAAGGTTGATAACTACACAGAATCAACAACAAAGTTATACTGATCAGAGGAGAAAAGATGTTTCTTTTGAAGTTAGGGACCATGTTTTTCTAAAGGTTTCCCAATCAAAAGGAGTTGTTAGATTTGGAAAGCAAAGCAAGCTGGCATCCCGCTATATTGGTCCATTTGAAATTCTGCAGAAGGTTGGAGATGCAGCGTACCAGCTAGTCCTACCACATAGTTTGGAAGGAGTTCACAACATCATTCATGTCTCCATGCTCAAGAAATATCTTCATGACCCATCCTATGTCATAGATTATGGCGAGCTCTAGATCCAGCCAAATCTGAGTTATGATGAACAGCCCGTGCAAATCTTGGACTTTAAGACAAAGGAGCTCATAAATAAGACTATTCTTTTAGTAAAAGTTCTATGGAGAAACTAGTCAACAAAAGAAACAACCTGAGAAATGGAAGAAGAAATGAGGAGAAAGTACCCACATCTTTTTGGTAAGATCCTCACCATATTCAATTATATTTAAAATTCGATGATGAATTTTGTTTCAAGGGGAGAGGATGTAAGGACCTACAAAATTACATTGCTTGCCAACATATACATAATGATGAAAAAGGATTCGTAAATACCAAAAAAGTATAAATGCAATTATGAAAAGTTCATGTCTTATAATGTAATAGATGATCTTTATAGGGTCTTAAGTGAAATTTTTAAGGTTTCTTGATGTGTTCTCAAATCACTAAAAAGGAGTTAAATTCGATAAAGAAGTGTTGAATGAGGGCATAAAGTCAATTATAAAGAATACAAGAACTAAAATGTAAAAGTACTAAAGAATAAGGATACTAGTAAGGTAAAGGATAAGGATACTAGTATGATAAAAGATAAGGAAACAGCTAAGATTTCTTAGCCCCCAAGAAACCCATGCCACCTCACCAGCTACATGTCATCTCCATCTTAAAAGAGGGGGGACACAAGTCCCCATCTTAAGGTATGCCATCACCTATAAATAGGGGGGTAACCCCTCCATTTCCCCCATCTCTTCGTCTCCTCCTCCTTGCCTATGCCCAAGAGAGAGAGAGAGAGAAAGAGAGGAAAAGAGAAAGAGAGGAAGAGAGAAAAAGAGAGAGATGAAGAGAGAGAGATATAGAGCAAGAATGGGGCTTGCTCGTGTAGGTTTTTTGCACACGAAGGAGGTTACTGCTGTGTCCAAGAGAGCTTCTGGTTAAAGGCAAGTACATAGTTCTTTCTCCATGGTTATTTTCTTACCACAAATGCCCCGTTTTCAAATTATATACTTTTTCCACAACTTAAGTATATGCTACTAAGCTAACATGCTGTCAAAATGACATAAGAGCCTATATGATCATCCAACCCATGCTTAAATCCATGTCTAAATCACATGCTATAAGTCTCCCATGTTAAAATCGAACATACTTACGGACTATGCTACCTTAGGAGTCTATGCATCCGAATCATACAAGCATCTTTGTGAGGCAGACATTAAGTTAAAAGACACAACCCGAGGCAAACAGGTAAAATCCTTACTATAGTTCTCCCGGTCCAGGTGGGACGGATGGATCCCCCCTGCTGCGCAGTGGAAACGTCAGTAGGCATTTGCCTTACCGCTGGCTGCATGTCATGTTACACTTCCTGATGTTGTAGTTGTTGCGTTTTTCTCGGTTTCTCCGGATCGCTCACGCAGCGGAAAATAAAATTTTTATAGCGATCCGTTCCCGTTTCGAACAACTAAAACAACGATAATCGGATTATCGGCTCTCACCGTGTGCGGATTCGAATCCGCAACCGTTCGGTTCCATCGGTGCGACACCGCAAGCCGCGCAAACGCCCGGCCTCTAGCGAAGTCCACGCGATCCTCCCCGCGACGGATATCCTCGAGTTCTTCGTAGCCCACGAAGCCTCCGCCGGTCACCGCAATAATCGCCGCAGTGCGCGGATGATTTCCCGTCGAACGGGATTCGGAGAAGCGGCGGAGCAGATCTGGACTTGCCTGGACGCCAGAGGAAGACAGAAACTGAGGAGGGGCAGCTAGGGTTAGCAGCAGCTTGGCCTGCTCAGCCCGTTCGCTATGTTTTATACTAATTGCGCGATTTTTCATAAAAACCCCCGGTTTGTATAAAACCCACTTATTTATCCATCGCCTTGAGAATCATTTGCGTGTGACCCTCTAGGCCTAAGTACCAGTCCAGTTAATGGCCCAACAAGCCCAGTGACTCCTCACTGGCTTTATTAATTAATTAATAACCCTTTATTAATCAATTAATCAATCGAATTGATGTCGCACATCGAATTCGACCGGGCCTCCGATCACGTTGGGTGCCAAGCAACACCGCGTGAACCCGGAAGGTATTTGGGGTTAAGTAACCCACTCTTGGAACCTTTCCGCCGACAGTTACCGCGTAGATATAATCCTTCATTCGTACAATGCTCTCGAGTCAACTTAGGGCATGGCGAGCTATCAAACCCTAGCCGGTTGACTCACTTGGATTGGATGCCGCTGATGAATATCGGAAAACTCATTTCCCGATATTATCGTCCGCCCTGGCCAGGGACTTTCGCGCATCCTTCCTAGAGCATTCTCTCTCTAAGTACCGAGAGCGAATGATTCCTTATTGATACACAATTTGCTTCGACGGTATTCCGCTGTACCCAATCCTTGGCGTATTAGAATCCCGTGGCTAGAGATTCGTAAACCAAGGTCAAAGTACAGAAGTCCACCGCCAAGGTGTCCTTGGTGTCTCAGGTCCGAAAACCATCCACGCAACTGCGACAATAGAATCAAGCTGGTTGACAGTGAGGTACAATACCATCCAGCGATTCAGTCGCATCAGTTCAGTGAACTCATTCTCCAATGAGCACCTACAGATTCGCCTTAGTGTCTCCACACAAGTGACTTATGAGATCAGTCACCCTCATCATATGAGCAGGAGTAATCTGTACTAGTCTAACTGGATATCCGATGTCCTTCTCGGATATCCTCCGACTAGGAACAATTAAGAATATGTGTGTTTAAGTGATCAGTCTCATTAGTATGATCTCATCATAATCTGATCACCATAGCACATATTCACGAACTTCATTATGAAACGATAATTAAAGTGATTTACACATAACGAATATTATTTCATTATATTAATAAATGAACGAGATTTACATTGTTAGATTGGCTTGTAGGCCACCTTAAACTAACAATCTCCCACTTGGACTAAAGCCAATCACCTTTATACAATAAGTCTATAGACACTAGGTGACGCTCAAACACAATTTGAGCCAACGGCTTTGTCAGTGGATCTGCTACCTGGTAGACGGGTGGAACTCTTTCCACTACTAAATCTCCTCTGGATAATATAAAAGCGCCTCATAACATCTTTCGATTTCTGATGAGACCACGGCTCTTTCACTTGTGCAATAGTCCCATTGTTGTCGCACAACAGCGGAACATGATCAAGGACACCGAGAACTATGTCAAAGTCGATGATGAACATCTTCAACCACACTTTTTCCTTGAAAGCTTCAGCTGCAGCGATATGCTCAGCTTTAGTCGTCGAATCTGCAGTGGTTACTTGTTTGGAACTCTTCCAGCACACTGCCCCACCGTTCAATGTAAACACGAATCCAGATGTTGACTTGCTATCATCTGGATCTGACTGAAAACTCGAGTCAGTAAAGCCTCGCAGTTTCAAGTCACTTCCTCCATAGACAAGAAACATATCCTTAGTTCTTCTCAAGTACTTAAGGATACATTTCACTGCCTTCCAGTGCTCTTCGCCTGGATCAGCCTGAAATCTGCTCGTAACACTTAGGGCAAATGCAACATCAGGCCGTGTACATAGCATGGCATACATGATAGATCCTATGGCAGAGGCATAGGGTATTCTATCCATGAATGCTTTCTCATCAGGAGTCTTAGGAGACTGCTCCTTTGAGAGACTAATTCCATGTCTCATCGGTATGAGACCTCTTTTGGAATTTTCCATGCCAAACCTTTTGACTATGGTGTCTATGTACAAGGATTGGGTCATTCCAAGCATCCTCCTTGATCTATCTCTATAGATCCGTATTCTTAATACGTAGGATGCTTCTGCCAAATCCTTCATAGAGAAGTTTTTCGACAGCCAGACCTTTACTGATGACATCATAGCTACATTATTCCCAATGAGTAGTATGTCATCTACGTAAAGAACTAGAAAAGTGACTGCACTCCCACTGGTCTTCTTGTACACACAAGGCTCTTCTTCATTCTTAATGAAGTCATAAGACTTGACAGCCTTGTCAAATCTCATGTTCCAGCTCCGAGAAGCCTGCTTCAGTCCATAAATGGACCTCTGAAGCTTGCACATTTTGATTATGAAATGTGGCAACAAATGTGCAGCAATGGCAAGTAGAACTCTGATCGACTTTATCATGGCAACTGGTGAGAAAGTCTCGTCATAGTCAATTCCTTGCCTATGACGATATCCCTTTGCCACCAACCTTGCCTTATAAGTGTCGATCCGTCCATCAGCACCGATCTTTCTCTTAAAGATCAACTTGCAACCGATGGGTACAATACCCTCGGGCATGTCCTCTAAGTTCCAAACTTGGTTGGTATACATGGACTGGATTTCTGAGTTCATGACTTCTCGCCATTTCCCGGCTTCTGAGCCTTCTATGGCCTCCTGGTAGGTTTTAGGATCATCATCCTCATTATATGTTACCTTAGACTCACCTTCAGCAATATGTCCCACATATCGTTCGGGTAGTCTAGGTACTCTACCAGATCTACGAGACTCATCTGTGTGTACCTGAACAGATTCAGGAACTGATATCTCATCTGATGATAATGCAGCTATTTGGGGATATGGAACCTCTTCCAGTACTATTTTACTCCCACTGTTCTCCTGGATAAGGTATTCCTCTTCTAGGAAGACAGCTTTCCTGGCGACAAACACCTTTTGTTCACCAGGATAGTAAAAAATAGTATCCAAAGGTTTCCTTTGGATATCCCACAAACCTGCATTTATCAGTTCGTGATTCCAGCTTGTCTGGATCATGCCTCTTTACATGAGCAGGACAACTCCAGACTTTAACATGTTTAAATTCTGGTTTCCTGCCTTTCCATATCTCATATGGAGTAGAGGCCACAGACTTGCTGGGAACTCTGTTCAGTAGGTATGCTGCTGACTCTAGAGCATACCCCCAGAGGGACACTGGTAATCCCGAAAAGCTCATCATAGATCGCACCATGTCCAACAAAGTGCGATTTCTCCTTTCAGATACACCATTCATCTGTGGTGTATATGGAGGGGTCAGCTGAGAAAGGATACCGTTATCCTTTAAGAATTGTGTGAAATTAGTACTTAAGTATTCTCCTCCTCGATCTGATCGAAGAGCTTTAATACTCTTTCCTAACTGTTTCTCCACTTCATTCTTGAACTCCTTAAACTTCTCAAATGCATCCGACTTGTACTTCATTAAGTACACATAGCCGAATCTTAAGAAGTCATCGGTGAACGTGATGAAGTATGAAAAGCCACCTTTGGCTTGGGTGGACATTGGACCACATACATCCGAATGTATTATTTCCATAATGTCCTTGGCACGTTCTCCATGTCCAGTAAATGGAGATTTTGCCATCTTTCCCATAAGGCAGGATTCACATGTTGCAAACGATTCATAATCGAATGCTGTCAAATAACCATGCTTATGCAACTTTTGCAACCTGCTTTCGCCAATGTGCCTAAGTCTACAATGCCACATGTAGGCTTGGTTCACACAATTCTTGCTCTTCTTAAAAGCATTATCAATTTGAAGATTTTAATAAGAAACATCTAATAGATATAGACCGTTGACCAAAGATGCTGAAGCTATTGATTTATTACCATAATAAATTGAACAACTTCTATTCTCAATAGTCAACCTATATCCTATCTTGTCTGTAAGGACTGAAATTTCGGGTTCTGTTTTCGGGTCGGATCCCTTGGTTTGGACCCTGTACGGGGTCTTGAGATTCCTGGCTGAATGGCGTCAGCACTGCTCGACGCCTTTCAAAAGGCGTCAGGTTGTGTGGACGCTATTTAGGTCTGCAGGTTGTTGCGCCACGTGGGCGGGTTTCGGGCCGCGAGAGTACGGCCCCTGTCACATCATCTGAACGGCGTCGTGCTTGGTCGACGCGATTCAGACTGTGACCTCTGCGATGTCAGGGTGCGACGCCAGAGCGTTGTCAGTACGGCCTGTCCTGTCGTATGAATGACGTCCACGGTGGGCGACGCGTTTCAGACCGCTGTCAGTACGGCCGTCCTGTCAGACTGATAGGCGTCTGCCTCGATCAACGAGTTTTAGCAGGATTCTGGTTGACCCCGCGAGCCTTCCCTTCTTTCCCTCATTCTCGCCTTCTCTCTCTCTCTCTTCACTCTCTCCGCCCTCTCCGACGCTCTTCTTCCCCTTCCCTTCCTCTTCTTCCTCTTCCACCACTCCAACACCACCTTACCTCTCACCTCTACCTCCACCACTTCCTTCGCGGTGTTCCACTCTCCAGACGGCGGCCGACGTCCCGGCGGAGTGGCGGCGTCCTCGAGGGTACCGGCGGCGGTGTGCGGTGCGGCGGGACGGCAGCACGGAGCTTGGCGGAGTTCAAGAACCGGTAGGGGGACGAAACCTTGCATGTGTGCTCGTTTGCTTCTTGGCGTGATGTGGCGTGTTTGGGGTTAGATTGAGCATGTTTAGGGGGATTCCTTGTGGGAATGGCGGTGTTTGTGGACGTGGTTTCATAGCATGATCGTGGTGCTTGACGTTCTCATCTTCCCCCTTTTGGTTTTGGGGCTTTTCGGGGTGCTTGGGGTTCAAGGGTAAGACCCTCGGGTTGAACCAGGAAACCTGGTTTCTGGTGCTAAATGGCGTCGTGCCTGGTCGACGCCTTTCCGAAAGACGTCTGGTCAGTACGACGCATTTTAGGGCAGAAACCTCCATGTACGAGGTTTCCTGAGTTAGGGGTTCTGCGCTAAATGACGTCATGGATGGACGACGCCTTTCAGAAGGACGTCGGGCCATCATGACGCCATTTAGGCAGGAAATGCCCCCGTTTAAGGGTTCTGCAATCTGGATTTCTGGGTTGAATGGCGTCTGGCGACCCTGACGCGTTTTAAACGGCGGCTTTACTGGTGGACGCGTTTTAAGGGATAATCTGTCTTTTAATAAACCTGTCTGAGGAGCTTGAATGGCGTCGACCTCGGTCGACGCGATTCAAGACAGGAATGCTTTAATTCTGTTATCTCATGCGTGTTTCACGGTGGGATGGTTCAAATGCATGCTTTGGGTTGTATACTGAGACGGAGGACTTCTGCGTGAGTGAAATTGCATCACCTGTGTGTGTGTGTGTGTGCTTTAGCTATATACTGAGACTGAGGTTTACCGTGCGAATGGAATCATGTTATATGTGTGGTTGTGTTATGCGAATGTGGATCGGAATAACTGTGGTTTACGTTTGTCACCATGGACCGATGGGGACAGGGTCATGGTGTCTGTGAGCTGTACCGGTGAGAAGGGGTACATGTGTGCTTTACCTTTGGCGGAGGGAAGCAGGATCGCCTTGAGCCCAACGGGACGGAGTAGCCGGTGTGCTATCCGAGGGGTCGCTGTTTGTCCTCAGCGGGTCGGGGTTTCCCTATTCGTCGTGACAGCTTCCGGTGTGTTTCTTGCTGTGGAGCTGGTTGTGGTACTGGTGGGAGTTGGTTTACCCTTTAGCCATTGGGCCTGATGTGACCTTTGATCAAGGTTACGAGTGGTACCCTTAGCCCTTTGGCCTGACGCAGCCCGGGAGAGTTGGGTTTGTGGGTAGTTCCTGTAGCTTTGGCTTGACGGGGGTTCGCCGGTCCCCAGGGCCCTCCTGAAAGCGCTGAGGCCTAGCGTGGAGGCAATCCGGACGGTAGGACAGTAGTCTAGACTGCTTGTGTGCACACGTAGCTGGCAGTGGCGGTACACTGGTTCCAGCTAGTCCTAGTTTGACTCACTGCCTCACCCTACAGTGCCCCGGAACACTGTAGGGGTGGACAGGCGTGAGCTGTGGTGGTAGTGTTGGGAGGCGACGTTTGACTTCGGTCGACAGTGTGGTTCAGTCGCTTCGTGGACTTTGGCTGTGGGATGTTACTCTGTGTTGGGTTCTTCGGGTTGCTTAGAATGGTTCTTGTTACACTGCTTATCGTACGTTTCACATCTAACTGGGGTGCTATGTTTACTGCTTTACTTAATTGCCATATATTCCTGTTGTTACACTTGTGGGTGTGTGAGTGGGAGGCAGGGGATCGGATGATCCCTACTGAGCCCATTTCTGGTGTGGCTCACTCCCTGCGGTTTCATGTGTGGACCTCGAGGCGAGCGGTAGCGTGGAGTCTCCTTGGTGTGTGGACCAGCAGCTGTCTTAGTTCCGGGGTATGCCCCGATGTTGTTGTACTTCCTTCTACCTGTACTTATTTAATTGTTGGACATGTAATTATTGTTGGACTGTATACGGACATTGTTATTTTTCCTTCCTGCGCACCTGCTTACCTTGTAGTCCGTGTGATTGTTATATTTAGCCTTGTTTAGCACTTACTCCTCCAGACGTGTTGTGTGAGATCCGGGTGTGAACCCGCAGTTAATGGGCCGACATCCATTTAGTGACCGGGTCTCCGGTCATAGGATGGCGGGTCGTTACAGTTGGTATCAGAGCTCAGTCTGGTCGAGTATGTGATAAACTGGGTTAGATATTATAGTCCAACAATAAGTGCGAGTCTGTACAGGCGATGGCTACTGGTGTAGATCGATAGGATTTGACGTGTTTTGGTTCGATTTGCGTGTTGTGGAGCAGCGATGGCGCCGAAGCGGAGAGCTCCGGTGGCTCGGGGTGCGAGAGCAGATGGTGGTGGTTCGAGGGCAGAAGGCCATAATGTGGATCGCTTTATGGAAGCTATGATTGGGGCTATGTCTAGATATCAGCAGGGAGATGGAAGTGAGGGGTCCAGCTCCTGAGGTAGCCAATCCACGGTGGTGGAGCGATTCTTGAATCTGAAACCCCCTTCTTTCACGGGTCAGCCTGTTCCAGATGCAGCAGCTCAGTGGGTTAAGGAGGTGGAGAAGGTGTTTGATGTCCTAGAATGTGCGGAGAGTGACAAGACCTTGTTGGCAACCTACTTGCTGAAGGGCGATGCTTACGATTGGTGGGTTACCATCAAGGGGTTGATGTTTCCATATAGGCCTTTGAGAGAGATTCCTTGGGAAGGCTTCGTGAGAGAGTTTAGTGGACAGTACTTTCCGAGGCACGTTCGTAGGGCCAAGGAAAGGGAGTTTATGGAATTGGTGCAGGATGATTTGTCCGTCCTAGAGTATCAAATGAAATTTGTAGCTCTGGGAAGATTTGCTCCACACATATCTGAGCGTGAGGATTTGAGGACGGAGAAATTTGTGGATGGACTTCGGCATGATCTGAGAGAGTTTGTGGCGGCCCATTGTTGTAAGGACCTGGCGTCAGCAGTTCAGTGCGCGGCAGCAGTGGAGATGCAGTTCCAACACACGGCGAGGGAATCGGAGCATTCGGCACAGGGGAAGCAGCAGAGCAGGGATAGATCGACAGCCTTCTCGTCAGATGATCCGAGTTCCTTTGAGGTCGAGTTCCAGGAGGTACCTTATGGCGAGGAGGAGGATGGTTCGGTTCAGCAGATGGAGACAGAGGTCGGCTGGCAGCAGGAGGCGAGGCGGGGCACTGCAGATCGTTGCCCCCAATGTAGCAGGTTTCATGGCAACCGGATATGTCCCTTGATCACTGGTAGCTGTTTCGCTTGTGGTCGGAAGGGACATCTCGCGAGGAATTGTCCCCAGAGGAACCAGGCAGGTTAGGGACCAAGCGGTTAGTGAGTGCTCGAGGTGTGATTGGAGTCGCGTTTCCTTGTGGAGGTCCGAGGGGATGTGCTAGGAGAGCACTTTTATTTTGTCTTTTTAGTGGTGGTTGTGAACTCGTGTGGCACTTGTATGTATTCGGGATGGTGGAGAAATCGGTTTTGTAATTTGTGCCTTGTTAATGTATGGTTGTTTTAATCTATCAGCTCTTGTCAGAATTGAGAATCTTAGTTAGCTTGGCGTGAATATGTTGGAACCCTGTGTGGGTGATTGGTGAGAATGATTGTTGTTTTTGGTGTGTGTCGGCATGTGTGGGCTAGCCGAGTTGAGCATTGTGCGGTTGCAAATTTCGAGGACGAAATTCTTTTAAGGGGGGGAGATTGTAAGGACTGAAATTTTGGGTTCTGTTTTCGGGTCGGATCCCTTGGTTTGGACCCTGTGAGGGGTCTTGAGATTCTTGGCTGAATGGCGTCAGCACTGCTCGACGCCTTTCAAAAGGCGTCAGGTTGTGTGGACGCCATTTAGGTCTGCAGGTTGTTGCGCCACGTGGGCGGGTTTCGGGCCGCGAGAGTACGGCCCCTGTCACATCATCTGAACGGCGTCGTGCTTGGTCGACGCGATTCAGACTGTGACCTCTGCGATGTCAGGGTGCGACGCCAGAGCGTTGTCAGTACGGCCTGTCCTGTCGTCTGAATGGCGTCCACGGTGGGCGACGCGTTTCAGACCGCTGTCAGTACGGCCGTCCTGTCAGACTAATAGGCGTCTGCCTCGATCGACGCATTTTAGCGGGATTCTGGTTGACCCCGCGAGCCTTCCCTTCTTTCCCTCATTCTCGCCTTCTCTCTCTCTATCTTCACTCTCTCCGACGCTCTTCTTCCCCTTCCCTTCCTCTTCTTCCTCTTCCACCACTCCAACACCACCTTACCTCTCACCTCTACCTCCACCACTTCCTTCGCGGTGTTCCACTCTCCGGACGGCGGCCGACGTCCCGGCGGAGTGGCGGCGTCCTCGAGGGTACCGGCGGCGGTGTGCGGTGCGGCGGGACGGCGGCACGAAGCTTGGCGGAGTTCAAGAACCGGTAGGGGGACGAAACCTTGCATGTGTGCTCGTTTGCTTCTTGGCGTGATGTGGCGTGTTTAGGGTTAGATTGAGCATGTTTAGGGGGATTCCTTGTGGGAATGGCGGTGTTTGTGGACGTGGTTTCATAGCATGATCGTGGTGCTTGACGTTCTCATCTTCCCCCTTTTGGTTTTGGGGCTTTTCGGGGTGCTTGGGGTTCAAGGGTGAGACCCTCGGGTTGAACCAGGAAACCTGGTTTCTGGTGCTAAATGGCGTCGTGCCTGGTCGACGCCTTTCCGAAAGACGTCTGGTCAGTACGACGCGTTTTAGGGCAGAAACCTCCCTGTACGAGGTTTCCTGAGTTAGGGGTTCTGCGCTAAATGACGTCATGGATGGACGACGCCTTTCAGAAGGACGTCGGGCCATCATGACGCCATTTAGGCAGGAAATGCCCCCGTTTAAGGGTTCTGCAATCTGGATTTCTGGGTTGAATGGCGTCTGGCGACCCTGACGCGTTTTAAACGGCGGCTTTACTGGTGGACGCGTTTTAAGGGATAATCTGTCTTTTAATAAACCTGTCTAAGGAGCTTGAATGGCGTCGACCTCGGTCGACGCGATTCAAGACAGGAATGCTTTAATTCTGTTATCTCATGCGTGTTTCACGGTGGGATGGTTCAAATGCATGCTTTGGGTTGTATACTAAGACGGAGGACTTCTGCGTGAGTGAAATTGCATCACCTGTGTGTGTGTGTGTATGTGTGCTTTAGCTATATACTGAGACTGAGGTTTACCGTGCGAATGGAATCATGTTATATGTGTGGTTGTGTTATGCGAATGTGGATCGGAATAACTGTGGTTTACGTTTGTCACCATGGACCGATGGGGACAGGGTCATGGTGTCTGTGAGCTGTACCGGTGAGAAGGGGTACATGTGTGCTTTACCTTTGGCTGAGGGAAGCAGGATCGCCTTGAGCCCGACGGGCCGGAGTAGCCGGTGTACTATCCGAGCGGTCGCTGTTTGTCCTCAGCGGGTCGGGGTTTCCCTGTTCGTCGTGACAGCTTCCGGCGTGTTTCTTGCTGTGGAGCTGGTTGTGGTACTGGTGGGAGTTGGTTTACCCTTTAGCCATTGGGCCTGATGTGACCTTTGATCAAGGTTACGAGTGGTACCCTTTGCCCTTTGGCCTGACGCAGCCCGGGAGAGTTGGGTTTGTGGGTAGTTCCTGTAGCTTTGGCTTGACGGGGGTTCGCCGGTCCCCAGGGCCCTCCTGAAAGCGCTGAGGCCTAGCGTGGAGGCAATCCGGACGGTAGGACAGTAGTCTAGACTGCTTGTGTGCACACGTAGCTGGCAGTGGTGGTACACTGGTTCCAGCTAGTCCTAGTTTGACTCACTGCCTCACCCTACAGTGCCCCGGAACACTGTAGGGGTGGACAGGCGTGAGCTGTGGTGGTAGTGTTGGGAGGCGACGTTTGACTTCGGTCGACAGTGTGGTTCAGTCGCTTCGTGGACTTTGGCTGTGGGATGTTACTCTGTGTTGGGTTCTTCGGGTTGCTTAGAATGGTTCTTGTTACACTGCTTATCGTACGTTTCACATCTGACTGGGGTGCTATGTTTACTGCTTTACTTAATTGCCATATATTCCTGTTGTTACACTTGTGGGTGTGTGAGTGGGAGGCAGGGGATCGGATGATCCCTACTGAGCCCATTTCTGGTGTGGCTCACTCCCTGCGGTTTCAGGTATGGACCTTGAGGCGAGCGGTAGCGTGGAGTCTCCTTGGTGTGCGGACCAGCAACTGTCTTAGTTCCGGGGTATGCCCCGATGTTGTTGTACTTCCTTCTGCCTGTACTTATTTAATTGTTGGACATGTAATTATTGTTGGACTGTATACGGACATTGTTATTTTTCCTTCCTGCGCACTTGCTTACCTTGTAGTCCGTGTGATTGTTATATTTAGCCTTGTTTAGCACTTACTCCTCCAGACGTGTTGTGTGAGATCCGGGTGTGAACCCGCAGTTAATGGGCCGACATCCATTTAGTGACCGGGTCTCTGGTCATAGGATGGCGGGTCGTTACATTGTCCAAACAAGATACTGATATGATGTTATTTATTATGCTAGGAACATAATAACAATCCTCTAATAGTAAGGTGTCTCCCGATGGAAGCTTGAGGTTTGCTGTCCCAACAGCAATCGCCGCAACTTTTGCGCCGTTTCCTAGCCTCAATTCCACCTCACCTTGTCTCAGCTTGCGCTTACTTGTCAGCATCTGCACATCATGACAGATATGAGAAGCACATCCGGTATCCAATACCCAAGATGTGGAATCTCTAACTGATAAGTTGATATCTATCATATAGATATATGAAGCTTTAGACAGCTTCACTCTTCCATGAGCTTTATCATTAAGGAACTCCTTACAGTGACCATGCTGCTTATAGTAGAAGCAGTCACCCTTCACTACTCTTTCACCTTCGTCCTTCGATCCTTTATCGTTAGCTATCATCTCTGCTTCAGGGGCATCCAATGCCGGTTCAGTAAGAGGATCAGCTCCAGGGACAAAGTTATTGTGTTCAGATCTAAAGACATTCTTCAGGTTTCTGAACCAATCCGAGTAGATTAGGTAAGTCAAAAGGGCATCAAGTATGCCACGGAGTGGGTTATTCGACGACATAGTTCCCTACAGGAGATAAGTAAAATCTATTTAGCAGATGTTCAATTATTAAAGTTTAAAACAAGACATGGTCTTTTGTTCAAGTTTAACTCCCACTAATTTTCGACGGACTGTATAACCCTCAGTTATACAGAACGGGAGACGCCGAAAGTCTCCTAGTGGGGATCAGAATCTCAATGACTTGCACTACAGCCTTGTGGATAGCACAACAAACTGTAATACAATCAGAGAGCACCCAACTCATCGGACTTGCAACTCCTTACAATATCTGATCATAGCTTTGGTCCCCAGAGATTTAATGGCCTTGTGGATAGAACAACAAACCACTAATTCTGGTCTAAGCTAACCATCATTACGCGACGAGCATAGATTTTCATGCAACCCTTGTGGATAGCACAACAAAGCTACATGGTTCCTCTACCCCGATCTATAGGCATCTAATGCCATAGCCACAGTTTCTCCTCCCAATTAAGCAGGCCTTGTGGATAGCACAACAAACCTGCCTAAAGTGATTCGAATCCTATGACTATAATGATGGTGGACCACGCGGTAAGTTCTCAACTATTCGCGTTACGGCTTAGAGTTTATCTGAGGGTATTTGGATAACTTTTATCTTGGTCTCTCCCAGGTGATAGTATATAGATATATCGTATATATTTACTAAATACTATAACCTGCTTTGATTCATAATCAAAAGATAAACAATGCATCACATACATGTCATTAGTGTGGTCATGGATAGCACAGTGGGTTTGACTGGAGCCAACAGTCAAACGCACACACAATCTAATCATAACAATTATATTAGATAACCTGCAAACACATAGGCAAGAGATCTCCATCTTTTTGCCTTCCTGGTTGCAGCTGTGGATCGTCCTCGCTCCTTCCTCGGTTGCCTCGATCATATTACATTTAAATTCTAGAATTTATAAGTAAATTGAAGAAGGCCTTATGGCGAGTACAAGAGAGAGAGGGAGGTAAAAATACATCGGAGTATGAGAGAGAGAGGTGCGCAGACCTCTATTTAGTCATTTAAGTTAGTTATTAATTTAACAATTAAATTAATAACTAACTCAAATATTAATTAACAATTAGTTGAAATAACAATTAATAATCTAACTATTAGATTAATAATTATTAATTACTAATTTAACTATTAAATTAGTATTATTAAGATTAACAATTAGTTTAACTATTAAACTAACAATTAACATTAATCAATTAACAACTAATTATTAATCAAAAATTGATTCAAAAATCATTAATTAAAAGGCCCAATTTAAATTTCAAAACAATTTTGAAATCAATTAAAATTAAAATCAAATTTTAATTCAATTTTAAACGGGCATATGGGGTTTAATAAGGGTTTTAAATGGGGTATTTAAAAAGAATAGGGCTCAGCCAATACAGCACCTGGCTCGAGCCAGGTGCGAGCCCTAGCTCGGCCAGGGGCTCGGACCTGGAGCCCCCTGGTCCGAGCCAGGGCGGGCCCGGTCAGGGGCCCCTAGGCCGGCCGGTTTGGCCAGGCGAACCGGCTCGGGCCGGCCTCCATCTACCCGAACCCGACGGCCCCCTTTTCCTGCAACCCTAGTTGCATGCGGCGGGGAGGAGGCCAGGGCAGCGCAGGCGCTGCCAGGCACCGCCGGCAACGCCCTCACCGCCGGCGACCAGCCCGGCACCGGTGGGGCAGCCGGCGGTGGCCAAACGGCCCCTAATTCGAGCCCAAAACCTCCCTTAAAACCTTGTTTTACAGCGTAAAATCCGAATTAGGGCTTCGTATTTGCAGCTCTCCAAGGCCACTCCGGCGCCGGAAAATATGTCGAATCTGTAGTGGTGACTATCACCTAGAGATCCGTGCATCCGGGCCGCCATCCCAACACTTGGGAAGTACGTACGAAGCCACCGAAAACACCCCGTTCATCGTCTTACGAAGAACTCCGAAAACCCCCAAATAAAATCTAAAAAATCACAAAAAAAAAATCAAATTATTTGTGTTCATCTTATGAACAGTATTCCATCATTTTAATCGGATTAAACGCATGGAATAACTCAATAAAAATTAATTTCGAAAACCGAAACGGGACGAGAAACAGTGGAACCTGGCTCTGATACCACTCTTGGGTTTTTCTCGGTTTCTCCGGATCGCTCACGCAGCGGAAAATAAATTTTTTACAGCGATCCGTTCCCATTTCGAAGAACTAAAACAACGATAATCGGATTATCGGCTCTCACCGTGTGCGGATTCGAATCCGCAACCGTTCGGTTCCGTCGGTGCGACACCGCAAGCCGCGCAAACGCCCGGCCTCTAGCGAAGTTCACGCGATCCTCCCCGCGACGGATATCCTCGAGTTCCTCGTTCTTCGCAGCCCACGAAGCCTCCGCCGGTCGCCGCAATAATCGCCGCAGTGCGCGGACGATTTCCCGTCGAACGGGATTCGGAGAAGCGGCGGAGCATATCTGGATCTGCCTGGACGCCAGAGGAAGACAGAAACTGAGGAGGGGCAGCTAGGGTTAGCAGCAGCTTGGCCTGCTCAGCCCGTTCGCTATGTTTTATACTAACCGCGCGGTTTTTCATAAAACCCCCCGGTTTGTATAAAACCCACTTATTTATCCATCGCCTTAAGAATCATTTGCGTGTGACCCTCTAGGCCCAAGTACCAGTCCAGTTAATGGCCCAACAAGCCCAGTGACTCCTCACTGGCTTTATTAATTAATTAATAACCCTTTATTAATCAATTAATCAATCGAATTGATGTCGCACATCGAATTCGACCGAGCCTCCGAACACGTTGGGTGCCAAGCAACACCACGTGAACCCGGAAGGTATTTGGGGTTAAGTAACCCACTCTTGGAACCTTTCCGCCGACAGTTACCGCGTGGATATAATCCTTCATTCGTACAATGCTCTCGAGTCAACTCAGGGCATGGCGAGCTGTCAAACCCTAGCCGGTTGACTCACTTGGATTGGATGCCGCTGATGAATATCGGAAAACTCCTTTCCCGATATTATCGTCCGCCCTGGCCAGGGACATTCGCACATCCTTCCTAGAGCATTCTCTCTCTAAGTACCGAGAGCGAATGATTCCTTATTGACACACAATTCCCTTCGACGGTATTCCGCTGTACCCAATCCTTGGCGTATTAGAATCCCGTGGCTAGAGATTCGTAAACCAAGGTCAAAGCACAGAAGTCCACCGCCAAGGTGTCCTTGGTGTCTCAGGTCCGAGGACCATCCACGCAACTGCGACAATAGAATCAAGCTGGTTGACAGTGAGGTACAATACCATCCAGCGATTCAGTCGGATCAGTTCAGTGAACTCATTCTCCAATGAGCACCTACAGATTCGCCTTAGTGTCTCCACACAAGTGACTTATGAGATCAGTCACCCTCATCATATGAGCAGGAGTAATCTGTACTAGTCTAACCGGATATCCGATGTCCTTCTCGGATATCCTCCGACTAGGAACAATTAAGAATATGTGTGTTTAAGTGATCAGTCTCATTAGTATGATCTCATCATAATCTGATCACCATAGCACATATTCACGGACTTCATTATGAAACGATAATTAAAGCGATTTACACATAACGAATATTATGCCATTATATTAATAAATGAACGAGATTTACATTGTTATATTGGCTTGTAGGCCACCTTAAACTAACAGTAGTTTAGATGTATATTCATTATATAAGTGAAAAGATTCATGCTGTTCGTATGTTATATATATATAACTTCATGCTATACCTTGATCTTTTAACTATGCCATAATGATATGCCATGCCTCTATTATGCTTATACTCAAGCCATGCCATGATGCTATGCATGATTAAGTCATGCCACGCCATGATGTTATTCCATGAACTTTATGTTTATACTCACGCCATGCCATGCTACGCCATGATCTTTGGACCATGCCATGATTTGCCATGATCCCTATGTTAGCTGAAGCTTGTTGTGTTATATTGTATCATGACATGATTATATGGTATTATCATATTTCTTTTTATGTTTATATATGATAAGCCATGTAGTGGTTGTAGGTGCTCAAATTGTGTGTGTCATATTCATGAATTCCATGTTATTTGTATGATGAATAAAACTATTGAAAACTAAAGAAAATGTGATCGCTAGAAACTATAAAGTTTCAAAAGAAAGATTGATCGCTTACCTTTTCAAATTCGGAAGATTGAGTCCTTGATTCCCTCTCTTCGGCCAGCCAAAGAAAAAGAGTCCTTTTTGTAAGATGTTCTTGCTTTTGATTTTTTCTTATGGTTATTCCTTTGGATCTCCTCTTTCCTTCTTCTTTGTACCTTGCAAAAAAAAGATTAGATAAGAAAGAATCTAATTAGAACTAAAGTAGAGTAGTATCTATTCTAATAAGAAATTTAAACATACAACTAAACTAATCTATTCACTTGATTGTTTGTCCTTTAAACCCCTAATATGCATATAGGTGTGGAAAATATGATGTGTGTATGTGTGAACATGAAGTGATGATGATGATGAACTATGAAAAACAATGACTAAACTATATAAAATTAATGAAAGGCTAGAAAGAAATTAGGGAAAGAAGATAGTTGGTTGGCTCCTCCATCGCCTTGGCCTTCTAGAGCTTCAAAGGATGAAAAGGATGAGGAAGAAGAAGCCTTAGATGAAGCCTCTCTTGTTGTCCACGTTTTGCTCCTCTAGAGCCTTCAAACACCTTACCTTGAGCTACAAAATCACCAATGGCCAAGCTTTTTCAAAAGTCCAAGAGGTATTGTATTTATAAGAATAGGTTTAAGGATGTTTTGGGCTTCAATAGGACTCTCTCCCGTAGTCGGACTTATCTTAGATGAGCATGAAGGAGTTAGCAACCTTCCCAACTTCGAAAACCGGATTATCTCGGCCAAATCATGTTTATCAGGAAACTCTCAAATCGCGTCACCCAAACGGGACGCCATTTGGTTAATTAAAATGGCCAAAATAAAAAGGAAATCTAAAAAGAAAACCGAAATACATTAGGAAACCTAAATCGCGTCTCTCGTGGGCGACGTGCTTTAGATAATTAGTAAACCTAGATGGATTAAGACTTAAATGACGTCTCCCTTAGGTGACGCTATTCAGTTAAATCTATCCGAATTTAGAAATTTAATTCCGAACTGATTTCTGCTAGAAATCTAAATGGCGTCGGCCATAGGAGACACTAATTAACCGATTTCGAGAAAAATCAATAAAAATTAATTAATGATTTAAATATCAGATCATTTTGGGGCATTATAATTGTGACATGAAATTTACTCAATATGAGGTCCAAATTAGCGTGTCTACAGCTGCCCCACTTTGGCATTGTCTTTGCAAGGGCGTAAAATAGAATGGAATGTACTAAAAAGGTGATGCCAAGGTGTGATGAGACACGCTCTTAACATCATATAATAGAAATTTTTCTCAAAATGATCAATGACTCAAAGAGATCAATGAAAAACAATCATGTCTGGATGAAAGAGACAAAGGAAAACAAATAAGATCGATCAACCTCTACGATTGGAAGTACCCTAGGTCACAAACCCTGCAGGTTTCATCATGGAGAGCAGTTACCAGCCAATGTGGATGTGCTACAACCATGATGGATCTTAAAAGGAAACAAGAAATATTTGGGATAAAGATCCAAATAAGGATAGAATTCCAAAAATATCTTGAAGAAAACCTCAAAGATAACTGAGAGATCAATTTAAAATTGAATATTTCATGTTACGTTGGGATTTATTTAGAACAATGGTCTGAAACTTAATCAATAATTAAGATGAAATAAAATATAAATTAATCAAGGATAATATTGTTAAACTGTCATTGATGAGTCAAGACATCAATCTTGTAATCTAATGCTAAGCCGAAACTTGTTTGTCCACGCACTGTTTCACAAAAGCGGAACTATCATCCTCATCAATTAACAATCCAACGGCCTATCTATACGATTAAGAATTCTCTGGAATTATCATTGTTTTTAATAAAGTGGAACTCAAGTTCTAGTTTCATCAAAACCACAACGTCCTTGATATGATCTAATAAATATTTAACATATAATAATGCTAATGCAAATCAATTACATAAAGAAATACAAGAATAAAGATAACCGTCTTTTTAGTCACGGTAAGGTCTCAGTGAAACTTCCACAGCGGGACCTTGTTGAAATTTCAGCTTATTTCCTTTTCTTTGAATTTCATGCACTCATATTTCATCAGTAACTTCAAGCAAATAGATAATAAAGATCAAATATCAGCAATTATTGATTTTCGGGAAAATAATAGCACGGCAAAAAACTGATAAAATGGCGTCGTTGTTCATGGACATCATTTAAATGACGTCGCCTCGTCCAGACGTCATTTAACTTACAGAAACTGTTCTCTGCTCTGACAGAGAGCATGATGAAGGTGTTCACCACCTGCCTAGCTAGAGCTCTACTATTCCCTGCCCAAGACAATATTTTAGAAGATGATCAAATTAGCGCAATCAATGGGATTTTTTAAGGAAAGCATATCAGCACAGCAATTCTAGCCTATCTCTACAATAGGCTCTCTACAGCTTCTACAGGTCAACTTCCTTACGGTAGCATACTTCTCTTAGCTCTATGGGTAGAATTCCACTTCAAATTCAACCATAATGAGGAAAAAGTTCCAAAGATATCTCAGATGTATCAGCAAAGTCCTATCTTCCATATTGCCAACATTGTGAAGTTAAACGACAAAATGATCAATCATGTGCCCAATTTCAAAACTCGAGCTGACTGGCGTGCTTATTTCAAACTATGCCCAGAACTGGATTCAAATCCACGCCACTTGCTCTCATGGAAAGGGCAGTTCGCATGCGCCGTGGTGCTGGCACAGAACTCCGACTGATCAGGGCGACGAAGTTCATTCTTTATAATCCATATCGTTGTCATCCTCAACTTGGTATGCCATGCTATGAATTTCCAGAAATATCTTTTCTTTCTCCAATTAAGAAGCGGGCATTAGGTACTGACGAAGATTTTGAGACGACAAAACTCATTGCAACTCTGTAGAATATCGGCTTCACCCATTGTGTTAAACTTCTTCATGAAGCCAACAAAGAACTATGGAAATCATATGTAAAGGAGCTTAAGAAGATTCGCCCTTGAAAACTCTCTCCTATCTTTTAACTTGATGTATTTTTATTTTCAATAAAAAATCATTCCTTAATGCAACAGAAATTATTAATGTCGTGCAATTCCGAAATTTCCTTGAATAAAACTGTGATTTTTCTTCAAAATACAAGGTTTAGGCTCATTTAATTCAAATCGCGTCAACTCAAAAAGACGCTTTTCAACCAAATTCAATTTCCAAAATAAAAATTTATCCTCGAATGAACCCAAAATCGCCTCAGGTCAGCGAGACACCTTTACCTTCTCTCTTTTATTTTCCAGAGATTTCTAACATTAATTCACTGAATCGCGTCTTCTCGAGGAGACGTGTATCTCTTACTATTCTGTATTTCCGTGGTACGGCCCTGACTAAAAGAGGTGGTAAAGTCTAAAAGGCGGCGCCCATGGGAGACACGTTTAAGCAATTTCAAAAAAATTTTGTTGCCGCCTCAGTTTGTGCACCACTGAATGGCATCGCTGTTCCCAAATGCGATTTAGCAAATTTTAATAGGGTCTCGCAAGCCCCAGCCCCTTTCTCTCTTCACTCTCTTTTGGGCTTTCTCTCTCTTCCTTTCTTCTCTTCCTCCGGTGATCACCGTTGCTTCTCCTCTTGTTCTGGCCATTTCTCTCAACTCCAGCGAGCTTCTCCGACTCCGGCGAGCTTCCCCAGCTACCCTCTCTCATCTCTACCTTCTCTCTCACTCTCAAACTCCCTCTCTTTCTCCATCTCCCTCTCTAACTCTCATCTTCTCTCTTACCCTCAAACTCCCAACTCCATGGATTCCGGCAGGCCTAGCGGCGTGAGTGGGAAGCGACGGAGGGTTACCGCCATTGAGGTGGTGGAGGTAGGCGAGGAGGAAGCCTCGAAAATGGCACCGGCTGAGGAATTGGAGATTATGGAGGCGGCGGCCTTCATGGAAGCCGAGGAGTCCCCTCCTGCAACTCAAGAGGGTGAGGAAGCGGCGGCACCGGCCGAGGAGGCCAGCCTACGTCTGGTAAGCCTCGAAACACTCCCTTTTTGTACTTAAATTTTAATTTTGTGGGGAAAGAGGAGCTCGACCATAGGTTCTCGAACCTGTAGCTAAAAGACGTCTGAGGACAGGGACACGTTTTGAAACGCATCCCATGACCCAAACGCGATTAAAGAATGGTGAGAATAATCATGAAAATTGATTATTATTATTTTAATCATAATTTTAATGAATTTTTTATTCAATGCAGGGCACAATGAGGACCAGAATATCATGGGACTTGGTAGTGGCGGCTTACAGGAGTCTCCCGGATTTTCAGAAGGCACGAATAGCAGAGATGGGATTCCAAGAGATCTTAGAGATAGAGCCATTTTGGATAGACCTAGTGTTATTGTAGGTGTTGAGGGAGAGGTGGTATACTGAGAGTAGGGCATTTCTAATGCCCTGGGGACACATGATCCCCAGCTTCGAGGACATATGCAGGATCACCAGCCTTCGGGTGGATGGCCGGGCAGTGAGTGGGATCACGCATCCCGATTATCGAGAGTCTCGGACTCTCGTGCGGGTAGCTGTAGAGAGATCCCTAGGATTAGTGGAACTGAGGCAGCAGACAGCTGAGTCTAGGAAGAAGGTCAGAGAGAGACTACCCCGAGCATCTAGTAAGGTATACTACCAGGATCCAAGCGACAGGGCTAGTGCAAATAGGGACCTTAGGAGGTTCTTAGTCTTCTTCTTCGGCAGGCTCCTATTCGGTACCAAGGGAGATTACATTCACTGTCGATTCTTGACCCTTCTTACTGACTTAGATCATCTAGGTGAATATGTCTGGGGTGCAGCCCTTCTGGCCCACCTCTTAACTAACCTTTCTGCTGTCACGCCTGACCGGGAGACCACCATCAGCGACTTTGCGCCGTTCCTTCAGGTATTTAGTTCATTTTATATTTGTTCCATTAAATGCTTATAATTATTTAATGTGATGCATATGGTTATGATGATTCTAAGATATATGTTCTTGTATGCAGGTGTGGAGCTATTATTACTTTCCTCCGGGCCGAGCGAGGCCATCCACACAGCCGGCGGCAGTTCCACTTGCCCGGTGTTGGCGTCCGGTGGTGGACACGGCGCCACAACACCACCAGCTGACCCTCCACCATCAATTTCTTGACTACCCAGAGCTTCTGGTGAGTTTTAATTCTTCTTTTCCTTTATCTATTAACTATTTCATAAAATGCTTGAGTGCTTTATGTTAACTAACTTAAAAATGTTTGTTTAAAATATCTTATGGAATGCTTGGTTATATTATGTTTGTTAAATGTCTGATTAAATGCTTGATTAAATGTTTGATTAAATGTTTAGTTAAATATTTAGTTACATATTTAGTTATATATTATTTGTTGAATATTTTCAGTGAATTACTTCATGTTCAACATTTTTAGGATCTTTTCTAGAATATTTTGTTAAATGTTTTATTAAATACTTATTTAGTTGTTTATTCATTTGTTTAGTTATGCAATGCAACTAACCTATATGAATGTAAGTTATTTGGCGTCCATATCTTGGTATGGATGATGTAGGACAGCCATGGGTAGAGCGTGGGCAGGGCCGGTTCGGGCGTCAAGTTTGGGTTCACTGCCTGAACGAGATTGCCTTTCTGCGCCTGAAGCTGGTGATGAGGACCTTGGGGTTGCATCAAGAGTGGGTGGAGGAGGAGATCCTAGAGGGGATCGGGAGAAGATGCGGGGGAAACAGGCCCGCACTGACTAGAGGGCGAAATTCCCAGACCAGTACGAAGACTGGTTCCGGTATGGAGTCCCGGTGGTTTCACAGGCGGTGAGCAGCGATGCTTACCTTCAACAGTACCGGACTCACTACACGGCCCACCTCCAGCTACTCCGCCCTCTCGATGTAAGTATCATGACATGTATGCTATGAATGCGTCTTTCTTTTTATTAATTATCTTGCTTATATATATGAATGCATGACATGAGATGGTATGAACATGCTGGAAGCACTAGATGCCACCATCATCACTCTCCGAGGCCACCTCCAGGATGTAGAGGCCCAGCTAGAACAAGTGCAGAAGAAGCTGAATGAACTGGTATGCATGAATGAAACATGAATTATGAATGCTTTCTTTATTAAATTATTTTAGCACTAATCCACTGGCAATGGTCTCCCTTTGTTATAGCGAGCCGTTCATACTCATGCGACTCCTCCTTCACCTTATGCCGACGCCTCTTCTTCCTCTACTACTCATGTGGCTACCCTCACTGACCTTTGGAGTCAGCTGGCCTCCGCCATCCGCCGAGCTGCCCAGGCTAAGGATGATGTTGCTGCCCAGGTGAGTTTTCAACTTGCTTTCTTTGTTTCAGCATGAGTCTGTCCACTTGATTAGATGGTTGACAATGTCTTCTGCTGCAGGTTTAGGAGGTCATTCAAGCCCTCGAGAAGGCGAGAGCCGACTTGGAGGAGTCTCAGGCCAGGGCTTCTCGCGTCGCCGAGCTGGAGGAGCAGTTGGCGAGGCTCTCTGCTAGTGACCTCCCCCGTGAGCTTGCACAACTCCAGATCTGGCTGGAGGTCTTGACGGAGGAGAGGGATCGTGACCGGTCCCAATTGGAGAGTCTTCAAGGCCGGCTATCGGTTGCGGAGCACGAGCGCAAGAGCATCGAAGTTCGTTACCAGCGTGCACAGCAGTGGGCACTGGAGCGAGGACAGACGAGTGCTTTCATGGTGAGCATAGCAGTATCATCCAGCCAGGCTGGGCCGAGCACTATGGGACCACCATCGCCACCGACTTGTGGGCTAGACGGACCAGAGGAGGCCCAAAGTCAGTTTGATGAGGGGGCAGGGAAGAGTCAGCCTTGAGGGTTGCCATCATATTGTATCTTTCTTTTGTTTAGAAGTCCTATGGATGGGCTTACATCTTGTATACGAACTCTTTTTAATATATGAATGGAGTTTCTTGAGTTATCTTTGTACTTTTCTCTATTGTCTCACTTTTCATACCTGCACATGGCTTGAACAAACAAATTAAATATATGTTCAGGCTTAGCCCTTGCCCAGTTAAGTAACTGACTACTTAATCATATCCTCGGTACAAGGGTTAAGGGGCGAAGCCTCTATTTAATGAAGACAAATAAAGATGATTTAAGGGGAATAAATAGTAAGATGCAACATGCAAGCATGCAAATGCTCACTGAAAATAGAAAGGATGCAACACACATGACGCGACAAACAAATGCTAATTGAAATATTTTTGTTTTGCTATCCCAAATTTTGAAATATCCAAAAAAATTTAGGGTTTTAAAATATTCAATTTTTTTCTAGTTTTAAAATATTCAATTTTTTGCAGTTTTGAAATATTCAATTTTTTTGTTTTCAAATATTCAATTTTTTGTGGTTTTGAAATATTTAATTTTTTTGTGGTTTTGAAATATTCAATTTTTTTGTAGTTTTCAATTTTTTTTCGTTTTGAAATATTCAATTTTTTTGGGGTTTTGAAATATTCATCGACTAAATAAATTAAAGACCAGCATGGTACTTGGATCAAAAGAGTATACTTATCTATTAACTTAATTTCCAAATCATTCTTCAACGATCTAATCCAAACTCATCGTGCTTGAGTTATGTTTACGTTCGTGATCCCATTCGATGGTCTGACCCTTAGTCAACCTAGGTCATCCCTCAAGTTTGGAGTACGCCTCTTTAGAACAAAAAGAAAAATTGGTCTAGAAAGCCCACGAGAAGGTTCCGAAGACCCAAAGAGATGTCCCTCCTTTACCCTATTATCTGTTGGGGTTCGGTCATTTTTACTTTTACGGGGTATTTAACGACCTTGCGCTCCCTTTCATTTGATTTTATGGCCTTTTGATGTAACGTTTGTAATGTTGAATGGCCTTCTGATTTAGTTGGCTTTTTGCCTTCGTGCTTTTTCTTTTGCTTTTTTGTGCGGATCTCCCCTTTTGTTTTTATGACGGCCTCCTACTAAGATGGCGGGTATTTTTAGTAGTCTATCATAAACCTCGTTCCGACATCGTGGGCCAAGAGTAAAACAAAAGTTTTCTTTTAAAAAAAAAAAGAAAAAGAATGAATTGTACTTTACACCCTTAGTCAAGCTTTCGACGTCCTTTGGGCTTCGCATCTCTTGTTACTCATGAACCAAACGTGTCTGTGTGCAGTAATGTGTTTGAATTAGATTACCAGAGACTAATAAGGGAATTTGAGTTTCCAAATTTTTAGAATCCACTGGTCCTTGCACCATGTTGATCGACACACTTATCTAAGGGTAGTACTTCTTAAGATAGAGACTATTCCAGAGATGAGTTAACTCTTGCCCTTCTGCATTAACTAAACGATAGACGTTACTAAGAAAAGCATGCGAGATAACATAAGGTCCTTCCCAATTGGGTTGGAGCTTAGAACGTGGACCACCATATTTTACAAAGACTCTTTTAACAACAACTTTGAATTTTCGTTCAATGACTTTCTTTTGATAAAAACATGCTAAGTTGTTATGATATACTCGTGCATGATTAGCGGCTGACCATCTTTTCTCATCTAAGAATTCCAATTGAGCCAAGAGTGTTGAACGATGCTCATCAATGGAAAATTCTTTGTTCAACTGTACTCTTAAGGACAGGATGAGGACTTCGTATAGAACTACCGCCTCCATTCCGAATGTTAAAGAATATGGGGTCTACCAAGTGGGTGTGCATATTGAAGTTCGCTATGCCCATAAAGCCTCCATTAATTTCTCTGGCCAGTCAGTATATCGGTTAGACTTGCATGTTTTCTTGATAATTTTTATCAAAGTTGTATTAGTTGCCTCTACTTGGCCATTGCCTTGCGGATAATATAGAGACTAGTGATGCAATGCAATTTTATATCTGTTGTAGAGATCCTTCAGTTCTTGTGAGATGAACTGTGGTCCATTGTCGGTGATAATGATGCTTGAAATTCCGAATCTTATGATGATGTTCTTCATGACAAACTTGCAAATGGTAGACGCTTTGACTTCTGTATAAGCTTCGGCTTCTGCCCACTTGGTGAAGTATTAGGTTTCTGCTTAATGCTGGAATTGGGATCACCGAGAGGTCCAATGATGTTGAAAGACCACATAGAGAAAGGCCATGGGGAGGAAACAGTATGGAGTGAAGATGCAGGGGAATGAATCTTGTCGGCATGAAGTTGACACTTAGCACACCTACGGACATACCCTACACCGTCTTCTTCCATGGTTGGCCAGTAATATCCTTGTCTAAGGATTTTCTTCGATAGCATCTATCCATTAACATGGCCACCACAAACTCCAGCATGAGCTCCTTCCATAACTTTTCGAAGCTCATCTTCGTCCAAGCATCTCAGAAGAACACCGTAAAAACCTCGTTTATAAAGCACTCCTCCAACTAGAATGTATCTCTAAGCAACTCTCAGGATAGCCCTTTTCTACTCACCTGTGGCTTCTTCACGGTATGATTGATCTTCACAATATTTGGAAATCTCAAAATACCGTGGTTTCTCTTCATCATCCATCTCTTCTTGCAATTTCAATAGCATGATCTCTCACTTCTCCACAATATCTCCATCTCTAACCTTCTTCAGCAACTTCTCTTTAGTCCTAAGGAATGAAAGGTCTTTCACAGCAGGTGAAAGACGCCGATGATTGATTCAGATTGTTTGCTGATTAGGAAATTGTGAGATGATGCGAGAGAAGCTAGAGTGTCGGCTAGAATGTTCTGATTCTGAGGAACATGGACAAAGATCAATTTAGTGAAAAGTTTGGCATAAGAAGAGGTGAGTTCTTGATAAGGCTTGAGTTTAGGATCAAGAGTTTAATACTTGTTGAGGACTTGGCGAAGGATTAACTGACTATTACCCACAATCCTGAGCTTGGTGGCACCATGGAGATGAGCGGCCTCGAGACCAGCTAAAAGAGCCTCATATTCAGCAATGTTGTTGGTGACAAGAAAGTCAAGCTGAAAGACTTGTGGAATGGTGACACCTTCGGGTGATAGCAGAACAATGCCGATACCCTTACTATGAGAATTCACAGCTCCGTCAAAATGCAGAGTCTACATGTCGTCTTTAATTCTATCTATGGACATCAGTTCCTCATCCGGAAACTCCGATTGAACTAGATCAAAACGAGGAAGAGGGTGATGAGCAAGATGTTTTGCAATGGCGTAGCTTTTGATTGCTTTCTGCTGAATATAGATGATATCGAATTGAGATAGAAAGCTCTACCATCGTGCTAATCGATATGTGAGAATAGATTTCTCAAGGAGGAACTTGATTGGATTCATCCTAACAATGAGATGGACTTCATGGGCCAGGAAATAATGCTTCAGCTTCTGAACCACCCAGACCAATGCAGCACAGGTCTTCTCCATCACCGTGTACCACTGTTCTGTGGGGTTGAGGAGTTTAGAGAGGTAATAGGCTGCCCTCTCTTTTCCTTCTTCATCCTCTTGTGCTAAGATAGCCCCCACCGCATCATCCAGGATAGAAATATATAGAATCAGAGGTTTGTCCGGAGATGGTGGTCTCAAGACAGGTGGACTTGCTAGATATGTCATCAATCTATCGAACGCCCCCTGACACTTGTCGTCACAATCAAACTTGACTCTTGGCTTAGTAAGCTCGTAAAACGGCTTACACTTTTGTGAGTGTTGGGAGACAAAGCGGCGAATAAATTGCATCCTCCCGACCAATCCTCTTAATTCTTTCAAGTTTCGGGGAGGTGGCATCTCTCTGATAGCCTTAGCCTTATTGGGATCGATCTAAATGCCCCGTTTACTTACGATGAATCCTAACAACTTCCCTGATCATACACCAAATACACATTTTTTGGGATTCATCTTCAACTGATATTCTCTTGATATTCTCCAAAACTCTCGTCAATACCTTGGCATGCTCAGCCTTAGTCTTGGATTTCACTAACAGATCATCCACATACACTTCTAAATCAATGTGCATCATGTCATGAAATATAGCCATCATAGCCCTCTGATAAGTGGCTCCAGCATTCTTCAGTCCAAACGGCATAACGACATAACAATAAGTACCCCAAGGTGTAGTGAATGATGTCTTCTCTTGGTCCTATTCAGCCAAGCAAATCTAATTATACCCTGAGAATCCATCCATGAATGACAATATTTCATAACCAACTTTGTTGTCAATGAGTACTATGTCTATGTGAGGCAGTGGAAAATCATCTTTAGGACATGCCCGATTCAAATCTCGGAAGTCAATGCAAATCCTGACCTTCTATCCTTTTTCATGACCGAGACTATATTTGCCACCCATTGCGGATAGAGGACAACTCTAATAAATTTGGCTTTATGCAACTTATCGACCTCTTCTTTCATTTTCAAAGTCATCTGAGGGTGGAATCGCCTCAATTTTTGTTTAACCGGGCTAGCTCCATCTTTCAATGTTAATCGATGTTCCACTAGAGAAGAATCTAATCCCGGCATATCTTCATAGCTCCAGGTAAAAGTGTCCTTATAGTCTCTAAGAACTTGAACCACTGCCTCCTCATCTATTTCAGAAAGATTTTTACTGACAAGGACAACCTTAGGTTCGTCTTCAGTTCCTAGATTAATCTCTTTGGTAGGTTCTTCTATGGCAGCTGAGGGTTCATCGAATCTCTTCACTCCACTAGCATACGTCTCAGCCGCGTCTTCGTCATCTTCCTCATCTTCAGTAATGGGGTCTTTCTCGTGTAGAAGTTCATACACCCCATACCCATCATCGACTAACTCATCCACTTCACACTCTTCTGGCATCTGAGTGGGATTCTCTAAAAGCTGAGGGATTTGAGAGCAAGAAAGACATCTTAAGGCTAGATCCTGGAGATATCTATCTAGAACTTGTCTACCCTTAGACTTCCTAACCTGACTAACTTCGCTAGACTCCCTAACTTCATTAAATTTCCTACCGCGAGACTCACTATCCTAACCTAGTGAGGACGAAGGAGGATAAAAATCAAGGGATACAGGATGTGACACAGGTGAATCCTCTCGGGAGGGGGGGCAAAGCAGATCTAGAAGAGAATCTTGCCCGAGTGACCCATACGATGGGGTATATTCGGACAAGTAGTATGATGTTTCCTCAACGAGCATTTGAGAGGAAGGAGTTATCGAATTGGCGTTTTTTTTCTTTTTTTTTTTGAGATTTTGAGTGTTAATCATGAAACATGAATGAATATGTAAAGGAGAAGGATGAGAAGATGAAGGTAACAGCACCAAGGCCAAAAGATTAAGGGGATCATACAATAGTATGTCCCAGATCAGATCATAGATCCTTTCAAGGTCGAGAGGAATCTGAGGAATTAGGTCTCGAGGGGACAAAGTAACTCGAGGAATATCTTCAGTAATGACCTTCGACCAGGTTGGGGTTAGGAGCAGAGTGCGAAACAGGGTATGGAGGGTGAAAACATGATGGGGATAGGTTCCCCTCCAGAGAAGATCAGTGGTGAATCATGGCTGATAAGGGTCATCGGACTCCCTTTCGTCTGTCTCCTCACTTAGCAAAATTCTCTTATCAAAAATAGCCCCAGTCTCTTCAAACAACTCGTCAATCAACAGAGGCCACTTTGGTTCTGAAGGATCAAGGAACAACCTATTCAGTGCAATGTACATGTCCCATGTGTCGAACTAGCGGTATTACTCGCACTCCGGATCTTGAGTCTTCCTCCTCTTCATTGGCCACAGAGCCTCTAAGGATTGGTATGTCAGCAACTTAGAACAATGCCCGGCTAAATCTCTCCCATATACGTCATGCAGGTCAAAGTGGGAAGTGATCACCACCATGCTATCATTGTCATGATTAATCACGGATCCCTTAATAAAGTGTGTATATAAGGTCCAAGTTAAGAGATCCCGGTTTTCTTTGCACGGGGTGGTCATTGTCTTCTAGATTTTCTGACCATCTTTGTCTTCATGCTGTTGAACAATCTGTTGTTTCACCTTCACTGGCCTATAGCCTAGACCATTACCAGGTGCTCTTCTACTGTCTTTGATAGGCTTAGTTCTACCCTGCAATTGTATGCCCAGGCCTTTTCCTAGTTGATAACCACCCTTCATCATGATGTCCCAACCAGGGATACTCACGCACTTCCCCCTTTTAACAGCATCAACTGGACAAGGAACAGGTATAGTGGCTTTCAAAGGATCAGCTAAGGGAGAACAAACCTGTAATACCGATAGAATGGATTGTCGGCCAAGTAAAGGAGTCGGCTTGATGTTCAAAGAATGAGCAACAATAAGGATTGGCATGCTCGTTACTTGTATAATCCGTCTCTTATAAGGAAACTTGAGGCATTGATGGTTTGTAGAGGGTATGGCCTCAAGGGATTTGATGTAGGGACGACCAAGGTTGCCTTTTAAAGAGGGGTCGATATCCAAGATGTGGAACTCAACCTCGGCATGGCAAACGGGACCTAACCCTACTTTCAAGTAAACCATTCCTAGAGGGGAACGGATAGAGTTGTCGTAGGCGGTAACAAAGATGGGTGAAGGCAGCCACTTTTCTTTAGGTACACCACAGAATTCTAAGGTCTTCGGTGACAACACATTAATAGAGGCCCCTGTGTCAACCAGACATGCATCCACAACCTTCTTGCATATGTTAACTGTAATGCTTAGCGCCATGCTCCTGGCCGCTAGTGGTGCTAATTTAGATGTGTGGAATGAGATAGAGGGCTAATCCCCCTGTGGAACTAGCAGTGATGTGATCTTCTCTACTAGCACATCTTCACTGACCATTACTCTCTGCAGATATTCTATCAAAGCCTCTTGATGGATCTTGGATCTTTTGATCAGTTCTAGTATGGAAATATGTGCCGGTATTCTGTCTAGCTGCTTCAGTAGGTCATACTAAGTGTCAGGTGCACTCTCTTCATTCTAAATTTCTTCTGACGGCTATGATGGACCGTCTCTTGCTGTGGACTGAGGGAAGACCTTATTAAAGATTCTCCCGCTCCGGAACGTATGTTGTTCAATATTGGAAGGTCCAGGTGAGATCTTAAGTACCGCCGTGTTGATGAAGGGTTTAGAGGGGGTAATGGGTGTTGGGTTTGGTCGTAACCCCCGGGAAATCACAGCAGCGGAAGAACATAAAACAAAATGATTTCCCAAACCGGTTCGGGCTCCGATTGATGCAACAAAAACGATCTTAAATAAATCACATGAGATTTATCACCTTGCACAGAATAAGTTATCCTGTGAAAATCGATGCCGAACTCCTCAAAGCTTTGAGCCACACAAATGTCCGGCCTTTAGAGCTTAATCCACACCAACCAGCGCAGCAACAAAGCTCTCCTTCTCCAACACCCGCACAAACCCACTAGCCTCAAGAGCTTTGTTGGCAAGAGTCCAACCCTTCCAACTTTTACTTGACGGCCAACCTTTTGGAATGGGTAAAGCAATAGCTAGGTACGGGTCGGAGAACATGGGTTATTTATAGAATGGTAAGGCGGCAGCTTGAACCGCCTCGTTTAACCAAACCCATCTTTAACTGCCGCAATTAAAGTAAACCCCAGGGTATATTATATATCAATATATTATTATTAGCTTATTTATCAAACAAGCTTAATATTAAATATATTATATATATGCCCTTTATATTATTGCATATATACTTTTAAGCCATTTATAAATTCTTTTCCCAAAAGAATTTAATGCTTTAGTATATTTTTCCATACAATAATATTTCGTTCTGCAAGAGTTATTTGTGTGTGATCCTCTAGGCCCATTATCACTCTGGTTTAAAGATTCATTGACTTCTAATCTAATTAGAAGTAAATTAAACCAGCTATTTCCAATAATCGTTTAATTTGTTCCGGACCTTTTTGATCACGTTGGGTCAAGCAAATCTGCGTGATCCCAAAAGATGCCGGGTTCATCTATACCCTATCTGGCAACTGTAAGTCATCAGTTACCGTATCGCTATAATCTCACGCTCATTCTATGACTCCGATCCAATCGTGTGGTATGGTTATGTCAAACCACTAGTGATCGTGTCGTTTGACCATGACCTCCATAATAATTTCACGTTCGTTCCGAACGAACCGATACCACCCTGGCCAGGGATTTAGTGGAGCGTCCATGTCATGACTCATTAACTGTCTGTGATATACCTGATAGTGAGCGATCCCCTCTTGACCATTAACAGTCTTCGCATGTATCTCGATGTGGCTAATGGTTAAAGTCACTTAACCAAACAGTAAACTACATAGATACTATACTCAGGAGATTGCAGTTGGAAAATTCCAAAAGATGTCTCATTCCTACGAGACATGAAATTTACCTATCTAAGGGCATGGCCCCTAGAACACCTGAGGAAGTAGAGCACATGAGTTGAGTACCCTATGCCTCGGCAATAGGATCGATCATGTATGCCATGCTATGTACTTGCCCTGATGTGGCCAATGCTTTAAGCATTACCAGCAGATATCAGAGTGATCCAGGCGAAGAGCACTGGAAAGCAGTGAAATGCATTCTTAAGTACTTGAGAAGAACTAAGGATTTTTTCTTGCTATATGGAAGAGAAGAGGACTTGCAATTGAGAGCATATACAGACTCTAGTTTCCAGTCAGATTCGGATGATAGCAAATCCATGTCTGGATTTGTATTCATGTTAAATGGAGGAGCAGTCAGTTGGAAGAGTTCCAAGCAAGAAACGACTACGGATTCAACGATAGAGGCAGAGTATATAGCTGCGGCTAAAGCTGCCAAGGAAGCGGTTTGGATGAAAAAATTCATCTCGGAACTTGACATAGTTCCCAGCATATCGGCTCCCATCCCATTATTATGTGATAATAATGGGGCCATCGCACAGGCGAAGGAAATCCTTTTTGATCTATCACGATAGATCATTATGCCCAGCACATAGGATGCTTCTCCCAAATCCTTTAGGGAGAATGTCTTCGACAACAAAGACTTCGTTGATGTCAGAATCCTTACATCATTCCCAATAAGTAAGATGTCATCAACATAAAAGACTAAGAAGGTTACGGAGCTCCCACTAACCTTCTTGTAAACACAGGGTTCGTCTTCATTTCGAATGAAGTCAAAAGATTTGATAACCTCATCAAATCTTAAATTCCAACTTCGAGACGTCTGCTTCAATCCATAAATAGATTTCTGAAGCTTGCATACCTTATTAGGATGCTCTTTAAATGTGAAGACATACGAGACTTATGGTTAAAGTCACTTAACCAAACATTAAACTACACCAATCCTCATGTAAGACCACATTAATGTCTCAGGTCAAAGGATCAACGATACTACTGAGACAGATGGATCTTCAGTTGACATTAGGTATAATTAACTATCTGAAGATCCATCAGCGGATCAGTTCAGTGAACATCCTCCCAAGATGAACACCACACATATGTGCTGGTACCCCGCACCTATGATCGAGAGATTAGTCATCTACACATCATGTGTGCTGATTTACAAGTAATCAATGTCCCAGAGTGATTACTCTCTAATCAGGAACAGTTTAAGGTATGTGTCCATATACAGTCAAACTCACATTCGAGATCCCATCTCGAAATTGACTTTACAACCACATATCCTAGGGACAACGCAAAGCAATTCACAGATTACAAGTTTACGCTCTAATTATCACTTAATTATATTGAACAAGATTGTACAACACATAGGGTCTACACGGCCCATAATTGGTCTGTAGGACACCCAAAAACTAACAATCACCCACTTGTACTACAGCCAATTGCCCACAGTCTTGAGGCCCATCTTTTCCCGATGACGCTCAAACACAATCTGTGACAAAGGCTTAGTCAGTGGATCTGCAATATTGTCTTCTGATGGTACACGCTCTACCATCACATCTCCCTTTACAGTAATCTCCCGAATCAGGTAGAAGCGTCTTAGAATATGCTTCGACCTTTGGTGAGACCGAGGTTCCTTCGCCTGCGCGAAGGCCCCATTATTATCACATAATAATGGGATGGGAGCCGATATGCTGGGAATTATGTCAAGTTCCGAGATGAATTTCTTCATCCAAACCGCTTCCTTGGCAGCTTTAGCCGCAGCTATATACTCTGCCTCTATCGTTGAATCCTTAGTCGTTTCTTGCTTGCATCTCTTCCAACTGACTGCTCCTCCATTTAACATGAATACAAATCCAGACAATGATTTGCTATCATCCGAATCTGACTAGAAACTAGAGTCTGTATCTGCTCTCAGTTGCAAGTCCTCTTCTCTTCCATATAGCAAGAAAAGATCCTTAGTTCTTCTCAAGTATTTAAGAATGCATTTCACTGCTTTCCAGTGCTCTTCGCCTGGATCACTATGATATTTGCTAATAATGCTCAAAGCATTGGCCACATCAGGGCAAGTACATAGCATGGCATACATGATCGACCCTATTGCCGAGGCATAGGATACTCAACTCATGTGCTCTACTTCCTCAAGTGTTTTAGGGGCCATGCCCTTAGATAGATAAATTCCATGTCTCATAGGAATGAGACATCTTTTGGAATTTTCCAACTGCAATCTCCTGAGTATAGTATCTATGTACATGGATTGGGACATTCCCAACATCCTTTTTGATCTATCACGCTAGATCTTTATGCCCAGCACATAGGATGCTTCTCTCAAATCCTTCATGGAGAATGTGTTGGACAACCAAGACTTCGTTGATGTCAGAATCCTTACATCATTCCCAATGAGTAAGATGTCATCAACATAAAGGACTAAGAAGGTTACTGAGCTCCCACTAACCTTCTTGTAAACACAGGGTTCGTCTTCATTTCGAATGAAGTCAAAAGATTTGATAACCTCATCAAATCTTAAATTTCAACTTCGAGACATCTGCTTCAATCCATAAATGGATTTATGAAACTTGCATACCTTATTAGGGTGTTGTTTAAATGTGAATCCATCAGGTTGTACCATGTACACCTCTTCTGACAGGTTTCCATTAAGGAAAGTTGTTTTCACATCCATCTATCATATCTCATAATCAAGGTATGCTGCAATGACAAGGAGGATTCTAATTGACTTTATCATTGCTACTGGTAAAAAAGTTTCGTCATAGTCAATTCCTTGTCTTTGACGATACCCCTTTGCCACTAGTCAAGCTTTATAAGTGTCAATTTGTCCATCTACTCCGATCTTTCTTTTGAAGATCCATTTGCAGCCGATAGGGACCTTCCCTTCTGGTATGTCAACCAAGTTCCAAACTTGATTAGTATACATAGATTGGATTTCTGAATCCATAGCTTCCTTCCATTTCTCAGAGTCAGAATTACGAATTGCCTCCTAATAAGATTGAGGATCATCATCCTCATTTATCCTTACCTTAGACGAACTGTCAGAGATATGTCCAACATATCTCTCAGGTTCTCTAGGTACCCTACCAGATCTTAGCAATATCTGTGTTTCATTTTGAGCATTTTCCGTAGGTGGTGTCTCATCTAATGAGACTGTGTCCCCAGTTTGTGGTTGATAGACCTCGTCCAGTTCTATCTGGCTCCTACTGTTTTTCTGAAGGAGATATTCCTTCTCCAGGAATACAGCTCTCTTGGCCACTAAGACCCTTTGCTCAGAAGGGTGATAGAAATAATATCCAAATGTCTCTTTTGGATATCCCACAAACCTACACTTGTCTGTTCTCGACTCTAGCTTATCTACATCATTCCTCTTCACATAGGCAAGATACCCCCAAACTTTAATATGATTAAAGTTCGGTATCCTTCCCTTCCATATCTCATTTGGTGTGGTAGGAACTGACTTACTCGAAACCCTATTTAACAAGTAGGCTGCAGTCTCTAAAGCGTCCCCCCATAGAGATAATGGTAATTCTGCCAAAAACATCATGGAGCGGACCATGTCTAACAAGGTCCTATTTCTCCTTTCAGATAAACCATTATGCTGTGGTGTATATGGTGGGGTCCACTGAGAAATTATTCCATTGTCCTTTAGGTAAGAAGTGAATTCGAGACTTAAGTATTCACCTCCTCTATCCGATCGAAGAGTTTTAATACTTTTACCAGTCTCCTTCTCTACTTCATTCTTATATTCCCTAAACTTCTCAAAAGCTTGTGATTTGTATCTCATTAAATACACATAGCCATACCTAGAGACGTCATCAAAAAAAGAAATGAAATAAAGATATCCTCATTTAGCTTCTATTGACATGGGTCCACATACATCCGTATGTATGAGTTCCCGAAGCTCAGCAGCCCTTTCACCATGTCCATTAAAAGGAGCTTTGGTCATCTTCCCCACGGGACACGACTCATAGGTATGAAATGATTTGAACTCAAATGAATTCAAGTATTCATTTGAACATAGGTGAGAAATCATTTTCTCTCCTATATGACCAAGTCTGCAATGCCAAAGATATGCAAGATTCACTTCTTCTGTCTTATCACTGGAAACCTTCATTTAGAATTGCCTTGCAATTCCTATTCCAGTGACCTATCTGTCCACACCGAAAGCATTTGCTGTCTTTTTCATCCTTCCTACCCTTGCCCTTGCCTGCCTTGGTGATCTGATTACCTTTAGTCGATTTCTTTCCCTTCTTGTTATTGGGTGTCTGGGTGGTCTTCCTTTTCTTGTTGGTCCGACCAACAATCATTACAGAAAATGGTTTCTCCTTCTGCATGGTCCTTTCAGCACTTTTTAACATGTTTAGGAGTTCTGGTAGAGAAACCTCAATCATATTCATGTTAAAATTCATGATGAAGAGAGAAAAGGATTCAGGTAATGACTAGAGAATGAGATCAATGCTAAGTTCAAGATCCAACTTGAATCCTAGCCTATTGAGTTTCTCTATCCACTCCATCATTTTTAGTACATAAGCTTATACTAAAGCACCCTCATACATCCTAGTCCTAAAAAGTTTCTTGGAGAGCTCATACCTCTCTATCCTACCCTACTCACCAAAGAGCTGGCGTAGTTGGAGAAGTATAACTCTACAATCTATCTATTCAAATTGCCTCTGCAGCTCGGAAGCCATAGAGGCCAATATGTAACACTGCGCAAGGAAAGAATCTTCCGACCATTTTGCATAATTTAATTGATCACCCTCTTCGGCATCAGCGAGAGGCTCAGGTTGAATCGTGTCTAACATGTACATAATATTTTCGGCTGTTAAGACAATTCGCAGATTACGTAGCCAGTCTTGATAATTAGGTCCAGTCAATTTGTTCGCATCCAAGATGCGACGAAGGTGATTAGACAACGATATAATGATCTGAATGAAAAATAAAAGACAATATTTAGCATGCGTTCAAGGTTCTAACTTTAGATATGGTTTTCTATCTTAGTTAGTTCTACTATTTTGCGTCGAACTATATGACCCTTAATCACATAGAACGGGAGATTACAACGATCATCCTAGTCGGTCAGAATCCCAACAGAACTAGGATGCAACCTTGTGGAAAGCACAACAAATCACATCCCATTCTTTGGACAGTCAACAGCACTTGCATCCAATGCAATATCCGACTTTTGGCCCCCAAGCAGTCATCTCCCTGTGGAAAGTACAACAAAGGATACTCCCAGTTAGATCGCACCACCATTACTATACAGCAATGAGTTTGTGACCCGACCCTTGTGAAAAGCACAACAAGGCCAAGTTTAGTTCCTCATCCCATTGAAGCAAAGCTTTAGGGCTGAGATCCTGCCATCAAATCATGAACCTTGTGGAAAGCACAACAAATCTATGAAATAATGGCATTCAGTCACCCTATAATGGTGGAGGGCCACGACGGCTTCTAAAGCCACGTTCACAGATCTAATATTTAACATAGAGGGTATTTTGCTTTTATCATGGTCTCACCTTAAGTGGTAGAATAAATATATTCGTGCTATATATTTACTGTACCTAATAATTGCTCAAAATAAATACATCCCATGCAAATAAATAAGCCTGGGTGATCATGGACTCTAAGTAAAGCTACCCAGATATCCAGCCTACTTCCCAAGTAGTAGGATCATCCTCGCAGTTCGTCCTCCATGCCTTCAAGCTCCATCTGCAGCATTAATTACGATAATTACACAGCTCGCAAGCCGGAAAAAGAATTACATGTCAAATAATTTCCCGCAGCCTTTAAGGTGAATACATTTATTGGAGGAAGATAGAATTACATTGGAAATTAAATAGAAAAAGAAGGGAGGCTCACAGGCCTAAAATGAACTGAACTAAGTCCATAATCACCCACCATTCCAAACACAATCATATCAATCACAGAAGGGTTATTTTGAAAATAATTCTTATATATGGATTGAAATCATGTGTTGTGCATACGAGAAATTTTGGTCATGTTTAATTTTGAAAAATTCATCGTTACATTCAAAATTAATCTAACAAAAACCAAAATAATTAAGGCATCACAGTAACATCTATTCACAGAACCATTCCATACGTATAATAGGATACACACATAAATTTAAATTCAATCAATCAAGATAATTAAGACAATCATAAAATTTAAATTAAAGTTAATCATCCAATGATCAAATACAATTTAATTAAATGATCGTCTTCAATTATCTTTCATTAAAATTCACAATTTATTCCTTTTAAAATTATCCAATAATTTTACAAACTAAAGATTTGAATTTTAACAATAATCCTCTTAAAATTTGAATTTAACAATTATCTAATAATTAAAAATTTGAAAGTTTGAATTTATACGTAAACTTCAATTAAACTCAAAATATACATGATAATTATCAGATTAATCAACAATAAATTTAATTAATCTTATCCGATAATTATCATAATTTTTGAGATAAAATTTTAATTTTCTGGGTCAGTGCAGTGCCCCAGTGCGGGTTGGAGCAATGTACCTAACAGTGGAAAAATCGGACAATAAATCTATTTTAAAAAATTTTAAAAAAAATGCGGACGGCAAGGCCGAGTGCCTTCCACCAAGTGGAAGGCCACATGGTTGGCCGTCCACCACTTGGAGTGGACGGCCACCATGTTGGCCGTCCACAGGGTAGACGGCCAGAACTTAGATCGTTTAATTCAAAAAAAAAAAATAGAAAATCCTGTAAAATTTGACGGCCACTCCAAGTGTCATTTACGTTCCGAACGGCCACTCCAAGTGCCGTTTACATTCCGAACGGCCACTCCAAGTGCCATTTACGTTCCGAACAGCCACTCCAAGTGTCGTTTACATTCCGAACGACCACTCCAAGTGCCGTTTACAATCTGAAATTTTTTTTTTTTTTTAAAATACTCAGACAGCCTGGCCTTTTGCCGTCCAATTTCCCACTATTCCGGAAAAATAAATTTTTCATGGTCCAAAAAAATTAAAATAAAATTGAAGAACAATAACATGATGTTACAACAGAGATCGTTCTTCCCAGTTGCATCAATAGGAGCCTAAACCTGGCTCTGATACTACTGTTGGGTTCGGTCGTAACCCCCGGAAAATCACAGTAGTGGAAAAACATAAAACAAAATGATTTTCCAAACCGATATGGGAGTAACGATTATGGTTTCTGGTTTAGGTATGCGGAGAATGCGTCGAGGTGGTTCCTCGGTGGTACTCGAGATGTGGCTTGTTGAATAGACAGAGGAGGATTCCTCTTCCTTTCATTGTTGCCCCCTATTAGCCTCAGACTAGCTATTAGTAAGAATTGGGGCAACCTGATTTTGATGCTCTGGCAGTGGGTTATGCACTATACCCATGTTTGGTGGTGTTGCTGCCTGTGCTGGTGCTCTTTGCATCTGCTGTTGCTGCTACTGTGGTTGTTGTTCCTGTTGTGGCTATGATCTTTTTACCTTTAGGGCGGCTATGTATTTTATCATCTCCTCTCAGTCAATAATCCCTTGTTCATTGAAATCATGGATGTAGTCCCTGAATTGGAAACATGCATCCACTGTATGTCCAGGTTGTCTATGAAAGACGCAATACCTGGAGGCATTGGCATTCTGAGGCCAGACTGTTTTCTCTTTTGACAATACTAGAGCATTAGATGACATAAGGGCGTTGAATATGTCTATTAGAGACTTCGGGAGTGTAGGATAAGATGTCCTCTTTGGGCCTAGAGGATTTCGCTACTCATTGTAATCGCCTGGGGCAGGTACATTGCGGTATGCTGGCTGCTGACGTGGCTGGTTGAACGTCTGAGGATATTGTTGATGAGGCTGGTTATAGGTGTTAGTCTTACGTGGCCAACAAGCCAACATGATTTTGTAATCTCATTCATTTATTAATATATAATGACATTATATTCATTATGTATAATTCGTTATTATCGTCTCATAATGAAGTCCGTGAATATGTGCAATAGTGATCAGATTATGATGAGATCATACTAGTGAGACTGATCACTTAAACATACATACTCTTAATAGTTCCTAGTCAGAGGATATCCGAGAAGGACATCGGATATTCGGATAGACTAGTACAGATTACTCCCGCTCATAAGATGAGGGTGACTGATCTTATAGTCACTTGTGTGGAGACACTAAGGTGAATCTTTAGGTGCTCATTAGAGAATGAGTTCACTGAACTGATCCAACTGAATCGTTGGATGGTACTGTACCTTATTGTCAACTAGCTTGATTCTATTGTCGCAGTTACGTGAATGGTTCTAGAACCAGAGACACCAATGACACCTTGTCGGTGGACTTCTGTGCTTTGACCTTGGTTTATGAATCTCTAACCACGGGATTCTAAATAGCCAAGGATCGAGTACAGCGGAGTACCGTCGAAGGGAATTGTGTGTCAATAAGGAATCATTCGCTCTCGGTATGATCAGAGAGAATGCTCTAGGAAGGATGCGCGAAAGCCCTGGCCAGGGCGAACGATAATATCGAGAAAGGAGTTTTTCGATATTCATCAGCGGCATCCAATCAAAGTGAGTTGACCGGTTAGGGTTTGACAGTACACCATACCCTGAGTCGACTCGAGAGCATTGTATGAATGAAGGATTATATCCACGCGGAAACTGTTGACGGACAAGTTCCAAGAGTGGGTTACTTAACCCCGATACCTTATGGGTTCACGCGGTGTTGTTGGCACCCAACGTGATCGGAGGCCCGACCAAATTAGATGTGCGACACTAATTCGGCTGATTAATTAATTAATATGAGTTATTAATTGATTAATCAGGTTAGTGAGGAGTCACTGGACTTATTGGGCCATTAACCAGACTAGTTATTGGGCCTAGAGGGTCACGCAAAAGATTCTCAAAGCGATGGATAAATAAGTGGGTTTTATATAAACCGGGGGTTTTTATGAAAAACCGCGCGGTTGATATAAAATATAGCGAACGGGCTGAGCAGGCCAAGCCGCTGCTAACCCTAGCCACCCCCTCCTCTCTTTCTCTCTCTCTCTGGTGTCGCAGACGAACCCGGATCCTCGATCTACTCTGTCGCTTCTCCGACTCCCGTTTGACAGGAAATCGTCCGCGCGATGCGACGATCGTTGCAGCGAACGGCGGAGGCTTCGTGGGCTGCGAAGAACGAGGAATGTAAGGATATCCACCGCGAGGAGGATCGCGTGGACTCCGCTAGAGGTCGGGCGCTTGCGCAGCTAGCGGTGTCACACCGACGGAACCGATCTGTTACGGATTTGAATCCGCACACGGTAAGAACCGGTTATCCAATAATCCGATTTTTAGATTTTACGAAACAGGAACGGATCTCTGTTTTATTATTATTTCCGCTGTGTGGGAGATCCAAAGAAACCGCGAGAATCCAACAGTGGTATCAGAGCCAAGTTTCACTGTTTCTCGTCCCGTTTCGGTCTCCGATATAATATTTCCATGAATTTATTCCATGCTCGAATTCGATTGTTTTGCTGGATCCGTGTTTATATGATGAACACAATAATAATTGGATTATTATTATGTAAAATCGGATTTTTAATTTGGGTTTTTCGTATTCTTCGTGGGACGAAGAACGGTGGGTTTGAGGTGGCTTTGTTCTTGCCTTCCCAAGTCTTAGGGATTGGGCCGGCACCCAGATCCTCCTTGTGGGGTTGCCGGTCACCACCGAGAAGCATGGCTGCTGCCGGAGAACCAGATGATGTTGTCTGGAGATGGCGGTCATCCTCCTCTTTTTTGGTTTTATGAAAATCAGATTTTAAAGGAGGAAGAGGGGCTCGGATAGCAGCTATTTAGGGGGCCCTCCCCGGCGCCGGGAGCCCGCCGGCACCGTAGGCATCACCGGCGGGGTCGGATGGCGCCGTACCGTTGGCCGCCGCTGCTTGCCCCGCCACCGGGCTCCACCCTCCACCACCGTTTGCAGGTAAGGCTTTAAGGTTTTCAGGTTAGGAGGGGAAGGGGCTAACTAGGGGAGGGGGCCCGGTCCCGTGCTGGTTGGACCGGCCGGGCTGGGTCCAGGGCTTGACCCAGCTGGGCCAGGCCCGAGCCAGGGGCCCGCCTGGTCCCAGCCCTGGCTCGGCCAGGGGCCGAGCCTATTGGCTCAGCCCATGTGGCTAAGCCCTCTTTTTTTTTTCCCATTTATTAAACCCCATTTAAACCCCAATTGCCCATTTAAAAATCAATTAAAATTGAATTTTGATTTAAATTCAAAATTTGTTTTGAAAATTTAAATTATCATTCGGTTTTATTTAATTGGGTTAATTAATTATTTTGAATCATTTTATTTAACAAATTAGGGTTAATTATTAACTTAAGTGTTAATTTAATAATTAACCTCAGTTGTCTAATTTTAAGAGTTAAAATTAGTGGTTAATAATTATCAATCTAAATGTTAGATTATCAGTTATTAATACATCTAATTGTTGATTATTAATTATAGTTAGTTATTAATTTAAGTGTTAAATTAATAATTAATTTTAATTGACTAATTTAAATATTAAATTAGTAGCTATCTATTAATTAGAGTTAATTGTTAATTTAAGTGTGAAATTAACAATTAATTTTAATCAACTATTCTAAGAGTTAGAATTATTAGTTATTAACTAATTGGTGTTGATTATTGGTTTAAAGGTTAAATTAATGATTCACATTAATTAACTAATCTAAGAGTTAGATTAGTAGTTAATAATTAATTGTAGTTGATTAATAAATTAAGTGTTAAATTAATAATTCACTTCAGTGGATTAATCTAAGAGTTAGATTAGTAATTAATTATTAATAGTCTAATTGTTAGATTATTAATATGTTTTGATCTAATTGTTAGATTGTTTTAATTATTAGAAATATTATAATGGCATGGAATATTCTAGAATTATTAATTTGGAGTGTGTGCACATGTGATGTGTGTTTAAATGCTTTTAAATTTGATTTAAATTGCATGATAAATTAATTAAAAGAGTTTTTGAAATCCAAAAGCCAATTTTGATTGGAACCTAATTTTTGAAAGTCAAAAATTATTTATTTTGAAAACTCTTGTTTTAGCCATGTGATGCACTTATCATGTGTGAAATGTTTAAAACACACAGTGGTCATGGATATGTACTTTTAAATTATTCATGTGATGAATGATGTGTGTGGATCATGGATGTATGGTTGAATGGGTTCTATCAAATTGTTAATAAATAGAGGTATGTGTACCTCTCTCTCTCTCTTGCCTTTGTGTTTGCAGGATATCTAATATAATTGTTATGTTAGATAATGTGTGCGTTTGACTGATGGCTCCAGTCAAACCCATTGTGCTATCCATGACCACACTAATGACATATATGAGATGCATTATTTTATGTTTGATTGTGAATCAAAGCAGGTATAGTATTTAGTAAATATATACGATATATTTATATACTATCACCTAGGGCAGACCATGAAAAAAGTTATCTAAATACCCTCGTCTAAACTCTAAGCCGTAACGTGAGTAGTTAAGAACTTATCGCATGGTCCACCATCGTTATAGTCATAGGACTCAAATTACTTTAGGTAGGTTTGTTGTGCTATCCACAAGGCCTATTTAATTGTAGGGAGAGACGATGGCTATGACATTAGATGCCTATTGATCGGAGTAGAGGAACCATGTAACTTTGTTGTACTATCCACAAGGGCTGCATGCAAATCTATGCTCATCTCGTAACGATGGGTAGCTTAGACCAGAATTAATGGTTTGTTGTGCTATCCATAAGGCCATTAAATCTCTGGGGATCGAAAATATGATCGGATGTTGCAAGGAGTTGCAAGTCCCATGAGATGGATGCTCTGTGATTGTTTTACAACTTTCTTGTGCTATCCACAATGTTGTAATGCAAGTCATTGAGATTCTGATCTCCACTAGAAGACTGTCCGTGTCTTCTTTTCTGTATAACTGAGGGTTATACAGTCCGACGGAAATTAGTGAGAATTAAAACTTGATCAAAAGACCATATCATGTTTTATATATAATAATTGAACAATTGCTAAAATAAATTTTATTCATCTCCTATAGGAAATTATGTTGTCGAATAACCCACTCCGTGGCATACTTGATGCCAAACTTTTGATTAGCCAGAACTACTCAGATTGGTTCAGAAACCTGAAGAATGTCTTCAGATCTGAGTACATTGAGTATGTCTGTAACGACCAGTCACCCTATAATGGAAGATCCGATTACTAAATGGGTACCGAATCATTAATTTGGAGCCAAACCAGGATCTCGATAAGTCTGTGAAATAAATGATAAACTAAGCTAAACATTTACATCACGAATTGTAAAGGAAGTGTAGGAATTAAAAATTATTACAATTCGACTCGACTGAGCAAATAATTACATACTCCAATTGAAAAAGAAATAATTAAGCGTACAGGCCAAAAAAAAAGGAAATAACAACTACATCGGGGCATACCCTGGAACAACGGCTGCTGGCGCGTAACCCAAGGCAGCACTCTCCTCACTACGCCTGCCTGGAACCCTCACCTGAAAACCGCAGGGGGTGAGTCTCATCGAAAAAGACTCAGTAGGGATCCTTCGATCCCCACCACCCACATACACACACACCCACAAGTGCAGTACACAAATATAGGCAATTTAACTAAATAAAGCAGTAACACAATTCCTAAATTTTGATACAAAGTACACGCATTTATAACAGTAACATGTACGATTCTGAAACTACCACAGAGTCCACAACTAGCATCTCGGCTAAACACACAAGTCACACGGCCGAACGCGGAAAACACCGACCCACTGAGACCAAACAGCAACCCCTCAGATAGCATATTGGCTACTCCGGCTTGACCTGGCTCAAGGTGGTTCTGCTTCCCCCAGTACGAGTGACACTCCGAATGTATCACTCCCACATCGGTACTAGCTATACCCTGGGGTACACCAGGTGACCCTCTCTCTAGGTGTCACTCCACCACTCCCACACCGGCGTCGTATCACTCCCACACCGACATAGGGTGCCTAAGCGCTAACAACTGTCACTCTAGGTCCACGATCGCACAAAACGCAACACGGTGCGATCCGATTACGTAGAAATCATCGTCCTCATGTATGATTTCAAGCATGCAATTAACCAAACTATCTATCAACGTAAACACATGTTAATTGGAGGAAGTAATGAGATTGTGTCTTGAATAGCATCGCCCAAGGCCGACGTCATTCAAGACTCCTAAACTAGTTCATGTGAAATCTGGCCTCAGAAGAAGGCCTAAAACACGTCGTTCAAACGGGTCGCCGTTTAAAAGGCGTCGCTATCCCTGGTCGCCTAATAACGACAGAAATAGAGACAGGCCTTCGGGGTGATCTGAACTTAAAAAGCGTCGTGCACGGAAGTCGCCGTTTAAAAGGCGTCGTTGTCTCTAGACGCTATTCAATCCAGAGACAGAGTCTGTTATCTGAGGTTAAATGGCGTCGTGGGTGGAAGCCGCCTTTTAAATGGCGTCGCTGTGTACAGACGCCTTTTAACCCTGACAGACAGGTTTTCCTCTGGCCTCCCCCGAGTTCCAAAACTGGATTTCTCCCCCAAATTCTCACAAAACATCATAAAAATAGAGAGGGAGGAGGAGAACCTAAATACCCATTAAAAACCCACAATTCTTCATTACATGCAATTAGTATTTTCACCCCAAAAATCCCCTAAACATGCTCCAAAGCGGGAAAAAACATGGTTTTAAACAAAATACAACAGGGATCGTCACCCTTCCGGTTACTCGAACTCCTCCAAGCTCCAAGCCGCCAACCCGCCTCGCCACATGCCGCCGCCGGCACCGCCGTGGACGCCCTTACTCCACCGGGACGTCGGCCGCCGTCCGGAGAGAAATGCGCCGTGGAGGAAGTGGTGGTGGTAGTGGAGGAAGTTGGGAGGTTAATGGAGTGGAGGGAGAGGAGGACTGGGGAGAGGAAAGGAAGGAGAAGGGGTAAAGGGAGTTGGAGGGTCGGAGGGAAGAGAGGAGAGAGAAGATAAAGGAGAGAATGAGGGAAAGGAGGGAGGGTTCGCGAGGTTAAACCAAAACTAGGCAAAACACGTCGTCCAAGCCCAACGTCATTCAGACGACAAGTCTGGGCCATACACTGACAAACCAGGGCCGTACTTTAAATGGCATCGTCCATACAAGATGCCATTCAGACAATAAGACCGGGGCCGTACTCTCGCGGCCCAAAACCAACCCACGTGGCGCCCACGTGGCACAACCTAAAACGTGTCCACCTTGTTGGATGCCGTTTGAACCGCGTCGAGCTTGCGCGACGCGAAACAGGAACCCATGCCCCAGCCCCACAAGGGCCCAAACCAAAGGGTCCGACCTTGAAACTGACCCGATAAACGGATCCGAAACCTCAATCCTGACAATGTCCTTGGAGCTGATCCTCCTACTGAACCGGCATTGGATGCCCTTGACGCAAAGATGATAGTCAACGATAAAAGATCGAAGGACAAAGGAAAAAGAGTAGTAAAGAGTGATTACTTCTACTGTAAGCAGCTGGGTCACTGGAAGAGAAACTGTAAGGAGTTCCTCAACGATAAAACTCATGGAAAGTTGAAGCTATCAGAAGCTTCAAATATCTATATGCTAGATATCAACTTGTCAGTTAGAGATTCCACATCTTGGGTGTTAGATAATGGATGTGCTTCTCATATCTGTCATGATGTGCAGATGCTGACTAGTAAGCGCAAGCTGAGAAAACGCGAGGTGGAATTGAGGCTAGGAAACAGCACAAAAGTTGCGGCGATTGCTGTAGGGACAGCAAACCTCAAGCTTCCATCGGGAGATGTCTTATCATTAGAAGATTGTTATTATGTTCCTAGCATAATAAAGAACATCATATCAGTATCTTATTTGGACAAGATAGGATATAGGTTGTCTATTGAGAATAGAAGTTGTTCGATTTATTATGGTAATAAATCAATAGCTTCGGCATCTTTAGTCAAAGGTCTATATCTCTTAAATATTTCTTATTACAATCTTCATATTGATAATGTTCTTAAGAAGATCAAGAATTGTGTGAACTGAGCCTACATGTGGCATTGTAGACTTGGACACATTGGTGAAAGCAGGTTCCAAAAGTTGCACAAACATGGATATTTGAATGCATTCGATTATGAATCATTTGCGACATGTGAATCATGCCTTATAAGAAAAATGGCAAAATCTCCATTTATTGGACATGGAGAACGTGCCAAGGACATTCTGGGATTAATACATTCAAATGTATGTGGTCCCATGTCCACCCAAGCCAAAGGTGGCTTTTCATATTTCATCACGTTCACCGACGACTTCTCAAGACTCGGCTATGTGTACTTAATGAAGTTCAAGTCGGAAGCATTTAAAAAGTTCAAGGAGTTCAAGAATGAGGTAGAGAAGCAATTAGGAAAGAGTATTAAAACTCTTCGATCAAATCGACGAGGAGAATACTTGAATACTATTTTCACACAATTCTTAAAGGATAATAGTATCCTTTCTCAGCTGACCCCTCCATATACACCACAAATGAATGGTGTATCAGAAAGGAGGAATTGCACCTTGTTGGACATGGTGCGATCCATGATAAGCTTTTTGGGATTACCAGTGTCCCTCTGGGGGTATGCTCTAGAGTCAGCAGCATACCTACTGAACAGAGTACTCAGCAAGTATGTGACCACTACTCCATATGAGATATAAAAAGGTAGGAAACTAGAATTTAAACATGTTAAAGTCTGGGATTGTCCTGCTCATGTGAAGAGGCATGATCCAGACAAGCTGGAATCACGAACTGATAAATGTAAGTTTGTGGAATATCCAAAGAAAACATTTGGATACTACTTTTACCATCCTTGTGAACAAAAGGTGTTTATCGCCAGGAAAGCTGTCTTCATAGAGGAGGAATACCTTCTCCAGGAGGACAGTGGGAGTAAAATAGTAATGGAAGAGGTTCCAGAACCCCAAACAGCTGCATTATGATCAGATGAGATATCAATTCCTAAATCTATTCAGGTACACACAGATGAGCCTTGTAGATATGGTAGATTACCTAGATTACCCGAACGATATGTGGGACATATCGCTGAAGGTGAGTCTAAGGTTGAATATAATGAGGATGATGATCCTAAAACCTACCAGGAGGCCATAGAGGGCCCAGAAGCCGAGAAATGGTGAGAAGCCGAGAAATGGCGAGAAGCCATAAACTCATAAATCCAGTCCATATACACCAACCAAGTTTGGAACTTGGAGGACTTATCCGAGGGTATTGTACCCATCGTATGCAAGTGGATCTTTAAAAGAAAGATCGGTGCTGATGAACGGATCGATACTTATAAGGCAAGGTTGGTGGCAAAGGGATATCGTCAAAGGCAAGGAATTGACTATGACGAGACTTTCTTACCAGTTGGCATGATAAAGTCGATCAGAGTTCTACTCGCCATAGCTGCACACTACGATTACGAAATCTGGCAGATGGATGTGGAGACTACTTTCCTCATCGGTAATCTTAAGGAAGAGGTGTATATGATACAAGCAGAAGTTTTCACATCCAAAGAATCTCCAGATAAATTGTACAAGCTTCAAAGATTTATTTATAGACTAAAGCAAGCTTCTCGGAGCTGGAATATAAGATTTGACGAGGCTGTCAAGTCTTATGAGTTTATTCAGAATGAAGATGAGCCTTGTGTGTACAAGAAGACCAGTGGGAGCGCAGTCACGTTCTTGGTTCTTTACGTAGATGACATACTATTCATTGGGAATGATGTAGCTATGATGTCATCGATAAAGATCTGGCTGTCGAAAAACTTCTCCATGAAGGATTTGGGAGAAGCATCTTACATATTGGGAATACGGATCTATAGAGATAAATCAAAGAGGATGCTTGGAATGACATAATCCTTGTACATAGATACCATAGTCAATAGGTTTGGCATGAAAAATTCCAAGAGATGTCTCATATCGATGAGACATGGAATTAATCTATCAAAAGAACAGTCTCCTACGACTCCTGATGAGAGGGCATTCATAGATAGAGTACCCTATGCCTCTGTCATAGGATCTATCATGTATGCCTTGCTATGTACACGGCCTGATGTTGCATATGCTCTAAGTGTTACGCGTAGATTTCAGGCTGATCCAGGTGAAGAGAACTAGAAGGCAGTGAAATGTATCCTTTAGTACTTAAGAAGAACTAAGGATATGTTTCTGGTCTACGGAAGAGATGACTTAAAACTGCGAGGCTTTACTGACTCGAGTTTCCAATCAGATCCAGATGATAGCAAGTGTACATCTAGATTTGTGTTTACTTTAAACGGAGGCGCAGTGTGCTGGAAGAGTTCTAAACAAGCAACCACTGTAGATTCAACGACTGAAGCTGAGTACATTACTGCAGCTGAAGCCGCCAAGGAGCAGTGTGGTTGAAGAAATTCATCACAGACCTCAGCATAGTTCCCAGCATCTCTGAACATGTTCTGCTGTTGTGTGACAACAATAGAGCCATTGCACAAGCGAAAGAGCCGCGGTCTCATCAGAAATCAAAGCATATTCTGAGGCGCTTTCATCTTATCAGAGAGATCATATCTAAAGGAGATGTAGTGGTGGAAAGAGTTTCATCTGTCAACAATGTAGCAGATCTACTGACAAAGCCATTGGCCCAAAATGTGTTTGAGCGTCACCTAGAGTCTATAGGTTTGGTGCATAAAAGTGATTAGCCTTAGTCCAAGTGGGAGATTGTTAGTCTTAGCTGGCCAACAAGCCAATATGATTTTGTAATCTCATTCATTTATTAATATATAATGGCATTATATTCATTATGTATAATTCGTTATTATCGTCTCATAATGAAGTCCGTGAATATGTGCGATAGTGATCAGATTATGATGAAATCATACTAGCGAGACTAATCATTTAAACACACATATTCTTAATAGTTCCTAGTCACAGGATATCCGAAAAGGACATCGGATATCCGGATAGACTAGTACAGATTACCCCCGCTCATAAGATGAGGGCGACTGATCTCATAGTCACTTGTGTGGAGACACTAAGGTGAATCTTTAGGTGCTCATTAGAGAATGAGTTCACTGAACTAATCTGACTGAATCGTTGGATGGTACTGTACCTTACTGTCAACCAGCTTGATTCTATTGTCGCAGTTACGTGAATGGTCCTCAAACCTGAGACACTAAGGACACTTTGTCGGTGGACTTCTGTGCTTTGACCTTGGTTTATGAATCTCTAACCACGGGATTCTAAACAGCCAAGGATCGAGTACAGCGGAATACCGTCGAAGGGAATTGTGTGTCAATAAGGAATCATTCGCTCTCGATGATCAAAGAGAATGCACTAGGAAGGATGCACGAAAGTCTCTGGCCAGGGCGAATGATAATATCGGGAAAGGAGTTTTTCAATATTTATCAGCGGCATCCAATCAAAGTGAGTTGACCGGTTAACGTTTAACAATACACCATACCCTGAGTCAACTCAAGAGCATTGTATGAATGAAGGATTATATCTACGCGGCAACTGTTGACGGACATGTTCCAAAAGTGGGTTACTTAACCCAGATACCTTTCAGGTTCACGCAGTGTTGCTTGGCACCCAAAGTGATCGGAGGCCCAACCGAATTAGGTGTGCGACACTGATTCGGCTGATTAATTAATTAATATGAGTTATTAATTGATTAATCAAGTCAGTGAGTAGTCACTGGACTTATTGGGCCATTAACCGGACTGGTTATTGGGCCTAGAGGGTCACACTTAAAAGAATATCAAGGCGATGGATAAATAAGTGGATTTTATGTAAGCTAGGGGTTTTTGTGAAAAATCGCGTGGTTGATATAAAATATAGCGAATGGGCTGAGCAGGCCAAGCCGCTGCTAACCCTAGCCGCCCCCTCCTCTCTTTCTCTCTCTCTCTCTGGCGCCGCAGACGAACTCGGATCCCCGGATCTACTCTATCGCTTCTCCGACACCCGTTCAACGGGAAATCGTCCGCGCGATGCAGCGATCGTTGCGGTGAACGCCGGAGGCTTCGTGGGCTGAGAAGAACGAGGAACGTGAAGATATCCACCGCGAGGAGGATCGCGTAGACTCCGTTAGAGGCCGGGCGCTTGCGCGGCTTGCAATGTCACACCGACGAAACCGATCAGTGGCGGATTCGAATCCGCATACGGTAAGAACCGATTATCCGATAATCCGATTTTTAGATTTTACGAAACGGGAATGGATCTCCGTTTTATTTTTATTTCCGCTGCGTGGGAGTTCCGGAGAAACCGCGAGAATCCAAAAATAGGCTGGCTGGTATGGTTGTTGTGGCGCCCTAAAGCCCTGCTGATTCGGCGGTCTCTACCCTGTGTACTGCTACTGTTGCTGCTGGTTTCTCATGAACTGTGGTTGGTTATTATTCATGGTGTTGATCTATTCATGGGAGAGTGTATCCTCAGTAGTGGGACCCATGCTAGGAGAATTCGGCATGGCAGGCTTCCGAGGTGGAGGTCTGCTGGGTCTATGGGGGTCAATGATGCTGGAGAAGGTTGAATCTTTGAAAGCGTTCTGGCAATAACGCACCCTCTCATATAATTCCGCCATGTCAAGTTGTTCAACGTGAGGACTATCTTATACTGGGGGGTTGCATTGGTAATCATCATTTTCACTTGTTCTGACTCAGACATGTGATCTTTTATCTTCTATGCCATACCTATCCATCTATCAGCATAGGTGATGAAGTCTTCATCGGGCTTCATCTTTTCAGCCACCAGGTCAGTTGTTGATAAGGACGGTGCAATTCTACCCTAGTATCGTTGGATAAACTTTCTGGACACAATTTCATAGTCCTCCACATCAGACGAATCCAACGAGAAAATCCATACGAGGGTTGGTCCCTCTAATGATTTCCTGAATAAGAATGCTAGCGACCTTTTGTCGTTCTGCCAGAAGGAAGATTTGTACATAAACTCCTTCAAGTGGGTGAAGGGGTTGCCAGAACCATTGTACTTTCTATACACTGGCATCTCAGAAGGCAGCAAGTGAAATACTGGCAAATTGGGGAGGATGATCTCAGGTATAGCCTTGACTCCCATCACTTTCTTGAAACTGTTAAACTGTTCGTCCATGCTGTCCATTTTCGTGAGTAGAGCCTGAGTCACGGGATCAATTTGGGGAGGAGGCGATGATGGAGCATGATAGGCTTGCCTCTTGGCATAACTGCGGCAAGGGGGGCAGTACGGTTGAGGTCCGACAATGCTTCCTCTATACCCGAAGGCATTTTGGTGAGTTGGCGTATGCAGTCTAGTCGGGTATCTCGAGGAAGATTGTAGTGGCCCAGACAGCTAAGGGGTAGAAACATGGAGACCCTCCATGGCTTGATGAATAGAGGAAATATTGTGAGGGGGAGGAACTTGATGAACAACAAGGGGAACTGCAGGATTTGGTTCGTCAAAACGCAAGGGCGTCTTCCCCTTAAGAATGGACTGGATCGCCTCAAGTTGTTGAGAGTTCGCGTCGGTAGCCAGAGATCCCAAGACGATAACCAGATCAGGAGGGTTGTTAGACGAAGGCTCAGCTTGATCTTGAGCCTCTTCATAAGTGGGATTGGAGATTACGTGCACATGAGGATGATTGGTACCATGATCATATTGGTCATGGGTAAACTGAGCATGATGAGGGACATAAGTATCTCCTTCATATTCAGCATGCAAGAAGATGGAATCATAGGGGGCATTAGCATCTCCCCCATTCTCAGAATGGTAATCATAATTGCGAGGGGCATTAGCATCTCCCTCATATTCAAACACATCTTCCTGTTCAATGGCAATCATGCCGAAAGTTCTACCTGATCGGAGCATCATAATGTTAAGTTTTGACAAAGATTCAAACAAGTTGTGCAAAGAATTAACAAATAAGTGGATGGTTACGTTATCTTAGGATTTCTTGTTGAATTATTTGAATTGTTAAACACAAATTCACTCAACGAGGTAGGATCCTAGTTTCAGTAAATTTTTCCTCTGTTATACTCTATGGTTCCTCTCGCAACGTTATGAATAACTAACTGTAGACACGCTAATTTTGACGTCATTTTGAGTAAATTTCATATCATATAATAATGCCTCATAATGGTTTGATATTTAATCATTGATTAATTTTTATTGATATTTTGAGTGTCGGGTTTAACAGACATGTTTAAGTTAATCAATTAAATTGATTTTAGCACAAATTTCAGTTAAAATATGCATAATTCTAAAAGATGTCGACCCATGTGGACACGATTTAGAGTTTATTCCTGTTTTAACGTTTAAATTTGAATTTTTAATCAATTGATTAATTAGCTAAAAGGCGTCTGTGAAGGTCGACGCGTTTTAGGTTTCCTAGGCTATTTTAACTTCTCTTACGGATGTTTATCCTTATCTTAATTAGTGTAAAAGACGTCTACACAAATGGACACGTTTTAGCTAATAAAGATAAAGATAAGTTTTCCCGGATATTTATCCTTATGTTAATTAATCTGAAAGGCGTCAGCCATGGTGGACGCGTTTTAGATAATTACAGATAAAGATGAATTAATCAGTGTTTATCTGTCGGTTAAAGTAGATAAATCCTAGATTTTTCTATGTTAATCGCGAACGCAGAAAAGCCTATAAATATCTTACATCTTGAAGAGTTTAAAAAAAAAAGAGAGAATTGAATTGAGTTGAGCCATAGCGTTATAGCGAATTGAAGATCGGAGTAACAACGTCGGAACGCCGGAGCGCTGCCATTTCCAGAAGTTGGCGTCCCCTTTCAAGATCTTCATCCTTTCAAGGCTTCAATCCAATTGGGCATAAGTGTTTCAATTCTGCATTCATTTTACATATTCATTAGTTTCATTTTTCATATTCACTTCATGCAACACACACCACAGCATCAATCTTCCAAAACCTATTTGTTTTAAGGGGTTTCAAAGCCATTAAACAAGTGAGTTGTTGTTTAAGCATGTTTATAATCATGATCAGTTTTGATATTACTTCCACTTAAATTCTCATCAGTATTTCTTCATTGCATTTTCTTTCTCTGTTTCTGCTGCACTCAACAACAACAACAAGAGAATAAAAGGGGAAATCAAGCACAAAGCCAGAAGGACTTCTGGACGATCCTCAACCTCAAATTCAATAGCAAGAACAAAAGAACAAAGAAAGGGCTCTCTTTCTTCAGCCGGCTGAAGGAGGGGAATCAAGGACTCGACATCTTCCGCGTTCAAACAGGTAGGCGACCAAAACTCTCTTTTGAAACTTTTTAAGTCAAAAGTTTCTGGCGATCACTGCACTTAGTTGTTGTTTTTAATAGGTTAGTTTACACTAAACAACATAGCTTTTTCATGTTAATCACACGAGCATTTTCAGCACCTACAGCACCTACAAGACCTTGAAGATTCCACTTTGATACGAATACTTGCATAGAAAGCTTGATGCTTTTTGCAAGTTTACGGATCCAAGGTAAGGAGGTAAATTTCCTTGGGCCAGGAAACATGGGATAGTTCTGAAAACCAAAAGAAAAGACGAAGAACATGATGAGGAACGCGAAGAACATGATGAAGAACGTGAAGAGAATTGAAAAGAAGTTGATTGAACTTACTTGGAGATTGGGATTCCTTCCATTGAGGTGATTCTCCACATCAGAAAAACTCTCCAAAGACATCTTCATCTTCTTGCTTGAAGAATTCATCCTCCCTTTTTCGGAGTTCCTCCTCCTTGAAGCTTGGAAACCTTGGAAACCTTGGAACTTTGAAGAAACCTTGAAGAAAACTCAACTTTTGATCTTTGGATTGTGATAGGATTGCTTGGGAACGACCTAAGGGTGTTTATATAGACAGAATTGCGATCCTAATAAGACTTTTTCGGATTGGAAAAGGGATGTGCATTGATAGAGTTGGAATTCGAGTAGAGAACAAGCAGAAACCTGTTTCTGTGAGTAAAAGGCGTCGAGGCGAACTGACGCGTTTCAACGTTAAATGGCGTCTGCGCGACACGACGCATTTTATCTTTTCTGTGATTTATTCGAAATTCTGTGGTTTTTGATGTTTAAATTGAATATTTGTTTGGAATTATTAACAATTTTGATTGCAGGAAATTCAAGAAAACTTAAGTAAAGCTGGAAATATCAAGAAGATCCTACTGTGGGAGTTCAAGAAGTCCTGACCGTGGCTAAAAAGGCGGTTATTTCTACCCTTGTACTATTTCATGTAATTATTTTGCATTCGCATTACTATATGTTAAATATTTATTAGAGTATATCAAGGACCTTGTGGTTTTGATGAAACTGGAATTTGAGTTCCCCTACAACAAAAACAGTGATAATTCCAGAGGATTCTTAATCGCACGGATAGGCCGTTTGATTGTTAATTAGTGGGGACGATGGTTCCACTTTTGTGAAACAGTGCGTGGATAAACGAGCTTCGGCTTAGCACTGAATTACAAGAGTTGGTATCTTGACTCATTAATGACAATTTAATAATATTATCCTTGATTAATTTATATTTTATTTGACTTTATAATTTTCTTTTAGCCCAGCATGCATCATGTAGGACTTTGAAATCATTGTGATAAAAATTAATTATTGATTAAGTTTCAGACCATTAATCAAATAATTCAAACATGATATGAAATATTCCATTCTGAATTGAGTATCTTGATTATCTTTGAGGTTCGCTTAAAGATATCCTTGGAATTCTATCTTTTCTTGGATTCTTTATCTAATATTTCTTGTTTTCTTTTTAAGATCCATCATGGCTGCAGCACGTCCACATTGGCTGGCAAACGCTCCCTATGATGAAACCTACAGTGTCTACGACCTGGGGTACTTCCCTTTCCGAAGAGGTTGATCGACCTTATTTTATTTCCTTGTCTACCTCATCCAGATAGGATTGATTCTATTGATTTCCTTGAGCTATCTTCATTGATGATTTTGAGAAAAATTCCAATCATGTGATGTTAAGAGCGTGTCTCATCACACCTTGGCATCACCTTTTCAGTACATTCCATTTCATTTCACTCCCTTGCAAAGACGATGCCAAGGTGAGGCAGTTGTAGACACGCTAATTTTGACGTCATTTTGAGTAAATTTCATATCATATAATAATGCCTCATAATGGTTTGATATTTAATCATTGATTAATTTTTATTGATATTTTGAGTGTCGGGTTTAACAGACATGTTTAAGTTAATCAATTAAATTGATTTTAGCACAAATTTCAGTTAAAATATGCATAATTCTAAAAGACGTCGACCCATGTGGACGCGATTTAGAGTTTATTCATGTTTTAACGTTTAAATTTGAATTTTTAATCAATTGATTAATTAGCTAAAAGGCGTCTGTGAAGGTCGACGCGTTTTAGGTTTCCTAGGCTATTTTAACTTCTCTTACGGATGTTTATCTTTATCTTAATTAGTGTACAAGACGTCTACACAAATGGACGCGTTTTAGCTAATAAAGATAAAGATAAGTTTTCCCGGATATTTATCCTTATGTTAATTAATCTGAAAGGCGTCAGCCATGGTGGACGCGTTTTAGATAATTACAGATAAAGATGAATTAATCAGTGTTTATCTGTCGGTTAAAGTAGATAAATCCTAGATTTTTCTATGTTAATCGCGAACGCAGAAAAGCCTATAAATACCTTACATCTTGAAGAGTTTAAAAAAAAAAGAGAGAATTGAATTGAGTTGAGCCATAGCGTTATAGCGAATTGAAGATCGGAGTAACAACGTCGGAACGCCGGAGCGCTGCCATTTCCAGAAGTTGGCGTCCCCTTTCAAGATCTTCATCCTTTCAAGGCTTCAATCCAATTGGGCATAAGTGTTTCAATTCTGCATTTATTTTACATATTCATTAGTTTCATTTTTCATATTCACTTCATGCAACACACACCACAGCATCAATCTTCCAAAACCTATTTGTTTTAAGGGGTTTCAAAGCCATTAAACAAGTGAGTTGCTGTTTAAGCATGTTTATAATCATGATCAGTTTTGATATTACTTCCACTTAAATTCTCATCAGTGTTTCTTTATTGCATTTTCTTTCTCTGTTTCTGCTGCACTCAACAACAACAACAAGAGAATAAAAGGGGAAATCGAGCACAAAGCCAGAAGGACTTCTGGACGATCCTCAACCTCAAATTCAACAGCAAGAACAAAAGAACAAAGAAAGGGCTCTCTTTCTTCAGCCGGCTGAAGGGGGGGAATCAAGGACTCGACATCTTCCGCGTTCAAACAGGTAGGCGATCAAAACTCTCTTTTGAAACTTTTTAAGTCAAAAGTTTCTGGCGATCACTGCACTTAGTTGCTGTTTTTAATAGGTTAGTTTACACTAAACAACATAGCTTTTTCATGTTAATCACACGAGCATTTTCAGCACCTACACTAAGTAGGACTTCAATTGGTACAACCAGCCCGATGAACAAGGAGGAATACCTTGCTTTTGGGGACTTACGGAGATCTTAACAACAACCACTCTAGTATGACCGAGGGACCGACCTAGTCAAAGAGAGGTAAAGATGCTAAGAAAGGTGTTCCTACGAGGGGGGGTGAGACCCAATGCAGATGATCTACGGCCTGGATGGCCTCTAATGTAGTATAAGATAAACATAGATAACAAAGAAATCAATGATCTGAGGACTGATGGACAAAAGAAGGAATTGTTTGAATAGCGTCGCTGTTCACCGACGCTATTCAAGACAGAAGCTTCTTCTGTTAACAGATACTCAGGCAGCAGCGCCAACAGGAATATGAGGCTGAATGGCGTCTTGGCACAGCGATGCAGTTTGAATCGCGTCTCTCTGTCTCGATGTTATTCAGAGCCTGAAAACTGTAAACATAGAGAAATTTCGACGACAATCCCCTCACAAGTTATCAAAATAAACAGAAATCTAACTGATCATACAAATTCAAGTTAAATAGATTTATTATCATGCAAACAAACATAAACTCAATCTACCACATACTTCCTATCACACTCACAACTTCCAATCAATCACGGGAGGGCAGATCTTGCCACAAAGGGGTGTGCACGTAGTGCACATAGGGATAAAAGTAACTAAACTCACCAATTGGTGAAAGGAGTGCCTGAGGGATACAAGTGGTGCACCGTAGGTACCCGATGATAAAAAGCAAGAACAAATGTTAAAAGACGGTAAGACCAAGTCCCACCGTGATCCCCAAAAAGTTGTAGGTGCTCAAATTATGTGTGTGATGTTCATAAATTTCATGTTATTTGTATGATTAATAACATTATTGGAAACCAAAGAAAACGTGACCGCCAGAAACTGAAAAGTTTCAAAAGAAAGATTGATCGCTTACCTTTTCAAATTCGGGAGATTGAATCCTTGATTCCCTCTCTTCGGCCGGCCAAAGAAAGAGAGCCCTTTTTGTAAGATATTCTTGCTTTTGATTTTTTTTTATGGTTATTCCTTTGGATCTCCTCTTTTTTTCTTCATTGTACCTTGCAAAAAAAAGATTAGACTAGAAAGAATCTAATTAGAACTAAAGTAGAGTAGTATCTATTGTAATACGAAATTTAAACATGCAACTAAACCAATCTACTCACTTGATTGTTTATTCTTTAAACCCCTAATATGCATATAGAGGTGTGGAAAATATGATGTGTGTATGTGTGAACATGAAGTGATGATGATGATGAACTATGAAAAACAATGAATAAACTATATGAAATTAGTGAAAGGCTGAAAAGAAATTAGGAAAAGAAGATGGTTGGTTGGCTCCTCCATAGCCTTGGCCTTCAAGAGCTTCAAAGGATGAAAAGGATGAGGAAGAAGAAGCCTTAGATGAAGCCTCTCTTGTTGTCCACGTTTTTCTCCTCTAAAGTCTTCAAACACCTTGCCTTGAGCTTCAAAATCACTAATGGCCAATCTTTTTCAAAGGTCCAAGGGATATTGTATTTATAAGAATAGGTTTAGGGGGGTTTTGGGCTTCAATAGGACTCTCTCTCGCAGTCGGACTTACCTTGGATGAGCATGGAGGAGTTAGCAACCTTCCCAACTTCGGAAACTAGATTATCTCTGCCAAATCATGTTTATCAGGAAACTCCCAAATCGCGTTGCCCAGACGGGATGTCATTTGGTTAATTAAAACGGCCAAAATAGAAAGAAAATCCGGAAAGGAAACCAAAATACATTAGGAAACCTAAATCGCGTCTCCCGTGGGCGACGTGCTTTAGATAATTAGGAAATTAATTCGAATTAAAAAATTGTAAATCCAGACATATTAGGACTTAAATGGCGTCTCTCTTAGGCGACACTATTCAGTTAAATCTATCTGAATTTAGAAATTTAATTCCGAACTGATTTCTGTTAGAAATCTAAATGGCGTTGGCCGTGGGAAATGCTGATTAACTGATTTCGAGAAAAATCAATAAAAATTAATTAATGATTTAAACATCAGACCATTTTGGGCATTATAATTGTGACATGAAATTTACTCAATATGAAGTCAAAATTAACGTGTCTACAATGGTATCACGTGCTTGCTAAGTCAGATGAGACTTACCCTTGCTCCTTAAACATTTTTAAGGTAAAGAGAAGTAATGGTTAAACTATGGAACTAGGAGATTTAGAGCTTGAAGATCGAACTACTACTTAATTGATGTAATATGTGAATATGTTTAGAGATTTTAGACAAGTATTATAATTCACGTTATTTATTATTAGTGGATAAATTTGTGGTTATGTTAGTTGATTCATGGTGTTATGGATGTATGTATGTGCTCACTCTAATGTAAGTATATGTTTGTCATGTTCCCACTTTGGCGCGCTCACTGGTTCGAAGTAAACTGGCATGACTGAACTGGGTCAGTGCGGCGTTACAACTTGAGAGGCCAAATCAATAGGCGAGAGGTAGATCGGATCTTGATAGATTCAGGGTCCGTTGTCAACATCATATTGTTCAAGACCTTCTAGGCTCTATACCTTGCCCCATATATGAAGAAGGTACAAGGGATTACTATACCAGGCTTCAACCAGGATGTGGAAGAGGATCTGGGGCGAATGGATGTGGAGTTGACTTTAAATGATTGGGTGACCTATGTGTCATTCCTCATCGTAGACTACAATACATCTTTCAAAATGCTCTTGGGGAGGCCTTGGCTATATAAGAATTGGGTCGTCTCCTCCACCCTACGTCAGTGCATCAAATACACTAAAGATGGCGAGCAACACCGAATCATTGCCGATCGGGAGCATGACTGCCATGATGCTGATGCGCACTTATATTTTCACAAAGTGATGGACCTAGCAACTGGTGAGAGCCGTCGAAAGGGAAAGTAGGTGGTGGAAGAGCTCCCTGATGAGGAAGGAGGTATAACCATAAATGAAGCCAAAGTTAAGAAGTTCAGGCAGAAGTCGAAGGCCCTTACTAAATATAGGAAGCTCGTCATTAATTTAGAAACAAACTTCATCAACGAAGGGGTTGAGGCGAGTATATGCATGACTCTCAATTTAATGAAGCTGGTCTCTCGAAGAGAATTTTACACAGTGGAAGTGCTAAAGACCTTCATTGTGCCCTATGAGGATGGTCTGCATATTATCTTATATAAAGAAGATCTAGTACCAGATAGCCCCCCTGAGGATGGCTTTGGGTTCAAAGCTCCTCGACGAGAGGTCGAAGAATAAATTGAAGAGCTGGATGACATACTCGAGTACATAAAAGAGATTGTATGAGCGCCAGAAAATCTCAGAGAAGCAAAGTGCAACCAGGGGCAAACTCTTCAAAGAATTGTGGTACCCTACAAAAGTAAGGGGGAAGCCCCTCTTTCTGAAGCAACATTAGAGGGGTCTGGGCTATGGACGACGTCGCTATCCCTCTGTCTACTACACAGTCAATATGCTGAGCAAGTCATCACCTGAAGCAGAGGAGCAGACCTCAGAAGCAAGATTTGTTAGCTCAGGAGAAGAAGATAAGGAAGTCCTCTTTTCTCCAAAATACGTTGTGGTTGGCTCAAACCCTACGTGTGGGCAAAAGCTTTCTCTGAAAGAACTCTTTCAAGCACTGGAAGAGCAACCTGAAGTTAAAGTGGAGGAAACCCCATCTCTCTCTACAAAAGAGTATACAGGTGAACCAAGTGGCCTCCCCGGAAGAAGAACCTCTGCAGTTAACCTATCTGGCAGGATCTAGTCCTATCGAAGAAGAGTCAACTTGGCATGAAGTGCATGTTGCCGACACTGACAAACATGAAGGTTTTATGGACATTCACCCAACTCCACGAGAAATGGAAGGCGGCGGACAAGCTACAGTTGATGAATTGGTGGAATTCAACCTAGTGGGGCCGGGAGATCCACACCCAATCTTCCTCAGCTCATTGTTGAGAGAGGAAGACAAATAGGCATATATAGAACTGCTCTTGGAGTGTAGGGACTGTTTTGCCTGGAACAACAAAGAAATGTCTGGCTTGGATCCCTAAGTGGCAGAACATGAGTTGTCCATTATGCCTAACGCTAAGCCTGTAAAGTAGCCCCAAAGGTGAATGCATCTAGAATTAGTGGTGAAGCTGAATGTAGAAGTCAATAAGATGCGGGAAGTCAAATTTATCAAAGAATTGTATATATCCAATGTGGTTGGCCAACATTGTGCCGATAAAGAAGAAGAACAGTCAAGTCCGAGTTTGCATCAACTTCCTAGACTTGAATAAAGCATGCCCCAAAAATGACTTCCTACTACCAAATTCCTATGAAGTGTGGCTTTGGCATGTCCAACAACAAATTCCTCGATTTCATGCTCAAATACTGAGACATAGAAATTGACCTCGACAAGATTAAAGCCATCTTGGAGTTGCCTCCTCCTAGGAACCTAACCTAGCTCATATCTTTGCAAGGCAGGTTAGCCTATATCAGAAGGTTCATTTCCAACCTGTAAGGAAGATGTCAACCTTTCTCGAAGCTGACAAAGAAAGAGACTCCTTTTGTGTAGGACGAGGAATGCCAGCATTCCCTAGACAAGATCAAAGAGTACCTCCTCAAGCCACCAGTGCTGGGAGAGATGGTAAGAGGCAAGCCTCTAATCTTGCACATTTCTGCCATGGATGCTTCACTGGGGGCATTACTCACCCAAGAGGATGAAAACATGAAGGAGCAACCCTTATACTACTTAAGTAAAATGCTAGTGGGTCCTGAGCACTGGTACTCCCCAATGGAGAAAATGTGTTTGGCCCTAGTGTTTTCTGTGAAGAAGCTGAGGCACTATCTCTTGGCACACAAAGGTCAGCTGATATCAGGATATGATGCGCTGAAGTTCCTCCTCAAGCAGCCTGCACTGTCAGGGAGTCTGGGGAATTGGGATTCACTCCTGATAGAGTTTGATATCACATTCGTTCCTCAGAAAGCAATTAAGGGGTAAGGCATGGCCGAATTCCTGGCAGCTTATCTCATTCCCGAAGATTCTCCTCTAAGAAATTAATTGTCGGATGAAGAGGTGTTGTCAGCACAAGAAGCAGTGGAAGTGCAGCAAGCAGAAATTAAAATGTAGCAGTTATACTTCGTTGGGGCATCAAGGACTACCATCATACCGGATGGCACATCAATAACTCAAGCTGGAGCGGGTCTCGTCCAAGTCACTCCTGATGGTGGCGTGCTACACCATTCGTGTGCGCTCACAGAACCCCTAACGAAGAATGAAACGGAGTATAAAACTCCAATCATAGGGTTGGAAGTCACCCTGGAAATCGATGTTCGATGTATTCATGTATATGGGGACTCCCTCCTTGTCATCAAATAGGTCCTCAGGATCTTCGAAGTCGGAAAAATGGAGCTAATGGCCTATCATGCTGCTGTCGTAAGATTAAGCGAAAGGTTTTATACTTTCCAAATAGAACATGTCAAAAGGGGGAAGAATGCTCCGGCCGATGCTCTTGCCAAATTAGCTACTGTTTTGAAGTTGCCACTGGCTGCCGAAAGCTGAAATCCTCGTCAGAGATAGAAGACTCTTCCCGAGTTCGCTAAATGAAGAATGAGGCTTGACAGTGTTCGAAGTCAATCCATAGAAGAGGGCGAAGTAGAAGAAGATGACTGGCGGATTCCCATCATCAAAATTAAGGATGGTTGGCTTCCAAATGACAAAGCTGAAAGGGTCAAATTATTACGTAGGGCAGCATCCTAAGGCTGATCGGTGGGGTTCTATACCAGTTGGTCCCTGAGGACAAAAATGCGGTCCTCTTAAGGTGCCTTTCGCCAATGGAGACTCGAAAAATAATGAAAGAAGTTCATTCTAGGGTCTACGGCACGCATCAATCTGGCCTGAAAATGAAGATCAACATCAAAATTAAGGGTTTCTTATGGCAACGATGTATGCGGATTGTGAGAAGATAGCCAAGAGTTGCCCTCAATGCCAAGTTTTTGGACCTATCCCTAGAAGGCCTCCAAATCAGGTACACCCCATAGCCCTTACGTGGCCTTTCGCCAATTAGGGTATAGATGTGGTAGGCCCACTCCCACCTTCGTCAAGAGGGTATAAATATATTTTGGCTGCTACAAAATATTTCACGCACTGGGCAAATACCATCCCGCTGAAGGCAGTCACAAGTGAAATAATTTTGCTTTTCGTTTGGCACAATATCATATGCACGTTTCAGATGTCCAGCCAAATCACTTCAGACAATGGTACCCTATTCAAGAACTAGATGATCTACAAATTGACAACCAAATTCCACATTGAATGGAATGTATCCTTAATCTACTACCCCCAGGCCAATGGCATGGCTGAAGCATTCAATAAGATACTTTGCAAGCTGCTGGTGAAAATCAACGAAGGGCAAAAGCGGAATTGGGATGAAAAGATGCATGAAATATTATGGGCCTACCATACGATCTACAAACCCCTACAAGCTGGTCTCCGTACTCCCTGGTTTATAGGACAAAGGCAGTAGTTCCAATTGAAATTGAGTTGACTTCCTACCAGACAGCTCTACATTATTAATAGTAAGAACGCAACCTAAATGAAGCACAAAGGCACAACGAGGATCTGGCAGACCTCGAAGGCAAAAGATTGGCGGCTTATCAATGCTTGCAAGTCTATCAGGGCCGGATGTCTAGGGTTTTTGACAAGCTGATAAAGGAAAGAGTATTCAAGAAAGGTGACCTGGTCATGGTCAAACAAAAAGATGTGATGGCATCCCGTCCCAATAACAAGTTCAAGTCTAATTGGATAGGACCCCTTCATAGTCAACAAAGTATACGAAGAAGATGCCTACAAATTAGTCGATGAAAAAGGGAACGTGGCATTCCCTCCGTTGAACAGGCACTATATAAAGTTATATTATGCTCCAGAACACAAACTTCTCTAGAATCCACAATCGAAGAAGTCATAAAAAAAGAGCTTAAAAACGAAGTGCCCTGACAGACTTAATTGGTTTTCTCGTCAAAAAGGGAGCTAGTTAAGAAAAAAAAGGTCTTGAACCCGACTAAGGTGAAAACCCGTAAGGGGGCCTCAGGCAAAAATGGAAAACTCTACTGTGTGAAAACCCGTAAGGGTGCATAGGTAAAAGTAAGAAGAGGCTAGCCTATACGAAAACCCGTGAGGGCGCTAGGGTTAGTAATGAAAAAAAATAACCCATTGGGGAAACAATGCGCGTAAGCACCCTAATGGGACGAGAATTCTCCTCGCCTACCCTTAGTGAGGGTTGAGTTTTTCTGTATCCTTATCCAGGGAGGATGTCAGAGTCGTCAATGACGAGAAAATCCTTTGTTCACTCCAATTGGCATGGTGACATTCAATAAAGGCCTACAACCGAGATGATGATGACAGCGTCCTTCTTACTCGGTAAAGAAGTGGAAAAATTTGATCTTCACCTTGGATAGGTTCAAAAGATTCCTTCGCACAAGCTCGCTTATCCCCCCGCAAGTAAACCCAAAATTTTTCAAAGTTTCCGGCTCAGGGAGCCGTTGTATCCCAAAATCCAACATTTTCCAAAGTTTTCAGTCTGGGGAGCCGTTGTATCCCAAAACCCAAAGGTTTTCAAAGTTTTCGGCCCGGGGAGCCGTTGTATCCCAAAATCTAAATTTTTTTAAAGTTTTTAGCCCAGGGAGCCGTTGTATCCCAAAATCCAACATTTTCCAAAGTTTCCGGCCCGAGGAGCCGTTGTATCCCAAAACTAAAAAAAATTCAAAGTTTTTGACCCGGGGAGCCATTATCTCCTAAAATCTAAAATTTTTCATTTTGGCCCGGGGAGCCGTTGTATCCCAAAACCCCAAAACTTTTTAATGTTTCCAGTCCGAGGAGCTGTTGTATCCCAAAATCTAAATTTTTTCAAAATTTCCGGCCTAGGGAGCTATTGTATCACAAACCTGAAATTTTCCAAAGTTTCTGGCCCAAGGAGTTGTTGCATCCCAAAACCAAAAATTTTCCAAAGTTTCGGCCCCCGGGAGCCGTTGTATCCTAAAACCCAAAATTTTTCAAAGTTTCTGGCCCACAGAGCCGTTGTATCCCAAAATCTAAAATTTTCCAAAGTTTCCTACCCGAGGAGCCGTTGTATCCCAAAATATCAAAATTTTCCAAAGTTTTTGGCCCCAGGAGACGTTGCATCCTAAAATCCAAAATTTTTGAAAGTCTCCGGCCCAGGGAGACATTATAACCCAAAACCCAAAATTTCCTAAAAATTTTGGCCTTGGGAGCCGTTGTATCGTGAAACCCAAAGTTCCCAAATTTTTTAGCCCAGGGAGCCGTTGTATTCTAAAACCTAAAATTTCCCAAAATTTCATGCCCGGATAGATGTTGTATCCTAAACCCAAAGTTTCCCAAAATCTCCAGTCCGGGGAGCCGTTGTATCCCAAAATCCAAAATTTTCTAAAGTTTCTGTCCATGGGAGCTGTTGTATCTCAAAACCCAAAATTTTTCAATGTTTTCTGACTCAAGGAGCCGTTGTAGCCCAAATGCCAAAGCCTTCTAAAGTTCTCAGTCAACAAAGCCATGACATATCAAAGCCTTAGAAATCTAAAACACCTCGTTCCATTGAAAGAAAATTTCTATGGCTACTTGGAGCCTTTACCCTCTTAAAAATCCCAAAGTTTATAGTTATTGGGAGACTTTATCTCCTTGAAAACCCAAAACCCATGGCTACTCAGAATCTTTATCCCCTTGAAAAACCCAAAAGTCCATCACGCTACTGTAGACACGCTAATTTTAACATCATTTTGAGTAAATTTCATTTCATATAATAATACCTCAGAATGGTCGGATATTTAATCATTAGTTAATTTTTACTAGATTAATTGTCTAAATAACATCGGGTCAGACTGACCTCATTTATGTTTATTAATGAAATTCATTTTAACTCAAATTTTTAATCAAATATGAAAAATTGTAAAAGACGTCATTTAGCATTTTATCCATATTTTGATTTTTAATCTGATCTTGAATCAATTTATTAATAAACTAAAAGACGTCTGTCTTGCACGACGTCATTTAGGCTTCCTAATGTGTTTCTGTTTCTTCTTCCTGATGTTTATCCTTATCTTAATTAAACTAAAAGACGTCTCCCATGGGCGACGCATTTTTACAGATAATGATGAATTAAGCTATGTTTATCTGTTTCTTAGTTAGATTGACTTCAAACTCTTTCATGTTAATCTGTAAGTAACCGCGGATGCACGAACTTAAGTCTATAAATACCCAAGCCCTTGGTCATTAGAAAGTTAGTGGAAATCCTTGAAGAAAGAATTCAAGAGAGAGACGACGTCCAAACGTTGAAGGATCGAGGTGCTGCTACTATTTCCAAGAGTTTTGAAGCAAGCTTCATCCTCTCTTCGTCCTTTCTTCGTCCATTCAAGAACCAAGGCTTCTAGGGGCCATCCAACTTATTTCTTCCTAATCAATTTCTGCATATTTTTATTGTTTTCATAATCATATTAGTTCATAATTCCACTCATCATATCACTTTGTGCTACACACACAACACTAGCATTATTTTTCTAACCCACACGTTAAGGGGTTTTAAAGACCACAAAACAAGTGAGTTCATCCTGTTTGAGTTGCGTGATTAGAATTATTATTGGGATAGATACTACCACCATTTAGTTCTTATTGTTCTATTTTTCTTTATTCTATTCTTTGCAAGGTACAAAGAGATCAAAAGGAAGGAATCAACAAAGAAAATCTGGACGATCATCAAAGCCCAATCAGCATTAAAAGTAAGAACAAAGTTAGAAGGGCTCTTTTTCTTCAGCCGGCTGAAGGAGGAGAATCAAGAACTTCAACATCTCCCACATCTAAAACAGGTAACCAATCAATCTTTGTCTTTTGAAGCTTTTTAGTCAAAAGTTTTTGACGATCACATAGTCTTTTAATAGGTTTATTTGTCACTTAATCAACAAATTTTCATGATAATCACACATCACTATTTGAGCACTCACAGCTACCTGGAAATTTCACTTTCCGAAAAATCCCAAAATCCTCCGTCCCACCAAAAAAGTTTCGCCCAAAAGGCGAATCTCGGCCCAAAGAGCCATTGTGTCTCAAAGCCTCAAAGTCCAAAATTCCTAGTCCCACGCGATCCTAGGTCCCCACCACCTTGGCTTTTGGAGAAGCCGTAATTCCCTACTCTTAAAAAAAAAAAAAAGGAGCTTAAAATTGAGGTGTTCCGACAAACTTACTGCATGAAAACCTGAAAGGAAGTGCAACTAAAATAAGAGGGAGTTATCTTTGGCGAAAACCTACTAAGGCACCGGTGTTGGTATTAAAAAAAAAAAGGTCGATATGCAACATATAGCAAAGAGTTCATATCACCAAAACTCATGATAATGTGGGAGCCTGAGACAAGCCCTCGAGGAAACCAAAATATAAGGAAGAAAGAACATCCGAGACAAGCCCTCGGATAGCTGAAACAAGAAGAGAGAAGCTCAACCCTGAAAAGGCAACTCGGTAGGATCCACAATTAGGAGAACAAATCCGAGTTTATAAAGGGACTCAATGTAATGACCCAATCAGTTAACTGGCCTAACAATTGTGCTAGTTAGTAGACTTCCCAAGAAAGTCACCCATCCTAGGATTTCTCCCAACTGAGCACACTTAACTTTAGAGTTCTTTCCAACTCAAGCTCCGAAAAATGGCTAGACGGTGTTGTTAGTAGTCTATTGATTTAGTCTATTTAACAACTTCTTACACGGGATGTAACAATCTACCCCCCCTTAGATAGGTGACATCCTCGTTGCTATATCACAACTATTCCAAATCACCAGGCAAGTAGGATTCTAGAGGTGGCCCCCATAGGTTCAAGAGGTGGCTCCCACCATGGAGTACTTTGTCCCATATGGGTTCAAAAGGTGGCTCCCATAGTGTAGCACTTTGCCCTATATAGCACTTAGGTCACATACTTCCGACTAATGTTAGGGTCTGATACCATTTGTAATGACCCAGTCAGCTAATTGGCCCACACTTCCGGCTTGTGTTAGGCTCTGATACCATTTATAACTCCGCAGTTAAGCGTGCTCGATTGGGAGAAGTCTCGGGATGGGTGACCTTCTTGGGAAGTATACCAATTAGCATAGTTGTTGGGCCAGTTAGTTGATTGGGTCATTACAAATGGTATCAAAGTCTGACCCCAATCGGAAGTGCAGGAGGAGCTGGAGAAGGAGTTGGAAGGCCAGCCTTGAGGGTTCTTTGGGCTCTTGAAGAAGGTATTGCAGTTGATCCTGAGAAGGTGAAGGTTGTACTTGACCGGGAGGTTCTAAGAACCCTAACATAATCAGAACCTTTCTTGGTTTGGCAAGTTATTATTGCAAGTTCATTGAGGGATTCTCAAAGATCACGGCACCAATGACTAGGTTGACAAGAAAAAGGGTTAAGTTTGTATGACCAATGCTTGTGAGAGTAGCTTCCAAGAGCTGAAGAGGAAGTTGACATATGCTCCAGCGCTTACATTGCCTAAGGGGATAGGTGGCTATGTTGTCTATACTAATGCATCTCGACAAGGACTTGGGTGCGTGTTGATGCAGAATGGGAAGGTCATAGACTATGCTTCTCGGTAGCTAAAAGAAAATGAGTTGAGCTAACCCACACATGATTTGAAACTTGCAGCAGTAGTCCATACTTTGAAGATCTAGAGGCATTACTTATATGGAGAATTTTGAAGTCTTTACAGGTCACCAAAGTTTGAAGTATCTTTTCTCTAAATCTAAAGCAGAGAAGTTGGTTAGAGTTCCTTAAATACTATGAGTTCTCCCTTCAATATCATCCAGGTAAGACAAATGTGGTGGCAGATGCCCTTAGTGGGAAGAAATTGATGTCAGAAGGATGTGGAGAAATATTGTAGAGGTGGCAACGTTTGATCCAAGAATGATGAAAGGCAGGTCCAACATATTTGTGGGTCAGTTGGTGATCCATTCAGCTCTTGTGGATCAAATTGTGGCAACATATAAAAATGATCAGCAAATACAGGATTGGATAGGGAAGTCAAATGTCACTCAAAGAGCTGATGGGGCGTTTATTTTCAAGGGCATAATGATAGTTCTAACTGGGTTGAGGCATGAAGTGTTAGACAAGGCTCACAGATCTAAGTACACTATTCTCCCTGGTAGTACCAAGATGCACCAAGATTTAAAGAGACGCTTATGATGGGTTGGCATGAAGAGGGATGTAGCAAAATTTGTCTCCAGATGTCTTACATGCCAGCAAGTTAAGGCTTAGCATCAAAAGCCCGCAGGTTATTTGCAGCCTCTAGAGATCCCATAGTGTAAGTGGGAGGAGTTGACCATGGACTTTACTGTTGGTATGCCGCGAAATAGAAGGTAGCATGATACTATTTGGATAGTGGTTAATCAGCTTACTAAATTAGCTCATTTTCTACCGATTAAATAGTCCCAGCTTGTAGAGAGCTTGGCACAGTTGTACATTGATGAGATTGTAAAGCTTCATGGAATCCCCAAGACCATTGTATCTGATAAGAATTCGATATTCACATCACGAGTTTGGAAGAATATGCAATGAACTTTTGGAACTAAATTGAGATTTAGTTCAACATTTCATCCCCAAATAGATGGTCAGTCAGAACGGACCATTCAAACATTAGAGGATATGCTTAGGGCCAGTCTTGATTAGAAGGACAGTTAGGACCGGCATTTAGCTTTGGTGGAATTCGCCTACAATAATAGTTACCATCCCAACATAGGTATGGCTCCATTTAAGGCAACGTATGGTCGACCTTGTAGAACCCCACTGTGTTGGCATGAGAATAATGATGATAGATTGGTGGGGCCAGAAGCAATTCAGGATTGCACTGAGAAAATCAAGACTATCAAGCAGCGATTCTTAGTGTCAGAACCGACAAATGCAATATGCTAATAACCAGAGGAGAGATCTGGAGTTTGCAGAGGGTGATCATGTGATGTTAAAAGTCTCTCCTACTCGAGTGATTAGGTTTGGCAAACGTAGGATGTTGACCCACGTTATATCGGACCATTTCAAATTTTGGCTCGCGTGGGCAAAGTAGCCTATCAATTAGCGTTTCCACCTGAGTTTGTTAGAGTTTATGATATTTTTCGTGTATCAATGTTAAGGAAGTATGTGTATGACCAAGCTCATGTTATTGATTACAATGGATTGTGTGAGTGCTCAAATTAGGATGTGATTATCATGAAAATTTATGTTATTTATGTGACAAATAAACCTATTAAAAACTAAGTGAATGTGATCACCAGAAACTTTTAACTAAAAAGTTCCAAAAGAAAAGATTGATCGCCTACCTGTTTTGGAATTGGGAGATGTTGAAGTCCTTGATTCTCCTCCTTCAGCCGACTAAAGAAAGAGAGCCCTTCTGACTTTGTCCTTGCTTTGGATGCTTATCGGGGTTTGAGGATCATCCAGATTCCTTTTCCTTGTTGTTGATAATTCTCTCCTCTTATCTCCTTTTGTACCTTGCAAGAAAGTGGAAAGAAAGAGAGAGGGAAAAACAATAAGAACTTAAATAGATATAGTATCTATTCCAGTAGAAATTTTAATCATGCAACTTGAACAAAGAACTCACTTGTTTGATGGTCTTTTAAACCCCTTAAACAAATAGGTTTGAAATTATGCTAGTGAGTGTGTGTTGCATGGAGTGATGTGATGAAAATATGATGCTAATGTGATAAAAATATGAAAAAGATGTAGAAATTAATTAAGAACTAAGTTGGATGGCCCCTGGAAAGCCTTGGTCTTGAATGGATCTTGAAAGGACGAAGAATGGATGAATAAAGGATGTAGCTTGCTTCAAGACTCCTGGAAGTAGCAGCACCTCGATCTTTCAGCATTTGGACGTCGTCGCTAAGATTCTTTGCTCAATTTTCACTCAATTATCGCTATCATCACTAACTTTTTAATGACCAAGGGGTTGGGTATTTATAGGCTTAAGTTCACGCATCCGCGGTTATGATCAGATTAACATGAAGGATTTTGAAGTTTATCCAACCAAGAAATAGATAAACACATATTAATTCATCTTTATCTGTAATTATCTAAAACGCGTCGCCCATGGGAGACGTCTTTTAGCTTAATTAAGATAAGGATAAACATCCGGAAAAAAAGATAAAAACAGCTTAGGAGACCTAAATGGCATCGTGCCTGGCAGACATCTTTTGGTTCATTAATAAATTAATTAAAAATCAGATTAATAATCAAAATAAGAATGAATTTCATTAATAAACTTAAATTATGTTTGTCTGACCGATGTCATTTAGACAATTAATTCAGAAAGATTAATAAAAATTAACTAATGATTAAATATCAGACCACTTTGAGGCATTATTATATGATATGAAATTTACTCAAAATGATGTCAAAATTAGCGTGTCTACAGCTGCGTCACCTTGGCATCGTCTTTGCAAGGGAGTGAAATGAAATAGAATGTACTGAAAAGGTGATGCCAAGGTGTCATGAGACACGCTCTTAACATCACATGATTGGAATTTTTCTCAAAATCATCAATGAAGATAACTCAATAATATCGATGGAATCAATCCTGTCTGGATGAAATAGACAAGGAAATAAAATAAGGTCGATCAACGTCCACGGATTGGGAAGTACCCCAGGTCATAGACACTACAGGTTTCATCATGGGGAGCGATTGCCAGCCAATGTGGACGTGCTACAACTATGATGGATCTTAAAAGAAAACAAGAAATATTTGAGATAAAGAATCCAAGAAAAGATAGAATTCCAAGGATATCTTCAAGCGAACCTCAAAGATAATCAAGCTCAATTCAGAATAGAATATTTCATATCATGTTGGGATTTATTTGATCAATAGTCTGAAATTTAATCAATAATTAATTCTTATCACAATGATATCATAGTCCTACATGATGCATGCTGGGCTAAAAGAAAAATATAAAATCAAATAAAATATAAATTAATTAAAGATAATATTGTTAAATTATCATTAAAGAGTCAAGATACCAATTCTAGCAATTCAGTGCTAAGCCGAACCTCGTTTATCCACGCACTGTTTCACAAAAGTGGAAATATCGTCCTCACTAATTAACAATCCAACGGCCTATCCGTTCGATTAAGAATTCTCTAGAATTATCATAGATTTTATTGAAGGGGAACTCAAATTCCAGTTTCATCAAAACCACAAGGTCCTTGATATAATCTAATAAATATTTTACATATAGTAATGCTGATAATGCAAATTAATCATATGAAAGAATACAAGGATATAGATAACCGTCTTTTTAGCTACGGTCGGGACTCATAAACTCCCACAGTGGGATCTTTTTGAGATTCTCAGCTTTATTTGGATTTTCCTGAATTTCCTGCACTCAAAAATTCATCAGTAACTTCAAGCAAGCATTTAATTAAGCATCAAAATATGGATAAACAGTAAATTTTGGGCAAATAACAGAAAATCCTGAAACGCATCGTGTCGAGCCGACGCTATTAAGCCAACTAAAACGCGTCGCTGTTCAACGACGCCTTTTCAGTCGCTGAAACAGGTTCTGGCTAACTTCTACCCGGATTCCAACTCTCTCTATGCTTATCCCTTCTCCAATCCGGAGAAACCTTCCTAGAATCGCAATCCTCTCTATATAAACTCCATAAACTTGTATCAAGGCATCCCTAATACAATCTAGAGATTAAAGCTAGAGATTTTCTTCAAAGTTCAAGGATTTTCAAGGTTTTCAAGACTTCAAGAAGGAAAAGCTCAAGAACAAGATGGATTCTTCAAGCAAGAGGATGAAGAAGACGCTAGAGAGGCTATCCAACGTGAAAGATCATCTGAGTGAAAGAGATCCTAACCTCCAAGTAAGTTAAATCCTTTTTTCCTTCAATCCTTTTTTCTTCAATTCCATTTTTTCCAAGTGGAACATCCAAGGTCTAGTAGTCCATGCAAAGCATTACAAGAGTCCAAACGTGGACACTGGGCGGCTATGAGCGCTTTGATTGAGTTATGGCATCCTCAAACCCATACCTTTCTTTTTCCTGAATTTGAATGCACTATTCTTCTAGAAGAGGTTGAACTTCTATTGGGCCTTCCCAAAATCAAGTTGAACAGTAATAATGAAGTGATCCAGAATAAGATGGCTCTGATGAGAGAAAAGATCACAGGTCAACAATTGTTGATGAAGATCATGAAGGACCCAAAAGAAGTTAAAGGATGTCTCACCAAGAAAGGAATCAATCTTACAAAGCTAGCAGAGTGGACTTTGTACGAGATTGAAGATCTTAGAAAGGATGACACTGAGAATGTGATGAAAGCATTCACCACGTGCCTAGCCGGAGCTTTGTTCTTTCCTGCTCAAGACAACATACTAGAAGATGATCAAGTGAGTGCAATCTGCGAGATCTTTGAAGGAAGACAGATAGGCACAGCGATTCTAGCCTATCTCTACAACGGGCTTTCTGCAACGTCTATAGGTCAGCCTTCTTATGGTTGCATGCTACTCTTCGCTCTATGGGTTGAGTTGCACTTCAAGTTTGAATATCACACTAGAAATTCTGCAAGACCATCTCAAATCTATCAGAATAGCCCTATCTTCCATATTTCCAACATAGTGAAATTCAATGAGAAGATGATCAATCGAGTGCCAAAACTCAAGACTCGAGCTGACTAGAGAGATTATCTGAAAAGAATGCCAACATATGGATTTGATTCCTCGCCACTTGCACTCGTAGGAAAGCCAATTAGAGTACGTCGTGCAGCGGGTGCAGAGCTTAAACTGATCGGGACTACTGAGTTCGTGTTGTACAATCCTTATCGCTGCTATACCCAACTCAGCCTGCCTCACCTTAAATTCCCTGAGTTTTCCCATACATCTCCAATCAAAAAGCGTGCCTTGGAATCTGATGAGGACTATGAAGCTACTGAACTTATAGTCACACTATGGAATATTAGCTTCAATCATCGTGTGAAATCCTCTCAGAATGCTCATAGAGGCTTAACCTATCTATATGTAATGGGGCTTCAGAAAATTCGTCCTTGAATGTTCTCTTTTCTTTTCCATTTATGATGTAATAAAGAATTTATTTTAATAAAGAATTGTTCCTTTATGTTTTGAAATTCATCCTTAAAGTTCTGTGACTTGTCCAAGATTTTTCCTTGAATAAAAATTTGCTTTTTCCTTAAAATATGACAATTCGGGTTTACTTAATGTAAAACGCGTCCACTCAGAAAGACGCCTTTCAACCATAATTCATTTTCCAAAAGTCAGAGATTAATCCTTAAAATCCCGAATTATGCTTAAAACACATCTACTTAAGTAGATGCCATTTAGTAAAAAATCATTTTCCAAAAATCAAAGATTAATTCTGAAAATCCCGAATTAATCCTATAAAGTGTCTACATGTCTAGACGTCATTTAGTCAAAAATCCTTTTCCAAAAATCAAAGATTAATTCTGAAAAGCCGAATTTATTCTTAAAATGTGTACATATGTCTAGACGCCTTTCAATTCTCTCTCTTATTTTTCTCTAGAATTTCGCCATTAATTCTGTGATTAATCCACTAAAACGCGTCGTGAAGTGTGGACGCGTTTAATCATCAGGCATTCTACTGGTCTGACCAGAATTGGCGGTTTAAATAGAAACACGTCGTGATGGGTAGACGCGTTTTACCCAATTCAAACCTATGTCCTTGCCGCCTCAGTTTATGCGCCTTAAATGGCGTCACTGTACCCGACGCGTTTCAACTTTCTCTAACAGAAGCCGCGAAGGACTCTTTCTTCTTCATTCTTCACTAAAATTCTATTTTTACCTCCACCATCTCCGGCGATCTCCACCTTGTTCTCCGGCGATCTCTCTTCTTCCCCGGCAATCCTAGCTCTACTCCGGCCATCCTCCGACGACTTCTTCCTGTTAGTTTTAGGTGGCCTACAAGCCAATCTAACTATGTAAATCTCGTTCATTTATTAATATAATGGCATAATATTCATTATGTGTAAATCTCATTAATTATCGTTTCATATGTGCTATAGTGATCAGATTATGATGAGATCATACTAATGAGACTGATCACTTAAGCACACATATTCTTAATCGTTCCTAGTCGGAGGATATCCGAGAAGCACATCGGATATCCGGTTAGACTAGTACATATTACTCCTGCTCATACGATGAGGGTGACTGATCTCATAAGTCACTTGTGTGGAGACACTAAGGCGAATCTGTAGGTGCTCATTGGAGAATGAGTTCACTGAACTGATCCGACTGAATCACTGGATGGTATTGTACCTCACTGTCAACCAGCTTGATTCTATTCTCGCAGTTGCGTAGATGGTCCTCGGACCTGCGACACCAAGGACACCTTGTCAGTGGACTTCTGTGTTTTGACCTTGGTTTACGAATCTCTAGCCACGGGATTCTAATACGCTAAAGATTGGGTACAGCGGAATACCGTCGGAGGGAATTGTGTGTTAATAAGGAATCATTCGCTCTCGGTACTTAGATAGAGAATGCTCTAGGAAGGATGCGCGGAAGTCCCTGGCCAGGGCGGACGATAATATCGGGAAAGGAGTTTTCTGATATTCATCAGCGGCATCCAATCCAAGTGAGTCGACCGGTTAGGGTTTGACAGCTCGCCATACCCTGAGTTGACTCGAGAGCATTATACGAATGAAGGATTATATCCACGCGGTAACTGTCGGCTGAAAGGTTCCAGGAGTGGGTTACTTAACCCCAATACCTTCCGGATTCACGCGGTGTTGCTTGGCACCCAACGTGATCGGAGGCCCGGTCGAATTCGATGTGCGACATCAATTCGATTGATTAATTAATTAATAAAGGGTTATTAATTGATTAATAAAGCCAGTGAGGATTCACTGGGCTTGTTGGGCCATTAACTGGACTGGTGCTTGGGCCTAGAGGGTCATACGCAAATGATTCTCAAGGCGAAGGATAAATAAGTGGGTTTTATACAAACCGGTGGTTTTTATGAAATATAGCGCAATTAGTATAAAACATAGCGAACGGGCTGAGCAGGCCAAGCAGCTGCTAATCCTAGCCGCCCCTCCTCAGTTTTCTCTCTCTCTGGCGTCCAGACAGATCCAAATCTGCTCCGCCGCTTCTCTGAATCCCGTTCGACGGGAAATCGTACGCACGTTGCGGCGATCGTTGCGGCGACCGGCGAAGGTTTCGTGGGCTGCGAAGAACGAGGAACGTAAGGATATCCGTCGCAAGGAGGAACGCGTGGACTTCGCTAGAGGTCGGGCACTTGCACGGCTTGCGGTGTCGCACCAACGGAACCGAACGGTTGTGGATTCGAATCCGCACACGGTGAGAATCGATTATCCGATAAGCGTAGTTTTAGTTTTTCGAAACGGGAACAGATCGCTGTTTAATATTTTATTTTCCGTTGCGTAAGCGATCCGGAGAAACCCGAGAAATCCCAACAATGGTATCAGAGCCAGGTTCCACTGTTTCTCGTCCCGTTTCGATCTCCGAATTAATTTTTTCATGAGTTATTCCATGCTTTAACTTCGATTAATTGTTGGATCTATGTTCATGTGATGAACACGGTTAATTTGATTAATATTCGGCAATTTTTGAAATTAATTTTGGGGTTTTTCGGAGTTCTTCGTGAGATGATGAACCGGGGCTTTTCGGCGGCTTCGTACATGCCTCCCAAGCGTTGGGATGGCGGACCAGATCTCTGGATCTCTTGGTGATAGTCACCACTACCCACCGGGCATGATAGCCGGCGCCAGGGTGGCCTCGAAGAGCTGCAAAATCGAGCCCAATGTTGGTCTTAAAACCTGAAAAATCAGATTTTGGGGATCTTTTGAGGGCTCAGCCGGTTGTTGTTTTGGCCACCGCCGGCGGCCCTGCCTGCACCGGGCACGTCGCCGGCGCCGAGGGCACCGCCGGCCGGGGCCTGTGCCGCCGGGGGGCACGGCCGCCGGTGACCCAGCCCGCCCCCGCCTGCACTTGCAGGTTTAGGGTTTCTAGGGCTATTTGGTTCGGGGGTTAGGGATGGGCCGGTTCAGGGCCTAGGCCGGAAGGGGCCGGTCTGGGCGGTCTGGGTCACCTAGATACCATGCTGGTTCGAGCATGGCTCGACCCTGGCCGAGCCAGGGGCTCGGGCCAGGAGAGCCCAGCTGGCTTAGCCAGTTTTCTTATTACAACCCCCCTTTTAAGTCCCATTTAAAACCCCTAAAACCCCATTAAGCCCATTTAAAACACAAATAAAATATGAATTAAATTTTGAAAGTCAAAATAATTTTGAAAATTTTATTCTATTATTCAGTTTTATTTAAATGGGCAATAATGATTTTGAATCATTATCTTATTAACAATTAGATTGATAAATTAAGGGTTAATTATTAGTTTAGTTGTTAAATTAATAATGAACCTTAATTTAACTAACTTAAGAGTTAAATTAGTGTTTAATAATTTTTAGTTTAAGAGTTAGATTATTTATTATTAAATCATTTAATTGTTAATTGATTAGAGTTAGTTATTAATTTAATTGTTAAATTAATAATTAATTATGATTGACTAATTTAATTGTTAAATTAGTAGTCTTTAATTATTATTGTTAATTATTAATTTAGAGGTTAAATTAATGATTAACATTAATCCCCTAATCTAATAGTTAGATTAGTAATTATTAAATAATTAAAGTTAATTGTTAATTTAAGTGTTAAATTTACAATTAACTTTAAATTGACTAATCTAAGAGTTAGTCAGTAGTTAATTAATAATTAGAGTTAATTAATAATTTAAGTGTTAAATTGATAATTAACTTTAATAGACTAGTCTAAGAGTTAGATTAGTTATTAATAGTCTAATTGTTAGATTATTAATGGGGTTTAATCTAAATGTTAGATTATTAGAATTATTCTAATTTGCATGGAATAATCTGAAATTATTAATTTGGAGTGTGTACACATGTGATGTGTGTGATTATTGCTTTTAAATTTTGATCTAATTGCATGTTAAGTTAATTAAAAGTGTTTTCGAAATTCAAATACTAATTTTGATTGGATCCTAGCTTTTTGAAAGCCAAAGTTATCTATGTTTGAAAACTCTTTTATTTTAGCCATGTGATGCGTTGAATCATGTGTAGGATGTTTAAAACACACCGTGGTCATGGATATGCACTTATTTAATTGTTCATGTGATGAATGATGTGTTTGTGTGGATCGTGGATGAATGATAGATGTTTATTAAATTATTAATAAATAGAGATCTACGTATCTCTCCCTCTCTCATTCTCCGATGTACTTCTACCTCCCTCTCTCTTGTACTCGCCATAAGGCCTTCTTCAATTTACCTGTAAATTCTAGAATTTATTGTAATATGATCGAGGCAACCGAGGAAGGAGCGAGGACGATCCACAGTTGACGATCCACAACTGCAACCAGGAAGGCAAAAAGATGAAGATCTCTTGCCTATGTGTTTGCAGGTCATCTAATATAATTGTTGTGTTAGATTGTGTGTGCGTTTGACGGTTGGCTCCAGTCAAACCCACTGTGCTATCCATGACCACACTAATGACATGTATGAGATGCATTGTTTTCTTTTGATTATGAATCAAAGCAGGTATAGTATTTAGTAAATATATACGATATATTTATATACTATCACCTAGGAGAGACCAAGATAAAAGTTATCTAAATACCCTCAGATAAACTCTAATCCGTAACGCGAGTAGTTAAGAACTTACCGCGTGGTCCACCATCGTTATAGTCATAGGATTCGAATCACTTTAGGCAGGTTTGTTGTACTATCCACAAGGCCTACTTAATTGGGAGGAGAAACTGTGGCTATGGCATTAGATGCCTATATGATCGGGGTAGAGGAACTATGTAGCTTTGTTGTGCTATCCACAAGGGCTGCATGCAAATCTATGCTCGTCGCGTAATGATGGTTAGCTTAGACCAGAATTAGTGGTTTGTTGTGCTATCCACAAGGCCATTAAATCTCTGGGGACCGAAGCTATGATCAGATATTGCAAGGAGTTGCAAGTCCCATGAGTTGGGTGCTCTCTGATTGTATTACAGTTTGTTGTGCTATCCACAAGGCTGTAGTGCAAGTCATTGAGATTCTGATCCCTACTAGGAGACTGTCGGCATCTCCCGTTCTGTATAACTGGGGGTTATACAGTCCGTCGAAAATTAGTGGGAGTTAAACTTGAACAAAAGACCATGTCTTGTTTTAAATTTTAATAATTGAACATCTGCTAAATAGATTTTACTTATCTCCTGTAGGGAATTATGTCGTCGAATAACCCACTCCGCGGCATACTTGATGCCCTTTTGACTTACCTGATCTACTCGGATTGGTTCAGAAACCTAAAGAATGTCTTCAGATCTGAGCACATTGAATTTGTCCCTAGAGCTGATCCTCCTACTGAATCGGCATTGGATGCCCCTGAAGCAGAGATGATAGCTAACGATAAAAGATTGAAGGACAAACGCAAAAGAGTAGTGAAGGGTGACTGCTTCTACTATAAGCAGTATGGTCATTGGAAGAGGAACTGCAAGGAGTTCCTTCATGATAAAGCTCATGGAAGAGCGAAGCTGTCTGAAGCTTCAGATATCTATATGATAGATATCAACTTGTCAGTTAGAGATTCCACATCTTGGGTATTGGATACCGGATGTGCTTCTCATATCTGTCATGATGCACAGATGCTGACAAGTAAGCGCAAGCTGAGACAAGGCGAGGTGGAATTGAGGCTAGGAAACGGCGCAAAAGTTGCGGCGATTGCTATTGGGACAGCAAACCTCAGGCTTCCATCGGGAGACGCCTTACTATTAGAAGATTGTTGTTATGTTCCTAGCATAATAAAGAACATCATATCAGTATCTTGTTTGGACAAGATACGATATAGGTTGACTATTGAGAATAGAAGTTGTTCGATTTATTATGGTATAAATCGATAGCTTCGGCATGTTTAGTCAACGGACTATATCTTTTATATGTTTCTTATTACAATCTTCAAATTGATAATGTTCTTAAGAAGAGAAAGAATTGTGTGAACCAAGCCTATATGTGGCATTGTAGACTTGGGCACATTGGCGAAAGCAGGTTGCAAAAGTTGCACAAGCATGGTTACTTAACAGCATTCGATTATGAATCGTTTGCAACATGTGAATCCTGCATTATGGGAAAGATGGCAAGATCTCCATTTACTAGACATGGAGAACGTGCCAAGGACATTCTGGAACTAATACATTCGGATGTATGTGGTCCTATGTCCACCCAAGCCAAAGGTGGCTACTCATACTTCATCACGTTCACCGATGACTTCTTAAGATTCGGCTATGTGTACTTAATGAAGTACAAGTCGGAAGCATTTGAGAAGTTCAAGGATTTCTAGAATGAGGTAGAGAAGCAGTTACGAAAGAGTATGATCGTTTCGAATTGTGCGTCGTTAAACACATGAAAACGTTCAATCTAAATTTATCCGGCTCACTCAAATCAGATTTTGAAAATTTAATAGTGGTGAGTCCGAGTCGATCCACAGGGAGTTAGAATTTTAACTTTGAAAACTTTGGACTTTAGTTAGTCTAAAATAGATGAGAATTTAAATAAACTAATTACTTAATTAAACCAAAACACAATTAACTAATGTAACCTAAAAACATAATTGCTTGAATTAAACAAATTCTTTTTTTCTTTTTTCTTTTTTTCTTTTTCAGAAATTAAACGCAAACACAATTGAGAAAAATAATAAACACAACTAAAATTTGTGACGAAGACATTGAAATTTAACTACGTGCAAAACACGAATTAATTAAAAATTATGAAACATACTGCAAAGTTTAATTGTTTAATGAACTTAAACTAAATAATCAAAATATTAATTAACAACTAACTAACCCCTTAGTGATTAACCTAATTCTAAACTGATGAGAAAAGGGAAAAGAGAATAGAAATCTGTGGGCTGCACGGTTGGTGGAAGGAGGAAGCTGGAGGTGCTGGCGTGTAGACAGGAAAAAAAAACTGCTGTTGTGGTTGGCTTCACCACGTGGAGGTGGTGTAGCTGCTGGTTCACGTGGAGTGCTTGGAAGAAGCTGCTGGTGTGGGCGGTGGAAGGGCAGCAGGATGCTGGCTGGGCACTTCCCGGCACGTGGAGGAGGGCTTCACCAAGCGTTGGAGTTACGTGAACTTGCAACAGCTTCAGGCGCAGTAAAGGACTTGGGATGCGCTGGAGGGCTTGACGGCATGCGCATGGGAGCTTGCAGTCGGCTGGGCAACGCGTGGATCTGTTGGTTCGCGCTTGGACGTGCCTGCATGCATGGAGGCATGTGCTGGAGGAGCCGGGAGCTGCTGCTGGAAGACGCTGGATGTGCGTGGGATGCTGCTGGAAGAAGCTATGCCGCGTGGAGGAGCTGAAGGATGTTAGAAGCTGGCGGTTGGTGCATGCGCTGGAACCGGGATGCAGGAGGAACTTGCTGGTGCTGCGGGGTTGCAGAGAGAAACCGAGCAAGGGAGTGGGGAAGAGAAAGAGATGACAGGGAGAGAAGGAGAGGAAGAGAGAGACGTGGGAAACCGAGAGAGGGAGAGGGAATCTGCGGGAGAGACAGAAGGTAAGGTGGAGAGAAGGCTTAGAGAGGGAGAGAACCGAAGTAGAAAGAGGAGGAGAGAGTGCTGGGAAGAGAGGAGGAGAGCAGGAAAGGAGAGGAAGAGAGAGCTTCGTGGAGAGAGTTGGAGAAGGAGAGGGCTGCGGGAAAATAAAAACGAGAGAGAACCGGGGCGGAGCAGGAAGAGAAAGAGGAGAGGAGAGATTTATAGAGAGGAGAAGGAGGAGAGGCTGCCGGGTTTGAGTTGGAAAAGGAGGAGGATATGTGGGAGACTTGGAGAAGGGACAGGATTTGGATCTGGAGAGGAAGAGGAAATTGGAAAAGAAATAGGATTCGACTTTCTAAAACGAGAAAGAGAGAGAGGATTTTTAAAATAAAGGAAGGGATGTGTTTAGGAAATCGGAGAGACGGAGGGAAATAGTGGGTTTTAGGAAACTCCCGCGAAGGAAGGAATCAAATTGTATTTTTACCCATGTTTTAGTTGAACTCCGCACACTAGACCTCCCCCAAATTTCTGAAAACTCCTCCAGCTGCACTGCATCATCGGCATGTCCTGTTCACATCAAATAAATATAATTTAGTGCATTATCATAAAAATATCATCATTTTTATTCATTTCGTCTCGGTTTTGTCGAAAAACCGCAAATGTGCTACACTCCTTTGATCACATGAAATGACGATGTTTTTAATTCAGAATTTGATGAAATTGGTACCGTTGGACTTGTTACACAATTATCTATCATTTCATGCTATTTTGAAGATAAAAACATGAGTATGATGCATATGGTTGCCCTTAAATGATCAATTTAACACTTTATCACACCCCCCAACTTACCCATTGCTAGTCCCTTAGCAATGCAAATAAGGAAATGTTAGGACAAATAATGAATTATCATGTTTCATTTTTAGTATCTTTCACAATCAATTTAAGTGGTAGCCGTTTGGTTGAGCTAAAAAGTATTCATATCCCACAATATTTTGATTCAGACAGGTGATTGTGCATGAAATTTGACACACTTAGAACTCGTTTCCGACCTTTCTGGTATATTCTTGCCTTTACTACCCTTTAGATAAGACTACTTGGGGAGGGGAAGAGAATACAAGATTTCCCGATCAGTCAGTGAGGACCGTTTTTCAGTTCCCGTCCCAACTCAGCACTTTTCACAACTTGGTCATATTTTTGGTACGATGGACTTTTTAGCATGGCGTTTCTTCATTTTATTGTGCTTTTGCTTTTGAGAGTGCGTACTTTTTGCCACTCTCTTTGAATTGCCTGAGGGGAGGAGCGTACTTTTTGCCACCTACCTTCCTTTAGCTCTTTTATCGCCTTCTTTTGCCTTTAGTGTTTACAGCTGTCCATTTTAACTGACCGCCTCTTTTAGAGTGCTGAGTGGGACAGTCCCCTATTACGGATCTTACACATTCCTTTCGTTCAACCCAAAAGAAAAATTAGAATAAGTAGTCTTATCCTTGAGGATAATTCCAGCAATTCTATACTTTTAAGATCTTTCATTTTATTCTAAGTTGCCGTGTGTGTGAAAATCATCCTGCCGTAGATTTTTGTAGAGTGGGATATTTAAACTTTATAAGGTCTTTAACCAATGTGACTAATAGAAAACTGATTGGTTTAAGATTTACTTAATGAAACATGATTTTCATGCAATTTTCCTAGGATGTGAAAAGAAGTTTTTGAAAAATTTGACCATTTTTCATTGAAAGATATCACTTTTCTTCAAAAGATTTTCAATAAATGCATATGATTGTCCCACCCCCCAACTTGATTGACATTGTCCTCAATGGCATAAAAGATATGAAAAAAACACGCAGCCAAAAGAGAATTTGTGAAGGAGCGAAACAACCTGTAATGACGAGGATGCGACATACCCACGGTGATTGCTGCTCAGGGACCTAAAGGGAAAAGAAATATCAACAACTGAAGTAAAATATTGGGTTGCCTCCCAACAAGCGCTAAGTTTATCGTCTTCAGCCAGACGGAAGTTCAGTTAGTGTGGATCACTCAGTTCTATAGATTCAGGTGGATCATTTTGAAGATTTTCAATGAATGGTTTCAACCGTTGACCATTAACCGTAAAAGTGTTCCCACTCTTAGGATTCAGAATTTTAACGGCTCCATGATCGAAGGCTTTAACGACCACGAAGGGTCCATCCCATCTGGATTTCAGTTTTCCAGAAAATAGGCGAAGCCTAGAATTAAATAGCCAAACTTTCTGATTTGGACGAAAGGATTTTTGGACAATATGTTTATCATGAAAAGCTTTAGTTTTGGCTTTATAGATCTTTGAATTTTCATAGGCCTCGTTGCGCAACTCTTCCAGCTCACTCAGTTGTAAGGTTCGGTGGGAACCAGCTTGGGCTAGGTCCATATTGACTTGTTTGATGGCCCAATAAGCCCTATGTTCCAATTCCACTGGAAGGTGACACGCTTTTCCAAAAACCAGGCGATAAGGAGACATGGCAATAGGAGTTTTGTAAGCGGTCCGATAGGCCCATAAAGCATCATCCAATCTTTCAGACCAATCTTTTCTATCGGGCCTAACGGACTTTTGCAGAATATTCTTAAGCAAAGCCCGAAATTGGTAATTCGTGAAATGTGTTCCCCCATCACTTATGATGGCTTTAGGCCACCCGAACCGAGAAAAGATATTTTTCTGAACGAATTTAATGACCACTTTATGATCATTGGTTCGGGTGGCTACTGCTTCAATCCATTTTGAGACATAATCCACCGCTACCAGAATATATGTATGTCCAAAAAATGGTAGAAAAGGTCCCATAAAGTCAATTCCCCAGACATCAAAGACTTCAACCACCAAGATTGGGTTGAGTAGCATCATATCCCTTTTCGCCATATTTCCTACGGCCTGACATCGGAGGCAAGTTTTGCTAAATTCATGGGCATCTTTGAAAAGTGTGGGCAAGTAAAAACCACTTTGTAGGACTTTGGCTGCAGTTTTCTTTCCTGAAAAGTGGCCCCCACACGCCAGATTATGACAGAAATTGAGAACACTCTGTTGTTCTTCTTCAGGGACACATCGCCTAATGATTTGATCGTGACAAAATTTGAATAATTCAGGATCCTCCCAGAAATAAAATTTTTCCTGAGAAAAGAATTTGTCCTTTTCACCTTTAGTCCATCCTTCCGGAAGCTGATTAGTCACCTTGTAATTGACAATGTGAGCATACCAAGGTGCAACAGTGTGGGAAATGGTCAGTAGATGCTCATCAGGAAAGGAATCAGTGATCGATGTACTTTCAGATATCGGAATGCGGGATAGGTGGTCAGCTACCACATTCTCAGAACCCTTCTTATCCCGAATTTCCAAATCAAATTCCTGGAGGAGTAAGATCCATCTAATAAGCCTAGGCTTTGCATCCTTCTTGGTCAACAAATATTTGAGCGCTGAGTGATCAGAATAGATTATGACTTTTGCCCCTAAAAGATAAGATCTGAATTTTTCTAGCGCAAAAACCACAGCTAATAATTCCTTTTCAGTGGTGGTATAATTCATTTGACCATCGGCAAGGGTGCGACTTGCATAATAGATCACCACGGGACACTTGTTGATTCTTTGTCCCAAAACTGCACCGATAGCATAATCCGAGGCATCACACATGATTTCGAAGGGTAAAGACCAATCTGGAGATTGAAGAATTGGGGCTTTGGTCAAAGATTCCTTCAGAAAATTGAATGCCTTGATGCAAGATTCATCCATTTGGAAAGGAACGTCCTTAGCTAGGAGAAGAGTTAGAGGTCGGGCAATTTGAGAGAAATTGTGGATAAACCGGCGATAGAAACCGGCATGGCCAAGGAATGAACGGATCTGTCTGACCGAGGTGGGAGGAGGAAGATTGGATATGAGATCGATCTTAGCTTTATCTACCTCTATCCCCCTTTCAGACACAATGTGGCATAAAACAATGCCCTCTCGAACCATGAAGTGGCTCTTTTCCCAGCTAAGTATCAAGTTGGTGTCTATGCATCTTGCTAGCAGCTTTTTAAGATTTTCTAAGCAATTTTCAAAAGAGTCCCCGAAGATTGAGAAATCATCCATGAAAACTTCGAGGAATTCTCCCACCATATCGGAGAAGATAGCCATCATGCACCGTTGAAATGTGGCTGGTGCGTTGCATAATCCGAATGGCATTCTCCTAAAAGCAAACGTGCCATAAGGGCACGTGAAGGTGGTCTTTTCTTGATCTTCCGGGTAAATGGCCACTTGATTATACCCGGAATACCCATCTAAGAAGCAGAAGTACTTCTGGCCCGATAACTTTTCTAGAATCTGATCCATGAATGGGAGTGGAAAGTGGTCCTTCTTAGTCATTAGATTCAGCTTTCGGTAATCAATGCACACTCTCCATCCCGTGGTAAGCCTAGTGGGTACCTCTTCTCCATGATCATTCTTGATAACCGTTAATCCAGATGTCTTGGGTACCACTTGAGTTGGGCTGACCCATTTACTGTCTGATATTGGGTAAATAATACACGCATCCAGCCATTTCACAACTTCCTTCTTCACCACTTCTTTCATATTAGGGTTAAGCCGCCTTTGCATCTCCCGACTGGGCTTAGAATTCTCTTCCATATAGATGTGATGCATGCAAATGGACGGGCTAATTCCCTTTAAATCGGCCACCAACCAACCAATTGCACCCTTGTGGTCTTTGAGGACCTCGGTTAACTGGGCCTCCTGCGGCGATGTGAGATTTGCCGCAATGATGACCAGGAGAGTTTGGTCCGGGCCCAAAAAGATATACTTGAGAGACTCATGTAATGGTTTGAGTTCAAGCTCAAGAGGGTCCTCTAAAGATGGCAAAGCGGGCTCAGATTGTAAGGCTGGTAAAGGTTCAACCTTGGGCCAAGATGTTGATGGGCCAGGAGAGTCCTTTAGAGTGTTGGCTTCCTCCAAAAAGTCATATGTGGACATCTCATTTTCTTCAACCAGATTATCCAATATATCAATAGTGTGGCATTCTTTTTCATGATCTGGGTATTGTGCGTCGTTAAACACATGAAAACGTTCAATCTAAATTTATCCGGCTCACTCAAATCAGATTTTGAAAATTTAATAGTGGTGAGTCCGAGTCGATCCACAGGGAGTTAGAATTTTAACTTTGAAAACTTTGGACTTTAGTTAGTCTAAAAATAGATGAGAATTTAAATAAACTAATTACTTAATTAAACCAAAACACAATTAACTAATGTAACCTAAAAACATAATTGCTTGAATTAAACAAATTCTTTTTTTCTTTTCTTTTTTATTCTTTTTCAGAAATTAAACGCAAACACAATTGAGAAAAATAATAAACACAACTAAAATTTGTGACGAAGACATTGAAATTTAACTACGTGCAAAACACGAATTAATTAAAAATTATGAAACATACTGCAAAGTTTAATTGTTTAATGAACTTAAACTAAATAATCAAAATATTAATTAACAACTAACTAACCCCTTAGTGATTAACCTAATTCTAAACTAATGAGAAAAGGGAAAAGAGAATAGAAATCTGTGGGCTACACGGCTGGTGGAAGGAGGAAGCTGGAGGTGCTGGCGTGTAGACAGGAAAAAAAAACTGCTGTTGTGGTTGGCTTCACCACGTGGAGGTGGTGTAGCTGCTGGTTCACGTGGAGTGCTTGGAAGAAGCTGCTGGTGTGGGCGGTGGAAGGGCAGCCGGATGCTGGCTGGGCACTTCCCGGCACGTGGAGGAGGGCTTCACCAAGCGTTGGAGTTACGTGAACTTGCAACAGCTTCAGGCGCAGTAAAGGACTTGGGATGCGCTGGAGGGCTTGACGGCATGCGCATGGGAGCTTGCAGTCGGCTGGGCAACGCGTGGATCTGTTGGTTCGCGCTTGGACGTGCCTGCATGCATGGAGGCATGTGCTGGAGGAGCCGGGAGCTGCTGCTGGAAGACGCTGGATGTGCGTGGGATGCTGCTGGAAGAAGCTATGCCGCGTGGAGGAGCTGAAGGATGTTAGAAGCTGGCGGTTGGTGCATGCGCTGGAACCTGGATGCAGGAGGAACTTGCTGGTGCTGCGGGGTTGCAGAGAGAAACCGAGCAAGGGAGTGGGGAAGAGAAAGAGATGACAGGGAGAGAAGGAGAGGAAGAGAGAGACGTGGGAAACCGAGAGAGGGAGAGGGAATCTGCGGGAGAGACAGAAGGTAAGGTGGAGAGAAGGCTTAGAGAGGGAGAGAACCGAAGGAGAAAGAGGAGGAGAGAGTGCTGGGAAGAGAGGAGGAGAGCAGGAAAGGAGAGGAAGAGAGAGCTTCGTGGAGAGAGTTGGAGAAGGAGAGGGCTGCGGGAAAATAAAAACGAGAGAGAACCGGGGCGGAGCAGGAAGAGAAAGAGGAGAGGAGAGATTTATAAAGAGGAGAAGGAGGAGAGGCTGCCGGGTTTGAGTTGGAAAAGGAGGAGGATATGTGGGAGACTTGGAGAAGGGACAGGATTTGGATCTGGAGAGGAAGAGGAAATTGGAAAAGAAATAGGATTCGACTTTCTAAAACGAGAAAGAGAGAGAGGATTTTTAAAATAAAGGAAGGGATGTGTTTAGGAGATCGGAGAGACGGAGGGAAATAGTGGGTTTTAGGAAACTCCAGCGAAGGAAGGAATCAAATTGTATTTTTACCCCTGTTTTAGTTGAAATCCGCACACTAGACCTCCCCCAAATTTTCGAAAACTCCTCCAGCTGCACTGCATCATCGGCATGTCCTGTTCACATCAAATAAATATAATTTAGTGCATTATCATAAAAATATCATCATTTTTATTCATTTCGTCTCGGTTTTGTCGAAAAACCGCAAATGCGCTACACTCCTTTGATCACATGAAATGACGATGTTTTTAAGTCAGAATTTGATGAAATTGGTACCGTTAGACTTGTTACACAATTATCTATCATTTCATGCTATTTTGCAAATAAAAACATGAGTATGATGCATATGGTTGCCCTTAAATGATCAATTTAACACTTTATCAGAGTATTAAAGCTCTTCGATCAGATCGAGGAGGAGAATACTTGAGTACTAATTTCACACAATTCTTAAAGGATAATGGTATCCATTCTCAGCTGACCCCTCCATATACACCACAGATGAATGGTTTATCAGAAAGGAGGAATCGCACCTTATTGGACATGGTGCGATCCATGATGAGCTTTTCGGGATTACTAGTGTCCCTCTGGGGGTATGCTCTAGAGTCAACAGCGGCACAAAAGTTGCGGCGATTGCTGTTGGGACAGCAAACCTCAGGCTTCCATCGGGAGACGCATTACTATTAGAATATTGTTATTATGTTCCTAGCATAATAAAGAACATCATATCAGTATCTTGTTTGGACAAGATACGATATAGGTTGACTATTGAGAATAGAAGTTGTTCGATTTATTATAGTAATAAATCGATAGCTTCGGCATCTATTGTCAACGGACTATATCTTTTAGATGTTTCTTATTACAATCTTCAAATTGATAATGTTCTTAAGAAGAGCAAGAATTGTGTGAACCAAGCCTATAAGTGGCATTATAGACTTTGGCACATTGGCGAAAGCAAGTTGCAAAAGTTGCACAAGAATGGTTACTTAACAGCATTCGATTATGAATCGTTTGCAACATGTGAATCCTGCATTATGGGAAAGATGGCAAGATCTCCATTTACTAGACAAGGAGAACGTGCCAAGGACATTCTGGAACTAATACATTCGGATGTATGTGGTCCTATGTCCACCCAAGCCAAAGGTGGCTACTCATACTTCATCATGTTCACCGATGACTTCTTAAGATTCGGCTATGTGTACTTAATGAAGTACAAGTCGGAAGCATTTGAGAAGTTCAAGGATTTCTAGAATGAGGTAGAGAAGCAGTTAGGAAAGAGTATTAAAGCTCTTCGATCATATCGAGGAGGAGAATACTTGAGTACTAATTTTACACAATTCTTAAAGGATAATGGTATCCTTTCTCAGCTGACCCCTCCATATACACCACAGATGAATGGTATATCAGAAAGGAGGAATCGCACCTTGTTGGACATGGTGCGATCCATGATGAGCTTTTCAGGATTACTAGTGTCCCTCTGGGGGTATGCTCTAGAGTCAGCAGCGGCGCAAAAGTTGCGGCGATTGCTGTTGGGACAGCAAACCTCAGGCTTCCATCGGGAGACGCCTTACTATTAGAAGATTGTTATTATGTTCCTAACATAATAAAGAACATCATATCAATATCTTGTTTGGACAAGATACGATATAGGTTGACTATTGAGAATAGAAGTTGTTCGATTTATTATGGTAATAAATCGATAGCTTCGACATCTTTAGTCAACGAATTATATCTTTTAGATGTTTCTTATTACAATCTTCAAATTGATAATGTTCTTAAGAAGAGCAAGAATTGTGTGAACCAAGCCTATATGTGGCATTGTAGACTTGGGCACATTGGCGAAAGCAGGTTGCAAAAGTTGCACAAGAATGGTTACTTAACATCATTCGATTATGAATCGTTTGCAACATGTGAATCCTGCATTATGGGAAAGATGGCAAGATCTCCATTCACTGGACATGGAGAACGTGCCAAGGACATTCTAGAACTAATACATTCGGATGTATGTGGTCCTATGTCCACCCAAGCCAAAGGTGGCTACTCATACTTCATCACGTTCACCGATGACTTCTTAAGATTCGGCTATGTGTACTTAACGAAGTACAAGTTGAAAGCATTTGAGAAGTTCAAGGAGTTCAAGAATGAGGTAGAGAAGCAGTTAGGAAAGAGTATTAAAGCTCTTCGATCAGATCGAGGAGGAGAATACTTGAGTACTAATTTCACACAATTCTTAAAGGATAATGGTATCATTTCTCAGCTGACCCCTCCATATACACCACAGATGAATGGTGTATCAGAAAGGAGGAATCGCACCTTGTTGGACATGGTGCGATCCATGATGAGCTTCTCGGGATTACCAGTGTCCCTCTGGTGGTATGCTCTAGAGTCAGCAGCATACCTACTGAACAGAGTACCCAGCAAGTCTGTGGCCTCTACTCCATATGAGATATGGAAAGGCAGGAAACCAGAATTTAAACATGTTAAAGTCTGGGGTTGTCCTACTCATGTAAAGAGGCATGATCTAGACAAGCTGGAATCACGAACTGATAAATGCAGGTTTGTGAGATATCCAAAGGAAACCTTTGGATACTATTTTTTCCATCCTGGTGAACAAAAGGTGTTTGTCGCCAGGAAAGCTGTCTTCCTAGAAGAGGAATATCTTCTCCAGGAGGACAGTGGGAGTAAAATAGTACTGGAAGAGGTTCCAGATCTCCAAACAGCTACATTATCATCAGATGAGATATCAGTTCCTGAATCTGTTCAGGTACACACAGATGAGCCTCGTAGATCTGGTAGAGTACCTAGACTACCCGAACGATATGTGGGACATATTGCTGAAGGTAAGTCTAAGGTACAATATAATAAGGATGACGATCCTAAAACCTACCAGGAGGCCATAGAAGGCCAAGAAGCCAGGAAATGGCGAGAAGCCATGAACTCAGAAATCCAGTCCATGTATACCAACCAAGTTTGGAACTTGGAGGACTTGCCCGAGGGTATTGTACCCATCGGTTGCAAGTGGATCTTTAAGAGAATGATCGGTGTTGATGAACGGATCGACACTTATAAGGCAGGGTTGGTGGCAAAGGGATATCGTCAAAGGCAAGGAATTGACTATGACGAGATTTTCTCACCAGTTGCCATGATAAAGTCGATCAGAGTTCTACTCGCCATCTCTCTCCTCTCATTCAAACTCTCTTTTCCACCCGAGCCCCATCTCTCTCAAACTCTCAACGCCATGGAACGCGGGCAACTAAGCAAATCCAAGGTAGTGGTGAAACGGCGGCAGACCACATCACTCTCCGTGGTGCTGGTGGAGGAAGTCCCTGAGGTGCCACCGGCCGACCTTGCGGCGGTGGCGGCGTTCTTAAAGGAAGAGGAGGCTCCTCCGGCGCGCATGGCCGAGGAAGAAGAAGGGAAAGAAGCTCTACCCCTGGTAAGTCTTCTATGGTTTGAATGGGGTGAAGAAAAGAGGGAAGGAAAGGGGTTCTTTGGAAGAGCCCGAAATTGGGTTTGAATGGCGTCCAGGCCAGGTGACGCTTTTCAAAGGGCGTCGTCCTGGTCTGACGCCATTCAGGCCAAAATTCAATTTTTAAATAGGACAGAAAAAGGGTTCAAAAGGCGTCAGGGTTGGTGGACGCCTTTCAATGAGCGTCCATCACTGCAGACGCCTTTTAAAAGGAATATTTTTTTGATTTTTTGTTCATTGACTGATGAAATTTTTCTATTTTATTTGCAGGGGACGATGAGGGCCCGGATCTCATGGGACTTAGTGATAGGGGCCTATCGGGGACTTCCGGACTTCCAGAAGGCGCGCCTGTGCCAAATGGGGTTCGCGGAGATTCTGGAGATCGAGCCATTTTGGTTCGACTTGGTTCTCCTGCAGGTGCTGCGGGAGAGGTGGCATGCGGCACGTAGCGCTTTCCTAATGCCCTGGGGACATATGGTCCCCAGTTTAAAGGACGTGGCCAAGATCACTGGCCTGAGGGTAGATGGCAGACCGGTGAGCAGGGTGACTTACCCTGATTACCGAGGGATGGCTAAGGCCCTATTAGGGATAGAGGTATCTATCCTAGATAGGGAGTCTAGGATAGTCCCTAGGGTAGAGGTAGAGGCTGCCTTAGGTTTAGTAGAGCCCCGGCGTCGGTCAGACGAGACCCGGAAGGAGTTTAGGAGTAGACTAGCAGAGTCCTCCTCCGCAGTATATTGTAGCGACCCGAGTGAGGAGGAGGAGGTAGATATACAGCTTCGAGTCTTCCTCGTCTTCCTTTTCGGTCGGTTGCTCTTCGGCACGAAGGGCGACCACATTCATTGTAGGTTCCTTAGTCTCTTAGATGACTTAGATAGTTTGCATGAGTATGCATGGGGTGCGGCCCTCTTGGCCCACTTGTTCGCTGATCTCTCTGCGGTCACGCCAGACCGCGAGACGACTGTTAGTGGCTTCTCGCCGTTCCTCCATGTATCAAGTTATTTTAATTATTTGTTTATGATATGAAATGCAATGATATGATGCTTTTCTAATTTACATGTTTATGTATGCAGGTGTGCAGCTACTATTACTTCCCGCTCGGCCGAGCGAGGATTGTGAGGCCGGATGTTGTTCCGTTGGCTCGCCGTTGGCAGCCGATTGTGGACACGGCCCCACAGCACCATCAGCTGACGGCCCTCCACCGTCAGTTTCTTAACTATCCAGAGCTCTTGGTGAGTCTTTTAATTTGTTCAATTTTGTTTATTAAATGCAATCTTTTATTTATTAAAGGTAATTTATTTATGTGAATGCATCTAACCTGTATGTAGGTGATCTGGCGCCCATACTTGGGCATGGGCGAGGAGGGCCAGCCGTGGGTGACGGCTAGCCGGAGACGGTTCGGGAGGCAGATGTGGCTCCACTGCCTCAACGAGATCGGGCCGCTCCGCCTCCGCCTAGTCATGAGGACACTGGGCCTCCACCAAGAGTGGGTGGATGAGGAGGTCCCGAAGGGAGTAGGATGGAGCATGAGGGGCAAGCAAGCCCTCACTGATTGGCGAGCAAAATTCCCGGAGCAATACGAAGATTGGCGTTGCCGGGGTGTCCGAGTGGAGTCTCAAGCGGAGAGTAGCGCAGCCTACCTCCAGCAGTACCGGACACGTTACGCCGATCAGCTGCAACTTCTCCGTCCTCTCGATGTAAGTATGCATTTATGCTTCTTTCGTTTTATTATTATCTTGATTTATGTTTGTGAATAAATGTGTGTATGTATGGTATGCAGGATGCACGGGATGCTGTGATCATCGACCTCCGGGCCCGTCTTCAAGATGCCGAGGCCCAGCTGGAGCAGGTCCAAAAGGAACTTTTTGACCTGGTATGTATGTATGCTTATAAGTGTTTTAATTATTTTGTTTTGACAATTAGCCACTGATAGTTGTCTTTTGGTGCAGCGAGTCGTCTACACCCAGGCGGCTCCCCCTACACATGGCGCTTCTTCTTCTGCCCTGCATGCTGCCTATGAGGCCACCCTCGCTGACCTCCAGAGTCAGCTTGCCTCTGCCATTCACCGAGCCTCTCTCGCGGAGGAGGATCGGGTTGCTCGAGTAAGTTCCATCCTTCTTCTTTTATTGTTGGACTTGATTTGCTTGATTATCTTGAACTGACAGTGTCTCCTCTTATAGGTCGCTAAGCTTTAGGAGGCTCTTCAGCAGAGGGATGCAGAGCTGGCAGAAACTCGGACTTCAACCGCTCGCAGTGCTAAGCTGGAGGCTCAGGTGGCGCGCCTCTCCACCGGTGACGTTGCACGACTCCAGGTTCGCCTGGAGATTCTGACCAAGGAGAGGGACCGAGATCGGGCTCGGATGGAGAGTCTCCAGGGCAAACTCTCAGTAGCAGAGCACGAGCGCCAGAGTATCGAGGCGCGGTACCAGCGTGCGCTGCAGCAAGCGCTCGATCGAGGTCAGGTGAGCGCCTTCACGGCCAACATTGCTATATCATCCGGCCAAGCAGGGCCGAGCGCTATGGGACTGCCACCGCCTCCGACGTGTGGGCTGGAGGGGCCTGATGAAGCGACAAGTCAGTATGAAGGAGCCGGGGAGAGTTAGCCCTAAGGGCTGCTTATGTATTTTCCTTTCTTTTGTGTATCATGTATAAACACCTTTTGATATACATATATGAAATTTTGCCTTCAGCTTTGTGTCTCACTTATGTGATTTCCTTGGCTTTCATTCCTGTACTCTGCACACTACTTAACAAACAGGTTAATTATCTATTTAGGCTTAGCCCCTTACCCAGTCAATTAACTGATCAATCAATCATTTTCTTGATAGAAGGGTCAAGGGGCATAGCCTTTATTAACAAAGGTAACATGAATAATCAAACTGTAATGCAACATGCAAGCAGACATATGCTCATTGAAAATAAAAGGAATGAAACACACTAGATGCGATAAGTAGATGCTAATTGAAACATTTTTTTTGTTTTGAAATATTCATTTTGTTTGGGTTTTGGAACATATATATTTTTGGATTTTTGAAATATCTATTTTTTTTTTTTTTGACTTTGAGATATGTGCTTTTTTTTAGATTTTGAAATATGTATTTTTTTGGATTTTGAAATATGTATTTTTTTTGGATTTTGAAATATTGCGCAAACTAAAAGACTAGCATGGTACTCAGATCAAAAGAGCATATTCATTTATTAACTTAATTTCCAGATTGGTCTTCAATAATCTAACTTAGACCCATCGTCCTTGAGCTTGTGTTTCCATTCTTGATCCCATTTGATGATTTGATCCTTAGTCAATCTAGGTCGTTCCTTAAGCTTAGAGTACGCCTCTTCAGAAAAAAAGGAAGAATTGGTATAGAAAGCCCATGAGAAGGTTCTGAAGACCTAAAAAGATGTTCCTTTCTTACCCTAATATCTGTTGGGGTTCGGTCATTTTCTTTCCGGGATATTTATCGACCTTGCGTTCCCTTTTATTTCATTTCATGGCCTGGATGTAACGTTTGTAGTGTAAATGGCCTTTTGATTTGACATTTGGCTTTTGCCTTTTGCTTTTTCTTTTCTCTTTCTTTTCTTGGGACGGATCTCCCCCTTTTTTTTTTAACGGCCTCCTACTAAGATAGCAGGTATTCTTGGTAATCTATTCTAAGTCTCGTTCAGACATCATAGGCCGAGTGTAAAAACATAATTTTGTTTGAAAAGAATTATTTACACTTTACACCCTCGGTCAAACTTTCGATATTCCTTTGGACTTCACATCTTTTGTTACTCACGAATCAAACGTGTCAGTGTGTGTAGTAATGTGTTTGAATTAAATTATCCAGACTGATAAGGGAATTTGAGTTTCTAAATTTTCTGATTCCACTGGTCTTTGCACCATGCTGATCAACTCTTTAACCTAAGGGTAGTATTTCTTGAGATACAGACCGTTCTAGGGGTGAGTTAATTCTTGCCCTTCTGCGGTAAGCGTTACCAGAAAAAACATGTGATACAACATATGGTCCTTCCCAATTGGGTTGAAGTTTAGAATGCGGACCACCAGGTTTTACAAAGATTCTTTTGACAACCATTTCACTAACTTTGAACTTACGTTCAATGACTTTCTTTTGATAAAAACGTGTTAATCTATTCTGATAAACTCTTGCATGATTAGCAGTTGACCGTCTTTTCTCGTCTAAGAGTTCCAATTGAGCAAGGAGTGTTAAACGGTGTTCATCAATAGAAAATTCCTTATTCAATTGTACTCTTAATGACGGTATAAGGATCTCGTATGGAACTACCGCCTCCATTCCAAATATTAAGGAATAAGGAGTCTGCCCAGTGGGCGTGCGGATTGAAGTTCGGTAGGCCCATAGAGCCTCAATCAATTTTTTTGGCCAATTTGTGAATTTATTAGACTTGCATGTCTTTTTGATGATTTTTATCAAAGTCTTGTTAGTTGCCTCTGCTTGGCCATTGCCTTGCGGATAATAAGGAGATGAATGATGCAATGCAATTTTGTACCTGTTGCAGAGGTCTTTCAACTCCTGTAATACGAACTGCGGTCCATTGTCGGTGACGATGGTGCTCGGAATTCCAAATCTCGTGATAATGTTCTTCATGATGAACTTGCAGACGGTTGATGCTTTGACTTCCGTATACGCTTCAGCCGTGAGGATGAAGGACTTCTGCTTAATGCCGGAATCAGGATTCCCAAGGGGTCCAATGACATCGAAAGCTCACATGGAGAAAGGCCATGGGGAGGAAACAGGATGGAGTGAAGATGCAGGAGAATGAATCTTATCGGCGTGAAGTTGACACTTAGCACACCTACGGACATATCCTACACAATCTTCTTCTATGGTTGGCCAATAGAATATTTGTCTAAGGATTTTCTTTGCTAGCATCTGTCCATTAACATGGCCACCACAAACTCCAGCATGAGCTCCTTCTATAACCTTCCAAATCTCATCTTCGTCTAAACATCTTAGAAGAACTCCATCAAAACCTCTTTTGTATAATGCTCCCCCAACTATGGTGTATCTTTGAGCAACTCTCCTGATAGCCTTTTTCTCCTCAGCTGTGGCTTCTTCATGATATGATTGATCTTCACAATATTTAGCAATTTCATAGTACCACGGTTTCTGTTCATCATCCATCTCTTCTAATAGCTCCATTAACATAATTTCTCTCTTTTCCACCATATTTCCATCTCTGACTTTCTTCAGCAGCTTCTCCTTAGTCCTAAGGAATCAAGGGTCTTTCACGACGGGTGCAAGACGCCTATGAACGATGATTGATTCAAATTGTCTGCTGATTGGAAAATTAAGAGAAGATGCATGTAAGGATCGTGACCTTCGGGTCCGGTTTTCGGGGTCGGACCTTGTAGTTCTAACCTTAGTGAGGGAGGAGGTTCTGTGTTGATTCGCGTCAGGACATCGAGACGCGTTTTAAACGGCGTCCACCGTCGCAGACGCATTTCAGGTTCTGCCACGTGGGTGCCACGTGGGCTGGCTTCGGGCCGCGAGGGTACGGCCCTGTCTTGTCACCTGAACGGCGTCCACGTGTGTTGACGCCTTTCAGACTGCGACTCTGGGATTGTCAGAGTACGGCCCTGACATGTCATCTGAACGGCGTCTGCCTTGAACGACGCATTTCAGAGTCTTGTCAGAGCAACCGTCACATCAACTGAATGGCGTCCGTGGATGTTGACGCGTTTTAGCCAGTCTCTGGTTAACCCCGCGAGCCCTCCTTCTTTCCCTCATTTTCTCCTCTCTTCCTCTCTTTCCCTTCCGACGAACTCGGCGGCGATTCCTCCTCCTCTCTCCTTTCCTCCCACCGTTTCATCTCTCCCTCCACTCCATCCTCTACCTAGCTCCTACCACTACCACCTCCACTTCCACTGCGGCGTTCTACTCTCCGGACGGCGGCCGACGTCACGGTGGAGCAAGGACGACCACGGCGGTACCGGCGGCGGTGTGGGGCGAGTCGGGTGGACGGCTTGAAGCTCGGAGACGTTCAAGTATCCGGTAGGGTGACGGTTCCCATAAGCATCGTGTTTAAGCCATGTTTTCCCCCGTTTAAGCTTGTTATGGATCTTTGGTTTCGGGGGGTAGAATGAGCATGTTTAGGTGTTCTTTTGTTGATATGGGGGTTTTGCTGTGAATGTGATTTCCTATGAATTGTGTTGCCCCTCTTTCTCCTCCGTTTTTGGGTGATTTTGGGGTTATTTGGGTTGAAAAGGGAGCCCTCGGGCTCATGGCAACTCTGGTTCCTCGGGTTAAAAGACGTCGTGCATGGGCGACGCCTTTTCGAAGGGCGTCGGACCATCGCGACGCCTTTTAGACAGGAATCGCCTTACTGAGGGTTTGCCAGTTCGGGATTCTGGGGCTAAAAGACGTCATGGGTCGACGACGCGTTTTTGAATAGCGTCGGGCAGCCATGACGCCTTTTAAGGCAGAAATCCCCTGGGTGGTTTCTTTGGAAATTCTGGATTTCTGTGCTGAATGGCGTCTGAGGATGTCGACGCCTTTTAAAAGGCGACCACTGGTGTCGACGCCTTTTAGGGCCTGATTCTGAAGACTGTTTTACATGAACCTGTACATGGAGCTTGAATGGCGTCGACCTTGGGAGACGCGATTCAAGACAGAACCTCACTAATTCATGTCAGTAAAATGTGTTCATACTGTTAGACGGATGATTAGTGCATGTTTTAGTGTACCCGGTAGAGATAGATTCTTCATGACCGGACGATACTACGTGTATGTTATGCGATCGCGGACTTTTCACGTGACCGGATCGTACTTGCTGGGTTTTGTGTTACTGTGGACCTGGAGTGACATTGTAGCACTTTATCACCCTGTGCTGGTGGGGGCGTGAGCACAGCGCCGGTGGGGGCGTGGGCGGGGTGACGCCTAGTGAGAGAGGGTCACCTGGTGAACCCCGGGGTCAGCTAGTACCGGTGTCGGAGTGGTACATTCGGAGAGTCACTCATGCTGAGGGAAGGAGTAACCACCTAAGCCAGTTGGGCCGGAGTAGCTAGTGTGCTATCCGAGGGGTTACTGCTTGGTCTCAGCGGGTCGAGGTTTTCCCACCGTTGCTGTGTGGTTAGCGAGTTCTATCGAGACGACAGTTGTGGATTCCCTAATCGGCTGGTTTAAAATATGCATGTTTATTATATTTCGATTGCATGTGATTTCACGTTAAGAATTAGGAATTGTACCTCATGTGTTATCACTTTACCGTTAGCTGTACCTTACACTTGTGGGTGTGTGCGTGGGCAGTGAATATCGAAGGATCCCTACTGAGTCTTGTCTTTGAGACTCACCCCTCTGCAGTTTTCAGGTGAGGACTCTCAGCAGACCTAGCGAGGAGAGTGTGGCCGTGTGTGGAGCACCGTCAGCAGTTATTCCGGGGTATGCCCCGACGTAGTTGTTATTTTTATTTCTGGTATGTACGTTTAATTATTTCCTTTCTGTTGGAATATGTAATTATTTGCTGTATCGAGTCGCATTGTAATAATTTTTAATTCCTGCACTTTTATTTCACTTCAATGCGATGTGAATGTTTAGCTTAGTTTATTATTTATCTCCCAGACTTTATTAGATCCTGGTTTGTTTCCAAATTAATGATTCGGTACCCATTTAGTAATCGGATCCCCGATTATAGGGTGGCGGGTCGTTACAGTTGGTATCAGAGCATACGGTCTGGCAAATAAATAAATAGGTTAAATATCATAAATTCGGCAAATAAATACATTATCCCATACAGGCACGGCGGTAGCATAGGCTTTAGGACTCTGATTAGAACTTTTTGATTTTGTAATTGTAGGCGAGTAGATGGCTCCTGATCGTTTCGAATTGTGCGTCGTTAAACACATGAAAACGTTCAATCTAAATTTATCCGGCTCACTCAAATCAAATTTTGGAATTTAATAGTGGTGAGTCCGAGTCGATCCACAGGGAGTTAGAATTTTAACTTTGAAAACTTTGGACTTTAGTTAATCTAAAAATAAGTGAGATTTTAAGTAAACTAATTACTTAATTAAACTCGAATTAAATTAACTAATGTTACCTAAAATTATAATTATCTAAATTAAACAAATCTTTTTCTCTCTTTTCTTTTTCAGAAATTAAACATAAACACACATAAAAATAAGCACGACTAAAAATTATAACAAAAACAACCTATTGTTTGATTGTACAAATCATTAAACACCATGAATCAAATAACTTAATTAAATAACTAATAATTAATAAAATGATAACCAATCAAGAATTAACCCTAATTAAGACTAATTAAACAATACTAACAACTATCCCTAATTAAATAACAAACACTATGCTAGTGGGGGGATAAAGAAAGAACACAAAAACAATGGCAGCTTCGTTGGGTTTGCTGGTTGGTGCAGTGGACCAACTCATAACGCATGCATGCGCTGCTAGAGGTTTGGACAAGCTTGCAGGCGCGTGGAAGGATGCATGGAGCTGCTGGCTGTACATGGCAGCAAGTGGAGGAAGCTTCAGCTGGCTCGCATGCGCTGGGTGCGTTGGTAGCTGCTTCAGGCACAGCGCATGGTAGCTGATGCTGGCAGCTGGGTAATGCTTGCTGGTATGCGCGTGGAGCATGCAGCGCGTGGCGGTGCTGGGTTGCAGCTGGAAGCTGGGACAGTACGTGGAGGTGTTGCTGGAAAGAGGCTTGCATGCATGGGCTGAGACGTGGCTGCTGAAGGTGCAACGTGTGGAGAAGCTGCCGGCGTGTGGAGGGCGTGCAGAGCAACGGCTGGTGAGTGGAACTGCTGGTGGAGGGCCGTTGACCACAGCTGGAAGGCTCGCCGGATGCTGGGAGAGATCGTGAGAGAGAGGGAATCTGCCGGAGAGAGAGGGCAGAGGAGAGAGGAGTGACCGAAAGAAAGAGACGTGGGAGAGTGGAACTGCTGGTGGAGGGCCGGCTGCAGGGAGGAAGAGAAGAGAGAGAGGAGAAGAGAGGAATAGAAACAGAGAGAGAAAGATTACGGAGAGAGAACGGGAAACCGGAGAGGAAGAGAAAGAGAGGTTGCTGGAACAAAAGAGAGAAAACCGAGAGAGGGGGAGAAGGTGCCTGGGAAGGAGAGGAGGATAGATTAATATAGATAGGAAGATAGGCGTGGGAAGGAAACTGGAGAAGAAGTCGGACTGGAGTTGGAAAATTGGGGAGAAAAAGGAAACTGGAAAAGAAAGAGGGTTCACTTTCTAAAACGAGAGAGAGAAAGAGGATCTTTAAAATAAAGGACGGGATGTGTTTTAGGAAATTGGAGGGACGGAAGGAAATAGTGGGTTTTGGGAAACTCCAGCGAACGACAGAATCAAATTGCATTTTTGCCCATGTTTTAGTTGAAATCTGCACACTGGACCTCCGCTAAATTTTCGGAAACTCCACCAGCTGCACTGCATCATCGGCATGTCCTGTTCACACAAAATAAATATAATTTAGCGCATTATCATAAAAATATCATCATATTTATTCATTTCGTCTCGATTTTGTCGAAAAACCGCAAATGCGCTATGCTCCTTTAATCACATGAAATGACGATGTTTTTAAGTCAGAATTTGATGAAATTGGTACCGTTGGACTTGTTACACAATTATCTATCATTTCATGCTATTTTGCACATAAAAACATGAGTATGATGCATATGATTGCCCTTAAATGATCAATTTAACACTTTATCAGCTCCCAGAAGGAGGATGCCAGTTATTCGAGAGCAGGGAGACGTCCCTAGTGGGTCCGACGCCGGGAGGCCGAGTGCAGAGCAGTTTATGGAGGCTATGATGGATACTATGGCTCGATACCAGACGCGAGACCCTAGTGAGAGTTCCAGTGCGCGGGGAGGGTCCACAGCTACACTTGAGAGGTTTCTGAAGCTGAGGCCACCTCACTTCACCGGTCGTCCCGACCCTGACGAGGCCATTCACTGGCTTAGAGAGATAGAGAAGACTTTTGATACCATAGACTGTGCAGCAGTAGAGCGTACCCCGTTGGCTACCTTCATGCTGAAGGATAGCGCCTATGACTGGTGGACCACCTTGAAGAGTTTGTCTTATGAGGACAAGAGTCTTAGGGAAATTCCATGGGAGACATTTGTTAAGGAGTTCAATGCACAGTATTTCCCTAGACATGTCCAGAGGGCCAAGGAGAGGGAGTTCATGGATCAGACGTAGGGGAGTATGACGGTACTTGAGTACCAGGCGAAGTTTGTTTCGCTGGGTTGGTTTGTGCCTTTCATATCTGGAGACGAGGAGCGTCGTACTGAGAGGTTCGTGGACGGACTGAGGCTCAGCCTGAGGAACTTCGTGGCGTCTCACTGTTGCACGGATCTGGCTTCTGCGGTTAGATGTGCGGCAGCAGTGGAGGCTCAACAGAGCCAGTCGGCCCGGGAGAGAGGACTGGCTGCTCAGAGCCCAGTTCGTGGCAGGGGTAAGGCAGCGGCCGCAGCCCCTTCATCCGGATCGGGATCGTCGTCACTCGGCTCCCGATTCAGGAGATTCTTCAGGGGTGGTGGCAGCAGTAGTGGCAGCAGCGGCAGCAACAGGCCCGGGTAGGGTCAGCAGAGTCAGACAGTATCCAGTACACCGCAAGGGCCAGCTCAGAGGCTTCCGGCAGTCTGTCAGCACTGTGGGGGTGCCCATGGTGGGACTCAGTGTCCCACTCTCCCCAGGAGGTGTTTCACTTGCGGCCAGCAGGGCCATTTGGCGAGGCAGTGCCCGCAGGGGCATGGTCAGGGGCATGGTTCAGGTGAGCAGAAGAAGCCGAGGACCAAGGGGAGAGTGCTAGCTATCACCAGGAGGGAGGCTCGCGCGTCCAACTTGGTGGAAGGTACACTTTCTGTCCTTGGGAACTCTGCACACGTATTGATTGATTCGGGTGCTTCGCATTCTTTCATTTCTGAGCAGTTCCTAGATATTCTTTCTGCACCCGTTGATGAGTTATCTGATGGTTTGATGGTGGAGGTTCCTTCTGGAGACTTTATGATATCTTATAATTGTTTGAGAAATGTTCCCTTGACCATCGAGGGTCATGTGCTACCTGCCCAGTTAGTTATTCTTGCCATTCGTGACTTTGATATCATCCTGGGCATGGATTGGTTGGAAGCCTTTCCTGCGGAGGTGGACTGCCACAGGAAGAGGGTGCGATTCTCCATTCCGGACATCCCGACCTTCTTCTTCCAAGGTATTAGGCTTTCTTCCCGAGGTATTCTTATTTCTGCCTTTAAGGCACGGAGGTTGCTTGCTGGTGGCTGTGAGGCTTTCCTTGCCTCTGTTATTGTCTCTGATGTCCGGGATAGTCTCAGCCCTGGGGAGGTACCTGTTGTATGTGAGTTCATAGATGTATTTCCTGAGGAGCTGCCTGGCCTTCCTCCTCAGCGAGAGGTCGAATTTACCATCGAGCTTGCACCAGGTACGGCGCCCTTGTCTAAGGCCCCGTATCGGATGGCGCCAGCCGAACTCACTGAGTTGAAGGCGTAGCTGCAGGAGCTGCTGAATAAGGGTTTCATTCGTCCCAGTACATCTCCATGGGGTGCTCCAGTCCTGTTTGTTAGAAAGAAAGATGGTTCTCTGAGATTGTGCATTGATTATAGGCAGCTGAACCAGGTAACAATAAAGAATAAGTACCCACTTCCAAGAATTGATGATTTGATGGATCAGCTGCAGTCCGCAAGGATATTTTCCAAGATCGACTTGAGATCCGGATATTATCTGATGAGGATCCGGGATGTTGATGTTAGTAAGACGGCTTTCAGAACTCGGTATGGACATTATGAATTTTTGGTTATGCCCTTTGGCTTGACCAATGCTCCGGCGGCCTTTATGGAGCTGATGAACCGAGTCTTCAGGACCTACCTGGATCAGTTTGTGGTTGTGTTTATTGATGATATTCTAATCTATTCTTCTTCTAAGGAAGAGCATGCCACCCATCTTCGGGCAGTATTGCAGGTCCTGAGGGAGCACCGACTTTACGCCAAGTTTAGCAAGTGTGAGTTTTGGCTAGACGAAGTGCACTTCCTTGGGCATGTTATTTCTGGTAATGGTATCGCAGTGGATCCAGCTAAGATCGAGGCGGTGATGGATTGGAGCAGGCCGACTTCAGTGACTGAGATCAGGAGCTTTCTGGGGCTTGCCGGTTATTACAGGCGGTTTGTTCAGGGATTTTCTTCAATAGCAGCCCGCTTGTCGAGGTTGACTCGAAAGGAAGTTCACTTCGTGTGGACCGAGGATTGTGAGCAGAGTTTTATTGAGTTAAAGACCCGTCTCACGTCAGCCCCTGTGCTGGTGCTTCCATCTGGATCAGGTGGATTTGTAGTTTACTCTGATGCGTCCCGTCGAAGTTTGGGCGCAGTTCTAATGCAGCATGGCAGGGTAGTGGCTTATGCTTCTCGACAGCTGAAGAAGCATGAAGAGAACTATCCTACTCATGATTTGGAGTTGGCAGCCGTGGTTTTTGCACTCAAGATCTGGAGGCATTATTTATATGGGGAGAAATTTCAGGTTTTCACCGATCACAAGAGTCTGATATATGTGTTCACTCAGAGGGACCTGAATTTGAGGCAGCGAAGGTGGATGGAGTTCATTAAAGATTATGACTTTGACCTTTCTTATCATCCGGGCAAGGCGAATGTGGTGGCAGACGCTTTGAGTCGGAAGACGGTCATGTCATACCTTATGATTCGAGACTGGAAATTATTCGAGCAGGTGGTGGAATCTTCCTTTAGGGTCCCACGTGAAGATGATAGAGCCGTGCTGGTCAGTTTGACTGTGAGACCAGCTGTGTATCATGCGGTAATTGAGGCTCAGAGGGCAGATGTTGAGTTACCACAGATCCTCCAGAGGTCAGAGGTGGAGTTGTGGGACGACGGTACTGTCAGGTTCAGAGGTAGGCTTTATGTTCCAACTGAGGAGGACGTGCGCAGATGTGTTCTTGATGAGGCGCACCGTTCAAGATATGCAGTGCATCCTGGAACGACTAAGATGTACCATTGTTTGAGGAGGCACTTCTGGTAGCCTGGTATGAAGAAAGATGTGGCTGAATATGTGGCCAGATGCATGACTTGTCAGCAGGTTAAAGCCGAGCATCAGAGACCTGGTGGATTGCTACAGCCCTTGCCGATTCCAGAGTGGAAATGGGAGCATGTGACGATGGATTTCGTGATGGGATTGCCTACATCCCCTAGAAGGAGAGATGCCATCTGGGTCATCGTTGATCGGCTGACCAAGTCAGCACACTTCCTAGCTATTAGGAAGGACTGGTCAGTCGGCAAGCTGGCAAAGTTGTTTGTAGACCGGATCATTTCTCTGCACGGGGTACCTTTGTCCATTGTATCAGATCGAGATCCGAGGTTTACTTCTAGATTCTGGAAGAGCTTTCAGCAGGCATTAGGCACTCAGTTGGCTTTCAGCTCAGCCTACCATCCCGAGACTGACGGGCAGTCAGAGAGGACCATTCAGACCTTGGAGGATATGCTCAGGGCATGTTGCCTAGACTGGAGAGGTTCTTGGGAGCAGCATTTGTCCACAGTGGAATTTGCCTATAACAACAGTTACCATTCCTGTATCGGCATGGCGCCTTACGAGGCTTTGTATGGGCGACCGTGTCGATCTCCAGTTTGTTGGTCCGAGATCGGTGAAAGACAGATAGCGGGACCCGAATTAGTGCAGCAGTGTGCTGAGATTGCCAGGACAATTCGGCAGAGGTTGACCGCAGATCAGAGTAGGCAGAAAAGTTATGCTGACATCCGATGGAGACCACTTGAGTTTGAAGTTGGAGACCACGTGTTTCTCCGAGTCTCACCCTCCAAGGGTGTGATGAGATTCGGGAAGCGAGGCAAGCTGAGTCCGCGATATATTGGGCCTTTTCCCATCCTTGCTCGGATTGGGGAAACCGCGTATCAGCTGGCCTTGCCGCCCAGTCTTGCAGGGGTGCACGATGTGTTCTATGTTTCCTTACTGAGAAAGTATGTTCAGGATCCATCCCATGTCTTGGATTTTTTAGAGTTGGAGGTCGCTGAGGACCTGTCCTTTCCAGAATATCCTGTTCGTATTGAGGATCGCAGAGAACAGGTCCTGCGGAACAAGATTGTACCGTTGGTCAAGGTGATTTGGCAGTACCGCTCCGGAGGTGAGGCAACCTGGGAGCGAGAGGATGAGATGCGGGAGCAGTTCCCTTACCTCTTTTCGTAAGTTTCCTTGTGAACTTGTATCCCTGTTTTGACCTTGTTAATGCTAAGCAGTCAATTTCGGGGGCGAAATTCTTTTAAGGGGGGGAGATTGTAAGGATCGTGACCTTCGGATCCAGTTTTCGGGGTCGGACCTTGTAGTTCTAACCTTAGTGACGGAGGAGGTTCTGTGTTGATTCGCGTCAGGACATCGAGACGCGTTTTAAACGGCGTCCACAGTCGCAGACGCATTTCAAGTTCTGCCACGTGGGTGCCACGTGGGCTGGCTTCGGGCCGCGAGGGTACGGCCCTGTCTTGTCGCCTGAACGGCGTCCACGTGTGTTGACGCCTTTCAGACTGCGACTATGGGATTGTCAGAGTACGGCCCTGACATGTCGTCTGAACAGCGTCTGCCTTGAACGACGCGTTTCAGAGTCTTGTCAGAGCAGCCGTCACATCAACTGAATGGCGTCCGTGGATGTCGACGCGTTTTAGCCAGTCTCTGGTTAACCCCGTGAGCCCTCCTTCTTTCCCTCATTTTCTCCTCTCTTCCTCTCTTTCCCTTCCGACGAACTCGGCGGCGATTCCTCGTCCTCCCTCTTTTCCTCCCACCGTTTCATCTCTCCCTCCACTCCATCCTCTACCTAGCTCCTACCACTACCACCTCCACTTCCACTGCGGCGTTCTACTCTCTGGACAGCGGCCGACGTCACGGTGGAGCAAGGACGACCACGGCGGTACCGGCGGCGGTGTGGGGCGAGTCGGGTGGACGGCTTGAAGCTCGGAGACGTTCAAGTATCCGGTAGGGTGACGGTTCCCATAAGCATCGTGTTTAAGCCATGTTTTCCCCCGTTTAAGCTTGTTATGGATCTTTGGTTTCGGGGGGTAGAATGAGCATGTTTAGGTGTTCTTTTGTTGATATGGGGGTTTTGCTGTGAATGTGATTTCCTATGAATTGTGTTGCCCCTCTTTCTCCTCCGTTTTTGGGTGATTTTGGGGTTATTTGGGTTGAAAAGGGAGCCCTCGGGCTCATGGCAACTCTGGTTCCTCGGGTTAAAAGACGTCGTGCATGGGCGACGCCTTTTCGAAGGGCGTCGGACCATCGCGACGCCTTTTAGACAGGAATCGCCTTACTGAGGGTTTGCCAGTTCAAGATTCTGGGGCTAAAAGACGTCATGGGTCGACGACGCGTTTTTGGATAGCGTCCGGCAGCCATGACGCCTTTTAAGGCAGAAATCCCCTGGGTAGTTTCTTTGGAAATTCTGGATTTCTGTGCTGAATGGCGTCTGAGGATGTCGACGCCTTTTAAAAGGCGACCACTGGTGTCGACGCCTTTTAGGGCCTGATTCTGAAGACTGTTTTACATGAACCTGTACATGGAGCTTGAATGGCGTCGACCTTAGGAGACGCGATTCAAGACAGAACCTCACTAATTCATGCCAGTAAAATGTGTTCATACTGTTAGACGGATGATTAGTGCATGTTTTAGTGTACCCGGTAGAGATAGATTCTTCATGACCGGACGATACTACGTGTATGTTATGCGATCGCGGACTTTTCACGTGACCGGATCGTACTTGCTGGGTTTTGTGTTACTGTGGACCTGGAGTGACATTGTAGCGCTTTATCACCCTGTGCTGGTGGGGGCGTGAGCACAGCGCCGGTGGGGGCGTGGGCGGGGTGACGCCTAGTGAGAGAGGGTCACCTGGTGAACCCCGGGGTCAGCTAGTACCGGTGTCGGAGTGGTACATTCGGAGAGTCACTCATGCTGAGGGAAGGAGTAACCACCTGAGCCAGTTGGGCCGGAGTAGCTAGTGTGCTATCCGAGGGGTTACTGCTTGGTCTCAGCGGGTCGAGGTTTTCCCACCGTTGCTGTGTGGTTAGCGAGTTCTATCGAGACGACAGTTGTGGGTTCCCTAGTCGGCTGGTTTAAAATATGCATGTTTATTATATTTCGATTGCATGTGATTTCACGTTAAGAATTAGGAATTGTACCTCATGTGTTATCACTTTACCGTTAGCTGTACCTTACACTTGTGGGTGTTTGCGTGGACAGTGGGGATCGAAGGATCCCTACTGAGTCTTGTCTTTGAGACTCACCCCTCTGCGGTTTTCTGGTGAGGACTCTCAGCAGACCTAGCGAGGAGAGTGTGGCCGTGTGTGGAGCACCGTCAGCAGTTATTTTGGGGTATGCTCCGACGTAGTTGTTATTTTTATTTCTGGCATGTACGTTTAATTATTTCCTTTCTGTTGGAATATGTAATTATTTGCTGTATCGAGTCGCATTGTAATAATTTTTAATTCCTGCACTTTTATTTCAGTTCAATGCGATGTGAATGTTTAGCTTAGTTTATTATTTATCTCCCAGACTTTATTAGATCCTGGTTTGTTTCCAAATTAATGATTCGGTACCCATTTAGTAATCGGATCCCCGATTATAGGGTGGCGGGTCGTTACAATGCAAGTGAGGCTAGAGCGTCAGCTAAGATGTTTTGATTCCTAGGAACATAGACGAAGATCAATTTTGTGAAAAGCTTTGCATAAGCAGAAGTGAGTTCTTGATAAGGCTTGAGCTTGGGATCAAGAGTTTGATATTTGGTTAACACTTGGCGAAGAATCAATTGGCTATCACCCACAATTCTGAGTTTGGTGGCACCATGAAGATGAGCAGCCTCGAGGCCATCAAGGAGTGCCTCGTATTCAACTATATTGTTAGTGACTGGAAAGTCAAGCTAAAAGGTTTGTGGAATGGTGACACCTTCAGGTGATAACAGAACAATGCCGATACCCTTTCCATGGGAATTTAAAGCTCCGTCAAAATGCAGAGTCCACGTATCATCTTTGATTCGGTCTATGGACATCAATTCCTCATCCGGAAACTCCGATCGGACTGGATCAAAACGAGGAAGGGGTTGATGAGCGAGATGTTCTGCTATGACATAGCCTTTGATCGCTTTCTCTTGAATGTAAGTGATATCAAATTGAGATAGAAAGCTTTGCCATCGTGCTAACCTATCAGTAAGGACAGATTTCTCAAGGAGAAACTTGATCGGATTCATTCTAGCGATAAGATGGACTTCATGGGCAAGAAAGTAATGCTTCAACTTCTAAACCACCCATACAAGTGTTGCACATGTTTTCTCCATCGTTGTATATCTCTATTCAACGGGGTTGAGAAATTTAGAGAGATAGTAGGCTGCCCTCTCCTTCCCTTCTTCATCCTCTTATGCTAGGACAGCCCCCACTGCATCATCAAGGATAGAAATATATAGTATCAACGGTTTGCCCGGAGAGGGTGGTCTCAAAACAGGAGGACTTGCCAAATAATTTTTCAGTCCATCGAATGCCTCCTGACACTTATCGTCCCAATTGAATTTGACTCCCGGCTTGGTAAGCTCGTAGAACGGCTTACACCTTTGTGAGTGTTGGGAGACAAAACGGCGAATAAATTGCAGCCTCCCTATCAATCATATTAACCCTTTCAATTAAGACTAACACCGTTGGTTCATGGAAAATGATTAAGTAAAGAGCAATGTTCTGGAGAAGGACATGATTGTTAGTTTTAGGTGGCCTACAAGCCAATCTGACTATGTAAATCTCGTTCATTTATTAATATAATGGCATAATATTCATTATGTGTAAATCGCATTAATTCCCGTTTCATAATGAAGTCCGTGAATATGTGCTATAGTGATCAGATTATGATGAGATAATACTAATGAGACTGATCACTTAAACACACATTCTTAATTGTTCCTAGTCCGAGGATATCCGAAAAAGACATCGGATATCCGGTTAGACTAGTACATATTACTCCTGCTCATATGATAAGGGTGATTGATCTCATAAGTCACTTGTCTGGAGACACTAAGGCGAATCTGTAGGTGCTCATTAGATAATGAGTTCACTGAACTGATCCGACTGAATCGCTGGATGGTATTGTACCTCACTGTCAACCAACTTGATTCTATTGTCGCAGTTGCGTGGATGGTCCTCAGACCTGAGACACCAAGGACACCTTGTCGGTGGACTTCTGTGCTTTGACCTTGGTTTACGAATCTCTAGCCACGGGATTCTAATACGCCAAGGATTGGGTACAGCGGAATACCGTCGAAGGGAATTGTGTGTCAATAAGGAATCATTCGCTCTCGGTACTTAGAGAGAGAATACTCTAGGAAGGATGCACAGAAGTCCCTGTCCAGGGCGGACGATAATATAGGAAAATGAGTTTTCCGATATTCATCAGCGGCATCCAATCCAAGTGAGTCGACCGGTTAGGGTTTGACAGCTCGCCATACCCTGAGTTGACTCGAGAGCATTGTACGAATGAAGGATTATATCCACGCGGTAACTGTCGGCGGAAAGGTTCCAAGAGTGGGTTACTTAACCCCAATACCTTCCGGGTTCATGCGGTGTTGCTTGGCACCCAACGTGATCGAAGGCCCGATCGAATTCGATGTACGACATCAATTCGATTGATTAATTAATTAATAAAGGATTATTAATTAATTAATAAAGCCAGTGAGGAGTCATTGGGCTTGTTGGGCCATTAACTGGACTGGTACTTGGGCCTAGAGGGTCACACGAAAATGATTCTCAAGGCGATGGATAAATAAGTGGGTTTTATACAAACCAAGGGTTTTTATGAAAAACCGCGCAATTAGTATAAAACATTGCGAACGGGCTGAGCAGGCCAAGCTGCTACTAACCCTAGCCGCCCCTCCTCTGTTTCTCTTTCTCTGGCGTCCAGAAAGATCTAGATCTGCTCCGCCGCTTCTCCGAATCCCGTTCGACGGGAAATCGTCCGCGCGTTGCGGCGACCGGCAGAGGTTTCGTGGGCTGCGGAGAACGAGGAACGTGAGGATATTCGTCGCGAGGAGGATCGCGTGGACTTCGCTAGAGGCCGGGCACTTGCGCGGCTTGCAGTGTCGCACCGACGGAACCGAACGATTGCGGATTCGAATCCGCACATGGTGAGAACTTCGATTATCCGATAATTGTTTTTTTTTTGTTTTTCGAAACGGGAACGGATCGCTGTTTTAATATTTTATTTTCCACTGCGTGAGCGATCCGGAGAAACCGAGAATACGCAACAGTGGTATCAGAGCCAGGTTCCACTATTTCTCGTCCCGTTTCGGTCTCCGAAATTAATTTTTCATGTGTTATTCCATGCTTTAACTTTGATTAATTGTTGGATCTGTGTTCATGTGATGAACACGGTTAATTTGATTAATATTCTGCAATTTTCGAAATTAATTTTGGGGTTTTCGGAGTTCTTCATGAGATGATGAACTGGGGTATTTCGGCGGCTTCGTACATGCCTCCCAAGCGTTGGGATGGTGGGCCAGATCCCCGGATTTCTTGGTGATAGTCACCACTACCCACCGGGCATGATAGCCAGCGCCAGGGTGGCCTTGAAGAGCTGTAAAACCGAGCCTAAAGTTGGTCTTAAACCTTGGAAAACCAGATTTGTGGGGAGATCTCAAGGGCTCGGTTGGCCATTGTTTGGCCACCGCCGGCGGCCCTGCCGACGCCGGGCACGTCGCCGGCGCCGAGGGCACCGCCGGCCGGGGCTTGTGTCGCCGGGGGGCACGGCCCCCGGCGACCCAGCCCACCGCCGCCTGCAGTTGCAGGTTTAGGGTTTTAGGGTATCGGGTTCCTGGCGATGAGAAGCCAGGCAAGCCGATCCCGAGCCGGTTCAAACCGGCTCGGCCAGGTCCTGCTGGGACCAGGGGCGCCTGACTTAGGGTCGCACTGTGGTCCATACTCTGGCTAGGCCAGGGCCCGAGCCCATGGCTCAGCCTATATGGTTGAGCCGCACTTCTGTTTTCCCCTTAATAAAACCAATAAACCCCATTGTTCTAATTAAACCTATTGCCCATTTAAATTATGCATTAAATTGGATTTTAAGTTTAATTTATAATTATTTTAATATTAAACTTATTATTCAATTTTAATTTATTTGGGCATTTATGATTTTGGAATCTTTATATTAACAAGTAAGTTGTTAATTGATTAAAATTAATTATTAATTTAAGTGTTAGATTAATAATTAATTTTAATAGACTAATTTAAATGTTAAATTAGTAATTTATTAGTTAACTGGAATTAATTGTCAGTTTAAATGTTAAATTGATAATTAGTTTTAATTAACTAATATAAAGGTTTAATTCAGAGTTATTAGTTGTTAGTTTAAGTGTTAAACTAATAATTAATATTAATCCAATAATCTAAGAGTTATATTAGTGGTCAAATAATTAATTTCTGTTAATTACTAGCTTAAGAGTTAAATTAGTTATTAACATTAATTAATTAATTAGTCTAAGAGTTAAATTAATAGTTAATGACTAATTAAAGTTGATTATTAATTTAAGTGTTAAATTAATGATTAATTTTAATCTATTGATCTAAGAGTTAGATTAGTAAATAATTTTGATATTCTAATTGTTAGAATATTAATTTGATTTAATCTAAGTGTTAGATTGTTTAATTATTAGAATTGTTCTAATTGCATGGAATAATCTGGAATTATTAATTCGGAGTGTGTGCGCATGTAATCTGTGTTTATTGCTTTTAAATTTGATTTAATTGCATGTTAAGTTAATTAAAAGTATTTTCGAAATTCAAACACCAATTTTGATTGGATCCCATGCTTTTTGAAAGCCAAAATTATATATTTTGAAAACTCTTTTATTTTAACCATGTGATGCGCTAAATCATGTGTGGATGTTTAAAACACACCGTGGTCATGGATATGCACTTATTTAATTGTTCATGAGATGAATGATGTGTTTGTGTGGATCGTGGATGAATGATGGATGTTTATTAATTGTTAATAAATAGAGATCTGCGAATCTCTCCCTCTCTCATTCTCTGACGTATTTCTACCTCCCTCTCTCTTGTACTCTCCATAAGGCTCTTTTCTAATTACATGTAATTCTAGAATTAATGTAATATGATCGAGGCAACCGAGGAAGGAGCGAAGACGATCCATAGCTGCAATCAGGAAGGCAAAAAGATGGAGATCTCTTGCCTATGTGTTTGTAGGTTATCTAACATAATTGTTGTGTTAGATTGTGTGTGCGTTTGACTGATGGTTCCAGTCAAACCCACTGTGCTATCCATGAACACACTAGACATGTATGTGATGCAATGTTTTTTTTTAATTATGAATCAAAGCAGGTATAGTATTTAGTAAATATATACGATATATTTATATACTATCACCTAGGAGAGACCAAGATAAAAGTTATCTAAATACCCTCAGATAAACTCTAAGCCGTAACGCGAGTAGTTAAGAACTTACCGCGTGGTGCACCATCGTTATAGTCATAGGATTCTAATCACTTTAGGCAGGTTTGTTGTGCTATCCATAAGGCCTGCTTAATTGGGAGGAGAAACTATGGCTATGGCATTAGATGCCTCTATGATCGGGGTAGAGGAACCATATAGCTTTGTTGTGCTATCCACAAGGGCTGCATGCAAATCTATGTTCGTCGCGTAATGATGGTTAGCTTAGACTAGAATTAGTGGTTTGTTGTGATATCCACAAGGCCATCAAATCTCTGGGGACCGAAGCTATGATCAGATATTGCAAGGAGTTGCAAGTCCCATGAGTTGGGTACTCCTTGATTGTATTACAGTTTGTAGTGCTATCCACAAGGCTGTAGTGCTAGTCATTGAGATTATGTTCCCCACTAGGAGACTGTCGGCATCTCCCGTTCTGTATAACTGAAGGTTATACAGTCCGTCGAAAATTAGTGGGAGTTAAAACTTGAACAAAAGACCATGTCTTGTTTTATATTTAATATTTGAACATCTGCTAAAATAGAACTTATCTCCTATAGGGAATAATGTCGTCGAACAACCCACTCCATGGCATACTTGATGCCAAACGTTTGACTAGCCTGTACTACTCAGATTGGTTCAGAAACCTGAAGAATGTCTTTAGACCTGAACACATTGGCTATGTCCTTGGAGCTGATCCTCCTGCTGAACCGGCATTGGATGCCCTTGACGCAGAGATGATAGCTATCGATAAAAGATTGAAGGACAAAGGCAAAGGAGTAGTAAAGGATGACCGCTTCTACTGTAAGCAAAATAGTCACTGGAAGAGGAACTGCAAGGAGTTCCTCAACGATAAAGCTCATAGAAAGATGAAGCTGTCTGAAGCTTCAAATATCTATATGATAGATATCAACTTGTCAGTTAGAAATTCCACATCTTGGGTATTAGATACCGGATGTGCTTCTCATATCTGCCATGATGTGCAAATGCTGATAAGTAAGCGCAAGCGGAGACAAGGTGAGGTGGAATTGAGGCTAGGAAATGGCGCAACAACTGCGGCGATTGCTGTCGGGACAGCGAACCTCAGGCTTCCATCGGGAGACGCCTTAATTTTAGAACATTGTTATTATATTCCTAGCATAATAAAGAACATCATCTGAATATCTTGTTTGGACAAGATAGGATATAAGTTGACTATTGAGAATAGAAGTTGTTCAATTTATTATGGTAATAAATCAAAAGCTTCAGCATCTTTAGTCAACGGTCTATATCTCTTAGGTGTTTTTTATTACAATCTTCAAATTCATAATGCTCTTAAGAAGAGCAAGAATTGTATGAACCAAGCCTACATGTGGCATTGTAGACTTGGGCACATTGGTGAAAGCAGGTTGCAAAAGTTGCACAAGCATGGTTACTTAACAGCATTCGATTATGAATCGTTTGCAACATGTGAATCCTGCCTTATGGGAAAGATAGCAAAATCTCCATTTTTTGGAACTAATACATTCGGATGTATGTGGTCCTATGTCCACCCAAGCCAAAGGTGGCTACTCATACTTCATCACGTTCACCGATGACTTCTCAAGATTCGGCTGTGTGTACTTAATGAAGTATAAGTTGGAAGCATTTGAGAAGTTCAAGGAGTTCAAGAATGAGGTAGAGAAGCAGTTAGGAAAGAGTATTAAAGCTCTTTGATCAGATCGATGAGGAGAATACTTGAGTACTAATTTCACACAATTCTTAAAGGATAATGGTATCCTTTCTCAACTAACCCCTCCATATACACCACAGATGAATGGTGTATCAGAAAGGAGGAATCGCACCTTGTTGGACATGCTGCGATCCATGATGAGCTTTTTAGGATTACCAATGTCCCTCTGGGGGTATGCTCTAGAGTCAGCAGCATACCTACTGAACAGAATACCCAGCAAGTCTGTGGCCTCTACTCCATATGAGATATGGAAAGGCAGGAAACCAGAATTTAAACATGCTAAAGTCTGGGGTTGTCCTGCTCATGTAAAGAGGCATGATCCAGACAAGCTGGAATCACGAACTGATAAATGCAGTTTTATGGGATATCCAAAAGAAACCTTTGGATACTATTTTTACCATCCTGGTGAACAAAAGGTGTTTGTCGCCAAGAAAGATGTCTTCCTAGAAGAGGAATACCTTCTCCACGAGAAAAGTGGGAGTAAAATAGTACTGAAAGAGTTTCAGATCCCCAAACAGCTGCATTATCATCAGATGAGATATCAGTTCCTGAATCTGTTTAGGTACACACACATGAGCCTCATAGATCTGGTAGAGTACCTAGACTGCCAGAACGATATGTGGGACATATCGCTGAAGGTGAGTCTAAGGTAGAATATAATGAGGATGATGATCCCAAAACCTACCAGGAGACCATAGAAGGCCCAGATGCCGGGAAATGGCGAGAAGCCATGAACTCAAGAATCCAGTCCATGTACACCAACCAAGTTTGGAACTTGGAGGACTTTCCCGAGGGTATTGTACCCATCGGTTGCAAGTGGATCTTTAAGAGAAAGATCGGTGCTGATGGACGGATCGACACTTATAAGGCAAGGTTGGTGGCAAAGGGATATCTTCAAAGGCAAGGAATTGACTATGACGAGACTTTCTCACCAGTTGCCATGATAAAGTCGATCATAGTTCTGCTCGCCATTGCTGCACATTTTGATTATGAAATCTGGCAGATGGATGTGAAAATAGCCTTCCTCAATGGTAACCTTGAGGAAGAGGTGTATATGATACAACCAGAAGGTTTCACATCCAAAGAATCTCCAGATAAAGTGTGCAAGCTTCATAGGTCTATTTATGGACTGAAGTAGGCTTCTCGGAGCTGGAATATAAGATTTGACGAGGTTGTCAAGTCTTATAACTTCATTAAGAATGAAGATGAGGCTTGTGTGTACAAGAAGACCAGTGGGAGCGCAGTCACCTTCTTAGTTCTCTACGTAGATGACATATTACTCATTGGAAATGATGTAGCTATGATCTCATCAGTAAAGATCTGGCTGTCGAAAAACTTCTCCATGAAGGATTTGGGAGAAGCATCCTACGTATTGGGAATACGGATCTATAGAGATAGATCAAAGAGGATGCTTAGAATGACCCAATCCTTGTACATAGATACCATAGTCAAACGGTTTGGCATGAAAAATTCCAAGAGAGGTCTCATACCGATGAGACATGGAATTAGTCTCTCAAAGGAGCAGTCTCCTAAGATTCCTAATGAGAGGGCATTCATGGATAGAATACCCTATGCCTCTGCCATAGGATCTATCATGTATGCCATGATATGTACACGACCTGATGTTGCATTTGCTCTAAGTGTTACGCGCAGATTTCAGGCTAATCCAGGCGAAGAGCACTGGAAGGCAATGAAATGTATCCTTAAGTACTTGAGAAGAACTAAGGATATGTTTCTTGTCTATGGAGAAGGTGACATGAAACTGCGAGGCTTTACTGACTCGAGTTTCCAGTCAGATCCAGATGATAGCAAGTCAACATCTAGATTTGTGTTTACTTTGAATGAAGGTGCAGTGTGCTGGAAGAGTTCCAAACAAGTAACCACTGCAGATTCGACGACTGAAGCTGAGTACATCGATGCAGCTGAAGCCGCTAAGGAAGCAGTGTGGTTGAAGAAATTCATCACCGACCTCGGCGTTGTTCCCAGCATCTCTGAGTCTGTTCCACTGTTGTGCGACAACAATGGAGCCATTGCGCAAGCGAAAGAGCCGCGGTCTCATCAGAAATCGAAGAATATTCTGAGACGCTTTCACCTTATCCGAGAGATCATATCCAGAGGAGATGTAGTAGTGGAAAGAGTTCCATCTGTCGACAATGTAGCAGATCCACTGACAAAGCCGTTGGCTCAAATTGTGTTTGAGCGTCACCTAGAGTCTATAGGCTTATTGTATAAAGGTGATTGGCTTTAGTCCAAGTGGGAGATTGTTAGTTTTAGGTGGCCTACAAGCCAATCTGACTATGTAAATCTCGTTCATTTATTAATATAATGGCATAATATTCATTAGGTGTAAATCGCATTAATTCTTGTTTCATAATGAAGTCCGTGAATATGTGCTATAGTGATCAGATTATGATGAGATCATACTAATGAGACTGATCACTTAAACACACATATTCTTAATTGTTCCTAGTCGGAGGATATCCGAAAAAGACATCGGATATCCGGTTATACTAGTACAGATTACTCTTGCTCATATGATAAGGGTGACTGATCTCATAAGTCACTTGTGTGGAGACACTAAGGCGAATCTGTAGGTGCTCATTGGAGAATGAGTTCACTGAACTGATCCAACTGAATAGCTGGATGGTATTGTACCTCACAGTCAACCAGCTTGATTCTATTGTCGCAGTTGCGTAGATGGTCCTCGGACCAGAAACACCAAGGACACCTTGTCGGTGGACTTCTGTGCTTTGACCTTGGTTTAGGAATCTCTAGCCACGGGATTATAATACGCCAAGGATTGGGTACAGCGGAATACCGTCGAAGGGAATTGTGTGTCAATAAGGAATCATTCGCTCTTGGTACTTAGAGAGAGAACGCTCTAGGAAGGATGCACGGAAGTCCCTGGCCAGGGCGGACGATAATATCGGAAAAGGAGTTTTCCGATATTCATCAGCGGCATCCAATCCAAGTGAGTCGACCGGTTAGAGTTTGACAGCTCGTCATACCCTGAGTTGACTCGAGAGCATTGTACGAATAAAGGATTATATCCACGCGATAACTATCGGCGGAAAGGTTCCAAGAGTGGGTTACTTAACTCTAATACCTTCCGGGTTCACGCGGTGTTGCTTGGCACCCAACGTGATCGGAGGCCCGGTCGAATTCGATTTGCGAATTCGATTGATTAATTAATTAATAAAGGGTTATTACTTGATTAATAAAGCCAGTGAGGAGTCACTGGGCTTGTTGGGCCATTAACTGGACTGGTACTTGGGCCTAGAGGGTCACACGCAAATGATTCTCAAGGCGATGGATAAATAAGTGGGTTTTATACAAACCGAGGGTTTTTACGAAAAACCGCGCAGTTAGTATAAAATATTGCGAACGGGCTAAGCAGGACAAGCTGCTGCTAACCCTAGCCGCCCCTCCTCTGTTTCTCTTTCTCTGGCATCCAGACAGATCTAGATCTGCTCCGCCGCTTCTCCGAATCCCGTTCGACGGAAAATCGTCCGCGCGTTGCGGCGACCAGCAGAGGTTTCGTGGGCTGCGAAGAACGAGGAATGTGAGGATATCCATCGCGAGGAGGATCACGTGGACTTCGCTAGAGGCCGGACACTTGCGCGGCTTGCGGTGTCGCACCGACGGAACCGAACGGTTGCGGATTCGAATCTGCACATGGTGAGAACTTCGATTATCCAATAATCGTTTTTTTTTTTTGTTTTTCGAAAGGGAAACGAATCGCTGTTTTAATATTTTATTTTCCATTGCGTGAGCGATCCGAAGAAACCGAGAATACCCAATAGAGAGGAGGTTGGGGAATGAAGTCCCGTGAGGACAGAGTGATCATGATGGGCGGAGCCCGTAGAATATCTCCAGTAATGACCCGCGACTAAGTCGGGGTCAGAAGCATAGTGCGGAACAAGGTATGAAGTGTGAAAATGTGAGAAGGATAAGTCCCCCTCCAGAGAAGATCCGTGGTATAACCAGCTTCATAGGGGTCATCTGGCTCCCCTTCATCTGTTTCCTCAGACAGCAGTATTCTTTTATCAAAAATGGTACCAGGCCCTTCAATCAGTTCATCTATTTATGGTGGCCACTTTGGTTCTGAAGGATCAAGAAATAGTCTATTCAATGCAATATACATATCCCTTAAGTCAAACCATCTATACCATTCACACTTAGGGTCTTAGAACTTCCTCCTTTTCATTGGCCGCAGAGCCTCCAAGGATTGGTACGTGAGCAATTCTGAACAATGTCTGGCCAGGTCCCTTCCATATATGTCATGGAGGTCAAAACAAGAAGTGATGACCACTGTGTTATCATGATTGATCACGGGCCCCTTGACGAAATGTGTGTATAAGGTCCATGTTAAGGGGTCCCGACCTTCTTTGCATGGTGTAGACATTGTCTCCCATATCTTCTGGCCATCTTCATTTTCTTCCTACTGAGTAATGTCGTGCCTTACTTTTCTTGGCCTATAGCCCAAGCCATTTCCAGGTGTCCTTCGGTTGTCCTTGAGGGGCGTGGTTCTGCCTTGTAATTGTGTGCCAAGACCCTTTCCAGGTTGATAACCACCCTTCATCATTATTTTCCATCCAGGGGTACTCATGCACTTCCCCCGCTTTATGGCATTCAGTAGAGTGGCGGCCTTTAAAGAATCAGCCACCAGATGGTAGACCTGTAATACCGACAGAAAAGGTTGTCAGCCAAGTGAAGAAGTTGGCTTGATATTCAAGGAATGAGCAGCAGCAAGGATCGGTATGTTCGTAACTTTAATAATTCGTCCTTTGTAGGGAAATTTAAGGCACTGATGATTCGTAGAGGGAATCACCTCGACGGTTTTTACATAAGGGCGACCCAAAATAGCACTCAAAGAAGGATCGATTTCCAAAATGTGAAATTCGACCTCGGCATGACATACAGGGCCTAACTCTACTTTTTAATAAACCATTCCCAGAGGAAAACAGGCGGAATTATCATATGATGTTACAGAGATAGGGCTAGGCAGCCATTTTTCTTTGGGTACACCACACAATTCAAGGATCTTCGGAGGCAGGACATTAATTGAAGCCCCCGTGTCGACCAGACATGCATCTACGGCCTTCTTGCAGATATTGACCGTAATACTTAGAGCCATGCTCCTGGCTGCTGGTGGTGCTAGTGCCGAGACATGAAATAAGATAGAGGGCTGATCCCCCTGAGGAGCTAATAGTGCGGCGATCTTCTCTACTGGCACGTCTTCGTTGACCATCACTTTTTGTAGATACTCCATCAGAGCTTCCTGATGGGTCTTCGATCTCTTTATCAATTCAAGCACAGAGATTCGTGTCGATGTTCTGTCAAGATGTTTCAACAGGTCATATTGAGTGCCTAGTGCACTCTCATCGTTATGTGCTTCCTCCAGCGACTGTGATGGGCCGTTTCTGACTGTTGATTGAGGAAAGACCTTATTGAAGATCCTCCCACTCCAGAATGCATGTTCTTCAGTGGTGGAAGGGCCGGATGATAACTTGAGCACTACAGGGTTAGTGGATGGTGTAGATGGTGTGGAGGGTTGGTATACGGGTGCTGGCGTGGGGTTAGTTGATGGTGGCATAGTACGGATGAGGGGCTTAGATGATTGGATGGTGGAAGGGACATGGTCGGTGCGGTTGAAGTGGGGAATGGCACGCGGAGTAGAGGTTTAGATGGTTGTATGGTATCTGGGTAAGTGGTGGTGGTAGTGGATGATGTGGGAAACAGTATGCGGAGTAGTGGTCTGGATGGCATGAGGGGTGCGTAATTAGCTTGCGGTAGGTTGTTTAATGGAGGCGTAGTGGCATGGGGGGTAATGGGTTTAAGGAAAGCGGGCGGTGGTGATGGGTTAATGGGTTTAAGGAAAGTGGGTGGTGGTGATGGGTTAATGGGCGTGGGTGAGTGATATGCGTGTGTTGGTATAGGCGTGATGGTAACGGGTTGTGGTTTAGGTATATAGAGGGTGCGGCATGGTGGTTGCTCAGTGGTGCTCGGAGTGTGACCCGTTGAATAAATAGAGGAAGAGTCATCTATCTTCCACTGTTGCCCTCGGTTAGCCTCAGACTGGCTATTTGTTAAAATGGGGGCAACTTGATTCTGGTTCTGGTGCTCCGGGAGTGGGTTCTGCACTATTCCCATGTTTGGCGGTGTCCCAGCTTGTGCCGGCGCTCTTGGTTGTTGTTGTTGCTGTTGTTGTTGTTGTGGTCATCTCGCCTTCAAGGCGGATATATACTTCTTCATTTCTTCTCAATCAATGCCTCCCTGCTCGTTAAGATCATGGATATAATCTCGTAATTGGAAGCAGGTATCTATGGTGTGTCCAAGTTGTCGGTGGAAATAACAATACTTAGAAGTTTCGGCATTTTGGGGCCAAACTATTTTTTCTCTTGGCAAAACCAAGGCATTGGCTACCATTAAAGCACTGAAGATATCTGATAAGGACTCTGGAAGAACTGGATATTCTATCCTTTTCGGGCCTGGAGGCTTTCTCTACTGGTTAGTCAATAGGGGGAGGCACATTGTGGTATGCCGGTGGTGCGCGCGGCTGGTATTGCTGCTGTTGTGGGGGCTGATACTGTAATTACCGTTGTCATTGCTGCTGTCGCTGCTGTTGTAAGGATCGTGACCTTCGGATCCGGTTTTCGGGATCGGACCTTGTAATTCTGACCTTAGTAAGGGCGGAGGTTCTGAGTTTATTCGCGTCAGGACATCAAGACACGTTTTGAACGGCGTCCACCGTCGCAGACGCATTTCAAGTTCTGCCACGTGGGTGCCACGTGGGCTGGTTTCGGGCCGCGAGGGTACGGCCCTGTCTTGTCGCCTGAACGGCATCCGCGTGTGTCGACGCCTATCAGACTGCGACTCTGGGTTTGTCAGAGTACGGCCCTGACATGTCGTCTGAACGGCGTCTACCTTGAACGACGCGTTTCAGAGTCTTGTCAGAGCAGCCGTCACATCAACTGAATGGCGTCGGTGGATGTCGACGCGTTTTAGCCAATCTCTGGTTAACCCCGCGAGCCCTCCTTCTTTCCCTCATTTTCCCCTCTCTTCCTCTCTTTCCCTTCCGACGATCTCGGCGGCGATCCCTCCTCCTCCCTCTTTTCCTCCTACCATTTCATCTCTCCCTCCACTCCATCCTCTACCTAGCTCCTACCACTACCACCTCCACTTCCACTGCGGCGTTCTACTCTCCGAACGGCGGCCGACGTCACGGTGGAGCAAGGACGACCACGGCGGTACCGGTAGCGGCGTGGGGCGAGTAGGGTGGACGGCTTGAAGCTAGGAGGCGTTCAAGTATCCGGTAGGGTGACGGTTCCCATAAGCATCGTGTTTTAAGCCATGTGTTATTGTGGACCTGGAGTGACATTGTAGCGCTTTATCACCCTGTACTGGTGGGGGCGTGAGCACAGCGCCGGTGGGGGCGTGGGCGGGGTGACGCCTAGTGAGAGAGGGTCACCTGGTGAACCCCGGGGTCAGCTAGTACCGGTGTCGGAGTGGTACATTCGGAGAGTCACTCATGCTGAGGGAAGGAGTAGCCACCTGAGCCGGTTGGGCCGGAGTAGTTAGTGTGCTATCCGAGGGGTTACTGTTTGGTCTCAGCGAGTCGAGGTTTTTCCACCGTTGTTGTGTGGTTAGCGAGTTCTATCGAGACGACAGTTGTGGGTTTCCTAGCCGGCTGGTTTAATATATGCATGTTTATTATATTACGATTGCATGTGATTTCACGTTAACAATTAGGAATTGTACCTCTTGTGCTTATCACCTTTCCGTTAGCTGTACCTTGCACTTGTGGGTGTGTGCGTGGGCAGTGGGGATCGAAGGATCCCTACTGAGTCTTGTCTTTGAGACTCACCCCTCCTGTGGTGTTCAGGTGAGGACTCTCAGCAGACCTAGCGAGGAGAGTGCGGCCGTGAGTTGAGCACCGTCAGCAGTTGTTCCGGGATATGCCCCGACGTAGTTGTTATTTTATTTCTGGCCTGTACGTTTAATTATTTCCTTTCTGTTGGAGTATGTAATTATTTGCTGTATCGAGTCGCATTGTAATATTTTTTTTATTCCTGCACTTTTATTTCAGTTCAATGCGATGTGAATGTTTAGCTTAGTTTATTATTTATCTCCCAGACTTGATTAGATCTTGGTTTGGTTCCAAATTAATGATTCGGTACCCATTTAGTAATCGGATCCCCGATTATAGGGTGGCGGGTCGTTACAGTTGGTATCAGAGCATACGGTCTGCCAAATAAATAAATAACTATGTAAAATATCATGAATTCGGCAAATAAATACATTATCCCGTACAGGCACGGCGGTAGCATAAGCTTTAGGACTCTAATTAGAACTTTTTGATTTTGTAATTGTAGGCGAGTAGATGGCTCCCAGAAGAAGGATGCCAGTTATTCGAGAGCAGGGAGATGTCCCTAGTGGGTCCGAGGCCGGGAGGCCGAGTGTTCAGCAGTTTATGGAGGCGATGATGGATACTATGGCTCGATATCAGACGCGAGACCCTAGTGAGAGTTCCAGTGCTCGGGGAGGGTCCACAACTGCACTTGAGAGGTTTCTGAAGCTGAGGCCACCTCACTTCACCGGTCGTCCCGACCCTGACGACGCCATTCACTGGCTTAGAGAGATAGAGAAGACTTTTGATACCATGGATTGTGCTGCAGTAGAGCGGACCCCGTTGGCTACCTTCATGCTGAAGGATAGCGCCTATGACTGGTGGACAACTTTGAAGAGTTTGTCTTACGAGGACAGGAGTCTTAGGGAAATTCCATGGGAGACATTTGTTAAGGAGTTCAACGCACAGTATTTCCATAGACATGTCCAGAGAGCCAAGGAGAGGGAGTTCATGGATCTGACGCAGGGGAGTATGACAGTACTTGAGTACCAGCCGAAGTTTGTTTCGCTAGGTCGGTTCGTGCCTTTCATATCTAGGGATGAGGAGCGTCGTACTGAGAGGTTCGTGGACGGACTGAGGCTCAGTCTGAGGAACTTCGTGGTGTCCCACTGTTGCACGGATCTGGCTTCTGCGGTTAGATGTGCGGCAGCAGTGGAGGCTCAACAGAGCCAGTCGGCCCGGGAGAGAGGACTAGCTGCTCAAAGCCCAGTTCGTGGCAGGGGTAAGGCAGCGGCAGCGGCCCCTTCAGCTGGATCGGGATCGTCGTCACTCGGCTCCCGATTCAGGAGATTCTTCAGGGGTGGTGGCAGCAGTAGTGGCAGTAGCGGCAGCAACAGGCCCGGGCAGGGCCAGCAGAGTCAGTCTGTATCCAGTGCACCGCAGGGGCCAGCTCAGAGGCTTCTGGCAGTCTGTCAGCACTGTGGGGGTGCCCATGGTGGGACTCAGTGTCCCACTCTCCCCAGGAGGTGTTTCACTTGCGGCCAGCAGGGCCATTTGGCGAGGCAGTGCCCGCAGGGGCATGGTCAGGGGCATGGTTCAGGTGAGCAGAAGAAGCCGAGGACCAAGGGGAGAGTGCTAGCTATCACCAGGAGGGAGGCTCGCGCGTCCAACTTGGTGGAAGGTACACTTTCTATCCTTGGGAACTCTGCACACGTATTGGTTGATTCGGGTGCTTGCATTCTTTCATTTCTGAGCAGTTCCTAGATATTCTTTCTGCACCCGTTGATGAGTTATCTGATGGTTTGATGATGGAGGTTCCTTCTGGAGACTTTATGATATCTTATAATTGCTTGAGGAATGTTCCCTTGACCATTGAGGGTCATGTGCTACCTGCCCAGTTAGTTGTACTTGCCATTCGTGACTTTGATATCATCCTGGGTATGGATTGGTTGGAAGCCTTTTATGCAGAGGTGGACTGCCACAGAAAGAGGGTGTGATTCTCCATTCCGGACATCCCAACCTTCTTCTTCCAAGGTATTAGGCTTTCTTCCCGAGGTATTCTTATTTCTGCCTTTAAGGCACGGAGGTTGCTTGCTGGTGGTTGTGAGGCTTTCCTTGCCTCTGTTATTGTCTCTGATGTCCGGGATAGTCTCAGCCCTAGGGAAGTACCTGTTGTATGTGAGTTCATAGATGTATTTCTTGAGGAGCTGCCTGGCCTTACTCCTCAGCGAGAGGTCGAATTTACCATCGAGCTTGCACCAGGTACGGCGCCCTTGTCTAAGGCCCCGTATCGGATGGCGCCAGCCGAACTCGCCGAGTTGAAGGCGCAGTTGCAGGAGCGGCTGAATAAGGGTTTCATTCGTCCCAGTACATCTCCTTGGGGTGCTCCAGTTCTGTTTGTTAGAAAGAATGATGGTTCTCTGAGATTGTGCATTGACTATAGGCAGCTGAACCAGGTAACAATAAAGAATAAGTACCCACTTCCAAGGATTGATGATTTGATGGATCAGCTGCAGTCCGCGAAGGTATTTTCCAAGATCGACTTGAGATCCGGATATTATCATATGAGGATCCGGGATGTTGATGTTAGCAAGACGGCTTTCAGAACTCGGTATGGACATAATGAGTTTTTGGTTATGCCCTTTGGCTTGACCAATACTCCGGCGGCCTTTATGGAGCTGATGAACCGAGTCTTCCGGACCTACCTAGATCAGTTTGTGGTTGTGTTTATTGATGATATTCTGATCTATTCTTCTTCTGAGGAAGAGCATGCCACCCATCTTCGGGCTGTATTGCAGGTCCTGAGGGAGCACCGACTTTATGCCAAGTTCAGCAAGTGTGAGTTTTGGCTAGACGAGGTGGATTTCCTTGGGCATGTTATTTCTGGCAATGGTATCGCAGTGGATCCAGCCAAGATCGAGGCGGTGATGGATTGGAGCAGGCCGACTTCAGTGACTGAGATCAGGAGCTTTCTGGGACTTGCCGGTTATTACAGGCGGTTTGTTCAGGGATTTTCTTCGATAGCAGCCCCCTTGTCGAGGGTGACTCGAAAGGGAGTTCGCTTTGTGTGGACCGAGGATTGTGAGCAGAGTTTTATTGAGTTAAAGACCCGTCTCACGTCAGCCCCAGTACTGGTGCTTCCATCTGGATCAGGTGGATTTGTGGTTTACTCTGATGCGTCCCGTCGAGATTTGGGCGCAGTTCTAATGCAGCATGGCAAGGTAGTGGCTTATGCTTCTCAACAGCTGAAGAAGCATGAAGAGAACTATCCTACTCATGATTTGGAGCTGGCAGCTGTGGTATTTGCACTCAAGATCTGGAGGCATTACTTATATGGGGAGAAATTCCAGGTTTTCACAAGAGTTTGAAATGTGTGTTCACTCAGAGGGACCTGAATTTGAGGCAGCGAAGGTGGATGGAGTTCATTAAAGATTATGACTTTGACCTTTCTTATCATCCAGGCAAGGCGAATGTAGTGGCAGACGCTTTGAGTCGGAAGACAGTCATGTTATACCTTATGATTCAGGAGTGGAAATTATTCGAGCAGGTGGTGGAATCTTCCTTTAGGGTTGCACGTGAAGATGACAGAGCCGTGCTGGTCAGTTTGACTGTGAGACCAGCTGTGTATCATGCAGTAATTGAGGCTCAGAGGGCAGATGTTGAGCTACCACAGATCCTCCAGAGGTCAGAGGTGGAGTTGTGGGACGACGGTACAGTCAGGTTCAGAGGTAGACTTTATGTTCCGACTGAGGAGGACGTGTGCAGATGTGTTCTTGATGAGGCGCACCGTTCGAGATATGCAGTGCATCCTGGGACGACTAAGATGTATCATTGTTTGAGGAGGCACTTCTGGTGGCCCGGTATGAAGAAAGAAGTGGCTGAATATGTGGCCAGATGCATGACTTGTCAGCAGGTTAAAGCCGAGCATCAGAGACCTGGTGGATGGCTACAGCCCTTGCCGATTCCAGAGTGGAAATGGGAGCATGTGACGATGGACTTCGTGATGGGATTGCCTACATCCCCTAGCAGGAGAGATGCCATCTGGGTCATCGTTGATCGGCTGACCAAGTCGGCACACTTCCTAGCTATTAGGAAGGACTGGTCAGTCGGCAAGCTGGCAAAGTTATTTGTAGACCGGATCATCTCTCTGCACGGGGTGCCTTTGTCTATTGTATCAGATCGAGATCCAAGGTTTACTTCCAGATTCTGGAAGAGCTTTCAGCAGGCATTAGGCACTCAGTTGGCTTTCAGCTCAGCCTACCATCCCGAGACTGACGGGCAGTCGGAGAGGACTATTCAGACCTTGGAAGATATGCTCAGAGCTTGTTGTTTAGACTGGGGAGGTTCTTGGGAGCAGTATTTGTCCACAGTGGAATTTGCCTATAACAACAGTTACCATTCCTGTATCGGCATGGCGCCTTACGAGGCTTTGTATGGGCGACCGTGTCGATCTCCAGTATGTTGGTCCGAGATCGGTGAAAGGCAGATAGCAGGACCTGAGTTAGTACAGCAGTGTGCTGAGATTGCCAAGTTAGTTCGGCAGAGGTTGACCGCAGCGCAGAGTAGGCAGAAGAGTTATGCTGACATCCGACGGAGACCGCTTGAGTTTGAAGTTGGGGACCACGTGTTCCTCCGAGTCTCACCCTCCAAGGGTGTAATGAGATTCGGGAAGCGAGGCAAGCTGAGTCCGCGATATATTGGGCCTTTTCCCATCCTTGCTCGGATTGGGGAAACCGCGTACCAGCTAGCCTTGCCGCCCAGTCTTGCAGGGGTGCACGATGTGTTCCATGTTTCCTTACTGAGAAAGTATGTTCAGGATCCGTCCCATATCTTGGATTTTTCAGAGTTGGAGGTCGCTGAGGACCTGTCTTTTCCAGAATATCCTGTTCGTATTGAGGATCGCAAAGAACAGGTCCTGCGGAACAAGATTGTACCATTGGTCAAGGTGATTTGGCAGTACCGCTCCGGAGGTGAGGCAACCTGGGAGCGTGAGGATGAGATGCGGGAGCAGTTCCCTTACCTCTTTTCGTAAGTTTCCTTGTGAACTTGTATCCCTGTTTTGACCTTGTCAATTCTAAGCAGTTAATTTTGGAGGCGAAATTCTTTTAAGGGGGGAAGATTGTAAGGATCGTGACCTTCGGATCCGGTTTTCGGGATCGGACCTTGTAGTTCTGACCTTAGTAAGGGCGAAGGTTCTGAGTTTATTCGCGTCAGGACATCAAGACGCATTTTGAACGGCGTCCACCGTCGCAAACGCATTTCAAGTTCTGCCACATGGGTGCCACGTGGGATGGTTTCGGGCCGCGAGGGTACTGCCCTGTCTTGTCGCCTGAACAGGGTCCGCGTGTGTCGACGCCTATCAGACTGCAACTCTGGGTTTGTCAGAGTACGGCCCTGACATGTCGTCTGAACGGCGTCTGCCTTGAACGACGCGTTTCAGAGTCTTGTCAGAGCAGCCGTCACATCGACTGAATGGCGTCGGTGGATGTCGACGCGTTTTAGGCAATCTCTGGTTAACCCCGCAAGCCCTCCTTCTTTCCCTCATTTTCCCCTCTCTTCCTCTCTTTCCCTTCCGACGATCTCGGCGGCGATCCCTCCTCCTCCCTCTTTTCCTCCCACCATTTCATCTCTCCCTCCACTCCATCCTCTACCTAGCTCCTACCACTACCACCTCCACTTCCACTGCGGCGTTCTACTCTCCGGACGGCGGCCGACGTCACGGTGGAGCAAGGACGACCACGGCGATACCGGCGGCAGCGTGGGGCGAGTAGGGTGGACGGCTTGAAGCTAGGAGGCGTTCAAGTATCCGGTAGGGTGACGGTTCCCATAAGCATCGTGTTTTAAGCGATGTTTACCCCCGTTTAAGCTTGTTTGGATCTTTGGTTTCGAGGGGTAGAACGAGCATGTTTAGGTGTTCTTTTGATGATATGGGGGTCTTGCAATGTATGTGAATTCCTATGAATTGTGTTGCCCCTCTTTCTCCTCCGTTTTTGGGGTGATTTTGGGGTTATTTGAGTTGGAAAGGGAGCCCTCGGGCTCATGGCAATTCTGTTTCCTAGGGTTAAAAGACGTCGTGCATGGACGACGCCTTTTTGAAGGGCGTCGGACCATCACGACGCCTTTTAAGACAGGAATCGCCTTACTGAGGAGTTGCCAGTTCGGGATTCTGGGGTTAAAAGACGTCATGGGACAACGACGCGTTTTTGAATAGCGTCGGGAGGCCATGACGCCTTTTAAGGCAGAAATCCCCTGGGTGGTTTCTTTGGAATTTCTGGATTTCTGTGCTGAATGGCGTCTGAGGATGTCGACGCCTTTTAAAAGGCGACCACTGGTGTCGACGCCTTTTAGGGCCTGATTCTGAAGACTGTTTTACATGAACCTGTACATGGAGCTTGAATGGCGTCGACCTTGGGAGACGCGATTCAAGACAGAACCTCACTAATTCATGCCAGTAAAATGTGTTCATACTGTTAGACGGATGGTTAGTGCATGTTTTAGTGTACCCGGTAGAGATAGATTCTTCATGACCGGTCGATGCTACATGTATGTTATACGATCGCGGACTTTTCACGTGACCGGATCGTACTTGTTGGGTTTTGTGTTATTGTGGACCTGGAGTGACATTGTAGCGCTTTATCACCCTGTACTGGTGGGGGAGTGAGCACAGCGCCGGTGGGGGCGTGGGCTGGGTGACGCCTAGTGAGAGAGGGTCACCTGGTGAACCCCGGGGTCAGCTAGTACCGGTGTCGGAGTGGTATATTCGGAGAGTCACTCATGCTGAGGGAAGGAGTAGCCACCTGAGCCGGTTGGGCCGGAGTAGTTAGTGTGCTATCCGAGGGGTTACTGTTTGGTCTCAGCGGGTCGAGGTTTTTCCACCGTTGTTGTGTGGTTAGCGAGTTCTATCGAGACGACAGTTGTGGGTTTCCTAGCCGGCTGGTTTAATATATGCATGTTTATTATATTACGATTGCATGTGATTTCACGTTAACAATTAGGAATTGTACCTCTTGTGCTTATCACCTTTCCGTTAGCTGTACCTTGCACTTGTGGGTGTGTGCGTGGGCAGTGGGGATCGAAAGATCCCTACTGAGTCTTGTCTTTGAGACTCACCCCTCCTGCGGTTTTAAGGTGAGGACTCTCAGCAGACCTAGCGAGGAGAGTGCAGCCGTGAGTTGAGCACCGTCAACAGTTGTTCCGGGGTATGCCCCGACGTAGTTGTTATTTTATTTCTGGCCTGTACGTTTAATTATTTCCTTTCTGTTGGAGTATGTAATTATTTGCTGTATCGAGTCGCATTGTAATAATTTTTTTATTCCTGCACTTTTATTTCAGTTCAATGCGATGTGAATGTTTAGCTTAGTTTATTATTTATCTCCCAGACTTGATTAGATCCTGGTTTGGTTCCAAATTAATGATTCGGTACCCATTTAGTAATCGGATTCCCGATTATAGGGTGGCGGGTCGTTACAGCTGTGGTGGTTGCCGGTTCGGCTGCTGAGGCGGCTGATACTGAGGTTGTTGATACTGTGGGTTCGGCTGCTGTTGTCTGTAACCCTGCTTGTTTGGCTGCTATGGCCGCTGGTACTGTGGTTGCTGATTCCTCACGAATTGGGGCGGACTGTTGTTCATGGTACTAATATGCTCATAGGAGAGCGTGCCCTCAGTGGTTGGACCCGTGCTAGGAGAATTTGGCACGGCAGGCTTCCGAGGTGGAGGCCTGCTAGGTCAGTGAGGATCAAAGACACTAGAGAATGTAGCATCCTTGAAAGCGTTCTGACAATAACGTGCTCTTTCATAGAGCTCTGCCATGCTAGTCAACTTGTTCACGGCGAGGACTAACTTAAACTAAGGTGTATCATTGGAAATTAACATTTTTACCTGCTCGGACTCAGACAGATGATCTTTCACTTTTTCTACCATGCCCCTCCATGTATCAGCAAAACTGACGAATTCCTCGTCGGTCTTCATTTTTTCTGCTATCAGGTCAGTAATGGACAGGGAGGGGGCAACTCTATTCTGGTATCGTTGAATAAAATTTCGTAATACGATATCGTAATCCTCTTGGTCCCTCTAAGGATTTCCTGAACAAAAATACTAACGACCTCTTGTCGTTTTGCCAGAAAGATGACTCGTACGTAAACTCCCACTACAAGAAAGTTCAGATATACCTACAACAAAAGTAATAGGTATATGCCGCTAAGTTGTAGGTAAAACGCAATACCTACTACCTTCCCTACGGTTAGGTATAGTCGGTAAAAGTCGCGTCAGTAAAGGGTTACATACTCTTTCTGAGTCGTAGGTGTTTCCATGCGTTTTCCTACGGTTTTCGTTAGCGTAGCAAAATTCCGATGTAGGTATTGCCCAATAAGTAAAGACAACGAATAGATATCACCATCATTATTTATCATAGGAAAAATATTTATTTTGGTTGGTATATGCCACGTTAACAGAGGAGGATGGTAAGTACCATCATTTTTTGACCGTAGGTATGTTTTGTTTGTGTCGTAGGTATACATCTAATTATAGTCGTAGGAATAAATCCTGTCAACCTAATTGTAATAGAAAACCATTAAACTACCAACAAATATATAATTAGTCCCCTTCTTCCACTTGTATACACATAATCACAATATTCCATATCATATAGTTTACCTGTGTACACATACATACAATTTATAATTCTCACATAACATATATATTGTGAATCTATAATTTCACCAAATAATTGTTCTATTAAACTGAGACGTGCACAATAATTCGATCAACCTATAACATCCACCAATCTATGATCATCAAACCATCAAACCATAACATATGTAAAACATCCATTAATTTCATAACAGTATAAAACTATGATCAAACCTATGATCACAACAAGGTAAATATACATAAAACATCTATTGAGTCCACCATCCTATGATCATCAAATGATCAAAATATGCACTTCCATTCACAATAAAACTTGAAGTACAAAATAGATGTCCTATACATCCATTAACACATCATCTGATCATCCAAATGTACACCATACACAGAACAAAATAATGGAGATGTGTCACAAATCACTACCGTTAACTTTTTATGTGCTTGGATGAGTCTAGACGTACCTACAAAAAAAAAAAAACAGTGCAAAAAAAGTTATAATGGCAAAGTTGCAAGATAATTTAAAGTTGCACAAAATTAGTAAACATGATACCACTAAAATGATCATAACTTACATATTCTATCAGCCAAAGGATGTGGGTTCCTAGTGCATCTTTTATTTTCTTCCGAAGATGATCTTTGACAATCAAAGGAGCATCGAGTTTGACAACGAAAGTTAAGGACACCTCACAGTAGGCATTTCCAATTTGTCGACCCATCACAACCTTGTCTTTGTCAACACTCATGACAATTCCACTCCCGACATGCTAGTGATCCAAATCTAGCAGCTTCACTCTCTTGCCCTGCAGCTGATCAAAAAATAAAAGAAGATATAAGTTGATGATTGACATAATAAGAAGAATAGAACATACAAATTATATTAAATTTTTGAACATCATTGATCAAAGCACCTGAAGAACATCTTGAATATATAAGGTATCTGAGGTATCCTCTTGAGTACTTGCCACAGATGATTGTACAATTGGTGGTGATCCCTGAGGTACATCTACTTTGCCACCCTAATAAGAGGTGGGAAAATCAGATAAGTTACATAAAAACAAAGTCTGAAAGAAGAATAAAAAATAGGCAAAGAAGAATAAAAAAGCTTCTGAAAAATACTTGTCTCGTTGATAACAGGGTCTCAACTCTAGAAAATCGGTCTTCCAACTCTTTCACCCTATCATTCAATCTCTTATTTTCAGCCTTCAACTGTTCATGTGATGTCCCCCACAAGGTAGATGGAGTTGGGCCAGTTCCTACACCCCGAACACGGCCTGATTTATCTTCACCAATAACCTGTGCATAGAAGTCATCTTTTGAGGCAAATGGGCGGGAGGTCCCTTCATCGAAAGGCTGAGATCTTTTGAGCTCTTGAAGTTTTTCCTGTTAAGAAAATATATTTTCATTGTTAGCTAGCCGATGATATGATTAGAACAATGAGGCAAGAAAAAAAATTACTTACAATCACACAAGCACATTCATCATTGACAGGGTTGCCATCCTTACGAGTGTGAGTAACAATAAAAACATCTCTACGATCCAAAACTAATCTAGTCTTCTCTTCCTATGACAGCATGAAACAATTGAATACATATTATCAACATGAAACAAGTTGATTATGTATTTACAATTGTTTTGTACAAAAAAATTAAGAAAAAAAGTAACATCTTCCTTACATATATCAGCCACTGTTTGAATGCCACCACAATGATACCATTTTTGCTTACCCTTATTTTCTTTGTTAACAGAACTTCTTTTCTGCAATGCATAAATTCAAACATATTAAGTTAAACAAACTTAGAAATATTGTAATTAAAAAGAAGCCTAAAATCCTTACAAGCCATTCTTGATTACACCATTATTTCAGTGCCTCTTTCCATTGCTCTGCATCAATAACATCTTTTAGGGGAAATTTCTGTTGAGAAGCTTTCATATTCGGATTGAAATACTCCTTGCGAAGAGTATACTTCCAATATTTCCATTTATAGGAAAGATCTTTCATCACCCAGTTAACATGATTATCATCAATGTCATACTTCCTCTACAAGCAAATAGAAACATGTTAGATTAATTATATTTTCAAAATGAATTTGAACATCCTAACTTAACGTTACCTGTAGATAATCCCACACATCAGCCTTACAAGTCTTAGCCATTTTTTGCCACGTAGGAACATGAATAGGTAGTTTCTCTGTGTTTCTTGCTAATGTCCCTGAAAATGTTCTCAAAGAGCGCCCTCCAGGCCCAACTGGCTGGCCAAGTTCATTCCATTCCACACATATCCGCTTGCCTCTTTCCATGCCATGTACCTCATGACAAGAAGTAGGCCCTCTCTTCTTATGAGTTTTGACACATCCATTTGTTTCTTCTGTAGATGTTTTTTTCTCTTCTCCCATTTCTTCCCCCACATCCACTTGTTTCAGCTCAGTCTTCAATTTTTCTCCCATTTCTTCCTCTCTACTCTCAATGCCAATGTCCATATTTGTGCTCACTTCCTTTTGAACAACACCAAGCAATGCAAATGATCTGATTTTCTTCTCAAATGCATCCACTTCATGATACTTGAACCACCTCTCAGTAAACTAAAAAAACATATCAAAAACTATATGAATCACAAGTCATAAAAGAGACCTATTTCTTTTACTAAAAAAGACACATACCATTTTTTTGTAATCATCTTGAGTGAAAATAGGCGATGCACTTTTGACAAAAAGGTAGATATAGAAGAGAACAAATATACCACATTCTTTATTGTTCCTCTGTTGCGGAACCTGTGGATATTAATAGGAAGCATATAATAAATAATTAAAAACTACAATAATATATCAAATATTTATGAATAGCAATTGAATAGGATGATATCAAACCTTAGGAAGAAGAAGTGGAATAGAGTAGATTTCTTTTTCTTTCTCCACCCTGCCTTCAGCTTTAAACAATTCAACTAAAAATCTGCAAGTAGATTGCAAGTTATGTGAGAGAGTAGCTAACACGAATTTCAGCCAAACATAGTACATTTTAAGGTATATACCTTCTTATCTCAGGTTCTACTTTCAATGGATCAGCATTTATTAAGGAATCTAGCAATAGCATATATGGTTCAGCAGATTCATTATCCTCCCCAAAGTTACATAAAATGAGGAGGTTCCAATGCCCCCTATGTAAGGCATTTAACGTTAGGTATCTACTCCTTGAAACAAAATAAGTACAACAACCATAACATATGGAAGTAACATTAATATCACTTACCAACTAACTATTGGAACAAACGTGTACATTGTAGAGAAAATACGCCTACACTTTGCCCATGAGATCACCTTTACAGTTTGCCCTTTGACAAATGCGTTGAACCACAAACAATCAAGAAATGCACATCTTTGCACCTTATCTTTAGGAAAATCACTCCACATGAATCTAAACAAATAATGAATAACAACACGTGTTATACTTCTTTTGCATTTATAAATAAACATCTAAGAATTCATGATGTCAAAGACCTAAGAGATATACTCACTCAAGATATTGCTGGAAAATATCGGTGTCTAATTTATTTTGTGGTTCTGAAGTTGTATAAATCTGTTGTAGATCTTTTATCCTTCTTGGATATGGTTGGGAACTCTGACCCGGGCCCCACATACCTTTCTCCGTAGACTCATTTGAGGGAGAAGTAAATTTCAATGACCTTTTTATATGTCTACCCCTGTGTGTTTCAATCTATGTTTAGGGCATTAATGATATTTAGGACAAATAGATATACATAACTAAGAGGGATATATACTTACATTTGTGGCGGTGTCAAGGAAGACAGTAGGGATGCATGCACAACAGGGATGCGTTCACACCAACACACTGATCCTGTATAGTTACAAGTAGGGATCATCCCTTAGAAAACGATTATAGATCACAAGGATGTCACAAGATAGAAAATAAAAATAAGCTCTGAAATTGCAATTGAAGATTAAAGGTTGCAAAAATGTGAAAGAATAGCCATCAGGGGGACCCTAAATTTATGGATCTATGTCACAAGGGCACCTAAATTTATGGATCTCTGTCACAAGGGCACCTAAATTTATGGATCTCTGTGGGGGACCCTGATTTTGACTATTAACTATCCAACAACAGCTTCATGCTCACGTCTCTTATCTTCTCAAGTGATCTTAGTAGTCTCACTTCTACTCCTAGCTCTGTTTCTATATTCCTAGTTCTGTTTCTATATGTATCTAGTTAGGCAGTGTTCCCAACTGTGGTAAGAAATGTATGCAACCGACACATACCTCGAGAAAGATCGAAAGAGGGAATAAATAAGTACAGGCAGAAGGAAAGTACAACAACATCGGGGCATACCCCGGAACTAAGATAGTTGCTGGTCCGCACACCGAGAAGACACCACACTTCCGCTCGCCACGAGGTCCACACCTGAAACCACAGGGAGTGAGCCACACCAGAATTGGGCTCAGTAGGGATCATCCGATCCCCTGCCTCCCACTCACACACCCACAAGTGCAACAACAGGGATATATGGAAATTAAGTAAAGCAGTAAACATAGCACCCAACTCTGACATGGAACGCACGATAAGCAGTGTAGCAAGAACAGTTCTAAGCAACCCGAAGAACCCAACACAGAGTCACGTCTCACAGCCAAAGTCCACGAAGCGACTGAACCACACTGTCGACCGAAGTCAAACGGCGCCTCCCAACACTACCACCACTGCTCACGCCTGTCCACCCCTACAGTGTTCCGGGGCACTGTAGGGTGAGGCAGTGAGTCAAACTAGGACTAGCTGGTACCAGTGTACCGCCACTGCCAGCTACGTGTGCACACAAGCAGTCTAGACTACTGTCCTACCGTCCGGATTGCCTCCACGCTAGGCCTCGGCGCTTCAGGAGGACCCTGGGGACCGGCGAACCCCCGTCAAGCCGAAGCTACAGCAACTACCCACAACCCTAACCTCCCGGGCTGCGTCAGGCCAAAGGGCTAAGGGTACCACTCGTAACCTTGATCAAAGGTCACATCAGGCCCAGTGGCTACAGGGGTAAAACAACTCCAACAGTACCACAACCAGCTCCACAGCAAGAAACGCGCCGAAAGCTGCCACGACAAACAGGGAAACCCCGACCCGCTGAGGCCAAGCAGCAACCCCTCGGATAGCGCACCAGCTACTCCGGCCCGACGGGCTCAAGGTGGTTCTGCTTCCCTCAGCCTAAGGTAAAACACAACATGTACCCCTTCTCCCACCGGTACGGCACAATGCCTCACAGACACCATGACCCTGTCTCCATCGGTCCATGGTGACAAACGTGAACCACAGTTGTTCAAATCCACAATCGCATGGGCACACACACACATGTAACATGATGTAATTCCATTTACGCAGGAGTCCTCAGTCTCAGTGTACAACGTAAAGCATGCAATTGAAATCGTCCCACAGTGAAACACATAATAAAACCAGGATTACACATTTCTGTCTTGAATCGCGTCGACCGAGGTCGACGCCATTCAAGTCCCTCAGACAGGTTCATTAAAGCTAGATTATTCCTTGAAACGCGTCGTCATAGGGAGTCGCCTATTTAAAACGCGTCCAGGTCCACAGACGCCATTCACACTGAAATTCCAGATTTACAGACCCTCACTCGGGGTGATTTCCTGCCTAAATGGCGTCATGATGGCCCGACGTCCTTCCGAAAGGCGTCGTCCATCCATGACGTCATTTAGCGCCAGAATCCCTATCTCGCGAAGCCTCGAACAGGGAAGTTTCTGCCCAAAAGGCGTCGTACTGCCCTGACGCCCTTCTGAAAGGCGTCGACCAGGCACGACGCCGTTTAGCGCCAGAAGCCTGATTCCCTGGTTCGAACCGAGGGTTTCTCCCTTAACCCCAAACACCCCGAAAAGCCCCAAAACAAGAAGGGGAGGAAGAGGAATTCAACCATCACAAGCATGCTACGAATCCACGGTCACAAGCACAGCCATTCCCACAAGGAAACCCCCCTAAACATGCTCAATCTAGCCCAAACACGTCATGTCACGCCAAAGAAAATACGGGCAACACATGCAAGGTTCGCCCCCCTACCGGTTCTTGAACTCCTCCGAGCTCCGAACCGCCGACCCGCCCCACCGCAGACCGCCGCCGGTACCCTCGAGGACGCCGCCACTCCGCCGGGACGTCGGCCGCCGTCCGGAGAATGGAACGCCGCGAAGGAAGTGGTAGAGGTAGAGGTGAGAGGTAAGGAGGTGTCGGAGTGGTGGAAGAGGAAGAAGAGGAAGGGAAGGGGAAAAGAGAGTCGGAGAGGGCGGAGAGGGCGAGGAGAGAGAGAGAGTGAAGGCGAGAATGAGGGAAAGAAGGGGAGGCTCGCGGGGTCAATCTGAATCCCGCTAAAACGCGTCGACCGAGGTAGACGCCTATCAGTCTGACAGGACGGCCGTACTGACAGCGGTCTGAAACGCGTCGCCCACCGTGGACGCCGTTCAGACGACAGGACAGGCCGTACTGACAATGCTTTGGCGCCGCACCCTGACATCGCAGAGGTCACAGTCTGAATCGCGTCGACCAACATGGACGCCGTTCAGACGATGTGACCGGGGCCGTACTCTCGCGGCCCAAAACCCGCCTACGTGGCGCACATGTGGGACAACAACGAGCGGACCTAAATGGCGTCCACACAACCTGACGCCTTTTGAAAGGCGTCGAGCACTGCTGACGTCATTCAGACAGAAATCTCAAGACCCTCCTCAGGGTCCAAATCAGGGGATCCGGCCCGAACCCGACCCGAATACTGAACCCGAAACCTCAGTCCTTACAATCTCCCCCCCTTAAAAGAATTTCGTCCTCGAAATTTGCAACCGCTCAATGCAAAACTCGGCTAACCATCACGTGCCGGCACACCGATCACAGCAATCATTCTCACCAATCACACACACAAGGCTCCACATAATTAGCCAGTCACATTCACACCAAAATAACCAAGATTCTCAATTCCGACAAAAGCTGATAGATCAAAATAATCACACACTAGCAAGGCATATGATGCACAAAGAAACGATTCTCCACCAAGCCCAAGTACATACGAGTGCCACACGAGTTCACAACCACCTCTGAAGATGACAAGATAAAAGTACTCTTCTAGTACAACCTCTCGGACTTCCACAAAGAGACGCGACTCCAATCACGCCTCGAACACTCACTAACCGCTCGGCTCCTGACCTGCCTGGTTCTTCTGGGGACAATTCCTCGCGAGATGTCCCTTCCGACCACAAGCGAAACAGCTACCAGTGATCAAGGGACATATCCGATTGCCATGAAACCTGCTACATCGGGGACAACGATCTGCAGCGTCCCGCCTCGCCTCCTGCTGCCAGCTGACCTCTGTCTGTATCTGCTGAACCGAACCATCCTCATCCTCGTCACATGGTACCTCCTAAAACTCGACCTCAAAGGAACTCGGACTACCTGACGAAAAGACCGCTGATCTATCCCTGCTCTGCTGCTTCCCTTGTGCTGAATGCTCCGATTCCTTCGCCGTGTGTTGGAACTGCATCTCCACTGCTGCCGCGCACTAAACCGCTGACGCCAGATCTTCACAACAACGGGCTGCCACAAACTCCCTCAGACCATGCCAAAGTCCATCCACAAATTTCTCCGTCCTAAGATCCTCACGCTCAGATATGTGTGGAGCGAATCTTCCCAGAGCTACAAATTTCATCTGATACTCTAGAACTGACATACCATCCTGCACCAATTCCATAAACTCCTTTTCCTTGGCCCTACGAATGTGCGTCGGAAAGTACTATCCACTAAACTCTCTCACGAAACTTTCCCAAGGAATCTCTCTCAAAGGCCTATCTGGAAACATCAACCCCTTGATGGTAACCCACCAATCATACGCATCGCCCTTCAGCAAGTAGGTTGCCAACAAGGTCTTGTCACTCTCTGCACATTCTAGAACATCAAACACCTTCTCCACTTCCTTAATCCACTGACCTGCCGCATCTGGAACAGGTTGACCTGTGAAAGAAGGGGGCTTCAGCTTCAAGAACTGCTCCACCACCGTGGATTGGCTACCTCGGGAACTGGACCCCTCACTTCCATCTCCCTGTTGGTATCTAGACATAGCCCCAATCATAGCTTCCATAAAACGATCCACATTATGACCTTCTGCCCTCGAACCACCACCATCTGCTCTCGAATCACGAGCCAACGGAACTCTCCTCTTCGGTGCCATCACTATCCCACAAACACGAAAATCGAACCAAAACACGTCAAAACCTATCAATCTATACTAGCAGCCATCGCCTGTACAGACTCGTACTTATTGTTGGACTATAATATCTAACCCAGTTTACCACATACTCGACCAGATTGAGCTCTGATACCATCTGTAACGACCCGCCATCTTATGACCGGAGACCCGATCACTAAATGGATGTCGGCCCATTAACTGCGGGTTCACACCCGGATCTCTCACAACACATCTAGAGGAGTAAGTGCTAAACAAGGCTAAATATGACAATCACACGGACTACAAAGGTAAACGAGTGCGCAGGAAGGAAAATAACAATGTCCGTATACAGTCCAACAATAATTACATGACCAACGAATTAAATAAGTACAGGCAGAAGGAAAGTACAACAACATCGGGGCATACCCCGGAACTAAGATAGCTGTTGGTCCGCACACCGAGAAGACACCACGCTTCCGCTCGCCACGAGGTCCACACCTGAAACCGCAGGGAGTGAGCCACACCAGAATTGGGCTCAGTAGGGATCATCCGATCCCCTGCCTCCCACTCACACACCCACAAGTGCAACAACAGGGATATATGGCAATTAAGTAAAGCAGTAAATATAGCACCCAACACTGATATGGAACGCACGATAAGCAGTGTAGCAAGAACAATCTAAGCAACCCGAAGAACCCAACACAGAGTCACGTCTCACAGCCAAAGTCCACGAAGCGACTGAACCACACTGTCGACCGAAGTCAAACATCGCCTCCCAACACTACCACCACTGCTCACGCCTGTCCACCCCTACAGTGTTCCGGGACACTGTAGGGTGAGGCAGTGAGTCAAACTAGGACTAGCTGGAACCAGTGTACCGCCACTGCCAGCTACGTGTGCACACAAGCAGTCTAGACTACTGTCCTACCGTCCGGATTGCCTCCACGCCAGGCCTCGGCGCTTCAGGAGGGCCCTGGGGACCGGCGAACCCCCGTCAAGCCGAAGCTACAGCAACTACCCACAACCCTAACCTCCCGGGCTGCGTCAGGCCAAAGGGCTAAGGGTACCACTCGTAACCTTGATCAAAGGTCACATCAGGCCCAGTGGCTACAGGGGTAAAACAACTCCAACAGTACCACAACCAGCTCCACAGCAAGAAACGCGCCGGAAGCTGCCACGACAAACAGGGAAACCCCGACCCGCTGAGGCCAAGCAGCAACCCCTCGGATAGCGCACCAGCTACTCCGGCCCGACGGGCTCAAGGTGGTTCTGCTTCCCTCAGCCTAAGGTAAAACACAACATGTACCCCTTCTCCCACCGGTACGGCACAATGCCTCACAGACACCATGACCCTGTCTCCATCGGTCCATGGTGACAAACGTGAACCACAGTTGTTCAAATCCACAATCGCATGGGCACACACACACATGTAACATGATGTAATTCCATTTACGCAGGAGTCCTCAGTCTCAGTGTACAACGTAAAGCATGCAATTGAAATCGTCCCACAGTGAAACACATAATAAAACCAGGATTACACATTTCTGTCTTGAATCGCGTCGACCGAGGTCGACGCCATTCAAGTCCTTCAGACAGGTTCGTTAAAGCTAGATTATTCCTTGAAACGCGTCGTCATAGGGAGTCGCCTATTTAAAACGCGTCCAGGTCCACAGACGCCATTCACACTGAAATTCCAGATTTACAGACCCTCACTCGGGGTGATTTCCTGCCTAAATGGCGTCATGATGGCCCGACGTCCTTCCGAAAGGCGTCGTCCATCCATGACGTCATTTAGCGCCAGAATCCCTATCTCGCGAAGCCTCGAACAGGGAAGTTTCTGCCCTAAAAGGCGTCGTACTGCCCTGACGCCCTTCTGAAAGGCGTCGACCAGGCACGACGCCGTTTAGCGCCAGAAGCCTGGTTCCCTGGTTCGAACCGAGGGTTTCTCCCTTAACCCCAAACACCCCGAAAAGCCCCAAAACAAGAAGGGGAGGAAGAGGAATTCAACCATCACAAGCATGCTACGAATCCACGGTCACAAGCACAGCCATTCCCACAAGGAAACCCCCCTAAACATGCTCAATCTAGCCCAAACACGTCATGTCACGCCAAAGAAAACACGGGCAACACATGCAAGGTTCGTCCCCCTACCGGTTCTTGAACTCCTCCGAGCTCCGTGCCGCCGACCCGCCGCACCGCAGACTGCCGCCGGTACCCTCGAGGACGCCGCCACTCCGCCGAGACGTCGGCCGCCGTCCGGAGAATGGAACGCCGCGAAGGAAGTGGTGGAGGTAGAGGTGAGAAGTAAGGAGGTGTCGGAGTGGTGGAAGAGGAAGAAGAGGAAGGGAAGGGGAAAAGAGAGTCGGAGAGGGCGGAGAGGGCGAGGAGAGAGAGAGAGAGTGAAGGCGAGAATGAGGGAAAGAAGGGGAGGCTCGCGGGGTCAATCTGAATCCCGCTAAAATGCGTCGACCGAGGTAGACGCCTATCAGTCTGACAGGACGGCCGTACTGACAGCGGTCTGAAACGCGTCGCCCACCGTGGACGCCGTTCAAACGACAGGACAGGCCGTACTGACAACGCTCTGGCGCCGCACCCTGACATCGCAGAGGTCACAGTCTGAATCGCGTCGACCAACATGGACGCCGTTCCGACGATGTGACCGGGGCCGTACTCTCGCGGCCCAAAACCCGCCCACGTGGCACAACAACGAGCGGACCTAAATGGCGTCCACACAACCTGACGCCTTTTGAAAGGCGTCGAGCACTGCTGACGCCATTCATACAGAAATCTCAAGACCCTCCTCAGGGTCCAAATCAGGGGATCCGGCCCGAATCCGACCCGAATACTGAACCCGAAACCTCAGTCCTTACAGTTTGAGTCTTATTACGCGGGGACTCTTAAAGAGACTTTTCTTATATATATGAGAGAATATAAAGAAGAGAAGCCGACCTATGTGAACTCTCCTCCTCCTCCTCTCTCCCAAAAACTTCCTCCCTCTCCTCTCTTTCTCTCCCTTGGAAGAGTCACCCGAGGCTTCCAAGATTTGACGCGTGGCTCCGCAAGCGACTCTGAAAGTCGCTCTGCATCGACGAGAGGACGCTTCCCCCCCACGCCGTTGTGACGCCGTACACTCTACGAAGGTAACGTTTCCAACATTGGTATCAGAGCCGTAGAAGATCGTCGGGTTGTCCGCCGGATGACGGCGACTGTGCGCTCATGTGGGGCAGCACACACGCTTCTGCGCGCACCTGCGCTCCCTTGCGTGACGCACGCATGGCGCTGCGTGCCCGCGCACACGGTGCTGCGCGCACTTGTGCGCGGGGCGCTACGTGCCTCTGCGCGTGCAAGACGTTGCGGGGTGTGTTCATACCTCTTTATTAGTTCATGTGACACTCGTTTTACTGTTCATGTGAACAGTAACCCGCAGTTAAAGAAGATGAAAGGGTTTCTATTTTGAGTTACACAATTTTAATAATTGTTAATATATCCTTCTTATTTTTTTTATTTAAATGGCTCACATATCTCTTTCTTAAAAATCTATTTAGAGTTATGAGAAGGGCCTAAAAATACTTTACTCGAATTTGATAAATTTCATGCAATTTTATCTTGTAATTTTCCTATTTAAAATTTTATTTTTCATGACTGGGGGATAATTAATTACATAAAATCCAATGGAAATTGCATGGTTGTGTGATTGTGTAGACCGATGGCCAGTATCCCGATTTTTTTTTCAGGGACTTGTTGGAGATGATGGAGGATCTATCTTCCCAAATTTTTAATTATTATTGGACACACTTTTAATAATTAAGGGAGAGGGTAGTTCCTTTTTTTAATAATTAATGAATTGCATGTATACGTTTATCATATTGATCTGGTAGCATTAAAATTCAAATTTTTGCTGAGTAATGCGATCAATATATTCCTCCTGTGAATGCATGCTATATTTAGGAAATGTGTTACCTATAATTATCATGCATTTTAAAGCAAAGTGTCCGATATTTTTTTAAATCATGAGGATTTAAAATTAGGGAATGAGTCCCTTAATGTTCTATTTTTTTCCTCTCTTAAAGTGCCTAATTATTTTTCTTACGCAATGTAGAAGGTAACGATGACCTCCAAAGGTTTATATCACGAGTTGTCTGGTCAAGATAAATTAAAGGGCGAAAATTACAACCTGTGGCACAGAAAAATTCAGTATCTCTTGAACGAGAAGGAGATACTTGAGACCTTGACCAATGTAGTGCTGCCACGATCTGATGATGGACCACTTGCGCAAGTCAATCATGACAAGCAAGCTTATGATAAGTGGTTGAATAAGGACACGAGTGCACGCTACACTATGTTGAGCTGCATGCACGATGACCTTATCAAAGAATTTGAGAGTTACAAAACAGCCAAAGAAATGTGGGAGCAATTGATACTCCAATATGGAGGCAAATTAGCAACGAGGCTGAGGGCCTTAACTTTGAAGTTCAATCAATACATGATAGACCCAAAGCATTCTATGGCAGAGTACCTAAGGTGATGTCTTCAATGATCAGATAATTGAAGACAGCTGGTACTGAACTCTCAGATGAGCAGCAAATACTTGTTGTGCTAAAGTCCCTTTCTAATTCTTCTTAAGAGCATATCAAACTGGTGCTTACTCACAACGAAAGCATCAAGACTTACAGTGACGTTTCACGTCACCTAGAGTTGGAGGCGGAGCGTAAAGAGGCGACCCGTCATAGCGCATTGGTAGCTGATGTAAACAAGCCTAAGGCAAAGAGCCCTAGACGAAACTAGACAAAGAAGAACAACAATTTCAGCAAAAAGTTGAAAAGAAATGGGGACAACAGAATAACCAAAAGGGTAAGCATAGCAAGCGAAGAAAGAAAAACATGAGCAAGGTCAAATGTTTTAACTGTCAGAAGATAGGATACTATATCAGTGATTGCACTGAGCCAAAAAAGATTTGTCTCGTCCCAAGAAATCATGTTTATGTGTGCCCTAATGTGTTAATTGAATTAGATTGTAGACTTAGGTACAACCTGCCACATAGCGAGCCAGATTCTTAGATTATCGTCGAATACTAGCTGGTAGCTAGCACGTCACCATGAGGAATGGCACTCAGGAAGAGTCCTTAGAGTTGGCTCATACCAGCTGAAGATGCGAACTGGATGCACTCTTCTTTTACATGATATGCTTTATGCACCTAGTGTTCGATGTAATCTATTTTCCGTTATAGCACTTTTTGTAAGGAATCGTCAAAAACGCAGCGGAAATAAAAATGATTCCATTGTATCGGTTGCTGGGGTCGTAAAACGGACATTAAAATCTAAGCGGGAAGAACAATTCTTCACCTTTGCGGGGTTTCGAATCTCCCGTGGATGATGCCGACTCGTTAATCGCGCACTCGCACGATCTCTAGAGGTATCCACACGAGTTCCCGCAGCAGACGCGATTTCCTCCTCGACTTGAGTGCTCCGACCAGATCTCAGATCCACCATGCGCGGAGAGAGACAGATCCACTCCAAGAGAGAGAGAAGGAGAGAGAGAGAGGAGAGAGAGAATCTGGGGAGTAAAATTCGTCCAACTAACTATTTACCACTCCCCCTTGGCCCTCCTTATATAGAAATAAGGATAAGCACAAGAGTTAATCCTCATGATTATCCAAGAGTTTGGACTTGGATAATTCTCCATTAAATCTTCATGTTTATCCTGCAGCTTTTCACAAAAACCCAGATAAGCATGAAATTTAACATCTCTCACCGTCTGACGAGAACTCTTATGTGTGTGACCCTCTAGGCCCATATATCAGTCCGGTTGCAGGCCCATTAAACTTAGAACTGTCTCTTAAGTTTAATATTTATTAATTAACATTTAAACATCACATGTTAAATGATTAATTTAATAAACAAGTGAATTATCATCTGATGATCAAATCACTTGGCCTTCTGATCATGAACAGCACCAAACACTACCTCATGATCCCATAAGATATAAGGGATACTGTTCCCTTCAATTGAACATTTCCGTCTGCAGATACCGCACAGATATAATCCTTCACTCATGCAATGTCCCGATAACGCAAGGGTATGGTTTTATAGTCAAACCCTCTATCACATTATCCAGATGGATTCCAGTACACAGTTAATATCTAGAAAGACTTCTCTTTCATTTGACCCTGGCCAGGGATTTCTGTGTACACATCCATAGGACATTCTCTCTCCAGTCTTATACCAAGAGTGAGTGATCCCTTGTTGTTCACTCAATTACCTTCGCAAGCTTTCCACTGTATCTGAAAGACCGATTATGGTGAACTTAATGGTTAAAGTCCACGAGTCAGAGAATCAAGATACAATGGTCCACAAACAAGGTATCATTGGTGACTCAGGTCAAAGGACCAACTGTGCTACTACAACGATAGAATTCCCTGGTTGACTAATAGGTATAATTACCATCCAGGAATTCTTATTTGGGTCTGTTCAGTGAACTCATTCTCTAATGAGCACCCACTTGTTTGTCTTAGTGTCACCACACGAGTGAATGTGAGATCATTCACCCTCATCATATGAGCAGACATAACTTGTGTCGATCTTATCGGATATTTAATGTCCATCTCAAATATCCTACGATCGAGAACTATTTAAGACAATTGCCTTAGGATATTGATCTCACTATCATGATCTCATCATGATTCAATATCCCATACAATTGTCTATGGACCTTCATTACGATAGTCGTTTGCGAGAACTATTAAATGAAGAAATAATTGCCTTTATTAATAATCTGAACTAGAATGTACAATGATTGGCTTTGAGGCCACCCAATTCTAACATTCTCCCACTTGGACTATAGCCAATCACCCATATGTCTAAGTCCCATAGACTTAAGGTGACGTTCTAAATTGTTTTGAGACAATGGCTTAGTCAAGGGATCTGCTACATTATCTTCAGATGAGACTTTCTCAACTACTATATCTCCTCGGGCGATGATCTCACGAATCAGATGAAATCGTCTCAGAATGTGCTTTGACTTCTGATGTGATCTGGGCTCCTTCGCTTGAGCTATTGCCCCATTGTTGTCACACAATAATGGAACAGGATCTGAAATGCTTGGAACGACTCCAAGCGCCGAGATGAACTTCTTCATCCAAACCGCCTCCTTGGCCGCTTCAGCTGCAACAATGTATTCTGCTTCGGTCGTCGAATCTGCAGTAGTTTCCTGTTTGGAACTCTTCCAACTTACTGCACCTCCATTTAACATGAACACAAATCCAGACATGGATTTGCTGTCATCCATATCCGACTAGAAACTCGAGTCAGTAAATCCTCGAAGTTCCAAGTCGTTTCCTCCATAAACGAGAAATAGATCCTTAGTCCTTCTTAAGTATCTAAGGATACATTTCACCGCCTTCCAGTGTTCCTCACCTGGATCAGCCTGATATCTACTAGTGACACTTATAGGATGTGCCACATCAAGCCTAGTACATAGCATTGCATACATGATGGATCCTATTGCCGAGGCATAAGGAACTCTATCCTTGTATGCTCTCTCTTCAGGTGTCCTGGGAGACATTTCTTTAGAGAGATAAATTCCATGCCTCATAGGAACGAGGCCTCTCTTGGAATTTTCCATGCCAAACCTTTTGACTATGGTATCTATGTACATAAATTGGGATAATCCAAGCATCCTTTTGGACCTATCTCGATAGATCCTTATTCCCAGAATATAGGATGCTTCTCCCAAATCTTTCATGGAGAAGTTTTTGGATAACCAAGCCTTTACCGATGATAACATTCCTACATCATTCCCAATGAGTAGAATGTCATCAACGTAAAGTACCAAAAAGGTAACTGCGCTCCCACTAACCTTTTTGTATACACAAGGTTCATCTTCATTCTTAATGAAGTCATAAGATTTGATTGCTTCATCAAATCTTAAGTTCCAAGTTCGGGATGCCTGCTTTAATCCATAGATGGATCTTTGCAGCTTGCATACCTTGCTTGAATGCTCTTTGGAAGTGAACCCTTCAGGTTGTATCATATACACCTCTTCTTGAAGGTTCCCGTTAAGGAATGCTGTTTTCACATCTATTTGCCATATTTCATAATCATAGAATGCAGCGATAGCAAGAAGTATTCTGATTGACTTAATCATGGCAACTGGAGAAAAGGTTTCGTCATAGTCAACACCTTGCCTTTGACGATATCCTTTTGCTACAAGCCTTGCCTTGTACGTGTCAATTTGTCCATCTGCCCCGATCTTTCTTTTAAAGATCCATTTACTGCCAATAGGTACCATACCTTCTGGCAGATCAACCAAGTTCCAAACTTGGTTGGCATACATGGACTGAATTTCAGAATCCATTGCATCTTGCCATTTTTCTTATTCATGACTATTTATGGCTTCAAGGTAGGTTTGAGGATCATCATCCTCATTTAAGTGCACTTTTGGTTTGCCTTCATCGATATGTCCAACATATCTTTTAGGCTGCTTAGGCACTCTACCCGATCTGCGAACCTTTTGTGTATCATCTTGAACAAGTTCTTGAGTCAATGGTTCAGTGGATGAACCAGTGTTGATTTGTGAGTCTAGAATTTATTCCAATTCTATCTTGCTCCCACTGTCTTCTTTTGAAAGATATTCTTTCTCTAAGAAGACAGCTCTTTTTGCGACAAACACCCTTTGATCGCTGGGCTGATAGAAATAATATCTAAAAGTCTCTTTTGGATATCCCACAAATCTACATTTCTCTGTCCTGGAATCCAGTTTGTCTGGATCATGTCTTTTGACATGTGCAGGACAACCCCAGACTCTAACATGCTTAAAGTCTGGTTTATTTCCTTTCCATATCTCATATGGAGTGGAAGGTACTGATTTACTCGGAACTTTGTTCAACAGATATGCAGCAGTCAAGAGTGCATATCCCCATAAAGAGATTGGAAGTTTGGCATAACTCATCATGGATCGTACCATATCTAATAGAGTACGATTTCTCCTTTCCGATACACCATTTAACTGAGGTGTGTAGGGAGGAGTCCACTGAGACAAAATACCATTATCCTTAAGATATTTTGTGAATTCTGTACTTAAGTATTCACCCCCTCGATCTGATCGAAGAGTTTTAATACTCTTTCCAGTCTGGTTCTCAACTTCGTTTTTAAACTCTTTAAATTTCTCAAAGACTTCTGACTTATATTTCATTAAATATATATAGCCATATCTTGAGAAATCATCTGTAAATGAAACAGAGTATGAGTAACCACCCATAGCATGAGTGGACATTGGACCACATACATCACTATGTATTAGTTCCAATAAGTCCTTAGCTCTTTCTCCATGTCCTGAGAATGGAGCTTTGGTCATCTTTCCCATGAGACAAGCTTCACAGGTTGCAAATGATTCATAATCAAATGGATCAAGATATCCATTCTTTTGCAACCTTATGATCCTGTTCTCATTTATATGACCTAGCCTACAATGCCATAGGTACGATTTATTCACATCCTTATCTAAGCGTTCAAGAGAATTATTTACCAGACAAACATCATATGAGATATCAAGTAAATATAATCCATTCAATAAATATCCGGAAGCAAACAATTTGTCTCCTTGATAAATTGAACAACTTTTATTCTCTAGTTTCATAGAATATCCTTGTCTATCTAAACAGGAAATAGATATGATATTCCTAATAATGGTTGGAACATAATAACAATCTATCAGTTCCAAAGAGTCTCCTGACGGCATCTGAAGTCTTGCTGTCCCCACAGCTAACGCAGCAACTTTTGCTCCATTCCCGAGCCTCAGATCCACGTCTCCGTGGTTCAATCTTCTTTTACTTGTTAACACCTGCAAGTTATTGCAGATATGAGAAACATATCCAGTATCTAATACCCAGGATGTTGATTCTCTATAAGACAAGTTAAGATCGATCATGAGAATACCTGAAGCTTCACCAAGCTTCTCCTTTGCTTTTTCTGCAAGATAAATCTTGCAGTTTCTCTTCCAATGACCTTCTTTATGGCAGTGGAAACACTGACCTTTATCATTGACTTTAGCTTTGTCCTTTTGTGCCACCGGTTTGCTTTTCACTTGCTTCTTAGGCTTACCTTTCTTAAAGGTCTGTCTAGCTTTTCTTTTCTTGTTGGTCTTACCAACAAGCATTACATTTGGCTTATCTTTCTGGATAGTGCCTTCAGTTGTCTTCAACATGTTGAGCAGCTCAGCTAGTGAAACTTCAATTTTGTTCATATTGAAGTTGATAATGAATTGTGAAAATGAATCTGGAAGGGACTGTAGGATTAAGTCAATGCTCAGGTCATTGTTCATAACAAAGTCGAGCACAGCAAGCCTCTCAATCCATTCTATCATCTTGAGCACATGAGTTTGCACAGATGTGCCCTCGCTCATTCTGGTCCTGAACAATTTCTTAGATATCTCATACCTTTCTGTTCTGGATTGTTCACCAAACAACTCTTGTAGGTGATTCAGAATCCATGTTATCATGTTGTCGCTACAGTTCATTATTCATTGAACCGAGCATATAACACTGGACCTTGACAGAGTCCTCCTTCCAATTTTCATACATCATTAATTCATCTTCGTTAGCATTATCACCGGGTTGCACTGGATCTGGTTGATCCAGGACATAGGCTAGCTTTTCGCACATGAGGATAATTTTCAGGTTGCGTAACCAGTCAATGTAATTTGGTCCCGTGAGTTTATTTGCATCAAGTATGCAATGGAGGGGGTTAGGTGACGATATAGCGACCTACATGGAAATATATAAAATGAGCAGATAGTTCTTAAAATCAGATTTAGGACTTTTAATCTAGATTTATGCTCCCACTATTTTTCGGCGATCTGTATGACCCTCTAAGATACAGAACGGGAGATTCCGGTGATCTCCTAGTAGGGATCAGAATCCTTCGGGCAACATGCATGTGACCTTGTGGTAGCACAACAAATCACATCAAGTCCCTTAGGCAGTCAACTCTTGACATTTGCAACGTTTTGCAATATCCGATCGATTTAACCCCTGAATCAGAATGACCTTGTGGTAGCACAACAAATCAATTTGATTCAGTTAAGTTTATCCATCATTACTTAGATGACATGAATTCATAGTGCAATCCTTGTGGTAGCACAACAAAACTACACTATTTGTCCATTCATCTTAATGACATCATATGTCGTAGATCTAGTTTAATTTCTAAATCAAATGGACCTTGTGGTAGCACAACAAATCCGTTTGAAATAAGAATTATCCTAAGATCTATAATGATGGTGGGTTACGTGGATTATTCTGAATATCTCACGTTTACAACTTAAGTTTTTAAAAGAGGGTTTTTTATTTTGATTTGTAAAAATCGTGCTATCAATAGTATTTCATTTTGAAGTATCAATATACTTAATAGAAATATATATATGATAGCATAGTCCACAAATATCACATATGTGCAGAAAAATTAAATGGGGATGATCATGGACTGCTTAAACTACTATGGAATCATCGGAGCCAAACGATGATCCATAATAGGATCCTAATGTGAAAACAGCAACACTGGTTCCATTTGATGCGAGTCCTCCCTCCATAGGTGTCTTCAGAAGATCCCGTCCTCTAGGCTCAATCCGATACATTTAAATATGAAATTCAGGACTCGCAGGTCCACAAATGTACATTTAAACAATTAGAAACCTTGATCTTATCAAGGGGAGTACAATCTTATAGGAAGGTAGAAGGTACACTTGGATTAAGAGAGAGGAGGACACGCAGGTCCTATTTAAAATTACCAAATGAAATAAGCATCGCATCCATTCACATCATTCATCACATGAAAATACTAAGTCCATGATCATCCCACCATAAAACACATCACATGCATCACAATCATCACATAATTGCTGTTTGATATTAAATTTTATAAATATAAAATTATAATACCAATTAATTTTCGAAATAACATTTATTTCAGCATTATCAATAATATTTAAAACAATATTGACAAATAAACTAACTAAACTATTCAGTTAATCTAAATAATGATTCAAACAATTTGAACATTAAGAGTAATCAAGTTATGCATGAAATTAGTTTAAAACAGTTTTAAACTAATTAAATTAACAGGGAAATTAATTATCTAAAACAATTTTAAATAATTAACTAACACCCATTAATTATAAAGCCCTTTAATTGACTAACAGTTATTAAACACTTTAACAAGCTGTTAATACTCATAAAAAATTAATTAATAACATTTATTAATTATTCTTATAATTATTCTGTTTTAAAACAATTTTAAAACAGATTTAATTGGGCTTTAATGGGCTAAAATTGAGTTTAATGGGGTTTAAACAGGCATTAAAAACAATTTTTAATAAAAATAAAAATGGGCCCAGCCCATTTGGGCCCAATGGGCCCGGACCCGGACCCAGACCCTAAACACCTTTCTTTCTGCATAACCAGTGGCTAGAAGGAAGGGTGGCAGCGCCGCCGCCGGCCGGCGACCGGCGCCGCCAGGCCCCTGCCGGCGTTGCCCCGGCGCCGGCGACGTGCCCGGCGCCGGCAGGGCCGCCGGCGGCCTCCGGTGAGGTGAAAAAATTAAGCCCAAAACTCCTCCAAAATCTGATTTTGCAAGGTTTTAAATCCGACTTTGGACTCGATTTTTGGGACCTCCAAGGGCACTCTGGTGCCGATCTTCATACCCAATGTGAAGTGGTGACTATCACCAATAGATCCATACATCCGGGCCGCCATCCCAACACTTGGAATGCCCGTACGAAGTCGCCGAAGTACCCCGGCTCATCATCACATGAAGAACTCCGAAATACCCAAATAAAATCCGAAAAAATACAGAAAAATAATCAAATTGGTCGTAATCATCATATGAACACTAATCTGTCATTTTTAATTGGATTATACTCAAGAACACGTACAATACGGGTTCTTCACGCATAACGAGAAAACACACAAAACGGTGCCGTTTTACAACCGAACCAGCGAACCTGGCTCTGATACCACTGTAAGGAATCGCCAAAAACGCAGCGGAAATAAAAATGATTCCATTGTATCGGTTGCTGGGGTCGTAAAACGGACATTAAAATCTAAGCGGGAAGAACAGTTCTTTACCTTTGCGGGGTTTCGAATCTCCCGTGGATGATGTCGACTCGTTAATCGCGCACGTGCACGATCTCTAGAGGTATCCACACGAGTTCCCGCAGCAGACGCGATTTCCTCCTCGACTTGAGTGCTCCGACCAGATCTCAGATCCACCATGCGCGGAGAGAGACAGATCCACTCCAAGAGAGAGAGAAGGAGAGAGAGAGAGGAGAGAGAGAATCTGGAGAGTAAAATTCGTCCAACTAACTATTTACCACTCCCCCTTGGCCCTCCTTATATAGAAATAAGGATAAGCACAAGAGTTAATCCTCATTATTATCCAAGAGTTTGGCCTTGGATAATTCTCCATTAAATCTTCATGTTTATCCTGCAGCTTTTCACAAAAACCCAGATAAGCATGAAATTTAACATCTCTCACCGTCTGACGAGAACTCTTATGTGTATGACCCTCTAGGCCCATATATCAGTCCAGTTGCAGGCCCATTAAACTTAGAACTGTTTCTTAAGTTTAATATTTATTAATTAACATTTAAACATCACATGTTAAATGATTAATTTAATAAACAAGTGAATTATCATCTGATGATCAAATCACTTGGCCTTCTGATCATGAACAGCACCAAACACTACCTCATGATCCCAGAAGATATAAGGGATACTGTTCCCTTCAATTGAACCTTTCCGTCTGCAGATACCGCACAGATATAATCCTTCACTCATGCAATGTCCCGATAATGCAAGGGTATGGTTTTATAGTCAAACCCTCTATCGCATTATCCAGATGGATTCCAGTACACAGTTAATATCTAGAAAGACTTCTCTTTCATTTGACCCTGGCCAGGGATTTCTATGTACACATCCATAGGACATTCTCTCTCCAGTCTTATACCAAGAGTGAGTGATCCCTTGTTGTTCACTCAATTACCTTCGCAAGCTTTCCACTGTATCTGAAAGACCGATTATGGTGAACTTAATGGTTAAAGTCCACGAGTCAGAGAATCAAGATACAATGGTCCACAAACAAGGTATCATTGGTGACTCAGGTCAAAGGACCAACTGTGCTACTGCAACGATAGAATTCCCTGGTTGACTAATAGGTATAATTACCATCCAGAAATTCTTATTTGGGTCTGTTCAGTGAACTCATTCTCTAATGAGCACCCACTTGTTTGTCTTAGTGTCACCACACGAGTGAATGTGAGATCATTCACCCTCATCATATGAGCAGACATAACTTGTGTCGATCTTATCGGATATTTAATGTCCATCTCAAATATCCTACGATCGAGAACTATTTAAGACAATTGCCTTAGGATATTGATCTCACTATCATGATCTCATCATGATTCAATATCCCATACATTTGTCTATGGACCTTCATTACGATAGTCGTTTGCGAGAACTATTAAATGAATAAATAATTACCTTTATTAATAATCTGAACTAGAATATACAATGATTGGCTTTGAGGCCACCCAATTCTAACACTTTTATGTTTGAGTTATTCTTTCAACTTTTTGGAGACCTCAGTATCTCTTTATTATGATAAGTGTCTTTATGTTCTTAGTCATTTAAGGGACAATTTGTTTGCCATGGATTTAGAAAATAATGATTTTATTTCTTTAATCGCATTTTCTTTTGATATCGTTTCTGATTTGTATCATGGCATGCAAGATTGGGGCACATAGGACAGGAGAGAATGAGCCGATTGGCTCGAGAAGGCATGTTGGGGTCTCTCACTAAAGTGAATCTCCCTATGTATGAGCCATGTTTGGCAGAAAAAGCCTGCGGAAAGTCATTTGGAAAGGCCAAGAGGGCATCTTATCCACTAGAGCTAATCCACTCAGACATATATAGACTGTTAAATGTGAGGACACATCATGGCGAATCCTACTTTATCACTTTTATGGATGACTATTCTCGCTATGGTTCAGTGTATCTTCTCACCCATTACTCAAAGGCCTTAACTTGTCTTAAACGTTTTCTGGTTGAGGTAGAGAATGATAAAGAGAGGAGCATCAAGGCTCTTCGCATTGATAGGGGTAGAGAACATTTCTCAGATCAGTTCAGAGAGTTATGTAAAGAAAAAGGAATTCGCAGACAACTTACTATTCCTTATACTCTGCAACAAAATGGCATTGCAGAGAGGAGGAATCGTACTCTTATGGAGATGGTTCGATCGATGATGGCGCAAGTTAACCTCCCAATAAATTTCTAGGGGGGTGCACTATTGACTGCAGCCTATATATTGAACCGGGTGCCTTCTAAGTCAATACTTTCAACTCCCTACAAACTATGGAAAGGCGAAAAGCCCTACTTGGAGGACATACGCCCTTGGGGATCAGCTAGATATATTCACAATACTTCTCATAAGTATGGGAAGTTGGGTTTTAGAGCTAGCAAACAGGTGTTCATAAGGTACCTTGAACAATCTAAGGGCTATGTGATGTATGGTGAACATCCTGATGGAAGAATGACTGAGAAAGAGGTCAGAGATGTGGTCTACCTTAAAGAAGATTACCCATCTATAGGAGAGGTCAAGTAGGACATGTAGCTATATGAGTTGCAAGATCCTGGTGAGAACACTATGTCTTACGACACAGGGGGGAATTAGTCAAATCTCAAAAGTTGCCGAAGACAATGGGAGTGTTCTAATGGACAATGGGAGTGAACCACTTGATGCCTTACCTCGTAGAAGTCAACGTAGACATATCCCTCGACATCGTTTAACGATTGAAAGGGAATCATTCATGTGTACTTCTGTAGATGCTGATGAGCCAGCATCCTACGAGGAATCAATGACCTCACCTGACTCAGAAAGGTGGATAGCTACAATGATGGAAGAAATGAATTCAATGACTAAGAACGAAGTATGGGAGTTGGTTGATCTACCACCTAGATGCAAGGTTATTAGGAACAAGTGGGTTCTTAAAGTCAAGCATAAAGCTGATGGGTCAATTGACAAGTATAAAGCCCGACTCGTGGCGAAAGGCTATACCCAATTAAAAGGAATAGACTGTGAAGAGACATTCTCCCCAGTGGTGATATTTGCCTCTATTCGCCTCATCCTGACTATCGTCGCACATCTAGATAGGAATTGTTTCAGATGGCTGCAAAGACAGTTTTTCTCAATGGAGAATTAGACGAAGAGATCTATATGGCTCAACCTGTGGGCTTTGAAGCTGAAGACAAGAGCGCAAAGTGTGCCGCCTGAAACGTTCTATATATGATCTCAAGCAGTTGTCTAGGCAGTGGTATTATCGATTCCACTATGTAATCATTTCGATTGGCTTCAGAATGACCGAAGAGGAGCACTGTGTCTATGTCAAGAGAGTTAAGAAAAGTGTTCTCATTCTCTCTTTATATGTTGACGATATATTACTTGCCGAGAATGACATGGAGTTAATCAAAGCCACTCAAGAGTGGTTATCCTCCACTTTCGAGATGAAGGATTTAGGTGAGGCTGATTATATGTTGGGAGTAAAGATCCAGAGGGATCGATCCAAGAGACTTCTAAGTTTGTCTCAAGAGACTTATATTAAGAAAATCTTGGAGCGCTTCCGGATGCATAAAGCCAAGCCTGTGAATACTCCAATGGAGAGGGGCTTAGTTCTTAGCATTGATCAATATCCCAATACAAAGGAAGAGAAAGAAAGAATGAAGGATGTCCCTTATGCCAATGCAGTCGGTTGCCTCATATATGCCATAATATATACTCGAACCGACATTTGCTTTGCAGTTGGCATGGTTAGTATATATCAAAGTAATCCTGAAACTACGCATTGGCTAACAATGAAAAGAATTTTCAGATATCTGCGAGGTACTGAGAACCTCGCTCTATGCTATCATGGTGGGAGCCTTAAATTGACTGGATACTCAGATGCCGATGGATCAGCTGACAAAGATGAGCGCAAGTCCACTTCGAGATATGCATTCGTGCTTGGAGGATGAGTTATTTCTTGGTGCAACAAGAAGCAAACATGTGCCTCCTTGTCTACAATGGAGTCTGAGTACGTTGCTTGCACTGCTGCGGTCCCGGAAATCATTTGGTTGAGACGATTCTTAGTGAGCTTAGAAGTCACAGTACATGTAGGAGATGTTGTTGTGGTCTATTGAGATAATATGGCCGCGATAGCCTACACGAGGGACCCTAAATATCACGGAAAGTCAAAGCATATCGACACTTGTTACCACTTTATCAGAGACATCATTACGCAAGAGTTGGTGGTCCTTAGATATATCTCTACTAGTGAGATGCTTGCAAATCCTTTCACTAAACCTCTTGTGAGAACTGTGTTTCTCAAACATGTTAGAGGTTTAGGACTAAGAAGGGTGTAGTTGTTTTTGTACATGAACACCATTTTATGCAATAAAATACGAGTATTTCCTTTGCATTATTAGTACACTTATATTTGTGAATGTTAATGTGTTGGCCACCAGGTTTTGATCGGTCCACTCACATGGACGATCGTCATGTCGCTATGAGAGCAAGTATGATGAGATAGACTCTGTAGACTAGGCACTCAGTGGGAGTGTATGTTTTCTATGTTCAGTGGGAGCATAATAAGAGTCGAAATCGCCTTAACAGATGGCTAAGATGAGACTGATTGAAAATAGTCAGATATGGACTCTTCTATGTAACCTTTGATAGTTGAATCTGATGAGAGCCATATGGGCAACCTAGATGCGCTTAGTAGAGCGCAGGGTTATAGATTTATATGGTGTATGAGCGTGATCATTCCTTCTCTTCGCTCCACCATAACATACTGATCATACTATATGTGTTATCCTTTCAACCTTCAAATGAGTGACTAAATGGATCCCTACTTCATCACTGTGTAAAGCCTCTGCCTTTTTATTATGCCCTTTGGGACTATACACCTTGTCATGATGTGGACACTTGATGATGCTACTTTAGCATGTCTTCCAAAGACCATAATATATACGGTCCAGCGGAACATGTCTAGGAAAGCAATTAAGTTGAAGCAGATTGACATGTGTGGCATAAGAAAAATCGACTTGTATCACACCGATGTCGTTCTGACTCATTACTAGCCAGTGGTTATGATGGATGTATCCAACGTAATCATGAGTATGGAAACTCAATTTTTTGAGAGGTTAAGGTGGAGATCTCAGAGGAATCAGATCCCCTTAACTTGGTGTGAGCTTGTGATTTGGGGTATGAGACGAGATTTGGAATTACAGTGTTATATTAGGATGGTGATAACTTAATATAACACTCCTCACTTACATATCCTTCTCGTTTGGTCGCACACGCTATTTCCCTGTATTAAAGGTAGAGTTATAACAGGAGTTACAATTGTGATATGTCCAATGTGTCTGAGTGGGAGATGTTAAACGTGATGGAGGGTGTATGGATAAGCATCCACATTGAAGTTCTTTTCCAAAGTGGAAAAGGACTTGGAGGTTAGAATCCCATTACGTGGGGATTCTTGAGGAGGCTTTTCTTATATATATGAGAGAATATAGAGAAGAGAAGCCTACCTACGTGAACTTTCCTCCTCCTCCTCTCTCCCAAAAACTCCTCCCTTTCTTCTTTCTCTCTCCCTTGGAATAGTCACCCGAGGCTTCTGAGATTTGGCACGTGGACTCCGCGAGCGACTCTGGTAGCCACTCTGCATCGACGAGAGGACGCTTTCACCCCACGCCGTTGGGATGCCGTACACACTACGAAGGTAACGTTCCCAACATATTCCAAATGACTTTATAAGCTATCTTGATAGCCACTAGTAGAAAAAGTTATCACTTCTATGAACCCATCAGGGGTCATGACTGTATAAGCTATTTTGATAGCCACTAGCAGAAAAAGTTATCACTTCTATGAACCCATCAATGGTAATTCAATAACAAATGAGACTGGATTCTTCTCCTTTTATCCAACTTTTTGAACAATGGAAAAATCCAATCACCTTGTCACCTTTTAGCTAAGACTTGCCACTTCAATGCTTTTGCATCAAAATTCTTAAAACATGAAAAATTAATGATGTGATATCTTATGCTTTTATTGCATTTGAGAATTGCAAGCTAAAAAGACTATGAGTCAATCAAGGGATAAAACATGGATAAAGCTACGCACATGAGATCTTCATCCTAATCATTGCATTTTTAACTTTCTTTATTGCTTTAATCCCCGCGTGTAGGGGCCATCTCCCACCACCCTAGACTCTACCACAAATCAAACTTTTTTAGATATGGGAGAGTTAATGCATAGTTTCTCCTAATTGGTAGTTAATAGGTCCCTTTCTATTAATATTAGGTAGTTAGTTGTGTCCTATTAATTTTGATATTTATGGATTAGTAAAGTCTATTGTCATAATAAATTTAAGGGATTTTTGTATATACATGTCCCTATACATATTTGTTTATGTACTCCTAACTCATGCGTATTGTTATAACTATCTTTAAGATCTATAGAAAAGTTGTAGTTATACCCTTCCCATCAAAATGCCATGAATTCCAACCGAATATGCCATAAAGGTTTCGATATTTTTACATATGTATCCTCTTGAAAATTTTGTGTATGTGCTCTTGAATTCATTAGAATTGACAGAATCTTTCTGGCATATATTCGGTTGATCTTTACAACATTTTGATGGAAGGGTATAAATACAACCTTTGTAAAGATGTCAAAGGACATTTACAACAATATGTGAGAGTGAAGGTTATGCATAGGAATACAGTTAGCTGATGGGAACATATATGCTCGTGTCCGTTGCCCTACCTGAAACCGAAGTCGCTAGAATCATCCAGAATACATGCCCCGCAGAGCAATCAATCCCCCATCCCGCAACTAATGGTTCATTTGGACACCATCTCATTTCCCCACCATCTCCATATTTGGATTTTGGCATCCAACATAAGATGACTGATGCCATTTTATAGCCGGGATCGGCGAACACAGGTCGCACAGAGAGACAGGAATATCCAACGGCCACTGTTCGTGATGCAAGGGGAGAAAATTTGAGGGATCGTAGCTACAAAGGCGCAGCCCCTCCCCACGCTCTGAGCTTAGCATCGCAAGAGGCAGCACTGATTGCATTTCGTTTTCCTTTCCCTTCACCTCTCTCTCTCTCTCTCATATTTGCTTAAGCGTCCTTTGGTGCGTCGTAAGATGCCATTAAATCTCAATTTTAAAGTTACCAGTTTTAAAACTAGCAGAAATAAAATCCCTGATTTTAACATCACCAGTTTTGATTTACGATGATTTCGGACTATAAACAAAATCGGTTAAAAGGAGGATTGTAAGGCCCAACTGTTTTGAACTATGGCAATTTATGATGCACGGACATAAAAAAGAGTATCATAAAATGATTTACAACACTCCAAACACAAAGAAAACATTATTTTACAATTATTTACGATGCCTTAATCACCTTCTCAGTAGAACCAAGTCGGTGTTATCAATGGGGGAACGAATAGACGAGTACGAGTTGCCATATATTGTACCGTGGTCGAATACCACCGGGTTATTTCTAAACAGTGCCGAAGAACGTTTGGTTGGACCCGTACATGCATCACAAGGGCTACCATAAGACTTCCACGCTAACTGCCAAACAAACGCCCGTGAGGACAAATCAAGGCGTAGGATTCTAGGGAGGATCTCTTGCACGCTACGGAAACCATGAATAGTAGTACATTGCTGGCCCATATTTTTTGATCTCTCTTGCCCTCCCTTCCTTTCCCGTTACCATGTGCGGCCATTGCATTAAGGCCGCCATTATTCAAACGCTCTTACCAGTGGATTGTGGATTGGCCAACAGACATACGAGGTATGTGTGGATACAGCAGCACATATGGTGGCGAACACGGCGCCCAACCCCCCGACATCACCTGCAATCCCACATAAATTAGAGGAAGCTGCAAAGCTTCCAGGTAAACACATCACTTTGATACCACAATAAGGCTCAGAATAAAATATGGTATTCCATTTAACTTATTTCCTCCAGCTTGATGGACAGGATTTCTTATTTCGTGTGTCCCACATGAGAATGTACTATTCTTCGAATAAACAGAATTAAGCCATCCTAGGTAAAAGGACAGAATTACTTATTTCGCCTGACCCAGTATAAGATAAAAAAAATTCACAGTAAAATACCTCTTGTTCTGATATAAGTGATCCGAGATAACTCATCCCTGGATAATTAATTCCCTTATCAAAGTGACTATAATCCAGCCCATAGTAGCCTGAAAATTATTGAATCCCCTACAACTATCCTATACTAGATGAGCATCCGTGGTACCAACAAGCCACAGGAAACACCAGCCTCACCCCCCTGAACCCACACATGTTTCCTCACATACCATGCCTGCCCCCTCCCCCTAAGTAATAACAATAACAGCAGCAACAACAACACAACTTGGTCTCCACACCCATCAACATGTCCATTCTCTATTGAGGCATGTGGATTCCACTGAGTGCAGTCAAATCTAAATCAGCCTGGAGAATCTCCGGGACAGACACAAACAGCCTGGCATGCCTCCCCACCAGAAAGCCCATTCCCGATTGAATACTTCTCTCCAAAATAGATCGTATTTCAGCAAGACCTTGTTTCGACAACACTATAAATACCCTTGACAACCCACAAGCAGCAACCAAATCATAGGTCAAGGATTCCACAAGCCAAGATCAGGAAGGAGACTCGTAGGATGAAGAGCGTACCTCAAGACTCCAGGACGATGAGTAACAGCAAGGCCAGGCCTGTTCATGTTGCTGCCTTCATCCACTGGAGGTTCGAGGGGAGCAGACCAATACCGAAGAGGGGGCAGATAAAGTCACGGATAGCAGCCACAGCATTCCACTCGATCACCACCGTACTCTCCCGGGCCATGTTGTTGCATCAACATTCCGATCAGAAATCCTGCTAGAGGAAACGGAAGATGATGGGTCATCCTTGATTCAGGGATGTGTATGACAGAATTGTAACACCACTCATTCTCACGCTGTCTTTGAAATTTTTTTTTCTTTCTTGGTTGGAGGAACAATTAGCAAAAGAAATTACAGTTTGTTTCCAGAAATAATAGGTCGCCAGTTTCATACAAAGAATTTTCACTATTGTTACACAACACAGGAATGACATCAATTCCATTTTCAAATATCATATTTTGGACTTGGCTGCAATTGACCAGCAGGTTTGTGCTGTCGTGGAGAAACAGAATCCTCCTCTTGGACATCTGAATTACTACTGGATGGCTTAGCACCAATGGTCATTAGGTTTTTGAGCCACGCTCCTTGGAGCTTAGGAATGCCTCTGTTCGAATTACTTGGGGAATCTGGTGCACTGGGAGAATTTGAGGCCACCCCCATGATGAACCTGTAGGCCACCCTGCTTGCAGAGACAATTTCTGTTTTGGCTTGCCTTAACTGCAGTAACATAAGGGAAAAGTTAGAGATTATTAAGCACAAACAAATCAAGCCACTGTGAACTGGATCATAATATGATCTGAAATAACAGATGTTGTTAGCACCTCATTCTTATCTATTTCCCCTCTATGTAACAAAGAAGAAAATGAATACTGCTCTAAAAGCTGATGCACGGCACAATTTGCTTAGAAATTTTCTAATGACAAAACGACAAATGCATGAAATAAATATCTTGAATGAATTTACTTCCATGGAAGTTACTAATAGGTGAACCCACAAAATGAACTCTTATCAGTAAATAACCTATCATATTCTACAGATCCATGCTTTCAATTTGTCTTCATTTGTAGTTTTGCAGAAATTAGTAGTAGAATGCTGGAAGGTGCTGAGTGGATAAATGATGATTATTATGGATGACCGTGCAATTGAATTTCGGAAATGCACAACATTCGGAGACGGAGGTGCAAACAAATCAGACTTGTATCCAAAGGTTTGACCTCGAGAGCTTTTTTGAGAGATGCTTGCCTCAACCACTTTTATGTTAAGGGACCTTGGTAAAGCTATTGGTCAATTCAGAAAAAAAAAGGGAGGCGGGATGAGAGGCGGAGCGGAAGCGGAGGGAAGAAGCGGAGCGGAAAGGCATCCAAGAGGGGTGGCGGGGAGAGGTGGAATGGAGAGACATCCAGGAGGAGTGGTGAGGAGAGGCGGGGTGAAGAGGAAACTAGGAGGGGATAGGTGGTATGTTAAGAGCAAGGTGGTGGAGAGGAAGGGAGTCGTTATTGTAGATGCTGAGAGGGATGCGAGAGAGGGGAATCAGAGAGTTTCATGGGACGGAAACATCTTTCAGGGCAGATGCTTCCGCTATTTAGAGAAAGATCATCATGTCAATTCCTGCCGTAATGCTATAGTGTGCTGTAAGTGTCGAGGATGGCTCATCGAAGCTACAGTTGTTCACAGAAGAGTATCAGATGATGCGGGACGGCTAATGGAACTAACAAACTCACTAACGGAGGCAGAAATCAGCAGCAAACAATATAATAATAATTAGACGCAGCCTAATCGCACAATTGTTTAGTTGGATAACCACGTCAAATAACAGAAATTAACTAAGTAACTATCCCTCTCGCGATGAGAAAATGTGAGACCATTGGCAGTTGAGGAACTACCGCAAGTCTAAGGAATTAAAACCACCCTACTCGGGACAAGTGTAACGCGCTCTCAAACCAATAGTAATGATGTGTCACGGGCTAAGTATTCTACCTCACAAGTCGGTGGCAGATGAAAGCGAATACTAGAAAAGCAAAGTTGTAGCGGAAGGGATTAGCATGTATCTCTACGCTGGTGCATGGGAGAAGACCACCAGTGCGCGTGTACCACCCTCAAAGTATAATAAAATAAAGCTCACTCCTCGTAGGAAGATAAAAGGTTATAAATAAGCAATAAAAGAAGTATGGGGTGGTATTCACGGCAGTTGACGAACCACGAAGGATGCCACTCCGCTGAGAAGATGCCTCGGGAAGCGTGCCACAAAATCAGAAGCAATTAGATGCCGACACGCCAATCGAGATGGCTGACCTATGCTTTAGGATGTGTGAACGTGTGATCTCTGTATGCGTATGAAGGTGGCATGCAAAATGAGGTAATGTCGGGCTAGTACCATGCTAGATCTAGGTCGAGACGAAACAACGGCGCAAATAGTACGCAAATCGGAGCACATACGGGCTCGAAAAAAGGGCGTTGCGCTAACGGCCCTTGTTGCACCGCTTAGTGCACCGCAATGAACCAAATCTGGACCTGGCTCGAGCCTGACAGCACCCTGACTCGAATCAGGACTGAACTAGATGGCTCGGACCACCTTAATAGAACTTGGCTCGGACCAGATCAATGAGGGCTCGAGCCTTTTGCACTTGGGCTCGGGCCTGGTCCTAGACCCAACCAGGTCGAACTTGGTTTGACCAAGTTTGATTTAAAAGGGGCATGGGCCCTTCTCTTCTTCCTTCTCCACTTCTTTCCTCCATAGATCCTAATAGAGATAGAAAGAGAGAGAGAGGGGAAGGGTGATGACAGCGGCGGCGTAGGCAGACGGCACCGGCGGTGCCGATGAAAGGCGACAACGGCAGCACCAGCGAATGAAGCCGGCGGCGGCGGCATCAATATCAACCGTAGCCGGAGCTCGTAGCGGCAGTAGCCGCGGGGGTTGAGGGTGGCCCTATCGGCTCTAGCAGGGGCCGGCAACGACGGCGGCGGTGCTGACAGGCACCGGCGTCCTCTCCTCCACCCTTTTTTTATGTTCTTCTTACTCGTCTACTCGTCTTCTTGTTTTATTCGTAGGGACCAAGAGGGTGTTAGAGAGAGATTGGAGAACATAAAAAGGGCGTGGGGTGGGAAGATTCCTACCGACGTCGCACCGACAGAGCAGGTCTCTCCAGCGTCGCACCAAAAAGTGGAGGATCCTTCAGCGTCGCACCAAGGAGGGGGGGTCTCCATCGCCGAGATCCGATCACGAGACAGTCAGGTAAATTTCACTAATATTCATGACATTAATTTCTAAATAAAAGAGTACAATGATATATTTATAGATTCCACTATAGAATCAAATCCAAACTCAAACAAGTAATCCGATTCTATCTCCTATCTCTAAATTTGTCTCTATCCACTATCCCTAATAATTAGTATGAAAATCGCACCTAAAATCTTGAAAAAATAGAAAATGACAGGTCGCTTACAAGAGGAGGAGAAGGCTCAAACAAGTCACTGGATATCACTGTTGGATCTTAATATAGTACCAGATCAGAGAGATTGAATATAGAACAAATACCATAATCTGACAGTAAATCAACAACATATGCATTGGGTCCTATCCATTTCAAGATCTTGAAAGGACCGAATCTCTAGTTTGTAACTTCTTGACGGTTCCAGATGGAAACCGCTCAGATCTAACCATGATCATGACGTAGCCATCCTCCTGAAACTCTTGTGGACGTAGGTATGCATCTGCCAATTTCTGATAATGCTCATTAATGATCTCTATATGACGATGGACGGTATCATGTAGACTCCTAATATGCTCAACTAAAGACTCAACAGAGTCGGACATACGGGCATGAACGGACAAAGAAACTAAATCCACAGGTCTCCTAGGTCTATGGCCAGTGACGATCTCAAAAGGACTCATATATGTAGACCTATTAACCTAATCATTGTACGCAAACTCAACATGAGATAAAATCAGGTCCCAATTACGCGCATGTTCTCCCACTAAACAACGCAACAAATCTCCTAGACTCCTATTAACTACCTCAGTCTATCCATCGATCTGAGGGTGATAACTTGTGGAGAACTTGAACTTAGTATCTAACAGATGCCACAAAGTCTTCCAAAAATAGCTCGTAAGCTGAACAACCCTGTCAGTGACTATGATCTTTAGTAACCCATACAAACAGACAATCTCATCGAAAAACAAATAGACTACTCTAGATGCATCAAAAGTCTTAGAGCAAAGGATAAAAAGAGTCATCTTAGAAAATCTATCGACAACCACAAAGATGGAATCGTACTTACGGACCGTTCGCGGCAAGCTTAAAATAAAGTCCATGATAATGTCCTACCACAGAATATCTGGTACGAGTAGTGGAGTGTACAAAGCGGTGTTCTGTTTCCTCTACTTTGCCATAGCGCAGGTGCAGCATTGAGCCACGATGCGTACCACGTCGCGCTTCAGGCTAGGTCAATAGAACCGGTGCTCCACTAACTCAATAATCTTGTTGCCGCCGAAGTAACCAGCTAGACCACCCACATACATCTCCCATACTAAGAAGTCATGAACTGAGGTCAGCGAGATACACAGCCTATCTCTTAACCCTCCAGAAAAACATATTCACTGAACTCTCTAGTCCAGATTGAATTACAGTATGGATCAGGCCAAAATCAGGACAAACAGGATACTCCTTACGAACTCTCTCGGATCCAGTGACCTCTGCACTAATAGTAGATAAAAGATAAACTCGACGACTCAGCGCGTCAACCATACGGTTCTCCACACCCGTCCGATGTTTGAGAACAAATGTGTACACATGTAGAAATTCTACCCAGCTACTATGCCTAGGATTAAACTTCTTCTAGGCATGGAGAAAGCTAAGGGCCTCGTAATCAGAGTAGAGAACAAACTCTTTGGACAGGAGATAGTGTCTCCAATAACGCAAAGCCTATACTGCCGCACAAAATTCCTTATCATAAGTGGAATACATCAGCTTAGCAAAATTCAATTTCTTGTTGAAGTGCAACAATGTGACCCTCCTAGCTCAACACTCTACCTATGCCAACATCAAAACCATCACATGAAACATTAAACACCTTAGAGAAACTCGAGTAATCGAAGAACAGGTCTCTGAGTCATCCACTCCTTGATGTCATGAAAGGCTGATGCGACAGCCTTGGTCCAAGCAAAGGCCCCCTTCTTGATGCAATCTATGATTGGAGCCGTAACCACGTATAAATCGACGATAGAATGTAGCCAAAACATAGAAACTACAAACATCGTGGACATTATGCGGCTCAAACCACTCTACTATCGCTCTAACTTTCTCGGGGTCCGTAGAAACACCCTCGCTGGATACAATGAACCCCAAGATCACTATCATGTCAGTCATGAATGCACACTTCTTGAGGTTGCCATATGACTGTTCTTTCCGAAGGATGATATAAACATGGCGCAAATGATCGACATGATCTTCCCTAGTCTAGCTGTACATGAAAATATCATCAAAATACACGACCACAAACGTCCCAATGAAGAGTCGTAGAACTTGGGTCACCAGCCGCATGAAGGTACTAGGGGCATTGGATAATCCGAAAGGCATCACCAACCACTCATAAAGACCGTCATTTGTCTTAAAAGCCATCTTCCACTCATCACCTAGAAGATCCTGACCTGGTGATAGCCACTCTTAAGATCAACTTTAGAAAATATCATGGCTCCCGCCAACATATCCAACATGCCTTCCAAGCAGAGAATGGAAAATAGTATTTGATAATGATCCGATTTATTGCACGACTATCTACACACATCCTCTATGTACCATCCTTCTTTCGAGCTAACAATGGGGAAACTGCGCAAAGACTCTTGCTCTACCTAATAGAACCTCTCCTCAAAAGCTCATCAACCTGCCTCTGCAACTTTACACGCACGATAGGGTTGAGCCAATAATATGGTAGGTTGGACAAAGTCGACCCGAAACAAGATTAATAGCGTGCTGGATGTCACGCCGGAGGTAAACCATCAGGTAAATCCTTTGAAAACACATCTTGGAATCCTAAAGGAAAGCAGTAACCTCTGGTGAATGCTCACTCAGTATCTCCTCCTCCACTATCTCCCTAACAATTAGGGCATAGATCGGGTTACTCTCAACACACTCTCGCTCATACTCCCTCGCGCTGATCAACTGTAGGGTCATAGGTGGAGGCTCTATAAAGATAGAAACTCTGTGTGTGGGAGTGCTACTCGAATGAGTCAAGCAGGGGGTAGCAGGAGTGTTCAACTGGACCAAGGTGGACGTAACTACGATGCTAGATGAAGCACTAGAAGTAACATAAGCACTAAGAGAAGAAGTGTTAGATTGAGTAGACTCCTACTGAGCGGAAGCTTGTGGCTGGGAGGGATACAAAGTGATGTGGCGAGTGTCAAACTAAAATACACAGGTGTTGGACCGACCATAGAGAATTGCGTCCACATCATAAATCCATAACCTGCCTAAGATAATGTTGTCAACCTCCATAAGCAAAATATCACACCAAATAAGATCTTTAAAACGAGAAAAATGAATCGGGACCAGATATCTCATCCGAATCAGAATGGACGTCGAGTCCACCTAGGACACACGATACGAACTCGAATGACATGCTTAAAGTAGGTATGAAAGATCGCGGTGCTACGCCAATCATCACTCACCTTGGACTGGGTCAAAATGCAACATACCACGTAGAACCTACCTCCCTCTAGAAGGTCCTCCATATCCTCTACTCGGTAATACTCTCTATGAATACAGTCAACTATATAAACATCTGTTTGAAACTCATTAGCCATATCCTCACCTACCTTATACTGGACTTCCTCAATGACTGTTGGGGGCTCTTCGGACTCTGTGCCATCCAAGGTCAAGGTACGAGTAGGACAGTAACATGCGTAATGGCCATACCCGTGGCATCAGAAGTATAGAAGGAGAGGGGCGGACAATAAGTGGTAATGGTTGTCGTGGTACTGTTCATACCGCCCCTCTAAGCGGTCGCTCACAAGAGGAGGAGAAGGCTCAAACAGAACACTAGATATCACTATTGGATCTTAATACAGATCAGAGACATTGAATGTAGAACTAATACCATAATCTGACGATAAATCAACAACATATGCATTGGGTCATGTCCATTTCAAGATCTTGAAAGGACCGGATCTCTAGTTTGTAACTTCTTCACGGTTCCAAATGGAAACCTCTCAGATCTAACCATGATCATGACGTAGTCATCCTCCTGAAACTCTTGTGGACATCAGTATGCATCTGCCAATTTCTGATAATGCTCATTGATTATCTCTATATGACAACGGACGTCATCATGTAGACTCCTAATATGCTCAACTAAAGACTCAACAGAGTCGGACATACGGGCATGAACGGACAAATGAACTAGATCCACAGGTCTCTTAGGTCTATGGCCAGTGACAATCTCAAAAGGACTCCTATATATAGACTTATTAACCGAATTATTGTACGCAAACTCAGTATGAGATAAAATCAGGTCCTAATTACGCGCATGTTCTCCCACTAAACAACGCAACAGATCTCCAAGACTCCTATTAACTACCTCAATATGTCCATCGGTCTGAGGGTGATAACTTGTGGAGAACTTGAACTTAGTATCTAACAAATGCCACAAAGTCTCCCAAAAATAGCTCGTAAGCTGAACATCCCTATAAGTGACTATGATCTTTAATAACCCATACAAACGGACAACCTCATCGAAAAACAAATAGACTACTCTAGACACATCAGAAGTCTTAGACCAGAAAATAAAATGAACCATCTTAGAAAACCTGTCGACAACCACAAGGATGGAATCGTGCTTACGGACCGTTCCTGGCAAGCTCAAAATAAAGTCCATGATAATGTCCTACCACATACTATCTGGTAAGAGGAGTGGAGTGTACAAACCAGTGTTCTGTTTCCTCTACTTTGCCATAGCGCAGGTGCGACATTGAGCCACGATGCGTATCACGTCGCGCTTCAGACTAGGTCAGTAGAACCGGTGCTCCACTAACTCAATAATCTTGTTGCCGCCGAAGTAACCAGCTAGACCACCCACATACATCTCCCATACTAAGAAGTCACGAACTGAGGTCAGCGAGATACACAGCCTATCTCTTAACCCTCCTGAAAAACATACTTACTAAACTCTAGTCCAGATTGAAGTGCAGTGTGGATCAGGTCAAAATCAGGACAAACAGGATACTCCTTGCGAAGTCTCTCGGATCCAGTGACCTCTGCACTAATAGTAGATAAAAGATAAACTCGACGACTCAGCGCGTCAGCCATACGGTTCTCCACACCCGTCCAATGTTTGAGAACAAATGTATACGCCTGTGAAAATTCTACCTAGCTACTGTGCCTAGGGTTAAACTTTTTCTAGGCATAGAGAAAGCTGAGGGCCTCGTGTTCATAGTAGAGAACAAACTACTTGGACAGGAGATAGTGTCTCCAATAACGCAAAGCCTGGACTACCGCATAAAACTCCTTATCATAAGTGAAATACGTCAGCTTAGCAAAATTCAATTTCTTGTTGAAGTGCAATGGTATGACCCTCCTAGCTCAACACTCTGCCTATGCCAACATCAAAAACATCACATGAAACATTAAACACCTTAGAGAAACTCGAGTAATCGAAGAACAGGTGCTTGAGTCATCCACTCCTTGATGTCATGAAAGGCTGATGCGACAGCCTTGGTCCAAGCAAAGGCTCCCTTCTTGATGCAAACTGTGATTGGAGCCGTAACCACGTATAAATCGACGATAGAATGTAGCCAAGCCATAGAAACTACAAACATCTTGGACATTATGCGGCTAAAGACACTCTACTATCGCTCTAACTTTCTCGAGGTCCGTAGAAACACCCTCACTGGATACAATGAACCCCAAGAACACTATCATGTCAGTCATGAATGTACACTTCTTGAGGTTGCCATATAACTGCTCTTTCCGAAGGATGATACAAACCTAGCGCAAATGATCGACAAAACCTTCCCTAGTCTGGCTGTAGAGGAAAATATCATCAAAATACACGACCACAAACGTCCTAATGAAGAGTCGTAGAACTTAGGTCATCAGCCGCATAAAGGTACTAGGGGCGTTGGATAATCCGAAGGGCATCACCAACCACTCATAAAGACCGTCATTTGTCTTGAAGGCCTCTTCCACACATCACCTAGAGGATCTTGACCTGGTGATAGCCACTATTAAGATCAACTTTAAAAAATATCATGGCTCCCTCCAACATATCCAACATGTCATCCAAGCGGAGAATGGGAAAATAGTATCTGATAGTGATCCAATTTATTGCGCGATTATCTACGCACATCTTCTACGTACCATCCTTCTTTGGAGCTAACAATGGAGAAACTGCGCAAAGACTCATGCTCTACCGAATAGAATCTCTCCTCAAAAGCTCCTCAACCTGCCTCTGCAACTTTACATGCTCGATAAAGTTGAGTCGGTAATGTAGTAGGTTGGACAAAGTCGACCCGAAACAAGATTAATAGCGTGCAGGATGTCACGCCGGAGGTAAACCATCAGGTAAATCCTTTGAAAACACATCTTGGAATCCTAAAGGAAAGCAGTAATCTGGTGAATGCTCACTCGGTATCTCCTCCACTGTCTCCCTAACAGTTAGGGCATAGATCGAGTTACTCGCAACACACTCTCGCTCATACTCCCTCGCGCTGATCAACTGTAGGGTCATAGGTGGAGGCTCTCCAAGGATAGAAACCCTGTGTATGGGAGTGCTACTCGAATGAGTCAAATAGGGGGTAGCATGAGTCTTCAATTGGACCGAATTGGATGTAACTAGGATGCTAGATGAAGCACTAGAAGTAACAGAAGCACGAAGAGAAGAAGTGTTAGATTGAGTGGACTCCTACGGAGCGGAAGGTTGTGACCGGGAGGGGTGCAAAGTGATGTGGCAAGTGTCAAACTAAAATACACAGGTGTTGGACCAACCATAAAGAATTGCGTCCACATCATAAATCCATAACTTGCCTAGGATAATGTTGTCAACCTCTATAAGCAAAATATCACACCAGATAAGATCTTCATAAGGAGACAAATGAATCAGGACCAGATATCTCATCCGAATCAGAATGGACGTCGAGTCCACCTAGGACACACGATACAAACTCGGATGATCTATAATCAAGGCATGCAACTGTACTCGTGGAGATTGAATTAATGCAACTCCCGCTATCAATGATCACCTCACACACCTTGTCATCATGCTTAAAGTAGGTATGAAAGATCGCGGTACTGCGCCAATCATCACTCACCTTGGACTGGGTCAAAATGCAACAGACCATGTAGAACCTACCTCCCTCTGGAAGGTCCTCCATATCCTCTACTCGGTAATACTCTCTATGAATACAGTCAACTATATAAACATCTGTTTGAAACTCATTAGCCATATCCTCACCTGTCTTATATTGGACCTCCTCAATGACTAGTGGGGGCTCTTCAGACTCTGTGCCATCCAAAGTCAAGGTACAGGTAGGACAATGACATGCGTAATGGCCATACCCGTGGCATCAGAAGTATTGAAGGAGAGGGGCGAACAATAAGTGGTACTGTTCACACCGCCCCTCTCCTTCCTTCTCTCTCGGTCTTTGTTTAGTAATGCAAAAAAAAAAAAAAGAGAGAGAGAGAGAGAGAGAAGGAGAAGAAGAGGGAGGGGGTAACTACCTTCCACCGACAGTCCCCGCAGCCGGCGCCGCCACCAGCAACTCCGCTGTCTACATCCCCGTCACCGCCACCCAAACAAACCCGGGCTGGCACTGCTGCAGCCATCACTGTCGTGTGCTACTGCCGCCATCTGCTTCTACCATTGCTATTGCCGTTGTCGCCAACAATCCTGGTCGTCAACCTTCCTGCATCGTCTATAGTCATGACTTCCTTAGTCCTCTACACTAGGGTTATGTTGTCCAATAAGGCACATGTCGCCCTTGTGTTTAATAGTGGATTGGATGAAAATTTTATTTCACAGATAATTGCTAATTTACTCTCCAAGACCAGAGAAATTGTAGTCGATGGTGACCCAGCGTTTGTGAAGTTCTATGGGCCTTTCAAGGGTGTTTCTCATGTTAATGGGGTATGATATACCATCTCCCAAGCCAGGGCTGTATATTAGAGTTAGCAGATATTAGATGGAGGAACTACATGCCACCGTGGATCACGAGCGACAGAGGTGCATCCTCCAACCACCTCATTTGAAAGGAAAGTTTATTTTTCCAATCAAATACCCTTCAAGTGTGGCAATATCTCAGCCTGAAGATTCAAGCAACATTACGAAGCGTGAGGCTGACTCGACAGCCATCCCAGCAAATGCAGGTTCTTTGGACACCATCAGCAATACATCATCATGATCTCTAGTCTTATCTTCTGTGAGATCAAACCTTGACGTGTCCCTTGCCGCATCAGTTGTAGTGGCCCTTCTACCTCTATCTAATCCACTTGCATGGGATCATACTATTATAATTGCAGTCGGTCTTCATTTGCTGGAAGATTCTCTATTCGCAAAGCCGATGGATAAGTACGTTCAGCCGACCATCCTCACAGACAGGAACCTTACCATTAGTCTACGTACTTTTTTATCACGTGTGGTGCGAATTTCTTGATATACAGAGCAATACTCTACATGTTGCAATTACTATCATGATCCTCCGACACTACAAAATTCGAGGACAAGGTTTTTTGAATTGAGGGACAATGACGGGAATTCAAGACTAGCGTACCACTGCATGACACGTGATGGAGTGCATCTACGACTGTTGGAGACTCGTTCCAGCTTCATTGTGGCTAGAAAACTCAGCAAATCTTGTCTGATGTGTAGCTTATTGTTAAACAAGCCCATAGATATATTTTTTAGCCCATTTGAGACTCGTTTACGTCTTTTTCTATTTTTCAAAAAAAATTATGTAATTTTCGCACTATTTTTCATATCAAGGGTATTTTGGCCCAGAGTAAAGTTTAAGAAGTCATTAGGGTTTATTTTCTCTTTAAATACTCTTGTAAGATATATTTTTATTTTTTAATGAATATTTGCTGCGAATTCTAAGTTATTTTTTAGAGTTCCTCTCTACGACATAGAAGACGACCCTACGACGGAGTTGAATCTGCCCTGCGACGGGACCGGGTGTAACGCCCAAGCCGTCGGTGCGATGTCGAAGGTCTCCCCACTGCCGGCGCAACGGCGGTAGTCTTCCATCCCCCGTCTTCCTCTGTCCCCCATCAGTATCTATCCAAGTAATAGGGGTGCAGAGGTAGATAGAGGATAATCTCTCTGGTTGTTTGGGTAGGGAATCCGTAGGTCCTATAGTCAAGAGGGAGGGTCCGCGTGTCAAGGTGCCTTGGTTTCCGTCTTATGGTAACAATTGGGTTTCTGCAACAAAAGTCTCGTAGGTACTTCATCAGAAGTTATTGTGAAGGGAGAGTTGTTTGCTGTGCTGAGCAAGAGGTGGCCGGGGATGAAGGGAAGGAGGCTTTGTTTCATTAATGATCATCAAGTCCTATTGTGGTGTCCTTTAATACTGTACAAGGAATTGCTTTCTATAGGGAAGCTAGAATGGAAGGAAAATAGTACCTACTGGAAGGTATGGTCACCGGAGATAGGTACTGAGCAGATCGGCAACCTCACGCACAGTTGGTGACCTGAAAGGCGTCCCTTGGAACTTGTGGGACCTTGAGGTGTTTAAGGCTATTGTTGCTCCTTTTGGGAGGATCAAAAGGGTAGATAAGAAGACGGCAAAGTGGGAATCTTTCGCTTCTGCACGGGTGTTGATAGCAGTGGAACCAGGGGCTGTTATTCCTGAGGGGGTGAAATTGTGTTGGGGTCATGAGATTCTCTGGATATCAGTCAAGATGGAGGCTTCTTCATCTTCAAAGATGGATACACCATGGTCTTACAAGGATGTCGTGCTGGCATATAAAGAATACAGGGCTTCTAGGGCAACCACTGCACCAGACATCAGAAGGAAGACAATCGAGTTAACTTGAGCAAACTCAGGTGAATCGGTCTAGGAGGAAGTCATTAAACTAGGCTCTATTGTTGAACCAGGGTCATCTGTCTGGTTTAATGAAGTGGATGGGTTAGGTCATTTGGACCGGCCGAATGTAGAAGAACCCGAAGGGGTCGAGATTGACGGTCCTGATCTTATTCTTAAAGCGGTGGAGCCGTCGGTGGAACAGATGAGAGGTAATACGGTAAGAGAGGCAGAGGTGGCATGGAAAGTGGCTATTGACACCCTAGTTCTGCAAGTAGTGGAGGGGATGCGAGGCAAGGCGAAGAAAGGTGAAGGTGAAGGAATCTTTAGCTACAAGCGAGGCAAGGCGAAGGCTGGCGATTCTTCTACTTCCCTTATTCTCCCTGTTAATCGGGGAAAGGTGCCGTCGTCGGAGGAAGGGGGCGATGCGAGGACAGAAGCTTTTGCAACTGGTGGGAGCCAGGATCCTAGGCTTGGCAATGATGAAGCGTGATTCTTGCAATCATCTTTGCCAGGTAAGGAGGTTTTTCCTTCCCCCAATGAATCCCTGATTCCTCTGTCACTTTCTGCTTCAACTACGAATAATTTGGAGCATCATCGGCAATCAACAAGCAAAGGCAGCAAGGTCGATGAGCTGTTTTCTGTGGAGAATGGAAAGGAGGAATACAACAGTAATTACTTGCAGGATTGGGAACATGAGGAAATTTTGGAGAAGGCGGCTGACCTAGGTGTGAGGTTGGAAGGGAAAATAGGCCAGTTTCGGAAAGTGTTTGCTGAAAAAAAAGGTGCAGTACAGAAAAAAGGGAAAGGGAAGAGGCAGAATCGTAAATCACTGGAAGTGGCAGGGTCTAATGCTAAATCTCAGAATTGTCAGAGGGGTTCTATTCTGGCATCATGAATGTGTTGTCATGGAACATTAAAGGTTTGCATAATCAGGCAAAGCAGGAAGCGGTTAGAAGTTTGGTGAGAAGATGGCATATAGGTATTCTTTATTTACAGGAAACCAAATATGAATTATTTTCAGTAGATTTTGTGGAGAAGATCACAGGGTTTCGAGTTGCGGATTTTGCATTCCGTAGAGCTGAAGGATCTTCAGGTGGTATTCTGGTGGCATGGGACTTGGATAGGTGGTCTGGCTAGCTGTTGCATATGGGTGAATTTTCAGGAACACTCAAAATTCAAAGTACTAAGGGAGACCAATGGTGGATGCTTTCTGTCGTTTATGTCCCGCAGTCTGTTCACCAAAGACAGTCTGTGGAAGGAATTGTTAGAATGCAAACTGAAATTATATTTACCTTAGTGTGTTTTGGGTGATTTTAATGAAGTTAGAAGACCCGATGAAAGACTCAAGAGGTAGAAATTTGACAAATGGTATGTTACATTTTAATTCATGGGTCGATGAATCTGAGCTGATTGAGCTAGAAGACCCAAATATTCTATTTACTTGGAATAATGGTAGAGCTGCCCCATCCATGTCCAGGTTAGATAGAATATTTGTGGATGTATCCTGGGAGAACACATTTCCGTTGGCAGTTGTGGCTGCTCAACCCAGAGACATCTCTGATCATAATGCATTAGTGTTATCTTGTGCCAGTGATAATTCAAGAGGAAAACAGTTCAGATTTGAAAAAAATGTGGCTGCAAGATGATAGTTTCAAAGATGTAGTAAAGAAGTTCTGGGAGGATAGTGGTAGTAAGGAAGTTGGCAGAGCTAGATTGTTGGCTGTTAAACTTAGACAGTTGAAGAAATTGATTAGTAAGTGGAATTTTTCTTGGAAGGAGCAGAGATATAAAAGAAGTAGTGAGATTCAGGACAAACTGAATTATATGGAGTCTCTGGAGGAAAATGGTGGATTCTGTGACCAACAACTTCAGGAATGAGTAATTTTAAAAGACCAATTGAGTGACTGGTTGCATGAAGAGAAAATCAGATGGCGCCAAAGATCAAGGGTACATTGGCAACTAGAAGGAGATTTGAATAATTCTTTCTTCCATAAGGTGGCCAATGGTAGACGTAGAAGTAAACAGGTTACTTTGCTGAGAAAAGGAGGTGGATGGATTGAAGACAGAAAGGAAATTGCAAATGAAGTGATCAAATTTTACAAAGATCTTTTTTCTGAGGATATCAGATGGTTCCCTGCATGGTCTGATGATGAAGCGCTTCAGATTTCTGATCAGGAAAGGGGGTATCTTCTGCAGCAAAATTACAGAGGAGGAAATTTATACAGCCACTTTCCAATTGGGGGGAGATAAAGCATCGGGGCCCAAGGAATTCCGGGTCGGATCGGGTCCCCAAATCGGGACCTGCCGATCTCGATCCGAATCGGATCGGCCGGGATAGATCTGTGAGAGGGGCTCCTGCGTTTTTGAAGGATGGAGGGGAAGGAGGAGAAGGTGCCGCTGCCGCCACCCGCCGCTGGTGCAGCCCGCTGCCGGAGAGGTTTTGGCCCTTTTGGGTGGAAGAAAAAAAAAATAGAAGAAGGTATGATAGTGGAAGAAAAAAAAAATAGAAGAAGGTATGATATATATTTTAAATCTTTATATTATTTTTGAATTGTTAACTGTTATTAGATTATTTACATTCGTTTTCTTAGCAAAATAGACGACCCCTAATTTTCGACCCTAATTAGTGGTTAAAAATTAAGACTTTTGTCCAATTACTTTAATTAAACAGTAATTGAACCCTAATTAATATTCATTGCATAATTTAGAGTAGGAGCATGCTGTCAATTGCGTTTGTTGAACCGTAATTAGAGAAAAATCTTAAATTTGACTTTAATTAAGGTTAAAAATTAAGACTTTTGTCTAATTATGTTAATTAAACATCAATTGAACCCTAATTAAGTTTCATTGTATATTTTAAAGTAGGAGCATGCTGTCAATTACGTAGATTGAACGTTAATTAGGGAAAAGGTTTGACTTTAATTAGTGGTTAATTATTAGGCCTTTTGTCTAATTACCTTAACTAAATATCAATTGAAGCATAATTAAACTTTATTACATATTTTAAAATAGAAGCATACTGTCAATTGCGTTGATTGAAGGTTAATTAGAGAAAATTTTCAATTTTGACCCTAATTAGTGGTTAATTATTGGATCTTTTGTCTAATTACTTAAATTAAATATCAATTGAAGTCTAATTAAGCTTCATTGAATGACCCTAGAATGGTTAGGCTACCATTATCCTTGAGAAGTACATCTACACTTGAGAGGGCTAATATGGCTGCCAGAGATGACCTTGCGATTGATGAGATGGAGCAAATCTATATGGACATAAACCACAAGGAAAAGGAATATTTGATCGGTTGAAAAAATATCTAGGAGGAAAAAATAGCTAGCAACAGACATCACAAAAGAAAAAATCAAATAATGTCAAGAGGAAGTTAATTATTAATTATGATGATGATGATGATCATGATGGGGCACAGTCTCCTAGTGATGATGCTGGTGCAGCTGCAGGTGCTACTATCGGGGGTGGAGTGTATGCACCTACTTTCTCCTTACATATTGACACTGGGAGAGGACAGAATGAAAGTCAAGGATATTATGATTCACAAGAGCAATATGGACAACAGTCAGGTTATGGAGGTGGCCAACAAGAAACAGGCATGTATAGCTGGAAAGATCGAGTAAAGTATGAAGGCTTTTAATTCTATCCACCCAATAGTAGCTATGGGTCAAGGTCTTCTTCTTATCCTCAAGCTGCTTCTTTGCATCATAATTCTAGAATCTCAGCAAGTCAACAAGCATATACTCTAAGAGGGATGCACGACTTGGCTGCATCATTGTTTAGTTATGGTGAATATAGGGAACATATGCTGCAACCTTATTATGGATACCAAGAACAGCAACCGGAGGATGAATCACAAAGATCTACGGATTATTATCCATACTAGTATACTCACTTATGTTTTTCATGGGTAAAGATCGTTTGATTTCATTAACATTTATTATTTGTAAATGTTTACTACATTAGCATAATATTTTTCATTTTTAATATGTATCAAAATAGTCATTTAGTATGTATTATTTGCACTTTTTTGTCTTAACCCACTTTTGTCACACTCAACACACATCTAATTAATTTTTTATATTTTTTCTTGATTTTTTCTGAATTTCCTCTGATTTTTCCTGAATTTTTCTAGCCATTTTATATATGTACCGGCTGGTATAGCCGATACCGGTACCGGTACTGCCATCCATGGGCCTGATGGATTTTCAATACTTTTTTATCAGTATTTTTGGGATTCAGTGAAATCTGATCGTGTTGCAGCTGTCCAAGAATGTTTTATGGGCTTTATGGAAGAAAAAGGATGTAAGGTGTTTAATCAGACGTTCTTAGTTCTTATACCTAAGAAAGAAGCAGCATTGGAATTGAAGGATTTCCGACCCATTAGCCTGTTAAATGGACCTTACAAGATCTTTACAAAGGTCCTCGCTAATTGGTTGAGAAAGGTACTGGGCAGGATCATTGAGGACAATCAATCAGCTTTCTTGCAAGGTAGGAAGTTAAAAGATAACTTTCTCTTGGCTCATGAGCTGTGTTATGTTCTATGAAGAAGAGTGGTCTTTCATCCCTTGCTTGTAAGCTGGACTTCAACAAGGCTTATGACAGAGTTTCATGGATTTGTCTTCGGAGGATTTTGAAGAATCATGGGTTCCCGGAAAAATGGATTTCTATCCTGAAGAATTGTGTGACATCAGCTACTTTCTCTTTGATTATAAATGGTGAGGTTCATGGTTTTTTTCAGAAGTTCTCGTGGCCTGAGGCAGGGGGATCCTATATCCCCACTTTTATTTGTTTCTGTAGCGAATATGCTAAGCAGAATGTGCAAAAAAGATGAGGTGAATGGACTGATCAGAGGGGTGAAAGTTCTTCATACTCCTTGTCCTTTATCTCATTTACAATTTGCTGATGACACACTTCTCGTTATTGAAAGAGATTTAGAGCAAGTGAGGAATTTGAAATTCTTACTGAAAACCCTTGAGGCATGCTCAGGCCTGAAGATCAATTTTGATAAGAGTTCTCTCATTCCCATCAATATGGAGGAAACAATTCTTCACTGTTCTAATATAATGGGGTGTAAAGTAGAGGGATTACCTATTCGTTATTTAGGTTACCTCTGCATTACAAGAACATCAGAACTTCTGATTGGGATTTTGTTGTTTTGAAGCTCCAAAGAAAATTGGCTGTGGAAAGCTACAAACTTATCTTTGGGAGGAAGGATTACACTGTTAAATTCAGTTTTATCCTCGATCCCGTATCATTGTCTGTCAGTATTCATTGTTCCTCAGAAGGTTCTTCAGAAAATTGATCAGCTTCAGAGACAATTACTATGGGGTTGCACAAATACAAATGGTAAAGGCATTCCACTGGTTAAATGGGAGATAGTGTGTTTATCAAAGGACAAGGGAGGTTTGAGAGTTAAAAATTTGAGGTAGATGAACTGGGCTATGCTTGGAAAATGGATTTGGGAACTGTTGTCTTCAGATCTGCCGCTATGGAAGAAAATCATTTCCTGGAAGTACAGTTCATCTAAAAATTTATTCCTCCAGCCGGATCACTTATCTTCCATCTCTCCAATATGGAGGGGAATCTTGAGAGCTGGAGCTTTGATGCATCCTCACATCAAAGTGAAGATCGGATCGGGTGAGAATACTTACTTTTGGATGGACAAATGGGTGAATGAGGGTTCTCTCAGTGACAAGTTTCCAATTATAGAATTGCTGCTTTCAAGATGATTACGGTGAAGGAATGTATTCATATTCATGCTGGTCAAGCGTCCTGGAATGTTCAGCTGAGAAGGAATCTGAAAGAATGTGAAATTCAGGAATATACTGATCTGTTGGAGGTCCTTGCTCAAGTTCAGGTGAATGCTGGAAGCCAAGACAGTTACATTTGGGACACTAATAAGGAAGGTTTTTCTGTTAAGTCTTTCTACAAGCTGATGGAAGGGCAAGGCACAAGATATGCAACGTTTAAGGAGGTATGGAAAGTTAAGACTCCTTTGAAAGTGCGAGCATTCATGTGGCTGGTCTGTGAAAGAAGATTAATGACTAAGATGTATAGAAAGAAATGGCATGTCCATGCAGAAACTCTGTGCTCATTCTGTGGGACAGAAGATGACATTGAGCATTTATTCCTTCAATGTCATATTAGTCAAGCAGTATGACAGCTGTTTGGAACCTTGTTCAAATGCAAAATTTACCTTACTTCTTCGGAAACAGTTTGGTACAGTTTTCACTCCATTACCAATGGTCAACTCAAGATAATAAGAAGCAGAATCCTCCGCATGTTACCGCATGCGATCTGTTGGAGCTTGTGGCGAGAGAGGAATGATTTAATCTTCAGAGGAAGCAGCTTTTATGTGGAAAACGCCAGTGAAAGGATCCGGAATCTTTTGTTTTTTCTTTTTGAGTAAACATTTATTGGGGGTGTCTGCTGAAGACTGGAGAAAAGTAGTTTGTTGATTTTGATTGTAATTTTTTCTTTTTTGTGGAGATAGGAATCTCTCCTATCCCATCATGAGTGTACTCCCTCTATTTATGTTTCAATAAAATTGGCGGTACAATCCACACTTCTTTCAAAAAAAAAAAACTTCTATGTTAAAACAGACAACCAAAAACTAACAGGACAATGAAATCACCTCAGTAAACAGACAGAGGTCCAGAAGCTAATGGTTACACTTCCAACCAAAGAAAAAAGCTTTTCCCCATATAAACTACCAACCGGGCTCCCACCCATCACACCAATGATTCATACAACATTGCATTTATGCCCATGGCTTATACTTTCCACATCTTACCAAAAACTGACAATGTTTTGCCACGTGCCAGCACTCCAAGAAATATGTTAGAAACCTAGCCAGGGCAAGGCAATAGACCCCTCTATGCCTAGGCAGCGAAATGCAGTAGACCGCGCTACTAGCTGGGGGAACACCTAGGCAGCAAGGTAGTCACTTACCGTAGAGGTGGTTATTTTTGTCAATTTCTTCACATTTTAAATAATCTTCATGTATGCCTGATCCAACTAAAATACTTATGATATAGATATTTTAGTAAATTGATCATACATGAATCAAAAACCAAAAAAGGTCCCTATTTCTTATTTTTCAAATAAAGCATAGGACTATATGTGTGATACAAGCCCAAAATCAGATTTATTGTGGCTAGGGTTGTTAACTGTTTAGTTTAACTTTAACCAAGGGAACCAAACAAACTGACTAGCTCCTGCACCTTAGGCTGGGTGGCTGGGGTGCAACCAGGCTAGTGGTCTGGTGAAAGAAATTGAAGACTCCACCAACTCCCATCCCACATCATTTTCCGATGTGGGATTTTTGTGTGTGTGCGTGGGGGGTTTGGAATGCCCTGTAAATGCAGAAACGGACCCGGAAGTGCCAGCCCACAGCCCTGGCCCAATGGTGAATCCAGATACATCTAGGCGGATGGTCAAATGATCATGGGTGTGCACAAATAGTTCCACTTGAAACCAAACCAATATAAACCAAATTTTCTCAATTCTAGACACTTTTTTTTATTTCATTTGGTTTGGAAAGTTATCCTTCCAAACCAAACCACACCCCTAGATGTGGCATATCCTTCAGACATTTTCAATGATTAGGCTTATAATGTGACATGAAAAAAAATCCCTAGAGCTACGTACAAAGATTAAGAACTGCAGACGTTACACATTTTGGATATATTACTTGAGCCTATATCTTTGACAGGAAAAAAAATAAAAAAGGTGATGCTAACGTGCAAAAAAGGCACAATACAGCACTTTGCACTGTTCAGGATTTCATGATGAACAATGCTACAGAAGTGCCTGCCCATGACCCTGGCCCAATGGTGAATCCAGGTACATCTAGGCGGGGGGTCAAATGACCATGGGTGTGCACAAATAGTTCAAATTGAAACCAAACCAATATAAACCAAACTTTCTCAATTCTGGACACTTTTTTGGGTTTCATTTGGTTTGGAAAGGTTTCCTTCCAAACCAAACCAAAGCACCCCTAGATGTGGCATATCCTTCAGACATTTTCAATGATTAGGCTTATAATGTGACATGAAAAAAAATCCCTAGAGCTACGTACAAAGATTAAGAACTGCAGACGTTACACATTTTGGATATATTACTTGAGCCTATATCTTTGACAGGAAAAAAAATAAAAAAGGTGATGCTAACGTGCAAAAAAGGCACAATACAGCACTTTACACTGTTCAGGATTTCATGATGAATGATGCTACAGAGAGAGATGAAGAATTATATGCGATATGGTGACTTCCTCCATTAAACAATGCAGCATCTTTTCTGAGCCACAGCCTAAATAAACATCAAGCATGAGATGAGACCACGGTTCGCTGTATCGCTGGCCTGTACCAGATCGCATCTCCCCAGATATGAATCAGTGCCAATCCGACTTGCACGAGTTTCATGAGTCAGGCCGATTCGGGCCAATGAGTTTGTTAATAGCAATGAGTTTAAGTCGTGTTTAACAGGAATGTACCCTATAAATTGATATAAAAATATTAGTTTACTTACCAAACGAGAAAAACTCAATCTAAAACAACTCAATATGCATGTATGAATTGGCACGATCCAGTCTGATATGATGCATGCCAGTAGATCGGACTTGCCCAGATACGAGTCAACTCGTATGAGTTGGCACGATCCAGTACGATACGGCCAACCATGCATGAGACAACATAGGAAGTTTGCATTCTATTGAAAATTTTGATACTGCCATCAAGATTTTGTCATACGCAACCCAATAGGTAGAGAATACACCCATGCCATACAATATATATTCTTAAGGGCATTTAGGCTTCTTCCATTTTTTGAAAAAAGCTTGTGACTGTACCACCAATTTTATTATGAAGAATCACTTTGATCCAATCATCTACCAAGATATCTACAATAAACATACACCAACTATGAAGAAAAGAGTGCTTGAAGACAAATGTTTCCAGATAGACTGTATTCTCTCATAACGCACGAGTGTTGCAACGTCTCTAAATACTCCAGCAGACTGCATTAGGGACAAGGAGATGGATTTTGATTTTGATGCTTTCCCTTCCCACTAGTCAACACATTTGGAAATAAGCCCACATGTCATGGATGCTGTCAAAAGCTACATTTAAACCTGCTAAGGTGGCAAATGTCTTCCAGATCTTGATACATGGATGTTGTCAAAAGCTACATTTAAACTTGCCATGGTGGCAAATGTCTTCCAGACCTTGTTACTCGGCACTTGACGAATAGATTGTTCAGCATCTTCATCTTCTAATCCACAAAAGGGGCAGGTCACGTCAGGATCAGATGACCATTTCTTCCTGTACACCTATGTAACCAGTCTCCTCTGGAATAGAAACCACATAAAAGCTCTGAACTTGAGGTGGGGACGTTAGGTTCCATAACTCCTTATAATGTTTGTAGCTATGTAGATTACCTTCGATCATAGAATAAAGAGATTTAACTAAAATTTCCCATTATCTGTGTCCCATAAAAAGCTCTATTTCTGGTCTGCTATGATCTGAACCTCCGATAAAAGCTGAAGTAATGATAAATATTGGTCTGGCTCTGCTTCTTTGAGTCCTCTGTGTAAGGTCATGCCCCTCCCTCACAATAATGGGTCCTAGACAGTTGCCCAGTTTTGAAGACATAATATGAACAGTGTGGTGCCTCTTCATCAACAATGAATTCCCTTTCCATTTATCCTGGAAAAAAAAAGTGTCGTATGACACTTGTCCATCCCCTGGTTCTGATTTAATGCCCTTTTGTACCCAGTCTGCTGATTTTAAGTTGCCTTTGCATTTTGGGGACATGTAAGCATGACTTGCATTGTGCAGACAAAATTGCCCACTAATACAATAACGTCTAGCATGGGTAACCTTCTTCCACAACTGATAGTTGTGAGACAAGTGCTCCCATAACCACTTACCCAGCAGGGTTAGGTTCATGACCTTCTTAACATTTCCCTTCTTCACCAGCGTGCAAACCTTATCCCATCTAACTAGTGGGGTAGCTTTGGAATTCTGATCGTTCCCTCCTCACAAGAAAACCCTTCCAATCTGATCCATGTTTCTGAGACCCCCCACCCACCCAAAGAAAAAAGAGCATACACACACAGAGGCAGTAATTGTTCAGGTGGCTGACTTGTCCAACGACTAGGCAGGCTGCCCAGACTCCAGGCAGCCACCTTTTTTTTTGGAAGGTGACATAAAGTCACATTTCATTGAAAATAAAAGAGGATACAAAGTAGGCCAACGGCCGAACATCATGGCTGAAAGCCAACCCCGTAACCCTTAACAAAGAAAAGAGAGGCAGACCCTATGCTTCTAATTTACTAAGGAAATAAAGAAGAAGCTAACAACAGTGCCTCAGGGGAATTAAGATCATAACAAGAAGTTTTTCCATGCAACAGCCCTGGAAGTAATATCTCGTTCTGTAACAAACCAGATATCAGTTGCTCTTCCCCATTCCTTCACCCAATTAATGGCTCTTTGAAGAATTATGGAGGGATTTCTGAACTCATGATTGAATCTTCTGTTGTTTCTTTCTAACCAAATGGACCACAGCATGGCAGGAAGGAACAACGACCACATCTTTCTGTCAGGCTGGTTAGTACAAAAAGTTGACGATCCTTGCATGAGATGAAGGGAATCAAGAGGTTCCACCCACTGAAAATTCAGAGGCTTTAAAAGGACTTTCCACTTATAATTGATGATCCCACAATGACAGAAAAGATGATTCTGATCTTCTTCAAATAGCCCACAGAAAACACATAATGAGTTGTTATGATTGAAGATACTCTTCAGTTTTTGGGATGTAGGAAGCCTATTCAAAGCCACCTTCCATAGGAACAATCTGATTTTGATTGGGATGTGCTTGGACCACACTAGGGAATTCCACCATATTCTGATACCACCATCTTGGATAATAGTGGTAAGAGTATTTGATGAAAAGGATCCTTTGCTACTCCAGGTCCAAATTCTTGTCTTTTTGACCCCTAATGAGATGAATTTCTTAAGTTTGATGAAGGATTCTAGATAACTCCCCTATTTCATATTCTATTGGATTTCTTCGGAGGATAAGGTTCCATTGAACATCATTGTCTTGGGAGAGAACCTGAGCCACTGTAGCATTTTTATTATCAACAAGGTGGTAAACACTAGGAGCCTGATCAATGAGGGGAACACTAGAGAGCCATTTATCATTCCAAAAGTTGATATTTTCTGCATTGCCCAAAATGAAACTGATAGCTGGAAGAATCAGATTCTGCAAGTGAACAACGTTCCTCCAAATGTGGGGCAGATTGTAGGACCTTGAAGGATTCAAATTCCATTTTGAACAATTGTGATAATATTTAGCTCTCACAATTTTAATCCAAATATGGTCTTCATCTTCCCCCAGCCTCCACAACCATTTAGCAAGGCCTTATTGAAATGATATGTTGTAACCAAGGATCTCCTCCTAACCTCTATCATTTTTTCCACATTTCTTGGGACTTATAAAATGGAAAGATAATAGGTGGCAAGTGAGGAAAGAACTGATAGAGAGAGGACCCATCTTCCACCGTCTGACAGGAATATGGCTTTCCATCCTTCTAGCCTATGGTCAAACTTTTTAACTCTGTTATCAAAGGCGGTGGAGGCGAACGCCTAGGCGACGAGGCGAGGCGAGGCGAGGGTTTGGCGCCTCGCGTTCCCGATTTTCGCCTAGGCGATCGCGGAAAACGCCCAGTTCGCCTAGGCGTTCGCCTAGGCGCGCCTCGCACGCCTTCAGCGCCTCAGAGCGCCTTACGAAAGAAGCCCACGGCCTGCTTCGAGAAAAGCCCATCGGCCCGGTTCGTTTGGAGCTTCAACCGGCCCAATACGAAACCGGCCCACCCTTATAAACTTCTCCCCCCACCACGTTTAACCCTAAATCCTTTCCCTGCGTCCTGATACGAACAACGTCTCTGCGGTCTCCCCCGGCGAGGACATGAGCGGGCATCGACGGCAACCGACTCCGGCGACAGCGGAGAACTTCTCCGGCGGCGGCGACGACGACGGCGACGGCGACAGCAGCGGCAGCGGCAAGTAAGTCCTCTCTTTCTCTCTCGCTCTGTCTCCCTCTCTCTCTCTCTCACTCTCTCTCTCTCTCTCTCTCTCTCTCTCTCTCTCTCTCTCGCACTGTCTCCCTCTCTCTCTCTCTCTCGCTCTGTCTCTCTCGCACTGTCTCCCTCTCTCTCTCTCTCTCGCTCTGTCTCCCCCTCACTCTGTCTCTGTCGTACTGTCTCCCTCTCTCTCTCTCTCACGCAGTCACCCTCTTTCTCTTTCTCTCGCTCTGTCTCCCCCTCTCTCTCTCTCTTGTTGTCTCTCAAACTCTCACCCCCTGACCCTCTCAATCTCTCTGTCTGCCTCCCCCGACCCTCTCAATCTCTCTCAACCTCTCTGTCTCTCACACCCACCCTCATTCTCTCTGTCTCTCACCCCCGCCCTCACTCTCTCTCACCCCCAACCCTAACTCTCTCTGTCTCTCACCCCCAACCCTAACTCTCTCTGTCTCACCCCCGCCCTCACTCTCTCTCACCCCCGACCGTAACTCTCTATGTCTCTCACCCTCGCCCTCACTCTCTCTGTCTGTCTCTCAGACACTCACCCCCCGACCCTCTCAATCTCTATGTTTGCCTCCCTCGACCCTCTCAATCTCTCTCAGCCTCTCTGTCTCTCACCCCTGCCCTCACTCTCTCTCTCTGTCTCTCTCCCCCGACCCCCTCATTCTCTCTGTCTGCTTCCCCCGACCCTCTCAGTCTCTCTCAACCCCCAACGCTCACTCTCTCTGTCTCTTTGAATGATTAAAATTTATTTCAATTAGTTTGATTTAAAATTATTTGGTTATATTTGATAATTTGAGTGAATGAATATGTCATTATCTATGATTATATTTGTGTTTTTGAGATTTTGTATAATAAGTAAATTATAAATATATATTTTTTAAAAATGTCGCCTCAAACGCCTAGGCCATCGCCTAGGCGTTTGAGGCTGAGGCGACCCCCTGGTCGCCTCGGTCGCCTCTCGCCTCTGACTACATAGATTTTTATTGACCACATCGTCCAAAAAAACTCTTTTAGGACTTATTTTAACAAATGAAATGATTAAATCTAAATTTTTGAAAGATGAATAAGCAGATCCATAAAAAATTGACGCTACAAATATTCTGAAAAAAGCTATAATTACTGAAAAAAAATGCATTTGTCGAAAATTCATACCAGTCTACAGAATAATCCGAATTTGTACGTAAAAGATTTTTCGATGGAGCCAACCATTTTGATAATAGATCAAAATCCATTTCCTCTTGACCAAAAGCAATTCCTATGAATCCAATACCCAATCCCTTAAGCTTAAAGGACCAAAGGATAGAGGGAGCCCCAAATATTTGATTGGAAAATGAGACACTCTGCAGTTTAATAATTCAGCCATGCAGTTTAACTTGACCTTCTCCAAATTGATTCCTACAATCTCAGATTTTTGGAAGTTGATGCTAAGCCCAGATATAACTTCTGTCAAGACCAGTAGGATCTTCAGATTTCTCAACATACGAAAGTTTCCTGAAGAAAGCAGTAAGGTATCGTCTGCAAATTGAAGATGTGTGAGGTGAATATCATTCCTACCAATGTTGAAACCTTCAATCAAACCTAAATCAGCTGCCTTATCCCAAAGGGAGCTCATGATCTGACCTATAACAAGGAACAAGAGAAGTGATATGGGATCTCCTTGTCTCAATCCCCTAGAGCTACTGAAAAAACCACATGGCAGACCATTGAACAAGATGAAGAACCTAGGGGTTGAGATGCAACTCATGATCCAGCTTATCTATTTTTGTTTGAAACCCATGAAGCCTAAGGCTTTGTGGATACAATTCCAGCTGACAGTATCAAAGGCCTTCTCAAAATTCAGCTTGATAACAGCACCTTCTTTCTTTATAATCTTTTGATTATGTATAGCTTCACTAGCTGCCAGAAAATTGTCTAGGATAAATCTGCCTTCAAGAAAAGCTGATTGATTTCAGTTAATAATTCCCCCCAAAGTTGTCTTCAGTCTGTTGGCTAGGATTTTAGTAATGATCTTGTAACAGCCATTTAATAGGCTGATAGGTCTGAAGTCAGTGACTTTTTCAGCACCTTCAGTCTTGGGAATTAGAACAATATGAGTGGAATTGAAACCCCTAATGCTTAAAGGTCTATCTTGACCCCAAGCATCTGAAACACTGGTTAGAACAAACAAAAAAACTCTTACTTTATACCTCTCCAACGCTACCCTTGGCAGTTTTCTATTGCCAATCGAACCTCGCAGTACAAGCATTAATTAACAGCTCTGTAAGCTCCAGCTCAAGGCTTTTCTCATCATTGGTTCAGGGATTTTCTCAAGCTGGTTCAAGGCATTTCTTATGCCCTTTTATTTAGCCAGTTCAAGACTTTTGGCACACCAGTTCCACGAACAATCATCCATGAGACCTTCCATAAAAAAATTTCCTTTGAATCTACCTTCAATAGATGCATGACAAGAACAATAATTAGGTCTCTATTGGCATGAATTTCAAACAGGGATCACTTGAAATTTCTGACAATAGTGTCACTTAAACCCTTTCTTTCTCCAGCTTGCATACACAGTTACATTAATTGCAGTATCGAACATAAACATTTGGTCCATGATTCTGCACTAGGGAAAATTTTGAGTTTCCAAGATTCCTGTATAGCATGGTTCACCATATCGTACCGGATCATGCTGATCCATATGAGTCGACTCATATCTAGGCGAGTCTAGTCTGCTGGCATGCATTGACTCGTCGAGTCACAATTGATTCGATGGGACTCGATGCGACTAAAACTCTCATGCTGTATTGCACGAGTCAGTCTTGATCTACTGCGATCCGGCACAAGCCGCTGCGATCTGGTGTGATCCGGCCTGAGATGGCACAACATGGCAAATTTGAGGTAGATTTGGGGATTTGGGAGAAGAAATTAAAACATTACAGAAAAATGAATTCTAAAAATAGATTGAGTTATTAATGGGTTCATTTACATGCATAATGAGTTGTTTTAGATTGAGTTTTTCTCATTTGGTAAATAAATTTACACTTTTCTATTGATTAATAGGATACACTTCTCTTAAATTTGACTTGAACTCATTACCATTAACAAAGCACGCAAGGTTTTTTTTTTGGATTTTCGAGGTCAAACTAACCTCGGCATCCCACTTACTCGAACCCAACCCCAGCTGCAACCATGTGCATACAGAGTTGTGGAGTGCCAAGGGGAACTCGAAAGTCAAATCCACCTTGGGGATCCTTCCACAGGGAACGCGTGGGCCCAAGGGATCCCAGTTCACCCCCATACCCTTCGGCGGAATCAAACTCAAGACCTCCAAGTAACACCCGAAGACCTTGAGCCAACCCACCTAGGGGTTGCGCTCAAGTTAAAAGGTTGTTTATGTTATAATTATTCATAAAAGTAAAGAATCTGGAAAAAAAAAAATGGCCTGAATCGGCTCAAAATGTGCGATTCATGCAAGTCGGATCGATACTGACTCGAATATGTACATATCTGTGATATGTCAAACCTTGGGTAAAAGAAAGGTTTCAAGGATTTGATCGGATTGAGCCGGATCCACCGATCTGATTGGTTTTCGCCCAAGTGATCCAATTTCATCCCCGTGATCCCCAAACCTTTGATGGGGTCAACCAGGTCAGGGTGGATCAGCCAATCTGGCCATGATTCTGCCAGAGAGCGGTCAAGCTTGCCTTGGGCCTAGCCATTACTAGCCATTTTTAAACAGCTGGCGATAATTGGACCAGCCCATGAGGACCATAAATCATGGAATGCAAAATCGGCCGATCCTGGCCAGTTCTGGCAAATTTCACAAATTCCAGCCGATCTGATCCCGATTCGGATCAAGATCGGTGGGTTCCGATCCGTGCTAGAATTCCATGCCATAAATAGCCCTCACTTTGTCCCTCCCAACCTATACCTCTCCTCTTTCACTCTCTTTAACTATTCCCTAATGGCATACCCCTTCCAACCCTTTCAAACCTAGCTGTTTTTAGTAAACCCCATATACAGTCTTTTGGTCCCTCCTAGGCACTAAGTTGTTCTCTTCCTCTCTCTTTCACTACTCTAGCTCTCATTTGGCCCCTTCCAAACCCTCATTTACTCTCCTCTGAGTTCTTTCACTCTTATTGGTGGGATTAGGAAACCCTTTAGCATTGTGACCTACCACGCTGGACAGTAACAACTTAGTACATAGGAAGTAACACAATACATACGAGAAAGTGGAAGAGGAAAGAACATTTGAATGGCCCATCAAAGTTTGCCAGGATTTTTGTTCCATTTTTTTACTCCTCTCCATGTCCTTTATTTGGAGGCAATACTCTTTGGCAGTCTGCAGTCTGGCACGACATCATATAAAGTTTAGCTAGTGTTTCTTTGCCTCTCACTGATCATTGGTAGCAATAGACTTAAGAGTACAATATGCTGGAGCCAATGAAATGTAAGGACGCTTCAAACTTTATCATTATTATATTTAAATTGGTGATTTTTCATGCTCCATTTGGTCGTTTTGGATTTAATATATCATTTATTATTTTTTGAGATTTTTCATTTTTAACATTTTTTTCTGGATGGGGCAAGGCTAGAGTTAAGGTTGATTCTGGCCAACCTCGGATTCGCTAGAACTGGACTGGGTTGGACTGGGACCAGCCAATTCAGATCGGCGCAGGGCTGCCCAATACTGATATATTGAACATCAAACAAAAGCTTGGGTGTTACACGGGCGAGTGTAGCCACCCAAATGTATTGAATAAAAGATCTACAAGTTACATTTGAGGCTATGTGAATAAAAGTTTTACAAGTTACATTTGAGGTTATGTACAAGGGAGGACATTAGTGTCTACCAGATGGGAGGTTACCAACAAAAAGGAACTGATTTATACAGAAAACCGAGCAAAAGGATGAAAAGTGCCTAGACTTGAAAAATTGATATTTCATAAGCTAGGTGACAATAAGAGTCACAATGTCAAAGAAACATTGTTGCATAACTCAACAGGGTCAAGAACCTGTGCTGATCCGAGTCCTAACAACCTCTACAAACCCCATCATACATTATCTCCATATGTTGTTTCCAACAAAACTTTCTAAGACTTTCAGCATTTTTTTCTAGCAAACTTTCCATAATGAAGATATTCCTACAATAACCAGTTAACCACAGGAGCAAAAGGAACACAAACTTTAAACATAGATTGGGCAAATATTTGTAGAATCCACACCTTCACAGCTGTGGTCCCTGCAATTTCCATGGCAGCATCACCAGCATTAGCGAATCTGTTAACCCAAGCTGTAAAAGACAGAAAATATTAACAATAAAAATTCTTTCTCAGGGAACATGAAATATGGACATTCGCTAATAAAATATCACAAATAAAAAGTAAAACGCGAGAAGGAGGTGTTGTTAATGCTTATTCTAGCTCAGATAGCTTATTCCATGTTATTCCAGAATAAGCTGTTCATGCTGAGGTTAAGAAACCGGCACAATCAAAGCAGATCTGGTGGGATCATGGGATAACAAAGATAAGACTTCCAATTCTAGGCTTATTCTGTTATCAAAGTGGCCCTTAACAAATGAAAAAAGAATACATCAGCCATTATGAAAGTTAAAAAGAAGCAATCACAAGCACTAATAGCAGACATTCACAATCACTATGGAGAAAACTGCATAGCATCTATATGGAAACAACCATTGATTAAACAACGATAATAATTAATAAGAAATAATTTTATGAGTGTATAGTTAGCTGTTGCGAGTAGAAAAGCACATGCCTCTGCTTCTCTCATTGAAATTTAATCAAAATTATAACTAGGAAGCCAACCTTTGTTTTGAATATATGCATGGGCACCTCAAATTACGTATACTTGCAATTGTAGGAAAAGTGACCCAAAATATTTTTAGGCAATGGACAGTGATGTATTTACAAGCTGCAGTTGGCTGATTTGAATTTCCAACCTATATTTTCAAACAGAAATTCCATGGGGAGATCTTCTGATCCCTTTGAGCAAATGCATAAAAACAGGCCCTAATAAGCTTTAGAGCGATTCCTGACATTATCTCTGGAGAACCTATATCCCTCTTAGTCATATGACTGGTTCTATTATAATTCTAGACATGGTTCCCCAAAATTTACACCACATGTTAGCTACATGCATTCCCCTCTTCAGAAGGGGGATACTCAAATCAAGTCAGTCTTCGCATCAAAAAAAGATCTAATCATTGAATTGAGGTGCCCTTCAGATTTTCAGAGCCTTCTTTTTCCCCTCCTCCAAGGTCCCCGTCTGTCCCAAGCTTCATCCAATGATATTGCAAAGAAGAGTAATAGCAGGGATGACTTCCTATTACTGGGAAGGCCGCAGCTACTCACAAAATAGACATAAACCATCAGGGTGTCAGACTGGAGCAATGAGGGGCTAATTGAAAAGGCTTTTATTTTAGCTATTCAAATACAACATAAAGCTAATCCGCTTCAAAGGTAGTGGCAGGATACAACTAGTAAAAGCAGAAGAATGCAAGATCGCCAAGGGGAAAGAGGGAGCTTTATAATCTTTTGAAAGAAACCAACAGTAAGACTTTTAGACATGATTCAAACCAAGTGGAGAAGCATTAGAAGACCAGTAGCTTAAAGATGACCAGATGTTCAGTTTGAGCAAGCAGCCATTAGAAAATTTATGAGAAGAAAGAAAGTGGAGGTTTTTATATCGTGGAGTCCAATGTGGAGAAGATGGCTCAGGGGATGGCTTGCACCAAGCATTAAGGCAGCCAGAGTTTCAAACCTGGTGAATAGATAATTAGTTACAATTTGTTGGTTGAAGGAACATGAGGTTTTTCAAGCTGACTTTTTCACCGGGAGTGTAAAAGGTTTGTCTTGCAATCTAACAGGTGGTTAATGGCACAGTTAAAAGGAAAGAGAGAAGTGACGTCTGAAGAAGATCACTGCATCTCTCAGACGTTTGGGGAGGAACAAAGGCAAATGGGAAAGATCAAGGAATTCCGGGTCGGGTCAGGACCGGGAATCGGGACCCGGCGATCCCGACCCGACCAGATCTGGATCGGCCGAGTCGGCCGATCCAGACTCAGTCCGGCCGGTCCGACTCGGCCGGATTTTTTTTAAAAAAAAAAATCAGAAAAAATAAGGAAAAAATCAGAAAAAATTAAAAAAAAACAGAAAAAATTACATACATATTATTCAATTGATGTACAATAAGAATGAATGCAATTCATGTACATCCGTAAAAAATAAACATTAAAGAGTCACATTAATAATTTTTGTTGTGCATTAATTAAAAAAGACATTGTTGTTGAAAAATACCTTAGAAAGATCACATTTATGATCCTTCATCATCCAGTTCATAAGTTTGAGCAGGCGGGCCATAATCTGCCGACATATATGGTGCATATCCATAGCCAAACAAGGAACTAGCGAGGTCTTCGAATCCTCTTTGAATACCTCTAGGTGTGTAAGCTTGTTGGCTTGAACTTTCTCCTGATTGTATTGGAGGGACAAAAATGACGTACTGTATAGGTGGAGGTCCAGAGTACCCTTCAGTAGTGCTGCTGACATGGATGGCAGTACCGGCCGATACCGGTACGTACCGGCCGGTACGTACCGGTATCGGCCGGCACCGGTACCGTGGGTACCGACCGGTACCGGCCGGTACCGGACTGGTTTTGGGCCGGTACCGACCGGTACCGGGCCGATACCGGCCGGTACCGGACCGGTACCGATACCCACCGATACCGGTACCGGTACTGCCATCCTTGGCTGCTGATGTCTGAATATGGCAGTGTAGGGGGATTAAAAATGGACGGATAATAAGGTGCATCTTCCCATGGTGGCCAATCACATCCTGCCTGTCTATGTTGGCCTTCAAATCCCCTTTGTTGTCCTTGTCTCTGACCTTGAGTTCCTTCAGAATGACTCGGAGGTGCGGAGTAATCATCGTATCCTGTGTAACTGCTCCCAAGTGCAGAACCTCCTGATAGTCCAGCAACAGTAGCGCCATCACCATCACCATCTCCATCATCATCATCATCATCATCAGTGGAGTCATCACTCCGCACTTGGCTTGTTTTCCTCAATCGCCTTCTTCTACGCCTGTAGGTTTGTCTTTCTGCCTCGTACATGCTGACCAAGTGAGGTGGTAAAGCTGGGGTGTCCTCAGGTGTCTCTCCAGTCTGCTGAACTGTCCCTTCTTCTCCTTTTGATGGGTCCACTCATCTTCTCTATTTGTCCGCAAACTGGCACGAACAGCTCTGGTGTACTCTGCATCAGGGTCATCTAGATCCTCCTCATCCTCCTCCTCATCATCATCATCTAAATTGATCGGGCGCTGAACAGGTAGACTATAATCCCTTCGTCTCTGGTGCCCTGATATCTCATCTTGCAAATCCATATGTTGTTGAGATGATAAATCTTTGTGTGCCTTTTTACCCATCATATAAGCCCTCATTTCCTTCTTCAAGTCCAGCAGGACTGACTCACATCTACTGACATCTCCTGATATGCCAGCAAGATGATTTTTTAGGCGATAGATGCCACCACCCATCTCCTTTCCACACCAGTTGCATTTGACCCTCCTCCTAACACTGTCCACTAGTGTGCAATGCTGCCAACCAAGATCAGTACCATGTTGCTCCACATCCTGTTCTGCCATATTCTTGCATAACATAAAAACACAAAAATGCAATCAGGTTCTAACAAGTTCAATTGAGTGGTTGGCAAACTCAATTGAACCTTAATCACACTAATCATACAAAAGCCCCAATTTTTAACACTTGATTAGAGTTAATTTTAACTAATTAACGCTAATAACATGCAATTAATGCAAAAAAATGCACATTTATATCCTAACAAGTTCAATTGAGTGGTTGGCACACTCAATTGAACCTTAATCACGCTAATCATATAAAAACCCCAATTTTAACCCCTAATTAGGGTTAATTTTAACTAATTAACGCTAATAACATGCAATTAATGTAAAAAAATACACATTTATGTCCTAACAAGTTCAATTGAGTGGTTGGCACACTCAATTGAACCTTAATTACACTAATCATACAAAAGCCCTAATTTTTAACCCCTAATTAGGGCTAATTTTAACTAATTAACGCTAATAACATACAATTAATGCAAAAAAATGCACATTTATGTCCTAACAAGTTCAATTGAGTGGTTGGCACACTCAATTGAACCTTAATTACACTAATCATATAAAAGCCCTAATTTTTAACCCCTAATTATGGCTAATTTTAACTAATTAATGCTAATAACATGCAATTAATGCAAAAAAATGCACATTTATGTCCTAACAAGTTCAATTGAGTGGTTGGCACACTCAATTGAACCTTATTTACACTAATCATACAAAAGCCCCAATTTTTAACCCCTAATTAGGGCTAATTTTGAGAATTTTGTCTAATCAACATGCTAAAAAAAATTTCAACCTAAATATTAAGAGATCTACACAATAAACACAATCATACATCATTTCTAATTTTTTTAGAATTTTAAAAAATTAATTCAAAATATACCTAAACTCAGATCGGAATGCGAACAAAAAATCCGACGTCGAGGGCGGCGGTGACGGCAACCACAGTGGCGGCGGCGGCTCCCGGACGGCCGGCCGATGATGACGGGATGAAAATTCCCTACTTTTGCTCGATATCTCAAAAAAAAAATAGAAAAGAGAGAGAAAAAGAGAGAGAGAGCGGGCCGGCGGCGGACGGCCGGCGGCGGCGGGGGGGCCGGCGGCGAGCCGGGGAGGGGCTGGGGAGTGGGGAAGGGCCGGGCGCCAGCAGCAGCTGCTGCTGGCGCCTGGTTCCTGATCCCCCCTTAAGGGGGAGATCAGGACCGGCCCGAACCGGACCAGATCGGGTCCGGACCGGCCGATCTGGCCGGTCCGGCCCCGATTTGGTCCGGTTCGGGCCGATTTCTTCCCGTTTTTTTTTTTTTTTTAAATCGGTGGGGGGAACAGTAAATTCCCCCCCAAATCAGCTCGGAACCCGCCGATTCCGATTCGAATCGAAATCGGCCGATTCCGCAATCCATGGGAAAGATAGCTTCTATTGCCTAGAAAGTGCATAGAGGCAGTAAAGCTCTTTCGGTGTTAAGGTGGGAATGCTTAAGTTTGAGAAGCAGAAGCCTTCTGGGAGTGGGAGCATCTGAAAGCATCCAAAAATGACAATGATTGTCCCGGAAGTAGTGCTTCATTTTCCTTTAGTAAGTGTAGCCTTCTGACCTTCAAAGTTTTTCCTTGAGTCAGAGTATATCTTTTTGTTCATTTATGTGTAGACAGCAAGAGGAATACCATGAATGTAATGACCCAGTCACAAGCCAAGCTAGACTGCAAGCGCAGAGGGCTATCCGGAGGAAAGGGCTACCTGCAAGGTGAAAGGGTGTGGAGCTTCCATGGCATGGAGCCACCACAGTGACTAGGTTTGGGGGTTCCGACTGTGTCTAGGGGTTAAAACAAGAATGAACCAGAGTAGTCCTATATCGGAATATGGAAAAAAACTATTGGCGTACACATGGATGGCAGTACCGGCCGATACCGGTACGTACCGGTATCGGCCGGCACCGGTACCGTGGGTACCGACCGGTACCGGGCCGGTACCGACCGGTACTGGGCCGATACCGGCCGGTACCGGACCGGTACGTACCGGTACCGGTACCCACCGATACCGGTACCGGTACTGCCATCCTTGGGCGTACATATGGAGGACTTGGATCTATCACTTCAAGGCACTTTTTGAGGATAAAATTGTAAGGGTTTGGCCTAAAGTGGATAATATCTCACAAGGGTTGGATTGAGTCAATACAAAATGGTATTAGAGCAGGACCCATGCAGCATGATAAGAGGTGGTTCATGGATGAACCATGCGGAAACCGGTGGCTTGTAATGATATAGTCACGAGGCAAGAGGAGAGGGCTCCCCATAAGAAAGAGGTACCTACAAAATACAGAAGTATGAAGCAGCCACGGCATGGCGCCACCACGATATGGAGCTATCACCACGTCTAGGGGCCGAGGGCAGAAATGAACCGAATTAGTCTCATGTTGAAAAACAGAAAAAAAAAAAAATATTGGGCTATATATGAGAGACTTGGATATATAACTTCTAGACGCTTTTTGGGGATAAAACAACAGAGGCTTAGCCTAATGCGGACAATACCTCACAAGGATTGTATCAGGTTAATTACAATCAAGTGCTTTTTATTTTATGCAGATCAAGGAAGGGGAACCTCTCTTCTCCCAATTGACTATATTGCCTCTTCTTATTTTTAAAATGGTGGTGCAATCCACAAGAAGCTTCGAGAAAACATGTTAATACTTCTGATTTACATCAATTAGCAACTGAAACATATTCTTTCATACACTATAGTAAAAGTTGAATTTTGTCTGTTCACCCTTCCATGAAGGACCTAGGACATGACGAAGATGGAGTTGGTTGTCATGACCAACATCCACCATGGTGTGCTAGGTCAGACCAACTTGATCAGACTCGCACAAGTTGCATCAGTTTTCTAAGTTGCCAACCTTCAAGTCAGACGAGAATCTATAACCTATATTACTGTAAAGAATGACCAGCCCTTCGGTGTAGAGTTCAGTCTTCTTAATTTTACCCCTTTTATTATCCAGTCAAGTGATTTATCCAGTTGGTTCACTTTTTTTCAGTCTTTCAATCCTCTATGGCTCATCCTACTCCTACCGTCATCTGCCTTGTCCTGCCCACCAATTGCGTAACGTGCACATGGTCCTACTCAGCCCCTTGGTACCTACGACTGTACTGAACATGAGACTCTTAGTTCAGGCGTGGCTGGATATTTTACTCGGTACCACCACTCAAAAACTATATATACTTTTACATATATGATTATACCTTATGATATTTGTATGTCTGTATTAAACATAATATTATATTTTACTTGTCATAAACAAAATTCACAAGTATGTCATTGGCTGGTATTAAAGACAAACTCCAACTTTTGTTACCATGAGAACTAATTCTTTCTTTACATATAATATTTTTGTGTTAAAAATAGAAAATATTTCATATATAAATATAGAATTTTGTTAGTTCTTAGTCCTTCCAATCCACTTACTTTACAAAAAAAATCCTTACAACGTTTGTAATTAATAAACTCCATGTAATCTCATTTTTATTTGGTAAACACCTTAAAACTAAAAAAAGCCCCTAAATATTTTGAAGTCTTTGGGAAAAAAACTTCTTGAAAAAAGGTATTTTCCAAAGGCAAATGAGATTAAGGGAGTTTTTAGTAAATACAGAGGTTATAGGGAGTTTACCCTAAATTAAGTAGACAAGAGGGACTAAAAAACACTAAAGAACCCATAAATGTATGTATACAAATTAGTAGTTGAACCATTCTCCTATATGCGACAATTGACAAGCTTGCGATGTCTTTTTACATGTGTGATGACCTATAACTATTGTACTACACATGTACCATTCTCCTATGTGTGATAATTTATTACACACATAATTTATGTGTGATAACCTACACCATTATACCAAAGACATGGCAAGCTTGTCAATTTAGAGATGCATAATTTTATGGATTTTTTGTTGGTGTTGCATTAGTTTATGTTAGGACAAGAGTTCTATCAGAAAAGGACACAAAAATGCATGGAATAGTTGATTGAGTAGCATTATCTCTTGATCATCAACCCTTAACACCACCTCACCCCAAAACAAAAAAACAAAAACTCTAGTTGATATTGTTAAATTAAAGGGAATAAGATATCAATTTCTAAGCATGATAATTAGTCATATGTAAAAGTCAAACAATCCTCTCTGGATGCTGAATATATAGATGGGGTTTCCCTCAAAGCAGATGTAGATCTGAGGATAACACAAACTCCTTAGATGTGTGTTACCTTTACATCCAATATTATTGTTTGATCTCTATGTTTTACTTTCTGCTTGCTATTATATTGGAGCATTTTCATTAGGTAAGCAGTAGAGAAAGGTTTGTGCTAACGCAATATTTGAGATTAATTTGCAGCTACTCCAAAGTCTCCAATATTGATTTGCAGCTACTCCAGCTTACTTAATTAGACATTATGTGTTCAATCTCACACTAGGGACGTCCAACCATACTCATCCCATAGATTGTTAAAGCAAAGAAACATTGCAAATATTAGATTCATCCCCGGATTGATACCCATGAGACCTCTGTAAATAATTTTTTAGATGATCAGCATTGGGATTCCAATAATTGTTCAACATTCATGGGATCCCAACTATGGCTTGTAATAGTGTCTTAACTAATGATTTAGCCTGGAAATAATGAAATTTTTAGTGTTTAAATAGAATTTCAGTTCCTTCTTATGAAGGTATATAATTTATATTTATTATCAATACTACAATAATTATAGTTATTTCATGTTGTTATTCCATTAAATTAAGATTATTTACTTTATGAAAATATGTGTGCTCAGTGCACTCTATTAACTAGTACAACAAGAGTCCATTTGAAATATTGTTAGTTGTTAAAAACCCTAACTTCTACGGATCATTCTACTTATGTGTCTGTCTGAATCGTGATATAAGTCGATCCGATATGCACTAGCTTTTCAAGAAGCCAAGTCGTACTGCAAACTTGATCCAGCCAACCTTGGAATCAAGATCCATTGATGTTCATCAGTATAGAAAATGCAAAACATGAATCTGCAAATCAAGGAATGAATAATTGGGGGTCGAGCACAGATCGGCTCAGTCCAAGACTGATCAGATTGGCCAATCCAGACCGATCCGGTCCGGACCCCCACTTTCTTTAGAAAATGTCTAAAACAATTCAAAAAATATGAAAAATAAAAAAATATAAAAGTTCCCATTGCCCAAAACTTATCTAGGACCTCAAGTAAGCCCTTGGGATTCTATTAATTGACAAAGAAGCTTGGATACATGGGGGGTGGTAACATAAAATCTTTAACCCCTAATTATTACATGATCGCAAAAAAAGGTAGCTGAAAATCAAAATAAAAAACAAGAAACTCATCTTTAAAAATTTGTATACTCACATTCATTGTAGCCTTACAAGAGTTACACAAATGCTGCACATAGCTTTCCCAAGACATAAACTTGGCACCATTGATGATATTCTTAAAGAAACCAGTTATACTCATCTGTGTTGCCATAGATGATTGTCACCGGCACCCACCCTTATGTCTCAAGTCCATAGTAAGATCCTCCTAAGGATTGATAGGAGGATGCATCTGAGTATTGAAGATTAACTATGATATTCTCCTGGGTAACTCAATGCATCAGAGGGTGGTGGTGGTTGATATGCATAATATCCAGCTGGGTATCCATAGGGACCATAACACTGTGTTGGAGCCTAAGATGAAGCATCAGAGAACTGCTCTTAGACTTGTTACTACCTCCCTTTGCTCTTGCCCCCTACTGATGTGCCCTTGGCCATCCTGTTGGAATGATCTTCATCTTCAGTAGCATGGGCAAATTTCTACTCCTCAGTGAAAGTAATTAGAGGTGCTTCACTTCCTTGGGTTAAGCCTTGACGTCCAAATAACCATTGTTACAAGGATCCACCTTGCTTTCGTACGGATCATCATCATCATCAGTACTCATCGCCAAAGAAAAGTCATCTAAAGTTTGGTACACCACTTTGCCGCTCAACTCCGGCATCTCATCCTCCTCTTCTTTTATAGTTTCTAAATCCGCAATATCTATGGGAGTTGTTAGTTTTTCCCTTACCTCTACCTGCACTTAATGCATGTGGTGCATATTGATTTTGCCATTTAGCATGAGGCAGTAGAAGTTGAAACTTTACAGACAATGGGATTCCATTCAGTTCAACTTCGGCCCACGAACGATCATTTGGGTCAAATTTTGTTGGAACCAAATCTTCCTTGCATCTTCCCATGCACGAAGCAGATTCTACTCCTCAAAGATCTCGTTGGAGTCTATTAGTTATTCAACTTGCAGTTCTTATTGCACAGGTCGCCCAGCAACCTCATTTCTCCATTGCACTTCTTCTCTTTAGTTCTCTTGAATTATTTGAAGATTCTTCAGCTTGAGACACATGTTATAGTAACAAAAGACTAGCTACCCAATCTTGATGAGCTTCAGCAATTTCTTTGCTTGGTGTAGATCAAGCTAAATGTTCACTAGTTTTCTCACATCCAAAGGCAAAGGTGGTCTGGTTCAATACACTAATGGCAACGTATGCAAGATCTTCGTAATCTATGGCTTTTCTATGATCCATACACCAATCAACTACAAATTGTAGAGACTTATCCCCCCTGTAAGTCATGTGAGTGACAATTACTAAACATATGAAGTATTTTTAATTTGTGTGCAATTATATGGTAAAAACAGCATGACCGCCTCTGAGCATGGTGAGTAGCAAAATGCAATGTCCATAGCTTATAGTCATGTATCTTGTTGTTTGCATGCTATTATAATTCGATTCTCATCCGCTAACATATGTTGGATGACATTCTTAATCTCGCGAAGACCTTCATCATCTAGCAAATGATGAGTACCAGTGCTACACTAGTACCTTGGTTAAAGAAATGTCCTACAAAATTGGAAATAATTGTTTAACTACTAAGAAAATAGAACTTAAGAGAAGTAATATTCAACAAAAGCAAAATGCAAGGTAATATTTGTTCACTTGCTACATGCAAATCATGGTTGAGTGCCTTATCCCATCTTGTGTCTCTAATATCCCACCACTTTCTGAATGTGTTCTTCTTCGCCTTGCAATGCGTTCTTTCATACGATCCATTGCTTCATATAAGTATCCTATTGTAACCTTCTTGTCACCATCCACCATCCTCAAAATGCGTACAACAACTTCCACTACATGGAGGATCATCTTAACATCCCTCCAAAAATCTCTATTTTCAATCAACTCCTCCACATGCTTCCCCCTGGTCATATCTTGTTGCTTTGCGTGCCTTGTCGTCCAATCTTCCCGTCCCTTGTCCAAGATCATTTGCATAAAGGGATGCCTTTGAGATTACAAGCTCTCCAAAAAAAATGTAGGCAAAGGCAAGAGGAGTTACCCCAAGATGTAGCAACTCTCTCTGTCTGATGTGTTCACACATCAATGTGAGCACATAGTTATGGTTTGTAGTCAAAAATAATCTTTAGTTAGGTATTTTAGACCTTTTGTGTGTTTGTTGTGTTTTTTCTGTTTTTTCTATTTTTTTAATTTCATCCATGTCCTTTATGTTAACAGGGGTAAACTTGTCTTTGGCCTTTGTAACTTGCTATGCCCGAATATATAAAAGCCTTCTTGTGCTGGTCGGCCTCTCTGTGTAAGACAGAGAGAGCCACCGCACCCTTGTTGCTACCCACCTATCTCTCCTTCTTTCTCCATGATATCAGAGCATCTGTGAGAAAGAAGAAGAAAAAGCTTTGGCCAGTTGGCCTTTCTTATCTTTCTGAGGAGGTTTCCTACATAAAGATGAGAAAAACCCTAAGAGAGAGGTGTCCGACTATGGGAGATCAAGAGGGCAAGGATCGGTCCCTGATATGGGGTTCCAGCTGGCCGGTTCCCTCCCCTCACCGCACCTTGTCTAGGGTTGCTCCCTAGCAAACAAGGTCTTGCTTGCAAGCTTAGACCCTGCCTTGGAGCTTTTGGAGGGTGGCAGCCAGGCTCCTCTCCATCGAACACAGTCCAAGCTTCCCCTTGGTGACCGATGCCCTGTTTAGGGTTCCTTTGTGACTAGTGCCCTGTTTAGGGATTCCTTGGTGACTGGTATACCTTCTCTAGGGGCCACCGAAGTCATCGCCCTACTGGTCGTGTTGGCCGGCCCTTGTTGCCACAATTTGTACCCTTTCTAAAGTTCTTGGAGGCTTCATCTCTTCCTTGCTGCACTGAGCCCTTGTTTTGGGGACCTCTCTTCCTTGCTGCACCGATCCCCTGTTTTGGGGACTGTCACGAGGCCGGCTTCTCCACTTCTTGCTACTGCAGCATTCTTTTTTCTGCGGGTGCCCCCCTCCTTGCTGTTGCACCATCCTTCCTCTGTATGTGCCTCCGAGAGGCTCATGAGGAGTGAGAATGTGTCCGAGGTGACAGCAAACGAAGTGTCTTCCAAAGGGGACAGCGTCGGGAAAATTTTTCATCTTCAACTTCCCCCTGTGAAGTTGAATGATTAAATTACCTGGACCGGTAGCAGCTATCAAGACCTTTATTAATGCTCGGGCAAAGGTGGGCTACATAAATGGCAAAATAACCCCACCTTCAGTGGACGACCCGAAGTATGATGATTGGGAACACCAGGACAGTATTGTGAGGACATGGATCCTTAGTTATGTGACAGATGGGCAGCTGAAGTATATAGTAAGAAAGTCTATTATAAGACAGATGTGGCTTATTCTAGAGGAGATGTACTGTGAGAAGACTAATCTAGTAAATATGTACGATCTTGTGGTTACTGTTCATGACACTAAACAATATAGTAAGACTGTGTGTGAATACTACAGGGCCTTGAGGGCTTTGTGGGAGGAGCAGGATGCTTATGCTATCTCTGACTGGGACTTAGTTGTAGACCACAGGAAATACCTGAAGCACATACAGGATCAGAGGGTCCTAAAATTTCTACATTGCTTGAACATTGAATATGAAGGGTTGAGGTCACAGATTCTCAACTTTGAAGTGATCCCCTCACTTGCGTAGTGTTACAAGAAGGTAGTTACAGAGGAGAGGAGGAGAAAGACCATGCAAGTTGATGCAAGTGGGATCAGTAGTAGAGAACATTATGCACTTGTCAGTACAAACAATAGTGGGAAGGGAGGAGATGGTGCCCAGAAAGACCCAAAGAAAGGAGGGATAAAGTGCACTCATTGTGGGTGAGCAAATCACTCTATTTGTTGGGAATTGCATCCAGACAAGAAGCCTCTGAAGTTCAAGCAGAATCAGAAAGCCAAAGGAAATGCAGTGTCAGCCAAACCTACAGGGTCATCCACACCTTCAGCCTCTGATGGGAGCACATCATCCACTACTCTAGGGAGTTTTACAAGGTTGTCCACTTTTGATATAGCATACCTTCGGCGGTTCCTATCTCAGTTGTCCACCTTCACCTTCACTAACCAGTCAGGTACTCTTGCAGTAGCACTTAGTATTGTCTCCCACACTAGTGGGAACTCCTGGATCATTGACTCAGGAGCCACCGATCATATGACGAGTACTTCCACATTGTTCACTTCCTATAGTTTGTGCTCTGGACAAGATAAAGTGACCATCTCTGATGGCACCCTTGCCACCATTTATGGGAAAGGCGACATTCCTCTTGATGATCATCTTATCTTGTCCTCAGCTCTTCATGTCCTAAAACTACCAATTAACTTACTCTCTATTAGTAGCTTGACAAAATACTTAAATTGCTCAGTAACATTTTTCCCTTCTCATTATGTGTTTCAAGACTTGAAGATGGGACAACCTCTTGGGAGTAGGCGTGAAGTGGGAGGGCTCCATCAACTTCAAACCAAGCATAGGACTGCACTTCAGTCCAGTAGTATTAGTGTTATGTCAAACAAAATAAAAGAGATTCAGTTGTGGCATCTCCGTGTAAGACATCTTTCCTTCAAATCATAAAAAATGTTGTTTCCTTCTTTATTCAATAAGGTTGACATGCAGTCTCTTGCTGGTCAAGTGTGTCACCTTGCTAAACATTGTAGAAATCAATTTCCAGTCATTGGATAAAAGTTCTACATCCTTTGAACTTGTCCATTCTTATGTGTAGGGTCCTTCCTCTATTCTCTCTCTTGATGGCAATCGGTATTTTATAACGTTCATTGATGATTTTACACATTGCACGTGGGCATACCCTATAAAATCCAAGGAGGAAGTGCCACAAGTGGTTCAGGTGTTTGAAAAAATGGTGGAAAAACAGTTTGAGAAAAAAAATAAAAGTGTTTCGATCAGACAATGCAAAAGAATACTTCCAAAAAAATCTGAATATTTTCTTTGAGGATGAAGGTATTCTTCATGAATCTTCATGCCCCTATACACCGCAACAAAATAGGGTAGTTGAGAGAAAAAATAGACACCTACTTGAGACTGCTCGGGCACTACTACTCCATCATGGTCTTCACAAAAAATACTGAGCAGAGGCTATTCTCATTGCTACGTACCTCATCAACTGAATGTCATCTCACGTTCTTCACTTCAGGAACCCCTATTCTCTTCTCAGGCCCTAACACTCACCATTTCCGTTGCCATTGCGAGTGTTTAGATGTCTATGTTTTGTTCATAATTTGGCTCCGGGACATTCAAAACTGGATGCAAAAGCCACTAAGGCCATTTTCTTTGGGTACTCTTCTACTCAGATGGGGTACAAGTGCTATGATCCCCAACCCAGGAAGAAGTATGTTGTGAAAGATGTTACCTTTTTTTAACATCTCCCGTATTCTTCTTCCCTGGATGTGTCAGAGGGAGAGCATTGTAGTTCCCCTCCCATTGTTGATGTGCCAAACGTTGTTCCATCCTTATCCTCTATTGCTATTCCCCCTAGTAGAGGTGCCATCTCTAAGGTCTCAGCCACACCCATGAATCAACATGACAGTGACACTACTCTGACTGGAAGGAACAAGATTCTAAATCATTATGTTCGCAAGAACAAGACCCAACAGGCCCTTAGAAACATTCAGGAGGACGTTGGGACAGAGGTTATAGAGGCTTCTCCCACTGATCCACCAACCCAGGAAGGTAATACTATCTTTAAGCCTGATTCTCTATTCCCTCTGACAGTTTGCAGGATAGCCTCGAGAAATCCATTACTGTCTGAAAAGGTGTACGTGAGTACACCAAACATCCTATTTCTCGATACATTTACTACTCAACATTATCCCCTTCCTATATGAGTTTTATTGCTACCTTGTCTACTTGTTCCATTCCTCTTACCTTTGCAGAAGCCAACAAGGATCACCGCTGAGTGAAATCTATGGAAGAAGAAATGGATGCTCTTAAGTAGAATAATACCTGATAGTTGGTTGACCTTCCTTAAGGAAAGAAGCTAGTGAAATCCAAATGGGTGTACACTATCAAGTTCCGGATAGATGGCAGTGTTGAAAGGTTCAAGACTAGACTAGTGGCAAAAGGGTTCACCCAAACCTATGGCATTGCCTATCAGGAGGCTTTTGCACTAGTAGCCAAGCTGAATTCAGTTAGAGTACTATTATCCCTGGCAGCCCACTTCTCCTGGGAATTGTACCAACTTGACGTGAAAAATGCCTTCTTGAATGGTGAGATTGGTGGCAAAAGGGTTCACCCAAACCTATGGCCTTGACTATCAAGAGACTTTTGCACCAGTAGCCAAGCTGAATTCAATCAGAGTATTTCTATCCCTGGCAGTCCACTTGTCCTGGGAATTGTACCGACTTGACATGAAAAATGCCTTCTTGACTGGTGACCTGGTAGAGGAGGTATATATGCAACCACCTCTGTGTTGTCATTAGGGGAAAAGTGTGCAGATTAAAGAAGGCACTATATGATTTGAAGCAATTACCTCGGGCATAGTTTAAGAGGTTCAGAATAGCTATGATCAAGTATGGCTTCTGTTGAAACCATTTTTTTGAAAGAAAAAAAAAAAGAAGCAAGCAAAAGGGAGGGGGAAAAGCGCCCCCCCCCCCCGGTTGGGGACCCCCCACCGGTTCCAAAGGGGAAACCGGTGGGGGGGGGGGGGGGAGGAGGATCCCTCCCTTCTCTCCCATTTTTAACCGGTGGGGGGGGGGGGGGGGAGGATCCCTCCCTTCTCTCCCATTTTTAAATTCAAAGAAAAGGGGGGGGGGATTAACTAGGATGAAGGGGAGTTAATGGGAATCTTAACCCCATTCACACATGGGTTAAGAATCCCATGTGAACCTCATTTAATACTCATCCTAAAACCCCCTTTCACATTGAGCCAAATCTGGATTTAAGGGGTTTAAACCCTTTTCACATTGGCCCATCCCCCAAATCTGCCACCCAAGCTCATTAATGAGCTCCAAAAAACAGAAAAAAGAAGGAAGAAATGGGAGGGGAACCCCCCCACCGGTTTCTCAAAACCGGTGGGGAGACCCCCCACCGGTTCCCAACCGGTGGGGGGTCCATCCGGTGGCACCCCCTCCAACCGGTGGGGGTGCCAACCGGTCCCCCCCTCCCTCTCTCTCTCTCTCTCTCTCTTTTTTTTTGCTCTCTCCCATCTCTCTCTCACCCATGTGATTAAAAAATTAAAAAAGAGAGGGAGAGGAGGAGGAGGCAACCGGTGGGTACCCCCCACCTCAAGCCAACCGGTGGGTACCCCCCACCTCAAGCATTCCGGTGGGTACCCCCACCGGTTAAGGCTTTGAAGCCTATAAATACCCCCCAAGGGGTAAGAAGAAGCCTCATGCCCATTTGGCCCAAAATTTCCTAGGGGAAACTCGGCCAGTTTGAAGACCAAATCCGGTGCTCTTGCCCAGATTTGCTGCGATTTGGAGGCGATATTTTCTTGGAGGGCTCTCTTCCTAAGGTTTATTCCTAAGGGGAAGCTCTGCCAAATTTATGTTATAAAATCACCGTCCTATAAGACGGGATTATGTCGAAATAATGAATGCTACTATTCGTTCTTTGAGCATATGTGTGTGCATCTACTATTTAAGTAACACTATGTTACTATATTTTCATATGCAAAATAATTAGTTTTATAACTAATTAAAATACATAAAACATATAATTAAATATTCTAAAATATTATTGGCCTCATCCCATACATAACTAATGTTAGACTCATAATTAAAACTTAATAATGAAACATTGACTCATAAAATAATATACTTAAGTTAAAAATGACTTAAATATTTCCATACTTAATTAATTAATAAAATCTGCGAAAATTATTTAAAATCAGTAAAATGAATATAAAAATCAGAAAAATTCTGTAAAAATCAGTAATACTCAGTAAAAATCAGAAAACAAAATCTGGAAATTACATAAATCCAAAATATAACTTAAATATCCTTCATATACCTAATTAATTAATAAAAATCAGTAAAATTAATAAAAAAATCAGTAAAATTCAGTAAAAACCAGTAAAAAAACAGAGAACCAAATCTGAAAATATATAAAATTCTGAAATGACTAAAATGCCCCTAGAACTTAATACAAATTACAAAAATACCCTCATACATGTTAAAAATCTGTAAAAATCACAGAAAATTCTTAAAAATATCAAAATCTCTCATATGTCCAAAATACCCTCCAAACCTTAATAAGATGGGTAAAATTACCAAAATACCCTCAATATGATAAAAATAAATAAAAATCTCAGAAAAATATAAAAATAGACTTTAAGTCTAAAAATCCAATTTGGGCAAAATTACTAAAACACCCTTACAATCCAAACACACTTGAAATAACTCTAAAATACCTCATAAGGTTTTAAAACCTTCCTAAATCATTAAAACTCATTTCATACACTTAAATAACCATAATCTCCCTATACCCTCCAACTTGGCACAATTACAAAAATATCCTTATGGGTTTAAAATACTCGGAATCAATCCAGAATACTTGGAGTCAACCCCATATACTTGGAATTAATCCAGATATCTTGGAATCAATCCAAAATCGTATAAACACATCCTAAACTTGAGTGAGGCCAAGAGTTTAACCTAAAATATATCTTCATATGCATGTGCTGCCTGTAGTAGTAGTGTTGCATGTTATAAGGGCATCATACGGACGGTTAATCAAGGGTTGCTGAGCAGTCGCTCAGCGTAATTAACACTGACCGAGGTCAGTGGAGAGAGGTCATATACTCGAATCTTCGCTTGATTCGAAGTCCCGGATTCCCTGAGGGCTAATCCCAAGCTCTCATAGTCCGATAAAATATAAAACCGACCTATAATTCTCTAGATAAACAAAAAAATGAATTTCCGAATAATCCGACATAGGAGAGATGTGTCTAGGTCAGGTCCCGACGAAGGTTAGAAAAATCTTCGCGCAAACAGCTTCACTCAGAACAATGCTGACCACACCTTGTTCATCAGGAGAACATGTGGTAAGATTGTTATTTTGATTGTGTATATGAATGACATGATCATTACAGGTGATAATGAAGAGGAGATTGTTATCCTAAAGAATAAATTGGCAAAAGAATTTGAGATTAAGGATCTGGGGAAGTTGAGATACTTTCTTGGCATTGAAGTTGCTAGATCCTCTAGATGAATCTATGTGTGCGAATGCAAGTATGCACTGGACTTGCTGAAAGAAACAGAAAAATTGGGATGCAGAGCAGCAGATACACCTATTGAGGCAAACCACAGGCCTTGCAGATGGTGAACTATTGTCTGAGTCTGAGAAAGGATCTTATCAGAGATTTGTTGGCAAGCTACTTTACCTGACTTTGACAAGACCAAATATTGCTTATGTTGTCAGTGTAGTAAGTCAATTCATGCATGTTATAAGGACCTCCCACCTTGGAGCGGTGGATAGAATCATGAAGTATATAAAGTCAAGTCCAGGGAAGGGATTATTGTTCTCTGGTGGCAAGCCTCTTATGCTTGAAGGATACACATATGCTAATTGGGCCGGTTCCCAAAATGACAGGACATCCACGATAGGACATTGCATGTTTCTAGGAGGAAACCTTGTAACTTGGAGGAGCAAAAAACAGTATGCATGTGCTAGGTCCAGTGCAGAGGTGGAATACAGAGGTATGGCACAATCAGTTGCTGAACTTTTATGGATACGATTGTTACTTCAGGACATTGGTATCTCTGTCAAAAGCATAGTTGTCAAGGCGGTAAGGCGACCAAGGCGTGCTCGGGGTTCTGAACCGCCTAAGCGCTTAGGCGCCCGCCTAGGCGTTAACTTCATAATATAATATTTTAATTTTATATATATATACATATAATATATATATATATATATATATATATATATATATATATATATATATATATATATATATATATATATATACATTTAGATTTACACACATATATATACATACATACATATATATCTATGTATAAATGTATGTATGTAATGTGTATATGTCTAACTATATACATACATATATATACACAAATATATTTAAATGTATGTATGTAATATGTATATGTATATAGATGTATATATATATATATATATATATATATATATACATATTGTATGTATATATATATATATGCATATAATATTTTAATTTAAGATATATATATATATAATATACATACATATATATATACAAATATATCTAAATGTATGTATGTAATATGTATATGTATATATATATATATATATATATATATATATACATTTAGATTTACACACATATATATACATACATACATATATATCTATGTATAAATGTATGTATGTAATATGTGTAAATGTCTAATTACATAATATATACATATATATACACAAATATATCTAAATGTATGTATGGAATATGAATATGTATATATATATATAGATAGATAGATAGATAGATATATATATATATACACATTTTACATACATAATACATATATTTAGATGTATACATATACATATATATGCATGTTTGTATATATAAATCTAAATATATGTATGTAATATGTCTATATATATGTATTAGTATGTATTTATATAATTATATGTGTATATATATACATATATGTATATAAAAAAAAAAAGGGGGCAAGAACCCAGATTTCAAAAATCTGGGCGCCTTGGGCGCCTAGGCAGGCGCCTTGGCGCCTTGGGCGCCTTGGCGGGCGCCTTGGGCGCCTTTTCACATGTTGGAAAGGCGCCCAACGCCTTGGTGCTTGTGAAAGAGCCTTGGCGCCTAGGCGAGCGCCTTGACAACAGAGGTCAAAAGGCCTATGAAACTCTATTGTGACAACAAAGCTACCATCAATATTGCCAACAAACTAGTTCAGCATGATAGGACTAAGCATATCGAGATTAATAGACACTTCATTTAAGAAAAGCTTGATAGTGGAGACTTGTGTTTACCATACATAAACACCAGCCAATAGCTAGCTGATGTTCTCACCAAAGGGTTGTCTCATGATCAATTTTTGAATGTAATTAACAAGCTGGGCATGTTTAATATCCATGCTCAACTTGAAGGGGAGCGTAGTAAAAAATAGTCTTTAGTTAGGGCATTTTAGACCTTTTGTGTGTTTACTGTGTTTTCTCTGTTATTTCTATTTTTTCTGGTTTTATCCCTGTCGTTCATGTTAACAAGGGTAAACTTGTCTTTGGCCTTTGTAACTTGCTATGCCCTAATATATAAAAGCCTTCTTATGCTGGTCGGCCTTTCTGTATGAGACAGAGAGAGCCACCGCACCCTTGTTTCTGCCCACCTATCTTGCTTTCTTCTTCTATCTTCATGGTTGTAGATATAGGAGGTGAAAATTTGGGTATTTTCAATGTTTCATTCATCTTTGCATCCTTGCCAATATCCTCCAACATCAAATCTAGAAAATTGACAGAGCAAGGAACCCAAAAGAGATGTAATCGCTTCTCCATCAACATTTAGCCAGTGGCTTTATATGAAACTACATTCTTCGTCACAAACTGCATGACCTGATCCACTCCTACCTACTCCACAATGCAATCAATTAATTTGAAAATATATTCAACATTCTTTACCTTGTCGCTGGCAACAACAAACTTCTAGAATATAGTCCCAACTTGACCATATACAAGGAAGTTGATCATACTCTCCTTTGTTATCCCTATTCAAAAAAAGTAAGAGGGAGACAATTAGCCCAAAAATAATACCATAACATCAATCAATCTAATCGTCTTAAACTATTCCAACTTGCTCACATGTCCAATCATCCGTTATGATTATGCGGCCTCTTTCACCCCATATTCATTCGAAGGTCTTGATATAGTCCCTAAGATCACTCACCTCCTAAGGCAAGTAAAGGTTGTATATCTCCTTTGATGTTGGTCTTGGAACACCCTTACCTACATCTCCAATAGTCTCAATGATGTCCTCCCAATTAAGACCCTTTGAAGCATAAGCCAGCAAACTGTTGTAGATACAACATCTTGCAGCGGCATGGACAGTCTTCTCCTTGCACAATTTTAGATTCTTCATGGCAGCCGGGATAAATGATTGCCTACTCTCCTCCTCGTTAGAAAAGGGACTATAGGACCCACTCTAAGTTCATCATCTCTAATCAGGTCATGAGTTTCCTCCTTATTGGATACTTGTCCAAGCCCAGTTCCTTGCCCAATGTGCCTATAGAATTCCTCCTCAACGAATGATCTTGTACTCTCTTCCATGGCATGCTGCAAATCATTTAAGAAAGAAAAGAAAGAGGGACAAATTTTAAAAAGGCTTTAATTTATAGAGAATATGGTCCAAGGAAGAAGGATAAATAACATAAAACCAATAAGTATATAAGTAATCCTCAGATGTCGTGGACCTCCTCTTTATGTCTTAGGGATACTGTCCCAGAGGGTAATATGAATTCCGCTAGCGGAAGGACTTGTCATCTCCTCCCTAATACGGCCCCTCATATGAAGGTCGCTCCTCATCACACATCCCATTGTTGTAGGTAGATTTGAATTGATTCCTAACCTCAAGAGGTTCATGAAAGCAAAATTTTACTTCCCCTTTGACATTGGCAAGATGTTGCTTTAAACGGAACGCTCCACCAAAAATTGTCTCATTGCAGTGGTTGCACTTCACCTTTCGTACTTGCATGTCCACCACAGTGCAATAGTTCCATCTTGGGTCGCTACGAGTAGCGGTGGATACTGCCTCATTTTGCTCCGACGTTGATATCTTCAGAACTAAAAAGGAATTAAGAGAAGCAAGAGAAAAAGTCTCCAAAATGTGAGAGAAAGAGATAGACTGTTAGAGAGAGAAATTTGTTAGAGAACAAAAGAAAAAATTGAGTGATAGAAAGAGAAAAAATGAGTGATACTAGAAAGAGGGATGTTAGAGAGGGAGAGATGTTAGAGAATAGAAAAGATGTCAAAGATAGATTTAGAGAGTTAGAGAGAAAAAAAATGCGTAGAAAGCCCATCCGTTCATGGTAGACTGCCACCCTAATTCAGTTTAGTCAAATGAGAGCTTTAGAGAGCAAGTAGAGAGCTTATAGAAGAAGAGAGCTTATAGAGAGAGAGAGAGAGAGAGATCTTAAATAAGAAGAGAGAGCGAGAAGAGGGAGTTTGATTGTTGGATGGGGTGGAGAGTGGCCTTCGGAGATTTATATGGACTTTATAAGGCCCAAACTAGCTGTTGGGAGCCATTCCCTATGGCTAGTTCTAACTAGCCGTTGGGCTCGGGATCGTTTGATCTAGGCCAATCCATCATGATCCAGGCTCGGAATCACTCAATCCAACCAATTCTTGGCCCAACTTGGTGAATCAGGGCATAGGATCGGATAGGTTCAGGTCAAAACCGATCGAATCGGCTGATCCAATAAGATCTGTACCAATTCTACCCTCCTTGCTTGTCATTATGAAAGGCAAAGTCTACAAATCGATTCACTTCATCTAAGTACCTACGATTCAACTTATTAGAAACGTCCATCCAATTTCTATCTAATTCGGCCATTACAACCTATTTAACCATCTTTAGTAGAAGAATCCGGCAAGTTGGAATGCTACTGGGGCAGGGTTTTGTGTTTGTCTTCGCTACAGGAGCCTTACGACCTTACATACCCATCTCCTGAGGGCAACTACTGTAAACTAAAGATTTTCGAGCTCCCTCTGGCCTTGCATGATGAGAAGCTCCTTGCTCTTATTATTGATGGCTTCGCTTCGAGGGCAGGTGGAGAGATGGTCGCCGGAAGCTCTAACCTTTTGGCGATCTGTGTGTAGGCATGGGTGATGGAGGAAGTGCTGAAGGTGTTGGAGGTGTGGGTTGAAGACATCGTTGTGCTCAAGGTGATGGTGCTGTCAAGAGGTGAGGGAGAGCACCAGCGGCGGCTGGGCCTAGGGTTTCCAGGGAAGGGGCAAGAGGTAGGGGATGAGGGTCTGTCACGTGCTGGACATGTGAGAGGCCTCATGGGGTTGATTTCGAATTCGAAAGCCCCACCGTCGTGTTGGTCTAGGGTTCAAGCCCGGTTCAAAGAGAAATTGCCTCTCCCATGCTTGATGCCAGACCGGGCCTTTTAGGACAAGGTGACTTACCCGGTAGGCCGCAGAGGATCCAAGAGCCCTACATATTGAATCCTTAGGGGTCCGATGCTGTTCTTATACTCGATCCAACTGGCCCGACTTCCATCTTGAAGCCGCAAGCGCATCCTCCCACAGTACCGGTCCTGCTCCAACAGTCGGCATTGCCGCTCCTATTCCCTCTTCGGCCGTCTCCAATGACATCCTATTCCCCTGCTAGGTCACGTCAGGCCTGGGAAGAAGTGGAAGCTCGGGGGACCCAATCGGAAGCCAATGGGGTGTTCAGACGAGGTTGTCTTGCCCCGACAGACCCTCTGAGCATTTCTCCTACTGTTCTTCAAGACCCACTGGCATCCCAGATGCTTCCCATCAGTGATCCCCTGCCGACACCACCTGCTATGGCTGCGGCAGTCTACTGGCTACCAAGGGTTCCTTCAATAACATCAGGCAGGGATATTATGGTATAGGTTGATCCGGACGCTTGTATGGGGGTGGAGTTTCATGATGATAAGGAGAGAGGGGATGGTAACACTAAGGAGGAAGCTGATGGCCTGGAGGGGGAAGTCGGTGCCTTGTCAACCCACTACTAGGGGGTGGATATTTTCACTGACATCGGAGATGGAGATCGTTTGGCACTTTGTCTGGGGGGTTTCTCTACTAACCTGGGGAGGAAGCGATACTCGAAACCCCTCTTACGAAAGGGTATGGTGGGGGTGAGCTGGAAAAGGCAGAGGTCAAGGAGCTTATAACTAAGGTGGAGAGACTCATGGAGGAGCAGGCCAAAGGGGTGGCTGACAAGATAGGGGGTTTCGACGAAGGTGTGGACAAGGATATTAGGACGGTTCTACATAGGATTCAAAAATGATGGTTATTGGGCATAGCTAGGGGAGCTAAGGGAGGCAAGATGGGGAAAAGGAAAGGGATGGGAGAGGAACATGGGCAGGGTAGGAGGAGAGGGTGGGAGATGTGTGAATAAGCTTCTTCATGAAGATTGTTACTTGGAACATTAGGGAGTTACATGGTAGGGAGAAGAAGGCGGTTGTCAATGAGTTGATTAAGAGATGCAGGGTTTATATTTTGTGCATCCACGAAACGAAGATACAAGATGATGGTGATGACATTATGAGGTATATTGGAGGGGCATGGTAGGTAAGAGGGATGAACTCTCAAACGAGGGGCATAGCAGGAGGTATCTTACTTAGTGGAATGAATATGTCGTCAAGGAGGTAGGTAGACGGGTGGGGAAGTCTGCTACTTCTATCACCTTTAGATGTGTTGAGGAAGGCTTTGAGTGGGACTTCACTGGAATCTATGGCCCTCAAGGAAGGAAGGAAAAGAAGGCTTTGTAGGACGAGCTTTTGCTTTGGCACAGAAACTCTAGAAGGCCCTGGTGCATGGTTGGGTACTTCACTTCTATTCTTTGTCAGGAAGAGAGGTCGGAAGGGGTTTCCTACCAGCGATCTATGGAAGATTTTCAAGACTTCATTCATCAGGCGGCTCTTATTGATGTTCACACTGATAACGCTTTCTTCACTTGATCCAATCTAAGGGCCCAGCCCATTTGTTCGAGGTTGGACAGGTTTCTTATCTCGGTAGATTGGGAGGAGCATTTCCCTCACTTGCAAGTTGCTTGCCTCTAGAAGACTGTGTCTGATCATAAGCCTATTTTGTTGAGCTCCAAGTTCAAGTTTAGGAGGAAGCCCATATTCAAATTGGAGAAATTATGGTTAAAGGAGGAGGGATTCATGGATGTTTCCTGGGTGTGGACTTCATGCCGTTGGAAGAGATCTACTATGGCTACTCTAGTATGCACTTTGAGATCGGTGGCTCATGCTCTTTCACAGTGGGTTAGAGAGAAGCACCTCCCGAGGAAAAAAGGGAAGGACACCATCCTTGCTCAGCTTTAGGGGCTAGAGGCACTTGAGGAGGTAGGGCTATTGGAGGAGGACAAAGTTGATCAGGTCAGGCTCAGATCTCAGTTCCAAGATATTTTGCTTAAAGAGGAGATTCATTAGAAGCAAAGATCAAGGGACAGATGGATCAAAGAGGGAGACAAGGATACCGCATATTTTCATGCTATTGCCTCAGGAAGGAGAAGGAAGAACCATATTGGCAGTCTTATGTGTGAGTGACAGGCACTTTCTCAACAAGATGACTTGGCTAGGCACATATTGGACTTCTAAGCTCAGCTGCACACGGAGGAGGATGTGGTCAGGCTGGTTATTGCTGACAATCTTCTTCCATCTCTAACGGAGGAAGAAAGAATCCTCATTGCAGCCCCTTTTCAATGGAGAAGCTTAAGGGGATAAAGCATCAGGACCTGATGGATTTCCTATGATGTTCTTCCAGCATTGTTGGGAAGTGGTACACTCTCTGTTGTTGTAGGCAGTGTTGGAATTCCAAGAGGGAAAAGCACACCTCAGAGGTATTAAAAAGACTTTCATTGTTCTCACTCTGAAGAGGAAGAGCGCTGATTCTCTAGCGGACTTCAGCCATATTAGCCTTTTTAATGGTGTGTATAAGATCATCTCCAAGATGTGGGCTTCTAGACTGGAGAAGGTTATTGATAAGGTGGTAAGTGCTAATCAGACAGCTTTTATCAAGGGAAGACATATTCAGGAAAGTTTTTTGGTTGCTCATGAGTGCCCGCATGGGATGAAGACTTTTAAGAAGGGTGTTGTAATCAAACTAGATTTCAAGAAGGCATATAGAGTGAACTAGAGAAATGGGTGTCTTGGATGAGGGCGTGTGTTACATCTGCATCCTTCTTGGTCCTAGTCAATAGAACACCTACACAGTCCTTCCTTAGCAGCAGAGGGTTAAGGTAGGGGGACCCTCTCTCTCCCCTACTGTTTGTATTAGTGGCTCAGGTTCTCAGCTGCTTCTGGGAGAGAGCAGAGGGGGTAGGTCTTGTATCTGGTTTTCAGGTAGGCCCTGTAGGCTCGTCAGTCTTACACCTTCAGTATGTTGATGATACATTACTCTTATGATCCCTTGAGGAGGAGCAGTGTTTGATTACCAGGTTGATGTTAGAATTATTGCAGGAAACCATATGCCTCAAGATGAATTTCCAGAAGAAAGTGGCCATCGGTTATCAGAGGAGGAATTGAGGAAGGCTGACACCATTTTGGGATGCCAGTGTGGTACTTTTCCGGTTCAATATCTGGGTCTTCCCCTGGTGCTTGGATCTATTAGATGTCGTGATTGGCAGCCAGTTATCAATAGGTTTCAATCTCATCTAACAGGTTGGAAGGGAAGGTTCCTGTCATATGGGGGCCGTTTGGTGTTGTGTAAGTCTGTCCTGGATAGTTTGCCTATCTACTATCTTTCCATTTTCAGAATTCCGAAGACAGTAGCCAAGTAACTTGAGGCCCATCTGCAGCAGGTTTTTTTCGAAAGGATGTGCTGAGCAGCCAACTTCGCGAGGTTTTGAGGTTTTGCTGGAGAAGGGTATGTAAAAGTAAGGAGAATGTGGGTCTAGGGATCAAGGACCTTCGTGATTTCAACCTCTCTTCTATCCAAAAGGCTTTGGATACTTGGTACGGATTCATCGTATTCGTGGTCACAGATAGTATGCCAGAAGTATTATTCCAGAGGGAGAGTTTGGGATGTGACCTTTCAGGTAGGATATAATGTTCCACAGGTGTGGAAGGGCATTCTTCAGGCATCTGATATCATCCTTACAGCGACTCATGTCGAGCTGGGAGACACATGGAGGTCTCTCTTTTGGGCAGATAAATGGTGTGGCATGATACCTCTTTCATTGGTGTTTCAGACTTTTCGCCATTAGCACCAACCCAGGAGCTTGGTGGTACATACGGTGGTAGATAACCCTAATGAGAGTAAGGAGTGGAGCCTCTCCTTCATATGGTGGTAGATAACCCTAATGGGATTAAGGAGTTTAGCCTCACTGCTTCATATGCTGCAGGACTTCACGGTGGAGCCTTCTTCCACATACTCCTGGAGATGGGTGGGACAAATCTGGCACCTTTTCAGTGAAGTCTGTTTATCTTCATATTGCAGATGAGGGAAAGAGAACCCCCTACCTACACCAGATTTGGGATGTAAAATCACCACTCAAGGTCAAGGTTCTCATTTGGAGAATTTCCCAACTTCAGATAGGCTGTTGAAGTTTGGGTGTGATGTTTCTCCCATCTGCCCCTTGTGTGGAGAGGCAGATGAGTCCCTAGACCACATTTTCGTGTGATGTGTGGCAGGGTATGTGCAGTATTCTTTAAAAGGATTTGTTTTTGGCACCCTCAGTGGATGCTTTCATAAGGTCTTGGTCGTCATCGACTCTTAGCAGAGGAGATGTGATTTTGTGGTGGCTGGTCCTTCATGCTATGTTGTGGGCTATCTAGATGGAAAGGAACAGGAGGATTTTTAAGAGGGAGACGTCTAATCCGGAAATGGTGGTTGCTTTTATTTGTCATAGGGTCATAGAATGGATGAAAACTTTTTGTATAGAGCATATTGCTAGTGCCTCCTTCATTGTTAGGTTGGAAGCCTTATATTGATGCACTTTCTTGGTGCTCTGTATAAGCTCTTATTCATGTACTTTATCCTTTTCAAATTTCATGTAATTCAATGGGTTCTAACCGCTTTCAAAAAGAAAAAAGTTTGGCATCTATTATGGGGACTGCATGTTTAATAGTAATCAAAGAAGCAAGATCAGGGATTGGACATAGATCGGCCCAACCTAGACCAATCAGATTGGCCAATCCCAGACAGATTCGGTTCGATCCCTTTCTCCCTTGTTTAATTTTTAAGTATTAAAAAAAAAAAAAAATGTCTAAAATTTTTAAAAATATATAAAAAAATCAATATTTCATATTTTACCTTGATTTCTAGCTTGTTGTCTAAGTCAACTGTATCTATCTTGTTTCTTTAGTAAGTGGTCTCTCTATAACACACATTCTCTCTTTATCTTTCATCTCTAAAATTTTATCCCTCTTACTCTCCTTTTTTTCCCTCTTAAATATATTACTATTATCAGTTCTCAACAGTAAATAAAATAAAAAGATTCACCATATTGCAATTTGGAATAAAATTGAAAAATGTGCACCACTTTTTTTTTTTTGAGGATTCTATGATTCTGCATACAAGCGACAATAAAGGTCCTTCATTCGTTTACATTTACTATTTTTTTTGTCAATGACATGACTATATACCCCCTTTGGTGCTAACACCACATTCTCATTCGACCCGATCGAATATTGACAAATATTCCGGTATAATTTTGTACTATGAGAATGTGACATTAGTACCGAAGAAAGTATAAATTTCTGTCATTGACAAAAAAAAATTCAATAAATGTATACGATTGAATGACCCGTATTTTCACATGTATCTAGAACCAGATAATCGTCAGTAAAAAATAAAAGAGTGGTATACATTTTTCAATTTTATTCTAAATCGTAACATGGTCGACATATCCATTTTATTTACTCTTAAGGACTGTTAATACTAATTTATCTAAGAGAAGAAAAAAACAAAGCAAGAAAGAAAATTTTTAGAGAGATAAGGATTAGAGAAAGAGTGTGTGGTGTGTGTGTGTGTATTATAAAAAGACAACTTACTAAACAAAGCACCTTGAAGAATCCATCCGATAACTGTAAAGCAGAATGCCACTTCACAAGGCCAACTTAAAGAGCTTATAGAGAGGGTAGAGAGTTTAAAGTTTAAACTATAGAGAGAAAAAACTTAGAGAGAGAGAGATAATGAGAGTGATAAAAACTTAAGAATAGAATGCAAAAATAATGATAGAAAGAGGAGAATTTTACAGAGAAAGAGTGAGAAATGGGAATAAAGAGGGAGTTTATAAAAATAGAGAGAGATAATAATAACGATAGAAACTTAAAAATAGAATGTAAAAAATGAGAATAGAAAAAGGAGAATTTTAAGGAGCGAAAAGAGTTAGAAATGGGAATAAAGAGAGAGAGTGTATAAGAATAGAGAGAGATAGAGAGAGAATTAGAAGTTAAATTGGTGGGGATGGGGAATGGGCTTAAGGGGTTAATATAGACCCCCCCAAGCCCTTGGCTAGTCATTAGGAACGTTCCAAGTGGCTAGGCAATGGCTAGTTTCAAACTAGCCGTTTGGCAACTGTGACCGGATCCGATCCAGCCGATCTGATCCCCAGATTGGCCAATCCGGTCCGATCCCAACTTTGGGACAAAGGATCGGGGCACGGAATCGGATCGATTCAGCCAAAATCTGATCGGATCGGCCGATCTGATCCAATCCGTGTCGATCTGTCCATGCATATAGTAAAAGGGTTTGTGGCAACTTCCCTATGCCATGATTCTTTTGGGCCTTATAGGTTAGTCTTTAAGCTCCACTTTGATAGCAAAATAGGTCATACGGGAATTGCTTATTCTGGATTGCTTATGCCAAAATAAGGAGTGTTTCACTTTGATAGAAGGGTAAATTTCGAGGCTGAATAGGCAGAAAAAACAATTCTTGGGTCTAAGGTGGAATTGCTTATTCACCTTATTCAAGGACAAGCAATTCTAACGCGGTATAACTAATTCCGTGTATCAAATTGGAATTGGCCTTATTCAAAGAATAAGGAGCCTTATTCTTCCCTTATTATGCTATCAAAGTGGGGCTAAAATTTTAAAGTGTTGTATACTTAGGAGTTGGCACTTTGAATTTGCTATTTTATAAAACGCCCACAACCTGCAAAATTTTTAAAATAATTCTACATAGCTTACGTGCACTAAAAAGAGAATAGTAACCTCAATTTATATTTCACAATCAGCCAAACACAAATACAAAGTAAATAAAGCACTCCAATCCAACTTTAGATTGAATCAAAATCTTGCTCAGAGTCCGTGTGACAAAAAGTAGTCATTTCCTAAGAGGAAAATCCTCTAGGGGAATGATAAAATCAGTATGTGACTGAGTGCAGTTCAGCAAGAAAATGTCATCAACATCATCATCTAGCAATTCCAATTGCCTGTTTCGAGGACTTCAAGGATTTTCACCAGTACTGATGCTCCAATATCAAATACTCACAATGATGTAAGAACATCAAGACCAACAACAAATGCAATGGAAATGTTTATCATGCAAGAAATTGAAGATGATATATTGCATGCTAAATGGCAACGTAACAGCAATGCACAAAAAGTAAAGACAATATGCATAGGAGAACCTAAGCTCATACATAAATTTGATGCACACTTTACTCCTCGTCACATGCTCTTCAAGGCATCTCTGTCAGTGATCACAATCCACTTTTTTACATTCAATATGAGAAATGGATCAGAAAAGCATCCTCATCTATGACTCTAACCACTAATCTAATTGTCTGTAGCATCTTTAAAGCCTCAGTAGCATAAAGTAATGAGACTACCAATCAAGAAATGTGTCAAAGACTACCAACCAAGAAATGTGTCAACCATGCACCATCACAGAATCTTAAAGTTTTTTTCTCAATCACCCTAGAATCTAAACTATGATCTGTTGCACATCAGATATACATTAAGTTGAGTTGTCACTAAAAAAACTAGCAGGATCTGGGGTACCTGTGTGATGCAGGACAAGATGAGTTTTAAGTAGCAATTGCATGGAACTTCTGGTTCAGGGCCAAAAGAAATGATGATGGGCAGCAAAAAAAGGTTTTGGGCCTGATTGAATGAACCTTTGTGATTGTTTCTGCTGGAAGGGCCTACAGGATCTCTCTCAGTACTAGATTTAATGTGATAAACAGCATTAAACAAGTACCACCTCAGGTGTGTGGTTGGTTGGCTTTCTGCTTCGTCAGGAACCATGAGGTCGCAGGATTGACGCACACACTAGGCATCTCGACGAGTACCAGACTAAAAGTCCTTTGCCATGCCTAGGTGGCACAGAGTCCAGGAGTTTTACTAATAAGCCTGCATCACAGCAAGTGAACCCACGTGGCACATACCAGACATGAGGAAACGGCACAATCACACATCCACATTGCTGGGCAAGGGCAAGGGCAGATTTATCTCAGTCATCCAAAGAGAAAGTACAAAGAAGAAGAAGAGCCTTGTGCGAAGAACAGACAAGGAAGAAAAGAAGGCTATGAGTATCTTTGTGTAGGAGAGCAGAGTGGTGTTATCAAAGTATTGAAGGTGGTTCTTAGGAAAATAAATTAAGGGTTTATTTGTAAAACAAAAGAAGAGAAATGTCAAAAGAAAGAGCATTGAGCATTGGCTTTTTAGGTTTCCTTTTGCAGGCTCTCTTCTCAAACAGAGACTGAGGGATTTCAAAATGGCAAGGGACGCCAGTGGCAGTTAAGGTTCTCACTGAATTCAAGGGTGGAAAATGGAGAGAAGATGAGGAAGGAAAGGACAAGCGAGGAATGAAAGAGGGGAAAGTGCTGGAGGCTGAAGTCCTCTGCGCAGATGAAATACGGCTGCAGATGTAGCTGCTGGAGGCAGACGCTGGCAGATCTAACGGACATAGATGATGGTAAGGGTGGCCATCACAAAGCACGATGGAATCAACAGCAGCTCTAAAGAGTCTGCAGCTTTCTGCTCTCTTTCTTTTTTTTCTGGGTTTCAAGGACCTGTCGCAGGTGGCTTCCAAGACCCTTCATCGGGTGAAGTAATAAGCAAAGATGAAAATGGCAGCGAAGGGCATGGTTCCAGGAGCATCCATTCCCTCTTACAGGTCAAGCATAAAGAATGGAAATGGCATGGACCTTGGCAGCAAGAGGAGCATGGATTCACAAGGAATCCCATCACAAGAGACCAAAGAAGAATTAAAAATAAGAGGAGACTTCAAAATGACAAACCATGCATAAAAAGAAATTAGAATTAAGCTCCCACAGACTCCATTCTTCTGATGCGGTCAGATCCATACTGTAGCAGCAGTAATAAAGAAAGAAGGGGAAAGGTAAGGTGGGGAGCACGGGTCTCAATGCAGCAATAGCAGGGAACAGATGGAAGAACCCGGCAGTAATAAACAAATAAAGAGGGTACTGATCAAAGGAGGAAGAGTAGATGAAGAAGATGAACAGAGATTGATGCTGTCGGCCATCCTGCTGGTGCGTTCAGAGTGATGTAGAGCTAGGGGACAATGGTGACCGCACAGGTAGAGGGCCACACGCCCTTCTCCCCTCAGGATGCCTCTCTCAGGCTCCTATCACAGGTTACTCCTCACGAGACTATCCCTCTAGGGCTTCCAAAAGCAACTTTTTCTATTGCATTCCTCAGTAAAAATCATTCTTTACATTTGGGGTCCTTAAATAGGGAGAGCACATAAATGGCATGAACACTTTGCCACCCAAACACCCAAGTAACCAGTCTGAACCAACCGCAAGGCCCACTAGTAACGAGCCCCACCAAGATCAGAACATCCACTCTAAGTAGATAAAAAGGACATCAAAGAAAATACATGATAAAAGATAACGAATAATACAAGAGATGAGAAAATGATGGCGAGCTCTGGCTCCCGCTAGGCTGCTAAGTTCCAAAGTCGTCTCCCAACCACAGTGAAGTCAGTCCCAAATCAGCTCGACATCGGCAGTACACTCGTGTGGGGTCGAGCCATGCTCTTACGTGGGTGTCCTCTCTCTCTCTCTCTCTCTCTCTCTCTCTCTCTCTCTCTCCCTCTGCCTATGTCACTAGGCCTTCCTACCCATATTCAAATCAGCACATATATTATGTTTGTGTATATATATATCTTCCACACAGCACAGGGGCTAAGGGCAAAGCCCCCAGCCAACGCCCCACCAAACACAACACTGCCCAATCCTTATTGCAACTCTCTCTCTCTCTCTCTCTCTCTCTCTCTCTGAGCTCACAAACACCCATGCACGAACATATGCTCTTTTAATATTTTCTATTGATTGTTGTCTAATTTTGTATTAGGTAATTAACTTTTGTTATTTTTATTACTGTTTTAATATTACCTATGTTAGATTAAATAAATCATAACCAACTGTTCTTCGTATTATTTCATTGTAATTTACTTCTTTGCAATTTTAGATTGAAAATTTGCAATTGATAGATATATCATATATTTTTATTGTTAATTTTTATGTGTGGCATTTACATTTTTAATTTTCAAGGGGGAGCTGAAGGTGTCACTTAGGTGCCGGTTAAGTGGTCGCCTTAGTGCCTAAGCGCTTAGGCTCCCCAAGAATGCCTTGGGTCGCCTTGTTGCCTTGACAACTATGACTAGGATGCCTCCAAAATAAACTTGTTGTAAGCATGGTCTGCATCTCTTCCAATATCCCCAAGAGCTCTCAAGAATCCCCATCTCTACCGGGAAGGAGTAAGATAAAGGAAGAGGAGGAGGAGATGAGGATAATGACAAAAGAGGAGCTTTCCAACACAATTGAGATGGCATTGAGAATCAAGAAACCAATCCTTGTATAATGTATATGTGTAAATATGTTTCTGTATTAGTCTTTTTATTATTTCATTAATGTAGTTATATTACATGGCTAAATGTTTTTGTTGAGAAGTATAAGATAATCATGATATCCAGTCATTGTAACCAATCTCTCCCAGATCCTGTCAAGATCTCTTCCCTTCAATCTTCCAAGATGATGCTGAGATCCTCTATGGCATTACCTTCCCGCTTTGCTTTGGGTTATATGGTCTGAGAGGAATACGAGGAAATTTACAAATGGCTACTACATTATCTTCGGTATTATTAAACGAAATCTCCATTGGGTAAAGACTGGTCAGAAAAAAAGAGAAGCACAAGCATCTAGGGCAGGAGGGTTGAAGGTATCAGAAGATGTGTCCTTGTTGAAAGCCATGAAGGATTGGAGAAAAATCACTCTCTGATGGCTTTTGCTGACTAAGAAGAGTTGTTTTAGGTTGTTTAGCTCTCTGCCCTCTGGATAGAGCTATGCTTCACCATTTCTCATTCGTGTTTTGTATTCTTGTTTTTCTGGTTTTTTGCAAGAAGGGAAGATGCTCTTGCTGTGCTCTTTGTAGAGGTGGTTATGTGATGCGGGACAGCAGGGGGGGGGGGGGGGGGGGGGGGTGCGTAAGCCGAAGAAGGAAGAAGAGAGGGGGTTGGGGAAGAAGCTAGGGTTCACACGGGTTCCTGTCCCGTCTCGGGAGAAAAACGCAGCGGGGGCTCTTTCATTTCAAAAATCTTCTTCAATACCTTCCCACGAGGGGACATAGGACAATATATAGACTTCTCAAAGAAACCCTAATAGGAAAATTACTAACTACCCCTAGGACTCCGAAAATAGCACAAAAACATGTGGAAAATTACATATAAAATAAAAAGACTCTAAATGGACCCCTAATGGGCCTAATAAACTGCGCAGTGGATCTTTGACTCCATTCCGCCGTTCTTGAATCCCCATCATTCTCCTCTTGTTCGAAAAAATTCGTCCTCGAATTTTAAAGTGTGCTAGAACAAATATGCGGACGACTGAGTCATCTGGAGGAATCTTCAAGCAGATAATCATATCAACAATCAACTGTCTCGATTTGCGTGCCAGCCTCCCGGTGCACAAATTTCGCAGCAGCCAGTACCCGCTTTACCTCGTTTTAATGATGGGAATTCAGAGGCTGCTAAATGGACTTCGGGGCCCATTTTATATTTTGTTTGGCCCATTAAAGGCCCAATTGATGTATTTTATTTTATTGTTATTTTTCTGCACGAATTTCGGCTATTTTTGTAGTAGGAGGGTTAGTTTAGTCATTTATTTTATTAGGGCTTCACTAGGGTTGTGTTTCTCTATTTAAAGGAATGTAAACCTCCTTTAGGGGATATGGAAGAAGATTTTGAAATGAAGAGCCGCCGTTACGTGTTTTCTCCCGAGACGGGACGGGAACCCTAGCCTTCTTCTTCTCCAACCCCCACTCTTCTTCCTTCATCCTGTCTCCCTCCCTTGTTGTCCCGCATCAAATTGGTATCAGAGCAAGGCTCTTTGGGTTGTTCTCACAACCTGAGTCATGCACCTCCACCACGCCACCTCCTAACCCCCCCCCCTCTTCTTTACCTCGGTTCATGTCCCAACAGCAACAGAGAAAGAAGTAGAAGAAGAAGAGGGTGTGGCATCTCACCTGCTACCGCCGTTGCCATCGCCTGGCTTTAAAGGAGCCACCGCCGCCGTCGTTCGGCTCCACCGGAGCCAACGGAGCCCTCCCCCGCTGCCAGCACCGCTGTCACCAACATCCGCAGCCGCCATGGTCGTCGCCGGCCTTGGCGCCATCTCCAACCGCCGTCGCCGGCCTCACAGCCGTCTCCCACCGCTATCGACGCCGGCCGCAGGTCCTACCAGCCTCCGCCGCCGTCTCCGACGGCCGCTGGTGCCAACGCCTTCACCGTCACCGTCGTCCGTCGCTGCCATCAGCCGTCGCCGCCACTACCGCCTCTTCCCCATCCGCTTGTCCCTCTCTCTGCGTTAGGGTTGGTGGAGGAGGAGAGCTTGGAGAAGGAGACCCTCATATCGGGTCGTCGGGTTCACAGCGGACCAGATCTGGATCCAACCGGTTGGATCCGGGTAACTTAAAGAATCGGTTCAACTGCCCATCTATTGAAGCCAGATCCGGACCCGAAGATTGGATCCATTTAACTTAAGGAACCGGTTCACTCAGGCCAATTCAATCTCCCCCTCTCTTTCTAAACCGGTTCAGCCCCCCCCTCCTGCTTCGTTTCAAGGTGGTCCGGTCCAGGGTGGTCCGAACCGCCTGAGGGTAGCTCGAACCGGGTCAATCCAGCCTAGGCCCGAACCAAATGCAATCCGGTTTGCTACAGTGTGCACAGGAGGTGCACTAGAGGCCCTATCGCACCGCCCTCGTTCCGGATTCATCGGTGCTCCGATTTGCGAGCCGCTTGCGCCGTTGGGATCGTATCGCCGAGGCCGACCTCGCTGTACATTCCGTCCGACTGCAGTGCCCCGTTTTGTGTGCCGCACTTGCACGTTTTACGAGGATGCTTGGGCTCGCCGTTCGAGGTCTTTCCGGACTCCGATTTGTGCACCGTTCGCTCCATCGGATTCGTCTCGACGAGGACAACTCATATCCAGTATGTTGTATCCCAGATTTGCCTTGTTTTACGTGCCACTTTTGCACGCCTATCGAGGACCCTAGTCGCACATCCCGAGGTCGACCTCTGTTGCCTCGATTTGCGTGCCAGCCTCCTGGTGCACTAATTTTGCAACAGCCAATGTCCGCTTTACCTCGTTTTGCGTGCCACTTTTGCACGCATATCGAGGTTGGTGATTTGAGCTCCGTTTCTTGCGCCGATCATACCGTTGCCATCCTTGCAGCCAAGCGGACCTCGTCATTGTTTCTTTAGCCAGTGGTACGTTTTCTCATCATGGATTTTAGCTTTGAGGTGAATCTTCCAAATTCCGTGAAAGCTAGAGTGTTTCTTGAGGCAATTTCATTCGGTAATGTTATTCCACAATGTATTGTGGATTCTATCTCCCAAACGGACTACGTATCTCTGGAGATCGAGCCTATGTGCTATTTTTTTGTCTATTAAAGGGCAAAAGCACTTCCCGATACGTCAAATATTATGATGATGCATGGTGCAAGATTATACCACATGGTTCATATATCAATTTGGGTAGAGAATGGATGGACGAGCAGCAAGTCGTGATTGATCCTGCTGGGCGAGATTATCTTATACGACCCGAGGGGTACCAAGCGTCCTTTCGTATTCTCAATGCCACTTATCAAGATCGGGAGAAGTTTCAACAGTTGTATTTAGCTTGTTTCCCTAAAGTGACACCATCACCTGTTACTGGTTGGGATCACGACTTATTCATGGCATCGGGACTACATATGATCGCTGATACAGTGTTCGAGGTTGATGTCAGATATATGGTTGACAGTTGGGATCATGTTTTGTTTAAACAGTCAGGATTGAATCGTATCTCTAAAGATGTGTTTAGCTATGGTCTATTTGATACTGCAGTAGATCACATTGTCTCATGGGATCATGAATTATTTGTTGAGGCAGACTTATATCTTATTGTTGATGATGTTTTTGCTGACTCAAAGCCTCGTCCAACACTTACTGAGAGTGTGATGATAGCTACCCTACATGATGGCCCGTATGATTTGCTACAGTCTCCAGTGGACATGATATGGCAGGCCTTTTATAATTCACATGCAGCAGATCAGTTTGTGGTTCTTGAGATGATCCTCTGCTTGAAGACTCCTACTGATGATCCAGTCGTCCACATACTTATTCTGACTCACTTTAAAATTTGAGGACGATTTTTTTCGAACCAGGGGAGAATGATGGGAATTCAGAGGCTGCTGAACGGACTTCGGGGCCCATTTTATATTTTGTTTGGCCCATTAAAGGCCCAATTGATGTATTTTATTTTATTGTTATTTTTCTGCACGAATTTCGGCTATTTTTGTAGTAGGAGGGTTAGTTTAGTCATTTATTTTATTAGGGCTTCACTAGGGTTGTGTTTCTCTATTTAAAGGAATGTAAACCTCCTTTAGGGGATATGGAAGAAGATTTTGAAATGAAGAGCCGCCGTTACGTGTTTTCTCCCGAGACGGGACGGGAACCCTAGCCTTCTTCTTCTCCAACCCCCTCTCTTCTTCCTTCATCCTGTCTCCCTCCCTTGTTGTCCCGCATCATTATGTTTTGTTGTAATTGCTTTTTTTCACTTTTATAAAATCATTGAAATGTGACATTTTTGTCACCTTTTAAAGAAAAAAAGGAAATAAGAGATTTAGAAATGAAATAAGCAATGGAGTGCGAGATGAAATACAGATGCGTGATTCGCTCTTGCATCCAAGATAAGCAGCGGCAGCAAAACAGTAGGATATGGCGAGTACACGATTACTCAAGTATATGCAGTGATCATCAGTCCAAATTTAGATATCAATAACTGAATGGTTTTTAACTGACATAAGGGTTATCTTACTGGAAGCCTTCTGACCTGTGCACTCTTTGGCCTGCATTGAGCACAATGGTAGCTTGGTAGGTTCCAAATTTAATTTCTATACTATCTTCCTTACTTATTAATAAGCAAAATTGAATTTTAGGGAGCAATAGCATAATGAGGCAAGAAAAAACTAAAGTTTTCCAGGACAAATAGGAAAATCAGATACAAAAGAGCAAAGATTATTTCATGGCATCTCTTTCTCACAAGAGGGGTACATATTCAACTGAACACCCAAAATAACTGAATAACAGCCACAGACTACAATTTAAATAAGGTATCGCACCCCTAACAATGTACAATTGTACTAAAATGTAGTAGAATCCAGATCAATTTTTCATAAATAGAAAATATTAAGAAAAAGAAAGGGGTTTTACCTGGAAGTTTTGGCACTCCTAGCCTTTCACAGAACATATCACAGAAGTGGTTGCAGTTCTTAGATAATAGGTCATATGAGTTTCCAGGCCACTCTCTACTCAGCTCCCTTAAGATCTGATTTACCTTGAAAATTGAGCAGCTTGTTTCTCCGAGGACAATGCATTCCCTGTACGTGTACATAGGATTTTTACCCGGTGGACAACTAAAAACCCCACTCCCATGCTCACAGAATCCAAATGACCACTCTTCATCTCCATAAACCTGAAAAGTTATATTTCATTGAAGACATTATCAGTCATAAGTTGAGCGGAAAAAGAGAACTTTGTTCTTAGTATAATGGAAACAACTTAGACATAAAAGTCTACATCTACATTTTTTTTGAAAGTGGATAGTACCACAATTTCATTAAACGAGAATAAAAAGTATTACAAGCAGGAAATAAAAGAAAGCACTCCAAAAGGACCTCCTCTCCTATACAAAAAGATCACCAAGATAGTGTGTAGCTCACAAGCCCTCAAAAGGACAACAAAGGAGGATTTACAAGTATGCTTTTTTACAAAAAATGGAGGCCCACTCCCTCACTCTCTCTCCCACAAAGGAAGCAATCTTGTCAGCAATCAACGCTACTTTATGGTTCCTTTCACCCCATAAGGCCCACAGTGTGGCATGAAGAATAAGCCACCAAAGAAGAAGGTCCTCTTTGTTCACTTTATGTCTGGACCAAGCAAGGAAGAGATCAGTGACAGATTGCACATGCATGGGCTGTTGTTCAATCCCTGAAAAAATAACCTGCCACACTTCCGATGAGAACGAGCAAGCTATAAACAAATGATCAATAGACTCCTCTGCATCACCACACAGGGGGCACGAACTCAATAAGTTGTCCATGAATGGTTCAACCTATCGGATGTTGGCAATCGTCCAAGAGCAATCCTCCATATGAGCACTTGAACCTTCAATGGGCTCTTAGTGTCCCAGACCATCCTGAAGAAAGGAAAGCCATGTCCGCAATGATAGAATAAGTTGTCTTAACCGAGAAGAGACCGGATGCCTGCCACTTCCAAATCCAGCCATCTTTCTTAGCATTGTCCAACTGGACATTCTGGAGGAGAAGGAGCTTACAAAAGTCCACTGCCTCCTCATCTTGGCGAGGTCGCCTAAAAGAAGGGCACCATCCTCCGCCCATCTCAGATACATCAAACACGTGCCGCCATGGCCAAAGGGTCCTGAGCAAGGGCAAAAAGTCTGAGAAATAATCTGCATAGGGATGCCCCCATATACCAATCATCCATCTGGAAGAAGGAAGACTGCCCATCCCCCATGGAAAGTCGGCACCCTACCTGAATTACATCTGCGTACTGCAAAATGCCCCTCTACACGAGACACTCCAAAGGCCGAATTAGGAATGAGGTCCCAAACTCTAGATCTTCCATAGTATCTTTGTTTAATGATCTCCGTCCACAAGCATGTACCCAATGTCCTCAGTTTCCATAGCCATTTGGAAAAAGAGCAATGTTGAAAGCGATAATATCCTTAGTCCAAGACCCCCATTCTCCCTGCTCCTGCATATTCTACCCCAGATGATGGCACAACCTCCCTTCTTAGGTTCTCCACACCCATGCCAAAAGAACTAACAACAGATAGAATCCAGTCGCCTAACAATTGTCTTTAGCACTCTGAAGATGGACATAAGATACACTGGGAGACTATCAAAAACTAATTGACAAAGCACATGTCTACCCACATAAGAAAGTAGCATACCCTTCCATCATGCCAATCTGAACTGAAATTTCTTAATCACCCTCTGCCAATCCCTGCACCTCAGTAGCCCAGGAGTGAGCGGGAGGCCCAAATAAGTAATAGGAAAATCACCAATTTAGTAACCTAGGATCAGAGCTGCCCTCCTCAAAGCCAGTGTCCATATGAATCCCAATGAGTCTGCTCTTGAGAAAGTTAACTCTGAGACTACTGACCTCATCCAGCAACTCCAATACTATCTAGCCACAAACAGATGCTCCTCATCTTCCCTATCAAAAAATAAGATGTGTCATCTGCATACTATAGGTGAGATACCTGGTTCCCCTGACTATCCACCTTGAAGCCATGAATCAAACATGCCAAAGCTGTCGTATCCTACATTCTACTCAAAATGTGTCCTACCAGAACAAAGAGTAGAGGAGATAAAGGGTCCCCCTGTCTAAGGCCTCTAACTCTGTGAAAAAACTTTGAGGGCTCCCCATTGATAAGGACTGCAAACGTAGCTGACGTCAAGCAAGCCCTAATCCAACACACCCATCTTGTAGAGTATTTGGAATGGGCACTCCCAGTTGAGCCTGTCATAGGCTTTTTCAAAATCTAGCTTAAGCACCAAAACCTTCCTCTTCTACTACTTCATGCCATAAATGCACTCATGAGCTACTAAAAAGTTATCTTGAATATGCCTTCCCCGAATAAAAGCCCCCTGGTTCTAATTGATGAGTCTATCCACCACCTTAACCAACCTAGAGGCCAACATCTTTGTGATGATCTTATAAGTACCGTTCAATAGACTGATAGGCCTGAAATTAGTGAGACAGTCTGCTCCATCTTTCTTAGGATGGAGTACCAAGAAGGTCTTGTTGATACCTCTGAGATAGGCCCTACCCTCCTGAAATTCTAAGACTGCACCACAGAGGTTCTGCCTGACAACTTCCCAGCAATGTTGGAAGAACACCAGGGGGAAGCCATCAGGTCCAAGGGTTTTACCCCTAGCCAAAGAAAAGACAACACTCCTAAACTCTTCTTAGAAAAAGGGGATGACAACTTACATCTCTCTTCAGCTGATAGCTAAGGAAGTAGGTCATCAGAGATAGAGGGCCTCCAATAATCCTCCTCTATGTAAAGTCTGGAGTAAAAATTCTGCACATGCCTCTGGATAATATAGTTCAGCCTTCTTCTCCCTGAAGCAATCCTCTGAAAATATGCAGTGTTCCTATCTCCCTCTTTGATCCACCACTCCCTAGACCTCTGTTTCCAATAAATTTCTTCCTTAAGCAGAGTTCCCTCGTACTCTTTTTTCAGCTTGGTTCTGAGATTCCCAACGGACTCATCTAGTAAACATGCCTCTTCAAGAGCATCAAGTGCCTCAACGTTCTCCAAAATTTTATCCTTAGCCACCTTATCATGAAGGTTTTTGTTAGCTCCCCATTATACTAGGACCTCCCATAATTCTTTCAAGTTACGAACCAAAGCAGCCATATGGGATTTACCTTGTGTCACATCCCTCCAGGAGTTCCTAACAACATCCATAAAGTCATCCTCCTTCATCCAGTATCTTTCAAACCTAATAGTGTGCCTCATTGGTCTCCTGCAATTGGTCTTTAAGAGAATCAGGTTGTAATTAGACACCGGCCTTGGAAGACATTCGGCTTAAAGTCAAGGAAAATGATCCTCCCAGTCCACTGAAACCATGAATCTATCAAGTCTAGAGCAGGATGCATCTTCACTCAGATTGGACCAAGTGAATAAGGAATTAGGTGTCAGGATATCAATGAGAGCCACCTCTGCAATAAAATCTTGAAAACCTTCCATGACCCCCGTGTGCAAGCTCACTTCTGATCTCTCAAGGAGAGTCGAGATGGTGTTGAAATCCCCTACTACGCACCAAGGTTTCCCAGAGATGATGGTGTTGAAGCAGAGCCTCCCAACACTTCCTGCTTCTCCTCCCTTCCCTAAGGGCATACACCACGGACAGATCCCAAATAAAACCATCCTCCACCAAAAGAAAGGTAAGGGATATCACATGTCTACTAATCTCCCTTACTCCCCCCATACTTCCAGAGCAAACTCATTCCATAATAGCATAATTCCCCCAGACCTCCTAACAGACAGAGAACAAACCCACTTGGTTAGCCTGCACCCTCTAATCTCCCTCATACAAACATCCCCTCCCTCCTCACATTTAATCTCCAACAAGATAAGCACAACTATTTTACACCTCCTCACAAATTCCCCAAGGACCACCCTCTTCTTCTTCCCACGAATACCCTGCACATTCCATGATACCATTCTCATGGATAACCATGGTCAGCCCCTCCTCCCTTGCCTCCATCATGCACCATCCCCTCCTCCCTTACCCCCCTTTCCCCTTCTACAATTCCCGGGGACAACCTCTTCTTCCAAGCACTTCTGTTAATCCCAATTTGCCACCTCTTCTGAATTTTGAAGTACGCCGCCCGGATATCTTTATCCACTCCCACAAAAGAGACCCCCACTCTCTCAGCCACTCCCCTGGCTTGACCCCTCCCCTCCACCAACCGCTCCACTTCAGCAAGGAATTCATTTACATCATCCTCCCTATCCTCTCCCTCCACCCCACCTTCCCCCCCCCCCGAATCCAAAGCATCCTTGTTCTCCCCCTCCTCTACAACAGGTACATCAAGCAACTGCCTAGATGTGCTGTTTCCATCCAAAAATGGGCAGGAATCACCCAGATGGAGAGGCCAAGGCAAACACCAACTCTCTGCAATGTTCTGCGTGTCCACAACCTGAATCTCCACTGGCGGCAGTGCCATCATTAAGCAAATTGATCAGAGCCCCATGGCATACCATCTCCCTGAGCACTGAAGACGATGGGTTCAGTAGGGGGAGGCCTAGGAGACAGCAGCACAGCAGGCGCACCAAGGACCGGCTTCAACAATGCAAGCTGCTTCTGAGGTGCCGGGGCCGGACAAGTAGCAGGTAGTCCACCGTCAGCTTCACCCTGGCACAACAAGAGCAGAGGAAGAAGGGGCTAGCAAGGCGCTGACGAAGACCCATATCTGCCTCCCCCTACAGCGTAATGAAGAAAGGATGAGTCTGGGGCTGGTTCTACTACCGGAGGAGGGCCCGGCATCGAATACGTGCTCGGGCAAGGAAGAAGAACAATAACATGCTCATTACCGAGTGTCAGGAACATCTCGGGTAACAAATGGGTACTGGAACAGCTACCCAGTTGACTTACCTGATAGTCCAAACCGCCATTAATCCCTACTCCACAGTTCAAACCCCCCGAGGCCACCGGTCAGTTGACACTGGAACTAGTCCTAGGATCAATCTGATGGCTCCCAGAGGCCATCGTTCAAAATTTGAATGGGCGGTCGAGATTGGAACCCAGCCTTCATCTTCAACCTCCCACGTGAAGCCCTAGAACCCTAACCCATCCGTCGCCTTCTGCACTGTCCTTCCTGACCAAGTTAAGACACAGTCACATGCACCAGCAGAGACTCCACCATCGCCTCGACTTCGACAACCTTGAGAATGGCCCTCTCACTTCCCACAAGCACTATAGCCTCCATAGCCAACGCCAGCCCAGAGGACAGGAGTTTGTCCTCATCAGCCGCTAGGCGTCTGAAGCCGCTGACAAGTATAGTAACCCCAGCCCTATCACACAATGGAAGAGGAACTCCCACAAGGCATATAGGAACCATCATCAATCTGGGATCAAAAAGTGCCCCTTTATGCCATCCCCGCAGAGCCACCTTGAGTAGAAGACCTTCAGACCAAAGGAAACCGGCCTTCACCACTTTTGTTGCCTCCACCTCACCAGCTACAGCCAGGAAACCCCCAGCAACCGCAAAGACCTCCCTCACTTTATGGACACCACTTCCCCACTGGAGCATGGAGTGCACCACATCTGTGTCCAGCCTTCCTTCGACTAGAGAGATCAAGAGGCACCTTCGCAACCATTGGAGCCGGATCGCTAGGAGGTCTTCCGATACCTTAACTGGCAGACCCAACAAAGGAGGCCAAGAAGCATCGTAGCTCAAGTCAAAGATGTAACGTCCCTACTACTATGGAAGATTCAAAAATCGGAATGCCCAAGTAGTAGTTCCGTTATCCAGATTAAAAATCCGATTTCCCAAGATCTTTTGCTGAACACATGCACAAATCTTAAGACAACATTAATCATGTCACAAGATATTTAACAAAAATATAAACTTTAATATTCAACAGTCATATATGTCCATGATTACACACTGAGCAAAATAGTACAGTGGTACAAAACGACAAGCACCATATATTACTAGACTCGAATTACAATGTGACATTTAATTCACATAACTAAAACTCTACTGACCACAAAACCTAACTGCAGGTGAGTTCCTCTGGTGTTGCCCTCTTCAACTCAATTTGTCCTTCTTCACTGTCCTTTCTTTTTACCTAAAGAAAAATATTTTAATTATCTTTTATAAGAACTATGAAATTGAGTCCTCAGTAAGGATCATTTACATCTCTATTGATAATCCAAAATTTCACATATTAACACATTCAAACATTCATTCAAATGCAAGTTCATATCTCCAATTTCAATATAACACGTATACAATTTATACAAGCATCTAATGTCTATAGATAATTTCTTTCACATTTTCTTCGTTTTAATCTTTTGCTAATATATTTGTGATATTTTATTTTAATGATAGGTACTATTTTTTAGTTATATCTATAATCGTCTTAGACTTTTAGGAGTGAGTCCTTAAATCATCAATATCGTCAGTATCATCTGTAATCGTTGTCATAGGAGTCGTCCTTTAGTCTGAAGTGACAGGGATAATCATCCACTAATGGTCGTAACATTGAGTAAGTCATTCCTCCGACGCACCTACCACTCTACAGCTTACCCAGCCCAGTAAGTCTCCGAAAACCTACTAAAGAGGTTAGAAAGGACTAAGCCGGGTCTGCATGTACCAACACTCCCTCACTGCAGCGTCCACGCCCCAACCTATGAGTGCACTCAAATAGGAACTCCGGCCCCTCCCTAGCCGAGGTCCCGAACCTAGACTCTGAAACCGTAACATAAGTAGGGATGCTCTGTGCCTCGACGCCAAACATCGTTAAGGAGCTTTCCGTACATCCCCTTATCTCTGGGAGACGTAACGTCGACCCGCTAATGATGATGTGACCTCATTCTTTTATAGAAACAAAGTTTGTAGATTGAACATCAATCATTCAAGTCGTAATAGTTTGCCATTATTATAAGGGTCACCATTCAATTTCTTTAAATTCTATAATCTTCATTACCCTCAATGGAGTCATCATAGCCATGAAGGCTTTATTTCTCTTTTTCTCATTCATATATAAATATAATATATATATATTATACATATATATATGTATATATATATGTATATATATATATATATACATGATATATATATGTATGTATATATATATTATAAGTATACTTATAAAGTTCTGTTGAGGTTTTCAAGACTCCAATTTCATGTTTCCTTTATGTTTCATATACATGTGGAGGGTCCCAGTCAATCATTCCACAATTTCCTTCTAAGAAATAAAAATTTTCGTGATTTCCAAATCATATTATTTTATCAAGACTTAATACACATAATAAACTAAAAATCATACTAAAGTCATGCCTCTTTTTTTTTCTTTTATATATGTATATATATATATATATACATATATAATATATATATTAAGTATACTTATAAATTTCTGTTGAGGTTTTCAAGACTCCAATTTCATGTTTCCTTTATGTTTCATATGCATGTGGAGGGTCCCAGTCAATCATTCCACAATTTCCTTCTAAGAAATGAAAATTTTCCTGATTTCCAAATCATATTATTTTATAGTTTAGGGTCTTCAAATTTTATCAAGACTTAATATACATAATAAACTAAAAATCATACTAAAGTCATGCCTCCTTTTTTTTTTCAAATTATTATTATTATTATTATTATTTTCAAAACTAAAAATCACGAAAATAATTATATTCTTTTCTTTTCTTTTTTTCTGTTTTTTCATATTATTATTATTATTATCATTTTTTAAAAAAAACTAAAAATCAAGAGAATAATTATTTTCTATTCTTTTTTTGTTTTAAACTAAAAATCACAATAATTTTTATAGGGAGTATCACCCTACCTCTTACTTAGGAGGTCGCCGCCGAGCCACCGCCGAGCCACTGCCGACCACTACTAAGCCACAGCTGGCCTCCTCCTCCCCTTCCTCTCTCTCTCTCTCTCTCTCTCTCTCTCTTCCTCTCTCTCTTTCCCTTTCTCTCCCCCTACCCCCCTTCTCTTCTTGCCCCTGCTGGTGCCCATGCCAGCCCCCTTACCCCTCCTTATATAGAGGGGAAGGGCAGTGGGCAAGGGAAAGGGGTAGGGCAGTTGGAGGGGGGCCCCCTTATTGGAGGCGGTGCCCCATAATGGGCCTAGTTTGGCCCAATAACCAGGGCCCACTAGGCCTGGTTAAAGCAGGCCCATTAAGACCTTTTATTTAAGCCCAAGTAAGCCTTCAAATTAGGACCATTAAGGCCTATTTTTAGGGTCCTTTTAGGCCCATTAATGGAACCCAATAACAGCGAATTAAACATATTAGCTTAGGCCCAATAAGTTTATTAAGTTTAAATAAATAATTTTATATGTAAACCCCTTATCTTTTATTATTTGTACTCATGCCTCTTTTGTATCAATGTGGTGTCTTACATTCTCCCCTCCTCAAAAAAGCTTTCCTCCTCGAAATTTCATGTTAACAAACAAACCAAAGACTAGTAATGTCATGATGATTATCATTTCTATAAAAGACTACACATACAAAACATTACTTTATTAAAATCACTATTTCAGAACATAAAGGGAAACTATTCTTTCATCTCATCTTCTCGTTCTCATATACCTTCATTAATGGTCCGATGTTGTCACACCACTTTCACTAGTGGAATTACCTTATTTCGTAATCTCTGCTCCTTACGACCTACGATTCCAATCGGATGTTCAGGTGTTGATAAATCAAGAGCAACCTCGATGTTCGTATAATCCAATACATAAGATGGATCTGGCACATATCTTTTTAACATTGATACATGGAATACATTACGTATATTTGCATGACTTGGGCGTAATGCAAGTTGATAGGCCACCTCTCCAATTCGCTTAATGATCTCAAATGGTCCGATGTAACGTGGGCTTAGCTTTCCACGCTTGCCAAATCTCATCGTATTTTTGGTCGAAGAAATCTTTACAAACACATAATCTCCGACTTCAAATTGAAGGGGCCATCTTTGAGCATCTGCGTAACCCTTTTGCATGCTTTGTGTTGCTTCTAGTTTCTGGCGTATCAATCTTATCTTATCAATGCATTCTTGGACACAATCGGGTCCACTTATTTTCCTTTCTCCTACCTCATCCTAGTATAAAGGTGATTTGCATGGTCTTCCATATAGGATTTCATAAGGTGCCATTCCAATGCTTGCATGATAGCTGTTATTATAAGTAAATTCTACTAAAGGCAAGTAATCATTCCAAGCACCATTCCATTGTAAACAACAAGTCCTTAACATGTCTTCTAAAATTTGGATGGTTCTTTCATATTGACCATCTGATTATGGATGGTACGCTGAACTCATGGCGAATTTCGTACCAAGTTCTTTCTGAAAACTTCTCCAAAAGTTGGATGTAAATTTGAGATCTCGATCTGAGACCAAAGTGATCGATATGCCATGCAACTTGACTATTTGTTTAATATATAACTTGGCATATTAATCAGCTATCTAAGAGTTTTTAACTGTAAGAAAATGTGATGATTTTGTTAATCGGTCGACCAGAACCCAAACATTGTCATGTCCTTTTAGTGTTATTGGTAATCCTACTACAAAATCAGTAGTAATATGATCCCATTTCCATTCAGAAATTTCCAATGGCTGCAATAATCCACTAGGCTTCTAATTTTCAGTCTTAACTTGTTGACATATCAAACATCTTGCGACAAAGTTAGCAATATCCATCTTCATTTTTGGCCACCAGAAGTTATTTTTCATATTTCGATACATTTTCGTGCTTCCAAGATGAATAGCGAATTGAGACGTGTGCTTCAGTTAATAGTTTATCATTGTCTTTCTGCTTAAGGCGTCAGCAACTACGTTTACTTTTTCTGGATAATAAACGATCTCAAAATCATAATCTTTAATAAATTCCATCCATCATCTTTGTCTTAAATTCAAATTTTTCTGAGAAAACACGTATTTCAAACTTTGATGATCTGTGAAAACTTCAATTTTTTCACCATATAAATAGTGTCTCCAAATCTATAGGGTGAAGACAACGACTGCTAACTCAAGATCATGGATTATATAGTTTTCTTTATGCGGTTTCAATTGTCTCGAAGCATAAGCCACGACATGCCTATTTTGCATTAGTACAGCACATAACCCCTTTCTGGATGCATATGCATATACTATGAAACTGCCAGACCCAGAGGGAATTATAAGTATAGGTCTCGTAGTGAGGCGTGTCTTCAGTTCTTGAAAACTGACTTCACATTCCTTACTCCATACAAATGATATTCCTTTCCTAGTTAATTTTGTCAAAGGACTAGCAATGGATGAAAAATTTTAAATAAATCTTCTATAATATCAACTAGACCCAGAAAACTTCGAACTTCTATTATTGTCTTGAGTTGTTCCCATTTTAACACTGTTTCAACTTTTGTAGGATCTATTGTTATGCCTTCACCTGAAATCACGTTCCTCAAAAATTGCACTTTTTCCAGCCAAAATTCACATTTACTGAATTTGACATATAATTTGTGTTCTCTTAATATTTGCATAATCACCCTCAAATGATTTGTATGTTCTTCTGTTGAGGGAGAATAAATTAAAATATCATCTACAAATATCACAACGAACTGATCCAAATATTCCTTGAATACTATGTGCATCAAATCCATAAAAGTTGCTGGAGCATTTGTTAACTCAAAAGGCATAACTAGAAATTCATAATGCTCGTATCGAGTTCTCAAAGCTGTCATTTGATTTCTTCTTCTTTAATCCTTAACTGATAATATCCAGACCTTAGGTCTATCTTAGATAATACTCTTGCAGTCTGAAGTTGATCAAACAAATCATCAATCCTTAGTAAAAGATACTTGTTTTTAACTGTAACCCGATTGAGCTGTCTATAATCAATACAGAGTCTCAAAGACCCATCTTTCTTCTTTATAAACAATATCGGTGCTCCCCAAAGTGAAGAACTTGGTCTGATAAAACTTTTATCCAACAAATCTTGTAATTGTATCAGCTCTGCTGGTGCCATTCTATAAAGAGCCTTGGAAATAGGTTCAATTCCAAGTATTAATTCAATAGAAAAATCAATTTCCCATTGGGTTGGTAAACCAGGTAACTCTTCAGGAAACACATTGAGAAATTCTTTAACTACTAGAACATCAAACACTAATAGTGTAGCCGCCTTTCCATCTTCTTCCACCTTTGAAACTATTGCCAAATATGCCTAACATCCATGTCTAAGCAAGTTCTGAGCCTTCAGAGAAGAAATAAAAGGACCCTTAAGTGGTAGGTGAATACCTTTGAAGAAGAAAGGTTGATCCCCAAGTTTGCAAAGCATACCTTTTTCTTTACATAATCAACCTGGACATAATTTTCTTCTAACCATTGCATCCCGAATATAATATCGTAATCATGTAGTTCCAAAATATAAAGGTCAACTGGCAAGTGTCGTCCTTTTATTTCCACTTCGACATCCTTTAGTAGGGAGGTAACTTGCATAGATTCTCCCAATGGCGATCCTACTAGTAGCTCACATTGTATCATAGGTATAGTAACATACAAACCTTCTAAAAATGCTCTGAAAATAAAAGAATGACTTGCCCCTGAATCAATCAAGCTCCGAGCCCAAGAACCAACGATCGGTAGTGTACCTTCTACCAAGTGAGATGATTGTGCCTCAGTCTTTGTCATAGCAAACACTCTGCCCTGAGTCTTCTGTCGCTTCTCATCTCTACCTTGACTATCTTTTCTTGGCTGAGGACAATTACAAGAAATATGGCCTTGTTGTATGTAATTAAAATATTTTCCAGCCTTAAAGTAACATTATGCACCACCATGTAATTTTCCACACCGCAAACAAGGCTGCAAAGGCATCTACTGACTAAAAGATGGAGGTCGTCTGAAGGCTGGAGCACCTGACGTTGTAGAGGTTCTCACATCTAACCCTCTTGGACCTGTACTAGCAAAGGACCTCTTCGCTTTGGAATTTGGCGAGATTGATGAAAATTGAGCAGGTGCACGTCTTGAAATTGGGGATTTCCCTTTACTAGAAGAAGAATCTGTTGTTCTCCTTTCTTGAAGAAATTGTTGCCATTCCGCCTCCACTGCTGATGTCGTTCTCACCGCTACCTCCAGAGATGTACAACAAAATGGAGCTACTTTCTCTCTGATATTACTTCTCAGCCCTTCTACAAATTTTCTTGTTCGTCTTTCTTCATCTTCAATCATGTGGAGCATATCGTCTTAGTTCCACAAACTTCATCTCGTACTCACGCACTATCATATCTCCTTGAATTAGGTCCATGAATTCTTTCTCCTTCATGTCTCTTAAATGCCTTGGAAAATATTGCGCATTAAACTCTTTTAAAAATCTGTCCATGAAATCTCTCTCAGTGGTACACCCTTAAATGTTGTCTTAAGCTTTAAATTCCACTAATAATCAGCATTCTCTGTCAACACATAAGTGGCTAATGCAGTTTCCTCTTCTTAAGGACAATTAATCAAATTGAAAGTTTTTTACATAGCCTTTGTCCAATGCTCTGCCTCCTCTAGTTTAGCTCCTCCGGCAAAGGTTGGAGGTTCCAATCGTAAAAATCTTTCTGCTAAAGTGAGTTGCCCCTCCTTTAAGCTTGTTCCCTCGCTGAGCTCTGAGTCTTTGGATCACATGTGGTTCATTGTTTGTCACATCGCCTTCATGAATTGCTCCATTGTGGGCGAAGTCACATTGCCATCAACCTCCATTTCACCATGCTGAGGGGTTCCTGACCCGTTAGACGCCATGACCTTCGAAGAAGGACATCAACAATCAATATCATACCATACACCACAAGTGCTAAGTTCATGCATCTCAGTGTAATTGGACATTTATGCTTTCATTATTAATGTCTCTCAAGACTTATGTATACGGTTCAGCCTGGCTCTAATACCACTTGTAACGTCCCCACTACTAGGAAAGATTCAGAAACCAGAACGCCGAAGTAGTAGTTCCGTTACCCGGATTAAAAATCTAGTTTCCCAAGATCTTTTACTGAACACATGCACAAATCTTAAAAAAACATTAATCATGTCACAAGATATTTAACAAAAGTACAAACTTTAATATTCAACAGTCATATATGTCTATGATTACACACTGAGTAAAATAGTACAGTAGTACAAAACGACAAGTACAATATGTTACTGGACTCGAATTACAATATGACCTTTAATTCACATAACTAAAACTCTACTTACCACAAAACCTAACTAAAGGTGAGTTCCTCTGGTGTCGCCCTCTTCAACCCAATTTGCCCTACTTCACTGTCCTTCATTTTTACTTGAAGAAAAATATTTTAATTATCTTTTATGAGAACTCTGAAATTGAGTCCTCAGTAGGGATGTAATGATTTACATCCCTATTGATAGTCCAAAATTTTACATATTAACACATTCAAATGCAAGTTCATATCTACAATTTCAATATAACATGTATACAATTTATACAAGCATCTAACGTCCGTAGATAATTTCTTTTAGATTTTCTTCTTTTTAATCTTTTGCTAATATATTTGTGATATTTTATTTTAATGATAGGTACTATTTTATAGTTATATCTATAATCGTCTTAGACTTTTAAGAGTGAGTCCTTAAATCATTAATATCGTCACTATCATCTGTAATCGTTGTCGTAAGACTCGTCTTTTAGTTTGAAGTGACAGGGATAATCATCCACTAACAGTCGTAATAGTGAGTAGATCATTCCTCCAATGCACCTACCACTCTACAGCATACCCAGCCCAGTAACTCTTCGGAAACCTACTGAGGAGGCTGGAAAGGACTAAGCCGGATCTGTAGTGTACGTACACATTCTCATTGCAACATCTACACCCCAGCATATGACTGCACTCAAGTAGGAACTTCGTCCCCTACCCAGCCGAAGTCCCGAACCTAGACTCTGGAACCGTAACCAAAGTAGAGATGCTCCGTGCCTCGGCAACACATATCGTTAAAGAGCTTTTCGTACGTCCCTTTATCTCTAGGAAACGTGTTGTCGTCCCGCTAGCGATGATGTTACCTCGTTCTTTTATAGAAACAAAGTTTGTGGATAGAACATTAGTCATTCAAGTCATATGCATGTAGAGGGTCCCAGTCAATCATTCCACAATTTCCTTCGAAATGGAAATTTTCGTGATTTTCAAATCATACGATTTATTATAAGCTTAGGATCTTCATAATTTATCAAGACTTAACACACATAATAAACTAAAAATCATACTAAAGTCATCCCTCGTTTTTCTTCTTCTTTCAAATTATTATTATTATTATTTTTCAAAACTAAAAATCACAAGAATAATTATATTTTTTCTTTTCTTTTTAAAATTATTATTATTATTATTCAAAACTAAAAATCACGAGAATAATTATTTTCTATTCTTTTTTTGTTTTAAACTAAAAATCACAATAATTTTTATACGGAGTATCACCCTACCTCTTACTTAGGAGGCTGCCGCCCACCGCCGCCACGTCGCTGTCGGACCGCCCCGAGCCACCGCCAGCCGTTGCCAAGCCGTTGCTGGCCTCCTCCTCCCCTTCCACTCTCTCTCTCTTTCTCTCTTCCTCGCTCTCTTTCCCTTTCTCTCCCCCCTGCCCCCTTCTCTTCTTGCCATGTTGGTGCCCATGCCAGCCCCCTTCTCTTCTTGCCATGTTGGTGCCCATGCCAGCCCCCTCACCCCTCCTTATATAGAAGGGAAGGCCGATGGCAAGGGGAGGGGGTAGGGTGGTTGGAGGGGGACTCCTTTATTGGGGGTGGTGCCCCATAATGGGCTTGGTTTGGCCCAATTACCAGGGCCCACTAGACCTAGTTAAAGCAGGCCCATTAAGGCCTTTTATTTAAGCCCAAGTAGGCCTTCAAATTAGGCCCATTAAGGTCTATTTTTAGGATCTTTTTAGGCCCATTAATGGGACCCAATAACCTAGGCATTTGAGGCTGAGGCGAACCCCTACTCGCCTCGCTCGCCTCTCACCTCTGACTACATAGTTGGAGTCTATCACCTTGCTGATCACTTGCTTGAGTTTTGTTGCCAATGCTTTTGTGATGATCTTGTAGCTGCCATTATGTAAACTAATAGGCCTAAAGTCTCATAATCCTTCTGCACTGTCCTTCTTAGGAATAAGGACTATGAATGTAAAATTAAGAGATTTAATTTTTCAAGGCCTTCTTTCAAATTCTTTTACAGCTACCATAATATCTACCTCGATAACTTCCCATAAATGTTGATAGAACCCTATTGAAAACCCATCCGGTCCCGGAGATTTATGAACATCCATGCTGAAAACTGTAGCCTTAATTTCCGCCTCAGAGAATGGTCTAATCAGGTTGTTTGCCTCCTGTTCTGAGATCTGTTTGAACATGTTAGAACTAATCCATGGTCTCCACCCCTCCTCTTCCTTAAACAGTTTCTCAAAAAAATTAACTGCAGCTGCTCCCTTCTCATGTTCCTCATATATAGTATGAATGTCAACCTTCAAGGATTCTATCAAAATTCTTCTCTTCTTTCCACTGGCCATCGCATGAAAATAGGAAGTATTTTTATCTCCCTCCTTTAACCAAAGAAGGAACTTAGTGACCATGAATGACATAACTAGAATATTAGCCCAAAGAGAATAAACCATCATATTTTAGTTTGATAATGGATTTCTTACATTGTCCCCTCATTCCATATACATAACCTGTTTTATATCTTCACCCATCAGTAGATGCAGGTATCTACATCAAAACCACATTTGATTCCCAACAATTACAGCTTCTGAGGCACAACTGAAAAAGCTCCACAGGACATGAAGTACATGCGAGCCTACACCAATACAACTACCAGCCTGAAAAGCAGTGAATTGAGTATGCGAAAAAGTTCCCCAAAATAAGGCCCCACTACAACCATCTCTAGCAGATTAGATTTCTTCAAAAAACACCAAACACACGCAAAAGCATCACGACAAAGTACTATTAAAACAACTTATCAGTGCAGCCAGCTGATGGTAATGTTAGTTTTGCCAAATTAGGTACAGAGAACATTAAAATGGAGCCAGCAAAACAAAGAAACTGACGAAAACGACGAACCGGGGAATTGGTGCCGACATTTCCTCAAAGCTCCACCCAACATCAATAGAAACCCCCTAATCGAGAAATCTTGGGGAATGCATTGCACAGAAACCCTAACGAGAACTTTGGAAAAGAGAGAGAGGGGGGCAGGACCTGGATGGCGCTGTGGAAGATGCCGCCGAGGCCGATGCGGTCCTTGAAGATCCTGTTGATCTGGAGGATGGTGTTGTTGGTCTTGTCGGAGCCGCTGTTGGTCACGTCGTAGACATGCAGCACCACCTCCTTCATCCTTCCTCCTTCCCCCCACCTCCCTCCCTCCCCTCTTCTTCTCTCTCCTCTTCCTCCTCCTGCTGCTGCGCTGATCTGCGGCCGGCGCGTCTGTACGCACGCCGGGAGATCAGATCGCGGGGCGCCGGCGGAGAGCAGAGCCGCGCGGGAGTGGTCGCATCAGCTGCTGCGAGGGCGGGGGGTTAAAATCGTAACGGGTAACTCTCCGGCGAGCGGTCGCTTTGCACTCCGCTTCTTTCCCTTCTCTCCCTCCTCTTCCCCCTGGGCTTTCGCCGTGCTCGCGTTTGCCTTTTTTTCTCTCCTTTTTCTTTTGTTGTGCAGTTTTTTAACTTTTTTTTTCTCCTAGGTGCATGTGCAGCGGTGCTGTGGGGGGCCATGTGCGTGCCTTTTCTCAGGGATCATAGGGGCCATAGATCTTTTGGACTGATCTGTATAATTAGTTTAGCGTTCTTGGCATTTTAATCAGGAAAAATTAGTCCTATGTTCCTGAAATTTTTAAATATTATTTTTATACCTCTGCCTTTACGAAAACTACGTGCATATCCCTCAAATCCTTGACTATAGGACTTCACACCCTACTAATTTGCAGACGTCATGGAGGGAAGAATATTCTCTAGTTGATTCCATAACCAAGAAAACGGACATCACCAAGTTACTAAAATATCCCTCTGTTAAAAATCCCTCCTCTCCGTTAACTTTACCTTTCCCTATTCTCATCTTGTGTGCAGCGGACTTAGAGCTTGGAGGGCGCCATTACCCTATCAGCGCTAGGTGAAGAGAGCAGGAGGTGGTGGTGTTGAGGTGTTGGTGGCTTGGCGACACTGGTAAGGACAACAATCGGTGGTGGGTCGGTGGCTTTGTGTTGCCAATGAGGACAGCAAGCGGCGGTGGTGTGTGGCTAGACTATGTGCAGTTTGGTTGGACTATGTGAGGGCAACTGAGCAATCTAGTGGGGGTTCTTTTGAGGTGTGCGGGGGGGTACTGAGCTTGGAGGGCGCCATTACCCTATCGCACTAGTGAGGAGAGTAGGCAGTGGCGGGGTCAAGGTGCCAACAGCTTAGCGACACTGGTAAGGACAACAATCGGTGGTGGGTCGATGGCTTTGTGGTTCTAGTGAGGACTGCAAGCGATAGTGGTGTGTGACTGCACTATGTGCAGTTTAGTTGGACTGTGTGAGGGCGATATTGAGCAGTTCAGTGGGATTTCTTGTGGTTTCTTACACGGCTGGCCAATGATGATGCCACCACGCAGTCGTGGAGGTGGGTTGTGTGAGGTTGCCTATGGTGCTACCTAGTGAGGACAACACCGAGCAGTCCAGTGTGGTTTCTTGCAGTTTCTTGCATGACTGACCATTGAGGACTATATTGCATAGTTGTGGAGGTGGACTATGTGCTGTGGCGGATCTAGTGTTTGGGCAGTGGGGTCCTAAGACCCTACTAGATTTTTGCAACTCCACAGACCAGTCTAAGTCAGGGTGCCCTAGGACCGCACTGACTCACTTGCAGGAACCCATTAGACCTTGGCCCAGCCACCACTCCATTTAGTTAGCTCATGGGCCTGCACACAACTGCATGCCCATCCTTCTACCCGTCTGTATCTTTCAAATAAATTGTTCAATCTAAGTGAACCTTATTGTTGCTCTAACGATGCAAATGTAAACCAATCGATAATCCGAGTATTCAATCGATCATTAGTTTATAGGTTGATTAAAGAATTGTCTTTTCAAATTGATATTCATAGTGGATAAGGTAACTAATACACATTTTTTTGACCGAATACATATGGTACACTAATATTCAATTATCTGACCAATTATTAACTTATAGGATCGTTAACGGATAATATTTCTAAATTGATAACTTAATGAATATGGTCATAGATCTACCTTAGATCTGCACTGAATCCGACATGTTTGCATATCTAGCTATCCCCCTCCAATTTGGCCCTCGATACTCAATCCGGGTGACCTCACTGCACAAATTCATGTGTTCGCCACTAGCTGTGAGCGACGCTAGCTAGTGAGGACCTTTGTTAGTTAATTCGCGTATTATACGCATATTATACGCGTCCGTACGTATCAAATAAAAAAACGGGTGTATAACGTATGGTTGAGAAAGATACCGTTTAATTCACGGTTTCACATGATGGAAGTCTAAAACGGATATTGACGGGTACGAGTATAAAACGGGTGTTTTGTACGGGTTTATATGAAAAACCACTATACCCCCAAAGTCCTCCTAAATCCTTACCTCGTAACCCCTGCAGGGCACGAACAGGATGCACTGCCCCTCTCCTTCTTTGCCTCTTCCAAATGCAAACCCAAACCCTCCACCTTGCGCTGCCGTTGCTCATCTCTTGTGGCAGGTCACCGGCTGCCATCGCCACGATGCTGTTGACCCACTCCAACTCCGGGTACCTCGGCCCCACCGTCGCCCCAGGCCCCCAACTTGAAGGCCCTCCTGCCCCACCACCGATCTGCTGAAGCCCCATCACCACCGCTCCTCTCCGGTGGTAGATCTGTCAAAGCCCCAACGCCCCAACGACAGCCGGTAAATATCATCTTCACCCCATCACCGTTGCTCCTTTCATCTCACGAGATTCACAACCAAGTTGGATTCTCAAACCCTCCTCTTCTTTGATCTGTAGAGGATGCAAGGGCCTTCACCCTGTGCACAAACTCACAACCCTCCTCCACCTCGATCAATGCCATGGCAGAGCCGCATAGCCGCAGCGCACGGGCCTCTCTATCCGTCAAGGCTTGAACATGCTCTTCAATCTCACGATCACCCAACGCCCTCACAGTGGTAGCAGTGGATCCGACGCCTTCTTCACATGTATATATCTTCTTGCTATGTTTTCTTTTTCTAATTTTTAAATATCTAAGTTTTGTGAATCTATTGGGTGCGGTTATGTTCTGTGGAGTGTGGATGACAAATTTTTTATACTTTTGTACATCTTGTATAAAAGTTTGGTAGTCTAAAAAGTTTTTGATACCATAGTACAATCTTGTATAAAAATTTGGTAGTGTATCTGTAGGGTGTATATGATAGGTTTTTTGACATTGTATTACAATCTATGGTGTGTTCACTATTTGGAATCTATATTTGATTGTAGGAAATTATGAAGACATCTCTCTATATACTCATTACACACACAATAATATATACTTATATCTTTCATTATATATATCCGTATTTTTCATTACGTATTTATCAAATACTCCGTATAATACATACATACACCGTTACGTATTTTTGAAATAGGCGAATTTTTGACCGTCTTCTTCAAAATTTAACTCAAAAAATATACTTGAATGCAAATTTACCGTATTATACATGTCCCGTATTTAACTAACTATGGTGAGGACAACATTGTGTTCCTGTAGGTAAGTTGTGCAGTACAACTTGTAAGGACTGAGGTTTCGGATTCAGTTATTGGGTCGATTTCGATGTTGGATCTCCTGACTTGGATCCTTGTGAGCTTGGTACATGGGCTCTGAACAGCATCGAGTAGGCATGACGCATTTCTGATAGGCGTCGGCCGTGGGTGACGCGATTTAGGAGCCATGCAGCTGTGCGGATGTCGTCTGAATGGTATCACGTATGGTCGACGCGATTCAGACTTGTGCTAGTATACGACCCCTGACTTGTCGTCTGAACTGTGTCGTTTTGGAACGACGCGATTTAGCTCGGTCGGGGTTGACGCCCTGAGCCACCCTTCCTTTCTTCCTCCTTTCTCTCATTCTCTCCTTCTCACTCTCTCTCTTCCCTCTCTCCATCCCTCCGTTCCCTTCTCTTCCTCTTCCTCTTCCTCTTCCTCCACTCCGATCCTCCTCTACCACCTCTCACCACTTTCATCACCATCTTCACCGCGGCTTCTTCACTCTCCGGATGGTAGCCAACGTCTCGGTAGAGTGACGGCGTTCACGGCGGTACCGACAGCAGTTTGCGGTGTGGCGGTTCGGCGACGAGGATTTTGGAGGAGTTTAAATAACCAGTAGGGTGACGATCCTCGCGTGTGTTTCAATTGTTTTAACTCATGATTTCCCGCTTTGGAGCATGTTATGGATGTGTGGGAGATTTTGGGTAGAAAATGAGCATGTTTTAGGGAGTTTTTGATTGAAATGGAAATTTTTGAAAATGAGAGTAGCATGTTATTGCGGTTCATGAATTTCCCCCTATCTCTATTTGTGTTTTTCATTCGTTTTGGGGGAGGGGACCTCATGTTGTGGCTCGGTGGAGACCGGAGGGGAGCTCGATTTCAGGCGTGAAATGTGTCCACACTCAGGGTGACGCGATTTGGGAACTGCGTCACCCTGAGTCGAAGCGAATTGCGACCCACACCCCTGGGTTCTGAGGCCAGAGAGTGAGATAGGATGCTGAATGACGTTGACCATGGTCGATGCGATTCAGGCGAGTATCCCAGAGTCCCGAGGCCAAAAAGTGAGAAAAACTAGTTATAAGGCCATGAATGGCATCAACTTGAGTCGACGCGATTCAAACAAGAGTCCTGAACTTTTCTGCATTTAACATGTGTGATTATTATACATTATCTCAATGCGATCCAAGCCAGAGCTCCGAATTTTTCTGCATTTAACATGTGTGATTATTATACATTATGTCAATTAGATTCTTATATATTGTTAGACAATTTTGTTAATGCATGTCTGAAAACATACATTAGGGGCGAGGATTTCTATGTGATCATAATCACATTGTGTTGTATTTATGAGACCGTGAACCTAGAGTGACAGTTGTTAGCACTTGACACCCTGTGTTGGTGTGGGAATGATGCAGTGTCAGTGTGGGAGTGACAAGGTGGTGCTTAGGAGGCGAGGGTCACCTGGTGTACTCCGGGGTAATAGCTAGTACCGGTGTAGGAGTGGTATACTTCGGAGTGACACTTGTGGCTGGGAGGAGGTAGAACCACCTATAACTAGACAGGCCGAAGTAGCCAGTGCACTATCCGATGGGTTGTTGTTCTGTCCCAGCAGGTCGATATTTTTTCTGGTTGACTTTGCAGCTTATTGTATGTTTCTTACGGTAGACGTGTGATTTATTTATCGCTTTACTTCCACATATCTTGCCTATATATCCTTGTTGTGTTATGATTGTGTGTGCGTGTGTGTGCGTGGGAGGTGGGGATCGAAGGATCCTTACTGAGTCCATTCTAGTGTGACCCTGCGGTTTTAGGTGAGGGTTCTCGGCAGGCGTAGCAGTTGTGGGATTCCGTCTCGAGTTGTACGCCAGTAGCCACCATTCCGGGGTATGCCCCGATGTAGTTGTACTTTTAATTTTGGCATGTACGCATAATTATTTCATTTCAGTTGCGGAGTATGTAATTATTTACTGAATCGAGTCGGTTTGTAATAATTTTTAATCCTGCACTTTCTTTATAGTTCGATGTTGTGTGAATGTTTAGCTTAGTTTATTATTTATTTTTCAGATTTATTTGAGGTCCTGGTTCGGCTCTTAATTTTAAGGATTCGGTACCCATTTAGTAATCGGATCTCCGATTATAGGGTGGCGGGTCGTTACAGTTGGTATCAGAGCATTCAGTCTAGCAAATAGGTGAATAACTAAGTTTAATATCGTATTTCAACAAATGAATACATTACCCGTACAGGCTCGACAATAGTTTAGATTTTGGACTTTAATTAGAGGTTTCCGATTCTTGTTATTGTAGGCGATTTGATGGCTCCTAGAAAGAGGGTACATGTTATTCGTGATCAGGGAGACGTTTCTAGTAAATCTGAGGCTGATAGGTAGAATATGGAGCGTTTTGTAAAGGCGATGTGTAAGGATTAAGGTTCCGGATCTGGTTAGCGGGTCAATTTCGGTGTCGGATCCCTTAGTTTGGGCCCTGTTGGAGCTGAGACTCAATTTCGCTTGACGCGGTTTAAACGGCGTCCAGCAATGTGGACGTGTTTTAAGGTGTACCACATGGACGCCACGTGGGCTGGCCTTGGGGCGCGAGAGTACGACCCTGGTCATATCGTCTGAATGGCGTCTTGGATGGACGACGCCATTTAGAGTACGACCCTGGTTTATCAGTGTACGGCCCGGTCTTGTCATCAGAATGACGTCGGGCTTGCATGACGCGTTTTACCCAACTTCTGTTTGACCCCGCAAACCCTCTCTCATTTCCCTCATTCTCTCATTTCTCTTCTCTCTCCTCTCTCCTCTCTTCCCTCCGATCTCCGGTGACCCCTCCCCCTCTCCTTGCTTTCCTCCCTCCATTCCATCTCTCCCTCCACTCCATCAACCTCCTAACTCCGACCACTACCACCACCATCTCCTCCACGGCATTTTTCTCTCCGGACGGCGGCCGACGTCCCGGTAGAATAACGACGTCCACGGCGGTACCGGTGGCGGCATGTGGCGAGGCGGGTTGGCAGCTTGGAACTAGGAGGAGTTCGAGTAACCGGTAGGGTGACGATCCCCGTTGTATTTCATTTAAAAACCATGTTTTACCCGCTTGGAGCATGTTTAGGGGTTCTCTTGGGGAAAAAATATTAAATGCATGTAATAAGAATTGGGTGTTTTAATGGGTATTTAGGTTCTTCTCCTCCTTCTCCACTCTGTTTGTGTTTTTACATGATTTGGGGGAGGAAATTCCACCCTGTGGATTGGGAGAAGGCAGAGGGAGAACCTGTTTGTGAAGGTTGAATGGCGTCGGAGGACAGGGACGCCTTTTAGAAAGACGACTTCCACCTACGACGCGATTTGACCCAGATAACAAACTCTGTCTCTGGAACTGAAGGGCGTCCAGGGACAGCGACGCCTTTTGAATGGCGTCATCCGCGAACGACGCGTTTTAAGCCATATTTCACATAAACCAGTTTATGAGTCTTGAATGATGTCGGCCTTGGGTGACGCGATTCAAGACAGAATTCCATTAATCCATGCAATTAACACATGTTTACACTGTTATATAGTTTAGTTAATTGCATGTGTAGAAATGTACTCGATAAGATTGGATTCTATGTGATCGGATCCCACCGTGTTGTGTTTTGTGCGATCGTGGGCCTAGAGTGACAGTTGTTAGCACTTAGGCACCCTGTGTCGGTGTGGGAGTGACACGGCGTCGGTGTGGGAGTGGCGGGGTGACGCCTAGAGAAAGGGTCACCTGGTGTACCCCGAGGTATAGCTAGTACCGGTGTGGGAGTGGTACATTCGGAGTGTCACTTGTGCTGGGGGAAGCAGAAACCACCTGAAGCCTGTCGGGCCGGAATAGCCAGCGCGCTATCCGAGGGGTTGCTGTTTGGTCTCAGCGGGTCGGTGTTTTTCGCGTTCGACCATGTGACTTGTGTGTTTCGCCGAGACGCGGGTTGTAGACTTGTGACGAAGTGGTTTTTAGAATCGTGCATGTTACTGTTTGAATGCATGCGTTTCATAACGAAATTGGAAAATGTATTTACTGCTTTAATTGGTTACATTGTCTATATTGGTGTTGTTATACTTGTGAGTGTGTGAGTGGGCGGTGGGGATCGAAGGATCCCTACTGAGTCTTTTCGATGAGACTCATCCCTGTAGTTTTCAGGTGAGCGTTCCAGGCAGGCGTAGCGAGGAGAGTGTTGCTTTGGGTCGCGCGCCAGCAACCGTTGTCCCGGGGTATGCCCCGATGTAGTTGTTATTTTATTTTCTAGTATGTATGCTTAATTGTTTCTTTTCTGTTTTAGTATGTAATTATTTGCTGAGTCGAGCCGCATTGTAATAATTTTTAATTCATGCATTTCCTGTCTAATTCAATGCGATGTGAATGTTTAGCTTAGTTTATTATTTATTTTCCAGACTTATCAAGATCCTAGTTTGGCTCCAAATTAATGATTCGGTACCCATTTAGTAATCGGATCCCCGATTATAGGGTGGCGGGTCGTTACACGATGATGGAGACTATAACTAGATTATAACTAGATATCACGCCCGAGATCTTGGTGAGAGTTCGAGCACTCGAGGAGGGTCTTCGGCTGCTTTAGAGAGATTCCTAAAACTGAGGCCGCTTCATTTTACTGGTCGTCCTTGATAGATATAGGTGGCCTCTAAGACAATCACGAGGCACCTATTTCAATCTGGTTTAATAATAAATGTCATATATAATTTATTATGTAGATTGGCGTGTTTATTATTATTGCGCATAATGAAGTCCATGAATGTGTGCAACGGTTATCGAATAATGATGAGATCATAATAATGAGACCGGTGACCTATAAACACATATTTTGAATTGTTCTTAGTCGTAGGATGTTTGAAAATGATATCAAACATCCGGTAAGACTAGTACATATTATTCCAACTCATATGATGAGGGTGACTGATCTCGTTAATCACATGTGTGAAGACACTATGGTGAACCTGTAGGTGCTCATTGAAGAATGAGTTCATTGAACTAATCCGAAATGAATCACTGAATGGTAATTTACCTAACTGTCAACCGACTTGATTCATCGTTACAGTGGCGTGGTTGGTCCTTGGACTTGAGACACCAAAGACACCTTGTCGGTAGACTTCTGGGCTTTGACATTGGCTTACGAATCCCTATCCACAGGATTTCTAATAGTTAAGGATCGGTCCAGCGGAAGACCTTCGAAGGTGATTGTGTATTCAATAGAGGATCGTTCGCTCTCAGGTAACTAGAGAGGGAATGCTCTAGAATAGATCCGCAGGAGTCTTTGGCCAAAGCAGACACAATATCAGAAAATGTGTTTTCAGATATTGTACAGCGGAGTCTGGTTCAAGTGAGTTGACCATCTAGGGTTTGACAGTTGACCATATCCTAGATAAAGGCAAGTTAGCTGAAAGAGAGAATGAACAGTTCTTCTACTGCAACCAATATAAGGATATTAGTAAAGGCAAATAGGAAAATGAAACTTGTAAGAAGTTTCGGGTATTCTTATTATCCACTTTTGCATGTCTATTGAAGACTTAGTGTCTCCAATATGAGGGATTGGAAATGATTCTCAGATCTGCAATAGAATGTAGACTTAGACAAGTAAAAAGAAATTGAGAAAATGAAAATGTTGAGTTAGACTCAACAATAGTTCTAGAGATACATAGGTTACTGTGAGACAATAAATCTTTGTATATTTTTATGAGATTAATATGAAACTGAATAATTGTTCTTTAATTCTATTAATTATCAAGAATTATAAAAGTAAATAACATTGACTGAGAAGGAACAAGTGTTGTTCCATTTGGTTTTAAGAATAGAATGAAAGATTTTAAAATCAGTCAATGCACTATAGATTCTTGATGTGACATATTGAAAGAGTATCAAATTCTTCGATTTGATCAAAGAAATTAAGGTATCAAATGATTAAGGTATAGAAGATCAAGATGAAGTGACTAATTGAAAGAGTATCAAATTCTTCGATTTGATCAAAGAAAATTAATACTTGAGTACGGGATTCACGCAAGTCTTTAAAAGGATAATTGTATCATTTCTTGATTAATCCTCATTATATATCATAGCAATATGATATAATGATGAATAGCACTTTATTGGATATAGTGCTATATATATATATATATATATATATATATATATATATATATATATATATATATTTAGGTTTGTCTGATTCTTATATCCTCGTCATTATGAGTATGAATATTAGATGTCCTTACTTTACAAATAGTTCTAAATAAATCAGTATATACATATAAGATATGGAGATACGATAATTCATATGAGATGTGAATGAGAAACAAGTACGATTTTAAAGATGTTTAAGTCAAGTTATGTCCTAATCTTTTGAAAAGACATGATCCAAAGAAGTTAGATATAAAAAGGACACAACGTAATGTGAATTTGTGAGATGTCCAAAGAGTTTGGACATTATTTTTATTGGCCAGACGATAATGCAATAATTATCGTATTGAAAGCTGTCTTCTATAAAGAGGAACATGTCCTCAAAAAAGACAGTGAGAGCTAATAAAATTAGAAGATGTTCTAGACTCACAAATTAACACAAGATTATTAGATAGTCTTCAGATATTTGGAATCGTTCATAACACACATAGGAGAGTATCATAGATTTTGAGATTCTCTCAATGGCTAGTCTGATGTGTTTGACATATCAGAGATAACAGAATGAGATGAGCTCAAAGATATGGATTATGATCCTAAATTTATCAGGAAGCTCTCTATCATAATTACAACTTTTAAATTGGAAAAAAGTTAAGAGTTCTAAGCTATAGTCCATAACACCTATTAAGTTCGGAACTTGATAGTATTGCTTGGGAGTATTATACTTCTCAAAAGCAAGTAAATCTTCAAAATGAAAACTAGTACAAATAGACTACTTAAAACTTATATGGTAATCTAATGGAAATGGTCATGGTCAAAGTGTTGACTTGGACGAGTTTTCCTCAAAAGTTACTAAAATAAGTTTATTAGAATTTTACTTGCCAATACTGCATGTCATGATGATGAGATGACAGTTGGATATTAAAAGTATTTCTTTAATGTGATTGAGGAAAATGTGTATATGATACAACTTTAAAGCTTTTAGAATATCTAGGAAGCAAGTTGTGATTCAAAGATTATTTTTGAATCAAACTAAAGCTTCCCAGAATTGCAATAAGAGTTTTGACTTAATGGTCAAACACTCAGTGTTCATTAAGAATGATCACAGATTGTGTGTGTACAAGGAGGTCAGTGGGAGCACGGTCACATTAGTAATGATTTGTAATAATAACATCAAAGTCATTGAGAATGGCATCAGGATATTAATATCAATAAAAGTATTATTATACATATTCTTCTTCATAATAGGTTTGGATGCAACATCCTGCGTATTGAGAATACGAATATATTAATATAGATTGATGAGAATGTTACCTTAACTTGTATGTCAAAATGTTTGACATAAATTTCATAATAAATCTCAATTGTTGAGATATTAAATTTATTTCTCTAAGGAAATATTCCTTAAAGGATATAGGGAAACCTTGATAGAAGGAGTGAAACATATCACTAAATACTTGAGAAGTGCTAATGATGCACTCCTGTATATGGAGATGATGATTTGAAACAATGAGTTACACTAACTCAAATTTCAAATCAGATATTGATTTAACCTTTTAATAAGAAAAGAATGGATTGGAATGGTTTCAACCTAGAACTCGATATTAAGATGACGACATTAACAAGTGATACTGTTATTGGAACAGTATGGATGAAAGAGTTCATCCTTGAACTAAATGTAGTTTTAAAAGGTCTCTGATCTCGTCCCGTTGTTGTAGGACAACAGTGGGAGCGATCAATTTTGTAGATGAACTATTTTCTCATCAGAAGTTATAGAACATTTTGAGGCTCAGGAGCGATCAATTTTGTAGATGAGCTATGTTCTCATCAGAAGTTATAGAATATTTTGAGGCTCTTTCACAAGTCCATAGACAAAGAATTAAGAGGAAATAACGTAATGGAAATTATTTTATTTATGAATGATTTAGCAGATTCCGGACCAAGCCTTAGTCACAGATTTGATGTGAGCATCACTTAGATTTGATATAGATCAAATGCGAAGGTGATTGGCTTGAGTATAAGTGGGAGATTGATAGATATAGGTGGCCTCTAAACCAATCATGAGGCACCTATTTCAATCTGGTTTAATAATAAATGGCATATATAATTTATTATGTAGATTGACGTGTTTATTATTATTGTGCATAATGAAGTCCATGAATGTGTGCAACGGTTATCGGAATATGATGAGATCATAATAATGAGACCGATGACCTATAAACACATATTCTGAATTGTTCCTAGTCGTAGGATGTTTGAAGAGGACATCAAATATCCGGTAAGACTAGTACAAGTTATTCCAGCTCATATGATGAGGGTGACTGATCTCGTTAGTCATATGTGTTGAGACATAATGGTGAACCTGTAGGTGCTCATTGGAGAATGAGTTCACTGAACTAATCCGAAATGAATCGCCGAATGGTAATTTACCTAACTGTCAACCAGCTTGATCTCACAGTGATGTGGTTGGTCCATGGACTTGAGACACCAAAGATACCTTGTCGGTGGACTTCTGGGCTTTGACCTTGGCTTACGAATCCCTATCTACGGGATTTATAATAGTCAATGATCGGGTCCAACGGAAGACCTTTGAAGGTGATTGTGTGATCAATAGAGGACCGTTCACTCTCAGGTGACTAGAGAGGGAATGTTCTAGAATAGATCCGTAGGAGTCTATGGCCAGAGCAGACACAATATCAAAAAAAAGTGTTTTCGGATATTGTACAGCGGAGTCTGATTCAAGTGAGTTGACCATCTAGGATTTGATAGTTGACCATACCCTAGGTTAACTTGAAAGCATTATGCGAACGAAGGATTATAGTCACGCGGTAACTGTGGACGGACAAGTTCTATTAGTGGGTTGTTGAACCCCATTACCTTCCGGGATCATGCGGTGTTGCTTGGTACCCAACTTGATCGGAAGTCCGACCGAATTTTACATGAGATGTTAATTCGGTTAAGTAATTAATTAATATCTGGATATTAATTAATCACAATAAGTTAATAACTAGTTGTTGGACTTAACGGGTTGAAAACCAGACTGGTTAATGGGCCTTGAGGGTCATACGCAAACAGATTCTCAATCGATGGTACTTAAGTGAGATTTATATTAAGTCGAGGACTTTTGTGAAAAATCGCACCGACTTAATATATATGCGCGCTGTTGAGAAATCCTGGGCCAAGCTCCAGGAGCTTTCAAAACTGGCCGTCCCACCTCTCTCTCTCCTCCTCCTCTGGGCGCCTCGTTTGAGGCGCCGGGAGACTTCCCGTCTCCGCCGCGTGCGTTTCCTAAGAGTCGGGAATTCCCGTCTAGATGATACGAACATGGTTGCGGTGAGGATTCTTCAGCGAGCGAGCTGATCTAGACGAGGGATCAAGGACGAACCATCGCGGAGGATCGCGTGGATACCGCTAGAGGTTGGACGCTTGTGCGGCTAGTGGCATCGCCTTGACGGAATTGAAACGGTTGCAGATTCGAATCCGCACAAGGTGATTCCATCACAACTGTTTTTCGAATTTTGATTTTCGTTCCGAAGCGGATCTGCGGGCATCGGGCGGGATTTCATTTTTGTTTCCACTGCGCTCGTGAACACAGCCTAGATCCTAACAGTCCTGACCTTGATGAGGCAGCTCTTTGGCTGAAGGAAATTGAGAAGACCTTCAATACTCTAGACTGTGTGGCAGTTGAGAAGACCCCATTGGCCACCTTCATGTTGAAGGATGATGCTTATGACTGGTGGACCACCTTGAAGAATATGACTTATGCAGATAAGAATCTCAAGGAGATTCCACGGGAGACATTTGTGAGGGAATTCAATAGGCAATATTTTCCCAAGCATGTCCAGAAAGTCAAGGAGAGGAAATTCATGGAGTTGACTCAGGGAGGTATGACAATACTCGAGTACCAGATTGAGTTTGTTTCTTTGGGGAGATTTGTGCCTTTCATATCAGAGGATAAGGAGCGCTGGACCAAAAGGTTCATTGACGGGTTAAGGTTTGATTTGAGGAGCTTAGTGGCATCCCACTGTTGTTCATACTTAGCTTCGACAGTAAAGTGTGTAGTGGCAGTAGAGGCGTAGCATGGCGAGATGGCTCGGGAGTGGGGATTACAGCTCAGGGACCGACGTATGGCAAGGGGAAGACCGCAATAGCAACAACTCCTTTGTCCGGTTCGGGATCGTCTTCACTCGGCTTTAGATTCAGGAGGTTCTTCCGAGGTAGCAGTGGCAGTAGTAGACTCAGGCAGACATAGCAGAGTCAGTCGGCATCCAGTGCGTAGTAGGAGGCAGCCTAGAGGGTTCCAGTTACTTGTCGTCATTGTGGCGGTGCACACGATGAGACTCAGTGTCCCGCATTCTTGGGCATGTGTTATACTTGTGGCCAACACGGCCATTTGGTGAGGAGTTGCCCGCAGAGGTATAGTTAGGGGCAGGGCCTGGGAGATCAGAAGAAGCAGAGGACCCATAGGAGAGTTCTGGCTATCACTAGGAAGGAGGTTCATGCGTCTAACTTGGTGGAAGGTACGTTTTCTGTCCTTGGGAACTCTGCTCATCTGTTGATTGATTTGGGTGCTTCACATTCTTTTATTTCCGAGCAGTTTGTGGATGTTCTTTCTGTTCCCGTCAATGAGATTTTTGGTGGGCTGATGATTGAGATTCCTTTCGGAGATTTCTTATTGACTTATAAATATTTGAGTAAGGTTCCCTTAGCTATTGAGGGTCATCAACTACCCGCCCAGTTGGTTGTACTCGTCATTCGAAGCTTTGATGTCATCCTAGGGATGGACTGGTTGGAGGCCTATTATGCTGAGGTAGATTGCCACAGGAAGAGGGTGCGCTTCTCTATTCCGGGCGTGCCGGTCTTCTACTTCCAAGGTATTAGGCTCCCTTCTCGTGGTATTCTCATTTATGCTTTTAAGGCTCAGAGGTTGCTTGTTAGTGGCTGTGAAGCTTTTCTTGCCTCAATTATCGTGGCTTGTGATGATAGCATTTCCAGTCCTTTGGGGGTACCTGTAGTCTGTGATTTTCCTGACATGTTTCCTGAGGAGTTGCCTGGCCTTCCTCCTCAGCAGGAGGTTGAGTTGACTATTGAGCTTGCACCGGGTACGACGCCCTTGTTTAAAGCTCCGTATCGGATGGCTCCAGCTGAACTCGCTGAGTTGAAGGCGCAGTTGCAGGATTTGATGGATAAGGGTTTTATCCATCCCAGTACTTCTAGGGTACTCCTGTTCTATTTGTTAGGAAGAATGATGGTTCTTTGAAGTTGTGTATTGATTATAGACAGTTGAATCGGGTAACAATAAAGAACAAATACTCACTTCCAAGGATTGTTGATCTGATGGATCAGTTGTAGTCTGCCAAGATGTTTTCGAAGATTGACTTGAGGTTGAGGTATTATCAGTTGAGGATCCATAAGTCAGATGTGAGTAAGATAGTTTTTAGGACTCGGTATGGACATTATGAGTTTTTGGTTATGCCTTTCGGCTTGACCAATGCTCCGGCCGTTTTCATGGATTTGATGAACCGGATTTTCAGGGCCTATCTGGATCAGTTTGGGGTAGTATTTGTGGATGATATCTTGGTATATTCTTCCTCTGAGGAAGATCATGCTACATATCTTTAGATAGTGTTGCAAGTCCTGAGAAAGCACCAACTCTATGCTAAGTTCAACAAGTGTGAGTTTTGGTTAGATAAGGTGCACTTCTTGGGGCATGTCATTTCTAGTGATAGTTTTTCAGTAGATCTGGCCAAGGTTGAGGCAGTGATGGATTGGGAGAGACCATTGACTGTGATAGAGATCAGAAGTTTCTTGGGATTGGCCGGATATTACAGGTGGCTTGTCCAGGATTTTTCTTCCATAGCAACACCCTTGACGACATTATCTCATAAGGGAATTCATTTTATGTGGACCGAGGAGTGTGAGAGGAGCTTTGCTGAGCTGAAGACTCGTCTCACTTCGGCTCTAGTTCTGGTGCTTCCATCTGGTTTGGGTGGGTTTGGTGGCTTACGCAGATGCTTCTCGTTGTGGTTTAGGTGCGGTCCTGATGCAGCACAGAAGGGTCGTAGCCTATGCTTCTAGGCAGCTGAAGCGGCATGAGGAGAATTATCCCACTTACAATTTTGAGTTGGCAGTCGTAGTATTTGCACTGAAGATTTGGCGACAATATCTGTATGGGGAGAAGTTTCAAGTCTTCACTGACCATAAGCGTTTGAAGTATGTATTTACACAGAAGGATTTGAACTTGAGGCAGCGTAAGTGGATGGAGTTCATCAAGGATTATGATCTCGACCTTTCTTATCATCTGGACAAGACTAACGTTGTGGCAGACGCCTTGAGCCGGATGACGGTCATATCATACTCATTACTTAGGAGTGGAAGTTGTCTGAACATGTTGTAGAATCTTCTTTCAGGATTCCCCCAGAGGTTGACAGAGCTGCGTTGGCCAGCTTGACTGTGAGACCAGTAGTGTACCATTCAGTGATTAAGGCTTAAAGGGAAGATGCAAAGCTACCATAATTTTTTCAGATATCAGAGGTGGAGTTGTGGGACGATGGCACAGTCAGGGTTTGAGGCAAACTTTATGTTCCGACAGAGGAGGAGGTGTGCAAGAGTGTCCTGGATGAGGCACATTGTTTTAGATGTGCAGTGCACCCCAAAACGACCAAGATGTACCATTGTCTAAGGAAGCACTTTTTGTGGCCAAGAATGAAGAAGGATGTAGCTAAGTACGTGCTGAGGTGTCTGATTTGTCAGTAGGTGAAGGCAGAACATCAGAGGCCACGAGGTTTGTTGCAACCATTGCCGATTCCAAAGTAGAAATGGGAGCATGTGACCATGGATTTTGTAGTGGGATTGCCCGTGACATCCAACAGGAGAGACGTGATCTAGGTGATTGTTGATCGATTGACCAAGTCAGCTCACTTCCTGGCTATTAGGAAGTAGTGGTCAGTTGGTAGGCTGGCTAGACTGTTTGTGGATCAGATCGTATCTCTGCACGGGGTGCCTTTGTGTATTCCATCGGATCGGGATCCGAGGTTCACCTTAAGGTTTTGAAGGAGTTTCTAGAAGGCTTTGGATACCCAGTTGGCTTTCAACTCGGCTTACCACCTTGAAACTGATGGGCAGTCAGAAAAGACTATTCAAACGCTGGAGGATATGTTGAGGGCTTGTTGTCTGGAATGGGGAGGTTCTTGGGAACATCACTTGTCTACTGTGGAGTTTCCATATAACAATAGCTATCATTCCAACATTGGTATGGCGCCGTATGAGGCATTGTATGGGAGATCGTGCCGATCTCCACTAAAGTGGTTTGAGATTGGTGAGAGGTAGATGGTGGGGCCAAAGATGGTACAACAGTGTGTGGGGGTTGCCAGAGTGGTGTAACAGAGGTTAATCGCAGCTCAATGTAGATAGAAGAGTTACGTTGATGTTCATAGGAGACCACTTGAGTTCGAGGTTAGGGATCACGTGTTTTTTCGTGTCTCACCCTCCATGGGTGTGATGAGATTTGGGAAGCGAGGCAAGTTGAGTCCACGATTTATTGGGCCGTTTCCCATTCTTGCTCGAATTGGAGAGACAGCGTATCAGCTGCCTTACCACCCAGTCTTGCGGGAGTCCACGATGTGTTCCACATATCGATGTTGCGAAAGTACGTACAAGATCCATCCCACGTTTTGGACTTTTCAGAGTTGGAAGTCTCAGAGGACTTGTCTTTCCCAGAGTATTTGGTGCGCATTGTAGATTGTAGGGAGCAGGTCCTTCGAAACAAGGTTGTTCCCATGGTGAATATGATTTGATAGCATCGCTCCAGAGGCGAGGCGACTTGGGAGTGAGAAGATGAGATGCGTGAGTAGTTTCCCTATCTTTTCTAGTAAATTCTCTTTTGAGCTTGTAGTGTCTTTTTCCTTTAGCGCTACTCCTGTTGCAGTAATTTCGGGGATGAAATTTTCTTGAGGGGGGAGGATGTAACGACTAAGGTTTTGGATTCAGTTATCGGGTCGGTTTCAGTGTTGGATCTCCTGGCTTGGATCCTTGTGAGCTTGGTGCATGGTCACTGAACCACGTCAAGTAGGCAGGACGAGTTTCTAATAGGCGTCGGCCGTAGGCGACACGATTTAGGAGCCTTAAGGGTGTACCGCGTGGTCCGGCGTTAGGGTGCGTGTGTACGGCCCCAATCTTGTCCTCTAAATGGCGTCACGCATGGTCGACACATTTCAGATGTCTACTAGTGTACGACCTGTTAGTCTTAGGTGGCCTACATGCCATTCTGACTTTGTAAATCTCATTTATTTATTAATAATATGGCATTATTTAATTATGTATAATTTGTTTTAATTATCATCTTATAATGAAGTTTGTGAATATGTGTAATAGTGATCAGATTATGATAAGATCATACTAATGAGACTGATAACTTATACACACATATTTTTAATAGTTCATAATCGGAAGATATCCACGAAGGACATCGGATATCCGGTTAGACTAGTACATATTACTTCTGCTCATATGATGAGGATGACTGATTTCATAGTCACTTGTGTGAAGACATTAAGGTGAATATGTAGGTGCTCATTTGAGAATGAGTTCACTGAATTGATTTGACTAAATCGCTGGATGGTAATGTACCTGACTGTCAACCAGCTTGATTATATTGTTGCAGTTGCGTGGATGGTCCTCGGACCAGAGACACCAATGACACCTTGTCGGTGGACTTATGTATTTTGACTTTGGTTTACAGATCTCTATTCACGGAATTCTAAATAGCCAAGGATCAGCTACAACGGAATACCATCGAGGGGAATTAAGTGTCAATAAGGAATCATTCGCTCTCGGTAATCAGAGAGAGAATGCTCTAGGTAGGATGCGTAGGAGTTCCTGGCTAGGGCGGACAAGAATATCGGAAAAAGAGTTTTCTGATATTATACGGCAGTATCTAATCCAAATGAGTCAACTAGTTAAGGTTTAACAGTTCACCATACCCTGAGTTGACTCGAGAGCATTGTACGAATAAATGATTATATTTACATGATAACTGTCGGCGGAAAGGTTTCAAAAATGGGTTGCTTAACTCCAATACCTTCCGGGTTCACGCGGTGTTGCTTGGCACCCAACGTAATCGGAGGCCCGACCAAATTTAATGTGCGACATTGATTCAGTAGATTAAGTAATTAATATGACTTATTAATTCATTAATTAAGTTAGTGAGGAGTCACTAGGCTTATTGGGCCATTAACTGGACTGGTAATTGGGCCTAAAGGGTCACATGCAAAAGATTCTCAAAGCGATGGATTTAAAGTGGGTTTTATATTATTCTGTGGGTTTTTATGAAAAATCGCGCCATTAATATAGAATGTAGCGAACAGGCTAAGCCGGCCAAGCTGCTGCGCAGCCCTGGCCGCCCCCTCCTCTCTCCCTCTCTCTCTCTGACGCCCCTGGCTCTCTCCCCTCTCTGGAGACAACATTGTCATCTTCTCTGACTCCCGTCCGACCGGAATTCGACCGCGCATTGTGGCGGTCGTTGCGGCGAAAGGTGGATTGTTCGTGGGCTGCGAAGAACGGGGAACGTGAGTAAATCCACCGCGAGAAGGATCGCGTTAACTTTGTTAGTCTTAGGTGGCCTACAAGCCAATATGATTATGTAATCTCGTTCATTTATTAACAAAATGACATTATATTCATTGTGTGTAAATCATATTAGATTATATTGTCACAGTTGCGTGGATGGTCCTCGGACTTGAGACACCAAGGACACCTTGCCGGTGGACTTCTGTGCTTTGATCTTGGTTTATGAATCTCTAACCACGAGATTCTAAATAGCCAAGGATCGGGTACAGCGGAATATCGTCGAAGGGAATTGGGTGTCAATAAGGAATCATTCACTTTTGGTACTTAGAGAGAGAATGCTCTAGGAAGGATGCGCGGAAGTCCCTGGCTAGGGCGGACAATAATATCGGGAAATGACTTTTCCGATATTATATGGCAGCATCCGATCCAAGTGAGTCGACCGGTTAGGGTTTGACAGTACACCATACCCTGAGTTGGCTCTAGAGCATTGTACGAATGAAGGTTTATATCCACGCGGTAACTGTTGGCGGAAAGGTTCCAAGAGTGGGTTACTTAACCCCGATACCTTTCGGGTTCACGCGGTGTTGCTTGGCACCCAACGTGATCGGAGGCCCGATCGAATTTGATGTGCGACATTGATTCGATTGATTAATTAGTTAATATGAGTTATTAATTGATTAATCAAGCCAGTGAGGAGTCACTGGACTTATTGGGCCATTAACCGGACTGTTATTGGGCCTAGAGGGTCATACGCAAATGATTCTCAAGGTGATGGATAAATAAAGTGGGTTTTATATAAACCAGAGGTTTTTATGAAAAATAGCGCGGTTAATATAAAATGTAGGGAACGGGTTGAGCAGGCCAGGCTGCTGCTACCCTAGCCACCCCCTCCTCTCTTCCTCTCTCTCTTTGGCGCCCCATACGAGCTTGGATCCCCGGGTATGTTCTGCCGCTTCTCCGACTTCCGTTCGACGGAAAATCGTCCGCGTGTTGCGGTGATCGTTGCGGCGAACGGCGATGGCTTCGTGGGCTGCGAAGAACAAGGAACCGTGAGGATATCCACCGCGAGGAGGATTACGTGCACTTCGCTAGCGGCCGGGCACTTGTGCGGCTAGCGGTGTCACACCGACGGAGCCAATCGGTCGCGGATTTGAATCCGCGCACGGTAAGAACCGATTATCCGATAATTTGGTTTTTAGATTTTTGAAACGAGAATCGGATCACATATATTTTATTCTACTGCGTTTTGCAATTCGGAGAAACGCCGAGGAGATACAACAGTGGTATCAGAGCTAGGTTCCACCGTTTCTCGTCCCGTTTTCGGTCTCCGAATTAATTTTTCCTTGAATTATTCCATGCATCATTTTAATTATATGCGAAGTTAATAATCATGTGATGATTGCTTCGATTCGATCGCTTATTTTTGCATAAAATTAAAATTATTTTGGGGATTTTTGAAGTTCTTCTTGTGATGAAGAACGGGGTTTAATTGTGGCTTCGTTTAGGCTTCCCAAGCGTTGGGATGGAGCACCGGGACCCTGGATGATATGGGGAAAGTCACCGGTCCTTACCGGGCATCAGGATCGCCGCCGAGAACCCTCTGAAGGTGGCCGGAGATGGGGGTCATCTTCCTCTTATTCGAAAACTAGATTTTAAATAAGGAAGAGGGGCTCGGGCCAGCTTGTGAAAAAGGGGGCCCGCCGGCGAGCCCACCGGCGTTAGGGGTCGCCGGCGGCGCCGTGGTGCTGGCCTCTGGCCGTCGTCTGCTGCTGCCAATCCCACCTGGTTGCCGTATTAGGGTTTCAGGTGCTGGCTGGGTAAGGGGCGGCTAGGGTTAGGGGAGATTGCAAGCTGGCTAGGGCAGCCCAGACCAGGCTTGGCCCCCCTAAGCCAGGGACTTGAGCCCTGGCTCAGACCAGGGACCCTGGCTCGAGCCTCTGCCGAGCCCAGGCTCAGTATATGGGCTAAGCCCAGTTCCACCTTTTTGAATTCACACTTAAAACCCATTTAAACCCCAAAATAAAACCCCTATTGCCCATTTAAAATGTGAATAAAATTTGAATTTAATTTAAAATTCAAAAATTTATTTTGAAAATTTAAATTACTATTCAATTTTATTTAATTGGGCTTTTATTAATGATTTTGAATCATACTAATTAACAATTAGTTATTAATCAATTAGAGTTAATTATTAGATTAAATGTTAAATTAATAATAAACTTTAATTAACTAATTTAAGAGTTAGATTAGTGATTAATAATTATTAGTCTAAATGTTAGATTATTAATGATTAATTAATCTAATTGTTAGTTAATTAAAGTTAGTTATTAATTTAAAGTGTTAAATTAATAATTGATTTAAATGAATAATTTAAGTGTTAAATTAATAGTCATTAATTAATTATAGTAAATTATTAATTTAGGAGTTAAATTAATGATTAACATTAATTATCTAATTTAAGAGTTAGATTAGGACTTTTAAGTTAATTAGAGTTAATTGTTAATTTAAGTGTTAAGTTAATAATTAATTTTAAATTAACTATTCTAAGAGTTAGAATTAGAATTTATTAATTTATTTGTGTTAATTATTGGTTTAAGAGTTAAATTAATAATTAGTATTAATTGACTAATCTGAGTATTAGGTTAGTAGTTAATAATTGATTATAGTTGATTATTAATTTAAGTGTTAAATTAGTAATTAACTTTAATGGACTAATTTAAAGAGTTAGATTAGTTATTAATTATTAATAGTCTAATTGTTAGATTATTAATATGGTTTAATCTAAATGTTAGATTGTTTTAATTTTAGAAATGTTCTAATTTACATGGAATAATTTGGGATTATTAATTTGAAGTATGTGCACATGTGATGTGTGTTTTATGTTTTTAAATTTGATTTAATTGCATGATTAAATTAACTAAAAGAGTTTTCGAAATTCAAAAGCTAATTTTGATTGGAACCCAACTTTATGAAAGTCAAAATTATTTAATTTTGAAAAACTCTTTTGTTTTAGCCATGTGATGCGCTTATCATGTATGGAATGTTTAAAACACACGGTGGTCATACTCCGATGTAATTGTATCTCCCTCTCTCTTTTACTCGCCATAAGGAATTCTTCTGTTTACATGTGAATTTAGATTTAAATGTAATCTGATCGAGGCAACTGAGGAAGGAGCGAAGACGATCCACAGCTATAACCAAGAAGGCGATTTGATAAAGATCATTTTGCCTATGTATTTGCAGGGTTATCTAATATAATTATTATGTTAGATTGTGTGTGCGTTTGACTGTTGGCTCCAATCAAACCCATTGTACTATTCATGTATGTGATACACTGTTTTTAATTTTGATTATGAATCAAAACATGTATAGTATTTAGTAAATATATATGATATATTTATATGCTATCACTTTGGAGAGACCAAGATAAAAGTTATCTAAAAACTTTTGACTAAAATCTAAGCCATAACGTGAGTAGTTAAGAACTTACCGCGTGGTCCACCATCGTTATAGTCATAGGATTTGAATCACTTTAGGCAGGTTTGTTGTGCTGCCACAAGGCTTGTTTAATTGTAATGAGAGACTTGGCTATGGCATTAGATGCCTATATGATCGGAATAGAGGAACCATGTAGCTTTGTTGTGCTATCCACAAGGATTGCATGCAAATCTATGCTCGTCGCGTAACGATGTTGTGCTATCCACAAGGGTTGCATGCAAATCTATGCTCGTCGCGTAACGATGTTGTGCTATCCACAAGGCTATTAAATCTGTGGGGACTGAAGATATGATCGGATATTGCAAGGAGTTGTAAGTCCCATGAGATGGGTGCTCTTTGATTGTATTACAGTTTGTTGTGCTATCTACAAGGATGTACTGCAAGTCATTGAGATTCTGATTCCCACTAGAAGACTGTAGGCGTCTCCCGTTCTGTATAGGTGCTCAAATTGTGTGTGTGATGTTCATGAGTTTCATGTCGTTTATATGAATAGTAAAACTATTCAAATTAAAGAAAACGTGATCGCAAGAAACTATAAAGTTTCAAAAGAAAGATTTATCGCTTACCTTTTTAAGTTTGGGAGATTAAGTCCTTGATTTCCTCTCTTCGGCCAGCCAAAGAAAGAGAGCCATTTTTGTAAGATGTTCTTGCTCTTGATTTCTTAATGGTTATTTCTTTGGATTTCCTTCTTTCTTCTTCTTTGTACCTTGTAAGAAAGATCAAACAAAGTAAAAATTCTAATTAGAACTTGAGTATAGTAGTATCTATTTTAATAAGAAATTTAAACATGCAACTAAACTAATCTACTCACTTGATTGTTGTTCTTTAAACCCCTAATATGCATGTGGGTGTGAGAAATAATGATGTGTGTGTGTGTGTGAATGTGAAGTGATGATGACGATGAACTATGGAAAACAATGAATAAACTGAATGAAATTAATGAAAAGCTAGAAAGAAATTAGGGGAAAGAAGATGGTTAGTTGGGTCCTCCATAGCCTTGGTCTTCAAGAGAGCTTCAAAGGATAAAAATGATGGGGAAGAAGAAGTCTTAGATGAAGCCTCTCTTACTGTCCACGTTTTTCTTTTCTAGAGCCTCCAAACACCTTGCCTTGAGCTTCAAAATCACCAATGGCCAACCTTTTCAAAGGTCCAAATGGTGTTGTATTTATAAGAATATGTTTAAGGGTGTTTAGAGCTTCAATAGGACTCTCTCCCACAGTCGGACTTACCTTGGACAAGCATGGAGGAGTTAGCAACCTTCCCAACTTCGGAAACCGGATTATCTCGGCTAAATCATATTTATCAGGAAACTCCCAAATCGCGTCACCCAGACGGGACGCCATTTGGTTAAGTAAAGCGGCTAAAATAGAAAGGAAATCCGAAAAGGAAATGAAATATATTAGGAAACTTAAATCGCGTCTCTGTAGGGCGACGTGCTTTAGATAATTAGGAAATTAATTCGAATTAAAAATCGTAAACCCAAACGGATTAGGACTTAAATGGCGTTTCCTTTGGTGGCGTTATTAAGTTAAATCTATATGAATTTAGGAATTTAATTCCAAACTGATTTTGGCTAGGAATCTAAATGGCGTCGTGAGTGGACGACGCTAATTAATAAATTTGAAAAAAAAATAATAAAAATTAATTAACGATTAAACATCAGACCATTTTGGGTCATTATATATGTGACATGAAATTTACTCAATGTGAGATCAAAATTAGCGTGTCTACAGCGCTGTCCTACCTTGGCATTGACTTTACAAGGGAGTGAAATGGAATTAAATGTACTGAAAAGGTGATGCCAAGGTGTGATGAGACACGCTTTCAACATCATATGATGAGAATCTTTCTCAAAATAATCAATGAAGTAACTCAAAGTGATAAACGGAATCAATCATGTTTGGATGAAAGAGACAAAGGAAAATAAAATAAGGTCGATCAACTTCCACGATTGGGAAGTACCTAGGTCACAAACCCTGCAGGTTTCATCTTGGAGAGCGGTTACTAGTTAATGTGGACGTGATACAAACATAATGGATCTTAAAAAGAAACAAGAAATATTTGGGATAAAGAATCCAAACAAGAAAGAATTACAAGGATATCTTTAAGAAGACCTCAAAGATAATTGAGAGATTAATTCATAATGGAATATTTCACATCAGGTTGGGATTTGTTTGAACAATGGTCTGAAATTTAATCAATAATTAATTATTACCATAATTATTTGAAAGTCCTACATGATGCATGCTGGGTTAAAAGAAAATTAAAATGAAATAAAATATAAATTAATCAAGTATAATATTGTTAAATTGTCATTGATGAGTTAAGATACCAATTCTTGTAATCCAGTACTAAGCCGAAGTTTGTTTGTCCTCGCATTGTTTCACAAAAGCGGAACCATCGTCTCCATCAATTAACAATCTAACGGCCTATCTGTGCGATTAAGAATTCTCTGGAATTATCACTGTTTTTGTTGAAGGGGAACTCAAATTCCAGTTTCATCAAAACTACAAGGTCTTTGATATACTCTAATAAGTATTTAATATATAGTAATGCTAATGCAAATCAATTACATAAAGGGAATACAAAGATAGAGATAACCATCTTCTTAGCCACGGTTGGGACACAGTGAAATTCCCACAGTGGGACTTTGTTGAAATTTTCAGCTTCGTTTTTTCTTTTCTTAAATTTCCTGTACTCAGATTTTGTCAATTTCTTCAAGCAAGTAGTAATCAATATTAAGTATCAGCAAATATGGAATTCCGGGAAAATAACAGAAGGCAGAAAATGCATCAAATGGCGTCGCTGTTCACAGACGTCATTTGAATGACGTCGTCCTGTCCAGACGCCATTTAACTTACATAAATAGTTCCCTGTTCTGACTCAAATCCGGACTCCACTTTCTTTCATTGCACATCCCTCTTCCAATTTGGAAAGGGTTCCTCAATCTCGCAAATTCTTCTATAAAGCCTCCCTCTCTTCATATCAAAGCATTACAACAAGGAATCAAGAGGGAAAACTAAAGGATTCTTTCCAAAACTCAAGAACAAGAGGGGAAGAACAAAGAGAAATGAAGGAATTAAGGAGGAAGATCAATCAATTTATTCAAGGAGGATGGCGAATTCTTCACAAGATTCTTCAAACAAGGGGGTGAGGAAGACCATTGAAAAGCTCTCTGAAGTGAAAGATCATTTAAGTAGGCGATATCCTAACTTACAAGTAAGCTAATCGATCCACCCTCTATGTTCTTCAATTATCTTTACATGTTTTCCAAATTCTTAATTCTTCAATAAGCAAGATAGAACTATTCCAAATTCTTTTCTTTATCTAGGGATATCTTTTCTTCCCCGGTCCAAGAAGATTCTCTTCACTTCTATGGATCCAAAAGCTTATAAACAAGATCAATCTGTCCATGCAATCTTATATATCCAAGTGGCATATTCAAGGGTTGGTTACTCATGCCAGACATTACAAAAGCACAAGCATGGATTGGGCTGCAATGGGCACTTTATCCGAATTCTGGCATCCACAAACTCAAACTTTCCTTTTTGCTATGTTCGATGCCACTATCATTTTAGAAGAAGCTGAACTCTTACTAGGTTTTCCTAAGCTTAAGGTCAACAATGATGAACCTGATTTGAGTGATATGATGTTCATAAGAGAAAAGATCAATGGTCATCAATTCTTGGATAAGATTATGAAGGATCCAAAAGAATTCAAGACTGTCTTACAAAAAAGGGAATTAATCTTGCTAAATTAGCCGAATGGATTCTGAAGAAGATTGAAGATCTTAAGGATGAAGATACTGATAGAATTGGATGGCCTCAAAGCCAATCATTGTACATTGTAGTTCAAATTATTAATAAAGGCAATCATTTCTTCATTTATATTTCTTGGAAATTAACTATCGTAATGAAGGTCCGTAGACAAATGTAAGGAATATTGAATCATGATGAGATCATGATAGTGAGATCAATATCCTCAGTCACTTGTCTTAAATAATTCTCGATCATAGGATATTTGAGATGGACATTAAATATCCGATAAGATCGACACAAGTTATGTCTGCTCATGTGATGAGGGTGAATGATCTCACATTAACTCGTGTGGTGACACTAAGACAAACATGTGGATGCTCATTAGAGAATGAGTTCACTGAACAGACCTAAATAAGAATTCCTGGATGGTAATTATACCTATTAGTCAACCAGGGAATTCAATCGTTGCAGTAGCACAGTTGGTCCTTTGACCTGAGTCACCAATGATACCTTATTTGTGGACAATTGTATCTTGATTATCTGACTTGTAGACTTTAACCATTAAGTCCACGATAGTCGGTCTCTCAGATACAGTGGAAAGCTTGCGAAGGTAATTGAGTGAACAACAAGGGATCACTCACTCTTGGTATAAGACTGGAGAGAGAATGTCCTATGGATGTGTACACAGAAATCCCTGGCCATGGTCAAATGAAAGAGATGTCTTTCTAGAAATTAACTGAGTACTGGAATCCATCTAAATAATGCGATAGAGGGTTTGACTATAAAACCATACCCTTGTGTTATTGGGACATTGCATGAGTGAAGGATTTTATCTGTGCTGTATCGGCAGACGGAAAGGTTCAATTGAAGGGAACAGTATCCCTTATATCTTCTGGGATCATGAGGTAGTGTTTGGTGCTGTTCATGATCAGAAGGCCAAGTGAATTAATCATCAGATGATAATCCACTTGTTTATTAAATTAATCATTTAACATATGATGTTTAAATGTTAATTAATAAATATTAAACTCTAGAATCAGTTCTAAGTTTAATGGGCCTGAAACCGTACTGATATATGGGCCTAGAGGGTCACACACATAAGTGTTCTCGTCAGACGGTGAGAGACGTTAAATTTCATGCTTATCTGGGTTTTTATGAAAAGCCGCAGGATAAACATGAAGATTTAATGGAGATTTATCAAAGGCCAAACTCTTGGATAATTATGAGGATTAATCCTTGTGCTTATCCTTATTTCTATATAAGGAGGCCAAAGGGGGAGGGGTAAAAAGGTTAGTTGGACGAATTACTCACCCGAGATTCTCTATCTCCTCTCTCTCTCTCCTTCTCTCTCTCTTGGAGTAGATCTGTCTCTCTCCGCGCATGGTGGATTTGAGATCTGGTCGGAGCACTCAAGTCGAGGAGGAAATCGCGTCTGCAGCGGGAACTCGTGTGGATACCTCTAGAGATCGTGCACGTGCGCGATTACCGAGTCGGCATCATCCACGGGAGATTCGAAACCTGCAAAGGTGAAGAACCGTTCTTCCCGCGTTTATTTTATTGTCCGTTTTACGATCCCAGCAAGCGATACATAGGAATCAATTTTATTCTCCGCTGCGTTCTTGGCGATTCCTTACAGATACAGGGAACGTGATGAAGGCGTTCACCACATACTTAGCTGGAGCTCTACTATTTCTTGCCTAAGACAATGTTCTAGAAGATGATTAAATAAGCGCAATGAATGGAATTTTTGAAGGAAAGTAGATCAGCACAACGGTTCTAGCTTATCTCCACAGTGGGCTCTCTGCAACTTCTTCAGGTCAACTTCCTTATGGCAGCATGCTTCTCTTAGCTCTATGGGTGAAATTCCACTTCAAATTCAACCATAATGAAGAAAAAGTTCCAAAGATATCCCAGACATATAAGTGCAGTCATATCTTCCATATTGCCAATATTATGAAGTTCAATGACCACATGAACAATCGAGTGCCCAACCTCAATATTCGAGTTGACTGGCGCGCTTACTTCAAGACTATGCCCAGAACTGGATTCGAATCCACGTCACTTGCTCTCATGGAAAAAGCAGTTTGAGTGTGCCGTGGTGTTGCCACCGAGCTCCGACTGATCGGGGCGACGGAGTTCGTTCTTTACAATCCACATCGCTGTCATCCTCAACTTGGTATGCCATGTTACGAATTTCCAAAAATATCTTCTCTTTCTCCAATTAAGAAGCGGGCTTTGGGAACTGATGAAGATTTCAAGGCGACAGAACTTATTGCAACTCTTTGGAATATCGGCTTCACCCGTTGTGTTAAACTTCCTCATGAAACAAATAAAGAACTATGGAAATCATATGTAAAGGAGCTTAAGAAGAATCGCCCTTGAAAATTCTCTCTTATCTTTGCCTTCCAATATGATGTATTTCGATTTATTTCCAATGAAGAAATCATTTCTTAATACAATAAAAAATTATTCCTTAAATGTCTTGCAATTTTTTTGTAATTTTTCTTGAGTGAAACAATGATTTTTTCTCAAAATATCAAGGTTCGGGTTCATTTAATTCAAATCGCGTCGACTTAGAGAGACGCTTTTCAGTCAAACTCAATTTTCAAATAAATATTTATCATCAAAAGAACCCAAAATCGCGTCTGGTCAACGAGACGCCTTTTACTTTCTCTCTCCTATTTTCCAGAGATTTCCAACGATTAATGCACTAAATAGCGTCCTCCTCCAGAGACGCGAATAATAATTCCTCCAAATTTTCCATGGTACGTCCTTGACCAAAAGAAGCGGTAAAGCTTAAAAGGCATCTTCCATGGGGGACGCGTTTAACAAATTTCAAAAATTTTCTTATGCCGCCTCAGTTTGTGCGCCATTAAATGGCGTCGCTGTTCCGAGACGCGATTTAAGAAATTACAACAAGGTTGCGCGACCCCGAGCCCCTTCTCCCCTCATTTTCCTTCTCACTTTCTCTCTCTTCATCTTTTTCCTCCTCTCCGGCGACAGCGACGGTTTCCGGGCATCTTCGTCTCCTCCGGTCATCCTTGACCTCTCCAGCGATCACTGGCGGCTCTTCCATTACCACCAACCTTTCCTTTCTCCTCCTCATTCATCCGCTCTCTCTCGAGCTCTCTTTCTCTCTCTATTTGCCATGGAACAAGGTGGGCCGAGCGATCTTGGCGGGAAGCGATGCCGAGTGGCGGCAATCGAAGTGGTAGAAGTTGGCGAGGGTGAGGAAACTCCCGGAGTGGCCGGCGAGACGGTGGCGGAACTCGCGGAGATAGTGGCGTTCATGGACACCGAGGAGGTTCCACCCGCAGCTCAGGAAGGGGATGCGGCGGCGGGACCGGCCGAGGAAGCCGGTCCACGTTTGGTAAGTCTTCCAAAACACCCTATTCATATTTAAAATTTCAATTTTTGGGGTGAAGGGGAGCTCGGCCACAGGTTCTCGAAACCTGTGGTGAATGGCGTCTGGGGACAGGGACGCCTTTTGAAACGCGTCTGCTTTACCCGACGCCTTTAAAAAATGGTGATTAATTTTCTAAAAATTGATTATTAATGTTCTGTCAATGATTTTAAACAATTATTTTGACAATGCAGGGCACGATGAGGACCAGGATCTCTTGGGATCTGGTGGTAGCGGCGTACAGGGATCTCCCAGACTTCCAAAAGTCACGACTGGCGGAGATGAGATTTAGAGAGATCCTAGAGATAGAACCATTTTGGATAGATTTAGTTCTACTCCAGGTGCTTAGGGAGAGATGGCATGCCGAGAGCCTAGCATTCCTAATGCCCTGGGGACATATGATCCCCAGTCTCGAGGATATCACTAGGATCATCGGCCTTCGAGTGGAAGGTCGGGCAGTTAACGGGATCATGTATCCCAATTACCGTGGACTAGCTCAGGCGTTGCTGGGGTTGGATGTGACGGGGATAGAGGGTCGAGATTCTCGGACTCTCCTGAGGACAGCCGTCAAGAAATCCTTAGGATTGGTAGAACTTAGACAACATACGGATGAATCTAGGGAGAAGTTGAGAGAGAGACTGGCGAGGGCAGCCAACGTAGTCTACTATCAGGATCCGAGTGGTAGGACTAGTGTAGATAGAGATGTTAGGAGATTATAGTGTTTTTCTTTGGTACGCTTCTCTTCGGGACAAAGGGCGACTACATCCACTGTCGTTTCCTGAGTCTCCTTGTAGACTTAGATAGATTAGGTGAGTACGCTTGGGGTGCGGCCCTTCTGGCCCACCTCTTCACTGACCTCTCCGTTGTCACACCAGACCGGGGGACGACCATCAGCGGCTTCGCGCCGTTTCTTCATATACTTAATTTATTTTTTTAAGTTCATTTCAATATTTTTATTATTCAATGCAATGCATATGATGATTCTAACTTGTATGTTCACGTGTGCAGATCTGGACATATTATTATTTTCCTCTGGGCCGGGCGAGGCCTTCTTTCCTTCCAGTGGCGGTCCCATTGGCTAGACGGTGGCGTCCGGTAGTGGACACGGCGCCACAACATCACCAGTTGACGGCCCTCCGCCGTCAGTTCTTGGACTACCCAGAGTTGCTGGTAAGTTTTAAAATTCTTTTCTTGTCATTATTTAAATGTTAGATTGATTAACTGTTATGTTAGAATGTTTACAAATTTGTTAAATTAACATTTATTTGTTAATCATTCGATCAAATATTTGATTGATGATTTAAAGGATTATCATGACTTGTTGATTTTTATTATTAAATGCAATGTGACTACCCTATATGAATGCAGGTTATCTGACATCCATACCTAGGCATGGATGATGCAGGACAGCCTTGGGTCGAGCAGGGCAGGGGTCGGTTCGGGCGTCAGGTGTGGCTGTATTGTATGAACGAGATAGCCTTCCTACGTCTGAGGCTGGTGATGCGGACACTGGGGCTGCATCATGAGTGGGTGGAGGAAGAGATCCCGGAGGGGATCGGGAGGACCATGCAGGGCAAGCAAGCCCGCACCGACTGGAGTGCCAAATTCCTGGATCAGCAGGATGACTGGCATCGATATGGGATACCGGTGGAGTCGCAAGCGGTGAGCAGCGACGCTTACCTCCAGGTCTACCGGACCTACTACACGGCCCACCTCCAGCTACTCTGCCCTCTCGATGTAAGTGACATGATATGCATGACATGAATGCTTATTTTATTTTATTAATTGTCTTGCTTATATTCGTGAATGTACGACATGATATGTTATGAATATGCAGGATGCTCGGGATGCCACCATCATCACACTCTGGGGCCATCTCCAAGACGCCGAGGCCCATTTAGAACAAGTCTAAAAAGAGTTGAATGAACTGGTAAGTCCAACATGCATGAGAGTTATGAATAAAGAATGAATGTTAATGTTATTAAATTGTTTTGACACTGACACACTGACGGTGATCTCCCTCTTTGTTACAGCGTGCTGCTTATACTCACGCGGCTCCTCCTTCATCCTCTGCTACCTTCGGCTCATCTTCTAGTGCTGCGCATGAGGCCACCATCACTGACTTGCGGAGTCAGTTGGCCCTAGCCATCCGCCGTGCCACCCAAGCTGAGGACGATGCTGCTGCCCGGGTAAGTCTTCAACTTGCTTATTTCACTTCTGCATGGTATCCTTTGCTTGCTTGATTAGTTGGCTGACAGTGTCTTCTGCTGTAGGTTCAAGAGCTCTGTCGGGTTCTCGAGGAGGCTCGGGGTAGGGCGGCCCGTGTCACCGAGTTGGAGGAGCAGCTAGTGAGGCTCTCCATAGGTGATCTCCCTCACGAAGTATCACCCCTCCAGATGCGTCTGGAGATTCTTACCGAAGAGCGAGACTGGGATTGGGTTCAACTGATAGCAGAGGTTCAACACCTCCAGGGTCGACTTTCAGTGGCGGAGCACGAGCGCCAGAGCGTGGAGGCCCATTATCAACGTGCTTGGCAGTAAGCACTAGATCGAGGGCAGATGAGCCCATTTACAGTGAGCATCGCAGTATCTTTCGGCCAAGCTGGGCTGAGCGCCATGGGACCGCCACCGCCACCGACTTGTGGGCCAGACGGACCAGACAAGGCTCAAAGTCAACTTGATGAGGGGGCGGGTGAGAGTCAGCCGTGAGGGCTGATATCATATTGCATCTTCCTTCTTTTTGAGAGTCCTGTGGATGGACTTGCACACAAACTCTTTTGATGTATGAAGGGAGTTTCTTCTTACTTGAATTGTCTTTGTACTTTTTCTCTATTGTCTTGCTTTTTATACTTGCATATGGCTTGAACAAAAAAATTAAATATCTGTTCAGGCTTAGCCCTTTGCCCAGTCAAGTAACTGGCTATTTGATCTTATCCTCGGTAGAAGGGTCAAGGGGCGAAGCCTTTATTTAATGAAGGCAAATAAAGATGATAAAAGGGGAATAAATAGTAAAATACAACATACAAGCATGCAAATGCTCATTGAAAATAGAAAGGATGCAATACACATAATGTGACAAACAAATGCTAATTGAAATATTTTTGTTTTGCAATTGTAATTTTTGAAATATCTAATTTTTTTATTTTAAAATATTCAATTTTTTTTGTGGTTTTGAATCATTCAATTTTTTTTGTGCTTTTAAAATATTCAATTTTTTTTATGGTTTTGAAATATTCAATTGTTTTTGGTTTTGAAATATTCAATTTTTTTGTGTGGTTTTGAATTAACTAAATAAACTAACGACCAACATGGTACATGGATCAAAAGAGTATATTTATTCATTAACTTAATTTCCCAAATCATTCTTCAACAACTTAATCCAAAATCATCGTGCTTGAGTTATGTTCATGATCGTGATCCCATTCGATGATCCGTCCCGTAGTCAACCTAAGCTATTCATCAAGTTTGGAGTTCGTCTCTTTTGAAGGAAAGGAAGAATTGGTCTAGAAAGCCCATGAGAGGGTTCCAAAGAGTCAGAAAGATGTCCCTCCTTTACCCTATTATCTGTTGGGGTTCAGTCATTTTTACTTTTACGGGATATTTATCGACTTTGCGCTCCTTTTTATTTGTTTTTGTTGCCTTTTGATGTAATGTTTGTAATGTTGAATGGCCTTTTGATTATGTTGGCTTTTTGCCCTTTTGTATTTTTCTTTCGCCTTTTTGTGGGGCGGATCTCCCCCTTTTTTTTATGACGGCTTCCTATTAAGATGGCGGGTATTTTCGGTAGTCTATTCTAAGCCTCGTTTCGACATCGAGGGCCGAAGGTAAAACAAAAGTTTTGTTTAAAAAGAATGAGTTGTACTTTACACTCTCAGTTAAGCTTTCGGTATTCCTCGGGCTTCGCATGTCGTGTTACTCACGAACCAAACGTGTTTGTGTGTAATAATGTGTTTGGATTAGATTATCAAAGATTAACGGGGGAATTTGAGTTTTCGAATTTTCAGACTCCATTGGTCCTTACGCTATACTGATTGACTCTTTAACCTAAGGGTAGTACTTCTTAAGATAGAGACTGTAATGACCCGTCACCCTATAATCGGGGATCCGATTACTAAATGGGTACCGAATCATTAAAATTTGGAGTCAAATCAAGATCTCAATAAGTCTGGGAAGTAAATGATAAACTAAGCTAAACATTCCACATCACATCGAATTGTAAAGGAATTTTAGGAATTAAAAATTATTACAATTTGACTCAACTCAGCAAATAATTACATATTCCAATGAAAAAGAAATAATTAAGTGTACATGCCTGAAAAGAAAATAACAACTATACCGGGGCATACCTCGGAACAGTGGCTGATGGCGCACAACCCGAGACAAAATCCTCCACGCTACGCCTGCCTGGAACCCTCACCTGAAAATCGCAGGAGTGAGTCTCATTGAAATGGACTCAGTAGGGATCCTCCGATTCCCACCACACACTCACGCACCCACAAGTGCAACAACTCAAATATAGGCAATTAAATAAGTAAAGCAGTAATTACAACTCCCAAAGATTCTCAAATTCCGATATAAAACACATGCATTTGCAAATGCATCATGCACAACTTTGAAACCACTCCACCACAAAGTCTACAACCAGCGTCTCGGCTAAACACACAAACCACGCAGCCGAACGCGGAAAACACCGACCCGTTGGGACCAAACAACAACTCCTCGGATAGCACGCTGGCTACTCCAGCCTGTCTAGCTCTAGGTGGTTATGCTTCCCCCAGCACGAGTGACACTCCGAGTGTACCACTCCCACACTGGTACTAGCTATACCCCGGGGTACGCTAGGTGACCCTCTCTCTAGGCATCACCCTACCACTCCTACAGCAGCGCCGTGTCACTCCCACACTGACATAGAGTGCCTAAGTGCTAACAACTGTCACTCTAGGTCCACGATCGCACAAAACACAACACAGTACGATTCGATCACGTAGAAATCCTAGTCCTCGAAGTACGTTTTCAAGTATGCATTTAACCAAACTATCTAACAATGTAAACATATGTTAATTACATGAATTAATGGGGTTCTGTCTTGAATCGCGTCACCTGTGACCGACATCATTCAAGACCCCTAAACTGGTTCACAGAAAAACTAGCATCGGGAGATGGCCTAAATCGCGTCGCCCCTGACAGACACTAAATAAAAAGGCGTCGTTGTCCCCAGACGTTATTAAAAATAAAGACAAAATTTGGCCTCGAAATAGGTTGGGCTAAATCGCATCTCTAGTGGCAGCCGCCATTTAAAATGGCGTCATTGTCGCAAGATGCCATTTAGCATTCTCAAACAGGTCCCCCCCCCCCGAATCACAAAGTGGGATTTCTCCCTCAAATCACGCGAAAACATCAAAAAATGAAGAAAGTAGGACTTAATTATTTCACAAGGAACCCCTTAAAGCATGTTTTCTACCCCAAGAGCATTCATACACATTGCATGCTTTAAAGCGGAACATGTTTTTAAATAAAATACCACGAGGATCGTCACCCTACCGGTTGCTTGAACTCCTCCTAGCTCCTAGCCGCCGAACTGCCATGCCACAAACCGCCGCCAGTATCGCCGTTACTCTACAGGGACGTCGGCCGCGGTCCAGAAAGCAATGTGCCGCGGAGGAGATGGTGGTGGTATGGTGAGGGTTAGGAGGTTGATGGAGTGGAGGAAGAGGAGGAATGGAAAGAGGAAGGGAAGGAGAAGGGGAAGGGGGCGTCGGAGGTTCAGAGAGAAGGAGGAGGGGAGAGAGAGGAGTGGAGAGAATGAGGGAAAGGAGGGAGGGTTTCGGAGCGTTAACCGAAACTATCTAAAATGCGTCGTCCAAGCCCAATGCCAATCATATAACAAGATGGGGTCGTACATTGATAGATCAGGGCCGTACTTTGAATGGCGTCGTTCATGCAAGACGCTATTCAGATGATAAGACCAGGGCCGTACTCTCACGCCCCAACGCCCGCCCACGTGGCACATTCTAAAAAGCGTCCCCCTAAGCAGATGCCGTTTGAACCCACGCCCCAGCCTCACAAGGGCCCAAACCAAGGGGTTCGACACCGAAACTAATCCGATAACCGGATCCGAAACCTCAGTCCTTACAGAGACCATTCCAAGGATGAGTTAATTCTTGCGTTCTGCATTAACTAAGCGATAGGCGATATCAGGAAAAGCATGCGAGATAACATAAGGACCTTCCCAATTGGGTTGTAGCTTAGAACGCAGACCACCAGGTTTTACAAATATTCTTTTAACAACCATTTCACCAACTTTGAATTTTCGTTCAATGACTTTCTTTTGGTAAAAACATGCTAGCTTCTAATATACTCGTGAATGATTAGCCGCTGACCATCTTTTCTTGTCTAAAAGTTCCAATTGAGCGAGGAGTGCAGAGCGATGCTTGTCAATAGAAAACTCCTTATTCAATTGTACTCTTAATGACGGAATGAGGATTTCGTATGGAACTACCGCCTCCATTCCAAATGTTAAGGAGTATGGGGTCTGCCTAGTAGGTGTGCGGATTGAAGTACGGTATGCCTATAAAGCCTCCATTAATTTCTCTGGCCAGTCAGAGAACTTATTGGATTTACATGTTTTCTTAATGTTTTTTATCTAAGTCTTATTAGTTGCCTCTACTTAGCCATTGCCTTGCGGATAACAAGGAGATGAATGATGCAATGCAATTTTATACATGTTGCAGAGTTCCTTCAGCTCTTGTGATATGAACTGCGGTCCATTGTCAGTAACGATGGTGTTGGGAATCCCGAACTTTGTGATGATATTCTTCATGATGAACTTGCAGACTGTTGACGCTTTGACTTCCGCGTAAGCTTCGACTTTTGCCCACTTGGTGAAGTATTCCATCGCAGTGAGGATGAAAGATTTTTGCTTAGTGCCGGAATTAGGATCGCCAAGAGGTCCAATGATGTCGAAAGCCCACATGGAGAAAGGCCATGGGGAGGAAACATAATGGAGTGAAGATGCAGGAGAATGGATCTTGTCGGCATGAAGTTGACACTTAGCATACCTACGAACATACCCTATACAGTCTTCTTCCATGGTGGGCTAGTAGAATCTTTGTCTAAGGATCTTCTTTGATAACATCTGTCCATATGACCACCACAAACTCCAGCATGAGCTCCTTCCATAACCTTCCAAACCTCATCCTCATCCAAGCATCTCAGAAGAACACCGTTAAAACCTATTTTATAAAGTACTCCTCCAACTAGGGTGTATCTCTGAGCAACTCTCCTGATAGCCCTTTTCTCCTCAGCTGTGGCTTCTTCAGGGTACGACTAATCTTCACGGTATTTGACAATTTCAAAATACTATAGTTTTTCTTCATCATCCATCTCTTCTTACAATTCAAATAGCATGATTTCTCTCTTTTCCACAATATCTCCATCTCTAACCTTCTTCAGCAATTTCTCCTTAGTCCTAAGGAATGAAGGGTTTTTCACGACATGTGAAAGACACCTATGGACGATGATCGATTCTGATTGTTTGCTGATTGGGAAATTTAGAGATGATGCGAGAGAAGCTAGAGCGTCAGCCAGAATGTTTTGATTTCGAGGAACATGGACAAAGATCAATTTGGTGAAAAGCTTGGCATAACTTGAAGTGAGTTCTTGATAAGACTTGAGTTTAGGATCAAGAGTACTTGGCAAAGGATTAACTGACTATTACTTACAATCCTGAGCTTGGTGGCACCATGGAGATGAGCAGCCTCGAGGCCGGCTAGAAGAGCCTCATATTCAACAATGTTGTTGGTGACAGGAAAGTCAAGTTGAAAGGCTTGTGGAATGGTGACACCTTCAGGTGATAGTAGAACGATGCCGATACCCTTACTATGAGAGTTCAGAGTTTCGTCAAAATGTAGAGGCCACATATCATCTTTGCTTATGTCTATGGACATCAGTTCCTCATCCGAAAACTCCGATAAGACTGGATCAAAACGAGGAAGAGGGTGATGAGCAAGATGTTCTGCGATGGTATAGTCTTTGATTGCTTTCTGCTGAATATAGATGATATCAAATTGAGATAGAAAGCTTTGCCATCGTGCTAATCGATTTGTGAGAATAGATTTCTCAAAGAGGAATTTCATGGGATTCATCCTAGCGACGAGATGGACTTCATAGGCCAAGAAATAATGCTTCAGCTTCTGAACCACCCAGACTAATGCATCACACGTCTTCTCCATCGCTGTATATCTTTGTTCCGCGGGGTTGAGGAGTTTTGAGAGATAATAGGCTGCCCTCTCCTTTCCTTCATCATCTTCTTGTTCTAGGACAGCCCCCACCGCATCTAGGACATAAATATATAGAATCAAAGGTTTGTCCGGAGATGGTGGTCTCAAGACACGAGGACTTGCTAGATGTGTCTTAAATCCATCAAATACCTCCTGACACTTATTGTCCCAATCAAACTTGACTCCTGGCTTAGTAAGCTCGTAAAATGGCTTACACCTTTATGAGTGCTGGGATACAAAGCGGCGAATAAATTGCAACCTCCCGATCAATCCTCTTAATTCTTTCAAATTTCGGGGAGGTGGCATTTCTCTAATAGCCTTAGCCTTATTGGGATTGATCTCAATGCCCCGTTTACTCACGATGAATCCTAACAACTTCCCTGATGATACACCAAATACGCACTTTTTGAGATTCATCTCTAAATGATATTCTCTTGACCTTTCTAAAACTCTTGTCAATACCTTGGCATGCTCAGCCTTAATCTTTGATTTTACTAACAGGTCATCCACATACACTTCTAAATCAATGTGCTTCATATCATGGAATATAGCCATTATAGCCCTTTGATAAGTAGCTCCAGCATTTTTCAGTCCAACTGGCATAACAACATAACAATAAGTGCCCTAAGGTGTAATGAATGACATCTTCTCTTGGTCTTCTTCTGCCAAGCGAATCTGATTATACCCTGAGAATCTATCCATGAATGACAATGTTTCATAACCAGCTGTATTGTCAAAGAGTACGTCTATATGAGGCAGTGGAAAGTCATCTTTAGGACATGCCCGATTCAAATCTCGGAAGTCAATGCAAATCCTGACCTTCCCATCGTTTTTCATGACCGGGACTATATTTGCCACCCATTACGGATAGAGGACAACTCTAATAAATTTGGCTTTATGCAACTTATCGACCTCTTCCTTCATTTTCAAAGCCATCTGAGGATGGAATCGCCTCTACTTCTGTTTAACCTAACGGGGTAGCTCCATCTTTCAATGTTAATCGATGTTCCACTACGGAAGAATCTAATTCCGGCAAGTCTTCATAACTCCAGGCGAAAGTGTCCTTATAGTTTCTGAGAACTCGGACCACTGCCTCCTCATCTGCTTCAGAAAGATTTTTATTAACGAGGACAACCTTAGGTTCGTCTTCAGTTCCTAGATTAATCTCTTTGGTAGGCTGTTCTACGACAGCTAAGGTTCATCAAATATCTTCACTCCACTAGCATAGGTCTCAACCGCGTCCTCGTCAACTTCCTCATCTTCAGTAATGGGGTCTTTCTCGTGTAACAATTCATATACCCCATCCCGTCATCGACTAACCCATCCATTTCATATTCTTATGGCATCTGAATGGAATTTTCTAAAAGCTGAGGAATCTGAGAGAAAGAAAGGTATCTTAAGACTAAATCCTTGAGGTATCTATTCGGAATTTATTTACCCTTAGACTTCTTAGACTTCCTAACCTGACTAACTTCACTAGACTCCCTAATTTCATTAAATTGCCTATCGCTAGACTCACTATCCTGACCTAGTGAGGACAAAGAAAGATAAAAATCACGGGATATAGGATGTGACTGATCGTTCTAAATTGTGTGTCGTTAAACACTCATGAAAACGTTCAATCTAAATTTATCCGGCTCACTCAAATAAGATTTTGAAAATTAATAATGGTGAGTCCGAGTCGATCCACAGGTAGATAAAATTTTAATTTTAAAAACCTTGGAATTTAGTTAGTCTAAAAAGTTGAGAATTTAAGTGAACTAATTACTTAATTAAACTAAAACTCAATTAACTAATGCTACTTAAAAATATAATTGCGTAAACTAAAGAAATTCTTTTTTTCTTTTTAAAAAATTAAACACAAGCATATAAGGAAAACAAGCACAACTAAAAAAAGATATCAAAGAAACTGTTATTTAACTGTGTAAATTATTAATTAACTAAAAATCATGAAACCAATTACAAATTTTATGGTTCACTATCATTAAACTTAAATAATCAAAGCATCAAATAATAACTAACTAATCCTAAACAATTAAGTTAATACTATACTAATGAGGGAAGGGAAAGAATAGAATAAAATAACAATCTGTGGGTTTTGCCGGCGCAGTGGACCAGCGAAGGAGAAAGTGGTGTAGTGGACCAGTGGCTTCAACTACTTGGAGGAGGTGCTTCACCAAGCATGCGCTGGGGGACAGGTGCTGGAGCTGGTGCGTGGAGGAGGGTTCACCAAGCATGCGCTGGCAAGAGGCTTCAACGTGGAGACCAGCTAGGCTTCAACCGGCTGCTGGTTGCTTTGCCGCTTGGTGGGTGCTGGGTGGAGGGAGGATCTTGCTGAGGACCTTGCCGGCATGCAGACGTGAAGGAGCTGGTGGCCTTGAACAGTGCTGCTGCTGGAGATGCTTCAGGCCAGCGGAAGACGTCCGTGCATGCGTGAAGAAGTTGCGGGCGGCTGGTGCGGGCTGGCAAGCTTGCATGCGTGGAGGTGCTCCGGGAGGGAAGGCGGTGCTGGGCAACACGTGTGTGCGCTGGTGGAGGGGCCCGGCTGTGCTGCGGAGAAAACCGGCTTGGTTCGGTTAGAGGACAGCTGCTGGAGGGATTACCGGCATGCAGAGCAACGCGTGCAGGCTTGCAGACGTGCGTGAAGTTGGCAGGTGCAGCGTGGGCTTCACCGCAGGTCGTGCTGGGGGGTTGCCGCTGGTGCAGTCTTGCTGTGGAGCTCGGGCAGGTGCTGTGGAAGGCAGGTGCAGCGTGGGCTTCACCGCAGGAGGTGCTGGCAGGTTAATGGTGCGTTGGGAGCATGCATGGAGAAGCCGAGGGAGGTGTGGAAGAGAGAAGAAAGAGAGACCGAGAGAGAGATAGATAAAAACTAGAGAGAGAGGAAGTGAAACCGAGAGAAAACGGAGTTGCGTGGGAGAAAGAGAGAGGCCGAGAGAGAGATTTACGGGAGAGAAAAGAGGGATGTCTGCAGAAACAAAACCGAAAGAGAGAGGCTTGTGGAGGGAGAGGCTGAGAAAAGAAAACGAGAGAGAGAAGGAGTCGGGGCTGCTGTGAAAACAAACGAGAGAGAGGAGGCGGGTGAAGGAGAGAGATGCTGGGACAAAGAGGAAACCGTGGGAGAAAGAGTAGAGAGAGAATCGGGATTCCAGCCGGTTGGAGGCTGAGAAGAGGCGGATATATAGAGAGGAGTGCGTGCGGGAAGGGAAACTGGAGAAGAAGTAGGACTGCGGTTGGGAAATTAGAGGGAATGAATGAAATAAAGGGTTTTGGGAAACTCCAGAGAAAGAAGGAATCAGAGGGTCTTTTTTAAAAAGAAAGTCGACTTTAGGAAGGCGGCTGGCCCTTCTTGGATCTTTCTTAGCCATGGAATCAGGGCAATATTAGGACATCAAATTACATTTTTACCCATGCTTTAGTCGAGTTTATTGAAATCCGAACACTAGACCTCCTCCAAATTTTCAGAAACTCCACCAGCTGCACTGCATCATCGGCATGTCCTGTTCACATACAATAAATATAAATTAGCACATTATCATAAAAATATCATCATATTTATTTATTTCGTCTCGGTTTTGTCGAAAAACCGTAAATGCGCTATACTCCTTTAATCACATGAAATGACAATGTTTTTAAGTCAGAATTTGACGAAATTGGTACCGTTGGACTTGGTACACAATTATCTATCATTTCATGTTACTTTGCAGATAAAAACATGAGTATGATGCATATGATTGCCCTTAAATGATCAATTTAACACTTTATCACACCCCCCAACTTACTCATTGCTAGTCGCTTAGCAATGCGAATAAGGAAAAGTTAGGACAAACAATGAATTATCATGCTTCATTTGTAGTATCTTTCACAAACAATTTAAGTGGTAGCTGATTGGTTAAGCTAAAGTTTTCATATCCCATAATATTTTGATTCACGACAAGTGATTGTGCATGAAAATTGGCACGCTTAGAACTCGTTTCCGACCTCTCTGGTATATTCTTGCCTGTACTACCCTTTAGATAAGACTACCTGAGGAGCAGAAGAGAATAAAAGATTTCCCGATCTGTCAGTGAGGACAGTTTTTCAGTTCCTGCCCTAACTCAGCACTTTTCATGACTTGGTCATGTTTTTGGTACGATGGACTTTTTAGCGTGGCTTTTTCCTTTCATTAATCTTTTGCTTTTGAGAGTGCGTACTTTTTGCCACTTACTTTGAATTGCTTGAGGGGAGGTGCGTACTTTTTGCCACCTACCTTCCTTTAGCTCTTTTAACGCCTTCTTTTGCCTTTAGTGTTTACAGCTGTCCATTTTAAATGACCGCCTCTTTTAGAGTGCTGAGTGGGACAGTCCCCTATTACGGATCCTACACATTCCTTTCGTTCAACCTAAAAGAAAAATTAGAATAAGTAGTCTTATCCTTAAGCTTAATTCTAGCAATTCTATACTTTTAAGATCTTTCATTTATTCTAAGTTGCCATGTGTGTGTGAAAATCATCCTGCCGTGGATTTTTGTGAAGTGGGATATTTAAACTTTGAAGGTTCTTTAACTAATGTGACAACCAAACAACTGATTTGTTTAAGATTTATTTAATGAAACATGATTTTCATGCAATTTTCATAGGATGTGAAAAGAAATTTTAAAAATTTGACCATTTTTTAGTGAGAGATATCAGTTTTCTTCAAAAGATTTTCTAATAAATACATATCAAATTGATTGTCCCAGCCCCCAACTTGATTGGCATTGTCCTCAATGGCATAAAAGATATGAAAAACATGTTAGTCAGAAGAGAATTGTGAAGGAGCGAAACAACCTGTAATGAAGATGATGCGACATACCCACGGCAACTGCTGCTCAGGGACCTAAAAGAAAAAGAAATACAAAAACTGAAGTAAAATATTGGGTTGCCTCCCAACAAGCGCTAAGTTTATCGTCTTCAGCCAGACGGCAGTTCAGTTATTGTGGATCACTCAGTTCTATGGATTCAGATGATGTATTTTGAAGATTTTCAATGAATGGTTTCAACCGTTGACCATTAACAGTAAAAGTGTTCCCACTCTTGGGATTCAGAATTTTAACGGCTCTATGATCGAAGGCCTTAACGACCATGAATGGTCCATCCCATCTGGATTTCAGTTTTCTTGGAAATAAGCGGAGCCTAGAGTTAAATAGCCAAACTTTCTGATTTGGTAGAAAGGATTTTCTCACAATATGTTTATCATGAAAAGCTTTAGTTTTGGCTTTATAAATCTTTGAATTTTCATAGGCCTCATTGCGCAACTCTTCTAGCTCACTCAGTTGTAAGGTTCTGTGGGAACCAACTTGGGCTTGGTCTAGATTGACTTGTTTAATGGCCTAATAAGCCATGTGTTTCAATTCCACCGGAAGGTGGCACGCTTTTCCAAAAGCTAGGCGATAAGGAGACATGTCAATAGGAGTTTTGTAAGCGATCCGATAGGCCCATAAAGCATCATCCAATCTTTCAGACCAATCTTTTCTATCGGGCCTAATGGACTTTTGCAGAATGTTCTTAATTTCTCTATTGGAAACTTCCACTTGGCCACTGGTTTGGGGATGATAGGGGGTGGCTACTTTGTGATTAATCCCATATTTCTTAAGCAAAGCCCGAAACTGGTAATTCGTGAAGTGCAGTCCCCCATCACTTATGATAGCTTTAGGCCACCCGAACCGAGAAAAGATATTCTTCTGAACCAGTTTAATGACCACTTTATGATCATTGGTTCGGGTGGCTACTGCTTCAATCCATTTTGAGACATAATCCACCGCTACCAGAATATATGTATGTCCAAAAGAGGGTGGAAAAGATCTCATAAAGTCAATTCCCCAAACATCAAAGACTTCAACCACCAAGATTGGGTTGAGTGGCATCATATCCCTTTTCGCCATATTTCCTACAGTCTGACATCGGAGGCAAGTTTTGCTAAATTCATGGGCATCTTTGAAAAGTGTAGGCCAGTAAAAACCACTTTGAAGGACCTTGGCTGCAGTTTTCTTACCTGAGAACTGGCCCCTACAAGCCAGATTATGACAGAAGTTGAGAACACTCTGGTGTTCTTCTTCAGGAACACATTGCCAAATGATTTGATCAGGACAGAATTTGAATAGTTCAGGATCTTCCCAGAAATAATATTTTTCCTAGGAAAAGAATTTGTCCTTCTCACTTTTAGTCCATCCTTCCGGAAGCTGGTTAGTCACCTTGTAATTGACAATATGAGCGTACCAAGGTGCAACAGTATGAGAAATGGCCAGTAGATGCTCATCAGGAAAGGAATCAATGATTGGTGTACTTTCGGAGATCGGAATTCGGGATAGGTGGTCAGCTACCACATTCTCAGAACCCTTCTTATCCCGAATTTCCAAATCGAATTCCTGAAGGAGTAAGATCCATCTAATAAGCTTAGGCTTTGCATCCTTCTTGGTCAACAGGTATTTCAGAGCTGAGTGATCAGAATAGATTATGACTTTCGCCCCTAAAAGATAAGATCTGAATTTTTCTAGGGCAAAACCCACGGCTAATAATTCCTTTTCTGTGGTGGTATAATTCATTTGAGCATCTGCAAGGGTGCGACTTGCATAATATATCACCACGGGACACTTGTTGATTCTTTGTCCCAAAACCGCACCGATAGCATAATCAGAGGCATCGCACATGATTTCGAAGGGCAAAGACCAATATGGAGATTGAAGAATCGGGGCTTTGGTCAAAGATTCCTTCAGAGAATTGAATGCCTTGATGCAAGATTCATCCATTTGGAAGGGAACATCCTTAGCTAAGAGAAGAGTTAGAGGCCGGGCAAGTTGAGAGAAATTGTGGATAAACCGGCGATAGAAACCGGCATGGCCAAGGAATGAACGGATCTGTCTGACCGAGGTGGGAGGAGGAAGATTAGATATGAGATTGATCTTAGCTTTATCTACCTCTATCCTCCTTTCAGACACAATGTGTCCTAGAACAATGCCCTCTCGAACCCTAAAATGGCTCTTTTCCCAGCTAAGTATCAGATTGGTGTCAATGCATCTTACTAGCACCTGTTTAAGATTTCCTAAGCAATTTTCAAAAGAATCCCCGAAGATTGAGAAATCATCCATGAAAACTTCGAGGAATTCTCCCACCATATCGGAGAATATCGCCATCATGCACTATTGAAATGTGGCTGGTGCGTTGCATAATCCAAATGGCATCCTCCTAAAAGCAAACGTGCATAAGGGCACGTGAAGGTAGTCTTTTCTTGATCTTTCGGGTAAATAGCCACTTGATTGTACCCGGAGTACCCATCTAAGAAGCAGAAGTACTTCTGGCCCGAAACCTTTTCCAGAATCTGATCTATGAATGGGAGTGGAAAGTGGTCCTTCTTAGTCATGAGATTCAACTTTCGGTAATCAATGCACACTCTCCATCCCGTGGTGAGCCTAGTGGGTACCTCTTCCCCATGATCATTCTTGATAACCGTTAATCCAGATTTCTTGGGTGCCGCTTGGGTTGGGCTGACTCATTTACTGTCTGATATTGGGTAAATAATACCCGCATCTAGCCATTTCACAACTTCCTTCTTCACTACTTCTTTCATATTGAGATTAAGCCGCCTTTGCATCTCCCGACTGGGCTTAGAATTCTCTTCCATATAGATGTGATGCATGCAAATGGACGGGCTAATTCCCTTTAAATCTGCCACCGACCATCCAATAGCACCCTTGTGGTCTTTGAGGACCTCGGTTAATTGGGCCTCCTGCGGTGATGTGAGATTTGCCGCAATGATGACCGGGAGAGTTTGGTCCTGGCCCAAAAAGATATACTTGAGAGACTCAGGTAATGGTTTGAGTTCAAGCTCATGAGGGTCCTCTAAAGATGGCAAAGCGGGCTCAGACTGTAAGGCTGGTAAAGGTTCAACCTTGGGCCAAGATGTTAATGGGCCAGGAGAGTCCTTTAAAGTGTTGGCTTCCTCCAAAAGGTCATATGTGAACATCTCATTTTCTTCAACCAGATTATCCAAGACATCAATAGTATGGCATTCTTTTTCATGATCTGGGTATTGAGATGCTTTGAAGACATTAATCTGGACCTTTTGACCCCCAAATGAAATGTCCATTATGCCAGTTTCACAATTTATATTAGCTTTGGCAGTGGCTAAGAGTGGACGACCTTGGATGATCGGAGTGTGGATGAGTTCCTCAGGTAATGCCATATCCAGAATAAGAAAATCCATGGGAAAATAACAATCATAAACCTTCACAATAACATCCTCAATTAATCCCCGTGGAGTTTTCACAGACCTATCAGCCAACTGCAAGATGATGGGTGTGGGCTTTAATTCTCCAATATCAAATTTCTCATAAATGGCTGTTGGCAATAGATTCACACTAGCACCTAGATCTAATAAAGCTCGATCAAATGTAACTCCATCTAAGTCACATGAAATTAGAGGTGCTTCAGGATCCTTTAACTTCTTGGGTAAATGATTCATCACAATTGCACTAACATCCTCAAAAAGCCGAACCTTTTCGGGTGCCATTCTAGATTCTCTTCGTGGAGTACATAATTCCTTGAGAAACTTAGCATAAGCTGGCACATGCTTGATGGCATCGAGGAGTGGAATATTAATTTGGACTTGTTTGAATAAATCCAACAACTCCTCATTCTGGGCCAGTTTCTTCCTGGCATTGGGCTTAGCTAACAATGCATTAGGAAATGGCACCCTAGGTTGATAAGAACTTGGGTCTTCATCTATCTTCCCTTTTCCTTTCAGATCCTCCTCCAACTTTTCCATGTTGGGTTCATCTTCACTCTCACTTTCAATTTCCTGAGGCCCATCAGTGGAACCTTTGGCTAACTCTCCATCTGCATGTGGTTTTTCTAAACTTCTCCCACTCCTAAGGGCTAAAATGGCTTTAGCATTTTCCAGTTGTGGCCCTTTAGGTTGTGGTAATGGGCCAGGCTGAGGTAAAAGGCCCGATTGCTGTGGAAAACCCGGAGGTTGATTCCTTGGATTGGCAACGGGTTGACTAGGAAGTTGGCCCACTTCTCTTCTCATCGTAGCCTCAGCTAGTTGGCCCATTTGACTTTCCAACTTAGCAATAGATTGTTGCTGGGTCAAAATCAGGTGTTGGAGTTGAGTGAATTTGTCATCAAAGTTGGGCTAAGGAGGTTGTTGGTAAGTGGGTGGAGGATGGTATTGGGTTGGCTGTCCTGATTGGAATGAGTGGTAGTGGGCCGGTTGACCTGATTGGAATGATGGATAATGGGCCGGTTGACCTGATTGATACTGGGCCGGTTGACCTGATTGATACTAGGCCGGTTGATCTGATTGATACTGGGCCGGTTGAGAAAATTGGGCTTGAGATCCCGTAGCCTGAACATTTCCATAGAAATTAGATTGCTGTTGAAATGAATTTTGTGGCTTTTGGGCCTGATGCATGGGAGGATTGGACATTGGTATTGGGGCCTGCTGATTCTTCCAAGAGAAATTAGGGTGGTTTCTCCAGCTAGGATTGTAAGTATTTGAGAATGGATCATTATTGGACCTGGAGAATCCCTGGGCAACCTGAACTTGTTCTTGAATGAATGGTGGAAGTTGGGCCGCAGTTGGGCATTCATTCACTTGATGGGTTGGACTTGCGCATAAGGCACAAATATCATGATTGGCAGAAGATGGACCTTCATATGGACTAGATTGTGTTGGGTAAGTATGCTCTTGCTTGTTTAAGGCCAAGAGTTGGTTTAGTTTCTGGGCCAAGATGTCTACCTTATCTAATTTCTGATTAATCAGATTTATGTCCATTCTGGATTCGGGCCCTCCGCGGGCCTTAAGTTCATACATTCCAGTCCGTTTAGATGGCCCAACAGACTTTTCATAAGATGATAATGAGGCATGATTGATGGAATTTTCACTTAACATCTCAAACAGATCATAGGCCTCATCTTCATTTTTCATCATAAATGCCCCTTCACATGAGGCATCCACCATCTGTCTGAACTGTTCAGACAATCCTTCATAGAATGCTTGGACAATTTGCCATTTTGAAAGCCCATGATGAGGGCATTTTCGAAGCAATTCTTTCAGTCTTTCCCAAGATTCGTGGATCAATTCCCCAGGAGTTTGGGTAAAACTCGTGATGGCCCTTCTCATGGTATTGGTCCGCCCTATGGGATTGAACTTCTTGAGAAATTCTTTCTGCATTTCTTCCCATGTCCTAATGGGCCTTTCTATAGTTCTTAACCAATATTTAGCCTTGTCCTTAAATGAAAAGGGAAATAAGGTCAACTTAAGGCCATCATCGGTGAAATTCTGGATCTTCACCGTGGAACAGATTTCTAGAAATTCATCCAGATGCTTATAAGGATCTTCATTAGTATTCCCATAAAAGGATGGGAGCATCTGAATGGTGCTAGATTTAATTTCATATTGATTGGTTGGATTATGAGGAAGATGAATACATGATGAATGTTGATATCGATTTGGAATGAAATAGTCCTTCATTTGCTTTGGTGGGTCCTGATTATCAGCCATTGGATATTGTGGTAGATTTCTTTGATGTAGGATTCTTTCTATTTCAGCAAGTGGTCCTAGAAGGTTAGGGTTTTGAGATCTCCTACCTTGCATACACTAGGACTGATAGAGAGAGGATGGATTTGATTTTTTTTTTGTTTTCTATTTCTTGTTTTATTTATTTATTTATTATTATTATAATAAATGCAGATAATTTTGGCAAACAAATTATCCTAATGATCTAATGTTAACCTAGACTCTCTCTATGTGAATTTTCTTACATGGTGAATGGAGTCCACCTCGAGTCACAACCACAATCAATCAACGGCCAGGTAAGAGGTGGGGTAGTGGGAGGCTCCCCCTACTTTCGTAGGGACCTAATTAGAGAACCACTTTCCCGCTTAGACGTTTGCCTTTTTAACCTCTAGCCTAGACACCGTTGCCAAAAATGAAGGCAACCCGAGATTTAAACCACTCACGGTGTAAACCCTAGATTATCTTTCGACTTGCTTTTAGTTGGATTAGGAAATGCCAATGCAAGGAAGGTGATTTGTGGGCTAAAGAAGGGTGATCAAATCCCTGCCTTATGTGGTTAAAGTTGCTGCCCTTAAAGTCTTTTTGAATGCAATACAAGGCAACAAACAAATCAATGCAAGGTGTGTTGATGCAATCATGAATAACTTGCTAAAATTGAAACACGTACCTTTCCCCCGCAATCTTCAACAATTTATGGAAATAACTGTGCAAGAAAACTAGCTCATGCTTTCCTAGCATGATGAATGCCTAGCATGGAAGGTTTCTAATCTTGGAGATGAAAATTTTTAACTTTGGATGTTCTTCTTTTTGTTTCTTTTTTTTAGTTAATGGAAACCTATCTAAACTAGAAACTACAAAAATGGAAACTAACTAAAGTAAGGAAATTGAAACATAGAAAGTTGGAACACACTGACCATGATTTCGCTTTCCTTTTTTTTTTTTTTCAATATACCTGCAAAAATAAGAAAAATAAGGTTAGCTAAAGAATAATTACACTAAATCCAAGATAATCAAAATTAAAAATTTAATTCCCCGGCAACGGCGCCAAAAATTGATCGTTCTAAAATGTGCGTCGTTAAACACTCGTGAAAACGTTCAATCTAATTTATCCGGCTCACTCAAATAAGATTTTGAAAATTAATAATGGTGAGTCCGAGTCGATCCACAGGGAGATAAAATTTTAATTTTAAAAACCTTGGAATTTAGTTAGTCTAAAAAGTTGAGAATTTAAGTGAACTAATTACTTAATTTAACTAAAACTCAATTAACTAATGCTACTTAAAAATATAATTACGTAAACTAAACAAATTCTTTTTTTCTTTTTCAAAAATTAAACACAAGCATATAAGGAAAACAAGCACAACTAAAAAAAGATAACAAAGAAACTGTTATTTAATTGTGTAAATTATTAATTAACTAAAAATCATGAAACCAATTACAAATTTTATGGTTCACTATCATTAAACTTAAATAATCAAAGCATCAAATAATAACTAACTAATCCTAAACAATTAAGTTAATACTATACTAATGAGGGAAGGGAAAGAATAGAATAAAATAACAATCTGTGGGTTTTGCCGGCGCAGTGGACCAGCGAAGGAGAAAGTGGTGCAGTGGACCAGCGGCGTCAACTACTCGGAGGAGGTGCTTCACCAAGCATGCGCTGGGGGACAGGTGCTGGAGCTGGCGCGTGGAGGAGGGTTCACCAAGCATGCGCTGGCAAGAGGCTTCAACGTGGAGACCGGCTAGGCTTCAACCGGCTGCTGGTTGCTTTGCCGCTTGGTGGGTGCTGGGTGGAGGGAGGATCTTGCTGAGGACCTTGCCGGCATGCAGACGTGAAGGAGCTGGTGGCCTTGAACAGTGCTGCTGCTGGAGATGCTTCAGGCCAGCGGAAGACGTCCGTGCATGCGTGAAGAAGCTGCTGGCGGCTGGTGCGGGCTGGCAAGCTTGCATGCGTGGAGGTGCTCCGGGAGGGAAGGCGGTGCTGGGCAACACGTGTGTGCGCTGGTGGAGGGGCCCGGCTGTGCTGCGGAGAAAACCGGCTTGGTTCAGTTGGAGGACAGCTGCTGGAGGGATTACCGGCATGCAGAGCAACGCGTGCAGGCTTGCAGACGTGCGTGAAGTTGGCAGGTGCAGCGTGGGCTTCACCGCAGGAGGTGCTGGAAGAAGCTGGGGGGTTGCCGCTGGTGCAGTCTTGCCGTGGAGCTCGGGCAGGTGCTGTGGAAGGCAGGTGCAGCATGGGCTTTACCGCAGGAGGTGCTGGCAGGTTAATGGTGCGTCGGGAGCATGCATGGAGAAGCCGAGGGAGGTGTGGATGAGAGAAGAAAGAGAGACCGAGAGAGAGATAGATAAAAACTGGAGAGAGAGGAAGTGAAACTGAGAGAAAACGGAGCTGCGTGGGAGAAAGAGAGAGGCCGAGAGAGAGATTTACGGGAGAGAAAAGAGGGAAGGCTGAAGAAACAAAACCGAAAGAGAGAGGCTTGTGGAGGGAGAGGCTGAGAAAAGAAAACAAGAGAGAGAAGGAGTCGGGGCTGCTGTGAAAACAAACGAGAGAGAGGAGGCGGGTGAAGGAGAGAGGTGCTGGGACAAAGAGGAAACCGTGGGAGAAAGAGTAGAGAGAGAATCGGGATTCCAGCCGGTTGGAGGCTGAGAAGAGGCAGATATATAGAGAGGAGTGCGTGCCGGAAGGGAAACTGGAGAAGAAGTAGGACTGCGGTTGGGAAATTGGAGGGAAGGAAGGAAATAAAGGGTTTTGGGAAACTCCAGAGAAAGAAGGAATCAGAGGGTCTTTTTTAAAAAGAAAGTCGACTTTAGGAAGGCGGCTGGCCCTTCTTGGATCCTTCTTAGCCATGGAATCAGGGCAATATTAGGACATCAAATTATATTTTTACCCCTGCTTTAGTCGAGTTTATTGAAATCCGAACACTAGACCTCCCCCAAATTTTCAGAAACTCCACCAGCTGCACTGCATCATCGGCATGTACTGTTCACATAAAATAAATATAAATTAGCACATTATCATAAAAATATCATCATATTTATTTATTTCGTCTCGGTTTTGTTGAAAAACCGCAAATGCGCTATACTCCTTTAATCATATGAAACGACGATGTTTTTAAGTCAGAATTTGACGAAATTGGTACCGTTGGACTTGATACACAATTATCTATCATTTTATGCTATTTTGCAGATAAAAACATGAGTATGATGCATATGATTGCCCTTAAATGATCAATTTAACACTTTATCAGTGACACAGGTGAATCATTCCGAGAGGAGGGGCAAAACAGATCTAAAAGAGAGTCTTGTCCGAGTGAACCGCAGAATGGGGTGTATTTGGACGAGTAATATGATGTTTCCTCAACGAGGATTTGAGAGGAGGAAGTTGCCGAATTGGCATTTTTTTTTGGAGATTTTGAGTGTTAATCATGAAGCATGAATGAATATGTAAATGAAGAGAATGAGAAGGTAACGGTACCAAGGCCAAAGGATTGGGGGGATCATACAATAGTATGTCGCAGATCAGATCATAGATCCTCTCAAGGTGGAGAGGAATATGAGGAATTAGGTCCCGCGGGGACAAAGTAACCATGAATATCTTCAGTAACGACGCTCGACCAAGTCGGGGTCAGGAGCAGAGTGCGGAATAGGGTATGGATGGTGAAAACATGATGGGGATAGGTTCCCCTCCGGAGAAGATCCGTGGTGAATCTAGGCTTGTAGGGGTCATCAGGCTCCCCTTCGTCTGTCTCCTTAGCAAAATTCTCTTATCAAAAATAGCCCCAGACCCTTCAAACAACTCGTCAATCAACGGAGGCCATTTTGGTTCTGAGGGATCCATGAATAGCTTGTTTAGTGCAATGTATAGATCCCATGTGTCGAACCAGTATTACCACTCGCACTCAGGATCTTGAGTCTTCCTCCTCTTCATTGGCCGCAGAGCCTCCAAGGATTGGTATGTCAACAACTTAGAACAATGCCTGGCTAAATCTCTCCCATGTACGTCATGCAGGTCAAGGTGGGAAGTGATTACCACTGTGTTATCATTGTTATGATTAATCACGGATCCCTTAATGAAGTGTGTATATAGGGTCCAAGTTAAGGGATTCCGGTTTTTTTTGCACGGGGTGGTCATTGTCTTCCAGATTTTCTGACCGTCTTCATTTTCCTGCTGCTGAACAATCTGCCGTTTCACCTTCACTGGCCTATAGCTCAGTCCATTACCAGGTGCTCTTCTGCGGTCTTTGATAGGCTTGGTTATGTCCTGCAGTTGTGTGCCCAGGCCTTTTCCTGGTTGATAACCACCCTTCATCATGATATCCCAGCCAAGGGTACTCACGCACTTCCCCCTTTCACAGCATCAACTGGATAAGGAACATGTATAGTGCTTTTCAAAGGATTAGCCGAAGGAGAACAAACTTGTAATACCGATAGAATGGGGTGTCGGCCAGGTAGAGGAGTCGGTTTCATGTTCAAAGAATGAGCAGCAACAAGGATTGGCATGCTCGTTATTTTAATAATCCGTCCCTTATAAGGGAACTTGAGGCATTGATGGTTTGTAGAGGGTATAGCCTCGAGGGATTTGATGTAGGGACGACCAAGGATGCCTTTTAAGGAGGGGTTGATTTCCAGGATGTGGAACTTGACCTCGGCATGGCAAACGGGACCTAACTTCACCTTCAAGTAAACCATTCCCAGAGGGGAACGGGTAGACTTGTCCTAGGCAGTAACAGAGATGGGTGAAGGCAACCACTTCTCTTTGGGTACACTACATAATTCTAAGGTCTTTGATGACAATACATTAATAGAGGCTCCTGTGTCAACTAGACATGCATCCACAACCTTCTTGCATATGTTAACTGTAATGCTTAGCGCCATGCTCCTGGCCACTGATGGTGCTAGTTCAGATGTGTGAAATGAGATAAATGGCTGACCCCCTGTGGAACTAGCAGTGCTGTGATCTTCTCTACCGGCACATCTTCACCGACCATTACTCTCTGTAGATATTCTATTAGAGCCTCTTGATGGATCTTGGATCTTTTGATCAGTTCTAGTATGGAAATGCGCGCCGGTGTTATGTCCAGTTGCTTCAGTAAGTCATATTGAGTGCCAGGTGCACTCTCTTCATTATGAACTTCTTCTAATGGTTGTGATGGGCCGTCTCTTACTGTGGAGTGAGGGAAGACCTTATTGAAGATTCTCCTGCTTCGGAGCCTATGTTGTTCAATATTGGAAGGTCTAGGTGAGATCTTAAGTACCGCCGTATTGATGAGGGGTTTAGAGACGGTAATGGGTACGTAAACGGGTGATGGTGGGAGATTGTTTGGTGGGGGTGCTAGAATGCGGATGAGTGGCTTGGAGGGTTGTATGGTATTGGAATGAATGGTTGATGCAGATGACGTGGGAAATGGTATGCGTAGCAATGATTTAGAAGGCATGAGGTTCGTGGTAGGGTTGCGGAGGGTTATTTGATGGAAGCATGGTAGTGGAGGGGATAATGGGTTTAAGGAAGGTAGGTGGTGGAATGGGTCTATGGTAGGTGGGTGTTGGTATGGGAGTAACAGTTATGGCTTCTGGTTTGGGTATGCGGAGAATGCAGCGTGGCGGTTGCTTGGCGGTACTCGGGATGTGGTCTGTTGAATAGACAGAGGATGATTCATCTTCCTTCCATTGTTGCCCCCTATTAGCCTCAGACTGGCTTTTAGTAAGAATTGGGGCGACCTGGTTTTGATGCTCCGACAGCGGATTTTTCACTATACCCATGTTCGATGGTACTGCTGCCTATGCTGGTGCTCTTTGCATATGTTGTTGTTGTTGCTGTGGCTGTGATCTTCTTGCCTTCAGGGCGGCTATGTATTTTCTCATCTCTTCCCAGTCAATACCCCCTTGCTCATTCAAATTATGGATGTAGTCCCTGAATTGGAAACATGCAACCACTGTATGTCCAGGTTGTCTATGGAAGACACAATACCTGGAGGCATCAGCATTCTGAGGCCAGACAATTTTCTCCTTTGGTAGAACCAAAGCATTGGTTGCCATAAGGGTGTTGAATATGCCTGCTAAAGACTCCGAGAGCTGAGGATAGGACGCCCTCTTTGGGCCTGGAGGTTTTCTCTGCTGATTGTAATCGCCTGGGGGGGGGTACATTGTGGTATGCTGGTTGCTGACGTGGCTGGTTGAACGCCTGTTGATACCGCTGCTGAGGCTGATTGTAGGCTGGCTGGTATGGTTGCTGTGGTGTCCTAAAGCCCTGTTTATTCGACTGTCTCTGCCCTGTGTACTGCGGCTGTTGCTGTTGGCTTCTCATGAACTGTGGTTGGTTATTATTCATGGTGCTAATATGTTCATGGGAGAGTGTGCCCTTAGTAGTGAGACCCATGCTAAGAGAATTTGACATGGCATGCTTTCGAGGTAGAGGTTTGCTGGGTCTATAGGGGTCAAAGATATTGGGGAAGGTTGAATCTTTGAAAGCGTTCTGGCAATAACGCGCCCTCTCATATAATTCCACCATGCTAGCCAAGTTGTTCAACGTGAGGACTAGCTTGTATTGAGACGTGGCATTGGCAATCATCATCTTCACTTGTTTTGACTCAGACATGTGATATTTTATCTTCTCTGCCATACCTCTCCATCTATCAGCATAGGTGATGAAGTCTTCATCGGATTTCATAGCCCTCCACATCAGATGAATCCAACGAGAAGAACCACTCGAGGGCTGGTCCCTATAATGATTTCCTGAATAAGAATGCCAGTGACCTTTTGTCATTATGCCAAAAAGAGGATTCGTACATAAACTCCTTCACGTGAGTGAAGGGATTACCAGAACCATTGTACTCTCTATATACTGGCATCTCAAGAGGCAACAAGTGAAATACTGGCAGATTGGGGAGGGTGATCTCAGGTACAACCTTGACTCCCATCATCTTCTTAAAACTATTGAACTGCTCATCCATACGATCCATCTTCGTGAGCAGAGCCTGAGTTACGGGATCAACCTGGGGAGGAGGCGGTGATAGAGCATGATAAGCTTGCCTTTTGGAGTAACTGGGGTAAGGGGGTTAGTACGGTTGAGGTCCGGCAGCGCTTCCGCCATACCCGAAGGCATTTTGGTGAGTTGGCGTATGCGGTCTAGCTGGGTATCTCGAGGAAGATTGTTGTGGCCCAGACGGCCGGGGAGTAGAAATACGGAGACCCTCCATGGCTTGATGAACAGATGGAATATGGCGAGGGGGGGGGGAACTTGATGAACAACAGGGGGAACCGAGGGATTCGGTTCGTCAGAACGCGAGGGCGTCTTCCCCTTTAGAATGACTAGATCGCTTCAAGTTGTTGAGAGTTCACGTGGGTAGCCAAAGCTCCCAAGATGGTAACCTGGTCAGGGGGGTTGTTCGACGAAGGCTCAGCTTGATCTTGAGCCTTCTCATAAGTGGGATTGGAGATTACATGCACATGAGGATGATTAGTACCAAGATCATACTGGTCATGGGTAAACTGAGACTGATGGGGGACATAAGTCTCTCCCTCGTGTTTAGTGTTAAAGAAGTTGGAGTCATGGGGGGCATTAGCATCTCCCCCATTCTTAGAATGGTAATCATAATTACGAGGGGCATTAGCATCTTCCTCACATTCAAACACATCTTCCTATTCAATGGTAACCATGCCGAGAGTTCTACCTGATCGGAGCATCATGATGTTAAGTTTTGACAAAGATTCAAACAAGTTGTGCAAAGAATTAGCAAACAAGAAGTGGATGGTTACGTTATCTTAGGATTCCTTGTTGAATTATTTAAATTGTTAAACACAAATTCTCTCAATGGGGTAGGATCCTAGTTTCAGTTCAATTTTTACACCGTTAGATTCTACGGTTCTCTCACAATGTTATGAATAAATAACTAGAATTTCAATTGGTACAACCAGCCCGATGAACAAGGAGGAATATCTTACTTTTGGGGACTTACAGAGGTCTCAACACCAACCACTCTAGTTTGACCGAGGGACCGACCTAGTCAGAGAGAGGTAAAGATGCTAAGAAAGGTGTTCCTATAAGGGGGGGGGGGGGGGGGGTGAGCCCAAATGCAGATGACCTACGGCCTGGGTGGCATATAATGTAGTATAAGATAAATATAGGTAACAAAGAAATCAATGATCTGAGGACTGATGGGCAAAAGAAGGAACTGTTTGAATCGCATCGTTGTTCACCTACGCTATTCAAGACACAAGCTTCTTCTGTTAACAGATACACAGGCAACAGTGCCAACAAGAATATGAGGCTGAATGGCGTCTTGTCATAGCGACGTGGTTTGAATCACGTCTTTCTGTCTAGACGCTATTCAGAGCCTGAAAACTATAAACAGACAGCAATTTCGAGGACAATCTCCTCCCAAGTTATCAAGATGAACTGAAATCTAACTGATCATGCAAATTCAAGTTAAACAGATTTATTATCATGCAAACAATCATAAACTCAATCTACCACACACTTCCTATCACACTCACAACTTCCAATCAATTATAGGAGGGCAAGATCTTGCCGCAAAGAGGTGTGCACGTAGTGCACGTAGGGATAAAAGTAACTAAACTCACCAATTGGTGAAAGGAGTGCCCGATGGACACAAGTGGTGAACCGTGCGTGCCCGATTATAAAAAGTAAGAACAAATGTCAAAAGACGGCAAGACCAAGTCCCACCGTGATCGCCAAAAAACTGTAGGTGCTCAAATCGTGTGTGTGATGTTCATGAGTTTCATGTTGTTTATATGAATAATAAAACTATTCAAACTAAAGAAAACGTGATCGCTGTAGACATGCTAATTTTGACATCACATTGAGTAAATTTCATATCACAATGATAATGTCCTAGAATAGTATGATGTTTAATCATTAATTAATTTTTATTTATTTTCTTTTGAGATTCGTTAAATCACGTCCCTCATGCGCGACACCATTTGGATTCATAGCATAAATCAATTTGAAATTAAAATTAATAAATTTTAGAGGATTTAGCTGAATAGCGTCGTTTATGGACGACGCCATTTAGGTCCTAATTCGCCTAGGTTTACGATTTCTAATTCTAGTTAATTTTCCATGTCTATACACCATTTAGGGGTTTAAAAGAACACAAAACAAGTGAGTTCTTTGGTTTAGTTGCATGATAATTTTGTTGGATAGAATAGATACTACCTCTCTTTAGTTCTAATCTATTTGTTTTCTTTTGTTTTCAATCTTTCTTACAAGGTTTGAAGAAGATTTAGAAGAAAGCTTGGAGTTTGGACAGAAGGAAGAAACACCCCAAAGAACAAGAGTAAAAAAAGAAAGAAGGCTCTTTTCTTTCGGCCAGCCGAAAGAGAGGAACGAAAGAACCCCACACTATCCCGATTTGCAAGGTTAGTAAGCGACCACTTTTTCATTGAAGTCCTCGGTTTCTGGCGATCACAATTTCTTTTATATTGTTGATTATAGTAAACACATGATAACATGATGAACACACACCCTTTTTGAGCACTACAGCTTCTTGGCGATCACGTTGGGACTTGTCTTGCCGTTTCTTTTTATTTACTCTTGTTATTTCCATTGGGCACCCTCGGTGCACCGCTTGTGTCCCTCGGGCCCGTTTGATGGTTTGTCTGTTGGCTATTTGATCCTTATCCCCACGTGCACCTCGTGCACATTCCCTTGTGGCAAAATCTTGCCCTCCCTTGATTGCCTTGAGAAGTAGTATTGGAAAGTGTGTTTTGTTTGAATTAATATCCATGATGTTGCACGATTAACCCATATATTTAACTGTTGTCGCATGAGAAGTTGATTTATTATTCATCCCATTATTTGGATAGGGGATTGCCCCTGCTTTTGCTGTATGTTTGTTGTTTTCGGGACCCAAAGCGTGTTTGCGCAGAGCGAAGCGTTTTATTAAGCGCGCTGCCCTTAGAAGATGCGATTTAGTGCCCCTTTTATCTCTCTTGTTGCCCGAGCCACTGTGAACATGAGGGGCTACTGTCTTGAATACTGTCTGCGAACAGCGATGCGATTCAAGCTCTTTTCCCTATTGGTCACTAATGCTCGGATCATTGATTTCCTTGCTACCTATATTTACTTATTCTATATTAGAGGCACCAAGCCACAGGTCATTTGCATCGGGGCTCACCCCCCTCCTATAGGAACACCTCTCTTAGCATCCTCACCTCTCTCTGACTGGGTCGGTCCCTCGGTCATTTTAGAGTGGTTGATGTTAAGACCTCCGTAAGTCCCCAAAAGCAAGGAACTCCTCTTTGTTCATCGTGCTGGTTGTACCATTTGAAGTCCCGGGTAGTTATTCATACCGTTGTGAGTGAAGCCATAGAGCATAACGGCGAAAATTGAATTGAAATTAGGATCCTACCCACTGAGAGAACTTGAGTTTAAAAATCCAATTAACCCAGCAAGTAACTCTCAAAATAGTGTAAGCATCTATTTGGTTGTTAATATGTGTGTCAACTTGATTGAAATAATTGTCATCTCAACACAATGATGCTACGTTTAGATAGAATCGTCGGCATGGTTGCTTTTGAACAAGAAGATCTGGTCGAATACGAGGGAAATGCTTATGCCCCTCAAGTTCATGGTGCACCTTATTATGAAGATTAAAGAGACGCCTATATCTCTAGTTATCCTGACCAATTCCCAACCATACACGAGGGGGATGCTCATGCCCCTTAGTTTCAGGATGATTCAATCTATGATCAATACCATCCGAATTTGGGCGATCAGTCACGTGTCCATGTCATCTCCAATCCTACCTTTGAAAGAGCCCAAGACCAAGCTAGGCCCTCTGCTAATCATCCTTCTGACCTCGCTACCCTCATGGGAGCTTTGTCTAATCATGTGGATCCTCGTCAATTTGACGCCATCCAATCCATTCTAAAAGGGAAAAATCCTCTGCATCCTTCTGAGCCAAGTCCCTCGGTTCACCCTTCTGCTTACCAAGCTCCTACTCAGGCCATGGAGGGCCTTCATATTTCCACTCCTCGGCACACAGGCCCTCAACAATATGGTTCACGGCATCCTGTCAGGCCGCAAACCCCAATTTATCAGAATGCCTTTGGGCACGGTGTGAACGCCGCCAGTTCACAACCTCATTGTCCTCGCATCCCTACTTATTTGCGGAGGCAGTCTTTTCAACAGCCACCACCTCCACCAGCAGATTCTACCACTCAACTCTTACTTAATAAATTTTCCCAGATGGATGAGCGGTTAAAGAATCTTGAAAAGAATATGGACAACAAGGCCGCTCCCGAATTCTCTGTCCCTGATTTGCCAGTATTCCATCCTTTGCTTTATGAAATGCCAGTCTACAGAAAGTACAACGGCACAGGCAATCCTTTCCTTCACATCAAAGAATTCCTGTATGAATCATCATTTTGGCAGCATGATAAAAAAACACTGGCTTTCCTCTTCAGAAGATCATTAGAGGGATCAGCCTTGGAGTGGTTCTTCTCTTTAGACCCAAGTGAGGTAGAGAACTTCGACATGGTGTCAAAAAGGTTCCTACAAAGATAGAAAGACAGAGTGGCACCTACCTTGTTAATTACTGACTTATTTAATGAGAAGATGAAGCCGGATGAAGACTTCATAGTGTTCGCCGGTAGGTGGCGAGGGATGGCTGAAAAGATAAGAGAACACCTGTCCGAACAAGAACTGGTAAAGATGATGGTTGCCAACGCCACCCCACAGTACAAGCTAGTGTTGACACTGAATAACTTGACCACCATGGCAGACCTGTATGAAAGAGCGCGTTATGCTCAGAATGCGTTTAAAGACTCCACCTTTGCTAGTGTCTTCGATCCTCATCCACCAATAGACCTCCACTTCAGAAGTCTATTATCCCCAACTCTTCTTCTATGGGTCCAACTACCGAGGGTACACTGTCTCATGAACAGGTCAGTATAATGAACAATAATCAGCCCCAGTTTATGAGGAATCAACAACATATCAGTCATTGAGGCCTCAAAACCAACAGGGTTACAGACCTCCTACTCAACAGCCTCAGTCAGCATCGCAACACCCCCCTCAGCAAGTATACAACCCACCTCGGCAGCAGCCGAATTATACTCATGTTCCTCTTCCTAATGACTATACACAACAGAGGAAACCTCCTAGCCCCAGAAGGTCGGCATACCCTCAATTAATAGAATCCCTCACGGATATATTCAATGCCCTTATGGTGGCCAATGCCTTAGTGCTGCCGAAGGAAAGGACCGTTTGGCCACTAAATGTTGACATGTCCCGTTACTGTGTGTTCCATTGTCAACCGGGACACACAGTAGATGCTTGTTTTCACTTTCGGGATTACGTTCATGATCTCAATGATAAAGGAGGGATTGATTGGGAAGAGATGAAAAAGTACATAGCCGCCTTAAAGGCGAGAAGACCGCAGCAGCAGCCACAGCCACCACAGCAGCAACAGTCAATCCAGTGAGCACCGGTGCAACAAGCAGCACCACAAAATATGGGCATAGTGCAGAACCCGCAGCCGGAACATCAAAATCAGATCGCCCCCATTTTGACGGGTAGCCAGTCTGAGGCTAGTAGAGGGCAACAATGGAAAGTAGAGGATTCTTCCTCTATCTATTCAACAAGTCATGTATCAAGCACTACCGAGCAACTGCCTCGCCGCATCCTCTGCATACTCAAACCACAACCCATTATCATTAAACCCATTACACCCTTCGCCACCATATCTTCACCAAACAACCCTCCGCAAATCAACTATACACCCCTCATGCCATCTAAACCATTACTCCGTATACCATTCCCTACATCACCTACAACAACCACTCACCCCGATACCATACAACCCTCTAAACCGTTCATCCACACAGTACCTCCATTAAATAATCCATCATCATCAGCCGTTTATCCACACCTACAACCCTCCAAACCACTCATCTGAGTTCCCTAACCTCCGTCAAATAACCCACCAACACCCGCTTACCAAACCATTAGACCCTCTGGACCACTCCTCAACATGGCAATGCTCAAGATAACGCATGGACCTTCCACTATTGAAGAACATGCACTATGAAGCGGCCGAATATTCAACAAAGTGTTCCCCCAGTCTACGGTGCGAGATGGCCCATCACAGCCGATGGAAGAGGTCCAGAATGAAGAGAGTACGCCTGGTACTCACTATGATTTGTTGAAACAACTGGATAGAACACCGGCACACATTTCTATATTAAAGCTGATCAAGCGATGTAAGCTTCATGGCGTTAAGTATAACTGTCAACATATGTAGAAAGGCTGTGGATACATGTCTAGTAGATACCGGGGCATCTATCAATGTGTTACCACCAAGAACTCTGGAGCTCTGTGGAGTCCCGAAAGAAAAATGGCTGCCTTCTCCCATTTCTGTCACAGCCTATGATAACTCTACCCGTTCCCCTTTGGGCATGGTCTATTTGAAGGTAGAGTTAGTGTAACAACCCGTCACCCTATAATCGGGGATCCGATTACTAAATGGGTACCGAATCATTAATTTGGAGCCAAATCAGGATCGGGATAAGTCTGGGAAATAAATAATAAACTAAGCTAAACATTCACATCGCATTGAATTAAAAAGGAAGGGCAAGAATTAAAATTATTACAGTGCGACTCGACACAGCAAGTAATTACATACTCCAACTGAAAAGATACAATTAAGCATACATGCCAGAAAATAAAATAACAACTACATCGGAGCATACCCTGGAACAACGGCTGCTGGCGCGCCACCCAAACCAACACTCTCCTCGCTACGCCTGTTTGGAACCCTCACCTGAAAACTGCATGGGTGAGTCTCAACGAAAAGACTCAGTAGGGATCCTTCGATCCCCACTACCCACTCATGCACTCACAAATATAACAACACAAATATAGAGAATTTAAGCAATTAAAGCAGTGTATACATTTTCCAATTTCATTATGAAACACATGCATTCAAACGGTAACATGCACAATTCTAAAAACCACTCCATCACAAGTCCACAACCCGCGTCTCGGCGAAACACACAAGTCACATGGCCGAACGCGGAAAACACCGAACCGCTGAGACCAAATAGCAACCCTTCGGATAGCGCACTGGCTACCCCGGCCCGACAGGCTCCATGTGGTTTCTGCTTCCCCCAGCACGAGTGACACTCCAAATGTACCACTCCCACACCGGTACTAGCTATACCCCGGGGTATACCAGGTGACCCTCTCTCTAGGCGTCACCCCGCCACTCCCACACCGGCGCCGTGTCACTCCCATACCGACACAGGGTGTCTAAGCGCTAACAACTGTCACTCTAGGCCCACGATCGCACAAAAACACAACACGGCGCGATCCGATCACGTAGAATCCATCGTCATGGAGTACATTTCCAAACATGCAATTAACTAAATTATCTAACAATGTAAACACGTGTTAATTGCAGGGATTAATGAAATTTTGGCTTGAATCGCGTCGCCCAAGGCCGACGTCATTCAAGCTTCTTAAACTGATTCATGTGAAAACTGGCCTTGGAAATTGGCCTAAAACGCGTCGTCCAAGGAGGTCATCTTTTAAAAGGCGTCGCTGTCCCTGGACGCCATTCAGTCCAAAGACAGGGTCTGTTTTCTGGGGTTAAATCGCGTCGTGGGATGAAGCCGCCGTTTAAAAGGCATCGTTGTCCCGCGACGCCATTTAGTCCTAACAGACAGGTTCTCCCCTCCGCTTCCCCTAATCCACAAGGTGGGATTTCTCTTCTAAAACGTATCAAAAAGGTCACAAAACATAGAGGGGAAGGAGGAGAACCTAACTACCATTAAATCCTACATTTTTTCCATACATGCAATTAGCATTTTCACCCCAAGAGTTCTCCAAACATGCTCGAAAGCAGGAAAACAAACATGATTTTAAGTTGAAACACCACGGAGATCGTCACCCTACTGGTTACTTGAGCTTCTCCTAGCTCCAAGCCACCAACCCGCCTCGCCACACGCCGCCGCCGGTACCGCCGTGGACGCCGTTACTCCACCGGGACGTCGGCCGCCGTCCGGAGAGAAGTGCGCCGCAGAGGAAGTGGTGGTGGTAGTGGAGGAAGTTGGTAGGTTAATGGAGTGGTGGGAGAGGAGGAATAGAGGGAGAAAAGCAAGGAGAGGGGAGGGGTCGCCGGAGATCGGAGGGAAGAGAGGAGAGAGAAGAGAAAGGAGAGAATGAGGGAAAGGAGGGAGGGTTCGCGGAGTCAAACAGAAGCTGGGTAAAACACGTCGTGCAAGCCCGACGTCATTCAGATGACAAGACCGGGCCGTACACTGACAACTCAGGGTCGTACTCTAAATAGCGTCGTCCATCCAAGACGCCATTCAGACGATATGACCGGGGCCGTATTCTCGCGCCCCAAGGCAAGCCCACGTGGCACAACCTAAAACGCGTCCACATTGCTGGACGCCGTTTGAACCGCGTCGAGCTTGCTCGACGCGAAAAAGAAACTAAGTCTCAGCCCCATCAGGGCCCAAACTAAGGGATCCGATACGGAAACTGACCCGATAACCGGATCCGAAACCTCAATCCTTACAGTTAGGCTCTGGTTGCCATGCTGAAGTTGAATTTCATATTCTCGAGATCGACCCTTCACTGAAAGGCATACTCGGTCGTCCTTACATCAAGTCACTTGAGGCGATTCCATCAACGAACCACCAATGCCTCAAGTTCCCTTACAAAGGACGTATCATCAAAGTCACTAGTATGCCTATACTTGCTTCAACCCACTCGCTGAATATAAGTCCAAATCGAGTGCTTCCGACCACTCAAAGGCCAACCATCTCTTTATGCCAAACCTACATCCTTTCGGTAGACCCCTTTAAGCATATCATACCTACATCTTACCCGATCGAAGCCATGAAGCGGGGGAAGTCCATGAATACCCCAGGTTGGAACATCATGCTGAAGGTGGGATATCAACCTGGAAAGGGTCTGGGCACCCGGTTGCAAGGAAGAACTACACTAGTGACAGATAAGAGAAGGATATCTGGCAGCGGCTTAGGCTATAGGCCGGAGAAAGTGAGGCATAATATTGTTGAACAACAAGAAGGCGAAGATGGTAAGAAGATATGGAAGACAATGGTTACCCCTTGTAAAGAAAATCGGGATCCCTTGACTTGGACCTTGTCCACTCATTTTGTTAAAGGGCCTGTGATTCAACATGACCACGATAGTACAATAGTGATTACCTCCCATTTTGACATGTATGATATATATGGGAATGATCTAGCTAGACATTGTTCACAGCTGTTGACATACCAGTCCTTAGAGGCTCTGCGGTCGATGAAAAGGAGGAAGACTCAAGATCCAGAATGTGAGTGGTACCACTGGTTTGATATATGGGACCTGTATATTGCACTGAACATGCTATTCTTAAATCCATCAGAACCAAAGTGGCCGCCACTGATAGATGAATTAATCGAAAGACCCGGGGCCATCTTTGATAAAGGGATTTTGCTGACTGAAGAAACTAATGAAGGGGAGCCGGATGACCCTTATGAAACTGATCTTCTATGGAGAGGAACCTATCCCTCTCATGTTTTCACCCTCCACACTCTGTTCCGCACACTGCTCCTGACTTCGACTTGGTCGTGGGTCATTACTGAAGACATCCCACAGGCTCCGCCCATTATTGTATTATGTCCCACAGGACCTTATTCCTCAGATTCCTCTCAATCTTGAGAGGATCTACGATCTGATCTGGGACATACTATTGTATGATCCCCCTAATCCCTTGGCGTTGGTGCCATTAACTCCATCATTCCATTCTCCCCCTATTCATATCTATTCCTGCTTTATGATAAACCTAGATAATTTAAAAAAAAAAAAAAAAAAAAACGCCAATTTGGCAACTTCTTCCTCCCAAATCCTCGTTGAGGAAACTTCATATTTCTCCGACTGTCCCCCATTGCGCGGGACGTTCGGGCAAGATTCCCTTCTAGATCTGCTTTATCCCTCCTCTCTGGAGGATTCACCTGTATTCTCTCATGTACCCCTTGATTTTTATCCTTCTTTGTCCTCATTGAGTCTAGTGAAGTTAGGGAGTCTAGTTCTAGGCAGGTCAACCAGGTTAAGAAGTTTAGGAAGTCTAAGGGTAGACTAGTTCCGAATAGATACCTTCAGGATCTAGATTTAAGATGCCTTTCTTGCTCCCAAATCCCTCAGCGGTTAGAAGATCCCATTCAGTTGTCGGAAGAATGTGAAGTTGATGAGTTAGTCGATGATGGGTACAGGGTATATGAGTTGTTACATGAGAAAGACCCTATTAATGAAGAAGGAGAAGACGACGAGGACGCGGCAGAGGCGTATGCTAGTGGAGTGAAGAGCTTTGATGAACTCTCAGCTGCCGTAGAAGAGCCTACCAAAGAGATCAATTTAGGGACTGAAGATGAACTTAAGGTTGTCCTCGTCAGTAAGAACATGTCTGAAGACGAAGAGGCAGTAGTCCAAGTTCTCAAGGATTATAAAGATACTTTCGCCTGGAGTTTTGAAGATATGCCGGGACTTGATTCTTCCTTAGTGGAACATCGATTGACATTGAAAGATGGAGTTAGTCCGGTTAAACAAAAGTTGAGGTGATTCCACCCTCAAATGGCTTTGAAAATGAAAGAAGAGGTCGATAAGCTGCATAAAGTCAAATTCATTAGAGTTGTCCTCTATCCGTAATGGGTGGCTAATATAGTCCCGATTATGAAAAAGGACGGGAAAGTTAGAATTTGTATTGACTTCCGAGATTTGAACCGGGCATGTCCTAAAGAAGACTTTCCACTTCCTCGCATAGATGTACTGATTGACAACACGGCTGGCTATGAAACATTGTAATCTATGGATGGGTTCTTAGGGTATAATCAGATTAAGTTGGCAGAAGAGGATCAAGAGAAAACATCGTTCACCACACCTTGGGGAACTTATTGCTATGTCGTTATGCGATTTGGATTGAAAAATGCTGGAGCCACTTATCAGAGAGCCATGATGGCAATATTCCATGACATGATGCACATTGACTTAGAAGTGTATGTGGATGATTTATTGGTAAAATCCAAGACTAAAGTTGAGCATGCAAGAATTTTGGCAATGGTTTTGAAGAGGTTAAGAGAATACCAAGTGAAGATGAATCCCTAGAAGTGTGTATTCGGAGTATCATCAGAAAAATTATTGGGATTTATTGTTAGTAAACGGGGCATTGAGATCGATCCCAATAAGGCAAAGGCTATCAGAGAGATGCCACCTCCTAAGAATTTGAAAGAATTAAGAGGATTGATCGGGAGGTTGCAGTTTATTCGCCGCTTCGTCTCTCAGCATTCACAAAGGTATAAGCCGTTCTACGAGCTTACTAAGCTGGGAGTCAAGTTTGATTGGGAGGATAAGTGTTAAGAGGCATTTAATGGGTTAAAGGATTATTTGGCAAGTCCTCATGTCTTGAGACCACCATCTCTGGAAAAACCTTTGATTCTATATATTTTTATTCTGGATGATGCGGTGGGGGTTGTCTTAGCACAAGAAGATGAAGAAGGAAAGGCGAGGGCAGCCTATTATCTCTCAAAACTTCTCAACCCCGCGGAGCAAAGATATCTGACGATGGAGAAAACATGTGCAACACTTGTATGAGTAGTTCAGAAACTGAAGCATTATTTTCTAGCCCATGAAGTTCATTTCATCGTTAGGATGAATCCCATTAAGTTTCTCCTTGAGAGATCTGTCCTCACCGATAGGTTGGCACGTTGGCAGAGCTTTTTATCTCAATTTGATATCACCTACATTCAGTAGAAAGCAATTAAATGCCATGCCATAGCAGAACATCTTGCTCATCACCCTCTTCCTCGATTTGATCTGTCCGATTGGAGTTTTCGGATGAGGAACTGATGTCCATAGACATAATTGATGATGATATGTGGATTCTGCATTTTGACGGAGCTCTGAACTCTCATGGTAAGGGCATCAACATTGTTCTTCTATCACCTGAAGGTGTCATCATTCCCCAAGTATTTCAGCTTGATTTCTATGCCACCAACAACATAGCTGAATATGAGGCTCTCCTTACTGGCCTCGAAGCGGCTCATCTCCATGGTGTCACCAAATTGAGAATTGTGGGTGATAGTCAACTAATTCTTCGCCAAGTGCTTACTAAGTATCGCACCCTTGACCCTAAGCTTAAGTCCTATCAGGAACTCACTTCAGCTTATGCCAAGCTTTTCACCAAACTGATCTTTGTCCATGTTCCTCAGAATCAGAACATTCTAGCTGACGTTTTAGCTTCTCTCGTATCTTCTCTAAATTTTCTGATCAGCAGGCAATCTGAGTCGATCATTGTTCATAGGCGTTTTTCTCTTGCCGTGAAAGACCCTTCATTTCTTAAGGTTAAAGAGAAACTGCTAAAGAAGGTTAGAGATGAGGATATTGTAGAAAAGAGAGAAATTATGTTGCTAGATTGGCAAGAAGAGATGGAAGACGAGGATAAACTATAGTATTATGAGATTGCTAAGTACTGTGAAGATCAGTCATACCCTTAAGAGGCCACTACTGAGGAGAAAAGGACTATCAGGAGAGTTGCCCAGAGATACACCTTAGTTGGAGGAACTCTATATAAACGTGGATTTGATGGTGTTCTTTTGAGATGTCTGGATGAAGATGAGCTTTAGAAGATCATGGAAGGAGCTCATGCCGGAGTTTGTGGTGGCCATGTTAATGGATAAATGCTATCAAAGAAAATTCTTAGACAAGGATATTATTGGCCAACCATGGAAGAAGATTGTGTAGGATATGTCCGTAGGTGTGCTAAGTGTCAACTTCACGCCAATAAGATCCATCCTGTTTCATCCCCATGGCCTTTCTCCATGTGGGCATTTGACATCATTGGACCCCTTGGTAATCCTGATTCCGCCACCAAGCAAAAATCTTTCATTCTCACGGCAACGGAATACTTCATCAAGTGGGCGGAAACTGAAGCATACACGGAGATCAAAGCATCAACGGTCTGCAAGTTCATCATGAAGAACATCATTACCAGATTCAGAATTCCAAGCACTATTGTCACTGACAATAGACCGCAGTTCATATCACAAGAGTTAAAGGATCTTTGTAATAGATATAAAATTGCATTGCATCATTCATCTCCTTATTATCCGCAAGGCAATAGCCAAGCAGAGGCAACCAACAAGACTCTGATAAAAATTATCAAGAAAACCTGTAAGTCTAATAAATTCTCGGACTGGCCAGAAAAATTAATTGAGGTTCTATGGGCATACCGAACTTCAATCCGCACATCCACTGGACAAACTCCTTATTCCTTAACATTCGGAATGAAGGCGGTAGTTCCATACGAAGTCCTCATCCCATCATTAAGAGTACAATTGAGCAAGAAATTTTCCATTGATGAGCATCATTTTGCACTCCTCGCTCAGCTGGAATTCTTAGATGAGAAAAGATGGTCAGCCGCTAATCATGCAAGAGTATATCAGAAAAGATTTGCACGTTTTTATCAAAAGAAAGTCACTGAATGAAAGTTTAACGTTGGTGAAATGGTTGTAAAAAGAATCTTTATAAAACCTGGTAGTCCGCGTTCTAAGCTCCAACTCAACTGGGAAGGACCATATGTCATATTGCATGCTTTCTCTGGTAATGCCTATCATTTAGTTAATGCAGAAGGACAAAAGTTAACTCATCCCTGGAATGGTCTGTATCTTAATAAGTACTACCCTTAGTTTAAGCGATTAGCATGGTGTAAAGACCAATGGAGTCGGAAAATTTGAAAACTCAAATTCCTTTATTAGTCTTTGGTAATCTAATTCAAATGCGTTATTGCACACAAACACGCTTGGTTCGTAAGTAACAAGAGATGTGAAGCCCGAGGTACATCGAAAGCTTGACTAAAAGTGGAAAAGTACAACTCATTCTTCTCAAAAGAAAACTTCTGTTTTACTCTCAGCTCACGATGACGGAACGAGGCTTAGAATAGACTACTAAAAATACCCGCTATCTTAGTAGGAGGTCGTCATAAAAAAAAGGAGGAGATCCGCCCCACAAAAACAAAAGAAAAAGCAAAAGGCAAAAAGCCAACAGAAGCAAAAGGCCACTCAACGTTACAAATATTACCTCAAAAGGCCACAAAATCAAATAAAAAGGAAGCGCAAGGTCGTTAAATACCCCGTAAAAGTAAAAATGACCGTACCCCAGTGGATAATAGGATAAAGGAAGGACATCTTTCTGAGTCTCCGGAACCCTCTCGCGGGCTTTCTAGACCAATTCTTCCCTTCATTCTAAAGAGGTGTACCCCAAACTTGAGGAATGACCGAGGTTGACTAAGGGTCGAACCATCGAACGAGATCACGATCACAAACATATTTCAAGCACAATGAGTTTGGATTAGGTCGTTAAAGAGTGATTTGGGAATTAAGTTAATAAATGAATATACTCTTTTGATCTAAGTTCCATGTTGGTCCTTAGTTTATTCAGTATTTCAAAACTTCAAAAAAATCGAATATTTCAAAACTACAAAAAAAATTGAATATTTCAAAACTACAAAAAAAAATGAATATTGCAAAATCACAAAAAAAATTTGAATATTGCAAAACAATAAAAAATTGAATATTGCAAAACTACAAAAAAATTGAATATTTCAAAACTACAAAAAAATTGAATATTTTAAAACTACAAAAAAAAATTGAATATTTCAAAACTACAAAAAACTGAATATTGCAAAATCACAAAAATTGAATATGGCAAAACCCCTAAAAAATTGGATATTTCTAAAATTGCAATTGCAAAACAAAAATATTTCAATCAGCATTTGTTTGTCGCATCATATGTGTTGCATCCTTTTTATTTTTCATTGAGCATTTGCATGCTTACATGTTGCATTTTACTTCCTTTTAAATATCTTTATTTGTCTTCATTAAATAAAGGCTTTGCCCCTTGACCCTTCGACTAAGGATAGGATCAAGTAGCCGGTTACTTAACTGGGCAAGGGGCCAAGCCTGAACAGATATTTAATTTGTTTGTTCAAGACGCGTACATGTATGAAGAGAAAGACAATAAAGAAAAGTGCAAAAGGCAGCTCATAGATGAGGAAACTCTATTTATATATCAGAAGGGTTTGTGTACAAGATGAAAGTCCATCTACAAGACTTCAAAATGAGAAGAAAATACATGACGACAACCATCACGGCTGGCTCTCCCCCGCGCCCTCGTCTAGCTGGCTCTGCGTCTTGTCCTGGACGTCCGATCCTCGTATTGGCGGCGGCGGCGGTCCCATGATGCTCGGCCCAGCCTGGCCGGAGGATACTGCTATGTCGGTGGTGAAAGCACTCGCCTGTCCTCACGCTAGTAACGAGCCTCTATGCTCTGGTGCTCGTGCTCCGCCACTGAAAGTCGGCCGTGGAGACTCTCCAATCGGGACCGGTGGCGATCCCTCTCCTCAGTCAAGATCTCCAATCGAACCTGAAGACGTGAGAGCTCGCGAGGAAGATCATCAGTAGAGAGCCTCGCCAGCTGCTCCTCTAGCTCAGCAACCCGGGCTACTGAACCGCGAGCCTATGCCAGCTCAGCATCTCTCTCTCCAAGAGCCATGCAAAGCTCTTGGACCTGCAACAGAAGACATTGTCAATCAACTAATCAAGCAAGCAAACAAATTAATGCCGAGATGAAAGAAACAAGTTGAAGATTTACCCGAGCAGCAGCATCCTCCTCAGCTTGAGTGGCTGGGCGGATGGCTAGAGCTAGCTGACTCCGCATGTAACGACCCGCCACCCTATAATCAGGGATCCGATTACTAAATGGGTACCGAATCATTAATTTGGAATCAAACCAGGATCTAATCAAGTCTGGGAGATAAATAATAAACTAAGCTAAACATTCACATCGCATTGAACTGAAATAGAAGTGCAGGAATTAAAATTATTACAATGCGACTCGATACATCAAATAATTACATACTCCAACTCAAAGAAATAATTAAACATACAGGCCAGAAATAAATAACAACTACATCGGGGCATACCCCGGAACAACCGCTGAAGGCGCGCAACACACGGCCGCACACGCCGCTCTAGGTCTGCTGGGAGTCCTCACCTGAAAATCACAGGGGTGAGTCTCAAAGACAAGACTCAGTAGGGATCCTTCGATCCCCACAGCCCACGCACACACCCACAAGTGCAAGGTACAGCTAACGGTAAAGTTATAAGCACAAGAGATACAATTCCTAATTCTTAACGTGAAATCACATGCAGTCGAATATAATAAACATGCATATTCTAAACCAGCCGACTAGGGAACCCACAACTGTCGTCTCGATAGAACTCGCTAACCACACAACAACGGTGGGAAAAACCTCGACCCGCTGAGACCAAGCAGTAACCCCTCGGATAGCACACTAGTTACTCCGGCCCAACTGGCTCAGGTGGTTACTCCTTCCCTCAGCATGAGTGACTCTCCGAATGTACCACTCCAACACCGGTACTAGCTGACCCCGGGGTTCACCAGGTGACCCTCTCTCACTAGGCGTCACCCCGCCCACGCCCCCACCGGCGCTGTGCTCACGCCCCCACCAGCACAGGGTGATAAAGCGCTACAATGTCACTCCAGGTCCACAGTAACACAAAACACCATAACCCGGCACGGTACGATCCGGTCACGTGAAAAGCCCGCGATCTTACGACACCCACGCAGTGCCATCCGGTCATGAAGAATCCATCATTATTGAGCGCACTAAAGCATGCAATAACCCACTATCTAGCAGTATGAACACGTTTTACTGGCATGATTTAGTGTTGTTCTGTCTTGAATCGCGTCGCCCAAGGCCGACGCCATTCAAGCTCCATGTACTGGTTTATGTAAAATTACTATCTTCAGAATCAGGCCCTAAAAGGCGTCGACACCAGTGGTCGCCTTTTGAAAGGCGTCGACATCCTCAGACGCCATTTAGCACAGAAATCCAGGAATTTCCAGAAAACATTACCCAGGGGATTTCTGCCTTAAAAGGCGTCATAGCTACCCGACGCCATTCAAATCGCGTCGCCCACCCATGACGTCTTTTAGTCCCAGAATCCCCGAACTGGCAGACTCTCAGCAAGGCGATTCCTGCCTAAAAGGCGTCGCGATGGTCCGACGCCCTTCAAAAAGGCGTCGCCCATGCACGACGTCTTTTAACCCCAGGAACCAGAGTCTGCATGAGCCCGAGGGCTCCCTTTTTAACCCACACAACCCCAAAATCACCCAAAAACGGAGGGGAAAGAGGAGCAATTCAATCAACAGGAATTCACATCGTGAAAATCCCCCATATCAACAAGAAGAACTCCTAAACATGCTTGTTCTACCCCCCCCCAAAACCAAGGATCCATAACATGCTTAAACGGGGGAAAACATGGTTTGAACACAATACTAAGGGAACCGTCACCCTATCGGATACTTGAACGCCTTCGAGCTTCAAGCCGTCCACCCGTCTCGCCCCACGCCGCCGCCGGTACCGCCGTGGTCGTCCTTACTCCACCGTGACGTCGGCCGCCGTCCGGAGAGTAGAACGCCGCAGTGGAAGTGGAGGTGGTAGTGGTTGGAGCTAGGTAGAGGATGGAGTGAAGGGAGAGATGAAACGGTGGAAGGGGAAGAGGGAGGAGGAGGGATCGCCGCCGAGTTCGCCGGAAGGGAAGGTGAGAAAGAGAGAAGGAAAATGAGGGAAAGAAGGAGGGCTCGCGGGGTTAATCAGAGACTGGCTAAAACGCGTCGACATCAACAGACGCCTATCAGGTGACGTGACGGCTGTTCTGACAAGATTCTGAAACGCGTCGTTCGAGGCAGACGCCGTTCAGACGACTTGTCAGGGCCGTACTCTGACAATCCCAGAGTCGCAGTCTGAAAGGCGTCGACACACGTGGACGCCGTTCAGGCGACACGACAGGGCCGTACTCTCGCGGCCCGAAGCCAGCCCACGTGGCACCCACATGGCAGGACCTGAAACGCGTCTGCAACGGTGGACGCCATTCAAAACGTGTCTCGATGTCCTGACGCGAATCGTCACAGAACCTCAGCCTTTACTAAGGTCAGAACTACAGGGTCCGACCTCGAAAACCGGATCCGAAAGTCACGATCCTTACACCGCAGGTCGACAAGGGCGGCCTCATGAGCAGCATAAGAAGATGAAGGACCAGTAGCAGGAGCAGAAGGGGTAGCCACGTGGGTGTAAGCAACACGCTGTAACAAAAAGGGAGATCACCGTCAGTGTACAAGTGCCAAAACAGTTTAATAATAAAAAAGAAGCATTCATAATACATATGTCATTCATGCATATCATGCTTATCAGTTCATTCAGCTCCTTTTGTACTTATTCCAATTGGGCCTCAGCATCTTGGAGGTGGCCCCGGAGTGTAATGACGGTGGCATCCCATGCATCCTGCATTTTCATACTATACATGTCATATATTCATAAGCAAGATAATTTATAAAACAAAAATCCATGTCATGCATATCATGTCACTTACATCGAGAGGCCGGAGTAGCTGGAGGTGGGCCGCGTAGTGGGCCCGGTAGTGCTGCAGGTAAGCATCGCTGCTCGCCGCCTGCGACTTTACCAGGACTCCATACCGGTGCCAATCATCCCGCTGATCCGGGAATTGGGCGCCCCAGATGGTGCGGGCTTGCTTACCCCGCATAGTCCTCCCGATCCCCTCCGGGATCTCCTCCTCCACCCACTCCTGATGTAGTCCCAGCGTCCGCATCACCAGCCGCAGGCGCAGGAGGGCTATCTCGTTCATGCAATGTAGCCACACCTGGCGCCCGAATCGGCCCCGCCCTTTGTCTACCCAGGGTTGTCCTGCATCGTCAATACCAAGGTATGGATGCCAAATAACCTGCATTCATATAGGTTAGTTGCATTGCATATCACACATCAAATAATCAATAAACTATACCATGTGTAAAGCAATAAACATTTCATAAGATGTAAATTCAAATATTCATCATTCAACATTTAACGGATATGTTAATAAAACATCTAACTAAATTAATACTATAATAAAAGTGTTTAATTAAATAAAACAATTGATAATGACAAGAAAATAATTTTAAAACTTACCAACAACTCTGGGTAGTCCAAAAACTGACGGCGGAGAGCCGTCAACTAGTGATGTTGTGGCGCCGTGTCTACCACCCGACGCCAACGCCGGGCAAGCGGAACTACCGCCGGCTGTGTGGATGGCCTCGCTCGGCCCAGAGGAAAGTAATAATAACTCCCGACCTACATGACAAAGCATATAAGTTAGAATCATCACATGCATTGTATCATAAGCATTTAATGAGGTAAAATAAACTAAGTACCTAAAGAAACGGCGCGAAGCCACTGATAGTGGTCTCCCGGTCAGGTGTGACAGTGGAGAGGTCGGTGAAGAGGTGAGCCAAAAGGGCTGCATTCCAGGCATACTCACTTAATCTATCAAGATCGGTAAGGAGACTCAGAAAGCAATAGTGGATGTAGTCGCCCTTCGTCCCAAAGAGAAGCCTACCAAAGAAAAAGACTAAGAACCTCTTAAGGTCCCTATCTACACTAACCCTATCACTAGGATCCTGACAATATACCTCACTAGCCGCCTTGGCTAGTCTCGATCTCAACTCGACACGGGACTCATCGGTCTGCTACCTAGGCTCCTCTATTCCTAGGGATCTCTCTACTGCCGTCCTGAGGAGAGTCCGAGACTCTCGACCCTCCAGTCCCGTGCACTCTAAGTCCAGCAACTCCTGAGCTAGTCTGTGATAATCGGGATACGTAATCCCGCTCACAGCTCGGCCATCCACCCAAAGGCCGGTGATCCTGCATACGTCCTCGAGACTGGGGACCATGTGTTCCCAGAGCATCAAAAATGCCCAACTCTCTGCATGCCATCTCTCTCTCAGTATCTGGAGTAATACTAGGTCTATCCAAAATGGCTTTATCTCTAAGATCTCCCTAAATCCCATCTCCGCCAGCCGCGCCTTTTAGAAGTTTAGGAGACCCCTGTAGGCGGCCGCCACCGGATCCCAGGAAATCCTAGTCCTCATTGTGCCCTGCATTGTCCAAATAATTGATTAAAATCATCGTTAGAATACTAATAGTTAATTTTTAAAATAATTTTGAGGTTTAGTCACCAATTTTGAATCACGTCTGGGTATAGGGACGCGTTTCAAAAGGCATCCCTGCTCCCAGACGTCTGTCACCATAGATTCGTAGAATCTGTGGCCGGTTCTTTTTCCCCCAAAATTGAAAATCTAACATAAATAGGGTGTTTCGAGGCTTACCAAACGTGGGCTTGCCTCTTTGGCCGGTACCGCCGCTTCCTCGCCCTCCTGAGCCGCGGGAGGGGCTTCCTCAGCTTCCATGAACCGCCTCCGCTAGAACCATTGCCTCGGGAGAAGCTTCTTCGGACGCCTCCGCCCTTGCCGCTAATGGAGCAAGCCGCCGGCGCTTCCCATGGCCGCTCGAGCTTCCACCGGCCTCCATGGAGTCGAGAGAGAGAGAGAGAGAGAGCTCGGGTAGAGTTGGAGAATAAGAGATCTAGAGAGAAAGGGTGATGAGGAGAGTAGAAGATGAGAGAGAGAAGGCTGGTGGCGAGATGGTGATCGTCGGTGACGGAGAGAACGTCGGAGCACAGTCGGAGAGAGGAGATCGCCGGATCCCACCGCCGTTCGCCGGAGAGCAAGGAGAAGGGAGGAGAGAGAAAGAGTTAGAGTGAATGAGGGGGAAGAGACTCGGGCTCGCGAACTCCTGTTTGAATTGGTTAAATCGCGTCTTGTGACAGTGATGCCATTCAGTGGAGCACAAACTGAGGCGGCAACAGAAAATTTTTGAAATTTGTGAAACACGTCCCGAACGGAGACGGCTTTTGGATTTTACCGCCTCTACTGGTCAGGGCCGTACCACGGGAAATTTGAAAGAATTATGATTCGCGTCTATGAAGGAAGACGCTATTAAGTGGATTAATTGTTGGAAATCTTTGAAAAATAGGAGAGAGAGAACAAAAAGGCGTCTTACTGACCGGATGCGATTCAGGCTTCTTTTTAAGACATATTTTTATATTTGGAAATTGATTAACATTGAAAAGCATCTCTCTGAGTCGACGCAATTTGAATTAACTGAACTCGAACCTTCATATTCTAAGGAAACATCACAGTTTCATTCAAGGAAAAATTACAGAAAAATTGCAAAGCATTAAAGGAGGATTTCTATTGTATTGAGAAATGATTTCTTTGATGAAAATATAATAAAAAATACATCAAATTGAAAGATAAAGACGAAGAGCTTTCAAAGACGAATTTTCTTGAGCTCCTTTACATATGATTTCCACAGTTCTTTATTGGCTTAATGAGGAGTTTTTACACAATGGGTGAATCCGATGTTCCAAAGAGTTGCAATAAGTTCTGTCGCCTCAAAATCTTCATCAGTTTCTAATGCCCGCTTTTGATTGGAGAAATAGAAGATATTTCTAAAAATTCATAGCGTGGCATACCGAGTTGAGGATGACAACGATGTGGATTATAGAGAATGAACTTGGTCGCCCCGATCAGTCGGAGCTTTGTGCCGGCGCCACAGCGCATCCGAACTGCTTTTTCCATGAGAGCAAGTGACGTAGATTCAAATCCAGTTCTGGACATAGTTTTGAAATAAGCGCGCCAGTCAGCTCGAGTCTTGAGATTGGGCACTCGATTGGTTATGTTGTCGTTGAACTTCACAATGTTGGCAATATGGAAGATATGACTGTGCTGGTACATCTGGAATATTCTTAGAACTTCTTCTTCATTATGGTTGAACTTGAAGTGGAACTCTACCCACAGAACTAAGAGAAGCATGCTGCCATAAGGAGGTTGACCCGTAGAAGCTGCAGAGAGCCCACTGTAGAGGTAGGCTAGAACCGCTGTGCTAATATGCTTCCCTTCGAAAATCTCATTGATTGCGCTTAACTGATCATCTTCTAGAACATTATCTTGAACAGGAAATAGTAGAGTTCTAGCTAAGCACGTGGTGAACGCCTTCATCACGTTCTCTGTATCTTCATCATTGAGATCTTCTTTCTTCTTCAAAGTCCATTCAGCTAATTTAGCAAGATTGATTCCCTTCTTTGTAGGTTGTAAAACAACTTTGAATTTCCTTTGGATTCTTCATAATCTTTTCCAATAATTGTTGACCTGTGATTCTTTCCCTCATAAATATCATCTCACTCAAATCATGTTCATCATTGTTGACTTTAAGTTTAGGAAGACCTAATAAGAGTTCGGCTTCTTCTAAGAGGATGGTGGCTTCAAACGTGGCAAAGAGAAAAGTATGAGTTTGTGGATGCCATAGTTCAATCAAAGTGCCCATTGCAGCCCAATCCATGCTTGTGCTCTTGTAATGTTTTGCATGAATAACCAATCTTTGGATATGCCACTTGGATATATAAGATTGCATGGAGAGATTGATCTTGTTAACTAGCTTTTGGACCCATGGAAGTGAAGAAAATCTTCTTAGACGAGGGAAGAAAGGATATCCCTAGATAAAGAAAGAAATTGGAATAGTTCTATCATGCCCATAAAGAAGTGGAATATGGAGAATATGTAGAGAATTGTATAGAAAGAAAGAATTGATTAGGGGAGAGATTAGCTTAATTGTAGGTTAGGATCTCGCCCACTTAGATGGTCTTTTTGTTGGGTTCGATTGTAACCCCGGGAAATCACAGAAGCGGAAGAACATAAAACAAAATGATTTCCCAAATCGATTTGGGCCCCAATTGATGCAATAAAAACGATCTTAAATAAATCACACGAGATTTATTACTTTTCACAGTACACGTTGTCCTGTGAAAATCGATGCCGTACTCTCCGAAGCTTTGAGCTGCACAAACGTCCGGCCTCTAGAGCTTAATCCACACCAACCCGCACAGCGACATAGCTCTTCTTCTCCAAAACCCGTACAAACCCTCTTGCCTCAAGAACCTGGGAAGAGTTCAACTCTTCCTTTTCCACTTGACGGCCAACCTTTTGAATGGATTGATTTCTTAGGTTACGGGTTTGGAGAATAAGTAGGTTATATATAGGAATGTTAAGGTGGCAGCTTGAACCGCCTCGTTTAACCAAACCCATCTTTAACTGCCGCAGTTAAAGTAAACCCCATGGTATATTATATATCAATATATTATTATTAGTTTATTTATAAAACAAGCCGAATAATACATATATTATATATATGCCCTTTATATTATTGCATATATACTTTTAAGCCATTTATAAATTCTTTTTTCAAAAGAATTTAATGTTTTAGTATATTTTTCCATACAATAATATTCCGTTCTGCAAGAGTTATTTGTGTGTGATCCTCTAGGCCCATTATCACTCTGGATTAAAGATCCATTGACTTCTAATCTAATTGGAAGTAAATTAAACCGGCTATTCCCAATAACCGTTTAATTTGTTCCGGACCTTTTTGATCACGTTGGGTCAAGCAAATCCGTGTGATCACAGAGGATGTCGGGTTCATCTATACCCTGTCTGGCACCTGTAAGTCATCAGTTACCGTATCGCTATAATCTCTCGCTCATTCTATGAGTCCAATCCAATCGTTTGGTATGGTTATGTCAAACCACTAGTGATCGTATCGTCTGACCATGACCTTCATAATAATTTCACGTTCGTTCCAAACGAATCGATACCACCCTGGGCAGGGATTTAGTGGAGCGTCCATGTCATGACTCATTAACTGTCTGTGATATACCTGACAGTGAGCGATCCCCTCTTGACCATTAACGGTCTTCACATGTATCTCGATGTGGCTAATAATTCAGTGTTTCATGACTTATGGTTAAAGTCACTTAATCAAACATTAAACCACACTAATCCTCATGCAAGACCACATTAATGTCTCAGGTCAAAGGATCAACGATACTACTGAGATAGATGGATCTTCAATTGACATTAGGTATAATTAACCATCTGAAGATCCATCAGCGGATCAGTTCAGTGAATATCCTCCCAAGATGAACACCCACACATATGTGCTGGTGCCTCGCACCTATGACCGTGAGATTAGTCATCTATACATCATGCGTGCTGATTTACAAGTAATCAATGTCCTAGAGTGATTACTTTCCAATCAGGAACAGTTTTAAGGTATGTGTCCATATACAATCAAACTCACATTCGAGATTCCATCTCGAAATTGACTTTACAACCACATATCCTAGGGACAACGCAAAGCAATTCACAGATTACAAGTTTACGCTCTAATTACCACTTAATTATATTGAACAAGATTGTACAACACATAGGGTCTACACGACCCATAATTGGTCTGTAGGACACCAAAAACTAACACTTTTACTTCAGAAAGATTTTCAATCGCCTTTCTCATCCTCTTATTTGAAGAATCTTGTGAAGAATTCATACTCCTTGAATTGATTTCTTTGACTTTTTCTTGTTGTTCACCTCTTTTTCTTGAGTGTTAGAGAGAATCCTTTAGTTTTCCCTCTTGATTGCTTGTTGTAATGTTTTGATTTGAAGAGAGGAAGGTTTTATAGAGTGATTCGCGAGATTGGGAAGCCCTTTCCAAATTGGAAGAGGGATGTGCATTAAGGCAAGCAGTGTTCGGATTGGAATCAGAACAGAAGAACAGTTTCTGTAACTTAAATGGCGTCTGGATGCGGTGACGTCATTTAAATGACGTCTGTGAACAGCGACGCTATTTGATGAATTTTTTGAATTTTTTTTATTTTTTCGAAAATGCATAATTGCCTGATATTTAATTTTCTTGAAGATACTGATGAAATTCTGAGTGCAGAAAATATCAAAGAAGTGAAAATAAAGTTGAGAATTTCACTAAAGTCCCACTGGGGGAGTTCATGAGTCCTAATCGTGACTAAAGAGACAGTTATCTCTACCCTGTATTCTTTTATCTAATTGATTTGCATTATCATTATTATATGATAAATATCTATTAGACATATCAAAGACCTTGTGATTTTGATGAAACTGGAATTTGAGTTTCCCTCTAACAAAAACAGTGATAATTTCAGAGAATTCTTAATCGCACGGATAGGCTGTTGGATTGTTAATCAATGGGGACGATGGTTCTGTTTTTGTGAAACGGTGCGTGGATAAACAAGCTTCGACTTAGCACTGAATTGTAAGAATCGGTATCTTGACTCATTGATGATGATTTAACAATATTATCTTTGATTAGTTTATATTTTATTTTATGTTTTTTTTTAGCCCAGCATGCATCATGTAGGACTTTGATATAATTGTGATAAGAATTGATTCTTGATTAAATTTCAGACCATTGATCTAATAAATCCCAACGTGATATGAAATATTCCATTCTAAATTGAGTATCTCGATTATCTTTGAGGTTCGCTTAAAGATATCCTTGGAATTTTATCATTTCTTGGATTTCTCACCCAACATTTCTTGTTTCCTCTTAAGATCCGTCATGGTTGCAGCACTTCCACATTAGCTGGTAACCGCTCTTCATGACGAAACTTGTAGGATTTGTGACCTAGGGTACTTCCCAATCATGGAGGTTGATCGACCTTTTGTTTCTTTTGTTTTCTACATCCAGACAAGATTGATTCTATTGATATTTTCGAGTTATCTTCACCGATTGTTTTGAGAAAGATTCCCATCATGTGATATTAAGAGCCTGTCACATCACACCTTGACATTACTTTTTCAGTACATTTCACTTCCTTGCAAAGTCAATGCCAAGGTGGGGCAGCTGTAGATACGCTAATTGTGACATCATATTGAGTAAATTTCATGTCACAATGATAATGCCCCAGAATGGTCTAATGTCTAATCATTAATTAATTTTTATTAATTTTCTCTTGAGATTCGTTGAATCACGTCACTCATGCGCGACGCCATTTGGATTCATAGCAGAAATCAATTTGAAATTAAAATTAATAAATTTAGGAGGATTTAACTGAATAGCGTCGCCTATGGACGACGCCATTTAGGTCCTAATCCGCCTAGGTTTACGATTTCTAATTCTAGTTAATTTCCTAAGTTATCTAAAGCACGTCGCGCGTGAACGACGCCTTTTATGTTTCCTAATTATTTTCGATTTCCTTTTTCGGATTTATTTCTATTATGGCTGCATTAATTAACTAAAAGGTGTCCCCCTTGAATGACACGTTTTAAGAGTTTTCTGATAAACATGATTTGGCCGAAATAATCCGGTTCCAGAGGTTGGAAGGGTTTTCAATTTCCTTAATAATCATCTAAGGCAAGTCCGAGCCACAGGAGAGTCCTTTTGAAGGTCAAAATACCTTTGAATCACTTCTTATAAATACATATAGACATTGGCCTTTAAAAAAGGTTGTCTATTGGAAAATTTGGAATTTCCAACAAGGTTTTTGAAGACCTTCAAAAAGAAAAGCATGGACAGCAAGGGAAGCTTGATCTTCTTCATCCTCTTCACCCTTTGAAGCCCATTGAAGATCAAGGCTATGGAGGGGCCATCCTTTTTTCTCTCTGCTTGATATTTTCCATTGAATTTTGATAAGATTCATGTAGTTTAAATTTCTGTTTTCATATAGTTCTTCATTGCATCAATTGATCACACATATTTACTTCATCTTTTCCATGCCTATACACCCTTTAGGGGTTTAAAAGAACACAAAACAATTGAATTCTTTGGTTTAGTTATATGATAATTTTGTTGGATAGAATAGATACTACCTCTCTTTAGTTATAATCTATTTGTTTTCTTTTGTTTTCAATCTTTCTTGTAAGATTTGAAGGATATTTAGAAGAAAGCTTAGAGTTTGGACAAAAGGAAGAAACACCCCAAATAACAATTGTAAAAAATGAAAGAAGGCTCTTTTCTTTCGGCCGGCCGAAAGAGAGGAATAAAAGAACCCCACACTCTCCCGATTTGCAAGGTTAGTAAGCGATTACTTTTCCATTGTAGCCCTTGGTTTTTGGCGATCACAATTTCTTTCATATTGTTAATCATAGTAAACATATGATAACATGATGAACGCATACCCTTTTTCAGCACTACAATCGCCAGAAACTATAAAGTTTCAAAAGAAAGATTGATGAGCTTTCAAAACTGTAAAGTCCTTGACTCCCTCTCTTCGGCCGGCCAAAGAAAGGGAGCCTATTTTGTAAGATGTTCTTGCTCTTGATTTCTTGATGGTTATTCCTTTGGATTTTCTTCTTTCTTCTTCTTTGTACCTTGTAAGGAAGATCAAACAAAGTAAAAATTCTAATTAGAACTAGAGTAGAGTAGTATCTATTCTAATAATAAATTTAAACATGCAACTAAACTAATCTACTCACTTGATTGTTGTTCTTTAAACCCCTAATATGCATGTGGGTGTGGGAAATAATGATGTGTGTGTGTGTGTGTGTGTGTGAACATGAAGTGATGATGACGATGAACTATGGAAAACAATGAATTAACTGTATGAAATTAATAAAAATCTAGAAAGAAATTAGGGGAAAGAAGATGGTTGGTTGGGTCCTCCATAGGCTTGGTCTTCAAGAGCTTCAAAGAATGAAAATGATGAGGAAGAAGAAGCCTTAGATGAAGCCTCTTTTGTTGTCCACATTTTTCTTTTCTAGAGCCTGCAAACACCTTGCCTTGAGCTTCAAAATCACCAATGGTTCACTTTTTTCAAAGGTCCAAAGGGTGTTGTATTTATAAGAATAGGTTTAAGGGTGTTTAGAGCTTCAATAGGACTCTCTCCCGCAGTCGGACTTACCTTGGATGAGCATGGAGGAGTTAGCAACCTTCCCAACTTCGGAAACTGGATTATCTCGGCCAAATCATGTTTATTAGGAAACTCCCAAATCACATCACCCAGACGGGACGCCATTTGGTTAATTAAAGCGGCCAAAATAGAAAGGAAATCCAAAAAGGAAACTGAAATACATTAGGAAACCTAAATCGCGTCTCCATAGGGCGACGTGCTTTAGATAATTAGGAAATTAATTCAAATTAAAAATCGTAAACCCAAATGGATAAGGACTTAAATGGCGTCTTCCTTTGGTGGTGCAATTAAGTTAAATCTATCTGAATTTAATAATTTAATTCCGAACTAATTTCGGCTAGGAATCAAAATAGCATCGTGAGTGGGTGACGCTAATTAACAAATTTGAGAAAAATTAATAAAAATTAATTAATGATTAAACATCAGACCATTTTGGGACATTATAAATGTGGCATGAAATTTACTCAATATGAGGTCAAAATTAGCATGTCTATATGAGGCATACCTGATGCCAAACTTTTGACTAGCCTAAACTACTCTGATTGGCTTAGAAACCTGAAGAATGTCTTCAAATCTGAGCGTATTGCCTACGTCCTTGGAGTTGATCCTCCTACTAAATTGACATTGGATGCCCTTGAGGCAGAGATGATAGCTAACGATAAAAGATCGAAGGACAAAGGCAAATGAGTAGTAAAAGGTGACTGCTTCTACTATAAGCAGAATGGTCACTGGAAGAAGAACTACAAGGAGTTCGTCAACGATAAAGCTCATGGAAATGTGAAGTTGTCTAAAGCTTCAGATATCTATATGATAGATATCAACTTGTCAGGCATTAGATACCGGGTGCGCTTTTCATATCTGTCATGATGTGCAGATGCTGACAAGTAAGCGCAAGTTGAAAAAAGGTGTGGTGGAACTGAGACTAGGAAACGGTGCAAAAGTTGCGGCGGTTGCTGTCGGGATAACAAACCTCAGGCTTCTATCAGGAGATGCCTTATCATTGGAAGATTGTTATTATGTTCTTAGTATAATAAAAAACATCATATCAGTATCTCTTTTGGACAAGATAGGATATAGGTTGTCTATTGAGAATAGAAGTTGTTCGATTTATTATGGTAATAAATCAATAGCTTCGTCATCTTTAGTCAACGGTCTATATATTTTAGATGTTTCTTATTACAATCTTCACATTGATAATGATTTTAAGAAGAGCAAAAATTGTGTGAACCAAGCCTACATGTGGCACTGTAGACTTGCACATATTGGTGAAAGCAGGCTGCAAAAGTTGCACAAACATGGATATTTGAATGCATTCGATTATGAATCGTTTGCGACATGTGAGTCTTGCCTTATGGGAAAGATGACAAAATCTCCATTTACTAGACATGGAGAACGTGCCAAGGACATTCTAGGATTAATACATTCAGATGTATGTGGTCCCATGTCCACCCAAGCCAAAGGTGACTTCTCGTACTTCATTACGTTCACCGACGACTTCTTAAGATTCGGCTATGTGTACTTAATGAAGTACAAGTTGGAAGCATTTGAGAAGTTTAGAGAGTTCAAGAATGAGGTAGAAAAGTAGTCAGGAAAGAGTATTAAAGCTCTTCGATCAGATCGAGGAGGAGAGTACTTGAGTACTAATTTCACACAATTCTTAAAGGATAATAGTATCCTTTCTCAGTTGACCCCTCCATATACACTACAGATGAATGGTGTAACTGAAAGGAGGAATCGCACCTTGTTAGACATGGTGCGCTCTATGATGAGCTTTTCGGGTTTACTAGTGTCCCTCTGGGGGTGCGCTCTAGAGTCAGCAGCATACCTACTTAATAGAGTACCCAACAAGTCTATGACCTCTACTCCATATGAGATATGGAAAGGCAGGAAACCAGAATTTAAACATGTTAAAGTCTGGGGTTGTCCTGCTCATTTAAAGAGGCATGATCCAGACAAGTTGGAATCACGAACTGATAATGCAGATTTGTGGGATATCCAAAGGAAACTTTTGGATACTACTTTTACTATCCTGATGAACAAAAGGTGTTTGTCGCCAGGAAAACTTTCTTCTTGGAAGAGGAATACCTTCTCCAGGGGGACAATAGGAGTAAAATAGTACTAGAAGAGGTTCCAGATCCCCAAACAGCTGCAATATCATCGGATGAGATATCAGTTCCTGAATGTGTTCAAGTACACACAGATGAGCCTCGTAGATATGGTAGAGAACCTAGACTACCCGAACGATGTGTGGGACATATCGCTGAAGGAGAGTCTAAGGTAGAATATAATGATGATGATGATTCTAAAACCTACCAGAAGGCCATAGAAGGCCCAGAAGCCGGGAAATGGTGAGAAGCCATGAATTCAGAAATTCAGTCCATGTACACCAACCAAGTTTGGAACTTGGAGGACTTGTCCGAGGGTATTGTACCCATCGGATGCAAGTGGATCTTTAAGAGAAAGATCTGTGCTGATGGACAGATCGACACTTATAAGGCAAGGTTGGTGGCAAATGACATATTAGTCTCGCTCATAAGATGAGGGTGACTGATCTTATAGTCACTTGTGTGGAGACACTAAGGTGAATCTGTAGGTGCTCATTAGAGAATGAGTTCACTTAACTGATCCGAATGAATCACAGGATGGTATTGTACCTCACTATCAACCGGCTAGATTCTATTATCGCAGTTGCGTGGATGGTCTTCGGACCTGAGACACGAAGGACACCTTGTCGGTGGACTTCTGTGCTTTGACCTTGGTTTATGAATCTTTAACCACGGGATTCTAAACAACTATGGATCGGGTATAGCGGAATATCGTCGAAGGTAATTGAGTGTAAATAAGGAATCATTCGCTCTCGATACTTATAGAGAGAATGCTCTAGGAAGGATGCACGGAAGTCCTTGGCCAGGGCGGACGATAATATCGGGAAAGGAGTTTTCCGATGTTATACGGCAGCATCCAATCCAAGTGAGTCGACCGGTTAGGGTTTGACGATAAACCATACCCTGAGTTGACTCGAGAGCATTGAACGAGTGGGTTACTTAACCCAGATACCTTTCGGGTTCACGCGGTGTTGCTTGGCACCCAATGTGATCGGAGGCCCGATCGAATTTGATGTGCGACATTGATTCGATTGATTAATTAATTAATATGAGTTATTAATTGTTTAATCAGACTAGTGAGGAGTTACTGGGCTTATTGGGCCATTAATCGGCCTGGTTATTTGGCCTAGAGGGTTACACGTAAATGATTCTCAAGGCGATGGATAAATAAAGTGGTTTTATATAAACCTGTGATTTTTATGAAAAACAGCGTGGTTAATATAAAATGTAGGGAATGGGCTGAATAGGCCAGACTGCTACTAACCCTAGCCGCCCCCTCCTCTCTTCCTCTCTCTCTGTGGCGCCCTAGACGAGCCCGGATCCCCGAGTCCATTTCGCCGCCTCTCCGAGTCCTGTTCGACTGAAATCGTCTGCGCGTTGCGGCGATCATGGTGGCGAACGGCGGAGGCTTCGTGGGCTGCGAATAATTAGGAACCGTGAGGATATCTATTGCAAGGAGGATCGCATGGACTTCACTAGAGGCCAGGTGCTTGTGCGGCTAGCAGTGTCACACTGACAGAGCCAATCGGTCGCGGATTCAAATCCGTTCACGGTCAGAACCGATTATCCGATAATCTAGTTTTTAGATTTTCGAAACGGGAATCAGATCGCAAATATTTTATTCCGCTGCATTTTGCGATCCGGAGAAACGCCGAGAAGATCCAATGGACTTTTCTAGAGGCCGGGCATTTGCGCGGCTGGCGGTGTCACACCGACGGAACCTTTCGGACGCAGATTTGAATCCGCTTGAGGTAATATTCGATTACCCGTTAATCAATTTTATTTATTCAAAATGGATAGGGATCATAGCTTTAATTTTATTTATTTCCGCTACGAAACCTCGAGAACCTTACACGACCCTGTCTTGTTGTCTGAACTGCGTCGTTTTGGGATGACGCGATTTAGCTCGGTCGGGGTTGACGCCCCAAGCCACCCTTCCTTTCTCCCTCCTTTATCTCATTCTCTCCTTCTCACTCTCTCTCTTCCCTCTGCCCGTCCCTCTGGTCCCTTCTCTTCCTCTTCCTCCACTCTGATCCCCCTCTACCACCTCTCACGACTTCCACCACCATCTCCACCGCAACTTCTTCACTCTCCGGACGACGGATAACGTCTCAGTGGAGAGACAACATCCACGGCGGTACCAGCGGCGGTTTGCGGAGTGGCGGTTCGACGGCGAGGATTTTGGAGGAGTTCAAGTAATTGGGAGGTGACGATCCTGACGTGTGTTTCGATTGTTTTAACTCATGATTTCCCGCTTTGGAACATGCTATGGATGTGTAGGAGATTTTGGATAGAAAATGAGCATGTTTTAGGGAGTTTTTGATTGAAATAGATATTTTTGAAAATGGGAGTAGCATGTTATTGTGGTTCATGGATTTTCCACTATCTCTATTTGTGTTTTTCAATCGTTTTGGGGGAGGGGGCCTCGTGTTGTGACTCGGTGGAGACTGGAGGGGAGGTTGGTTTCAGGCGTAAAATGCGTCCACTCAGGGCGACGCGATTTGCGAACCGTGTCACCTTGAGTCGATACGAATTGGGGTCCATGTCCCTAGGACCCGAGGCCAGAGAGAGGGATAGGACATTGAATGACGTCGACCATGGTCGATGTGATTCTTGCCAGTATCCTAGAGTCCCAAGGCCTGAGAGTAAGGAAAACCAGTTGTAAGGCGTTGAATGGCGTCGACCTGAGTCGACGCAATCCAAGCCAGTTCCCCGAATTTTCCTGCATTTAACATGTGTGATTATTATACATTATGCCAATTAGATTCTTGTATATTGTTAGACAATTTTGTTAATGCATGCTTGAAAATATACATTGGGGGCGAGGATTTTCATGTGATCGAAATCACATTGTGTTGTGTTTATGCGATCGTGGGCCTAGAGTGACAATTGATAGTACTTGACATCCTGTGTCGGTGTGGGAATTACGTAGTGTCGGTGTAGGAGTGACAAGGTGGCTGCTAGCACGTAACCCGAATTTTCCTGCATTTAACATGTGTGATTATTATACATTATGCCAATTAGATTCTTGTATATTGTTAGACAATTTTGTTAATGCATGCTTGAAAATATACATTGGGGGCGATGATTTCCATGTGATCGGAATCACATTGTGTTGTGTTTATGCGACCGTGGGCCTAGAGTGACAATTGATAGTGCTTGACATCCTGTGTCGGTGTGGGAATTACGTAGTGTCGGTGTAGGAGTGACAAGGTGGCGCCTAGGAGGCAAGGGTCACCTGGTGTACCCCGGGATAATAGCTAGTACCGTGTGGGAGTGGTAGACTTTGGAGTGTCACTCGTGGCTGGGAGAAGGCAGAACCACCTAGAGCTAGATAGGCCGGGGTAGCTAACGTGCTATCCGAGGGGTTGTTGTTCCGTCCCAGCAGGTCGATGTTTTTTCTGGTTGACTTGGTAGCTTCTTGTGTGTTTCTTACGGTGGACGTGTGATTTGTTTATCGCTTTACTTGCACATATCTTGCCTATATATCCTTGATGTATTACGATTGTGTGTGTGTGCGTAGGAGGTGGGGATCGAGGGATCCCTACTGAGTCCATTCTAGTGTGACAGGCGTAGCAGGTGTGGGGTTCCATCTTGGGTTACGTGCTAGCAGCCACCGTTCCGGAGCATGCTCCAATATAGTTGTACTTTTAATTCTAGCCTGTATGCATAATTATTTCATTTTAGTTATGGACTATGTAATTATTTGCTAAATCGAGTCGGATTGTAATAATTTTTAATTCTTGCACTTTCTTTACAGTTCGATGCTGTGTGAATGTTTAGCTTAGTTTATCATTTATTTTTCAGACTTATTTGAGATCTTGGTTCGACTCTTAATTTTAATGATTCGGTATCCATTTAGTAATCGGATCCCCGATTATAAGGTGGCAGGCCGTTACATAACTGATGAACCAGCATGTAGAATATAATTTCTTGTTAGATATTCTATGAAACTTTGGCACAAAATTGGTTAGTATTTGTCACAAAAATGTTGGTTCTTACTATTTGTCACAAAATTGTTTAGTATTTGTCACAAGTTTTTGTCAATTGAGCTTTTTCCACATTGTAGAGACTTAGATTTTTAGGCAGTTAGTTCACATTTTCATCCTTAAAGGGTGATGATATGTTTAGTTGGTTGTGGCTTGTTCATGTGGATATGTTTAGAGGCTTGGCACATGCGCGGCTTCAATCCGAAAAACTGTCTGCATCCCCTGATCGGGAGATTTGCAACCCTACAAAGGTGAAGATCCGATCTTCAGAGTTTTATTCTTTTTGGTTTCAATTTAAACACCCGGGAATGATCCGCAAAGATTTGGGGGGAGTAAAAATGTTAATTTCCGCAACGCTCCTGTTCTTCCCGCCATGAATCTAATTCATCCTCAAACTTGCTTTCACTTCCAGGATTTCTTGTACGAAGCTCATACTATAGGTCGGGCACTCTTGTATATATGTCCTCCCAACTCCCATAAATCATCCTTAAAGCCTGGACTTTTGGCTTGTACAACCTGTGATATGGGAGCACAAATGAAATGTTGCTTGGAACCTCCTTCCAAGCTCTCTCACTTTGACATCTCCCTCATTTTTTAACCATGGGATGAATTGTTGGGTAATCCAACTCTTTGTAGCCATGGCGTTTCTCTTTCTATTTTCAGAAGAACACGTGTTCGGCGTGCACTATCGTCACCTGAAATGTTACTCCATCACCAAGTCTAGATGCATGCAAATGCGAAGGACACTGAGGTGTTTTACATTCCACAATTATCCTTGTTGGCTCAGAGCGGATCCACTTCACCTCAAATTCACTGATTATAGCATATTGAGATAATGCATTCCTGAATTCTTGCACATTCTCATACAGAGCACCAATAGTCATGTCCGGTTTCTTTGCATCACTAAACATAAAATCATCATCATCACTATTAACTGAACAATCATCATCATCATTGTCCTCATCAGATGAACTGGAAGGGTTGTACTAGCTATCATCAAAATCTACTTGCACATTCGGATCATCTTCAAATATCATTTGAGCTTCACTCCCAATAATAACATCCTCTTGAATATCTTCTTACGGACCATCCTCCTTGTCAAGTGGTAGCACCATATACTCAACACAAGCATATATATCAATCAGACAATTATAATTATATTTATCAAATGCTTCCAGTAAAGTTGCATCACTGTCAACATTGATAAATCTTTATTTTGCATCTTTGGAACTGAAACCACAAAATACAAATCCTACTCTATATCCTGCTTCATCAAACCAGAAGCAATCATCTTTAGTTCAATAATGTTTGCATAATCCCTTGGCCATGTAAAACTATTAGTTTTAAAACCACTAGGACTCATCCAAAACTCTCCATCATGTCCAGTGACTCTTTTTCAGCTTAAACGTATATGATATATCAGAAATAATTCCCGTCAATTAACAAGAAAAACTACTTGAAAAAAGGCCAACAATAACTTTGTAAACAAGTTTTAAATTGTGAATTTATACATATAGCCAGTGAGAAAGCAGTAGTAAGAACCTGTTCCAAATCCACCTTCCTCAACGCAATGGGAGCTATACCACACAAGAGAGAGAGAGAAAAGACACTCCTCAACATCCCCTATTCCAAGTATACAATTTTCTTATATTAGTAAACCGTAATTTAATTAGAGAGAAAAATCACATAGAGAGATTAAGAAACCTGTAGTGATTGTAGTGTGTAGGTTGGTTGGCTCACATACGCAGCGACGCCTGTAGCAACTAGTGGGATATATGGTCTGCAAATCAATAGGAAAAAATGTTTAATTTTTTCCCCTTATGTTCCCCTATCATATTAAAAATTTTGAAGAAAAAAAAGGCGAATGAACACCACATGAAATCTTACTCATGCACAAAATCTTTTTCCATCTCCACCATTATCCTCCAAAATTCGCATCAACAAAAATCATAAACATGCAGAGACAGAATCTCCAAGTAAGCATACACACGCAAATCATGCAAATAAACAAGAAAAGAAACCCATAAATCGATACTCTTCCTCGCAAGCAAAAAGATGACAAAATTGGCGGAAAACCTCTAATTCACGCTCACCTCCATCCAAAAAAATAGGAAGATAAATCCAAAATTTCTCGGATAAGACAAATCGCACTTACTCAAAATTTATCTGAGAAAAGGAAAAGAAGAAATTGCACTCAAAATTTCTTGAATAAATTTCAATCAAGGATCCTGCACACTTCTGCTGAAATTTCAATTGGGGTTCTTGCACACCTTTGCAGATAGGTTTCAGATTGTCACACACACGCACACACACAGAGAGATAGATAGGTAGAGAGAGAGAGAGAGAGAGAGAGAGAGAGAGAGAGATGTGGTCACTAGGTGACTGGTGGATTTTTGGGCTGAGATAGGGCAACGACACCGGCCACAAACTTCCTTAGATGGGACAACGACATCGGCAATGAACTTCCCCTCAAATGGGTACGCAACGATGCCGGCCATGAGCGTCCCTCCGCAACAAGGGATGTTGGCCACGAGCTTCCCCCTCTAATAGCACCGACCACAACCAACCCTGACTATAAGAGAGGGAGGACGAAGGGAGGGAGGATGAAGGGTAGGACGGCGGCAACGAGCTTTCCTTTCCATCTTCTGTAGCGCTGGCCACGAGCAACCCCTACTATGAGAGAGGGACGACTAAGGGAGGGTTCCTAAAGGGTGGGAGGACATCAACGAGCTTGCCTTTCTCTCTCCGGTGGCGCCGGACACGAGCAACCCCACCAACGGCACCGATGATGCAGCCATTCGAGCCCTAGCAAGGCTGGAGGGAGGGCGGACCAAGGGAAATGGGGTAAACTCAGGGGTAACTCAGGGGTAGTTGGTATATTCCCATTTTAACCCAACAAGGGTTAACCACTGTCTGTTGTTGTTGAGAGTGAGGGTATGAAGCGTGCCAATCAAGGATTTGAGGGGTATGCGGGTACTTTTCGTAAAGGTAGGGGTCTAGGGATAATATTTAAAGATTTCAAGGCATATGGGTAATTCTCCCTTTTTATTATAATGGGTATTTACTCACCGTTTTATTATTCACTAGTTCATTCGGGGCCCTACGATGTCCCAATGTGGGAAACTATTATCTTGTTATAATCATTAATGAAAACTACCAGATTGTGTTATTTGGCAAATTCTCTACACTCTTGGACACGTTCTTTTTAGTAAGGGCAGTTGTGGATCTAACATATACCCAGTGAGATCTCATAGTCCTACTAGATTTTATAAAATTTACTAAGATCCTTTAATTTTAGTCTATTAGAATGACTGGTCACTAATTTCGACCCATTAAAGTAACCCATTGACCCACTAATTCTGATTGAATAGAATGATTCAACTCTTATTGAACAAAATTTCTATGTCCGCCATTGAGTAAATCGAGGATGTACGTCACACTGAACAGACCTTAATTGATGATACCATCGGATTGATCCTGTTAACTTAGGACCACTTCAATCGAAATGCACCACATGTATTGCTTTTATGATTGAGGATAGGACAATGGAAAGGTAGAAGCTTTTGAGTGTCGAAAGGGTTGAGGACAGATAAACATGGCACAGATGATGACGCTAAAACTGCTAAACCAATTAAGAGTTTGCTGCGATGAAAAAATGGTCAATCAATGGATGCGCATATGATTCGCACATCTCACTCGGCATTTAGTAAGCATATATTTTTTTCTAACTTGGTACTGGTACACATTGTTTGAAGTTTTCATTCTACAAACAATTAATTGAAAAAATATAACAATGTCATGGGTCCACTAAGGTCACGTATTACTTGCACAGTTGCACACATTAATGCAGTAGAGTAAAAGGCCTAATCTTGCGGGTATGAATGGCTGACACTCCAGCGTAGAAATTTGAGCATTGTGAATCATATTGAGGGAGAGTATGAAGCCAGAAATTCTATGTTGGCCATGCTAAGCTTAGAGATCTAGAGGATTACTCATGCTGACGATGCTAAACTTGATGTCCTTGCCAAACTTGTCTTCTATTTCGCAGCTAGGTAGAAAAGGGCAATCTTGGTAGAGAGCTCAGCCAACCGAGGATTGACGAAAAGGAGCATAGCTTGAAGTCCTCCAAGTCGGGCATGAAAGCACAAACATTTGTGGCTTGATCTTTACCTCGGTCGTGTTTGACAAGACTTCTATTTGAAAATCACTTTTAGTTTTTACTTCTCACATAGAATGATTTGAGGGTGAGAGATTGTAAGTAATTTTGGTTTGCTACAAAAGTCAACTCTTTCATAACAACTTTACTTTTTCTTCAATTATGAAAGTTTCACATTGTAATTTTTAGTTGGAAGCTAAAACACAAGTAAAATATTACATAAATAACTTCCAAGATCTAAGTATTTCCACATAAAATAACTAAAACGAACGTACAAAAGTGCTTCCAAATGAAAGCTACGCCAAACACGACCTTCACCTGTCTTCAAGAAGATAGATCCCAGAGGACAAGGCAGAAGCCGAAGAAGTGAGCCAAAGGTTGACCCATGTTATCATCATTGAGTAACACTTGCTGTAGCAAGTTGCTGCACTGCATAGGAAATGTGGCCAGAAAAATTTTATCTTTTATTTTTTTGAAATTTTCTTATGGTGGACCTCATCATGTTCTACATGCACATATAATCCAATCTCAGATCGGACGATTAACAAAAAGCTGAAAAATCCAAAAATCTCAGATCGGCTCAATTTTTGATTTTTCAGTTTGTTTTGAATCGTCTGAACAGAGATCGGCCCATATCGGAAGTTTCAGACGTGATGGGACCGACCTAAAAAAAATTAAAAAAAAAAAATGCTTTACCACCAATTACTGGCTGACTAAGCCTTTTTCATTTTTTCAGTTACCATTGAGTAATATGCTGGTTTGCCTTTTATGGATAATACATGTTACATTAGCAGTCATGTAGATGCATCAAACCCTCCTCATTACATTACATATCCCTAAGTAGATATAAACAATCTATCCTAACATGGCCCTTTGTTTTTTTGTAGGAGATCCGCTTCATTGAGGTAAATATTGAACTTCTGATATGCTACACCTTGGTTGACTAGTGAGTTAGCGTTGAAATTACCCTCTCTATTAGGCATGCCAACAGGGCAGGTTGGGCTGGGCTAGGGCTCAAATTGGGTCAGCCCGATTTGAAAACGGGCCAGCCCAAATTCAGCCCAGCTCAGATTATGTACAAATTATTGCAATCCAACCCAACCCAAAATAAAATTATTAATTTGAATTGGACTGGGCTTAGGTTAGTCCATAGTGTTCCAATTTATTATAAATTATTGTAATAGCTAAATCACTAATTTTTACATATTAATCCCTCCAAATTAACAATATTAATCTAACAAGAAATACTTGCTGCGACTACCATTTGGACTACAATTGAGCATGGGACATTTCTTTTTTGTTTTTGTTTTTACGTCTATATCATTGCTTCCTGCAGCCTTCAAAGAATGAAAGATTAATCTTTTCATCTAATGGGTCATCTAATGTGTCGTAAAATAGTACAAAAAATGTCATAACTTTTCAGTATGTTTATTTGGAGTGTCCTAACTTATTTCAAAATCGAAATAATTTTAAATTCCAAGAATTTATTTTCATTAATTTCAAAATAAAAAATCAACGAAAATAAATTCTTTTGAAAGTCGATGATTTTAAAATCAAAGAATTTATTTTCATTGATTTCAAAATCAAAGATCTCAATTTGATTTTACAGCACCTTATAATGCACCAAAGTGCCATGAACCAAACAAAGCCTTAAAGTGAAACTAATATTAAAATCTAATTGTGAATACTAATCTAGAATTTAGGAAAGACAACATCAAATGCATCAAGTTGCATCTTTGCTAATCACAAACTCTACAAAGTATTTCAGTCGCTACAACTTGGCTCAACAGTGTCACATGAAACAACTATGCAATGACAAATAACTATGTATCACCAAAGAATAAAAAGCATTGCAAAAAATTAAATCATCATTCATAGTTGGAAAAATAAAAATTGGCCATCTATTCTTCCTAAGCGTATGACACCAATAGGTCCATCCCAAAATATATCTAACAACAAAGAACACCAGAGGTGGCGTTTGCAACCAGACATCAAGATCTTCCCGTCGTAGAGAGAACATTCACCATGAGGTCCATGACCTGTATAGTGAAACAAGAGATATTGATATTAGAGGGTAACAAAATGCTTACTAAGATGCTATCCAAACTCCAGATAAAATGTTAAACAGGGTAAGAACTTCATATTATGACAAGAAAAAAATGACGCAAGGAATACAGTTGACTCTTGTGGCATACATTTTTCACCAACTTTGGCTTGCCAATATATTCTAAAAACCAGTGAAATAGGACTGTCAACGAAGTGAATACAGAACATATACCAAACTATCCCACTCCACTATGTTGAGCATTATCAGAATATCCATCTTTGTATAATTCAAATCTCAGACCCCAAGTGCTATACTAAAAGCCTGAAAAAAGAACTAATTATGTGCAAGGGAGAAAACAGGGAGCAATTGATCTAAGGAAACCAAGAAGTGTGATGCAAAGGGATCAAACACTATCTAGTACTAAACAGAATTATCCCAAAACTGCTTGAAAACTGCAAAAATTGGGATCTCGCAGAGTACCCAGAGAGTTAAATCACACTCTGTTCACTGGAAATATGAAAATTCTGGTGTACAACTCCTCTGTAGACGGATGGAGAGTGGGATGACCGAAGCAACTAAATCCTGTCAAGAACTTAAGAAGACTACTCAGGAACTGCTTAAAAGCTTCAGCAACTAGGGATCTTGCACAGCACCTTGCACACTGGAAATCTGAAAATTTTGGTGCTGGGAAATTTAGAAGGCAGGTGGAGATTGGATGGGGGAGGTATGCAAGTGTAAGACACTTGGGGGCTGTCCTTGCTATATATAGGAAAGGAGAGAGCTGAGGAAGGAGTTGCAAAAGTCATTTTTGGCTTTTACTTCTCACATAGAATGACTTGAGGGTGAGAGATAGGGCTGTCAATGGATACCCGAGTTCCGATTATCCGCTCCGTTTCCGTTTTTATTAGTGGATACGGAACTCCGTTAACGACCACCCGTTAAGTTATAGGAAACGGAAATGGATCTCCGATAGTTATAGGAGTCGGAAACGGAAACACACATTTCCGCATCCGCTAACCCGTTTCCGTTTCCGAATGATCATATACTTTATACATCCATCCACACACACATATATATATATATATATATAATATCTAATAGTGAGAATATCTCTTAACAATTTGATAAAAAAAAGGTCATACTAAAAAGTTAGAAACTTTTTAACACTTTAATATAACTTTATGGCACATGTTTGGATATATTTATATGTAAATTTAGATTGATAGATAAAATAGATTTTAAAATTCAAAATTTATAGATTATTAATTTTTACCTATATTAAAACTTTGTAGGTTCTTAAAATTTTTAATTACTAGAAGAAAGTTTATCAAAAAGTGAATAGTAATAATGATTTTAAATATCTTCTTAATATAGCGATGATGATAGCGAAACTTCCGTTTACTTCCGTTTTCGTTTCCGATTTTCGATTTAAAAGCGGAAATGGATGCGGAAGCGGAAACACTCACTTCCGACTCCATTTCTGTCTCCGATAAATCTTATAGGAAACGGAAGCGGAAGGTGTCATTTCCGTTTCCGTCTCCGACCCGTTGACAGCCCTAGTGAGAGATTATAAGTAATTTTGGTTTGTTACAAAAGTCAACTATTTCATAACAACTTTATTTTTTCTTCAATTCTGAAAGCTTTACCTTGTAGCTTTTAGTTGGAAGTTAAAACACAAGTAAAATAGTACATAAATAACTCCCAAGATCTAAGTACTTCCACAAAAAATAACTAAGGGCGTGTTTGGCGCAACTTCCGATTGGAAGTACTTTTGCATTTCTATTTAGTCATTTTTTATGGAAACCATTGGATCTTAGAAGCCATTTATGTGGTATTTTACTTGTGTTTTGACTTCCAACTAAAAGCTACAAGAAGGGAGGTTCCAAGATTGGAGAAAAAGTGAGGTTGTTATGAAAGAGTTGACTTTTGTAACAAACTTAAATTAATTATAACCTCTCTCCCTCAACTCATTCTATGTAAGAAGTAAAGTGACTTTCAAGTAGAAGTTTTGCCAAATGCTCTAAATGAAAGTAGGAAAGTACTTTCAAATGAAAAGTACGCCGAACACGACCTTCACCTGTCTTCAAGAAGATAGATCCCAGAGGACAAGGCAAAAGCTGAAGAAGTGAGCCAAAGGTTGACCCATGTTATCATCATTGAGTAACACTTGTCGTAGCAAGTTGCTGCACTGCATAGGAAGTGCGGCCAAAAAAATTTTATCTTTTATTTTTTTGAAATTTTCTTATGGTGGACCTCATCATGCTCTACATACACATATAATCCGATCTCAGATTGGACGATTCAAAAAAAGTTGAAAAATCCAAAAGATCTCAGATCGGCTCGATTTTTTATTTTTCAGTTTGTTTTGAATTGTCGGAATAGAGATCGGCCCATATAGGTAGTGTCGGACGTGATGGGGCCGACCTAAAAAAAATAAAAAAAATAAAAAAAATGCTTTACCACCAATTACTGGCTGACTAAGCCTTTTCATTTTTTCAGTTACCATTGAGTAATATGCTGGTTGGCCTTTTATGGATAATACATGTTACATTAGCAGTCATGTAGATGCATCAAACCCTTCTCATTACATTACATAACCCTAAGTAGATATAAACAATCTATCATAAGATGGCCCTTTGTTTTTTGTAGGAGATCCACTTCATTGAGGTAAATATTGAACTTCTGATTTGCTACACCTTGGTTGACTAGTGAGTTAGCGTTGAAATTACCCTCTCTATGAACACGTTGAATGATGGCCGTGTGTATATCATAGAACCTTATCAGCTCTATCCACCAGTATAAAGAATCACAAGGAGGTCTGGGCCTCTGCTAAGGCAATCCACTAATTTTGCTTATTTCAAGTTCAGATTTTAGTAACAAGCGGTCTTAATTTTGCTAAAAAGGTTGACCCCTCCCTAAGATAAATAGGGTAAGAAAAAATCGTATGCCCTACGTAATCCCCAAGTATTTTGCTAGCACAAGATGGTCCAATATTTCCTTCCCTCTTTATGTTAAGCATTAGAAGCCCCTTAAGGGTTTAAACCATGCCATCACCAACAAAAGGCAATTCTCATTATGGAGGAAATGGTTTGGCCAATACAATAAGAAGGATTCATCTTACTCTTTGGTGTATGAGTTGACAATTTGAAAGAAGCCAGAATCCTAATATCAAGTTGATTAACATGTTAGACAATTCTTTGACCTAAACTTTGCCAACATTTACATCTTGTAGTGCTTCTTGCTTTTTGAAGCTACCAAAGATGAATAACTAGCAACATTCCACAATTGACACATCCCTATATGGGATAGGTTGTCGCCAGATCAGCTCAAACCTTCAATCTACATAGAAGACTATTCAAGCAGTAGACGGGGGCTTGAAAACGATCCTTGTAATGAATGTAGTCATTGTTCATGGCACAAAGATGCTCTACAAATTCAACATCATGATACTAGTGAGTACATACAGAAGTAATGAGAACTCCTAACTTCTTAGTGATATATGAACTAGAATGTAGTGAGCAACTACAACTCTAGCAAAAATGCTTATTTTCTTGGAATGATTTCATGTCAAAGGAGTTGGAAAAAAAATTAGGGCCACAAGAAATAACTAAACCATCACTTTTGTTGAAGGTGGAGAAAAACACTTGATGTTGTATGCGTAATTGTTAGTTATAGATGTTCATTAAGCCAATCTTATGACTTATCATTATTTACATTCTTGTTCATGTTTTAGTAAAGGCATTATATTCATTATATGTAATCCGAATATACTATATCATAATGAAGCATGAATATATGTAATGAAGATTGAATCGTGATGAAATCATTATAGTAAGATCAACCTTCTTTAAACATATATTCTTAATTTTTCTTAGTCAGATGATATTTGAGAATGACATCAAATATTTGATGAAACTAGTACAAGTTAGTCAAGTTCATGACATGAGAGTAATTGGTCTCATATGCTTTTGTGTAGAGACTTAAAGTGAACCTGTGGATATTCATTGGAAAATGAGTTCACTGAACTGATATATATCTTAATTACTGGATGGTAATATAGCTAATTGTCAACCAGTAGATTCATTATCACAACAACATGGTTGATTCTTTCACCTGAGACTTCAAAGACATCTTGTTGGTAGACTTCTGAATTTGGACTTTGACTTAAAAATCTCTAACAACGGGATCTTAATCGATCACGTGATCGGACTCAGTAGAATATGTTCAAAGATGATTGTGTGGTAAATAAGGAATCATTTGCTCTCGGTATTCAGAGAGAGAATGCTCTGTTGGTGTGATGTCTAAGAGTATCTGGCCAACTCATATGGATAAGACGTCGCAAAGCATCATTAGAAAACTTCTTTTCTGATAGTTGACCATACCCTAGGTTCGTTCAAGAGCGATAGTTGAATGAAGGACTATAACCTTACAGTAACTAATGACAAAAAAGTTTCAAGAGTGGATTACATAACCTTAATACTTTATGGGATCATGAGATGTTGCTTGACACCTACCATGATCGAAACTCTAATCGATATTATTATAAGATGATAAATTGATAAAGTATTTGTTTAATATCTATTGTTAAATAAATTACTTAAGTCAGTAAAGTGTTACTGGACTTAATGGGCTCAAAACTAGAATGGCAACTGGACCTAGAAGATCACATGCAATAGATTTTTAGTTGGGAATTTAGGTGGGAATTTATAATAACTCAGGGATTTTTGTGAAAAACCACGAAGTTAATATAAATAAACACCGGAGAGAAATCTTGGCCATGGCCAAGCTCTAGGCTTTTCCCTAGTCTGGTCGCTCCCTCTCTCTCTTTCCTCTCTCTGGTCGGCCCCCTCTGAAGGGGGCACCCCCTACTTCTCTCTCTTTCACTCTGTCTTTCACTATGACAGGAGAATTCGTCCACGTGCCATCGATCCCTACAAAGAGAAGAAGAACTTGGGATCAGGAGGATCCCACTGGAAAGTCGAAGATGATCCTTCGACCGAAGAACCATGTGGATACTACGAGAAGCTGAGCACCTGCGCAACTAGTAGCATTGCAACACTAGAATCGATCATCAAATGTAGATTCGATCGTGCAAGGTGAGAATTGTAACTCTCCAATTCTAGTTCTTTGTCATGAAATGGATTAGGATTACTACTATTAAGAAATTCGTGTATTCATTCAACTCCCATATTTTAGTACTAACAAACAATTAAGATGTTAGTGATAAGCACTACCTAAATTTCTGCTAATAGTTGAATGTATTTGTTTTATATGATGTTAGTTTCATTGATTACATACTTAGTTCTAGACTTAGTCGAATGCAAGATATCTATGGTCATATCGATTATAGACTCAAATGAAAAATCAACTAAATACATATCGCTAAACAATTAACATATTTTATGTGTGTCTTGACTTTGTTAATCGATTCATTCTTCCTATCGATTAATTACCTCCATTTGATTAATGATATAGTCCTAATCGTTCACTTGTTACGATTAACATTGTATCTCTAATCAATTATCATTTCGAATGTTCTCTTCGATTAACGCTTTGTCTTGCGGTTTTATTTTGATTATCGATATCTCGTACATCGATTAACTTTCACTTCGATTATTGATATATCGAAAATAGATTAAGCACTCAAGTCTTTTACTTCGATTATCGATATATCGTAAATCGATTAAGCATTAAAATCTTTTACTTCCATTATTGATATAACGTAAATCAATTAAGAGTTCAAGTCTTTCACTTCAATTATCAATATATCGTAAATCGATTAAGTGTTCAACTCTTTTACTTCGATTATCGATATATTATAAATCGATTAAGCATTCAAGTCTTTCACTTTAATTGTCAATAAAACTCTAATTGATTATTAATTGTTTTATTTTGATTAACAAGATCGGTTTAATTGATTACTGTGACAGTTTATTACTTCGTTTATAGTTTCATGACCAATCAATTACTGTGTTAAGTTTAATCGATTCGAATTGAACTCCGACTATCCTTAAGATCTCAAATTAATTAACCTCCACTTATAACTTCAATTATTTGTCTTTTTTGAATCAATTAATGAGCATCTTGGACAACATCTTTAACTTTGATTATCAGTGCTTGCTGAATGTATTTTATCCAGTAATTACTAATTAAATCTAAGCTTTTTGAATGATTTAAAGTTGCTTTATATATATATTAATCAATTTGGTGTCTTATTAACTTATTCACTTTTGTATTCTTGATCTTCGTGACCAAACTGTCTAGTCTTGTGTCAGATTTTTTATAGGTAAATGTCTTCGTTTCTATCATATCTCTAGTCTGCCTTATTTATAGTACGTATTTTGATGGAGAGATTTTCTTACAGTATTGACTGACAAATATTTAGATTTTTTTTCATGAGTTCCCATGACTCTATATTGTTATATTATTATGGAACTTTACTATGCTGACACATGGGATAGAAAAAGTATGGTTACCCTTTTCGTGTATTCTTTCATTTCAGGACACAAACAGGAGATCTCACCAAAATGTCTAAGGTTTTACCTCAGTACCCTTGGGCCGCGTGCACCTGGTTGCTTGTGAAGTTTTCAAACGTTAGACACAGCGGGAAGCCACTCTCTCCAACATTTTTCTTCTCCAGTCTAACAAGCAGATTTTTGAAGGTTGGATATAAAACTTGAAGCTCTTGTTCATATACAGACATACTTGAGATATAGTTAAGAGACTTACTTGAGAGATACACGCCAGAGGCATACATCAAAACATATATACTCCAGTGCAAAAAAAGAAAAACATAAGCCCCTCAATGCCTGAAAGAAAGCCAGTAAGAAAGATGGAGCAATAGAGAAATCTTCAAGAGCACAAGCACTACATTGTGTTGGGATCCGGGCGGGACACGAAGAACGCAGCAGAAACGATGAACAAAAATTATCCCGCCCAATGCCTGTTGATCCGATTCGGAACGAAAACTAAAATCGGGTTGTAATCTGATTACTGTACGCGGATTCAAATCCGCTTCCGTTTCGGTTCCGTCGAGGTGATGCCGCGAGCCGCACAAGCGTCCGGCCTCCAGCGGTATCTACGCGATCCTCCGCGGTGGTTCGTCCTCGTTTCCTCCTTCGTATCAGCTCGCTCGCTGAAGATATGTCGCCGTAACGATGTCCGGAAACCCGCGGACGGGAATTCCTGACTTTCGGGTAGCGCGCGCGGTGGAGACGGAGATTGTTCTGGCGCCTCGAACGGGACGCCCAGAGGATGAGGAGAGAGAAAGGGGGCGGCCAGCATAGGGAAACTCTGGAGCTTGGCCCAGGGTTTTTCAACAGTACGTATATATATTAAGTCGGCGCGACTTTTCACAAAAGTTCCTGGGTTAATATAAATCCCACTTAAGTACCACTAACTGAGAATCTTATTGCGTGTGACCCTCTAGACCCATTAACCAGTCCGATTTTTAGCCCGTTAAGTCCAATAACTAGTTATTGACTTATTGTAATTAATTAATATCTAGATATTAATTAATTACTTAACCGAATTAACATCTCATGTAAATTCGGTCGGACTTCCGATCAAGTTGGGTGCCAAGCAACACCGCATGATCCTGTAAGGTAATGGGGTTCAGCAACCCACTCATGGAGCCTGTCCGTCCACAGTTACCGCATGGCTATAATCCTTCGTTTGCACAATGCTCTCAAGTTAACCTAGGGTATGGTCAACTATCAAACCCTAGATGGTTAACTCACTTGAATTAGACTCCGCTGTACAATATCCAAAAACATCTTTTTTGATATTGTTTCTGCTCTGGCCAGAGACTCCTGCAGATCTATTCTAGAGCATTCTCTCTCCAGTTATTTGAGAGCGAACGATCCTTTATTGAACACACAATCCCCTTCGAAGGTCTTCCGCTGGACCCGATCCTTGACTATTAGAGATCCCGTAGATAGGGATTCGTAGGTCAAGGTCAAAGTCCAGAAGTCCACCGTCAAGGTGTCTTTGGTGTCTCAAGTCCAAAGATTAACCACGCCACTATGACGATGAGTCAAGATGATTGACAGTCAGATAAATTATCATTCGGCGATTCATGTCGGATAAGTTCAGTGACCTCATTCCCTAATGAGCACCTACAGGTTCACCGTTGTGTCTTCACACAAGTAACTAATGAGATCAGTCACCCTCATCATATGAGTTGGAATAACATGTACTAGTCTTACTGGATGTTTGATGACCTTCTCAAACATCCTACGACTAAGAACAATTGAGAATATGTGTTTATAAGTCATCAGTCTCATTATTATGATCAAATCATAATTGCACACATTCATGGACTTCATTATGCGCAATACTAAATATGCCATTCTACATAATGAAATAAATGCCATTTATCAGTGAACCAGATTGAAATAGGTGCCTTATGATTGGCTTAGAGGACACCTATATCCATCAATCTCCCACTTGGACTCAAGCCAATCACCTTCGCATTTGATCTCCATCAAATCTAGGTGATGCTCACATAAAGTCTGTGATTAAGACTTGGTCAAGGATCTGCTAAATTATCTAGGGATGGAATATTTTCTATTATGTTATTTCCTCTTTATCCTTTGTCTCTGAACTTGTGAAGGAGCCTCAGAATGTTCTGCAACCTTTGAAGAGACCATGGCTCGATCACACAATTGATCACTCCCACTGTTGTCCTACAACAACGAGATTTTATTAGAGACTTTTAGAACTACATCTAGTTCCGGGATGAACTTTTTCATACATACTATTCTAATAATAATATCACTTGTTTATGTCGTCACCTTAATATCAAGTTTTGGATTGGAACCCTTCCAATCTATTCCTTTCTATTAGAAGGTTAAATCCATTATTAGACTTGAAATTTGAGTCAGTGTGACCTCATAGTTTCAAATCATCATCTCCATATACATGAGTGCATCCGTAGCACTTCTCAAGTGCTTAGTGATGCGTTTCACTCTTGTATCCTTTAAAGAACTTTTTCCCTAAAGGAATAAATTCCATATCTCTACAATTGAGACTCATTATGAAATTTATGCCAAATATCTTGACATACAGGTCAATACAATATCCCCACCGATCTATCTTAATAGATTCGTATTTCCAATACATGGGATATTATTACTAAACCTATTATGGAGGAAAATATGGTTAATAATACTTTTACTGATAGTAATATCCTAATGTCATTCTCAATGACTGATCGTTCCAAATTGTGCGTCGTCAAACACTCGTGAGAACGTTCAATCTAAATTTATTCGGCTCATGTAAATTGGATTTTGAAAATTGATAATAGTGAGTCCGAGTCGATCCACATGGAATTAAGATTTTAATTTCGAAAACCTTAGATTTTAATTATCTAGAAAAATTGAGAATTTGAATTGATTAATTAACTATCTAATTAAATTAAACTAAATTAACGAATTAAACTAACCTAATTTTTAAAAGCACAAATACCACCCCATTTAAAATTGAGAAGAGAGAGAAATTAACAACATGTTGTAAAAATAACAAAACTTTTAAATTGAACTAATCAAGTTTTAAACAATAAGAATTAATTAAACACTAACAACTTAACTTAACTAAACTAAATTAAACTAAAGTAAAGTAACAAATTATTAAAACAAATTGCAACAGAGTGGTGGAAGTAGGCAAGTGCTGCTAGCAGCAAGCTTTTGTGGGAACTTTGTAGAAACTGCCGGCGCAAGGGACCGGGGTGAGAAAGTGGTGCAGTGGATCGCTGGTGGCTGCTACGTGGAAAGCTTCAGGTTGTTGGAGGATGCTTTGCTGGGCAGCTGCTGACTGGTGGAGGTGCAGGGAGTTGCTTGGGCGTGTCTTGGATGCAGCTGCTGGCCGTGGACAGGTGCTGGTTGCAGGGTGTCCGTACAGAGAAGACGGCTTGGTGGATGCTTAACGTGGAGAAGCTGGTGCAGTGCGTGGTGCTTCAGGAAAGGCAGTGCATGGAGGAGGTGCTGGCAGCAGGGTGTGCATGGAGACCGGCGGTGCTGCGGAGAAACCCGGCTGGCGGCATGCGTTGCTGGCGGTGGAGGAGCTGTTGGAGCCACGCCCGAGGATGGCGCTTGCAGCAGGGTGCTGGTTGCGCGTGGAGGGTAGGAGGAAGCCGCTGGTGGATGGCTTACCGGCATGCAGACACGGAGGTGAGTAGGAGGAAGTCGGCTTTGCAACAGGCTTCAGGCGCACGTGGAGAAGCTGGCTGGTGGCTGCGGGTTCAGCTGGGAAAGCACGTGGAGGCTTCAACAGCTACGTGCATGGGAGGTGCTTCAAGTGCGGTGGCTTGCATGAGCTGGAAGATGGTTCCGAGTACGTGCAGACGGCGCGTGGAGACCTTGCTGCTAGTGCGTGGAGAATCTTGAGGAGGAGGCCGGCTTCACCGCAGCACGTGTGTGCATGGGCTTCAGCGGACGTAGAACTTGAAGGGGTTTGCAGGTGCTGCATGCGCTGGAGTGCTTTAGGCTCGCAGGAGCTCGGACGGTGCCGGGTGGTGCAGGTTCGCAGGCGTTGCTTGACGCACCTGCTGGTGGTGCGTGGAGGAGAAATCGAGAGAGAGAACAGAGGGAGAGAAAGAGAGAAACCGAGAGAGGGAGAACCGGATAGAGAGGGAATAAGGGAGAGAAAGAGAGAACGAGAAACCGAGGGAGAAAGAGAAGGGTGGCTGTGCGTGGGAGAGAGAGGACCGTGAAAGAGAGAGAGAACCGGAGGGAGAGGGAAAGAGGTTTACGGGAGAGAAGGGAGAGAGGGCGTGTGGGAAGGGAAACTGGGAAACAGAGAGGCCGAGAGAGAGAGTCCGAGAGGGAGAGGGAATTGGAGCGTAAGAGGCTGCTGGGAAAGATTAATTGGAGAAGGAAAGGGACGTGGGATGAATATATAGAGAGGAAGAGAGAGTCGTCGGAAAGAGAGAGGAAAGTGTGCGGCGGGAGAGAGGGAAAGAGAGAGAGAAAAGGAAACAGAGAGGAGAGATGGGAAACAGTGAAGATTCTTTTTAAAAAAAAATGAAAAGGAAGGTTTTCAAAAAAAGAAAGTGGGGGAAGGGACGGCTGGTTTTTCTTGGATTCTTTGGGTAAGAATTAGAGCAATATTAGGACTTCAAATTACATTTTTACCCCTGCTTTAATCTTTTGGACAAAATAACGTCGAATTTATCGAAATTCAGACCCTAGACCTCCCCCAAATTTTCGAAAACTCCACCGGCTGCACTGCATCATCGGTATGTCATGTTCACATAAAATAAATATAAATTAGCACAATATCGTAAAAATATCATTATATTTATTTATTTCGTCTCGGTTTTGTCGAAAAATGGCAAATGCGCTATACTCCATTAATCACATGAAGTGACGATGTTTTTAAGTCAGAATTTGACGAAATTGGTACCGTTGGACTTGATACGCAATTATTTATCATTTCATGCTATTTTACAGATAAAAACGTGAGTATGACGCGTATGATTGTCTTTTAAAATGATCAATTTAACATTTTATCACACCCCCCAACTAACTCATTGCTAGTTCCTTAGCAATGCAAATAAGGAAAAGTTAGGACAAACAATGAATTATCATGCTTCATTTGTAGTATCTTTCACAAACAATTTAATTGGTAGCCGATTGGTTAAGCTAAAGTTTTCATATCCCACAATATTTTGATTTACGACAGGTGATTGTGCATGAAAATTGGCATGCTTAGAACTCGTTTCCGACCTTTCTGGTATATTCTTGCCTTTACTACCCTTTAGATAAGACTACCTGGGGAGGAGAAGAGAATAAAAGATTTCCCAATCAGTCAGCGAGGATCGTTTTTCAGTTTCCGTCCCGACTCAGTACTTTTCATGACTTGGTCATATTTTTGGTACGATGGACTTTTTAGCGTGGCTTTTTCTTTCATTTCATTGTACTTTTGCTTTTGAAAGTGCGTACTTTTTGCCACTCTCTTTGAGTTGCCTGAGGGGAGGTGCGTACTTTTTGCCACCTACCTTCCTTTAGCTCTTTTAACGCCTTCTATTGCCTTTAGTGTTTACAGCTGTCCATTTTAAATGACCGCCTCTTTTAGAGTGCTGAGTGGGACAGTCCCCTATTACGAATCCTACACATTCCTTTCGTTCAACCCAAAAGAAAAATTAGAATAAGTAGTCTTATCCTTAAGGTTAATTCCAGCAATTCTATACTTTTAAGATCTTTCATTTATTCTAAGTTGCCGTGTGTGTGTGAAAATCCTGTCGTGGATTTTTTGTGAAGTAGGATATTTAAACTTTGAAGGTTCTTTAACCAATGTGACAAAAAAAAAAACTGATTTGTTTAAAATTTACTTAATGAAACATGATTTTCATGCAATTTTCATAGGATGTGAAAAGAAATTTTAAAAATTTGACTATTTTTCAGTGAAAGATATCAGTTTTCTTCAAAAGATTTACCAATAAATGCATATCAAATTGATTGTCCCACCCCCCAACTTGATTGACATTGTCCTCAATGGCATAAAAGATATGAAAAACATGTCAGCCAGAAGAGAATTGTGAAGGAGCGAAACAACCTGTAATGAAGATGATGCGACATACTTACGGCGACTGCTGCTCAGGGACCTAAAAGAAAAAGAAATACAAAAACTGAAGTAAAATATTGGGTTGCCTCCCAACAAGCGCTAAGTTTATTGTCTTCAGCCAGACGGAAGTTTAGTTAATGTGGATCACTCAGTTCTATGGATTCAGGTGGTGCATTTTGAAGATTTTCAATGAATGGTTTCAACCGTTGACCATTAACAGTGAAAGTGTTCCCACTCTTAGGATTCAGAATTTTAACGGCTCCATGATCGAAGGCTTTAACAACCACAAATGGTCCATCCCATCTGGATTTCAGTTTTCCTGGAAATAAGCGGAGCCTAGAGTTAAATAGCCAAACTTTCTGATTTGGAAGAAAGGATTTTCGCACAGTATGTTTATCATGGAAAGCTTTAGTCTTGGCTTTATAAATCTTTGAATTTTCATAGGCCTCGTTGCGCAACTCTTCTAGCTCACTCAGTTGTAAGGTTCGGTGGGAACCAGCTTGGGCTAGGTCCAAATTGACTTGTTTGATGGCCCAATAAGCCCTATGTTCCAATTCCACTGGAAGGTGGCACGCTTTTTCATAAACCAGGCGATAAGGAGACATGCCAATAGGGGTTTTGTAAGCGGTCCGATAGGCTTATAAAGCATCATCCAATCTTTCAGACCAATCTTTTCTATCGGGCCTAACGGACTTTTGCAGAATATTCTTAATCTCTCTATTGGAAACTTCCACTTGGCCACTGGTTTGGGGATGATAAGGGGTATCTACTTTGTGATTAATCCCATATTTCTTAAGCAAAGCCTGAAACTGGTAATTCGTGAAGTGCGTTCCCCCATCACTTATGATAGCTTTAGGCCACCCGAACCGAGAAAAGATATTCTTCTGAACGAATTTAATGACCACTTTATGATCATTGGTTCGGGTGGCTACTGCTTCAATCCACTTAGAGACATAATCCACCGCTACCAGAATATATGTATGTCCAAAAGAGGGTGGAAAAGGTCCCATAAAGTCAATTCCCCAAACATCAAAGACTTCAACCACTAAGATTGGGTTGAGTGGCATCATAACCCTTTTTGCCATATTTCCTACAGCCTGACATTGGAGGCAAGTTTTGCTAAATTCATTGGCATCTTTGAAAAGTGTGGGCCAGTAAAAACCACTTTGCAGGACCTTGGCTGTAGTTTTCTTTTCTGAGAAATGGCCCCCACAAGCTAGATTATGGCAGAAGTTGAGAACACTCTGTTGTTCTTCTTCAGGAACACATCGCCTAATGATTTGATCATGACAGAATTTGAATAATTCAGGATCCTCTCAGAAATAATATTTTTCCTGGGAAAAGAATTTGTCCTTCTCACTTTTAGTCCATCCTTCCGGAAGCTGATTAGTCACCTTATAATTGACAATATGAGCATACCAAGGTGCAACAGTGTGAGAAATGGCCAATAGATGCTCATCAGGAAAGGAATCAGTGATTGGTGTACTTTCGGAGATCGGAATTCGGGATAGGTGGTCAGCTACCACATTCTCAGAACCCTTCTTATCCCGAATTTCCAAATCAAATTCCTGAAGGAGTAAGATCCATCTAATAAGCCTAGGCTTTGCATCCTTCTTGGTCAACAGGTATTTCAGAGCTGAGTGATCAGAATAGATTATGACTTTTGCCCCTAAAAGATAAGATCTGAATTTTTCTAAGGCAAAAACCACGGCTAATAATTCCTTTTATGTGGTGGTATAATTCATTTGAGCATCTGCAAGGGTGCGACTTGCATAATATATCACCACGGGATACTTGTTGATTCTTTGTCCCAAAACCGCACCGATAGCATAATCAGAGGCATCACACATGATTTCGAAGGGTAAAGACCAATCTGGAGATTGAAGAATCGGGGCTTTGGTCAAAGATTCCTTCAGAGAATTGAATGCCTTGATACAAGATTCATCCATTTGGAAAGGGACATCCTTAGCTAGGAGAAGAGTTAGAGGCCGGGCAATTTGAGAGAAATTGTGGATAAACCGACGATAGAAACTGGCATGGCCAAGGAATGAACGGATCTGTCTGACCGAGGTAGGAGGAGGAAGATTGGATATGAGATCGATCTTAGCTTTATCTACCTCTATCCCCCTTTCAGACACAATGTGGCCTAGAACAATGCCCTCTCGAACCATAAAGTGGCTCTTTTCCCAGCTAAGTATCAGATTGGTGTCAATGCATCTGGCTAGCACTTGTTTAAGATTTTCTAAGCAATTTTCAAAAGAATCTCCGAATATTGAGAAATCATCCATGAAAAACTTCGAGGAATTCTCCCACCATATCGGAGAAGATAGCCATCATGCACCGTTGAAATGTGGCTGGTGCGTTGCATAATCCAAATGGCATCCTCCTAAAAGCGAACGTGCCATAAGGGCACGTAAAGGTGGTCTTTTCTTGATCTTCCGGATAAATAGCCACTTGATTGTACCCGGAGTACCCATCTAAGAAGCGAAAGTACTTCTGGCCCGATAACTTTTCTAGAATCTGATCCATGAATGGGAGTGGAAAGTGATCCTTCTTAGTCATGAGATTCAACTTTCGGTAATCAATGCACACTCTCCATCCCGTAGTGAGCCTAGTGGGTACCTCTTCTCCAAGATCATTCTTGATAACCGTTAATCCAGATTTCTTGGGTACCACTTGAGTTGGGCTGACCCATTTACTGTCTGATATGGGGTAAATGAGACCCGCATCCAGCCATTTCACAACTTCCTTCTTCACCACTTCTTTCATATTGGGATTAAGCCGCCTTTGCATCTCCCGACTGGGGTTAGAATTATCTTCCATATAGATGTGATGCATGCAAATGGACGGGCTAATTCCCTTTAAATCTGCCACCGACCATCCAATGGCACCCTTGTGGTCTTTGAGGACCTTAGTTAATTGGGCCTCCTGCGGTGATGTGAGATTTGCCGCAATGATGACCGGGAGAGTTTGGTCCGGGCCCAAAAAGATATACTTGAGAGACTCAGGTAATGGTTTGAGTTCAAGCTCAGGAGGGTCCTCTAAAGATGGCAAAGTGGGCTCAGATTGTAAAGCTGGTAAAGGTTCAACCTTGGGCCAAGATGTTAATGGGCCGGACGAATCCTTTAAAATATTGGCTTCCTCCAAAAGGTCATGTGTGAACATCTCATTTTTGTCAACCAGATTATCCAAGATATCAATAGTATGACATTCTTTTTCATGATCTGGGTATTGAGAAGCTTTGAAGACATTAATCTTGACCTTTTGACCCCCAAATGAAATGTCCATTATGCCAGTTTCACAATTTATATTAGCTTTGACAGTGGCTAAGAATGGACGACCTAAGATGATCGGGGTGTGAATGAGTTCCTCAGGTAATGCCATATCCAGAATAAGAAAATCCACGGGAAAATAGCAATCGTGAACCTTCACAATAACATCCTCAATTAATCCCCGTGGAGTTTTCACAGACCTATCAGCCAACTATAAGATGATGGGTGTGGGCTTTAATTCCCCAATATCAAATTTCTCATAAATGGCTGTTGGCAAAAGATTCACACTAGCACCTAAATCCAATAACGCTTTATCAAATGTAACTCCAGCTAAGTCACATGAGATTAGAGGTGCTCCAGGATCCTTTAACTGCTTGGGTAAATGATTCATCACAATCGCGCTAACATCTTCTGAAAGCCGAACCTTTTCGGGTGCCATTCTAGATTCTCTTCGTGGAGTGCATAATTCCTTGAGAAACTTAGCATAAGCTGGCACATGCTTGATGGCATCGAGGAGTGGAATATTAATTTGGACTTGTTTGAATAAATCCAACAACTCCTCATTCTGGGCCAGTTTCTTCCTGGCATTGGGCTTTGCTAACAAGGCATTAGGAAATGGCACCCTAGGTTGATAAGAACTTGGGCCTTCATCTATCTTCCCTTTTCCTTTCGGGTCCTCCTCCAACTTTTCCATGTTGGGTTCAGCTTCACTCTCACTTTCAATTTCCTGAGGCCCATCAGTGGAACCTTTGGCTAACTCTCCATCTGCATGTGGTTTTTCTAAACTTCTCCCACTCCTAAGGGCTGAAATGGCTTTAGCATTCTCAAATTGCGGCCCTTTAGGTTGTGGTAATGGGCCAGGCTGAGGTAAAAGGCCCGATTGCTGTGGAAAACCCGGAGGTTGATTCCTTGGATTAGTAATGGGTTGTCTAGGAAGTTGGCCCACTTCTCTTCTCATCGTAGCCTCAGCTAGTTGGCCCATTTGACTTTCCAACTTAGCAATGGATTGTTGCTGGGTCAAAATCAGTTGTTGGAGTTGAGTGAATTTGTCATCAAAGTTGGGCTGAGGAGGTTGTTGGTAAGTGGGTGGAGGATGGTATTGGGTTGGCTGTCCTGATTGGAATGAGTGGTAGTGGGCCGGTTGACTTGATTGATACTGGGCCGGTTGACCTGATTGATACTGGGCCGGTTGAGAAAATTGGGTTTGAGATCCCCTAACCTGAACATTTCCATAGAAATTAGATTGCTGTTGAAATGAATTCTGTGGCTTTCGGGCTTGATGTATGGGAGGATTGGACATTGGTAGTGGGGCCTGCTGATTCTTCCAAGAGAAATTAGGATGATTTCTCCAGCTAGGATTGTAAGTATTTGAGAATGGATCATTATTGGGCCTGGAGAATCCCTGGGCAACCTGAACTTGTTCTTGAATGAATGGTGGAAGTTGGGCCGCAGTTGGGCATTCATTCACTTGATGGGTTGGGCTTGCGCATAAGGCACAAATGTCATGATTAGCAGAAGATGGGCCTTCATATGGACTAGATTGTGTTGGGTAAGTAGGCTCTTGCTTGTTTAGGGCCAAGAGTTGGTCTAGTTTCTGGGCCAAGATGTCTACCTTATCTAATTTCTGATTAATCAGATTTATGTCCATTCTGGATTCGGGCTCACTACGGGCCTTGAGTTCGTACATTCCAGTCCGTTTAGATGGCCCAACAGACCTTTCATAAGATGATAATGAGGCATGATTGATGGAATTTTCACTTAACATCTCAAACAGATCATAGGCCTCATCTTCATTTTTCATCATAAATGCCCCTCCACATGAGGCATCCACCATCTATCTGAACTGTTCAGACAATCCTTCATAGAATGCTTGGACAATTTGCCATTTTGAAAGCCCATGATGAGGACATTTTCTAAACAATTCTTTCAGTCTTTCCCAAGATTCATGGATCAATTCCCCGGGGGTTTGGGTAAAACTCATGATGGCCCTTCTCATGGTATTGGTCCGCCTTATGGGATAGAACTTCTTGAGAAATTATTTCTGCATTTCTTCCCATGTCCTAATGGGCCTTCCTATAGTTCCCAACCAATATTTAGCCTTGTCCTTTAATGAAAAGGGAAATAAGGTCAACTTAAGGCCATCATCGGTGAAATTCTGAATCTTCACCGTGGAACAGATTTCTAGAAATTCATCCAGATGCTTATAAGGATCTTCATTTGTATTCCCATAAAAGGATGGGAGCATCTGAATGGTGCTAGATTTAATTTCATATTGATTGGCTGGATTCTGAGGAAGATGAATACATGATGAGGGTTGATATTGATTTGGAATGAAATAGTCCTTCATTTGCTTTGGTGGGTCCTGATTATCAGCCATTTGATCTTGTGGTGGATTTCTTTGATGTAGGATTCTTTCTATTTCAGCAAATGGTCCTAGAAGGTTAGGGTTTGGAGATCTCCTACCTTGCATGCACTAGGACTGATAGAGAGAGGATGGATTTAAATGCAAACAATTTTGACAAACAAATTATCCTAATGATCTAATGTTAACCTAGACTCTCTATGTGAATTTTCTTACAAGGTGAATGGAGTCCACTTCAAGTCACAACCACAATCAGTCAACGGCCAGGTAAGAAGTGGGGTAGTGGGAGGCTCCCCCTACTTTCGTAGGGACCTAATTAGAGAACCACTTTCCCGCTTAGACGTTTGCCTTGTTAACCTCTAGCCTAGACACTGTTGCCAAAAATGGAGGCAACCCGAGATTTAAACCACTCACGGTGTAAACCCTAGATTCTCTTTCGACTTGCTTTTAATTGGATTAGGAAATGCCAATGCAAGGAAGGTGATTTGTGGGCTAAGGAAGGGTGATCAAATCCCTACCTTATGTGGTTAAAGTTGCTGCCCTTAAAGTCTTTTTGAATGCAATCTAAGACAACAAACAAATCAATGCAAGGTGTGTTAATGCAATCATGAATGACTTGCTAAAATTGAAACACGTACCTTTCCCCCGCAATCTTCAACAATTTATGGAAATAACTGTGAAAGGAAACTAACTCATGCTTTCCTAGAATGATGAATGCCTAGCATGGAAGGTTTCTAATCTTGGAAATGAAAGTTTTTAAATTTGGATGTTCTTCTTTTTGTTTCTTTTTTTAGTTAATGGAAACCTATCTAAACTAAAAACTACAAAAATAGAAACTAACTAAAGTAAGGAAATTGAAACATAGAAAGTTGGAACACACTCACCATGATTTCGCTTTCCTTTTTTTTTTTTTTTTTTTCCAATATACCTGCAAAAATAATAAAAATAAGGTTAGCTAAAGAATAATTACACTAAATCCAAGATAATCAAAATAAAAAATCTAACTCCCCGACAACGGCGCCAAAAATTGATCGTTCCAAATTGTGCGTCGTCAAACACTCATGAGAACGTTCAATCTAAATTTATTCGGCTCATGTAAATTGGATTTTGAAAATTGATAATAGTGAGTCCGAGTCGATCCACAGGGAATTAAGATTTTAATTTCGAAAACCTTAGATTTTAATTATCTAGAAAAATTGGGAATTTGAATTGATTAATTAACTATCTAATTAAATTAAACTAAATTAACGAATTAAACTAACCTAATTTTTAAAAACACAAATACCACCCCATTTAAAATTGAGAAGAGAGAGAAATTAACAACATGTTGTAAAAATAACAAAACTTCTAAATTGAACTAATCAAGTTTTAAACAATAAGAATTAATTAAACACTAACAACTTAACTTAACTAAACTAAATTAAACTAAAGCAAAGTAACAGATTTTTAAAACAAATTGCAACAGAGTGGTGGAACTAGGCAAGTGCGGCTAGCAGCAAGCTTTTGTGGGAACTTTGTAGAAACTGCCGGCGCAATGGACCGGGGTGAGAAAGTGGTGCAGTGGACCGCTGGTGGCTGCTGCGTGGAAAGCTTCAGGTTGTTGGAGGATGCTTTGCTGGGCAGCTGCTGACTGGTGGAGGTGCAGGGAGTTGCTTGGGCGTGTCTTGGATGCAGCTGCTGGCCGTGGACAGGTGCTGGTTGCAGGGTGTCCGTACAGAGAAGACGGCTTGGTGGATGCTTAACGTGGAGAAGCTGGTGCAGTGTGTGGTGCTTCAGGAAAGGCAGTGCATGGAGGAGGTGCTGGCAGCAGGGTGTGCGTGGAGACTGGCGGTGCTGCGGAGAAACCCGGCTGGCGGCGTGCGTTGCTGGCGCGTGGAGGAGCTGTTGGAGCCACGCCTAAGGATGGCGCTTGCAGCAGGGTGCTGGTTGCGCGTGGAGGGTAGGAGGAAGCCGCTGGTGGAGGGCTTACCAGCATGCAGACACGGAGGCGAGTAGGAGGAAGCCGGCTTTGCAACAGGCTTCAGGCGCACGTGGAGAAGCTGGCTGGTGGCTGCTGGTTCAGCTGGGAAAGCACGTGGAGGCTTCAGCAGCTACGTGCATGGGAGGTGCTTCAAGTGCGGTGGTTTGCATGCGCTGGAAGCTGGTTCCGAGTACGTGCAGACGGCGCGTGGAGACCTTGCTGCTAGTGCGTGGAGAAGCTTGAGGAGGAGGCCGACTTCACCGCAGCACGTGTGCATGGGCTTCAGCGGACGTGGAACTTGAAGGGGTATGCAGGTGCTACATGCGCTGGAGTGCTTCAGGCTCGCAGGAGCTCGGACGGTGCCGGGTGGTGCAGGTTCGCAGGCATTGCTTGACGCACCTGCTGGTGGTGCGTGGTGGAGAAATCGAGAGAGAGAACAGAGGGAGAGAAAGAGAGAAACCGAGAGAGGGAGAACCGGAGAGAGAGGGAATAAGGGAGAGAAAGAGAGAACGAGAAACCGAGGGAGAAAGAGAAGGGTGGCTGTGCGTGGGAGAGAGAGGACCGTGAAAGAGAGAGAGAACCGGAGGGAGAGGGAAAGAGGTTTACGTGAGAGAAGGGAGAGAGGGCGTGTGGGAAGGGAAACTGGGAAACGGAGAGGCCGAGAGAGAGAGTCCGAGAGGGAGAGGGAATTGGAGCGTAAGAGGCTGCTGGGAAAGATTAATTGGAGAAGGAAAGAGACGTGGGATGAATATATAGAGAGGAAGAGAGAGGAAAGTGTGCGACGGGAGAGAGGGAAAGAGAGAGAGAAAAGGAAACAGAGAGGAGAGAAGGGAAACAGTGAAGATTCTTTTAAAAAAAAAACGAAAAGGAAGGTTTTCAAAAAAAGAAAGTGGGGGAAGGGACTGCTGGTTTTTCTTGGATTCTTTGGGTAAGAATTAGGATAATATTAGGACATCAAATTACATTTTTACCCATGCTTTAATCTTTTGGACAAAATAACGTCGAATTTATCGAAATTTGGACCCTAGACCTCGCCCAAATTTCTGGAAACTCTACCGGCTGCACTGCATCATCGGTATGTCCTGTTCACATAAAATAAATATAAATTAGCACATTATCATAAAAATATCATTATATTTATTTATTTCGTCTCGATTTTGTCGAAAAACCGCAAATGCGCTATACTCTATTAATCACATGAAATGACGATATTTTTAAGTCAGAATTTGACGAAATTGGTACCGTTGGACTTGATACGCAATTATCTATCATTTCATGCTATTTTACAGATAAAAACGTGAGTATGACGTGTATGATTACCTTTAAATGATCAATTTAGCACTTTATCAATGACTTTGATGTTATTATCACAAAACATTACTAAAGCGACCGTACTCCTACTGTTCTTTTTGAACACACATAGTCCGTGATCATTCTTAATGATCATGTAATATTTGACAATTAAGTCAAAAACTCTTATTACAACTTAGGAAGCTTCAGTTTGATTCAAAATGATCTTTGAAATCATAACTTACTTTTGGACATTTTAAAAGCTTTAAAGGTGTATCATATACATCTTTTCCTCAATCACATTGAGAGAACACTTTTAGTATCCAACTGCCATCATCTCATGATTATGATGGGCAGTATTGGTAAGAAGAATTCTAATTAACTTATTAATGATAGCCACTAAGAAAAATTTGTCTAAGTCAATACTTTGACATTGACTATTTTCATCAATTTACCACATAAGTTTTAAGTAGTCCATTTATGCTAATCTTCATTCTGAAGATTTACTTGCTTTAGGTACAATACCTTTAACAATACTATCAAGTTCTGAATTCAATAGTAGTAATGGACTATTACTTAAAATTCTTAACTACTTGCCAATCTCAAAGTTGTAATTAAAGAGAGCATCATCAAAGATTTTAAATCATAATCTATATCTTTGAGCTCCTCTCATGTATGTTATGAGTGGTTCCAAACAACTAAAAATTATCTAATAATCTTATATTAACTTGTGGATCTAGAACATTTTCTAATTTTATCAGCTTCCACTGTCTTCTTTGAGGACATATTCCTCTTCATAGAAGACAGCTTTAAGGACGATAATTATTTCATTATCGTCTGATCAATAAATGTAATGTTCAAACTCTTTAGACATTTCACAAATTCATATCACAGTATAACTTGACTTTAAAATCAAGTTTGTTCATAATTCATATCTCATATGAATTATTTGGTTTCCATATCTTATATGGACACACACTGACTTATTTGGAACCATCTTTAAAGTATGGATATCTAATGTTCACACTCTTGTTCACAAGGATATAAGAATTAGGTAAATCTTTATTATGTATTGCATCATATCTTAATAAGGTGCAATTCTTCATTATATCATACGTCCATGATGTACAATGAGGATCAATCAAGTGAGGATACAATCATCCTTTTAATGATATGTGTGAATCATGTATTTAAGTATTAATTTCTTTGATCAAATCAAAGAATTCTAATACTTCATATTAATCTTATACCTTAATCTTTCAGATGCATTCGACTTGTACTTCATTAAGTACATACATCAGAATCTTTTTAAGTGTATACTATAAGATAAGTCAATGAGAGTAATTATCTTTGGCCTTAAGAGGATATTGAGTTGTTTACATCAGTATGTATTAGCACCAATAATTTCTTATCGTACATCCCTGTGTACAATACCATAGATAATCAGGATTCACACAGTTCATTTCTATAGGAACTTGTGAACATTCATCACATGGAATGTCATATCAGGAATCTATAGTGCATTGACTGATTTGAACAACCATTGTTCCTTCTCAATCAACGTTATTCACTTTTATAATTCTTGATATCTTATGCAACTAAATAACAATTATTCAGTTTCATATTTGACTCCTATAAATATACAAAGATTTACTGTCTGACAGTAACCTATGAATATCATGAACAATAGTTGAGTCTAACTCAACACTTACATTTTCTCGAATTCCTTTTACTTGTCTAAGTCTGCATACTATCGTAGATCTGAGAGTCATTTCCAATATCTCATATTGGATACGCTAATTCTCCAATAGATATGCAAAAGTTTGATAATAAGAATATCTAAAACTTCTTTCAAGTTTCATATTCCATTTGCCAATCTTCTTATATTGGTTGCAGTGGGAGAATCGCTACCTCTCTCTTCCAGCTGACTTGCCTTCATCCTTTTCAGGTGTGGGTTCGACCGTTTAAAATCTTACCACTTACTTTTCTCAAAGACACATCATAAATATCTCTTCATCTTGGTCTATCCAAATAAGAGATTTCATGACAATCATTGCCTTCTAAAAAGGCATACCATGAGTACTTCTTCACCTTGGTCTATCTAAGTAAGAGGAATCATGATATCTGATTAGGATAGTGACTTTCACTTACCCCTGAAGACATTCTTCAGAGTTTTCTAGTCAATCTGAATATGAGAAGTATTGGCATCCAATATGCCAAAATCTCGAATAGACGACATTTTAGTGAACGAAGGAAATAACGTGGTTTAAGCAGACAGTTCTTATAATTCAATTATGATCTTTTATCTTGAATTATTTCACACTATTTTTCGACAGACTGTATAACCTTCCGATATACAGAATGAGAGACTTCGACGGTCTCCTAGTGATGATCAGAATCTCCAAGAATCATAGTATGACCTCGGGTAAACACATAGTATCATACCATTATCTTGGAGAAACCATCTCATGGTAATTGATCGTTTCGAATTGTGTGTCGTTAAACACATGAAAACGTCCAATCTAAATTTATCCGGCTCATTCAAATCAAATTTTGGAAATTGATAGTGGTGAGTCCGAGTCGATCCACAGGGAGATAGAATTTTAATTTTGAAAACATTGGAGTTTAGTTAATATAAAAATAAGTGAGATTTTAAGTAAACTAATTACTTAATTAAACTAAAATTAAGTTAACTAATGTTATCTAAAAATAGAATTACGCAAACTAAACAAATCTTCATTGTTTTTTTTTACTTTTCTTTTTCAAAAATTAAACACAAACACATATAAAAATAAGCACGACGAAAAACTATAATAACAAAGACAACCTATTGTTTGATTGGATAAATCATAAAACATCAAGAATCAAATAACCTAATTAAACAACTAATAACTAATTAAAACGACAACTAATCAATAATTAATCTTAATTTAACAAACTACTATTATTCTAATGGGAAAAGAGGAAACAAAGCAATGGGATTTCCGGCTAGTGGAAGGAGGAAACTGGAGGTTGGAAGGCTGCTGCTTGGCACGTGGAGGAAGCTTGGAAGAAGCTGCTGCTGCCGAGGTGCTGCTGCATGGATGAAGGAGGATGCTGCACGTTGCTGCTGGAGGTCGTGGATGGAGTGCTTGCAGTCTTCTACGTGGCTGCTGGAGGAAGCTCAGCTGGTGCGTGGCTGCTGCTGGAAGAAGGTGGACAGCTGCTGCTGGTGGGTTGCTGGGCAGGTGCTGGAGGCTTCAAGCCCTTGCTTGGATGCGTGGGAGCTTGCTGCAGCAGGTTGGTTGCAGCCGAGGGCCTCGGTGGCAGCAGGTGAAGGCTGGAAGAAGCTATGCCGTTGCTGGTGCTGCTGGTGCTGCGGGGTTGCAGGAGAAGACAGCCTGGTGCTGCCTTGTCGCTGAGCCGGCGCGTGGAAGGGCTGCCGCTGCTGCACGTTTGCTGCTGGAGGAGGTTGAGAACCTTGCTTTGCAGCTGCTGACTGGTGGAAGTGCAGGAGGCAACCGGCATGCAGGCGTGGGTTGCTTCAGACTGGAGCTGCCGCGCGTGGGAACCAGAGAGAACCCGAGAGAGGAACCGTGGAGGGAGGAAGAGAAGAGAGGCTGCGGGAAAGGGGAATAAGGGAGAGAGGGAATCTGCTGGAAAGAGAGCTAAGAAGAGAGGTGTGTGGGAAACCGAGAGAGGGACGGAGGGCTGCGGGAAGGAAAACTGAGAGAGGAATAACCGGAGAGAGGGAGAGATAGAAGGGAAAACCGGAGAGAGCGTGGGGGAGAGAACGAGAGGCTGCGGAGAGAAAAGCTACGGAGGAGGAAAACGGGAAATAGAGAGGGAGCCCCCTGCGTGGGAAGGGAGGATAGATTAATATAGAGAGGGAGATAGGCGTGGGAAGGAAACTGGAGAAGAAGTCGGACTGGAGTTAGAAAAATTGGGGAGAAAATGGAAACTGGAAAAGAAAGAGGGTTCACTTTCTAAAACGGGAGAGAGAAAGAGGATCTTTAAAATAAAGGACGGGATGTGTTTTAGGAAATTGGAGAGACGGAAGGAAATAGTGGATTTGGGAAACTCCAGCGAAGGAAGGAGTCAATTTGTATTTTTACCCCTGTTTTAGTTGAAATCCGCACACCGGACCACTCCCAAATTTCCGGAAACTCCTCCAGCTACACTGCATCCTCGGCATGTCCTGTTCACATCAAATAAATCTAATTTAGCGCATTATCATAAAAATATCATCATATTTATTCATTTCGTCTCGGTTTTGTCGAAAAACCGCAAATGCGCTACACTCCTTTGATCACATGAAATGACGATGTTTTTAAGTCAGAATTTGATGAAATTGGTACCGTTGGACTTGTTACACAATTATCTATCATTTCATGTTATTTTGCAGATAAAAACATGAGTATGATGCATATGGTTGCCCTTAAATGACCAATTTAACACTTTATCAGTAATTGCAACTCCTTGCAATATCTGATCTTATTTCGGCTTCCAGGTCTTTAATGGTCCCGAGTAAACACAGTAGACCATTATCTCCGGTCTAAGCTTTACCATCAATACGTGACAGAGTAGAATAATAACGTAGTTCTCGGGTAAACGCGAGGATAGCTACACCGTTCCTCTATTCCAATCTCAAGGCATCATAATGCCATAGTTAATAGTCCTTTCATCAGATGGTGGCAGATCTCGGATAAACACAGAGAAACTGCCATCATTGAATCAAGTTCTAAAAACTATATTGATGGAGAGCCACGCGGTGCATTCTCAATGACTCGCGCTCCAGCTTAGACTTTATGTTGAAGGTTTTGTTTATGTTAAGTTGGTCTCGTCCTAGGTGATAGTTTATAAATATATCGAATATATTTAACTATATCTAGATATTAGCAATCGATTCATAATAAAAAACTAAAATGCATGCATCAACTATACATGTTTATTATGTGGTTATGGATAGCACGGTGATTAATTGGAGCCAAACAATTAATTACCACAACAATATAACAATTATATTAACAAAAACATGCAAACATACAGGCATTGGTGATCTCATCTCCTGTCGCCTTCCTGGTTGTACTTGTAGATCATCCTCGCCTCTCCTCGGCCGGCGCGATCAATTACAAATAATATTTATTTTGAAACAATTTCAAATACAAATAAATTATAAGAGAAAGCCTTATGGCCGAGTACAATAATAGAAGGAGATAGAATTACATTGGAATGAAAGAGAGAGGGAGACACGTAGGCCTTATTAATTAACATTTAATTAAGTTATATAACACATTCCAAGATAATTCACACAAATCACATACCATCACATGATATGAAATAAATAAAGTGCATGTCTATGACTACCACAAATTTTAACCATATACACATGATAAAACACATCACATGAAGGCTAAAATTTTGAAAAAATAATAGTTTTGATTTTCTTAAAACCTGGGTACCAATCAAAATTAGGTAATTTGAATTTTCAAAAATCTAATTATCTAATTATGCACTTAAATCTAATTTAAAGCATTAAAACACACCAACCTGTGCATACAAATATGAAAAATATTCTTGATATCTATGCATTTAGGAACCATTCCATATAATTTACCAATTAGGTTAATTGTGTGTGATTAGCGGCGGGATATTAAACTTTATAATATGAACAATTCATATTAATCATCTCATGATTATTGTTTAAAATTTAATATCATATTCCAACACATAAATTTAATCTAACAATTAGATTAATTGTGTGTTATAATCTGTGGGATATTAAACTTTAGAATATGAATAGTTCATATTAATCATCTCATGATTATGGTTTAAAATTTCATATCATATTCCAACACATAAATTTAATCTAACAATTAGATTAATTGTGTGTTATAATCTGTGGGATATTAAACTTTAGAATATGAATAGTTCATATTAATCATCTCATGATTATGGTTTAAAATTTCATATCATATTCCAATACATAAATTTAATCTAACAATTAGATTAACTACGTGTTTTAATGAACACAATATTAAACTTTAAATGTGAACAATTCACACTTACCATCTCATGAAAAACCATTAAAGTTTAAATCCTCATATCCCAAAATTAAGGCCTCCAAAAAAATTAAAAAGAAAAAAAAATCTAATGGGCCAAGGCATTTTAAACACTTTAAAACCCTTAAAATGACCCATATAGATTAAACATTTTGAATGGGATAAACTTTTTTTTTAAAAAAAAAAAAAATAATGGGCCAAATTTAGGGCCCTTGCTGGCCAGCACGGTCAGCCCCTGGCCGGGCCAGGACCCAGCTGGGCCTGACCGGACCGGCCTGGCCAGTCTGACCAGCAGGACCGGCCCAGCTAGGGTTCCCTATCGGGGAAACCCTAGCAAGCGCTGCCGCCCCTACCCGACCCCGGCGCCCAGTGCAGGGAAGGGAGGGGCCGGTGGCCGACGACCGGCACCGTTGCCTTGTCCGACCCCGGTGCCTAGCGTAGGGAAGGGAGGGCCGACGGCTACCTCCGCCGCCCTGTCGCCGTTGCCATCGTTGGAGGCCTACTCGACCTCGGCGCCCAGCTCCACTGCCTATCGCCGTTGGACGCTGTTGCCCCTGCCACGGCTAGTGAGGTCGACGACGCTGGTGTGCCTGGCGGCTCCAGCAACCCTCCGTACCCGACCCAATCCCTTGCCAAGGCTAGAATGAAAACGCGCAGGGAAGGGTTGAGGCCGGCGGCCAGCGGCCGGTGTTCCTAACCCCGCTGGACTCCACGTTCTTAGCAGAGGCAAGTGCGGACGACGCCGTTGTAGAACCCGCAGACTCCTCACCAGTCGACAGACTCCATGAATCATCTCATGATCCGACCCCACATAAAATATCAATGGGATTTTCTTTTTTAGATCTGGTTATCGGCCACCATGGCTATATGAATGAAACGGATCAAAGTGGGAACTTGGCTTTGATACCACTGTTGGTATCCGGGCGGGACACGAAGAACGCAGCAGAAACGATGAACAAAATTATTCCGCCTGATGCCCACTGATCTGATTCGGAACGAAAACTAAAACCAAAAATCAGGTCGTAATCTGATTATCGTGCGCGGATTCAAATCCGCTTCCGTCTCAGTTCCGTTGATGCGATGCCGCGAGCCGCACAAGCGTCCGACCTCCAGCGATATCCACGCGATCCTCCGCGGTGGTTTGTCCTCGCTCCCTCGTTTGTATGAGCTTACTCGCTGAAGATCCGTCGCTGTAACGATGTCCGGAAACCCGCGGACCGGAATTCCCGACTTTCGGGAATCACGCGCGGTGGAGACGGAGACTGTTCCGGCGCCTCGAACGGGATGCCCAGAGGATGAGGAGAGAGAAAGGGGGGCGGCCAGCATGGGGAAACTCTGGAGCTTGGCCCAGGGTTTCTCAACAGCACGTATATATATTAAGTCGGTGCGACTTTTCACAAAAGTCCATGAGTTAATATAAATCCCACTTAAGTACCATCGACTGAGAATCTTATTGCGTGTGACCCTCTAGGCCCATTAACTAGTCAGGTTTTTAGCCCGTTAAGTCCAATGACTAGTTATTGACTTATTGTAATATCTAGATATTAATTAATTACTTAACCGAATTAACATCTCATGTAAATTCGGTCGGACTTCCAATCAAGTTGGGTGCTAAGTAACACCGCATGATCCTGGAAGGTAATGGGGTTCAACAACCCACTCATGGAACCTGTCCGTCCATAGTTACCGCATGGCTATAATCCTTCGTTCGCACAATGCTCTCAAGTTAACCTAGGGTATGGTCAACTGTCAAACCCTAGATGGTTAACTCACTTGAATTAGACTCCGCTATATAATATCCGAAAACATCTTTTCTGATATTATTTTTGCTGTGGCCAGAGACTCCTGCGGATCTATTCTAGAGCGTTTTCTCTCTAGTTACCTGAGAGTGAACGATCCTTTATTGAACACAAAATCCCCTTCGAAGGTCTTCCGCTAGACTCGATCCTTGACTATTAGAGATCCCGTGGATAGGGATTCGTAGGTCGAGGTCAAAGTCCAGAAGTCCACTGTCAAGGTGTCTTTGGTGTCTCAAGTCCAAAGATCAACCACGCCACTGTGACGATGAATCAAGCCGATTGACAGTCAGGTAAATTACCATTCGGTGATACATGTCGGATTAGTTCAGTGAACTCATTCCCCAATGAGCACCTACAGGTACACCATTGTGTCTCCACACAAGTAACTAACGAGATCAGTCACCCTCATCATATGAGCTGGAATAACCTATACTAGTCTTACCGGATGTTTGATGTCCTTCTCAAACATCCTACGACTAGGAACAATTGAGAATATGTGTTTATAAGTCATCAGTCTCATTATTATGATCTCATCATAATCTGATGACTATTGCACGCATTCATGGACTTCATTATGCACAATAATAAATATACCAATCTACATAATGAAATAAATGCCATTTATCAGTGAACCAGATTGAAATAGGTGCCTTATGATTGACTTAGGGGACACCTATATCCATCACATTGCGCACACTGAAGGTTCGGGAGACTGCTTGAAGATCAAGAACCATTTTTTTATTTATTCTTATTTAAATTCTTGATCTTGTTTGTGTTCAATTATGGACACTTGCCTTTTCTAAGGCATTACTATATTCACTTTATCAAATAGTTCTTTGTGTTGTTTTCCTCTTTCTGGTCATTAGAAGAGAGGGCCTATCTAGTACATGAGGTTGTTTTCCTCTTCCTAGTTGTTGAAAGAGAGGGTATCTCGAGTACAAAAGGTTGTTTTCCTCTTCCTCGTTGTTGGAAGAGAGGGCATGTTGTGAATGTAAGGTTCTCGTTTCTCGAGATCGCAAATGCAACAGAATAAAGATAAAATTAAATAAAAGTGATCCCTGCCCATTTTAAAGAACAAAACCGAAAAATGATGATCATATATCACCTTGCACGGATTCGAATCTGCGTCTGAACGGTTCCGTCGGTACGATGCCACCAGCCGTGCAGATGCCTAGCCTCTCGCAGAGTCCACGCGGTTCTCCTCATGATGAATTTCCTCACATTCCTCATTCCTTGAAAGACACTTGAAGAACCCACCGTTCGCCGTCTTACGGGAGTTGAAGAAGTCGGCGAAGAAGGGGGACGACCAGGGGCACTAAAGAGAGAGTGGGAGAGAGGAGGGGGGTGTTAGGTTCAGGTGGCCTACAAGCCAATCTGACTATGTAAATCTCGTTCATTTATTAATATAATGGCATAATATTCATTATGTGTAAATCGGATTAATTATCGTTTCATAATGAAGTCCGTGAATATATGCTATAGTGATCAGATTATGATGAGATCATACTAATGAGATTGATCACTTAAACACACATATTCTTAATCGTTCATAGTCGGAGGATATCCGAGAAGGACATCGGATATCCGGTTAGACTAGTACAGATTACTCCTGCTCATATGATGAGGGTGACTGATCTCATAAGTCACTTGTGTGGAGACACTAAGGCGAATCTGTAGGTGCTCATTGGAGAATGAGTTCATTGAACTGATCCGACTGAATCGCTGGATGGTATTGTACCTCACTGTCAACTAGCTTGATTCTATTGTCGCAGTTGCGTGGATGGTCCTCGGACCCGAGACACCAAGGACACCTTGTCGGTGGACTTTTGTGCTTTGACCTTGGTTTACGAATCTCTAGCCACGGGATTCTAAAACGCCAAGGATTGGGTACAGTGGAATACCGTCGAAGGGAATTGTGTGTCAATAAGGAATCATTCGCTCTCGGTACTTAGAGAGAGAATGCTCTAGGAAGGATGAGCGGAAGTCCCTGGCCAGGGCGGACGATAATATCGGGAAATGAATTTTTCGATATTTATCAGCGGCGTCCAATCCAAGTGATTCGACCGGTTAGGGTTTGACAACACGCCATACCCTGAGTTGACTTGAGGGCATTGTGCGAATGAAGGATTATATCCACACGGTAACTGTCGGCGGAAAGGTTCCAAGAGTGGGTTACTTATCCCCAATACCTTCCGGGTTCACACGGTGTTGCTTGGCACTCAACGTGATCGGAGGCCCGGTCGAATTCGATGTACGACATCAATTCAATTGATTAATTAATTAATAAAGAGTTATTAATTGATTAATAAAGCCAGTGAGGAGTCACTGGGCTTGTTGGGCCATTAACTGGACTGGTACTTGGGCCTAGAGGGTCACACGCAAATGATTCTCAAGGCGATGGATAAATAAGTGGGTTTTATATAAATGGGGGGTTTTTATGAAAAATCGTGCGGTTAGTATAAAACATAGCGAACGGGCTGAGCAGGCCAAGCTGCTGCTAACCCTAGCCGCCCCTCCTCTGTTTCTCTCTCTCTCTGGCATAAAGACAGATCCAGATCTGCTTCGCCGCTTCTCCGAATCTCGTTCGATGGGAAATAGTCCGCACATTGCGGCGATCGTTGCGGCGACCGGCGGAGGTTTCGTGGGCTGCGAAGAATGAAGAACGTGAGGATATCCGTCGCGAGGAGGATCGCGTGGACTTCGCTAGAGGCCGTGCGCTTGCGCGGCTTGCGGTGTCGCACCGACGGAACCGAATGGTTGCGGATTCGAATCCGCACACGGTGAGAACCGATAATCCGATTATCGTGTTTTTAGATTTTAAGAAACGGGAACGGATCTCCGTTTTATTTTTATTTCCGCTGCGCGAGAGATCCGGAGAAACTCGAGATCCCAACAGTGGTATCAGAGCCAGGTTCCACTGTTTCTCGTCCCGTTTCGATTTTCGAAATTAATTTTTTCTTGTATTATTCCATGCGTAAGTTCGATCCCTTTTTGCTGGATTTGTGTTCATGTGATGAACACAATTAATAAGATTAATTTATTCTGCAAAATCGGATGTTTATTTGGGGTTTTATTCGCGTTCTTCGTTGGACGAAGAACGGGTCTTCGACGGCCAAGTTCGCTCCACCCCAAGTGTTGGGGAAACAGGCTTGACTTCAAATCCCTAAAGGGATCTACCCGGATTGAAGATCGATGCCGGAGAGGCCACAACAGATGGCCGGAGGGAGCACACCCCCTCTTCCCTTCTTCCCACGGTTTTGAGAAAACCATACAAAACCAGAAAATAAAAGAAAGAATTAAGGGAGGCTCGGGCCAGCATGCCAGGAAAGCATCTGGTGTGTCCACCGCTCCGGGGCTGTTGTCGGGAAGGCCGGGCGGTGCCGATGGGGTCGGGCGGCGGCCACCAGGGCCCTGCAACCGCCGGCTGCCATGGTAGTTCCTCATGCAAAAGGAGGACTTGGGCTGCGTTGTCAATGGGCCAGCCGGCTCCGGGAAGCCCGCCGACGCCGGGGGCGTCACCGGCGGGGCCGGCCGGCGACGGGGGCCTGCCGCCGGGCGGCGCCGTACAGGCCTGCCGCCGGCCTGGACCTTCTTCAACCTGCATGCGATAGGGAGTTAGGGTTTTGGTGGTTAGGGACGAACCAGACAGGCTGGTTCGGCGCCCGACCCGGTTGGACCAGGCCGGACGGTCTGGACCGGATGGTGAGGCCTTGGTCCGAGCCTGGCCGAGCCAGGGGCTTGAACCAGGGGCCCTAGGTGGTTCAACCAGTTCCCTATTAAACCCCTTTAGCCCATTTAAGAGTTAAAATTTGAATTTCAGTTTTAATATTCAAAAGGAGTTTTGAAATTAAATTTTTTGTCTAATTTTATTTAATTGGGCTTATTAATGATTTATGGATCAATTTTGATTAACATTTAGTTGTTAATTAATTAATGTTAATTGTTAGTAATAGTTAAACTAATGATTAATCTTAATAATACTAATTTAATGGTTAAATTAGTAATTAATAATTATTAATCAAATAGTTAGATTATTAATTATTATTTCAACTAATTGTTAATTAATATTTGAGTTAGTTATTAATTTAATTGTTAAATTAATAATTAACTTAGATGACTAATTTAAGTGTTAAATTAGTAGTCTTTAATGATTAATTGTTAGTTATTAATTTAAGGGTTAAATTAATAATTAACATTAATTAAATAATCTAATTGTTAGATAAGTAATTATTAATTAATTTAATTTAATTATTAATTTAAGTGTTAAGTTAATAAATCTAAGAGTTAGATTAGTAGTTAATTAATAAGTAGAGTTAATTAATAATTTAAGTGTTAAATTGTTAATTAACTTTGATGGACTAGTCTAAGAGTTAGATTAATTATTAATAGTCTAATTCTTAGATTATTAATGGGGTTTAATCTAAATGTTAGATTATTAGAATTGTTCTAATTTGCATGGAATAATCTAGAATTATTAATTTGTAGTGTATGCACATGTGATATGTGTTTTGATGCTTTTAAATTAGATTTGATTGCATGTTAAATTGACTAAAAGAGTTTTCGAAATTCAAATATCAATTTTGATTGGATCCCAGCCTTTTGAAAGCCAAAGTTATCTATTTTTGAAAACTCTTTTATTTTAGCCATGTGATGCGCTGAATCATGTGTGGGATGTTTAAAACACACCGTGGTCATGGATATGCACTTATTTAATTATTCATGTGATGAATGACGTGTTTGTGTGGATCGTGGATGAATGATGGATATTTATTAAATTGTTAATAAATAGAGATCTGCGTATCTCTTCCTCTTTCATACTCCGATGTACTTCTACCTCCCTCTCTCTTGTACTCGCCATAAGGCCTTCTTCAATTTACATGTAAATTCTAGAATTTATTGTAATCGGATCGAGGCAACTGAGGAAGGAGCGGGGACTATACACAGATGCAACCAGGAAGGCGATATGATGGAGATCTCTTGCCTATGTGTTTGCAGGTTTATCTAATATAATTGTTGTGTTAGATTGTGTGTGCGTTTGACTGTTGGCTCCAGTCAAACCCACTGTGCTATCCATGACCACAATAGACATGTAAGGACTGAGGCTTTCGGATCCGGTTTTTCGGGGTCGGACCCTGTAGTTCAGGCTCCAGTGGGGCAGAGACTCTGTGGTGTTTCGCGTCGAGCCCGCTCGACGCGGTTTAAACGGTGTCCAGCGAGGCAGACGCGTTTTTAGCTTGTGCCACGTGAGTGCCACGTGGATTGGCTTTGGGCCCCGAGAGTACGGCCCTGACATGTCGGCTGAACGGCTTCTGCGAGGTACGATGCCTTTCAGACTGCGACCCTGGGTTGTCAGTGTACGGCGCCAGTCTTGTCGTCTGAATGGTGTCTTGGATGGACAACGCATTTCAGACTGCTGTCAGAGCGTTTCAGAGTCCTGTCAGAGCGACCGTCATGTCAACTGATAGGCGTCCGTACATGTCGACGCGTTTTAGCCGGTCTCTGGTTAACCCTGCAAGCCTTCCCTCTTTTCCTCATTTTCTTCCTTCTCTCTTTCTCTCCACCCTACCTCCGGCGACTCCGGCGACGCCCCTTTCCCCTCTTTCTTTCCTTCCACCACTCCGTCTTTCCCTCCAACTCCATCAACCACTTATCTCTCACCACTACCACCACCACTTCCTCCGCGGCGTTCACTCTCCGGACGGCGGCCGACGTCCCGGTGGAGTAAGGACGACCTCGGTGGTACCGGCGGCGGCGTGGGGTGAGACGTGCGGACGGCTTGGAGCTTGGAGGAGTTCAAGTAACCGGTAGGGTGACGGTTCCCATAGTGTTGTGTTTTAAACCATGTTTCCTCCGTTTAAAGCATGTTATGGATCTGTGGTTTTGGGGTAGAATGAGCATGTTAGGGGCTTTTCCTTGATGGGAATGGGAGTTTCTATGAATGTGGATTTATGATGCTTTGGTTTGCCCTCTTTCTCCTCTGTTTTTGGGATTTTTTGGGGGTTGGAAAGGGAGCCTTCGGGCAGGAGACAGAACCTAGTTTTTGGCGCTAAAAGACGTCGTGCATGGACGACGCCTTTCAGAAGGGCGTCGGGCCATCATGATGCCTTTTAGGCAGAAATCGTTCCCCTAAGGCTCTGTCAGTTCGGGGATGCTGGCACTGAAAGACGTCATGCCTGTACGACGCGATTTGGTATAGCGTCGGGTCACCATGACGCCTTTTAAGGCAGAAATCCCTCGATTAAGGTTTTTTGCTAATTCTGGTTTTTCTGTGTGAATGGCGTCTGAGGATGTTGACGCCTTTTAAAAGGCGGCTACCTGTTGCGACGCCTTTTAGGCCAGATTCTGAGGCCGGGATTTCATGAACCAGTTTAGGGTGCTTGAATGGCGTCGGCCTTGGGCGACGTGATTCAAGACAGAACCACACTAATCCATACCAGTAAAATGTGTTTACACTGCTAGATAGTTAGTTAAATGCATGCTTCTAGAACACTCGATGATGATGTACTCTTCGTGACCGGATGGCACTGCGTTGTATGTCGTGCGACCGTGGACTTCTTCCGTGACCGGATCGCACCGTGCCGTGTTTATGTTTCGGTGGACCTAGAGTGACAGTTGTAGCGTTCTACACCCTGTGTCGGTGCGGAGGGACACAACGCTGACGGGAGCAGTGGCGGGGTGACGCCTAGTGGAGAGGGTCACCTGGTGAACCCCGGGGTTAGCTAGCTTGTACCGGTGTCGGAGTGGTACCTTTGGAGTGTCACTCGTGCTGGGGGAAGGAGTAACCACCTGAGCCAGTTGGGCCGGAGTAGCCAGCGTGCTATCCGAGGGGTTACTGTTTGGTCTAATCGGGTCGGTGTTTGCTGAGGGAAGGAGTGACCGCCGAGGTGGCCAGCGTGCTATCCGAGGGGTTACTGTTTGGTCTCAGCGGGTCGATGTTTTTCCCACTTTCGTTGTGTAGTTGACGTGTTTTAAGGATACGCCGAATTACGGGTTCCCTGATAAAATGGAATTATGCATGTTAATTATACTTCGAATGTATGTGATTCGTGTTGAGATCTAGGCATAGCAATTACTGCCTTTCATGGTTAATATATCTCTGCTGTACTTTACACTTGTGGGTGTGTGTGTGGGCAGTGGGGATCGAAGGATCCCTACTGAGTCTTTTCATTGAGACTCACCCCTGTGGCTTTCAGGTGAGGACTCCAGGCAGACTTAGCGAGGGTTGTGCGGCTGTGTGTTGAGCGTCGTCGGCTGTTGTTCCGGGGTATGCCCCGACATAGTTGTTATCTTTATTTCTAGCCTGTATGTATAATCATTTCTTTTCTGTTGGAGTATGTAATTATTTACTGTATCGAGTCGCATTGTAATAACTTCTAATTTCTGCATTTTCCTTTCAGTTCAATGCGATGTGAATGTTTAGCTTAGTTGATTATTTATTTCGCAGACTTACTTAGATCCTGGTTTGGTTCCAAATTAATGATTCGGTACCCATTTAGTAATCGGATCCCCGATTATAGGGTGGCGGGTCGTTACAGTTGGTATCAGAGCATTCGGTCTGGCAGATAAATGAATAACTAGGTTAAATGTCGTGAGTCCGGCAAATAATTACATTATCCCGTATAGGCACGGCGGTAGTATAGGTTTTAAGATTCTAATTAGAACCTTTCAATTTTGTGATTGTAGGCGAGTAGATGGCTCCTAGGAAGAGGATGCCGGTTATTAGAGAGCGGGGAGATGTTCCTAGTGGATCTGAGGCCGGGAGGCCGAGTGTAGAGCAGTTTATGGAGGCTATGATGGACACTATGGCTAGATACCAAACCCGAGACCCTAGTGAGAGTTCTAGTGCTCGGGGAGGGTCTATAGCTACACTGGAGAGATTCCTGAAGCTGAGGCCACCTCACTTCACCGGTCGTCCCGACCCTGATGAGGCCGTTCACTGGCTTAGGGAGATAGAGAAGACTTTCGATACTATGGATTGTGCAGCGGTTGAGAAGACTCCGTTAGCTACCTTCATGTTGAAGGATAGCGCCTATGATTGGTGGACCTCCTTGAAGAGTTTGTCTTATGAGGATAGGAGTCTCAGGGAGATTTCTTGGGAGACTTTTGTGAAGGAATTCAATGCGCAGTATTTTCCTAGACATGTCTAGAGGGCCAAGGAGAGGGAATTTATGGAGCTGACTCAGGGGACTATGACAGTACTCGAGTACCAGGCAAAGTTTGTTTCGCTTGGGAGGTTTGTGCCCTTCATCTCAGGGGACGAGGAGCGACGTACTGAGAGGTTTGTGGATGGGCTGAGGCTCAGTCTGAGGAACTTTGTGGCATCTCACTGTTGTACAGACTTGGCATCAGCAGTTAGGTGTGCATCAGTAGTGGAGGCACAGCTGAATCAGTCAGCCCAGGAGAGAGGACTGACTGCTCAGGGACCAGCTCGTGGCAGGGGTAAGGCAGCGGCAGCAGCCCCTTCGTCCGGATCGGGATCGTCGTCACTCGGCTCCAGATTTAGGAGATTCTTCCGAGGAGGTGGCAGCAGTAGTGGCAGCAGCGGTAGTAGCAGACCCAGGCAGGATCAGCAGAGCCAGTCGGTGTCCAGCGCCCAGCAGGAGCCAGCTCAGAGGCTTCCAGCAATTTGTCAGCACTATGGTGGTACTCATGGTGGGACTCAGTGTTCTGCTTTCTCTGGGAGATGCTATACTTGTAGCCAGCAGGGCTACGTGGCGAGGTTTTGCCCGTAGGGGCGTGGCCAGAGGCAAGGGCCAGTTGATCAGAAGAAGCCGAGGACCCAAGGGAGAGTGCTGGCTATCACCAGGAAGGAGGCTCGTGCGTCCAACTTGGTGGAAGGTACACTTTCTGTCCTTGGGAACTGTGCACTTGTGTTGATTGATTCAGGTGCTTCGCATTCTTTCATTTCTGAGCAGTTTATAGATGTCCTTTCTGCACCCGTTGATGAGCTATCTGATGGATTGATGGTAGTGGTTCCTTCTGGGATTTCATGTTATCTTATAATTGTTTGAGGGATGTTCCCTTGACCATTGAGGGCCATGAGTTGCCTGCCCAGTTGGTTGTGCTTGCCATTCGTGACTTCGATATCATCCTGGGCATGGATTGGTTGGAAGCTTTTTATGCTGAGGTGGACTGCCACAGGAAGAGGGTGCGTTTCTCTATTCCGGAGATCCCGACCTTCTACTTCCAAGGTATTAGGCTCTCTTCTCGAGGTATTCTTATTTCTGCCTTTAAGGCTCGGAGGTTGCTTGCTGGTGGTTGTGAGGCCTTCCTTGCCTCTGTTGTTGTTTCCGATGTCCGTAACTGTCCCAGTCCTTCGGAGGTGCCTGTAGTGTGTGACTTTGCAGATGTGTTTCCTGAGGAGTTGCCTGGCCTTCCTCCTCAGTGAGAGGTCGAGTTTACCATTGACCTTGCACCAGGTACGGCGCCCTTGTCTAAGGCCCCGTATCGGATGGCGCCAGCCGAACTCGCTGAGTTGAAGGCGCAGTTGCAGGAGTTGCTGGATAAGGGTTTCATTCGTCCCAGCACTTCTCCGTGGGGTGCTCCAGTTCTTTTTGTCAGGAAGAAGGACGGTTCCTTGTGGTTGTGCATTGATTATAGACAGCTGAACCAAGTGACGATAAAGAACAAGTACCCACTTCCAAGGATCGATGATTTGATGGATCAGCTGCAGTCTGCGAAGGTGTTTTCTAAGATTGACCTGAGATCTGGATATTATTAGATGAGGATCCGTGATGTCGATGTCAGTAAGACGGCTTTTAGGACTCGGTATGGACATTATGAGTTTTTGGTTATGCCTTTCGGCTTGACCAATGCTCCGGCAGCCTTTATGGATCTGATGAATCGAGTCTTTAGGGCCTATCTGGATCAGTTTGTGGTGGTATTCGTCGATGATATTTTGATATATTCTTCTTCTGAGGAAGAGCACGCCACTCATCTTCGGGTGGTGTTGCAGGTCCTGAGGGAGCACCAACTCTATGCCAAGTTTAGCAAGTGTGAATTATGGCTAGACAAGGTACACTTCCTTGGGCATGTCATTTCTGGCGAGGGCATCATAGTGGATCCAGCCAAGATCGAGGCAGTATTGAATTGGAGTAGGCCAACTTCAGTGACTGAGATCAGGAGCTTCTTGGGACTTGCAGGTTATTACAGGCGGTTTGTTCAGGGGTTTTCTTCGATAGCGGCCCCCTTATCGAGGTTGACTCGAAAGGGAGTTCGTTTTGTGTGGACCGAGGAATGTGAGCGGAGTTTCACTGAATTAAAGACTCGCCTCACTTCGGCCCCAGTGTTAGTGCTTCCATCTGGGTCAGGTGGGTTTGTGGTTTACTCGGACGCGTCCCGTCGAGGTTTGGGCGCAGTTCTAATGCAGCATGGCAGGGTAGTGGTTTATGCTTCTCGGCAGCTGAAGAAGCATGAGGAGAACTATCCTACCCATGATTTGGAACTGGCAGCTGTAGTATTTGCACTTAAGATTTGGAGACATTACTTGTACGGTGAGAAATTTCAGGTCCTTACTGATCACAAGAGCTTGAAGTATGTGTTCACACAGAGAGACCTGAATTTTAGACAGCGTAGGTGGATGGAGTTCATTAAGGATTATGGCCTTGACCTTTCTTATCATCCGGGCAAGGCGAATGTAGTGGCAGACGCCTTGAGTCGAAAGACGGTCATGTCATACCTTATGATTCGAGAATGGAAATTATTTGAGCAGGTTGTGGAATCTTCCTTTTGGGTACCATGTGAGGATGATAGACCCGTGTTGGCCAGCTTGACTGTGAGACTAGCAGTGTACCATGCTGTGATTGAGGCTCAGAGGGCAGAGGTAGAATTACCGCAGATTCTCCAGAGACCAGAGGTGGAATTGTGGGATGACGACACAGTCAGGTTCAGAGGTAGACTTTATGTTCCGGCCGAAGAGGACATACGTAAGAGTGTCCTTGATGAGGCGCACCGTTCTAGGTATGATGTGCATCCCGGGACAACCAAGATGTATCATTGTTTGAGGAGGCACTTTTGGTGGCCTGGTATGAAGAAAGATGTGGCTGAGTACGTGGCTAGGTGCATGACGTGTCAACAGGTTAAGGCAGAACATCAGAGACCAGGTGGGTTGTTGCAGCCCTTGCCGATTCCGGAGTGGAAATGGGAGCACGTGACTATGGACTTTGTGATGGGATTACCTGTATCCCCTGGCAGGAGAGACGCAATCTGGGTTATTGTTGATCGGCTGACCAAGTCGGCACACTTCCTGGCTATTAGGAAGGACTGGTCAGTCGGTAAGTTGGCTAAGTTGTTTGTAGATCGGATCATCTCTCTGCACGGGGTACCTTTGTCCATCGTATCAGATCGGGATCCGAGGTTTACTTCCAGGTTCTGGAAGAGTTTTCAGAAGGCCTTGGGCACGCAGTTGGCCTTCAGTTCGGCCTACCATCCCGAGACCGATGGGCAGTCGGAGAGGACCATTCAGACTATGGAGGATATGCTCAGGGCATGTTGCTTAGACTGGGAGGTTCTTGGGAACAACATTTGCCTACTGTGGAGTTTGCCTACAATAACAGTTATCATTCTAGCATCGGCATGGCGCCTTACGAGGCTTTATATGGGCGACCGTGTCGATCTCCTCTGTGTTGGTCCAAGATTGGTGAGAGGCAGGTTGCAGGGCCTGAGTTAGTTCAGCAGTGTGCTGAGGTTGCCAGGATGGTACGACAGAGATTGACCACAGCTCATAGCAGGCAGAAGAGTTATGCTGATATCCGGAGGAGACCGCTTGAGTTTGAGGTTGGAGACCACGTGTTTCTCCGAGTTTCACCCTCCAAGGGTGTGATGAGATTCGGGAAGCGAGGCAAGCTGAGTCCGCGATATGTTGGGCCTTTTCCCATCCTTGCTCGAATTAGGGAAACCGCGTATCAGTTGGCCTTGCCGCCTTATCTTGCGGGGGTGCATGATGTGTTCCATGTTTCCTTGCTGAGGAAATATGTTCAGGATCCATCCCATGTCTTGGATTTTTCAGAGTTGGAGATTGCTGAGAACTTGTCTTTTCCAGAGTTTCCAGTTCGTATTGAGGATCGCAGGGAGCAAGTCCTTCGGAACAAGATTGTACCTTTGGTCAAGGTGATCTGGCAGTACCGCTCCGGGGGCGAGGCAACCTGGGAGCGTGAGGACGAGATGCGGGAGCAGTTTCCTTACCTTTTCTCGTAAGTTATCTTATGAGCTTGTGTCTCTATGTTTGACCTTGTTAATTCTAGCAGGCAATTTCGGGGGCGAAATTCTTTTAAGGGGGGGAGAATGTAAGGACTGAGGCTCTCGGATCCCGATTTCGGGGTCGGACCCTGTAGTTCAGGGTCCAGTGGGGCAGAGACTCTGTGGTGTTTCGCGTTGAGCCAGCGAGACCCGGTTTAAACGGCGTCCAGCGAGGCAGACGCGTTTTTAGCTTGTGCCACGTGGGTGCCACGTGGATTGGCTTTGGGCCGCGAGAGTACGGCCCTGACATGTCGGCTGAACGGCATCTGCGAGGTACGACGCCTTTCAGACTGCGACCCTTGGTTGTCAGTGTACGGCGCTAGTCTTGTCGTCTGAACGGCGTCTTGGATGGACGACACATTTCGGACTGCTGTGAGAGCGTTTCAGAGTCCTGTCAGAGCGACCGTCATGTCAACTGATAGGCGTCCGTACATGTCGACGCGTTTTAGCCGGTCTCTGATTAACCCCGCAAGCTTTCCCTCTTTTCCTCATTTTCTTCCTTCTCTCTTTCTCTCCACCCGACCTCCGGCGACTCCGGCGACGCCCCTTTCCCCTCTTTCTTTCCTTCCACCACTCCGTCTTTCCCTCCAACTCCATCAACCACTTAGCTCTCACCACTACCACCACCACTTCCTCCGCGGCGTTCACTCTCCGGACGGCGGCCGACGTCCCGGTGGAGTAAGGACGACCTCGGTGGTACCGGCGGCGGCGTGGGGTGAGACGTGCGGACGGCTTGGAGCTTGGAGGAGTTCAAGTAACCGGTAGGGTGACGGTTCCCATAGTGTTGTGTTTTAAACCATGTTTCCTCCGTTTAAAGCATGTTATGGATCTGTGGTTTTGGGGTAGAATGAGCATGTTAGGGGCTTTTCCTTGATGGGAATGGGAGTTTCTATGAATGTGGATTTATGATGCTTTGGTTTGCCCTCTTTCTCCTCTGTTTTTGGGATTTTTTGGGGGTTGAAAAGGGAGCCTTCGGGCAGGAGACAGAACCTAGTTTCTGGCGCTAAAAGACGTCGTGCATGGACGACGCCTTTCAGAAGGGCATCGGGCCATCATGATGCCTTTTAGGCAGAAATCGTTCCTCTAAGGCTCTGTCAGTTCGGGGATGCTGGCACTGAAAGACGTCATGCCTGTACGACGCGATTTGGTATAGCGTCGGGTCACCATGACACATTTTAAGGCAGAAATCTCCCGATTAAGGTTTTCTGCTAATTCCGGTTTTTCTGTGTGAATGGCGTCTAAGGATGTTGACGCCTTTTAAAAGGCGGCTACCTGTAGCGACGCCTTTTAGGCCAGATTCTGTGACCGGGATTTCATGAACCAGTTTAGGGTGCTTGAATGGCGTCGGCCTTGGGCGACGCGATTCAAGACAGAACCACACTAATCCATACCAGTAAAATGTGTTTACACTGCTAGATAGTTAGTTAAATGCATGCTTCTAGAACACTCGATGATGATGTACTCTTCGTGACCGGATGGCACTGCGTTGTATGTCGTGCGACCGTGGACTTCTTCCGTGACCGGATCGCACCGTGCCGTGTTTATGTTTCGGTGGACCTAGAGTGACAGTTGTAGCGTTCTACACCCTGTGTCGGTGCGGAGGGACACAACGCTGACGGGAGCAGTGGCGGGGTGACGCCTAGTGGAGAGGGTCACCTGGTGAACCCCGGGGTTAGCTAGCTTGTACCGGTGTCGGAGTGGTACCTTTGGAGTGTCACTCGTGCTGGGGGAAGGAGTAACCACCTGAGCCAGTTGGGCCGGAGTAGCCAGCGTGCTATCCGAGGGGTTACTGTTTGGTCTAATCGGGTCGGTGTTTGCTGAGGGAAGGAGTGACCGCCGAGGTGGCCAGCGTGCTATCCGAGGGGTTACTGTTTGGTCTCAGTGGGTCGATGTTTTTCCCACTTTCGTTGTGTAGTTGACGTGTTTTAAGGATACGCCGAATTACGGGTTCCCTGATAAAATGGAATTATGCATGTTAATTATACTTCGAATGCATGTGATTCGTGTTGAGATCTAGGCATAGCAATTACTACCTTTCATGGTTAATATATCTCTGCTGTACTTTACACTTGTGGGTGTGTGTGTGGGCAGTGGGGATCGAAGGATCCCTACTGAGTCTTTTCGTTGAGACTCACCCCTGCGGCTTTCAGGTGAGGACTCTAGGCAGACTTAGCGAGGGTTGTGCGGCTGTGTGTTGAGCGTCGTCGGTTGTTGTTCCGGGGTATGCCCCGACGTAGTTGTTATCTTTATTTCTGGCCTGTATGTATAATCATTTCTTTTCTGTTGGAGTATGTAATTATTTACTGTATCGAGTCGCATTGTAATAACTTCTAATTTCTGCATTTTCCTTTCAGTTCAATGCGATGTGAATGTTTAGCTTAGTTGATTATTTATTTCGCAGACTTACTTAGATCCTGGTTTGGTTCCAAATTAATGATTCGGTACCCATTTAGTAATCGGATCCCCGATTATAGGGTGGCGGGTCGTTACAAGACATGTATGTGATGCATTGTTTTCTTTTGATTATGAATCAAAGCAGGTATAGTATTTAGTAAATATATACGATATATTTTTATTTACTATCACCTAGGAGAGACCAAGTTAAAAGTTATCTAAATACCCTCAGATAAACTCTAAGCCGTAACGCGAGTAGTTAAGAACTTACCGCGTGGTCCACCATCGTTATAGTCATAGGATTTGAATAACTTTAGGCAGGTTTCTGTGCTATCCACAAGGCCTGCTTAATTGGGAGGAGAAACTGTGGCTATGACATTAGATGCTTATATGATCGGGGTAGAGGAACCATGTAGTTTTGTTGTGCTATCCACAAGTGCTGTATGCAAATCTATGCTTGTCGCGTAACGTTGGTTAGCTTAGACCAGAATTAGTGGTTTGTTGTGCTATCCACAAGGCCATTAAACCACTGGGGACCGAAGCTATGATCAGATATTTCATGGAGTTGCAAGTCCCATGAGTTGGGTGCTCTTTGATTGTATTACAGTTTGTTGTACTATCCACAAGGCTGTAGTACAAGTCATTGAGATTCTGATCTCCACTAGGAGACTGTCGGCGTCTCCTGTTCTGTATAACTAGGGGTTATACAGTCCGTCGAAAATTAGTGGGAGTTAAAACTTGAACAAAAGACCATGTCTTGTTTTAAATTTTAATAATTGAACATCTGCTAAATAGATTTTACTTATCTCCTGTAGGGAATTATGTCGTCGAATAACTCACTTCGTGGCATACTTGATGCCCTTTTGACTTACCTGATCTACTCGGATTGGTTCAGAAACATGAAGAATGTCTTCAGATCTGAGCACATTGACTTTGTCCCTGGAGCTGATCCTCCTGCTGAATCGGCATTGGATGCCCCTGAAGCAGAGATGATAACTAACGATAAAAGATCGAAGGACAAAGGCAAAAGAGTAGTAAAGGGTGATTGCTTCTATTGTAAGCAGTGTGGTTACTGGAAGAGGAACTGCAAGGAGTTCCTTAACGATAAAGCTCATAGAAAGGTGAAGCTGTCTGAAGCTTCAGATATCTATATGATAGATATCAACTTGTTAGTTAGAAATTCCACATCTTGGGTATTAGATACCGGATGTACTTCTCATATCTGTCATGATGCGCAGATGCTGACAAGTAAGCGCAAGCTGAGACAAGGCGAGGTGGAATTGAGGCTAGGAAACGGCGCAAAAGTTGCAGCGATTGCTGTTGGGACAACAAACCTCAGGCTTCCATCAGGAGACGCCTTACTTTTAGAGGATTGTCATTATGTTCCTAGCATAATAAAGAACATCATATCAATATCTTGTTTGGACAAGATAGGATATAGATTGACAATTGAGAATAGAAGTTGTTCGATTTATTATGGTAATAAATCGATAGCTTCGGCATCTTTAGTCAACGGACTATATCTTTTGGATGTTTCTTATTACAATCTTCAAATTGATAATGCTGTTAAGAAGAGTAAGAATTGTGTGAACCAAGCCTATATGTGGCATTGTAGACCTGGGCACATTGGTGAAAGCAGGTTGCAAAAGTTGCATAAGCATGGTTACTTAACAACATTCGATTATGAATCGTTTGCAATATGCAAATCCTGCCTTATGGGAAAGATGGCAAAATCTCTGTTTACTGGACATGGAGAACGTGCCAAGGATATTCTGGAACTAATACATTCGGATGTATGTGGTCCCATGTCCACCCAAGCCAAAGGTGGCTACTCATACTTCATCACGTTCACCGATGACTTCTCAAGATTCGGCTATGTGTACTTAATGAAGTACAAGTCGAAAGCATTTGAGAAGTTTAAGGAGTTCAAGAATGAGGTAGAGAAGCAGTTAGGAAAGAGTATTAAAGCTCTTCGATCAGATCGAGGAGGAGAATATTTGAGTACTAATTTCACACAATTCTTAAAGGATAATGGTATCCTTTCTCAGCTAACCCCTCCATATACATCACAAATGAATGGTGTATCAGAAAGGAGGAATCGCACCTTGTTGGACATAGTGCGATCCATGATAAGCTTTTCGGAATTACCAGTGTCCCTCTGGGAGTATGCTCTAGAGTTAGCAGCATACCTACTGAACAGAATGCCCAGCAAGTCTGTGGCCTCTACTCCATATGAGATATGGAAAGGCAGGAAACCAGAATTTAAACATGTTAAAGTCTGGGGTTGCCCTACTCATGTAAAGAGGCATGATCCAGACAAGCTGGAATCACGAACTGATAAATGCAGGTTTGTGGGATATCCAAAGGAAACCTTTGGATACTATTTTTACCATCCTGGTGAACAAAAGGTGTTTGTCGCCAGGAAAGCTGTCTTCTTGGAAGAGGAATACCTTCTCCAGAAGGACAGTGGGAGTAAAATAGTACTGGAAGAGGTTCCAGATCCCCAAAGAGCTGCATTATCATCAGATGAGATATCAGTTCCTGAATCTGTTCAGGTGCACACAAATGAGCCTCGTAGATCTGGTAGAGTACCTAGACTGCCCGAACGATATGTAGGACATATCACTGAAGGTGAGTCTAAGGTAGAATATAATGAGGATGATGATCCTAAAACCTACCAGGGGACCATAGAAGGCCCAGAAGCCGGGAAATGGCGAGAAGCCATGAACTCAGAAATCCAGTCCATGTACACCAACTAAGTTTGGAACTTGGAGGACTTGCCCGAGGGTATTGTACCCATCGGTTGCAAGTGGATCTTTAAGAGAAAGATCAGTGCTGAAGGACGGATCGACACTTATAAGGCAAGGTTGGTGGCAAAGGAATATCGTCAAAGGCAATGAATTGACTATGACGAGACTTTCTCACCAGTTGCCATGATAAAGTCGATCAGAGTTCTACTCGCCATTGCTGCACATTTTGATTATGAAATCTGGCAGATGGATGTGAAGACTGCCTTCCTCAATGGTAATCTTGAGGAAGAGGTGTATATGATACAACCAGAAGATTTCACATCCAAAGAATCTCCAGATAAAGTGTGCAAGCTTCAGAGGTCCATTTATGGACTGAAGCAGGCTTCCCGGAGCTAGAACATAAGATTTGACGAGGCTGTCAAGTCTTATGACTTCATTAAGAATGAAGATGAGCCTTGTGTGTACAAGAAGACCAGTGGCAGTGCAGTCACTTTTCTAGTTCTTTACGTAGATGATATACTACTCATTGGGAATTATGTAGCTATGATGTCATCAGTAAAGATCTAGCTGTCGAAAAACTTCTCCATGAAGGATTTGGGAGAAGCATCCTACGTATTGGGAATACGGATCTATAGAGAAAGATCAAAGAAGATGCTTGGAATGACACAATCCTTGTACATAGATACCATAGTCCAAAGGTTTGGCATGAAAAATTCCAAGAGAGGTCTCATACCGATGAGACATAGAATTAATCTCTCAAAGGAGCAGTCTCCTAAGACTCCTAATAAGAGGGCATTCATGGATAGAATACCCTATGCCTCTGCCATAGGATCTATCATGTATGCCATGCTATGTACACGGCCTGATGTTGCATTTGCTCTAAGTGTTACGAGCAGATTTCAGGCTGATCCAGGCGAAGAGCACTGGAAGGCAGTGAAATGCATCCTTAAGTACTTGAGAAGAACTAAGGATATGTTTCTTGTCTATGGAGGAGGTGACTTGAAACTGCGAGGCTTTACTGACTCGAGTTTCCAGTAAGATCCAGATGATAGCAAGTCAACATCTGGATTCGTGTTTACTTTGAACGGTGGGGCAGTGTGCTGGAAGAGTTCCAAGCAAGTAACCACTGCAGATTCGACGATTGAAGCTGAGTACATCGCTGCAGCTGAAGCCGCCAAGGAAGCAGTGTGGTTGAAGAAATTCATCACCGACCTCGGCGTAGTTCCCAGCATCTCTGACCCTGTTCCACTGTTGTGCGACAACAATGGAGCGATTGCGCAACCGAAAGAGCCACAGTCTCATCAAAAATCGAAGCATATTCTGAGGCGCTTTCACCTTATCAGAGAGATCATATCCAAAGGAGATGTAGTAGTGGAAAGAGTTCTATCCGTCGACAATGTAGCAGATCCACTGACAAAGCCGTTGGCTCAAATTGTGTTTGAGCGTCACCTAGAGTTTATGGGCTTATTGTATAAAGGTGATTGGCTTTAGTCCAAGTGGGAGATTGTTAGTTTAGGTGGCCTACAAGCCAATCTAACAATGTAAATCTCGTTCATTATTAATAAAACGGCATAATATTCATTATGTGTAAATCGCGTTAATTATCGTTTCATAATGAAATCCGTGAATATGTGCTATGGTGATCAGATTATGATGAGATCATACTAATGAGATTGATCACTTAAACACACATATTCTTAATCGTTCCTAGTCGGAGGATATCCGAGAAGGACATCGGATATCCGGTTAGACTAGTACAGATTACTCCTGCTCATATGATGAGGGTGACTGATCTCATAAGTCACTTGTGTGGAGACACTAAGGCGAATCTGTAGGTGCTCATTGGAGAATGAGTTCACTGAACTGATCCGACTAAATCGCTGGATGGTATTGTACCTCACTGTCAACCAGCTTGATTCTATTGTCGCAGTTGCGTGGATGGTCCTCGGACCTGAGACACCAAGGACACCTTGGCGGTGGACTTCTGTACTTTGATCTTGGTCTACGAATCTCTAGCCACGGGATTCTAATACGCCAAGTACAGCGGAATACCGTCGAAGGGAATTGTGTGTCAATAAGGAATCATTCGCTCTCGGTACTTAGAGAGAGAATGCTCTAGGAAGGATGCGCGGAAGTCCCTGGCCAGGGCGGACGATAATATCGGAAAAGGAGTTTTCCGATATTCATCAGCGGCATCCAATCCAAGTGAGTCGACCGGCTAGGGTTTGACAGCTCGCCATGCCCTGAGTTGACTCGAGAGCATTGTACGAACGAAGGATTAAATCCACGCGGTAACTGTCGACGGAAAGGTTCCAAGAGTGGGTTACTTAACCCCAAATACCTTCCGGGTTCACGCGGTGTTGCTTGGTACCCAACGTGATCGGAGGCCCGGTCGAATTCGATGTGCGACATCAATTCGATTGATTAATTGATTAATAAAGGGTTATTAATTAATTAATAAAGCCAGTGAGGAGTCATTGGGCTTACTGGGCCATTAACTGGACTGGTACTTGGGCCTAGAGGGTCATACGCAAATGATTCTCAAGGCGATGGATAAATAAGTGGGTTTTATACAAACCGGGGGTTTTTGTGAAAAACCGCGCGGTTAGTATAAAACATAGCGAACGGGCTGAGCAGGCCAAGCTGCTGCTAACCTTAGCCGCCCCTCCTCAGTTTCTGTCTTCCTCTGGAGTCCAGGCAGATCCAGATCTGCTCTGCCGCTTCTCCGAATCCCGTTCGACGGGAAATCGTCTGCACATTGCGGCGATCATTGCGTCGACCAGCGGAGGCTTCGCGGGCTGCGAAGAACGACAAACTCGAGGATATCCGTCGCGGGGAGGATTGCGTGGACTTCACTAGAGGCCGGGCGCTTGCGCGGCTTGCGGTGTCACACCGACGGAACCGAACGGCTGCGGATTCGAATCCGCACACGGTGAGAACTTCGATAATCCGATTATCGTATTTTAGTTCTTCGAAACGGGAAACGGATCGCTGTAATAATTTTATTTTCCGCTGCGTGAGCGATCCAGAGAAACCGAGAAATCCCAACACAATCGCGGGCTTTTCACGTGACCGGATCGTACTGTGTCGGGTTTTGTGTTACTGTGGACCTGGAGTGACAGTGGTAGCGCTTTATCACCCTGTGCTGGTGTTGGTGGAGCACAGTGCCGGTGGGGGCGTGGGCGGGGTGACGCCTAGTGAGAGAGGGTCACCTGGTGAACCCCGGGGTCAGCTAGTACCGGTGTGGGTGTGGTACTTTCGGAGTGTCACTCATGCTGAGGGAAGGAGTAACCACCTGAGCCGGTTGGACCGGAGTAGCTAGAGTGCTATCCGAGGGGTTACTGCTTGGTCTCAGCGGGTCGATGTTTTCCCCACTGTTGTTTATGTGGTTGGCATGTTCTATCGAGACGGCGGTTGTGGGTTCCCTAGTCGTCTGGTTTAGAATTATGCATGTTTAATACATTTCGATTGCATGTGATTCACATTGAGATCTAGGAATAGTAATTACCACTGTGCTTGTTACTTTACCATCAGCTGTATTTTTCACTTGTGGGTGTGTGCGTGGGCAGTGGGGATCGAAGGATCCCTACTGAGTCTTGTCTTTGAGACTCATCCCTGCGGTTTTCAGGTGAGGACTCCCGGCAGACCTAGCGAGGAGTGTGCGGCTGTGTGTTGAGCGCCGACGACTGTTGTTCCGGGGTATGCCCCGATCTAGTTGTTATTTTATTTCTGGCCTGTATGTTTAATTAATTCTCTTCTGTTGGAGTATGTAATTATTTGCTGTATCGAGTCGCATTGTAATAACTTTTAATTTCTGCATTTTCCTTTCAATTCAATGCGATGTGAATGTTTAGCTTAGTTTATCATTTATTTCCCAGACTTACTTAGATCCTGGTTTGGTTCCAAATTAATGATTCGGTACCCATTTAGTAATCGGATCCCCAATTATAGGGTGGCGGGTCGTTACAGTTGGTATCAGAGCATTCGGTCTAGCAAATAAATGAATAACTAGGTTAAATGTCGTGAGTCCGGCAAATAATTACATTATCCCGTACAGGCACAATGGTAGTATAGGTTTTAGGATTCTAACTAGAACTTTTCGATTATGTGTCTGTAGGCGATTAGATGGCTCCTAGGAAGAGGATGCCGGTTATTCGAGAGCGGGGAGATGTCCCTAGTGGATCTGAAGCCGGGAGGCCGAGTGTAGAGCAGTTTATGGAGGCTATGATGGACACTATGGCTAGATACCAGACCCGAGACCCTAGTGAGAGTTCCAGTACTCGGGGAGGGTCTACAGCTACACTTGAGAGATTCCTGAAGCTGAGGCCACCTCACTTCACCGGTCGTCCCGACCCTGATGAGGCCGTTCACTGGCTTAGGGAGATAGAGAAGACTTTCGATACTATGGATTGTGCAGCAGTGGAGAGGACTCCGTTGGCTACCTTCATGTTGAAGGATAGCACCTATGATTGGTGGACCACTTTGAAGAGTTTGTCATATGAGGATAGGAGTCTCAGGGAGATTTCATGGGAGACTTTTGTAAAGGAATTCAATGCGCAGTATTTCCCTAGGCATGTCCAGATGGCCAAGGAAAGGGAATTTATGGAGCTGACTCAGGGAGTATGACAGTACTCGAGTACCAGGCGAAGTTTGTTTCGCTTGAAAGGTTTGTGCCCTTCATCTCAGGGGACGAGGAGCGACGTACTGAGAGGTTTGTGGATGGGCTGAGGCTCAGTCTGAGGAACTTTGTGGCATCTCACTGTTGTACAGACTTGGCATCAGCAGTTAGGTGTGCAGTAGCAGTGGAGGCACAGCAGAGCCAGTCAGCCCGGGAGAGAGATTCGATGAACCCTCAGCTGCCGTAGAAAAGCCCACCAGAGAAATCAATTTAGGGACTGAAGACGAACCTAAGGTTGTCCTCGTCAGCAAGAATCTTTCTGAGGAAGATGAGAAGGCAATAGTACAAGTACTTAAGGATTATAAGGACACTTTCGCCTAGAGTTATGAAGATATGCCGGGGTTAGACTCGTCATTAGTGGAACACAGATTGACATTAAAGGATGGAGCTAGCCCGGTCAAGCAGAAGTTAAGGCAATTCCACCCATAAATGGCTTTGAAGATGAAGGAAGAGGTCGACAAATTACATAAAGCTAAATTTATTAGAGTTGTCCTCTATCCACAATGGGTGGCCAACATAGTCCTGGTTATGAAGAAGGACGGGAAGGTCAGGATTTGCATTGACTTCCGAGATTTGAACCGGGCGTGTCCTAAAGATGATTTTCCATTGCCTCATATTGATGTACTCATTGATAACACTACTGGCTATGAGACTTTATCATTTATGGATGGGTTTTTAGGATACAATCAGATTAAATTGGCAAAAGAAGATCAGGAGAAGACATCATTCACTACACCTTGGGGAACATACTGCTATGTCGTCATGCCATTTGGATTAAAGAATGCTGGAGCCACTTATCAGAGGGCTATGATGGCAATATTTCACGACATAATGCACATAGATCTAGAAGTGTATGTGGATGACTTGTTGGTTAAATCTAAGACGAAGGTTGAGCATGCCAAAGTTCTGGCAAGAGTGTTAGAGAGATCAAGGGAGTATCAGTTAAAGATGAACCCCAAGAAATGTGTATTCGGGGTATCTTCAGGGAAATTACTTGGGTTCATTGTCAGCAAACGGGGAATTGAAATCGATCCCAACAAGGCGAAGGCTATCAGGGAGATGCCGCCTCCCAAACACTTGAAGGAGTTAAGAGGATTAATCGGGAGGTTGCAATTTATTTTCCGTTTTGTCTCTCAGCACTCACAAAGGTGTAAGCCGTTCTACGAGCTTACCAAGCCGGGAGTCAAATTCGATTGGGACGATAAGTGTCAGGAGGCATTCGATGGATTAAAGAATTATTTGGCAAGTCCTCCTATTTTGAGATCACCATCTCCAGGCAAACCATTGATACTTTACATTTATGTTCTGGATGATGTAGTGGGGGCTGTCCTAGCACAAGAGGATGAAGAAGGAAAGGAGAGGGCAGCCTACTATCTCTCTAAACTTCTAAACCCCGCTGAACAGAGATATATAGCGATGGAGAAAACATGTGCAGCATTGGTCTGGGTTGTTCAGAAATTGAAGCATTATTTTCTAGCCCATGAAGTCCATCTCATCGCTAGGATGAATCCGATCAAGTTTCTTCTGGAGAAATCGGTTCTTACTGATACGTTAGCGCGTTGGCAAAGCTTTCTATCTCAATTCGATATCACTTACATTCAGCATAAAGCGATCAAAGGCTATGCCATAGCAGAACATCTCGCTCATCATCCCCTTCCTCGTTTTGATCCAGTCCAATCGGAGTTTCCGGATGAGGAACTGATGTCCATAAACCAAATCAGAGATGATATGTGGACTCTGCATTTTGACGGAGCTCTGAATTTCCATGGAAAGGGTATTGGCATTGTTCTGTTATCACCTGAAGGTATCACCATTCCACAAGCCTTTCAGCTTGACTTTCCAGTCACCAACTGTTGGATTTTCTCGGGTTTCTCCGGATCGCTCACGCAGCGGAAAATAAAATATTACAAGGATCCGTTCCCGTTTCGAAAAACTAAAAACAACGATTATCGGATAATCGATTCTCACCGTGTGCGGATTCGAATCCGCAACCGTTCGGTTCCGTCGGTATGACACCGCAAGCCGCGCAAGCGCCCGGCCTCTAGCGAAGTCCACGCGATCCTCCCCGCGACGGATATCCTCGCGTTCCTTGTTCTTCGCAGCCCATGAAACCTCCGCCGGTCGCCGCAACGATCGCCGCAACGCGCGGATGATTTCCCGTCGAACGGGATTCGGAGAAGCGGCGGAGCAGATCTGGATCTGTCTGGACGCCAGAGAGAGAGAGAAACTGAGGAGGGGCAGCTAGGGTTAGCAGCAGCTTTGCCTGCTCAGCCCGTTCGCTATGTTTTATATTAACTGCGCGGTTTTTCATAAAAACCCCCGGTTTGTATAAAACCCACTTATTTATCCATCGCCTTGAGAATCATTTGCGTGTGACCCTCTAGGCCCAAGTACCAGTCCAGTTAATGGCCCAACAAGCCCAGTGACTCCTCACTAACTTTATTAATCAATTAATAACTCTTTATTAATTAATTAATCAATCGAATTGATGTTGCACATCGAATTCGACCGGGCCTCCAATCACGTTGGGTGCCAAGCAACACCGCGTGAACCCGGAAGGTATTTGGGGTTAAGTAACCCACTCTTGGAACCTTTCCGCCGACAGTTACCGCGTGGATATAATCCTTCATTCGTACAATGCTCTCGAGTCAACTCAGGGTATGGCGAGCTGTCAAACCCTAACCGGTCGACTCACTTGGATTAGATGCCGCTGATGAATATCGGAAAACTCCTTTCCCGATATTATCGTCCGCCCTGGTCAGGGACTTTCGCGCATCCTTCCTAGAGCATTCTCCCTCTAAGTACCGAGAGCGAATGATTCCTTATTGACACACAATTCCCTTCGACGGTATTCCGCTGTACCCAATCCTTGGCGTATTAGAATCCCGTGGCTAGAGATTCGTAAACCAAGGTCAAAGCACAGAAGTCCATCGCCAAGGTGTCCTTGGTGTTTCAGGTCCGAGGACCATCTACGCAACTGCGACAATAGAATCAAGCTGGTTGACAGTGAGATACAATACCATCCAGCGATTTAGTCGGATCAGTTCAGTGAACTCATTCTCCAATGAGCACCTACAGATTCGCCTTAGTGTCTCCACACAAGTGACTTATGAGATCAGTCACCATCATCATATGAGCAGGAGTAATCTGTACTAGTCTAACTAGATATCCGATGTCCTTCTCGGATATCCTCCGACTAGGAACAATTAAGAATATGTGTGTTTAAGTAATCAGTCTCATTAGTATGATCTCATCATAATCTGATCACCATAGCACATATTCACGGACTTCATTATGAAACGATAATTAGTGCGATTTACACATAATGAATATTATGCCATTATATTAATAAAATGAATAAGATTTACATAGTCATATTGACTTGTAGGCCACCTAACCTAACACCAACAATATAGCTGAATATGAGGCGCTTCTTGCTGGCCTCGAGGCCGCTCATTCCCATGGTGTTACCAGACTCAGGATTGTGGGTGATAGCCAACTGATTCTTCGCCAAGTGTTAACCAAGTATCGAACCCTTGATCCTAAGCTCAAGCCTTATCAAGAACTTACTTCTGCTTATTCAAAGCTTTTTACCAAACTGATCTTCGTCCATGTCCCTAGGAATCAGAACATCTTAGCTGACGCTCTAGCCTCACTTGCATCTTCTCTTGATTTTCCAATCAGCAGGCAATCTGAATCAATCATAGTTCATAGGCATCTTTCACCTGCCGTGAAAGACCCTTCATTTCTTAGAACTAAGGAAAAGTTGCTGAAGAAAGTCAGAGATTGAGATATTGTGGAAAAGAGAGAAATCATGTTGATGGAGCTGTTAGAAGAGATGGATGATGAACAGAAGCCATGGTACTATGAAATTGCCAAATATTGTGAAGATCAATCGTATCTTGAAGAAGCCACAACTGAGGAGAAAAGGGCTATCATGAGAGTTGCTCAACGATACACCCTAGTTGGGGGAGCACTGTACAAAAGAGGTTTTGATGGAGTTCTTCTGAGATGTCTGGACGAAGATGAGCTTTGGAAGGTTATGGAAGGAGCTCACGCTGGAATTTGTGGTGGCCATGTTAATGGACAAATGCTAGCAAAGAAGATCCGTAGACAAGGATTTTATTGGCCAACCATGGAAGAAGATTGTGTAGGATATGTCCGTAGGTGTGCTAAGTGTCAACTTCACGCCGACAAAATTCATTCTCCTGCATCTTCACTCCATCCTGTTTATTCCCCATGGCCTTTCTCTATGTGGGCTTTCGATATCATTGGACCCCTTGGCAATTCCGATTCCGGCATCAAGCAAAAGTTTTTCATCCTCACGGCAACGGAATACTTCACCAAGTGGGCAGAAGCTGAAGCATACACGGAAGTCGAAGCATCAACCGTCTGCAAGTTCATCATGAAGAACATCACCAGATTTGGAATCCCAAGCACCATCGTCACCGACAATGGACCACAGTTCGTGTCACAAGAATTAAAGGACCTCTGCAACAGGTACGAAATTGCATTGCATCATTCGTCTCTTTATTATCCGCAAGGCAATGGCCAAGTAGAGGCAACTAACAAGACTTTGATAAAAATCATTAAAAAGACGTGCAAGTCTAACAAGTTCACAGACTGGCCAGAAAAATTGGTTGAGGCTCTATGGGCCTACCGAACTTCAATCCGCACGCCCACTGGGCAAACTCCTTATTCCTTAACATTTGGAATGGAGGCGGTAGTTCCATACGAGATCCTCATACCGTCATTAAGAGTACAATTGAACAATGAATTTTCCATTGATGAACATCGTTCAACATTCCTTGCCCAATTGGAACTCTTAGACGAGAGAAGATGGTCAGCTGCTAATCATGCAAGAGTTTATCAAAATAGACTAGCACGTTTTTATCAAAAGAAAGTCATTGAACGTAAGTTCAAAGTTGGTGAAATGGTTGTCAAAAGGATTTTTGTAAACCTGGTGGTCCACGTTCTAAGCTCCAACCCAATTGGGAAGGACGTTATGTTATATCACATGCTTTTCCTGGTAACGCTTATCGTCTAGTCAATGCAGAAGGAGAAGAGCTAACTCACTCATGGAACGGTTTGCATCTTAAGAAATACTATTCTTAGGTTAAAGAGTCGATCAGCATGGTACAAAGACTAGTGGAATCAAAAAATTTATAAACTCAAATTTCCTTATCAGTCTGGATAATTTAATTCCAAACACATTACTACACACACTGACACGTTTGATTCGTGAGTAACAAGAGATGCCAAGTCCTAAGGAATACCGAAAGCTTGACTGAAAGTGTAAAGTACAAATCATTCTTTTTAAACAAAATTCTGTTTTTTACACTCGGCCCATGATGTCGGAACGAGGCTTAGAATAGACTACCAAGAATACCCGCCATCTTAGTAGGAGGCCGTCAAAAAAAAGGGGGAGATCCGTCCCAAAGAAAAGAAAAGAAAAGCAAAGCAAAAGGCAAAAGCCAAACATCAAATCAAAAGGCCATTACACTACAAACGTTACATCAAGGCCATGAAATGAAACAAAAGGGAACGCAAGGTCGATAAATACCCCGGAAAGAAAATGACCGAACCCCAACAGATATTAGGGTAAGAAAGGAACATCTTTTTAGGTCTCCGGAACCTTCTCATGGGCTTTTTAAATCAATTCTTCCTTTCTTTCTAAAGAGGCGTACTCCAAACTTGAGGAACGGCCGAGATTGACTAAGGATCAAATCATCAAATGGGATCACGAATGGAAACACAAATTCAAACACAATGGGTTTAAGTTAAATTATTAAAGAACAATTTGGGAATTAAGTTCATAAATGAATATGATCTTTTGATCTGAGTACCATGTTGGTCCCTAGTTTACACCATATTTCAAAAAAAAAAAATACATATTTCAAAAATCCAAAAAAAAATACATATTTCAAAAGTCCAAAAAAATATATATGTCAAAATCCAAAAAAGTACATATTTCAAAAGCCAAAAAAAATACACATGTTTCAAAAGCCAAAAAAAATATACAAGCATTTGCTTATTGCATTTGGTATGCTTCATTCCTTTTATTTTCAGTGAGCATTTGTCTGCTTGCATGTTGCATTTTGCTTACAGTTAGATTATTCATATTACCTTTGTTAATAAAGGCTATGCCCCTTGACCCTTCCACTAAGAAAAAAATTTGATAGACCGTTCACTCAGTCAGGCAAGGGGCTAAGCCTAAATAGATACTTGACTTGTTTATTAAGTGATGTGCAGGACACAGGGCAAACACATGAGACACAAGGTTGGAGGTCAAAAGTTTCATGTATATATATCATCAAAAGATGTTTGTACATGATACACAAAAGAAAAGAAAAGTACATATGGCCCTCAAGGCTGGCTCTCTCCCGCCCCCTCGTCGAACTGACTCTGAGCCTCGTCAGGCGCGTCCGGCGGTGGAGCTCTAGGAGGTGGTGGTTCCATCAGACTCGGACCAGCTTGGCCTGATGATATGGCAACGCTCGCGGTGAACGCACTCCCGTGCCCCCTTTCCTGCGCTCGCTGGCGGGCACGTCGGTAACGCTCCTCCACGCTGCGTCACTCGTGCTCTGCAACGCCAAGCTGGACCCAGAGAGCAGTCATCTCAACATCCATCTTTTGCCGCTCCTGCCTCTCCCACTCTCGCTCCTCAGTAATGAACTCCAGTCGAGACTGGAGGCGTGAGAACTCACGAGGAAGATCCCCGGTGGAGAGGCGAGCCACCTGCTCCTCGAGATCGCGAACCCGGGCCGCATCCGCTTCAGCCCTCTGAAGGGCTTCATGAAGCTCAGCAACCTACAGGAGAAGTCATGGTTAGTCCAAGGCAATCAAGTAATCAAAAGTCAAATCCAGGAATAAAAGGGAAAGAACTTACTCGAGCGGCACGATCCTCCTCCGCAAGAGAGGCTCGGTGGATAGCGGACGCAAGCTGGCTCTGGAGGTCAGCTAGAGCAGCCTCATGAGCGGCAGAAGAGGAGGATGATGATGCTCCATATGTAGGGGGAGCCGCTTGGGTGTAGATGGCTCGCTGCACCAAAAGACAACCATCAGCGGTTAATCGTCAAAACAAATTAATTAACTAAAACGTTCATTCATATTCATTCATACATACCAGGTCGAACAACTCCTTTTGGACCTGCTCTAACTGGGCCTCCGCATCATGTAGGCGGGCCCAGAGGTCGATGATCACGGCATCTCGTGCATCCTGCATACCACACATACATACACTCATTCACAAATATAAATTAAGATAATGATAAAATAAAAAGACGCATAAATGCATACTCACATCGAGTGGTCGGAGGAGCCGAAGCTGATCGGCGTAGTGGGGAAAGGTACTGCTGGAGGTAGGTCTCGCTACTCTCCGCCCGGGACTCCACCCTAACGCCGCGGCGGTGCCAGTCCTCGTACTGCTCTGGGAACTTTGCTCGCCAATCAGTGAGGGCTTGCTTGCCCCTCATGCTCCTCCCGACACCCTCCGGGACCTCCTCATCGATCCACTCTTGGTGGAGACCCAGGGTCCTCATCACGAGGCGGAGGCGGAGCGGCTCGATCTCGTTGAGGCAATGCAACCACATTTGCCTCCCGAACCGTCTCCGACCAGCCGTCACCCACGGCTGGCCCTCCTCGCCCATACCGAGGTACGAGCGCCAGATCACCTGCATATCGGTTAGATGCACTCATATAAATGACTTGCATTTAATAAGGGAAAGATCACATTTAATTGAACAAGTTAAGAACTTACCAGGAGCTCCGGGTAATCAAGGAACTGACGGCGGAGGGTCGTCAGCTGGTGGTGCTGTGGCGCTGTGTCCACTATCGACTGCCAACGGCAGGCCAATGGGACAGCGCCCGGTCGCATGATCCTCGCTCTGCCGAGCGGGAAGTAATGGTAGCTCCATACCTGCATACATGGACATATAGGTTAATAAAGCATCATATCACATTGCATTGCATAAACAAATAATAAAATGACTTAATACCTGTAGGAACGGCGAGAAGCCGCTGATGGTGGTCTCACGGTCAAGCGTGACCGCGGACAGGTCTGCGAACAGGTGGGCTAGAAGGGCCGCACCCCAGGCATACTCTCCTAAACTGTCTAAATCATCTAACAAATACAAAAATCTACAGTGAATGTGGTCGCCCTTCGTACCGAAGAGCAACCGACCAAAGAAAAAAATTAAGAAGACTCTAAGCTACCTATCTACCTCCGCCTCCTGACTAGGGTCGCTACAATATACAGAGGAGGATGACTCTGCTAACCTATCTCTGAACTCCTCCCGGGTCTCATCTGACCGACGTCGGGGCTCATCCAGTCCTAAGGTGGCCTCCACCTCTACCCGGGGGACCATCCTAGACTCTCTTCCCAGGCTAGACACCTCTATGCCTAGCAGAGCCTCTGCCAATCCCTGGTAGTTGGGGTAAGTCACCCCACTTACCGGTCAGCCCTCTACTCTGAGGCCAGTAATCCTGGCCACATCCTCTAAAGTGGGGATCATGTGTCCCCAGGGCATTAGGAATGCCCGACTCTCCGCGTACCAACGCTCCCTGAGCGCCTGCAGCAGGACTAGATCGAGCCAAAACGGCTCGATATCTAAGACCTCGCCAAACCCCATCCAGTGCAGGCGCGCCTTCTGGAAGTCCGGGAGTCCCCGGTATGCACCGATGACCAGGTCCCAGCTAATCCTTGCCCTCATGGTTCCCTGCACATAAAAGGAAATTTCATTAGTTAGTGAACATAAAAACAAGCAAAAAGTTTCTGGATTGAAAGGCGTCGAGCCACCTGGACGCCTTTTGAAAGGCGTCCACAGGTATTGACGCACTTTAAAATCATTTTCTGCCTAATTAAAATTCAGAATTTAGCTTGAAAGACGTCGGACCAGGGCGACGCCGTTTGAACGGCGTCACCTGGTTTGGATGCCTTTTAAGGCCGAATTCCGGGTTCTTGAAGAACCCCTTTCTTCCCTCCTTTGTTCACTCCATTCAAACCATGAGAGAACTTACCAGGTGGGAGGCTTCCTCCTCTTCTTCTCCTCCCTCGACCGCCGCCGGTGGGGGGATTTCTTCCTCCAAGAACGCCGCCGCCTCGGCGAGTGCGGCCGGCACTTCCTCAGGAGCCTCTTCCACGGGAGCCGCCGTCCGTCGCCTCTTGGCCAAGGCCTTGGTCTTGCGGGAACCTTCGCCGCGCTTCATGATCCGAGTTAAGGGAGTTTTGAGAAGAGAAAGGGACGGAGATTATTGGAGAGGATCGCCGGAGAGTTTAGGAGAGAGAATGCAAAGGGAGAAAGTGAGGAAGAAAGGGGGCTTTCACGGGTCTGTAAACAGAGGGTTGAAAGGCGTCGTGTCACAACGACGCATTTTATGGCGCATAAGTTGAGGCGACAAGGCCAGCTGTTTGAAATTGAGTGAAAGACGTCCACCCATCGCGACGCGTTTTAGGTTACCGCCAATTCTGGTCAGAACCGTACAAGGTATGATCATTAAAGGCGTCTACCCTTCAAGACGCGTTTCAGAGGATTAATCAGGGAATTAATGGTAGAATTTTGGAAAAAGTAAGAGAGAGAGTTTAAAGGCGTCGTGTGTAGTAGACGCAATTTAAGTTTAAATCGGGATTTTGAGGATTAATGGCTGACTTTATAAAATGAATTATCTTTGAAAGACGTCTTTCTGAGTGGACGCGTTTTACAAATCCGAACTGACATATTTTAAGGAAAAATCCAATTTTTGCTAAGGGAAAAATCATGAACACATCACAAGAAGTTAAAGAAAGATTCCAAGGCATGAAAAATGATTCTTTATTCAATGAAATCTTTTATTACATAAAGAAAAAAAAAAAAAAAAAAAAAAGAACACTTAAAGAAGAATTTCATGAAGTGCTTGATAATATTGAAATTTCACTCCTCTATCTCTATCTTTAGAGGATTTTACACGATAACTGAAGCCGAGATTCCACAAAGTGGTAATAAGTTCTGTGGCTTCATAGTCTTCATCGAATTCCAAAGCCCGCCTCTTGATCGGAGATGTGAGGGAGAACTCGGGAAATTCATGGCGATTCAGGTTGAGCTAAGTAAGGCACCGATGGGGATTATACAGCACAAGCTCAGTGGTCCCAATCAACTTAAGTTCTGCTCCCGCTGCACGGCGTACTCTGATGGGCTTTCCAACAAGAGCAAGTGGAGAAGAGTCAAACATGTTGGACGACATGCATCTCAGGAACTCCCTCCAGTCGGCCCGGGTCTTGAGCTTTGGTACTTTGTTGACCATGCGCTCGTTGAACTTCACGATGTTGGCGATGCAGTGGATCGGACTGTTCATGTAAATTTGGGACGGTCTTGGTGACATCCTCGTGCAGTACTCAAATTTGAAGTGTAGTTCAACCCACAAAGCAAAAAGTAACATACACCTGTAGGGAGGACGACCTGTAGATGCCACAGAGAGACCGCTGTAAAGGTAAGCCACGATTGCAGTGCTAATGGATTTACCTTCGAAGATCGCACAGATAGCACTGACCTGATCATCTTCTAGAATGTTGTCTTGTGCAGGAAAGAACAAAGCACCGGCAAGGCACGCGACGAAAGCTTTCGTCACGTCTTCAGCTTCGTCCTCCCTTAGATCGTCGATCTCGTACAAAGTCCATTCAGCGAGCTTTGCAAGATTGATCCCTTTATTGGTAAGGCATCCTTTAGCTTCTGAGGGATCCTTCATGATTGATGTCAACAGTTGTTGACCGGTGATCCGCTCTCTCATCAAAGCCATCTTGTCCTTGGTCTTTGGAAGACCCAATAAAAGCTCCGCGTCCTCTAAAAGAATAGTGCACTCGAATTGAGGGAAGAGAAACGTATGGGTTTGAGGATGCCACTGCTCGATCAAGGCACCCATGACCGCCCAATCCACGTTCGAGCTTTTGTAGTGCTTGGCATGCACCACTAGTCCTTGAAGGTTCCACTTCGAGATGAAGGATTGCATGGAAAGTTTAAGACTTTTGGCGAGTTTGCGAATCCAAGGGAGAGAAGTGAATCTCCTTGGGCCGGGAAACATGGAATATGTATGAAAAATAGAGGAAAATAGGATCAATTGAAGAACATGGAAAACTTGAAGAACATGAAGAACATGGAGGAGTTTAAAGAAGAAAAATTGAAGAAAAGTTAATTCAACTTACTTGGAGGTTGGGATCCCTTCCAATAAGGTGATTCTCCACGTCGGAGATCTTCTCCAGCGTCCTCTTCATCCTCTTGTTTGAAGAACTCATCCTCTTTTTCGGATTTCCTCCTTCTTGAAGCTTGAAAACCTTGAATCTTGAAGAAAAACTCAACCTCGGATCTCTAGATTGTGGTAAGATTGCTTGGAAACAAGTTAGTGATGTTTATATAGAAGGAATTGCGATCCTAGGAAGACTTTTTCGGATTGGAAAAGGGATGAGCATTGGAAGAGTTGGAATCCGAGTAGAGAACAGCCAGAACCTGTTTCTGTAAGTAAAAGGCGTCGTGGAACACCGCCGCGTTTTACAGTTAAAGGGCGTCGGTGCGCCACGACGCGATTCAAGCTTTATGTTATTTGCCTGAAATTCTGCTTTTTGATGTTTAATTAAACACTTGTTTGAAGTCACTGATGAAATTTTGAGTACAGGAAAATTAAAGAAATGATTGCAAAGCTGGAAATATCAAGAAGATCCCACTGTGGGAATTTATGAAGTCTCAACCGTGACTAAAAAGACGGTTATTTCTACCCTTGTACTCTTCTATGTAATTCATTTGCATGATCTCATTACTATATGATAAGTATTTATTAGAGCATATCAAGGACCTTGTGGTTTTGATGAAACTGGAATTTGAGTTCCCTTACAACAAAAACAGTGATAATTCCAGAGAATTCTTAATCGCACGGATAGGCCGTTGGATTGTTAATTAGTGGGGATGATGGTTCCACTTTTGTGAAACAGTGCGTGGATAAACGAGCTTCGGCTTAGCACTGAATTACAAGAATTGGTATCTTGACTCATTAATGACAATTTGACAATATTATCCTTGATTAATTTATATTTTATTTGACTTTATATTTTTCTTTTAGCCCAGCATGCATCATATAGGACTTTGAAATCACTGTGATAAGAATTAATTACTGATTAAATTTCATACCATTAAATCAAATAATCTCAAACATGATATGAAATATTCCATTTTGAATTGAGTATCTTGATTATCTTTGAGGTTCGCTTGAAGATATCTTTGGAATTATATCCTTTCTTGGATTCCTTATCCAATATTTCTTGTTTTTCTTTTAGGATCCATCATGGTTGCAGCACGTCCACATTGGCTGGCAACCGCTCCCCATTATGAAACCTACAGTGTTTACGACCTAGGGTACTTCCCACTCCGTAGAGGTTGATCGACCTTATTTTATTTCCTTGTCTACCTCATCCAGACAGGATTGATTCCATTGATCTCCTTGAACTATCTTCATCAATGATCTTGAGAAAAATTCCAATCATGTGATGTTAAGAGTGTGTCTCATCACACCTTGGCATCATCTTTTCAGTACATTCCATTTCATTTCACTCTCTTGCAAAGACGATGCCAAGGTGAGGCAGCTGTAGACACGCTAATTTTGACATCATTTCGAGTAAATTTCATATCATATAATAATGCCTCAGAATGGTCTGATATTTAATCATTGGTTAGTTTTATTGATCTTTTTAAGTTAATTATCTAAATACTGTCGGATCAGACAAACATGATTTAAGTTAATTAATTAAATTGATTTTAATTCAAATTTTAGTGAAAATATGAAGAAGTCTAAAAGACGTCGACCTTTGTAGACGCCATTTAGAGTTTATTCTTATTTTAACGTTTAAATTTAAATTTGAATTAATAGATTAATTAGCTAAAAGACGTCTTAATGGCACGACGCCATTTAGGTTTCCTAAGTTGTTTCTGCCTCTCTTCCAGATGTTTATCTTTATCTTAATTAGTCTAAAATGCGTCTTCAAGTGACGACGCGTTTTATCTAATTACAAATAAAGATGAGTTTTTCCCGGATGTTTATCTTTATCTTAATCAATCTGAAAGGCGTTTTCCATGGACGACGCGTTTTAGATAATTACAGATAAAGATGAATTAATTTGTATTTATCTGTTGGTTAAGATGGATAAATCCCAAAATTTCTCCATGTAAATCCGCGGACGCAAAAAAGTCTATAAATACCTTGCCTCTTGAATGGGTGACAGAGTTAGTGGTTGAAGTGATCAGAGTGACATTGAAAATCGAAGCGACGACGTCCAAACGCTGAAGTGCTGCTGTTTCTAGAAGTCGGCGTCCATTCTTCATCCATCCAAGACCAAGGCTTTCCAGGGGCCATCCATCATTAACTTTCAATTCAATTTCTGCATTCTCTTTTTCATATTTTTCATCTCATTAGTCTTGCATTCTTCATCACATCACTCCATACAACACACACAACACTAGCATCATTTTCAAAACCTATTTGATAAAGGGGTTTAAAAGACCACTCAACAAGTAAGTTTTCTGTTTAGTTGCATGTTTAAAACTTTGTTTGGAATGGATACTACTTTTGCCTAAGTTTTGATTGTATTTTCTTTCTTTCTATTTTTTGCAAGGTACAAATCAAGGGGAGAAATCAACAGCAAACAACAAGGACTCTGGACGATCCTTAAAACTCAACAACAATCAAAACAAGAACAAAGAAAAGAAAGGGCTCTCTTTCTTTAGCCGGCTGAAGGAGGGGAACCAAGAGCTCAATATCTCCCACATCCAAACAGGTAGGCGATCAAACTCTTTCTTTTGAAACTTTTAAGTCAAAAGTTTCTGGCGATCACATCACTTAGTTTCTTTTTAATAGGTTTATTTTACACTTAAACAACATAGTTTTTTCATGATAATCACACACTTATTTTAAGCACTCACATTAGGCTCTCTTCTTGTGGTATTCCTATTTCTACTTTTAAGGCAGAGAAATTGCTTATTGGTGTCTGTGAGGCTTTCCTTACCTCAGTGGTTGTAGCTGGTGTTAGTAGTAATTCCAGCCCTTGGGAGGTGCCTGTAGTCTGTGACTTTGTTAATGTGTTTCGTGAGGAGTTGCCTGACCTTCCTCTTCAGCGGGAGGTTGAGTTCACTATTGAGCTTGCACCAAGTACGGTGCCCCTGTCTAAGGCCCCGTATCGGATGGCTTCGGCCGAATTCGCTGAGTTGAAAGCACAGTTGTAGGAACTGCTGGATAAGGGTTTTATCCGTCCCAGTACTTCTCCGTGGGGTGCTCCAATTCTGTTTGTTAGGAAGAAGGATGATTCTCTGAGGTTGTGCATTGATTATAGACAGCTGAACCAGGTAACTATAAAGAACAAGTACCCACTTCCGAGAATCGATGATCTGATGGATCAGTTGCAGTCTGTCAAGGTATTCTCGAAGATTGACTTAAGATCAAGATATTACCAGATGAAGATCCGTGAGGTTGATGTGAGTAAGACGGCTTTTAGGACTCGGTACGGACATTATGAATTTTTGGTTATGCATTTCGGCTTGACCAATGCTCCGACAGCTTTTATGGATTTGATGAACTGGGTCTTCAGGGCCTACCTAGATCAGTTTGTGATGGTGTTTGTAGATAATATTTTGGTATATTCTTCTTTTAAGGAAGAGCATACCACGCATCTTCAGGTGGTGTTACAGGTTCTGAGAGAACACCAACTCTATGCCAAGTTTATCAAGTATAAATTTTAGTTAGATAAGGTGCACTTCCTGGGCATGTCATAAGACAGAACCTCATTAATCCATGCAATTAACATGTATTTACATTGTTAGATAGTTTGGTTAAATGCATGTTTAAAAACGTACTCGAGGACGAGGATTTCTACGTGACCGGATTGCACTATGTTATGTTTTGTGCGATCGTAGACCTAGAGTGACAGTTGTAGTACTTAGGCACCTTGTGTCGGTGTGGGAGTGACACGGCGCCGGTGTGGGAGTGGTAAGGTGACGCCTAGAGAGAGGGTCACCTGGTGTACCCCGAGGTATAGCTAGTACTGGTGTGAGAGTGGTATATTCGGAGTGTCACTTGTTCTAGGAGAAGCAGAAACATCTAGAGCTAGACAAACCGGAGTAGCTAGCGCGCTATCCGAGGGGTTGCTGTTTGGTCCCAGCGGGTCGGTGTTTTCCGCGTTCGGCCGTGTGGTTTGTGTGTTTAGCCGAGACGCTGGTTGTTGACTCCGTGGTGGAGTGGTTTCAGAGTTGTGCATGTTACATTTATGAATGCATGCGTTTTATATCGAAATTTGAGAATCTTTGGGAGTTGTGTTTACTGCTTTATTTATTTAAATTGCCTATATTTGTATTTTTGCACTTGTGGGTGCGTGAGTGGGTGGTGGGGATCGAAGGATCTCTACTGAGTCTATTTCGATGAGACTCACTCCTGCGGTTTTCAGATGAGGGTTCCATGCAGGCGTAGTGTGGACGGTGTTGTCTTGGGTTGTGCGCCAACAGCTACTATCTCGGGGTATGCCCCGATGTAGTTGTTATTTTCCTTTCAAACGTGTACGCTTAATTACTTCTTTTCAGTTAGAATATGTAATTATTTGTTGAGTCAAGTCGAATTGTAATAATTTTTTATTCTTGCATTTCCTTTACAATTCGATGTGATGTAGATATTTAGCTTAATTTATCATTTATTTCTCAGACTTATCGAGATCCTGGTTTGACTTCAAATTTGAATGATTCGATACCCATTTAGTAATCGGATCTCCGATTATAGGGTAGCGGGTCGTTACAAGTCTATTTGGATGTTTGATGTTCATCTCAAACATCCTCTGACTAGGAATGATTAAGAACATGTGTTTATAAGTCTTCGGTCTCGTAATTATGATCTCATCATAATCCGAAGATTGTTGCATATGTTCATAGACTTCATCATGATACGATAATCATAGATTGAATTAATTACATACAATAAATTTATACCATTATATTAAGAACTGAATGATACATAGTATTGGATTGGCTTTCAGACTACCTAATACTAACAATAACTAGATTTGAAACCTCAGTCCTTACACTTTGCTTAAAGAAATTGTTCATTCGATATTGTGAAACGGCTTATATATCTTTTCGGCACCTGTTGGGAGCGCCCATTTAGAAGGAGCCCTTCGCCTCCGATAGAAGATGAGGAGACGTTCGCCTCGGGCAGGCGCGACTGTCAAACCAGCGCTCGCTTGTGGGCGTGACATGTACCATTTTTGAATCAGTACCTCCCGCCCTCGTACAGTGGAGATGGACACTTTCCCGTTCGTATTAAATGTGCCGGCCTATCTGGAACTCGACTGCTCCGAAGGCCGTGCACTATCCTTCGAAGCAGGGGGCCTAGTGAGAGGGCCCAATTCAATTTGGTCCATATACTGAGTGGGCCGACCCGTTAAGAGGCGCCCAGGACCACTGTCAGGGCCCAATGGGTCCTTCCGGCACACGTGGATAGATTCTCGCGAGAGACCTTTGAATCTGAAATAGACCCTGACGTCCTGCAAGGCATGGGGTGACTTTCCGCCGAAAGAAGTCCTTTTCGAATCCTTCTCCGATCTGCTGATAAGGGAAACCAACCCAGATAAGGAAGTTAGGATCCCGTACCGATCGGAGACAGAATCGGACTTACCTTATACGTCCTCCCTGCAGACTCTCCGATTGTCTTCAACCTGCTCCTATAAAAGGAACCCCTCGGTAACCTCAGAAGGTAGGTCCTAAGTTTCACATTATACTACTAACGCCTTGGCTATCTTCTGTGTTCTGACTTAGGCATTAGAGGAGGTTCTCCCGAATCGGAATCAGGGTCTCCTCTGACCTAATGTCTGTCTTGTAGGAGCGGTGGAGAAATTTTTGTGATTTGAAGGAGTTCTAGCCATCCGATCTAGATCAGACGAATCTCTGACCCAACATAACTTATTTTCTTTATTATTGTGTTATAAAGTAATGTTATTCTTTTATTTAGGAATTAATATAGCTCATTTCTATGGCATTGTAATGTTTCAGAAAAACTTGTAATATATCAACTTTGTTTCATGTGTTTTTGTATTGAATCAATTTGTTTCTTGTATTTTGTATTCTATCAATTTTGTTACTCAATGATTTTGATATACAATTATTTGTAGGTCTCTTGAAAGTTTGTTCTTGTTTCTTGACTTGCGAAAGAATGGATTTCGTATATTGACTTGCAAAAGATATATTTGATAGTATCGACAATGAGGCAATAATGCAACAATTTTAAAATATGAAGACTTGTCAAAGACAATTTAGTTATAAACAATCTTTTATTTCAAATAAAAATGTATATATGTATTTTTTGTTATATTAGTTTTACTCCCCCCCAAAAAAAGAAAATTCTGGCTCTGCTACTGATAATTTTTGCATTAAGTTAGGATAGGATTCCTACTCTTTAGTATATATCACATCAAACAAAAGCAAGAGGGAAGATTCTAATTTCCATTCATAAAAGTGTCAGCCTTTATCTAATTAGCGTAGCCACCTAGTTTGAATCAGAAGTTCAAGTTTTTGACATTACTAGTTGGATCCTATTAAAGAGAAAATGTAGTTAATATTTATTATAAAAATATTAGTATGATATGTTATTGAACCATGTTGAAAGGTGAATGTAGATTTGAGTATTTTAGCTTCTATACCTAATTTCTAAACAAGGAGTTCTAGTTTAAAAATGCTAAGATATTAGAAAGCAGAAAACTATTTTCTTTGCATTTTTTTATCTATTTTTAAAATGTCAAAAATATATACAAATTAAAAAATTAGAATACCATTTACATCCGTATTAAAAGGCGAAACGTCCAAACAGATAAATGACTCTTGTTGAGTGCTCAAGAGAGTGGATATGTAGAGTTGTGAAGAGAATGATTAATCTCTCTTTATTTTATTCTTTGTGTTACTTTTATCTTTTTTTTCGGATAACTGACTTAATGACTAATAAATATTTAAATTGAGATGTTTGAGAGTTGAATCTGATATATATGTAGACGAGTGTGGTGCTTGATTATAGTTGAATCTGTGACAGATGAGGGGAGGAAACAGTACAGACGTTAACTGGCGTGTCCGCCTCACCAAAGTCTAGCAAGCCGCAAGGTGTGACGTCGTTTGCAGGGCGGGGCCCGTAAACCCCATACATGACGCCGAACCCCGGAACCGGACGCATCCGAATACTCAAAATAAGGAAAAGATCGACCGGACCGTTCTTTTCCTCCGTCTTGAACCCATCAACATCGAACGTAGGATAATAAGAACTTGATTTCACCTCTCACAAACTTTTGATATTATAAAAAAATATTCTTAATCTAAGTATTGACCAATAAATTCTCGTAATCGCAAGTTTCTTTCAAGTAAACTCTTTTTAGTGACTTATTTGTAACACTATCAGGATTTCTACATTTTTTGTAACACTATGAAGTCTTGTATTAATTCATCGGGAATTGTGAAGATTTATAAATAAATAATTAGATTAGGAAGACTTATTTATAAGTATATTATATTTTAAGAATTAAAATATAATTATATCTAATGTAGACGGTTTTTTGTGTGTGTATATATATATATGTCACAGTGACCACTCTTGTATGCTAACTTTTAAAAATGCCATGCTTATTTTTATATTATCTCATGTATCTACATAAGATAACATCTCTCTCAAGTCAAGTATGCTGTTGAAATGGCAACTTTGAAATATTATATATGGTTGTATGGTACATATGATAATATGTAAATAAGTATGACATGTTTAAAATTTAATATATAAGAATAGTTAATATGCAATTATCCCTTTTCTATGCTTATAAATTACTACATTTATATTCATATCCTTGACTTTAAGATCTTGTTAAGAATACCTTCAACATTTTTAGAAACTTTGCACTTATATTCTTGCCCTGACCTTTGCTTGCTTACATCACTAAAATATAATTAGAAAATTGAAATGACAAATCTATGATTAATTTCAAGAGAGCATGTGGCCGTTGTGACTTATGAGATTATTATGTGATTTTTTATGTCATCTTTGATATTTGACATTTATTTACGTCCTTCATAGTATATTTAACAGATGTTCCTTAACGGGGTGACATTCTAGGGAGTCCAAAGATATAGCTACAATGTTTCTAAAGATTTCAGGAATATATATCTCAAATTTACAGGAATAAATATAAATATGGTAGTGCAAATTTATGCATAATCTCACCAATATATCAGATTTGCAAGGTTGGATTTGGGTGCGGTTTCTAAAAAGTGATTTTTGTTAACTCTTTTGTATAAGTCGGGCTAGATTCTATTGAACACTAATTATTGGGACTCTTGCTAACAATCGTGACAAATCATTATCTAAAATAAATAGGTAAAGATATGTTCAATCATCCAAGAATCAATTGACCTTAATTTGATAAAGAGTCTAATGAAAAGGTTGTCTAGATATTAACTTGGATGAAAACATCCAATGAATTAATAGTTGTTTTAACGATTAAAATAGTAATTTATCCTGTTCAATCTAAGGAGTTAATAGTTATTTTAGTGATTAAAATAATATTTTATCTCGATCATCTATGTAAATGAGATCTTCTTCTTCAAGTCCGACCTCGGATCTTTTCACAAGAGAAAGAAAGAAAGAAGAGGGAGATGAGGAAAAGACGGGGAGACGAAGATCCAAAGGCAAGCCACGTGTCCATCCGAAGGACATTCCCTTCTAAGCGAGTGCCAAAATAGCCAGGCGAGAACGCTCGCTTCCTACAATAAAAAACACCCAGGGGGGACATGGACATGGACATGTCGAGGGAGAAACGAAAATTTTCGAAGGATAAAATTTTCATTTGAAAGTTATTTTTGACTTTCATTTTTTATATAGAATGAGTTGAGGAAAAAAAGTTATAATTAATTTTAATTTGTTGTAAAAGTCAATCTTTCGTAACATTTTTATTTTTTCTTTAATTGTAAAAGTTTCTCTCTTGTAACTTTTGATTGAAAGTTAAAACACAAAAAAGATATCACATAAATAATTTTTAAAATTTAATAACTTTCATAAAAAATAATTTTAAAAAATATAAAAGTACTTTTAAATGAAAACTACAACAAACACGACCTAAATCTTCTTTTCGGAGTGATTACGTGTCTTTAGACTCACGACAAGAAAAAGTGATAAAATTATCTCATCGTTTCAAAATCAAATGATCTATTCATCCTCCCCCTCGCGAGTCGTAGGGCACACAAAGATTGAGAGGGAGAGCGCGCGCGCCAAAAGATCTCGTTCCGTCGAGCGGCGTCTCACGTCGAGCCACTGATAAAGCGCGCTGCATGCGGCTGGTTCGCGAATATGGGGCAGCGACGACTCGGGGTCGTCAGCTCGACCTTGCTAATGACGATTATGCCCCTGTCGTGTCATAGGGCGAGCCTCCGCGAAGCCATTGGTCGCCTCGTCCCCTCTCTTCCCGTCCCTCTCTGCACCGCACCGCCTCGCCTTCCTTCCTCCGCGTGTGTGGCCGATATTTAATCCCTCCTCCCGTTCCACCGTCTTCTCTCTCTCCCTTTCTCTCTCTCTCACCGGAGACCAGCAAGAAGGAAGGTTTGGAGCGGGGGAGTGTCCTATGTCCACTGCCGGCCCAGTGGGGTGCTGCTGCTCTTTCCTATCTCCTCCGCCATGAGCTCCGAGAAGGTTTGATTGCCCTTCTATGCCCGCCCCAATTTCGTCAGGTACGCGGCCTCCGATCTCTCTTCCTCTCTGTGTGTTCGTTTTGGTGTTGGATTTGGTGTTCTTACCGGGATCTGGCCTCGCGCTCGATCGATTGCTCGCTTCCTGCATCCTTCTCCCCTAGATCGCGGTTTCCGGTTGTCTGTGGTGGTCTCCATCTTTAAGGGTTTTGTTCTTTGTGGAGGTGGGGCGCGTGGAATGCGCAGACGGGAGGGTACCTGTTTGGGAGATTTAAGAAGATTTGAGATTTTTTGGATTTTGGATTTTTCTTCTTTTCCTTCCCCGGGTTAGGGTAGGATTAGGGTTTTTTTTTTTTTTTTTCCCTTTTTGGGTGCTTGTTGGGGTTTGACTTGAGGCAGATTTCGCTGAAGATGTTGAAAACGGGAATTTGATCTACGTCCAAGTTGGGATCACGTTGAAGGGTGGAGTTGACCCGGGATGATTTGTATGTACCGTTCAGATCCCTGAGAAGAGAAATTTGAGGCTTGTGGAGGTAAAATTTGAGACTAGATGAGCGAAGAGAGAGGGGTTATGTTTTGTGTTTTATTCGGTTCTTTGCAGCAGTGAGTAACGATTTTGTTGTTTGCTTGCTTCGTTATATATTGTTTATTTTGCAACCTGATGGGAATTGAAGATCGGAAACCAATCTTTGATGGATTTCCCTTTTCTTTTTAAATAAGTAGAGGTTTTTCTAGTTTTTTATGATTTATCTCTTAGGCTGTCAATGTCAATGTTGTTCTTATATCAGCTCATGACTACTGTGCCATGACTGGATATGCCTTCAATAGTGTTATCTTATGAAGTATCTTGGAAGTTTGAATGCAGAAAATTTTACAGGCTTTAAATTGTTGTCATCTCCTCTTTCCACTTTTGTTGCAGTAGGAAGGCCATATGAGCTTTTTGATTGATCTCTTTCACCATCGTCATTGGAGTTCGGACGTCTGGATCTTTCTCTCATAGTGGGAAGAATATGGGGAGCTGTGTGGGGCATGAGAAGCTAGGAGAAAAAGCCTTGAGATATGCATCTGTTAGTGCCTATCATTTCGCTCTCCTGCTTTCTCCTGTCGTTTCTGTTTGGGATTGCATTGTCCGCAAGATGAGGTATTCCTTCAGGCCAGAGTGGGTGTAGGCAAAGGAGATTACGGCTTGAATTAACTTGTTTGTGATTTAGATTCCTAGAATTTAGTCTTGAGCTGGTGGGGGAATGTCAGTACAGAATGCCCATTATCTCCTAGTGAACCTTTTTTGGCAGATATAATAGGTAGATACTTATAGAGAAGACAGTTTTCATGGAGAAGATTGGATGTGGTCATGCGCCTCCAGTTTTGCGGAAGGAGAAAAAGAAGAAGCAAGCAAAGGATGAATTGGACCGCCTCAAGCAGGCAGAAAGAAAAAAGAGACGCCTGGAGAAAGCACTAGCAACTTCAGCTGCCATAAGGTCTGAGCTGGAAAAGAAGAAACAAAAGAAGAAAGAAGAGCAGCAGCGACTTGATGAGGAAGGTGCAGCCATAGCTGAGGCAGTAGCTTTGCATGTTCTTCTTGGCGAAGACTCTGACGACTCATGCCAGATCGTGCTGAATAAAAATGGAAAAATTAACCCCTGGGATTACTCTGGAGATATTGGCATTATCATGGAGTGCCAAAGCTTCAAAGCACATGAAGGACAGGAGTGGGTTTCTAATGCTTATGGTCTCGGGTGCAAATATAATGATTGGGGAATTGGGTGGTCAATGACAAATGGAATGCATGGAATAGGTCTCCAAGTGCCATGTTTTGAAGGAACAAATCAAACGGCAGAAATCTCGGCTGGTCTTATAGCAGCACAGGCTCTCTCATCCCTTCGAATCGCAGATGATGCACAGGATGACCAATTTATTCCTGAGGAGGCGGCTACAGTGGCTGTTATCAATAGGATGCTTGAAGGCAGTGGCTTCAGTAACGAAGCTAATCTTTATGGGGACTTTTGGACTACTTAATCATATATTTGTATATAGTAGTTGTTTGTGCTATGTCTGAGGATAGACCTCTGTCTTTAGCACTCTAATGCTGTCACTATGTCTCGCTTGGGAATATGGATTGTCCTCATGTTTTGAAAGAAACTTGCCTTGATGTGTACTATGGTGCCATCACCCTGTGTGACTGTGTTTTAATAATTGCTTGTCTAAAAGAAGTATCTAGCTTCACTATGTTTGTTCCTCTTCGTGCTGTTTCCATTTTGCTCATTTTTTTAAATCAATCTCTCCCAATGACACTTAACCAGCTGCTGCCGCATGTGAATGTTTCTACAGTTTTTCTCACTTTCAGTTCATGACATCTTGGATTGATTATAGTTGGACATGAAGTTCTGTGGTCTAATCCTGAATGAATAGTTCTAACTTTTACCCTGACCATCCCATTTTTCAGAAGTGAGAAGGCTTTGTATGTACGACAAATGAAATGCAATTGTAAAAGACAAAAGCGCAAGTGCAGGTGACATATTTGAACGGTCATTTTAAGCAGATGTTCTATCAAGATGCTTTATGTGGTTCTCTTCTGGATCAAGCCATTTATTTGTCTTATCCCATTTATTTGGTCTCAGTTACATGAATCTTGTCCTTCCATTTTAATCCACACCATGTCATATTTGTGGTTAACCCTAGGAATGTCAAGTCTTCTTCACTACATCTAACCGCCTCATTTTAGGTCTTCCTTGAGTCTTACCCTCCATTTTGATTCGATCACACCTCCTAATTGGTGCTGAATTTGGGCAGCGAGATACATGATCAAACAATCTAACCTATTTTTCCGGAGATTGATTCATGGAGCTACCCCTAAATCCTATGTATGTTCGTTCATATTTATCTAGTCCTTCCATCCATCTACCTTACAGTTCAACATCCTCATCTCTGCTACACATTTTTTTTGTGTGATCTTTTTAGACAGCCCAAGAGGGGAAAAGTTATTGCATGGGAGGCTGCCAAGTGTTTCATTTTCAAAATTTCAGTTTTGTAAAAAAATCAAAAGCTTGTTGGGACATGTGCCCATTTGCTTTTACTACTTTGCTTTCTAGCATATCTGAAAAGTTAGGAACCTTGAAATCTTCCCCTTTTGAAAATAAATGCAGCCTTAGTTCGACTAATCCTAACACCTTTAGATTCCATAGCATTCCTTTATCATTCTAACTTATTGTAGACTCTCAGCATTCACTCTTTGATTTAGCAAGGGGATAACTAACGATGAGAGTAACAATCATCTTTCAGCATTCGCTCTCTGTAAATATTCGAAGATTACGAGGCTTCTGAGAAAATAGTTTGGTTAGTATCTTTTTTTGTAATATCAAAAGTTTATAGAGTGACAAAGTAAAAAAAAAAAAAACCCAATCTACTATCTATGTTCCCATGGTGCTGGCCAATTTTGCCACCAAGCAGACCCGTGCGTCGTGCCTTTTATATGGTTTGCTCATTCTTTTAATTCTTGTTCTTGTATAGTTTTTCTTAATAAGGGAATTTTTACTTTTCTGTCCTATAATCTTCTAATATTCCTTATAAGCCTCTAAAATCTTTATATTATTTCTTTTTAGTCCCTAAAATTATTTAAAAACTATCTTAAAGGCCTCTCAACCCTCCCTAAAAAAGCCCCTTTGGAGGGACTTTTTATGGATGATTCAAGACTTTTTTTTGTTTTTTTATTTTTTTATTTTTTGGGGGGGGGGAGTGTGTGAAGGAAATATAAAAATTGTAAGGGTTTATAAAGATATTGAAAGATTGTAGGGACTGAAAAATAAAATTTCCAATAATCAAAACTGCTTTCAACTTGTATTTATTCTGATTGAAGGTCCTTATTCTCAATAAAATTGGCGATACATTTTTCTGCTATTCTAAATTTCAGAACCATACGTTTTGTTCTGCTTTAGTTGTGGCATAATTACTGTATAATTACTGTTGCTCCTTGTCACAGTCTTCCCCTCCTTCCTTTCAAGAAATCATATTGTGAGAATTTGTTTTGCTTGATGATGAAACTTATTCAAGTGTCCCCTAGCTTATTGTATGAGTCACTTATTGTTCTGTAAGCGTGACTAATCTTTGATGATCCTATATATATCTGTAAGCTAAGAGATGAAATGCGTCTTCGGTTGGTGCCATGGTATGTTTGTCAGTTGATCACCGAACAATGGAGAAATCATATGAAGTCTTTTCATTTTTCTGAAGATAGCTTTTGGATGCCTTCGGTCTTTCCTTGATATGCACAATGATAACTGAAAATAATCTCATGTAATTCAAGAAGTTGGTTTCCCTATGGTGTAAAGAGAGCCCATCATTCTCCCGAGCTTGCTATTGTGGACAAGAATCTACAAGGTCTAGTTTGTCCATCTTCACCAAAGATTATGATTCTAGGTCAGGCCCCCTTTTGTGTTGCAAAGCGTGTGATGACATTCTAAAGCGGGGGATTATAAGGGTGCGTTAAAGCAGGGAATTATAAATGCATTCAGTTCAACGAAGGGTTCATCTGAGGAGGGTTTTACTGTCCCTTTTTTGTTTAGTGGCGGTGACGAGTGACTCAGCTCTGTAGAACTAAAGAGAACATCTCAACATTCCTTTTTCTACTGTGCTTTCCTGTTAATGGATTGCAAGATAATGGTGACATTGGGGACGCTGGTTTTATTGAGGGTACGATCAGTCTTTGTACGTGTGACCAGCTACTTTCCTCTGGAGTCTGCTTACTCTATTGAGAAGTGACGGTGCCCCTTAAATTCAAGAGTAGTACTTGCTGCACAATCATATTGTACAAGTCAAGTCATATTGCACAATTTCTTGTAGTTGGATCACGTGACTAATTTAGTCGACTAGACAAATTGACATAACCATTCTCATAATATTTGGGTTGGCAAATATTATGTTCAATTGACAAATATATATTACGATTGATAAATACAATTTTAAATTGACAAGTACGGTTTTCAGATTGACAAATATAGTTTGTGATTGACAAATGCAATTTTTCATTGACAAATACAGTTTTGTCAATAGAAAATTGTATTTGTCAATAAAAAAATATATTTGTCAATCGAAATACGTATTTGTTAATCGAAAATTATATTTGTCAATCGAATTTTATTTGTCAATCTAAAAGTGTATTTGTCAATCGTAAGATGTATTTGTCAATCGAATACGATATTTTATCAATCCAAATATTATGGGAGTGATCATGTCAGTTTGTCCAGTTGACTAAATTGGCCACGTGGTCCAACTACAAAGAATTGTACAATCTGACTAGACTTGCTACACAATCTAGCTGTGCAACAAGTATTACTCTAAATTCAAAGGCTGCAGCTAAAGGCCACCAACTCTGATTTTACCCTCATCTGTGATTAGAAATTGGAAAATCAGATCGATGGATTGGAGTAACTGAGGTTTTCTTCCTGCCCCTCCTTTGTTTGTCTAAAGGGTTATTTGACTTTACTTAAATATTGTGAAAGATTAATTCTGAAATCACCGGTCCCATAATTGGTAAAAGAAAAATCTTCGCTTTTGCAACCACAATGTTAAAAACCTTTGGACAGAATCGAAACTGAACTTAAAAATATAACATGAGTTAATACAATTTTGAAACTCAAAAATTTTCGATGTGTCATATATAAAACAATTATTATTATTATTATTATAATCAAAGCTCGAGCAGGTACTCCATCGAGGCTCAGCCGGCTGCGACCAGTAATCCCTGCTAGAAGAATACTGGTATACCGGAAGTTGCAAGGTTTCTTTCCTCTCTCCCACTGATACAAGTCTCATGGAAGGGCCTTTCCAAACGTGTGCATTATCTTTTCCACAACCCAGCCCTTTACCAGCTCACGTGCTCATCCTCTTTCTTCCTCATTTACCAACTTCAGCATCCAAGGTTATCTTGGGACTTGGTCCTAGCTTTGGCTTTCGTCTATGTTTGGAAAGGATTAAGCATAATTCAAGCTCGACAACTCTAATTCTTAGTTCTTCGAAGGAATTAAAATATGTTGAAGGCTTGTCTAGGTTGGGTTATTAGCTTGTTTGCTAATGTAGTTTGACCTCTTCATTGTTGGTGATGTTTGTGAGGAATTAAACAAAAGACCGTGTTGCCTCATAGGGGTCCAGACTCCAGATGATGTGTCTGAGGTGTAGACTAATAATTGTCACAATTTTCCAGCCTCCTTCAGTGTCGGTCACACAAGAAAAACATGCCCAGTTGGCTATAGTCACAGCCGAGGCGGCTAGATAGCAGCCCTAAACTACCCTCCATATATCAGCTCAATAGCTTACCACACAAGAGTGGGTCTCCTGTAGAATCTAGGATCCGGAGATGATGCAATTGCACACACACTCACACGAGAGAGCGAACACGATTGGGGAAGTCAGAGTTTTTCATTAATTAGAAGAACTCCTACACCTTTTCCCCCGGCGGCTCCCCTACGCATCCGACGTCCACGGTGGTGACCCGCTCATTGGGGGGTTTATATATATTTATAGAGAGAGAACCCCCTCTTTAGTCCGAATCCTAATTGGATCTCTCCCATGGACAACCGGAATCCAATTCTGACTCCTACCCCATACCATCGGAGTTCTTCCCAGATTCCACCTGCGGCCATCCGAACCCCCCATTAGATTCCATGCTACACTGCACAACAGTCTCCCACGATCTAATCAAGACACTTCCCTTGATGCAACAACCAACTATTCGACACCCCTCACATAGAAGTCGATCAGGGAACATTATCTAGCAGCATCTTCATCTAGCAGCACTACCCTGGCTCTTGCGCAGCCAGCGACCGCTTGACGATTTGCTCTAATCTCATTTTTTACATATGCTGCTCTCCTGCCAACTAGTGATATAGACGAACTCTTTAAGGCAACTACTCAGGCAGATTCGATGCACATGTATGGGCGTTCCAACCTTTCATCGGGGAAATCCAGACTACTTAGTGCTCCTGCAAGTTGGACATGCCTTTGATCAAGCCTCGTAATAGGAACACCAATCCTATCAATCATCTAGATCAATTCTCCACCTTGTCCTTTTAGGGAGCTTTTGATGATGCCAAATGCTAGGCTTTCCTGACCCTCCTTGAGGGAGGAGCTGCAGTTTGGTTTAAACTTTGCCTTTAGGATCCATCTTGACCTTTTAGCAGCTCAGACAAGCTTTGTAGACCATTTCTAAGAATATGCTCAACCACAGAAGAATTTAGCCTGACCTTTGGCCATTAAGCATAAGGAAAAGGAGACCCTTTGAGAATATATTGTTGTCTTTTAAGTAGATATGTTGTAGACCCCAAATGTCGATGGCCTAATTGACTTATCTATGAACAGTGGCACGTTGACCTCAAACACTGGGGTTCCCACAATGAGAAACCACCCTTAACCAAACTCATGGCCCGTGCAAACTGATACAACAACTAGAAGGCCATCATGATGGCTTATCTAGCGAGTCTAGGGCCCCTTGGGGCAACAAGGATAGGAAGCACCCTGGCATACACCTTGCTTGGGAACACAGCAATGCTTGGTGCGAAGATTGTCGGGGAGTCCAATGTCATAAGGATGGCCTTTGCCTAGGTGGCTTGAGAAGATGAAATATGATCTAGTACCCCAAGAGCCACGGAGACCATGAGCACAGTTTTTACACTTGGTCCTTTTGGACCATTTAGTAGCTTTACATTGGCCTACTTAATTAAGTTGGCCAAATTTAAAATTAAAATCATTAATTCAGATTTCAGGTATTAGTCCACTTGTGAAGAGCATAATTTTTATTAAACTATTTTTTAATTTCAATGTTTCGAGGGTAAAAATTTAAATTACTATATAAAGGTCAATTTTTAGACTTTTATAGAATCGATGGCTATATTTCAATGCGGGAAGTTTGAATTAGAAACCAAGAGGGAAGTCCAATTTGAATGGGGATCCGACCCATCTCACTTTTGATCTCTATTAGGACTCACGTTGGGTAGAAACCATTTTAAAAGAAGTCATGAATTTGACTAGAAAACTAGTTAGAAAATTTGAACTTGCATTTAGCTTGCTCTTCAACTATGTTTGGTTGATTCTTCTTATAATTGTCTTGCCGGTTGTGGAGGAAGGTTTCTTGACATGATTTATAACATCTTTGAATATGAATTAAGTCATATTGAAGTTGGAGACGAGACAACATGAATAACTTGGCAAATGTACATATATGAGAGGTATAATAATTGATAAGATAAATAACAAATAATTCCAAGACAACCATATAATCCAAAATAAATCTAATAATATGGTCAATATCAATGTCTCTAAATGATAAAGTGACTAAGTAACCAATCACCTGAACTCTCAATGTCTCAAATTACATAGCGTTCTCAAATTAGATTAATACATCAACCCACTAATATAAAACCAATCACTAATGGATAGTGCAGCACTATGTCAAAGATCCTTCCACAAATCAAGCAATTCCTCTTATTTTGACTTCCCATTGTAGGTGCTTAAAATGCTCGTGTGATTAACATGAAAAATCTATGTTGTTTAGTGTAAACTAACCTATTAAAAATAACAACTAAGTGCAGTGATCGCCAGAAACTTTTGACTTAAAAGTTTCAAAAGAGAGTTTTGATCGCCTACCTGTTTAAACACGGAAGATATCGAGTCCTTGATTCCCCTCCTTCAGCCGGCTGAAGAAAGAGAGCCCTTTCTTTGTTCTTTTGTTCTTGCTGTTGAGTTTGAGGTTGAGGATAGTCCAGAAGTCATTCTGGCTTTGTGCTTGATTTCCCCTTTTGTTTCTCTTGTTGTTGTTGAATGCAGCAGAGACAGAGAGAAAACGAAGAAACAATGATGATGAGAACTTTTAAGTAGAAGCAATATCTAAACTGATCATGATGTTAAGCATATAATTGAACAACAAACTTACTTGTTTAAATGGCTTTGAAACCCCTTAAATCAAATAGGTTTTGAAAGATGATGCTGTGGTGTGTGTTGCATGAAGTGAATATGAAGAATGAAAGATTAATGAAGATGTAGAATAAAAATGCAGAAATGAAACACTTATGCCCAATGGGTTGAAGCCTTGAAAGGATGAAGATCTTGAAAGGACGCCGACTTCTGGAAATAGCAGCGCTCCGGCGTTCCGACGTTGTTGCTCCAATCTTCAACTCGCTATCGCTCAATTAACTCAAGATTACGCTTCACACTTTTTTTTTTACTCTTCAAGATGTAAGGTATTTATAGGCTTTTTCTGCGTTCGCGATTAACATAGAAAAATCTAGGATTTATATATCTTAACCGACAGATAAATACTGATTAATTCATCTTTATCTGTAATTATCTAAAACGCGTCCACATAGGCTGACGCCTTTCAGATTAATTAAGATAAGGATAAATATCCGGGAAAACTTATCTTTATCTTTATTAGCTAAAACGCGTCTACATGTGTAGACGTCTTTTACACTAATTAAGATAAGGATAAACATCCGGAAGAGAAGTTAAAATAGCTTAGGAAACTTAAAACGCGTCGACTCTTACAGACGCCTTTTAGCTAATTAATCAACTGATTAAAATTCAAATTTAAACGTTAAAATAGGAATAAACTCTAAATCGCGTCCACATGGGTCGACGTCTTTTAGAATTCTTCATATTTTAACTGAAATTTGAGCTAAAATCAATTTAATTGATTAACTTAAACATGTCTGTTAAACCCGACACTCAAAAATATCAATAAAAATTATTCAATGATTAAATATCAGACCATTATGAGGCATTATTATATGATATGAAATTTACTCAAAATGACGTCAAAATTAGCGTGTCTACAGCTGCCTCACCTTGGCATCGTCTTTGCAAGGGAGTGAAATGAAATGGAATGTACTGAAAAGGTGATGCCAAGGTGTGATGAGACACGCTCTTAACATCACATGATTGGAATTTTTCTCAAAATCATCAATGAAGATAGTTCAATGAGATCAATGGAATCAATCCTGTCTGGATGAGGTAGATAAGGAAATAAAATAAAGTCGATCAACCTCCTCGGAGTAGGAAGTACCCCAGGTCGTAGACACTGTAGGTTTCATCATGGGGAGCTTTTGCCAGCCAATGTGGACGTGCTGCAGCCATGATGGATCTTAAAAGAAAACAAGAAATATCGGGTAAAGAATCCAAGAAAGGATAAAATTCCAAGGATATCTTCAAGCGAACCTCAAAGATAATCAAGATACTCAATTCAGAATGAAATATTTCATATCATGTTTGAAATTATATGATTAAATGATCTGAAACTTAATCAATAATTAATTCTTATCACAATGATTTCAAAGTCCTATATGATGCATGCTGGGCTAAAAGAAAAATATAAAGTCAAATAAAATATAAATTAATTAAGGATAATATTGTTAAATTGTCATTAATGAGTCAAGACACCAATTTTTGTAATTCAGTGCTAAGCCGAACCTCGTTTATCCACGCACCGTTTCACAAAAGTGGAACCATCGTCCTCACTAATTAACAATCTAACGACCTATCCATGCGATTAAGAATTCTCTAGAATTATCACTGTTTTTGTTGAAGGGGAATTCAAATTCCAGTTTCATCAAAACCACAAGGTCCTTGATATGATCTAATAAATATTTATCATATAGTAATGCAAATGCAAATAATTACATGGAAAGAGTACAAGGGTAGAAATAACCGTCTTTTTAGCCATGGTCAGGACTTCTTGAATCCCACAGTGGGATCTTTTTGATATTTTCCAGCTTTACTCAGGTTTTCTTTGAATTTCCTGAAATCAAAATCATTAATAATTCCAAACAAATATTCAATTTAAACATCAAAACCACAGAATTTCGGATAAATAACAGAAAGGCTGAAACGCGTCATGTCGAGCAGACGCCATTTAACATTGAAACGCGGCAGTGCTCCTCGACGCCTTTTACTCACAAAAACTGGTTTCTGCTTGTTGTCTATTCGAATTCCAACTCTATCAATGCACATCCCTTTTCCAATCCGGAAAAGTCTTCCTAGGATCGCAATTCCTTATATATAAACACCCTTAGGTTGTTCCCAAGCAATCCTACCATAATCCAAAGATCCAAAGTTGAGTTTTCTTCAAGGTTTCTTCAAAGTTCCAAGGTTTCCAAGCTTCAAGAAGGAGGAACTCCGAAAAAGGGAGGATGAATTCTTCAAGCAAGAAGATGAAGATGTCTTTGGAGAAGTTTTCTGATGTGGAGAATCACCTCAATGGAAGGAATCCCAATCTTCAAGTAAGTTCAATCAACTTCCCTTCAATTCTCTTTTTCATGTTCTTCATCATGTTCCTTTTTGGTTTTCAGAACTATCCCATGTTTCCTGGCCCAAGGAAATTTACTTCCTTACCTTGGATTCATAAACTTGCAAAAAGTATCAAGCTTTCCATGCAAGTGTTCATATCCAAGTGGAATCTTCAAGGTCTTGTAGTGCTTGCCAAACATTACAAGAGTTCGAACGTAGATTGGGCGGCTATGGGTGCCTTGATCGAGTGGTGGCATCCTCAAACTCATACGTTCTTCTTCCAAGATTTTGAGTGCACAATCCTTTTGGAGGAGGCGGAGCTTCTTTTAGGTCTCCCAAAGATCAAAGAGAACAAAGATAAGATAGCTTTGACAAGAGAAAGAATCACCGGTCAACAATTGTTGACATCGATTATGAAAGATCCTTCAGAAGCTAAATGATGCCTCACCAAAAAAGGGATCAATCTCACAAAGCTAGTCGAGTGGACGCTGTACGAAATTGATGATCTAAGGGAGGATGAAGCGGAGGATGTAACAAAAGCTTTCGTTACATGCCTTGCCGGTGCCTAGTTCTTCTCTGCACAGGATAATATCTTAGAAGATGATCAAGTCAGTGCCATATGCGCAATCTTCGAAGGTAAATCCATTAGCACTGCACTTTTGGCATATCTTTATAGTGGGCTTTCTGCGGCGTCTGTGGGCCGTTCTCCTTATGGATGCATGCTACTCTTTGCCTTGTGGGTTGAACTTCACTTCAAATTTGAGCACAGCAATAAAAGGCCTCTGAATCCATCTCAGATCTACTTGAATAGCTCAATTCATTGCATTGCTAATATTGTAAAATTCAATGAGCACATGGTTAACAAGGTGCCAAAACTCAAGACCCGAGCCGACTGGAGAGAGTATTTAAAGCTCATGACGTCCGACATATTCGACTCGTCTCCACTCGCTCTGGTTGGAAAACCTATTTGGGTGCGCCGTGCAGCAGGAGTAGATCTTAAGTTGATTGGAGCCACCGAGTTCGTGTTATACAATCCACATCGGTGCCTTACTCAACTTAGCTTGGGCGGTCGTGAATTTCCTGAGTTCTCTCTCATACTCCCAATCAAGAAGCGCGACTTGGAATCCGACGAAGATTATGAAGCCGTACAAATCATTACCACTCTATGGAATCTTGGTTTCAGTTATCGTGTAAAATCCTCTAAAGATAGAGATAGAGGATTGAAAGCTCCTTACCTTAAAAGTCTTCATGAAATTCTTCCTTAAATGTCCTCTTTCTCTTTGTTCATGATGTAATATTGAATTTTATTGAATAAAGAAGTTTTTTCATGCCTCGAAACCTTTCCTCAACTTTCTGTGATGTGCACATGATTTTTCCTTTAGTAAAAACTTGATTTTTCCTGAAAATTCAACAGTTCGGGTTCTGTTAAATGTAAAACGCGTCCACTCAGAAAGACGCTTTTCAACCATAATTCTTTTTCCAGAAATTCAATTTAATCCTCAAAAACCTGATTAAACCTTAAAACGCGTCAACACGCTAAGATGCCTTTCAACTCTCTCTCCTACTTTTTCCAGGATTCTGTCATTAATTCCATGATTAATTCCCTGAAATGCGTCAACACACAAAGACGCCTTTCATCATTTTCCTCTGTACGGCTCTGACCAAAATCTTTAAACGCGTCCAAATGTGTGGACGTCTTTCAGTCAAATTCAAACAGCTGTCCTTGCCGCCTCAACTTTTGCGCTCTAAAACGCGTCTGTCTGAGTCGACGCCTTTCAACCTTTCTGTTAACAGACCCGCGAAGGCCCCTTTTCTTCCTCACTTTTCACAAAAATCCCTCTTTCTCTCCTCTCTCCGGCGACGATCTCCGGCGATCTCCTTCCCTTTTTCCTCAAAACTCTCCCTTCTCAAGCTATGGAACACGGTGAGGGCTCAAGGAAGACTAAGACCCTAGCCAAAAGGCGGCGAAGGCATGAAGAGGAAGCTCCCGAGGAAGTTCCGGCGATGCTAGCCGAGACGGCGACCTTCTTGGAGGAAGAACTCCCTCCACCGGCACCTATGGCGATGGAAGAAGAAGAGGAGGGCGACCTCCACACGGTAAGCTCCCTGTGGGTGTGAATAGATGAAGAAAAAGAGGGAGAACGGGGTTCTTCAAAGAACCCGGAATCTGGACTTGAAAGGCGTCCAGACTAGGTGACGCCATTCAAAAGGCGTCACCATGGGCTGACGTCTTTCAAGATAAATTCCGGATTTTTTAAATTAGGAATAAACATTTTGAATTGCGTCAAGGCATGTTGACGTGTTTTAAAAGACGTCCATATGGGCTGACGCCTTTCAAAACAGAACTGATTTTTCCTGTTTTTTTTTATTTACTGACCCCCATTTTTATGTTTTTATTTGCAGGGAGTGATGAGGGCTAGAATCAGCTGGGACCTTGTGATAGGGGCATATAGAGGGCTCCCGGATTTCCAGAAGGCGCGCTTGCGTCGGATGGGATTCGGCGAGGTATTGGACATCGAGCCATTTTGGCTCGATTTAGTCCTCCTGCAGGTGCTGCGGGAGAGGTTGCATGCGGAAAGCCGTGCTTTCCTAATGCCGTGGGGGCATATGGTCCCCACCCTAGAGGATGTGGCCATGATTACTGGCCTCAGGGTAGAGGGCCGTCCAGTTAATGGGGTTACTTACCCAAACTATCAGGGATTAGCAGAGGCTCTTCTAGGGATAGAGGTGTCTAGCCTAGGCAGAGAGTCTAGGATGGTTCCTAGGGTAGAAGTAGAGGCTGCTTTAGGATTAGATGAGCCCCGGCGTCGGTCTGACGAGACCCGGGAGGAGTTTAGGGATAGATTAGCAGAGTCATCTTCCTCAGCCTACTGTAGTGACCCTAGTCAGGTAGAGGAGGTAGATAGACAGCTTAGGGTCTTCTTAGTTTTCTTTTTTGGTCGGTTGCTCTTCGGTACAAAGGGCGACCACATCCACTGTAGATTTCTTTATTTACTAGATGATTTAGATAGCTTAGGAGAGTATGCCTTGGGTGCGGCCCTTCTGGCTCACCTCTTCGCCGATCTGTCTGCGGTCACGTCGGACCGTGAGACCACTTTCAGCGGCTTCTCCCCGTTTCTTCAGGTATTAACTTGTTTAATTATTTGTTATATGATATGCAATATGATATGATGTTTTTTCTAACCTATATGTTCATGAATGCAGGTGTGGAGTTACTACTACTTCCCGCTCGGCAGAGCGCGGATTACTCGACCAGATGCCGTCCCTTTTGCCTGCCGTTGGCAGCCGATTGTGGACACGGCTCCACAGCATCACCAGCTAACGGCCCTCCGCCGTCAGTTTCTGGACTACCCAGAGCTCTTAGTAAACTTTTAACTTGTTCAATTTCATTAAATGCAATTTTTATTCCTTAAATGCAATTTATTTATGAATGCATCTAACCTATATGCAGGTGATCTGGCGCCCGTACTTGGGCATGAACGAGGAGGGTCAGCCGTGGGTGACGGCTGGCAGGAGGAGGTTCGGGAGGCAGATGTGGGTACATTGCCTCAACGAGATCGAGCCCCTCCGCCTCCGACTTGTGATGAGGACGCTGGGCCTCCACCAGGAGTGGATAGACGAGGAAGTCCCGGAGGGTGTGGGGAGGAGCATGAGGGGCAAGCAAGCCCTCACCGACTGGCGTGCCAAGTTCCCTGAGCAATACGAAGACTGGCACCGTCGGGGCATACGGGTAGAGTCCCGTACGGTGAGTAGCGAGGGCTACCTCCAGCAGTACCGGGCCCACTACGCCGATCAGCTTCGGCTCCTTCGACCACTCGATGTAAGTATGCATTCATGCGTCTTTAATTTTATTATTATCTTGATTTATATTTCTGAATGAATGTATGTATGACATGCAGGATGCGCGTGATGCGGTCATCGTTGACCTCCGGGCCCGCCTACATGATGCGGAGGCCCAGCTAGAACAAGTTCAGAAGGAGTTGTATGACCTGGTATGTATGAATGAATGCATGTTTTAATTAATTAATTGTTTTGGCGATTAATCACTGACAGTTGTCTTTCGGTGCAGCGAGCCGTCTACACCCAAGCGGCTCCTCCTTCCTTCGGGGCTTCATCTTCTTCATCCGCTGCTCATGATGCTGCCCTGGCTGACCTCTAGAGTCAGCTCGCCTCCGCCATCCACCGGGCTTCTCTCGCGGAGGAGGACCGTGCTGCTCGGGTAAATTCTTCAACTTTTGACTTCTGAATTTGATTTTAATTACTTGATTGCCTTGGACTAACAATGACTTCCTTTCAGGTTGCTGAGCTTCAGGAAGCCCTTCAGAGGGCTGAAGCGGAGCTGGAGCATACCCGTGCCGCAGCGACTCGTGCCGAGGCTGATGCAGAGCGGATCCGGGATCTGGAGGAGCAAGTGGCCCATCTCTCCACCGGAGATCTTGCGCGCCTCCAGATTCGCCTGGAGGTCGTGACCGAGGAGCGAGACTGCGAACGCCTTCGACTGGAAAGTCTTCTGGGTCGGCTGTCAGTCGCGGAGCATGAGCGCAAGATGGTGGAGGAACGGTATCAGCGAGCTCGGCAGCGTGCCTATGAGCGTGGTCTGACCAGTGCCTTTACGGCCAGTGCTGCCGTGTCCTCTGGCCAGGCGGGTCCGAGCGCGATGGGACCACCTCCACCTCCCAGCCGAGGGCCAGCACCGGATGCACCTGACGAGGCCCAGAGCCAGTTGGACGAGGGCGGAGGGGAGAGCCAGCCTTGAGGGCTCATGTATCTTGTTTTTTTTTTTTCATGTATCATGTACAAACAATCTTCTGATAATATACATGAAATTTTTGGACTCCAATCTTGTGTTCCTGTGCTTGTCTTGTATTCTGCATAACACTGAACAAAACAGGTTAAGTATCTATTTAGGCTTAGCCCCTTGCCTGACCAAATAAATGGTCAATCAATCTTTTCTTCAATAAATGGTCAAGGGGCATAGCCTTTATTAACAAAGGTAATGAGAATAATCAAACTTAAGCAAAATGCAACATACAAGCAGACAGATGCTTACTGAAAATAAAAGGAATGAAACATACTAAGTGCAACAAGCAGATACTAATTGAAATATTTCTGTTGTTTTGAAATATTTTTGTTTGGGGTTTTGAAATATATGTTTTTTTTTGAATTTTGACATATGTATTTTTTTTGGGTTTTTGACATATGTATTTTTTTTTGATTTTTTTTTGACTAAAAGATCAGCATGGTACTTAGATCAAAAGATCATATTCATTTATTAACTTAATTTCCAAATTATTCTTTAACAACTCAACTTAAAACCCATCGTGTTTGAATTTGTGTTTCCATTCGTGATCCCATTTGATGATTTGACCCTTAGTCAATGTAAGCCATTCCTTAAGTTTGAAGTACATCTCTTTAGAAAGAAAAGAAGAATAAGTTTAGAAAGCCCATGAGAAGGTTCCGGAGACTTAAAACGATGATCCTTTCCTACCCTAATATCCGTTGGGGTTCGGTCATTTTCTTTCCGGGGTATTTATCGACCTTGCGTTTCCTTTCATTTCATTTCATGGCCTTGATGTAACATTTGTAATGTAATGGCCTTTTTGATTTGACATTTGGATTTTGTCTTTTTTTTTTTTTTTTTTTCTTTTCTTCGCTTTGGGACGGATCTCCCCCTTTTTTTTTATGACGGCCTCCTACTAAGATGGCGGGTATTCTTGGTAGTCTATTCTAAGTCTCGTTCCGACATCATGGGCCGAGTTTAAAATAGAATTTTTGCTTTAAAACGAATGATTTGTACTTTACACTTTCGGTCAAGCTTTCGATATTCTTTAGGACTTGTCATCTCTTGTTACTCACGAATCAAACGTGTCAGTATGTGCAATAATGGGCTTGAAATTAAGTTATCCAGACTAATAAGGAAATTTGAGTTTATAAATTTTCTTATTCCACTGGTCTTTGTACCATACTGATCGACTCTTTAACCTAAGGGTAGTATTTCTTAAAATGTAAACCATTCCAGAGATGATTTAACTCTTCTCCTTCTGCATTAACAAGACGATAAGCATTACCAGGAAAAGCGTGCGATACAACATAAGGTCCTTCCCAGTTGGGTTGGAGCTTAGAACGCGGACCACCAGGTTTTACAAAAATCCTTTTGACAACCATTTCACCGACTTTGAACTTACGTTCAATGACTTTCTTTTGATAAAAACGTGCTAGTCTATTTTGATAAACTTTTGCATGATTAGCAGCTGACTATCTTTTCTCGTCTAAAAGTTCCAACTGAGCAAGGAGTGCTGAACGATGTTCATCAATAGAAAATTCCTTATTCAATTGTACTCTTAGTGACGGTATGAGGATCTCATATGGAACTACCGCCTCCATTCCAGATGTTAAGGAATAAGGAGTTTGCCCAGTAGGCGTGCGGATTGAAGTTCGGTAGGCCCATAGAGCCTCAACTAATTTTTCTGGTCAATCTGTAAATTTGTTAGATTTGCACGTCTTTTTGATAATTTTTATCAAAGTCTTATTTGTTGCCTCTGCTTGGCCATTCCCTTGCGGATAATAAGGAGACGAATGATGCAATGCAATTTTATACCTGTTACAGAGGTCCTTCAATTCCTGTGACACGAACTGCGGTCCGTTGTCGGTGACGATGGTGCTTGGAATCCCAAATCGAGTGATGATGTTCTTCATGATGAACTTGCAGACGGTTGATGCTTTGATCTCCACGTACGCTTCAGCTTCTGCCCACTTGGTGAAGTATTTCGTTGCCGTGAGAATGAAAGATTTTTGCTTGATGCCGGAATCGGGATTACCAAGAGGTCCAATAATGTCGAAAGCCCACATGGAGAAAGGCCATGGGGAAGAAACAGGATGGAGTGAAGATGCACGAGAATGAATTTTATCGGCGTGAAGTTGACACGTAGCACACCTACGAACATATCCTACACAGTCTTCTTCCATGGTTGGCCAGTAAAACCCTTGTCTAAGGATCTTCTTTGCTAGCATCTGTCCATTGACATGGCCACCGCTCCTTCCATAACCTTCCAAAGCTCATCTTCGTCTAGACATCTCAGAAGAACTCCATCAAAACCTCTCTTATATAATGCTCCCCCAACTAGGGTGTATCATTGAGAAACTCTCCTGATAGCTCTCTTCTCCTCAGTTGTAGCTTCCTCAGGATACGATTGATCTTCACAACATTTTGCAATTTCATAATACCATGGCTTCTGTTCATCATCCATCTCTTCTAACAGCTCCATCAACATGATTTCTCTTTTCTCAATGATATCTCCGTCTCTGACTTTCTTCAGAAATTTCTCCTTAGTTCTAAGGAATGAAGGATCTTTCACGGCGGGTGAAAGACGCCTATGAACTATGATTGATTCGGATTGTTTGCTGATTGGAAAATCAAGAGAAGATGCAAGTGAAGCTAGAGCGTCAGCTAAGATGTTTTGATTCCTAGGGACATGGACAAAGATCAATTTCGTGAAAAGCTTTGAGTAAGCAGAAGTAAGTTCTTGATAAGGCTTGAGCTTGGGATCGAGAGTTCGATACTTGGTCAGCACTTGGCGAAGAATAAGTTGGCTATCACCTACAATCCTGAGTTTGGTGGCACCATGGAAATGAGTAGCCTCGAGGCCAGCAAGGAGTGCCTCGAATTCAGCTATATTGTTAGTAACTGGAAAATCAAGCTGAAAGGCTTGTGGAATGGTGATACCTTCAGGTGATAACAGAACAATACCGATCCCCTTTCCATGAGAATTCAGAGCCCCGTCAAAATGCAGAGTCCACATATCATCTCTGATTTGATTTACGGACATCAGTTCCTCATCCGGAAACTCTGATCGTACTGGATCGAATCGAGGAAGGGGATGATGAGCGAGATGTGCTGCTATGGCATAGCCCTTGATCGCTTTCTGCTGAATATAAATGATGTCGAATTGAGATAGAAAGCTTTGCCATCGTGCTAACCTATCAGTAAGAACAGATTTCTCTAGAAGAAATTTGATTGGATTCGTTCTAGCGATGAGATGGACTTCATGGGCCAGAAAATAATGTTTTAATTTCTGAACAACCCAGACCAATGCTGCACATGTTTTCTCCATCGCCGTATATCTCTGTTCAGCGGGGTTGAGAAGTTTGGAGAGATAGTAAGCTGCCCTCTCTTTTCCTTCTTCATCCTCTTGTGCTAGGATAGCCCCCACTGCATCATCCATGACTGAAATGTAAAGTATCAATGGTTTGCCTGGAGATGGTGGTCTCAAAACAGGAGGACTTGCTAAATAGTTCTTTAATCCATCGAATGCCTCCTGACACTTATCGTCCCAATCAAATTTGACTCCCGACTTGGTAAGCTCGTAAAACGGCTTACACCTTTGTGAGTGCTGGGAGACAAAACGACGAATAAATTGTAACCTCCCGATTAATCCTCTCAACTCCTTCAAGTTTTTGGGAGGTGGCATTTCTCTGATAGCCTTCGCCTTGTTAGGATCGATCTCAATTCCCCGTTTGCTGACGATAAATCCAAGCAATTTTCCTGAAGATACCCCGAATACACATTTCTTGGGGTTCATCTTTAACTGATATTCTCTCGATCTCTCTAATACCCTTGCCAAAACTTTGGCGTGCTCAGCCTTTGTTTTTTATTTAACTAATAAGTCATCCACATACACTTCCAGATCTATGTGCATCATGTCATGAAATATTGCCATCATAGCCCTTTGATAAGTGGCTCCAGCATTCTTCAATCCAAATGGCATGACAACATAACAGTATGTTCCCCAAGGTGTAGTGAATGACGTTTTCTCTTGATCATCTTCTGCCAGCTTAATTTGATTATATCCTGAAAATCCGTCCATAAACGATAACGTTTCATAGCCAGTAGTATTATCGATGAGTACATCAATATGAGGCAATGGAAAATCATCTTTAGGACATGCCCGGTTTAGATCGCGGAAGTCAATGCAAATTCTGACCTTCCCGTCCTTCTTCATAACCGAGACTATGTTGGCCACCCATTATGGATAAAGGACAACTCTAATAAATTTGGCTTTATGTAATTTGTCGACTTCTTCCTTCATCTTTAGAGCCATTTGTGGGTGGAATCGCCTTAATTTATGCTTGACCGGGCTAGCTCCATCCTTTAATATTAATCTGTGTTCCACTAAAGATGAGTCTAACCCTGGCATATCTTCATAACTCCAGGTGAAAGTGTCATTATAGTCCTTAAGTACTTGTACCATTGCCTTCTCATCCTCTGTAGAAAGATTTTTGCTGACGAGGACAACCTTAGGTTCGTCTTCAGTCCCTAAATTGATTTCTTTAGTGGACTCTTCTACGGCAGCTGAGGGTACATCAAATCTCTTCACTCCACTGGCATATGCCTCAGCCGCGTCCTCATCGTCTTCCTCATTTTCAATAATGGGGTCCTTTTCATGTACTAACTCATATACCCCATACCCATCATTGACTGACTCATCGTTCATGCAATCTTCTGGCATCTGAATTGGATTTTCTAAAAACTGAGGGATAAAAGAACAAGAAAAGCACTTATCAGCTAAGTCCTGGAGGTATCTATCTGGAATTTGCCTACCCTTAGGCTTCCTAGACTTCCTAACCTGACTAATTTGCCTAGACTGCCTAACTTCACTAAACTGACTATCATAACCTAACGAAGATGAAGCAGGATAGAAATACTGGGGTACAAGCGGAAATACAGGAGAATCCTCCCGAGGGGAGGGGCAGAGTAAATCTAAGAGAGAATCTTGACCGAAGGACCCGCGCGGCGGGGTGCAATCGGACAAGTAAGATGTTTCCTCGATGAGGATCTGGGAAGAATTTGTTGCCAAATTGGCGTTTTTTTTTGGACAATGAAAGAATTAAACATAAAGCAGGAATGAATACAAATGGGAGGAGAATCAGACGGAGGAAGTGGCACCAAGGCCAGGGGATTAGGGGGATCATATAGCAATATGTCCCAGATCAAATTATACAACCTCTCTAGATCGAGAGGAGGTTGTGGTATAAGGTCCCGAGGGGACAGAGTAATCATAACGGGCGGAGCCCGTGGAATATCTTCAATAATGACCCGCGACCAAGTCGGGGTCAAGAGTAGTGTACGAAATAAAGTATGGAGCATGAAGACATGTGAAGGATATGTCCCCCTCCAGAGCAGATCTGTAGTGTAACCAGCTTTATAGGGGTCATCTGGCTCCCCTTCGTCGGTCTCTTCAGACAGCAATATCCGTTTATCAAATATGGCACCAGGGCTTTCAATCAGCTCATCAATCTGCGGCGGCCACTTAGGTTTTGCAGGATCCAGGAATAGTCTGTTTAGTGCAATATAGAGGTCTCTCAGATCGAACCACCTGTACCATTCGCACTCAGGATCATGGAACTTTCTCCTTTTCATAGGCCGCAGCCTCCAAGGATTGGTACGTAAGTAGTTCAGAGCAATGTCTGGCCAAATCCCTCCCATATATGTCATGGAAGTCAAAACAAGAAGTAATGACCACCGTGTTGTCGTGGCTAAGTATGGGCCCTTTCACAAAGTGCGTACACAGGGTCCACGTTAAGGGATCTCGGCCTTCTTTGGGTGGTGTAGACATTGCCTCCCAGATTTTCGAACCTTGTTCGATCTCTGCTTGCTGAACCGGATCTTACTTTAGTTTTATTGGCCTATAGCCCAGACCACTTCCAGGTGCTGCTCGATGATTTCTGACAGGAGTGGTCCTGCCTTGCAACTGTGTGCCCAGACCTCTTCCAGGCTCATAGCCATTCTTCATCATAATCCTCCATCTTGGGGTACTCATGCACTTCCCCCTCTTGATAGCATCTAATGGGTATGGAGAAATAGTGGCGGCTTTTAGAGGATCAGCCACTGGACGGTAGACCTGTAATACCGACAGAAAAGGTTGTCGGCCAGGTAAGACAGCAGACTTAATATTTAAGGTATGAGCAGCAGCAAGGATCGGCATGCTCGTCACTTTAATAATTCGTCCTTTGTAAGGAAATTTGAGGCATTGGTGATTCGTAGAGGGAATCGCCTCAAGAGTTTTGATATAAGGACGACCCAAAATGGCATTTATAGAAGGGTCGATTTCTAGGATGTGAAATTCGACCTCTGCATGACTTACAGGACCCAGCTCCACCTTTAAATAGACCATTCCCAGAGGGGAACAGGTAGAATTGTCATATCCTGTCACTGAGATGGGGCTGGGCAGCCATTTTTCTTTGGGCACACCGCACAGCTCCAGGGTCTTCGGAGGTAAAACATTGATCGAAGCCCCTGTGTCGACCAGGCATGCATCCACGGCCTTCTTACAGATGTTGACCGTGATGCTTAGAGCCATGCTTCTGGCTGCTGGCGGTGCTAGTTCCGATGTATGAAATGTAATGGAGGGCTGATCTGTAAGGAATCGCCATGAACGCAGCGGAAATAAAAATGATTCCATTGTATCGGTTGCTGGGGTTGTAAAACGGACATTAAAATAAGCGGGAAGAACAGTTCTTCACCTTTGCGGGGTTTCGAATCTCCCGTGGATGATGCCGACTCGTTAATCGCGCACGCGCACGATCTCTGGAGGTATCCACACGAGTTCCCGCAGCAGACGCGACTTCCTCCTCGAATCGAGTGCTCCGACCAGATCTCAGATCCACCATGCGCGGAGAGAGACAGATCCACTCCGAGAAGGAGAGAGAGAGAGGAGAGAGAGAATCTGGGGAATAAAAATTCGTCCAACCAACTTTTTACCACTCCCCCTTGGCCCTCCTTATATAGAAATAAGGATAAGCACAAGAGTTAATCCTCATGATTATCCAAGAGTTTGGTCTTGGATAATTCTCCATTAAATCTTCATGTTTATCCTGTAGCTTTTCACAAAAACCCAGATAAGCATGAAATTTAACATCTCTCACCGTCTGACGAGAACTCTTATGTGTGTGACCCTCCAGGCCCATATATCAGTCCGGTTGCAGGCCCATTAAACTTAGAACTGTTTCTTGAGTTTAATATTTATTAATTAACATTTAAACATCGCATGTTAAATGATTAATTTAATAAACAAGTAAATTATCATCCGATGATAAATTCACTTGGCCTTCTGATCATGAACAGCACCAAACACTACCTCATGATCCCAGAAGATATAAGGGATACTGATCCCTTCAATTGAACCTTTCTGTCTGCAGATGCCGCACAGATATAATCCTTCACTCATGCAATGTCCCGATAACGCAAGGGTATGGTTTTATAGTCAAACCCTCTATCGCATTATCTAGATGGATTCTAGTACACAGTTAATATCTAGAAAGACATCTCTTTCATTTGACCATGGCCAGGGATTTCTGTGTACACATTCATGGGACATTCTCTCTCTAGTCTTATACCAAGAGTGAGTGATCCCTTGTTGTCCACTCAATTACCTTCGTAAGCTTTCCACTGTATCTGAAAGACCGATTATGGTGGACTTAATGGTTAAAGTCCACGAGTCAGAGAATCAAGATACAATGGTCCACCAACAAGGTATCATTGGTGACTCAGGTCTAAGGACCAACTGTGCTACTGCAACGATTGAATTCCCTGGTTGACTAATAGGTATAATTACCATCCAGAAATTCTTATTTGGGTCTGTTCAGTGAACTCATTCTCTAATGAGCACCCACTTGTTTGTCTTAGTGTCACCACACGAGTGAATGTGAGATCATTCACCCTCATCATATAAGCAGACATAACTTGTGTCGATCTTATCGGATATTTAATATCCATCTCAAATATCCTATGATCGAGAACTATTTAAGACAATTGCCTTAGGATATTGATCTCACTATCATGATCTCATCATGATTCAATATTCCATACATTTGTCTATGGACCTTCATTATGATAGTCGTTTGCGAGAACTATTAAATGAAAAAATAATTGCCTTTATTAATAATCTGAACTAGAATGTACAATGATTAGCTTTGAGGCCACCCAATTCTAACATGATCCCCCTGAGGAACTAGTAGTGCTGCAATTTTCTCTACCGGCACGTCCTCATTGACCATCACCTTCTGTAGATATTCCATTAAAGCTTCTTGGTGAATCTTGGATCTTTTGATCAATTCGAGTATAGTGATCCGTGCCGGTGTCCGATCCAGGTGTTTCAACAAGTCATATTGAGTGCCTGGTGCACTCTCTTCATTATGGGCTTCCTCAGTCGGCTGTGATGGGCCGTCTCTAACCGTGGACTGAGGAAAGACTTTGCTGAAAATCCTTCCACTCCGGAGCGCGTGTTCCTCAACCGTGGAGGATCCGGGTGACACCTTAAGTACCGCAGGGTTGGATGGTGCGGATGGCGTAGAGGGTTGGTATGTAGGTGATGGCGTAGGGCTAGGTGGTGATGGCGCGGTGCGGATTAAAGGCCTAGAGGGTTGGATGGTGGATGGGTAAGCAGTTGGCGAAGTGGGGAATGGTACGCGTAATGCGGTCTGGATGGTAAGGGGATATCTGGGTAGGTGGTGGTGGTAGCGGGTGAAGTAGGAAATGGTACGCGTAATAGTGGCCTAGATGGTAGGAGGGGTACGTTATTGGTTTGCGGGGGGTTATATGATGGAGGCGTAGGAGTGCGGGGTGTAATGGGCTTAAGGAAGGCGGGTAGTGGTAATGGGTTATTGGGTGTGGGCGAGTGATATGTGGGTGTCGGTAGAGGGGTGATGGTAATGGGTTGTGGTCTGGGTATGTGGATGGTGCGGCGTGGTGGTCGCTCTGCGGTACTTGGAACGTGACCCATTGAACAAAGAGAGGAAGAGTCCTCTATTCTCCACTGCTGTCCACGACCAGCCTCAGACTGGCTGTTCGTCAGAATGGGAGCAACTTGGTTTTGGTTCTGGTGCTCCGGGAGTGGATTCTGCACTATGCCCATGTTGGGTGGTGCTGCTGCTTGTGCCGGTGGTCTTGCTTGCTGCTGCTGCTGCTGTGGTCTTCTCGCCTTCAGGGCTGATATGTACTTTTTCATCTCCTCCCAGTCTATGCCGCCTTGCTCATTGAGATCATGAATATGATCTCTGAACTGGAAGCAGGTGTCAATGGTATGCCCAGGTTGCCTATGGAAATAGCAATACCTGGACGTATCGGCATTTTGAGGCCAGACGGCCTTTTCCCTTGGCAAAACTAAGGCATTAGCTACCATTAAAGCACTGAAGATATCTGCCAAGGATTCTGGGAGGGCCGGGTATTCTGCCCTTTTCGGGCCTGGAGGTCTTCTATGCTGGTTGTAGTCACCAGGAGGAGGGACATTGTGGTACGCCGGCGGTGCGCGCGGCTGATACTGTAGCTGTTGCTGCTGCTGATACTGCTGCTGTTGGGGCTGCTGGTACTGTTGTTGCCGTTGCGGCTGTTGTAACTGTTGCTGTTGCTGGTTCTGATTCGGCTGCTGGGGCCGCTGATACTGTTGCTGATAATAGGGGTTCTACTGCTGCCTATACCCTTGTTGGTTCGGCTGTGGTGGCCTCTGGTACTGCTGCTGGTTCCTCACGAACTGGGGCGAGTTATTGTTCATGGTACTGACTTGCTCGTGAGAGAGCGTGCCCTCAGTAGTCGGACCTGTGCTGGGAGAATTTGGCACTGCAGGCTTCCGAGGTGGAGGCCTGCTAGGTCTGTGAGGATCAAAGACGCTAGAGAACGTAGCGTTCTTGAAGACATTCTGGCAGTACCGTGCTCTTTCATAGAGCTCTGCCATGTTAGTCAAATTGTTCAAGGAGAGGACTAGCTTGAACTGGGGCGTGGCGTTAGAAATTAACATTTTTACTTGTTCAGATTCGGACAAGTGATCCTTCACCTTTTCGGCCAGGCCCCGCCACCTGTCAGCGAAACTGACAAACTCCTCATCAGGTTTCATCTTTTCTGGAATGAGGTCCGTGATAGACAAGGAGGGTGCAACTCTGTCCTGGTATCGTTGGATAAATTTGCGTGAAACGATACCGTAATCCTCTACTTCGGAGGGTTCCAGAGAAAAGAACCACTCGAGGGCTGGTCCCTCTAGAGATCTCCTGAACAAAAAGGCCAGTGACCTCTTATCATTCTGCCAGAAAGATGATTCGTACATAAACTCCTTCAGATGTGTGAAGGGGTTACCAGTACCGTTATACTTCCGGTACACTGGCATCTCAGAGGGTGGCAGATGGAATACTGGCAGGCTCGGTAAACTGATCTCTGGCATAGCTTTAACCCCCATCATCTTCTGGAGGTTGTTGAACTGTTCATCCATGTGCTCCATCTTGGCCAGCAACGCCTGCGTGGTCAGATCTGCCTGGGGAGGAGGAGGAGTAGGAAGTACTTGATAGGTCTGCTGCCTAGAGTACGTTGGACAGGGAGGACAATAAGGAGGAGGTCCGGCAGAGCTTCCGCCATGCCCGAGGGCATTTTGATAAATAGGCGTTTGCGGTCTAGCCGGTTGCCTAGATGATGAAAGCTGCGGCCCAGCTGGCTGAGAAGTAATATGAAGGCCTTCCATGGCCTGATGGATATAAGGAGGAAGAGGAGGTTGTTGAGTAACAACAGGGGGAGCCATAGGGTTCGGCTCAGCAGGCTGTACGGGTGCCTTCCCCTTTAAAATAGACTGGATCGCCTCGAATTGCTGAGGGTCCAGTCGGGAGGCAAGAACTCCCAAGGCGTTGACGAGATCGGAAGGATCAGAGGGTGAGGGATCATTCTGATTCATGTCCCCCTCTAGATCGGGATTAGGGATCGCATATTCATGCGGGGGAAGATCAGGATATCGATCCTGTAGATGAAAAAGAGGAGTCCGGACATTCCCATCTTGTCGATATGGAATGGGGGCAGAATTACGGGAGGCATCAGCATCTCTCCCGTTCTCATAGTTGTAGTCTGAATCGTGAGGGGCATTAGCATCTCCCTCGTAGTTGATGATGGCGTCTTGAGCCATACTCAAGTCCCTGCCTGATCGCAGCAACATGACGTTAGATTCCCTTTTCAAAGATTTAACAAACAAGTTGTACAAAGATTAATCAAACAAGTGGATGTTTAACGTGATTTTAAGGTTCCTTGTTGAGTTATTTGAATTGGATTAAACCACAATTTCGCTCAGGGAAAGGATCCTAATTTCAGTTCAGTTTCCACCGTTATTCTCTAGGGCTTTCTCTCACAACGCTTTCGGAATCTAGCCGGGACTTCAATTGGTACAACCAGCCCGATGATCAAGGAGGAATACCTTGATTTTAGGGACTTATGGAGGTCTCAACGTCAACTTCTCTAGTCTGATTAAGGGACCAACCCAATCAGAGAGAGTTGCTGACGTCGAGTAATGTGTTCCTAAGAAAAGGAGGGTATTCGCCTCAATGCGTATGCCCTACGGCCTGGATGGCCTCTAATGCTTAATAAATAATGGGTAGCTAGCACTCAAACCACAGAAATCTGGAAACTGAAAAATAACTAAGAAACTGTCTGAATCGCGTCGATGATAGTCGACGCTATTCAAAACAGAACTTAATTCTTTCGCAGAAACAGATCTGAAAAATAATTAAGAAACTGTCTGAATCGCGTCGATGGTAGTCGACGCTATTCAATACAGAACTTAATTTTTTCGCAGAAACAGATGCAAACAGCAGAGAAGATATGAAGACTGAAAGGCGTCTGGGAGTGTTGACGCGGTTTTGAAACGCGTCAGTGCTCCTGGACGCTTTTCAGTTCGCAGAAATAGTTTTGCAGAAGGATTTTCTGGGTTGAATCCTCCTCAAACAGGGTAAAAAGCATTAAACAATCGACTCATGCAAAAAATTTTAGTTCCAGATTTTAAACAGGATGATTTACTAACTAAACAACTAGGAAATCTATCAATCACACATCATTTTTATCACAAAAACAGCTTTTTGAATTAATCAAGGGGAGGGCAAGATCTTGCCACTGGGGTGTGCACGTGGTGCACGAGGGAAATTAATTAAACTAAAATACTCACCAATTGGTGAGGACGTGTCGAGAGACACAAATGGTGCACCGTGGGTGCCCGGTTGATGATAGCAAGAACAAAAAGAAACTAAAAGATAGCGAGACCAAGTCCCATCGTGATCGCCAAAAGAGCAAAAGAGCTGTAGGTGCTTAAAATGCTCGTGTGATTAACATGAAAAATCTATGTTGTTTAGTGTAAACTAACATATTAAAAATAGCAACTAAGTGCAGTGATCGCCAGAAACTTTTGGCTTAAAAGTTTCAAAAGAGAGTTTTGATCGCCTACCTGTTTAAACGCGGAAGATATCGAGTCTTTGATTCCCCTCCTTCAGCCGGCTAAAGAAAGAGAGCCCTTTCTTTGTTCTTTTGTTCTTGCTGTTGAGTTTGAGGTTGAGGATAGTCCAGAAGTCCTTCTGGCTTTGTGCTTGATTTCCCCTTTTGTTTCTCTTGTTGTTGTTGAATGCAGCAGAGACAGAGAGAAAACGAAGAAACAATGATGATGAGAACTTTTAAGTAGAAGCAATATCTAAACTGATCATGATGTTAAGCATATAATTGAACAGCAAACTTACTTGTTTAAATGGCTTTGAAACCCCTTAAATCAAATAGGTTTTGAAAGATGATGCTGTGGTGTGTGTTGCATGAAGTGAATATGAAGAATGAAAGATTAATGAAGATGTAAAATAAAAATGCAGAAATGAAACACTTATGCCCAATGGGTTGAAGCCTTGAAAGGATGAAGATCTTGAAAGGACGCCGACTTCTGGAAATGGCAGCGCTCCTGCGTTCCGACGTTGTTGCTCCAATCTTCAACTCGCTATCGCTCAATTAACTCAAGATTACGCTTCACACTTTTTTTTTTACTCTTCAAGATGTAAGGTATTTATAGGCTTTTTCTGCGTTCGCGATTAACATAGAAAAATCTAGGATTTATCTATCTTAACCGACAGATAAATACTGATTAATTCATCTTTATCTGTAATTATCTAAAACGCGTCCACATAGGCTGACGCCTTTCAAATTAATTAAGATAAGGATAAATATCCGAGAAAACTTATCTTTATCTTTATTAGCTAAAACGCGTCTACATGTGTAAACGTCTTTTACACTAATTAAGATAAGGATAAACATCCGGAAGAGAAGTTAAAATAGCTTAGGAAACCTAAAACGCGTCGACTCTCACAGACGCCTTTTAGCTAATTAATCAACTGATTAAAATTCAAATTTAAACGTTAAAATAGGAATAAACTCTAAATCGCGTCCACATGGGTCGACGTCTTTTAGAATTCTTCATATTTTAACTGAAATTTGAGCTAAAATCAATTTAATTGATTAACTTAAACATGTCTGTTAAACCCGACACTCAAAAATATCAATAAAAATTAATCAATGATTAAATATCAGACCATTATGAGGCATTATTATATGATATGAAATTTACTCAAAATGACGTCAAAATTAGCGTGTCTACACCCATCTAGATCTCCTAAAATAGTTGATGGACATCTTAAATTTAAAGAACTTAACAAGCATCAAAATTCTACATGTCTTCTCATGTAACAAGTTTGGAAATCAAATTCTATATAAAGATATTGTATATTGTTGAGCAATTTGTGTCTCTATTCTATTTTGATATTTTGGTGATAATAACCAATGAAAATATTAGCAATGAGTATTATTTATATTTTCTTTAATAGCTTAATTTAATCTATTTTTATGCTATTAGTTTCACTGTTACATGCTCAGTTTTAGACTTAGTCGATTTCAGGAGATATGTGGTCATATCGATTATAGACTTAACTAGTAAATCGATTAAGTGTCTATCGCTAATCGATTAACATTTTATTTGTAAGTTCTATCTTAGTTTACCGATTCAATCTTTTATTCGATTACATGACTCTGATCGATTAACGATATAACTTTAATCGATCATCGACTTCGATTAATGTTATTGTTCTAATCTATTAACCATTCACTTCGATTATTGATATGCTTCAAACCGATTAAGTATTTTAGTTTTGACTTTGATTAGCGTTATAGCTTTAATCGATAAGTGTTTTAGTTTCGACTTCAATTAATGTTAGAACTCTAATCGATTACCGAGTCTTCACTTCGATTACCATTATCTATCTAATCAATTAGTCTTAACGATTGTACAATCGATTATTGTGTTTACACTTTGATTATCATTATCAATTAAATCGATTAGCCTTATCAATTGATATTTCGATTAATATTTCACAACAAATCGATTACTGCTCAGATCGATTACACTTTAAGTCTTTTACTTTGATTACCGTTGTATAATTAATTGATTACTCTCAGCACTTATAACTTCGATTATTGTCTTATGTCTAATCAATTACTATCTTAGGATTAATCGATTTTGAGACTCGAACTGAACTTCGATTATCTTTATCCTCTCAAATTGATTAACCCTTATATCTGGATTTAATTAACAAGCATTTTCACTTTGATTATTTGTATCTCTAAGAAATAGACTTTGACTTCGATTAAATGTGTCTCTAAATCAATTATTTGATCTTACTTCAACAATTATTGTTCATATCTAAGTATTTGCACAATAGACTTTTTACTTTATTGAAACTTATGATATGTCTAACTATATATGTGGCAGAACTTTTGTTTGTCACTGCCTACTTTCTTTTTATATTATACTGTTAACTTGTGAGAAGGTATACAACTCTAGCTAACATCTTTTTAGACTTGTTTCATATTTCCTGAGACTTTCAACTATTATATTACTATTGGATTTCTACTACACTGATGCACAAGATAGAAAAAGTCTAGTTGCCTTTTCCGTGTAACTTTCTATTTTAGGTCTTTGATGGAAAGTTTCACCAACCAGTCTGAGGTTGTACTTGAGTACACTAGACTGTAGGCACCTCGGTTAATGTGAAGCCTTCTAGATAGCAGAAGATCTCTATGTCTCTCCGAGAAATTCAAACGTTAGACACAGCGGGAATTTGATCTCCAATAGATCTCGTCTTGCAGCCTAATGAATAGATTTTGAAGACAGGTTACATAACCTGCAATTCGAACTTGAGAGACAGTGACCGGAACTAATTAGAGAAGAATACACAATCAGAAAAATCTAGAGCTCCATTGATAAAAAGAAGGCATTCAAGCTAATAAAAAAGGCCTTCTTAACACTTGCGAGATCATTTGAGAGAAAAAGGACTTCTAAAGCTTAGAATCATTGCATGCACTCCAAAGCTCTAGGCGACTGATTGAAGATCGAGAACTACATACTTTGTTCTTTTCTGCTTTGATTTCTTGATCTTGTTTATGTTCACTTGTGAACACTTGCCTTTTCTAAGGCACATATGTTCTCTTATAATTCTTTGTGCTATTTCCTCTTCCTGATTGTTGGAAGAGAGGGCCTGTTGTGAATAGGAGGTTGTTTCCTCTTCAGTGTATTGAAGAGAGGATCAACAGTTGATGGGGGTTCTGTTAGACCAACAAGGGGTCTATACCTTGTGGTTATTGTATAACTAGTAAGAGGTTTGTACCTTATATAATGAAATTCTCAAAAGGTTACTTGGGGACTAGATGTCAGTCTGGATGGACTGAACCAGTATAAATATCTATGTTCACTATATGTTTGCTCATTGTCTCTTCCCCTTTCTGTCTTGACTTTTTTAGTTATGCAATTTAGTTTAGCTATGTTTTAGGAACCCATTTACTCCCCTCTAGGTTATACATAGCTGGGAAACAAGTGGTATCAGAGTAGGTTTCTCTTGCTGTATAGATCTACCGATATAAGAGATGGCTATGTCTGACTGTTATGGTAAAGGATAGTCTATCAACTGCCCTCTTTTGTTTAACGGTGAAGATTACTCTTACTGGAAGTAAATAATAGAGTACTTCCTAAAAGGTCTTGACTTAGATTTTTGGAGTGTATTTGAGGATGGTGACTACATCATTACTGTTCTCAGAGAAAGGTGGACAAATAATGACAAGCATTTAATTTATTTGAATAATAGGACTAAAAGTGTGCTATGTTGTGCATTTGAAAAGAAGGAGTTCAACTGGATCTCAGCATGCAAATTAGCTTAAGATATGTGGAAGAAACTAGAGCTCACATATGAATGAACTGACAAGGTGAAGGAAATTAGGATAAACATCTTGGTAACTCAGTATGAGAAGTTCAAGATGGAGCCTTCCGAAACCATTACTTAAATATACAACAGATTCACAGACATTACTAACGGATTGATGACTCTTGGGAAGGAATACAATCATGGAGACTTGATAAGAAAAATCTTAAGGTCTCTCCCAAGCTAATAGACTCCAAAGGTAACTGCTATTGAGAAAGCTAATGACCTCAGTAGCCTTAGCCTTAAGAAACTCATTGGATTTCTCATGGCCCATGAGATCAACATAGAAAGGCTAGGAGAAAGCACCTCAAAAAGAAAAGTCTCCACATCACTGAAAGTAAATGCTCCTAGTTCGGATGAAGCTATTTGAGGAGAAAAAGATGAAGTTGATAGTGATGAAGAAGCTTTGTTGTCCCGAAGACTACAATAGATACTAAGGAAGAAAAGGCTTCAAAGAAGGTCCTACAGTAGATACATCAGGAAAGCACACAGTAAAGACAAAAAGCAAGAACCTATCTACTATGAGTGTAAGCAACCAAGACATTTGAAGACTGAATGTCCTAACCTTAAGAAGAAAGATCACAAGAAGAAGGATTGCTCCAAGAAGCCCAAGAAATACTTCAAAAGAAAAGTCATTGTAGTAGTTTGGGATAATGAAGGAGACTCATCCTCCTCCTCGAGTTCAAAAGAACAAGAGGAGACTGCAAACTTGATTCTTATGGCAACTAACTCCCATCAAGATGATAAGCATGTATCCTCTAACTTAAATTGTGAATCTGGTCCTGAATCTGATGAAGAGCTATCTTTGGAAGAGGCCTTTGATGATCTATATAAAATTAAAATTCTTTCAAAGGAGTTCAAAATACTTAAAATAGACTATGAAAAATTGAGTGGTATGAGTGCTTTCTTAAACTCTAATAACATCAACTTAGCTTAGGTTAATAAAAGATTAAAATCTAAAAACCAATTACTTGGCAAGGTTAATAAAACTCGTAACAATAAACTTGAACAATTTCATGCTAAACTTTCAAAGATGAAGAAAGGAAAGATGGTTCTTAATGAAAATAAAAGTTATGAAAATGAATTAATACAAGAGAACCAATATCTAAAATGTTCTCTTGAAAAGTTAACTAGGGATAAAACATCTTTGCACTTTTACCTCAAATGACTTGGGATTGATAATAGAAAAGATGGACTTAGTTATGTGCAGCTGAAGACCTCTTCACAAATAAAACCCATAGAGAAATATCCTCTCCCTAGATTTGTAAAAGTCTCAAGCTTAATGAGCTAAAAAAGAAAGGCCCCATGTATAGATTAATCTTAACATTGTTGAAGATTGGGTCACACTTTCAAGACCTGCAAGTGGAGGAAGTGGATTTAGATACCCAAGGGATCTGTACTTACTACTAACCTCAAAAGATCCAAAAAGATTAAGTACCTAAAACTATCAAGTATAGTTTATACAGCAGCCTAGGAGCATTTAAATGGTACATGGGCAGTGGGTGCTCTAGGCATAGACAGGTGATCGGATCTTATTCAAGTCCATGCAAGCTGAATGAGGCACATTCATCGATGAAGGTAAAGGAAAAATTATAGGTAGTGGCACAGTGGACAATAGTTCAACAAGTCTCATTGAGGATGTACTATGTGTGGAAGGGTAGAAGCACAATTTGATTAGCATCAACCAGTTATGTGACAGAGGACACAAAGTCATCTTTGAAGCTGAACACTGCACAATAATCAAGGATGATGAAGTTATATTTAAAGCTCACAGAGACAAGAACCTATATGTACTACAGTTGAAAGAACTCAGAGATCAAGATGTCTATCTAGCTACTAGCAAAATAGAAGAAGTAGAATTGTAGCACAGAAGGTTTGGTCATGCCAGCAACATAGTAATTCAGAAATTGATTAAGCATGACTTGGTTGAAGGTTTGTCTAAGTTGAAGTTTAAGACCTCACGAATTTGTATAGCTTGTGCTAAATGGAAACAGACCAAGACCTCATTTAAGTCCAAGACAATGGTGACAACTTCCAAGCCTATAGAGTTACTTCACATGGATCTATTTGGACCTATGAGGATAACGAACCTAGATAGAAAGAACTATGGGTTCGTCATGGTTGATGACTACTCTAGGTTCACCTGGGTGACATTCTTGGAAAATTAGTTAAATATACTAGAGCCATTCCAGAAGTTCAACATAGTAGTATAGAAGGAGTAGAAATTTAACATCATCTCCATCATATCAGATCATGGAGGAGAATTTGAAAATGTAGAGTTCACAAGATTCTGTGATGAGTAGGGATCCAACACAACTTTTTAGCACCAAGAACACCTCAGCAGAATGGGATAGCAGAAAGAAAGAACAGAACACTATTAGATATAGCTAGAACCATGATGTCTGAGACAAATCTGTCAAGATATTTTTGGGCAGAAGCAGTAAACACAGCATGCTACATCATCAGTAGAACAATGATTAGGTCAATTTTGAATAAAACACTGTATGAGTTGTATAAAGGAAAGGAATCAAAGATTGGTCATCTAAAGCCATTCGGATGCAAAATGCTATATTCTCAACAGTGGCAAGGAAAACATTAGCAAACTTGATGTCAAATTAGATGAAGGTTTGTTCCTTGGGTATATTTCTAAACCTTATAGTTATAGAGTATTCAATAAACGAACTTTATTAGTAGAACAAATTGTTCATGTTGTATTTAATGAGACTAATGAATCTTCAAGAGAAAGAGAAAGGTATTGTGATGATGATACAAATGAATTGATCAAAAAGATGGACAAGCTGGACTTGGATCAAATTGAAAAATAAGATCCACCCTGGAAGAGTTGCACCAAACTGAAGATCAACATGAAGACTTACCTAATGAATGGAGGTATCACAGAGATCATGCTAAGGGGAGATCCAAAATAGGGAGTTCAAACTAGGAGTAAGACCATTCCTTGTGATTATACTGCTTTTGTTTTCTCAATTTGAGCCAAAGACAGTTAATGAAGCACTAAAAGATGAATCCAAGATTTTAGTCATATAGGAGGAATTGAACCAGTTCCATAAGAAGCAAGTTTGGTCTCTTGTGCCTAGGCCATCAGATCATCCAGTAATAGGCACCAAATGGGTGTTTAGAAAGAAAATAGATGAATATATTGTAATTACAAATAAGACTAGACTGGTTGCTATAGTAAGGAGGAAGACATAGACTATGATGAAACTTATGCCCCAGTTGGCAGACTTAAGGCAATTCAGATTCTACTTGCATACGCATCTGCATTCAATTTAAAATTATTTTTAAATGGTTTTATAAAGGATGAAGTTTATGTTGAATAACCTCTAGGTTTTGAAGATTATGTTTCACCCAACTATGTTTTCAAATTGCATAAGGTACTGTATGGTCTGAAACAAGCTCCTAGAACTTGGTATGAAAGACTATGTGTTTTTGTCATCCATCACGGTTTTACTAGAGGTAGAGTAGACAACACTATATTTATTCAGAATAATAAAGAAGAGACTATGATAGTTCAAATATATGGAGATGACATCATTTTTGGAGCAACTAATGAATCTCTTTGCAGAAACTTTGAAAAGCTAATGCGAGGAGAATTTGAGATGAGCCTAATAAGAGAACTGAGCTACTTCCTTAGACTGCAAATCAAACAAATGAAAGAAGGAATCCACATATGCCAAGCTAAGTATGTAAAAGACCTACTGAAGAAGTATGACTTTGACGAAGCTAAGGCATTGACAACTCCCATGAGCACCTCCATCAAACTGGATGCAGATCTTCAAGGTAAAAGTATAGATCAAAAGATCTACAGAGGTATGATAGGATTTCTACTATATTTAACTACTAGCAGACTAGACATATTATTTAGTGTATGCATGTGTGCTAGGTATAATACCCGGTATTTTTCTAAACAATAATAATAATAATAATAGTAATAACAATTGAAGAGACAAATGGAGTGTAACATAGTTATTTGAATAAGCCCATTCACTTAGTCTCATACATAGTTTAGCCCATTAAGTTGAATGAAGTTTCTAAGTTCAGGTACCCAGGACAGTAGGTCAGTATTTTAGTAATAACTCTCGCACTAGTGACCCGCATCGTGAGGTACACTCAGACGAGAAATAGGAAGTCTCCTCAATGGCAATTTGGGGAAGTTGAGAACTTGACGTCTTTTTTTGGAGATTTTCATTGATCATAAAATAGAAATGGATTTGTGTAAGAAATAGAGTAAGGGAGAATGGCACCAGGGCCAGAGGATTTGGAGGATCATATAGCAATATGTCCTGGATCTTGTCATGGATCTCCTTGGCATTGAGAGGAGTCCAAGGGAGGAAATCCTATAGTGAGAGTAATCAGGATGGGAGATGCCCTAGGAATGTCCTCATTGATCATTTTGGCCCAAGTAGGGGCCAACAACAATGTTTTGAATAAGTATCGAGAGTGATGACATGGGAGGGATAGGTGGCCAACCAAAGATGGTCTATGGTCAAACCCTCTTCATAGGGGTCATTAAGTTCTCTTTCATTAGTTTCTTTGTCCAACATGATTATTTTATCAATGATGGAGCTTGGTCCTTCAATCAGATCCTCTACCAATGGCAACCATTTGGGCTCTGTGAGATGGAGTAATAACAGGTTCAGAGCAATATATAGGTCCCATATATCAAACCATCGGTACCACTCGCACTTAGGGTCATGGAACTTTCTTCTTTTTAGAAGTCGCAGAGCCTCTAAGGATTGGTAGGTGAGCAAGGGTGCATAGTGTCTGGCTAATTCTCTTCCATATACATCATGCAGGTCAAAATCTGAGGTGACTACAACCGTGTTGTCGCCTCCGTGTCGGATAACAGGACCATTGACAAAGTGGGTGGACAAAGTCCAGGTTAATTGGTCTCGATTTTCCTTGCACGATATCACCATAGTCTTCCATACCTTGTTCCCTCCCTCATCTTCCTCTTGCTGGACCATCTCATTTCTCATCTTTTTTGGCTTATAACCCACACCCCTTCCTGACACAATTTTTTCGTCTTTCACGGGCTTAAGCCTTCCTTGCAATTATGTTCCTAGTCCTTTTCAGGTTGATACCCTATTTTCATCATGATGCGCCATCCTGGGGTATCCATAAGCTTGTCTCCCTTCATCGCACCTAAGGGATATGAGGAGGGTATGGGGGACTTCAGCGGATTAGTTGATGGGAGGTAAGTTTCTAGGAGAGATAGTATAGGTTTATGGACTGGTTTTGGAGTAGGAGTTGGATTAACAGTGAAGGTGTGAGTGGCAGCTAAGATAGGCATGCTTGTGACTTTGGTAATCGAGTCCTTATAAGGAAATTTGAGGCACTGATGACTGGTAGAGGGTACAACCTCGAGGAGCTTGACGTAAGGGCGATCAAGGATGCCTTTTAAGGAATGATCAATTTCAAGAATGTGGAATTCGACCTCAAGATGGCAAATGGGGCCTAACTCTACCTTTAGGTAGACCATGCCCAATGGAGATCTAGTGGTGTTATCGTATGTAGTCATTGAGATAGGAAAGGGTAACCATTTTTCTTTTAACATGCCACATAGCTCCAATGTTCGTGGCGGTAACACATTAATGGAAACTCCAGTATCTACCAGACATGTGTCGATGGCCTTTTGACAAATGTTTACTATAATACTCAAGGCCATACCCTGCACAGCCAGGGGTGCCAACTCATAAGCATGAAAGGATATGGCAGGCTAATCACTTTGCGGAACCAGAACATCAACAATCTTCTCTACCAGCATATCCTCATTCACCATAACTTTCTGTAGATATTCCATTAAAGCTTCTTAGTGTACTTTAGACCTTTTAATTAATTCCAATACAGAGATGCTTGTTGGTGTCTTATCAAGATGTTTCAGCAGGTCATACTGGGTGCTTGGTACACTTTCTTCATTTTGCTGTTCTTTTGAGGCTTGAGGAAGGTTTTCTTGAGCAACTGACTGAAGGAACATTTTGTTGAAAATCTTGACACTTCGGAGCACCAAGGGTTGTGGCTCAGTGGCAGGGGGTGACGGTAAGGTTTTAACAATTGTAGGCTTGGTTATCAAGGGTTTAGAAGGCATAAGGTGGTTATGTTGAGCAACATGTGGGGATTGTGGAACACGGATGAGAGGTTTGGTGGGTTGAGGGATGTCATGACTGGTTGGTGCGGGAAAAGGGATGCAAAGTAGTGGCTTGGATGGCATGATGTGGTCATGGACGGGTGGAGGTGATGGGTTATTTGGTGGTTGCAAGGGTTTTGGAATGACAAGCAGGGGTTTGATGGGTGATGGCGATGGCATGGAGATGGTGGGTATGGTAAGATTTGGTTTCGTGGGTTGTGATGGTGGAGTAGATGTTGGTTGGTTGGGAAGGGTGATGGCCTTGGTGTCGGTTTGGCGATGCGAATGATAGTACATGGTGGTTTAGTGGAGGTGTCAGGCATATGGAGTATATTGAGGATGGTTCTTCTATCTTTCATTGTTGACCCCGATTCACTTCTGACTGGCTGTTAGTAAGGATGGGGGACATTTGTTGGTTGGGGTGCTCCGGGAGCGAGTTCTAGATGATGCCCATATTCGGCTGCTATGGTGCCACTTACTGGGCTGGTGCTCGCTGAACTTGCTATTGATGTTATTGTTGCTGGGGTCTCTTGGCTTTCAAAGCCAAGATGTACTTGCGCATCTCTTCCCAGTCAATTCTGCCTTGATCATTAAGATCATGAATATAGTCTTAGAACTATAAACATGCATTAATCGTGTGTCTAGGCTGACGATAGAACACACAGTAGCGGTGCTAGTATTTGGGTGTCCTACGGGTCAATTGTGGGCAGAGTAGGCCCGATAGAATGTACAATCTTGTTTAACATAATAAGTGGTTATTAGAGTATGAATTTGTAATTGGTGAATTACTTTATGCTATCCTTATGATATGTGGTTGTAAAATTAATTCCATATGGGATCTCGAACGTGGGTTTGACTATATATGGACACATACCTTAAACTGTTCCCGATTGGAGAGTAATTGAAACGATCCGTCACCCTATAATCGGGGATCCGATTATTAAATGGGTATAGAATTAAAATTAAGAACCAAACTAGGATCTCAAATAAGTCTGGAAAATAAATGATAAACTAAGCTAAACAATCCACACAACATCGAATTGTAAAGAAGGTGCAAGAATTATAAATTATTACAATTCGACTCGACTCAACAAATAATTATATAATCCAACTGAATAGAAATAATTATGCGTACATGCTTGAAACTGAAAGTACAACTACATCGGGGCATACCCCGGAATAGTGGCTGCTAGCGTGCAACCTGAGACGAAACCCCACAACCGCTACGCCTGTCGAGAACCCTTACTTGAAAACTACAAACAGTGAATCACACCAGAATGGACTCAGCAGGGATCCTTTGATCCCCACCTACCACATACGCATACACAATCGCAACACAACAAGAATACATATATAAAGGCAAGATATGTGCAAGTAAAGTAGTAATTAAATCACACGTCCACCCAAAGGAACACACAAGAAACTATCAAGCCAACCCGAAAACACCGACCCGCTGGGACGAAACAACAACCCCCCAGATAGTGCGCTGGCTACTCCAACTTGTCTAGCTCTAAGTGGTTCTGCCTCCTTCCAGCCACGAGTGACATTATGAAGTGTACAACTCCCACACCGGTACTAGCTATTATCCCGGGGTACACCAGGTGACACTCGCCTGCTAGGCATCACCTTGTCACTCCTACACTGACACTGTGTCACTCCTACACCGACACAGGATGTCAAGTGTTAAGAACTGTCACTCTAGGTCCACGATCGCATAAACACAATACAATGCAATTCCGATCACATGAAAATCCCCGCCCCCAATGTATGATTTCAAGCATGCATTTAACAGGGTTATCTAACAATATACAAGAATCTAATTGACATTTTGCATAATAGTCACACATGCTAAATGCAAAAAATTAAGGGGTTCTGGCTTGAATCACATTGCCCAGGGCCAACGTCATTCGATGTCCTAAAATTGGTTCCCCAAAAATTGGCCTTGAGATATGAGGGACCTGGGCCTAAATCGCATCGCCCATTGTCGACACGATTTTTAAATCGTGTCACCTGAGTTCGACGCCATTTAGCGCCCGAAAACATAACTCCCCTCCTGCCTCCCCCGAGCCACGACACAAAACCCCTCTCCGAAAATGAGCAAAAATAGCACAAATGAAGATAAGGGGGAATTCATTAACCACAAAAATTCCTATTTCCATCAAAAGCCCCTTAAAACATGCTCATTTCTACCCAAAATCCCCACACACATAGCATGCTCCAAAGCAGGAAATCATAAGTTAAAACCATCATAACAAATATGAGGATCGTCACCCTACCGGTAACTTGAACTCCTCCTTGTTCCTCGTCGCCGATCTGCTACACCGTAAGCCGCCGCCGGTACCATCGTGAACACCGTGACTCCACCGAGACGTCGGCCGCCATCCGAAGTGTGAAGTGCTGCAGAGGAGATGGTGGTGGTAGTGGTAAGAGGTAGGAGGGTGTTGGAGTGGTGGAAGAGGAAGAAGGGAAAGAGGAAAGGAAGGAAGAAGGGAAGAGAATCAGAGAGAGGGAAGAGAGAAAGTGAGAAAGAGAGAATGAGAGAAAGGAGGGAGGGCTTGGGACGTCAAGCTCGACCAACTTGAATCGCATCGTCCCTAGACGACGCGGTTCAGACGATAGGATAGAGGTTGTACACTGACAATTGTTTGAATCGCATTGTCTATGTAAGATGCCATTCAGACAACAAGACCAGAGCCGTAAACACACACCCCAACGCCTGCCCATGCGACACACCTGCAAAGGCTTCTAAATGGCGTCCCCCTTGGCCGACGCCTATCAAAATCGCGCTGAGCTAGGTCGACGCGATAAAGAGCCCAAGCACCAAGCTCACGAGAACCCAAACCAGGGGGGTCCGACACCGAAATCGACCCAATAACTGGATCCGAAACCTCAGTCCTTACATCCTCCCCCCTTAAGAAAATTTTGTCCTCGAAATTCCCGCAACTGAAGTAGTGACAACGAAAAAGATATTACAAGCTCATAAGAGAACTTATTGGAAAAGGTAAGAAAATTGTTCCCGCATCTCATCTTCTCGTTCCTAACTCGCCTTACCTCCGGAGCGATGCTGCCAAATCACCTTCACTAGGCGAACAACCTTGTTCTGAAGGACCTGCTCCCTACGATTTGCAACACGCATTGGTACTCTGGAAATGATAAATTCTTCGAGACTTCCAACTCTGAAAAATCCAAAACATGAGATAGATCCTATACATACTTCCTCAGCATAGAAACATGGAACACATCGTGGAGTCTCGCAAGACTGGGTGGCAAGGCTAGCTGATACGCCGTTTCCTCAACTCGAGCTAGAATGGGAAAGGGCCCAATAAACCATGGACTTAGCTTGCCTCACTTTCCAAATATTTTCACCCCCTTGGAAGGTGAGACTCGGAGAAACATGTGATCTCCAACCTCGAACTCAGGTGGTCTCTTGCGAACATCAGTATAACTCTTCTGCCTGCATTGAGCTGCAGTCAACCTCTACTACACCACTCTGGCAACCTCTACGTACTACTGTACCATCTCTGGCCCTGCTATCTATCTCTCACCGATCTCATACCAATTCAATGGAGACCGACACGGCCACTCATACATTGCCTTATACGGCGCCATGCCGATACTAGAATGATAACTGTTATTGTATGCGAACTCCACAGTAGACAAGTGCTACTCCTAAGAACCTATCCATTCTAGGCAACAAGCCCTCAATATATCCTCCAACGTTTGAATAGTCCTCTCCGACTGTCCATAAGTCTCGGGATGATAAGCCGACCTGAGAGCCAACTGGGTACCCAAAGCCTTCTAGAAACTCCTGTAGAACCCTGAAGTGAACCTCGGATCCCGATCCGACACAATGGACAATGGTACCCCATGCAGAGATACGATCTGGTCCACAAATAGTCTAGCCAATTTGCCGACCGACCACTCCTTCCTAATAGCTAGAAAGTGAGCTGACTTGGTCAATCTATCAACAATCACCCAAATCGTGTCTCTCCTACTAGGTGACATAGGCAATCCCGTCATAAAATCGATCGTAACATGTTCCCATTTTCACTATTGAATCGGCAGTGGCTGCAACAAACCTCTCGGCCTCTGATGCTCTACCTTAACTTGCTGATAAATCAGACACCTCGTCACATACTCAGCCACACCCTTCTTCATACCAGGCCACCAAAAGTGCTTCCTAAGACAATGATACATCTTGGTCATTCTAGGATGCACTGCATATCTAGAACAATGCGCCTCATCCAGGACACTCTTGCACAACTCCTCCTCTGCTAGAACATAAAGCCTGCCTTGAAACCTGACTGTGCCATCGTCCCACAGCTCCACCTCTAATATATGAAGAATCTGGGGCAACTCCAAATCTGCCCTCTAAGCTTCAATCATTGAATGGTACACCACGGGTCTCACAGTCAAACTGGCCAATACGGCTCTGCTAGCCTCTCGGAGAATCTTGAAAGAAGATTCTACAACCGGCTCATACAACTTCCACTCCTGAATCAAAAGGTATGACACGATTGGCTTCCGACTCAAGGCGTCTGCCACAACGTTAGCCTTTCCCGGATGATAAGAAAGGTCAAGATCATAATCCTTGATGAATTCCATCCACCTGCGCTGCCTCAAGTCTTCTGTGTGAAAACATACTTCAGGCTCTTATGATTAGTAAAGACTTGAAACTTCTCCCCCTACAGATAGTGCCGCCAAATCTTTAATGCAAACACAACAGCCGCCAATTCCAAATCGTGAGTGGGGTAATTCTCCTCATGCCGCTTCAGTTGCCTAGAAGCATAGGCTACAACCCTTCCATGCTGCGTTAAGACCGCAGCTAAACCCCGGCGAGAGGCATCTGAGTAAACCACAAATCCACCATAACCGGATGGAAGCACTAGAACTGGAGCCGAAGTGAGACGAGTCTTCAACTCAGCAAAGCTTCGCTCACACTCCTCGGTCCACACAAAACAAACTTACTTACGAGTCAACCTCGACAAGGGTGTTGCTGTGGAAGAAAAACCATGGACAAATCGCCGTTAATATCCTGCCAACCCTAAGAAGCTCCTGATCTCTAACACAGTCGTTGGTCTTCCCAAATCCATCACTGCCTCAATCTTGACTGGATCTATTGAAATGCCATCACCAGAAATGACATGCCCTAAAAAGTGCACCCGATCTAACTAGAACTCACACTTGCCAAACTTGGTTGGTGCTCTCCCAAGACCTGCAACACTACCTGAAGATGCGTGACATGTCCTTCCTCAGAAGAAGAATACACCAAAATATCATCCACAAATACTATCACAAATTGATCTAGAACCCGATTCATCAAATCCATGAAAGCTGTCAGAGTATTGGTCAAGCCGAAAGGCATAACCAAAAACTCATAATGTCCATACCGAGTCTTGAAAATCAACTTACTCACATTTGACCCCTGAATCCTCATATGCTAATACCCTGACCTCAAGTCAATCTTCAAGAACACCTTAGCAGACTGTAACTGATCCATCAGATCATTGATCCTCGGAAGTGGGTACTTATTCTTCACTGTTACCTGGTTTAGCTGCCTGTAGTTGATACATAGCCTCAAAGAACCATCCTTCTTCCTGACGAACAGAATGGGAGAACCCCACGGAGAAGTGCTGGGACGGATAAAATCCTTATCCAACAAATCCTGCAACGGAGCCTTCAACTCAACGAGTTCGGCTGGAGCCATCCGATACGGGGCCTTAGACAAGGGCGTCATACCTGGTGCAAGCTCAATAGTGAACTCAACCTCCTACTGAGAAGGAAGGCCAGGCAACTCCTCGGAAAACACATCAGGAAAATCACAGACTACTGGTACCCCCAAAGGACTGGAAACACTATCATCACAAGACACAACTACTAAGGCAAGGAAAGCCTCACAACCACCAACAAGTAACCTCAGAGCTTTAAAAGCAGAAATGAGAATACCACGAGAAGAGAGACTAATACCTTGGAAGTAGAAGGCCAGAACGCCCGAGATGGAGAAGCGCACCCTCTTTCTCTGGCAATCAACCTCTGTTAGTATTAGGTGGTCTCAAAGCCAATTTGATACTATGTATTGATTCAGTTTATTAATAAATGGCATTAATTCATTGTGTGTAATTAATTCGATCTATGTTTATCGTATCACAATGAAGTCCATGAACATGTGTAACAATCTTCGGATATGATGAGATCATAATTACTGGACCAAAAATTTATAAACACATGTTCTCAATTGTTCCTAGTCGGAGGATATTTGAGATGGACATCAAATATCTAGGTAGACTAGTATAGGTTTCTTCAGCTCATATGATGAGGGTGACTGATCCTATAAGTCACTTGTATGGAGACACTATGTTGGACCTGTAGGTGCTCATTGGGGAATGAGTTCACTGAACTGATCCGACCATGAATCGCTGGATGGTATATACCTCACTGTTAACCAACTCGATTCTTTTGTCATGGTTGCGTAGATGGTCCTTGAACCTGAGACACCAAAGATACCTTATTGGTACGTCTCTAAGCTTTGACTTTGACTAACGAATCCCTAACTATGGGTTTTCAATAAGTCAAATCATCGGATTTAGAGAAATGCCATCGAAGGTAATTAAGTGTTCAATAAGGGATCATCCGCTCTCGGTATTATGAGAGAGAATGTTCCGGGAATGATGCGCTTAAGTCCCTGGCTAGGGCGAACACTATATCAGATAAAGAGTTATCCGATATAGTTTAGCGGCATCTGATTCAAGTGAATTGACCGGCTAGAGTTTAACAGTAAACTATACCCTAGGTCGATTCGGGAACATTGCACGGATGAAGGATTATATTTGCGTGCTAACCGATGACGGAAAGGTTCCAATAGAGGGTTGCGATAACCCCAATGCCATCTAGGATCACGCGATGTTGCTTGGCATCCAACGTGATTGGAAGCTCGTCCGAATTTACTGTGGGACATTAAATTCGGCTGATTAATTAATATAAGGATATTAATTAATTTAGTGAGTTCGTATAGAGTTACTGGGCTTAATGGGCCATTAACTGGACTGGTATTTGGGCCTAGAGGGTCATACGCAAAAGGTTTTCAAGTCGATGGATAATCAGACAGGATTTCGGATAAGTTTGGATTTTTATGAAAGATTGCAAATAGGCTTATTATAAAAGAATGGCTGCTACGTTAGGGGCCAGCAACCCTGACCTAGCCGCTGCCTTCTTTCTCTCTCCTCTCTCCTGGGCACATGACACGAGGCGGCCATCTGAAGGCTCTGCTTCGGCTCCCGACAGCTCCGCCTTCCGTCCGACGGGAGTTTCCGAATCCGCATGTCGCGGTGGATTACGGGCAGCCAGACGGGATCCACGAACGCCACATCGAGTGAGGAGGCGAGGACGATCCATCGCGAGGAGAACCGCGTGGATACCGCTAGAGGTCGGGCACCTGCGCGCTTTGCGGCATCGCTCCAACGGAATCGGAGAACGAATGCGGATTCGAATATGTACAAGGTAAATTAGATTTCCGATTTATTTTATTGATTGAAACGGGATGGATCCGATCCCGAATAAATAATTCCGCTGCATTTTTCGGTCGGATCTCGACACAGCGAACCCAACAGTGGTATCAGAGCCAGGTTCCACTATGTTTTTCATCGTTTCGATAGACAAATAGATCGTTCTTTGAAGATAAATATTCCATGCTGTTTATTGTTGTTAATTAATTTTTCTTTGCAAGAATATTGTTCATCCGATGAACACTATAATAAGAATTTTTATTCTGCTAAGAAAAATTTCTGTGGGATATTTTGTGTTCTTTGTGGGACGAAGAACGGATATGTGTTTTGATCCCTACGAACATCCCAAAACGTTTGGGACTGGCTCACTGGCGACACAAATCCTACTAGGAGGGTCGCTGGAGATCGTCAGCATGTTGATCGGCATCAGATCGAGCCGCCAGCCATCCATCTCTCTCCATCTTCTTTGGTTAAGGAAGGGGGGGGGGGGGGAGGAGGGACACCGTAGGCTGACCAGGCACCGTCACCGGGCCCTGGCCGCCTGGCAGTGCCCCGCCGTGGCCCCGCCGTTTGACCCCTGCTTGGCAGGTGGCCGGCGGCGATGCCCACCCCCCTTCCTGCTCGCAGCTAGGGTTTCCTAGTTGTGTGCAGGAGGGGGGCGGGAAGGGGGCGGGCCGGCCCCTGCTGGGCCGGGCCGGGCATGGGCCCGAGCTTGCCCAGCAGCTGGCCCGAACCAGGCTACCCACATGGGCTGGTCTGGGTCCGAGCCCAGCTGCTTGCTAGGCTCAGCCCAGTGCCGGACCCAGGTCCAGCAATGGGTTGGGAATTCCTGGTCCATTGGACTAGGCCCAATTTTCCCCCCTATTTTGGCCCAATTAAAACAAATAATACTGAAAAATTGTTTTTCCCAGAATTTAAATCTTGAAAAAAATTGTTTTTTTAAATTTAATTAAATTATGTCTTTGACATTTATTGGGCCTATTTAGATTAAGAATCTATTTATAATTGACAAGTTAGTTGTTGATTATTTGATTATCTAAATTGTTAGATATGATGATGTTGATGCATATTAATTTAAATGTTAAATTAATTACATTAATTTCACGCAAGGTTATGGCATGGAATATTAAAAGAATTTGATCTATTTGGTTAACATGCGCATTTGATATGTTATTATTGTTTGTTTAAATCTCGATTAAATTAGCATGCTTAGTTAAAAATCTTTTCGAAAAATCTAAATCCATTTTTTATTGGTTCCTAGTTTTATGAAACCAAAATTATCTATTTTTAAATTCTTTTTTTTTAAGCCATGAGATGTGCTCTACATGTGTGGATTGTTTAATTAAAACACATGATGGTCATAGATGTGCATTATTTTGTGGATGAGGAATGTGATTGTGTGGTTTATTATTTGTTAATAAATAGAGGTCTGCAAACCTCTCCCTCTCATATTCTATTGTGTTTGTACCTCCCTCCTTGATGTATTCACCACAAAGCTTCCTTTTCTTAAATTTTCATGTAATTGAGAATTTTATGATGTAATTTGATCGAGGCGGCTGAGCATGGAGCGAGGATGATCCACAACTGCAATCAGATGAATATGAAAGAGTTCATTGAATCTATGAATTTGCAGACTCATGATATAAACTGTTATATTGTGTACGTATGTGTGTTTGACTGTCTAGCTCAAGTCAAACCGCAGTGCCATCCATGACCACACTAATGACATGTATATGATGCGTGTGTTTTATTTTGATTATGAATCAACCTACGTTATTAGTATAATATATATGCGATATATTTAATACTATCACCTAGGATGAGATCAAAGACAATTAATTAAAACCTTCGTCTTAAAAGTCTAAGCTATAGTGCGAGTCATTTAGAATACGCCGCGTGGCTCTCCATCAATATAGTTATTAGATCTCGATTCATTGGTGGCATATTCTTCGTGTTTACCCGAGATTTACCATCAATTGATGAGTGGTCTATTGACTATGGCATTTGATGCCTTTGGATAAGAATAGAGGAACGATATAGTTATCCACGTGTTTACCCGGGAACTATATTTCTACTCTACTCTATCATGTATTGATGGTAATGCTTAGACCGGGGATAATGGTCTACTGTGTTTACCCAGGACCATTCATAACCTGGGAGCCGAAATATGATAGGATATTACAAGGAGTTGTAATTATCATGAGATGATTACTCTGAGATAACGGCATGATACTATGTGTTTATCTGAGGTCATATTGTAGGGATTGAGGTTTCGGATCCGGTTATCGGGTCAGTTTAGATGTCGGACTCATTGGTTTGGGCTCTTTTGGGGCTGGTGCATTGGTTCTTTTTCGCGTCGAGCTTACTCGACGCGGTTTAAACGGCGTCCAGTTAGGGGGACGCATTTTTGAATGTGCCACGTAGGCTGGTTTTGTCCCACGAGAGTATGGTCCCAGTCTTATCGTCTGATTGGCGTCTTGCATGGTCGATGCCATTCAGAGTACGGCCCTGATCTGTCAGTGTACGACCCCGTCTTGTTGTCTGATTGGCGTCGGTCTTGGACGACACGTTTTAGCTAGCTTTGGTTTGACCCCGCGAGCCCTCCCTCCTTTCCCTCATTCTCTCCACTTCTCTCTTTCTCCTCCTCCTTCTCTCCGAACCTCCGACGCCCCCTTCCCCTTCTCCTTCCTTTCCTCTCCCCATTCCTCCTCTCCCTCCACTCCATCAACCTCCTAACTTCTACCACTACCACCACCATCTCCTCTGTGATGTATTTTTCTCCGGACAGCGGCCGACGTCCCTATGAAGTAACGATGTCCATGGCGGTACCAGCGGCGGCTTGTGGCATGGCAGTTTCTCACTTTGAAAGCATGAAATATGTGTGGGTGCTTTTGGGGTAGAAAGCATGTTCTAAGGGGTTCTTTATGAAAATAATTAGGCTTCTCCCCTACTTTCTCAATTTTGACGTTTTTGTGCGATTTGGGGGAGAAATCCCACTTTGTAACTCGGGAGAGGCCAGAAGAGGAACTTGTCTGCGAGTGCTAAATAGCGTCTGGGGACAGCGATGCCATTTTAAATGGCGGTTTCCACTCAAGACGCGATTTAGCTCAGATCAGGGGATTCTATCGCTGTATTGAATGGCGTCTAGGGACAACGACGCCATTTAAATGACGGCTCTAGGGACGACGCGTTTTAGGCCATATTCTGAGGCTAGTTTTTCATATGAACCAGTTTAGGGGTCTTGAATGACATCGGCCATGGGCGACGCGATTCAAGACAGAACCTCATTAATCAATGCAATTAATATGTGTTTACATTGTTAGATAGTTTGGTTAAATGCATTCTTAAAAAACGTACTCGAGGACATGGGTTTCTACGTGATCGGATCGCACTGTGTTGTGTTTCGTGCGACCGTAGACCTAGAGGGACAGTTGTTAGCGCTTAGGCACCCTGTGTTGGTGTGGGAGTAACACGGCACCGGTGTAGGAGTGGTGGGGTGACGCTTAGAGAGAGGGTCACCAGGCGTACCCCGGGGTATAGCTAGTACCGTTGTGGGAGTGGTACATTCGGAGTGTCACTCGTACTGGGCGAAGCAGAACCACCTAGAGCTAGACGGGCCGGAGCAGCCAGCGCACTATCCGAGGGGTTGTTGTTTGGTCCCAGCGGGTCGGTGTTTTCCGCGTTCGGCCATCTGGTTTGTGTGTTTAGTCGAGACGCTGGTTGTGGACTTCGTGGTGGAGTGGTTTCAGAGTTGTGCATGTTAGATTGATGAATGCATACGTTTTATATCGAAATTTGAAAATCTTTGGGAGTTGTGTTTACTGCTTTATTTATTTAAATTGCCTATATTTGTGTTGTTGCACTTGTGGGTACGTGAGTGGATGGTGGGGATCGAAGGATCTCTACTGAGTCCATTTCGATGAGACTCACCCCTGCAGTTTTCAGGTGAGGGTTCCAGGTAGGCGTAACGTGGAGGGTTTTGTCTCGGGTTGCGTGCCAACAGCTACCATTCCAGGGTATGCCTTAATGTAGTTGTCATTTTCCTTTCAGGCCTGTACACTTAATTATTTCTTTTCAGTTGGAATATGTAATTATTTGCTGAATCGAGTCGAATTGTAATAATTTTTAATTCTTGCACTTCCTTTACAATTCGATGTGATGTGGAATGTTTAGCTTAGTTTATCATTTATTTCCCAGACTTATCGAGATCCTGGTTTGGCTCCAAATTTTAATGATTCGGTACCCATTTAGTAATCGGATCTCTGATTATAGGGTGGCGGGTACTTACAGTTGGTATCAGAGCATTTGGTCTGACAAATAGATGAATAACTAGGTTAAATATTATAATTTTGGCAAATAATTACATTATCCCGTACCGGCACGGTGGTAGTGTAAGTTTTGGGTTCTAATTAGAAAATTTCAATTCTTGTGACTGTAGGCGATTAGATGGCTCCTAGGAAGAGAGTGCCAGTTATTAGGGTGCAGAGAGATGTTCCTAGTGGGTCTGAGGTTGGTAGGCCGAATATGGAGCGTTTTATGGAGGTTATGATGGACACAATGACTAGATATCAGACTCGGGACCTTAATGAGAGTTCTAGTACTCGGGGAGGGCCTTCAGCTGCTCTGGAGAGATCCCTAAAGATGAAGCCGCCTCATTTTACAGGTCGTCCCAACCTTGATGAGGTCGTTCACTGGTTGAAGGAGTTAGAGAAGACTTTTGATACCATGGATTGTGCGGCGGTTGAGAGGACTCCATTGACTCCATTGAAGGATGATGCCTATGACTGGTGGACGACATTGAAGAGCTTGTCTTATACAGATAGGAATCTCAGGGAGATTCCATGGGAGACGTTTGTGAAGGAGTTCTATGCGCAGTATTTCCCTAGATATGTCCAGAAGGCCAAAGAGAGGAAATTTATGGAGTTGACCCAAGGGAGCATGACAGTGCTTGAGTACTAAATGAAATTTGTTTCGCTTGGGAGGTTTGTGCCCTTCTTGTCAAGAGACAAAGAGCGTTGGGCTGAGAGGTTTGTGGATGGACTGAGGTCCAACTTGAGGAGTTTTGTGGCGTCTCACTGTTGTACGAACTTGGCATCGGCAGTTAAGTGTGCCGCGGCAGTAGAGGCACAACACGATCAATCGGCTAGGGAGAGGGGACTAGTTACTCGAGGGCCAACTTATGGCATGGGAAAGACAACAGCAGAAGCTCCTTCGTCTGGATTGAGATCTTCTTCACTCGGTTTCAGATTCAGGAGGTTCTTTTGAGGCGGTGACGGCAACAGTGGCAGCAGTGGTAGTAGCAGACCCAGGCAGAGCCAGCAGAGTTAGTCGGTGTCCAGTGCTTAGCAGGAGGCGACTTAGAGACTTCCAGCAGCTTGTCGTCATTGTGGTGGTACTCACGGTGGGACTCAGTGTCCTGCATTTTCTGGGAGGTGTTATATTTGTGGTCAGCAGGGCCATTTGGCGAGGTATTTCCCGCAGGGGCATGGTCAGGGGCAGGGACCGAGAGATCAGAAGAAGCCAAGGACCCAGGGGAGAGTTCTCGCTATCACCAGGAAGGAGGCTCGTGCGTCGAACTTGGTGGACGGTACACTTTCTGTCCTTGAAAACTCCGTACATGTGTTGATTGATTCGGGTGCTTCACATTCTTTTATTTCTGAGCAGTTCGTAGATGTTCTTGCTGCACCCGTTGATGAGTTATCTGATGGACTAATGGTTGAGGTTCCTTTTGGGGATTTCATGTTGACTTATAACTGTTTGAGTGAGGTTCCCTTGACCATTGAGGGTCATCAGTTGCCTGTCCAGTTAGTTGTGCTTGCCATTCGTGACTTTGATGTCGTCTTGGGCATGGATTGGTTGGAGGCTTATTATGCTGAGGTGGACTGCCACAGGAAGAGGGTGCGTTTCTCCATTCAGGCATCCCAGCCTTCTACTTCCAAGGTATTAGGCTCTCTTCTCATGGTATTCTTATTTCTGCTTTTAAGGCCCAGAGGTTACTTGTTGGTAGCTGTGAGGCTTTCCTTGCCTCAGTAGTTATAGCTGGTGTTAGCAGTGGTTCCAGTCATTGGGAGGTGCCTGTAATATGTGACTTTTTTGATGTATTTCTTGAGGAGTTGCCTGGCCTTCCTCCTCAGCGGGAGGTTGAGTTCACCATTAAGCTTGCATCAAGCACGGCACCATTGTCTAAGGCCCCGTATCAGATGGCTCCAGCCGAACTCGCTGTGTTGAAGGCGCAATTGCAGGAATTGCTAGATAAGGATTTTATCCGTCCTAGTACTTCTCTGTGAGGTGCTGAAGTTCTGTTTGTTAGGAAGAAGGATGGTTCTCTGAGGCTGTGCATTGATTATAGACAGCTGAACCATGTAACAGTAAAGAATAAGTACCCACTTCCGAGAATTGATGATCTGATGGATTAGTTGCTATCTGCCAAGGTATTCTCGAAGATTGACTTAAGATCAGGATATTACCAGATGAGGATCCGTGAGGTTGATGTGAGTAAGACAGCTTTTAGGACTCGGTACGGACATTATGAGTTTTTGGTTATGCCTTTCGGCTTGACTAATGCTCTAGCATCTTTTATGGATTTGATGAACCGAGTCTTCAGGGCCTACCTGAATCAATTTGTGGTGGTGTTTGTAGATGATATTTTGGTATATTCTCCTTCTGAAGAAGAGCATGCCACCCATCTTCAGGTGGTGTTGCAGGTTCTGAGAGAGCACCAACTCTATGCCAAGTTTAGCAAGTGTGAATTCTGGCTAGATAAGGTGCACTTCTTGGGACATGTTATTTTTGGAGACGACATTACTGTAAATCCAGCCAAGATTGAGGCAGTGATGGACTGGGGCAGACGGACGACAGTAACTGAGATCAGGAGCTTCCTAGGGTTAGCAGGATATTACAGACGGTTTGTTCAGGATTTTTCTTCAATAGCGACCTCCTTGTCGAGGTTGACTCGTAAGGGAGTTCGTTTTGTGTGGACCGAGGAGTGTGAGCAGAGCTTCACTGAGTTGAAGACTCATCTCACTTCGGCTCCAATTCTTGTGCTTCCATCTGGTTCTGGTGGATTCGTGATTTACTCCGATGCATCTCATCGAGGTTTGGGTGTGGTTCTGATGCAGTATGGTAAGGTTGTGGCCTATGCTTCTAGGCAGCTGAAGAAGCATGAGGAGAACTACCCCACTCATGACTTGAAGTTGGCGGCTATGGTATTTGCACTGAAGATCTGGTGGTACTACTTATATGGGGAGAAGTTTCAGGTTTTTACTGATAACAAGAGTCTGAAGTATGTATTCACGCAGAAGGATCTGAATTTGAGATAGTGCAAGTGGATGGAGTTTATCAAGGATTATGATCTTGACCTTTCTTATCATCCGGGCAAGGCGAACGTGGTAGCGGACGCCTTGAGTCGGAAGACGGTCGTATCACATCTTATGATTTAGGAATGGAGATTATATGAACAGGTTGTGGAATCTTCCTTTAGGATTCCTCGAGAGGCTGATAAAGCCACATTGGCCAGCTTGACTGTGAGGCCAGCAGTGTACCATGCAGTGATCGAGGCTCAGAGGGCGGATGCAGAGCTACCACAGATTCTCCAGATATTAGAAGTGGAGTTGTGGGATGATGGCACAATCAGATTTAGAGGCAAACTCTATGTTCCGGCTGAGGAAGAGATGCGTAGGAGTGTCCTAGATGAGGCTCACCGTTCTAGATATGTAGTGCATCCTAGAACGACTAAGATGTATCATTGTTTGATGAGGCACTTTTGGTGGCCTGGTATGAAGAAGGACGTAGTTGATTATGTAGCAAGGTGCCTGACTTGTCAACAGGTTAAGGCAGAGCACCAGAGACCAGGAGGATTGTTGCAGCCGTTACCAATCCCGGAGTGAAAATGGGAATATGTGACTATGGACTTTGTGATGGGATTGCCTGTGTCACCCGACAGAAGAGATGCAATCTGGGTCATTGTTGATCGATTGACCAAGTCTGCGCACTTTCTAGCTATTAGGAAGGACTGGTTAGTTGATAAGTTGGCTAGGTTGTTTGTGGACCGGATCATCTCTCTGTATGGGGTGCCCTTATCCATCATGTCAGATCGGGATCCAAGATTTACTTCTAGGTTCTGGAAGAGTTTTCAGAAGGCCTTGGGTACGCAATTAGCTTTCAGCTCGGCTTACCATCCTGAGACCGATGGACAGCCAGAGAGGACCATTCAGACACTAGAGGATATGCTCAGGGCTTGTTGCTTAGATTGGAGAGGTTCTTGGGAGCAGTACTTGTCTACAGTATAGTTTGCTTACAACAACAGTTATCATTTTAGTATCGGCATGGCGCCATATGAGGCACTATATGGGCGACCGTGTCGATCTCCTATGAATTGGTCTAACATTGGTGAGAGGTAGATAGCAGGGCCAGAGTTGGTACAGCAGTGTGCTGAGGTTGCCAGGGTAGTGTAGCAGAGGTTAACTACAACTCAGAGCAGGCAGAAGAGTTATGCAGATATCCGTAGGAGACCGCTTGAGTTCGATGTTGGGGACCACGTGCTTCTTCGAGTCTCACTCTCCAAGGGTGAGATGAGATTGGGGAAGTGAGGTAAGCTGAGTCCGCGATATATTGGGCCATTTCCCATTCTTGTTCGAATTGGGGAAACGGCGTATCAGCTAGCCTTGCCACCCAGTCTTGTTGGAGTGCACGATATGTTCCATGTTTCTTTGCTAAGGAAGTATGCTCAGGATCCATCTCATGTCTTGGACTTTTCGGAGTTAGAAGTCGCCGAGGACTTGTCCTTTCCGAAATTTCTAGTGCATATTGAGGATCGCAGGAAGCAGGTCTTTCGGAACAAGGTTGTTCCTCTGGTTAAGGTGATTTGGCAGCGTCGCTCCGGAGACGAGGCGACCTGGGAGCGAGAGAATGAGATGCGATATTACTTTCCCTACCTTTTCTTGTAAGTTCTCTTGTGAGCTAGTACTATTATTTTTGATCTCGTTATTTTATAGCGGCAATTTCGGAGATGAAATTCTTTTAAGGGGGGGAGAATGTAAGGATTGAGGTTTCGGATCCGGTTATCGGGTCAGTTTCGATGTCGAACCCTTTGGTTTTGGCTCTTGTGGGGCTGGGGCATGGGTTCCTTTTCGACGCGGTTCAAATGGTGTTCAGTTAGGGGGACGCATTTTTGAATGTACCACGTAGGCTAGTTTTGGGCCGCGACAGTACGACCTCGGTCTTATCGTCTGAATGACGTCTTGCACGGTTGACGCCATTCAGAGTAGGACCCTAATATGTCAGTGTACGATCCTGTCTTGTCGTCTGATTGACGTCGGTCTTGGACGACGCGTTTTAGCTAGTTTCGATTTGACCCCAGGAGCCTTCTCTCCTTTCCCTCATTCTCTCCACTTCTCTCTCTCTCCTCCTCCTTTTCTCCGAACCTCCGACGCCCCCTTCCCCTTCTCCTTCCTTTCCTCTCCCTATTCCTCCTCTCCCTCCACTCCATCAACCTCCTAACTTCCACCACTACCACCACCATCTCCTCCGCGGTGCATTTCTCTCCGGATGGCGGCCGACGTCCCGGTGGAGTAAAAGCGTCCATGGCGGTACCGACGGCGGCTTGTAGCATGGCGGTTCGGCTGCTTGGAGCTTGGAGGAGTTCAAGTAACCTGTTGGGTAACGATCCTCGCAGTGTTTTGTTTAAAACCATGATTTTCCCACTTTGAAAGCATGAAATATGTGTGGGTGCTTTTGGGGTAGAAAGCATATTCTAAGGAGTTCTTCATGAAAATAATTAGGCTTCTCCCCTACTTTCTCCATTTTGACGTTTTTGTGCGATTTGGGGGAGAAATCCCACTTTGTAACTCGGCGGAGGCCAAAACGGGAACCTGTCTGCGATTGCTAAATGGCGTTTGGGGATAGCGATGCCATTTTAAATGGCGGCTTCCACCTGAGACGCGATTTAGCTCAAATCAGGGGATTTTGTCTCTGTATTGAATGGCGTCTAGGGACAACGACGTCATTTAAATGACGACTCTAGGGGCGACGCATTTTAGGCCATATTTTGAGGCTAGTTTTTCGTATGAACCAGTTTAGGGGTCTTGAATGATGTCGGCCATGGGCGACGTGATTCAAGATAGAACCTCATTAATCCATACAATTAACATGTGTTTACATTGTTAGATAGTTTGGTTAAATGCATTATTAAAAACATACTCGAGGACGAGGGTTTCTACATAATCGGATCACACTGTGTTGTGTTTCGTGCGACCGTGGACCTAGAGTGACAGTTGTTAGTGCTTAGGCACCTTGTGTCGGTGTAGGAGTGACACGGCGCCGGTGTGGGAGTGGTGGGGTGACGCCTAGAAAGAGGGTCACCTGGCGTACTCCGGGGTATAGCTAGTACCGGTGTGGGAGTGACACATTTGAAGTGTCACTCGTGGTGGGGAAGCAGAACCACCTAGAGATAGACAGGCCGGAGTAGTCAGCGCGCTATCCGAGGGGTTGCTGTTTGGTACCAGTAGGTCGGTATTTTTCACGTTTGGCCATATGGTTTGTGTGTTTAGCCGAGACGCTGGTTGTGGACTTCGTGGTGGAGTGGTTTCAAAGTTGTGTATGTTTCATTGATCAATGCATGTGTTTTATATCGAAATTTGGAAATCTTTGGGAGTTGTGTTTATTGCTTTATTTATTTAAATTGCCTATATTTGTGTTGTTGCACTTGTGGATGCGTGAGTGGGTGGTGGGGATCGAAGTATCCCTACTAAGTCCATTTCGATGAGACTCACCCATGCGGTTTTCAGGTGAGGGTTCCAGGCAGGCATAGCGTGGAGGGTTTTATCTCGAGTTGCGTGTCAGCAGCCACCTTTCCGGGGTATGCCCCGATGTAGTTGTTATTTTTGTTTCAGGCGTGTACGCTTAATTATTTCTTTTCAGTTGGAATATGTAATTATTTCCTGAGTCGAGTCAAATTGTAATAATTTTTAATTCCTGCACTTCCTTTATAATTCGATGTGATGTGGAATGTTTAGCTTAGTTTATCATTTATTTACTAGACTTATCGAGATCCTGGTTTTGCTCCAAATTTTAATAATTCAGTACCCATTTAGTAATCAGATGCCCGATTATAGGGTGGCGGGTCGTTACACATATTGTGACGCTTGGAGATTCTGATTCCCGCTAGGAGACTGTCAGCGTCTCCCGTTCTGTATATATATATGAAGGTTATACAGTCCGACGAAAGTTAGTGAGAGTAAAATTAAATAAACAAAGTCCATGTTTTGTTTTAAATTAATAAACTGATAGTATGCTAATTTTAATTTGATTATCTCTTGTAGGCTAAAATGTCACACCACAACCACTTTGGCTGAACTACTGAACATGCTGAAGACTGCAGAGGGGAACCTTGTGAAGGAGAAACCCTAAGTCCTTATGGTTGGTAAGACCGGCCGGAAAAGACTAGCAGTCCAAGCCTTTAGGAAAGGCAAAAGCAAGAATCAAAAGAAGCCGAAGGTTGTCAAAAAGGACAAAGGCAAGAGTGTTAAGAAGGGTGAATGCTTCTATTGTCATCAGAAGGGGCACTGGAAGAAGAATTGCAAAGAATACCTCAAGAATAAGGCTTAAGGAACTGTGAAGCAGCAGGACACTTCAGGTATCTATATGATACATGTAAACTTGTCAATTAGAGATTATACATCATGGGTATTAGATATTGGATGTGTTTCTCATATCTGCAATTTTGTGCATGCACTGACAATAAAGCGTAAGGTGAGGACTGGCGAGGTGGAGTTGACGCTAGGTAACAGCGCAAGAGTAGCGGCGATCGCTGTGGGGATAGTGAAGCTCAAGCTACCATCCGGAGATACATTTTCATTAGATGAATGCTATTATGTACCTAGCATAATAAAGAATATTATTTCTATTTCATGTTTGGATGGAATAGGGTACACTTTATATGTTGGGAACAATTGTTGTTCAATTTATTTTGGAAATAAATTAATAGCTTTCGCTATCTTGTCCAATGGATTGTATCTTTTAAATGTGTCTCATGAGAATTTAAATATTAGTTTTTTACCTAAAAGAAACAAGTATGAAATGAACAAAGCCTACTTATGGCATTGTAGGCTTGGTCATATTGGAGAAAATAGACTCCAAAGGTCGCATAAAAATAGATACTTAGATCCATTTATATGAATCATATGTGACCTGTGAGTCATGTTTGATAGGTAAAATGGCTAAATCTCCATTTTTTGGAATTGGAGAACGAGCCAAAGACATATTGGAACTTATACATTCAGATGTATGTGGTCCTATGTTTACCCAAGCCATTGGTGGTTTCTCATACTTCATTACATTCACTAATGATTACTCAAGATTTGGATTCATATACTTATTAAAGTATAAATCTGAAGCCTTTGAGAAATTCAAAGAATTTAGGAATGAAATAGAGAAACAAACTGGAAAGAGTATAAAAGCCATCCGATCTGATTGGGGTGGTGAATATTTGAGTACGGAGTTCATTAAATACTTAAAGGATAATGGTATCATTTTTCAGCTTACACCTCCTTGTACACCTCAAATGAATGGTGTATCAGAAAGGAGAAATCGCACATTAATAGAGATGGTGCGATCAATGATGAGCATGTCCAAATTACTAGTGTCCTTATGGGGATATGCACTTAGCTCGGCTATGTATATCCTGAACAAGGTACCCAGCAAATCTGTTGAAACCACTCTATATGAGATATGGAATGGAAAGAAACCAGACCTTAAACATGTTAAAGTCTGGGGATGTCCTGCTCATATTAAAAGACTGACGCAGATAAGTTGGAATCCAAAACTGACAAATACAGATTTGTGGGATATCCAAAGGAAACTTATGGATATTACTTTTATAATCCTGGCAAACAAACAGTATTTGTAGCCAAGAGAGCTATTTTTCTGGAAGAAGATTATATTCTTCAGAAGGACAGTGGGAGTAAAGTAACCTTGGAAGAAATTCCAAACCCACAAATTGGTAATGGTTCATCTGATGAACTGTCAGTTTCTGAACCTATTCAAATAAGTATACAAGAAACTCGTAGGTCAGAAAGAGTACCTAAACCACTAGAAAGATATGTGGGACATATTAATTTAGATGGTTCTAGGATACTCTATAATGAGGATGATGATCCCAAGACTTACCAGGAGGCCATTGATAGTCCAGAGGCCGGAAAATGGCGAGAAGCCATGAATTCTGAAATTCAATCCATGCACATCAACCAAGTTTGGAACTTGGTTGACTTGCTTGAAGGTATAATACTTTTCGGCTGCAAGTGGATCTTTAAAAGAAAGATCGGTGCAGATGGACAAATAGAGACTTATAAGGCAAGGTTGGTGGCGAAGGGTTATCGTCAAAGGCAAGTCATTGACTATAACGAGACCTTATCACCTGTTGCCATGATTAAGTCTATAAGAATTCTTCTCGCCATTGCAGCATACCATGATTACGAGATCTGACAGATGGATGTGAAAACGGCCTTCCTCAATAGAAACCTTGAGGTAGAGGTGTATATGATACAACCTGAAGGCTTCACATCAAAGGAATCTCTAGATATGGTATGCAAGTTGCAAAGGTCTATTTATGGACTGAAGCAAGCTTCCCATAGCTAGAACATAAGGTTTCATAAGGCAATCAAATCTTATGGTTTCATTAAGAATGAAGATGAGCCATGTGTATACAAGAAAAATAGTAGGAGCGCAATCACATTCCTAGTTTTTTACGTTGACGACATCCTACTCATTGGAAATGATGTAGGGATGATGTCATCAGTAAAGATCTGGCTATCCAATAACTTCTCCATGAAGGATTTGAGAGAAACATCTTACGTATTGGGAATGCGGATCTATAGAGATAGATCAAAGAAGATGCTTGCCTTAACTCAATCCATGTACATAGAAACTATTGTCAAAAGGTTTGGCTTGGAAAATTCCAAAAGAGGTCTCATACCGATGAGACATGGAATTTATCTCTCCAAAAGTCAGTCTCCCAAGACTTCTGAGGAGAGGGCAATGATGGATAAGATTCCCTATGCATCAGCCATAGGTTTCATCATGTATGCCATGCTATGTACTAGACCTAATATTGCATATGCTCTAAGCATTACGAGCATACATCAGGCAGATCCAAGTGATGAACACTGGAAGGCTGTGAAATGCATCCTTAAGTACTTGAGAAGAACTATGGATATGTTTATAGTCTATGGAGGAGGAGACTTAAAGCTGCAAGGATATACTGATTCATGTTTTCAGCTCATATGATGAGGGTGACTTATCCTATTAGTCACTTGTGTGGAGACACTATGCTGGACTTGTAGGTGCTCATTGGGGAATGAGTTCACTGAACTGATACGACCAAGAATCGTTGGATGGTATATACTTCACTGTTAACCAGCTCAATTCTTTTGTCACGGTTGTGTAGATGGTCCTTGGACCTGAGACACCAAAGATACCTTGTTGGTACGTCTCTGAGCTTTGACTTTGACTAATGAATCCCTAACCACGGGTTTTCAATAAGTCAAATCATCGGGTTCAGAGAAATACCTTCGAAGGTAATTGAGTGTTCAATAAGAGAAAATCCGCTCTCGATATTATGAGAGAGAATGTTTCGAGAATGATGCGCTTAAGTCCCTGGCCAGGGCGGACACTTTATCAGATAAAGAGTTATCCGATATAGTTTAGCGGCATCTGATTCAAGTGAATCGACTTGCTAGGGTTTAACAGTAAACTATACTCTAGGTCGATTCGGGAACATTGCACGGATGAAGGATTATATCCGCGCGCTAACTGATGACGGAAAGGTTCCAATAGAGGGTTGTGATAACCCCAATGCCATCTAGGATCACACGATGCTGCTTGGCATCCAACGTGATTGGAAGCCCGTTCGAACTTATTGTGGGACATTAAATTCGGCTGATTAATTAATATAAGGATATTAATTAATTCAGTGGATCCGTAATGAGTTACTCGGTTTAATGGGCTATTAACTAGACTAGTAATTAGGCCTAGAGGGTCACACACAAAAGGTTTTCAAGTCGATGGATAATTCGACAGGATTTTGGATAAGTCTGGATTTTTATGAAAAATTGCAAATAGGCTTATTATAAAAGAACGGCTGCTATGTCGCGGGCCAGCAACCTTGACCTAGGTGTCGCCTTCTTTCTCTCTCCTCTCTCCTAGGCGCACGACACGAGACGGCCATCTGGAGGCTCTGCTTTGGTTCCTGACAGCATCGCCTTCCATCCGACAGGAGTTTCCGAATCCGCATGTCGCGGCGGATTACGCGCAGCCAGACGGGATCCATGAACGCCGCATCGAGCGAGGAGGCGAGGACGATCCATCGCGATGTGAACCGCGTGGATACTGCTAGAGGCCAGGCACCTGCGCGGTTTGCGGCATCGCTCCGACGGAACGGAAGAACGAACGCGGATTTGAATCCGCACAAGGTAAATCAGATTTCCTGTTTATTTTATTGATCGAAATGGGATGGATCCAATCCCGAATAAATAAGTTTGCTGCGTTTTTCTGTCGGATCTCGATACAGCGAATCCAACAACCTCAGCATAATAGGAATTCTCGAACGGCATGCACAACCAATTGGGCAAGTAGTTGATGACCCTCAATGACTAAGAGAACCTCACTTAAACAGTTATAAGTCAATAGGAAATCTCCGAAAGGAACCTCAACCATCAGCCCACCAGAAATCTCATCAACGAGTGCAGAAAGAGCATCTCCAAACTGCTCGAGAAAAAATGAATGCGAAGGACCCAAATCAATCAACACATAAGCGAAGTTCCCAACGACAGAAAGTGTACCTTCCACCAAGTTAGATGCATGAGCCTCCTTCCTGGTATAGCGAGAACTTTCCTTTGAGTCCTCTGCTTCTTCTAGTCTCCGGGTCCCTGCCCCTGACCATGCCTCTGCGGGCAACTCCTTGCCAAATGGCCCTACTGTCTACAAGTATAGGACCTCCTTGAAAAGGCGAGACATTGGGTATGACCATGAGTACCGCCACAATGACGACAAGTCGTCAGAACCCTCTGGACTACCTCCTGTTGCACGTTGGATGCCGACTGACTCTGCTGGGTCTGCCTGGGTCTGCTACTGTCGCTGCTGCCACTGCCGCCTCGGAAGAACCTCCTGAATTTGGAGCTGAGCGAAGACGATCCTGAACCAGATGAAGGACCTGCTGCTGCTGCAATCTTCCCTTTGCCATATGCCAGTCCCTGAGTTGTCAATCCCCTCTCCAGAGCCATCTGGTTGTGCTACGCCTCTACTGGTGCTGTACACTTCACTGCTGAAGCTAAGTCTAAACAACAGTGGGATGCCACCAGGCTCCTCAAGTCGAACCTCAACCCATCAACGAACCTTTTGGTCCATCACTCCTTATCTTCCGAAATGAAGGGCATAAACCACCCTAAAGAGACAAACTTTATCTCGTACTCGAGCACTGTCATGCTCCCTTGGGTCAACTCTATAAACTCCCTCTCCTTGGTTTTCTGGATATGCCTAGGGAAGTATTACTCGTTGAACTCCTTCATAAATGTCTCCTATGGAATCTCCTTGAGATTCTTATCTACATATGTCATGCTCTTCAAGGTGGTCCACCAATCATAGGCATGATCTTTCAACATGATGGTGGCTAATGGGTCCTCTCAACTGTCCCACAGTCCAGAGTGTCGAAAGTCTTCTCCATCTCCTTCAACCAATAAGCTGCCTCATCAGGGTCAGGACGACCATGTAGGTGCTCAAATCTTGTGTGCTATCATCATGATATTGTTAGTATTGGATGACCCACAAGCCAATCCGACACTATATAATATTCATATTATTAATATAATGGCATATTATTCATTGTGTATCTTATTTGAGCATTGCTTATCGAATCACGATGAAGTCCATGAACATGTGCGTTGATCTTCGGATTATGATGAGATCATAATTACGGGACCGAAGATTTATAAACACATGTTCTTAATTGTTCCTAGTCATAGGATGTTTGAGGACATCAAACATCCGGATAGACTAGTACATGTTTCTTCAACTCATGTGATGAGGGTGACTGATCCTATAAGTCACTTGTATGGAGACACTATGTAAGGACTGAGGTTTCGGGTTCGGTTTTCGGGTCGGTTTCGGGCCGGATCCCCTGGGTCGGACCTTGCGGGGTCTGGAGAATTTCTTCTGAATGACGTCTACACATCACGACGCCTTTCAAACGACGTCTTGATACGTGGACGCCATTTAGGCGATTTGCTGTTGTGCCACGTGGGCGCCACGTGGGCGGGTTTCGGGCCGCGAGAGTACGGCCCCTGTCTTGTCGTCTGAACGGCGTCCATGATGGACGACGCGATTCAGACTGCCACCCTGCGGTGTCAGTGTACGGTGCCTGACATGTCAGCTGAACGGCGTCCATGGTGGTCGACACGTTTCAGACAGCTGTCAGTACGGCCCGTCCTGTCATCTGATAGGCGTCCTTCTCGCTCGACGCGTTTTAGGTAGTTTCTGATGACCCCCGCGAGCCCTCCTTTCTTTCCCTCATTTCTCACCTCTCGCTCTCTCTCCTCTCCCTCTCCGCCTCCTCCAACCCTTCTCTTTCCCTTTCCCTTCCTCTTCTTCCTCTTCCACCACTCCAACGCCTCCCTACCTCTCACCTCTGCCACCACCACTTCCTTCGCGGCGTTCCATTCTCCGGACGGCGGCCGACGTCCCGGCGGAGTGGCGACGTTCTCGGGGGTACCGGCGGCGGTTTGCGGCGCGGCGGTTGGGCGACACGGAGCCAGGAGGAGTTCAAGTATCCGGTAGGGGGACGAAACTTGTATGTGTTGCTCGTGCTTTCCTAGGCGTGTTTTGATGTGTTTTGGGCTAGATTAAGCATGTTTAGGGGGGATGTTCTTGTGGGTATGGTCGTGTTCCTGTATGTGGTTTTGTAGTAGGTTTGTGGGGGGTGAACTTCTCTTTCTCCCCCTTCTGTTTTGGAGGCTTTTCGGGGCAATTGGGGTTAAGGGAGAAACCCTCGGTTCGAATCAGGGAACCAGGTTTCTGGCGCTAAACGGCGTCGTACCTGGTCGACGCCTTTCAAAAGGACATCAAGGCAGTACGACGCGTTTTAGGGCAGAAACCTCCCCGTTCGAGGTTTCACGAGTTAGGGGTTATGGCGCTAAATGACGTCATGGATGGACGACGCCTTTCAAAAGGACGTCGGGCCATCATGACGCCATTTAGGCAGGAAATCACCCCGACTGAGGGTCCGTCAACTCGGGATTCTGGAACTAAAAGACGTCATGGGTGGACGACGCGATTTGAATGGCGTCGGGTAACCATGACGCCTTTTAAGGAAGAAATCCCCTGGGTAATGTTTTCCTGAAATTCTGGATTTATCAGCTGAATGGCGTCGGAGGATGTCGACGCCTTTCAAAAGGCGACTGCTGGTGTCGACGCCTTTTAGGCCAGATTCCCGTGGCCTCTGTTTTATGAAGCAGTTTAGGGAACTTGAATGGCGTCGGCCTTGGGCGACGCAATTCAAGGCAGAACAACACTAATTCACGCCAGTAAAATGTACATACTGCTAGATAGTTGGTTAGTGCATGCTCTAGCATACTTGGTTTCTTTATGATCGGATGGCACTGCGTTGTGTGTAGTGCGATCGCGGGCTTTTCACGTGACCGGATCGTACTGTGCCGGGTTTTGGTGTTTTGAGTTACTGTGGACCTGGAGTGACATTGTAGCGCTTTATCACCCTGTGCTGGTGGGGGCGTGAGCACAGCGCCGGTGGGGGCGTGGGCGGGGTGACGCCTAGTGAGAGAGGGTCACCTGGTGAACCCCGGGGTCAGCTAGTACCGGTGTCGGAGTGGTACATTCGGAGAGTCACTCATGCTGAGGGAAGGAGTAACCACCTGAGCCAGTTGGGCCGGAGTAGCTAGCGTGCTATCCGAGGGGTTACTGTTTGGTCTCAGCGGGTCGGTGTTTCCTACTTGTGCTTGTGTGAACAGTTTCCCACTTACGGCTGTGTGGTTGGTGTTTCCTACTTTCGGAGGAGTGGTTGACGTGTTTTGCCGAGACGGGAGTTGTAGGTTCCTTGATAGAATGATTTTAGAAATATGCATGTTACATTCCGAAGGCACATGATTCATATCGAGATTTTAGGAGTAGCGTGTTACAGCTTTACTTGCTTTATTACCTGTATCTTTGCTACTGCACTTGTGGGTGTGTGAGTGGGAGGCGAGGGATCGGATGATCCCTACTGAGCCCAATTTTGGTGTGGCTCACTCCCTGCGTTTTCAGGTGTAGACCTTGTGGCGTGTGGCGGCGCGTGGTGTTCTCCTGGGTGTGCGGACCAGCAGCTATCTCAGTTCCCGGGGTATTCCCCGATGTTGTTGTACTTTATTTCTGCATGTACTTAATTAATTTGTTGGACATGTAATTATTGTTGGACTGTGTACGGACATTGTTACTTTACTTCCTGCGTACTGTACCCCTTTGTAGTCCGTGTGAATGTTATATTTAATCTTGTTTAACGCTTACTCCTCCAGATGTGCAAATAAGATCCTGGTATGAACCTACAGTTAATGGGCCGACATCCATTTAGTGACCGGGTCTCTGGTCATAGGATGGCGGGTCGTTACAGTTGGTATCAGAGCCTAGTCTGGTCGAGTAAGCGGTAAACTGGGTTAGATATCGTAGTCCAACAATAAGTACGAGTCTGTACAGGTGATGGCTGCTGGTGTAGAGTGATAGGTTTTGACGTGTTTGTGTTGATTTTCGTGTTCGTGAGGTAGCGATGGCGCCGAGGAAGAGAGTTTTGTTGGCTCGTGGTACGAGATCAGACGATGGTAGTTCGGGGGCAGAAGGGCATAATGTGGATCGTTTCGTAGAGGCTATGATTGGAGCTATGGGTAGGTACCAGCAGGGAGACGGTAGTGAGGGATCCAATTCCCGAGGTGACCAGTTCACGGTGTTAGAGCGGCTTTTGAGGTTGGAGACCCCTTCTTTCACAGGTCGACCAGTCCCAGACGAGGCAGCTCGTTGGATTAAGGAGATGGAGAAGGCGTTTGACGTTCTTGAATGTGCTGAGAATGACAAGACCTTGTTGGCAACCTATTTGTTGAAGGATAATGCATACGAATGGTGGGTTACCATCAAGACAAGGATGTTTGCAAATAGATCTTTGAGAGAGATCCCTTGGGAGGCATTTGTGAGAGAGTTTAGTGGACAGTACTTTCCGAGGCACGTCCAGGAGGCCAAGGAAAGAGAGTTTATGGAATTGGTGCAAAATGACATGTCAGTTCTAGATTATCATGCAAAGTTTGTGGCTCTTGGAGGATTCATTCCACACTTGTCTGGGCAGGAGAGATATAGAACCGAGAGATTTGTAGATGGACTCCGATATGATCTAAGGACGATGGTGGCACCTCAGGGTTGTAGAGATCTGGCGTCAGCGGTTCGATGCGCGGCAGCGGTGGAGACTCAATTTCAGCAAACGGCGAAAGAGTTGGAGCGATCGGTACGAGGGAAGCAGCAAGGCAAGAGCAAATCAACGGTCCTTTCGTCAGGCGGTTCGAGTTCCTTTGAGTTCGGGTCCCAAGGGACGTCACGTGATGAAGATGAGGACGGTTCGGCTCAACAGATGCAGATTGAGGCTAGCAGGCAGCAGGGAAAGAGTCATGATGCGGCAGATTATTGTCCCCGTTGTGGTAGGTATCACGGCAACCGGGTGTGTCCATTGGTCGCTGGTAGCTGTTTTGGCTGTGGCAGGAGGGGACATCTCGTGAGGAACTGTCCCCAGAAGAATAAGACGAGTCAGGGGCCGAGTGGTCAGTAGGAGCCCGGTACCTTATGTAGTGTTGTGTGCCCTTCTTGTGGAGATCCGAGGTGTGGGGATAGATGAACACTCTTATTTTGTCTTATGAGGTAGTGGTTGTGAACTCTTGTGACACTCTTTATGTATTTTGGGTCGTGGTGGTGATTTGGTATTGTAATGTGTACCTTGTAAGGTTATTGTATAATGATGTTGGTCTATCAATCTTGGTGAAATCATGGCACATAATTAGTTTAATATTGATTTGATTGATGGATTGTGTGTGGGGAGCCCCGTGTAAGAGTGTGATCGTTGAGAGCATTAGCAGGATTTTACCGATGGTTGGTCCAGGAGTTTTCTTCGATAGCAACCCCCCTTGTTGAGATTGACTCGTAGGGGAGTTCGTCTCACGTGGATTGAGGAGTGTGGGCGGAGTTTCATTAAGTTGAAGACTCGCCTCACTTGGGCTCCAGTGTTGGTACTTTTATCAGGTTCCGGTGAATTTGTGGGGTATTCAGTTACATCACATCGAGGTTTGGGCGCGTTTCTGATGCAACTTGGTAAGATTGTGGCCTATAGGCAGTTGAAGAAGCTTGATGAGAACTATTCATCTATGACTTAGAGTTGGCAGCTGTGATGTTTGCACCATAGATCTAGAGGCATTGTTTGTATGGGGATTATTTGAGCAACTGTGGAATCTCCCTTTCGGATTCCACGTGAGGCTGATGGAGCCAGGTTGGCCAGCAGTGGACCACACCGTAATTAAGACTTAGAGGACAGATGCAGAGTTACCGCAGATTCTCCAGAGTTCAGAGGTGGAATTGTAGGGTAGTAGTACAGTCAGGTTAGAGGTAGACTTTGTGATTTGACCGTGAAGGACGTGCGCGGGTGTCCCTTTTGGTGGCACACTGTTCTAGAATAAATGATGCTTCCCGGATCGAGTAAGGCGTATCATTGTTGAGGTGGTCTAGTGAGAAGGAGGACAGGGGTGATTCTGTGATTGAATGCTTGAATTGTCGGCAGGTTATGGTAGAATATCAGAGTGGCGCAGCGGTAGCGTGGTTGCAGTCCTTGCCGATCCCGGTGTGGAGATGGGAGCTTGCGACTTGAGGCATGTGTTAGGATTGTTTTATTCCCTGGTGGAGGGAGCGTGATTTGGATTACCATTGAACTACTGACTACGTCAGTACACTTCCTGGTTATCAGGAAGGACTGGTCAGTCGGTAAGTTGACTGAGTTGTTTGTGAGTCGGATCATCTCTTTCTGCTCGATGTGCCCTTGTCCATCATGTCGGATCGGGCTTGAGATTTACTTCTTAATTGTGGGGAGAGTCTTTGGAAGACTTTGAGTACGCGGTTAGCCTTCAGCCCAGCCTATCATTCCGAGGCTGATGGGCGGTCAGAGGGGGGCCATTCGGATTTGAGAGGTTTTGCTCGTGACATGTTGCCTAGACTGAGGAGGTTCTTGGGAGCAGCGTTTGTTTTCAGTGGGGTCTTGTGTACCATGGCAGTTACCACTCTAGCTTTGGCATGGCGCATTATGAGACATTGTTTAGATGGCTGTGTCGATCCCCTGTGATCTAGTCTGAGATTGGCAAGAGGCAGTAAGCAGGATCAGGGTTGGTATGGCAGTGTGCTTAGGTTGCCAGAGTTGTGCTATCATCGGTAAGAGACCGATTGGGTTTGAAGTCGGGGACCTCGTGTCTTTCCAAGTCTCGCCCTCCATGGGTGTGAAGAGATTTGAGAAGCAAGGTAAGCTGGGTCCGTGCCGTGCTGGGCCTCTTCCCGTTCTTGCTCGAATTGAGGAAGATTACCAGCCAGCCTTGCCGTTCAGTCGTGCGGGAGTGCACGATGCGTTTCGTGTTTCGTTGCAAAGGAGTGTTCTGGATCCGCCCCAGGTGTTAGAAATTTCAGGACTTGAGGTCGCTAAGGACTTGTCCTTTCCAGAGTGTAGTGCGTTTTGAGAATCACTAGTGACAAGTCCTCCGGAACAAGGTTGCATCTGTGGACTGAGTATTTTGACAGTATCGCTCCGGGAGCGAGGCGACCTGGGGGCGTGTGATTCAGATGCTGGGAAGCAGTTCCCTATCCTTTTGGTAAGTCCCCATGCGAGTTGGCAGTGGAGGCGTTTTCGCCCTCGTTACTTGTAGCAGGCAATTTCGGGGACGAAATTCTTTTAAGGGGGGGAGAATGTAAGGACTGAGGTTTCGGGTTCGGTTTTCGGGTCGGTTTCGGGCCGGATCCCCTGGGTCGGACCTTGCGGGGTCTGGAGAATTTCTTCTGAATGACGTCTACACATCATGACGCCTTTCAAACGGCGTCTTGATAGGTGGACGCCATTTAGGCGATTTGCTGTTGTGCCACGTGGGCGGGTTTCGGGCCGCGAGAGTACGGCCCCTGTCTTGTCGTCTGAACGGCGTCCATGATGGACGACGCGATTCAGACTGCCACCCTGCGGTGTCAGTGTACGGTGCCTGACATGTCAGCTGAACGGCGTCCATGGTGGTCGACACGTTTCAGACAGCTGTCAGTACGTCCCGTCCTGTCATCTGATAGGCGTCCTTCTCGCTCGACGCGTTTTAGGTAGTTTCTGATGACCCCCGCGAGCCCTCCTTTCTTTCCCTCATTTCTCACCTCTCGCTCTCTCTCCTCTCCCTCTCCGCCTCCTCCGACCCTTCTCTTTCCCTTTCCTTTCCTCTTCTTCCTCTTCCACCACTCCAACGCCTCCCTACCTCTCACCTCTGCCACCACCACTTCCTTCGCGGCGTTCCATTCTCCGGACGGCGGCCGACGTCCCGGCGGAGTTCTCGGGGGTACCGGTGGCGGTCTGCGGCGCGGCGGTTGGCCGACACGGAGCCAGGAGGAGTTCAAGTATCCGGTAGGGGGACGAACCTTGTATGTGTTGCTCGTGCTTTCCTAGGCGTGTTTTGATGTGTTTTGGGCTAGATTAAGCATGTTTAGGGGGGATGTTCTTGTGGGTATGGCCGTGTTCCTGTATGTGGTTTTGTAGTAGGTTTGTGGGGGGTAAACTTCTCTTTCTCCCCCTTCTGTTTTGGAGGCTTTTCGGGGCAATTGGGGTTAAGGGAGAAACCCTCGGTTCGAATCAGGGAACCAGGTTTCTGGTGCTAAACGGCGTCGTGCCTGGTCGACGCCTTTCAAAAGGACGTCAAGGCAGTACGACGCGTTTTAGGGCAGAAACCTCCCCGTTCGAGGTTTCACGAGTTAGGGGTTATGGCGCTAAATGACGTCATGGATGGACGACTCCTTTCAAAAGGACGTCGGGCCATCATGACGCCATTTAGGCAGGAAATCACCCCGACTGAGGGTCCGTCAACTCGGGATTCTGGAACTAAAAGACGTCATGGGTGGACGACGCGATTTGAATGGCGTCGGGTAACCATGACGCCTTTTAAGGAAGAAATCCCCTGGGTAATGTTTTCCTGAAATTCTGGATTTATCAGCTGAATGGCGTCGGAGGATGTCGACGCCTTTCAAAAGGCGACTGCTGGTGTCGACGCCTTTTAGGCCAGATTCCCGTGGCCTCTGTTTTATGAAGCAGTTTAGGGAACTTGAATGGCGTCGGCCTTGGGCGACGCAATTCAAGGCAGAACAACACTAATTCACGCCAGTAAAATGTACATACTGCTAGATAGTTGGTTAGTGCATGCTCTAGCATACTTGGTTTCTTTATGATCGGATGGCACTGCGTTGTGTGTAGTGCGATCGCGGGCTTTTCACGTGACCGGATCGTACTGTGCCGGGTTTTGGTGTTTTGAGTTACTGTGGACCTGGAGTGACATTGTAGCGCTTTATCACCCTGTGCTGGTGGGGGCGTGAGCACAGCGCCGGTGGGGGCGTGGGCGGGGTGACGCCTAGTGAGAGAGGGTCACCTGGTGAACCCCGGGGTCAGCTAGTACCGGTGTCGGAGTGGTACATTCGGAGAGTCACTCATGCTGAGGGAAGGAGTAACCACCTGAGCCAGTTGGGCCGGAGTAGCTAGCGTGCTATCCGAGGGGTTACTGTTTGGTCTCAGCGGGTCGGTGTTTCCTACTTGTGCTTGTGTGAACAGTTTCCCACTTACGGCTGTGTGGTTGGTGTTTCCTACTTTCGGAGGAGTGGTTGACGTGTTTTGCCGAGACGGGAGTTGTTGGCTCCTTGATAGAATGATTTTAGAAATATGCATGTTACATTCCGAAGGCACATGATTCATATCGAGATTTTAGGAGTAGCGTGTTACAGCTTTACTTGCTTTATTACCTGTATCTTTGCTACTGCACTTGTGGGTGTGTGAGTGGGAGGCGAGGGATCGGATGATCCCTACTGAGCCCAATTTTGGTGTGGCTCACTCCCTGCGTTTTCAGGTGTAGACCTTGTGGCGTGTGGCGGCGCGTGGTGTTCTCCTGGGTGTGCGGACCAGCAGCTATCTCAGTTCCCGGGGTATGCCCCGATGTTGTTGTACTTTATTTCTGCCTGTACTTAATTAATTTGTTGGACATGTAATTATTGTTGGACTGTGTACGGACATTGTTACTTTACTTCCTGCGCACTGTACCCCTTTGTAGTCCGTGTGAATGTTATATTTAATCTTGTTTAACGCTTACTCCTCCAGATGTGCAAATAAGATCCTGGTATGAACCTACAGTTAATGGGCCGACATCCATTTAGTGACCGGGTCTCCGGTCATAGGATGGCGGGTCGTTACACACTATGCTGGACCTATAGGTGCTCATTGGTGAATGAGTTCACTGAACTGATCCGACTATGAATCGCTGGACGGTAAACACCTCACTGTTAACCAGCTCGATTCTTTTGTCACGGTTGCATAGACGATCCTTGGACTTGAGATGCCAAAGTTATCTTGTTGGTAGATTTCTTAACTTTGACCTTGACTAACGAATCCCTAACCATGGGTTATCAATAAGTCAAGTGATCGGGTTTAGGGAAATGCCCTCGAAGGTAATTGTGTGTTCAATACGGGATCATCCGCTCTCGGTAGTTTGAGAGAAAATGTTCCATGAATGATGCGCTTAAAGTCCCTAGCAAGGGCAGACTCTATATCTGATAAGGAGTTATCATATTCAAATTAGCGGCATTTGATTCAAGTGAATCGACCGGTTAGGATTTAACAGTAAACCATACCCTAGGTCGATTCAAAAACATTGCACGGATGAAAGATTATATCCGCGCGGTAACTGTTGACGGAAAGGTTCCTATAGTGGGTTTGATTAACCCCAATGCCTTTCGGGATTACGCAGTGTTGCTTGGCACCCAACGTGATCGGGAGCCCGTCCGAATTTATTGTGGTGATATTAAATTCGGCTGATTAATTAATATAAGGATATTAATTGATTCAGTGGGTCAGTAAGAGGTTACTGGACTTAATGGGCCATTAACTAGACTGGTATTTGGGCCTAGAAGGTCACACACAAATGGTTTTCAAGTTGGTGGATCTTTAATAGGGTTTTGGATAAGTTCGGGTTTTTTCTGAAAAACTGCAAACGGTCTTGTTATAAAATATTGCAATCAAGCTCAGGGGCCAGCACCCCTAACCCTGGCCACTCCCCACCTCTCTCTCCTCTCTCTCTGGTGCCATCCCATCTCTGGGCACCCCTCAGTAGAGCTACATCGATTCCCGAGCTCCGTCTTCCCGTTTGACGGGAAATCATCTCCGCATGTCACGAAGAATCACACGAAGCTAGCCGGGATCCACGGACACTGCTACGAGCAAGGAAGCGAGGACGATCCATCAAGAGGAAGACCGCATGGACACCGCTAGAGGCCTGGCACAGCGCGGCTTGCGGGATCATACCGTCGGAACCATTCGGACGTGGATTCGAATCTACGCAAGATAAATAAGATTTACTGAATTAGTTTTAATGATCGAAACGGGATAGATCCGATCCCGAGAAATAATATTCCGCTGGGTTTTCGGTCGGATCTCGACACAGCGAACCTAAGAGTGGTATCAGATCCAGGTTACACTGTATTTTTCGTCGTTTCGATCGACAAATAGATCGTCCTTTAAAAAAAAAAAATCCATGTTGTTTATTCCTGTTAATTAATTTTTCTTTGCAAGAATATTGTTCATCCGATGAACACTGTAATAAGAATTTTTATTCTACCAAGAAAAATTTCTTTGTGGGATATTTTGTGTTCTTTGTGGGACGAAGAATCCATGAAGAACGGATATGTGTTTTGATCCCTACGAACATCCCAAAACATTTGGGAGTGAGTGGCTCACTGGCGACACAAATCCTACCCACCCGGAGGGTCGCTGGAGATCGTCGGCATGTTGACCGGCATCAGATCGAGCCGCCAGCCATCCATCTCTCTCCATCTTCTTTTCTTCCTCGGTTAAGGAAAAAAAAGGGGGGGGGGGGGGGGCTAGCACCGCCGGCGCTGTCATCGGGGCCCTGGCTGCCGGGCGGTGCCCCGTCGCTCGACCCCTGCTAGGCAGGTGGTTGGCGGTGGCGCCACCCCCCCCCCCCCCCCCCCCCCCCCTCCTTACTGCATGCAATTGGGGTTTCCTAGCTGCGCGCAGGAAGGGAACGGGCCAGCTTGCTGGGCCGGGCCGAGCATGGGCCCAAGCCAGCACAACAGTTGGCCTGGACCAGGCCGCCCACATGGGTGATGCGTATTTAATTGCCGTCGTTAAAACACAAATATCATCAACTTTGAATTCCGATTCTCACACAAAATTATTTGAAAATAGTGTGGTGATGAGATTGGGTCAATCCACGAGGAAGTAGAAATCTAACTTTGAAAACTTTGGATTTTGAATGAAATTGGATTTTCAATATGTTGCTCTAGTTGAAAACTTCCATTTTTAAGCACTTGAACAAAATTGATTGCAGAATTTAACATGCTTCCAAAATTCTCTAATTAGCACCTAGAATCTATCACCAAAACTTAGTTAACTAATTTTTGAGATTAAGTAAAGCAAATAAATCTAACAAGATAATATTAATATAAGAAAATAGTAAACATTGGAAAGGAAAATAACACAATCACTATTATTGCAATAAGAAAGTTTAAAACGATCCAAGAAAATAACAGAAATGCTCACTAATTTCTTAATAACTAAAACAAATTTAATCCAAAGAAATAATAAGGAAACAGGGCTTATGTAAGCCTTATGTGGGCGCTTAGGCCCACTGAACCGCTCGGCTGGGGTGCGGCGCTATGGGCCGGGCAGCTTAGTGGCAGCAGGTGGGGCGCATGGGTGCTTTGGACTAGGAGGCAGGCTTGTACGCGGGCGCAGCAAATGAAGCGCGGCGGCGGTTCGAGCGGGAACGTGCGGCTACGTGCCGCGTGGCGGGGCGCGGCGGCGCGTTCTGCAACGCCGCGGCATGGGTGACGATGCTTAGCTCGGCGAATCGTGTGGTGCTGCCGCGTGGCGGGTCCGTGCAGCGGCGGGCTCGATTGACGTGGACGGCCGACATGTGGCGACGGCTGAGCGGGAATTTCCGCTCCTGCGACGCACGGGCGACGAGGAGAGGGGCTGCGAATTGGGGCGTGCCGACTCGTGGCGGGGCTCCAGCGGGTGACGGATGCTAGCGGACGCGTGGCGCTGGCGAGGCCAAGTACTGCTGCATGGGCAGCTGAGAGAGTGACATACAAGGAGAGAGAGAGAGAAAAGGTAGAGATAGATAGGGGCGGTGAGGGAGAAACACAGAGATATAGAGAGAGAGAGAGAGACTAACAGAGAGAGGTGCGTACGGGGAGAGAAAGAGACAAAGGGGGGAAGAGAAAAAAATTAGGAAAGAGAGAGACAGAGGGAGAAAAAGAGAGAGAGGCCACAGTGAGCAAGGAGAATGAAGAGAGAAATGTTGCGTGAGGGGGAGAGAGAGCTTGGGCAGTGAGAGAAAAAGTAAGGGAGAGATGGAGAAGTTTTTAGAAAATATCCGAAAATTGGGAACACCCCCCTTTGACCTCCTCCCTTGGTTTTATAGAAAAGAGGGGAGGGTTTGAATTTCAAAAAGAGGTTTTAAATTCCTTGCATTAAGCTCTCCCTTGATTAGGGGATCCTCTTTAAAATATTAATTGGTATTTTGAAGTTCGAATTTTAAAATGGATCTTCTTTTCTTTGAATTCCAGAATTCCCTCCTCTCTCTTAATTATAGGATCATCTTTTAAGTCCATAAAAACTATTTTGAAATTTTGAATTTCGAAATAAATATCTTTTTTTTTTAGAATTCAATATTCCCTCCTCCTTTCGCTCTTAGTTGGCATGTGGGCCCCAGTTGAAGTTAAAATATGAAAATAAAATGTTGTTTCAGCCAGGATTTGAACCCTAGTCACTTCGCTGAAGTCCAAGTGGTGTAACCACTTTGCCATCTATTCCTTCATGTCCTACATTCACATAAAATAACAGTTAAGTTCATGCGGCAGTCAATAAATCATCCAAATACACATTAAATAATTGTCAATAAACTCTTGTTTGAGAATGAAATTGTTATCCTTATTCAATCCATAGAGTGATGATATTTGATTTTTTTACAAAATTGATATGTTTGAAGGAACAATTGATTTATCGATCATTCCATGTGATTTTGTTTATTAAATTGATAACAAAGTGTGCAAATTTTATCTGTTATTTATGTAAAATTGTGAACTTATCACATCCCCCAACTTAATCATTGCTAGTCCCTTAGCAATATAATCATTTGAAAAATTAAGACTACTATGATTAGTAAAAAGAATTACACTTCATTTTAAAGGATAACTATCGCAAATGGTAGGTAATTTGAATTCAAGTTTTCATTCTCCCGCCCACTATACTTGGAATTAGGATAGGTGATTGTGCATATCATTTGAGGTGCTTGGAGTTCATTTCTATCCTATTTGATATATCGTTGCCTTCGCTGGCCTTTGGTGAAGAATTACCCAGGGGAGAGAGAAGAAAAAGAGATCTCCAGATTAGTTGGCTAGGCTCGCTTTTCGGTTCTCGTACCAACTCAACGCTTTTTAGGATTTGGTCTTATTTTGTTGTGAAGGACTTTAGCACGATTGTTTTTCATTTGTTTGTGCTTGGAGAGTGCGTACTTTTTGCCACCCTCTTTATTTTTGTCTGAGGGGAGATGCGTACTTTTTGCCACCGTCCTTCCTTTGACTCTTTTGAAGCATATTTATTTGATTTTCATGCTTCTGATTGTCCTTTTTCGAAGTGACCACCTCTTTAAAGTGTTAAGTGGTTTGATCTCTTATTACGAATCCTAACTTTTCGTTCGTTTGACCTAAAAGTAAAAACAAAATGGGTAATTCTACACTTTGGGTCAACTCTAGCAACTCTACACTTTGGGTCAACTCTAGCAACTCTACACTTTCAGGATCTTCCACTCTTTCCAAGTTACCGTGTGTGTGTAAAAATCATCCCGTCGTGACTCTTTGTGGAGAGGGGGGCTAATTCAAACTTTTACTCAATTTCCTACCTCAATATAGATTAAGACTCCTTAGATGAAGCATGATAGATAAGAATTTCTGTTGGAGTGTGAAAATGAAGCAATTTTTAAAAATTTGTGTGAAAAATGAAAATAAAAAATTCAAAAATTTTGTTCATTTTAAACGATTATTCAATATGCACTATGATTTTCCCTCCAACTTGAATGACATTGTCCTCAATGGCATAGTAATAGTTATTAACATGAAATTCATAATAAGGAAAGGTACAACCTGAGGCATGAGGGGGCTTCTTCATGTTCACCAATGTGTATGATCTCAATCTCCTAAAAAGGGAAGAAAAGAATTAGAATAGAAATGAGAAAGTTGGGTTGCCTCCCAATAAGTGCTAAGTTTAATGTCTTCAGCCAGACGAAAGCATGTTTATTATGGATCACTTAGTTGCATGGATCCCAATGGACAATTTTGAAGGTTTTCAATGTAAGGTTTTAAGCATTGCCCATTAACAATAAATGTCTGTCCGTTTTTTGGATCCATGATCTTGACCGCACCATGGTCAAAAGCTTTAATTACCAAGAATGGCCCATCCCATCTTGATTTCAATTTCCCAGGAAACAAACGCAACCTTGAGTTAAATAGCCAGACTTTTTGATAATGATGAAAGATTTCCTCACAATATATTTGTCATGAAAAGCTTTAGTCTTAGCTTTATAGATTTTTGAATTCTCATAGGCTTCATTGCGCATTTCATCTAATTCACTCAATTGTAAGGTTCTATGTGAACCAGCTTGGGCTAGGTCAAGGTTGACTTATTTGATAGCCCAATATGCTCTGTGTTCTAATTCTACTGGGAGATGACAGGCTTTTCCAAAGACTAGCCTATATGGTGACATACTAATAAGAGTTTTGTAAGCAGTCCTATAGGCCCACAAAACATCATCTAACCTTTCGGACCAATCTTTTATATCGGGCCTAACGGATTTTTGCAAGATATTCTTTATTTGTCTATTGGATATCTCCACTTGGCCACTAGTTTGGGGATGATAAGGGGTAGCAAGCTTATGAGTAATCCCATATCTTTTGAGCAATACTCGAAATTGAGTATGAGTGAAGTGCGAACCCCCATCACTAATGATAGCCTTTGGCTATCCGAGCCTAGAAAATATATTCTTCTGCACAAATTTCATTACCACTTTGTGATTATTGGTTCAGGTGGCTATTGCTTCAATCCATTTAGATACATAGTCCACTGCCACCAAGATGTATTCACATCCAAAAGATGGTGGAAAAGGGCCCATGAAATCTATTCCCCAAACATCAAAAATTTCAACCACTAAGATTGGATTTAGTGGCATCATATCTCTTTTAGCCATATTACCAACAGTTTGACATCTTAAGTATGTTTTGCTGAACTCATAAGCATCCTTGAAGAGTGTGGGCCAATAGAAACTGCTTCGTAAAACCTTTGCTGCGGTTTTCTTTCCGGAGAAATGACCTTCACAAACAAGGTTGTGGGAAAAGTTCAAAACACTTTGTTGTTCTTCTTCAGGCGCACATCTACGGATTATTTGATCTAAACAAATTTTGAAGAGTTCAGGGTCTTCTAAAAAATAATACTTCTCTTGAGAGAAGAATTTATCTTTTTCATTTCTTGTCCATCCTTGTGGGATTTGGCCAGTCACCTTAAAATTCACAATATGTGCATACCATGGTGGTGACGTGTGGGAAATGGCTAAGAGATGTTCATCAGGGAATGAATCTCTCATTGATTTATTATCTGAAATCATGATTCGGGAGAGATGGTCAGCCACCACATTCTCGGATCCCTTTTTGTCCCGAATCTCCAAATCAAATTCTTGGAGTAGGATCCACCTGATTAATCTTGGTTTGGCATCTTTTTTTGTCAACAAATATTTCAATGCCGAGTGATAAGAATAAATAATCACTTTTTCCCCCAAAAGGTAGGATCGAAATTTCTCCAAGGCAAAAACAATAGCTAACAATTCCTTTTCTGTGGTGGTATAGTTCATCTGAGCATCTACAAGTGTACGACCTGCATAATATATCACCACGGGCTTTTTATTGATTCTTTGTCCCAGTACTGCCCCCATAGCATAATCAGAAGCATCGCACATTATCTCAAAAGGCAAAGACCAATCAGGCGATTGGAGAATGGGAGCTTTGGTCAGAGCCTCTTTTAAAGATTTAAATGCTTCTAAGCATTTTTCATCAATATGAAATGGGACATCTTTGGCTAAGAGAAGGGTTAATGGTAGGGCAATTTGAGAGAAATTTTAAATAAACTGGCAATAGAAGCTGGCATGGCCCAGGAATGATCGAATTTGTTTTATCGAAGTGGGTGGAGGAAGATTGGAGATTAGGCTAACCTTAGCTTTATCCACTTCGATACCTCTTCCAGACACTATATGGCCCAAAACTATGCTCTCTTTAACCATGAAATGGCTCTTTTCCCAACATAGAACCAAATTAGTCTCTATGCATCTTCCAAGTACATTTTTCAAATTCCCTAGACAAATTTCAAATGAATCCCCGAATATTGAAAAATTATTCATGAATACTTCGAGGAATTCTCCCACCATATCTGAAAAGATGGCCAACATGCACCTTTGGAAAGTTGCTGGTGCATTACATAGTCCAAATGGCATTCTTCGGAATGCAAATGTGCCAAATGGGCATGTGAATGTGGTTTTCTCTTGATCTTCTGGGTAGATAGCCACTTGATTATATCCTGAATACCCATCTAAAAAACAGAAATATTTCTAACTCGCTAGCTTTTTCAAAATCTGATCAATAAATGGGAGTGAGAAATTATCTTTCTTTGTCATTGTATTCAATTTTCTGTAATCAATACAAACTCTCCACCCCGTGGTTAGCCTAGTGGGCATTTCTTCACCTTTTTCATTTGTTACCACAGTTAAGCCAGACTTCTTTGGCACTACTTGGGTTGGGCTTACCCACTTGCTATCAGATATTGGGTATATGATACCCGCATCTAGCCATTTCACCACTTCTTTCTTAACCACTTCCATCATAATTGGACTCAATTTCCTTTGCATCTCTCTACTAAGTTTTGCATTATCTTCAAGATAAATATGATGCATGCATGTAGTTGGGCTTATTCCCTTCAAATTAGTTACTGACCACCCTATGGCTTCTTTATGAGTTCGAAGAACTTCAATGAGTCGTTCTTCTTGGGTAGGGTTGACATCCGCAGCTATGATCACAGGTAGAGTCTCGAACGGGCCCAAAAAGACATATTTGAGAGAGTCCGGTAAAGGTTTGAGTTCCAACTGAGGAGGAACCTGGAGAGATGGAGGAGTAGGTTCTAGATTGAGTTCAGGTAGAGGTTCAACCTTATTGGTCCAGCAGGCCTTCTTATTCAAAATTGATATGGCCATTAACTCCTCTTCTTCTTCAAATTGGGCCAAAGGGGATGTTTCTAAAATGTTATCAATCACATCAATTGCAAAGCAATCTTCCCCATCCTGCATATGGCCAGAAGCTTTGAAAATATTGAGGGATAATTTGTGATCCCCAAATGATATGTCCATTAACCCAGATTTGCAATTAATGATGGCATTTGCAGTGGCCAGAAAAGGTCGGCCCAATATGATTGGGCTATTTCTCAGATGCTGAACGGGTTCCATGTCAAGGATGACAAAGTCAACAGGGAAGTAGCAAGTATCAATCCTGACAATAACATCGTCCACCATTCCTTTCGGTGTCCTAAGAGATCTATCGGCCAATTATAGGATTACCGGAGTTGGTTTCAATTCTCCAATCCCAATTTTTTCATAAACTGAGGTGGACAATAGGTTCACACTTGCTCTAAGGTCCAATAGTGCCTTATCAAAAGTGGTTCCTTCAATAACATGAGAGATAAGTGGAGCTCCAGGATCTTTCATCTTTTTAGGCAATTGGTTAAGCAAAATGACACTCACTTCTTCAGACAAAAAGACCTTCTTAGGATTTGCTTTAGGCTCTCTCTTACGAGTACAAAGTTCTTTAAAAAATTTGGCATAGGCTGACACATGTTGGATTGCATCAACCAATGGTATGTTAATGTGGACTTGTTTAAATAAGTCCATTAACTGTTCATTTTTAGCTTCGATTTGATACTTTCTTTTCTCTTTGCCATTCTCTAAAGCTTGTGGAAAAAGGATTTTTTGTTTATAATTCTCAGGACATTCCTCCATTTTTCCTTTTCCTTGACTGATATTGGGTTGTTCATTCTTATCTTCATCTTCTTCTTCTCTTTCTTCATCATTTTGTTCAGGATTGGGCTGACTAGATCCTTGGTTTAAGTAAGGATCCGGCAAGACTTTACCACTTTTTAAGGCCAAAATTGCTTTCGCATTTTCTAACTGTGGGCCTCTTGGTAGATTTGAGCCCATTTGAGGTTGGGCTTGAGGATTAGGTAGGATTGGTTGATGTTGGAAACCCGAAGGATAGTTTCGCGGGTTTGCAATGGGTTGACTTGGTAATGGGCCCACTTCCCTCCTCATGGTTGTATCAACCATTTGACCCAATTGGGCTTCTAATTTCAAAATGGATTGTTGTTGAGAGATGAGCAATTGTTGCTATTGTTGTTGTTGATTCATGAGTAATTGTTGCAGCATATTGAATTTGTCATCATTTTGATTTGATAGCTGATGTTGTGGGATTTGATATGGAGGTTGAGAGAACATATTCTGATTTTTATTGAGCTAAAAGTAAGGAGCTTGAGCTTGGGACTAGATAGCTTGGCTTTTATTGAAAGATTGATTTGGATAGTAATTCTGTTGATGGGCACTGTTTTGAAAGTTTTGTGTTTGTGGGTTTGAAGTTTGGGCTTGTTGAGATTTCCATGAAAAATTAGGATGATTCTTCCAGCCAGGGTTGTAGGTGTTAGAATATGGATCATGATTGGGCTTTGAATAACCCTGGGCTGCTTGGACTTGTTCTTGGATGAACGGTGGTAATTGGGCCGCCGTAGGACACTCACTAACATGGTGAGTTGGCTGGCACAAAGACTACAAGCTTCTTTATAAGATGGAGAAGGTTTTGAGTATGATCTTGATTGTGCATGAATATTAGATCCTTGATTATTTGAAGCTAGGACTTGGTCTAGCTTTTGGGCCATAAGATCCATTTTGCTCATTTGTTGGGCCAGAAGGTCCACCTTATCCAACTTTTGGGCCAAGGCATTGATATCCATCTTAGGTTCAAATTCTCCTATATTTCTTATTTCATAGATTCCAATCCGTTTGGATGTTCCCACAGATCTTTCATATGATGAAAGTGAGGCATGATTTATTGAATTTTCACTTAACATTTCAAAGAAATCATAAGCTTCTTCCTCACTTTTGCTCATGAATGCTCCTCCACAAGATGCATCTACCATTTGCCTATATTGTGCATCTAAACCTTCATAGAATGCATGCACAATTTGCCATCTAGATAGTCCATGATGTGGATATTTTCTAAGCAAATTCCTTCAGCCTTTCCCACGACTCATGGATCTGTTCACCAGGTAATTGTGAAAACCCAGTTATGGCCCGTCTCATGGTATTGGTTCTTCCTATAGGATATAATTTCTTCAAGAACTCTTGTTGCATTTCAGGCCAAGTTCTAATGGGCTTCCCTATCGTTTCAAACCAATATTTGGCTTTGTCCTTAAGTGAGAAAGGGAATAGGGTAAGTCGAAGGATATCTTCCGTGAAATCTTGACTTTTCACGGTTGAACAAATCTCAAAGAATTCATCCAAATGTTTATATGGATCTTCATTGGTATTCCCATAAAAAGATGGGATCATTTGGATGGTGCTTGGCTTGATCTCATAATGGCTAGCATGGACATTAGGCAATTGGATACAAGATGAATGATTATAGTCTTGAGGAATGAAGTATTCCTTCATTTGTTTAGGCATTTATTGATTATTTCCAGTCATTTGATGTTGAATATTGGTTTGGTGATGTAGGTATCTCTCAATTTCTTGAATGTGTTTGATAATATATGGTTTTTGAGATCTTCTACCTAACATACAGACCAAGATGAGATGAGAGTGGTTGTTTTTGTTATTTTTATTTTTATATATTTTTATATTTATTTATGCAAAGACAAACAAGTTAACAACAAATTCCTAATGACCTAAATGTATCCTAGACTTAAGAATGAGATTTCTCACAAAATGACCAGAATTGACTATGAATCACCCTTACAATAGATCAATCAGCCAAGTAAGAGGTGGGATAGTGGGAGGCTCCCCATACTTTCGTAGGGACCTAATTAAATAACTACTTGTCCACTTAGGCGTTTGCCTTTGTAACCTCTAGCCTAGACACCGTTGTCCAAAGTAGAAATGAATTCCAATCATAGTGTGAACCATAGGTGCAATTGCTATTTGATTTTTATTGGGCTTGGGACAATGCAAGATGGAGTGTTTGTGATTTGTGGACTAAGGAAAGGTGATGAAATCTCCACCTTATCTTGTTATGAAAGTGCCCTTAAATTATTTTATTAATGAAATGTACACCATAATTCAATCAAATTTGTTTTGTGCAATAATGAAATGTCAATGCATGAACATGTTACTTGCACAATTTGAAAAGACTTACCTTGATTCCCGCACTCTTCAACATGAATCAAATGACAAAAATAGGAGCTAAATGGCTAATTCTAATGCAATTCTATATGATGCATGTCCGAAAATATGAAGGTTTGATTTCTAATCTTGAAATGCATTTTTTTTAATTTTATTTTTCTGAATTTTTTATTTATTTAATGAGATCTATATCTATTCGAAGCAAATATGAAAATAAAATAAAAATATTAAAGAAATTGAAACAAACTCACCAAGTTGACATTTCCTTTTGTCTTCCTTTTTTTTAAAAAATAATTCCTGTAAAAAGAGAAAATAAATGTGAGTATGGATTTATACAAATGGATCCAAAATAATCAAAATAAAAATTCTAATTTCTCCGGCAACGGCGCCAAAAATTGATGCGTATTTAATTGCCGTCGTTAAAACACAAATATCATCAACTTTAAATTCTGATTCTCACACAAAATTATTTGAAAATAGTGTGGTGATGAGATCGGGTCGATCCACGAGGAAGTAGAAATCTAATATTAAAAACTTTGGATTTTGAATGAAATTGGATTTTCAATATGTTGCTCTAGTTGAAAACTTCCATTTTTAAGCACTTGAACAAAATTGATTACATAATTTAACATGCTTCCAAAATTCTCTAATTAGCACCTAGAATTTATCACCAAAACATCGTTAACTAATTTTTGAGATTAAGTAAAGCAAATAAATCTAACAAGATAATATTAATCTAAGAAAATAGTGAAAATGTCTACAACATTGGAAAGGAAAATAACACAATCACTATTATTGCAATAAGAAAGTTTAAAATGATCCAAGAAAATAACAGAAATGCTCACTAATTTCATAATAACTAAAACAAATTTAATCCAAAGAAATAATAAGGAAATAGGGCTTATGTTAAGCCTTATGTGGGCGCTTAGGCCCATTGAACCGCTCGGCTGGGGTGAGGCACTATGGGCCGGGCAGCTTCGTGGCAGCAAGTGGGGAGCACGGGCGCTTTGGACTAGGAGGCAGGCTCGTATGCGGGAGTGGCAAACGAAACGCGGCGGCGGTTCGAGCAAGAACGTGCGGCTGCGTGCCGCGTGGCGGGGCGCGGCGGTGCGTTCTGCAACACCGCGGCACGGGCGACGATGCTTAGCTCGGCGAATCGTGCGGCGCTGCCGTATGGCAGGTCCGTGCAGCGGCGGGCTCGATTGACGAGGACGGCCGACGCGTGGCGATGGCTGAGCGGGAATTCCCGCTCCTGCGACGCACGGGCGACGAGGAGAGGGGCTGCGAATTGGGGCGTGCCGATGTGTGGTGGGGCTGTGGCAGCTGACGGATGCGAGCGGTGACCCGTGGCGCTGGCGAGGCCAGGCATTGCTGCACGGGCAGCTGAGAGAGCTACAGATAGGGAGAGAGAGAGAGAAGAGGTAGAGATAGATAGGGGCGGTGAGGGAGAAACACAGAGATAGAGAGAGAGAGAGAGAGAGAGTAATAGAGAGAGGTGCGTAGGGGGGAGAGAAAGAGACAAAGGGGGGAAGAGAAAAAATTAGGAAAGAGAGAGACAGATGGAGAAAAAGAGAGAGAGACCACAGTGAGCAAGGAGAATGAAGAGAGAAATGTTGCGTGAGGGGGAGATAGAGCTTGGGCAGTGAGAGAAAAAGTAAGGGAGAGAGGGAGAAGTTTTTAGAAAATATCCGAAAATTGGGAACACCTCCCTTTGACCTCCTCCCTTGGTTTTATAGAAAAGAGGGGAGGGTTTGAATTTCAAAAAAAGGTTTTAAATTCCTTGCATTAAGCTCTCCCTTGATTAGGAGATCCTCTTTAAAATATTAAATGGTATTTTGAATTTCGAATTTTGAAATGGATCTTCCTTTCTTTGAATTCCAGAATTCCCTCATCTCTCTTAACTATAGGATCATCTTTTAAGTCCATAAAAACTATTTTGAAAATTTGAATTTCGAAATAAATATCTTTCTTTTTAGAATTCAAGATTCCCTCCTCCTTTCTCTCTTAGTTGGCATGTGGGCCCCAGTTGAAGCTAAAATATGAAAATAAAATGTTGTTCTAGCCAGGATTTAAACCTTGGTCACTTCGTTGAAGTCCAAGTGGTCTAACCACTTTGCCATCTGTTCCTTCATATCCTACATTCACATAAAATAACTGTTAAGTTCATGCGACAGTCAATAAATCATCCAAATACACATTAAATAACTGTCGATAAACTCTTGTTTGAGAATGAAATTGCTATCCTTATTCAATCCATGGAGTGATGATATTTGATTTTTTTACAAAATTGATATGTTTGAGGAACAATTGATTTATCTATCATTCCATGTGATTTTGTTCATTAAATTGATAGCAAAGTGTACAAATTTCATCTGTTATTTATGTAAAATTGTGAACTTATCAATGGGTAGGTTTGGGTCCGAACCTAGTTGCTGGTTGGGCTCGGCCCAGTGCCGGACCCAGGTCCAGCAATGGGTTGGGCCTACCTGGTCCATTGGACCAGGCCTAAATTTTTCCCCTATTTTGGCCCAATTAAAACAAATAATTCTGAAAAATTATTTTTGCCAGAGTTTAAATTTTGAAAAATTATTTTTAAATTTAATTAAATTCTATGCTTGATATTCATTGGGCCCATTTAGATTAAGAATCTATTTCTTATTGACAAATTAGTTGTTGATTATTTGATTATCTAAATTGTTAGATATGATGATATTAATGCATATTAATTTAAATGTTAAATTAATTACATTAATTTCAACCAAGGTTAAGGCATGAAATATTAAAAGGATTTGATCTATTTGGTTGATATGCGCATTTGATGTGTTATTATTGCTTGTTTAAATCTCGATTTCAATTGGCATGCTTAATTAAAAATCTTTTCGAAAAATCTAAATCCAATTTTGATTGGTTATTGGTTTTTGAAACCAAAAATATTTATTTTTGAAAATTTTATTTAGCCATTTGATGAGCTATTTCCTGTGTGGTTTGTTATAATCTAAAAACTGCATAGTGGTCATAGATTAGCACTTTAATTATTGTGGATGTGGATCTGATTGTGTTGTTTATTGTTTATTAGTAAATACAGGTCTGCGAACCTCTCCCCCTCATATTCCATTGTATTTCTACTTCCCTCCCTTTGTATTTGCCTTAAGGCTTCCTCCTTTTAAATTATCATGTAATTGTGAATTATGATCGAGGTGGCTGAGCGTGGAGCGAGGATGATCCACAACTGCAACCAAGAAAGATAAGAAAGAGTTCCTTAAGCCTATGAGTTTGCAGACTCATGATATAAACTTTGTATTGTGTGTGTGTGCGTTTGACTGTATGGCTCAAGTCAAACCATTGTGTTATCCATGACCACACCTTGACATGTATGTGATGCGTGTGTTTTTCTTTTGATTATGAATCAAATAAATCTAGGTTATTAGTATTAATATATATTAGATATATCTAATACTATCGCCTAGGATGAGACCAAACTAATTAATATAAAACCTTCGTTTTAAAGTCTAAGCCGTAACGCGAGTCATTTAGAATGCACCGCGTGGCTCTCCATCAATATAGTTATTAAATCTCGATTAGTTGGTGGCATATTCTTCGTGTTTACTCGAGATTTTCCATCATCTGATGAGAGGTCTATTGACTATGGCATTGGATGTTTGGAGATTAGAATAGAGAAACAATATAGCTATCCACGTGTTTACCTGGGGGCTGTATTCCTACTCTACTCCGTCACGTATTGATGGTAAAACTTAGAACAAATTTAATGGTTTACTGTGTTTACCCAGGACCATTAGTGATCTAGAGCCATAATAAGATCAGATATTGAAAGGAGTTGCAATTATCATGGGATGATTGCTCTGAGATAGCAGTATGATACTATGTGTTAACCCAAGGTCATACTGTGATGCTCGGAGATTCTGATCCCCACTAGGAGACAGTTGGCGTCTCCCATTCTATATATCTGAAGGTTATACAGTTCGATGAAACTTAGTGGCTGTAAAACTAGATAATAAAAGACCATATCTTGTTTTAATCTATATATATACTAATTATAATTTGATTATCTCCTGTAAGCTAGAATGTCGCACCATAACCCGTTGCGAGGCATACTCGATGTCAACCGTTTGACAGGCACCAACTAATCAGACTGGGTCAGGAACCTGAAGATTGTCCTCAGGTCTGAGCAGATTGCCTATGTCTTGGATAATGAACCTCCTACTGAACCAGCATTAGATGCCCCAGAAGAGGAAATGATTGCATATGAAAAATAGAAGGAAGACTCCACCATGGCCCAATACTACATGTTAGCCTCTATAAGCAATGAGTTGCAGAGGCAACATGAGGAGATGGATGCTAGATCCATTATGCTCCATTTGAAGGAGCGATTTGGTGAGCAGAGCAGAGTCGAACGATATGAGATATCTAAGAATATGTTCAAGGCTTAGATAGCAGAGGGAAGTTCAGTACAGACTCATGTACTGAAGATGATTGAATGGGTGGAGAGGCTGGATGCTCTTAGGGTTACACTTCCCAAGGAGATGCATACTGACCTCGTGTTATCGTCCCTTCCACAATCATATGCTCAGTTCATTGTTAACTTTAACATAAACAAAATCCAGACCACCTTAGCTGAACTACTAAACATGTTGAAGACTATAGAGGGGAACCTTGTGAAGGATAAACCCCAAATCCTCATGGTTGGTAAGACCAACAGGAAGAGGCCTGCAGTCCAAGCCTTTAGGAAAAGTAAGAACAAAGTTCAGAGAAAGCAAAAGGTTGTCAAGAAAGGCAAAGGCAAGAGTACTGAGAAAGGTGATTGCTTCTACTATCACCAAAAGGGCTACTGGAAGAGAAATTGCAAAGAATACCTCAAAGACAAGGCTCAAGGAACTGTGAAGCAATAGGACGCTTCAGGTATCTATATGATAGATGTAAACTTGTCAATAAGAGATTGTACATCATGGCTATTAGATACTGGATGTATATCTCAAATCTGTAATTCTATGCAGGCATTGACAAGAAGATGTAAGCTGAGGACCGACGAGGTGGAGCTAAGGATAGGTAATGGCGCAAGAGTTGCGGTGATTGCTGTAGGAATAGTGAAGCTCAAGCTACTATCCGGAGACACATTTTTATTAGATGAATGTTATTATATACCTAGCATAAAAAGAACCATTATTTCTATTTCATGTTTAGATAGAATTAGATACAATTTAATTGTTGGGAACAATTGTTGTTCAATTTATTTTGTAAATAAATTAATAGCTTCTGCTTTCTTGTCCAATAGTTTGTATCTATTAAATGTGTCTCATGAAAATTTACACATTAGTTTTTTAATTAAAAGAAGCAAGTATGAAATGAACAAAGCCTACTTATAATATTGTAGACTTGGCCACATTGGCGAAAACAGACTTCAAAAGATGCATAAAGATGGATACTGATTATGAATCATATGCAACATGTGAGTCATATTTAATGGGTAAAATGACTAAATCTCCATTTAAGGGAACTGGAAAACGAGCCAAAGACATATTGGAACTTATACATTTAGATGTATGTGGTCCTATGTCTACCCAAGCCATTGGTGGTTTCTCATACTTCATTATATTCACTAATGATTACTCAAGGTTTGGATACATATATTTATTGAAGTATAAATCTGAAGCTTTTGAGAAATTCAGAGAATTTAAGAATGAAGTAGAGAAACAAATTGGAAATAGTATAAAAACCATCCAATCCGATCGAGGTGGTGAATACTTGAACACAGAGTTCATTAAATACTTCAAGGATAATGGTATCCTTTCTCAGCTGACATCTCTTTATACACCTTAGATGAATGGTATATCAGAAAGGAGAAATCACAGTTTAATGGAAATGGTGCGATCAATGATGAGCATGCCTAAATTACTAGTGTCCTTATGGGGATATGCACTTAGCTCAGCTATGCATATCCTAAATAAGGTACCCAACAAATCTATTGAAACCACTCCATATGAGATATGGAATGGAAGGAAACTAGACCTTAAACATGTTAAAGTCTGGGGATGTCCTACTCATGTTAAAGACATGACGCAGATAAGCTGGAGTCCAGAACTGACAAATGTAGATTTGTGGGATATCCAAAAGAAATTTATGGATATTACTTTTATGATCCTGGCGAACAAAAGATGTTTGTGGCCAGGAGAGTTGTCTTTCTGGAAGAAGATTATATTCTCCAGAAGGACAGTAGGAGTAAAGTAACTTTGGAAGAAATTCCAGACCCACAATCTGGTAATGGTTCATCAGATGAACTATCAATTTCTGAACTTGTTCAAAATAGTGCACAAGAACCTAGTAGGTATGAAAGAGTACCTAAACCATCAGAAGGATATGTGGGACATATTAATTTGGATGATTCTATGATACTCTATAATGAGGATGATGATCCTAAGACTTACCAGGAGGCTATTGAAAGTCCAGAGGCAGGGAAATGGTAGGAAGCCATGAATTCTGAAATACAATCTATGTACATCAACCAAGTTTGGAACTTGGAAGATTTACCCGAGGGCATAGTACCCATCGGCTGCAAATGGATCTTTAAAAGAAAGATCGGTGCAGATGGACGTATTGAGACTTATAAGACAAGATTGGTTGCAAAAGGCTATCGTCAAAGACAAGGTGTTGACTATAACGAAACCTTCTCACCCGTTGCCATGATTAAGTCTATCAGAATTCTTTTCGCCATTGCTGCCTACCATGATTATGAAATCTGGCAGATGAATGTGAAAATTGTCTTCCTTAATGGAAACTTTGAGGAGGAGGTGTATATGATACAACCAAACGGATTAACATCTAAGGAATCTCCAGACATGGTATGTAAGCTGCAGAGGTCCATTTATGGACTGAAGCAAGCTTCCCGAAACTGGAACATAAGGTTTTATGAGGCAATCAAATATTATGGCTTCATTAAGAATGAAGATGAGCCTTGTGTGTACAAGAAAAATAGTGGGAGCGCAATCATGTTTTTGATTCTTTACGTTGGTGATATCCTACTCATTGGGAATGATGTGGGAATAATGTCATCAGTAAAGATTTTGCTGTCAAAAAACTTATTCATGAAAGATTTGAGAGAAGCATCTTACGTATTAGGAATACGGATCTATAGAGATAGATCAAAGAAGATGCTTGCTTTAACCCAATGCATGTACATAGAAACCATTGTCAAAAGGTTTGGCATAGAAAATTCCAAGAGAGGTCTCATACCAATGAGACATGGAATTTCACTTTCTAAAGGTCAGTCTCCCAAGACACCTGAAGAGAGGGCTGTGATGGATAAGGTCCCCTTTGCTTCTGCAATAGTCTCCATCATGTATGCCATGCTATGTACAAGACCTGATGTAGCATATGTTCTAAGTGTTACGAGCAGACATCAGGCAGATCCAGGTGATGATCACTGGAAGGCTGTGAAATACATCCTTAAGTACTTGAGAAGAACTAAGGATCTATTTCTAGTCTATGGAGGGGGAGACATAAAGCTGCAAGGATACATTGACTCGAGTTTTCAGTCTGATCCTGATGACAGCAAGTCAACATTAGGTTTTGTCTTCACACTCAACGGGGGAGCAGTGAGCTAGAAAAGTTCTAAGCAGGTAACCATTGCTGATTCGATAACGGAAGCTGAGTATATTGTTGTTGCTGAAGCCGCCAAGGAAGCTGTATGGATGAAGAAATTCATCGGCGATCTTGGTGTAGTGGATAGCATATCTGATCCCGTCCCACTATTGTGTGACAACAATTGGGCAATTGCTCAAGCGAAAGAGCCAAGGTCTCATCAGAATTCGAAGCATATTATGCGGCGCTTTCATCTGATCAGAGAGATTATAGCTCAAGGAGATGTCATTGTGGAAAGAGTTCCCTCAGCCAACAACATAGCAGATCCACTGACAAAGCCTTTGTCTCAAAATGTTTTTGAGCGTCACTTAGAGAATATGGGTATTTTATATAAAAGTGAACGACTTTAATCCAAGTGGGAGATTGTTAGTATTGGATGGCCCACAAACCAATCCAACACTGTGTAATATTCATATTATTAATATAATGGCATATTATTCATTGTGTATCTTATTTGAGCATTACTTATTGAATCACGATGAAGTCCATTAAGATGTGCGTTGATCTGCGGATTATGATGAGATCATAATTACGGGACCGAAGGTTTATAAACACATGTTCTTAATTGTTCCTAGTCATAGGATGTTTGAGAAGGACATCAAATATCTGGATAGACTAATGCAAGTTTCTTCAGCTCATGTGATGAGGGTGACTGATCATATAAGTCACTTGTGTGGAGACAGTATGCTGGACCTGTCGGTGCTCATTGGTGAATGAGTTCACTGAACTGATCCGACTATGAATCGCTGGATGGTAAACACCTCATTGTTAACCAGCTCGATTCTTTTGTCACGGTTGCGTAGACAATCCTTGGACCTGAGTCGCCAAAGATATCTTGTTGGTAGATTTCTGAACTTTGACTTTAACTAACGAATCCCTAACCATGGGTTATCAATAAGTCAAGTGATCGGGTTCAGGGAAATGCCCTCGATGGTAATTGTGTGTTCAATACGGGATCATCCGCTCTTGATAGTTTGAGAGAGAATGTTCCATGAATGATGCGCTTAAAGTCCCTGGACAGGGCGGACTCTGTATCTGATAAGGAGTTATCAGATTCGGATTAGCGGCATCTGATTCAAGTGAATCGATCGGTTAGGGTTTAACAGTAAACCATAGCTTAGGTCGATTCGGGAACATTTCATGGATGAAGAATTATACCTGTGCGGTAACTGTTAACGAAAAGGTTCCTATAGTGGGTTTGATTAACCCCAATGCCTTCCGGGATCACCCAGTGTTGCTTGGCACCCAATGTGATCTGAAGCCCGTCCGAATTTATTGTGGTGACATTAAATTCGGCTGATTAATTAATATAAGGATATTAATTAATTCAGTGGGTCAGTAAGAGGTTACTGGACTTAATGGGCCATTAACTAGACTGGTATTTGGGCCTAGAGGGTCACACGCAAATGGTTTTCAAGTTGGTGGATCTTTAATAGGGTTTTGGATACATTCGGATTTTTTCTGAAAAACCGTGAATGGTCTTGTTATAAAAGATTGCGATCAGGCTCAAGGGCTAGCACCCCTAACCCTGGCCGCTCCCCACCTCTCTCTCCTCTCTCTCTGGCGCCATCCCATCTCTAGGCGCCCTGATCATTCCAAATTGTGCGTCGTTAAACACTCATGAAAACGTTCAATCTAAATTTATCTGGCTCACTCAAATCAAATTTTAGAAATTTAATAATGGTGAGTCCGAGTCGATCCACAGGGAGATATAATTTTAATTTTGAAAACTTTGGACTTTAGTTAATCTAAAAATAAGTGAAAATTTAAGTAAACTAATTACTTAATTAAACTAAAATTAAGTTAACTAATGTTACCTAAAAATAGGATTACTTAAATTAAACAAATCTTTTTTTTTCTTTTCTTTTTTAGAAATTAAACACTAGCATATATGGAAAATAAGCACGACTAAAAAAATTAACAAAGAAATTGTTATTTAATTAGGTGTAAATGATTAATTAACTAAAAATCATGAAACAACTTACAACACTTAATGGTTTAATATCCTAAATAAACAAAACATTAAATAACAACTGACTAATCCTAATTAAATAAACAACTATTATACTAATGGGGGAAGGGAAAGAATAAAATAAAAGCAACCTGTGGGTTTTTGTGGGGGCTGCCGGCGCAATGGACCGGGCTGGGGGAAAGTGGTGCAGTGGACCACGACTTCAACCACTTGGCAGCTGCATGTGGAAAGTAGGAGGAAGCTGTTGCTGCTGGAGGGTTGCTGTTGGCCGGGTGGGGGAGAGAAGGAAGCTGGGTTCACCAAGCGTGCATGGACGGTTGCTACTATGAACGCAGGGCTGTGCGTAGTGCACTGGTGCTGCTGCTGCATGCGTGGAAGGATGCTGGAGGTCCTGGTTGCTGCTGCTTGTTGGAGGTGCATGCAGGTGCGGTGGGGCTTTGCTGCATGCGTGGAAGGATGCTGGAGGTCCTGGTTGCTGCGTGGAGCTGCTGGAGAGCACTGGTGTAGGCTTCAACAAGTGCCGGGCAGGAGGAACTTGATGGCTGCATGCATGGACTCCACGTGGAGGGCTTCACCGCAGGAGGTGCTGGAAGAAGCAGCTGCAGGTTGCTTCAAGCATGCATGGCTGCAGAGAAGACGGCGCTGGGCAACGCGTGGAGGAGCTATTGCAGGTTGCTTCACCGCATGTGTGTTGCTTCGCTGGGCAGCATGTGGATGAGCTTGCATGCATGCGCGGAGGTGGTTGGCTTGCAGGTTCGCAGGAGCTCGGACAGTGCCGGGTGGTGCGTGGAGGTGCAGCCGGGAAACCGGTGAGAGAGAGAAAGATAACCGAGAAGAGAGAAGGCTTAGATGTTGCTGGAAAAAAATAAAAACGGAGAGAGAACAGAGACGGAGGAGGAAGAGAAAGAAAGAGCACTGGGAAGAGTGGAGGAGCCGGCTGAGAGAAAAAGGAAAAGAAACCGAGAGAGAGGATTGAAGGCTGCGGGTGAGAAAGAGGAGGAGAAAAATTACGTGAAGGGAAAACTAGAGCAGAAGAAGGACTCGAGGGAGAGAGAGAGAGAAGGATGCTGCTGGGAAAAATAAAAACCGGCGGAGGAGAGTAGGGGCTGTGGGAATTTATAGGGAGGAAGAGAGAGTCGGAATTAGAGGAAGAGGTTGCTAGGAATTGGAGAAGGAGTTTCTAAATAGAGAGAGAGAGGATTTTTAAAATAAAGAAAGGAAGAGATGTGGTTGGGAAATTGGAGAGAAGGCAGGAAATAGAGGGTTTTGGGAAACTCCAGAGAAAGAAGGAATCAGAGCAATATTAGGACATCAAATTACATTTTTACCCCTGCTTTAGTTGAAATCCGAACACTAGACCTCTCCCAAATTTCCAGAAACTCCACCAGCTGCACTGCATCATCGGCATGTCCTGTTCACATAAAATAAATATAAATTAGCGCATTATCATAAAAATATCATCATATTTATTCATTTCGTCTCGATTTTGTCGAAAAACCGCAAATGCGCTATACTCCTTTAATCATATGAAATGACGATGTTTTTAAGTCAGAATTTGATGAAATTGGTACCGTTGGACTTGTTACACAATTATCTATCATTTCATGCTATTTTGCAGATAAAAACATGAGTATGATGCATATGATTGCCCTTAAATGATCAATTTAACACTTTATCACGCCCCTCAGTAGAGTTGCATCGATTCTCGAGCTCCGTCTTCTCGTTCGACGGGAAATCGTCTCCGCATGTCACAGAGAATCACACGAAGCCAGTCGGGATCCACGGACGCTGCTACGAGCGAGGAAGCGAGGACGATCCATCAAGAGGAAGACGGCGTGGATACCGTTAGAGGCCGGGCACGTGTTCGGCTTGCGGGATCACACCGTCGGAACCATTCGGACGCGGATTTGAATCCGCGCAAGGTAAATAAGATTTACTTAATTAGTTTTAATGATCGAAACGGGATAGATCCGATCTCGAGAAATAATATTCCGCTGTGTTTTCGGTCGGATCTCGACACCGCGAACCTAACATATATCATGTGCTATATGAATGACAAATCTAATCTAAAATGGTGATCGCTAGAAACCAATGGTTTCAAAAGAGAAAATTGATCGCTTACTAACCTTGCAACTGGGAGATTGAGTTCTTTGTTCTTCTCTTTCGGCCGGCCGGAGAAGAAGAGCCTCTCTTTTAATTTACTCTTATTTTTTTGTAGTTGTTTTCTTCTTCCTTTCCAAGCCTTCTTTTTTCCCTTTGTTCTTCCTTTTTTTTCCCTTTGTTCTTCCTTCATACGTTGTAAAATGAAAATTAAACAAACAAGAAAACTATGATTAGAACTAAAATAATATAGTATATATTCTAATTAAGAATATAAACATGCAACTAAACTAAAATAACTCACTTTTTATGGTTTTCTTTTAAACCCCTAACATGAACATGGATTTGGAAATTATGAAGTGGGTGTGTGTGATGGAGTGATGTGATGAAAAACTATGTGAAAATAGTGATGAAACTATGAAAAACAAGGAAGAAACTAGAGAAGAAGATGGTTGGTTTGGCCCCTTGCCTTGAAAGCCTCCAAAACATCTTGCAAGAGCTTCAAAACCTTCAATTGCCAACTTTTTTCAAAGGCCAATGTACACATATATATATATATATATATATATATATATATATATATATATATATATATATATATATATGTTTCAATTAGGGTTGTTTGGCCTTGAAAATGGTTTTTCCGCGGATCAGACTTGCCACAGATAGACATGGAAAGAGTTGGAAACCCTTCCACCCTCTGGAATCGGATTATCTCGACCAAATCATGCTTATTAGAAAACTGTTTGAAACGCGTCGTGATCAAGAGACGCCATTTAGCTAATTAAGAGGGGCCAACATAGGAAGAAATCCATGAAGGAAACCGGAAAGGATTAGGAAAGCTAAACACGTCGACCATAGGAGTCGTGATTTAGATAATTAGAAAACTAATTCGAAATTAAAAATAAAAAATCCAAACGGATTAGGACCTAAACGGCGTCGACCATGGGCGACGTCATTCAGTTAAATCTATCTAAATTTAGGAATTTAATTCCGAGCTGATTTCTTGTAGAAAGCTAAATGGCATCGGCCATGGACGACGTTAATTAATTAACATTGAGAAAAATCAATAAAAATTAATTATTGATTAAAAATCAGACCATTCTCAGGCATTATAGGTGTGACATGAAATTTTCTCAATATAAGGTCAAAATTGGCGTGTCTACAGTTGCCACACCTTGGCATTGACTTTGCAAGGGAGTGAAATAGAATGGAATGTACTGAAGAGGTGATGCCAAAGTGTGATGAGACACGCTCTCAACATCATATGATAGGAATTTTTCTCAAAATGATCAATGAAGATGACTCAAAGGAATCAATCCTCTTTGGATGAGGTAAACAAGGAAAACAAATAAGATCGATCAGCCTCTACGATTGGGAAGTACCCTAGATCACAAACCCTACATGTTTCATCATGGAGAGTGGTTAGCAACCAATGTGGACGTGTTACAACCATGATAGATCTTAAAGGAAACAAGAAATATTTGGGACAAAGAGTCCAAACAATGATAGAATTTCAAAGATATCATCAAGAAAACCTCAAAGATAATTGAGAGATCAATTCAGAATGAAATATTTCATATAACATTGCAATTTTTTTTAGATCAAGGTCTGAAATATAATTAATAACTAATTCTTACCACAATTATTTCAAAGTCCTACATGATGCATGCTGGGTTAAAAGAAAAATAAGATGAAATAAAATATAAATTAATTACGAATAATATTGTTAAACTATCATTGATGAGTCAAGACATCAATTTTGTAATTCAGTGCTAAGCCGAAACTCGTTTGTCCACGCACTGTTTCCCAAAAGCGGAACCATCGTCCTCATTAATTAACAATCTAACGGTCTATCAATGCGATTAAGAATCCTCTAGAATTATCATTGTTTTTGTTAAAGGGGAACTCAAATTTAGTTTCATCAAACCACAAGGTCCTTGATATAATCTAATAAATATTTATCATATAATAATGATAATACAAATCAATTACATAAAGAAATACAGGAGATAGAGATAACCGTCTTTGTAGTCATGACTGGGACTCATGAACTCCCATAGTGGGACCTTAGTGAAATTTTCAACTTCATTTTTCTCTTCTTGAATTTTTCATGCACTCATATTTCTTCAGTAACTTCATGCAAAGGAATAAACATGAACAAACAGAATAGAATATGTAGTTTCAGAGAATATCAGAAAACTCATAAAAGGCGTTGCCCTGAGTCGACGTCATTTAAATGACGTCTTCCCATCCAGACGCAATTCAACTTACCGAAACAAGCTGCTCTAACTCCAATCCGAACTCTACTTTCCTCCCTCAAACTTCCTCTTCTAACTTGGAAAGGGGTTCCTCAACTTCGCAAATCCTTCTATATAACCTCTCTCTCTTCAATTCAATTCATCATGACAAGCAATCAAGAGGGAAAGCTAGAGAATTCTCTTCAAAACACAAGGGGAAAAAAGGGGAAGGAAGAAGGAACCAAGCAATCAAAGTGGGAATCTGTTTTTCAAAGAAGATGGCTAGCTTTGCTAAGGACTCATCAAATGAGAAGGCAAGGAAAATGATTAAGGAGCTTTCTGATGTGGAAGGCCATCTAAGTGGGAAAGATTCTAACTTACAAGTAAGTTGCTCTCTCTTCCTATCTAATTTTTATTCTTTCTCTGTGACTTCTCCATCTTCCAAATTCTCTTCAATATGATAGAACTATACTATTTTCTTTTCAAGGGATATCTTTTCTTCCCTGGTCCAAGACGATTCTCTTAACTTCCATGGATCCAAAAGCTTGCGAACAAGATCAACCTTTTCATGCTATCTTATATATCCAAGTGACATATCCAAGGGTTGATCATCTATGCCAAACATTACAAGAGCGCATGCATGGATTGGACTGCAATGGGCGCTTTGATCGAACTATGGCACCCTCAAACTCATACTTTTCTTTTCTCCACATTTGAAGCCACCATTCTCTTAGAAGAAACTGAACTCTTATTGGGTCTCCCTTGCTTGACTGAGATGATGCTCATGAGAGAAAAGATAACAGGTCAACAATTCTTGAATAAGATTATGAAGAATCCAAAAGAAAGTCAAGGTTGTCTTACTCAGAAGAGGATCAATCTTGCAAAGTGAGCTTAATGGACCTTGAAAATGATAGAAATTCTCAAGGAAGAAGATATAGAGTCTGTGATGAAGGCGTTCACCACATATTTGGCTGGAGCTCTACTATTCTCTACCCAAGATCATATTTTAGAAAATGATCAAATCAGTGCAGTCAATTGAATCTTTGAAGGGAAGCAAATCAGCACAATGGTTCTAGCATATCTCTATAGCGGGCTCTCTGCAGCTTCTACAGGTCAGCTTCCTTATGGCAGTATGCTACTCTTAGCTTTATGGATAGAGTTCCACTTCAAGTTCAACCATAATGAAGAAGACGACCAAGGGATATCTCATATGTATCAGCACAGTCCTATGTTCCATATCTCAAATATTGTGATGTTCGACGACAACATGACCAATCGGGTGCCCAACCTCAAGACTCGAGCTGACTGGCGCGGTTACTTCAAGACTATGCTCAGAACTGGATACAAATCCACGCCACTTGCTCTCATGGAGAAGGCGGTCCGCGTGCGCCGTAGTGCTGGCACAGACTCCGACTGATCGGGGCGACCGAGTTCATTCTCTACACTCTACATCGCTGTCGTCCTCAACTTGGTATGCTGTGCTACAAATTTTCAGAAATATCTTTTCTTTCTTCAATTAAGAAGTGCGCATTAGGAACTGACGAAGACTTTGAGATGACAGAACTCATTGCAACTATATGGAACATTGGATTCACCTGTTGTGTTAAACTTCCTCATAAAGCTAATCGAGAATTGTGGAAAGCTTATGTAAAGGAGCTTCAGAAAATTCGGCCTGAAAGCCCTCAATTTCTACCCAAAGTTTAATGTAATTTCTGAATTTTTATGAAAAATCATCCTTTTATTGCAATAAAGATCCTTCCTTAATATTTGTACAATTTTCTAGAATTTTTCCTTAAGCAAAACTACTCATTTTCCTCAAAATAACAAGTTTCGGGCTCAGTAATGCAAATAGCGTCGACTCAGGAAGACGCTTTTCAATGAAATTCAATTTCCGAAAAATCAAAACTTATTCCTTAAAGAGCTTGAAACACGTCGACCATAAGCGATGCCAATAACTTCTCTCCTATTTTCCAAAGATTTCTGAACATTAAATTTCCTAAAACACGTCGACTATGCTCAATGCTAATCATTGATTTCCTCTAGATCTTTTCTAATTTTCTCTAGAGTCTGTGATACGGATCTGATCGTCAAAGGCGGTAAATCCTAAAACACGTCGACCATGGGCGACTCTTTTATCTCATTTTCAAAATTCAAACTGCTTGCCTCAGTTTGTACGCCACGAAAACACGTCGCCCTGAGTCGATGCCATTGAACCACTTTGAACAGGGGTCGCTGTGGACGCCCGGAGTGTTCCCTCTCTCCTTCCGCTGGGGGGAGGTCTCCGTCCGTCATGCAACTGGGGCAATAATGGGGTTAGGAATTGAAGTACGTGATCGCCAGGAGCATTACCTGGAGTCCATGTGCTCCACAGGATGGGTGGATTGATCGCGTCTTGTTAGAGCGGGGGTTGTGGATTCCTCTTCTCTGCCTCCAACCGGCCAAAGGGGGAGAGCTTGGTTGTCTACGCGCAGAATGTGGTAAGAGTCCCTAAGAGAAAAAGACAAAACAAAGTAAAGAAAACCCTATTAGAACTGTGATATGTAAAATCTATCCATGCAAACAAATAAACAAGTTAAAATTAAAAGGGGACGCACCAGATGGGTGTTTGGAGAGGGAAGGTGACCATATGTTATGGCCACCCACCTCCCGTTTTTTTGTTTGAAACTTCTAGGGGTGAAGGGTGTTAAGTCATTCTAATATGTATGCATGCAAATTGGGTGTTCGTGTGTGACAATAGTGACGAATGGATGTGTTGTGGTAAAAAGGAAAGAAGAAAGAAGAAAAGAAAAGAGTACGTAGTGAATGAATAACAAGTAATGTAAAAGAGTAAAAGAGGAGAAGGTTAAGGTGAGAAGCCCATTTGAAATGCGGAGGACTCCTCCTTGTTCCCTTGCCAACCTCCCGCCTATGCATTAGAACCTCTGCGAACCCAAAGCCTTCCAATGCAAGCCTCTTCAATCTCCCAAAAATCCTTAACTCCCAGCCCTTCAACCCCTTTCCCGAGAGGACCTAGAGGGTTTAAATAGGGGAGAAGAAAATAGGGGAAATCCATGGTCTAAATCCCCGTTAATCATCAAGGAGCCAATTGGAAATGGTCAAGGGCCGGATGTCATGCATGCGGCAGTCGCTGGAGTGGAGAGTGGTTGGAGTAGTAGGAGGTAGGGTCGCGAGTGGAGGAGATAGTTGTAGACACCGATTTTGGACCACCCTTTTGGTCATGAGTCCCCTCCATCGTTAGTCCTTTACCACTACAATTCCCTCATTTAGCCATTTCAGCCCACTAACAACCAAGCCCATTAACCAAATCCCGACTCTAGCCAACCTTTTCGTAGAAGGCCAGCCAGTCCGCCTTCCACCCCCTTCGAAGGCCACCCATTGCCTTCTACACCCTTGGAAGGCCAGCCACCTTGCCTTCCACCCTTTTGCCACCTTTTTCACTTTTTACCACCTTTTCGTGGAAGGCCAGCCAGTCCGCCTTCCACCCCCTTCGAAGGCCACCCCTTGCCTTCCACCCCCTTCGAAGGCTAGCCGGGCCGCCTTCCACCACAAGATTGGAAAGCATGTTGCCTGGCCGTCCACTCCTTAACCACCCCCTTGACTCCATCTTCCCCACCATCTCCTCTACTCGCCGCCCTCGTCCCCCACTACTCCGACCACTTCCCACGTCGGCGACTGCCGCGCGCACTACCTCCGACCTTTGACCACTTCCTATTGGCTCTAGGGTGATTTACGGGGATTTAGACCCCTGTTTTCTCCTATTTTCCCTTCACCTATTTAAACCCTCCATATCCTCTCGAGCAAGGGGGGTTAAGAGGTGGCTTCTTGGAGGGAAGGCTCAGAGGAGGTTGGCAAGCGGTCAGGAGAAGTCTCAGAAGAATCATTCCCACTCCAAATGGGCTTGTTTTCTTAACCCTCTTCTATTTTCTCTTCTTTCACTTTCAACACATCATTTTACTTTTCACACACGAGCACTTATCTGCATGCATGCATCCTAGAATGACTTAGCACCTTATTTACCCCCAGAGGTTTCAAACAAAAAACGGGAGGTGGGTGGCCAAAACATATGGTCACCTTCCCTCCCAAACACCCATCCGGTGCGTCTCCCTCCAATTCTAGTTAGTTTTTTATATTTTCATAGATAGATTCTGCATATTATAGTTCTAATCGGGTTATTTTCTGTCTTGTCTTTTATTTTCATGAATCCTTACCACATTAACGCGTGCAGAGTACCGGGCTCTCCTCCTTTGGCCGGCCGGAGGAAGAGAAGGAGGAACCAGCATCTCCCGCTCCCACAAAACGCGCGATCACCTTCTACACTCCTGCGGAGCACAGGGACAGAAAGGTAATGCTCCTGGCGATCACCTTCTACACTCCTGCGGAGCACAGGGACCGAAAGGTAATGCTCCTGGCGATCTAGGACAGTCCCCAGGGTAGAGGTAGAGGCAGCTTTATGATTAGTAGAGCCCAGGCGGCGATCTGACGAGACCTGCGAGGCTTTTAGAGATAGATTAGCTAGTCATCCTCCACTGTATGCTGTAGAGATCCGAGTCAGGAGGAGGAGGTAGATAGGCAGTTGAGAGTCTTTCTTGTTTTCTTTTTTGGTCGGTTGCTCTTCGGTACAAAGGGCAACCACATTCACTGTAGATTCCTTTTCCTTTTAGATGACCTCGATAGCCTCCACGAGTATGCCTGGGGTATGGCCCTCCTGGCCCACCTCTTCGCAGATTTGTTCGCGGTCACGCCGGACCGTGAGACGACCATCATTCTCGCCGTGCCTCCAGGTATTAAATTATTTAATTATTTGTTTATGCAATGAAATATTGACTTCTAACTTATATGTTCATGTATGCAGGTTTGGAGTTACCACTACTTCTTGCTCGGCCGAGCGAGGATTGTCCGACCTGGTGATATCCCTTTGGCTTGCTACTGGCAGCCAATTGTGGACACAACCCCTCAGCATCAGTTCCATGATTATCCAGAGCTTCTGGTAAATTTTTAATTCATTTAGTTTTATTTATTAAATGCAATCTTTTATTTATTAAATGCAATTTATTTAGTGTGAATGCATCAAACATATATGCAGGTAATCTGGCGCCCATATATGGGCATGGATGAGGCAGGCCAGTCGTAGGTGACGGCTGGTCGGAAGAGGTTCAGTAGGCAGATGTGGGTGCATTGCCTAAACGAGATCGAGCCCCTCTGCCTCCAACTCGCGATGAGGACCCTGGGCCTCCATCAAGAATGGATTAATGGGGAGGTCTCGGAGGGAGTCGGATTATCCATGAGGGGGAAACAGGCCCTCACAGACTGGCGTGCCATGTTCCCGGAGCAGTACGAGGACTAGCACCGCCGGGGCGTACGGGTGGAGTCCTATGCGGAGGATAGCATTGCCTACCTCTAGTAGTACCGGACCACTACGCCGATCAGTTGCGGCTCCTCCGTCCACTCGATGTAAGTATGCTTTGATGCGTATTTCAATTTATTATTATCTTAATTTATGCTTGTGAATGAATGTATGTATGTGATGTTATGCAGGACGCGCGAGATGCGGTGATCATCGACCTCCGAACCTGCCTACAAGATGTAGAGGCCCAGCTAGAACAAGTTCAGACGGAACTTTTTGATCTGGTATGTATGAATGTTTATGAAATGTTCATTTTGATTAATTAGTTTATTTTGACGATAGCCACTGACAGTTGTTCTCTTGGTGCAGCGAGCCGTCTACACCCAGACGGCTCCTCCTCCCTTCTCCGCCGGAGCTTCTTCTATTAGTCTTAGGTAGCCTACAAGCTAATCTGACTATGTAAATCTTGTTCATTTATTAATATAATGGCATAATATTCATTATGTGTAAATCGTATTAATTATCGTCTCATAATGAAGTCCGTGAATATATGCGATAGTGATCAGATTACGATGAGATCATACTAATGAGACTGATCACTTAAACACACATATTCTTAATCGTTCCTAGTCGAAGGATATCTGAGAAGGACATCGGATATCCGGTTAGACTAGTACAAATTACTCCTGCTCATATGATGAGGGTGACTGATCTCATAAGTCACTTGTGTGGAGACACTAAGGCGAATCTGTAGGTGCTCATTGGAGAATGAGTTCACTGAACTGATCCGACTGAATTGCTGGATGGTATTGTACCTCACTATCAACCAACTTGATTCTATTGTCGCCGTTGCGTGGATGGTCCTCGGACCTGAGACACCAAGGACACCTTGTCGGTGGACTTTTGTACTTTGACCTTGGTTTATGATTCTCTAACCACTGGATTTTAAACAGCCGAGGATCAGGTACAGCGGAATACTGTCGAAGGGAATTGTGTGTCAATAAGGAATCATTCGCTCTTGGTACTTAGAGAGAGAATGCTCTAGGAAGAATGCGCGAAAGTCCTTGGCCAGGGCTGAGGATAATATCTGGAAAGGAGTTTTCCGACATTCATCAGCGGCATCCAATCCAAGTGAGTCGACCGGTTAGGGTTTGACGGCACGCCATACCCTGAGTTGATTCGAGAGCATTGTATGAATGAAGGATTATATCCACGCGGTAATTGTCGGCGGAAAGGTTCCAAGAGTGGGTTACTTAACCCCGAAACCTTCCGGGTTCACGCGGTGTTGCTTGGCACCCAACGTGATCGGAGGCTCGGTCGAATTCGATGTGCGACATCAATTCGATTGATTAATTAATTAATAAAGAGTTATTAATTGATTAATAAAGCCAGTAAGGAGTTACTGGGCTTATTGGGCTATTAATAGGACTGGTAATTGGGCAAATGATTCTCAAGGCGATGGATAAATAAGTGGGTTTTATATAAACCGGGGGTTTTTATGGAAAATCACGCGGTTAGTATAAAATGTAGCGAATGGGCTGAGCAGGCTTAGCTGTTGCTAACCTTAGCTGCCCCACCTCTCTTCCTCTCTCTCTCTGATGCCCCAGGCCAAATCCAGATTCTTGGATTTGCTCCGCCACTTCTCCGACTCCCGTTCGACGGGAAATCGTCCGCGCATTGCGGCGATCGCTGTGGCGACCGGCGGAGGTTTCATGGTTGCAAAGAACGAGGAACTTGAGGATATCCGTCGCGAGGAGGATCGCATGGACTTTGCTAGAGGCTGGGCACTTGCGCTGCTTGCGGTGTCGCACCGACGGAACCGAACGATTGCGGATTCAAATCCGCACACGGTAAGAACCAATTATCCGATAATCGTGTTTTTAGTTTTTCGAAATGGGAACAGATCTCCGTTTTTATTTTTATTTCCACTACGCGGGAGATCCGGAGAAACCGAGAACCCAACAGTAGTATCAGAGCTAGGTTCCATTATTTCTCGTCCCGTTTCGATCTCCTAAATTAATTTTTTCAAGAGTTATTTCATGCTTTAACTTCGATTAATTGTTGGATCTGTGTTCATGTGATGAACACGGTTAATTTGATTAATATTCTGCAATTTTCGAAATTAATTTTGGGGTGTTCGGAGTTCTTCATAAGATGATGGTCGGGGGCTTTTCGGCGACTTCGTTCGGGTTTCCTAAGCGTTGGGATGGCGGGCCAGGATCCTAGATCCCTAGGGGATAGTCCCCACTGTCCACCAGGCTTCCTAGCCGGCGCCAGAGTGGCTGTAAAATCAAGCCCTAGTTCGGTTTAGCGAACCCTGAAAATCAGATTTTGAGGGAATGAAAGGGGCTTGGCCGGCAACTTCTTTAGCCACCGTCGGCTGCCCTATCGGCACCGGGCACATCGCTGGCACCGGAGGCATCGCCGGCCGGGGCCGGGCGACGCTGGGGGCTGGCTGGCGGCGGCGCCGGTAGCCACCACCCAAACCTGCAACGCAATAAGGGGTTAGGGTTTCTTTCGGGTGTTGCAGGGAAGGGGACGGGCGGTTCGGGGGGGCGGGCAGGCCGGTCCAACTGGCTGGGTCCAGCGCCGGACCGGGCAGGCCTGGTGCGGCCTAGGCTCGAGCCAGTTGCCCTTTTGGGCTGAGCCGTTTTCACCTCCCCCCCATTTCGCACTTAAACCCCAAGTCCAATTAAATTAAATTGGAATTAATTTAAAAATTAAAATTGTTTTAAATTTTAAATTATTATTCAATTTTAATTAGTTGGAAATTTATGATTTAGAATCATTTAATTAACAATTAATTCTTAACTTAGGGTTAATTATTAACTTAAGTGTTAATTTAATAATTAACCTCAACTAACTAATTTAAGAGTTTAAATTAGTGGTTAATAATTATTAATCTAAATGTTAGATTATTAGTTATTAATGAATCTAATTGTTAATTAGTTAGAGTTAGTTATTAAAGTGTTAAGTTAATAATTAATTATAAATGGCTAATTTAAATGTTAAATTAGTAGCCCTTCATTATTTATTGTTAATCATTAATTTAATAGTTAAATTAATGATAACTTTAATTATCTAATCTAAGAGTTAGATTAATTATTTATTAATTAGTTAGTGTTATTTATTGATTTAATAGTTAAATTAATAATTTATATTAATTGACTAATCTAAGTGTTAGGTTAGTAATTAATAATTAATTATAGTTGATTATTAATCTAAGTGTTAGATTAGTTTTTAATAGTCTAATTGTTAGATTATTAATGTGGGTTGATCTAAGTGTTAGATTGTTTAATTATTAGAAGTGTTCTAATTTGCATGGAATAATCTGAAATTTATTAATTTGGAGTGTATGCACATGTGATGTGTATTTTATGCTTTTAAATTTGATTTAATTTCATGTTAAGTTAATTAAAAGTATTTTCAAAATTCAAATGCCAATTTTGATTGGGTCCTAGTGTTTTGAAAGTCAAAATTATTTAATTTTGATAATTCTTTTGTTTTAGCCATATGATGCGCTTATCATGTGTGGAATGTTTAAAACACATCGTGGTCATGGATATACACTTATTTAATTATTCATGTGATGAATGATTGTGTGGGTTGTGGATGCTTGAATTATGGATATTTATTAATTGTTAATAAATAGAGGTCAGCGTACCTCTCTCTCTCTCAAACTCCGATGTACTTCTACCTCCCTCTCTCTTGTACTCGCCTTAAGACCTTCTTCTCTTTACATGTAAATTTAGATTTAAATGTAATATGATCGAGACAACCGAGGAAGGAGCGAGGACGATCCGTAGTTGCAACCAGGAAGGCGAAAAGATAAAGATCCTTTGCCTATATGTTTGCAGGGTAGTCTAATATAAATGTTATGTTAGATTGTGTGTGCGTTTGATTGTTGGCTCCAGTCAAACCCACTGTGCTATCCATAACCACACTTGACATGTATGAGATGTATTGTTTTATATTTGATTGTAAATCAAAGCATGTATAGTATTTAGTAAATATATACGATATGTTTATATACTATCACCTAGGAGGGACCAAGATAAAAGTTATCTAAATACCCTCATCTAAACTCTAAGCTGTAATGCGAGTAGTTAAGAACTTACCATGTGGTCCCCCATCATTGTAGTTATAGGATTCAAATCACTTTAAGCAGGTTTGTTATGCTATCACAAGGCATGTTTAATTGTGAGGAGAAACTGTGGCTATGGCATTAGATGCCTATATGATCGGGGTAGAGGAACCATGTAGCATTGTTGTGCTATCTACAAGGGCTGCATGCAAATCTATGCTCGTCGCATAACGATGGTTAGCTTAGACCAGAATTAGTGGCTTGTTGTGCTATCCACAAGGCCATTAAATCTCTGGGGACCAAAGCTATGATCGGATATTGCAAAGAGTTGCAAGTCCCATGAGATGGGTGCTCTTTGATTATATTACAGTTTGTTGTGCTATCCACAAGACTGTACAGCAAGTCATTGAGATTTTGATCCTCAGTAGGAGACTGTCGGCGTCTCCCGTTCTGTATAACTGAGGGTTATAGAGTCTGTCGAAAATTAGTGGGAGTTAAAACTTGAACAAAAGACCATGTCTTGTTTAAATTTTAATAATTGAACAGCTGCTAAATAGATATTACATATCTCCTGTAGGGAATTATGTCGTTGAATAATCCACTCCGTAGCATACTTGATGCCAAACGTTTGACTAGCCTGAACTACTCGGATTGGTTCAGAAACCTAAATAATGTCTTCAGATTTGAGCACATTGACTATGTCTCTAGAGCTGATCCTCTTACTAAACCGGCATTGGATGCCCTTGACGCAGAGATGATAGCTAACGATAAAAGATTGAAGGACAAAGACAAAGGAGTAGTAAAGGGTGACTGCTTCTACTATAAACAGAATGGTCACTGGAAGAGGAACTGCAACGAGTTCCTTAACGATAAAGCTCATGGAAAGGTGAAGTTGTTTGAAGCTTCAGATATCTATATAATAGATATCAACTTGTCAATTAGAGATTCCACATCTTGGGTATTGGATACCGGATATGCTTCTCATATCTGTCATAATGCGCAAATGCTGACAAGTAAGCGCAAGCTGAGACAAGGCGAGGTGGAATTGAGGCTAGAAAACGGCGCAAAAGTTGCGGCGGTTGCTGTTGGGATAGCAAACCTCAGGCTTCCATCAGGAGACGCCTTACTATTAAAAGATTGTTATTATGTTCCTACCATAATAAAGAACATCATATCAGTATCTTGTTTGGACAAGATAGGATATATGTTGACTATTGAGAATAGAAGTTGTTTGATTTATTATGGTAATAAATCAATAACTTCGGCATCTTTAGTCAACGGTCTATATCTCTTAGATGTTTCTTATTACAATCTTCATATTGACAATGTTCTTAAAAAGAGCAAGAATTGTGTGAACCAAGTCTACGTGTGGCATTGTAGACTTGGGCATATTGGTGAAAGCAGGTTGCAAAGATTGCACAAGCATGGTTATTTAAATGCGTTCGCTTATGAATCGTTTGCGATATGCGAATCCTGCCTTATGGGAAAGATGGCAAAATCTCCATTTACTGGACATGGAGAACATGCCAAGGACATTTTGGAACTAATACATTCGTATGTATGTGGTCCCATGTCCACCCAAGCCAAAGGTAGCTTTTTATACCTCACCACGTTCACTGACGACAAGATTCGGCTATGTGTACTTAATGAAGTACAAGTCGAAAGCATTTGAGAAGTTCAAGGAGTTCAAGAATGAGGTAGAGAAGTAATTAGGAAAGAGTATTAAAGCTCTTCGATCAGATCGGAGAGGAGAATAGTTGAGTACTAATTTTACACAATTCTTAAAGGATAATGGTATCCTTTCTCAGTTGACCCCTCCATATACACCACAGATGAATGGTGTATCAGAAAGGAGGAATCGCATCTTGTTGGACATGGTGCGATCCATGATGAGATTTTTCGGGATTACTAATATCCCTCTGGGTGTATGCTCTAGAGTCAGCAGCATACCTACTGAACAGAGTACCTAGCAAGTCTGTGGCCTCTACTCTATATGAGATATGGAAAGGCAGAAAATCAAAATTTAAACATGTTAAAGTCTGGGGTTGTCCTGTTCATGTAAAGAGGCTTGATCCAGACAAACTGGAATCACGAACTGATAAAGGCAGGTTTGTGGGATATCTAAAGAAAACCTTTGGATACTATTTTTACCATCCTAGTGAACAAAAGGTGTTTGTCGCCAGGAAAGCAGTCTTCTTGGAAGAAGAATATCTTCTCCAGGAAGACAGTGGGAGTAAAATAGTACTGGAAGAGGTTCCAGATCCCCATACAGCTGCATTATCATTGGATGAGATATCAGTTCTTAAATCTGTTCAGGTATACACACATGAGCCTCGAAGATCTAGTAGATTATCTAGACTACCCGAACGATATGTGGGACTTATCGCTGAAGGCGAGTCTAAGGTAGAATATAATGAGGATGATGATCCTAAAACATACCAGGAGGCCATAGAAGGCCCAGAAGCCGAGAAATGGCGAGAAGCCATGAACTCAAAAATCCAGTCCATGTACACAAACCAAGTTTGAAACTTGGAAGACTTCCCCGAGGGTATTGTACCCATCGGATGCAAGTGCATCTTTATGAGAAAGATCGGTGCTGATGGACGGATCGACACTTATAAGGCAAGGTTGGTGGCAAAGGGATATCGTCAAAGGCAAAGAATTGGCTATGACGAGACTTTCTCACTAGTTGCCATGATAAAGTCGATCAGAGTTCTACTCGCCATTGCTGCACATTTTGATTATGAAATCTGACAGATGGATGTGAAGATTGCCTTCCTCAACGGTAACCTTGAGGAAGAGGTGTATATGATACAACCGGAAGGCTTCACATCCAAGGAATCTCCAAATAAAGTGTGCAAGCGTCAAGATCCATTTATGGATTGAAGCAAGCTTCTCAAAGTTAGAACATAAGATTTGACGAGGCTGACAAGTCTTATGACTTCATTAAGAATGAAGATGAGCCTTGTGTGTACAAGAAGACCAGTGGGAGCGCAGTCACCTTCTTAGTTCTTTAGGTAGACGACATACTACTCATTGGGAATGATGTAGCTATGATGTCATCGGTAAAGATCTGGCTGTTGGAAAACTTCTCCATGAAGGATTTGGGAGAAGCATCCTACGTATTGGGAATACGGATCTATAGAGATAGATCAACGAGGATGCTTGGAATGACCTAATCCTTGTACATAGAAACCATAGTCAAAAGGTTTGTTATGGAAAATTCCAAGAGAGGTATCATACTGATAAGACATGGAATTAATCTCTCAAAGAAGCAGTCTGACTATGCAAATCTCGTTCATTTATTAATATAATGGCATAAGATTCATTGTGTGTAAATCGTATTAATTATCGTCTCATAATGAAGTCCGTGAATATGTGCGATAGTGATCAGATTATGATGAGATCATACTAATGAGACTGATCACCTAAACACACATATTCATAATCGTTCTTAGTCGGAGGATATCTGAGAAGGACATCGGATATATGGTTAGACTAGTACAGATTACTCCTGCTCATATGATGAGGGTGACTGATCTCATAAGTCACTTGTGTGGAGACACTAAGGCGAATCTGTAGGTGCTCATTAGAGAATGAGTTCACTGAACTGATCCGACTGAATCGCTGGATGGTATTGTACCTCTCTGTCAACTAGCTTGATTCTATTGTCGCAGTTGCGTGGATGGTCCTCGGACCTAAGACACCAAGGACACCTTGTCGGTGGACTTATGTACTTTGACCTTGGTTTATGAATCTCTAACCATGTGATTTTAAACAGCCAAGGATCGGGTACAGCGGAATACCGTCGAAGGGAATTATGTGTCAATAAGCAATCATTCGCTCTCGGTACTTAGAGAGAGAATGCTCTAGGAAGGATGCGCGAAAGTCCCTGGACAGGGAGGACAATAATATCGGGAAAGGAGTTTTCCGACATTCATCAGCAGCATCCCATCCAAGTGAGTCGACCGGTTAGGATTTGACAGCACGCCATACCCTGAGTTGACTCGAGAGCATTGTACGAATGAAGGATTATATCTATGCGGTAACTGTCGGCGGAAAGGTTCTAAGAGTGGGTTACTTAACCCCGATACCTTCTGAGTTCACGCGGTGTTGTTTGGCACCCAACGTGATCGGAGGCCCGGTCGAATTCGATGTGCGACATCAATTCAATTGATTAATTAATTAATAAAGAGTTATTAATTGATTAATAAAGCCAGTAAGGAGTTACTGGGCTTATTCGGCTATTAACCGGACTGGTAATTTGGCCTAGACGGTCACACACAAATGATTCTCAAGGCGATAGATAAATAAGTGGGTTTTATATAAACTGGGGGTTTTTATGAAAAACCACGCGGTTAGTACAAAATGTAGCGAACGGGCTGAGCAGGCCAAGCTGCTGCTAACCCTAGCCGCCCCACCTCTCTTTCTCTCTCTCTCTGATGCCCTAGGCCAGATCTGGATCCCTGGATCTACTCCGCCACTTCTCCAACTCCCGTTCGATGGGAAATCATCCGCGCGTTGCGACGATCGTTGTGGCGACCGGCGGAGGTTTCGTGGCTACGAAGAACAAGGAACATGTGGATATCCATCGCGAGGAGGATGGCGTGGACTCTGCTAGAGGTCGGGCGCTTGCGTGGCTTGCGGTGTCGCACCAACGGAACCGAACAGTTGCGGATATGAATCCACACACGTTAAGAACCGATTATCTGATAATCGAGTTTTTTAGTTTTTCGAAACGGGAACGAATCTCCGTTTTTATCTTTATTTCCGCTGCGTGGGAGATCCGGAGAAATCGAGAACCCAACATCTTCATCCTACACGCCGTATGCTGCTCATGAAGCTGCTCTTGCTGACCTCCAGAGTCAGCTCGCCTCCGCCATCCACCGAGCCTCTCTCGCGGAAGAGGATCGGGCCACTCGAGTAAGTTCTAACCTTTTACTTCCATTATTGAATTTGATATTTATTGCTTGATTATCTTGGACTGACAATATCTTCTCTTGCAAGTTGCTAAGCTTCAAGAGGCCCTTCAGAGGGATGAGACTGATGCAGCTCGGGTCTGTGAGCTCGACGAGCAGGTGGCTCGTCTCTCCTCCGAGGATCTTCCTCGGGAGCTTTTACGTCTCTAGTCCTGGCTGGAGTTCATTACCGAGGAGCGAGAGCGAGAGCGGCAGGAGCGGCAGCAGATGGATACGGAGCTATCTTCCCTTCGGATCCAACTGGGCATCGTCGAGCACGAGTGTCGTAGCATCGAGAAGCGATACCGACGTGCTCGGCAGTGGGCTCAAGAGCGTGGGCAGGCGAGTGCCTTCACAGCCAACGTGGCCATCTCCTCTGGTCAGGCTGGCTCGAGCACCGTGGGTCCACCACCGTTGCCATCTAGAGGACCAGCAGCAGATGCCCCAGATGAGGCCCAAAGTCAGTTTGACGAGGGGGCTGGAGAGAGTCAGCCGTGAGGGCTACTACTTGTACTTTTCTTCTTTTTTGTGAGTCCTGATGTTGATGGACTCTTCATCTCTTTACACATGTACATGAAACTTTTGAGTTTATAGATGAAACTTTTCGCACTTCTTCTGCCTTTGTCTTTGATTTACATGCTTGTGCCCTGTACATGACTTAGCAAACAGGTTAAGTATCTATTCAGGCTTAGCCCCTTGCCCAGTTAAGTAACTAGCTACTTGATCTTACCCTTGGTAGAAAGGTCAAGGGGCGAAGCCTTTATTAACAAAGGTAAAAGGAATAATTGAACTGAAAGAAATAATGCAAGCAAAATGCAACATGCAAGCAGGAAGATGCTTGCTGGAAAATAAAAAGAAAGAAACACACCGAATGCTATAAGCATATGCTAATTGAAATATTTTTTATTTTGAAATATTCATTTTGTTTGGGTTTTGGAATATATATTTATTTTTTTATTTTTGACATATCTATTTTTATTTTATTTTGAGATATATATATATATATATTTTTTTTTTGGATTTTGACATATCTTTTTTTTTTTTGAGATATATATATATATATACATCTCAAAATATAAATAAAAATATATATATATATTTATTTGGATTTTGAGATAATGTGCAAACTAAAAGACCAGCATGGTACTCAGATCAAAAGAACATATTCATTTATTAACTTAATTCCCAAATTATTCTTCAATAATCTAACTTTGACTCATCGTGCTTGAGCTTGTGTTTTCATTCGTGATCCCATTCGATGGTCTGACCTTACTCAATCGAGGTCATTCCTTAAGCTTGGAGTACGCCTCTTCAAAAATAAAGGAAGAATTCGTTTTAGAAAGTCCACGAGAGGGTTCCGGAGACCCAAAAAGATGTCTTCTTTTTCCTAGTATATGTTGGGGTTCGGTCATTTTCTTTCCGGAGTATTTATTGACCTTACATTCCATTTTTGTTTGATTTCATGGTCTTGGTGTAACGTTTGCAATGCAATGACCTTTTGATTAGATGCTTGGCTTTTTACCTTTTGCTTTTGCTTTTCTTTTCTTTTCATGGGATGGATCTCCCCCTTTTTTTTATGACGGCCTTCTACTAAGATGATGGGTATTTTTGGTAGTCTGTTCTAAGCCTCGTTCCGACATCATGGGCCGAATGTAAAATAGAAAATTTTTTGTTTAAAAAGAATGAATTGCGCATTGGACTTTTAGTCAAGCTTTCGGTATTCCTTCGGACTTTACATCTCTTGTTACTCACGAATCAAACGTGTCAGTGTGTAGTAATGCATTTGAATTAAATTATTCAGACTGATAGGGGAATTTAGGTTTCAAAATTTTCTGATTCCACTGGTCTTTACACCATGCTGATCGACTCTCTATCCTAAGGGTAGTATTTCTTAAGATACAGACCATTCCAGGGGTGACTTAACTCTTGCCCTTCTGCATTAACTAAGTGGTAGGCGTTATCAGGAAAAGCATGCGATATGACATATGGTCCTTCCCAATTAGGTTGGAGCTTAGAACGCGGACCACCAGGTTTTACAAAGATTCTTTTGACGACCATTTCACCAACTTTGAAGTTACGTTCAATGACTTTCTTTTGATAAAAACGTGCTAATCTATTTTGATATACTCGTGCATGATTAGCAACTGACCATCTTTTCTCGTCTAAGAGTTCCGATTGAGCAAGGAGTGTTGAGCGGTGTTCATCAATGGAGAATTCCTTGTTCAATTGTACTCTTAATGACGGTATGAGGATTTCGTATGGAACTACCACCTCCATTCCAAATGTTAAGGAATACAGAGTCTGCCCAGTGAGCGTGCGGATTGAAGTTCGGTATGCCCATAGAGCCTCAAAAAGTTTCTCTGGCCAATCTGTGAATTTATTAAACTTACACATCTTTTTGATGATTTTTATCAAAGTCTTGTTAGTTGCCTCTGCTTGACCATTGCCTTGCGGATAATATGGGGACGAATGATGCAATGCAATTTTATACCTGTTGCAGAGATCCTTCAGCTCCTGTGATACGAACTGCGGTCCATTGTCGGTAACGATGGTACTTTGAATTCCGAATTTTGTGATGATGTTCTTCATGATGAATTTGCAGACGGTTGACACTTTGACTTCCGTGTATGCTTCGGCTTCTGCCCACTTGGTGAAGTATTCCGTTGCCGCGAGAATGAAGGATTTCTGCTCAATGTCGGAATCAGGATTGCCAAGGGATCCAATGACGTCGAAAGCCCACATGGAGAAAGGCCATGGGGAGGAAAAAGGATGGAGTGAAGATGCAGGAGAATGGATCTTGTCGGCGTGAAGTTGACACTTGGCACACCTACGGACATACCCTACACAATCTTCTTCCTTGGTCGGCCAATAGAATCCTTATCTAAGGATCTTCTTTGATAGCATTTGTCCATTAACATGGCCACCACAAACTCCAGTATGAGCTCCTTCCATGATCTTCCAAAGCTCATCCTCATCTAAGCATCTCAATAGAACTCCATCAAAACCTCTTTTATATACTGTTCCACCAACTAGGGTGTATCTCTGAGCAACTCTCCTGATAGCCCTTTTTTCCTCAGCTGTGGCTTCTTCAGGATATGATTGATCTTCACAATATCTTGCCATTTCATAGTACCATGGTTTCTCTTCATCATCCATCTCTTCTTGTAATTCTATCAACATTATCTCTCGCTTCTCCACAATATCTCTATCTCTGACCTTTTTCAGCAACTTCTCATTTGTCTTAAGGAATGAAGGGTCTTTCACGGCGGGTGAGAGACGCCTATGAACAATGATTGATTCGGATTGTCTGCTGATTGGAAAATTGAGGGATGATGCGAGGGAAGCAAGAGCGTCGCTAAGATGTTTTGATTTCAAAGAACATGGATGAAGATAAATTTAGTAAAAAGCTTAGTATAAGTAGAAGTGAGTTCTTGATAAGGCTTGAGCTTAGGATCAAGAATTCGACTTTTGGTAAGTACTTGGCGAAGGATCAATTCGCTATCACCCACAATTCTGAGTTTGGTAGCACCGTGGAGATGAGCAGCCTCGAGGCCAGTAAGGAGTGCCTCGTATTCAGCTATATTGTTAGTGACTGGAAAGTCAAGCTGAAAGGCTTGTGGAATGGTGACACCTTCAGGTGATAACAGAACAATGCCGATACCCTTTCCATGGGAATTTAGAGCTCCGTCAAAATGCAGAGTCCACATATCATCTTTGATTCTATCTACGGACATCAGTTCCTCATCCGGAAACTCCGATCGGACTGGATCAAAACGAGGAAGGGGATGATGAGTGAGATGTTCTGCGATGGCATAGCCTTTGATTGCTTTCTGTTGAATGTAAGTGATATCAAATTGAGATAGAAAGCTTTGCCATCATGCTAACCTATCAGTGAGGATGGATTTCTCAAGGAGAAACTTAATGGGATTCATCCTAGCGATGAGATGAACTTTATGAGCCAGAAAGTAGTGCTTTAGTTTATGAAATACCCATACAAGTGTTGCACATATTTTCTCCATTGCTGTGTATCTTTGTTCAGCGGGGTTGAGAAGTTTAGAGAGATAGTAGGCTACCCTCTCCTTTCCTTCTTCATCCTCTTGTGCCAAGACAACCCCTACCGCATCATCCAGGACAAAAATATATAGAATTAAAGGTTTGTCCGGGGATGGTGGTCTCAAGATAGGAGGACTTACCAAATATGTCTTCAATCCATCAAATGCCTCCTAACACTTATCGTCCCAATCGAATTTGACTCCCTACTTGGTAAGCTCGTAAAACAGCTTACACCTTTGTGAATGCTGGGAGATAAAGCGGTGAATGAATTGCAACCTCTCGATCAATCCTCTCAACTCTTTCAAGTTCTTGAGAGGTGGCAATTATCTGATAGATTTTACCTTGTTGGGATCGATCTCAATTCCCCGTTTACTGACAATGAATCCGAGTAATTTCCACGAGGATACCCCGAATACACATTTCTTGGGGTTCATCTTCAACTGATATTCTCTCGATCTTTCTAGAACTCTCGCCAAAACTTTTGGCATGCTTAGCCCTAGTCTTGTACTTCACTAACAAGTCATCCACATACACTTCTAGATCGATGTGCATCATGTCATGTAATATCGCCATCATGGCCCTTTAATAAGCGGCTCCAGCATTCTTTAATCCAAAAGGCATCACGACATAGCAATATATCCCCCAAGGTGTAGTGAATGATGTCTTTTCCTGATCATCCTCTGCCAACTTGATCTGATTATATCCTGAGAATCCATCCATCAGTGATAGAGTTTTGTAGCTAGCTGTATTATCGATGAGTACATCAATGTGAGGCAACGGAAAATCATCTTTAGAACATGCCCGGTTCAAATCTCAAAAGTCAATACAGATTCTCACTTTTCCATCCTTCTTCATAACCGGGACTATGTTGGCCACCCATTGCGAATAGAGGACAACTCTAATAAACTTGGCTTTATGCAGCTTATCAACCTCTTCCTTCATTTTCAAAGACATTTGTGGGTGGAATCGCCTTAACTTTTGTTTAACCGGGCTAGCTCCATCTTTTAATGTCAATCGATGTTCTACTAGTGATAAGTCTAACCCCGGCATATCCTCATAACTCCAGGCGAAGGTGTCCTTATAATCCTTGAGAACTTGGACCATTGCCTCTTCATCTGTTTCAGTTAAGTTCTTACTGACGAGGACAACCTTAGGTTCGTCTATAGTCCCTAGATTAATCTCTTTGGTAGGCTCTTCTACGGCAGCTAAAGGTTCATCAAATCTTTTCACTCTACTAGCATATGCCTCAACTGCGTCCTCGTCATCTTCAATAATGGGGTCTTTTTTGTGTATCAATTCATACACCCCATATCCGTCATTGATTGACTCATCATCTTCACAATCTTCTGACATATGAATAGGATTCTCTAATAGCTAAGGGATTTGAGAATAAGAAAGGCATTTGGTAACTAGATCCTGAAGGTATCGATTTGGAATTCTCCTACCCTTAGATTTCCTAGACTTCTTAACTTGATTAACTTACCTAAAACTAGACTCCCTAACTTTACTAAACTCCCTATCCTGACCTAATGAGGACGAAGAAGGACAAAAATCATAGGGTACATGAGGAAATACAAGAGAATCCTCCCGAGAGGAGGGGCAGAGTAGATCTAGAAGAGAATCTTGCTCGAATGACCCACTCGGTGGGGTACAATCGGACAAGTATGAGGTTTCCTCAACGAGGATCTGGGAGGAAGAAGTTGCCGAATTGGCATTTTTTTTTGGAGATAAGATGAGTTAATCATGAAATAAGAATGAATGTGAATAGGAGGAGAATGAGAAGGAGGAAGCGGCACTAAAGCCAAAGGAATGGGGGGATCATATAATAGTATGTCCCAGATTAGATCATAAATCCTCTCCAGATCAAGAGGAGGTTAAGGGATAAGGTCCGGTGGGGACAGAGTGATCATGATGGGCGGAGCCCGTGGAATATCTTCAGTGATGACCCGCGACCAAATCGGGGTTAGGAGCAGAGTGCGGAATAGAGTGTGGAGGGTGAGAATGCGAGAGAGATAGGTTCCTCTCCAGAGAAAATCAGTAGTGTAACAAGCTTTATAGGGGTCGTCTGGCTCCCCTTCATCTATTTCTTCGGACAGCAGAATTCTCTTGTCAAAAATAGTGCCAGGCCCTTCAATCAACTCGTCTATCAGCGGCGTCCATTTCAGCTCTGAGGAATCAAGGAATAATCTGTTCAGTGCAATGTATAGATCCCTCAGGTCAAACCATCGGTACCATTCACATTCTGGATCTTGGAATTTTCTTCTTTTCATCGGTCGCAAAGCCTCCAAGGACTGGTACGTCAATAATTCTGAGCAGTGTCTAGCCAGGTCCCTCTCATATATGTCATGCAGGTTGAACTGGGAAGTGATTAGCAATGTGTTATCATTATCATAACTGATTATGGGCCCCTTGACAAAATGTGTATGCAGGGTCCACATCAAGGGATCCTGGCCTTCTTTGCATGGTGTGGTCATTGTTTCCCAGGCCTTCTGGCCGTCTTCATCTTCTTGCTGCTGTATGATGTCATACCTGACTTTCTTTGGCCTATAGCCTAGACCATTACCAGGTGTCCTTCGACTGTCTTTAAGGGGCGTAGTTCTGCCCTGCAATTGCGTGCCCAGGCCCTTTCCAGGCTGATAGCCACCTTTCATCATAATCTTTCAACCAGGGGTATTCATGCACTTCCCTTGCTTCATGGCATCAATTGGATAAGAGTCAAGTGTATTGGCTTTCAAAGGATTAGCCATAGGACGATAAACCTATAATACCGACAACAGCTGTTGTTGGCCAGGTAAGGAAGTCGGCCTGATATTCAAAGAATGAGTGGTAACAAGAATCGGCATACTCGTGACTTTAATAAAGCGTCCCTTGTATGGAAATTTAAGGCATTAATAATTTGTAGAGGGAATTGCCTTAAGGGACTTAATGTAAGGGCAGCCAAGGATACCCTTCAAAGATGGATCAATTTCTAAGATCTGTAACTCGACCTCGTTATGACAAACAGGGCCCAACTCTACCTTCAAATAAATCATTCCCAGAGGGGAACGGGTAGAATTGTCATAGGCTGTAACAGAAATTGGGAAAGGCAACCATTTATCCTTGAGTATACCACATAGTTCAAGGGTCTTCGGTGATAAAACATTGATTGAGGCCCCTATGTCAACCAGGCATGCGTCTATGGCCTTCTTGCAAATATTAACTGTAATACTTAGAGCCATGCCTCTAGCTGCTGGTGGTGCTAGTTCCGAAGCATGAAATGAAATAAAGGGCTGATCCCCCTGAGGAACTAACAGTGTGGTGATATTCTCCACCGGCACGTCCTCGTTGACCATTACCTTCTGCAGGTACTCCATCAAGGCTTCCTGATGGGTCTTGGATCTCTTGATCAACTCGAACACAGAGATTCGTGTCGATGTTCTGTCTAACTATTTCAACAGGTCGTATTGAGTGCCTGGTGCACTCTCATCATTATGTGCTTCCTCTTACGGTTGTGACGGGCCGTCTCTGACTGTAGACTGAGGAAAGACCTTGTTGAAAATCCTCCCGCTCCAGAGCGTATGTTCTTCAATAGTGGAAGGTCCAGGCGATAGTTTGAGCACTGCAGGGTTAGTGGGTGGTTTAGATGGTGTGGTGGGTTGGCAAACAGGTGATGGCGCGGGGTTGTTTGGTGGAGACATAGTGCGGATGAGGGGTTTAGAGGGTTGAATGGTGGGGGGGTAATTGGTCGGTTCGTGTGAAGTGGGGAATGGCATGCGGAGCAGGGGTTTAGATGGTTGCATGGTGCTAAGATAAGTGGTTGTGGTAGGTGATGTGGGGAATGGTACGCAGAGTAGTGGTTTGGATGGCAGGAGGGGTGTATAGTTGGCTTACAAAGGGTTGTTTAATGGAGGCGTAGTGGTGGATGGTGTAATGGGTGTGGGTAGGAGGTATGCGGGTGTTGGTACATGTGTAATGGTGACGGGTTGCGGATTGGGTATGCAGAGAATACGACGTGGCGATTGCTCGATGGTGCTCGGTAGATGGCCTGTTGAGTAAATAGAGGAAGAGTCCTCTACCTTCCACTGTTGCCCTTGATTAGCCTCAGGCTGGCTATTCGTCAAGATGGGGGCAATCTGATTCTGATGATGATGCTCTGGTAGTGGGTTCTGCACTATACCCATGTTCAGAGGTGCTGTCACCTGTGCTGGCGCTCTTTGTTGTTGCTACTGTTGTTGATGTTGTGGTTGTTGTTGTTGTTGATGTTGATGTTGTTGTTGAAGTCTTCTTGCCTTCAAGGCAGATATGTATTTCCTCATCTCCTCCCAGTCAATGCCTCCTTGTTCATTGAGATCATAGATATAATCTCGGAATTGGAAGCAGGCATCTATCATATGCCCAGGTTGCCTGTAAAAGGCACAATACCTAGAGGCATCGGCGTTCTGGGGCCAGACTGTCTTGTCCCTAGGCAAGACTAAGGCATTGGCTGCCATCAGGGTGTTAAAGATATCCAGTAAAGATTCTGGGAGTGCTGGATATATTGCTCTTTTAGGGCCTGGAGGCTTCCTCTGTTGGTTGTAATCATTTGGGGGAGGTACATTCTGATACACCGGCGGTGCGCGCGGCTGGTACTATTGCTGTGGAGACTGGTACTGCTATGGCTGCTGGTACTGTGGCTGCTGATACTGCTGCTGCTAAGGTCTGTAACCCTACTAGTTTGGAGGTCTATAAACTTGTTGATTCGGAGGTCTGTAACCTTACTGGCTTGGTGGTTGCTAGTTTATCACAAACTAGGGCTGATTGTTGTTCATGGTGTTGACCTGCTCGTGGGAGAGCGTGCCCTCAGTTGTCGGACCCGTGGTAGGAGGGTTTGGCACAGCAGGCTTCCGAGGTAGAGGTCTGTTGAGTCGGTAAGGATCAAACACATTGGAGAAAGTAGCATCCTTGAAGGCGTTCTGGCAGTAACGCGCCCTCTCATAAAGTTCCACCATGCTAGTCAGATTGTTCAGGCAAGGACCAGCTTATACTGAGGGGTGGCATTGGAGATCAGCATTTTGACCTATTTAGATTCGAACATATAATCCTTAATCTTGTCCACCATGCTCCTCCATCTATTAGCGAATGTGATGAAGTCCTCATCAGACTTCATTTTATCAGCAACCAGATCAATGATGGACAGAGACGGCATGACTCTGTCCTGGTATCATTGAATAAATTTCCTTGATACGATACCATAATCTTCCACCTCAAACGGTTCTAACGAGAAGAACCACTCGAGGGCTGGACCCTCTAACGATTTCCTAAACAGGAATGCCAACGACCTCTTGTCGTTCTGCCAGAAGGAAGATTCATACATGAACTCCTTGAGGTGGGTGAAGGGGTTACCAGTACCATTGTATTTCCTATACACTGGCATTTCTGAAGGCGGCAAATGAAACACAGGCAGACTTGGGAGATTGATCTCAGGTGAAGCCTTAACTCCCATCATCTTTTGGAAATTGTTGAACTGCTCATCCATGCTTTCCATCTTCGTGAGCAGGGCTTGAGTTGTTGGATCAACTTGGGGATGAGGGGGTGCTGGTACATGATAGGCCTGTTGCCTGGAATATGTGGGGCAAGGTGGAGAATAAGGCTGTGGTCCGGCAGCACTTCTGCCATGCCCGAGGGCATTTTGGTAAGTTGGCATTGGCAGTCTGGCCGGTTGCCTTGAAGAGGATAATTGTGGCCAGCCGACCGAGAAGTTGAGAGCTAAAGGCCTTCCATGGCCTGATGAATAAAGGAGGTATGGTGGTGAGGAGGTTGAGGAACGACAGAGGGAACCACAGGATTCGATTCAATAGACTGCACGGGCGTCTTCCCCTTTAAGATAGATTGGATTGCCTCGACCTGCTGAGGATCAAGATAGGAGGCCAAAACTTCTAGAGCGTTAACTAGATCGGAGGGATTGGATGATGAGGGTTCATTCGGGTCCATGGCTCCCTCAAAGATAGGATTAGACACCGCATGCACATGCGGAGGAAGATCAACGTGAGAATTGTGTTGATCATGAACAAAAGAAGGAGGGATATGGGGATTTCCCTCATGTTCAGATGGGTAGGAATGAGGATCATGGGGGGCATTAGCATCTCCCCCGTTTTCATAATAATAATTAGATTCATGAGGGGCATTAGCATCTCCCTCGTAGTTGACCAGAGCAGCTGAAGCCATGCTCAAATCTCTACCTGATCGAAGCAACATGGTATTAGATTTTTCAACAGAGATTTGTAGACAAGTTATGCAGAGATTAGACAAACAAGTAGATGTTTAACATTGTTTGAGGATTCCTTGTTGGATTACTTGGATTCTGTTAACCACAAATTCACTCAACGGGTAGGATCCTAGTTTCAATTCAATTTCCACCGTTATATTCTAAGTCTCTTTCTCACAACAATATGAAAATCGAATCAGGACTTGAATTGGTACAACCAGCCCGATGAACAAAGAGGAATACCTTGATTTTGTGGACTTACGGAGGTCTTTAACATCAACCACTCTAGTCTAATCGAGGGACCGACCCAATCAGAGAGAGGTGAAGACATCAAGAAATGTGTTTCTATGAGAAGGGGGGTTAGCCCCAATGCATATGACCTGTGGCCGGGATGGCCTCTAATGCTTAATATGTAATGGGTAACAACAATCAAATCAGAAATCCAAGGACTGGAGAACAAAACAAGGATCTGCTTGAATCGCGTGCTGTTCCTCGACGCTATTCAAAACATAGTCTTATTCTGTCGTAAAACCTCAGGCAGCAGAAAGCAGAGAATTTTACCTGAAAGGCGTCGTGTGCCGGCGACGCAGTTATGAAATGTGTTGCTGTTACAAGACGCTTTTCAAGGCGCAGAATCAACAATTAAGAAGGAATTTTCGGGTCAATTCCCTCTCAAACTAATAGGATAAAGTAGTAAATAATTAGCTCATGCGAATTTTTAATTTTTAACAGGATGATTTATCATTCAAACAAATCAATCACACATTCTTCTTATCAAAATCACAACTTTTTAATCAATCAAACTGGGAGGGAAAGATCTTGCCGCAGGGGTGTGCACGTGGTGCACGTGGGAATAACAATTAAACTAAAAACTCATCGATCGATGAGGGCATGCCTGAGGGACACAGGTGGTGCACCGTGGGTGTCCGATTAATAAAAGTAAGAACAAAGATTAAAAGATGGCAAGACCAAGTCCTACCGTGATCGCCAAACTGTTGTGAGTGCTCAAATCGTGATGTGTGATTATCATGAAATTTATTGATTATGTGACAAATAAACTATTTAAAAACTAAATGTGATCGCCAGAAACTTTTAACTAAAAAGTTTCAAAAGACAAAGGATGATCGCTTACCTGTTTTGAACGTGGAATATGTTGAAGTTCTTAATTCCTTCCCTTCAGCCGGCTAAAGAAAAAGAACCCTTCTAACTTTGTTCTTGCTTTGATTTAATTTTGGGGATCTTCCTTTCTGCTCCAATGATGATCTCTTTGGTCTTCTTGGTGATTGTACCTTGCAAAAGAGAAGAAGAAGAAAAGAAAATAAGAACATAATGGAGTGTAGAATCTATTCTAATCAGAATTCTAATCATACAATTAAACAGAATTACTCACTTGTTTTGTAGTCTTTTAAACCCCTTTAGTATGCGGGTTGGAAATTATGCTAGTATTGTGAGTGTGTGAATAACATGAAGTGATGTTATGAATGGAACTATGAAACTAATATGATGATGAAAACAAGAGAAAGAATAAAGTTGGATGGCTCCTGAAAGCCTTGATCTTGAATAATCTTAAAGGATGAAGAAAGGACGAAGAGAATGAAGAAAGGATGAAGCTCTTCTTTCAATACTCTTAGAAGTAGCAGCGCCTCGATCCTTCAACTCCTTCAGCGTTTGGACGTCGTCTCTTTCTTTTCACTCTTTCTTCAAAGATTTTCACTAACTCTCTAATGACCAAGGGCTTGGGTATTTATAGAGTTGAGTTCGCGCATCCGCAGTTATTTACGGATTAACATGAAAGAGTTTGAAGCCAATCCAACCAAGAAACAGATAAACACAGGCTAATTCATCATTATCTGTAATTACCTAAAATGCGTCGCCCTAGGGAGACGTCTTTTAACTTAATTAAGATAAGGATAAACATCGGGAAGAAGAAACATAAATACTTTAGGAGACCTAAATGGCGTCGTGTAAGGCAGATGTCTTTTAGTTAATTAATAAATTAATTAAAATTCAAATTAAAAATCAAAATAGGAATAAAATCTTAAACGACGTCTTCATATATCGACGTCTTTTAGAATTTGTCATATTTGATTAAAAATTTGAGTTAAAACCAATTTCATTAATAAACTTAAATTATATCTGTCTGACCCAATGTCATTTAGACAATTAATCCAGAAAATAATAAAAATTAACCAATGATTAAATATCAGACCATTTTGAGACATTATTAGATGACATGAAATTTACTCAAAATGATATCAAAATTAGCGTGTCTACAGTGGGCTCCTCATTGGTGGTTTCACACCCTTCGATATGGGAGTGAGACCTTTTTTTTCTTTTTTTGTGGTCATAGGCTTCAAGGATGAAACACTCAGAGAAATGTGCTATGACCGATGATGGAAGCCTAAGAAGGGAAGATGGGTAAAATAGGAACGGAACTAATGCGGCAGGTGCCAGTTCATCCTCTGCTAGGAAGGCTCCTTCTAGTTGGGTGATTGGTTCATAGAACAACAGCCATGTACCGAAATCTTCCTTATCTTCTCTTTGAACTTCATTGCTTGTTTCTTTCAACTCATCCTCAAGATGATGTATCTTGAGTATTTCTTGATCTTCCTTCATGAAGCGATCCAAGAGAGTCCATTATCTTGACCCCTCAGTTGGTTTGGTTGGTAGGTAACCCAATCTGAATTCCCTAATAGCTTAATTTTCAGAGATAGGCTCCCGTATCCCTTGTTCTTCTATACTTAACCCGAATCTTGAGTTGTATCCCATTTTACTCATGAGCCGCCAACCTATGTTGGGCTCAAGTTGAGAACTGACTGATAAAGGAATGGGCTCTTTCCCTCTTCCAGAAGTGATCATGGATAGAATTTGTTCAGTCGAAACTGAGTATAAAGACTCGACATAGGGGGTACTCTTTACTGTGACAATCTTCCCATTGGATGGGAATTTATAGCACTGATGATTAATGGAGGGCACTCCCACGGTTTGGTCCATCCAAGTAGGGCACTCACGCCATATCCCGACTGTTAGTATTGGATGGCCCACAAGCCAATCCGACACTGTGTAATATTCATATTATTAATATAATGGCATATTATTCATTATGTATCTTATTTGAGCATTGCTTATCGAATCACGATGAAGTCCATGAAGATGTGCGTTGATCTTCGGATTATGATGAGATCATAATTATGAGACCGAAGGTTTATAAACACATGTTCTTAATTGTTCCTAGTCATAGGATGTTTGAGAAGGACATCAAATATCCGGATAGACTAGTACAGGTTTCTTCAACTCATGTGATGAGGGTGACTGATCCTATAAGTCACTTGTGTGAAAACACTATGCTGGACCTGTAGGTGCTCATTGGTGAATGAGTTCACTGAACTGATCCGACTATGAATCGCTGGATGGTAAACACCTCACTGTTAACCAGCTCGATTCTTTTGTCACAGTTGTGTAGACGATCCTTGAACCTGAGACGCCAAAGATATCTTGTTGGTAGATTTCTGAACTTTGACCTTGACTAACGAATCCCTAACCATGGGTTATCAATAAGTCAAGTGATCGGGTTCAAGGAAATGCCCTCGAAGGTAATTGTGTGTTCAATACAGGATCATCCGCTCTCGGTAGTTTGAGAGAGAATGTTCTATGAATGATGCGCTTAAAGTCACTGGCCATGGCAGACTCTGTATCTGATAAGGAGTTATCAGATTCAGATTAGCGGCATCTGATTCAAGTGAATCGACCAGTGAGGGTTTAACAGTAAACCATACTCTAGCTCCATTCGGGAACATTGCACGGATGAAGGATTATATCCGCGCAGTAGCCGTTGACGGAAAGGTTCACATAGTGGGTTTGATTAACCCCAATGCCTTCCGAGATCATGCAGTGTTGCTTGGCATCCAACGTGATCGGAAGCCTGTCTGAATTTATGGTGGTGACATTAAATTCGGCTGATTAATTAATATAAGGATATTAATTAATTCAGTGGGTCAGTAAGAGGTTACTGGACTTAATGGGCCATTAACTAGACTGGTATCTGGGCCTAGAGGGTCACACACAAATGGTTTTCAAGTTGGTGGATCTTTAACAGGGTTTTGGATAAGTTTGGGTTTTTTCTGAAAAACCACGAACGGTCTTGTTATGAAAGATTGCGATCAGGCTCAGGGGCCAGCACCCCTAACCCTAGCCGCTCCCCACCTCTCTCTCCTCTCTCTCTGGTTCCATCCCATCTCTGGGTGCCCCTCAGTAGAGCTGCATCGATTCCCGAGCTCCGTCTTCCCGTCCGACGGGAAATCGTCTCCGCATGTCACGGAGAATCACACGAAGCCAGTTGGGATCCACGGATGCTGCTACGAGCGAGAAAGCGAGCACGATCCATCAAGAGGAAGACCGCGTGGATACCTCTAGAGGCCGGGAACGTACGCAGCTTGCGGGATCACACCGTCGGAACCGTTCGGACGCGGATTTGAATCCGCACAAGGTAAATAAGATTTATTGAATTAGTTTTAATGATCGAAACGGGATAGATCCGATCTCGAGAAATAATATTATGCTGCGTTTTCGGTCGGATCTCGACATAGCGAACCTAACACCGACCTCTTCATATTCCCAATATTGTCCTCTACGATCAACATTCGCTTCCAAATTTTTGATAAGGGTGTTCACCCTTTCTAGAGAGCTGGATGGATCTTGAGCTTCCTGATAAGAGGGCAGAGAGTCTTTCACAATTCCTAGTTATCTTTTCACTTTCAAGGTTTCAATAGCCTTTTTCATGTCTCCCCAATTGATCTTGCCTTTCTCATTCAAATCATATACCCAACCCTTGAAAGTCAAACAGTCATATATCGTATGCCCCGGCACTCTATGATACAAACAGTATCTGGACATATCAACATTGCAGGGGATGGCCTCACGCTGGGGTGGAATCTGGATAGCATTGCAAGATAATAAGGCATGGAAAATGTCCAATAGAGATTCCGGTAAAGGCGGATATGAGGTACGTTTGGGTATAGGCCGACTGTAGCTAGTTGAAGGGGGAACTGCTGAATATGGTTTATGATTGGATTGGTTGTCTGATCTAGACATAGGATTGGCTGACCTAAAAGGCTACCCCAAGGCACTCACATGTTCATTGACAGTTATTCCCACCATGAGTAGAGTTTGTGTGGTCTTCTTATTCTTGTTTTGATTTTCAAAGAAGGAGGGCAAAGTGGAACTCCAAATCTGAGATTGAACTACCCGAGCTCAAATATAAAGTAGTGTGAATGTGTGAAATTCGCTCAGCATAAGAATGACTCGAAGCTGCGGGGTAGCGTTATTGACTAGCATGGTGATAGCTTGAGATTCAGGGATTGCCACTTGCGCCCTAGAGACCTAGAGACCATTGTCCTCCACCTGTTGGCAAAATACGTGAAGTCCTCTTCGGACTTCATCTTCTCCATCACAAGATCAAACAAGGTGGGAGACATGGTTGTCATATGACTAAACTGAGTGATGAATTTTTCAGAGACCATATCAAAATTGATTAGGTCTATGGCGGGCAAGGAAGAGAACTATCTTAAGGCCTCACCTTCTAAGGATTTCTGAAACAGGTGGACGAGAATGACTTTGTCGTAGAGCCATTGATGGGAGTCCATAAGGAAACCTGACAGGTGGTGATGAGGGTCAGAGGTGCCATCATATTTCCTGTACTTGGGGGCTTTGAATCCTGGTGGAAAGTAGGCTGGAGCGAGCTTGCAATAGCTCGAGAGAGAGTAAGGTTGTTTCAAGGTAAGGTTCTCGGCCATAAGCTTACGCACATAGGTTTCGACCTCATTCTTGTAGATGAATTCCTCTTGTTTGGGAGGTGTGGCCTGATTGATGAAGTTAGAGGAGGCTTTTGGGATTAGGATTGCCTGATTAGCCTGAGGTCGGCTAGAAGACCCCTGGAATTGAGTTTTCCGAGGAGTGGTTTCCTAAGTTTTGCCGCGGGAGATCAACTGAATGAGTTGATCGGGAGTGTACCGTGATAACACGGAAATAAGTTCTGGGTCTTCCCCCGAATTCTGGAATGTCCTATTTGAAACTATAGGATCATCTTCCCCTTGGGTGGTGGAAGATTCATCAGATTCCCTTCTTCTAAGCTCCTCCTTAGGTGTCTAGAGCATGCCTATGAATGTCTGTTGTGGGTCTTCTTCAATCTCAAACAAAGGATTGTGTGTGACGTTGTTACCAAACTCGTGCATGTCATCATATACAGTATTAAAGTACACACGATTCATTATGAAACACAAATCCTAGGAGATTTTATGTTCTACTTCAAAGATTAATCGTGATTATGAGAGTGTTGGTTTCTAACAAATCAAGTTCAACCTCTTTAGCGACCCTCCATTCTTTTGAGAAAATTATTTCACCAAAATTCAATTAGGCATCTTTTAATCTTTTAAAAATAATCCTCTCAATGACGCCTATAGGTAGATAATTTTGAATGGCAAAACTTAATTTCCTCACTCAATCCTGAGATCCTATTGGGTGGTTCAGGTATAACCTGTTCGGCGGCCAAGTAGGAATCCTTGGCTCGAGGAGACTCACAGAAGTTCCCAACAGAGCAAGACAAGTCGCAACTGAGTGGGAATCCTCAGGTGGAGTGTAAACACTATGGGAGGGGTAACTATCAGTGTGATGCCGGCTCTTCCTTAAAACCCCTACGGAGAATACCCTGAAATTAACCCACAGTTCAACAGAAAAGAGAGTAATAAAGACAACCAGAATAACAAGATATCCAAGTGAGAAAAGCTGGCCAAAAGGTGGACCAGTTAAAGATTGGACGGCCTGATGATCGGTCGTCTGGAACACTGGGCGCCTAGATGATTGGCCGTCCAGGTGACTGGACGGCCAGATGACTGGCCGTCCGAGTTACTGGGTGGCCAGATGGCAAGCTGTCCGGTTAGCTGGGCGGCCAAATGGCTGGCCGTCCGGTCATCTGGGCGGCCAGGTGTTTGGCCGTCCAGGTACTGGGTGGCCAGGTGATTGGCCGTCTAGGTATAGGGGCTCTTACCTTCTTACCTTTGGTTGTTGTGCGCGCAGCGAGCAAGTGGGTGTCCCACCGTGATCGCCAGAGGGCTGTGGACCACTAGAGTGTTCCCGCTCTCCTTCTGCGGGGGGGAGGCCTCCGTCCGTCACGCAATTGGGGCGATAATGGGGTTAGGAATTGAAGTACGTGATCTCCAGGAGCATTACTTCGGGGTCCCTGTGCTCCGCAGGATGGGTGGATTGATCGCGTCTTGTTGGAGCGGGGGTTGTGGATTCCTCTTCTCTACCTCCGGTCGGCCGAAGGAGGAGAGCTCGGTTGTCTGTGCGCAGAATGTGGTAAGAGCTCCTAAGAGAAAAAGACAAAACAAAGAAAAGAAAACCCGATTAGAACTGTGATGTGTAAAATCTATCCATGCAAAGAAATAAACAAGTTAAAATTGAAAGGGGACACTCCGGATGGCTGTTTGGGGAGGGAAGATGACCTATGTTATGGACACCCACCTCCCATTTTTTTGTTTGAAACCTCTGGGGGTGAAGGGTGCTAAGTCATTCTAACATGTATGCATGCAAATTGGGTGTTCGTGTGTGACAATAGTGACGAACGGATGTGTTGTGGTAAAAAGGAAAGAAGAAAGAAGAAAAGAAAAGATTACAGAGTGAATGAATGACAAGTAATGTAAAAGAGTAAAAGATTAGAAGGTTAAGATGACAAGCCCATTTGGAATGCGGAGGACTCCTCCTTGTTCCCTCGCCAAACTCCTGCCTCTATGCGCTAGAACCTCTGCCAACCCAAAGCCTTCCAACGCAAGCCTCTTCAACCTCTGAAAAATCCTTAACTCACAGCTCTTCAACCCCTTTCCCAAGAAGACCTAGGGGGTTTAAATAGAGGAGAAGAAAATAGGGGAAATCCATGGTCTAAATCCCCGTTAATCATCAAGGAGCCAATAGGAAATGGTCAAAGGTCATAGGTCGTGCATGCGGCAGTCGCCAGAGTGGGGAGTGGTCGGAGTAGTGGGAGGTGAGGGTCGCGCGTGGTGGGAAGACGAAGTTAAGCTAAAAGTGGAAGGGTGGACGGCCAACCATCTTGCCTTCCTCTTTCATCGAAGGCCACCAAGTTGGTCTTCCGCAATAAGGTAGAATGCGGAGCAGCTGGCCTTCGGAGAATTTGGAAGGCCACCAAGTTGGCCTTCCGCAAAAAGGTGGAAGGCGGAGTAACTGGCCTTCGGAGAAGGTGGAAGGCCACCAAGTTGGCCTTCCACAAAAAGGAAAAGGGACGAGTGTTGGTTAATGGGTTTGACTACTAATGGGCTGAATTAAATGGGGGAATCTGATGGGCTAAATGAGATGGCTAAGGTGATGGGGGTTTATGACCAAAAAGGAGTCCAAAATTGGTTTCTACAATCGCGAGCCCGAGCCTTCCTTCTTCCTCATTCCCATTTGCTCGTTCTCTCTCCTCCCTTCTTCTTCCTCTCCAGCGATCGACGTGCTCCGGCGAGTTCTTTCCTTCTCTGGTGATCTCTCTCTGTCACCGGCCACCCTCTCTTTCATTCTCATTCTCTCTCTTACTCTCAAGCTCTCTCACAAACTCCAACCCTCACAAACTCCCTCTTACTCCCACGGTTCTACCTTACTCTCTTCGGTCCGATATGGAGTGTGGTGGGCCAAGTGGGAAGCGCCAACGGGTCGTGGCTATCCCGGTAATAGAAGTAGACGAGGAGGAAGGAATCTTGGCCGGGGTTATGGACGAGCCGGCCCAAGTCCTCGCAAAGGTCGAGCCTTCATGGAAGTCGAAGAAGCTCCCGCAGCGGCGGCACAGGCCGAAGAGGCGAGTCCTTTCTTGGTAAGTTCCAAAACCTTCCTTATTTTTAGCATTTGGGGGACGAGGAATCGAAGGGGGGAATTCCATGGGACCTCGGATCCGTGGTTGAATAGCGTCAGAACCAAGTGACGCCGTTCAAACGGCATCGACCATAGCCGACGTCATTCAAGGCAGGGTTTCTATTCCAAAATTCATTTTAAAAATTGATTTTAATTGTCTATATAATGATTGGAACTAACATTTTCTTAACAACTTGGCAGGGAATGACGAGGACCCGTATCTCCTAGGATCTCGTGATAGTAGCATACCGAGGGCTTCCAGATTTCCAGAAGGTCCGCCTCAGGGGGATGGGATTCGGAGAGCTGTTAGACATAGATCCATTCTGGCAGGACCTAGTCCTCCTTCAGCTTTTGAGGGAGAGATGGGATCCAGAATGCACGGCATTCCTGATGTCGTAGGGACATATGGTCCCCAACCTCGAGGATGTAGCTAGGATCACCGGCCTTTGAGTGGAAGGCCAGGCGGTGAGCGGGATTACTTATCCTGATTATCGTGAGATGGCAAGACGTCTCTTAGGTCTAGATGTGTTAGGGCCACCGGGCAGGGAGTCTACGACCCTCCGGTGTGTAGAGGTGGAGGATGTCTTGGGACTATAGGACCCTAGGCAGGACCAAGGAGAGTCTCGGGAGGGCTTCATAGATAGATTAGCTAGGTCAGCTACCAGCTCTTATTGTTGGGATGAGATCCAGAGAGAGTTGGTAGACCGGCAGCTTAGGCTCTTTATAGTTTTCCTGTTCGGTTGATTACTCCTCGGGACGAAGGGCGACCAGATCCATTGTATATTTCTTAGTTTGTTAGATGACTTAGATAGGATTCATGAGTATGCCTGGGAGGCGGCCCTCCTGACCCACCTTTTTGCCAACTTATCTGTGGTTACGTCAGACCGCGAGACCACCTACAAATGTATGCTTATGAAATGATGTTTCTAACCTATATGTTTGCTTGTGTAGATTTGGAGTTATTTCTATTTTCCTCTGGGCCAAGCGAATGCCATCCAGACAGATGCAGTGCCACTGGCGCACAGGTAGCATTCGATTGTGGATACGGTTCCACAACACCCTCAACTGACCGCTCTCCGTCGTCAGTTCCTCGACTATCCGGAGCTTCTAGTGAGTTATTTATTTAATGCAATCATGTTTATCTTAATTAAATGCAATTTATTGATTATGAATGAAACTAACTTAAATTTATGCAGGTGATCCAGTGCCCATATCTGGGCATGGGAGAGGCAGGGCAACCGTGGGTGACGACTGGATAGGCGAGGTTCGGCAGGCAGGTTTGGGTCCACTGCCTGAATGAGATCGAACTCCTTCACCTGCGGCTAGCCATGAGGACCCTAGGCCTCCACCAGGAGTGGATCCAGGAGGAGATCTCGGAGGGGATCGTTAGGTCGATGAGGGGTAAGCAGGCGCGTACGGACTGGCGTGCCAAATTCTACGACCAGTTTGATGAGTGGCACCGACGCAAGGTCCCGGTAGAGTCACCCGCGGAGAGTAGCGAGGACTACCTCCAATAGTATCGGGTGCACTACTCCGCCCAGCTACGACAGCTGCACCCTCTCGACGTGAGTATGCTTTTATGCTTCTTTCATTTTATTATTATCTTTACTTAAGTTTGTGAATGCATGAATGACATGTGTGTGTGCATGTACAGGATGCGAGAGATGCGACCATCATTGTAGGCGCCCGGAACGTCCCCACGTCGCCGCGGCTGCGAGGCTTTGGAATCGAGGGTCCCTCCGTTCGTCTTAGCACTGTGGCGATTCAAAAGGAGGGTTAGAAATTGAAGTGTGATCGCCATGAGCATTACCTTTCGGTCCCTGTGCTCCGCAGGAGTGTAGAAGGTGATCGCGCGTTACTCCTTCTCTTCCTCCGGCCGGCCAAAGGAGGAGAGCCCGGTACTCTGCACACATGAATGTGGTAAGGATTCCTGAAAATAAAAGACAAGACAGAAAATAACCCGATTAGAACTATAATATGTAGAATCTATCCATGAAAATGTAAAAAAACTAACTAGAATTGGAGGGAGACGCACCGGATGGGTGTTTGGGAGGGAAGGTGACCATATGTTATGGCCACCCACCTCCCGTTTTTTGTTTGAAACCTCTGGGGTAAATAAGGTGCTAAGTCATTCTAGGATGCATGCATGCAGATAAGTGCTCGTGTATGAAAAGTAAAATGATGTCTTGAAAGTGAAAGAAGAGAAAATATAAGAGGGTTAAGAAAACAAGCCCATTTGGAGTGCGAAGGATTCTTCTGAGACTCCTCCTGACCGCTTGCCAACCTCCTCTGAGCCTTCCCTCCAAGAAGCCACCTCTTAACCCCCCTTGCTCGAGAGGATATGGAGGGTTTAAATAGGTGAAGGGAAAATAGGAGAAAACAGGGGTCTAAATCCCCGTAAATCACCCTGGAGCCAATAGGAAGTGGTCAAGAGTCGGAGGTAGTGCGCGCGGCAGTCGCCGGAGTGGGAAGTGGTCGGAGTAGTGGGGGACGAGGGTGGCGAGTAGAGGAGATCGTGGGGAAGACGGAGTCAAGGGGGTGGTTAAGGAGTGGACGGCCAGGCAACATGCCTTCCAATCTTGTGGTGGAAGGCGGCCCGGCTAGCCTTCGAAGGGGGTGGAAGGCAAGGGGTGGCCTTCGAAGGGGGTGGAAGGCGGACTGGCTGGCCTTCCACGAAAAGGTGGTGAAAAGTGAAAAAGGTGGCCAAAAGGTGGAAGGCAAAGTAGCTGGCCTTCCAAGGGGGTAGAAGGCAAGGGGTGGCCTTCGAAGGGGGTGGAAGGTGGACTGGCTGGCCTTTCACGAAAAGGTGGTAAAAAGTGAAAAAGGTGGCAAAAGGGTGGAAGGCAAGGTGGCTGGCCTTCCAAGGGTGTAGAAGGCAAGGGGTGGCCTTCGAAGTGGGTGGAAGGCGGACTGGCTGGCCTTCCACGAAAAGGTTGGCTAGAGTCGGGATTTGGTTAATGGGCTTGATTGTTAGTGGGCTGAAATGGCTAAATGAGGGAATTGTAGTGGTAAAGGGCTAACGATGGAGGGGACTCATGACCAAAAGGGTGGTCCAAAATCGGTGTCTACAAATGCCCCTCCGGGACACCTGTTTTGCAGTGGAGTGGAACGAAATGATAAATTGGTGTTCCGGAAATCGAACCAGATTTTGGACCGCCCGGAAAGGAATGAGCTATATCCAAAGATGATATGAGAGTGCGGCAAATGCATGAAAGCTAGCTATTCGAGTTGCAAGAGTAGTTTAAGAAAAGAGACAAAGTTCAGTACTAGAGAATCACAGTCCGTGGGACCCTCGGGTGCTGGAACCGCGAGGCCTTGGCGCACCAGCATGTGGCGATCTGGTCCAAGGGGATCTCAAGCATGAAAGGTGTAGGAGTGTGACTTGAAGAACTCTCGACACAAGGGGAGCGCGGTAGCCTGGCTTATCATGGGATCGCCAAGTGAGAGAATCTTAAGCACACGTGTTGAAAAAGGATGAGGTCTTGCAATTCGAAGAGTTAACAGACGAACAATTGTCAGACTCACAGATCAATAATGGATTAAGCGGAGTGATAAGTTATGGTCATTGCCCCTAGGGCGAGGATGAGTGCTTATGCAAATGCATGCTGGGTTGAAATTTAAAAACAAATTCCTAATGCAGTTCCTAATGCAAACAGGAGGGGTTTATTGGCCAATCGAATAACTTAGGGAATATAGACTCCTCATTGTTTTGTTTAAAGAGGAACTCAGAGTCTATATGCCCGAAGCTATTAGCCTCCTGTGTCTTCGATGCTACTTGCTTCAGGTTCCCTGCAGCTGCAAGAACGCACATCAGTAAATGTAAATAATCAATGATCCACAATATCTTAATGATGAGCTGCAAGGAAACGAGGGACAAAGGTCCCTGTCGAGTCGAAGCCAGCATGGAAGATATGGCCATTCTCAAAGTAGAATGCCAATCCGGCTGCTTTTGGCTTCGACTCGACAGCAAAAGTGTCCACCTTTTGGACATAGAATCCTTTTCCTATATGCACAAAATGAAGGGGAAACAGTTAGTAGTATCTGTTTTCGGCCCCTTGCCCAAAATAGAGCGACTACCTTTCCCCTAGCCTTCGCATAGGGTCAAGGGGCCGTGTTACTATCGAAACTGATGCAAGAAGTAAATATGCAAATGATAGCGGATATTAACAAGTGGAGTGTGTGATGAAAACATGTTTTTGATTCCGCCTGCCTGGTGGCTGCCCAAACTTAGGCTGGTTGAATGATGAAAGGGAAATGCGCACTCGACTTCCCAGGTATCCTAAGCACACATCTAGATTGATTTGGGCCTCTAGACTCCTCAAACTAACCTTGACCGGCTAAGACTCATACTGATGACAATACCGTCATGCCATGCTTAGGCTCTCAGCTGCTTCCGACCACCAAGTTTGCCCAAAACGTTTTCGAGGTAAATGATTTGCCCGACCCGGGTCTCTTTCCTCACAATCTAGAAGGTATATGATGGAACACCTTGGAACCCTAACGGTCAACCGCGCGACGCTGACCCGGAATCAGACGCCGTCGCACCGATTGGTGACGCGCATGCATTGACCTAAGCCCGAAGTCTTTGAGAGTACACATTGAGATTATGGTTAAGAAATTAGTTCACCAGAAATATTGACATTACTCTTCACCCATTTTAGACTCCTGTGATCATGTGAGCATGTGACGATTTTTGAAAAACGAGCCATTTTAAAATGATTTTGTTCTTTAGACAGCTATCTCGCGCTAACCTTGAGGGGGAAAAAGTGAAGAAATTTTGGGGATAAACCTTAAAGGAGGATTGACAAAACCGTTAAGAGGACAAGCTGTGACAAAACGGACTCCTTTTGACCTCCTAGATGCCCCTATTTTGACTTTTCAGGCCTTTATTGGATTTCATGGCCAGGCACGGTCACGACCAGGCTTTTTTCATGATTGCTTGAACCCCTTTTTTCTTTTTTGTATTTCTTTTCCGCTCTTGACATTTTTGGGGTTATTTGATATTCCGCCTGCGGGGACACTGCCCTCTTCACGTGCTCTGGTCCTTTACATTTCATTTTTGGGCCCTTTTTTGAGAGGTTACATATATCGGGTTGTTGAGGAACCGCAATTTGCTGAGCTCGACCGTTCAAGGGCGTCAACTGTCCTGATCGGTCGAGAGACGAAGAGCAAATGTTGCATTTTGATAGTTCACTAAAGACTTGAAACTCATTTTAAAGCGGTTCTCTTTTGAAAAAACGTGTAAGTGTGTGCATCTCAGAATGATCATAGGGATCCGTATGAAAATAAAGTAGACACGTCCAAAGTTCTGGTGGACCAAAGTCTTAACCAAACCTCAATGTTAACCCAATCTATCATGCAACTAGACCTAGACAGGGGGTTACATGGCAATCACCAGACAATTGGATTTTGTGTATTTTCTGATTTTTTTGTCATTTTCATTAAAGTATGTACATATTTACAAATATTTTTGATGCTTTTTGGATATTCGATTTTTTTGAGATTTTGAAATTTTTGAATTTTTTGTATTTGTAAGGGTCAAACTTCTTCAAATAGACTACTATCCAAAGGAAAACTTTTCAACAATTTTCAAATATTTACACTTATTTGCTAACTAGAAATGAAAGTACTTACTTCCCTCTACAACTTGTAGATAAAGAGGAAGCTATCCAATCCCTAAGCGATTATGCACAAGACTCAGGGAGTGAGTCAGACAGGTTGCAAAGGTGGGTCCTTGAGACACAAACCTAATGATGGCAGAATTACCCCAGGAGTGGGCTATCACCGGTGATAAGAGCCTGAGAAGGGCAAGTGTGTAGAATAGGAAGGGAATGAGAGCGGTGGGTACCTGTTCATCCCTCACTAAGGAGGCTCCTTCTCGTCGAGTGGTTGGTTCATAGAACAACAGATGTGTTCCGAACTCTTCTGCATCTTCTCTTTGAACCTCATTGCTTGTTTCCTTCAACTCATCCTCAAGATAGTGTATCTTGAGTACCTCTTGATTTTCCTTCACAAAGTGATCCACGAGACTCCATTTTCTTGATCCTTCAGTTGGTTTGGTTAGTATGTAACCCAATTTGAATCCCCCAATGGTCGGATTTTCAAAGATAGGCTCTTGAATTCCTTGCTCTTCCTTGCCTATGCCAGATTCCGAACAATACCCCATTTTGTCCATAAGCTGCCACCCTATGCTAAGCTGGGGCTTGGCCTGAGAGTCAACCGATGAAAGGATGGGCTCTGCCCCTTTTCCAGGAGTGATCATGGATGGAATTTGTTTAGTCGAGAGTGATTCCAAAGACTCAAGACAGGGAGTTCTCTGCATTTTGACAATCTTCCCATTGTATGAGAATTTATAGCACTGATGATTAGTGGAGGGCACTCCCAGGGTTTGGTCCATCCAAGGCCTTCCCAGAATGGCGTTGTCTATGGGCTTGACATCAAGGATGTAGAATTCAAAGATCAAGGTCACTGGCCCAATTTCCAGTTTCCCATTTGCTGGTCTTTGAGAATGATCATGGGTTGAGACCATCACGGGAGTAGACTCAATCTCTTCTGGATCAATCCCTATTTTCTTAAGGGTCTTGAGTGGACAAACATTGATTGATGTCCCAGTATCCAACAGGATGGAGTCCAATGAGTGACTCCTGAGTGTTGGGGTCAAGCATGAGGGAAGGGATTGGCATTCAGGGGGAGCTAGACTCTTACCTGTGAAGGATATGGTAGGTGTCTGGGTGACTGAGAGAATGGCATTGGTGACCCCCATGATAGGAAGATCTTCATTGAGTGTAATGCGCTGGAGGAACTTGAACAATGTCTCCCTGTGTGTAGAAGATCTCCCAATCAACTCTAGGACTGGCATCTTAGCAGGAGTTTTCCTTGGATGCTGTAGGATGTCAAACTTAGATTGAATGATCCTTTTTTAATTCTCTTGGGAGTCCAAGGGTTGACTTGTTGGGGGAATGATGCGATTTCTCAGTGTAACACCAATCGGACTGGGGTCCACTGCCTGATCTGACTTTAGTGGTTGAACTGGTGGTGAATTCATTAGGCAGAATTGGGTTACTGGACTTGGCCTTGGTGTTGGACACAAGATGGATAGAGGAGGTTCTCTGATTGAAATTGAGGGAACTTGGACCAGAGTGACTGGGTTGATGGCTGTTGGTTGTTCCCTAGGTCGTATCAAGACCAAAGGTTTGTCTTGGATAATAGTGGAGACTTCTTGCAACGGCTCTCTAGGTTTGGTCGTCCTAGTATGGCACTCACGCCATATCCCAACCTCTTCATACTCCCAGTACTGTCCTCTATGATCGACATTTGGTTCCAAATTTTTGACAAGGGTGCTCACCCTTTCTAGGGAGCTAGATGGATCTTGGGCCACCTGATAAGAGGGCGGAGGGCCTTTGACTTCCAAGGTTTCAGCAGCCTCTTTCATGTGCCCCCAATTGATCTTGGCACTGGAGAAAGGGGGAATTGCTGAATATGGTCTCTGATTGGATTGGTTGTTTGATCTGGACATAGGACTGGGTGACCTGAAGGGTTGCCCCAAGGCACTCACCTGTTCATTGATTGCCACTCCCTCTATTGGTGGAGTTTGTGTAGTCCTCTTATTTCTGTTCTGATTTTCAAGGAAGGATGGTAAAGTGGAATTCCATATCTGAGATTGAACTATCCGAGCTCGATTATAAAGTTGTGCGAATGTGTGAAATTCGCTCAGCATGAGAATAGACCGAAGCTGCGGGGTAGCGTTATTGACCAACATGGTGATAGCTTGAGATTCGGGGATTGCCACTTCCGCCCTAGAAGCCATTGCCCTCCACCTGTTGGCAAAATATGTGAACTCCTCTTCAGGCTTTATCTTCTCCATCACAAGATCAAACAAGGTGGGATGCATGGTTGTCATGTGACTAAACTCAGTGATGAATTTTTCAGAGACCATATCAAAATTGATTAGGTCTGTGGCGGGCAAGGAAGAAAACCATCTTAAGGCATCACCTTCTAAGGATTTTTGGAACAGATGGACAAGGAGGACTCTGTCGTAGAGCCATTGATGGGAATCCATGAGAAAACCTGACAAGTGATCATGAGGATCAGAGGTGCCATCATATTTTCTGTACTCGGGGGCTTTGAATCCTGGTGGAAAGTAGGCCGGAGGGAGCTTACAATAGCTCGAGAGAGAGTGTGGTTGTTTCAGGGTAAGTTTCTCGGCCATGAACTTACGCACACAGGTTTCAACCTCACTTTTGTAAATGAATTCTTTCTGCTCGGGAGGAGGTGTAGTTTGAGAGACTGGAATTGGCATGACGGGTGGAGCAACTGGAGTAGGAGTTGGCTGGTTAGTGCGGGTCTGAGCTCTGTTGGAAGATCCTTGGAAGTGAGTTCTCCGAAGAGTGGCATCTTGAGTTTTGCCACCAGAGGCCAACCGGATGAGTTGATCAGGGGTGTACCGTGATAACACGGTAATAAGTTCCGGATCCTCCCTCGGGTTTTGGAAGTTTCTGTTGCAGATTACAGGGTCACTTTCTGAAGAGGAAGATTCATCCAAGTATCTTCTCCTAAATTCCTCTCCAGGTGTTTGGAACATGCCCACAAATGTTTGTTGTGGATCCTCTTCAGTCTCAAACAGAGGGTTGAGTGTGACACTGTTACCAAACTCATACATGTCATCATACATAGTGTTAACATACATTTGGTTCATTATGAAATACAAATCCTAAGAGATTTTATATTTCACTTGGAAGGTTAACTGTGTATTATGAGTGTTGGTTTCTAACAAAGCAAGTTCAAACCCTTAACGACCCTGGAATTTTTCTTTCAAAACATGTTCCACCAAGGTTTAATTAAGTGTCTTTAAATTTGAAACAGTTCACTAATTTATCACACAAACCCAAGGTTCTTACAAGGTGGTTTCATGTACAACCTGCTAGGCGGCCAAGTGGGAATCCCTGGCTCGCGGAGACTGACGGAGGTTCCCAACAGGATAGGACTAGTCACACCCGAGTGGGAATCCTCAGGTGGAGAGTCAAATCCTGCGGGAGAGGTGACTAAAGATGTGATGCCGGCTCTTCCTTAAAACCCCCGCGGAGAACACCCCAAAAAAACCCACAAAGTTAACAAGTCAGAACATATAACAATTCATCAAAACAGGCAGCAGCAACTCATACAGCAGTGGCAAGCAGAAGAGGACAAAGCACTGACCAGGAGTCGACGGCCAGGGATTGGCCGTCCAAGGGCGGACGGCCAGGTTCTGGCCGTCCAAAGGGATGTAGACGGCCAGGAGCTGGCCGTCCAATGGATCGGACGGCCAGGTGCTGGCCGTCCAGTGGGAGGTAGACGGCCAGGTCCTGGCCGTCCAAGGGGTCGGACGGCCAAGTCCTGGCCGTCCAATGGTGATGTCGACGGCCAACTACTAGCCGTCCAAGGGGTCCGGCGGCCGAATGCTGGCCGTCCAAGGGACTCGACGGCCAGGGGCTGGCCGTCCAGAGATGATGCCGAGTTCAGGATCCTTACCTTCTTTTCCTTTGATCGCGACGCGTGCAGCGGGCTACAGGGGTCCCACCGTGATCGCCAGAGGGCTGTAGGCGCCCGGAACGTCCCCCCGTCGCCGCGGCTGCGAGGCTTTGGAATCGAGGGTCCCTCCGTTCGTCTTAGCACTGTGGCGACTCAAAAGGAGGGTTAGAAATTGAAGTGTGATCGCCAGGAGCATTACCTTTCGGTCCCTGTGCTCCGCAGGAGTGTAGAAGGTGATCGCGTGTTTTGTGGGAGCGGGAGATGCTGGTTCCTCCTTCTCTTCCTCCGGCCGGCCAAACGAGGAGACCCCGGTACTCTGCACGCGTGAATGTGGTAAGGATTCCTGAAAATAAAAGACAAGACAGAAAATAACCCGATTAGAACTATAATATGCAGAATCTATCCATGAAAATATAAAAAACTAACTATAATTGGAGGGAGACGCACCAGATGGGTGTTTGGGAGGGAAGGTGACCATATGTTATGGCCACCCACCTCCCGTTTTTTGTTTGAAACATCTGGGGGTAAATAAGGTGCTAAGTCATTCTAGGATGCATGCATGCAGATAAGTGCTCGTGTGTGAAAAGTAAAATGATGTGTTGAAAGTGAAAGAAGAGAAAATAGAAGAGGGTTAAGAAAACAAGCCCATTTGGAGTGCGAAGGATTCTTCTGAGACTCCTCCTGACGGCTTGCCAACCTCCTCTGAGCCTTCCCTCCAAGAAGCCACCTCTTAACCCCCTTTGCTCGAGAGGATATGGAGGGTTTAAATAGGTGAAGGGAAAATAGGAGAAAACAGGGGTCTAAATCCCCGTAAATCACCCTGGAGCCAATAGGAAGTGGTCAAGGGTCGGAGGTAGTGCGCGCGGCAGTCGCCGGAGTGGGAAGTGGTCGGAGTAGTGGGGGACGAGGGCGGCGAGTAGAGGAGATCGTGGGGAAGACGGAGTCAAGGGGGTGGTTAAGGAGTGGACGGCCAGGCAACATGCCTTCCAATCTTGTGGTGGAAGGCGGCCCGGCTAGCCTTCGAAGGGGGTGGAAGGCGGACTGGCTGGCCTTCCACGAAAAGGTGGTGAAAAGTGAAAAAGGTGGCCAAAAGGTGGAAGGCAAGGTAGCTGGCCTTCCAAGGGGGTAGAAGGCAAGGGGTGGCCTTCGAAGGGGGTGGAAGGCGGACTGGTTGGCCTTCCACGAAAAGGTGGTAAAAAGTGAAAAAGGTGGCAAAAGGGTGGAAGGCAAGGTGGCTGGCCTTCCAAGGGTGTAGAAGGCAAGGGGTGGCCTTCGAAGGGGGTGGAAGGCGGACTGGCTGGCCTTCCACGAAAAGGTTGGCTAGAGTCGGGATTTGGTTAATGGGCTTGGTTGTTAGTGGGCTAAAATGGCTAAATGAGGGAATTGTAGTGGTAAAGGGCTAACGATAGAGGGGACTCATGACCAAAAGGGTGGTCCAAAATCGGTGTCTACAATCATCACCCTCCGAGCTCGACTCTAGGACGTGGAGGCTCAGCTGGAGCAAGTTTAGAAGGAGCTCCACGATCTGGTATGAATAAATTATGACATGAATGAATTCTTTTATTAATTACATGTTTTGACGCTTAGCCACTGACGGTATTCTCGTTGATACAGCATGCCGCTTACACACATGCGGCCCAGCCTTCTCCGCACACAACTGGGTATTCTACTTCGAGTGCCTCCCATGACGTCATCCTCACTGATCTTCGTGGCCAGCTGTCCCAAGCCATCCGACGGGCTTCTCAGGCTAAAGAGGATTGCGCCACTCGAGTAAGTCTTCAGCCTTGACTTTTCATTCTTGAACTGTAACCTTGCTCATTTAGTTGACTTGGCTGACAACGTCTTTTCTTGTAGGTTTATGAGCTCTACGAAACCCTTCAGAGGGCTAAGACGGAGCTGGAGTAGACACGGGCTGCAACGGCTCGTGCTACCGAGTTGGAAGAGCAACTGGTGCGCCTCTCCACTGGCGATCTCCCTCGAGAGTTAGCACGACACCAGATGCGTCCGGAGGTAGTTACTGAGGAGAGAGACTGGAAGCGGGTCTGGATGATGGCTGACCTCCAGTCTCTTCAAGGCCGTCTATCCGTCGTGGAGCACGAGCAGCGGAGTGTGGAGGAGAGATACCAGTGTGCCCGGCAGAGGAGCTGCGAGAAAGGTCACAACAATATTCACTTCGAGTATCACTGTAACTTCTGCTCTGGTCGAGCCGAGTACCATAGGGCCACCACCACCACCGAACCAAGAACCAAAGGGACCGGACGAGGCCCAGAGTCAGTAGGACGAGGACGCCGATGAGAGTCAACCATGAGGAGTTGCTGGTGCTGGTGTTGATGATGATGTACTTTTCTCTTTTTGAGTCCTCATGATGAACATTCATCTTTACATGTACAAAACTCTTGATATATGAATGAAACTCTTTTTATACTTCTACTGTCTCTTTCTAACTTTGAATCCCTTTTGTATACCTGTGCCCTGTATATGAGTCGAACAAACAGGTTAAATATCTGTTCCGGCTTAGCCCCCTACCCGGTTAAGTAACCAGCTACTTGATCCTATCCTTGGTAGAAGGGTCAAGGGGCGAAGCCTTTATTTAATGAAGCCAAATAAAGATGATTAAAGACAATAATTAAAATGCAACATACAAGAATGCAAATACTCACTGAAAATTAAAACATGCAACACTCTTGATCCAACAGACAAACGCTAACTGAAATATTTTTGTTTTGCAATTGCACTTTTCGTAATATCCATTTTTTTTGTGGTTTTGCCATATTCAATTTTTTTGTGATTTCAAAATATTCAATTTTTTTGTGGTTTTGAAATATTCAATTTTTTTTGTGGTTTTGAAATATTCAACTTTTTTTGTGGTTTTGAAATATTCATTTTTTTGTGGTTTTAAAATATTCAATTTTTTTGTGATTTTGAAATATTCAATTTTTTTGTGATTTTGAAATATTCATTTTTTTTAAAAAAAATTAAATATCCATTTATTCCTAAAGATCAGCATGGTACATGGATCAAAAGAGTTTACTTATTCGTCATCTTAATTCCCTAATCATTCTTTAATAACCTAACCCAAACTCATTGTGCTTGAATTATACTTGTGTTCGTGATCCCATTCGATGGTCCAACCCTTAGTCAACCTAGGCCGTTCCTCGAGCTCGGAGCATGCCTCTTCAGAGAGAAGGGAAGTGTAAGGACTAAGGTTTCAGATATGGTTATCGGGTCGGTTTCGGTGTCAGACCCCTTGGTTTGGGCCCTTGTGGGGCTGAGGCATGGGCGTTGGGGTGCGAGTGTACGCCCCGGTCGTATCGTCTGAATGACGTCTTGCATAGATGACGCCATTCAGAGATCTGCCAGTGTACGCGATTTAAGCCCAGTTGCTAGAGGGCCATTCGGTTTTCGACTGATAAATGACGTCACGACTAGGTGACGCCATTCAAATGGCATCTACCATGGGCGACGCGATTTAGCCCATCTTCCCGAGGCCAGTCTGCGTGTGAACCAGTTTAAGGGTCTTAAATTACGTCGGCCACGGGCGATGCGATTCAAGACAGAACCTTATTAATTCATGAAATTACATGTGTTTACATTATTAATAACTCGGTTAAATGCATGTTCGGAACCGTAGTTCAAGGACAAAGATTTCCATATGACCGGATCGCACTGTGTTGTGTTTTGTGCGATCGTGGACCTAGAGTGACAGTTGTTAGCGCTTAGGCACCCTATGTTGGAGTGGGAGTGACACGGCACCGGTGAGGGAGTGGTGGGGTGAAGCCTAGACAGAGGGTCACCTGGTGTACCCCGGGATATAGCTAGTACCGGTGTGGAAGTGGTACATTCGAAGTGTCACTCGTAGCTAGGAAAAGCAGAACCACCTAGAGCTAGACAGGCCGGAGTAGCCAGCGTGCTATCCGAGGGGTTACTGTTTGGTCTCAGCAGGTCGGTGTTTTTCGCGTTCGGCTACGTAGTTCGTGTGTTTTAGCCGAGACATTGGTTGGGGACTCCGGTGTTGAGTTGAGTGGTTTTAGAGTTATGCATGTTGTATTTTCGAATGCATGTGTTTCATACCAAAATTTGAGAATCTTTGGGAATTGTGCTTACTGCTTTATTAATTTAATTACCTATATTTGTGTTATTGCACTTGTAGGTGCGTGAGTGGGTGGTGGGGATCGGAGTATCCCTACTGAGTCCATTTCGATGAGACTCACCCATGCGGTTTTCAGGTGAGGGTTTTCGGTAGGCGTAGCGTGGAGGGTTCCGTCTTGGGTTGCACGCCAGCGGCCACTGTTCCGGAGTATGCCCCGATGTAGTTGTGATTTTCTTTTTAGGCCTGTATGTATAATTATTTCTTTTCTGTTGGAATATATAATTATTTGCTGAGTCAAGTCGAATTGTAATAATTTTTAATTCCTGCACTTCCTTTATAGTTCGATGTGATGAGGAATGTTTAGCTTAGTTTATCATTTATTTCCCAGACTTATCGAGATCCTAGCTTGGCTCCAGTTTTTAATGATTCGGTACCCATTTAGTAATCGGATCCCCGATTATAGGGTGGCGGGTCGTGACAGTTGGTATCAAAGCATTCGGTCTGGCAAATAGATGAATAACTAGGTTAAACACCGTAATTTCAGCAAATAAATACACTATCCCGTACAGGCACAGTGGTAGTGTAGGTTTTGGGTTCTAATTAGAAATTTTCTATTCTTGTGACTGTAGGCGATTAGATGGCTCCTCGGAAGAGAGTACCAGATATTAGGGAGCAGGGAGATGTTCCTAGCAGGTCTAAGGCCGGTAGGCTAAATATGGAGCGTTTTATGTAGGCTATGATGGATACGATGACTAGATATCAGACTCGAGACCCTAGTAAGAGTTCTAGTGCTCGGGGAGGGAGTTCAGCTGCTCTGGAGAGATTCATGAATCTTAAGCCGCCACATTTTATCGGCCGTCCCGACCCTGGTGAGGCCATTCATCGGCTGAAGAAGTTAGAGAAGACTTTCGATACCATGGATTGTGCGGCAGTTGAGAGGACTCTGTTGGCTACCTTCATGTTGAAGGATGATGCCTATGACTAGTGGACTACTTTGAAGAGCTTGTCTTATGCAGATAGGAATCTTAGGAATATTTCATGGGAAACATTTGTGAAGGAATTCAACAGGCATTACTTCTCTAGGCATGTCCAGAAGGCCAAGGAGAGGAAATTTATGGAATTGACCCAAGGGAGCATAACAGTGCTCGAGTACCAGATGAGGTTCATCGCTTTAGGAAGGTTTGTACCCTTCATCTCGAGGGATGAGGAGCGTTGGACTGAGAGGTTTGTGGACGGACTGAGGACCAACTTCAGAAGTTATGTGGAATCCCACTGTTGTACGAACTTGGCATCGACAGTTAAGTGTGCCGCAGCAGTAGAGGCACAACACGATCAGTCGACTAGGGAGAGGGGATTGGCTACTTAGGGGCCAATATACGGCAAGGGAAAGACAACAGTAGTGGCAGCAACTCCTTCGTCTGGATCGGGATCGTCTTCACCCTGCTCCAAATTCAGGAGGTTCTTTCGAGGCAGTGGTGGCAGCAGTGGTAGTAGCACACCCAGGCAGACCCAGCAGAGTCAGTCGGTGTCCAACGCTCAATAGGAGGAAGCCCAGAGACTTCCAGCAGCTTGTCGTCATTGTGGTGGTACTCACGGTGGGACTAAGTGTCCCGCATTCTCTGGGAGGTGTTATACTTGTGGCCAGCAGGGTCATCTGACGAGGTATTGCCCGCAGGGTTATGGTCAGGGGCAAGGACCAAGAGATCAGAAGAAGCCGAAGACCCAGGGGAGAGTTCTCGCTTTCACCAAGAAGGAGGCTCGTGCGTCCAACTTGGTGGAAGTTACACTTTCTGTCCTTAGGAACTCCGCGCATGTGTTGATTAATTCGGGTGCTTTGCATTCCTTTATTTCTGAGCGATTTGTAGATATTCTTTCTACACCCGTTGATGAGTTATCTAATGGATTGATGGTTGAGGTTCCTTTTGGGGATTTCATGTTGACTTATAACTGTATGAGTGCGGTTCCCTTGACCATTGAGGGTCATCAGTTACATGCCCAGTTAGTTGTGCTTGCCATCCATGACTTTGATGTCATCTTAGACATGGACTGGTTGGAGGTTTATTATGCTGAGGTGGACTGCCACATGAAGAGGGTGCGCTTCTCCATCCCGGGCATCCCAGCCTTCTACTTCCAAGGTATTAGGCTCTCTTCTCGTAATATTCTTATTTCTGCTTTTAAGGCCCAGTGGTTACTTGTTGGTGGCTGTGAGGCTTTCCTTGCCTCAGTAGTTGTAGCTGGTATTAGTAGTGGTTCCAGCCCTTGGGAGGTGCCTTTAGTCCGTGACTTTATTGATGCGTTTCATAAGGAGTTGCCTGGCCTTCCTCATCAGCGGGAGGTTGAGTTCACTATTGAGCTTGCAACGGGTACGATGCCCTTGTTTATGACCCCGTATGGGATGGCTCCTACCGAACTCGTTGAGTTGAAGGCGCCATTGCAGGAATTGCTAGATAAGAATTTTATTCGTCCCAGCACTTCTCCGTAGGGTGCTCCGGTTTTATTTGTTAGGAAGAAGGATGGTTCTCTGAGGCTGTGCATTGATTATAGACAGCTGAACCAGGTAACAGTAAAGAATAAGTACTGACTTCCGAGGATCGATGATCTGATAGATCAGTTGCAGTCTGCCAAGGTATTCTCGAAGATTGACTTAAGGTCAGGATATTACCAGATGAGGATCCGTGAGGCAGATGTGGCGGATTATGTGGCAAGGTGCCTGACCAATTCCAGAACGAAAATGGGAGCATGTGACTATGGACTTTGTGATGGGATTGCCTGTGTCCCCCGACAGGAGAGACACGATCTGGGTCATTGTTGATAGATTGACCAAGTCAACGCACTTTCTAGCTATTAGGAAGGACTGGTCAGTCGGTAAGTTGGCTAAGTTGTTTGTGGACCGGATCATCTCCCTGCATGGGGTGCCCTTGTCCAAAGTGTCAGATTGGGATCCGAGATTTACTTCTAGGTTCTGGAGGAGTTTTCAGAAGGCTTTGGGTACGCAGTTAGCCTTCAGCTCGCCTTACCATCCCGAGACTGATGGGCAGTTAGAGAGGACCATTCAGACACTGGAGGATATGTTCAGGACTTGTTGCCTAGATTGGCGAGGTTCTTGGGAGCAACACTCCTCTACGGTAGAGTTTTCTTACAACAATAGTTATCATTCTAGTATCGGCATGACGCCATATGAGGCATTGTAAGGGCGACCGTGTCAATCTCCTGTGAATTGGTCTGAGATTGGTGAGAGGCAGATAGCAGGGCCAGAGTTGGTACAGCAGTGTGCTGAGGTTGCCAGAGTAGTGCAGCAGAGGTTGACTTTAGCTCATAATAGACAGAAGAGTTATGCAGATATCCATAGGAGACTGCTTGAGTTTGAGGTTGGGGATGACGTGTTTCTCCGAGTCTCACCCTCCAAGCGTGTGATGAGATTCGGGAAGCGAGGTAGCTGAGTCCGCGATATATTAGACCTTTTTCCATTCTTGTTCGAATTAGGGAAACGACATATCAGCTAGCCTTGCCACCCAGTCTTATAGGAGTGCACGATGTGTTTCATGTTTCTTTGCTAAGGAAATATGTTCATGATCCGTCTCATGTCTTGGACTTTTCGGAGTTGGAGGTCGTTGAGGACTTGTCCTTTCCGAAATTTCCAGTGTGTATCGAGGATCGTAGAGAGCAGGTCCTTCGAAACAAGGTTGTTCCCTTAGTGAAGGTGATTTGGCAATATTGCTCCGGAGGCGAGGCGACCTAGGAGCGAGAGAATAAGATGCGGGAGCAGTTTCCCTACCTTTTCTCGTAAGTCCTCCTTTTACCTGTACAATCTTGTTATTGGTGCTAGTTTTGTTGCGGTAGTTTCTGGAAAGAAATTCTTTTAAGGGGGAGAGAATGTAAGGACTGAGGTTTCGGATTCGATTATCGGGTCGGTTTCGATATCGAACCCCTTAGTTTGGACCCTTAGCACACTTACGAACATACCCTACACAGTCCTCTTTTATGGTTGGCTAATAGAATATTTGTCTAAGGATCTTCTTTGATAACATATGTCCATTAACGTGGCCACCACAAACTCCAGCATGAGCTCCTTCCATAATCTTTCAAAGCTCATCTTCGTCCAAGCATCTTAGAAGAACACCGTCAAAACCTCATTTATAAAGTGCTCCTCCAACTAGGGTGTATCTCTGAGCAACTCTCCTGATGCCCCTTTTCTCCTCAGTTGTGGCTTCTTCAGGATAGAACTAATATTCACAATATTTGGCAATCTCAAAATACCATGGTTTCTCTTCATCATCCATCTCTTCTTACAATTCCAATAGCATGATCTTTCGCTTCTCCACAATATCTCCATCTTTAACCTTCTTCAGTAATTTCTTCTTAATCCTAAGGAATGAAGGGTCTTTCACGGCGGGTGAGAGACGCCTATGAACGATGATTGATTCAGAGTTTCTGTTGATTGAAAAATTAAGGGATGATGTGAGAGAAGCTAGAGTGTCAGCTAAGATGTTCTAATTTCGAGGAACATGGACAAAGATCAGTCTAGTGAAAAGCTTGGCATAGGCAGAAGTGAGTTCTTGATAAGGCTTGAGTTTAGGATCAAGAGTTCAGTACTTGGTAAGTACTTGGTAAGCACTTGGCGAAGGATTACCTGACTATCACCCACAATCTTGAGCTTGGTGGCACCATGGAAGTGAGCAGCCTCGAGATCGGCTAGAAGAGCCTTATATTCAGCAATATTATTGGTGACAGGAAAGTCAAGTTGAAAGGCTTATGGAATAGTGACACCTTCAGGTGATAGGAGAACAATGCCGATATCCTTACCATAAGAGTTCAGAGCTCCGTCAAAATGTAGAATCCACATATCATCTTTGATTATGTTAATGGACATCAGTTCCACATCTAGAAACTTCGATCAGACTGGATCAAAATGAGAAAGAGGGTGATGAGCAAGATGTTCAGCGATGGCATTGCCTTTGATTGCTTTCTGCTGAATATAGATGATATCGAATTGAGAGAGAAAGCTTTGCCATCGTGCTAATCGATCGGTGAGAACAGATTTCTCAAGAAGAAATTTGATGGAGTTTATCCTAACAATGAGATGGACTTCATGGGCTAGAAAATAGTGTCCCAATTTCTGAACTACCCGTACAAGTACTGCACATGTTTTCTCCATCGCCGTATATCTCTATTCTATGGGGTTGAGAAGTTTAGAGAGATAGTAGGCTGCCCTTTCTTTCCTTTCTTCATCTTCTTGTGCTAGGACAGCCCCCACCGCGTCATCCAAGACAGAAATGTAAAGAACTAAATGCTTACTTGAAGATGGTGGTCTCAAAACAGGAGGACTTGCATGATACTTCTTTAATCCATCAAATGCCTATTGACACTTATTGTCCCAATCAAACTTGACTCCCGGATTAGTAAGCACGTAGAACGGCTTACACCTTTGTGAATGCTGGGAGACGAAGCGATGAATAAACTGCAACTTCTTGATTAATCTGTAGACACACTAATTTTGACCGCATATTGAGTAAATTTTATGTCACAATTATAATGCCCCAAAATAGTCTGATGTTTAATCATTAATTAGTTTTTATTGATTTTTCTAGGAATTTGTTAATTAGCGTCGCCCATTGACGGCGCCATTTACATTCCTAGCCAAAATCAGTTCGGAATTAAATTTTCAAATTTAGATAGATTTAACTGAATAGCGTCGCCCGCGGAAGACGCCATTTAAGTCATAATCCGTCTGGGTTTTCGATTTTTAATCCGAATTAATTTCCTAGATTATCTAAAGCACGTTGCCCTTAGAAGATGCTATAATGTATTTCGGTTTCCTTTTCGGATTTTCTTTCTATTTTGGCCGCTTTAATTAACTAAATGGCGTCTTGTTTGGACGACACGATTTGAGAGTTTCCTAATAAACATGATTTGGCCGAGATAATCCGGTTTTCGAAGTTGGGAAGGTTGCTAACTCCTCCATGTTCATCCAAGATAAGTCTGACTGCGGGAAAGAGTCCTTTTGAAGCCCTAAACACCCTTAAACCTATTCTTATAAATATAACACCCTTCGGACCTTTAAAAAAGTTTGGCCATTGGTGAATTTGAAGCTTGAAACAGGATGTTTAAAGACTCCAGAGGAGAAAAAAATGTGGACAACAAGAGGAACTTCTTCTTCATTCTCTTCATCCTTTGAAGCTCTTGAAGACAAAGACTATAGAGGAGCCAACCAACCATCTTCTTTCTCTAATTTCTTTCTAGCTTTCCATTAATTTCATAGATTCTTCATCCTTTTCCATATGTCATCATCATCACTCAATGTTCATACACACACTCATATTTTCATACCTACATACTTATAGGGGTTTAAAGAACACCAATCAAGTGAGTAGATTAGTTTAGTTGCATGTTTAAATTTCTTATTAGAATAGATACTACTCTACTCTAGTTCTAATTAGATTCTTTCATGTTTAATCTTTCTTACAAAATACAAAGAAGAAGAAAGAAAGAGATTCAAAGGAACGATCATCAAGAGAATAAAAGCAAGAACACATTGATAAAAGGGTTTTCTTTCCTTGGCCGGCCAAAGGAAGAGAATCAAGGACTCAACATCTCCCAAATTGGAAAAGGTAAGCGATCAATCTTTCTTTGAAACTTTTTCAATTTCTGGCGATCACGTTTTCTTTAGTTTTTAATAATTTTCCTATTCATATAAATAACGTGAAGAACATGAATATCACACACCTAATTTGAGCATCCACAACTTTTTGGCGATCACAGTGGGACTTGGTCTCGTCGTCTTTTAATATTTGCTCTTGCTTTTTATCATCGGGCACCCACGGTGTACCACTTGTGTCCCTCGGGCACTCCTTTCATCAATCGATGAGTTTGGTTACTTTTATCCCTACGTGCACTACGTGCACATCCCTTTGCGGCAAAATCTTGCCCTCCCATGATTGATAGAAAGTTGTGAGTGTGATAGGAAGTGTGTGGTTGAGTGAGTTTATGTTGTTTGCTTGATAGTAAACCTGTTTAAATTAAATTTGTATGATCAGTTAGATTCTTGTTTATCTTGATAATTTGGGAGAGGATTGTCCTCGAAATTGCTCTCTGTTTACTGCTTTCAGGCTCCGAATAGCGTCTAGTCAGATAGACGCGATTCAAATTGCGTCGCTAAGACCAGACGTCGTTCAGCCTCATATTCTTGTTGTACTGCTGCCTGAGCATTTGTGAACAGAAGAAGCTTCTGTCTTGAATAGCGTCGGCGAACAGTGACAATTCAAACAGTTTCTTCTTTTGATCATCAGTCCTCGGATCTTTTATTTCTTTTGTTACCTATATCTATCTTATACTACATTAGAGGCCATCCAGGTCGTAGGTCATCTACATTGGGGCTCACCCCCCCCCCCTCATAGGAACACTTTTCTTAGCATCTTCACCTCTCTCGGACTGGGTCGGTCCCTCGGTCAGACTAGAGTGGTTGGTGTTAAGACCTATGTAAGTCCCCAAAAGCAAGGTATTCCTCCTTATTCATCGAGCCAGTTGTACCAATTGAAGTCCCGGTTAATCATTCATACCGTTGTGAGAGAACCATAGAGTATAACGGTGGAAAAACTAAACTGAAACTAGGATCCTACCCATTGAGTGAATTTGTGTTTAACAATCCAAATAATTCAACAAGGAATCTTAAGATAACGTAACCATCCATTTGTTTGTTGATCCTCTGCACAACTTATTTGAATCTTTGTCAAAAAAATTAATATCATAATGCTCTGATCATGTAGAACTCTCGGCATGGTTGCCTTCGAACAAGAAGATGTGGTGGAGTAGGAGGGAGATGCTCATGCCCCTTGGGTTTATGATCCGTCTTATTCAGAAGATGAGAAAGATGCTTATAATTCCAATCAATTCCAAACTTTACATGAGGGAGATGCTCATGTCCCTCAATTTCAGATGGATTCAACTTATGATCAATATAATCAGGATATAGGCAATCATTCTCATGTTCATATCATTTCCAACCCCGTCTTCAAAGAAGTCCAAGACCAAGCCGGACCCTCTTCCAATCATCCTTCTGATCTCGCTACCCTCATGGGGGCTTTATCTAATCATGTGGATCCTCGTCAGTTTGACGACATCCAATCCATTCTGAAAGGGAAAACCCCTTTACAATCATCTGAACCAAACCCCTCGATTCACCCTTCTGTTTATCAAGCTCCTACTCGAGCTATGTAAGGCCTCCATATTTCTACCCCTCGGCCCACGGGTTATCAACAATCTAGTTTGCGGCATCCTATTAGGCCGCAGACTCCAGTTTATCAGAATACCTTCGGGTAGGGTGGAAATACTACTAGTCCACAACCTTACTGTCCTCCCATCCCTACTTATTCCAGGAGGCAGTCTTTTCAACAACCCCCACCTCCACCAACAAATTCTGCCACTCAACTTCTATTTAATAAAATTTCTCAGATGGATGAGCGGTTCAAGAGTTTTGAGAAGAAGATGGATAGTGAAACTGCTCCCGAACTCTCCGTTCCTGATTTGCCAGTCTTCCATCTCCTGCCTTTCGAAATGCCAGTCTATAGAAAGTACAACGGCGCAGGCAATCATTTCCTTCATATCAAGGAATTTCTGTATGAATCATCATTCTGGCAATATGATAAAAGTGCACTGCCTTCCTCTTCAAGAGGTCATTGGAAGGGTCAGCTTTGCAGTGGGTTTTCACTCTAGACCCGAGTGAGGTAGAGAACTTCGACGTTGTGTCAAAGAAGTTCTTACAGAGATACAAGGACAGGGTGGCACCTACCCTGTCTATTATTGATCTATTCAATGAAAAGATGAAGCCTGATGAAGACTTCACAGTGTTCGCCGACAGATGGCGAGGAATGGCTAAGAAAATAAGAGATCACCTGTCCGAACAAGAACTAGTGAAGATGATGGTTGCCAACGCCACTCCCCAGTATAAATTGGTATTGACACTGAATAATCTGACCACCATAGCAGATCTGTACGAGAGGGCGTGTTATGCTCAGAACACTTTCAAAGATTCCACTTTTGCCAGTGTTTTTGACCCCCATAGACCCAGCAGACCTCCACCACGGAAGCCTGCAATGCCAAATTCTTCTAGCATGGGTCCCACTACCCAAGGCACACTCTCCCATAAACAAATCAGCACTGTAAACAATAATCAACTGCAGTTCATGAGAAACCAACAGCAACAGCCACAGTATACAGGGCAGAGGCTACCAAATCAACAGGGTTTCAGGCTGCCTCAGCAACCATACCAGCCAGCCTACAATCAACCTCAGCAGTAGTATCAACAAATGTTCAATCAGTCACGTCAGCAGTCGGCATATCACAATGTACCTCCACAGGGTGACTACAACCAACAGAGAAAACCTCCAGGCCCGAAAAGGGCATTTATCCTCTACTCCCATAATCCTTAATAGACATATTCAATGCCCTTATGGCAGCCAATGCTTTGGTTTTGCCAAAGGAGAAAATAGTTTGGCCTCAGAATGTTGATGCCTCTAAATATTGTGTCTTCCATAGACAACCAAGGCGTACAGTAGATGCATGTTTCCAATTCAGGGACTACATCCATGATTTGAATGAGCAAGGGGGTATTAACTGGGAGGAGATGAGAAAATATATAGCAGCCTTGAAGGCGAGAAGACCACAGCAACAACAGCAACAATAACAACCACAGCAGCAACAACAACAGATGCAAAGAGCACCAGCACAGGCAGTAGCACCACCAAATATGGGTATAGTGCAGAACCCGTTGCCAGAACATCAAAACCAGATCGCCCCAATTCTTATTAATAGTCGGTCTGAGGCTAACAGGAGGCAACAATGGAAGGTAGAGGAATCATCCTCTGTTTACTCAACAGGCTATATCTCGAGTACCACCGAGCAATCACCCCGCCGCATTCTCCGCATACCCAAATCAGAAACCATAACCATTACTCCCATACCAAAACCCGCCTACCATAGACCCATTCCACCGCCTACCTTCCTTAAACCCATTACTCCCTCCGCCACCATGTATCCACCAAATAACCCTCCGCAACTCAATCACAAACCCCTCCTGCCATCTAAACCATTGCTTCGCATTCCCTTCCCAACATCACCTACACCAATCACCTATTTCACTACCATACAACCTTCCAAACCACTCATCCGCGTTCCAACACCTTCACCAAATAACCCACCATCGTCCATATATAAACCCATTACCTTCTCCAAACCCCTTATTAACCCGGCAGTACTCAAAATATCACCTTCCAATGATGATTAGCATACACTCCGGAGCGGGAGAATTTTCAACAAAGTCTTTCCTCAATCCACAGTTAGAGACGGACCACCACAGCCGCCAGAAGAAGTACAGAATGAAGAGAGTGCACCTGACACTCCGTTTGATCTCTTGAAACATCTAAGTAGAACACCAGCATGCATCTCAGTGCTCGAGTTGATCAAAAGATCCAAAATCCACCAAGAAGCTTTAATGGAGTACCTCAAAAGGGTTATGGTCAATGAGGACGTACTGGCAGAGAAGATAATTGCACTATTACTTCCACAGGGGGATCATCCCTCCATTTCATTCCATACATCTGAGCTAGCTCCACCAACAGTCAGGAGCATGGCACTGAGCATTACAATCAACATCTGCAAGAAGGCTGTGGATGCATGTCTGGTTGATATAGGGGCTTCCATTAATGTGTTGTCACCAAAGACCTTAGAATTCTGCGGTGTGCCCAGAGAGAAGTGGCTGCCTTCTCCCATATATGTTACTGCTTACAACAACTCTACCCGTTCCCCTTTGGGAATGGTTTATTTGAAGGTGGAGTTAGGCTCCGTTTGTTATGCCGAAGTCGAGTTCCACATCTTGGAGATCGACCCCTCTTTGAAAGGCATCCTTGGGCGTCCTTACATCAAATCTCTTGAGACAATTCCATCTACAAATCATTAATGCCTCAAGTTTCCACACAAGGGACATATTATTAAAGTAACGAGCATGCCAATCCTTACTGCTGCTCCTTCTTTGAACATCAAGCCGACTCCTTTACCTAGCCGACAACCCATTATGTTGGTATTACAGGTTTGTTCTCCCTCGGCTAATCCTTTGAAAACCACTATACTTGTTCCTTGTCTAGTTGACGCCATTATAAGGGGGAAGTGCGTGAGTACCCCTAGCTGGGACATTATGATGAAAGGTGGTTACAAACCGAGAAAAGGCATGGGCACACAACTACAGGGCAGAATCAAGCCTTTCAAAGACAATAGAAGGATACATGGTAATGGTCTGGGCTATAGGCCAGTGAAGGTGAAACGGAAGATTGTTCAGCAGCATGAAGACAAGGATGGTCAGAAAATCTGGAAGACAATGACCACCCCGTGTAAAGAAAATCGCGATTCCTTAACTTGGACCTTATATACACACTTCATTAAGGGACCCGTGATTAATCATGACAATGATAATATGGTGGTAATCACTTCCCACTTTGACCTGCATGACATTTATGGCAGGGATCTAGTCAGACACTGTTCTAAGTTCATGACATATCGATCCTTGGAGGCTCTACGGCCAATGAAGAGGAGGAAGATCCAAGACCCGGAATGCGAGTGGTACCGCTGGTTTGACACCTGAGATCTGTACATTGCACTGAACAAGCTATTCCATGATTCCTCAGAACCAAAGTGGCCCCCATTGATTGATGAGTTGTTTGAAGGGCCTGGGGCCATCTTTGATAAAAGAATCCTGCTAAGTGAAGATACAGACGAAGGAGAGCCAGATGATCCTTATCAACCTGGATTCACCATTGATCTTCTCTAGATGGGAACTTATCCCCGTCATGTTTTTACCCTCCATACACTGTTCTGCACTCTACTCTTGACCCCGACTTGGTCGAGGGTCATCACTGAAGACATTCCTCGGGCCCTGCCCATCATAGTTACTCTGTCCCCCCAAGACCTAATTCTTCAAATTCCTCTCAACCTTGAAAGGATCCATGATTCGATCTGGGACATACTATTGCATGATCCTCCTAATCCCTTGGCCTTGGTGCCGTTACCTCCATCTTCTCATCCTCCTCCTCTTTATATTCATTCATGTTTCATGATTAACACTCAAAATCATAAAAAAAAAACGCCAATTTGGCAACCTCTTCCTCACACATCCTCGTTGAGGAAACTTCATACTACTTGTCTGATTATATCCCATCGCGCTGGTCACTCGGGCAAGATTCTCTCCTAGATCTACTTTGTCCCTCCCCTCGGGAGGATTCACCTGTATTCTCTCATGTACCCCTCGATTTATATATTCATCCTCCCTAGATCAGGATAGTGAATCTAGTGGTAGACAGTTTAATGAAGTTAGGGAGTCTAGTTCTAGGTAGGTCAATCAGAAGTCTAGGAAGTCTAAGGGTAGACGAATTCCGAATAGATACCTCCAGGATCTAGCTTTAAGATGCATTTCTTACTTTCAGATCCCTCAGCTTTTAGAGAATCTCATTCAGATATTAGAAGAATGTGAAGTTGATGAGTTGGTCGATGATGGATATGGGGTGTATGAATTGCTACACGAGAAAGACCACATTACTGAAGATAAGGAAAATGACGAGGACGTAGCGGAGGCGTATGCCAGTGGAGCAAAGAGATTTGATGAACCCTCAGCTACTGTAGAAGAGCCTACCAAAGAGATTAATTTAGAAACTGAAGATGAACCTAAGGTTGTCCTCGTCAGTAAAAGTCTTTCTGAAGCAAATGAGGAGGCAGTGGTCCACGTTCTCAGAGACTATAAGGACACTTTCGCCTAGAGCTATGAAGATATGTCGGGGTTAGATTCTTTCCTAGTGGATCACCGATTAACATTGAAGAACGGAGCTAGCCCGGTTAAATAGAAATTAAAGCGATTCCACCCTCAAATGGCTTTGAAGATGAAGGAAGAGGTCGATAAATTACATAAAGCCAAATTTATTAGAATTGTCATCTATCCCCAATGGGTGGCCAATATAGTCCTGGTCATGAAAAAGGATGGGAAGGTCAGGATCTGTATTGACTTTCGAGATTTGAACCGGACATATCCTAAAGACGATTTTCCACTGCCTCATATTGACGTACTCATTGACAATACAGCTGGTTATGAAACATTGTCATTCATGGATGGGTTCTCAGGGTATAATCATATTCGCTTGGTAGAAGAGGACCAGGAAAAGACATCGTTCACTACACCTTGAGGCACTTATTGTTATGTCGTTATACCATTCGGACTGAAGAATGCTGGAGCCACTTATCAAAGGGTAATCATGGCAATATTCCATGACATGATGCACATTGATTTAGAAGTATATGTGGATCATTGTTAGTGAAATCTAAGACTAAGGCTGAACATGCAGGAGTCTTAGCAAGAGTTCTAGAAAGATCAAGAGAATATCAATTGAAGATGAATCCTAAAAAGTGCGTATTTGACCTACTATCTCTCTAAACTTCTCAACCCCCTAGAGCAGAGATATACAGCGATGGAGAAGACCTGTGCTGCATTAGTCTGGGTAGTTCAAAAGCTGAAGCATTATTTCTTGGCTCATGAAGTCCATCTCATCGTTAGGATGAATCCAATCAAGTTCCTTCTTGAGAAATCGGTTTTCACCGATCGATTAGCACAATGCTAGAGCTTTCTATCTCAATTTGATATCATCTACGTTCAGCAGAAAGCAATCAAAGGTTATGCCATCGCAGAACATCTTGCTCATCACCCTCTTCCTCGTTTTGATCCAGTCCGATCGGAGTTTCCAGATGAGGAACTGATGTCTATAGACATAATCAAAGACGATATGTGAACTCTACATTTTGACGAAACTCTGAATTATCATGGTAAGGGTATCGACATTGTCCTTCTATCACCTGAAGGTGTCACCATTCCCCAAGCCTTTCAGCTTGACTTTCCTGTCACCAACAATATCGCTGAATCTGAGGCTCTTCTAGCCAGTCTCGAGGCTGCTCATCTCCATGGTGCCACCAAGCTCAGGATTGTAGGTGATAGTTAGCTAATCCTTCGCCAAGTGCTCACCAAGTACCGAACTCTTGATCTTAAACTCAAGTCTTATCAAGAACTCACCTCTACTTATGCCAAGCTTTTCACTAAGTTGATCTTTGTCCATGTTCCTCGAAAGCAGAACATATTAGCCGATTCTCTAGCTTCTCTCACATCATCCCTGAATTTTCCAAACAACAAGCAATCCAAATCGATCATCGTTCATAGGCGTCTTTCACCTGCCGTAAAAGACCCTTCATTCCTTAAAACTAAGGAGAAGTTGCTGAAGAAGGTTAGAGATGGGGATATTGTGGAGAAGAGAGAAATCATGCTATTGGAATGGCAAAAAGAGACGGCAGATGAAGAAAAACCATGGTATTTTGAGATTGCCAAATACTGTGAAGATCAGTCGTACTGTGAAGAAGCTATAGTTGAGGAGAAAAGGGCTATCAGGAGAGTTGCTCAGAGATACACTCTAGTTGGAGGGGCACTTTATAAACGAGGTTTTGACGGTGTTCTTCTAAGATGCTTGGACGATGATGAGCTTTGGAAGGTTATGAAAGGAGCTCGCACTGGAGTTTGTGGTGACCATGTTAATGGACAGATGTTATCAAAGAAGATCCTTAGACAAGGATTCTACTAGCCAACCATAGAAGAGGACTGTGTAGAATATGTCCGTAGGTGTGCTAAGTGTCAACTTTATGTCGACAAGATCCATTCTCTTGCATCTTCACTCCATCATGTTTCCTCCTCATGGCCTTACTCTATGTGGGCATTCGACATTATTGGACCTCTCGGTGATCCCAATTCCAGCATTAAGCAGAAATCCGTTATTCTCACGGCAACGGAATACTTCACCAACTGGGCAGAAGCCGAAGCTTATACGGAAGTCAAAGCGTCAATAGTCTGCAAGTTTATCATGAAGAACATCATCACAAGATTCTGAATCCCAAGCACCATCGTCACCGACAATGGACCGCAGTTCATATCACAAGAGTTGAAGGACCTTTGCAACAGGTATAAGATTGCATTGCATCATTCGTCTCCATATTATCCGCAAGGCAATGGCCAAGCAGAGGCAACGAACAAGACTTTGATAAAAATTATCAAGAAAATCTGTAAATCCAATAAATTCTCTGACTAGGCAGAGAAATTAATGGAGGCTTTATGGGCATACCGAACTTCAATCCGCACGCCCACTGGCAGACTCCATATTCCTTAGCATTCGGAATGGAGGCGGTGATTCCATACGAAATCCTCATCCTGTCATTAAGAGTACAATTGAGCAAGGAGTTTTCCATTGATGAGCACCGCTCAGCACTTTTAGCTCAACTAGAACATTTAGACGAGAAAAGATGGTCAGTTGCTAATCATGCACGAGTATTTTAAGAACAGATTATCACGTTTTTATCAAAAGAAAGTCATTGAACGAAAATTCAAAGTTGGTGAAATGGTTGTCAAAAGAATCTTAAGAAGTACTACCCCTAGGTTAATAAATCGATCAACATGGTGCAAGGACCAGTGAGGTCTGAAAATTTGAAAACGCAAATTCCCTTATTAATCTTTGATAATCTAATTCAAGCACATTATTGCACACAAACACATTTGGTTCGTGAGTAACAAGAGATGTGAAGCCCAAGGAATACCGAAAGCTTGACTAAAAGTGGAAAAGACCAACTCATTCTTTTTAAATAAAAACTTTTGTTTCTACTCCCGGCCCATGATGTCGGAACGAGGCTTAGAATAGACTACCAAAAATATCCGCCATCTTAGTAGGAGACCGTCATAAAAAAAAAGGGGAGATCCGCCCTACGAAAAGCAAAAGAAAAGCAAGGGCAAAGCGCCAACAAAATCAAAAGGGCGATCAACATTACAAACGTTATATCAAAAGGCCACAAAATCAAATGAAAAGGGAGCACAAGGTCGTTAAATACCCCATAAAAAGTGAAAATGACCGAACCCCAACTGATAACAGGATAAAGGAAGGACATCTTTCTGAGACTCCGGAACCTTCTCGCGGGCTTTCTAAACCAATTCTTCCCTTCATTTTAAAGAGGTGTACTCCAAATTTGAGGAATAGCCTAGGTTGACTAAGGGTCAGACCATCAAATGGGATCACGATTACGAACATATTTCAAACACAATGAATCTAAATTAGACTATTAAAGAATGATCTGGGAATTAAGTTAACAATTGAATATACTCTTTTGATCCAAGTACCATGCTAGTCCTTAGGCCAGTCAAATATTTTAGAAGCAAAACAAAAAAAACAAAAAAAAAAGGAATATTGTGAAACAATAAAAAATTGAACATTGCAAAACCACAAAAAAAAATTGAATATTGCAAGACCACAAAAAATTGAATATGATAAATATCGAATATGGCAAAACCCAAAAAAAAATTGGATATTTCTAAAATTGCAATTGCAAAACAAAAATATTTTAATTAGCATTTGTTTGTCACATCATGTGTATTGCATCCTTTCTATTTTTAGTAAGCATTTGCATACTTGTATGTTGCATTTTTATTGTTCATTTCCCTTTAATTATCTTTATTCGCCTTCATTAAATAAAGGCTTCGCCCTTTGACCCTTCTACCAAGGATAGGATCATGTAGCCAGTTACTTAACTAGGCAAGGGGCAAAGCCTAAACATATATTTATTTACTTGTTCAAGCCGCATGCAGGTATGAAAACAAAGCCAATAGAGAAAAGTATAAAGGCAACTCAAGAAATTCTATTCACATATCAGAGGAGTTTGTGTACAAGTGTAAGTCCATCTACAGGACTTCAAAATGAAAATAAAGTACATGATGGCAGCCATCACAGCTGGCTCTCCCCCGCACCCTCTTCCAGCTTACTCTGCACCTCGTCCTGGACATCTGGTCCCCGTGCTGGCGGCGGTGGTGGTCCCATAATGCTCGGCCCAGCCTGGCCGGAGGATATTGCTATGTTGGTCGTGAAAGCACTCGCCTGTCCTCGATCCAACGCTCGTTGTCGCGCACGCTGGTATCGAACCTCTATACTATGGCGCTTGTGCTCCACCACTGATAGTCGGCCCTAGAGACTCTCCAATCGGGACCAGTCGCAATCCCTCTCCTCGATCAAGATCTCCAGTCGAACCTGGAGTCGTGCAAGCTCGGGAGGGAGGTCACCGACAGAAAGCCTGGCCAACTGTTCTTCTAGCTCAGCAACCCAAGCTACTGAACCACGAGCCTGTGCTAGCTCAGCATCTCTCTCTCCAAGAGCCACGCAAAGCTCTTGGACCTACAACAGAAGACATTGTCAGCCAACTGATCAAGCAAGCAAAAGATAACATGCAAGAAACAAGTCGAAGATTTACCCGAGTAGCAGCATCTTCCTCAGCCTGAGTGGCTCAGGTGATGTCTAGGGCCAGCTGCCTCTACAGGTCGACGAGGGCAGCCTCGTGAGAGGCACTGGAAGACGAGCCAGCAGCGGTGGAAGATGAGGGAGTCTCCGCGTGGGTATAAGCGGCACGCTGTAACGAAAGAAGAGATCACCGTCAGTGTGCAAATGTCAAAACATATTAATAATAAAAAGAAACATTCATAATGCATATGTCATTCATGCATGATACACTTACCAACTCATCCAACTCTTTCTAGACTTGTTCTAACTGGGCCTCCGCATACTGGAGGTGGCCCCGGAGGAGGGTAATGATGGTGGCATCCCATGCATCCTACAAATCATGTCATACATTTACAAATATAAGCAAGATAATTAAAAAAATGAAAGACGCATTCATGGCATGCATATCATAATACTTACATCGAGAGGGCGGAGTAGCTGGAGGTGGGCCACGTAGTGGGCCTGATAGTGTTGCAGGTAAGCATCACTGCTCACCGTTTGTAACTCTACCGGGACTCCATACCGATACCAGCCCTTGTGCTGGTCTGGAAATTTCGCCCTCCAGTTAGTGCGGGCCTGTTTTCCCCACATTGTCCTCCCAATCCCCTCAGGGATTTCCTCCTCCACCCACTCCTGATGCAATCCCAAGGTCCTCATCACCAGCTTCAGGCACAGGAGGGCTATCTCGTTCAGGCAGTGAACCCAAACTTGACGCCCAAATCTGCCTCGCCCTCGCTACACCCAAGGCTGTCCTGCATCGTCCATACCATGGTACGGACGCCAAATAACCTGCATTCATATAGGTTAGTTGCATTGCATAATTAAAACAAACAAATAAACAACTAAATAAGCATTTATTAAAACATTTAAATATTTCAGAAAATATCCAATTTTACAACTAAAATTTAAATAACTAATCAAGTATTTAACTAAACCTCAAATCAAAGATTTAATCAAAATATTTAACAAACATTCCATAAGATATTCTAAACACTATAAAACAACACATTTTCAACAGGAAGCATCTCATGAAACAGTTAATAATGACCAAAAAAAGATTTTAAAACTTACCAACAACTCTAGGTAGTCGAGGAATTGACGGCGAAGGGTCGTCAACTGATGATGTTGCAGCGATGTGTCCACAATCGGGCGCCAACACCGGGCGAGCGGAACTGCCGTTGGCTGCTTTGATGGTTGCACTCGGCCCAGAGGAAAATAGTAATAACTCCACACCTGCATACAAAAACACATAGGTTAGAATCATCATCATATACATTGCATTAAATAATCATAAGCATTTAATTAAAAAAACATAAAATGAACTAAATACCTGAATGAACGGTGCGAAGTCGCTGATAATGGTCTCCCGGTCAAGCGTGACCGTGGAAAGGTCAGTGAAGAGGTGGGCCAGAAGAGCCGCACCCCAGGCATACTCACCTAAATGGTCTAAGTCAGTAAGAAGGGTCAAGAAGCGGCAGTGGATGTAATCTCCCTTGGTCCTGAAGAGAAGTCTACCGAAGAAGAAAACTAAGAACCTCCTAAGGTCCCTATCAGCACTAGCCCTGTCACTCGGATCCTGGCAATACACCTCACTAGATGCTCGTGCTAGTCTCTCTCTAAACTTCTCCCTACACTCATCCATCTGCTACCTCAGTTCTACTAACCCTAAGGATCTCTCTACAGCTACCATCGAGAGGGTTCGAGACTCTCAGCCTTCTGGCCCCGTGCACTCTAAATCTAGTAACTCCTGAACTAACTCTCTATAGTTAGGATACGTGATCCCACTCACTGTCCGACCTTCTACCTTAAGGCCGGTAATCCTACATACGTCCTTGAGACTGGGAACCATGTGTCCCCAGGGCATCAAAAATGCCCTGCTCTCGAGATGCCACCGCTCTCTCAGCACCTAGAGTAGTACTAGATGGATCTAGAATGGCTCAATCTCTAGGATCTCTCGGATGCCCATATCTGCTAGTCGCGCCTTCTGGAAATCCGGAAGACCGTGATATGCAGCCACCACTAGGTCCCAGGAGATCCTGGTCCTCATTGTCTCCTGCAATTGTCAAATAATTCATTAAATTCATTGCCAAGGCATTAATAATTAATTTCTGAAATAACTGTCACTCTTTTGAATCGCATCAGGGAACAGGGACGCATTTCAAAAGGCGTCCCTATCCTCATACGCCTTTCAGCCACAGGTTCGAGAAACTGTGGCCGAGTCTCCCTTTTTCGCCCCAAAATTGAAATTTAACATATAAAGGGAGTGTTTCGAGTATTACCAAGTGAGGGCTGGCTTCTTGGGCTTGTGGCAGTGCCGCTGCCAGTTCCGGGGTGGGTTCCTCTGCCTCCATGAAGGCTACACCGCTTCGAGAACCGTCGTCCCCTCATTTCCCCCTTCGGACTCGGGAGGAGGAGTTGCCCATTGCCATCTACCGCTCAGTTCGCCGGGCTCCATGGAATGAGAGAAGGAAGATGGGTGAAGAGGAGGGGTCGAGGAGTCGCCGAAGGACCGCCGAGGAGTCGTAGAATCGCCGGAGAAGAAGGAGAAGATAAGAGAGAGAAAGTCCAAGAGAAAATGAGGAAGAAAGGGGCTTAGGCTCGTGAGACTCTGTTAGAATTCGTTAAATCGCATCCGGGGACAGCGACGCGATTCAGTGGCGCACAAACTGAGGCGACAACAGAAAATTTTTGAAATTTGTGAAACACGTCCCCGGTGGGCGACGCCTTTTGGATTTTACCGCCTCTTTTAGTCAGGTCCGTACCACGAAAACGCGGAGTAATCAAAGATTCGCATCTTTGAAGGAGGACGCTTTTCCATAAATTAATTGCTGGAAATCTCTAAAAATAGGAGAGAGGGAACAAAAAAGCGTCTTGCTGACTAGACGCGATTTTGAGCTTTTAAGGATTAAATTATTATATTTGAAAATTGATTAACATTGAAAAGCATCTCTCTGAGCTGACACGATTTGAATTAACTGAACCCGAAAGTTCATATTTTAAGGAAAAATCACAGTTTCACTCAAGAAAGAATCCTAGAAAAATTGTAAAGGATTAAAAGATGATCTTTATTGTATTAAGAAAGGATTCTTCATTCATAAGAAAAAAATGAAAATCAAAATACATCAATATGGAAAATAAAGATGAAGATCTTTCAAAGTCGGATTTTCTTATTCTCCTTTACATATGTTTTCTATAGTTCTTTATTGACTTCATAAGGAGTTTTTACACAACGGGTGAAGTCAATGTTCCACAGAGTTGCAATGAGCTCAGTCACCTCGAAATCTTCATTAGTTCCCAATGTCCGCTTCTTGATTGGAGAAAGATAAGAGATCTTAGGAAATTCATAGTGTGGCATACCAAGTTGAGGATGATAGCGATGTGGATTACAGAGAATGAACTCAGTCGCCCCGATTAGTCGGAGCTCTGTGCCAGCACCACGGCGCACTCGAACCGCCTTTTCCCTGAGAGCAACTGTCGTGGACTCGAATTCAGTTCTGGGCATAGTCTTGAAGTAAGCACGCCAGTCAGCTCGAGTCTTGAAGTTAGGCACTCGATTGGTCATGTTGTCATAGAACTTCACAATGTTAACAATATGGAAGATAGGACTACGCTGATATGTCTGAGATATCTTTGGAGCCTCTTCTTCATTGTAGTTGAACTTGAAGTGGAATTCTACCCACAAAGCTAAGAGAAGCATGCTGCCATAAGGAGATTGACCCGTAGAAGGTACAGAGAGCCCACTGTATAGGTAGGCTAGAACCACTGTGCTAATCTGCTTTCCCTAAAAAATCCCATTGATTGTGCTAATTTAATCATCTTCTAGAAGATTATCTTAGGTAGGGAATAGTTGAACTCCAGCTAAACACGTGGTGAACGCCTTCATCACATTCTCTATTTCTTCATCTTTGAGATCTTCTATCTTCTTCAGAGTCCATTCAGCTAATTTAGTAAGATTGATTTCCTTCTTTGTAAGACAACATTGAATTTCCTTTGAATTCTTTATAATCTTCTCTAACAATTGTTGACCTGTGATCTTTTCCCTTATGAACATCATCTCACTTAAGTTAGGTTCATCATTATTGACCTTAAGCTTAGGAAGACCCAATAAGAGTTCGGCTTCTTCTAAGAGGAAAGTTGCTTCGAATGTGGCAAAAAGGAAGGTATGAGTTTGTGGATGTCATAGCTTGATCAAAGTGCCCATTGCAGCCCAATCCATGCTTGTGCTCTTGTAATGTCTAGCATGAATAACCAATCCTTAGATATGCCACTTGGATATATAAGATTGCATGGAGAGATTGATCTTGTTAACTAACTTTTGGACCCATGAAAGTGAAGAAAATCTTCTTGGACTAGAGAAGAAAGGATATCCCTAGATAAAGATAGAAATTGGAACAGTTCTATCATTCCCATGAAGAATTGGAATATGGAAAATATGTAGAGAGTTGCATAGAAAGAAAGAATTGATTAGAAGAGAGTTTAACTTACTTGCAAGTTAGGATCTCGCCCACTTAGATGATCTTTCACTTCAGAGAGTTTTTCAATCGCCTTTCTCATCCTCTTGTTTGAAGTAGAATCCATCCTTCCTTCTTATTTGAGTTGATTTTCCCCCTTGATTTCTCTCTTTCTCTTGAGCTTTAGAGAGAATCATTTACCTTTCCCTCTTGATTGCTTATTGTATTGCTTTGATATGAAGAGAGGAAGGTTTTATAGAGTGATTTGCGAAATCAAGGAACCCCTTTCCGAATTGAAAGAGGGATGTGCATTAAGGCAAGTAGAGTTTAGATTGGAGTCAAAACAGAGAACTGTTTCTGTAAATTAAATAGCGTTTAGACCGGGCGACGTCATTTAAATGACGTCTAGGAATAGCGACGCCTTTTTCTCAATTTTTTGAATTCCTATTATTTTCTCGAAAATCCATAAATGCATAATATTTAATGTTGATTATCTATTTACTTGAAGTTACTGATGAATTCTGAGTGCAGGCAATTCAAAGAAATGAAAATAAAGTTGAGAATTTCACTAAGGTCCCACTGTAGGAGTTTCCCCGTGTCTCAACCGTGACTAAAAAGACGGTTATCTCTATCTCTTGTATTTCATTATGTAATTGATTTGCATTAGCATTACTATATATAAATATTTATCAGATATATCAAGGACCTTGTGATTTTGATGAAACTAAAATTTGAGTTCCCCTTCAACAAAAACAGTGATAATTCCAGAGGATTCTTAACCGCACGGATAGACCATTGGATTGTTGATTGATGGGGACGATAGTTCTACTTTTGTGAAACGGTGCGTGGACAAACGAGCTTTGGCTTAGTACTAAATTACAAGATTGGTGTCTTGGCTCATCAATAACAGTTTAACAATATTATCCTTGATTAATTTATATTTTATTTTATTTTAATTTAATTTTAGCTCAACATGCATCATGTAGGACTTTGAAATTATTGTGATAAGAATTAATTCTTGATTAAATTTCAGACCACTTTTCTAAAAAGAGTCCCAACATGATATGAAATATTCCATTCTGAATTGATCTCTCAAATATCTTTGAAGTTTTCTTGAAGATATCTTTGAAATTCTATCCTTGCTTGGATCTTTATCCCGAAATTTCTTGTTTTCTTTAAGATCCATTATAGTTGTAGCACGTCCACATTGGCTGGTAACCGCTCTCCATAATGAAACCTGCAGGATTTGTGACCTAAGATATTTCCCAATCGTGGAAGTTGATCGACCTTATTTTATTTCCTTGTCTCTTTTATCCAGATAAGATTAATTCTATTGATCTCTTTGAGTTACTTCAGTGATCATTTTGAGAAAAATTTTCATCATATGATGTTGAGAGTATGTATTATCACACCTTGGCATCACATGTTCAGTACATTCCATTCCATTTTACTCCCTTCCAAAGTCAATGCCAAGGTGGGGCAACTGTAGACACACTCATTTTGACCTCATATTGAGTAAATTTCATGTCACAATTATAATGTCCCAAAATGGTCTGATGTTTAATCATTAATTAGTTTTTATTAATTTTTCTAGGAATTTGTTAATTAGCGTTGCCCATTGAGGACGTCATTTACATTCCTAGCCGAAATCAGTTCGAAATAAAATTTTCAAATTTAGATAGATTTAATTGAATAGCGTCACTCGCGGGAGAGGCCATTTAAGTCCTAATTTGTTTGGGTTTCCGATTTTTAATCCGAACTAATTTCCTAGATTATCTAAAGCACGTCGCCCTTAGGAGACGCTATTTAAGTTTCCTAATGTATTTCAATTTCCTTTTCATTATTTCCTTTCTATTTTGGCCGCTTTAATTAACTAAATGGCATCCCGTTTGGACGACGCGATTTGAGAGTTTCCTAATAAACATGATTTGGCCGAGATATTCTGGTTTCCGAAGTTGGGAAGGTTGCTAACTCGTTCATGCTCATCCAAGGTAAGTCCGACTGTAGGAGAGAGTCCTTTTGAAGCCCTAAACACCCTTAAACCTATTCTTATAAATACAACACCCGTTAGACTTTTAAAAAAGTTTGGTCATTGGTGAATTTTAAGCTTGAAACAAGGTGTTTAAAGGCTCTAGAGGAGAAAAAACGTGGATAGCAAGAGGAATTTCTACTTCTTCATCCTCTTCATCTTTTGAAGCTCTTGAAGGCAAAGGCTATGGATGAGCCAACTAACCATCTTCTTTCTCTAATTTCTTTCTACCTTTCTATTAATTTCATAGGTTCATTATTGTTTTCCATAGTTCATCATCATCACTCCATGTTCATACACACACTCATATTTTCATACCCACATGCTTAGAGAGATTTAAAGAACACCAATCAAGTGAGTAAATTAGTTTAGTTGCATGTTTAAATTTCTTATTAGAATATATACTACTCTACTCTAGTTCTAATTAGATTCTTTCTTATTTAATCTTTCATACAAGGTACAAAGAAGAAGAAAGAAAGAGATTCAAAGGAACGATCATCAAGAGAATAAAAGCAAGAACACATTGATAAAAGGGCTCACTTTCCTTGGCCGGCCAAAGGAAGAGAATCAAGGACTCGACATCTCCCAAATTGGAAAAGGTAATCCTCTCAGCTCTTTCAAATTCTTGGGAAGCGGCATTTCAATAATGGCTTTAGCCTTCTTGGGGTCGATCTCAATGCCCCGTTTACTAACAATGAACCCTAGCAACTTCCCTAATGAGACACCAAATACGCACTTCTTTGGGTTCATCTTCAATTGATATTCTCTCGATCTTTCCAAAACTTTCGCCAATACTTTGGCATGCTCAGCCTTAGTCTTAGACTTCACCAGTAAGTCGTCCACATACACTTCTAAATCAATGTGCATGATGTCATGGAATATAGCCATCATAGCCCTCTGATAAGTGGCTCCAACATTCTTCAGTCCAAATGGCATAACGACAAAACAATAAGTGCCCCATGGTGTAATGAATGAAGTCTTCTCCTGATCATCTTCCTCCTCTTCATTGGCCGCCGAGCCACCAAGGACCGGTACGTCAGCAACTCAGAATAGTGTCTGGCTAGATCTCTCCTATAAATGTCATGCAGGTCGAAATGGGAAGTGACCACCACCGTGTTGTCATTATCATGATTAATTACGGGTCCCTTAATGAAGTGTGTATATAAGGTCCAAGTCAAAGGATCTCGGTTTTCTTTGCATGGTGTGGTCATTATCTTCCAGATTTTCTAACCGTCTTCATCTTCCGGCTGCTGAACAATGTGTCGTCCCATCTTTTCTTGCCTATAGCCCAGACCATTACCAGGTGCTCTTCGCTATCTCTAATAGGTGTGGTTATGCCCTGTAATTGTGTGCCCAGGCCTTTCCCTGGTTAATAGCCACCTTTCATCATGATAACCCGACCAGGGGTACTCATGCACTTCCCCCTTTTCACACCATCGACTAGTCAAGGAATAGGTATAGTGGCTTTCAAAGGATCAGCCGAAGCAGAATAGAACTACAATACCGACAGAATGGGTTATCGGCCAAGTAAAGGAGTCGGCTTGATGTTCAAAGAGTGAGCAGCAGCAAGGATCAGCATGCTCGTTACTTTAATAATATGTCCTTTGTGTGGAAACTTAAGGCATTGATGGTTTGTAGATGGAGTTGCCTCAAGGTATTTGATGTACGGACGGCCAAGGATGCCTTTCAACGAATGGTCGATCTCAAGAATATGGAACTCGACCTCGGCATGACAAACAGGACCTAACTTCACCTTCAAATAAACCATTCCCAGAGGGGAACGGGTAGAGTTGTTGTAGGCGGTAACATAGATGGGGGAAGGCAGCCACTTCTCCTTGGGTATACTACAAAATTCTAGGGTCTTCGAGGACAACACATTAACGGAAGCCCCTGTATCAACTAGAAATGCATCCACAACTTTCTTTCAAATGTTAACTGTAATGCTTAGAGCCATACTCCAGGCTGCTACTGGTGCTAGTTCAGATGTGTAAAATGAGATGGAGGGCTGATCCCTTTGTGGAACTAGCAACGCAGTGATCTTGGGTGGTTGGTGTAGGTGATGTGGAAAATGGTATGCGTAGCAATAGTTTAGGTGGCTGAGTGGCTCATAACTGGGTGGTGGGAGGTTATTTGGTTTAGGTTTAGGGGGGGGTTTGAGATAAGCGGGTGTCGGTATGGGGGTGATGGTGACGGACTAAGAGAACTCACTTTTTATGGTTTTCTTTTAAACCCCTAACATGAAATTGGAAATTATGCAGTGGGTGTGTGTGATAGAGTGATGTGATGAAAAACTATGTGAAAACAATGATGAAACTATGAAAAACAAGGAAGAAACTAGAGAAGAAGATGGTTGGTTTGGCCCCTTGAAAGCCTTGGTCTTCTTCAGCTTCAATAGAGGAAAAGGATGAAGAAGATGAAGCCTTGGTATGCTGTCCACATTTTCCCCCTTGAAAGCCTCCAAAACACCTTGCAAGAGCTTCAAAACCTTCAATTGCCAACCTTTTCCAAAGGCCAATGTACATATGTATATATAGAGCTTCAATTAGGGTTGTTTGGCCTTCAAAAGGGCTCTCCCGGGATCAGACTTAACATGGATAAACATAGAAAGAGTTGGAATCCCATCCACCCTCTGGAATCGGATTATCTCGACCAAATCATGCTTATCAGAAAACTACTCGAAACGTGTCGTGATCAAGAGATGCCATTTAGCCAATTAAGAGGGGCCAACATAAGAAGAAATCCGCGGAGGAAACCGAAAAGGATTATGAAAGCTAAAACACGTCGACCATAGGAGTCGTAATTTAGATAATTAGGAAACTTATTCAAAATTAAAAATCGAAAATCCAGACGGATTAGGACCTAAATGATGTCGACCATGAGCGACGTCATTCAGTTAAATCTATCTAGATTTAGGAATTTCATTCCGAACTGATTTCTTTTAGAAATCTAAATGACGTCGGCCAAGGGCTATGTTAATTAATTAATTTTAAGAAAAAATTAATAAAAAATAATTAATGATTAAAAATCAGACCATTCTGGGGCATTATAGGTGTGACATGAAATTTGCTGAATATAAGGTCAAAATTGACGTGTCTACAGACCGGTGAAATGAGGCGGCCTTAACTTCAGGAATGTCTGTAAAGCAACTGAAGACCCTCCCCAAGCACTAGAACTCTCACTAGGATCTCGAGCCTGATATCTAGTCATCGTCTCCATCAACGCTTCCACAAAGCGTTCCATATCCTGCTGACTGTAGACATGTTAATTTTGACATCATTTTGAGTAAATTTCATATCATATAACAATGCCCCAAAATAGTCTGATATTTAATCATTAGTTAATTTTTATTTAATTTTCTGAAATAATTATTTCTCTAAATGACATCGGGTCAGAAAAATGCCATTTAAGTTTATTAATAAAATAGATTTTAACTCATATTTTTAATCAAATATGAAAATTATCCTAAAAGACATCGGCCTATGAAGACGCCATTTATGGTTTTATTCCTATTTTGATTTTTAATTAATTTGTTAATTGACCAAAAGACGTCTTGATAACATGACGCCATTCAGGTTTCCTAATGATAATGGTTTCTTCTTCCCGAGTTTATCTTTTATTTCCAGTGAACATCTGCCTGCTTGCATGTTGCATTTCACTTCATTATTTCTTTCAGTTCAATTATTTCTTTTACCTTTGTTAATAAAGGCTTCGCCCCTTGACCCCTTTACCAACAAAAGAATTGATTACTTAACTGGGCAAGGAGCTAAGCTTAAACAAATGCTTAACCTGTTTTCTAAGTCATGTACAAGACACAGGTATGTAAGTCAAAGTCAAAGGTAGAAGAAGTGCGAAAAAAGTTTCATCTATATCTAAAAAGTTTCATATACATGTGTGAAAAGATGAAGAGTCCATCAACATCATGACTCAAAAAAGAAAAGAAAAGTACACGATAACAGCCGTTAAGGCTGACTGTAATGACTGAGATTTCGGGTTCTGTATTCGGGTCGGGTTCGGGCCGGATCCCCTGGTTTGGACCCTGGAGGGGTCTTGAGATTTCTGACTGAATGGCGTCAGCACTGCTCGACGCCTTTCAAAAGGCGTCAGGTTGTGTGGACGCCATTTAGGGTCTGTTGGTTGTTGCGCCACGTGGGCGGGTTTCGGGCCGCGAGAGTACGGCCCCTGTCAGATTTGTCTGAACGGCGTCCAGCTCGGTCGACGCGTTTCAGACTGCGACACCTGCGGTGTCAGGGTACGGCGCCAGAGCGTTGTCAGTACGGCCTGTCTTGTCGTCTGAACGGCGTCCGCGGTGGGCGACACGTTTCAGAGCGGTGTCAGTACGGCCGTCCTGTCGGACTGATTGGCGTCTGCCTCGATCGACGCGTTTTAGCGGGATTCTGGTTGACCCCGCGAGCCTCCCCTTCTTTCCCTCATTCTCACCTTCACTCTCTCTCTCCTCACCCTCTCCGCCCTCTCCGACGCTCTTCTTCCCCTTCCCTTCCTCTTCTTCCTCTTCCACCACTCCAACACCACCATACCTCTCACCTCTACCTCCACCACCTCCTTCGCGGCGTTCCCTTCTCCGGACGGCGGCCGACATCCCGGCGGAGTGGCGGCGTCCTCGAGGGTACCGGCGGCGGTGTGCAGTGCGGCGGGATGGCGGCACGGAGCTTGGCGGAGTTCGAGAATCGGTAGGGGGACGAAACCTTGCATGTGTTACTCGTTCGCTTCTTGGCATGATGTGGCGTGTGTGGGGCTAGATTGAGCATGTTTAGGAGGGTTTCCTTGTGGGAATAGCGGTGTTTGTGATCGTGGATTCGTAGCATGATTCGTGGTTGAGCTCCTCTTCCTTCCCTTTTGGTTTTGGGGCTTTTCGGGGTGCCCGGGGTTCAAGGGTGAAGCCCTCGGGTTGAACCAGGAGACCTGGTTTCTGGCGCTAAATAGCGTCGTACCTGGTCGACGCCTTTCCGAAAGACGTCGGGTCAGTACGACGCGTTTTAGGGCAGAAACCTCCCTGTGCGAGGTTTCCTGAGTTAGGGGTTCTGCGCTAAATGACGTCATGGATGGACGACGCCTTTCAGAAGGACGTCGGGCCATCATGACGCCATTTAGGCAGGAAATGCCCCCGTTTAAGGGTTCTGCAATCTGGATTTCTGGGTTGAATGGCGTCGAGACACCCAGACGCGTTTTAAACGGCGACTTCAACGGTGGACGCGTTTTAAGAGAAAATCTGGCTTTTAATAAACCTGTCTAAGGGTCTTAAATGGCGTCGACCTCGGTCGACGCGATTCAAGACAGAAATGCTTAATGCTGCTATTGCGTGCATGTTTCACGGTGGGATGGTCCTAATGCATGCTTCGGGTTGTATACTGAGACGGAGGACTTCTGTGTGAGTGGAATTACATCACCTGTGTGTGTGTGTGTGTGCTTTAACTATATACTGAGACTGAGGTTTATTATGCGAATGTGGATCGGGTTAACTGTGGTTTACGTCTGTCACCATGGGCTGATGGGAGAAGGGCCATGGTGTCTGTGGAGTGGTGCTTGTTGTGTTTCACCCTTGGCTGAGACAAGCAGAACCACCTTGAGCCCGTCGGGCCGGAGTAGCTGGTGTACTATCCGAGGGGTTGCTGTTTGGTCTCAGCGGGTCGGGGTTTCCCTTGGTTGTCGTGACAACTTCTGGCGTGTTTCTTGCTGTGGAGCTGGTGGTGTTTCTGGTGGGAGTTGGTTTACCCTTTAGCCATTGGGCCTGATGTGACCTTTGATCAAGGTTACGAGTGGTACCTATAGCCCTTGGCCTGACGCAGCCCGGGAGAGTTGGGTTTGTGGGTAGTTCCTGTAGCTTCGGCTTGACGAGGGTTCGCCGGTCCCCAGGGCCCTCCTGAAGCGCTGAGGCCTAGCGTGGAGGCAATCCGGTGGTAGGACAGTAGTCTAGACTGCTTGTGTGCACACGTAGCTGGCAGTGGCGGTACACTGAGTCCAGCTAGTCCTAGTTTGGCTCACTGCCTCACCCTACAGTGCTCCGGAACACTGTAGGGGTGGACAGGCGTGAGCAGTGGTGGTAGTGTTGGGAGGCGACGTTCGACTTCGGTCGACAGTGTGGTTCAGTCGCTTCGTGGACTTTGACTGTGAGTCGTGACTCTGTGTTGGGTTCTTCGGGTTGCTTAGAATGGTTCTTGTTACACTGCTTACCGTGCGTTTCATGTTAGAGTTGGGTGCTGTGTTTACTGCTTTACTTATTTGCCATATATTCCTGTTGTTACACTTGTGGGTGTGTGAGTGGGAGGCAGGGGATCGGATGATCCCTACTGAGCCCATTTCTGGTGTGGCTCACTCCCTGCGGTTTCAGGTGCGGACCTCGAGGCGAGCGGAAGCATGGTGACTTCTTGGTGTGCGGACCAGCAGCTGTCTTAGTCCCGGGGTATGCCCCGATGTTGTTGTACTTTCCTTCTGCCTGTACATAATTAATTCGTTGGACATGTAATTATTGTTGGACTGTATACGGACATTGTTATTCTCCTTCCTGCGCACTTGCTTACCTTGTGGTCCGTGTGTTTGTTATATTTAGCCTTGTTTAGCACTTACTCCTCCAGACGTGTTGTGTGAGATCCGGGTGTGAACCCGCAGTTAATGGGCCGACATCCATTTAGTGACCGGGTCCTCGGTCATAGGATGGCGGGTCGTTACAGTTGGTATCAGAGCTCAGTCTGGTCGAGTATGTGATAAACTGGGTTAGATATTATAGTCCAACAATAAGTGCGAGTCTGTACAGGCGATGGCTGCTGGTGTAGATTGATAGGATTTGACGTGTTTTGGTTCGATTCGCGTATTGTGGAGCAGCGATGGCGCCGAAGCGGAGAGCTCCGGTGGTTCGGATTTCGAGAACAGATGATGGTGGTTCGAGGGCAGAAGGCCATGATGTGGATCACTTTATGGAAACTATGATTGGGGCTACGTCTAGGCACTGGCAAGGAGTTGGGAGTGAGGAATCCAATTCCCGAGACGGTCAGTCTACGATTTTGGAGCGGTTCTTGAAGTTGAAGACCCCTTCTTTCACAGGACGGCCGGTCTCAGACGAGGCAGCCCTTTGGATTAAGGAAATGGAGAAGGCATTTGATGTTCTTGAGTGTGCTGAGAATGACAAGACTTTGTTGGCGACTTACTTATTGAAGGACAATGCATTTGAGTGGTGGGTCGCTACCAGAAGAATGATGTTTGCAGATAGGTCTTTGAGAGAGATCCCTTGGGAGATGTTTGTGAAAGAATTTAGTGGACAGTACTTTTCGAGGCGCGTTCGGAAGACGAAGGCAATGGAGTTTATGGAGTTGGTACAGGACGACATGTCGGTTTTAGAATACCAAGCGAAGTTTGTGGCTCTTGGAAGATTCGTACCACATGTATCTGAGCACGAGGAAATTAGGACAGAGAGATTTGTGGATGGACTTCGTTACGATCTGAGGTCAATGGTGGCACCTCAGCATTGTAGGGATCTGGCGTCAGCAGTACGATGCGCGGCAGCGGTGGAGACTCAATTTCAGCAGATGGCGAGTGAATTGGAGCGTTCGGCACGAGGGAAGCAGCAAGGCAGGAGCAGATCAACGATCCTTTCGTCAGGCGATCCGAGTTCCTTCGAGTTCAGGTCCCAAGAGGTGCCTTGTGGTGAGGGCAGAGACGGTTCGATACATCAGATGCAGGTTGTGGCTAGCGGACAGCAGAGAGCGAGGCGAGATGCAGCAGGTCACTGTGCCCATTGTGGTGGTCATCATGGCAGTCGGACGTGTCCAGTTGTTACTAGGGGCTGTTTTGGCTGTGGTAAGAAGGGGCATTTTCTGAGAAACTGTCCCCAGAAGAACCAGGCAGGTCAGGGACCGAGCGGTGAGTAGGTGTTCGAGGCGTGATTGGAGTCGCATCTCTTTGTGGAAATTCGAGAGGTTGTGCTAGATGAGCACTTTTATCTTGTCTTGTCTAGAGATGGCTGTGGTCTCGTGTGGCACTTGTATGTATTCGGGATGGTGGAGAAATCGGTTTTGTAATTTGTGCCTTGTTAATGTATGGTTGTTTAATCTATCAGCTCTGGTCAGAATTGAGAATCTTGGTTAGCTTGGCGTGTATATGTTGGAACCCTGTGTGGGTGATTGGTGAGAATGATTGTTGTTATTCATGTTTGTCGGCATGTGTGGGTTAGCCGAGTTGAGCATTGAGCGGTTTAAAATTTCGAGGACGAAATTCTTTTAAGGGTGGGAGATTGTAATGACTGAGATTTCGGGTTCTGTATTCGGGTCGGGTTCGGGCCGGATCCCCTGTTTTGGACCCTGGAGGGGTCTTGAGATTTCTGACTGAATGGCGTCAGCACTGCTCGACGCCTTTCAAAAGGCGTCAGGTTGTGTGGACGCCATTTAGGGTCTGTTGGTTGTTGCGCCACGTGGGCGGGTTTCGGCCGCGAGAGTACGGCCCCTGTCAGATTTGTCTGAACGGCGTCCAGCTCGGTCGACGCGTTTCAGACTGCGACACCTGCGGTGTCAGGGTACGGCGCCAGAGCGTTGTCAGTACGGCCTGTCTTGTCGTCTGAACGGCGTCCGCGGTGGGCGACGCGTTTCAGAGCGGTGTCAGTACGGCCGTCCTGTCGGACTGATTGGCGTCTGCCTCGATCGACGCGTTTTAGCGGGATTCTGGTTGACCCCGCGAGCCTCCCCTTCTTTCCCTCATTCTCACCTTCACTCTCTCTCTCCTCACCCTCTCCGCCCTCTCCGACGCTCTTCTTCCCCTTCCCTTCCTCTTCTTCCTCTTCCACCACTCCAACACCACCTTACATCTCACCTCTACCTCCACCACCTCCTTCACGGCGTTCCCTTCTCCGGACGGCGGCTGACGTCCCGGCGGAGTGGCGGCGTCCTCGAGGGTACCGGCGGCGGTGTGCGGTGCGGCGGGATGGCGGCACGGAGCTTGGCTGAGTTCGAGAACCGGTAGGGGGACGAAACCTTGCATGTGTTACTCGTTCGCTTCTTGGCATGATGTGGCGTGTGTGGGGCTAGATTGAGCATGTTTAGGGGGGTTTCCTTGTGGGAATAGCGGTGTTTGTGGTCGTGGATTCGTAGCATGATTCGTGGTTGAGCTCCTCTTCCTTCCCTTTTGGTTTTGGGGCTTTTCGGGGTGCCCGGGGTTCAAGGGTGAAGCCCTCGGGTTGAACCAGGAGACCTGGTTTCTGGCGCTAAATAGCGTCGTACCTGGTCGACGCCTTTTCGAAAGACGTCGGGTCAGTACTACGCGTTTTAGGGCAGAAACCTCCCTGTGCGAGGTTTCCTGAGTTAGGGGTTCTGCGCTAAATGACGTCATGGATGGACGACGCCTTTCAGAAGGACGTCGGGCCATCATGACGCCATTTAGGCAGGAAATGCCCCCGTTTAAGGGTTCTGCAATCTGGATTTCTGGGTTGAATGGCGTCGAGACACCCAGATGCGTTTTAAACGGCGACTTCAATGGTGGACGCGTTTTAAGAGAAAATCTGGGTTTTAATAAACCTGTCTAAGGGTCTTGAATGGCGTCGACCTCGGTCGACGCGATTCAAGACAGAAATGCTTAATGCTGCTATTGCGTGCATGTTTCACGGTGGGATGGTCCTAATGCATGCTTCGGGTTGTATACTGAGACGGAGGACTTCTGCGTGAGTGGAATTACATCACCTGTGTGTGTGTGTGTGTGCTTTAACTATATACTGAGACTGAGGTTTATTATGCGAATGTGGATCAGGTTAACTGTGGTTTACGTCTGTCACCATGGGCCGATGGGAGAAGGGCCATGGTGTCTGTGGAGTGGTGCTTGTTGTGTTTCACCCTTGGCTGAGACAAGCAGAACCACCTTGAGCCCGTCGGGCCGGAGTAGCTGGTGTACTATCCGAGGGGTTGCTGTTTGGTCTCAGCGGGTCGGGGTTTCCCTTGGTTGTCGTGACAACTTCTGGCGTGTTTCTTGCTGTGGAGCTGGTGGTGTTTCTGGTGGGAGTTGGTTTACCCTTTAGCCATTGGGCCTGATGTGACCTTTGATCAAGGTTACGAGTGGTACCTATAGCCCTTGGCCTGACGCAGCCCGGGAGAGTTGGGTTTGTGGGTAGTTCCTGTAGCTTCGGCTTGACGGGGGTTCGCCGGTCCCCAGGGCCCTCCTGAAGCGCTGAGGCCTAGCGTGGAGGCCATCCGGTGGTAGGACAGTAGTCTAGACTGCTTGTGTGCACACGTAGCTGGCAGTGGCGGTACACTGAGTCCAGCTAGTCCTAGTTTGGCTCACTGCCTCACCCTACAGTGCTCCGGAACACTGTAGGGGTGGACAGGCGTGAGCAGTGGTGGTAGTGTTGGGAGGCGACGTTCGACTTCGGTCGACAGTGTGGTTCAGTCGCTTCGTGGACTTTGACTGTGAGTCGTGACTCTGTGTTGGGTTCTTCGGGTTGCTTAGAATGGTTCTTGTTACACTGCTTACCGTGCGTTTCATGTTAGAGTTGGGTGCTGTGTTTACTGCTTTACTTATTTGCCATATATTCCTGTTGTTACACTTGTGGGTGTGTGAGTGGGAGGCAGGGGATCGGATGATCCCTACTGAGCCCATTTCTGGTGTGGCTCACTCCCTGCGGTTTCAGGTGCGGACCTCGAGGCGAGCGGAAGCATGGTGACTTCTTGGTGTGCGGACCAGCAGCTGTCTTAGTCCCGGGGTATGCCCCGATGTTGTTGTACTTTCCTTCTGCCTGTACATATTTAATTCGTTGGACATGTAATTATTGTTGGACTGTATACGGACATTGTTATTCTTCTTCCTGCGCACTTGCTTACCTTGTGGTCCGTGTGTTTGTTATATTTAGCCTTGTTTAGCACTTACTCCTCCAGACGTGTTGTGTGAGATCCGGGTGTGAACCCGCAGTTAATGGGCCGACATCCATTTAGTGACCGGGTCCTCAGTCATAGGATGGCGGGTCGTTACACTGACTCTCCCCGGCGCCCTCATACTGGCTCGTCGCTTCATCAGGTCCCTCTAGTGCTCGGCTAGGTGGAGGTGGCGGACCCATGGTGCTTAGACCAGCCTAGCCAGAAGATACGGCAACACTGGTAATGAAAGCACTCCCATGCCCTCGCTCCTGAGCCTGCTGACGTGCTCGCCAGTACCGTTCCTCCACACTACGGCGGTCATGCTCAGCGATGCCTAACTGGACCCGGAGAGAGGACATCTCCGTATCCATCCGATGCCTCTCCTGCCGCTCACGTTCCTTCTCCTCAGTAATAAACTCCAGACGTGACCGGAGTCGTGAAAGCTCTTGAGGGTGGTCGCCAGTGGAAAGACGAGCCACCTGCTCCTCCAACTCCCTGACCCAAGCAACATCAGTCTCAGCCCTCTGAAGGGCTTCCTGGAGCTCAGCAACCTACAAGAGAAGACATTTTCAGTCCAAGATAATCAAGCAATCAATATCAGATTCAATAATGGAAGTCAAAAAGTCAAAACTTACTCAGGAGGCCTGATCCTCTTCCGCAAGGGAGGCTCGGTGGATGGCAGAAGTGAGCTGACTCTGGAGATCAGCAATGGCAATGTCATGGGCAGCAGATGAGGCGGAGGACGAAGAAGCACCAGTAAAGGAGGGAGGAGGAACCACTTGGGTGTAGACGGCTAGTTGTACCAAGAGAATCAACTATCAATAGCTGAACGTCAAAACAAATTAACGAATCAAAATGAACATTTCATAAACATGCATACATACTAGATCAAATAACTCCTTCTGGACTTGTTCTAACTGGGCCTCCGCATCTTGTAGGAGGGCCCGGAGGTTGATGATGGTCGCATCGCACGCATCCTGCATAACGTACATGCATATATTCATTCACAAATTGGAATAAAGATAATAATTAAAATGAAAGACGCATCAATGCATACTTACATCGAATGGACGGAGGAGTCGCAGCTAATCGGTATAGTGAGTCCAATACTGCTGGAGATAGGCTGCACTACTCTTAGCATGGGACTCTACCCACACACCTCAGCAATGCCAGTCCTCGTATTGCTCGGGGAACTTCACTCGCCAGTCGGTGAGGGCCTGCTTCCCCCTCACAGATCGTCTGATTCCCTCCGGGACCTCCTCATCTATCCACTCATGTTGGAGGCCCAAAGTCCTCATCACAAGTCAGAGGCGGAGCGGCTCGATTTCGTTGAGGCAGTGGATCCACATCTGCCGCCCGAACCTCCTTCGATCATCCGTCACCCACGGCTGGTCTGCCTCGCCCATGCCCAGATATGGGCGCCAAATCACCTGCATATAGGTTAGATACATTCATAATAAATAGATTGCACTTAGCTGCCGCCCGAACCTCCTTCGACCATCCGTCACCCACCAGCTGGTGGTGCTAGGGAGCTATATCCACAATTGGCTGCCATCGGCAGGCCAACGGGACAGCATCCGGTCGCACGATCCTCGCCCGACCGAGTGGAAAATAGTCATAGCTCCATACCTGCATACATACATATATAGATTAGAAAAGCATCATATCACATCATTTGAATAAAATAAACAATAATTGAAATGACTTATACCTGGAGAAACGGCGAGAAGTCGTTGATAGTCGTCTCGCAGTCCGGCATGACCGCGGAAAGGTCGGCAAAGAGGTAAGCCAGGAGGGTTGTACCCCAGGCATACTCGTGCAAATGGTCAAGGTCATCTAATAGACTCAAGAATGTACAGTGGATATGGTCGCCCTTCATACCGAAGAGCAACCGGCCGAAGAAGAAAACTAAGAAAACCCTAAGTTGTCTATTTATCTCCTCCCCCTGACTAGGGTCACTATAGTATACGGCAGAGGAAGACCTAGCCAATCTATTCCAGAAAGCCTCCCGGGCCAAGGATGCCTTTCAATGAAGGGTCAATCTCAAGAATATGGAACTCGACCTCAGCATGACAAACAGGACCTAACTCCACCTTCAAATAAACCATTCCCAGAGGGGAACGAGTAGAGTTATCGTAGGCTGTAACAGAGATGGGGGAAGGCAGCAACTTCTCCTTGGGTGGTATACCACATAATTCTAGTCTTCGATGACAACACATTAATGGAAGCCCCTGTATCAACTAGACATGCTTCCACAACTTTCTTGCAAATGTTGACTGTAATGCTTAGGGCCATGCTCCTAGCTACTGGTGCACCGTTCAGATGTGTGAAATGAGATGGAGGGTTGATGTAACGACCCGCCATCCTATGACCGGAGACCCGGTCACTAAATGGATGTCGGCCCATTAACTGCGGTTTCACACCCGGATCTCACACAACACGTCTGGAGGAGTAAGTGCTAAACAAGGCTAAATATAACAATCGCACGGACTACAAAGGTAAACGAGTGCGCAGAAAGGGAAATATCAATGTCCGTATACACTCCAACAATAATTACATGTCCAACAAATTAAATATGTACAGGCAGAAGGAAAGTACAACAACATCGGGGCATACCCCGGGACTAAGACAGCTGCTGGCCCGTACACCAAGAAGACACCACGCTTACGCTGCGCCTCGAAGTCCGCACCTGAAAACGCAGGGAGTGAGCCACACCAGAAATGGGCTCAGTAGGGATCATCCGATCCCCTGCCTCCCACTCACACACCCACAAGCGTAACAACAGGATATATGGCAAATAAGTAAAGCAGTAAACTCAGCACCCAACTCTGATATGAAACGCACGGTAAGCAGTGTAACAAGAACCATTCTAAGCAACCCGAAGAACCCAACACAGAGTCACGACTCACAACCAAAGTCCACGAAGCGACTAAACCACACTGTCGACCGAAGTCGAACGTCGCCTCCCAACACTACCCCCACAGCTCACGCCTGTCCACCCCTACAGCGTTCCGGGGCACTGTAGGGTGAGGCAGTGAGTCAAACTAGGACTAGCTGGACTCAGTGTACCGCCACTGCCAGCTACGTATGCACACAAGCAGTCTAGACTACTGTCCTACCACCGGATTGCCTCCACGCTAGGCCTCAGCGCTTCAGGAGGGCCCTGGGGACCGGCGAACCCCCGTCAAGCCGAAGCTACAGGAACTACCCACAAACCCAACTCTCCCGGGCTGCGTCAGGCCAAGGGCTATAGGTACCACTCGTAACCTTGATCAAAGGTCACATCAGGCCCACTGGCTAAAGGGTAAACCAACTCCCACCAGAAACACCACCAGCTCCACAGCAAGAAACACGCCAGAAGCTGTCACAACAACCAAGGGAAACCCCGACCCACTGAGACCAAACAGCGACCCCTCGGATAGCACACCGGCTACTCCGGCCCGACGGGCTCAAGGTGGTTCTGCTTGTCTCAGCCAAGGGTAAAACACAACAAGCACCCCTCCTCACAGACACCATGGCCCTTCTCCCATCAGCCCATGGTGACAAACGTAAACCACAGTTAACCCGATCCACATTCGTATAACACAACCACACATATAACATGGTTCCATTCGCACAGTAAACCTCAGTCTCAGTATATAGTTAAAGCACACACACACACACACACAGATGATGTAATTCCACTCACGGAGAAGTCCCCGTCTCAATATACAACCCACAGCATGCATTAGAACCATCCCAACGTGAAACATGCATGAGTATAACAAATCTAAGCATTCCTGTCTTGAATCGCGTCGACCGAGGTCGACGCCATTCAAGACCCTTAGACAGGTTTATTAAAAGCCCGATTTCTCCTTAAAACGCGTCCACCGTTGAAGTCGCCTTTTAAAACGCGTCTGGGTGTCCCGACGCCATTCAACCCAGAAATCCAGACTGCAGAACCCTTAAACTGGGGCATTTCCTGCCTAAATGGCGTCATGATGGCCCGACGTCCTTCTAAAAGGCGTCGTCCATCCATGACGTCATTTAGCGCAGAACCCCTAACTCAGGAAACCTCGCACAGGGAGGTTTCTGCCCTAAAACGCGTCGTACTGACCCGACGTCTTTCGGAAAGGCGTCGACCAGGTACGACGCTATTTAGTGCCAGAAACCAGGTCTCCTGGTTCAACCCGAGGGCTTCACCCTTGAACCCCGGGCACCCCGAAAAGCCCCAAAATCAAAGGGGGAAGGAGAGAAGCTCTACCACACCATCATGCTTACGAAAACACGATCACAAACACCGTCATTCCCACATGGAATCCCCGCCTAAGCATGCTCAATCTATCCCCCAAACACCACGTCACGCCGAGAATCACACGAACATCACATGCAAGGTTCGTCCCCCTACCGGTTCTCGAACTCCGCCAAGCTCCGTGCCGCCGTCCCGCCGCACCGCACACCGCCGCCGGTACCCTCGAGGACGCCGCCACTCCGCCGGGACGTCGGCCGCCGTCCGGAGAAGGGAACGCCGCGAAGGAGGTGGTGGAGGTAGAGGTGAGAGGTAAGGTGGTGTTGGAGTGGAGGAAGAGGAAGAAGAGGGAGGGAAGGAAAGGAAGATCGCCGGAGAGGGCGGAGGGGTGAGGAGAGAGAGTGTGAAGGTGAGAATGAGGGAAAGAAGGGGAGGCTCGCGGGGTCAACCAGAATCCCGCTAAAACGCGTCGATCGAGGCAGACGCCAATCAGTCTGACAGGACGGCCGTACTGACACCGCTCTGAAACGCATCGCCCACCGCGGACGCCGTTCAGACGACAAGACAGGCCGTACTGACAACGCTCTGGCGCCGTACCCTGACACCGCAGGTGTCGAAGTCTAAAACGCGTCGACCGAGCTGGACGCCGTTCAGACAAATCTGACAGGGGCCGTACTCTCGCGGCCCGAAACCCGGCCACGTGGCGCACACGTGGCACAACAACCAGCAGTCCTAAATGGCGTCCACACACCCTGACGCCTTTTGAAAGGCGTCGAGCACTGTTGACGCCATTCAGCCAGAAATCTCAAGACCCCTCCAGGGTCCAAACCAAGGGATCCGACCCGAACCCAACCCGAATACAGAACCTGAAATCTCAGTCATTACAATCTCCCCCCCTTAAAAGAATTTCGTCCTCGAAATTTGCAACCGCTCAATGCTCGGCTCGGCTAACCCAGACATGCCGACAAACACCAATAACAACAATCAATCTCATAAATCACCCACACAGGGTTCCAACACATACACGCCAAGCTAACCAAGATTCTCAATTCTGACAAGAGCTGATAGATTAAACAACCATACATTAACAAGGCACAAATTACAAAACCGACTTCTCCACCATCCCGAATACATACAAGTGCCACACGAGACCACAACCATCTCTAAGCAAGACAAGATAAAAGTGCTCACCTAGCACAACCTCTCGAATTTCCACAAAGAGACGCGACTCCAATCACGCCTCGAACACCTACTCACCGCTCGGTCCCTGACCTGCCTTGTTCTTCTGAGGACAATTCCTCAGGAAATGCCCCTTCTTACCACAACCAAAACAGCCACTAGAGACCAATGGGCACGTCCGACTGCCATGATGACCACCACACTGGGAACAATGACCTGCTGCATCTCGCCTCGCCCCCTGCTGCCCGCTAGCCACAAACTGCATCTGATGCATCGAACCATCTCTGCCCTCACCACAGGGCGCCTCTTGGGACCTGAACTCGAAGGAACTTGGATCGCCTGACGAAAAGACCATTGATCTGCTCCTGCCTTGCTGCTTCCCTCGTGCCGAACGCTCCAATTCTCTCGCCATCTGCTGGAATTGAACCTCCACCGCTGCCGCGCATCGTGTTGCTGACGCCAGATCCCTACAATGCTGAGGTGCACCATTGACCTCAGATCATAACGAAGTCCGTCCACAAATCTCTCTGTTCTAATTTCCTCGTGCTCAGATATATGTGGTGCGAATCTTCCAAGAGCCACAAACTTCGCTTGGTATTCTAAAACCGACATGTCGTCCTGTACCAATTCCATAAACTCCATTGCCTTCGTCTTCCGAATGTGCCTCGAAAAGTACTGTCCACTAAACTCTTTCACAAACATTTCCCAAGGGATCTCTCTCAAAGACCTATCTGCAAACATCATTCCTCTGGTAGCGACCCACCACTCAAATGCATTGTCCTTCAATAAGTAAGTCGCCAACAAGGTCTTGTCATTCTCAGCACACTCAAGAACATCAAATGCCTTCTCCATTTCCTTAATCCAAAGGGCTGCCTCGTCTGAGACCGGCCGTCCTGTGAAAGAAGGGGTCTTCAACTTCAAGAACCGCTCCAAAATCGTAGACTGACCGTCTCGGGAATTGGATCCCTCACTCCCAACTCCTCGCCGGTGTCTAGACGTAGCCCCAATCATAATTTCCATAAAGTGATCCTCATCATGTCCTTCTGCCCTTGAACCACCACCATCAGCTCTCGCGCCCCGAGCCACCGGAGCTCTCCGCTTCGGCGACATCGGTGCTCCACAATACGCAAATCGAACCAAAATACGTCAAATCCTATCAATCTACACCAGCAGCCATCGCCTGTACAGACTCGCACTTATTGTTGGACTATAATATCTAACCCAGTTTATCACATACTCGACCAGACTGAGCTCTGATACCATCTGTAACGACCCGCCATCCTATGACCGGAGACCCGGTCACTAAATGGATGTCGGCCCATTAACTGCGGTTTCACACCCGGATCTCACACAACACGTCTGGAGGAGTAAGTGCTAAACAAGGCTAAATATAACAATCGCACGGACTACAAAGGTAAACGAGTGTGCAGAAAGGGAAATATCAATGTCCGTATACAGTCCAACAATAATTACATGTCCAACAAATTAAATATGTACAGGCAGAAGGAAAGTACAACAACATCGGGGCATACCCCGGGACTAAGACAGCTGCTGGCCCGTACACCAAGAAGACACCACGCTTCCGCTATGCCTCGAAGTCCGCACCTGAAAACGCAGGGAGTGAGCCACACCAGAAATGGGCTCAGTAGGGATCATCCGATCCCCTGCCTCCCACTCACACACCCACAAGCATAACAACATGATATATGGCAAATAAGTAAAGCAGTAAACTCAGCACCCAACTCTGATATGAAACGCACGGTAAGCAGTGTAACAAGAACCATTCTAAGCAACCCGAAGAACCCAACATAGAGTCACGACTCACAACCAAAGTCCACGAAGCGACTAAACCACACTGTCGACCGAAGTCGAACGTCGCCTCCCACCACTACCACCACAGCTCACGCCTGTCCACCCCTACAGCGTTCCGGGGCACTGTAGGGTGAGGCAGTGAGTCAAACTAGGACTAGCTGGACTCAGTGTACCGCCACTGCCAGCTACGTGTGCACACAAGTAGTCTAGACTACTGTCCTACCACCGGATTGCCTCCACGCTAGGCCTCAGCACTTCAGGAGGGCCCTGGGGACCGGCGAACCCCCGTCAAGCCGAAGCTACAGGAACTACCCACAAACCCAACTCTCCCGGGCTGCGTCAGGCCAAGGGCTATAGGTACCACTCGTAACCTTGATCAAAGGTCACATCAGGCCCACTGGCTAAAGGGTAAACCAACTCCCACCAGAAACACCACCAGCTCCACAGCAAGAAACACGCCAGAAGCTGTCACAACAACCAAGGGAAACCCCGACCCACTGAGACCAAACAGCGACCCCTCGGATAGCACACCGGCTACTCCGGCCCGACGGGCTCAAGGTGGTTCTGCTTGTCTCAGCCAAGGGTAAAACACAACAAGCACCCCTCCTCACAGACACCATGGCCCTTCTCCCATCAGCCCATGGTGACAAACGTAAACCACAGTTAACCCGATCCACATTCGCATAACACAACCACACATATAACATGGTTCCATTCGCACAGTAAACCTCAGTCTCAGTATATAGTTAAAGCACACACACACACACACACACACACACACAGATGATGTAATTCCACTCACGCAGAAGTCTCCGTCTCAATATACAACCCACAGCATGCATTAGAACCATCCCAACGTGAAACATGCATAAGTATAACAGATCTAAGCATTCCTGTCTTGAATCGCGTCGACCGAGGTCGACGCCATTCAAGACCCTTAGACAGGTTTATTAAAAGCCCGATTTATCCTTAAAACGCGTCCACTGTTGAAGTCGCCTTTTAAAACGCGTCTGGGTGTCCCGACGCCATTCAACCCAGAAATCCAGACTGCAGAACCCTTAAACTGGGGCATTTCCTGCCTAAATGGCGTCATGATGGCCCGACGTCCTTCTAAAAGGCGTCGTCCATCCATGACGTCATTTAGCGCAGAACCCCTAACTCAGGAAACCTCGCACAGGGAGGTTTCTGCCCTAAAACGCGTCGTACTGACCCGACGTCTTTCGGAAAGGCGTCGACCAGGTACGACGCTATTTAGTGCCAGAAACCAGGTCTCCTGGTTCAACCCAAGGGCTTCACCCTTGAACCCCAGGCACCCCGAAAAGCCCCAAAATCAAAGGGGGAAGGAGAGAAGCTCGACCACACCATCATGCTTACGAAAACACGATCACAAACACTGTCATTCCCACATGGAATCCCCCCCTAAGCATGCTCAATCTATCCCCCAAACACCACGTCACGCCGAGAATCACACGAACATCACATGCAAGGTTCGTCCCCCTACCGGTTCTCGAACTCCGCCAAGCTCCGTCCCGCCGCACCGCACACCACCGCCGGTACCCTCGAGGACGCCGCCACTCCGCCGGGACGTCGGCCGCCGTCCGGAGAAGGGAACGCCGCGAAGGAGGTGGTGGAGGTAGAGGTGAGAGGTAAGGTGGTGTTGGAGTGGAGGAAGAGGAAGAAGAGGGAGGGAAGGGAAGGAAGATCGCCGGAGAGGGCGGAGGGGTGAGGAGAGAGAGTGTGAAGGTGAGAATGAGGGAAAGAAGGGGAGGCTCGCGGGGTCAACCAAAATCCCGCTAAAACGCGTCGATCGAGGCAGACGCCAATCAGTCTGACAGGACGGCCGTACTGACACCGCTCTGAAACGCGTCGCCCACCGCGGACGCCGTTCAGACGACAAGACAGGCCGTACTGACAACGCTCTGGCGCCGTACCCTGACACCGCAGGTGTCGCAGTCTAAAACGCGTCGACCGAGCTGGACGCCGTTCAGACAAATCTGACAGGGGCCGTACTCTCGCGGCCCAAAACCCGGCCACGTGGCGCACACGTGGCACAACAACCAGCAGTCCTAAATGGCGTCCACACACCCTGACGCCTTTTGAAAGGCGTCGAGCACTGTTGACGCCATTCAGCCAGAAATCTCAAGACCCCTCCAGGGTCCAAGCCAAGGGATCCGACCCGAACCCGACCCGAATACAGAACCCGAAATCTCAGTCATTACAGTTGATCCCCTTGTGAAACTAGCAGCGCAGTGATCTTTTCTACTAGCACATCCTCATTGACCATAACCCTTTTTAGATACTCCATTAAAGCTTCTTGGTGGGTCTTAGATCTTTTGATTAGTTCAAGCACTGAGATGCATGCCGGTCTTCTGTTTAGGTACTTCAACAAGTCATATTGAGTGCCAGATGTACTCTCTTCATTCTATACTTCCTCTGGTGGTTGTGATGGGCCGTATCTAACTGTGGATTGAGGGAAGACTTTGTTAAAGATCCTCCCGCTTCGGAGCGTGTGCTCCTCATCATTGGAAGGTCCAGGTGATATCTTAAGTACCACCAGGTTGATGAAGGGTTTAGAGGGGGTAATGGGTTCATATGTGGGTGATGGTGGGTTATTACGTGGAAGTGCTGGAACGTGGATGAGTGGTTTGGAGGGTTGTATAGTATTGGGGTGGGTGGTTGGTGTAGGTGATGTGGAAAATGGTATGCGTAGCAATGGTTTAGGTGGCATGAGTGGCTCATAACCAGGTGGTGGGAGGTTATTTGGTTTAGGTTTAGTGGGGGGTTTGAGATAAGCGGGTGTCAGTATGTAGGTGATGGTGACAGACTAAAAGAACTCACTTTTTATGGTTTTCTTTTAAACCCCTAACATGAAATTAGAAATTATGAAGTGGGTGTGTGTGATGGAGTGATGTAATGAAAAACTATGTGAAAACAATGATGAAACTATGAAAAACAAGGAAGAAACTAGAGAAGAAGATGGTTGGTTTGACCCCTTGAATGCCTTGATCTTCTTGAGCTTCAATGGAGGAAAAGGATAAAGAAGATGAAGCCTTGGTATGCTGTCCACATTTTCCTCCTTGAAAGCCTCCAAAACACCTTGTAAGAGCTTCAAAACCTTCAATTGCCAACCTTTTTCAAAGGCCAATATACATATGTATATATAAAGCTTCAATTAGGGTTGTTTGGCCTTCAAAAGGACTCTCCCGAGATCAGACTTGCCATTGATAGACATAGAAAGAGTTGGAATCCCTTCCACCCTCTGGAATCGGATTATCTCAACCAAATCATGCTTATCAGGTGTAGACACGCTAATTTTAACATCATTTCGAGTAAATTTCATATCATATAATAATGCCACATAATGGTCTGATATTTAATCATTGGTTAATTTGTATTGATCTTTTGGGTTAATTATCTAAATAGTGTCGGGTGAGACAGATATGATTTAAGTTAATTAATTAAATTTATTTTAACTCAAATTTTAATTAAAACATGAAGAAGTCTAAAAGACGTCGACCAGAGTAGACGCCATTTAGAATTTATTCCTATTTTAATGTTTAAATTTGAATTTTAATCAGTAGATTAATTAACTAAAAGACGTTTTTATGTCACGACGCCATTTAAGTTTCCTAAGTTGTTTCTACTTCTCTTCCGGATGTTTATCCTTATCTTAATTAGTCTTAAAGGCGTCTTTAGGTGGCGACGCGTTTTATCTAATTACAGATAAAGATTAATTTTCCCCGGATGTTTATCCTTATCTGAATCAATCTGAAAGGCGTCTTCCATAAGAGACGTGTTTTAGATAATTACAGATAAAGATGAATTAATCTGTATTTATCTGTTGGTTAAGCTGGATAAATCTCAAAATTTCTTCATGTAAATCCGCGGATGTAAAGAAGTCTATCAATACCTCGCTTTTTGAGCGAGTAAAAAAGAGGAGAGTGATATTGAGTAATTATTTTGGTGGCGATTGGAGCAAAGAAGCTTAAAGACGTCCAAACGCTGAAGTGCTGCTACCACCAAGAGTCGGCATCCTTCTTCATCCGTCCAAGATCCATTGAAGACCAAGGCTTCCAGGGGCCATCCAGCAATAACTTTGAATTCATTTCTGCATATTTTTTCACATTTTCACTCGATTAATTTTACATTCTTTATCACATCACTCCATGCAACACACACAACACTAACATCATTTTCAAAACCTATTTGTTAAAAGGGTTTAAAAAACCATCCCAACAAGTGAGTTTTCCTGTTTAGTTGCATGTTTAAAATCTCTTCTGGAATGGATACTGCTTCTTCCTAAGTTCTCATCATTGTTCTTTATTTCTTTTCTATTTCTTGCAAGGTACGAAGGAGAATCAAAGGGAGGAAATCAGCAGCAAACGACAAGGAATTTGGACGATCCTCAAAACTCAACAGCAGTCAAAGCAAGAACAAAGACAAGAAATGACTCTTTTTCTTCAGCCGGCTGAAGGAGGGGAACCAAGAGCTCAATATCTCCCACATCCAAACAGGTAGGCGATCAAACCTTCTTTTGGAACTTTTTAGTCAAAAGTTTCTGGTGATCACATCACTTAGTTTCTTTTTAATAGGTTTATTTTGCACTTAAACAACATAGTTTTTCATGATAATCACACACTCATTTTAAGCACCCACAGCTTTTTTGGCAATCACGGTGGGACTTGGTCTCGCCATCTTTTAGTTCTTTGTTCTTGCTGTTATCAATCGGGCACCCACGATGCACCACTTGTGTCTCTCGACACGCCCACACCAATTGGTGAGTGTTTTTAGTTTAGTTAATTTTCTACGTGCACCACGTGCACACCCCTGTGGCAAGATCTTTCCCTCCCCGTTGATTAGTTGAAAAGCTATTTTTGTGATAAAGATTGTGTGATTGATTGGCATTCTAGTTGTTTATTTGACAAATTATCCTGTTAAAATTCGAAACAAAAAAAATCTTTGCATGAGCTGATTATTTATCGTTTTTATCCTGTTTTGAGGAGGAGTCGATCCAGAAATTCCTCCTAGAAAACTGCATCTGCGACTTGAAAAGCGTCCAGGATAAGTGACGCGTTTCAAACGGCGTCGCCCAACCCAGACGCCTTTAAGTCTCACTGTCCTGCTGTCTGCTATCTGAGCTTCTGCGAAAAAATAAGGTTCTGTTTTGAATAGCGTCGAGTAAAAACGACGCAATTCATACAGTTTCTTATTTCTTCTTCAGTTCTCAGATTTTTGTGATCTGTGTGCTATTACCCATTATGTATTAAGCATTAGAAGCCATCCAGGCTACAAGTCATACGCATTGAGGCTAACACCCTCCTCTTCTTAGGAACACTCTTCTTGACGTCTTCAACTCTCTCTGATTAGGTCGGTCCCTCGATCAGACTAGAGTAGTTGGCGTTAAAGACCTCCGTAAGTCCCCAAAATCAAGGTATTCCTCCTTAATCATCGGGCTGGTTGTACCAATTGAAGTCCCGGTTAGATTCCCATAACGTTGTGAGGGATAACCATAGAATATAACGGTGGACATTGAACTGAAACTAGGATCCTATCTCTTGAGCGAATTTGTGATTTAATTAAATCCAAATAACCCAACAAGGAATCCTAAAATCACGTTAAACATCCACTTGTTTATTTAATCTTTGTACAACTTGTTTGTTAATCTCTAAAGAAAAATCTAACATCATGCTGCTTCGATCAGGTAGAGACTTGAGCATGGCTCCAGATGCCATTATCAACTACGAGGGAGATGCTAATGCCCCTCGCGATTCCGATTACAACTTTGAGAACGGGAGAGATGCTGATGCCTCCCGTAATTCTATTCCTATTCCAGTTCGACATGAGGGGAATGTCCGAACCCCTCTCTATCATCCTCATGATCAATATCTTGATCCTCCCCCGCATGTGCATGCGGTTCCTAATCCTATCTTCGAGGGAGACATGAACCAGAATGATCCCTCATCTTATGATCCCTCGGATCTTGTAAATGCTTTGGGAGTTCTTGCCTCCCGTCTGGACCCTCAACAATTCGAGGCAATCCAGTCCATTTTAAAGGGGAAGACGCCCATACAGTCTGCCGAGCCAAACCCTGCGGCTACCCCTGCCATCCCTCAGCAAACTCCTCATCATCCTCCCTACATTCATCAGGCCATTGAAGGCCTCCATGTCACTTCTCGGCCAGCTGCGCCGTAACTTTCCTCTTCTAGGCAACCGGCCAGACCGCTAACGCTTGCTTACCAAAATGCCCTCGGGCATGGCGGAAGCTCTGTCGGACCTCCTCTTTATTGTCCTCCTTGTCCTACGTACTCTAGGCAACATGCCTATCAAGTACCTCCACCTCCCCCTCCTCCCCAGGCTGATCCGACCACGCAAGTGTTGCTAGCAAAAATGGAGCGCATGGATGAACAATTCAACAATCTCCAGAAGATGATGGGGGTCAAAACTACACCAGAGATCAACTTACCAAGTTTTCCAGTGTTCCACCTGCCACCCTCTGAGATGCCAGTATATCGAAAGTATAACGGTACTGGTAACCCCTTCACCCACTTGAAGGAGTTCATGTACGAGTCATCCTTCTGGCAAAACGACAAGAGGTCGTTGGCTTTTTTGTTCAGGAGATCTTTAGAGGTACCAGCCCTCGAGTGGTTCTTTTCCTTGTAACCCTCCGAAGTAGAGGACTATGGTATCGTCTCCCGAAAATTCATTCAACGATACCAGGATAGAGTTGCCCCCTCCCTGTCCATTACTGACTTAATAGCTGAGAAGATGAAGCCCGATGAGGAGTTTGTCAGTTTTGCCGACAGATGGAGGGGCTTAGCCGAGAAAATTAAAGATCACTTATCTGAGTCGGAGCAAGTAAAGATGCTCATTTTCAATGCTACGCCTCAGTTCAAACTAGTCCTCTCCCTGAACAATCTGACTAGCATGGCAGAGCTCTATGAAAGAGCGCGGTACTGTCAGAATGCCTTCAAGGACGCTACGTTCTCTAGCGTCGATGATCCTCACAGACCTAGCAGACCTCCACCTCGGAAGCTTGCAGTGCCTAATTCCTCCAGCACAGGTCCGACTACCGAAGGCACGCTCTCTTATGAGCAAGTCAGCAGTATGAACAACAACTCGCCCCAGTTTGTGAGGAGTCAACAGCAACAGTACCAGCGGCCACAGCAGCCGAACCAGTAGGGGTACAGGCAGCAGCCAAACCCCCAGTATCAGCAGCCCCAGTTTCAGCGGCCCCAGCAGCCGAATCAGCAACAGCAACAGCAATAGCCACAGCAGCCGCCGCAACGGCAGTTACAGTCCCAGCCTCCGCCACAGCAGTATCAGCAACAGCAGCAGTACCAGCCACGCGCACCGCCGGCGTATCATAATGTCCCTCCCCCTGCTGACTATAACCAGTAGAGAAGACCTCCAGGCCCGAAGAGGGCAGAATACCCAACCCTCCCAGAGTCCTTGGCAGACATTTTCAGTGCCTTAATGGCAGCCAATGCCTTGGTCCTGCCAAGAGAGAAGGCAATCTGGCCTCAAAGCGCCGATACGTCTAGATATTGCTATTTCCATAGGCAACCTGGACACACTATTGATACATGCTTCCAATTTAGAGATTACATCAATGATCTCAACGAGCAGGGCGGCATTGACTGGGAGGAGATGAAAAAGTACATATCTGCCTTAAAGGCAAGAAGACCACCACAGCAGCAGCAGCAGCAGCAAGTGAGAGCACCAGCACAAGCGGCAGCACCACCGAACATGGGCATAGTGCAGAACCCGCTTCCGGAGCACCAAAATCAGAACCAAGTTGCCCCTATTCTTACAAATAGCCGGTCTGAGGCTAATCGCGGGCAACAGTAGAGGATAGAGGACTTTTCCTCTATCTATTCAACGGGTCACATTCCGAGTACCGCAGAACAACCACTACGCCGCACCATCCATATACCCAGACCACAGCCCATTACCATTACCCCTATACCAATACCCGCATATCACTCACCCGCACCCACTAATCCATTACCACCACCCGCTTTCCTCAAGCCCATTACACCCCACGCCACCACGCCTCCACTAAATAACCTACCGCAAACCAACCGCGCACCCCTCCTACCATCCAGACCACTACTACGCGTACCATTCCCTAATTCACCCGCTACCACTACCGCTTACCCAGATACCATCCAACCTTCTAAACCGCTATTACGCATGCCGTTCCCCACTTCATCCACCATCCAACCATCTAGGCCTCTAATCTGCACCACGCCGCCACCTACTAACCCCACGCCATCACCTACATACCAACACTCCACCCCATCTGCACCATCCAACCCTACGGTACTCAAAATATCACCCGGACCTTCCACGGTTGAAGAACATGCGCTCCGGAGTGGGAGGATTTTCAACAAAGTCTTTCCTCAGTCAACAGTTAGAGACGGCTCGTCACAACCGTCGGAGGAAGCACACAATGAAGAGAGTGCACTAGGCACTCAATATGATTTGTTGAAACATCTGGACCGAACACCGGCACGGATCTCCGTGCTTGAACTGATTAAAAGATAAAAGATTCACCAAGAAGCTCTGATGGAATATCTATAGAAGGTGATGGTCAACGAAGACGTGCCGGTGGAAAAGATTGCAGCACTATTAGTTCCTCAGGGGGATCAGCCCTCCATTTCATTTCATACATCGGAACTAGCACCGCCAGCAGCCAGAAGCATGGCTCTGAGCATTACGGTCAATATTTGCAAAACAGCCGTAGATGCATGCCTGGTTGACACAGAGGCTTCAATCAATGTTTTACCTCCGAATACCCTGGAACTGTGTGGTGTGCCCAAGGAAAAATGGCTGCCTAGCCCCATCTCCGTTACAGCATATGATAACTCCACCCGTTCCCCTCTGGGAATGGTTTATTTGAAAGTAGAGCTACGCCCTGTAAGTCATGCTGAGGTCGAGTTTCACATTCATGAAATCGACCCTTCTTTAAATGCCATATTGGGTCGTCCTTACATAAAAACTCTTAAGGCGATTCCCTCCACGAATCATCAATGCCTCAAATTTCCCTTCAAAGGACGAATTGTTAAGGTTACGAGCATGCCGATCCTTGCTGCTGCTCACTCTTTGAATGTCAAACCCATTTCTTCACCTGGCCGACAACCTTTTCTGTCAGTATTACAGGTTTACCATCCAGTGGCCGATCCTCTGAAAAATGCCACTATTTCTCCTTATCCATTAAATGCCATAAAGAGGGAGAAGTGCATGAGTACTTCAGGATGAAGAATAATGATGAAGAATGGCTATCAGCCTGGAAGAGGCCTGGGTACACAGTTACAAGGCAGGACCACTCACGTCAAAGACCACCGAGGAATACCCGGAAGCGGCCTAGGCTATAGGCCGAGAAAAATGAAGCAGGACATTGTTCAGCAAGCAGAGAATGAAGGCGGCCAGAAAATTTGGGAGACGATGTCTACACCACACAAGGAAGGACGAGACCCCCTAACATGGACTCTATACACTCATTTTGTAAAGGGGCCCGTAATAAGCCATGACAACATGGTGGTCATTACTTCATGTTTTGACCTCCACGATATATATAGGAGAGACTTGGCTAGACACTGCTCAGAACTGCTCACGTACCAGTCCTTGGAGGCTCTGCGGTCTATGAAGAGGAGAAAATTCCAAGATTCTGAATGTGAATGGTACAGGTGGTTCGATTTAAGAGACCTCTACATCGCGCTGAACAGGTTGTTTCTCGATCTTGTAGAACCCAAGTGGCCGCCACAGATCAATGAGCTGATCGAAGGTCCCGGTGCTATTTTCGACAAAAAGATACTGCTGTCAGAAGAGACTGATGAAGGGGATCCAGATGACCCCTATGAAGCTGGCTACACCACGGATCTGCTTTGGAGGGGGACTTATCCTTCTCATGTTTTCATGCTTCACACCTTGTTTCACACTTTACTCTTGACCCCGACTTGGTCGCGGGTCATCATTGAAGATATTCCACGGGCCCCGCCCGTCATGATTACTCTGTCCCCACGGGACTTCATTCCACCACCTCCTCTCGATCTAGAGAAGATGTATGATTTAATCTGGGACATACTGCTGTATGATCCCCCTAATCCTCTGACCTTGGTGCCACTTCCCTCATCTCATTCTCCTTCTATTCATCTTCATTCCTGTTTTATGCTTAACTCTTCTATTGCCCAAAAAAAAACGCCAATTTGGCAACAAATTCTTCCCAGATCCTCATTGAGGAAACCTCTTACTTGGCCGATTATACCCCATCGTGCAGGTCGGTCAAGATTCTCTTCTAAATCTACTATGCCCCTCCCCTCAGGAGGATTCTCCTGTATTTCCATCTGTATCCCATGATTTTCATTCTGCTTCACCTTCATTAGGTCAGAATAGGGAGTCTAGTGAAGTTAGAGAGTCTAGTTCTAGGCAAGTTAATCAGGTTAGGAAGTCTAGAAAGTCTAAGGGTAGGCAGATTCCAAATATATACCTCCAGGACTTAGCTAATAGATGCCTTTCTTGCTCGATGATCCCTCAGTTATTGGAAAATCCCATCCAGATGCCAGAAGACTGTATGGATGATGAGTTAGTCAATGATGGATATGGGGTGTATGAGTTGATACATGAGAAAGACCCCATTGTCGAAGAAGATGAAGATGACGAGGATGCAGCTGAGGCATATGCCAGTGGAGTGAAGAGATTCGATGAACCCTCAGCTGCCGTAGAAGAGCCCACCAAAGAAATCAATTTAGGGACTGAAGACGAACCTAAGGTTGTCCTCGTCAACAATAATCTTTCTGTAGAAGATGAGAAGGCAATGGTGCAAGTTCTTAAAGATTATAAGGACACTTTCGCCTGGAGTTATGAAGATATGCCGGAGTTAGACTCGTCATTAGTGGAACACAGATTGACATTGAAGGATGGAGCTAGCCTGGTCAAGCAGAAGTTAAGGCGATTCCACCCGCAAATGGCTTTAAAAATGAAGGAAGAGGTCGAAAAGCTACATAAAGCCAAATTTATTAGAGTTGTCCTCTATCTATAATGGGTGGCCAACATAGTCCCGGTTATGAAGAAGGACGGAAAGGTCAGGATTTGCATTGACTTCCGAGATTTAAATCAGGCGTGTCCTAAAGATGATTTTCCATTGCCCCATATTAACGTACTTATTGATAACACTGCTGGCTATGAGACTTTATCATTTATGGATGGGTTTTCAGGGTAAAATCAGATTAAATTGGCAGAAGAAGATCAGGAAAAGACATCATTCACTACACATTGGGGAACATACTGCTATGTTGTCATACCATTTGGATTGAAGAATGCTAGAGCCACTTATCAGAGGGCTATGATGGCAATATTTCATGACATGATGCACATAGATCTAGAAGTGTATGTGGATGACTTGTTGGTTAAATCTAAAACGAAGGCTGAGCATGCCAAAGTTCTGGCAAGAGTGTTAGAGAGATCAAGGGAATATCAGTTAAAGATGAACCCCAAAAAATGTGTATTCAGGGTATCTTCAGGAAAATTACTTGGATTCATTGTCAGTAAACGGGGAATTGAGATTTATCCCAACAAGGCGAAGGCTATCAGAGAAATGCCACCTCCCAAGAACTTGAAGGAGTTAAGAGGATTAATCGGGAGGTTGCAATTTTTTGTCTCCCAACACTCACAAAGGTGTAAGCCGTTCTACGAGCTTACCAAGCCATGAGTCAAATTTGATTGGGACGACAAGTGTCAAGAGGCATTCGATGGATTAAAGAATTATTTGGCAAGTCCTCCTGTTCTGAGACCACCATCTCCAGGCAAACCATTGATACTTTACATTTCTATCCTGGATGATGCAGTGGGGGCTGTCCTAGCACAAGAGGATGAAGAAGGAAAGGAGAGGGCAGCCTACTATCTCTCTAAACTTCTCAACCCCACTGAACAGAGATATACAGCGATGGAGAAAACATGTGCAGCATTGGTTTGGGTTGTTCAGAAATTGAAGCATTATTTTCTAGCCCATGAAGTCCATCTCATCGCTAGGATGAATCCGATCAAGTTTCTTCTAGAGAAATCTGTCCTTACTGATAGGTTAGCACGATGGCAAAGCTTTCTATCTCAATTCAATATCATTTACATTCAACAGAAAGTGATCAAAGGCTATGCCATAGAAGAACATCTCGCTCATCACCCCCTTCCTCGTTTTGATCCAGTCCAATCGGAGTTTTCGGATGAGGAACTGATGTCCATAGACCAAATCAGAGATGATGTGTGGACTCTGCATTTTGACGGAGCTCTGAATTCCCATAGAAAGGGTATTGGCATTGTTCTGTTATCACTCGAAGGTATCACCATTCCACAAGCCTTTCAGCTTGACTTTCCAGTCACCAACAATATAGCTAAATACGAGGCACTCCTTGCTGGCCTCGAGACTGCTCATTCCCATAGTGTTACCAAACTCAGGATTGTGGGTGATAGCCAATTGATTCTTCGCCAAGTGTTAACTAAGTATCGAACCCTTGATCCCAAACTCAAGCCTTATCAAGAACTTACTTCTGCTTATTCAAAGCTTTTTACCAAACTGATCTTCATCCATGTTCTTAGGAATCAGAACATCTTAGCTGACGCTCTAGCCTCACTTGCATCTTCTCTTGATTTTCCGATCAGCAGGCAATCTGAATCGATCATAGTTCATAGGCGTCTTTCACCCGCCGTGAAAGACCCTTCGTTTCTGAGAACCAAGGAAAAGTTGCTGAAGAAGGTCACAGATGGAGATATCGTGGAGAAGAGAGAAATCATGTTGATGGAGCTGTTAGAGGAGATGGATGATGAACAAAAGCCATGGTACTATGAAATTGCAAAATATTGTGAAGATCAATCGTATCCTGAAGAAGCCACAGCTGCGGAGTAAAGGGCTATCAGGAGAGTTGCTCAACGATACACCCTAGTTGGGGGAGCACTGTACAAAAGAAGTTTTGATGGAGTTCTTCTGAGATGTCTAGATGAAGATGAGCTTTGGAAGGTTATGGAAGGAGCTCATACTGGAGTTTGTGGTGGCCATGTTAATGGACAAATGCTAGCAAAGAAGATCCTTAGACAAGGATTTTATTGGCCAACCATGGAAGAAGACTGTGTAGGATATGTCCGTAGGTGTGCTAAATGTCAACTTCACGCCGACAAAATTAATTCTCCTGCATCTTCACTCCATCATGTTTCCTCCCCATGGCCTTTCTCCATGTGGGCTTTCGATATCATTGGACTCCTTGGCAATTCCGATTCATGCATCAAGTAAAAATATTTCATCCTCGTGGCAACGGAATACTTCACCAAGTGGGCAGAAGCTGAAGCATATACGGAAGTCAAAGCATCAACCGTTTGCAAGTTCATCATGAGGAACATCATCACCAGATTTGGAATTCCAAACACCATCGTCACCAACAATGGACCACAGTTCGTGTCACAAGAATTGAAAGACCTTTGCAACAGGTACAAAATTGCATTGCATCATTCGTCTCCTTATTATCCGTAAGGCAATGGCCAAGCAGAGGCAACTAACAAGACTTTGATAAAAATCATCAAAAAGACGTGCAAATCTAACAAGTTCACAGACTGGCCAGAAAAATTGGTTGAGGCTCTATGGGCCTACCGAACTTCAATCCGCACGCCCACTGGGCAAACTCCTTATTCCTTAACATTTGGAATGGAGGCGGTAGTTCCATACGAGATCCTCATACCGTCATTAAGAGTACAATTGAACAAGGAATTTTCCATTGATGAACACCGTTCAGCACTCCTTGCTCAATTGGAACTCTTAGACGAGAGAAGATGGTCAGCTGCTAATCATGCAAAAGTTTATCAAAATAGACTAGCACGTTTTTATCAAAAGAAAGTCATTGAACGTAAGTTCAAAGTTGGTGAAATGGTTGTCAAAAGAATTTTTGTAAAACCTGGTGGTCCGCGTTCTAAGCTCCAACCCAACTGGGAAGGACCTTATGTTATATCACATGCTTTTCCTGGCAACGCTTATCGTCTTGTCAATGCAGAAGGAGAAGAGCTAACTCACCCCTGGAACAGTTTGCATCTTAAGAAATACTACCCTTAGGTTAGAGAGTCGATCAGCATGGTACAAAGACCAGTGGAATCAGAAAATTTAGAAACTCAAATTTCCTTATCAGTCTGGATAATTTAACTCAAGCCCATTACTACACACACTGACACGTTTGATTCGTGAGTAACAAGAGATGCCGAATCCTGAGGAATACCGAAAGCTTGACTGAAAGTGTGAAGTACAAATCATTCTTTTTAAGCAAAATTCTATTTTTACACTCGGCCCATGATGTCGGAACGAGGCTTAGAATATACTACCAAGAATACCCGCCATCTTAGTAGGAGGCCGTCATAAAAAAAAGGGGAGATCCGTCCCAAAGAAAAGAAAAGAAAAGCAAAGCAAAAGGCAAAAGGCAAAAGCCATACGTCAAATCAAAAGGCCATCACATTACAAACGTTACATCAAGGCCATGAAATGAAATAAAAGGGAACGCAAGGTCGATAAATACTCCGGAAAGAAAATGACCGAACCCCAACAGATATTAGGATAAGAAAGGAACATCTTTTTAGGTTTCCGGAACCTTCTCATGGGCTTTCTAAACCAATTCTTCCTTTCCTTCTAAAGAGGCGTACTCCAAACTTGAGGAACGGCCGAGATTGACTAAGGATCAAATCATCAAATGGGATCACGAATGGAAACACAAGTTCATACACGATGGGTTTAAGTTAAATTATTAAAGAACAATTTGGGAATTAAGTTAATAAATGAATATGATCTTTTGATCTAAGTACTATGCTGGTCTTTTAGTTCACATCATATTTCAAAATCCAACAAAATACATATTTCAAAAAAATCCAAAAAAAACATATTTCAAAATCCAAAAAAAATACATATGTCAAAATGAAAAAATATATATATTTCAAAAATCCAAAAAAAACACACATGTTTCAAAGTAAAAAAAAGTACATATTTCAAAAGTAAAAAAAAAACACATGTTTCAAAGTCAAAAAAATATACATATTTCAAAACTCAAAAAAAAAAGTATATATTTCAAAACAACAAAAATATTTCAATTAGCATTTGCTTATTGCATTTGGTATGCTTCATTCCTTTTGTTTTTAGTAAGCATTTGTCTGCTTGCATGTTGCATTTTGCTTAAGTTTGATTATTCATATTACCTTTGTTAATAAAGGCTATGCCCCTTGACCCTTCCACTAAGAAAAAGATTGATCGACCATTTATTTAGCCAGGCAAGGGGCTAAGCCTGAATAGATGCTTAACCTGTTTGTTCAAGTCATATACAGGACACAAGGCATGAAAAGAGTTGGAATCTGAGTAGAGAATAGCCAGAAACTGTTTCTGCGACTGAAAAGGCGTCGTGGAACACCACCGCATTTTAGAAGGTTAAAGGGCGTCGGCGTGACACGACGCGTTTCAAGCTTTCTGTCATTTACCCAAAATTCCATATTTCAATGTTTAGTCAAACACTTGTTTGAAGTTATTGATGAATTTTGAGTACAGGAAAATTAAAGAAAACCCAAATGAAGCTGGAAATATCGAGAAGATCCCATTGTGGGAGTTTATGAGTCTCAACCGTGGCTAAAAAGATGGTTATTTCTACCCTTGTATTATTCCATGTAATTCATTTGCATTACTATATATTAAGTATATATTAGAGCATGTCAAGGACCTTGTGGTTTTGATGAAACTGGAATTTGAGTTCCCCTACAACAAAAATAATGATAATTCCAGAGAATTCTTAATTGCATGAATAGGCCGTTGGATTGTTAATTAGTGGAGATGATGGTTCCACTTTTGTGAAACTGTGTGTGTATAAACGAGCTTCGGCTTAGCACTGAATTACAAGAATTGGTATCTTGACTTATTAATGACAATTTAACAATATTATCCTTGATTAGTTTATATTTTAGTTGACTTTATATTTTTCTTTTAGCCCAGTATATATCATATAGGACTTTGAAATCACTGTGATAAGGATTAATTATTGATTAAGTTTCAGACCATTAATCAAATAATTCAAACATGATATGAAATATTCCATTCTGAATTGAGTATCTTGATTATCCTTGAGGTTCGCTTGAAGATATCCTTGGAATTCTATCCTTTCTTGGATTCTTTATCCAATATTTCTTGTTTTTTTTTAAGATCCATCATGGCTGCAGCACGTCCACATTGGCTGGCAAACGCTCCCCATGATGAAACCTACAGTGTCTACGACCTGGGGTACATCCCACTCCGAGGAGGTTGATCGATCTTATTTCCTTGTCTACCTCATCCAGACATGATTGATTCTATTGATCTCTTTGAGCTATCTTCATCGATGATTTTGAGAAACATTCCAATCATGTGATGTTGAGAGCGTGTCTCATCACACCTTGGTATCACCTTTTCAGTATATTCCATTTCATTTCACTCCTTTGCAAAGACGATGCCAAGGTGAGGCAGTTGTAGATACGCTAATTTTGACATCATTTCGAGTAAATTTCATATAATATAATAATGCCCCAAAATGGTCTGATATTTAATCATTGGTTAATTTTTATTAATCTTTTGGGTTAATTATCTAAATAGTGTCGGGTCAGACAGATATGATTTAAGTTAATTAATTAAATTGATTTTAACTCAAATTTCAATTAAAATATGAAGAAGTCTAAAAGACGTCGACCAGAGTAGACGCCATTTAGAGTTTATTCCTATTTTAATGTTTAAATTTGAATTTTAATCAGTAGATTAATTAACTAAAAGACGTCTTTATGTCACGACACCATTTAGGTTTCCTAACTTGTTTCTACTTCTCTTCCGGATGTTTATCCTTATCATAATTAGTCTTAAAGGCATCTTTGGGTGGCGACGCGTTTTATCTAATTACAGATAAAGATTAATTTTCTCCAGATGTTTATCCTTATCTTAATCAATCTGAAAGGCGTCTTCCATAAGCGACGCGTTTTAGATAATTACAGATAAAGATGAATTAATCTGTATTTATCTGTTGGTTAAGCTGGATAAATCTCAAAATTTCTTCATGTAAATCCGCGGATGTAAAAAAGTCTATAAATACCTCGCCTTTTGAGTGAGTAAAAAAGAGGAGAGTGATATTGAGTAATTATTTTAGTGGCGATTGGAGCAAAGAAGCTTGAAGACGTCCAAACGCTGAAGTGCTGCTACCACCAAGAGTCGGCATCCTTCTTCATCCGTCCAAGATCCATTGAAGACCAAGGCTTCCAGGGGCCATCCAGCATTAACTTTGAATTCATTTCTGCATATTTTTTCACATTTTCACTCCATGCAACACACACAACACTAACAACATTTTCAAAACCTATTTGTTAAAAGGGTTTAAAAGACCATCCCAACAACTAAGTTTTCTTGTTTAGTTGCATGTTTAAAATCTCTTCTGGAATGGATACTGTTTCTTCCTAAGTTCTCATCATTGTTCTTTATTTCTTTTCTATTTCTTGCAAGGTACGAAGGAGAATCAAAGGGAGGAAATCAGCAGCAAACGACAAGGAATTTGGACGATCCTCAAAACTCAACAGCAGTCAAAGCAAGAACAAAGACAAGAAAGGGCTCTTTTTCTTCAGCCGGCTGAAGGAGGGGAACCAAGAGCTCAATATCTCCCATATCCAAACAGGTAGGCGATCAAACCTTCTTTTAGAACTTTTTAGTCAAAAGTTTCTGGCGATCACATCACTTAGTTTCTTTTTAATAGGTTTATTTTGCACTTAAACAACATAGTTTTTCATGATAATCACACACTCATTTTAAGCACCCACATCAGGAAACTACTCGAAATGCGTCGTGATCAAGAGATGCCATTTAGCCAATTAAGAGGGGCCAACATAAGAAGAAATCCGCGAAGGAAATCGAAAAGGATTAAGAAAGCTAAAATACGTCGACCATAGGAGTCATGATTTAGATAATTAGGAAACTTATTCGAAATTAAAAATCAAAAATCCATACGGATTAGGACCTAAATGACGTCGACCATGGGCGACGTCATTCAGTTAAATCTATCTAAATTTAGGAATTTAATTCCGAACTGAATTCTTGTAGAAATCTAAATGACGTCGGCCAAGGGCGACGTTAATTAATTAATTTTGAGAAAAAATTAATAAAAAATAATTAATTATTAAAAATCAAACCATTCTGAGGCATTATAGGTGTGACATGAAATTTTCTCAATATAAAGTCAAAATTGGCGTGTCTACAGACCGGTGAAATGAAGTGGCCTTAGCTTTAGGAATCTCTCTAAAGCAACTAAAGACCCTCCCCAAGCACTAGAACTCTTACTAGGATCTCGAGCCTGATATCTAGTCATCGTCTCCATCAACGCTTCCACAAAACATTCCATATTTTGCCTACTGTAGACACGCTAATTTTGACATCATTTTGAGTAAATTTCATATCATATAACAATATCCCAAAATGGTCTGATATTTAATCATTAATTAATTTTTATTTAACTTTCTGAAATAATTGTTTCTCTAAATGACATCGGGTCAGAAAAACGCCATTTGAGTTTATTAATAAAATTTATTTTAACTCATATTTTTAATCAAATATGAAAATTATCCTAAAAGACATCGGCCTATGAAGACGCCATTTATAGTTTTATTCTTATTTTGATTTTTAATTAATTTGTTAATTGACCAAAAGACGTCTGGATAACACAACGCCATTTAGGTTTCCTAATGATAATGGTTTCTTCTCCCGAGCTTATCTTTATCTTAATTAAGCTAAAAGACGTCTCCCATGGGCGACATGTTTTAGCTAATTATAGATAATGATGAATTAGCTTGTGTTTATCTATTTTTTAGTTGGATTGGCTCCAAATTCTTTCATGTTAATCTATAAGTGGCAGCGGATGCGCATGCAAATCTTGAACTCAACTCTATAAATACTCAAGCCCTTAGTCATTAAAAAGTTAATGATAAAAATTAGTGAAAAAGGTTAAAGAAGAATTGAAGCGTTGCGTGAAGAATTCCAAGAGCATTCAGAGGAGAGCAAGCTTCATCCTCTTCATCATTTCTTCATCCTCTTTGTCCTCTCAAAACCAAAGCTTCCAGTGGCCATTCAATTTCATTCTTTCTTTCTCTTGTTCTCATCATCATTAGTATCATAATTCCATAATCATCACTTCATGCTATTCACACACTCACAACATTCATAATTTCCAACCCACATGTTAAAGGGGTTTTAAAAGACTACAAAACAAGTGAGTGATTCTGTTTAATTGCATGATTAAAATTCTGATTAGAATAGATTTTACACTCCATTAGTTCTTATTAGTTTCCTTTCTCTTTTTTTATTTATTTGCAAGGTACAATCATTAAGAAGATCAAGTAAAGATCATCATTCAAAGAAGAACTGGACCATAAAGGAAGATCCTCAAATTCACCAAATCAAAGCAAGAACAGAAGTACTAAAATGGCTATTTTTCTTCAGCTGGCTGAAGAGAAGGAATCAATAATTCAACAATCTCCCAATTTTAAAATAAGTAAGCGATCATCTTTTTATCTTTTGAAGTTTTTTAGTCAAAAACTTTCTGGCGATCACACTTAGTTTTTAATAGGTTTCATTGTCATATAATCAACATGAAATTCATGATTTCTGACATCACAATTTGAGCACTCACACCTACCGGCCTCAGACCCACTAGAAATATCTCCCTGATCACGAATAACAGACACTCTCTTTAGAGGAGCCATCTAATCGCCCACAATCACAAGAATCAGAAACCTCTAATTAGAGCCGAAAACCTAAACTACCGTCGTGCCTGTACGGGATAATGTATTCATTTGCTGAAAGACGGTATTTAACCTAGTTATTCATCTATTTGCCAGACCGAATGCTCTGATTCCAACTGTAACGACTCGTCACCTTATAATCGGAGATCCAATTACTAAATGGGTACCAAATCATTAAAATTAAGAACCAAATCAGGATCTCAAATAAGTCTGGGAAATAAATGATAAACTAAGCTAAACAATCCACACATCATCGAATTGTAAAGAAGGTGCATGAATTAAAAATTATTATAATTCGATTCGACTCAGCAAATAATTACATAATCCAACTGAAAAAAAATAATTATGCATACAGGCCTGAAAATGAAAGTATAACTACATCAGGGCATACCCCGAGACAGTAGCTGCTGGCGCGCAACCCGAGATGAAACCCCACAACCGCTATGCCTGTCGAGAACCCTCACGTGAAAACCGCAGGGAGTGAGTCACACCAAAATGAACTTAGTAGGGATCCCTCGATCCCCACCTTCCACAACACGCACACACAATCGCAACACAACAAGAATACATATATAAATGCAAGATATGTGCGAGTAAAGCAATAATTAAATCACACGTCCACCCAAAAGGAATACACAAGAAATTGTCAAGCCAACCCGAAAAACACCGACTCACTGGGATGAAACAACAATCCCTCGGATAGCACGCTGGCTTCTCCCCTGTCCCCAATATATGATTTCAAGCATGTATTTAATAGAGTTGTCTAACAATATATAAGAATCTAATTGACATTTTGTATAATAGTCGCACATGTTAAATGCAGAAAATTAAAGGGTTCTGACTTGAATCGTGTCGCCCATGGCCGACGTCATTCAATGCCCTAAAACTGGTTCCCCTAGAAACTGGCCTCAGGATATGAAGGACCTAGGCCTAAATCACGTTGCCCATGGTCGGCACGATTTAAATCGCGTCACCTAAGCTCGACGTCATTTAGCTCCCGAAAACATAACTCCCCTCAGGCGTCTCCCGAGCCACAGCACAAAAACCCCTCCTCGAAAATGACCAAAAATTGCACAAATAAAGATAGCGGGGAATCCATTAACCACGAAAATTCCTATTTTCATCAAAAGCCCCCTAAAACATGCTCATTTCTAACCAAAATCCCCACACATATAGCATGCTCCAAAGCGGGAAATCATGAGTTAAGACCATCGAAACAAACGTGAGGATCATCACCCTACCGGTTACTTGAACTCCTCTTAGCTCCTCACCGCCGATCCGCTACACCGCAAGTCACCGCCGGTACCACCGTGGATGGCGTCACCTCACCGAGACGTCAGCCGTCGTCTGAAGAGTGAAGTGCCGCAGAGGAGATGGTGGTGGTAGTGGTGAGAGGTAGGAGGGTGTTGGAGTGGTGGACGAGGAAGAAGGGAAAGAGGAAAGGAAGGGAGAAAGGGAAGGCGGAGAGAGGGAAGAGAGAGAGTAAAAAAGAGAGAATGGGAGAAAGGAGGGAGGGCTCGGAGGGACAACGCGGTTCAGGCGATAGGACAGGGGTCGTACACTGGCAGTTGTTTGAATCACGTCGTTCATGCAAGACACCATTCAGACGATAAGACCAAGGCCCTACATATGTGCCCCAACGTCTGCCCACGCGGCATACCTGTAAAGGCTTCTAAATCGTGTCCCCCTAGGCCGACGCCTATCAAAATCGCGTCGAGCTGAGCCCAAGAACCAAGCTCATGAGAACCCAAACCAGGGGGGTCCGACACCGAAACTGACCCGATAACTAGATCCGAAACCTCAGTCCTTACAGTAAATACTCTGGGACAATGATTACTCTTAAGTCGGCACACATGATGTGTAGATGATCAATCTCACGGTCACAGGTGTGGGGCACCAGCACATATGTGTAGGTGTGCATCCTGGCAGGATATCCACTAAACTGATCCGCTGATGAATCTTCAGATGGTTAATTATACCTGATGTCAACTAAAGATCCATCTGTCTCAATAGTATCATTGATCTTTAGACCTGAGGCATTAATTGGGTCTTGCGTAAGGACCAGTATGGTTTGATTTTTGGTTATGTGACTTTATTCATAAGTCATGAAACACCAAAAAATTGTCCACATCAGAATACTTGCGAAGACTGTTAATATTGAAAAGGATATCACTCACTGTCAGGTATATATGTCAGACAGTTAATGGATCATGACATGGACACTCCATTAAACCCCTAGCCAGGGTAGTGTCAGTTCGTTTGGAACGAACTTGACGTATTTGAGGAGGTCATGGTCAAACGACACGATCTCTAGTGGTTTAACAGTTACCATACCATACGATCGTATCGGACTTACAAAACGAGTGAGGGATTATAGCGATACGGCAATTGAAGACTGACAGGTACCAGACAGTGTTGTAATGAACCCGACGTCCTCTCGGATCACGCGGATTTGCTTGACCCAACGTGATCATAGGTCCAGTTTAAATTAAACGGTTATAATAAATAACTAATTTAATTTAGTTCTAATTGGGAATTAGAAGTTAATGGACCTTAAAACTAGAGTGATTATGGGCCTAGAGGATCACACAAAATTGATTCTCGTAGAATAGAGTATTATTATATGGATAAATATACAATTGCCTAAGATGCTTTTGGGAAAAGAATCATTAAACAGCTTAAAAATATATGTACAATAATACTAAGGGCATATATATAATATATACATTACTAGGCTTCTTTTAAACGAGGGCTAATAATATTATATATATATATATATATGTATATATATATATATGTGTGTGTATATATATATATGTATATATATATATGTGTATATATATATATGTATATATATATATATATATGTATATATATATATATATATATATGTTCTAGGGTTGGGAAGATGAGCCAAGCAGCTGCACGTTTATGCACCCCCTTCTCTTCAAATGCACACCCACTCTCCCTCTCTCTGTCTCACATCTTGGAGAATGAGAATCGAGGCAAGGAGAACCGAGGTTTGCGCGCATGGAAAAGGAAGAGTGTCGTTGCTGCAAGGAATCCATGTGGATCACGTTCGAGAGGCCGGACATTTGTGCGGCTCTACGTTAGAGGAGATCGACATCGGTTTTTGCAGAACGACGTGTTCTACGCAAGGTAATAGGCAAATACTCATAGATTAATTTTGTTGCATTGATCGGAACCCGATTCGTGGTTCCCAGGGATCCATTTGTATTGTTCTTCCGCTGCGATATTTGGATCCCGGGTTCTCTGAAACATTACAAGTGGGACGTATATGCATTTTATGGCCAGATGGTCCTTTCTTTTGGCAATGTGAGGGCATTGGCTGTCATGAGAGCATTGAAAATATCATATAGGGATTCCGGCAATGGAGGATATTAGTCTCTCTTAGGACCAGACAGTTTTCTCAGCTAGGAGTACTTAGTGGGTGGGGGTACCTGGTTGTAATTTGGGTGCTGGCGAGGTTGGTTGAAAGCAGGTTGAGGTGGGTGCTGCTATTGAGGCCTGAAGCCTTGCAGGTTCTACGGCTGTTGGTTATTGTATGGTGGGGGCGGGTTTCTCACAAACGGGGTTTGGCTATTGTTCATAGAACTCACCTGCTCATTAAATATGGTGCCTCCAGTAGTTGGAACAGTGTTGGAAAATCTTGGTGCATTGGGTTTCCTAGGTGGAGGCCTGTTGAGTCAGTGGAGATCGAAAAGGCTAGAAAAGGTGGAATCTTTGAATGCATTTTGGGCATAGCGCCCCCTCTCATAAAGCTCAGCCATATTGGTAAGGTTGTTTAGTGTGAGGACCAACTTATGTTGGGGTGTGGCATTGGCAATCATAATCTTGACCTGCTCAGACTCAGACAAGTGATCTTTGACCTTCTCAACCATGGCGTGCCACCTATTGGCGAATGTAACAAAATCCTCATCTAGCTTCATCCTTTCAGACACTAGATCTGTGATAAAGAGAGATGGGGCGACACGACCTTTGTATCGATCGCTTCAAGAACCTCTTGGAAACAGTATCGTAGTCTTCAACATTTGTCGGATCCACTGAAAAGAACCATTCAAAGGCTGGTCCTTAAAGCGATCTTCTGAACAAGAAAGCTAAGGATCCCTTGTCATTCTGCCAGAACGAAGACTCGTAGAGGAACTCTCTCAGATGTATAAACGGGTTACCAGTGCCATTGTACCTTCTGTCTAATGGCAACAAATGAAATATTGGTAAAGCCAGAACAGAAATTTGAGGCCTCTTCAGATCCTTATATTGTTCATCCATTTGGTTCATTTTAGTTAGGAGGCCTGAGTGAGGGGATCAGTCCACTGAGGGGGAGATGTGTAGAAGGCATGTTTCCTAGAGTAGCTAGGGCAAGGCGCATAGTAAGGTTGGAGGTCTGACAGAGTTTCCGTCATACCCGAGGGCGTTTGGAGGAGTCAAAGTGTAAGGCCTTGATGGATAGTAGGTAGTAGACTGTTGCTGACCCGCCTGCCGCGGAATAGAGATACGAAGGCTCTCCATGGCCTGGGTGGGGATTTGAGTGGAAATTGGGGCGGAGGGAATGATGGGTTCGGAAGAGCTCAAGGGAGTTTTCCCTTTCATAATGGCTTGGATTGCCCAAAGTTGCTGAGGGTTCACATGGGTGGCGAGGACTCCGAGAGCGGAGATGAAGTCGTGAGTAGGATTGAGAGATGAGGGCTCAGTTTGGTCTTGAGCTTCTCCGTAGGCAAGATTAAGTTTAGATCCCATAGCATGACCTTAGGAATGGATATGGTACCTTGAAGTAAGGTTGTCCTAATCGTAGTGGGGTACCTAGAGGTTGAATTGGACATGGTTTTGAGGATCATAAACAACCTCCTTATGGTCAAATAGGTTATCGTAGTCATACGAAGCCATTCCAATAATTCTACCTAAAGGGAGCATCATGATGACAAATAGCAAGAGGCTTAAACAATTCTGCAAACAATTCCAAACAAGTGGATGCTTACGTTTCTTGAGGATTCTTTGTTGAGTTTAAGTGAATTTTAAGTGAGAATGAATTCACTTAAGAAGGGTAGGTTCATAGTTTCAGTTCAATATTCTCTATTATTCTCTATGGCTTTACACTCACCACGAATGAAATGTTTAACCATGTACTTCAATGGTACAACCTGCCCGATGAGCAAAGAGGGAATCCTTCGCTTTTGGGGACTTACAGAGGTCTCAACATAAGCAACTCTAATCTAATCGAGAGGGACCGACCCCAATCAAAGAGAGTTAAGAGTGTTAAGAGAGGTGCATGATTCCTAGAAAGAGAACAGTCAGCTCCCAATGCGGATGACCTGGACCTGGATGGTCTCTAATGCAATGAACAAAAAAAGAACACTGATGAATCAATGATCCATAGCGCGTCTGCTCAGAAAGACGAGATTCCTGAATTGCGTCGATCTGTGTCCACGTGATTTAGTGAACTAAGCCTCTGATCTGATACTCTTCGGGCAGCAAAACCAGCCGACTAAATGGCATGGGCGATGGACGACGTGGTTCAAAACATATCGTTCTGACTCGACGCGATTTGGAACCCGTACCACAGATCAACAAAGGGGCATTCCTCTTTAGCCAAACAGAAATATGAATAAAATAGAAGATAATCCAAAAGAACTCCAATTCGTAAATATCATGAAATCAATCAAGCCAAATCAAGCACAAATTATACGCAACACAACTTTAAAGACGATTATTAGGAAATCAATACATGCTGCTAAGGGCGTGCACGAGGTGCACAAAGGGGTGAAAAGTAACCAGCAATTAAATGTGCTCAAAGAGCACCAAAGAGGGCACACAAGGGTGCCAAAGACGCACACGAGGGTGCTAAAGATGCACACGAGGGTGCTAAAGATAAAAAGAGAGTGAAAGAAGGAAGACGGCAAGAATAAGTCCTACTGTGATCGCCAAAAAATTGTTTAAAGGTGTGATTTAGATAAATAAGAAATTGATTAAAATTCAAACTATCAATCGGTCCGAATTAGAAAACTAAAACACGTCGACCATGAGCGACGCCATTCAACTTAATCCTTATATGATTAAAGAATTTGAGACAAAATTAATTTCTTATAGAAATTTAAATGATGTCGACCTTGAGCGACGCTGATTAGGAAATTCTCAAAAAAATAGATAAAAATTAATCAATGATTAAAAATCATACTATTTCAAAAAATCAGAAATATGGCACGAAATTTACTCAATCTGATGTCAAAATTAACGTGTCTACAGGAGACAGACAAAGAAATGAAGAAGTATTCATTCTTATTCAGTAAATTATGATATTTTAAATTTCGAAGACAAAACTTCTTCAAAGGGGAGAGGATGTTATGCCCTAGGTTCTTATGCCCATTTAATTTGTTAATGGATCATGATTAGTTAAGCCCATTTATGGATACTTAATTATTTTAATAGATTATAATCTCATAACTATTATTTGGATCAAACTAAATCCAATAAATCCATTAGAATCAGCCCATTAGTGTTGTAGAAGGAACCTACTATCTTGTGGACTTAAGTGAATTTTTTGGCTTCAAAGTGTACAAAACAGCAGCCCAGTAAAATGGTAATAATTTTTTGTATAAAAGCCTAAAAAGTTCATGATTGGTAATGTTGGAAAGAGGGTAAAAAAATCTACAACTTTATAGAAGAGAATTTTTTCTAAGCTAATGTTTAAGGTGTGAAATTTAAGGATTTTCAAGAAGGAAAATGCAGATTTCATGAATGAGTCTGATTTGAACTCAAATTGCCAATTTGTCTTGGAGAAAAAGCTTATAGAGTTAAGGTTCGACTCCAACGAGAAAAAGGAGTTAATGATCAGTTTAGAGATGGGAATCCGCTATAAATAGGCTATGACCTCGTGCTAGGGTACTTGGGGCCGCACTTCTTCTTGGAGGGTAAGTAAATGGTGTTCCTCTTGAGAGAAAGAAGAGAGGAGATGCTAGTTCTTCATGGGGTTTGATTCTTATGCTTGCTGGTGGTTCCAGGAAGAATAGAAGATGTAGAAGAAAGCTTAAGAGGAGAAGAAATCGAGAATTGATTAGAAGGAAGGTATAAGAAGGAATTGAACTTCTGTTCTTCAAAAGTTAGGTGATGACATGTTTTGATTTGCAAAAGTAGACAAAAGAGAAATATAGAAGTATGATCTTTAAGTCCATGATCTTACATCTTAATTTGAACCATGAATTCTTTGTCAATTTCTTGAAATTCTTCAAATCTGAAAAATTGTGTTTAATCACGTCAAGCATTGGGATGCGCTTCAGAACGTGTTTGCTCGACCTGACGTGTTTTAACCCTAGTTCTATGATCTATTTAAAAGGTGTCTAGGTTCTCTGACGTGATTCTCAAAAGGCGTTCACACTATTTTCAAAAGGCGTCCATTGACCCAGATGCGTTTTAACCTTTCTATACATATTATAATTTGAGATTTTATTGAATTTTGATTGGCCGTAACTCTATGATTTGAAGTTCAAATGACTTTAAATTTTGTCCACAAGTCTGTCTTTATAAACTCTACGTGTCCACAAAATTTGATAATTTTTAAGAATTTATTTCATATTATCATGTCATTTATTCTTTGACTCCAAATTAACTCAAGTTTTGGAATTTCCACTTAAACTTCTATGCTTCTTATAAATTGGATGAAACTTTGAGTACACATTACATATAACATATTCATCATGTTCCCCAAGTGTGGTTAATTTTTAGATATGTTTTCTATTATTTGACCTACTATGGAATTTTTAGCTCTGAAAAATAGGTTTAATGTCTGAAAAATTTGATTATTGATCCAAAAATTCTGAATTTTTTTTTATATATCATTCTTTCAGTCCAATAACCTATTGAAATCAATTTTGATCTGATTATCTCTTTATTTGATCAACTATACTCTTTAAGTGACTATTTTCATACTAAAAGACTATATTTTGACTTGTATATGTATATATCATTATTCTAATCAAGATTTCATATCAGTAACCATTTTGCATCTGCTGTAAGATCATTGTGCTATGTGTGATTATGTTTGTTTGGACATAATCACCTTAAGGAGATTGTAGGACCCAATTTCGATGTAAGTATTTGTATTAGATATAACATTATGAACCCGAGGACAACGGGTGGAATCCTGATTTTCAACCAGTAAAACTATGGAGTAGTGATACATAACGCCATGATAGTTTGGAGTTGGATAGGACATTAGACTATTTAGTTCTTCGTAGTATGTAAGGCCACTACATCATTGCCTAAACGCTTTGATATATGTGTAGGACTCGTTGTTTTGTGGTTTGGGTGTATGTCCATTATGATATGTTTGTATATGATATTTGACACAAAATTCTGATACATTATGGTCTGATATGATTCTTTGAATTTAGCTTATTTCTATGATTCCTTATCTATCCTATTTAGTTATTCCTTTAGAATTCCATTGATCTTTCTTGCCCATGAGATCTATGATTTGTTCACAAGCAACTATGATTTGTCTACATCATAAAAAGTTATATGATATTCGATATGAGCATATTATTAGAAAATATATTTGATTTGGTAACTCTATATGTGACCATATTTTTTTATCATGTTCTTATTTAAGCTATATGTAGCATTGTTAATTCATGATATTAGTTATCACCCGTTTTCAATTATTATATATTTATCATTTGGTTGGTTTGGTGCATATTGAGTACTTGTACTCATAAACCTATTAATAATTTTCAAAATCAGCTGAGAAAGCTAATCAGTGATTAAAGGAGGCATTTGGATCTGGCATTTGTTGCAACGGTGGTTGGTTAGTTAGTCAGTTAATTGTTTATTTGCTTTAGTAGAATGATGTAGTAGGAAATTGAGAGGATGTATTTTCATTTTATTAGTGAGATGAGTGATTTAATTTAGTTCATGAGTTGATGTAATGTGATGGACATGGTATTGGTTATTTAATTTGAATATTTGGAATTGTGATGGTAATTTTTATTTCATGCTTTGATTATTGTCTCTCATGATTCATTTTGAACTTGTATGCTGAGTTATTTTCACTGTTATGTAACTACAATCTGAAGTGAGTCATTGGACTGAACTAGATCAGGAGCATGGCATTTTTCTTATCTTAATTCAATCATTTGGATTGGGAATGTATCCTTATACTTATCCTTTACACAAGATCCTTTTATGACTTTTAAACTTTGAAAACATATGAATAAATGGATTTTTGGGTAACATTTACATCCTTACATGCATGAAGACGACTTCAACAATCCAGGCCAACCATACACAAAGGGAAGGAGGAGATACAATGGCTGACTCCATCGGGAGACAACATGCCCAAGCAATAGATGGAAGACCTGGAACTTCGAAGCTCAATGAATGGAAGACTCATAACTATCAATCTAGCCCTAATCCCTCCCCCAGCAGTCTGCATCAAGACAAAGAGAGAGCAAAAACATAGAAGGAGACCAAATCCTTCAAATAGATCAAGGGGGAGGGGGTGTGGGGGCGCAGTCACAAAGAAGCCAGTTACTATGGCAGTGGGACACTTGTAAAGATGGGATCCCAGCCAATTGTGCCGACCATAGCATGTAAGGGAATTGAACAAGGTGGATGACAACATTGTTCCCTCTAGAGGAATCATGAGCACCCATGTAAAGAAAAGCTTACCATGAAGGCATGCATTGTGTCGACCATCAACAGGGGACACGAGCCAAGAGCAGAAATAGCAAACGATAGCGGGAAGTAACGATCACATCCATAGCCTTGCAATGAGGCATCGACAACATAACCACAAAAGCCAAGGACAAAGGTGATCACAACAATAAATAACATGAGCCATGGATAGAGGGAGGAGGGCTATGGCGGTGGCATTGGTGAGATAAGGAAGAGGAAGATGACTTCATGGCCATCATGTGGAGGTAGATTCCTATGCCCTGGGGGGATCAAAAGGTTTTAGGTGGGGTTAACTCCAGGGTTCATGTATTCCAGGCTAGAGAGTAGGGATGCAAAGGGTAATTGATAACTTGTTAATCCAACTGATTATTAGCTTATAAGACAGTTAACGGACTGGGATTCTAATCTGATGGTCATAATGGACAAGTAAACGAACAAAGTTGCCCAACCAATATTCTTAGTAGACAGGTTAACAGATATACCCTTTATCAAATCTAGTAACCAATTAATGTAACGACCCGCCACCCTATAATCGAAAATCCGATTACTAAATAGGTACCGAATCACTAATTTGGAGCCAAACCAGGATCTTGATAAGTCTGGAAAATAAATGATAAACTAAGCTAAACATCCACATCACATCGAATTGTAAAGGAAGTGCAGAAATTAAAAATTATTACAATTTGACTCGACTCAACAAATAATTACACACTCCAATTGAAAAAGAAATAATTAAGCGTACAGACCAAAAAAGGAAATAACAACTACATTGGGGCATACCCCGGAACAGCGGCTGCTGGTGCACAACCCAAGGCAGCACTCTCCTCGCTACGCCTGCCTGGAACCCTCACCTGAAAACCGCAGGGGGTGAGTCTCATCGAAAAAGACTCAATAGGGATCCTTCGATCCCCACCACCCATTCACACACCCACAAATGCAGTACACAAAATATAGGCAATTTAACTAAATAAAGCAATAACACAATTCTTAGATTTCGATATAAAACACACACATTTATAACAGTAACATGTACGATTCTGAAACTACTACAGAGTCCACAACTAGCGTCTCGGCTAAACACACAAGTCACAGGGCCGAACGCGGAAAACACCGACCCGCTGAGACCAAACAGCAACCTCTCGGATAGCACACTGGCTACTCCGGCCTGACCTGGCTCAAGGTGGTTCTGCTTCCCCCAGCACGAGTGACACTCCGAATGTACCACTCCCACACCGGTGCCGTGTCACTCCCACACCGACACAAGGTGCCTAAGCGCTAACAACTGTCACTCTAGGTCCACGATCGCATAAAACGCAACACGGTGCGATCCGATCACGTAGAAATCATCGTCCTCAAGTATGTTCTCAAACATGCAATGAACCAAACTATCTATCAACGTAAACATATGTTAATTGCAGGAATTAATGAGATTATGTCTTGAATCGCGTCGCTCAAGGCCGATGTCATTCAAGACTCCTAAACTGGTTCGTGTGAAATCTGTCCTCGGAAAAAGGCCTAAAACACGTCGTTCAAACGGGTCGCCGTTTAAAAGGCGTCGCTGTCCCTAGTCGCCTAATAATGACAGAAACAGAGACAAGCCTCGGGGTGATCTGAACTTAAAACGTGTCGTGCACGGAAGTTGCCGTTTGAAAGGCGTCGCTGTCTTTGGACGCTATTCAATCCAGAGACAGAGTCTGTTATCTGGGGTTAAATGGCGTCGTGGGTGGAAGCCGCCTTTTAAATGGCGTCGCTGTCCCCAGACGCCTTTTAACCCTAACAGACAGGTTCTCCTCCGGCCGCCCCCGAGTTCCAAAACGGGATTTCTCTCCCAAATTCTCACAAAACACCATAAAAATAGAGGGGGAGGAGGAGAACCTAAATACCCATTAAAAACCCACAATTTTTCATTACATGCAATTAGTATTTTCACCCCAAAAATCCCCTAAACATATTCCAAAGCGGGAAAAACATGGTTTTAAACAAAATACAATATGGATCGTCACCCTACCGGTTACTCGAACTCCTCCGAGCTCCAAGCCGCCAATCTGCCTCGCCACACGCCGCCGCCGGTACCGCCGTGGACGTCGTTACTCCACCAGGACGTCGGCCGCCGTCCGGAGAGAAATGCGCCGCGGAGGAAGTGGTGGTGGTAGTGGAAGAAGTTGGGAGGTTAATGGAGTGGAGGGAGAGGAGGAATGGGGAGAGGAAAGGAAGGAGAGGGGGAAAGGGGTACTGGAGGGTCGGAGGAAAGAGAGGAGAGAGAAGAGAAAGGAGAGAATGAGGGAAAGGAGGGAGGGTTCGCACGGTCAAATAGAAAATGAGAAAAACACGTCGTCCAAGTCCGACGTCATTCAGACGACAAATCCGGGCCGTACTCTGAATGGCGTCGTCCATGCAAGACACCATTCAGACGATAAGACCGGGGTTGTACTCTCGTGGCCCAAAGCTAGCCCACGTAGCACCCACATGGCATAGCCTAAAACGCGTCCACATCGTCGGACGCCATTTGAACTGCGTCGAGCAAGCTCGACGCGAAAAAGAACACAAGCCCCAACCCCACAGGGGCCCAAACCGAGGGATCCGACCCCGAAACTAACCCGATAACCGGATCCAAAACCTCAATCCTTACAGTCTCCCCCCCTTAAAAGAATTTCGTCTCCAAAATTGTTGCTAAAAGTAATAAGATAGCATAGGGAAAATGAGAAGAACTTACGGGAAAAGGTAGGGAAACTGTTCCCGCATCTCATCCTCACGCTCTCAGGTCGCCTCGTCTCCTGAGCGATGTTGCCAAATGACCTTAACCAGAGGAACAACCTTGTTTCGAAGGACCTATTCCCTGGGATCCTCAATACGTATTGGAAATTCCGGAAAGGACAAGTCCTCAGCGACTTCCAACTCTGAAAAATCCAAAACATGAGATGGATCCTGAACATATCTCCTCAGCAAAGAAACATGGAATACATCGTACACTCCTGCAAGACTGGGTGGTAAGGCTAGCTGATACGCCGTTTCTCCAATTCGAGTAAGAATGGGAAAAGGCCTAATATATCGCGAACTCAGCTTACCTCACTTCCCGAATCTCATCACACCCTTGGAGGGTGAGACTCGGAGAAACACGTGGTCCCCAACCTCAAGCTCAAGCAGTCTCCTACTGATATCTGCATAACTCTTCTGCCTGGTCTGAGCTGTAGTCAATCTCTGCTGCACCACTCTGGCAACCTCAGCACACTGCTATACCAACTCCGGCCCTGCTATCTGCCTCTCGCCAATCTCAGACCAATTCACAGGAGATCGACACGGCCGCCCGTACAATGCCTCATAAGGCGTCATGCCGATACTAGAATGATAATTGTTGTTGTAAGCAAACTCCACTGTAAGCAAGTGTTGTTCCCAAGAACCTCCCCAATCTAGGCAACAAGCCCTGAGCATATCCTCCAGTGTCTGAATGGTCCTCTCTGATTACCCATCAGTCCCGAGATGGTAAGCCGAGCTGAAGGCCAACTGCGTACCCAAGGCCTTCTGAAAACTCTTCCAGAACCTAGAAGTAAATCTCGGATCCCGATCTGACACGATGGACAAGGGCACCCCATACAGAGAGATGATCCGGTCCACAAACAACTTAGCCAACTTACCGACTGACCAGTCCTTTCTAATAACTAGAAAGTGCACTGACTTGGTCAATCGATCAACAATGACCCAGATCGCGTCTCTTTTGTCGGGTGACACGGGCAATCCCATCAAAAGTCCATAGTCACGTGTTCCCATTTCCATTCCGGGATCGGTAACAGCTGCAACAACCCTCCTGGTCTCTGGTGTTCTGCCTTAACCTACTGACATGTTAGGCACCTTGACACATAATCAGCTACGTCCTTCTTCATGCCAGGCTACCAAAAGTGCCTCATCTAACAATGATACATCTTAGTCGTTCCGGGATCCACTGCATATCTAGAACGGTGCGCCTCATCCAGGACACTCTTGCGCACGTCTTCCTCAGCTGGAACATAGAGTCTGTCTCTAAATCTGACTGTACCATCATCCCACAACTCCACCTCTAGTGCCTAGAAAACCTGCAGTAACTCTGCATCTGCCCTCTGAGCTTCGATTACGGCATGGTACACTGCTGGCCTCACAATTAAGCTGGCCAATACAGCTCTGTCAGCCTCTCGCGGAACCCTAAAGGAAGATTCCACAACCTGCTCAAATAATCTCCATTCTTAAACTATAAGATATGATACGACCGTCTTCCGACTCAAGGCGTCTGCTACCATGTTTGCCTTGCCCGGATGATAAGAAAGGTCGAGATCATAATCTTTGATAAACTCCATCCACCTGCGCTGCCTCAAGTTCAGATCCTTCTGTGTGAATACATACTTCAGGCTCTTATGGTCGGTAAAAACCTGAAATTTCTCTCCATACAAATAGTGTCGCCAGATCTTCAGTGCAAATACCACAGTTGCCAACTCTAAGTCATGAGTGGGATAGTTCTCCTCATACTTCTTCAGCTGCCTAGAAGCATAAGCCACGACCTTACCATGCTGCATCAGAACTGCACCCAAACCTTGACGAGATGCATCTGAGTAAACCACAAATCCACCAGAACCTAATGGAAGCACCAGTACTGGAGCCGAAGTGAGGCAAGTCTTCAACTCAATGAAACTCCGCTTACACTCCTCGGTCCACACGAAACGAACTCCCTTACGAGTCAACCTCGACAAGGGGGTCGCTATCGAAGAAAAACCCTGGACAAACCGTCTGTAATACCCTGCTAACCCCAAGAAGCTCCTGATCTCAGTTACTGTTGTCGGTCTGCTCCAATCCATCACTGCCTCAATCTTGGCTGGATCCACTGCAATGCCATCTCCAGAAATGACATGCCCTAGGAAGTGCACCTTATCTAGCCAGAATTCACACTTGCTAAACTTGGCATAGAGTTGGTGCTCTCTCAGAACCTGTAATACCACCTGAAGATGTGTGGCATGCTCTTCCTCAGAAGAAGAGTATACCAAAATATCATCTACAAATACCACCGCAAACTGATCCAGGTAGGCCCTGAAGACCCGGTTCATCAAATCCATAAAAGCCGCCGGAGCATTGGTCAAGCCAAAAGGCATAACCAAAAACTCATAATGTCCATACCGAGTCCTAAAAGCCATCTTACTCACATCAACCTCACGGATCCTCATCTGATAATACCCTGATCTCAAGTCAATCTTCGAAAATAGCTTCGCAAACTGCAACTGATCCATCAGATCATCGATCCTCGAAAGTGGGTACTTGTTCTTTATCGACACCTGGTTCAGCTGTGTATAATCAATACACAACCTCAGAGAACCATCCTTCTTCCTGAAAAATAGAACTAGAGCACCCCACGGAGAAGTACTGGGACGAATAAAATCCTTATCCTTCAATTCCAGTAACTGCGCCTTCAACTCAGCAAGTTCGGCCGAAGCCATTTCGATACGGGGCCTTAGACAAGGGCACCGTACCTGGTGCAAGCTCAATAGTGAATTCATTAGTCCATCAGATATCTCATCAACGGGTGCAGAAAGAATATCTACGAACTGCTCAGAAATAAAAGAATGCGAAGCACCCGAATCAATCAACACATGCGCAGAGTTCTCAAGGACAGAAAGTGTACCTTCCACCAAGTTGGACGCACGAGCCTCCTTCCTGGTGATAGCTAGAACTCTCCCCTAGGTCCTCGGCTTCTTCTGATCACCTGGTCCCTGCCCCTAACCGTGCCCCTGTGGGCAATACCTCGCCAAATGGCCCTGCTGGCCACAAGTGTAACACCTCCCAGAAAATGCAGGACACTGAGTCCCACCGTGAGTACCACCGCAATGACGATAAGCTGCCGGAAGCCTCTGAGTTGCCTCCTGTTGAGCACTGGACACCGACTGACTCTGCTAGCTCTGCCTGGGTCTGCTACTACCACTGCTGCCACCGCCTTGAAAGAACCTCCTGAATCTGGAGCCGAGTGAAGACGATCCTGATCCGGAAGAAGGAGTTGTTGTTCCTGATGTCTTTCCCTTGCCATAAGTTGGCACCTGAGTAGTCAGTCCCCTATCTCGAGCCGACTAATCATGTTGTGCCTCTACTGCCGTGGCACATCTAACCGCTGATGCCAAGTCCGTACAACAGTGAGATGCCACAAAACTCCTCAAATTGGACCTCAGTCCATCCACAAACCTCTGAGTCCGACGCTCCTCGTATCCTGAAATAAAAGGCACGAACCTCCCAAGCGAAACAAACTTCATTTGGTACTCAAGCGCTATCATGCTTCCTTGGTTCAACTCCATAAATTCCTTCTCCTTGGACTTCTAGACATGCCTAGGGAAGTACTGCGCATTGAATTCCTTGGGTCTACCAGTCATAGGCATCATCCTTCAACATGAAGTTAGCCAATGGAGTCCTCTCAACTACTGCACAATCCATGGTATCAAAAGTCTTCTCTAACTCCCTCAACCAATGAACGACCTCATCAGGGTCGGGACGACCGGTAAAATGAGGCGGCTTCAGCTTTAGGAATCTCTCCAAAGCAGCTGAAGGCCCTCCCCGAGTACTAGAACTCTCACTAAGGTCTCGAGTCTGATATCTAGCCATCGTGGCCTCAGATCTACTAGGAACATCTCCCCGCTCCCTAATAACTAGCATCCTCTTCCTATGAGCCATCTAATCGCCTACAATCACAAAAATCGAAAAGTTCTAATTAGAATCTTAAAACCTACACTATCGTCATGCCTGTACGGGATAATGTAATTATTTGCCAAAATTACGATATTTAACCTAGTTTTTCATCTATTTCCCAGACCGTATGCTCTGATACCAACTGTAACGACCCGCCACCTTATAATCGGGGATCCGATTACTAAATGGGTACCGAATCATTAATTTGGAGCCAAACTAGGATCTTGATAAGTCTGGAAAATAAATGATAAACTAAGCTAAACATCCACATCACATCGAATTGTAAAGGAAGTGCAGAAATTAAAAATTATTACAATTCGACTCGACTCAGCAAATAATTACATACTCCAACTGAAAAAGAAATAATTTAGCGTACATACCAAAAAAAGAAATAATAACTACATCGGGGCATACCCCGGAACAGCGGTTGCTAGCGCACAACCTAAGGCAGCACTCTCCTCACAACGCCTGCCTGGAACCTTCACCTGAAAACCGCAGGGGGTGAGTCTCATCGAAAAAGACTAAGTAGGGATCCTTTGATCCCCACCACCCACTCACACACCCACAAGTGCAGTACACAAAATATAGGCAATTTAACTAAATAAAGCAGTAACACAATTCCTAGATTTCGATATAAAACACACCCGCATTTATAACAGTAACATATACGATTATGAAACTACCACGGAGTTCACAACTAGCGTCTCGGCCAAACACACAAGTCACAGGGCCGAACGCGGAAAACACCGACCCGCTGAGACCAAACAACAACCCCTCGGATAGCACACTGGCTACTCTGGCCTGACCTGGCTCAAGGTGGTTCTGGTTCCCCCAACACAAATCACACTCCGAATGTACCACTCCCACACCGGTACTAGTTATTGTTGGGTTTTCTCGGTTTCTCCGGATCGCTCACGCAGCGGAAAATAAAATTTTTTTACAGCGATCCGTTTCCCGTTTCGAAGAACTAAAATACGATAATCGGATTATCGAAGTTCTCACCGTGTGCGGATTCGAATCCGCAGCCGTTCGGTTCCGTCAGTGTGACACCGCAAGCCGCGCAAGCGCCCGGCCTCTAGCGAAGTCCACGCGATCCTCCCCGCGACGGATATCCTCGAGTTCGTCATTCTTCGCAGCCCGCGAAGCCTCCGCTGGTCGCCGCAATGATCGCCGCAGTGCGCAGACGATTTCCCGTCGAACGGGATTCGGAGAAGCGGCGGAGCAGATCTGGATCTACCTGGACTCCAGAGGAAGACAGAAACTAAGGAGGGGCGGCTAGGGTTAGCAGCAGCTTGGCCTGCTCAGCCCGTTCGCTATGTTTTACACTAACCGCGCGGTTTTACACAAAAACCACCGGTTTGTATAAAACCCACTTATTTATCCATCGCCTTGAGAATCATTTGCGTGTGACCCTCTAGGCCCAAGTACCAGTCCAGTTAATGGCCCAGTAAGCCAAGTGACTCCTCACTGGCTTTATTAATTAATTAATAACCCTTTATTAATCAATTAATCAATTAATCAATCGAATTGATGTCGCACATCGAATTCGACCGGGCCTCCGATCACGTTGGGTGCCAAGCAACACCGCGTGAACCCGGAAGGTATTTGGGGTTAAGTAACCCACTCTTGGAACCTTTCCGCCGACAGTTACCGCGTGGATATAATCATTCATTCGTACAATGCTCTCGAGTCAACTCAGGGTATGGCGAGCTGTCAAACCCTAACCGGTCGACTCACTTGGATTGGATGCCGCTGATGAATATCGAAAACTCATTTCCCGATATTATCGTCCGCCCTGGCCAGGGACTTTCGCGCATCCTTTCTAGAGCATTCTCTCTCTAAGTACCAAGAGCAAATGATTCCTTATTGACACACAATTCCCTTCGACGGTATTCCGCTACACCCAATCCTTGGCGTATTAGAATCCCGTGGCTAGAGATTCGTAGATCAAGGTCAAAGTACAGAAGTCCACCGCCAAGGTGTCCTTGGTGTCTCAGGTCCGAGGACCATCCACGCAACTACGACAATAGAATCAAGCTGGTTGACAGTGAGGTACAATACCATCCAGTGATTCAGTCGGATCAGTTCAGTGAACTCATTCTCCAATGAGCACCTACAGATTCTCCTTAGTGTCTCCACACAAGTGACTTATGAGACCAGTCACCCTCATCATATGAGCAGGAGTAATCTGTACTAGTCTAACCGGATATCCGATGTCCTTCTCGGATATCCTCCGACTAGGAACGATTAAGAATATGTGTGTTTAAGTGATCAGTCTCATTAGTATGATCTCATCATAATCTGATCACCATAGCACATATTCACGGACTTCATTATGAAACGATAATTAACGCGATTTACACATAATGAATATTATGCCATTTTATTAATAATGAACGAGATTTACATTGTTAGATTGGCTTGTAGGCCACCTAAACTAACAGTTATACCCCAAGGTACACCAGGTGACCCTCTCTCTAGGCGTCACCCCACCACTCCCACACCAGCGCCGTGTCACTCCCACACCGACACAGAGTGCCTAAGCGCTAACAACTGTCACTCTAGGTCCACGATCGCATAAAACGCAACACGGTGCGATCCAATCACGTAGAAATCATCGTCCTCAAGTATGTTCTCAAACATGCAATTAACCAAACTATCTATCAACGTAAACATATGTTAATTGCAGGAATTAATGAGATTCTGTCTTGAATCGCGTCGCTCAAGGCCGATGTCATTCAAGACTCCTAAACTGGTTCGTGTGAAATCTGTCCTCGGAAAAAGGCCTAAAACACGTCGTTCAAACGGGTCGCCGTTTAAAAGGCGTCGCTGTCCCTAGTCGCCTAATAATGACAGAAACAGAGACAAGCCTCAGGGTGATCTGAACTTAAAACGTGTCGTGCACGGAAGTTGCCGTTTGAAAGGCATCGCTGTCTTTGGACGCTATTCAATCCAGAGACAGAGTCTGTTATCTGGGGTTAAATGGCGTCGTGGGTGGAAGCCGCCTTTTAAATGGCGTCGCTGTCCCCAGACGCCTTTTAACCCTAACAGACAGGTTCTCCTCCGGCCGCCCCCGAGTTCCAAAACGGGATTTCTCTCCCAAATTCTCACAAAACACCATAAAAATAGAGGGGGAGGAGGAGAACCTAAATACCCATTAAAAACCCACAATTTTTCATTACATGCAATTAGTATTTTCACCCCAAAAATCCCCTAAACATATTCCAAAGCGGGAAAAACATGGTTTTAAACAAAATACAATATGGATCGTCACCCTACCGGTTACTCGAACTCCTCCGAGCTCCAAGCCGCCAATCTGCCTCGCCACACGCCGCCGCCGGTACCGCCGTGGACGTCGTTACTCCACCAGGACGTCGGCCGCCGTCCGGAGAGAAATGCGCCGTGGAGGAAGTGGTGGTGGTAGTGGAAGAAGTTGGGAGGTTAATGGAGTGGAGGGAGAGGAGGAATGGGGAGAGGAAAGGAAGGAGAGGGGGAAAGGGGTACTGGAGGGTCGGAGGGAAGAGAGGAGAGAAAAGAGAAAGGAGAGAATGAGGGAAAGGAGGGAGGGTTCGCACGGTCAAATAGAAAATGAGAAAAACACGTCGTCCAAGTCCGACGTCATTCAGACGACAAATCCGGGCCGTACTCTGAATGGCGTCGTCCATGCAAGACGCCATTCAGACGATAAGACTGGGGTCGTACTTTCGCGGCGCAAAGCTAGCCCACGTGGCACCCACGTGGCATATCCTAAAACGCGTCCACATCGCCGGACGCCGTTTGAACCGCGTTGAGCTTGACCCCAACCCCACAAAAGCCCAAACCGAGAGATCCGACCCCGAAACTGATCCGATAACCGGATCCGAAACCTCAATCCTTACAATTAACCTATTTGATAATAATACACATGTGAAAGAACTATGGGATTTTGATCAAAGGACAAACATGTCCCCCTTAAATAGGCTCCTCTCATCCCCTAACCTTAATCCCCCAAGCCTACACATGGATTACTGCCTACTTATTGTAGACACGTGAATCTTGATCACTCACTAAGACAAATTCAAATCATCTATATAATGCCTCAAAATGGTCCTCACTTGAGCCAATTGGCTATTTTACCTACATTTCTATGGTCTTTGACTATATTTTGAAGTCAGGTCAGCTACTCTTGACACCACTTGTATTCACGTCATGCCCCCATTGCTCTACTTCACAAAATATCAAAAAAAAAAAAAACAAATCCGACATTATTCATGCTAAATTGATGTTTCTCAACGTTACGTCACCCACCCATGACGCAACTTTTATTCTCTCATTTATTAGTTTTCATTTCAGTCTTTGGATTTGGTGCTCCTATTCATGTCATGGGTGTCTAACGCGACCTTAGATGCGTTAGCCTGACATGGCGTGACTTTAATTTTGATACACATTCAAACCGCACCTGTGATCTAGGTGCCATTTCTGAGATCTTGTGCTTCCTTCAGGCTAAAAACACCTCTTCCAGGTTCACGATCTTAGGGAGGTTTTGAAAGAGAATTTTCCCTCTAGAATGAATTTCAAATTTTGACTTTCAAATTTCCCTATATTTTAGTGCAAAAAATCATTGAATTCTATAAATATGACCTTCCTCCAAGCTTGTTGGGGGTTGGCAAGGTTGGGTTCAAATGGATTTCATGCCATACAGTGATAGAGCTACTTTGGAGCCCACCAAAATATGGAGAATCTCCCCTCTCTTCTCCAAACTTCATCCGTGAAGGGGGATCACCGGGTTCCAATGGCCACAAAGAGCCAATCTCTCTCTTTCTCATCTTATTTGAGTCTTTTTCTATATACATTTTTAATTTCAATTACACACTCATTTCATCATTTAACCACACACACACATTGCATGCATCATCTCACCACCAACCGCATTATATAGGGGTTTTAAAAGCCATCAACAAGTGAGTCCCTTTTACATTGTTTCCTGATTCTCTTCATGATGGAATAGAGGATACACACTGTTTAGACTCTAATCCTTTTCTTCCTTGTCTTGTTGTCTTGTTTTTTGCAAGGTTAAAGAAGTCAAGAGAAACCTCCGAATGATCTTAAATCATTCAAGAAGGCTTCAAGACTTGAAGAGAAGACGGATCTTCTTCTTCGGCCGGTCAAGGAGGAAGAAGATAGAACTCACTAATCTCTCGGATTTCATTGGTGAGATAATCGCCGTCAACCATTTTACTTTACTTGAGAAACCTCATTCTCTATGACGATCACATCATTTACATTCATTCTTTTTATCTTTCAAATATATATTGATCACCGTCCCCAAGAGAGCATGACACCCCTCGCGGTCACACCTATTGCTGCTCCTACTCCCTCTTGTTTGCTTGTCCAAGGCCATTGCACCTTCCTCCTCTTCCTACCAGGTGCCCTCCACCTTCCTGCTAGGAGCAATGCCACGCAGCCAGCAGCAGCCAGCAAGCTCAGTCGTCTTCTGTCCATCGCCCCCATCATCGCATTCTTACCAGCTAGCTCTTGCTGATTTATAATTTTGTATGGTTGAGATGTTGTTTGTTTCTGCAATTTATGTGACATTAGAACATATTTATATGTTGTTGTTGATCCCTTTAAGGATTTCCTGTGTATCACTTTATTGTATGAGCTGAGAACATGTTTCTATGTGATGATATAAGTTTTCATTTATTTAAAATGTGTTGATTTCATGTGATTGAGAAGTCTTGAGATGTGATTGAGAGGTTTGAGATCATATTTGTACATAATCTTTTGGATGATCCTTCTTTTAATTTTGTTCCTCTAAGCGTTACACTAAATATGCGCATGGCTCCCCTTCCAAGCATGCATGCAAAGATGCACAACGTAGAGTAAGCAATGCCAAGATTCCTAAACTCTCTCAGAAGGCAACGTCTCGAATGCATCGATCTCTGCTTTAGCTTTAGCTGCAACCCCCTTTGCCGCCCCACTCTAGAGAAGTATCACAGCCAAGCGGCCAACCCTCCCCACCATCTCCGGCCACCGAACATGGCTGCCACCCTGCCCTCCACGGCCTTGAGCAGGCAGCTGCTGCTCCACAGAAGACCTCGGCCCGGATCCCAGCTTCTCCCGTCCCACGCTCTCACCGCCGCTTCTCCCTCCATTAACCTGAAGACAGCGTGGTCTTCCATCAACCTGAAGATGCCGTGGTCTTCTCCGGGGCCGACGGGAGTGAGATTCCATACAGAGAGGCGACCTAGGCGAGCCTTCTTTATCGGGGGCTCGGATGGGCCACCTCTGTCTTCACCCTCTGATCTCGTCCATGGTTTCTACTCCTCTGTGAATGGCAAGGACATGAAGAGGTTGCGAGAGCTGCTGTCGGAGGACTGCCTCCTCGAGGATTTGGCCTTCTCCAAACCATTCCAGGGAAGGAAGGTAGGTAAGATTTCATGCATATATATACTTACATTCCACGCCGTGTGTATGGGCGTTCCCTTTCGTGCAGCGCAGCCGCAGGCCCCTCCGATCTGATGAAGGAAGGAGACCAATTAATTAAATAAATTCCTGCACGTATTGATCATAAAAGTACGTTGCAGGAGGTGATGCGGTTCTTCGAGAGGCTAACGGGAGCCATGGGCAAGCACGTAATGTTCGTCCCCGAGAGCGTATATGAAGTGAAGGAGGCGACTGCTGCAGCAGTCTGGCACATGGGTGATGACCTGTTGGAATAAGGCGCCTGTTGCTAAACCATTTTCTTCCATATATAGTTTCATCACCTCCTTCTTCTTCTTCTTCTACGTTCTTTCTGTCCGATGATCATGAGGAGAAATTAATGTAAGCATTTGGAAAACGATTTGTATATGTTGCAGAGTGGAACGGGCAGAGGATTCCATTCACGAGAGGCTGCAGCTTCTACGAGTTCTTCCCGGATGGAGAGAGGCTGCTCATCCGGTATATGTATATATATAGTCGATTGACCCCGCATTAATTAATTAATTCCTGAGAGAAGTACTTCTGCAAGGTTTCGTATATATATGTTCCTTCTTAGCCTGCTGTTGGCGAATCCTCACCTCAGAATGTGATGATGCAGGAAGGCTCTTGTGATCGTTGAGTCGCCCATCAAGCCAGGGGTGCTTGCAGTGGTAAGCTGCTCAGAAGTTCTTCTCGCCTGCTGTTCTTTCAATTAACTTAAAGGACGAGTAAGGACGTCTTTGGTCCAACTTCTAATTGGAAGTATTTATGAATTTTTATCTAATTATTTTGTGAAAAAAAAAGTAAATGTTAGGAGCCACTTTCATGATTTCTAATTTATTTTTTAGTTTTTAATGAAAAACTACAGTTTATAATTTTTTAAATTGAAGAAAAAATAAAATTGTTAAGAAAAGATTTGACTTTTATAACAATCTACTGTAGTATTTACATCCGTCATTTTTCATGTTATACGAGAAAGACAAGAGTGACTTCCAATTAAAAACTGCTCCCAACATGCCCTTAGCCTTCCACGACTTTCAGTCCCATTATTTTGAGATCATAAAACATTATGTTATATGAAAGTCATCATACATTTTTTTAGCATTTAATAACATATTAAGAAAATAAAGACTATGAGAGAGGGATTAAAGTTGTTGCCGCATCCCGTGGAGTCCGGTTTCTATAAGTGCAAGTCAAGATGGTGTTGAGTAAGTGCAAAGAGAAAGGAGGAGTTTTTCAAGAAAATCCTCCGTGAGAAATGGAAAATGGTTCATGTGAGGGGACATTTTGAAAAACTCCCCTCCCTACACTTACCAAGTCTCATCCGCTCCTGCACTTAGAGGATCCTGATTCCATCCCGTAATGTGGGGGAGAGATTGCAATTCGACTGCAATCAAAGAGTATTATTTAAACAAAAATTAACAGGTTGAAGGATCGTCCATGCATTTTTTGGACAGTTCAAAAAAATAAAGGAATTGCACTCATGCACTATATGAGCCATCGGATTGCATGTAGGTGACAATCCCATGGCTGAACCACTGCAGGTACGGCAGTGCAGCATGTATTTCTTAGAAAAACTGGACCAGCTTAAGAAGAGAAATGCAGCTTAATCAATTTTGATCGGATAGTTGCAGCAACATATATGTTTATTTATTTCTTATTTTTTAGAAATCTAAAAAGTGGGGATAACCTTAAGGAGCCGTCCGTACTGTCCAATATTTTATTAAAGTTTAAAGGAAGGATAAATGTGCACTTTTTATGTATTTTTAGGACAAAGATAAGGATGCTACCCATATGTAGATGTTAAAGGATAAAGATATGGATACAACTATTATGTATCTTTGTATTTGTTTATTTCTTTTCTTACACCTCATAATTTGAGACTTTCAATTATTTGTTACATTTTATAGCTTCGTTAATTCCAAGTCGTAGTTGCATGTCCCATAGAAAATGACCCTTATAAAGATTGGGTTTAAGTGGCTTTGCCTTCGTCCCTATTGACTGTGCAATGGAGTCGGAATCATCTTCATTACAGCCTCTTCTGACATCTTCCTCTAATCCTGAGTAAAGATTACTATCGATAGATCTCCTTCTCAGGGCCTCCTCTCTTTGGCAACAATGTTGCTCTCAATCCTGGCTTCTGCTCTCCAGTAATATTGGTATAGCTTGACTTGTTAATTTGTACTAAAAATTTTATGTTTTAGTTGAACCTCATAAATCCTATTGAAGTAATATAAGATTTATTTTTATGTACTTACATGCTAGATGAGTAGAAGCTGTATGAGTAGCATATAATTTGAAAGAGTTTAGATTTAGTCTTCATGCATTTCGTCCCAGAGTATACACAAAGTGTTCGTTTAGAAGGAATACAATAGGCGTATAGGTTGACATAGTATAATCTAATAGCTTAGCCTTTATTAACCATGAATGAAGTTACCTTCTCCAGCCAAAGATTAGCAAACATAGTACGTAAATAATTAATATGGAATGATTTGATTGTTAACCACTTACCTTGGTGTGTAACAATTTCAGGAGTTGCTGAAAATCATTACTTCAATCTTTGACAAGTTTCCAAATCTTGCTGAAAGTATGTTACCATCCAGAACTTTAATTATAATCCATTTAATATCGAAGTGGCATATTACTCAAGTTTACTGTGCATGCTGCAGAATTCTTGCAGAAACCATATGCGATCATTCAGCTTATCATGAAGATTTATAAGTTATTTGTGGAGCCATTGATCCTCCCATTTTTGTTGTACTATATGCACTTGTGGAAGCATCTTCTTCAAACAATGAGGTCCTTGCTTAACTTCCTAGTGAGGATTTTAAAGATGTTTATGTGAAGCACAAATTTGTTTATACACAAGAAAGTTCTCAGCAATTTGTACTAGTGATTTGTTGGATCTGGTAGTTGGTGCCACATTTTCATGGATGTCAAGTTGTGAACTGACATAACAATTTATATTCTTGTTTGCTACAGATTCTCATCACTCTTCCTTTGTTGCTGTAAAGAAATTAATTAAATCATGAGTTGGAATTGAAATAAGGAACAATCTTAAAGATATCTCTCTATTGTGATGTTGCTCAAGTTGGCTCGTGAGCTTGATTTAGAAATGTTGTTCATAAGAAATTTTATAGAGTCTTCTTTTTAATTGCTTTGCATCATCCACTACAAGAAAAGTAAGAACTAGCGTCAGCTTAAAGTCATCTCTAAAAGGAATTACGCCGTCTCTAATATTGTTAGAGACGGCTTTTTAACCGTCCCCTAAGTCGTCTCTAATAATCATGTCGGTAAAAGTATAAGAGACCGCATTCATACCTATCTCTAAAACATCATATAAGAGACAACTTGTAGTCGTCTCAATAAGAAAGATTTATTAGAGACGATGTTGTATCCGTCTCTTATTAAAAATATTTGTGACGGCTACCATCATCCCAAAAACGAGTATTAGAGCCAATGGTTTCACTGTCCCTTAAGATTTTTTTAGAGACAGCCCAATATCCATCTCTACTAATTTTATATAGTCGTCTCAAATATATGCATTTTTAACATTTCAAAGTCATCCCTAATATGCTGGAACCTCGTCAAACAAAGAATAGGGTCAGTTTGTAGCCGTCCCAAACGATGTTAATAGAGACTGCTTTTGGCTATCTCAATAAAAAAAATAGTGGTGACAACTTTTAACCATCTCTTATTATAATAATTTGTGACGGAGGTCACTATCCCTAAAGTAATTATTAGGATCAGTAGTTCCACCGTCTCTTAAGAGCTTTTCAGAGACAACTTAACATCCATCTAATAGCTGTCCCTAAAATTTAAAAACAATATCTAACAAGTAATGGGGTCGATTTGTAGTCATCTCCAAAGATTAGAAGAGATGTTTAAGGCCGTCTCAAAGTAATCTTTAGTGATGCCTAGGGCCGTCTCTAATAATTATCAAGCATAAAAAAAATTAAAAAATTAAAAAAAAAATATTTATTTATTTTATATTTTTACATGTGTAATAAAAACATACTAATTTACATATTTAACAATACTTTCATCATGAAAAACTGAACAACTCATAAATCATAGAACAATCCATCCATTAAACAAAAAGAAGATAAGTCTTAAAATGAAAGTAATCAAGTTCATGTGCTAAAAACTAAAACAAATAGTTCATATACCAAGTTTACATACTGAAAACAAAGCAAATAGTTCATAGAGAGTGTTTACATGCTAACATTAAAATAAAATAAATATCAATGATCATCTCATTCCTCTACATCTTTATTAGCTTCCTCATCCTCGTAGTTCTCACCTTCCCCCCTCGCCATCCTTGCCTGTAGTAGCTTGTTGTAGTGGTAGTCTTGCAGGCTAAAGCTCCTCAAGTTGGTGCAGCCTCTACTCCATTCTTGCTTGAGTCTGGGTTTGTAGCTCTATGTGTTGAGTTTCCTAATGAATAACGGACTTCAACTTTTCAACTTCAGAGGTCAACTGAGCATGTTCAGATTGCAGTTGTTGGTTGTGGTTATTATTGCCGCCATCAGAATATCCATACCATCTATTCAACATCTCTCCAAACCCTGTACAACAGATACGACCAGGTCTATCTTGTCCTATCACTTCAATCAAAGCTTGTTCTGGTATAAGTGCAACACTTTCATTAGCTTCTAAAGGCTCTATCAACTGTGTCATCCTCTCCTATATTATAAAAATAAATATACGTCAATTAATAATTATAAAAAATAAATCTAAAAAAAAAGAGAATTAACAAAATTTTACCATCCTTTCTCTACATGCATCACTAGTCCACACTTCACTCCCATCAGATTGCACCTTACAAAATGACATCTTATATACCACTGTACGTTAAGTCTCACGACCTTCGGTACTTTGCCATATGATAATTTTAAAAATATAATTACTAACTAAATGCATCATTACGGTTATGAAAAATGAAAGAATAAAACTTACAAAGTTGAATTTTAGTTTATGTATGCTCTTTTGTCCTGTTCTATACGTCATTGTTAAGTGAGCACAATTGACTTTGTTTCTATCTCTAATATCCTGAATTCATAAAGTCAAGATTTTAGACATTTCACCATATATAAGTGCATTAAATAAAACGATTACTCAACTAATAAACAAAAGACTAACAATACTTACTCGTACTCAGTGCTCCATATCTCACACATTTGTCGCCATTGAGAAGCCTCTACACCATCTGGAACGCTCTGTAATGCCTCCTCAAATGACTTTTCTTTGAAATGCCATACATACAATTTACAAATAAGAAAAGAAGAGTGTTCATATTAGAATATAAAAATAAATATTAAAAATAAAAATAAATATCACATCTAAAATCAAGTGTTAAGAAGAGAGAGGAAGTCATATTAGAAAAGAAAAGAAATATTACCTTTTCTTTTAATTTATTTCTGTATTTACGATGTAAAGTCTCCATTCGCTTTAAAATCTCAAATTATCTGGGTGAGCTTTCTTCAAATTCAAAGCTTCGCTGCATTTAATAATGTGAGTGAAGAATGATTGGTCGCCACTCAAGTCTCTCCTGCAAGTAAACACCTGGAGAATGAAGTATAAAGCAGCAACATGAAAAGACAAAGCATGACGAGGTTCCAGATGAATAAACTGCTAAAAAAAAACTAGTTTCTCGAGCTTTGTTGGTCCAAGTCTAAACACTCAGAAACGTCATCATTAAGCCTCATTCCTCGGCTAACACATGCACACGGACGAACGCATGCACAAAGAGACAAGGAAAGATATATTGGTTTTATATATGAAACTGATGGAGTATCAAAACAAGAAATCAAACTGGCAAAAAGTTGAAACTAGTCAAATCGATCTACGAGATTTGGGATTTTATCTTACGCAGAACACGTCGTTCTGCAAAAGCCAATGCCGATCTCCTCGAGTGCAAAGCCGCACAAGTGTCCGACCTCTAGAGCGTGATACACACGGATCCTTCGTAGCAACGACACTCTTCTTTTCCACACACACAAAACCTCGGATATCCCACCTCGATTCACGTACTCCAAGATGTGAGAGAGAGAGAGGGAGAGAGAGAATCTTTTGAAGACACTATCAAAATCTTCAGCATCTGTTGGATCCAATGAGAAGAACCATTCAAGGGCTGGTCCTTCAAGCGATCTTCTAAACAAGAAAGCTAGGGATCTCTTGTCATTCCTCCAGAACGAGGATTCATAGAGGAACTCCTTCAGGTGTATGAACGGGTTACTAGTCTCGTTGTACTTTCTATAAACTGGCATTTCTGATGGTAACAGGTGGAATATTGGTATGGCCGGAACATAAATCTCAAGGGCATCTTAGCATCAATCATCTTCTTCATATCCTTATATTGTTCATCCATTTGGTTCATTTTTGTTAAAAGGGCCTGTGTGAGGGGATAAGTTGGCTAAGGCGGAGATGTGTAGAAGGCCTGCTCTCTAAAATAGCTAGGACATGGTGCACAGTAAGCTTGGGATCTGACAGAGTTTCCGTCGTACCGAGGGCAGAGGAGTAGGAGTATGAGGCCTTGATGGATAGCGGTGATGGACTATTGCTAACCTGCCCTCCTCTCTTTCTCCTCTGTTTCCCTCTTCTCCTCTCCTCTTTATTCCTCCTCTCTTCATCCTCATCCGGCGACTGTTGTGGCTTCTGCTGCTTCTGTTCTTGTGGCTATTCTGACCACTATGGTTGTTGCTGTTGTTGTGGCTTCTGTGGTTGTGGCTGATGTAGCTACTCTAGTTGTGGTTGTTGTGGCTATTGCTACTGTTATGGTATGATTGCAGTAGTTGTTGTGCCTGCTGTAGCAGTGGCTGCTGTGGTTGTTACTGCTATTGTGGCTATTGTGGCTATGGCTGCGGTTGTTACCTTCTCCTCCTATCTCTGCCAACTCTCCTTCCTTTTCTTCTTCTTCTTCATCACTTTCTTCTTCTTGGCTTTCGTCTTCCTCTTCTTCTTTTCTACCCTTTTCCTCTTGAATGAAGGTGTGGTTGGTGATACAACCTACCATAGTAGTGAGTTTTTCTCCTTTAAGAGGCTCACTAACTATTGAAGATAGTAGTAAGTTTTTCTCCTCCAGGAGGCTCACTATTTATTGAAGATGCCTTTCAATCCTCTCACCAACTCCATGATCCTCTCTCTCGGAAGGGAGCTCTCTCGAAGAGGTCCTTGGAATCACCTCCACTACCTGTTTACATAATTAGAATGTCAGCGTAGATACCAATACAAAACAATTTATCGCTCATCAATATTAAGAGCTTACTTGATTGGATTTGAGATTAACAAACGTCAGATCTACTTTCCTCTTGAAGCATTCCTATCATTGAGACAATTTGGGATTGAGGTGAGGGTGGGATGGACTCCATATTGTCATATGTTCCAAAAGCCACACCTACAAAAGACATCATCTCAAGTGAGAATTATTGCAGAAAGTGATCAAATGATGCTTGGAAGGAGTAAATTGATCTGGACGTGATAAAAAGTTTGCTTAAAGTGATAAGATGGTACTTGGAAGAGATAAAATGATGTGGAAGAGATAAAAATTTCGCTAGAAGTGATAACATGATGCATTGGCTCTAGAAAGAAAATGCTCTGGAATTGAATCTACTTACCGACAACGCTGTAGAACACACAGAAAACACATGTTGTCTCTGGGTCTTTTTCTCGACCCTCTTCTTCCTACGCACATCATCCCCATGCTTGACTATCCTCACATTTGCAGCAAGGTCCCCATGGAAGTTTGCCAAAATAAGTTCCTGGATAGCTTTTGCCTATGCATTGGACCCTAGGGCATCAACTGTAAGGAATCGCCATGAACGCAGCGGAAATAAAAATGATTCCATTGTATCGGTTGCTGGGGTTGTAAAACGGACATTAAAACTAACGCGGGAAGAACAGTTCTTCACCTTTGCGGGGTTGAATCTCCCGTGGATGATGCCGACTCGGTAATCGCGCACGCGCACGATCTCTAGAGGTATCCACACGAGTTCCCGCAGCAGACGCGATTTCCTCCTCGACTTGAGTGCTCCGACCAGATCTCAGATCCACCATGCGCGGAGAGAGACAGATCCACTCCAAGAGAGAGAGAAGGAGAGAGAGAGAGGAGATAGAGAATCTGAGGTAAAAAATTCGTCCAACTAACTTTTTACCACTCCCCCTTGGCCCTCCTTATATAGAAATAAGGATAAGCACAAGAGAATAATCCTCATGATTATCCAAGAGTTTGGCCTTGGATAATTCTCCATTAAATCTTCATGTTTATCCTGCGGCTTTTCATAAAAACCCAGATAAGCATGAAATTTAACATCTCTCACCGTCTGACGAGAACTCTTATGTGTGTGACCCTCTAGGCCCATATATCAGTCCGGTTGCAGGCCCATTAAACTTAGAACTGTTTCTTGAGTTTAATATTTATTAATTAACATTCAAACATCATATGTTAAATGATTAATTTAATAAACAAGTGAATTATCATCTGATGATCAAATCACTTGGCCTTCTGATCATGAACAGCACCAAACACTACCTCATGATCCCATAAGATATAAGGGATACTGTTCCCTTCAATTGAACCTTTCCGTCTGCCGATACCGCACAGATATAATCCTTCACTCATGAAATGTCCCGATAACACGAGGGTATGGTTTTATAGTCAAACCCTCTATCGCATTATCCAGATGGATTCCAGTACACAGTTAATATCTAGAAAGACATCTCTTTCATTTGACCCTGGCCAGGGATTTCTGTGTACACATCCATGGGACATTCTCTCTCCAGTCTTATACCAAGAGTGAGTGATCCCTTGTTATTCACTCAATTACCTTCGCAAGCTTTCCACTGTATCTGAAAGACCGATTATGGTGGACTTGATGGTTAAAGTCCACGAGTCAGAGAATCAAGATACAATGGTCCACAAACAAGGTATCATTGGTGACTTAGGTCAAAGGACCAACTGTGCTACTGCAACGATTGAATTCCCTAGTTGACTAATAGGTATAATTACCATCCAGGAATTCTTATTTGGGTCTGTTCAGTGAACTCATTCTCTAATGAGCACCCACTTGTTTGTCTTAGTGTCACCAAACGAGTGAATGTGAGATCATTCACCCTCATCATATGAGCAGACATAACTTGTGTCGATCTTATCGGATATTTAATGTCCATATCAAATATCCTATGATCGAGAACTATTTAAGACAATTGCCTTAGGATATTGATCTCACTATCATGATCTCATCATGATTCGATATCCCATACATTTGTCTATGGACCTTCATTACGATAGTCGTTTGCGAGAACTATTAAATGAAGAAATAATTGTCTTTATTAATAATCTGAACTAGAATGTACAATGATTGACTTTGAGGCCACCCAATTCTAACATTCTCCCACTTGGACTATAGCCAATCACCCATGTGTCTAAGTCCCATAGACTTAAGGTGACGTTCTAAATTGTTTTGAGACAATGGCTTAGTCAAGGGATCTGCTACATTATCTTCAGATGAGACTTTCTCAACTACTATATCTCCTCGGTCGATGATCTCACGAATCAGATGAAATCGTCTCAGAATGTGCTTTGACTTCTGATGTGATCTTGGCTCCTTCGCTTGAGCTATTGCCCCATTGTTGTCACACAATAATGGAACAGGATCTGAAATGCTTGGACCTACTCCAAGCGCCGAGATGAACTTCTTCATCCAAACCGCCTCCTTGGCCGCTTCAGCTGCAGCAATGTATTCTGCTTCGGTCGTCGAATCTGCAGTTGTTTCCTGTTTGGAACTCTTCTAACTTACTGCACCTCCATTTAACATGAACACAAATCCAGACATGGATTTGCTGTCATCCATATCCGACTGGAAACTCAAGTCAGTAAATCTTCGAAGTTCCAAGTCGTTTCCTCCATAAACGAGAAATAGAACCTTAGTCCTTCTCAAGTATCTAAGGATACATTTCACCGCCTTCCAGTGTTCCTCACTTGGATCAGCCTGATATCTACTGGTGACACTTAGTGGGTGTGCCACATCAAGCCTAGTACATAGCATTGCATACATGATAGATCCTATTGTCGAGGCATAAGGAACTCTATCCATGTATGCTCTCTCTTCAGGTGTCTTGAGAGACATTTCTTTAGAGAGATAAATTCCATGCCTCATTGGAAAGAGGCCTCTCTTGGAATTTTTCATGCCAAACCTTTTGACTATGGTATCTATGTACATAGATTGGGACAAGCCAAGTATCCTTTTGGACCTATCTCTATAGATCCTTATTCCCAGAATGTAGGATGCTTCTCCCAAATCTTTCATGGAGAAGTTTTTGGATAACCAAGCCTTTACTGATGACAACATTCCTACATCATTCCCAATGAGTAGAATGTCATCAACGTAAAGTACCAAAAAGGTAACTGCGCTCCCACTAGACCTTTTGTATACACAAGGTTCATCTTCATTCTTAATGAAGTCATAAGATTTGATTGCTTCATCAAATCTTAAGTTTCAAGTTTGGGATGCCTGCTTTAATCTATAGATGGATCTTTGCAACTTGCATACCTTGCTTGAATGCTCTTTGGAAGTGAATCCTTCAGGTTGTATCATATACACCTCTTCTTGAAGGTTCCCGTTAAGGAATGCTGTTTTCACATCCATTTGCCATATTTCATAATCATAGAATGCAGCGATAGCAAGAAGTATTCTGATTGACTTAATCATGGCAACTGGAGAAAAGGTTTCGTCATAGTCAATGCCTTGCCTTTGACAATATCCTTTCGCTACTAGCCTTTCCTTGTATGTGTCAATCTGTCCATCTGCCCCGATCTTTCTTTTAAAGATCCATTTACTGCCAATAGGTACTATACCTTCTGGCAGATCAACCAAGTTCCAAACTTGGTTGGCATACATGGACTGAATTTCAGAATCCATTGCCTCTTGCCATTTTTCTGATTCTTGACTATTTATGGCTTCTAGGTAGGTTTAAGGATCATCATCCTCATTTAAGTGCACTTTTGGCTTGCCATCATCGATATGTCCAACATATCTTTCAGGCTGCTTAGGCACTCTACCTGATCTGCGAGCCTTTTGTGTATCATAGTGAACAAGTTCTTGAGTCAATGGTTCAGTAGATGAACCAGTGTTGATTTGTGAGTCTAGAATTTCTTTCAGTTCTATCTTGCTCCCACTGTCTTCTTTTGAAAGATATTCTTTCTCTAAGAAGACAGCTCTTTTTGCGACAAACACCCTTTGATCGCTGGGCTGATAGAAGTAATATCCAAAAGTCTCTTTTGGATATCCCACAAATCTACATTTCTCTGTCCTGGAATCCAGTTTGTCTGGATCATGTCTTTTGACAGGTGCAGGACAACCCCATACTCTAACATGCTTAAAGTCTGGTTTCTTTCCTTTCCATATCTCATATGGAGTGGAAGGTACTGACTTACTCGGAACTTTGTTCAACAGATATGCAGCAGTCAATAGTGCATATCCCCATAAAGAGGTTGGAAGGTTAGCATTACTCATCATTGATCGTACCATATCTAATAGAGTAAGATTTCTCCTTTCCGATACACCATTTAACTGAGGTGTATAGGGAGGAGTCCACTGAGACAAAATACCATTATCCTTAAGATATTCTGTGAATTATGTACTTAAGTATTCACCTCCTCGATCTGATCGAAGAGTTTTAATACTCTTTCCAGTCTGGTTCTCAACTTCGTTTTTAAACTCTTTAAATTTCTCAAAGACTTCTGACTTATATTTCATTCAATATATATAGCCATATCTTGAGAAATCATTTGTAAATGAAACAAAGTATGAGTAACCACCCATAGCATGAGTGGACATTGGACCACATACATCACTATGTATTAGTTCCAATAAGTCCTTAGCTCTTTTTCCATGTCCTGAGAATGGAGCTTTGGACATCTTTCCCATGAGACAAGCTTCACAGGTTGCAAATGATTCATAATCAAATGGATCAAGATATCCATTCTTTTGCAACCTTATGATCCTGTTCTCATTTATATGACGTAGCCTACAATGCCATATATACGATTTATTCACATCCTTATCTAAGCGTTCAAGAGAATTATTTACCAGACAAACATCATATGAAATATCAAGTAAATATAATCCATTCAATAAATATCCGGAAGCAAACAATTTGTCTCCTTAATAAATTGAACAACCTTTATTCTCTAGTTTCATAGAATATCCTTGTTTATCTAAACATGAAATAGATATGATATTCCTAATAATGGTTGGAACATAATAACAATCTATCAGTTCCAAAGAGTCTCCTGACGGCATCTGAAGTCTTACTGTCCCCACAGCTAACGCAGCAACTTTTGCTCCATTCCCGAGCCTCAGATCCACGTCTCTGCGGTTCAATCTTCTTTTACTTGTTAACACCTGCAAGTTATTGCATATATGAGAAACACATCCAGTATCTAATACAGAGGATGTTGATTCTCTATAAGACAAGTTAAGATCGATCATGAGAATACCTGAAGCTTCACCAAGCTTCTCCTTTGCTTTTTCTGCAAGATAAATCTTGCAGTTTCTCTTCCAATGACCTTCTTTATAGCAGTGGAAACACTGACCTTTATCATTGACTTTAGCTTTGTCCTTTTGTGGCGCCGGTTTGCTTTTCACTAGTTTCTTAGGCTTACCTTTCTTAAAGGTCTGTCCAGCTTTCCTTTTCTTGTTGGTCTTACCAACAAGCATTACATTTGGCTTATCTTTCTGGATAGTGCCTTCTGCTGTCTTCAACATGTTGAGCAGCTCAGTCAGTGAAACTTCAATTTTGTTCATATTGAAGTTGATAATGAATTGTGAAAATGAATCTGGAAGGGACTGTAGGATTAAGTCGATGCTTAGGTCATTGTTCATAACAAAGCCCAGCACAGCAAGCCTCTCAATCCACTCTATCATCTTGAGCACATGAGTTTGCACAGATGTGCCCTCGCTCATTCTGGTCCTGAACAATTTCTTAGATATCTCATATCTTTCTGTTCTGGATTGTTCACCAAACAACTCTTGTAGGTGATTCAGAATGGTCTTAGGTTCCATGTTATCATGTTGTCGCTGCAGTTCATTGTTCATTGAACCAAGCATATAACACTGGACCTTGACAGAGTCCTCCTTCCAATTTTCATACATCATTAATTCATCTTCGTTAGCATTATCACCGGGTTGCACTGGATCTGGTTGATCCAGGACATAGGCTAGCTTTTCACACCTGAGGACAATCTTCAGGTTGCGTAACCAGTCAATGTAATTTGGTCCCGTGAGTTTGTTTGCATCAAGTATGCAACGGAGGGGGTTAGGTGACGACATAGCGACCTACATAGAAATATATAAAATGAGCAGATAGTTCTTAAAATCAGATTTATGACTTTTAATTTAGATTTATGCTCCCACTATTTTTTTGGCGATTTGTATGACCCTCTAAGATACAGAACGGGAGATTCCGGTGATCTCCTAGTGGGGATCAGAATCCTTCGGGCAACATGCATGTGACCTTGTGGTAGCACAACAAATCACATCAAGTCCCTTAGGCAGTCAACTCTTGACAGTTGCAACATTTTGCAATATCCGATCGATTTAACCCCTGAATCAGAATGACCTTGTGGTAGCACAACAAATCAATTTGATTCAGTTAAGTTTATCCATTATTACTTAGATGACATGAATTCATAGTGCAATCCTTGTGGTAGCACAACAAAACTACACTATTTGTCCATTCATCTTAGTGACATCACATGTCGTAGACCTAGTTTAATTTCTAAATCAAACAGACCTTGTGGTAGCACAACAAATCCGTTTAAGATAAGAATTATCCTAAGATCTATAATGATGGTGGGTTACGTGGATTATTCTGAATATCTCACGTTTACAACTTAAGTTTTTAAAATAGGGTTTTTGATTTTGATTTATAAAAATCGTGCTATCAATAGTATTTCAATTTGAAGTATCAATATACTTAATAGAAATATATATATATGATAGCAGAGTCCGCAAACATCACATATATGCAGAAAAATTAAATGGGGATGATCATGGACTGCTAAAGCTACTATGGAATCATCGGAGCCAAACGATGATCCATAATAGGATCATAATGTGAAAACAGCAACACTGGTTCCATTTGATGCGAGTCCTTCCTCCAGAGGTGTCTTCAGAAGATCCCGTCCTCTTAGCTTAATCCAATTTAAATACGATATCCAGGACTCGCAGGTCCACAAATGTACATTTAAACAATTAGAAACCTTGATCTTATCAAGGGGAGTACAATCTTATAGGAAGGTAGAAAGTACACTTAGATTAAGAGAGAGGAGGACACGCAGGTCCTATTTAAAATACCAAATGAAATAAGCATCGCATTCATCCACATCATTCATCACATGAAAAATCTAAGTCCATGATCATCCCATCATATAACACATCACATGCATCACAATCATCACATAATTGCAGTTTGGTATTAAATTTTATAAATATAAAATTATAATACCAATTGCTTTTCGAAATAACATTTATTTCAGCATTATCAATAACATTCAAAACATTATTGACAAATTAACTAACTAAACTATTCAATTAATCTAAATACTAATTCAAACAATTTGAACAGTAAAAATAATCAAGTTATGCATGAAATCAATTTAAAACAGTTTTAAACTAATTATTTTAACAGGGAAATTAATTATCTAAAACAATTTTAAATAATTAACTAACACCCATTAATTATAAAGCCCTTTAATTGACTAACAGTTATTAAACACTTTAATAAGCTGTTAATAATCATAAAAAATAATTAATAACATTTATTAATTATTCCTATAATTATTCTGTTTTAAAACAATTTTAAAACAGGTTTAATTTGGCTTTAATGGGCTAATAATGGGTTTAATGGGGTTAAATATATATTAAAAATAGTTTTTAATAAAATATAAAATGGGCCCAGCCCATTAGGGCCCAAACGGTCCGGGCCCAGGGCCCTGGCTCGGCCAGGGGGTCTGGCCCAGCCAGACCCGAGCCCTGGCTCGGCCAGGGTCGAACCCTGGCTCAGCCAGGGAGCCGCCCGGCCCCCGCCCGGTCCGACCGGGTCGGGACCGGGCGGTTCAGCCCCTTAACCAGCGTTTCGACCGGCCCCCTTCTTACAAACCCTAGACCTGCAACCCTAACGCAGCAGGCCGGCAGCGATGGAGGCGTTGTGGGCGGCAGCGGCGGCGCCGGCCAGCGGTGCCCCCGGCGCCAGCGTCGTGCCCGGCGCCGGCAGGGCCACCGGCGGCCTCCGGTGAGGTGAAAAATTAAGCCCAAAACCTCTCCAAAATCTGATTTTTTTTCTGGTTTTAAAAACCCGAGTTTGGACTCGATTTTTAGCACCTCCAAGGGCACTCCGATGCCGATCATCATGCCCAATCCTTAGAGGTGACTATCACCAAGAGATCTGGACATTCGGGCCGCCATCCCAACACTTGGGAATCGCGTACGAAGCCGCTAAAGTACCCCGGTTCATCATCACATGAAGAACTCCGAAAAATCCAAATAAAATCCGAAAAATTACAGAAAAATAATCAAATTGATTGTGATCATCATATGAACACTAATCTGTCATTTTTAATCGGATTAGACACAAGAACACGTACAATACGGGTTCTTCACGCATAACGAGAAAAACACGCAAAACGGTGCCGTTTTACAACCGAACCAGCGAACCTGGCTCTGATACCACTGTAAGGAATCGCCATGAACGCAGCGGAAATAAAAATGATTCCATTGTATCGGTTGCTGGGGTCGTAAAACGGACATTAAAACTAACGCGGGAATAACAGTTCTTCACCTTTGCGGGGTTTCGAATCTCCCGTGGATGATGCCGACTCGGTAATCGCGCACGCGCACGATCTCTAGAGGTATCCACACGAGTTCCCGCAGGAGACGCGATTTCCTCCTCGACTTGAGTGCTCCGACCATATCTCAGATCCACCATGCGCGGAGAGAGACAGATCCACTCCAAGAGAGAGAGAAGGAGAGAGAGAGAGGAGATAGAGAATCTGAGGTAAAAAATTCGTCCAACTAACTTTTTACCACTCCCCCTTGGCCCTCCTTATATAGAAATAAGGATAAGCACAAGAGAATAATCCTCATGATTATCCAAGAGTTTGGCCTTGGATAATTCTCCATTAAATCTTCATGTTTATCCTGCGGCTTTTCATAAAAACCCAGATAAGCATGAAATTTAACATCTCTCACCGTCTGACGAGAACTCTTATGTGTGTGACCCTCTAGGCCCATATATCAGTCCGGTTGCAGGCCCATTAAACTTAGAACTGTTTCTTGAGTTTAATATTTATTAATTAACATTCAAACATCATATGTTAAATGATTAATTTAATAAACAAGTGAATTATCATCTGATGATCAAATCACTTGGCCTTCTGATCATGAACAGCACCAAACACTACCTCATGATCCCAGAAGATATAAGGGATATTGTTCCCTTCAATTGAACCTTTCCGTCTGCCGATACCGCACAGATATAATCCTTCACTCATGCAATGTCCCGATAACACGAGGGTATGGTTTTATAGTCAAACCCTCTATCGCATTATCCAGATGGATTCCAGTACACAGTTAATATCTAGAAAGACATCTCTTTCATTTGACCCTGGCCAGGGATTTCTGTGTACACATCCATGGGACATTCTCTCTCCAGTCTTATACCAAGAGTGAGTGATCCCTTGTTGTTCACTCAATTACCTTCGCAAGCTTTCCATTGTACCTAAAAGACCGATTATGGTGGACTTAATGGTTAAAGTCCACGAGTCAGAGAATCAAGATACAATGGTCCACAAACAAGGTATCATTGGTGACTCAGGTCAAAGGACCAACTGTGCTACTGCAACGATTGAATTCCCTAGTTGACTAATAGGTATAATTACCATCCAGGAATTCTTATTTGGGTCTGTTCAGTGAACTCATTCTCTAATGAGCACCCACTTGTTTGTCTTAGTGTCACCACACGAGTGAATGTAAGATCATTCACCCTCATCATATGAGCAGACATAACTTGTGTCGATCTTATCGGATATTTAATGTCCATATCAAATATCCTATGATCGAGAACTATTTAAGACAATTGCCTTAGGATATTGATCTCACTATCATGATCTCATCATGATTCGATATCCCATAAATTTGTCCATGGACCTTCATTACGATAGTCGTTTGCGAGAACTATTAAATGAAGAAATAATTGCCTTTATTAATAATCTGAACTAGAATGTACAATGATTGGCTTTGAGGCCACCCAATTCTAACATAAACATCATCAAGATATACAAGTAGACACTTTTGCTCCCTTTCTACTTCGGAAAAATAAATATACAGAACATGATCAGAATCCAAAGTCAAACGTTGTCTAGGACACTTCCTTATCCATGGATCCAACCAGTTCCTTCAACAATATGACAGCCGCCCTCACTATTGGCTTCACCCTTTGCTCAAATTTATTCTCAAGGTGGGACTTCCTAATCTAGGTCCCAAACAAACGAATATGGCTTCCAATCGAGGGCATCCCAAGAATGAGTGCCACCTCCTCCACACTGAACTTCACCATCTTCCCAGCAAGATAAAAAATGTCACCCTAGACATAGAATGACGTGACATCCTCTAAGAGAAAAATATCAAATAACATGTTTGGCATCTGATGGAACCTTCAAATGGGGTCCCCGATAGTACATCTAGATGCCACTTTTTGAATGGAATGCCTGCAAATGCCTTTTATAGGAAGAGATCTTACAGACATTTAGTATAACTTGATGGTCCTTATGCCTCGCCTTTGGTTCTGCATTCATACAAAGGAGATGATAACTGCATATCATAGAAGTGATAACACCAACAAAGTTTATATAAAATGGGGGAGGAAGTGCTAATCCGGGATGAGAATTTATAATGCTGGTAAAGTGTTGGGTTCTCGGGTTTCTCCGGATCACCCACGCAGTGAAAATAAAAAATAATAATTCGACAATCCATTTCCCATTTCGAATAAACCAAAAATTAGATTAGCCCAGGCAATTGAAAATTACCGCGCGCATATTCGAATCCGCAATCGATTGGTTCCATCGATGTGACACTGCCAGCCACGTACATGCCTGGCCTCTAGTGAAGTCAACACGATCCTCCTCGCAGTGGATATCCTCACGTTCCTCACTCATCGCAACCCATGAACCCTTCGCTGTTCGCCGCAACGACCGCCGCGACGCGCGGTCGATTTTCTGTCAGACGGGAGTCGGAGAAGTGGCGGAGCAGACCCGGAGAACAAATCCGGCCTGGGGCGCTAGAGAGAAAGAGGAAGAAAGGAGGGGGTGGCCAGGGTTGAGCAGCAGCCTGTTCTGCTCAGCCCGTTCGCTACATTTTATATTAACCGCATGGTTTTTCATAAAAATCCCTAGTTTATATAAAACCCACTTTTAAATCCATTGCCTTGAAAATCATTTGCATGTGACCCTCTAGGCCCAATTACCAGTCCGGTTAATAGCCCATTAAGCCCAGTGACTCCTCACTGACTTGATTAATTAATTAATAACTCATATTAATCAATTAATCAATTGAATTAATGTCGCACATTAAATTCGATCGAGCCTCTGATCACGTTGGGTGCCAAGCAACACCGCGTGAACCCGGAAGGTATTTGGGGTAAGTAACCCACTCTTGGAACCTTTCTGCCGACAGTTACCGTATGGACATAATCCTTCATTCGTACAATGCTCTCGAGTCAACTCAAAGTATGGTGTACCGTCAAATCCTAACCAGTCGACTCACTTGGATCAGATGTTGCTATATAATATTGAAAAATAATTTTTCCGATATTATCATCCGCCCTAGCCAGGGACTTCTGCACATCCTTCCTAGAGCATTCTCTCTCTAAGTACCGAGAGCGAATGATTCCTTATTGACACTCAATTTCCTTCGACGGTATTCCGTTGTACCCGATCATTCGCTGTTTAAAATCCCGTGGTTAGAGATTCATAAACCAAGGTCAAAGCACAGAAGTCCACCGACAAGGTGTCCTTGGTGTCTCAGGTCCGAGGACCATCCACCCAACTGCGACAATAGAATCTAGCTGGCTGACAGTGCGGCACAATACCATCCAGCGATTCAGTCGGATCAGTTCAGTGAACTCATTCTCTAATGAGCACCTACAGATTCACTTTAGTGTCTCAACACAAGTGACTATGAGATCAGTCACCCTCATCACATGAGCAGGAGTAATATGCACTAGCCTATCTGGATATCCGATGTCCTTCTCGGATATACACCAACTAGGAACTATTAAGAATATGTGTGTTTGAGTGATCAGTCTCATTAGTATGATCTCATCATAATTTGATCACTTTCGCACATATTCACGGACTTCATTATGAGACGATAATAATACGAATTATACATAATGAATATAATGCCATTTTATTAATAAATGAATGAGAACTACATAGTCAAATTGGCTTATAGGCCACCTAAGACTAACAATCTCCCACTTGGACTAAAGTCAATCACCTTTATGTACTAATCCTATAGACTTAAGGTGACGCTCAAACAAATTTTGAGCTAGTGACTTCATTAGTGGATCTGCTACATTATCGGTAGATGGAACTATAGACATGCTAATTTTGACTTCATATTGAGTAAATTTTATGCCACAATTATAATATCCGAGAATGGTCTAATTTTTAATGATTAATTAATTTTTATTAATTTTTCTCAAAATTAGTTAATTAGCATCGTTCATGACTGACGCCATTTAGATTTCTGGTAATAATCAATTCGGAATTAAATTCCCAAATTTAGATAGATTTAATTGAATGACGTCGCCTATGGACGACACCGCTCAGGTCCTAATCCGTCTGGGTTTTTTATTTTAAATTTGAATTAATTTCCTAATTATCTAATGAACGTTACTCATGGACGATGCCTTTTAGCTTTCCTAATATTTTTTGGTTTCCTTTCCAAATTATTACTACTATTTCTGCGCTTTAATTGGCTAAATGGCGTCCTTGATGGACGATGTGTTTCAAGCAGTTTCCCGTTAAACATGATTTGGCCAAGATAATCCGGTTCCAGAAGTTGGAAGGGATGTAAATTCCTTCCATATCTATCCATAGCAAGTCTAATCCATGGGAGAACCCTTTTAAAGGCCAAGCAATCCTAATTGAAGCTTCTATATATACATATGTACATTGACCTTTGAAAAAGGTTGGCAATTGGTGATTTTGAAGCTCAAGGTAAGGTGTTTGAAGGCTCCCAAGAAGGAAAACGTGGACAGCAAGAGGAGCTTATTCCTTCTTCATCATTTTCCTCCATTGAAGCTCAAGAAGACCAAGACTTTCAAGGGGCCAAACCAACCATCTTCTTATTTAGCTTATTTCTTGTTTTTCTTAATTCTATCTTTGTTTCATATAGTTTTTTTCATCACATCACTCCATCACACACACACACTTCATAATTTTCAAACCCATGTTCATAATAGGAGTTTATAAACTACAAAAGTGAGTTCTTTTAGTTTAGTTGCATATTTAGATTCTTAATTAAAATAGATACTATACTATTCTAATTCTAATCATAGTTTTCTTGTTTGTTTAATCTACTTTTAGAAGGTACAAAGGGAGAACAAAAGAGAAGAAAGGAAAGCTTTAAAAAGTTTGGAGAAAGAAGAAAATGAGCAAAACAACAACAAAAATAAGAGTAAATAAAAAGAAGGCTCTTCTTTTTCGGCCGGCCGAAAGAGAGAAACAAAAGAACACAATCTCCCAGTTGCAAAGTAAGCGATCAATTTCTTTCTTTTGAAACCCTCGGTTTCTGGCGATCACAATCTTAGATTAGATTTGTTAATCATATAACACATGATATCATGATAATAGCATTTTAGTGATCATGGTAGGACTTGTCTTGCCGTTCTTTTTTTTACTCTTGTTATTACCATTGGGCACCCTCGGTGCACTGCTTGTGTCCCTCGGGTACGTTTGATGATTGGTTGTTTGATTTTTATCCCCACGTGCACCTCGTGCACACCCCTTTGGCAAAATCTTGCCCTCCCCTTGATTGCCTTAAGTTGTGGTATTGGAAAATGTGTCTTATTGGGATTGATATCTATGATGTTGCATAATTAGCTTATCTGTTTAACTGTTTTCGCATGAGTATTTGATCCTTTATTCATCCTGTTGAGTTAGGAGGGGAATGCCCCTGATATTTGTATTGTTTACTGCTTTACAAACTTGAATAACGTCGACACAAAACGACGTCTTTCTGAAGGACGTCGCCTGTGCACGATGCCATTCAGCCTGCATCATCTACTTGTTTGCCTGCCTGAGCCACTGTGACCAAAAGTCACTATTTTGAATAACGTTGACTCAGATCGACACGTTTCAGGCAGTCTTTCTTCTGCCCATTAGTCCTCGGATTTTTGATCATTTGCTGATTACTTATATTTACTATACTACATTAGAGGCCACCTAGGCCGCAGGTCATTTGCATTGGGGCTTACCCTCCCCTTTTCTATAGGAACACCCTTCTTAGCACTTTCACCTCTCTCTGACTGGGTCGGTCCCTCTGTCAAACTAGAGTGGTCAGTGTTAAGACCTTCATAAGTCTCCAAAAGCGGAGAATTCATCTCTGTTCATCAGGCTGGTTGTACCATTTGAAGTCCCAGATAGATCTTCATACTGTTGCGAGTGAGCCATAGAATATCACAGGGAAAAACTAAACTAAAACTAGGAGCCTTCCTTGAGTAAATCCAACTTTAAAAATCTTCTTAAACTCTACAAGGAATCCTAAGAAGACATAACCATCAACTTATTTGTTAATCTTTGGATAACTTGTCTGAATTCTTTGATAATTAAACACAATGATGTTACACTCAGCTAGAACTCTCGGCATAGTTGCCTTTGAACAAGAAGATGTAGTTGAGTACGAGGGAGATGCTCATGCCCCTCGAGTTTATGATCCGTCATATTCAGAAGATGAGAGAGATGCTTATGCCTCTCACAACCCCAACCAGTTTCAAACTATGCATGAGGGAGATGCTCATACCCCTCAGTTTCAATCTCATTCTCCCTATGATCAATACAATCCGGATATGGGTAATCACCCCCATGTTCATGTCATCTCTAACCCCACTTATGAAGAAGTCCAAGGCCAAGTTGGGCCTTCTTCTCATCCCTCCGATCTTGCTAACCTCATGGGAGCTCTGTCCAATCATGTAGACCCTTGTCTGTTTGAGGCAATCCAATCCATTTTGAAGGGAAAGACTCCCTTGAATTCTTCTGAACCAAACCCTTCGGTTCGTCATATTGTACCTCAAGTCCCTATCCAGGCCATGGAAGGCCTCCGTATTTCTACTCATCGGCCCATGGGCCACCTGTAGGTGCTTAAAATGCTCGTATGATTAACATGAAAAATCTATGTTGTTTAGTGTAAACTAACCTATTAAAAATAACAACTAAGTGTAGTGATCGCCAGAAACTTTTGACTTAAAAGTTTCAAAGGAGAGTTTTGATCGCCTACCTGTTTGAACGCGGAAGATATCGAGTCCTTGATTCCTCTCCTTCAGCCGGCTGAAGAAAGAGAGCCCTTTCTTTGTTCTTTTGTTCTTGCTGTTGAGTTTGAGGTTGAGGATCGTCCAGAAGTCCTTCTGGCTTTGTACTTGATTTCCCCTTTTGTTCTCTTGTTGTTGTTGAGTGCAGCAGAAACAGAGAAAGAAAACGAAGAAACAATGATGATGAGAATTTTAAGTAGAAGCAGTATCCAAACTGATCATGATTTTGAGCATATAATTGAACAGCAAACTTACTTGTTTAATGGCTTTTGAAACCCCTTAAATCAAATAGGTTTTGAAAGATGATGCTGTGGTGTGTGTATTGCATGAAGTGAATATTGAAGAATGAAAGATTAATGAAGATGTAGAATAAAAATGCAGAATTGAAAAACTTATGCATAATGGTTGAAGCCTTGAAAGGATGAAGATTCTTGAAAGGACGCCGACTTCTGGAAATGGCAGCGCTCCGGCGTTCCGACGTTGTTGCTCCGATCTTCAACTCACTATCGCTCAATTAACTCAAGATTACGCTTCACACTTTTTTACTCTTTGAAATGCAAGGTATTTATAGGCTTCTTCTGCATTTGCGATTAACATAGAAAAATCTACGTTTTATCTATCTTAACCGATAGATAAATACTGATTAATTCATCTTTATCTGTAATTATCTAAAACGCGTCCACCATGGCTGACGCCTTTCAGATTAATTAAGATAAGGATAAATATCCGGGAAAACTTATCTTTATCTTTATTAGCTAAAACGCGTCTACATACGCAGACGTCTTTTACACTAATTAAGATAAGGATAAACATCCGGAAGAGAAGTTAAAATAGCCTAGGAAACCTAAAACGCATCGACCCTCACAGACGCCTTTTAGCTAATTAATCAATTGATTAAAATTCAAATTTAAACGTTACAACATGAATAAACTCTAAATCGCGTCCACACAGGTCGACGTTTTTTTAGACTTCTTCATATTTTAACTGAAATTTGAGCTAAAATCAATTCAATTAATTAACTTAAACATGTTTGTTCGACCCGACACTCAAAAAGATCAATAAAAATTAATCAATGATTAAATATCAGACCATTATGAGGCATTATTATATGATATGAAATTTACTCGAAATGACGTCAAAATTAGCGTGTCTACAGCTGCCTCACATTGGCATCGTCTTTGCAAGGGAGTGAAATGAAATGGAATGTACTAAAAAGGTGATGCCAAGGTGTAATGAGACACGCTCTTAACATCACATGATTGGAATTTTTCTCGAAATCATCAGTGAAGATATCTCAAGGAGATCAATGGAATCAATCCTGTCTAGATGAGGTAGACAAAGAAATAAAATAAAGTCGATCAACCTCCACGGAGTGGGAAGTACCCCTGGTCGTAGACACTGCAGGTTTCATCATGGGGAGTGTTTGCCAGCCAATGTGGACGTGCTACAGCCATGATGGATCTTAAAAGAAAACAAGAAATATTGGATAAAGAATCCAATCAAGGATAGAATTCCAAAGATATCTTCAAGCAAATCTCAAAGATAATCAAGATACTCAATTCAGAATGGAATATTTCATATCATGTTTTGAGTTTATTTGATTTAATGGTCTGAAACTTAATCAATAATTAATCCTTATCACAATGATTTCAAAGTCCTACATAATGCATGCTGGGCTAAAAGAAAAATATAAAGTCAAATAAAATATAAATTAATCAAGGATAATATTGTTAAATTATCATTAATGAGTCAAGATACGAATTCTTATAATCCAGTGCTAAGCCGAAGCTCGTTTATCCACGCACCGTTTCACAAAAGTGGAACCATCGTCCCCACTAATTAACAATCCAACGGCCTATCCGTGCGATTAAGAATTCTCTGGAATTATCACTGTTTTTGTTGTAGGGGAACTCAAATTCCAGTTTCATCAAAACCACAAGGTCCTTGACATGCTCTAATAAATATTTATCATATAGTAATGCGAATGAATTACATGGAATAATACAAGGGTAGAAATAACCGTCTTTTTAGCCACGGTCGGGACTTCTTGACTCCCACAGTGGGATCTTCTTGATATTTTCCAGCCTTACTCGAGTTTTCTTGAATTTTCTGCAATCAAAATTGTTAGTAATTCCAAACAAATATTCAATTTAAACATCCAAAACATGGAATTTCGGGTAAATCATATAAAGAGATGAAACGCGTCATGTCGCGCAGACGCCATTTAACTTTGAAACACGTCAGTTCTCCTCGACGCCTTTTACTCACAGAAACAGGTTTCTGCTTGTTCTCTATTCGGATTCCAACTCTATCAATGCACATCCCTTTTACAATCCGGAAAAGTCTTCCTAGGATCACAATTCCTCCTATATAAACACCCTTAGGTTGTTCAGCAATCCTACCATAATCCAAAGATCCAAAGTTATGCTTTCTTCCAAGGTTTCTTCAAAGTTCCAAGGTTTCCAAGGTTTTCAAGCTTCAAGAAGGAGGAACTCCGAAAAAGGGAGGATGAATTCTTCAAGCAAGAAGATGAAGATGTGTTTGGAGAAGTTTTCTGATGTGGAGAATCACCTCAATGGAAGGAATCCCAATCTTCAAGTAAGTTCAATGAACTTCCTTTCAATTCTCTTTTTCATGTTCTTCATGTTCTTCATGTTCTTCATGTTCCTTTTGTTTTTTCAGAACTATCCCATGTTTCCTGGCCCAAGGAAGTTTACCTCTTTACCTTGGATTCGTAAACTTGCAAAAAGTATCACGCTTTCCATGCAAGTGTTCATATCCAAGTGGAATCTTCAAGGCCTTGTAGTGCTTGCCAAACATTACAAAAGCTCGAACGTAGATTGGGCGGCTATGGGTGCCTTGATCGAGTGGTGGCATCCCCAAACTCATACGTTCTTCTTCTAAGACTTCGAGTGCACAATCCTCTTGGAGGAGGCGGAGCTTCTTTTAGGTCTCCCAAAGACCAAAGAGAACAAAGATAAGATAGCTTTGACGAGAGAAAGAATCACCGGTCAACAATTGTTGACATCGATTATGAAAGATCCTTCAGAAGCTAAAGGATGCCTTACCAAAAAGGGAATCAATCTTACAAAGCTTGCCGAGTAGACGCTATATGAAATTGATGATCTAAGGGAGGATGAAGCGGAAGATGTAACGAAAGCTTTCGTTACAAGCCTTGCCGGTGCCTTGTTCTTCTCTGCGCAGGATAACATCTTAGAAGATGATCAAGTCAATGCCATATGCGCAATCTTTGAAGGTAAATCCATTAGCACTGCACTCTTGGCATATCTTTATAGTGGGCTTTCTGCGGCGTCCGTGGGCCGTCCTCCTTATGGATGCATGCTACTTTTTGCCTTATGGGTTGAACTTCACTTCAAGTTTGAGTACAGCAAGAAAAGGCCTCTGAATCCATCTCAAATCTTCTTGAATAGCCCAATTCATTGCATTGCTAACATTGTAAAGTTCAATGAGCACATGGTTAACAAGGTTCCAAAACTCAAGACCCGAGCCGACTGGAGAGAGTATTTGAAGCTCATGACATCCGACATATTCAACTCGTCTCCACTTGCTCTTGTTGGAAAACCTATTTGGGTGCGCCGTGCAGCAGGAGCAGATCTTAAGTTGATTGGAGCCACCGAGTTCGTGCTATACAATCCACACCGGTGCCTTACTCAACTTAGCTTGGGCCGTCGTGAATTCCCTGAGTTCTCTCCCACACTCCCAATCAAGAAGCGTGACTTGGAATCCGACGAAGATTATGAAGCCGTATAAATCATCACCACTCTATGGAATCTTGGCTTTAGCTATCGTGTAAAATCCTCTAAAGATAGAGATAGAGGATTGAAATTTCCTTACCTTAAAAGTCTTCATGAAATTCTTCCTTAAATGTCCTCTTTCTCTTTGTTCATGATGTAATAAAGAATTTTTATTGAATAAAGAAGTATTTTTCATGCCTTGAAACTTTTCTTCAACTTCCTGTGATGTGCACATGATTTTTCCTTTAATAAAAACTGGATTTTTCCTGAAAATTCAACAGTTCGGATTCTGTAAAATGTAAAAAGCGTCCACTCAGAAAGACGCCTTTCAACAATAATTCTTTTTCCAGAAATTCAATTTAATCCTCAAAAACCGATTTAAAGTTTAAATTGCGTCTTTCACCATTGACGCCTTTCAACTCTCTCTCCTACTTCCTCCAGGATTCTGTCATTAATTCCATGATTAATTCCCTGAAACGCGTCAACACACTAAGACGCCTTTCATCATTTTCCTCTGTACGGCTCTGACCAAAATCTTAAAACGCGTCCACCTGTGTGGACGTCTTTCAATCGATTTCAAACATCTGTCATTGCCGCCTCAACTTATGCGCCCTAAAACGCGTCTGTCTGAGTCGACGCCTTTCAACCTTTCTGTTAACAGACCCGCGAAGGCCCCCTTTCTCCCTCACTTTTCACAAAATCCCTCTTTCTCTCCTCTCTCCGGCGACCGAGCTCCGGCAATCTTTCCCTCAAAACCTCCTCTATTCGAGCCATGGAACGCGGTGAAGGCTCCAAGAAGATGAAGATCATAGCCGAGAGACGGCGGAGGCAACAAGAAGAAGTTCCCGAGGAGGTTCCGGCGATGCTAGCCGAAGCCGAGGCCTTCTTGGAGGAAGAACTCCCTCCACCGGCACCTATGGCGATGGAAGAAGAAGATGAGGGCGACCTCCACACGGTAAGATCCCTGTGGTTTGAGTGGATGAAGAGAAAAGAGGGAAAAGGGGTTCTTCAAAGAACCCGGAATCTGGACTTGAAAGGCGTCCAGACCAGGTGACGCCATTCAAAAGGCGTCACCATGAGCTGACGTATTTCAAGATAAATTCCGGATTTTTTAATTAGGAATAAATATTTTGAATTGCGTCAAGGCATGTTGACGTGTTTTAAATGACGTCCATCTGGGCTGACGCCTTTCAAAACAGAACTGATTTTCCTGTTTTTATTACTGACCCCTATTTTTTTATGTTTTTATTTGCAGGGAGTGATGAGGGCTAGAATCTCCTGGGACCTAGTGATAGGTGCCTATAGAGGTCTCCCGGATTTCCAGAAGGCGCGCCTGCGTCGGATGGGATTCGGCGAGGTACTGGACATCGAGCCATTCTGGCTTGATTTAGTCCTCCTGCAGGTGCTGCAGGAGAGGTGGCATGCGGAAAGCCGTGCTTTCCTAATGCCGTGGGGGCATATGGTCCCCACCCTAGAGGATGTGGCCAGGATCACTGGCCTCAGGGTAGAGGGCCGACCAGTTAGTGGGGTTACTTACCCCAACTATCAGGGATTAGCAGAGGCTCTTCTAGGGATAGAGGTGTCTAGCCTAGGCAGAGAGTCTAGGATGGTTCCTAGGGTAGAGGTAGAGGCTGCTTTAGGACTAGAGGAGCCCCGGCGTCGGTCTGACGAGACCCGGGAAGAGTTTAGGGATAGACTAGCAGAGTCATCTTCCTCAGTCTACTGTAGTGACCCTAGTCAGGTGGAGGAGGTAGATAGATAGCTTAGGGTCTTCTTAGTTTTCTTCTTCGGTCGGTTGCTCTTCGGTACGAAGGGCGACCACATCCACTGTAGATTTCTTTATTTATTAGATGACCTAGATAGCTTAGGAGAGTATGCCTGGGGTGCGGCCCTTCTGGCCCATCTCTTTGCCGATCTGTCTGCGGTCACGCCGGACCGTGAGACCACTATCAGCGGCTTCTCGCCGTTTCTTCAGGTATTAAATTGTTTAATTATTCATGATATGCAGTGCAATATGATATGATGCTTTTTCTAACCTATATGTTCATGAATGCAGGTGTGGAGTTACTACTACTTCCCGCTCGGCAGAGCGCGGATTACTCGACCGGATGCCGTACCATTAGCCTGTCGTTGGCAGCCTATCGTGGACACGGCTCCACAGCACCACCAGCTGATGGCCCTCCGCCGTCAGTTCTTGGACTACCCAGAGCTACTGGTAAATTTTTAACTTGTTTAATTTCATTAAATGCAATTTTTATTCCTTAAATGCAATTCATTTATAAATGCGTCTAACCTATATGCAGGTGATCTGGCGCCCGTACCTTGGTATGGGCGAGGAGGGTCAGCCGTGGGTGACGGCTGGCAGGAGGAGGTTCGGGAGGCAAATGTGGGTGCATTGCCTCAAGGAAATCGAGCCCCTCCGCCTCCGGCTCGTGATGAGGACGCTGGGCCTCCACCAGGAGTGGATAGACGAGGAAGTCCCGGAGGGCGTGGGGAGGAGCATGAGGGGGAAACAAGCCCTCACCGACTGGCGTGCCAAGTTCCCTGAGCAATACGAAGATTGGCACCGTCGGGGCGTACAGGTGGAGTCCCGTGCGGAGAGTAGCGAGGGCTACCTCCAGTAGTACCGGGCCCACTACGCCGATCAGCTTCGGCTCCTTCGACCACTCGATGTAAGTATGCATTCGTGCGTCTTTAATTTTATTATTATCTTGATTTATATTTGTGAATGAACGTATGTATGACATGCAGGATGCACGTGATGCGGTCATCGTTGACCTCCGGGCCCGCCTACATGATGCGGAGGCCCAGCTAGAACAAGTTCAGAAGGAATTATATGACCTGGTATGTATGAATGCTTATGAATGCATGTTTTAATTAATTAATTGTTTTGGCAATTAATCACTGACAGTTGTCTTTCGGTGCAGCGAGCCGTCTACACCCAGGCGGCTCCCCCTTCCTTCGGAGCTTCGTCTTCTTCATCATCTGCTGCGCATGATGCTGCCCTGGCTGACCTCCAGAGTCAGCTCGCCTCCGCCATCCACCGGGCTTCTCTCGCGGAAGAGGACCGTGCTGCTCGGGTAAGCTCTTCAACTTTTGACTTCTGAATTTGATTACTTGATTGCTTTGAACTAATAAAATCTTCCTCTGCAGGTTTCTGAGCTTCAGGAAGCCCTTCAGAGGGCTGAAGCGGAGCTGGATCATTCCCGTACTGCAGCGGCTCGTGCCGAGGCTGACGTTGCGCGGATCCGGGCTCTAGAGGAGCAAGTGGCCCGTCTCTCCACTGGAGATCTTGCACGCCTCCAGATTCGCCTGGAGGTTGTGACTGAGGAGAGAGATCGTGACCGCCTTCGACTGGAGAGTCTTCAGGGTCGGCTGTCAGTCGCGGAACATGAGCGCAAGATGGTGGAGGAACGGTATCAGCGAGCTCGGCAGCGTGCCCATGAGCGTGGTCTGACCAGTGCCTTCACGGCCAGTGTCGCCATGTCTTCTGGCCAGGCGGGTCCGAGCGCGATGGGGCCACCTCCACCTCCTAGTCGAGGGCCAGCACCGGATGCACCTGATGAGGCCCAGAGCCAGTTGGACGAGGGCGGAGGGGAGAGCCAGCCTTGAGGGCTCATGTATCTTCTTTTTTTTTTTTTTTTCATGTATCATGTACAAACAATCTTTTGATAATATACATGAAACTTTTGGAGCTCCAATCTTGTGTTCCTGTGCTTGTCTTGCATCCTGTACACACTTAACAAACAGGTTAAATATCTATTTAGGCTTAGCCCCTTGCCTGACCAAATAAATGGTCAATTAATCTTTTCCTTCAATAAATGGTCAAGGGGCATAGCCTTTATTAACAAAGGTGATGAGAATAATCAAACTTAAGCGAAATGCAACATACAAGCAGACAGACGCTCACTTGAAAATAAAAGGAATGAAACACACTAAGTGCAACAAGCAAATGCTAATTGAAATGTTCATTTTTGTTTGGGTTTTGAAATATATGCTTTTTTTTGGATTTTGGACATATATATTTTTTTTAATTTTTGACATATGTATTTTTTTTGGATTTTTGGCATATGTATTTTTTTTGGATTTTTGGCATATGTATTTTTTTTAGATTTTTGACATATGTATTTTTTTGGATTTTTGACTAAAAGATCAGCATGGTACTTGGATCAAAAGATCATATTCATTTATTAACTTAATTTCCAAATCATTCTTCAACAATTTAACTTAAACCCATCGTGTTTGAATTTGTGTTTCCATTCGTGATCCCATTTGATGATTTGACCCTTAGTCAATCTAAGCCATTCCTTAAGTTTGGAGTACAACTCTTTAGAAAGAAAAGATGAATAAGTTTAGAAAGCCCATGAGAAGGTTCCGGAGACTTAAAAAGATATTCCTTTCCTACCCTAATATCCGTTGGGATTCGGTCATTTTCTTTCCGGGGTATTTATCGACCTTGCGTTCCCTTTTATGGCCTTGACGTAACGTTTGTAGTGTAATGGCCTTTTGATTTGACATTTGGCTTTTGCCTTTTTTGCTTTTTCTTTTCTTTTCTTTTCTTCTTTTTTCGGGACGGATCTCCCCCTTTTTTTTATGACGGCCTCCTACTAAGATGGCGGGTATTCTTGGTAGTCTATTCTAAGCCTCGTTCCGACATCATGGGCCGAGTATAAAACAGAATTTTTGCTTTTAAAGCGAATGATTTGTACTTTACACTTTCGGTCAAGCTTTCGATATTCTTTAGGACTTGTCATCTCTTGTTACTCACGAATCAATCGTGTCAGTGTGTGTAACAATGGGCTTGAAATTAAGTTATCCAGACTGATAAGGAAATTTAAGTTTATAAATTTTCTGATTCCACTGGTCTTTGTACCATACTGATCGACTCTTTAACCTAAGGGTAGTATTTCTTAAGATGTAAACCATTCCAGGGATGATTTAGCTCTTCTCCTTCTGCATTAACAAGACGATAAGCATTACCAGGAAAAACGTGCGATACAACATAAGGTCCTTCCCAGTTGGGTTGGAGCTTAGAACGCGGACCACCAGGTTTTACAAAAATCCTTTTAACAACCATTTCACTGACTTTGAACTTACGTTCAATGACTTTCTTTTGATAAAAACGTGCTAGTCTATTTTGATAAATTTTTGCATGATTAGCAGCTGACCATCTTTTCTCGTCTAAAAGTTCCAATTGAGCAAGGAGTGCTGAACGATGTTCATCAATGGAAAATTCCTTATTCAATTGTACTCTTAAGGACGGTATGAGGATCTCATATGGAACTACCGCCTCCATTCCAAATGTTAAGGAATAAGGAGTTTGCCCAGTGGGTGTGCGGATTGAAGTTCGATAGGCCCATAGAGCCTCAACCAATTTTTCTGGCCAATCTGCGAATTTATTAGATTTACATGTCTTTTTAATAATTTTTATCAAAGTCTTATTTGTTGCCTCTGCTTGGCCATTGCCTTGCGGATAATAAGGAGATGAATGATGCAATGCAATTCTGTACCTGTTACAGAGGTCCTTCAATTCTTGTGACACGAACTGCGGTCCGTTGTCGGTGACGATGGTGCTTGGAATTCCAAATCGGGTGATGATGTTCTTCATGATGAACTTGCAGACGGTTGATGCTTTGATCTCCACGTACGCTTCAGCTTCTGCCTACTTGGTGAAGTATTCCGTTGCCGTGAGAATGAAAGATTTTTGCTTGATGCCGGAATCTGGGTTACCAAGAGGTCCAATGATGTCGAAAGCCCATATGGAGAAAGGCCATGGGGAGGAAACAGGATGGAGTGAAGATGCAGGAGAATGAATTTTGTCGGCGTGAAGTTGACACTTAGCACACCTACGGACATATCCTACACAGTCTTCTTCCATGGTTGGCCAATAAAATCCTTGTCTAAGGAACTTCTTCGCTAGCATCTGTCCATTGACATGGCCACCGCAAACTCCACTATGAGCTCCTTCCATAACCTTCCAAAGCTCATCTTCGTCTAGACATCTCAGAAGAACTCCATCAAAACCTCTCTTATACAGTGCTCCCCCAACTAGGGTGTATCATTGAGCGACTCTCCTGATAGCTCTCTTCTCCTCAGTTGTAGCTTCCTTAGGATACGATTGATCTTCACAATATTTGGCGATTTCATAATACCATGGCTTATGTTCGACATCCATCTCTTCTAATAGCTCCATTAACATGATTTCTCTCTTTTCAATGATATCTCCGTCTCTGACTTTCTTCAGCAATTTCTCCTTAGTTTTAAGGAATGAAGGGTCTTTCACGGCGGGTAAAAGACGCCTATGAACTATGATTGATTCAGATTGTTTGCTGATTGGAAAATCGAGAGAAGATGCAAGTGAAGCTAGAGCGTCAGCTAAGATGTTTTGATTCCTAGGGACATGGACAAAGATTAATTTCGTGAAAAGCTTTGAGTAAGCAGAAGTAAGTTCTTGATAAGGCTTGAGCTTGGGATCGAGAGTTCGATACTTGGTCAGCACTTGGCGAAGAATCAGTTGGCTATCACCCACAATCCTGAGTTCGGTGGCACCATGGAAATGAGCAGCCTCGAGGCCAGCAAGGAGTGCCTCGTATTCAGCTATATTGTTAGTGACTGGAAAATCAAGCTGAAAGGCTTGTGGAATGGTGATACCTTCAGGTGATAACAGAACGATACCGATCCCCTTTCCATGAGAATTCAGAGCTCCGTCAAAATGCAGAGTCCACACATCATCTCTGATTTGATTTACGGACATCAGTTCCTCATCCGGAAACTCTGATCGCACTGGATCAAATCGAGGAAGGGGATGATGAGCGAGATGTTCTGCTATGGCATAGCCCTTGATCGCTTTCTGCTGAATATAAGTGATATCAAATTGAGATAGAAAGCTTTGCCATCGCGCTATCCTATCAGTAAGAACAGATTTCTCCAGAAGGAATTTGATCGGATTCATCCTAGCGATGAGATGGACTTCATAGGCCAGAAAATAATGCTTTAATTTCTGCACAACCCAGACCAATGCTGCACATGTTTTCTCCATCGCCGTATATCTCTGTTGAGCGGGGTTGAGAAGTTTAGAGAGATAGTAGGCTGCCCTCTCTTTTCCTTCTTCATCCTCTTGTGCTAGGACAGCCCCCACTGCATCATCCAGGACAGAAATGTAAAGTATCAATGGTTTGCCTGGAGATGGTGGTCTCAAAACAGGAGGACTTGCCAAATAGTTCTTTAATCCATCGAATGCCTCCTGACACTTATCGTCCCAATCGAATTTGACTCCCGGCTTGGTAAGCTCATAAAACGGCTTACACCTTTGTGAGTGCTGGGAGACAAAACGGCGAATAAATTGTAACCTCCCGATTAATCCTCTTAACTCCTTCAAGTTTTTGGGAGGTGGCATTTCTCTAATAGCCTTCGCCTTGTTAGGATCGATCTCAATTCCCCGTTTGCTGACAATAAATCCAAGCAATTTTCCTGAAGATACCCCGAATACACATTTCTTGGGGTTCATCTTTAACTGATATTCTCTCGATCTCTCTAATACCCTTGCCAAAACTTTGGCGTGCTCAGCCTTTGTTTTAGATTTAACCAATAAGTCATCCACATACACTTCCAAATCTATGTGCATCATGTCATGAAATATTGCCATCATAGCCCTCTGATAAGTGGCTCCAGCATTCTTTAATCCAAATGGCATGACAACATAACAGTATGTTCCCCAAGGTGTAGTGAATGACGTTTTCTCTTGATCCTCTTCTGCCAGCTTAATCTGATTATATCCTGAAAATCCGTCCATAAACGATAACGTCTCATAGCCAGCAGTATTATCGATGAGTACATCAATATGAGGCAATGGAAAATCATCTTTAGGACACGCCCGGTTCAAATCGCGGAAGTCAATGCAAATTCTGACCTTTCCGTCCTTCTTTATAACCGGGACTATGTTGGCCACCCATTGTGGATAGAGGACAACTCTAATAAATTTGGCTTTATGTAATTTGTCAACCTCTTCCTTCATTTTCAGAGCCATTTGTGGGTGGAATCGCCTTAATTTCTGCTTGACAGGGCTAGCTCCATCTTTTAACGTTAATCTGTGTTCAACTAAAGATGAGTCTAACCCCGGCATATCCTCATAACTCCAGGCGAAAGTGTCCTTATAGTCCTTAAGTACTTGTACCATTGCCTTCTCATCCTCTGTAGAAAGATTTTTACTGACGAGGACAACCTTAGGTTCGTCTTCAGTCCCTAAATTGATTTCTTTGGTGGGCTCTTCTACGGCAGTTGAAGGTTCATCGAATCTCTTCACTCCACTGGCATATGCCTCAGCTGCGTCCTCGTTATCTACCTCTTCAACAATGGGGTCCTTTTCATGTACCAACTCATATACCCCGTACCCTTCATTGACTGACTCATCGTCCATGCAATCTTCTGGCATTTGAATTGGATTTTCTAAAAACTGAGGGATCAAAGAACAAGAAAAGCACTTATCAGCTAATTCCTGGAGGTATCTATCTGGAATTCGCCTACCCTTAGGCTTCCTAGACTCCCTAACCTGACTAACCTGCCTAAAACTAGACTACCTAACTTTACTATCATAACCTAACGAAGATGAAGTAGGATAGAAATCCTGAGATACAAGTGGAAATACAAGAGAATCCTCCCGAGGGGAGGGGCAGAGTAGATCTAAGAGAGAATCTTGACCGAAGGACCCGCGCGACAGGGTGCGATCGGACAAGTAAGACGTTTCCTCGATAAAGATTTGTGAAGTTGTTATAAAATTGGCGTTTTTTTTTTGGTATCAGAGGAATTAAACATGAAGCAGGAGTGAATATAAATGGGAGGAGAATCAGATGGAGGAAGTGGCACCAAGGCCAGAGGATTAGGGGGATCATATAGCAATATGTCCCAGATTAAATTATACATCCTCTCTAGATCGAGAGGAGGTTGTGGAATAAGGTCCCGAGGGGACAGAGTAATCATGACGGGCGGAGCCCGTGGAATATCTTCAATAATGACCCGCGACCAAGTCGGGGTCAAGAGCAGTGTACGAAATAGAGTATGGAGCATGAAGACATGTGAAGGATATGTCCCCCTCCAGAGCAGATCTGTAGTGTAACCAGCTTCATAGGGGTCATCTGGCTCCCCTTCGTCGGTTTCTTCAGACAGTAATATCCGCTTGTCAAATATGGCACCAGGGCTTTCAATCAGCTCATCAATCTGCGGCGGCCACTTGGGTTCTGCAGGATCTAGGAATAGTCTGTTCAGTGCAATATAGAGGTCTCTCAGATCGAACCACCTTTACCATTCACATTCAGGATCATGAAATTTCCTCCTTTTCATAAGCCGCAGAGCCTCCAAGGATTGGTACGTAAGTAGTTCAGAGCAATGTCTGGCCAAGTCCCTCCCATATATATCATGGAAGTCAAAACACGAAGTAATGACCACCGTGTTGTCGTAGCTAAGTATGGGCCCTTTCACAAAGTGCGTACACAGGGTCCATGTTAAGGGATCTCGGCCTTCTTTGGGTGGTGTAGACATTGCCTCCCAGATTTTCGGACCTTCTTCGATCTCTGCTTGCTGAACCAGATCTTGTTTCAGTTTTCTTGGCCTATAGCCCATACCACTTCCAGGTGCTGCTCGATGATTTCTGACAGGAGTGGTCCTGCCTTGCAATTGTGTGCCCAGACCTCTTCCAGGCTCGTAGCCGTTCTTCATCATAATTCTCCATCCTGGGGTACTCATGCACTTCCCCCTTTTGATGGCGTCTAACGGGTATGGAGAAATAGTGGCGGCTTTTAGAGGATCAGCCACTGGACGGTAGACCTGTAATACCGACAGAAAAGGTTGCCGGCCAGGTAAAACAGCAGACTTAATGTTCAAGGTATGAGCAGCAGCAAGGATCGGCATGCTCGTCACTTCAATAATTCGTCCTTTGAAAGGGAATTTGAGGCATTGGTGATTCGTAGAGGGAATCGCCTCAAGAGTTTTGATATAAGGACGACCCAAAATAGCATTTATAGAAGGATCGATTTCTAGGATGTGAAATTCGACCTCTGCATGACTTACAGGGCCCAGCTCCACCTTCAAATAGACCATTCCCAGAGGGGAACGGGTAGAATTGTCATATGCTGTCACAGAGATGGGGCTGGACAGCCATTTTTCTTTGGGCACACCGCATAGCTCTAGGGTCTTCGGAGGTAAAACATTGATCGAAGCTCCTGTGTCGACCAGGCATGCATCCACGGCCTTCTTACTGATGTTGACCGTGATGCTCAAAGCCATGCTTCTGGCTGCCGGCGGTGCTAGTTCCGATGTGTGAAATGTAATGGAGGGCTGATCCCCCTGAGGAACTAGTAGTGCTGCAATTTTCTCTACCGGCACGTCCTCATTGACCATCACCTTCTGCAGATATTCCATTAAGGCTTCTTGGTGAATCTTAAACCTTTTGATCAATTCGAGTATAGTGATCCGTGCCGGTGTTCTGTCCAGATGTTTCAACAAGTCATATTGAGTGCCTGGTGCACTCTCTTCATTATGGGCTTCCTCAGTCGGCTGTGATGGGCCGTCTCTAACTGTGGACTGAGGAAAAACTTTGTTGAAAATCCTTCCACTCCGGAGCGCGTGTTCCTCAACCGTTGAGGATCCGGGTGACACCTTAAGTACCGCAGGGTTGGATGGTGCGGATGGCGTAGAGGGTTGGTATGTAGGTGATGGCGTAAGGCTAGGTGGTGATGGCGCGGTGCGGATTAGAGGCCTAGAGGGTTGGATGGTGGATGGGTAAGTGGTTGGTGAAGTGGGGAATGGTACGCGTAATAGCGGTCTGGATGGTAAGGGGATATCTGGGTAGATGGTAGTGGTAGCGGGTGAAGTAGGAAATGGTACGCGTAGTAATGGCCTAGATGGTAGGAGGGGCGCGTTATTGGTTTGCGGGGGGTTATATGATGGAGGTGTAGGAGTGCGGGGCGTGATGGGCTTGAGGAAGGCGGGTAGGGGTAATGGGTTATTGGGTGCGGGCGAGTGATATGTGGGTGCCGGTAGAGGGGTGATGGTAATGGGTTGCGGCGTGGTGGTCGCTCTGCGGTACTTGGAACGTGACCCGTTGAACAAAGAGAGGAAGAGTCCTCTATTCTCCACTGTTGCACACGACCAGCCTCAGACTGGCTGTTCGTCAAAATGGGAGCAACTTGGTTTTGGTTCTGGTGCTCCGGGAGTGGATTCTGCACTATGCCCATGTTGGGTGGTGCTGCTGCTTGTGCCGGTGGTCTTGCTTGCTGTTGCTGCTACTGCTGCTGCTGCTGTGGCCTTCTCGCCTTCAGGGCTGATATGTACTTTTTCATCTCCTCCCAGTCTATGCCGCCCTGCTCATTGAGATCATGAATATAATCTCTGAACTGGAAGCAGGTGTCAATGGTATGCCCGGGTTGCCTATGGAAGTAGCAATACCTGGACGTGTCGGCATTTTGAGGCCAGACGGCCTTTTCCCTTGGCAAAACTAAGGCATTAGCTGCCATTAGAGCGCTGAAGATATCTGCCAAGGATTCTGGGAGGGCCAGGTATTCTGCCCTCTTCGGGCCTGGAGGTCTTCTCTGCTGGTTGTAGTCACCAGGAGGAGGAACATTATGGTACGCCGGCGGTGCGCGCGGCTGATACTGTAGCTGTTGCTGCTGCTGATATTGCTGCTGTTAGGGCTGTTGGTACTGCTGTTGGTACTGTTGTTGCCGTTGCGGATGTTGTTGTAGCTGTTGCTGTTGCTGGTTCTGATTCGGCTGCTGGGGCCGCTGATACTGCTGTTGATAATGGGGGTTCTGCTGCTGCCTATACCCTTGTTGGTTCGGCTGCGGTGGCCTCTGGTACTGCTGCTGGTTCCTCACGAACTGGGGCGAGTTATTGTTCATGCTACTGACTTGCTCGTGAGAGAGCGTGCCCTCAGTAGTCGGACCTGTGCTGGGAGAGTTTGGCACTGCAGGGTTCCGAGGTGGAGGCCTGCTAGGTCTGTGAGGATCAAAGACGCTAGAGAACATAGCGTCCTTGAAGGCATTTTGGCAGTACCGTGCTCTTTCATAGAGCTCTGCCATGTTAGTCAAATTGTTCAAGGAGAGGACTAGCTTGAACTGGGGCGTGGCGTTAGAAATTAACATTTTCACTTGCTCAGATTCGGACAAGTGATCTTTCACTTTTTCGGCTAGGCCCCGCCACCTGTCAGCAAAACTGACAAACTCCTCATCCGGTTTCATCTTTTCTGTAATGAGGTCCGTGATAGACAAGGAGGGTGCAACTCTGTCCTGGTATCGTTGGATAAATTTGCGTGAAACGATACAGTAATCCTCTACTTCGGAGGGTTCCAGAGAAAAGAACCACTCGAGGGCTGGTCCCTCTAGAGATCTCCTGAACAAAAAGGCCAATGGCCTCTTGTCGTTCTGCCAGAAAGATGATTCGTACATGAACTCCTTCAGATGTGTGAAGGGGTTACCAGTACCGTTGTACTTCCAGTACACTGGCATCTCAGAGGGTGGCAGATGGAATACTGGCAGGCTCAGTAAACTGATCTCTGGCACAGCTTTAACCCCCATCATCTTTTGGAGGTTGTTGAACTGTTCATCCATGCGCTCCATCTTGGCCAGCAAAGCTTGCGTGGTCAGATCTGCCTGGGGAGGAGGAGGAGGTGGAAGCACTTGATAGGCCTGCTGCCTAGAGTACGTTGGACAGGGAGGACAATAAAGAGGAGGTCCGGCAGAGCTTCCGCCATGCCCGAGGGCATTTTGATAAATAGGCGTTTGCGGTCTAGCCGGTTGCCTAGATGATGAAAGTTGTGGCCCAGTTGGCCGAGAAGTAATATGAAGGCCTTCCATGGCCTGATGGATATAAGGAGGAGGAAGAGGAGGTTGTTGAGTAACAACAAGGGGAGCCACAGGGTTCGGCTCAGCAGGCTGTACGGGTGCCTTCCCCTTCAAAATAGACTGGATCGCCTCGAACTGCTGAGGGTCCAGTTGGGAGGCAAGAACTCCCAGGGCGTTGAACAAATCCGAAGGATCAGAAGGTGAGGGATCATTCTGATTCATGTCCCCCTCTAGATCGGGATTAGGAATTGCATATTCATGCGGGGGAAGATCAGGATATCGATCCTGTGGATGAAAGAGAGGGGTCCGGACATTCCCATGTTGTCGATATGGAATGGGGACGGAATTACGGGAGGCATCAGCATCTCTCCCGTTCTCATAGTTGTAGTCCGAATCGCGAGGGGCATTAGCATCTCCCTCGTAGTTGATGATGGTGTCTTGAGCCATACTCAAGTCCCTGCCTGATCGCAGCAGCATGATGTTAGATTCCCTTTTCAAAGATTTGACAAACAAGTTGCACAGAGATTAATCAAACAAGTGGATGTTTAACGTGATTTTAAGGTTCCTTGTTGAGTTATTTGAATTGGATTAAACCACAAATTCGCTCAGGGAAAGGATCCTAGTTTCAGTTTGATTTCCACCGTTATTCTCTAGGGTTTTCTCTCACAACGCTTTCGTAATCTAGCCGGGACTTCAATTGGTACAACCAGCCCGATGATCAAGGAGGGATACCTTGATTTTGGGGACTTATGGAGGTCTCAACGTCAACTTCTCTAGTCTGATCAAGGGACCAACCCAATCAGAGAGAGTTGCTCACGTCGAGTAGTGTGTTCCTAAGAAAAGGAGGTATTCGCCTCAATGCGTATGCCCTACGGCCTGGATGGCCTCTAATGCTTAATAAATAATGGGTAGCTAGCACTCAAACCACAGAAATCTGGGAACTGAAAAATAATTAAGAAACTGTCTGAATCGCGTCGATGATAGTCGACGCTATTCAAAACAGAACTTAATTTTTTCGCAGAAACAGATCTGAAAAATAACTAAGAAACTGTCTGAATCGCGTCAATGGTAGTCGACGCTATTCAACATAGAACTTAATTTTTTCGCGGAAACAGATGCAAACAGCAGAGAAGATGTGAAGACTGAAAGGCGTCTGGGGGTGTTGACGCGGTTTTGAAACGCGTCAGTGCTCCTGGACGCTTTTCAGTTCGCAGAAACAGTTTTGCAGGAGGATTTTCTGGGTTGAATCCTCCTCAAACAGGATAAAAAGCAGTAAACAATCGACTCATGCAAAAAAAAATTTAGTTCCAGGTTTTAACAGGATGATTTACTAACTAAACAACTAGGAAATCAATCAATCACACATCATTTTTATCACAAAAATAGCTTTTTGAACTAATCAAGGGGAGGGCAAGATCTTGCCACTGGGGTGTGCACGTGGTGCACGAGGGAAATTAATTAAACTAAAACACTCACCAATTGGTGAGGACGTGTCGAGAGACACAAGTGGTGCACCGTGGGTGCCCGATTGATGATAGCAAGAACAAAAAGAAACTAAAAGATGGCAAGACCAAGTCCCACCGTGATCGCCAAAAGAGCTGTAGGTGCTTAAAATGCTTGTGTGATTAACATGAAAAATCTATGTTGTTTAGTGTAAACTAACCTATTAAAAATAGCAACTAAGTGCAGTGATCGCCAGAAACTTTTGACTTAAAAGTTTCAAAAGAGAGTTTTGATCGCCTACATGTTTGAACGCGGAAGATATCGAGTCCTTGATTCCCCTCCTTCAACCGGCTGAAGAAATATAGCCCTTTCTTTGTTCTTTTGTTCTTGCTGTTGAGTTTGAGGTTGAGGATCGTCCAGAAGTCCTTCTGGCTTTGTGCTTGATTTCCCCTTTTGTTCTCTTGTTGTTGTTGAGTGCAGCAGAAACAGAGAAAGAAAACGAAGAAACAATGATGATGAGAATTTTAAGTAGAAGCAGTATCCAAACTGATCATGATTTTGAGCATATAATTGAACAGCAAACTTACTTGTTTAATGGCTTTTGAAACCCCTTAAATCAAATAGGTTTTGAAAGATGATGCTGTGGTGTGTGTATTGCATGAAGTGAATATTGAAGAATGAAAGATTAATGAAGATGTATAATAAAAATGCAGAATTGAAAAACTTATGCTTAATGGTTGAAGCCTTGAAAGGATGAAGATTCTTGAAAGGACGCCGACTTCTGGAAATGGCAGCGCTCCAGCGTTCCGACGTTGTTGCTCCGATCTTCAACTCACTATCGCTCAATTAACTCAAGATTACGTTTCACACTTTTTTACTCTTTGAGATGCAAGGTATTTATAGGCTTCTTCTGCGTTCGCGATTAACATAGAAAAATCTAGGATTTATCTATCTTAACCGACAGATAAATACTGATTAATTCATCTTTATATGTAATTATCTAAAACGCGTCCACCATGGCTGACGCCTTTCAGATTAATTAAGATAAGGATAAATATCCGGAAAAACTTATCTTTATCTTTATTAGCTAAAACGCGTCTACATGCGCAGACGTCTTTTACACTAATTAAGATAAGGATAAACATCCGGAAGAGAAGTTAAAATAGTCTAGGAAACCTAAAACGCGTCGACCCTCACAGACGCCTTTTAGCTAATTAATCAATTGATTAAAATTCAAATTTAAACGTTAAAACATGAATAAACTCTAAATCGCGTCCATACAGGTCGACGTTTTTTTAGACTTCTTCATATTTTAACTGAAATTTGAGTTAAAATCAATTCAATTAATTAACTTAAACATGTCTGTTCGACCCGACACTCAAAAAGATCAATAAAAATTAATCAATGATTAAATATCAGACCATTATGAGGCATTATTATATGATATGAAATTTACTCGAAATGACGTCAAAATTAGCGTGTCTACACCACCAACAATCCAATTCGCGACACCCTATCAGGCCTCAGACTCCAGTTCATCAAAATGCCTTCGGACATGGCGGAAATGCTGCCAGTTCGCAACCCTACTGTCCTCCAGTTCCCACTTACTCTAGGGGGCAGGCTTTTCTGCAACCACCTCCTCTACCAGTAGATCCAACCACTTAGATTATGCTCAACAAAATCACTTAGATCGATGAGCAGTTCAAAATTTTCCAAAAGACCATAGGTGCACAAGCCGCCCCTGAAATGGATGTCCCTGATTTACCAGTCTTTCATCTATTGCCTACTGAAATGCTAGTGTACCAAAAGTACAAGGGCACGGGCAATCCTTTCATCCACCTTAAAGAATTCTTGTATGAATCCTCCTTTTGGCAAAACGACAAGCGAGCACTGGCTTTCCTATTCAAGAGGTCATTGGAAGGGTCAGCTTTGGACTGGTTCTTTTCCTTGGATATGAGTAAAGTTGAAAATTTTGATGTAGTATCCAAGAAATTCTTGCAAAGGAACAAGATCGGGTTGCACCTATCCTATACATCATAGACTTGGTTAATGAAAAGATGAACCTAGATGAAGACTTTGTGGTGTTCGCCGATAAATGGCGATCTATGGCTGAGAAAATAAGAGACCATTTGTCTGAGCAAGTGTAATGACCCGCCATCCTATAATCGGGGATCCGATTACTAAATAGGTATCGAATCATTAAAATTTGAAGTTAAACCAAGATCTCGATAAGTCTGGGAAATAAATGATAAACTAAGCTAAACATCCACATCATATCGAATTGTAAAGGAAGTGCAGGAATTAAAAATTATTACAATTCGACTTGACTCAACAAATAATTACATATTCCAACTGAAAAGAAGTAATTAAGCATATAGCCTTGAAAGGAAAAATAACAACCACATCGGAGCATACCCCAAGACAGTGGCTGCTGGCGCACAACCCGAGACAACACCCTCCACGCTACACCTGCTTGGAACCCTCACCTAAAAATTACAGGGGTGAGTCTCATCGAAATAGACTCAGTAGGGATCCTTCGATCCCCACCACCCACTCACGCACCCACACGTGCAACAACACAAATATAGGCAATTTAAATAGATAAAGCAGTAAACGCAACTCCCAAAGATTCCCAAATTTCGATATAAAACGCATGCATTCATCAATGTAACATGCACAATTCTGAAACCACTCCACCACGAAGTCCACAACCAGCGTCTCGGCTAAACACACAAACCACACGGCCGAACGAGGAAAACACCAACCCGCTGGGACCAAACAGCAACCCCTCGGATAGCGCGCTGGCTACTCCGGCCTGTCTAGCTCTAGGTGGTTCTGCTTCCCCCAGCACGAGTGACACTCCGAATGTACCACTCCCAACCGGTACTAGCTATAACCCGGGGTACACCAGGTGACCCTCTCTCTAGGCGTCACCCCACCACTCCCACACCGGCGCCGTGTCACTCCCACACCGACACAGGATGCCTAAGCGCTAACAACTATCACTCTAGGTCTACGGTCGTACGAAACACAACACAGTGCGATCCGATCACGTAGAAACCCTCGTCCTCGAGTACGTTTTTAAGCATGCATTTAACCAAACTATCTAACAATGTAAACACATGTTGATCGCATGGATTAATGAGGTTCTATCTTGAATCGCGTCTCCCATAGCCGACGTCATTCAAGACCCCTAAATTGATTCATACGAAAAACTAGCCTCAGAATATGGCCTAAATAGCGTCGCCCCTGGAAGCCACCATTTAAATGGCGTCGCTATCCCTAGACGCCATTCAATATAGAGACAGAATCCCCTGATCAGTGCTAAATGGCGTCTTAAATGGCGCCGGTGTGGGAGTAGTAGGGTGACGCCTAGAGAGAGGGTCACCTAGTGTACCCCGGGATATGGCTAGTACCGGTGTGGGAGTGGTACATTCGGAGTGTCACTCATGTTGAGGAAAGCATAACCACCTAGAGCTAGACAGGCCGGAGTAGCCAATGCGCTATCCGAGGGGTTGCTGTTTGGTCCCAGCGGGTCGGTGTTTTCCGCATTCGGCTGTGTGGTTTGTGTGTTTAGCCGAGATGTTGGTTGTGGACTCCGTGGTGGAGTGGTTTCAGAATTGTGCATGTTACATTGATGAACGCATGCATTTTATATCAAAATTTGGGAATCTTTGGGAGTTGTGTTTACTACTTTATTTATTTAAATTGCCTATATTTGTGTTGTTGCACTTATGGGTGCGTGAGTGGGTGGTGGGGATCGAAGGATCCCTACTGAGTCCATTTCGATGAGACTCACCCCTGCGCTTTTCAGGTGAGGGTTCCAAGCAGGCGTAGCTTGGAGGGTGTTGTCTTGGGTTGCGCACCAGCAGCCACTGTCCCGGGGTATGGCTCGATGTAGTTGTTATTTTTCAAGCATGTACGCTTAATTACTTCTTTTCAGTTGGAATATGTAATTATTTGCTGAGTCAAGTCGAATTGTAATAATTTTTAATTCATGCACTTCCTTTACAATTCGATGTAATGTGGATGTTTAGCTTAGTTTATCATTTATTTCTCAGACTTATCGAGATCCTGGTTTAACTCTAAATTTTAATGATTCAATACCTATTTAGTAATCGGATCCCCAATTATAGGGTGGCCGTTACAGCAAGAGCAAGTGAAAATGATGATTGCTAATGCTATGCCACAGTACAACTTGGTCCTGACCCTGAACAATCTGACTACTATGGCGAACTTATATGAGAGGGCGCGCTATACCCAGAACGCATTCAAAGATACAACATTCTCCAGTGTGTTTGATCCCCATCGGACTTACAAGCCGCCACCCAGGAAGGCTAACGTCCCAATGTTACTACAACTAGACCGACCACTGAGGGAACCATATCCCATGAACAGGTTAACATCATGAATAATAACCATGGTCAGCTAGTCATAAATCAATCGTCACCATATAATGCACAAAGACAATCAAATCAACAGGGTTATAGGCCACCTACTCAACAATTCCAACAACCACCCCCTCAGCAATTCCAACAACAACCTCATCAACAACCACAGCAGCTTCAGTTACCCTAACACCCTCCTCAGTAAGTGTACAATCAACCCTGGCAACAACCAAATTACAACTAGGTTCTTCCTCCGAATGATTATTCCCAGTAGAGGAAACCTCCCGATCCCAAGAGAGCGGCAGATCCCCAATTACTAGAGACTCTCTCTAATGCCTTTAATGCTCTCATGGTAGCCAACACCTTGGTGTTGCCTAAGGAAATGATCGTCTGGCCACTGAACGTAGATGCCTCACGGTATTGTGTGTATCACCGACTACCCGAGCACACTATAGATGCATGTTTTCAATTCAGGGATTACATCCACGATCTAAATGACCAAGGAGGAATACATTGGGAAGAAATGAGGAAGTTTATTGTCGCCCTAAAGGCAAGAAGGCCACAACAGCAACAACCACAGCAACAGTAGAGAGTGCCAGTTCAGCAAGCAGTACCACCACAGAACATAGGCATAGTACAGAACCTACGACCAAAGCATCGGAACCAGATTGCCCCAATCCTTACGAATAACCAGTCTGAGGCTAACAGAGGGCAGCAATGGAGAGTCGAAGAGGCCTCGTCTATATATTCCACAAGTCACAGCCGAAATACTACCGAACCACCACCCTGCCGCATCGTCCACATCTCCAGGCCGTCGTCAACCCCATCATCACCCATACCCACTAACCCTACTCCACTACCCACCTTCCTCAAACCCATAACCCCCACGCCACCACCAAATAGCCCTCCACCACCTGTCTATGAACCCATTGTCCCATCCAAACCATTACTGCCATGCCGTTCCCTATGCCGCCAACCATCCACTATGAATCCATATTACCATCTAAACCCCTCATCCACAACAACCAATCACCTATCCATTACAATACCATACTACTACCTAAACCCCTCATCCGCATTAACCAATCACCTACTGTACCGCAAAGCCAACCCATAATGCCCTCTAAACCCCTCATAAACCCAGTAGTACTGAAGGCATCGCCTGCCTCATCCAGTGTTGAGCTCTGGAGCGGCCGCATCTTCAACAAAGTATTCCCACAATCTGTCGTCCAGGAAAGTCCGTCATGAGTAGCTGATGAAGTATAGAATGAAGAGAGTGCCCCAGGCACTCAATGTGATTTGCTGAAGTATCTTGACAGGACACTGGCACGCATCTCTATTCTAGAATTAATCAACAGATCTAAGACCCATCAAGAAGCCTTGATGGAATATTTACAGAAGGTCATGGTTAATGAAGACGTGCCGGTATAAAAGATTACTGCTCTGCTAGTTCCTCAGGGGGATCAGCCCTCTATATCCTTCCACTCCTTCGAATTGGCACCCTTGGCAGCAAGGGGGATGGCGTTGAGTATAACTATTAACATTTACAGCAAAGCCGTGGATGCATGTATGTTGGATATTGGAGCATCTATTAATGTTTTGCCTCCAAAAACACTAGAATCCTGTGGTGTACCTAGAGAAAAATGGTTACCTTACCCCATCTTTGTCACTACTTATGACAACTCCACCCGTTCCCTTCTAGGAATGGTATATTTGAAGGTTGAATTGGGACCAGTCTGTCATGCCGAAGTTGAATTCCACATTTTGGACATTGACCCTTCACTGAAAGGGATACTCGGTTGTCCTTACATTAAGCTACTCTAGGCTATACCATCTACAAACCATCGGTGCCTTAAATTTTCCTTCAAAGGACGAGTCATATCAAGGTCATGAGCATGCCTATTCTTGCTGCTGCTCACACTTTGAATACAAATCCAGTTCCAGTCTCTCCATATGCTCAACAACCCATCCTATCCATGTGACAGACTTACCTACCACCGACTGACCCACTGAATTACATCATTCCTCATCCTATCTAATTGATATTGTAAGGATTGAGGTTTCGGATCCGATTACTGGGTCAGATTCAGTGTCAGACCCCTTGGTTTGGGCCCTTGTAGGGATAGAGCATGGGTTCAAGCTCGACGCGGTTCAAACGGCGTCCGGTTGGGGGGACGCGTTTTAGAGTGTGCCACGTGGGTGCCATGTAGGCGCCACGTTGGCCAATTTCGGACCTCGAGAGTACGGCCCCGGTCTTGTCGTCTAAATGGCGTCGGTATTGGGCGACGCATTTTAGCTAGTTTCGATTTAACCCCGCGAACCCTCCCTCCTTTTCCACATTTCTCTCATCTTCTTCTCTCTCCTCCCTCTCTCCGATCTCTTCGCTCTCCCTTCCCCCTTCTCCTTCCTTTCCTCTCCCTCCACTCCATCAACCCCCCCCCCTAACTTCCACCACTACCACCACCATTTCCTCCTCGACGTATTGCTCTCCGGACGGCGGCCGACGTCCCGGTGGAGTAACGGCGTCCACAGCGGTACCAGCGGCGGCTTGTGGCGTGGCGGTTCGGCGCCTTGGAGCTCAGAGGAGTTCAAGTAACTGGTAGGGTGACGATCTCCGTTGTGTTTTGATTAAAACCATATTTTTCCCACTTTAGAGCATGTTTAGGGGATCTTCGGGGTAAAAATGGTCACTTTATAAATTGGGGAATGGTAGGCTTTAACGGGTATTTGGATTCTCCTCCTCCTTCCCTATTTGGTACGTTTTTATGTGAATTGGGGGAAGAATTTCCATTTATGTACTCAGAAAGCAGGGGGAACCTGTTTGCAAACACTAAATGGCGTCTTCCGACAGCGACGCCATTCTAAACGGCGGTTGCCTCACAAGACGCGATTTAGCGCAGTTCATCCTGAGCCCTGATTCTGTTTTTGTCATGAATGACGACTAGGAACAACGACGCCTTTTAAAAGGTGACTACCTTGCACGACGCTATTTAGGCCATTTTCTTATTCCAATTTTTCGTATGAACCAGTTTAGGGGTCTTGAATGACGTCGGCCATGGACGATGCGATTCAAGACGAAACCTCATTAATCCATGCAATTAACATGTGTTTACATTATTAGATAGTTTGGTTAAATGCATGCTTAAAAACGTACTCGATGACGAGGGTTTCTACGTGATCGGATCGCACTGTGTTGTGTTTCGTGCGACCGTGGACCTAGAGTGACAGTTGTTAGCGCTTAGGCACCTTGTGTCGGTGTGGGAGTGACACGGTGCCAGTGTGGGAGTGGTGGGGTGACGCCTAGAGAGAGGGTCACCTGGTGTACTCCAGGGTATAGCTAGTACCGGTGTGTCGGAGTGTCACTCGTGCTGAGGGAAGCAGAACCACCTAGAGCCAGTCAGGCCAGAGTAGCCAGCGCGCTATCTGAGGGGTTGCTATTTGGTCTCAACGGGTCGGTGTTTTCCGCGTTCGGCCGCGTGGTTTGCGAGTTTAGCCGAGACGTTGGTTGTGGACTCCGTAGTGGAGTGGTTTCAGAATTGTGTTTACTGCTTTATTTATTTTAAATTGCCTATATTCGTGTTGTTGCACTTGTGGGTGCGTGAGTGGGTGGTGGGGATCGAAGGATCCTTACTGAGTTTATTTCAATGAGACTCACCCCCTGCGGTTTTCAGGTGGGGATTCCAGGCAGACATAGCGTGGAGGGTTTTGTCTCGGGTTGCGCGCCAGCAGCCATCGACCCGGGGTATGCCCCGATGTAGTTGTTATTTTCCTTGCCTTTCAGGCATGTACGCTTAATTACTTGTTTTCAGCTGGAATATGTAATTCTTGGTCAAGTTGAATTGTAATAATTTTTAACTCCTACACTTCCTTTACAATTCAATGTGATGTGAATGTTTAGCTTAGTTTATCATTTATTTCTCAAACTTATCGAGATCCTGGTTTGGCTCCAAATTTTAATGATTCGGTACCCATTTGGTAATCGGATCCCCGATTATAGGGTGACAGGTCGTTACCGATATCGTGAAAAGGGGGAAGTCCATGAGTACCCCTGGCTGGAATATCATGATGAAAATTAGGTATCAACTCGGGAAAGGTCTAGGTACACAGCTACAGGGCAAAACTAAGCCAATCAAAGATGACAAAAGAATACCTGGAAACGGTCTGGGCTATAGGCTAGAGAAGGTAAGACACACTATCATCCAGCAGCAAGAGGAAAAAGATGGTCACAAAATATGGAAGACAATGGTTACATTGTGCAAGGAAAACCGAGATCCCCTGACTTGGACCTTGTATACCCATTTTGTAAAAGGGCCCGTGATCAGACATGACAATGACAACATGGTGATCATAACCTCCTATTTCGACCTGCATGACATTGATGGAAGAGAATTGGCTAGATAATGCACACCGCTATTGACACACAAATCCTTGGAGGCTCTACAGCCGATGAAAAGGAGGAAGTTCCATGATCCTGAATGTGAGTGGTACCACTGGTTTGATACTTTGGACCTATACATAGCACTGAACAGACTATTCTTGCACCATATCGAGCCACAGTGGCCGCCATTGATTGATGAACTGATAAAAGGGCCGGGAGCCATATTTAATAAAAGGATTTTGTTGAGTGATGAGACAGATGAAAGGGGACCAGATGACCCCTATGAAACTAGTTTAACAACTAATCACCTCTGGAGGTCCACTTACCCATCTCATGTTTTCACCCTCTATACTATATTTCACACTCTGCTTCTGACCCCACCTGGTCGAGGGTCATCATTGAAGATATTCCCTGGGCACCGCCCATTATCATTACTATGTCCCCTTAGGACATTCTACCTCAGATTCCTCTCGACCTAGAGAGGATCCATGATTTGATCTAGGACCTACTACTGTATGATCCCCCTAATCCTCTGGCCATGGTGCCATTTTCTCCTCCTCATAATCATTCCTCTTTCCAAATTCATTCATGTTTCATGATAAATACTAAAAATGTCTAAAAAAACGGCGATTTGGCAACCTCTTCCTCCCAAATCCTCGTTGAGGAGACATCCTACTATCTGTCCGAATGTACCCCATCGCACGAGTCGCTCGAGCAGGATTCTCTCCTAGATATACTATGCCCCTCCTCTCGAGAGGATTCTCCTATATTCCCTCATGTATCCAATGATTTTCATCCTTCTTCGTCCTCCCTAGGTCAGAATAGTGAGTCTAGTGGTAGGCAGTTTAATGAAGTTAGGGAGTCTAATGAAGTTAGTCATATTAAGAAGTCTAGAAAATCTAAGGGTAAGAGAATTCCCAATAGATACCTCCATGAATTAGCTTCTAAGTACCTTCCATTCTATCAAATCCCTCAATTATTAGAGAATCCTATCCAATTGTTAGAAGAGTCTAAGGCAGATGAGTTGGTTGATGACGGGTATGTTGGGATCCGGGCGGGAAGCGAAGAACGCAGTGGAAACGAAGAACAAAAATTAATCCCGCCCGATACCCGCTGATCCGATTCGGAACAAAAAACGCTAACCGAAAAACCGGATTGGAATCTGATTACCGTGCGCGGATTCGAATCCGCTTCCGTCTCGGTTCCGTCAAGGTGATGCCGCAAGCCGCACAAGCGTCCGGCCTCCAGCGATATCCACGCAATCCTCCGCGGTGGTTCATCCTCGATCCCTCGTCCGTATCGCTCGCTCGCTGAAGATCAGTCGCCGCAACGATTGGTGAAATCCCGCCAACGGGAATTCCCGACTCTCGGCGGTGGAGACGGAAACTGTTCTGGCGCCTCGAACGGGACGCCCAGAGGAGGAGAGAGAAAGGAGGGATGACGGCCAGCAAAGGGAAATCCTGGAGCTTGGCCCAGGGTTTCACAACAACGCGTATATATATTAAGTCAGCGCGACCTTTCACAAAAGTCCCCGAGTTAATATAAATCCCATTTATGTACCACCGACTGAGAATCTTATTGCGTGTGACCCTCTAGGCCCATTTACCAGTCCAGTTTTCAACCCGTTAAGTCCAATAACCAGTTATTGACTTATTGTAATTAATTAATATCTAGATATTAACTAATTACTTAACCGAATTAACATCGCATGTAAATTCGGTCGGACTTCTGATTAAGTTGGGTGCCAAGCAACACCGCATGATCTCGGAAGGCAATGGGGTTCAGCAACCCACTCATGGAACCTGTCCGTCCACAGTTACCACGTGGCTATAATCCTTCGTTCGTACAATGCTCTCGAGTTAACCTAGGGTATGGTCAACTATCAAACCCTAGATGGTCAACTCACTTGAATCAGACTCCGTTGTACAATATCCGAAAACCACTGTTCTGATATTGTTTCTGCTCTATCCAGAGACTCCTGTAGATCTACTCTAGAGCATTCTCTCTCCAGTTACCTGAGAGCGAACGATCCTTTATTGAACACACAATCACCTTCGAAGGTCTTCCGCTGGACCCGATCCTTGACTATTAGAGATCCCGTGGATAGGGATTCGTAGGTCAAGGTCAAAGTTCAGAAGTCCACCGACAAGGTGTCTTTGGTGTCTCAAGTCCAAGGATCAACCACGCCACTGTGACAATGAATCAAGCCGATTGACAGTCGGGTAAATTACCATTCGGCGATTCATGTCGGATCAGTTCAGTGAACTCATTCTCCAATAAGCACCTACAGGTTTACCATTGTGTCTCCACACTAGTAACTAACGAGATCAGTCACCCCCATCATATGAGCTGGAATAACCTGTACTAGTCTAACCGGATGTTTGATGTCCTTCTCAAACATCCTACGACTAGGAACAATTGAGAATATGTGTTTATAAGTCATTAGTCTCATTATTATGATCTCATCATAATCTGATGACTGTTGCACATATTCATGGACTTCATTATGCGCAAATATAAATATGACAATCTACATAATGAATTTAATGCCTTTTATTAGTGAACCAGATTGAAATAGGTGCCTTATGATTGGCTTAAAGGACACCTATATCTATCAATCTCCCACTTGGACTTAAGCCATTCACCTTCGCATTTGATCTCCATCAAATCTAGGTGATGCTCACAAAAGGTCTGTGACTAAGACTTGGTCAGGGATCTGCTAAATTATCAACAGATGGAATATTTTCCATTACGTTATTTCCTCTTTATCCTTTGCCTCTGAACCTGTGAAAGAGCCTCTGAACCTGTGAAAGAGCCTCAGAATATTCTGTAACTTCTGAAGAGACCATGGCTCGATCACACAATTCATCGCTCCCACTATTGTCCTACAACAACGAGATTTAATCAGAGACATTTTATAACTACATCTAATTCAGGGATGAACCTTTTTCATCCATACTGTTCCAATAACAGTATCACTTGTCTATGTCGTCATCTTAATATCGAGTTTTTGATTGAAACCATTCCAATCCATTCCTTTCTACTAGAAGATTGAATCCATTATTTGACTTCAAATTCGAGTCAGTGTGACCTCATAGTTTCAAATCATCCTCTCCATATACGTGAATGCATCATTAACACTTCTCAAGCGCTTAATGATGCATTTCACTCATGTATCCTTTAAGGAACCTTTTCTTTAATGGAATAAATTCCATATCTCAACAATTGAGACTTGTCATGAAATTTATGCCAAACATCTTGACATATAGGTCAATATAATATCCCCACTAATCTATCTTAATAGATTCGTATTTCCAATACGTGGGATATTATAACTAAACTTATTATGGAGGAAAACATGGTTAACAAGGCTTTCGCTGATAGTAACATCTTGAAGTCATTCTTAATGACTTTGATGTTATTATCATAAAGCATTACTAAAGCGACCGTACTCCCACTGTCCTTTCTGAACACACACAATCCGTGATCATTCTTATTGATCACATAATATTTGACCATTAAGTCAAAACTTTTATTACAACTTAGTAAGCTTCAGTTTGATTCAAAATAATTTTGAAATCACAACTTGCTTCCTGGATATTCTAAAAGCTTTAAAGGTGTATCATATACATCTTTACCTCAATCACATTGAGTGGACGCTTTTAATATCTAACTGTCATCATCTGATGATTGGCAATATAGATAAGTAGAATTCTAATAATCTTATCAATCTCAAAGTTGTAATGTCAGAGAGCATCATTATCATAGATTTTAGATCATAATCTATTTTGAGCTCCTCTCATCTTGCTAATTAGATATGTCAAACATATCCTTCTAGTCATCGAGAGAATCTCAAAAACCTATGAAGCTCTCTGATGTGTATCATGAATGGTTCCAAACAACTAAATATTATCTAATAATCTTATGTTAACTTGTGAATTTAGAACATCTTCTAGTTTTATCAGCTCCCACTGTCTTCTTTGAGGACATATTCCTCTTCACATAAGACAGCCTTTAGGACGACAATTATTTCATTATCGTCTGGCCAATAAATGTAATGTCCAAACTCTTTAGACATTCACAAATTCACACCAGCGTAATACCTGACTTTTAAAAACAGGTTTGTTCATAGTTCACATCTCATATGAATTATTTGATTTCCACATCTTATATGGACGCACACTGACTTATTTGGAACCATCTTTAAAGTATGGTCATCTAATGTTCATACTCATGTTCAAAAGGACAAGAATTAAGCAAATCTTATTATGTATTGCACCATATCTTAATAAGGTGCAATTCCTCATTCTATCATATTGCTATGATGCACAATGATGATCAATCGAGCGAGGATACAATTATCCTCTTAATGATTTATGTGAATCATATACTAAAGTATCAGTTTTCTTGATCAAATCAATAATTCTAATACTTCATATTGATCCTATTTCTTAATCTCTCAGATGCATTCGACTTGTACATCAGTAAGTACATACAGTCGAATCATTCTAAGAGTAAACTATAAGGTAAGTCAATAGTAGTGATTATCTTTTGGCCTTTGAGCTGTTTACATCAATACATATCAGCATCAATAATTTCTTATTGTACAACCCTATGTACAATACCATAGATAATCAGGATTCACACAGTTCATTTCTATAAGAGACTTGTGAATATTCATCCCATGAAATGTCACTTCAAGAATCTATAGTGCATTGACTGATTCGAACAATTATTATTCTTTTCAATAAATGTTATTCTTGATTTCTTATGCAACTAAATAACAATTATTTAGTTTCATATTTGACTCTTATAGATATACAAAGATTTACTGTCTAACAGTAATCTATGAATATCATGAACAATAGTTGAGTTTAACTCAACGCTTACATTTTCTCGATTTCCTTTTACTTGTCTAAGTTTGCACACTATCGCAGTTCTCATAATCATTTCCAATATCTCATATTGGATACGCTAATTCTCCAATAGACATGCAAAAGTCGATAATAAGAATATATGAAACTTCTTTCAAGTTCCATATTTGTTTTGCCTTTACCAGTATCCTTATATTGGTTGCAGTGGGAGAACTGCTACTTCTCTATCTCAGCTGACTTTTCTTTATCCTTTCAGGGGTGGGTTTGACCATTTAAAATCTTACTACTTACCTTTCTCAAAGGCACATCATAAATATCTCTTCATCTTGGTCTATCCAAATAAGAGATTTCATGATAATCATTGTCTTTCAATAAGGTATACCATGAGTACCTCTTCACCTTGGTCTATCCAAGTAAGAGGATTCATGATATCTGATTAGGATAGTGACTTTCACTTGACCCTGAAGACATTCTTCAGAGTTTTCTAGTCAGTCTGAGTATGAGAAGTATTGGCATCCAATATGCCAACTTCTCGAATAGACGACATTTTAGTGATCGAAGGAAATAACGTGATTTTAAGCAGATAGTTCTTATAATTCAATTATGGTCTTTTATCTTGAATTATTTCCCACTATTTTTCGACGGACCGTATAACCTTCAGGTATACAGAACAGAAGACTCCGACGGTCTTCTAGTGAGGATCAAAATCTCCAAGAATCACAGTATGACCTCAGGTAAACACATAGTATCATACCATTATCTTAGAGCAACCATCTCATGGTAATTGCAACTCCTTGCAATATCCGATCTTATTTCGGCTCCCAGGTCTTCAATGGTCCCGGGTAAACACAGTAGACCATTATACCTGGTCTAAGCTTTACCATCAATACGTGACAGAGTAAAGTAAAAATGCAGCTCCCGGGTAAACACGAAGATAGCTACACCGTTCCTCTATTGCAATCTCAAGGCATCAAGATGCCATAATTAATAGTCCTTTCATCAGATGGTGGCAGATCTCGGGTAAACACGTAGAAACTGTCATCACTGAATCAAGTTCTAAGAACTATATTGATGGAGAGCCACGCGGTACATTCTCAACGACTCGCGCTCCGGGTTAGACTTTATGTTGAAGGTTTTGTTTACGTTAAGTTGGTCTCATCCTAGGTGATAGTTTATAAATATATCAAATATATTTAACTATACCTAGATATTAGCAATCGATTCATAATCAATAACTAAAAGCATGCATCATCCATACATGTTCATTATGTGGTCATGGACAGCACGGTGATTAACTGGAGCCAAACAATTAATCACCAAAACTATATAACATTTATATAATCTAAACATGCAAACACATAGCCACTTGTGATCTCATCTCTTGTCGCCTTCCTGGTTGCATTTGTGGATCATCCTCGCCTTTCCTCGGCCGGCGCGATCAATTACAAATTATATTAATATTGAAACAATTTCAAATTCAATAAATCGTAAGAGAAAGCCTTTTGGCCGAGTACAATGATGGAGGGAGATAGAATTACAATGGAATGAAAAAGAGAGGGAGGCACGCAGGCCTCATTAATTAACACTTAATTAATGAACATCACATTCCATAACAATCCACAAAATCACACACCATCACATGATATGAAATTTAACTAAGTGCATGTCCACGACCACCACAAATTTTAACCATCCACACATGATAAAACACATCACATGAAGGCTAAAACATTGAAAATATAATAATTTAGGCTTTCTCAAAACCTGGGTGCCAATCAAAATTGGATGATTTAAATTTTTTCGAAAATCTTATTTTCTAACATGCAACAAATTTAATTTAAAGCATTAAATACATCAACATGTGCACACAAAGCTAAAATTAAAATTCTAAAATATTCCATGCAAAATTTAGAACAATTGTAAATTAATTAATCTAACACTTAGATTAATATTAATTCACATTAATAACAATTATTAATGTGAAACAATCTAACATTTAGAAAGAATTAAAAATTCCTAAATAACATTGACAAAAAAAATTTCAACTCAAATTTTCAACCCCTTAACAACTCCTTGTTAAAACCCCTTAATTAAAAATATTTCTCAATAACAATTATTAAGAAATAATAATTAGAACATTTCTAATTAAAAAAATAGTCTAACATCTTAGACTTAATTTAATCCTTTTAATAAATTTTATTAAAAGATCTAATTTAAGTAGATTAGATCAATAAAATAATAATTAAGAGATTCTTGAGTAAACTAATTAATCATCTTAATAACTATTATTAAGATTTAATTAGTCCTTAATAACATTTATTAAGGTTTATTACTCAAGAACTAATTAACTTAATTATAACAATTATAAAAAGTTAATTAATCACTTAACAACCATTATTAAGCGTCTCTAAATTATTAAAAAAATTTACTAACAACAATTGCTAAGAAATTATTAATATTAATCTAATCACCTAATTAATTAAAATTAACAACTTAAATAAAAATTAACAACATTTGTTAATAATATTTAAGGTTGCAATCTTAAAAAAAAGAAATTAACAACATTTATTAATAATCAAATTAAGATCTCATCTTAATTAATCCCCTTAATCACTTACATTAAAAATATTAACAACAGTTGTTAATAAAATTAAGATCACATCTTAATTATAAAAATCATTAAAGATCATATCTTTAAAAAAAAAACACCCTTTTAAATTAGTTAATTAAAAGTAATTTAACAAAAATTGTTAATTACATTTAAGATCACATCTTAAACGAAATTATTTAACAACACTTGTTAACTATTAATTTAAGATCATATCTTAAATATTAAAGCCCTCTAAACACTTAAATAAAATATATTAACAACATTTGTTAATACCTTTTATTTTGATAACTTAAAATAAATTAACAACCTTTGTTAATTATTTTAAGCTTACATCTCATATAAAATTTTCAACAACAATTGTTAAATAGTTTTAAGAGAATTCCCTATATTAACTGAAAATTAAAATTTAAGTTCAAAAACATATTTTGAACATTAATAAATTTCCATTTTTCAATTAATATGGGGATTCAATGGGCTAAAAGGGGTTAAATGGGGCTCAAAGGCTTTGGTTAGATGGACCTCATAGGCCTTGGCTCGAGCCTGGCCAGGGCCTAGCCTGGCTCGGACCAGAATGGTCCCTGGGCTCGGTCAGGATGGCCCTAGGCTCAGCCAGGACCCAGCCTGGGTGCAACCTGGCTGAGCCAGCTCGCGCACCTGGGCGGCCCGGTCTAGGCGCACGAGACCGGCCGGTCCAGGGGCGCGACCCAGCGCTCGGCCGGCCCGTTAGGGTTCCCCCCCCCCCTTTACCTGCTATCAGGTTTTGCAGCGGCTTGGGACGGCGCCGCCGCCGCTGCCAGTAGCAGGGACGGCCGGAGGTTGCCGGGGGTGGTTGCCCCTTCCTCCCCGACGCCGGTGGTGGCCGGCCGGCGAGGCCCTGGCCGCCGGGAGTCCCTTGAAGATGCCCCCAAATATGCGGTTAACCTCCCTATGATTTTTCCAACATTTGAAAATAGAGAGATGGGAGGCTCCATCGCCGGTTGCCGACGACCACAGTGGACATCGGGGAACTGGGAGAGTTAGCTGGTCATACCAGCGAGGGGATGGAGGTGTCCGACCACCATGAAATACTTCTACGAAGCCCACAAATACGGTTCTTCATCTCCATGACGAACACAACGAAAAACCCCTAAAATGTTGGATTTTCTCCATGGAAAAATAATCTAATTATTTTATGTTCACCCCATGAACTATTTCCACGAGAGAAAATAATCGTAGCATGGAAATAATTTCAGAACATTAATTTTATCGTTCCGGAGCGGATCAGAGCGGAACCTGGCTCTGATACCACTGTTGGGATCCGGGCGGGACGCGAAGAATGCAACGGAAAAGAAGAACAAAAATTAATCCCGCCCGATACCCGCTGATCCGATTCGGAACGAAAAACGCTAACCGAAAAACCGGGTTGGAATCTGATCACCGTGCGCGGATTCGAATCCGCTTCCGTCTCGGTTCCGTCGAGGTGATGCCGCAAGCCGCACAAGCGTCCGGCCTCCAGCGGTATCCACGCGATCCTCCGCGGTGGTTCGTCCTCGATCCCTCGTCCGTATCAGCTCGCTCGCTGAAGATCCGTCGCCGCAACGATTGCTGAAATCCCGCCAACGGGAATTCCCGACTCTCGGGAATCACGCGCGGCGGAGACGAAAACTATTTTGGCGCCTCGAACGGGACGCCCAGAGGAGGAGAGAGAAAAGAGAGATGACGGCCAGCAAGGAGAAATCCTGGAGCTTGGCCCAAGGTTTCACAACAGCGCGTATATATATTAAGTTGACGCGACTTTTCACAAAAGTCCCCGAGTTAATATAAATCCCACTTATGTACCACCGACTGAGAATCTTATTGCGTGTAACCCTCTAGGCCCATTTACCAGTCCGGTTTTCAGCCTGTAAAGTCCAATAACTAGTTATTGACTTATTGTAATTAATTAATATCTAGATATTAACTAATTATTTAATCGAATTATCATCGCATGTAAATTCGGTCGGACTTCCGATCAAGTTGGGTGCCAAGCAACACCGCATGATCCCGGATGGTAATGGGGTTCAGCAACCCACTCATGGAACCTGTCCATCCACAGTTACTACGTGGCTATAATCCTTCGTTCGCACAATGCTCTCGAGTTAACCTAGGGTATGGTCAACTGTCAAACCCTAGATGGTCAACTCACTTGAATTAGACTCCGCTGTACAATATCCGAAAACCACTTTTCTGATATTGTTTCTGCTCTGGCCAGAGACTCCTGCGGATCTACTATAGAGCATTCTCTCTCTAGTTACCTGAGAGCGAACGATCCTTTATTGAACACACAATCACCTTCGAAGGTCTTCCGCTGGACCCGATCCTTGACTATTAGAGATCCCGTGGATAGGGATTCGTAGGTCAAGGTCAAAGTCCATAAGTCCACCGACAAGGTGTCTTTGGTGTCTCAAGTCCAAGGATCAACCACGCCACTGTGACGATGAATCAAGCCGATTGACAGTCAGGTAAATTACCATTTGGCGATTCACGTCGGATCAGTTCAGTGAACTCATTCTCCAATGAGCACCTACAGGTTTACCATTATGTCTCCACACTAGTAACTAACGAGATCATTCACCCTCATCATATGAGCTGGAATAACCTGTACTAGTCTAACAGGATGTTTGATGTCCTTCTCAAACATCCTACGACTAGGAACAATTGAGAATATGTGTTTATAAGTCATCAGTCTCATTATTATGATCTCATCATAATCTGATGATTGTTGCACATATTCATGGACTTCATTATGCGCAAATATAAATATGTCAATCTACATAATGAATTTAATGCCATTTATTAGTGAACCAGATTGAAATAGGTGCCTTATGATTGGCTTAGAGGACACCTATATCCATCAGGGTATGGGGTATATGAGCTGGTATATGAAAAGGACCCCATCATTGAAGGAGAGGAAGAAGATGAGGACGCAGCCGAGGAGTATGCTAGTGGGGTGAAGAGATTTGACCCTCAGCTGTTGTACAAGAACCAACCAAGGAAATCAATCTAGGAACCGAAGAAGAACCTAAGGTAGTCCTCATTAGTCAAAATCTTTCAAAATTAGACGAAGAGGCTTTGGTTCGAGTTCCTAGAGAATACAAGGACACCATCGTCTGGAGCTATGAAGATATGCCGAGGTTAGATTCATCCCTAGTGGAGCACCAATTAACATTGAAATTTGGAGCTAGCCCGGTCAAACAGAAGTTAAGGCAATTCCACCTATAGATGACTTTAAAGATGAAGGAAAAGGTCGATAAGTTACATAAAGCCAAATTTATTAGAGTTGTCCTCTATCCTCAATGGGTGGCTAATATAGTATTGGTTATGAAAAAGGATGGGAAGGTCAGGATCTGTATTGACTTTCGAGATCTGAACCGGGCATGTCCTAAAGATGATTTCCCACTGCCTCATATAGATGTACTCATCGACAATGCCGCTGGATTTGAGACTCTGTCTTTTATGGATGACTTTTCAGGATACAATCAAATTAAATTGGCAGAAGATGATTAGGAGAAAACATCATTTACTACTCCTTGGGGTACTTATTGTTATATTGTCATGCCATTTGGATGGAAGAATGTTGGAGCCACGTATCAAAGGGCTATGATGGCTATATTTCACGATATGATGCATGTCCACTTAGAGGTGTATGTGGATGATCTTCTGGTTAAATCTCATACTAGAGCTGAGCATGCTAAAGTTTTGGAAAAAGCTTTGGAAAGATTGAGAGAATATCAATTGAAAACGAATCCAAAGAAATGCGTATTTGGTGTCTCGTCGGGAAAGTTGTTAGGGTTCATTGTCAGCAAACGGGGCATTGAGATTGATCTCAACAAGGCTAAAGCTATTATTGAAATGCCACCTCCCATGAATTTGAAAGAGTTGAGAGGATGGATCGGGAGGTTGCAGTTTGTTCGTCGCTTTGTCTCCCAACATTTACAAAGGTGTAAGCTGTTCTACGAGCTTACTAAGTCAGGAGTCAAATGCGATTGGGACGATAAGTGCCAGGAAGCATTTGATGGGTTAAAGACATACTTGGCGAGCCCTCCTGTCTTGAGACCACCATCTTCAGGCAAACATTTAATTCTATACATTTTTGTCCTGGATGATGTCGTAGGGACTGTCCTAGCACAAGAGGATGAAGAAGGAAAGGAGAGGGAAACATATTATCTCTCTAAATTTCTCAACCCCACTAAACAAAGGTATACGGCAATGGAGAAAACGTGTGTTGCACTGGTGTAGGTGGTTCAGAAATTGAAACACAATTTTCTAGCCTGTGAAGTCCATCTCATCACTAGGATGAATCTGATTAAGTTCCTTACAGACCGATTAGCATGATGGTAGAGCTTTCTATCCCAATTTGATATCATCTACATTCAGCAAAAAGCAATCAAAGGCTATGCCATAGCAGAACACCTTGCTCATCACCCTTTACCCATATTTGATCCAATCCGATCGGAGTTTCCGGATGAGGAACTGATGTCCATCAACATAATCAAAGATAACATGTGGACTCTGCATTTTGACGAAGCTCTGAACTCTTATGGTAAGGGTATCGGCATCGTTCTCCTATCACCTGAAGGTGTCACCATTCCACAAGCCTTTCAGCTCGCCTTTCATGTTACAAATAACATAACTGAATATGAGGCTCTTCTTGCCGGCCTCGAGGCCGCTCATCTCCATAGTGCCACCAAACTACGAATTGTAGGTGATAGTCAATTAATCATTCGCCAAGTGCTCACTAAATATCGCACCCTTGATCCCAAACTCAAACCATATCAGGAACTCACCTCAGCTTATGCCAAACTTTTCACCAACTGATCTTCGTCCATGTCCCTCGGGAAGAACATCTTAGCCGATACTCTAGCTTTTCTCGCATCATCTCTAAATTTCCCAATCAGCAAACAATCCGAATCAATCATCATTCATAGGCATCTCTCTCCTACTGTAAAGGACCCTTCCTTTCTTAGGATTAAAGAGAAATTGTTGAAGAAGGTCAGAGACGGAGATATCGTGAAGAAGAGAGAAATCATGCTATTGGATCTACAAGAAGATATGGAAGATGAAGAGAAACCATAGTATTACGAGATTGCCAGATATTGTGAAAATCAATCCTATCCTGAAGAAGTCACAATTGAGGAGAAAAAGGGCTATCAGAAGAATTGCTCAGAGGTACACTCTAGTTAGAGGGGAGTTATATAAACGTGGATTTGATGGTGTTCTTCTAAGATGCTTAGACGAAGATGAGTTTTGGAAGATCATGGAAGGAGATGTTGCAGTTTGTGGTGGCCATGTTAATGGACAGATGTTATCGAAGAAAATCCTTAGACAAGGATATTATTGGCCAACCTTGGAAGAAGATTGTGTAGGGTTTGTCCGTAGGTGTGCTAAGTGTCAACTTCATTCCAATAAGATCCATTCCCCTGCATCTTCACTCCATCATGTTTCTTCCCCATGGCTGTAGACACGCTACTTTTGACATCATTTTGAGTAAATTTCATGTCATATAATAATGCCTCCGAATGGTCTGATATTTAATCATTAGTCAATTTTTATTAATCTTTTTGGATTAATTATCTAAATAGTATCGGGTCAGACAGACATAATTTAAGTTAATTAATTAAATTAATTTTAACTCAAATTTTAATCAAATATGAAAAAGTCTAAAAAACGTCGACATGTATAGACGCCATTTAGAGTTTATTCCTATTTTTATTTTTAAGTTTGAATTTTAATTAATTGATTAATTAACTAAAAGACATCTTCAGGGCACGACACCATTTAGGTCTCTTAAGCTGTTTCTGTCCCTTTTTCCGGATGTTTATCTTTATCTTAATTAATCTAAAAGACGTCTCCCATGGGTGACGCGTTTTAGATAATTAAAGATAATGATGAATTAATCTGTATTTATCTGTTTGTTAGTTGGATAAACTTCAAATTCTTCATGTTAATCTGATCATAGCCGCGGATGTAGAGCCTATAACTACAAAACCCCTTGGTCATTGAAAAGTTAGTGATGATAGCGATAATTGAATGAAAATTGGAGCAAAGAATCTTGGCGACGACGTCCAGACGCTGAAGGATCGAGGTGTTGCTACTTCCAAGAGTCTTGAAGCAAGGTACATTCCTTCTTCATCACTTTTTCGTCCTTTCAAGAACTTTCAAGACAAGGCTTTCCAGGGGCCATCCAACTCAGTTCTTAATTATTCATCATCATATTAGTTCACAATCTCATTCATCACATCACTCCATGCAACACACACTCACTAGCATTATTTTCTAATCCATATTTTAAGGGGTTTAAAAGTCCATCAAACAAGTGAGTTCTTTGTTCAAGTTGTATGATTAAAATTTCTACTATAATAGATACTATATCTATTTGAGTTCTTATTGTTTTTCTCTCTCTTTCTTTCCACTTTCTTGCAAGGTACAAGAGGAGAGAATCAACAAAGAAAAGGAATCTGGATGATCCTCAAAGTCTGATAAGCAGCCAAAGCAAGAACAAAGTTAAAAGGGCTCTCTTTCTTCAGCCGGCTGAAGGAGGGGAATCAAGGACTTCAACATCTCCTACATCTAAAACAGGTAGGCGATCAATCTTTTCTTTTGTAACTTTTTAGTTAAAAGTTTTTGGCGATCACATTCACTTAGTTTTTAATAGGTTTATTTGTCATATAATCAACATAAATTTTTCATGATAATCACACACCTAATTTGAGCATTCACAGCTTTTTGGCGATCACGGTGGGACTCGCCATCTTTTAATCTTTGTTCTTGCTTTCATCAATCGGGCACTCTCTGTGCACCACATGTGTCTCTCGACACGCCCTCACCGATCGGTGAGTTTTTTTATTTAATTGTTATTCCTACGTACACCACGTGTACACCCCTGTGGCAAGATCTTGCCCTCCCCATTTGATTGATTGAAGAGTTGTTTTTGTGATAAGAAGCATGTGTGATTGATTGAATGTTTTGTTGATTACATGATAAATCATCATGTTAAAAGAATTGAAATAAAAAGAATCACATGAGCCGATTATTTACTGCTTTCATCCTGTCTGTTTGAGGAGGAATCGATTTAGAAATTCCTCCTTAATTGTTGATTCTGTGACTTGAAAAGTGTCCAAGAGCAGCGACGCGTTTCATACTGCGTCGTCCAACTCAGACGCCTTTCAGGCAAAATTCTCTGTTGTCTGCTGCCTGAGATTCTGCAAGAAAAATAAGGTTATGTTTGAATAGCGTCGACCAACAATGACGCGTTTCAGGCAGTTTCTTGTTTTTTTCTTCAGTTCTCAGATTTATGATCTGCTTGCTACTACACATTACGTAATAAGCATTAAAGGCCATCCAGGTCATACGCACTGGGGCTAACACTCCCCTTTTCTCTTAGGAATACCTTTCTTAACGTCTTCACCTCTCTCTGATTGGGTCTGTCCCTCAATCAAACTAGAGTGGTTGGCGTTAAAGACCTCCGTAAGTCCCCAAAATCAAGGTATTCCTCCTTGTTCATCGGGCTGGTTGTACCAATCGAAGTCCTGGTTAGATTTTCATAACGTTGTGAGAGAAAGCCATAGGGTATAACGGTGGAAATTGAACTGAAACTAGGATCTTGTCCCTTGAGTGAATTTGTGATTAATTGAATCCAAATAACCTAACAAGGAATCCTGAAATAACGTAACATCCACTTGTTTGCTTAATCTATGTGCAACTTGTCTGCAAATCTTTGAAAAAAATCTAATATCATGCTACTTCGATTAGGTAGGGATTTGAGCATGACTCCAAATGCCCTAGTCAACTATGAGGGAGATGCTAATACCCCTCTTGAGTCTGATTACCACTTTGAAAGTGGGGGAGATGCTGATGTCCCCCGTAATCCCCATTCTTGTCCAGTTCAATACGAGGGAAACCAACAAACCCCTCTTCATTGTGCTCATGATCAATATTCTGATCTTCCTCTACATGTGCATGCGATTTCTAATCCTATTTTCGAGGGGGACATGAACCCGAATGATCCCTCATCCTCCTATCCCTCAGATCTAGTGAACGCTTTGGGAGTTCTTGCCTCCCGTCTGGATCCTCGACAGTTCGAGGCAATCCAGTCTATTTTGAAGGGGAAGACGCCCATGCAGTCTACCGAGCCGAATCCTGCGGCTCCCCCTGTCATTCCTCTACCTCCTCCTCATCATACTTCCTTCATTCCCCAGGCTATAGAAGGCCATCAAGTCTCAACCTCTCGGCCAGCTAGGCCACAACTTTCTTCCTCGAGGCAACCGGTCAGGCCGCTGACACCTACTTACCAAAATGCCCTCGGGTATGGCGGAAGCTCTGCCAGACCTTAGCTCTATTGTCCCCCATACCCTACATACTCTAGGCAACAGGCCTATCATGTACCTCCTCCTCCCCCTCTTCCCCAGGTTGATCCAACAACACAAGCTTTGCTTGCAAAGATGGAGCGTATGGACGAACAGTTCAACAACCTTCAGAAAATGACGGGAGTTAAAGTTGCACCTGAGATTAACCTGCCAAGTCTGCCTGTATTTCATTTGCCACCCTCTGAGATGCCGGTATACCGAAAATACAACGGTACTAGTAACCCCTTCACTCATTTGAAGGAGTTTATGTATGAGTCATCTTTCTGGCAAAACGACAAGAGGTCGTTAGCATTTTTGTTCAAGAAATCCTTGGAGGGACCAGCCCTCGAGTGGTTCTTTTCTTTAGAACCTGTTGAAGTAGAGGACTACGGTATCGTATCACGAAAGTTCATTCAACGATACCAGGATAGAGTTGCCACCTCCCTATCCATTACTGATTTGATAGCAGAAAAAATGAAGCCCGACGAGGAGTTCGTCAGTTTTGCTGATAGATGGAGGGGCATGGCAGAAAAAGTGAAAGATCATCTGTCTGAGTCAGAGCAAGTAAAAATGTTAATCTCCAATGCTACACCTCAGTTTAAGTTAGTCCTTGCCTTGAACAACTTGACCAGCATGGCAGAGCTCTATGAAAGAGCACGTTATTGTCAAAATACTTTCAAGGATGCTACATTCTCTAGTATCTTTGATCCTCACCGACCTAGTAGGCCTCCACCTCGGAAGCCTGCCGTGCCAAATTCTCCTAGTACAGGTCCAACCATTGAAGGCACGCTCTCCTATGAGCAGGTTAGTATCATGAACAACAATCCGCCCCAATTCATGAGGAATCAGCAGCCAATGCCTTGGTTTTGCCGAGAGAAAAAGCAGTTTGGCCCCAAAATGCCAACACTTCTAGGTATTGTTATTTTCACCGACAACCTGGACACACCATAGATACCTGCTTCCAATTTCGAGATTATATTCATGATCTCAACGAGCAGGGAGGCATTGATTGGGAAGAAATGAAGAAGTATATATCCGCTTTAAAGGCGAGAAGACCACAACAACAACAACAACAACTAAGAGCACCGGCACAGGCAGCGGCGCCGCCAAACATGGGTATAGTGCAAAACCCACTCCCAGAGCACCAGAACCAGAATCAAGTCGCCCCTATTTTGACAAATAGACGGTCTGAGGCTAATCGCGGGCAACAGTAGAAGATAGAGGATTCTTCCTCTATTTATTCAACAAGCCACACTCCGAGCACCGCAGAACAACCACCACGCCGCACCCTCCATATACCTAGACCACAACCCGTTACCATCACACCTATACCAACACCCTCATATCACTCACCCGCATCCACTAACCCATCACCACCGCCCACTTTCCTCAAACCCATTATCCCCCACGCCACTACGCCTCCATTAAACAACCCCCCGCAAGCTAATCATGCACCCCTCATGCCATCCAGTCCACTGCTCCGCGTACCATTCCCTACATCACCTACTACCGCCACCGCTTACCCAAACACCATACAACCATCTAAACCTCTACTCTGCATGCCATTCCCCACTTCATCCCCACCAACCAATTACCTTTCCACCATCCAACCATCTAGGCCTCTCATCCGTACCATGCCACTATCAACTAACCCCACGCCATCACTCGTATACCAACCCTCCACACCATCTACACCATCCACTAAACCTGCGGTGCTCAAGTTATCATCCGGCCCTTCCACAACTGAAGAACATGCACTCCGGAGTGGGAGGATCTTCAATAAGTTTGCTTCAGTCCATAAATGGACTTTTGAAGCTTGCACACTCTATCTGGAAACTCTTTGGATATGAAACCTTCAAGTTGGATCATATACACCTCTTCCTCAAGGTTACCATTGAGGAAGGCAGTCTTCACATCCATCTGCCAAATTTCGAAATCGAAGTGTGCAGCTATGGTGAGTAGAGCTCTGATCGACTTTACCATGGCAACTAGTGAGAAAGTCTCGTTATAGTAAATTCCTTGCCTTTGACGATATCCCTTTACTACCAACCTTGCCTTACCAGTGTTGATCCATCCATTAGCACCGATCTTTCTCTTAAAGATCCACTTGCATCCAATGGGTACAATACCTTCGGACAAATCCTCCAAGCTCCAAACTTGGTTGGTTTACATAGACTTGATTTCTGAGTTCATGGCTTCTCGCCATTTCCCAGCTTATGGGCCTTCTCTGGCCTTGTGGTAGGTTTTAGGATCATCATCCTCATTATATTCTACCTTGGACTTACCTTCATCGATATGTCCCACATATCGTTCGGGTAGTTTAGGTATCCTACCATATCTGCGAGGCTCATCTATGTGTACCTGAACATATTCAGGAACTGATATCTCATCTTATAGTAATTCAGCTGTTTGGGGATCTAGAACACCTTCCAATTCTATTTTACTCCCACTGTCCTCCTAGAGAAGGAATTCTTCTTCCAAGAAGATAGTTTTCCTAGCAACAAACACCTTTTGTTCACCAGGATGGTAAAAAATAGTATCCAAAGGTTTCCTTTGGATATCCCATAAACCTGTATTTATTAGTTCGTGATTCCAGCTTATCTGGATCATGCCTCTTTACATGAGTAGGACAACCCCAGACTTTAACATGTTTAAATTCTGGTTTCCTGCCTTTCCATATCTCATGTAGAGTAGAGGTCACAGACTTGCTGGGTACTATGTTCAGTAAGTATGTTGCTGACTCTAGAGCATACCCCCAGAGGGACACTGGTAAACCCGAAAAGCTTATTATAGAGTGCACCATGTCTAACAAGGTGTGATTCCTCCTTTCAGATACACCATTCATCTGTGGTGTATATGGAGAGGTCAGCTGAGAAAGGATATCATTATCCTTTAAGAATTGTGTGAAAATAGTACTCAAGTATTCTCCTCCTCGATCTGATCGAAGAGTATTAATACTCTTTCCTGTCTACTTCTCTACTTCATTCTTGAACTCCTTGAACTTCTCAAAATGTTTTCGACTTGTACTTCATTAAGTACACATAGCCGAATCTCGAGAAGTCGTCGATGAACGTGATAAAGTATGAGAAGCCACCTTTGGCTTGGGTGGACATGGGATCACATACATCTAAATGTATTAGTTTCAAAATGTCCTTGACACGTTTTCAATGTCTAGTAAATGGAGATTTTGCCATTTTTCCTATTAGACAAGATTCACATGTCACAAACGATTCATAATCGAATGCAGTTAAATAAACATGCTTATGCAACCTTTGCAGCCTGCTTTTACCAATGTGTCCAAGTCTACAATGCCACATATCGGCTTGGTTCTCACAATTCTTGCTCTTCTTAAGAGCATTATCAATATGAAGATTGTAGTAAGAAACATCTAAAAGATACAGACCATTGACTAAAGGTGCCGAAACTATTGATTTATTACCATAATAAATTAAACAACTTTTATTTTCAATAGACAACTTATATTATATCTTGTCCAAACAAGATACTGATATGATGTTCTTTATTATGCTAGGAACATAATAATAATCTTTCAATGATAAGGCGTCACCCGATGGAAGTCTAAGGTTTGCTGTCCCTATAGCAACTGCTGCAACTTTTGCGCCATTTCCTAGCCTCAATTTCACCTCGCCTTTTCTCAACTTGTGCTTATTTGTTAGCATCTGCACATTATGGCAAATATGAGAAGCACATCCTGTATCTAATACCCAAAATGTGGGATCTCTAACTGACAAGTTGATATCTATCATATTAATATCTGAAGCTTCTGATAGCTTCACTTTATCGTTGAGAAACTCCTTGCAGTTTTTCTTCTAGTAACCATTATGCTTACAGTAGAAGCAGTCACCCTTTACTACTTCTTTGCTTTTGTCCTTCGACCTTTTATCATACGCGATCATCTCTACCTCGGGGGCATCTAATGTCGGTTCAGCAAAAGGATCAACTTCAAGGACGTAGGCAATGTACTCAGATCTGAAGACATTCTTCAGGTTTCTGAGCCAATCCGAATAGTTTAGGCCAGTCAAAAAGGCATCAAGAATGCCACAGAGTGGGTTATTCGACGACATTATTCCCTACAGGAGATAAACAAAATTTAATCACTTAGATTTAATTATAGCAAAGAAGGATTTGATTTTGTTCCTCCTAAGGTCTCTCAATCTGTAGAGCCCTCAGATAAATACCCTCTCCCTAAACTTGTAAAAGCTGTTAGGTTTAGGTGGCCTACAAGCCAATCTGACTGCGTAAATCTCGTTCATTTATTAATATAATGGCATAATATTCATTATGTGTAAATCGCATTAATTATCGTTTCATAATGAAGTCCGTGAATATGTGTTATAGTGATCAGATTATGATGAGATCATACTAATGAGACTGATCACTTAAACATACATATTCTTAATCATTCTTAGTCGAAAGATATCCGAGAAGGACATCGGATATCCAGTTAGACTAGTACAGATTACTCCTGCTCATATGATGAGGGTGACTGATCTCATAAGTCACTTGTGTAGAGACACTAAGGCGAATTTGTAGGTGCTCATTGGAGAATGAGTTCACTGAACTGATCCGACTGAATCGCTGAATCGTATTGTACCTCACTGTCAACCAGCTTGATTCTATTGTCGCAGTTGCATGGATGGTCCTCGGACCTGAGACACCAAAGACACCTTGTCGGTGGACTTTTGTGCTTTGACCTTGGTTTACGAATCTCTAGCTACGGGATTCTAAAACGTAAAGGATTGGGTACAACAGAATACCGTCGAAGGGAATTGTGTGTCAATAAGGAATCATTCGCTCTCGGTACTTAGAGAGAGAATGCTCTAGGAAGGATGCGCGGAAGTCCCTGGCCAGGGCGGACGATAATATCGGGAAAGGAGTTTTCCGATATTTATCAGCGGGATCCAATCCAAGTGAGTCGACCGGTTAGGGTTTGACAGCTCGCCATACCCTGAGTTGACTCGAGAGCATTGTACGAATGAAGGATTATATCCACGCGGTAACTGTCAGGGGAAAGGTTCCAAGAGTAGGTTACTTAACCCCGATACCTTCCGGGTTCACGCGGTGTTGCTTGGCACCCAACGTGATCGGAGGCCCGGTCGAATTCGATGTGCGACATCAATTCGATTGATTAATTAATTAATAAAGGGTTATTAATTGATTAATAAAGCCAGTGAAGAGTCACTGGGCTTGTTGGGCCATTAATTGGACTGGTAATTGGGCCTAGAGGGTCATACGCAAATGATTCTCAAGGCGATGGATAAATAAGTGGGTTTTATCTAAATCGGGGGTTTTTATGAAAAACCGCGCGGTTAGTATAAAACATAGCGGACGGGCTGAGCAGGCCAAGCTGCTGCTAACTCTAGCCGCCCCTCCTCTGTTTCTCTCTCTCTCTGGCGTCCAGACAAATCCAGATCTGCTCCGCTGCTTCTCCGAATCCCGTTCGACGGGAAATCGTCCGCACGTTGCGGCGATCGTTGTGGCAACCGGCGGAGGTTTCGTGGGCTGCGAAGAACGAGGAACGTAAGGATATTCGTCGCAAGGAGGCACGCGTGGACTTCGCTAGAGGTCGGGCGCTTGCGCGGCTTGCGGTGTCGCACCGACGGAACCGAACGGTTGCGGATTCGAATCCGCACATGGTAAGAATCGATTATCCGATAATCGTAGTTTTAGTTTTTCGAAACGGGAACGGATCTTCATTTATTTATTTTTTCCGCTGTGCATGAGATCCGGAGAAACCCGAGAACCCAACAAAAGCTACAATGAAGAATGGCTTAATCTCAAAAGCTTCTTGCATCGATTGCTATTCTCACTATGGTATATTAGGCCACAATTTAAAGACCTACAAGTCTACGAAGTGGGTCTGGGTGCTTAAAGGTTCTGCTCTTGCCACTAACATCATAGGACCCAAAAAATTTTAGGTACCTAAAGCCACCTGTGATATATTTGCAGGAAGACACTATTCAAAACTATGCAAGTTGAAGGTGGTACAATCACCTATAGGGATAATGGTAAAGGCAGAGTTATGAATAGTGGCATAGCAAGTCTTCCAACCTGATTAAAGATATGCTATACGTAGATGGTTTAAAGCACTAAACTTGATCAGTATCAGCTAGTTATATGTTACACCCCTGATCCGATTTAGTCATCTAGACCCACTTTGAATTCAAGTTACACAACTACGGATCATAGATAGCATACAAATCAGACATGAATGATGAGTGACATATAATCAAAGTAATAAATATGTCAATTATTATCAAAATACACAAATAAAATTATCGTTGCCAATACCGTACTTCTACAAATGTATAACATCAATACCAAGTGTAGACACGCTAATTTTGATATCATTTCGAATAAATTTCATATCATATAATAATGGCTCAGAATGGTCTGATATTTAATCATTGGTTAATTTTTATTGATATTTTTTGGGTTAATTATCTAAAAAGTGTCGGGGCAGACAGATATGATTTAAGTTAATTAATTAAATTGATTTTAACTCAAATTTCAATTAAAATATGAAGAAGTCTAAAAGACGTCTACCTGTGTAGACGCCATTTAGAGTTTATTCTTATTTTGATATTTAAATTTGAATTTTAATTAATTGATTAATTAACTAAAAGACATCTTCAAAACACGACGCATTTTAGGTTTCCTAAGTTGTTTCTACTTCTCTTCCGGATGTTTATCCTTATCTTAATTAATATAAAAGGCGTCTACCAGTGGCGACGCGTTTTATCTAATTACAGATAAAGATGAATTTTTCCCGGATTTTTATCTTTATCTTAATCAATCTGAAAGGCGTCTTTCATGGACGACGCGTTTTAGATAATTACAGATAAAGATGAATTAATTTGTATTTATCTGTTGGTTAAGATGGATAAATCCCAAAATTTCTCCATGTAAATCCGCGGATGCAAAGAAGTCTATAAATACCCCGCCTCTTGAATGGGTGACAGAGTTAGTGATTGAAGTGATTGAAGTGATCAGAGTGACATTGAAAATCGAAGCGACGACGTCCAAACGTTGAAGTGCGGCTGTTTCCAGAAGTCGACGTCCATTCTTCATTCATTCTTCATCCATCCAAGACCAAGGCTTTTCAGGGGCCATCCAGTATAAACTTTCAATTCATTTCTACATATTTTTTCATATTTTCACTCCATTAATCTTACATTCTTCATCACATCACTCCATGCAACACACACAACACTAGCATCATTTTCAAAACCTATTTGATTAAGGGGTTTAAAAGACCATCCCAACAAGTGAGTTTTTTTTCCGTTTAGTTGCCTGTTTAAAACTTTGTCTGGAATGGATACTACTTTTGCCTAAGTTCTCATCATCGTTATTTCTTTCTATTTCTTGCAAGATACAAAGGAGAATCAAAGGGAGAGAATCAATAGCAAATCACAAGGACTCTGGACGATCCTCAAAACTCAACAGCAATCAAAACAAGAACAAAGACAAGAAATGGCTCTCTTTCTTCAGCCGGCTGAAGGAGGGGAACCAAGAGCTCAACATCTCCCACGTCCAAACAGGTAGGTGATCAAACTCTTTCTTTTGGAACTTTTAAGTCAAAAGTTTTTGGCGATCACATCACTTAGTTTCTTTTTAATATATTTATTTTGCACTTAAACAACATAATTTTTTTCATGATAATCACACACTCATTTTAAGAACTCACAGCTTTTTTGGCGATCACGGTGGGACTTGGTCTCACCATCTTTTAGTTCTTTGTTCTTGCTGTTATCAATCGGGCACCCACGGTGCACCACTTGTGTCTCTCGACACGCCCTCACCAATTGGTGAGTGTTTTTAGTTTAGTTAATTTCCTACGTGCACCACGTGCACACCCCTGTGGCAAGATCTTGTCCTTCCCGTTGATTAGTTGAAAAGATGTTTTTGTGATGAAATGTTGTGTGATTGACTGATATCTAAGTTGTTTAGTTGATAAAATCATCTTGTTAAAACCTGAAACAAAAAATCTTTTGCATGAGCTGATTATTTATCGTTTTTATCCTGTTTGAGGGGGAATCAATCTAGAAATTCCTCCTAGAAAACTGCATATGCGACTTGAAAAGCGTCCAGGAACAGCGACACATTTCAAAATGCGTCATCATACCTAGACGCCTTTAAGTCTCTTTTCTCTGTTGTCTGCTATCTGAGCTTCTGCGAAAAATTAAGACTCTGTTTGAATAGCGTCGACCACCAGCGACGCGATTCAGGCAGTTTCTTATTTCTTCTTCAGTTCTCAGATTTTTGTAATATGTGTGCTATTACCCATTATATATTAAGCATTAGAGGCCATCTAGGCTACAGGTCATACGCATTGAGGCTAACACCCACCTTTTCTTAGGAACACTCTTCTTTACGTCTTCAACTCTCTTTGATTGGGTCAATCCCTCGATTAGACTAGAGTAGTTGGCGTTAAAGACCTCCGTAAGTCCCCAAAATCAAGGTATTCCTCTTTGATCATCGGGCTAGTTGTACCAACTGAAGTCCCGGTTAGATTTCCATAAACGTTGTGAGAGAAAGCCATAGAATATAACGGTGGACATTGAACTGAAACTAGGATCCCATCCCTTGAGCGAATTTGTGATTTAATTAAATCCAAATAACCCAACAAGGAATCCTAAAATTACGTTAAACATCTACTTGTTTGTTTAATCTCTATACAACTTGTTTGCTAATCTCTGAAGAAAAATCTAACATCATGCTGCTCCGATCAGGCAGGGACTTGAGCGTGGCTCCAGATGCCATGATCAACTACGAGGGAGATGCTAATGTCAGGTGCTGAGTGGGACAGTCCCCTATTACGGATCCTACACATTCCTTTCGTTCAACCCAAAAGAAAAATTAGAATAAGTAGTCTTATCCTTGAGGTTAATTCCAGCAATTCTATACTTTTAAGATCTTTCATTTATTCTAAGTTGCCGTGTGTGTGTGAAAATCATCTTGCCGTGGACTTTTGTAAAGTGAGATATTTAAACTTTAAAGGCTCTTTAACCAATGCGACAACCAAAAAAAACTGATTTGTTTCAGATTTACTTAATGAAACATGCTTTTCATGCAATTTTCCTAGGATGTGAAAAGAAATTTTAAAAATTTGACTATTTTTCAGTGAAAGATATCAGTTTTCTTCAAAAGATTTTCCAATAAATACATATCAAATTGATTGTCCCACCCCCCACCTTGATTGACATTGTCCTCAATGGCATAAAAGATATGAAAAACATGTCAGCCAGAAGCGAATTGTGAAGGAGCGAAACAACCTGTAATGAAGATGATGCGACATGCCCACGACGACTGCTACTCAAGGACCTAAAAATGAAAAGAAATACAAAAACTGAAGTAAAATATTGGGTTGCCTCCCAACAAGCGCTAAGTTTATCGTCTTCAGCCAGACGGAATGTGCACACTATCCAATGCCTACTAGCACAAATTTCAATGCATGCATTTTGAAATTTGTTGGTTGGAGTACACTTAGCATTGCATGTAGCTGATGAGTCAGAATGTTATCATTGAGATTCCAAAGAAAAGAATTTTTCAACATGGTCAATAGGATATTGGTTCTACTTGATTCATAGGCCATGTCAACCACGTACCCCACTTCGTTTCCTTGACTGAACTGAAGCCTTTGATCCCCTAGAAAAATATCAGAAATTCTCAAATTGATGGGACATTGATTCAATGTAGGGGATGATCTAATGTCGAAGATGAGGAAATCAACAAATATGTGGCTCCTATCCACCTGAATAAGAGTATCTTGGATCATGTCATGCGGCTGCTTAATGAAATGATCAATTGACTGCAAAGCAACCGACGTGCACGTTAACTTGTGGATTTCAAATTTCTCAAAGATAGAGACTGAGAACATGTTCAGTTTGGCCTCAACTTTCAATAAAATCTAGTAAAGATTGATGTTATCGATATTGTAAGAATTGAGATGGGCAACACAGTGAGTTTCTTTGAGAAAATGGCTGTTGATGTGGACTTGGTCCAATAATTCCATCACCTCCTTGAGTCGGGCCAACTTTTGGGGGCTATTGGGCTTATAATCTCTAACACTCGGGAAACAGATAATAGGTAGGTGAATATCTGGGCTCTCACTAGAATCCTTCTCGTCTCCTTCATCTCCCCCCAACTTACCCTCAATGGGCTCTTCTTGATGATTAGCTAAATCTATGGCTTCAGTTTTCTCTTGATGCAATTCCTCAAGATTATCTACTTTCTGATCCATTGGGAAGAAGAAATATTCAAGATCCGGACCATCATGTGTATTTAATTCCTCTGTGGGAAATAGAAAGTGTTCAAAGTCCAGCTCAATATCCAGCAAATCACTCATTTCTCCTTCTCCTTTTTCCTTCAAGCTCACCTAAAGAGAGATAGGTGTAATCGTGACTTCACTTTGCTGGTCAGTCTGAGGGTTTTCCATCTTCTCTCTATCCACCGGGTATATATCTTCTAGAATATCCACTTTCTCTATTGGGAAGAAAAAATATTCGAGGTTCGGACTAGCATGCATATTGACTTCCACTGTGGGGAATATGAAGTGTTCAAAATCCGGATTAACCTCTAAAAGATCACTCACTTCCCCTTCTCCTTTTCTATCACTTAAGCTTTCCTCAGGACATACAGGTATGATCATGGATGCATCTTGTTGACCAGTCTCAGGATTTTTCATAGATTGATTCATGCTAGCTTTCCCTAATGTCACCTGATGTGACTCCGTAAGATTCTCTCCGTTTTCAAGATCAGGCATGATGTGACCATTGCCGGATTGAACGATGTCAAGTTGAATTTGTGAGTTGATTTGTTGGTCAAAATCAGGTGAAAAGATTGCAGATTTTCAATGGGCTTGCTAACCACTTCTTCTAAATCCATCCTTAGATTAGTTTCAGTCAAACAGTCAACTAGGGCCTGCATTCTACCAATGGTTTGTTGTTGGGCCAAGACTATTTGTTCAAGTTGCATGAATTGGTCATCTTAAGAATGCGGATAACTGGGCTGATAATCAGACTGCGAAGAATGAGAATATGTCGAATAATTTGATTGGAAGCAAGGTGGACAAGAGCTTGTGGACAATGGATAATCGGACTGTCCATGATTGTGGGCCAAACCACTAGAGTAGACTTGGAATTGGGGCCAATCCGAGAAGTCTTGGATAACTAGACTTGGAGCTTGGGCCTGGTGAGGTGGAAATTGAAGAGCAGGTGGGGTATCATAATGGTCCTGATTGGCCCAAATGGGGCATCTTTCTTGATAGGTATATGATTGTGTGGGATATGAGGACGGTTCTGGGCCCAAAGCTAGAAATTGATCAACAACTTGTCTAGCTTAGCTAATCTGTGAGCCAAATCCATATTAGGTGGTGGAGGGAAAAGTGTGATGGTATTAAGACATGGGCCAATAAATTGGTTCATTTGAGTCCACTCCATGCTGAAAATCTTTTTTTTTTTTTTTTTTTTTTTTTATTAATGATGCAAACAAGTTATCACACAATTATTCCTAAGACAACTATGGTTAAACTAGCCTACATGATGTGTTTCTCACAAATTAATCTAGGTTTAATTCAAGTCCACCCTCACAATTATCAATCGGCCAGGTAAGAGGTGGGGTGGTGGGAGGCTCCCCCTACTTTCGTAGGGACCTAATTAAAGAACCACCGACCCACTTAGGCGTTTGCCATTGGACCTCTAGCCTTAGACACCGGTCTCCAAAAGTGATAGTGGGCTCAAGCTAGACCCAAATCTCATTGTGAACCCTAAATTGAATTCCTACTCACTTTTAATGGGCTTGGGTTAGTGAAAGAGTGCAAGGGATGGTTGTTTTTGGGCCAAGGAAGGGTAGTCAAATCCCCACCTTATTTTGTTAATGGACTTGCCCTTAAGATATTTTTATGTGAAGTGCACAACCAAATCAAACAAGGGGTTCTATGCAATCATGGAAATGCATGAACATGGTATTTAAGGAAGGTAGAAATCTCACCTTGTCCCCCGCAATCATCAACAAAATGGAAATTTACAAGAAAGGAAACAGTCTAAAAATGCAGTCCTAAATGATGCATGACCTAACATGGAAGGTTTCTAATCTTGGAAATGGAGATTTTTAAATTTGGATGTTCTTCTTTTTGTTCCTTTTTTAGTTAATGGAAACCTATCTAAACTAGAAACTACAAAAATGGAAACTAACTAAAGTCAAGAAATTGAAACATAGAAAGTTGGAACACACTTACCATGATTTTGCTTTCCTTTTTTTTTTTTTTTTCAATATACCTGCAAAAATAAGAAAAATAAAGTTAGCTAAAGATTAATTACACTAAATCCAAGATAATCAAAATTAAAAATCTAACTCCCCGGCAACGGCGCCAAAAATTGATCGTTTCGAATTGTGCGTCGTTAAACACATGAAAACGTTCAATCTAAATTTATCCGGCTCACTCAAATCAAATTTTGGAAATTAATAGTGGTGAGTCCGAGTCGAACCACAGGGAGTTAAACTTTTAACTTTGAAAACTTTGAATTTTGAAATTTTAGATTTTTTTTTTTAAAAAAAACAATGTAAAAAAAAATAGTGGAATCAACTAACTTTAACTAATTAAACAAGGGTATTAATACAAATGACAAAACTAAAAGGTGCAAAGAAAAGAGCACTCAATCAAGGCCCCTGCATACGCATGCATAATGATAGAGCCCAATCAAACTTAGCCACGTACCCCCTTGTTACTATTCATCAAAATATTTTTTTCATTTTATTTTATTTTTTTTAACATTTTTTAAATAAAATTTAAATCAAAACAAGTACTAGATATTGATTGATTTGAATAAAAGGATTTTACATTGGACGAATAAAATTCTGGAAGTTAGAGGTGAATAGTAACGTAATGTTCATGCAACTATCTAAACAATCAAATTAACGCTAATATGCAAATATTTAATGATAAGAAATAAAAACACTTAAACTATTAGTACTCAATTAACTAATCATTAGATCAAATCTAAGAAACAAGAACATGATTGAAATAAACAAAAAAACTTCTAACAACAAATTCCTGTAACTTGCTGAAGCGCCTGCACGTTGCTGGTTGGTGGAAGGAGGAAGCTGGGACAGCTGGTGGTTGCTTGTGTACGTGGCTGTTGGTGGGCTGCATGCGTGAAGCTGCTGGTTGGCGTGGAGGAGCTTGGAGGAAGGAGGAAGCCGGAAGCTGGGACAGCTTCACTGCGTGCTTGGAAGAAGCTGCTGCGTTGGATGTTGCATGGACAGCTGGAGGAACTTCAGGTGCGTGGGAGCCGTGGCAGTAAAGGGCGGTGGAGCTTGCTGGCGCATGGAGTGCTTCAAGCGCAGCTGTCCGTGCAAGCTTCAACGTGGAGGCAGGCGTGTAGCAGCAGGTGCTTGCTGGTTCAGGTTTAAAAGAAAGAGAGAAAACAGAGGGAGAGAAGGAGAGAAAACCGAGAGAGGGCAGAGACGGAGAGAGGAAAGAATGCTGGGAAAGATAAAAAAACGGAGAGAGAGAGGAGGAGGAGAAAACGGAGGGAGAGAAAGAGAGACCCAGAGAGGGAAAGAGGAGGGAAATCTGTGGAGGGAGTTGGAGCAGGAGGAGAAAACGAGAGAGAAATATGTGGAGGGAGAAGGAGGGAAGAGGAATAGAGAAAATAAAACTGGAAAGAAAGAGGAGAGAAGCTGCGGAGGGAGTTGGGAAACGGAGAAGAAGAATAGAAGAGAGAGGGGGAGAAGTTGCTGGAACGAGAGGGGGAAAGAATAAGGGAGAGAGAAGGATGCGTGGGAAGAGAAAGAGAGAAACCGAGAGAGGAAGAGAACCGGAGGAGGAGAAGAGTAGGATGCTGCTGGAAAATAAAAAAAATGAAGAGAGAACAAAGACGGAGGAGGAAGAGAACTGCTGAGAGAGGCTGGGAATTTATAGGAGAAATCGGAATAGGAGAAGGAACGTGGGAGGCTTGGAGAAGGGACAGGATTTGGATCTAGAGAGGAAGAGGAAACTGGAAAAGAAATAGGATTCGAATTTCTAAAACGAGAGAGAGAGAGAGGATTTTTAAAATAAAGGAAGGGATGTGTTTAGGAAATTGGAGAGACGGAAGGAAATAGTGGGTTTTGGGAAACTCCAGCGAAGGAAGGAATCAAATTGTATTTTTACCCCAGTTTTAGTTGAAATCCGCGCACTGGACCTCCCCTAAATTTTCGGAAACTCCACCAGCTGCACTGCATCATCGGCATGTCCTGTTCACACAAAATAACTATAATTTAGCGCATTATCATAACAATATCATCATATTTATTCATTTCGTCTCGGTTTTGTCGAAAAACCGCAAATGCGCTATGCTCCTTTAATCACATGAAATGACGATGTTTTTAAGTCAGAATTTGATGAAATTGGTACCGTTAGACTTGTTACACAATTATCTATCATTTCATACTATTTTGCAGATAAAAACATGAGTATGATGCATATGATTGCCCTTAAATGATCAATTTAACACTTTATCACACCCCCCAACTTACTCATTGCTAGTCCCTTAGCAATGCAAATAAGGAAAAGTTAGGACAAACAATGAATTATCATGCTTCGTTTGTAGTATCTTTCACAATCAATTTAAGTGGTAGCCGATTGGTTAAGCTAAAAGTTTTCATGTCCCACAATATTTTGATTCACGACATGTGATTGTGCATGAAATTTGACACACTTAGAACTCGTTTCCGACCTTTTTTGTATATTCTTGCATTTACTACCCTTTAGATAAGACTACCTGGGGAGGAGAAGAGAATAAAAGATTTCCCGATCAGTCAGTGAGGACCGTTTTTCAGTTCCCGTCCCAACTCAGTACTTTTCACGACTTGGTCATATTTTTGGTACGATGGACTTTTTAGCGTGGCGTTTTTTTCATTTTATTGTACTTTTACTTTTGAGAGTGCGTACTTTTTGCCACTCTCTTTGAATTGCTTGAGGGGAGGTGCGTACTTTTTGCCACCTACCTTCCTTTAGCTCTTTTAATGCCTTCTATTGCCTTTAATGTTTATAGCTGTCCATTTTAAATGACCGCCTCTTTTAGAGTGCTGAGTGGGACAGTCCCCTGTTACGGATCCTACACATTCCTTTCGTTCAACCCAAAAGAAAAATTAGAATAAGTAGTCTTATCCTTGAGGTTAATTCCAGCAATTCTATACTTTTAAGATCTTTCATTTATTCTAAGTTGCCGTGTGTGTGTGAAAATCATCTTGCCGTGGACTTTTGTAAAGTGGGATATTTAAACTTTAAAGGTTCTTTAACCAATGCGACAACCAAAAAAAACTGATTTATTTCAGATTTACTTAATGAAACATGATTTTCATGCAATTTTCATAGGATGTGAAAAGAAATTTTAAAAATTTGACTATTTTTCAGTGAAAGATATCAGTTTTCTTCAAAAGATTTTCCAATAAATGCATATCAAATTGATTGTCCCACCCCCCAACTTGATTGACATTGTCCTCAATGGCATAAAAGATATGAAAAACATGTCAGCCAGAAGCGAATTGTGAAGGAGCGAAACAACCTGTAATGAAGAGGATGCGACATGCCCACGACGACTGCTACTCAAGGACCTAAAAATGAAAAGAAATACAAAAACTGAAGTAAAATATTGGGTTGCCTCCCAACAAGCGCTAAGTTTATCGTCTTCAGCCAGACGGAATGTGCACACTATCCAATGCCTACTAGCACAAATTTTAGTGCATGCATTTTGAAATTTGTTGGTTGGAGTACACTTAGCATTGCATGTAGCTGATGAGTCAGAATGTTATCATTGAGATTCCAAAGAAAAGAATTTTTCAACATGGTCAATAGGATATTGGTTCTACTTGATTCATAGGCCATGTCAACCACGTACCCCACTTCGTTTCCTTGACTGAACTGAAGCCTTTGATCCCCTAGAAAAATATCAAAAATTCTCAAATTGATGGGACATTGATTCAATGTAGGGGATGATCTAATGTCGAAGATGAGGAAATCAACAAATATGTGGCTCCTATCCACCTGAATAAGAGTATCTTGGATCATGTCATGCGGCTGCTTAATGAAATGATCAATTGACTGCAAAGCAACCGACGTGCGCATTAACTTGTGGATTTCAAATTTCTCAAAGATAGAGACTGAGAACATGTTCAGTTTGGCCTCAACTTTCAATAAAATCTAGTAAAGATTGAAGTTATCGATATTGTAAGAATTGAGATGGGCAACACAGTGAGTTTCTTTGAGAAAATAGCTGTTGATGTGGACTTGGTCCAATAATTCCATCACCTCCTTGAGTCGGGCCAACTTTTGGGGGCTATTGGGCTTAGAATCTCTAACACTCGGGAAACATATAATAGGTAGGTGAATATCTGGGCTCTCACTAGAATCCTTCTCGTCTCCTTCATCTCCCCCCAACTTACCCTCAATGGGCTCTTCTTGATGATTAGCTAAATCTATGGCTTCAGTTTTCTCTTGATGCAATTCCTCAAGATTATCCACTTTCTGATCCATTGGGAAGAAGAAATATTCAAGATCCGGACCATCATGTGTATTTAATTCCTCTGTGGGAAATAGAAAGTGTTCAAAGTCCAGCTCAATATCCAGCAAATCACTCATTTCTCCTTCTCCTTTTTCCTTCAAGCTCACCTCAAGAGAGATAGGTGTGATCGTGACTTCACTTTGCTGGTCAGTCTGAGGGTTTTCCATCTTCTCTCTATCCACCGGGTATATATCTTCTAGAATATCCACTTTCTCTATTGGGAAGAAAAAATATTCGAGGTTCGGACTAGCATGCATATTGACTTCCACTGTGGGGAATATGAAGTGTTCAAAATCCGGATTAACCTCTAAAAGATCACTCACTTCCCCTTCTCCTTTTCTATCACTTAAGCTTTCCTCAGGACATACAGGTATGATCATGGATGCATCTTGTTGACCAGTCTCAGGATTTTTCATAGATTGATTCATGCTAGCTTTCCCTAATGTCACCTGATGCGACTCCGTAAGATTCTCCCCGTTTTCAAGATCAGGCATGATGTGACCATTGCCAGATTGAACGATGTCAAGTTGAATTTGTGAGTTGATTTGTTGGTCAAAATCAGGTGAAAAAGATTGCAGATTTTCAATGGGCTTGCTAACCACTTCTTCTAAATCCATCCTTAGATTAGTTTCAGTCAAACAGTCAACTAGGGCCTGCATTCTACCAATGGTTTGTTGTTGGGCCAAGACTATTTGTTCAAGTTGCATGAATTGATCATCTTGAGAATGCGGATAACTGGGCTGATAATCAGACTGCGAAGAATGAGAATATGTCGAATAATTTGATTGGAAGCAAGGTGGACAAGAGCTTGTGGACAATGGATAATCGGACTGTCCATGATTGTGGGCCAAACCACTAGAGTAGACTTGGAATTGGGGCCAATCCGAGAAGTCTTGGATAACTAGACTTGGAGCTTGGGCCTGGTGAGGTGGAAATTGAAGAGCAAGTGAGGTATCATAATGGTCCTGATTGGCCCAAATGGGGCATCTTTCTTGATAGGTATATGATTGTGTGGGATATGAGGACGGTTCTGGGCCCAAAGCTAGAAATTGATCAACAACTTGTCTAGCTTAGCTAATCTGTGAGCCAAATCCATATTAGGTGGTGGAGGGAAAAGTGTGATGGTATTAAGACATGGGCCAATAAATTGGTTCATTTGAGTCCACTCCATGCTGAAAATCTTTTTTTTTTTTTTTTTTTTATTAATGATGCAAACAAATTATCACACAATTATTCCTAAGACAACTATGGTTAAACTAGCCTACATGATGTGTTTCTCACAAATTAATCTAGGTTTAATTCAAGTCCACCCTCACAATTATCAATCGGCCAGGTAAGAGGTGGGGTGGTGGGAGGCTCCCCCTACTTTCGTAGGGACCTAATTAAAGAACCACCGACCCACTTAGGCGTTTGCCATTGGACCTCTAGCCTTAGACACCGGTCTCCAAAAGTGATAGTGGGCTCAAGGTAGACCCAAATCTCATTGTGAACCCTAAATTGAATTCCTACTCACTTTTAATGGGCTTGGGTTAGTGAAAGAGTGCAAGAGATGGTTGTTTTTGGGCCAAGGAAGGGTAGTTAAATCCCCACCTTATTTTGTTAATGGACTTGCCCTTAAGATATTTTTATGTGAAGTGCACAACCAAATCAAACAAGGGGTTCTATGCAATCATGGAAATGCATGAACATGGTATTTAAGGAAGGTAGAAATCTCACCTTGTCCCCCGCAATCTTCAACAAAATGGAAATTTACAAAAAAGGAAACAGTCTAAAAATGCAGTCCTAAATGATGCGTGACCTAACATGGAAGGTTTCTAATCTTGGAAATGGAGATTTTTAAATTTGGATGTTCTTCTTTTTGTTCCTTTTTTAGTTAATGGAAACCTATCTAAACTGAAAACTACAAAAATGGAAACTAACTAAAGTCAAGAAATTGAAACATAGAAAGTTGGAACACACTTACCATGATTTTGCTTTCCTTTTTTTTTTTTTTTTCAATATACCTGCAAAAATAAGAAAAATAAAGTTAGCTAAAGATTAATTACACTAAATCCAAGATAATCAAAATTAAAAATCTAACTCCCCGGCAACGGCGCCAAAAATTGATCGTTTCGAATTGTGCGTCGTTAAACACATGAAAACGTTCCATCTAAATTTATCCGGCTCACTCAAATCAAATTTTGTAAATTAATAGTGGTGAGTCCGAGTCGAACCACAGGGAGTTAAATTTTTAACTTTGAAAAGTTTGGATTTTGAAATTTTAGATTTTTTTTTTAAAAAAAAACAATGTAAAAAAAAATAGTGGAATCAACTAACTTTAACTAATTAAACAAGGGTATTAATACAAATGACAAAACTAAAAGGTGCAAAGAAAAGAGCACTCAATCAAGGCCCCTGCATACGCATGCATAATGATAGAGCCCAATCAAACTTAGCCACATACCCCCTTGTTACTATTCATCAAAAGATTTTTTTCATTTTATTTTATTTTTTTTAACATTTTTTAAATAAAATTTAAATCAAAACAAGTACTAGATATTGATTGATTTGAATAAAAGGATTTTACATTGGACGAATAAAATTCTGGAAGTTAGAGGTGAATAGTAACGTAATGTTCATGCAACTATCTAAACAATCAAATTAACGCTAATATGCAAATATTTAATGATAAGAAATAAAAACACTTAAACTATTAGTACTCAATTAACTAATCATTAGATCAAATCTAAGAAACAAGAACATGATTGAAATAAACAAAAAAACTTCTAACAACAAATTCCTGTAACTTGTTGAAGCGCCTGCACGTTGCTGGTTGGTGGAAGAAGGAAGCTGGGACAGCTGGTGGTTGCTTGTGTACGTGGCTGTTGGTGGGCTGCATGCGTGAAGCTGCTGGTTGGCGTGGAGGAGCTTGGAGGAAGGAGGAAGCCGGAAGCTGGGACAGCTTCACTGCGTGCTTGGAAGAAGCTGCTGCGTTGGATGTTGCATGGACAGCTGGAGGAACTTCAGGTGCGTGGGAGCCGTGGCAGTGAAGGGCGGTGGAGCTTGCTGGCGCATGGAGTGCTTCAAGCGCAGCTGTCCGTGCAAGCTTCAACGTGGAGGCAGGCGTGCAGCAGCAGGTGCTTGCTGGTTCAGGTTTAAAAGAAAGAGAGAAAACAGAGGGAAAGAAGGAGAGAAAACCGAGAGAGGGCAGAGACGGAGAGAGGAAAGAATGCTGGGAAAGATAAAAAAATGGAGAGAGAGAGGAGGAGGAGAAAACGGAGGGAGAGAAAGAGAGACCCAGAGAGGGAAAGAGGAGGGAAATCTGTGGAGGGAGTTGGAGCAGGAGGAGAAAACAAGAGAGAAATCTGTGGAGGGAGAAGGAGGGAAGAGGAATAGAGAAAATAAAACTGGAAAGAAAGAGGAGAGAAGCTGCGGAGGGAGTTGGGAAACAGAGAAGAAGAATAGAAGAGAGAGGGGGAGAAGTTGCTGGAACGAGAGCGGGAAAGAATAAGGGAGAGAGAAGGATGCGTGGGAAGAGAAAGATAGAAACCGAGAGAGGGAGAGAACCGGAGGAGGAGAAGAGTAGGATGCTGCTGGAAAATAAAAAAAACGAAGAGAGAACAGAGACGGAGGAGGAAGAGAACGGTTGAGAGAGGCTGGAAATTTATAGGAGAAATCGGAAGAGGAGAAGGAACGTGGGAGGCTTGGAGAAGGGACAGGATTTGGATCTGGAGAGGAAGAGGAAACTGGAAAAGAAATAGGATTCGAATTTCTAAAACGAGAGAGAGAGAGAGGATTTCTAAAATAAAAGAAGGGATGTGTTTAGGAAATTGGAGAGACGGAAGAAAATAGTGGGTTTTGAGAAACTCCAGCGAAGGAAGGAATCAAATTGCATTTTTACCCCAGTTTTAGTTGAAATCCGCACACTGGACCTCCCCTAAATTTCCGGAAACTCCACCAACTGCACTGCATCATCGGCATGTCCTGTTCACACAAAATAACTATAATTTAGCACATTATCATAAAAATATCATCATATTTATTCATTTCGTCTCGGTTTTGTTGAAAAACCGCAAATGCGCTATGCTCCTTTAATCACATGAAATGACGATGTTTTTAAGTCAGAATTTGATGAAATTGGTACCGTTGGACTTGTTACACAATTATCTATCATTTCATGCTATTTTGCAGATAAAAACATGAGTATGATGCATATGATTGCCCTTAAATGATCAATTTAACACTTTATCAACCTGCTGAAGCACTATGACCGGACACCGGCACGGATCTCCATACTTGAACTGATTAAAAGATCAAAGACTCACCAAGAAGCTCCGATGGAATATCTGCATAAGGTGATCGTCAACGAGGACGTACCAGTGGAAAAGATTGCAGCACTATTAGTTCCTCAGGGGGATCAGTCCTCCATTTCGTTTCATACATCGGAACTAGCACCGCCAGCAGCCAGAAGCATGGCTCTGAGCATTATGGTCAACATCTGCAAAAAGGCCGTAGATACATGCCTGGTTGACACAGGGGCCTCAATCAATGTTTTACCTCCGAAGACCCTGGAACTGTGTGGTGTGCCCAAGGAAAAATGGCTGCCTAGCCCCATCTCCGTTACAGCATATGATAACTCTACCCGTTCCCCTCTGGGAATGGTTTATTTGAAAGTAGAGCTAGGCCCTGTAAGTCATGCTGAGGTCGAGTTTCACATTCTGGAAATCGACCATTCTTTAAATGCCATTTTGGGTCGTCCTTACATAAAAACTCTCGAGGCGATTCCCTCCACGAATCATCAATGCCTTAAATTCCCCTTTAAAGGACGAATCATTAACGTTACGAGCATGCCGATCCTTGCTGTTGCTCATACTTTGAATGTCAAACCCACTTCCTCACCTGGACGATAACCTTTTATGTCAGTATTACAGGTTTACCATCCAGCGGCTGATCCTCTGAAAACTTCCATTATTTCTCCTTATCCGTTAAATGCCATAAAGAGGGGGAAGTGCATGAGTACCCCAGGATGGAGAATAATGATGAAGAATGGCTATCAGCCTGGAAGAGGCCTGGGCACACAGTTACAAGGCAGGACCACTCACGTCAAAGATCACCGAGGAGCACCTGGAAGCGGTCTGGGCTATAGGCCGAGAAAAATAAAATAAGACATTGTTCAGCAAGCAGAGAATGAAGGTGGCCAGAAAGTCTGGGAGACGATGTCTACACCGCACAAGGAAGGTCGAGATCCCCTGACATGGACCCTATACACTCATTTTGTGAAGGGGCCCATAATAAGCCATGACAACACGGTGGCCATTACTTCATGTTTTGACCTCCACGATATATATGGGAGAGACTTGGCTAGACACTGCTCAGAACTGCTCACGTACCAGTCCTTGGAGGCTCTGCGGCCTATGAAAAGGAGAAAATTCCAAGATCCTAAATGTGAATGGTACAGGTGGTTCGATCTAAGAAACCTCTACATCGCACTGAACAGACTGTTTCTAGATCCTGCAGAACCCAAGTGGCCGCCACAGATCGATGAGCTGATCGAATGTCCCGGTGCTATTTTCGACAAAAGGATACTGCTGTCAGAAGAGACTGATGAAGAGGAGCCAGATGACCCCTATGAAGCTGGCTACACCACGGATCTGCTTTGGAGGGGGACTTATCCTTCTCATGTTTTCATGCTTCACACCTTGTTTCGCACTTTGCTCTTGACCCCGACTTGGTCGCGGGTCATCATTGAAGACATTCCACGGGCCCCGCCCGTCATGATTACTCTGTCCCCACGGGACCTCATTCCACCACCTCCTTTCGATCTAGAGAGGATGTATGATTTAATCTGGGACATACTGTTGTATGATCCCCCTAATCCTCTGGCCTTGGTGCCACTTCCCTCATCTCATTCTCCTTCTATTCATCTTCATTCCTATTTTATGCTTAACTCTTCTATTGCCCAAAAAAAAACGCCAATTTGGCAACAAATTCTTCCCAGATCCTCATTGGGAAACCTCTTACTTGTTCGATTACGCCCCGTCGCACGGGTCTTTCGGTCAAGATTCTCTTCTAAATCTACTATGCCCCTCCCCTCGAGAGGATTCTCCTGTATTTCCATCTGTATCCTATGATTTTCATTCTGCTTCATTAGGTCAGAATAGGGACTGAAGACGAACCTAAGGTTGTCTTCGTCAGCAAGAATCTTTCTGTAGAAGATGAGAAGGCAATGGCACAAGTACTTTAAAGACTATAAGGACACTTTCGCCTGGAGTTATGAAGATATGCCGGGGTTAGACTCGTCATTAGTGGAAAGGAAGGAGCTAGCCCAGTCAAGCAGAAATTAAGGCGATTCCACCCGCAAATGGCTTTAAAAATGAAGGAAGAGGTCGACAAATTACATAAAGCCAAATTCATTAGAGTTGTCCTTTATCCACAATGGGTGGCCAACATAGTCCCGGTCATGAAGAAAGATGGGAAGGTCAGGATTTGCATTGACTTCCGAGATTTAAACCAGGCGTGTCCTAAAGATGATTTTCCATTGCCTCATATTGACGTACTCATTGATAACACTGCTGGCTATGAGACTTTATCGTTTATGGATGGGTTTTCAGGATACAATCAGATCAAGTTAGCAGAAGAAGATCAAGAGAAGACATCATTCACTACACCTTGGGGAACGTACTGCTATGTTGTCATGCCATTTGGATTAAAGAATGTTGGAGCCACTTATCAAAGGGCTATGATGGCAATATTTCACGATATGATGCACATAGATCTAGAAGTGTATGTGGATGACTTGTTGGTTAAATCTAAGACGAAGGCTGAGCATGCCAAAGTTTTGGCAAAAGTGTTAGAGAGATTAAGGGAATATCAGTTAAAGATGAACCCTAAGAAATGTGTATTCGGGGTGTCCTCAGAAAAACTACTTGGGTTCCTTGTCAGCAAACGGGGAATTGAGATCGATCCCAACAAGGCGAAGGCTATCAGAGAGATGCCACCTCCCAAGAACTTGAAGGAGTTAAGAGGATTAATCGGGAGGTTGCAATTTATTCGCCGTTTTGTCTCCCAGCACTCACAAAGGTGTATGCCGTTCTACGAGCTTGCCAAACCAGGAGTCAAATTCGATTGGGACGATAAGTGTCAGGAGGCATTCGATGCATTAAAGAATTATTTGGAAAGTCCTCCTGTTTTGATACCACCATCTCCAGGCAAACCATTGATACTTTACATTTCTGTCCTGGATGATGCAGTGGGGGCTGTCCTAGCACAAGAGGATGAAGAAGGAAAGGAGAGGGCAGCCTACTATCTCTCTAAACTTCTCAACCCCGCTGAACAGAGATATACAGCGATGGAGAAAACATGTGCAGCATTGGTCTGGGTTGTTCAGAAATTGAAGCATTATTTTCTAGCCCATGAAGTCCATCTCATCGCTAAGATGAATCCGATCAAGTTTCTGCTGGAGAAATCTGTCCTTACTGATAGGTTAGCACGATGGCAAAGCTTTCTATCTCAATTCGATATCACTTACATTCAGCAGAAAGAGATCAAAGGCTATGCCATAGCAGAACACCTCGCTCATCACCCCCTTCCTCGTTTTGATCCAGCCCAATCGGAGTTTCCGGATGAGGAACTGATGTCCATAAACCAAATCAGAGATGATATGTGGACTCTGCATTTTGACGGAGCTCTGAATTCTCATGGAAAGGGTATTGGCATTGTTCTGTTATCACCCGAAGGTATCACCATTCCACAAGCCTTTCAGCTTGACTTTCCAGTCACCAACAATATAGCTGAATACGAGGCGCTCCTTGCCGGCCTCGAGGCCGCTCATTCCCATGGTGTTACCATACTCAGGATTGTGGGTGATAGCCAATTGATTCTTCGCCAAGTGTTAACCAAGTATCGAACCTTTGATCCCAAACTCAAACCTTATCAAGAACTTACTTCTGCTTATTCAAAGCTTTTTACTAAACATCTTAGCTGACGCTCTAGCCTCACTTGCATCTTCTCTTGATTTTCCAATCAACAAGCAATCTGAATCAATCATAGTTCATAGGCGTCTTTCACCCGCCGTGAAAGACCCTTCATTTCTTAGAACTAAAGAAAAGTTGCTGAAGAAAATCAGAGATGGAGATATTATGGAAAAGAGAGAAATCATGTTGATGGAGCTGTTAAAAGAGATGGATGATGAACAGAAGCTATGGTACTATGAAATTACCAATTATTGTGAAGATCAATCGTATCCTGAAGAAGCCATAACTGAGGAGAAGAGAGCTATCAGGAAAGTTGCTCAACGATACACCTTAGTTGGGGGAGCATTGTACAAAAGAGGTTTTGATGGAGTTCTTCTGAGATGTCTAGACGAAGATGAGCTTTGGAAGGTTATGGAAGGAGCTCATGCTGGAGTTTGTGGTGGCCATGTTAATGGACAAATGCTAGCAAAGAAGATCCTTAGACAAGGATTTTATTGGCCAACCATGGAAGAAGACTGTGTAGGATATGTCCGTAGGTGTGCTAAGTGCCAACTTCACACCGACAAAATTCATTCTCCTGCATCTGCACTCCATCCTGTTTCCTCCCCATGGCCTTTCTCCATGTGGGCTTTCGATATCATTGGACCCTTTGGCAATTCCGATTCCGGCATCAAGCAAAAGTCTTTCATCCTCATGGCAACGGAATACTTCACCAAGTGGGCAGAAGCTGAAGCATACACGGAAGTCAAAGCATCAACCGTCTGCAAGTTCATCATGAAGAACATCATCACCAGATTTGGAATCCCAAGCACTATCGTCACCGACAATGGACCACAGTTCGTGTCACAAGAATTGAAGGACCTTTGCGACAGGTACAAAATTGCATTGCATCATTTGTCTCCTTATTATCCGCAAGGCAATGGCCAAGCAGAGACAACTAACAAGACTCTGATAAAAATCATCAAAAAGACGTGCAAATCTAACAAGTTCACAGACTGGCCAGAAAAATTGATTGAGGCTCTATGGGCCTACCGAACTTCAATCCGCACGCCCACTGGGCAGACTCCTTATTCCTTAACATTTGGAATGGAGGCGATAGTTCCATACGAGATCCTTATACCATCGTTAAGAGTACAATTGAACAAGGAATTTTCCATTGATGAACATCGTTCAGCACTCCTTGCTCAATTGGAACTCTTAGACGAGAGAAGATGGTCAGCTGCTAATCATGCAAGAGTTTATCAAAATAGACTAGCACGTTTTTATCAAAAGAAAGTCATTGAACGAAAGTTTAAAGTTGGTGAAATGGTTGTCAAAAGGATTTTTGTAAAACCTGGTGGTCCACGTTCTAAGCTCCAACCCAACTGGGAAGGACCTTATGTTATATCACATGCTTTTCCTGGTAACGCTTACCGTCTTGTCAATGCAGAAGGAGAAGAGCTAACTCACCCCTGGAACGGTTTGCATCTTAAGAAATACTACCCTTAGGTTAAAGAGTCGATCAGCATGGTATAAAGACCAGTGGAATCAGAAAATTTATAAACTCAAATTTCCTTATCAGTCTGGATAATTTAATTCCAAGCCCATTACTACACACACTGACACATTTGATTCGTGAGTAACAAGAGATACCAAGTCCTAAGGAATACCGAAAGCTTGACTGAAAGTGTAAAGTACAAATCATTCTTTCTAAACAAAATTCCGTTTTTTACACTCGGCCCATGATGTCGGAACGAGGCTTGGAATAGACTATCAAGAATACCTGCCATCTTAGTAGGAGGCCGTCATAAAAAAAAGGGGGAGATCCGTCCCAAAGAAAAGAAAAGAAAAGCAAAGTAAAAGGCAAAAACCAAATCAAAAGGCCATCACATTACAAACGTTATATTAAAGCCATGAAATAAAATAAAAGGGAACGCAAGGTCGATAAATACCCCAGAAAGAAAATGACCGAACCCCAACAGATATTAGGGTAAGAAAGAAACATCTTTTTAGGTCTCCGGAATCTTCTCATGGGCTTTCTAAACCTATTCGTCCTTTCTTTCTAAAGAGGCGTACTCCAAACTTAAGGAACGGCCTAGATTGACTGAAGGTCAAATCATCAAATGGGATCATGAATGAAAACATAAGTTCAAGCACAATGGGTTTAAGTTAAATTATTAAAGAACAATTTGGAAATTAAGTTAATAAATGAATATGATCTTTTGATCTGAGTACCATGCTGATCTTTTAGTTCACATCATATTTCAAAAATCCAAAAAAAATACATATTTCAAAAATCCAAAAAAAAAGTACATGTTTCAAAAGCCAAAAAATATATATATTTCAAAACCCAAAAAAAGTACATATTTCAAAATATACAAAAAAATATTTCAATTAGCATTTGCTTATTGCATTTGGTATGCTTCATTCCTTTCATTTTCAGTGAGCATCCGTCTGCTTGTATGTTGCATTTTGCTTACAGTTTGATTATTCATATTACCTTTGTTAATAAAGGCTATGCCCCTTGACCCTTCTACCAAGGATAGGATCAAGTAGTCGGTTACTTAACCAGGCAAGGGGCTAAGTCTGAATAGATGCTTAACATGTTTGTTCAAGTCATATACAGGACACAGGGCATGAAAAGAGTTGGAATCCGAGTAGAGAACAGCTAGAAAACTGTTTCTGCGACTGAAAAGGCGTCGTGGGACACCGCCGCATTTTAGGCGGTTAAAGAGCGTCGGCTCAACACAACGCGTTTCAAGCTTTCTGTCATTTTCCCGAAATTCCATATTTTGATGCTTAATTAAACACTTGTTTAAAATTACTGATGAATTTTGAGTGCAGGAAAATTTAAGAAAATCCAAATGAAGCTGAAAATGTCAAGAAGATCCCATTATGGGAGTTTATAAGTCCCGACCGTGGCTAAAAAGACGGTTATTTCTACCCTTGTATTATTTCATGTAATTCATTTGCATAATTTCATTACTATATGTTAAGTATTTATTAGAACATGTCAGGGATCTTGTGGTTTTGATGAAATTGGAATTTGAGTTCCCCTACAACAAAAACAGTGATAATTCCAAAGAATTCTTAATCACACGGATAGGCCGTTTAATTGTTAATTAGTGGGGATGATGGTTCCACTTTTGTGAAACGGTGCGTGGATAAACGAGCTTCGGCTTAGCACTGAATTACAAGAATTGGTATCTTGACTCATTAATGACAATTTAACAATATTATCCTTGATTAATTTATATTTTATTTAACTTTATATTTTTCTTTTAGCCCAGCATGCATCATATAGGACTTTGAAATCACTGTGGTAAGAATTAATTACTGATTAAGTTTCAGACCATTAAATCAAATAACTCCAACATGATATGAAATATTCCATTCTGAATTGAGTATCTTGATTATCTTTGAGGTTCGCTTGAAGATATCCTTGGAATTATATCCTTTCTTGGACTCTTTATCCAATATTTCTTGTTTTCTTATAAGATCCATCATGGCTGCAGCACGTCCACATTGGCTGGCAAACGCTCCCTATGATGAAACCTACAGTGTCTACGACCTGGGATACTTCCCACTCCGTGGAAGTTGATCGACCTTATTTTATTTCCTCGTCTACCTCATCCAGACATGATTGATTCCATTGATCTCCTTGAACTATCTTCATCGATGATTTTGAGAAAAATTACAATCATGTGATGTTAAGAGCGTGTCTCGTCACACTTTGGCATCACCTTTTCAGTACATTCCATTTCATTTCACTCCCTTGCAAAGACGATGCCAAGGTGAGGCAGCTGTAGACACGCTAATTTTGACATCATTTCGAATAAATTTCATATCATATAATAATGGCTCAGAATGGTCTGATATTTAATCATTGGTTAGTTTTTATTGATATTTTTTGGGTTAATTATCTAAAAAGTATCGGGACAGACAGATATGATTTAAGTTAATTAATTAAATTGATTTTAACTCAAATTTCAATTAAAATATGAAGAAGTCTAAAAGACGTCTACCTGTGTGGATGCCATTTAGAGTTTATTCTTATTTTGATATTTAAATTTGAATTTTAATTAATTGATTAATTAACTAAAAGACGTCTTCAAAACACGACATATTTTAGGTTTCCTAAGTTGTTTCTACTTCTCTTCCGGATGTTTATCCTTATCTTAATTAATGTAAAAGGCGTCTACCAGTGGCGACGCGTTTTATCTAATTACAGATAAAGATGAATTTTTCCCGGATGTTTATCTTTATCTTAATCAATCTGAAAGACGTCTTTCATGGACGACGCGTTTTAGATAATTACAGATAAAGATGAATTAATATGTATTTATCTGTTGGTTAAGATGGATAAATCCTAAAATTTCTCCATGTAAATCCGCGGACGCAAAGAAGTCTATAAATACCCCGCCTCTTGAATGGGTGATAGAGTTAGTGATTGAAATGATCAGAATGACATTGAAATTTTTAAAATCGAAGCGACGACGTCCAAACGCTGAAGTGCTGCTGTTTCCAGAAGTCGGCGTCCATTCTTCATTCATTCTTCATCCATCCAAGACCAAGGCTTTCCAGGGGCCGTCCAGCATAAACTTTCAATTCATTTTTACATATTTTTTCATATTTTCACTCCATTAATCTTACATTCTTCATCACATCATTCCATGCAACACACACAACACTAGCATCATTTTCAAAACCTATTTGATTAAGGGGTTTAAAAGACCATCCCAACAAGTGAGTTTTTTTTTCTGTTTAGTTGCATGTTTAAAACTTTGTCTGGAATAGATACTACTTTTGCCTAAGTTCTCATCATCGTTATTTCTTTCTATTTCTTGCAAGATACAAAGGAGAATCAAAGGGAGAGAATCAATAGCAAATCACAAGGACTCTGGACGATCCTCAAAACTCAACAGCAATCAAAGCAAGAACAAAGACAAGAAATGGCTCTCTTTCTTCAGCCGGCTGAAGGAGGGGAACCAAGAGCTCAATATCTCCCACGTCCAAACAGGTAGGTGATCAAACTCTTTCTTTTAGAACTTTTAAGTCAAAAGTTTCTGACGATCACATCACTTAGTTTCTTTTTAATAGGTTTATTTTGCACTTAAACAACATAGTTTTTTTCATGATAATTACACACTCATTTTAAGCACTCACACCAAGATCACAAAGTATACCAAATATATATATGAGACAAAATCACTCATGTCACTAAAGAGAAGGAAAAGTTCACATCTTTCCCTCTCTCTCAATTCCTACTACATCAATCTACTGAATAAAGAGTAATATTTACTACACTACAAGCTGTGTAGCATGTCCTATGTGGATTGCAGTGCGCCACCACGTTCTGCCATGTGGCACACCCCCACCCCCCCTCTTCACTCATGCAAAAGGCACCATCTTGTGATCTTGAGCCATGCAAAAACACCATCATAATGGGAGAAATGACGAACCTCCACTCACGCAAAACGCCATGACGTTCTCTGAATTGCCATTGCGGCCAGCGACTCTAGCTCCAGTCTCCATCCCATTGTCTCGTGGTACAAGTTTTAGAGACCAAAATGCCCTCGGAAAGGCAGCAGGCGGGAACGAGGTATATGGAGCGATTTTTTCTGAAGCAATCCATCCATACCATTTCTGCTTCCCAGCACGTCTTGTCTCCTTACGCATCGCTTCCCACCCCGTCACCTCCTAGAGCGGCGCCAACCTCGGCATCGTCTCCCAGAGTAGTGCCAACATCGCCACCGTCTCCTCATCGCCTCTCAGAGCCAGGCCATGGTAGCCAATGGCAGCCACAACAACTACCTCTTCGACACCAATGAAGGTGTCCGTAGAAATTTTCAAGAAGAGGTGGACTCCTCATGTAATCTCAAAGAGACCCAAATCCCCCATGAGTGGAGCACGAGCATCTAGTGAGAGACAGCCAGAGGCCCCTACTGAGAGAGAACCAGAGGCTCCTACTGAGATAGAGCTAGAGCTCACTACCAAGACAGAGCTAGATGCATCTTCTGGGAAAGAGTTAGAAGAAGGGCAGGAGAAAAAACTGCATCTGGTTACTTCCAAGGATAGAAAATGTATAGGATTTCACTTTCTTCTCCTACCTGCTCCACAAAATCACTTCCTCTAACTCTTCCATGTCTTCTTCTCCTTTTTCTATCTTGGAAATAACAAAAGAACTCAACTGAAGTGAAAATCTGGCCAAAGGAAATAAATATTGTGTCCTTTGAAGGGATAATATTTGGTAAGAAATGACAAAATTGGAAAAGAAGTTCTAAGCAGTGCTATTCTACCTCTGTCGAAGAAGAAGTGATCATGGTGACAAGATTACCAATTCCAGTCCCATATTCCCTCCCAATGTGAAAGTAGTCACCTCCTTCGCAAGATCATCACTCTTCCCCTATTTTATCCCTTCCAATGTCAAAACGATCACTTTCTACGTAGTATTACCAATTCCAATTAACATGGGTTCTCACTTCTTATTCGTTATATCTCTTCCAATGGCAAAACTTCCACTCTCTGCAGAGAATTATCAATCTTGGCCAATGACACCATAGTCACTTCCTGCGCATGGTTTTCACTTCCTCTCTCATTTTATCTTGTCCAATAACACTATGATCACTTCCTGCATAGGATTATCGATTGTTGTCCTTTATTATCACTATAAGAAGTTCTAAAAAGTACTATTCTAGCAAAGAAGAATAGTGGAATAACCCACTCCGTGGGTTATGATTAAATCTAAGTGATTTCAACATATGGTGGAGAGATATTTTAAGTGATTAAATCTAACCTTCTTTGCTATGATTAAATCTAAGTGATTTCAACATATGGTGGAGAGATATTTTACCCCCAGCCATCTTCTTAATGGAAGATTTTAGATAGAAGTTTTCTTGCGAAGGCTCATTCTCTTTAGTTTTATCTTCATTATCAGAAATCACCATCTTACCCTTGTTAAACTTAGAAAGTTCAGCATGTACTTTTTGAAGCTTTAAATCTTTTGTTTTGATATCCTCACACAGATGTTGGTTTGCGGCTAATAGTATCGCTTCACCAAAATCGAACAATGAATGCGGATCCGATTCTGCACAAGGTAAAGAACTATTCTTCCTTGGTTTTATATATCAAAAATAGATTAGACAAACCACATGAGAGTCGTTTATTTCACTGTGTTCATGTTCAGAATTTTATATTGTTGACTCATGCAATCCTTACAATAAGAGAATCAGTCCAAACATATCTAACTCCTTTCCTTGCCAACCTGGTCATAGGTGTAGCAACCTTTGCAAAACCTTCTATTAAACTATGCTTAACTTGGTCACAGGTGAACTCCTCTACCTAGCACCCTTGCACTTGACCACTTTGCCTAACAATGTTAGGTGATATCTTTGGCATGGGCACTTCACCTTGTGCCTCAACTCAATACCTTTAGGTCAGCTCTTTCGATAGAACAAGCTTTGCCTAGCACTACAACTTCCAACTTTGTTGACATCCTCTAGGTGATGAGTTTAGGCATTGCCCCACTCTGCATTGTGCCTCAGTTGATATAGGTGGATTATCCATTAGGCCATACGTTCTTTGCCTCTATGCTTTCACCTCCACTATGCTAGGCAATAACTTTAGACAATTCACTCTACACCTTGTTATAGCACCCACTGACTCATCTGATGGTTGATAAGGCATCACATTAGGTCCATTGTGAGCTTGCACCTTCTTGTGATTACTGATTAGGTGATACAGCTTCACCTAAGTCTTTTAGGCAAAAGGCTATTGCACCTAATTTCATTTTAACTTTATGCACAACTGGTGTGACATACTATTTATGACAACAGTTAAAAGATATGTAACAATGATAATATAAAATATCTTTGTATAGCTTTTTGATTATGTAAAAAAGTTTGTGATTCCCATGAAACATCAACATCACATTTGCTATTGATCACTACTTCATACTTCTTTATAAAAAGTCCTTTCTATTTTTAGTCACTTACACAAGAACTAAAGGGACAAATCTAAATGGCCACCAAATTAGACAAAAGGTTAACTTCTTCTGCTCTCCTATGGAACTGACATGTGCTATGAAATGTTCGAGTGCTAGTAGGACCAAAACATCTATTAGCACATCTGTCAATCTCTAGTTCAATCTCAAGAGGAGAAGAAGAGAAACAAGAGACAATGGCTATGATCCTATTCCACAAATTCAAAGGGTAAAGATAGGCCATGGATTGGATCTAATGGATAAAATCTCAGGACTGAGCTATTTAAAGACACGAGTAATTCAAACAATGAAAGCAAGAACCACCAATTGAAGAAAAGAGAACCAACTGTCCAAAAAAAAATGAAAGATCAACTAGGCCAAAGGGAAAAATCTGCCCTACAGTGAATGGAAACAAAGAGAGAGCCACATTGAATAGCTTAGAGTGTGAGAGTATAAGTGAAAGTTTATAAGCACTCTCTCCCTCTCTCCCAAGCATAGTAGTTGCTCATGGAGGAGCCTGGGAAATCTACTGCATTCGAACTCAGGGACATCCATAAAGAGAGTGGACAAATGGGGAAAAAGATGGACAATGAGTCTCATTATCAAAATGTCCTCCTTTAAAAAATAATTCTCTTTATACACACTTTCTATTAAAAAACCAGTGGACTTTCCCATCTAAACTTTCTATTCAAAAGTGGACTTTTTTTGTTATTACGTAAATTTTGTTTTTAATCTCCAATATCAAAACCACTTCTATCTCCCTCGTATTCTCAAATGATACTTACGTTTATTAACATACCTCCCACCTATGCGTCCACCACATTGCGCCCCCCCCCAACAAAAAAAAAAAAAAAACTTTTCAAAAATGTGTAGAGGTTGTGTTATTGTTCATGGCTCCTCCTCACAATTGATAATTAAGAAGTTATTAGATCTCTTACATGAAAATTAATGAAAGTATAGGTAGACCCCCTCCTATGCTCCTTGTTAGGTTACCATAAAGAGAATCGTGTAGCTGTTAATTTAACATCACTTCCTAAATCACAATGTTAAATTAAAGACCTTACCTCGTGTAGTTGTGTGGCCTTACACTGATTCATCATTTGGTGTTCATCTTCTTATTTTCTTTGGCATTTACTAATGAAGTTAGTTAACTTCTTTTTTAGACATTACTTACTGAGAAATATAAATTATCATTTATTTAGGAACTTGTTTGTTCTATTTAGAGTAGGTTATGGACTTTCCATGATCTACATTCACTAGTTTGATGATTATAATATCTCATATTCTTTTATGATTTGCATTTATTCAAGGGACGTACACTAAAAAAACTTGGCCAAAACTCAATTACTAAAAATTGGAATTGATCGAGGTTTTTTTTATGTTGATTATTTTATATAAATATACAATCTTTATTTTGATTTTTTTATTATTCCGTTCTAACTCCATACCTAAGTATGTGGATAGTTAGTATTGACCTTAGCTTTAATTTAATATTTTCTTTAAGTCTTAAATTTAAACTCTAGCTTGACTTGTCATAAATATTTTCACTTTGAGTGATGACATTTTTAGTTACGCACTTTCTTTTTGAACAGACGACATCGTGAGTTTTATATTTTGGCGTTCCCAACGGGCTCCTTCGGAATATATCTTAAAATGCAATTTTTATGTCTTAACTCCTAATATAATATATTACAAACAGGTCCTTCTAATCCAGCTATTTACAAATCAACCCTTACAGTCTGTGTAAAGTGATGCAAGGCCCCTAAATATTACAAAGAAGCCCTGAGAATTTTACAAATAAAGGAATTTATTCGTAGGCAAATTGTGATCGCGGGGACTTATTTGTAAATAGTTGGCTTAAGAGGTTTATTTGTAATATTAAACGTTCATAGGGGATGAGAAATAAAACTAAACGCTTTAAAGTCCCTTTTTCCGTTCCCGTCATTATGGTAAAACCGAAGGCCTTTTGGTCTACAGAAGCCAAACCTTATCCTGCCATCCGTTCTCCGTCCACGCTCTTCTGCTTCCCTCCTCTTTTCTTTTTCCCCCCACTGTTCATCTCCGCCAGCTGCGGGCGGTGTGGCCCGACACCCATGGCCGCAACCTGCTCGACAATATTTCCCAACCACCGCCTGGCGGCTTTCCCCCATGGTTGCGCCCAGGTCGCCGCGCCCGCCTCTTGGGCTTGCGGCAGGGCCCGGCGAGGCGCCCCCGTGAGGGCGACGGCTGCGGCGGCGGGGAAGGAGGAGGAGGAGGGTCCGGAACTGGTGCTGGTGGACAAGGCGGACGCCAACAAGGTGCACCGCCTGAAGACGGCCTACCTGGAGAGGATCGTTCCTATCCTCAAGGAGGAATTCGGCTACACCAACGTGCACCAGGTTGGCTCGCCCACCGTGAATTCCCCGCCGCTGCTCTTGGAGCGGGCGCGGAACATCACTTTTTGTTTCCCCATTTTTTCTTTGTTGAGTGGATTGGGGTGAGGTGTTTGTTGTAGGTGCCGAAGGTGAAGAAGGTGGTGGTGAACTGTGGGATAGGGGACGCGCATCAGAACTCCAAGGGGCTGGAGGTGGCGATGAAGGACCTGGCGATGATCACGGGGCAGCGGCCCGTGAAGACCCGGGCGAACGGGTCGATTTCTGCGTTCAAGGTTCGGAAGGGCAACACCGTCGGCATCGCCGTCACCCTCCGTGGCCACGTGGGTTTGTTTTGCACTTTCCCTTCTCCATTGCCACCGTTCGCACACCATGCTACCTTCTCTAAAAACAGTCTATTCCAATTCTAATTCCTAATTCAAATCGTGAGAGCTTCTCTACTACTAATAAATTATCTGTTTGTTTGGATGCAGCCATAAACGCATTTATGTTTCTGGTACACACGTTTTCCACCGTGACCTTAGTTTGAATGGTTAAAAAATAGGTTTACATTAAACTCACTTGAGTTTACTATAAACTCAAAACGGCCCCATAAACGCAGTTTCCATAAACCTACTAGGAGTTGGTTTACACTGGAATCTCTCTCAGATTTACCATAAACTGACTTATGTTTATGCAAAACAGCCAAACATGAGTTTACAAAACACATTTATAATAAATGGGCTTATGATAAATGTGTTCGTAATAAACTTATTTGTGTTTTCTTAAGTTGCATCCAAACAGAGCTAAGTCAAAACTTAAATTTGTTAGAAGGATGGTCTAGGTAGTGCATATGTACTATTATCTAGTCTATGTCTTTTGGATGTCACGACTGAATGATTTTTTGTTTGTATATAGTTTTTAGATTGGAGAGAAGTTTTGATAGTTTGGATTTGAAATCCGAATACGAATAGACTTTTTGGTGTAAGTCACATGGTGCTTATTTTCCTTCCTTTTTATATTGATTGTTTCTGCGAGTTGCAACTTGAAATATGTGTTGGTTGATAACACATCGCTTGAGTAAACTAGGTGGTTATATGAGATCTGGTTTCTCAGGATTTGGTTTCAACATTGGTTCACTTGTTGTGATTGTGGATAGCATGTGGAGAGCAACGTCATCATTATATCTTGCATGACAGCTTGTTTATCAAACAAATTGGCAGCCATTCAAGTTGGAGAATGATTGCAAAAAACTGTCTTCTTGTTTCTTAGGTGTTCCCTTGTAAAAGATCTGGTTGTGTGAATGGATAGGGACGTGTATACAACACATACTTGGCAGGGAGTTGTTCACTTCAGATCCATGTAATTCCTGTTCACAATTTGATCATGACTGATTTAATGCTGGCACATGCCTTTCACTCTAGGAAGGAACGAGATTAAGTTGCATGACAAGTCGTCTAAATGTGATCACTTTAAATATGACTAGTCAGTGCTTATGCTTAAGTGATTAAGAATGTGACGACATTTTATCAGATAGTAAGATAATAATGCAGTCTCCTTATGATGGAGTGTGAGATGGATGAGGTAGATCAAAGATGAGAAAGAAACGATTCTCTATGCATGATGGGGCATGAATCTTTTGTGTTCTTTCTAATAGTGTTTTAAAAGCCAACTATTTAGTTGCTTATGTAGTCTTCCTAGTCACATTGGAGGGTTAGGCACCTAGGCTATTTCTGTATTCTGTATCCTTTATTGCTTAAAGCTTTGGTTTTTAGCATAGTTGTCAGTCCTGTCGCGGTCCTGTCTCGTTTTCCTATTGGGATGGGACATCCCACTATCCTGTACAATTCTAGTGTCCCGTCCCAGATTTTTTTTTTTCCATATGTATTCCAACAAATATAAAATGTATGAATACAGTAAATAATATAAAAAATAAGCATATAAATATAAAAATTAAAAAATTAATTCGATAAAGGCATTTAGGATAGATCTATGGATTTATAAAGGAGTGTATTCATCAAATGAACCCCCCTAAATAAGTTTACAAGGAGCTTAAGGTTAAGAAAATATCAAGTTAAAATATAAATTCTGGTTGGGATAGGCTAGGACAAGCTAGGACATACTAGAATAGACTGGGACAGGCCGGGACAGAGCGGGATAGCTATTAGGACAAACAAGAAACTGTCTCGTCCCGTTTTCTCCTTGGGACAGGACGTACCAGCTGGGATAGGCTGGGACCGGATGGGACAGGATTGGCTATTATGGTTTTCAGTGATGATTTGAGGTGCCTAGGTTCGTAGCTTGTAAATGTATTGAAAATTTATATGTTGGTAATGATCTTATCGTATAGGTAATGTTGTAAAAAATATGGAGCAATTTTTGGCCTAAATTTTATGTTACTCTTGGATCTCTGAAAGCCTGAATTTCGGAGACATGGTTAATGGTTCACATGCTTTTTTTCCCTTTTATGATGCACATATAGCCATGTTGTAGAGTGTTTAGCAAATTGGTTATTGGGTTGTTACCTATTGAATTTTACACACACACACACACACACACACACACACACACACATATATATATATATATATATATATATATATATATATATATATATATATATATATATATATATATATATATATATAGAGAGAGAGAGAGAGAGAGAGAGAGAGAGAGTGAGAGAGAGAATCAAAACATGAGGTGCAAAAAAGATAAGAAAAGGACTGCCTTAGGAACAAGGCAGCTGTCTATGAAAAGGTCTGCTTAGGAACAAGGCAGCTGTCTAGATGCATAGGTGGTCTGTCAACGTAACAGGAGTGTAATCCCTTGCCTGCCTAGGATTCTTTAAACTACCACTTTCTAACATGTGAAGCAGAATGTTTGTCACTAAGAACGGAAGAGTGAGTTTTCAAGAGTACACATACTATTTTCACAATGATTGTGTTGATGCTATGCATTTTGATAAAGACTGATGACATGTGTAGACCACACATTCTGCGCATGCACCTTTCCTTTGATCAAAGTCAATCCCAGCTCTCCACGAGGATCACAAATATGAATGTATAGGAGTTGAGAAAAGGTAGATTCCGGCAAAAACAGAGAGAAAGTAATAGAAGAATAAGAAAGGTATTAGGAAAAGTAGATGATAATCAATGCTCTTTATCTTTTTTAATTTCATCTATATCTATTCTTTCTTTATCTCCTTTTTTACTTTCTTCTATACCTATGTATAGATGAATGCATTTTATTCATTCAAGTAGCTTAAATTGATCAGATAAGCTCCATTTGCTGTCACTGCCTGATTTGAACTTCAGATCATTGGCCCAGAATGCACCAATGCCACTTCAGGTCTGAATCCAATGTTATAATCCTAGGCTTTGTACTTAGTGTCATTTATCAACAGCGTGAATATCATATGTTGTCTTCCATTCCTTTATGCTTTTTTTAAAAAAAAAAAATACTTAAGTATCCCTGTATGTGAAATTGAGCATGGCATGGTGTCATGTAATCTTATTATTTTATGTACCTTTCTATATCAACGTTGGTAATTCCCTTGTATTGTTTATTTTGGAGGAAATAGTGGGATGAATTTCATTCTAGAAGTACATTTGATAGGTAGAAGTGCTTTTGGTTGCTCTGCCACATCTTTTAGATTCTGTAAACTGGGAGACTTCATATTAGTTTGGAAATTAGACAACATCATTTAGCCCCTTATTTTGTGTAAATGGAGGAATAAATGCACAACTTTACTGGACAGTAAACTTGGGTGGACTGTAGGTATGTTCTGCATCATTTTTGTCTTTATCATTTGCTAGTTTCATTAGACAAAGCTCACCTGCCTGCAAATAGTTGCCAAGATCAGTAACACGAATAACAGGGGTTCATTAGGTGGCGCCAACTGGCAAACTGAGTTTTTTTCTTTTTTTTAATGAGCTGGGGTGGTGTCATCCTCTTAGATGCCACAAGACTGGTGGGCCTACTTGGTAAACATGCCACAGTTCTTTTTTGTGGCATGTTGAAACAAATAAAATTAGAAAGCTGCACTAGTGGCTATGAGATTGTTTACATATTTTGGTAGTTAATCAATGCCAGTTTTTCTCTATTATAGACTTGAAGCATAGTTGATGCATAACGATCGGAAGCATCTCAACCCCACGATCCTCGGGCATCTCCCCCAACCCTGTCGTAGGGCTTTACCAAAGTCTCAGGGTCATCTTCTCCATCTTAGAGCACAAGAACATACCATAAATTCGCAACAGTATTCATCCATAAATTGAAAACTTTCTTATATCACCATTTAAAGGGAAAACGAGCCCTAAAGAGTGCCTAAGTTTGATCTAAGACCAAAATATCCCTAACCTGAAAAAGTATGGCGAAATTCACACTAAAAACTCTTAAAAAATAAAAAAATCACACCTAAATTAAGAAAGAATAGAAAACATACTAAATGTGGTTCCAAATGGGCCAAACAAACTATAGGAAACATACTAAATGGGCTCCAAATGGGTCAAACAGACTATCTATAGACTCACCTAAAAATAAACTGTGCGCTAAAAATAAACTACGCATTAAGCAAGCTCTAAACTGTCTCGAAGCTACAAAGACACTGGCTTGGTCTTTTGATGGCGATAAACTCACTCCATCATGTGTAATGCATCCATGCAGTGTTCCTGGATCCCCATCATCTCCTTCGATTCGAGAAAACTCATCCACGAGATTTGAAATGTAACAATATCTACGAAGAGATGATGAGAGCAACAAAACAAGGAAGCATGACTAATGCCACTGAGATACGATGCGGAGGAGAACCTCGCCTCGATGTGGAGACTGTGCCTTAACATCACTCTATATTTGGTCAAAATTATGTTGGCTGATGGTTTCTTGAACAATCTTTGGTTGATTGACCACATCTTTGATTGTCTCTTACTTCCTCTGCTCATTCTATTCAGCCATGAATGTGGAATTGGCCTTAAATGGAATTCGGGAATCACGTCTAGCCTTGCTTCAGCACGGAGGGTGTCATCATACGCTTCCAGCATCTTGGACTTGACCTCCTCAAAATACTTGTTTGCTAGTGTTGGATCAACTTCAAAAGCTACCTCTTCCATCTAGTTGTAATACTCCTCGACCAAGGCGGCATCGGCTTCATAAACTACCTCTTTTGGTTTGGCCATTGTGGTCACTAAGCTCTCAAATCGTTCTTTAATGTGATCCATTCTAGGTTGTCCTTTAATGCAACCCAACCCATGTTTGAATAGCCTATGGCCACCATCTCGAGAAATATGCCACAAAGTTAGAGGCATTTGGAAGTTGACATGTACATTGAGGCAGTTGATGTGAGTCTCGAAAAATGTGTATGGTCGTTTGTTGGCTGCATGCAGGGGTGGCATGCAAAATGGGGCAAACTAGTGGTGGTGGCACATTGAACAAGATAGCCTCGCTGCAAGGATGCCAATGATGCGATTGGCACGTAAAATGAGGCACGGAGGTGGTCTCAGCATCTAGCACATGCCTTGGAGGTAGGCACGCAAAATGAGGCATCATCGGCGATTGGGTACTAAACGAGGTCTGTGTTGCAAGGAAGTGGACAGTCCAATTGGCGTGCAAAACGAAGCACATATTTGCCATTGGTGATCGCAGTGTGCTAAAAACAATTTGGTGCACTGCCTGGTGCGTTGTAGCATATCCAATCGAACCTGAGTTTGGTCAGTTGGGACAGATGGCTTGGGCCTGGTGCAGATGACTCGAACCACCAAGAACCTAGTTCGAACTGTGGTCAAACTACATCTATAGCAATCTGGTGGAGCGAGAAGATATTGGGTGGATATTGTGTGTTTGCAGGAAACTAAAATGGAGATAGTGGAAAAAGATTTCATTCACAAAATTGTTCCGTTCGGGGAGTCAGATTATGTGTTCAGGAGATCGTTGGGGCAGTCGGGAGGTTTGATAATTGCCTGGAACAATATGAAGTGGGAAGGTAAGCTGATGGAGATCGGAGAACATTCAATCTCTATAAGTTTGAGGGATTCTAAATGTTCATGGTTGCTGTCATGCGTTTATGAACATTCAATCTCTCAAAGTTAGAGCTTTTATGTGGCTGATGTATAAGAAGAGGATTGTTACCAAAGTCTATAGGAGGAAATGGTGCCCGGAAGATGATGTATTGTGTCCTCTCTGTGGTAGCAGTCCAGAAGATGTGGATCACTTGTTAGTCACTTGCAAGATAAGCCAAATGTGTTGGAGTACCATCGGGGAGTTATTGCAGTTTGAACCAGAATTCCTAACAGTAGGGGAGATGTGGTCCTTCTTCAAACAAATGAGTTCTAAGCAAAAACAGAAAATGCAGAGAAGATTCTGTGGGATGATTCCTCATGCTATTTGCTGGAGTATATGGAAAGAGAGAAACAACGCTGTTTTCAGAGGAAGTAAAGTCTATGTGGAAAATATCGTTATCAAGAGTTTGAGTTTTCTATATACTTGGTCTAGACATATTCTAGGTTTTTCTGTTGCCAACTAGAATAAGGCTTTAAATAGATAAGGCTTTTGTAATTTCCCTGGTTCTTTGTTCTGATGGGATAGGAATCTCTCCTGTCCGGTAATGCATTGTACTTACTCTATTTATGAATAAAATTGGTGGTACAAGCCATGTTTTTCTTAAAAAAAAGCAATCTGGTGGAGTTGGTTGTTGGGCATTGGCATGGACTAGGCATGGACCTAGCTCAAACCAGGCAGGTCCTTGTTGAACTAGGACAAAATGGGGAAGGTGCAACCCCCCCTGGTTCCTCTATGGTTAGGGCTTGGCCCAGGTCCAGAGCCGGAGCGGGTGTGCTGGCCCGCACTAGTTGATGCACCTATGGGTGCGAGGTCTTATTGCGCTCTTGCGCGGAATAGGAATCTTGTGCGGCGGGGACATGAAGGGGGCAGTGCTCCCCTCTCCTCCTCTTCTTCTTCTTCTCCTTCCTGTCGATTAACAGAAATAGAGAGAGAGAAACTATGGGAAAGAGAGAGAGGGGGCTGCAGTTGTTGGAGAAGGGGGAACTATTTGGCACTGTTCATGTGAATAGTTCCATTTTTTGTGTAGAGAGAGAAAGGGAGAAGTAAGAAAAGAGAGAGAGAAAATGGAGACGCATTACCGGCGTCGGCATGGTTGGATTGAGAGTTGCTTTGATACCAAAATTGATGCAGAACGAATGGAGACGTCTCACGCTGTGACCTTCGGGCATTTCACCCGGCCCCGTCGCAGGGCTTTTGCAACCCCATCTTGGGGTTGTCCTTTCCTTCTCAGAGAGGAACACAAGAAAATATCAGAAATTCGTAATAATATTCATCTATAAATTGAAAACAATCTTACATCACTATTTAACGGGAAAACCAATCCCAAAGACTCCTTTAGTTTGACTATAGACCAAAATACCCCTAACCTGAAAAAATATTATGAAAAATTCGCACTAAAAATCTCTAAAAAATGAAAAATCACACTTGAAATTCAGAAAAAATAGAAAACATTTTAATGGGCTTCATATGGGCCAAACAAATTGGCTGTGAACTCAACTAAAATAAACTTCTCATAAGCAAGCTCTGAACTATCTCCAAGCCATAAAGACATCGGCTTGGTCTTCCGACGGCAAGCTCCATCATGTATAATGCATTCGAGGTCCTGGATCCCCATTAATAGTCCATTTGTTTGGGCCTAGTCTTTATTGGGTGAGGAAGAACATAGCAACTGCTTCATTTTGACCATCTTTTCCATTACCTTTCTGCAGTTTTTTCTTAAGGGGTTGGGTTGCATTTGCTGAGACATGTGGATAAAGTGTCTGCACTTTTTATGCAAACTAGTGACTTCGTCCTCAACAGTGAATTACATTTTAACAGTTATCGTACAGAAGAGCCCCCAGATCATTCCTCCCATCATATAGCCTGACGTCCTTGGAGACTTATGAATCACATGGATGAACTTTCCTACTCCGTTTTTTCCACTTTTCATCAGAACTGATCATTTGAATTGGCTGATTCTGGTGTTGCTTATGATGGAAGAATCTGTGGTTAATTCTATAACGCTATAGACTTTCTTTTTCCCCTTTTTTGTTTTTTTGAAGCCAAAACTGCACAAGGTTTCTAAAGAACCCAGATTATATGCCATCGTCATCATAGCCTTATTCCATTTATTTGGGGCTGGCCACATGAATCTTGTCTTGCCATTTTAATATATTCAATGCTATAATTCGTGGTTAAACATAGGAAGATCAAGTCCTTTCTTAGTACATCTAAGTTCTAACCACCTCATTTCAGGTCATCCTCGAGCTCGTCTATTCTCCTCCACTCATATTTAATCACACGTTTTAACTGATGCTGAATTTGGACAGCAATGCACATGATCAGACCATCTGAACTTATTTTTCCTAAGTTTAATGTCAAAAGGAGTTACACCAAAGACTTCACATATATGTTCATTTTGAATCTTATCCTTATTATTGTTTCACACATCTATCTCAATACCCTCATCTATGCAATAGATATTTCTTGTACATGTTCTTTCCCCACAATTCAACATGCAATCCCATACAGCATAACTAAGTCTTAAAAGATTCTATGTAACTTCCCTTTGAACTTTAAAGGGACTATCTCTCATAGTGGACTTCAGAGTTCAGACATACTTATCCTTTTGTTACCCATGTACCTAGGCGAGGCACCTAGGCAAAGCCTAGTTTATGACTTAGTATATTTCAAGAGAATTACTATATATATTTTCCTCTAGACAAAATTCTATTTTTATTTGTGTACAAAGGTGTCCTTCACAAAATTCAACATATATTGATAAATGTAAAATAAAGAATAGAATAAATGACAAATATTAACAAATTGATAAGGAAAAATCAATGAGAACTTTGAATGTCAATCAAGATATTAAAAAAAAAAACTCAACATGAAATTAGTTAGTTAGATAAAACTCAACCTGAAATTAACTAATCATGCCATTTAAAGAAAGAAAGTATAAGATTATTTAAATAAACAATAAGCAAACCAACATACTAATGTCCTAGTTCTCCATTTATCATCTGTTAAACATAGTGACGTGTCTAAATTTGAGAGGAGGAAAAGGAACCCCTTGCTAGAAGAATCCCATGCAAAGTGGGAAGTTTGATCATCTTTTCCCCTTTTTGATGTAAATATGATCAATTATATGAAAATACCTTTCAACTTCTTTCTAATGACTAAAATAGACATAAAATGAGGCTGGTTGTTTCTGCAACAAGGCGGGTTGGGCAGGTCAAAGTGGGCTGGGCACCCCTTGGCAGCCTAGGCAGTCACCCTAATGGGCTGTTCGCCCAAGTGCCAGCTCGCCTTGGGCACAAGGGACCGCTTTGTCGCCTAGGCAGTGATGCCTTGAAAACAATGCATGTTTCCGGCCTGTCCTGACTGGGACATCCATCCCAGAGAGAAAATAGTACATGACAATTTATTTATTTTTGTTATAATAATTGTCCTGGTCTATCCTGGCTCATCCTGGCCTGGCCTGATCTTTCTTGGCCCATCCCAGCATGTCTCGGCCTATCCCACCTAGAGAGTTTTGTATTTTAACCTGAGATTTTCCTAACCACCTAAGCCCCTGGTAAGCTTATTTGGTGGGGGAGGGGGTGCATTTAATGAGCATATTCTATTATAAACCCATAAATCCGTCCTAAATGCTTTTACCGCATTAATTTGTGTTATTTTCACGCTTATATGTTTATTTTCATATTATTTATTGTATACAATGCTTTATATTTATTGAAATATGGATAGAAAAATAGTACATGGACTAGGAGGAGATTGACAATCAAGGTATCATGTAAAAAGATTTAAGGATATACATGTAAATGAAGTTGACGGCATTTTGATGGAGGGATATAACCGCCACACTTTTGAGGTTCTCGGGGGTATTCATATAATACATGGGAATTAGGGGTATTGTACACATACACTACTTTTCAATGGTATATATATGCAAAAATCCCTTATTTTAACTTACCTCAACAAATCCTAAAATCTTTAAATTCCAAAACATCTCTCCAGTGTTTTAATTTATCATTTAAACCCTCAACATTCTTATCAATTAAAACAGTATCATCACAAATGACATGCACCACCAAGAGATACCAACCCACAAATGCTTTTTCACTTCAGTTATAAAAGGAAAGTGCAAAGGACTTGGTGGTGACCCTTGATAGAACCGTATGGTAGCATGAAACTCAGATGTTTCTTTAGTAATAGTGCTGATTCACCTCGGAGATATGGTCTACTATCCTCACTTTCTTTCAGGTTGCTATTAATCAGGCAGAAGACTCGACCACCTGCATAAGACATGGCAAAGTTAGTAGTAGAGTTATGGTGAGGGCATCACCGGACGAAGAGATGAAGGGGAAGAGAGGTCCCACCGGGCGTGCCAAATCTGTTTGGAAGATTTTTTTTTCAAATCTTCGTCGGGACCTGACCTAGACGTCTCTCTTATCGGATTATTTAGAAATCCATTTTTTTGATTTTTTTGTTTATCTAGAGAAATATAGGTCGGTTTTATATTTTATTGGACTATGAGAGCTTGAAATTAGCCTTTAGGGAATCCGAGACTTCGAATCAGGCAAAGATTCGAGTATATGACCTCTCTCCACTGACCTCGGTCAGTGTTAATTACGTCGAGCAACCGCTCGACAACCCTTGATTAACCGTCCGTATGATGCCCTTTTATCATGCAACACTATTACTACAAGCAACATATGCATATGAATATGAAGATGTATTTTAGGTTAAGCCATTGGCCTCACCCAGGTTTGAGATAAGTTTTATATGGTTTTTGGATTGATTCCAAGGTATTTGGATTGATTCCGGGTTATCTGGATTAATTCCGAGTATTTTAAACCCATAAAGGTATTTTTGTAATTATACAATTTAGAAATTATAGGGTGTTATGGTTATATTGGTGTATGGAAACAAGTTTTAATGGTTTCAAAATCTTATGAGATTTATAGGGTTATTTTTAAGTGTATAAGGGTATTTTGGTAATTTTACTGTAAATTGGGTTTATTGGACTTAGGGTATACTTTTACATCCTTTATGAGGTATTTTGGTCATAGAATAGATTTCGTATTTTTAAGGATTTTCTGTGATTTTTACAGATTTTTACTATGTATGAGGGTATTTTCGTAATTTTATTAAGTTCTATATATATTTTAATCATTTCAGGAATTTTATATTTTTTCAGATTTGGTTATCTGTTTTTTACTGATTTTTATTGATTTCTTTATTAGTTTTACTGATTTTATTAATTTATTATATATGTGGAGGGTATTTAAGTCATATTTGGTTCCATATGATTTTAAATTATGTTTCTGATTTTTACTGATTTTTGCAGGTATTCTCTGTTATTTTTATTTATTTTATCAATTTTAAGTAATTTTTATGAATTTTATTAATTAATTAATTATGAGGGGTATATAGGTCATTTTTAATTTAGGTATGTTATTTATTGTTATTTGTTTCTGAATCCAAGTTTATTTATATGTAGGGGTGAGGCCAAGGTTAGGTTGCGGGTGTACATAAAATTTTAAGTTCATGAAATTAAGTATATACATATATTAATTTTTAAAACATGATATTATTTACTTAATTTAATGACACACAAACACACAATTTGACATGAAAAGATCGATTTTATTTCGACAGGGCTCCGCCTTATAAGAAGGCGTTTACAAGAATTATTCGGCAGAGCTCTTCCTTAGGATTGAACCTTAGGAAGAAAAACTCCCCGGAATGAGAAAGACCCTCCAAAAACGCAGCAAACTCGGGTTAAGAACATCGAGTTTGGTCTTGCGGCAGAACCTCCCCTGAAAATTCTACACTCCTTGTATATGGGGGTGTATGTTGCTGTCTTGTGTTGGTATCTTTTGAATTGGGGGCCATGGGGCCCTATTTATAGGCCCCAATTTGGGCCCGGTGGGGGGTGCCACCGGATGAGCCACGGTGGGGGGATGCCACCGTTCACATTCTCTCCCCTTCTCTCTTTTTTATTTTTTTCAATTCCAATGGGTGAGGGAAGGGAGTGAGAGAGAGCATTGAGATGAGAGGAGAGGAGGGGGGGGGGGTCTCCCCACCGGTTTTGGGAAACCGGTGGGGGGTGTTCCCCTCCCCCTCATCCTTTGCTTTTTTTTTTTTAATTTTTTTTTGCTCATATTTTGGATTTTGGCCAAGTGTGAAAGGGGTTTTACCCATTAATTTCAAATTTGGCCCAGTGTGAAAGGGGTTTAGGATGGGGGGCTTTAATGAGGGCTTTGCATGGAGTTCTTAACCAATGTGAATGGGGTTAAGAGCTCCATTAATTCCCCATTTTCTTTAATTTAATCCCCCCCCCACCGGTTTCTCTCTTGGAACCGGTGGGGGGTCCCCCCACCACCGGTTCCCTCTCTCTCTCCTCCCCCCTCTTGGCCTATTTAAATAAGGGAGAATGGGAGAGAGGGGTCCACTTTCCTCTTTGGGAAATTTTTCCTTTGGTTTTCAGATTTTTCCCTCTCTGACCTGCAGATTTAGTGCCCTTTGGGGACTGGTTTTTGGCCCATTTGAGCTCCCTATTGGGCCTTCTTATTGGGCCACCTATTGGGCCTGCCTCCCTTGCTATTGGGCCTTTATTTGGGACCATTTTGGGCAAGTTTGAAGACCATTTTGGCTCCATTCCGGAACTGGTTTGGGCCCACTTCGGGACTGATTTAGGCCCTCATTTCGCAGCGTTTGGATCATCCTTGTTACTGCATTCTAGGGTCCTCCTTTGGGCCTCACCATCAAGGGTCATTAAGAGGATTTAGGAGTTGATTTCGGAAGCATACAAGGGTGACTTGGGGCTGTTTTAGACCTCCGTAAGAACCTCGATCAAGGCTTCTTGGCCTAGGTATGCTTCTTATTCCATTACCCTTTATGTAATTTTATGTTTTCCATATGTACATGAGAGGGTCTCCATTTGATATTAACCCTCATATCATAGGCATATATTTTTTTGTTTTGCATAACATAGTCCCATGTGAACATGTTGTTATGCATATTTTTCCATGAGTGAGCATATACCATGTAGTAATTTTATATAATCATGTGCATATGCATGCCATTATCTCGCATGAAAATTTTCGGGTTCAACACCCCCACACTCGGTAGAGGATTTGTTAAGCAGATGGGCATGGTACTCCCCTCAGAAGGGAGACAGATTGTTGTGGTGGCTTATCCTTCACGTTACATTTTCGGTTGTTTGGACAGAAAGGAACAAGAGAATCTTCAGAAGAGAGGCAGCTCCAGTGGATAGATCGTTTTTTTTTTTGTGTTTAGTAAGGTGAAAGAGTGGATGAGAGTTAATTGTAAAGACTTTGTGCACAGTTCTTCCTTTTTTGGGCAGTTGGAAGGATAGGGTGCGAGCACCATCTTTTTGCTTTATATAGTGAGATTGAGAGCTCTTTACCATAGTACTTGTACCTTTTTGTTTAGATTTATATATTGCAGTGGTACAATCTACTTTAAAAAAAAAAAAGTTCTCATGCCAGTAAAAACCCTCAGAGACATATCCTTAACCACATCAATATAATATTTGACTCCTCTCTTGTTTAATGTCTACCAAATTGGATCTTTCCATACTTGATCATCAATCTTCTCTCGACAAACAAAAGTCGTGTAAAACTTTCCTCATTTTTCTTTAATTTTCTAACAACTGCCTTTAAAAAAATAACTATTGTAGTAGATGTACTTGGCATGTATCCAAACTGATTTTTAAAAATACTGCTTCTCTATTACTCTCTCCCAATGTTTCATAATTTGGCTCATAAGATTAATACCACAATAATTATTGCATTTTGCAGATCTCCCTTGTTTTTCGAGAAAGGAAACATAGTACTCTTCCTCTAATCATTTAACATTCTTCTTGCTTTTAAAATATTATTAAAAAGTCTAGTCAATCACTTATTGCTTGCATCTTCAATGCTTCCAAATTTTAATTAAATACGTTCTGCTGTCCAAGGGCCTTACCGGCATTCATCCTTCTTAATGCATCTTCAACTTTTAAGATTCTAATCCACCAAACGTCATGGTAATTATTTTGGTCTAATAGACTCATTGGTCCCCTTAAAAGATAGGCCTTTAAGGTGATTGTCATCTAATAATTTCTCAAAATAAGTATACCACCTCTTTTGATCCTATAATCTTTAATGAGAACTCTTTGATTCTTACCCTTAATATATTTATCATTTTCACACTCTTGAAATTCCTAGTTTATGATATAATTCTTTAGAAGCCTTCAATATAGCTTCTAGCTATTTTCCTAGTATTCATTTTTATAATTTGTATTCTTTTAAGGTTCACTCATTTTTATTCTGTTGTCACATTTTAAAGTATCCTCACTTTTCTTTAATAGCCTTTTGAATTCATTACTCCACCACCAAGGCCAAAGTGAGGAGTTCAAAATACAAACAACAATCATGGTTTCCAGACTGAAAACTTGGGTGTTACCCAAAGAGAAGTGCACTCTTCCAAGACTACCTAGTTTGGGCTCAACCTTTCCCCTCCTTTTGTGCAGTCTATTTGGCTTCTTGATGAGATCCATGTATGTATCTCCCTTCTTACATGCATGCATCCTTGATTCCTTCTGGATGCTGTGAATGTGTTTGTAACATGTGGGTGGCTTCCAAAGTTCCAATACATGGATATTCAATCACTTTCCATGGGAGCATTTGTCAGAGTGACCATGTGAGAATTTAAACAGGATGGTCATTGTGCATGTGCAGTCTTGAGAGGTGAAGAGATCTGATTGTAAATAACTAAAAGATTGTCCACCTTATTGGATAATGAGGCACATGTACATCAGACATGGGGAATGAGTAATTGATTTGAGAAATTTTGCTTTCTAGTACTATCTGTCCTTTGGTAAAAATAGGAAGTTAAGTGGGCAGTGTAACTCTGAATGTCAATGGTTTTTAGTTCTTTAAAAAAGAATGGAGTTTCACTTCCAAAAGCAAAGTTATGGAACTTGTTTACAAGACCAAAAAGTGGTTGGAGTTATTTGGTTTAACTAAGAGAAATCAAAATCATAAACACAGGAGCCTGTGTAATCTCTCTGTCCCCTTTTTTTTTTAAATTCTGGTTTACCACACTCTGTTGGTCATTTCTTTGATCATAGAAGTTCAATCTGAGTCATCTCTCACCTTTTTCAGAAGACTTCTGCTTTCTGGGCACCTACATGATCATGTGCTCTAGTTACACTACATGGCTGGATGATCTTGGCTAAGGTTCACATTATCCTGTAAAAGGGCTACTTGGAATCTGTTGAGTAGGGTGCAGATGCATGGAGGGCAGGGCAATGACGAAAGGAGAATAAGAAAGAAATAGAATCTTTGCATACTATTTGCTGTTCTGGAGTATTCAGGTTAATTTTAATTTTTCATGCCTTGGGGGAAAATAGAAGAAAAGAAGCTACTTTTCCCCTTAGGGGAGCAACGTTTAAGGGTATGTGGAGTGTATTTTAAGGATTCCCCCAACAGTTTTATTTCAGGGGTAGGGATAGAGAAGAAATGTTGGTTATGTGAAACTATTGTTAAAAATTGTATGAGAATTGTAGTAAATACTTTTTGAGTAGATAGGAGTGGTATGAGTTATCTTGTATCCCCATTCCCCCCAGGAAAAGGATCTGCTTTGTAGAAGGTTGGACAGGAATGTTTGTGTCATGTGATTCACGAATTTGTCTGAAAATATGAGATAGCCATTGTTAAGCTTTTAAGTGTCTCAAAAAAGCTCTGGTAGATCTCAGTTGGACTCAGACGGGGTTTGTTTTTGGCATTAAATCACCGTTATCTTGATTTCTGAAATCTAAAAGAAGTCAACTCCACGCACAGTTTCTTTCTCGCCCTAGGATACTAGATATTACTTCCACATGTAGTCTCTGTATTTCTTTGTGTAAACTCTTCTTGGTGCTGTCGTAGGATACTGATCCAGCCAATTTACTAGATCATATCAGCTTCATCTATGCATCAACAAAGTTTCTCTAGTTGATCACAATGACTATTGGTCTTTGCATTTACTGCCTGCCTAGATTGTTTGCAACTTTGCCCACTTGAACAACAACTGGTAGGCTTGATTTCGGTCATCTTAAAGTTAATACTGTTTCATTGAACAATCAGATCAACTGACATTTCCATTCATTCAACATTCATCAGTCTCCAACATTTTGTCTGTGATGACACAATGGCTTGCAGTTTCTAAATGTTCATTCTCCAAATCCTCAATATTATTGCTGACTTGTTGCCTGAGGAACATTTTTTTCCCCATCATTTACCTTTGCATTCTTCAATGGCACAACATCCGTGATGTTTAATCGGATCTTACATCCAGTTTACTTTTACAGATGATGTATCACTTTCTTGACCGGCTTATAAATATAGCGCTTCCCAGGACCCCGGACTTTCTAGGTGCTAATCCCAACAGTTTTGATGGGAACGGGAATTACAACATTGGCTTTACGGACCAGAGTGCCTTCCCTGAGGTCACATATGAAGGAGGTAGTAAGAAGAGAGGAATGGATGTATGTATAAACACCACTGCTAAAACCGACAAGGAGGCTGAGAGGCTGATCGTCCTCTTGGGAATTCCATTCGGATTGGGGCCGGGGGAGCAGAAGGTAGACGACGCATACATCTTAGCAAAATATATGTCAACGGAGTGAAAGTGTTTCCAGTTGCAGTGTATTATTCTGTTTGCTGTTTCACCTGCCTAGTTCTCTGGGGAGAGAGGTTTTTCTATGCTGATCAGATTACTGTTTTATCTGCATAGACATTTGATTGTTTCTTGTAAGCTACTTAATGCTTTCTTTTGTGTATTTAGTGAAACAATGCCTCTCTGTTGCATTGCATCTGTTTTGGATCTTTTTTTTCCCCTCCGGATATCTGCCTTTGGGGTTGAAAGGAAAAACCGCCAATATCTCGAGAAGGAGAGCTGGTTTTGTTCGCCTGGATGTGCCGAGTGGGTTCTGCATCGTATCATCCAAATTCAACTTGTGTTGATCAAGTCTCGATGAGGAAGAGTCCTGGTGCCATAGTAAAGTCTTGTCGCATTATTATTTAGAGGTCACAAATTTAGGATGGAAAACGATGTTTCTGTGAGAAAAGTGGCAGGAGTTTTTGGGGCCGGACCAAATTCAGATTCTATCAACCAGGCAATTATATTGGCTGCACCCGCACCTGGCGTTGCAGTTGTTATACTAGGTTGAACAATCAGATCAACTGACATTTCCATTTATTCAACATTCATCAGTCTCCAATCAGACAATTCGGAAAATTTTAAAAATTAGAAACCAATGTTATCCTTGTGATATATAAAGCCTTTTCGTTTTCTAGCACTATGAGCATGAAAACAAGGCGTTGTTATTAAAATGTATAAAACATAAGTAAGCATATTTGCTAGTGTAACTATCTGACACATTGGAATTTATTAGCCGTTCTTGCACGTACCGTCCGAAATGTATCAGGCTGTCGAGGACAAGAACAGACGTCTGCACGCACGTGCCCGTGGACGAACGAAGCCTGCCATTTGATCGTGTAGCCCTCAATTCGGTGGGTGCTCTTTAAAGTTGTCCGGCGTCGCTGTGAAAGCTCTGTCCGTGCATTTTTCTTTTTCACCATCCGATCAAAGTAGGATAGCAGATCGTTTCCTTTCTGATCAGATGGAGCCATTCGGCCAAAGTAGGATGGCAGATCGTTTCCTTTTTAATCCGATGTGAGCCATCTGATCAAAGTTGGATACCCGATCTACCGTGCAATGCTCAGACACAAGTGCTCGAGAGGGCAAGTTGGAGATTAACCGATCTCCTCTTGAGAATGGTATTCCCGACCTCTTTGTTGCAAGCAAATCTTTTGGAAATGGGAGTCGAGAGAACGTTTCCACTGCCCTTTTTGGGCTCTCCCAGGAGTTGCGGTCTACGTAGACTTTTGGACTCTCAGGCCCAATGGGCAACTAAGCCCTGCCTATTGGGCTGGTATTGGGCTTTTCTATCTCAACCCTTTCAGATGTGGTCATGAACTTCTCTAAGTGATCAACACAGACTTCTTGATTAATGCTCTGTCTCTCTCTCTATATATATATGATTAAAAATCAAAGATTCCTTGACTAAGTATTCACTAATTGTCATCATGATTGAAATTGAATACTGATTTTGCTCAATATATTCTTGCATAAATTTTGACATGAGACTAAAACACAGCTCTATCCATTGGGTCTAACAATTGCCTACTATCAACCCTAACGGGATATGAGATGCTTGAACCATCCTTGGCGATATGACTCACTATACCTGTACTTAATCGGCCGACTCATAGACATACATGACTCGTACACTTAACTGAGATCGAACAGCAGCATCTTGAAATCTGAGTCAGTATGAAAATCCAACATTTAAAAAACACAATTTCACACACAACAGGATGAGTAGTTTAACCGTGGTTTAGTCATTTCTAATCTACGTCTATACAGCCAACACAAGAGATTAACGAGATCACTACGGTATAAAGCTTTTGGATCATAGAGGTGTCATTCCTTTGTGACTCTCTCATAAAAACTACGTTATACTTAAAAATCCACCTAGACAAGACATAATAGATGATTTTATATAAAGCAACATAAGCCTCTGCTTCTAGTTAGACCCAGACAGTAAACCCATCTCTTGTTGTGGAATTGGGCCATTCGGTCTTCATCTTAATCTGAGTGAAATCAAGACACGCCTAACATAATAAATAGTTTGTTTAGACTTTTTCTAATCAATCGCCAGACATTGAAAAGATCTTCACTAAGAAAATCCCAATACTGAATATGGGGAACTATAGAAATGGTCACCCAAATCGACCTTATTTGCAATCATTCGACCGAGTCTCCTATGGCAAAGAAAATGTAGCCATTTGTTTTCTTACAGAGACCTTGTAAAGTAGCATATTTTTGTGTATATCATGTTGTCATAAACATTCTTAACATTCTCCTAAATTTTAGCTTAATATACCAAAAAGATGCAGGTATTTTTACATATACACTCCTAAATCCAATTTATGACAGTTTACATGTACACTCCTAAATTTATGAAAATTAATGGAATCTTTTTTATATATTCAATTGAAGTTGATTTTAAAGATGTTAGAGACGTTTATAACAATAACTGGTGGTCAGATATTAAAATGCCCAAAAACAGCTGCGAGCCTCGGTGCAGAAAGATATATATGCTAAGCCTAACAAGCAAACAATTTGGTTTTGGATTTTTTCAATATGAATCCCTATATATAGTGAATTCGAAATAAGTCCTTGTATAGCCATCGTTCCATCTCTATCTGCTTCGATTCCCGACCACTCCACCTTCCGTCCGACGAGAGATTCTGAATCCGCATGTCGCGGCGGATTATACGAAGCCGGACGGGATCCACGAACGTCGAATCGAGCGAGGAAGCGAGGACGATCTATTGCGAGGAGAACCGCGTAGATACCGCTAGAGGTCGGACATCTGCGCGACTTGCGGCATCGCTCCGATGGAACCAAAAAACGAACGCGGATTCGAATCTGCGCAAGGTAAATTCGATTTACTCCGGTATTATTTTAATCGTTCGAAACGGAATGGATCCAATCCCGAAAAATTTATTCCGTTGCGTTTTCGGTCGGATCTCGACACAACGAACCCAACAATGATTACAGTTGATACTGCTAATAGAACAGTATGGAGTGGATTGGAATGGTTCTAACCTAGAACTTGTTGCTAATCAGACCACATAAACATATGGTACTGTTACTAGAATAATATGGATGAAAGAGTTCATTTCCGAACTAGATGTAGTTTTAAAAAGTTTCTGATCCCGTCCCGTTGTTATAGGATAATAGTGGGAGCGATCAATTTTGTGGTCAAGCCAAAACGGACACAATATCAGAAAAGGTGTTTTCTGATATTATATAGTAGAGTCTGATCTAAGTGAGTTGACCATCTTGTTAGAATTGGGTGGCCTCAAAGCCAATCATTGTACATTCTAGTTCAGATTATTAATAAAGGCAATCATTTCTTCATTTAATAGTTCTCGCAAATAACTATCGTAATGAAGGTCCATAGACAAATGTATGAGATATTGAATCATGATAGTGAGATCAATATCCTCAGTCAATTGTCTTAAACAGTTCTCGATCATAGGATATTTGAGATGGACATTAAATATCCGATAAGATCGACACAAGTTATGTCTGCTCATGTGATGAGGGTGAATGATCTCACATTCACTCGTGTGGTGACACTAAGACAAACAAGTGGGTGCTCATTAGAGAATGAGTTCACTGAACAGACCCAAATAAGAATTTCTGGATGGTAATTATATCTATTAGTCAATCAGGGAATTCAATCGTTGCAGTAGCACAGTTGGTCCTTTGACCTGAGTCACCAATGATACCTTGTTTGTGGACCATTGTATCTTGATTCTCTGACTAGTGGACTTTAACCATCAAGTCCACCATAATCGGTCTTTCAGATACAGTGGAAAGCTTGCGAAGGTAATTGAGTGAACAACAAGGGATCACTCATTCTTGGTGTAAGACTGGAGAGAGAATGTCCTATGGATGTGTACACAGAAATCCCTGGCCATGGTCAAATGAAAGAGATGTCTTTCTAAATATTAACTGAGTACTGGAATCCATCTGGATAATGCGATAGAGGGTTTGACTATAAAACCATACCCTTGCGTTATTGGGACATTGCATGAGTGAAGGATTATATCTGTGCGGTATCTGCAGACGGAAAGGTTCAATTAAAGGGAACAGTATCCCTTATATCTTCTGGGATCATGAGGTAGTGTTTGGTGCTGTTCATGATCAGAAGGCCAAGTGATTTGATCATCAGATGATAATTCACTTGTTTATTAAATTAATCGTTTAACATATGATGTTTAAATGTTAATTAATAAATATTAAACTCAAGAAACAGTTCTAAGTTAAATGGGCCTGCAACCGGACTGATATATGGGCCTAGAGGGTCACACACATAAGAGTTTTCGTCAGACGGTGAGAGATGTTAAATTTCATGCTTATCTGGATTTTTATGAAAAGCCGCAGGATAAACATGAAAATTTAATGGAGAATTATCCAAGGCCAAACTCTTGGATAATCATGAGATAATCCTTGTGCTTATCCTTATTTCTATATAAGGAGGGCCAAGGGGAAGGGGTAAAAAGTTAGTTGGACGAATTTTTCACCCAGATTCTCTTTCTCCTCTCTCTCTCTCCTTCTCTCTCTCTTGGAGTAGATCTGTCTCTCTCCGCGCATGGTGGATTTGAGATCTGGTCGGAGCACTCAAGTCGAGGAGGAAATCGCGTCTGCTGCGGGAACTCGTGTGGATACCTCTAGAGATCGTGCGCGTGTACGATTACCGAGTCGGCATCATCCACGGGAGATTCGAAACCCCGCAAAGGTGAAGAACCGTTCTTCCCGCGTTTATTTTATTGTCCGTTTTACGATCCCAGCGACCGATACAATGGAATCGTTTTATTCTCCGATGCGTTCTCGACGATTCCTTACAGTGGTATCAGAGCCAGGTTTGCTGGTTCGGTCGTAAAACAGCTTTGTTTTGCGTGTTTTTCTCGTTATGCGTGAAGAACCCGTATTGTACGTGTTCTTGTGTTTAATCCGATTAAAAATGACAGAATAGTGTTCATATGATGAACACAAACAATTTGATTATTTTTCTGTAATTTTTCGGATTTTATTTGGGTTTTTCGGAGTTCTTCGTGGGACGACGAATGGGGTACTTTAGCGGCTTCGTACGCGATTCCCAAGTGTTGGGATGGCGGCCCGGATGTCCAGATCTCTTGGTGATAGTCACCTCTACGGATTGGGCATGAAGATCGGGGCCGGAGTGTCCTTGGAGGTGCTAAAAAAAATCGAGCCCAAACTCGGGTTTTTAAAACCTGAAAAATCAGATTTTTTTTTTGGGTTTTTGGGGGCTTTGTTTGCTCCCCATCGCCGGTCACCGGCGGCCCTGCCGGCGCTGGGCACGACGCTGGCGCCGGGGGCACCGCCGGCCGGGGCCGCCGCCGCCGGAGGCGGTCGCCGGCGCCGCCTGCAAGTCCAAATCCCGGCGGCCTGCATTTAGGGTTTGCAGGAAAGAAAGGGGGGGGGGGGGGGGGGGGGGGGGGGGTCGAATGGTGGAAGAAGGGACCGGGCGGGGGCCGGGTCGGCGCCCTGGCCGAGCCAGGGTTCGACCCTGGCCGAGCCAGGGCTCGGGTCTGGCTGGGCCAGACCCCCTGGCCGAGCCAGGGCCCTGGGTCCGGGCCAATGGGCCTTAATGGGCTGGACCGATTTCTAATATTTATTAAAATTGTTTTTAATGCCTGTTAAACCCCCTTTAAACCCATTTTTAGTCCATTTAAGCCCGTTTTAAAATTGTTTTTAAAACAGAATAATTATAGGAATAATTAATAATTGTTATTAATTATTTTTATGATTATTAACAGCTTATTAAAGTGTTTAATAACTGTTATTCAATTAAAGGGCTTTATTGTTTATAGGGTGTTAGTTAATTATTTAAAATTATTTTAGATAATTAATTTCCCTGTTAAATTAATTAGTTTAAAAGTATTTTAAACTGATTTCATGCATAACTTGATTACATTTTACTGTTCAAATTGTTTGAATTAAGATTTAGATTAACTGAATGGTTTAGTTAGTTAATTTGTCAATAATGTTTTGAATATTATTGATTATGCTGAAATAAATGTTATTTCGAAAAATAATTGGTATTATAATTTTATAATTATAAAATTTAATACCAAACTGCAATTATGTGATGATTGTTATGCATGTGATGTGTTTTATGGTGGGATGATCATGGACTAAATATTCTCATATGATGAATGATGTGGATGAATGCGATGCTTATTTCATTTGGTATTTTAAATAGGGCCTGCGTGTCCTCCTCTCTCTTAATCCAGATGTACTCTCTACCTTCCTATAAGATTGTACTCTCCTTAATAAGATCAAGGTTTCTTAGTGTTTAAATGTACATTTGTGGACCTGCGAGTCCTGAATTTCATATTTAAATGTATCGGATTAAGTTTAGAGGACGGGATCTTCTGAAGACACCTCTGGAGGAAGGACTCGCATCAAATGGAACCAGTGTTGCTGTTTTCACATTAGGATCCTATTATGGATCATCGTTTGGCTCCGATGATTCCATAGTAGCTTTAGCAGTCCATGATCATCCCCATTTAATTTTTCTGCATATATGTGATATTTGTGGACTATACTATCATATATATATATTTCTATTTAGTATAATGATACTTCAAATCGAAATACTATTGATAGCACAATTTTTACAAATCAAATCAAAAATCCTCTTTTAAAATTTAAGTTGTAAACGTGAGATATTCAGAATAATCCACATAACCCACCATCATTATAGATTTAAGGATAATTCCTATCTAAAATGGATTTGTTGTGCTACCACAAGGTCTATTTGATTTAGAAATTAACCTAGGTCTATGACATGTGATGTCATTAAGATGAATGGACAAATAGTGTAGTTTTGTTGTGCTACCACAAGGATTGCACAATGAATTCATGTCATCTAAGTAATGATGGATAAACTTAACTGAATCATTTGATTTGTTGTGCTACCACAAGGTCATTCTGATTCAGGAGTTAAAACGATCGGATATTACAAATATTGCAACTGTCAAGAGTTGACTGCCTAAGGGACTTGATGTGATTTGTTGTGCTACCACAAGGTCACATGCTTGATGCCCGAAGGATTCTGATCCCCACTAGGAGATCACCGGAATCTCCCGTTCTGTATATTAGAGGGTAATACAGATCGCCGAAAAATAGTGGGAGTCTAAATCTAGATTAAAAGTCCTAAATCAGATTTTAAGAACTATCTGCTCATTTTATATATTTCCATGTAGGTCGCTATGTCGTCACCGAATCCCCTTCGTTGCATACTTGATGCAAACAAACTCACGGGACCAAATTACATTGACTGGTTACGCAATCTGAAGATTGTCCTCAGGTGTGAAAAGCTAGCCTATGTCCTGGATCAACCAGATCCAGTGCAACCCGGTGATAATGCTAACGAAGATGAATTAATGATGTTTGAAAATTGGAAGGAGGACTCTGTCAAGGTCCAGTGTTATATGCTTGGTTCAATGAACAATGAACTGCAACGACAACATGATAACATGGAACCTAAGACCATTCTGAATCACCTACAAGAGTTGTTTGGTGAACAATCCAGAACAGAAAGGTATGAGATATCTAAGAAATTGTTCAGGACCAGAATGAGCGAGGGCACATATGTGAAAACTCATGTGCTCAAGATGATAGAATGGATTGAGAGGCTTGTTGTGCTTGGCTTTGTTATGAACAATGATCTAAGCATCGACTTAATCCTACAGTCCCTTCCAAATTCATTTTCACAATTTATTATCAACTTCAATATGAACAAAATTGAAGTTTCACTGGCTGAGCTGCTCAACATGTTGAAGACAGCAGAAGGCACTATCCAGAAAGATAAGCTACAAGTAATGCTTGTTGGCAAGACCAACAAGAAAAGAAAATCTGGACAAACCTTTAAGAAATGTAAGCCTAAGAAGCTAGTGAAAAGCAAACCGGCGGTTCAAAAGGACAAAGCTAAAGTCAATGATAAAGGTCAGTGTTTCCACTGCCATAAAGAAGGTCATTGGAAGAGAAACTGCAAGATTTATCTTGCAGAAAAAGCAAAGGAGAAGCTTGGTGAAGCTTCAGGTATTCTCATGATCGATCTTAACTTGTCTTATAGAGAAACAACATCTTGGGTATTAGATACTGGATGTGTTTCTCATATCTGCAATAACTTGCAGGTGTTAACAAGTAAAAGAAGATTGAACCGCGGAGACGTGGATCTGAGGCTCGGGAATGGAGCAAAAGTTGCTGCGTTAGCTGTGGGGACAGCAAGACTTCAGATGCCGTCAGGAGACTCATTGGAACTAATAGATTGTTATTATGTTCCGACCATTATTAGGAATATCATATCTATTTCATGTTTAGATAGACAAGGATATTCTATGAAACTAAAGAATAATGGTTGTTCAATTTATCAAGGAGACAAATTGTTTGCTTCCGGATATTTATTAAATGGATTATATTTACTTGATATTTCATATGATGTTTGTCTGGTAAATAAATCTCTTGAACGCTTAGATAAGGATGTGAATAAATCGTACTTATGGCATTCTAGGCTAGGTCATATAAATGAGAACAGGATCATAAGGTTGTGATGCGTATTTAAATGCCGTCGTTAAAACACAAATAACATCAATCTTAATTTCCGAATCTCAATTAAAGATAAAAAATATAGTGCATGGTTGAGATCGGGGTCAATCCACAAGGAAATAGAATTTCTAACTTTGAAAATTTTGGATTTTGAATGAAATTAGATTTTCGACTTTATGCTTCAATTAAAAAACTTCTATTTTAAACAAACTAATTACATAATTTAACATGCTTCTAATTAGCACCTAAAATCTATCACCAAGACTTAGTTAACTAATTTTTTTTAAGATTGAGTAAAGCAAATGAATCCGGCAAGATAACATTAATCTAAGAAGCTGATTAACACAATCACTTTTATTGCAATAAGATAGCATAAAATATTCCAAGAAAATTACAGAAGTGCTAACTAACTTCTTAATAACTAAAACAATTTAACTAGAAGCAGTAACAAGCAGACAGGGGCTTCTGGTAGTCAACGGGCACAGCAAAACGGGCTCAGCCAATGAAGCTCTGTGGGCGCAATGGACCTCTGCGCAAGTTTGCCTTTGTAACCTCTAGCCTAGACACCGTTGTCCAAAGTAGAGATGAATTCAAAGCTCGGTCCAATCATAGTGTGAACCCTAGGTGCAATTGCTATTTGATTTTTATTGGGCTTGGGACAATGCAAGATGGAGTGTTTGTGGTTTGTGGGCCAAGGAAGGGTGATGAAATCCCCACCTTATCTTGTGATGAAGATGCCCTTAAATTATTTGATCAATGAGATGCACACCACAATTCAATCAAGTTTGTTTTATGCAATAATGAAATGACAATGCATGAACATGTTGTTTGCACAATATTGAAAAACTTACCTTGCCTCCCGCACTCTTCAACATGAAATAAATGGCAAAAACTTAAAACTAATGCATTCCTAAATGATGCATGTCCTAAAACATGGTGGTTTGGTTTCTAATCTTGAAATGCAATTTTTTTTTAATTTTTTTTTTCTGATTTTTTTTTATTTAATGAGGGCTATGTCTATTTTAAGCAAATCTAAACATAAAAATATTAAAAAGATTGGAACAAACTCACCAAGTTAAGCTTTCCTTTTGTCTTCTTTTTTTTTTTTTAAATTCCTGCAAAAAGAGAAAATGAATGTGAGTATGGATTTATACAAATGGATCCAAAATAATCAAAATTAAAATTCTAATTCCCCGGCAACGGCGCCAAAAATTGATGCGTATTTAAATGCCGTCGTTAAAACACAAATAACATCAATCTTAATTTCCGAATCTCAATTAAAGATAAAAAATATAGTGCATGGTTGAGATCGGGTCGATCCACAAGGAAATAGAATTTCTAACTTTGAAAATTTTGGATTTTGAATGAAATTAGATTTTCGACTTGATGCTTCAATTAAAAAACTTCTATTTTAAACAAACTAATTACATAATTTAACATGCTTCTAATTAGCACCTAAAATCTATCACCAAGACTTAGTTAACTAATTTTTTTTAAGATTGAGTAAAGCAAATGAATCCGGCAAGATAACATTAATCTAAGAAGCTGATTAACACAATCACTTTTATTGCAATAAGATAGCATAAAATGTTCCAAGAAAATTACAGAAGTGCTAACTAACTTCTTAATAACTAAAACAATTTAACTAGAAGCAGTAACAAGCAGACAGGGGCTTCTGGTAGTCAACGGGCACAGCAAAACGGGCTCAGCCAATGAAGCTCTGTGGGCGCAATGGACCTCTGCGCAAGATTGGCGGCAAGGCATGCACTTGGCAGCACCACGGCACGGCGGCGCGTTGGACCGAGCAGGGCAGGGCGTCAACGGGCACTGCAGGCGAGGATGCAGCGCGGCAGGCGAGGCGGGCGGGCCGAGGCAGGCCGTGCGGCGCGGCAGGCGAGGCACCAGGCGGGGCGGCGGCGCGAGACAGGAGGCCCGGCACGGGCGACGATGCCCCAGCCGCGCGAAAGACGCGGTGCTGCCGCGTGGCGGAAGCGGGCCCGGCAGGCGACGGCTGCGGGCGGGAAACGCCTGCGCAGCGGGCACGGGCGACGAGAACGGCCCCTGCGAAACGTGCAGGGGCGACGCGTGTTGCCGGTGGGCCCTTCGATGGCGGCTGGCACGAACCGGGGGCTTCCGCGTGTCTCCGGTGCAGGCGTTGACGTGGGATGGCGGGCTTCAGCGAGAGAAAGAGAAGAGAGAGAGCACTGAGGAAGAGAGAGAGCAGGGAGTCGGAGACAGTAGAGAGAGAAAAAGTGAAGGACAGAAACTTTATTTCGAAAAGCTATGAGAGAGGGAGAGAGAAACTAAAGAAAATTGCAGAAGGGAGAAAGAGAGATGGAAAGAGAGAGAGCACAGGGAGGCGGAAAGAGCAGAGACAGTGGGAGTCAGAGAGAGAAAACTCGAAAGAGAGAGAGAAAGGCTTCCAAAAATTTCTGAAAATTGGGTCCCCTTCACCTTGTCCTCCTCCCTTAGTTTTATAGAAAAGAGGGGGGGTTTTGAATTTCAAAAGAGATTTTAAAATCATGTTATTAAGTTCTCCTTGATTTAGGGGATCCTCTTTAAAACATTTAATTGGTGTTTTTTTTTTAATTTCGAATTTCTGAAATGGATCCTTCTTTCTTTGAATTTCAGAATTCCCTCCTTCTTTCTCTCTTAGTTGGCATGTGGGCCCCAGTTGAAGCTAAAATACGAAAATAAAATGATGTTTTTGCCAGGATTCGAACCCTGGTTGCTTCCTTGACGTTCGGGTGGTCCAACCACTATGCCATCTGCTTGTTCATGTCCTGTTTCACATAAAATAACAGTTAAGTTCTCATAGCCATAAATCATTTGACTGCGCATTAAATAATTGCTGAGAAAATGGAATTGCTACCCTTATTCCATCCATGGACATTCCTCCATTTTTCCTTTTCCTTGAATGATATTGGGTTGTTCATTCTCATCTTCATCTTCTTCTCCTTTTTCTTCTTCATTTTGTTCAAGATTGGGCTGACTAGATCCTTGATTTGGGTAAGGATCCGGCAAGACTTTACCACTTCTTAAGGCCGAAATTGCTTTCGCATTTTCTAACTGTGGGCCTCTTGATGGATTTGAGCCCATTTGAGGTTGGGCTTGAGGATTAGGTAGGATTGGTTGATGTTGGAAACCCGGAGGATAGTTTCGCGGGTTTGCAATGGGTTGACTTGGTAATGGGCCCACTTCCCTCCTCATGGTTGTATCAGCCATTTGACCCAATTGGGCTTCCAATTTTGAAATGGATTGTTGTTGAGAGATGACCAATTGTTGCAATTGTTGCTGTTGTTGTTGTTGATTCATGAGTAATTGTTGCAGCATATTGAATTTGTCATCATTTTGATTTGATGGCTGATGTTGTGGGATTTGATATGGAGGTTGAGAGAACATATTCTGGTTGTTATTGGGCTGAAAGTAAGGGGCTTGAGCTTGTTGGCTTTTGTTGAAAGATTGATTTGGATAGTAATTTTGTTGATGGGCCCTGTTCTGAAAATTTTGTGCTTGTGGATTTGGAGCTTGGGCTTGTTGAGATTTCCATGAAAAATTAGGATGATTCTTCCAACCATGGTTGTAGGTGTTAGAATATGGATCATGATTGGGCTTTGAATAACCCTGGGCTGCTTGGACTTGTTCTTGGATGAACGGTGGCAATTGGGCTGCCGTGGGACACTCACTGACATGGTGAGTTGGGCTGGCACAAAGACTACAAGCTTCTTGGTAAGATGAAGAGGATTCAGAGTAAGGTCTTGATTGTGCATGGATATTAGATCCTTGGTTATTCGAAGCTAGGACTTGGTCTAGCTTTTGGGCCATAAGATCCATTTTGCTCATTTGTTGGGCCAAAAGGTCCACCTTATCCAACTTTTGAGCCAAGGCATTGATATCCATCTTAGGTTCAAATTCTCCTCTATTTCTTATTTCATAGACTCCAGTCCGTTTGGATGTTCCCACAGATCTTTCATATGATGAAAGTGAAGCATGATTTATTGAATTTTCACTTAGCATTTCAAACAAATCATAAGCTTCTTCCTCACTTTTGCTCATGAATGCTCCTCCACAAGATGCATCTACCATTTGCCTGTATTGTGCATCTAAACCTTCATAGAATGCTTGCACAATTTGCCATCTAGACAATCCATGGTGTGGACATTTTCTCAACAATTCTTTCAATCGTTCCCAAGATTCATGAATTTGTTCTCCTGGTAATTGTGAGAATCCAGTTATAACCCTTCTCATTGTATTTGTTCTCCCGATAGGATAGAATTTTTTTAAGAATTCTTGTTGCATTTCGGGCCAAGTCTTAATGGGCTTCCCTATCGTTCCAAGCCAATATTTGGCTTTGTCCTTAAGTGAGAAAGGGAATAGGGTAAGTCGAAGGGCATCTTCCGTGAAATCTTGAATTTTCACGGTTGAGCAAATTTCAAAGAATTCATCCAAATGTTTATATGGATCTTCATTGGTATTCCCATAAAAAGATGGGAGCATTTGGATGGTGCTTGGCTTGATCTCATAATGGCTAGCATGGACATTAGGCAATTGGATACAAGATGAAGGGTTATAGTCTTGAGGAATGAAGTATTCTTTCATTTGTTTTGGCATTTGTTGATTGTTTCCAGCCATTTGATGTTGAATGTTGGTTTGGTGATGTAGGTATCTCTCAATTTCTTGAATGGGTTTGATAATATATGGCTTTTGAGATCTTCTACCTAGCATACACTAGACCAAGATGAGATGAGAATGGTTATTTTTGTGATTTTTATTTTTATATTTTTTATGTTTATTTATGCAAAGACAAACAAGTTAATAACAAATTCCTAATGACCTAAGTGTGTCCTAGACTTAAAGATGAGATTTCTCACAAAATGGCTAGAATTCACTATGAATCACCCCTACAATAGATCAATCGGCCAGGTAAGAGGTGGGATAGTGGGAGGCTCCCCCTACTTTCGTAGGGACCTAATTAAATAACCACTTGTCCACTTAGGCGTTTGCCTTTGTAACCTCTAGCCTAGACACCGTTGTCCAAAGTAGAGATGAATTCAAAGCTCGGTCCAATCATAGTGTGAACCCTAGGTGCAATTGCTATTTGATTTTTATTGGGCTTGGGACAATGCAAGATGGAGTGTTTGTGGTTTGTGGGCCAAGGAAGGGTGATGAAATCCCCACCTTATCTTGTGATGAAGATGCCCTTAAATTATTTGATCAATGAGATGCACACCACAATTCAATCAAGTTTGTTTTATGCAATAATGAAATGACAATGCATGAACATGTTGTTTGCACAATATTGAAAAACTTACCTTGCCTCCCGCACTCTTCAACATGAAATAAATGGCAAAAACTTAAAACTAATGCATTCCTAAATGATGCATGTCCTAAAACATGGTGGTTTGGTTTCTAATCTTGAAATGCAATTTTTTTTTAATTTTTTTTTTCTGATTTTTTTTTATTTAATGAGGGCTATGTCTATTTTAAGCAAATCTAAACATAAAAATATTAAAAAGATTGGAACAAACTCACCAAGTTAAGCTTTCCTTTTGTCTTCTTTTTTTTTTTTTAAATTCCTGCAAAAAGAGAAAATGAATGTGAGTATGGATTTATACAAATGGATCCAAAATAATCAAAATTAAAATTCTAATTCCCCGGCAACGGCGCCAAAAATTGATGCGTATTTAAATGCCGTCGTTAAAACACAAATAACATCAATCTTAATTTCCGAATCTCAATTAAAGATAAAAAATATAGTGCATGGTTGAGATCGGGTCGATCCACAAGGAAATAGAATTTCTAACTTTGAAAATTTTGGATTTTGAATGAAATTAGATTTTCGACTTGATGCTTCAATTAAAAAACTTCTATTTTAAACAAACTAATTACATAATTTAACATGCTTCTAATTAGCACCTAAAATCTATCACCAAGACTTAGTTAACTAATTTTTTTTAAGATTGAGTAAAGCAAATGAATCCGGCAAGATAACATTAATCTAAGAAGCTGATTAACACAATCACTTTTATTGCAATAAGATAGCATAAAATGTTCCAAGAAAATTACAGAAGTGCTAACTAACTTCTTAATAACTAAAACAATTTAACTAGAAGCAGTAACAAGCAGACAGGGGCTTCTGGTAGTCAACGGGCACAGCAAAACGGGCTCAGCCAATGAAGCTCTGTGGGCGCAATGGACCTCTGCGCAAGATTGGCGGCAAGGCATGCACTTGGCAGCACCACGGCACGGCGGCGCGTTGGACCGAGCAGGGCAGGGCGTCAACGGGCACTGCAGGCGAGGATGCAGCGCGGCAGGCGAGGCGGGCGGGCCGAGGCAGGCCGTGCGGCGCGGCAGGCGAGGCACCAGGCGGGGCGGCGGCGCGAGACAGGAGGCCCGGCACGGGCGACGATGCCCCAGCCGCGCGAAAGACGCGGTGCTGCCGCGTGGCGGAAGCGGGCCCGGCAGGCGACGGCTGCGGGCGGGAAACGCCTGCGCAGCGGGCACGGGCGACGAGAACGGCCCCTGCGAAACGTGCAGGGGCGACGCGTGTTGCCGGTGGGCCCTTCGATGGCGGCTGGCACGAACCGGGGGCTTCCGCGTGTCTCCGGTGCAGGCGTTGACGTGGGATGGCGGGCTTCAGCGAGAGAAAGAGAAGAGAGAGAGCACTGAGGAAGAGAGAGAGCAGGGAGTCGGAGACAGTAGAGAGAGAAAAAGTGAAGGACAGAAACTTTATTTCGAAAAGCTATGAGAGAGGGAGAGAGAAACTAAAGAAAATTGCAGAAGGGAGAAAGAGAGATGGAAAGAGAGAGAGCACAGGGAGGCGGAAAGAGCAGAGACAGTGGGAGTCAGAGAGAGAAAACTCGAAAGAGAGAGAGAAAGGCTTCCAAAAATTTCTGAAAATTGGGTCCCCTTCACCTTGTCCTCCTCCCTTAGTTTTATAGAAAAGAGGGGGGGTTTTGAATTTCAAAAGAGATTTTAAAATCATGTTATTAAGTTCTCCTTGATTTAGGGGATCCTCTTTAAAACATTTAATTGGTGTTTTTTTTTTAATTTCGAATTTCTGAAATGGATCCTTCTTTCTTTGAATTTCAGAATTCCCTCCTTCTTTCTCTCTTAGTTGGCATGTGGGCCCCAGTTGAAGCTAAAATACGAAAATAAAATGATGTTTTTGCCAGGATTCGAACCCTGGTTGCTTCCTTGACGTTCGGGTGGTCCAACCACTATGCCATCTGCTTGTTCATGTCCTGTTTCACATAAAATAACAGTTAAGTTCTCATAGCCATAAATCATTTGACTGCGCATTAAATAATTGCTGAGAAAATGGAATTGCTACCCTTATTCCATCCATGGACATTCCTCCATTTTTCCTTTTCCTTGAATGATATTGGGTTGTTCATTCTCATCTTCATCTTCTTCTCCTTTTTCTTCTTCATTTTGTTCAAGATTGGGCTGACTAGATCCTTGATTTGGGTAAGGATCCGGCAAGACTTTACCACTTCTTAAGGCCGAAATTGCTTTCGCATTTTCTAACTGTGGGCCTCTTGATGGATTTGAGCCCATTTGAGGTTGGGCTTGAGGATTAGGTAGGATTGGTTGATGTTGGAAACCCGGAGGATAGTTTCGCGGGTTTGCAATGGGTTGACTTGGTAATGGGCCCACTTCCCTCCTCATGGTTGTATCAGCCATTTGACCCAATTGGGCTTCCAATTTTGAAATGGATTGTTGTTGAGAGATGACCAATTGTTGCAATTGTTGCTGTTGTTGTTGTTGATTCATGAGTAATTGTTGCAGCATATTGAATTTGTCATCATTTTGATTTGATGGCTGATGTTGTGGGATTTGATATGGAGGTTGAGAGAACATATTCTGGTTGTTATTGGGCTGAAAGTAAGGGGCTTGAGCTTGTTGGCTTTTGTTGAAAGATTGATTTGGATAGTAATTTTGTTGATGGGCCCTGTTCTGAAAATTTTGTGCTTGTGGATTTGGAGCTTGGGCTTGTTGAGATTTCCATGAAAAATTAGGATGATTCTTCCAACCATGGTTGTAGGTGTTAGAATATGGATCATGATTGGGCTTTGAATAACCCTGGGCTGCTTGGACTTGTTCTTGGATGAACGGTGGCAATTGGGCTGCCGTGGGACACTCACTGACATGGTGAGTTGGGCTGGCACAAAGACTACAAGCTTCTTGGTAAGATGAAGAGGATTCAGAGTAAGGTCTTGATTGTGCATGGATATTAGATCCTTGGTTATTCGAAGCTAGGACTTGGTCTAGCTTTTGGGCCATAAGATCCATTTTGCTCATTTGTTGGGCCAAAAGGTCCACCTTATCCAACTTTTGAGCCAAGGCATTGATATCCATCTTAGGTTCAAATTCTCCTCTATTTCTTATTTCATAGACTCCAGTCCGTTTGGATGTTCCCACAGATCTTTCATATGATGAAAGTGAAGCATGATTTATTGAATTTTCACTTAGCATTTCAAACAAATCATAAGCTTCTTCCTCACTTTTGCTCATGAATGCTCCTCCACAAGATGCATCTACCATTTGCCTGTATTGTGCATCTAAACCTTCATAGAATGCTTGCACAATTTGCCATCTAGACAATCCATGGTGTGGACATTTTCTCAACAATTCTTTCAATCGTTCCCAAGATTCATGAATTTGTTCTCCTGGTAATTGTGAGAATCCAGTTATAACCCTTCTCATTGTATTTGTTCTCCCGATAGGATAGAATTTTTTTAAGAATTCTTGTTGCATTTCGGGCCAAGTCTTAATGGGCTTCCCTATCGTTCCAAGCCAATATTTGGCTTTGTCCTTAAGTGAGAAAGGGAATAGGGTAAGTCGAAGGGCATCTTCCGTGAAATCTTGAATTTTCACGGTTGAGCAAATTTCAAAGAATTCATCCAAATGTTTATATGGATCTTCATTGGTATTCCCATAAAAAGATGGGAGCATTTGGATGGTGCTTGGCTTGATCTCATAATGGCTAGCATGGACATTAGGCAATTGGATACAAGATGAAGGGTTATAGTCTTGAGGAATGAAGTATTCTTTCATTTGTTTTGGCATTTGTTGATTGTTTCCAGCCATTTGATGTTGAATGTTGGTTTGGTGATGTAGGTATCTCTCAATTTCTTGAATGGGTTTGATAATATATGGCTTTTGAGATCTTCTACCTAGCATACACTAGACCAAGATGAGATGAGAATGGTTATTTTTGTGATTTTTATTTTTATATTTTTTATGTTTATTTATGCAAAGACAAACAAGTTAATAACAAATTCCTAATGACCTAAGTGTGTCCTAGACTTAAAGATGAGATTTCTCACAAAATGGCTAGAATTCACTATGAATCACCCCTACAATAGATCAATCGGCCAGGTAAGAGGTGGGATAGTGGGAGGCTCCCCCTACTTTCGTAGGGACCTAATTAAATAACCACTTGTCCACTTAGGCGTTTGCCTTTGTAACCTCTAGCCTAGACACCGTTGTCCAAAGTAGAGATGAATTCAAAGCTCGGTCCAATCATAGTGTGAACCCTAGGTGCAATTGCTATTTGATTTTTATTGGGCTTGGGACAATGCAAGATGGAGTGTTTGTGGTTTGTGGGCCAAGGAAGGGTGATGAAATCCCCACCTTATCTTGTGATGAAGATGCCCTTAAATTATTTGATCAATGAGATGCACACCACAATTCAATCAAGTTTGTTTTATGCAATAATGAAATGACAATGCATGAACATGTTGTTTGCACAATATTGAAAAACTTACCTTGCCTCCCGCACTCTTCAACATGAAATAAATGGCAAAAACTTAAAACTAATGCATTCCTAAATGATGCATGTCCTAAAACATGGTGGTTTGGTTTCTAATCTTGAAATGCAATTTTTTTTTAATTTTTTTTTTCTGATTTTTTTTTATTTAATGAGGGCTATGTCTATTTTAAGCAAATCTAAACATAAAAATATTAAAAAGATTGGAACAAACTCACCAAGTTAAGCTTTCCTTTTGTCTTCTTTTTTTTTTTTTAAATTCCTGCAAAAAGAGAAAATGAATGTGAGTATGGATTTATACAAATGGATCCAAAATAATCAAAATTAAAATTCTAATTCCCCGGCAACGGCGCCAAAAATTGATGCGTATTTAAATGCCGTCGTTAAAACACAAATAACATCAATCTTAATTTCCGAATCTCAATTAAAGATAAAAAATATAGTGCATGGTTGAGATCGGGTCGATCCACAAGGAAATAGAATTTCTAACTTTGAAAATTTTGGATTTTGAATGAAATTAGATTTTCGACTTGATGCTTCAATTAAAAAACTTCTATTTTAAACAAACTAATTACATAATTTAACATGCTTCTAATTAGCACCTAAAATCTATCACCAAGACTTAGTTAACTAATTTTTTTTAAGATTGAGTAAAGCAAATGAATCCGGCAAGATAACATTAATCTAAGAAGCTGATTAACACAATCACTTTTATTGCAATAAGATAGCATAAAATGTTCCAAGAAAATTACAGAAGTGCTAACTAACTTCTTAATAACTAAAACAATTTAACTAGAAGCAGTAACAAGCAGACAGGGGCTTCTGGTAGTCAACGGGCACAGCAAAACGGGCTCAGCCAATGAAGCTCTGTGGGCGCAATGGACCTCTGCGCAAGATTGGCGGCAAGGCATGCACTTGGCAGCACCACGGCACGGCGGCGCGTTGGACCGAGCAGGGCAGGGCGTCAACGGGCACTGCAGGCGAGGATGCAGCGCGGCAGGCGAGGCGGGCGGGCCGAGGCAGGCCGTGCGGCGCGGCAGGCGAGGCACCAGGCGGGGCGGCGGCGCGAGACAGGAGGCCCGGCACGGGCGACGATGCCCCAGCCGCGCGAAAGACGCGGTGCTGCCGCGTGGCGGAAGCGGGCCCGGCAGGCGACGGCTGCGGGCGGGAAACGCCTGCGCAGCGGGCACGGGCGACGAGAACGGCCCCTGCGAAACGTGCAGGGGCGACGCGTGTTGCCGGTGGGCCCTTCGATGGCGGCTGGCACGAACCGGGGGCTTCCGCGTGTCTCCGGTGCAGGCGTTGACGTGGGATGGCGGGCTTCAGCGAGAGAAAGAGAAGAGAGAGAGCACTGAGGAAGAGAGAGAGCAGGGAGTCGGAGACAGTAGAGAGAGAAAAAGTGAAGGACAGAAACTTTATTTCGAAAAGCTATGAGAGAGGGAGAGAGAAACTAAAGAAAATTGCAGAAGGGAGAAAGAGAGATGGAAAGAGAGAGAGCACAGGGAGGCGGAAAGAGCAGAGACAGTGGGAGTCAGAGAGAGAAAACTCGAAAGAGAGAGAGAAAGGCTTCCAAAAATTTCTGAAAATTGGGTCCCCTTCACCTTGTCCTCCTCCCTTAGTTTTATAGAAAAGAGGGGGGGTTTTGAATTTCAAAAGAGATTTTAAAATCATGTTATTAAGTTCTCCTTGATTTAGGAGATCCTCTTTAAAACATTTAATTGGTATTTTTTTTGAATTTCGAATTTCTGAAATGGATCCTTCTTTCTTTGAATTTCAGAATTCCCTCCTTCTTTCTCTCTTAGTTGGCATGTGGGCCCCAGTTGAAGCTAAAATACGAAAATAAAATGATGTTTTTGACAGGATTCGAACCCTGGTTGCTTCCTTGACGTTCGGGTGGTCCAACCACTATGCCATCTGCTTGTTCATGTCCTGTTTCACATAAAATAACAGTTAAGTTCTCATCTGCCAGAAGGTATAGTACCTATTGGCAGTAAATAGATCTTTAAAAGAAATATCGGAGCAGATGGACAGATTGACACATACAAGGCAAGGCTGGTAGCAAAAGGATATCGTCAAAGGCAAGACATTGACTATGACGAAACTTTTCTCCAGTTGCCATGATTAAGTCAATCAGAATACTTCTTGCTATCGCTGCATTATATGATTATGAAATATGGCAAATTGATGTGAAAACAGCATTCCTTAACGGGAACCTTCAAGAAGAGGTGTATATGATACAACCTGAAGGATTCACTTCCATAGAGCATTCAAGCAAGGTATGCAAGCTGCAAAGATCCATCTATGGATTAAAGCAGGCATCCCGAACTTGGAACTTAAGATTTGATGAAGCAATCAAATCTTATGACTTCATTAAGAATGAAGATGAACCTTGTGTATACAAAAAGGCTAGTGGGAGCGCAGTTACCTTTTGGTACTTTACGTTGATGACATTCTACTCATTGGGAATGATGTAGGAATGTTGTCATCAGTAAAGGCTTGGTTATCCAAAAACTTCTCTATGAAAGATTTGGGAGAAGCATCCTATATTCTGGGAATAAGGATCTATAGAGATAGGTCCAAAATGATGCTTGGCTTATCCCAATCTATGTACATAGATACCATAGTCAAAAGGTTTGGCATGGAAAATTCCAAGAGAGGCCTCGTTCCAATGAGGCATGGAATTTATCTCTCTAAAGAAATGTCTCCCAAGACACCTGAAGAGAGAGCGTACATGGATAGAGTTCCTTATGCCTCGGCAATAGGATCTATCATGTATGCAATGTTGTGTACTAGGCTTGATGTGGCACACCCACTAAGTGTCACTAGTAGATATCAGGCTGATCCAGGTGAGGAACACTGGAAGGCGGTGAAATGTATCCTTAGATACTTGAGAAGGACTAAGGATCTATTTCTCGTCTATGGAGGAAACGACTTGGAACTTCGAGGGTTTACTGACTCGAGTTTCCAATCGGATATGGATGACAGCAAATCCATGTCTGGATTTGTGTTCATATTAAATGGAGGTGCAATAAGTTGGAAAAGTTACAAACAAGAAACAACTGCAGATTCGACGACCGAAGCAGAATACATTGCTGCAGTTGAAGCGGCCAAGGAGGCGGTCTGGATGAAGAAGTTCATCTCGGCACTTGGAGTAGTTTCAAGCATTTCAGATCATGTTCCATTATTGTGTGACAACAATGGGGCAATAGCTCAAGCGAAGGAGCCAAGATCACATCAGAAGTCAAAGCACATTCTGAGACGATTTCATCTGATTCCTGATATCATCGCCCGAGGAGATATAGTAGTTGAGAAAGTCTCATCTGAAGATAATGTAGCAGATCTCTTGACTAAGCCATTGTCTCAAAACAATTTAAAACGTCACCTTAAGTCTATGGGACTTAGACACATGGGTGATTGGCTATAGTCCAAGTGGGAGAATGTTAGAATTGGATGGCCTCAAAGCCAATCATTGTACATTCTAGTTCAGATTATTAATAAAGGCAATCATTTGTTCATTTAATAGTTCTCGCAAATAACTATCGTAATGAAGGTCCATAGACAAATGTATGGGATATTGAATCATGATGAGATCATGATAGTGAGATCAATATCCTCAGTCAATTGTCTTAAACAGTTCTCGATCATAGGATATTTGAGATGGACATTAAATATCCGATAAGATCGACACAAGTTATGTCTGCTCATGTGATGAGGGTGAATGATCTCACATTCACTCGTGTGGTGACACTAAGACAAACAAGTGGGTGCTCATTAGAGAATGAGTTCACTGAACAGACCCAAATAAGAATTCCTGGATGGTAATTATACATATTAGTCAACCAGGGAATTCAATCGTTGCAGTAGCATAGTTGGTCCTTTGACCTGAGTCACCAATGATACCTTGTTTGTGGACCATTGTATCTTGATTCTCTGACTAGTGGACTTTAACCATCAAGTCCACCATAATCGGTCTTTCAGATACAGTGGAAAGCTTGCGAAGGTAATTGAGTGAACAACAAGGGATCACTCACTCTTGGTATAAGACTGGAGAGAGAATGTCCTATGGATGTGTACACAGAAATCCCTGGCCATGGTCAAATGAAAGAGATGTCTTTCTAGATATTAACTGAGTACTGGAATCCATCTGGATAATGCGATAGAGGGTTTGACTATAAAACCATACCCTTGCGTTATTGGGACATTGCATGAGTGAAGGATTATATCTGTGCGGTATCTGCAGACGGAAAGGTTCAATTAAAGGGAACAGTATCCCTTATATCTTCTGGGATCATGAGGTAGTGTTTGGTGCTATTCATGATCAGAAGGCCAAGTGATTTGATCATCAGATGATAATTCACTTGTTTATTAAATTAATCGTTTAACATATGATGTTTAAATGTTAATTAATAAATATTAAACTCAAGAAACAGTTCTAAGTTTAATGGGCCTGCAACCGGACTGATATATGGGCCTAGAGGGTCACACACATAAGAGTTTTCGTCAGACGGTGAGAGATGTTAAATTTCATGCTTATCTGGATTTTTATGAAAAGCCGCAGGATAAACATGAAGATTTAATGGAGAATTATCCAAGGCCAAACTCTTGGATAATCATGAGGAGTAATCCTTGTGCTTATCCTTATTTCTATATAAGGAGGGCCAAGGGGAAGGGGTAAAAAGTTAGTTGGACGAATTTTTCACCCAGATTCTCTTTCTCCTCTCTCTCTCTCCTTCTCTCTCTCTTGGAGTAGATCTGTCTCTCTCCGCGCATGGTGGATTTGAGATCTGGTCGGAGCACTCAAGTCAAGGAGGAAATCGCGTCTGCTGCGGGAGCTCGTGTGGATACCTCTAAAGATCGTGCGCGTACGCGATTATCGAGTCAGCATCATCCACGGGAGATTCGAAACCCCGCAAAGGTGAATAACCGTTCTTCCCGCGTTTATTTTATTGTCCGTTTTACGATCCCAGCGACCGATACAATGGAATCGTTTTATTCTCCGCTGCGTTCTCGACGATTCCTTACACATCTAAGGTTTGACAGTTGACCATACCCTAGGTCGACTCGAGAGCATTGTGCGAATGAAGGATTATAGCCACGCGATAACTGTGGATGGACAGGTTCCATGAGTGGATTGCAGAATCCCATTACCTTCCAGGATCATGCAGTGTTGCTTGGCATCCAACTTGATCGAAAGTCCGGTCGAATTTACATGAGATGTTAATTCGGTTAAGTAATTAATTAAGGGCTGAAAATCGGACTGGTAAATGGGCCTAGAGTGTCACACGCAAGTAGATTCTCAATCGGTGGTGTTTAAGTGGGTTTTATATTAATTCGGAGACTTTTATGAAAAGTCGTGCCGACTTAATATATATACAGGCTGTGGAGAAACCCTGGGCAAGCTCCAGGAGGTCTCATTGCTGGCCGCCCCCCTCTCTCTCTCCTCCTCCTCTGGGTGCCCTGGGATGCCTCCTGTCTCCACCACGCACAATTCCCGAAAGTCGGGAATTCATCGTCCGCAGGTTTCGGACATCGTTGCGACGAGGGATCTTCAGCAAGCGTGCTGATCTGGACGAGGGAGCGAAGAGGGACCACTGCGGAGGATCGCATGGATACCGTTGGAGGCCGGACACTAGTGCGGCTAGCGGTATCGCCTCGACGAAACCGACACCGATGTGGATTCGAATATGCACACGGTGATATGATCACATCCCGATTTTTTTGTTTTACGATTTTCGTTCCCAAACAGATTTGTGGGCATCGGACGGGATAATTTTTGTTTATTCTGCGCGTTCCTTTTGTCCCGCTCGAAATAGGTGCATGGGCTCTTAATCACGTCGAGCTGACGAGACTCGCTTTTAAAAGGCATCGGCCGTGAGCGACGCGATTTAGGAGCCATGCAAGTGTGCTGCGTGGTCGGGCGTCAGGGCACGTGCGTACGGACTTGGTCTTGACGTCTGAATGGCGTCGCGCATGGTTGACACGATTCAGATGTCTACCATTGTACGACTCCTGTCTTGTCTTCTGAACCACGTCGTCTTGGGGCAACGCAATTTAGCTTGTTCGGGGTTGACACCCTGAGCCACCCTCCCTTTCTCCCTCCTTTCTCTCATTCTCTCCTTCTCACTCTCTCTCTCTCTTCCCTCTCTTCGTCCCTCCGATCCCTTCTCTTCCTCTTCCTCTTCCTCCACTCCGGCTCTCCTCTACCACCTCTCACCTCTTCCACCACCATCTCCATCACTGCTTCTTCACTCTCTGGATGATGACCGACGTCTCGACGGGGTGATGGCATCTACGGTGGCACTAGTGGCGGCTTGCGGTGTGGCAGATCGGTAACGAGGAGTTAGGAGAAGTTCAAGTAACCGGTAGGGTGACGATCATCATGCATGTTTCTATTGTTTTAACCTATGATTTCCCGCTTTGGTGCATGCTATGATGTGTGGGGGACTTTGGGTAGAATTGAGCATGTTCTAGGGGGGTTTTGATTGAAATGAACATTTTTAAAAGGGGAATAATATGTTTATTTCGGTTTGTGGATTTCCCCTTATTTTTATTTTGTGTTTTCATGCGTTTTGGGGGGAAGGGACCCGTGTTGTGGATCGGTGGAGGGTGGGGGGGGAGCTCGATTTCGTACGTGAAATGCGTCCACTCAGGGCGACGTGAATTGGAAGGCGTCACCCTGAGTCGACGTGAATTTCGGCCCGTGCCCTTGGGTCCCGAGGCCAGAGAGTGGGATAGGCTGCTGAATGACATCAGCCATGGGCGACGCGATTTAGGCCAGTATCCTCGGGTCCCGAGGCTTGAGAGTGAGGAAAACCAATGATAAGGTGTTGAATGGCGTCGACTTGAGTCAACGAAATTCAAGCTAGAGGCCCGAATTTTCCTGCATTTAACATGTGTGATTATTATACATTATATCAATTAGATTCTTGTATATTGTTAGATAATCTTGTTATATGCATGCTTGAATTCAATTTCATTGGGGCGAGGATTTCCATGTGATCGAGATCGCATTGTGTTGTGTTTATTTAACTGTGGACCTAGAGTGACAGTTGTTAGCGCTTGATACCCTGTGTCGGTGTGGGAGTGACGTAGCGTCGATGTGGGAGTGACAAGGTGGCGCTTAGGAGACGAGGGTCACCTGGTGTATCCCGGGATAATAGCGAGTACCGGTGTGAGAGTGCTACACTTCGGAGTGTCACTCGTGGCTGGGAGGAGGCAAAACCACCTAGATCTAGATAGGATGGAGTATCCGGTGCGCTATCCGAGGGGTTGCTGTTCCATCCTAACAAGTCGGTGTTTTCCTGGTTGACTTGGCAGTTTCTTATGTGTTCCTTTCAGTGGACGTGTGATTTATTTATCGCTTTACTTGCACATATTTTGCCAATATATCCTTATTGTGTTGCGATTGTGTGTGCGTGTATGGGAGGTGGGGATCGAAGGATCCCTACTGAGTCCATTCTAGTGAGACTCACTCCCTGTAGTTTTAGGTAAGGGTTTCCAACAGGCATAGCAGTTGTGGGATTTCATCTAGGATTGCGCGCCAGCAGCTACCATTCCGGAGTATGCCCTAATGTAGTTGTACCTTTAATTCAGGCATGTATGCATAATTACTTAATTTCAGTTGTAGACTATGTAATTATTTATTGAGTCTAGACAGACTGTAATAATTTGTAATTCCTGCACTTTCTTTACAATTCGATGTTATGTGGAATGTTTGGCTTATTTTATCATTTATTTTTCGGACTTATTTGAAATCCTGCTTTGGCTCCTAATTTTAATGATTCGGTACCCATTTAGTAATTGGATCCCCGATTATAGGGTGACGAGTCGTTACAGTTGGTATCAGAGCATTTGGTCTGGCAATAGATAAATAACTAAATTAAATATCGTATTTCAGCAAATGAATACATTATCCTATATAGGCACGGCGGTAACTTAAATTCTGGGTTCTAATTAGAAGTTTTTGATCCTTGTGATTGTAGGCAATTAGATGGCTCCTAGAAAGAGGGTGCCTGTTATTCGTGATCAGGGAGATGCTTCTAGTGGGTCTGACGCTAGTAGGTAGAATATGGAACGCTTTGTGGAAGCGATGATGGAGACGATGACTAGATATCAGGCCCGAGATCCTAGTGAGAGTTCGAGTGCTCAGGGAGGGTCTTCGGCTACTTTGGAGAGATTCGTAAAGCTGAGGCCGCCTCATTTCACTGGTTGTCCTGACCCTGTAAGGCAGCTCACTGGCTGAAGGAGATGGAGAAGACTTTCGATATACTAGACTGTGCGGCAATTGAGAGGACCCCGTTGGCCACCTTCATATTAAAGGATGATGCTTATGATTGGTAGACTACCAAGAATATGACTTATGCAGATAAAAATCTCAGCGAGATTCCATGGAAGACATTTGTGAGAGAGTTCAATGGGCAATACTTCCCCAGGCATATCTAGAAAGCTAAGGAGAGGAATTCATGGGGTTGACCTAAGGGAGTATGACAATCCTCTAGTATCAGATGAAGTTTGTCTCTTTGGGGAAGTTTGTGCCCTTCATTTCAGAAGATGATGAGCATCGGACCGAAAGGTTCGTTGACGGGTTGAGGTTCGACTTGAGGAGCATGGTGGCGTCCCATTGTTGTTCAGACTTAGCGTCGGCAGTGAAGTCTGCAGCAAAAGTAGAGGCGTAGGATGATCAGATGGCTCAAGAGTGGGGATTGGCAGCTCAGGGACTGGCATACGGTAAGGAGAAGACCGCAGCAACAACTCCTTCATCCAGTTCAGGATCGTCTTCGCTCAGCTCCAGATTCAAGAGGTTCTTCCGAGGCAGTAGTGGCAACAGTGGCAACAATAGACCTAGGCAGACCCAGCAGAGTCAGTCAGCATCCAGTGCATAGTTGGAGGCACCCAGAGGGTTTCGACGACTTGTCGTCATTGCGGCGATACTTACGATGGGACTCAGTGTACCGCATTTTCAGGGAGGTGCTGTACTTGTGGCCAACAAGGCCATTTGGTGTTACGCCCCGGATACAGTTCAACTTTTTTTATTTTTTCAACTCAGAATCTGACTACATAATCTCAAAACAAATGCCACTATAACAAATAGATATGAGAGCTAAACAACTACAAGGCAGTTTAAATAAATTCCACAACCATCAATTAATCCAAAGTATCCAAATATAGTCAATACCAAAGTTCACAAATTACAATATCCATCAATTTGTAAATGAATTCTCAATCTCACCAATAAAAAAATATACATCAATATCTCATTATCTCTACTACATCAAATCTAAGAAAGCTGCAAAATTTAAATTTAAATAACCTCTTGAAGATATCAAATGCCTCAATCAGAAGTCTCCTCAAATTCCATGTTTTCTTTCTCATACTCTAAAAATGTTAATAGGATTTATGAGTACAACCACTTAGTAGGCTTCAAACCATCTACATGCCTTAACATATAGTAAATTTTACAAATCACGTTATACAATTATACTAAACATGATCTTACACAGTTCTACATATATCTCAAATAAGAATATGATATAAAACATTGTTAGATATAGGCCTATCAAATCAAATGTGTTTTCTAATAATATAAATAGATCAACTAATATATAGCATATATGGCATGATCGAACTCATATCAAACATATCAAATTCTACTAGTCATGATCAGAACGTATCACATATCAAATAGAATATATCAAATTGTCAAATTGTCAAGGCATTACGTATCGCCGTCCCCTAAGCACATCTTATATCAAATAGCAAATATCATGGTGTAATAGTTTATCAAATCAAATTCATATCGTGGATCATATAATTAAAAGAGATTAATATGATTGCAAAGGGATAGTTAAACAAGATGATCAAAAGACTCAAATGACTAAGCTGAATTCAAATGAACATATGGAGTAAAGATTTTATATTTATGTGTTAATCAAACAAATTAAATCATATCATAACGGACATGCACCCAAATCACAACATAAATAGTCAAACAAAACAAACACCAAACATCTAGGCAAATGATGCAAAGGTCTTGGTCACTACGCAAAATCGGAGAGTCTAAGTCCCACCCAACTCCAAACCACCAAGGTGTTACGTATTGCCGTTTTCCTGGTTTTAGCCGGCTGGAAATCAAGATTCCACCCATTTGCCCTCGGGTTCCAAACAAAATACCCTATCTCAGATGAATGCTTATAATGCAATCGGATTAAATATCTCCTTAAGATAGCAATGTCCAAGTAAAGTCAAATAATTATGATACAATTAAATTAACAGAAATCAAATGATGATAAAAAATGAGCATAGATCTAATTGAATTATTAAATTGATACGTACATATAAGAGTTAAAATACATACTTTTATATACAAAATAACCACTTAGAGAGTCATCATGGTCATATATATATAAAATCAGAGTAAAATTGATCAAAATAAGTTTTTGGACAAAAACGATAACCAAGAAAATTTTCTCATAATTTTCAGAATAATAAACATATTTTCGGCTATTAAGACTATTTTCAGAATTGACAAATCAACAAATAGGCCGAATAATATCAAACAGATTCAGAAAATTATCAAACCTGATGAGCATGTCCAATAGATCATATGTAAAGTATGGATAAAGTTTAATCAATTTATGGATGGGTTTGATATGATTTTGGATTCTTACTTTGATTCCGGAAATCCGACTTAAATAGAATTTCAGCAAATCAAAAGAGAGAACAAACTAAATAGCAAACGAAATCATAAAATTCTCAAACTTTCCGAGAAGTTAAGGATAGTATAACAAAGGTCTTCACAAAATTTGACATGATTTTAACACAAATCAAGTGACATATAAGATTCATAAGTTGAGATTTCAAAACTGTCAAAATAAATTATATAGTCTGTGAAGCATATTACGGAATAAATATCAAACAAACTCTAAAAATTATGAAATTGATTGGTCATGAGGATAACATCTAAAGTAAGTTTCTATCAAAATTTTAACTCAATTGAACAACGAAACAAAGAGAACAAATATCTGTAACTCATGTGGTCATAATTGAAAACAAAACAAATTGAACGAACAAATTGCATAGGCTAAGATAATAATCATAAAATAAATAATAAAAAAGATTATAAAAATATAAAACTTGATGATAATAAAGAAAACATATATATCAAACTTCTTACCAATTAATTACTTTTGAAATTTTTTAAAAAATAATATAATTTTTAATACAAAATAGATCATGCTTAAAGTTATCTACCTACCTCTTGAAGAAAGATCGGCTCTTGACTCCCCTATAGCTTTCTTGCTATTTATCAATGCCTTCTTCTTCCTCTAAACTCTTTCTCATATTTTCTAAGCTCTTTCCTACGTTCTCTAAGTCTCCAATAACACAAAACATTTATTAAAATCAAACCTTCAAAAGAAATAACCATGAACAACTCTATTCTCTCAAGAACACCACATGAACTTACCCTTGGAAGAGAGCTGCATGCAATAAAACTTTGAGCACGACCTCAAGACTCTATTTATCCTTATTTACCCTCCTAATATAACCATCAACACCTAATTTCTTTGCTGGAATGGAATTCCTATTCTCCATAACTTAATCAACAAGTCAAAGTCACTTCCTAGTGCAAATCGGACCTTGCTCACGCTACCTGCAATTTTCTTTTCTGAAAACCTTTAAATTCAAATCCTTAAACGTCCGCATTAAGAAATACTCTATTCTATAAAGTTTTTAAACTTTTTATTATCTTTCCAATGCCTCTAATCTCACTATTTTTTAATATCTATACAAAACGATATGCCTATTTTACTAACATGCTGTCATGAGTACTCCGAACTCAGAAATCTGACATATTTCCTTTTTGCCCAAAGATGTCATGATTCTGACTAATAAACGATTTATTTTAAATATATAGTCTTCATAAAACTTCTAGACTTTTGAGTCATCATTCTAATGAGAGTTTTATTACTTAATTTAGAATATTATGCACGAAGTTATACTTAAAATATTAGAACTATGTCAAGTAAATCTGTGTACAAAATCCTAGTCCAAGTAAGAGTCCAATTATGACTTTCTGCCTATTAATTAGAATCTTAATTATATTCAAATTATTATGTTTTACTTCTAATCTAAGTCAAATATATTATACATAACTTTTTAGGTCTTAGTTAACATTAATTATACTATTTTTTGTTTCCTAATTCAAATCCTAATCCGATTAAGATTTATTATTTATAGGTAGCCCTTTTTAAAACTGATCTTTGATATTTTTTACCTCTAATACATCTGAATTAGTAAAAATGATATTCTACAAAGTTATATATCTTTTTATTATCTTTCCAATGCTAGTTATTATGCCTTAATCAGAATTTTCTATAGAAAATTATCATTATTTTACTATGTTGTTGTCTAATATATCAACTCAGAATTTGAACTAAATTAGTAGGCTATTCTTAGTAGTATAATTGGGCTATTGGGTTTTCATAATTGGATTAATTGGACTAAATTAAGTTACTTAAACTCAGTCATAGATTCTTATAATTCGTTAATTGGTCCAATTTAAATTAATTAATTTTATTATTAGTTGTAAAAGTGTGGAGTATAATATCCTCTCCCCCTTAAAGAAATTTCGTCTTCGAAATTTGACAGATTCTAGTAATCTATCTTTGTATTAATAGATTACTCATACTAATTTCTAAGGCTATAGAATACGATTAAAGGATTACTCAATCAAAATCAGATCAATACGATAAGTATCTATATTTGTAGAGCATTTGTAATGTGATTAAGATACCTTTTGATTTTATGTGTCTATAGACTTGAGATATGATTAAGTTAATGAAGTTAATTAATCAATAGATAAACTTACCCTGACATAGTTAAAGACATAAGGTAAAAAGAGATCGATGACTAACTACTCTCATATGGTTGAGTATGTATCAAAATAGTTATGATACATATTATGATCATAACAACCTTATCATGGTTTATAATTACTCCATAAAAGTACTGTGAATATCATAAGAGTATATTAATTAACTCTTATGAGTATATTCAACTTGAGATACATAAGAGTCCTAAAATCACATTACATTGGTAAAAACTTATCTATACTTCAAACAATCACAATATTTTAGAGATCTATTGGAAATCATGAGTCATTAATGTTCTACTTCTAATTTGGTAGCTTTAAGAAGATGATCTAATCCCTAATCAGGATAATGTGTTTAACCCGAAATATTCTTCACATATCTACTCTCCTAACTAATTTACAGATTATATATGCTTAGTAAATTTACTCATCATAGAACTAGAAGTAATCTATATTTATATTCAATGGTAAAACCTAAAGGAGAGCGTAGAAGGACTTAAATATATGCCTATAAGTGGCATAATGGATCACTTTGAAAGGATTATGTACATGTCTTTAAGTATCTTCTTAGTATTCTAATAAATTAAGAGAATATATTTATGGTATAATACCACTATTAAATGAACTCATATCTAATGTGGTCTCTGTACTTTATCGTACAAGTATTAATGATCAATGGCATAGTATGATTCAAGTTACTTATCTCAAAAGTAGATCCTCAATATCCAACCAAACATATGTCATAAACTTAAATAAGAGTCATTTATAAAAATTTTAATGGTACTAACTTATTTTAACATTTTAAAGTGTTAACCAACTCTTTCTAGTTTTCAAGTAATATAAGTAAATGTAGATGAATAGACAACGTTAATTAAATCTATGAATGTATGTTGTGGTCAAGACATCCTTAGTATTAATTATCAAAAAATCAAAGGTAAGAATAGGTCAATATTTAATGGCTTAAATCTAGTGAAAAGATATAAGTAGTAGGAATATATACATCATATAGCTAGCTCTCTCCCTTAAAAGATTTAACTTAATCATCTTAATCTCCATCCATACTAAGAATTATCTATACATAAGTCTAATTGTTAAAATCAGCTAAACGTGACATCTACAATAATTTATCTCAAATGTTTTAAGCATAACTTAAAACGAGATATCATCTTAATTTTTAATCTAACCCAACATCATACTAATCTTAAACTTCATCATATCCTTTAAGATCGATCGGTATGGCTTAAGATCAGATGGTTGTGGATGCTTAAACTCTCATAATTGCTTTGATACCATGTTGTTATGTCCCTGATCCGATTCAATTTTTTTTTTTTTTCTCAATTCGAAATCCGACCACGTAATCTCAGAACAAATTCCACCATAAACAGATATCAGAGCTAAACAACCACAAAGCAATTTCAACAAATTTCATAACTATCAATTAATCCAAAGTATCCATATATAGCCAATACCAAAGTTCACAAATTACAATATCCATCAATTTGTCAATAAATTCTCAATCTCACTAATAAAGAAAAATTCAACAATCTCTCATTATTTCTAAAGACCTTTAAATCCAACCCCTTAAACGTCAGAATTAAAAAGTTTTCGAACTTTTTATTATCTTTCCAATGCCTCTAATCTCACTATTTTTGGATATATATACAAAAATGTATGCCTATTTTACTAACATGTGTCATGAGTACTTTGAATTCAACAAAGTTTATGCTTAAAATACTATGACTATGTCAAGTAAATATGTGTACAGAATTCTAGTCTAGTAGGATTCTAATTATGACTTTCTACCCATTAATTAGAATCTTAATTATATTCAAATTTATTATGTTTTACTTCTAATCTAAGTCAAATATATTATACATAACTTTTTAGGTCGTGGTTAACATTAATTATACCATCTTTTCTTTCCTAATTCAAATCCTAACCTGATTAGAACTTGTTCTCTATAAGTAGTCCTTTCTAAAACTGATCTTTGATATTTTTTACATCTAAAACATCTGAATTAGTAATAATAGTATTCTACAAAGTATATATATTTTTATTCTCTTTCCTGACATCCATTATGCCTTAATCATAATTTTCTATAGAAAGTTATCATTATTTTACTATGTTGTTGTCGAATACATCAACTCAGAATTTGAACTAAATGAGTGGGCTATTCTTAGTAGTATAATTGGGCTATTAGACTTTCATAATTGGATTAATTGGACTAAATTAAGTTACTTAAACTCAGTCATAGATTCTTATAATATTTGGCAAGGAGTTGTCCGCAGAGGTACATTCAAGGGTAGGGACCGGGAGATCAAAAGAAGCAGAGGACCTAGGAGAGAGTTCTTGCTATCACTAGGAAGGAGGCTCATGCGTCTAACTTGGTGGAAGGTACCATTTCTGTCCTTGAGAACTCTGCTCATGTATTGATTGATTCGGGTGCTTCGCATTCTTTTGTTTTCGAGCAGTTTGTGGATGTTATTTCTGCACCTGTTGATGAGATTTCTGGTGGGCTGATGGTTAAGATTCCTTCCAGAGATTTCATGTTGACTTATACCTATTTGAGTGAGGTTCCCTTGGTTATTGAGGGTCATCAGCTACCAGCCCAGTTGGTGGTACTCGCCATTCGAGACTTTGATGTCATATTGGGTATGGATTGGTTGGAGGCGCATTATACTCAGGTGGATTTCCCAGGAAGAGGGTGCGTTTCTCTATTTCGGACGTTCTAGCCTTCTACTTCCAAGGTATTAGGCTCCCTTCTCGTGGTATTCTCATTTTTACTTTTAAGGCTCAGAGGTTGCTTGTTGGTAGCTGTGAAGCTTTCCTTGCCTCAATGGTTGTGGCTCCAGAAGATAGTGTTTTCAGTCCTTTAGGGGTGTCTATAGTTTGTGATTTTTCTGATGTGTTCTTAAGGAGTTTCCTAGCTTTCCTCCTTAGCGAGAGATTGAATTCACTATTGAGCTTGCACCGGGTATGACGTCCTTGTCTAAGGTCCCATATCGGATGGCTCTAGCCAAACTCCCATATGCTGGATAAGGGTTTTATCTGTCCCAGTACTTCTCTGTGGGTGCTCCTGTTATGTTTGTTAGGAAGAAGGATGGTTCTTTGAAACTATGTATGTTGGGTTCTCGTGTTTCTCCGGATCACCCACGCAGCGGAAATAAAATAAAAATGGAGATCCTTTCCCGTTTCGAAAAATCTAAAATTACGATAATCAGATTATCGAATCTTACGGTGTGCGGATTCGAATCCACAACCGTTCGGTTCCGTCGGTGCGACACTGCAAGCCGCGCAAGTGCCCGACCTCTAGCGGAGTCCACGCGATCCTCCTCGCGATGGATATCCTCACGTTCCTCGTTCTTCGCAGCCACGAAACCTCCGCCGGTCGCCACAACGATCGCCGCAACGCGCGGACGATTTCTCGTCGAATGGGAGTCGGACAAGCGGCAGAGCAGATCCGGGGATCCAGATCTGGCCTGGGGCGCCAGAGAGAGAGGAAGAAAGGAGGGGCGGCTAGGATTAGCTGCAGCTTGGCCTGCTCAGCCCGTTCGCTACATTTTATACTAACCGCGCGGTTTTTCAGAAAAACCCCCGGTTTATATAAAACCCACTTATTTATCCATCACCTTGAGAATCATTTGTGTGTGACCCTCTAGGCCCAATAACCAGTCCAGTTAATAGCCCAATAAGCCCAATGACTCCTCATTGGCTTTATTAATCAATTAATAACTTTATTAATTAATTAATCAATCGAATTGATGTCGCACATCGAATTCGATCGGGTCTCCGATCACGTTGGGTGCCAAGCAACACTGCGTGAACTCGAAAAGTATCGAGGTTAAGTAACCCACTCTTGGAAGATTTCCGCCGACAGTTACTGCATAGATATAATCCTTCATTCGTACAATGCTCTCGAGTCAACTCAAGGTATGGCGTGCTGTCAAGCCCTAACCGGTCAACTCACTTGGATTGGATGCCACTGATGAATATCGGAAAACTCATTTCCCGATATTATCGTCCGCCATGGCCAAGGATTTTCGCGCATCCTTCCTAAAGCATTCTCTCTCATCGTACCGAGAGCGAATGATTCCTTATTGACACTCAATTCTCTTCAACGGTATTCCGTTGTACCTGATCTTTGGCTATTTAGAATCCCTTGGTTAGAGATTCATAAACCAAGGTCAAAGCACAGAAGTCCACCGACAAGGTGTCCTTGGTGTCTCAGGTCCGAAGACCCTCCACGCAAATGCGACAATAGAATCAAGCTGTTTGACAGTGAGGTACAGTACCATCCAGCGATTCAGTCGGATCAGTTTAGTGAAGTCATTCTCTAATGAGCACCTATATATTCATCTTAGTGTCTCCACACAAGTGACTATGAGATCAGTCACCCTCATCTTATGAGCGGGAGTAATCTGTACTAGTCTAACCGGATATCCGATGTCCTTCTCGGATATCCTCCGACTATGAACTATTAAGAATATGTGTGTTTAAGTGATCAGTCTCACTAGTATGATCTCATCATAATTTGATCACTATCGGATATATTCACGGACTTCATTATGAGACGATAATTAGTACGAATTACACACAATGAATATTATGCCATTACATTAATAAATAAACGAGATTTACATAGTCAGATTGGCTTGTAGGCCACCTAAGACTAACAGTGTATTGATTATAGACAGTCTGCCAAGGTATTCTCAAAGATTAACTTGAGGTCAAGAAATTACCAGTTGAGGATCCATGAGTCATATGTGAGTAAGACGACCTTTAGGACTCGATATGGACATTATGAGTTTTTGGTTATGCCTTTCAGCTTGACCAATGCTCCGGCAGCTTTCATGGATTTGATGAACCAGGTTTTATGGACCTATCTAGATCTGTTTGTGGTAATATTTGTGGATGATATTTTGGTGTATTCTTCTTCTGAGGAAGAGCATGCTACACATCTTCAGGTAGTGTTGCAGGTCTTGAGAGAGTACCAACTATATGCTAAGTTCAACAAGTATGAGTTCTACCTAGATAAGGTGCACTTCGTGATAGAATTGGATGGCCTTAAAGCCAATCTTTGTACACTCTAGTTCTGAATATTAATAAAGGCAATCATTTCTTCATTTATAGTTCTCCTAAATTAACTATCGTAATGAAGGTCCGTAGACAAATGTATAGGATATTGAATCATGATGAGATCATGATAGTGAGATCAATATTCTTAGTCACTTGTCTTAAACAGTTCTCGATCATAGGATACTTGATTTGGACATTAAATATACGATAAGATCGACACAGGTTATTTATGTTCATGCGATGAGGGTGAATGATCTCACATTCACTCGTGTGGTGACACTAAGACAAACTTGTGGGTGCTCATTAAAGAATGAGTTCACTGAACATATCCGAATTAAAACTCCTTGATGGTCATCATACCTAATAGTCAACCAGAGAATTAAATCATTGCAGTAGCGCAATTGGTCCTTTTACCTGAGTCACCAATGATACCTTGCTTGTAGACTATTGTGACTTGATTATCTGGCTTGTAGACTCTAACCATTAAGTCCACGATAATCAGTCTCTCAGACACAGCGGAAAGCTTGCGAAAGTAATTGAGTGAACAACAGGGGATCGCGCACTCTTGGTATACCACTGGAGAGAGAATGTCCTACAGATGTGTACACAGAAATCCCTGACTAGGGTCAACTGAAAGAGATGTCTTTCTAGAAGTTAACTGAGTACTAGAATCCATCTAAATAATCTGATAAAGGATTTGACTATGAAACCATACCCTTACGTTATTGAAACATTGGATGAGTGAAAGATTTATTTGTGCGGTATCTACAGAAAGGTTCAAATAAAGGGAACAATATCCCTTATATCTTCTGGGATCATGTAGTATTTGGTACCGTTCATAATCAGAAGGTCAAGTGGATTAATCATCGGATGATAAACCGCTTATTTATTGAATTAATTATTTAACATATGATGTTTAAATAATAATTAATAAATACTAAACTTTAGAATTAGTTCTAAGTTTAATTGTCCAGAAACCATACTGATATATGGGCCTAGAGGGTCACACACATATGAGTTCTCGAAAGACGGTGAGAGATGTTAAATATTATATTTATTTGTATTTTTGTGAAAAAATTGCAGGATAAATATGAATATTTAAATGGAGAATTATCCAAGGCCAAGCTCTTGGATAATCATAAGAAATAAATCTTGTGCATATCTATAATTGTTATAAAAGGAGGGCAACATGGTGGTGTACGTACATGACACCCTCTTGGAATTTCTCTCTCCTCTCTCTCTCTCCCTCTCTCTCTATTGAAGAAGACCTATTTTTCTTCTACTTTCAACTGCATAGTGGATTTAAGATCGGGTCGAAGAACTCAAGTCGAGGAGAAAATCGCGTTTGTTTCGGGAGCTCATGTGGATACCTCTAGAAATCGTGCGCGTGCGCGATTATCAAAACGGTTCAATCCACGGGAGATTCGAAACCCCGCAAAGGTGAAAAACTATTCTTCCCATTTTTTTTTAATTAGTCCGTTTTACAATCCCAGCAACCCGATACTTGGAATCATTTTATTTTTTCGCTGCGTTATGGTAATTCCTTACAATGGTATCAGAACCAGGTTGCTGGTTCGATCGTAAAACGGCATCATTTTGCGTGATTATTTCTCGTTATACGTGAAGAACATGCACTGTACATGTTCTTGGGCTGGATTAGAATTATTTTAATTTTCATTTAATGATCAAGAAATGTTCCCAGGCCTAAAGGGTGTTTAGTTTTCTCTGTTATTCCTAATAATGGATATTCATGCAGGTAGCAAAACCATGGCCGATTATTGTATTTTCTCTCCAAAGAAGAACCCTCAATCCGCACGACAATGTAAGATCCAGGACTGTCCTGGTTTCTCTGATGTTGCATGGAGGTAAGGAGAGGTGAAAGGGGTTCGGTGGTGCTTGCTCTATTAGCCTAGACTTTATATTCATGCTATTATTACCACGGTTGAGAACTGTAATATGGAGAATAGCATGGGTTTTCCAACGGCAGTAGGCCTACATCCTTCCGTCTGGTATGACCAGAGGGATCACAAGTCATGAGCGAACCCCACCTTCTCCATTGATAGCTGACGGCTGCCTACTTTTTCCCCACGGGCATGCGATACAAGAGAGAGAGAACAATAGGGCCATGCAAGGATTTTCACATGCATGGACGTGAGGGGACGTCCGACGACATCCGGAGCGCCGCCGGCGACGACCGCCGGCGTCGTCTGGGCCGTCTGGTACCACCCCAGCCACCTCCCCATTTGCAGAAATCCTAATCGGGCGGCGGGGGCGACTGGCGCGTGGGCCAGTGGGCCGGCCCACCCGGACCCGGGCGACCCGCGCCAAATCCGACCGGGTCCAAACCCGGCCCCACACCCCTACCTGAAACCCTTTAAACCCCATTTTAAACCCCTTTTAGCCCACTTTAAATTCTTTAAAGTTTAAATTTTTTTGGGGGGTCAATTAATAACTGTTATTAATTGTTATAATTATAATTAACAAATTATTAAATTATTTTTAAACTTATTTTTCATGCATAACTTGATTTTATAAATCTGTTCAAATTGTTTAAATGAATGATTTGTTAACTAAAAGATTTAGTTAAATCTTTTATCAATAATATTGTGAATCATTGTTGATTTTATTGAAATAAATGTTATTTCAAAAACTATTGGTATTATATTTTATTCTTAAACAAATAATACCAACCATCATTATCCGATAATTACTTGATGCATGTGATATGTTATGTTGAATGGTGGGATGATCATGGACTTAAATTAATCATGTGATGGTTATTATGCGTGAATGCAATGCATGTTTTATTTAATGTTTTTAAATTGGACTTGCATGTCCTCCTCTCTCTTAATCTTAATATACATTCTATCTCCCTCAAAATTTGTACTCCCCTTGATAAGATCAAGGTTTCAAATTATTATTTAAATGTACATTAATAGACCTGCGAGTCCTATGTTCATATTTACATGTAATTTTTGTGGATTAAGCTTTTGAGGTCGAGATCTTTTGAGGACATGTTTGGAGGACGGACTAGCATCAGATGGAACCTGTATTGCTAGATTCACTATAGGATCTCACTATGGATCATCGTTTGGCTCCGATGATTCCATAATAGAATTAGTAGTCCATTATCATCCTAATTTATTTTCTGCATATATGTGATATCTGTAGAGTGTGCTATTCGATAGATATTTTTGTTAAAGTATATGTGATACTTCAAATCGAAATATTATTAGTAGTACTTATTTTATAAAAATAACTCAAATACCCTCTTTTTAAATTTAAGTTGTAACGTGAGATATTTAGAATAATCCATATAATCCACCATCATTATAGATTTTAAGTTAATTTTTATTTCAAATAGATTTGTTGTACTACCACAAGGTCTATTTGATTAAGTAATTAATCACGATCTATGACATATGATGTTCTTCTAGATAGGTGAAATAAATGGTTTAGTTTTGTTGTGCTACCACAAGGATTGCACCACGAATTCATGCTATCTTCGTAATGATAGATTAACTTAACTAAATCATTTAATTTGTTGTGCTACCACAAGATCAAACTGATTTAGGGGTTAAACCTGATCAGATATTGCAATTGTTACGATTGTCAAGAGTTGGCTGCTTGAGGATTGTGATGTGATTTGTTGTGCTACCACAAGATCACATGCATTATATCCAAAGGATTCTGATCCCCACTAGGAGATCACCAGAATCTCCCGTTCTGTACAATAGAGGGTCGTACAGATCACCGAAAAATAGTGGGAGCAAAATCTAGATTGAAAGTCCTAAATCTGATTTAATTGAACTATCTACTCATTATCGTAATTTCTTTGTAGGTTGCTATGTCGTCACATAATCCTCTTCGTAGCATCTCGATGCTAACAAACTCACGGGACCGAATTATATTGATTGGCTCTGCAACCTGAAGATTGTCCTCAGGTGTGAGAAAGTTACTTATGTCCTGGATCAGCCTGATCTAGAACAGCCTGGTGAAAATGCCAATGAAGATGAACTGATGATTTACGAACACTGGAAGGAGGAGTCTATTAAAGTCCAATGTTATATGCTGGGTTCTATGTCTAATAAACTACAAAGACATCATGATAATATGGAAGCTAAGGCCATTCTGAATCACTTACAAGAATTGTTTGGTGAACAGTCCAGAACATAGAGAAATGAGATATCAAAGAAACTGTTCATGACTAGAATGACAGATGGCACATCTGTGCAAACACATGTGCTTAAAATGATAGAGTAGATAAAAAGGCTTACGGTGCTTGGCTTTGTAATGAACAATGACTTAAGCATCGATTTAATCCTTCAATCCTTACCTGGTTCTTTTTCACAGTTTATCATTAACTTCAATATGAATAAAATTGAGGTTACACTAGCTGAGTTGCTCAACATGTTGAAGACAACTTAGGGGACTATCCAAAAGGTTAAGCCACATATTATGCTTGTTGGTAAGACCAATAAAAAAAGGAAAGCTAGACAGACCATTAAGAAAGAAAAGTTCAAAAAGCCAGTGAAAAGCAAGCTAGCTATTCAAAAGGACAAAGCAAAAGTCAATGATAAAGGTCAGTATTTTCACTGCCATAAAGAAGGACACTGGAAAAGAAACTGCAAGATTTATCTAGTAGAAAAAGCAAAGGAGAAGCTTGGTGAAGCTTCAAGTATACTCATGATTGATCTTAACTTGTCTTATAGAGAATCTACATCTTGGGTATTAGATACTGGATGTGTTTCTCATGTCTGCAATAATTTGCAGGTGCTAAAAAGTAGAAGAAGATTGAATCGCGAAGACGTGGATCTGAGACTTGGAAATAGAGCAAAGGTTGCTGCAATAGCTGTGGGACAACAATACTCAAGATGCCATCAGGAGACATATTGGAAGTTAAAGATTGTTATTATGTTCTAACCATTATTAAGAATATCATTTTCATTTCTTGTTTAGATAGAGAAGGATATTCAATGAAACTAGAAAATAATGGTTATTCTATTTATTTAAGAGACAAATTGTTTGTTTCTGGATATTTATTAAATGGTTTGTATTTACTTGATATTGCATATGATGTATGTATAGTAAATAAGTCTCTTGAACGAATAGATAAAGATGTGAATAAGTCATACCTATGGCATTGTAGACTCGGTCATATAAATGAGAATAGGATAATTAAGTTGCAAAAGAATGGATATCTTGATCCATTTGATTATGAATCATTTGCAACTTGTGAAGCTTGTCTCATGGGAAAAATGACCAAAACTCCATTTTCTAGACATGGAGAAAGAGCTAAGGAATTATTGTAACTAATACATAGTGATGTATGTGGTCCAATGTCCACTCATGCTATGGGAGGTTACTCATACTTCGTTTCATTTACAGATGATTTCTCAAGATATGGCTACATATATTTCATGAAATATAAGTCAAAAGTCTTTGAAAAATTTAAAGAATTTAAAAATAAAGTTGAAAACCAAACTGGAAAGAGTATCAAGACTCTTCGATCTGATCGATGGGGTGAATACATAAGTACAGAATTCACACAATATCTAAAGAATAATTGTATTTTGTCTCAATAGACTCCTCCCTATACACCATAGTTAAATGGTATATCGGAAAGGAGAAATCGTACTCTATTAGACATGGTACAATCAATGATGAGTTATGCTAAATTTCCAATTTCTTTATGGGGATATGCACTACTGTCTGCTGCATATCTTTTGAATAAAGTTCCTAGTAAGCCAGTATCTTCCACTCCATATGAGATATGGAAAGGGAAGCCAGATTTTAAGCATGTTAGAATCTGGGGTTGTCCTGCACATGTTAAAAGACATGATCCAGATAAACTAGATTCCAAGACAGAAAAATTCAGGTTTGTAGGATATCTAAAAGAGACTTTTGAAAATTATTTCTATCAACCCAGCGATCAAAGGGTGTTTGTCGCAAAAAAAGCTGTCTTCTTAGAGAAAGAATATCTTTTAAAAGAAGACAGTGGGAGCAAGATAGAACTAGAAGAAATTTTAGACTCACAAATCAATGTTGGCTCATCTGATGAGCCATTGACTCAAGAACTTGTTCAAGATAATACACAAGAAATTCATAGATAATACACAAATCGGAGAAGATGGACAGATTGACACTTACAAGGCAAGGCTGGTTGCGAAATGGTATCGTCAAAGACAAGGAATTGACTATGACAAAACTTTTTCTCCAGTTTCCACGATTAAGTCAATCAGAAAACTTCTTGTCATTATTGCATTCTATGATTATGAAATATGGCAAATGGATGTGAAAACAGCGTTCCTTAACGGCAACCTTCAGGAAGAGGTGTATATGATACAATTTGAAGGATTCACTTCCAAAAAGCATTTAAGTAAGGTATGTGTAGACGCTCGATTTTGGACACCTCATTGGCCATAAACCCCATGTTACCACCATAATTCATCCAATTTTCTCATAATTCAGCCCACTAAATAATCAGGCCCATTAACCAATCTCCAGTTCCTCTCACCTGTGGAACGCCAATTGGGCCACCTTCCACCACCCGTGGAAGGCCAACCAGGCCACCTTCCACCACCCTTGGAAGGCCAACCCTTGCCTTCCGCTACCCTTGGAAGGCCAACCCCCGCCTTCCACCATCCGTGGAAGGCCAACTAGGTCGCCTTCCACCACTTACGGAAGGCCAGCTACCTTGCCTTCCACCTTTTGGCTATTTTTTTCACTTTTCACCACCTTTTCGTGGAAGGCCAACCAGCCTGCCTTCCATCACCCGTGGAAGGCCAACCCATTCCTTCTACCACCCTTAGAAGTCCTACCCTTGCCTTCCACCACCCTTGGAAGGCCAACCCCGCCTTCCACCATCCGTGGAAGGCCAACTGGGCCGCCTTCCACCTTTTCATGGAAGGCCAGCTACCTGGCCTTCCACGGAAGTGGGAGGCAAGATAGTTGGCCGTCCATTCCCCTAAATTCCATCTTGACCTCGTCTTCCCACGATCTCATCCACTCGCCACCCTCATCCCCTACTACTCCGATCACTCCCTGCTCTGGCTACTACCACGGTCACGACCTCCGACCCTTGACCATTTCCTATTGGCTCCTTGATGATTAACGGGGATTTAGAGCATGGATTTCCCTTATTTTCTTCTCCCCTATTTAAACCCTCTTACTTCTCTCGGAGGGGAGGTTGGATTTTGGAGGTTGGCAAGTCTGGAGGTTGCAGGCAACAGAACGAGAGCACCATGAATCCTTCCTACATTGGCTTGTTCTTCTAACTCTTTCGCTCTTTTTCTTCTATTTACTGCATTCTCCTCTTTATCACATTTCATAGTCCCCTTTTACTACAATCCATCCATCTTGTCACCATGGCACATACGTACACTTCATTGCATGCATCTTATGATGACTTAGCACCTTCCCTCAAAGGTTTCAAACAAAAAAACGGGACGTGGGTGGCCATATCATATGGTCACCTTCCCTCCCCAAACACCCATCCGGTGCGTCCCCTTCCAATTTTAATTTATTTACATATTTGCATGAATAGACTCTACATATCACAGTTCTAACGGTTCTCTTTACTTTGTTTTGTCATTTTTCTCTTATAGGGGCTCTTACCACATTCTATGCGCGGACTACCGAGCTCTCCCCCTTCGGCCGGCCGGAGGCAGAGAAGAGGAACCTACTATCCCCGCTCCACCAGAACGTAATCAACCTCATCATCCTGCGGAGCACATGGACTGTAAGGTAATGCTCCTGACGATCACACATTGCAATCCTTAACCCCGTCTATATCGCCGCAGTGCTAAGACGAACGGAGAAGCCCTCGCCGGAAGGAGATAGCAGCGGCGGGGATGTTCTGGGCGCCTACAGCCCCCTGGCGATTACGATGGGACCTCTACTTGCTCACTGCGCGCACATCAAAGGTAAGAGCCTCGACACCTAGACGGCCAGACACCTGGCCGTCCAGTCTTCGGACGGCCAAACACACGGCCGTCCAGCACTCGGACGGCCTACTTCATGGCCGTCCAATGCAACTGCCCCATCCCTATCTATTGATGTTCTTATTTTTGTTTACTGTTCTCTTGTCTGTTGAACTGTGGGTTAATTCCAGGATACTCTCCGCAGGGAATTTTAAGGAAGAGCCGGCATCACACTTCTAGTCACCTCTCCCACAGTGTTTGACTCTCCACCTGAGGATTCCCACTCGGGTGTGACTAGTCCTATTCTGTTGGGAACCTCCGTGAGTCTCCACGAGCCAGGGATTGCCACTTGGCCGCCGAGCAGGTTGTACCTAAGCCACCTAATAGGATCCTGGGACTTTGTGAGGAAATTCGGATTTGCCACTCAAAAAAAAAAAAACATATGCCCATAGGCGTCATTGAGTGAATTGTTTCTAAACTAAGACACCTAATCAAAGTTTGCTGGAACAATCTTCTGAGAAAGGGGGGCGTTAAGGGTTGAACGCATTCTGTTAGAAATCAATTCATCCATAATACACAATTAACTCAAAGTGAGACATAACATTTGCCAAGATTTATATTTAATAATGGACCACACATATTTCAATCTTGTGTATGATGACATGGATGAGTTTGGTGACAACATTATACACAACCCCTTGTTTGAGATTGAGAAAGACCAACAACAAATATTTGTGGGCATGTTCCAAACATCTAGAGAGGAACTTAGGGGAAGATGCTTGGATGAATCTTCCTCTTCAGAAGGTGACCCTATAATCTCCAGCAGAACCTTTCATAACCCGAGTGAGTACCCGGAACTTACTGCCGTGTTATCACGGTACACCCCTGATCAACTCATCCAGTTGGCCTCCTGTGGCAAAACTCAAGATGCCACTCCTCGGAGAACTCACTTCCAAGGATCTTCCAACAGAGCTCAGACTCGCATCAACCAGTCAACTCCTACTCCAGTTGCTCCACCTGTCATGCCTATTCCAGTCTCTCAAACTACACCTCCTCCTAAACAAGAAGAATTCATTTGCAAAAGTGAGGTCGAAACCTATGTGCGTAAGCTTATGGCCGAGAACCTTACCTTGAAACAATCTCACTCTCTCTCGAGCTATTGCAAGCTCCCTCCAGCCTACTTTCCACCAGGATTCAAAGCCCTCAAGTACAATAAATATGATGGCACCTCTGACCCTCATCACCACCTGTCAGGTTTCCTCATGGACTCCCATCAATGGCTCTACGACAGAGTCCTTCTCGTCCACCTGTTTCAGAAATCCTTAGAAGGTGAGGCCTTAAGATGGTTCTCTTCCTTGTCCGTAACAGACCTAATCAATTTTGATATCATTTTGAAAAATTCATCACTCAGTTTAGTCATATGACAACCATGTCTCCCACCTTGTTTGATCTTGTGATGGAGAAGATGAAACCCGAAGAGGACTTCACGTATTTTGCCAACAGGTGGAGGGCAATGGCCTCAAGGGCGGAAGTGGCAATTTTCGAATCTCAAGCTATCACCATACTGGTCAATAACACTACCCTACAGCTTCGAGCGATTCTCATACTGAGCGAATTTCATACATTCGCACAACTTTATAATCGAGCTCGGGTAGTTCAATCTCGAATTTGGAGTTCCACTTGGCCATCCTTATTTGAAAATCAAAACAGGAATAAAAAGACCACACAAACTCCACTCATGGAGAGAATAACTGTCAATGAACAGGTGAGTGCCTTGGGGCAGCCTTTTAGGTCACCCCAATCCTATGTCCATATCAAACAACCAATCCAATCAGAAATCATATTCAGTAGTTCCCCTTTCAACTAGCTACAGTCGGCCTATGCCCAAACATACCTCATATCCGCCTTTGCCGGAATCTCTATTGGACATTTTCCATGCCTTATTACCTTGCAATGCTATCCAGCTTCCACCCCAACGCAAGGCCATCCCCTGCAATGTTGATATGTCTAGATATTGTCCGTATCATAGAGTGTCGGGGCATACAATTTAATGTTGGGTTCTCGGATTTCTCTGGATCGCCCGCACAGCAGAAATAAAAATAAAACGGAGATCTGATTCCCGTTTTGAAAAATACTAAAACTTCGATAATCGGATTATCAAATCTCACCGTGTGCGGATTCGAATCCCCAACCATTCGGTTCCGTCGGTGCGACACTGCAAGCCACGCAAGCGTCCAATCTCTAGCGGAGTCCACGCGATCCTCCTCGTGATAGATATCCTCACGTTCCTCGTTCTTCGCAGCCACAAGACCTTCGCCGATCGCCGCAACGTTCGCCACAACGCGCAGACGATTTTCCGTCGAATGGGAATCGAAGAAGCGGCGGAGCAGATCCGGGGATCCGGATATGTTTGGGACGCCAGAGAGAGAGAGAAACAGAGGAGGGGGTGGCTAAGGTTAGCTGCAGCTTGGCCTGCTCAGCCCGTTTGCTATATTTTATACAAACCGCGCGGTTTTTCATAAAAACCCCCGATTTATATAAAACCCACTTATTTATCCATCGCCTTAAGAATCATTTGTGTGTGACCCTCTAGGCCCAATTACTAGTCCGGTTAATAGCCCAATAAGCCCAGTAACTCCTTACTAGATTTATTAATCAATTAATAACTCTTTATTAATTAATTAATCAACTGAATCAATGTCGCACATCGAATTCGGTCGGGCCTCCGATCATATTGGGTGCCAAGCAACACCGCATGAACCCGAAAAGTATTGGGGTTAAGTAACCCACTCTTGGAACCTTTCCGCCGACAGTTACCGCGTGGATATAATCATTCATTCGTATAACGCTCTCGAGTCAACTCAGGATATGGCGTGCTGTCAAACCCTAACCGGTCGACTCACTTGGATTGGATGCCGCTGATGAATATCGAAAAAACCTCCTTTCCCGATATTATCGTCCGCCCTGTCTAGGAACTTCCGCGCATCCTTCCTAGAGCATTCTCTCTCTGAGTACCGAGAGCGAATGATTCCTTATTGACACACAATTCCTTTTGACGGTATTCCGTTGTACCCAATTCTTAGCTGTTTAGAATCCCGTAGTTAGAAATTCATAAACCAAGGTCAAAGCACAGAAGTCTACTGATAAGGTGTCCTTGGTGTCTCAGGTCCGAGGACCATCCACGCAACTGCGACAATAGAATCAAGCTGGTTGACAGTGAGGTACAATACCATCCAGCGATTCAGTCGGATCAGTTCAGTGAACTCATTCTCCAATGAGCACCTACAGATTCGCCTTAGTGTCTCCACACAAATGACTTATGAGATCAATCACCCTCATCATATGAGCAAGAGTAATCTATACTAGTCTAACCGGATATCCGATGTCCTTCTCGGATATCCTCCGACTAGGAACGATTAAAAATATGTGTGTTTAAGTGATCAGTCTCACTAGTATGATCTCATCATAATCTGATCACTATCGCACATATTCACGGATTTCATTATGAGACGATAATTAATACGATTTACACATAATGAATATTATGTCATTATATTAATAATTATGAACGAGATTACAAAGTCATATTGGCTTGTAGGCCACCTAAGACTAACATTTATAACTGCTTCACTTTCAAGGATTGGGTATATGATTTGAATGAGGAAGGCAAGATCAATTGGAGACACATGAAAGAGGCTATTGAAACATTGAAAGTCAAAGACCCTCCTCCCTCTCATCAGGTAGTTCAAGATCCATCTAGCTCTCTAGAAAGGGTGAGCACCCTTGCCAAAAATTTGGAACCAAATGTTGATCGCAGAGGACAGTACTGGGAGTATGAAGAGGCCAGGGTATGGCATGAGTGCCCTACTAGGATGACCAAACCTAGAAAGCCATTGCAAGAAGTCTCTACTATTACCCAAGACAAACCTTTGGTCTTGATACGACCTAGGGAACAACCAACAATCATCAACCTAGTCACTTTGGTCAAAGTTCTCTCAATTTCAATCAGAGAACCTCCTCTATCCATCTTCTGTCCAACACTAAAGCCGGGTCCAGTAACCCAATTCAACCTAATAAATTCAACATCAATTCAGCCACTAAAGTCAGATCAAGTAGTACACCCCAGTCTGATTGGTGTTACACTAAGAAATCACATCATTCCCCCAACAAGTCAACCTTTGGACTCCCAAGAGAATTCGAGTCTATCTGGATAGATTACTCAATCCAAATATGACATCCTACAGCATCTAGGGAAAACACCCGCAAAGATTTCGCTCCAAGAGTTGATTAGGAGATCTCCGACACATAGGAAGACATTGTTCAAATTCCTCCAGCGAATCACAGTCAATAAAGATCTTCCTATCAGGGGGGTCACAAATGCCATTCTCTCAGTCACCCAGACACCTACGATATCCTCCGCAGATAAGGATCTAGCTCCTCCTGAATGTCGATCTCTTCCCTTGTGCTTAACCGCAACACTCAATGGTCACTCATTGGACTTCATCATGTTGGATACCGGTGCATCAATTAATGTTTGTCCACTCAAGGCCCTCAAGAAAATAGGGATTGATACAAAAAACATTGAGTGCACCTCTATGATAGTCTCGACCTATGATAACTCTTAAAGACCGGCTGATGTTAAAATCTTCCTCCAATTGGAGATTGGCCCAGTGGCCATGATTTCAAAATTCTACATCCTTGATGTCAAGCCCATATCGAACGCCATTCTGGGAAGGCCTTGGATGGACCAAAGCTTGGGAGTGCCCTCCACTAATCATCAGTACTATAAATTCCCATACAATAGGAAGATTGTCAAAATGAAGAGTGCCCCCTATATTGAGTCTTTGGACTCAGTCTTGACTACAAAAATTCCATTCATCTTCTGGAAAAGGGAAAGAGCCCATCCTTTCATCGGTTGACTCTTAGGCCAACCCCCGGCCTAGCATAGGTTGGCAGCTTATGGACAAAATGGGATATAGTTCGAGATCTGAGTTAGGCAAGGAAGAGCAATGAATTCGAGAGTCTATCGTTGAAAATCCGACCATTGGGGGATTCAGATTGAGTTACCTATCAACCAAACCAACTGAGGAATCAAGAAAATGGACTCTCTTAGATCACATTGTGAAGGAAAATCAAGAGGTACTCAAGATACATTATCTTGAGGATGAGTTGAAAGAAACAATTAATGAAGTTTAAAGAGAAGATGAAGAAGATTTCGGTACACGGATGCTGTTCTATGAACCAACCACCCCACGAGAAGGAGCCTCCTTAGTGAGGGATGAATCGGCACTCGCCGCTTTCATTCCCTTCCTATTCCACCCACCTTCCCTTCTCAGGCTTCCATCACCGGTCGTAGCACATTCCCCCGAGTGTTTTATGCTTGGAGACTACGACCCCCCCAAAAGAGAAAAAGTCTCACTCCCATACCGGAGGGCATGAAACCACCAATGAGGAGCCAACATACTGGGACAATATCGCCATCATTGGGTCTCTGTCTCAAGGACCCACCCTTGTAACATGTCTGACTCACTCTCAGAGACTTGTGCATAATCGCTTAGGGATTGGATAGCTTCCTCTCTATCTAAGAGTTGTAGAGGTAAATAAGTTCTTTCATTTCTAGTTCAAAAGTTAGCAAATAAGTGTAAATATTTGAAAAATGTTAAAAAGTTTTCCTTTGGATATGGTTTATCTAAAGAAATTCTGCCCTTTAAAATGCACAAAAAAAATAAAAAATCTCAAAATCTCAAAAAATTTGAATATCCAAAAACCATCAAAAATATTAGTAAAATATGTACATACTTTAATCACAAAAAAAAATCAGAAAAACACAAAATTCAATTGTCTGGTGACTGCCATGTAAACCCCTGTCTAGGTCTAATTGCATGATAGAATGGATTATCATTAAGATTTAGTTAAGACTTTGATCCACCAGAACCATCGCCATGTCTGCTTTACTTTCATACGGATCCCTATAGTCATCATCAGATGCACACATCTACATGTTTTCAAAGTGAACCTTCTTAAGATGAGTTCGAAGTCTTTAGTACACTATCAACTACAACCTTTGCTTTTCGTCTCTCGACTGATCAGGACAGACGACGCCCTTAAACGGTCGAGCTCAGCAAATTGCGGTTCCTCAAGAACCCGATAGATGTAACCCCTAAAATGGGCCCAAATATGAAATATAAAGGACCAGAGCACGTGAAGAGGGCAGTGTCCCCGCAGGTGGAATATCAAATAACCCTGAAAATATCAAGAAAAAAAGAAAAATTACAAAAAACGGGTTCAAGCAATTGTACAAAAAAGCCTGGTCGTGATCGTGCCTGGCCATGAAATCTACCAAAAGCCTGAAAAATCAAAAGTAAATGGCATCTAGGAGGTCAAAAAAGGATCTGTTTTGTCATAGCTCTATCTTTTAACGGTTTTGTCGATCCTCCTGTAAGGTTTGTCTTCAAATTTCTTCACTTTTCCTCCCCCAAGGTTCAACATGAGATAGCTATCTAAAGATTCAACATTATTTTAAAATAGGTTCGTTTTCAAAAATCATCACATGCTCACATGATCACAGAGGTTCAAAATGGGTGAAGAGTAGTGTCCGTGCATCTGGTAAATCAATTTATTAACTGTAATCTCAATGAGCATCCTCAAAACTTCAGGCTTAGGTCAATGTAAGCGCGTCACCAATAGGTGCGACGACGTCTGATTCTGGGTCAGCGTCGCGCAGTTGACCATTAGGGTTCCAAGGTGTTCCATCTTATATCTTCTAGGTTGTGAGGAAAGAGACCAGGGTCGAGCAAATCATTTACCTCGAAAACTTTTTGGGCGAACTTGGTGGTCGAAAGCAGCTGGGACCCTAAGCGTTGCATGACGGTATTGTCATCAGTATGAGTCTTCACCGGTCGAGGTCAGTTTGAGGAGTCTAGAGGCCCAAATCAACCTAGATGTGTGCTTAAGATACCTGGGAAGTTGAGTGTGCATTTCCCTTTCATCATTCAACCAGGCTAAGTATGGGCAGTCACCAGATAGTCGGAATCAAAAATATGTTTTCATTCATTAAAAACATTCACACCACACACCTCTTTTGTTAATATCCCTCAGCATTTCCATGTTTTATCCCATCATTACTTTTGTCTGGTTAGTAGGACACGGCTCCTTGACCCTATGCGAAAGCTAGGGAAAAGGTAATTGCTCTTTTTTGGGCAAGGGGCCAAAAACATATACTACTAACTATTTTCCCCTCAATGTTGTGCATACAGGAAAAAGATTCTATACCCAAAAGGTGGACACTTTGCTGTCGAGTCAAAGCCAAAGGCAACTGGATTGGCATGCTACTTTGAGAATGGTCATATCTTCCGTGCTGGCTTCGACTCGACGGGGACCTTTGTCCCTCATTTCCTTGCAGTATGTGATTAAAATGTAGTGGATCATTGATTATTTACATTTGCTGATGTGCGTTCTTGTAGCTGCAGGGAATCCAAAGCAAGTAAGATTGAAGACACAGGAGGCTAATAACTTTGAGCATATAGACTCTAAGTTCCTCTTTAAACAAAACAATGAGGAGTCTATATTCCCCAAGTTATTCGATTGACCAATAAATCCCTCCTGTTTGCATTTAGATTAGGAATTTATTTTTCAAATTTTTAAACCAGCATGCATTGCATAAGCATCATCCACCAGCACATCCATCCTCGCCCTAGGGGCAATGACCATGATTTATCACTCTGCTTAACCCATTGTTGGTTTGTGAGTCTGACAATTCTTTGTTTGTTAGCCCTTTGAATTGCAAAACCTTATCCTTTTCCAATTCGTGTGCTTGAAATTCTCTCACTTGGCGATCATGTGATACGCCAGGCCACCGTGCGCCCGTTGTGTTGAGACCTTTTCAAGTCACACCCCTCCATCTTTCCTGCTTGAGATCCCCTTGGGCCAGATCGTTGCATCCCAGTGCGTCAAGGCCTCGCGGTTCCAGCACCCGAGGGTCCCACGGATTGTAATTCTCTTGTATGGATTTTGTTCCCATTCCAAATCACCCTTGCAATCCAAATAGCAAACTCTCATCCATTAAACACATTTGCATATCTTCCTTGGGAATAGCCTATCCTTTTCAGGCTGTCCAAAATCTGGTTTGATTTCCAGAACACCTATTTATCATTCCATTCCACTCCACTGTAAAACAGGTGTCCCACAGGGGCATTTGTAGACGCCCGATTTTGGACACCTCATTGGTCATAAATCTCACGTTACTACCATAATTCATTCAATTTTCTCATAATTCAGCCTAGTAAATAATCGGCCCATTAACCAATCTCCGCTTCCTCTTATCCGTGGAAGGCCAACTAGGCCGCCTTCCACCACCCATGGAAGGCCAACCAGGCCGCCTTCCACCATCTGTGGAAGGCCAACTGTAGACACGTTAATTTTGACGTCATTTTGAGTAAATTTCATATCATATAATAATGCCTCAGAATGGTCTGATATTAATCATTAATTAATTTTTATTAATATTTTTAAGTGTCGGGTTTAACAGACATGTTTAAGTTAATCAATTAAATTGATTTTAGCTCAAATTTCAGTTAAAATATGCATAATCCTAAAAGGCGTCGACCCATGTGGACGCCATTTACAGTTTATTCCTATTTTAGCGTTTAAATTTGAATTTTAATTAATTGATTTATTGACTAAAAGGCGTCTGTTATGGTTGACGCGTTTTAGGTTTCCTAAGCTGTTTTAACTTCTCTTCCGGATGTTTATCCTTATCTTAATTAGGGTAAAAGACGTCTACCAAGGTGGACGCGTTTTAGCTAATAAAGATAAAGATTAGTTTTCCCGGATATTTATTCTTATCTTAATTAATCTGAAAGGCGTCAGCCAAGGTGGACGCGTTTTAGATAATTACAGATAAAGATGAATTAATCAGTGATTATCTGTCGATTAAGGTAGATAAATCCTAGATTTTTCTATGTAAATCGCGAACGCAGAAAATGCCTATAAATACCTTGCATATCAAGGAGTTAAAAAAAAAAAAAAAAGAGAGAGAATTATTGAGCCACAGCGTTATAGCAATTTGAAGATCGGAGCAACCACGTCGGAACGCCGGAGCGCTGTCACCAGAAGTCGGCATCCTTCTTCAAGATCTTCATCTCTTCAAAGCTTCAACCAACTGGACTGGGCATAAGTTTTTCATATTAGAATTTCATTTTCATTCATTAGTTTCATTCTCTCATATTCACTTCATGCAACACACACCACATCATCAATTTTCCAAAACCCATCTGTTCTAAAGGGGTTTCAAAGTCATTTAAAACAAGTGAGTTGCTGTTTATACATGTTTACAACCATGGTTAGCTTTGATATTATTTCTATTTAGATTCTCATCAATATTTCTCCTTTATTTTTCTGTTTCTGTCTCTGCTGCATTCAACCACAACAACAAGAAATCAAAAAGAGGGAAATCAAGCACGAAGCCAGGAGAACTTCTGGACGATCCTCAACATTCAACAGCAAGAACAAAAGAACAAGAAGAGGCTCTCTTTCTTCAGCCGGCTGAAGGAGGGGAACCAAGGATTCATTCTTCCGCGTTTAAACAGGTAGGCGATCAAATCTCTTTTGAAGCTTTTTAGTTAAAAGTTTCTGGCGATCACAGCACATTAGTTGCATTTTTTTTAATAGGTTAATTTACCCTAAACAACATAGTTTCTCACATTAATCACACGAGCAAATTTTCAGCACCTACACCAACCAGGCCGCCTTCCACCACTTGCGGAAGGCCAGCTACCTTACCTTCCACCTTTTGGCCACCTTTTTCACTTTTCACCACCTTTTCATGGAAGGCCAGCTACCTGGCCTTCCACGGAACTAGGAGGCAAGATAGTTGGCCGTCCATTCCCCTAACTTCCATCTTGACCTCGTGTTCTCACGATTTCCTCCACTCGCCACCCTTATCCCCAACTACTCCGATCACTCCCCGTTCTTGCTACTGTCGCGGCCACGACCTCCAACCGTTGACCATTTCTTATTGGCTCCTTGATGATTAACGGGGATTTAGACCATGGATTTCGCCTATTTTCTTCTCCCCTATTTAAACCCTCTTACTTCTCTGAGAGGGGAGGTTGGATTTTGGAGGTTGGAAAGTCTAGAGGTTGCGGGCAGCAGAACGAGAGCACCAAGAATCCTTCCTATATGGGCTTGTTCTTCTAACTCTTCCGCTCTTTCTCTTCTATTTACTGCATTCTCCTCTTTACCACATTTCATAGTCCCCTTTTACTACAACCCATCCATCTTGTCACCATGGCACATACGTACACTTCATTGCTGCAGGCGAAGCGGCTAAGGAGGCGGTTTGAATGAAGAAGTTAATCTCTGCAATTGAAGTAGTCCCAAGCATTTCAAATCATGTCTCATTATTGTGCGACAATAATGGGGCAATAGCTCAACCAAAGGAGCCAAGATCACATCAAAGGTCAAAGCACATTCTGAGACGATTTCATCTGATTCGTGAGATTATCGCCCGAAGAGATATAGTGGTTAAGAAAGTATCATCCGAAGATAATGTGGCAGATCCCTTGACTAAGCCATTGTCGCAAAACAATTTAGAACGTCACCTTAAGTCTATGGGACTTATACATTTGGGTGAATGATAGAATTGGATGGCCTTAAAGCCAATCTTTGTATATTCTAGTTCTGAATATTAATAAAGGCAATCATTTCTTCATTTATAGTTCTCGCAAATTAACTATCGTAATGAAGGTCCGTAAACAAATGTATAGGATATTGAATCATGATGAGATCCTGATAGTGAGATCAATATTCATAGTCACTTGTCTTAAACAGTTCTCGATCATAGGATATTTGATTTGGACATTAAATATTCGATAAGATCGACACAAGTTATTTCTGTTCATGCGATGAGGGTGAATGATCTCACATTCACTCGTATGGTGACACTAAGATAAACTTGTGGGTGCTTATTAAAGAATGAGTTCACTGAACATATCCGAATTAGAATTCCTAGACGGTCATTATACCTAATAGTCAACCAGAGAATTAAATCGTTGCAGTAGCGCAGTTGGTCCTTTAACCTGAGTCACCCATGATACCTTGTTTGTAGACCATTGTGACTTGATTCTCTGGCTTGTGGACTTTAACCATTAAGTTCACGATCGTCGGTCTCTCAAACACAGTGGAAAGCTTGCGAAGATAATTGAGTGAACAACAGAGGATCACTCACTCTTGGTATAAAACTGGAGAGAGAATGTCCTATGGATGTGTACATAGAAATCCCTAGCCAGGGTCAACTGAAAAAGATGTCTTTCTAAAAGTTAACTGAGTACTAAAATTCATCTAAACAATACGATAAAGGGTTTGACTATGAAACCATACACTTGTGTTTTTGGGACATTGGATGAGTGAATGATTTTATCTGTGCGGTATCTGCAGACGAAAAGGTTCAAATAAAGGGAACAAAATCCCTTATATCTTTTGGGATCATGAGAGAGTGTTTGGTGCCATTCATGGTTTGAAGGTCAAGTGGATTAATCATCGGATGATAAACCACTTATTTATTGAATTAATTATTTAACATATGATGTTTAAATAATAATTAATAAATATTAAACTTTACAATTAGTTCAAAGTTTAGTAGACCGGAAACCAAACTGATATATGGGCCTAGAGGGTCACACACATAAGAGTTCTCGTAAGACGGTGCGAGATGTTAAATATTATATTTATCTGGATTTTTGTCAAAAAACCGCATGATAAATATGAATATTTAAATGAAAAATTTATAACGACCCGCCACCTTATAATCAGGGATCCGATTACTAAATGGGTACCAAATTGTTAAAAACTGGAGCCAAGCCAGGATCTCGATAAGTCTAGGAAATAAATGATAAACTAAGCTAAACATTCCACATCACATCGAATTGTAAAGGAAATGTAAGAATTAAAACTTATTACAATTCGATTCGACTAAGCAAATAATTACATATTCCAACGGAAAAGAAATAATTAAGCGTACAGGCCTGAAAGAAAAATAACAACTACATCGGGGCATATCCCGGAACAATAGCTGCTGGCGCACAACTCGAGACAACACCCTCCACGCTACGCTTGCCTGGAACCTTCACCTGAAAACCGCAAGGGTGTCTCTCATCGAAATGGACTCAGTAGGGATCCTCCGATCCTCACCACCCACTCACGCACCAACAATTGCAGCAACACAAATATAGGTAATTAAATAAGTAAAGCAGTAAACACAACTCCCAAAGATTCCTAAATTCCGATATAAAACATATGCATTTGTAAATGCAACATGCACAACTCGGAAACCACTCCACCATGGAGTCCACAACTACCGTCTCAGCTAAACACACAAACCACGCGGCCGAACGCGAACAACACCGACCCGCTGGGACCAAACAGCAACCCCTGGGATAGCGCGCTGGCTACTCCGGCCTGTTTAGCTCTAGGTGTTTCTGCTTCCCCCAGCAAAAATAATGAGATCAAAAATGATGGTACAAACTCACAAGAGAACTTACAAGAAAAGGTAGGGAAACTGCTCTCGCTTCTCATCCTCTCGCTCCCAGGTAGCCTCGCCTCCGGAGCGATGCTGCCAAATCACCTTAACCAGAGGAACAATCTTATTTTGAAGGACCTGCTCTCTACGATCCTCAATACGCACTAGAAATTCCGAAAAGGACAAATCCTCAGCGATCTCCAACTCCGAAAAGTCCAAGAAATGAGACAGATCCTGGACATACTTCCTCAGCAAAGAAATATGGAATACATCGTACACTCCTGCAAGACTGGGTGACAAGGCTAGCTGATATGCCGTTTCCCCAATTCGAGCAAAAATGGGAAAAGGCCCAATATATTGCGGACTAAGCTTTCCTCGCTTTCCGAATCTCATCACACCCTTGGAGGGAGAGACTCGGAGAAACACGTGGACCCCAACCTCGAACTCAAGCGGTCTCCTATGGATATCTACATAACTCTACTGCTTGCTCTGAGCTGTAGTAAACTTCCGCTGCACCACTCTGCCAACCTCAGCACACTACTGTACCAACTCTGGCCCTGTTATCTGTCTCTTGCCAATCTCAGACCAATTCATGGGAGATCAACACGGCCGCCCGTACAATGCCTCATTTGGCGCCATGCTGATACTAGAATGATAACAATTGTTATAAGCAAACTCCACTATAGACAAGTGTTGTTCCCAAGAACTTCCCCAATCGAGGCAACAAGCCCTGAGCATATCCTCCAATGTCTGAATGGTCCTCTCTGACTATCCATCAGTCTCGGGATGGTAAGCCGAGCTGAAGGCCAACTGCGTACCCAAGACCTACTGAAAACTCTTCCAGAACCTAGAAGTAAATCTCGGATCCCGATCTGACACGATGGACAAGGGCACCCCATGCAAAGAGATGATCTGTTTCCCCCTTCCCTTTCTCCTTCCCCGTCTTCCTCTTCCACCACTCCAACACCTCTCTACCGCTCACCACTACCACCACCACCTCCTCCACGGCACTTCATTCTCCGGACAGCGGCCGACGTCCCGGCGAAGTGACAGTGTCCACGGCGATATCGGCGGCGGTTTGCGGTGCGGCGGTTCGACGGCACCGATTTAGGAAGAGTTCAAGTGACCGGTAGGAGGACGATCCTTATATGTGATTTGGTTGTTTTAATCCATATTTTCCTGCTTGAAGCATGCGACGTGTGAGGAGAATTGGGTAGAATGAGCATGTTTAAGGGGCTTTTACATGAAAATGGTCATTTTTATGAAATGGGAATTAGTATGTTCCAAGTACTAAATTGGATTATCCCCATCATTTTCTACTTTGGATATTTTTGGGGTAATTTTGAGGGAGAGGTTTAAGAGATCCAGGAATTGGGCTATAAATGGCGTCTTGATAGGACGACGTCATTTAGGCCAAATTCATCTCGGAAGCGGTTTCTGTGAGAAAAGAGTTACATTTTGAATCACATCCAGGGACAACGATGCCTTTCAAAGGGCGGCTTCCAGGGACGACGTGTTTTAAGCCATATTCTGAGGCCAGTTTTTCTATGAACCAGTTTAGTGGTCTTGAATAACGTCGGCCATGGGCGACGTGATTTAAGATAGAACCTCATTAAATACATGCTTGAAATCGTACATCGAGGCCGAGGATTTATGTATAATCAGAAACACATTATGTGTGCATGTGTTTATGCGATTGTGGTTTGCATTTGACACCTTGTGTCGGTGTAGGAGGGACGCAGTGTCTATGTGGCATTGTTGCCGTACCGGTGTGGAATGGGTACATGTTAGTGTTTCACTTATGGCTGGGGGAAGCAGAACCACCTTGAGCCGGTTAGGTCGGAGTAGCCAGCGCGCTATCCGAGGGGTTGTTGTTTGGTCTTACCGGGTCGGTGTTTTCCTAGTTTGTCGTGGCAGTTTCCGACGTGTTTCTTACTGTGGAGCCGAATGTAATGCTGTTGGAGTTTACCCTTTCGCCACTGGGCCTGATGTAACCTGAGATATCGAGGTTACGAGTGGTATCCTTCGCCCTTTGGCTTGATGTGACCCGGGAGGTTAGGCTTACAGGTAGTCCCTATAGCTTCGGCTTGAAGGGGTTTCGCCGGTCCCCAGGGCCCTCGTGAAGCGCCTAGGCCTGGCGTTGAGGGAAGTCCATTCAATAGGATAATGGTCTAGACTGCTTGTGTGCACATGTAACTGGATAGTGGTGGTTCACTAGTCCCAGTTAGTCCTAGTTTGACTCATTACCTCACCCTACGGTGCTCGGAACATCGTAGGGGTGGACAGGCGTAAGTGTTGGTGGTGTTGTGAGGCGCCGTTTGCACGCGGTCGACACTGTGGTTTGAGTGTTTAGCCGGATTCTTGGTTACAAACTGCGGTGTTGAGTTGGGTTACTTGAATTGCTTAGAACTGTGCCTGTTGCATTACGAATACATATGTCTCATATCGGAATTTAGGAACTGTGTTTACTGCTTTAATTAAATTGCCTTCATTTTCGTATTGCTGCACTTGTGTGTGTGTGTGGGGGGGGGGGGGGGTGGGGGGGGTGTGGCGGGGATCAGATGATCCCTACTGAGCCCAATTCTCGTGTGGCTCACTCCCTACAGTTTCAGGTGTAGACTTCTTAGCGAGTGACAGCGTGTGGTGTTCTCCTTGGTGTGCGGGCCAGCAGCTATCTCAGTTCTCAGGTATGCCCCGATGTTGTTGTACTTTGTTTCTGCATGTACACATTTAATTCTTTGAACCATATAATTATTGTTGGACTGTATACAGACATTATTAATTTACTTCTTGCGCATTTGTACTTTCCTTGAAGTCAGTGAGATTGTTATATTTAGCCTTGTTTAACACTTACTTCTCCAGACGTATTGTATGAGATCCGGGTATGAACCCATAGATAATGATCTGATACCCATTTAGTAATCGGGTTTCCGATTATAGGGTGGCGGGTCGTTATAGTAACAACCCTTCTGGTCTCTGGTGCTCTGCCTTAACTTGTTGACAAGTCAGGCACCTTGCCACATATTCAGCTATGTCCTTCTTCATGCCAAGCCACCAAAAGTGCCTCCTTAAACAATGATACATCTTAATTCTTTCATGATGTACTGCATATCTAGAACGGTGCGCCTCATCTAGGACATTCCTGCGCACCTCTTCCTCTGCTGGAATATAGAGATTGCCTCTAAATCTGACCGTGCCATCACCCCACAACTCCACTTCTGATATCTGGAAAATCTATGGTAACTCTACATCCTCCCTCTAAGCCTCGATCACAGAATGGTATACCGCTGGCCTCACAGTCAAGCTGGACAACACAGCTCTATCAGCCTCTCGAGGAATCCTAAAGGAAGATTCCACAACTTGTTCATATAATCTCCATTCTTGAATCATAAGATGTGATACGACCGTCTTCCGACTCAAGGCGTCCGCCACCACGTTCACCTTGTCTGGATGATAAGAAAGGTCGAGATCATAATCCTTGATAAACTCCATCCACCTGCGCTGCCTCAAGTTCAAATCCTTCTATGTGAATACATACTTCAGGCTTTTGTGATCAGTGAAGACCTGAAACTTCTCCCCATATAAGTAGTGTCGCCATATCTTCAGTACAAATACCACAGCCGCCAACTCTTAGCCATGAGTAGGGTAGTTCTCCTCGTGCTTCTTCAGTTGGCTAGAAGCATAGGCCACCACCTTACTATGCTGCATCAGAACCGCACCCAAACCTCGACTAGATGCATTTGAGTAAACCACGAATCCACCAGAACTAGATGGAAGCACTAAAATTGGAGCTAAAGTGAGACGAGTCTTCAACTCAATAAAGCTCCGCTTACACTCCTCGGTCCACACAAAACAAACTCCCTTACAAGTCAACCTCGACGAGGGGATTGCTATTGAAGAAAAATCCTGGACAAACCGTCTGTAATACCCTGCGAACCTCAGGAAGCTCCTGATCTCAGTTATTGTCGTCAATCTGCCCTAGTCCGTCACTGCTTGAATCTTGGCTGGATCTACAGTGATGCCGTCACCAAAAATGACATGCCCTAGGAAGTGCACCTTATCTAGCCAGAATTCACACTTGCTAAACTTGACATAGAGTTGGTGCTCTCTCAGAACTTGCAACACCACCTGAAGATGCGTGGCATGCTCTTCCTCAGAAGAAGAATATACCAAAATATCATCTACAAGCACCACCACAAACTGATCCAGGTAGGCCCTGAAGACCCGGTTCATCAAATCCATACAAGTCGCCGGAGCATTGGTCAAACCGAAAGGCATAACCAAAAACTCATAATGTCCGTACCGAGTCCTAAAAGTCGTCTTACTCACAACAACCTCACAGATTCTCATCTGGTAATACCTTGATCTTAAGTCAATCTTCAAAAATATCTTCACAGACTGTAACTGATCTATCAGATCATCGATTCTCGGAAGTGGGTACTTATTCTTTACTGTTACCTGGTTTAGCTGTCTATAATCAATGCACAACCTTATTGAACTATCCTTCTTCCTAACAAACAGAACTGGAGCACCCTACAGAGAAGTGCTGTGATGGATAAAACCCTTATCCAGCAATTACTGCAACTGTGCCTTTAACTCAGTGAGTTCGGCCGAAGCCATCCGATATGGAGCCTTAGACAAGGGCGTCGTACCCGGTGCAAGCTCAATAGTGAACTCAACCTCCCGCTGAGAAGGAAGGCCAGACAATTCTTCAGGAAACATATCAACAAAGTCACATACTACAGGCACCTCCCAAGGACTGGAACCACTACTAACACCAGCTACAACTACTAAGGCAAGGAAAGCCTCGCAACCACCAACAAGTAACCTCTGGGCTTAAAAGCAGAAATAAGAATACTATGAGAAGAGAGCCTAATACCTTGGAAGACGAAGGTCGGGATGCTTGGGATGGAGAAGTGCACCCTCTTCCTGTGGTTGTCCACCTCAGCATAATAAGCCTCCAACCAGTCCATGCCCAAGATGACATCAAAGTCACGAATGGCAAGCACAACTAACTGGGCAGGTAACTGATGACCCTCAATGATCAAGGGAACCTCACTTATATAGTTATAAGTCAACATGAAATCTCCAGAAGGAACCTCAACCGTCAGTCCCTCAGATAACTCATCAACGGGTGCAGAAAGAACACCTACGAATTGCTCAGAAATAAAGGAATGCGAAGCACCCGAATCATTAACACATGTGCGGAGTTTCCAAGGACAGAAAGTGTACCTTCCACCAAGTTGGACGCACGAATCACCCTATAATCGGGGATCCGATTACTAAATGGGTACCGAATCATTAAAAACTGGAGCCAAGCCAGGATCTTGATAAGTCTAGGAAATAAATGATAAACTAAACTAAACATTCCACATCATATAGAATTGTAAAGGAAGTGAAGGAATTAAAAATTATTACAATTCAACTCAACTCAGAAATAATTACATATTCCAACGGAAAAGAAATAATTAAGTGTAGGGGCCTGAAAGGAAAATAACAACTACATCGGGGCATACTCTAGAATAGTGGCTGTTAGCGCGCAACCCGAGACAATACCCTCCACGCTACGCCTGCCTGGAACCCTCACCTGAAAACCGCAAGGGTGAGTCTCATCGAAATGGACTCAGTAGGGATTCTCCGATCCCCACCATCCACTCACGCACCCACAAGTGCAGCAACACAAATATAGGTAATTAAATAAGTAAAGTAGTAAACACAACTCCCAACAATTCCCAAATTCTGATATAAAATACATGCATTTGTAAATGCAACATGCACAACTCTGAAACCACTCCACCACGGAGTCCACAACCAGCGTCTCGGCTAAACACGCAAACCACGCGGCCGAACGCGGAAAACACCGACCCGCTGGGACCAAACAGCAACCCCTCGGATAGCGCGTTGGCTACTCCGGCCTGTCTAGCTCTAGGTGGTTCTGCTTCCCCCAGTACGAGTGACACTCCGAATGTACCACTCTTACACCGATACTAACTATACTCCGGGGTACACCAGGTGACCTTCTCTCTAGGCGTCACCCCACCACTCCCACATTAGCGCCGTGTCACTCCCACACCGACACAGGGTGCCTAAGCGCTTACAACAGTCACTCTAGGTCCACGATCGCACAAGCAACACAGTGCGATCCGATCACGTAGAAATCCTCATTCTCGAAGTACGTTTTCAATCATGCATTTAACCAAACTATCTAAAATGTAAACACATGTTAATTGCATGAATTAATGAGGTTGTGTCTGAATCGCATCGCCCGTGGCCGACGTCATTCAAGACCCCTAAACTGGTTCACACGGAAACTAGCATCGGGAGATGGTCTAAATTGCGTCGCCCCTGGCAGACACCATTTAAAATGGCGTCGCTGTCGCCAGACGCTATTCAAGATAGAGACAGAATCCCACTGATCTGGCCTTGGAACAAGTTGGGCTAAATCCTATCTCGGGTGGCAGCAGCCATTTCAAATGGCATCACTGTTGCCAGACGCCATTTAGCACTCGCAAAACAGGTTCCCCCTCCGGCCTCCCCCGAGTCACAAAGTGGGATTTCTCCCCCAAATCGCACAAAACGTCAAAAATGGAGAAAGTAGGGGAGAAGCCTAATTATTTTCATAAAGAACCCCTTAGAATGTGCTTTCTACCCCAGAATCATCCACACATATTGCATGCTTCAAAGCGGGAAAATCATGGTTTTAAACAAAACACCGCGAAGATCATCACCCTATCGGTTATTTGAACTCCTCCTTGCTCCTAGCCTGCCGAACTGCCACGCCACGAGTCGCCGCCGGAACCGTCGTAGACGCTGTCACTCCACCAGGACGTTGGCCACCGTCCGGAGAGCAATGCGCCGCAGAGGAGATGGTGGTGGTAGTGGCGAGGGATAGGAGGTTGATGGAGTGGAGGAAAAGGAGGAATGAGGGGAGTAAGGGAAGGAGGAGGGGAAGGGGGCGTCGGTGGTGTTCGAAGGGGAGGGGCAGGAGAGAGAGAGGAGTGGAGAGAATGATGGAAAGGAGGGAGGGCTTCGGAGCGTCAACCGAAACTTGCTAAAACGCGTCGTTCTAGAACGACACCAATCAGGCGACAAGATGGGGTCGTACACTGACAGATGTCTGAATCGCGTCGTTCATACAAGATGCTATTCAGACGACATGATCGAGGCCGTACACACGTGCCCCCTACGTGGCATTCCTGTAAAGCTCCTGCCCTACAAGGGCCCATGCTCCAATCCTACAAGGTCCCAAACCAAGGGGTCCGACACCGAAACCGACCTGATAACCGAATATGAAACCTCAGTTCTTACATAATTATCTAAGGCCAAGCTCTTGGATAATCATGAGAAATAAACCTTGTGCTTATCTATAATTGTTATAAAAGGAGGGCAACTTGGTGGTGTACGTACATGACACCCTCTTGGAATTTCTCTCTCCTCTCTCCTCTCTCCCTCTCCCTCTCCCTCTCTCTCTCTCTTGAAGAAGACCTCTTTCTCTTCTACTTTCAACTACATGGTGGATTTGAGATCTGGTCGAGTACTCAAGTCAAGGAGGAAATCGCGTCTGTGTCAAGAGCTCGTGTAGATACCTCTAGAGATCGTGCGCCTGCGCGATTACCGAAACGGTTCAATCCACGGGAGATTTGAAACCCCGCAAAGGTGAAGAACTGTTCTTCCCATTTTTTTTAATTAGTCCATTTTACGATCCCAGCAACCTGATACTTAGAATCGTTTTATTTTTCCGCTACGTTATGACGATTCCTTACACTTCCTGGGACATGTCATATATGGTGATGGCATTTAAGTGGATCCAGCCAAGGATGAGGTAGTAATGGATTGGGGGAGACCTACGACTGTGACATAAATTGGAAGCTTCCTAGGGTTGGCAGGTTACTACAGGTGGTTTGTCCACGATTTTTCTTCCATAGCAGCATCCTTGTCGAGGTTGACTCGTAAGGGAGTTCGTTTTGTATGGACCGAGAAGTGTAAACGGAGCTTTGCTAAGTTGAAGACTCGTCTCACTTCGGCTCCAATTCTGGTGCTTCCAGCGGGTTCGAGTGGACTTGTGGTCTACTCAGATGCATCTCGTCGGGGTTTAGGTACGGTCCTGATGCGGCACGGAAGGGTTGTGGCCTTTGCTTCTAGGCAGCTGAAGCGACATCAGGAGAATTACCCTACTTACGATTTGGAGTTGGCGGCTGCTGTATTCGCAATGGAGATTTGGCGGCACTATCTACATGGGGAGAAGTTTCAAGTCTTCACTAATCATAAGAGCTTGAAGTATGTGTTTATATAAAAGGATTTGAACTTGAGGCAGTGCAGGTGGATGGAATTCATCAATGAATATGATCTCGACTTTTCTTATCATCCAGGCAAGGCTAACGTTGTGACGGATGCCTTGAGTCGAAAGACGGTCGTGTCATATCTTATAATTCAGCAATGGAAGTATCCTCGGGTCCCAAGGGTTGAGAGTGAGGAAAACCAAGTATAAGGCGTTGAATGGCGTCGACTTGAGTCTATGTCGGTGTGGGAGTGACGCAGTGTCGGTGTGAGAGTGATAAGGTGGTGCCTAGGAGGCGAGGGTCACCTAGTGTATTCCGGGATAATAACTTGTACCGATATAAGAGTGGTACACTTCGGAGTGTCACTCGTGGCTAGGAGGAGGCAGAATCACCTAGAGTTAGATAAGTCGAAGTAGCCAGCACGCTATACGAGGGGTTGTTGTTATGTCCCAACGGGTCGGTGTTTTCCTTGTTGACTTGGGAGTTTCTTGTGTGTTCCTTTCGGCAGACGTGTGATTTATTTATCGCTTTACTTGCACATATTTTGCCTATATATCCTTGTTGTGTTGAGATTGTGTGTACATGTGTAGGAGGTGGGGATCGGGGGATCCATAGTGAGTCCATTCTAGTGAGACTCACTCCCTGTAGTTTCAAGTGAGGGTTCCCTGCAAGCGTAGCAGTTGTGGGGTTTCGTCTCGGGTTGCACGCCAGCAGCCACCGTTCCGAGATATGTCCTGATGTAGTTGTACCTTTAATTCAGGCCTGTATGCATAATCATTTCACTTCTGTTGTAGACTATGTTGTTATTTGTTGAGTTGAGTCGAACTATAAGAATTTTTAATTCCTGCACTTTCTTTACAGTTTGATGCTGTGTGGAATGTTTAACTTGGTTTATCATTTATTTTTCAGACTTATTTGAGATCCTGGTTTGGCTCCTAATTTTAATGATTCAGTACCGATTTAGTAATAGGATTCCGATTATAGGGTGGTGGTCGTTACAGACATCGTCGTCTTCAAAGGTAAGGAAGGCAGCCCTTGCCTATTCCAGAGTGGAAGTGGGAGCATGTGACTATGGATTTCGTGATTGGATTACCCATGTCACCCAGCAGGAGAGACGCAATGTAGGTAATCGTTGATCGATTGACCAAGTCAATTCACTTTCTAGCCACTAGGAAGGAGTGGTCAGTCGGCAAACTGGGTAGACTGTTTGTGGACCGAATCGTATCTCTGCACGGGGCGCCTTTGTCCATTGTGTCAGATCAGGATCCGAGGTTCACTTCAGGGTTTTGGAAGAGTTTTCATAAGGCTTTGGGTACCCAATTGGCTTTCAGCTCAGCTTACCATCTCGAGATTGATGGACAGTCGGAGAGGATTATTAAGATGTTGGAGGATATGCTGAGGGCTTGTTGTCTAGAATGGGGAGGTTCCTGAGAACAACACTTGTCTACTGTGGAGTTTGCATACAACAATAAATATTATTCTAGCATTTGCATGGCACCGTATGAGGCATTGTATGGGAGACCGTGCCGATCTCCACTAAATTGGTTCGAGATTGGTGAAAGGCAGATAGCAGGGCCAGAGATGGTATCGTAGTGTGCAGAGGTTGCCAGAGTAGTGCAGCAGAGATTGACCGCAGTTGAGTGCAGACAGAAGAGTTATGTAGATGTGCACAAGAGACTGCTTGAGTTTGAGGTTAGGAATCACGTGTTTCTCCGAGTCTCATCCTTCAAGGGTGTGATGAGATTTGGTAAGCGAGGCAAGTTAAGCCCACCATTTGTTGGACCTTTTTCCATTCTTGTTCGAGTTGGGTAAACGACGTATCAGCTACCCATGCCACCCAGTCTTACGGGAGTCCACGATGTATTCCATGTTTCAATGTTGAGGAAGTATGTGCAGGATCCGTCCCATGTCTTGGACTTTTCAGAGTTAGAAGTCTCAAAGAACTTGTCATTTCCAGAGTACCCAAAGCGTTGCAGATTGTAGGGAGTAGGTTCTTCGGAACAAGGTTGTTCCCCTAGTGAAGGTGATTTGGCAGCATTGCTCCGGAGGCGAGGTGACTTAGGAGCGAGAAGATGAGATGTACGAGCAGTTTTCTTACCTTTTTCAGTAAGTTCTGTTTGATCTTGTAGTGTCTTTTCTTTTGCCGCAACTTCAGTTACGATAATTTCGGAGATGAAATTTTCTTAAGGAGGGAGGATGTATGGACTGAGGTTCCGGATTTAGTTATCGAGTCGGTTTCGGTGCTGGATCTCCTGGTTTGGGCCCCTGTGAGCTTGGTGCATGGGCTCTTAATAGTGTCGAGCTGGCGAGACGCGCTTTTGAAATGCGTCGGCCGTGGGCGACGCAATTTAGGAACTACGTAGGTGTGCCGTATGGTCGGGCGCCGGAGCGCGTGTGTATGGCTTCGGTCTTGTCATTTGAATCGCGTCGCGCACGGTCGACATGATTCAGACGTCTGACAGTGTACGACCTTTGTCTTGTCGTCTGAACTGCGCCGTCTTGGGACGACGCGATTTAGCTTGTTCGGAGTTGACACCCTGAGGCACCCTTCCTTTCTCCCTCCTTTCTCTCATTCTCTCTTTCTCACTCTCTCTCTTCCCTCTCTCCATCTCTCCGATCCCTTCTCTTCCTCTTCCTCTTCTTCCACTCCGGCTCTCCTCTATCACCTCTCACCTCTTCCACCACCATCTCCATCGCGGCTTCTTCACTCTCTGGATGATGACCGACGTCTCGATGGGGTGACGGCATCCACGGTGGTACTGGTGGCAGCTTGCGGTGTGGCGGATCGGTAACAAGGAGTTAGGAGAAGTTTAAATAACCGATAGGGTGATGATCCTCGTGCATGTTTCTATTGTTTTAACCCATGATTTTCCGCTTTGGAGTATGCTATAGATGTGTGGGGGACTTTGGGTACAACTGAATATTTTTTAGGAGGTTTTTTATTGAAATGGACATTTCTGAAAGGAGAATAGTATGTTTGTTTTGATTCCTGGATTTCCTCCTATTTCTATTTTGTGTTTTCATGCGTTTTTTTTTTTTTTTTTTGGGGGGGGGGGGGAGGGACCTCGTGTTGCGGTTCGGTGGAGACTGGATGGGAGCTCAGTTTCGAGAGTGAAACACATCCACTCAAGGCGATGCGAATTGAAAGGCGTCATCCTAAGTCGACGCGAATTGCGGCCCGTTCCCCTAGGTCCCGAGGCAAGAGAGTGGGATAAGGCCCTGAATGACGTTGGCTATGGGCAATGTGATTCAAGCTAGTATCCTTGGATCCTAAGGGTTGAGAGTGAGGAAAATCAGTTATAAGGCTTTAAATGGCGTCGACCTGAGTCGACGCGATCTAAGCCTAAGCGCCGAATTTTCCTGTATTTAACATGTGTGATTATTATATATTATATCAATTAGATTCATGTATATTGTTAAATAATCTTGTTATATGCATGTTTGAAATCATACATTGGGGCGGGGATTTTCAAGTGATCGAGATCACATTATGTTGTGTTTATGTGATTATGGACCTAGAGTGACAGTTGTTAGCGCTTGATACCCTGTGTCGGTGCGGGAGTGACGCAGTGTCGGTGTGGAAGTGACAAGGTGGCGCCTAGGAGGCGAGGGTCACCTGGTGTACTCCGGGATTATAACTAGTACCGGTATAGGAGTGGTACACTTCAGAGTGTTACTCGTGGCTGGGAGGAGGCAGAATCACATAGAGTTAGATAGGCCGGAGTAGCCAGTGCACTATACGAGGGATTGTTATTCCGTCCCAGCGGATCGGTGTTTTCCTGGTTGACTTGGTAGTTTCTTGTGTGTTCCTTTCGGTAGACGTGTGATTTATTTATAGCTTTACTTGTACATATTTTGCCTATATATCCTTGTTGTGTTGCGATTGTGTGTGCATGTGTGGGAGGTGAGGATCGGGGGATCTCTACTGAGTCAATTCAAGTAAGACTCACTCCCTGTAGTTTCAGGTGACGCTTCCCGACAGGTGTAGCAGTTGTAGGGTTTCGTCTCGGGTTGCGCGTCAGCAGCCACTGTTCCGAGATATGTTTTGATGTAGTTGTACCTTTAATTCAGGCATGTACGCATAATTATTTCATTTCCGTTGTGGACTATGTAATTATTTGCTGAGTCGAGTCAGACTGTAATAATTTTTAATTCATGCACCTTCTTTACAGTTCGATGTTGTGTAGAATGTTTAACTTAGTTTATCATTTATTTTTCAGACTTATTTGAGATCCTAGTTTGACTCCTATTTTTAATGATTCGGTACCCATGTAATAATCGGATTCCAATTATAAGGCGGTGGTCGTTACAGCCTTCGTCGTCTTTAGAGGTAGGGAAGGCACTGCTAGCAATGGGGCGACCATGAGAGGAAGAGGAAGAAGAAGAAGAAAAGGAGGAGGTGGAGGACTTCTGGGGGGAGATAGGGGAGCTGCCAAAGCAAGCAGTGGAGGGCGATGAGGGGTTGTTGGGCAAGGAGGCATGGGCGGAAGTGTGGGGGTCATCACTGTGGAACCCACTGGGTTGCAGCGGCGAGGCCACATGGGGGGCGGATGGGCAGTTCATGTCGTGGGCGTAACAAGCGTAGTGGCTGAGATGGGGATGACGATTGCGATGTAGAGGCAATGGCAAGCTTAGGAGTGGAAAGGATGCGGTAGTTGAGAGGTAGCTCGATGCCTTTCTTAGTTTTTGTACTAGAATTAATACATGCTGATGGGGGCAGAATCCGGTTCGGCCCGTTAAAACAGCTCAATCGTTGGGATTAGCCCAACAGCAGTAGCAGTAGAGGCCCACTGGCAGCCTTCGGCCCGTTAGCGGTCCAGCAGCCCTCGGCCCAACAGCAGCCCAGTGGACTTCGGCCCGTTAGCGGTCCAACATCCCTCGGCCCAACAGCAGCCCAGTGGTCTTCGGCCCGTTAACGGTCCAGCAGCCCTCGGCCCAACAGTAGCCCAATGGTCCTCGGCCCATGAGCGGCCCAGCGGCACTCGTCCCAGTAGGCTTCAGCCCACTAAGCGGCATCCGACCCAACAGCGGCCCCCCCTCCTTCGGCCCAGTAGCCGTATCCGGCCAACTCCGGTGGGAGGGTTAGGCACTATGGCGGTTTATCAGTAAACCAAAACATAGTCCTATATCGGTTACCATCACTAAGCAACATCTATCCTCCGCTATAAATACATAACTATTTATTACCAGAGGTATGTCTTCTTGACCAAGGACAACAGTCCAAAAGCATTAAAGCTGCTTCTTCTTCCCTAACTTCTGAATCGAATCTTCTTCAGAAGCTAACTTAACCGTCGGAGGGGGTTCCTTAGGGCCGAAGCCCGGGACTCCTACTGACCGGTTTTTCTTCTTCTTCTCCTCCTTCTACAGGGGCTTCGGTTTGAATCTTCGCCGACCTCTCCGAGTCGGTCTCGGCCGCCGACCTCGGGTTTTCTCCCTCCCGTCTCGACGCCTTTCACAGGCTGGTCCGTCTCGGCCGAAGGAATCTCGGCCTCGCTCCGAGCGAGCCTTCGCCCGGGTACCTCTCGGCCTCGGATCCTCGGCCCCGTCTCCGCCCTCGTCTCGTCCCGGATCCCCATCGGTCCTCTTCATCGATCCGATCCAATTGCGGGTTCCAATCTCGAAATCCGACCGTGGTAAGCTTCGGCAACATTACGTGGCCCCGTCTGTAGGAAACTAGCGAGAAGTCGTGTCTCATCGTCCGGTGACCAGACGATCCGGACAAGACGAAGCGGAGATGCGAGCAACTCCGGCACCGGCACTCCACTCCGAAGGTGCCCCGTCTGTTCTTCCTCAAGGGTCTGCCCTCCCTGTCATACCGGAATCCGTCGCTCCCAGGGACAACCGGGTGGAAGAGCTTCAGCAACAGGTGGCGATGCTGGCCACCACTGTTACTTCCTTGGCACCTTTGTGAGATATGGTGTCTGCCATCGCCCAGCATATGGGGTTACTGGGTCAGCTCCCGCAGCAGGTACCGCCTCCCCCATTCTGTCCTGCTCAAGCTACGAGGCTACAGCCGACACCATCGCAGGCCTTCCCCGACGAGGCCGCCACGGCACGTAGCGAGCCATTTACGCCGCCTGCCCGAGCCCCTCGCGCCAGTCACATCATGACGGAGCAGGACTATGCTTCGTCTGGATTTCATCCAACCAAGACCGAAGGACGTTTGGTCACTACTTCAACCACCCCGGACCTGGACCGGCGGCTGACGGCGATGAGGAAGGAAATGCAGCAAATGGTGTCTCGGCCATACGGAGCGCCTCTCGCCAGCACGATTCTGGAGCAAACTCCATTTTCACCAGAACTTCTGGCCATTGAGGTACCTCCCAACTTTAAACTGCCGAAAGGTCCCCTCTATGATGGAATGACAGATCTGGTCTGCCACTTTCAGAGGTTCAATACCTATCTCTCTATCCGAGGGGTTTCCGAGGCAGTCCACTGCCGTCTCTTCCCCCTCACTCTTGAAAAAACAGCCATGACTTGATTCGAGACATTGGCCCCCAATTCCATCCACTCTCTAGTTCAGTTGGGCCAACTGTTCATCGACCAATTTTACGATGCCACCCGGCAATGCAAAACCTCGGCCAGTCTGCTAGCCATTCGGCAAGGACCAACCAAGACCCTTCAAGAGTATTTTACCAAGTTTCGGGCTGAAGCCGCCCAGATTCCAAACCTGGATAGTTCTATTGCGGTCTCGGCCGTAATCAGTGGGTGCATGGACGAAGGGCTTCTCAGCTCTATCGGGAAGCGTCATCCCTCCACTTTCCAAAACCTCATGGCTCGGGCCCATAAATACATCAACCGGGAGGCCCTGATGATGTCAAAGGGCAAGAATACTGCCGAGGCAGTATCAACGCCTGCCCCTCCAGCAGTTCGTCCTCACGCAGAAGATCAGGACCCCTCTCGCAAGCAATACCGGAGGGAAGAATGGGATCGAGACAAACGCCGAGATACACAACAGCGGTACTTGCCATCACCTGCTCCCTCCTCCTGGATGCTTGTGGAGGTGAAAGGCATGCTCCGACAGCCGGAGCGCATCAAGACTGACCCTCGCCGAAGGGACCCCCGCAAATACTGCGAGTACCATCGGGAAATCGGCCATTCAACTGATGAATGCCGACACCTTTGGGAGGAGATTGACCGTCTCATCAGAGAAGGTCGTCTGCCACAGTACCGGCGAGAGCAGCCTCAACAACAAAATCGGGACGTCCCTGAAGCAGCAAGGTAACGTCAACTCCCGGATAAAGAAGCCCCACCCCAGCCGAAGGTCACTTCGGCCCCGGTAGAAGAATCGCACCAGCGACCCAGTGCCGGATCAATTATGATGATATCCGGAGGACCGGGAGAAGGGCCAAGGCGTCGTCGACTCAGCGATACCGTAGCAGCAGTCGACGTCGAGCCGAAGCGGTCTCGTCAAGAAGACATCATCTTCGGCCAGGAGGATCTAACCGACCTTCAGGTTCCTCACGACGACGCTTAGTTGTAAATGCTGTAATAAAAGGTTACGATGTTCATCGTATCTTTGTTGATAATGGAAGTGCCCCAAATGTACTTTTTTACGACTGTTTTGTAAAAATGGGTTTGAATGAGATTGATATGAAGCCTCACCGGGGGCCTCTATTTGGCTTTAATGGTTCGCCTTGCCGAGTAGAAGGCATCGTCCGACTTCCTGTAACCCTAGGAATGGCCCCTCAACAATTAACCGTCGAAACGGATTTTGCCGTCGTCAAGGTCGACTCGGCCTACAATGCCATCTTTGGCCGAAGGTTGATCGGCGGGACTGGGGTTGCACCCTCATCTTTTCACTAGAAGCTGAAGTTCCGTACCACCCATGGAATTGGCGAAGCCAAGGGAAATCAGGATGCAACTCGGCAGTGTTACATGATCTCGGTTAAAGGGAAGGCCGCAGCCGAATCCCTTTCAATCGAATCTTCGGCCGAAGCATCCCCGGGGGAGGAACTTACAATCGTTCCAATTCCGGGAGGAGAAGGTCGGACGCTGATGATAGGCTCCGACCTGGAGAAGGCTGAAGCCGAGAGACTTGCTAAGTTCCTGAAAGAGAACCTCGACGTCTTCGCCTGGTCTCCTGTAGACATGCCCGGGGTCGACCCGGAAGTAGCAGAACATCGGCTGCACGTCAACCCCGACCAGCCCCCGATCAAGTAGAAGCGGCGTATCTTCAATCAAGAAAGAAGGACGGCCATCCAAGCCGAAGTACAAAAGGGGCTGGACGCGGGACACCTCCGGGAAGTACACCATCCTGAATGGATTGCCAATGTTGTAATGGTGCCCAAGAAAGATGGCAAGTGGCGGATGTGTGTGGATTTTACCAACCTCAATAAGGCATGTCCGATAGACAGCTTCCCGCTGCCTCGGATAGACTAGGTGGTGGACGCAACCTCCGGCCACGAGCTACTTAGCTTCCTCGACGCCTATTCAGGCTATCATCATATCCGAATGCATCCAGAGGACGAGGACAAGACCAACTTTACAACTGACCTCGATTTATACTGTTATACTTGGATGCCATTCGGCCTGAAGAATGCAGGGGCAACCTATCAACGTCTCGTCAACATGATATTCGCTTCGCAGCTCGGCCGCAATATGGAGGTCTACATTGACGATATGCTGGTGAAAAGCCACGTCGCTGCAGACCATCTAACCGATTTGGCCGAGACTTTCTCTTCCTTGCGCAAGTATAAAATGAAGCTGAATCTAGCCAAGTGTGCCTTCGGCGTGGCCTCCGAAAAATTTCTCAGCTACATGGTCACCCGCTGAGGGGTGGAAGCTAATCTCGCAAAGGTGTCGGCTATTATCCAAATGCGCCCTCTGGCCAACATCCGAGAGGTCCAGAAGTTGAATGGAATAATTGCCGCGTTAATCCGCTTCATGTCAAGGGCAGCGGATTACTATTTTCCTTTCTTCAAGCTGCTGAAAAAGACTAATAGCTTCTCCTGGACGGACGAATGCCAGTCGCCCTTCGATCAGCTGAAAGCCTATCTCTCTAATGTTCCCGTCTTGTCCAGACCGGTCCACGGAGAACAGTTGTTCCTTTATCTCGCGGCATCCGAAACAGCTGTCAGCGTCGTCCTCATTCGGGAACAAGACGGCGTTTAGAGGCCCGTTTACTATATAAGCCGAGCCCTCCAAGGAGCAGTTGTGTGTGGATTTCAATAAAGGTCTTCACGGACCAACCTTTGAGGCAAGTCCTCTCTCGACCAGAAGTGTCCGGTAGGCTAGCAAAGTGGGCAATCGAACTAGGAGAGTTCGACGTTTCTTATGGGCCACGGACAGCGATAAAAGCTCAAGCTCTAGCCGACTTCATCGCCGAGCTCAGTCCCGAAGCATCCTCGGCCCCTCAGCCGGAAGCCAATACACCCGAGGCCGAGGGTACCTCGGTTCCCCCGTCTCCGACGGATGAATGGCGACTCTACGTTGATGGATCCGCGTGCTCTTCGGGTAGTGGCGCCGGATGGATCTTGGCGTCTCCAGAAGGGGTCATCACGGAGTATGCGCTGCGCTTCTCCTTCCCGGCTAGCAACAATGCCGCAGAATACGAAGCTCTTATCTCAAGCCTTCAGGCCGCTAGAAAGCTGGGTGCGCAGAACATAAGGGCATTCAGTGATTCTCAGCTGATTGCCAATCAAGTCACCGGGGAATACGAGGCCCGGGACGCATTAATGATATCCTATCTCCAGGTAACCCGCAAGATCCTTGCTCAATTTAATTCCTATGAAATTGTACGGATCCCTCGGGCCGAAAATGCTCGAGCCGATGTTCTTTCCCGGCTAGCATCAACTCAGGACGGGGGAGGAGGCCGAATGGTCTTGGTAGAAGAACTGTATAAACCAAGTCTCGACGAATTCGAGGTCATGCAAGTGAATGAATCCGAAGCAGAAACCTGGATGACTCCCCTAGTTGCTTTTCTCCTCCGAGAGGAGGTCCCATCCGATCCAAAGGAAGCAAGGCATGTTCGGCAGCGCTCCTCCCATTTCCTTATTTTGGAGGGAATATGTATAAAAAGTCCTTCGGCCGACCGCTCCTACGATGTCTCGGCCCAGCAGAAGCTGATTATGCACTTCGGGAGGTACATGAAGGGATCTGCGGAGTACACGCAGGAGGAAGGGCCTTGACCCATAAACACCTGAGGCAAGGGTACTGGTGGCCAACGCTCCGAGAGGATGCGGCTGCTCTCATCCGCTACTGTGACCAGTGCCAGAGATTCAGTTACCTCATTCCCCAGTCGGCGACCCTTCTGACTCCTCTGTCAGATCCCTGGCCTTTCGCCTAGTGGGGGAATGATCTCTTGGGACCCTTTCCCATGGCTACCGGTCAGAGAAAATTCTTTATTGTGGTAGTGGACTACTTCACTAAGTGGGTAGAAGCCGAACCTCTCGCATCTATAACCGATAGCAATGCATGGAACTTCGTGTGGAAATCCATCATTTGCCGATACGGCATCTCTCGGGCAATTATTTCAGACAACGGCAAACAATTTGACAGCCAACGGTTTAAAGACAACTGCTCTAGCTTCGACATTCTCCATAAGTTCGCTTTGGTAACACACTCTCAGACGAATGGCCAAGTCGAGGTCATCAACCGAAGTCTGTTGCGAGGACTAAAGACTCGCCTCGGCAAGGCCAAGGGCCAATGGGTCGAAGAACTACCAAGCGTTTTATGGGCTTATCAGACAACAAGCCGAACCCCTACCGGCGAGACCCCCTTCCAAATGGCCTATGGGGTGGAGGCCGTTATTCCAATTGAAGTCAGCCTTCCGACGCCAAGGGTTCTTACTCATGATCCGAAGACTAATGAGGAAGCCCTAAAGGATCACCTTGATCTTATAGAAGAAACAAGGGATCAAGCCCGCATTCGGCTAGCGACTTATCAGCAGCGCATGGCGAGATACCATAACGCTCGAGTGAAGCCCTGAAGCTTTGAAGCAGGGAACCTTGTGTTAAGGAACGCTCACGCATCCAAGCCAGCCGAAGCCGCAGGAAAGCTTTCTCCAAACTGGGAAGGACCTTATCGCATAAGGGAAGTGATCCGACGAGGGGCCTATCGGCTAGAGACCCTTTCGGGCCAGCCTCTCCCTCGTACACGGAATGTAGAGAGCCTTCGGCGCTATTTCATGTAAGTCAGTTCCCCCGGAGTTTAGCCGGAAGTCATGAATATATTATTTTTTATCTGGTGTTATGTCCGGCAATGTTCTCTAAGTCCGTGTAAACCGTACCGGGAGTGGCTTCGGCCATGCAAACCGTATCGGGAGCGGCAATATTCTCTAAGTCTGTGTAAACCATACTGGGAGTGGCTTCGGCCATACAAACCGTATCAGGAGCGGCAATATTCTCTAAGTCCGTGTAAACCGTACCGGGAGTGGCTTCGGCCATGCAAACCGTATCGGGAGCGGCAATATTCTCTAAGTCCGTGTAAACCGTACCAGGCTTGGCTTCGGCCATGCAAACCGTATCGAGAGTGGCAATATTATCTAAGTCCGTGTAAACCGTACCGGGAGTGGCTTCGGCCATGCAAACCGTATCGGGAGCGGCAATATTCTCTAAGTCCGTGTAAAAGGTACCGAGAGTGGCTTCGGCCATGCAAACCGTACCGGGAGCGGCAATATTCTCTAAGTCCGTGTAAACCGTACCGGGAGTGGCTTCGGCCATACAAACCGTATCGGGAGCGGCAATATTCTTTAAGTTCATGCAATGCGTATCGAGAACGACATGGCTTCGGCTAGATATAGAACCAAACTCTGCTATCTGCTCAGACGTCCCATGAAGCAAGCATAAACAAAAAAAGCCTTCTATATATGGTCAAAAGTACAAAAGTAGGCCATACTCCTGGCCTCGGCATCTTAAAAAGCATACACAAAAACTGGGACAAGCCCCCGTACTAGCTCTCGACATCATCGCCGTCCACATCAACGGGAGTTTGGCCGGGAGACGCTGGAGGAGAAGCTTCAGCTGGTTCGGCCGCGTCACCTTCTTCAGGAGCCGGAGCTTTTTCGGCCTTAAGCCCTTGCCACCAAGCCAAAAGCTCGTCGCCTTCTTCGTCCGTCGGGTAGCCGATGCCGGTCAGATCTGTGGCCGGACACGCCTTCTGAGCGATAGCCAGCCCCAGAGCGAACACGGACGATGCCGCCTGGACTCGGGCCTCCATTATCTCCTCGGCGAACTCCGGGCCTTCCTTATAGCTCGCCACGGCTGCGCGAGTGACGTCTTCGGCTTCCTTGGCCCTGGCCTCCAAATCCGCCTTCAGGGCCGATACCTCCTCGGCATGGCGACGGCGCTCCTCGTCCCGCTCTTTGGCCTTGTCCTGGATCTCGGCCTTTAGAGACGCGACCTCGGCCCGGGCCTTCTCCAGCTCCTTCTCGGCCTTCTCCAGCTGCCTCTCGGCCCTCGTTTTGGCCTCAGAGGCAGTGCGGATCACCTCCTTCTGCTCCCCCAGCTCGGCCCGCATCTGAGCATTGGCCCCAAGGAGGACGTCGACATTAGCCTCGAGATCACGCTGCACCGTGGCCACTTTGCCCGAGGCCAGCTGATCCGAAGCCCGGTCAATGTCCAGGAGCTTCTGTTGAATAGCGGCCTGGCGACGAGCAAGAGCCCCGCACATAACTATGGCCTACAGACCGAAGGCAGGAAAGGAAAAATAAGTCCAAGATAGCAAAAGAAAACAATGAGTAAAAGAAGAAGACAAAGGAAATCTTACCTGGACAGCGTGCCGAACGCACTGCAAGGATAAGGCTTCCGAAGAAAGCTCCTTGACTTCGTCCCTGGCCAGCGGGAGAGTCCAGCCGTGGGCGAGGCGCATGCACGTCCGAGAGTCTTCCAGGCTCTCGTCCGCAAAAACCTCGACGTCCGGGCGCCAAGGTTCGTGCGCATATTCCCGGGACATATGCGTCCCGGCCTCCCCGAACGAGAATGAAAGGTTCTCTGTCCCGGCTCCAGCTGCCGAAGGAGAATCGCTCCTCGGCGGTTCAGGAGGCGACGAAAGCAGGGCGCCTCGAGCCGCAACAGGCCTCTTGGCTGCCAGGGTGGATTCCCTCTCGCCGGGATCGTCCGCCCGGCTCCTCTTCACTGGTCGGCCGTTCCCTCGGGCGACCGACTTTCCCTTCTACCTCTCTCTCTCGAGCACGGCAGCAGTAGCGCGGCCTTCGACAGAAGCCGCCGTCTGCCTCATAGCCCGGGCGCTAGGGGCCGCAACCCCTCCGGCCGTCCTTTCTTCCGCCGCCTGCAGCTGGGACGGTCGAGACTGCCCGGACTGTTTGGAGAGCTGGCCTAGCAATCCCCGTAGTCCAGACATTTCTGCAAGCAGAAAGAAAATAAGAGAGGGTTAGCAACGACTCAGAATATACAACTTTCTTCGACTCAAGACCGACTTACCCCTGGCCGCTGCTTCGGCGCCCTCTTCGGACGGAAGGACTTCGGCCGGAGACTCGATCGCGGCAGCTCCCCTGGCCTCTCCCGGAATATCTTCGAGAGGAAGATAAGGGGAGACTCGAGGAGGAGAGGACGTCGGATCTGGCCAAGCTCCCAACTGTACGAGCCTCTCCTTGTCCTCGAAGAGCTCCACAATATCGTACGGAGCATCGGCTTCCAGGAGGTGCACGATGTCGAGCTGCTCGGGGTTAAGGGAGGGCGGATCGGAGAGACCCTCGGCCAAAGGTGCCCATTCAGTGGAGAAGGGCCACACGCTCTTCTCCTCCTCTGGGAGAGAAATGAAAAGGAAGCCCTTCTTCCAATGATGAATGGATAAGGGCTTCCCGGAAAAGATACTCCGGCCGAAACGAGGGACGAAGCAATACTAACAAGACTTCCCCTGGGGTTGTATCTTGAACAAATAGCGGAAGATGGGTTAACTTCGAGGTAAGAATGCACGACCAAGAAGGCGTAGACTGTCCGCCAGGAATTCGGAAAGAATTAGGATGGGGCCAGTCCGTAGAAACTCAAAAGGTTGATAACAAAAGAATGAAGGGGAAGACGAAAGCCCGCCCGGAAGCTCTGCTCGTAGATAGAAAAGCAACCCGGCCGAACAGAGTTAGCCCTGGTGTTCTTCCTGGGCCGAATGGGAACCATCCAAGACGGAATCTGGTAATAGCTAGTGATAACCTTGATAGTATCAGTATCAAGGACACTAACTACATCCGAAACCGTCTCGGCCGGGCGACGGCCGGAAGTGGAAGGTTCGGCGACAACTGGAACTGCTTCGGCTTCTTCAGCCGGAAGCATCTCAACTTCATCCGCCATAGCAGAAACAAAGGAATCTGAAGAAAAAGGAGATGACAAGGAAGACTGGGGAGGCCTGGATGAAGAGCAAGAAGAACCGCCTTCGGCCGAAAAGCTACTCTCGGCCGAAGGGGAGCAACTGGACATGAATCACAGAGCAGAGAAGGAGAACTGAGGCTTACCTTCAAAGAAAGGTCTCCTCAACAGCTAACGGCCTCTCCGGCGACAGAGAGTTCCCCGGCGATGATTTCCGGCGACAGAGAGCCCCCCAGCGATGGACAAAGCGCCCTCAAACACCCACAATGGCTCGCTCTTCTCCGGTGAAGCAGGAACGCTTGGAGAAGCCACTCGCAGGAAAGCACAGGCACAAGGGGAGAAGAAAGCGGAACAGTGACCAGGGGAGGAGGGTTAGTATTTATAGGAAAACTTGAGGGGATCCGGTGCTGGATCAACGGCCAAGATCTTCCCTCTCTTCGAAGCCGCTCTGCTCGGATGCGCGACACGTGTCCTGTCCTTCGGCATGATGGCAAGTGGGCTACCGGATCGAGAGAAGGCAATCAACGGCCGGGCACGGCCTGACCCTTCGGCTGTTCATCCGGATGCTCGCCACGTGTCCCGATCCTCGTGCCGAAAGCAGAAGAGACGGCGATCCAGGTGAAATCTTGGGCAGAGAGCCGAAGTGACTCGCGATCCGCGTGATCACTGTTAACTACTGAGATCTTTTTGTGCTTTCGGCAAACCGGCCGGATGCGCAACACGTGTCCTGTGTTTCTTGTGACACAACCGCGAAGGCGGGAAGCCTGAGAAGTGAGATCTTTCCCGCCCTTGTCAGATGTCTCGATATACTCAAGTACTCACCCCTTCGCGACTGGGGACGAAGGGATCCGTCACCGAGTCTCGGCCCGAGACGAAGGTGTTTACGGCAAGGTCCCGGCTTGAGACAAAGGTGTTTTTCACCAGCCCTCGGCTGACCCGAGGCAGAACTCAAAAACGGAACAAAGCAGAGGTTTCAAACGAAGCTCGCACCTATTTACTCTCCCGAAAAAGCTTCGGACTTTACTCTTGTCGTCTTATAAAATTGAGAACGACAAGAATAGGGGCTATCTGATGGGGGCAGAATCCGGTTCTGCCCGTTAAAACAGCTCAATCGTTGGGATCAGCCCAACAACAGTAGCAGTAGAGGCCCACTAGTAGCCTTCGGCCCGTTAGCGGTCCAGCAGCCCTCGGCCCAACAACAGCCCAGTGGTCTTCGGCCCGTTAGCGGTCCAACAGCCCTCGGCCCAACAGCAGCCCAGTGGTCTTCGGCCCGTTAGCGGTCCAGCAGCCCTCGGCCCAACAGCAGCCCAGTGGTCCTCGGCCATCAGCGGCCCAGCGGCCCTCGGCCCAGTAGGCTTCAGCCTACTAAGCGGCATCCGGCCCAACAGCGGCCCCCCCTCCTTCGGCCCAGTAGCCGTATCCGGCCCACTCCAGTGGGAGGGTTAAGCACTATAACGGTTTATCAGTAAACCAAAACATAGTCCTATATCGGTTGCCATCACTAAGCAACCTCTATCCTCCGCTATAAATACACGGCTATTTTTTACCAGAGGTATGTCTTCTTGACCAAGGACAACAGTCCAAAAGCATTAAAGCTGTTTCTTCTTCCCTAACTTCTGAATCGAATCTTCTTCAGAAACTAACTTAACCGTCGGAGGGGGTTCCTTAGGGCTGAAGCCCGGGACTCCTACTGACCGGTTCTTCTTCTTCTTCTCTTCCTTTTGCAGGGGCTTCGGTTTGAATCTTCGCCGACCTCTCCGAGTCGGTCTCGGCCGCCGACCTCGGGTTTTCTCCCTCCCGTCTCGACGCCTTTCGCAGGCTGGTCCGTCTCGGCCGAAGGAATCTCGGCCTCGCTCCGAGCGAGCCTTCGCCCGGGTACCTCTCGGCCTCGGATCCTCGGCCCCGTCTCCGCCCTCGTCTCGTCCCGAATCCCCGTCGGTCCTCTTCATCGATCCGATCCAATTGCGGGTTCCAGTCTCGGAATCCGACCGTGGTAAGCTTCGGCAACATCACTTGCTAATAGCTGTATTAAATCTTGTACAATTGAGGGCTTAATTATAAAGGACTTTTAAAAGTGACATTGGATAACCAAACACTTAAGAAAAACCTCTATCACTATTGATATTCAAAATCATATTGATACAGCCCTCCAATATTGCAACCAAACAGAGCATAAAATAGTTGATTAAGTAATATTTGTTGCCATGCATGCATTGTAAGACCAATCAAGTTTTGATTGGAAGGCTGCTACAACAAGTCTTTTTTTAATTTTTTTCTAAAAATCCAGTGGAAAGGGCAACCCTTAAAGGAGTTGACATATATTGTTTGATCTTTGATCAAGCAGTTAAAAAATTCAAAAAATAAGAAGAAAAAAGAGCCATTTATTTTTTTCATTTTTAGATTTTTTAGAATGTCCGATCAAAGATCGAACTATACAAACAGGCACCTTAGGATTGCTGCCTCCTCCTATTTTTTTTCTTTAAAATTATACTTATTGCAATAACCATCCAATCAAGATTGATGGGACAACTGTAGGCAGGGCACTGTGGCAAGTAGAATTTTTCTTTGAATATTTTTTTAAAGTCAGGCCGCATATACCTCATTTGTTAGTATAAGACCCAACAGATGGTAAAGAAAACGCCCTTAATAGGACTGAACCCAATATTTTTTTCAGAATTATTTTAGATCATCCCGTCAAAGATGCATTATACAAACTGTATGGTATTTGAGCCCGACCTCTGAAAAAAATTCCCTAGAAAAACACACTCGCTGCAATGCCGGAAAATAGATTTATAGTAAATGCATTTATGGCCTTTGGATGATTGATCCCCGAAATCCCGATGAAGATCTGAATTTTTTATAATTTTTTAAAGTTACATCCAAACATGGCCCACGTGGATGCGTTATCTGTGAGATAGTTGATCGGACGCACGCGTCCAAAGACCGGTAAACAGGGCTAATCGAATAGAAGTATTCGTCCAATCGGCTTAGTTCGTTCCCAGGGATTCGGGCCGAATGGTCTCCAAAGCCAACCCCCTTTTGTCATGTCGTGTGAGTCGGGGTCGGGTGTGGACACGAGACGGGGTGGACTTGCATTGTCCGTTCCATTCCACCGGCGTGCGTCGCCAAGCGACCAGGAGCACCGGCTTTGATGCGAATCTAAACGCCGCCTGCCTCGGTTTCACGCGGAGAAGCGAGCTGACCATATGAGTTTTCTCAACGCACCCGTCCTGTGAGGGAGCAGTGCAGCTTCCATGAGTAATGGGAAGAGCAAGACAAAAAGAGAAAGAAGTGTGTTCCATGTCAATGACAGTAATGATCTCGCAAATAATCTTTACAGGCTGATATAATCCATTCATCTGACTGATTGGTTTATGAATACTCTTTCTAAACTGATCATAACATAATAAATAACTTTTACTTACGGGTCGATCCATCTGACTTGCATTCAGCATAATATTAAAGATATACCACTCGCATCTTCTAACTCACCTGACAAGAGATTCATGATATAACTTACTTGGATCTCTCATCTTCTACAACCAAAAAAAAAAAAAAGACATGAAAAAGTATTACACCTAGGGCCCTAATTAGTTTTTGATACATGCATGCTGACCGGGAGTACGCGTTTAGACAACGTCGACCGAGATTAGTTGCACTCTGTGTGGATTTTTGTGTGCCATTCTTTGACTTGAGGCTGAGGGAAGGATTTATTACCCGAAGAAGTTGTTGACCCTGTCCCTTTTGGCCGCGCGTGACTGGTGTAGGTGACCGAAGGCTGCTTACGTTATGATTTCTAGGTGCGAGTTAGGTTTGTTATAAATTTGTCGATGTGTCCCATAAAGAGTCACCTTTCAACGTTCACTGCTCTCTTCTTTGGTCAATTCCGCGGCCACAACGTCCCGTCCCGTTGAGCAAAGTCTTTCGCCGAAAATTTGTTATTAGTTGGGAAGGATGCATCAAATTTCGCATTTACCATGCAAGCAGTGGTGGAGGGAGATTTTTCTTTTTCTTTTTCCCCCCTAGCTTTAGAATAGTAGCATGAGAGAGACTCAAAATATGAAATATCACTGCCACTTAGTCAGGGTTAAAGTATGAATAAGAATATCTAGGAATGCTTTTCGAGAATTTTCATGTGGGAGGATTTGTTTTATTTTTGTTTTAAGAAGTTCAATGAAAAATATACATCTAATATAATACATAAAGACTTACCGAGTCTGGAGGAGGGGGTCAAGGCCACTGCTTGCTCTTCTCATAGTTAACGAGGGCGTTAGGCTGTTGTGGTGGATCGTTTTGTCAGTATCATAGTCTTAAACAATATCATTATCAAAAGTTAATGTTGTATTAGAACTAACTTTATAATCAAACAGGAAAAAAAATTAAGAGGGGATAATCAACGATCGCTGATTTTTCACTCATTTGGTGCCTTTTGAAATTATTTTCCTTGGGGAGGAATGGAAAAAATGAGCTTATTTCTTATTACATACGGGAATTCAAATGATAGCTCTCCTTTGTAACAAAAATGATGAGAGGTGATTGAGATTTGGTCTAATCAGACCTAACTAGCCAAAAGCGTAAGGACCCATGGCCCATAGGCCGTCACGCAAGCACGCCACGTGACTTCTTTCGATATCCCAACAGACAAGCTGCAAGTTGGGACTCAAAATATATGGGTCTCGGTTGTTAGGAGAATTAAGCCTAAGAGGACCAACATCTCAATCAGTAAGCCCCGAGTGCCGAGAGAAGCCTACCTTCTTGTAACCTAGGGCCTCTGCTTCAACTGGAGGAGGCCAGGTTCTTGGACTCAAAGGCCACCGCCTCCTGATTGCTCAAGAGAGTAGAAGCTCCTAAAGTCGATCCGTAACTCTACCCCGTCATCAGGCGAATCTTACAGTTTAACAGCATAATTGTCTATTAAAGGCAGGTACCCACAATTTGCTCCCTCCATCACGAGAGAAAATCTCTCCCTCTAACTTGATATCTCACGATCCTCTCAATCAAAGGGCGTAGATCGTAGGCCAACTAACTCCACAAGGGCAACAACCCTCATGATGCCACACGCAGAGGAGATTATATATATCATAGCCTCTCTCCTGAAGAAAGAACGTTCAATACTACACTCAACTCAGAGTATTCTCCATCTTCTCAAGAATCTGACTTAAGCATCAAAGGATCTTGCTTCCCAGAAGAGCAGGGGCCCTCTAACGTCTCCTCTTCCTCTTGCAGGCTCTATCTTGGATGTTTACGGTTCTACAAATATTATTGAGTAGTCAGAGATTTAATCAGATGGTTATCATCGCCTGACCAATTTTTGAAGGCTACAAAAAAATACCCATCTTTCTAGTGATAAAGAAGAAATACATTACACTCTTTTATTTTAGCATACTGCCCTTCTCCCTATCTATGGCACATGCTTTTTTTGGGGGGGGGGTTAGTCTTTGAGCCACACTCTTACTATTGTAATACAACATAACTCTTTCTTTCAGGACACCAGTAAATAAAACAAACATCACTCTCTATTAATGGTTAAGAATGGGAAAAAGTGTAAACAAAAGAAATATTATGAAAGGTATGACATGAACGCACTCCTACTTAAAAGATGCCACTGGAGTTTAAAAAAAAAAAAAAAACTGTCTCTCTCTTTTTGAACATGTGCCTAGAATATTCACTTCTCTAACATTTAATTTTGCAGCATCCATCTAGAATTAGATAACGAAATAGTTCCCATGACATTGAGAGACTACCTTTCTCTTTTGTTAAGGGATCCCTCCCATCTTTAATAGGTTACATTAGTCATTTTCATTTACATGTTACATTTACAACTTTACACGTGTACCTAGTAAACAGTATTGTTCAATTTATATTTGCTACAATGCTTGCCGTGCTCATGGCAAGTGGCAATAAATTGGATAACTGCAACAATAAGTATCAGTTTTTTATTCTTTTTTAATGATGGGTTTCATCATATTTGGTGTATCCAACTAAAAAACGTTTATAAAATAAAAAAATTTAGACTGCACCCCATTATGGTGCAGCAAGTATAACTCTTGAATCTTACAAGTTACTAGGATAAAACTGCACCCCTCACCACCTTACATCTGTAGTATTCCAATCCAACCAAGTGTACCACTTCCCAGCTCTGCGCACGAGAGTAATAGTGGCAACTGGCAATGGACCCCCATGGCGGCGCAGCTTGCAAGGCGGATACAGCTTGTAAACGGGGCATGCTTTCTGTCCTTCTCGTACTGTTCATTAGACAGCTTTGAAGCCTTATAAATATTTGAACAAACCCCCCCAACGGTCCAAGTCTGGATTAAAATATGTACCCACCACGCATCTAATACTTTTAGATAGAGTGTGGGCTTCCTCTTCACCTCCTTAACGTGGAGACTGAACAAATTTCTCTTCCCTAATTCATTTCAAGTTTGAATGGAACAAAAGAATTGGTAAGAATCAAGGACGCACGACCCATTAAAAAATTTTGTGATATATTTAAAATAATTTTACATTATAATGCTATTAATTTTTAAAATAGAAATGCTATAAGTGCCTCGCCTTTTACCTTATTGATTACGAGTTGTCCGAAATTTTCTTATTCAATATGCCAATGGTTTAGAACATGGCAACTAAACAACTTCTTCTAGCACGAGTGATCATGAGAGAATGCTGTAGTAGCATCATGGTAAGACTACTTTATTGCAATCAAAATATTACAAGTTTAAAGTCAAAATGAATTTTTTGGGAAAAAGAATAAGGCCATATATATATAGATAATAGATCCTCCTTAAATTTCGCTTCTGGTGGCATTACACTTCCCCTTTTATAGTAAGAATCATAAAGTACTTTTTTGTTACTAAAATGTACAGTTTTATTAATTTAGGAGATAAAAGGTAAGAAGCGCAGTCCACTGCAGCGAAAGAAAGAGACAGCGAGGGGGAAATTTCAAAATAAAGAGAGAGAAACATGGTCCGTGGAAGAGGAGAAAAAGAGAAGAAAAAGGAGGCGGCCGGGCAGGGAAGAAGCAAACAGCTAACAAGTAAGCGTGTTAGCTCCAGAGACGAGAGAGAGAGAGACAAGTAAATAAGTAAGAGGAAGAAGAAGCAAAGAAGGAAAAAAAGGAGGGGGCATGGTGATGGTGTGAGCGATCTCCATCCCTCCCCCCCCACTTCACGTGTTCCGCCAAGTCCAAAGCTCCCTCCCCTACCTTTTTTTTTCCTGCTCCCTCTCCTCCACTGCTCTCCCCGCTTCTTCCCACCCACCCCCTCCTCTTCTCTTCCTTCTTCGTCATCTCCACCACAACCAGACCTGTCCTTGGCCCTCTTCCCATTCCTCGATCCGTGGTAGAGAAGCTGCCTGCTGCTGCTTCTTTTGTGAGGCGAAGGCGGGGGACAGTGGAGGGGATGGAGGGGGGATCGGGTTCCGGTGGCGGGGACGGCGCGCACATCAGAGGGGTGCCCACGCACGGGGGGCGCTACGTGCAGTACAACATCTACGGCAACCTGTTCGAGGTCTCCAGCAAGTACGTGCCCCCTATCCGCCCCGTCGGCAGGGGCGCCTACGGCATTGTCTGGTGAGGCTGCTTCTCCCATTCCACGCTCTTGGGTTGGTGTTTATGATCTGTTCCTGCTGTGGCGTCTCCCGTTGTCAATTCCGTGTTGTGGATTTGTTCAGTAGTTGGCGTCGCTGGGACCATATATCTCGGCCTGAGGAAGAAGAAATGGAACAAATCGCAGCATCCTGCTAACGGTTCTTTTAATATTTTTTTTGCTTGATCACAACAGTGTTTAGCACAACTTTCAATTGGAAGAGCTTTTGCGCTTCGGCCACTTATTTTGAGGGAGGGGTGCTGGGCTTGGAGCCATTTATGCATTTTTTTTTCTTGCTTCCCCCCCACCCCCCCACCCACACACACAAAAATAGGAAAAAACTCTAAATTGGGGCTTCCTTCATAGATTGGGCATGGAAATGAGGTTGTCGAAGAAGGTTTGACTTGTGTAACCACCAAAAACTAGCTATAACCAACTTCTACTTAACATTGTTCATGTTCGAAGGGCAAGGCAAAAGTGAATTCCAACCAGAAGTTCTGCCAAATATATTCTAAAGCCCCGTTGCTTTACTTTTTGATTGCGAATGAAATTGCAACCTTTGATGTTAGGGAGGAGAGCATGCTAACAAATGTGGAAAGTGGTGAGGAAGACGATGGTCATGCGCAGAGCAGAGAGGCTGTATTAATTACAGAAAGTGACTATTTTTTTTTTCTAATCTTCATCTTCTGCAATCCTTTTGGACTGGGGAATAAGACCATGTTGGCTTCCACAAAGGTAGCTTGTTTAATGCTTTTGTATCATGCTGCTTGAAGTAATGGAAAATGGACAAAGAGGAGCATAAAAATGATTTGTCATACATGGAGCAAAAATGTTGCTTCAGATGTTCTGATCTTGGAGCTGAGGTATCATGTACTGCTTTTTGTTTGAATGAGAATTTGCAGCCCACCATGGGGGGGATTTTGGACAAACAAATGGGAAAATGGTGGTAGGGCAATCCTTGTTTTGGAGCCAAAAGACTGCTATTTACCAATAGTGACCTTTTTCATAATCTTGTTCTCTTGCAATTTTGTTTGGATTGGGATGCAGCCGTGCTGGCTTCAATAAGTGACAGTTTTTTACTCTGATTTTTCGTCATGCTACTGGAAAGAATGAAAAAAAGGGGGAAAAAAGAACATAACAATTTTATACGAAGCACAGAAGAAAAATGTAGGAGAAATCATGTACAGTTGAAAGTGAGTATTTTGACATTTGAAAAGTTACAAGTGTTATCATCCTAGTGGTTTGATACTGAACTAAAGAACAAGTAGATATGAGATGGATGCTCACAAATGTACGTGCATCATAGACTCTGCTAGATGATACATCTCATTACACTTACATCTAGAAACTAGAAATTTTCCAGGAGTAAGAGATGGCATTTACTGTATGAAATTTACTGAAGAAACTTAGAGTTCTCTTAGGCTGCATTTATGAACATTGGAGAAGTCCAAATTACTTCTTCTTCTTAGAGAGTGTGCCTTCCTGCAAAAGAGGGGCAATTGGCAAACATGCTATTGTTAACCCCACATGAGGAAAATGCATTAAATCTAAAAGAAGAAAATTTCTCCTTCCTTCCCTGCAGAGTGGTTGTTGCCTCATTTGAAAAGGAAAATAAAATAGAAAAGGGAACTAATATCCTTCTCTCCTAACAGGCACAAACCAGTCCTACGAGCTGCTTCCTCTACTCCCTCACTGGACAGAACTTCTCCTAAGCTATGAGTTAACAGAAACCTCACAGAAAATTAAAGCAGGACCCGACTGAGTGGTAGACAGTTTTTCTCATGGTTGGTAACTGAAGAACCAACAATTCTCCCAAGCTGACCTGCAACACACCCATACTGGCTCTGAGATTAAAGGATGTTTTTGTCATCTAGATTGAAGAATTTAGAACAGCAAGGCAGTTGCCCCAACTTAACAATTCCATTCAATTTGCCCTTATGGCTTATTCTCAGGAATGGGACATACCTTCACTGTGGTGGTGTATTCCAGTACAAATTTCCGGCAGTTTCCCTGGTTCTTAGCTTTGGTTAGTCAAAGTTGGCACATATAAACACTTCTGCTGAGAATTAGAGGAGCAATATTCCTGAATTCAAATGTCTGGTAGTTTTATAATGCAGATGCTGTTTTTTTTCTTTTTAAAAAGTATTATGACTGTACCACCAATTTTACTAAAAGAAAGAGGAAGTACGACCGACGGTGCATGAGGAGAGGTTCCTCCACCACCAAAAAGAGTAAAAGAAAGAAAAACAATACTAAGGATGAATGGTTACACTTCTATAAAAAACCTTTACAAGAAGCTGAAGTGTTAAGTATGTATCCGCAGTAGTTGTAGAGAGATTCTGGGATGAAACAAACATTCTCTAAATAAATTCTGCTACTGTTGAAGATAGCTTTGTTTCTTTCCTTCCAGAGGCTCCAGAAAATTGCATGAGGTAAAAGAGCCATAATCTTCCTGCTGTCCTTGCTACCCAACTGTACTTTGAGACATCTGAACTTACGCCACATGTCCACAGCTGAGTTGAAGAGGAGATGCTGACGTATTAAGGTCCCAAAGCCTTTCCAAACATTCCGACCAAAAAAAACATTGATAAAATAGATGATCTGCATTTTCTCTGTCACAGCCACAGAAGGTACAAGAAGTATCACCATCAGCAATCCATTTAGTCTGGTAGAGCTTAGTTACTAACTGCTTCTGAGTCAATAACCACATAAAAGTGTTAGTTTTTAAGGGGGGCCTTAACTTTCCAAATCCGACCATAACGGGGAAAGGTAGGCATGTCTCCATCAATAAGCTAGTAAAGTGACTACACTGAGAATATACCTCCATTGAGTTTCCATTTCACACGGTCTTTTTTGTCACCAGCAACCTTCACTGTATAAAACAAGTTGAGAAACAAGATATACTCTTCAGTTTCTTCCCTTTAATGGCCCTACAAAGGATAATGTTCCACTGAACAACTCCATTGCACCAAGTGTAGCACTCACTAACTTTCTGCCAATTATTAACAGCTACCATAAAAAACTCCTGCAAATCTGTCCTTTAAGTAAAAATCTCCTGCCCATTTCTCCCACCAAAATGAAGTATCCTTGCTATTGCCGATTACTGTGCAAAGTCCTTCCTCGACCCATATAGAAACCTTCAAGATACCCTTCCATGAAGGAGTATATAATTCTGACTTCCAGGTCCCAGGTGAACAGTTTGTGCTGAATGATAATGCTTTCACAAAACAATTTTATTCCATAAGGCCTTATTCTCAGTGCAGCACTCCCACAACCACTTACCCAACAAAGCAAAATTCACAGTTTGTATAATTTTTGACCCCTAAACCACCTTTCTTTACGAGCCTGCACACTTGTCCCATTTCACAAATGGTATTCCCTATGTAGTCAGAGGCGAGAGGCGACCAGTGGGTCGCCTCAGCCTCAAATGCCTAGGCGATGACCTAGGCGTTTGAGGCGACATTTTTTTTAAAAATATATTTATAATTTACTTATTATACAAAATGTCAAAAACACTTATCTAATCATACATAATGACATATTCATTCACTCAAATTCTCAAATATAACCAAATAATTTTAAATCAAACTAATTGAAATAAATTTTAATTATTCAAAGATGTAATCAACAAATTCATGGACATTTTGCTACTAATTAAATCCACCATACTGAAAATTTATCAATGAAATGCTAAGCAAACACAATATAAATGTACAAATGTAAGGTAAATAAGTCTATTACAACATTCAAATGTTCCTTAAGAAAATAAGTAGCCAACATTTCCAAATAAGGCTAACAAGCCTATGAATACATTCTTTTCACAACTCTCAAGCCTCACTCATTCATCACTCTCAGAATCCTCATCTTGCTCAAGTGGAAGTTCACCCTCAAAGTCCTCCGTTGTATCATTAGACCCAACTTCAAGCTCATCAATAGACTCTAATGTGGAACTTGTTGCAACCGCTTTCCCCTTCCCTAAACAACGTTTCTTTGATGTTGTCCTTGTATGTGGACCTTCTTCTTCACCAATCCCTGTAGCAATCTCAACATCTAACCATGTGAGGTCTTCATCCTCATGTACAACATTTTCATTATCATGGGGATGTGCTATCCACTCATTACAATCATCAATATCTTCCAAGCTTATAGGATCAAGGTCACTTTGTTGGAAACGTAAAAAGCGATCTTGAAGGCGTTGGTTGTATTGCACAAACACGAGATCATTCAGCTTCTTTTGCTCCAACCTATTCCTTTTCTTAGTGTGCACCTAGAAAAATATCATTATTAGATTAATATAGAATAATAAAACATAAGATGTGTTATTCAATGAAAGTTAATAAAAATCAAAACATGTTCAAATGTACTCCAATTGTGTTCACAGCTAGATGCACTACAAGTGAGGCTCAAGATGCGAATGGCCATCTTTTGCAGATTAGGAGTTTTGCTCCCAAAATTCACCCACCAATTAACTACATAAGACATCCAAACAGTATTTAATTTTCACATCAAAAAGAATTTAATGAATAAATTTACTATTAGTAGTCCATATAGAAATATACCAGGATTAGATGTAGAACGTTGCCTTATGGCCATTTCTCTCCCAAAGAAGCCCATAGCATTCCTATAACACGTCAATCCCTTGGTAATCTCATCTTGTACATTAGGATTAGGAACTAACTTCTCAATGACATCATATAGTCCTTGCTTCATTTCATCATCTGAATCAATCGCTGGATTTATATAATAGAATTGAGGGTAAAGGTAGTATCCAGCTGCATGTAAAGGACGATGAAGCTGAAAATCCCATCGCCTATCAATGATCTCCCAAAGTGGACCATACTTGTCCACTTTTCCATCCAGAGCATTCTTGATACTTTCCTTGGCGCGTTCTATGGCTTCATAAATGTAACCCATTGACGGCTTCTCTCTATCAACCAACTGCAGAACCATGACAAGGGACTTGAATATCTTTAGTGCATAAATAACTCCCTTCCAAAACTGAGTCTTCAAAATTATATCTTGTGCTTTCTTTCATTCAGTTTTTCTTACCCACTTATTATTATTTGTCCATTCACTAGATGTAAACATTCTTCTAAAGCCATCTTTACAATCCAACAAACTTTGTAGATTCAAATAATTTGTGGAAAAACGGGTCACAGCGGACAAGATTCTTTTCATTTGTATGCTTCCTCATTATAGTAAGCACCCTTGTATGTGCATAAATAAATGTAGTAACCATCCTTGCCCTCGAATGGTTGACTTGATTAGAGACACTTTGGAAATGTCCTCCAATATCAAGTCTAGGTAGTGGGCAGCACATGGTGTCCAAAATAAGTGACGGTGGGCTGCCATCAACATTTTTCCTACAGCAACATAGCTTGCTTCATTATCCGTGACAAGCTGTATCACGTTCTCCACACCAACCTCTATAACTATTTTGTTCAATAAGTCAGCCAACAACTTTGTATCTTTGACATATTGAGATGCATCAATGGACCTCAAAAACATAGTTCCAGTAGGTGAATTGACCAAAAAATTATCAAAGTACGGCTTTTCCCATCTGTCCATGCATAAGACATGATAGTACAACCAAATTTCACCTAGTTGGCTTTTTGTAAATCTACTAATTCTTGAGTCTTCTGAATCTCCTTTTGGAGAAGGGTCTCACGAACTTTATGGTAGCTAGGGCCTTTCAATCCTAGATGGAATTGTCCTATAGCTTCTAACATTGTTTGGAAACTATTTAGACGCACGGTGTTGAATGAGATTCTAGCTTGATACATCCACCTAGCTATGTATTGGATGATCCTTTCTCATGCTTCCTTCTCATGCTTCTTATCCTTGATAGATTTACCCTTTGAATCTTCAGGATTAGGAGTACAAAATCTATCTAAAGGACCTTTCATCCGAGGAGGCTTTGCAAGAATGTCATCAACTTGATTCACTTCAAAAGATGAATCTTTGGAAATTGAACCTCTAAAAATATCATCTCGACTTTCTGCTTCCCTAATCAAACATTTTTTTTCAATCCTTGCTTGTTTTGATTGCTCCATATATTGTTTAATTTCTTCTTTTGCCTCCGGTGTTACTTTCAAGCAAATTGTCACATTTGTAGAAGTCCCTGCTAGGTGTTGTTTCAACCGGTGGATCCCTCCTTTACAATCTTTCTGACAAGAATTGCATTTTACCCAGTCCCTATTGTTTGGATTCACCAAGGTACCATATTTCCACCCTGGATCTTTATTTCTCTCATTCCCTTCGGTAGGGCCTTGATTAGACAAATGAGACGAACCTTCGGTTGGTATGGTCATCTTAAAAAATTAAATCAGTGTCCACAGTTCACATGTAAACAGTAAAGACAAAGAGCAAGAGAGAGTGAGAGAGACATACATAGAGAGTGAGAGAGACAGACATACAGAGAGATTGAGAGAGACAGAGAGATAGAAACTGAGACAGAAAGCAAGAGAGAGTGGGGGTCGGGGGAGGGGAGAGACTGATAGAGAGAGTGGGGGTCGGGGGAGGGGAGAGAGTGAGAGAGAACAGACATAGAGAGATTGAGAGAGACAGAGAGACAAAGAGCAAGAGAGAGTGGGGGTCGGGGGAGGGGAGAGACAGACAGAGAGAGTAGGAGAGAATAGACAGAAAGAGATTGAGAGAGACAAAGAGACAGAGAGCAAGAGAGAGTGGGGGTCGGGGGAGGGGAGAGACAAACAGAGAGAGTGGGGGGTTGGGGGAGGGAAGAGAGTGAGAGAGAACATACAGAGAGAGATTGAGAGAGACAGAGAGACGGGGTCGGGGGAGAGGAGAGACAGACAGAGAGAGTGGGGGGTCGGGGGAGGGGAGAGAGTGAGAGAGAACAGACAGAGAGAGATTGAGAGAGACAGACAGAGAGTGGGGGGTCGGGGGAGGGCTTACCTGCCGCGGCCGTCGCCGTCGCCGGAGAAGTAGGCCGCTGCCGCTGGAGACGCTTCATGTTGCGCTCGTGTCGAGGGGCTCGGGAGAAGTTAGGGTTCGATGGAGTGGAGGGGGGAGGCTTATGGGCCGGTTTCGTCACTTTCGTATTGGGCTCGGTTTCGTATGGGCCGGTTTAAGCCCGAATCGAACCTGAGGCGCTGAAGGCGTCAAAGGCACGCCTAGGTGAACGCCCAGGCGAATGCTCATGCGAACGAGACGTTTCCCACGATCGCCTAGGCGAAAAGCGGGAACGCGAGGCACCATACCAGCGCCTCGCCTCGCCTCCTCGCCTAGGCGTTCGCCTCGTGCGCCTTTGATAACACAGGGTATTCCTTTAAATTGAGTATTTGTATATCCCCATAAGAACTTCCTTCTAATAGCATCTGTTTCAGCCTGACCTTCATAGGCATGACAAAAATGGACATATAATGCAGTGGAATAGTTGAAAAGACCAAGTTCAACAGAGTGGTTCTGCCCCCCTAAAGATAAGTTCTGAGCTTTCCATGAATTCAACTTTGTTTGGGTTCGAACAAGAAGAGGGTCCAAATTGCTTATTCCCTCTTATTCTGGTACAAGCCATTCCCACCCGGTATAAGAAATCGTCGCAATCAAAGCGGAATAGAAAGAACAAGGGGGAATAAGCCGTCTTATTCCACCTTATGCTCCAATCCAATGCACAAGTTATTTTAGTTGCTTCAATTGCCCTTCCAAGAAAATTAATGTATCATCTGCATATGGTAGGTGAGACAGTCTGCGAAGATCTCATATTTTGAGCTTTACAAAGCCAACCATCCTGTTCAACCTTCTTACACATTCTACTCACCTACCTTCCTTTATTTCTCTCAGATGGCATGCAAATTTCATTAAAATCCCCAAAGATACACCATGGCAGATCACATGTATGCTAGCATTTATCCAATTCAGACAACAATACCCCTATGTCCATTCTGCAATACGGTCCATAAAGCCTGTTAACATCCAATTTGTCTTGGAAAAGGATATTACACAGTCCGACAGAAATAGAGAACTCTCTGATATCAAGTGGATCTCCATTCCAACTTCCAAATTCGATGTTAAAAGAATAACTCCTGCAGATCCCTGGGATCTCCTGACCAAACCCAGTCACTGAGTTAACTATCCTTAAATCCATGTTCCCCATCTTTGTATCCTGTAAATATGTGAGTGAATCTTTTTTTTTCTTCTAATCATCTTCCTAAAAACACGATGCTCTGATGTATCATTTAAACCTGTATATTTCATGTGAGAAGAATCATGAGGCTACTATCCCCTTCTGGTGGTTGACTTCTTGTATCTTTCCTGTCTGGTCCTTAAGTTGTACAATTCACGGCTGCCCTTATTTTTATTTATCTGGCTGCGGTTTTGCCCATCTTTCACTGACCAGTCTTATGAACTTTCCACCTCTGTTCTGGACCTGTACTCCCAAAACCAAGGAATTCTGGGTTGGATCAGATCCCCGAATCGAGACCCGCCGATCTCGATCCGCATCGGGATCGGATCGGCCGGATCGGGATCGGCACCTGCCGATCCCGATCCGAATTGGCCGATCCGGATCGGGCTTGGCCAATTTTGCATTCCATGCCCAAAACGGCTGTCCTTTGTTCAAATTCCCGATTATGCCATTCATCTACTGTAGAAAGATTACCCACTTCTGCATAAATTGCTTCCTCCCCTCTATCATTTCCCAGGTCTGGCTCGTCAACCGCATCTTTCACTTGCCTTGTTTTGTAGGCAAAAAAGGAAAGAGGAGGTTGGGGAAATTCAGGGGGAGGAAAAGAAAGATCCAACATACCCAGAAATTTCATAGTTTTCTCCTATTCAACTTCTTGTCATTCCTCTACTGGAGCCATCTCCATGGGAACTCGTCGTCAACGGCGAAGGTTCTGAAGACTTGAGCTATAGCAAATGAACCCTGTCGCCTTTGATGCCATGAAGATAAACCTGATTCCACCTTTAAACCCCCTGCAAATATCCTTAATAATGCTGGTAGCAAGGGTGGTAATAACACCCTGCCATGCCACGTCACCCTGATTTCCTCCTCTACCCTTCACACGGTGCCCTCACCATTTAAAAGCAGGTGCTTCCTCTACCAAGCTGAATGGAACTTGTACCTGAGTAGAGTGTGTGTTCACCCTATTCCAAAATCGAGTCATGTTGTAATGGCCCCATCCTTGTGAATTTATATTCTCAAATATACACAAGAATGGACCTGTGACCTGAACTGAGGTTCGTCGTATCCAGGATCGGTTTGGGTTGGTGGTGCAAAAGTACAAATAAGAATAACAATGGAAATCACAAACTAAAAGAGAGATTATTATTACTAGTGTTTTCATTGATATACATGTCCTTGAACACACTGACAAGGACACAAAAATATGATATTACATAGCCAAGGATAAAAGACTAAAAAAACACCAGTTAAGGCTGTACAGACCTACTAGCACTGATGCAACTGGTGAAGCCGGAAACATAGTCTTATTGTAGTCAATAATTCTCTCTTGAAAAATATTTGATTAAACTTTTATGAGTTTTCATACAAAAACTCAGTAGGGATCATTTACTCCCCACTGATCCAATATTAAAGTTTAAAGTTCTTTTGTAACAATTTAAACATAAGAATGTAATAATAATCAAATAAGCTTATAAATAAGTGCAATGTTTAACTTAAACTTTTATGAATTTTCATGCAAAAACTCAATAGGGATCATTTACTCCCCACTGATCCAATATTAAAGTTTAAAGTTCTTTTGTAATAGTTTAAACATAAGAATGTAACAATAATCAAATAAACTGATAAACAAGTGCAATGTTTAACTGAATCGTATGTGAATGATTTCAAAGAATCGTCATAGATCATAAGAACATTTGCAAAAATAACATATAATTTCATCGTCATTCCATCATCGGAGTTTATAATCGTTTTGAGATTTTCAGACTTGGTGGCCAATAAGATCACAATCGTCATGCTTGACTTTTCTCATCTCACTCCTAGTGTTCGTCATGTTCTTTTTCATAGGAAAATAGGAATGGACTAAAAGTTCATTATATAATACTAATTGTCATTGTCGCATCTTAGAATATGTCATAACCGGCCTCTTATTGTCAAAAGTCACTTTCACGTTTCTTTAGCTATTGTAAAACATTCTTTTCATGTTCTCTATGGCTATAGTGGTCCATTTGTTTCAAAGGAGCAACACGGATAACCACCGACTAGCGGTCATAAAGTAGATGAGTCGGCCATCCACTGACAACCCTCTCAACCTCCACTTGTCTGCCTTAGAGAGTTTTCGGACACTTTCGGGTGAGATGAGATTTTAGGCTGACCTATAGATGTAGTGTCTATACCACATGGCCGACGTCCTAGTCAAGAGTGTACCTTAAGTAGGGTCTCCACCCCCTACCTACATCGGGAATGTGTTGAGTCTAGACGTTGACCCATAATCAAAGAGATGCTCCGTGCTCAGATAGCACAAATCATAAGGAGCAAGATTCAGCTATCCTCTTATCTCAAGAGATAGATTGTAGAGTCAGTATAGCAATATTACTTCTTTACTATATATGTAAAATTTGAAAATAATATATATGTGTAAGATTTTTCATACTTAAAAATAGTTGAAATTGTGGTGAAGTCTTAGACATATCCTAAGTCAAGTTTTATATCATCGTCTTTTGCAGCGTCATACGCACAATAATTTTATGGAAAGAAAAGTGTAATATTATTTCAGTTTCGTTCTTTGATATTCCAAAAGTTAAGAAAGTAGACATTAAAGTATGAAATCTTTCTCTTTGTAAAATGAAATAGACTTATAAGATAAAATAGAAGTTTATTTTGTCAAAACCTCTTTATAGGAAAACATTTTTCTTTTGCGAGAACTTTTGACAGTGTCTTTTTATTAAATTTATAAGAAAAACATTTGGATATAATCTTTTTTTAAGAATTGTTTTTTTTGTTTTGAAAATGGATTTAACAGAATCTCTACTTTAGGAATGACATTTATGATTTAATCTAAGCATCTAATTAGAATTTAAACTACAAGTTTACGGAAGTAAGATAGTATTACTATTACCCTACCTAGAAATGATTCCACTGTTGGATTGTTCTTGAGTTGTCACCAAAGCACCGTCCGCAAACCACTATCGCAACCCCAACTCCTCCTAGACTAGAGGACCCCTTCTTCTTCTTTGGTGGGATGAAGGAAACCAAGGGACTGCCCCCTATTTGTCGATGGAAAAAGAGAGAGTATAAGGATGAGAGGAGGTGGTGAGGTGTCCCCTAATGATGGCTTAGGGGATAATGATATGAAGTGCCTCCTCTAGGTGTCTCTTGGAGGTTGCAAAGGATAGTGAGGTGTCCCTGTGTCCCTTCTAGAAGCAACAAGCTGTCCCCTTAGTGTCTCCTTCCAGGGTATAAAGAAAGAGAATAAATGGGCTGGTATGGGGTCTATAAAAAGTCTATTAAATACTTTTTAAAGGCCTAATAAGCCCATTAGTTTTTTTAGAAAAAAATTCACTTAAACTCTTAAGTTTTAAAATACTTTATTTTCTACTTTTAGTTTTTAAAAATTATTTTTATACTATAGATTTTAAATTATGCTTTGTTTAAGGGTTGATTTAGAGTATGGAGAATTTAATTAAGACCCTACCCTTTTATGTTTTTGCATTAAGACCCTATACTTTATATTATTGCGTAAATACCCCATAGTTCATGAAGGAGGATTTCGCATGGCCTAAGAGTGTTGATGGGCCGGCCCACTAATCTTTCTCCCCTCAAAGGCCGTAAACCCATTGAATGCTAGGCCCAACAGACCTGGCCCAGGTCAAAGAACCCGAGGGAAATTCGAATCAGGTTCGGATTCCAACCAGGACTTTTCCTTTATGCAGGAATTGAGACCCCTATTCCGACCAGGACTAGGGGCACGAGGTCTCCGAATCGCACGGGCTCGAGAGTGGAATCGAGTCCAAGAGTCCACCTCGGATATGGCTTTCCCAACCAGAATCAACTTTTCTCATGGATCCGGCTGGTATATAAGGACCCCTGGTCCGGCTGATACATGTATGCTCTCTAGAGCCCAAGCTACTTTGGCTTCCTCTCAGCATCCCTAGTCCTCTGACTTGGGCATCAGAGGGCAATCACCCGGACTGTTGTCCGGGGCCCTTTAACAGTGTTCTCTTTTGCAAGGAACGCTGAGCGACGCCCTTTCAATTGGAGATGGAGGGCTCCTGATCGTGGTGGACGAGATTCTGGCCCACAATTTATGTGCAGGTCCTCATGTTGTTGGGTCAACTCAGTCAACTCGTTCATCTTCAACCTTCTGCCACTACCCTGTTCCTGCTTCTGCATTATGTCTCTGTCTATTCCGAATGCAACTCTTTGTACCTTCTATAAGCTTGTGCCGCTTCTTTAATAGTCTACTTACCTCCATCTCTCTGAAGCTCCAGGTTGGACTCAGCTGTCACCCTGACCCATACAACATGCTCTCCCCATCGCAGCTTTAAGTCCACTGGGTATGATTGACCCAGTTTCCACCTCCACCAGAACTGTTGCATACTCCAAAACAGACAGGACAAAGTATGTATGTCGACTTTTCAGAAGTAACCAAAGGGTGCTGCCAGAGCTTTGAACACATCTATGTTCCGTAGATGAAAGGGTACCCCATAAAACCAACCAATCTGCACTTCTGCACCATATTTTCTGGCCGTGACACAAGGGAACTGTTCCCATAGTAGGATCCCACAGTGAGCAGACTACCCGAGTTTTGTTTGTTCTTCTGTGCATACAGTGCATTCCTCCCTACCTGCTTGCTGCCCTCATCACCTGCTGCTTTGCCTCCATCTTAAGTTACAGAGCGGCTGCTTTTCTTACTGAGTACATGACAACAAATTTCTAAAAAAAGTATGGAGGACAGAAGCAGCGATGATTGGCAACCCAATCTTGCTTCATCAGGGGGCTCAAGTATCTTTAGAGAATGATGGTTGCTTGGGCCAAGGATAGAAAGATAGCTGAGGAACTGAGGCCAAGATTTAGCATCCATTGCACATGGAACCGAGGCAGTGGAATTAGTTAAATGTATAGCTACATATGATACTTAAGTCATGTGAAAACAATGGATGTGGAAGAAAAAAAAGAGGCGTATGATAAGCAAAAAGTGCCCTTCTTTGTTAGTAATAAGGAACTAGTAGAGAAAGGAGCCATTTTTGGGCATTCAGATACAAAGTGAAAAAAAAGCGTACCTAGTGCACGAGGCTCCCACCATTTGTGGGGTTTGGGGAAGGGACGATGTACACAGTCTTACCCCTACTAAGCAGAGAGGCTGTTTCCTTGGTTCGAACCCGTGACCTTCAGGTCACAAATGGGGCAACTTAACCGTTGCTCCAGGCCCGCCCTTCCATTCAAATACAAAGTAAGGTAGGCCAATTCCAAAGACTGAAAATAGTGGCATCCTGTGGTGAACTGCATTTCTCCTACTGTTGTGACCACTTTCCTGAGAAGTATCTAACAGACTTTGTGAGTTTCATTATTGGACTCACTATTGAAACTTACGAGGCGGCATTAAATTAAACATTCGATATATGTGATACTGAAGTCACAATGCATTAAATGCAAACAAAGGGCGTGGAAAGAAAGAAAGTTGCATATGACAGGCAGGCACTACCCTTCTTTAACTCAGACTGGAGCAACAAAGAGCTAGCAGAGAAAGCAGCCATCTTGGGCATTCAAATACAAAATAAGCAGGCGAATTCCAAACGCTGTGGGCAGAAAATATTGAAGGAAAGGAAACTAGTTATCAAAAACATAGAGTAAAAAAAGACTTGCAGACATCGTTAAAATCTTCATACATTTTGAGATCTTCAATGATAGTCATTCTGGTATCAGACTCCTGAGAAAGGCGATTTCTCAAAGATGACCATCCTTATTTGGGATATTAGGGACTTGAAGGACTGGCGTGGTGATGAATTATCAAAGAGGATGTGAAAACAATGGAAAAAACTATTAACTCGTATGTTTATGTTGAAGTCAGACTATATAATTCATTTTTAATGAATAACTGTTTAATGTAATTATCTAGGGAACTGGTCCTGGAATGATAAAAGGTCTTTTTTTTTTGAAAGTGGATAGTACCACAAGTATATTAGTAAAAATAAAAGGGATGCACAAGTGTGAGGAAAGAGGAGCTTTCAAAAAGTCCCTATACAAAAGAACACCAAGAAGGTGTGTCCAATTCTACTTCTCCAGAACAAACAAAAGGGAGGGCCGTGAGGCCGGGTACAGAACCCAAAAACCTGCCCCACTTCTTAACCTTTTCATAAATAAAAGAAACAAGACTCTCCCCAGACTTGAACTCCTTCTTGAAGATCCTCGCATTCCTTTTTCCCAAAATGGCCTAAAGAGTAGGGTGGAGGATGTGCCACTGGATCTTGCGATCATCCTTGGGGCTCCAATGTCTTTCTTTTTTTTGAAAAGAACATGGATTGTACCACCAATTTTATTAAAATAAAGAGAGGAAGTACAATCAAAAGGATAGGAGAGGTTCCTATCCAGAAAAGTAAAAAGACATTATTATCTTAGTGCCTTTATCCAAGAACAACAGAAATGCGAATAATATGCCTAGACCAGCTATACATAAAAGACAAACTTCTAAAGGCATTGCTTTCAACATAAATTCTACTTCCCCGGAATATGGCTTCATTTCTTTCTCTCCAAATGCTCCAACATATTGCATGAGGGATACTACCAAGGATGCTTCTCCTTTCCCGCTGATTTGTCCGCCTTCTCTATTGTTTGAAGAAATTCCACATGTCACTGACTGATCGAAAATTAGGCTTAAACTTCAATGTTTCTCCAAAGATGCTCCATACTCGTTGGCTCACATGGCAGTTAACAAATAGATGGTCCACATCTTTGGGGTATATATCACAAAAAGAGCACAGAACATCCTCCTCCGGGCACCGTTTTATTCTATAGACTTTGGTGACGATTCTTTTCTCATAAGTTAGCCACATGAAGGCCCTAACTTTCAGTGGGGATTTGATCTTCCAAACCTCAGCAAATTTAACATAATTTGGCATTTCACCTTCCGGCTGAGAATAAAATGATTTTACTGTGAATTTCCCTTTGGTAGGTTCCCAGATTATTTTATCAGGAACATTGGTCTGAATAGAAGCTGAATATAGCTCTTGCATTAGCTTAGAAATTTTTTCAATTTCTTCATCTTTTAAATTCCTGCGCAAGTTAACTTTCCACGGAATCTGACCCCCATTAAATTCATGACAGTCATGCACAGATGCCAACTGATCCACTGCAATAGCGAACAATTGTGGATACAATTCCTTCAGGTTTCTATCCCCCAACCATCTATCCTTCCAGAAGAATGTATTCCTCCTATCCCCCGCCTTGAACAGGACATGATTAAAGTAAACAGCCAATTTGATTATATCCTTCCGCACTGGAGACATACTGGAACCGTTCACTGTTTGAATATAAAATCTACAAATTGGTTGGTAGTGATTATATATAATCACTTGTTTCCATAAGCTGGCCTCTTCCTCCAATAGCTCCAATGCCTAACCCAGCCGAGGAGTAAAGCCTCCATAGATGAGGTCAAGGGATGGGCACAATTGAAGGTATCCAGGATAAGTGTCCACACTGCAATGGAGCAAGGGCAAGTTAGGAAGAGATGATCCAAAGTCTCTAACACCAGCCCACAAAAGAGCAGTTGTCATCAAGGCCAGGCATGAAAGCTGCTAATTTGTCACATGTAGGGAGCCTAGCATAGGTGATCCTCCAGATAAAAATATATACTTTCAGTGTGCTCTTACTATTGAAGAGGGACTCCACCATCTCAGATGAGCCTACAGACGGACCTAATGGTAAACTTCTTGTCTGGCTGCCATCTCCAACTCCAGGTATCTTTAGTGGACTGATTAAAAGTAGCACCTTGCAGTAGCTGAAGGAGAGTTGAAGGTTGTGAAAACTCCTCATTAGTAAAATCCCTCCTAAAGGCAGGCATCCACCCTCCTGAATCCTACACCTGCACTATAAGTATCTCAGGCGAGCAAGCAACTCTGTACAGCAGTGGGAATCTCTCCCTCAAAGGAATGTCCTCACACCATCTGTTCACCCAAAATGACCAGCTTTGCCCATTGCCTAGAAGCTGCTACGTACCTGCAAGTGCTACCTCAAATGCTTGCAAGATACCGTGCTAAAGGAAAGAGCTGTTGTGCATGGAAGGGGGAGTTTTATCCCATACTCTCGACTGTCTGTAATAATTCTGCTTAATGATGTCCACCCAAAGGCTACTTTCCACTGTTCCCAGGTGCCAAAGCCATTTGCTCAGAAGGGCTAGGGTTAAAATCTGTGATGTGTTTAATAACCAAACCTCCCATTTCTTTCTCCATGCAAATCTTGGCCCATCTGATACCATGCCAGGCCTAGCTTTCCTGTACTCCCATGCCAAAGGAACCTGCATTGAATAGCCTCAAGCTTCTTTGCCATTGAAAGCGGAATACAGAAAAGACACAAACAATAGATGGGGAGGCTTTCTAACACTGACCAGCAAAGCACCAGTCTACCACCAAGGAATAACAATTTACCCTTCCAATCAGCTAACCTGTGTTCAAACTTCTCAATGATTTTCCTCCATTTAGAACAATGAATGGCACCTGGTGAGAGAGGGATACCATGGTAGGCGATGGGAACGTCCCAATAGGGTATCCCAAAAGCGAAACAACTCTGAGGAGAAAATCTTGTTTGACATTGATCCCTACTAAGAGACCCTTCTCAAATTGACTTTAAGACCACTAACACCGTCTAGGATCTACAGCATTTGTCTAATGACACACACCTGCTTAAAAGATGGCAAGACAAACAAAATAGTATCATTGGCATATTATAAATGAGTTTTATGCCTACCAAAAGCATGGACCCTGAAACCAAAGATAACACCCATTTCGTCATCCCTGGACCACTTGTGGCTCAAAAGGTGTGCTGTTAGGACAAACAGAGGTGACATAGGACCCCCCTGCCAAAGGCCTTTGCCACTATGGAAGAAAGATGAAATCTCTCCATTCACCACCACTGCCAATCTGGCTCACAAAATACAGGTTGAGATCCATGAAACCCATCTGTCACCAAACCCTATCTGCTGAAGAATGTGCAACAAACAGCCCCAGTTGACCAGCTCATAGTCTTTCTGATGTATTCCTGTAAAAGGTCTTGACTAGCTTATTTTATAACGATGGCATACTTCATGTGTGTTCTTTTCTTTCCATGATTCTTGAAGATCAATATTTTCTTTTTTATTTTACATAAAGCCTTCATTTCTTCTTTCTGAAAATGCATTTCCCTTAGTTCATCAGATGATAAATGTGCCAGTTCTCTATCCCTGCAGTGCTGCAGTGAATTCTCAGACACGTGAAGAGGTTGCTATTAAGAAGATTGGTAATGCATTTGATAATAGAATTGATGCCAAACGAACTCTCAGAGAAATAAAGCTCCTCCGCCACATGGATCATGAAAATGTAAGACATCTAATCAGTCTGAGAAGTTTTATAACCTTCTTGTTCATCTTGATATTTTATCAGGGCTGTTGCATCAGATGCGAGTTTAACAGTAACAAAATGTGTGTGTCCTCACACTGACAGATAGTTCCATACCACTACAAATGTAAACTGCAAACAAGCACATGGTGTGATAAGCATTGAGTGGTCAGTGGGTTGTAGATCATGGCATGCATGTTGATGTCTTCTACAGATAGTATTTTCTTGTGTTCACAATTAGGTTCCTAAATTTGATATGCAAGCACTGAATTTTCTACGTTTCATAAACAAAGTGTTGCAGGGTGGAACTTACTTTATATTATCTAGCCAGTAGCCACCGAGTCTTACTGCGACACAAAGGGCAAGTAATAATCATGGCTTTCAGTTTTGGCATGAATTAGCTATTTCAGTGAAAACATTAGATTTAATGCAGATATTGATCCCTGATACTCTCAAAGTGCAAGGCATGTTTACCTTTGCTCTCTTTTTTTTGGGGGGGGAGGGAGAGTTGAGTTGCTGGTGGGTGGGAGGATTCTTGACATGTTGTAGTTCGGATGGTTTCATGGGGTTTAAGGATCAGGAATCAGTTTGCATTGGTCTTACCTGATGGTGGAACCAATGCTTTTTGAAAAGCCTTTGAAGAGCCTTCTACTTTCTAATCATTTCCCCCCTTTTTCCTTTGTCAAGTAATGCAAATTTATGCATTTATATTTGATGTAAGGACAGAGATAACATGAGTATATGAAATTAATTGATTATTGGAGTCCTGAAGGGTTTTCGGTATTTCGTCTGCATACGTCAATTTATTCCGTTGGAGTTTTTCTTGTGGATTCTGTTTTGCATATCTGGTATGGATTATGTTGGCTAGATTTGTCAGGCTTTTTACCTTTTTTTTGTTTGCATTTTCAGTCCACATTCTCTTCTTGATAAGAAGTGGATGTTAATTTTGGATATGTGGACATTCTTCACTCTTTTCTTAATTTCTAACACTGGTAACCTCAAGTTGTGGGTTGTGATAGAGATGAAAGAGACATAAACAAAGACTGAAAGTTCCAGAAAATACAAGATTGGAATGGATGTCTCGAGTATCTAGTGGATGGCTGTAAAGGTTCTGGGAATATGAGAGTGGGTAGAAGTCTAGAAGCATCTGGCTTGTGGTTTATCTTATGTGAATAAATTTTACATGTTTCAATTTTGAAGAAGATTTTATTGCATAAAGTCCAGGAATGCCATAATGGAAAATCGGAAATCAAGGAAGCGAAGCCGGTGATTGATCCCTGGATCAGTTGGCCAAAAACTGATTGGATTGGCTGATCCTGATCTTATCTGATCTGATCCGGTTCACTCCTAGTCAGTCTGGCCTTGGTCAGGATCGGCCTCTTTTTAGCACTCAAAAAAATATTTATAAATTATAAAAAATAAAAACACAATTAAAAACGTCCAATTGAGAATGCAAAGGATGCATTTGAGTCAAACATAACTTGAAAACTTACTTGTCTTGTAGGATTACATTATATTGGGTATGTATAAACTTTTTGTATTCCATTTATGATATGCAACTTTGTTTATACTCTTCGGTATAGCTGTTGAATAAGATGCTAGTTCTGTTCATCTGTATTATACATAAATGACTGTACTTGGCATCCAACCAGGATCTTCGGCATCTTGTATGATCCATTTGTTGACTGTTCGGGGTGGGAAGAGGCATAGGAATATTGGGGATGTCCATAATAGTCCCTGAATAACTTGAGACATCTGTAGTCTGAACATTGAGGGTAAGTGTAATAGTCACTAGGAGGATAGGTGTACCCATCAAAGTGAGCACTTGAGATGATGCATTGGAGTATTCAAACTGAGATGTCTGCTCCAGGCACCAGTTAGCTGTTGCTGGCCATTTGCAACTGGCCAGGAATGGTTAGTTTGACTGCCCAACATCTAGCCAAACTAGGTATTGGGCAGATGATCGGTCTGTCCAGTCGATCTAGGCTGATCCAAGGATGGATCAGCTGATCTGGAACAGATTGGTTGATCCATCCAAGTGGGTTGGAAAGTTTGCACAGGATTGCACCGTTGATCAAAAACTGATCTGGATTGATCAATTTGTGCCATCGCATCCAATTTTTAATACACTGATAGAAAGGATTCTGGGAGATAGTATGGTCTGTTAGGTTGCATGGAAGGTTGGCTGATCATGAGTCCACATTATCTGACATTTATTGGGTCAATAAAATTTAATTTGTGGGGTAAAAACATATATGATGTTTTTTTTAAAAGGACCTTTTGTACTAAATTATCATATTTTAACCCTATTTATGATGTGATCGTTACTTTTTATTAATGTAGAAATTAAGGTGTACTTATGTCGGCTCTTTCTTCTAGGCTTCATGCATTTCTGCAATGAAGATGAAAGAAAACAAAGATTAAAAAGAGGCATGTAGAATGGGGGTGACAAGGAGCAGGATGATGAGAATGGCAAAAAGTGATGGCTTGCAGCCTTAAACCTCGACTGTCATCCGTTGATCTGCTGCTCCTCTCTCAGCTTTGGAGGCTGCTCTAGCAGCAACTATTTGGCTAAGGCTGTACTTCACCTGCTGCTTTTGTTGTTTTCTTGGGTCATTGTTTTTATGCTTGTGCTGAGGTTGCTCTACTTGTTGCCACACATATGCAGGGGGCATGGTTTTACACAGGCCTCCCTATTCTTTGCTCTTTCCTTTCATCCTTTTCTTCCCCTTACTTTCCCCTATCTCCTCCCCCCTTCTTTTCTCTTGTTTTTGGTTGGTTGGAACTAGTAGATTCCCTTATGTTTTGTTTTCCACATTTTCCTATTCTTATTCTATGGTTTGCCGTATCGTAACTGATTAGGCCGACTCGTATGAGTTGACCCGTATCTGGGCCGGCCCGATTCGCTGGCATGCTCGGATCTGACGATCTGGCTTGGACCGTCTCCGGATCGCACCGATTCGGGCCGTATCGTGTCCGACTCGTGCTGGATCATACAATACGGGCTTGAGCCGCTGCAATCTAGTGCGAGTTGGTCGCTGTTCGGCTCGAGTTGATGCGATCCGGCCCGAGTCTGACCCGATACGCCTTGATCCGATTACGAAATGCTCTAAAAGCCTCTTTTTCCTGTCTGCTGCATTTCCGTTCAAACAGAAACACAGCGGATGAAACACTCGTACCTTTCTAGCCCTTCCCCCCTCTTCTTTCTTTCCTTTTTCTTAGTGTTTTTAGGAGATCTAAGGGATTTTGAGCGTTTGGAGGTGATTTTATTGAAGGAGAAGGGGTTGTCAAGCTTTAAGGACCGTTTCCATCCGGCTTGAAGAAGGTAAGCATGCGAACCCTAAATGTTTTTGATTTTAATCTCTTTTTCTTGTTGTTTGATGTTGTTTAGGGTATTAAAATATAAAGAATAGGTAGATTTATTGCCTCTTTGTAATTTTGACATGAAGAAACTTGGATTTGTTCAAATTTGGGGGTTGATTTATGGATTTTTATTAAATGTAAAAATACGAAAAAAATAAAAAATAAATAAATGATTTATTTATGTGATGATGGGCATACATTTATGACTTTCACATGTTTGGTGAAATTATGATTTAAAATCCTAGATATGGAGAATAATTTATTAATATGATTAATAAATTAAAAATATAAAATAATTTATAAATTGTCTACTCTAAAAGTAAAACTATCGATATAAAATTTTAAACATGCAAGGCAACATGATTAGATCTATGTTTTAAATATGAAATTTTTAGTTTTAAATATTATTTTTTAAGAAATTAAATTAATTTATGATGTAATATATCATTACTTAATATTTTTTAAATTTGATACTTATATAGAAATTTTGGACATGCTTCAAATTATATTTTTGTTCTTCATGCACATGAAAATTTAAATATGTCCAATTAATATTTGTAATTTATTTAATTTATTAAGTTTATTTAATAATTTATTTAATTTGTTAAAATTAATAAAGATATAGTAAAAATTCTTTTAATGTAAGAAAAATTTTAATAGCACTTCAAGTCATACTTTTCTAAATATGTCTAATTAATATTTGTAATTTATTAATTTGTTAAGTTTACTTTAATAATTTGTTTATTTTTTTAAAATAATAAAAAATAATAAAAATTCTTTTAATGTAAGGATAATTTTAATAGCACTTCAAGTCATTCTTTTCTTAGTTGTTGTTTAATATATTTTTTGTTGTTATTTTTCTTTTGTTCATTGCAAGTAAATGGCCGCCCAACCCCCTCATTGAGAGTTTGGAGACATCGGATGGCAGCATCATATTATGGTTGATGGCAACATGCACAAGTTCAAGTGCAACTACTGTCAATTTGTAGGACAGGGTGGTGGTGTTTCTCGGTTGAAGAAGCACCTTGCAGGAAGAAAAACAGTGGGATATAACGAAGTCATTGGGTGTAAAAATCTTCCCAGGGAGGTTAGGACCCAGATGGCTCAACACTTGAAAGGTCAGGTGGAAGTCCGCTTAAAGAAGGTTAAGGACAAGGAGAGGGAAAAACACATGATCTACGGAGTTGCTGACATGGGAGATGGTGTTGAAGAAGGAGGCTGGACTGAGTCTGATGATGATGATGATGATGTTTAGGAGGTACATGGCCGTGAGCCTCCTTCTCCACGTACTCGGCGAGTGTTGGAGCTCAATAGGTATGAGCATTAGGAGAGAGAATTTATGAGAGCTCAGCAGGTTCACTTTCAAGGGGTAGAGCAGGGTGGTAGTGGATCATCAGGTGCTGGTGGGAGCTCTTCTAAGGACAGGTTCAACCTAGGAGGAGTATATCCTCTTATTTCACTAGGGGACCAGTACCTACAGGTCGGCCTCAAAAGCACAAATCATGCACTCTTGTTGAGGAGATTGACCCTCATATGTGTTTCTTAGGGAGTATAGGAAACAAACTAGGGTTGATGATAGCTACAAGAAGAATGGTATGAAGTATATATTGGGAAGGGTCGTTGCAAAATTTTGGCATCATGTAGGCATCTCTTTCAATGCAACAAACAATCCTTACTATTCCAGTATGATCTATGAAGTACAAGCTCATGGATTACATATTAAGTCCCCTACTCCAAAAGAACTGACACGAAAATATCTTGATGATGAGGCCAAAGAGATCAAGCAGTAGATTGATCCATTTAAGAAAAAGTGGGAGAAGTATGGAGTTATCCTGATGTGTGATGGTTGGTTAGGGACCATCGAAGTTACCCTTATGTGTGATGGTTGGTTAGGGACCACCGAAAGTAGTCTCATTAATTTTCTTGTGTACTGCAACATATAAGTATTCTATCATAAGTCTGTGGATGCGTCAAATCAGATACATAACCACAGGTACATTATGGAACTCATGGACAATATTGTGGAGGAAATTGACGAGAAGTATATTGTCTAAGTGGTGACATATAATAGCTCTACGTACAAGAAGGCAAGAGAGGAGCTAATGCTCTGCAGACCTCATTTGTTCTGGACCTCATATGTAGCTCATTATGTAGAATACCAAGGCCAAGCACATTTTCTCCATTGTGTGCCAGGAGATAGTGCCTTAGCTTCTTAACAGCAAATACCAAGGCCAAGCACATTTTCTCCATGGGAGAGTATCGGTGTTTAGGACCCACCAGCATTCTACTTAGATAGTATACGGTTGTTCTTTCCCATCTTTATTTTCTTGGGCGAGTAATGCCCCCAGTGATGCGTTCATAGCCGTAATGTACATGATTAGAGATTTACCATGTACTGGTGCCCCCAATACGAGCAGATTGAGGAGATACTCCTTGATTTTGTCTAGGGCTTGTTGACATTCTTCATCCCATATAAAGGGTGCCCCCTTCTTTGTCAGCTTTGAGAAGGGTCGACATCTTCCTGACAAGTTGGAGATGAATCTCTTGATGTAGGCTAGCCTGCCTTACAAAGATCTGAGCTCTGTCAGATTCTTAGGGGGAGGCAACTTCCGGATGACTTTGATTTTGACAGGGTCAATTTCTATGCCTCGGCATCTGACCACAAATCCGAGGAATTTGCCGCTGGACACGCCAAAGGCGCACTTCAAGGGATTCATCTTCAACTGATATTACCGAAGCCTTTCGAACACCTTCCGGAGATCGGCCATATGGTCTTTTTTCTTTCTGATTTCACGACTAGGTCATTAACATAGCATTCGACCAGGTCATGTAGCATTTCATCAAATATCTTTGTCATGGCCCTCTGATAGGTGGCACCAGCATTCTTGAGCCTAAAGGGCATTCGTTTGTAGTTGAATATACTCTTAGGGGTTCGAAAGGCTGTAAAATTCTTGTCTTTGATGGACATCCTGATTTGATTGTATCCTGAAGACTCATCCATGAAGGACAATGCTTCAAATCCTATAGTGACATCCACCATTGTTTTAGTAATGGGTAGTGGAAAGTCATCCTTGGGGCATGCCTTGTTCAAGTTTCGAAAGTCGATGCAGACTCGGACTTGACTATTCTTCTTCTTTACTGGCACAATATTGGCCAGCCATACTGGATAGATGCATTCTTCAATGAAATCAACTTCTCGCATCTTGTCAACTTCTACATTTACTTTCACCACCAATTCTGGACGCATTCGCCTTTGGGGCTGCTTTACTGGCTTGACATCAGGCAGGATGGCCAGTTGATGTTTTGCCACTGAGGGATCTAGGCCAGACATTTCTTTGTAGTTCCAGGCAAAACAGTCCTCTGTACTCCAGGAGCACTTTTGTATATACTTGCTTTTCTTCCTCGCCCAACAAGGCACTGAGGAAGATTGGACGTGGATCTTCTGGTCCACCCAGATTGATTTCTTTTAGTTCATCGACTGTGGCTTGTCCGCCATCTTCCATTTCTCGTGGAGCTGGTTGAACATCCACGAAGTCTTCTTCTTCGTCAGTGTCGACGACATATACTTCGTGCCATACTGACTCTTCTTCTACAGAACTAGACCATGCTAGGGAGTCTAGCTGTATAGGCTTCCCTTCTGGGCTATCAACCTTTGCTTCTGAGGTCTGCCCTTTTGTTTTAGCTGATGATAGACTTATCATGTTGACTGCATAGTGGACAGATGGCCCACGACGTCGACCGTAGCCTAAGCCCCTTCGGTCTTGTTTGGAGAAGGGAGGTTGACCACTCACTTCAGCTGGATGCCAGAGTTCTTGAAAGAACTTGCTTCTGATCAGACTTTGCTTATCTTGAATTTTCTGATGTTGGCACATCTTCTTGATGTATTGCGGCATATCTTCCAATTCTGGGATTTCTTCCTTGGCTTCCTGCTGAGGCGCTTTTATCCCAAAATCATCCTTTGGGGGATTTTCAGGCACCATGTCTCCCTTGTAGAAGACAATTCACCGATTGTCTTTGTGTGGGACAATGAAGGTCTTAAGCTCCTCCACTGTATGAACTTCTCTTTGATAGGCCAGCTTCATTAAATTGGGTGTCATGCAAACACTTGCTTCCACCCCTTCGCTGATGAAGTTCGCTTCTAGATTGATGACGGGCTTCCCGTATTTAGTGAGGTTCTTCGGCTTCCGTCTGAACTTCTTAGCCTTGGCTTCATTTATGGTTATGCCCCCCTCCTCATCGGAGGACTCCTTCATTACTTGTTTTCTCTTGCTACGGGCCCCACCGGTTGTCAGGTCCATATCCTTGTCAAAATATAATCGCGCATCTGTATAATGGCAATCATAGGTTTTGAATAGCTCCCGATCTGTAAAGATCTGGTGTTGCTTTCCGTCTTTGGTGTACTTAGATGCATTGATGTAGGATAGAGGGAACAACCCAATTCTTGTGCAGCCAAGGCCTCCCTAGGAGTGCCTTGAAAGATGTATTGGAGTTGACGATGAGGAATGACACCTGGGTCATCCAGTCATCTAGAGTCAACTCAACATCGACTCGTCCCAGAGCCTCTTCTGAATTTTGGTTGAAACTTGAGATAGTAACCCTTTATACCTTCTTCATGTAAGGCATGAGGTACAGTACTTGGTAGGCTTTGAATGACATGATATTGACGTCATATCCCGAATCTATCAAGATTCGATCTATTTCTCGCCCGTTGATTTGGCCTTTCATGTATAATGGCCTATTATGGCATGAAGAGGTCAGCAACATGTCTTCATCAGTGAAGGTCACTGTAGCTTCGTACACTGTACAATTCAGCTTGAACTTCAGCCATGTGGATTTCGTAGGCTTCTGGATCTTGCAAGACAATGATGAGGGCTTCCCTCAGCTCTTTGCTTAGGGAGATAGCTTCCCATATACTGAGGCCTGCAGGCATTCTCTTCATTGTTTGTAGAATCTTCTGATCTGCTCTTGCATGAGCTTTTTCGACTGATGGCAGTATCTCGGCTGTACTTTTTAGAGTCTCGTTCAAGGCTTTATGTTGTCTTGACTCTTCTAGGGCTTCTTCGGCCAGAGACTCCTTTTCCTGAGAGTCAACTTTCAGGCCTTCATCGAACAAGTCAGTCAAGGCTTCTATGTCTTTTGCGGCGTTACGCGGTGCCGAAGGACCTGCTTTGTCAGTATTTACTACTGGGATTTCCTCTTCTTCATGACTTTCTAGAGTGCCAGTTTCTTCATCTGACGAGGGGTAAAAGTAGACATTCTCCCTCACTTCTGGTTCAGGGATTGGCTTTGGGACTTCTCCCCTAAAGTTGATCACTTTGTCTTCGCTCATAGCATTCTTGCCTTTGTCGCGCCTACCATTACGGTTTCGACCTTGGCCTCTTTCTCGACTTTGCGAGTTATTTCTTTTCTGGCATGTCGCCAGAGGTCTTCTGGATTTAGGTAAAACACACTTGATCTCATCATCAACATGGTCGCTTGTGGCTTGAAATTGCATAGAGACCATATTGCAAGAGCATGTCTGGAATTGCTTTTATAGCTTTTCTATAGTTACTTCTCCCTCCTAGAGGGCAAGAAATTCATCCTCACCGCGAAAGACTTCTTTCCCTGTATTCCACATATATTGGCGGAGATGCAATAGCCAACACCTTAGGCAAGATTTCTTCTCTATTTCCTTACAGGGTATGTACATGTCTAGTGGCACCCTTTTCACCGGATGATCTGGAGCATATTCCTCTAATTCATCGATGATCTTTTGAAGTTTCCGCAGATGTGTCATCTCAGGCTCTGGCATATTTGCAGCATTGGCCTGCTCTTCCTTCTTTTTGACTTTTCTTCTTTCGTTTTTCTTTCTATTTTTCTCTTATTTTTTCTTTCTAGCCGCCTCTTTAATGAGACGGGACTGAGTCGGCATCTTTGGCAGCGGAGGTGCCTGAATAGGGGCCTTCTTCTTTTCCCTTCTCATCACGGGAGACTGTTTTTTCTTCTTCTTTTGGATTGAAGTCTATTCTTCTTTTGGCTGGTTACGCTCGAAGGTGGCCTTGATGGCTTGCTCCACAACCTTGTTTGGCAACATATGGTATTCTCCGAATACCATTCTTTGACCATTGCTGGAAGAGCTTGCTTTTGCCGCAGCCGACATCTTCCCGTCGCCTTCAGTCTCTACATATAACACATTTGTTGTGTATGTATTGACACTTCGGCTGTGAGGACGTGGAGGATTCACCAGATATTTGCCCATATCTATCCCACCACTCTGAATCAGTTTCTCCACTTCATCTTTGAAGGCAATGCATTGCTCAATAGAGTGCCCCCCGGAGCGGTGATATAGACAATATCAGGGTATATCATCTTCAAAATCTCCTTCTTGTTTCTTAAGCTTAGGCAAAGCCATCACTTCATGCTTCATGCATAACTTGAATAGCTCCCAGGTCTTTTCCTCTGGAAAGGAATATTGTTTCTTAAGGGACGTATTGTTTTTTATTCTTATTCCTTGTTCTTCTTCGCCTATAGCTTGCCTCTTTCGTAGGATTTTTTCAGCCATAGGGATGTCTCTGGGCTCGCCCTTGCAATGACTGCATCTTCTTCTCACAGGGAGTACTAGCTTCTTGCACTGGATTTCTGGCTTCTTATTTAGGTTAATCACCTGTTTGCCCTTTCTGCATTGCTACACGGATCTTGATTCTTCAGTTGAGATGGACCGACGGGCCCTCTTTTCTGTCAAGACTTCAATCAATTGCTCTGAGAGTTCCTCCACCTTGTAGGTCAGGTGCGTTTGTTGTTGAAACAATTCTATCAAACTATCTTGGATTTCTTGCAATGTATTCCTGATAGAATCCTCTGGAGGAGGTATCGCCGGTGTATATATTGGCGTTGCTGGGGTAGAGTCTGGTATGACCTCTCGCTCTTGAGAGGAATCCATATATTCTTCCGGGTCTTCCTAGGATGAATCTTCATTTATATGGATTGCATTCACTGCGAAGGCCTGCCTCGGCTTTTGATGCGGTTGGGGTAGACTCACCAGATATTTCCCCATTTCTATTGCACCTTCTTCGATGAGTTTCTCAATCTTATCTTTGCAGAGGTAGCAATCTTCCACCCATGCCCCAACATGCGATGATATGAGCAGTAGTTTGGCTTATCTATCTTCCCGACTTTCGCTGGCCTTTTCGACTCTAGAAGTGCTAGTAGATTGGTCCGAACAGAAGTGTCGAACAGCTTTCTGGTATGCTCCCTCCTAAAGGAGTACGGCTTCTTCATTTTTTCATTGAGAGACAGAGATGACGCTTTGCCCCCAGTACTAGATATGGATGCATTTGTACTGGACCTGCCCCCAGTCTTTTCTACTGTCGAAGCAAAGTTGATAGCATTCACTTCCTTGGCATTGTATGCTCGTTCCTTGGGAGCTTTCTATTTGTTGAAGCTCACTGTTGGGTTGTCGGCAGGAACATTTTGATCTCCGACACTATATTATTTAACTGGTCGAAGTTCTTGATGTTCGTCCCAATCAGCTTCTCATTGATTTCTGGTTTAAGACTCCTTTTGCAGAGCTTCACTGCATCTTCATGTACTAGCGGATTGTCGCACTTCATGCTAGTGTTTCGCCATTTCTTGATGTAGTCAATGGCGGATTCACTTTTGTCTTGTTTTAACGCCACCAGCTCTTTGATGGTTACTTTTTGTTATGAAACCTTAAATCGGTCTAGAAACTTCTTTTGCATTTCTTCCCAATTGCTGATAGAATTAGGCTTCAGCTTGGCATACCACTGGAATGTTGTGCCTGTTAAGGAGGTCGAGAAGAACCTCAATAGGTACGCTTCTTCTATGGCTAGTTCTCTCAGATCGCTCATGTAGTGGGCGATATGCTCCTAGGCAGATCCCTCTCTGTGATATCTTGTGAACTTGGGGCGCTTCACATGCTTGGGAGGTAGCTTCTTGAGCAGGTGATGAACAGGGAATGATACCTTGTATAAGTTGAAGGTACTTATCCCGTTACCTTGCTTGGCCATTTTGGCTTCCACTATCTGCTCAATCAGGTATTTCTGGGACACCACCATATCTTCTGCAGAAGCGTTGGACTGTTGAGCATTGTAGTTTAATTCTTCGCCCCAATTTCCCACAGCTTCATCTGGGGCGAAGTTGACACCGGGAGCTTGGGGCCTGATTATAGCTGGCATAGGGACTGCCCTGGGAAGAGGCCCATTCATCTGCATTGTTCTTTGCTGGTCTTCTATTTTTTGCATAAGACCCAGCATAGGGGTCTTGAGTTGTTGATTTTCCAGCCTCATTTCTTCCATAGTCAAGGGCTGGTTTGGATTGGCCTGTTTTGGACCAGGATCTACTTCGTGGACGTTTAACCCGTTTTCATCTTCGCCTTCTGTAGCAGCAGCTCCACCTTCTTGAGGTTGTGGATTGGTTCTCATGTTCTTTTGGTTGAGTCATTGCCTGGCTTGTTCTACTTACCTTGTCAAAGGCCCATACCGTTGTGCTATGTTAGCAATCTCAACAGGGTCTTCTGGCAACATATTTAGCCTGTTGCTTGTGCTTGAGGCATAGCAGGTATATATCCGAATGCTGTCTTCTGTCACTTGCGTGGCTCTTCTTTTCTTGTGAATTTGTGGAGGCGGTGCCCCTAGTCTTGAGAAGACCGAAGTCCTCTGTTGATTTTGTTGTTGTTGTTGTTGTTGTCCTTTGGCCTTATAGGCCTCTTTTCTCTTCTGGCCTCATGGGGAATGAGGTCGGAAGTCTTCTTTTATGACTTGCCTCATTGGCTCATTGAGCATTTAAGGAGTTTGCCTAGTCAGGGTAGTCTTAGCTCGGCGGATCTTCAGGGCTTCCTCTTTGGTCACCTAGATTTGCTTAAGTTGAAAATTCTTGTCTTCCACAAGATTGCTTCTTCTTGAAGACATGCTTGCCTTATTTTGGTATTTTTGCTCTGGTTGCTCCAGAGCTCTTGTTGGTATCTTCTGCCCCCATTGACCGGAATCTCTTGGCTTTTTAGTCTTTTTCTTGAAGGCTACTCTATTTTGGCAGACCTTTGGAAGTACGCCAAATCGGTTGTACATGGGAACTGACGGAACATGGTGAGTTCTTGGCATTATCGGCTCCTCGCCATCCAGACGGATGCGAAGATTGCCGACCAAGATCGTCTTTCCCGTTATGGACGGGCTTGCAATCTTTTCCTTCTTCAACCTCCTGTTGGAAGAGGAAGCTGGCTTGATGTGGACGGTATTGACGGCATAGACCCGTCCGGGTTTGTCATTGTTGTTCTTCCTTTGGGCGTGGGAAGTACGCTTTACTTTTGTCCTTGTTACCGGAGCGGGCTTCGGTGCAGCAACTACCTCTAAGAAGTAGGGGGATCCCATCACGGCTGGAAAATCGCCGAAGCATGTCGGCGTAGTTAAGTACCCACATTATGCATGGGTAGCAATCACCAATGGACCATACATGACTTTAACGGCCATTGAAATTGAATTTTCTTGCACTTGTATTAAACATAGAAAGTTAGGCTTGTCCTGATAGGTGCCTTATTGGATGGAGAGATGAAGGGAATGAGAGGTCCCACCGGGCGTGCCAAATCTGGGAGACTCTCTTTTTTATTTTAAAATAAATCCTTTGATTTGAAAAATCTTTGTCGGATTTGAAAATCTTTGTGGAAATCTTGATTTGAAAAAAGAATTTTAAGTTTTGAAAACATGTTCTCTTTTCTTTTAGATAGATTTTTAAGATTAATCCTTAAAGTCTAAATAACTTCTGGATCGAACATGGATCTGTGTTCTTGACCTCTCCCTACTGACCTTGGTCAGTGTTAATTACACAAATCAATGATTGGTAACCTTTGATTAACCATCCAATAAAGTTTGAAAGAAAACAGGAAATAAGCAAGAGTTGAATACAACATACAAGCTTTTTTTTTTCTTTTTTTAGTGAAGAGGAGTCTATGGATATCCTTTAAAAAATACTTAAAAGATCTTGAAGTTCTCACAAAAAGGTGAGTATCTTGAAGAAGATTCCTTGACATTGTCTTTTAAGTATCTTTTAAAAGGATGGAGGATTATTTGCGCAACACGTCCTCTCATTTGAGATCTTTTGAGAAGACATAGACTACCTAAAAGATATTCTTAATTGATGAGGCATGAAGGCCGCCACATAATTAGGAATATTCTTTAATGGTCCTTCAACCAATATGAAGGAACCACAACATTATTTTAGGTCATTTAACCGATATAAATGAACCAGAACTTAATGGTCAATCTATAAATAGGAAAGAACCACTTTAATTAATAATTACTCCATCGATATAAAATGAACAAAGATTTATTCTTGTTGGTCCACCTATGAATAGGATAATCACGACTTCGTAGCATGGCCCCCGATTAGAATAGAACCATAAAAGTCACTGATTATTTCGATTGATAGGGATGAATCAATAATTATAACCTTTGGTCACTCTACCAATAAGAGTGAACTATTAACCAAGTGGGCAATCCGACAATAGGATAGAACCACTAAATTTAGGCCATTCAACCAATATGAATGAACCTGATTTTTTTACTTAACTTTTTTTGAAAAGAAAGACCTTGGTCATTCAACTGATATGAAAGAGCCAATTAATTTTCTGATTTTTAATTAATTAATTAACAAATGGTCAACTAGATGATATGGAAGGGCCAATTAATTTAATTATTTGAATTAATTGGTTAATTAACAGATTATTGGTCTACCAAGTAATATGGAAGAACCTAATTAATTTAATTAGTTGAATGAATTAGTTGATTAACAAATTTGTTAATTTAATTAGTTGATTGATTAACAAATTAATTTAATTTGTTAAATTAATTGATTGATTAACAAACTTGTTAATTTAATTGGTTGAATTAATTGGTAGATTAATAAATTTATTAATTTAATTGGTTGAATTAATTTATTGGTTAACAAATTCGTTAATTTGATTGGTTGAATTGATTAACAAATTAACTTAATTGGTTGATTGATTGATTAATAAATTTGTTAATTTAATTGATTGATTAACAAATTAATTTAATTGGTTAATTGATTGATTAACAAATTATTGGCCAACCAAATATTATGGAAGAACCATCTAATTTTTTTATTTAAGTTTCCCTTTTTTTAGATTAATATGGCCAACCAACCAGTATGGAAGAACCATGTTATTATTTTATTTTTTATTTAACTTCTCTTTTTTTAGATTAATATGGCCAACCAACTAGTATGGAAAAACCATGTTATTTAATTTATTATTTATTATTTTTTTATTTAAGTTAAGTTAATTTATTAAATGACCAATCAACCAATATGGGAGAACCATATTATTTAATTTATTATTTATTATTATTTTATTTAAATTAAGTTATTTTATTGAATGGCCAACCAACCAATATAGAAGAACCATGTTATTTCATTTATTATTTGTTATTTTTTTATATAACTTAAGTTAATTTATTGAATGGCCAACCAATCAATATGGAAGAATCATATTATTTAATTTATTATTTATTATTATTTTTATTTAAGTTAAGTTAATTTATTGAATGGCCAACCAACCAATATGGAAGAACTATCTAAATTAATTTATTGTTTTCTGTTTTTTTTTTTTTTTTAAGTTAATTCATAATTTGATGGCCAACCAACTAATATGGAAGAACCATGTTAATTATATGATTTTGATTTAACATAATCAGTAAAAGTATCAAATCTAATGGCCATTCAAACGAAATGAATAGATCATATTTATCTAACATAAGGAGAAACATATAAGGACATAAAACTGGAAATAAACTTTTATTCCCCTCTTTTTACACCAAAAAAATAAAATAAAATTACAAGCCTTCAAAAAAATTCAGCAGGCCCTCTCTTCTTTTTTTTTTTTTTTTGCTGCAGGTTGTACAAGCTCGGGGGGGGGGGGTCTTCTTGGCACTGGGAGCCTTTTATAGGCTTGGAGGGAGGCCGGCTAGGGGGCTGCTTGGGCGATGGTGGCACCCCCTACCGGTGCCAACTAGGTGCCGGTGGCCCGGTAGGGGGTGGATAAAGATGAGTGGGAGAGAGGAGATAGGGATGGGGAAAGTGAGGATATAGATGAGAGGGAGATAGAGATGAGAAGGAGAGAGAGCGGGTAGAGATGGAGGAGGGGAAGGAGGCCGGTCGGTCCTCCTGGAGAGGCCGGCCGGTCTCTCCCTCTTTTTTTTTTTTTTAATGTTTATCTCCTCCCCTCCCTTTTCTCTCCCTCTCTCATCCAAAAGGAGGCCGGTCCTCCTCTCTCTCCCTGTGGTTATCTCTGCTGGCCGGTGCCCTCCCCTGCTGCTGTTTGGAGCTTGCTTCTACTTGCCGGCTGCTCCCTTGTTGCAGGTTTTGCTGTTGGAGGACCATTGTTGCTGCTTGTTCTTGCTGATCTTGCAAGATTGGAGGCTGCATTGGTGCAGGCTTTGAGGTATGTGTATTCCTTCTTTGTTTCTTCACACACACACATATCTATATTTATTTATATGCTCCTAAATACATGCTGCATGTATACATATTGTAGATCTTTTGTTTGATGCATGTATGTATACACATGTAGATGGATTTGTAGAATTTTTTGGTTCAACATGTCTTCAAATATCTTAGGACTATGAACGATTCATGACATTATTTTTAAAGAAGATTGATCATGATTTAATCTTCATTACATATCTCTTTGAACTTCATTATGAACGGCACATGCATGTAAGTCTGTTGAACGAAAAAAATTTCAGATTTTCACCGAGGGTTTTATTCTAAAACAAACCCTTGTGTATGTATGCATGCATCCATGCAAAAAGAAAATTAGGATTTTTACTTGAAAAAAGACCCACATGCAAATGCATGCATGCATGCATACGAAAGAAAAGAAAACTAGGGTTCATGGATTCAACGTGATGCATGCGAAAAAAATATACATATAAACACACATAGGTGTATGTGTGTGCAAGAAAAAGGAGAGACAATGATGAAAAGAGAAGCAAACTATACCTCGAAGATGACAAACCAGCCACCCAGCGCTGTCACAAAGAAAAAGTGGTGCAGAGAGAGCACCAACAGTGGCAGAGAGAGCACCAGCAGCAGCAAGAGAGCACCAGCAGCAGCAAGAGAGCATCGGCCAGTAGCCGTTACCACCCAGAGAGAGCAACCGCAACATAGGGAGAGAGAGAGAGAGAGCAACCGCAGCTAGGGAGAGAAAGAGAGACTGGTGGTGGAGAGAGAAGCCCTAGCCGGCTCCCCCCTACCCACCCACATACACACACACACACACACCGGTTTCTATTACCGGTGGGGGGTCAAAAAAAGGAAAGAAAAAAAGAGATGGAGATGAGAAAAAAAAAGGGGAGGGAGGCCGGCCCTCCCTCCGGTCTCCCCCCTTCCACTGGTGGCACTCACCGGTGGGGGGGACCCACTGGTGGAGGGAGCCACCCCACCCCCCCCCCCCCCCCCCCCATCTCTATCCTATCTCGCTTTCTCTCCTACCCGATCCCTATCTCTCTCCCCATCCATATCTCTCTCTCATCTCTATCCCTCCCGAGCCCCATCCGCGCCCCCCACCGGCTGCCTAGGTGGCACCAGTGGGGGGTGTCACCGGTGGAGCAACTGCCCCCCACTGGTGGCCACTCCTTGGCCTATAAAAAGGCCCCCCAAGTCCCAAAGAAGCACAGGCACTTTGAGCCAAAAAAATCAGGAAGGAGAGACTCTGCTCAAGGTTTTTCTGCAGAAAAAAGGAGGAAAAGAAGCTCTTTAGGAGAATTTGTGCGTAGAAAAAAAGTAGGGGAAAAATATTTTATTTTCTATTGTTATTGTAATATATTGGACAATAGTAAAATAATGAGGGTTTATTTCTATTGGTGAAATAGCCCTAATTGATGCATAGTTTACTCTTATTAGTAGAGTAACTAATCTTTAATGGTTCATTCTTAATAGAATGACCATGTGATTAATGGTTCTCATTAATGTGAATGACCATGTGATTAATGGTTCTCATTAATGTGAATGGTTCTCTTAATAGAATGACCATGCGGCCATGTGTCACATGAATCATCTTATTAATGTGACTATTATCTATTGGTTCCTCTAAATTGGATTTATTTTTATTGGTAAAATAACCTTCAATTTTGCTTGCTTTACTCTTATCGGTAGAGTAGCCACAAGTTTAATAGTTCATTCTTAATAGAATAATCATGTTTGTCATATGGCTCTCTCTTATTGGTAGAGCGGCCATATAACCCTTGGACCATTTTATTAAGGTGACTTAAGTTGCATGATGTGCTTCAATTAATAAAAATCTGCATGTTATCAATTGCCTCGCATTCTCATAATTGTGGTTCCTTCATATTGGTTGAACGGCCAACTAATCGTGGTTCCTTCATATTGGTTGAAGGATCATTAAATGATATCTTTAAATATGTGGTGGCCCTCATTCCCCATTAATTAATAGTATCCCTTGTGTACACATATCCTTTTAAATGAACTCAAATGAGAGGATATGCTGCCCAAATAATCCTCTATCCTTCTTAAAGGATACTTAAAGGATATTTTCAATTAATTCACCTTCTTCAAAGGGTCTTAATGAAGATTTACGCGGAAGCCTGATTTTCTTACACTCTAAAAGATTCTTAGTCCTTATGTCTTTGTGAGAACTTAAGAAACCCTTTAAGTATCCTTTAAAGGATCTTCATGAACCCTTTTTCCTCAAAAAATAAAAAAGAAGGGAAGTCCTGTTTACATTGAACCTAGGCAATTTGTTTTATTTCCTGCTTCATCAATGGGCCTTATTGGACGGTTAATCAAAGGTTACCAATCAATAATTGATGTGATTAACACTGACCGAAGTCAGTGGGGAGAGGTCAAGAACACGGATCCATACTTGATCCAAAAGAAACTTAGACTTGAGGATTAATCCTAAATTCTTAAGGTCTACGTTAAAAAAGAAGAAGAGAAGAACATGATTTTAAAAATCTAAGAATGTTCTTCCAAAATCAAGACTCTTTTCCAAAATCAAGAAAATCTTTCGAAATGGAAGTCTCACAAAGTCATAATGAATAAAGTAGCTTTTATTAAATAAAGTGAATTAGAATGTATAATGATGTTTTCAGATTGACTTGAAGGACGCCTATTTTCAACATTCTCCCACTTGTACTAAAGTAAATCATTTACATGTTTGAACTCCATTGAACCTAGATGATGCTCAAAGACCATGTAACACAATAAGCTAGTTAGTGAATCTACTACATTCTCAGTTGAAGGAATTCTTTCCACTATCACATCTTCTCTAATGATGAATAGGATAAGAGATTTTTCATTCTCTTTAGCCAATGGCTTCGAGTTACACAAATATATTAGTAAATTGCAGGTACATGTTGGTTTAATAACCTTTCAAAATGCTGATTTTGTTTACTTTATTTTAATGAATGTGGTTTTTTTCATATTGTTCAGAAATTTTATCCCAGTCAAACTTTAGAATGCAAAAATAAATGTACTAGAGGCATTGTCATGCGAGATCCAGTTTTATTTCATTGGCATATTGGAGACCTCAATCCATTTTAAAAGTGATTTTAATGCTAGATTTAGCCGATGTTGTCTATCTTTCTCATTGCTCAGGTGTAGCACATTAGCACTCATGATTTGATTGGTCATATCTTTTGCGTGCAGAAATTAACAACTTGGCATTATATTTATTACACTGCTCACTTCAGTTGTTTTTTCCTTTTGTACATTGCAGTGGTCAAACATGAGCATTCTGGTAATCCACCAAAAGAACAAATATGTTATTTCCAGTTGTATGCCTGTTTTCTAAAAGAAGTTAACTAGTTCAATATTGGTCTCATCTTCTTTGACTGTGAAATGACTATCTTTTCTCAAATCTTCTCTCTAAGAATTTTTTTTTCTTGCCACAGGTCATTGCTATCAAAGACATTGTACGCCCCCCAAAGAGGGAAAACTTCAATGATGTTTACATTGTTTATGAATTAATGGACACTGATCTTCAACAGATAATACGTTCTAACCAGCCATTGACAGATGATCATTGCCAGGTTTGATGCCAGATGTAGGAATTATCAATTTTGTTTTGTATTGTCCTATTTTGTGTTCTTTCCTTGGCACTGTTGTTATCTGTTTTTATATTGCGGAGGAAATGTTTATTCTGACGCTATATTCAAATTTTCCACCGTTATCATATGCTTCTAAAGAGAATTAATTTAATCTGCTGTACTGTGTGCTTGTTTGCAAAAGATGCTTGAAGACATGCTTAAAGGTTTGTTGGAGTACCTAACTCATTTTTGTTTGCTAGAAAGTTGATATTATTCTCATTCCAAGTTGTATTTAATGCCTCCTTGTGGTGCAAATTTCATATAGAGATGTTGCAAAATATTTTTACCTTGGTTATCCTTTATGCTTTTGTTGCACAAAATTTCTTATCAGTAGGCTACCTAGAATATTTTTAGAACAATATGAGCATTACACAAATTTGAGATATATGAACTGCGACTAAGGAATATATCATGTGAAGCACTGAAGTTCATGAACATTGAAAAAGCATCATGTATGCAGGAGCATGATCTTGGAGGTTATTGAAGTTTGCTATGGTCTAGTTTTTGGGGTTAAACTGAATTAGCAGGAGAGAGCTTTATACTAAATAGGATATCTGTGTGGTTTGTCTTTGCTGGAAACTGCCTGGTTTCTAACTTGCGTTTTTTTTATCCTTCAACAATATTGATTTGGTAATTTTGTTTAGGCTATGCCCAAAGAAACCAACAATTAGGGTTTTAGAAGTTGGACCATTTCCCCAATCTCGGTTGGTGTAATCACATCAAGCTGATGGACAGAAGTGCTTGGTTAACTTCTTGTAGTGATGTGAAGAAAGACATGCAAGTCTAATTTACAAAGTTACCATCCAGATCGAGCAAAAAAGCTCCACCATGGCCTTCATAAGACTGTAAGAGATTGTTACTGGGAACTTTTGACAAAGTTCCCTTTCCAAAAAAGAATTTACCTTCAATTCTGATGTTATTATTTCCTATCTCTTCTGGTTTTAATGTTAGGCCCCTACAGAATGAGTACAGACTGACATGCTATTCTGTTTTATGTTTATTTACATGAATATTGCTTATGTAAATGATGTAGATTGATCGGTCATTATATAAAGATTGTAAAGTCATACCTGAGGAGAGTCTAGCCCTTTAACATAGGCTTCATACCTGGGGAGAGTCTAACCCCTCAACATAGGTTCTTAGTGATGGATGTTTATATTCAAAAGTGGAAGAGAAATGATGTGGTGAATAGTTGGCCTAAAATTAAATGGTGGAACTTAAAAAGAGAGAATCTACAATGTCTTTAAAAGGTGCCTCTTAAAAGAAAATATATGGGATTATGAGGGAAAAATTAATATATTGTGGGCTAATTGTATAAAAGGAGCAGCTAAAGAAATCTTAGGTGAATCTAAAGGTAAAAGGGTCCTTAAAAAAGAGACAGTGGTAAAATATTGAAATTCAAAAGTCCATTAATAATAAGCGACAATGCTTTAAAGCATGGCAAAGGAATAAAAATGATCAAACATTAAAAGATTACAAAATTGCAAGAATAAACATTAAGAAAATAGTTAGTGAAACTAAGTTTAAGGCTTTTGAAGAACTATATCATAAGTTGGAAATTCGAGAAGGTGAAAAAGATATCTTTAGACTTGCAAAACAAAGAGACAAAAGGAATAAAGATCTTAATCATATTAGATGTATTAAGGACGAGGATGGTAGGGTTCTAGTAAAGGATTGTAAGATTAAGGAGAGATGGAGTATTTATTTTAATAAGTTGTTAAATGAGAATCAATTCAGAGGCTACCTTTGTGAAAAAACTAATGACTCTAATGGACAAATTAATTATCATTACATTCGATAGATTAGATCTTCAGAAGTTGAAGATGCTCTTAAAAGGATGAGAGTGGGTAAGGTCCTTGGACCGAATGTGATACCTATCGAAGTTTGAAAAAGTACAAGTAATATAGGTATTAAGTGGCTAACTGGACTTTTCAATAAGATTTTAAAAGAAAGGAGAATGCCGGATGATTGGAAAAAAAGTATTGTCGTTCCCTTCTTTAAAAATAAAGGGAATATTCAAAATTACAATAATTATCATAGAATTAAACTTATGAGTCACACTATGAAACTTTGGGAGAGAGTAGTAGAGAAGCGTCTCAGGAATGTTACTAGTGTTTTAGAAAATCAATTTGGGTTCATGCCCAGTAGATCTACTACAAAAGCTATTTTCTTGTTTTTTTTTTAGAAGGTGACTGAAAGTCACAATTCTATTGATAAAGAGAATGTGAGATACAACGGAGACCCTAAAACATCCAACAGCTTGGAGGGACATACCCCCAACCAAGTCGAACTCTAAACAGAACAGAAATTACAAAAAATCTGTTTTATCAAGATAATAAAACAGAAATACAAAATGAGAAGCATTAGTTGAAATGACCCCTCCATAATTCATCCTTCTGCAGAATAATAGAGTCCCCATCTTTTAGGATTTCTGCAGCATATCCCCACTCTTTCACCCATTTAAAAGTGTTCTTCAATAACGTAGTAACACTGCTAAACTGATCATTGAATTTTCTCTTATTTCTCTCACACCAAATAATCCACAACAAGGTTGGACAGATGATGAACCACAGAGATTTCTGATCTGGAAAAGGATAGACCGTGGACCACTAGTTTAAAAGATCCAGAACAGAAGAAGGATCCACCCACTCAATCCCAAATAATTTGCACAAGATCTTCCATAGAATAATAACAACTCCACAGCTCGAAAACAGATGTTCCTGATCTTCTTCAAACAAGGCACAGAAGACACATGAATATTTCCCTGGGATATGAAGTAATTTGGCCCTCCTGCCTGTAAGAAGTCTAGACCAAGCAATCTTCCAAAGAAAAATCTTAATTTTATTAGGCAGGTAGTTGGACCAAACTAGATCCTTCCACCAAACCCTACAACCACCATCGTTCAAAATGTGGACAACAGATTTAACTGAAAACTTCCCATTAGTACTCCATTTCCAACCTCTGATATCATGAATCTCATCACATAACCCGACATTGGTGATAAGATTTAGCATTCTCAAGAATTCCTCTATTTCCACTTTAGTGAGATCCCTTCTCAGATACAGATTTATGATACCTGAATCATTTTCAGCCAATACTTCTGCCACCGAAGCCTTTTGATACTGGGTGATGTTAAAAAGATTGCTGAAAAGAGAGGAGAAAGTCAACCCAGAACACCATTTATCCTTCCAAAAAAGTATGTCACAGCCATTACCAATATGGAATTCATAGGATAAAGCCATAAATTCAGCATTCTTCACAATGTTCTTCCAAATAGGTGACAGATTATACGAAGTAGACGGAACAAGACACCATTTGTTAGCAGCAGAATAATATAAATCTTTGATAATAACAACCCAAAGTGCTTCTGAACACTCACCCCTTCTCCACAACCATTTCATTAACAAGGTTTTGTTGAAAGTAGCAACTCCACATAGTCCAATACCTCCTTGTTCCTTACTTTTGCACACATTATTCCAATTGATTAGATGAAGTCCTCGCTTTCCCCTTTTACCTCCTGACCAAAAAAAAGAACTCCTTGCAGATTCAATAATCTTCTCTACAGTTCTTGGGACTTTGAAGATAGAAATATAGTAAATGGCCAATGAAGAGAGAACCGTTTTGGACAAAATCAATCTCCCTCCATCAAAAAGAAATATGCTTTTCCATCCTTCCAGCCTATCTTTAAACTTCTTGATCAAATCATTCCAATCCCTGACCCTAATGACTCTATCTGATAATGGTAGTCCGAGATATTTAATTGGAAAAGAGTTAACTCTGCACTGCAATGAATTAGCCATATCCTGTAAACTGTTTTGATCCACATTTACACCAACAATTTCAGACTTCTCATAGTTGATTCTCAAGCCAGTTATAACTTCCACCAGGACCAGCAACCTCTTGATGTTCAGGATATCCTTATTGCTTCCTGGTGTAAACATAAGGGTATCATCTGCAAACTGGAGGTGCGATAATAGGATGTTATTTCTACCAATAGAAAAACCTTCAATCAACCCCTGTTGGACTGCCCTGTCGCAAAGTGTACTCAAAATCTGACCAATTAGCAGAAAAAGAAGTGGCGACGTAGGATCCCCCTATTTTAAACCTCTGGAGCTCTTAAAATATCCACATTGTTCTCCATTCACCAAAACATAAAAGGTAGATGAGGAAATGCAACTCATCACCCACCTTATCTATCTATCATTAAAGCCCATAAGCTCCATGGTTTTATGAAGACAGCTCCAACTAATTCTGTCATAGGCCTTCTCAAAATCAAGTTTTAGGATAACACCTTTCTTTCTCCTGTTCTTGTAATGATGAATAGCTTCATATGCTGCCATATAATTATCCAGAATGAATCTCCCTTGTAAAAAAGCTGATTGGTTGAATCCCACAATTTTAACAATAACTTTCTTGAGTCGAATAGCCAGAATCTTAGTAATAATTTTGTAACACCCATTCAGTAAACTAATTGGACGGAAATCAGTTAATCTTTCAGCACCTTTTATCTTGGGAATGAGGACAATAAGAGTTGAATTGAACACTTTAATCATATCCGGGTTATGATAGAATTCTTGGACGAAATTGAGCAAATCTTCTTTAATGGTCTCCCAAGAGAATTGATAAAAACCCATAGACATCCCATCGGGTCCCGGAGCCTTATTTGAATCCATACTAAAAACTGCTTCTTTAATTTCATTTTCTGAAAAGGGCACAGACAACTCTTCAGCATCAGAGGCATCCAACTTAGGTCCTAGGAAGCAGTCCATCTTCCAAATGAGGTCTCAATGGAAAATCTTCCAAGAAAAGATTCTGAAAAAAATCAACAAACCTTTTTTTGATTTCATTAGGTTCTTCAATTACAACCTCATAATCTTTAATATGATCAATAGATAAAAATCTCTTCTTAGCACTAGCCACCGCATGAAAAAAGGATGTATTTTTATCGCCTTCCTTAAGCCAATGTTCCTTGGCTCTCTGTCTCCATTTAATTTCCTCGTTCAGCAGCTCATCATTCAACATCTTTAATTCTTTGAGTGACTGCATTTCAATAAAGGAAAGATCCATACTCTTACTTTTTAGTTCCAAAGCTTCAATCTTATCCTTCAAAGACTGCCTCTCCTCAGTTGCCCTTCCATATTTCTGCTTTGCCCAATGCTTCAAACCTATTATGATCCTTTTCATTTTACACTGAAAGTTGAATATAGCTGAATCAGTCCCAGTATTTTCCAGCCACCATTCATTAATCATTTCTTTGAAGCCTTCTTCCCTCTGCCATTTCAACTCATATCTGAAGATTCTGGAATTCTTTTTCTTGTCCTCCATCAAAAGATGCAATGGAATATGGTCCGAAACAGCTCTGCTCAACCCTTTAATATGTGACAAGGGAAAATTATTAAACCAACCTGTGGAAATCAGCACTTTGTCAATCCTTGACTGAATCTTGTTGAAGATTAGACCATGTAAACTGTCTATTAGGAATGGCCAAATCCATAAGATTAGCCTCTCTAATCCATTGATTAAGGATGACCATCGCTTTACTCCATTTCTGAGCACCAGACCTTTCCCATGGGAATCTAACACAGTTAAAATCCCCCACAATACACCATGCCTCCAGAAAAAGAAAATGCAACCTATAGAGTTCTTGAAAGAACAAGTCTCTCTGTTGATCATTATGTGGACCATACACTGATGAGATGACCCAATTGATGTTGGTAGATCTTTTGCACCTCCATTTGAAAGCAACCGATATACTGAATCTGCCCACATCACACACATCTCCATCAAACTTATTACCATTCCACATAATCAGCTGTCTACCTTTGAAGCCATCAGCCGGAATAATTGCAATTTTATCTAGCAAAGTCCCACCCAATCTTTGTAAGGAAAAATTATCAAAGTTGGACATCTTAGTCTCTTGAAGGCATATGCAATCAAGATGAAGGGAAGTAACAAGATCTTTCACCGCTCTTACCTTAACAGTACCATTAAGTCCCCTAATATTCCATGAAAGCAGATTCATTAAGAGATGATATGTAGCCCCCCCTCCTTTATCTTCTTACCTCTTAGACTGTCAAGAAGAATATTGTTCTTGACAAAATCTGCTTCTCTCTTCCCTATTTTGATACCTCCTCCGGTACCCTTTCTTTTAGCCGATTGCTGCAGAGCATCATGCCTTTTCAGCTTCTTGAGAAATTTCAACACCATTTCCTTTCTGCCTAGAAAAGAGACACCTATCCGCTGGCCAAACTGTAGAATCTCCTCTGTCCACGTCTCTTCATCAGATACATTATTCACTGCCAAAGGCTCAATATCACCATCAAAGGGAATAATATGAGTATATGGAATTCCACTGAGATCAGGTACCATATCCACCGCCTTAGAAAAGTTACATTCCCTCCGGTCAACAGAATCCACACCATCCATAGAAACTTCAAGACTGAGTATCCTCTGGCCTCTGAACTTTCCCGAGGAACCATCCTCAAATCGTAACAACCCTCCATTCCTCGGATAAAATCCGGGGCTGTGGGCACAACAGAGTTGAGGATTACGGAAGGAGGAAGAGCCTTCATTGACATCCGAAAGGCTCATGACTGAGAACTTCTTACCGTAGCATACACCTGAACCAGTTCCTCGAGGAAGACGACGATGGTTCGTGAGCGGTCCACCATTGGACAACTGAACCGGAGGAGAGGAAGTCAATAATAGCTGAACCGGCTCAGCAGAACTCCGGTTCAAGTTTAAGTCAGGATCCGAGACCATAGGATCCCACCTCTCGGGTCCCCACCGCATATCGGATCCTCTACCTCCAAAACCCGGCACTGTTCGTCTCTCCCACCCGAAAGCTCTTTCCCATCCTTTACCTTTACGCGTTCTGCCGAAACCACCTTGGGAACCACCAGCACGGTCTCCAGAGTTCCTCGGAGAGAACACTTACTCATCCCACCCCCAAAGCGATCTTCTGCCTACCCTTCAAGGACTTTGGAAACTCCCCAAGGAGTCCTTTCCCACCATTTGACCTCGTAAAAAACAAGGTCATTAGTGCATTTGCCCGCAGAAAAACCTTCCTGCCCTTTCATCTCCCCCTGACTCAGCCCCTTCGAGTTAGCAGACCTGCGGCCCTGACCTGACTCAGAACCAGACTCACCCTGCACATACATTATGGAATCTTCCGGCACCCCTGTTTCAGGGCCCTTTGCTCTGTATTCCTTGAGCTTCTTGTACTCAGCGGCAACTTCAGCCCACGACCAATCCTGTCGATAAGGAACCTTCTTAATAGCTTCTTCCACAATGATAGAGACCCAGAAAACACCCCCTCCCATAGAAATTTTCAACTTGTCCGGAATTTCTTCCACCTTGTCAATGGCAATTTTAACACGGACATATGAGATATCAACTCCTCTGATCCCTTTGCCATCCACCTCTCCGAGTCTCCCAAACCTAGAACAAATAGCTTGAAAGACTGTCACATTCCAGAGGTGGAGAGGGATCCCCCTCAGGGAACACCAAACTTCAATCTCCTCCTTTACCGGATTAGTCCCAACCTCTATCCTCCATGGTGAAAAATGAATAACAACATCCTCCTTAATCATTGCACCGCCCCTAGAGCAAGCCAGGTTCCTCTACGAATCTAAGTCGGCATGAAGAAGGAAGCAAAATTGACTCAATCTGCTGATACACTAGCTAAAAACCTCCGGCCAGAGAACCTGCAAACAACCCTTCAACACCTCACAGTCCACTTCATGCCGAAGAGTATTCTCTTGGAACGAGACCACAATGCCTTGTTCCAAATAAGTTTTTGCAGGACCAACCTCTAGTGACCAAGGTACCTCTAGCACTCCAGGAAGAATTTTAGAGTTGGGCCGAACAACAGAGTTAACAACCTTGCCATCAATCACCTGTCTACCAGCCTGCAAAGGATACGAGATAGGGAACCGGGATGCTGGACAGTTGAAACGTCTAATGCCTAACACCTCTGCAGTTGAGGCATCTCACCGGTTCTCTGCAACTCACCGCATGATGCCTCTTGCCTAGACATCGAATGCAGACATCCCTGTCCACTGGCAATCCAGCCGAGGCCTTCTTTCGAGGGACAGAGTGTACATCCTTCTCCCGGGCCGGCAACCATCCCCTCCCTCTACCTGATCCAGAGCTAAAACTCATAGGCCCACTCCTCTCACCTATCTCACCCTCTCCTCTCCGTGCTCCAGACATTCTAGTCTCCTCTTTCACACAGCTATTTTCTTGTTGAGGCAATTGATAGAGAAATATAGAGAGACGATGAAAGATTTATACAATATAGAGAGACGATGAAAGATTTATACATGATTTTCATTAATTTAGAGAAAGCTTATGATCGTGTAGCTAAGGAGCTAATTTGGTGGACTACAGAGAAGAATGGAGTATCGAAATGTTATATCCATGTTATTAGAGATATGTATGAGAGGACTTATACTAGCGTAAGGTTTATTACTGGAGAGACGTCCGAGTTTCCTATTACTATTAAACTACATCAAAGGTTAGCTTTAAGTCCTTATCTCTTTACTTTAGTTATAGATGAAGTTATTAAACACTTACATGATGACATCCCTTGGTATATATTATTTGCAGATGATATTATTATGATTGATGAGGATATTAAGAATTTGAATGATAAATTAGAACAATGAAGATCTGCTTTGGAATCCAAAGGCTTTAGGATTAGTCAAGTTAAGACAGAATACATGAAATGTAATTTTCAGTAATAGAAATGTTGATTAAATAGATTTAGTTACTATCGAAAGTCAAGTTATTCTTAAAAGTAGCAACTTTCGATATTTAGCATCTATTATTCAAGATAATGGAGAGATATAAGAAGATGTCACTCATAGAGTTAAAGGTGGGTTGGTTGAAGTGGAGAAGTGCATATGGAGTCCTTTGTGATCGGCGGGTCCTCTTAAAACTCAAAGGTAAATTTTATAGGACAACTGTGAGACCTGCTATGTTATATAGTTACGAGTGTTAGGTTGCGAGAAAGGATCACGTGCAAAAGTTATGTGTTGCTGAGATGAGGATGTTAAGGTGGATGTGTGGTAAGACTATAAAAGATAAAATTAGGAATGAATATATATGTAAAGATTTAGGTATTGTTCCTTAACGTGAAGCTTCGGGAGAATAGGTTGCGATGGTTTGGTCATGTACATCGTCGTCCAAGTTTAGCACCAGTTAAGAGGTGTGATAGAATTAGAGTAGAAGATGATAGAAGACATTGAGGAAGACTTAAGATGAGATGGTTAGATGCTGTTAAAAATGACATGACATTGCTACGCGTTACCTCAAGTTTGGCATCTGATAGATTAAGATGGCCGGACATGATTCATGTAGCCGACTCCAAATAGATGAGATAAGACTTTAGTGGTGATGATGATGATCGCTTATGTAAATGAAATATTTGTTGGTTAATTTTTTGTGACACTTTATTGCATGTGAAATAAAGATAATCTATGTAGTTAATGGTTGCACCTAACAAGGGCAGGTGATTTTGGTGGATTGGGTTCTCATGTATAGAGGATAAGTTGGTTTCTTGAACAATTGTGAGAAATTGCTTTGGCTTTTGGATTTAGAGGAGGGTTGCTGAAACTTAGAAACATGCTATGGCTATAGAAGGTTTGGAAGTTGTGAAATTGCTGTTTGCTAGGGAGGATGAAATTGATTTGGAATTAATATTTCTTCAGAAGATGCAGATTATAGCTGAACACAGCTTCTTAGATTACTGGTGTTACAAAAGCTATGTGGGAAGATGCTGCTCATTACAAAATTGTTACATGAAATTTCAATGCGTGGAGAGTTGCACAATCATCATACCTTTTGGGATCATCATCAGAACTTTTCAACACAAATTGAAAAAGAAAATGCAGCAACTTTGGCCAGAAAATGCTAAAAGATGTATTTTAATCATTTTGCAAATGTGGAAACAAGGATGCTGAATAAAAGGCTTATGGCCGTCCTAGTACCCCAAGAGTGCCCATTTTGACATCATAACAATCCTCACTATTGCAATGAGATCTGGGCATTTCATTTTCATTTTCTCATGAGTCAAGGGTGTATGTTACAGGATGGTTGCCAAAACATGACTGCTGAATGACACCAAAATTTCAGAATGCCTGCTCCACTGTCCCATGCACAGCAAGGTGTCTCACTACAATTTTGGTGTTTTGCTACCAGATAACTCAAGTATCATGATTAGACAATAAGGCTGCAGTTAATTAATGTTGATCTACTCGAAGCCAGTTGACTATATTTTATGCTCATGACAATGACATGCATTTCTGTCCCACTACTTTAATTGACATGTTCTCTTCAGATTGCGGCACTGGACTGATACAACCCCAAGATGCACTATGCGAGGCCTGAAACTAAATAGTCAAAAGTCTTTAACTGAGGCTGAAAGGACAAACAAAGAAAATGCATGGAGGAGGGTGTCCATTTTGTAGGGGTGTGCACGCTTCGATTTGGTCCGGGTTGCAGGCATTTTATGAAAAATTGAACTGAACCAAATTTTCCTACAATCCTAACCGAACCGAACAGATCCTACACCCAACCCGAATTGAACCGAACCAAATTGGTTTAGTTTGGTTCGGTTTTCCTGTTAGGGTTGGGCTTTGGGTTTTGAATTATGAGAGTTTTAGGTCTGGTTTTCAGCAAAAAATATATGTTGATTTGGGCTTCTATTGGAGGCTTCGGACTACGGGTTTGCAGCAACAATTACATGTTAATTTGGGTCATTTGGCTAATAGAATACATCAAGCATCAATCTCTTTTTCACGAATTTTCAGTTGATTATCCATTGAGGAAGAGAGAGATATCTTCGATTGCAACTGCTGAGAGTGAAGGACTGCAGGGCTTGAGATTGTTTCTGTCGAAGTGACTCAGAAGGGAAGCACCGAGCATTACTGTGCATTGTTGTTGGGCGGACTCGGGGAAGGGAGCATTAGGCCGCTGTCCTTATCTCGATGTGCTGCCTTCAAGGTGCTGCAGTTAGCACCACCGTCAATGTGCCGCCAGAGAGTAGGGGAAGAGAGAAGAGAAGAGGATGGAAATGGAAGAAAGGGGAGCACCAGTCGCCACTACCCTTGTCTTGTTCGCCGCCCTTGCCTCGTTCACTGGAGGAGATGTCGCTGGGTTGTCTGTTGCCGGGGGGGATGGAAGAGAGCAGATAACGGCCATTTGCCTCTGGAGGCGAGGGGAAGAAGTATGACGGTAATGTTGGTATCTTGGAGCTTGGAGGGGAGGAAAGATCAGAGGAGGAAGCCCTTGTTCCCTGGTTGCGCGCCGTCTGCCGTGCATTCTGGGCGCTGCAAACAAGAGAAATGCAAAGGGGCGACTTCAAACCCTATTTTGTGTGAGTGAGATGGGACTGAGTTATAATAAATAAGGATTTTAGAATAATGAGTGTCCAATGGCTCAGTTGGTTTGTGCTCTTGGTTTGCACTCAGGTGACCCAGGTTCAAAACTGCTCATGGTAATTTATTTTAATGTAATTTCGGTTTTTACGGTTCAGTTTAGTTCTCAAAGGACAGAAACTGAACCAGACCGAAATATTAATTTCGGTTCGGTTCGAGTAAAAAAACCGAATGTTTAAGACTTGGAACCAAATTGAACCGGTCAATTCGGTTCGGGTCGGGTTGGGTTATCAGTTCAGCCCGAAAATGCACACCCCTACCATTTTGTGTGTGTGCTGGCAGGGGGTGGGCAAAGGGCAGCATCTTTTTCCCTCCCCCCTATCTGGCCATTAAAATGATATGGGAGGGATCCAAGAAAAAGGAGAAGTGCAGCAGCACCAGCCACATCCACCCAAAAGAGAATATTGAGAGCAGACAACTGCAGTATTACCCCAAGAAAAAAGAAATGAGGAAACATCAGTTATTACAGGGATCAAAAGGAAGAAATAGAAGGGGAGAGGATAGGCCGCTGGTGCCCCCCTTCTGGCTGGCAACCATCTCTTTTCTCGTCCCTTTAATTTCTTCTCCCTATATATCACCATCTCTCCCTCAATTGTGCTGATGAATCTCATCCTCTCTCTCTCTCTCTCTTTCTCTCTCTCACACACACACACCCATCTCTCACTCACTCATTTCTCTCCCCCAATTTTTTCTGTCCGCACTTCTTTCCATTACCTGTGACCTGGTTTTTCTTTATTTTGACACAATTCAGAAGATTTTTGAGGCAATTTTCCAGTAGAAAATTCTTGCTTTCATAAAGAGGGGCAGTGACCAGACCTGCCGTTCCACCATATTCTTGTCCCACGTCCTCGCAGTGGAATTGAGTCTGAAAGCCCCTTGACTCTATCCTTTTGTCTTCCAAGGTTCCATTTATTGGTTAGAAATTCAGACAGTTTACTTACTCTGCCATTTGTGAATGTGTTGAATTCCTTATGTATGGAATATTCGAGCCTTCACCATTGTTGCCTCTATCCAAAAAGTGTGAACACTTTGCCCCATTTGGAATTGCTTTCTCAAACTGACAGGCAAAAAGGAGAGAATGACATTTCTGTGCACCAAGGGTCCTCCCAAAACCTGTGACTTCTAAGTTCCACCATTATCACTATGGTAGGTTATAGATGCATCAAAATCAATGATCATAGTAATCTGTCTCCACCTTGCTGTATCTGCTACTCTTTTAAATCCTTGATGTAATTGTTTGAAATTTTTTTGGTCGAGTCCAAAGTGTTTCATTTCTTCTGGATGCATGTTGGTCATGTTTCACGGTTTTGCATAACACGTGTTTTAGTTGCGTGAAAATCTGTTGTGCATATTAGTGATGTTTAGTTTCTTTATTGCAGTATTTTCTGTATCAGATATTGCGGGGGCTGAAGTTTGTACACTCTGCAAGTGTCTTGCATCGCGATCTTAAGCCCAGCAATTTACTTCTAAATGCAAATTGTGACCTTAAGATAGGTGACTTTGGACTTGCAAGGACTACATCTGAAACAGACTTCATGACTGAGTATGTTGTCACGCGTTGGTATCGTGCACCTGAGCTGCTCCTGAATTGTTCAGAGTACACTGCTGCAATTGACATTTGGTCAGTAGGATGCATTCTTGGTGAAATTGCAACACGGGAGCCTCTTTTTCCAGGAAAAGATTATGTCCATCAGCTAAGGCTCATTACGGAGGTTTGATTTCCATATATAGGAATCCATACACATGAGATGTTGGATGTGTGTATTTACTTACAGGTCTAGAAACTCACCATCTCATGTGGTGTGGACAAATAGATGGCTTCTATCTCTGCTCGTTTTGGTTTTGAATAATCAGGTTTTGATTCTTTTAGCTGATGGTGACCATGTGGATCATGAATTATTTGTTTTTTATGGAGAAAACAGAACCTGCCGATATTCAGTTTGTTGGAATGTTCTGCTCGAGTATGTACCATGATGTTCTTTGGTTTTGGTTATCTGGACACGTGCCAACATGTTTTATTCTTTTGAGTGATGGTGGAAATTCAATGTGGATAATGAATTATTCGTTTTCCATGGACAAAACAACACCTGCCAGTATATTCAGTTAGTTGGATGTTTAGTATGATTAGATATCCTTGGATCCCAAAATTTGTGCGGCAGATAAGAGATATAGACCATGGCCGGACCAAATAGATCAAAAAGCTGGAGAGTCTACTGCATAGCTGGTTCATTATAAGTGTCATAACCATCTTATTTTCTTCATATTGCTGTCAGTGACCTGATCATGCATTTTAGTTTATGAGATCGAGTTGAATGTGAGAACATGAGATCAAGTTGAATGTGTGAGATTTCTACCATCTTCTGGTGCAACTTTTACTACTCTAATGGTCCATGCGTAGGATGCTAAAATTAACATGCATATCAATTCCACTCTCCATTTTCCACCTAGGATTTCATGCCTTGATCCTAGTCTAACCTGTCACAGATTAGATGATTCTTGGGAGTATGGAATCGAGAACAGGCATTGATATTTAATCTATTCTCTGTTGTGGACTGATGTTTAAAATATTATTATTATTATTATTATTAAGAAGGTGACTAAAAGTCACAATTCTATTGATAACCAGAAAATGGTAGTACAAAGGGATCCCAGAAAACACAGATCAGACTTGGTAGGACATGCCCCTAACCAAGTCTTAAACACAACACAAAATTAAAATACAAAAACTTAGATACATAGGGTCTGATTTATCAAGAAAATAAAGTAGACTATCAAAAACAGTGATCTCAACACAGCAAACTCCTCCACTGCCGAGCTTTCTGCATAATACCTGAACATTCCTCATTGATTATATTTGCTGCTCTACCCCACTCCTCCACCCAGTTAAAAGTAATCTTCAGCAATTCAATGGCACTGCTATATTGATCACTGAATTTCCTCCTATTTCTTTCACACCAAATAGTCCATAGCAAAGCCGGACAAAAGATAAACCAGAATTGCTTCTGACTTAGAATAGGACAGGCCCCAAACCACCAAATTAATAGGTCCAAAACTGAAGAATGATCCACCTAGGGAATACCAAATAATATGCATAGTCTTCCATAGAATAGTAACAATACCACAGTTCAGTAGCAGATGATCTTGGTCCTCCTCAAAAGTATAACAATAAACACAAATGATTTCCTGAAATGTGTAGCATTTTGGCCCTCTTTTCTGTCAAAAGTCTCTACCATGCCACCTTCCATAGAAAAACTTTAATCTTGTTTGGAAGGTTATTAGACCACACTAATTCCTTCCACCAAACTTTGCAACCTCCATCATTTAAGATCTGAACTACAGACTTGACTGAAAACTGACACTTGGAGTTCCATCTCCAAACTCTCCTATCTTTCCTCTCATGACATAATCTAGTTCTAGCAGTGAGATATATTATGTTAGAGATCTCATTAACCTCTACATCAGTTAGATGCCTTCTCAGATGCAAATTCAAATTACCTGAGCCATGATGGGACATTACCTCTGCCACTGAGGCCTCCTTATGCTGAGCAATGCTGAATAAATTACTAAAATGAGAAGAGAGAACAATGCTGGAACCCCATTTGTCTTTCCAGAATAAGGTTTCACATCCATTACCAACCTATATATCACAAGAATTCTCCATGAAATCTGCATTCTTCACAATATTCTTCCAAATCGGAGACAAGTTATAAGTTCTTGAAGGATAAAAAGTCCATTTATTGTCATCACAATAATAAAGCTCTTTTATAATAATAGCTCACAATGCCTCTGAACACTCTCCCCTTCTCCACAACCATTTCATTAATAAAGTTTGATTGAAGGTGTCAACTCCACATAGACCAATACCTTCTTGTTCCTTACTTTTGCATACATTACTCTGCTTGATTAAATGAAAACCTCTTTTCCCCCTTTTACCTCCTGACAAAAAAGAGAGCTTCTGATTGATTCAATAGTCTTCTCCACTGACCTTGGAATTTAAAAAATGGAAGCAAAGTAAATGGCCAAAGAAGAAATGACAGATTTAGGCAAGATCAATCTCCCTCCATCTGAGAGATATCTACCTTTCTATCATTCCAACCGATCTTTAAATCTCTTGATCAACACATCCCAATCCTTAACTCTAATTGCCCCATCCGACAAGGGCAATCCGAGGTATTTGATTCGGAAAGAACTAATTCTGCATTGCAAAGAATCTGCAATTTCTTGCAACCTGTTTTGTGCCATATGTATCCCCACAATTTTAGATTTATCATAGTTAATTCTCAAGCCTGTAATAGCTTCCACCAAAATCAGCATGTTTTTGATATTCTGAATTTCCTTATTACTTCCGGATGTAAACAATAAGGTATCGTCCGCAAACTGAAGATGAGATAACAGAATATTGCTTCTACCAATACTGAACCCTTCAATCAATCCTTGATTAACAGCCTTCTCCCACATAGTACTCAAAATCTGCCCAATTAATAGGAAGAGCAATGGTGATATAGGATTCCCCTGCCTTAGGTCTCTGGAGCTCTTAAAATAGTTGCACGGTTCTCCATTGACCAAAACAGAAAATGAAGATGAAGCGATACAACTCATCACCCATTTAATCCATTTGTCATTAAAACCCATAAAATTCATAATTTTCTGTAGACAATCCCAGCTTATTTTGTCATAGGCCTTTTCAAAATCCAACTTGAGGATGACACCTCTCTTGTTCCTACACTTTTAACGGTGGATTGCTTCATAGGCTGCCATATAATTATTCAATATGAATCTTCCTTGCATGAAAGCTGATTGATTTATCCTCACAATCTTGTGAATAACTTTTTTAAGCTGGGTAGTCAAGATCTTGGTAATGATTTTATGACACCCATTTAGCAAACTAATTGGACGGAAATCCTTCAATCTTTCAGCACCTTCAACTTTCGGAATAAGGATAATAAAAGTGGAGTTAAAAGCTTTGATCTTATCCGAACTATCATAGAACTCTTGAACAACATTGTGCATATCTTCTTTAATTATATCCCAACAAAATTGATAAAACCCAATGGACATTCCATCAGGACCCGGAGCCTTATTGGGATCCATGCTAAAAATTGCATCTTTGACTTCCTTTTCAGAAAAAGGCTGAGACAGTTCTTCAGCATCAGTAGCATCTAACTTTGGAGGAATACCATCTTCCAAATGAGGCCTCAAGGGGAAGTCTTCCAAAAACATGTTATGAAAAAAATCAATAAACCTCCTCTTGATCTCATTTGGTTCTTCAATCACCCTCTCATTATCTCTCACATGATCAATAGATAAAAACCTCTTTTTAGCACTGGCCATTGCATGGAAGAAAGATGTATTTTGATCACCTTCTTTTAGCCAATGTTCCTTAGCTCTCTGTCTCCATCTGATTTCCTCCTTTAATAATTCTTCATTAAACATTTTCTTCAAGTCTTTGAGTTCCTGCATTTCAACAGAAGAGAGGTCCATAACCTCACTTTTCAGCTCCAAATCATCAATTTTATTCTTCAACAATTGTCTCTCCTCCAAAGCCTTCCCATATTTCAATTTGGCCCATTGTTTCAAACCTGTCCTTATCCTTTTCATTTTTCTCTGAAATATATATACTGTTGAACAAGACCCTGTAGATTGCAGCCACCATTTGTTGATCATGTCTTTGAAACCATGTTCCCTCTGCCACTTCAATTCATATCTGAATATTCTGATCTTTCTTTGCTTATCTTCCATCATAAGTTGCAGGGGGATATGATCTGAAACAGCCCTACACAATCCTTTAATGTGTGACAATGGAAAATATTTGAACCAATCCGGGGATATCAAAATTCTATCAATCCTCGATTGTGTACACTCCTGCTGGAGGTTAGACCATGTGAACTTTCTGTTGGGTATATCCAGATCCATAAGATTAATATCTCTAATCCATTGATTTAGCATGACCATCTCCTTACTCCATTTCTGCACACTAGACCTTTCCCAAAGGTATCTTACACAATTAAAATCCCCCACAATGCACCAAGCCTCAGGAAAGAGAGAATGTAGTCTATATAGCTCTTGAAAAAACAATTCTCTTTGCTGATCGGAATGTGGCCCATACACAGAAGAGATAATCCACCTAATATTGTGTGTTCTTCTACACTTCCAAGTGAAGGCTACCGAAATACTAAATCTGCCCACATCACAGACATTACCATCAAATTTGTTCCCATTCCACATTATAACCTGTCCACCTCTCAAACCATCAGCTGGCAAAAATGCAATTGTATCTAATAGTGGGCCACCCAGTCTTGATAAAGAAAAATTGTCAAAACTGGTCATCTTTGTCTCTTGCAAACAAATGCAGTCCAAGTGAAGGGAAATAACAAGGTCCTTCACAGCTCTGGCTTTGGATGCCCCATTAAGATCCCTAATATTCCATGATATCAGGTTCATGAGGGCATGATATGTAGCCCCCCCTCCTTAGACTTCTTTCCTCAAAGACTGTCCACAAGCACATTACTCTTCACAAATACTTTTATTATTCTTTGTATGTTACATCCTGGACTACATCTAAAGTAGCTTAGAGCAGAAAAAAGGCAGTATTATGTCACATGTGCGGTGGACTTGTTTCCTCCAGCTTGATGTGGGAAAACACAATTCGTGATCTGGAATGTTTTTAACATTTGCATTCTTCTTGTTCCTCTACCACATTCTTCTGTTATGGGCCTCCTGCCTTGGAAGTGAGAGACGACTCTTATTTCTTCCTGATTTTCCTTAGTCCACATGCATCATCGTCATCATCAAAGCCTTATCCCATCTATTTGGGGTTGGCTACATGAATCTTGTCCCGCCATCTTAATCTATCCAATTCCATACTTGCGGTTAAACATACAAATTGGGTCCCTTCTAACTACATCTAACCACCTTGTTTTAGGTCTTCCCCAATGTCTTTTACCCTCCATTCTAATTTTTTCACACCTCCTAACCGGTGCTGACCTTGGGCGATACAACGTACATGACCAAACCATCTCAGCCTATTCTCCCCAAGGAGCTACACCTAAATCCTTAGTCCACAGGTATGTATTAGCAAAATATGTACTAATCATGAATCTGAATGTAATTGTCAGTCTTTCTTTTTTCGGAGGAAGGTCAACAGTATCTGTTAAGAGTCGTTCCTGGCAGCCAGAAGAAACAACATTATATGTTGGTGATTTCTTCATATATATATTTTATTTGGCAAACAGTTAAATGAGGAAGTGGATGTTATAGGAATCTTTTGTAACACCATCAAATTATTGCAGCTCTCCCCTCATGAAAGTGTTTTCTCTTGGGGGGTTTGCACTTCCAGTTTCCTGGGGAAATAGAAGTTGAGGCTTTGGAGGGGAAAAAGGCAGTGAGGAGTGGGCAGCGGCTGTTAGTACCCTAGCCTCTCAGCTGATCTATGGGATTTTTTGGGAGATAGATCTAAACTAGCTAGGGTTTGCTGCAGGGTGGGGGAGGAGTTTGAGGAAATTGGCAAATTGGTGGAATCCAAGGCTGCTTCCTCCTCGAAAAGTGAAGACAGCAACAAACGAGATGCCTTGATTGAAAATATGCATAGGAAATCAGCTTTGGGTACCAGCCTAGAGAGCAGTAGTCAGTGCAAACTTTCAAAGAACTAATAAAAAATGGGAAGAGTTTGCACTTTTTTGTTAGAAAGAATATCCAAATAGTTATTCTTCAGTATTTTTCTGGTATTGAGGATTCTTCCCCTCTCCGTCCTACTACAAAGAATATCAACCCCAAGCTAGTTTTAATATTAAGATCGCTCAGACTGTTGGTTCTATTGGATCTATACAGGAGCTCTCTTCTACATAGGATACACCTCAAAAAATTGATTTTCTGTTAGTCTCCTTTGGAGGCAGGAGAAATGAGGAGATCAATAAAAAATCTGGGCAGCTCGGAGTTGTTCTTAAGAGGCAAACTGTTGGTCAGTTATGGTGGTTAAGGTACAATTATACAAGTTTATGAATGGAAAGAAACTGCATGGGAAATCACATGTAGGCCCATGCTGTGAGGAATGAGTGAGGGTCCTGAACATTGGGTCAGGTCGGTTTTCCATTCACATTCATCACCAATTTTTCGAGTTATTGTGCAAGGAGGGATGGTTTTTCATGATTTTTGGAAGGAGTTGGGGTGTTTTATTTGCTGTTTAGGGTTTTACTAACTTTGATATTGCCCATAAGTTTTGTTGTGATTCAATATTTTTGTTGTGAGGTTTGCTTTTGGAGCAGTGGTCTTCTTTGAATCTCTTTGTCATAGTTATTGTAATGGGCCTGGGTGTGGTTCATTGTGAGTGAGCGCTTTGGGTGAAACTCTTGTTTTCTTCCCTGTTGCGTTACCTCCATTTTATATTTGTAAGGTTGGCAGGACAATCACCATTTTATCAAAAGAAGTCCTGGGGAAATAAAGGATCATGGGAAATATTTCCCTGGAAAATGGTCTGAGTTTTATTTTTTTTCTTGCTTTTGCAGAAGATATGAAAATTGGTTAGGAAATTTGGATTCCAGCCCCACTACATGGAGATGTTATCCTACTCTACCGTATGCATAAACTCTCAGTGAGTAAGGAGTGCTCATTCCTCATAAACGATTGAAGATGAAGTACCTTTCCCGATTGGGTTTCTATTGGGGGGTGTCAGTGGGTTGGATACCGGGTTATAAACAAGTGATTTGATTCTGCGCACCCCCAGAGTCCAGCTCAGAGAAAAAAAAGGTCCTTTTCCCTCAAAAGGTTCCAGCTAGGAGAAAAGGGCCAGTTCATCCCACACTATATTTAAAATAATGAGTTTTTGCATATGATTCCCTAAAAATATTTATGGAAAAACCCCGTGCAACGAGTATTTTCCCCCATATGTTTACCATGCATGCATTTTATTCCCCCCCCCCCCCGACTTGGCAAACCCGGAGGGGGTTATATGTGTGTACAGCAATTGCATATACCCCCGACTTGGCAAACCAGCAGGGGGTTGTATGTGTGTACAGCAATTATGGGGGGGTTTTCACAAGTACTCATTGCATTGTGTATTTTTCACAATAAGAGAAATGAGTTTATATATATGTTTATTTTTGAAATGACATTGGAAACTGGATACATGCATATAATCCTGACCTGGTGAGTCCACAGTGGTCACATGTTTGAAGGTCATATATATGTACAGTAATCATATGGGGTTTTTCCCCACAAATAGACATCATACAGGGAATTTTTCTTGAATGCATCTTACTCTAGGAGGTTAATTTCAACAAAAATAAAGTTTAAATATAAACATATTTATTTATTTATTTTTGAAATAACATTGGAAACTAGATACATAAGCATTTGCTTCGGTTTTTGGCTGCAATTCCTTATCACAAAGTTCTGTTTCTGATAAAGAGCTATATATTGGTATGGGAAACATTTTGGTTTAACTTTGTGAATCTTATTGCTGGAATCAGATCTGAAATGTTAACATAATCTGTTAATAGCCCTTCTTTCTGTGTTGATAATACTTATTTCCGGGTCTAGAATATCCCCTAACTTTAATTGCTTTTGTTTCTATACCGATATGTTTTTTTTAACACATCTGCCATGTTTCTAAAAGAATGTATATGGATATGGTAAGCTATCAATGTATGTAAGAAATAATGATAACAAAATTGAGTGCAGAGCTTTTGTTGGGTTCTAGTATCTTCACCTTGACAACTTTATTATTGTTTTTTTCTTTTTTCATTCTGAGAAGCTAATAGGTTCCCCTGATGACTCAAGCCTTGGGTTTCTCCGAAGTGATAATGCCCGAAGATATGTTAGACAGCTCCCACAGTATCCAAAACAGCAATTTTCTATGAGATTTCCCAATATGTCCCCTGGAGCTGTTGACTTGCTTGAGAAAATGCTTGTTTTTGACCCAAGCAAGCGAATAACAGGTTTGCTGTTTAACGGTTATCTGCATCATCTTTGTCAATACTGCATTGATGATCTGTTTTAACTTTTTTGTTATCTTTTGTTCTGCAGTTGATGAGGCCCTTTGTCACCCTTATTTGGCATCACTCCATGACCTTAACGATGAGCCTGTTTGTCCATATCCTTTCAATTTTGATTTTGAGCAGCCATCATTCACAGAAGAAAACATCAAGGAGCTCATATGGAGGGAATCTTTGAAGTTCAATCCAGATCCAGCACACTAGATGTTGTACTATTTATGGTACTCACTACTGATGATGCTGATATTATTGATCGTGGCTCAGTTTTTAATCTATTTAATTTTTCTTATTAAGTATGCAAAGATATTGAAGAATGAATTCATACAATTCAGTCATCTTCGTATAATAGTCCTATTATGGTTTTAGGTAAATATTTGGAAGAAAGTTCATCCACGAATGGATGAACCTATTGGTAAAGTCATGTTTCAGTAGGTTGGAATGCTGTTCTGCCGTCCTGATTTTTAGTTTCGGTTTTCTTCCTGAAGTATTTTGCTTATACTGATAAATACTTTTAACATAGCATTATGTTCTCAATCTTTGCTACATCTTTCATTTTGCTTATGTTTATCATGTCTTTTCAGGTTTAAGTAATGAGGTTCCTGGATGATGTGGCAGAACAGATTATTGAAGAAATATTGACTGCAGCTAAAGCATACGGACATATCTACTGTGCACTTAGACGCATGTTGCAGCTTGTTTTGTAATGCATGTCAGGATTACTCCAGGTTTTTAGCATATAGTAATTTGGCACTCCTTTGATGATGTGGTGGCCACATTGGAAGCTTCGGAATTTGTGAAGTGCTCCTCTGTAGCTTGTTGATCTGTAAAATTTTACTGATCATTCTAGAAAAATTTGCATATAAATAAGTCTATGGACCCAAGGGATCGAGAAAGTACTATCTTCTATTTGGCGGACCCCTTTCTATTAAGTTGCTTGTATAATGCTATCTAGAGCTTGTATAATGCTATCATAATGAGCCCTCTTTGCACTTTAACAGGGAGCTCATTATTGATCAACCAGTCACTGTTTAAGGTGGCTGTCATCGTGCTGCTGCTGCGAGGTGTATATTGTAAAATTTGAATAACAAGGTCAATTTAGCCCCAAGGAATATATTGATTTCCTCAAGCATGGTCTATTATTTCAATGTTGCAATTTTATTGCACAAGAAAAAGTTTGTTCCTCAATGCCGTAAGGTCTCTACATGTCCCATTGTGATCATGGGATCTAGCCAAGGTACGAGGAGAACTATCCACTATTAGATTATGGCCCACATTATGCAAGGATCTAATGGTTCTTTGTCTTCGAACAACAAAGACAATATATGCAATTATGTTACACCTCTTTCCATAGGGCTTGTGAATTCATGTAGCAGAATAAACAAAAACAATTTCGTGCCCAAATTGGATGTTTGATTTGACGAAAACAATAACAATAAGAAAAGATAAGATCTTTTCACCTTGTAGAACTTTCGTATCTCCCACGCTCGATGCAGAAAATTCCTCGGATGGTGGATGTTATGCCCTGTAAACTAGGAACCGGTGATCGAACTGGGTAACCGATTAGGAGCTTGGGAGTGGTTGGTGGTTGTTTTATCTGCTAGCTCTAATTGCATCTAGGTGGATGAGTCAGTGGTCAAGCTGTTAGCGGCACTTGAGTGGATGGAGATTCTGTCAGAGAATTAGTTAGCATATGCATATTTTAACAGGCTTTTAGTAGTGGATTAGTTAGACCCAATCATAATTAGAATTTTGAGTGGAATGGTGTCCAAATTTGTCAAGATTAGAATTATCTGGGTCAGGTTTTGGGCATGCCTTAGGGTAGACGCCTATATATAGATCCTTAGAGCCTTTAGACTCCCATTTTAGACAGGTATTTTTCCTAGAGAGGGTGGCGGCGGAGAGAAGGGAGGAGCCTAGAGAGATTGGAGAGTGGTCTTGCTGTTGTTTCAATTCTTGATCTGAGTCTGAAATCTATTTAAATTTGATCTATTTCAATGGTATTGAGTTCTGATTCGACCATTGGATCTGTTCTGAATCTAGAATGCTTCTTATATACTTTTATATATAAATATATAACTAATTTTGAATAGGAATTCAATCTACTCTTCACTTCTTCTTTGAATTTATGTCCTGTTCTATAGTTCTTCTCAGAATTTGAGATTCGCTCAGTTCTATATATTTATATGTTCATTTTCTTCTATTCAAACGAACCTAATCTACCAGTCTTGATGAGTTACATACTTCCTTAAAATCTCTATTCAGTTCATTAAGTTTGATGGCTTAGTTCAGTAAATCCGGTGCTCTATTTGTTGAAATTCTTGAAATCTGTGCACGTATGTGACTAATAAGAATTAGATAGTACTCTCTCTAAGAAGCTTTTGTAGTCCAATAGTATAAACATTCGTAAGGTTGGTTAGAAACCTATTGGCAACAGGTTAGGACATAAGACTCCCTGATGCTGTAGATGCCAAGACTTAGCACTGGAGCCAGGTGCTAGGTATATGTATGTTGCCTTAGGGGAGAGTTGGAATGCATGTCTATAAAAATTGGATAAGTTTGAGTAATTCGATTTTAGCATAGATATTTGACAGTCTTGATATTTTTGTTTGTTTGTTGATCCATAGGAATCCTTTGAAATTTGATATGCTTATGAAATCAAGACTGATTCAGTTCAGTTTGTTGATTTATCGGTTCATATTCGATTCATTTAATATGATTCAGTCCCTTATGATATGATCTATTTCGGTTATTTATTTCAGTTTGATTTTTCAGTTCAGTTTAATTCATGCTCAACTTGAAATAAACTCAGTTTCAGTTTGATAATTCATAATTTAAATTCAGTTTAGCTTGAGTCAAATCCAATTGAGTTGGGTTAATTCAGTTCAATCTGATTATTTAAACTTAGTTTAATTATCTCAGTCCAGATTGAATAAATCTTAGACTAGTTGGATTCATTATTTCAGCTTCATGATTTTATTCTGAATAATTGGCTTATTTCGATATTATTCAGTTCTTGTGATTCTACTTAATTCAACCAATCATGACCATTTGAGCCACTATTGATTTAGATATTTGGAATTTTTGATCATTGATATTATTAAGTTCAAATTAATCATCCTTTCGCCCTTTAAGAACTGTTAATCGAAAGCCTATTAATCAAATTTGCCTTCAATTAAGCTCAGAGTACAATATTGCTAGATATGGCCAAAACATGCTATCAGAAAACAACTTGCCCATTTTGGATAGAAGTAGTCAAAACAGTATGTTACATCATTAACAGTAGTGCAAATATTTTATTCTCAATAATGGATAGGACAACCTTGAAAAAACTGAATGCAAAATCAGATGAAGGTTTGTTCTTAGGGTATATCTCTAAAAATAAACTTGAAACATGAAGGAAAGGAAGATTCATCCTTAGAAGATATGCGGCAAACTGAAGAAATACACGAACATCTGCCCAAGGAATGGAAGTATCATAAGAATCATCCCAAAGAAAATTTCATTGGAGATCCTGTACAGGGAGTAAAGATTAGAAGTAAAATTATCCCTTGTGATTATCTTGCCTTTGTATCTCAAATTGAGCCTAGGACAGTCAATGAAGTATTGACAGATAAATCTTGGATCTTAGCCATACAAGAGAAACTGAATCAGTTCTAGAGAAACTAGATCTGGTTCCTTGTACTTAGATCATCAGACTATCCTATTATAGGCACCATATGGGTATTTAGAAATAAAATAGATGAGTCTAGCATGATAATATGGAACAATGCTAGACTGATAGCTCAAGGCTACTGCCAAGAGGAAAGCATAGATTATGATGAAACCTATGCTCCAATTGCTAGACTTCAAGCAATCAGAATTCTGCTTTCATATGCATAAGCATTTGATTTGAAGCTGATTCAAATGGATGTTAAGAGTGCATTCTTAAATAGTTTTATAAAAGAGGAAGTTTATGTTGAAGAACCTCCAGATTTTGAAGATCATACATTCTAAAATCATGTTTTTAAATTGCCTAAGGTACTATATGGTCTGAAACAAGCTCCCAAAGCTTGGTAAAAAAGGCATAGTAGTTTCCTCATTTAGCATGATTTTACTAGAGATAAAGTAAATATCACTTTGTTTATTTAATCAAATGCTTAGTACTTTAATAGTCTAAATTTATGTAAATGATATTATATTTGGTGCTACTGATGAATCTCTTTGCAAGAATTTGAAAAGTTGATGCAGGAAGAATTCAAGATGAGTATGATGGGAGAGCTGAGCTATTTCTTTGGCTTGCAAATTAAATAAATGAAGGAAGTCATTTATATACGTCAAGCCAAATATATTCAGAACTTGTTGAACAAGTATAACTTTGACAAGGCTAAAACTCTAACAACTCCCATGAGCACCTTTACTAGGTTAGATGTGGATCCAAAAGGTAAGAAGATATATTAAAAGATCTATATAGGTATGATTGGTTCCTTATTATACTTAACTACCAGTGGACCTGATATTTTCTTCAGTATATGCATATGTGTAAGGTTTCAAGTAGACCTTAAAGAATCCTACTTGATCTATGTCAAGAGGATCTTTAGATATCTGGTTGACACTTGTGAACTAGGTCTTTGCTACATTAGGGGTTGTGATTTTAATTTACTTGGATATTCTGATGCTTGCTAGCTACAAGATAAATAGAAAAAAAACCAGTAGTACTTACCAATTTCTTGCAGGATGTTTGATCTCATGATCCTCTAAGAAGCATAACTTAGTAGCTTTGTCAACAGTAGAGGCGGAATATGTACTAGCTGAAAATTGATGTACGCAACTGCTGTGGATCAAACACTAGCTAAAGGATTTTGGATTATTTGCTGTAGTTAGCACGGTTTAATCTTGGACTTGGTCGATTTTCAGTTAGAGCATTTGTAACGACCCGCCACCCTATAATTGGGGATCCGATTACTAAATGGGTATCGAATCATTAAATTTGGAGCCAAACCAAAATCTCGATAAGTCTGAGAAATAAATGATAAACTAAGCTAAACATCCACATCACATCGAATTATAAAGGAAGTGCAGAGATTAAAAATTATTACAATTCGACTTGATTCAGCAATTAATTACATACTCCAACAGAAAAGAAATAATTAAGCGTACAGACTATAAAAGAAAATAACAACTACATCAGGGCATACTCCGGAACAGTGGTTGTTGGCACGCAACTCGAGACAACACTCTCCTCGCTACGCCTGCCTGGAACCCTCACCTAAAAACCGCAGGGGGTGAGTCTTATTGAAATAGACTCAGTAGGGATCCTTCGATCCCTACCACCCACTCACACACCCACAAGTGCAATACACAATTATAGGCAATTTAACTAAATAAAGCAGTAAACACAATTTTCAGATTTCGATATAAAACACACGCATTTATAAAAGTAACATGCATGATTCTGAAACCACCCTACCACGGAGTCCACAACACAAGTCACACGGCCGAACGCAGAAAACACCGTCCCGCTGAGACCAAACAGCAACCCCTCAGATAGCGCACTGGCTACTCCGGCCTGACCTGACTCAAGGTGGTTTTGCTTCTCCCAGCACGAGTGACACTCCGAATGTACCACTCCCACACCGGTACTAGCTATACCCCGGGGTACACCAGGTGACCCTCTCTCTAGGCGTCACCACACCACTCCTACACCAGCGCTGTGTCACTCCCACACCAACACAGGGTGCCTAAGCGCCAACAACTGTCACTCTAGGCCCACGATCGCATAAAACGTAACACGGTGCGATCCGATCATGTAGAAATCATCGTCCTCGAGTATATTTTCAAACATGCATTTATCCAAACTATCTAATAATGTAAACACATGTTAATTGTATGTTTTAATGAGATTCTGTCTTGAATCGCGTCGCCCAAGGCCGACGTCATTCAAGACCCCTAAACTGGTTCATGTGAAAACTGGCCTCGGAAGTTGGCCTAAAACGCGTTGTGCATGATAGTCATCTTTTAAAAGGCGTCGCTGTCCCTAGTCGCCTAATTACGACAGAAACAGAAACAGAAACATGCCTCGGGGTGATCCGAAGTAAAACGCGTCATGCACGGAGGTCGTCGTTTGAATGGCGTCACTGTCCCTGGACGCTATTCAATCTAGAGACAGAGTCTGTTATCTAGGGTAAATCGCGTCGTAGGTGGAAGCCGCCTTTTAAATGGCGTCGCTGTTCCCAGATGCCATTTAACCTTCACAGACAAGTTCTCCCTCCGCCTCCCCCCACTCCACAAAGTGGGATTTTCTCCTCCAATTGGGACAAAAACGCTATAAAATAGAGGAGTCGGAGGAGAACCCAAATACCCAATAAAAACCCACCAATCCTAATTTTGTGATATAAGCATTTCCACCTCGAAATTCCCCTAAACATGCTTGAAAGCGGAAAAACATGGTTTTAAACAAAACATTGCGAGGATCGTCACCCTACCGGTTACTGGAACTCCTCCGAGCTCCAAGCCGCCGGACCGCCACGCCACGAGCCGCCGCCGATACCGCCGTGGTCGCCGTTACTCCACCGGGACGTCGGCCGCCGTCCGGAGAGAAATGCGCCGTGGAGGAAATGGTGGTGGTAGTGGTGGAAGTTAGAAGGTTGATGGAGTGGAGGGAGAGGAGGAATGGGGAGAGGAAAGGAAGGAGAAGGGGAGGGGGCTTCGGATGGATCGAAATCGGAGGGGAGAGGGAGGAGAGAGAGAGAGATGGAGAGAATGAGGGAAAGGAGGGAAGGTTCGTGGGGTTAAACTGAAACTAACTAAAACGATTCGTCCAAGGTCGACGCCAATCAAACGACAATATGGGTCGTACACTGACATACCAGGGCCGTACTCTGAATGGCGTGGTCCATTCAAGACGCTGTTCAGACGATAAGACCGGGGCTGTACTCCCGCGGCCGAAAACCAGCCCACGTGGTGCCTACGTGGCACAACCTAAAACGCGTCTACCTCACTGGACACCGTTTGAACAGCGTCTCGCAAGTTCGACGTGAAAAATAACATAAGCTCCTGCCTTACAAGGGCCCAAACAAAGGGATTCGACTCCAAAACTGACTCGATAACCGGATCTGAAATCTCAATCCTTACAACATTGATCCTTCTTATTAACGGTTTACCGAGAAATCGATTAACCCTCTATCGCTAATCAATTATTAATGTTAAAGCCTTAGAACTCTTTAGGCTTATAATCAACTAAAGGAACTCTCATTCTTCAAGAGATAATCTCTATCGCTAATCGATTAAGCCTTTATTTTGGTCAAATCGATTAGAAGTATTGATTTATCTCATATCGCTAATTGATCAAAGAGTTGTTTTGCTAATCAATATCGCTATCAACAATAACCACTCAGTTAATCGGTAAAGTATTATTGATTACTAGTTGCCAGTAGAAATTCGATTAAATCTATCAATTACTATAATGATAACCAATTCATCATCTATGCTTAAATCGATGTTCTTTTCTTAAGTCAATTATCTGCACTTGTCAATTACTATTTTCTTCTTCTAAACGATATTTGGATCGATTACTAGTATAGTTACTAGATTGATTATTTGTTCACTCGAACAATTCTATTAAAATCAATTGATCATACTCCTATAATCCATTATTTTTTTGTGATCTTGTGTTTCAATTGTCGACTTATCATTCAGACCGATTACTCATTTCTTCGGTAAATCGATATCAGACCAAGCATCACTCTGATTACGTCTTTTGTCTATCTAATCGATTATCTTGTTTCTTACTTTCGATTACTTGCTAGGACAATCGATTAGTGGTACAGTTCTAACATCAATTACAAGTATCACTGTTAATCTATTACTCGATCGATTATCAGTTTCTGTTCGGATTCGGTTACTTCTGTCTATAATTGATTAACAGGTTGTTTTTCATTCCAACTAATGAATCGTCCCTTAATCGAATATCTCATTATTTTCAGGATCGATTAATAGATTACTTGGAACATGAATATGTTCCCCTATGTAATTGATTTTCCATTGCTTATTTAATCAATTAACTGCTTTGTCTCTTTAGCAATTATCTACACATCTTTGACAATCGATTATTTGCCTTACCTCTTGACCTGATCATACGATTATCTGAGCACATTAAACCTCAGTTAATTTATCTTATTAATCTTTATTTAGCACTCTTTGCAAACAAATTAACTTTAATATTTTATTGTGGCAATATTTGACTATTTTCTTTAGGCTCGAACCCAATTTTGCTAAATTCTTTCTTTGTACTGACACATGATACGCCTGCAACATATTAGATATGTATATGCACTCTGTCTGTTGCACCTTTTGTAGAACTCACCTATCCTTTGGTTGGTCAGTCAGATGGGAACTTTCTATTCTTAGATTGTCAATAGGTTTGGAAAGATATGTAGAGGCGAATTTGGAAAACAACTAAGATAACTCATTGATCCTTTCAAATCAATAATGTTGCACACTCAAACTCTCTCTCAACTGGACATAAGACTGTTTGACATTAAGGCTCATCAAGTTTAATGTTAGACTGAAAGTAGGAGACATTAGACATAATGATGATAGCTGAAGAATTCAAGCGGGCAAATTTCTTTTGAATTTTGTATAAATACAAAACTTATCCCAAACACAAGAACAAGAATGTAGAGAGAAAAAGAGTAGGAACCAACTCTCATAAAAAAGTTGAAAAACATAGTGCTAGAACCTTCTTCCTACTGCACACAGTCATAGAGAATTAGAGCCTGAGAGTTGGAGCTTCACTCAGCCGTGCACTGAAGCTCTTAGGCCTTCTGTAACGAGATCAAGACTAGTGTTCTTCGTTCTTGTTTTATGTCTTGATTTCTTAATTAGAGTTTAACTATGATATTTGCCTACTGAAGAGGCATCTTTGTAATTATTCATTACAGTCGTGATGTTGTTCCTCTTTCTGGTTTGTAAGGGAAGACCTACTTGGCGTGCAGGGTGTTATTCCCCTTCGGTTTGGAAGGGAAGACCTGCTGGTTCGCAGGGTGGTTGGTTGTGACCTTACAAGGGGTCTATACCTTGTGTTAGTGGAAATTCCAAAATGTTGCTTGGGGACTGGATATAGGTCTCGATAAATCGAACCGATAAAATCTTTGTATCCTTCATATGGTTAATTCCTTATTCTCCCACCTTCTTAGCATTTAATCTTAATTATTTTTATTTATTTAAGTTTGAACTCATTCACCCCCCCTCTGGGTCCTTCATAGCCTGATCAACGAGCGACGAACTATATTGCCGGTCTTTGACTTTTTCTTTGCTAGAATTCTGTACTCCAAAATAAGCGGTTGAAGGGATTTGTGGAAGCCTGCAGGGCTACGCACCCTAGACAGGACCTTATTACGCCACGGGTATTGGTGGCCTAAATTGGCGTAGGACTGCATCAACTACTTCAAAAAATGTGCAAGCTATCAGATAAATGAGCAATCAACCAAACCCCTGTTGAGGAACTTCACACCATTTCTGAGCCATGTCCCTTTGCGATGTGCGGTACTGATATCTTGGAACCTTTTCCCAAAACAACAGTGCAAAAACAATTTGTACTGGTCACCATCGACTACTTTATGAGATGACCAAACATCAGGAAATACATTATCTGGAAATTCTTTCTTTCTCATGTGATATACATATGTGGGGTACCCACGTACTCATCTCTTACAATGGATGGTAATTACTAGCCAATGATTCGTCGACTGATGTCAGTATTTTAATATTAAGCACCGCTTTTCCCCAATAGCCCCCCAAGCTAATGGTCTGGTAGAAAATTCCAACCAAGCTATAATGAGGGGAATCAAGACTCGACTGCAAGGGGAAAGAAATTGACTCGAGCAACTCTCGAAGGTCCTATAGTCCTTCAAGATCACTACACAAACAATCACAGGAGAAACCCCTGTCACCTAGCCTATTGGAGCAACACAGTGATCTCGCTGGAGGTCAGCCTGCCTTCCGCCCAAGTCTAGTGATTCGATGAGAAAGCCAACAACCAGAGGCTGAGGGAGAACCTTGACCTAGTCGATGAAACCAAAGAAGAAGCCAGGATTTGCATGATCAACTATCAATGGATGGTGGCTTGACTATATAATAAAATGGTACAACCTAGAAGCTTTCACCTAGGGGACCTTGCCCTATGGAGCATGCACGCCTACCGACCACTTGAAGCAGGCCATAAGTTAGCTCCCAACTAAGAGAGGCCGTATAGGATCGTCAAAAGCTATGATAATGGAATATAACATCTAGCCCGAGTAGATGACAGGCTATTAGAAAACAGATGGAATGTAGAACATCTGCGCCCCTTTTATCAGTAGTTACTTTATGAACATGCTTTTTCTCCTTTTGAATAAGATTACTCACTTGATTAATATCATGTTTTGGAATCATTCTTATTTTTCCAAATTGTACAGAACGAGTCCCTACAACCGGCCCACTGGAAAATAAGTCATCCCGATCAACGTCGACTGGAGCAGCATCGGCCTACGCTGACCGAGGAAGTGCTGATCAATGGCAACTGGAACTAGTGACTTCCCCCTGCCTTGCCTCGCCTCGTAGGGAAGGGGCTCTCCACGTTTATATGGGACTACCGAGCCTCCAAGTAGGGAAGGGGCTCGTCACCCTCATATGGGACTAAACACACTAGAGTTCCCCCTGTCGAGCCTCGCTTTACAGAGAAGGGGCTCCTCACCCTCAAATGAGACTAAACTCGCCCAACTTCCTTACGGGGAAGGGACGCCCATAGATAACGCTAAATCTACTCGCTCGACACACCAGTCTAGTCAAAATACAACCACTGACTACGAAACTAGCCTAAGTTCTTGACAGGACTTAGCCTGGTCAGTTTGGGGGGGGGGGGGGGGGGAAGGGGGAGGTAAGTCGTACACATCCAAAAATATTTTTTCTTATACAAAGATTTTGTGTACAAAAGAAAGTCATAAGATTCAAGGCCTCCAAGAAAACACACACGATGAGGAACATGAATAAAAAGCAAAAGGTTCCTCGCTGAGTTTGTTGCTAGCTTCTACTACCTACCTAGGATGGACTGTAAAATTGGAGCAGTCCCTAACAAGATAACAGGGAGACAGCCTGGTCCTCGCTGCCTCTATATCTATGAAGCCGAACTCGCTCGATCACCTTGCATGTGAGGAGTTGGCTTCTCCCTAGGCTTTCTAGGGGACGAACCCTTAAGGGAAAAGCATGAGCAGAAGCCTCGACCGTGCTAGCGGTGCCTTAAACCCGCCTGAACACGTGACTAAAAATGAGCTCCCGTACAAGCCACATAACAATGCCATTTCCTGTGCTTCTAGTATAGGCCACCACACCTGCCAAAGCAGAAGGCACAACAAGGGCAAATGTGAGACGCTAGAATAAGAAAGTCAAAATGCAGAGGGCGAGCACTCACTGAAGCCATCAGACTAGCCTAGGTCAAGCCACCCAAAACGACGCAGGAAGGCATGTAACTCGATGGCAACCTATAAACCTAACCAAGACGATCTTGCAGATCTGATGAGCTCGAACAACGATGATAGCACCACACAACTGGGAACATCTCTGACATCTAGGCTTTGGAAAGAGCCAAAAGTTTGGCTTGTGATCGAAAGTCAAAACTCTTGTCTCTCGGGATCAACAAAGCCCCTCTTTGTGCGCCGCAGGTATGACATCTCTATCAACTTTCAACACTCAGAAGAGGGGGCCTCACCCCCGGTGAAATCCAGACGGATCCAAGACAACGGTGCCCCTAGCAAATAACATAGCAAGACCCCTTATAGCTATGAACAAGAAAGGACAACATGTTCTCGCCTCCTTTTAAAGGAAAGGCCTACCCTTCCCCAATGATAACCTGAACTGATAGCCGAGGATGATTCAAAAAAGTCAGGTAGGATTCACCATACCAGGAGTGACCCATGGAGGCAAGGCAAAAAGATGACAATCGACGAAGACAAGTTAAAAGGAGCGAACTGCCCCCTCACGGGTTACGAAGCTAGGGGCAGTGCCCGTGATCCTCTTACCTCATTCATTGGCCATGCAGGATGCCTGGCGGGAACTTGGCATGTCTTGAATGATCCCATAACCCCACGTTGTGAGGAGCCGGCTTCGGTCCGGCAATATGTTGAACTAGGAATAATTGAATCCCTTATCATGACTAGCCACATTAGGCGAAATAAGGAAAGAAGGAAGAGAAGGATGACATGGACTGCAAGAATGAGAGTCTGTTGTGTTACAAAATACGATTGCATTATAGGGAAGGCGGTGTATTAAAAAAAACAAAGAAGGCCATCCGACCGGCAATGCCTACAACGGCCGCCTGCCTCACCACGCAACCGACAGACCACGTAGACCACCATCGCCTAGGTCTCCGTCTAGGCCCCACTCCCCTTCAGCAGGCGGTCCAGGCACAAATAATCCAGAATGTTGCAATGCCTCCTTAGTGACTTGCAAGCCGATGGCGATAGGGGGGCCCTACTGAGATGAGGGTGAGGACGTGCACGTCCATGTACGGCAAAAGGTTATCCCCTGTTCCACCGACGGAGAATTCCTAGAAGATCGGAGGAAAAAGCCACTCCCTTAGGGGCCACTTCAACCCAGAAAAAGGATTCACCCTACACGGGGTGATGCATGCTTAAATGCCGTCGTTAAAACACAAACAACATCAATCTTAATTTCCGAATCTCAATTAAAAATAACAAGGTAGTGTATGGTTGAGACCGGGTCGATCCACGGGGAAATAGAAATCTAATTTTGAAAACTTTGGATTTTTAGTGGAAACAATGCGTTTAGGCAATTGGATCAAAAAGCTTCCTACAAAATCTCTAGTTAACACCTAGAACCCATCATTAACACTTAATTATCTAATCGTTGAGATTATGCTAATTGGATAAATCTAACTAGATAGTATTAGACTAAGAAAACAACTAAGGCATCTACAACATCAAAAGGGAAATAACATGATTGCTGTTAAGAAAAGACAATAATTTTGAGAGACAAATAACAGGCTAATTGTTTTACAAAGAAGCTAATTAAATACAATAAACAATGAGGAAGCTACAGTGACAGATGCTTCTGTGAAAGCCTTTGGGAAAATGTTGGCGGCAGAGAAGGAGGCGCAGTGGACCGCGGCTCGGGTGCTACAGGCGAGGCGTTCGGACCGAGGCAGGCGACGGCTCGGGCGCTGCAGGCGAGGCAGCGTCGCGGCAGGAGGCCTGGCACGGGCGACGATGCCCCAGCCGCGCGAGAGACGCGGTGTTGCCGCGTGGCGGAGGCGGGCCCGGCAGGTGACGGCTACGGGCGGGAAACGCCCGGGAGGCGCCGCGTGGCGTGCGGCGGCGACGTTGGCTTGCGCGTGTGCCGGCACGGGCGACGAGGGCCTGGCGGCCGAATCCGTTTCGCTTGCCGCGTGTCCTCGCGAGGCCCGGTGCAGCGCACGGGCGACGAGGACGGACCCTGCGAAATGCGCAGAGACGACGCGTGTTGCCGGTGGGCCCTTTGATGGCAGCTGGCTTGAGCGTGGGCTTCCGCGTGTCTCCGGTGCAGGCGTTGACGTGGGATGGCGGGCTTCAGCGAGAGAAAGAAGAGAGAGAGAACACTGAGGAAGAGCAGGGACTGACAGAGAGAGAAAGAAAAAGGGAGAGAGAGAAAGATGCTGCGGGAGAGGGAGGAAAAGCCCAGCGAGAGAGAGAAAATGACAGAGAGAGCAATAGGAAAAGCAGAGAGAGAGGGGTGCGTAGAGAGAGAGAGAGCAGTGGGAATGAGGGAGAGAAATCTGTGGGAGAGAGAGGGATAAGAAAAATTCTGAAAAAATTCGGTGCCCCCCTTCTCCTTGACCTCCTCCCTTAATTTTATAGAAAAGATGAGGGATTTGAATTTCAAAAAGATATTTAAATCTTTTCATTAAGTCCCCTTTGATTAGGGAATCCTCATAAAAAAAAACATTAATTGGTGATTTGAAATTCGAATTTTTAGATGGATCCTTCTTATTTCGAATTTCAGAGTTCCCTCCTTCTCTCTCTCTTAGTTGGCATGTGGGCCCCAGTCGAAGCTAAAATACGAAAATAAAATGATGTTTTTGCCAGGATTCGAACCCTGGTTGCTTCCTTGAAGTTCGAGTGGTCCAACCACTATGCCATCTGCTTGTTCATGTCCTGTTTCACATAAAATAACAGTTAAGTTCTCATAGCCATAAATCATTCAACTGTGCATTAAATAATTGCTGAGGAAATGAAATTGCTACCCTTATTCTATCCATGGAGTGATGTTATTTTAAAATTCAGATTCTGAATGCGCAAATGGTTTATTTATCATTCCATGTGATTTTATTCGTTAAATTGATAGCAAATTATGTGAATTTGATCTGTTATTTATGTAAAATTGTGGACTTATCACACCCCCTAACTTAATCATTGCTAGTCCCTTAGCAATACAATCATTTGAAAAATTAGGACTACCATGATTAGTAAAAGGAATCACACTTCTCTTTAAAGGATATCTATTGCAAATGGTAGGTAATTGGAATTCAAGTTTTTCGTTCTCCCGCCCACTATACTTAGAATCATGACAAGTGATTGTGCATATCATTTGAGGTAATTGGAGTTCATTTCTATCTTGTTTGGTATATCGTTGCCTTTACTGCCTCTTGGAGTAAAATTACCCAGGGAGAGAATAGAAAAAGAGGTCTTTGAATTAGTTGGCTAGGTTCGCTTTTCGGTTTTCGTCCCTGTAGACACGCTAATTTTGACATCATTTCGAGTAAATTTCATATCATATAATAATGCCTCAGAATGGTCTGATAATTAATCATTAATTAATTTTTATTGATCTTTTAAGTGTCGGGTTTAACAGACATGTTTAAGTTAATCAATCGAATTGATTTTAGTTCAAATTTCAGTTAAAATATGAAAAAAGTCTAAAAGACGTCGACCCATGTGGACGCCATTTATAGTTTATTCTTATTTTAGCGTTTAAATTTGAATTTTAATTAATTGATTTATTAGCTAAAAGGCGTCTGGAGAGGTCGACGCGATTTAGGTTTCCTAGGCTGTTTTAACTTCTCTTCCGGATGTTTATCCTTATCTTAATTAGTGTAAAAGACGTCTACACAGGTGGACGCGTTTTAGCTAATAAAGATAAAGATAACTTTTCCCGGATATTTATCCTTATCTTAATTTAATCTGAAAGGCGTCATCCAAGGTGGACGCGTTTTAGATAATTACAGATAAAGATGAATTAATCAGTAATTATCTGTCGATTGAAGTAGATAAATCCGAGATTTTTCTATGTTAATCGCGAACGCAGAAAATGCCTATAAATACCTTGCATCTCAAGAGTTAAAAAAAAAAAGAGAGAGAGAATTATTGAGCCTCAGCGTTATAGCGATTTGAAGATCGAAGCAACCACGCCGGAGCGCTGCCATTTCCAGAAGTCGGCATCCTTATTCAAGATCTTCATCCTTCAAGGCTTCTCCAACTGGACTGGGCATAAGTTTTTCATATTTGAATTTCATTTTTATTCTTTAGTTTCATTCTCTCATACTCACTTCATGCAACACACATCACATCATTAATTTTCCAAAACCCATCTGTTCTAAAGGGGTTTCAAAGTCATTTAAAACAAGTGAGTTGCTGTTTAAATATGTTTCCAATCATGGTTAACTTTGATATTTCTATTTAGATCCTCATCACTATTTCTTCTTTATTTTTCTGTTTCTCTCTGTCTGCTGCATCCAACAACAACAACAACAAGAAACCAAAAAGAGGGAAATCAAGCACGAAGCCAGGAGAACTTCTGGACGATCCTCAACATTCAACAGCAAGAACAAAAGAACAAGAAGAGGCTCTCTTTCTTCAGCCGGCTGAAGGAGGGGAACCAAGGATTCAATCTTCCGCGTTTGAACAGGTAAGCGATCAAACCTCTTTTTGAAGCTTTTTAGTTAAAAGTTTCTGGCGATCACAGCACATTAGTTGCATTTTTTTAATAGGTTAATTTACCCTAAACAACATAGTTTTTCACATTAATCACACGAGCAAATTTTCAGCACCTACAGCTCTTTTGGCGATCACGGTGGGACTTGGTCTCGCCGTCTTTTAATTTCTTTTGTTCTTGCTATTATCATACCGGGCACCCACGGTGCACCACTTGTGTCTTTCGACACGTCCTCACCAATTGGTGAGTGTTTAGTTTGTTTAATTTCCCTCGTGCACCACGTGCACATCCCAGTGGCAAGATCTTGCCTCCCCTTTGATTAGTTTAAAAAGCTGTTTTTGGTGATAAAATGCTGTGTGATTGTGTGATTTCTTAGTTGTTTAGATAGTAAACCATCCTGTTTAAAATCTGAAACTAAAAATCTTTGCATGAGTCGATTATTTATTGCATTTTTCCCTGTTTAAGGAGGATTCGACCCAGAAAATCCTTCTGGAAATCTGTTTCTGCGAACTAAAAAGCGTCCATTAACAGCGACGCGTTTCAAAACCGCGTCAGTGCTCCTAGACGCCTTTTAGCTTCCAGATTCTCTCTGTCGTTTACATCTGTTTCTGTGAAATAATTAACTTCTGTGTTGAATAGCGTCGACCATCATCGACGCGATTCAGACAGTTTTTTTTAGTTATTTTCCAGGTTCTCTCTGCTGTTTGCATCTGTTCTCTGCGAAAGAATTAAGTTCTGTTCTGAATAGCGTCGACTATAATCGACGCGATTCAGACAGTTTCTTAATTATTTTTCAGTTTCCAGATTTCTGTGTTGAGTGCTAGCTACCCATTACTCTATTAAGCATTAGAGGCCATCCAGGTCGCAGGGCATATGCATTGAGGCTAAAACCCTCCTTTTCTTAGGAACACATTACTCGACGTTAGCAACTCTCTCTGATTGGGTTGGTCCCTTGATCAGACTAGAGAAGTTGACGTTGAGACCTCCATAAGTCCCCAAAATCAAGGTATTCCTCCTTGATCATCGGGCTGGTTGTACCAATTGAAGTCCCGGCTAGATTCTGAAAGCGTTGTGAGAGAAAAACCTTAGAGAATAACGGTGGAAGTCAAACTGAAACTAGGATCCTTCCCTGAGCGAAATTGTGGTTTAATCCAATTCAAATAACTCAACAAGGAATCCTGAAATCACGTTAAGCATCCACTTGTTTGATTAATCTCTGCACAACTTGTTTGATTAATTTTTTTTTTTGAAAAGAGAATCTAATATAATGTTGCTGCGATCAGGCAGAGATTTGAGTATGGCCCAAGACGCCATTATCAACTACGAGGGAGATGCTAATGCCCCTCGCAATTCTGATTTCAACTACGAGAACGGGAGAGATGCTGATGCCTCTCGTAATTCTGTACCCATTCCAGTTCGGCATGACGGGAATGTCCGAACTCCTCTTTTTAATCCGCACGATCAATATCATGATCTTCCTCCGCATGAATATGCGATTCCCAATCCTGACTTTGAGAGGGACATGAATCAGCATGATCCCTCATCCTCCGATCCTACGGATCTTGTCAATGCTCTGGGAGTTCTCGCCTCCCGACTGGACCCTCAGCAGTTCGAGGCGATCCAGTCCATTTTGAAGGGGAAGGCACCCATGCAGCCTGCTGAGCCGAACTCTGTGGCTCCCCCCGTTGTTCCTCAACAACCTCTTCCTCCTCCTCTTTATATCCAACAGGCCATGGAAGGCCTTCATCTTACTTCTCGGCCAACTGGGCCACAACTTTCTTCATCCAGGCCACCGGCTAGACCGCAGACGCCCATTTATCAAAATGCCCTCGGGCATGGCGGAAGCTCTGCCGGACCTCATCCTTATTATCCTCCTTGTCCAACGTACTCTAGGCAGCAGGCCTATCAGGTACTTCCTCCTCCTCCTCCTCCCCAGGCAGATCTGACTACGCAGACGTTGCTGGCCAAGATGGAGCGCATGGATGAACAGTTCAACAATCTTCAGAAAATGATGGGGGTTAAAGCTGTGCCAGAAATTAATTTACCGAGCCTGCCAGTGTTTCATCTGCCACCCTCTGAAATGCCAGTGTATCGAAAGTATAACGGTACTGGTAACCCCTTCACGCACCTGAAGGAGTTCATGTACGAATCCTCCTTTTGGCAGAATGATAAGAGGTCATTGGCTTTCTTGTTCAGGAGATCCCTAGAGGGACCAGCCCTCGAGTGGTTCTTTTCTCTGGAACCCTCAGAAGTAGAGGATTATGGTATCGTATCACACAAATTTATCCGACGATACCAGGACAGAGTTGCACCCTCCTTATCTATCACGGATCTTATTGCAGAAAAGATGAAACCGGACGAGGAGTTTGTCAGTTTTGCTGACAGGTGGCGGGGCTTGGCTGAAAAAGTGAAAGATCACTTGTCCGAATCCGAACAAGTGAAAATGTTGATTTCCAACGCCACGCCCCAGTTCAAGCTAGTCCTCTCCTTGAACAACTTGACGAACATGGCAGAGCTCTATGAAAGGGCACGGTACTGCCAGAATGCTTTCAAAGACGCTACGTTCTCTAGCGTCTTTGATCCTCACAGACCTAACAGGCCTCCGCCTCGGAAGCCTGCAGTGCCAAATTCTCCTAGCTCAGGTCCAACTACTGAGGGCACGCTCTCTCACGAGCAGGTCAGTACTATGAACAATAACTCGCCCCAGTTTGTGAGGAATCAGCAGTACCAGAGGCCACCACAGCCGAGCCAGCAGGGGTACAGACAGCAGCAGAACCCCCATTACCAACAGCAGTACCAGCGGCCCCAGCAGCCGAATCAGCAACAGCTACAGCAACAGCCGCAACGGCAACAGCAGTATCAGCAGCCACATCAGCAGCAACAGCAACAGCCACAGTACCAGCCGCGTGCACCGCCGGCGTATCACAATGTCCCTCCTCCTGGTGACTACAACCACCAAAGGAGACCTCCAGGCCCGAAAAGGGCAGAGTACCCGGCCCTCCCAGAATCCTTGGCGGATATTTTCAGCGCTTTAATGGCAGCCAATGCCTTAGCTTTTCCGAGAGAGAAGGCCGTCTGGCCTCAAAATGCCGATACGTCTAGGTATTGCTATTTCCACAGGCAACCTGGGCATACCATTGACACCTGCTTCCAATTCAGAGATTATATCCATGATCTCAACGAGCAGGGCGGCATTGACTGGGAGGAAATGAAGAAGTACATAACAGCCCTGAAGGCGAGGAGACCGCAGTAGCAGCAGCAGCAAGCAAGACCACCGGCACAAGCAGCAGCACCACCCAACATGGGAATAGTGCAGAATCCACTCCCGGAGCATCAGAACCAGAACCAGGTTGCTCCCATTCTCACGAACAGCCAGTCTGAGGCTGGTCGTGGGCAGCAGTGGAGGGTAGAGGACTCTTCCTCTCTTTGTTCAACGGGTCACGTTCAAAGTACCGCAGAGCGACCACCACGCCGCACCATCCACATACCAAGGCCACAACCCATTACCATTACCCCCATACCCACACCTACATACCACTCGCCCACACCCAATAACCCATTACCACTACCCGCCTTCCTTAGACCCATTACGCCCCGCACCACTACGCCTCCATCATATAACCCCCCGCAAACCAATAACGCACCCCTCCTACCATCTAGGCCGCTATTACGCATACCATTTCCTACTTCACCCGCTACCACCACCACTTACTCAGATATGCCTTTACCATCTAGACCGCTATTACGCGTACCATTCCCCACTTCACCAACTACTTACCCATCCACCATCCAACCCTCTAGGCCTTTAATCCGCACCGCGCCATCACCACCTAGCCCTACGCCATCACCGCCTAGCCCTACGTCATCACCTACATACCAACCTTCTACGCCATCCGCACCATCCAACTCTGCGGTACTTAAGGTGTCACCCGGATCCTCCACGGTTGAGGAACACGCGCTCCGGAGTGGAAGGATTTTCAACAAGGTCTTTCCTCAGTCCACAGTCAGAGACGGCCCATCACAGCCGACTGAGGAAGCCCACAATGAAGAGAGTGCACCAGGCACTCAATATGACCTGTTGAAACACCTGGATCGGACACCGGCACGGATCACTATACTCGAACTGATTAAAAGATCCAAGAGTCACCAAGAAGCTTTAATGGAATATCTGCAGAAGGTGATGGTCAATGAAGACGTGCCGGTAGAAAAGATTGCAGCATTACTAGTTCCTCAGGGGGATCAGCCCTCTATAACATTTCATACATCGGAACTAGCACCGCCGGCAGCCAGAAGTATGGCTCTGAGTATCACGGTCAACATCTGTAAGAAGGCCGTTGATGCATGCCTAGTCGACACAGGGGCTTCGATCAATGTTCTACCTCCGAAGACCCTGGAGTTATGCGGTGTGCCCAAAGAGAAATGGCTGCCCAGCCCCATCTCAGTAACAGCATATGACAATTCTACCCGTTCCCCTCTGGGAATGGTTTATTTAAAGGTGGAGCTGGGCCCTGTAAGTCATGCAGAGGTTGAATTTCACATCTTGGAAATCGACCCTTCCATAAATGCCATTTTAGGTCGTCCTTATATTAAAACTCTCGAGGCGATTCCTTCTACGAATCATCAATGCCTCAAATTTCCTTTCAAAGGACGAATAATTAAAGTAACGAGCATGCCGATCCTTGCTGCTGCTCACTCATTGAACATCAAATCTGCTGTTTTACCTGGCCGACAACCTTTTCTGTCGGTATTACAGGTCTACCGTCCAGTGGCTGATCCTCTGAAAGCCGCTACTATTTCTCCATATCCGTTAGATGCTATCAAAAGGGGGAAGTGCATGAGTACCCCAGGATGGAAGATCATGATGAAGAACGGCTACAAGCCTGGGAAAGGTCTGGGCACGCAGTTGCAAGGCAGGACCACTCCTGTCAGAAATCATCGAGCAGCACCTGGAAGCGGTCTGGGCTATAGGCCAATAAAACTGAAGCAAGATCTGGTTCAGAAAGCAGAGATCGAACAAGGCCCGAAAATCTGGGAGGCAATGTCTACGCCACTTAAAGAAGGCCGAGATCCCTTAACATGGACCTTGTGTACGCACTTTGTGAAAGGGCCCATACTCAGCTATGATAATACGGTAGTCATTACTTCCTGTTTTGACTTCCATGATATTTATGGGAGGGATTTGGCCAGACATTGCTCTGAACTGCTTACGTACCAATCCTTGGAGGCTCTGCGGCCTATGAAAAGGAGGAAATTTGATGATCCTGAATATGAATGGTACAGGTGGTTTGATCTGAGGGACCTGTATATTGCACTGAACAGACTATTTCTTGATCCTGCAGAACCTAAGTGGCCGCCGCAGATTGATGAACTAATTGAAAGCCCTGGTGCTATATTTGACAAGCGGATACTGCTATCTGAAGAAACTGATGAAGGGGAGCCAGATGACCCCTATGAAGCTGGTTACACAACAGATCTGCTCTGGAGGGGGACATATCCTTCACATGTCTTCATGCTCCATACTCTTTTTCGTACATTGCTTTTGACCCCGACTTGGTCGCGGGTCATAATTGAAGATATTCCACGGGCTCCGCCCGTCATGATTACTCTGTCCCCTCGGGACATTATACCACAACCTCCTCTCGATCTAGAGAGGTTGTATAATCTGATCTGGGACATATTACTATATGATCCCTCTAATCCTTTGGCCTTGGTGCCCCTTCCTCCGTCTGATTCTCCTCCCATTTTTATTCATTCTTGCTTTATGATTAATTCTTTCATTTTCCAAAAAAAAACGCCAATTTGGCAACAAATTCTTCCCAAATCCTCATTGAGGAAACATCTTACTTGTCCGATTGCACCCCGCCACGCGGGTCCTTCGGTCAAGATTCTCTTCTAGATTTACTCTGTCCCTCCCCTCGGGAGGATTCTCTTGTATTTCCGCTTGTATCCCAGGATTTTCATCCTGCCTCGTCTTCGTTAGGTTATGATAGTGAAGTTAGGCAGTCTAGTCAGGTTAGGAAGTCTAGGAAGCCTAAGGGTAGGCAAATTCCAGATAGATACCTCCAGGACTTAGCTGATAAGTGCTCTTCTTGTTCTTTGATCCCTCAGTTTTTAGAAAATCCGATTCAGATGCCAGAAGATTGTATGGACGATGAGTTAGTCAATGATGGGTACGGGGTATATGAATTAGTACATGAAAAGGACCCCATTATTGAAGAAGAAGATGACGAGGACGCGGCTGAGGCATATGCTAGTGGAGTGAAGAGATTTGATGAACCCTCAGCTGCCGTAGAAGAGCCCACCAAAGAAATTAATTTAGGGACTGAAGACGAACCTAAGGTTGTCCTCGTCAGTAAAAATCTTTCTACAGAGGATGAGAACGCAATGGTACAAGTACTCAAGGACTACAAGGACACTTTCGCCTGGAGTTATGAGGATATGCCAGGGTTAGACTCGTCTTTAGTTGAACATAGATTGACATTAAAGGAAGGAGCTAGCCCGGTCAAACAGAAATTAAGGCGATTCCACCCACAAATGGCTCTAAAGATGAAGGAAGAGGTCGATAAGTTGCATAAAGCCAAATTTATTAGAGTTTCCTTTATCCACAATGGGTGGCAAATATAGTCCCGGTTATGAAGAAGGACGGGAAGGTCAGAATTTGCATTGACTTCCGTGATTTGAACCGGGCGTGTCCTAAAGATGATTTTCCATTGCCTCATATTGATGTACTCATCGATAACACTGCTGGCTATGAGACGTTATCATTCATGGATGGATTTTCAGGATATAACCAGATTAAGCTGGCAGAAGAGGATCAAGAGAAAACTTCATTCACCACACCTTGGGGAACATATTGTTATGTAGTCATGCCATTTGGGTTAAAGAATGCTGGAGCCACCTATCAGAGGGCCATGATGGCAATATTTCATGACATGATGCACATAGATCTGGAAGTGTATGTGGATGACTTATTGGTTAAATCGAAAACAAAGGCTGAGCACGCGAAAGTTTTGGCAAGGGTATTAGAAAGATCGAGAGAATATCAGTTAAAGATGAACCCCAAGAAATGTGTATTCGGGGTATCTTCAGGAAAATTGCTTGGATTTATCGTCAGTAAACGGGGAATTGAGATCGATCCTAACAAGGCGAAGGCTATTAGAGAAATGCCACCTCCTAAAAACTTGAAAGAATTGAGAGGATTAATCGGGAGGTTGCAATTTATTCGCCGCTTTGTCTCCCAGCACTCACAAAGGTGTAAGCCGTTTTACGAGCTTACCAAGCCGGGAGTCAAATTCGATTGGGACGATAAGTGTCAGGAGGCATTCGATGGATTAAAGAACTATTTGGCAAGTCCTCCTGTTCTGAGACCACCATCTCCAGGAAAACCATTGATACTTTATATTTCAGTCCTGGATGATGCTGTGGGGGCTGTCTTAGCACAAGAAGATGAGGAAGGAAAAGAAAGGGCAGCCTACTATCTCTCTAAACTTCTCAACCCCGCTGAACAGAGATATACGGCGATGGAGAAAACATGTGCAGCATTGGTTTGGGTTGTGCAGAAATTAAAACATTATTTTCTAGCCCATGAAGTCCATCTCATCACTAGGATGAATCCGATCAAATTCCTCCTGGAGAAATCTGTTCTTACTGATAGGTTAGCACGATGGCAAAGCTTTCTATCTCAATTTGACATCATCTATATCCAGCAGAAAGCGATCAAGGGCTATGCTATAGCAGAACATCTCGCTCATCATCCCCTTCCTCGATTTGATCCAGTCCGATCAAAGTTTCCGGATGAGGAACTGATGTCCGTAAATCAAATCAGAGATGATATGTGGACTCTGCATTTTGACGGAGCTCTGAATTCTCATGGAAAAGGGATCGGTATTGTTCTGTTATCACCTGAAGGTGTCACCATTCCACAAGCCTTTCAGCTTGATTTTCCAGTTACGAACAATATAGCTGAATACGAGGCACTCCTTGCTGGCCTCGAGGCTGCTCATTTCCATGGTGCTACCAAACTCAGAATCGTAGGTGATAGCCAACTAATTCTTCGCCAAGTGCTGACTAAATATCGAACTCTTGATCCTAAGCTCAAGCCTTATCAGGAGCTTACTTCTGCTTATTCAAAGCTTTTCACGAAATTGATCTTTGTCCATGTCCCTAGGAATCAAAACATCTTAGCTGACGCTCTAGCTTCACTTGCATCTTCTCTTGATTTTCCAATCAGCAAACAATCTGAATCAATTATAGTTCATAGGCGTCTTTCACCCGCCGTGAAAGATCCTTCATTTCTTAGAACTAAGGAGAAATTGCTAAAGAAAGTCAGAGACGGAGATATCATTGAAAGAAGAGAAATTATGTTGATGGAGCTGTTAGAAGAGATGGATGATGAACAGAAGCCATTGTATTATGAAATTGCCAAATATTGTGAAGATCAATCATATCCTGAGGAAGCTACAACTGAAGAGAAGAGAGCTATCAGGAGAGTTGCTCAAAGATACACCCTAGTTGGGGGATCATTGTACAAGAGAGGTTTTGATGGAGTTCTTCTGAGATGTCTAGACGAAGATGAGCTTTGGAAGGTTATGGAAGGAGCTCATAGTGGAGTTTGTGGTGGTCATGTCAATGGACAGATGTTAGCAAAGAAGATCCTTAGACAAGGATTTTATTGGCCAACCATGGAAGAAGATTGTGTAGGATATGTTCGTAGGTGTGCTAAGTGTCAACTTCACGCCGATAAAATTCATTCTCCTGCATCTTCACTCCATCCTGTTTCTTCCCCATGGCCTTTCTCCATGTGGGCTTTCGACATTATTGGACCTCTTGGTAATCCAGATTCCGGCATCAAGCAAAAATCTTTCATTCTCACGGCAACGGAATACTTCACCAAGTGGGCAGAAGCTGAAGCGTACGTGGAGATCAAAGCATCAACCGTCTGCAAATTCATCATGAAGAACATCATCACTCGATTTGGAATTCCAAGCACCATCGTCACCGACAATGGACCGCAGTTCGTGTCACAAGAATTGAAGGATCTCTGTAACAGGTATAAAATTGCATTGCATCATTCATCTCCTTATTATCCGCAAGGCAATGGCCAAGCAGAGGCAACAAATAAGACTTTGATAAAAATCATCAAAAAGACGTGTAAATCTAATAAATTCTCAGATTGGCCAGAAAAATTGGTTGAGGCTCTATGGGCCTACCGAACTTCAATCCGCACACCCACTGGGCAAACTCCTTATTCCTTAACATTTGGAATGGAGGCGGTAGTTCCATACGAGATCCTCATACCGTCATTAAGAGTACAATTGAATAAGGAATTTTCCATTGATGAACATCGTTCAGCACTCCTTGCTCAATTGGAACTCTTAGACGAGAAAAGATGGTCAGCTGCTAATCATGCAAAAGTTTATCAAAATAGACTAGCACGTTTTTATCAAAAGAAAGTCATTGAACGTAAGTTCAAAGTCGGGGAAATGGTTGTCAAAAGAATTTTTATAAAACCTGGTGGTCCGCGTTCTAAGCTCCAACCCAACTGGGAAGGACCTTATGTTGTATCGCATGCTTTTCCTGGTAATGCTTATCGTCTTGTTAATGCAGAAGGAGAAGAGCTAAAACATCCCTGGAATGGTTTACATCTTAAGAAATACTACCCTTAGGTTAAAAAGTTGATCAGTATGGTACAAAGACCAGTGGAATCAGAAAGTTTATAAACTCAAATTTCCTTATCAGTCTGAATAACTTAATTTCAAGCCCATTATTGCACACACTGACACGTTTTGATTCGTGAGTAACAAGAGATGACAAGTCCTAAAGAATATCGAAAGCTTGACCAAAAGTGTAAAGTACAAATCATTTTTTTGAAGCAAAATTCTGTTTTAAATTTGGCCCATGATGTCGGAACGAGGCTTAGAATAGACTACCAAGAATACCCGCCATCTTAGTAGGAGGCCGTCATAAAAAAATGGGGGAGATCCGTCCCGAAAGCAAAAAGAAAAAAAAAGCAAAAGGCAAAAGCCAAATGTCAAATCGAAAGGCCATTACATTACAAACGTTACATGAAGGCCATGAAATGAAATAAAAGGGAACGCAAGGTCGATAAATACCCCGGAAAGAAATGACCGAACCCCAACGGATATTAGGGTAGGAAAGGGACATCTTTTTAAGTCTCCGGAACCTTCTCATGGGCTTTCTAAACTTATTCATCTTTTCTTTCTAAAGAGATGTACTCCAAACTTAAGGGATGACTTAGATTGACTAAGGGTCAAATCATCAAATGGGATCACGAATGGAAACACAAATTCAAACACGATGGGTTTAAGTTGAGTTGTTAAAAAACAATTTGGAAATTAAGTTAATAAATGAATATGATCTTTTGATCCAAGTACCATGTTGATCTTTTAGTCAAAAATCCAAAAAAATTACATAAGTCAAAATTACAAAAAAATACATATATCAAAAACCCAAAAAAAAATTACATAAGTCAAAATTACAAAAAAAATACATAAGTCAAAAATCCAAAAAAATACATATGTTTCAAAAATTCAAAAAAAAATACATATGTCAGAAATCCAAAAAAAAAAAAAAAAAAAAGCATAAATTTCAAAAAAACCACAAAAATGAATATTTCAAAACAACAAAAATATTTCAATTAGCATCTGCTTGTTGCATTTAGTGTGTTTCATTCTTTTTATTTTCAGCGAGCATTTGTCTGCTTGTATGTTGCATCTTTACTTAAGTTTGATTATTTTCATTACCTTTGTTAATAAAGGCTATGCCCCTTGACCATTTATTGAAGAAAAGATTGATTGACCATTTATTTGGTCAGGCAAGGGGCGAAGCCTAAATAGATACTTAACTTGTTTGTTAAGTGTGTACAGGATGCAAGATAAATACAGGAACACAAGATTGGAGCCAAAAGTTTCACGTATATTATGAAAAGGCGTTTTTGTACATGATACATGAAGAAGAAAATACATGAGCCTTCAAGGCTGACTCTCCCCTCCGCCCTCGTCCAACTGACTCTGGGCCTCGTCAGGTGCATCCGGTGCTGGTCCTCGGCTGGGAGGTGGAGGTGGTCTCATCGCGCTCGGCCCCGCATGACCGGAAGATACAGCAGCACTGGCAGTAAAGGCGCTGGTCAGACCACGCTCATGGGCACGCTGCCGAGCTCGCTGGAACCGTTCCTCCACCATCTTGCGCTCATGCTCCGCAACCGACAAGCGACCCTGCATAGCCTCCAGTCGAAGGCGGTCGCGGTCTCTCTCCTCAGTCACAACCTCCAGGCGAATCTGGAGGCGTGCAAGATCTCCAGTCGAGAGAAGAGCCACCTGCTCCTCTAGCACCCGGATCCGCTCTGCATCAGCCTCGGCACGAGCCGCTGCAGCACGGACATGCTCTATCTCCGCTTCAGCCCTCTGAAGGGCTTCCTGAAGCTCAGCAACCTGCAAAGGAAGATTTCGTTAGTCCAAGGCAATCAAGTAAGTAATCAATTCCAGAATTCAAAAATTGAAGAACTTACCTGAGCAGCACGGTCCTCCTCCGCTAGAGAAGCCCGGTGGATGGCGGAGGCGAGCTGACTCTGGAGGTCAGCCATAGCAGCATCACGAGTGGACGAGGAAGATGAAGCTCCATGGGTAGGGGGCGCCGCCTGGGTGTAGACGGCTCGCTGCACCAGAAAGACAACTATCAGTGGTTAATTGCCAAAACAATTAATTATTTAAAACATGCATTCATATTCATTCATACATACCAGGTCATACAGTTCTTTCTGAACTTGTTCGAGCTGGGCCTCCGCATCATGTAGGCGGGCCCGGAGGTCAACGATGACCGCATCACGCGCATCCTGCATGTCATACATACATACATTCATTCACAAATATAAATCAAGATAATAATAAAATTAAAGAAGCATGAATGCATACTTACATCGAGTGGTCGGAGGAGCCGAAGCTGATCGGCGTAGTGGGCCCGGTACTGCTGGAGGTAGGCCTCGCTACTCACCGCCCGTGACTCCACTCTGATACCCCGACGGTGCCAGTCCTCGTACTGCTCTGGGAACTTGGCACGCCAATCGGTGAGAGCTTGCTTCCCCCTCATGCTCCTTCCGACGCCCTCCGGGACCTCCTCGTCAATCCACTCTTGGTGGAGGCCCAGGGTCCTCATCACGAGCCGGAGGCGGAGGAGCTCGATCTCGTTGAGGCAATGCACCCACATCTGCCTCCCAAACCGCCTCCTGCCAGCCGTCACCCACGGCTGACCCTCCTCATTCATGCCCAAGTATGGGCGCCATATCACCTGCATATAGGTTAGATGCATTCATAAATAAATTGCATTTAATAAAAGATTTAATTGAATAAGTTAAGCTTACCAGGAGTTCTGGATAATCCAGAAACTGACGGCGGAGGGCCGTCAGCTGGTGATGCTGTGGAGCCGTATCCACAATCGGCTGCCAACGGCAGGCGAAAGGGACGGCGTTCGGACGAATAATCCTCGCTCTGCCGAGCGGAAAGTAGTAGTAGCTCCACACCTGCATTTATAAACATATAGGTTAGAAGAAGCATCATATCATATTGCATTGCATATAACAAATAATTAAACACTTTAATACCTGAAGAAATGGTGAGAAGCCACTGATAGTAGTCTCGCGGTCCGGCGTGACCGCGGATAGATCGGCAAAGAGGTGAGCCAGAAGGGCTGCACCCCAGGCATACTCTCCTAGGCTACCTAGGTCATCTAACAAGTAAAGAAATCTACAGTGGATATGGTCGCCCTTCGTACCGAAGAGCAACCTACCGAAAAAGAAAACTAAAAAGACTCTAAGCTGTCTATCTGTCTCCTCTACCTGATCAGGATCACTACAGTAGACTAAGGAGGACGACTCTGCTAATCTATCCCTGAACTCCTCCCGGGTCTCGTCAGACCGACGCCGGGGCTCATCTAGACCTAGTGCTGCCTCTACTTCTACCCTAGGGACCATCCTAGACTCCCTACCTATGCTGGATACCTCTATTCCTAGTAATGCTTCAGCCAATCCCTGATAGTTGGGGTAGGTCACCCCGCTCACAGGTCGGCCCTCTACCCTGAGGCCAGTAATCCTGGCCACATCCTCTAGGGTGGGGATCATATGCCCCCACGGCATCAGGAAAGCACGGCTTTCCGCATGCCATCTCTCTCTCAAGGCCTGCAGCAGGACCAGATCAAGCCAAAATGGCTCGATGTCCAGCACCTCGCCGAATCCCATCTGACGCAGGCGCGCCTTTTGGAAATCCGGGAGCCCTCTGTAAGCCCCCATCACTAGGTCCCAACTAATTCTAGCCCTCATCACTCCCTGCAAATAAAAACACAAAAATAAGGGTCAGTAATTAATAAAAACAGAAAAAATCAGTTCTGTTTTGAAAGGCGTCAGCACACATGGACGTCTTTTAAAACACGTCAACATGCCTTGACGCGATTCAAAATTTTTATTCCTATTTAAAAAATCCGGAATTTATCTTGAAAAAACGTCGACCCATGATGACGCCTTTTGAATGGCGTCACCTGGTCTGGACGCCTTTCAAGCCCAGATTCCGGGTTCTTTCAAGAACCCCGTTCTCTCTCTTTTCTTCATACAACCACACCCACAGGGAACTTACCGTGTGGAGGTCGCCCTCCTCTTCTTCTTCCACCGCCATGGGAGCCGGTGGAGGGAGTTCTTCCTCCAAAAACGCCGCCGCCTCCGCAAGGGCCGCCGGGACCTCCTCGGGAGCTTCTTCTTGCCTCCGCCTCCTCTTGGCTAGGGTCTTAGTCTTCCCGGAACCTTCACCGCGTTCCATGGCTTGAGAAAAGGGAGATTTGGGGGAGAGATCGCCGGAGTTCGAATCGCCGCCGATGAGGGAAAAGAGAGGTTTTGGAAAAGTGAGGAAGAAAGGGGGCCTTCGCGGGTCTGTTAACGAAGGGCTGAAAGGCGTCTACTCAGGATGACGCGTTTTAGGGCGCAAAAGTTGAGCGGCACTGACAGAGATTTGAATTTGACTGAAAGGCGTCCACATACGTAGTCGCGTTTCACTATTTTTGTCAGAACCGTACAGAGGAAAATCATTAAAGGCGTCTTACTGTGTTGACGCATTTCAGAGAATTAATCATGGAATTAATGACAGAATCCTGGAAAAAGTAGGAGAGAGAGTTGAAAGGCGTCGTTATCTAAAGACGCGGTTTAATCTTTAAATCGGGTTTTTGAGGATTAAATTGAATTTCTGGAAAAGAATTATGGTTTAAAGGCGTCATGTTGGGCAGACGCGTTTTAACTTTTTCATTGAATGATTGAAAAGCGTCTTTCTGACTGGACGCGTTTTGCATTTAACAGAACCCGAACTGTTGAAATTTCAGGAAAAATCAAGTTTTCTCTAAAGGAAAAATCATGTGCACTTCACAAAAAGTTGAGGAAAGGTTTTGAGGCATAAAAAAAAAAAAAAAAAAAAAAATAATTGAAAAAAATGCTGTAGGTGCTGAAAATTTGCTCGTGTGATTAATGTGAAAAACTATGTTGTTTAGGGTAAATTAACCTATTAAAAAAATGCAACTAATGTGCTGTGATCGCCAGAAACTTTTAACTAAAAAGCTTCAAAAAGAGGTTTGATCGCTTACCTGTTGAAACGCGGAAGATTGAATCCTTGGTTCCCCTCCTTCAGCCGGCTGAAGAAAGAGAGCCTCTTCTTGTTCTTTTGTTCTTGCTGTTGAATGTTGAGGATCGTCCAGAAGTTCTCCTGGCTTCGTGCTTGATTTCCCTCTTGTTGATTTCTTGTTGTTGTTGTTGAATGCAGCAGACAGAGAGACAGAAAAATAAAGAAGAAACAGTGATGAGGATCTAAATAGAAATATCAAAGTTAACCATGATTGGAAACATATTTAAACAGCAACTCACTTGTTTTAAATGACTTTGAAACCCCTTTAGAACAGATGGGTTTTGGAAAATTAATGATGTGGTGTGTGTTGCATGAAGTGAGTATGAGAGAATGAAACTAAAGAATAAAAATGAAATTCAAATATGAAAAACTTATGCCCAGTCCAATTGGAGAAGCCTTGAAGGATGAAGATCTTGAATAAGGATGCCGACTTCTGGAAATGGCAGCGCTCCGGCGTGGTTGCTTCGATCTTCAAATCGCTATAACGCTGAGGCTCAATAATTCTCTCTCTCTCTCTTTTTTTTTAACTCTTGAGATGCAAGGTATTTATAGGCATTTTCTGCGTTCGCGATTAACATAGAAAAATCTCGGATTTATCTACTTCAATCGACAGATAATTACTGATTAATTCATCTTTATCTGTAATTATCTAAAACGCGTCCACCTTGGATGACGCCTTTCAGATTAAATTAAGATAAGGATAAATATCCGGGAAAAGTTATCTTTATCTTTATTAGCTAAAACGCGTCCACCTGTGTAGACGTCTTTTACACTAATTAAGATAAGGATAAACATCCGGAAGAGAAGTTAAAACAGCCTAGGAAACCTAAATCGCGTCGACCTCTCCAGACGCCTTTTAGCTAATAAATCAATTAATTAAAATTCAAATTTAAACGCTAAAATAAGAATAAACTCTAAATGGCGTCCACATGGGTCGACGTCTTTTAGACTTTTTTCATATTTTAACTGAAATTTGAGCTAAAATCAATTCAATTGATTAACTTAAACATGTCTGTTAAACCCGACACTTAAAAAGATTAATAAAAATTAATCAGTGATTAAACATCAGACCATTCTGAGGCATTATTATATGATATGAAATTTACTCAAAATGACGTCAAAATTAGCGTGTCTACAGCTGCCTCACCTTGGCATCGTCTTTGCAAGGGAGTGAAATGAAATGGAATGTACTGAAAAGGTGATGCCAAGGTGTGATGAGACACGCTCTTATCATCACATGATTGAAATTTTTCTCGAAATCATCAATTAAGATAGCTCAAAGAAATCAATGGAATTAATCCTGTCTGGATGAGGTAGACAAGGAAATAAAATAAGGTCGATCAACCTCCTCGGAGTGGGAAGTACCCCAGGTCGTAGACACTGTAGGTTTCATCATGGGGAGCGTTTGCCAGCCAATGTGGACGTGCTGCAACCATGATGGATCTTAAAAAAAAAACAAGAATATTGGATAAAGAATCCAATCAAGGATATAATTCCAATGATATCTTCAAGCGAACCTCAAAGATAATCAAGATACTCAATTCAGAATGGAATATTTCATATCATATTTTGAATAATTTGATTCATAGTCTGAAACTTAATCAATAAATAATCCTTATCACAATAATTTCAAAGTCCTATATGATGCATGCTGGGCTAAAAGAAAAATATAAAGTCAAATAAAATATAAATTAATCAAGGATAATATTGTTAAATTGCCATTAATGAGTCAAGATACCAATTCTTGTAATCCAGTGCTAAGCCGAAGCTCGTTTATCCACGCACCGTTTCACAAAAGTGGAACCATCGTCCTCACTAATTAACAATCAAACGGCCTATCCGTGCGATTAAGAATCCTCTGGAATTATCACTGTTTTTGTTGAAGGGGAACTCAAATTCCAGTTTCATCAAAACACAAGGTCCCTGATATACTCTAATAAATATTTATCATATAGTAATGCTGATGCACAATAATTACATGAAATAGTACAAGGATAGAAATAACCGTCTTTTTAGCTACGGTCAGGACTTCTTGATTCCCACAGTGGGATCTTCTTGATATTTCTTTGAATTTTCTGCAATCAAAATTATTAGTTCCAAACAAATCTTCAATCAAAACATGAAAACATAGAATTTCGGACAAAGCACATAAAGATCTGAAAAGCGTCGTGTCGCGCAGACGCCATTCAACGTTGAAACGCGTCAGTGCTCCTCGACGCCTTTTTCTCACAGAAACAGGTTTCTGGCTGTTCTCTATTCGGATTCCAACTCTATCAATGCACACCCCTTTTCCAATCCGGAAAAGTCTTCCTAGGATCGCAATGTGGTCTATATAAACACCCTTAGGTCGTTCCTAAGCAATCCCACTACAATCCAAAGATCAAAAGTAGAGTTTTCTTCAAGGTTTCTTCAAAGTTCCAAAGTTTTCAAGGTTCTCTAGCTTCAAGGAGGAGGAACTCCGAAAAAGGGAGTATGAGTTCAAGCAAGAAGATGAAGATGTCCTTGGAGCAATTTTCAGATGTGGAGAATCATCTCAATGGAAGAAATCCCAATCTCCAAGTAAGCTCAATCAACTTCTTCTTCAATTCTCTTCATGTTCTTCATTAAGTTCTTCATCATGTTCTTCATGTTCCTCATCATGTTCTTCATCATGTTCTTCATGTTCCTCATCATGTTCTTCGCCTTTTCTTTTGATTTTCAGAACTATCCCATGTTTCCTGGCCCAAGGAAGTTCACCTCCTTACCTTGGATCCGTAAACTTGCGAAAAGCATCAAGCTTTCTATGCAAGTATTCATATCCAAGTGGAATCTTCAAGGTCTCGTAGTGCTTGCCAAGCATTACAAGAGTGCGAACGCGGATTGGGCGGCTATGGGCGCTTTGATCGAGTGGTGGCATCCCCAAACTCATACGTTCTTCTTCCAAGATTTCGAGTGCACGATTCTTTTAGAGGAGGCGGAGCTTCTTTTGGGTCTCCCAAAGACCAAGGAGAATAAAGAGAAGATAGCTTTGATGAAGGAGAGAATCACCGGTCAACAATTGTTGACATCTATTATGAAAGATCCTTCAGAAGCTAAAGGATGTCTCACTAAGAAGGGGATCAATCTCACCAAGCTAGCCGAGTGGACGCTGTATGAAATTAATGATCTAAGAGAGGATGAAGCGGAGGATGTAACAAAAGCCTTAGTTACATGCCTAGCCGGTGCCTTATTCTTTTCTGCGCAGGATAACATCTTAGAAGATGACCAAGTTAGTGCTATATGCGCAATCTTCGAAGGTAAATCCATTAGCACTGCACTCTTAGCATATCTTTATAGTGGGCTTTCTGCAGCGTCTGTGGGCCGTCCTCCTTATGGATGCATGCTTCTCTTCGCCTTATGGGTTGAACTTCACTTTAAGTTTGAGCACAGCAAGAAAAGGCCTCTGAATCCATCTCAGATTTACTTGAATAGTCCAATTCATTGCATAGCTAATGTTGTAAAGTTCAATGAGTACATGGTTAACAAGGTTCCAAAACTCAAGACCCGAGCTGATTGGAGAGAATATTTAAAGCTCATGACGTCCGACATATTCGACTCGTCTCCACTTGCTTTGGTCGGAAAACCTGTGTGGGTGCGTCGTGCAGCAGGAGCAGACCTTAAGTTGATCGGAGCCACCGAGTTTGTGCTGTACAATCCACATCGGTGCCTCACTCAACTTAGCTTGGGCCGTCGTGAATTCCCCGAGTTCTCTCCCACACTTCCGATCAAGAAGCGCGACTTGGAATCTGACGAAGACTATGAAGCCGTACAAATCATTACCACTTTATGGAACCTTGGCTTCAGTTACCGTGTAAGATCCTCTAAGGATAGAGATAAAGGATTGAAATTTCCCTATCTTAAAGGTCTTCATGAAATCCTTCCTTGAAGGTCCTCTTTTTCTTTTATTCATGATGTAATAAAGAATTTCAATGAATAAAGAAGTTTTTTTTTTTATGCCTCAAAACCTTTCCTCAACTTTTTGTGAAGTGCACATGATTAGAGCTGTAGGTGCTGAAAATTTGCTCGTGTGATTAATGTGAAAAACTATGTTGTTTAGGGTAAATTAACCTATTAAAAAAATGCAACTAATGTGCTGTGATCGCCAGAAACTTTTAACTAAAAAGCTTCAAAAAGAGGTTTGATCGCTTACCTGTTCAAACGCGGAAGATTGAATCCTTGGTTCCCCTCCTTCAGCCGGCTGAAGAAAGAGAGCCTCTTCTTGTTCTTTTGTTCTTGCTGTTGAATGTTGAGGATCGTCCAGAAGTTCTCCTGGCTTCGTGCTTGATTTCCCTCTTTTTGGTTTCTTGTTGTTGTTGTTGTTGGATGCAGCAGACAGAGAGAAACAGAAAAATAAAGAAGAAATAGTGATGAGGATCTAAATAGAAATATCAAAGTTAACCATGATTGGAAACATATTTAAACAGCAACTCACTTGTTTTAAATGACTTTGAAACCCCTTTAGAACAGATGGGTTTTGGAAAATTAATGATGTGATGTGTGTTGCATGAAGTGAGTATGAGAGAATGAAACTAAAGAATAAAAATGAAATTCAAATATGAAAAACTTATGCCCAGTCCAGTTGGAGAAGCCTTGAAGGATGAAGATCTTGAATAAGGATGCCGACTTCTGGAAATGGCAGCGCTCCGGCGTGGTTGCTTCGATCTTCAAATCGCTATAACGCTGAGGCTCAATAATTCTCTCTCTCTTTTTTTTTTTAACTCTTGAGATGCAAGGTATTTATAGGCATTTTCTGCGTTCGCGATTAACATAGAAAAATCTCGGATTTATCTACTTCAATCGACAGATAATTACTGATTAATTCATCTTTACCTGTAATTATCTAAAACGCGTCCACCTTGGATAACGCCTTTCAGATTAAATTAAGATAAGGATAAATATCCGGGAAAAGTTATCTTTATCTTTATTAGCTAAAACGCGTCCACCTGTGTAGACGTCTTTTACACTAATTAAGATAAGGATAAACATCCGGAAGAGAAGTTAAAACAGCCTAGGAAACCTAAATCGCGTCGACCTCTCCAGACGCCTTTTAGCTAATAAATCAATTAATTAAAATTCAAATTTAAACGCTAAAATAAGAATAAACTCTAAATGGCGTCCACATGGGTCGACGTCTTTTAGACTTTTTTCATATTTTAACTGAAATTTGAACTAAAATCAATTCGATTGATTAACTTAAACATGTCTGTTAAACCCGACACTTAAAAGATCAATAAAAATTAATTAATGATTAATTATCAGACCATTCTGAGGCATTATTATATGATATGAAATTTACTCGAAATGATGTCAAAATTAGCGTGTCTACAGCTGCCTCACCTTGGCATCGTCTTTGCAAGGGAGTGAAATGGAATGGAATGTACTGAAAAGGTGATGCCAAGGTGTGATGAGACACGCTCTTAACATCACATGATTGGAATTTTTTTCAAAATTATCAATGAAGATAGCTCAATGAAATCAATGGAATCAATCCTGTCTGGATGAGGTAGACAATGAAATAAAATAAGGTCGATCAACCTCCTCGGAGTGGGAAGTACCCCAGGTCGTAGACACTGTAGGTTTCATCATGGGGAGCGTTTGCCAGCCAATGTGGACGTGCTGCAACCATGATGGATCTTAAAAAGAAAACAAGAATATTGGATAAAGAATCCAATCAAGGATATAATTCCAATGATATCTTCAAGCGAACCTCAAAGATAATCAAGATACTCAATTCAGAATGGAATATTTCATATCATATTTTGAATTATTTGATTCATGGTCTGAAACTTAATCAATAATTAATCCTTATCACAATAATTTCAAAGTCCTATATGATGCATGCTGGGCTAAAAGAAAAATATAAAGTCAAATAAAATATAAATTAATCAAGGATAATATTGTTAAATTGTCATTAATGAGTCAAGATACCAATTCTTGTAATCCAGTGCTAAGCCGAAGCTCGTTTATCCACGCACCGTTTCATAAAAGTGGAACCATCGTCCTCACTAATTAACAATCAAACGGCCTATCCGTGCGATTAAGAATCCTCTGGAATTATCACTGTTTTTGTTGTAGGGGAACTCAAATTCCAGTTTCATCAAAACCACAAGGTCCTTGATATGCTCTAATAAATATTTATCATATAGTAATGCTGATGCACAATAATTACATGAAATAGTACAAGGATAGAAATAACCGTCTTTTTAGCCACGGTCAGGACTTCTTGAATTCCCACAGTGGGATCTTCTTGATGTTTCCAGCTTTACTCAGGTTTTCTTTGAATTTTCTGCAATCAAAATATTAGTAATTCCAAATAGATATTCAATTTAAGCATCAAAACATGGAATCATATAAAGAGCTGAAACGCGTCGTGTCGAGCAGACGCCTTTTAACTTTGAAACGCGTCAGTGCTCCTCGACGCCTTTTACTCACAGAAACAGGTTTCTGGCTGTTCTCTATTCGAATTCCAACTCTATCAATGCCTTGTGTCCTGTATACAACTTTAACAAACATGTTAAGTACCTGTTTAGGCTTATCCCCTTGCCTGGTTAAGTAACCGACTACTTGATCCTATCCTTGATAGAAGGGTCAAGGGGCATAGCCTTTATTAACAAAGGTAATGAGAATAATTAAACTTAAGCAAAATGCAACATTCAAGCAGACAGATGCTCACTGAAAATAAAAGGAATGAAACACACTAAATGCAACAAGCAAATGCTAACTGAAATGTTTTTGTGGTTTTGAAATATTCATTTTTGTTTGGGGTTTTGAAATATATACTTTTTTTTTTTTTTTAAATTTTGATATATGTATTTTTTTTGGGTTTTGATATATGTATTTTTTTTTGGATTTTTGAAACATATGTATTTTCTTGGATTTTTGACTTATGTATTTTTTTTGGATTTTGATATATGTATTTTTTTTGGGTTTTTGATATATGTATTTTTTTGTAATTTTGACTTATGTAATTTTTTTGGATTTTTGACTAAAAGATCAGCATGGTACTTGGATCAAAAGATCATATTCATTTATTAACTTAATTTCCAAATTGTTTTTTAACAACTCAACTTAAACCCATCGTGTTTGAATTTGTGTTTCCATCGTGATCCCATTTGATGATTTGACCCTTAGTCAATCTAAGTCATCCCTTAAGTTTGGAGTACATCTCTTTAGAAAGAAAAGATGAATAAGTTTAGAAAGCCCATGAGAAGGTTCCGGAGACTTAAAAAGATGTCCATTTCCTACCCTAATATCCGTTGGGGTTCGGTCATTTTCTTTCCGGGGTATTTATCGACCTTGCGTTCCCTTTTATTTCATTTCATGTGATTAATGTGAAAAACTATGTTGTTTAGGGTAAATTAACCTATTAAAAAAATGCAACTAATGTGCTGTGATCGCCAGAAACTTTTAACTAAAAAGCTTCAAAAAGAGGTTTGATCGCTTACCTGTTCAAACGCGGAAGATTGAATCCTTGGTTCCCCTCCTTCAGCCGGCTGAAGAAAGAGAGCCTCTTCTTGTTCTTTTGTTCTTGCTGTTGAATGTTGAGGATCGTCCAGAAGTTCTCCTGGCTTCGTGCTTGATTTCCCTCTTTTTGGTTTCTTGTTGTTGTTGTTGTTGGATGCAGCAGACAGAGAGAAACAGAAAAATAAAGAAGAAATAGTGATGAGGATCTAAATAGAAATATCAAAGTTAACCATGATTGGAAACATATTTAAACAGCAACTCACTTGTTTTAAATGACTTTGAAACCCCTTTAGAACAGATGGGTTTTGGAAAATTAATGATGTGATGTGTGTTGCATGAAGTGAGTATGAGAGAATGAAACTAAAGAATAAAAATGAAATTCAAATATGAAAAACTTATGCCCAGTCCAGTTGGAGAAGCCTTGAAGGATGAAGATCTTGAATAAGGATGCCGACTTCTGGAAATGGCAGCGCTCCGGCGTGGTTGCTTCGATCTTCAAATCGCTATAACGCTGAGGCTCAATAATTCTCTCTCTCTTTTTTTTTTTAACTCTTGAGATGCAAGGTATTTATAGGCATTTTCTGCGTTCGCGATTAACATAGAAAAATCTCGGATTTATCTACTTCAATCGACAGATAATTACTGATTAATTCATCTTTATCTGTAATTATCTAAAACGCGTCCACCTTGGATGACGCCTTTCAGATTAAATTAAGATAAGGATAAATATCCGAGAAAAGTTATCTTTATCTTTATTAGCTAAAACGCGTCCACCTGTGTAGACGTCTTTTACACTAATTAAGATAAGGATAAACATCCGGAAGAGAAGTTAAAACAGCCTAGGAAACCTAAATCGTGTCGACCTCTCTAGACGCCTTTTAGCTAATAAATCAATTAATTAAAATTCAAATTTAAACGCTAAAATAAGAATAAACTCTAAATGGCGTCCACATGGGTCGACGTCTTTTAGACTTTTTTCATATTTTAACTGAAATTTGAACTAAAATCAATTCGATTGATTAACTTAAACATGTCTGTTAAACCCGACACTTAAAAGATCAATAAAAATTAATTAATGATTAATTATCAGACCATTCTGAGGCATTATTATATGATATGAAATTTACTCGAAATGATGTCAAAATTAGCGTGTCTACAGTCCCGACTTAAAACTTTTTAGGATTTGGTCTTATTTTGCTGTGAAGGACTTTAGCACGATTGTTTTGTGCTTTGAGAGTGCGTACTTTTTGCCACTCTCTTTATTTCTGTCTGAGGGGAGGTGCATACTTTTTGCCACCGTCCTTCCTTTGACTCTTTTGAAGCATATTTTTGATTTTCACGCTTCTGATTGTCCATTTTTTTTTTTTCGAAGTGACCGCCTCCTTAAAGTATTAAGTGGTTTGATCTCCTATTACGAATCCTAACTTTCCATTCGTTTGACCTAAAAGAAAAAAAATAGAATGGGTAATTCTACACTTCAGGTAACTCAAGCAACTCTATACTTTCAGGATCTTCCACTCTTTCCAAGTTACCGTGTGTGTGTGAAAATCATCCTGTCGTGATTCATTGTAGAGAGAGGGGTTAACTCAAACTTTTACTCATCCTTTTACCTCAATTTTTGATCAAGATTCCCTAAATGAAGTGTGGTAGGTATGAATTTCTGTTGGGGTGTGAAAATGAAACAATTTTTCTTTTGAAAATTTGTGTGAAAATTGAAAAAATTTCACACTTTTTTTTTGTTCATTTTAAACGATTTTATTCAATATGCATTATGATTCTCCCCCCAACTTGAATGACATTGTCCTCAATGGCATAGAAATGCACAAAAAATAATGATGAGGAGAGATACAACCTGAGATGTGACGAAGCTTTTCTCTGTTCCCCAAGGTAGATTTTATGAGTTTTCTAAAAAGAAAAAAAAAAAGAATAATCAGAATAAAAATGAGAAGATTGGGTTGCCTCCCAATAAGCGCTAAGTTTAATGTCTTCAGCCAGACGAAATTATGTTCATTGTGGATCACTTAGCTGCATGGATTCCAATGGACAATTTTGAAGGTTTTCAATGTAAGGTTTTAAGCGTTGCCCATTAACAGTAAATGTCTGTCCATTTTTTGGATCCATGATCTTGACCGCACCATGGTCAAAAGCTTTAATTACCAAGAATGGCCCATCCCATCTTGATTTCAATTTCCCAGGAAACAAACGCAACCTTGAGTTAAATAGCCAGACTTTTTGATGAGGGTGGAAAGATTTCCTCACAATATGTTTATCATGAAAAGCTTTAGTCTTGGCTTTATAGATTTTCGAGTTCTCATAGGCTTCATTTCTTATTTCATCTAATTCGCTCAATTGTAAGGTTCGGTGTGAACCTGCTTTGATTAGATCAAGATTGACCTGTTTTATAGCCCAATAAGCTCTATGTTCTAATTCCACTGGGAGATGGCAGGCTTTTCCAAAAACTAGTCTGTATGGTGACATGCCAATAGGAGTTTTATAAGCAGTCCGATAGGCCCACAAAGCATCATCTAACCTTTCAGACCAATCTTTTCTGTCGGGCCTAACAGATTTTTGCAAGATATTTTTGATTTCTCTATTGGATATCTCCACTTGGCCACTAGTCTGGGGATGGTAAGGAGTAGCAAGCTTATGAGTAATCCCATATCTTTTGAGCAGTGCTCGAAATTGAGAATGAGTGAAGTGCGAACCCCCATCACTAATGATAGCCTTTGGCCATCCGAACCTAGAAAAGATATTCTTCTGTACAAATTTCATCACCACCTTATGATCATTGGTCCGGGTGGCTATTGCTTCAATCCATTTAGACACATAGTCCACTGCCACTAAGATGTATTCGCATCCAAAAGATGGTGGAAAATGGCCCATGAAATATATTCCCCAAACATCAAAAATTTCAACCACTAAGATTGGATTTAGAGGCATCATATCTCTTTTAGTGATATTTCCAACAGCTTGACATCTTAGGCATGTTTTGCTGAACTCATAAGCATCCTTGAAGAGTGTGGGCCAATAGAAACCGCTTTGTAAAACCTTTGCTGCGGTTTTCTTTCCGGAGAAATGACCTCCACAAGCAAGGTTATGGGAAAAGTTCAAAACACTTTGTTGTTCTTCTTCAGGCACACATCTCCGGATTATTTGATCTGGACAAATTTTGAAGAGTTCAGGGTCTTCCCAAAAATAATACTTCTCTTGAGAGAAGAATTTATCTTTTTCATTTTTTGTCCATCCTTGTGGGATTTGACCAGTCACCTTAAAATTCACAATATGTGCATACCATGACGGTGACATGTGGGAAATGGCTAAGAGGTGTTCATCAGGGAATGAATCTCTCATTGGTTCATTATCTGAAATTATGATCCGGGAGAGATGATCAGCAACCACATTCTCGGACCCCTTTTTGTCCCGAATCTCCAAATCAAATTCTTGGAGGAGTAGGATCCACCTGATTAACCTTGGTTTGGCATCTTTCTTTGTCAACAAATATTTCAATGCCGAGTGATCAGAGTAAATAATCACTTTTGCCCCCAAAAGGTAAGATCGAAATTTCTCCAGAGCAAAAACAACAGCTAACAATTCTTTTTCTGTGGTGGTATAGTTCATTTGAGCATCTACAAGTGTACGACTTGCATAATAAATCACCACCGGCTTTTTATTTATTCTTTGCCCCAGTACTGCCCCCATAACATAATCAGAAGCATCGCACATTATCTCAAATGGCAAAGACCAATCAGGTGATTGGAGAATGGGAGCTTTGATCAGAGCTTCTTTTAAAGATTTAAATGCTTCCAAGCATTTTTTATCAATATGGAATGGGACATCTTTGGCTAAGAGAAGGGTTAATGGTCGGGCAATTTGGGAGAAGTTTTGAATAAACCGGCGGTAGAAGCCGGCATGGCCCAAGAATGACCGAATTTGCTTTACCGAAGTGGGTGGAGGAAGATTGGCGATTAGGCTAACTTTAGCTTTATCCACTTCAATACCTCTTCCAGACACTATATGGCCCAAAACTATACCCTCTTTAACCATGAAATGACTCTTTTCCCAACTTAGAACCAAATTGGTCTCTATGCATCTTCCCAGTACATTTTTCAAATTCTCCAGACAAATTTCAAATGAATCCCCGAATATTGAAAAATCATCCATGAATACTTCAAGGAATTCTCCCACCATATCTGAAAAGATGGCCAACATGCACCTTTGGAAAGTTGCTGGTGCATTACATAGTCCAAATGGCATTCTTCGGAATGCAAATGTGCCAAATGGGCATGTGAATGTGGTTTTCTCCTGATCTTCTGGGTATATAGCCACTTGATTATATCCCGAATACCCATCTAAGAAACAGAAATATTTCTGACCCGCTAACTTTTCCAAAATCTGATCAATAAACGGGAGTGGGAAATGATCTTTCTTTGTCATTGTGTTCAATTTTCTGTAATCAATACAAACTCTCCACCCCGTGGTTAGCCTAGTGGGCATTTCTTCACCTTTTTCATTTGTTACCACAGTTAAGCCAGACTTCTTTGGCACTACTTGGGTTGGGCTTACCCACTTGCTATCAGATATTGGGTATATGATACCCGCATCTAGCCATTTCACCACTTCTTTCTTAACCACTTCCATCATAATAGGATTCAATTTCCTTTGCATTTCTCTGCTTGGTTTTGCATTATCTTCAAGATAAATATGATGCATGCATGTGGTTGGACTTATTCCTTTCAAATCAGCTACTGACCACCCTATGGCTTCTTTATGAGTTCGGAGAACTTCAATGAGTTGTTCTTCTTGGGTAGGGTTAAGATCCGTAGCTATGATCACAGGTAGAGTTTCAGATGGGCCCAAAAAGACATATTTGAGGGATTCTGGCAAAGGTTTGAGCTCTAACTGAGGAGGAACCTGGAGAGATGGAGGAGTAGGTTCTAGATTGAGTTCAGGTAAAGGCTCAACCTTATTGGGCTGCCAAGTCCTTTTATTCAAATCTGATATGGCCATTAACTCCTCTTCCTCTTCAAATTGGGCCGAAGGGGATGTTTCTACAATATTATCAATCACATCAATTGCAAAGCAATCTTCCCCATCCTGCATATGGCCAGAAGCTTTGAAAATGTTGAGGGATAATTTGTGATCTCCAAATGAGATATCCATTAACCCAGATTTGCAGTTAATGATGGCATTTGCAGTGGCTAGAAAAGGTCGGCCCAATATGATTGGGCTATTTCTCAGATGTTGAACGGGCTCCATGTCAAGGATGACAAAATCAACTGGGAAGTAGCAAGTGTCAATCCTGACAATGACATCTTCCACCATTCCTTTCGGTGTCCTAAGAGATCTATCGGCCAATTGTAGGACCACCGGAGTTGGTTTCAATTCTCCTATCCCAAATTTTTCATAAACTGAAGTGGGTAATAGGTTCACACTTGCTCCAAGGTCCAATAATGCTTTATCAAAGGTGGTTCCTTCAACAACACAAGAGATAAGTGGTGCTCCAGGGTCTTTCATCTTTTTAGGCATTTGGTTGAGCAAAATGGCACTCACTTCTTCAGACAAAAAGACTTTTTTGGGATTTGCTTTAGGCTCTCTCTTGTGAGTGCAAAGTTCTTTCAAAAACTTAGCATAGGCCGGCACATGTTAGATTGCATCAACCAATGGAATGTTAATGTGGACTTGTTTAAATAAGTCCATTAACTGTTCATTTTTTGCTTGGATTTGATGCTTTCTTTGCTCTTTGCCATTTTCTAAAGCTTGTGGAAAAGGGATTTTTGGTTTATAATTCTCAGGACATTCCTCCATTTTTCCTTTTCCTTGAATGATATTGGGTTGTTCATTCTCATCTTCTTCTCCTTTTTCTTCTTCATTTTGTTCAAGATTGGGCTGACTAGATCCTTGATTTGGGTAAGGATCCGGCAAGACTTTACCACTTCTTAAGGCCGAAATTGCTTTCGCATTTTCTAACTGTGGACCTCTTAATGGATTTGAGCCCATTTGAGGTTGGGCTTGAGGATTAGGTAGGATGGGTTGATGTTGGAAACCCGGAGGATAGTTTCGCAGGTTTGCAATGGGTTGACTTGGTAATGGGCCCACTTCCCTCCTCATAGTTGTATCAGCCATTTGACCCAATTGGGCTTCCAATTTTGAAATGGATTGTTGTTGAGAGATGACCAATTGTTGCAATTGTTGCTGTTGTTGTTGTTGATTCATGAGTAATTGTTGCAGCATATTGAATTTGTCATCATTTTGATTTGATGGCTGATGTTGTGGGATTTGATATGGAGGTTGAGAGAACATATTCTGGTTGTTATTGGGCTGAAAGTAAGGGGCTTGAGCTTGTTGGCTTTTGTTGAAAGATTGATTTGGATAGTAATTCTGTTGATGGGCCCTGTTCTGAAAATTTTGTGCTTGTGGATTTGGAGCTTGGGCTTGTTGAGATTTCCATGAAAAATTAGGATGATTCTTCCAACCAGGGTTGTAGGTGTTAGAATATGGATCATGATTGGGCTTTGAATAACCCTGGGCTGCTTGGACTTGTTCTTGGATGAACGGTGGCAATTGGGCTGCCGTGGGACACTCACTGACATGGTGAGTTGGGCTGGCACAAAGACTACAAGCTTCTTGGTAAGATGAAGAGGATTCATAGTAAGGTCTTGATTGTGCATGGATATTAGATCCTTGGTTATTCGAAGCTAGGACTTGGTCTAGCTTTTGGGCCATAAGATCCATTTTGCTCATTTGTTGGGCCAGAAGGTCCACCTTATCCAACTTTTGAGCCAAGGCATTGATATCCATCTTAGGTTCAAATTCTCCTCTATTTCTTATTTCATAGACTCCAGTCCGTTTGGATGTTCCCACAGATCTTTCATATGATGAAAGTGAAGCATGGTTTATTGAATTTTCACTTAGCATTTCAAACAAATCATAAGCTTCTTCCTCACTTTTGCTCATGAATGCTCCTCCACAAGATGCATCTACCATTTGCCTGTATTGTGCATCTAAACCTTCATAGAATGCTTGCACAATTTGCCATCTAGACAATCCATGGTGTGGACATTTTCTCAACAATTCTTTCAATCGTTCCCAAGATTCATGAATTTGTTCTCCTGGTAATTGTGAGAATCCAGTTATAGCCCTTCTCATTGTATTTGTTCTCCCAATAGGATAGAATTTCTTTAGGAATTCTTGTTGCATTTCAGGCCAAGTCCTAATGGGCTTCCCTATCGTTCCAAGCCAATATTTGGCTTTGTCCTTAAGTGAGAAAGGGAATAGGGTAAGTCGAAGGGCATCTTCCGTGAAATCTTGAATTTTCACGGTTGAGCAAATCTCAAAGAATTCATCCAAATGTTTATATGGATCTTCATTGGTATTCCCATAAAAAGATGGGAGCATTTGGATGGTGCTTGGCTTGATCTCATAATGGCTAGCATGGACATTAGGCAATTGGATACAAGATGAAGGATTATAGTCTTGAGGAATGAAGTATTCCTTCATTTGTTTTGGTATTTGTTGATTGTTTCCAGCCATTTGATGTTGAATGTTGGTTTGGTGATGTAGGTATCTCTCAATTTCTTGAATGTGTTTGATAATATATGGCTTTTGAGATCTTCTACCTAGCATACACTAGACCAAGATGAGATGAGAATGGTTATTTTTGTGATTTTTATTTTTAGATTTTTTTTATGTTTATGTATGCAAAGACAAACAAGTTAATAACAAATTCCTAATGACCTAAGTGTGTCCTATACTTAAAGATGAGATTTCTCACAAAATGGCTAGAATTCACTATGAATCACCCCTACAATAGATCAATCGGCCAGGTAAGAGGTGGGATAGTGGGAGGCTCCCCCTACTTTCGTAGGGACCTAATTAAATAACCACTTGTCCACTTAGGCGTTTGCCTTTGTAACCTCTAGCCTAGACACCGTTGTCCAAAGTAGAAATGAATTCAAAGCTCGGTCCAATCATAGTGTGAACCCTAGGTGCAATTGCTATTTGATTTTTATTGGGCTTGGGACAATGCAAGATGGAGTGTTTGTGGTTTGTGGGCCAAGGAAGGGTGATGAAATCCCCACCTTATCTTGTGATGAAGATGCCCTTAAATTATTTGATCAATGAAATGCACACCACAATTCAATCAAGTTTGTTTTGTGCAATAATGAAATGACAATGCATGAACATGTTGTTTGCACATATTGAAAAACTTACCTTGCCTCCCGCACTCTTCAACATGAAATAAATGGCAAAAATTTAAAACTAATGCATTCCTAAATGATGCATGTCCTAAAACATGGTGGTTTGGTTTCTAATCTTGAAATGCAATTTTTTTTTTTTTTAATATCGTTTTTCTGATTTTTTTTTATTTAATGAGGGCTATGTCTATTTAAACAAATCTAAACATAAAAATATTAACAAGATTGGAACAAACTCACCAAGTGGAGCTTTCCTTTTGTCTTTTTTTTTTTTTAAAATTCCTGCAAAAAGAGAAAATAAATGTGAGTATGGATTTATACAAATGGACCCAAAATAATCAAAATTAAAATTCTAAATCCCCGGCAACGGCGCCAAAAATTGATGCATGCTTAAATGCCGTCGTTAAAACACAAACAACATCAATCTTAATTTCCGAATCTCAATTAAAAATAACAAGGTAGTGTATGGTTGAGACCGGGTCGATCCACGGGGAAATAGAAATCTAATTTTGAAAACTTTGGATTTTTAGTGGAAACAATGCGTTTAGGCAATTGGATCAAAAAGCTTCCTACAAAATCTCTAGTTAACACCTAGAACTCATCATTAACACTTAATTATCTAATCGTTGAGATTATGCTAATTGGATAAATCTAACTAGATAGTATTAGACTAAGAAAACAACTAAGGCATCTACAACATCAAAAGGGAAATAACATGATTGCTGTTAAGAAAAGACAATAATTTTGAGAGACAAATAACAGGCTAATTGTTTTACATAGAAGCTAATTAAATACAATAAACAATGAGGAAGCTACAGTGACAGATGCTTCTGTGAAAGCCTTTGGGAAAATGTTGGCGGCAGAGAAGGAGGCGCAGTGGACCGCGGCTCGGGTGCTACAGGCGAGGCGTTCGGACCGAGGCAGGCGACGGCTCGGGCGCTGCAGGCGAGGCAGCGTCGCGGCAGGAGGCCTGGCACGGGCGACGATGCCCCAGCCGCGCGAGAGACGCGGTGTTGCCGCGTGGCGGAGGCGGGCCCGGCAGGTGACGGCTACGGGCGGGAAACGCCCGGGAGGCGCCGCGTGGCGTGCGGCGGCGACGTTGGCTTGCGCGTGTGCCGGCACGGGCGACGAGGGCCTGGCGGCCGAATCCGTTTCGCTTGCCGCGTGTCCTCGCGAGGCCCGGTGCAGCGCACGGGCGACGAGGACGGACCCTGCGAAATGCGCAGAGACGACGCGTGTTGCCGGTGGGCCCTTTGATGGCAGCTGGCTTGAGCGTGGGCTTCCGCGTGTCTCCGGTGCAGGCGTTGACGTGGGATGGCGGGCTTCAGCGAGAGAAAGAAGAGAGAGAGAACACTGAGGAAGAGCAGGGACTGACAGAGAGAGAAAGAAAAAGGGAGAGAGAGAAAGATGCTGCGGGAGAGGGAGGAAAAGCCCAGCGAGAGAGAGAAAATGACAGAGAGAGCAATAGGAAAAGCAGAGAGAGAGGGGTGCGTAGAGAGAGAGAGAGCAGTGGGAATGAGGGAGAGAAATCTGTGGGAGAGAGAGGGATAAGAAAAATTCTGAAAAAATTCGGTGCCCCCCTTCTCCTTGACCTCCTCCCTTAATTTTATAGAAAAGATGAGGGATTTGAATTTCAAAAAGATATTTAAATCTTTTCATTAAGTCCCCTTTGATTAGGGAATCCTCATAAAAAAAAACATTAATTGGTGATTTGAAATTCGAATTTTTAGATGGATCCTTCTTATTTCGAATTTCAGAGTTCCCTCCTTCTCTCTCTCTTAGTTGGCATGTGGGCCCCAGTCGAAGCTAAAATACGAAAATAAAATGATGTTTTTGCCAGGATTCGAACCCTGGTTGCTTCCTTGAAGTTCGAGTGGTCCAACCACTATGCCATCTGCTTGTTCATGTCCTGTTTCACATAAAATAACAGTTAAGTTCTCATAGCCATAAATTATTCAACTGTGCATTAAATAATTGCTGAGGAAATGAAATTGCTACCCTTATTCTATCCATGGAGTGATGTTATTTTAAAATTCAGATTCTGAATGCGCAAATGGTTTATTTATCATTCCATGTGATTTTATTCGTTAAATTGATAGCAAATTATGTGAATTTGATCTGTTATTTATGTAAAATTGTGGACTTATCACGGGGAAATCTAAAACTTAGTTCCAACGACATCTTGTCCCTAGATTCTAACTGGACAAAGCCGCAAGCGCCCAGGGCAGCGCACTGTCTAGCTTAGAAGAGGTGGCGAAAGATGTCCATCGTTGCTTCTGGGTGACCCATGTCCCAGATCAGGGTGGCAAAACCTATGTCCTGTTAGTCTTAGGTGGCCTATAAGCCAATCTGACTATGTAAATCTCGTTCGTTTATAGATATAAATGGCATAATATTCATTATGTATACATAATGAAGTTTGTGAATATTTGTGATAGTGATCAGATTATGATGAGATCATACTAATGAGGCTGATCACTTAAACACACATATTCTTAATAGTTCCTAGTCGGAGGGTAACATCGGATATCCAGTTAGACTAGTACAAATTACTCCCGCTCATAAGATGAGGGTGACTGATCTCGTAGTCACTTATGTAGAGACACTAAGCCGAATATGTAGGTGCTCATTAGAGAATGAGTTCACTGAACTGATCCGACTGAATCGCTAGGTGGTATTGTACCTCACTGTCAACCAGCTTGATTCTATTGTCGCAGATGAGTGGATGGTCCTTGGACCTGAGACACCAAGGATACCTTGTTGGTGGACTTTTGTGCTTTGACCTTGGTTTATGAATCTCTAACCACATAATTCTAAACAGCCAAGGATCGGGTATAGCCACTACAAGGAGAAGAGGATTTGTCAGCGGCTAAGAGCCGCTGACAAATCGCACAGACCCGCTGACAAAAGCATTTGTCAACGGCTAGCCGGCCGCTGACAAAGCCGTGGACAAAAGTCCCGTTGGCAAATATTTGTCAACGGCTAATGAGAAACCGATGACAAATATTCTATATGTCTACGGCTAAAAACCGTGGACAAATAAGTCATATGTCAACGGCTTCTAGCTGTGGACAAATAGGATATTTGTCAACGGTTATAAGCCGCTGACAAATAATGTTTTTGTCCACGGCTGTAAGCCGTTGACATATGCTGTTAATGTTAACAGTTGTAGCCGCTGACAAATGGTACATTTGTCTACGGCCATGCATAGCAGCCGCTGACAAATATGATATGTCTATGGTTTCTTAGCCGCTGACATATAGTAACATAAGTTTTTGTCAGCGGTTTCAGCCGCTGACAAACAGTTATTAATTAAAAAAAAAAATTAAAAATATTAAACAATACACAAAAATCTGTAGATATACAAACCTATATATAAACAAATACACACATCCATACAAGCACATCCATACACAGTATGAACTTAACTAATAAGTACATCCATACAAGCACATCCAAAAAAAAAGCAGCAAACATCACAATTCTCCAGACATGGCTCAGAAATTTCAATATAAGATAGTACTCATGATCTTCCTTTCCATAGGTAAACGATATGCAAATTACAGTGGTGGGAATAATCACTAACAGGCTACCAATAGATGTTTGTTTCACTCCTGCAAACACCTTTTTTTCCTTCCTATTTCTACTAGCCATACATGTAATATGACGAAATATTGGATGAAATATGGTGCTTAATTGGGAGTCATCCATAATCCCAATACCAAATCCTCACTCTCATACACATGAAAGGTCACCAGTTAATTTTGTCCATCTTCATTTTTCCCCCTTCTTTATGATCTTATCTGCCCAGTCCACATGCCAGTGACAGAACTGCTTCTGCAGAGTAAATGCATCCCAAGGAGTTGTCTCAATGAAAATAATGAACTGGCTCCATGCAGCAAGACCTGCATCTCATCTACTCAGCGTAAATGGACAGTGAGCAAGGCAATGACATAGATTGGACATGTCCTCCTGCATAACCTTGACAATAAGGAAAATCCAACATTCTTCAACAAAATTTGAGGCTGACATACAAATGTGCACTTAAAGGATCTCAATTCTTTTTAGAACCAGTTTGCACTACCGCAGCTTACACATGCTCTATACATATATATAAACTTGTTGATATTGTGCAAATATTTGAAAGGTCTAAGCAGCATTTAAAGGATGGACTGCTGATAAATGCTGTCAGGAAAAAGGGATTGACATAATTTTTCCCCTACCTTTCTTCATTTCGTTTAGCATGAGAGACTTCCTGGCCTAAGAAGATGAAACCTAGCAGCGCGTAATGGTCAGTACAGGAAATTTCTGGGAAACAACCGTAAGTACGTGAAGAAATTGCTTATGCTGATAGTGCAGAGGTTTGCACAGCTTTTGATAGAAACTATGCAAGATATTTTCACAGCCAATACACCAAGATAATCTTCAGAATTATATGGATAGAAAAATGACAAACTACAGTTTATATGCCTCAGATGCTAGCCACATATAGATGACTCTTAACAAAAAGCAAGTAACATTGTTACTGCAATGTAATTCGAATAAATTTTGTTACTGCAATGAATAAAAGTTAGGATCATCAAAACTAGGATCATCTAAACTCAGTTCAACCTGTCTGTTAACTGAGGTTGTGTTGTGACCCTTGTGTTCCGCAAGTTTTGTGGAGATAAGCTCACATGGGTATGTCATGGCAGCCCCTCGACGAGTGATAGTTTTAATTACTGTCTGATCGCAAGATCAGATGGCACACAATTATTTTATCATACCATAGGAAGTGAAGTGATACTTAAAATTCACACAACAGTTACAACTGCAATGTCCCTGACATCAAGGATTACTCTAGCTGGATATTGACAGGAACAGGATGCATATATACAATCACATGGATATTGACAGTTACAACTGCCGCCTCCAATCACATGGATTTTCTTAACATGGCGCTATGGCAATTATGTCATTGGAATTCTTGCTTGGCTGGCTATGGGGAGATTAGATTAAGATGGATCACCATCTGTGTTGTCAATGGGGTTCATTCACTCCAGCTTAAAAAAATAAGAAGTGCTTAGCTGATGTTGGCTCACTATGACAGGTCTCACTAAGCTGGAGACAACTCTTAGTATGAGGAGTCAGGTCGATCGTGATTTCTGATTCAAAATAATATGTATGATGATGAAGTAAATCCAGTTGCTAGCCATACTTTAATGCTAAGCATTATTGTTAGTTTGTCTTATCCTTATAATTGAAGGTACATTTGGAACTTGGATGACTTAATTTAGATATTTCTGATGATAAAATGGCCAGCTATTTGTCAGATCACCGCCTCCCAAAAGTCTTTTGACATATCCATTTTTTTACGGTTCTTTACAACCACATTTGGTTTGTTTTAACATAGTTAAATCATCTAAAATATCGTAGTTATTTTCTCATCTATTGTGATCTTGCTCAATAGCATGTTCTTGTATATTGCTTTCATCTAGGTGTCATACATTTTTATGCTCTCATCTTCATTCTCCTTTACCATCATCTACCCTGCAGATTTTGGACCATTTGTTTGTATCATTCTACCTCTACGTATGTCACCTTACTACATCCTCCTCATGGACCTCATCCCTTTGCCTCCCCCATCACCAGGATCAGCCAACCATGCCCAGGATTGATCTTGGCTGATCCTGATCCAACAATGTTTGCATCAGGTCACTACCTATAGGGTATTTGCTTCTGCATTTATGGCATGTGGAATACAATGTGGAGGGTTCCCCTTCCCAGCTGGTTGGCATTATATCTGATATAGTGAACATTACAATCCACCAAGGAAACTTGCCTTAAGCAAGGGCCTTTAGTACAAAGATTGTGATAAATGAGGGTGATTAATAGACAAATATATGTAATCAGATAGCTGGGGTCCTTGAAATTACCCATTCAGACTGGCATACAGTCAGTATTGATGGAAGCAACCAAAACAACTCTTTATTACAAAAGACAAGCCTAAGATAATGGGCCAACACAGAACCATCTGGTAAAGCAGAAGTGCCAAAGAAAGTAATTTCCGGCAATAAAAGCAAATACATTGACAAAACCATTCCACATCAAGAAGGCTAATACACTAAGACGAGCAACATATTACATAATTCTTCTAGACGTTCTTACCACTCAACACAGGAATATCCACTAGTGTAAAGAAGCACCAACTGCCTCCACCAAGCAGGTAGCATGGTGAAGATCAAACACCAAAAGCTGAGTGCATATTGCTTGAAGGCTGATCCTATGCCACAAAAGTGTTTTAGGATTAAACTTATGTAAACACCAAGCATAATCCAGTTGAACTAAGAATAAGCATTTGAAAGGTTTGTGAGAATTTTTTTTTTTGGAAAAGACAACTTGAAACTTTTATCAGCTTGGTGTAAGAATTTTCTTCCTGTCAGTTAAAGCATTCCTATACTAAGAAGACCCTCCCCGCACTCCCAACCAAATGCCAAGCAGCATAGCTGCATGCCAGGGAAGAGTTTTCACTTTTTGATTCACAAATAGATTCCTGGGGAAAGGAAAAAGGTGCCAGGCCTTTATGTTTAGGATGTAAGCCCCATATGTTTATGTTAACCAAATCTAACAGGCGATAGAATCTTGGATATTTCTCTTTTCGGTATTTTATGAAAATTTGATGATTCTTGCAGCTATTTAAGGAAAAGGAGACTTGAAATTCTGAACAGTTCGGCTTGTGTGCAATTCTATAATATAGTGTTATATAGTATATTGTCGGCATAGAAACTGCTCTAAATTATTTAAAATAGTAGAACTTCATTATAGACCAAAAAATTGCATATTTTCCCATTCATTGATATTCATTGTATCCTTTTTTGATGTTTTACGAAATTCTTATGATTCTTGCAGCTATGAGAAGAGACATAAAATTCGAAGCAGTTTATCATGTGGGCAATTCTAGAATACAATGTTACATAGCATATTGTTCACCAAGAAACTGTTGCTGCAAGTCATTCGCAAAACTAGTAGACTTCATCATAAACCAAAAGTTTGTGTGATTTGCACAAAATCTAACTAGCCATTGGATTTTGGATATATACGTGACAATTCAGACCTCAGAAGAAGCTACTCATAATAAATGTTTGCATGTACTGATCAAAGGTGGCAGTTGGTCAACTAAAGAGACAACAAAGCAATCCCCGGCAAGAAGAGCAGTACATTACATAAGCAATGTCCATCAAGAAGAGCAATATATCAACATAAGCAATACCTTCCAAAATTCTTATACATATACTTACCATTCCACGGTGGAAATATTCAAAGGGAAGAGAAGCATCAACTTCCCCTACCAAATTGGGAGTGCTGCAAGAATCCAACACCATGGGCAACATGAACCTTACGTGAAGGCTGATCCTGCACCAAGCGTCTCGGGATCAGATTTGTGGAAACACCAAAGTAAGAACATGTAGGAGTTACAATTAAACATCCGAAAGTTGGGAATTAATTTTATTCTAAATAGACCAATTAAAAAAATTATCTCCATGAGATGACTCATCGACAAACAACATCCCAGCTTCATGGAGCTCCAATAAGCCTCAGATTTTGTTCCATTGCAAGGTCATACACTTAATCCAATAACTAGGAGAAGTCGATATTACTCTGACACCCATGTGTAAAAGTTGCTAACAATTGTGCCATTATAAAAGGATAAGAGAGAGATACACATACATGCCAAGAAGTCCTCCATGACAGAGACCGATGGTATACACATATAACCTTCCATGTCACTGTGATGAGACAAGAAGATAAATTAGAAGCTGATGAAGAAGAAAAGATTAAAAACAAATTCAGAAGAAAACAGATAATGACTATAAAAAAGCCATTGAAAATGTCTAAAGCGGTAAACTTTGAGGCGGTTGACCTGTCTGAGGCATCTATGTTGGCTGCCTAGGTAAAAGCTTCTAACTTTTAAAACAGTGGTGACCAAGTACATTTGTGTAGACGACCTTCATGTCCCAGTCCCTTTCTTTTTCTCGGGTAAGTATTTTGCTCCACTCTTTGGTCCATTACTTCTTCTTTGTGCAACAAGAAAATGAATCCTCTGTTGTCTGCAAGCATGTCAACCTGAAAAGCAAGCAGAGCAGATCATGTGCACTGTACCCAGGTTGGCAACTAATAGCATACATAATTGTTTCTTATTTCTTCTGTATTCCGTACAGACTAAATTTCACGGTAGCTTGTACTTTTTCTCACAATTTTTGAGAAAAGGATGGATAGTCTTTCATTAGGTTAGAATCTACTAAAGATCCAAGTGGCCTCAAGAGTCCATGACCTTCATCACGACTCAATAAACCCCCAAAAAGGCGCGAAGCTAGCACTCAATTCAAAACTGCTCTTCTCCACTGGTATACTGTTATGTACCCGAGGCGCGAAGCTAGTTTTCCTAGTAACTACTCAAAGTGCATTATCCGAGGGGATACATCATACATGGAATTACGACAATAAGGGATATATTAGCATCTGTTAATATCCTAATAAAGGGAGAACCGTCTCAGACTGCAGAGTTTGAAGGTGGTGTTGTTTGACGTAAACTAGAAATGGACATCCAAGAACTCTGAGAAGATTGCATCTGATATGCTATTATAATGAATTTTTTTGGATTGTGTGATTAAAAGAGTATTGGGAAGAGAGAGAGCACCCCACCAGAGATGTTGATGACCTCCATGTCGGGGAGGTCGTTCTGCAGGAAATCCAAGACGTTCTGCATGCCCTTGGAGACCATGTTCATGCCCATGGCGTCATCGATGCTGCAGTTGAACCTCATGTATAGGTTCTTCCCCGCCATCGCGCAGTGGATCCCCTACAGCCTCGCAAACCTACTCGACCTGAACAAGCACATCCAGAAAAATAAAACGATTTTTGTATTTCATAAAAAAGTTACAGCAAGAACACTGAACCGCCCTATAAAAGTATAGTATCAATCCACTTCGTTATTCTAGAAGATCCCGTATGAATCCATGGGGGGGAAAAGACAAATGAACATTTCTTACAGGCATAACAACAAACATGTAAGGTGCGACCCACATGAGATCTCACAAACTCATCTACAATCAGAAAAATGGAAGAAAATACCGATCAAACACCAAAATAAGAATTAAATGTCGAGAAAAGTATGAAATGCAGAACTAAACGGATTAGTACTTCATCTTTACCTAGAAACATATTGGGGAAGAAGACAGGAACAGGGTGAGAGAGAGAGAGAGAGAAATTGGAACTGGAACGCACTTGTTGAACACCACGGAGAGGGTGTCAAAGTTGGCAGCATCCTCCAGGAACATCCTGAGTTGCGCCCGCTTCGCCGATCCAAACCTCACTATGGGCGTCCTGATCATACCGTCCCGGAGGAGCACGCTCTTCACGCCGCCAGAGTCCCTAATGGCCTTCAACCCCCGGTTGGTGCTCGCCACCAGGCAACCTTCCGTGGTCGCCATGGGCACGTGGTAGAGCTCCCTGTCGAGCAGCATCGGCCCGTCAAGCCCCACCGGTATACCACGTACCCCATCGGCGATGGGGTTGGGTAGTCGAGGCGTCAATGGGGTCGCTGGCGGCTGGAGGCAGCGATGGGTCGCCGATAGCTGGAGGAGGTGATGGGGTCGCTTGCGGCCGGAGGCAGCGATGGGTTGGAGGCGGCGATCGCCGGTGTCTCTGTGAATGAAGGGGGCGAGGGTTTGAGGGGGAAAAGAGCGTGGGTTTGGGGTGCCCTGTGAACGAAGGCTATGATTTAGGGTTATGGTTTTTGTCCACGGCTAGAAATTTAGCCGTTGACATATAACCGATATGTCGACGGCTAAACTCATAGCCGTGGACATATCATTTTAATCAAATTTATTTTTTCTTTTTATTACTTAAGTCGACGGATCTGTCGAAGCCGTTAACATATATACTACATATGTCAACGGCTATAGTCTAGCCGTTGACATATATTACGTATGTATAGACGGTTAGCTGAGCCGTTGACATATAAGTCTATTGCCAACGATTTTCTCTTGACCGTCGACTAATATACTTTTTGTCGACAAGTGTGCCTAGCCGTCGACATATACTCGCTGACAAAACCTATCTTCCTTGTAGTGAGCGGAATACCGTCGAAGGGAATTGAGTGTCAATAAGGAATCATTCGCTCTTGGTACTTAGAGAGAGAATGCTCTAGGAAGGATGCGCAGAAGTCCCTAGTCAGGGCGGACGATAATATCGGGAAAGGAGTTTTCCGATATTATACGGCAGCATCCGATCCAAGTGAGTCGACCGGTTAGGGTTTGACAGTACACCATACCCTGAGTTGACTCAAGAGCATTGAACGAATGAAGGATTATATCCACGCGGTAACTATTGGCGGAAATGTTCCAAGAGTGGGTTACTTAACCTCGACACCTTCTGGGTTCACGCGGTGTTGCTTGGCATCCAATGTGATCGGAGGCCCTTTCGAATTTGATGTGCGACATTAATTCGATTGATTAATTAATTAATGTGAGTTATTAATTGATTAATCATGCCTGTGAGGAGTCACTGGGCTTATTAGGCCATTAACCGGACTGGTTATTGGGTCTAGAGGGTCACACGCAAATGATTCTGAAGGCGATGGATAAATAAGTAGGTTTTATATTAACCGGTGGTTTTTACGAAAAATTGCGCGGTTTATATAAAATGTAGCGAACGGGTTGAGCAAGCCAAGCTGCTGCTCAACCCTGGCCGCCCCCTCCTCTCTTCCTCTCTCTCTCTGGCGCAAACAAACTTGGATAACTAGGTCTACTCCGCCGTCTTTTCCGACTCCCGTTCGACTGGAAATCGTCTGCGGTTTGCGGCAATCGTTGTGGCGAACGACAGAGGCTTCGTAGGCTGCGAAGAACGAGGAAAAGTGAGGATGTCCACCGCGAGGAGGATCGCGTGGACTCCGCTGGAGGCCGGGTGCTTACGTGGCTTGCGGTGTCACACCGACGGAACTGAACGGTTGCAGATTCGAATCCGCACGCGGTAAGAATCCGATTATCTGATAATCGTTTTAGTTTAAACGAAATGGGAAAGTGGATCGCTGGTTTTATTTTAATTTTCGTTGTGTTTAGCAATCCGGAGAAACTCCTAGAACCTAACAGTGGTATCAGAGCAAGGTTCCATTGTTTCTCGTCCCGTTTTGATCTCCAAAATAATTATTCCTTGATTTATTCCATGCTTAAATCCAATTAACATGATGGAATTGTGTTCATAAGATGAATACAAATAATTAGATTATTTTTCTATAATGTTTTGAAATTTATTTGGGGTTTTTTGTGTTCTTCGTGGGACGAAGAACGACGGGTTTTCGGCGGCTTCATACGGGCTTCCCAGGCGTTGGGATGGCGGGCCGAGACCTCGGATCCCGAGGGGATAGTCACCATTGTCCACCGGGCATCATAGTCGGCGCTGGAGTGGCCTTGGAGGGCTGCGAAATCAAGCCCTAGGTCGTCTTCTTCCCACATTTTTCTTTTGAAAAACCAGAAATAAGGGGTCGGCCATGGAGCTATTTGGTCTTCTCTGGGGAGTCTGCCGGCACCGGGGATCCCGTCGGTGCCGGGGGCGTCGCCGGTGAGGCCGGCCGGCGCCGGTGGCTAGCTGTTGGGCGGCGCCGTGGAGGCCCGCCGCTGGCCACAGCAAACCTGCAACATGCATTAGGGTTTCGGTCGATGCTGGCTGGGGGTTGGGGGCGGGCCGGATTGGGGAGGGCTGGTCCAAGCCGAGTAGTCTGGTCAGGTCGGTGCCCTGGCTGGACCAGACTCGAGCCAGGTGCCTAACAGTTGGGCGCCTGGTCCGAGCCCGGGCCCAGGCTCAGCCCATATAGCTAAGCCAAATAACCTATTAAAACCCCATTTTCTTATTAAATCCCCATAGCACATTTAGTAATTAAATTGGATTTTGATTTAAATTTAAAATTGTTTTGAATATTTAAATTTATTACTCAATTTTAATTAAGTGGGCATTAATGATTCTGAATCATTTAGATTAACAATTAGTTCTTAATTAATTAATGTTAATTGTTAGTTTAAGTGTTAAATTAATAATTAACCTTAATTTAAATAATTTAAGAGTTAAATTAGTGATTAATAATTATTAGTCTAAGTGTTAGATTATTAATTATTAATTCATCTAATTGTTAATTAATGAGTTAGTTATTAATTTAAGTGTTAAATTAATAATTAATTAATTGACTAATTTAAGTGTTAAATTAGTAGTTATTAAAGAATTTGTGTTAATTATTATTTTAAGAGTTAAATGAATAGTTAACATTAATTATCTAATCTAAGAGTTAGATTAGCACTTTAAGTTAATTAGAGTTAATTGTTAATTTAAGTGTTAAGTTAATGATTAATTTTAAATTAATTAATCTAAGAGTTAGATTGTAATTTATTAATTAATTAAGTGTTAATTATTAGTTTAAATGTTAAATTAGTGATTAACATTAATTGACTAATCTAAGAGTTAGATTAGTGGTTAATAATCAATTAGAGGTGATTATTAATTTAAATGTTAAATTAATAATTAACTTTAATGGACTAGTCTAATAATTAGATTATTTATTAATTGTTAATAGTCTAATTGTTAGATTATTGATATGTTTTAATATAAATATTAGGTTGTTTAACTATTAGAAATGTTCTAATTTGTAAGGAATAATCTGGAATTATTAATTTGGAGTGTGTGCACATGTGATGTGTGTTTTATGCTTTTAAATTTTATTTAATTGCATGATTAAGTTATTAAAAGAGTTTTCGAAATTCAAAAGCAAATTTTGATTGGAACCTAACTTTCTAAAAGACAAATTTATTTAATTTTGAAAAACTCTTTTGTTTAGCCATGTGATGAGTTTATCATGTGTGGATTGTTTAAAACACACCGTGGTCATGAATATGTACCTTTAAATTATTCATGTGATGAATGATGTGTGTGGATCGTGGATGTATGGTTGAATGAATTTTTATTAAATTGTTAATAAATAGAGGTCTGCGTACTTCTCTCTCTCTCATACTCTGATGTACTTCTACCTCTCTCTCTCTCTTGTATTCGCCATAAGGTCTTCTTCTGTTTACATGTAATTTTGATTTAAATATAATTTGATCGATGCAACCGAGGAAGGAGCGAGGATGATCCATAGTTGCAACCAGGAACACGAAAAGATGCAGATCCTTTGCCTATATGTTTGCAGTATGATCTAATGTAATAGTTATGTTAGATTTTGTGTGCGTTTGACTGTTGGCTCCAGTCAAACCCACTATACTATTTATGGCCACACTTGACATGTATGAGATGCATTGTTTTAATTTTTGATTGTGAATCAAAGCAGGTATAGTATTTAGTAAATAATATATGATATTTATATACTATCACCTAGGAGAGACCAAGATAAAAGTTATCTAAATACCCTCCTCTAAATTCTAAGCTGTAACGTGAGTAGTTAAGAACTTACCGCGTGGTCTACCATTGTTGTAGTCATAGGATTCGAATTACTTTAGGCAGGTTTGTTGTGCTAAGACAAGGCTTGTTTAACTGTGAGAAGAGACTGTGGCTATGGCATTAGATGCTTATTTGATCGGGGTAGAGGAACCATGTAGCTTTGTTGTGCTATCCACAAGGGCTGCATGCAAATCTATGCTCATCTCGTAACGATGGTTAGCTTAGATCAGAATTAGTGGCTTGTTGTGCTATTCATAAGGCCATTAAATCTCTGGGGACCAAAGATATGATCGGATATTGTAAGGAGTTGCAAGTCCCATGAGATGGGTACTCTTTGATTGTTTTACAGCTTTCTTGTGCTATCCACAAGGTTCTACTGCAAGTCATTGAGATTCGGATCCCCATTAAGAGACTGTCGGCGTCTCCCGTTCTATATAGCTGAGGGTTATACAGTCCGTCGAAAATTAGTGGGAGTTAAAACTTGAATAAAAAATCATATCATGTTTTATATTTAATAACTGAACATCTGCTAAAATAGATTCTATCTCCTGTAGGGAAATATGTCGTCGAATGACCCACTCCGAGGCATACCTGATGTCAAACTTTTGGCTAGCATGAACTACTCAGATTGGCTCATGAACGTAAGGAATGTCTTCAGATATGAGCACATTGCCTACGTCTTTGGAGCTGATCCTCCTGCTGAATCGGCATTGGATGCCCCTGAGGCAGAGATGATCGCGTACGATAAAAGATTGAAGGACAAAAGCAAAGGAGTAGTAAATGGTGACTGCTTCTACTGTAAACAGCAGGGTCACTGGAAGAGGAACTGCAAGGAGTTCCTCAACGATAAAGCTCATGGAAAGGTGAAGCTATCAGAAGTTTCAGATATCTATATTATAGATATCAATTTGTCAGTAAGAGATTCTACATCTTGGGTATTAGATATCGGATGTACTTCTTATATCTGCCATGATATGCAAATGTTGACAAATAAGCGTAGGCTGAGAAAAGGCAAGGTGGAACTGAGACTCGGAGACGGCGCAAAAGTTGCGGCAATTGCTGTCCGGACAGCAAACCTTAGGCTTCCATCGGAGGACGTCTTACCATTGAAAGATTGTTATTATGTTCCTAGCATAATAAAGAACATCATATCAATATCTTGTTTAGACAAGATAGGATATAGGTTGACTATAGAGAACAAAAGTTGTTCGATTTATTATGGTAATAAATCAATTGCTTCGGCACCTTTAGTCAACGGTCTATATCTTTTAGATGTTTCTTACTACAATCTTCACATTGATAAAGCTTTCAAGAAGAGCAAGAATTGTGTGAACCAAGCCTACATGTGGCATTGTAGACTTGGACACATTGGTGAAAGCAGGCTGCAAAAGTTGCATAAGCATGGTTATTTGAATGCATTAGATTATGAATCGTTTGCGACATGTGAGTCCTGCCTTACGGGAAAGATGGCAAAATCTCCATTTACTGGACATGGAGAACGCGCTAATGACATTCTTAGATTAATACATTTAGATGTATGTGGTCCCATGTCCTCCTAAACCAGAGGTGGCTTCTCATACTTCATTACGTTCATCGACAACTACTCAAAATTTGGCTATGTGTACTTAATGAAGTACAAGTCAGAAGCGTTTGAGAAGTTTAGGGAGTTCAAGAATGAGGTAGAGAAGCAGTTAGGAAAGAGTATTAAAGCTCTTCGATCAAATCTGGGAGGAGAATACTTGAGTACTAATTTCATACAATTCTTAAAGGAGAATAGTATCATTTCTCAGCTGACCACTCCATATACACCATAGTTGAATGGTGTATCAGAAAGGAGGAATCACACCTTGTTGGACATGGTGCGATCTATGATGAGCTTTTCGACTTTACCAGTGTCCCTCTAGGGGTATGCTCTAGAGTTAGCAGCTTACCTACTGAACAGAGTACTCAGCAAGTCTGTGACCTCTACTCTATATGAGATATGGAAAGGCAAGAAACCAGAATTTAGACATGTTAAAGTTTGGGGTTGTCCTGCTCATGTAAAGAGGCATGATCCAGACAATCTGGAATCACGAACTAATAAATGCAGGTTTATGGGATATCCAAAGGAAACCTTTGGATACTACTTTTACCATCCTGGTGAACAAAATGTGTTTGTCGCCAGGAAAGCTGTCTTCTTAGAAGAGGAATACCTTCTCCAGGAGGACAGTGGGAGTAAAATAGTACTGGAAGAGGTTCCAAATCCCCAAACAGCTGCAATATCATCGGATGAGATATCAGTTCCTGAATCTGTTCAGGTACACACACATGAGCCTCGTAGATCAGGTAGAGTACCTAGACTACCCGAACGATATGTAGGACATATCGCTGAAAGAGAGTCTAAGGTAGGATATAATGAGGATGATGATCCTAAAACCTACAAGGAGGCTATAGAAGGCCCAAAAGCCGGGAAATGGCGAGAAGCTATAAACTTAGAAATCCAGTCCATGTACACCAACCAAGTTTGGAACTTGGAGGACTTGCCCGAGGGTATTGTACCCATTGGATGCAAGTCGATCTTTAAGAGAAAGATCGGTACTGATGGACGGATCGACACTTATAAGGCAAGGTTGGTGGCAAAGGGATATCGTCAAAGGCAAGAAATTGACTATGACGAGACTTTCTCACCAGTTGCCATGATAAAGTCGATCAGAGTTCTATTTGCTATAGCTGCACATTTCGATTACGAAATCTGGCAGATGGATGTGAAGACTACCTTCCTCAACTGTAATCTTGAGGAAGAGATGTATATGATACAACCAGAAGGTTTCACATCCAAGGAATCTCCAGAAAGAGTGTGCAAGCTTTAGAGGTCCATTTATGGATTAAAGCAAGCTTCCCGGAATTGGAACATAAGATTTGACGAAGCTGTCAAGTCTTATGACTTCATTAAGAATGAAGATGAGCCTTGCGTGTACAAGAAGACCAGTGGGAGTGCAGTCACTTTCTTAGTTCTTTACGTAGAGGATATACTACTCATTGGGAATGACGCAGCTATGATGTCATCGGTAAAGATATGGCTGTCGAAAAACTTCTCCATGAAGGATTTGGGAGAAGCATCCGACGTATTGAGAATACGGATTTATAGATATAGATCAAAGAGGATGCTTGGAATGACCCAATCCTTGTACATAGATACCATAGTCAAAAGATTTGACATAGAAAATTTCAAGATAGGTCTTATACCGATGAGACATGGAATTAATCTCTCAAAGGAGTAGTCTCCTAAGACTCCTGATGAGAGGGTATTCATGGATAGAGTATACCCTATGCCTCTGCCATAGGATCTATCATGTATGCCATGCTATGTACACGGCCTGATGTTGCATATGCTCTAAGTGTTGCGAGCAGATTTCAGGCTGATCTAGGCAAAGAGCACTGGAAGGTAGTGAAATGTATCCTTAAGTACTTAAGAAGAACTAATGATATGTTTATGGTCTATGGAGGAGATGACTTGAAACTGTGAGGCTTTACTAACTCGAATTTTCAGTCAGATCTAGATGATAGCAAGTCTACATCTAGATTTGTGTTTACTTTAAACAGAGGCGCAGTGTGCTGGAAGAGTTCCAAGCAAGTAACCACTGCATATTCGATGATTGAAGCTGAGTACATCGCTGTAGCTAAAGCCACCAAGAAAGCAGTGTGGTTGAAGAAATTCATCACCAACCTCGGTGTAGTTCCCAGCATCTCTGAACCCTTTCCGCTGTTGTGCGACAACAATAGAGCTATTGCACAAGTGAAAGAGCCGTGGTCTCATCAGAAATCGAAGCATATTCGGAGGCGTTTTCATCTTATAAGAGAGATCATATCCAGATGAGATGTAATGGTGGAAAGAGTTCTAGCTGTCGACAATGTAGCAGATTCTCCGACGAAGCAACTGTCTTAAAATGTGTTTGAGCGTCACCTAGAGTCTATTGGATTAATGCATAAAGGTGATTGGCTTTAGTCCAAGTGGAAGATTGTTAGTCTTAGGTGACCTAGAAGCCAATATGACTATGTAAACCTTGTTTGCTTATAAATATAAATGGCATAATATTCATTATGTGTAATTCGTATTGTTAACGTCTCATAATGAAGTCTCTGAATATGTGCGATAGTGATCACATTATGATGAGATCATACTAATAAGGCTGATCACTTAAACACACATATTCTTAATAGTTCCTAGTCGGAGGATATCCAAGAAGGACATCGGATATCCAGTTAGACTAGTACAGATTACTCCCGCTCATAAGATGAGGGTGACTGATCTCATAGTCACTTGTGTGGAGACACTAAGGTGAATATGTAGGTGCTCATTAGAGAATGAGTTCACTGAACTAATCCAACTGAATCGCTGGATGGTGTTGTGCCTCACTGTCAACCAGATTGATTCTATTGTCGCAGTTGCGTGGATGGTGCTCAGACCTAAGACACTAAAGACACTTTGTCAGTGGACTTTTGTGCTTTGACCATGGTTTATGAATCTCTAACCACAAGATTCTAAACAGCCAAGGATCAGGTACAGCGGAATATCGTCGAAGGGAATTGAGTGTCAATAAGGAATCATTCGCTCTCGATACTTAGAGAGAGAATGCTCTAGGAAGGATGCGCGGAAGTCCCTGTTGGGTTCTCGGGTTTCTCCAGATCTCCCGCACAGCGAAAATAAAAATAAAACGGAGATCCGTTCCCGTTTCAAAAAATCTAAAATTACGATAATCGGATTATCGAAGTCTTACCGTGTGCGGATTCGAATCCGCAACTGTTCGGTTCCGTTGGTGCGACACCGCAAGCCGCGCAAGCACCCGGACTCTAGCGGAGTCCACGCGATCCTCCTCGTGACGGATATCCTCACGTTCCTCGTTCTTCGCACCCACGAAACCTCTAACGGTCGCTGCAATGCGCGGACGATTTCCCGTCAAACGGGAGTCAGAGAGGCGGCGGAGCAGATCCGGGGATCCGGATTTGGACCGGGGTGCCAGAGAGAGAGAGAAAAGGAGGTGGGGGCGCTAGGGTTAGCAGCAGCTTGGCCTGTTCAGCCCGTTCACTACATTTTATACTAACTGCGCAGTTTTTCATAAAAACCCCCGGTTTATATAAAACCCACTTATTTATCCATCGCCTTGAGAATCATTTGTGTGTGACCTTCTAGGCCCAATTACTAGTTCGGTTAATAGCCTAATAAGCCCAGTAACTCCTTACTGGCTTTATTAATCAATTAATAACTATTTATTAATGAATTAATCAATCGAATTGATGTCGCACATCGAATTCGACCGGGCCTCCGATCACATTGGGTGCCAAGCAACACCGCATGAACTCGGAAGGTATTGGGGTTAAGTAACCCACTCTTGGAACCTTTCTGCCGACAGTTACTGCGTGGATATAATTCTTCATTCGTACAATACTCTCGAGTCAACTCAGGGTATGGCGTGTTGTCAAACCCTAACCGGTCGACTAACTTGGATTGGATGCTGCTGATGAATATCAGAAAACTCCTTTCCTGATATTATCGTCCGTCCTAGCCAGGGACTTCCGCGCATCCTTCTTAGAGAGTTCTCTCTCTAAACACCGAGAGTGAATGATTCCTTATTGACACACAATTTCCTTCGACGGTATTCCGCTGTACCCAATCCTTGGCTGTTTAGAATCCTGTGGTTAGAGATTCATAAACCAAGGTCAAAGCACAGAAGTCCACCGACAAGGTGTCCTTGGTGTTTCAGGTCCGAGGAGCATCCACGCAACTGCGACAATAGAATCAAGCTGGTTGACAGTGAGGTACAATACCATCCAGCGATTCAGTCAGATCAGTTCAGTGAACTCATTCTCTAATGAGCACCTACAGATTCGCCTTAGTGTTTCCACACAAGTGACTTATGAGATCAGTCACCCTCATCACATGAGCAGGAGTAATCTGTACTAGTCAGATTGGCTTGTAGGCCACCTAAGACTAACAATATTCCACTTGGACTAAAGCCAATCACCTTTATATAGTAAGCCTATAGACTCTAGCTGACGCTCAAACACAATTTAAGCTAACGGCTTTGTCAGTGGATTTGCTGCATTGTCGACGGATGGAACTCTTTCCAGTACTACATCTCCTCTATATATAATCTCTCTAATAAGATGAAAGCGCCTCAGAATATGCTTCGATTTCTGATGAGTCTACGGCTCTTTCGCTTGCGCAATAGCTCCATTGTTGTCGCACAACAACGGAACATGTTCAGAGATACTAGGAACTACGCCGATGTTAGTGATGAATTTTTTCAACCACATTGCTTCCTTGGCGGTTTCAGCTGCAGCGATGTACTCAGCTTCAGTCGTCGAATCTGCAGTAGTTGCTTGCTTAGAACTCTTCCAGCACACTGCTCCTCCATTCATAGTAAACACGAATCCAGACGTAGACTTGCTATCATCTGGATCTGACTGGAAACTCGAGTCAGTAAAACCTCGCAGTTTCAAGTCACCTTCTCCATAGACAAGAAACATATCCTTAGTTCTTCTCAAGTACTTAATGATACATTTTCACTGCCTTCCAGTGCTCTTCGTCTGGATCAGCCTGAAATCTGCTCGTAACACTTAGAGAAAATGCAACATCATGCCTTGTACATAGCATGACATATATGATAGATCCTATTGTAGAGGCATAGGGTACTCTATCCATGAGTGCCATCTCATCAGGAGTCTTAGGAGACTGTTCCTTTGAGAGACTAATTCCATGTCTCATCGGTATGAGACCTCTCTTGGAATTTTCCATGCCAAACCTTTTGACTATGGTATCTATGTACAAGGATTGGGTCATTCCAAGCATCCTCTTTGATCTATCTCTATAGATCCATATTCCCAATACGTAGGATGCTTCTCCCAAATCCTTCATGGAGAAATCTTTTGACAACCAGATCTTTACTGATGACATCATAGCTACATCATTCCCAATGAGTAGTATGTCATCTACGTAAAGAACTAAGAAGGTGACTGTGCTCTCACTGGTCTTCTTGTACACACAAGGCTCATCTTCATTCTTAATGAAGTCATAAGACTTGATAGCCTCGTCAAATCTTATATTCCAAATCCGGGAAGCTTGCTTCAGTCTATAAATGGACATATGAAGCTTGCACACTTTATCCGGAGATTCTTTGGATGTGAAACCTTCTGGTTGTATCATATACACCTCTTCCTCAAGGTTACCATTGAGGAATGCAGTCTTCACATCCATTTGCCACATCTTGTAATCAAAATGTGCAGCAATGGCGAGTAAAACTCTGATCGATTTTATCATGGCAACTGGTGAGAAAGTCTCGTCATAGTCAATTCCTTTCCTTTGACGATATCCCTTTGCCACCAACCTTGCCTTATAAGTATCGATTCGTCCATTAGCACCGATCTTTCTCTTAAAGATCTACTTGCATCCGATGGGTACAATACCCTCGGGCAAGTCCTCTAAGTTCCAAACTGGGTTGGTGTACATGGACTGGATTTATAAGTTTATAGCTTCTCGCCATTTCCCGGCTTTTGGACCTTCTATGGCCTCTTGGTAGGTTTTAGGATCATCATCCTCATTATATTCAACCTTAGACTCACCTTCAGCGATATGTCCCACATATCGTTCGGGTAGTCTAGGTAATCTACCAGATTTACGAGGCTCATGTGTGTGTACCTGAACAGATTCAGGAACTGATATCTCATCTAATGATAATGCAACTGTTTGGGGATCTGGAACCTCTTAAAATACTATTTTACTCCCACTGTCCTCCTGGAGAAAGTATTCCTCTTCCAGGAAGACAGCTTTCCTGACGACAAATACCTTTTGTTCATCAGGATGGTAAAAATAGTATCTAAAAGTTTCCTTTGGATATCACATAAACCTACATTTATCAGTTCGTGATTCCAGCTTGTCTGGATCATGCCTCTTTACATGAGCAGGACAACTCCAGACTTTAACATGTTAAATTCTGGTTTCCTGCCTTTGGATATGTAGTGCATCCCGGGACAACCAAGATGTATCATTGTTTGAGGAGGCACTTCTGGTGGCCTGGTATGAAGAAAGATGTGGCTGAGTATGTGGCTAGATGCATGACTTGTCAGCAGGTTAAAGCCGAGCATCAGAGACATGGAGGGTTGCTGCAGCCCTTGCCGATTCCAGAATGGAAATGGGAGCACGTGACTATGGACTTTGTGATGGGACTACCTACATCCCCTAGCAGGAGAGACGCTATTTGGGTCATTGTTGATCGGCTGACCAAGTCGGCACACTTCCTAGCTATTAGGAAGGACTGGTCAGTCGGTAAGTTGGCTAAGTTGTTTGTAGATCGGATCATCTCTCTGCACGGGGTACCTTTGTCCATTGTATCAGATCGAGATCCGAGGTTTACTTCCAGGTTCTGGAAGATTTTTCAGAAGGCCTTGGGCACTCAGTTGGCTTTCAGTTCGGCCTACCATCCCGAGACTGATGGGCAGTCGGAGAGGACCATTCAAACCTTGGAGGATATGCTCAGGGCATGTTGCTTAGACTGGGGAGGTTCTTGGGAGCAACATTTGTCTACAGTGGAGTTTGCATACAACAACAGTTACCATTCCAGTATCGGCATGGCGCCTTACGAGGCTTTGTATGGGCGACCGTGTCGATCTCCGGTGTGTTGGTCCGAGATCGGTGAAAGACAGATAGCGGGACCAGAGTTAGTACAGCAGTGTGCTGAGATTGCCAGGACAGTTCGGCAGAGGTTGACCGCAGCTCAGAGTAGGCAGAAGAGTTATGCTGACGTCCGACGGAGACCGCTTGAGTTTGAGGTTGGGGACCACGTGTTTCTCTGAGTCTCACCCTCCAAGGGTGTGATGAGATTCGGGAAGCGAGGCAAGCTGAGTCCGCGATATATTGGACCTTTTCCCATTCTTGCTCGAATTGGGGAAACCGCGTATCAGCTGGCCTTGCCGCCCAGTCTTGCAGGGGTGCACGATGTGTTCCATGTTTCCTTGCTGAAAAAGTATGTTCAGGATCCGTCCCATGTTTTAGACTTTTCAGAGTTGAAGGTCGCTGAGGACCTGTCCTTTCCAGAGTTTCCTGTTCGTATTAAGGATCGCAGAGAACAGGTCCTGCGGAACAAGGTTGTGCCTTTAGTCAAGGTGACTTGGCAGTACCGCTCCGGAGGTGAGGCAACCTGGGAGCGGGAGGATGAGATGCGGGAGCAGTTTCCTTACCTCTTTTCGTAAGTCTCTTGGTGAACTTGTATCCCTACTTTTGACCTTGTTAATTCTAGCAGATAATTTCGGGGGCGAAATTCTTTTAAGGGGGGGAGAATGTAAGGACTGAGGCTTTCGGATCCGATTTTCGGGGTCGGACCCTGTAGTTCAGGCTCTAGTGGGGCAGAGACTCTGTGATGTTTCGCGTCGAGCCCGCGCTCGACGCGGTTTAAACGGCGTCCACCGTTGCAGACGCGTTTTAGGTTCTACCACGTGGGTGCCACGTGGGCTGGCTTTGGGCCGCGAGAGTACGGCCCTGTCGTGTCGTCTGAACGGCGTCTGCATGGGACGACGCCTTTCAGACTGCGACTCTGGGATTGTCAGAGTACGGCCCTGACATGTCCCCTGAACGGCGTCTGTGTAGAACGACGCGTTTCAGACTCCTGTCAGAGCGGCCGTCACGTCACCTGATAGGCGTCCGTCCATGTCGACGCATTTTAGCCAGTCTCTGGTTAACCCCGCGAGCCCTCCTTCTTTCCCTCATTTTCTTCCTTCTCTCTTTCTTTCCTCCCCTTCCAGCGATTCCGGCGGCAGTCCCTTCTCCTCCCTCTCTTCCTCCCACCATTCCATCTTTCCCTCAACTCCATCCCCTACCTAGCTCCCACCACTACCACCTCCACTTCCACTGTGGCGTTTTACTCTCCGGACGGCGGCCGACGTCACGGTGGAGTAAGAACGACCACGGCGGTACCGGCGGCGGCGTGGGGCGAGACGGGTGGATGGCTTGAAGCTTGGAGGAGTTCAAGTAATCGGTAGGGTGACGATCCCCATCGAGTTCTATGTTCAAACCATGATTCTCCCTCTTAAAGCATGTTTTAGACCTATGATTTTGAGGGGTAGAACAAGCATGTTTAGGAGCTCTTCTTGATGATATGGGGGATTTCTATGAATGTGGTTTCCTGATGGTTGGATTCACCCCTCTTTCTCCTCTATTTTGGGTGATTTTGGGGTTGAAAAGGGGGAGCCCTCAGGCTCATGACAGACCTGATTCCTGGCGTTGAAAGACGTCGTGAATGGACGACGCCTTTTTGAAGGGCGTCGGGCCATCATGACGCCTTTTAGGCAGGAATCGTCTTACTAAGGCTCTGTCAGTTCGGGAATTCTGGGACTAAAAGACGTCATGGGTGGGCGACACGATTCGTAATAGCGTCGGGTCACCATGACGCGTTTTTAGACAGAAATCCCCTGATTAATGTTTTCTGCAAATCCTGGATTTCTGTGCTAAATGGCGTCTGAGGATGTTGACGCCTTTCAAAAGGCGACCGCTGGTGTCGACGCCTTTTAGGCCAGATTCTGAGGCCGGTGTTTTATGAACCAGTACAGGGAGCTTGAATGGCGTCCGCCTTGGGCGACGCGATTCAAGACAGAACTACACTAATTCATGCCAGTAAAATGTGTTCATACTGCTAGATAGTTGGTTAATGCATGCTTTAGTGCACTCGATAATGATGGATTCTTCATGACCGGATGGTACTGCGTTGTGTGTCGTGCGATCGCGGGCTTTTCACGTGACCGGATCGTACTGTGCCGGGTTTTGTGTTACTGTGGACCTGGAGTGACAGTTGTAGCGCTTTATCACCCTGTGCTGGTGTGGGTGGAGCACAGCGCCGGTGGGGGCGTGGGCGGGGTGACGCCTAGTGAGAGAGGGTCACCTGGTGAACCCTGGGGTCAGCTAGTACCGGTGTGGGTGTGGTACTTTCGGAGTGTCACTCATGTTGAGGGAAGGAGTAACCACCTGAGCCAGTTGGGCCGGAGTAGCTAGAGTGCTATCCGAGGGGTCACTGCTTGGTCTCAGCGGGTCGATGTTTTCCCCACTGTTGTTTGTGTGGTTGGCGCGTTCTATCGAGACGGCGGTTGTGGGTTCCCTAGTCGTCTGGTTTAGAATTATGCATGTTTAATACATTTCGATTGCATGTGATTCGCATTGAGATCTAGGAATAGTAATTACCACTGTGCTTGTTACTTTACCGCTAGCTGTATTCTTCACTTGTGGGTGTGTGCGTGGGTAGTGGGGATCGAAGGATCCCTACTGAGTCTTGTCTTTGAGACTCACCCCTGCGGTTTTCAGGTGAGGACTCCCAGCAGACCTAGCGAGGAGTGTGCGGCTGTGTGTTGAGCGCCGACGGTTGTTGTTCCGGGGTATGCCCCGATGTAGTTGTTATTTTATTTCTGGCCTGCATGTTTAATTAATTCTCTTCTGTTGGAGTATGTAATTATTTGTTGTATCGAGTCGCATTGTAATAACTTTTAATTTCTGCATTTTCCTTTCAATTCAATGCGATGTGAATGTTTAGCTTAGTTTATCATTTATTTTCCAGACTTACTTAGATCCTGGTTTGGTTCCAAATTAATGATTCGGTACCCATTTAGTAATCGGATCCCCGATTATAGGGTGGCGGGTCGTTACACTTGGTTCACACGATTCTTGCTCTTCTTAAGAGTATTATCAATATGAATATTATAATAAGAAACATCTAAAAGATATAGACCGTTGACTAAAGATGCCGAAGCTATTGATTTATTACCATAATAAATCGAACAACTTCTATTCTCAATAGTCAACCTATAACCTATCTTGTCCAAACAAGATACTGATATGATGTTCTTTATTATGCTAAGAACATAATAACAATCTTCTAATAGTAAGGCGTCTCCTGATGGAAGCTTGAGGTTTGCTGTTCCAACAGCAACCGCCGCAACTTTTGCGCCGTTTCCTAGCCTCAATTCCACATCGCCTTTTCTCAGCTTGCGCTTACTTATCAACATCTGCGCATCATGGCAGATATGCGAAGCGCATCCGGTATCTAATACCCAAGATGTAGAATCTCTAACTGACAAGTTGATATCTATCATATAGATATCTGAAGCTTCAAATAGCTTCACCTTTCCATGATCTTTATTGTTAAGGAACTCCTTGCAGTTTCTCTTCCAGTGACCCTACTACTTACAGTAAAAGCAGTCACCTTTTACTACTCCTTTGCCTTTGTCTTTCGATCTTTTATCGTTAGCTATCATTTCTTCTTCAGGGGCATCTAATGCCGATTTAGCAGGAGGATTAGTATCAAGGGCGTAGGCAATCTGTTCAGATTTGAAGACATTCTTCAAGTGTCTGAGCCAATCCAAACATATCAGGTAAGTCAAAAGGGCATCAAGTATGCCACAGAGTGGGTTATTGGAAGACATTATTCCCTATAGGAGATGAATAAAATCCTTTTAGCAGATGTTTAATTATTAAATATAAAACAAGACATGGTCTTTTGTTCAAATTTTAACTCCCACTAATTTTCGACAGACTGTATAACCCTCAGTTATACAGAACGGGAGACGTCGACAGTCTCCTAGTGGGGATCATAATCTCAATGACTTACAGTACAGCCTTGTGGATAGCACAACAAACTGTAATACAATCAAAGAGCACACATCTCATGGGACTTGCAACTCCTTGCAATATCTGATCATAGCTTCGGTCCCCATAGATTTAATGGCCTTGTAGATAGCACAACAAACCACTAATTCTGGTCTAAGCTAACCATCGTTATGCGGCGAGCATAGATTTGCATGCAGCCCTTGTGGATAGCACAACAAAGCTACATGGTTCCTCTACCCCGATCATATAAGCATCTAATGTCATAGCCATAGTCTCTCCTCACAATTAAACAGGCCTTGTGGATAGCACAACAAACCTGCCTAAAGTGATTCGAATCCTATGACTATAACAATGGTGGATCACGCGGTAAGTTCTTAACTACTCGCGTTATGGCTTAGAGTTTAGATGATGGTATTTAGATAACTTTTATCTTGATCTCTCCTTGGTGATAGTATATAAATATATCGTATACATTTACTAAATACTATACCTGCTTTGATTCATAATCAAAAGAAAACAATGCATCTCATACATGTCATTAGTGTGGTCATGGATAGCACAGTGGGTTTGACTAGAGCCAACAGTCAAACGCACACACAATCTAACATAACATTTATATCAGATAAGCATGCAAACACACAGGCAAGAGATCTTCATCATATCGCCTTCCTAGTTGCAGTTGTGGATCGTCCTCGCTCCTTCCTCGGTTGCCTCGATCAGATTACAATAATTCTAGAATTACATGTAAATAGAAGAGGACCTTATGGCGAGTACAAGAAAGAGGGAGGTAGAAGTACATCGGAGTTCGAGAGAGGGAGAGGTATGCAGACCTCTATTTATTAACAATTAATAAATAACCAACATCAACGATCCACACAATCCATTCATCACATGAATAATTAAACAAGTGCATATCCATGACCACGGTGTGTTTTAAACATTCCACACATGATTCAGCGCATCACATGGCTAAAATAAAAGAGTTTTTCAAAATTAAATAATTTTGACTTTCATAAAACTGGGATCCAATCAAAATAGGCATTCAAATTTTGAAAACTCTTTTATTCAATTTAACATGCAATCAAATCTAATTTAAAAACATCAAAACACACATCACATGTGCACACACTCCAAATTAATAATTCCATATTATTCCATGCAAATTAGAATACTTCTAATAAATAAACAATCTAACATTTAGATTAAAACATATTAATAATCTAACAATTAGACTATTAATAATTAATTACTAATCTAACTCTTAGATCAGCAAATTAAAATTAATTATTAATTTAACTCTTAAACCAATAAGTAATAATTCCTTATTAAATCATTATATTAGTTAATTAAGATTAATCATCAATTTAACAATTAAACTAACAATTAATTCTAATTAACTAATAAGTACTAATTTAACATTTAAATTAGTCTATTAAAATTGATTATTAATTTAACATTTAAATTAATAACTAATCTTAATCAATTAACAACACCTTGTTAATTCAAATGAATCCATAATCATTTTGCCCAAATAAATAAAATTTAATAATAAATTTAAATTTCAAAACAACTTTGAAACCAAATTTAAAACCTAATTTATTAATTAAATGGGCAAATAATATTTTGTTGTTTAAATTGGGGTTTAGGAAATAAGGGGGAAAAAGGGCCCATTAAGGACCCAGCCCACTGCACCCTGGTTCAGACCAGGGCCGAACTAGGTCCAGCGGTGGGCTCGGACCAAGCCCGGGAGCCTGGCCCAAGCCTTGCTAGGCCTGGCTCGGATCCGCTGGGCCGGGCCAGGGTCCAGCAGGCCTGGACCCGTCGAGTGCGGGCTAGGGCTCCCTGCACCCTACGGGTTCGTCCCCCCCACCCGAGACTCCCTGTCACACAAGGAGTTTAGGGCGGCGAGGATCTCTCCTCCGGCGTGGCATCCGGGCTCCCCAACCCCCACTGCCGGACAGCGTCACCGCCGACCCTTCACTGCCGGTGGAGTCGCCGAAAACCACCTTCCCAGGCCTCCTTAAACATGTAGCCCACCCCGTTTAGAAAATTGGTTTTCAAAACCGTGGAGCAAGGAGAAGCTAGGGGCAAGCCGTTCAGTGCTGGGCCACCTACTCCGGCGCCGGCAAGCAACCCAATGCTTACTGGTGACAAACCCCAGAAGATCCGGGGTCCCGGTGCTCTATCCCAACACATGGGATGCCCATATGAACTCACCAAAAACCCGCCGTTCTTCGTCCCACAAAGAACAAGAAAACCCCCAAATAAAATCTGAAAATTATAGAAAAATAATCTAATTATTTGTGTTCATCTTATGAACACAATTCCATAATCTTAATCGGATTAAACGCATGGAATAATATCATGAAAAATTAATTCGGAGACTGAAACGGGACGAGAAATAGTGGAACCTGGCTCTGATACCACTGCTGGGTTCTCGGATTTCTCCGGATCTCCTGCATAGCGAAAATAAAAATAAAACGGAGATCCGTTCCCATTTCAAAAAATCTAAAATTACGATAATCGAATTATCGAAGTCTTACCGTGTGCGGATTCGAATCCTCAACCGTTCGGTTCTGTCGGTGCGACACCGCAAGCCGCGCAAGCGCCCGGCCTCTAGCAGAGTCCACGCGATCCTCCTCGCGACGGATATCCTCACGTTCCTCGTTCTTCGCAGCCACGAAACCTCTAACGATCGCCGCAATGCGCGGACGATTTCCCGTCAAATGGGAGTCGAAGATGCGGCGGAGCAGATCCGGGAATCCGTATCTGGCCTGGGGTGCCAGAGAGAGAAAGAAAAGGAGGAGGGGGCGGCTAGGGTTAGCAGCAGTTTGGGCTGCTCAGCCCGTTCGCTACATTTTATACTAACCGCGTGGTTTTTCATAAAAATCCCCGGTTTATATAAAACCCACTTATTTATCCATCACCTTGAGAATCATTTGCGTGTGACCCTCTAGGCCCAATTACTAGTCCGGTTAATAGCCCAATAAGCCTAGTAACTCCTTACTGGCTTTATTAATCAATTAATAACTTTTTATTAATTAATTAATCAATCGAATTGATGTCGCACATCGAATTCAACCGGGCCTCTGATCATGTTGGGTGCCAAGCAACACCGCGTGAACCCGGAAGGTATTGGGGTTAAGTAACCCACTCTTGGAACCTTTCTGCCGACAGTTACCGCGTGGATATAATCCTTCATTCGTACAATGCTCTCGAGTCAACTCAGGGTATGGCGTGCTGTCAAACCCTAACCGGTCGACTCACTTGGATTCGATGTCGCTGATGAATATCGAAAAACTCCTTTCCCGATATTATTGTCCATCCTGGCTAGAGACTTCCGCGCATCCTTCCTAGAGCATTCTCTCTCTAAGTACCGAGAGCGAATGATTCCTTACTGACACACAATTCCCTTCGATGGTATTCTGCTGTACCCGATCCTTGGCTGTTTAGAATCCCGTGGTTAGAGATTTATAAACCAAGGTCAAAGCACAGAAGTCCACCGACAAGGTGTCCTTGGTGTCTCAGGTCCGAGGACCATCCATGCAACTGCGACAATAGAATCAAGCTGGTTGATTCAGTCGGATCAGTTCAGTGAACTCATTATCTAATGTGCACCTACAGATTCGCCTTAGTGTCTCCACACAAGTGACTTATGAGATCAGTCACCCTCATCACATGAGCAGGAGTAATCTGTACTAGTTTAACCGAATATCCGATGTCCTTCTCGAATATCCTCCGACTAGGAACGGTTAAGAATATGTGTGTTTAAGTGATCAGTCTCATTAGTATGATCTCATCATAATCTGATCACTATCGCACATATTCACGGACTTCATTATGAAACGATAATTAATACGATTTACACACAATGAATATTATGCCATTATATTAATAAATATGAATGAGATTTACATAGTCAGATTGGTTGTAGGCCACCTAAGACTAACAGTCCCTGGCCAGGGCGGACGATAATTTCGGAAAAGGAGTTTTCTGATATTATACAGCAACATCCGATCCAAGTGAGTCGACCGGTTAGGGTTTGACAGTACACCATATCCTGAGTTGACTCGAGAGCATTGAACGAATGAAGAATTATATCTACGCGGTAACTATTGGCGGAAAGGTTCCAAGAGTGGGTTATTTAACCCCGATATCTTCCGAGTTCACGCGGTGTTACTTGACACCCAAAGTGATCAGAGGCCCGATCGAATTTGATGTGCGACATTAATTCGATTGATTAATTAATTAATATGAGTTATTAATTGATTAATCAGGCCATTGAGGAGTCATTGGGCTTATTGGGGCATTAACCGGACTGGTTATTGGGTCTAGAGGGTCACACGCAAATGATTCTCAAGGCGATGGATAAATAAGTGGGTTTTAAATTAACTGGAGGTTTTTACGAAAATCTACGCAGTTAATATAAAATGTAGCGAACGGGCTGAGCAGGCCAAGCTGCTGCTCAACCCTGGCCGCCCCCTCCTCTCTTCCTCTCTCTCTTTGGCGCCCCAGACAAGCCCGGATCACCGGGTCTGCTCCGCCGTCTTCTCTGACTCCTGTTTGACGGGAAATTGTCTGCGGGTTGCGGCGATCGTTGCGGCGAACGACAGAGGCTTCGTGAGCTACGAAGAACGAGAAAATGTGAGGATATCCATTGCGAGGAGGATCGCGTGGACTCCACTAGAGGTCGGGCGCTTGCGCGGCTTGCGATGTCATACCGACGGAACCGAACAGTTGCGGATTCGAATCCGCACGCGGTAAGAATCCGATTATATGATAATCGTTTTAGTTTAAACGAAACGGGAAAACGGATTGCTGGTTTTATTTTAATTTCCACTGCGTTTAGCGATCCAGAGAAATGCCAAGAACCCAACATGACCATCTTCTAGGAATTATGCATTAGTTGAGCAGGAACGATATGAAAGTACTGCAACAGTTGCTCAACAAAAGCCAACACAGGCAGGAGCGAATGAGCTTGACGTTCTAAGAAAATACAATTTGTAGCGGATGACACCACCAAGCGGTACTCCCTTGAAATTACATAGGCCACTGGAACCTCGGCAAGGAACTCTGTCGTGGCCAATGAGAGCCCCATGGCACAACGATCCGCAGCAACCTTCGTAGCATAGTCCATGACCTCTGTTGAAATTCAGGATTCTCTAAGGACTAAGGCGATCCTCCCCTTAAAAGTAATATAAAACACCTAATGAAGTTTGAACATTGCATGTTACCTGCCTCGAAAAATGCAACAAGTAGAGGGATTCCTCGAGAATTCATGGCATAAATACCAAGGGGTGCTGGCCAAGCGACACATGTAGCAGATATAGATCACCCCTTGCCGTACAGAGTACGCCAAGGAGTGGGGGATAAAGTGAAGGAGATGAACTTTGTCCAGTCCAAAAAAGCCAACGGGCCAGCCCAATGAGTCTACCTGTAAATTATCAAGTGCATCTCTATAGGGGCCCATACCCTTCCAAGGCAAGCTAGAGCCATTTTTTCTAGGGCCTGGCCAGAATTCATTTGAGGGTGGCCCTAAAGGTTGGGCCCCCTAACAGTCTTAACGGCAAGTGTAGGGGCCGCAGAGTCCGAATCTACTCCCAAATATACATACTAACTTGACCAGATTAAAGGTCCTATCCTGCTCAAAAGTCAACCTGAACTAGAAAACCTCACCTCCCTTAGCCTAGTCTGACTGCGCCTTGGAGTGGGTCAAGGCAAACTTGAGAATCTAACTCAGGTCCGGCCCTCTTGAAGCGGTCCTTTTTACTCAGAACCGCCCTCTAAACCCTGCTTTCCTGAACGGGGCTGATTTTTTGCTAGGCTCAGGCAATACTCTTTTTGATCGATCGGGTCGGAAGCCACCTCCGAACCACTATATAAAGACCCCTAAGCCCACAGGCCAAGGTACGCTCTAATCAGCCCAAGCTCTTTCTACTTCCTTCTAGACCCCCAACTTTCTGACTTAAGCATCGGAGGGGGATCCCCTAGATCACCACTAGGGGCCCTTAACCGTGTTCTCTTTTGTAGGAACAACTGGTTCCCAACCCTCCGATCACAGGCAGAGGATTCTGATCGTGGTGGACGAGATTTCAACCCATCACATAGAAAAAAGAGGTGATAGGAAAGATCACGACAGAAGAACTCCTACAAGATCTAATCCAGAACATTAAGTGGATAGAATTGGGGACCAGAGATGTTGACAGAATAGTCTAGAAACACAGCACGTCAAGAGAGGTTACAACAACATCAGCCCACAAAATGCTCATGGAAGGAGAGGAGGAAGGACAGACTTGTTCTGAATGGGATAAGTAATGGAAATGGTCAATCGAGTCTACAATCCAAATGTCTCTCTGGAAAATTGCAAATACTTGCCTAACCACAAAGGTTATGTTGAATCGACGAGGAGTTGTGGCTGATGATGTGTATAAGATGCAAGTCTGAACCTGAAACACTGAATCATCGTTTTTGGGAATGGCAGCACAACTCTGATTTGTGGCAGGAAGTTAAACATTAGTTAAATTGGGACGTTGCACCAACCTCTTTGACAGAACTATGGGAGAAGGTAAGCCTGAAAAGAAAGAGAGCTACTGCAGGAGAGATATACAAAGCAAGCTTGAGAGCTTACCTGTTATGGGGAGTTTGGAAAGCCAGGAACAACCAGCTTTGTAAGAATACAACCACCAACTAGAAACAGATCTTCAAGACAGCAGTCATGAGTAGAATATAGCATTCAAGACTATTCAGACAAAATCATAGAAGCAGGAAACCTCTACAGAGGTATAAGAAACCTTGAAGAGGCAGAGACCACTGCAGTTTGGGAAGGCAATTGCAGTGCAAAGCAACAAAATAGTAGTGAGTTGTGATTTTTCCACTATGATGAAATGGGTGAACAGCCTTGAATCAACTCCAGGTAGATTTCAATGTTGGTTGCCAGATATCTAGGGATTAAGTTCTCTCGTGGAGGACCTTTCATTTCTGCATGAAGTTTGGGAGACCAATGAGATAGTCAACTGGTTAGCCATTGAGGCAAGAAAGAACAAAACTAACAATACGTGGCTTCAGGAGTTCCCCAAGGAAACTTTGGACTTGAACAAGCTGGAAGCGGGGCACAAGATGAGCTACACTCCCTTGTTTAACTAGAATCATCCTATTAGTGCAAGTGTTTTTCTTTTATCTTTGTACAAAAAGAAGAAAAAGAAAATGATATTCTGCCTCTATGGATGAGCTACATATTATTTTTTCGCTTCTTAGTGCATCAAGATTATGGAATTGTTACCCAAGAAGATATAGAAATCATTGGCGACCAATAGGGCGACCTACCGACTACCAATACACATCACATTAGGTGAAGGGGTGGTACAAGAAAGATGAAGAGACTAGGGTTGTTCCTTATTTGGTTTAACTCAAAAAATCAAACTAAATTAAACCAAAATTTCGGTTTGATTCGAGTTGATACAAGCTTCGGTTTGCAAATATCACAAACTGCAGAAATCAAACCAAACCGTTGAAACCGAATTATTTATTATTTTTATTTTAGCTTTGCTTTAGGCCAAGGCCCATGATCATGCGCCCATTGGGCTCCACATTGTTTAACATCTTAAGACGAGATTCTTATAGAATCCTTGGTGCTGCAGCTCTTTTGTTTCCATGATGTGGGACTAAAAGGAGCAGGGTACCGAGCGTGTCCTCCACATTGTGCGGCTGTGCTTTGGCGTGACGAACTTCTTGGTTTTAGTCCTACATCACCAAAAAGAAGAAACATCATGCGATGCATAAGCTCGAGCCTATGGTTCCACCCAATGGCTCTGATGGCTTGTGTCTGAGGATCCACCCAATGGTTGAAGGTTCAGACTAAACCGAACTGAATAAAATTGATTTTACTCTGTTCGATTTGGTTCGGTCAAATCGAACCGTGAACACCCCTATAAGAGGTGGCACATGTGAGTACCCGTTGGGAAATGCGATGCATACTTCATTGGAAGAAATCGGCAAACTTGATTATATAGGGGAATCAGTGAGACATATCATAACGCTCCCACGATGCTATGGGTGTTGTTGCGGCGGTTATACGTCGGGCTGCAATTCGGGTCGGGTTAGGTCGGGTTGGAGTCAACTCTAACCTAATCCATGTCAGAGACCCCTCAACCCTAATCAAACTTAACCCACCATCCAATCCAACTTCCTTAACCGTAACCCAACCCGTCTAACAATGTCCTAACCCAACCCAACCCATGTAACCCTAGCTTCATCGGGTTAGGTCGGATTATATTCTTAATGGCCTATATTTTTAACTTTTCTTTCTTACTAATAAAATTTCATGTATAAAAGTATGAGTAAATTTATGTATCTACTTTAACAAAGTAATAAAAAATAAGGTAGGCACATAGTTACATGATTATTATTTGAGAACATCATTGTTCATATTGTAAATTATATTTGTATTTAATGATATAAAATTAAATGAAGTATATTCTAATTATCTACGTTATCATTTATATATATTAACATCGGATTCGGATTAGGTCGGGTTGGCCGAACCTCAACCCAATCTAACCCATATAAGGTTGGATTGAAAGAATCCTTAATCCTAATCCAACCTAACCCTAACTTGATAGGGTTCAACATCTAACCATCGGATTGACCCATTTGGATTCGAGTTGTCCCACCCAAAGTTGCAACCCTAAGTATACGGCCACCCCGGTGGCCAAGCAAATGATGAGAGTTTCGGAGGAAGCTTATGAGATAACATTCTTCGGACCCCTTTCCCTATGTTCTAGTGTGTCCCTAGCTACTCACGTGAAATTAATTAATTAATGCCTAGATCATTTACTCACTCTCTTAGAAATATCTGAAACACGCCCACTCACTTGTAACACTCCTTTGGTTTCCCGCTTTTCCAGCACTTCCTGCCTCCTACGAAGACACATTAAATAAGAAAAATAGTAAACTTTCCTCATAAGATATGTACATATTCACTTTCATTTTTTCATTTTTATTTTTTCATATGACATATCCTTTTATATTCACTTATACCTTTTTATTTCTCTCATTCTTTTTGTTTTAAAAATTTGAAGACATAAAACCTTATAATTTGTCATCTTAGGAGTCCTCGTAAGCACGATCTTTATTTTTAACCTCGTACAATTACATGTTTATTTGATAAATTATCTTTTAAGAAGATTCTCAAAAAAACTTTAATGAGATATTCTTAATCTTTTAGGGAGGTTCATTAAATAAAAAAAATGAAGTAACGAGATTGAGAGAGTATAAATATTCATTAGTATCAAAGCTACGGACAGATTGCAATAGCAATATCGAAAAATCTCACAACAAACTTTAAATTAAAGTTTATTTTTGTATACTTATAAAAATCTAATTTACTATTGATCATCAAACATATCTTTTCTATTTATTTTCTCAAGCCAAATTTTATTTGTTTCTATTTTATTTTATGATGTTCATATGTGGTTCGGTGGATTTTATGCATGTTTTTTTACAATGGTCACAATCCATTTTTTTTTTATTACCAATTTTCTGTGCACAGATATTTAATTACAAGCTCTTTGAGAAAATGAAAGAAACATTTTTTGTTGGGTTAAATTTTATTCAATTTTAAAACTAGTACTTCTATTACTAATTATAACTTAACACATAATGGGTATGCACATTTTTCTAAATCTATTAAAAATGAAGTAATTATTTTTTATAAGCTTGCCCTAAACATATATGCATTCAAAAGAGATGGTAACAAAGATGTCTTTTATTATTCAAAAGTTAGTAATACTTTTTTTAAGAAAAAATTCATAAAAGATATATCACATTATCCAAGATCAAATAGATTGCACGTATCTAATAATAAAAATATTTATTTAAAAAGGAATTCTCACGCGAAGCGCACTCTTTTAACTAGTTTAGTCTGATCCGATACACATGAGATCATACCAAAACACAAAGTGCCTAAAATAAGATTGTAAATGATACGGATCTAGATAGACCTATACCCCAATCAGATATATCTAAGAGTAATGTGTGGAGACCCATATCCAAATCAGAAATACCTAAGAATAAGGTGTGTAATCCGCATGGATTGCACTACTCCTGATGCTGCCGTCCAATCACTGACCGGATGGTTAGAAGAAAATTAGAAAAAAAATTGTGCCCTTATAGGATCCTAGTCATCATGGCATGCATTACTCATATACCCAAGACTTCATATAGACCCAATAGTATTAACAGGTGAACGGATAAATGGGCTGGTTCCAAAGCCTACATTTTATTTTTTTGATATTAATTTATCTTCAACTGTACCAGATCACTTAAATGGACTTGATTTAAGGTCCAGAATCATAAAAATATGGTGATAAAACTATAATATATAACAACACTGAGTAATACTTGCTGCAACACCTGGGGTATTGCAATCCAGGAGTGCAGCCATCCTCCTCCTTTTATTATAAAAAAATTACCATGCCCAAAGACCACCTGAACTATCTGTCCTTACCATAACTGATCAGACGGTCAAAAAAAATAAAAAGGATTCTGTGAAGGACGATCCAATGGCCCGGATCGCACCCCATGCGTTACCCAGGTGCACGTATGTACATGTCAGGCACGCATGGGGGCATTGCAGCAAGTATTAGTCTAACAACGTTATTCTTATGACTGTATTTAAAAGATGGCAGATAATCTTAACCAATATCATCATGCATACCGAATTTATACCCCTTTGTATGATACAGGTGCAGAAGAGTTTTCTTCTCTGGAATAGACCATTATTTCCTGGAAAAATAAAAGGGACAGGTTTGAATAAACATTAATTCCAACAACGGTAAGATCAAGCATAGTATTATCCGACACATGACTTGTCACTGGCTTTAGAGAACAAATCGTTAGAAAGAATGGAATTTCCAAGAGAGATGTAGCAGACAGAAATAACAGAGGCCCAGCGGTTCATGAATATGGATATTACTAGTTCTACATGTGTTGAGGCACAAACAAGAAATTAAGAGGAGCAGCAGGTAGTCTTCTGGTTGACGGGCTGTCCACGAATTTGCACTGTCGGGGGCCTCGCACTGTTCATGGCTGGTTGGCTTGCCATCCTGAGATCGTCCCAAAAACATGGCGCGAGTCAGAACCCAGGAGAATCATGTGAAAAGGTCAAACATTCCAACTCAAACATAGCCTACCTGTTCTTTATGGAAGCAGCCATGGCCATGAATGCCTGTTCGACATTAGTTGCATTTTTAGCACTCGTCTCCATGAATGGGATTCCAATTTCATCAGCAAAGGCCTATGTGAATGTAAATTGATTAGTACGCCAAGGTTAACAGACAAAAGGAACATCCAGGTGGACCTTGTAAATAGTGTGTACATTTTTTAGCGTCCACAAGCTGTTTCTTCACTGAGGATTGTCTTTTTAAGAGGTTTTGAATCCTACACTGTAAAAGCATGGCTTCATGCCACTCCAATCCCTCATGTTTGACAACTAGCCAAAAGTTCCACCTTGCCAGGGTATATAATATAAGAAGAAGATTATATGTAACCTACATCTGTGTTTCCGTCCCTACTCCCTCCCCTCTAACCGGACAGACCCACCGAATCCAACCAACCCAGCATAAACCACCGTCCCCTCCAATCTAAACTCCCTCAATACAATAGACAATCCTATGGCTGAACAGTCCATTAACATCTCTGTGGATTGTATCTTAGTAATCGATCTGCAACAGAAGGTATGCATTGTAATACATCATTCGATGCACGTTGCAGCATGGTTTTTCGGGCAATGTGACAGCTGAGAAGATGGTTTGAAGTTTGCATACTTTGACACTTTTGTCACCTGTCAGGGGTAGAAAAGTAAACACAAACTCATCCAACTCAACATGCCACTAATCTCATGTGATCCATCCAAGGCAATCAAGAATATGCTACAAATCAAAACCAGAATGTTCTAATGCAAAATAACTAACTAAACATTCACCTGCTGTTGGGAAAATTCACAATGAGTTTCCAATTTCCATATCCAAGCAGAGATGGAAAAATGAGAAAAATATCAACTGCTAGAATCAGTTTCACATGAAAGAACACTGTTTTCCACAATTGACATTCCCAGAGTGAACAGTATTACCTTGGCTGTCTCATATGATACTACTCTATTCGAAGTAAGATCACACTTGTTCCCAACCAGAAGTTTGTTGACATTGTCACTTGCGTAACGGTCAATCTCATTTAACCATTGCTTGACATTGTTGAAGCTCTCTTGGTCAGTTACATCATAAACAATCTGTTATGCAAATCAATACCAATAGTTGTCATAGCTATCTTAAATAAGAAATAAATGCTCCAAAAATAAGGGATGAATCTCCCAGGTATAGAAAACAATACTCACAATAATTCCATGAGCACCACGATAATAGCTGCTAGTGATTGTTCTGAATCGTTCTTGCCCAGCAGTATCCCACTGTTAGTATTTCCACCACAGAAGGAGCAAAGAAATGTCAGTCTATTCTGGTCAAAATAAAAGGAAAAAGCTAGGACTTGAAATTGAGAGAAGGAAACAGAAAGCCATGAAGATATGCAAAACAGGCATTAAATCTGGATTTGGTAGAACTTTCAAAAACAAATATTGATTTTGGCTATTGCTAAACCAAAATGCTGGAACAACCATTACACACGGTTGAATGCCTGTCCGCGCGCATGCACAAGGGCAGATTGAATGTGCCGCAAAGCACATCTAACATAGATGCTCCCTGAGGAAAGAGAAAAATGCTATGGCACAGTCTTAGAAGCTGATACAGTTTAGCCATCTGTAATCATTGGATCTCAATCCAACAATCATTTAGAAAGAACCATGGTTCCTGCCATTCTCCCCACAAGGAACTGTTCCGTGCTGGGCAGAACCGGCATCAATGGGGCACCCAGCTGGGTGCCTCACCCCCTTGATGTTAGTTCCACCCCACGCAGAACTGCTCGACACTGGGCAGAACACATCCCAGACCATCTGGACCCTACCAACTGTCGATACTGTATCTCAGCACTACTCTCTCTCTCTCTCTATATATATATATATATATATATATATATATATAACCAGTACAGAAGAGCCTAGGAAAATCTACCATACATAACCAGTACCAAACAGCCTAGGAAAATGGGTTTCTGAACCATATTGATAATGTGCATCTAATGCTGGAGCCCTTAAAGAAAAGAAGAGAGCAATGATGTGCCCTTCCTCCAAAAAAATATACTGCATAATAACAGAGCACAATATGAATTTTGTGTCCAAACTCTGTTTCTCAAAGAAAGTATAAAAAATCATAAAAAATGGTAGACACAAACATCAAGTTCTTCATCATATATGACTAAATTATCCATTATCCTTTTCTATGTATTATCTATCAAATTACATTTTTCATACTCCAAAAAAAGAAGGCCTTGGACATGGGTAGTAAAGAAGCTGAAATGACTCAAATTCGGAAATTATGAACAAAAGCAAGATGTATATCTGGCAGCAGGATCCAGATATAGAAAAAGACCATGAATGCTGCTAAAACAGGTTGTTAAGGAAGATGAGAAAGTGTGGATTGCTTAAATCCTTGGAATGAGATCCTCAGACAAGAAACCCAGAATTGAAAGTGCTCCTAAAGCAAGAAATATAAACCCTTAGATGTAAATGAAAAATAAATTAAGATGAAGATTTTGTTATTCACAAGAATGATTTGCTAATAAATCATCCTATCCCTGCCCACTTCTCTTGTTACTAATGGCTTGTACGTGGAGGATCAGCCAGATAATGAAATGCTATGTTAAGATGATGACAAGAATTCCCCAGACATCTTTATTCTCTCAAACTGGCCAATAAACTAAATAGTGATGCAAACTGAAAAATCTGTAGTCACTAGTGAGGAACAAAGTAGGATGGAAAACACTATGAGCACACAAAAAAGATACATACAAAAGGGAAGCCTCTTAACATAAATTTTACATAAAAAGGAGGTAGGTAACAAGAATACATAAAAAAGGGCATGGATTAGCTGATCTGACCCAATCTAGACTGACCCGATCCGACCCCACCCCAATCCCCACATTCAGATCAGCCCAAAGGAAAAAATTAAAAACAAAAGTTATAATTTCTAAAAGATATAAAAAGTTGTATTAGAATGTGAGAATACGATTTTGAGACAAAAAATTGGGGGAGATTGAAAGTGTTAGAGAGAGAAAGAGAGTGCTAAGAGAGAGAAGAGTAAGAAGAGCTTGAGATGGGGTTGGAAATGACCAAAGGGGATTATATAGTCCCCCAAGCCGACCCCATCCCACAACTAGCCATTGGATATCAGCTAGTATGGCCAATCCGGCCCATGCTTCCCGATCCACACCAGGATGGGGACAGGGGGATCAGGATCAGGACTGGATCAGACTGGCAAAAATTCAATAGGATTTGCCAAGTCCACTCAAATTCATGCCGATCCATCCATTGATGGTACTACGGATCAAAGTTTGCCATCTTGGAAGGTCAAAAGAGAGGAGATCTTGGACTGATCTTGGAAAGACTGGATAGGTATCTAAAGCAATCTGCATGTTCAACAAAGAGAAAGAATCACAGAACCATGGAGAGAAAGTGATATTGGAGAGATCCTGATAGAAAGCACTCCAAGTTATGGGTTTCAACTTTCTTCTGGCATAGCAGGGCTCTAGCTCACCCTTGCATAGGTAAGCCTGTTGGTGTGGTCTTTTCAAGAAGGGGGAAAGTTACTCAGGAAAAGAGGAAAATTCTACCAGCAATACTGACACTAACCTGAAACTTTGCATTGCAGTTCTGGGCATAGTCTCCCAGGCCCGTGGTGGACTATTCTCATATATAAACTAAGATGTAAATGCAATTACGGGATTACTTCATTAAATATGGAGCTGAAACAGTAATTCTTATTTAAGTTATTGGGCCATCCAACTCAAAACTTTCACGCATTGAGTGGAGTAAACACCATCTATTAAACATGTTTTGATTGAGAGAGACTTCTTGTACTGGCAGCTGGTGTTACACCAGCTGCCGGTGTTTCCAAAATAGAAAATATAAATGTTTTGAAATTTTTTATGTGGTCCCCAACCTACATGACCATATAATCCGATCTTGGATAGGACGACCAAAAAAAATCTAAAAAATTAAAAACCGACCTCAAATGAACAGTAAAAGAACATTTTTGTTCGATTTGGGGTCGGTTTTCAATTTTTCATATTTTTTAGCATCATCCAATCCAAGATCAGATTGTATGGCCATACAGAGCATATGGGGCCCTTCTAAAAAGTTTTCAAAGAATATTTTTTTTTTAAATTTTGAGAGCATCGGCAGCTAGTGTAACACTGGTTGCCGGCGCAGCTAGTCTTTCTCATTTTAATTTTGTTCCTTTTCTGATGCGGGACTATTCTAACATGCCTCCTCATGTACAGGCCGATTTTAGGTTCTATCGTGTACACCACAAAGATAGGGTGTATGGCCCAATTCATAACCATGGTCACTGATACCATGTTGAAGTTATTGGACCGTTCAACTCAAAACCTTAAGCCCCAATTTCTTTGTAGAATAAATTATCCGAAATTACTTATCCGGAATAGTGTATACTAGAATAAGGGGTGTTTAGCTTTGATAGTTCTGTGGGACCCACTGGCGGAATAGGAAAAATAAGCAACTCTTGGGTCTAGGGTCGAATTGCTTATTCTCCTTATTCTAATATAAGCAATTCTAATGTGGTATAAGTCATTCCGCCCATCAAACAAGAATTAACCTTATTCTAAGAATACGAGGCCTTATTCTTCTCCTATTCTCCAATCAAAGTGGCGCTAAGGGATTAAGTGAGAGTAGGCACCACCTATTAAATATATTTTGATTTTGTCTCTTTTCCGGTGTGGGACTATTATAACAATTCTAAAGAAACATGGAACTTGAAGGTTGGCCTTTTAAGTGGGTGCAAAATACGGGCTGAGATACATACCCCATCATGGTCAAATGCCTGTCCCAAATGGCACTACCTTTGCAAACAAAGTCGATGCCTTTTGTTTGTAACAATGCATCTAAAAGCGCATAGAAACATGAATAGTTCACAAGAAAATATTGACTAAAAGCACTCACAATCTGAAGTTTAATGGTTTTGCCATCTTGCTCCACAGTGCGAATTTTCTGTCAAACATTGCAACACTATCAGCAACCCAATTTCAGTAGATGTCAACATAAAGAGGTAATTATGCTTACAAAATCAACTCCGATGGTGCTGATGTAACTCTCCAAGTATGAATCATCCTGAATTAATAATAAAGTGATTAATAAGAATTATATGCAATAGTGTTTTATATCTAAACAAACTGATCATTAATGAAATACCTACAAATGATATTATGAAAGGCTTATTTTGTTATAAATAAAAAGGATCATGCAACTCCTCCTCCTTTGCTTTTGGGGTATCCAGAAGCCAGATAATGGAGAAAAAGTGTGTTGTATGGCAATAGCAGGAAAAAAGTGCCCACATCTACAACTTATATCTCCCCTTTTTACATACATATGGCTTCTCAGGAGACAAATAGATGAATATTTGTTACTCCTTTTTACACACATATGGGTTCTCAAGAGACAAATAGATGAATATATGTTACTATAAATGCATTGATACAAACATGAAGAGATCGTGAATTTTTATATTTATTTAGGTTCAAATCTATACAAAGCTTGTTCATATACAATTGTTTTTAGTGTGGAGATATCTCATCAGTACAACGGATGCATCACATCCTTTATTACTTGGTGAAATTGGCAGTATATCCAACCTTTTCCTCCGAAATTTTGTCATAAGCAAAAGAAAGACCTTAAACTTATGAATGAAGACAAGGGTAAGATATTCAACAACTGACCGAACATCAATGACCACTTCAGTATTTTACACCACAAGATATGCCATAAACCACATTAACTGATGTTAGCTAATAATGGCTGCTACATTTTTATCTCCTGATGGACTTAAAACAGAGTATAGACCTCCATCTTTTACTTCCTTTTACAAGGTTTGCAGGGATGAGGTTGGTACATATTTTCATAGTCGCAACATAATTGTGACCATTAAAGGGAAGGGAACTTGAAAGTGTATATGGATCAAGCTAACATAAAGAGAAAAAGGTCAGGGAGACAGGAAGAGGCTTTATCTTATCCACTTGCAATTTGCAAAGGGAAGAAATTTATCCCTGTCAGGGGAAAAAACAATTTAACAGGAGAATGCCATGGTTACTCACTGCAAATCTCAAAAGAAGGCATGACTTCCCCACGCCAGAGTCTCCAATAAGTAAAAGCTTGAACAGATAGTCACTGCAAAGAAGAAACAACCATGAATTAATTCCATTTCTATTGACATTTAAACAGAAAATGTAAGTTACTATTTAACTGGTTTCAGGATACTTCGAATCAATAGTTTCGGCTGAACCACCCAACTGTCCATTTTCCCCAAGAAAATGAGAGATGGAATAAAAGCAATACCATAAACCTGCAGGGATGATTAATAAATGCATCAAATAATACCTCTAAGTCACTGTATTATCAGTATTTACATGGCTGTGCCACCACAGTGGCCATGCATTGCGCATGCACACGCGCACACACACATGCGCACCATGCAGCCTGACCATACAGTTTTTTCCATCTTCAGATCCATGTGATCAAACCTAAAAAATAAAGAAAAAAGTGGAACGTTGCAGCCCAAATTCATGGGGCGATATGGTGCCATCGGAGCCTCCAATCATTTTCCCTGCCTTCCCGCCCTGCACGCCCTACGCTGGGGTGGAAAGAAGAAACTGGACACTGGGGCAGAAAGAAAGAACTGGGGGCATGCTTTCCGCAGGGCACATGGGGCAGGAATGTGGGTGAGCCCCTGCTCATGATCGGAGGGCTCCCGGTAGATACAGCCAGGCCATATTTTGGACCTGGCCATATTCTAGCAAAACTAACTCTCTCACTCTCTTTCTCTTTCTCTCTCTCTCTCTCTCTCTCTCTCTCTCTCTATATATATATATATATATATATATATATATATATATATATATATACATATATATATATAATACCAGCAGGGGCTGGGGAATCCTAGACCAATGATTTTTTCACTTGTTATGTGAGAGCTTCTTTTTAAGGACTGTGTGAGAATTGCTTTTTCCAGAAGGTGATGTGAAAATTGCTTCGCTTCACAATTTAATGTGTTTTTTCAGAAAAAGAAATTTAAAGTCTACATTGAGGCTCATTTATGGTAAGACACGTACATTGTTTTTGTTAAGAAGCTTACACTTTGAACATCAAGTCCCAGGGTTTTAAAAATTGGTTGAATCTACCTTGATTGGCCAAAATGTATCCAATTTTGGCCCTACAATAACAACCCCAATCCACTTCCACTGGATTTTAGACTGGGAACGACCGGATCAGGCTGGACTGGCTGATCCTGAATATCAACCAGATTGACCTAGATCGGGTTGATCTATTTCCGTTCCAGTTTCCCAGCAATGTCTAGCACTCATTTGTGATAGTTTAATCAAAATTTTCCCTTCATTTTGAATATTTGTTTTGCAAAGTTAAATACTTAGGTAAAGATTCAACAATAACAATGGCATCTCAGCATTGTGTAGAGTGCTCATGCACTCAAGTATTGACCTGGCATGGGCTCATCACAGTTCGGTAGATATGAACCAGAGGAAAATGAAATATCAATACTGTAAAGTTATTTCTTATGAATTGTATCACTTCAGGTAACATCGTGCTAGAATCAAAGAAAATGCCACTGCCTGCAAGATCTGCTCTATGGATGCCAGAATTCTATTATGCAACTATGAGTCAAATAGAAGAAGTCAAGACGAGCACTGTGTGTAGGAAGCAACAACTACATGAAGAGCCTGAGGGCTGTCTGACCTCGAAGTTTGCATTTATCGAGTCAAGCATGAGCCTCAACAGAGGAGAGAAGGAGAAGAATTGGATAAGTAAAAAGACTACCTTACATCACTCACAATTGGAATCGTGTCTCAGGTTGAATGCATAGACTGTTTTTTTTTTAACCCCATTGGAAGTGGAAATATGCTGTGCATGAGAGGCGAATAGGAAATCCTTTACAGAGGCTTTTTTTTTAAGACCATTCACCTTGGTCTAAGTAGCAACTCTGCCCAATGTACCACCGGTGCAGGAATGAGTAGAAACATTTATGAGATGTCACTTGAGGAGGTAGTTGACCTTACCTATGATGCAGATAACAAAGTGGGTCCTTTCATCCCTATCTCAAAAAGAGGAGAGAGAAGCTATTGTCTACTATGGCAGTGTCTACTATGGCAGCATTTAAAAATGAAGATTCATGAAGAGAAAATTGGAAGGGCTACATCAAGATGGCTCTTCTTCAACAATGTCCTTGCAGATGCCATTAAGCGCCCATACTATGAAGATATGATGGAAGCAATCAGCACCATGAGCAAAGACATACTGGGACCAACTTCCTATGACATATATAACACATTTCTTGACCTTGAGATAAATGATATTCGGGACTACATCATCTCATTGAAGAATATAAGGATGGGTATCGCTACACAACAAATTACAAATAGATGAAGATGTATCTTTTAGAATTTTCTTTTGGAACCATCTTATTTATCTTTTGGAACTATATTCTTAGTATATCTGTCTGTTAGGATGGGCATCACAAGGAAATCAATGTTCAACTCCTATATATACAAGAAATCCAATACTATTCTTTGGAAATCACTTGACGTCAATGGCAAGGTGAAGACTGCAGATCTGAGACATTGGACAGGATGGTGAAGAGATGGGATAGAAATGGGTCATCCAAGTAGTGATTGACAAGGCTGGTGCACTCAAAGTTGTTGGACAGAACCCAATGGAAGAGCATCACCAACTATATTGACTTGATACTTGAAAACATATGCCAAGAACTAAAATAGATAAAGTGGTCTAGGCAGCTCACTACCTGCCTCATTCATCTACGAATACAACATCTTAGATATTATGCAAGCCAGGACTTGTAGAAAGTAGTTGCTTCATTCAGGTTTGCATCATAGTACATTTATTTAGAGTCTATATTTCTGAAAGTCAAATCTGACAGAATGGATGTAATAGTCAAGTTACAAGCAGAGCAGAAAGAGAGCGCTATTTGGATGTAGGGATGCAAACACATTAGTGTGGAACTACCGTTGTGTTTGATGGGTAGGACAAGGATGAATTGGGTTAGTCTCATATCAGAAAACAAGAAAACATAATATTACTGGATTATATATGTAAGGCTCTGATCCATAATTAGTGAGGCACCTTTTGAGGGACAAAACTATGTGGGCTTGTGGAGACCCAAAGCAGATGATACGTCAAAAGTATTGGATCAGATCATTACATTGTTAAGAAAGAGTTAAACCCATGCAGTATGATAGGCTGGTTCGGGGAAGAACCAAGTAGAAATGGGTGGCCCTATAGTAGTTTAATTATGAGCCGGTAGGAAGAGTGGACTACCAAACATAGGAGTGAAAGCATAACAATGTGAGGCCGCCACGGTGTGGAGCTACCACCATCTAGGAGCTAGGAGATGAAATGGATTAGCCTCATGTTGAAACAAAGGAAAAACGTTATTAGACTATACATGCGAAGCTTGGATCATAATTAGTGAGGCGCCTTTTAAGGACAATACCTTGCAATTATGAGGCCTAGAATAGACCTGATGACATCTTACAAGGGTTGGATCAGGTCATTACAATAGGGATTGGTAAAATGTCCAATAATCCAATACATACCAAAAAATGTAGGCAACACTAACAAAAGGTGGAACATGATGCTAAACTATGGCATCCCTAAAACAAATAAAAATATTACCTCTCTTGACTATGTTTATAAAATTATTAGTTTTATAACATGTTTCTTTGTTATTAATTATTAGTTTTATCTTTAAGAAATTCCTTTAACCTTCGATACTGGTAGTCTGGTATGGATTTGATGTTTGCACTGAATGATGATGAAGTCATGAACGCGATCAAGAATATAGTTGATATATCCTAACAATAAAGGATAAAGCCATATTGGTGTGCAACAAGATGCATGATAATTCTACGTGAGGTTTTATCCTTAAGTTAGAGAACATTTACATTTGAGTGTGAGAAAAACTAAAGCACATATTTTATTAACAAGAGTCGATACATTGAATGCAAGAGTATCTTGTCCATTAGAGTTCGACCCAAATGAACAACAATGAGAATTGAAGGAGAGGTAGATAACATTCTATTACTTGAGTTCTAGCGTAACTCCTAAATGCTGTAAGATAAAGAAGGTCGCTAAGATGGTGACATAAAAAATACATGAAAAAATCCTTTACATATTATATACTTGGACACTGCAGAAGAATATGAAAACACATCAAAACTCAGTGACAATGTTATTCACTAAAAATGATTCCAGCTCTACTAGTAGCAATGATAGTTTGGAGGAAGAATACAGTAGAGTTATTTTTCAACAAAGTCATATCTCCATTTCTTTTACAAAAGAGGAACATTTCATACACATAAAAGAACAAGCAGTAGATGCAAAAGGAAGCCAACTAACAAAGGCTAACCATCAGCGATCTTCAGGATTCAAGCTATGCATGTTCCAAACTTTGTCCATTTTCAACATTATTGGCTCTTAAAGGAGGCTATGCAAAAAAAAAAGAAAAAAAGAAGAAGAAAAGAAATAGAAGGGAGTCAAAGATGGTAGACCAATTGTCCCAATATTTGGATGTACCAAGCTACTCAAGGCAAGAAAATCTCCATAATCCCCTATCTCTTAGGGAAATGAATCAATTGGTGTTATGGTTATCCCTTGTACTCTACTACATGACCTCAGTAATCTACCTGGAAGGGTGAGATTGTCCCAATTTTTAGATGTTCTTGACTGGACAACAGTGTCAGCCATTTATGTTATTATGGATGTCTACAAAATGAACATTATGGAATATCAAGAAATATATGTGCATTATGTCACAGATTGAAAATGTACAGCATGTATACATCATATAATGTAAGCCTACCACAAAAGTAAATCTTAAGTCTTCAACCTACATTTACTTGAAATCTATGTTTCCAAAGAAGATTATTGTAGTCTCTAATTTGCAGAATCCTCATGAGTATTTTTCCATTCATGTTTTGCTAATGCTCATCTGAGAGGTTTGGAAGGCACGGTGCTGTAAAGGATTTGAAGGTTTGGATACATGTTATGTTCAGATTATGTCTAATATTCTTCCATTTGTCCAGTTATCTTTCAAGGAAAAGACTTTTAAGCTCAGGTCAACTTCAAAGCATGTTGAGATCCTAGTTTCTCTTGGTCTTCATTTTGGCAGACAATCTCCTCATCACCTCATTTTAGTTGGCAACTCTCATCTTCTCATTTTGCTATTAATGTTGATAAGATCATCCAATGGTAACCCAGGTCCTGCTGACAGTGGTTGTTTCAGAGATTCTCGAGGAAGAATCATTTTAGGATTCTCTTATGTTTATGGAATGGGCACTAACATTATTGCGGAAGCTAGGGTGCTGTTTGATGGTACTCGGCTTGCTATCCAATATTCCATTTCAATTTTCTGTTATCTATTATGATTTGTTGGTACTTGTCAACTTAACAAATTGTGTAGGTAAACCACCTTGGCACTTTCTGCCGTGGTGGAAGATTTTGCTCCATTCTCTCCAGCTTGTGAAGGCTCTTGTCATCAATTGTTATGGAAAGTGTAACCAGGTTGCAGATGCTTTGGCTGTATATGGATCAAATCATCAATGTAACTTGGAATTCTTCTCGTGGTCTATGCTTCCTACACAAGCTAGAGGGTGTGCTGTAGTTGATGCTGCCAGCCTTTCTGCTATTAGAGTTTTTTATTAGATTCCTTTTTTTCTTGTTGCTGACTTGCTGTGATTTGGGATGTACATTCCCTCGGTTTTTTTGGGGGGCCTTGTTTGAGTTTTTTTTTTCCTCGATTGTTTACGGAGGGCCAATCACAATACCTTGAACCTTGTCAAGACCTGCAAGAACCATCTATCCTACATCTTTCTACAAGACGATTACCACATGCTAGATGGCATATAGTGAGGCCTATATAATTTATTTTTTGGGAGTGGAGGATAAACATGGCTGGTGCCAAGTACACCCCCAGGAGAGTATGGCACCTGCAAGTAAAATAAGAAATTGAAAGATTTCGTTGAAATTGTTCGTTTGGAAATTTCTTGAAAAGCTAATCATAGGTTCTTCTCTCCATCGGAACATTAGGGCCATTATGCTCATTACTAATTTTTTGAAGAGATGAAATAGAACCAAAGGTCTATCTTTTTTATCAAAGGTTGAATCGATCAACAGAAGAAGAATTAGACCAAAAATTAGAATACATTCTGGGAAAATGAAACTTCCATGGAAGAGAAGCAAATGAAAAGCTTTCATACAAATTCTCGTAGCCCTTCCCATTTCAGCCCTGTGCTGGTTTGGACACAAGATCTCTTGCTTCCTAAGATCATGCCCAAATGAACCATATGATGGAGGCCACTTACAATAGACTTTTCATTGGAATAAGTTCATCCTGTAATTGTTTTGTCTAGACAGTTAGACTTGGTTTCTAGAGGTATTTAAATAAGGAAGATAAATTTCACCCACCAAGAGGAACCCAAATCGTCCCTCTAGAAGCTTGAGGAGGCCAAGCAATGGGCTCAACTTGGGCTGTCAAAATGCATCTAAGACCCAGGACCCAACCATTTAGACCCAGTAATTTTCGGTATTGGTATACCCCATAACCCAATAGTAGACCCATTATGTATTGTTCATTTACATTCTCCAAATAAAATTCTGTGAATCTGGACCTAAAAGTGGGCCCATTTTCAATTGCACAAGAAACAAACTATACCCAATTTCTTTTGACATCGATTTGAGGCTTAGTATCAATAAAAAAAGAGGCAAAGCCTGATAACATATCCGTTTACCCAATTACCCAGAAATATTAGCCGGTCTATAATGGGTCTGGGTCCTTGTATTCCAGGTCTGGGTCTACCCAGACCCGGCCCACTTACAGGCTCAACTATGAGAAGGAGAGCTTCTAAAATCCCTTGAAACTTTGATAGACTGGGCTAGGATGAAGTCAATTGACATTTGGGCTATTCCTTAGATGCCCTTAATCATAACACAAAACAAAGTAGGATTTGCTCATTTTGCCATCGTTCCTAGTTCCTACTACTCCTACTCCTGAAGAAAATGGAATGGTAAAGTAAAACCCCCTGCTCCCATCTCATTCCCATTGCTGCTCCCATGTCCACTCCATGCTACTAAAATACAAAATTGTAAATGAAAACCTAAATGCCGTTAATAAGATTCCAAGAAACTGACTAGAATATGACTAAACAAATGACCAAAACTAAAAGACCTTTATATTCTTAAAATTGAAAGTTTACAACCTTGTCCTCATTACATCAACATAGCAAATCAAAGGCACTAACATGATCTAATTGCACTTCACATCAAAGAATAGGTGCATCGTGCTTGCACATTGGTCATCACAACCTCTACCATGACATGTGTGACACATTTGCTCCCACATTACATATTAGTAAAGGTAATACTAATACTCACACCAATGCGACTAAAATTAGACCACCTATTGTCATGTCAATGTTTTAGCAGACCAGGAAAAGAAAAATGCTCATACAATTCTCTCTTGATGAAAGTTATAAAGTGCAGTTAAAGAGTTTCCTGGATGGAAGGCATAAAGGTGCATTTCAAACTATGCACGTGTTTTAATCATAACGATACGAATCATAAGTCCTTATCGTGGCTAAATGCTTATTTGATTTTCTACACACACACATAAGCATACAATTGGGAATTTGCATTAATAAAGCCTTAGTAACCATTATGAAGTGAGCCCGGGCACATGGATATAACAAGTCAATTTGGAGTATGTCCACACAAAATGCACTAGTAGGCCCCTTTGAGGGTAAAATTCACTCGCTATCATTAGTACTAACTGCAGCTTTGAACTTAAGTTAAATGTCATGGGATCTATCACATTTACCACAAGCCTGTGACATGCGAGCGACAAAGTCCAACCTGATAACCTCTAATTTTTTGGTTAGTTCAGACAAAGCCAGAGGCCGTTTCTAAACCCAACAGGATATAAATAGCAAAAAATACCCAGGCGTCTCAAGCGACAAACTGCATACAGACATCCATCCACTGCTAGGTTATCTCCGAACCGAAAGGGAGGGAGATCCGCCAGCGACGAGACAAGTAAGTCTTCGTCCACATTTAAATTCTAATTTAGATTGCAATCTAATCCAAAATCCACAAACTCAAATTCCACATGCGAAAACAAACCCAACCATCAGATGTTCACCCAAATCAGCGGATCTAGACGAGCAAAGATGGACATACACAAGATCGCTCGCATGCAACCAGAAACAGAAAGACACGAAACATAACCGCAGCCAACATAGAGAAGAAAGCATCAAAAGGCTCAAATTCACAAGCCAATCCAGAACAAAAAATATAAACCAACAGATCAGCATAGCTACAAATCAAAACAAAATCAACGACAACGCAAAGGCAATCATAATTCCAAGAACAAGGCGACGTAGCGATCCGCACAATCTATTAATCAGTCAATCGAAACCACACGAAATTTAAAAAGAATTAAGGAACAGAGGAAATAAAAGAGCAGGGAATCGATAGAACTAACTATTCCGGATTCATGGTGGAGGATCGTTTCCGCGGCTACCGGCTTCGCGCAAACGAAAGGATCGGAGGGATTTCCTGACCGGAAGAGAACAGATCGAAGCGCGCGGAATCGTCCCCTCGACACGCCCCTCGCAGGCTCTGATCTCGTCAGAAGACCAACAAGAACAACGCGGAGAGAGAGAGAGAGGAGGTAGGAAAGAGGAGGGAAGGAGGGAAGGTAAGAATAAATACCTGGCGAGTGGCGACGTGCGGGAGAGGGAGAGCGCGCACGGCTAACCAATCCGATAATGCCACGTGCATGGACTTTGTTGGTCGAATACACGGAAAAGAATTCTTTTGTAGCATATTTTTTATTTATTGAAGATTTGATTTATATTTAAAATAAACTCAGTCTGAAAATTTTTACTGGAGGATGTCTCTCTCTTTCTCTCCCCGGGGAGGGGACATTCTAGACATTTTCCCTTTTGCCGGCTCACTTATAGTTAGGGATGTCAATGGATATCCGAGTTCCGATTATGTGTTCCGTTTCCATTTTTATTAATGGATACGAAACTCCGTTAAAAATTACCTATTAAGTTATAGAAAATGAAAATGAATCTCCGATAATTATAGGAGTCGGAAACAGAAACACTCATTTCTACATCCGCTAACCCATTTTCGTTTCCGAATGATCATATACCTTATACATCTATCCACGCGCATATATACCCAACAATGAGAATATCCCTCGACAGTTTAATAAAAGTAAGATTGCAGTAAGAAGTTAGAAATTTTTTAAAATTTTAATATGATTTTATGACATATGTTTGGATATATCCATATGTAAATTTAGATCCATAGATAAAGTAAATTTTAAAATTCAAAATTCATAGATCGTTAATTTTTACATGTATTAAATTTTATATATTTAATTTTTTTAATTATTAGAAGAAAATTTATTGAAAAATAAATAGTAACAGTGAATTTAAGTAACTTCTTAATATAGCGATGTCCGTAGCGGAAACTTCCGTTTACTTTCGTTTTCGATTTCCGATTTAAAAGCGGAAATGGATGCGAAAGCGAAAACACTTCCGTCTCCGATAAATTTTATAGAAAACGAAAGCGAAAGGTGTTATTTCCATTTCCGTCTCCGACCCATTGACAGTCTTACTGACCGTTGACTTTTAACAATTATAGAGAATATTCTTTAGCATATTCCAACGATTGTGAATGGATATTAACCTTAACAGTGATTTTGATGCTATAATTGTTATAAGGATAGTAGAAGTGTTATTGTGTAACTGACAGAGGCATATTTGATATTTTCCATGTAAAGATGGTTAATATGAAATTAACTAAAAAAAAAAAAAAGCTTTTAGTTAAGAGTTATTTTAGCTTTTACTTTTAACATAAAAACTTTTAAGTTATGATGGCTATAATTAACGCCAAATAATTACAAAAGTCAAATCTTTTATAACATCTTCATTTTTAATGTCTCCTATTTAAGAAGTTTTACTTTAAAGGCTTTGGTTGAAAGTGAAAACACAATACAAATGGTTTTCCTCATATAACTTCTTCTCTTCAAAATAATCTAATGAAAATTCAAAAGTACTTTTATTTGAAAGTTGCCGTGAATATAGCCAGAACCTTGCAAATATTTTTGTATGAGACATATTTGGAAAGTCAACTTAAAAAAAGAAATTATCTTAAAAATATTATATTTGAGACTAGTATATGTAAAGAATCATCTATAAGATATCAACATGTAAGAAAAATCTCTCATATCATCATCGAATATTTGGAGAACTCACTATTGTTAAGTCTATCATCACTCACATCGCTTATAAACTAGGACTTAGTTTACAGTAAGAAGAAATTTTAAGAGACTTTTTTGCATATATGTAAAAAAAAAAATTGTAAAATATGCATATGTTTCTTTTTAGAAAAGAACTTCTTATGTAATCATTATATATATATAAAGAATCCCCTACCGCTAAGTTTATGATCACCCACATTGCTTACGAAGTGGGACTTATTTTAAAATAAAAAAGCAATTTTAGGAGATTTTCTTCATATACGTATAATTTAGAAGTTTCTTTTAGGCGTACTACGCCCGGGTGCATAAGATTTTGTCGCGTGTTGGAATGCCCGTGACAGGTAGGAAACTTGGAGGGACGTCTGGCGTCCACGCTTCGCCCGTTCCCACACGCTGGCCGGTGTTGGTTTTTTTGACTCAACGCAAGGTGGTGCGGCGGCTAAGAAATCAAATCACGCTGGTTTTAATTAATTAATTAATAGTTATTAGGTTGACTAATCACCAATTTGTTTGGTTGAAACCCAAGGAAGTGTATTGGCCGTGAGGCATCGGGGGAAGCATGCGTTACCTAGGGATCAGCTGTTGTTACTTGGAAGCTTCCGTTGCTTGGCAAGGGCTGGCCAGTGAGGAGGTTTAACACTTTAACACGTAATTAAATGGTTAACGTGCCATGGATCGTGAAGGTATTAAAAAATTGTATGGTGTTACAATCATCGGATTAAGTTAGATTGACCGACCCTCAACCAAATCAACCGATCCAAAGTTAGACTGAAAGACCCTCCAATCTTAATTCAACCTAACTCTAATTTAATCGGATTCAACCCAACTCAGCCATGAGATTAACTCGATCAAGTTCGGGTCGGGCCACCCAAGATTGTAGCCCTATATAAGAGGGAACGGGGCATGCATATAATTATCATTAAATCTTTTGAGATTTGAACATGGGTCAGTTAGTGCCCTATCTAAGCCTCCCACCACTACACTAGGTTCCAAGTTATTAAAAAAATAGCCTATAATAGTTAATCCTGTGGATCATCACTCATTCCGAATATCATCTAATACTTGTCACTATCTTCAGTAATCTTGAAATAAAAGTTCACATTTAAAGGTCTATTTTGAATGAATGTACGATAACTTGAAGAGCAATGGTGAATTTATGACAACTTTAGTCATACTTATTATCATTGGGAATTATCCCATTATCTAATCAAATAATTTTGTCTAATGTATTTTAATATGCCTTTTATGCAAATTTGTCTTTAGCATGAGTCATCTAGTCAAAATGATCAGACAACTTTTGAAGAATGTGACAAAATTAAGACATGATAAAAGGTGCAATGTCACACCATTAGTCGACAGCCTTCATTGACAAATTTATAGATCATTTGTTCACAAGGCCCATATTTATAATGACATAAAAAGTTGTGTTTGAAGTAGCTTTTAATTAGAAGTCACTTTTGACTTTTTCCTATAATATAAAAGTGATAGATAATGGTGGTTTAGCAATAAGCATGATATTCAAATAATTTATATTTGAGAAATGTATGTGAAGTAAAAAGTAAAACTAAATATTAGAAACATAATTTCTATCTCTCAACAATTATCAATATGATGTAGATCACATTTAGCTCCAATTTGCATGTACTTGTATAACTACATATAATGTATATAGGTCATGTTAGACAAACAAAAAGAAAAGAAAAGTAAATAATTTTAAAAATTAGGCAATTGTTTTCCATTTATGAACATAAGCCATTAATTTCACCGTCTATAAATTATTTTTTTAATAATATTGTTCAAAAAAAGTAAGAAGGAGAGATAATGGTGGCTTTGCACTTAACACGCTGTAATAAAAATTTACACTTGACATATGTAATTTAAGGAAAAAGAACATAGATCATAGAACATATGTAATTTGAGAAAGAGAAAGAGAGAGAGAGCACGGCCCCTAGATTATTGAGAGTTAGATGGGTCAACAGACTGTTAAATGCATTTAGAATATTTTTAAAAAATAATTTTTAAGTTAAATGATTTTTGGTTAGCTATTAGTTAATAGAATTTCTGAAACTAAAAATTATAATGGAGAATCCAATCTCCGTGCCTACCAAGTGTCTATGTACATAGCTTACATGCTTCAAAAACTCCATTTGGTAGAGAATCTTCAATTAATTTATTGTTGCAGTAAGGAAGAAGGAAAGTTAGGGCCACCAACATTTATTGATGGCATTAATACATGTATTTTGGATACATCAAATATGTTAACCAAACGAATACTTTGAACACATAATAAAAGTACCACGCTGAGTAGACTAACAATACTGGTGGAAGCCAAACCCTCTTAGGTGCTTCCTTATTCACCTTAGTACTATTATATAGACTGTCTTACGACCCCTGGAGATGAATGGTCATGAACGGTGAGATGTCTCCCATATCGATCATGATATTTAATAAATGGGATAAGAAAAATATTTATGCACAAAATTGCTTAAAAGAATTCTACTTATAAATTTTGCCACCGCAATCGAAATAAATATGTTTTTTCATGGGCTAAAATTACTTTGACTTACTTAGACTTATTTAAATTTAATTGGACTTAATTATCTTTGATCCAACAACAAATAGAAAATAGACTGAAGGAGCTAGTTAAGAGAGAGAGAGAGAGAGATGGTTAACGAGGGACTGCATGTGAGAAAGAAATTCAAAGTTTGACAGAATCGTGTAGGGTAGAGAGAGAGAAAGAGGTGGTTACGTATGAAGTGCTTGAGAGGAAGAATAAAAAAAGAAGGTAATTAAGGAGGATAGGAAGTATGCGTGTGAGAGATAGAAACGTGCAGTGAGAGGTAAATGGGCGGTGGGGATAGAGAGAGAGAAGTGCATTCAGTTTCTCATTCACACCCACGTCAGGCAACAACTCTCCCATATTGACGGCATCCAACAACTTCCAAAGTAACTTATTTCTTATTTTTAACCTTAAAATCCCAAAAAAAGGAGAAGAGAGGAAAACATTAAATTAATGTTTTATGAATAAACTCATCACACAGAAATTTCACGGCAAGACGTTAGAGAGAGAGAGCATGGGGAATTATATTTTTTACCCATCGAAGAAGAGAGAGAGAGAGAGAGAGAGATCAATTTTTTTTTAACATTTTAAAAATTCATAATGAATTACATAAAAAAAATCATAATGATGATGAGATTAATGTTCAAATGTTGGAACTAACCAAAATTGATTTGGGATTTGGCTTCCCTACGTCCATTTGATGAGAACTAATGAACTCTCTTTAATTGAATATTCCTCCAGTGGCAACCTGTTAAATAATATTAAGATTCAGTGAGAGAAATTAAAGGAAGACAAATTGTGTAAAGAAAATATATGGGATTAATACCTTTTGAAGTGACGGCTGCTAACTCTCAACACCAATTTAACTATTGAATACTGCCTTTTGAAGAATTCTGCTCATGAAACTGTCGTTAAATGTTAGAGAAAGGAACTAATTAAAAATAAACTAACAAAAGGAGTTTGTGGACGAAGGATTAGGATAAGAGTGTCTTACCGTGTACATGAAGGATGAAGAGAGAGCTAGAAAGAGAGAGAGGGAACTCCAAGACCCACGCTCTCTACAGCAGAAGAATAGCAACAGCGGCGAAAACATGTTTCTCTTAAATTAAGGTGGAAATTGAGATGCGGTAAGCGTGGCGAAGCAAGAGGAGAAGAAAGCAGGCTGTGGGATTGATGAAGTACTCATCATCTCCCATTTTTCATCAAGCATCATTTATTTATAACATTTGAGCATTCCATCTCCCTAGCTTACCTTTAACTGACATTGATTCCCCACTGTTTTTTCTTCATTCGAATTATACAGACAATTGGCTCAGGGATATAGCATCATAGGTAGAAGTGGGGTCTAAAAGAAAACGAAATCAATGCTTGTTACCTATTGCCTATTGATGTAGCCGAAGCTATCACGACCGGATTCCGAGGTTGAAATCCGAAGTTGGGATCCGAAGCCGGATCGGATCGGAGAAGAGGACCGACGGGGATCTGGAACGCGGCGAGGGCAGAGACGAGGCTGAAGATCCGAAGCCGAGGGATGCCCGGATGGGAGCGAAGCTGAGACTCCCTCGGACGGACGTGGGCCAGCCTACGGAAGGCGTGGCCGAGGCTTCTCCGGACGAGGAACGGCCGGCGCGAGGCGGGGCCGAGGCGACTTCGGGCGAGGCGGACCAGCCTGCGGAAGGCGTGGCCGAAGCTCCTTCGGACGAGGCGGACCAGCCGGCGAAGGGCGTCGAGACCGGAGGGAGAAGACCCGAAGTCGCCTCGGCCCCGCCTCGCGCCGGCCATTCCTCGTTTGGAGAAGCCTCGGCCACGCCTTCCGTAGGCTGGCCCACGTCCGTCCGAGGGAGTCTCGGCTTCTCTCCCATCCGGGCATCTCTCGGCTTCGGATCTTCGGCCTCGTCTCCGCCCTCGCCGCGTTCTGGATCCCCGTCGGTCCTCTTCTCCGATCCGATCCGGCTTCGGATCCCAACTTTGGATTCCAACCTCGGAATCCGGTCGTGATAGCTTCGGCTACATCACGTGGCGCCGTCTGTGGGAAACCAGCAAAATGTCATGTCTTATCGTCCAATAATCCGACGATCCGGACAAGACGAGGCAGAGACGCGGGCGACTTCAGCACGGCCGTTTCATTCCGAAGGCGCCCCGTTTGCTCCACAAGGCTCAGCTCTTCTTGTTATACCAAAGTCCCTTGTTCCCGAAGGTAGCCGGGTAGAGGAACTTCAACAGCAAGTGGCAACACTAGCCGCCACCGTTACTTCTCTGGCGCTCCTGTCAGACGTGGTATCCGCTATCGCCCAGCGCATGGGGTTACTGGGCCAGCTCCCCCAGCAACTACCGTCTCCTCTCTTCTGCCCTGTTCAAGACGCGAGGTTTCGGCCAGTGTCCTCGCGAGTCTTTCCTGATGAGGCCGCTACGACATGCAGCGAGCCCTTAGCACTGCCTGCCCCTCCAGCGGTTCGTCCTCAGTCAAAAGATCAAGAACCCTCCCGCAAGCGATATCGGAGGGAGGAGTGGGATCGAGACAAGCGACGGGATCTGCAGTCGCGGTACCTACCGCTACCTGCTCCCCCTTCTCAAATACTTATGGAGGTGAAGGGTATGCTCCGGCAGCCGCAGCACCTCAAAACTGATCCTCGCCGAAGGAACCCCGGCAAATATTGTGAATACCATCGGGAGGTCGGCCACTTGACTGACGAATGTCGGCATCTTCGGGAGGAGATTGATCGCCTCATCAGAGAGGGCCGACTGCCACAATACCGGTGAGAACAGCCTCAAGAGAGGCAAAACCGGGAGGCCCTTGAAGCAGCAAGGCAACGTCCAAAGAAATCCCGTCTCAGCCGAAGCCATGCCTCTAAGACGACCGAGGGGCTTATAAGGGAAGTAGTCCAACGAGGGGCTTATCGATTGGAAACCCCTTCGGGCCAACCTCTCCCGCGTACCTGGAATATGGAGCGCCTTCGGCACTACTTCATGTAAATTACTTCCCTCGAAATTTAGCCGGAAGACATGAATAAAAATTTTCTTTTGAAAATATCATGTCCGGCATTATTCTCTAAGCCCATGTAAACTGTATCGGGAGTGGCTTCGGCCATGCAAACCGTATCGGGAGCGGCATGATTTTCTAAATCCGTGTAAACCATACCGGGAGTGGCTTCGGCCACACAAACTGTATCGGGAGCGACATGGTTTTCTAAGTTCGTATAAACCGTACCGGGAGTGGCTTCGGCCATGCAAACTGTATCGAGAGCGGCATGGTTTTCTAAGTCCGTGTAAACCGTACCGGGAGTGGCTTCGGCCTAAGTCCGTGTAAACCGTACCGGGAGTGGCTTCGGCCATGCAAACCATATCGGGAGCGGCATTATTCTCTAAGTCCGTGTAAACTGTACCGGGAGTGGCTTCGGCCATGCAAACCGTATCGGGAGCGGCATTATTCTCTAAGTCCGTGTAAACCGTACCGGGAGTGGTTTCAACCATGCAAAACCATATCGGGAGCGGCATGGTTTCTGCCACATACATGATCGAATTCGGCTATCTACTCAAAGACATGTCATGAAGCAAGCAAACGCAGATCATTTCTATATGTACACTAAGTCTCAGCCTGAGACGAAGGTATCTCCGACAAGGTCCCGGCCTCAGACGAGGCTATTTGTCACCAGCTCTCGGCCGACCTAAGGCAACTTTTTTACAAAGCAAAGGTTTCAAACGAAGCACATACCGTATTACTCTTCCGAGGAGGCTTCGGATTTTACTCTCGCCGTCTCAAAAATGAGAACGACAAGAGTGGGGGGCTATGTGATGAGGCAGAATCCGATTCGGCCCATTAAAATAAGCCCAGCACTGAGATCAGTCCAACAGCGGCAGTACAAGACCCACTGGCAGCCTTTGGCCCATTAGCGGCTCAGCAGCCCTCGGCCCAGTAAGCAGCCCAGTGGTCTTCGGCCCATCGGCGGCCCCGCAACCTCCGGCCCACCAAGCGGCGTCTGGCCCATTAGGGCCCAACCCCCTTCGGCCCGGTAGCCGTATCCGGCCCACTCCGGTGGGAGGGTTAGGCACTATGGCGGTTTACCAGTAAACCCATAACATAGTCCTATATCGGCTGCCACCGTTAAGCAACCTATATCCTCCGCTATAAATACACGGCTATTTATTACCAAAGGTATGTCTTCGAGACCCCAAGGACTACAGTCCAAAAAGCATTAAAGCTACTTCCCTTACCTCTTTGCCTTCTGAATCGAATCATCTTCAGAAGCTAACTTGACCGTCGGAGGGGGTTCCTTAGGGGCGAACCCCGGGACTCCTACTGACGGGTTCTTCTTCTTTCCCTCATTCTGCAGGGACTTCGGTTTGAATCTTCGCCGACCTCTCCGAGTCGGTCTCGACCGCCGACTTCGTGATAGCTTCGGCTACATCTCTAGTTGGGATCGGAATCCGGTCATCACCTATAATTTGTAAGAACTAGGCATACAGTGAATCCAATAATCTCTAAGCCATGACATTTCTCCCATGCCACCACATCTCAATGGGCAGCTACTGTAGACCACCAAGCTACCATGATGGTGGGCATGCATGTATGTCTAAAGATCTATATACATGTCTTTATATATTATCCGACGATGACACGATGCCAAATGACTAAGTCTCTCGATGAGCCAGCTGCCTAGGGCAGTTGGCTCACCACCTCCCTTCCAAATGGGAGGTCTCAGGTTCAAATATAGTTAGAGCCTAAAAATTCCCTAGTCATGCAGTCTTGATGCTGTTGGGATCTTTATCCCCTAGTCTGTGGGATTACTTCCTCAGAAATCAGACGGATATAAAATTGTCGCCTAATTAGGTGGACTCATCAACCTGACCGGAATTATCTTCAATTTTGGAGGAAAATCTCGAGTTCCGGATTGGAACCTCAATCGCTTGTAAATAATTGTACATACCTGGCCACTGAGCCACATTAAAAAAAGAAAAAAAAGAAAGAAAGAAAGAAAAAAAAGACAAAGTCTCTCAATGCTAGGAAATGATGACTCAAATGCTAAATGACAATGTTATTCATGACTTTAAATTATTTGTAGTTTATGTTATATGTTTTTATACTATAAGTCTTCGGTGTTGGGATAACATGCATCAACCGTTTATTCCGTAGGTAAAAAGAAATGGATGATTACTAGTGGCTAAAGGCTTACAAGGAATCAATAGAAAAGGGTTGGCCCAGGTGTGACAAAACACGTCCATTGAGATCCTACAAGAAATCAATCAACGGTGAAGAATGAAATAACAGCTACATTTCCAACAAACTCAGTCGATCAGGTGAAGAGGCTTCAACAAAAGAACACCCTGCAACAGATCTTGGATTGTGTGAACACCTAGCAACGGATCTTAGATTGTATGTACTTTCTTGTAATGCAGTGTTATGAAGTTGTTCAAAGTGTGAATGTTTTGTTTCTAGGCTCAAACATTTAACCTTCTATTTTTCTCTCATATATGCTACCATGTTCCTTTTGTTGCTACATTTTGATGAAATTGCATAATCATATTTTGTTAGATAGGTCATTTTCCCATGCAATGTATGTATGTAATTATCTTGATGACCATCTTCATACAATTTTATCATCGAAAAGCCATCTTCACACAATTCTATAATCTAAATGTCTCAATTTTCACTCTTTCATTTTTAGTCTCATTCGTGTCAGATGTGCTCAATTAAACGTGCATAATGCACGTGCAAGTACATGTAGGTGAAAATGGGTTTTATAAAAATTAATTAAAAATAAAATTTTATATATTTAAAAATGTCGAAATATTTTATAATCATACTGGAATACAATGTTTTATGCATCCTTTGTCTAGAATCTACATGTCTTGAGCTTATTACATTTTCTTTAAATATTCAACTTTATTTAGAGGAAACATTAATAAATATCATGTAATCTTTTTTAAAATGCATGTCATGTCAAATGAGCTAGTGGTTAAAATTAACAAGAGGGCGATGATTTGTCAAACATAAATGGGTTGTTCAAGCATGATCAAAATGCAGCGATCAACATGGGAATCATACAATATAGATAAGGTAAACCTTTTAACTTGCCTTCTCCTTAAATAAAATCCACATGAATTAACTATGAGCACTGGATCATAAATAATGCTATTTATAAGAGAATAGTAATTGTAACTTGATAACAATAGGGTGCTATTTACACAACATAATAATGGTAGTGTGCTGTTTAAGGAGCATGTATTGTTTATATAACTCAAACACACAGAATTCCAACGTATTGAAGTTATTGGAGCATAAGAACACAGATAATTGACTAAGAATTTAACAAAAGAGGATAAAATAAAATAATATAAAATGTATATAATTATCTATAAATTTAATTAGGGTATAAATCTTGTATATGTACATTTAAGAATCTCATGTATACGAATAATGGAACTTGCTTATATTATTTAGGAAGTTTTTATGTATTCTAAACTATGAAGAAGTTTTATTTAGTATTTGATCTCTGAAAAATTCTATGCAAAATAATTTCACATGTTGAGTTAACTATATATAACTCCCTTAGAACCTAATTACATGGTTATGTTATCAAGCAATGCAAATAAGATTTACGACGTAATGAAGAAAAAATATTTATTCTAATATGTTATTTATTTAGAAATAACCATACAGATGAGGACCCATCAATGTACTATTTTAGACTTTATAAAGGTCTTAAACTAATCATGATTGTGTTACAGAGACAAAACTAAGGTTTTAAGTCTCATGGCACATTTAGAAAGCTTAATTTCATTCTATGTTAATTGGGGGAGTCACAATAGAATAAAGGACAGAGAGAGATTGAAAGGAAGAAGGGGAAGAAGGTCTAATAATAGAATACATCTAGGTGGCTGGAGAGAGAGAGAGAGAGAGATCTAATGAGATTATAGATATTTCTCCAATATTAAGATGTGAAAATATTATGGACTTTGAAATCGACATTGCGAAGTGGAAAGAGCACAAAGGAGGGCATCCGTTAAGCTTGGGGAGGGAGAGATAAAACACAAATAGGAGTTATACTTGCTGCCCTGATCATCAATGTTGCATTGAGCGTTAGTGCAATGAGATTGATGATGTACTCATTATCTCCTATTTTTCATCGAGCATCATTTATTTATAACATTTGAGCTTTCCATCTCCCTAGCTTACTTTTAACTGACATTGATTCTCCACTTTTTTTTTCTTTATTTGAATTATATAGATAATTGGCTTAGGGATAGAGCATCATATGTAGAATTGGGGTTAGAAAGAAGACGAAATCATTGCTTGCTGCCCATTACCTACAATTTGTAAGACCTAGGTATAGAGTGAATCCAATGATCTCTAAGCCATGGCATTTCCCCTGTGCCACCACATCTTAATGGACAACTACTGTAGCCCACCAAGCTATGGTGACGGTGGGCATGTCTAAAGATGTAGCCATCTAGATTGAGTTTTTTTGCAAATTTATTTGATGTACATATGCCTTTATATATTAGCCAATAATGACACAGTGCCAAATGACAAGAAAATCTCTCAATGCTAGGAAATGATGACCCAAATTCTAAATTGCAATGTTATTCCTGACTTTGAATTATTTGTAGTTTATGTTATAAGTTGTTTATATTATAAGTCTTCGGTGTTGGGATAACATGCACCAACCATTTATTGCATATGTAAAAAAAAAAAAGATGATCACTAGCGGCCAAAGGCCTACAAGGAATCAATAGAGAAGGGTTCGCCTAGGTGTGACAAAACACACCTATTGAGATCCTACAAGAAATCAATCAATGGTAAAGAAAGAAATAATAGCTACATTCCTAATAAATGATCCGTCGACACCTGACTTTCGAGTCTCGGCAACTTCGAAATCCTCAGCGCCTCCCCCGAGAGTTTCCGCTGGATCTCTTCTCCCTCGCTTACCTTCCCTCCTCCCCTCTAGCACCCTTCCTCCACCCTCTGTCTCCCTCTGGATCACTAGCCTCCTCGCCTCCATCCACTAGCCCCATCCAAGCCCCCCCCCCCCTCTTCCTTTTACTTCCTCTCTTACACCCACCTCGTGACAAATCTTCTACAGTGTTAACTACCCCAACAACTTTTTAAAATCCTCTCTCTCGCGCCTGTCTTCCCCTATCTCAGCGCTACCCGCTGTTTTACCTAGTCCTCTCTGGCCTCATTGCAGTCAGGCTCCCCTTCCTAAAGCCACCCCCATGGAGGCAAATGAAGGAGAAGGCGACTTCCCCCAGCTGTCAGAGCACGAGTCGGAGGTCCTCCACAAATTCAAGCTACTCACAGAAAATGAAGAAAACATTGAAGCTACAGCCATTAGTAGCAAAGAACTGGAAGGCAGAGACATCTGGCGACATAGGGTTATCCTCAAGGTTCATACAGTTGAGAAAATCTGCCCAGCAAGCCTCCGAGACTAGATTGAAAAGCTTTGGAATCCAGCAGGTAAATGGCAATTTCTCGATTTCTTCGACAATAAATTCCTCCTACATCTATTAAATCCGGATGATGTTGAGAAAATCTGCAAAAGGACCCCATGGATATTCAATGGGGATCTCATCCTGGTAGAGAAAGGAAGACCAAATACAGCCCCCTCAGAGTACGTTCTAAGCTTGGGAGAACTATGGATTAGAGTTTATAATCTCCCTGTGGAATTGTTGGCCCCTGATATTATTGTTAGAATAGTCTCCCCATTAGGGTCTGCCTACCCCCCAACTTAAGAGGTTGCAGAGAGCTAGAGCAATCACGCCAGGGTGAAAGTCAAATTTGATGTCACCAAACCTCTGAGATCCAATGTCAAAGTGCAGATGGCTAATGGTTCATTCAGGTCCTTCGAGGTTGCTTATGAAAGACTCCCTAAATTCTGCTACTTCAGCAGGCTTCTTGGTTATGAGCAAGTGATCTGTTCCAAATTGACACATGCAAATAATCAGATAGAAGAGAAGTTCTCCCTTGGTCTGAAAAAACTGATGCAAGATGCCTTGAAACCCAGATATGGAGACTGGCTCAAAGCCTCCTTCGCTTCCCCCACAACAGAAAAACTCACAATACCACTAGTCCCCCAAACTCAGGGAGCTGGAATCCGCCGGATACTCCACCAACCACCAGCCCTCAGACAGACATACCTCTGGCCACTACATCGAGCAGGAAAAAGCTGCTCTGGCTCCCCTCTGAGTCTGTCATAGGAAGTATGATAGGAGATCCCCTCGTCAGTGACGCTCAAAATCCTCAACTCAAATACAATCCTCCGCGCAATGTCAGTAAATCTTCCACCATCCCTCCCCATACAGATTCACTGTCAGGCCTTATCCCCCCTTCCAATTACGCCCCCCCATACCCCTCACCTCACTAACCATACCCCATCCCCTCTAAAGACAACTCACAAGTCGAACCACAGCTTCTAATCTAAATACCTGTCCAAATCTCACGCCATCCAATGGACATAGACCTGTTTAAACTAGTTCAGGATATTGATAGTCTTGAGGATTCCCAAATCTCCCCCACCCCAAAAGAAAAAACTAGAGCTCCACCAGTACCACTGAAGAGTTACTTCTTCCCATCAAAAAAGCTAGAACTTCCCCAATAGCCCCCCCTTTTCCCTCGGACCCCTCACACACCACCCGGGTCACACACACAAGAAATCCCAATATTTCTCCCCTCCGCATCAAAAAAAATCCAAACCCAAAACCTTGCTTAAAAACCACCCCCCAGACACCTCCAATAGCACCACCGCCCATCCCATTAATGAACTAGATACTACCCTGGCGGCGGCGACCAGCCTCTTCGGGTCACCAAAGTCAAAATGAAGATGCTGGCGTGGAACTGCCGTGGAAGTCGTAGACCAAGGGTAGTCTCCACAATCAAACAATTGGCCTATGCAACTAGTGTTGACCTAGTGTTTATTTATGAAACTAAAGCAAACAAATTCCAAGGGGAGGAGTTCTTCAGAAGAAACAACTTAAATCACAATCGCATTGTTGAAGTTGATGGTAGATTTGGTGGTCTCTGGCTTTGGTGGCAAGAGACCTTGGACATCTCCATCCTACATAGCTCTAATCAGTTTATTGCAGCTACGGTTAACAAAAACCTCCTAGTGATATCTAGCTCATGATATGCATATATGCTCCCATTCAATTGCAGAAAAGAAAGCAAGTCTGGGAAAACATCCTTCAAGTAATGAGCAATAATCCCATCCCATCCCTAATTATAGGTGATATGAATGATGTGCTTGGCCAAAATGATAAAAAAAGGAGGTAATTTGGCTTCCCATGTTGGGTTCTCGGGATTCTCCGGATCTCCCGCGCAGTGGAAATAAAATAAAAACGGAGATCCGTTCCCGTTTCGAAAAATCTAAAATTAGGATAATTGGATTATCGAAGTCTTACCGTATGCGGATTCGAATCCGCAACCGTTCGGTTCTGTCGGTGCGACACTGCAAGCCGCGCAAGCGTCCGGCCTCTAGCGGAGTCCACGCGATCCTCTTCGCGACGAATATCCTCGCGTTTCTTGTTCTTTGTAGCCCATGAAACCTCCGCTGGTCGCTGCAACGATCGCCTCAACGTGCGGACGATTTCCCTTCGAACGGGAGTCGGAGAAGCGGCGGAGCAGATCCGGATCTGTCTGGGACGCCAGAAAGAGAGAGAAACAAAGGAGGGGGCGGCTAGGGTTAGCAGCAGCTTGGCTTGCTCAGCCCGTTCGCTATATTTTGTACTAACCGCGCGGTTTTTCGTAAAAACCTCCGGTTTGTATAAAACTCACTTAATTATCCATCGCCTTGACAATCATTTGTGTGTGACCCTCTAGGCCTGTAAGGATTAAGGTTTCGGATCAGGTTATCGGATCAGTTTCGGGGGTCGGATCCCTTAGTTTGGGCCCTGGTGGGGCTGAGACTTAGTTTCTTCGCGGTTCAAACGGCGTCCAGCTAGGTGGACGTGTTTTAGGTTGTGTCACGTGGGCGCCACGTGGACTGGCCTTGGGGCGCGAGAGTACGGCCCCGGTCATTTCGTCTGAATGGCGTCTTGGATGGACGACGCCATTTAGAGTACGACCCTGGTCTGTCAGTGTACGGCCCGGTCTTGTCGTTTGAATGACGTCGGGCTTGAACGACACGTTTTACCCAGCTTCTGTTTGACCCCGCGAACCCTCCCTCCTTTCCCTCATTCTCTCCTTCCTCTTCTCTCTCCTCTCTTCCCTCCGGCGATCAGACGAACTTTTCCCCCTCTCCTTCCTTTCCTCTTCCTCCTCTCCTTCCACTCCATTAACCTACCAACTTCCTCCACTACCACCACCACTTCCTTCGCGGCGCACTTCTCTCCGGACGACGGCCAATGTCCCGGTGGAGTAACGGTGTTCACGGCGGTACCGGCGGCGGCGTGTGGCGAGGCGGGTTCGTGGCTTGGAGCTAGGAGGAGTTCGAGCAACCGGTAGGGTGACAATCTCCGTTGTATTTCGTTTAAAAATCATGTTTTTCCCGCTTTGGAGCATGTTTAGGGGTTTTCTTGGGTGAAAATATTAAATGCATGTAATGAGAAATTAGGTGTTTTAATGGGTAATTAGGTTCTTCTCCTCCTTCTCCACGTCGTTCGTTTTTTTACATGATTTGGGGGAGGAAGTTCCACCCCATGGATTGGGGGAAGGCGGAGGGAGAACCTGTCTGTCAGGGTTAAATGACGTCGGGGGACAGCGATGCCTTTTAGAAAGGCGGCTTTCACCCACGACGCGATTTGACCTAGATAACAGACTCTATCTCTGGAACTGAATGGCGTCCAGGGACAGCGACGCCATTTTAATCGCGTCCTCCGTGCACGACGCGTTTTAGGCCATCTTCCGAGACCAGATTTCACATGAACCAGTTTAGGGGTCTTGAATGACGTCGGCCTTGGGCGACGCGATTCAAGCCAGAATTCCATTAATTTATGCAATTAACGCATGTTTACATTGTTAGATAGTTTAGTTAATTGCAGGTGTAGAATGTACTCGATGACATTGGATTCTATATGATCGGATCGCACCGTGTTGTGTTTTGTGCGATCGTGGGCCTAGAGTGACAGTTGTTAGCGCTTAGGCACCCTGTGTCGGTGTGGGAGTGACATGAAGGCATGTGTTTTATTTCGAAATCTAGGAGTTATGTTTACTACTTTACTTGCTTAAATTATCTATATTTGTGTTGCTGCACTTGTGGGTGCGTCAGTGGGCGGTGGGGATCGAAAGATCCCTACTGAGTCTTTTCGATGAGACTCACCCCTGTGGTTTTTAGGTGAGGGTTCCAGACAGGCGTAGCAAGGAGAGTGTTACTTTGGGTCGCGCGCCAGCAGCCGTTGTTCCGGGGTATGCCCCGATGTAGTTGTTATTTTATTTTCTAGCCTGTATACTTAATTATTTCTTTTCAGTTGGAGTATGTAATTATTGCTGAGTCGAGTCGCATTGTAATAATTTTTAATTCTCGCACTTCCTTTTTAATTCAATGTTTAGCTTAGTTTATTATTTATTTCCCAGACTTATCTAGATCCTGGTTTGGCTCCAAATTAATGATTCGGTACCCATTTAGCAATCGGATCCCCGATTATAGGGTGGCGAGTCGTTACAGTTGGTATCAGAGCATTCGGTCTGGCAAATAAATGAATAACTATGTTAAATATTGTAATTTCGGCAAATAATTAAATTATCCCGTACAGGCACGGCGGTAATGTAGGTTTTTAGGATTCTAATTAGAACTATTTGATTTTTGTGATTATAGACGATTAGATGGCTCTTAGGAAGAGGATGTCAGTCATTAGAGAGCGGGGAGATGTCCCTAGTGGATCTGAGGCTGGTAGGCCGAGTGTGGAACGTTTCATGGAGGCTATGATGGACACGATGGCTAGATACCAGACCCGAGACTCTAGTGAGAGTTCTAGTGCTCAGGGAGGGTCTTCAGCTACATTGGAGAGATTCCTGAAGCTAAAGCCGCCTCATTTTACCGGTCGTCCCGACCCTAATGAGGCTGTTCATTGGTTGAAGGAGATGGAGAAGACTTTTGATACCATGGATTGTGCGGCGGTTGAGAGGACTCCTTTGGTCACCTTCATGTTGAAGGATGATGCCTACGATTGGTGGACCACTTTGAAGAGTTTGTCATATGCGGATAGGAATCTCAGGGAGATTCCATAGGAAACATTCGTGAAGGAATTCAATGCGCAGTACTTCCCTAGGCATGTCCAAAGGGCCAAGGAGAGGGAATTTATGGAATTGACCCAAGCAAGCATGACAGTGCTTGAGTACCAGATGAAGTTTGTTTCACTTGGGAGGTTCGTGCCTTTTATCTCAGGAGACGAGGAGCGTCAGACTGAGAGGTTTGAGGATGGACTGAGGTCCAATTTGAGGAGTTTTGGGGCATCCCACTGTTGTACAGATTTGGCATCGGTAGTTAGGTGTGCCGCGGCAGTAGAGGCACAACATGAACAGTCAGCTCGAGAGAGGGGACTGACTGCTCAGGGGCCAGCTCATGGTAGAGGAAAGACAGTAGCAGCAGCTCCTTCGTCCGGATCAGGATCGTCTTCACTCGGCTCTAGATTCATGAGGTTCTTTCGAGGAGGTGGCAGCAGCAGCGGTAGTAGCAGACCCAGACAGAGCCAGCAGAGTCAGTCGGTGTCCAATGCTCAGCAGGAAGCAGCTCAGAGGCTTCCAGCAGCTTGTCGACATTGCAGTGGTACTTACGGTGGGACTCAGTGTCCTGCATTTTCTGGGAGGTGTTACACTTGTGGCCAGCAGGGCCATTTGGCGAGGTATTGCCCGCAGGGACATGGTCTGGGGTAGGGGCCAGGTGATCAAAATAAGCCGAGGACCTTGGGGAGAGTTCTAGCTATCACCATGAAGGAGGCTCGTGCGTCCAACTTAGTGGAAGGTACACTTTCTATCCTTGGGAACTCTGCGCTGGTGTTGATTGATTCGGGTGCTTCGCATTCTTTTATTTCTGAGCAGTTCGTAGATATTCTTTCTGCACCCGTTGTTGAGATGTCTGATGGACTGATGGTAGAGGTTCCTTCTGGAGATTTCATGTTGTATTATAACTGTTTGAGTGAGGTTCCCTTGACCATTGAGGGCCATGAGTTACATGCCCAGTTAGTTGTGCTTGCTATTTGCGACTTTGATGTCATCTTGGGCATGGACTGGTTGGAGGCTTATTATGCCTGTTGGGATCCGAGCGGGACGCGAAGAACGTAGCGGAAACGAAGAACAAAAATTTATCCCGCCCGATTCCCACTGATCCGATTCGGAACGAAAAAGTAAAACCAAAAACTAACGGGAGTAATCTGATTACCGTGCGCGGATTCGAATTCGCTTCCGTCTCGGTTCTGTCGAGGTGATGCCGCAAGCCGCACAAGCGTCCGGCCTCCAGCGGTATCCACGCGATCCTCCGCGGTGGTTCGTCCTCGATCCCTCGTCCGTATCAGCTCGCTCACTGAAGATCTATCGCCGCAACGATTGCTGAAATCCCGCCGACGGGAATTCTCGACTTTCGGGAATCACACGCGGCGGAGACGGAAACTGTTCTGGCGCCTTGAACGGGGCGCCCAGAGGAGGAGAGAGAAAGGAGGGATGACGGCTAGCAAGGGGAAATCCTGGAACTTGGCCTAGGGTTTCTCAACAGCGTGTATATATATATTAAGTCGGCGCGACTTTTCACAAAAGTCCCCGAGTTAATATAAATCCCATTTATGTACCACCGACTGAGAATCTTATTACGTGTGACCCTCTAGGCCCATTTACCAGTCCAGTTTTCAGCCCGTTAAGTCTAATAACCAGTTATTGACTTATTGTAATTAATTAATATCTAGATATTAACTAATTACTTAACCGAATTCACATCGCATGTAAATTCGGTCGGACTTCTGATTAAGTTGGGTGCCAAGCAACACCGCATGATCTCGGAAGGCAATGGGGTTCAGCAACCCACTCATGGAACCTGTCCATCCACAGTTACCACGTGGCTATAATCCTTCGTTCGTACAATGCTCTCGAGTTAACCTAGGGTATGGTCAACTATCAAACTCTAGATGGTCAACTCACTTGAATCAAACTCCGCTTTACAATATCCGAAAACCTATTTTTTGATATTATTTTTACTCTGGCCAGAGACTCCTGCGGATCTATTCTAGAGCATTCTCTCTCCAGTTACCTGAGAGCGAACGATCCTTTATTGAACACGCAATCTGTAACGACCCGCCACCCTATAATCGGGGATCCGATTACTAAATGGGTACCGAATCATTAATTTGGAACCAAACCATGATTTAGTAAGTCTGGGAAATAAATAATAAACTAAGCTAAACATTCACATCGCATTGAATTGAAATGAAAGTGCAGGAATTAAAATTATTACAATGCGACTCGATACAGCAAATAATTACATACTCCAACTGAAAGAAATAATTAGACATACAGGCCAGAAATAAATAACAACTACATCGGGGCATACCCCGGAACAACCGCTGAAGGCGCTCAACACACGGCCGCACACGCCGCTCTAGGTCTGCTGGGAGTCCTCACCTGAAAACCGCAGGGGTGAGTCTCAAGACAAGACTCAGTAGGGATCCTTCGATCCCCACTGCCCACGCACACACCCACAAGTGTAAAGTACAGCTAACGGTAAGTAACAAGTACAGTAGGTACAACTCCTAATTCTCAACGTGAAATCACATGCAGTCGAAATATATTAAACATGCATATTCTAAACCAGCCGACTAGGGAATCCACAACTGCCGTCTCGATGGAACTCGCTAACCACACAAACCACGGTGGGGAAAACCTCGACCCGCTGAGACCAAGCAGTAACCCCTCGGATAGCACACTAGCTACTCCGGCCCAACTGGCTCAGGTGGTTACTCCTTCCCTCAGCATGAGTGACTCTCCGAATGTACCACTCCGACACCGGTACTAGCTGACCCCAGGGTTCACCAGGTGACCCTCTCTCACTAGGCGTCACCCCGCCCACGCCCCCACCGGCGCTGTGCTCACGCCCCCACCAGCACAGGGTGATAAAGCGCTACAATGTCACTCCAGGTCCACAGTAACATAAAGCCCAGCACAGTACGATCCGGTCACGTGAAAAGTCCGCGATCTCATAACACACACAATAGTATCACCCAATCATGCAGAATCCATCTCTTCCGCGTACACCAAAACATGCACTAACCATCTATCTAGCAGAATGAACACATTTTACTGGCATGAATTAGTGAGGTTCTGTCTTGAATCGCGTCGCCCAAGGCCGACGCCATTCAAGCTCCATGTACTGGTTTATGTAAAACACTGTCTTCAGAATCAGGCCTTAAAAGGCGTTGACACCAGTGGTCGCCTTTTGAAAGGCGTCGACATCCTCAGACGCCATTTAGCACAGAAAACCAGGAATTCCAAAGGCCTTACTCAGGGGATTTCTGCCTTAAAAGGCGTCATGGCTACCCGACGCTATTAAAAAACGCGTCGCCCAGCCATGACCTCTTTTAGTCCCAGAATCCCCGAACTGGCAGACTCTCAGTCAGGCGATTCCTGTCTAAAAGGCGTCGTGATGGCCCGACGCCCTTCAAAAAGGCGTCGTCCATGCACGACGTCTTTCAACCCCAGGAACCAGAGTCTGCCATGAGCCCGAGGGCTCCCTTTTCAACCCAAACAACCCCAAAATCACCCAAAAACGGAGGGGAAAGAGGAGCAATACAATCCATAGGCAAACACATTCATAGAAATCCCCCATATCATCAAAAGAACTCTTAAACATGCTCGTTCTACCCCCCCCCAAAACCAAAGATCCATAACATGCTTAAACGGGGGGAAACATGGCTTAAACACGATGCTATGGGAACCGTCACCCTACCGGATACTTGAACGCCTCCGAGCTTCAAGCCGTCCACCCGACTCGTCCCACGCCGCCGCCGGTACCGCCGTGGTCGTCCTTGCTCCACCGTGACGTCGGCCGCCGTCCGGAGAGTAGAACGCCGCAGTGGAGGTGAAGGTGGTAGTAGTAGGAGCTAGGTAGAGGATGGAGTGGAGGGAGAGATGAAATGGTGGGAGGAAAAGAGGGAGGAGGAGGAATCGCCGCCGAGTTCGCCGGAGGGGAAGGAGAGAAAGAGAGAAGGAGAAAATGAGGGAAAGAAGGAGGGCTCGCGGGGCTAACAAGAGACTGGCTAAAACGCGTCGACCTCCGCGGACGCCTATCAGGTGATTAGACGGCTGCTCTGACAAGACTCTGAAACGCGTCGTTCAAGGTAGACGTCGTTCAGACGACATGTCAGGGCCGTACTCTGACAATCTCAGAGTAGCAGTCTGAATGGCGTCGTCACTCGTGGACGCCGTTCAGACGACGCGACAGGGCCGTACTCTCGCGGCCCGAAGCCAGCCCACGTGGCAGAACCTAAAACACGTCTGCAAAGGTGGACGCCGTTTAAACCGCGTCGAGCACGGGTTCGACGCGAAACATCACAGAGCCCCAGACCCCACTAGGGCTAGAACTACAGGGTCCGACCCCGAAAACCAGATCCGAAAGTCTCGATCCTTACATTCTCCCCCCCTTAAAAGAATTTCGCCCCCGAAATTGACCGCTAGAATTAACAAGGTCAAAACAGGGATACAAGTTCACAAGGAGACTTACGAAAAGAGGTATGGGAACTGCTCCCGCATCTCATCCTCTCGCTCCCAGGTTGCCTCACCTCCGAAGCGGTACTGCCAAATCACCTTAACCAACGGTACAATCTTGTTCCGCAGGACCTGTTCTCTGCGATCCTAAATACGAACAGGATACTCTGGAAAGGACAGGTCCTCAGCGACTTCCAACTCTGAAAAATCAAACACATGGGACAGATCCTGAACATACTTTCTCAGCAAGGAAACATGGAACACATCGTGCACTCTTGCAAGACTGGGCGGCAAGGCCAGCTGATACGCAGTTTCCCCAATTCGAGCAAGAATGGGAAAAGGCCCAATATATCGCGGACTCAGCTTGCCTCGTTTCCCGAATCTCATCACACCCTTGGAGGGTGAGATTCGGAGGAACACGTGGTCTCCAACTTCAAACTCAAGTGGTCTCCGTCGGACGTCTGCATAACTTTTCTGCCTACACTGAGCTGCGGTCAACCTCTGCCGAACTGTCCTGGCAATCTCAGCACACTGCTGCACTAACTCTGGTCCTGCTATCTGCCTCTCACCGATCTCGGACCAACACACCGGGGATCGACACGGTCGCCCATACAAGGCCTCGTAAGGCGCCATGCCGATACTGGAATGGTAACTGTTGTTGTAGGCAAATTCTACTGTGGACAAGTGCTGCTCCCAAGAACCTCCCCAGTCTAGGCAACATGCCCTGAGCATATCCTCCAAGGTCTGAATAGTCCTCTCCGACTGCCCGTCAGTCTCGGGATGGTAGGCCGAGCTGAAAGCCAACTGAGTGCCCAATGCCTTGTGAAAGCTCTTCCAGAACCTGGAAGTAAACCTCGGATCTCGATCTGATACAATGGACAAAGGTACCCCGTGCAGAGAGATGATCCGGTCTACAAACAACTTTGCCAGCTTGCCGACCGACCAGTCCTTCCTAATGGCTAGGAAGTGTGCCGACTTGGTCAGCCGATCCACGATGACCCAGATAACGTCTCTCCTGCTAGGGGATGTAGGCAATCCCATCACAAAGTCCATCGTCACATGCTCCCATTTCCATTCTGGAATCGGCAAGGGCTGCAGCAACCCTCCAGGTCTCTAAAGCTCGGCTTTAACCTGCTGAAAAGTCATACATCTAGCCACATATTCAGCCACATCTTTCTTCATACCGGGCCACCAGAAGTGCCTCCTCAAACAATGATACATCTTGGTCGTTCCAGGATGCACTGCATATCTCGAACGGTGCACCTCATGAAGAACACATTTGCGCACGTCCTCCTCAGTCGGAACATAAAGTCTGCCTCTGAACCTGACAGTACCGTCATCCCATAATTCCACCTCTGACCTCTGGAGAATCTGTGGTAACTCAGCATCTGCCCTCTGAGCCTCAATCACAGCATGATACACAGCTGGTCTCACAGTCAAACTGACCAGCACGGCTCTGTCAACTTCACGTGGGACCCTAAAGGAAGATTCCACCACCTGCTCGAACAATTTCCACTCCCGAATCATAAGGTATGACATGACCGTCTTCCGACTCAAAGCGTCTGCCACCACATTCGCCTTGCCCGGATGATAAGAAAGGTCAAAGTCATAATCCTTAATGAACTCCATCCACCTTCGCTGCCTCAAATTCAGGTCTCTCTGAGTGAACACATATTTCAGGCTCTTGTGATCAGTAAAAACCTGAAATTTCTCTCCATATAAGTAATGCCTCCAGATCTTAAGTGCAAACACCACGGCTGCAAGTTCCAAATCATGGGTAGGATAGTTCTCCTCATGCTTCTTCAGCTGCCGAGAAGCATAAGCAACTACCCTGCCATGTTGCATTAGGACTGCGCCCAAACCTCGACGGGACGCATCTGAGTAAACCACGAATCCACCTGACCTAGATGGAAGCACCAAAACTGGGGCTGACGTGAGGCGGGTCTTTAGCTCAACAAAACTCTGCTCACATTCTTCGGTCCACACAAAACGAACTCCCTTTCGAGTCAACCTCGACAAGGGGGCCGCTATAGAAGAAAACCCCTGAACAAACCGCCTGTAATAACCGGCAAGCCCCAGAAAGCTCCTGATCTCAGTCACTGAAGTCGGCCTGCTCCAATCCATCACCGCCTCAATCTTGGCTGGATCCACCGCGATACCTTTGCCAGAAATAACATGCCCAAGGAAGTGCACCTCGTCTAGCCAAAACTCACACTTGCTGAACTTGGCGTAAAGTTGGTGCTCCCTCAGGACCTGCAACACTGCCCGAAGATGGGCGGCGTGCTCTTCCTCAGAGGAAGAATAGATCAGAATATCATCCACAAATACAACTACAAACTGGTCCAAATAGGTCCTGAAGACTCGGTTCATCAGATCCATAAAGGCCGCCGGAGCATTGGTCAAGCCGAAGGGCATAACCAAAAACTCATAATGTCCATACCGAGTTCTGAAAGCCGTCTTACTAACATCCACATCCCGGATCCTCATCTGATAATATCCAGATCTCAGGTCGATCTTGGAAAACACCCTCGCAGACTGCAGCTGATCCAACAAATCATCGATCCTAGGAAGCGGGTACTTATTCTTTATTGTGACCTGGTAACGACCCGCCACCCTATAATCGATGCACAATCTTAGAGAACCATCCTTCTTTCTAACAAACAGAACTGGAGCACCCCATGGAGACGTACTGGGACGAATGAAACCCTTATCCAGCAACTCCTGCAACTGCGCCTTCAACTCAGCGAGTTCGGCTGGCGCCATCCGATACGGGGCCTTAGACAAGGGCGCCGTACCTGGTGCAAGCTCAATGGTAAACTCGACCTCTCGCTGAGGAGGAAGGCCAGGCAGCTCCTCAGGAAACACATCTACAAAATCACATACTACATGCACCTCCCGAGGACTGGGACTATCACGGACATCAGAAACAACAACAGAGGCAAGGAAAGCCTCACAGCCACCAGCAAGCAACCTCCGTGCCTTAAAGGCAGAAATGAGAATACCTCGAGAAGAAAGCCTAATACCTTGGAAAAAGAAGGCCGGGGTGTCCGGAATAGAGAAGCGCACCCTCTTCCTGTGGCAGTCTACCTCAGCATAAAAGGCTTCCAACCAATCCATGCCCAGGATGATATCAAAGTCACGAATAGCAAGTACAATCAACTGGGCAGGTAGCACATGACTCTCAATGGTCAAGGGAACATTCCTCAAGCAATTATAAGATATCATAAAGTCTCCAGAAGGAACCTCTACCATCAAACCATCAGATAACTCATCAACGGGTGCAGAAAGGATGTCTAGGAACTGCTCAGAAATGAAAGAATGCGAAGCACCCGAATCGATCAACACGTGTGCAGAGTTTCCAAGGACAGAAAGTGTACCTTCCACCAAGTTGGACGCACGAGCCTCCCTCCTGGTGATAGCTAGAACTCTCCCCTGGGTCCTCGGCTTCTTCTGATCGCCATGACCCTGCCCCTGACCATGCCCCTGCGGGCACTGCCTCGCCAAATGGCCCTGCTGGCCGCAAGTGAAACACCTCCTGGGAAGAGTGGGACACTGAGTCCCGCCATGGGCACCACCACAGTGCTGACAAACTGCCGGAAGCCTCTGAGCTGGCTCCTGCGGTGCATTGGACACTGACTGACTCTGCTGACCCTGCCTGGGCCTGTTGCTGCCGCTGCTACCACTACTGCTGCCACCACCTCGGAAGAATCTCTTGAATCGGGAGCCGAGTGACGACGATCCCGATCCGGATGAAGAGGCTGCTGCCGCTGCCTTGCCCCTGCCACGAACTGGACTCTGAGCAGCCAGTCCTCTCTCTCGGGCCGATTGGCTCTGTTGAGCCTCCACTGCTGCCGCACATCTAACCGCAGAAGCCAAATCCGTGCAACAGTGAGACGCCACGAAGTTCCTCAGACTGAGCCTCAGTCCGTCCACAAACCTCTCAGTACGACGCTCCTCGTCCCCAGATATGAAAGGCACAAACCGACCCAGCGAAACAAACTTCGCCTGATACTCGAGGACCGTCATATTCCCCTACGTCAGATCCATAAACTCCCTCTCCTTGGCTCTCTGAACATGTCTAGGGAAATACTGTGCATTGAACTCCTTAACAAAGGTCTCCCATGAAATTTCCCTAAGACTCCTGTCCTCATAAGACAAACTCTTCAGTGTGGTCCACCAGTCATAGGCGCTATCCTTCAGCATGAAGGTAGCCAGCGGGGTCCTCTCTACTGCTTCACAGTCCATGGTATCGAAGGTCTTCTCAATCTCTCTAAGCCAGTGAATGGCCTCATCAGGGTCGGGACGACCGGTGAAGTGAGGTGGCCTCAGCTTCAGGAACCTCTCAAGTGTAACTGTAGACCCTCCCCGAGCACTAGAACTCTCGCTAGGGTCTCGCGTCTGATATCTAGCCATAGTGTCCATCATGGCCTCCATAAACTGCTCTACACTCGGCCTCCCTGCCTCGGACCCACTAGGGGCATCTCCCCGCTCTCAAATGACCGGCATCCTCTTCCTGGGAGCCATCTACTCGCCTACAATTACAAAATCAAAAGGTTCTAATTAGAGTCCTAAAACCTATGCTACCGCCGTGCCTGTACGGGATAATGTATTTATTTTCCGAACTTACGACATTTAACCTAGTTATTTATTTATTTGCCAGACCGTATGCTCTGATACCAACTGTAACGACCCGCCACCCTATAATCGGAGATTCGATTACTAAATGGGTACCGAATCATTAATTTGGAACCAAACCAGGATCTAGTAAGTCTGGGAAATAAATAATAAACTAAGCTAAACATTCACATTGCATTGAATTGAAATGAAAGTGCATGAATTAAAATTATTACAATGCGACTCGATACAGCAAATAATTACATACTCCAACTGAAAGAAATAATTAGACATACAGGCCAAAAATAAATAACAACTACATCGGGGCATACCCCGGAACAACCGCTGAAGGCGCTCAACACACGGCCGCACACGCCGCTCTAGGTCTGCTGGGAGTCCTCACCTGAAAACCGCAGGGGTGAGTCTCAAGACAAGACTCAGTAGGGATCCTTCGATCCCCACTGCCCACGCACACACCCACAAGTGTAAAGTACAGCTAACGGTAAGTAACAAGTACAGTAGGTACAACTCCTAATTCTCAACGTGAAATCACATGCAGTCGAAATATATTAAACATGCATATTCTAAACCAGCCGACTAGGGAATCCACAACTGCCGTCTCGATGGAACTCGCTAACCACACAAACCACGTTGGGGAAAACCTCGACCCGCTGAGACCAAGCAGTAACCCCTCGGATAGCACACTAGCTACTCCGGCCCAACTGGCTCAGGTGGTTACTCCTTCCCTCAGCATGAGTGACTCTCCGAATGTACCACTCCGACACCGGTACTAGCTGACCCCGGGGTTCACCAGGTGACCCTCTCTCACTAGGCGTTACCCCGCCCACGCCCCCACCGGCGCTGTGCTCACGCCCCCACCAGCACAGGGTGATAAAGCGCTACAATGTCACTCCAGGTCCACAGTAACATAAAGCCCAGCACAGTACAATCCGGTCACGTGAAAAGTCCGCGATCGCATAACACACATAATAGTATCACCCAATCATGCAGAATCCATCTCTACCGCGTACACCAAAACATGCACTAACCATCTATCTAGCAGTATGAGCACATTTTACTTGCATGAATTAGTGAGGTTCTGTCTTGAATCGCGTCGCCCAAGGCCGACGCCATTCAAGCTCCATGTACTGGTTTATGTAAAACACTGTCTTCAGAATCAGGCCTTAAAAGGCGTCGACACCAGTGGTCGCCTTTTGAAAGGCGTCGACATCCTCAGACGCCATTTAGCACAGAAAACCAGGAATTCCAAAAGCCTTACTCAGGAGATTTCTGCCTTAAAAGGCGTCATGGCTACCCGACGCTATTAAAAAACGCGTCGCCCAGCCATGACGTCTTTTAGTCCCAGAATCCCCGAACTGGCAGACTCTCAGTCAGGCGATTCCTGTCTAAAAGGTGTCGTGATGGCCCGACGCCCTTCAAAAAGGCGTCGTCCATGCACGACGTCTTTCAACCCCAGGAACCAGAGTCTGCCATGAGCCCGAGGGCTCCCTTTTCAACCCAAACAACCCCAAAATCACCCAAAAACGGAGGGGAAAGAGGAGCAATACAATCCATAGGCAAACACATTCATAGAAATCCCCCATATCATCAAAAGAACTCCTAAACATGCTCGTTCTACCCCCCCCCCCCCCCCCCCCCCAAAACCAAAGATCCATAACATGCTTAAACGGGGGAAAACATGGCTTAAACACGATGCTATGGGAACCGTCACCCTACCGGATACTTGAACGCCTCCGAGCTTCAAGCCGTCCACCCGACTCGCCCCACGCCGCCGCCGGTACCGCCGTGGTCGTCCTTGCTCCACTGTGACGTCGGCCGCCGTCCGGAGAGTAGAACGCCGCAGTGGAGGTGGAGGTGGTAGTAGTAGGAGCTAGGTAGAGGATGGAGTGGAGGGAGAGATGAAATGGTGGGAGGAAAAGAGGGAGGAGGAGGAATCGCCGCCGAGTTCGCCGGAGGGGAAGGAGAGAAAGAGAGAAGGAGAAAATGAGGGAAAGAAGGAGGGCTCGCGGGGCTAACCAGAGACTGGCTAAAACGCGTCGACCTCCGCGGACGCCTATCAGGTGATTAGACGGCTGCTCTGACAAGACTCTGAAACGCGTCATTCAAGGTAGACGCCGTTCAGACGACATGTCAGGGCCGTACTCTGACAATCTCAGAGTAGCAGTCTGAATGGCGTCGTCACACGTGGACGCCGTTCAGACGACGCGACAGGGCCGTACTCTCGCGGCCCGAAGCCAGCCCACGTGGCACCCACGTGGCAGAACCTAAAACGCGTCTGCAAAGGTGGACGCCGTTTAAACCGCGTCGAGCACGGGTTCGACGCGAAACATCACAGAGCCCCAGACCCCACTAGGGCCAGAACTACAGGGTCCGACCCCGAAAACCGGATCCGAAAGTCTCGATCCTTACACAATCACATTCGAAGGTCTTCCGCTGGACCCGATCCTTGACTATTAGAGATCCCGTGGATAGGGATTCGTAGGTCAAGGTCAAAGTCCAGAAGTCTACCGACAAGGTGTATTTGGTGTCTCAAGTCCAAGGATGAACCACGCCACTGTGACGATGAATCAAGCCGATTGACAGTCAGGTAAATTACCATTCGGCGATTCATGTCAGATCAGTTCAGTGAACTCATTCCCCAATGAGCACCTACATGTTTACCATTGTGTCTCCACACGAGTAACTAACGAGATCAGTTACCCTCATCATTCGAGCTGGAATAACCTGTACTAGTCTAACCGGATGTTTGATGTCCTTCTCAAACATCCTACGACTAGGAACAATTGAGAATATGTGTTTATAAGTCATCAGTCTCATTATTATGATCTCATCATAATCTGATGACTGTTGCACATATTCATGGACTTCATTATGCGCAAATATAAATATGACAATCTACATAATGAATTTAATGTCATTTATTAGTGAACCAGATTGAAATAGGTGCCTTATGATTGGCTTAAAGGACACCTATATCTATCAATCTCCCACTTGGACTTAAGCCAATCACCTTCGCATTTGATCTCCATCAAATCTAGGTGATGCTCACAAAAGGTCTGTGACTAAGACTTGGTCAGGGATCTGCTAAATTATCAACAGATGGAATATTTTCCATTACGTTATTTCCTCTTTATCCTTTGCCTCTGAACCTGTGAAAGAGCCTCAGAATATTCTGTAACTTCTGAAGAGACCATGCCTCGATCACACAATTAATTGCTCCCACTGTTGTCCTACAACAACGAGATTTTATCAGAGACCTTTTAGAACTACATCTAGTTCAGGGATGAATCTTTTCATCCATACTGTTCCAATAACAGTATCACTTGTCTATGTCGTCATCTTAATATCGAGTTTTGGATTGGAACCATTCTAATCCATTCCTTTCTACTAGAAGGTTGAATCCATTATTTGATTTGAAATTTGAGTCAGTGTGACCTCATAGTTTCAAATCATCCTCTCCATATACGTGAATGCATTCTTAACACTTCTCAAGCACTTAATGATGCAATTCACTCCTGTATCCTTTAAGGAACCTTTTCTTTAAAGGAATAAATTCCATATCTCAACAATTGAGATTTGTTATGAAATTTATGCCAAACATCTTGACATACAGGTCAATGTAATATCCCCACCAATCTATCTTAATAGATTCGTATTTCCAATACGTGAGATATTATAACTAAACTTATTATGGAGGAAAACATGGTCAATAATGCTTTCACTAATAGTAACATCATGAAGTCATTCTTAATGACTTTGATGTTATTATCATAAAGCATTACTAAAGCGATCGTGCTCCCACTATCCTCTTTGAACACACACAGTCCGTGATCATTCTTAATGATCACATAATATTTGACAATTAAGTCAAAAACTCTTATTACAACTTCGGGAAGTTTTAGTTTGATTCAAAATAATATTTTGAAATCATAACTTACTTCCTAGACATTTTAAAAGCTTTAAAGGTGTATCATATACATCTTTACCTCAATCACATTGAGAGAGCGCTTTTAATATCTAACTATCATCATCTCATTATAATGATAGGCAGTATTGACAAGTAGAATTCTAATAAACTTATCAATCTCAAAGTTGTAACGACAGAGAGCATCATTATCATAGATTTTAGATCATAATCTATTTTGAGCTCCTCTCATCTTGTTAAATCAGATATGTCAAACATATCCTTCTAGTCACTGAGAGAATATCAAAAATCTATGAAGCTCTCTGATGTGTGTTATGACTGGTTCCAAACAACTAAAGATTATCTAATAATCTTATGTTAACTTGTGAACCTAGAATATCTTCTAGTTTTATCAGCTCCCACTGTCTTCTTTGAGGACATATTCCTCTTCACAGAAGACAGCTTTCAGGATGATAATTATTTTATTATCGTCTGGCCAATAATTGTAATGTCCAAACTCTTTAGACATTCACAAATTCACATCGCGATAATACCTGACTTTTAAATCAGGTTTGTTCATAATTTACATCTTATATGAATTATTTGATTTCCATATCTTATATGGACACACACTGACTGATTTGGAACCATATTTAAAGTATGGACATCTAATGTTCATACTCATGTTTAAAAGGACAAAAATTAGGCAAATCTTATTATGTATTGTACCATATCTTAATAAGGTGCAATTCCTCATTCTATCATATTGCTATGATGCACAATGAGGATCAATCGAGCGAGGATACAATTATCCTGTTAATGATTTATGTGAATCATATACCTAAGTATTAGTTTCTTTGATCAAATAAAAAATTCTAATACTTCATATTGATCTTATACCTTATTCTTTCAGATGCATTCGTCTTGTACTTCAGTAAGTGCATACAGTTGAATCATTCTAAGAGTACACTAATAAGGTAAGTCAATAGAAGTGATTATCTTTGGCCTTTGAGCTGTTTACATCAGTATGTATCAGCACCAATAATGTCTTATTGTACAACCATGTGTACAATATTATAGATAATCAGGATTCACACAGTTCATTTCTATATGAGACTTGTGAACATTCATCATATGAAATGTCACATCAAGAATCTGTAGTGCATTGACTGATTCGAACAACTATTATTCTATCTCAATCAATGCTATTCTTGATGTCTTATGTAACTAAATAACAATTATTTAGTTTTATATTTGACTCCTATAGATATATAAAGATTTACTGTTTAACAGTAATCTATGAATATCATGAACAATAGTTGAGTCTAACTCAACACTTACATTTTCTCGATTTCCTTTTACTTGTCTAAGTCTGCACACTATCGCATGTAGACACGCTAATTTTGACGTCATTTCGAGTAAATTTCATATCATATAATAATGCCTCAGAATGGTCTGATATTTAACCATTGATTAATTTTTATTGATCTTTTTAAGTGTCGGGTTTAACAGACATGTTTAAGTTAATCAATTGAATTGATTTTAGCTCGAATTTCAGTTAAAATATGAAGAAATCTAAAAGACGTCGACATGTGTGGACGCCATTTAGAGTTTATTCCTGTTTTAACGTTTAAATTTGAATTTTAATCAATTGATTAATTAGCTAAAAAGCGTATGTGAGTGCTGACGCGATTTAGGTTTCCTAGGCTATTTCTACTTCTCTTCCGGATGTTTATCCTTATCTTAATTAGTGAAAAAGACGTCTACACATGTAGACGCGTTTTAGCTAATAAAGATAAAGATAAGTTTTTCTGGATATTTATCCTTATTTTAATTAATCTGAAAGGCGTCAGCCATAGTGGACGCGTTTTAGATAATTACAGATAAAGATGAATTAATCTGTATTTATCTGTCAGTTAAGATAGATAAATCCGAAGTTTTTCTGTGTAAATCCGCGAACGCAGAAGAAGTCTATAAATACCTTACATCTTGAAGAGTTAAAAAAGTTGAGCGCTATTAAAGTTAAGTGTAATCTCGAGCGAGTTGAAGATCGGAGCAACAACGTCGGAACGCCGAAGCGCTGCCATTTCCAGAAGTCGGCGTCCTTTCAAGATTCTTCATCCATTCAAGAATTCAACCATTGGGCATAAGTTTTTATTTCTGCATTTTCATTTCATTTAGTTCTATATTCTTCATCATTCACTTCATGCAACACACACCACATTCATTCTTTTCAAAACCTATTTGATTAAGGGGTTTCAAAAGCTACTCAACAAGTAAGTTTGTTGTTTAATTGCATGTTTGACATCATGATTAGAATAGATACTGCCTTTGTTTAAAGTTCTCATCATTGTTTTCTTTATCTCTTTTCTTTCTATTCTGCTGCACTCAACAACAACAAGAGAATCAAAGGGGAAAACAATCAAAGTCAAAAGAATTTCTGGACGATCCTCAACCTCAACTTCACATTCAACAGCAAGAACAAAGAACAAAGAAAGGGCTCTCTTTCTTCAGCCGGCTAAAGGAGGGGAATCAAAGACTCAATATCTTCCGCGTTCAAATAGGTAGGCGATCATACTCTCTTTTGAAACTTTTTAGTCAAAAGTTTCTGGCGATCACTGCATTTAGTTGCTGTTTTTAATAGGTTTATTTTGCACTAAACAACCTAGATTTTTCATGTTAATCACACGAGCATTTTAAAGTACCTACAGCTTTTTTAGCGATCACGGTGGGACTTGGTCTCGCTATCTTTTAGTTTTTTTTGTTCTTGCTATCATCAATCGGGCACCCACAGTGCACCATTTGTGTCTCTCGACACGTCCTCACCAATTGGTGAGTGTTTTAGTTTAATTAATTTCCCTCGTGCACCATGTGCACACCCAGTGGCAAGATCTTGCCCTCCCCTTGATTAGTTTAAAAAGCTGTTTTTGTGATACAAATGATGTGTGATTGATTGATTTTCTAGTTGCTTAGTTAGTAAATCATCCTGTTAAAATCTGCAACTAAAAAAAATCTGCATGAATTGATTATTTACTGCTTTTTATCCTGTTTGAGGAGGATTCAACCCAGAAAATCCTCCTGCAAAATTGTTTCTGCGAACTGAAAAGCGTCCAGGAGCACTGACGCGTTTCAAACCGCGTCAACACAACCAGACGCCTTTCAGTCTTCATATTTTCTCTGCTGTCTGCATCTGTTTCTGCGAAAAACTAAGGTTCTGTTTTGAATAGCGTCGACGACTATCGACGCGATTCAGACAGTTTCTTAGTTATTTTTCAGTCTTCAGATTTCTGTGGTTTGAGTGCTAGCTACCCATTATTATTAAGCATTAGTGGCCATCCAGGCCGTAGGACATACGCATTGAGGCGAATACCCTCCTTTTCTTAGGAACACACTGCTTGACGTCAGCAACTCTCTCTGATTGTGTTGGTCCCTTGATCAGACTAGAGAAGTTGACGTTAAGGCCTCTATAAGTCCCCAAAATCAAGGTATTCCTCCTTGATCATCGGGCTGGTTGTACCAATTGAAGTCCCGGCTAGATTCCAAAAGCGTTGTGAGAGAAAGCCCTAGAGAATAATGGTGGAAATTGAACTGAAACTAGGATCCTTTCCCTGAGCGAATTTGTGGTTTAATCCAATTCAAATAACTCAACAAAGAACCTTAAAATCACGATTAACATCCACTTGTTTGATTGATCTCTGTGCAACTTGTTTGTCAAATCTTTGAAAAAAGGGAATCTAACATCATGCTGCTGCGATCAGGCAGGGACTTGAGTGTGGCTCCAGACGCCATGGTCAATTACGAGGGAGATGCTAATGCCCCTCGGGATTCTGATTACAACTATGAGAACGGGAGAGATGCTGATGCCTCCCGTAATTCTGTCCCCATTCCCTATCGACAAGATGGGAATGTCCGGACACCTCTCTTTCATCCCCATGATCGATATCCTGATCTTCCCCCGCATGAATATGCGATTCCTAATCCCGATCTTGAGGGGGACATGAATCAGAATGATCCCTCATCCTCTGATCCTGTGGATCTCGTCAACGCTTTGGGAGTTCTTGTCTCCCGACTGGACCCTCAGCAGTTCGAGGCGATCCAGTCTATTCTGAAGGGGAAGGCACCCGTGCAGCCTGCTGAGCCGAACCCTGTGGCTCCCCCTGTTGTTACTCAACAACCTCCTCTTCCTCCTCCTTACATCCATTAGGCCATGGAAGGCCTTCATGTCACTTCTCGGCCAGCTGGGCCGCAACTTTCATCCTCTAGGCAACCGGCTAGACCGCAAACGCCTGTTTATCAAAATGCCCTCGGGCATGGCGGAAGCTCTGCCGGACCTCCCCTTTATTGTCCCCCCTGTCCAACGTACTCTAGGCAGCAGGCCTATCAAGTACTTCCACCTCCTCCTCCTCCCCAGGCAGATCTGACCACGCAAGTGTTGCTGGCCAAGATGGAGCGCATGGATGAGCAGTTTAACAACCTCCACAAGATGATGGGGGTTAAAGTTGCGCCAGAGATCAATTTGCCAAGCCTGCCGGTATTCCACTTACCACCCCCTCTGAGATGCCAGTGTACCGGAAGTACAACGGTACTGGTAACCCCTTCACACATTTGAAGGAGTTTATGTATGAATCGTCTTTCTAGCAGAACAATAAGAGGTCGTTGGCCTTTTTGTTCAGGAGATCTCTAGAGGGACCAGCCATCGAGTGGTTCTTTTCTCTGGAACCCTCCGAAGTAGAGGATTACGGTATCGTTTCACGTAAATTTATCCAACGATGCCAGGATAGAGTTGCACCCTCCTTGTCTATCATTGACCTCATTGCAGAAAAGATGAAACCTGATGTGGAGTTTGTCAGTTTTGCTGACAGGTGGCGGGGCCTGGCCGAAAAGGTGAAGGATCACTTGTCCGAATCTGAGCAAGTGAAGATGTTAATTTCTAACGCCACGCCCCAATTCAAGCTAGTCCTCTCCTTGAACAATCTGACCAACATGGCAGAGCTCTATGAAAGAGCACGGTACTGCCAAAATGCCTTCAAGGACGCTACGTTCTCTAGCGTCTTTGATCCTCACAGACCTAGCAGGCCTCCACCTCGGAAGCCTGCAGTGCCAAACTCTCCCAGCACAGGTCCGACTACTGAGGGCACGCTCTCTCACGAGCAAGTTAGTAGCATGAATAATAACTCGCCCCAGTTCGTGAGGAACCAGCAGCAGTACCAGAGGCCACCGCAGCCAAACTAGCAGGGGTACAGGCAGCAGCAGAACCCTCATTATCAACAACAGTATCAACGGCCCCAGCAGCCGAATCAGAACCAGCAACAACAACAGCAGTACCAGCAACCCCAACAGCAGCAATATCAGCAACAGCAACAGCTACAGTATCAGCCGCGCGCACCGCCGGCATACCATAATGTCCCTCCTCCTGCTGACTATAATCAGCAGAGAAGACCTCCAGGCCCTAAAAGGGCAGAATACCCGGCCCTCGCAGAATCCTTGGCAAATATCTTCAGCGCTCTAATGGCAGCTAATGCCTTAGTTTTGCCAAGGGAAAAGGCCGTCTGGCCTCAAAATACCGACACGTCCAGGTATTGCTATTTCCATAGGCAACTTGGGCATACCATCGACACCTGTTTCCAGTTCAGAGATTATATTCATGATCTCAATGAGCAGGGCGGCATAGACTGGGAGGAGATGAAAATGTATATATCAGCCCTGAAAGCGAGAAGACCACAGCAGCAGCAGCAGCAACAAGCAAGACCACCAGCACAAGCAACAGCACCACCCAACATGGGCATAGTGCAGAATCCACTCCCAGAGCACCAGAACCAAAACCAAGTTGCTCCCATTCTGACGAATAGCCAGTTTGAGGCTGGTCGTGGGCAACAGTGGAGGATAGAGGACTCTTCATCTCTTTATTCAACGGGCCATATTCCAAGTACCGCAGAACGACCACCACGTCGCACCATCCACATACCTAGGCCACAACCCATTACCATCACTCCTCTACCGACACCCACATATCACTCGCCCACGCCCAATAACCCATTACCACTACCTGCCTTCTTTAAGCCCATCACGCCCCGCACTCCTACGCCTCCATCATATAACCCCCCGCAAACCAATCACGCGCCCCTTCTACCATCTAGGCCATTACTCCGCGTACAATTTCCTACTTCACCCACTACCACTACTGTAGGTGCTTAAAATGCTCGTGTGATTAACATGAAAAATCTATGTTGTTTAGTGTAAACTAACTTATTAAAAACAACAACTAAAGTGCAGTGATCGCCAGAAACTTTTGACTTAAAAGTTTCAAAAGAGAGTTTTGATCGCCTACTTGTTTGAACGCGGAAGATATAGAGTCCTTGATTCCCCTCCTTCAGCCGGCTGAAGAAAGAGAGCCCTTTCTTTGTTCTTTTGTTCTTGCTGTTGAGTTTGAGGTTGAGGATCGTCCAGAAGTCCTTCTGGCTTTGATTGTTTGATTTCCCCTTTTGATCTCTTGTTGTGGTTGAGTGCAGCAGAATAGAGAAACAGAAAACGAAGAAATGAAGATGAGAATTTAAGTGGAAGCAGTATCTAAACTAATCATGATTTTAAGCATGTTTAAACAGCAAACTTACTTGTTTAAATGGCTTTTGAAACTCCTTAAATCAAATAGGTTTTGAAAGATAATGCTGTGGTGTGTGTGTTGCATGAAGTGAATATGAGAATGAAATTAATGAAGATGTAGAATGAAAATGCAGAAATAAAACACTTATGCCCAATGGGTTGAAGCCTTGAAAGGATGAAGATCTTGAAAGGATGCCCACTTCTGGAAATGGCAGCGCTCCGGCGTTCCGACGTTGTTGCTCCGATCTTCAACTCGCTATCGCTCAATTAACTCAAGATTACGCTTCACGTTTTTTTCTTTTTCGAGATGCAAGGTATTTATAGGCTTCTTCTGCGTTCGTGATTAACATAGAAAAACTTCGGATTTATCTATCTTAACCGACAGATAAATACTAATTAATTCATCTTTATCTGTAATTATCTAAAACGCGTCCACCATGGCTGACGCCTTTCAGATTAATTTAAGATAAGGATAAATGTCCGGGAAAACTTATCTTTATCTTTATTAGCTAAAACGCGTCCACATGTGTAGACGTCTTTTACACTAATTAAGATAAGGATAAACATCCAGAAGAGAAGTTAAAATAACTTAGGAAACCTAAAACGCGTCAGCCTATACAGACGCCTTTTAGTTAATTAATCAATTGATTAAAATTCAAATTTAAATGTTAAAATAAGAATAAACTCTAAATGGCGTCCATATAGGTCGACGTCTTTTAGAATTCTTCATATTTTAACTGAAATTTGAGCTAAAATTAATTTAATTGATTAACTTAAACATATCTGTTAAACCCGACACTCAAAAATATCAATAAAAATTAATCAATGATTAAATATCAGACCATTATGAGGCATTATTATATGATATGAAATTTACTCAAAATGATGCCAAAATTAGCGTGTCTACAACTACCACCTACCCAGATCTCCCCTTACCATCCAGACCGCTATTACGCGTGCCATTCCCCACTTCACCAACCACTTACCCATCCACCATCCAACCATCTAGGCCTCTAATCTGCACCGCGCCATCACCATCTAGCCCTACGCCATCACCTACATACCAACCCTCTACATCATCCACACCATCCAACCCTGCGGTACTTAAGGTGTCACCCGGATCCTCCACGGTCGAGGAACATGCGCTCCGAAGTGGAAGGATTTTCAACAAAGTCTTCCCTCAGTCCACAGTTAGAGATGGCCCATCACAGCCGACTGAGGAAGCCCATAATGAAGAGAGTGCACCAGGCACTCAAAATGACTTGTTGAAACATCTGGACAGAACACCGGCACGGATCACCATACTTGAATTGATCAAAAGGTCCAAGATTCACCAAGAAGCCTTAATGGAATACCTACAGAAGGTGATGGTCAATGAGGACGTGCCGGTAGAAAAAATTGCAGCACTACTAGTTCCTCAGGGGGATTAGCCCTCCATTACATTTCACACATCGGAACTAGCACCGCCAGCAGCCAGAAGTATGGCTCTGAGCATCACGGTCAACATCTGTAAGAAGGCCGTGGATGCATGCCTGGTAGATACAGGGGCTTCGATCAATGTTTTACCTCCGAAGACCCTGGAGCTGTGCGGTGTGCCCAAAGAAAAATGACTGCCTAGCCCCATCTCTGTGACAGCATATGACAATTCTACCCGTTCCCCTCTGGGAATAGTTTATTTAAAGGTGGAGCTAGGCCCTGTAAGTCATGCAGAGGTCGAATTTCACATCCTAGAAATCCACCCTTCTATAAATGCCATTTTGGGTCGTCCTTATATCAAAACTCTTGAGGCGATTCCCTCTACGAATCACCAATGCCTCAAATTCCCTTTCAAAGGACGAATTATTAAAGTGACGAGCATGCCGATCCTTGCTGCTGCTCATACCTTGAATGTTAAATCTGCTGCTTTACCTGGCCGACAACCTTTTCTGTCGGTATTACAGGTCTACCATCTAGTGGCTGATCCTTTGAAAGCCGCCACTATTTCTCCTTACCCGTTAGATGCCGTAAAAAGGGGGAAGTGCATGAGTACCCCAAGATGGAGAATTATGATGAAGAATGGCTATGAGCCTGGGAAAGGTCTGGGCACACAGTTGCAAGGCAGGACCACTCCTGTTAAAGATCATCGAGCAGCACCTGGAAGTGGTCTGGGCTATAGGCCAAGAAGACTGAAGAAAGATCTGGTTCAGCAAACAGAGATTAAAGAAGGTCAGAAAATCTGGGAGACAATGTATACACCACCCAAAGAAGGCCGAGATCCCCTAACATGGACCCTGTATACACACTTTGTGAAGGGGCCCATACTTAGCCACGACAACACGGTGGTCATTACTTCGTGTTTTGACTTCCATAACATATATGGGAGGGACTTGGCCAGACATTACTCAGAACTACTTACGTACCAATCCTTGGAGGCTCTGCGGCCTATGAAAAGGAGAAAATTCCATGATCCTGAATGCGAATGGTACAGGTGGTTCGACCTGAGAGACATTTATATTGCACTGAACAGATTGTTCCTAGATCCTGCAGAACCCAAATGGCCGCCGCAGATTGACGAGCTGATTGAAGGTCTAGGTGCCATCTTTGATAAGCGGATATTGCTGTCTGAAGAGACCGACGAAGGGGAGCCAGATGACCCCTATGAAGCTGGTTATACTACAGATCTGCTCTGGAGGGGGACATATCCTTCCCATGTCTTCATGCTCCATACTCTGTTTCGCACACTGCTCCTGACCCCGACTTGGTCGCGGGTCATTATTGAAGATATTCCACGGGCTCCGCCCGTTATGATTACTCTGTCCCCTCGGGACCTTATTCCACAACCTCCTCTCGATCTAGAGAGGATGTATGATTTGATCTGGGACATATTACTATATGATCCCCCTAATCCTCTGGCCTTGGTGCCACTTCCTCCATCTGATTCTCTTTCTATTTGTATTCATTCATGTTTCATGTTTAATTCCTCTTATATCCAAAAAAAAATGCCAAATTTACAACAAATTCTTCTCAAATCCTTATCGAGGAAACATCTTACTTGTCCGATCGCACCCCGTCGCGCGGGTCCTTCGGTCAAGATTCTCTCTTAGATCTACTCTGTCCCTCCCCTCGGGAGGATTCTCCTGTATTTCCACTTGTATCCCAGGATTTCTATCCTGCTTCATCTTCATTAGGTTATAATAGGGAGTCTAGTGAAGTTAGGCAGTCTAGTTTTAGGCAGGTTAGTCAGGTTAGGAAGTCTAGGAAGCCTAAGGGTAGGCGGATTCCAGATAGATACCTCCATGACTTAGCTGATAAATGCTTTTCTTGCTCTTTAATCCCTCAGTTTTTAGAATATCCAATTCAGATGCCAGAAGACTATATGAATGATAAGTCAATCAATGATGGGTATGGGGTATATGAATTAGTGCATGAAAAGGACCCCATTATTGAAAATGAGGAAGATGATGAGGACACAGCTGAGGCATATGCTAGTGGAGTGAAGAGATTCGATGAACCCTCAGCTGCCGTAGAAGAGCCCACCAAAGAAATCAATTTAGGGACTGAAGACGAACCTAAGGTTGTCCTCGTCAGCAAAAATCTTTCTACAGAGGATGAGAAGGCAATGGTACAAGTACTTAAGGACTACAAGGACACTTTCGCCTGGAGTTATGAAGATATGCCAAGGTTAGACTCATCTTTAGTTGAACACAGATTGACGTTAAAGGAAGGAGCTATCCCTGTCAAGCAGAAATTAAGGCGATTCCACCCACAAATGGCTCTAAAGATGAAGGAAGAGGTCGATAAATTACATAAAGCCAAATTTATTAGAGTTGTCCTTTATCCACAATGGGTGGCCAACATAGTCCCGGTTATGAAGAAGGACGGGAAGGTCAGAATTTGCATTGACTTCCGTGATTTGAACCGGGCGTGTCCTAAAGATGATTTTCCATTGCCTCATATTGATGTACTCATTGATAATACCGCTTGCTATGAAACTTTATCGTTTATAGACGGATTTTCAGGATATAATCAGATTAAGCTGGCAGAAGAGGATCAAGAGAAAACGTCATTCACTACACCTTGGGGAATATACTGTTATGTCGTCATGCCATTTGGATTAAAGAATGCTGGAGCCATTTATCAGAGGGCCATGATGGCAATATTTCATGACATGATGCACATAGATCTGGAAGTGTATGTGGATGATTTATTGGTTAAATCGAAGACAAAGGCTGAGCACGCCAAAGTTTTGGCAAGGGTATTAGAGAGATCGAGAGAATATCAGTTAAAGATGAACCCCAAGAAATGTGTATTCGGGGTATCTTCAGGAAAATTGCTTGGATTTATCGTCAGCAAACGGGGAATTGAGATTGATCCCAATAAGGCGAAGGCTATCAGAGAAATGCCACCTCCCAAAAACTTGAAAGAGTTGAGAGGATTAATCGGGAGGTTACAATTTATTCGCCGTTTTGTCTCCCAGCACTCACAAAGGTGTAAGCCGTTTTACGAGCTTACCAAGCCGGGAGTCAAATTCGATTGGGACGATAAGTGTCAGGAGGCATTCGATGGATTAAAGAACTATCTAGCAAGTCCTCCTGTTTTGAGACCACCATCTCCAGGCAAACCATTGATACTTTACATTTCAGTCCTGGATGATGCAGTGGGGGCTGTCTTAGCACAAGAGGATGAAGAAGGAAAAGAGAGGGTAGCCTACTATTTCTCTAAACTTCTCAACCCCGCTGAACAGAGATATACGGCGATGGAGAAAACATGTGCAGCGTTGGTCTGGGTTGTGCAGAAATTGAAGCATTATTTTCTGGCCCATGAAGTCCATCTCATCGCTAGGATGAATCCGATCAAATTCCTTATGGAGAAATCTGTTCTTACTGATAGGTTAGCGCGATGGCAAAGCTTTCTATCTCAATTCAATATCACTTATATTCAGCATTATTTATATCCTGTTTCTTCACCATGGCCTTTCTCCATGTGGGCTTTCGATATCATTGGACCCCTTGGCAATCCAGATTCCGGCATTAAGCAAAAATCTTTCATTCTCACGGCAACGGAATACTTCACCAAGTGGGCAGAAGCTGAAGCGTACGTGGAAATCAAAGCATCAACCATCTGCAAGTTAATCATGAAGAACATCATCACCCGATTTGGAATTCCAAGCACCATCGTCACCGACAACGGACCGTAGTTCGTGTCACAAGAATTGAAGAACCTCTGTAACAGGTACAAAATTGCATTGCATCATTCATCTCCTTATTATCCCCAAGGCAATGGCCAAGCAGAGGCAACAAATAAGACTTTGATAAAAATCATCAAAAAGACGTGCAAATCTAACAAGTTCGCAGACTGGCCAGAAAAATTGGTTGAGGCTCTATGGGCCTACCGAACTTCAATCCGCACGCCCACTGGGCAAACTCCTTATTCCTTAACATTCGGAATGGAGGCGGTAGTTCCATATGAGATCCTCATACTATCATTAAGGGTACAATTGAATAAGGAATTTTCCATTGATGAACATCGTTCAGCACTCCTTGCTCAATTGGAACTTTTAGATGAGAAAAGATGGTCAGCTGCTAATCATGCAAAAGTTTATCAAAACAGACTAGCACGTTTTTATCAAAAGAAAGTCATTGAACGTAAGTTCAAAGTCGGTGAAATAGTCGTCAAAAGGATTTTCGTAAAACCTGGTGGTCCGCATTCTAAGCTCCAACCCAACTGGGAAGGACCTTATGTTGTATCGGACGCTTTTCCTGGTAATGCTTATCGTCTTGTTAATGCAGAAGGAGAAGAGCTAAATCATCCCTGGAATGGTTTACATCTTAAGAAATACTACCCTTAGGTTAAAGAGTCGATCAGTATGGTACAAAGACCAGTGGAATCAGAAAGTTTATAAACTCGAATTTCTTTGTTAGTCTGAATAACTTAACTTCAAATACATTACTACACACACTGACACGTTTGATTCGTGAGTAACAAGAGATGCCAAGTCCTAAAGAATATCGAAAGCTTGACCAAAAGAGTAAAGTACAAATCATTCCTTTTTAAAGCAAAATTCTATTTTACACTTGGCCCACGATGTTGGAACGAGGCTTAGAATAGACTACCAAGAATACCCACCATCTTAGTAGGAGGCCGTCATAAAAAAATGGGGGAGATCCGTCCCGCAAAAAAAGAAGAATAAAAGAATAGAAAAACAAAAGCAAAAAGGCAAAATCCAAATGTCAAATCGAAAGGCCATTACATTACAAACGTTACATCAAGGCCATGAGATGAAATGAAAGGGAACGCAAGGTCGATAAATACCCCGGAATGAAATGACCGAACCCCAACGGATATTAGGGTAGGAAATGAACATCTTTTAAGTATCCGGAACCTTCTCATGGGCTTTCTAAACTTACCTTTTTCTTCTAAAGAGGTGTACTCCAAACTTAAGGAATGGCTTAGATTGACTAAGGGTCAAATCATCAAATGGGATCACAAATGGAAACACAAGTTCAAACACGATGGGTTTAAGTTAAGTTGTTAAAAAACAATTTGGAAATTAAGTTAATAAATGAATATGATCTTTTGATCTAAGTACCATGCTGATCTTTTAGTCAAAAAAATAAAAAAAAAATACATATGTCAAAAACTCCAAAAAAATACATATGTCAAAAATTCAAAAAAAATACATATGTCAAAAATCCAATACATATGTCAAAAATCCAAAAAAATTACATATTTCAAAAAATCAAAAAAAATACATATGTCAAAATTTAAAAAAAAAAGCATATATTTCAAAACCCAAACAAAAGTACATATTTCAAAACAACAAAAAACATTTCAATTAGCATTTGCTTGTTGCACTTAGTATGTCTCATTCCTTTTATTTTCAGTAAACATCTGTCTGCTTGCATGTCGCATTTTGCTTAAGTTTGATTATTCTCATTACCTTTGTTTATAAAGGCTATGCCCCTTGACCATTTATTGAAGGAAAAAATTGATTGACCATTTATTTGGTCAGGCAAGGGGCTAAGCCTAAATAGATACTTAACCTGTTTGTTAAGTGATGTACAGAATACAGGACAAGCACAGGAACACAAGATTGGAGCTCAAAAACTTTCATGTATATCATTAGAAAGTGTTTTGTACATGATACATATATAAAAAAAAAGAAGATACATGAGCCCTCAAGGCTGGTTCTCCCCTCCGCCCTCGTCGAGCTGGCTCTGGGCCTCGTCAGGCGCATCCGGTGCTGGCCCTCGACTAGGAGGTGGAGGTGGCCCCATCGCACTCGGGCCTGCCTGGCCAGAAGACATGGCGACACTGGCCGTGAAGGTGCTGGTCAGACCACGCTCATGGGCACGCTGCCGAGCTCGCTGATATCGCTCCTCCACCATCTTGCGCTCATGCTCCGCAACTGACAGCCGATCCTAAAGACTCTCCAGTCGAAGGCGGTCGCGATCTCTCTCCTCAGTCACAACCTCCAGGCGAATCTGGAGGCGTGCAAGATCTCCAGTGGAGAGACGCGCCACCTGCTCCTCCATAGCCCGAATCCGCGCAGCATCAGCCTCGGCGCGAGCCGCTGTAGCACGGGCATGCTCCAACTCTGCTTCAGCCCTCTGAAGGGCTTCTTGAAGCTCAGCAACCTGAATAAAAGTCATTGTTAGTTCAAGGCAATCAAGTAATTAAAATCAAATTTAGAAGTTAAAAGTTGAAGAACTTACCCGAGCAGCACGGTCCTCCTCCGCGAGAGAAGCCCGGTGGATGGCGGAGGCGAGCTGACTCTGGAGGTCACCCAGAGCAGCGTCGTAGGCGGATGATGAGGATGACGAGGCTCCAAAAGAAGGGGGGGCCGTCTGGGTGTAGACGGCTTGCTGCACCAAAAGACAATTGTCAGTGATTAATCGCCAAAACAATTAATTAATTAAAACATGCACTCATATTCATTCATACATACCAAATCAAACAGCTCTTTCTGGACTTGTTCTAACTGGGCCTTCGCATCATGTAGGCGAGCCCGGAGGTCGATGATGACCGCATTATGTGCATCCTGCATATCACACATACATACATTCATTCACAAACATAAAATCAAGATAATAATAAAATTAAAGACGCATGAATGCATACTTACATTGAGTGGTCGGAGGAGCCGAAGCTGATCGGCGTAGTGGGCCCGGTACTGCTGGAGGTAGCCCTTGCTACTCTCCGCACGGGACTCCACCCGTACGCCTCGGCGGTGCCAGTCCTCGTACTGCTCCAGGAACTTGGCACGCCAATCTGTGAGGGCTTGCTTGACCCTCATGCTCCTCCCGACGCCCTCCGGGACCTCTTCATCAATCCATTCTTGATGGAGGCCCAGTGTCCTCATCACGAGCCGGAGGCGGAGTGGCTCGATCTCGTTGAGGCAATGCACCCACATTTGCCTCCCGAACCTCCTCCTGCCAGCCGTCACCCACGGCTGACCCTCCTCGCCCATACCAAGGTACGGGCGCCATATCACCTGCACATAGATTAGATGCATTCATAAATAACTTGCATTTAATGAATAAAAAGATTGCATTTAATAAAATTGAACAAGTTAAAAACTTACCAGGAGCTGTGGATAATCCAGGAACTGACGGCGGAGGGCCGTCAGCTGGTGGTGCTGTGGAGCCGTGTCCACGATCGGCTGCCAATGGGACGGCACTGGGCCTCGCAATCCGCGCTCTGCCGAGCAGGAACTAATAGTAACTCCACACCTGCATTCATGAACATATAGGTTAGAAAAAGCATCATATCATATTGCATATCATGAATAAATAACAAAACAATCTAATACCTGAAGAAACGGCGAGAAGCCGCTGACAGTGGTCTCACGGTCCGGCGTGACCGCAGACAAATTGGCGAAGAGGTGGGCCAGAAGGGCCGCACCCCAGGCATACTCTCCTAAGCTATCTAAGTCATCTAAAAAACAAAGAAACCTACAGTGGATGTGGTCGCCCTTCGTACTGAAGAGCAACCGACCAAAGAAGAAAACTAAGAAGACCCTAAGCTGCCTATCTACCTCCTCCCCCTGAATCTGGTCACTACAGTAGACGGAGGAAGATGACTCTACTAGCCTATCTCTAAACTCTTCCCGGGTCTCGTCTGACCGACGCCGGGGCTCATCTAAACCTAAGGCAGCCTCTACCTCCACCCTAGGAACCATCTTAGACTCTCTGCCTAGGCTGGACACCTCTATCCCTAATAGAGCCTCTGCTAATCCCTGATAGTTGGGGTAAGTAACCCCACTCACAGGTCGGCCCTCTACCCGGAGGCCAGTAATCCTAGCCACATCCTCTAGGGTGGGGACCATATGCCCTACGGCATTAGGATTAAGTTTCAGACCATTAATCAAATAATTCTAACATGATATGAAATATTCCATTCTGAATTGAGTATCTTGATTATCTTTGAGGTTCGTTTGAAGATATCTTTGGAATTCTATCCTTTATTGGATTCTTTATCCAATATTTCTTGTTTTCTTTTTAAGATCCATTATGGCTGCAGCACGTCCACATTGGCTGGCAAATGCTCCCCATGATGAAACCTACAGTGTCTATGACCTGGGGTACTTCCCACTCCGAGGAGGTTGATCGATTTTATTTCCTTGTCTACTTCATCCAGACATGATTGATTTCATTGATTTCATTAAGCTATCTTCATTGATAATTTTGAGAAAAATTCCAATCATGTGATGTTAAGAGCATATCTCATCACACCTTGGCATCACCTTTTCAGTACATTCCATTCCATTTCACTCCCTTGCAAAGATGATGCCAAGGTGAGGCAGCTGTAGACACGCTAATTTTGACGTCATTTCGAGTAAATTTCATATCATATAATAATGCCTCAGAATGGTCTGATATTTAACCATTGATTAATTTTTATTGATCTTTTTAAGTGTCGGGTTTAACAGACATGTTTAAGTTAATCAATTGAATTGATTTTAACTCAAATTTCAGTTAAAATATGAAGAAATCTAAAAGACGTCGACATGTGTGGACGCCATTTAGAGTTTATTCCTGTTTTAACGTTTAAATTTGAATTTTAATCAATTGATTAATTAGCTAAAAGGCGTCTGTGAGTGCTGACGCGATTTAGGTTTCCTAGGCTATTTCTACTTCTCTTCCGGATGTTTATCCTTATCTTAATTAGTGAAAAAGACGTCTACACATGTAGACGCGTTTTAGCTAATAAAGATAAAGATAAGTTTTCCCGGATATTTATCCTTATTTTAATTAATCTGAAAGGCGTCAGCCATGGTGGACGCATTTTAGATAATTACAGATAAAGATGAATTAATATGTATTTATCTGTCAGTTAAGATAGATAAATCCGAAGTTTTTCTGTATAAATCCGCGAACGCAGAAGAAGTCTATAAATACCTTACATCTTGAAGAGTTAAAAAAGTTGAGCGCTATTAAAGTTAAGTGTAATCTCGAGCGAGTTGAAGATCGGAGCAACAACGTCGGAACGCCGAAGCGCTGCCATTTCCAGAAGTCGGCGTCCTTTCAAGATTCTTCATCCATTCAAGAATTCAACCATTGGGCATAAGTTTTTATTTCTGCATTTTCATTTCATTTAGTTCTATATTCTTCATCATTCACTTCATGCAACACACACCACATTCATTCTTTTCAAAACCTATTTGATTAAGGGGTTTCAAAAGCTACTCAACAAGTAAGTTTGTTGTTTAATTGCATGTTTCACATCATGATTAGAATAGATACTGCCTTTGTTTAAAGTTCTCATCATTGTTTTCTTTACCTCTTTTCTTTCTATTACGCTGCACTCAACAACAACAAGAGAATCAAAGGGGAAAACAATCAAAGTCAAAAGGATTTCTGGACGATCCTCAACCTCAACTTCACATTCAACAGCAAGAACAAAGAACAAAGAAAGGGCTCCCTTTCTTCAGCCGGTTGAAGGAGGGGAATCAAGGACTCAATATCTTCCGCGTTCAAACAGGTAGGCGATCATACTCTCTTTTGAAACTTTTTAGTCAAAAGTTTCTGGCGATCACTACATTTAGTTGCTGTTTTTAATAGGTTTATTTTGCACTAAACAACCTAGATTTTTCATGTTAATCCCATCGTGATCGCCAAAAAAGCTGTAGGTGCTTTAAAATGCTCGTGTGATTAACATGGCTCTGAGACTGTCTCCGTCTCCGCCACACGTGATTTCCGAATGTCGGGAATTCCCGTCCGCGGGTTTTCGGACATCGTTGTGGCGACGGATCTTCAGCGAGCGAGATGATACGGACGAGGGAGCGAGGACGAACCACCGCGAAGGATCGTGTGGATACCGCTGGAGGCTGGACGCTTGTGCGGTTCGCGGCATTGCCTCAACGGAATCGAGACGGAAGCAGATTCGAATCAACGCACGGTAATCGGATTACTTCCCGTTGTTTTCGGTTTTAGTTTTTCGTTCTGAATCGGATCAGCGGGCATCGGGCGGGAATATTTTATTGTTGCTTCCGCTGCGTTCGTCGCGCCCCGCCCGTATCCCAACAACAGGTTTCTGAGGGAGCAACACAGTCCCCCCTCCTCCTCAACTCAGAACCCAGTCTGGCCTACTTTGTGGAATTCCCACTTGATCAAAGTTGTTCCCCCTAAGGTTATGCTATTTCTTTGGAAATGTTTAAATGATATGCTCCCTATTACTGCCAGAATATATAGGATCTTCCCTCTCATAAATAGAAGATGCTCAGTCTGTGCTGACGATGTAGAATCAGTTCTTCATGTCTTGTTTGAGTGCAACTTTGCCAGGGTTGTATGGAAGACGTCCCCCCCTTAATTACCATTCAGATCGAGACCTTATAAGTTTGGCTGACAAAATCTTGAGTTGGAGAGCTCCCCCATTTGCCAATTCCAAGCTAAATTTACAACATACTTGTCTTAGCTTTTCCCTTCTCTGGCACATCTGGAAAGCCAGATGCGAAGCTATTTTTAACAACAAGCTTCCCTCTCCTTACAAGATTGTCCATTTGGATATCAGGGAGGCAGATCGTTGGGGCCCCATCCCAATGCAGAGCATCCGAGCTTCGAATCCAAAATGTGACCGTTGGGAAAGACCTCCTATAGGGAAGCATAAAATCAATGTAGACGCAACAGTTAGTTCGGATTGCAGTTCTATTGCCATGGTCGTCAGAAATCATGAAGGAAATATTATCATCTGTAAATCCTTCAAGCTACCATATAATGATCTAGAGACGGCTGAAGCAGAAACCATCAAGAAAGCTCTCACTCTTGTCTCGTCGTCAAGCTAGATCACTTGCATTGAGAGTGATTCCCTTTACTGTGTCCAAGCCATCTGTAGTGAGAATTCTCCTCATTGGAAGAGTTCCTCAATCATTTATGATTGTAGAACCCTTCAGAAGAAACTCATGATTGGTATCAGGCATATCCCTAGAATCTGTAATCAAGTAGCCCACCATCTCGCCAAATCGCCAAATTCTCCCTGCATCTTGATGATGACACTGAGTGGGAACGTCTTGCTGTGCCTTCATGTATCTCCCCCTTCTTATAGGTCGATTTGGCCCCAACTTAATAGCAATTTCGGAGCTATGCTCCTCCTTTTCTGGCCGAAAAAAAAAGCTGCATTCCTAATAACCTTAGTCGATTAGGTGTAGAGGCTTCTTCAACTAAAGAATGCCCTGTAACAGATCTTAGATTGTGTGAACACCTAGCGACGGATCTTTGATTGTGTGTACTTTCTTATATTTAATTAGATCCCAAGCATGCAGAACTTGCTTATATTATTTAGGAAGTTTTTATATATTCTAAACTATGAAGAAGTTTTATTTAGTATTTGATTTCTAAAAAGTTCTATGCAAAATAATTTCACATGTTGAGTTAACTATTTATAACTCCCTTAGAACCTAATTACATTGTTATGTTATCAAGCGATGCAAATAATTTTTACAATGTAGTGAAGAAAAAAGATTTATTCCAATAAGTATGTTATTTATTTAGAAATGACCATATGGATGAGGACCCCACAATGTGCTATTTTAGACTCATTAAAGGGACTTAAACTAATCATGGTTGTGTTAAGAGACAAAACTAAGGTTTTAAACCTCTTAGGTGGGGCTATAAACGGGTTGGTGGGATCCAAAAATCCGCTCCGGATCTATAATAAAATGCGGATTCGGATCACCTTTCTTGTACCCTATTTTGCATTCGGGTTGCACATGAAGAATACGGGGCAATTTCGAAGAGACATTTCGGATTACCTGACCTATTGGACTCCTGCATCACAAACTCGTGACATGAGAGGGGCGCGAGGGGGGTTTTCAACACCCTTCGCCTGCGTTTAGGGGGCACTTGTCTCTACGGCTATGAAGGCCACCAAGGGAGGCGAGGGGTGTTGCTTTCCTTCTCCGTTGATGCCCCCTCAACAGTGGGAATGTTAGTCTTAGGTGGCCTACAAGCCAATCTGATTATGTAAATCTCGTTTATTTATTAATAATATGGCATTATTTTATTATGTGTAAATTCGTGTTATTACGTCTCATAATGAAGTCCGTGAATATGTGCGATAGTGATCAAATTATGATGAGATCATACTAGTGAGACTGATCACTTAAACACACATATTCTTAATAGTTCCTAGTTGAAAGATATCCGAGAAGGACATCGGATATCCGGTTAGGCTAGTACAGATTACTCATGCTCATACGATGAGGGTGATTGATCTCGTAGTCACTTGTGTGGAGACACTAAGGCGAATCTGTAGGTGCTCATTAGAGAATGAGTTCACTGAATTGATCCGACTAAATCGCTGGATGGTATAGTACCTCACTGTCAACCAGCTTGATTCTATAGTCACGGTTGCGTTGATGGTCCTCGGACTTGAGACACCAAAGACACCTTGTTAGTGGACTTCTGTGCTTTGACCTTGGTTTACGGATCTCTATCCATGGGATTCTAAACAGCAAAGGATCGGGTATAACGGAATACCGTCGAAGAAAATTGAGTGTCAATAAAAAATCATTCACTCTCGGTACTTAGAGAGAGAATGCTCTAAGAAGGATGCGTGGAAGTCCTTGGCCAGGGCAGACGATAATATCAGGAAATGAGTTTTCTGATATTATATAACAACATCTGATCCAACTGAGTCAACCGGTTAGGGTTTGACGATACACCATATCCTGAGTTGACTCGAGAGCATTGTACGAATAAATGATTATATCTATGCGGTAACTGTTGGTGGAAAGGTTCCAAGAGTGGATTACTTAACCCCGATACCTTCCGAATTCATTCGGTGTCGTTTGTTACCCAACGTAATCGGAGACCCAATTGAATTTAATATGCGATATTAATTCGATTGATTAATAAATTAATAAGGAGTTATTAATTGATTAATCAGGCTAGTGAGGAGTCACTGCGCTTATTGGTCCATTAACCAGACTGGTTATTGGGTCTAGAGGGTTACACGCAAATGATTCTCAAGGCGATGGATAATAAGTGAGTTTTATATTAAATCGGAGGTTTTTATGAAAATTCTTTTGACCACCATTTCACAAACTTTGAATTTATGTTCAATGACCTTCTTTTGATAAAAACGTATTAATCTATTTTGATATACTCGTGAATGATTAGCCGCTGACCATCTTTTCTCGTTTAAAAGTTCCAATTGAGTGAGGAATGCAGAGTGATGCTCATGAATGGAAAACTCCTTATTCAATTGTACTCTTAACGACTGGATGAAGATTTTGTATGGAATTATCGCCTCCATTCCAAATGTTAAAGAATACGGAGTCTGCCCAGTGGGCGTGCGGATTGAAGTTCGTTATGCCCATAGAGCCTCAATCAATTTCTCTGGCCAATCTGTGTATCAGTTAGATTTACACGTTTTCTTGATGATTTTTATTAAGGTCTTATTAGTTGCCTCTGCTTGGCCATTGTCTTGCAGATAATAAGGAGATGAATGATACAATGCAATTTTATATATGTTGCAATGGTCCTTCAGCTCTTGTGAGATGAACTGCGGTCTATTGTTGGTGACGATGGTGCTTGGAATTCCGAACCTTGTGATGATATTCTTCATGATAAACCTGCAGACTGTTGACGCTTTGACTTCTGTGTAAGCTTCAGCTTCTGTCACTTGGTGAAGTACTCTGTTGCAGTGAGAATGAAGGATTTCTGTTTAATGTCGGAATTGGGATCATCGAGAGGTCCAATGATGTTGAAAGCTCACATGGAGAAAGGCCATGGGGAGGAAACAAGATGGAGTGAAGATGCGGGGGAATAGATCTTATCGGCATGAAGTTGACACTTAGCACACATACGGACAAACCCTACACAATCTTCTTCCACAGTCGGCTAATAATATCCTTATCTAAGGATTTTCTTTGATAACATCTGTCCATTAACATGACTACCACAAACTCCAGTATGAGCTCCTTCCATGATCTTCTAAAGCTCATCTTTGTCTAAGCATCTCAGAAGAACACCATCGAATCAACGTCTATATAACTCGCATCCAACCAGGGTGTATCTCGAGCAATTCTCCTGATAGCCCTCTTCTCTTCAGTTGTGGCTTCTTCAGGGTAGGACTGATCTTCACAATATTTGGCAATCTCGTAATACCATGGTTTCTCTTCATCTTCCATCTCTTCTTGCAGCTCTAATAGTTTGATTTCTCGCTTCTCCACAATATCTCCATCTCTGACCTTCTTCAGCAATTTCTCTTTAATCCTAAGAAAGGAAGGGTCCGCTACAGCAGGAGAGAGACGCCTATGAATGAGGATTGATTCGGATTGTTTGATGATTGAGAAATTTAGAGATGATGCTGTAGGCGCTAGAAATGACCCTGTGCTTAATTGGTGAGCAGAGACCGACCTCCGTGGCTACGAACCCAAAATTGGGATAATGATAAAAAAATAAATAAAGAACAAATGACTTGATGAACTAAAATACCAAGAACTAAAATGGTGATCGCCAGGGTATTTTACCTCGACCCAGAGGGAATACTTTGATCACGAATGACACTCCAAGACCTCCGTGCGCAGCGAAATTTGTAGTCCATACTCCCTTCTCCTCGGCCGGCCAAGAAGATGGGGCCTTACGCTTTGATTTCCTGTAAATTAACCATAAATTAAAACACCCATTAGACTCTTAATTAGCATAGCATCCGTTCATTAAGCAAAATAAATATATTAATTAGAGGTGAGCTTACCGAATGTGTGGATGAGAAGGATGAGTGACCAAGTGTTATGGCCACCCACCTTCCCGTTTTTAGTGTTTTGGATCAAAATAAACCCCTTAGCAAGGATCTAAGGTACCTAATCATGAGTGCATGTGTGTGCAAATGGAATCTAAACATGGACAAAATCCTAGACTGGTGCATGAATGTATGGGACTATGAAGAGAATGATAAAAATAATAAAATGAGAGAGGAGAGTAGGGTTCCCTTTTAACGTTGAAGAGAGTGTTGCATGAGCACAAGATTGACAGCACATTCCTTCTTCTTAGAGCCTCCAAGACTCCATAGTTGTTTTCTTCCTACGAGCTCCAAAGAAGAGGTCTAATGCTAGACTTTGAAATCACTCTTTTCTCTCTCTTTTAATGTAAAATGGTACCCTCACCCTAGTGAACCCTCTTGGGCCATTCCCAAGGTGAAGGAGAGCTTACATAAGCAAAGGAGGTCGAGTTAAAACCCTAGGAAGTCCCCATTTTGTGGGCCAATGGATGAGGATAAAGAAGGTTGGATAGAGATCTCTTCAACAAAATCTAAGCCAAAACCAATCAAAAGTTGACACCTAAGCCCTAAATCAACTTCATCCTAATCCATTAGGATGAGAAAATGCGGAAGATATGGTCAAAAATTCGAGAGAAAGGTGTAAAAAAGATTTGGATAATCACGGAAAATCAAAAAATCAGACGGCCAAAGAGGTGGCCGTCTGAAGTATCAGATGGCCAGCAACCTGACCGTCTGACCATCAGATGGCCAGCCTTTCCTTAGTTAGAGAATCAAGCGGTTCGTCAATTAGAGAACCAACTTTCTATAGTTGAATTCGAGAATTCTCAACTTCGGGTGCAAATTCGTACCATGGTACATTCCTGCACCTTTTTTGTTGATCTGACTGCTTCTTCCTAATCATTCCTCACCATCTTACAGGAGGCAAAATTGCGGCATTTTCGGGCCATTGGTGGTGGAAGCGGGGCTAGCTCTTCTCGTGTCCCTGCTTCTTCCTCAGACTTGGAGCACTTGGCTCGAGCCTCTGGCTCGGTCAGGTTTGAACCAGGGTCGCACCCTGGTTCGTGGCTAGGCTCTGCCAGGCCTAGCCCGGCCAGGCCAGGGCCCAGACTGGCCCAGCAGGTTAGACCGGCTCGGGACCGGCCGGTTCAACCCCCCCTTCCCCTTCCCTGTAAACCCTAACCAAATAGCAGGTCGGCGGCGGTTGTAGGGGCTGGGCGCCGGCGGCCGTGCCCCCCCGGCGGCACAGGCCCCGGCCGGCGGTGCCCCCCGGCGCCGGTGACGTGCCCGACACCGGCAGGGCCGCCGGCGGTGGCCAAAACAGGCTGCCCGAGCCTCTTAAATAACCAATAAAATTTGGTTTTTTCAGGGTTTCAAAACCCGAATTTGGGGCTTGAATACGGAGCCCTCCAAGGCCACTCTGGCGCCGATCTTGGTGACCGGTGGATAGTGGTGACTATCCCCTATGGATCCGGAGTCTCGGTTGGCCATCCCAACGCTTGGGACGCTCGTATGAAGTCGCCGAAAAGCTCCGGTTCATCATCTCATGAAGAACACCATAACACCCCAAATAAAATCCGAAAAATCACAGAAAAATAATCTAATTATTTGTGTTCATCTTATGAACACTATTTGGTCATTTTAATCGGATTAAACGCATGGAATAACTCATGAAAAATTAATTTAGAGATCGAAACGGGACGAGAAACAGTGGAACCTGGCTGTGATACCACTGTTGGGATATCTCGGGTTTCTCCGGATCGCTCACGCAGCGGAAAATAAAATATTAAACAGCGATCCGTTCCCCTTTCGAAAAACTAAAACCTACGATTATCGGATAATCGATTCTCACGTGTGCGGATTCGAATCCGCAACCGTTCGGTTCCGTCGGTGCGACACCGCAAGCCTCGCAAGCGCCCGACCTTTAGCGAAGTCCACGCGATCCTCCCCGCGACGGATATCCTCGCGTTCCTCATTCTTCGCAGCCCACGAAACCTCCGCCAATCGCCGCAACGATCGCCGCAACACGCGGACGATTTCCCGTCGAACGAGATTCGGAGAAGCGGCGGAAAAAATCTGGATATGTCTGGACGCCAGAGAGAGAGAGAAACAGAGGAGGGGCAGCTAGGGTTAGTAGCAGCTTGGCCTGCTCAGCCCGTTCGCTATGTTTTATACTAACCGCGCGGTTTTTCATAAAAACCCCCGGTTTATATAAAACCCACTTATTTATCCATCGCCTTGAGAATCATTTGCGTGTGACCCTCTAGGCCCAAGTACCAGTCCAGTTAATGGCCCAACAAGCCCAGTGACTCCTCACTGGCTTAATTAATCAATTAATAACCCTTTATTAATTAATTAATCAATCGAATTGATGTCGCACATCGAATTCGACCGGGCCTCCGATCACGTTGGGTGCCAAGCAACACCGCCTGAACCAGGAAGGTATTGGGGTTAAGTAACCCACTCTTGGAACCTTTCTGCCGACAGTTACTACGTGGATAAAATCCTTCATTCGTACAATGCTCTCGAGTCAACTCAAGGTATGGCGAGTTGTCAAACCCCAACCGGTCGACTCCCTTGGATTGGATGCCACTGATGAATATCGGAAAAACCCTTTCCCGATATTATCGTCCGCCCTAGCCATGGACTTTCGCGCATCCTTCCTAGAGCATTCTCACTCTAAGTACTGAGAGCGAATGATTCCTTATTGACACACAATTCCCTTCGACGGTATTCCGCTGTACCCAATCCTTGGCGTATTAGAATCCCGTGACTAGAGATTCGTAAACCAAGGTCAAAGCACAGAAGTCCACCGACAAGGTTTCCTTGGTGTCTCAGGTCCGAGGACCATCCACGCAACTGCGACAATAGAATTAAGCTGGTTGACAGTGAGGTACAATACCATCCAGCGATTCAGTTGGATCAGTTCAGTGAACTCATTCTCCAATAAGTACCTACAGATTCGCCTTAGTGTCTCCACACAAGTGACTTATGAGATCAGTCACCCTCATCATATGAGCAGGAGTAATCTGTACTAGTCTAACCGGATATCCGATGTCCTTCTTAGATATCCTCCGACTAGGAACAATTAAGAATATGTGTGTAAGTGATCAGTCTCATTAGTATGATCTCATCATAATCGGATCACTATAGCACATATTCACGGACTTCATTATGAAACGAGAATTAATGTGATTTACACATAATGAATATTATGCCATTTTATTAATAAATGAACGAGATTTACATAGTCAGATTGGCTTGTAGGCCACCTAAAACTAACAAACTAGAGTTTAACATGTTTAAGTTCTGGTTTCTTACCTTTCCATATCTCATATAGAGTAGAGGCCATAGACTTGCTGGGTACTCTGTTCAGTAGGTATGTTGCTGACTCTAGAGCATACCCCCAGAGGGACACTGGTAATCCCGAAAAGCTCATCATGGATCGCACCATGTCCAACAAGGTGCGATTCCTCCTTTCAGATACACCATTCATCTGTGGTGTATATGGAGGGGTCAGCTGAGAAAAGATACCATTATCCTTTAAGAATTGTGTGAAGTTGGTACTCAAGTATTCTCCTCCTCGATCTGATCGAAGATCTTTAATACTCTTTCCTAACTGCTTCTCTACCTCATCCTTGAACTCCTTGAACTTCTCAAATGCTTCCGACTTGTACTTCATTAAGTAGACATAGCCGAATCTTGAGAAGTCATCGGTGAACGTGATGAAGTATGAAAAGCCACCTTTGGCTTGGGTGGACATGAGACCACATACATCTGAATGTATTAGGTCTAAAATGTCCTTGGCACGTTCTCCATGTCCAGTACATGGAGATTTCGCCATCTTTCCCATAAGGCAGGATTCACATGTTGCAAACGATTGATAATCGAATACTCTTAAATAACCATGCTTGTGCAACCTTCGCAACCTGCTTTCACCAATATGCCCAAGTCTACAATGCCACATGTAGGCTTGGTTCACACAATTCTTGCTCTTCTTAAGAGCACTATCAATATGAAGATTGTAATAAGAAACATCTAAGAGATATAGACCGTTGACTAAAGATGCCGAAGCTATCAATTTATTACTATAATAAATCGAACAACTTCTATTCTCGATAGACAACCTATATCCTATCTTGTCCAAATAAGATATTGATATGATGTTCTTTATTATGCTAGGAACATAATAACAATGTTCTAATGATAAGACGTCTCCCGATGGAAGCCTAAGGTTTACTATCCCAATAGCAATCGCCGCAACTTTTGCGCCATTTCCTAGCCTTAATTCCACCTCACCTTTTCTCAGCTTTCGCTTACTTGTCAGCATCTGCACATCATAGCAGATGTGAGAAGCACATCCGGTATCTAATACCCAAGATGTGGAATCTCTTACTGATAAGTTGATATCTATTATATAGATATCTGAAGCTTTAGACAACTTCACCTTTCCATGATCTTTATCATTGAGGAACTCCTTACAGTTCCTCTTCCAGTGACCCTGCTTCTTACAATAAAAGTAGTCACCTTTTACTACTCCTTTGTCTTTATCCTTCGATCTTTTATCGTCACCTATCATCTTTGCGTCAAGGGCATCCAATGTCGGTTCAACAGAAGGATCAACTCCAAGGACATAGGCAATGTGCTCAGATCTGAAGACACTCTTCAGGTTTCTGCACTCATCCGAGTAGTTCAGGCCAGTCATAAGTTTTGCATCAAGTATGCCACGGAGTGGGTTATTCGATGACATAATTTTCTACAAGAGATAAGTGAAATCTATTCAACAGATATTCAATTATTAATTTTTTAAAATAAGACATGATCTTTTGTTCAAGTTTTAACTCCCACTAATTTTCGACGGACTGTATAACCCTCAGCTACATAGAACGGGAGACGCTGACAGTCTCCTAGTGGGGATCATAATCTCAATAACTTGCAATACAACCTTATGGATAGCACAACAAACTGTAATACAATCAAAGAGCACCCAATTCATGGGACTTGCAACTCCTTGCAATATCTAATCATAGCTTCGGTCCCCAGAGGTTTAATAGCCTTGTGGATAACACAACAAGCCACTAATTCTGGTCTAAGCTAACCATCGTTAGGCGACGAGCATAGATTTGTATGTAGCCCTTGTGGATAGCACAACAAAGCTACATAGTTCTTCTACCCCGATCATATAGGCATCTAATGCTATAGCCATAGTTTCTCCTCCCAATTAACAGGCCTTGTGGATAGCACAACAAACCTGCCTAAAGTGATTCGAATCCTATGACTATAACGATGGTGGACTACGCGGTAAGTTCTTAACTACTCACGTTACGGCTTAGAGTTTACATGAGGATATTTAGATAACTTTTATCTTGGTCTCTCCTAGGTGATAGTATATAAATATATCGTATATATTTAATAAATACTATACCTGCTTTGATTCATAATCAAACTAAAATAATGCATCTCATACATGCCATTATTATGGTCATGGATAGCACAGTGGGTTTGACTCGAGCCAACAGTCAAATGCTCACACAATCTAACATAACAATTATATCAAATAATCCTGCAAACATAAAGGCAAAGGATCTCCATCGTATCGCCTTCTTGATTGCAGCAGTGGATCGTCCTCGCTCCTTTTTCGGTTGCCTCGATCATATTAGAATAATTCTAGAATTACATGTAAATAGAAGAGGGCCTCATGGCGAGTACAAGAGAGAGGGAGGTAGAAGTACATCGGAGTTCGAGAGAGGGAGAGGTACGCAGACCTCTATTTATTAATAATTAATAAATAACCAACATCCACGATCCACACAATCCATTCATCATATGAATAATTAAATAAGTGCATATCCATGACCACGGTGTGTTTTAAACATTCCATACATGATTCAGCGCATCACATGGCTAAAACAAATGAGTTTTCAAAATTAAATAACTTTGGCTTTCAAAAAGCATAGGTTCCAATCAAAATTAGTATTTGAATTTTTATGAAAAATCTTTTAATTAGTTTAACATGTAATTAAATCTAATTTAAAAGTATTAAACATACATCACATGTGCACACACTCCAAATTAATAATTTTAGATTATTCCATGCAAATTAGAACATTTCTAATAATTAAACAATCTAACACTTAGATTAAATCAAATTAATAATCTAACAATTAGAATATTAAAATTATTTACTAATCTAACTCTTAGATCAGTAGATTAAAATTAATCATTAATTTAACACTTAAATTAATAATCAACTTTAATTATTCATTAACTATTAATCTAACTCTTAGACTAATTAATTAATTAATGTTAATAACTAATGTAACTCTTAAACTAGTAATTAACACAAATTAATAATTTAACCACTAATATAACTCTTAGATTATTGGATTAATATTAATTATTAATTTAACTCTTAAATCAATAATTAATAACTCATTATTAAACCATTATATTAGTTAAGTAAAATTAATCATCAATTTAACAATTAAACTAACAATTAATTCCAATTAACTAATAAGCATTAATTTAACTCTTAAATTAATTATTTAAAATTAATTATTAATTTAACATTTAAATTAATAACTAACTTTAATTTATTAACAACAATTTGTTAATCCTAATGATTCATAATCATTAATAACCCAATCTTAAAATCAATAACAATGATTTCATAAAATCATTAATACTCAATTAGATTAAAAAAAATTTTAATATTCAAAACAGTTTTGAACCTTTTAAAATTAAAATCAATTTAATTTTGAGCATTAAATGGGTTAAATAGGGGTTTAAAAGGGGTTTTAATTAGATGGGACTTAATAAGGCAACAAGAGCAATAGGGCTCACCTAATTGGGCCGGGCAGGCTCGGCCCTACTGGGCCTGGGCTCGAACCAAGTGCGCCTGGGTCTGACCCAGGCGCGCTTGGGCTCGGGCCCGGTCCAGCCAGGGGCCCTGCCCGGTTGGACTGGCCCGCCTTCATCGAACCAGGCCGGCCCCTCCACCCCTAAGACCCGACACCCCTGTTACCTGCAACCCTAGTAGCAACAGGAAGAAGCTGGCGGCGGTGGAGCTGCATGGGGGTCCCGACGGCCGGCCCGGCCACGCCGGCACCGGCAGGTTGGCCGGAGGTGTGCCAAAAGCATGCCCGATTCCCACAAATCCATGAGAATAATATGGTTTTTGCTGGAAATTCGAAAAGAAGAAGAAAAAAAAATTCTTCACCAATTCGACCAGCAACTACAGGTTCTCTGGTAGCGGCCTTGTTGCCCCGTGGTTACCGACGACTCTGCGAGGAGGATCCGAATCTCGGTCTCATCCCCAACACTTGGGAGGGCAAGAACAAAATCGCCGCAAACACACTGTTCTTCGTCCCACGAAGAACACGATTAAACCCCAATAAAATTTCGAAAATAATAGAATCAAAATAATCCTATTATTTTAGTTCATCGTATGAACAAGGATTCATTTATTAATGGAATGCATGCATGGAATAAATTCATGGAAATATTAAATCGGAGACCGAAACGGGACAAGAAACAGTAGAACCTGGGTTTGATACCACTGTTGGGTTCTCTGGATTCTCCGGATCTCCCGCGCAGTGGAAATAAAATAAAAACGAAGATATGTTCCCGTTTCGAAAAATCTAAAATTACGATAATCGGATTATCGAAGTCTTATCGTGTGCGGATTCGAATCCGCAACCGTTCGGTTCCGTCGGTGCGACACCGCAAGCCGCGCAAGCGCCTGACCTCTAGCGGAGTCTACGTGATCCTGCTCGCGACGGATATCCTCACATTCCTCGTTCTTCGCAGCCCACGAAACTTCCGTCGGTCGCCGCAACGATCGCCGCAACGTGCGGACGATTTCCCGTCGAACGGGAGTCGGAGAAGCGGCGGAGCAAATTCAGATCTGTCTGGGACGCTAGAGAGAGAGAGAAATAGAGGAGGGGGCGGCTAGGGTTAGCAACAACTTGGCCTGCTCAGCCCGTTCACTATATTTTCTAAGTACCGAGAGCGAATGATTCCTTATTGACACACAATTCCCTTCGACAGTATTCCGCTGTACCCAATTTTTGGTTGTTTAGAATCCCGTGGCTAGAGATTCATAAACCAAGGTCAAAGCACAGAAGTCCACCGTCAAGGTGTCTTTGGTGTCTCAGGTCCGAGGACCATTCATGCAACTGCGACAATAGAATCAAGCTGGTTGACAGTGAGGTACAGTACCATCCAGCGATTTAGTCGGATCAGTTCAGTAAATTCATTTTCTAATTAGGACCTACAGATTCGCCTTAGTGTCTTCACACAAGTGACTTATAAGATTAGTCACCCTCATCGCATGAGCAGGAGTAATCTGTACTAGTCTAACCGGATATCCGATGTCCTTCTCGGATATCCTCTGACTAGGAACGATTAAGAATATGTTTGTTTAAGTGATCAGTCTCATTAGTATGATCTGATCATAATCTGATCACTATCGCACATATTCACGGAATTCATTATGAGACGATAATTAATACGATTTACACACAATGAATATTATACCATTATATTAATAAATGTGAACGAGATTACAAAGTCATATTGGCTTGTAGGCCACCTAAGACTAACATCCCATTCCCAAACCATCCATTTTGCTAACTTCATCAATCAAGTTGGTCTTCTGGATCTGGGCTTTCATGGCCCGACTTATACCTGGTTAAACAAATAGAGAGCTCAACACTACATAAGTGAGAGGCTTGATCGAGCTTTTGCAGATTCTAGCTGGAGGCTATTGTTCCCTAAAGCCACCGTTCATCATTTACCCAAACTCTGTAGTGACCATAATCCGATTCTTCTTAATTTACTTGGGTCCAAGAAGTTATGGAGGAAGCCATTTAGACTTGAATTAGTGTGAACCCTGAATCAGGATTTCAAAGATGTTATTAACAATAGTTGGAGGAATAGCCCTGCTGTAAGGATTGAGGTTACGGATCCGGTTATCGGGTCAGTTTCGGTGTTGGATCACTTAGTTCGGGCCCTGATGGGGTTGAGACTTAGTTTCTTTTTCTTGTCGAGCTTGCGAGACGCGGTTCAAACGACGTCCAACAATGTTGACGTGTTTTAGGTTGTGCCACGTGGGCTGGCCTTAGGGCGCGAGAGTACGGCCCCGGTCATATCGTCTGAATGGCTTCTTGGATGGACGACGCCATTTAAAGTACGACCCTGGGTTGTCAGTGTACGGCCCGGTCTTGTCATCTGAATGACGTCGGGCTTGCACGACGCGTTTTACCCAGCTTCTGTTTGACCCCGCGAACCCTCCTTCTTTTCCCTCATTCTCTCCTTTCCTCTCTCTCTCCTCTTTCCCCTCTGAGCTCCGGCGAACCACCTCCCCTTCTCCTTGCTTTCCTCCCTCCATTCCATCTCTCCCTCCACTCCATCAATCTCCTAACTCCTACCACTACCACCACCATCTCCTCCGCGGCGTTTTTCTCTCTGGACGGCGGCCGACGTCCCGGTGGACTAACAGTGTCCACGGCGGTACCGGCGGCGGCGTGTAGCGAGGCAGGTTGATGGTTTGGAACTAGGAGTTTGAGTAATCGGTAGGGTGACGATCCCCGTTGTATTTCGTTTAAAAACCATGTTTTTCCCGCTTGGAGCATGTTTAGGGGTTTCTCTTGGGGAGAAAATATTAAATGCATGTAATGAGAATTGGGTGTTTTAATGGGTATTTAGGTTCTTCTCCTCCTTCTCCACTCTGTTTGTATTTTTACACGATTTGGGGGAGGAAACTCCACCCCGTGGATTGGGGGAAGGCGGAGGGAGAACCTGTCTGTGAAGGTTGAATGGCGTCGGGGGACAGCGACGTCTTTTAGAAAGGTGGCTTCCACCCACGATGCGATTTGACCCAGATAACAGACTCTGTCTCTGGAACTGAATGGCGTCCAGGGACAGCGACGCCATTTGAATGGCGTCATCCGTGAACGACGCGTTCTAGGCCACCTTCCGAGACCATATTTCACATGAACCAGTTTAAGGGTTTTGAATGACGTCGGCCTTGGGCGACGCGATTCAAGCTAGAATTCCATTAATCCATGCAATTAACACATGTTTACATTGTTAGATAGTTTAGTTAATTGCATGTGTAGAAATGTACTCGATGACATTGGATTCTATGTGATCGGATTGCACCGTGTTGTGTTTTGTGCGATCGTGGGCCTAGAGTGACAGTTGTTAGCGCTTAGGCACCCTGTGTCGATGTGGGAGTGACACAACGCCGGTGTGGGAGTGGCGGGGTGACGTCTAGAGAGAGGGTCACCTGGTGTACCCCGGGGTATAGCTAGTACCGGTGTGGGAGTGGTACATTCGGAGTGTCACTCGTACTAGGGGAAGCAGAAACTACCTGGAGCCTGTCGGGCCGGAGTAGCCAGCGCGTATCTGAGGGGTTGCTGTTTGGTCTCAGCGGGTCGGTGTTTTCCGCATTCGGCCATGTGACTTGTGTGTTTCGCCGAGACGCGGGTTGTGAACTTGTGACGGAGTGGTTTTTAGAATTGTGCATGTTATCGTTTGAATGCATGCGTTTCATAACGAAATTGGAAAATATATTGACTGCTTTAATTGCTTAAATTGTCTATATTGGTGTTGTTATACTTGTGAGTGCATGAGTGGGCGGTGGGGATCGAAGGATCCCTACTGAGTCTTTTCGATGAGACTCACCCCTGCGGTTTTCAGGTGAGGGTTCGAGGCACGCATAGCGAGGAGAGTGTTGCTTTGGGTCACGCGCCAGCAGCCGTTGTTCCGGGGTATGCCCCGATGTAGTTGTCACTTTATTTTCTAGCCTGTATGCTTGATTATTTCTTTTATGTTGGAGTATGTAATTATTTGCTGAGTCGAGTCGCATTGTAATAATTTTTAATTCCTGCATTTCCTTTCTAATTCAATGCGATGTGAATGTTTAGCTTAATTTATTATTTATTTCCCAGACTTATCAAGATCTTGGTTTGGCTCCAAATTAATGATTCGGTACCCATTTAGTAATCGGATCCCCGATTATAGGGTGGCGGGTCGTTACACCTGCCCTCTCCCACAATTACAGCAGGAAGATCTCTAAACTCCAGAGGGACATTTGCTATTGGAAGAAGTCAAACTGGAGGAATCTTAAACAAAGATTGGAGGAAATCAACAAGGAGCTCAAAGCCATCAGTTCTAGTCCTATCTCAGACATAAATGTGGAGAAAGAGATCCAATTGGAATGTGAAGCTGACAATATTTGGAAGATGGAAAATGAATTTTGGGGACCGCCTCACCAATTACTTCCATGTGAGTGTGCTTAACAGAAGATCCTGCAATCGTATTGCTTGGATCCAGCTCCCTTCCGGCAGATAGACTGGCAACCATAAGGAGATATCAGACTGCGTAATAGACCATTACAAATCAATCTACAAGACCATCTCTCCTCCCATCTTCACTCCCTCTAATGACCTCCAATTCAACTCCATTTCTTAGATAGACAACCTCAATATCACTGCTATCCCCTATATGGATGAAGTTGAGTTAGCCATCAGAAGTATGAAGCCCCATAAAGCCCCTGGGCCTGATGGCTTCCCTCCCATTTTCTTCCATAAATATTGGCCTGTTCTAAAACTGGAGGTCTTTGATCTAATTGCAAAGTTTTTCAAGGATTGCAAGATGCTAGAGAATTTAAATCACACGTTCATCTCACTAATTCCAAAGAAATTTCCCATTTCCTCTCCTAATGACCTCCGGCGAATTGGTCTCTGTAACACCATCTATAAAGTTATTGCAAAGATCCTGGCTTCCAGAAGCAAAGCCCTGCTCACCCAAATAATCTCCCACACTCAAGGTGCATTTGTCCCCCAGAGGTCCATTTCAAATTGCATTGTTCTTATCCAGGAATTAATGCATTCCCTCAAGATCAAGAAAGGTAAGACAGGTGCTTTTGGGCTCAAGCTGGATATTTGTAAAGCATATGACAAGATGGAGTGGCCTTTCAGCGAATCCTCCTTGAAGAACCTTGGGTTTTCGGTCAGAACTATTTCATTGATTATGCAATGTGTCACTACTGCATCCTTTTCTATCTTAATTAACGGAGAACCTTCAGAGGCTTTTAAACCTTCCAGGGGTCTCAAGCAAGGTTGCCCTCTCTCACCTTACCTCTACATAATGTGTGCTGAAAACCTCACTGCTCTTCTCAATCTTAAACAGAAGCAAGGCAATCTGCGAGGCCTCAAGGTTAATTGTCGTGCTCAGTCTATTACTCATATGATGTATGTAGATGACATCTTTATATTTGGCAAAGCAGAGGAACAAGAGCTGATGGGAATTATGGACATCTTCCAACAATATGAGACCTGGTCAGGCCAGCAGATAAATAAAGAGAAATCTGGTATCATCTTCAGTTCAAATACCCCAACACCCCTCCAAGAACACCTTTGCACCAGACTGGGTATTGGTCATCTGTCCAAGAAAGAATTGTATCTTGGCACTCCTCTATGGCCTGAGAAAGGCAGAATCTCTCAGCTTAAGTATTTTGAGGATAGAATTCGTAAGAAAATTGGGTCCTGGAAGATCAACACCTTATCCCAAGCTGGCAGATATGTACTTCTTCATACAATTATTTCTGCCATTCTAGCCCATGTCATGGCCACTACCTTATTCCCCAGAAAGTCCATATCCAAAATGAACCAGATTCAATGCAACTTCTGGTGGGGACATTCCCAAGGCAAAAGAAAAGTTCATCTCTGTAATTGGGATAATCTCAAACTCCATAAGATGAATGGAGGTTTAAACTTCAGGGACCTTGAGGACTATAACAGAGTAGCCATCATGAAGCTTATGTGGAACTTTCTAAATGATTATTCCTCTTTGTGGGCAAATCTCCTCCGAGCAAAGTATCCGAACAAGTGGTCCTTCTGGGATGCCCCTATTCCCAACAAATGTTCCCAACTCTGGTTGGCTATGCTGAAGCTCTGCCCCTCTCTCAGAATGGGATCCATCTGGTCCATTCAGTCTGGTCACAATGTAGATATCTGAAAGGATTTTTAGATCCCCGAATAGCTACTCCCCCCCTCGCTGAATCCCAGTTATACTGGCCCTTCACCTAGTTGAGTAGCTGCCCTTATAGACAAGTGCAATTGGAACCACAATTCTATAAACTCCCTATTTAATGTAGATATTGCTAGAACTATTAAGAAGATCCCCCTTCCCCAAGTTGAAAGCCCGCCTTTGGACCATTTGGTGTGGAGATACTCGAATAATGGCTCTTTAACCATCAAGTCAGCTTACAAGTGATGGATATAGGTGTTCTCTAAGCCAATCATAAGGCACCTATTTCAATATGCTTCATTAATCAAAGGCATTAAATTCATTATATAGATTGGCATATTAATAATTGCGCATAATGAAGTCCATGAATATGTGCAATAGTCATCAGATTATGATGAGATCATAATAATGAGACTGATGACTTATAAACACATATTCTCACCTAGTCGTAGGATGTTTGAGAAGGATATCAAACATCCGGTAAGACTAGTTTAGGTTATTCCAGCTCATATGATGAGGGTGACTGATCTCGTTAGTTACTCGTGTGGAGACACAATGGTAAACCTGTAGGTGCTCATTGGGAAATGAGTTCACTAAACTGATCTGACATGAATCGCTGAATGGTAATTTACCTGATTGCCAATTGGCTTGATTCATCGTCACAGTGGCGTGGTTGATCCTTAAACTTGAGACACCAAAGACACCTTGTCAGTGGACTTCTGGACTTTGACCTTGACCTACGAATCTTTATCTACGGGTTCTCTAATAGTTAAGGATCGGGTCCAGCGGAAGACCTTCGAAGATGATTGTGTGTTCAATAAAGGATCGTTCGCTCTCAGATAACTGGAGAGAGAATGCTCTAGAATAGATCCGCAGGAGTCTCTGGCCAGAGCAGAAACAATATCAAAAAAGAGGTTTTCGGATATTGTACAGCGGAGTTTGATTCAAGTGAGTTGATCATCTAGGGTTTGACAGTTGACCATATCCTAGGTTAACTCGAGAGCATTATGCGAACGAAGGATTATAGCCATGCGGAAACTGTGGACGAACAGGTTCCATGAGTGGGTTGCTGAACCCCATTACCTTCGGAGATCATGTGGTGTTGCTTGGCACCCAACTTGATCAGAAGTCCGACCGAATTTACATGCGATGATAATTCGGCTAAGTAATTAGTTAATATCTAGATATTAATTAATTATAATAAGTCAATAACTAGTTATTGGACTTAACGGGCTGAAAATCGGACTAGTAAATGGGCCTAGAGGGTCACACACAATAAGATTCTTAGTCGGTGGTACATAAGTGGGATTTATATTAACTCGGGGACTTTTGTGAAAAGTCGCGCTGACTTAATATATATACGCGTTGTTGAGAAACCCTGGGTCAAGCTCCAGGGTTTCCCCATGCTGGCCGTCATCCCTCCTTTCTCTCTCCTCCTTTGGGCGCCCCGTTCGAGGCGCCGAGACTGTCTCCGTCTCCGCCACACGTGATTCCCGAAAGTCGGGAATTCCCGTCCGCGGGTTTTCGGACATCGTTGCGGCGACGGATCTTCAGCGAGCGAGATGATACGGACGAGGGAGCGAGGACGAACCACCGCGAAGGATCATGTGGATACCGCTGGAGGCTGGACGCTTGTGCGGTTCGCGGCATTGCCTCAACGGAACCGAGACGGAAGCAGATTCGAATCAACGCACGGTAATCGGATTACTTCCCGTTGTTTTCGGTTTTAGTTTTTCGTTCTGAATCGGATCAGCGGGCATCGGGCGGGAATATTTTATTGTTGCTTCCGCTGCGTTCGTCGCGCCCCGCCCGTATCCCAACAACAGGTTTCTGAGGGAGCAACACAGTCCCCCCTCCTCCTCAACTCAGAACCCAGTCTGGCCTACTTTGTGGAATTCCCACTTGATCAAAGTTGTTCCCCCTAAGGTTATGCTATTTCTTTGGAAATGTTTAAATGATATGCTCCCTATTACTGCCAGAATATATAGGATCTTCCCTCTCATAAATAGAAGATGCTCAGTCTGTGCTGACGATGTAGAATCAGTTCTTCATGTCTTGTTTGAGTGCAACTTTGCCAGGGTTGTATGGAAGACGTCCCCCCCTTAATTACCATTCAGATCGAGACCTTATAAGTTTGGCTGACAAAATCTTGAGTTGGAGAGCTCCCCCATTTGCCAATTCCAAGCTAAATTTACAACATACTTGTCTTAGCTTTTCCCTTCTTTGGCACATCTGGAAAGCCAGATGCGAAGCTGTTTTTAACAACAAGCTTCCCTCTCCTTACAAGATTGTCCATTTGGATATCAGGGAGGCAGATCGTTGGGGCCCCATCCCAATGCAGAGCATCCGAGCTTCGAATCCAAAATGTGACCGTTGGGAAAGACCTCCTATAGGGAAGCATAAAATCAATGTAGACGCAACAGTTAGTTCGGATTGCAGTTCTATTGCCATGGTCGTCAGAAATCATGAAGGAAATATTATCATCTGTAAATCCTTCAAGCTACCATATAATGATCTAGAGACGGCTGAAGCAGAAACCATCAAGAAAGCTCTCACTCTTGTCTCGTCGTCAAGCTAGATCACTTGCATTGAGAGTGATTCCCTTTACTGTGTCCAAGCCATCTGTAGTGAGAATTCTCCTCATTGGAAGAGTTCCTCAATCATTTATGATTGTAGAACCCTTCAGAAGAAACTCATGATTAGTATCAGGCATATCCCCAGAATCTGTAATCAAGTAGCCCACCATCTCGCCAAATCGCCAAATTCTCCCTGCATCTTGATGATGACACTGAGTGGGAACGTCTTGCTGTGCCTTCATGTATCTCCCCCTTCTTATAGGTCGATTTGGCCCCAACTTAATAGCAATTTCGGAGCTATGCTCCTCCTTTTCTGGCCGAAAAAAAAAGCTGCATTCCTAATAACCTTAGTCGATTAGGTGTAGAGGCTTCTTCAACTAAAGAATGCCCTGTAACAGATCTTAGATTGTGTGAACACCTAGCGACGGATCTTTGATTGTGTGTACTTTCTTATATTTAATTAGATCCCAAGCATGCAGAACTTGCTTATATTATTTAGGAAGTTTTTATATATTCTAAACTATGAAGAAGTTTTATTTAGTATTTGATTTCTAAAAAGTTCTATGCAAAATAATTTCACATGTTGAGTTAACTATTTATAACTCCCTTAGAACCTAATTACATTGTTATGTTATCAAGCGATGCAAATAATTTTTACAATGTAATGAAGAAAAAAGATTTATTCCAATAAGTATGTTATTTATTTAGAAATGACCATATGGATGAGGACCCCACAATGTGCTATTTTAGACTCATTAAAGGGTCTTAAACTAATCATGGTTGTGTTAAGAGGCAAAACTAAGGTTTTAAACCTCTTAGGTGGGGCTATAAACGGGTTGGTGGGATCCAAAAATCCGCTCCCGATCTGTAATAAAATGCGGATTCGAATCACCTTTCTTATACCCTATTTTGCATTCGGGTTGCACATGAAGAATACGGGGCAATTTCGAAGAGACATTTCGGATTAGCTGACCTATTGGACTCCTGCATCACAAACTCGTGACATGAGAGGGGTGCGAGGGGGGTTTTCAACACCCTTCGCCTGCGTTAGGGGGCACTTGTCTCTACGGCTATGAAGGCCACCAAGGGAGGCGAGGGGTGCTGCTTTCCTTCTCCGTTGATGCCCCCTCAACAGTGGGAATGTTAGTCTTAGGTGGCCTACAAGCCAATCTGATTATGTAAATCTCGTTTATTTATTAATAATATGGCATTATTTTATTATGTGTAAATTCGTGTTATTACGTCTCATAATGAAGTCCTTGAATATGTGCGATAGTGATCAAATTATGATGAGATCATACTAGTGAGACTGATCACTTAAACACACATATTCTTAATAGTTCATAGTTGGAAGATATCCGAGAAGGACATCGGATATCCGGTTAGGCTAGTACAGATTACTCATGCTCATACGATGAGGGTGACTGATTTCGTAGTCACTTGTGTGGAGACACTAAGGCAAATCTGTAGGTGCTCATTAGAGAATGAGTTCACTGAATTGATCCGACTAAATCGCTGGATGGTATAGTACCTCACTGTCAACCAGCTTGATTCTATAGTCACGGTTGCGTTGATGGTCCTCGGACTTGAGACACCAAAGACACCTTGTTGGTGGACTTCTGTGCTTTGACCTTGGTTTACGGATCTCTATCCATGGGATTCTAAACAGCAAAGGATCGGGTATAACGGAATACCGTCGAAGAAAATTGAGTGTCAATAAAAAATCATTCACTCTCGGTACTTAGAGAGAGAATGCTCTAAGAAGGATGCGTGGAAGTCCTTGGCCAGGGCAGACGATAATATCAGGAAATGAGTTTTCTGATATTATATAACAACATCTGATCCAACTGAGTCAACCGGTTAGGGTTTGACGATACACCATATCCCGAGTTGACTCGAGAGCATTGTACGAATAAATGATTATATCTACGCGGTAACTGTTGGTGGAAAGGTTCCAAGAGTGGGTTACTTAACCCCGATACCTTCCGGATTCACGCGGTGTCGTTTGGCACCCAACGTAATCGGAGATCCAATTGAATTTAATATGCGATATTAATTCGATTGATTAATAAATTAATAAGGAGTTATTAATTGATTAATCAGGCTAGTGAGGAGTCACTGCGCTTATTGGTCCATTAACCGGACTGGTTATTGGGTCTAGAGGGCTACACACAAATGATTCTCAAGGCGATGGATAATAAGTGAGTTTTATATTAAATCGGAGGTTTTTATGAAAATTCTTTTGACCACCATTTCACAAACTTTGAATTTATGTTCAATGACCTTCTTTTGATAAAAACGTGTTAATCTATTTTGATATACTCGTGAATGATTAGCCGCTGACCATCTTTTCTCGTTTAAAAGTTCCAATTGAGTGAGGAATGCAGAGTGATGCTCATGAATGGAAAACTCCTTATTCAATTGTACTCTTAACGACTGGATGAAGATTTCGTATGGAATTATTGCCTCCATTCCAAATATTAAGGAATATGGAGTCTGCCCAGTGGGCGTGCGGATTGAAGTTCGGTATGCCCATAGAGCCTTAATCAATTTCTCTGGCCAATCTTTGTATCAGTTAGATTTGCACGTTTTCTTGATGATTTTTATTAAGGTCTTATTAGTTGCCTCTGCTTGGCCATTGCCTTGCAGATAATAAGGAGATGAATGATACAATGCAATTTTATATATGTTGCAGAGGTCCTTCAGCTCTTGTGAGATGAACTGCGGTCTATTGTTGGTGACGATGGTGCTTGGAATTCCGAACCTTGTGATGATATTCTTCATGATAAACTTGCAGACTGTTGACGCTTTGACTTCTATGTAAGCTTCAGCTTCTGTCACTTGGTGAAGTACTCTGTTGCAGTGAGAATGAAGGATTTTTGTTTAATGTCGGAATTGGGATCATCGAGAGGTCCAATGATGTTGAAAGCTCACATGGAGAAAGGCCATGGGGAGGAAACAAGATGGAGTGAAGATGCGGGGGAATAGATCTTATCGGCATGAAGTTGACACTTAGCACACATACGGACAAACCCTACACAATCTTCTTCCACAGTCGGCTAATAATATCCTTATCTAAGGATTTTCTTCGATAACATCTGTCCATTAACATGACTACCACAAACTCCAGTATGAGCTCCTTCCATGATCTTCTAAAGCTCATCTTTGTCTAAGCATCTCAGAAGAACATCATCGAATCAACGTCTATATAACTCGCATCCAACCAGGGTGTATCTCTGAGCAATTCTCCTGATAGTCCTCTTCTCTTCAGTTGTGGCTTCTTCAGGGTAGGACTGATCTTCACAATATTTGGCAATCTCGTAATACCACGGTTTCTCTTCGCAGCTCTAATAGTTTGATTTCTCGCTTCTCCACAATATCTCCATCTCTGACCTTCTTCAGCAATTTCTCTTTAATCCTAAGAAAGGAAGGGTCCGCTACAGCAGGAGAGAGACGCCTATGAATGAGGATTGATTCGGATTGTTTGATGATTGAGAAATTTAGAGATGATGCTGTAGGCGCTAGAAATGACCCCGTGCTTAATTGGTGAGCAGAGACCGACCTCCGTGGCTACGAACCCAAAATTGGGATAATGATAAAAAAAAAATAAAGAACAAATGACTTGATGAACTAAAACACCAAGAACTAAAATGGTGATCACCAGGGTATTTTACCTCGACCCAGAGGGAATACTTTGATCACGAATGACACTCCAAGACCTCCGTGCGCAGCGGAATTTGTAGTCCATACTCCCTTCTCTTCGGCCGGCCAAGAAGATGGGGCCTCACGCTTTGATTTCCTGTAAATTAACCATAAATTAAAACACCCATTAGACTCTTAATTAGCATAGCATCCGTTCATTAAGCAAAATAAATATATTAATTAGAGGTGAGCTTACCGAATGTGTGGATGAGAAGGATGAGTGACCAAGTGTTATGGCCACCCACCTTCCCGTTTTTAGTGTTTTGGATCAAAATAAACCCCTTAGCAAGGATCTAAGGTACCTAATCATGAGTGCATGTATGTGCAAATGGAATCTAAACATGGACAAAATCCTAGACTGGTGCATGAATGTATGGGACTATGAAGAGAATGATAAAAATAATAAAATGAGAGAGGAGAGTAGGGTTCCCTTTTAACGTTGAAGAGAGTGTTGCATGAGCACAAGATTGACAGCACATTCCTTCTTCTTAGAGCCTCCAAGACTCCATAGTTGTTTTCTTCCTACGAGCTCCAAAGAAGAGGTCTAATGCTAGACTTTGAAATCACTCTTTTCTCTCTCTTTTAATGTAAAATGGTACCCTCACCCTAGTGAACCCTCTTGGGCCATTCCCAAGGTGAAGGAGAGCTTACATAAGCAAAGGAGGTCGAGTTAAAACCCTAGGAAGCCCCCATTTTGTGGGCCAATGGATGAGGATAGAGAAGGTTGGATAGAGATCTCTTCAACAAAATCTAAGTGTCAAAACCAATCAAAAGTTGACACCTAAGCCCTAAATCAACTTCATCCTAATCCAGTAGGGTGAGAAAATGCGGAAGATATGGTCAAAAATTCGAGAGAAAGGTGTAAAAAAGATTTGGATAATCACGGAAAATCACAAAATCAGAGGGCCAAAGAGGTGGCCGTCTGAAGTATCAGATGGCCAGCAACCTGACCGTCTGACCATCAGATGGCCAGCCTTTCCATAGTTAGAGAATCAAGCGGTTCGTCAATTAGAGAACCAACTTTCTATAGTTGAATTCGAGAATTCTCAACTTCGGGTGCAAATTCGTACCATGGTACATTCCTGCACCTTTTTTGTTGATCTGACTGCTTCTTCCTAATCATTCCTCACCATCTTACAGGAGGCAGAATTGCGGCATTTTCGGGTCATTGGTGGTGGAAGCGGGGCTAGCTCTTCTCGTGTCCCTGCTTCTTCCTCAGACTTGGAGCAACGTTTGGAGGAGGCCATTGCCCGTGCCACTACTAGAGAGACGGAACTTGCCCAAGCAGTGAGTTTGCTTAAATTCTTTTGATCTTTTGTCATGAATAGTGTTTTGACATGTAGACTTGATCATGACGTAGAGGGTGGAGTTGGAGAGGGCATTAGGGCAATCTTTTTCATATGCGGCTCAAGTGGAACAACTAATGTGATGCTTAGAGACCATGGGCGACATCACTGTGCCTGGACGCTTATTTGTAGTAGAGTCCAAGGTGAAGGAATTGGAGAAAGAATTGTTGGATGCTCGGGACAAGCTTTTCACCATGAAGGGCAAATATGAAATGATCAGAGATCAACTTTCTATGAAGGGTCGTGAGCTCCGAGCAGGTCGCGTGCCCCATTCACATGCTGGAGGTCCAGTTCACCCTCCTCATCCAGGTGGCCAAGCTTATTCTGGGTACCTGTTGTACCCAGGTAATCAGATCCCTTCTGCTTATCCGACTGCTCCTTATACTTTCCTGACTGCTCCTTCTACTTATCCGACTGATCTTCATACTTATCCTTCTGCTCCTTCCACTCATCCTTCTATGTCTTTTGTTCCACCTACAGTTCCTCCTGCCCAGCCGACTTATTCGAGTGGTTCTACTTTTGGTGATTTTGACTTTTTTGCTGGTTTACAGGCTGGATTTGAGTTTTTTCTTTCCCTGATCACTCTTTCCATTCTCAATCCCCAGCCCCAAGTTAGAGACGTCATTGAGAGGATAGTAGTAGCAGTCGTCGACGACCGCCGCTCCCGGATGAAGGAGCATGAGATAGTGGTAGAGATTTTTGATGTGAGTTTAGAATGGTGTGAGTTTGTAGATTCAGGGGTATGCCCCTGATGATGTTGTTTGATGCAGGGGTATACCCTTGATGATGATGTTGGATGCAGGGGTATGCCCTTGATGATGATGTTGTATGCAGGGGTATGCCCCTGATGATGATGTTGTATACATGACTTTTGTGATTACCACTGAACTTGCTTTTCTTCATTGCCTGTTCCTGCACAACACCACTGAGAAAGAATGTCATTTTCATAGTTTATTTTAGTCCCTTGCTCAAAAAGATGAATATCATTCTAGCCTTGGCGACGAGTCAAGGGGCCTTGTCTTATTAAACAGACATAAGGAAATAAAGAAATATGCAACATGCAATCATGCATATGCAACTTGTATGTACAGAATGACAAGCATTCATACAGATGAATATGTGTTTTTTTTGGATTTTGAAATGTGTGATTTTTTTTAGATTTTGAAATATGTGAATTTTTTGGATTTTGAAATATGTGATGATTTTTTTATTATTTTGAAATATGTGATTTTTTTTGGATTTTGAAATATGTATTTTTTTTTTGATTTTGAAATATGTAAATTTTTTTTTCGATTTTGAAATATGTGATTTATTTTTGGATTTTGAAATGTCCCTTACTGAACTCCCCAGGCGTCCTATGTGCATACCTAGGCCGATTTGGGTCGTTAATAGTCCTCGACTAGAACCCACCCGGTTAAGTCTTATGCTGATGACAATACCGTCATGCCATGCTCTGGCTCCCAGCTGCTCCCGACCAACAAATTCTTCTCAATAACATATCAACGATAAATGATTTGTCCGACCTGGGTCTCTTTCCTCAAAACTTAGGTAGTAAATGATGGACCACCTTGAAACCCTAATGGTCAACCGCGCGACGCTAACCCAGAATTAGCGGCGTTGTACCATTCGATAAACCGCTTGCGTTGACCTAAGCCCGAAGTCTCAAGAGAAATTGACAAACTCTAAAATCGGCATGGTACACAGATCAAAAGAACTTTCGACTAAATTTCACACACCTTTTCTTTTCTAAGAGAGTTTGGTTTGGAGAAGTGTGACAGTTAAATTCGCCATGTCATTAATTCCATTTAACTTTTGAATCTTAGTTCACTTCAACCTCACTAAGAAGAAGAGAGAACACCTAAAATAAAAAGAATGAATAGATAAGCCGCTTGAGAGCGTTAGGTGACCTCAGGGATTATCCTTCCTCCACCCTATTGCCTGTTGGGATTCGATCTTTTTTTTTTTTTTTCTTTTTTTTCTCTTTTCTTTGTGGCCTTGTTTTAAGATTTGACTTGGTAGGCCTTTTCTTCATTTGTCTCCTTTTACTGACTTGACATTTGGTCTGGAGGCTTTTGTTTCTTTCTTTTTGCCTTTGACGTGGCTTTTACTTTTGATTTCTTTGTTTGACTTCCTCCTACTAAGGCGGCGGACGGACTCAAGAATCCTCTCGTAAGGCCGTGGTCTCTCGACTTTGGCTGAATAAGAGGAAAACAAGGTGTTCTATCTCCTTCTAAGCTTAGTTTCCATTCTCTTTGACTCGTTTGTTATTTGCTCCTTAATGATAGGCATGAGTGTGTGTAAGGACTTCCCCTTTTCCAAACGTATAAAAAAAATAGAGCCAGTTTATGAAAATCTAACCTTAAGCCCCACTGTTCATAGCACCATGCCGACTATCCTATTCCTATTTGAAACAAAAGATGAATGATCGAAAGGTAGAACTTCTTCAGGTAAACACCATTCCATGGATTGTAGACACGCTAATTTTGACATCATTTTGAGTAAATTTCATATCATATAATAATGCCTCAGAATGGTCTGATATTTAATCATTGGTTAATTTTTATTGATTTTTTTAAGTTAATTATCTGAAAAGTGTCGGGTTTAACAAACATGTTTAAGTTAATCAATTAAATTGATTTTAACTCAAATTTTAGTTGAAATATGAAGAAGTCTAAAAGACGTCGACCTGTGTGGACGCCATTTAAACGCTATTCTTATTTTAACGTTTAAATTTGAATTTTAATCAGTTGATTAATTAGCTAAAGAGCGTTTGTAAGACACGACGCATTTTAGGTTTCCTAAGCTATTTCTACTTCTCTTCCGGATGTTTATCCTTATCTTAATTAGTGTAAAAGACGTCTATACATGTAGACGCGTTTTAGCTAATTACAGATAAAGATAAGTTTTTCCCGGATGTTTATCTTTATCTTAATCAATCTGAAAGGCGTCTTTCATGGTTGATGCGTTTTAGATAATTACAGATAAAGATGAATTAATCTGTATTTATCTGTTGGTTAAGATGGATAAATCCCAAAGTTTCTCCATGTAAATCCGCGGACGCAGAAGAAGTCTATAAATACCTTGCATCTTGAATGGGTGAAAAAAAAAGTTAGAATCAGAGTTAAAATTAGAGTTAGAAGTGATTGAAGATCGAAGCAACGACGTCCAAACGCCGAAGTGCTGCTGTTTCCAAAAGTCAGCGTCCATTCTTCATCAAATCTTCATCCAATTCAAGGCTTCATCCACTCGGCATAAGTTTTTCAATTCATTTCTGCACCTTTTCATTATTTACATCTTCATTAATTCTACATTCTTCATCACATCACTCCATGCAACACACACCACACTAGCATTATTTCCAAAACCAATTTAAAGGGGTTTCAAAGACCATCCCAACAAGTGAGTTTCTGTTTAGTTGCATGTTTAAAACTCTGTTTAGAATGGATACTACTTTTGCCTGAATTCTCATCATTGTTTCTTCATTTCTTCCTATTTCCTGCAAGAGTCAAAGGAGAATAAAAAAAGGGGAGGAAATCAACAAGCAAATCACAGAGAACTCTGGACGATCCTCAAACTCAAACTCAATAGTAAGAACAAAGGAAAAGGAAGGGCTCTCTTTCTTCAGCCGGCTGATGGAGGGGAATCAAGAGCTCAACATCTCCCACGTTTAAACAGGTAGGCGATTAAACTCTTTCTTTTGAAACTTTTAAGTCAAAAGTTTCTGGCGATCACTTCATTTAGTTTCTTTTTAATAGGTTTATTTAGCACTTAAACAACATAGATCTTTCATGATAATCACACACTCATTTTAAGCACTCACAGCTTTTTTGGCGATCACGGTGGGACTTGGTCTCGCCATATTTTAGTTCTTTTGTTCTTGCTATTATCAATCGGGCACCCACGGTGCACCACTTGTGTCTTTCGACACGTCGTCACCAATTGGTGAGTGTTTTTAGTTTAGTTAATTCCCCACGTGCACCACGTGCACACCCTAGTGGCAAGATCTTGCCCTCCCCGTTGATTAGTTAAAAAGCTGTTTTTGTGATGAAATGCTGAGTGATTGACTGATATCTTAGTTGTTTAGTTGATAAAATCATCCTGTTAAAAACCTGAAACTAAAAAAAATCTTGCATGAGCTGATTATTTATTGATTTTACCCTGTTTAAGGAGGAATCAACCCATAAATTCCTCCTGGAAAACTGCTTCTGCGACTTGAAAAGCGTCCAGGAACAGCGACGCGTTTCAAACTGCGTCGCCCAACCCAGACGCCTTTCAGTCTTATTTCTCTATTGTCTGCAATTTGAGCTTCTGCGAAAAATTAAGGCTCTGTTTGAAAGGCGTCGACCACCATCGACGCTATTCAGGCAGTTTCTTATTTCTTCTTCAGTTCTCAGATTTTTTTGATCTGTGTGCTAATTACCCATTATGTATTAAGCATTAGAGGCCATCCAGGCTACAGGTCATACGCATTGAGGCTAATACCCTCCTTTTCTTAGGAACACTCTACTTGACGTCATCAACTCTCTCTGATTGGGTCGGTCCCTCGATCAGACTAGAGAAGTTGGCATTGAGGCCTCCGTAAGTCCCCAAAATCAAGGTACTCCTCCTTGATCATCGGGCTGGTTGTACCAGTTGAAGTCCCGGTTAGATTCCATAAACGTTGTGAGAGAAAGCCATAGAAAATAACGGTGGATATTGAACTGAAACTAGGATCCCATCCTTTGAGCGAATTTGTGGTTTAATTAAATCCAAATAACTCAACAAGGAATCTTAAAATCACGCTAAACATCCACTTGTTTGTTTAAATCTCTGTACAACTTGTTTGTCAATCTTTGAAAAAACAATCTAACATCATGCTGCTCCGATCGGGCAGGGACTTGAGTATGGCTCCAGATGCCATTGTCAACTACGAGGGAGATGCTAATGCCCCTCGCGATTTCGATTACAATTTTGAGAGCGGGAGAGATACTTATGCCTCCCGTAATTCTGTCCCCGTTCCGGTTCGACATGATGGGAATGTCCGAACCCCTCTTTTTCATCCTCAAAATCAATATTCTGATCCTCCCCCGCATGAGTATGCGATTCCCGATCCCATTTTCGAGGGAGACATGAATCAGAATGATCCCTCGTCCTCTGATCCTTCGGATCTTGTCAACGCTTTGGGAGTTCTTGCCTCCCGTCTGGACCCTCAGCAGTTCGAGGCGATCCAGTCCATTCTGAAGGGGAAGGCACCCATGCAGCCTGCCGAGCCGAACCCTGCGGCTCCCCCTGTTATCCCCCAGCAACCTCCTCTTCAACCTCCCTACATTCATCAGGCCATGGAGGGCCTCCATATCGCTTCTCGGCCAGTTGGGCCACCTTCTAGGCAACCGGCTAGACCACTAACGCCTGCTTATCAAAATGCCCTCGAGCATGGCGGAAGCTCTGCCGGACCTCCTCTTTACTGCCCTCCTTGTCCGACGTACTCTAGGCAACAGGCCTACCAAGTACCTCCACCTCCTCCTCCTCCCCAGGCTGATCTGACAACGCAAGCGTTGCTGGCGAAGATGGAGCGCATGGACGAACAATTCAACAACCTCCAGAAGATGATGGGGGTCAAAGCTGCACCGGAGATTAATTTACCAAGCCTGCCGGTTTTTCACCTGCCTCCCTCCGAGATGCCAGTGTACCGGAAGTACAACGGTACTGGTAACCCCTTCACACACTTGAAGGAGTTCATGTACGAATTATCCTTCTGGCAAAACGACAAGAAGTCGTTGGCCTTTTTGTTCAGGAGATCTTTAGAGGGACCATCCCTCGAGTGGTTCTTTTCCTTGGAACCCTCAGAAGTAGAGGATTATGGTATCGTTTCTCGAAAATTCATTCAACGATACCAGGACAGAGTTGCCCCCTCCCTGTCCATCACTGACCTAATAGCAGAAAAGATGAAACCCGATGAAGAGTTCGTCAGTTTTGCCGACATATGGCGGGGCTTGGCTTAGAAAGTGAAAGATTACTTGTCCGAGTCGGAGCAAGTGAAGATGCTGATTTCCAATGCCACGCCTCAGTTCAAACTAGTCCTCTCCCTGAACAATGTGACCAGCATGGCAGAGCTCTATGAAAGAGCACGGTATTGTCAGAATGCCTTCAAGGACGCTATGTTTTCTAGCGTCTTCGATCCTCACAGACCTAGCAGGCCTCCACCTCGGAAGCCTGCAGTGCCAAATTCTCCTAGCACAGGTCCAACTACTGAGGGCACGCTCTCTCATGAGCAAGTCAGTAGTATGAACAACAATTCGCCCCAGTTCGTGAGGAGTCAACAGCAGTACTAGAGGCCTCCGCAGCCGAACCAGCAGGGGTACAGGCAGCAGCCGAACCCTCAGTATCAGCAGCCCCAATATCAGCGGCCCCAGCAGCCGAACCAGCAACAGCAACAGCAACAGCCACAGCAGCCGCCGCAACGGCAATTGCAGTACCAACAGCCACAACAATAGCAGTATCAGCAGCAACAACAGTATTAGTCGTGCGCACCGCCGGCATATCATAATGTCCCTCCTCCTGCTGACTACAATCTGCAGAGAAGACCTCCAGGCCCAAAGAGGGCAGAATACCCAGTCCTCCTAGAATCTTTGGCAAACATTTTCAGTGCCCTAATGGCAGCTAATGCTTTAGTCCTGCCAAGGGAAAAGGCAGTTTGGCCTCAGAATGCCGACACGTCTAGGTATTGCTATTTCCATAGGCAACCTGGGCATACTATTGACACCTGCTTCCAATTTAGGGATTATATTCATGATCTCAACGAGTAGGGCGGCATAGACTGGGAAGAAATGAAAAAATACATATCAGCCCTGAAGGCAAGAAGACCACAGCAGCAGCAGTAGCAGCAAGCAAGACCACCAACACAAGCAGCACCACCACCAAATATGGGCATAGTGCAGAACCCGCTCCCGGAGCATCAAAACCAAAACCAAGTTGCCCATATTCTGACAAACAGCCAGTCTGAGGCTGACCGTGGGCAACAGTGGAGAATAGAGGACTCTTCCTCTATTTATTCGACGGGTCATGTTACGAGTACCGCAGAACAACCACCACGCAGCACCATCCACATACCTAGACCACAGCCCATTACCATTACCCCTCTACCAACACCCGCGTATCACTCACCCGCACCCAATAACCCATTACCACCACCCGCTTTCCTCAAGCCCATTACGCCCCACACTTCTACGCCTCCACTATATAACCTACCGCAAACCAGTTACGCACCCCTCCTACCATCCAGACCATTACTACGCATGTCATTTCCTACTTCACCCGCTACCACTACCACTTATCCAGACACCATCCAACCTACCAGACTACTATTACGCGTACCATTCCCCACTTCGTCCACACCAATCACTTACCCATCCACCATCCAACCGTCTAGACCTTTAATCCGCACCATGCCACCACCACCTAACCCCGTGCCATCACCTACATACCAACACCCCGCATCACCTACACCACCCAACTCTGCGGTACTCAAAGTGTCACCCGGATCTTCCACGGTTGAGGAACATGCGCTCCGGAGTGGAAGAATTTTCAACAAAGTATTTTCTCAGTCAACAGTTAGAGACGGCCTATCACAGCCGCCGGAGGAAACACACAATGAAGAGAGTGCACCAGACACTCAATATGATTTGTTGAAACATCTGGATCGAACACCGGCACGGATATCCGTGCTTGAACTGATTAAAAGATCGAAGAGTCACCAAGAAGCTTTAATGGAATATTTGAAGAAGGTGATGGTCAACGAGGACATACCGGTGGAAAAGATTGTAGCACTATTAGTTGCTCAGGGGGATCAGCCCTCCATTACATTTCATACATCGGAACTAGCACCGCCAGCAGCCAGAAGCATGGCTCTGAGCATCACGGTCAACATCTGCAAGAAGGCTGTGGATGCATGCTTGGTTGACACACGGGCTTCAACCAATGTTTTACCTCCGAAGATCCTAGAACTGTGCGGTGTGCCCAAGGAAAAATGGCTGCCTAGCCCCATCACTGTGACAACATATGATAACTCCACCCGTTCCCCTCTGGGAATGGTTTATTTGAAAGTAGAGCTACGCCCTGTAAGTCATGCTGAGGTCGAATTTCACATTCTGGAAATCGACCCTTCTTTGAATGCCATTTTGGGTCGTCCTTACATAAAAACTCTCGAGGCGATTCCCTCCACGAATCATCAATGCCTCAAATTTCCCTTTAAAGGACGAATCATTAAGGTTACGAGCATGCCGATCCTTGCTGCTGCTCATTCCTTGAATATCAAACCTGCTTCTTTACCTGGACGACAACCTTTTCTGTCGGTATTACAGGTTTACCATCCAGTGGCTGATCCTCTGAAAACTGCCACTATTTCTCCTTATCCATTAAACGCCATAAAGAGGGGGAAGTGCATGAGTACCCCAGGATGGAGAATTATGATGAAGAACGGTTATCAGCCTGGAAGAGGTCTGGGCACACAATTACAAGGCAGGACCACTCATGTCAAAGATCACCGAGGAGCACCTGGAAGCGGCCTGGGCTATAGGCCAAGAAAACTGAAACAAGATCTTGTTCAGCAAGCAGAGAATAAAGATGGTCAGAAAGTCTGGGAGACAATGTCTACACCTGTAAGGATCGAGACTTTCGGATCCGGTTTTCGGGTCAGAACCTGTTGTTCTAACCCTTGTGGGGGGGTGGAAGTTCTGTGTTGAATCGCGTCAGGACCTGGCGACGCGTTTTAAACGGCGTCCGCCTTGGCAGACGCATTTTCAGGTGCTGCCACGTGGGTGCCACGGGGGTTGGCCTTGGGCCGCGTGTGTACGGCCCTGTCAGGTCGTCTGAACGGCGTCTGCGGAGGACGACGCCTTTCAGACTGCGACTCTGGGTGTGTCAGAGTACGGCCCTGACAAATTGTCCGAATGGCGTCTGTGTAGGACGACGCGTTTCAGAATCTTGTCAGAGCGGCCGTCACATCACCTGATTGGCGTCCGTAGATGTCGACGCGTTTTAGCCAGTTTCTGGTTAACCCCGTGAGCCCTCCTTCTTTCCCTCATTTTCTCCTACTCTCCTTCTCTCCTCCTCCTCCGGCGACCGGCGGCGGCCACCTCCTCCTCCCTCTTTTCCTCCCACCATTTCGCCTCTCCCTCCACTCCATCCTCTACCTAACTCACACCACTACCACCTCCACTTCCACTGCGGCGTTCTACTCTCCGGACGGCGGCCGACGTCACGGTGGAACAGGGACGACCACGGCGGTACCGGCGGCGGCGTGGGGCAAGAAGGGTGGACGGCGTGAAGCTTGGAGGAGTTCGAGTGTTCGGTAGGGTGACGTTCCCCGTAGCGTTGTGTTTAAGATCATGTTTTCCTCGAGATGCATGTGGTAGAACTTCGGTTTTGGGGGTTAGAATGAGCATGTTTAGGTTTTCTATGGGGGTGTTTGCTTATGAATTGTCTTGCTCTCCGTTTCCCCTCCAGTTTGAATGATTTTTGGGGTTATTTGGGGTTAGAACAGGAGCCCTCGGGTTTAGGGCGTTCCTGGTTCCTGGGGTTGAAAGACGTCGTGCATGGACGACGCCTTTTTGAAGGGCGTCGGGCCATCACGACGCCTTTTTAGACAGGAATCGACTGACAGGCAGATTGCCCGGTCGGGGATTCTGTGGCTAAATGGCGTCACGGGTAAACGACGCATTTTTTGAATGGCGTCAGGCGTCCATGACGCGTTTAACCACAGAAATTCCCTGAGTAAAGCTCTTGGAAATTCCGGATTTTCGTGTTGAATGGCGTCTAGGGATGTCGACGCCGTTTAAAAGGCGACTACTGGTGTCGACGCCTTTTAAGGCCAGAATCTGAAGACTGATTTATATAAACCTGTACTTGGAGCTTGAATGGCGTCGACCTTGGTCGACGCAATTCAAGACAGAATCTCACTAATGCATGCCTGTAAAACGTGTTCATACTGCTAGATAGATGGTTAGCACATGTCTTAGTGCACCCGAAAGAGATGGATTCCTCAAGATCGGATGGTTCTATGTGTGTTATGCGATCGCGAGCTTTTCACGTGACCGGATCGCACTGTGTTGGGTTTTCAGTTACTGTGGACCAGGAGTGACATTGTAGCACTTTATCACCCTGTGCTGGTGGGGGCGTGAGCACAGCGCCGGTGGGGGCGTGGGCGGGGTGACGCCTAGCGAGAGAGGGTCACCTGGTGAACCCCGGGGTCAGCTAGTACCGGTGTCGGAGTGGTACATTCGGAGAGTCACTCATGCTGGGGGAAGGGGTAGTCACCTGAGCCAGTTGGGCCGGAGTAGCGAGCGTGCTATCCAAGGGGCTACTCCTTGGTCTCAGCGGGTCGAGGTTTTCCCACCGTTGTTTGCACGGTCGGCGGCTTCTATCGAGATGACGGTTGTAGACTTTCTAACGGCTGGTTTAGAATGTGCATGATTATTATAATTGCAATTGCATGTATTCTCACGTAGAGAATTAGGAATTGTACCTGCCACTACACTTATTGCTTCACCGTTAGCTGTACTTTACACTTGTGGGTGTGTGCGTGGGCAGTGGGGATCGAAGGATCCCTACTGAGTCTTGTTCTTGAGACTCACCCCTGCGGTTTTCAGGTGAGGACTCCCAGCAGACTTAGAGCGGTGTGTGCAGCCGTGTGGTGTACGTCTTCGGCAGTCGTTCCGGGGTATGCCCCGATGTAGTTGTTATTTATTTCTGGCCTGTATGTTTAATTATTTCCTTTCAGCTGGAGTATGTAATTATTTGCTGTAATCGAGTCGCATTGTAATAATTTTAATTTCCTGCACTTTCATTTCAATTCAATGCGATGTGGATGTTTAGCTTAGTTTATTATTTATTTCCCAGACTTACTAGATCCTGGTTTGGTTCCAAATTAATGATTCGGTACCCATTTAGTAATCGGATCTCCGATTATAGGGTGGCGGGTCGTTACAACACCGCCCAAGGAAGGCCGGGATCCCCTAACATGGACCTTGTATACACATTTTGTAAAGGGGCCCATAATTAGCCATGACAACACGGTGGTCATTACTTCGTGTTTTGACCTCCATGATATATATGGGAGAGACTTGGCCAGGCATTGCTCGGAACTACTCACGTACCAGTCCTTGGAGGCTCTGCGGCCTATGAAGAGGAGAAAATTCCATGATCCTGAATGTGAATGGTACAGGTGGTTCGATCTAAGAGACCTCTACATTGCACTGAATAGACTGTTTCTAGATCCTGCAGAACCCAAGTGGCCGCCGCAGATTGATGAGCTGATCAAAAGTCCCGGTGCTATCTTTGACAAACGGATATTGCTGTCAGAAGAGACCGACGAAGGGGAGCCAGATGACCCCTATGAAGCTGGCTACACCACATATCTGCTCTAGAGGGGGACATATCCTTCTCATGTTTTCATGCTCCATACTTTGTTTCGCATATTGCTCCTGACCCCGACTTGGTCGCGGGTCATTATTGAAGATATTCCACGGGCCCCGCCAGTTATGATTACTCTGTCCCCTCGGGACCTCATTCCACCACCTCCTCTCGATCTAGAGAGGATGTATGATTTGATCTGGGACATACTGCTGTATGATCCCCCTAACCCTTTGGCCTTGGTGCCACTTCCTCCATCTAATTCTCCTTCTATTTGTATTCATTCCTGTTTTATGCTTAACTCCTCCACTGTCAAAAAAAAAACGCCAATTTGGCAACAAATTCTTCCCAGATCCTCATTGAGGAAACTTCTTATTTGTCCGATTACACCCCATTGCGCGGGTCCTTCGGTCAAGATTCTCTCCTAGATCTACTCTGCCCCTCCCCTCGGGAGGATTCTCCTGTATTTCCACTTGTATCCCAGGATTTCCATCCTGCTTCATCTTCATTAGGTTATAATAGGGAGTTTAGTGAGGTTAGGCAGTCTAGTTCTAGGCAGGTTAGTCAAGTTAGGAAGTCTAAGGATAGGCGAATTCCAGATAGATACCTCCAGGACTTAGCTGATAGATGCTTTTCTTGCTCTTTAATCCCTCAGTTTTTAGAAAATCCGATTCAGATGCCAGAAGATTGTATGGACGATGAGTCAGTCAATGATGGGTATGGGGTGTATGAGTTAGTACATGAGAAAGACCCCCATTATTGAAAATGAGGAAGATGACGAGGATGCAGCTGAGGCATATGCCAGTGGAGTGAAAAGATTCGATGAACCCTCAACTGCCGTAGAAGAGCCCACCAAAGAAATCAATTTAGGGACTGAAGACGAACCTAAAGTTGTCCTCGTCAGCAAAAATCTTTCTACAGAGGATGAGAAGGCAATGGTGCAAGTACTTAGAGACTATAAGGACACTTTCGCCTGGAGTTATGAAGATATGCTGGGGTTAGACTCATCTTTAGTTGAACACAGGTTGACATTAAAGGATGGAGCTAGCCCTGTCAAGCAGAAATTAAGGCGATTCCACCCACAAATGGCTCTAAAGATGAAGGAAGAGGTCGACAAATTACATAAAGCCAAATTTTGAACCGGGCGTGTCCTAAAGATGATTTTCCATTGCCTCATATTGACGTACTCATTGACAACACCGCTGGCTATGAAACTTTATCGTTTATGGACGGATTTTCAGGGTACAATCATATTAAGCTGGCAGAAGAAGATCAAGAGAAGACATCATTCACTACACCTTGGGGAACATACTGTTATGTTGTCATGCCATTTGGATTAAAGAATGCTGGAGCCACCTATCAGAGGGCCATGATGGCAATATTTCATGACATGATGCACATAGATTTGGAAGTGTATGTGGATGATCTATTGGTCAAATCTAAGACAAAGGCTGAGCATGCCAAAGTTTTGGCAAGGGTATTAGAGAGATCGAGAGAGTATCAGTTAAAGATGAACCCCAAGAAATGTGTATTCGGGTATCTTCAGGGAAATTACTTGGATTCATCGTCAGCAAACGGGGAATTGAGATCGATCCCAACAAGGCGAAGGCTATCAGAGAAATGCCACCTCCCAAAAACTTGAAAGAGTTGAGAGGATTAATCGGGAGGTTGCAATTTATTCGCCGTTTTGTCTCCCAGCACTCACAAAGATATAAGCCGTTTTACGAGCTTACCAAGCCGGGAGTCAAATTCGATTGGGACGATAAGTGTCCGGAGGCATTCGATGGATTAAAGAATTATTTGGCAAGTCTTCCTGTTTTGAGACCACCATCTCCAGGCAAACCACTGATACTTTACATTTCTATCTTGGATGATGTAGTGAGGGCTGTCCTAGCACAAGAGGATGAAGAAGGAAAGGAGAGGGCAGCCTACTATCTCTCTAAATTTCTCAACCCCGCTGAACAGAGATACACAGCGATGGAGAAAACATGTGCAACATTGGTCTGGGTTGTTCATAAATTGAAACATTATTTTCTGGCCCATGAAGTCCATCTCATCGCTAGGATGAATCCGATCAAATTCCTTCTGGAGAAATCTGTTCTTACTGATAGGTTAGCACGATGGCAAAGCTTTCTATCTCAATTCGATATCATTTACATTCAGCAGAAAGCGATCAAGGGCTATGTCATAGCAGAACATCTCGCTCATCATCCCCTTCCTCGATTTGATCCAGTGCGATCAGAGTTTCCGGATGAGGAACTGATGTCCGTAAATCAAATCAGAGATGATATGTGGACTCTGCATTTTGACGGAGCTCTGAATTCTCATGGAAAGGGGATCAGTATCGTTCTGTTATCACCTGAAGGTGTCACCATTCCACAAGCCTTTCAGCTTGACTTTCCAGTCACCAACAATATAGCTGAATACGAGGCACTCCTTGCTGGCCTCGAGGCTGCTCATTTCCATGGTGCCACTAAACTCAGGATTGTGGGTGATAGCCAACTGATTCTTCGCCAAGTGCTGACCAAGTATCGAACTCTTGATCCCAAACTAAAGCCTTATCAAGAACTTACTTCTGCTTATTCAAAGCTTTTCACGAAATTGATCTTTGTCCATGTCCCTAGGAATCAGAACATCTTAGCTGACGCTCTAGCTTCACTTGCATCCTCTCTTGATTTTCCAATCAACAGGCAATCCGAATCAATCATAGTTCACATGCGTCTTTCACTCGCCGTGAAAGACCCTTCATTTCTTAGAATTAAGGAGAAGTTGCTGAAGAAAGTCAGAGACGGAGATATCGTGGAAAAAAGAGAAATCATGTTGATGGAGCTGTTAGAAGAGATGGATGATGAACAGAAGCCATGGTATTATGAAATTGCCAAATATTGTGAAGATCAATCGTATCCTGAGGAAGCTACAACTGAGGAGAAGAGAGCTATCAGGAGAGTTGCTCAACGATACACCCTAGTTGGAGGAGCATTGTACAAGAGAGGTTTTGATGGAGTTCTTCTGATATGTCTAGACGAAGATGAGCTTTGGAAGGTTATGGAAGGAGCTCATAGTGGAGTTTGTGGTGGCCATGTCAATGGACAGATGTTAACAAAGAAGATCCTTAGACAAGGATTTTACTGGCCAACCATGGAAGAAGATTGTGTAGGATATGTCCGTAGGTGTACTAAGTGCCAACTTCACGCCGAAAAAATTCATTCTCCTGCATCTTCACTCCATCCTGTTTCTTCCCCATAGCCTTTCTCCATGTGGGCTTTCGACATCATTGGACCCCTTGGTAATCCAGATTCCGGCATCAAGCAAAAATCTTTCATTCTCACGGCAACGGAATACTTCACCAAGTGGGCAGAAGCCGAAGCGTATGTGGAAATCAAAGCATCAACCGTCTGCAAGTTCATCATGAAGAACAACATCACCCGATTTGGAATTCCAAGTATCATCGTCACCGACAACGGACCGCAGTTCATGTCATAAGAATTGAAGGACCTCTGCAACAGGTATAGAATTGCATTGCATCATTCGTCTCCTTATTACCCGCAAGGCAATGGCCAAGAAGAGGTAACTAATAAGACTTTGATAAAAATCATCAAAAAGACGTGCAAATCTAACAAATTTGCTGACTGGCGAGAAAAATTGGTTGAGGCTCTATGGGCCTACCGAACTTCAATCCGCACGCCCACTGGGCAAACTCCTTATTCCTTAACATTTGAAATGGAGGCGGTAGTTCCATATGAGATCCTTATACCGTCATTAAGAGTACAATTGAATAATGAATTTTCCATTGATGAACATCGTTCAGCACTCCTTGCTCAATTGGAACTCTTAGACGAGAGAAGATGGTCAGCCGCTAATCATGCAAAAGTGTATCAAAATAGACTAGCACATTTTTATCAAAAGAAAGTCATTGAACGTAAGTTCAAAGTCGGTGAAATGGTCGTCAAAAGGATTTTTGTAAAACCTGGTGGTCCGCGTTCTAAGCTCCAACCCAACTGGGAAGGACCTTATGTTGTATCGCACGCTTTTCCTGGTAATGCTTACCGTCTTGTCAATGCAGAAGGAGAAGAGCTAACTCATCCTTGGAATGGTTTACATCTTAAGAAATACTACCCTTAGGTTAAAGAGTCGATCAGCATGGTACAAAGACCAGTGGAATTAGAAAATTTATAAACTCAAATTCCCTTATCAGTCTGGATAATTTAACTTCAAACACATTACTACACACACTGACACGTTTGATTCGTGAGTAACAAGAGATGCCGAGTCCTAAGGAATACCGAAAGCTTGACTAAAAGTGTAAAGTACAAATCTTTCCCTTTTTCAAAACAAAATTATGTTTTACACTCGGCCCATGATGACGGAATGAGACTTAGAATAGACTACCAAGAATACCCGCCATCTTAGTAGGAGGCCGTCATAAAAAAAATGGGGGAGATCCGTCCCAAAAGAAAAGAATAGAAAGACAAAAGCAAAAGGCAAAATCCAAATGTCAAATCAAAAGGCCATTACACTACAAACGTTACATCAAGGCCATGAAATGAAACAAAAGGGAACGCAAGGCCGATAAATACCCCGGAAAGAAATGACCGAACCCCAACGGATACTAGGGTAGAAAAGGAACATCTTTTTAGATCTCCGGAACCTTCTCATGGGCTTTCTAAACTTATTCTTCCTTTCCTTCTAAAGAGGCGTACTCCAAACTTAAGGAACGGCTTAGATTGACTAAGAGTCAAATCATCAAATGGGATCACGAATGGAAACACAAGTTCAAACACGATGGGTTTAAGTTAAATTGTTGAAGAACAATTTGGGAATTAAGTTCATAAATGAATATGATCTTTTGATCTGAGTACCATGCTGGTCATTTAGTTCACATACATATGTCAAAAATAAAAAAAATACATATTTCAAAATCCCAAAAAACTACATATTTCAAAAAAAAAAAATCAAAAAAATATATATTTCAAAATCCCAAAAAAATACATATTTCAAAAATAAAAAAAAAGATACATATGTCAAAAATGAAAAAAAATAGATATGTCAAAATTCAAAAAAGGCATGTATTTCAAAAACCCAAACAAAAAAAAATGAATATTTCAAAACAACAAAAATATTTCAATTAGCATTTGCTTATTGCACTTGGTATGTCTCATTCCTTTTATTTTCAGTGAGCATTTGTCTGCTTGTATGTTGCATTTTGCTTAAGTTTGCTTATTCTTATTACCTTTGTTAATAAAGACTATGCCCCTTGACCGTTCATTTAAGGAAAAGATTGATTGGCCATTTATTTGGTCAGGCAAGGGGCTAAGCCTAAATAGATACTTAACCTGTTTGTTAAGTGATGTGCATGACACAAGGCAAACACAAGAACGCAAGATTGGAGGCCAAAAGTTTCATGTATATTATCAAAAGGTTTTTTTTGTACATGATACACAAAAGAAAGAAAAATACATGAGCCCTCACGGCTGACTCTCTCCCGCCCCCTCGTCAAACTGGCTCTGAGCCTTGTCAGGCGCATTCGGCGGTGGAGCTCTAGGAGGTGGTGGCCCCATCAGACTCGGACCAGCTTGGCCTGATGATATGGCCACGCTCGCGGTGAACGCACTCCCGTGCCCCCTTTCCTACGCTCGCTGGCGGGCACGTCGGTAACGCTCCTCCACGCTGCGTCGCTCATGCTCTGCAACGCCAAGCTGGACCCGGAGAGCAGTCATCTCAGCATCCATCTTCTGCCTCTCCCGCTCTCGCTCCTCGGTGATGAATTCCAGTTGGGACTGGAGGTGTGAGAACTCACGAGGAAGATCTCCGGCGGAGAGGCGAGCCACCTGCTCCTCAAGCTCGCGAACTCGAGCTACCTGCTCCTTAAGATCGCGAACCCGCGCCGCATCTGCTTCAGCCCTCTGAAGGGCTTCCTGAAGCTCAGCAACCTGAAGGGAAGTCATTGTTAGTCTAAGGCAATCAAGTAATCAAAATCAGGTTCAAAAGTCGAAGGGGAAGAACTTACCCGAGCCGCGCGATCCTCCTCTGCGAGGGAAGCTCGGTGAATAGCGGAGGCGAGCTGGCTCTGGAGGTCAGCTAAGGCAGCATCATGGGCAGAAGAAGACGATGATGACGCTCCATATACAGGGGGAGCCGCCTGGGTGTAGACGGCTCGCTACACCAAAAGACAACCGTCAGTGTTAATCGCCAAAATGATTAATTAATCAAAAAAATTCATTCATAAACATGCATACATACCAGATCGAATAGTTCCTTCTGGACCTGCTCTAGCTGGGCCTCCGAGTCATGTAGGCGGGCCCAGAAGTCGATGATGACCGCATCATGCGCATCCTGCATATCACACATACATACATTCAGTCACAAATATAAATCAAGATAATAATAAAATTAAAGACGCATAAAAGCATATTTACATCGAGTGGTCGGAGGAGCCGAAGCTGATCGGCGTAGTGGGCCCGATACTGCTGGAGGTAGGCCTCGCTACTCTCCGCACGGGACTCCACACGTACGCCTCGGCGGTGCCAGTCCTCGTACTGCTCCGGGAACTTGGCACGCCAGTCGGTGAGGGCTTGTTTACCCCTCATGCTCCTCCCGACGCCCTCCGGGACCTCCTCATCGATCCACTCCTGGTGGAGGCCCAGCATCCTCATCACGAGGCGGAGGCGGAGCGGCTCGATCTCGTTGAGGCAATGCACCCACATTTGCCTCCTGAATCACCTCCGGCCAGCCGTCACCCACGGCTGACCCTCCTCACCCATGCCCAAGTACGGGTGCCAGATCACCTGCATATAAGTTAGACGCATTCATATAAATAACTTGCATTTAATGAATAAAAGATTGCATTTAATGAATAAAATTAGAACAAGTTAAGAACTCACCAGAAGCTCTGGATAGTCGAGGAACTAACGGCGGAGGGCCGTCAGCTGGTGGTGCTGAGGGGCGGTGTCCACAATTGGCTGCCAACGGCAGGCCAATGGGACATCGCCCGATCGTGCAATCCTCGCTCTGCCGAGCGGGAGGTAGTGATAGCTCCACACCTGCATTCATGAACATATAGGTTAGTAAAGCATCATATCACATGGCATTGCATAAACAAATAATAAAACACTTAATACCTGGAGAAACGGCGAGAAGCCGCTGACGGTAGTCTCACGGTCAGGCGTGATCGCAGACAGATCAGCGAACAAGTGGGCCAGAAGGGCCGCACCCCATGTATACTCCCCTAAACTATCTAGGTCATCTAACAAGTACAAGAACCTACAATGGATATGGTCGCCCTTCGTACCGAAGAGAAACCGGCCAAAGAAAAAAACTAAAAAGACCCTAAGCTGTCTGTCTACCTCCTCCCCCTGACTAGGGTCGCTACAGTACACGGAAGAGGAAGACTTGGCTAACCTATCTCTAAACTCTTCCCGGGTCTCGTCTGATCGACGCCGGGGCTCCTCTAATCCTAGGGCGGCCTCCACCTCTACCCTAGGGACCATCCTAGACTCTCTGCCTAGGCTGGATACTTCTATACCTAACAATGCCTCTGCCAATCCTTGGTAGTCGGGGTAAGTCACCCCGCTAACCGATCGGCCCTCTACCCTCAGGCCAGTGATCCTGGCCACATCCTCTAGGGTGGGGACCATATGTCCCCACGGCATTAGGAAAGCCCGGCTTTCCGCATGCCACCTCTCCCGCAGCGCCTGCAGGAGGACAAGGTCGAGCCAAAACGGCTCGATGTCCAAGACCTCGCCGAACCCCATCAGGCGCAGACGCGCCTTCTGGAAGTCCAGGAGTCCCCGGTATGCACCTATAACTAGGTCCTATGAAATCCTGGACCTCATCACTCCCTGCAAATAAGAACATAAAAAATGGGGTCAGTAATGGATAAAAACAGAATTAAAACATTTATGTCTGAAAGGTATCAACACCCATGGACGCTCATTGAAAAGCGTCCACGTGTCCTGACGTAATTCAGATTCATTTTCTGCCTAATTAAAAATTCGGAATTTAGCCTTGAAAGGCGTCGTCCGAAGGTGACACCTTTTGAATGGCGTCACCTGGTCTGGACGCCTTTCAAGACCCGATTCCGGGTTCTTTGAAGAACCCCTTTCTCCCCTCTTTTTCTCGCCCTATTCATTCCATAGGAAGCTTACCGTGTGGAGGTCACCCTCCTCTTATTCCTCCATGGCCACGAGCGCCGGTGGAGGGATTTCTTCCTCCAAGAAGGCCGCCGCCTCGGCGAGAGCGGCCGGCACCTCTTCCGGGGCTTCTTCCTCGCGAGCCGCCCTCCGCCGCCTCTTGGCTAGGGCCTTGATCTTGTGGGAACCTTCACCACGCTCCATGATCCGAGTTGGGGGGGAAGTTTTTGAGGGAGAGAGAAAGGAGTTCACCGGTCGCCGGAGTTCGGAGAGGAGTGAGGAGAGAGAGAGTTTTGAGAAAAGTGAGGAAGAAAGGAGGCCTTCGCGGGTCTGTAAACAGAAAGCTAAAAGGCGTCGACTCAGATAGACGCGTTTCAGGGCGCATAAGTTGAGGCGGCAATGATAGCTGTTTGAAATTAATTGAAAAGCGTCTACCTGCGCTGACGCGTTTCAGATTACCGCCAATTCTAGTCAGAGCCGTAATGATGAAAGGCGTCTGATGTGTAAGACGCGTTTTAGGGGATTAATCACGGAATTAATAGCAGAATCCTGGAACAAGTAGGAGAGAGAATTGAAAGGCGTCTTGTCTCGTAGACGCAATTTAAGGTTAAATCAGGGTTTTTTTGACGATTAAATGGTATTTCTGGAAAATGAATTATAGTTTAAAGGAGTCTTTCTGAGTGGACGCGTTTTGCATTAACAGAACCCGAACTGTCAAAATTTTAAGAAAAATCCAGTTTTTGCTAAAGAAAAAATCATGAACACATCACAGGAAGTTAAGGAAGGATTTCAAGGCATGAAAAATAGTTCTTTATTCAATGAAATCTTTTATTATATCATAAAGAAAAAGAGAAAAGAAAGAGGACATTTAAAGAAGAATTTCATGAAGACCTTTGAGGTAAGGAAATTTCAATCGTTTATCTCTATCTTTAGAGGATTTTACATGGTAACTGAAGCTAAGGTTCCATAAGGTGGTGACAAGTTCTGTGGCTTCATAATCTTCGTCGGATTCCAAGGTACGCTTCTTGATCGGAGATGTGAAAGAGAACTCGGAGAATTCACGACGGCTCAAGCTAAGTTGAGTAAGGCACCGATGTGGATTGTATAACACGAACTCGATGGCTCCAATCAACTTGAGATCCGCTCCCGCTGCACGGCGCACCCAAATAGGCTTTCCAACAAGAGTGAGTGGAGACGAGTCAAATATGTCAGATGTCATGGCTTCAGATACTCCCTCCAGTCGGCCCGGGTCTTGAACTTTGGGACTTTATTGACCATGTGCTCGTTGAACTTTACAATGTTAGCAATACAGTGGATCGGACTATTCATGTAAATTTGAGACGGTTTTGGAGGCATCTTCTTGCAGTACTCGAATTTAAAGTGAAGTTCAACCCACAGAGCAAAGAGTAACATGCACCCATAGGGAGGATGACCCATAGATGCCGCAGAAAGCCCACTGTAAAGATATGCCAAGAGTGCAGTGCTAATGGATTTACCTTCAAAGATTGCGCAAATAGTACTGACCTGATCATCTTCTAAGATGTTGTCTTGCGTAGGGAAAAATAGAGTACCGGCAAGGCATGTGACGAAAGCTTTCGTCACATCCTCCGTTTCGTCCTCCCTTAGATCATCGATCTTGTATAGAGTCCACTCAGCAAGCTTTGCAAGATTGATCCCCTTTTTGGTAAGGCATCCTTTAGCTTCTGAAGGATCGTTCATGATTGATGTCAACAATTGTTGACCGGTGATTTTCTCTCTTGTTAAAGCCATCTTATCTTTGGTCTTTGGGAGACCCAATAGAAGCTCCGCCTCTAACAAAATGATAGTGCACTCAAAGTCTTGGAAGAAGAACGTATGCGTTTGGGGATGCCACCACTCGATCAAGGTGCCCATAGCCGCCCAATCTACGTTCGAACTCTTGTAGTGTTTGGCAAGCACCACTAGTCCTTGAATATTCCACTTGGAGATGAAAACTTGCATGGAAAGTTTAATACTTTTTGCAAGTTTGCGAATCCAAGGGAGAGAGGTGAATTTCCTCGGGCCAGGAAACATGGGGTAATTCTGAAAACAAAAGGAAGGATTGAAGATTTTGAAGAACAAGATCAATTGAAGAACACGAAGAACAAGAAGAAGAATTAAAGGGAAGTTAATTCAACTTACTTGAAGATTGTGATCCCTTACGATAAGGTGATTCTCCACGTCGGAGATCTTTTCCAGCGACATCTTCATCCTCTTGTTTGAAGAACCCATCCTCTTTTTCGGAGTTCTTCCTTCTTGAAGCTTGGAAACCTTGGAAACCTTTGGGATACCTTGAAACCTTGAAGAAAAACTCAACCTATAATCTTTGGATTATGGTAGGATTGCTTGGGAACAACTTAATGATGTTTATATAGAAGGAATTGCGATCTTAGGAAGACTTTTCCAGATTGGAAAAGGGATGTGCATTGGTAGAGTTGGAATTCGAATAGAAGAACCTGTTTCTGTGAGCAAAAGGCGTCGAGGATAAGCGACGCGTTTTAGTGTTAAATAGCGTCTGCCCGACACGACACGTTTCAGCAATTCTGTGATTTACCTTAACTTCTATGGTTTTTTATGCTTAAATTGAATATTTGTTTGGAATTATTAATGATTTTGATTGCAGGAAAATCAGAAAAAATTCAAATGGAGCTGAAAAATATCAAGAAGATCCCACTGTGGGAGTTTAGAAGTCTCAACCGTGGCTAAAAAGACGGTTATTTCTACCCTTGTATTATTCCATGTAAATCATTCGCATTACTATTTATTAGACTATATCAAGGACCTTTTAGTTTTGATGAAACTAGAATTTAAGTTCCCCTACAACAAAAACAGTGATAATTCCAGAGGATTCTTAATCGCACGGATAGGCCGTTGGATTGTTAATTAGTGAGGACGATGGTTCCATCTTTTGTGAAATGGTGCGTGGATAAACGAGCTTCGGCTTAACACTGGATTACAAGAATTGGTGTCTTGACTCATTAATGACAGTTTAACAATATTATCCTTGATTAATTTATATTTTATTTGACTTTATATTTTTCTTTTAGCCCAGCATGCATCATGTAGGACTTTGAAATCACTGTGATAAGGATTAATTACTGATTAAGTTTCAGACTATTAAATCAAATAATTCAAACATGATATGAAATATTCCATTCTGAATTGAGTATCTTGATTATCTTTGAGGTTCGCTTAAAGATATCCTTGGAATTCTATCTTCTTTATCTAATATTTCTTGTTTTCTTTTAAGATCCATTATGGCTGCAGCACGTCCACATTGGCTGGCAAATGCTCCCCATGATGAAACCTGCAGTGTCTACGACCTGGGGTACTTCCTACTCCGTGGAGGTTGATCGATTTTATTTTATTTCCTTGTCTACCTCATCCAGACATGATTGATTCCATTAATCTCCTTGAACTATCTTCATTGATGATTTTGAGAAAAATTTCAATCATGTGATGTTGAGAGCGTGTCTCATCACACCTTGGCATCACATTTTCAGTACATTCCATTTCATTTCACTCCCTTACAAAGACGATGCCAAGGTGAGGCAGCTGTAGACACGCTAATTTTGACATCATTTTGAGTAAATTTCATATCATATAATAATGCCTCAGAATGGTCTGATATTTAATCATTGGTTAATTTTTATTGATTTTTTTAAGTTAATTATCTAAAAAGTGTCGGGTTTAACAAACATGTTTAAGTTAATCAATTAAATTGATTTTAACTCAAATTTTAGTTGAAATATGAAGAAGTCTAAAAGACGTCGACCTGTGTGGACGCCATTTAAACGTCATTCTTATTTTAACGTTTAAATTTGAATTTTAATCAGTTGATTAATTAGCTAAAGGACGTCTGTAAGACACGACGCGTTTTAGGTTTCCTAAGCTATTTCTACTTCTCTTCCGGATGTTTATCCTTATCTTAATTAGTGTAAAAGACGTCTATACATGTAGACGCGTTTTAGCTAATTACAGATAAAGATAAGTTTTTCCCGGATGTTTATCTTTATCTTAATCAATCTGAAATGCGTCTTTCATGGTTGACGCGTTTTAGATAATTACAGATAAAGATGAATTAATCTGTATTTATCTGTTGGTTAAGATGGATAAATCCCAAAGTTTCTCCATGTAAATCCGCGGACGCAGAAGAAGTCTATAAATACCTTGCATCTTGAATGGGTGAAAAAAAAAGTTAGAATCAGAGTTAAAATTAGAGTTAGAAGTGATTGAAGATCGAAGCAACGACGTCCAAACGCCGAAGTGCTGCTGTTTCCAAAAGTCGGCGTCCATTCTTCATCAAATCTTCATCCAATTCAAGGCTTCATCCACTCGGCATAAGTTTTTCAATTCATTTCTGCACCTTTTCATTATTTACATCTTCATTAATTCTACATTCTTCATCACATCACTCCATGCAACACACACCACACTAGCATTATTTCCAAAACCAATTTAAAGGGGTTTCAAAGACCATCCCAACAAGTGAGTTTCTGTTTAGTTGCATGTTTAAAACTCTGTTTAGAATGGATACTACTTTTGCCTGAATTCTCATCATTGTTTCTTCATTTCTTTCTATTTCCTGCAAGAGTCAAAGGAGAATAAAAAAAGAGGAGGAAATCAACAAGCAAATCACAGAGAACTCTGGACGATCCTCAAACTCAAACTCAATAGCAAGAACAAAGGAAAAAGAAGGGCTCTCTTTCTTTAGCCGGCTGAAGGAGGGGAATCAAGAGGTCAACATCTCCCACGTTTAAACAGGTAGGTGATCAAACTCTTTCTTTTGGAACTTTTAAGTCAAAAGTTTCTGGCGATCACTTCACTTAGTTTCTTTTTAATAGGTTTATTTTGCACTTAAACAACATAGATCTTTCATGATAATCACACACTCATTTTAAGCACTCACATCGATGAGATAACTCTTGCCCCTATTCATTTACCAACTTATATGTGTTCCCAGGACCTAATTTTCAAGCAACTTATTTCTTGGTCTAGAAGATTTTATGAATTTTCGTTTTAGGACCATCTCTCCCACTTCAAATTTACGTTCAATTACCTTTTTGACATAAAATCTTGCAATTCTTTGACAATAAACTTTAGCGTGATCGGCAGTAATCATCCTCTTTTCATCTAAGAGTTCCAATTGGGTCAATAAAGCTTCCCGATGTCCATCGAAATCTAAATCCTGACCCAATTGTACTCTTAGTGAGGGGATAACGATCTCGTATGGAAGTACCGCCTGTGATATGAATGTGAGAGCAAAAGGGGTTTGACCGGTGGGAGTTTGGATCGAGATGTGATATGCCCATAGAGCATCCACTAAACGTTCTAGCCAATCTGCGAAATTATGCGATTTGCAAGTTTTCTTTATGATTCTGATGCGGGTTTTGTTTGTTGCTTCCGCCTGGCCATTACCTTGTGGATAATATGGAGATGAATGATGTAATTGAATGCCGAACTTACTGCACATTTCATGAAATTCCTGGGCGACGAATTGCGGTCCATTGTCGGTGACGTTGTCCCTTGGGGTCCCGAACCTGGCCAAAATGTTGCGCCTGATGAACTTGATCACTGTTGAGGCTTTGATCTCGGAGAAGGCTTTTGCTTCAGCCCATTTTGTGAAGTATTCTATAGCAGTGAGGATGAAGGACTTCTTCTTGATTTCTCTAGTTATGTCTTCCAAGGGTCCAACAACATCAAATGCCCACATGGCAAAGGGCCACGGAGCGATCATTGGGTGAAGAGATAAGGAAGGAGTGTGAATTTTGTCGGCGTTAAGCTGACACTTCACACAATGCCGAACGAAGATGTTACAGTCTTCCTTTATGGTGGACTAGTAATAGAGTTTGAGGAGTTTCTGAGCTAGTGAGCGGCCATTGACATGGCCGCCATATTCACTAGCGTGAGCAGCTTCGATCACTTGTTTAGCCTCTATTTCATCTAAGCAGCGAAGAAATACTCTGCTAAGTGACTTCTTGTGCAGCACACCTCCTAGAATTCTGTATCTCTGTGCTACCCGATGGATTGCCTTTCGATCATGAGATGTGGCATATTCTGGGAAAGACCCATCCTTACAATAATTCTCAATATCAAAATACCAAGGGTTCCCATCATCAAAGTCCACCACTGGCTCTACATAGGACACCTCTAGTACCGAGACTTCTTCTTCAGGAGGCTTAAGGAATTGCAGGAACCAAGGGTCAGAGAGAGAGAGAAAGTCCATTTTCTGGATCAAGATTGTTTCAGATGATTTTCCTGGTGAAAATTCTAAGGAAGAAGACAGCGAAGCAAGTGCATCCGCTAGAATGTTCTGGTATCTTAGGGTATGAACTTAGGTGAGTTTTCTAAACCGACGGGCTACACTTTTCACCAACTCTTGATATGACTTTAACTTGTGATCTTTGGTCCTGTACTTGTGAAGAACTTGTCTAAGAATTAGTTGAGAATCACTAATGATGCGCAATTCTTTGACTCCAAGCATTACTGCCGTCTTCAGTCCTGTTAAGAGTGCTTCATATTCCACTATATTGTTAGTAGCAGGAAAGGTTAATTGTCGAGCCTGAGGGATGCTCACTCCTTCAAGTGACAATAAGACTGCCCCTATTTCCTTACCTTTAGAGTTAAGAGCACCATCGAAATAGAGAATCCAAGATAGACTATCATCCACTAAAGATCTCAATTCTTCATCGGGAAACTCAGTTTCGACAGGAGAAAAGATTGGTAAGGGGTGATGTGCCAGATGTTCTGCAATGGCTTGTCCCTTGATGGCTTTCTGATTCACATATGTTATATCAAATTGATTCAAGAAACTTTGCCATCTAACCAAACGATCTGTCAATACTGGCTTTTCCCAGAGATATTTGATCGGGTCCATCCTAGCCAGAAGCTTTACCTCATGAGCAAGAAAATAATGCTTGAGCTTCTGAACTACCTAGACGAGAGTTGCACACGTCCTTTCCATGGCAGTGTATTTCTTTTCTGCTTCATTGAATAATTTAGAGAGATAATACACCGCCCTTTCTTTCTTCTCGTCGTCATATTGGGCCAATACTGCTCCAGCAGAATCATCAGTAGCAAAAATATAGAGCAGTAGGGGACGTCCCGCCACTGGGGGCATCAGGACTGGGGAACTTTGTAAATAGGTTTTTAATTCGTCAAAAGCCTTTTGACATTTCACATTCCAATCAAATTTTGCCCCTCCTTTCAGTAGTTCATAGAATGACTTGCACCTCTGTGAATGTTGCGAAATAAACCTTCGAATGAACTGCAATCTTCCAATAAGTCCTTAAACTTGTTTGATATTCTTGGGAGGTGGCATTTCAGAAATGGCTTTGGTCTTGTTAGGATCTATCTCTATTCCTCTTTTACTTACAATGAATCCTAATAGCTTTCCCGATGATACTCCGAACACACATTTCTTAGGATTCATTTTCCATTGGTGCTCCCTTGACCTTTGCAAGACCTTTCTCAAGATTTTAGAGTGATCCTCTCGAGCCCTTGATTTTATCAAGACATCATTTACATACACCTCCATATCTACATGCATCATGTCATGAAAAATGGCCATCATAGCCCTTTGATATGTTTCCCCTACGTTCTTCAATCCAAAAGGCATCACAACATAACAATAAGTTCCCCATAGGGTGGTGAAAGATGTCTTCTCTTGATCTTCCTCAGCTAATCTGATCTAGTTGTATCCTGAAAAGCCATTCATAAATGAAAGCATCTCGTAGCTCGCGGTATTATCTATCAAGACATCTATGTGTAGGAGTGGGAAATCATCCTTCGGACAGGATTGGTTCAAATCTCTAAAATCTATGCACACTTTGACCCTACCGTCCTTTTTCATCACTGGGACGATGTTCGCTACCCACTGAGGATAGAGAACAACTCTGATGAATTTTGCTTTGTGGAGTTTATCAACTTCCTCTTTGACTTTCAGAGCCGATTTTGGATAGAGTCTTCTCAATTTTTGTTTAACAGGCTTAGCATCAGATTTTAAGACTAGCCGGTGCTCCACTAAGGATGTATCTAGTCCTGGTATATCCTCATAAGACCAAGCGAAACCATCCGGATATTCCTTTAACACAGTCGTGATCTCAGCTTCCTCTTTGGCACTCAAATTTGCACTGATAAGGATTATCTTAGGATCTTCCTCTGTGCCAAGATTAACTTTCTTGGTTTGTTCATCGACTGCAGTTGTTGGCTCATCAAATCTCTTTGTCCCACTCACATAAGGAGTTATCGAATCCTCTTCATCCCCAGATTCTTCCTGCTCATTAATTTCTCCCACTTCTAATAGATATACCCCAAGTCCATCAGATTCCAAACATTCTGCGACTTCCTCATTTTCAATTATATTGATGCAGTCTTCCTGTGAGAATGCGAACTCTTGAATTAAACTTCCACATCTATGTGCCAACTCTAAAACAAAGTGTCTAGGAACTTCTCTTCCTTTCCCTTTTCTGTGGTGTAGACCTGAAGAGGTGCCTTCTGAACCTATTCATATTCCTAAATTACTATGTACAAGCGGGTGAATGATTGATAAATTCAGCTGATGGGACAGAGAGGTCCCTTGAACAAGGAAGCTCTCTGTGATGGATATAGGTGTCCTCTAAGCCAATCATAAGGTACCTATTTCAATCTGGTTCACTAATCAATGGTATTAAATTCATTATGTAGATTGGCATATTTATAATTGCGCATAATGAAGTCCATGAATATGTGCAATAGTTATCAGATTATGATGAGATCATAATAATGAGACTGATGACTTATAAAGACATATTCTCAATTGTTCCTAGTCGTAGGATGTTTGAGAAGGACATCGAACATCCGGTTAGACTAGTACAGGTTATTCCAACTCATATGATGAGGGTGACTGATCTCATTAGTTTCTCCTGTGGAGACACAATGGTAAACCTGTAGGTGCTCATTGGAGAAAGAGTTCACTGAACTGATCCGACATGAATCGTCGAATGGTAATTTACTTGACTGTCAATCGGCTTGAATCATCGTCACAAAGGCGTGGTTGATCCTTGGACTTGAGACACCAAAGACACCTTGTCGGTGGACTTCTGGACTTTGACCTTGACCTACGAATCCCTATCCACGGGATCTCTAATAGTCAAGGATCGGGTCCAGCGGAAGACCTTCGAAGCTGATTGTGTGTTCAATAAAGGATCGTTCGCTCTCAGGTAACTGGAGAGAGAATGCTCTAGAATAGATCCGCAGGAGTCTCTGGCCAGAGTAGAAACAATATCTGAAAAGATGTTTTCGGATATTGTACAGCGGAGTCTGATTCAAGTGAGTTGACCATACCCTAGGTTAACTCGAGAGCATTGTGCGAACGAAGGATTATAGCCACGTGGTAACTGTGGACGGACAGGTTCCATGAGTGGGTTGCTGAACCCCATTACCTTCTGGGATCATGCGGTGTTGCTTGGCACCCAACTTGATCGAAAGTCCGACCGAATTTACATACGATGATAATTCGGTTGAGAAATTAGTTAATATCTAGATATTAATTAATTACAATAAGTCAATAACTAGTTATTGGACTTAACGGACTGAAAATCGGACTGGTAAATGGGCCTAGAGGGTCACACGCAATAAGATTCTCAGTCGGTGGTACATCAGTGGGATTTATATTAACTCGGGGACTTTTGTGAAAAGTCGCGCCGACTTAATATATATACGTGCTGTTGAGAAACCCTAGGAAAAGCTCCAGGATTTCCCCTTGCTGGCTGTCATCCCTCCTTTCTCTCTCCTCCTCTAGGCGTCCCGTTCGAGGCGCCAGAACAGTTTCTGTCTCCGCCGCGTGTGATTCCCGAAAGTCGGGAATCCCGTCGGCGAGATTTCAGCAATCGTTGCGGCGACGGATCTTCAGCGAGCGAGCTGAAACGGACGAGGGATCGAGGACGAACCACCGCGGAAGATTGCGTGGATACCGCTGGAGGCCGGACGCTTGTGCGGCTCGCGGCATCGTCTCGACGGAACCGAGACGGAAGCGGATTCGAATCCGCGCACGGTAATTGGATTACTTCTCGTTGTTTTCGGTTTTAGTTTTTTGTTCCGAATCGGATCAGCGGGCATCGGGCGGGATAAAATTTTTGTTCGTCGTTTCCACTGCGTTCTTCGCGTCCCGCCCAGATCCCAACAGTGGTATCAGAGCCAGGTTCCGCTCTGATCCGCTCCGGAACGATTAAATTAACGTTCTAAAATTTAATTCCATGCTTTGTTTGTTTTTCTATCATGGAAATAGTTCATGGGATGAACTTGTAATAATTAGATTATTTTTTCTATGGAGAAAAACCGAATTTAAGGGATTTTTCGTTTGGTTCTTCATGGAGATGAAGAACAATGTTTAATGTTTAGTTAGGGGTTTATTGGTGATGGAAGATCACTAGGAGGCATGCTGGTGTGACCAGCTGTTCCTCCCCATCGCCAGAAATTTTTTTTTGGATATCGGCGGCCGACGGTGGAGCTTTCTTTTTCCATTTTTCCAAATGTTGAAATATGGAATGGGGAGCTTCATATGCTTAAAATCATCATCTTTACCGCCGGATTTCGGGGCTGCCGGCGACAAGGAGATCACCGGCCGGCTGTTGCCGGCGCCGGGGATGGAAACGGGGTCACCCCCCTGCGACCTTCGGCCACCTTGGCCACCGGGGTAGGTGGCGGCGCCGCCCCAAACAATGCAGAAAAGTCTGCATCTTGGAAGGGCTCGAACCCTAGCCGGCTGAGTCTGGTGGGCGCAGGCGGACCGGCCGGTCCCGTGCGGGCTTCGCCCAGCGCCCGGGCATCTCAACCAAAGGGGGGGCCTGAACTGGCCGGCTCAGCCCCAGGCGCCTGACCAGGTGCCCTCCTGGTCCGAGCCACCTGGCTTTGCCCAGGCCCCTGGCCAGGCCCAGGCTCGAGTCCAGGGCCCAAATGGGCTTCCCCCTCTTAACAACCCAAAAACCCCCTGTTAAATCATTAAACCCTTTATTCTTGTTAAAAATCCCTTATTAAATCTTAACCCCAAATCTGTTTTAACTTGAATTTTCGATATAATTTAGTTTAAAAGGTGTTTTAAACTTTATATCTTAATTTGAGTTAATAGAAAGTTATTTTAAGATGTGATCTTATTGTGGGGTTTAATTAAGATGTGATCTTAATAGTTAATTGTTTTAACTAAATGAGATAGGATCTTATTTATTAATTGATTTTAATTAATTAATTAAATGAGTTATAATTAATATATGATCTTAATTATAATTAACTTTTAATTAGTTGATTAAAGGGGTTTATATTTAAGATACGATCTTAAATATAATTGACAAATGTTGTTATTTATTTAAAATGAGATCTTAATTAATTATTAACAATTGTTGTTATTAATTATTAAGATTATTAATCTTAATTACCAAGTGCTGTTAATTTATATTTAGAATTTGATCTTAAACTTATATTAACAATAGTTGTTATTTAATTATTAAGTAGTGACTTGAACTTTAATTATCAAATGTTGTTAATTAATCTTGGTCAAGTGATTAGATTATTTTAATTTCTTAGCAATTGTTATTATGAAATTAATTATTTGATTAAGGGACATTTAATAAAAGGTATTAAGTGATTTATTAACTTTTAATAATAGTTATTAAAGAGTTAATTGTTTCTTGAGAATTAACCTTAATAAAAGTTATCGAGGATTAATTATTGCTTACTAATAGTTATTAAGCTAATTAATATTCTCAAGGGTCCCTTAATTAAATTTTGAAGATCTAATCTACTTAATAATTAATCTTTTAATAAAAGTTATTAAAATGATTAAGTTAAGTCTAAATTGTTAGACTATATTAATTAGAAATGTTCTAATTATTATTTCTTAATAATTGTTATTGAGAAATATACTTTAAATAAAAGGGGTTTTAACAAGGAGTTGTTAAGGGGTTAATAATTAGAATTATTAATTCTTTTATAAGTGTTATTTAGGAATTTTTAATTCTATCTAAAAGTTAGATTGTTTCGCATTAATAATTGTTATTAATGTGATTTAATATTAATCTAAGTGTTAGATTAATTAATTTAGAATTGTTCTAAATTATGCATGGAATATTTTAGAATTTTAATTTTAACTTTGTGTGCACATGTTGATGTGTTTAATGCTTTAAATTAGATTTATTACATGTTAGAAAATAAGATTTTCGAAAATTCAATTTATCCAATTTTGATTGGTACCCAGGTTTTAAGAAAACCAAAATTATTATATTTTCAAAATTTTAGCCTTCATGTGATGTGTTTTATCATATGTAGATGGTTAAAATTTGTGGTGGTCATGGACATACACTTAGTTAAATTTCATATCATGTGATAGTGTGTGATTTTGTGGATTGTTATGGAATGTGATGTTCATTAATTAAGTGTTAATTAATGAGGCTTACGTGTCTCCCTCTCTTTCTCATTCCATTGTAATTCTATCTCCCTCTGATATTGTACTCGGCCATAAGGCTTTCTCTTACAATTTATTTGTATTTGAAATTATTTCAAAAATAAATATTATTTGTATTTGATCGCGCCGGCCAAAGAGAGGCGATGATGATCCACAAATACAGCCAGGAAGGCGACAGGAGATGAGATCACCAGTGGCTATGTGTTTGCATGTTTAGATTATATAAATGTTATATAGTTTTTGTGATTAATTGTTTGGCTCTAATTAATCACCGTGCTGTCTATGACCACATAATGAACATGTATGGATGATGCATGCTTTTAGTTATTGATTATGAATCGATTGCTAATATCTAGGTATAGTTAAATATATTTGATATATTTATAAACTATCACCTAGGATGAGACCAACTTAATGTAAACAAAACCTTCAACATAAAGTCTAAGCTGGAGCGCGAGTCGTTGAGAATGTACCGCGTGGCTCTCCATCAATATAGTTCTTAGAACTTGATTCAGTGATGACAGTTTCTACGTGTTTACCCGAGATCTGCCACCATCTGATGAAATGACTATTAACTATGACATCTTGATGCCTTGAGATTGGAATAGAAGAATGGTGTAGCTATCCTCGCGTTTACCCGGGAGCTGCATTCTTACTCTACTCTGTCACGTATTGATGGTAAATCTTAGACCAGGTATAATGGTCTACTGTGTTTACCCGGGACCATTGAAGACCTGGGAGCTGAAATAAGATCGGATATTGTAAAGAGTTGTAATTACCATGAGATGGTTGCTCTAAGATAATGGTATGATACTATGTGTTTACCCGAGGTCATACTGTGATTCTTGGAGATTCTGATCCTTACTAGGAAACTGTCGGAGTCTCCCGTTCTGTATACCTGAAGGTTATACAGTCCGTCAAAAATTAGTGGGAAATAATTCAAGATAAAAGATCATAATTGAATTATCAGAACTATATGCTTAAATCACGTTATTTCCTTCGATTCACTAAAATGTCGTCTATTCGAGAAGTTGGCATATTGGATGCCAATACTTCTCGTACTCAGCATGACTAGAAAACTCTGAAGAATGTCTTCAGGGCCGAGTGAAAGTGACTATCCTAATAAGGTATCATGATTCCTCTTACTTGGATAGACCAAGGTGAAGTGGTACTCATGATATGCCTTTTTGAAAGGCAATGATTATCATAAAATCTCTTATTTGGATAGACCAAGATGAAGAGATATTCATGATAAGTTTTTGAGAAAGACAAATGGTAAGATTTTAAACGGTCGAACCCACACCTGAAAGGATAAAGAAAAGCCAGCTGAGATAGAGAAATAACAGTTCTCCCACTGCAACCAATATAAGGATATTGGTAAAGGCAAAATGAATATGAAGCTTTAAAGAAGTCTAATATATTCTTGTTATGAACTTTTGCATGTCTATTAGAGAATTAGCGTATCCAATATGAGATATTGGAAATGATTCTCAGAATTGCGATAGTGTGCAGACTCAGACGAGTAAAAGGAAATCGAGAAAATGCAAGTGTTGAGTTAGACTCAACTATTGTTTATGATATTCATAGATTACTGTTAGACAGTAAATCTTTGTATATCTATAGGAGTCACATATGAAACTGAATAACTGTTATTTAGTTGCATATCAATAATTATAAAAGTGAATAACGTTGACTGAGAAGGAACAATAGTTGATCAAATCAGTCAATGCACTATAAATTCTTGAAGTGACATTTCATGTGATGAATGTTCACAAGTCTCCTATAGAAATGAACTGTGTGAATCCTGATTATCGATGGTATTGTACATAGGATTTTACAATAAGAAATTATTGATGCTGATGCATATTGATGTAAATAGCTCAAAGGCCAAAGATAATCATTACTATTGACTTACCTTATAGTTTACTCTTGGAATGATTCGACTGTATGTACTTACTGAAGTACAAGACGAATGCATCTAAAAGATTAAGGTATAAGATCAATATGAAGTATTAGAATTTTTGATTTGATCAAAGAAATTAATACTTAGGTATATGATTCACATAAATAATTAAGAGGATAATTGTATCCTCACTCGATTGATCTTTATTGTACATCATAGTAATATGATAGAATGAGGGATTGCACCTTATTAAGATATGGTGCAATGCATAATAAGATTTGCATGATTCTTATATCCTTTTGAACATGAGTATGAACATTAGATGTCCATACTTTATAGATGGTTCCAAATCAGTCAGTGTGTGTCCATATAAGATATGAAAATCAAATAATTCATATGAGATGTGAATTATGAACAAACCTGATTTAAAACTCAGGTATTACCGTGATGTGAATTTGTGAATGTCTAAAGAGTTTGGACATTACATTTATTGGCCAGGTGATAATGAAATAATTGTCGTCCTGAAAGCTGTCTTCTGTGAAGAGGAATATGTCCTCAAAGAAGACAGTGGGAGCTGATAAAACTAGAAGATGTTCTAAATTCACATGCTAACATAAGATTATTAGATAATCTTTAGTTGTTTGGAACTACTCATGACACACATCAGAGAGCTTCATAGATTTTTTGAGATTCTCTCAATGACTAGAAGGATATGTTTGACATATCTAATTTAGTAAGATGAGAGGAACTCAAAATAGATTATGATCTAAAATCTATGATAATGATGCTCTCTATAATTACAACTTTGAGACTGATAAATTGTCAATACTGCATATCATTGCAATGAGATGATGACAGTTGCATATTAAAAGCGCTCTCTCAATGTGATTGAGGAAAAGATGTATATGATATACTTTTAAAGTTTTTAGAATGTCCAGGAAGCAAGTTATGGTTTCAAAGATCATTTTGAATCAAACTAAAGCTTCCTAAGTTGTAATAAAAGTTTTGACTTAATGGTCAAATACTATGTAATCATTAAGAATGATCACGGACTGTGTGTATTCAAAGAGGACAGTGGGAGTACGGTCTCTTTAGTAATGCTTTATGATAATAACATCAAAGTCATTAAGAATGACTTCAGGATGTTACTATTAGTGAAAGCATTGTTAACCATGTTTTCCTCCATAATAAGTTTAGTTATAATATCCCACGTATTGGAAATACTAATCTATTAAGATAGATTTGTGAGGATATTATATTGACCTGTATGTCAAGATGTTTGGCATAAATTTCATAACAAGTCTCAATTGTTGAGATATGGAATTTATTCCTTTAAAGAAAAGGTTCCTTAAAGGATACATGAGTGAATTGCATCATTAAGCGCTTGAGAAGTGTTAAGGATGCATTCACGTATATGGAGAGGATGATTTGAAACTATGAGGTCACACTGACTCAAATTTCAAGTCAAATAATGGATTCAACCTTCTAGTAGAAAGGTATGGATTGGAATGGTTCCAATCCAAAACTCGATATTAAAATGACGACATAGACAAGTGATACTGTTATTGGAACAGTATGGATGAAAATGTTCATCCCTGAACTAGATGTAGTTCTAAGAGATCTCTGATACCATCCTATCGTTGTAGGACAACAGTGGGAGCAATGAATTGTGTGATCGAGCCATGGTCTCTTCAGAAGTTGCAGAACATTCTGAGGCTCTTTCACAGGTTCAGAGACAAAGAATTAAGAGGAAATAACGTAATGGAAAATATTCCACCTATAGATAATTTAGAAGATCCCTGACCAAGTCTTAGTCACAGATTTATGTGAGCATCACCTAGATTTGATGGAGATCAAATGCGAAAGTGATTGGCTTGAGTCCAAGTGGGAGATTGATGGATATAGGTGTCCTCTAAGCCAATCATAAGGCACCTATTTCAATTTGGTTCACTAATCAATGGCATTAAATTCATTATATAGATTGGCATATTTATAATTGCGTATAATGAAGTCCATGAATATGTGCAATAGTCATCAGATTATGATGAGATCATAATAATGAGACTGATGACTTATAAAGACATATTCTCAATTGTTCCTAGTCGTAGGATGTTTGAGAAGGACATCGAACATCCGGTTAGATTAGTACAGGTTATTCCAGCTCATATGATGAGGGTGACTGATCTCGTTAGTTACTCGTGTGGAGACACAATGGTAAACCTGTAGGTGCTCATTGGAGAATGAGTTCACTGAACTGATCCGACATGAATCGCCGAATGGTAATTTACCTGACCGTCAATCGGCTTGATTCATCGTCACAGAGGCGTGGTTGATCCTTGGACTTGAGACACCAAAGACACCTTGTCGGTGGACTTCTGGACTTTGACCTTGACCTACGAATCCCTATCCACGGGATCTCTAATAGTCAAGGATCGGGTCCAGCGGAAGACCTTCGAAGGTGATTGTGTGTTCAATAAAGGATCGTTCGCTCTCAGGTAACTGGAGAGAGAATGCTCTAGAATAGATCCGCAGGAGTCTCTGGCCAGAGTAGAAACAATATCTGAAAAGATGTTTTCGGATATTGTACAGCGGAGTCTGATTCAAGTGAGTTGACCATCTAGGGTTTGACAGTTGACCATACCCTAGGTTAACTTGAGAGCATTGTGCGAACGAAGGATTATAGCCACGTGGTAACTGTGGACGGACAGGTTCCATGAGTGGGTTGCTGAACCCCATTACCTTCTAGGATCATGCGGTGTTGCTTGGCACCCAACTTGATCGAAAGTCCGACCGAATTTACATGCGATAATAATTCGGTTGAGAAATTAGTTAATATCTAGATATTAATTAATTACAATAAGTCAATAACTAGTTATTAGACTTAACGGGCTAAAAACCGGACTAGTAAATGGGCCTAGAGGGTCACACGCAATAAGATTCTCAGTCGGTAGTACATAAGTGGGATTTATATTAACACGGGGACTTTTGTGAAAAGTCGCGCCGACTTAATATATATACGTGCTGTTGAGAAACCCTAGGAAAAGTTCCAGGATTTCCCCTTGCTGGCCGTCATCCCTCCTTTCTCTCTCCTCCTCTAGGCGTCCCGTTCGAGGCGCCAGAACAGTTTATGTCTCCGCCGCGTGTGATTCCCGAAAGTCGGGAATTCCTGTCGGCGAGATTTCAGCAATCGTTGCGGCGACGGATCTTCAGCAAGCGAGCTGAAATGGACGAGGGATCGAGGACGAACCACCGCGGAGGATCGCGTGGATACCGCTGGAGGCCAGACGCTTCTGCGGCTCGCGGCATCACCTTGACGGAACAGAGACGGAAGCGGATTCGAATCCGCGCACAGTAATTGGATTACTTCTCGTTGTTTTCGGTTTTAGTTTTTCGTTCCGAATCAGATCAGCGAACATCGTGCGGGATAAAAAAAAATTTCGTCATTTCCGCTACGTTCTTCGCGTCCCGCCTGGATCCTAACACTCTGTACATTCATTCTCCCAATATGAAGGTTCTTTAAGAGTGATTTGGCATTCTCTCCTTTCAAAATGGGCGTTTTTTTTCATGATCAGAAGTGATGAATGAGAAACAATGTTGGGGAGATTTTGGTATTGGAAGAGTGATGAGTGGAGGGACTGGGGGGTGAAATAATAATGGAATGAAAGTGAGGGGACTAAGATGCTGATGGGCTAAGAATATACCTATTCCTAGCTGTAAGGGAGACCCTTCCTCTAGAATCTATAGACAAAATAATGCCTGGAGTCCTAGTTATTCTTCCACTTCTTCTTTGTCACTCTCATTAGATGGATCGTCCCTCATTTGATATGTCATCTTCTCTTCTTCTTGAAATCCAGTGGCCCCTGAAGTAAAGTATTCCCAGAGCATCCAATCCAAGGGTTGCTAATATTCATCTCTGTGCAGATACCCCAATCCTACTCCATTGAAATTTTCTTCATCCTCGATGGGCTGTCTCATTCCTTGCTCTTCCTTTCCTAATCCTTTTCCCAGATAATATCCCATCTTTATCATCATTTGCCAACCCTTTCTTTTCATGTCCACTTTAGTCTCCTTTCTGAGTGGTAATGAAGCAATAGCTGTCCCAACTTCTTTTCCAAACTGGGCTTAATTGATTGTGGACAAAGTTTCTTCATTTTTCCTCTCAATGATAGTCATGGAGGGAAGTTGTTCTGTAATTATCGTCTCCAACATTTTCACTATAGGGGTGCTTTTGATCTTCACTATTTTTCCTTTAAATGGAAATTTGTAACATTGATGTGTTGTAGATGGGATTCCCACAGTCTGCTCTATCCAAGGTCTTCCCAAAATTAGCTTGTAGAACTCTGAAGGCATGACTATTGGCCCAACTCCGACTTGGAGAATGATTTTTCCAGGGGAAGTCCGTTTGGAGTTGTCATAGGCTGAAATGGTAGTTGAAACAATTACCAACTCTTCTTCCTTTACTCCAATTTGTGTCAATGTCTTCATTGGGAACACATTGATGGATGCTCCAGTGTCAATCATAGTAGAGTCTACCTTTACCCCATTTCGTGTGATGGTAAGTAGTAAGGGTAAAAAATGGTGTTCGGGAGCAGCCAAATCTTCATTGGAGAAAGTGATCATTGGTTGTCCCTAGAGTGACAGAAAGAATAGCATGTGAGACATCATTAGCTGGAAGATCCTCACTTACCATGACCTTTTGGAGGAATTTGAGAAGTGTTTCCTGGTGTGAGGGAGATCTTTTGATTAACTCCAAAATAGAGATCCTTGATGAGGTCTTCTCAAGATATTGGAGAATGTCATATTATGTAGATGCGGAGCTTGATGGAGTGTTGGACTCCCCTTGAGTCTCAGGCATCCTGGAAGGTCGTGGGACTATCCTATTTCTAAGTGAAAGATTCATGGTGTTTTCAATGGGAGTACAAACTTCTTTAGGACTTGGTGTGATCAATTGAAGTGGACGGGAGTGATTAGAAGTCATGAGTGAGGATGTGGTTTGAGTCAAGAAACTCAGTGAAGGATCATGACCTCATGGTATGGTTGGAACATGTTATTTCTTAGGCCAGAGGAGCACTATGGGCTTTCCTACTTCTTAGATAACTCCTACACTCATTTCCATCTTTTCACAACGATCTTCTTCATGTTCCCCATATTCTTGGACTAGTGGTTCTCCTTCGTACCCCCATAATTGTTCTCTTCGGATCACCCGATATTTTTGGCCAACTGTAAAGGTGTTGACTTTCTCTTCTTGTTCATGTCCTGATGTGGATGAGTCTGTAACATTCTGATGATCTCAGAGAGGGTTTTGAACTATGCCAAGGTCCCGATTCCTTCCTTTCAAATTAGAGACAGCAATTCTGACATCTTCCCAATTAATACGCCCCTCATCGTTCATGTCATAAACCCAATCTCTAAATGCAAAGCAGTTGTGAATGACATGCCCAGGAGCTCTGTGATAAGGACAATATTTGGAGGTACCACATTGGGAGAAATCCCTTCCCTCTGAGGTGGAAGTTGAATGACTTTGCAAGCCATAAGAGCAAAGAAGATATCACCCAAAGACTCTGGAAGTGGGGGGTAGGAAGTTCTCTTTGGAGCAGGCCTGCCATAACTGTTTGGCGGAGGAACGGCAGAGTACTGCCGAGGATTGTTGGTAGGAGTGGTGGTAGGACCAGGATTGATGGGTCGCCCTTTGGTTGGCTGATTAAAGGCATTGATGTTTTCATTGGTAGTAACCCCCTCAGTGGTTGGCATAGGCGTCGCCTTTCGATTTCGAGGGCGGGTGTCAAGGAAGGAAGGAAGAGTGGAATCTCTGATCTGAGTGTGTATAACTCTAGCTCTATTGTACAATTGAGCAAAGGTGTGGAGTCCACTGAGCATTGGAGTGGTTTTAAGCTGAGGTATTGCATTATTCACAATCATGGTAACTGCCTGAGCTTCTGGAACGATAACTTCAGCTCTTGATGCCATCACCCACCATCTATTGGCAAATTGGGTGAAATCTTCATCCAGTTTCATTTTCTCCGACACCAGATCTAAAAGGGTAGGAACCAGATTAGTCATGTGACTAAAATGACTAATGAATTTTTCAGAAATAGTGTCGAAATTGAGCAGATCTAAAGACGGAAGTGAGGTAAACCAACGCAGAGCTTCTCCTTCTAAAGATTTCTGAAAGAGGTGGACCAACAACACTTTGTCATATAGCCATTGGTGTGAATCCATAAGAAAACCCGACAGATGGTGATGCGGGTCAGTACTTCCATCATACTTTCGGTACTTCGGAGCCTTAAATCTAGGTGGAAAATATGCTGGGGGAAGTTTGCAATATTCAACTAAGGAATACGGCTTAGAAATTGTTAATGATTCAGTAAGCAATTTTCTGAGGTAAGGCTCTATTTCTTGCTTAGAAATGTACTATGGAGGTCCAACTGGTTTTGATGAGGTCAGGATTTGAGAGATTGGTTGCCAGGGTGTGGCTGCAACAAGAAAAATGGGTGGAACTGAAGCATTTGGATTAGACTCCAATTGAGTCTTGCAGGGAGCTTTGTTTGAAGATGCCTGGTAAGGTGTGCGGGATAGATCTGGAAAGGTAGGATGATTGACTGAAGTCTTGCCTTTTGAGGTGATCTGGATAAGTTGCTCAGGTGTGTACCTTGCCAGCACCGTGATTAAGTCAGCATCATCACTAGGATTCTGTGTCGCCGACCTTCCAACTTTCAGACTAACTAGTTCATCCCCTCCATAGGAGGAGACTTCGTGTGGATCCTCATGACGTGAGGCATCCCCTTGATGTGTGTTGAGCATACATACACATGTACTGGCTCTCATGTCTTCTGTCTCAAAAGGAAATTCACCTTGGAACATAGGATTTGAAAACATGTTGTTCATTTTCCTTTATTTTGCAAACAAGTTGAACAAGTAAAAAATGTCAATTTAGAGTTCAGGCCTGTGTACTTTGTGTTTTGAGACTTAGTAGCACACTCTAAATAAAAAAAATTCCTATTGAATGTTCAATTTTCAATCCCAAGGTTCTAATAGGACTTACTCAAGGTACAACCAGCTCGGTCACCGTGCAAGAATTAACGGAGTATGGAGACTAACGGAGGTTCTCTATTTGAACTACTTTTCTGCTCATGCGGGAATCCCCAAACAGAGAGTTAATCTAAGAGAGAGTCTTTCCTAGAAAAATGTGCAGAGGCTCTTCCACCAACCCCCAAAAGGAGTATTAAATGTAAATCACATCAAAAAATGAACCTCAAAACATCAAGGATCAAGAAAAATATTACTAAAAACAATTCTGAACAGGACCCACCTGGTGGCCAAACCGATGGTCGTCTGACAGATCAGAAGGCCAACTACCTGGCCGTCTAACAGATCAGGCGGCCACCCCCCTGGCCGTCTATCGCTTCAGAAGGCCAGCAGTTTGGCCGTCTAATACTTCAGAAGGCCAGTAGTTTGGCCTTTTGATGGCCCTCACTACAACTCACAAAAAATCTTAAAAAATGAAATATTTGCAGGAAATAAATAAAGAAAATAGTGTGATAGGCACAAGCGGTCCCATCGTGATCGCCAGAAGGTTGTAGGCGCCGGAAATGACCCCGCGCTCAACTGGTGAACGGAGACCGACCTTCGTGGCTACGAACCCAAAATTAGGATAATGATAAAAAAAAAAAAAAAAGAACAAATGAATTGATGAACTAAAACACCAAGAACTAAAATGGTGATCGCCAGGGTGTTTTACCTCGACCCAGAGGGACTACCTTGATCGCGAATGACACTCCAAGACCTCCGTGCATAGTAGAATTTGTAGTCCACACTCCCTTCTCCTCGGCCGACCAAGAAGATGGGGCCTCACGCTTTGATTTCCTGCAAATTAACCATAAATTAAAATACCCATTAGACTCTTAATCAGCATAGCATCCGTTCATTTAGCAAAAGAAATATATTAATTAGAGGTGAGCTTACCGAATGTGTAGGTGAGAAGGATGAGTGACCAAGTGTTATGGCCACCCACCGTTTTTGGTGTTTTGGATCAAAATAAACCCCTTAGCAAGGATCTAAGGTACCTAATCATGAGTGCATGTGTGTGCAAATGGAATCTAAACATGGACAAAATCCTAGACTGGTGCATACATGTATGAGACTATGCAGAGAATGATAAAAATAATAAAATGAGAGAGGAGAGTAGGGTTCCCTTTTGACGTTGAAGAGAGTGTTGCATGGGCACAAGATTGACAACACATTCTTCCTTCCTAGAGCCTCTAAGACTCTATATTGTTTTCTTCTCACGAGCTCCAAAGAAGAGGTCTAATGCTAGACTTTGAAATAACTCTTTTCTCTCTCTTTTGATGTAAAATGGTACCCTCACCCTAGTGAACCCACTTGGGCCATTTCCAAGGTGAAAGAGAGTTTAAATAGGCAAAGGAGGTTGAGTTAAAACCCTAGGAAGCCCCCATTTCGTAGGCCAATGGATGAGGATAAAGAAGGTTGGATAGAGATCTCTTTAACAAAATCTAAGCCAAAACCAATCAAAAGTTAACACTTAAGCCCTAAATCAACTTTATCTTAATCCATTAGGGTGAGAAAATACGGAAGATATGGTCAAAAATCCAAGAGAAAGACGTAAAAAGGATTTGGATAATCACGGAAAATCAGAAAATCAGACAGCCAAAGAGGTGGCTGTTTGAAGTATCAAATGGCCAGCAACCTGGCCGTCTGACCATCAGACAACCAGGAAGGTAGCCATCTAAAGAATGGTCAGACGGCCAACAACCTGACCGTTTGATCTAAAGAATGGTCAGACGGCCAACAACCTGACCGTCTGAATGATCAGACGGCCAGCTGTCTAGCCGTCTGACCATCATACGGCCACCAGTCTGGCCGTCTGACGTATCAGACGGCCAGCACTCTGGCCACCTGATGAACTTTAAAAAAATTTAAAAATGAATATTTTTAAAATCCAAATGCATTAAAAATGAAATAAAAAGTTTTGAAATCATGTACCTTTTTTTTGAAAAATGAACGTTTTGTGACAAAACTTTTTGACAAAAAGAAATTAAATTTCAATGAGTCCAAATGAGCGGGAAACGACAAAAAAGATCAACACAAAGGCCCGTTAACACAATAAAGCTCAAATCGGTCTATGGAATGGGCCAAAAATGGGTGTCTACAGATGCGAGAGAAGCAAATGCGTCAGCTAAGATGTTCTGATTCCGAGGAACATGGAAAAAAATTAGTTTAGTGAAAAGCTTGGCATAAGCTGAGGTCAATTCTTGATAAGACTTGAGTTTGGGATCAAAGGTGTGATATTTGGTAAGCACTTGGCGAATGATTAATTGACTATCACCTACAATCTGCAGTTCGGTGGCACCATGTAAATGAGCAGCCTCAAGACTGGCAAGAAGAGCCTCATATTTAGCAATGTTATTGGTAATATGAAAAGTAAGTTGAAAGGCTTGTGGAAAGGTGACACCTTCAGGTGATAGGAGAACGATGCCGATACCCTTACCATGAGAGTTCAGAGCTCCGTCAAAATGCAGAGTCCACATGTCATCTTTGACTCTATTAATAGACATCAGTTCCTTATCCGAAAACTCCGATCAAATCGGATCAAAAATGGGTAGAGGGTGATGAGCAAGGTGCTCTGCTATGGCATAGCCTTTGATTGCTTTCTACTGAATGTAGATGATATCAAACTGAGATAGAAAGCTCTGCCAACGTGCTAATCGATCTGTAAGGACAGATTTCTCAAAGTGGAACTTGATTGGATATATCCTAGTGATAAGATGGACTTCATGGGCCAGAAAATAATGCTTCAACTTCTAAACTACTAAGACCAAAGTAGGACATGTTTTCTCCATCGCCGTATACCTCTGTTCAGCAGGGTTGAGAAATTTAAAGAGATAATAGGCTGCCCTCTCCTCCTTCATCCTCTTGTGCTAGGACAGCCCCCACCGAATCATTCAGGACAAAAATGTATAGAATTAAATACTTGCCCGGAGATAGTGGTCTCAATACAGGAGGGCTCGCCAAGTATGTCTTTAACCCATCAAATTCCTCCTGACACTTATCGTCCTAATTGAATTTGACTCCCGGCTTAGTAAGCTTGTAGAACGGCTTACACCTTTGTGAATGCTGAGAGACAAAGAGGCGAATAAACTGCAACCTTCCAATTAATCCTCTCAGTTCTTTCAAGTTCTTAGGAGGTGGCATTTCAATGATAGCTTTAACCTTGTTGGGATCGATCTCAATGCCCCGTTTGTTGACAATGAACTCTAACAACTTACCCGACGAGACACCAAATATGCGCTTCTTTAGGTTCATCTTCAATAGATATTCCCTTGATCTTTTCCAAAACCTATGTCAGAATTTTAGCATGCTCAGCCTTAATCTTAGACTTCACCAGTAAGTCATTCACATACACCTCCAATATGTATCATATCATAGAATATAGCCATCATAGCCCTTTGATAGGTGGCTCCAACGTTCTTCAACCCAAATGACATGTGTTCTTCCTTTCTGCTACACCATTCTATTAAGGTATCTTAGGAGTTAAGAAGTTATGTTGAATCTCTTGTTCATCACAAAATCTAGAGAATTTAACATTCCCAAATTCTCCTCCATGGTTTGATATTATTTCCATTATGCCGAATTTATGCTCCTTCTATATAATTTTGCTAAATTTATAAAATGCTTCACATGCATTTGATTTGTTTCTCAAGAATGCAACCCAAATGAACCTTGACTAGTCATAAACTATGACATACTCATAGTTCTTGCCTCCTAGGCTTGTTGTCCTCATTGGCTCAAACATATCTATGTAGAGTAGCTCTAAAGGTTGAGAAGTTGTCACTACTATCTTGGACTGAAATGAGGTCTTGCTTCGCTTTCCTTTGGCACATGCTACACAGATGCCTGAAGTCTTCAGCTTCATCTTGGACAGTCCTTCAACCAAGTTTGCTTGATTAGCTTCTGAATCACGCTATGACTGGCATGACCTAGTCTTCTATGCCATAGATTAGCTTCCTCAAAACTGTTGGCTGCAAGGCATACACCCTTCTCTTTCAGTTCATGTAGATGCAATACGTACAAGTTCTTATATCTGTAGGCCTTGAAAATCACTCCATCATCTTTGGTTATAGTGCATTATGCTACTTCAAAGATAACTCTGTCACCTTTGTTACACAACTAGCTGATACTTATTAGGTTGTGCTTCAGCCCATCAACATAAAGAACATCCTCTATCAAATCTGCTGATTTGCTTCCAACTGTACCACTGCCCATTACTCTGCCTTTTTCATTGCCTCCATAGGTGACTGTCCCTCCTTCTGCTCGTAGAGTCTTGAAAAAGGACCAGTTACCTGTCATATGCTTGGAGCATCTACTATCCATGTTCCATTTCTCGTAGGCTTCCCTTGCAAAGTCACTTAATGGTTTTAGGTATTCAAAATTTTTTTGGGTCCTTTAGAGTTAGTGGCTAATGCAGATCTCTTAGGTACTCAGGCCCACTTCCTCCACTAGCAAGTTTTAAAAGTGTGGCCCAATATGCAGCAATGCGAGCAACAATCCATGCAAGGGGCCTTCCTTTTTGAGCTTGTTGAAGTTGAGGCTTTGATAAATCTAGGGAGCGGATAATTTCTATGGGTTTTATTTGTGGAGAGGCTTTAGATGGTACATAACTGAGTCCATATTTTCTATTACCTTCCTAAGACCTTTCAAGCAAAGGGGCAGAGATGTTTTACCTTTAGTTAATTTTTCAAGAAAAGATTTTAAATATAAATTTTCTTATATTAACTCTTTTTCATTAGTTTTATCTTCATTAATAACCATATTTTTCTTGTTTATCTTTGAGAGTTCTTCATGAAGTTCTTAAAGTTTACTGTTATGTGTTTTATTAACCTCACTAAGTGATTGATTTTTAATTTTAAATCTTGTATTATCCTGTTCTAAATTTATGTTTTCATATTTTAAAGAAGCACTCATAGCACTCAATTTTTCATGGTCTGTTTTAAGCATTTTGAGCTCTTTTGAGAGAATTTTAAAATTTTTATAAAGTCTATCAAAGACTTCTTCCAAAGACAATTCCTCATCTAAATCTGAACATGATTCACAGGCTGAGTTAGAGTTTACCTATTCATCTTCATGATGAGAGTTGGTTGCCATAAGTACAAGGTTTGCAACTTCATATTCTTCCTCTAAACCCGATGAGGTTGAAGAGTCATCTTCAAGATCCCATGCAGCTGTTATAGCTTTCTTTTTGAAATACTTCTTGGGTTTCTTAGTATACTCTCTCTTATTTTGCTTCTTTTTCTTGAGCTATACACACTTAGCTCTTAGGTGTCCAGGTTATTTGCATTTGTAGTAGGTCGGTTCCTGCTTCTGGACCTTATTGTTCTTCTTCTTGTAGTACTTCTAGCTTAAAGTACTTTGAAATTTTTTCTTCTAGAGGATCCTCTGTAGTCTTCGAGATAGAAGAGCTTTTTCTTTACTGTTAATTTCAATTTCCTGACTTAAGGAGGCTTCATCTGAGCTTGGTAAATTAGTCTTTAAAGCTGTGAAGACCTTCTTCTTTGAGCTGCTCTCTCCTAGCCTCTCTATATTTATCTCATGGGCCATGAGAGACCCTATGAGGTTCTCAAGGCTTAGGCGACTGAGGTCATTAGCTTCCTTAATAGCTGTCACCTTGGGAGTCCATTAGCTAGGGAGAGATTTCAAAATTTTTCTGACTAGATCTCCACTATTGTACTCCTTGACGAGAGCCGTTAATCCGTGTGTGATGTCAATGAATATATTATACATCTGAGTAATGATCTCTGAAGGTTCTATCTTAAACTTTTCATATTGAGTTACCAAGATGTCAATCTTGGTTTCCTTCACTTTGTCAGTGCCTTAAGATGTTAGTTATAGCTTCATCCACATTTCTTGCGCTGTCTTGCATACTGAGATCCTACTGAACTCCTTTTTTCCAAGTTCATAGCACAATACACTTTTTGCCTTGTTATTCAAGAAAATTAGACGTTTGTCATTATATATCCATCTTTCTCTGGGTACAATTATGATGTAATCACCATCTTCAAACACACTCCACAAGTTGAGGTCAACACCCTTAAAGAAGTATTCCATCCGACACTTCCAACAAGAGTAATTTTCACCATCGAATAGTGGAGGGCGATTAATGGATTGGCCTTCACTATAACTGTTAGCCATAGCCATTTGCTCTCAGATTGTTAGATCTATACAACGAGAGAACCTGCTCTGATATCACTTATTGATCGGGCTATAAAGGACCTAGAGGGGGGTGAATGGGTTCAAACTTAAATAAATAAGAAACCAGTCTCGAAATTAAGATTAAATGCATAGAAGGTGGGAGAATAAGGAATCAAGCATATGAAGAACACAAAGATTTATATTAGTTCGGTCTATCCAAACCTACGTCCAGTCCCCAAACAATCTCTTGGAATTTCCACTAACAAAAAGTACAGACCCCTTATAACGTCACAACCAACCACCCTGTGAACTAGCAGGTCTTCCCTTCCAAACCAAAGGAGAACAACACCTCACACGCCAGGTAGGTCTTCCCTTCCAAACCAAGAAGAGGAACAACAACCTAACTATAATGAATATTTACAAAGATGATTGCTCATGAGGTAGATATCACAGTTAAACTCTAATCAAGAAATCAAGACACAAAATAAGAATGAAGAATACTGGTCTTGATCTCACTGTAGAAGGCCTAAGAGCTTCAATGCATGGCTGAGTGAAGCTCCAACTCTCAAGCTCTAACTCTCTGTGACTGTGTACTATAGGAAGAAGGTTCTAGCTCTATATATTTTTTAGCTTTTTTACTAGAGTTGGTTCCTACTTTTTTTCTCTCTATATTCTTGTTCTTGTTTTTATGGAGAAGTCTTGTATTTATACAAGAATTAAAAAGAAATTTTCCCGCTTGAATTCTCATGTTTTTAGTTTAACGTTAAACTTGATGAGTCTTAACGTTAAATAGCCTTAAGTCTAGTTGAGAGAGAGAGTTTGAGTGTGCAACATTGTTGATTTGAAAGGATCAGTGAGTTGTCTTAGTCATTTTCCAAATTTAGTTCCACATATCTTCCCAAACATGTTGACAATCCAAGAATAGAAAGATACCATCTGGCTGACCAACTAGAGGAGAGATGAGTTCTATAAAAGGTGCATCAGACAGAGTATAGATATAGGTTTGATACATTGCAAGCGTATCATGTGTCAGTACAAAGAAAGATTTAAGCATAATTGAAGTTAAATATTATCGCAATAAAATATTGAAGTTAATTTATTTACAGAGAGTTCCAAACAAAGATTAATAAGATAAATTAACTGAGGTTCAATGTGCACAGATAATCACATGATCAGATCAAAAGGTAAGGCAAATAATCAATTGTCAAAAATGTGCAAATAATTGCTAAAGAGACAAAGTAGTTAATCGATAAAATAAGCAATGGATAATCGATTGCACAAGTGAACATATTAAGGTTCCAAGTAACCTATTAAGGGGACAATTCATTAAACGGAATGAAAAAAGAAGTTGTTAATCGATTATAGACAAAGAAGTAATTGAATCTGAGCACAAACTAATAATCGATCAAGTAATCAATTGACGGTGATACTTGTAATCGATGCTAGAAGCGAACCATTAATCGATTGTCCTAACAAGTAATCGGAAATAAGAAATAAGGTTAATCGATTAGACAGACAAAAGACGTAATCAGAGGGATCTTTGGTCTGATAATTGATTTATCAAAGAAACAAGTAATCGGTCCGAATGATAAGTTGATAATTGAAACACTCAATCATGGAAACAACTAGTAATCGATTATAGGAATATGACCAGCCGACTTTAACAGAATTGTTCAATAATCAATTTAACCACTTTACCAATAATCAATCCAAATATCGAGTAGAAGAAAAAAAATAGTAATCGATAAGTATAGATAGTCGATTTAATAAAAGAAGAGCGATTTAAGCATATATGATGAATCAATTATCATTATAATAATCAATAGACTTAATCAAATTTCTGTTGGCGACTAGTAATCGATAGTACTTTACCGATTAACTGAGTGGTTTTTGTTGATAGCGATATCGATTAGTAGAACAACTCTTTAATCGATTAGCGATAGGAGAGTAACCAGCACCCTTAATCGATTTGATTTAAATAAAGACTTAATTAATTAGCGATAGAGATTATCTCTTGAAGAATGAGAGTTTCTCTAATCGATTATAAGCTTAAAGAGTCCTGAGGCTCTAACACTATTAATTGATTATTGATAGAGGGTTAATCAATTTCTCAGTAAACCTTTTATCGAAAGGATCAATGGTCTACTAAAAATCAACTAAGTTTGGGATTAAACAGTGCTAACTACAATAGATAATTAATTAATTTTATTGCTTACTTTAGGTAATCAATAGCTGATTTAAGACATTTTCGAAGTGTGTTATCATCAAAACATGGGAATTGAAATAATTACAAAGAATAACTCAACATCGCTGACCATAGTAAACTTAGCTGTTTGATATTTGACTCGCGTGGCTTTAGTCTTATCGTCAGCAACTGTCTATCTCGTAAGAAAGCAATGATCGGGTCCGTCCACGTGGTTCAATGCTTACCTCAGCCACTTCTCCTTGTTAGATAGCGGGTGCCAATACATCTTCTATAAATACTGTCCGTGATGTCGGTAGCGCCGAGGAGGCGAGCTTGGCCAACTCATCTGCTTTTTAATTTTCCTCCCTCGGAATGTGCAAGATCTCAAATCCCTTTAGGACAGCAGTCATTTGTATGATCAATTCTTTATATTATTTCATAGTAGGATTTTTGGCCTTGTATTCACCTTTCAGTTGTTGGATGACAAGTTGAGAATCAGAGAAGGCTTGGATCTAGGTCACCCCCAAGTGGTGGGCCACTCAGATCCTGGTGAGGAGTGCCTCATATTCTACTATGTTGTTTTTTGTCCGAAATTGAAATCTTATAGAGAATTGCAATCCTTCACTTTTTGGTGCTTCTGGGGGGATTAGGATGAGCCTGGCCCTACAACTGGTGGTTTGCGATGATCTATCGGTGTAGATCAACCATATCGGTCTAGGCCTGATCCCGGTCACTTGCTCCTGTGGGGGAAGGGTGTATTCTGCTACGGAATTTGCCAGGGCCTGTGCTTTTAGTGCGCTTCTCAGTTGGTAAGAGATATCAAACTCTAATAGTTCAATGGCCCACTTTACCATCCATCCCGAGGCATCTGGGCATTGTAGGAGCTATTACAGGGGACGGCTGGTGACTACCTCAATCGAGTGTGCTTGAAAGTAGGGCCATAAGTTTTGTGCGGCCATGACTAGTGCTAGGCCTAATTTTTCCACGACTGGGTAGTGGAGTTCGACTCCTTGGAGGACTCAGCTCATGTAGTAGATGAGTTTTTAAACATTCCCTTCTTCCTTGGCCAACACTGAGCTCAAAGTGTGAGGAGCTATAGACAAGTAGAGGGTGAGACTCACCTGCGTATGGTTTGGAAAGGGCCAGCAATGCGACCAAATATTGCTTCAATTCCTCAAATGCATGTGGCACTCTTGTGTCTAGTTGACATGTCCTTGGGCATTAGGTGGGTTGTATCTTACCTGCAATAGTCGGAGGAAAGGAAGGCATCGCTCAATGGCCCTTGATAATAACCGGTTGAGCATGGCAAAGCGTCCAGTCAGCCTCTAGACATCATTAAGCCGCGTCGGCGGCTTCATGGTCTATATAGCTTCAATCTTATCTAGGTTGGCATCGATCACTCGGTGCGTGACGAGGAAGCCCAAGAACTCCTCGGCTGTGACCCGAAAGGTGCATTTGGCTAAGTTAAGTTTCATGCCATACTGTCGTAGAGTATCAAATGTCTCCAAGAGGTCTTTGAAGTGTTCGATGGCATGCTTAGACTTGACTAGCATTTCATCAACATATACGTCCATGTTTTGGTCGATCTGTAGATCAAACATGTTGTTGACAAGTCTCTGATAAGTCACTCCGGTGTTCTTTAGTCTGAATGGCATTCAAGTGTAGTAGTAGTGCCCCATGTCGGTGATGAAGGTGGTGTGTTCCTTGTTAGAAAGATTCATACATATCTGACGGTAGTCCAAGAAAGCATCAAAGAAGCTAAGTTGTTTGTGTCCCGCTGTGGCGTCGATCAGTTGGTCGATGTTAGGCATGGGATAATAATCCTAAGGAGTAGCTTTGTTGAGGTCGGTGAAATCAACACACATATTCCACTTCTTAGAGACCTTCTTTACTAGGACGGCATTAGCTACCCACATGGGGTATTGAGTGTCCCGTATCACTCTTGTTTTCAACAAGGAAGTTACCTGCTCCTTAATGGCATCCTTCCCTTTTATGGCGAAGTGATGCTTCCATTGCTAGATTGCGAGGAACCTCGGGTCAAGGTTAAGGGAGTAGGGTATCTGCCCAAACAAACACATCCAAGTGGGTAGAGAGAAACGTTTGATACTCCTCTCATCTTTGCTTGGATAGAAGAGCTCCTATCTTCAATTCGTGGTCAGAAGTGGGGCCAACCTTGATGGTGACTAGCTCCTCATATGGCTTACCTATTTTTTTAGGCCTCTCTATAACTTTATGGGCTGATTCCATAGATTTCTTTGTTTGAGTATTGGTTAACACTAGGTATATTTGCCAGGAGGTGTTCTGATTCCCGTGAGCTTCTCCGATCCCTTTAACAGTTGGGAATTTGAGCTTTTGATATAGGCTAGATGGAACGATCTAAAACTGACCCAAAGAATCCCTCCCTAGGATCGCATTGTAGGGTGATGGGGAGTCGATTACGAAAAACTCAACCTCCTAGGTAACGGTCAAGGGAGGAGTCCCCAGGGTTACTGGGAGGACTACTTGGCCTTCGATAGCTATTGGCTAGCCACTGAACTCATATACATATAATTTCTCCTTTCTTATGTTCATACAAATATATCCAAATTGTTGGAAACTAACATGGGAGAGGATATCCAAGGGACTTCTATTGTTGACGAAGACCTTCTTGATGTAGTGTCCTACGATGTTAGCTTCAATGATTAGAGCGCCGTTATGGGGAACTACTATACCTCACAGGTCCTCATCGGTGAAGGTGGTTGATTCCTTGGTAAGATGAGATTGATCATTAGCAAGAGCTTTTTTGACCAGCATTTTGAGCTCCTAAATTGTAGGTGCACTTTCTTTTGCGATCATCTTCCTAGATTGTACAGACGATTAAAAAGATTGACCAGTCTGTACAATCTTCCTAGATTGCGGGTTCTAATCCGGTTTCGATTAAAAAGAGTATCGCCTGAGCCTAGCGAGAAATTGGCCCTATTTTGGAAAGCAGGATTGAGGGGGCAGTTTTGAGTCGGAAGGGACCGCTTTAGGAGGGCCAGACTCGAGTTGGATTGTTAAGTCTGCCTTGATCCACTTCGAGTCGTAGTCAGACTGGGTTGAGGGAGGCAAGGTCTTCTAGTCTAGGTTGACTTCTAAGCAGGATATGACCTTTAATCTGGTCATGTTGGTCTGTATATTTTGTTAGGGAGCGGATTCGGACTCTGTGGCCCCTGCATTTGCCGTTAAGACTGTTAGGGGGTCCGGCCTTTAGGGCCGCCGTCAGATGAAGTCTGGGCCAGGCCCTGGACAAAATGGCTCTAGCTTGCCCCAGCAGAGTATGGGCCCCCATAGAGATGCATTTGATAATTTACAGGCGGAGTCACCGGGCCGGCCCGTTGGCTTTTTTGGCTGGGCAAAGTTCATCTCCTTCACCATGTTCTATCTTCATTGATCCAGCGGTTCAAAGTCTCACTGTCCTTTGATTTCCCCAACATTGAGAAAGGTTGGTCTATTGATTAATTTCTATTTTCCCCACCACACATCAGTATGCCACTTAATTCTTTCACCATTGCCAACCACCCATTTGAATTCATTTCTAGTTTTAGTTGTCAATTTGTTGATTCCAGTCTACACTGCTGATTTTTTCTTGGATCCAATAGGTCTGTTTAGGTCCTTGTTATGGAAGTATTTTGCTTTCACCAAGTTTTTCCACATTGTGTCTCTATTCTTCCATATTTGACCAACTAACTTCATGAGACTGGCGTCCCCCATGACAGTGGGCTTTTTTATACCTTGTTTTGCTGGAGCATACTAATTTCCAGTTCCTCAGATGCATCTCGCTCTTGTTTTCTGATTTCTCCCAGATGAAGTCCCTACATGCCCTCTCCATCTTCTTGCTTCCAGCAGCTGAAATGTGAGAGCACCCTGTCCAGTATAAGGGTATAGTGGTTAAACAATGCTTTGCCAATGTAGATCTCCTAGCTAATTTGAGATTATTCCCCTTCCACCCTGCCATCTTCTGTCTCATTATTTGAATTACTTTTTCTTCAGCCATCATGCATTTGTTACGGCCTGTGACAGATGCCACAAAATAGTTTCCTAGTGACTCTTGCTCTTTCAATCTGAAGACCCTCTTAATCCTTCTCTTAGCCTTGGCACAGATCTTATTGCTGACAATTAAGGAAGATTTGTTGTAGTTCATCCTTTGGCCTGATTTATTGCAATACTCTTGTAAAATATATTTCAATTCCTTTGCCTTGTTTGCAATAAGATGTCATCTGCAAACATGAGCTCTAGTTTCTTCCTTGTGCCCACTAATCTTTTTTCCATTACTCCTTTGTTCAAGGTTGTCGAAAGCATCTCTGCACCCAATATAAAAAGGTGGGGTGACAAGCAGTCTCCCTGCCTTGCACCTCTTGAACTGTAGAACCATTCTCCTGCAATTCCATTTGTGAGTACACTGCAGGAAGGAGTTGTGATGCATGTTTTAATCCACCCTACAAGTTCATTCTTTCCATCACCTGCTTTATAAATTCCATGTCTAGCCATAAACTTACTCTTCCTGCTATTCTGCATAGTATGTAAAGCTTCATGAGCCACCATTACATTATCTATAATACTCCTGTTCTGAATGAAAAATGATTGTTCTTTGAGATGAGCTGCCCAATCACTCCTTTCAGTTTATTTACCAAGATCCTAGCAATGAGTTTATAGAACTCATTGCATAGGCTGGTTGGTCAAAACTCATTAAATCTTCAAGGACTATTACATGTTGGAATGAGGGCTATGAATGTAGCATGGTATAGAATATCATTGTTTGGTTCATACAACTACTGAGCTCAATAGTAATGTTCTTTATTCATGAGCTTTTTCCTTGCTCTCTGTACAACACCATTACTTCAGTGCGACAAGCTCTCTGCCATTTCAAAGATCTTAAAACTATTTTTTCGTGCTCACACCAAGTATAGAAAACTCGACCTTCACCTTGTTTGAGAAAAGGTGCCCCAAAAACGAACTCAAACACAATATGCCTTATTATTTATCGACTAAATTCTTGACATTTTTATAATTAATGGAACTGCATCTACGCTGCCTACAATAACACTTGAGCACAAGCTCAAACTTTGTGACGTGACAAAACTTGAGTGGGCTCATGACAACCACAAAGTTAATGGCAGGGATCATGCCAACCGACAAACCTAAATTATGTGATTCATTTTGTAATGACCCATTTGAAGAAGAAACGTAAGTACAGTAGATATAATCCAAGCCTATTAATACTAGGATGGATACATTTTTAATTAATAAATAAAATAGATGTCAATCCATATATATCCTTATTTTAATGATGTAAATCTTTACCCTTACAATAAAAAATAAAATATTCTTTCCAGGCATGGTGTCCAACTTTTGCCATGTTTATCATGTTAATAATATAAGAAATGTCGAGTATTTTATCTATTAATAATACGTCAACAATATGCCACAATTGATTTTGTCTATTAGCAACATGACAAAACTTGAGTGCGTATTCAACTTTCCTGACTATGTGCTCCTCATTGGCAGCAAATCCCAAATTTTAGGGATGTTGTGGCACGGCGTCTTCGGCACTTAAAATTTATAAGAGGATAAGATTTGACAGAAAATAAAAATATCATTTTTTTTTTGGCAAAATGTCATCTCAAATGCCTATAAGGCTGAGGCGACCCTCAATCGCTTCAGTTGCCTCACACTTTTGACAATGTAGTGGCCTCACCTTAGATGTTTTAGCACGGGGGGCATCCAACACCCTCTCCTCTTTCTTCTTGACCATGACTCCTCTCACTTTCTTAGCTAGGTGACAGGAAGAGGAGTTAGCAGTGGGCTCGAAGCCCATAGTTACAATAAATAATGCCCCATTTGCCATTCAAATTGTGGCCTCACGATAGATGGCATTGAAATTTCTTGGCCCTTCAAGAGGGGCTTGCCTCTTATGGTCAACCAAGATATTAGGAAAGAAGAAGGAAGAGGTTAGTTTTGTGGGCTCATGGCCCGGTATTTGAACAAGGAAGATTGTGCCAAGAACCCATTTTTAATCTTGAAATAGTGCCCCCGAAACAAGACTTGCCAATGGTGGTGGTGGTTTATTTGTTTATGGGTGTTGTAGTTGTTCCGGTGTCCTTGAAGAAAATCAGACCACATCAGTGGCCTTGCAATAGTCAATTCTCCTCCAATTTAATGTGAATGATACAACTATCTATCAATAGAAGTTCACAAAATAACACCACAGACTGAATAAGAATAATTCCAGTGCAAATTCATGCAAACTAAAATTTACAACATTGTTCAGGGAACTCGGTATCAGCTGTTTCATGAATGATACCAATTCAAACCTTCAATTATTTAGAAAGGGGTGATTCATCTTCCCAGTCCAATTATTGATTACTCACATTTCATCAACATTGTAAGTCACAAAATTGTCCTCAATGTCTTAAACTTCCTGATAGCTATAACATACAAGCACAAATATCTGACGCACTGTCCCACACTTTCAATTCATTCATCGCTTAAGGATCTCAAACCAAATCAAATAATTTTCACATCGGAATCAGTTTTCCTCAGATCCACTCTCTCCTTTCTCAGTTTGCGGACAGCTTTTCTCATTGATAGCCTCACAGTATTCTTCTGTGTAAGCTCCAGACCATCCAATTTCTCAAATCCATTAGTAAGTTTCTCAGAATGCTTGAATCAATCAGATATAAAGTCAATTAGATGCTATAAATATAGCCCTTCGATGAATGCCTGAAAGGACATAACGGTTAGAATGAGCTCAGCAGATGCATGTTATTCTATGCTCATCTGACACATTTCCATTCAGATTGAACTTCACTCCAGAATGTGGATACCTGCAACCAACAAGAAGCTAGGAAGGTCAAACGAAAAGAAGAGAATAGGCACTAAAACTCCAGGTGAAGCGATTACCTGATGGAATGAGCTGCATGTCTAGCAATGGCAGAACAGGATTCAACTTTCAACTGGTGGAACCATGCACCTGTCAGAGGATCAGCTGAAGCAGCAGTCGTTGCTTGACAGGGCAAGCAATAAAATCAGATTCTGGGGGTCAAATCGCACCTTACCCCATACGTGGCTCCATAATTGTTTGTCTATCAATAACATCTTTAATCGTAACTTGTACTCCTTTCACCAGAAATCCCCACAAGAGCAGCATCCATTGCTGAAATGATGAAATCTAGTTGTATCTCTAACAATGATATCCCGCCCTTCAACCATGGAAATGACTTTGGTTGCATTATGACAATCTACGCACACCCTAAGGTTCTTGAATACTCGAATCATCGTCCAAGGAGGTAACATAATCAGCCCAAAGGCTATTGCCAGCTTCTCACTATGCCTCAATAGTATCAGTTCCTTCTGTTCCACCCCCAGCTCATGCAATGCAGAATTGAGATCAGGCACATAGCCAGCATTTTTCATGCTCACCTCCAACTCATGCAATTTAGCATGGATTGAATCCAATTGGGAATGAACTCTATCTCCTGATCTAAACACATGCACAATACTGTTCACCTCAATCCAACTGTAACCTGGAAGTTTCACCACGTTACTGTTTTTCATCAATCTCCTAACCCTTGACACATCATCCCACCTATGCATTGCAGCATATACATTGGCCAACTGGACATAAGCTCCAGCGCTTCTTGGCTCCAGCTCTATAAGCCTTTGTGCGGCAAATTCAGCCAGCTCCAAGTTCTTTTGGATCCTACAAGCTCCTAAAAGGGTTCCAAAGATGGCTTGATGCGGTGCAAAAGGCATCTCATGAATCAACTCTACTGCCTCTACAAGCAAACCACCTCTACAGAGCAGATCGACCATACAGTAATAGTGGTCAGGCCTGGGCACCACACCATAATCTCTCCTCATTGACTCAAAAATACTCCTCCCCAGATCAACCATCCCACCATGGACACAAGCTGATTGGGCAGCAACAAAGGTGATCCAATTAGGAGGAATCCCCTTATCTTTCATCTCGTTGAATAACTTCATGACCATCCCTCCATAACCATGGTGGGCATACCCTGACATCATTGCATTCCAACAAACAACATCCTTCTGGGGCATCTGATCAAATAGGCTGCGTGCCTCACCCAAATCACCACACTTGCAATACATGCTAACCAATGATGTCCCCACTGTTGTATCCAAAATCAACGGGGATTTGCTTGCAAATTGATGAATCTGTTTACCTAATTCCAGAGCAGACAAATTGCTGCAGCCCAAAAGAGCACTGCTCAAGCTTGAAGAATTTGGTCTCAGGGATGGGACGCCCACCATTTCCCGGAAAATCTTCAGTGCAAGTTCCGGCTGTTGGTTCTCTACATACCCAGATATCATGGCATTCCATGTTACCAAATTCCTAACAGGCATATTGTCGAAGAGGTCTCGAGCCAGATGGACCTTTCTCGAGCTCATGTACCCCGTGATCATAACCGTCTGGAGTACCACATCATTCTTATCAGGTGCTCGATTGAAGTATTCCTCAGCCAGGTCCAGATGCCCAGCCCGCATGAAGCCAGTGATGATTGCATTCCACGAGACAAGATTCCGTACCGGCATAGCCAAAAAGAGCTTCTGTGCTTCTCCCATCTCCCCATGCTCCGACAAACCAGAGATCACGGTGTTCCAAGATACGCAATCCTTGATGGGCATCTGCTGGAAGAGGCGACGAGCCCCGTCGACATCGCCGTTGCGGAGATAACAGGCGAGCATGGTGTTGAAGGAGACCACATCCGGACAAGGCATGGCGGCGAACAGTCGGAGGGCTTCGGCCAGGTACCCTGGCCGCTTAGAGTAGGCGGCGAGGATTGCGTTCCAGGAGACGGTGGTCTTCGCAGGCATTGCGTCGAACAGCTTGCGGGCGGAATCCACGTCTCCACATCTGATGAGCTGATTGATCATCCTGTTGGTCGAAGACGCCGGATGCTGCTGGGGTGTGAAGTGGGGGCCTGATGGGCCGGGGGGTCCGGCAGCCCCAGCTGCTGCGGCGGCGCTGGTCGTTGTCACCGCCATGGTCGTCGCTGCTGCAACCCCGGCGAGGTGATGAGGCCGACGAGGTGCCGTTCTGAAGTGGAAGCATGGCGATATCCCCCACCCCCAGGAAGGAGGAATGGGAACAAGGGAGGGTTTTGCTGGTCGTGTGGTTGCAAGTGGAACCAAATGTTTCCGGTTGCATGCTTGGTCGAGACACACTCGCCGAGCTGAGAAAGAGGTCATCGCCATCACCATGTTCAGAAAATAGGAAATATTGGTAAAAATAATTCTTCTAAATTTTTAGCCTATTTTCATATTATTACTACAAAAAAATTTATAATCACATACTTGCAAAAACAGTTCTACCAACGCTGTTCCTGCTAAAAATCTCATGTCTAATCTTAGTTGACTGTTAATTAAAGTTAAAAGATCCAAAAATATTATTCTTCTTATTAAATTTGATAGTTAAACAAGGAACACTTGCTACATCCTTAACAGAGGTTGAAGGCTGCAGCGACATTATGTATAATAATATATAAATAAATTTATAATTAAAATTTTAGGATAGTTTTTTCTTGTAAAAAATTGTATAATGTACTACAGAATAAAATATTGTGTTTTATGATATTTTACCACCTTAGATGGGAAGAGGAAAAGAGGTGCCCGTCTATTTGATAGGAAAACGTCCAGGGACTTGGCGTTCAAGAGAAAAAAAAAAAAAATGGGAGGGAGGAGTACAGCAGAGTTCGAGTTGAATTCAAATTCTTCGTCAATAGGACTGTCGTGGAACTAGACTCAGTGGAATCTCTCTCCACAAGTCCAACCCTAAATAGGGATGTCAAGTGGATCGGGCCTGTCTGAAGGGGGAGACGTGGGCCTTGGTCGGGATATGTCAAAATTTTATTTTAATTTTATATGTAAACCCTTGAATGTTGTGTGGGAGATTTAAATGACTCGCTAATGGCATGCTCAATTTAACAATGCGAATGAAGTGCATTTTTAGATGTACACTCGAAGGTCGAGGCAGTCTTGCAATGAAAGACACAAAAGGGGTTGTTGAGATCAAGAGCTACCTAGGACTTGTTGGATCCTATAAAAGGATCTCATACAATAGAGCTTCCTTGACTAAGTTGATGAGGAAATTGGCTTAACATTATGTGATATACTAAATATAAAAATCATTTCCAACAAGTGAAGATGAAATGGACTACAACACATATGTTAACATTATCAAGACATACAAAGAGCTTAGATGCATTTAGGATTCGGTTTATGTACATACGCAATGTGGAATGGTTATAACATAAAATATCAAAGTAGTTAAAGGACCATGAGATGAATAATGTAACATTTGATCTGAAATTAGTTGCCATCACGCATGCTTTTTGTATATACTAGCTACTAAAGATGTGTCCACGGTTTAGTCATCTTGGGGAACAAATATTGAAAATGTCCTTGTATGTTTGGCAGGGCGCTGTAGAGTACTTGCTTCACCCGAACCAGCTGCCTAGGACAGTTGGTTCGATTCTGGTTGGGACCTAAAAATCCCCCAGCCATGCATGCAGTCTTGGTGTTGTTTGGATCTTTATCTTTTGGTCTGTGGGATTACTTCCCTAGAAATTAGACGGACTTGGAATTGTCGCCTGATTAGGCGGACCCATCGACCAAACCGAAATTATCTCCAACTCTGGAGGAAAATCTCGGGTTCCCAATTAGAATCTCAGTTGCTTGTAAATAGTTGTACATAATCGGCCTCTGGATCCTTTCAAAGAAAAAAGAAAAAAAGAAGAAGAAGAAAAAAGAGTACTTACTTCACCCAAGGGCCTAGTGTATATGTTTCCATTCATGGATCATGGAGTAGACCCAAATAAATTAAGAATACTATTGATATGTTATTCTCTATAGGTCATTTTTTTTATTTGAAATTAAGGAGAGGTTGGCTCATTTTTCATGATACCAAAGGGATTTTAGAATAACCAATAAAAAGAACCTTTGACAACCATAGGCTTTTGGTTTTAGACATTTTGGGTAATGATCTTCGTTGTATAACAATCACCAAGTAATATACATGTGAAAGAGAAACATTGCATAACATATGCATATTTTATTTCTTATGCGCTTACTTCATGGGACCAAAATTTTTCTCAAGCGTATAGTCGTTCATAGTTAGTAATTTCCTTTTCCATGCAATGGATAAAGAAGTTGCATGCTATCAATATTTGTGTTGTAGATGATACCTTCCTCTTTAAGTTGGTCATGAACATTATAAATGTTGGCTCCATGCCATTCTAAAGATCCCTTCTCAAATCCGAATTTGATTTTCTCCACTTTGGTCCACCATCTCCATAAAGGATTTAGGAAGCATGATTGTAGACACATACAAATATCTGGCTATCTACATTTAAGAAATCTCCATCCGTATCAAGGTAGATTGAGGGGAGGGCCAGAGGGGGTCACTATTAATTATGGGTGTGTGTCAAGCCAATCTCATGGCATTTTTATGTACATTCTTGTTCTTAGAATTTAACAAAAGGCACAATATTTATTATACAATACGTACTTTATCGTTTCACAATACCGAAGATATATGTAATGAAGATTGAATCATGATGAGATCATGATAATGAGATCAATCTTCTTTAAATATTTATTTTTAATTATTCCTGATTAAAGAATATTTGAGAAGAGTATAGATTACTCTTGCTCATAAGATGAAGGTGACTGGTCTCATAATCATTTTTGTGGAGACACTAAAAATCTTCAGTACTCATTGGTGAATGAGTTCACTGAACTAATCTAACTTCAAAACTTTAGATGGTCATAATACCTAGCTATTTACAAGTGGATTCTTTGTCACAATAGCACAGTTGGTTTAGATTTGAGATACCAAGGACACATTGTTAGTAGACTACGGTGTTTTGACTTGACTTAAAAAGATATGTAACTATGAGATCTTGAAAAGTTGAGTATCTGGACTCAATAGGATATCTTCAAAGGTGATTATGTGGTCAACAAGGAATCATTCACTCTTGATATTAAGAGAGAGAATGCTATATGGAGTGATACTAAAAAGTCTCTGGTTAGAACTAGACTGCATATCAGAAAATGAGTTTTTTGATGATCCATATTGTCGGTACCTAATCCACATGCACGAACAAAACTAGAGTTTGATAGTCAAATTATATCCTAACTTCATTTGCGAGCATTATATGAATGAAAGACTATAACCAAGCAGTAAGTACTGATGAACAAATTCCTAAATATGTTGCTTAACCTCAATGACTTCCAGGATCATGATGTGTTGTTTAGTATCGACGATGATCAGAAGCTCGGTCAATTTCAATCATGCGATGATAAATTAATAAATTAACTATTTGATATGTGATATTAAATAATTAATTTGGTTAGTAAGTTGTTCCTAGACTTAGTGGACCAAAACCAGATTGGCATCTAGGCCTAGAAGTTCACACACAAAATATTCTCGATCGATGGGAATAAAGTAGAAATTTATATAAGTTTAACAGTTTTTATGAAAAACTATCAAAACTAGTGTAAATAATAGCTTGAAAAAAGCTGACCCAAACTCTAGGATTTCTACATGTTTTAGGTATCTACAAAGAAGAAGAGATGCTAGGATCAAGTGGATCCCTCCAAAGAAGTGAGGATGATCTATCGACTAGGGAATCACATGGATACTATTGGAGGCCAAACATCTATGCAATTGATAGCATTGCTCCATTGGACTCTGGCTGCAAACTTGGATCTGATTCTGCACAAGATGAAGACCCATTCTTGTTGCTTTTATATTCTCAAAAACGGATCAGGGGAATCCATGGGATCCATTTATTTTGCTGCATTCTATGTTCTTAATTTTATATTCGTGATTCTCATGGTGCTCCTTACAGCCACGACTCTCCCTAACTTCATGCTTATGCTTTTATACTGCAATACCTCCTTTGGAAAAAACCCTCATATATGTTATGTGCTTTAACTTAACACTCCTGAAGAAAAAAAAATCCTTCTACTTGACCTCCCTAGAATAATTTTTTACGGTTCGGCCTGATCGATAGCGTTGGTTAACGATCGCGATTGATATGTCAATGGAGTCCTAGTACTCGACTTTTTGATCTTCGATCTGTTTCCAACATTTTGAAAATAGATGCAGAACACAAAGAAAAGAGACCTTCTACTTTTTGATATTTGTTTCGATAGATATATTATTAGTATAATTGTCTCTCGTAAAAAGAACTAACTAGTACCATGCTTTAGTTTCAACTTTCACACTAGGTAGGTGAACTATTAATGCTTTAGTTCGATAAGAGATGGTACTTTCATAAAAGGAGATAAAGACTTCACACTTACTCTTCTCTAATCTTATATTAAATAATAGAGATACATTAAACTAGGGAACAATAGGCATACTATTTTAGCCTAATACAACATGCATTACATTACATATACGTCACATGATACTTGATAGAGATAACATACACTATATACGACTTATAATAAGCATCACATTGCAAATGTCTTACGAGTATCAATACATGTGAGGAATTGAAAAGAAAAAAATGGATTTCTATTTCTATTTCTGTTTTTTATAGGAAATAAATGCGAAAACAAAAACATGTATTTTTGTTTCCGTCTCTGATCCGTTTGTAGCCCTAGTATAGGAACTCGATCAGAACACGTCATATGGTCCTTTCAACTACCACAAGCCTCGTAAGCCTTGATGATATGTGAATAAAAATTTAATTCACTCATATCAAAGTTTCCGACGCCTAGCCTAATGCACAAATGGACAAATTTAATCAGGTAATATTGCACAGTCCCTGGCACTGCCGTCCAGTCAACAAGGTCACAATGGTGTGCATTTTTTTTCAAAACAATAAAATTCCAAGTCGACCTCCATTTTGATCGGACGGTTAAAAATAAAACAAAAACAAAAAAGGAATTATACGCTCACATGATCCAAGTTGTTGGATCATTGCATAGTGCGTGGTATAGCAAGCATTATTTAATTTAATATGCCCGATTCGAAAATATCATTACGAATCTAACCCCACCAAAAAAAGGTGCACTTTAGACCACGAAGCAAAAATTCTGAATGCTCTAAACATGGTTTTCCAATTAGTTGGAAGCCTAATACCATCCTTTTGCTTAGGCACAATTGCAACTTGGAAATATACATTTTTTCGTACAATTCCGGATTGATGAGGTGGTTAAGGTAACAAAATATAAGAACTAATTCAGATCACAATAGGATGCTGTTTAGTTTGACGTAAAAACGGTGGAATGATGTAAACACCACATTTCTGTGAGACAACATGCAACAATTTACAGTCTCTTACGGTATTTTCTACCAAACCAAATGAGGCCTAGAATCAATTGTAATGTACATTATTCAAGCTTACATTTCAAGGGGTGTAGAGAAGGAGAAAAAGATGACCATCAATAATGATGCAGAACAAGATCACCATCAGTAAATGATGAACAATTTTTAAAGGATTTGTACTTTGTAACCTCTATGAGCTTTCGATATTACAAAAAAATCCCCATAATTAGGTTATTTCCTCAAAAGCCCATATAATCTTTGAATATTTATGAAAACACCTCTGCGATTAATGAATGCTTGAAATAAAAAATATGCGAGAGAATATTTCATTTGCCTAACTGCCCAGCTGCCCGATTCTACTATTCTATGTGACTCGCCTGCTTCGCAATAGCTATGTAGTGGCTGGCTATCTCAACAGATGTTTGAAGTAAAGAATATACGGATGGCCAGCACACAACCACCTCAGAACAGTTGAGTCACTCGGAATTGTAGTAATGGGCAATTGAGTAGTTGGGCAAATAAAATATTTCTTCATATATTCTTTATTTCGAATGTCTATTAATCATAGGATTGTTTGTATAAATATTCAAATATTATGGGGGTTTATGAGAAAATAATTTGATTAAAAGGATTTTTTATAATATCAAAAGCTTACAGGGATTACAAACTAAAAATACGGCGTTATCGAAAATGTAGTACACTTTACATGATAAAATATAAGATCTACTACAATTTTATAGTGCATATGGCCCAAGCACGCAGCCTCTGGATCTTAATAAGATACTAATTGTACTCCTATACACAAAATCCTAGTGCTCTAAAGAGGACTGCTAGCCTCAAACATTGAAAAATATTGCAGTCACACGTCTATCCCATCAATTCTCTTTCAAGAGTAACATTTGCTACACTGAAAGTTAGTGCAGTGAGTTAAAAAATAAATAAATTTAAGTTTGTTTAGGTAGACCCCGAAGTATCTTATACATCCGTATAGGCTAATTTCCAATCGGACGACTCAAAAAAATCTGAAAAATAAAAAATTGATCTCCAATGAATAGTAAAATATATCTTTAATGGGCCAAATCCAATAATAACTGTTGATTTTTCAGATATTTTTAAGTTGTCCGCTCAGAGATCCCACCTAAAAAGAATTTTTGAAAAAATAATTTTTTTTAAGCCACTGCACTGACCCTCAGTGCATCATTGCAGCAAGTGTTACTCCTCTTTCAAAATATCATTATCACACTCCTGATGTGCTTGTAGCTCTTGGTCCATCGAAGATACTAACAGCATGCAATAAAAACATTCGACGGTGCACACTTTTAAAACATGGTACATTAGGGTTCCTTTCCTTCAAATGTTCTTACTACTACATCTTCTAAAAGTTCCTACTCACCATCCTCATCGTACGTAACGTAAACACGGTTTAGTATAAAGACCCTATGACTGCATTGAAGAATCTTTTTTAAGTTATCAAGTACTCTATAAAGCCATAAACATAAACTCAAACGATATTTTTGTTCTTAAAGGCAATTTAACGAACTGTTCTCGTTATAGGTACTTACAATTGAACATAGAAAAGTGGCTGGCCATCTGCTTACAACACTGGGATAAAATTGAGCTAAAAGATCCCAATTCAAGATAAATTCATGAGGAAGTAGTCTCCCCTTAAGATCCACTCCAACGTTGAAAAATTGGTTAATTGACAAAGATACATAAATTTGGTGTCCCGCCCAAGAAAGAGACCTAAGTCCTAGTAACCCCGCTAAGTGGTGTGATACTTCGAATCAAACAATGAGAACACTTTTGTTAGAAGGCACTGAAGCCTTTTGAATTATTTAATTATACATGAAAAAAATCAGATAAATTAAGGATTAAAATCCTTAAGTTTTTCATAATTTTATTGCTGATTTTTTTTATTCTTGTTATTTCCGAAATAGAAATAGATAAGAGTTGGTGAATCGGAAACAATTATAATTAAATTAATAAGAAAAAAATTTAAATTTTACTTTCTTATGAGACATACATATCAATATGCATGGATAATACATTTCCTTCCACTCCCTGTTACTATGTCAATAGTATTTGGACTTCTACTTGTTCCAACAGCAACAAAAAAAATTCGTCATATGTGGGCTTTCCCTAGTGTTTACCACATTTTTTTTTTGGAACTGGTATGCTCAATTTCGTGACCACGTAGAACCTGTCCGTCATGAATGCTTCCAGATGGTATGCAGTGAACCATCCCAACTCCACTTCTGTACCTTCTGATCAAAATATCAGATGGTCAAAAAAAAATGGAAAAAACAAAAAGAGTGCATGAAGGATCACATTGAGCGCAATCATATGGCTGCATGCATGCATGATGCAGCAATTATTACTGTAGTGCAATAGGTGCCAACACCCAACGCAAGATGTGAGTCATGTATCGGCTCAAACGTGTCCCGAGACACAACTGAAACAAGATGTTCATCTTCCGTAAGAACAAAACCTGTAACTATAATTCATGGACTAGGAACAGACACCAGAAAGGAAAAATAGAGATGAATCAAACTACGAGCTAGTCTTTCCGATCAGCCAGGACAATTGCACATGTTTACATCAGAACTTGCAAATGTCTTACACTGTGAAAATTGAATGAATAAAGTGGATAAGTTGCAGCAACCAGTTCGACCACAAAAATAGACACCAAAAGCAAAAAGGAGAGCAAAGAAAGTTAAAACTATGTCTTACTCTCTTCTATCAAACAGCGCTCATCTTCCGTATGAACTGCAAATATTTTATGCAGTTCGAGTGGAATGAATAAAGCTGGCAAATGAAATAGAACAGCTCAGCTTTGGGGGAAAAATTGTTCCCTCACCTAAATAAGTGGACAAATGATATTGTACAGAGTTGATAAAACAAGAAAATGTACATGGTTAAAACGAAAATGATTGTCTAGAGGCTCGGCCTCCAAACAATATGGCTACTGTACAACAACATCCAGGTGGTTATCACTATGATGTCTTCAGAAATAAGTACGTGTTTCAAAAGCCAGGTAAAACAGAAAGATCTGCAATTCCTTTGGGAAGGTCAGCAATTTTCTTGAGGAGTGCCAACCTGTTCTTCCTGACTCGTTCATCCTCCTAGAAAAGACAATTGACATTTTTCATTGTTTTGCAATTAGATAAAGCATTAATAGAGGTGTTGAGACACTTAGTATATGAACTTGTAACAGAGAGCAATCAGGAATATTACAATAACCTGCATTTTTTTTTTTCATTTTTTTTCTTAGAGATTACATCTTCGCACCTGAACAAGTGTTCATAAATTTACAATGTGTTACGTGTAGGGATTCTGATCCTCTCCTTTCTCTTCCCAAAGGTGACATGCCCTTTTCTGCAAAACAGTGCTCCATTGTTTACACCATTCAAGCTTGAAACAACGTTACTTTCAAGATTGAAACAACATAGCCATCTTCGTTACCTTCCCCTAGTCCTATACTTCGCCTCCAACAACCCAACTACCGTTGCAGCAGAAACCTAGCCCTCCCACGCAAATATTAGAAATCCCAAGCAGTCACTATCCATCTCATGATGCTGTTGCCCACAATTTCTATCTATTGCTACATTCATCACACCTAAACCACCACAATCATCCATATTGCCTTTCCAAGAATAAATAAATCCAGGACATGATCTCTTAATACAAGATTATACATAAAAAATTAAACACAATTACACACGACCTCCTCTTTCTTAAGCCCCTCAAACTTATCATGGATCATAAACCCAGAGTTCACCAACCAGGGCCTTAACATGCAGCGTCAGAGACTTGGTGAAGAGGTTAGATAATCTGCTCAGTAAAATAGGAGGAAGAGTGAGAGTGGCAAAGCAATAATGCTAACGGACAAAGTGGCAGTCTTAATATATTTCACTCTCTCATGGAGGACCTCATTATTCACTATCTGAAGAGCACTCTGATTATGATGATATAAATGGGGTAGGAGCTGGAGAAGTGACAACAAGATCATGAAGATGGAACTGCGGCCAATAATAGAAACATCAGCCATTGTGCAATATTTGACTTCAGTATTGAATCAAGAAGTTATCACATAGGTGCATACTACCTACCGTGCCACAAGATGTGAAGAGTGCCCAAGAAGATATAGAAACCTGTCGTAGAACGATGCATAGTGTGTTTGCTAATTAGTCAGCAACAAAACAATGTACACAGCTCCGGAAAAGATGTGGTAGACATGAAAGAAGGATGTCAAAGGATCCGTTAAAGATAGTGAAAAATACAAAGAATGACTGAAAATGAGAGCACTGACAAACTGACTCGCAACATTCACCATGTGAGCAATGTTAAGGCAATTGATAGTCAAATAAGCCAAAACCCTGCCAAAGGCTCACCATCCCTAGGACAAACTTTCAAGTGAAGCTCCATCAATGACAAACAGTTCGAGAATCAGAAAGAGAGGCATGCTGAAGGATAATAAAGAGACCTGAGATTCTATGATTCAAGGTGACACCAAAGGTGCTGCTTCAAAGAGGGAAAGTAATGGTATCATCAGCAGTAATGATCATATGCCATCCACATAGATAAGAAGAATGACAAAAGTTGCAAGGAGAGACAAGCAAAGAGAGCATAATCACGGGCACTTTTGATGAAACCAACAGCAAGAACAATGCATCAACAATGCTCAAATTGAGCCTCTGGTATCTGCTTGAGCTCATAGACAGCCCAACAATGATGTCAAACAAGTTGAGATGGGATGACACAACTAAGAGGAGGCTACATATAAACCTACTCAGATAGATAATCATCAATAAAGACATTTTTCACATTAAGACAATGAACAGGCCAACTATGGATAATAGCAACAACATTACAACAATGAGAATATGAACTTACGTCATCTTGGGTACTGAAGTAAAGGACTTCTCATAATCAATATCATATCCAAAGTGAAACAACAAGCTATAATTCATGCTCTGCACCACTGAATAGAACCATCCTATTTGGTCTTAATGGTCCACTTGCAGCTGACAGGACAGACTGGTACAAGTCCCAACTTTGAGTCTTCAGAAGAACCTAAAGCTCCTCCTGCATGGCTTTGAGCCATACAGGATGCTAAACTGCTCGACAGTAGATATTAGGAAAGTGTTGAATACAGAAGCTATCCGAAACAAAACCAAAATGATCAGTGGGGTGCCAATCTACTAGATGTTGAGCTAGATCTGTACAAGATAGAACAGGACTTAAACAAGGTGGAAAGAACAAGAAGGAGAAATAGCATCTTCAATTTAAGCCTCGTACATGTCATTAGTTAGGAAGATGATAAGTATAGAAGTGCATAATGGGCAAGTAGACTTCTAGAGATGTATCAGGCTGAATGGAAGGAGAATAAACAAAAGAGGAGACAGCCTGAGCACATTAGATGAAGGGAAGCATGACAGAGTCAGTGAAGGACGATGTAGAGTGCAAAACCTAGGACAGACTGCTGAAGGTAATATGTTCACCAATGGCAGAGCTAGCCAGGGTGGCAATGGCTCCCTGGAGGAGATATAAAACCATTCTACCTTCTCGTAACCATCAAGTTACCCCCGAATAGTGGCCCAAACTACATTGTTACTAGCACCGATCAACTGAATATCCATTTTAGGAATGTCATGATGTAATGAAGATGTCATGGATGCAGCAAGAAAAGAAGTCCCATGTGAGCAGAGAAGTCAAATCAGGAAAATAAAGGCCTAACAAACAAAACATAATTGGATATCCTACAAACGGAATACCAGATGAGAAAACAGAATGGAAAGCCATGATTTGAAGGTCAAAATAATCCCCCAGGTATATACAATGTATGAGGCTGACGTCAGCCTTGCAGATGTTAACAACAGCCATATGACATCCTAATATCAGCAAGAGATGCAAAATAGACCTGGTAAATCGACAACAGAACCAGTTAAAATGGGCCTTGAGCCACAAGGTAGATAAGGCCTGAAAAGCAGCGAGAAAAAGGCCCTAAAAGCTGGATGGAATAAGCCCGATTCAGCAGAGAAGGGGCCCAATACCCACATAACTTAAGCGAGTGTGGATTATGACCAGATATTTTTGCTAGCAGGTTTTGAAATGATGCACATTTCTCATCAACAACTTGTCATAATTCTTCGTTCAATGCATTAAGAGGCCACTCTCATCTTTCTGGAAACAATTTATTACTGTATGCTTCCCTTTCCACCTGAGGGTTTTGAGCATGTGGTTATGCTGAATGTGCTCTGAACTACTAGATCTGCATTTTTCATTGCTGTGTTGTCTGTCCAAGAATGGCAGTATCGGTATCAGACCCTCTATTGGGCAGGGCCGAAACTAATACATACTGGTATTCATACTGGCTGTATCGGCCAGTTTCGTCCCAGTATCGGTCCAGTACTACTATTTTCTTTTTTGAAAAAATTAAGGTGCCTGGACTGGCTTCCCTCCCGTTTTGTGCCAGTCCAGGTTGATACCCGTACCGTACCAATATGCGATACTGCGAACCATGCTTGTCTCTACTTTAGGAAAGTACCACAGCATAAAGTTGTTCAGTTATAACTGAAGACAAATCAAGCATAATGTTGGAATTATTTTCAGTATCATGCCCACATTCCTTATTCCACCTAGGTTGCTAGATTACAATGAATACTTTGTTTTCTTTGCGTAAACAATATGCCCACAGTATATAGTGCTCACAGGGTATTGCATCTCATATCAACTGAAAAGAGAAATGTACATCTCCTGATTATCAAATGTCCCTTCTAACTTTAACCCTCAATCATGACAAAATCTGATGCATGCAGGAGACGGTGCATGCTTGGAGTTTCTTTTATTTGTCTTTATTAGGACCATTTATGGTCCATTATGTTTTTTTTACTTTTTTAGGAATTATAAAAACGTGGATAACATATAGGAAGTCCTAGAGTCAAAGTGGGAGCCCAAGAGTCGGGAGTTACATATCTAGACTCTTTAAATATGTATTATTATTATTTTTTTCCCAGAAAGGAGATAGAGAAGAATTGCTGAAGAAAAAAATACCTGTTGTGCGATCGGTTCTCTGTGAGAGAGAGCCTCTACCCAGCTCCGGTGCGACGTCGGAGGTTATCTACCGGTGCGACGCCGACCCTTTCCCCAACTCCGGTGCAATGCCGGAGGAACACCCTACCTGCTGGTGCGATGCCAACAGGTTCTCTCCCCCCTAAACCCCTTTTCTCTCCTTGTCCCGCATCAATTTTGGTATCAGAGTATACCTCGACCCCCCGCTGCGTCACCGCGCCATCGCCGTCTTCAGTCGGAACCAGCCGCAGCCCTCACCACGATCACCGCCAACGCCGTAGACCACCGGCGCCACCGTTGCCGTCTTGAGCCCTGCCGCACACCCTGCCACCGCTGGTGCCCCTTTCCCCTGCCCCCGTAGCCTCTCGCTCACTAACAGGCTCGGTTAGGGTGAGGAGGAAGAAGAGGACGGCGGGAGAGACTGCAGCCTTCACTACAGCCGTCACCGGCATCCGCCAGTGCTATTGCCGCCACTGTCCCCAGCCACCACCGTCGCCATCTTCTCGACCGTTGTAGTCAACGCCGCCGCTCCGCCCTGCTGCCACCGCCGCCAACGCAGCCATCGCCCACCGTCGTCACCTACCGCCCGCAGTTTCGTCGCTCGCCGTCCGCCGTTGACATCGTCGCCAGCCATCAGCGCCGCTCGTCCCGTCGCCTTGGTCCGCCACCCTGGATCCTCCCCCCTTGAGCCCGATGCCAGCCGCCCCCTGCTGTTCGTGCGGGTGGTAAGGAAGAAGAAGAAGAAGAAGAAGGAAGGGGAGGGGGGGGGGAAGAAGAGGGCCCGAACCTTATTTTAGTTGGCCGGTCAAACATCGTTTGACCCGGTCCAACCGAGCCCTTGGGCTCTGGTTCGAACCAAAGTCCTCCTTATTGGTCCGAGCCATAACCGAACCCAAGGTTCCTGATTCTATTTACAAGTGGTCTAAGCCACCTGGCTCAGTCTTGGTTCCAACCCAAGGTCAGTTTGGGTCGAGCCAATTCTAGATCTGGTTTAGTGCAATGCACCCGGCGGTGCAACAAATGTTTTATCGCACCGCCAGCACCACAATCTCGTCCGTGCTCTGATTTGCGTGCCGTTCGCACCATTGGATTCGTCTCCACGAGGTCTACTCAGATCTCCCCTGATTCGAAAAAATTCATCCTCGAATTTTGAAGTGCCGAAGAAGCCATATGAGGAGCAAAGGTGCCACAAACCAGCGGCGTACAATTGATTGCATATAGATCTTCAGGGTGAGGAGCTAAATGTGGCACTAACAATAGGCCTCAAAGTTACACCATAGCAAGTCAAACTCAGATGAAGCAACGTCTGTAAGACATAGGAAATCACACTAGACATTCGGAACATCAAATGAGTATTCAGAAAGTAAGTCAAACCCGGCCTCAACAATGAGTGCCTGATCCCACACAACATTATCTGATGATTCACTGACGACCATGGGTATTGAATTAATCTCAATCACATCGTCCGCCATTAAATGAAGTCCAGACTCAATACATATAGTAGTATCCCAAACATCGTCAGCCGTAGGAACAACACTAGTAACCCTCAGTATCAACTGTCACATCTGATTGATTATCATTTGTAGCTGGCGAGACTGTATCAAGTAACTTGGACGGTATTTCCATTACCTTAGGAGAGTAATGTGACGATTCCGAAAACGTGAACTCACGTCCATCAAGATGAGGGTGTATGAGGGAGCATCGACGTCTATCACAATCCACTGTTGCTTGGCGCTCTGATACCAAATCTGATGCGGGACAAGGGGGGGGGGGGATAAGAAGTGGGATTTAGAGGAGGGGGAACTAATCAGCGTCACACCGATGGGTGGTCTCCGGAGTCGCACCGGAGTAGGGGAAGGGGCCGGCGTCGCACCGGAAGATAACCTCCGGCGTCGCACCGGAGCTGGGTAGGGGCTGTCTCTCGCAGAGAACCAAATCGGGAAACACTCATTTTTTTTTTCTTCCAATTTCATCTCCTCTATTTCTGGAACAAGATAATATATAGATGGTAACTCCTGACCCTAGAGATTCCATCTGACTCTAGGACTTCCCTTATAACTCTTAAAAAATAAAAAGACACAATGGGCTATAAATTGGCCTAATAAAAGCAAAAGGGAATGGGAGAGGGCCATTTGCTTCGTATCCTGCATCAATCTCCCCTGATTCGAAAAAAATCATCCTCGAATTTTGAAGTGCCGAAGAAGCCATATGAGGAGCAAAGGTGCCACAGACCAGCGGCGTACAATTGATTGCATATAGATCTTCAGGGTGAGGAGCTGAATGTGGCACTAACAATAGGCCTCAAAGTTACACCATAGCAAGTCAAACTCAGATGAAGCAACGTCTGTAAGACATAGGAAATCACACTAGACATTCGGAACATCAAATGAGTATTCAGAAAGTAAGTCAAACCCGGCCTCAACAATGAGTGCCTGATCCCACACAACATTATCTGATGATTCACTGACGACCAAGGGTATTGAATTAATCTCAATCACATCGTCCGCCATTAAATGAAGTCCAGACTCAATACGTATAGTAGTATCCCAAACATCGTCAGCCGTAGGAACAACACTAGTAACCCTCAGTATCAACTGTCACATCTGATTGATTATCATTTGTAGCTGGCGAGACTGTATCAAGTAACTTGGACAGTATTTCCATTACCTTAGGAGAGTAATGTGACGATTCCGAAAACGTGAACTCACGTCCATCAAGATGAGGGTGTATGAGGGAGCATCGACGTCTATCACAATCCACTGTTGCTTGGCGCTCTGATACCAAATCTGATGCGGGACAAGGGGGGGGGGGGGGGGATAAGAAGTGGGATTTAGAGGAGGGGGAACTGATCAGCGTCACACCGATGGGCGGTCTCCGGAGTCGCACCGGAGTAGGGGAAGGGGCCGGCGTCGCACCGGAAGATAACCTCCGGCGTCGCACCGGAGCTGGGTAGGGGCTGTCTCTCGCAGAGAACCAAATCGGGAAACACTCATATTTTTTTTTTTCTTCCAATTTCATCTCCTCTATTTCTGGAACAAGATACATATATAGATGGTAACTCCTGACCCTAGAGATTCCATCTGACTCTAGGACTTCCCTTATAACTCCTAAAAAATAAAAAGACATAATAGGCCATAAATTGGCCTAATAAAAGCAAAAGGGAATGGGAGAGGGCCATTTGCTTCGTATCCTGCATCAGCGTCCCACCTGGACACTGATGGATTCTTCTCATTCATGTAGATTATCATATATGCTTCTACACAGAGTTGGCAAGCATCTGACATACTTTCTTGAAGAGGTTCCCATGTAAGAAAATTTCTCCCTCATTTTATGAAAGACATCCATCAAAATGAATTTAAAAATATATTAACATCTTCAGTCAAGGAGCCTCAGCTATGATATGCTTCTATCTACAAAAGATCATTAATAGTAAATTTTGATCCTCCAACATATCAATGCCGCAGAGAAAATAAAAAACCATGAATGAGAGCAATTAGGGACAGGGATACGCATAACATTATAAACATGTTATGAATCAGGAATGTGCATCTTGATATTCCAAAAATGCCAAAAACATACCACCATGACAAAGACGTTGTTAAAAAATTCCTCAAGTGGCTGAGCTAATTCAATTGATGCTTCTGCAAAAGAATGGAGATCAACGCCTGGAGAAACATAGAGAAAGACCATGATGTCAATGGAACTATTGAGGTCATAGGCAATGACAAAGTGAATAGAACAACGAAATATCATCTGGACATATGAAAGAGACCTGGATGTATTCTGGTTTTCACAGCCATGTAAGTATTCCACAATGCTCTTTCCTCATTTGTCTCAAATGCAGCCTCATTTACCTATGATCATCATATATAAATGTAACTGTAGAGACAATATAAAGACAGAGAACAACTAAAACAAAAAATCCAGGAGCACTCATTCTGTTGGGCAGGGGAAATGCAAAAATCCCAAGAGGAAAGACAGATAAATTTCCTATTTTTCTAGGATATAGCTTATAATGCTTTTCAGGTTTATTGATGATTTTCTCATGATGTGCAAGTGTTCCACAGTTGAACAAATTTACATGCCAAAAGCATGGGGCAACCTAGACAATAAGCATGAAAACAAAACTGACAGACTAAGAAAACAAATGAAAGAACATACGGGGAATTATCCACCAAGATAGCTGAATATAATAATTTCTTCTTCAGGAAGCCTAAGTTCTGATCAGGAAAAAGGACTACATTATCCCAGAACTGTCATACAGTCTCATTAATGTACAGAAACCTCAGCTGGTACAGATTTCATGAAACAGGGCTAAGGCTAGCAAACCTAAAAGTTATTCGTTTGCTAAAATCAGATTTTAGTTAACATACATTTCCATGTACACATAATATATAATGCATGCATCCAAGAAAAAAACTATCCAGTGAAACAAGATCTTTTCAACCTTGGTGACTGTCAAACAGCTGCATATATTTGCAGTTTCCTGTTGGTTGAGAAACAGCATACAGTCTTCATATCATGAATACATTTACTAATGAGAGAAGCATGGAGAAGACTTTAACAGAATCATTCCATATGGCTTCGGACTGCACTGTAGAGAGTAGAAGATGGCATCACATTGCAGTGAATTATCTAAATTCGTTACTCCAATTTGAGATTAGATTAGCTAATGGACTGGCTGATCATCCTATAACCAAGCTTTCTAATTGGTCTCGGTGGGGTGAGAAGTTCCCTTGCTGACATCATGAACACCAGCTCAAGACCAATTACAACCTGCCAGAGCCAATCAGAAAGCTCCCTGATCATGCAGGTCATGAAGCCTCATCACCTAATCCAGTTCGCAGGCTTCCAATGAAGACACATATTTCTTTCCAAACAAAGCATCCAGATTCTAAAAATAAAATCCCAAGTTGCTTCTAATAATCTAATAAAAATGTCCCTAACAATTAATCAAATGATCCAAATTGATCAAATTACTAATTTAGTCCAAATAAAATAATGATGAAACTCCGCAGTGAAGCGTAATGGCAGGAGTGCAGAGAGGAGAGTGTGAGGGAGGAGTGCGGAGAGGAGAGAGTGAGGGAGGGGGTCTTGGCGGATCTGCTTCTGGTGGGGTGAGTGGTTGGACTTCTGTCCAGGTGAAGGGTGCTCGCAGACATGTCCCACGGATGAACTTGGCCTTGGTCGGACTTCAATAGGTAGGGATGTGTGTATCCGCTGTCTGTGCAAGGGTCACCATGTTGCGGTTTGCAGAGATGCTGTCCGGTGCCTCCATTGTAAAGGAGTTGGACATAGAAGAGGTAACTGTCCTATTCTTCATCCCTCCATCAGGAAGACAGTGGAGGTCGCCATCCAGTTGACACCCAGGCAAGCTGTTTACTCAGGTACTAGTTCCTCTCCCAAGGTTTACCCTGGTGTAGTGGAGATTCCATGGTCACCAGAGGTTGGACCAGCTAAGAGCTACTTGGAGCAATGTGTAGTTGTCTCCTTCCAGGAGAATCTCCTTGGGTTAGAAGTTGATAGAGAGGAGGCGACGGAAAGCTTGCAGAAACTTTGGCCGGAAGTGCACATGTGGTGTATTCAAAGACTGGATCATTGCTCTTTCTTAGTTAGTGCTGACTCAGAGTCGTGGAGGAGTCAAGCTTGCTCTAGGGGACGAGTGGAGATGAAGAAGGGTGCCACTGTGCTATTCTGATGCATGCAGGAGACGATGCATGCTTGGAGTTTCTTTTATTTGTCTTTATTAGGACCATTTATGGTCCATTATGTTTTTTTTATTTTTCTAGGAATTATTAAAACGGGGATAACATGTAGGAAGTCCTAGAGTCAGAGTGGGAGTCCAAGAGTCAGGAGTTACACATCTAGACTCTTTAAATATGTATGTTTTTTTTTTCCAAAAAGGAGATAGAGAAGAATCGCTGAAGAAAAAAAATACCTATTGTGCAATCGGTTCTCTGCGAGAGAGAGCCTCTACCCAGCTCCGATGCGACGTCGGAGGTTATCTGCCGGTGCAACGCCGGCCCCTTCCCCAACTCCGGTGCAATGCCAGAGGAACACCCTACCTACTGGTGCAATGCCAGTAGGTTCTCTTTCCCCTAAACCCCTTTTCTCTCCTTGTCCCGCATCATATTCTCACCATGGAAGATTGAAGTTGGGACTTCTCCGGTGGAGGATGAACTTGAAGTGTGGTGTAGATTGCAGGGGCTACATCTTCACCTGTGGAACATCAATTCGTTCCAAGCCATCTATTCCAGGTTTGGAAGACTCAGAGAAGTGGATGGGAAAGGGCTCAGGGGTGACAACATATCGCTTGCACGGGTAAAAATCTCCATTGGTCAGTTGGGGGATATTCCCGAGAAGATGAAAGTTTCAGTGGGGAGTGGAGTTTTTTGGGTTACTATCAGTGTGGAAGAAGCAGGAAAGGTCTTATCTGCTAAGCAAGATTGGTCGTAGGCTAAGGTGGTAGCTGAGTATACGAGGTATAGGCAGAACAAAGATGGAGGACCTGAAATGGGGGCACCGGAAGGTTTCTATCCGTTAGCTCTGGGAGACTCTAGTACTGAGTCTGGGTTTGTCCGTAGTCTTCCGAACTCGGTTGAGCTGAGTCGTCTAGAGGCGAATAGTCAGGAAGAGGAAGACACATGCAGAAGCAATCAAGTCTACAGTGTTCCTAGGCCCCATGGAGGAAAAGGGATTCTTGGGGCGCTCCCAGATCATTCGAAATGCAGGGAAAAGCCGCCTTCTGTTATTGAGGAGGGTAATTTCTCCATTAAAGGCATAGAGAAGGCCTTGTCTGATGGTCCCGAGTCGGTTATGGTGGAGGCTTTACAGTGGTGTGATGGTGAGAGGTTTTCGGGCGAAGGAGACGAATAATTGTGGGTTTGGGATAAAGTGGATCCGGTAACATCGGGGATCCGATGCTCTAGGACTCCTTCGTTTTGGATCTTGACTTATCCTTGAACCGGGTACTTCCAGAACCGGTTCAGCAGTCTCGAGTTCTTCCAGGACTGGTTCAGCCGTCTCCCGTTGAGCCGCTCATGAGCCGTCGTCTTCTTCCCCGCGAGACTAGAACGGGTTCACGTTCCAGAAAATAGAGTATCGGTAGGGAGCTATCAGTGCTTAGCGGAGGGATGGTTCCCTTTTTCTATGCTTAGGTCTGTAACGCTCCTATTTCTGGGAATGGGCAGAAGGATTGAGGGTCGTTATGGGCTAAGGAAGGGAGGGCTGGGATGAGTAGTGGTCAGCTAGAATTTTTTAATAGGGATGCCGCGGATGGAAGTGTCTGTGGTAGTATGGATGGGGTTTTGCTAGTCAATTCGGTTGGTATTCAAAATGAAATGTCAGGGGGATGTTTGTATAAGGCTGTGGGTGATGGGATTATACAGAGTGACGATCTGTGTGCTCATATTGTGCCTTATGAAGTGAGTGATGTGCCACTGGTAGTGAAGCAGTTTGTTGACGAGAAGGTTTGAACAAAGGAAATTATCCACTTCGGAAAGCAAATAGGAGTATCCTTTTTAGGCAGGGAGGATATGGTTTTAAGATTCCTAAAGAAGTTGAAAAGAAATGATGCTCTGCAACACTCAACTAAGAGAAAGGGTACAGGAGGAGGTATTAAGATCAGGAAAAGAGAAGCTAATTTCGTGAAAAATAATTTACTTGTTGACAGTCTAAGAGGTAAGAAGATCAAGGAGATGGGCATGCATATTATTTCATCATGAATCCGATTTCATGGAACATCAGGGGGCTTAATAGGGATTTCAAGGCTAGAGCTGTGAAAGATTTGGTACTATCTCTTCATTTAGACTGTATCTATTTGTAGGAGACCAAGATGAACAATTTGGATAATTTCTCTTTATCAAGATTGGGTGGGTCTTCATTAGATAAGGTTGTTGTTCTTCCTGCTGATGGAGTTAAAGGAGGGCAGTTGATATTGTGGAATGGGAATAAGTTTGATGGCAATGTATGTGATGTGGGCAGATTCAGTATTTCAGTTTCTTTTACTTGTAAGACTAGAAGTTCTATCAACACCAGCTAGGTTATTTCATCTGTGTATGGTCCCCACACTGATCAGCAGAGGGAAATTTTCTTTCAAGAACTTTACAGGTTGCACACTCTATTTTTTGAGGCCTGGTGTATTGTGGGGGATTTTAACTGTGTAAGGTACCCTTGGGAAAGGTCTGGTATGCAAAAGTGGAGCAAGGATATGGTAAACTTTAATAAGTAGATTAGGGATGTCAAGCTTATGGATCTGGATATCCCTAATAGAAAATTTACTTGGTCTAATCTTCAACAGGTCAGTAAACATTCAAGGATTGATAGAATCTTGATTTCCACTGAATGGTTCAAGAGATTTCCTATGACACATATTAAAGGGCATAGCAAGGTTGTCTCGGATCATATTCCTTTGCAACTCATGACGGATGACAAGAGAAAGAAATTCAGAATCTTCATATATGAATTGAAGTGGCACAGGGAAGAAGGTTTCAAAGATTTGTTAAGCAAATGGTGGCAAGAAGCTCCGATGACTGATTCTACAGTGCATAATTTTTAGGGCAAATTGAAGTGGATCAGGAAATGCTTGAAACAATGGGCTAAGCAAAAATTTCGGAGGGAAACAGAAATGAGGCAATTATTGAAGAACAATATTGATGAATTGGAGCTGAAAAGTGAGACTATGGATTTATCTACTCATGAATTGCATTCATTAAAGGAGTTTAAGAAAATTTTGAATGAAAAGCTGTTGAAGGAGGAAATTAGATGGAACATTGGTTAAAGGAAGGTGATAAAAATACCTCTTTTTTCCACGCGGTGGCAAGTGCTAAGAAAATATTTTTGTCCATTGATCATATTAGAGATAATGAGGTTGTGATTGAAGAACCTAATGAGATCAAGAGCAGGTTTGTTGATTTTTATAAGAATCTTTTCTTGGAAGAGTTTCCTTTGAGACCTCATCCACAAGAAGGTTTGCTCCCTAAGTTAGAAGTCTTTGAAGCTGAAGAACTGCCTGCACCTATTTTGGAGAATGAAGTTAAAGTTGCTGTATTTAGTATGGATCCTAATAACGCTTCGGGACCCGATGGTTTTCCCTAGGGTTCTACCAATTTTTTTGGGATACTATTAGGGAAGATTTGGTTAATCTTGTCCAAGAATTCTATGACAGCCCGAGAAGGATAAAAATTTTCAATTCTACTTATATTGTTCTTATTCCGAAATCAGAAGGTGTTGAAAGAATGGCTGATTTTCGTCTTATTAGTTTACTCAATGGGTGTTATAAAATCATAACTAAGATTTTGGCAACCTGGCTCAAGAAGGTTATTCATAAGATTGTGGGTATTAACCAATCAACTTTTTTGCAAAGGAAGATTCATCCTGGATAACTATATGGCAGCTTATGAAGCAATCCACCATTACACGAATAAAAACAAGCAAGGTGTTATTTTAAAGCTCGATTATGAGAAGGCCTATGATAGAATCAGTTGGCCTTGTCTTCATAAAACTATAGAGCTCATGGATTTAATAGGAGATGGATTAGGGGGGTTATAAGCTGTATTTCCTCCTCTAAATTCTCTGTTTTGATTAACAGAGAGGCGTGTGGTTACTTCAAAAATTCTAAAGGATTAAGGCAGGGAGATCCTATGTCGCCACTTCTTTTTTTTTTGTTAATTGGTCAGATTTTGAGTTCTCTTTGGGACAATGCAACTCAACAGGGTCTGATTGAGGGGTTCAATATTGGTAGAAGTAATATTCATTTATCTCACCTTCAATTTGCAGATGATACATTATTGTTTACTTCCAGAACCAATGAGGATATTAAGAATATCAAAAGGTTGTTGACATGGATGGCAGTTTCGGCCGGTACCGGTACGTACCGGTACCGGCCCGGACCGGTACCGGTACCCCCATTTCGGGCCGGTACCGTAAAAAAAAAAAAAAAAAAAAGATAAAAATGACTGTACCGGGCCGGTACGCCCGTGAAACACCCCTTAAAGGGGTGTTTCACTGTCCCCTCTCACAGAAACAGATCTGTGAGAGGGGATTCGGGTTTTTTGCAGGGGGAGGGGAAGGGAAGGAGGGAAAGGAGGAGGAGAAGGAGGGGAAAGAACCGCCGCCGCCACCCGCCGCTGCCGCCGCCGCCCGCCGCTGCCGCCGCCGCCCGCCACCGCCGCCGGAGACGTTTTCATCCTTTTCCGGAGACATTTTCACTATTTTGGGTGGAAGAAAAAAAGAAGGTATGATTTATATTTTAATGTAGTGATTATTTTTTAGTTTGTTACATATTTCTTAGATGATTTACGTTCATTTTCTTGATAAAATAGACAACCCCCAATTTTGGCCCTAATTAGCGGTTAAAAATTGGGGGTTTTGTCTAATTACTTAAATTAAACATCAATTGGAGCCTAATTAAGCTTCATGACATGTTTTAAACTAGGAGTGTGCTGTTAATTACGTTGATCGACGGTTAATTAGGGGAAATCCCCAATTTTGCCCCTAATTAGCGGTTAAAAATTGGGAGTTGTCTAATTACTTAAATTAAACATCAATTGGAGCCTAATTAAGCTTCATGACATGTTTTAAACTAGGAGTGTGCTGTTAATTACGTTGATCGACGGTTAATTAGGGGAAATCCCCAATTTTGCCCCTAATTAGCGGTTAAAAATTGGGGGTTTTGTCTAATTACTTAAATTAAACATCAATTGGAGCCTAATTAAGCTTCATGACATGTTTTAAACTAGGAGTGTGCTGTTAATTACGTTGATCGACGGTTAATTAGGGGAAATCCCCAATTTTGGCCCTAATTAGCGGTTAAAAATTGGGGCTTTTGTCTAATTACTTAAATTAAACATCAATTGGAGCCTAATTAAGCTTCATGACATGTTTTAAACTAGGAGTGTGCTGTTAATTACGTTGATCGACGGTTAATTAGGGGAAATCCCCAATTTTGGCCCTAATTAGCGGTTAAAAATTGGGGCTTTTGTCTAATTACTTAAATTAAACATCAATTGGAGTCTAATTAAGCTTCATGACATGTTTTAAACTAGGAGTGTGCTGTTAATTACGTTGATCGACGGTTAATTAGGGGAAATCCCTAATTTTGGCCCTAATTAGCGGTTAAAAATTGGGACTTTTGTCTAATTACTTAAATTAAACATCAATTGGAGTCTAATTAAGCTTCATGACATGTTTTAAAGTAGGAGTGTGCTGTTAATTACGTTGATCGACGGTTAATTAAGAGAAATCCCCAATTTTGACCCTAATTAGCGGTTAAAAATTAGGACTTTTGTCTAATTGTTAAATTAAACATCAATTGGAGTCTAATTAACATCCAATTTTACATGTTTTAAACTACGAGCATAATGCCAAATGTTCTTATATTTGTTTCTATTTTTTTTTTATGTGTTGTAGGAACATGGCTGAACAGCAAGAGCAAGACCCAGGGTGGGCCCATATCACCTTAATTAATACTGCAAAGAGGAGAGTGAAATGCAAATATTGTGGCAAAGAGATGGGTGGTGGAATCACCCGAGGGAAAGAACATTTAGCAGGGAAGACAGGACAGGTGACAAGGTGTACTGTCTGTCCCCGTGCAGTTGCCAACGAGATGCGTGAATTGTTGCGTGGCCGAAAAGCACAAAAAGAACAAAAGAAGGAAGATGAGGTTGAACTCCAAGGCGAAATTTCAGGTAGACATAATACAAAAGGCAAAGGGATGTATACTGCGGCCAGTGGCATTTCTATACGTGAGAGGGAAAGGGCTGAACAAAATGTAGATTCTAGTGATGATGATGATGATGATGATCCTGACATGGCTGCAGCTAGAAGAGAGAGTTTGTGGCATCAACAAGAAGATGAAGCCCGAAGGAGAGGTGATGGACCATCAATAAGAGGCACAAGTCAACCTACAGGCCAAGTGGGTCCTATGGACAGTTATCTTTTTAGAAGACAGACTTCTACTCAGCCAAAAATCAAGCAAGCAATGAGAGGAGTAAAAAAGTCAGCTGAAGCAGCAGGACATACTTTTAAAAGCATATGCAAATGGTTTTTGCATGCAGGTGTTCCCTCACATGCTGCTCAGTCTCCTTATTTTCAGCCTATGATTGATGCGATAGCAGATCATGGTCGTGGGTTCAAAGCCCCCACACGTCGAGACATATATGGACGGGGGCTTGATGGAGAATACGAGGAACTTCAACAGTGGGTTGAAAGTTTTAAGGCAGTATGGAAGGAGAGAGGATGCACAATTATGTGCGATGGCTGGACTGGTACCACGAAGAAGTCCATGATTAATTTTCTTGTTTATTACACAGAAGGGACAGTTTTTATGAAATCTGTTGATGCATCAAACTATTCAAAGAATGCAAAATATTTATTTGGTTTGATGGATCAGATGGTGCAGGAAATTGGAGAGGAAAATGTTGTCCAGGTGGTCACCGATAATGAACCAAGTTATAAAGCTGCAGGGAAGAAGTTAATGGACAAGCGCAAACACCTTTATTGGGTCCCATGTGCAGCGCATAGTCTGGACTTGATGCTTGAAGACATTGGTAAGGATCCAAATATCAGCAAGACTGTAAAGAGAGCCCAAAGAATTACCCAATTTATTTATGGTCATCCCAGGATCTTGAATATGTTCAGAGAAAACGCATCTGGAGGTCGAGATCTCATCCGTGCAGGGCCTACACGATTTGCATCTAATTTTATTTCTTTAGAATCTTTGCACAAATTCAAGAATGAGATCAGGGGTTTTATGTTTAATAAGGAGTTCTTGGAGTATATGCGGACCACTTCCAATGAATCTAAATCTGAACATTTGGAAGTGAGAAAAAACATAGAGAATAAAAAATTTTGGAGTAATATGGAGACTTATCTGAAGTTGGTGGAACCTCTCGTACATGTGTTAAAATTGGTGGATGGGGATGATAAGAATTACATGGGATATTTGTACGAGGCAATTGACATTGCTAAGGTCCACATCAAGAACGCATTTCCCAACACTTATATGAAGTGGTTGGACCTTATTGATATCAGATGGGAAAGCACATTACACCACGACTTGCATGCAGCTGGTAAGTGAAGTCTTATACTATTACATGGGAGATTATTTATTAAATTGACATTAGTAATTTTTCACCTAAATGCAGGTTATTATTTAAATCCTCGAGTAATGTACAGTCGTCAAGTGCATATTGATGGAGAGGTGATTCAAGGCACATTAAATGTGATTGCACGTTTTTTGAGGACAATAGAAGATAGGATTGAGGCAGAGAGACATGTATACTTAGTGAAGATCTGACTTTAAGATTTATCCAATTACTTGTAATTTGAAGAGCCTATGAATTCTATTAATTGTTAATTCCATCTTTGTAGATGGAGGCTTATAGGCTAAGGCTGGAGACATATAATGAAGACTCTGTGCAAATTGCTGTAGAGAAAGTGAGCCCAGGTATACTTAGTCATTGCATTGTTGTCAAATGTGCATAAGAAACGAGAACATACATTGATTAATTTTTTTTTTTGTTTCTTTTAATGATGGCACAGCTGAGTGGTGGATAATGGTGTACAACAGAGATAGGTGCTATAATCCATTGGCTTCCGTTGCAGTGAGGGTTTTGAGTCAGACGACGTCGGCAAGCCAATGTGAAAGAAACTGGAGCACGTTCAACCTTATACACTCAAAAATTCGTAACCGGTTAAAGGCTGAACGATTGGACAAATTGGTGTACTGCCATTACAATATGAGATTGAGGATCAAAAACATCCGGTTGAGACAACAATTGAGGGAGAAACGAGCTGCAGGGCACGCAGAAGATGTGGTTGGCCAAATTGATGTGGAAGAGTTATTTGATGATGATAATCCCTTGCAGACTTGGGTTGAGACACGAGCAACTGTCGATGAGCCAATTTTTGATCCTGATGATACAGAATGGGCAGAAGACATACTAGATGGAGCTGTTGCTAGAGATCCAGAATTAAGAAGCTCGAAAAGGCAAAAAGAAAATTCACCTCCTCCTTCATATGAGTATCAGAGTCAGACTGAGCATGTGCCTTTATTTGCACCTGATACTGAGCTTGAGCCTGCTAGACACTCAGAATCAGATAGTAGGCCAGTCACTCCTAGAATGGTTGGGCCACCATCATTCTTGAAAAGGAGTACATCTACATTGGAGAGGACTAATCTGGCTGCCAGAGACGATCCTGCCATTGATGAGCTGAAGCAAATTTATGTGAGGCATACACCACGAGGAAAAGGAGTATTGAATCGATTGAACTTGCAAAAGGATCTAGAAAAAAAAGAAAGCCAGCAAAAACAGGCATCACAAAAGAAAAAATCAAGTACTGTTAAAAGAAAGTTAATTGTTGATTATGATCAAGATGACGATGATGATGGGACAGAGTCTCCTAGTGATGATGCTGGTGCAGCTGCAGGTGCTACTACCGGGGGCGGAGTGTATGCACCTTCTTTCTCCTTACATGTTGACACAGGAAGAGGACAACATGAAAGTCAAGGAGATTATGATTCACAAAGCCAGCATGGACAGCAGTCAGGTTACGGAGGTGGCCAACAAGAAGCAGGCATGTATAGCTGGGGAGATCAAGTAGAGTATGAAGGCTTTCAATTCCATCCACCGATTCCACCCAGTAGCAGTTATGGGTCAGGGTCTTCTTCTTATCCTCATGCTACTTCTTTGCACCATGATTCTGGCATTTCATCAAGTCAACAACCATATACTCCAAGAGGGATTCAAAGAGGGATGCACGACTTGGCTGCATCATTGTTTAGTTATGGTGAATATAGGGAACATATGCAACCTTATTATGGATACCAGCAACAGCAACCAGATGATGAATCAGAAGGATCTACGGGTTATTATCCATAGTAAGGGACTCACTTATGTTTTTCATAGGTAAGGATCGTTTGATTTCGTTCATATTTTGCATTGTTGTAAATATTTAGTACATTAACATAATATTTTTCATGTTTAATCTCTATTAAAATTGTCATTTTGTATGTGTTATGTGTACTTCTTTGTCTTAACCCATTTTTATCAGACCCAACACATAGCTAATTAATTGTTTACATTTTTTCTGAATTTTTTCTGAATTTTTCTGAATTTTTTTCTTTTTTTTCTGAGTTTTTTGGGCCCTTTTAAGCCCGTACCGGTCGTACCGGCCGGTACCGGTACCGGTACCGGCCGGCACCGGTACCGGTACTGCCTTCCATGGTTGTTGATCCTGGTGGAAGTTATTACCAGTTTGAGAATCAACTATGAAAAATTAGAAGTTGTCGGGGTGAATGTGGCACATGATAGATTACAGGAAATTGCAAGCTCTTTTAAGTGCAGAGTCAATACTTTCCCTATCAAATATCTTGGTTTGCCCTTATCGGATGGTGTCATCAGAGTTAGGGATTGGGATGGTCTAATTAAGAAATTTGAAAATAGGTTGGAAGGGTGGAAATGTAGCTTTCTTTCAAGAGGAGGGAGATTGATTATATCTGAATCAGTCCTTTCTTCATTGGCCAGTTACTATGCTTCTATCTTCAAGATTCCAAATTATTGAATCAGCTAGAAGTTCTTTTTTCTGGTTAGGAGGGAGAAGTGAGAAGAAATGACTTCATTTGATTAATTGAAGAAATGAGTGTAAAAGTAAGGAGCAAGGTGGTATTGGCCTATGTGGAGTTGCCACCTTCAATAAAGCTTTATTAACTAAATGATTGTGGAGAAGGGGGGAGTGTTCGAATGCCCTTTGGGCTGTTACCGGTACGGCACCGGTACCCTGGGTATTAGCCGGTACCGGACCGGTACGTACTGGTACCGGTACCCACCGATACCGGTACCGGTACTGCCATCCTTGGCTGTTATTGTCAAGGACCTAAACTACTATTTTAATAATAAATGGAGTCTCTCTCCTTCTACCACCTACAATTTATCTCCCATTTGGAAGAATATAGTGAAGAATACTGATTTCATAGCCATCTCTTTTGATATCCAAGTTGGTAATGGTTGTGATACACTATTTTGAAAAGATAAATGGTGTTCCAATTTGGTCTTTTCCTCTCATTTTAGCAATCTATTCAATCATAATTAGGAGGCTTCGGTTGCAAAAGTATTATCTCATAGTGGTTCAAGTCACATTAATTTATAGCTGAGAAGGGATCTTACTGAAGTGGAAATATAAGAAATCTTGACTCTATTCAATCTTAGTAGCAGAGTTAGGATTTGTGCTGAGGATCATAATAAGAGAGTTTAGAGAGGGAACACCAATGGGCGGTTTTCGGTTAAGTCTATTGTTCAGTTATTGAATGATGATGGTTGTAAGGTTTGGTGAAAGGATTTAGTTTGGTCTAACTATCTTCCAAATAAGATTAAGGTGTTTCTGTGGAAGGTTGCTTGGTCTAGAATTCTCATGGGAAGGAGGGCCAAGAAGCTCCATCTCTCTGGGAGTTCTTCATGTGTTTTTTGCGCACTCTTTGAGGAAGATGAAAAGCATCTATTTTTTTGCTGCGGCATAATTACAATTCCGTGAAAGACTCTGCAGATTATTTGGAATCAATTGGGTGGATCATTCTTCTGTAATGGATCTTTTAAGCTTGTGGACTAAGGTCTGTCCTTTTTCAGACCATAAACAATTGTGGTTTCTCATCTGTCCGGCTTTGATGTGGACAATTTGGTCTGAAAGAAACATGAGGAAGTTCAATGATCAATATAGCAGTGCTAATGATTTATTGAAGAGTACATTTAGATGGGTCGAAGAGTGGGAAAGAGCTGCTGATATTCTTAATTAGGGTTACTCTATTATTCTTCAGAAGGCCAGTCTGTGGAGAGCTCTGTTTACTTGATGTTTGTTCAAATTGTAATTCTGTTTTATTTTCTTGATAAAACAGAACATATGTAATTTTATTTTGAGATTAGATGAGGACTTGGTTGGTGGTATGTCCCATCTAGGGTGAGATGTCTCTTTGGGCTTTCTTTGTACTCTCTTCTTTTATTGATTAATGAAATAGTGACTTTTAGCCACCTTCTAAAAAAATAATAATGATGATGAAACTGAGTAGTGACTCAACGATGCTCCAAGGCATTTTGTGTCAATCAGATGGTGTCCATCACCTAGCAATCAATCCCGTCCCATCCTGGCCAGGACCGTCCCAGGGAAAGAACGGGATGTCTAGGCCTGTCCCGGCCTATCCCAACCAGAATTTGTATTCTAACTTGAGATTTTCCCAGCCATTTAAGCTCCCTGTAAACTTATTAGGGGATTCATTTAATAAATATACTCCTTTATAAAACCATAAACCATCCTAAATGTTTTTATTGCATTAATTTATCTAGTTTCCATGTTTATATGTTTATTTTTCATATTATTCGTTGTATACATAGTTTATTTGAATATGTATGGAAAAGAATTCTGGGATGGGAACCAGAATTGTCTAGGACACCGGGACATCCCATCCCAGTAGAAAAACAAGACAGTGATCGGGACAGGATTCACAACTATGGTCCATCATGCACATATGTCTTATAACTAATCTGTTGCTTATGGCATTTCCACTCATGCATCACCATACAACTCAATACTCTTAAGCTATGACTGTGATCTAGAAATCAGATGCCAACTATATTCCTTCATTTATCAAGCAATGAACATATACATGATCTAAAGCTTCAGCCAGCCCTAACAGGGTGAACCATATTACCACCAATTTTCATTACCTCAAAAATACCATCCATGTCCTTTCCACGGATGATTCTGGTTGGACGTGAATATGCTTCAACTACTTTTGGAAAAAGATCACCTCTTGATAGACCTTCCATCTGGACGGTAGATAATGAGAATGGTTAGATATCACAATCTAATAGTGAAATCATACCAAGAACAGAAACATCTAAGGATCTAACATTTGCAAATTCAAATGGTTCACAAGAGAGATTTGAAGACAAACAATTTCAGATGGCAGAAGCATAAAACAGTATACTTCAAATCAGACAACCCAAAATGAATTTTCCTGTGGAAATTATGAAAAAAGAAATGACATCTACCTTTTTTGCCCTGGGTGCATACAAGTTTTACTTCAATAGTACCAGAGGAAGTTATTCTAAATATGCAGCAATTAATATAAATATAAACTGAGAGATACCCCTGAGACAAGACTGCAACGTAAGTTAAATAAATTCTTGAACGTAGAGATAATACTCGTTTCTTACTGGGCTTCCATACAGACACCAAATAACAAAGAGGGGTAAAAAACTGAGCAGATATTACTAATAAGTGTTTATTTTTTAAGAAAAATCAGATTGCACCACTAATTTTGTTATGAATAAATAGAATTAGTACAATCAAACAAGATAGAAGATATTCCTATCCTGAACAGAAAATATATACTAAAAAATACTGTTTTTGACATTTTTAACGGCATTCCATGGAAAACTGATGAACTAAACCAACTGAAAATACAAAGTTGCTCACTTCTAATGCTGATTCTGAAGCCAGACACGGGCAATTTGAACGTTCTGAAAGTACAGAACGAACAATCTCAGAGCTTATCCCCTTGTCCACCTGAAGGACAAAAGAGCATTGAGAAACAGATCAGCCAACATAAAAGATACCGTGAAAGCTCAGACCATTCAAATGTTGCTCCAATAAAAATTACAATCTTGCTCAGTGATCCACACAAACAACATAAACTATTTAACTAGCAAAATATAATACATACAGTATTCTGATTAGCCTAAAATTTAGAATTTGAATAGTAAAAACAACTGTGTTACTGAACCAAACTTAAAACAAAGCACAGCCCAGTGCCAGAAGGCTCCCATCACTGAAGGGCCTGAGGGGGGTCAATTGTTTACAGCCTTAAAATTCCCTTCTACAAAGAGGATGTTTCTGGATCTGAACCTTTGACCTCCAGGTCACAATGGAACAACCTTACCATTGCACCAAGGCTTCCCTTTTCTTACCAAACCAAACATCAATCGAAACTCAAGTTAGCAGGTGAAGAAGCTCAATGGGCAATGGGTGGCTCATGAATTCTACTATGGAACTAAATGGCTTTCACTGCTCTCCCCTCCTTTGTCCCATCCCAAGCCCCCACAGTCCAAAACTCAAGTCAGTGGCAAAGAGGCCCAGAAATGGTGCAGGCACAGAAGAGGGTGCCTCATGAATATGAGGATGAAACCAAACAGCTTTCGCCAACAACTTGAAGGAGAGAATAAGGTGTACAATTTTAGATAAAAAATACAAAAGAATAGAAGAACACATCCTAAAATGAAAATGCAAAATTTCTGATGTAAAAAAAATGAAAAACATACGTTGAAAGTAAAATTGTCCAACATGGTCATCTTAAGTCCAGATGTCAAGTTGTGCAATATAGTACTGTATCCATTGCATCTACTTGTGCTCCAAAAGAAAGCATCCAAGTGAAGTCATCAAAATGTCTTCTTGGGGCAAATCATAGTGCAGACAGCCACACATGAAAGTATAAGTTTTGTGCACGTGTGTGTGTGTGAGAGAGAGAGAGAGAGAGAGAGAGAGTGTAAGAAGAAAGTAGGAAGAAGAAATAGAGTGTAAGAGAGAAACATAGTGTTTGAGAGCTAATTCAATTACCGTATGTGATTTAAGAGCTATCCCCCAAACCACAACTTAAGGGTGTGAGTGAGTGAAAATGAGTAAGAAGATAGTGCAGAGATGTTAGAGAGAGAATGTGTTAAAACAGAGAGGAGAGAAAGAAAGGTTGATATGCGGGCGGAAATGGCCAGATGAAGGCTACAACACTTGCCCATCCCAAAATGAGTGGACAAGGACCAGCTAGCTATTGCTAGGATTGGTCTGAGACAGCTAGTTTAGCCAGCCTTCAGAGCTCCAATAACTAGTCCGGATCAGTGAGGATTGGCCATTCTACCCCTATATTGGCCCATCTGATCAGGCTTGGGCTGATGCGATTCAATCCCTATGCCCTGGATTGACTGATCCACTTGATCCCTGTTGTGAATCGAGGAACAAGGGATTGGGATCAGATCAGACCAGTTGAAATCCAATCAGATCGGTTGATCTGCTATAACATTTCATGAATAAAACTAATAAACACGACTAGACTAGGTAGGAGGTCCCCATGCATTAGAATGTGCAAGTTCAAAAGGAATAAATTCATCGAAATTAGAGTTCAGGTAATAGTGAGACACAAGGAACTCATCGTTAAGATTCTGAAATAGTGACAAAAATGTGACTCACAAAGACATAAAACACAAGTGTCCTGGAGAGAATGACAAAACTAGATAACCCGTATTCCCTGGTTCAGCCACTGCCAGTGCAAGGCTGGAAGGAAACACTTTGATGGGCTAAAGATGGTAGACTCCCACTTTATGATTACTCCAAATTTGTTTACTTCGCCTTCAAGTCCTAAAAGACAAAATGATCAAGAAAGGTCATAAAATAGTTCAAGCCTTCTGTCATGCTACACATAGAAAGAAGATTTGAAGATTCATATGAAGAGAGAAGTCACAAAGGGTTGAAGTAGGTGAAGATAGTGCCAAATGGCCATAAAGGCTAATTTTATCTCTCGCAAAGTAAGGGAGTGCTCGAAGCCATTTGTAATGTGATGTAAGTACTTCCTTTGTTTGATCCTTTAGGGCAGCTTTGAGTACTGCACCTTTTTCGTGCTTTTGTATAGAGGGATAAGCAAGGGCTTTTGTTCTTTACTCATGTATATTCCCTTATTTTTCCTATTTTATACACACTGCGTACTATCCACTTCCAAAAAAGAAGACATCTTTTCAGCGATAATGGATCGAGTACCATCAACAATGGTCATTTTGTCCTGTCCTGTCCTGGAACCAACAAACAGAAGAAGTGGGTGTTAGTTGTATGATTAGTGGCTCCTGTGCCTATGATCTAAGAGGTACCAAGGTACCTATAGGATGAGAAGTAATACTAAGTACCACTCCCATCGTACATGACTAGGTAGATGAAGATGGTGTTGCTGCTCCCATCATACCTGACTAGGTAGATGAGGGTGGTGTCAAGGAAGTGGTGGTCCTGAGCTATGCAAGGGTCTTTCACAAGTGTGCAACACTACTAGATGAGAGTCTAACAACTCCTGGCATGGGAAAGCTTGCAAAACCTGTTTTAATGAAAGCACAAAGGCGCTAGGAGTCAGTAATGGCAACAAACCCTTTAGCTTGTTGTCCCTTTTTCCTAATTCTCAATTTTGATGGATTTTTCTTTAGCTGAAGATCTCAAATATCATCTGTTTGGTGTCGTCTCTTCCATAATGACTGCACATCTGCTCCCTTGATTCCATCTTTCTTCCATCCAAATCCTCCTCTTTATTCCTTATCTGCGGCACTAATGAAAGCTGAATGTTCTCTAATCCTTGGACCAATAGAAGCACCAACACTAGTATTCACGGTCTTTCTCCTCAAGACTTTGTATCACACCTCTTCAATGAAGCAATGGGATTAAAACTAGGAATATGATCCCTTAAGGCAAGGATGGCAATCTCAGTACCGGTACCAGTACCAGTGGGTACCAATACCGATACGTATCGGTATCGGTATCGGACGTATCGGCCCTGTACTGGCCTATTTTGGCTTAGTACCAGCTAATAAAACAATTTTTTTTTTAACTTTTTAAACTATAAAGACTGGTATTGGGGTATCCCCCTGTATTGGTACTGGTACCCACCGACACCGATACGTATCTGTATTGGCTGATACTGCCATCCATGCGTAAGAGCTCATAATTTGGATCCAAGTCAGCCACGTACTCAAAAGACCATGTTCCACAGAACATATTGGAGATTCCTCTTTCAATCTTCCACATAAGAATAGCCATGGAAAGAATAATAATCCAACTCCTCCTACTTACTTTGCAGAAAGCCAAAGTAACTTGTCACAGACAGACTCTCTTACTTCAACTCATGAATCTCATGCATACAACATCCTATATTTGCTTGAGCATTTCCTCAAGCATATACCCAAATCTCGCTTGCTGTCCACTTCCCCGTAATTTCTTGCATTTCACCAGCCATGGAGTTAATCATCCAAGATATGACTATGTTGTTTATAAGTGTCAACACTCATGTTGGATCTTCAAGTGCTAGGGCCTTGATGTTCTCATTGAAGTAGGCAAACTTTTGCTGCAGAGCAGTGTATATCTGCGATGTTGCAGACCAAATCTTGAAGTTCGCCTCATTCAACTTCACCTGTAATCTGAAGGGATAAGTTTTCATTCCCCATTATTCCAGCAGATCCTCCGGATGATAAGGAGACTTTCAGTACTCGACATAGACACCATCTATGGGAGACTTTGGTACTCCAATGACTATGTTGTAGGCTTTGGTACTATGATGACTATGTTGTTTCCCAAGTATCATGATTCATCTTGGATCTTCGAGTGCTAGGGCCATGATTTTCTCATCGATGTAGGCAATATTTGGTTACTGAATGGAGTAATCATGAAGTTCCGTTCATTCACTTCATATTGTACTCTGAAGGGGTAAGTTTTCAGTCCCCATGCCCGCAGTAGATCTTCCGGAAGATAAGGAGACTCCAGAACTCGACATCGATTACATCTATGAGAGGCATGCCAGAGTGCAATGAAAGGCTCTCACTCTTTCTGCTTATGTATTCCTATAGGAATCTGTGGAGGTGCCAGTCCTGTTATAATTGGTGGCAGATCCTGTTAAAACCATGGGCAAGCTAATGGTATTGTAGATCACATGATGGGGAGGCGATAAAAAAATTATGCTGCATCATTCCCTATGTTATCAAAGGCAATCACCTCGCTCGCCTAGGCAATGAAGTAGGTTGAGGCGAGCCTAAACACCTCGCCTCGATTCATGTTCGCCTCACTCACCTAGACACTTGCCTATTTATGCCACATGCTTGTTTCTTTTTTAATTATGTGATAGTGCTTTTTCTTATTCTTAATCATTCTAAAGTGACTAATGCCTCTTTTAAGTATGTCCAGTACCCTTTTTCTCTTACATGGTGTCACATAGTTTTCTTACTTTGATGATTCCTAAGACCATACACTACTTATATGAGTAGTGGATGGTCTTAGGACATCACATGTTGGACGTGATCAATGATTCTCAGAGTTTTACATATGATTATCTTAGATGTTTTCTTTATTTTCTTTATATTGTCATTTTCTTCCTTCATAGTGATTTATGAGAGAACATATCACCTCAAACGCCTAGGGAATCACCTAGGCATTTGTGGCTAAGGTGAACTCCCGGTCACCTTGGTCGCCTCTCGCCTCTGACTACATAGATCATTCCCGCACCATTATTTGCCTCCATGCTAAATGGGCAAAAATGGGTTAAAGGAAATCATAGAGATCGGGCCGTTTGTCGGGGTGGCCTTTATCTAGCTTCAATTCAGGACCCCTAGTTCAATGCAGCCCATTTGTTCAACTTGGCCATCAAGCTCTGTGGCTGATGAGGACCTGGTCATTTGTCAGCGTGGCCTTCATCGAGCTTCAATTCAGGAACTCTAGTTTGAGGATCAGGAATGCATGCCAGAGAAGAAAAACAAGAAGCCATGGTCAACTACTTCCACCTTTGCCAACTTTAAAGAGGCTCCCATGGAGAACAATGCATATCAAAAGAGAGCAAGGCAGTGGAGGTACTGGGCTGTTGTAGCATCTGTGGATGATGCTATGGAGGAGACATCTAAGCAGTCCACGCCGGGAAGGCTGCTGTAGCATGGAGGAGAGGAGATTGCCCAAAGAGAAACACTCGGGCAAGGTGGGGAAATAAGAGTCCATAAGATGCCAGGAAACCGACAAGGAAGAGAAGGCAGAAAGCATACAATGGGAGAGAGAGATCCTAGAATATTCGGACTCCCTGTCGAGAGAAGCTTTTCTTTTGCTGGTCAATCGCTACTTTTAACCATAGGATTATAATCAGATGGTAGAGACACCACACAAATACTGCATCGCACTCTAGCGTAACCCTCTCTCCCCAGGGGGGCATCTAACCACCCGAAAACCCACCCTCCCGATTTCCAAAAACAAAAAAATAAAAAACACCAAAAAAATATTCAAATACCCCCTCTACGTGGTATTCCACCTCTTTAAATTTAATTTTCACCGTTCGATCGAAAAACTTAACCGTAACCGTCCAATCAAATCTGTTGTTGTTTGGAGATCAAAACTAAAACCCGAAGGGATGGGATCAACCATAAGGGCTAATTTGATGAATTTCCTATTTTTTTACTGTTTTTTCATCATTTTTAGGTGTTGATTTTTAATACATGCCCGATCGGATGGCTCCGGTTGATCGTCAAGATCGGACGGTGAAAATTAAGACCGCTAGGGATGTGATCAACCATAAGGGGCCTACTTAAATATTTAAAAAATTATGATTTTTTTTTTAAAATGGGAGGGTTGATTTTTTATTTTTTTTTTGGGGGGAGGGGGCATCTAACTTAGATGCACCCTGGGGTGCGTTCTACCCTTTCCCTATATATATATATATATATATATATATATATATATATGCATGTATATATATATGTATAAATATGTATATCTATATATATATATATATATATATAAATATATAAGAGACATATATTCCTATCCAAATAGGTGAAGCATAGAGTTTGACTGTGAATATATAGATTAAGAGGAACCAGCTTTTAATAGTTGTGTGAAGTAATTATTTATTTCTCCACCAAAGATATTTATCAGAAGACGGCAACTGCTAACCATTTTCCTGGCAAAGAAGGTTCACCTGGTGTACTTCTTTGACATAATCCTTCATCTCCTTTTGGCTTACAAACTGTAGCCCATTGGACTTTAGCTTGTACCTGCTTTTGATCCTCTACATAATCTTTCTCCTGATTTATCCACCTTATTTCTACCTTCCACCAGGAAATAAATACCACCAACTACAAAGTGGGAATGAACGGTAATACTGAGTTTAATAGAATGATCCTTTCCCGTAGACTTGATATTTCTTAGCTTTCTAGTAGCAAGCTTCTTTTGTAAGTTTCACATCAATTATTCCCGAATGATGTGCATAACCGTGTATAATGAAATATCAAATCAGGTTTCTTGATAGGAAAATGCTTCACTCAGTACATCATAATTTCTGCACGTGATGATACCTCATCTTCTTTGGCTTGTATAATATTTAGGACCTGTGTGTGCCCTTTATTACATTGAGCTCAAAGAATTGACACACACGGGCTGACAAGCCTGACATTCCCAGCTTACCTAACAAAAGTACATATAAGCAAATAAAGAACAACAACTTACTATTTTGTGAGTTATTTTACCCAGACTCAGGATCACACAAGAATTTACAACAACTTACTATTTTCTGAGTTCTTTCCTCTGACTCAGGGTCACACAAAAATTTACGGCTGTATATATGAGCGTTGGCATTTATAGCTTGTTATTATGAGGATTTTTGCACTATGACTCATGATCTTTGATTGATTTGATGATAATTTATAATGGTACTGTATTTTATATTCCATGACTTATGAATATGATTATGTTATGCTTTTTGAATAATCATCTATTGTCAACAAGAAAGTTTTTCTTGTATGATCCTAAACAAGGTAAGCATTATCTACTAGTTATCGCAATACTTGAAACATTATCTTTTCTCTTGCAGATGGTGGCACTTCTATGTCTTTGCCTTAGGTATATATGATATTCTGCTGATAATGTGAAGACGGAGACTTAGCTGCTCCACTATCTCACGACGGATGGCAGATTATCAGATGTGGGATTGTGAGTGACATCTCATATACAAACAGATGGCAGTTCGAGGGTAGTGTTCCTAAGGCTACATTTTGGATTTAATTACCAAGAAGGTGCATTCACAAAAGCTAATAGTCTTTCTTAAGCTTGACCAATTTGTAATATTATATAGTTATTATTCTCAAACCTGGAGACTAAAGGATTGGTTGGAGCCAAGAAGGCTAAACCTGGTCAGGTGACTGGATCTGGATCTAAATCTGCCAACTCTTAAAGAAATACTAAAGAATCAAGCTATGAACTTTAATAGGAATAGTTATCTCTGTATACTCTTTTAAGAGGCCATGTTATTTGTAGCAACAAGAAATTAGTATACTGTACCTTCTCCAGCATTATACGAACAAGGACTACAAGAGTGCAAGGGCCAAAGATAAAATTACAACATAGATTATTGTAAGCAATCTGCTGGAACCAAAATGACACCTACCAAAAGTTGTTCTAATCTCCGCGTAACAAATTGGTGTACCTAAAGACATTGACCGTCAAAGTCAGTGATGCAGATAATATAAAGATGAATATCTCTCATTAAAACTGATATCAACTGAACCCTCACAGCATTTAAAATTTTTACATCCACTTCAACAGGTTGAACACCAGCAGCCAGTTCCAAAGCATTTCTTAGATCCAACTTCTTTTTATTTTCCACTAATATTTGGACCTTCCAGAAAACATAAATAAATTAAAACTGATGAATTAATGACCAATTAGAAAAAAATAACTGCAAAATGAGATATGACTTACAAGGCCATATGAGATTCTTCGCAGACCAAAGGGATCATTGGTTGAACTAGGTTGGCAACCAGCACCAAACAATCCAACAAGGCTATCTAGTCTGTATAGCATATAAAACAATCTTGTCATCCCACGCTTTGTCATCATTAGAAAATCACGTAACACGGCACAAAAGGAAAGACAACAGCACAATAAGAATGAAAAAACAAGATTCCTCAAGTAGCTGACAAGCGACAAAGCTAGATAAACTAGATAAATTATAAATGGGTTTTTGATCTTCGACCCTCCGAAACTTTTGATATTACAAATAACTCCGCCTAATCTGACTATTTTACAAATAAGCCCCCACAATCACAACTTTATTACAAAAAAGCGCTTTTGAGGGGATTTCTTGTAACATTCTAGGGCCTTACACCAATTCAGGGGGGATAGTGAGGGCGTATAAATAAATACTTGGATTAGAGGGACTTTTTTGTAAATACACTATGGGTTCAAGGGTTAAAACATAATTATTAAATATGCCTTAGGGGGGGTTAAGAGCGAAGTTGGTTTCTTCAAACTGAAAGTTGATAGACTAATCTCTAGGCAATTATGTCCATCTGAATACTATTTTCCTTTTTTAATTTTAAGTCAGTTTTTAAATATTCAGAGAAATAATGCAGATCCGTGAGAGCATAATGAGCCTCCATTGCAAGTCATACAGAAGCTTATGGATTTACTGTAACACCTCAAAATCATTAAGAGGTAGAGTTTGAAACTTTGTAAAATGGTTGTGTTCTTAGATTTTTGACAGGGTGTTGAAGGAAAAAATTACTTAGGATTTTAGTAAACTTTTGACATAAGTAAGTTGTTAATAAGTTTTACTAAATAAGCATAATCTTTAAAAAAGGACATATTTGTAAAGCCTTAAAAAAGTATAAATAGAATTATTTAAAGTTTAAGGATAAAAGTGTGATTGACAATTTTTATAGGCTCTAAACTTAAATATTGCAAAATACTAAAAGTGCCTTCAAATAACTAAAAAGAAGAGTTGATTTCGGCTTACTTGGTGAAGAAGTTATTTGAATGAAGGTATAAATCTAATTATCAAAATTATAGGGTCAAAATATAATAAGTACAAGTTATTGGTAAAGGATAAGGATACAAATAAATACTATTGGTAAAGAGTAAGGATATTGGTCGATGCTAACGGTCAAAATAAAAGACACTGGTAACAATTAATGGTTAGTAACAAATGATATCGGTTAAAGGGTAATCCTTATCCACAAGGAATACTTGTCCCAAATCTAACTAATCCTTTTCTCGACAAGGGACATTTGTCCTAAATCTAACTAATCCTTATCCACAAGGGACACTTGTCTCAAATCTAACTAGTCCTTATCCACAAGGGACATTTGTCCCAAATCTTGGAAGGGACGCTTTTCCCCGTTCTAAGCCTTTATAAATAGGAGGGCTTTCCTTCCATTCCACCCATTCCATGAAGAGAGAGAGAGAGAGAAAGAGAGAGAGAGGGATGCAGAAGTGGAGAGCCTCTATTATGTGAGGACTCGTGTAGCAAGAGAGAGTTTGTTGAGGGGTCTTGCAACAGTAAGGAAGGGAGAGGATTGCTAGAAATCATAGGTTTCTTCTACAATAAGTTTCGTCAAATTGGTAGGCAAATGAACAACCCATCCATGGATATTTTGTAGTTATGTTTTCTTTTGATTTAAATAACATTTTCAAAGTATAAGAATTAATGTGGGGATTCATGATTTTGCTTCTCAAACTTTGGATCTTTTTAAATCTTAATTCTCAATCTTTGCTAAATCATATGTTCTTACAAAAAGATCTAATACTCCTTCTCTTTCATTCTTATTTTAAAAGCATATGTTCCTACGATCTCTAAAAGCATGTTTGAAGAATTTTTATGTTTTTCTATAACCAAGTTTTAGCCTGATCTTCGAAATAACTATAGAATAACATAATTCTTATTCCAAAATCTTTGTAAATTGTCCCATACCTATTTCATATCACAAGTCATTTTCATAAATTGATTCTATCATGATTTGATATAAATCCTTGATTCACACATAGTAATATACTCTATAGCATTAGTATAGTCATGTTGTCAATTTGACATTTGAAATATGACCTCTGATATATTTCTGATATGAATCCCTAAACTATATACTTTGTGGACATTGCCATCTTAAGAAGATTATATGTCCCGATTTCGGTAAAAGCATCCTATCGAATATGGTATGAATGAAGACCTGAGGGCAACGGGATAAAATGCACGAAGCTAGACTATGGTCTAGTGTAGTATGAAGGGTAGGTGGCCCCTGGTTCCACGGTAACCAAGACCATGGCGTTATTTGCCTAAGTGCCTGGTATATGTATGTATGGCCCTTATATCGTGGTTTAGACGCATGTCCATATGAGTATGCCATCTATTAACAGTCTCTTTTGAAATCAAACTTAATTCCTGTATTTGATCCTTATTCAAGATTCATATAAATATCTATTCATGTCATCTTTGAATTTCATATGATTAGTAACATTCTTTAAACTTATGACTTTGATTTCAAGTACAATCATGATTTACATCATGTGAGTTATATGACGAATGTTATATAGATCTTTAGATGTGTATGAAATCATCCGTAAGCTATGCCACTCACATGTCTAAATATTTTGTTAAATTTGATTATGCTCATATCCATATGATCATCCTATGAATTCCTGTTAAAATTTGAAAATACTGTCATAAGGTAATTTTGAACTAGATCAGACTTTTACCATATGATATATGTAGGACATCATGGGTTATTTTGGATCATGTCATATTATCATCTGAAGTTTACAAATTCATATTATATGGTCAGCCATGTGTATGGGTTACGATGTCTACTGAGTTTATACTTATTAAGTTGTTAACATTTTTTTTTTCAGGAAAGTGAATAATGAGTTAGAATATTAGGCTTTGGAGAAGTAATGTACTAGGACATGAACTGTAATATTATAAGATGTAGATATGATGGAATATGTACTAAATAGTGTAAATTTAAGAGTTGTGAGTATGTATATCTTGTGAAAGCTAGTAAGCTTGTTGTAAACTTTTGAGGACTTGTTATGGCTATAAATTTGATTTTTTTGTACAATGGTTGGCCTATTGGATCTTGGCCTTGTGGTTATCTTTTACTCTCATATTCGTTATGTATGAATCACTGTACCGTTTCTACGATCCACTAAATATGGGTTAACATTTGATCACATGATTCAAGGGACGTTACAGAACTTGGTATCAGAGCAACCGTGAGAATTTTAAGATCCACACCATTGGGATTTACTGAGCGATAGAATGCAATTATAGGACTTAGAGATAATAGGCTAGTGGGTTACGACTTATGAGTGTGATACTTACGAAGATTTAATACTTGATTTGACTAATGATTTGGATCTATTAGTTAGATTGGGACTTTAAAACTAATTTGGATTTTCATTGAATCTCAGGAGATGCAGAGAGTTCTGCTACAATCCCTAGTATGTAGCCTCCATCTTCGGAGGGTACACCACTGTCGAATGGTTCCGCATCATCCCAAGGCCAGGGTGTGGTTAATGCTCTGCTGGCCAATGTGGACTTTGGTGATTTTATGCACACTTTTCAGGGTTTGGTTCAGGCACTTCAAACCCAAGCTCAGAATCATGAGTCTAATCATAAGTCAATCATGTAAGTCGATCATGGAGCAGTTTAGCCGTTTGAAGCCTCCTTTTAAAGGGGAAAATCAGTCAGAGATTGCGAAATTATGGCTTAATGAGATGGAAAAGATACTTGGTGTTCTGCATTGTCCAAAGGAAGAGAAAGTCTGTTTAGCAACCTTTACGCTGTAGAAAAAGGCTGATATTTGGTGGAAGTCCATGAAGAGGACTGCCTTTGTTAATCAAGAGAGTATCACTTGGGATGAATTCCTTCTGGTATTCCGGGAGAAATTATTTCCTGAGCATATTCAAGATAAAAAAGAAATGGCTGGCATTGGTATAAAACACTATGTTTGTAGCATATTAGAAGGCCAAGTTCTCTGAGCTGTAGAGGTATGAAATTTATCTAGGGACTTGGTAATCACATCAGAAAATTTGTAGTGGCCCAGACCCTAGAACTTTTTCTGCAGCCCTGAGGACTGCTCACAATATGAAGCATGAGCATGAGGACTATATAGTACAACAAAGGAAATTGAACAAGAGAAGTGCGCCTATTGTTAATATTGGGCGCAAGGATAAGAAGAAGATGCAACCTTTTCAAGAGAAAGACAAGGCTCTGGCTCAAAAGATAGGAACTCCCACTTGCCCTCAGTGTGGGAATTGTCATGGAGGGTCAGAGTGTTGGAGAGCCTTAGGTAAATGTTTTGTTTATGGAGAAACTGTCATATGGTGTAAGATTGTCCTAGAGCAAAGGCTAGGAATGCATTGGAGTTTAAGAAGGTGAAGACTCAAGGCAAGGTATATGCTCTCACCAAGGCTGAGGCTGAGGAGACCCCGACTATTACAGAAGGTACAATACTCATTAATGATATGCATTCTAGAGTGTTCTTTGATTTTGGTGCTACTTGCTCATTTGTATCTAAAAAATTTGCTGAGTCATTAAAGGACTGGCCTATAGTTGTTACTGATCCTATCACTATTTGCATCGCAACGGGAGAATTAGTCACCACTAGTCATGATATTCCCACTTTAGACATGTGTATTCAAGATAGGAGGATGGCAGTTATACCCTATGTGATAGACATGGAGGATTTTGATCCTATTCTTGGGAATGGATTGGCTATATCAACATCATGCTCATTAAGACTGTCATCGTAAGAGGCTTATTTTCCAAAAACCAGAAGAGGCAGAGTTTATTTTTCAGTATCCAAGGCATAGGTCCGGGAGGATAATAGTGTCTACCATGAAGGCTATCAGTTTGATTCAGAAAGGGTGTGATGCATATCTGGCTAGTGTCATCCTTTCTGGTAGCACTTCTAAGGTATAGTTGATATTGCTGTTGTTAAGGAATTCCCTGATGTCTTTCTTGAGGAGTTGCCTGATTTGCCACCATCACAGGAGGTCGATTTTATTATTGATCTTATACCTGAAACATTTCCTATTTCTAAGGCCCCATATCGCATGGCTCTAGCAGAGTTAGAAGAATTGAAAGTAATTGCAAGCGTTACTTGACAAGGGCTTCATCCACCCTAGTCAGTCACCATGGGCCATGGATTGCGGAATCGGCCGATTCGGATCCGAATCGGCCGATTCGGATCGGAATCGGCGGGTTCCGATCCGATTCGGGGGGGATTTCACTGTTCCCCCCCACCGATTTGAAAAAAAAAAAAAAAAAACGGCCGAAATCGGCCCGAACCGGACCAAATCGGGGCCGGACCGGTCAGATCGGCCGGTCCGGACCCGATCTGGTCCGGTTCGGGCCGGTCCCGATCCCCCCCTTAAGGTTTAAGGGTTTAGGGGTTTAGGGTTTAGGGTTTAGGGTTTTAGGGTTTTAGGGTTTAGGGTTTAGGTTTTAGGGTTTTAGGGTTAAGGGTTAAGGGTTAAGGGTTAAGGGTTTAGGGTTTAGGGTTTAGGGTTTAGGGTTTAGGGTTTAGGGTTTAGGGTTTAGGGTTTTAGGGTTTAGGGTTTAGGTTTTAGGGTTTAGGATTTTTTATGGATGTACATGAATTGCATTCATTCTTATTGTACATCAATTGAATAATATGTATGTAATTTTTTCTGATTTTTTTTATTTTTTCCTGATTTTTTCTGATTTTTTTTAATTTTTTATTATTTTTTAATCTGGCCGAGTCGGACTGGCCAGACTTCATCTGGATCGGCCCACTCGGCCGATCCGATCCGAGTCGGATCGGGATCGGCGGGTCCCCATTCGGGGACCCGATCCGATCCGGAATTCCTTGCCATAGGCAGCCCCAGTACTTTTTGTGCGTAAAAAGGATAGGTCTATGACGCTATGTATAGACTATCGAAAACTTAATCAAGTGAGCATCAAAAATAGATATTCTCTACCTAGAATTGATGATTTATTTGATCAATTGCAGTAAGCTAAGGTCTTTTCCAAGATTGATTTACAGTCAGGATATCATCAATTACGGATCAAGGAGGATGACATACCTAAGACTACTTTTCGGACAAGGTACGAGCATTATGAATTTGTTGTTATGCCCTTTGGATTGACAAATGCTCCTGTTGCCTTTACAAGCTTGATGAATAGAATATTCCAACCGTATTTGGATCAATTTGTAGTGGTGTTTGTTAATGATATATTGATTTACTCACCTACTATTGAAGCACATAGGGATCATTTGAGGGTTGTTTTGGGACTTCTCAGGCAAAATCAGTTATATGCTAATTTAACAAGTGTGAATTTTGGCTTGATAGTATGATATTTCTTGGACATGTGATCTCTAAGGACATGTGATTTCTTGGACATAGATCCAGCTAAAGTTGAGGCTATGTTATCATGGGAAACTCCTAAGAGCGGATCGGAGATTAGGAGCTTTTTAGGCCCAGCTGGATACTATTGGCGTTTTATTAAAAGTTTCTCTACTTTAGCTGCTCAGTTGACTAACTTTACCAAAAAAGGAGAAATGTTTATCTGGCCAACTGAATGTAAGGATAGTTTTCAAGAATTGAAGAAGAGATTGACTCAAGGATTGCAGTACCGATATCGGCACAAGTATCAGAGGGTCCCGATACTTTGTACCGATACCAATATGTACCAACATGATATCAGCCAGTATCGGCCGATACCAGTCCCTCAATATCGTATATGTACCCACCGATACCGACACGTATTGGCCGATACGTATCGGTATCGGTCGATACTGCTAACCCTAGATTGACTACAGCTCCTATTTTGACTCTGCCTAATGGATTTGATGGTTTCGTAATTTATATCGATGCTTCACAGAAGGGTTTGGGTTGTGTATTAATGCAACATGATAAGGTAGTTGCCTATGCATCAAGACAATTGAAAGATCATTAAAAGAATTACCCAACCCATGATCTGGAATTAGCTTCTATTGTACATGCACTTAGAATTTAACGACAATTATCTTTATAGGGTACAATTTAAAATTTTTACATATTATTAGAGTTTGAAGTATATTTTCTCTCAAAAAGAGTTGAATCTGAGACATAGGAGATGTGTTTAATTTCTTAAAGATTATGAATTTTCTTTGAATTATCATCCAGATAAAACTAATGTAGTTGTTGATGCTCTTAGTAGGAAGCTCATGACGCTATCTTTACATAGAAATTGGGAGATGGTTGAGGATATTATTAGTTGTGCACCTATCACTCAAGGTGAGGATTGTTTCTTGGCTCAAATGTTAGCAAGGCCAATTGTTTTGGAGAAGACTGTACAAGCTCAGAAGTAAGACCCCAAGATACAAGGAATTATTGGTAAGCCTAATGTTTCACAAAGTAATGATGGTGTAGTCAAGTTCAAAGGAAGATTATATGTATCATATGATGATGAGCTTTAGAATGAATTGCCGAGTGAAGCCCATAAGTTAAAGTTCTCAAAATTAACGAAGCGAGCCCTTTGGCACAGCCTGACGCTGCAAAATATATAGAGGCCTTAGCTAGTCTGTTTGATGAAAGCTTGAGAGTTGATCCCCAGGAGAAGGAGGCTCTGACTGAGGAAGTTCCAGAAGGATCAAACCGACAGAAAGCATTAATCGAGACTCTGAAAAGCACAACAAGATAATGCCAACTATTGAGAAGGCTCGTGCAAGAGCAGATCGAAAGGTTTTGCAGACAATGAAGAGGATGCCAGCAGGCCTTAGTATCTAGGAAGCCATCTCTCTAAGCAAAGAGCTAAGAGAAGCACTCATTACTGTCCTGCAAGACCCAGAAGCCATTTAAGTCCACAAGACTGAGGTTGAGGCTAAGTTATACACAACATACGAAGTCACAATGACTTTCACTGAAGAAGACATGTTGCTATCCTCTCCCTACCATAATAGACCATTATACATGAAAGGCTAGATTAATGGGTGAGAGGTAGATCGGATCTTGATAGATTCGGGGTCCGCCGTCAATATCATGCCATTCAAAACCTTCTAGACCCTATACCTCACACCTTATATGAAGAAGGTACAGGGGGTTACCATATTAGGCTTCAACCAAGATGCTGAAGAGGCTTTGGGACGAGTCGATGTTGAGTTGACTCTAGATGATTGAGTGACCCATGTGTTATTCCTCATTGTCAACTCCAATACGTTTTTTAAGGCGCTCCTAAGGAAGCCTTGGCTGCACAAAAATTGGGTTGTCCTTTGCACCCTACACCCGTGCATCAAATACACCAAAGATTGCGAGTAACACCGGATCTTTGCTGATCGAGAGCCGTTCAAAGCCTATGACTGCCAGCATGCTGATGCGCAACTATATTTTGACAAGGCAATGGATCGAGAACCGGTGAAGCCGTAGCAAGGGAAAACAAGTGGTGAAGGAGTCCTCTGATGAAGAAGGGGGCATAATTATAAATGAAGCCAAAGCTGAGAAGTTCAGATGGAAGCCAAAGGCCCTCGCTAAGTACCAAAAGCCCGTCATTAATTTAGAAACAAACTTCATTAGCAAAGGGGTGGAGGTAAGTGTTTGCATGACTCCCAACTTAATGAAGCTAACTTGTCAAAGAGAAGTTCATACAGTGGAGGAGTTGAAAACCTTCATTGTGCCCCACAAAGACAACCGGCGAATTGTCTTCTACAAGGGAGATTTGGAGCCTAGAAATTCCCTAAAGGATGATTTTGGGTTGAGAGTTCCTCAACAGGAAGTTGAAGAAAAAATCTCAGAATTTGAAGATATACCCCAATACATTAAGAAGATATGTCAACATCAGACGATCCTAGACAAGCAAGGTGCAGTTATAAGCAAATTCTTCTAAGAATTATGGTATCCAGCTGAAGTGAGGGGGCAACCTCCCTTCTCCAAGCAAGATCGGCGGGGTTTAGGCTACAGATGACGTCATGGTCTCTCTGTTCACTGTGCAGTCAATATGGTGAGTCTGTCATCATCTGAAGCAGAGGGGCAAACCTCAGAAGCAAGATTTGATAGCTCGGGAGAAGAAGAAGAAGAAGAAGAAGCTCTCTTTTCTCCAAAGTCCGTGGTGACTGGCTCAAACCCCACTGGCGGGCAAAAGACTTCCCTAGAAGAATCCTCTCAGGCACTAGAAGAGTAGTTTGAAGATAAGAGTGAAGAAGGAAGAAGCCCTATCTCTCTCCCAGAAGAAAGTACACAAGCAAATCAAGTGGCTTCTCCAGAAGAAGAACCTCTACAGCTAGCCTCCCAGGGGGGATCTAGTCCTGTAGAGGAAGGGTCAGTTTGTCATGAAGTGCATGTTGCCAACACTGATGAAGAAGAAGATTTTGTAGATGTTCAACCAGCTGCACGAGAAATGGAAGATGGTGGACAAGCTACAGTTAATGAATTGAAGGAAATCAATTTAAGTGGACCAGGAGATCCACGTCCAATCTTACTCAGTACATTGTTGAGCGAGGAAGAAAAACAGGCATATATAGAATTGCTCTTGGAGTATACGGACTGTTTTGCCTGGAACTATGACGAAATGCCTGGTCTGGATCCCTCAGAACATGAGCTGTCCATCTTGCTAGATGCTAAGCCTGTAAAACAGTCCCAAAGGCGGACGCAGCCGGAATTGGTGGTGAAGGTAAATGCAGAAGTCGACAAGATGCGGGAAGTTGACTTCATTGAAGAATGCATATATCCAGTATGGCTGGCCAACATTGTGCCAGTAAAGAAGAAGAATGGTCAAGTTTAAGTATGCATCGACTTCCAAGACTTGAATAAGGCATGCACCAAAGATGACTTTCCACTACCAATCACAGAAACAATGGTGGACGTCACTACAGGTTTTGAGGCAGTATCCTTCATGGATGGGTCGTCGAGTTATAATCAAATAAGGATGGCCGTCAAAGACAAGAATTTTATAGCCTTCAGAACCCCCAATGGTATATTCAATTACAAACGAACGCCCTTTGGGCTCAAGAATGCTGGTGCCAACTATCAAAGGGCTAAGACGAAGATATTCGACGAGATACTCCATGACCTAGTCGAGTGCTATGTTAACAACCTGGTTGTAAAATCTGAAAAAAAAGAAGACCATCTAGCTGATCTCCGAAGGGTGTTCGAGAGGCTTCGGCAGTATCAATTGAAGATGAATCCTTTAATGTGTGTTTTCGGCATGTCCAGCGGCAAGTTCCTCGGATTTGTGGTTAGATACCGTGGCATAGAAATCGACCTCGACAAAATCAAAGTCATCCGGGAGTTACCTCCTCTTAAAAACCTGAATGAACTCAGATTTCTGCAAGGCAAGTTAACTTACACCAATAGATTCATCTCCAACCTGTCGAGAAGATGTCAACCCTTCTCGAAGTTGACAAAGAAAGGGGCACCTTTTGTATGAGACGAAGAATGTCAACATGCGTTGGACAAGATCAAGGATTATCTCTGTAAGCCAGCAGTGTTGGGACCAATAATACAAGGCAAATCTCTAATCCTGTACATTGCAGCCATGGATACTTCACTAGGGGCATTACTCGCCCAAAAAATGAAGACGGGAAAGAACAACCTTTATACTACCTAAGCAGAATGTTGGTGGGTCTTGAGCACCGATACTTTCTTATGGAGAAAATGTGCCGTTGAAGTTCCTCCTCAAGCAGCCCGCACTATCAAGCACACTGGGGAAGTAGGCATTACTAATGGAGTTTGACATCACATTCGTGCCTCATAAGGCAATAAAGGGGTAAGGCATGGCCGAATTCCTGGCAATTCATCCCATCCCCGAAAACTCTCCTCTGAGCAGTGAATTGCCAAACAAAGAAGTGTTATTAGCACAAGAAATAGTATAAGTACAACAAGTAGAAATAAAAGTCTAGCAGTTATACTTTGATGGAGCATCAAGAGCTGTCACAATGCCTGACGGCACATCAATAACCCGAGCAAGGGCAGGTCATGTCCTTGTTACTCCTGAAGGCAGTGTGCTACACCATTCGTGTGCGCTTATGGAAGCATTGACAAACAATGAATTAGAGTAGAAAGCTCTGATAGTGAGGCTAGAGGTCGCCCTAGAAATTGGTGTCTGGTGCATCTAAGTATATGGGGACTCTCCTTGTCATCAGACAGGTCCTCGGGATCTTCAAATCAGGAAGACGAAATTGATGGCCTATCATACTGATGCTGTAAGGCTAAGCAACTTTGAAGGGGTGAAAAGGGTTATGCTGTGCTGGCGGATGAGGTACATCCGATCTTCCATCCACTAACACCACAAAGCTTGCAAATTGCTTGCTCTTCTTTTTTTGTTTGTTACAACATCACTATAATGATGGTTTTTTGAGCTCGTTAATCTGATCTACTTCAGTGTGAGGACATCTCACTAATCCATTAAAAACACATTTTGTGAGTACCCCCCACCGCCACCATAAGCACCTCCTTTATTTCATTTTTTGTTGTTGCTTTATTTTGTTAGGTTCCTATTTTCTTTTCAAATTTTTGTTGTATTGCATTTATCTTCTTATTGCATAAGGGAAAGTCTTGATTAATTTAAGATCAAATGATGGATTTTGCTAAACCAACCAGCTACCCCTCCAGCCCTCCTCAAGTTTTTAACTTTTTTTTATACTTTTTTTATCTTTGGAAAATATTAACTCTTTACGGCTTCAGGGTCTCATGTCTTTGGTTAATACTGGTATGGACATCTGGATACCGCTATGAATCTAGAGAATATCGGCCAAACATATCCGCTCCGTATCTGTTTCATAATCAGAGCAGATACGGATTATCAGTTTACTATAAACGGACTAACATAGAAACAGCATATCCGCTCCGTTTATAGCCCTACCTAGTCACCAATAGTGTAAACATTGAAATTTAGACTCCTTACTAAGTCACTAAGTTGTAGCCTTCTTGTAAGATGTATTGTGCTTTAAGCTCAATGTTAATGTAGCAAAAACATCATCTTCCTAGTAAGAAGATCTTACAACTACAGGAAAGTCTCTAAAACACAATGGTGTAGCCAAATAGCCATAATGAACATAGTTTGCCACAACTAGAGGTCCATAAGAAATCTTAGCCATCGCCACTAATGATTAAAGAATTCGAATGAACAGACTGAAAGTACGAAATTCCAAACATAAAACCTGCAAGAATGGACATACAATTAGCCATTGCATTTTGGTAGCATCAGTATCACTAAGAGGAAAGATGAAAGGAGAGAGTGATCCCACCTGGCGTGTTATCTATGAGAATGATATTTATAAAAAAAAAGATGTGCATATATTTTTAATATGAAAATTACGTTTGATTCATGATTCATCAATGAAGAGTCGATTAAGCCTGGAACTTCAATGTGAGTCCCGGCTATAATGTTGCATCAAGCATGTAGATTTGTATTTGACTTCATCAACCTCGGTCGATGTTAATTACACCAGTGAAATCACTGGACACCTTTAATTAACTCCTTATTCGTGATACTGAACCTAACTATGAAATGAATAAGATTCGTACGAAATTGACACATAACATAATATATAAAAGTGGCAATAATGAAGAAAAAATGAATTGATCATTCATTAATTATGAATATATAAATTACAATGGTGCTCCTCAAAATGGAGGCATTACATAAAACTATAATTATATCGGATTATTATATGAATAATTGCATATGTAATTGCTACAACCAATGTGACAGATTTGTGCTCGCCATCATAGATGCCATATTCAGATAATTGATCTTGTAATCACAGTCTCGATTGGGATAATCAAACCATAAAATTTGCATCTATGGTTATGATCAACGTGATCAAACCATCAGATTTGTGTTAACAATCTTGATCAATGCAATCGGCCCATTAAATTTGATTTCACAGTTGAGATAACTAAAATCAGACAGTTATATTTAGGTTTATAGTTAAGATCACAAGATTAGACTATTGGATTTAAGTCTGTGGTTGATATCAGACCATTACATTCGAGCCCACAGTTGAGATCAATGAGATCAGACCATTGGATTTAAGTTTATGGTTGAGATCACAAAGATCAGACCATTGGATTTGAACTTATCGTCGAGATAACAAAGATTAGACCGTTGGATTTGAATCTACGGTTGAGATCAATGAGATTATACCATTGGATTTAAGTTAACGGTTGAGATTAAAAAGATCAGACCAGTAGATTTAAGCTTATGGTCGAGATCACTAAGATCAGATTGTTGGGATTGAGTCCACAATTGAGATCAATGATATTAGACCGTTGGATTAAAGTTTACGGTCGATACCGTTAAGATCCAACCATTAAATTTGAGATCCGGTCAATATTGCTAAGATCTGACCATTGGATTTGATTCGGCCGATATCACTAAGATCCGACCGTTGGATTTAAAATCCAGATGATATCACGAAAGTCTGACCATTGGAATTGAAATCTGGTAGATATCACAAGGATCCGACTGGTGGATTTGAGATTTGGTCGATATCGCTAAGATCCGACCATTGGATTTGAAATCTGGTCAAGATCACGAGGATCCAGCGTCGGATTTAAGATTTGGACAATATCATGATGATCCACCATAAGTATTAAGATTCAGTCGATATCGCTAAGGTCCGACTATTGGATTTGAGATTCGGTCGATATCGCTAAGATCTGACTGTTGGATTTGAAATCCAATCTATATCACAACGATCCGACTGTTGGAATTGAAATTCGGTAGATATCACGGGGATCCGACTGTTGGATTTGAGATTTGGTCGATATCGCTAAAGATCTGACGATTGGATTTGAGATTCGATCAAGATCGTTAAGATCTAACCGTTGAATTTGAGGTTCGGTCGCTATCATGATGATTTGACTGTTGGATTTGAGATTCGGTTGATATCATAAAGATTAGACCGTTGGATTTGAGATCTAGTCAGTATCATGAAAATTTGGCGTTGATTATTGGATTGGCATTTTGATGGCATGGATTGATTATTTGTCGAGATCATGGTGACGTTGGATCAACAATTGACATGATTTGACGAACTTATCATGATCCATTTGATTTCATTATTGGATTCGCATTTTGATGACATGGATTATTGGGCATGATCAGTATGATCTGATGATCGTATTAATATTGCTAATTATGACTAACATAATCCAATCATCAAACCAAGTTTAGGCCATTTGATCAATGGACCCATTGGAATGATGTTAATGGGCCGTCAAAGCAATCGGACCCTTAAATTGGTGTTTGTGGATAATGACCAGACCATTTGATAAGTATTAATGGTCATGATTATACCATTGGATGGGGTTCACATATATGATCAACATAATCAGGATCATGCGACTATCATGATCAATATCCTATGGTTATCATATGGTTCAAGGAGGAATAAGATGATTATTACATCGTCTATGATTTCATGTAAAACACTATTAATATGATACATTATCGTATCATTGTGTTCATATCATAACAATAACATGCTATTATGTTGCAACAAATATAGAGTTAAGACAAAGCTTAACATCTAAGACCATATTAAACATAACATCAAAGACCAATGCTTCTTCTGATGAAATGTCTTCCGAAACAGCTAATCATCTATTTTTTGAGTGTGGCATCATCACTGCAGTCTGGAACACCATATTTTCCTGCCTTGGCTTGAGAACGGTTCATTCTCACTCTCTTCCTAACATGATCTCTACATGGGAGGATCTCCACAACTGCACAAACAAAAAAAGCTACCTGGACTATGCTTTTGTGAGTGGTTCTTTGGGCCATCTAGGAGTGGAATTCCAGATGTTTTAATCAACAACATACATCATTCCTCCTCCCCAGCAATGCTGGAGAACCTGTTGTCATAGAAATCCCTGTAATGAGTCTGTTATTTTGTCTTCTTTGTGATGCCGGAGGGCCTTTACCCTGTAATAGAGTCTATCTGGTTTTAGGATTGTTGGCTTTCTTTGGCCACCGTGCATCCCTTTTTGGCTTCTAGCTTAGTAGCCTGCACTGTTTTTTGTTTTTTGGTCCTTGTTCTTGTACTCCTTTCATTAATAGTATCTGTGGCCTTCGCAACCTTTCAAAAAAATCAGCATTCTTGGGAACATATAGGAGAGGACCTGAAGGCAAGAATCAGGGACTTAGAAGAGAGATTCCCTGAATTAAATCCTCTAATTAGACCTACATAATATTTAATATAAAGAAAGAGGAGGGTGCTGAAGAACTCACTATAAACCAATCAATCTGCTCATGGATGTTACAAAAACATCAAAAACCACTGAATTCTAGGATTAACTCTATGATTCATTGATCAATTGATAATAATGAGAGAGCTAAGACCCATAGAAGGAAAATCTATTTTAGATAATTGTGAACCAACTGTTATGAATCACAGTTGTACTTTCTACTTTGACTCCCATTGATGATTGGTAGATTTGTATGGCATTGCATTATGTGTTATCTTTAATGACATGCCGTTAGTTGTTGTCTTCACTCTCCATCCCTTAAAAAACAGACTAAGCACGTAGGAAAATCTTGAACATGTTTTTCTCTACTACCATAGACAAGATTCCAACTTTTTATTCCTTTTCAGGTTTCAAACCCTCTCATACACATTTTTCTTTGCCTAATGCTTCAGCTTGAAGTTTGCACTGAGCAAAATGGAAGGAAAATGTTACAAAAGTATTGCGCTATATACTAGACAAAGAAACTCAATCAAGCCTCTTAATGACATGCCCAAAAAGGAACTTTTAAAATTTTTAAGTGATTGGTAATAACCTGTCAGCTATGGACAAAACAATTCCAGCATCAGTTTTTGGTACAGCAGCTCCAGAGAACCTCGGAAGTGTGATCTCAAATATGGCTTCTGCAATCTTTAATATGGGAAGACAGTAAGTTCAAGAGTGAAGAAGACAAAGAAACATATATTTACAAGAGAACCAGCTGCCAGTCAAATCTCATATTCAGTTTTAAAGGTACAAGAGTACTTTAATCCCAAGGATCTACTTGGCAATCTGCAGCAACAAGGAAAAAGAACTAATGGTGGACATACGAAGGAGGATAAGCCATACAGAACAGATTCTCATTCACACTTCACTTTTGAAATTCTTTAGAATTGACGCATGTACTACAATGTCAGTTATCATATTTGAAATAGAGGGGTGATAAATTCTTATGCATTTCCATTGTTAATATTGTGGCCTTCTAGTTTTACCCAGTGAAATTTTGATGAGGTCCACAAGACTATGATCTGACATTTTGTGTTACAGTATATCATTGACCAGAGATACATTCAAATAAGAATGTATAAGATGATGTTTGATGGCAGTCAAAATTTCAGTACTCGGACAGAAGCCTCATTATTCAGAAGAGTAATGCTCGCTGCACAACTAGATTGTGCAGCAAGTCTAGTCACACTGCACAACTCCCTACGGTTGGACAACGTGGCCATCGGCCAACTGGGCGAGCTGACATGGCCACTCCCATAATATTTCAATTGACAAATACGGTTTTTGATTGACAAATACATATTTTGATTGACAAATATAGTTTTCGGTTGACAAATATAGTTTCGATTGACGAATACATTTTTTGATTGACAAACAGTTTTCGATTGACAAATACATATTTCAATTGACAAATATAGTTTTTAAAATCTGTATTTGTCAATTGAAAACTGCATTTGTCAATCGAAAACTATATTTGTCAATCGAAATATGTATTTGTCAATTGAAAACGGTATTTATCAATCGAAATATTTTAGGGGTGGTCATGTCAGCTCACCTAGTTGGCCAAGTTGGCCATGTGGTCCAACCGCAGGGAATTGTGTAGCGTGACAGCAAGTATTACTCTTGTCAGAATGGGTTATTTCCTTATAAAACCCAATTATTTTCTAAACTTCTTATTAACACCCTTGGTTAGCTAATATACTATACATCATCCTAAAGTGAGCATACTTTCAAAATTTCCACTTACATTACGTTCCCTTTGAGCCTCCTGGAATGTCATGAGAATTATTCTTAAATGATAATAACAACTATTATGGCCAAATCCCTGCTGAGGCCGAGTGGCTATAAGGCCGATTGCAAAAGGATTACTAATAGTGAGTCATGCATCCAAAAAGGACAACCAGTAGGCTCCAGGGAGAGGGCAGATGAAAAACTCTTATACAGTCAAGTCAATCAAAGGTTTGGACATGTGGATGACCATAATTGGAAGCCTTTTAGACGGATTAAGGCTAGATCCCTTATTTGAATCCCCCTTTCCCATATAAATAGCCAAGGTGTAGCTGGGAAGCATTTATGGCTTCTGACGTGGGAATAGACCCGGGCCAAGTTGCCATACCGCTCTATAATCCAACAATTGGTTGGTCCAAATCCAAGGATCATGGGTGCATCTATGGTGGCCCATTTGCCATTGATCTATAACCCAGGCATTAATGGGGCAGCGGCCCAATCATCCCACAGGCCATAACTTCCCTCATCATTTTGTTCCCCTACTTTGAAGCCAAGGCCGAGAAGTAGTCGGCCTAAGAGTAGCCTCCCATGGATACTTAGGGACTCGGCCACCTTCTTATGATTTGTGTATAGCAACATCAACCATTGCCCTAGTGGTCCCGAGTTCGTTAATGCCATTCTAGGTTGGGAACTTTAGCTTCTGGTGGTAAATGGACAGTACATCGAGAATTTGCCCTAAGAGCCTTCAGCTGAAGATGGCGTTGTAAGCTATTTCACCTTTACAAAATTAGTCAACATTGTGACCTGCTAGGCGTAACTTCCCAGGGTTATAGGTGGAGAAATTATCCCCTCTACTGTTGAAACCATATAATAAGCCCTAATAAGGTTAGAAGTTGTCATTGGTTAATTTGAGCTGAACAAAGCAGTCTTAAAAGGCTAGGGTGCTTCCATTATCAACTAAATATGCCAAACATCGAAATACTTGATTACAATGTCAACGACAAGGGCATCTTCACATGGGAAGCACAAACCACTAAGGTTGGTATTGGAGAAGGTAGTGGCTTTATTGGCCTTCTCGTGCTTCCAGAGCTCTTCGACAACATTGGCCTTCCTAGCATAGGATCTCTCCTCGAAGTTGAACCTTCCTCACCAGCCGTTGGCCCTCCAAAAATCATCAGGAGGGTCAAAATTGTCAATTTCTGATGACTTTCCATGTCAATGCCAATGGCAAGAGTCGACCGTGGAGGAGGATGAGGCTAGTGCTACGTGGAACATATTGCAGCAGACAACTGCTTTTGATCAATTACTCAATCTCCTAGCATAGTTGGTGATACTCGTCCATAGTGTGGCTGAAATCTTGATGGTACCTACAATCTTGGTGTGATCTTAGGTTTGGGATCAAACTTTAGCTTTTGAGATTGCTCTAAGAAGAGCTTCCCTCTTAACTTTGACAGAATCTGAGATGGCAATGCTAGAAAGGGAGGTACAATTTATTAGACTCCTATTGACGCTGATCTCCTGGGAATTCATCCTTCTTGGACCTCTTCTCTTTCTCATCTACCTACCCTAGCATTTATCAACAACTTGAATTATTAGCCTTAAGGAGGTCATATCGGCTTGCACCACGCATGGATGGCAATATTAGCCGATACCAATACATATCAGCTGATACGTATCAGTTAGTGCCGTTACTGATGGGGGGGGGAGGGTTTCCCTGGTACCAATCTTTATAGTTAATAAAAATAAAAATAAAAAGTATTTGTTATTAGCCAGTACTAAGTCAAAATGGGCCGGTACCGGCCGATATAGCTGATACCGATACCAATAAATATCGGTATTGGTACCCACCAGTATAGGTACCGATACCGAAATTGCCATCCTTGGCACCACCATCTCTCGATTCACATGCATGTGAATCCTTTCCACTAAGTCTTGGAAAGTAAGGGAGTGCTTCTCATTGAGATACCCTTAGAGGTCCTTGCCAATGGTACTGACAAACATGGACGAGATAATGATGAAATTGTCCAAATTGGCTTAGTTAGCTTCACCCAAAACCGAGTGAACAGGTCGCATTGGTATTCCTCGAGCTTCTACTAAATGGCCATTAGGTCGGCCAAGTTCTTGTACTATTATGTGGTATCATAGAAGTGGTTGATGAAGAGTTGCCTTAGTTAGACAACGAAGTGAACAGAGTAGACAGGTAAGCTCTAAAACTAGGCCAATGCTATTTTCTTCGAAGTCAACAGGAATAGTCAACACCTCGCAACATCCAAGACCCTTCACACAATAGGAAAGTGTATACCTTTTAAAATGCTCAACGGGGTTGGTTGCCCGAGATAAAGAGGACCCTAAGGTGGCTTGATGTTGTCCAGTAAAGGGATGGCCAACACCTTGAAGAGAAGGGAGACCAAGTGATAATGTCCCTAGCGAGGGGGTCTTTGGGAACCTAATGGACCAGCTACTACATCTCCTGCCAAATCTCGTAGAATCGGTGTCACTGTTGAGGGATATGACAACAAGGGCAAATGACTATAGCCTCTCGGCAAGTGACGAAGTAGGCGCAGCAGGCTTTAGCCTAGTTGAGACCCCAATGCCTCCCGTGCATGTACAATTGTGTAGGTTGTAGGGGAGTCGGTTAGGCACCAAAGGGGGGCTGGGAAATGTTCTCTCTCCATCAACAAGAAGTGAGAGGAGGCATCTAATACAAGGGGGGTTGCGTTTGTAAAATAGAGTACTGTAGGTGGTGGCAGTGACCAAGAAGAGAAAAAAAAAGATAGAAATCAGAAGAAGAATGTAGAGAGAAGCAGAAATAGAAAGAAAAAGGAAAAAAAAGTAAGAAGAGAAGAAACTCACTAGTGGTGGGCATCTGCACTCCCCACCGCCTCCATTCTTAAGGCTTAGCCAGCCATTGAGGAGAAGTCCTCAATAGGAAAAGGTGATCTGGGGCCTTGCCTATAGGATTTTAACAAGTCTAAATTTTTAAAGTTCTAGAAGATTCTTCGTAATTTGATAGGGACTGATAAAAATTACATATTTGACAACATTCATTATTTGAATCTTGCATGTGATTGAAGGATTCAAGCATAAATTTGATGGCTAGCTTTTCCTTCTCTCATTGCACACACTTCCTTTACATAATCTTCAGTTATATAGGTGAAGAGCAAAAAAGGGAAGCACATAGCCATCAGCTACAGGGCAACGGCAACAAACATGAAAGGAAGAATAGCCCCTTTATCGGAAATAGAATGAGACTATTGTGTCAAATTTAGGGATGTGATGCATTCATAGGCTGTTATCTTTTGTCATGATGAAACTAGATGCCAAAGGGCATTATCCTTGCAGTGGTAGTGGTGGGTTTCTTTGGCACTTGATCCCGACAATTTCTCAAGAGAGGTTCAGGGTTAGGAGGGGGCAGATAGAGAGGAGAATGATTTTGAAATATTCGACATTAAAAAAATAATATCTGGAGAAACGTAAATATCTAGAACATGTTAACTGGAGGCAATATTGTCATCCTCCAAGGTTGGCTGCTAAGTTAAGGATATGATGATGGCATGCATGAAACACATTCATGTTTAGGATGTTATACAATAGATTAGCCAATCAAGAGTTGTTAATATGAAATTTAGAAAATACATGGGATATATAGGAAATCAACCCTGTCAGAATTTACATATTAAAGTACTAAGAGTAAATGTAACAGGTACATGTTGTGGGTTTTACTCCATTGATCTAGAGCTCTGGTGCAATAGCAAGATTGCTCCATTGCGGCATAGAGGTCATGGCTTCAAAACCAAAAACAGCCACTTTGCAAAAATTAAGCACAAGAAACAAGACTTGCACACACTTGAGCCTTCCCAGGCCATGTAGCAGAGGGTGCCTCATGGTGCTGCACTTTATATAACGAAAAAAAGTCAGACAATCCTCATATCTGAGTTGAAGACTTTCTTTAGGTACAAATTGAATCAAGACAAGAACATAGGCCTTATCACATTCACATGGGAAAGGAAGATAAATTTATAAAATAAAGAAAATGAAATGAAAGGTTATTGGAGATTTTTACTAAGGGATGATGCAAATATTCGAACTGACAAACACCATATAAATGTCATTGCCAATCAAATACCTCTTCAGGAAAACCATCTCTCAAAGCATAATGACGTGCCATTATTCCAGAAAGTGAGGTAAATTCCGTAACAATAGAAGTAGCAAGGTCTGACATGGCCAATGAAGCAGCATCCTCGACAACTGGGACCACACTTTCATCCATGTCCAAAGCCAAACTTAACTTGGAAACAGTTTTCTGGATACGTGTCATCTTGTCCAACATTGTTCCAAGTTTTTCCTGTCCAGTCCATAAGCATCAAATCAATACATTTCTGGACAGTGCCAAGGTTTTAAAGCGGATTGTGGAACTGGATCAGCCAGGGACAGTTCCTATCCCGGTTCTTGTTGCAAGGACAGTTCAGGCCAGTTTTGGCTGGTTCTGTCCAGTTCTGGCCATTTTGAACCAGACTGGTTCTGGCCAGTTCCAATCCGGTTTGGCCGGTTTTTAGTGCCATGAACAGTGTTCAACAGATAGCTGTATAACAGAAATTTTACTCACATGAAAGAGAATCCCATTTAGATGCCTACGAAATTCGGAGAACCTTTTCTGAGTGTCCAACTTATAGAAAAATTTTGCATCTTCATAACGGGCTCTGCACAAACAGGTCAATATTTATTTTAATCGTTGAAACAATTTGTACCAGTAAGAAGACATAAAAATGGCACTAAGAACCACATGAGCAGATAGATACACAACACCGTAAAATGAATGGAAAAAAGAATGCACTTAAATTCTGGATAGCCGGGGCTTGAAATAAATAACCATTACTTAGCTTAACAGCATTTCAGAACAACCACTGCATTAAAACTCATAAAAAGAATTTCTACATGATCATACAGACCATCAATCAAGAACAAGTATACATGTATAGAAAAAATCACGTAAAGTGGCATCATGATCATCATAACCCCTATCCCATCTTATCTAGATTCAATGGAGGATCCAAAGGTTTGGCGAAATGTTCCAACCAACTGCCTTGCTTGAATTAAAACCATACAAGGTGGAGCAAAGTACCTGATGAAGATAAACTTGAATAGAAAATGTGTCCAGAGTCTAATGAGGGACCCATTGACAAAATAAAATTACTTCTTGCGGTTAACCTGAAATAACTGGGGAATAACACTGAAGGATTTCCCTACACTTCGAAAGAGTCTGGATGAAGATAGCAAGATGCATGTTTGAACTGAGGGATGAGATCAGAATAATACAACCTGTAAGTAAGAGGAATTTGCCAGGCTGATACATGATAATAGACACAGGCAGAGCTCCTAAAGTAACCCTCTGTCATGTCAAACAGGGATAAATCATTCGATTCTTTTTTCTGGAGGGATTTTTACAAATAAATACTTGCATAAAACTAATTCCATTTTTGTTCTTCTAGTCTCCATATTATTAAAAAAACTCCAAATTTCCCATGGGCCCAAGGGCATTCCCTGTAGTCAACGGATGTTTGAAAAAAAAATCATTATGAAGAATATTCCTTGTTTGTAAACTAAATTACTTAATTACCCTTGAATAACTAAAGGATCCTCCCTCCTTTCTCACCTTTCCTCTCTCCATAGAATGGCAGTAGTGGCAGCAGTTGCTGTGTCTCCAGATATTTTGTGTGTATGTGTGTGTGTGGTTGTTGGGGGGGGGGGGGGGGGACCCGTTCACCTCTCTCCTCAAATGACAGCAACAGCAATGACAACATTTGTGGCAGCTTCCACACCTTCCAAGGTGTTTGGATAATCATATCAGGAGTTAAAGAAGACTGCCCCATGCTTATAAAGAAGGTCCATCCTCCTCCCAATGAGAGCCTTTTCCCGAAGGGCAAAACCATATGGCCCCTCTCTGCGGTGTCTTCGGATAGAAAAAAGACAATACTTTGCTGCTGGGTAGCCCGTCTCCTAAGTTCCTAACACAACATTGGAAACATCTGCAGGAACCCCATCATCCTATGCACAGGCCCACTAGGGGAATGTTGAGACATGGGAGTTGTGAACAAGCCTTTATCCAGAGTTACAAAGGCAGCCCATGCTTATAAAGAGGGTCTGCCTTGCCTCCTTAGTGAGGACCCCTTTCCCAAAGGATAAAAGCATGCAGCTTGCCTTTCTCAGGGTCCTTGGCCAGAGTAGACAATGCTTCACAACTAGAGAGACGGGATCGGACAATGCTCCACTGTTGGATAGCGAGTCGGTCTATTATTCGTAACAACAAGGGCAAAGACCTTGTTGAGAAGATTAACTGATGGGCTATACAGCAGCAAGGTATTGTCTGTTCTGGCCAACGACCCTGAGGAGGTGCGACATACAGTTTTATCTTTGGGGAAAAGGGCCTAAGCTAAGAAGGAGCAGGCCCTTTTTATAAGCACAGGCCACTGTGCTAACTCCCAATGTGGGACTATGTGATGCCCCAAAAAGTTTCATGCTCATTGAATTTCAATATAGCATCATCCATCTCTTGCATTTGCCAACTACAATATGTTCTTAAACATTAGGTTTTAGGTGCATACATCTCCAGTTTATCTTCTATTACAAAGAAAACACAAATTACCTTCCAGTGCAGTACAAAACATGACAAATGCTCAATTAAACATAGATATGGATTGAAACTCTTCAACAAACAAATGCAGTCCATTTACTGCTATAACAGCCCTCTGTGATGACACGTATTTGTGTATATTTAAAGAACTATGCAACTTCTGAAGCATAAGTTGTGACAGAATCCAACATTATTCTATTTGCTTAAATCAGATTATATAGAAGGAAATAGGGAGATAACAATCTAATAATCATTATCATAGAAAACAATCTAATAATCATTATCGTAAAGCCCTTTATTCTTAGAAAACAACCTCATGGATCCGGGGGAAGATGAACTTCTGTCAAAACATACATGCATTGGCTCCGAAAACTTCATGCCAAATTGTCAACAGCAAGCAAGACACCTGATAAACAAACAGTTGATTCTACCAGATGGTGAACTGACATTGCATTGCAAAGAATCCACAACATCTCAGAGATTGAATCTAGTTCTTCATCTGAGAAGGGGGCATTGTGTTTGACTCATGTCAAAGGTGCAGGCATAGTGAAAATGTGGTTCCTGTTATGAATTTGGTCAGAATTTATTCCTTCACTTGCACAGATATCATGTCTCCTAATATCATTAAAGAGTTGGTTTTAGTCTGGGCAAGATGGGGAATTTTAAGAACAAATAGAATGTGAGATCATCACAAATATCAAATACAACAGAAGATATGGTAGCAACAAAAAAGAGACCTTATGCATCTTCTACGCCAAGAGCATGGAATAAGGAAGCTGGCTAGCTCATGGATTGCGGAATCGGCCGATTCCGATCCGAATCGGCCGATTCGGATCGGGATCGGCGGGTTCCGATCCGATTCGGGGGGGATTTCACTGTTCCCCCCCACCGATTTGAAAAAAAAAAAAAAAAACGGCCGAAATCGGCCCGAACCGGACCAGATCGGGTCCGGACCGGCCAGATTGGCCGGTCCGGACCCGATCTGGTCCGGTTCGGGCCGATTTTGGTCCCCCCCTTAAGGTTTAAGTGTTTAGGGGTTTAGGGTTTTAAGGTTTAGGGTTTAGGGTTTAGGGTTTAGGTTTTAGGGTTTTAGGGTTTAGGGTTTAGGGTTTAGGTTTTAGGGTTTTAGGGTTTAGGATTTAGGATTTAGGGTTTTAGGGTTTAAGGCTTTAAGGGTTTAAGGGTTAAGGGTTAAGGGTTAAGGGTTTAGGGTTTAGGGTTAAGGGTTAAGGGTTAAGGGTTAAGGGTTAAGGGTTTAGGGTTTAGGGTTTAGGGTTTAGGGTTTAGGGGTTAAGGGGTTAAGGGTTAAGGGTTAAGGGTTAAGGGTTAAGGGTTTAGGGTTTAGGGTTTAGGGTTTAGGGTTTAGGGTTAAGGGTTAAGGGTTTAGGGTTTAGGGTTTAGGGTTTTAGGGTTTAGGGTTTAGGGTTTAGGGTTTTAGGGTTTTAGGGTTTAGGGTTTAGGGTTTAGGGCTTTAGGGTTTTAGGGTTTAGGGTTTAGGGTTTAGGGTTTTAGGGTTTTATGGTTTAGGGTTTTTTATGGATGTACATGAATTGCATTCATTCTTATTGTATATAAATTGAATAATATATATGTAATTTTTTCTGATTTTATTTTTATTTTTTTCTGATTTTTTCTGATTTTTTATGATTTTTTTTAATTTTTTATTATTTTTTAATCTGGCCGAGTCGGACTGGCCAGACTTCATCTGGATCGGCCGACTCGGCCGATCCGATCCGAGTCGGATCGGGATCGGCGGGTCCCGATTCGGGACCCGATCCGATCCGGAATTCCTTGGGCTAGCTAGCACATGAGGTGCAAAAGATGAAACGTGGGAATTTGCACAACAGCATGACCTATTAATGGTAGCTTTTTGTCTATATGCAATGATGCATACATGAGCAATCTGTATCTTTATTGAAGTATTTATGTAACACTTTTCTGGAGGACATTGCAGCTATTGCACTTTCCAGGTGAGAGCTCAAAAATTCTGGCCATTTTGTGTAATCCCATGCAACTCTGACTTTTCTTCAACTGCTTTGAACTGTTTCTAGCATTTTCAGCATTTCTGGCATCTTCCAGGCCAGTTATGACAACATTCCAAAGACCCAGCACTTTTCCTTTGGCTCTGCTCCTGCAGCCAGCATTGTCACCGTACTGATCACAATCCCCCATCATCACTGTTGCCACCAGTATCGGCCATGCCATCAATATCACCATTGCCGCAGCTGACTTCATGGGCCGCTAGACCCACGTGTTCAGTAACTTCAGTTTCTGTTGCAGAGATCAAATGAAGAAAGTGGTTCCCAGATCTTATGGACCCGATGTATTAATCTGATTGCAAGTTCTCATCAGATCCAAACCCATTAGTCCAGATCCATTAGACTTTTAGTTAGTTTCCTTAACTGTTTGAGACCCTGGGATTCCCAGTTTCCTCTTCTTTCTGCACCACTTCATCATCTCTTCACAAGCTGGTTCAAGCCCATTTTAATATCAACTAGCTCACGACCACTTCAGAGGCCAACACTTCAGACCTTGTTCTCACCTAGTTTCAAGCCCACTTCAGTGGGTATATAAGATTCACTTCAGGACACATTTGTACACCAATCCCAAGCAATTTTGATGCTATAATCTTATTAATATTCTATTTGCTGATTCACCGCCTTATATGTGACAATTTCAGGACTGTTTTGCTGTATGGTTACTGTTATCCATGTGTCAGCATCCCATATACCCTCAAAAGCATTTTTCAGCATGTGGATCTCATTAGTGCAGTCTATCTGTTTATTTGGAGCTTCATTTGAGCAGTTTGTTAGCCTTCCTTCAACTAGAATTCTTCTTTGGTCAGTAGCCTTTCCTATTGCATCTGTTATGATCTTTGCACCCAATCCAGATGTCTTCCTTGCTCGGCTCCTTCCACTCAAGCCATTGTCCAATATTCTGACTTACCCAACATGGGGGCATCTTATTTAGGACTACTTCTAGCTTCTTCAAGTTCACATACCCCATACCTTAGAGCTACTATCGTTACTATCAAGCCTTCATCCTCAGCAATATCATCTGCCTCTTCTATGTGGCTCTAAAATTAGCTAAATTTGTTACTTAGCAAGCACCACTCATTACCAGCAGATTTAAATAACGCTTTAGTTGGCTGGTTTGTTAGGAGAAAATGGTGAATTATATCACCAACTTTATTATGCAGTAAAATTCATGGTTTGCAAAGAGGTGATGGGCTCAGCTCAAGCTTCTGTCAGTAACAAAGTACTCGCAACTGGCTTTGGTGAGCAGAGCTAATACAATCAGAGGGGTGAGGTGAGATTGCCCATACACCAAGAAGAGGGCAACATAAATTACGACCCAAACAAGAAGGAAGAAAGAACATGAAAATTGAGTTAGGTAATGAAGAACACCTACTATGACTCTGAAAGAAGACCTTTATTCCAAGCCCAAGGAGGCAAGGACTAAAAAGAGAAAGAAGTCCCATGTGTAGGAACTCCATCTTCACTGCCACTACATCTGCTGCTTGATCTTGATGCTGCTTCTATATCTTCTACACCTTTCTATTGTGATTAGCAGAGTGCATCATGGAAGGCAGGATCGGCCGATTCAGATCGGGATCGGCCAGTGCCGATCCGGCCGGAATCGGTCGATCCTGGCCAATTTGGGCCACTTTCGACCGATTCCGGCCGGTCGATCCGATCTGGAATTCCCTGGAGTGCATTGCAGACCTTAGGCAATCCAGCATTCCACATATAATTGAAGCTTGTTGAAATTAGTTTCCAGTTCATTGGTCAGCACTATTCCTTTGGCACTCTTACTCTTCCTCATGTCTCTTCCATTAAACCAGTTCTTGGCCTTTCTATCATGTTTTAAATGGCTCTATACCTCAAGAAGTTGGTTGGCAAACTCGTGTACGATCCACCATGAATCTGAGGGGAGGTGTTGTGAAGAGATATTGTGTATATTCCTAGTTACACATAGTAAGACATCATGTATACATCTTGTAGTTACGCTATTACACCAGTATTAGGGAGAAGCCAAGTCACATTTGACACACATCAGCAAATGCCTTGTACGCCTTATACGTACAGGACTGTTGTTATAATGTTAAATAAAAAAACACTGATTAAGATACATGTGAAATAAATATTCAACTCTATATGATGCTAATACATGGAATTATATAATATTGAAATCATTTACATCATTTCCATCATTTGTATTATTTTTGTTCAAAATCGATCAATATCCTTAAATACAAGTTCCCTCTAGGATTTGAAACAAGTTTCCAACAGTTTGGCATAGTCTCTTATATGAAAGAGAAATAAAGTTAGAGTATGGCACTATTCAACGGAAGCAGATTAAAAAACAGTTCCATGATTCCATCTGAGATTCTGAGTTTAAATCTGACCCTTTTGCAGCTGTAATAGCAGATGTTAATTGGTCTGACTTGGTTATTACTTCAGCATTAACTTAACTGTGAACTTTAGAACGGCTCCTCCATAGCCTTATGTTTCGAACAACCTTAATATTGGATATACACAACCATAAATTGCATCCAGCCTTCTAATGTCGCAGATGGGGATTCCATCATTATCTAATTTTATGAACAAATATGAAAGTTGTCTCTAACCTGAGAACAGCCTCATTTCCTTTCTTCACAACTTTAGCATTAACCATACCATTTGCCACCTGGGAAAAAAAATCCATGAATTGAACTTCTGGATGGACTAGGATCGATAGCACAGAGTTTTTTCAAATTTAAAGGAAGTGTCAAATGCAAAAAGTGGCCTCACTGAAATAAAGAATGGCAGCAGCTTGCCATTCAATTTGTCTATTATAGGGAAGTATTTCTGGTGTTTGTGCATAACCTGGAGAGTCATTCAATAATAGTTAGCAGAGAGATAAAATCATGGGCAGCAAAGTCACATAACCAAAGAGGCTATCAGACAATTATGTTAAAATTAATACTTCAAAAGGATTTCACCTTATCTGCAATTATATATTTTCATCTGAATTTATCAGGGGAATCATACAGATATGATTTAGCAGATGATGTTGAGCAACATGGGCATTGAGGATCACACAAGTGTATAAGCATGCATGAAGGAAAGCATTAGATGGACTTGACAAGCTCACAACAGAACCAAACAATCAAAGTACTGAGAATCTTCTTCACCAGATGATTAGGGAGGAGTCTATAGTATATATATATATATATATATATATATATATATGCAAGTGAATAGGGAATTCTGCAAGATACTCAGGAATATGGCCAAAAGACATATATGACCCTATGATTATATACACAATCTTAAAGAGAATAAATGCAACATCATTTTCTAACATGCAGAATGTCTTCTCAACATATGGCCAAAAAAAATCATTAGTGGCCTTCCATGCATTAAGAGGAGATGTCTTCTTGGACATTGTAGGAGAGACACCTGATGATAGATGCTCACAAGGATTCAAGCTAGTCAGAGTGGTGCTGTTGGTTGAAATAATCACCGACTTCAGAAGGGTTATGGTGCATGTACATGACCCCAAAATCTCACCCATGAGGTTCACTTGAACTTGAGTGACCTGTAAGCATAAATATGTGCACCCCAAGCAGAATATCCATCTTGGGGATCACACTGAGCTGGATGAGCCATGATGACATGCAAAGAAGACTTAGCAGATCGAGAGGTAAAAGAGGGTCAATCAGCAATTAATTCCATAAAAATGCTTAAAATGAACACTGGATGATGAAATGGATTGTGTGGACACTCTGAGGATGTTGCGGTACCCTGGAAGGGTATACATTCCCCTGCTCACATCCGCCATATGGTCACTAATGTCAAAAGGTGAAGTAATGGATGATGGGATGGCACAGTGATCCAATGGTTGAAAGCTGCTTGGAACCAAGGTTCAAAAACTCGGCTCGGATCGGCACGGATCGGCCGAGTCGGACCGGTTTTGGGCCGTCCGTGCCGATCCCGAGTAACCTGGCCGAGTCCAGGACTCGAATCGGACGATCCGAGCCGGATCGGGTAATCCGAGACCGGATCGGGCCGGGTCGGCTCGGATCGGCCCAACCCAGCCCCCAACGGCTAGTTTGACTAGCCGTTGGGGGTCAAGCTAGCCGTTGTTGGCCGTTCCCAAACGGCCAGCAACGGCTAGTTTGTGCCTTGGGGGTCTATTTAAACCCCCTCAAGGCCCTCCTAAGGCTCCACACATTTCTTTTGAGCCTCCTAACATTCTTACTCTCTCTCCCACTCTCTCGATCATAGAATTCTCTCTCCGTCTCTCCCACGAGGTCACTACTAGTCTACTACAAGCTCCGCGATCTCTCATCTTCTTGTGCTGTGAAGGAATGGCATCTCAAGGTGCTACTGAGCGGTCATCCAGGAATCCTCCTAGCGTTGATCCTGCTTAGGGTCATTGCACACCAGTGGACATGGACCAAAGAAAGGTACAATGCAAATATTGCAACCGGGTCGTCTCTGGCGGGGTCTACCGATTCAAACAACATCTTGCTGGAATAAAAGGTGAAGTTGCAGCATGTGCTCAAGTTCCTTCAGAGGTTAGGATCCAATTTCGAACTTATATGAAGGAGAAGGAATCAAGCAAAGCAAGTAATGCCAGAAGAAGATAGGAAATTCGAGAGGAATTGTCTGAACCAGCGCGAAGAGCCTGAATTCAACCCAAATGATCGAGAATGGGCGGAAGGTGAGTTAGATAATGTTCCACTACTTACTGACCTCCTCCAAGACGTCAGAAGAAGAGCAAAAAACAAGCACCAAGCAAAAGGAAGAGTAGTACTCGAATTCAGATTGCTGATATGGAGACTATCGAGGAAGAGGATGAAACGCCAGAACCAAGTGATGAGGTCCAATATCAAACTTCAAATGACTCGACATCAAAGACGAGCTCCGACAGTTCTGAGGATGGCGGAGATGCTACCAATGCCCCAGCCCCACCTCCACCAATTCAATTCACTGGAGAAGAAGAATACACACATGCTACCCAAGATGAACATCCTGGTAGCAGAGCAGGACGTGAAAAATCTTCCATTCAAACATTCAACAGATCAAGGAGGAAGGACAAAGGTAAAGCTCCTCAGTGTGCAGAGGCCAAAGAAGAACTTAGGAGGGAGAGAGAATATCAGGAGCAACTATCAGATGCATCATCATATTCTCCATACAAAGAATATAGTCAGCCTACTGGATATGTAGTTTACCCTTCTCAACATTCTGATACATCCGACTATTCAGGGAGTTGTCTAGAATATCCACAATTGTCAGTCATTTATACCAATACGGATGACTATAGCCGGTATGTGATGCAATATGAACAATACTACCAGAGCTATATGTCATGGACTGAGTATGTAAGCTATATGTTCATTCAGTATAATGTATGTTTGGAATAAATGTAAGTTCATAATCATATATGTAAGTTTATTCAAGGTTTTTTTGTCCAACAACATCTTATGTACTTCAAATCAATGTATTTCAACACAATTATGCATTAGACTTGTGTTTTATATTTTTTTCACATTTTTCATATTTTTTTTCATTTTTTTCTGCTATCCGAACCAACCGAGCCTGACTCAGCCAGGATCGGGCTGACTCGGATCGGAATCGGCCGATCCGATCAGTTTTGGACCGGCCGATCCAGGACCCGATCCCGGGTTTCTTAACCTTGCTTGGAACCACTCTAATGACCTGAGAGCTGATGAATCTCTTCAAGAAATTGGTCCCGTGAACCAATTTCCTTATGTGAGAAGGAGCCAGTTTAAAAGGCTAGCTCATTAGTCATTTTAGCTCTAAAGGAACCATCTTGGAGGGTCCAAATATGGGACTTAAAACTGAGCCAAATGAGAATCATGTTTGGAATGCCTGGATGCTCTTCCTTCCTCACCGATGAACCCTAGAGAAAACCTAGGATGAAAGTGGCAACAGGGGCTATATTTGCAGGCTGGGTGATGATGGGAACAAATTTCTCATTGTTTAACCACACCTTCTCAACTTTAAACAATTGTTCTTGCTGATATTTTTTTTGCAGTCCATCAGAATAGTGTGGTCTGACACACTCCTCAACTGAACTAACCATTGCTCAATACCATTCTCCAAATAATACACTTCGCTGATGAAGCTATCTTCTATACAAGCCAATTGATACATAGGAGGAAATTTTTCGTTCAATGACTCATTCCCTGTCCACTTGTCCACCCAGAATGAAGAAAGGTCCCCATTGCCCATCCTTACCACAGTATACCTCTGAAATGTTGCAGTGGCCTTGGTAATATCTTTCCAAATAGGTGACATCCAATTCAGATTTTCTGGCTGACTATACAATGCAGTGGAGGACCTACAATGTTTCAACTGTATAATTTTCTTCCACAAGGATCCCTCTTCGGAGATTAATTCCCATATCCATTTACCTAGCAAAGCAACATTCATCAATCTTAAACTTTTCACTCCCAGCCCTCCTTTTTCCTTGGAACAGCATACTCTGTCCCATTTTACTAAATGAATGCATCTGGTATCCTTGTTTGTGCTACCCCATAAAAATCTTCTCCTTATCACATCTATCTTATGCCAAACTGTTGAAGGCACTAAGAAGACAGATATGTAGTGCTGTGGTATAGCTGTCAAGACTGAATTAAGCAGAGTAATCCTCCCACCCAAGGATAGGCTCCTGGTTTTCCATACAGCTAGTCTCCTTTGCATTTTGTGAATGAGCGGTTCCCAGGTTGATAGAGGAATCTTTTTGTAGTGCAGTGGTAAGCCTAAATAAGTAATAGGCAAATCAGGTCGCTTGTCTCATCTTCGCTTCACTTACCCAGGCACTTGTCTATGTCGTCTATGCCAAATGCTTGTATCTTTATAAACTATAGGGTACTGCTTTTTCTTATTCTTAATTATTCCAAAGTGGCTAATGCATCTTTCATCAATGTCATGTGCCCTTTTTCTCTATTTTTGTGTGGAAGGTGACCGAAGGTCACAATTCAGTAATAAGATGAAGAGAAATAACAATATGACCAAAGTCAAGACACAATCTCAAAAAGGGTGTGGGAAAGCACACCAAATCCAACTCCCAAAGGAAAACTATTTTATCCAATAATAAAATAGAAAGGGAGAAGCAGGAAGTCGTACTAGTAAAAACAGCAGCTTCTTGTACTTTCGAAAGCAGGCCTGCGGCTTTTCCCCCGTCATAAGACCACAAGACAGTTCTATTTGAAACATCAGAAACCCAGTTGAACCTTTGACTGAATCTTCTTGAGTTTCTCTTAATCTAGATTGACCATAACATAGCTGGCAGAGTGATAGACCAAATCTTATGCTCAGAGGGATTTGGACATATCTCACTCCAATCTTCAAGAGGATTAGAGATATTCTGAAAATCCTTCCACTGAAAAAGAGAGAAGTATCCCTAAGATCCTTCACAACACATTAATAATTCCACAGTGCAAAAACAAATGTTCAACATCCTCTTTCAAAATGCCACAGAAAATACATGTGGACTCTTTTGAATATGGAGAGATTTCAATCTGGCCAAAGTGGGTAATCTTCTCAATGCCAATTTCCAAAGGAAGATTCTAATTTTGCTGGGAAATAGATTAGACCACACAAACTGGTTCCAAGTGACTCTCAGACCCCTATCACTTAGAACTTTAGTGAGAGCATTGATTGAAAAAATCCCTTTACTACTCCAAGTCCAATGTCTAGAGTCCATCTGCGTATTATTAAGATGAACCTGATGGATAATGTTACAAACATACAGTAATTGCTTCATTTCAATGCCAATAGGTTCCCTTCTAAGAATAATGTTCCAATGACTGGTATCCTCTACAATGGTATAAAACTGGTTAAATCTAACTGCGAATGGGATATATCTGCACCACATGTCCTCCTAGAACCTGAGTAAGTTTCATTTCCCACAGCAAAGGTGGTAGCTGCACTAACAAGTTCCACCAGCTTGTTGATGTTCCTCCGAATTGGTGGCAAAGAAGACTGTGAAGATGGCAGTAGGACCAATTGGAGGCTTGTGGATAATACTTATTCCTCATGATGTTAATCCATATTGCATTATCCATGTCTCCCATCCTCCACAACCATTTTGACAATAAAGCTTTATTGAAGTCACTAATGCTGGTCAGTCCCACTCCTTCCTGTTCTCTACTTGTACAAACTCTATACCAAGCAACAAGATGAAGGTCACTCTTCTCCCTTTTCCCTCCTTCCTAGAAGAAAGAACTCATAGATTCAAGATTTTTTTTCAACAGTTCTAGGAATTTTCAGAATGGAGAGACGATAAGTACTCAATGAAGAAAACACAGATTCTGAGAGTATCCATTTGCCCCCTGCAGACAGAAATTTTGCTTTCCAACCTTCAAGGGTTTGTGCAAACTTTATGATAAGAGCATCCTGTAGTCAGGGGTAATTCTTTCAGCCAATTTTTTATGAGTTTATTCTCTTTTTTCCTCTTTTGTGTGAGTGTTTGGGGTTTATTATGTGTTTTATTGGAGCAAGGGGTACTCTCGTCCTTGCCCAATAGTTGTAACCCTTTTTCACTCAAACTATAAAAGAGGGAGAGCAGCGGTCTGTGGGATGTTACCGCTGCTTCTAGTTCTGTTCTCTCTCCCCCAGTTTATTCTTCATGGTATCAGAGCAGGCTGGACCCTCCTAGGGCTTCTTATGCTCTGGTCGGTCCTCTATGGGGCTTTTTCCTACAGGCCGGTCATCTTCATGTCCTGTCCGGTGGCTCTAGGGCGTCCAAGAGCAGGCCAGTTATCTCTCCTGCCCCTTTTTTTGGTGATTCTAGGGCACCCGAAGACTGGCTGGTCCTCTCCTCTACCCAGCGGTGCTTGGTGGTGGTCCTGAGAGAAGGCCGGTCCCTTTTCTTGCTCTCCATTGCCCTATTGGTGGTCCTAGTGCACCTAGGAGCAGGCGGTCCTACCTTTTTGCCATGTTGGTGGTAATAGGCCAGCGCCGGTCCCTCCTTTTCTTTTTTTCTGCCCTGTTGATGGTCCTAGGGCACCAAAGAACAGGCCGGTACCTCCTCTTGCCCTGTTGGTGGTCTTTGGCCTGTGGTGCTGTATTTTTTTCTCCTCAACCGGGTGCTCTGTTTTGTGCTGAGAAGGGACCGTCCCCTTCCACTGTTGGTCCGGCCAACCTTGTGCAAACAAGGATAAGCCAGTGCTTCTATTCGGAGTGTGAGCAGGGGCTGTCCCATCTGTTCAGCAGGTTCGGTCCTCCCTGTACAAGAAGGGGCTAGGCCGGGTGTTTGTTTGTAAGTGTTAGGTGCTCCTTTTTTGCCTTAGGAGCAGGCTGGTGCCTTGGTGGAGTTTTTGCTTTGTGTTTGGGAGTCACCTACACCTCATGTTATCTCGTGTGGGGCTGTCATGGACTCTTCTACGACCAGCGGTGCTGATCAAGAAGTTAATTCCTCCCTCATGCGCCCTACTGGCTCTTCATCGATTGAGTATCACCTACTTGCTATGCAAATGACTTCAGTGAAGCTTACAGAGACCAATTATCGACTCTGGTCTGTCTCTATCCATATTTTCCTTAGAGGATGAGGAAAATATGTTATATTGATGGTAGAACCAAAGAACCAACACGTGAGGATCCCACCTATGCTAGGTAGGAGCAGGAGAACAAGTTATGGGATGGATTCTCAACTCTGTAAGTCTAGAGATCCAGCAGCTAATCACGAAGAAGAAGACAACAAGGGAGATGTGGGATATTCTGAACTTAATGTATGGCCAAAACCAAGACTTCTCTCGCATATATTAGTTGACAACTGATATACAGGAGTTGAAATAGGATAGTACTGGTCTTACAACTTACCTTAATTTGCTAAAAAATAAGTAGGAGTTGGACTACTACTCTGCATACAATTGGACTAGTACTGAAGATCAGAGAATCTATTTGCAACATGTGGGGTGGAACTGCATCTTCCAGTTTCTTACTGGTCTCACCTCCGAGTATGAGAGTTTAAGAGCTCACATACTTAGTATTGACCCCCTGCCATCCCTTGAACAAGTGTATTACAAGGTGCTGCGAGAGGAGGAGCGAAAGAAGGCAACGTGTGGTGGTATTGTCATAGCTGGTAACTGCGACATTGTTGAGTCGTGTTCACTTGTTAGTGCCTATTCCAAGCTTATAAAGAGTGATAGTGGTCAGGGAAAGGATAAAGGCAAGACAAGAAGACATTACTCACATTGTGGGAAGGACAACCACAATGTAAACGACTGTTGGGACCTTTTCCCTGATAAGAAGCTGCTGAAATTCAGAGATTCTAAGAGCGGACAGCAAGCAAAGAACAATGCAGTCTTCAATCAAGGCCTAGATGACCCTTCCAGAGCCTCTCTAGATGGTGGGTTTACTACTCCTTAGGTGTCTGCTCTCTCCTCTAGTGATATTCTGCACTTTCAGCGGATCCTCTCTCAGCTTGACACGTCTTCATCTACTACCTCTACGCCAGGTACTACTAGGGCAGCTTTGAGTGTGACTCACTCTGTAGAAGGACTGAGATTTCGGATCTAGTTATCGGGTCGGTTTCGGTATCGGACCCCCTGGTTTGGCTTCTCATGAGCTTGGTGCTTGGGCTCTTTATCGCATCGAGCCAGATTTTGATAGGCGTCGGCCTAGGAGAACGCCATTTAAAAGCCTTTACTGGTGTGCCGCATGGGCGGGCGTTGGAGCGCGTATGTACGGCTCCGGTCTTGTCGTCTGAATGGCGTCTTATATGGACGATGCGATTCAGACAACTATTAGTGTACGACCTTCAGCGGACAACAAGCAAAGAACAATGCAGCCTTCAATCAAGGCCTAGATGACCCTTCCAGAGCCTCTCTAGATGATGGGATTACTACTCCTTAGGTGTCTACTCTCTCCTCTGGTGATATTCTACACCTTCAGTGGATCCTCTCTCAGCTTGACACGTTTTAATCTACTACCTCTACGCCAGGTACTACTAGGGCAGCCTTGAGTGTGACTCACTTTGTATAAGGACTGAGATTACGGATCCAATTATCGGGTCAGTTTCGGTATCGGACCCCCTGGTTTGGGTTCTCATGAGCTTGGTGTTTGGGCTCTTTATCGCGTCGAGTCAGATTTTGATAGGCTTCGGCCTAAGAGGACGCCATTTAAAAGCCTTTGCTAGTGTGCCGCGTTGGCGGGCATTGGGGCGTGTGTGTACGGCCCCGGTCTTGTCGTCTGAATGGCGTCTTACATGAACGATGCGATTCAGACAACTACTAGTATACGACCTATGTCTTGTCGCTTGAACCGCGTCGTCTGGGGACAATGCGATTCACTTTGGTCGGACTTGACGCCCCGAGCCCTCCCTCCTTTCTCTCATTCTCTCCTTCTCACTCTCTCTCTTCCCTCTCTCCGATCCTTTTTCCTTTCCCTTTCCTTCTCTTCTCGTTCTTCCTCTTCCACCACTCTAATACCCCCTTACCTTTCATCACTACCACCACCATGTATGGTTGGCAATATCGGCCGATACCAGTACGTACCGGTATCGGCCGGCACCGGTACCACTCCTATAGAGGGTATCGGCCGATATCGGCCGGTACATACCGGTATCGGTACCCACCGATACCGGTATCGATACCGGTACTACCATCCATGCCACCATCTCATCTGTGACAGTTCGCTCTCTGAACGGCAACCGACGTTTCGGTGGGGTGACAGCGTCCACAGTGGTACTGGCAGCGACTTACGGTGTAACGGATCGATGGTGAGGAGCTAGGAGGAGTTCAAGTAACCAGTAGGGTGACGGTCCTCACATGTAGTTTGATTATTTTAAACCATGATTTTCCGCTTTGGAGCATGCTAGGGATACGTAGGGGAATTTTGGACATAGAACGAGAATGTTTTAGGGGTATTGGGATTAAAATGGATGTTTTCGAAATGGGAGTAGCATACTATTATGATTCATGATTTTTCCCCCTTACCTCTTTTGTGTTTTTCGTGCATTTTAGGGGGAGAGGGACTCCGTATTGTAGCTCGGTGGAGACCGAAGGGGAGCTCGGTCTCAAACGCAAATGGCGTCCACTCAAGCCGACACTATTTGACATAGGCGTCGACCTGAGTCGACGCGATTTATGGCCCATATTCCCAGTTCCGGAGGCCAGCGTGGGATAGGGAACTGAATGACGTCGGCCATGGGCGACGCGATTAAAACCAGTATCTCCGAGTCCCAGCGCCTGAGAATAAGGAAAACCAATTTCAAGGTTGTTGAATGACGTCGGCCATAGGCGACACGATTCAAGACAGAGTCTCATAATTCTTGCATTTAACATGTGTGACATGTTAATTAAATTATCATATGTTGTTAGACAATCATGTTAAATGTATGTTTGAAATCATATATTAGGGATGGGGATTTTCATGTGACCGGAATCGCATTGTGTTATGTTTATACGATCGTGGACCTAGAGTGACAATTGTTAGCGCTTGTCACCCTGTGTCGGTGTGGAAGTGACGGAATGTCGGTGCGGGAGTGACAAGATGACGCCTAGTAGGCGAGGATCACCTGATGTCCTCCGGAGTAATAACTAGTATCGGTGTGGGAGTGGTACACTTCGGAGTGTCACTCGTAGTTAGGAGGAGGCAGAACCACCTAGAACTAGATAGGCCGGAGTAACTAGCGCGCTATCCGAAGGGTTACTGTTCCGTCACAGCAGGTCAGTATTTTTTTAGTTGACTTGGTAGTTTCTTGTGTGTTCCTTTTGGGTGGTCATGTAATTTAATTATTATTTTACTTGCACATATCTTGCCTTATATATGCATTCTTGTTGTGTTGCGATTATGTATGCATATGTGGGAGGTGGGGATCAAAGGATCCCTACTGAGTCTATTCTAGTGTGACTCACTCCCTGCGGTTTCAGATGAGGGTTCTCGACAGGCGTAGCGTTGTGAGGTTTCGTCTCGGATTGCGGGCCAACAGCCACTGTTCCGGGATATGCCCCAATGTAGTTATACTTTTATTTTTAGGTCTGTACGCATAATTATTTCTTTTCAGTTGGATTATATAATTATTTGCTGAGTCAAGTCGGATTGTAATAATTTTTAATTCTTACACCTTCTTTACAATTCGATGTTGTGTGGAATGTTTAGTTTAGTTTATCATTTATTTTCCAGACTTATCGAGATCAGAGTTTGGCTCCTAATTTTAATAATTTAGTACCCATTTAGTAATCGGATCTCCAATTATAGGGTGGCGGGTTGTTACACTCTGGTTCTCCTAATAACGTCATTAACTCAGGAGCTACAAATCACATGACTGGTCCTCTTCTCTCTTTACTTCATATTCCTTGAGTTCTGAACAAGAGAAGGTCGCCATTTTATATGGTACCCGTGCCACAATGGCGGTAAAGGCTCAATAAGTCTCAGTAATGACCTACCTTTGTCCTTTGTACTTCATATTGCTACCCTACCCATTAATCTTTTATCTGTTAACAGCTTAACGAAATCACTTCAATGTTCAGTAACCTTTTTTCCTACTCATTGTGTTCTTAACCAAATCACTTCAATGCTCAGTAACCTTTTTTTCCTACTCATTGTGTTGTTCAAGACCTGAAACACAAGCAGACGATTAGGACTAGTCGTGAAGTGAGAGGCTTATATCATTTGGAGCCTAGTGGTCGAGCTACATTTCAATCCAATATTAGTGGCATGGAAAAGAAACATGAAGTGATTTATTTGTGGCATTGTCTTTAGGGCATTTGTCTTTTAGGTCTCTAAAGGTCTTGTTTCCTTCATTATTCAAGTCAATAAGAATCGACACCCTTTAGTGTTAAATTTGCCAACTTGCCAAACATTGTTGAACTAATTTTCAAGTTTCTATGAGTAAGAGTGTTTTTCCTTTACAACTTGTTCACTCTGATGTTTGGAACCCATCCCATGTTCTCTCTGTGTATGGTCACCATTATTTTACTAGTTTTATTGATGACTTTTCCCACTGTTGCTGGGTTTATCTCATGAAATCCCGTGAAGAGATACACCAGATTATTCAGGTGTTCTGCAAAATAGTTGAGAACCAATTTGAAAGGCGGATTAAGGAGTTCAAATCTGATATGCAAAGGAGTACGTTGAGAAGACTCAATGTTTTTATGGAAAATGAGGGCATCATCCATGAGTCCTCTTGTGCTTACTCGCCCCAACAAAATGAGGTGGTTGAAAGAAAGAATAGACATTTACTTGAGACCTCTCGGGCACTCTTTTTGCAACATTAGTTGCCCAATAAATTCTAGGCAGAAGTTGTCCTAACTATCTCATATGTTATCAACTGTATGCCTTATTGGACACTTGACTTTCTGTCGCCTATCCAGGTACTTTGTCATGACCATCCTCTATTTGTTTTGGAGCCTAAAGTCTTTGGATGTGTGTGCTTTATTCATTCCTTGACTCCAGGGTCTACAAAATTGGATCCTCAGGCCATTCGTAGCATCTTTTTGGGTTACTCTCCCACTCAAAAAAGGTACCAATGTTTTGACCCAAAAAAAGGGAAGAAATATGTCTTTAAAGATGTCACCTTTTTTTAGTCAGAGTCTTACTTTATCCCTCACACCTTTGGTAAAGGGGAGGATGTTCCTGGTTCTTGTGATCCTCCTCCTGAGTCGATTCCTTCTTTACCCCCTGTTACCGACACAACTAGTGTTGCATCTGGATTCCCCGATAAGTCCCCATTGGATACTCGCACTTATCTAGGCATATATGATATATGGCACAAGCATAGGCCTTCCATAGATCCATCATCTCAAGAAGCTGCTGAAATTTTAGGTCATTCTTTGACCCCCTCACTTACAGCTCCTGCAGATTTGGACTTACCTATTGGTGTCCGGAAAAAGGACGAGAACGTATACCAAGTATCCAATTTCTCACTATATTTCCTATTCTCGTCTCTCACCGTCTTATTGTTCATTTTTTGCTGTTATTTTCACCTATCATGTTCCTGAAGCTGTGAAGGACCTAAAGTGGGTGCAAGCCATGGAGGAAGAGATGCAAGCTCTTAAAAGAAATAATACCTAGGAGCTAGTGACTTTGCATCCAGGGAAGAGTTTGGTTGGATCCAGATGGGTGTACACTATTAAGTACCATTCTAATGGTACTGTTTAAAGGTATAAAGCTCGGCTTATTGCTAAAGGCTTTACTCAGACTTATGGTGTGGATTATCTAGAGACGTTTGCTCCTATGGCCAAGCTCAAATATGTCAAAGTTTTGTTCTCCCTTGCTGTCCAGTTTTCTTGGAACTTCACCAGTTAGATGTTAAGAATGCCTTTCTTAATGGTGATTTGCAAGAAGAGGTGTATATGCAGCTCCCTCCTAGATTATAAGCTAAAGGGAGAGTTTGTCGGCTCAAGAAGGCACTATATAGTTTGAAGTAGTCTCTAAGGGCTTAGTTTGACAAGTTCATATATGCCATGGTACAGCTTGGCTATCAACAGGGCAACTCTGATCATCCTCTCTTTACCAAATGGGTGGATGATCGTGTAGTAGTACTTCTTGTGTATGTTGATAACATGATTATCACTGGAGATCATATCACAGAGATACATAAGCTTAAAGATAGTTTGGCCCATGAGTTCGACATTAAGGATCTTGGGGAGCTGAAGTATTTTCTTGACATTGAGGTGACTAAGTCTTAGAAAGGTCTCTATGTTTGTCAACCGGAAATATGCTCTTGATCTGCTTCAAGAGACTGGGAAGCTGGATTGTAAACCAGGACATACCCCCATAGAGACCAATCATAGATTGTCTGAGTCAGGTGGGGAGCTCTTGTCTGAGTCTGATAAAGGATCCTACCAACGTCTTGTTAGGAAACTCTTGTACTTATTCCTTACCCAACCAGACATTGCATATGCAGTTAGTATTTTCAGTCAGTTTATGCATGTTCCTTGGTCTCCTCATATACAAGCTGTGGAAAGAATTTTGTGTTACATCAAGTCCTGTCCTGGTAGAGGCTTATTGTACACTCAGGCTCCACATGTGAACATTGATGCTTATACCGATGCGGATTGGGCAGGTTCTCGTGATGATAGGAGGTCAACCACTAGTTATTGTTTGTTTCTGGGTGGCAACCTTGTTACTTGGCGCAGTAAGAAACAAACTGCTTGTGCTCGCTCTAGTGCAGAAGATGAATATCGGGCTATGGCACATGGTGTTACAGAGATGTTATGGGTTAAGCTCTTTCTTCAATATCTTAGTGTTCAAGTTCACACACCTATGCGTCTATATTGTGACAACAAAGTTGCCATCAACATTGCTAATAACCCGATTCAACATGATCGCACCAAGCATATTGAAATTAACCGTCATTTCATTCGCGAGAAGTTGGATAATGGGGAGATCTGCCTCTCTTATATTCGCTCAATGGGTCAACTGTCTGATGTCTTTACTAAAGGGCTGTCTAAGAAAGTTTTTGTCTCTCTTTTGTCCAAGCTGTGCATTTTTGACATATATGCTCAGCTTGAGGGGAAGTGTAGTCAGGGGTAATTCTTTCAGCCAATTTTTATGAGTTTGTTCTCTTTTTTCCTCTTTTGTGTGAGTGTTTGGGGTTTATTATGTGTTTTATTGGAGGGAGGGCAGCGGTCTGTGGGATGTTACCGCTGCCTCCAGTTCTGTTCTCTCTCCCCAGTTTATTCTTCACATCCCAATCTCTAATTCTGCTTTTCACATTAGAGAGTGGAAGGCCTAGATACTTAGTAGGAAATTGAGCACCTTTACATTTCCATTCAGTTGCAATCTGTTTAATTCTATCATGTCCAGTATTGATGCCATGAACCTCTGATTTATCAAAATTAATAGCGTCTAGTGACAGCCTCCACTAAAAACAGAATTCTCTTAATGTTAGTCAACATAGACTCTCTTGTTAGACGAGAAGAGCAGTGTATCATCTACAAATTGAAGGTGAGACAGCTGAAATCCATTTCTGCCAGTATAAAATCCATAAACCAATCCCTGTGATGCAGCTTTATCCCAGAAAGAGGTCAAAATCTGACTGCCCATAATGAAGATGAGTGGAGAAATTGGGTCTCCCTGCCTCAACCCTCTAGAACTGCCAAAGTAGCCACAAGCTTCACCATTCAACAAAATAGAAAACCTAGCAGTGGTAACACAAGTCATTACCCAATTGATCCACTTCCATCTAAAACCCATCAGAAGAAAAATATTTTAAATCAGCTCCCAACTTATTTTATCAAAAGCTTTCTCAAAGTCTAATTTTAAGACAACCCCTTGTTTCTTACTATACTTATGAGAGCGGATTAGCTTCATGGGCTGAAAGAAAGTTATCAAGGATAAATCTTCCTTTCAAAAAAGCTGATTCATTGTTGCTAATGACACTTTGCAAAGCCTTCTTCAGCCGATTAGCCATAATCTTAGTTATAATTTTGCAGCAACTATTCAACAGGCTAATCGGCCTGAAATCAGCAACTTTCTCCGCACCTTTTTTTTTTTTTCTTTTTTTTTTTTGTGTGTGTGTGTGTGGGTGTGGGTGGGGGGAGAGGGTGGCGGGGACGGGGAGGGGAAGGGATATGGACTATGATGGTAGAATTGATATGCTTTGTGGCCTATGCTGAAATTCTTTCATCATATACATTAGATCAACACTTGTTACATCCAAAAAAAACTGATAAAATCCCATTGAGAATCCATCACGCCCCAGGACTTATTAGTATTGATAGTAAATACAGCATCTATGACCACTTCTTCAAGGAAATCAGCACATAACTCATCGACTTGTAAACTATCTATTTTAGGGATAATATCTTCCTTCAAACTGGGTATACATTGGTCACTTTCTAAGAAAAGTTCCTTATAATAAGAGATGAATGCATTTTTAATATTATTTTCTGATTCAATGAGCTGGTCATCAACTTTAATGTGCTCAATCCTGAGAGACCTCTTCTTAGCTCTTGCAACTGCATAAAAGAACCTTGGGTCATTGTCCCCTTCTTTAAGCCAAAGCTCCTTAGCTCTTTGTCTCCATTTGATCTCCTCATGACAAAGCCAATCATTATAATTTTCCTTGAGATTCCCTAGTTCTAGAAATTCTGCACCGGAAAGACTTCGACAATCTGTTTGGATTCTAACTTCTCCAACTTGTTTAAAAGTAACTTTAACACCAAAATTCTGAGAGCTCCAAGTCTTAAGCAATTTCTTACCCATTTAAGCTTCTTTGAAAATGTCTCACCAGCAAAATCACAACTTTGTGCCTTCCTTCCACCAATTAGTGACCATTTCTTTAAATCCTTATTGAGATTGCCAAGCTAACTTATATCTAAAAATCTTATGCTTGCACTTATCATTCATAGGTTTAATGAGGATAGGAATATGATCAGAGACTGTTCTATTAAGCCCTTTAATGTATGATAAGGGAAATTGCTTGATCCATTCGTAGTAACCAACACCCTATCAATACTGGATTGAATATTATGCTTCTGCATATCTGACCAAGTGAACTTCCTATTAGGAAGCTCCAAATCTATCAGACCACAGTCATTGATCCAGCTACTTTAGTTCTCCATATCATTTGTCCATTTCCAGTTGCTTGATCTCTCCCAAGGGAATTTGACAACATTAAAGTCTCCAAGAACACATTGTCTATAAATATATATGCCACTCGGTAAAGTTCCTGCATGAAGTTGACTCTATCCCAAGCATTATTCGGCCCATAAACAGAGGTAATAATCCATTTCTTGTTGCTGTTTCTTGTTGAAAAAATAACTGAGAGACTGAAATGACCCCTATCACACAGGTTGCCCTAGAAGACAGACCCACCGACTGCAAAGATACACTGAGCTTCAACAATATCCATTTTGGTTTAGACAAAAATAGTCCACTTTAGAGACTTTGAGACAATCTTTCACAGCCTTCTGCTTAAAATCCCCATTAAAATCTCTGATATTCCATGAGCAAACATTCATTTCAAGAGTAAATCCCCCCCCCAACTTTCTTATCCCTTAATCCATCAAATAGTTCATTATTTTGAACATAAGAAATTTCCCTTTTGCCTATTGTCAGTCCACCCTTACATCCTTTTTTCTTTGAGGAGTTGTGCAGGGCATCAGCTCTTCTCAACTTCTTGATAAAGTTAATAATCATATCCTCTTTTCCTTGAAAGGAAACTCCTATCTTTCTTCCAAACTGTACTGTGTCCTTAGCCCAACTATTATGATTTTTCGGGTGTTCAACAGATAGAGGTGAGGAAGTTGAAATGAAAGAAACAATAGCTCTGGAATCACCTCCCTCCTCAGATAAGGTAGCAGAGCCCCAAACAAAAGATTTTGTCTCCTCGCTTTCGTAGGCCACCATAGAATGGTGGGAGCAGATGGAATACGTTTCTCAGAGGCAGGATTCTCCTCATGAGTAGCTTCACTCTCTTGAGAAGGGGAAGTGAGGCTACCCACTACGACAAGAAAAGAAGCCAGGAGAATGACGACAAGGTCCCCCATAAGTGTTGGTAATCAACCTGCAGTTACTGCGCTAGCAGGCAAGGTATTCTTCGAGACATCCATAGGGGAATGGGAGAGGTAAAGGCAATGATCTTCCAGTTCGGCATGAAGAAAAGCCCCTGCAAAGCCCTCTGTGCTGCCAGAAGAGGTTGTGTCCAGTGGACACCAGACCTAGAGAAAAAGATCGTATTGGGTATCGTCGGGTGTAAAGAAATGTCTGACCCATTACCCGACTCAGTAGACCCATCAAACTTACTCGATATATTGGGAGGATCTGACACCCGGTACTGTTTCTCTTCATTGCCCAATACGAATGCCCTAAAGCCTTCAAGCTGTCGAACCAAATCATTCGCCCAATCTGCTCTCGACGATATCACGGTTCCCAAGTGAGCCGAACCCACTACAGAGGCTTCGAGAGCTGCACAATCACCCTCGAATCTCTCCAATGCCTTGAGACAATCCCCCACCAAACGCTCATCTTTGCCTAGAAACATAGCAAGAGTAGTTCTCGAGTGCCTCCCCAAACATGTGTCCGCCTTCTTGACTCATCCAGCTGTTAGGAGGCCGAGTCTGACTCGGAACCACCTCCTGGAAGTCCTTCCGAAAGCCCTCATCGGAGCCCCTGTTACAGCAGCATCTGAAAGCCATGAAGGATCCCGATTATGTCTGTAAGACTTGTATGCAGAAACAACTTCTGCCCAAGTCCAGTCATTCTTCTGAGCCTAGCTTTGGAACTCTCCAGGACAGTGAACAGAGCTCGAAGAAGAAGATGGCTGTTCAATTGAGATGGAAATCCAGAAACGGCGACCACCCACTTTGATTTTCAGCATTTTTAGAATATGATCCAAGGAATCCACCTCCACGAGCAGTCTAGCATAAATAAGCATCTCCATATGAAGGGTCCTCTCATCAATCCTATAGGGGCTCCCAAAGTATTCAGCTATAGACTGGAATGTGGTTACATTCCATACATGAAGTGGAAGGCCCACAACCCAGCTCCAAGTGACGATCCATCTGGGACAGGCTCCGCCCATTCTCAATCCTCCAAGGGATGTTGAGAAGACGCCCCTTAAAGGTAATCTGTCACAATAAAAAAGCCGCTTCCTTCCAGCGCTGCAAGGAGAAACGGACGAAGAACTCCTTCCCTGAGATTTCACGAACTCCCCATGAGAAATTCCCTGGAGAAGTAAAGGACAGAGCATCTCGAATCAGCTGTACAGGGGGAGTTCCTCCTTCCTACTTGTGGCACCCATAAAAGCCAATAGATAGGATTAGGCTCTCCTGAAGAAAAGCCTGAGCTCTACAAACCTCCTGAGACCAAGGGATGTCAACTGTAGTTGAAGACTCTGAACTTGGGAGTCTTCTTACTAGAACAGGAATCACTTCTGTGACCTGCCTCCCACAGATGATGCACCTCACCTCGTTCTTGCAATCCTTGGCCCCATGGCCTTTTCGAAGACATCTGATGCAAGCATCCATTCCCACAGGGAGCTGGGAGCTTCGCATCCGAGCCTTCACCCCAGACTTTTGCTCAACCTTCTTCCTCTTCCCAACCACCTCCATTCTTCCCCATCATCTTGGGTAAGGTAATGTAAGTTGCTGGTCTTCTCAGATCCCTCTGCACCTTTCTCACAACACTCCACAGTCTGCACCTATCTATTGTGCCCTTTTTCTCTTACAAGCTGCTACATTTTTCTTATGTTTGATGGATGCTATAATCATCCACTACTTAAGTGCTTTAAACAAATTTGTATTTACATATTGGACTTAATCAATGTCTCTCAAAGTCTCACATATCATTATCTTGGATATCTTTTTTACATTTTTGTCCTATTGCTATTTTCTTTCTCCATGGTAATTTATAGGAGAAAGCACGTTGCCTCAAACACCTAGGTGCTTGCCTAGGCATTTGAGGCTAAGGCGAACCCCTGGAATGTTCTCACCTCTCGCCTTTCACTTCCTAGAGAAGAAGTGCTCAAATAGGCCACACAAGGCATTGGAGAGCAAATCTGCTTTTCAAGAGTAACCGAACACTCTATTTTCACTGCAAGTCTATCCTTTGCTTCCTTAGCTATTAGTGTTCTGCACATCTCCCCTCCATATGCCAATTCCAAACCCAGTTTCCATAGCTTACCTTACTGGCCCTAGATACCTCTTCCTTTGCAGATTCTATCTACACCTTTCTTAGTAGAACAAACAGTCTGTCCTCTGAAACAATGTTTCTCCATCCTGCAAATGTGCTTCCTCCTGTATCTACTGTTTGTCTTCAGAAAGATGGGCCTATGATCTGACAGGGTCATGCCAAGCATGAAACCTCAACATAGGGTAGTAAACTTCCCACAATAGAGATGAGAAATGTGTCTAGGCTAAAATAAGATGGGTTCTGCCTGAGATTGGACAGTGTAAACAGGGTACTGGCTATATGCAATATTCAATCAAGGCAGCCTTTTCAGTAAAGTCCCCGAAGTCTTCTTTTTCACCACCAAATCTAGTGTTACACATCATTTCCTCTGCAGAGCATACTGCATAAGAGTCTCCTCCAATATGCCATAGTCACCTGGATCTATCAAAATCCAGAGGATAATCCCATAAAGCCTTCTTTCCTTCTCTGGTTAATGAACCATAAATATGAGAGAAGACCCACAGAAAGCCGTTGCACATTCCTAAAGGTGAGGGATACAACATTCCTCCCTACATTTTGGAATTCACCAAAACCCTCTAGCTCAATCATATTTGAAAGAACCATATCCCATCTGAATATCTGATATACACTGTGCAGGGTATGCTACCGTCTACTAAGATGTGGTCCACCAATCTCCCCCATAATGTCCACCACGACATCAACATAGTTTCTGGAAGGCAGAGAATATCTACATTGCACCTCCACATAATCACCATTACAATCCAAATCGACTCACCATATTATTTTCTTCCACCCTACCACCACACCATTCTTCCCTTTATTATTTTTCTTTCCTTCTTTGGCCCCCCTCTTGCGTTCCTGGCTATGATAAATTGCCATCCATTTTTGCTTTTTTCTGAATAGATTTCACACCTCAATATCATTCTCCTTAAAAAAGCTCTCCACCTTGTCTTCAAGGTCTTTATGCTCATTAAGTGATATAAAGTTTATTTCACGTATCTAACATGTTTGATGAGGAGAAATTATAAGGAAATTAGCCTATAACAATATAAAAATGGTGTTTATGCTTGTTGGTGACCGAAGTGGAGTTTGTTATATAGAAGAAATACAACATGAATCTTGCGTTGGAATATAGCATTACCTAATATAGCTTGGGTTGGTACAAAGTGCTATATAATCATTTAACCTTATGTTCCTGATTCTGCCACCTTCCAAGGACAAAGAAACATAAGGATGAGAACAGGGATTCAACCCAATGGGTCTTCTTCTAAATCCTTGTTCCAAAATGGGCAAAATGGCCTAGCGTAGGCTCTGTTTTTTCCATTTTGGACCATAAGGATAAATCACTAGTTTCACAAACCATTTCTCTCCAGCAGCATGATCCAAAACATGCACGAAATTTTATAAGATGACACCTATGTGATAGCAATCACTTTCAATAGAAAGATGGAAGTACTGAAAAGGCCTTAAAATCTTTTGTCCACATTGCCAGGGTTAAGATCAAACTCAAAAAAACATATGCAAAAAATTCTAAGTTTAAACATCTTTGCACCAAGTTCATTTACCATAATTAATATCTCCTTTGGAAGCTCTAAGAATGATTCATCAAACTGCCCAAGTATGGGAGCTGGTGCCTCAACGAGATTTGATACCTGGATATCATGAACAAGCAAAACTTAGTTGTGCCTTATGTGCTTTTTAAATTGTAAACAGAAATACAAGAGCAAAATTGTACCTCTTCAAGCAAGCCATCCTGTAACATAAGCTTCCCACCAACATCATCTGCTAATGAACTAGAGAGGTGCAGAATTTTGTTCATACGGTCCTGTGGAGATTTCAAGAAACATTACAATTCAATTTACCTTTTAGTTTTCCTGATGGTGATGTTGCTTAAGAAGTAATCTGTCCATACATATTCACAGAATAGATAAGATAACCTGCTGTTTGGTAAGTCCTAGATGAAGCCAACTGCCTCATTTGTGGACTTGAAAGTCATAACAACTTTCAGACTCTGAATGAGCTAACCCCACTCACTGTCACTGAACCCTCTAAAACACTTTACATTGGAACGTAGCAATGGAAAAAAGCAAAGCATACAGAGCGTAAACAGATACCATAAAGCTGGCAGAAGTAATTGACCTTACTCCACTCAACTAGGCAACAATGTAAGTAACACAAGTTACTTAAACCTACCTCAGCTTCAATCAAGATTCCTGCATTCTCCATTAAACCAAGATAAGACTGTGCATCTACAACCTGAAAATGAACCAGAACAGTAAATAAACACTCAAACTGAACTAGAAGGCAGGAGAAGATTAGGCCAGTATGAAAGCTAAAATTGGAAATAACAAAATCATTCATGCGATTAAAAAATCCGTAAAACTTTATCCAAATGTATAGCCATAATTCACTCATCTCCATTCACAGAGTATGAAAAAAGCAAGGAACAAAAGCACCAATCTTGAAAGTGAACCTCTTAAGTCTAAGCAGAAAGGTGACCACCTCATCACCCAGGTAGTTATGTTTTGTCAAATTTTAACACCTTAAAATATATTCTTAATATGACTAGACATGTTTATCAACACTGTCATTTTAGAAACTTTTTTTGAACGTATATGGAACGGAAAGGATGGCAATTACGTCCTTATCTTCATAAATAGAGTAGAATATGTGACATCGCACAACAATCAATAATTCGGCTTAAAATGTGAGATAATAAGTCCTAAACCTATGAAAAAAGATTAAGAAGTATCATTATTATGCCTTAGATGTGTAGGTTGAGCTTGAGCCTATATGTGTAAAGCAAAAAGATGAAGTTATGAAAATGTGAGAAAAGGCACTATTCGACATCTACTGATGGTGATGATCCCAAACGGATTACACCATGCTATATAAGAAAGAGAGATGAACAGTTCCATGTACCATGAGGGTACTCTGTCATTTAGTGTGCTATCTTCTCTTTCACAATGCCCTAACCAAAAGCAAACATGGAAGAACACTGAAAATTTGCTACCCACTGAGAAACCTTAATGTTACTATCAAGTTTTATGACCAGAAATTTAGGACCATACCATGTATACTCTTAAGGTAATTATACGTTGCAGCAAACTAAACAGACCAAATCTGTTTGAAAATGGATGACAGGGTAACTGTTGAGCACCACAATTCTCAAAGGTGCCTAGGTAGCTGCTTTATAAAACAGGAAAAATGAGTTTTTTTTAAACGAACCAGACAGAAAAAAATGATAAGAATAGAGTTTGTCAAATTATAAATGGAAAACAAATGAGAAAAATATGCAAGTTTCAACTGCTACTACGTGGTTGTATGTTTACATTTTATATTGTTCAATTACAATTTACATCTCGTCTGAGTTGTCTCTCAAACCTGCATGTTGCATCAGTACAAATGACAAGTTTCAACCTCATGACAATCAGCAGTGCATGTAGAACCCACTATTGATTAGTTTTCGTTAGCCAATAAAGTCAAGCCAGCATAGGCTGACCTGTTCAGAACACAAGAAATGATGCGATAAACGTGTGAAATATTATAAGTCAGCATAATTTTAGTTTTAGTTAACCTAGACAGTGCTTGAAATCCTTTTCAGATAGGATGTCGCAGAATTTCTTACTGTTATGGTGGATCTAGAACCATCAGAATTAACACCTCTTTTCATGCTTATGACACATACTAGTAAATGACGAGTGTGCAAGTTACATGGGCTTCTTTCTGCCTTGCCATCTATTCCACAATTTAACCATGATACCACTTCCAGTAAAACTATTCACATCGCGGCCAGCTGGCTGTAAAATTCCAACAATATTTATGCAATATAGTAAGTTCACTAACTATTTTTGATGTTTACTTCTCTATAATAGAAATAAAAAAGCCTCTTTTCTCCCATAAAACCCATTGAACTCCCCAATTCAAGTTATGTTTTGCCTGAGAAGAATGATATCCTAATTGTAGAATCTGAGAGAAGACCTGGGTCTGCTATTTTACTCTTATCCTACAAAAGCCACTTACGTGACCACTAATGTTCATCTCAGAGCAGACAAGGAAGACAAGATGCACCATATCATATATGAAACATGAGTGCTAGCATAGAATTGTTTTAAAATGGCTGGATAAATTCATAAAGCTACTATTTGTCTCACCATCAAATGTACATATCCTCTTACCAGATTATCTAAGAAAAACAATTGGCATACCCCAAAAGTAGCAGTGTTTGAATTCCGAAGACCACACGTCAGTTTTCCACTGTCAACAGAACATGTACACATCAATCATATAATTCATATAAAATGACATTGTCATTTTTCTACTGAATTCAGACAATAGTGCAGGACATTATTGAAAATGTATGCAAAGGAATTTAACTCCAAACAAACCAAAGTGCGACAATCCAAGAGAAGCATATTCATTGACATAAGAAACAACAAAATGGCATCTTTATGGCTTCTGGAGACAGTTACAAGAGTGCAAACATGACTAGAAGCAATAAGAATATTGGATGGTAATGTTACGAAAACATGAGACCAACACTATAGGAAACTTAATCACCTTTTTTCTAAATTTAGGAACCAAGTATGGTATATTGTCATATGATAGAAAATCATAGTACTGGAAAATAAAAATAACACTGAAAATGTTTTTAAGGCTTTGACATCGCATGGTATGCTAGCATTTATCAGCCTCAAAACTTGTATAGGTAACCACACAGTAGAACCTAAGTCTCAAGGAAACATCAAGAAAGAGAAGGGAAGACAAATGAAATGAACGATCTTCCAGCTCAAGGCATTTCTTTCTAATGATCTTTAGGACAAAAGTAGCATTCCCAAGAAATCGGGAATCCTGCTTAAATCAACAAATCCACAGTGCATCCATCACAGCACATTGAACAAAGGTAAAAACTTTAAATAAAACAGTTAAATGTAAAGAGTACAGTATATCCATGCCAGATGTAATACAAGAAACACTACATAACTTGATTAGGCAAAAACAAAATAAAATAGAGAGAAAAAAAACAGATAACCCACAGATAAAAATATGACAAAACTTGGTGAATTAGCAAAGTCGTGCAAGTAGATAAACCAAAAGAGTGACCAATTAAAAAAAACAACAGAAGTAGACAAATGGGATAACGATAAAAGGGGAACCAACTGAAAAAGCCAATTCTTAAGTGACTTCATGGATAAAGTGGGAGAACAACTATGATTTGAGCTCCAAGGTAGTTACCTTGAAATACCTGCAAATGCAAATGGAACAACAGCATTTCCATGGAGTGCGAGTATCCAACGGACTGGCCGACTAAACATAACCTGCAAGTAAAGTTCACTAATGGCACATGAATGGAGATCACAAAATTATCCCAAAAGACTATATACCGCCATCAGTTAAAAGTGAAACCAAACTGCTCACTGACCATTACAGCATTTCATAGTCATAGCGAGGCTGTGCTATGAAGGAAGAAGTATCTATCTACTAACTCAGAAACAAAAATACCGAACATGCAGGAATCAGCATAAGTAAAGAAAACTTAAAGGGGGCGGCTATAATGCACCCAGGGTGCATCTAACTTTGATGCACCCCCCCCCTCAAATCCCCACATCCTGATGTCAAAATATAATAAAAATCATCAAAAATGTTAAAATATTTCCACCACTTGGGATTTAATTTTCACCGTCAACTGACCGTAACCATCCAATCAAGTTTGTCCTTCATTGGGAATCAAAACTAAAACCCTAGGAGATGGGATCAACCCTAAGGGTTAATCTAATGAATTTTCTATTTTTATTATTTTTAATATTTTTAAACATCATTTTTAATACGTACCCGGTTGGATGGCTATGATTGATTTTCAAGATTTGACGGTTAAAATAAAAGCCTTGGGGATGGGAACAACCCTGAGGGGCCTATTTGAATATTTAAAAATTATTGACAATTTTTTTTAACATGCACAAAGTGGATTTTCTAGGGGGGCGCATCTAAGTTAGGTGCCCCTTGGGGCACGCTTGATCCTTGTCCATATTTAAATATCCAAAGCCATATGGGGCACAGGGCCATGACTCATGAGGGTTCAGCAAAGTGTTTTTTCTACACTGAAGATAAAGTATACCAACTGAAGAAAAAACTCCCTAAAAGGACCCCAACACCCTGAAGTGTATTAAATCTATACTATTCACCAAAAAAAAAAAAAAAACCAAAATACCAAAGCCCAAACACCCTGGCCCTCACTCCCAGCCCTACAAAGGCACCCTATTACAAAGCAAACGACCCGATGATCCCCGTTCCCCTACGACCCAAAAACAGCACATACTATGGGAGTATAGTCCCTTGAGCAACCGACCCTCAGACCCTCCAGCACCTTCTGTCAATTCCCTTTTGAAGCAGACATGCTGGAGGACTTGGATCCATGATCCATCCAGGTCCGCCGGTCCTAAGAGGTCACAACAGTCGTTGATGAGATCTACTCACTTATCCACACAAGAGTTGGGTACATTTTCCGTGGAGACTCCCACTACACTGCCCAGCATCCTCACCTCCCACTTGAAGGGCTTTCACCTCTGACCTTGGCAAATCACAAGTCGAAGTTCTGCTTTGCTTCTTGAGTTGGATGAGGGTCAGCCTAATTCTGGATCCCAGTCAGGAGAGGACAGCTCCTTACCCGGGTTCCAAGGATCGACCATTAACTCATCGCCACCAGAAAAAGCTTCCAAGGAAGCCCCCCATCCGCCGCCAACATTGACACAGTCAAGCGAGGCTGTGTCATGGGTTGGCCTCCCTCCCAGCGCAGACGAGTGATGGAGGGAGGCTGTTAAGCTCCTGCTACTCCTCTGTAGCCACTCCAAGAGGCGCCGCCACGTTCAAGCCCTCCGGGAAATAGCGAGGCAGAGTGAGCACATGATCGGACTGGGTTCCTTATAACCCGAGTTCGAAAGGGGAGACTCGCTAACAGAGCCTGGCCCAAAACCCTCCCCCTCCGATCCACAATCCGAGTCAAAGTAGAAACGGGATTCAAAATTTGAAAATCCCGCATTAGCCCATCTAGGACTGTCCAGTCCATCCATTCCACCAGTCCACGGGACTCCCCTACAAAGCCAACATCTTCTTCCCCAAAGGGCAGGGCCTTAGAGTTTGCAGAGGATGCTGGCCTTGCACTGCCGTGTGTGCACAGGGCTGCTCACGACTCCAGAATAGGCTCCTTGCCACTCCCTATCAGCTCCTCCAATCCAAACCTGGAAAACAAAGCATCAATGGCTCACCCTCACCGAAAGATCCCTTTCCTCTGCTGCCATAAGCACCCTAGCCTGAATTCACTAGGTATCCTTCAAGGCCCACTCGTTGAATTTAATCACGTCCCACCACCTGCACCACAGACCCGCCACCTCCTTCCTACAAGGATGCAACAGAATTCCCTCGACTATGTTCCAGGTAATCCACAGCACCTTCAAGACATTGGCACTGACCACGGGATCCCACCTCTTCACCCCACATTCTATTCCTGTAACCACCACCCTTCCAGCTCTGAGGATCTCCTCCGCCAGCTCCCGGCCAGGGTACTTCACTAGGAATGTCTAATGATAAGCAATCATGTATGTAACACAATGATAAGAAGTCATGTATCTCTTAGAATACAATGATAAGAAGTCATGTTTGTCTTGCTTGACTCCTGGAGACTATATGATTAGGATCTTTGATCATTTAAACCATGCCTCATGGATCATGTAAGGATCCACATATACATAAAAGAAAAAGTATATCTCATATTTTTGTTCAAATAAGGTTGAAAATAATTATTGAAAACAACAGGATTTAAATCAAATTTTTCTAAAGACTCATGTAATGCAGCCAAGGTCTCTAAGCAACCCGAGGTCTCCACCTGTGGGTGGCTCCTGTGATGCAGCTAGTTCCTTGCTAACAACTCTCAGCGGAGACAGGTTTAGTTGATGTTCATGCCCTTGTGCTCAAAGAAGCATGAGTTCGCATGGCTGTGAATGGTGACATCTTGGTATGACCTACCCAGAATGATACTATCAACCTCCATCAGCAAGACAGCACACCAGATCTAATCCTAGTAAGAGTGGAACTGGATAGGAACCAGGCATCTCACCTGAATGGGAATGGAGGAGGCATCCAATGAAGAAAAGCGATAAGGACTAGGGTGGTCAACTGGTGTCAACCCAAGGCAGGTAGCAGTGTTTGTGGAGATTGCATCAATGCACTCCCATTGTTAATGATGATCTTCTACACCACCTCTTCTAGATTGACGAACGTCTGTGTAATAGTTCTACCCATGCAAATTTGTAATCTGCAATTATCACAAGAATGGAGCCATCACCCGAACCAAAGGTCCACTGTAGGCAGGATCATTGTGGGTTGATGGCACAAAACTACTAACAGGATCATTGTGGGTTGATGGCGCAAAACTACTAACACGATTATTGTGGGTTGATGGCACAAAACTACTAACAAGGCATAATAGAAATGACAATGGAAGTTGCAAACAAAGATGTTACTGTACACAAGTATGCTATTATTTAGCCAGAACATAAGACCCAAATAAACTAAACTAACCTAAAACTAGATTGACACCGGTATTATTGCAACTGTTGAAGCTAGAATCGCAATTTTACTGTGGTTAGTAGCTTTATCCTGTAAAAATGTTTAAATAAATTGTATGAGTCTCACATAAGAACTGAGTAGGGATCATTTGCTCCCTATTGCTCTAAGGGACCATTTACTCCTTAATGTTTCCATTGCATTTTCATCATTAATACTAGAATGAAGTTTAAAACATGATTTGTCATGATAGCTGTGAGACTCCCATTTTCATTAAAATCCTTTGATTTTGAAAAATCTTTGTCGGATTTGAAAATCTTTGTGGAAATCTTGATTTGAAAAGAGAATTTTAAGTTTTTGAAAATATATTCTGTTTTCTTTTAAGTAGACTTTTAGGATTAATCCTCAAAGTCTGAATGACTTCTGGATCGACTATGGATCTGTATTCTTGACCTCTCCCACTGACCTCAGTCAGTGTTAATTACACCAATTAAAGATTAGTAACCCTTGATTAATCATCCAATTAAGGCTTAAAGAAAGTAGGAATAAACAAGATTAATTATAGGCATGCAAGTCACTTTTTGTTCCTTTTATTGAGGAAGATTCCATGGATATCCTTTAAAGGATACTTGAGTTCTCCCAAAGGAGTGAGTATTTTATGGAAAATTCTTTGAAATTATCCTTTAATTATCTTTAAAAGGATAGAGGATTATTTGGGCAACATGTCCTCTCATTTGAGACCTTTTGAAAAGACATAGTGATGCGGGACAAGGGGGGGAATAAGAAGTGGGGTTTAGAAAAGAGGGAACCGATCGGTGTCACACCGATGGGCGGTCTCCGGTGTCACACCGGAGCAGGGGTTCCCTCGACGTCGCACCGAGGAAGAGGGGTGGAGAGGGTCTCCGTCGCAGAGACCAAAATGCTCAATCAGGTTTTTTTTTTTCTCTCAAAATTCATCCTCTCCTATTCTGTTAACAGCATACATATATAGGGAGATATGTAACTCCTGACTCTTGGACTCCCTCCCTGACTCTAGGACTTCCCATCCCTTATTCATATTTCTTTAATTCCTAGGAAATAAAAACAAACATAATGAACCTTAAATGGTCCTAATAAAAGCCAATGAAGAGAACTCCAACCATGCATCGTCTTTTGCATCAATCTCCCCTTGTTCGAAAAAACTCGTCCTCGAGTTTTGAAATGCGCCAATATAATCAAGCGGACGATTGGATCATCTGTGGAAGTCTTCAAGCAGAGAATCATATCAAGAATTACCACCCAATCTGCTGTATGTGAATCACAGAAGGTCTGCAATATCAGATCAGTAAGATCCGATCCTGATTCCACAACTAACAAAGAATCTGAACTCTCTGGAGAAATGAGGTTATACCCACCACTGCATAATAAGTCATCATCGGAAACAACAACATCGAACATGTGTAACCCAGAATCCACAAATAAACTGTGATCCCATAAATCTACAATCAATAGCTCACTAGCAGCTGACAATAATGCGCTGTCTTCACATACATCTTCTGATTGATCATCTTTTATAGCTGGCGAGACTGTATCAAGCAACTTGGACGGTGTTTCCATTACCTTAGAAGAATAAAGTGACGATTTCGGAAACGTGAACTCACGTCCATCAAGATGAGGGTGTATGAGGGAGCATCGACGTTTATCACAATCCACAGTTGCTTGGCGCTCTGATAGCCAATCTCGACCCAAGCAAATAGAAGAGCTCCATAGATCTATAGTACACCAAGCTTCATCCACATATGTAGTGGAGTGTCCCGTGGTGACACCTTTAACCCACCGATAAAACTCCAAAAAAGCCTTATCACCGTCTACAAGAATCTCGTCCGTCTTCAACAGTGAATCAACAATATATTGGGGAATCACATTATCACTCGCTCGCTCATCTAACATCAATGTCGTCCATTTTCGATTCGGCAAGAACACATCAAAATGGAAATAAGTGGAAGACATGTTGTAAGAGATTACTCCGGGACTCCAATTCTGTTGAATCATTCAGCGGCACGTAGAACGAGATGCCGTAGAGACAGCACCACTCTGGAACTGAGTCCGCCTTGTTGAGATGAAACCAACAATACGATCGGTGCAAGAAACGGAGCCCAAATCCACAACCTCAATATGCATGCAGAACGGGCACGCAAAATGAGGCAAGTCGGGGGCGCATCGTGCTAAATCTGGTTGACCTCGCTGACACGAGACTAACGTTGCTGACGGCACCCAAATCAGAGTTCAAGACGTCCTGGAACGGCATGCACAAGTGTCCTCGTAAAGCGTGCAAGTGCGACACGCAAAACGAGGCAAGTCAGCTACAGCAACACTTTGGATCTGGATAGGCCTTGTCGTTACGAGCCCAACGCCACAGACAACACACAAATCGGAGTACAAACGAGAACGTGGCGCTGGCGGTGCGATAAGGTTACAGTTGCACCACCCGCCAACGCACACGGATCTAGCTCGAACCCTGGTTGCACCCTGGTTCGGACCAGGATTAAGTCAAGTAGCTCGGACCACCTAGAGACTGGGTTCGGACCCAGATTTAAGCCAACCTGGCTGAACCAGGAATTTTAAAATGGGGCTTAGGGCTTGACCGGACCGTGTCGGACCGGTTCAGACCGGCTCAGCCTAAAGGGTACGAGCCCTTTTTATCTCCTCCTCCTTCACCCTAATCTACCCGAACCAGCCAAAAAAAAAAAAAAAAGGGGGGGGGGGGGGGGAGACGGGGCGGCGGACGGTGAAGATGCCGGTGGCGGTGGTGGTAGTGGCATCTACGGGCAACGGCTGCAGTAGCAACGGCGATAGGATCTGGCGGTGGCGATGGATGTGGCAGCTGCAACGGCGAGCGACGGTGACAACGACAGTCGATGGCCGCGTTGGGATCCGGCGACGACGTCAAGGGCGGGGCGGAGCGGCTCCGGCGGGGCTAGCTGTCGTTGGCGACAGCCGCGGCGGGCGGCCCAGCTCGTCTCCTCTTCTTCTCTGTGTATGTTGTGGTTGTAGAGAACGAGAGGAAGAGCAAGCTAGTGAAGGGAACTGGCGATAGGGGGGGGGGGGGGGGGCAACAACGGTCGTCGTCTCGGCGGCAGTGATGGAGCTGGGTCCCCACGATAGCTTCTAGACATTGGGAAGATGGCGACAACTGCGGGATGACAGCGATGGCAGCAGTGGCGGCTGGAGTTGTACGAGTGGAGGCGACGGAACGGCGGCGCAGTGGGGGATCGAGGTCCACTCTGATACCAAAATTGATGCGGGACAGGGGGGGGGGCAACAACGGTCGTCGTCTCGGCGGCAGTGATGGAGCTGGGTCCCCACGATAGCTTCTAGACATTGGGAAGATGGCGACAACTGCGGGATGACAGCGATGGCAGCAGTGGCGGCTGGAGTTGTACGAGTGGAGGCGACGGAACGGCGGCGCAGTGGGGGATCGAGGTCCACTCTGATACCAAAATTGATGCGGGACAGGGGGGGAATAAGAAGTGGGGTTTAGAGAAGGGGGAACCGATTGGCGTCACACCGATGGGCGGTCTCCGGTGTCACACCGGAGCAGGGGTTCCATCGGCGTCGCACCGAGGAAGAGGGGTGGAGAGGGTCTCCATCGCAGAGACCAAAATGCTCAATCAGGTTTTTTTTTTTTCTCTCAAAATTCATCCTCTCCTATTCTGTTAACAGCATACATATAGGGAGATATGTAACTCCCGACTCTTGGACTCCCTCCCTGACTCTAAGACTTCCCATCTCTTATTCATATTTCTTTAATTCCTAGGAAATAAAAACAAATATAATGGACCTTAAATAATCCTAATAAAAGCCAATAAAGAGAACTCCAGCCATGCATCGTCTTCTGCATCACATAGACTGCTTAAAGGATACTCTTAATTGATGAGACATGAAGGTTGCCAAATAATTAAGAATATTCTTTAATGGTCTTTCAACCAATATGAAAGAACCACAAAGTTATTTTAAGTCATTTAACCAATATGAATGAACCAAAATTTAATGATTAATCTATCAGTAAGAAATAAACACTTTAATTAATGATTACCCTATCGATAAAAATGAACAAAACATTATTCTTATTGGTCCATCTATAAATAGGATAATCACGACTTCGTAGTCTGGCCCTCAATTAGGACAGAACCATAAAAATCACCGACTATACCCATTGATAGGGATGAATAAATAATCATAATTTTTGGTCACTCTACCAATAAGAGTGAACCATTAATCAAGTGATCAGTCCAACAATAGGATAGAACTACTAAATTTAGGTCATTCAACTAGTATGAATTAACCCGATTTTTTTATTACCCTTTTTTTTATTTTTGAAAAGAAGGACCTTAGTTATCCAACCGATATGGAAGAGCCATGTTAGTTTAAATTGTTAATTTAATTTATTAATTAATTAATTAATTAACTTAATTGATTAAATAACAAGTTTGTTAATTACATTGATTAAATTAACACATTAACTTAGTTGGTTGACTTAATTGGTTAATTAACAAATTTGTTAATTTAATTAGTTAAATTAGTTAATTGATTAACAGATTAATAAACACATTAACTTAATTGATTAAGTTGATTGGTTAATTAACATATTTTTGTTAATTTAATTGAGTGAATTGACAAATTAACTTAATTGGTTAAATTAATCGATTAATTAACAAACTTGTTAGTTGAATTAGTTGATTGATTAACAAATTTGACTTAATTGGTTAATTAACAAGTTTGTTAATTTAATTGGTTAATTGATTAACAATTTTAACTTAATTGGCTAAATTAATTCATTGATTAACAAGTTTGTTAATTAAATTGGTTGATTGATTGGTTTGTTAACAAATTGGTTAACTTAATTAGTTAATTACTTAACAATTTTAACTTAATTAGTTAAATTAATTGATTAATTAACAAATTTATTTAATTAATAGGTTAACAATTTCAACTTAATTAGTTGAATTAATCAATCAATTAACATATCAGTTGATTTCATTAGTTGGTTGATTAACAAACTAACTTAATTGATTGATTAACAACTCAATTTGGTTAGTTGATTAATTGGTTAACAAACTTGTTACATTAATTGGTTGATTAGTAACTTAACAAATTAACTTAATTGGTTAAGTTCACTGATTGACTAACAAATTTTGTTAACTTAATTGATTGATTGCTTAATAAATTAACTTAATTGGTTAATTAGCAAATTTGCTGATTTGATTGATTGAATTAATTGGTAGATTACTAAGTTTGTTAACTTAGTTAGTTAAATTAATTGATTGATTGAATTAATTAACTTAATTGGTTAATTTAATTGATTAGTTAACAAACTTATTAATTTAATTATTTAAAATAATTAATTTGATTGGTTGATTAACATATTTTTGGTCTACCAAATATTATGGAATAACCATGTTTATTATTTAACTTCTCTTTATTCAACTTCTCCTCTTTTTTTTTTAGATTAATATGGTCAACCAACCAATACGGAAGAACCAATATTTTTTTATTTATTATTTTCTGTTTTTAAGTTATTTAATGGCCAACCAACCAATATGGAAGAACCATTATTTTAATTATCTTTTTTTTATTTTATGTTTTTTTATTTTATTTAAGAATCATTAATTTTATTATCTTTTTATTTTTTATTTTATTTAAGAATCATTAATTTTATTATCTTTTTATTTATTTATTTTTATTTTATTTAAGAATCATTAATTTTATTATCTTTTTATTTTTTATTTTTTTATTTTATTCAAAAATTATTAATTTTATTATCTTTTTATTTTCTGTTTTTATTTTATTTAATGGCCGACCAACCGATATGGTAGAACCATGATCTTTAATTTTCTGATTTTTAATTTGATAGCCGACCAACCGATATGGTAGAACTATGATCTTTAATTTTCTGACTTTTAGTTTGATAGCCGACCAACCGATATGATAGAACTATCTTAAGAAAGCATGTACTTCATATGGAAATTGATCTATATAAAAAAAAAGGGACTTCTTTTTCTCAAGACAAAATTACAAGCCTAAATATAGGCCTTCTTTTCTTTTTCCTTTCTTCTTGCTTGTGCAGGTTGGAGCAGGGAGTTGGGGCTTGGAGCAGGAGACCGGGAACTTCTTGTGCGTTGGGAGGCTGCCGGGGGTAGCCTTGCACGCTGGAACCCGAATTTTGGAGCTGCGGTGGGGTCCTTTTATAGGCATGGGAAGTGGCCGGTCATGGGGGAACCGGTGGCACCCCCTACCGGTGCCAACTAGGCGCCGGTAGGGGGGGGATGTGCGTCGGGTGAGAGAGGGAGAGTTGGAGATGGAGAGGGGATGAGAATGAGAGGGGATAAGGATGAGAGGGGGATGCAGATGAAGATGGAGGAGAGTTGGAATCGGGATGGGGAGGAGAGTTAGAGATGGAGAGGGGATGAGGAGGGGAAGGAGGCGCCGGTCGGTCCTCAAGGAGAGGCCAGCCGGTCTCTCCCTCATCCTTTTTTTTTGTGTTTATCACCGCCCCCTCCCCTACGGTTCTCTCTCTCTCACCCTGCAGCTCCCTCTCTCTCTCCCTGCGATTCTTCCTCTCTCTCTCCCTGGCCGAGCCACCTGTTGCTGCGGTTTGGTGCTGATTTGCTGCTGTTGGAGGGAGCTTGAAGTGCAGCTTTTGGAGGCTCGTTCTGCTGCAGATTGGCTGCCCTTGGAGGCTGCCTTCTTTGCTGCTATTGGAGGTCAAAGTTGATGCTGCTGGAGGTTGCCTGGAAGCTTGCAAAAGGCTTCTTGTTGCAGGTTTGAGGTGTGCATCTCCCTCCCTTGTTTGCTGATTTGTTCTTGTATGCATGCTAAAATATGTATGCATCCCTTCTTTTTCTATTTTTTCTTTGCATACATATACACATCTATGTATGCTTGCATGCATCCTACATAACTATATGCATGCATGTATGTATGTTTCCTTATCTTTAAAATTTCTGGTTCAACAATAGCAAAGTACGGTAATGATATACGCACGATAATTTAGTTATTTTTATAGTGGACATGAAAAGATTAGTCATAAATGAACTATCTAGCTAAATGACAAATTGAGATAAAAACAATCAAAAAGAAATTAACATAAGAATATAACATATAGGTAGTCTCTGGCATCCATTCCTAGAAACTCATTCTCACTTACAATGACGAATGAGTCCACTTAAATATCTCTGGTAATCCTTCCAAGAAAACCTTCGGAGAAAGAACGGGCCATTCCAGAGACAATAAGAATGACTTTGAAGGCTCCTCATGTTCAGAAGGTGTTCCTTCATAAAACATTGCTTCCTTTAGAACTTTCATTGCCCTAAAAAAACCATTCTTGCATAGGTTAAAAATGAAATAGCCAAATGCATTCTCATTCTAAGAATGGGGAATGAAGAATGTATTTTTACTTATTAGAATGCAGAATGAGATAGCCATAAGCTAATTAAACATTTTCACCATCTGACTTGCTTAACGTTTTGTTTTTGACATTTTCCTTTTCTATTTCTCTTCAATAATGTTATAGTAATAATGCTAAAACTCAAGTGGACATAGAGAATCATTATTGAAAATGAGTCATTTATTCAAGGAGAATCATTATTGAAAATAAGTCATTATTCATGGTTTAAATCCAGCCAGATCCAAATAACATAGTGGCTCACTCTATATCATCAAGTAATGCAGATAATGACACAAGTATATCCTATCCAAACAAGGTGCAAAACACGACATGTCCCACACAAGGCCTAAATGACGGATCGACAGCAGTTAAGAAACCACCGATGTAGGTAGGGTATGTTCGTCCTTTTAAATACGACAGCACCAAAGAACAGGATGTAGGTCCTCACACACTCACAAACCAATGAGTCGCACTATAATTGTAGAAAAGGAATTTAGCACGGTCACTCACTCACATGATGCGAATAGATATCCAGCATAAAAAAATGAACAAATAATCCAAAAGAAAGACCAAACTACAATAGAACACACTAACTGGATATCTGCGAGGATTCAATTGTCGGACAGTGAGAAAGAAGGCAAGACAGCCAGGCACTACATGTCTTGGCATATGGGGTGAGGAAGGGCCTTAAAGTGAGGAACCCCTCCCCTAGCCTGTGTTTGGATGTACTTCCTTTATTTATTTTAATAAAATTGGTAGTACACCTGATTATTTCTCAAAAAAAAAGGAGGTGTGGTTGCCAAGAATCACATGGGCTGGATGGCGACCAGGCAAGGTGTGGGAGGGGGTGAAGGCGATGAGGACGCTCGGCTGCTTCCTCATCATGGGCGATGAGGGCCTTGATAGGGGTGCCCTAGGCTGAGGAAAGGAACTTGGCAGGAGCCATGTGTCGGCGCTGACCAGGGGAGAGAGAGAGAGAGAGAGGAAGAAGAGGAGAAGTGGCTGGTATGGATTTCGAGAAGAGGAAGGGAAGAGGTAGTGGTGGCATAGTGTAGGTCTCTCACCCTCCCTCCCTCAGGGCACAAACACATGTTTATACTTAAACAAATTCTAGTCATTCATCATTATGCCTCCATCATTCACATGGTCCCTTGTAAAGAAAAAAAATGAACACTTCACAACCATACCCTGTGAAGATCAAAAATGACATAAAAAATCCAACCCTCTCTTGAAAATAAGAAATAATACACAATGTATAGGAAAATGACTCTAGAAAAAACTCCATCAGTCCGGCACACCATCTCCAAACCAAAGTGAGACTGGGGCGAATGGTTCGTCAACACCGTCGTCGGTACATGAGTACAGTATCAGTGTCCCTAGACTCCCTACCAATACATGTGGATAAGGCTGCCTTTTCCTTTGCTGGGCATTCTAGAACATCAAAAGTCATTTTCTATTTCTTGAACCAATATGCAGCTATTTCTGGGTTGGATTGTCCAAAAAAAAAATGAAAGGATTAAGTCTTAGAAATGCATCCATCAGACAGTCTTATTATCCCTAGAACTGGATCCTTCATTGGCTTCTTTGCCTTTAGTCTATAATTGACTCATAGTTTGCCACATGGCCCTTATAAACTTTTCCATATGTTACAGAATGTTGTGACCATTAGTTTCCATGTCAATGTTGTGTGGTGATCTAGACCTCTCAAATGCCATTTCACCTTCACAAGGACAATAACATCAGATCACCACCTGTACTACAAGTGGTCAATTTATTCCAAGTTTCACCTTCACAAGGACACATGTCTGGCCTCCAAGTTCGTTATTCCAAGTTTTGTACTCATCCCCAAAACTTCATTCTAATACCACCTGTAATGATCCTACCTTTTGCAAATTTATAATCTGCAATATTCACAAGAACGGATCCATCACCCAGATGAAAAAACCGCCATAGCAAGGATCACTTTAGGTTGACGGCACAAAAATGTTAACAAGGCAGAAAAAGAAATGGCAATGAAAGTCACAAACTAAAGATATTATTAGTATGCATATCCTTGATAGCACTGACAAGAAGTACACAAAAACACACTATTACATAGCCAAGAACAAGAGAGCCAAATACACTAAACTAACGTAAAACTACACTGACCACTGGCCCTACCGCAATTGTTGAAGCTGGAATCACAGTTTTACTGTGGTTGATAACTTTCTCCTGTGTAAATGTTTAAATAACTTTTATGAGTCTCATGTGAGAATTTAATAGAGATCATTTACTCCTTACTACTTTTCTTGCATTTTCATCATTATTATTAGCCTGAAGCTTAATTACAGCAAATAATGATGCCATCACCATAGCCTAGGCTTGACCTCTATTGCTTAGCTGTAACATCTGGTTAGAAGATCCTGTTGTTTCTAGACCTAACATCCCAGATAGCCGATAACTGAAAATGATCAAGATATTGCTGAGTCAGTAGTACAATTTGATAGCTGGTCAGAAGATGATGCAACTTTTCTTTCCCCGTCTTCGTTTCTTTTGGCAATTTATGATGCTTTTCTCATTTACCTCCCTCTACTTTCCATGAGCAATATATAGCAGCAGCATCCCTCACTCGAAAGAAAGCGTCTTAGGCAATGTCACATATTATAATTGACATAAAACAGTGTAGTGCATCAACAAAGTTCTACATATGACTGAGTAAACTGAAGTAACAGATCTGTCCAGCTTTAATGACTCTTAAGTAGAACCAAAATCATAATTGAGACAGGAAGAAGACAAACACAATTATTTGGAAATTCCAACATAATATCTGGTTTGGAAATGGACAAGAAACATAAGGCAAAATGCAATTACTTGGGAGTTCCAACGCATTGACTTTGGAAATGATATCTTTGCGAGAATGCTGGGTAGGTCTTCACCTAATACCTAGCAAATACAACACACACAAAAATAGAGTTAAACACTTTTGGAAAGAAAAGGTTTTTTTTTTTTTCCACATATACTCAGTAATGAAATTGCATCAGAATCCGGCCAAGCTTCACAGTTGCATGTATATCCATCTTACATAAATTTAATACCTCCAGCCAATTTCCATCAAAATTAGGCTCATGACTAGAAAGTCAGAAAATCAGTTTGGTTTCATTCCTAACAACCTATTACAAAAGTTCTTTCCTTACAGAAGATGCAGAGAGATCAACATATGGTCTTCATTGATTTACATAAGGCTTATGACTGAGTACCAAGGAAATGATTTGCTGGGCATCAAACGAAGAAAGGAGTCTCTAGAGGTTTTCTTTTTTTTTCTGAAGAAAATTGTGGTATGCACCACCAATTTTATGAATATAAAGAGAGGTAGTACATCCAGTGCAGAGGAGAGATTTCTCTAGCTGCAAAAATAAAAAAATAAAAAAAACAGTCTAACTACAGGGTCTTTATAAGCTTAGCCCAATCGTCAGCTGAAATCCCCAGGACAAATCTACTCCAGTGATACAAAAAAGAAACCGATTGAATACAAATGTTTTCAATGTAAATCTTATGCACTCTAAATAAACAACCATTCATGTGCCTCCATAAACTCCAACATACTGCATGAAGAAGTATACGGAAAACCATATTCTGAATGTGATTTCCTCCTGTGATCCTGTGTCTTTGAAGAAATCCCACATATCTTGAATTCTCTGAAAGTAAACCTGAAAAGCTGCCAGATCACATACAATCCTCCAAACCTCCCGAGCTATGTCACATTGAATAAACAGGTGATCCACATCCTCATTTTGCCTGCCACAAAAAGCACATTCCAAATCAGCATCTGGTGCCCATTTCCTTCCGGTAGACCTATGTTATCAAAGGCGAGTGAGGCGCTCGCCTAGGCGACGAGGCGAGGCGAGGCGGTGGTAAGTCGCCTCGCTTTGCCCTTTGTCGCCTAGGCGAACGACGAAATCGCCTCAGTCGTTGAGGCGCTCGCCTCCGCGCACCTCTAGCACCTCAAGCACCCCATTTGCCTCGAGCTAGTCCGCGCGGCCCAATTGGTCCAGCCCAAAAGGCCCAATCCCCGCCTATATATTCTCCGACCCATTAACCCACCCACCCCCGTCCCGATCGAAACCCTATTGCGTTAAACCTCCGCCTCCTCCACGGTTCCCCCCCGACCCCAAGCACCCAACTCCATGGTGCCTCTCCGGCGACGGTGATTGCGCTCCACTCCGGCCACGATGACGGCGACGGCACTCCACTCCGGCCACGACGACGGCAATGGCGCTCCACTCCGGCCACGACGACGGCAACGATGATGGCTAAGGTACCTTTCGGCGATGGCAAATCCAAGTAACCTCACTCTCTCTCTCTCTCCCCACCCGCTCTTTGCCTCTCTCCCCTCCCCCAACCCTCCCACTCTATCTGTCTCTCTCCCTATCTCTCTCCCCTCCCCCGAGTCCCGATCCTCTCACTCTCTCTGTCTCTCTTCCTTCCCTCGACTGTCTCACTCTCTCTGTCTCTCTCCTAGTTTATCTCCCCTTCCCCGACCCTCTCACTCTCTCTATCTCTCTCCCCTTCCCCGACCCTCTCACTCTCATTGTCTATCTCTCTCTCCATGTCTCTCTCCCTTCCGGCCCTCCCCCAACCCTCTCACTCTTTATGTCTCTCTCTCTCTCTCTCTCTCTCTCTCTCTCTCTCTCTCTCTCTCTCTCGGCCCTCCCCCAACCCTCTCACTCTGTGTCTCAATCCCTGTCTCTCTCCTCTCCCCCGACCCTCTCACTCCCTTTCTTTGTCTCTCCCACTCACTGTTTCACTCTTTTTCACTCTCTATCTAGCTCTCCCACACACTGTCTCACTCTCTATCCATCTCTCACTTACTCTCACTCTCTTCCATTCTCTGTCCAACTCTCCTACTTTCACTCTCTGAAAGACACTCTCTTACAATCACTCACTGTCTCACTCTCTGCATGTCTTTTGATATTATGTTTATAATGCATTTATATTATGTTTCTTTAGCATTATGTTGATAAAATTTCATTATGATAGGTTATATTTGAATGCATGAATATGTTATTTTGTATGATTTTATTTCCATTTTTTTACATTTCTTATAAATATTTGAATTATTTTTATATATATATTTTTAAAAAGGTCGCCTCAAACGCCTAGGCATTTGTGGCTGAGGCGAACCCCCGATCGCCTAAGTCGCCTCACGCCTCTGACTACATAGCCGTAGACTTATGTGATAATTCTTTTATGGGAGAGTAGCCAACATAAATCCTCCGTCTTTCAATGGAGATTTGACCTTCCACACCTCATGAAAAGAAGGATAAGGAGGCAACTCCCCTTCTATCAAATTGTAGACAGATTTCACTGAAAAACACCCATTATTCTTCTGCCAAACTGCTACATCATTATGATGTGGAGTAACTTTAACTGTGACAGCAAATTTAACAATGTAGCAAAATCATCTACTTCTTGTTCTTTCAAGTTCCTTCTAAGAATGACATTCCATTGTATTTTCTCCCTCATAATAATACATCTCTCTGACAGTAGCCCATTTGTGCACTGCAACAAGAAAAATGGAAACAAATCTGTCCTTAGGAATAGAATCACCCGTCCATCTGTCATACCAAAAGTAAGTGTCTTGACCATTCCCTAGGCAAATGTTGACATGCTTGAACACCCATGGTGAAGATTGTAAATTACCTTTCCAAAGAGGAGATAAGAGCGTCTGATTCTTGTTGAACAAATAAAATTTCCCATGATGATCATAATATCTAGTTTTTAGAATAGTCTTCCACAATTGCATATCTTGAGACATATGGTTAACTCCTCATATCCCTTTCTACATAAGTGTTAGGACTATACACCCTTGATACCAACCATTCTGACCCTGTAAATAGATCAGTAAGCAGTGCTGACACAGAGTGCTCCCCCACAGCCGCCATCTTCCCACTCCACTTAATAGTGTCCCAAGCAATAAGAATGCCCCCCAATTGTCCATCTGCCCGACAAAGCACAAAATCTGAATAAGAAAGCCCTGTGCTGCTCTTGACCATAGAACTGTCAAAGAAAGCCATTTCAGTCTCCAATATACAGATTATGTCCACCCAGCACCCCCAAATAATTTCTTTAACCGCCATCTGTTTTTGCTGTCCATTCAACCCCTTTATGTTCCAACTAAGCGGCTTCATTGTACACTCTAACCCTCCCTTATTTGCCTTGTCTGAAACTGGATCTGTGCATCACTTGGACAAAACTCACCAGACACCTTCAATAAACTTATTAATTATCTTGTTCCCTGTGGCTTTGACCCATGCTGTTGGCCTCCCGCTGACATAGTTGTCCACAGCTTCCTATATTGACCTGTTTTGTTCTGTACTTGAAATCCCAGAATATTTGTTCTGTCACAGATTTCCACGTCAGACCACTTGTCTAGGAAACGGCCATGATTCCCTTCCTTCAATTGCTGAAGATCTCATTGAGCTCTTTTTTTGCAAGCACCATTGTTTGCCATGGCATTTTGGGAAAGTGACAAAGGAGATCAGAGATTTCGGGGAACCTGCAAGGAAGCATTGAGCGTACCAGGCACAAAGGAGGAAGCTCTAACCAAAGATTCTGCTTCGATCTCATCGTTAGCAAGCTGCCTTTGAACGTTGCCTCCTCCATCTTGATCTGGAAATGCAGAGTCTGCCGCAAGCAGAAACGGCTCCATTGCGGGCAGGTCAGGCTGGCTAGCAACCTTGCTATTGATTTCCTTGCCATCGTCACTTGGACCTTGCTGCGAAGCCACAGCCGATGCTCCTTTACCTCGAGTCCTCTTGTAAGCCCTAACAGACGACCCCCTTCCTTGTTTTAGCCCAAAACGCACCCCCTTCTCCACCTGGCTTGCTAAGTCGACAATAGCCTCCTTCCACATTCGATCCACAATTTATATAGGAGCATCGGCAGCATTCCAAGTCGGATCCGGTATCGCTTCTAAGTTGTCCAGCTCAACTTGAACCTCTTCAACCACAGAAGAAACAAGTGGACTGGTCCGGTCGAGCTCCCCTGGTGCTAGAACCATCATCATCAACCTCTCGTTCTGTACTTCACCGTCTCCATCCATCCGGCGCCTCTACTGCCTATAAGCTTGCACAACTTCAGTATAGGACCACCCATCCACATGATTTCATGTTGGCAATCGTCATTCTTCCCCTAGCTTCACCCAAAACATCTTCTACTGCTACCATGGCTTAATGCAGGAAGGAAAATACATCCCCTGTTCAACCTCAATGAGAAGCTTTGCAAATTCCAAATTCCCCCATTGAAGGGTCCCCATATAGAGAGCACTCTTAGCATACTGACCTGTGCAGCAACTGTCCTGAAGACTTCAACACCCCAACTATCAAGTGGAATGCCAAACACCTTAAACCACACCAATCTTTGGCCACAAACTTCTTGCATTTGGACGCCATAGGCCACCAGGACCAGGACACCTTCACATCCCCCATCCTCTTCTCCATGTTAGACAGGATAGACTGCAAGACTGCTGATGATGGGCGAACCAAGAACCACCCATCCTTAAGAACACCTATATTCTAGTCTTCCTCCTCAAAGAACGCTTCCGAAATGAAAGCCTGTAAAATAGGAAGAGTCAACTTCCCTTCCAACACATGCACCACCAAGGAACTCCGTAAGAGATTTATGTTGTTCAGAAATCCCACACTCCAAGGAACTTCAATCGTCTTGAATAATTTTGATGCTTCGTCCTCCTTCAAATCAAACCAATCACATGAGTCATCCACCAAATGCTCCTGCTTTGCCTTCTTTAGACAATTATAGCTCTAATGCCCAAACTGAAGCCAACCCTACTATTTGAACCTCGCCTAGATCTCTCCTATCATATTTTTATTTTTATTATTTATTTTATTTGGAGAGATATAGGTCGGTTTTATTTATTTTGTTTCTTGGACTATGAGAGCTTGGGGTTAGCCCTCACGGAGTCCGGGACTTCGGATCAAGCGAAGATCTGAGTATATGACCTCTCTCTACTGACCTTGGTCAATGTTAATTACATCGAGCAACTGCTCGACAACCTTTGATTAACCGTCCATTGATGCCCTTGTAATGTACAACACTACTACTATACGCAGCATATGCATATGAAGATATGTTTTAAGTTATGCCCTTGACCTCGCCCAAGTTTAGGATGGGTTTATAATGGGTTGGGAGACTTCTAAAAAGTTTTGGATTGACTCCGAGTTATCCGGATTGATTCCAAGTATTTTAGAGCCATAAGGATATTCTCGTAATTATGCCAAGTTAAAGGGCATAGGGGTATTATGGTCATCTTAGTGTGTTGAGATGAGTTTTAATAGTTTGGGAAGGTTTCAAAACCTTAGGAGATATTTTAGAGTTTTTTAAGTGTGTGTAGTTGTAGGGGTATTTTGGTAATTTTAGGTTAATGTGGGTTTCATGGGTATTTATCATGTTTTAAGTGATTTGACATTTTTTATGATTTTTCTAGAACTTTTAATGATTTTTAGTATCTCAAAGGTATTTTAGCAATTTTATTTCTTTTTAGGGTTTTGAGGGCATTTAGGGTATGATGGATGGTTTTTATATTTTTTAGAATTTTTGTGTGATTTTTACAGATTTTTATCATGAGAAGGGTATTTTGGTCATTTTTTAAGGTTCTGGGGTATTAAGGTCATTTCTAGGGTTTCAAGGGTCTTTAAGGCATGCTGGGAGATTTTTATATTTTTTAAGATTTTTTCCTGATTTTTACTGATTTTTATAGGTTGAGGGACATTTTAATCATTTAGGATCAATTCCGTAATTGGATGAGTTATTAAAGGAGTATAATGATATTCATGTATTTTAAACGTATTAAGTATATGTTATTTAAGTTATAATTTATGAGAGTATGTTTATATTTTATTAAGGCCTTAGATATGTTTTAGGATTTAGTTAGATTTAGGGGAGAGGCCAAGGGTGTTTATGTCATTAGGTATACAATTAATTAGGCATATGGTTGATTAAGTATGGCTAATTAGATATACGCATAATTAATTAGATATGAGATTAAGCTTACACACACAAAAAACATACATATATCTATGAAAGTAACATAGGCAATATTTTATTTCATTAAAAATTCGGTAGAATAACAGCTTATGTAATGCCGGATTTACAACAAAATTTCGGCAGAATATCTCCTTAAGATAACCTTAAAAGAGAACCCAAAAGAGACTCCTCCTCTTGGCGCACTTGAACTTGTCCAAAGCACTAAGTTTGTGTCTTCAAAATGATAGAGTTTCCTTTAAGGAATTTTGGGCCAAACGAGCATGACCTTTCCTCTTCTCCTTGGGGGGTATTTATAAGTCTCAGGGGCCTTACCGTAAAAAATATATCCGGTGGGGGGTGCCACCATAGAAGTGTTTGAGAGAGAGAGTGAAAGGAGCTAGAGAGAGGGGGGAAGTCCTGGTGGACACCCCCACCAGTTGGGAACTGGTTGGAGGTGCTACCGATTGAAAAAAATTGGTGGCCCCTCCCCCTCTTTATTTTCTTCTCCCTCTTCTTTTGCAATAAATGAGGAGGACTTCATTTAACTCTCCATTTTTTTTTTCTTTTAAACACATGGGAAAGAGACTCCCATTAATTAAGCCAGTGATTGGCTATTAAATACCATTTTAGTAAAGGTTTCACTAACGTGGGGAGTCCTAAATGGACATTTAAACCCTATAATCAAAGGCCATAAAAGGCGATTAACTCCCTCTCCCTCTCTCCCTGTTTTTCTGTATTTAGTGGAAAGAAGACCCCCCCACTGATTGGGAGGTTTTCTTTTTATTTATGGGGCAAGACCCCCAAACGGTGGGGGGTTCTAATGGAACCAGTGGGGGGAGGGGGGGTGAAGCCTTCGTCCCTCCTCTCTTTCTTTTTCTTTTTTCGCATTAAATGGGATGAGAACTCCCACCGGTTGGAGGGGTTTCTTTTATTTATTGTGTGTGTGTAGGGGGGGGGGGGGGGGGGGGAGACCCCACCGGTTAAGGAGGTTTTCTCTTTTTTTTATTTAAATGGGAGACCCCATTAAATAACATGCTCAACAAATGCCCCCCACGGGACATATGCCGGAGGCGATGACGAAGGCGCATGTCCTTTGTTTTTTCGGCCGCAAGAAGTCCTCATTTTGCATGCACACGTGCAAATTATTGGTGTTATCCCATCAACTTCCCAAAGCTTGTCTTATTGATTGTTTATTGCCTTTTGCTTGGCACTTCACTTTCTAAATAGATATTGATCCACTAGACCTCATAGTGGATCATGAATGTCTAAAAGACTACCTCCACATCCCAAAATTTCTGCTACATGACGAACTGTAGAAGCACTCCTGGGAAGAGATCTCCTAACCCTGCCAGAGTCTGATCCTCCTGCACTACCTCTATATGATTTTCTATGTTCTTCTTCCTCTGCAGTTGTACGCAGACTCTTGCATCTGGCAGCCCTGTACTCATCATCTTTATCATAGTCATCACCATCATTAGGATCATCAGATTCAAGTTCAATTGGCCTTTCAGGCCGAATGTGCAAGCTAGTGTCTCTTCTTCTCATACGACCAGAGATCTCATCATTTAGCTCAAGTTCATGCTCAGCTCTAAAATCTTTCAGAACTTTTTTTTCCTGTCATGTATGCCTTCATTTGATCTCTCAACTCTTTAGGACAAATCTTACAAGATCTTATGTCTCCTTTCAACCGTCCAACGTGTTGCTTTAAACGAAATATTCTCCATTCATCTCCTTTCCACACCACCTACATTTTACTTTTTTCACTGGATCAATCAACTCTCCATACTCCCATCCAAAGTCAGCTTGAGGCATAGACTGCTCCTCTACCATAATCCTACAAAAAGGCACAAATGCAAATTAAGTAATTAAGATAAAAATCAGAAATTCAAATATAATCATCAATCAATTGATGTGATTGACTGATTTACATAGTCAATTGAGGTTTAATTGCATCAATTAATGGAAAATCCTAATTTTTAAATCCCAATTTAGATAAAAAATGGAGAGTTCATCAAAAATATAAAATTAAATGCACATAAATGTGCAATCATGCATCAATTGATGCAATGGACTGATCTACATGTTCAATTAAGGAATTAATTGCATCATTTAAAGAAAACTCCCAATTTTTAAACCTTATTTTAGATAAAAAAATGGGGATCTCATCCTAAATATAAAATTAAATGCACATGAATGTGCAATCACGAATCAATTGATGCAATGGACTGATTTACATGTTCAATTGAGGTTTAATTGCATCAATTAATGAAAAGTTCCAAATTTTAAACCCTAATTTAGGTAAAATTTAGGGATTTCACCAATTCTTTTCAATTTCATGTATCTAGATCTTCAATCATATATTCACTACATTAATGAAGCATTTAAAACACAAATCTATCACTTTTGACTTTTATTTTATTTTTTAAAATAAAAAATATTTTTTTTACCTTGATGTGGGGAATGATGAAACTTGAACAAATTCCCTCCAAAACACTCTACAAAGCTTCCTCCTCTTCTTCTTTTTCCCTCCTTTCAAGAAGAAAAATGGAAGACCGTGAAGATTCCGGCCGCCGCCGCCGGCTAACAGTGGCGGCAATCCACGGGCGGCGGCGGCAGCAGCGGCGGCTGGGGGTGGTGGCGGGGTAGTGGCAGGGCTGCTCCCCTTCTCTCCCTGCTGTCTACCGCAGAAATGCAGCAAACTGCAGGGAGAAAGGGGCCTTAAAAGCCCCCTTTCGGCCGGATCGGCCGTATCAGGCCCATATTGGTTCGGATCAGGCGGATTGCCTGATACAGACCCGATCCGCCCAATTCGGCCAATTCCGGTAGGATTTTTCTTTTTTCTCTTCAATTTAGGGCCGAAATCTGATCGCCAGGCAGCGATCCCGATCTGAATCACCCGATTCTGATCCGGATCTGGCGATTCTGTATTCCATGCCGCTGATTGACAAGAAGGCAATGGGTCTTAGATCCAAAACAAACCTAAAGTAGGGAAAACTTTTGGGTCTGTCATCTATGACCTATCATGGCCAATAAGGTGTAGGTGTGTTTAGCAATAGGAGAGGCGAGTGTTTAACTGATATATGCCTAAATCAGGACAATAGTACATCCCAAATTGAGAAGCCCAGTGCACCTATATCAATCATGTCATCCCAAACTTGAATCTATAGGGTACAAGGTAACATCACTGAATTGTGCTATGTTGGTTTGTTAGCAAAAGTCATTTAGTCCAATACAAAGTATTCATGAGCCACTCTGTGCCTCTATTAATTCTGAACGACTCCACCAACTCGAGCAATGTTTTAAAAATGTCCAGGCAGTTTTACCACCTATTGCCTAGGCAGACTGCCTAGTCGGCAAGGCAGGTGCCTCATTAATGAGGCAGTTATTTTGTTAGTTTTTAATATTTTACATAATATTTATGCACCAATTGGCCTGGCTAAACATAGTTTCATTTCTAATGATTTTTGGGAATTTATTATGTACATTAATCATAAAGAAGAATAGTTATGATGTATTCACTTTTTAAAAAAACCATAATAGATATAAGACAATACATAACTAATGATGAAGATCAAGAGGCACATTTGTTAAGGTATGAAGCTATTAGGAAATGTTGTTTTATCTCAATAATTTATGCGTTGTAATGTCATATAAGAAATCATACCAAGATTGAGAATTATTGTTAGTGTTTATTAATATGTGCATATTAGTCCTACATATATGAAAAAAATAAAAAAATACAACCTTAAAGTGGAAAATTAGTAGAGTCCAACCAATCTATACAATTCTTGAAAAGGTATGAATATACCATTCAACTTGACGCTTTCCCTATTTATTGGTGCATACTTAGTACATCCACTTTTTCTAATCCTACATCTAACCATGAATAAACATCAAGGAATGAACCTCTGTTATCTATGGAAACATATTAAACTTGTTATTATAAGCTTTCTCATACCCAACATCTAGAGATACAACACATGCTAGTAATGGATTATCAAGGACATTTGGGTAATTACATATTACATGAGGGAGAAAACTAATGAGACAGAACTGTTAAGAAAAGTCCAAGGTAGAAACCTTCGAGGCAGCCAACCCATCTGAGGCACCTAGGTGGGCTGCCTAATTGTCTAGGCGGCCGCCTTTTAAAACAGTGAACTCGAGTTTTGTGACATGGTTTGGACTTCAGATTAGAAAATGATACCCGAGCCAGCTTTCTTGCTGGGTTTCCTTTTCTTTGACCTTGCAACTTTGGAAGTACTTACCATGCCTCCACCTTGTCAGGGTGGGGAATGGAATTGGTGAAAGCCATTTAGACTCGCACTGTGTATTCACCATTCCAAGCCAATATCCACCAACTCAAACTTTGGGTTGGTGGTGTGGTTCAATGAGAGGCTAAGTTCACCCAGATGAAGAGGAAGATGCAACTCGTTTGATGCATGGAGGAAGTGATCTTGAGTACATCCAATAGATGAACTCAATGCACTTATTTGATGCAGGGGGGAGATAGGCAAAAGCCATTTGGTATTCATGATCCACACCAACTTATATTACTTCCGAACCTCTCCACCCACTAACTCAAATTTGATTCAGTAGTTCAGTTCGGGGGAAGGTTTAGTTTACCAAGATGAAGAGAAAGATGAAACTTATTTGATTCATGGAGGAAATGATAGGAGCATATCTAATAGACAAGCTCGATGCACCGATGTCAACAATGCCACAAAAGTCCAGTCCCCAATGTCAATACATTTATAACGATGTAGAAGAAGATTCAACTTGTTTGGTCAAGGGAGGAATCACTTTGCCATCCAATCTTTACTAGACACATACCCAGGAGACTTGGATGAACATGTGATTCTACAGCCCTACTTCATAGCCCAGATATTTCAGTACAGACCTCACAGCATTGACATTATGACATCCTAATTTGCATCTCCAGGATGAAAGGAGGATGAACATATGCACCTGGTTGATGACCAGATATTTCAGCATATGCTTCACAGCATTGACCTTCTGATCTAAGAAGTTATTAACAAAATAATAATTTTCATCTGCAGGATAAGATAATGTTCAGGAGTAGCACACTTCCTTTTGTGATATGGTTGTGAGGACAAAGAGGAACAACTTGCTCATGCAATATCCAGAACCACAGACTGCTGTCATGGGTCATAATTAGGTTGACAAGTTGCTGTCAGCATAAAGTAATAATAAGAATGTTATCAAGTATACTATTTTCTCATGTGCGCAAATCGCTCATTGTTTCTTCATGCTGAAATCCACAAGCATTCGATGAAATAGTCACTGCTGTGTGCCAGAATGCATTCCATTATGCATACATTATCTACACATATCTAATCATACTATTACACATATAATTGAGCACCCCTGATTTGAATACGAGAAGTGAGAAAGTGGGACAGATCAGATACATGCCTCTACAGCAGATCGTGCAGATTCCCTCACTTGAACATAAACATACTCCATCTTACCTACAATCATAATGTGTTCTGTAAGTACAAAAAACAAGACAAAACATATATTAATTAATGAATTAATGTACTTCATAAAAGAGAGAGCATGTAATCATATTGGGACATGGCAGAAATAGACCAAACATACTACCACCAGTAATTCACTCATATACGATTCACATACATGCACTAACCACCAATCATCAGCTTGTATAGAATTATCGTCCAACGTTTTAAAGTCAAAAATAGAGCTAATTCTGGACCATTTGAAGGCAAAGGCATGGAGAGGTGATGGGTTTTCTGCCAGTGACCTGGGGTACGGTGTGTAGGCAGAAAGAATGTGGAAAGGGATCCTCAAAACTGACAAATGGGTTCACAAAGTAATGAACAAAAAAGATGACCATGGGGTGAACACTTACTTTTGGAAGGAAAAATGGGTGGCTGACTAAAACTTAGAGGTCATATTCCCTGAACTTTTCCTGTTGGCTGGTTAATAAATGGAGCACAGTTAGAGACAACTATCAATTAGATGGCACAACGGTTCAATGGTGTCCCTCCTTAATAGGAGGTTCAAAAGATGATGAATTAGCTGATTATTGCTGTTTATTGAATATGCTTTCAAAATCAAATACAAACCGCTCACGACAGATCTCTTTCATGGGACAGTAACAGTGACATTTTTCAGTGAATTCTCTCTATAAACTTATCAACAGTAGTCTTCCTCAATATCAGAAATTCGAGGAGGTTTGGGAAGTCAAATCTCCACTGAAATTAAGGGACTAATTTGGCTTATGTTCTGCAAAAGAATTGAAGAAACTCATGGCCACATGGTGAAGAAGAGAAAGGAGAGAAAGAAGAGAGCAGGAAGAAGAGGAATCACACAAAACAGGGTGTACTGCTGCAACTCAAGGCCACGGCCTACACAATCTTTATTAGCTTAATCTAATAGAGCAAAAAAGTCTAAAATACCCCTGTTACAAGCCAGACTAATCAGGGATATAATTGTAAAAGGTATAAAACAACTTAAGCTTACTAGATCCAACTAAATGTATCCGGTAATGAACCAATGTGCAAGCAATAAACCAACACACTCACACCTAGGCTGGACTCAGATTTCCCCTCAAGCTGAGCATATAGCATGAGTCCAAAGAAACAACGGATCTTTCTATTCCCATGATAAGTATGCCTATATATAAAGGAAACATACAGAGTTAAGCTGCACCTCTGGAACAATATAAGAAATAAAGAAAGAAACATAAAATATCACCACTTCGAACACCCCCCCTCAAGTTGAGCATGGGAACTAGAGAAAATATCACACATGCCCAGCTTGTTACATAGAAAAGAGCAGCAGGGAAAAGAAAGAGTTTTGGTAAACAAATCAACCAACTTCGCCCCGGATGAAGCTGTAGGAAATCGGGGTGAGGAACCAAACCACAATGCTCAGCAGTCCCATGCTTCTGCAGAAGATGTTGCAGTGTCCCAAAAACACCTCATTGAGCAAATAGTGGAAGTCAAAATTGCCAAACAGGGCGATGGAATAAATACCTTCGACCTATACAAGGTGTTGTTCCCTGTTCACCATCTGTTTAAGAAGCTACCTCCCAGTCATGTGAAACGTCCCAAGTTTACAAGATGTGACGGGGTGGGATCTGCCCAGGAGCACATCGCCCATTATATGAGCGACCTGATAGAATTAGCCATGGAAGAAGCATACCTATTGAGGTTCTTCTCAACCTCTCTAACAGGCATATCATTCCAGTGGTATGCCAAATTGAAGCCCAATTCTATCAGTAATTGGGAAGAGATTGCAAAAGAAGTTCCTAGACCACTTCAAGGTGTCGAAGCGGAAAGTGACCATCACCGAACTAGTGGCATTGAAGCAAAGCAAGGGTGAATCTGCCATTGATTACATCAAGAAATGGCGGAACCTAGAATGAAGTGTGACAACCCGCCAGTACTTAAGACGCGGTTAAGCTTTGCAAAAGGGGTTTGAAGCTTGAAATCAACGGAAAGTTGATTGGGGGAAACATCAGGAACTTCGATCAGTTGAATAATATAGTGTCGGAGGTCAAAATGTTCTTCGCTGACAACCCGACGGTGATGTTCAGCAAAGGGAAGGCTCCCAGGGAACAAGCTTCCAATACTAAAGAAGTGAATGTTGCCGACTTTGCTTCGATAGTAGAAAAGACTGGGAGCGGGCCCAGTACAAATGCATCCACATCTAATACCAAGGCTGGGGGCAGAGTGTCATCTTTGTCTCTCAGTGAGAAGATGAGGAAGCCGAACTCCTTTACGAGGGAGCATACCAGGAAGTTGTTCGACACCTGCATCCAAGTAAATCTACTGCCCTTCCAGAACCGAAGAGGCCAGCTGAAGTAGGGAAGACAGATGCGTCCAACTACAGCTCATATCACCGCATGCTGGGACATGTGGTGGAAGACTACTACTTATGCAAGGATAAAATTGAAAAACTCATCCAAGAAGGTGCCATAGAAATGGGAAAATACCTGGTTAGTCCACCCCAACCGCATCAAAAGTCGAGGCAGGCCTTTACGGTGAATGCAATTCATATAAATGAAGATTCATCTTAAGAAGACCCAGAAGAAGACATGGATTCCTCTCCAGAGCGGGAAGCCATACCTGATTATACCCCGGCAACGCCAACATATACACAGGCGACACCACCACCTGAAGATTCCACTAGGGAAATACTGGAAGAAATCCAAGCCAGTCTGGAACAGTTGTTTCAACAACAAATAACCTTGACACGCAAAGTGGAGGAACTCTCGGAGCAATTAGCCGAGGTCCTGACGGAAAAGAAGGCCCATCGGTCCATCTCGACAGAAGAATCAAGGTCCGAGCAGCAACGCAGGAAGGGCAAACAAGTGATCGACCTGAATAAGAAACCAGCGACCCAATATAAGAAGCAGATGTTCCCTGTAAGAAGAAGGTGCAGTCACTAAGAGGTGAGCCCAGAGACATCCCTATGGTTGAAGAAAGTTTACGAAAGAGGCAAGCCACAAGTGAAGAAGGAGAAGGAATAAGAATCAAAGGTAGCACGTCCCTCAAAAAAGAGTACTCTTTCCCAAAGGAAAAGACCCGGGAGCTCTCAAATTATGTATGAAGTACGAAGTAATGGCTCTGCCTAAGCTCAAGAGACAAGAAGACATATATAAAGATGATATACCCCGATATTGCCCATATCACCGCTTCGAAGGCCACTCCATTGAAAGGAATTCCGGCTCAGGTCGGGACCGGGAATCGGGACCCAGCGATCCCGGCCCGACCCAATCTGGATCGGCCGAGTCGGCCGATCCAGACTCAGTCCGGCCAGTCCAACTCGGGCGGATTTTTTTAAAAAAAAAATCAGAAAAAATAAAAAAAAATAGAAAAAAATAAGGAAAAAATCAGAAAAAATTAAAAAAAATCAAAAAAAATTACATACATATTATTCAATTGATGTACAATAAGAATGAATGCAATTCATGTACATGCATAAAAAATAAACATTAAAGACAACTAACTAACTAATAATTTTTGTTGTGCATTAATTAAAAAAGATATTGTTGTTGAAAAATACCTTAGAAAGATCACATTTGTGATCCTTCATCATCCGGTTCATAAGTTTGAGCAGGCGGGCCATAATCTGCCGGTGTATATCCATAGCCAAACAAGGAACTAGCGAGGTCTTCGAATCTTCTTTGAATACCTCTAGGTGTGTAAGCTTGTTGGCTTGAACTTTCTCCTGATTGTATTGGAGGGACAAAAATGCCGTACTGTATAGGTGGAGGTCCAGAGTACCCTTCAGTAGTGCTGCTGATGTCTGAAATGGCAGTGTAGGGGGATGAAAAATGGGCGGATAAGAAAGTGCATCTTCCCATGGTGGCCAATCACATCCTGCCTGTCTCTATTGGCCTTCAAATCCCCTTTGTTGTCCTTGTCTCTGACCTTGAGTTCCTTCAGAATGACTCGGAGGTGCGGAGTAATCATCGTATCCTGTGTAACTGCTCCCAAGTGCAGAACCTCCTGATAGTCCAGCAGCAGCAGCGCCATCACCATCTCCATCATCATCATCATCATCATCATCATCATCATCATCAGTGGAGTCATCACTCCGCACTTGGCTTGTTTTCCTCAATCGCCTTCTTTTACACCTGTAGGTTTGTCTTTCTGCCTCGTACACGCTGGCCAAGTGAGGTGGTAAAGTTGGGGTGTCCTCAGGTGTCTCTCTAGTCTGCTGAACTGTCCCTTCTTCTCCTTTTGATGGGTCCACTCGTTATTTAGACTTTCCTTTTGATTGTTTTCTCTTTTTGCTGCTCGATGACTGCAATGAAGGTCCCGCTGGCTCTTTCTCCTTTCTTCTTTGTGGATCCACCTGAGTAGCTGATCTCCTGAGTACTGGCTGAGAGGCAGAAGTTCTAGCAGTGTCTTCTAGTGTGGCTGACTTTCGGCGCCTCTGGAGAACTAGTGCACCTCCTTCTTGTGTTGTCTGAAATTCAGGATCTCGAGCAACTACTGCATCTAATTCACCTTCTGCCCAACTCCGATCCTGAGGATCAAACTCAGGCTGTGCATCTCTGGCTGCTCTGCTCTCCACCCAAGAATGCAGTGGGTGTTCTTCATCTAACAGTTCATCAATATCAATCTGATGTACAGGCTCATCAACTGGTCTGCCAGCAAACTCTATGAATCTCTGTCTTTCAAGCCTCTGTCTTTCCTGAATCTGCCTGATTTTTAGACGCATGTTGTAGTGACAGTACACCAACTTCTCCAGCCTAGAAACCCCCAATCTGTTACGAACCTTCGTGTGAATGAGACTGAATGTACTCCAGTTTCTTTCACATTGACTGGAAGAAGTGGTTTGACTGAGTACTCGCACTGCAACATACGCCAAAGGATTTGTGGCAGCTTGTCTGTAATTAATCTGGATCCACCATTCAGCTGTTCAAAAAAAAAAAAGAAGACAACGATATCAATAATCATAAATACCAATCATTAAATTTAATATTTGACTATTTATTATGTAATTCACCTGGAGTTGTCCTCGTTACTGCAGCCCTGACGTCATCATCTCCATAAATGCCAATCTTCAATTTAAATCTCTCCATCTACAAAATAAATATAAATAACATAAGTTAATGATAAACGCATGCATTTTCATAAACTCCTACTTTATACGTTACCTCTGCTAAGGCATCTATCCTTTCATTCGTATTCCTTGATATTCTAGTAATCACGTTAGTTGTGCCTCGAAGGACCTCTCCGTCATTATGCACGCTCTCACTATACTGATACCTTGGGTTGAAAAAATATCCTGCATATAAATTGAATATTACTTAGTTATAAAATTAAATGTGAACAAAATTAATAACATAAAATCAACTTAAATAGATGAAGAATTAACCAGCAACATGAAGATCATGATGAAGAGTCGACTCCCATCTATTATCGATGATCCTCTACCATTGGTCATGAGAAGTAGGAAGGCTTTCGCTCAATTGCTCCTTTGCTCTATCCATGGCCTCATACAAATATCCCATGTCATTTTTGTCATCTCCATCAACTAACCTCAGAACACGTACCATAGGCTCAACCACTTTCAGATAGCGAGAAACCTTATCCCAAAAACTTCTCTCCCCAACAAATGATTGCACTGCCAATGCAACTTCTCTAGCATCGGCTCTCAGTGTCCCTATATGTGCCAGAAACTCGTCAGAGTGGACTAACTGGGCCAACTGATGCTTGTATTTACTCAGGCTCTCTAAAGAAATGAAGTTGGATGCAAATCTAGTAGGGCCAGCACGAAGAAGATCCCGTCCACCTGTATGTTCTCTCATCATATGTAAGATCTTGTTGTGACTATAAATAAATCCCGTGATCATCTGAGCATGTTGTACCACCTCAGCAACAAAAGGATCTCTACCTATGTCCTCCATCATCAAGTCAATAAAATGTGTTGTACAAGGCACCCAGTACAAATGGTGTCTCTTCTGCATCAACAAATTACCGACTGCTTTATAGCTTGCTTCGTTGTCAGTGACTATCTGCACAACATTTTCTTCACCAATTTCCTCTACCACGTCATCCATTAGCCTGTACAAATAATTAGCATTCTTTATTCTGTTTGAGGCATCCACAGACTTCAAAAAAAATAGTGCCCTCGCTACAATACACAAGAAAATTAATCATGGATCTTCTTGTGGTCCCTGTACAACCATCACACATGATGGTACAACCACGCTCCCTCCACACATTTTTGAAGTTGTCGACCCATACCTTCAAGTCATTATACTCTTCTTCAAGCCCAACATCATAAATGTAGCGAGCTGTGGGGGCCTTTACACCAGGTCCAGCATCTGCAATTGCATCCACCATCGTCTGAAAATATGGACTAGATGCGGCATGTGCTAGCACACCTACATGTAAAAACCATTCCACAATTCCTTTCAAGGCATTTTTTGTTGATGCCTTGACTCCTTTTAATGCTTGCTTGATTCCAGGCTGTCTGGCAGACCTTGATCTGTACAAAAATTGGTCCATAGGACCGCGTGCCACATCTGATGTCCGTCCACAACTCAATATAGAACTAGCGGTCCTGCGACCAGAAGAACCCCTAAGAACGAATATCCCAGGCTGAGAAGCAACAGGCATTGATCCACCTGATGATCATATGCCTCTTCGCCGGTCCTCATCTTCTCTATTTGTCCGCAAACGGACATGAACAGCTCTGGTGTACTCTGCATCAGGGTCATCTGGATCCTCCTCATCCTCCTCCTCCTCCTCATCATCATCTAAATTGATCGGGCGCTGAACAGGTAGACTGTAATCCCTTCGTCTCTGGCGCCCTGATATCTCATCTTGCAAATCTATGTGTTGTTGAGATGATAAATCTTTGTGTGCCTTTTTACCCATCATATAAGCCCTCATTTCCTTCTTCAAGTCCAGCGGGACTGACTCACATCTACTGACATCTCCTTATATGCCAGCAAGATGATTTTTTAGGCGATAGATGCCACCACTCATCTCCTTTCCACACCAGTTGCATTTGACCCTCCTCCTAACACTGTCCACTAGTGTGCAATGCTGCCAACCAGGATCAGCACCATGTTGCTCCACATCCTGTTCTGCCACATTCCTGCATAACATAAAAACACAAAAATGCAATCAGGTTCTAACAAGTTCAATTGAGTGGTTGGCAGACTCAATTGAACCTTAATCACACTAATCATACAAAAGCCTCAATTTTTAACACTTAATTAAGGTTAATTCTAACTAATTAACGCTAATAACAGGCAATTAATACAAAAAAATGCACATTTATGTCCTAACAAGTTCAATTGAGTGGTTGGCACACTCAATTGAACCTTAATCACGCTAATCATATAAAAGCCCCAATTTTTAACCCCTAATTAGGGTTAATTTTAACTAATTAACACTAATAACATACAATTAATGCAAAAAAATGCACATTTATGTCCTAACAAGTTCAATTGAGTGGTTGGCACACTCAATTGAACCTTAATTACGCTAATCATATAAAAGTCCCAATTTTTAACCCCTAATTAGAGTTAATTTAAACCAATTAACGTTAATAACATGCAATTAATGCAAAAAAATGCATATTTATGTCCTAACAAGTTCAATTGAGTGGTTGGCACACTCAATTGAACCTTAATCACACTAATCATACAAAAGCCCTAATTTTTAACCCCTAATTAGGGCTAATTTTAACTAATTAACGCTAATAACATGAAATTAATGCAAAAAAATGCACATTTATGTCCTAACAAGTTCAATTGAGTGGTTGGCACACTCAATTGAACCTTAATCACACTAATCATACAAAAGCCCCAATTTTTAACCCCTAATTAGGGCTAATTTTGATAATTTTGTCTAATCAACATGCTAAAACAAATTTCAACCTAAATATTAAGAGATCTACACAATAAACACAATCATACATCATTTCTAATTTTTTTAGAATTTTAAAAAATTAATTCGAAATATACCTAAACTCGGATCGGAATGCGAACAAAAAATCCGACGTCGAGGGCGGCGGTGACGGCGACCACAGCGGCGGCGGCGGCTCCCGGACGGCCGGCCGACAATGACGGGATGAAAATCCCCTCCTTTTGCTCGATATCTCAAAAAAAAATAGAAAAGAGAGAGAAAAAGAGAGAGAGGGCCGGCGGCGGCGGGTTGGCGGCGGCGAGCCGGGGAAGGGCTGGGGAGTGGGGAAGGGCCGGGCGCCAGCAGCAGAAACGCTGCTGGCGTCTGGTTCCCGATCCCCCTTAAGGGATCGGGACCTGCCCGAACAGGACCAGATCGGGTCCGGACCGGCCGATCTGGCCGATCTGGCCGGTTCGGACCCGATTTGGTCCGGTTCGGGCCGATGTCTGCCGGTTTTTTTTTTTTTTTTAAATCGGTGGGGGGAACAGTAATTCCCCCCCCAACTCGGCTCGGAACCCGCCGATTCCGACTCGAATCGGCCGATTCCGCAATCCATGCTCCATTGAGCAGTATATTACTTCCAAAGATGAAGTAGAGAAGCTAATCCAAAGTGGCAGGATAGATATAAGCAAGTATTTGGTGAATCCCCCACGTCCTCATAGCCGAAGTATTGATACATACACGGCACATGTGTTGCAGGTGTAGACCGGGGACAGTAAGAAGATACCGGTTGCAACAAAGACGAGCTCCTCTAGTAATGGTCAAAGAATGGTATTCGGAGAATACCAAATGTTGTCAGACATGGTTGTGGAGCAAGCCATCAGGACCACCTTCGAGTGCAACCAACCAGAAGAAGAATGGACTTCAGTCTAGAAGAAGAAGAAAGAGCAGGGTCCCATGATGAAAATGGAGAAAGGAAAAGCCCCTGTTCATGTCCCTCAACTGCCAAAAATGAAAGTTCAGTCTCATCTCGTTAAGGAGGCGGCTAAAAAGAAAAAGCAAGAAAATAATAGAAAAAAGAATGAGAAAAGGAAACTCAAAAAGAAATAAGATCAGGCCAACGACGCAGATACGCCTAAGCCAGAAATGACATCCCTTCATAAGCTTCAGAAGATCATTGATGAACTAGAAGAATATGCACCAAGTCGTCTGGTAAAGAGAGTGCCACTAGACGAATATATGCCCTGGGAAGAAATGGAGAAAAAGTTCCGCCTAAGGTGTTGGCTATTACATCTCCACTAATACATGTGGAATACAGGGAAAGAAGCTTTCCGCGGTGAAGATGAAGTTCTTGCCTCCTGGGAGGGAGAAGTGACTGTAGAAGGACTGGAAAAGCAATTTCAGTCGTCCTCCTGCAATATGGCCTCTGTGCAATTTCAAGCCGTAAGTGACCCTGTTGATGATGAAATCAAGTGTCTCACCCAGATCCAGAAGACCTCTGGTAACATACCAGATAAGAAATAGCTCGCAGAGTCGAGGAAGAGGCCGAGGGCGAAACCGTAATGGTAGGCGTGACAGAGGCAAGAATGATGCAAACCAAGATAAAGTGAATCACTTCAGGGGAGAGATCTCGAAGCCAATCCCTGAGGCGGAAGTGAGGGAAAATGTCTACTTTTACCTCTCATCAGATGAAGGACCTCTAGAAAATCCTAAAGAAGCAGATCCAACAGTAAATCCCGACAAAGCAGATCCTTTGGCGCCGCCTGAAGCTGCTAAAGATATAGAGGCCTTGGCTGACCTGTTCGATGAGGGCCTGAGGGTTGACTCTCAGAAAAAAGAGACTATGGCCAAGGAAGCCTCAGAAGAGTCAAGACAATATAAAGCCTTGAGCGAGACTCTGAAGAATGCAGCCGAAATACTGCCAGCTATTGAAAAGACTCGTGCAAGAGCAGACCGGAAGATTCTCCAAACAATGAAACGAATGCTGGCATGTCTCAGCATATAGGAAACCATCTCCCTAAGCAAAGAGCTAGGAGAAGCCCTCATCACTGTCTTGCAAGACCTAGAAGCCTATGAAGTCAACATGGTTGAACTCCAGGCCGATTTGTACACAGTATACAAAGCCATAGTGACTTTCACTGAAGAAGACATGTTGCTAACCTCTTCTCGCCATAATAAGCCTCTATACATAAAAGGTCAAATCAATGGGCGAGACATAGATCGAATCTTGATAAATTCGGGATATGCCGTCAATATTATGTCGTTCAAGACCTTCCAAGCTCTATACCTCATGCCTTACATGAAGAAGGTACAAGGGGTCACCATATCAGGCTACAACCAAAATGGTGAAGAGGCTATCAGACAAGTCGATGTCGAGCTGACTCTAGATGGTTGGGTGACCCAGGTGTCATTCCTCATTGTCGACTCAAATACATCTTTCAAGGCACTCCTAGGGAGGCCTTGGCTGCACTAGAATTGGGTTGTTCCATCCACCCTACAACAGTGCATGAAATACACTAAGGACGGCGAGCAACACCGGATCCTTACTAATCGGGAGCCGTTCAAAGCCTACAATTGCCATCATGCTGATGCGTTGTTGTATTTTGACAAAGCAATGAGCCTCGCAACCAGTGAAGTATGTGGCAAGGGAAAGCAAGTGATGAAAGAGTCCTCTGATAAAGAAGTTCAGACGGAAGCCGAAGACCCTCACTCTTACTCTTTATCAGATGCTTCTTTGCTTCTCTTCCTTCACGTTCTTTTGTTGTCAACATGGTATCAAAGTGATCCTATTGACGGGAGATCCTTCATCCTAGGCGGCACATTACAGCTGTGAAGAGGGCTTCTGGTTTAAGCTCTACTCCCTGCACAGGTTTGTGCAAGGAGGATGGGCAACCTACTGATGGAGGGGTCTCTTCCCTCTCTCTCATAGAGACCTATTGAGGGGTATGCATCCTTCCTATGCCTCTGGGGGTGTCCAGCACTCCTTATTTCAAGGTTCCAACACCTATCTTTGTGGGTGGCTTCACCTCTTTGGTGGACAGGAGCAAGGTTCGCCGACTCATGGATCCAAATCAGATCGGGTTTGGCCGGATACGACTCGGATCCGATCCGACTTGGACCGACTCGCATGAGTCGAACTTATTCAAGCCAATGCAGGCTAGGTTTTTTTTGACAAATCTCTCTTTTTTTTTAATAGTTACCTAACTAAAAAAATCATACTTCACGTCCATCGTTACTGTGAATGATTATAAGTCACATTTAAGAAAAATACTCTAATTTAATGGATTTAAATTTGTATAAAAATTAGTCTAGGATAATAATTGAAAGAAATTTAGTCTAGGACCTCAATTTGCAAAAAAAAGTGGTATACCACATCTTATAGAAAGTTGAAACGTCAAATCTCAATTAACGAAACAAAATAGTACACCTAGACTAAAGAAAGTGGATCACACTTTATCGAGTTGGATCGCACCGACTTGAGCCTAACCGTGATTGGCTCGCACCGGATCGCAGCGACTCATGTTCGTATCATGCGATCCAGCACGAGTCAGTCTGATACGATGCAAGACGGCTCGATCCGGAAGCGTCCCAGCCCGACTCGTACAATCCACCCGTACCAACAACTCGGGATTGTCCAGATACAAGTCGACTCGTATGAGTCGGCTCGATCCGGTACGATACAATAAACCTTGGACAGGAGTCATTGCCACCATCACAGGCTTCCTCTATCCTTTTATTGTGTGTTCTCTCCCTTCACACACACACCCCCACCCCCCGCCAGCGGGATGTCTTCCTCAACTACTGCACCTACGGCAGCAGTAGAAAATCAATCCATGCAGATGACCACAATGAATGTGAATGAGGCTAACTACAGATTTTGGTCCATTTCTGCTGGTATCTTCCTTGGAGGACGAGGAAAGACTGGGTTCATTGATGGTTCCAGCAAAAAAACAGCAGGGGGTGACTCCAAGCGCTCTATTTGGGACTTGGAAAATAACCTTGTGACAGGTTGGATCCTCAATTCTGTCACCCCAGAGATTCAATATTGGATTGTGTACACAGAAATTGCACATGAGATGTGGCAGTCATTGGAGTAGTTGTACGGGCAACGGGAAAATATTGCATGCACCTATCAGCTGACCAATGAGATCCAAGCTCTCAAGCAAGGTCACATGACTGTTACCTCCTATTTCAGTGAAGTGAAAATTAAGTAGCAGGGTAGGATTACTATAGTGCATATAAGTGGACTTGTTCAAAGGATCAAAAGCAATAACTAAAGCATGTTGAAGAGACCGAAATTTTTCAGTTGCTTGCTGGTCTCCACAACTCACTTCCTACTGAAGAGGAGGTGTACTCTAAGGTGGTCAATGAAGAAGGAAGGAAACAGGCACATATGGAAGTTCTGCCTTGCCTCACACTTGGACAGTGGCAGATCTTACAGTGCTGGCAGCAGCAGTAACAAGGGTGGAAAGGACGCATCATCCACAGGAAAGACCAAGGGAAAGGTTGGAAGACACGGTAATCACTGTGGGAGAGATAACCACAATGTGGAGTTGTGCTGCAAACTGTATCCAGATAAGAAGCCATAAAAATTCACGGAAAGGAAAAAAAGTTCATGTTCTTCAATTCGGGAAGGAAGAATTAAGGAAATCCTATTGATTGCTGCCTTCTCCAAACCATCTGGAAAAGCATTAAAAAAAGGGCTCAAATAGTACACTCCCTCCATCACCTTAAAAAATTTCATGGAATTCTGAGTCGGGTCAGGTACCCGGCGATCCCGATCCATATTGGATCGGCCGATCCTCAGGAATCAAGAGGATCCTAGATCAGCCCGATTAAAAAATTAATTAAAAATTAAAAAAAATCAAGAAAATAAAAAAACAGAAAAAATAAGAAAATTTTATGAAAAATGTAAACATGTTATTCAATGAATGCACAATAAAAGTGAATTCAAATCATGCACATCCATCAAAAAAACAACATTAAACATGATTAACTCGCTAATAATTATTGCTATACACTAATTAAAAAGACAAGTTATGAAGTTTTTAACATGAAATTAATGAAAAATATCTTACAAAGATCACATTTGTGATCCTTCATCATCCGGCTCATAATTTTGAACTGGCGGCCCATAATATGACTGCATATACTCTAGATACCTATAGCCAAACAAAGAGCTAGTGAGGTCTTCAAATCTCCTTTGAATAACTTGAAGTGTGTTTGCTAGTTGGCTTGAGCTTCCTCGTGACTGTACTGGAGGGACAAAAATGATACTCAATTGATGGATGTCTAAACTACCCCTCAGTAGGACTACTAATGTCCAAATATGACAATGTAGGGGACTAAAAAATGGGTGGATAAGAAGATCCATATCCTTAATCATCTCTTGCTTCTCTCTGGTGGCCTCTATATCCCCCCCTGTTGTCCTTGTCCTTGCCCTTGGCTTCCTTCATATTCACTTAGAAGTGCAAAAGAATCTTCATATCCTTAAATATTGCTCCTAAGTCCATAACCTCCTAATACTCTAGTAGCATCAACATCATATGGTTCTTAAGTAGAGTCATCACTCTCCACTTGCCTTGTTTTTTTCTACGCATGTACGTTTGTTTCTCTGCCTCGTACAAGTTGGCCAAATGAGGTTGTAAGGTTGGGGTGTCAGCAAGTGTCTCTCCAATATGCCCAACTCTAGCTCCGTCTACCTCTTGTTCTTCTTCAGACTCTTCCACTCGTTGTTTAGACCTTTTTTGTTTTTCTTTCTTTCTATTGTTAGATCTCTGCAACGAAGTTCTAATTGGGCCTTGGTCCTTTTTTCTTATTGGATCCACCTGAGAAGCTACTCTTTTGAGTGCTAGCTGAGAGACACAAAGTCTAGCAGTCTCTAGTAGTATGCCTAACGATCAATGCCTCTCAGGAAGAGATGCAGATGCAGATGCTTCGTCTTCTCCCTGAAATTATAGATCTCGAGCAATCACTCCATCTAATTCACTTTCTGCCCAACTCCGATCCTGAAGATCCAACTCAAGTACATCTCTTTCTGCTCGAGTCTCCACCCAAGCATGCAATGGATGTTCATCTAGCAGTTCATCGACATCTATCTACCGTATAGGCTCATTAATTGCTCTGCCAACAAACTTCATGAATCTTTATCTTTCAAGCTTTTGCCATTCTTAAATTTGCTTGCCCCTAGGCACATATTGTAGTGACATTATACCAACTTCTGCAACATAGAAACACTCAATTTATTACGAATTTTCGTGTGAATAAGATTGAATGTACTCTACTTTCTTTCACACTTGCTAGAAAAAGTAGTTTCTTTCACAACTTCTCATAAGCTTTTGGATTCTTGGCCCTAAAATCCTAACTTTATCCATTGCTTTATACAAGTATCCCATATTATTTTTATTATCACCATCAACTATCTTGAGAACTTGTACTAGAGGGTCAATCACTTTTTGGTAGCAAGAAACTTTATCCCAATAAAATGTCCCTAATTAGATTTTGTACTTTCATGGAAACATCTTTAACAATCATGCCTCAATGTCTCTATAAGTGACAAAAACACTTCAGAGTTGACTAACTAGATCAATTGATGCTTGTACTTGATAAGGCTCTCCAAAGATATGAAATTGGATGCAAATTTGATAAGGCCAGCACGAAGGAGATCATGTCTAACGTACTATCCTACTTACTAAACCTACGGATGTGGCATTATTCTCATTCGCTTCATGAGAATATGCTACACAAGGTACCCAATACAAATGTTTCCTCTTCTGCATCAATAATTTGTTAGCTACTTTGAAACTTGGTTCATTATCAGTCACAACCTGCACAACATTTTCTTCTCCAATTTTATCTACCATTTCATCTATAAGCCTGAACAAATAATCAGCATTCTTAATTTTGTTAGAGGCATCTACAAATTTCAAAATAATAGTGCCCTCACTACAATAAACAAGAAAAATAATCATTAATTTCCTTATTGTTCCTGTCCAACCATCACACATGATGGTACAACTACGCTCCTTCCACATATATTTGAAGTTGCCCACACCATGCCTTCAACTCAGTGAACTCCTGCTCAAGTCTAACATCATAAATATATCTAGGTGTGGGAGCCTTTAAACTAAGCACAGCTTCTACAATTACATCCAACATGGTCTAAAAGTATGAACTGGATGCTATATGTGATGGCACACTTACATGCAAAAACCACTTAATAATGCCCATCAAAGATGCACTTAATGCTTTCTTGGCTCCTTTCAAAGTTGTCTTAATTGAGGGTTGTTTGAAAGACCTTGATATGTACAAATACTGGTCCGTGGGCGTGTTCAATCATGCACATTTGCCAATCTAACTCCACAACCCAATGCAGAAGCAACCCTACGAACAGAAGAGTCCCAGGGAAGAGATCTCCTAGAGTCAGATCTAGGAAGAGATGAACATGATGCTCCTATGCCTCTTCGTCATTCCTCATCTTCAATAGAAGTACGCATGCTAGCATGAACGCCTCTAGTAAACTCAGGATCTGGGTCATTTGGATTATCATCTTCATCATCATCATCATCACCACCACCACCACCATCATCATCATCATCTAAATGAATCAGCTGCTCAATAGGCATATTGTAATCCCTTATTTCCTGACGCCCTGAAATATCATCCTGAAGGCCCACTCAATACTGAGCTAGTAAATCTTTTAGGGCTTTTTTTACCCATCATGTAACTCCTCATTTCCTTCTTCAATTCAAGTGGAACTGATTCGCATATGCTCGCATCACCTAAAATGCCAGCAACATGTTGCTTCATGCATTACACACCTCCACCTATCTCCTTTTCCACACTAATTGCATTTTACTCTCCTTTGTCTAGCATCAAGCAATAAGCCATGATGCTAACCCGGATCATCGCCCTACTGCTCCGCCTCATGTGCCTGATGTCCTCGCTCTACCATAGTCATAGATAAGATAAAAAGGTACAAATACAAGTCTACGATCAGACTTCAATGAGTTAAATCAGTTCAATTGAGTGTTTGGTATACTCAATTGAACCTTCATTACACTAATTATACAAAAGTCTCAATTTTTAAATCCTAATTAAAGTTAATTTTGATGAATTAGTACTAATCACATGTGATTAATGCACGAATTTGTGCAATCAGACTTGAATAAGTTCTGAGTGTTTGGCATACTCAATTGAACCTTAATTAACTAATTATGCAAAAGTCTCCAATTTTTAAACCCTAATTAGGGTTAATTTTAGAGAATTAAGACTAATCACATGCAATTAATGCACAAATCTATGAAATCAAATTTTAATAAGTTCAATTGAGTGTTTAGCATATTCAATTGAACCTTAATTACACTAATTATGCAAAAGTCCCAATTTTTAAATCCTAATTAGGACTAATTTTAACGAATTAACACTAATCACATGCAATTAATGCACAAATCTATCCAATCATATTTTAACAAGTTTAATTGAGTGTTTGGCATAGTCAATTGAATCTTAGTTATACTAATTATGCAACAGTCCTAATTTTTAAATCCTAATTAGGGTTAATTTTGAGGAATTAACATTAATCAACATATAAATATTTTTTCAATGCTAAAAATTGATAGATCTACACTACAATAAGTATGTCTTATTTTTTGACAATTTAAAAAAATTTAGGATCGAAATATACCTTTGGTTGATGAAGACAGTGAAGTAATATGACGGTGATGGTGGCGGCAGCTCTGGAGGGGGCCTCTTACACCCAAGGAATTCCGGGTCGGATCAGGTCCCAGAATCGGGACCCGGCGATCCCGATCCGACCCGGATCGGATCGGCCGAGTCGGCCAATCCAGATGAAGTCTGGCCAGTCCGACTCGGCCGGATTAAAAAAATAAAAAAATCAGAAGAGAAAAAATCAGAAAAAAATGTATACATATGATTCAATGAATGTACAATAAAAATGAATGCAATTCATGTACATCCATAAAAATATATACATTAAAAACAACTAAGGGTCTGATGTCCGGAAGAGTGATGTTGTTTCCTCTGAAAAAGCAAGTGAAAAAGTGTCCCAAGGGCTAGACAATTTGAACAAATCGAAGGGGTTTGACAGCGACTCTGCAAAAGCATGGAATTCCACATCAGTGTCAACGAACGGAGCAGTGTCTAATGAGGATCAAGCTTGGACTCCAAAGACTGATTCCGATAAAGCTGACGAGCCTGGTTGCTAGGGCAATTGCAGTGGTTCATTTCAGCAGAGAGATGCTTGGAGTCAAGAAAAGCCTCATGGTGGAGCACATAGTTCTAGCAAGGGAAGTGACTGGGAGAGATCTAATGAGGAGAGTGCAGAGAACGGCGGATGGTAGCCATTCATAACATGGCAATGTACATCAGCTTCTTGTTTCTGCTTTGATGGTTCTGTATCTATTGTGGTTGTTGGTTATTCTCTTTTTGTCTTATATACTGATGATCATCTGTGTATATTTTCCTTCCAATGTCTGAAGTCAGTGGCAACCTTTTTTTGGATGGAGCCTATTTTGGATCTTTCTAGATAAAAAGCAACAATGTTTAATCACTTCGTTTGCCCCTAGCCTATTCTAGTTGAGATTTTCCAAGCTGTAGCCTGTTTTAGGGGTCAAGTTGCCGGCGATAGCAAGTGGCGGCAGTGGTGGCCGGGGGAGGGGGAGGGGCTAGGGGAAGGGGGGAAGGCCAGCAGCAGTTGTTGCTGGCTGGATCGGCCCCCTTAAGGGGGGATCCGAATCGCGCCCGAATCGGGCCGAATCGGACCGGACCAGCTTGATACACCGGTCCGGACCTGATTTGGCCCGATTCGGACCGATTCACACTATTTTTTTTTTTAAATTAGGGGAGATGAATAGTGAAATCCCCTGATTCCGATTCGAATCGGAATCGGCCAATTCCGCAATCCATGCCTACACCCGCAAGGGGTGTAAATCTATAAAGAGAGAGAGAGAGAGAACCTCCTTCCCTGAGAGAGAGAGAGACAGACAGACAGAGAGAGAGAGAGAGAGAAACGATGCCCTGCAGCGGTGGGGAGACGGCGGACGGCCGGCAGTGGCGGGGCAGCGGTAGACGGCCGGCGGCAAGGAGGTGGCAGATGGCCGCCGGCAGCAGCGGGGCAACGAGGGGAAGGGGGCGAAGGGCTGGGGGGTGGCCGAGTAGGGGTACTATCTAGAGGTGGGGATCGGGCTGCTCGTCCCGATCCCCCCTTTAGACCCCGATTCGGCTCGATACGGGCCGATCCGGTCATTAAAAAAAATCCCCGAGTCGGTCAGAATTGGTCGAGATCGGCCTTCTGGCGGAACTAAGTGGGGAACGGCCAATTCCTCCATTGCCATAGTTGTTATTGAACCTAGGCAAGCCAAGTCCATTCGTACTATGTTCAACCATCTTATTTTAGCCCTTCCCATAGTTCTTTTTCCATCCGCCACTTGAATTCCATCATGCCTTCCGGCGCTGAATTTGTGCAATGGTGCATATGACCAAACCATCAAAGCCTATTTTTACTGAGGATAACATCAATCGAAGCTACATCTATATCTCCACACATATATTCATTTTGTAACTTACCTTTTCTGGTCTTCATGTATCTGCCACACATCAAATAATTAATTTCTACATGAGCAGGCAATTAACTTAAACAAAGGAACCCATGAAGATCACTGCTTCTCAGAGACTATAATTCATCTTTCTTCCTTTGATCTTTTGATCTTTTGAGGGGCTTGTGAGGTTTACACCATCTTGGTGTACTTGTATAGGAGGATTCTTGTGTTTTTTCTTTTGGAGGCATACTTGTAGCTTCATTTTCATTAAATGAAATTGTGGTACTATCCACTTTCAAAAAAATCTTTCTTCTTTGAGAAAATCTGGAATAGTATCAATTAGGTTATTGAGACATAGTCCAATCCATACAAACATGTACTTAAACATTACATGAAACCATTTAAGCAAAGTCACACTAATTTAAACACCAAAAAGAAATATCCATCCTAACATATCTACGACCCAAAAAATGGCAAAAGAAGACCTCAAGAAACAAGGCAAAAAGGCTTCTACATGTCCCCGCCTCATTCCAACACAGACAAGTATGCCTGAGCTACAGCACGTGCATCACAGAGAAATTGAGGACATCCAAGACCCAAAGAGATATGCACTAACCTAAAATTTACATTCGTTGTCTTTATTGAGAAACATGTAATTACTTTCCAACAAAAACTGATCCTCACATTCCACCAATCTTTCCAGTTGATGGACATGAATTTCCCACAAGAAAGCATATGCACTTGAACTTTATGTTTCACATTCTGCTGCTTGCCAAGGTACCCTAACTTTGACAAACCAACAAACAAACATCTACTTGAATAAATTAAAAACTGTGATCTAAGTGGATTTTGTGATGGCTTGATCTGACAACATCTTGGCATTTTGGTAACCAAAATAATTCTGAAACCCAGGAAACAAACACCCATGGGCCATGAAAAATAAGATAGGCGACTGTAAGCTGAGGCAAGGCATAAACAAAAAGACAATTAAGAAATCAGGAACTGGCTTTTGTACTTTATGGTGTAAATAATTTACCATCAACTTTCTTATACATAGAGTCCAGAGGAACACCATATCTACGGCAGAATCCCTCAGCAGCCTGACAAGGAATAAAGAAATGAGTGACAAGGTTGCAGACTCCAGAGCAATTAGTTTGCCTGATGGTTATCACAACATTATGACAAAGCAATGGCAACTATTTGTCAATGCAACTAGATCAAAACCAAGAGCAGAGAGTTTTTATTGGAAGGAGATTTTATCATTGATACTTTACAGCAGCACACAAAAGGAACATGTTATTATTGAACACATTTTTGAAATTACGAAACATGTCCTGGCATTCTCTATTTAGGGTGATGGAGCTATGGGATTTACTGGAAAATAATTTATAGGGTCAAAAGATGTATTTGGACAAGAAAATTTTAGGTCCTTGCGAGTAATAAACCATGTCGATGTTTAAGCAACTCAAGAGGATAGAGACAAGGTGACCACCTTTCCTCCTTGCTACTTGTAATCTTGGGTAAGCCCTAAGATCAATGTGGCACAGGGCAAATAAAGTGGCCCTGTAAAGGAGTCTGAATGAGACAAGCTGGATTCATTGATAATCTGCTGATGAAACTCCTTTTCTTCTCCATCACCAGCTACGGGAGATTCAAAATTTGAAATTTTTTACTAAAAGCTTGTGAGGGGAGACCGGTTTGAAGGTTTAACTATCAAAAAATAAGATGTTAGGCATGAGGAGAGTTTCATTGGAAATCACAATAAATAGACAATCTACAAGAATTTGGAAAACTATCGTTTTCTTCTTGAAACTATTGTGGTTCTGTCCTGATGCACATAAAATGGTGTGGTGTAGTTATGAAATCAGCAGATTCGATACTTAAAAGGAAACTTTTATCTGGCATTGTTTAATAGACATTCTCCAGAGCTGAAGCTGTTTTTTTACAAAAGGAAGATGGGTTGCACCGCCATTTTTATTAAACAATAAATAGAATTAGTCATGTCAAGATAGGTGAGGTTCCAATCTTGCAGACAAAAAATAATAATAGAGCATGAAAACAAACTACACTGAAGTAAATTCTTTCGCCACATCAGAAATGCCAAGAATATGATGGCTCCACTTGTAAAGGAAAGATATAACTAGTAATGCAATATTCTCAATTTACTTTCCCAAAACACAATAGCATTCCTTTCCTTCCATATACTCCAGTAGATGGCATGTGGCAGGAATTGAAGAATTTTTCTTCAAGTACACTAGCCAAACCTGGACTTCAACCAATTGAAGCAATCCCACATATCCTACATATTGTTGAATGATGGGTAAAAGCTAAGGAGCTTGTCAATACTAATCCATACTTCTCTGCTGATTATGTTGAGTAATTTATGTCTTTATTTTACTCTTATATTTTGGTGATAACAAACAATGAAAATATTAGCAATAAGTATTATTTATATTTACCTTGATAACTTAATTGAATATGTTTTTATAATGTCAGTTTCATAGTTACATGTTCAGTTCTGGACTTAGTCAATTCCAAGAGCTCTATGATCTTTCAATTATAGACTCAACTGATAAATCGATTAAGTCTCTATTGTTAATCAATTAATATTCTATTGACAAGTTTAACTAAGTTAATCGATCATGTTTTTAATTTGATTACGTGTCTTTAATTGATTATCGATGAAACCTTAATCGTTCATCGACTTCGATTATACTTCAATTGATTAAGCATTTAATCGCAACTCCGATTAACCGGTTCACTTCGATTATCAATAAACTTCTAATCGATTAAGTGATTAAGTTTCGATTTCAATTAACGTTAGAACTTTAATCGATTACTGAGTCCTCACTTCAATTATTGATACATATCTAATCGATTAGTTCTAACAGTTGCATAATCGATTACTGTGTTTACACTTTGATTATCATTATCGATCAATCAATTAGCCTTATCGAGCGATACTGCAATTACTGCTTTAAGCTCAAATCGATTATTGTTTTAACTCTTTTGCTTTGATTACTGTTATATGATTAATCGATTACTCTCAACGTTTAAAACTTCGATTATCGTCTTGTGATCAATCGATTACCATGTTCGGTTTAGTAGATTTTGAGACTCGAACTTAACTTCAATTATCTTTATGATCTTAAATCGACTAACCTTTATAAATACTTCGATCAACAAGTTTTTAACAAGTGCATTTGACTTGGATTAATTGTGCTTCTAATCGATTATTGTCTTATTGCTTAAACGGTTACTATTCAAATCTAAGGGCTCTCATATGTACTTTCACTTTAACGAATCTCGTGATCTATCTGGCCAAATATGTGACAGAATCTTTATTGACTATTGTGCATACTTTTTTATGTTCTGTATTGTCAACATGAGATGATGTCTATATCTCTATTTGACATCTTTTCTAAGTTGTTCAGCTTTCTAGAACCTTTTACTATTATATATTGGATTTTCTGCTACACTGACAGACTAGGCAGAAAAAGTCTAGTTGCCATTTTCATGTAAATTTTTATTTCAAGTTCTTAACAGGAAGTTTACCAACTAGTCTAAGATTGTACCTGAGTGCTCTACACTGCAGGTACCTAGTTAATGTGAAGCTTCTAAACAACATAAAAACTCTTGTTCATCTGAAGAAATTCAAACATTAGACTCAACAGTCTACCCTTGTCTAACAGATCATGTCCTATTGTCTAACGGGTAAATTTTAAAGACAGTTTATATATCCTACAATTTGAGCTTCAGACGAATAATGAGAAAAAGAGAGACATAGGGAGACATATAGAGATACATAGAGATTCAAAAAAAAAAAAAGAGAGAGCTCTACTGAAAAAGAAGAAGGCTTCCATTGCTATATTAAAAAGGCCTTTTTTACATTCAAGAGATAGCCTGAGAGTGAGAGAGAGAGCTTCAAGTTCACTACGCACCACTAGCTCTCGGGCCTTCAGCAAGATCAAGCACTGCATTTTCATTACAACAATTCTTAGTCTTAATCTGTATTTGATTTTCATTGTATATCAGTCTATCAAGAGGCATTTCTGTACACTTTATACATTGTACTTACTGTGTTCCTCTTCCTAGCTTTCTAAGAGAAGACATGCCCGAGGAACAGGGTGATTTGTTTCCCTTTGTTTGAAAGGGAAGACCTGCCTGGCGTATAGGATGGTTTGTTCCACTTTGGTTGAAAGGGAAGACCTGCTAGAATGCAGAGTATTGTTAAACCGGCAAAGGGTTTGTACCTTGTGTAGTGAAAATCCCAAGAGGTTACTTGGGGACTAGATGTAAGTCTGGATAGATTGAACCAGTATAAATCTATGTCTTCATTGTGTACTTGCTCCTTGTCTCTCCCTCCTTTCTAATTGGTTTTTTAATTCTACATTTTATTCAAGCTAATTTTAGTTATTTTATTCTGAAATCCATTCACCCCTCCTCTGGGTTATACATAACTGGGCAACATATTAGAGAATCAAGGTGGGGCTGGTCTGGTCACAACTCATCATTTCAGTAAGACCTTGCTAGCTAAATGGTTGTGGAGGCTGGGGGAAAATGAAGACCATCTTTGGATCAAAATTGAGGGCTAAATATTATCTCAATTGTTCAAAATGGGAGTTGAATCCTTCTAGATCCTACAATATGTCCCATATTTGGAAGAACATTGTTCACTTGCAGAATCTGATTCTTCCAGCAACCAGGTTCATTTTGGGCAATGGAGATAATATCAGCTTTTGGAATGACAAATGGCTCTCTAGTGTTCCTCTCTTTGATCAGGCTCCTAGTATTTACCACCTTGTTGACAATAAAAATGCTTCAATGGCTCAGGTTCTCTCCCATAAGAATAATGTTCAATGGAACCTTTCCCTCTGCAGAAACCCAACAGAATCTAAAATAGGGGAATTATTGAGAATTCTTCATCAAACCTCATATATCCATCTCATCAGGGGTCAAAAAGACAAGAATTTGGACCTGGAATAGCAAAGGAATCTTTTCAACAAAGACTCTTTATACTATTATCCAAGACAGTGGTATCAGAGTATGGGAAATATCCTTAGTGTGGTCCAAGTACATCCCAATAAAAATCACATTGTTCCTATGTAAGGTGGCTTTGAATAGGCTTCCTACATCCCAAAAAACTGAAGAGTAACCTCAAAATCAACAACTCGTTATGTGTTTTCTGTGGGCTGTTTGATGAAGATCATAATCATCTTTTCTGTCATTGTGGGATCATCATTTTTCAGTGGGAAGTCCTCTTCAAGGCTCTGAATTTTCAGTGGGTGGAACCTCTTGATCCCCTTCATCTCATGCAAGGATGGTCAACTTTTAGTACTAACCAGCCTGACAAAAAGATGTGGTCCCTATTCCTCCCTGCCATGCTATGGTCCATTTGGTTAGAAAGAAACAACAGAAGATTCAACCATGAGTTCAAAAACCCCTCCATAATTCTTCAAAGAGCCATTAATTGGGTGAAAGAATGGGGAAGACCTTTAGATATCTAGAATGTCACAGAAGGAGATATCACTTCCAGGGCTGTTGCATGGAAAAACCTTTTGTTATGATCCTTTTTTCCTGAGCACTGTTGTTAACTTCTTTACTTAGTAAATTAGAAGTTTAGGACGCCTCTTTTTGTTAAGGGTTTCGGGGTCGGCTTTCAATCATGATGTTCGGCCAGTGGTCTTGGCCTTTGGCCTTCTTTGTATCTTCTTTTATTTTCAATGAAATGTGACTTTATGTCAACTTCCAAAAAAAAGATTAGACGTATGATGAAATGTGATTCTTCATCTTCCGTATCAGCTCCACACAGAACACTTGCAGTATCACTATCCTTATACCATTAACATCTAGACTTTTGTAATAATCCTCCTCCTGAAGACCAACCACATAAAACTCTGGACTTTAAGTGGTGATTTCACCATCCATATGTCATCAAAGTGTCTAAAAGAAGAAAGACGTTCCATATTACAAAAGGATTTGACAGAGAAACATCTATTGTTATATGCCCAAATAAGTTGATCATGGTCACTCCAACTGAATTGTACTGCAGACAGCGTATGAGGACATATACTCCCATCTCTTCAATGTCTTCAAGTCCCCTCCAAGTTTCAACATGCCATTGAAAAGTACCACTATCCACATGACAAGCTTCCTTAGTGAGACTGTATTTACTGTACGCCAATTGAAAAATCCTTGGGTATTTCTCCTGGAGTGTTTTATCCCAATCCATGTTTCAAACCAACTGAAGCTGTTTTTAATTTACCAATATGCTTTAAGTCAACAATCAAAATGCCCAAAATAACACACACACAGAAATCTAAGCTATACAGAATTTTTTCTTTCTGAAAGGGAGGGAAACCAGGTAGGCATGAGGGTCATCTAACAAATAGGAGATTATGTACAAGCAAACAGGAATACATCAGGCCACAGTCCAAATAACACAGATTGCCTGTCAAGTGGCCTTGGAGAATGTATCAGGTGAAAATCCCCAGTAGAATAGGACAGGGAAATACAAGCACTTGAGAACATAATCATTTGAATCTGAAGTTGGAGACTGAACCAAGGACTTCTAAGTATGAAGGAACAATCTGGACCTGTCTAACACTTTGAATGGATCCACTACAGTCAGATTTTATGAAGATTTTAATGTGGTCACAACTCCCTTGTGTTATGTTATGGCAATCTATATGTACTCCTTGCTGTAAGGATAAATCAGTGCGGTGACATCAGCAACAATATGATGACAGGTCATATTGGGTCTAGGACTCTAGCATTCTAGGAGTAATTTATCTGGTACAAAAACTATGCTCTTTAAAATGATGATATTTCTGCATCAAATTAAGTGAGATGCTGCTAGAAAAGAAAGAATACAATGAGATGGGATAAATGCTCCGGGACAGACTATGAGAAATTTAATGACACAGCTAATCATGGGGAAAAAAACAAACGAAAAAAACTGCAGGAGTCCATACATTTGGGATGCTGGAAATTCTTATAAGACAGAAAAGGACAGCCCAGTGCCACAAGCCTCCTGGCACCATGCGTTCTAGGGAGGGTCCATTGTACACAGCCTTACCATGCTTCTGCAGAGAGGCTGTTTCCAGTTTTGAAAACATGACCTGACCTCCATGTTAATGAAGCAACCTGAACATTGCACCAGGCTCCCCCTAAAATTCATGTAAGACAAATGAATTTGATAATTCTAACACAATGTTACGGTCAGATGATGTGTAATTGTATTGTAAACGAATTTATTTAGTGGACCTCTCTGCAAACAACTCTTTACGCTATTTAGGGAGAAAGGAACAAGAGGATCTTCAACAGAACCAGCTGATATCCTGATAGATAGCCAGGTTTATTTTGGATAGAATTTGGAATGGGCTGCTTTTTTTTTTGGGAGAGGGGGGGGGGGAATATAGATGGAACTCTTTCCTTTTCACTAGATTGTTGAGCTAAAATTGTACTTCTCTGTCTCTACTGATAAGTTATGGGCACTTTAAGCACACCTTCATCTGACAGTAATAGACAGAATACACACGTGGCATATAAGTGCTATCAATCCCATGATACGCATCCAATGTTCATATACCATAAATATGAAGTTATCAATCTACATTCAGCTTTTCTGGACCAAGATTTGAATTAGCAAGCCCATCATCAGCAAGATACTTGATATATGCTCCCAAAAAGTTATCAACAAACTCCTGGTTCAGGTTGGCCATACAGAACAAGAAAAGTATGATAATTTTATATTTTTAGATCCTAGGAGCAGTTACAATTCAGTGACCTCAAGTCGTTGTTTGAATGCACTCTATTGAAAAGAAAACTCATGCACAAAAACTGGAAAAGACCTCCCAGAGGAGAAATTACCATGGTAGGATTTCCCTGCTGGTCGTAGGCCTTTGTTGCTGGAGGACCACGAACCTCAATCTGATTCTCGGACTGCTTAGAAGTAAGCTTCTCAATAAAAATCTGTCAAGATATTAAAATAGCATCTTACACTATCGTCTGTTGAACACTTAATTCATTTTATATGGTTCCTTAGGAAAATAGTACTTCATATGCAAATAATTTGAACCATGGGAAAATTTAGAATAATAAAGAACGCATCAAGATGCGAAAATGCAATAAAAAAGAATCTTATGTCCACACGTGCCAACTTGAACTATGAAATCTTGACATAAAAAAACATGGACAATCCAGAAAAGTCTGTGTAAAAACCAAAGCCACAAAGGATCACCAGAATTTACAGCGACAGCAATTTGAATCACATGTTTTTGCTTGAAAGATATTTTAACCATGTTCTGAGGATTTGTCACATCATGTGAGAATTGGCCAATCTGATGTTGTTTTCTGCTGTGCAACTCGATCCCACACGCTGTTCACTGTTTCATAGTGGGGATTGGCCATGGTTGATAGGATAGATCAATTTATGCCTGGATTAGGCTGCACAGGCTGATTCCAGGCCCCAATGGTTAGGCATCCAACTGTTGTGCAAGTATAACCACTGGCTAGCCTTACCACTAACCATATCCTGTGGAAAACAACAGAAAGAAAAAGGAAAAGAAGAAACAAACAGGGATGCAAAAGAGAGGGATTGATCTTCGCTGAACATGCCATGTCATCTCTGTCATCTACCATTTTGTGGATCTATCATGAAGTGTTTTTTATCATTAACTAAGTTTATCTTTAACACTAAATTTGGCTGACTTTTAGTTATATTCGGCTCAGCGGTGTACCCAGTTAAGATCCTTTTCAGGTTCCTTAAAATTTGGATCCTCCCGCACCAACCCATGAGTTGGTACCAGTGACATCCATCAGATGAGCACCCTTGATTTCCACCTTTACATGATGCTCTATAAAAAAAATTAAAACCACAAAAACAAAGAAAGGAAAATAAACAATGATTTAAGCAGCATCCTTGATGAGGGTGCCAAACGATGCAGGTCGTTGAGTCATTCATCCAGCAATCAGTTCATGCTACATATGTTTGCTAAGGAACTGGCTTTTTTATTTCTTTTCAATTAAGACTTACACACACAACAAGAATTTTAGTTAAGGTGTACACTTGTGTTCATAATAAGGGATCACGAGATATCCATAGTATTTAGCAGCCTTGTTAAGCATCAATGCAGTAAAATACATAAACCAGACAAGCACAGATGATGCATGAATGGGCAGGGTAAAACAAATTCCAGTGGGCTGACATGTCTCAGAAGGGTGGCACATGCTCAATAGCTTGCTGCTATGTTCTAGTACAGGTATAGTAGTGCACATCGCAATAGGATGGCACATGTTCTGTAGAGTGGTGCATGCAGCATGCTCCAGTAAAGCATGTATCCTGGCAGGTGGCGCAATAGGATGGTACATGCCTAGGCAGGGTGGTGCATGCCTAGTGGGTGGCACACATCCAATGAGCCAGAATAGTGGGCCATAATCCAATCAAGACCATGGTTTGCCATATCATACCAGAACGGGATGACTTGTACGATCGACTCATATTTGGATGACTCTAAGTCACTGGGACGGTTTGACTAATTAAGTCGCAGCCGACTCGATGCGACTCACGCCGACTCATATGTGACTCATGTGATATGCTACAATTTGGTACAGGTCGCTACGATCCAACTCGAGCCTACTCGATGTGGCTTGATGTGACTTGTATCTTATTAAATAAACTTTTTTTCTAATTTGATAAGTAATTGGACTCTTTTTTCTTCAATTAAATAATTGGACTTTTTTCTCCAATTTAAGAAACTCACACTTTCATATTGATAAATCAGGTAGATTTCTCCTAAATTTGACTAAAGTTGTTGTCACTGATAAACCATTGGAGTTTTTAAAAAAAATAATGTCATAATTATTCATAAAATTAAAGAATTTGGAAAAAATAGATATAAGACTTGAAGCGCCTGACTTGTCTGACTAGTGCGAGTCGGAACGAGTTGGCCCGAGTTGGATCAGATCCGACTTGTGTCTGGCCGGACACTGTCTGATCCGGATTATCAAGTCGATGAACCTTGATCAGGACCAGGGTCAGATTAGTCAAATTAGATCATCCAAAGGAAGGAAGCCAACACCGAGATTGGCCTGATTTTTGCACCTTAAATTCTATGAAGAATTGGGAAAAGATTAAAAAAGCCCAAGAAAAAGGAAAACTCAACGACACAAAATGGGGATTAAAGGTGGCTGGGGGTTTAAGGATGGGATCTCATTTTACAGACTAAGAGCCCAGTTAAAAGGCTAAATCAGGCTGGATTGACTACATATCAACCTAGTCCAAGTAGCATCCGCCCATCCTAACTGATTTCAAGCCAATTCATCCCGATTCTGGGCCAATCCAGCCTCAATTTCTCCTTTTTTCCCCCTCGATTTCAGGAGGGGATTGGCCTACCCATGAAATCAGATTGGAAGGCTCAATTCCAATGCGGATCAGGATCAGCCAATGTTGCGAACCATGCAGTAGCTTGGCACACATTCTGGCAGGGTGGCACACATTGGTAGCCTGATAATGTCTAGATGGCCTAGGCAAGTCCTAGTAGGTTGGATGCTCCAGTAAAAGGCATGCTAGCCCCGCTAGCCTAGTTGGGTGGAGTGAGACTCACATCTTACTCCCCTCCCTTCCTTTGATGCTTAGAAATTGAACTTCACCAAGCCAAGAAGATCCCTCCTTGTTTCTTACTAAAAGGCATTTATATATGTCAAGGGGTGGACAACCCCATTAGCTGCCATTCAGGTAGGGTTTCACCCTCGGAGGTTTCGTGCTTCTACCTAACCAGCAGGTGTTCACACTCGTATTAGGCAAATGAGCCCACTGTCTTCTCTAAGTGAGGAAGAGCTAGAAGAGTCCACAATCGCCTCATTTTAGGCATTCCGCTCTAAAGAACAATATGTACACCATTCATTTCTAAAACTTGCATTTATACCCCCCTTGTTCCTCTAAATCATGGTTTGCAGAACCAGCCGGTTCAAACCAAAACTGGTGGTCCACGATCCAGTTTGGCCAATCCAAAGTCGAAACTAGCCAACCCTTTAAAAAAGGAAAAAGAAAATAGAAAAACAGATCAGGACGGAGCCAGCCAAACCAGCCTGCTTTCATCCTAGTTCAGCTGGCTTGATGAGACAATTCCAAATCCTTGTCACGGTCTACATCCATCTATTTTTTTATAATTGTGATGATTTTTTACATTTTTTTGCTATCTTTCTACTGATTTTTATGATTTTTTATGATTATATTAAGCAAACATGTATGTAAGAGGACCTGCTGGAACCGGTCCTCAAAACCAGAACCAGCAGTTTCCCGGTTTGAACAAGAACCAAAACTGGCTCTGGTTTTGCAAACATTGCTCTAAATATTTTATATATGTCCTACTTTCTAAAACTTACATTTATGTCCTATTATGTGAAAATTTCATTTATTCACCTTGCAATTTTTTATGCCCTTCCATTTCCAAAAACAACATTTATACCCTTCTCTTAATGGAAACTTATATCCAGCAACTTATTACATATCCTTGACCCTTGGCTTAGCAATGACACCTATTTCCTCTAGAAACCCAAAGTCATCCCACATGTCTTGACCTTTTAAAAAGGAAATTCTGAACCCACTCCTACCCTATTCCAAATTTTGCACCCACTCATTTTTCAAAGAATTGGTCAACCGATCCGATACCCATAAAAAATGCCTTCAACAAACTAAACACGAATTTTCCAAATATCAGATAAACAGGAATTTAATCATAACAGTATAGTAATAATGATATATCAATTATAGCAAAATAACACAAATTGAAACTTATGTCCAGAAATTTATTACATATCCTTGACCCTTGGCTTAGCAATGACAACTATTTCCTCTAGAAGACCTAGAAACCCAAAGTCATCCTACATGTCTTGACCTTTTAAAGAGGAAATTACCCACTCCTACCATATTCCAAATTTTGCACCCACCCATTTTTCAAAGAATTGGTCAACTGATCCGACACCCATAAAAATGCCTTTAACAAACTAAACATAAATTTTCCAAACATCAAATAAACAGGAATTTAATCATAATAGTATAGTAATAATGATATAACTATTATAGAAAAATAACACACGTTGTTTAAATATACTCCTAATCACATGATAGTCATAACTAGATAACATGTATTCATAATAACTATTATGAATGATTGTCATCATCACATCCTACAATATTTGAAATCTTAAGAGACTATTGCATCATATGGTGTATAGTTATCCTTTCCCAGTCACACTAGTATTGGAGAGGTTGTCCAAGTGTGTGTGTCTGTATCTATCTATCTATATATATATATAGAGAGAGAGAGAGAGACCTGTGCAGGTAGCAATTAGTTGGAGCTAGAATTGTTATGGTGGAACTTGAGGACATGGGAAGAGATCGCATAGAGTAGGTTTAGAGCAGAGATAGAATGGCATGCCCACAGACCCCAAAGGGTGGTCTCTGATAATATTGGCCATAATCTCCATGCAAAGCACAACAAAGGGCACTTGAAAGGGCCCTGGCAAATACACATTGGCTGAGCACCATTTGAATGGCTGAGTGAAGCTGATTAGTGATGTGGGACTGTCCGCACTGGGACAAGAATGCTTCAGTCAGATGAGTCCCGACAATAACGTCCATTGGCAACCCTGAATTATGTGCACGACATTGCAATGAAGCGCTTGTGGATCAAGGTGGCGAGACAGTGGTTGCAGCCGTGGGGGTGGGATTGCACAGGCGACGAGGAGGGGAGGCGTGCTATTCGGCCTGGAGCATGGGTCCTCGTCCCATGCTGTTCAGCACGCCTGCTGCTGCTGGGTGCTTCGTCAGGAACCAAGGAAGAGAAGAAAATGTGAGGAGGGAAGGGAGGAAGAAGACAAAAAGGAAAGAAGGAGAGGACAAGAAGAAGAGAAGGAGAAGATAATGAAGAACGTGGGAGGGGAAGGACAAAGGTGGATGGGTGATGCCAGCGCTATAGATGGGGACCTCTCGCCCCTCCCTCTCTCAAGGATCTTCATTACGAGATTGCTAGGGTTACTCCAAAATAGAACACATTTCTTTTCCCATAGTATTCAATGCTTCCAAAAGATTAGCCATCCCCTTTTATAGGGAGATGGACAGGAAACAAAAGACACCTCATCCTCATGCAAAAGAAGTCTAAATGAGTATGACTAAAATACCCTAATTAGAAGTAATGAAAAGATGCATAACAACAAGAAAAAATGATAAACTCAGCCTCACCTAATGAACTCTGATAAATACAACCAACACTTGTTAAATAAGTGAAAGTGAAAATATAGAACAAAATAAAAATATTAAACATAAAGATCATCCTCGAGCCACAGACATGTTGTCATCAAGGTAGTGCATCGGCGACATCAGTGCATCAGCTCAGGATCCCCATCAATTGGCCCTCCCAATGGATAAAAATTGAATTCTGACCTAGGGAGATCCACCATGGTTCTTTCAGTTGCATCCCATTCAAGATCAATGTCCAGTGACAACCTTCCATGGTGATAGCCTACTTGTGCAATGATTAAAGTCTAGGTAGAATACACAAACTCTGCTTCTTCATTTGTGCTGGGTGAGAGAGTATGATGGAAAGACTTACTGCACTGGCTGCCTACAGGGATCCCGCATATGCAAACTTTGCCTGTACACATGCACCTTGGGCCAAGGAGGAGAAGTGGAGACAACCACTGTTTGCCAAGCAAGAGAAGACGGAATTGCAGAGAAACCTGAGCACTGTACATGGAGAGAGAGAGAGAGAGAGGAGGGGAGGGAGGGAGGGAGGGAGGGAGAGGTGGAGGCAACATAGGAGACTTGGGTAGGGCATGCCCATGTGGATGGGGATAATACCTGATAGCAAGAGAGAAGGGCAAGAGACACTTGTGCCAAAACATCATATCTTGTTCGCAAGCAAGGCAAGATGAACCATGGGACTGTCGAATTAAATCCAACAGCCTTCTCAGTGAGGGCAACAGAAACAACCAACTATGCAGTAACAGAGATGTATTTTTGATGAATACAAATATAAATAAACAATATACATATATATGGGTTATTGCCTTGACATAATACAAGAGCTCACATTATTTTTCCCTAATCTAAGTCTTGACATGGTGTCAGAGCAGAACAACTATGTTATGCTGTGGACCTTCCCAGGCTTTGGGGAGGTGGATTCAGGAGAGGAAGGAGAGTGGAAGGCAATTTTTAGGCGAAGGAGGGGGGGTCTCCAAGAAGAAGGTTAGCAACTTCTCTCACCCTGGTGAAAAGAACTCCTCTCTCCCTATCAAGAGGGACGCTTGCATCATATGTTTCGGCAGGGGCCATTGGGCCTGAGACTGCAGAGAAACAGCCAGATGCCTTCTCTACAGAAGAACAGCGCGCATGAGCTCTTCTTGCCGTAGGATCTTCACTCAAGCTCCTCTCAAGCTCAAGTGCCACCATGTCCTACCTGCAGAATTTTCATTCCCTTGTCCTCTTCGGTGGCTGGGGCTCGTACATGGCCCGAAGATCGCTTGGTCTTTTCGTTCACGAACTCGCGACCTTCAGAGCCTTTGCACCTGATTCTCAGATATTCCCTCTTGGATCTTCTTCATAGCCACTAGATGAGTGTGAAAGATTGGTGGATCAGAGAGCTTGGCAGTTGTTCCTTCCTCATGAAGAGCCCCTGCTCCAATTGGAAAAGTGAAGGCCTCTAGCTCAACAATCTGAAGAGGGGTAATGTGTCCTTCAGTTGTGCTTCCTGGAACACTCTCACCTCCATAGGATCAGCTCTAGAAGGCCACAAGGTTTGGATTTGGTTGTATGGCATTCCGCGCTACATTTGGAACACAATACCTTCCAGGCCATTGTGACGACCTTCAAAGTTCTCAGAGGAGTTGGTGCTAGGACTATGGATGGCACCATGCTTGAATATGCCCACATCATGGTCAAAGTGGGTAGCCTAGAGCTCATCCCTGACAAAGTCACCATCCATCTTGCAGGTCGTGACTTCTGGATCAAGATCGTCAAGGAGACGACTTCTATCTCCAGTCCTAAGGCCTCAATTTCGCAGGACTATACCTGGGCTGAAGTCAATTTCTCAGGACTAGACCTGGGCTGTGTCTCCCAAGTTTACTGGGTTCAAGTTTCTCTTTGAGTCGTAACCAGCAACTCAGTGGGGGCATGAATGGTGTTCTCCACAATAGACCTGCATCTCCCAAGGCGTCAGCTACTCTCCCAATGCTTCCTCGCCATCCTGGAAGACGCAGCCTACTGTGTGCTCCTTGGAACCTGTCTGTAATTCAGCATCTCTCTGCGATGTTGCCCTCCACAAGGTGAAGTTGACAGGATGGATTTCATTGGGTCCCGAGATAACTTCTGCACTGGGCTCAATCCAATTGGACAGGAACATAAATAGTCATGGGTCCCTGTCGAACCGGTTCAGATCCTAACTCAAAACTAAACTGGCGCAAGTTGAACCGGAGCATCCTTTCCCTTTGACGCTCCCTCATACAGTTCAACCAGCCCAAACTGCCCCCCTGATGCAAAGCACTGTAGATTTTCCTCCTCGCGACGCTATCTACTTTGTAGCTTTGCAAATTGTTGTGCACGACAGCACCAATTGCCCCCCTCCCGAGAGGTCTCTCTAGCTTCTCCGAGGACCCACGTATCATCCTCTCTTCTACCAGGTTCTCCCCCCTTTGCTTGGAGTCCACCACTACGGAGACTCTATCTCCGGAAGATGGGCCTTAGGAGACCCTTCACGTCAGGGCAGCTGTTATCCCTCACAAAGAGAGCCTGTCTTTGGTGCAGAGTAGCAACTTTCCTTCCCCCCAGCCTTCTTTCACCCCATGATGACAACCAAGTACTTCTTTGTAATGTTAATGCTCTTCTTGCTGGCAATCAGGCAGGCCCTATCCAGTTTATCTCTGATTCCTCTGTGGAATGGTCAGACAACCTCATTAGGCATATTGGTGCTCATGTGGGTATCTCATAGGATGGCAGGAAGAGATTATTAAGCCCTTTCTCAAAAAATCACTAAGGATCATCAACATCCAAGTCTCTGCCAGAAAGAGAGGACATGGGAAGGGCCTGAAGATCGGTAAGAGGGAACTTACTTTTTTATATAGAACAACAGTCTAGAAGTAGAGATGGAATTAGGAGGTTGTCCCAGCCTCAGTGGACTCCTTCGTAGGCTGACCTTGCAAGGGCTTTTCACACTATCTGATGATTCTCTTTTCCTGGAACATCCGGGGACTCAATTCCCAGACTCAAAACAAGGGCTGTCAGAACCTCAATTCATCAATATAATGCAGATCTCATTTGTGTTCAGGAAACAAAAATGGAACAGTTTGATGATGTTCTAGCATACTCTATAGGGGTAAGGAAACTTAAAAAATGGGCAATTAAACCATCTACAGGAGTGAAGGGAGGCATTCTTCTGATGTGGAATGAAAATTGCATTGATTTCAAGGTTCTTCACTTTTCGATTTCATCCACTTTCATCAATAAGAAAAATGGGTTTTCGCTGGATGTTTACACGAGTTTATGCTGGCCATGTCCTCCGCTCCATATTTCATCCGCTTTCATCGATAAGAAAAATGTGCTTTTTTTGCCACAATTTGACACTTCTCTGTTCATGCTGGCCCTGTCCTCCATGGAGCTACATGCCCTTTTTATGCTAACTGCATAAACGATCCCACTACTTGTCATTTTACTATATGCTTTCATATCCTCTCGAGCACTTCTATCTTTTGGTATAAGAAGCCACAAGTAGTTTCTTACTCTAGGACAGAGACCGAGTATGGTATTATAGCTGATGTTTCTGCTGTGATTTCAGGCGGTGGCATCTTCTTTATGCGCTTGGCGTCACTTATCCCACAGATTCCCACTCCACAATTAGATCACTCTGCAGATACTGAGCAACACAGTCTTCTGCCAATAGACAATATATAGAGATTGTCTGTCACTTCAGTTGTCAGCCCTACCAACTTGCTACCCTTAGTCTTCCTTCGCTCGTTTAGTGACTAGGTTGTTGACCTCTTTTCCAACTCTTATACAACTTTGCACTTCAAGAGGTTGGTTGGCAGCCTCTCATTTTGTGATCCACCCAAAGTTTGATAGATGTGGTCGAGACTATTCTGTGTGCATATGTGCATGATGGATATAGCATATTTGTTCTCCCGCAGTTACTCTAGTATTCACGAGTTGACCTAGTCATACTTCTATTAGGACTTTCTCCTTATATGCTTGTAAATATGGGGCTATTGCCCTGATAAAAATATTGATGATTTTAATTATTTTTCCCACTGTGTCTTGGCATGAGAATAGTAATACATTAACTTTTATTTGTTCTAGTACTCCTAGTTATATGATGTCTTCCTATGTCTTATAGTTATAGGAGACTTGAATCCCCTAGTTACAGGCAACACCCATTATTGAGTGGTCAATAACATGTCCTGTAGTGTACTGTTCACTACACACCATTCGGCAACATTTAATTGGACCGTGCAATGTTCTTAAAAGCCTTGGCAATTACAATGACACCAAATAGATAGTTGAATTTGAAAATGATAATGTCATCTCCATCTTACATGGTAATTGTGTCTACGTACATTTAGCGTGCATATTGTCACATAAGGTGGAAGCTCTCTCTCTCTCTCTCTCTCTCACACACACACACACACATCAACCAAATCCATCTTCTAGCACAACCCCCCATCAGGTTTGGCACAACAATGTCAACCAATATCTTTCTACTCCCTCCCTCCTATCCATTGCTGTGCAACAGCCTGACTCAACAATTCCTCCCACATCGACCAAATCCATCTTCCCATAGAAACCCTCATCAGCTTCACCTCCTTTGACAAACCACAGCTAATCTCTTTCCACTCCCTCCACCCCCTCATCACCATGCAACCTGACTCTCCAATTCCTTCCAGTCTGAACCAAATCTGTACCCCCCCCCACACCCTCTTGTCAACCAAATCCATCTTCCAGCACAATCCCCATCAGCTTCACCACTTTGACAACCTCAACTAATCTCTTTCCTCCAAAAAGTTGCTCATATGACAGTGAGAAAATTAAACATAGCTTTTGCCTGAAGTCCTCCTCAATGATGATCATCCAGATGTCAAGCATTGTGATGAATATCATTTGTCAAACATTGAACAGTAATTTACAGGTATCTTCCTGAAGATTCGCTCACTCATAGTGATAGACAAGCTCCTGATGCTGCTGTCCCCATTAATCCAACCAGATGATGATTATCCAACAACCTAATGGCCACTTTGACTATCTTCTATATTTTCTAGCCTGTAGATTAGAAACCAGGGTTCCACAAGGACAACCAGACAAGGAATTCCGGATCGGATCGGGTCCCCGAATCGGGACCCGCCGATCCCGATCCGACCCGGATCGGATCGGCCGAGTCGGCCGATCCAGATGAAGTCTGGCCAGTCCGACTCGGCTAGATTAAAAAATAAAAAAAAATAAAAAAAAATCAGGAAAAAATAAAAAAAATAAAAAAAAATTACATGCAGATTATTCAATTGATGTACAATAAGAATGAATGCAATTCATGTACATCCATAAAAAACCTTAAACCCTAAAACTCTAAAACCCTAAACCCTAAACCCTAAACCCTAAAACCCTAAAACCCTAAACCCTAAACCCTAAAACCCTAACCATAAAAGCCTAAAGCCTAAAGCCTAAAGCTTAAAGCCTTAACCCTTAACCCTTAACCCTTAACCCTTAACCCTTAACCCTTAAACCCTTAAACCCTTAAACCCTAAACCCTAAACACCTAAAACCTAAACCCTAAACCCTTAAACCCTTAAACCCTTAAACCCTTAAACCCTAAAACCCTAAAACCCTAAACCCTAAACCCTAAACCCTAAACCCTAAACCCCTAAACCCTTAAACCTTAAGGGGGGGATCGGGACCCGCCCGAACTGGACCAGATCGGGTCCGGACCGGCCGATCTGACCGGTCCGGCCCCGATTTGGTCCGGTTCGGGCCGATTTCGGCCGTTTTTTTTTTTTTTTCAAATCGGTGGGGGGGAACAGTGAAATCCCCCCCGAATCGGATCGGAACCCGCCGATTCCGATCCGAATCGGCCGATTCCGCAATCCATGCAACCAGACCTGCATTTCACTTAGAGGCATTATTCAACGTGCATGCATCCTTGCCACTGTTTCAGATGAGCATAGAATGAGGACCACCCACTCTGCACATGTCACACCATCCCTATCTCCTCCCATTTTTTGTTTTGGAAGGTGACAAAGTCACATTTCATTAAGAGAAAAAAATTACAAAGAAGGCCCTTGGCCATACATTAAGACGGCCCTTGGCCATACATTAAGACAGACCCTAAGACTTCTATTTTATTAAGAAAATAAAATAGAAGCTAAGAAAGAAGCCTCAAAGGAAAACAAGGAAGTCAAATCGTAAAGTCTTTCCAACTACAAGCCCTAGAAATAGGATCTCTTGTTGATGCATCCCAGATGGCAGCAGCTTTACCCCAATCCTTCACCCAACTGATAGTTCTTCTGAAATAATAGAGGGGTTGTTGAACTCTTGACAGAATCTTCTATTGTTCCTTTCCAACCAAATTGCACCAGTTTGTCAGAAACAAACCACCTATGTTCTTAATAGTATCATCATCAACAGATTCCATCTTAGTTTCCTGAATACACACACAGACCAGCTTGGGAGTCCTAATAGTATCTCTTATGGCTCTCATTTTAGCCTCCCCATTAAGCACTCTTATATTCCACGTCAGGAAATTCATTAATGAAGCAGTTTCTTCCCCCCCTTCCTATTGTCTCTGAGGCAGTCCAACACTTCATTTTCTGGACAAAATTCAGTTCCCTTTTGCCAATCTTCACTCCACGCCCTTGACCACACTTTTTAGGAGAATTCTTCAGTTTATCATATCTCATTAGTTTCTCAACAAAACTCCTGATCATATCTTCTTTGCCTTCGAAAGAAACACCGATGTATCTTCCAAACTAAATAATCTCGTCTGGCCCGATCTCCGTATTTTCTGATGGCAACACTGCTAACGGGTTTGTAAAAGCAGGGATTAAAGTCCTGCTGCAAGAAGCTATATCTGACTTAACCGCACCTTCAGAAATAAAACACTGCCTCCTAACCTCCAGACGAGCTTAATCCTTCTCAGCACCCTTAATCAGCAACAAGCTCGGGGAAGAATGATTAGAGTGAGTACGATCTAGCTTAGCCTCACAACGTTCCTCCCACCCCTGAGAACCTTTCGCGAGTATGTCCAGATTCTGAAGATCATGTCGTACTATCGATCGGTGTCCAGAAGAACCAAAGTCGGATGGAAGGAGATCGCCGAAAGCTGTTACGGATGAAACCAGTGCACCAAGCTGGGTCACAGAAGGGACGGGTAGGGAAGAAGGATCCACGGGCCGGCTGTCGGGTCTATCGAACGAACCGTCATCAACCCATGACTTACCCGATAAGGGTAAAGAACCCGAATCGTCGATCCCGTTCGACTTACCCGATACAACAAGACCCATCTCTACCTAAAGGACCCAGGATTGTTCGTCTTCCTCGCCTGAAGATGAGTCTTTTGTAGCCGGCAGTAAAGACCAATGAGGGTGCAGAAGCAGGCTTCGAGGGCAATTACGGCCCTCCCACCCCACCATCATAGCCTCGATCGAAACAGGGTCAGAAACTCCCGCCCACCGCAGCACCCGCTCGGGACTCCTCAGGGAATCAAGACAATCATTAAGACCGGCATTAAAACCGTCACCGGACCGAGTCAGAAGGGAGATAGGACCGCTCGGACGAAGCGAGGAATAATGAGTCACAATATCCTGACTCAGGAGCTCCTTGACATCTTAAAGGGGACTCTTGACTAAAGAGACAGAAGACTTAGCCCCATCCTCGGCGGTGCCCTGTTTCTGAAGCCACACCTTCGACTCTCTATGTTTCTTATAATAGGAAGCCACCTCCGCCCATGCCCAGTTGCATTGCTGAGAAGTCAGATTCTTACCAACTGGTTGTTCCACCTTGATACTAACCCAGAAGTTCTTGCCAGAGACCTTGATCATCAACTTCTCCGAGATGGACTGAATGTGCTCTACCTCGACTAACACTGTGGCAGACATGAGCTTCGACAGGAGAAGGGAATTTCTATCTATAGACTTGAGGGTGCCAAACCCGTCTACGATGCTTTGGAAGGACTCAACATTCCACACATGCAATGGAATACCTTATAATCTACACCAAAAGTAGGGGCCATTGCTAGCTGGAACAATATCCACCTCCACTGTCCAAGGGACACAACTAATCTTGAGATCACCGTTGGACAGAAATACAGCCTCCTTCTCATGGAGAGGCCATTTCACCCCTGAAGCATGAACATGCAACTTGTTTCCCTGGAGTTCCTTCATAGTCCATGAATGCGCAGCTTTCCAATTGCTTTGCAACATGAGAAGAATACTGGAACTCAGGGAAGCATGGTCAACAAGAGTAACATTGCCACGAGATAAAATCTCCACCACCAAGCAGTTCTGTAGAAATTCTACAGACTCCTTCACTGCCTAAGACCAGGGGATGGAAACGATACCTTTGAGAGAGGGACCTTGCGCAGGGAAGCAAAGAGGGCTACCATTGTCCTCTCTAGAAGAAGAAGGCCTTCTGGTAGGAAGAAAAGCATTCTTCTTCCAACATTGATAGCTCCGATGGCCTATACCTCTACAGGAGAAGCACCTAACGGCCTCTCTGCAATCCTTGGCTCTGTGCCCTTTTTGCAGGCACCTAAAGCACTCATCAAACTCCACCAGGAGAGATGATGAGCTCTTCTTCTCCACAGGATGAGTGAATTTTTTCCTACGGTTGACCACCTGCCAACCTTCATCAACTTCCGTAGACTCTACAATCCGCTCCACTCCTGCTCTTACCTCCCCTCTCCGCTCCACTCCTGCTCTTACCTCCCCTCTCCGCTCCATAGTTCCCTATCTCCTCCTCCCATTCTCATGTCATTATAAAGTAATGACATCTTCCATTGCAATTCTTTGAAACTGGTTCTTACAACAACGTGCACACACAGGCTCCTCCGTTTCAGATCTATTTCCTTACATACAAGTACGAACTCTGATCTTTACCTTCAGATACAGTCCCTCCTAAAACCTCCCTCCTGCTTTACCCTTATTTTTCCCAAACTGCCAGTTTTATGTCCTGCCCTTAAGCAGATCTGGTGAACATGGTTCCATAACTAGAATACAGTGTTATGTTTCCAAACACCAGATGCATTTTTTCAATTCTACTCAACAGAAGGATTGATTTCAAATGTTGTGAAATCCTAATGCTCTGCCACTGTTTCACTCTCATTCTTCTCTCTCTCTCTCTCTACTGTTGCTCAAGTGTTCTCAGTTGCGTCTGAAGGATTCTTGTATAACAGCCTTCAAGCAGCTTGCTCTCGAATTTCAAAGATTAGCTTGTATAACAGCCTTCAAGCAGCTTACTCTGGAAATTTCAAAGATTAGCTTAGCACAACCTTTTGTATACCCAATTTGTGGTGTAATTTCAATCCTGCAACTTTTATTAAAGTAAACCAAAAGGACATTATTTAACTAATGAAAAAGTATTTAATAGTCAGCAGCCGCAAAATTTAGCAAAAAGAAATTACATATCAAAGATAAAGAACCAAGATGAGTACCACTAAGCGGCGTGGTGTACCACATGCCAAGACATCCCCATGGCTTATTCTTCGTTTTGCTAGTAAGTCTATGATCGAAGATTTAAGCTGCAACAACCAATGAAAACTTCATCTCATCCACAAGCAACAGAGTTCCTTTATCTATTTTAAAGAACCTTATTAAACAGATATAAAACGAAGGTAGGAACATTTCTAAATCACAAAGCCAAATTTCATCGTATTTTACTCTTGTTCAAATCTATCTTGATCGACCAAAGGAAGCTAAAGAATTCAGTGACATGGCACTGCATTACAGACAACTTGAAGATGATCTAATGTACACATGTTTAGAGAAAAATACTTGTTGGCTTGCATCCACTACATCATGAGGTGGCATCTCTTCTGTCCCAATCTCAAACACAAAAGCCCTATGGTCCTCTGTCACCTGCCACAAAGGTCAACTTAGAGAGAAATCAAAAAATTAAAAGAAAATCCATGCTAATAGCATCCAAAGCAATGAACAAACACTGAGCAATCAATCATCAAGTTACAGTGAAAATTTGGAAATTAGTGATATAGGTTACAAGGTAACATATTTGCGATGCAAAACACTTATTAGTGCCCAAGTGAGAATCTCAGGGCAAATGTTACAGAGGATTCACCTTATTTTTTAAGCATGATAGCATCTATCTACCAAAGAGTTCGGCAACACAAGCAACTGATTTTTTTAGATACAGTCTGACACTTAACTCTTTCAGATATCAATTCAATCATGCATTGGATATGTGCATGTGTACATCCAAGCATGTGTCAGTAGCAAAAGTTTGTGTGCGCACGTGCATGTACACATGCATCTATGCATTGTATCACAAAGGGTATTTGCATGTGCTTACACGAGTGTATATACGCTCCCGCACTTCCAAGGAATTCCGGATCGGATCGGGTCCCCGAATCGGGACCCGCCGATCCCGATCCAACTCGGATCGGATCGGCCGAGTCGGCCGATCCAGATGAAGTCTGGCCAGTCCGACTCGGCCAGATTAAAAAATAATAAAAAATTAAAAAAAATCAGAAAAGGGAAAAAATAAAAATAAAATCAGAAAAAATTACATACATATTATTCAATTGATGTACAAATGCAACTCATGTACATCCATAAAAAATCCTAAACCCTAAAACCCTAAAACCCTAAACCCTAAACCCTAAAACCCTAAAACCCTAAACCTTAAACCCTAAAACCCTAACCCTAAAACCCTAAACCCTAAAGCCTAAACCCTTAACCCTAAACCCTTAACCCTTAACCCTTAACCCTTAAACCCTTAAACCCTTAAACCCTAAACCCTAAAACCCTAAAACCCTAAACCCTAAACCCTAAACCCTTAACCCTTAACCCTAAAACCCTAAAACCCTAAACCCTAAAACCCTAAAACCTAAACCCTAAAACCTAAACCTTAAACCCTAAAACCCTAAAACCCTAAACCCTAAACCCCTAAACCCTTAAACCTTAAGGGGGGGATCGGGACCGGCCCAAACCGGACCAGATCGGGTCCGGACCGGCCGATCTGGCCGGTCCGGCCCCGATTTGGTCCGGTTCGGGCCGATTTCGGCCGTTTTTTTTTTTTTTTCAAATCGGTGGGGGGGAACAATGAAATCCCCCCCGAATCGGATCGGAACCCGCCGATTCCGCAATCCATGCGCACTTCAGATATATGAGAGAGAGAGAGAGAGAGAAAGGAAGGGAGAGCGTTTATGTTGGAAGAAAGGGTAAACTTATTGGAGAGAGAGAGGAAAGAGTAGAGAGACTGGTGCTTTGTCAACTTAGCAGCACTTGTCCATTGTATCAGTTTCCACTCGGTAAAAAGAATATTTCATTCAGACACTTAGGCTCACTTTGTTTGCAGAATAACTTAAACCAGAATAAGGTTCTGGAGATTTCTTAAACCAGAATAAGAGGTATTTTGATTTGGTAAATTGTTGGTATTCCACCCAGAATAAGGAGAATTACACTGCGCTATTCCAAGTGATTTGGTAAGAATAAGTGGAATAAGGAGTGAAATAAAAGGTAAAATTGAGAGAATTGGGGGAATTAGATATTCCAGGTAGGTTTGGGGAGTTGGAGGAATTAGAGGAATTAGGCATACCCTCAATCAAATCAGAATAGGGCCTTTATACCGGCTATTCTGGTCCTATTCCACAAACAAAGTGAGCCTTAAGGAATAGTCCTCTCTTCAATGCCTATTAGTGACAGTTTCTTGCTTTATGTAGCGGTAGCTTGGTTGGCATGACGCTTGATTTAGAAACTCGAGGGCATGGATTATACAAGCTTAGGGTTGAAATGCTAAGAGGCATCAGTTGTGGTTGCCTTCTCTTCATCAGGTTTACTCTCAATATTCAAAAAAATTATTACAGGGACTTAAAGCGAAAAACTGGAAAGACTTTGGGGGCAAATGTTTAAAAAAATACACTACCAACTGGTGAAAAATATCCTTGCATATACAATATTTTGTCAAAACATTTTCTCTAGCCAACTGGTTGAGAATTTCTTTACAATGTAGAGTTGAACATTCAAAACCTACTTGTCCCACTAAATTCTTAACGAAGAAGGTTTTACATGTTAAAAGAAAATGCCACATTCAAGATAATGAAACAATGGGATCATTCTTCTACTATTGCCAACTCTAGAATAGTCCTGGTTATTCGTTCAATGTTTATCAGTTTTTTTTCCTCAAAAGAACCTTTGAATTGTACTGCCAATTTGATTAGAAAATAATTAGAGGTAATGCAACCAAGCAAGGAAAGGAAAATTCCTGACCTCTACAAGCCTAGACCAGAAGTTAACCCCCCCCCCTTTCATTCCTCCATCAACATTTTTTTTTGGAAGGTGGCAAAAGCCACATTTAATAAATAAAAGTAGGAATTACAAGGAGAGCTACAAAAAGAGTAGCCTCAAAGCCCGAGGGCACAACACAGCAGGAAAACAGTCCTTTCAAAAGAGGGCATTACACAAAAATGCTTTCCAGTTAAACAAAGAAGTCAACAAAGTGGAATGAGCTTTATGTGTAAGCAGTTTCAAATCCAATGGAGTGCACCTCTTACAATAATGGATCTGTTACAATAATGGAAGCAGATGGGTACCTCCTATCCAGATAAAAAACTGTGGTCTCTACTTTTACCTGCAATGCTATGGGCGATCTGGTACAAGAGAAACAAAAGACGCTTCTCTGAAGATTTCAGATCCCCTTTTCTCATTGTCAAAAGAGTTGTGCATTTTATGTTTGAATGGGGAAGAGCTGCTGGCATTGACATTCAACAAAACTCTTTTCAATCTATTGTTGGTATTTGTTGACAGAGGGTCCTCCACAGGAGCCATCAACCTCATTTTCAGTAATTAATCTATTTTATTATCTTGATAAAATGGATGTTTGTTCTGTGTGTAAAGGGTATTTTGTGGGATGGTAAGGTGACTTTGTACCTTGTACTGCCCCTTTTGAGGTGTATCATTTCTTATTATAATGAAATTGTGACTCTTGTCACCTTCCAAAAAAAAATAACAAAGTGGAATGAGCGTCGGGTTGTTGGAAGTTGCAAATTCTCCAGTTTCTAGTCAGGCTGATGGAGTGGCTAATGATGGCAGTTTCGGCCGATACGTATCGGTATCGGTGGTTACCAGTACGATACCCAGTGAAACAGCGATACTAGTCCATTTGTATTTAAAAAAAAAAAAAAAAACTTTTATTGGCCGGTACTATTGGGCCAAAATTTACCAGTACCGGCCGATACTCCCGATACCGCTAACGGTATGTATTGGTATCGGCACCCCCCCCCCTGATACCGGTACTACCATCCTTGAATGATGGAGTGTGCTGGAGAAAATGTAGACATGAAGCATCTAGAATTGCACTCCTTCCATGTAGACCAAAGAATAGCACCCAAGAGCAACGACCAATCTCCTTTGTCCTCCTCGTGATGTTGAATAGTATCCCATTTAGTGACTAGATGATAAAAGGAGTAGAATTGAACTTGTCTGAGTCCAATGCATGCAAAGATAATGGACCACACATAGGAGATGATCCCACAGTGTAAGAATAGGTGATCACAAGTTTCCTTGAAATCCCCACAGAGAAGGCAAATGTCTCTCGTGAAGTGTAAAAATTTCTTAACTTTGGACAATGTTGCAAGTCTGTCCTGAATTCATTTCCACATGAAGATTCTTATTTTTGTAGGCCACACCTTCCTCCATATGAATGGAACCCAGGGTACTGAAATCCCTCCATAAGGTTTGCACTGATAGATTTCACAGTAAATTGGCCTTGAGAGTTGCAAACCTGGAACCTTTTGTCTTCCTCCTGCACTGATAAGTGGACTGAATGTAAAATCTGACACAAGTCAAGTATTCAGCAAATTGATCATTATTAAAATTCCTCCTAAAATGGAGATCCCAATCGGCTGAAGGATTAGCCAGGAGGATGTCAAACACAGAGGCTTCTTTGGCTGATGCAAGAGAGTAAATTCTTGGAAAGGTTTGTGATAACAGAGAATTCAGCACCCACTTATCAGTCCAAAATTTAAAGTGTTTACCATTCCCTATCCCATAGGGTCTAGCAACTTTAACAATGTCTTGACATTCAAAGATAGCTTTCCATATTGGAGATATGTGTCTGTGGAAGGTAGGTGATAAATCCCAAGAGCATGAAGCTGGAAATTAGATCTGACTATGGATTTCCAGAGCAAAGGACTATTGTCACCCAATTGCCATAACCATTTTGAAAGAAGAACAGTATTCATGGCAGCTATAGGTACTAAGCCCACCCCTCCTTCATTGATATGTCTGCAGACCTTGGTCCAATTAATAGGATTGTAAATCCTACTATTGGAAGTGGTGCCCTTCCAAAAGAAGATCCGCCTGGTAGCTTCCATTTTCTTTTCAATGGCGTTGGGAACTTTGAAAATGGACAGAAACAGATTGCCAGTGAGGAAAGAACTGATCTAGAAAGTGTCCATCTACCTCCGCTGGAAAGAAGCTTAGATTTCCAACCCGCAAGCTTATTGTCAAACTTTTTGAGGATGAAACTCCAATGTGCCCCTTTGAGAGGTCCATCAAAGAGCGGCAGCTCAAGGTATTTGATAGGGAAGGATCCCCATTTGCAGTGAAGAATATTTTCCACAGCCTTCTTAAGTTGGCATTGGTAACAATGTCCTGCCATCTCACTTTTGGCGAAGTTAATCTTCAAACCTGAAATGTCCTCGATAATCTTGAGGAGGATCTTGATTTGGCTGATATTGTTGGTGTCAACAGGGGAGAAGATTAGTGTGCCATCAGCAAATTGAAGGTGTGACATAAGAAGACTGCTTATTCTTATATGAATGCATATGATGATCCCAAGATGTAAGGCTCTATTCCATATAGTACAAAAAACTTGCCCCACTAGAAGAAAGAGTAAAGTGGATATAGGATCACCCTGTCATAGTCCTCTAGAGCTGCTAACGAAGCCACAAGGTTCCCCATTAATCATAATAGAAAACTTAACTAAAGATATGCAGGATTTGACCCATTTGATCCATGTGGTGTTGAAACCCATAAGGGACATAGCTTTGAAGCGACATGTCCGACTTACCCTATCAAATGCCTTTTCAAAAACCAGCTTAAGCACCAAAAATTCCTCCCTGTGCAGCTTGGGATCATGGATAGATTCATAAGCAGCCAGGAATAAAAGCTAATTGCTTGTTGTCAATAAGTTTATGAATGACCTTTTTGAGCCTAGTAGAGAGGATTTTTGTGATAATTTTGTAAGAGCAATTCAAGAGGCTAATGGGTCTGAAATCTCTGATAGCATGAGCAAAATCCTATGGGAGAAGTACTACATGATTGCATTGAACATTTTGATGTCAAGCGGGTCGTATTCACAATTCTTAATGGCCATCATGCGGTTGGTTTTGATGATATCCCAAAAGTTTTGAAAGAAGCCCATGGAAAATCCATCCAACCGGGAAGATTTTTCCGTTTTCATAGCAAAAAAGCAGCTCTAACCTCCTATTCTTCAAAGGGGGTGCGAGTGTAGGGGCATCCTCTTCTGACAATATGGAAGTGATTCTCATCGAAAGTGGGCCTGTGCATATTGTCTTCAGTGAAGAGGTCCTTGTAGAAGTTAATAATGGCCTCCTTGATATTAGACTGATCAGAAAAGACAGTGCCATCAACCTTAATACTATCAATCATAGTGCTTCTGTATTTTATACTGGTAGCTGGATGAAAAAACTTGATATTTTTTTCCCCTTGTTGCAGCCAAGTTTCCTTAGACCTTTTCTTCCATTTAATCTCCTCTCTAAGTAAGCATTCATTGAACTCGCTTTTGAGCCTACACCACTCATTTCTATCAGAATCCGAGAATGGATGAATATCATTTTTGAGATCAAGGATTTCAATTTCCAAAAGAAGGTTCTGTTTTGTCTGATTGTCTTTGCCTGCGGTCGATTTAGACCACAATTTCATTTGTTCCCTGATCCATTTCAGCTCGTGAGAAATCACAGCAAGAATGGACTTTGAAAGGAGCCTCATTCCACCATTTGGAGACATTATCAGCAAAATTTGTATCGCTAAGCCATGAAAGCTCAAATCTCAATAGCCTCTTATGTTTGGAGGGAGGAACGCATAAAAGACTGATAGGGATATGACCTGAAACCATAGTTGTCAAGGCTTACGTCTAGGCAATGCCTAGGCACTGCTTAGGCGACAAGGCTTATTTTCAAGGTCTAGGCAGTTAAACGCCTTATTGGGCCATTAAAAAAGCACGCCTAGGCACCGCTTAAGAGCACCTTGACGCCTAAGCAACGTCTAGGCTAGTTCATGGGCCAATCAAATCAGGTCCACTGGGCTCAATCATAATATAAATAGAGTTATGCGGATGATTGGGCCCTAGGTTTAGATACCCCTTCATCTTGTCGTCTTCATTGTTTCATCTTCCTCATCGTCTTTGGCATCGTCCTTCATTGGTGAACAAATATCGACATTAACGATGAAGCACTCTTATACGTCCTCCTCTTACTCTGATGACCACGATGAGACAACAAGCCTCACTTGCCTATGTCCTCAAACTTGGAACCCCTTATGCCTATTAGCATCCTCTCACCCTTCCTAGATTTCTATATGCTCCTTTCTTCTCTCTTCTCTTCAAGTGTTTGTCTCTTTGTATGTGAGTAACTCCCTAATTATGAAGGTGCCACCTAGGTGCCGCTTAGGCAAGCGCCTAAACGTTTAGGCACTCAAGGACCTTAAGTATGCCTTGGGTCATCTTACCGCCTTGACAAATATGTCTGAAACCACCTTTGGAAGACCCTTAGCTTTAGCAAGAGGGAATTTGGAATGCCACAAGGTGTTTACAAAGAATTTGTCAAGTCTGGAAATGGACTGAGACTCTTTAAAATTGATCCATGTGTACTGAAGCCCTAGTGTATCCATCTCAGATCCATTCCCCGAAAAGATCCATTTCAAGTTCACACTTCCTGTGGTTCAATCTATATTATGGGTATCTAACTGCATTGAAATCCTCAGCAATGCACCAAGGATACCTATAGGTCCCATGAATAGAGCAAAGCTCCTGGAAAAGAGAAATTTTCAAAGTAGCAGATGTAGGCCCATAAGCTCCTGTGAATATCCAGTGAAACACATTCTTCTTATTTATAAAAGTATATGAGATGGTGAAGTTGAAAACCTTACAGTCAATGTAGTATAACAAGTCCTCATTCCACAATAGAAGAATACCACCTTCAAGCCCCGAAGAAGGTTTAATAGCCCATTTCGTCAATCTCTTGCCCTTACAAATCGAGTCATATCATCAACAAAATGTTCCATTTCAATTTCTTGAACACATACAAGGTCAACCTCAAAATGATGGACCGGATTCCTGATTGCTCTGACATTGAAGCTTCCTATAAGCAAGGTTCAAAAACTCGGCACGGATCGGCCGACTCAGATCGGTTTTGAGCCGGCCGTGCTGACCCCGTGCAATCTAGCCGAGTCCAAGACTCGGATCGGCTGATCGGAGTCGGATCGGTCGATCCGGGACTAGATCGGACTGGATCCGCCGATCCAAGCCCCAACAACTAGTTTGACTAACCATTGGGTTCAAACTAGACATTGCTGGCCGTTTCCAAACGTCCAGCAACGGCTATTTTGGGCCTTGGGGGTCTATTTAAACCCCCCAAGGCCCTCCTAAGCCTCCGCAAGTGCCCTTTAAGCCTCCTAACACTCTTGCTCTCTCTCACACTCTCTCGATTATAGAATTCTCTCTCGCTCTCTTCCACGAGGCCATGACTACAAGCTCTGCGATCTCTCCTCTTCTTTTAAATTCATTTACTTTTGTTTGTCAATTTTTTTCTCTCTATACTATTGTTCTCAACATCTCTATTTGCCCTTTGGCAGTTGACGTCCTATAAACTGTGAACTGCTCAACTGCTTAAGGAATAGCATCTCAAGGTGTTGCTGAGCGATCCTCTGGGAACCCTCCTAACGCTGATCCTACTTGGGCTCATTGCACATCAGTGGATATGGGCCAGAAAAAGGTACAATGCAAATATTGCAATTGGATCGTCTCTGGCGGGGTCTACCGATTCAAACAACATCTTGCTGGAATAAAAGGTGAAGTCGCAGCATATGCTCAAGTTCCTTCAGAGGTTCGGATCTAATTTCGAACTTATATGAAGGAGAAAGAATCAAAGAAAGCAAGTACTACCAGAAGAAGACAGAAAATTCGAGAGGAGTTGTCTGAACCAACGCGAAGGTCTGATGCTAAAGTTCGACTTGGTGGAAATAGTCAACCTATAAATGTGGATGATTGGGATACAAGTAAGTTTACTATTTAACTTATTTTCGTGTTCTTCATTTAATGTTTTGAGACGAAAAGTTACAGTAGATTAAGTTTTTTTCTTTTACATTTAAAGTTGAACTGCGACGTGCAATGGAGGCAAGCTGATGGTCATTTACATATGAGGACTTATTTCGGCACACTGGAAGATATGAAAGACAAGGAAATGGCTCCGCACCTTCTGGACAAGGGAGCATTAGCGCCAGCATGAGCACTAATGTATGTGAGGAGCTACCTCAAAAGTTCACCAAAGATAGAGATCGTAGAGTAGGTCCAATAGATCTCTTCCTCACCAAGAAGAGGGATAAACAACTTTCCATTACTATTGCATTCAAGAACTTAAAGGTTTGTAAGGAGAAGATAGGGAGAGCTACATCTGGGTGATTTTTCTATAATAATATCCCTGCTAATGCTGCCAAGGGGACATATTATGATTCAATGGTCGAAACTATGCAAAAAGTTGGCAAAGAGGTTGAGGGGTCTACCACATATGAGATATACAACAAGTACTTGGACTTAAAAATTGACGACATCCGAACATATATTACATCTTTTAAAAGGATATGGGATGAGTGTGGATGCACTTTAATGTGCGATGGATGGACAGGTACGTAAGCCTTATCTTCTTCATTTTTTTTTTTCTTAAATACGAATGCGTCTCTTTCTGATTTCTTATCATCTATGGAACTTCAGAGGAATAACAAGAAGAAGTATGAGTAACTTCTTAATTTACTGCAAAGTCGGAACCGTGTTTTGGAAGTCCATTGATGCATCTAGAAATGTAAAGAATGCTCAGTACCTATTCCAATTAATAGATCAAATGGTGGAAGAGATGGGAAAAAAAAAGATTGTCCAAGTGGTTACAGACAATACAGTGGCGTTCAAGTTAGCTGGACAAATGTTGATGCAGAAGAGAGAACATCGATATTAGATTTCATGTTCTGCTCATTGTATTGACTTGATGTTAAAAGATATTTGCTCTGATCCAGTGGTGGATGGAGTGGTCAACAGTGGTCGATTTATCACCACATTCATCTGCAACCATAACAACATTTTAGATATCATGTGCACACATACTCATGGAAGAGAGTTGCTTCGTCCATGAGCCACCAGGTTTACATCTCAATATCTCTCTAGATAGTTTAAGTCAACAAAAGAACAACTTGATTAGGATGGTGGCATCAGAAGATTGGGAGAATCATATATTGTGGCACACACCAAGCAAGGTCAGAGAGAAGGATAAGAAAGTGACTGATCTAAGTAAGTCTAGGTCCTTCTAGAGGGGAGTGCAAGCGGTGTTAAATATTGTAGAACTGCTTGTCCGTGTCTTGCGATCTTGTGATGGAGAAAGAAGATCAGATATAGAATATTTATGAGACTGTGGACAGAGCCAAAGAACTCATTTAACTTAACAATCCAACAACCGATGTGAAGTGGTGAGACATAATAGACAGACGTTGGGAACAAACTTTACATCCTGATCTTCATGCATCTGGTAAGCAACTAACTTCGTATATTTATTAATTTGTATATACATTTATCATAAGTAATAATTAACTTTTACTTTTTTATTTAAGTTATTTTTTCAACCCTCAGTACATATATAGAGCTGATGGGAAGTAGGATAACTATGATAATAGCTTAAAAGTGTTGATGGGGACTAAGAATGTTATTAGGCGCATACTAGAAAATGCAGATAGAGCAATAATGGCATGCAAGCAAATGCATGATTATAAACTCATGTTATACCACTTTGGGACAAGTACTGCTCAAAGAGCTGCAAAGATTTTGAATCCAAATTTAAAAACTATTAACAAGATGTTCTACTTAAGTTTTAATTATAGCTTGCACCGGATACTGGGCAGGTACCGGCCGGTACGTACTGGTACCGGTACCCACTGATACCAGTACCAATACCGGCACTATCATCTATGTTTACAGCTAACTGGTGACTAGATCATGGAAAAACATATAGATATGAAGATCTAGCCTATGTAGCAATTTGGGTCCTAAGTCAAACAACTTCTGCATCAGGCTGTGAGAGAAACTGGAGCACTTTTAACTTGATTCACACCAAGCAAATGAATAGATTGAAGTCGACCCGTCTAGAAAAGCTAGTGTTGTGTCATTATAACATGAGATTAAAGCTAAAAAATCTTGAGCTCATACGGAACCTTCAGAGGCAGAAAAATAAGAGAATTTCCGGACAAGGCACGAAGACGACAACTGCAGAAGAACCCATAGACTTGGATGAGTTGTTCAAGGAGCAACATCCACTAAATGCATTGGTTGATACAAGTACTTTAAATGAGCCTGAATTCGCTCAAATGATCGGAAATGGGTGGAAGGTGAGTTAGATGGTGTTCCACTACTTACTGATTTTCAACCTCTTCTTTCAAAACGTCAGAAGAAGAGTAAAAAGCAAGCACCAAGCAAAAGGAAGAGTGCTACTGAAATTGGCATTGTTGATCTGAAGACTATCGAGGAGAAGGATGAAACACCAGAACCAAGTGGTGAGGTACAATATCAAACCTCAAATGACTCGACATCAAAGACGAGCTCCGACAGTTCTGAGGATGGCGGAGATGCTACCAATGCCCCAGCCCCACCTCCACCAATTCAATTCACTGGAGAACAAGATTACACACATGCTATTCAAAATGAACATCATAATAGCAGAACATGATGGGAAGAATCTCTCATTCAAACATTCAGCAGATCAAGGAAGAAGGACAAAGGAAAAACTCATCAGTGTGCAAAAGCATCAGAACAACTCAGGAGGGAAAGATAATATCATGAGCAACTATTAGATGCATCATCGTATTCTCCATACGAAGGGAATAGTCATCTTATTGGATATGTAGTTTACCCTCCTCAATATTCTGATACATCCGACTATTCAGGCGATTATCTAGAATATCTACAAATTTCAATCATTTGTACCAATACAGATGACTATAGCCGGTATGTGCTGCAATATGAGCAATACTACCAAAACTATATGTCATGGTCTGAGTATGTAAACCATATGTTCATTCAATATAATGTACGTTTGGAATAAATGTAAGTTCATGATCATATATATAAGTTTATTCAAGTTTTTTTTGTCCAACAGCATCTTACATACTTCAAATCAATGTATTTCAACACAATTATGTATTGGACTTGTGTTTTATATATTTTTTTATTTTTTTATTTTATTTTTTCTGCTACCCGATCCAGCCAACCCTGACTCAGCCAGGATTGGGCCAGATTGGATCGAAATTGGCCGATCCGATTGGTTTTGGGCCGACCGATCCGAGACCCGATCCTGGGTTTCTTAACCTTGCCTATGAGACCCCGAATATCCCAGGAAAGCAAAGACATAAAGATAGAGAAAAGCCCAAACCCGGGTAGACCACCGAGAGAGCATAAAGACTAGGATAACCTCCTGAGTTTATCCCCACAACGAAGACCATTATTCTGCATAAAGAGAAGTTCTTGCTTGCCTATCTTAGAACTTTCCCCATTCCTTTCTTCTTGGCTGAGAGGTGGAGATTGAAGATCCTTCTTGATTTTTTGAGAAAGGATCTAACAATATCTTCCCTGCAGCAATAAGAAATAACCACCAGGGCCCCAATGTGCCTGATAAGGCCATTCGACCATTCCTCCGATGATTCCAAAATGAAATTAATAGGCCTGACTTGATTGTAGGGGATAATAGCATTAGGTGTACTATTGTTGGCCTTGGAATGTGGTGGGATACTAGAGGAACAGGTCTGGCTAGGGAGAAAGCTGCTCTTGACCAAAGACAAATGCGGGTTGGGCTCCGAAACAATCTCTAGTAACAAAGCATCCAGCAAAGGAGTCTCCTGATCGGGCAGGTCAGAGCAGAAAGGGGAATTACTGAGGAAGGTAGGATGCGTACCTTGAGTCCCAGAAGGATTGGAACCCACCGGTGAGGAAGGGCCTACGGCGCTGTCGTGCAGAATGAGTTGCAGAGACGCCTCGTCACAGGGAGGTAGATGAACAGTGCCTTTCTCGACTAGTTCATGATGCACAGAATGGACCAGAGGGAACTTGAATGAGAACTTCTGGTTCAGAGTAGTCCACTGGTTCGACTACAAGTCATGATCCAAATGTGGGATAACGTTAGCGGTAATGGCTAACGGGTCATCCGAATCCCATGACTATTCATCTTCCACACTTGGGAGATGGCCCAACGCAGAAGGCAATCGCAGACAGGTGATCTCGGGACTCGACGACATCCATCTTGATGTGTTCGCCTCGAAGAGAGTGACGTCGGCAAGGGCAAAAGAGAAATGGATAGTCTCCGAGAGATTCCCCATAGATTGCTTCTTCTGTAAATGATGACCTTGCATTGGGAGACCAACCGGCTCCTTTGAGCTAGTCTTACCAAGAAGTGAGACAACCAAGCAGGATCTCCAAGTTACAGGAAGCGACTCAGAACTGAGTTAACTGCATCTATAAGGGGCACCATGACCAAAGAAGCAGGAACAGAGGAGCACTTAGCAGTCTGAGTAGGACAGCTCCTCTCTGACTTGTAAATCTTATACTCCCTAACGATCTCAGCCCATGTCCAATCCTGAGAAGGCTTGGAGTTGGAAACACAGGCCATTTCCTTGACAATGGTGATCCAAAGATCTCGACCCGCAAGGTGGACAGTGCCAAAGTCCAGGATGGACTCAGGACTGCCAACTTTGACCTGAATACAGGCATACTCGAGCATAGTCCCATCCATCGTCCTTGCAATGATGCCCCTAAGAACCCCAAAGGACGCCACGATGTGTGGAAAGTCTCTACATTCCAGGTATGGGGCGGGATACCATAGAGCCAAATCCACACTCTGGCCTTCAGGGGAAAGAACAGGGGCAGAGAAGATATTCCAGGGACAACATTTGAATGAGATACTGCCTATGGGCAGGTGTGCCAAGCTGAAGGCCCTCATTCATCCAAGTTGGAGAGAACAGCTGCCGAGTTCTCTAATCCACCAATTCCTCACCTTTGGCCAGAGGTGGTGGAGGAGGTCAAGAAGAGGCTTCCTAAGAGCCCTGTGCGAGGGCTCAGAAGATTGCGAGTCCCTAAGAGTAAAGACTAGGCAGTCTTCGAGACACGAATAAGCCCCTGCTGTCGAGGGGGACCAAAGACTGAAGATAAGGCTGCAGGGGGGGATGGGGTTGCTCCTGAACATATGGTTGAGCATGGGCTGAGGGAAGCTTGGAAGATCAGCAACAGGGGGATCTTCTATGCCCTGTTCTCCTGCAGAGAAAACACTTAACAGGTTCTCTGCAGTCTCTAGTCCAATGGCCCCTTCCCAGACAGCAGAGACAAGAGTCCCTCTGAACAGGAGAAGAGCTGAAAGTGCACTTGCTACCAGGAGAAGGGAAGGACCTGATGTGCTTCTTGGAGAAAACGTGTCTTCGCCTACCCACCGCCTTCCACTCTTCCTCTACCCCTGAATTGACTACCCCGGTAGTGACCTCTCTCCACTCATCAGTAAGACCAGGAAGGATCGTCGAGCCTCCATCCTCCCTCCCATTCGAGACCCAATAATTGTAGCATTTATTCGCCACTCTGACCAGAAAGTCATGCATGTGGAGACGTTCATGCAAATGTATGTCTCCTTGTATGTGTCCACGTGTCTGCATGTCTGCATGTACAAAACCAACTGGTGTGTATGTCCCAACATCTGTGCATGTGCATCTCCATGTCTGTAGGTGCAGCATTGGCATGGACGATGTGAGCATGCATATACATGAATATGCATGCTTGTATTATTACATAAAGCAAAAACAAGAACCACACCCGCACAGCCTGTTTGTTTGTAAAATATTGAACCAGTCACGATTTATTTTTGACTATATAAATCGTGTATGCATTTAATACAGATTACTGTGACTAAGCATGTGCATGAGCATGCATGCTTGAATTGCAAGAAAACCAAAAACAAGAACTATACACAGCATCCATGTTCAGAAAAATTTAGCATACAAAAGGGTAGTGCATGTGCATATACATGCGTCGGCACATGCACACAAGCATCTACATAGGTGTGAGTGCAGACATTTGCATGGGTCAGTTTTTGCTGGGCATGCAATAAGCACATTATGCAAGATTTCAAGGCAACAGCCACACTCAAATGCATCTCATAAGTTCAGGAAAAATTCAGCAAGTTAAAATATAGGTCAAGAAATACATTTGACAAGATTATCCATTAATTTGTTTTTTGACCACGGTTGCTTGATCATTAGCAAGAACAGATTCATAGTGCATTTAACCAAAGTGCTTTTGACAGATATTAGACATAACATAGTGCTACTTGTTGAAAACTTTGCTCCATCCTCCTTATCTGTAGTGAGATCTGGGAAGTACTTCCTATATTGGCACAATACAGAAATGATCGTAATCATGAGAACAACGATGATGAGAATGTAGGATCCATTTTTGTGGTGACAATCTTTATTTGATCAAAACCTATAGCAAAAAACACCCCAATTTAGATCAGTGACATGAACTTACATCTGTAAAATGCCAATAGCCCCAATCGTAGTAGCAAAACCACCCTTTTCTCTAAACTTCGAGAACAACTTCAGTGAAGCATTCAGTAGCATCTCATGAAATCAATTAGTTTTAATTAAGATATCAGCTCCATGACTACAAATCACGGTGCAAGGAAAAATAAAACGAAGAAAATGAAATGAACTTTATGAACTAGAGTTCTTATACGGCTCGGATTTTCTAAGGTCAATCTATGATGGATCGCTTTTTAATCAGTTTTGTTGACTCAAATGATAAATTGCAGGGAAAAGTTGAAATACGGTGAATAATATCCATACACTAATAATTAGCAAAATATAGCACTCAGATAATAAAAGAAATTAGTGCAAGCAGAATATAGAGATTAAAACAACAAAAATTACAGAGAGCTCACCTTTCCAACTTCTGTCTCTAAAGCTTTTTTCTGATAGAATGGTTCGCTAGCTTCAGAAGCTATTCCCAACGGATGACCAAGTGACTCGCGTGTCTTAACCCAAAGCTGAGCACATTGACGAGCTAAACTGCTTGAGCAAACATTTAAGGTTCACTAAATGCATTTTTTAAGGTGAAGAATTCAGTTGATACATTAGATACCAACTTTCTTGTTGCACAAAACATAGCACATCCAATTCAGAAGTAAAAAGGTAGATAGTTACATGTTTAACGTAGCGATGCACTGATTCACTAACAGGAAAAAAGGGGAGGGAAATGATTTTTCATGCATTGGCACAAGTTGAACCCCAGTAACAGCTGGCAGCTGGCTGGCTGAGAGGAAGAAATGAACATTGTCCAAGGATGTGCCATGGTGGAGGTAAAACACTGGCACTAAAGCCAGAAGGGTAAGGTACACCCAGAGAAACCCCAGATTCAGAACCCCCCCCCCCAAAACAAGGTATTAAAAACCAGATTTCGGAACCAGAACAGCCCTGGCCCACTCCAATTCCAATTCCAGTTCCAAGAACAAATTTGGCTGGTTCTAGCCATTTGCTACCCCTTGGAACTAGATCGGCTCTGGTGCGTTCCAATCTGGTTCAGCCAGTTCCAATCCAGTTTGGCCAGTTTTTAATACCATGGACAACACCCACCTAAGTCTGCAAATCCTCAGCCATTAGACTTCGAATGGCTTGAAATTTCATCCCCCCATCCCACACCCCACAGGGAAAGAGGGGAAGAAGAAGAAAATTCCAAGCAAAATACTATGCCAGTTGTTAATGCAATACACAAACTATGTATGGTAATGACTAATGAGAGAATGGACAAGGCATGTCATATTGAAGAGACCCAAGCCCCTGCCCTACATGGAATCTAGCCCAAAAGACCATCATCTCAATCTCCATTATACCTCTGAATGACATTAAATTTTGGTTCGGACACTCCAAGCACATCTTCAGTCTACATAGCCACAAGGGATAGCGTGCAAAAAGGTGGTTCTGCATACAAGGGCTCACCCTAGACATGGGACAGGTGCTTTGATTTGCTCAGTAAGTTCATCACATGTTCATCATATGCACTGCCACTCCCCTTATAGTCACTCAATGCTCTCAAAACAACTGGGATTCCTCCCATTTACTTGAATATTTAGGAAATTATATGCAAAATCCATGCTTTTTATTTTTCAAGGATATTCATACCCCAGCTCATGCATAAAGGAGAAGAAAAATTTATAACCATAGCACTTTCACACAACTGTGATCTGTCCAATAATTAAAACAACAAAAAAAGAGATGACCACCCATCCACATCCCTATTATTCTATTCTGTCTAAAATAGCCATCTTCCTATAAGTAGATGATAAATCCAAATACAGCCCCAATACATCTTAACAATCTTAAGTATGCATTGAAACCTCCTAAAAAAACCAGTTATTCATTTCTTTGCTGAAACTTTTCGTTCGTGATGACCTATACTTCATGTTGAACAGTTCAAGTGGTAATTTAACCATGAAGAGTACATAGGGGCTGACCCCATCATGGGTGAATGAAACCCCTTTGTTGTAAGATCTCTTTTATAACCTCGGATGAATAAAAGGATCATTTTATGCTCTTCAATTTTCCTGTTAGTTTGTAGTTTCAGAAAATCATCTATATATCTACAAAGCCCTTGAATTTGTACATGATCCATGAAAGGGAGAGTCTTTTTTTGGAGATGATTAAACCTATTCAAAGGCTATATTGATATAACTATATCTATATGGTTTCTTATGTTATCAGAGTTTTCATTCCTTGACCTTCTCCTCTTTGGTCATGACCTTTTGGTCGTGGGAAAGATTAAAGAAGATGGCCCTTTGCCATGGGCCTCTGATTCTTCAAAATCTAAAATTCGTAAAATACCAAAGAGGAGGAACGGTCATCAAGTTTGATGCTTCTCCTCTTAAGTATTTTATCTTCAATTAAAGTCATGTTAAAGTTTTTTCGGATTTCTTGCCAAGTCAAATGAGGGCATGCCCAGAGATTCATATGGTGTATAACCTCGAAAGACTCGCATATCAAGGGTGCATCATGCACAGCCCATTTTGCCACTAAATGTTGAGAGGTTCACCATCCAATATTCTAAGTGGCCCATTTTTGTAGAAGCACGTGGTGCCAGTCCACTATAAGGTTTTGACGGCATCAAGGACATCCTTCAGGATGAGTACCAAGAGATGGTCCCCTTGTCGGCCACATCTATTGGATCCATGGTCGGCACAAGCCTAACCTAATAGGAAGATCCTTATATGGAGACCTTGTTTAACACAGAACAAAAGGGTTTCAACTCTTGGAAGTTTTTGGGTCATATTTTTAATCTCCGATTAACATATGGGTTAAAATCTTCAGTTTCCCTCTCATGATCACTTCATGCAGAAGTCTTCTTAGACTTGTGAAATGATTATAAAAGGGAAATAATCTCTTAAGCCTCCGTGATAAACAAGCAATTTATATCAATGATGTTCTAAAGGAAGGCAAGTACTTTTTAGATCTTCCAGTGAATGAACTTCATCTTGATGCCATAGAACCACTGTTCTAAATAGTTGTGAACCGACAAGTCTATACTAAACATCGATGGTGATGGGTATATCCCTTTTTTCCCCATTTTCGAACTCAGTTTACATTCATGGTTGTCTGATGGATAAACTAATGCTATGCATGACGAAATTGTGATGGTCTATATGATCATGAACTCTGATAAAATTGAGAAGACTATATGACCATGAACTGTTAAAGACAAATTTGGTATCAACAGTGAAGAACTGTCAAATCACCGATGTGAATGAACATGCATTCTCGAGATAAAGTTAACAAAATTTCTAACTTTCAAATGGATATAAACTTGGGGTCCTCACAATTAATCAAGGGTATTCTTCTTCGCGGAGGATGTAAATGACACTGCCATCTTTACAGTCTTTGGGTTGGGGTCGAATCTTACAATAATCATTCTGACAAAGTCAAGCAAGTGCACTAAAGTTCAAAATTCTAAAATCCAAAGACAAATAAAACCCCGCGATAAACCTTTGCAACATCTAAGAGACTCCTAGTTTAGCAGACTTTTAATTCCCTCGTGCCCAACTAGTTCCCCATTCTTTTCTCTCCTTCTTCACTCAGGCACCTCTGTGTTATAAGGCAGATGCTTCAAATCTTGGAAGAAGTCAACTATGAGAAGAGTTTGCTGGTTGGTATTAATGTGGAACATGGCTATCTACTCAAGGCAGCTTCATTACTAGGTTGCTGCTTAGGCCAATTTCCTATTACATACCTAGGGCTCCCCTTTTTCCCTAATGCTATTAGGTGTTCAGATTGGAATAAGATCATTGACATGTTTCAGGCTAAGTTGGTGGGGTGGAAAAGAAAGCTTATCCTATGAGTCTAGGTTAGTGCTATGCCAATTGGTGTTGAATAGTCTACCTACATATTATTTATCCCTTTTTCGCTTGCCCATCTCAGTGGCTAAGAAGCTTGATATTATCAAATGTAGATTCTTTTGACATGGTGAGCAGGATAATATTCATGGATAACATGATATTCATTGGTCTAAAATTTATATGGATAAGGATAGGGGAGGTCTTGGGATTAAACATCTCAGGGATTTCAATCTTGCCCTTTTAGGCAAATGGCTATGGCAGTTAGGCTTCTCATCCCCTTCTCTTTGGCTGGAGGTTATTGTGCTAAATACTACAGACAAACCAGAACTTGGGATCTATCCCCCTCATTACCTCCTACTTTGATTGGAGAATAGGAGAAGAATAAGGGAGAATAAGGGGAGAATAAGCTTAATTAGCTTTGACAAGCGGAATGGCTTATACTGGTGAGGAATGGCCTATTCGGAGAATAAGGAGAATAAGTCATCCCACCCTAGACCCAAGAATTGCTTATTCTTCTTATTCTGTCAGCGGGCCCTACGAAACTATCAAACCGAAACACCTCTTATTCTAGTATACGCTATTCCGTCTGTGGGCCCCACGTAATAACTTATTCCCCAAACAAAGTGAGGCTCAGGGTCTCTACTCTCTCTAGACTCTAGAGAGGCATTCTGCAGGCATTGGATATTGTACTAGCTGGGACTAGTCATATCCTTGGGAATGGTTAGGGGCTTCTTTTCTAGAAGGATAAATGGTATGGTCAAGGAATTCCAGGTCAGGTCGGGTACCCAGATCGAGACTTGGCGATTCTGATGCGATCCAGATCGGATCGACCGATCCTCAGGAGCCGATTAAAAATATATTTAAAAATTAATAAAAAAATCAAAAAATAAGAAAAAATTATGAAAAATGTAAACATGTTATTTAATGAATGCACAATGAAAATGAATACAAATCATGCACATACATCAAAAAAGAACATTAAAAATGATCGACACATTATCGTTCCTCATAATTAGCAGAAAAGCAGTGAAAAATCTATAACATAGCACAAGACGTAGACCTACAGGCTATAGCATAGTATGTACCATCACAGACAACATCCATATGTTCAACTTTTAGGACAGAAGAAATTATCACTCAATAATAAGATCCTTCACAAAAATTGATGCTCAACATTAAGATCATTATGCAATCCATTGAGAGGGTATCACCAAAAGAAAACATGGGACTAAACCTGCGCATGCGGCCAAAGTATCTTGCACGTTCAGTGACGCCAACAAAGCCCCTAGAATCCAAAATATTGAACGCATGGGATGTCTTTAGGAGTTGATCGTACCTAAAAGTTGCGAGGCAGAACTCAATTGTGAGGGGAAAAAAGCATCGCAAACTAGCAAATATGTTATGTAAAAGTACAAATACCAATACATACGCAGGGATTGCCAGACCAAGTGATAGTAATAAATGAGCTTCCTTCTCAAAACTGTCAAACTGTTTCTGTATATGCTCCACACTAGCATGCTCCAAGTAATATGCACTCATTTCCTTCCTGCAACAAGTAAATTCAGTCAAGTTCCACAAATTTTACTTTACGCGATGAACCACCTTGCCAAAATGAGAGAATACAATCATCAATACCCAATATATACAGACTTATCCAAGATGCCTTCTAGCCTCGAAAACAACAAAACAACAGATAATAAGGTCTCCACATAACTTTTGCCTATCATTTGAAAAGGCTTCAGTGCATCATTTATTTCTTAGAAAAAGAATATAGAACAGAATCTTAAAAGAGATTGTGGCAGCAGCAAATGAGAAAGGAACCATGGAACACTTTCTCACATGAATCTCACAAGAATCTCAGTCTCAGCACATCATTGAGAAACAAGTCCACCTTAAGCCTGGATGAAACACATGGCACAGTCCCGTGTGTGCGCCACTAGACTGGCCCTGCTAGACTGGGCCAGCTTATTGGGGGGTGGTAGAATCCTTGAGACACCAAGGCTTGTAAGCTTCACTTTTTACTAGGAAATTAGACGACTCCTTTCTTCTTGATTTTTTAAAAATTTTATAGTCCATCTTTCAGGCCCTCTTTTTTCTTTTCCTCTTAGGTTCAGGTGCTGCATTTGCCCCCTCCTTACACAGGTGCTGCACTCCTCCACTCCCCATGCTGTAAAACCACCCCTTACTTGCACAGGTGAAGGGTTTTTTTTTCCTTGAATTTTGTTCATTTTTTAAAATTCTTTCCTGCATCCCCTTGTTGATGCCACCTCGCAACCCTCACCATGAATCCCCCCCCCCCCAATGTACATAATGCATAGTATCTTTCTTTTAATTTATCTGCCATGTTCAGACTCATCTTTTGCGCCCCCCCCCCCCCCCAAAAAAAAAAAAAAAAGTTTTGGTACAGATCAGAGCCCCTCTTTGTCAGCTGCTGCCTCCCTTCTTTGCAGGCAGAACCACAGGCGAGGACCTTTTCTTATTTCCATTCAGCAATTTCCAGACTCAATTAGTCTTTTTTTCTATGTTTGGGCCAGATCAGGATGCTGTCCGCCTGCTCCTTGCCGTCTCCCCTTGCTGCAACTTCGTTCTTTGCTGACCTGCCCCCCACCCTTCTGCAAAGCATGGTTTGCCAACTCAGTCCTTTACAGATCGAACCAACTCAAAGTGACTCGTATAGGCTCAAACTGACTCATACAATCAGTAATCAAGTCTGTTTGATGCCGTACAATCTATCTGATGTCCAAAAATCCACTTTGAATGTCTCAAATGTAATGAGTTTGTTGTACTCATTATTACATTTAAAGAAATTTTTCTAGGTAAATTTTACAGTTTCATAATCATTAATAGGCCACTACGAATGTATCAAATGTAACAAGTTTGGACTCATTATTACATGTAATGAGTTTGTTTTAGGTAAACATTACACTTTCATAATCATTAACAGGGTAAATCGGATATCCCAAATTTGATTTAAAGTGATATCATTACTTACAGACTTGCATTGCAAGTTCATTAATTTGATAAATATTCATCAAATTGAAGAGCCTCAGAAAAAAGAAAAAAAAAAAAAAAAAGTCTAATTTCATAAGAAATTGACCTGACCCGTGCGACTCAGGTTAGACTGAGTCGAACCATACATCTCGATTTTCAGAGAATCCAAGTTGTATTGATCCCCAATACAACCAACCCTGCTGCACAGCACCATAGGTACATAAAATTTTATTATTTACTTTCATGTTTACTTTTTGTTTCTTCCCATCAAATAACTTGGTCTTTATGTTTATCTCTGATCAAAGATATATTAATGATCAGCTATGGTCTTAGAAGTCGTGTTTACGTTTACAGGTATTGCAAGTATGTGTATGATCTATGATGTATGTTTATAGTGGATGCAAGTGCATGTGTGATCTATGGTGTACATTTGATCTTCGGAATGGTATATGTTTGTGTATGGTGTACATATCTGACGTCTTTATACCTTGCAGAAGTATGACTTCTTATGACATACGCTATATGGGATGCCCGTGGGAAAAGGTTCATAGTTTATTTATATGGACAGATAATGGAAGCTGGTGGTGTTAAGATGTACGCAAATACACTTGTTCTCCTGGGGTTGGTTTGATAAATGGAGCACTTGTTTGCTTACACCAGAACAAGGCTTGTTTTGCTATGGTAACTCTAGCTCTACCAGGAATAAACCATTCTAACATTTAGGTAAAATAAATTATTTAATTACAATGTGATCCAAAGAGGTAGAATAAGTAATTCGAGCATTTTGCTTGAATTGCTTATTCTTTCTTGTTCCAGAATAAGCCATTCCTGCCCTGGTTAGGAAATCTGTGCAATCAAAGCAGAACAAAAAGACTAAAGGCAGAATAAGCCATCCTATTCCCCCTTATTTTCCAATTAAACCAGTGCCAAAAGTCTGAAAAGTTTGAAAGAATTAAAACAACAAAAAGGATTGGAGGCTATGAAGACAAAAAAAATGAGTAAGGAAATTATATTAAGGGAACTTATTAAATAAGATGAGATTCTGATGAGGAAACATCAGATGATCATGAAGAAATGAAACAAACTTTAAGACACTAGTAGCACAAAAATAATGGTTGAAGTTTGATAGCAAATTGATGAGGAGTGCGAGAGAATCCAAACTCAAGTGAGTGGATCTAGTGACAGTGGCAGTACAAGGAAAGCGAAGTGGAGCATAACGAACGAAGCTAACCAATGTTGAGCAAGGAACATTATGAGTCCTAAAGAAAATAGCACCATTTTTTTCTATTTTTAATCGCATTCCTGCTCATCCCCGGGGACCACCATTTCAAGAACATGATCACCGGAACTTGGATCATGCCAAGATAGAAGGAGAATCAAGATTCAGATGGCCTCGTGGGTGACAAGGGAGGAATCTAGCACGTTGTTAGGAGGAAGGGAAGCAGCGAGCCTCTGCCCAAGGAAGGATACAAAGAAGGCAACGTGCATTCTTCTCTACTGGTGAAGCAAGATGAGTGTATTAGATGCTTACAGAGAGGGCACTGGGCGAAGGATTGGAGAGAGGCTGCCATGTGACTTCTTTGGGGTGGCCTGGGTCACAGGAATGTTGACTATAGGCAGCGAAGTCTCAAGCTGTTGAGTTGGAAGGAGACTCTTCACCACACCAGCTGAAAATTCAAGCTGGGTACGTGACTTGAGTGATTCCTTAGTCTCTTGAGCTGAGGGAAAACCAACCGTATCTCCAAGAATATTTGGTGGTGTCCATTTCGATTGGCAGTAAGGTAGATGCAACTAGGGAGGAACGTACTCTGGAAGGTCTTGCTTCAGGAGCTTCTGGAAGCATGGCCTAGTTCTCATTCCTGGAGAATTAGAGAGCTTATGTGAAAGTCTTTTCTTGTTAGCTCTTCTTTGACAGGGTGGAGACAAGCAGCTCTAAAGAGGAAGTCAATCAGGAAGCAGGAGTTGTTCTTACAGTTTTCTCCTTGGTCAAAGGATTCTGGAACAGAGGCTGTTGCAGAAGGTTCTTGTCCCTGGTGTTATATATCGGGGCTTCCTTTATAATGTGTGGAATATTGATACCTTCCACTGTATCGCAGAGAAATTTGGGAGTCTTAAAGGTGTTGATGTGAAAACTGGACAGACAGAAACATGGATTGCGGAATCGGCCGATTCCAATCCGAATCGGCCGATTCGGATCGGAATCGGCGGGTTCCGATCCGATTCGGGGGGGATTTCACTGTTCCCCCCCACCGATTTGGAAAAAAAAAAAAAAAAACGGCCGAAATCGGCCCGAACCGGACCAAATCGGGGCCGGACCGGCCAGATCGGCCGGTCCGGACCCGATCTGGTCCGGTTCGGGCCGGTCCCGATCCCCCCTTAAGGTTTAAGGGTTTAGGGGTTTAGGGTTTAGGGTTTTAGGGTTTTAGGGTTTAGGGTTTAGGGTTTAGGGTTTAGGGTTAAGGGTTAAGGGTTAAGGGTTTAGGGGTTTAGGGGTTTAGGGGTTAGGGGTTAGGGGTTAGGGGTTACGGGTTACGGGTTTAGGGTTTAGGGTTTAGGGTTTTAGGGTTTTAGGGTTTTAGGGTTTAGGGTTTAGGGTTTAGGGTTTTAGGGTTTTAGGGTTTAGGATTTTTTATGGATGTACATGAATTGCATTCATTCTTATTGTACATCAATTGAATAATATGTATGTAATTTTTTCTGATTTGTTTTTATTTTTTCCTGATTTTTTCTGATTTTTTTTAATTTTTTATTATTTTTTAATCTGGCCGAGTCTGACTGGCCAGACTTCATCTGGATCGGCCGACTCGGCCGATCCGATCCGAGTCGGATCGGGATCGGCGGGTCCCGATTCGGGGACCCGATACGATCTGGAATTCCTTGGACAGAAATGCTTTGTTATGCTAGGATCGTAGTGGAAGTGGATTATTATGAACAGGAGATTCCCTCGAAGATAGAAGTCAGAATGGCTGGTCGATGGTTTTGGATTTATGTTTCAGTTGAGACAGCATCTTCCTGTGCATTACCTAATCTCTCAGAGAGCTTCTCAATATGGGGATTGGACATGGGTAGAACTAGTGGGAGAATACAAATCCTATATGGCTGCTCAGAAGGTGCAACCAGCTCAGTCAAAGCAGAGGGTGGCTTCGGAAGCTTGCTTGGGAGGGCCAGAGTTCCTTTCTTCTCCTCATCGGAGTCCATCTCCAGTGACTCAGGAGCTTCCGAGTTCGGGAGGAGGGACTCGACCCCTAGGATGCCAAGAAGGAGGCCCGAAGTTCTGTGAAGATTTTCTGACTTGATACTTTAGGATAGAGGCTGCAGAGGAACTTTCTAGGACTATAGGGGATGCCGATCAATTATGTGGTGATGTTGCACTGCTCGAGGCCCGGTTGGTAGGTTCAGTTGTACACGGCAGGGAGCTGCTTCTTGATTGGGGAGGGAAGGCAGCAGGCTCACCTTTTGTGTTGGGTCAGGAAGATGAACAGGCCCTCCTCTCACCTTCCATGAGATCTCGCAGACAGTGATGGATGGATAGAACTATAGGGGAAGAGATCTCGCAAGCATTCTCCCAGGAAACTGCCTGTGAAGAACAATATCCCTGTGGAGAGAGATGTCTGCATCAAATGCTTGAAAAAAGGGCATCAAGCTAAGTCTTGTAGGAATGCGATTCGATGCCTGCTTTGTGGGGGTGTCCAGCACGGGCATTGGGCCTGCCCTGTCAACACCTTGCATAAGGAGGAGGAGGACTCGATAGGATTTGGGGCTACTATGATATTTTTTTTGGCCTTGAAGTTGCTTATTCACATGATGGTATTTATGTTTGCCAGTGGAAATATGCATTGGATCTACTGGAAGAAACAACGAAGTTAGGGTGTCATCCGACTGTTACTCCTATTGAGCTCAATCAACAATTGAGCAATACTGATGGTGAGCTTCTCTTTGAGCTTGACGAGGGTCGCTACGAGCCATGGATGGCAGTACCAGTACCGGCACCGGTACATACCGGCTGGTAACGGCCCAGTACCGGCCGATACCCTTTAAACCATGGGTACCGGTGTCGGCCGATACCGGTATGTACCGGTACGTATCGGTACGTACCGGTATCGGCCGGTACTGCCAACCATGCTACGAGCAGTTGGTCGATCGGCTCTTGTACTTGACACTCACCCGATCCGATCTCACCTATGCCGTGAGTGTTGTCAGCCAGTTTATACGTGCTCCCCAGGCGACCCACCTTCAGGTGGTGAATAGAATTCTACGGTACATCAAAACCTCTCCTGCCAAGGGTCGCCTATTCACCAAGTCTATGTCTCTCTCCCTTGAAGGATTTATGATGCAGACTAGGCTGGTTCCGAGGAGGATCATCGACCTATTCCTTAGGCAAAATTTGGTCACATGGCGTAGCAAAAAGCAAAGTGTATGTGCCCGGTCCAATGTTGAGGCTGAATACCGTACTATGGCACATGGTGTGGCTGAGCTGCCATGGTTGAAGCTATTGTTACAAGATATTGGTCTGCCTATTGAACTTCCCCTAAAATTATATTGTGACAACAAGGCTACGATCAACATTGCCAACAATCCGGTACATCATGATCATACCAAACATATTGAACTTGATCATCACTTAATTCGTAAGCGGCTTGATTTTGGAGAACTTTGTCTTCCTTATGTCAGCTCCATTGATCAAGTGGCAGATGTATTCACCAAGGGATTGTCTAAGGACAAGCTTCTCCGTATGTTGGGCAAGCTGTGCATGCGAGACATCTATGCTCAGCTTGAGGGGGAGTATAGGAGATAGCTAGTTTGAGTCTGCAAGGGGGCTGGTCTATCCATTGGGGTGCTGGTTCATTACCAGACCCAATAGGGTGGATACAATTAACTTAGTTCATGTTGTTTCTTCCACAAACACCCCTGCAGGTCTCTTTATGTAACAAGGTATTTTAGACTTTGTGTTTATGTTGTTTTTGACCTAATAAAATTATGAGGAATGTGAGGCGCAGCCAAGATGGCCATCATCTCTCTCTCCCTCTCTTGCGCCAACTCTCTTTCTCTCTTCTCTTCTCCTCCTTCCAGCACACAGCACCATGTGAATCTTAAAAATCTACAGCTAGGATTAGGGTGAAGGGACCTAGACCCGCTAAGTTGGGATAGCTTCCAAGCTAGCCTAACTTAGTAAAGAAGAGTCGGAAAATGTGTAATGGTCAGGATTTTAAAAAAAAAAAAAAATTGGTAAGGTTATACCACCAATTTTATTAACATAAACAGAGGTAGTACAATCAGATGGTGAGGTGAGCGGCCTAGACCACAACTATATCAGAACCCGCAGAGTACATCAAGTACCAAAAAAACATTTGTTAATCTATGAGAAGAAAAAATACAAACCTCCACTACATACTAACAGAACCTCTTCAAAAAATGAAGATATATCAGCAATATCCTTTACTTGAAGCATCTTCTGCACCGCGCTCTTCACTCGGTCTGCCTTTTTCTGAATTGCCAAATAACTTTCGTATCTGACTGGCTTGCCCTTGAACCACTTGTAACCCCAAAATAGATACTTCTTGATCTAACTCCTCATTACTCCAACCACTAATAAAATTTGAATTTGAATATGAAATTTGAGTTGATTTTGTATTCAGACTCCCGTGCTTTTGACTATCTTTATAACGAGCTTTTTTCTTATTCCTGCAGGTCTCGCACAGCATGTTGGACTTCTACCCTTTGTGCACAAGGACTTCCTGATTTTTTTGCTGGAAATCCGCCAGGATTATGCAAGCCTTCCATTAAGAAAGCCTTCAAATCCTTACTACTACCCTGCGTGGAAACCTGCCCTTCAATAGTAAATGTTGTATCCTTCAAACAATTGCCATTAACAAGATTCCCGGAAATCTCTGTGGATTTGCCTACTAGATTTGAAGTTGCCTGCTGGATTTGGACGCATGATGAGTTGCTTGCTGGACCTGGATTCTCTGCGGATGCACTAAACTTGCGGTCCACTCCTATCTTCCTCCTGTAATAAACTTGTAACAGAAAGCATCTTTTCTTGTGAGAATTGTTCTCTTGGAGACCTTGTACAATTTGGGATGCCAGCTGTGATATAGCTACCCTCCAGGCTGCATCAGCCGAAGATTCAGGTTTGTCTTTTCCTTCCTCACATGACAAAAACAAGCATCTATTAGATTCAGGGGTATTCTGGTCATCCAACTGACTACCACCCGATACAGCAGGAAGAAGGCACTTCTCTGATGAAGACTCAGCAAGATCTGAACTGGCTAACTCAGTCATCTTCTTCTTCTCTCAGTAACTCTTGTATGACTGGACCACTTCTGCATATGTCCAGTCCATAGAAGAATTATTGTACTGATCCTCAGGTTTAATGGAAATCAAGAATTCTGACGCCTTCCATTTCTTCTTAACATTTTTTGGAATATCAAATAATTGATCTACTGCAACCAAAACATGAGCAAATTCCAGAATTTTCCCACGATGATGTTGTTCTATCAACTTCTAATAATTTACCAAAGGAGGCAACAATACTATTAAATATTTCAACATCCCAAAGTTGCAGTGGTATATCAAACCAAGGTTTGCTGTATCGTACCAGACCGGGCCAACTCGTACGAGTCGACTCGTATCTGTACAATCCTGAGTCTCTGGCACGGGTGGATCGTACGAGTCGGGCTGGGACGCTTCCGGATCGAGCCGTCTCGCATCGTATCATATTGACTCGTGCCGGATCGCACGATAGAACATGAGTCGTTGCGATCCGGTGCGAGTCAATCACGGTTCGGCTCGAATCGGTGCAATCCGACTCGATAAAGTGTGATCCACTCTCTTTAGTCTAGGTGTACTACTTTGTTTTGTTAATTGATATTTGACGTTTCTAACTTTCTATGAGATATGGTATACCACTTTCTTTTGCAAATTGAGATCCTAGACTTAATTCCTCTCAATTAGTATCCTAGACTAATTTTTATACAAATTTAAATCCATTAAATTTGAGTATTTTTCTTAAATGTGACTTATAATCATTCACAGTAACGATGGACGTGAAGTATGATGTTTATAGTTAGGTAACCATTCAAAAAAATGAGAGATTTGTCAAAAAAAAACCTAGCCTGCATTGGCTTGAATCAGTTCGACTCGTGCGAGTCGGCCCAAGTCGGTCCGAGTCGGATCGGATCCGACTCATATCCGGCCAAACCCGATCCGATCCGGATCCACGAGCACCCAAAGTTCTTCCCTTTATCTAGAAAATGAATATTCCAAGCACACCTATATACCTCCCATTGAATGCAAAAAACACTAAAATCAAAAACTTTCATCTTCAAAGCTTCATTCCTGCAATATTCATCAGGGAAAAAAGCAGTAAATCTTGTATTCTCTAGAACTCAAATCTTCCATTGTTGTTCTAATGGCCAACGCTTTTGAAGAGCGCTGACGGATCCTTTCCCTCTAAAATGAGCCATTGATGCTAGTATCCACTAAACAGTTAGCCAACCTTTTAACATTCTGATCAAATGATGGAAATCATGGTGCCTCCACAGCAATAGCATTCACATCTATGCTTCCTTTATAAAACTCAGTCTTCTCAGGATAAACTCTTTTCATGCTGCAAAGATGAAGAACCATTCTTAATACAACTCACATGTCGATGCAATCGTATTGCATCACCAGCAAACAATGGCATTTCGACAAACAGAGGCGTGGTAGCCCTTCTCAAGACAACAAAAACAGCGACTAGTGCATACACTAGGCTTCCAAGGGTTGGTAAAAGAAGAGTTTCTCTTACCTCCAACAACGTAGTGAACTCCACCTACAGGATTGAGTGGCATGCTACCACAGGACTTTAGATTCCCGTAAGAAGCACTGCCTTTGAGACTTCTTGAAGAGATGGATTTCTTCTGTGTGCTTCTATTTCTCTTCCTCTTTACCATCATTCTCATCCTCTCTCTCTCTCTCCATCGCCCCTCTCCATTCTCCCTTTAACTAGGGCGGTCGGGCTTGGGGAAGGTGTTGGGATCGGCGACGGCGACGCCAATCTGCGCTCAGCTAGTGACGGCCACCGCCTGCCACTCCGGTCAGCTATTTTTAGGAGTCATAATAGTTCTTCAGTTTCGAGGCTTCTTCGTAAGAAAGGAATCTTGGGAGCTGGTCCTGGATCATTTTCAGTTGACGCAGGATTGGGGGATGTCTCTAAGGGTTGTTCAAAGGTGAAGGGGCTGGGGTTCCCGATGATTCTGAGCGGATATGCTGGGAGGGGAGAAGGCGAAGGGTTGTCAGGTAAGGGAGATAAACAGTATCAGTCCCTGGAACTTGTTGACCCTATACAAAATTGGTCTTCGGCTTCAGTTGATCCAATTACTCATATTGTAACTTATCTGTCGACCAGGTCTCGTTTGTGTCCAGGAGGGTCTGAACCGGCCACTTGTTTTGAACGGTTCCCCAAACCGTCATCCTCAACCTTTCAACAGGGCTATTGTTCATCCAAAGAAAAAACAAAGCATCAGAAAAGTGTTTTATGGATAATCTTCCTCAGCCAGTTCTGGCCAGCCACTGTTGATGTTTCAACAGATCAGTGCTCCAAGAGGCAGTGATCATAGATGGTTTAGCAACTTCTAATAGCTCTCCAGCCAAGGATTACGGAAGGAAGGATCGGGACCAGAACCCGTCTTCTCTGAGTCGCTTCAGGATGTGGTCTCTGGTAATCGGTCTGAAATTTTTGGGGTAGGCCTAGAACTTTCTGAAGTACTTGTGGATGAGCAAGTTCAGATTTGTACTCCGCGACAAGCGATTAGCCCACACATTTCACTGGAATGCGATGATCACACCATCATGGAGATAGGGCTTTGGTCAATGGAAAGGAGGACACTGTCAGAAGGTTTCTGAGGAAACTTGTGTGGGATCTCAATCTTACCCTGAACAATTCAAAAAAGGGGAATGGAGGAGGAATGAAGATTGGGAAAAGGGAACTATCCTTTGTTAAGAATAATACCCAGGTTGATGGTCTCAAATCAAGGAGGGTTAATGGGAAGGGATTATATGTCCAGGTATTATGAAGAGTCTCAGTTCAAGGTGGCCAATGAGTTGGGTGTGCCCAATAAGTTGGGGGTGGGATCTTAGTTCATAAATTTAAATCCCAATTCAATGTTGGATCAGCCTTCCTACTACAGTCTAAGTACTTGTACCCTCCACAATCAATCTTTCTGCTTTTAGAAATCCTTTCCACAGTGGAAAGCAGGCTTATGTCAGCCCATAGTTGTCAAGGCGATAAGGCGACCAAGGCATGCTTGGGGTTCTGGACCGCCTAAGCGCTTAGGCGCCCGCCTAGGCATCAACTTCATAATATAATATTTCAATTTAGTTATATATATATATACATTTAGATTTACACACACATATATATACATACATACATATCTATGTATAAATGTATATATGTAATATGTGTATATGTCTAACTATATAATATATACATACATATATATATACACATATATATCTAAATGTATGTATGTAATATGTATATGTATATATATATATATGCATTCACATATTACATACATGATACATATATTTAGATGTATACATATACATATATATATGTATATATATATATATATATATATATATATATATATATATATATATAAATCTAAATATATGTATGTAATATGTATATATGTATGTTATATAAATACATACCAATACATATATATATACATATTACATACATATATCTAAATGTATGTATGTATTATGTATATGCATATATATATATATATATATATATATATATATATATATATATATATATATATTTAGATGTATATATATATATATATACATATATATATATATATATATCTGTATATATAAATCTAAATATATGTATGTAATATGTATAAATATATGTTATATAAATACATACTAATACATATATATATACATATTACATACATATATGTATATATACAAAGAGAGAGGGGCAGGAACCTTGGGTTTCAACAATCTGGGCGCCTTTTCAACTGTTGGAAAGGCGCCCCAGCACCTTGGTGCTGGAAAAGCGCCTAGGCGCCTAGGTGGCGCGTAGGCGGGCGCCTTGACAACAGAGTGTCAGCCTCAATATCTGAAATCTGTGAGCCTCCCTGTAGCAGTTTTATAAAATGATCCTTCTCATAAAGTTCCCTTATCTATTTAAAAGCTTGCATAACCACTTCCCTATCGGGCCATGATGTATGCCAGGGACATGTATGCAAGAGCAAAGCGAATGGTGGCTTAGGGTTAAGGCCATCTCTGATTTCAAGCTAGCATTAGTCACCAAATGGCTTTGGAAGTTAGATCCAGCTAACTATGGAATTTAGCTGGAAGTGATTCGCCATAAATATTACAGCAGAACCAGGGTCTGGGATATTACCCCAGCATCTATGTACAGAGTTTCACATGCTTGGAAAGGGATCCTCTAGTGTTCAGATATCATCCAATCCGCCACTCATGTTTCTCTTGGAAACAGAGACACTTACCTCTTTTCAAAAGACAAACAGTGTGGGGCTTCTCTGCTTTCAATCAGGTTTCCCAACATTTTGGCTATTTCCTCCCAGCCTCTAACGGTGGTGGCACAGGTGTTTGATAATATTCAAGTTGGAGGTGGTTGGATGCCTTACTTTCCACAGCAATTTAGGGAGGAGGAGATTAAAGAGCTTGGTTTGCTCTTTAACTTTTGGAAAACTTCAAATTGGAAGCAGGAGTTTAGGACTCTTGGTTGTAGGGTTGGGTGGCACCAGATCCTTCTCAGTTAGGTCTGTGTATAAGGCTATAGCTGATGGGGGTGTATGATATCCTCTCTAGAGCCAAGTCTGGCATCCAAAGAGCTCCTTTAAGGTCAAAGTTCTTTTATGGTAGATATCTCTTGGCAGACTACCCACCTGTGACCAAGGAAAGAAGGATTAGGAATGTAGCACATGGTTCAATCTGTCTCAGACTGTTCAGATCAGCCGGTCTGATCCGAACCCGACCAATCAGCCCGACCCTCCCTTCCCGCAAATAAATGGCACGTGAACAAATTCAAAAACAGATATAAATCTTTCTAAAAATATAAAAAGGTGCTTACAATGTTTGGGACAATTTGAAGGGAAAAAAATAACCAACTAGATCCCACACACAAAATTTATATTATTTTGTCTCACTTCTATATTTATCCTTCAGTATAAGAAGCATCGCAAAACAATATGAATTTGTACAAGTGCAACACTCAAAATTGATGAATTACCCGCATTCTGATCATTATTCGAAGCAGATAATTCATCAACTTTGTATGTTATCAATGTACCATCTCATATTCTTTTGTGATACTTCCAAGGATAAATATGGAAGTGTAACAAAAGAATGTGAAAATTACAAGGTTACAACAGTATACTATAATGATATAACATACAATGAACAAACATACAACAACTCATTAGAATGTCTTCATTGGAGTCGATCTGATCACCATGGGGTATTAATAAAGACATTCTAACACCTTCCCATGGCACAAGGCCATGATGGTGATCGTATCTAACGGCTCTTGTTCCATGACGAAGTTGGCAGTATGTCGTCTTTGGAGCTAATCTGATCACCATGGAAAGCTATCCCTCAAAACCAGTTAGCCAAACATAATAACTGTTGCAATAGGGATTCTAATAACTAAGGGCAATGTAATCTTTTTTCCTTTATTTTATTTTCTGCTCTTTTATTACTCAATCCATGTACAATGAGGTGACAGGGGTAAAAGTGTCTTTTTTGTACTTGTAACTTGTTTGCCCTGGTATTTAAAGGTTGAGAGGACTGTCCATGCTCTTCAGTTTAAAGAGAGACAGCCACCACACCCCAAACCTGTTGTGTGCTGTGCCCCCAACTCTTCTTCCTCCTTTCTCTTTATGGTATCACAGGTGTGTGAAAGAAAGGGAGAAAGAACAGACCCAACTGGACCTTCCAAGAAGCCTGCATGGTCTGGTTTGCCCTGCTGCTGACGGCGGCACAAGAAAACCCTAGGAGAGTGTTGACCGACAGGGGAAGAGGTCTCCTAGGCCTGCAGTCACATCTTCCAGGGCTATTCCATCCATCCGTTGCATCTAGGAAGCAAGGAGTTGAGGAGGAGCATCCGGCCTCCCCCTCCTCTGTTTTTTTTTCCAACCCCATCTTGCTTGTTGAGAAGGACCAGCCAGGTCTGGTGGCATCTTTTCCTTGTTCCCTGCTAGAAAGCCCTTTTGGTTTATTGTTGTTCTGCCCTAGCAAGACTAGGAGACAGCAGATCCTTGAGGTATTCTTGAAGAATACATGGATGTAGGATACTACAAAACCAGGGAGCTTTGAGGTCTCTTCCAAGGGAGACAATGCACGGGAGAATATCCACCTTCAACTTCCTCCTGTGAAGTTGAATGACTCAAACTATCTAGATTGGGCTGCAGCCATTAAAACCTTCATTAGTGCAAGGTCAAAGGTGGGTTATATCAATGGCGAGATAAATCCACCTCCAGTGAATGATGATAAATATGAAGATTGGGATCATCAAGACAACATTGTAAAAACTTGGCTACTAAGTTCCGTGACTAATGGGCAATTAAAGTACATTGTGAGAAAATCCACCACACAGGAGATGTGACTCATCCTAGAAGAAATGTATTGCAAGAAGACCAACCCAGTGAACTTATATGATCCTGAAGTTGCCATACATGACACCAAGCAAGGCTCAAACTCTGTGTGTGAGTACTATCGGGCCTTGAGGGCTCTATGGGAGAAGCAAGATTCTTTTGCAATAAAAGATTAGGATACAGTTGCAGACCATAGGAGATACTTGAAGCATGTTCAAGATCGAAGGGCCCTTAAATTTCTGCATGGCCTTAACTCTGAATATGAAGGGCTGGGATCCCAAATTCTCAACTTTGAAGTCATCCCATCACTTGAACAATACTACAAAAAGGTTGCCACAGAAGAAAGGCGCAGGAAGACCATGCAAGTGGACACAAGAGGAACCACTATTGGAGATCATTCTGCTCTCATTAGTACAAATACCAACAGTGGAAAAGGAGACGGTACACGAAGGACAAACCTAAAAGAGGAAAGAAGTGCTCACATTGTAGTAGGACAAACCATTCAATGGATTTTTGCTGGGAGGTGTACCCAGACAAGAAACCACTTGAGTTTAGGAAGAATCAACAAGCCAAAGGGAATGCAGCAGCAACAAAGTCAACAATATAGCCTTCTGGATCAGCACCTGATGGGAGCACATCAACAACAACCCAAGGAAGTTTTGTAGGGCTGTCGACCTCTAAATTAGCCAACCTCCAGCGGTTTCTCTCAAATCTGAACCCATCCACATCCACTACCTGGTCAAGTACATCTAAGGCAGCACTTACTGTTGCTTCTCATAAAAGTAGCAATTCCTGGATAATTCATTCAGGGGCCATTGATCACATGACAGGTACTTCTAATCTCTTCACCTCATACACTCTGTGTTCAGGGCAAGATAAGGTGACCATAGGAGATAGTACCCTGGCCACTATAGCAAGGAAAGGAAATATACTTCTGGACGATCATCTTATCTTATCCTCAGCACTTCATGTCCCAAAATTGTCTATTAACTTGCTTTCTTTTAGTAGTCTCACAAAATCCTTGAATTGTTCAATTATATTTTTTCCTATCCATTGTGTCTTTTAGGACTTAAGGACAGGACAACTGATTGAGAGTGGACATAAAGCAAGAGGCCTCTACCAACTTTAGTACCAATATGGTGCAGCTCTTCAGTCATCCAGTACTAGTATGATGGCAAAGAAAATAAAGGAGATACAGTTGTGGCATTTCCGTCTAGGACATCTCTCGTTTCCAGCATTGAAAATTTTATTTCCATCCTTATTTCATAAATAGACATATAGTCTTTTCAGTGTCAAATTCGCCACCTAACAAAACATTATAGAACTCAATTTCCAACTTCTATGAATAGAAGTTCTACTTCTTTTGAGTTGGTTCACTCTGATGTATGGGGTCCTGCTTCTGTTCCTTCAATTGATGGCAATCATTATTTCATGACATTCATTGATAATTTCTCACATTGCACCTAGGTATAACCTAGGAAGTCCAAGGAGGATGTGCCCAAAGTTATACAAGTGTTTGAAAAAATGGTGGAAAATCAATTTGAAAGGAAAATAAAGATGTTTCGCTCAGACAATGCAAAAGAGTACTTCAAAAAGAGTATAGGTACCTTTTTTGAGGATGAGGGGATCATTCATAAATCCTCATGCCCCTATACTCCTCAACAAAATGGTGTGGCAGAACGTAAGAATTGCCACCTACTTGAGACAACTCGGGCACTTCTTTTAAATCACAGTCTTCCAAAAAAAAATGGATAGAGGTCGTACTCACTGCTGCGTATGTCATCAACCGAATGCCTTCTAGAGTTATAAAGTTCAAGACCCCCTATTCTCTCCTTCAACCTCAACACTCACTTTTTCCTTTGCCCTTAAGATTGTTTGGGTGCTTGTGCTTTATCCATCACTTAGCACCTGATGCATCCAAGTTAGATCCTAAGGTCATTCGTGGTATTTTCCTTAGATACTCTCCCACGCAAAAGGGTTATAAATGTTATGATCTTCAGACAAAGAAAAAATATATGGCAAAAGATGTTATCTTTTTTTTAGTCTCAATTCTACTATCATTCCCAGGATGTGTCTAAGGGGGAGAGAATTCCCACTTGTGCTTCCTCACCCTCGTTAACTCATGTTATTATTCCTCCTAGCATGAGTGCCACTCCTAAAGAACCTGAAATTCGACATGGCAGTGATAATGTGACTGAAATGAGCAGGTTTCACAAGCATTATGTCAGAAAAAGGAAAGTTCAGCAGCAAACTAAAAATTTGCATGAGAACTTGGAAACTGATGTTGTGTTGGTCCTCCCGCTGACTCATTGACCCAAGAGGTTAGCAATGTTCTTAACCTTGAATCTGATCCACCTATTTATGCCCCTATTGATTAAGTTGTTCCAACTAAAAAATTGCAAAATGACCTTGAAAAACCTATTGCCATTTGAAAGGTGTACGAGAGTGCATCAAACACCTAATCTTCAAGTACTTGTGTTACTCTCAGCTATCTACTACTAACAAGAATTTCATTGCTGCTCTTTCTCCTGATCCAATCCTTTGACCTTTACAGAGGCCATCAAGTACCAACAGTGGGTGAAGACTACTATAGAGGAGGAAATGGATGCTCTCAAATGAAATGGTACTTGGGAACTTGTTGATCTCCCTTAGGGAAAGAAATTAGTTGGATAAAAATGGGTGTAAGAGTGGATGGGAGTGTGGAAAGGTTTAAAGCAAGGCTAGTGACGAAGGAGTTTACTCAAACGTATGGAATTGATTATCAGGAGACCTTTGCACTAGTTACAAAATTAAATACAATTATAGTGATCCTCTCTTTGGCAGCCCATTACTCTTGAGAATTATATCAACTGGATGTCAAGAATGCTGTTTTGAATGGTGAACTTACAGAAGAAGTCTACATGCAGCCACCTCCTGGAATTACCATGGGAGGCAAAGTGTGCAGGTTGAAGAAAGCTCTTTATGGCTTAAAACAATCCCCTAAATGTGGCTTGAGAGATTCAAAGTGGCAATGGTTGGGTATGGATTTACTCAAAGAAATGCAGATCATATTCTTTTCACAAAATAGGTAGACGGGAATGTTGTCATCATGATAGTGTATGTTGATAACATGATTGTTACTGGAGACAACAAGGCAGGACAGAGAAGATTGGGTGCAGGACAGTAGATACACCAATTGAGGCAAATCACAAGTTGAGTATCTCATATGGTGACATCTTGTTTGAAGCACAGAAAGGGCAATATCAAATACTAGTAGGAAAATTGTTGTACTTATCCCTTACTAGGCCTAATATTGCTCATGCTAATAGTGTGGTAAGTCAGTTCATGCATGAACCTCGTACATCTCACCTTGGAGTTGTGGATAAGATCCTGAGATATATAAAATCCTACCCCGGCAAAGGCCTCCTATTTTCCAAAGGTAGTCATCTTGGTTTGGAAGGATACACAGATGCTGACTGGGCAAGATCACAGGAGGATAGGCAGTCTACTACTGGATACTGTATATTTTTAGGTGGAAACCTGATAACTTGGAGGAGCAAAAAACAGTCCGTTTGTGCTTTGTCCAGTGCAGAAGTTGAGTATAGAGCTATGGCCCAGTCTGTAGCTGAACTTTTGTGGTCAAGAATTTTACTCAAGGACCTCGGAGTGAAGACACAACGAAGTTATATTGTGATAACAAGGCTGCTATTAACATTGCCAATAACTTTGTCAGCATGACAGAACAAAGCATTTTGAGAATGACATGCATTTTATTCGAGAAAAATTGGACAATGGTGATTTGTGTCTATCATACATCAATACGGAACAGCAACTAGCTGATGTCCTTACAAAGGGCCTATCAAAGGGTCAATTCCTAAATGTAATTGGCAAGCTAGGCATGGTCAATATCCATGCTCAGCTTGAGGGGGAGTGTTGTAATAGAGGTTCTAATAACTAAGGGCAATGTAGTCTTTTCCCCTTTATTTTATTTTCTGCTCTTTTATTACTCTTAATCCTTGTACATTGAGTTGACAGGGGTAAAAGATCTTTTTGTACTTGTAACTTGTTTGCCCTAGTATTTAAAGGTTGAGATGGACTGGCCGTACTCTTCAGTTGAGAGAGAGATAGCCACCGCACCCCAAACCTGTTGTGTGCTGCACCCCCAACTCTTCTTCCTCCTTTCTCTTCAATAACAAATGAGAGAAACAAAGGAGAGAGGGAGTTTGAGAGAAAGAGAATGCTTAGAGAGAGTGAGAAAGAGAGAGTAAGAATGGGTTGGGACGGGGGTGGGAATGACCAAATGGGAGCTATCTATAGCCTCCAAGCCATCCCCAACCCCCAACTAGTCATTGGAGGCCCCCTCCAATGGCTAGGCTGACTAATGGTTGGGTCCTCAACGGCTAGTTGGGATCAGGTAGATCGGTTGATCCACCCCAGATCAGTGATCCAGCCGATCTGGCTTTGGATCAAGCAAGGGCTGGACCAGGATCAGATCTTTTCACAACCAAAAACCTATCCAATCTGATCTTGGCCAAACCGGCACACCATGCTTGTGACAAATTAGCACGCTTTATTGTTGCCTTTCCCATGGTCCATTGTTTGTGTGAGGAAGAGGAGGAGACACTTGATCATCTGTCCGTGGCTTGCTCATTTGCCCGAGAGGTATGGCAGCTACTTTTTGACGAGCTTAATATCCGGAGAGGAAGCAAATGGACAGTCTCCTCCACAGCTGTGGCATGCATCCAACTCCTACGCCTAAAGAAGACAACAAGATCTGGTGGATGGTTCTGCATGCAACCCTATAGGCCATTTGGGAAGAGAGGAACAGGAGGAGTTTCAAACATGAAGGCTTGATAATGGCGAGAACTGCTTTGTTTGTTTGTGATAGCTTTAAGGAGTGGGTGAGAATTTCATGTCATTTTGGTGTTTTCCACATCCCTTTTTGTTCTTTTGGTGGGGACTTTTGGGAGTTGCACCAATTCAATGCCTTTTGTATATAGGGAACTTTAAAGGGTTTTTGTTTTTCACTCTTGTGTATTCCATTATTTTCCATATTTTATACAATACGTGGTACCAACCACTTTTCAAAATCAGGCTAAGCCCACACAATGCAAGTCCTTACCTCCCAATCCCCCTTCTTCAGTTGCAGCACACCTTTTTCCTGCACATAAGAGACACACCTGACCTGAGTTTTCTTTTGTTATTCTCCTCATAGAAACTTTCATCTGATTCTGCTAATCTTACGGATAACTCCATTAAGTAATATAAATGCCGACATTTATGGAAAAAGGTTAAAGAAGGCTTTGTGGCATTAAGTTACCATTTCTCCAATACTCAAATTTTTGCCCTTCCAAGCACTAAGTTTTCCCTTTTCTTCCTGAAAGTTCAGAATCAGTAACTATCATTCCAAAAGCTTGAGTTGCCTGTAGCTAAGGGACATCCCCAAGTACTTTGGACATAAGCTTCCCACTTTACATGTATGATTTCTGCACAGCAGTGCACCTCATCCTGTGTTAAGGTATTGCCAATGGTCCCACCTTTGTTGAAGTTTATTTTCAGCGCTGACGTCATCCCAAAGCATCTCAACAGAATAAGGTCAAAAAGGGTGGAGATGCTACCAGCAAGAACCGACGACCACTGGTGACCGGCAGTCGTATCACATCAAGAAGTTGAAACTGCATGAGATAGCATGAGTGGGCAACCGAAGGCCCTGGTACCACGTGATGAGCAGTGACGAGAATATTTGATTCTCCCTGTGTGTTACAGATGAGGGCAATAGCCTAGTATACATGTAAGAGTCAATAGGGCATCACCTAATATGGTGCGAATCCACCCCCAAATATAATATGCATACAAGTACTATACACCCAATCTGCTAAAAGGTACAACTCTAATGTCCTGTTTAAATGTTGTTTACCCATCTCCAATTTTTTTATCTGCATTCTCCCTTCCCTTGATTCTCTCTTCTCTCCAACCTTGTTTACACCCTCCTTATCAACACTCCCCATGTTAGCAGAGCAATAGCCAACATTACCAGCACATCCAGGGATCGATGGATGGAGTCTTCCTCTTGAGGTTCCCTCAGTAGCTCCTGAGCTCTCCATCTTCTATGCCTAAATGTTTTATCTTCAAGGCAGGGGGAACCTCTCCTCCTCCCGTTGACTGTACTTCCTCTTTATTTATCAATAAGATTGGTGGTACAATCCACACTTTATTCTAAAAAAATAACTATAAGCATTTTGAAATGAAGCAGCCTGTGCATGGTGCGCTTAAGAACTAACTTGTGTTTGCCAACCAAACAGAATATCCAAGCCATGAAGGTATACCTAGTTATTATGCCTTTTCATGAAAACTTATATGAGTGAGAACACTATCCCACTACAAATTTTGGGCACACCACAATATACAGAAATCATCACCTTGAAAGAAAATATGACTGCCATCAATGCAGGGAACCATAACTGACAAGGCCTCATATCTTACAGTTCAAAATGCATCTTTTCAGAAAGGCAACCTAAGAAGATCTCAAAAAGCCCTGACAAAAGTTTATTCTCTTCCTTTTCCCAAAGATAAGGAGGGAAGGGCATAGTTGGAAAAACAACAGCCAACCAGAAAAGAAGCTAAAAGGAAACCCTGGGCATGTCTAAACCCTGTGTCACCACGAAAAATTGGTGATACATGAAATGGTATCATTCAAGGATTTCAAGTGTGGGTAAATGGGAAAGACAACTATTCGCCAACTACACAGTTTCAACAATGGTTACATGCCAGCCTGAAATAATAATCCATCCATTTCAAATGTAAACAGAGCTAACATTGTCATAGAAGGAATACATGTGGCAGTACGATCTTAGTGCAAGAAGGAAATCACTTATTCAGTTATTCTTGTTTGACAGAGTAGTAAACAGTCGAAAATTAAATCCTTTCAAGGGAATACGAAACTAGAAATAAATTCCTTTTCAAAATTCTCATCTATCACATAGCTCTTTTATTCTTAACCTTCAAAGCTGAACTAGATGTTTAAATCAATCAGAGAATATCAACAAGAAATGCATAAGGAGATGTTAAAAAACACCGCAAGAATGAAGCTTGGCTTTACAGTGCTGTCAAAGGCTTCGTACGTAAAATGGATTTGCAATGCTAGTCATTGCGCCCCCCCCCCCCCCCCCAAAGAAGGAATACATGTGGCAGTACAATCTTAGTGCAAGAAGGAAATCACTTATTCAGTTATTCTTGTTTGACAAAGTAGTAAACAGTCGAAAATTAAATCCTTTCAAGGGAATACGAAACTAGAAATAAATTCCTTTTCAAAATTCTCATCTATCACATAGCTCTTTGATTCTTGACCTTCAAAGCTGAACTAGATGTTTAAATCAATCAGAGAATATCAATAAGAAATGCATAAGGAGAAGTTAAAAAACACTGCAAGACTGAAGCTTGGCTTTACAGTGCTGTCAAAGGCTTCGTACGTACAATGGATTTGCAATGCTAGTCATTGCCCTCCACCCACCCACCCCCCCCACCCCCTGAGCATAAATTTTATTGAAGACACTCTGGGAGAAGGCACTTTTCAGCTTAACGGGCAACTTCAAAGAAAGCTGTATACATAAGTTGGCACAACTAAACAACTACCAAAGCTATTTTAGTATCTAACAGGCTAACAATGTGGAACCAGGTTTAGTTGCATAGGAAACAATGCTAAACAGGTCCCAGTTTGCAAGAATTCTACAATTACAGCAATGCAATGGCTAGCATACTCATTTTCCAGGAATAGCTCCCCGTATGTTATTCCATCAGTGTACATAATTTTCTTGAAATGATCAACTCCCTGCAAATTCATGTCTTGAATTGAGCAATCACACTTCACCAGCTTCACCAGATCAAAGAAGCATACATGTAACATCAAACAAGGAATTCTACCTGAAGCAACATAAGAATGCGCTCTAGGCCATATGTGATCTCCACAGATACTGGGAACAACTGAAGACTTCCAGCCTGAAAACCAATAAACATTATTGTTAAAGGAGTAATTGCTAAGAACTAAACAAAAGGGAGCATGACTGAGCACAAAATTTCCCCAAATATAGATACTCATGAGAAACTAGGGTGAAAACAATACACAAGCAAATACAATTAGGAAGCTGATTTATCACTAGAATTATACCATTCTTGCTTGAAAGATTATCCCCCTTTTTCTGTAAAATCTGTACTGCCTTGAGAAGCAGATATGCTGGATTATGAGATCTCTGAAACTTGGAAAGAAAGCTATATTTTTCTTTATGTGATAATATTGCCTGTTGTGAGGAAAAGTGGGCTCCAACCCTGGGATTCACTAATTACAACAGTGGAACTTGGGTGACTACATATCTCAGAATGTCAAATACCTGCTGGAAGTATGTGAACTGAGTTATCTCCATTCCATCCATCCAAACTTCCCAGCCCAGGCCCCAAGCACCAAGGACCTATAAACAATTTATTCAAGAACTGTAACTAGCGGAACGTGAAAATCTAGAGCTCAAATCAGGGTAAGGTATCCAGTAAAATAATTCCTTACAGGACTTTCCCAGTTGTCCTCCACAAAGCGAATATCATGGTCACTAACATTAATACCTGATTCAAAGATTTAAGGCAATAAATGGTAGAAATTAGATAATAAGTCCTCAAGAAACTAAGAGCACGTTTTATGGAACAGAATGGAATTTTCCTCCAGTAAAAGAACACAATGAAACAACAAATTTGTAAAGGAAAGTGCCCCTGGTTATGCACTTAGAGATGTGTTTTATTAAACATTATGTAAAACAGATGTTGTCAGATCAATATACAAAATGGACCCCTAAAAATCTATTCATGTTCAAGATTCATAATTACTGCATACAATCCAGATCGGATATGTTCGAGTGGACAAAGCAAATTTTTTAACAATGAGGTTAGTGTGCTGAGATAAGGTTCATAGCCACTTTTAAGTGGTAAGTGAAGGCCAACATCAACTAATCCGTTAAACCATGTGATGTTGCCACAAGCACTTTGCAACTAGTTACATCTATATCAAGGAAATAGCCTCTGATTCAGTGAGAAGATAGATTATTCCCCACTGTGATGACAAGAAATCATCATATCATTTGAATTATAAACCTTGATAATTTCTGAAAAATAATCATAAGTTTATCCCATCCAACAGGAATTACCATGATTTGATGAAAGATTAAAGGACTTGGTCAACCTTTCCAACAGGCTGTCTCACCTAACATCAACACTCCCCAGAAGGGCATCATAACTCGGGCAAAAGAAGAGATTGTCAAAATCTGCTATGAGACTAATCCGCAGGTAAGCAAAGATGTTGTCTGGCAAGTGGACGGAAGAGTCTTAAAGAACCTGGCTGTAACGGAGATAATGGGAGCCAAAGAGGGTTATGTTACATCTCATTTACATCTGGGTCTGACCCAGAAACTTTGTCTGGCGACCTGTGTGCGTTTTTTTTTTTTTTTTTTTTTTTTTTTGAAGGTGACTAAAAGTCACAATGCATTGATAGTCAAAGAAACTACAAGTTAAAGAAGACAAGGCCCTCAAAAGAAGGGCACAAAAGTACCATCACCCCAAGAGTACTCAAAAAAACATTACTGTACCAAGATGGTAAAGTAACAAAACCCCCCATTTACAAAAGGATCCCCCGAGCGGTCAAATGATGAGTTTTTCCACTGCATAATCTCAGAAAACACCTTGAAGTTGCTGTTGACAGTGATCCCCACAGGGTTGGCCCAATCTCTTAGAAAAATGATGGCTCTTCTAAGAATTTCATAGGGTTTGCTTAAGTCATCCTTAAATTTTCTATAGTTTCTCTCTCCCCAAATAGCCCACATCATAGCTGGGAGAAACAGGAACCAAACTTGCTTATATCCCATGCCCGTATATTCATTTATGACTGCTTCTTCACTCCCCCTTTCTTCTCCCTTAGGCAGTCCACCACCATATTACTTTTAACAAAGTCAAGCTCTCTTTTCCCAATCTTAACTCCTCCCCCCATTTCCATTTCTTTTCAAACTATTCTGCAATATATCATTCCTCCTTATTTTTTTTATGAAACTCCTAACTATTTCTTCCTTCCCCTCAAAGGATACACCAATTTTTCTGCCAAATTGAAGAATTTCTTCAGTCCATTCTTCAATAGGGATCACCTGTCCATAATCTATTGAAATAGAGGAATCATGATAGGGTACAATAGCAGTTGAAATATCCCCTGTAGCCTCCATTATTTGAATAGGATGTCCCAACACTGTCGCTTCCATGCAAACTTCATCAACCACACTCACGGCAGCTATCGGCACCTTATTGACCACACTCCCAGTAGCTATCGGCACGTTATTGAAATCTTGAGTCGCGGAGGGATTTTCCTTCTCCAAGACAACAGGATTGTGGCCACTAGATTGAGGCAACAAGATGAGAGGGAGAAGCTCATCAACAGGCACGGATTTTTCAGCAAGGGTGAAAACTTGTCCTCATCTGTAAGGCTTCTGATATTCCGGATACACAGCACAGGTGGCATTAAGATTCTCCAACTGTACTGCATGTGTAGTTCAAACCAACTGTTTGCTTGCATTGTGGAGATGATTCATATAAGATACCCTCTTTCTACTGGCTTTGAATTGGACAAGCTGTCACGAGCTCCTCAGGGTTTGATAGATGTCTGGGCGTGTGAGGAAGATGAGACGTGTGAGGAAGACAACCATTCAGGGAAACAAAAACCCTGTCCAGCTCAATCATCAAAACGGACCAGAAGAGGAGGCCGGTTCACCCATCTTAATTGAAGCAGGTGACCCCAAAGCCTCCTGATCCAGGAACCAAACCGTCCGGTTTGAATTAAGTTATGGATCTAGCGGAGTGGCTCCTAATGGGAGCAGGTCGTGCCCAACAGTCCCGCCAGCCTGGAACTGTTCATCTTCCCTGCCCGCTCTCGACAGGGAGACGTCCACCTGCGACATTCCGGCCCTGGCTACCTCGGGGCTCAGGGAAATCCAACCAACTGCCTCCGCCTCAAGCACTGCCACATCTCTACGACTTTCATGATGACTCTCTCCTCGGCAACCAGGGAAGGAATCAATCTCTGTGACTTTTGGTCTTCCTCTCAAACTTGGGATTATTGCCAACTTAGAAACAGCAACAACCACCTTGTCCACCTTGTCAGCTTCGAATGCGACCGATTCCTTGAGTTGAAAATGAGTTAGCCCGGTTCTATCCACCTTCTCCGGACCCCCTGTTTCAAGCTTTCCTTCCGCACCTGAGTTCCCAGCCCTCTCCTCCACAACACCATCTCTCTCCAATCTGTATTTCCTGTACTGAGAGTCTACTTCTCCACAAGACCGTCCAGGGGAAGAAAGGATAGGACGAACACCTGTCCCTACCCTTTCCTGTTCAATGTCAACCCAAAAACCTCTCCCTGCCAATAGAATTTTGACTTTTCCAGGGACGCTTGCGGGGTTGTCAACTTCGATAAACACTCTAGAGTACCGAAGCTGCTCCCCCTCCAAAGTAGACCCATCCACCCTTCTCAGAACAGCATACATGGAGACGATGGCTTGTAAGGTAGTGACATTCCACAGGTGAAGGGGAATACCTACTACCTGCACCATGCCAACTCCCCCCGTTCTGATGGATTTGTAGCCTCCTCAACAGACCATAGTGAACACTTCATGTTCAGAGGTCCAAGATGGAGACGATTACAGGAGAGCATCTCCTTCTTCCAATCAATGGCTTCAGCTTTAAAGAGAAAAGAATAGCTATCTATCTCTCTGAACCACCAGCCCTTCACCAGTGGCCAGCATTGACTAAGCAACTTAACCGGATAGCTAGCCAAAGGAGATGAGTTGTCTGAAGTTTTCACCCTTGAAAGGACGACACAATCTTCCAACCTCTTTCGAGCTTCCTGACCTTCTTTCAACCATGGAATGACAATAGGTTCCCGAACCCCATGCTGAGCTTTAGAAACCTTTGGAGACAGCATCGGTATATTCTCAGAAGAGGCACTGGACTCTTATGTTGTTCACCCTTCCAGCAATCCTTCCTTCTATGACCAGAAGCTCCACACCCGAAGCACCTAACATCATCTTTGCGCTCCCTCGCCCAGTGTCCATGACCTAGACATCTAATGCAAACATCTCTCTCCACTGGGAATGGTGATGGTGACAGAGTCTTTGGAGTCTGCCGCTTACGCCTTGTGACCAGGGTCCATCCCCCTCCCTGCTCTCCTCTCCATCGACAGCACCACTCATCCCTCCTTCTTCTATGCTCATGTTTCACTCAAGGAAAGCTACTTGTGGGCCTTTGTTTGCTTCACAACATCCAAATTCCAAGGCCTGGAGTTCCCAGAACCTTCTATTTGACATTAATAGTGTTCCATTGGATATGGGAAGGGAAGGATTGGGGGGAGAACGACAATTTGTTTAGTTTCTATGTGAGGCCATGTCCTCCTGCTTTCCTTCTTTTTTATTTTTTATTTTTTTCTTTTTCTTTTTTTTTTTGTGTGTGTGGGTGTCCAGGAAGATGCAAAATGAGATAGTTCAACAAAGTAACAAAGGGCATGGTTTATCGAGGTTTATCTATGAATACAGCACTTAAAAGAATAAAGTGATGGTACAGGATTCATCTAGCCAAATCCAAATAAGTGGGATAAGACTTCACATGATAAGATGATGATACAAAGGGTCTGGGTTTATACATAATTGAACCGCATCAAGATATATTTGTAGGGTGTTAAACAAGCCGTCCACCAATTTTTTAAGGAATAAAAAAGGGTATTAAACAAGCCATAAGTTGTGCAGATAAATATCACATCTGCAAAAATTATTCCTCATAAAGCTTACAAAATATAACTTGCTCAAGGATACGATTATTAGGATCAGGCTTCTTTTCAAACATCATGAAATATTCTGAAAACAATGAATAGAGTAGTAAACCAATATCTAGGAACAACTCCGATAAATATATGTTCTAAAAACCATGGTTGATATACCTACATGTAAAAAAAGGGTCTTCTTTGCATGGAAAGAACAATCCTTACCTAATGCTGACAGACTATGAAGAAAAAGATCTTGTGAGTTTGCAGGATCAGGCTTTAATATGACCTGGGAATGTGTGAGTAATTAGAGACCACTTCTGGGAGAAGATGATGGTATAAAAGATTACACAGAGATGGTTGTTAGCAAGCAGTTTGTAAAACTAGTCAATCTATTTTAACCTGAAACTGTGTGTGGCGCTGGAGTCTATTTGGATTGTCCCCGTAACGACTGTCATCTGGTCGTATGCTAGGTTCCACATACCTTTTTGGCAAAATTTTCATGTTAAACATTCATAATCAAGAACAATATCATCTTAACTGATTCAGTTGAGAAAATCACCAAACAATTTCAACATCTTTTCACTTTTGAGGATAACCAATATTCAATGGGAACAAAGTAAAACTCCAGCAAAAGCAAAATATATTCAAGCAAAAAATATGCCGCAAAAGGAAGGGAAAAATATATACAATGACTCCCTGATATGGAATCCGATGGAAAAGATAATAACATGTGATATATCACACTGCTTAATCCAATGGTCCTCGTGAGAACAAGCGCATGACCTGGAAGCGTTGTACATCAAACGTACAAAACCAATGCCACGTGAAGATGAGGAGATGTCAAAGGTCATTGCACCCACAGTCCTCTGTCATACCTTGACAAAACATAGTTAATTTGAAGCTGAGAGATTGTTGAAGAGTACAAAAGTTCCAGGTTCAGATATTGTCACTTTATAGCTTGAATTATTTCCCAAAAATGAAAGGAATCATGATAATCGTACTTCACTCTTCAGCATTGGAAAACTATCCTTCTAGCCTATTCTCTTGCTGTGGATCTTCTTATTCAATAAGCAAGGAAGAAGAACTTGAATCGTCCTCATTGAAGTAATCCATAGATCTTGCATCCATCAACAAACATGATGACCACAGTAACTGTAAAGCTTGACAATGATAAGCAGCTGGTTCAGTCTGTCACTTGATCACTGAAAAAGAACTTCGGATGTTACCCACAGTCATCAGATAAGCGTCCTAGACTTTTCCTATTATATTGCCATCTTCTCTGGACACTAAAAATGGATTCGGTTCTCCCAAAGATGGCAAATTGCTTCATAAACTTATCTAAATTGGAGAGACGATGACTGGTTGTCTTTGAGATGCCTTATGTTGTGACCCTATGCTGCCAAGAAGCAAGATGGCAAACCTTGCTCTCTACTGATTTCTCCAACAGTGCAAATAAATTTTGGAAATTGAAGGAATCTGCTTAGGAAAGCCAACTATTTTCTTTCTTGTATGTAAAATGTTGTTACTCCTGCTCATCCTGTCATACCTCAGTGCAGCAGTGCAAATAAAAGATGGCTCATAAGTTCTCGACACTTTTGGGAATAGTAAACAGCACATACATAATGTGCCATGATTTAACTCTGGATTCAAGTTTTCTTTCCTCCAATCTCAAAGTTATTACAGACAACATCATAGTCACCTCTTCATTTGGGGTAAACCTACATTCTGAGTCACATGCACAACTTCTCTCAAGCAATAAAAGCCCCTGAAGCCTGGGACAATCACTAGAAACAGCCCAATTTTGTAACCTTTTCCCTCCTTCCACTTCAAAAGCTACCAGTTACATTTCACCAGATCCCTCCCTTGATTGGTCAATGTTACAACATCTCTGAGCCTATTCATTGCTCTTTCTCATGTTCAAGTTGGCCAAACAAGCCTTTAAGGCATCATCTCATTTGAAGTGATCACAAATAACAAAAGCAAGATTAAGCATGACATGCTTCAGAATATTAGATAACACCAACATGTTCAAGATATATGGAGCCACCACTGAACTTTAGCCTCTTTATCATGTTACAACATGTTCAAGATATCAGACATGAGGGCTCACGTCCAGAAAGGTTTTGATTTTATGTATAGTTGAAGAGAAAATAACAGGAAAAGTTAAGCAGCCAATCCATCTAATTCTATGGAAATAAATCAAAGAAAGATCTGGCCGAAGTTCCCTCTTATGGATCAAATGTTGACCCTAGATGCAGGGAGGGGATGTGGGGATACATGAAGCCTTTACCCATCACTTTGTGGTTGACTTAGGACCTAGAAGACCATATTCCCAGCATTTGGCCATAAATCCTCTGGCTAGCTGCTAGATTGACATTAGCCTCCAATTGCAGCATATTGGTGCATAAGAAACATTAAGGCATGCATAAAATGGAAATGAAACAGAGCACTGCTTCCATATGCATTGGATTAAATTAAAAATGCTAGAATGTGCACAGAATGGCATGTAAGAACGCGAGAACATTACTTCCATCTGAATCAATAGGACAAGTATCTCAGACTATTACAGATGCATATGGATAGCAAGTATGCCAATTTGCTCCCAAGACAACTTACGCAACATTCCATGGTTCGGGACCCAGAACCCTCAAGAATGTCAAAGGATTCATTGTTCCTGCTCCAACCTGATAAATCCATAATAGTAAATAAATTAGGAAGGTAACATCATTCTAGAAACTAAGAATGAAGAAATATGAAACCAACACATAATTTTCAAGAACGGGCATGTTAAGCAATTTTCTCGTTATACAAAAACAATGACAATAAATGCCACCTATGCATATATCATAATTGACTAATTGTGTAAACCAGAATTCAACAAATGCAACCAAAAATATGCAAGAATTAGATGATACCAAATTAACAACAAAGAAAAAGCGTATATTTTACAATAATAATTACCTCTGTATTGCTGCACTGCATTATGGCACATCCAACAGAAGCCCAATATTCCTGCATAGCACATAGAGGGCTAACAATAAAGTAAGCAAATATTTCTTCAAGAGAAATATGATCATCGGCAGAATAGAAACAGATAATAGAAGTGAAAACTACACTACAAGGTTTTCTTTTTCTAAAAGAAGAGGGTGTCATACCTCCGAATTTATCACAAAGACTTCACTGACTAGCCCAAAAGGTAATTTTACAACATATCTATGTTTACATCATTGCAAAAACAATCAAATATGATATATATATATATATATATCAAGGTTAGCCATATCATAACGGATCGTGCTGACTCGTATGAGTCGACTCAGATCTGGGCCAACCCAATGCGCTAGCACGGTCGGCTCACCCAATTCGGTTTGAACCGCCTCCGGACCGCATCGACTTGACTTGTATCGGGCCAGATCGCACCGTCTCGCAGCGAACCGGTGTGATCCGACCTGATACAAATCAAGTTGATGTGATCCAACCCGAGACGGACCGATGCGCTAAGATCAAAAACTGTCAGCAACGTTACTGTTCAGACAGAAACGCACCAGACGAAGGAGCCGCCCCCTTCCAAACCCTCCCCTCCCCCCTCTTCTTGCTTCCATTTCTCTTGGTGGTTTTGAGAGATCCAAGCATTTATCAAGCTTTGAAATTGATTTTCTTGGAAAGGAAAGGGGTTTTCTAACTCTTTGGAATGTTTTCATCTAGTTTCAACAAGGTAAGCCTCCGAACCCTAAATTTTTTTTATTTTCATCTTCTTTTCTTATTGTTTGATGTTGTCTAGGGTATTAAAAGATGAAGAAAAGGTAGATCTATTGTCTCTTTGTAAATGTGACATGAAAAAATCTAAATTTGTTCAAATTTGAGGTAGATTTTTATTAAATATCAAAAAAATAAAAAAAAAATGATCTATTATGTGATGATGAGCATAGATCTATGAATTTCACATGTTTGCTTAAAATTTCATTCAAAATCTTAAGTTATGAAGATTAATGTATTAATGTGATTATTAAATATGAAATAAAATTTAACATGTAAAATAATTTATAAATTGTCTACTCTATATTCTAGAAGTAAAAAATGATTAGATTTAGATCTATGTTTTAACTTGTATGTTTTAAGTATACAAATTTTAGTTTGAAATCTTATTTTTAAGTAATTAAATTAGTTAATAGTATAATCTATTATTACTTAATAATGTTTAAATGTGATACTTGTATACAAATTTTGGACATGCCCTCAACTTATATTTATGTTATTCATACACTTTAAGTTATGCTTTATTAAATATGTTCAATTAATAATTATAATTTATTTAATTTGTTAAGTATATATTAATAATTTATTTATTTTCATAATTTAATATTTATAATTTATAAAAAGTAAAAAATTCTTTTAATGTAAGGATAATTTTAACAGCATTTCAAGTCATACTATTATTACTTGTTATTTAATATTTTTTTGGTTCTTATTTCTCTTTTGTTTGTTGTCATTAGATGGCCACCCCACCCCCTTGTCGAGAGTCCAAAGACATCAGATGGCAGTATGGGAGCATAGTTGATGGCACTAGGCACAAGTTCAAGTGCAAATACTGTCAGTTTATAGGACAGGTCGATGGTGTTTCTCGATTGAAGAAGTACCTTGCAGGAGGAAAAACTGTTGGGTATAATGAAATTATTGGTTGTAAAAATGTTCCTAGGGAGGTCAGGACGCAGATAGCTCAACACTTGAAAAGTTTGAAGGAAGTGCGCTTAAAGAAGGCTGCAGACAAAGAGAGAGAAGAACACGTGATCTATGGAGTTGCCGATGGAAGAGATAATGATGAAGAAGGAGGCTGGACTGAGTCTGATGGCGATGATGATGTTCAGGAGGTACATAGATATGAGCCTCCTTCTCCACGTACTCGGCGAGTGTCGGAGCTCAGTAGGCATGAGCATCGGGAGAGAGAATTTATGAGAGCTCAGGGGATTCACTTTGAAGGGGCTCAGCATGGATCATCAGGTGCTGGTGGGAGTTCCTGTCGGGGGCAAGGTCAACCTAGGAGGAGTGTATCCTCTTATTTTACTACTGGACGAGCACCTACAACTCGGCCTCAGAAGCACAAATCAAGCACTTCTATTGAGGAGATTGACCCTTATGTGTTTCCTAGGGAGCATGGGAAACAGACAAGGGTTGATGATAGCTACAATAAGAAGAGTGGTCCAAGATATATTTTGAGAAGGGTTGTGGCAAAATTTTGGCATCATGCAGACATCTCCTTCAATACAGCAAACTGCCCTTACTATTCTAGTATGATCCATGAAGTACAAGCTCAAGGGTTACATGTTAAACCCCCCACTCCAAAAGAACTGGCAGGAAAATATCTTGAAGATGAGATAAAGGAGATCAAGCAGTACATTGGTTCTTTCAAGAAAAAGTGGGAGAAATATGGGGTTACGCTGATGTGTGATGGCTGTTCACAAACCACCAAAAGCAACCTGATTAATTTTCTCGTGTATTGCGACAGACAAGTGTTCTATCATAAGTTTGTTGATGCATCAAATCAGATACACAATCATGAATACATTATGCAACTGATGGACAGTGTAGTGGAGGAACTTAACGAAAAGTACATTGTCCAAGTGGTGACAGATAATGGCTCTGCGTACAAGAAGGCAGGAGAGGAGCTAATGTTCCGCATACCTCATTTGTTCTTGACCCCATGTGCAGTCCATTGTGTAGATTTGATGCTGAAAGAAATTGGACAATTGGATGCTGTCAAGAAGAATGTTGCCAAAGCACAGAAGATTACACGATACTCTACAACCATTCTTATGTATTGAGATTGATGAGGGATCATACATATGGTGAGTTTGTTAAGGCCTGCAATCACAAGATTTGCCACCAACTTCATTGCCTTGTAGAGTATGTTGAAACATAAAGTAGGCTTAAAATAAATGTTTAAAAGTAACAAATAGATGCACTCCACATTTGTTGGGCTAGACAAGGGAAAGAAGATTGAAAACTTGGTGAACAACAGTGACTTCTGGGTTAGGATAAAGCTTATTGTACAGCTTATTGAGCCATTATATGAGGTTTTGCGCTGTGTGGATAGAGATCGGACACCAACCTTAGGGTTGGTGTATGCCAAATTGGAAGCTGCAAAGACGAAAATACTTACAATCTCAAGAAAATATACAGAAGAATTATTGAAGATTGTAGAAAAGAGGTGGGACTTCCAGATGGGCAGAGAGTTGCATATGGCAGGTGAACAATTTACATTTCATGACCTTTTGTGATAATTTTAACTTTTATAATGATACTTGATGGGTGATTTTCTTTTATTACAGCGTATTATCTCCATCCGGCATTTCAGTACGCTCATTCGTTGGCATACAATGATAACTTGATTGCAGTTATGACAATAGTAGTCAACCGACTTGTGGGTGATTTGAATGCAACAGTAAAGGCAATTAATGAAGTTGGGTGCCCAATCTATTATTCTATCATTTCTTTGCGTCTGTTATGCAAATGTTGTAATAATATTGTTAATTATACAGATAAAAATCTTTCGGGAGACAGTAGGGACATTTGCAAAGCCATCAGCTATAGCTGGCCGTGAGAGATCTGATGTTGGTATAACACGAACTTTGTTTAGAAAACACTTTCACATACTGCTCTTTCTATTTTTCATATCTTGATAGATTTCTATTATTTGTTTTATAGCTAACTGGTGGTTGAATTATGAAAAGTCTGCACCAACGTTGAGAGACATAGCCATCAAAATATTGTCGTAGACTTCTTCCTCCAGTGGATGTGAGCGGAACTAGTCTACGTTTGCACTAATACATACTGATGTAGCCGAAGCTATCACGACCGGATTCCGAAGCTGGAATCCGAAGAGATGGATCCGGAGCTGGGTCGGATCGGTGTTCAGAGGCCCGACGGGGATCCGGAAGGCGAAGGATGCAGAGGCGAAGCCGAAGGTCCGAAGGTCGAGGGGTGCTCGGTCGGTGGCTGGCTTGCTCCGGGAAGTCGGGGCCGAAGCTCCTTCGGCGAACGAAGGGGCGGCGCAAGACCGAGTCTCTTCTGTCGTGGGGGCAGCCGGCGCACGGCGTCGAGACCAGGGAGAGGAGTCCGAGGTCGGCGGCCGAGACCGACTCGGGAAGGTCGGCGATGATTCGAACCGAGCTCCTGCAGGAGGGAAAGAAGAAGAAAACCGGTCAGCAGGAGTCCCGGGCTTCGGCCCTAAGGAACCCCCTCCGACGGTCAAGTTAGCTCCTGAAGATGATTCGATTCAGAAGGCAAAGAGTAGCTTTAACGCTATTTGGACTGTAGTCCTTAAGGGTCTCGGAGGCTTAAGAGAGCATACCTTTGGCAATAAATAGCAGTGTATTTATAGCAGAGGATAGAGGATGGTTAACGGTGATAGCCGATATAGGACTATGTGCGGGCTTACTGGTAAACCGCCATAGTGCCTGGTCCTCCACCGGAGTGGGCCGGATTCGGCTATCGAGCCGAAGGGGGTTGGGCCGCTGATGGGCCGAAGCCTGTTGGGCCCTGGGCTGCCGCGCTGCTCCCGGACCGTAGGCTAGTGGGCCGCTGACGGGCTGAAGCCTGTTGGGCCGGGAGCGACGGTGTCGCTTATGGGCCGAGGGCTGTTGGGCCGCTGACGGGCCGAAGGCTCCCTGAGGGCCTTGCACTGCTGCTGCTGGGCTGAACGGGGTTTGGGCTTGTTTTAATGGGCCGAATCGGATTCTGCCTCATCACATAGCCCCCCACTCTTGTCTTCCTCAGTTCTGAGATGGCGAGAGTATAGCCCGAAGCTTGTTGAGAAATAATGCAATCAAGTGTTTTACCCGAAGCTCTGTTCCTTTCCTTTGAGAAGAGGGCGCCCTCGGTCGGCCGAGGGCTAAGTAGCTGCTTCGTCTTCACTCGGGGTGGCGACGAAGGCTCTTGCCTCTGAAGGCGAAGGGCCGAGCCCTCTGACTCGTGCCAGGCTTCATTAAATGGACGGCATGGGCGTCGCTTCGCGAAGAAGCACGGGACACGCGTCGCGCATCCGGCCGCTCCGTCAAAAGCACAAAAGGATCATGACCGCTCGCGGGTCGCGGATCGCCTCGGCTCTCTGCCCGATGTTCTACTCGGATTGCCGCCGCTCCCTTCTTCGGCACGCGGATCGAGACACGTGGCCGGCATCCGAGTGACCAGCCGAAGGGTCGGAGCGCCTTCGGCTGTTGATCGTTTTGCTTCAAGTCCCGGAGCCTGCCCGTCATCATGCCGAAGGACGGTACACGTGGCGGGCATCCGAGAGGAGCGATGAGACGACGGGGACGATCTCGGCCGTCGGCTTCGGCGGGAGGCGCTTCGAATGGAGCTTATAAATAGGAGCCCCTCGCAGAACACTGTTCTTCTTCTTGCTTCCGCGCCTGCGTTGCTCTGCGATCACCCGAGCTCTCCCTCCTCTCCAGCGAAAGGCTAGCTTCTCTGAAGGCGTCGTCCGAGCTTGCTGGCCATCGCGGGAAGATCTCCATCCCTCGGAGCGCTTTGCTGGTGGAGTTGGGTGGTTTGAGAGGCTGCACTCGGTCCAGGAGAGATCTTTTCCCCCTCTTGAGAGTAAGCTTCGACCTCCCTTCTCCTCTTCGTGACCTTATGGTCCGCAGCTCTTCTTCGAGCGAGATTACTCCTTCGGACGAGGAGTATACTCCATCCCATTCCGCCAAGTCTTCTCTGTCATCTCCCCTTACTCTGGACTCCCTCGCCTCTGTGATGTCCGAAGAGCCCGAGGCCTCCGGGGCCGAGGCTTCCGAGGCCGAGGCCTCCGAGGAGGTTCGAAACCCGGGCCGGGCTTCCACCTCGGGACGTCGTCGTCCCGAGACCGCCTCGGAAGCAGCCTGCGCCCTTTCGGACGAAGAGGTTAGCAACCTTGCTTCTTACTTTCAACTTCCTTCATGGATGACTCCTTACCGGCCTGGCTCCACCACCAGGGTCAATACTCCTCGCCCGGGTACCTTTTCTATCTACGAAGACAGCTTCCAGGCGGGCTTTCGTCTTCCTCTCCCCACCTTCGTCATTAACCTTCTTTGCTTCTACGGGCTGGCCCCGTCTCAGCTTTTTCCCAATTCTTGGCGCACCGTATATGGTTTTTTGGCCGTTTTTGCCCGTATACGGACTGTTCCTTCCATCAACATCTTCCGCTACCTCTTCAAAATCCAGAGGCAGGGGAGATCCGAATGGTATTGCTTCGTCCCTCGGATCGGGCGAAGCATCTTCTCCGGGAAGCCCTCGTCCATCCATGGCTGGAAGAGGAAGTTCATCCTCATTTCTTTGCCGGAGAACGAGAAGAGAGTGTGGCCCTTCCCTACCGAATGGACGCCGCTGGCCGCAGGCCTCTCGGATCCTCCCGCTCTGACCTCCACCCAGAGCACCCTCGTGGGCCACATCCAGACCATGGCCCCATACAACATCTGGGGGCTTCTCAGCAACGCGGAGCGGTTAGTGAATGTCGGGGTATGGCCAGACCCTCAGTTCGATCAGGAGCGGGCTTTCCCTTACCTTCCTCCCGGGGAGACTCCGCAGGGTAGCGAAGGAGGTGCTGAGGCCGCTCCTCCGGCCGAAGCTCTTCCGGCCGACAAGGTTGCTGAAGCTTCGGCCGAGGGTAAGTCGGTTGTAAGTTGCAACCTGTTGTTTATTCGTTTTTAACACGTCTTCTCTTGCTTGCAGCAATGTCCGGGATCGAGGCCCTACTCGCCCGGATAGCCGAGCAGCGTGGCCAAGGCCAGCTACCACCCCCGCAGGTGGCAGGCGGCAGGCGGGTCTGGTCGAGGCGCAGGGGCTCCGAGGGCCCAAGGCGGGGTTCCGAGGACTGCGGCCTCCTCCGAGGGCCGTGCTGCCGCCGCCGCTCTCGAGAGGGAGCGAAAAACCAAGTCCGCCGCCCGAAGGGGCGGTCGATTGTCGAAGCGGCCTCGGGTGGAGGAGCCCGAAGAGGCAGAGCCCGCCCCGTTGATCAGGAGAACCGCCGGGGCCCGAAGGGCCGCGAGGCTGGCGTCCCCCGAGACGCCGAGGGGCGACTCTCCTCCGGCCGCGATGGCAGGGGCAGAGGATGAAGGCGCTGGGTCGCAGGCGCCTCGTGCGCAGGAGCGCGAGTTGTGGGTCCCTGAGCCGGGGATCTACAAAGACGAGAGTATGGAGGACTCGCAGACGTGCCTCCGTCTGCTCCGCAGCCTCACTCTCCCTTCAGCCTTCGTGGAGCTGAAGGACTATTCGGTCTCCGATCTGGCGGCGATGAGCACCCGATTGGCGGTCCAGGTAAGAAGCTTACGAGTGTGCATCAATCTTGTTTTCCTTAGCATACTTCAAGTTTCGCTGACCCTTGTTTGCTTTTGGTCCGCAGGCCGCGGTTACGGGCAGTGTCCTGATTCACCATCAGGAGCTGCTCCGGAACAAACTTCTGGAGGCCGAGTGGGTGTCGGCCTCAGCAGGTTCGGGCGAGGGCCCTTCGGCGAGGCCTCGTATCGAGCCCATGGTCGACGGGCTTGTAGCCGCGAACGCCCGGACGCGGGCGCAGCTGGAGGAGAGGGCAGCAGAGGCTCGTGCTTCTGCCGAGGCCAAGTGAAGGCCGAGCGGGAGAAGGAAAAGGCCGAGCGGGAGCTTGCTGCTGCCCAGGCCGAGATCCGGGCCCTTAAGGCCCAGATCCAGGACAAGGACTCCCGGCGGGCTTCGGAGAAACGTCGCAACGTCGAGGAGGTTTCGGCTCTGAAGCAGGAGCTGGAGGAGGCGGTGGACTCGGCCATGGCTGATTATAAGGCCGCCCGGAATATGCCGAGGAAATAGTCCAGGCCCAGCTCCTAGCGGCCTCCTCAGTCTTTGACATCGGTCTGGCCGTCGCTCAGAAGGCATGCCCGAACGTGGACTTGACCGGGATGGCCCTTCCTACGGGCGAGGAAGGGAAGGAGCTCCTGTCCTGGTGGAAGGGGCTTATGGCCGAGAGGGCCCCGGCCTCGGCGGAAGGCGACGAGGCCGTACCAGCCGAAGAGGCCCCTGTCGAAGCTGCCCCTCCTGAGGCCGTGCAGATCGTCGATTCCCCCTCTCTCTCTCCTGGCCAAAACCCAGTTGAAGTGGAGGAGGAGGTTGCCGAGGATTGATACGGGGGCTTGCCCCGGTTTTTATTTTCTCTTTTGCTGTAAGCCCTCGGCCAGGTGTATGGCCGGTTTCTGTACTTCCCCTTTTTTTGTAAATACAGGAAGTGTTTTTGGGCTTTACCTTGATGCTTCGTACATGATTGACCGAATCTGGTTTTCAGAAATCCGAGATCCTGTCGTCTGTTCGCTATAGCTCGCAAGGCCGAGACCCGATGTAGGTTCGGATAGAATATCGCCACAGATAGTATATACGGCCGGGGCCTTCACTAACGTGGTTCATATGATCTGAAGGGACATCCTGCCGCTCCTGATGCGGTCCGCGTGGCCGAAGCCACTCTCGCTTTGTCTCATGCGGACTTAGAGATATACCTCGCCGCTTCCTGATCCGGATTATATGGCCGAAGCCATTCGTCGGATCGAGGTACTTGCGGACTTTAGAAGAACCATGCCGCTCCCGATACGGTTTGCATGGCCGAAGCCACTCCCGGTACGGTTTACACGGACTTAGAGAAAATACCATGCCGCTCCCGATACGGTTTGCATGGCCGAAGCCACTCCCGGTACGGTTTACACGATTTACACAGACGGCGCCACGTGATGTAGCCGAAGCTATCACGACCGGATTCCGAAGCTGGAATCCGAAGAGATGGATCCGGAGCTGGGTCGGATCGGTGTTCAGAGGCCCGACGGGGATCCGGAAGGCGAAGGATGCAGAGGCGAAGCCGAAGGTCCGAAGGCCGAGGGGTACTCGGTCGGTGGCTGGCTTGCTCTGGGAAGTCGGGGCCGAAGCTCCTTCGGCGGACGAAGGAGCGGCGTGAGACCGAGTCTCTTCTGTCGTGGGGGCAGCCGGCGCACGGCGTCGAGACCAGGGAGAGGAGTCCGAGGTCGGCGGCCGAGACCGACTCGGGAAGGTCGGCGATGATTCGAACCGAGCTCCTGCATGAGGGAAAGAAGAAGAAAACCGGTCAGCAGGAGTCCCGGGCTTCGGCCCTAAGGAACCCCCTCGGATGGTCAAGTTAGCTCCTGAAGATGATTCGATTCAGAAGGCAAAGAGTAGCTTTAACGTTATTTGGACTGTAGTCCTTAAGGGTCTCGGAGGCTTAAGAGAGCATACCTTTGACAATAAATAGCGGTGTATTTATAGCAGAGGATAGAGGATGGTTAACGGTGATAGCCGATATAGGACTATGTGCGGGCTTACTGGTAAACCGCCATAGTGCCTGGTCCTCCACCGGAGTGGGCCGGATTCGGCTATCGAGCCGAAGGGGGTTGGGCCGCTGATGGGCCGAAGCCTGTTGGGCCCTGGGCTGCCGCGCTGCTCCCGGACCGTAGGCTAGTGGGCCGCTGACGGGCTGAAGCCTGTTGGGCCGGGAGCGACGGTGTCGCTTATGGGCCGAGGGCTGTTGGGCCGCTGACGGGCCGAAGGCTCCCTGAGGGCCTTGCACTGCTGCTGCTGGGCTGAACGGGGTTTGGGCTTGTTTTAATGGGCCGAATAGGATTCTGCCTCATCACATACAAATATCAGAAATCGATTGTCACACATCCGTTTGGACAAGCTTATGTATATCTACTATAATATGAGGCTGAAGATTAAACATTTGCAACATAATGCAAAAAAAAGGAGATGGTGATTATGATCCCACTGATCTTGGTTACCTTCGAGATGATGAGGATCCTATGGTTGTTTGGGTTGCCAGAACAACAGATCGTGGGAGCCAGAACTCGATGAGACATTAGATCCTGATGAGGACCCTCGTCTGAACACCTTCTTGACAGTAGAAGCAGCAGCAACAGCAGGTGGAGAACAAGATGATGAATATATTGCTAGTTCATGTCATAATCATGAGCATGCACAAGGTCATAATCTGGAGGTTGACTTAGAGGCGGATGATGATGATGATGATGATCAGTTGGTCACAAGAGGCAGAAGCGCAGTACCTCATGATGATGATGCAGAGTGGGAACGGCTAATGCAGGGTCCTGTACCTCAGCGTCTTCCACTTGCACATGCACCTCAACGTCCTCCAGCTGAATAGCACCTAGACATCCATCCAAATCTCAACCTATACAGAGTGGACCTACATAACGACAACTTTCTAGTCAGAGTTCACGTCATTCCAGTGCACGCCCTCCAGCACGTCTCCCAACTGTTGTAATGCAGTAGCAAGCAAGCGGCAAAGAAGTAACTTCAAAGGGTAAGAAGGGATGGAGTGGCATGAAGTCCAAGATGTCAAAAGCGTTAACAGGATCCAAAAAGGACAAGAAGAAGAAGGATGCAGTCCCAGATGTTCCACTTAACATTGTAGACTTAGAAAGCTTAGATCCTAATGCTCAAAATGAGACACCATCTCCTTCTGATACTCGAGTCTTAGAGAATGGATCTTTTTCATCAGCTGGAGATGATACAGATGTGGTGACGCGGGGGGTGGTGGGGATGTTGGTCAGGGTGTTGTTCGTAGTGGTGTTGGTCCTGGTGTCAGTCATACTATTGGGGGTGGAGCTGGTGGTAGCCGTGGTAGTGGGGGTGGGGGAGGTAGGGTCCTTTATGCTGGGGAGCAGGACTTCACGCACGCTACTCAGGATACCGACCATGGAGCTCGTGGATCAGATGACGCTGTGGAGGCACTACCTCATACTCTGATAAAGGTTCTATATCGTCGGAGGGGACAGCAGACAGACATGCCAGATCAAATGTGCACTGACTCATCCTCAGATGATGAGCATTTTTATAATCCTCACCCTGGCACCATCATGTATGAGTACGGGTTGCACCACATGATGAGAGAGTTTGATAGACTGAGTACACAAGATGAGAGAAACTCAGGTGTGGAACATTATAGTTATGATGCATCCAACTCCCAGCGGTGGCCACAGACAGGATATGAGAGTACATCGTCTTACAGTGGTGATCATTTGGTCTTAGGATACCACCAACCAACATTAGTTTTGTATGGATATTCTATTTCATATGCATATCCATATGGTGGTCACAGTTATGGTGAAGGCGTACCTTATGTTCCTGTAGTACCACGGCCAATCATATACAGACTGAGTGATGTGGCATATTAGCAGTACTCAGCAGAGTTTCATTAGAGACAGAGATATAACTCCTATACGAGTTGGAGCCAATATCAGGACTATGTGATGTCCAACTATCAGGTTCAGTTACTAGAAGATGCTCCGACGGGAACTTATAATTATGCCATGCCTACACAGTATCCATATTAGGGCAATTATTGGTATTTCATTCTTTACTGTTCTTGTGATTTTAAACCCTTAAGTCTTTATGTGTTTGTCTCATTTTAATAATTTAATATGGTTCAATAATTTAAAATTTCAAATGAACATCATGTTCTTAAATTATTCTTTCAATTCTTCTTTTGCAGATGTCACGTGAGCGACGTCATCCAACATAGGACCACGGGTACATAGTCCTAGGAAATCGACGGATCCTTTGTCTTTACTGTGAACACCTTGTCAGCGGGATCCATCATTTCTTGGAGCATCTTACGGGGATACGCAAAGATAGTATATCATGTCCTTCAATCCCTCGTAATGTCTGTGTAAAGTTCCAGCAATTTCTGAGGCAGGAGGAGCCATCATCTAGCACAGGACGTACACACCCGACAGTCAGGCCGCCTACATCGTCGACTCGTTCATCGTCATCTACGTCTACTGGAGGATCTAGAGCAAAGATCGTATATGCTGTGAGAGCATTTCTTTTAAAATTTCATGTTCCATCTACTGTTGTTCACACACCAATATTTGTCCAGATGGTTAGATGTATTCAAAGACAGCCACATGTCCTACCTCCTACTCAGATTGAGTTAGACTTTGGTGGAGAGGATGAGAGATCTTTTGCTTCTTCTGATGATTTTGATGAGGATAATTTAGTGAATTTATGACTCATGTATTGGTGCTACTGCATATGTCATATTGTCATATATAATATCATGTCTGAAAAACTTACGAGTTTTCAATGTTGATGCTTGAAATTTTATATTTCATCCTTCTATGAGATTTGATGTGGCACTTTCTTTTACAATTTGATGTTTCTTATCTTCTTTACATAATTAAATGCATGAAATTGATGTTTTCTCATTAAATGTGACTCATAATCATTTACCGTGATAAAAACATCTAGTAGAATTTATAAAATTGCATATTTATGTCAATAAATTGAAGATTTCTCTTCAAAAAAACAAAAACTGAATCGGCCTGAACCGGACCGACTCGTACGAGTCGGCCCGAGTCGCCTGAGCCAGATCGTATCTGACTCGTATCTGGCCAGACCCGATCCGATCCGGATCCGCGATACGGCAAACCATGATATATATACACACACACACACACACACACACACACACACACACACACACACACACACACACACACACACACACATATATATATACACACACATATATATATGTATATATACATATATATACAGGTGGCACATCCAACACACAAGAAAGGAGGTGCAATACCAAATAAGTGACTCAACAAGGGACATACCAGGAAATATCTACAAATGAAAAATAATCTACAAACATTCAAAAAACATAGGTTTCTCCCTTAAATTACATAATTATAGCAGCTAACTCAATGTAAGAGGAACTTTTACATGAAGCATAGGAATATTTTTTAGAGTGATGAGGATACATCCTCGCTAGTACTACGGCATTTCACAGAAGTGGCACATTACATTGGTCCCCACATGTAATGACAAGTGAGCAAGGGTTGTTAAGGCATCTACTGGAAGCAATGCACTACAGTGGTACCTGATTGCGGTGACAAATAGGGAAAGAAAGGACTTGACCATCCCAAGTTCAAATACAAGTATGGCATTGGATAGATTACAATGGTGGAACAGGATTCATGTAGCCAACCCAAATAATGATATGAGGCTCTGATGATAATAATGATGATGAGAAGTAATGAGGTTACCCCTTCCCCCAAATGACAGTCCGTCTATCCCATATAAGGAACATGGAATCAGATTAGGGCTCGAGATTATTGGTCTCAATCTAATATCCAAACATGGATCAGATCACCCAAATCAGCCAATCTAAAGAAAAAAGACCTTTTTTTTGGAAGGTGACTGTATATGACATTCCATTAGAAAGAATAAGCAAAGACAATACTCTCCTCATAAAGAGGAAAAGCTCACTCAACATTCTCCACAAACTCCCAAAAGAAAGAAACAAAACCATGAAACAACCACCCTCACCTGTTTTATCAAGCTGTTAAAACAGGTTACAAGACAAAGCAGAACCCAAAGAAGAAATTTTCAAGCAATGAGGTTCTTCCAAAGAGAAGCTTTCCTCGACACCTCCATGCAAGGATCTTGGGGATGATTCGCAGCTCCACCCGTCTTCCACCAACATAACAGTTCTTCTCAAAATATGTAGGGCACTGCTGAAATCACCTCTAGATTTTCTCGTGTTACCTTTTGAGCCATGCTGCCCATAGCAATATAGCATAGCTGGACCAATCAAGATCCAAATGTCTTTCTGTTTAGGATCCGGACAATTCTCTTTCTACCATCTCAGCAAGTCCATAATTGATGTGTGCTCAACCACTTTGACATTTAGCAGTTTGCAAAGCATAATCTATAACACATTGACAATTACACACTTACAAAAATGATGACTTTGGTCTTCTTCATGAATGGCACAGAAAACATATCTAGCATCCTGAATATGAAAATATATTCATAATCCTTTTGCTGGTTGGTAATCTATGCCAAGCTATGTTCCACAGAAACAGCTTGATCTTGCTAGGAAGGTGCTTGGACCAGACAAATTTCTTCCACCGGACTCTGCATCCTCCGTCATCAAGAAATCGCACCAGAGTTAATCAAAAATTTGCCTTTATTATCCCATCTCCACACTCTTCTGTCTTCAATATTGGGAGATAGATGAATTGGATTAATGAAGGATAACAGATGCATAAGCTCTCCCATTTCCAAACTTATGGGATCCCTTCTGAGCTGAAGGTTGCATAGTCCTTTCCCATCATAATCCAGAACTTCCACCACTGTGCTGTTGGCATTACAAGTGATATCATACAAGCGGTTAAATTGTTCAGATAAAGACCTTCCAGAAAACCATTTATCCTTCCAGAAGCATATATCCTTGCCATTCCCCAACCGAAACTCTGTAGATAAAGAGAGAAGATCCACAGCCTTAACAATGTGTTTCCACAGTGGTGACGGATTATATGTTGAGACAGGATTTATGCACCATCTGCTGGTTTGGAAAAAATATTTGTCTTTAACGATCAAAGCCCATAAAGAATCTGCGTCTTCTCCAAGTCTCCACAACCATTTAGCTAGTAAAGCCTTACTGAAGATGCCTATTGCACAGAGACCCGCCCCACCTTGCTCCTTACATCTACACATGTTCTCCCATGATCAAATGGAGACCTCTTATCTCCCTCTTACCACCTGACCAGAAAAATGCTCTTCTAGCAGCTTCAATAATCTTTTCCACTGTTTTGGTGACTTTAAAGATAGAAAGAAAATAGATTACCAATGAGGAAGGAAAGCACAGTCTTTGAGAGAATCCACCTGCCCCCCGTTGAAAGTAATTTTCCTTTCCACCCTTCAAGTGTATTTTCAAACTTCTTAATAAGCACATCCCAATCCCTTATTCTATGGGATCCATCAGTCAAGGGTAACCCCAGATATTTAATAGGAATTGAGACCAGGTACAATTCATATTTCTTGCTACACCGATCATCCTATCTTGAGGCATATTAACACCTAACACTTCAGACTTGTCAAAATTGATCTTCATATCTGTAATAGCTTCAACTAAAAGGAGCAATTTCCTAATGTTCTGAAACATAATGTCCTGTCCTGACATAAAAATGTGGGTATCATCTGCAAACTATAACTGGGTTAATTGAATTCTATTTCTTCCAACAAAGAAACCATCAACTAAACCCTGCTCTGCAATGCTATCCCACAAAGAACTCATAATCTGTCCAATGAAGAGGAATAGTAGTGGAGACAAGGGAGCACCCTGCCTAAGCCCTCCTGTCTTTTTGAAGTATCCACAAGGTTCTCCATTGACAAGAATAGAGAACCTAGGTGAAGAAATACAACTCGTGACCCAATCAATCCATTTTTGCTTGAATCCCATAATCCCAAGAGTTTTATTAATGCATTGCCAGCTGACTCTGTCAAATGCCTTTGCAAAATCTAGTTTTAACTTTTAAGAGGACCCCTTTCTTGTTTCTACATTTCTGATAATGAATAGCTTCATAGTCGGCCATATAGTTATCAAGGATAAATCTTCCTTCAATGAAAGCAGATTGGCTTTTGCCTACTAGCTTCGCAATGACCTCCTCTAAATGAGAAGCCAAGACTTTGCTAATTATTTTATAGCATCCGTTTAACAAGCTGATAGGTCTAAACTTTGTCACTATTTCAGCTCCTTTTTTTGGGACCAAAACAATGTGAGTTGAATTGAAACACCTTATACTGAGTGGTCTGACACGAAATTCCTCCATAACTTTCATTAAAGCACTCTTAATAACCGCCAAAAAGAACTGAAAAAAATCCCAAAGAGAAACCGTCAGTCCTGGGATTTTATTGGCACTCATACTGAAGACAGCTTCTTTGACCTCTTCTTCCATGAATGGTGAGCACAACAATTCTGCATGACATCCTTCAATTGCGGGTAATATTCCCTGATCCAAGTGTGGCCTCCACATATTTTCTTCCTTAAAAAGTTGCTCGAAAACATTGATAAAAGAATTCTGAATGTGCTGTCTATCCTCTTTCAGCACTTCTCCCTCCCTTATATGTTCAATCTTCAGAGCTCTCTTCTTTGCACTGCCCACTGCATGGAAGAAAGAAGAGTTATTGTCACCCTCTTTAAGCCACTGTTCCTTTGCTCGTTGTTTCCATTTAATCTCTTCCATTACAAGCCACTCTTTGTATTCTTTTTTGTATGCTTTCAAAGCTTGATCCTCCTCATTGGTTAGATAACCCTGCTCCCCCTTGACCTCTAAATCATCTATCTTAGACAAAATTTCTTGCCTTTTTTTGAAGCTTCCCCAAAAGTAACCTTCGATCACTTTTTAATGTGATATCTGATCCATTTGAGGTTTCCTCAAAAAAGTAGAAGCTGCATAGTGATCGGTAGGTGCCTCTCTCCACCATTGACTCACCAAATCTTTAAACCCTTCCTGTTTATGGCGAGTCAATTCATACCTAAAGATTCTTGTCCTGTTGCCTTTTTCCCGTCACCAAAAGCAATAGTATATGATCTGATACAGCTCTGTTAATACCTTTGATTGAGGTGTTTTGAAACATTTTCATCCATTCCATAGAGGTAAGGATTCTATCAATCATTGACTGAGTACTAATCTGTTGGAGATTGGACCAGGTGAACCTCCTATGTGGAATATCCAGATCAATTAGCTTGCTGTCCCTTATCCACTTCTTAAGCCCTTCCATTGCTTTACACCATTTCTGCACATCAATCCTTTCACATGGTTATCTGGCACAATTAAAATCCCCCAATATGCATCATGCTCCAGAGAACATCATATATAACCTCGTTAACTCTGGTCTTGAAAGAAGCATTCTCTCTGTTGATTGGTATGGGGCCCATAAACTGAGGTAATCACCCATCTGGTTCTTTTGTTACCGCTATAAAAACACAGAGAAATACTGAATTGGTCAATGTAATACACAAAACCTTCAAATTTTTTACCATTCCACAGAATGATCTTTCCCCCTCTAAGCCCCTCAGCTGCCAGGATAGCACAATTGGACAGAACAGCCCCCCCCCCCATACTTTTCAGCACCATATCCTCCATACTCTTCGTTTTAGTTTCTTGAAGACAAACACAGTCTAAATTGGGAGACCGAAGGGAGTCTTTAACCACTTTCATCTTGAGGTCACTGTTAAGACTTCTAATATTCCATGAAATCAGCTTCATGATCAGATTTTACCACAATTTTCCCTTTTCTCCCTTAAGCTGTCTACAACCTCATTGTTTTTTATGAACTGGAGCCCCTTTTCCCAATCTTAATGCCGCCACCTTGTCCTTTCCTCTTAGCAGAATTCTGTAAAGCTTCATTCATTTTCATCTTTAAAAAGAAATCATCACAATATCTTCTCTACCTTGAAAGGATACCCCTATCCTCCTTCCAAACTGTAAAATTTCCTCTGTCCATTCATCATCATCCTCCGACAGGTAGCACAGAGCCATCGGATTAGGAGCCAGAAACAGTGGAGAAATTTTTCCATGGGGACTGGGTGGTTCTCATTTGCCTGACTCCTCTAGTCCTCTTCCATAATTGTTGATGAAACCTTGTCCATGACATTGTGGAACCTCTGATTTTCAGAAATAACAACAATCAGCTATTACCACATTAATGATCGGCAGATCACCTATCTCCATGTCATATTGAACCAAAGAGTCTTCACAGGAGACAGAACCTTCTTTATTCACCAGTGCCGAGCTTTGGATCATGGGCTCATCCCCCCCCCCAAACCAAATAAAGCTTTTCTCCAAACCCAAACATCTGAATCAACATTAGAGAAGAGGTTCCTGGATGAGGAAACCATGGAAGCAGAGTTTGAAATATGCTGTTGAATCTGGCCCAGGGTATGAAAATAGCAAGAGGACGAATCCTGCGAGGCAACCTTATTACCGGAACTCAATTTCGGTTGCAGAGGAACAGTGTACCGATCACGAGGTAGAAGATGACGGGTTAAGGAGCCAGTCAATGCAAACCACCGGTTCACATCCTCCCCTTCAAATAACAAAATGCAGTTCGAAGATAAGCTACGATCCGAGATGACAGGGTCCTGATTAAGTGGAATCGCAATAAAAGACCTCGGGTCCCCAAAGTCGGCCCGATATTGTACTTCTCCCCTACCAGAAAACTCTTCGACTTCACCCCCAACCACACCTCAATCCACCTGCCTTTACAGCCTCCAAAGAAAATCCCTAACTCCAGTACACCACTGCTTCGAGCATCGCAACATCAACCCCAGCGAGCTCTGTAGAAGCATCCTCAAAGGCAGATAACCTCGGAAATGCTCCCGAGATATCCCCCCAGGCAACTTCCAATCTGAAAAGTTGAGATCCTTCAGGGGAAGCAAACTCTGTCAACTCTTCCAAAGAAAAAGACTTGATTCTTAGAAAAAACAGAAGAAAAGGCATTTTCCAAATAAAAAGTACAAACATAAAGGCAAATCCATTGAAAAGCACCCAAAAACTTTTGAAATTTTCAGCAAGAGCACTCTAAGTTCAAAATATTGAAAAAAGGATATTGTTCAGGTTCATATACATAAAGGCAAAATCATTTTTTTCTAATATACTACTAAAAATGCCCTCAATTATTTTACAAAAGGATTGTCCTAGCCTAAATCCATATAATATGACTTTGTATCCACTATGATAAAATATCTAAAAATGATGCTTAATGTTTTAATTACCAAAAAAACACTGATATTAGAAAATGTCAATAAGGTCATTTGTCCAAAATTTAACATTTAAAGAGGCCCCTAATTTTTTCATAACTATCAAAACAGACATAATATCTATAGATAATAAAAAATAGAATTAGTTTGAAATTTTCTTCATAAGAATACATATGGTAAGCATAATCATCCCAATAATTATTCACAAATTGATTTTTGGCTATTAGTTCAACATAAGGGTGCTAAGCTACTATTGTTGAGTCATTGACTCCACTAGACTACCCAAAATACAGTTCCTTACATGACATTAAATGATGTTCATCACTAGACGTCATGATCTAGTACTCTTCCTCCTTAAAATTCTCTTTTATAAAAGGATCATCAGCAGGGAACTTCAGTCTCTTCCAGAAATAATATTTCACTAAAGTTTCAAAGTAGTATCATCTTTTAGATATTTAAATACTGGTATGCTTTTAATAATTATGAAAAAAAGGTAGGGCCATATTGTAGACATTAAGTTTCAAATGAATAGCCTTGCTTGATATTTTGTGATATTGGTGTTTATTTTTCATAATGAAAGACAATTATGGGTCCTTTTTAGACATTTTTGTGATAAACATATAAAGTCAATGTTACGTAGATTTGGACTAGGATAATTCATTTGTAAAAACAATTGAGCATGTATTCAGTAGTATGTTAGCGGGGGAAAATATGCCTTTTAACCCTCGCAGATATAAACTTTAGAAAGGAGCGTCTTTTTAGGCGAAGCAGGAGGCAGTGAGAAGTCTGGTGAGAAGACCGTTTATAGGCATTGTATGTTTACATGGAACCAAATTTGATGCATTTACAATGGAGATTGTGAGGAATATCACAGGATTTTGGGTAGCAGATTTTGCTTTTAGAAGAGACGAAGGTCTTTCAGGAGGTATTTTGGTTGTATGGTATTTGGATAGATGGTCTGGTTAATTGCTTCATACTGGGGAATTTTCTGTAACTCTTAAACTTTAGAATATTAAAGGTGGTCATTGGCGGATGCTTTCTGTGGTTTACAGTCCACATCTGTTAATCAAAGACAGGTCATGTGGAAGGAACTGTCAGATTGTAGGTCGAAATTTGCCTTGCCATGGTGTGTATTAGGTGACTTTAATGAAGTCAGAAGACCTGAGGAAAGGAACCGTGGGAGTTATTTGACAACTGGTATGAAGCATTTTAATTCGTGGATTGATGATTGTGAGCTGATTGTGGCAGAAATTGTCTGTTCCTTTTGTGGTGTCGAAGATGAAGATATTGAGCACCTATTCATCCTTTGCCCTATCAGTCAATCAGCCTGGAAGATATTCGGTAATTTGTTTAACTGCAGGATTAATCTTAACTCTTTAGAATCTGTATGGAGCAGCTTTTCATTCTATAACCCTTGGTCGGCCGAAGAATACAAGAAGCAGAATTCTTAGCCTTTTACCACATGCTATTTTGGTGTCTGTGGGGAGAGAGGAATGATTTTAACTTTCAGAAAAACAAGACTCTATGTGGAGAACATTCGTGAAAGAGTCCTTAATATGCTATTTTTTTGGTGTAAACACCCATTGAGGGTGTCGTCTGTGGAGGGGAGAAAAGTGACTGATTGAAGGTAATTTTTCCTTTCTTTTTTGGGTGATAGGAACCTCTCCTATCCGACCATGATTGTACTTACTCTATTTATTTCTAAATAAAATTAGTAGTACAATCCACATTTCTTTCAAAAAAAAAAGTATGAACTGCTCCTATTGGATATTTTAGTTTTTTTTCATTTTTGGTAATTTTCTCAAAGATGAATAATTTATATAGAATTTAGTTATAAGGAGGGTCCTTTTTAGCTTGCCCTTTTTTATCAACTCCAACACTACTCGTTTCACATTAACACTTTTGTTGCATGGTTTGCAGGAGGAGCAGGAGGCATTTGTTCTGAGAAATGACAGCAACAACAGTGTGGACAATGGCAGCAGCATCAACATTGTGAGTACCATCTTTCTATCTTTTTCTTTTCTTTTACTTCCTTCTTTCCTTCTTTCTTACCTTATTATCCTCTTTCTTTTTCTTCCTTTCCTGCTGACTGGGTCATGGGTGAGTGACTAGCAGCCAACTCCAAGATTAGGGATGTCACTAGGGTTTCTCCCCAATCAGCATGGAATTGACCCAAAATCAGTTGATTCACACAGATTCTGAACTAATTCGGGACATGCAGACCAAAGAAGGTCCCTCAAATTTTCTTTCTTTCGTAACATTAAGGGGGAATCAGTTTTAAACCCTTTGAAATCAGATTGGCCTGGCCCGCTCCCCATTCCAGATTGGAACTGACCTATCCTGTGAACCATGATCCTGAAGGACCAGTAGCTACAATGGGGATAGTCAAGAATGCTCGCAGGTGACACACCAAAGACGGCCAAGGCAAGTTCCAGGTCGCATTGGCCCATGAAAACCACCATCCAAATGTGCATCGAGCTGTGAGATGTGGGAATTGAACACAGACCTTGATTCCAAAGGCAACTGGCCATACATGAGGCCTAGTTTAAAAGATGTAAACTTAAAACCAACTGAGACATTTCTTAGACTAGTTGAGAACCTCTCGAAGGCACATGCAGAAAACGCAAGCCGAAAGTACAATCACAAAAAAAGAAAGCATACCCAGGATATGAAGTCAACCATTCCCCATGTTTGCTCTCATCACATAGAGCTTACAAAGTAAAAACGCATCCATAGCATGATAACAGAATTTTGAAATGCAAATGCCACATCCTGACATCCAAGAGAACATAGGTTACTCCAAACCTTGGAACCCTTCAATTTTCCTGCCATCATCACCTTCAAAGAGGTCTCCAAGCATTTCTACCCTCTGTCCATAGAGTGATCCTTTTCTATTCACTGCAGCCTATATTTTCTTTCCTTAATTTCTGACATTTTTATTTCCTTAATTTCTGAAGTTTTTATCTTTACACTCACCTGCTTCCCTAGCACCAATTGCATCAAAAAAATTCAGAAATACTCCTCCATGCAAAATTTTCTTCTTCTTGATTATGCTATTATTTATACTTTATAAGTCATCCAGAAAGCCTCTACATGGAATTGATTCTCCCTTTACCAAAGAAAATAATCTTCAAATGATGAGATCAAGTTCTTCATTGCACAGATTCATACACCCTAGAGTACAAACAATGTCCTTCATTAGATGTCGTACAGAATGTACGTGATCCTCCATTGTCACAGCCACTGAAACATCATGCCTGATCCACCACCATCTTCGAAGATTGAATTACTGACATGATAAGGTGGGGTCTCCACAAGTCAATACGATTTCCACACTTATCAATGCCCCCCGTGTGATAGAACAACTTGCAAGAATAAAGGAGGTCAAGAGTCAGGACAACAATTCCCATAAAAAATCCAAGGAGGGAAGGAAGCATCCATTCACGGTGGCCTTGCCAGGACTATTCACTGGAAGCAACTGGGCCGCCCTCCAGTTTCATACATCCACAGGCTTTGCCATTAATTCAAATAGATACCCTGACAATTGTCAAATAACACTAAACTTCTGAACTTTGTTTCAGAAGAAAGTCTTTCTTCTTCTCGTCCTCCCTGGGAGGAATTAGTTGCATTATTAACTACTTTTCCGATTTACTCTTCATCATACTTGAACCCACATGGCAGGGTACTTGGCCTAGGCCATTGACTTGCTAACCATGGTAACAGAGACCTTCGAGAACATGTACAGGTGACTTTGACCATGATTAATCTCTATCCACAAGCATACACGATTGTGTGTTGTACTATACCATCTGGACTGATTGGATGTTCTCATACGATATACGAACTTCACCCTCACTACTCACACATGCAACGTTTCATCCATCCCCTGCCCGCCAACACCAACGCAACCCATCTGCCTCTGTACAAACACAAACACACACCGACCTCTGACAAAAACCGAAAGACCCTCAGGAAGAAGTAGCTACACGAGCAACCGCGCATCTAATGGACGGCCCAGTACATAGAATGCGCTAAAAAAGTGAAATCTACATTCCACAAGATCCCAGCTTGTTCACAAAGTTCTCGCATTTCCAGTATCCCGGCTTTACCAATCAATCTGTAAGCCAATCTGGACGTAAAAAACTTAAAAAGGGGGAAAGAAAAGAGTCGGAAACTCGTAGAGCCGCACCTGCAGGCGCTGAATGGCCTGCTGGAACGTGAGGACCGAGGAGGCGCCTTCGGGCTTCGAATCCTTCGACTGGGACTGCGACACGTCGGGGGTGCTCATGGCCGAGACCCCTCTGCTGCCGCCCAACAGGAGCGAGGGGCGGCCACGGAGGAAGGGCCTACAGAGCAGGGCGGGGCGGGTCCGCCGAGCGGAGAGGAGGCAGAAATGGGTGAAGACCACCGCTCCCTGGGACTTGGCGGCGGACAGCGCCAGCGGGAGCACCAGCTGCGCCATGGCGAGGGGGGCGGGCGAGAGCGGGAGAGACGAGAGGGGAGGGAAACAAACAATACGAAGGGAAAACGATCAGGTTATCCGGTGGGGGTTCGCGGGTGCGGGGTGGGTCTCGCCGACGCGAAGCTCACTTCGCTCTGCTAGGCCTAAGTCAGGCCCGACCAGTTGTCGGTCGGGTCAGTCGGGTCCGGTCGGATTTTTGATGGCAAAGGGCTCTGGTCATAACCGATCACTCGGATGAGATGAGTGGAGATCAATACTGAAATCGCACCACCGGCTAGTGGGTCGGATCCAGAGGTGTGCACGGTTCAGTTCGGTTCGGTTTTACTGTTCAGGTTGGGTTTTTGGGCTTTAACGTATGGGCCTCTTTAACTATGGTTCACAGTCTATTTCTACATGGGCTTTAACATGTAGGCTTGGCTATTTAGTTTGTTTATAGTGTTATTTTACATGGACTTTTAACCAGTTGACTTGCCTATCTAAATATGATTTGTAGTCTACTTTATATGGGTTTTAACCTATAGGCTACCCTATTTGGCATACTACAAGGCATATCCAAATTTGCTTCCTAGATGGAAGAGCTTGGCAAAACAAAATAAGCACACTAGCTTGGCCGATCCACGGTCACATATAAACAAAGATATGGTGCCTTAAAAAATGGTCAGTATGAAAAGCTATCTAATTCATAAGTTGATAAATGATTCCTAGCATACTGTAGAGTCTGCCCCCAAAATGCATTTTCGCTTTAGCACTTTACAATATAAAAAGAACTTGAGAGCAACTTCACAGTACAAGCATTCTCAAACAAGAAGGTAAAAACCAGTGGCAAAATCCAATTTAAAACAAAAACACCAAGAAAACCTTCATCCAATCCATATTGCTAGCATATTCAGAAAAACAAAAATAACATAGAATCTTTAAAAAGATGCATAAATACACCTCAATATCAAGACCCTTCTATTTCCAGCAGAGAGATTGTAAAGTGATGACCTCATGTTTCCTTTATCATTCACATCAAAACTCATGATTTCACCATCTTCATGTAGAATTCGGAAAAATCAATATAATACAATCCCACAACAGTATTATATATTTTCTTGGATCAAAAATTTTCTGGGATGTCAAAATGATGAAAAAAAATTGAACATATGATCACATCAAAGCTTACTTTTAATGACTTGAAAAAATATTGAAAGTGATAAGATGATAGAATATTCAAACATACAAAATACAATACAAGTCACAAGAGTTTCGAAAGTCTAATAGTTAGCTACTTCCAATACAATACTAAAGTTAAACCTACAAACAATATAAAATACATGAGATGGCCATAAAATATTACAACTCCCATACTTAATACAAATAAGAAAGTAATTTAAATTCAAATACAAGACAATTTGCTTTAGCCACAAAGATATATTTTTTGGCTAGACCGCCTCAAATAAGTCCCAAGTTCAATATCTTCTTGCTTTGCAAATCCTTGCATTCATCTGAAACCTACATAAAAATCGGCATAAGTTGTATATCATAGTAGAAAGTAGTTTAACAACTATATTTGAAGAAAAAACCATAGTTAAGAAATACTTACCTATATTCACGCAGTATTAATAACAGCAGGTGGACATGTGACACAAGAAAGTTTTGTAGAGAGATAGAGAGAGAGTTATTTTAATACACAAACAAAGATATAATGATCACTTCATAAATAAACAAAAAAATAAAATTTACCTTATCTAGTTGCTCAACTTCCTCTAATTTCTCTTCAATATTAAGTCGATCTTTTGATAGCCGAATCCAATCTTAAGTGCAAATAAGTGCTTCTACTATCTTCGGGGACAAAGAACTTCTAAATGCATCAAGAACACGACCACCGGTGCTAAATGCCGATTCTGATGCTACAATAGAGATAGGAATAGCTAGCACATCACGTGCCATAAGTGAGAGATTAGGAAACCTTGCACTGTTGACTTTCCACCAAGCCAAAATATCAAATGAGTCAACATCATTTTATGTCTCTTCATCTAAATATTTAACTAAGTTAGACTTGACATCTCCACTTTCTTTTTTAGCCTTGTGTTGCTTGAACCGAGATTTTAGAATTGACATTTTTGTAACCGGTTGCTCATCATCTAATGCAATTGCACTTGAACTTGAAGATGCACTTTGAATTCTACTTCTTTGATATCCACTTGAGACTGTATCCACATTTTAATATTCATTATACAAAACCAAAAGTGTGGCTTTCACTTTCTTATTCAACGACGAAACTTTTTCACCTTCATATATTTGAGATATTCCAAATTCAACATACTCAAGTTTATATCGAGGATCAAGAACCACAACAATAAACATCATAAGATTTAATCTTTCTAGATTTCCCCAATACTTATCACACTTTTGTTTCATTTTGGAAGCCATTTCCTGTTTCATTTTGGAAGCCATTTCCCTAAAAATTAGATTATCACTATCACACCATTCTTTCAAGAATCAATATTACTAATTTCATGAAAGTAGGTGTTAGAAGTGACATATAGTGCTCCTGAAACCCTCATGGTAAGATCATAAAAGCTCTCTAACAATTTTGTCGAATCTCTAACCTTCTCCCAATCTTCACCTTGAGGCTTTCCTAAGCCATCTCCATGACTAAGTTCACTTCTAAAAAAAGAATCGTGCTCTTCATATCTCTCAAATGCCTTCTGAATTTTTCAAGCTGTATTTAACATCACAAAGGTTGAGTTCCACCTTGTAGGGATATCGAGACAAATCAAGCTCTTACTTTGAATTTTTTCTTCTTCAACACAACACTTGAACTTTTGAAGTCTTGATGGAGATTGCCTCACATATCTTACAACATTTCGAACACGAATAACTGAATCATTTGCTAATTTGAGACCATCATTCACAACTAAATTCATAATGTGTGTAATACATCTGATGTGAAGAAACTCTCCTTTTAAGCTACTTCCATCCCAATTATTAATTCTCCTCTTTAAATATGCAATAGCAAGATCATTGGAACTAGCATTATCAACTGTAATAGTCATAACATTCTCAATGCCCTAACTATTTAAGCATTTCTCAATTGCCTTACCAATGGCTTCACCACGATGACTAGAAATTGGACAAAAGTTTAATATTCTTTTGTTCAACTTCCAGTCATTATCAATAAAGTGAGTTGTTAGATACATATAATTAATTCTGTGTAAAGATGTCCACGTGTCTGTTGTGAGGCAAAGACAATTACTTTTCAAAAAAAATTTCAACTTCCACATCTCCTCGACATACACTTCATAGCAATCTCTTGCAATTGTAGTTCTTGAAGTAATAACAAATTTGGGTTGTGAAATATTACAAAAATATCTAAACCCTTGTCCTTCAACAAATCTAAATGGAAGCTCATCAATGCCAATGCCTTTCTAATGAGTTGTTGGTCGAATTTTCTATTTGTCATTGTAGTATTATTCTCATCCTCCCCTCCTTCATTAGTGATAGTGGGTTGAAGACTAATTTGTGTTTGTCTAGCATCATAGCATCAGTGATATTTCTTGCATCTAACATTCAAATGTGTTCGTAGTATGCTTGTCCCACATGATGATGTATTGCAATTATATACACGGTCACAATAATTGCACTTACATTTTTCTCTATCAATCTTTGTGAAACGCTCCCATATATTTGATCTTGTACTCATTTCTTTCCTCTTTTGACTTTGACTGTAAAGAAGTGGAGACTACAACAGCACTTGCTTGAGTAGTAGCATTAGGACCTTAACTTGCACCCTCATTTGCTTGAGTATCACCAACATTTGACATATGTTGAAAGAGATTCAAAGTAACTTTTGTAAGATAAACATATTAGATAGATTAAGATAAAAAATTATTGATAAAAAATTTAGAACTTACATTATGAGATTCACTTGTTGACGCCATTTTAACTTGTAAAAATCACTATCTCAATCAAAGATGGGAACTAAACCCAATCCATAAAGAGTGGGAGCTAAATCCAATATGTAGACACGTTAATTTTGACATCATTTCGAGTAAATTCCATATCATATAATAATGCCTAAGAATGGTCTGATATTTAATCATTGATTAATTTTTATTGATCTTTTTGAGTGTCGGGTCAAACGGACATGTTTAAGTTAATCAATTAAATTGATTTTAACTCAAATTTCAGTTAAAATATGAACAAGTCTAAAAGACGTCTACCTGCGTGGACGCCATTTAGAGATTATTCTTATTTTAACATTTAAATTTGAATTTTAATCAGTTGATTAATTAGCTAAAAGGCGTCTGTCAGGCATGACGCGTTTTAGGTTTCCTAGGCTAATTCTACTTCTCTTCCGGATGTTTATCCTTATCTTAATTAGTGTAAAAGACGTCTATACATATAGACGCGTTTTAGCTAATACAGATAAAGATAAGTTTTTCCGGATGTTTATCTTTATCTTAATTAATCTGAAAGGCGTCTTCAGTGGCTGACGCGTTTTAGATAATTACAGATAAAGATAAATTAATCTGTATTTATCTGTTGGTTAAGATGGATAAATCTCAAGTTTTTCCATGTAAATCCACGGACGCAGAAGAAGCCTATAAATACCCTCCTTTTGAAGGGGGTGATAATGAATGAGTGATCAGTTAATGTTGAGCGTTAGTGATTGAAGAGTTAGTAATTGAAGCAACGACGTCCAAACGCCGAAGCGCTGCTGTTTCCAGAAGTCGGCGTCCATTTTTCATCCAATTCAAGGCTTCACCGTTCGGCATAAGTTTTTCAATTCGTTTCTTCATTTTACATCTTCATTAATCTTTCATTCTTCATCATCACTCCATGCAACACACAACACTAGCATTCTTTTCAAAACCTATTTGATTAAGGAGTTTCAAAAGCCATCCCAACAAGTAAGTTCTATGTTTAGTTGCATGTTTAAAACTATGATTAGAATGGATACGGCTTTTGCTTAAGTTCTCATCATTGTTTCTTCATTTCTCTTTCCATTTTCTTGCAAAGGAGAATCAAGGAAGGAAATCAATAGCACAAAATCACAAGAACTCTGGACGATCCTCAAAATTCAACAGTAAGAACAAAGACAAGAAATGGCTCTCTTTCTTCAGCCGACTGAAGAGGGGGAATCAAGAGCTTAATATCTTCCGCGTTCAAACACGTAGGCGATCAAATCTTCTTTTGGAACTTTTAAGTCAAAAGTTTATGGCGATCACTTCACTTAGTTTCCTTTTAATAGGTTTATTTTGCACTTAAACAACATAGATTTTTCATGATAATCACACATTCATTCTAAGCACTCACACAATCCGTAAAGAGTTCCTAATACAATTGAAAGAAAAAAAGATGAAAAACAGTAAAAGCGATCCATGGACATAATAATTGAGAAATAGTCACTAAAAACTTTGATTTGAAGTAACCCATAACCACATGTTATCTAAAATTTAAAAAATCGTGTACAATTTTAAGTAAAACCCCATGTTACCTTCTGCCAACTTGAGCACAAAAAGTCCCTCAAGACTACAACTGACACATATTTTGTTTATTCATTTTTGTGTGCTCATGCGCATGTGTAACACTGTGTTTACCTCCTCATGAAAAGCCAAAAATTGCACATTATTCAAATTTGTTTCATCTAATCTTGAATATAAACTTTAAGTGTTGAACCCCTTACTTAGTTCGGGTTGAAAAATAGCTACTGCTTTCTACTCAGAAGTTCGAATTGCCATTAAAGAGATGATCCAAGGAAGATCTCATGTCCCATTCACATCACTTGATATATGCTAAATCAGAAGCACCAGAAAAGAAAAACAGAAATCTAATGCAAACTAGTCACACTTCTGTCTTTTGGTTGTTTGCACAAAAGCTCTAGTTCACATATAAAGTGTTTTCTTGGGCCATGGAACCATGGAATATATCCAATGAACTTGACATGAAGTGCCATCGGCACCATTATCTAAGAATGCTACCTAAGTAATATGGTGTCCGAACTAGATTGGAGCCAGCTGAACTGGATCGGAACTGACCAAAACTAGTTTGGTTCCAATGGGGAGAAAATGGTCAGAACCGTCTATTTTTTAGCCAAATCTGGCTTTTGAACTGAAAGTAGAACCAGATCCAGAGCTATCCTGCTGCTTGATACCAGTGGAATGAGTTGTTGGGTTTTCTCGGTTTCTCCGGATCACTCACGCAGCGGAAAAATAAAATTATTTACAGCGATCCGTTCCCGTTTCGGAGACTAAAATACGATAATCTAATTATCGAAATTCTCACCGTGTGCGGATTCGAATCCGCAGCCGTTCGGTTCCGTCGGTGTGACACCGCAAGCCGCGCAAGCGCCCGGCCTCTAGCGAAGTCCACGCGATCCTCCCCGCGACGGATATCCTCGAGTTCGTCGTTCTTCGCAGCCCGCGAAGCCTCCGCTGGTCGCCGCAATGATCGCCGCAGTGCGCGGACGATTTCCCGTCGAACGAGATTTGGAAAAGCGGCGGAGCAGATCTGGATATGCCTGGACGTCAGAGAAGGACAGAAACTGAGGAGGGGCGGCTAGGGTTAGCAGCAGCTTGGCCTGCTCAGCCCGTTCGCAATGTTTTATACTAACCGCGCAGTTTTTCACAAAAACCCCCGGTTTATATAAAACCCACTTATTTATCCATCGCCTTGAGAATCATTTGCGTGTGACCCTCTAGGCCCAAGTACCAGTCCAGTTAATGGCCCAGTAAGCCCAGTGACTCCTCACTGGCTTTATTAATTAATTAATAACCCTTTATTAATCAATTAATCAATCGAATTGATGTCGCACATCGAATTCGACCGGGCCTCCGATCACGTTGGGTGCCAAGCAACACCGCGTGAACCCGGAAGGTATTTGGGGTTAAGTAACCCACTCTTGGAACCTTTCCGCAGACAGTTACCGCGTGGATATAATCCTTCATTCGTACAATGCTCTCGAGTCAACTCAGGGCATGGCGAGCTGTCAAACCCTAGCCGGTCGACTCACTTGGATTGGATGCCGCTGATGAATATCGGAAAACTCCTTTTCCGATATTATCTTCCGCCCTGGCCAGGGACTTCCGCGCATCCTTCCTAGAGCATTCTCTCTCTAAGTACCGAGAGCGAATGATTCCTTATTGACACACAATTCCCTTCGACGGTATTCCGCTGCACCTAATCCTTGGCGTATTAGAATCCCGTGGCTAGAGATTCGTAGACCATGGTCAAAGTACAGAAGTCCACCGCCAAGGTGTCCTTGGTGTCTCAGGTCCGAGGACCATCCACGCAACTGCGACAATAGAATCAAGCTGGTTGACAGTGAGGTACAATACCATCCAGCGATTCAGTCGGATCAGTTCAGTGAACTCATTCTTCAATGAGCACCTACAGATTCGCCTTAGTGTCTCCACACAAATGACTTATGAGACCAGTCATCCTCATCATATGAGCAGGAGCAATCTGTACTAGTCTAACCGGATATCTGATGTCTTTCTCGGATATCCTCCGACTATGAACGATTAAGAATATGTGTGTTTAAGTGATCAGTCTCATTAGTATGATCTCATCATAATCTGATCACCATAGCACATATTCACGGACTTCATTATGAAACGATAATTAACGCGATTTACACATAATGAATATTATGCCATTTTATTAATAATGAACGAGATTTACATTGTTAGATTGGCTTGTAGGCCACCTAAACTAACAATCTCCCACTTGGACTAAAGCCAATCACCTTTATACAATAAGCCCATAGACTCTAGGTGACGCTCAAACACAATTTGAGCCAACGGCTTTGTCAGTGGATCTGCTACATTGTCGACGGATGGAACTCTTTCCACTACTACATCTCCTCTGGATATGATCTCTCTGATAAGGTGAAAGCGCCTCAGAATATGCTTCGATTTCTGATGAGACCGTGGCTCTTTCGCTTGTGCAATAGTCCCATTGTTGTCGCACAACAGCGGAACATGATCAAGGATATCGGGAACTATTTCAAGGTCGGTGATGAACATCTTCAACCACACTTTTTCCTTGAAAGCTTCAGCTGCAGCGATATGCTCAGCCTTAGTCGTCGAATATGCAGTAGTTACTTGCTTGGAACTCTTCCAGCACACTGCCCCTCCGTTCAATGTAAATACGAATCCAGATGTTGACTTGCTATCATCTGGATCTGACTGAAAACTCGAGTCAATAAAGCCTCGCAGTTTTAAGTCACCTCCTCCATAAACAAGAAACATATCCTTATTTCTTCTCAAGTACTTAAGGATACACTTCACTGTCTTCCAGTGCTCTTCGCCTGGATCAGCCTGAAATCTGCTCGTAACACTTAGAGCAAATGCAACATCAGGCCGTGTACATAGCATGGCATACATGATAGATCCTATGGCAGAGGCATAGGGTATTCTATCCATGAATGCCCTCTCATCAGGAGTCTTAGGAGACTATTCCTTTGAGAGATTAATTCCATGTCTCATTGGTATGAAACCTCTCTTGGAATTTTCCATGCCAAACCTTTTGACTATCGTATCTATGTACAAGGATTGGGTCATTCCAAGCATCCTCTTTGATCTATCTCTATAGATCCGTATTCCCAATACGTAGGATGCTTCTCCCAAATCCTTCATGGAGAAGTTTTTCGACAGCCAGACCTTTACTGATGACATCATAGCTACATCATTCCCAATGAGTAGTATGTCATCTACGTAAAGAACTAGAAAAGTGACTGCACTCCTACTGGTCTTCTTGTACACACAAGGCTCATCTTCATTCTTAATGAAGTCATAAGACTTGACAGCCTCGTCAAATCTTATATTCCAGCTTCGGGAAGCCTGCTTCAATCCATAAATGGACCTCTGAAGCTTGCACACTTTATCTGGAGATTCTTTGGATGTGAAACCTTCTGGTTGTATCATATACACCTCCTCCTCAAGATTACCATTGAGGAAGGCAGTCTTCACATCCATCTGCCAGATTTCATAATCAAAATGTACAGCAATGGCGAGCAGAACTCTGATCGACTTTATCATGGCAACTGGTGAGAAAGTCTCGTCATAGTCAATTACTTGCCTTTGACGATATCCCTTTGCCACCAACCTTGCCTTATAAGTGTCGATCCGTCCATCAGCACCGATCTTTCTCTTAAAGATCCACTTGCATCCGATGGGTACAATACCCACGGGCAAGTCTTCCAAGTTCCAAACTTGGTTGGTGTACATGGACTGGATTTCTGAGTTCATGGCTTCTCGCCATTTCCCGGCTTCTGGGCCTTCTATAGCCTCCTGGTAGGTTTTAGGATCATCATCCTCATTATATGCTACCTTAGACTCACCTTCAGCAATATGTCCCACATATCGTTCGGGTAGTCTAGGTACTTTACCAGATCTACGAGGCTCATCTGTGTGTACCTGAACAGATTCAGGAACTGTTATCTCATCTGATGATAATGCAGTTGTTTGGGGATCTGGAACCTCTTCCAGTACTATTTTACTCCCACTGTTCTCCTGGTTTGGGTTCTTGGGTTACACCGAACAGTGCACACCCTTAGTCGAGATGGTAAACAATGTCCCTCTCAAAGAGAGAAGTTGTTGTGTGTGCAAAAAGAATCACATGAATAAGTAAAAGTATCATATGCGTGGATTTATTTCTAAAATAGGGGGAATATTCACTTCTATTGAGATTTGAACCATCTACACTTGGGGGCCACTATATACATAGCCAATTGATCTACAGTTTCAAAAAAAAAAAATAGAGCTCCTTGTCCAAAAGGGTCTAGAAGAAATTGTCCAATTATAAGGTATGTCTCACTGTGACAACCCGGGACATGCAGTTTTGGAAGACTCAATACAACACGAACACGGCCCACCAACTATGGATTGAAATATGAAAGGATAACAAAAGTGTCTAGATGAATATACATTAGATGCCATCAAATTAAACATTTCTTAATTCACAACTACACTACAATAACATGCCGCCATTCTCGCCTCTACATCTCACGCGTCAAAAGTTCACCGCTGCCGCATCCTCACCTTCTTTAATGCCGCCATGGTTGACCGTGGCCGCCAGGCAGTGGCGGATGTAGTATATGTTCAACAAGATCCAGTAATTTCATTGGAATTTATAAAACTTATTAAAGGTTATTTAATTTTGATTTATTAAAGTGATTGACGAGGGGAAATTAGGCTCAACCCAATTAGCCCATTAAGTACAAGGGCCCAAAAGGTCACGGCCTTTTAGGAACAACGCAAAGGGCCACGCAACATTCAGAGTGCCGGCCTGTGCTATAGGGCCTGAATCCTGGGCCCACTGGGCCAGGAACTTCGGATCTCTCAGCCTGAAGCCCAGCCTTTACGTCTGAGGTCCCCTAGGACCTCGGCAAGGCCCTCCTAGGGACACTCTGTTACAATCATCACAATCAGGCAGGTCCTACGGAATCAACCGCCCACTTATGGCAGGTCCGCGGGATCCGCCCCATCTAGCTATGGGAAAGTTTTGGCTTGCCTAATATCTCACAATCTCCCCAAATCAGGGAGATCCGATCGTGAGCAAATCGCTCGCTCGAAGGAAACCATCCCCAGGACGCCTCAAAGGGGAGACCATATAACCTCTGGACCCTCTCCAGAGCAAGGTATGCTTTCCTGAGCACCACAAACCTCTAGCTAGAGCTCATCTTCTAGAACCTAACTCAAGCATTGGAGGGTTTGCCCCCCACCGGATCGGGGGAGGGGGGGGGGCTTTGACGCTTCTGTTCCCCCTCTTGCAGGCTCCACCCTGGGCGTTTCCACCGCCATACAAATATCATCGAGTAGCCGGGATCTTCGATCAGACGGTCATCGCTATTCGACTAGTTTTTTACCGCTACACGATTGGCGCCGTCTGTGGGAAACGTGCAAAAAGCAATGGCAAGAGGAAACAAGAATAGCTGTCGTGCCGGAACAACATCTCAGGTTAATGATGCTGGAGTCGACGCCGGTACTAATCGGTCACAAAGCGCAACCTCCAGGTCATCAAGAAACGGCGACGACCCCATAGGTGTAGTCTCTCAACAACTGGGCACCCTACTTACCCTTATGCAAGAACGCCTTCCTGCGTAGCCAGTGGCTTCAGAGCCTCGCCTGGGGGCCGACCCCCAGAATCAACCTCAAAAGGAGGCTCGGAAAGCCCCGATCACTGTGGGGAGGTGCGAAGGCGTCCAAAGCGCTGGCGGCCATTTTCTCCTCTTCGACAAGGAGATCCGGTGCAACAATCTCCAACCGGCGGCCTCCAAGGTCGTCGGCTCGAACCGATCTTTCCCCAAAGAGAAGAGCGGCCCCAAGGGTCAATCCCATTGATCTCGATCCTCGAGATCCCACTCTCCACAAAGAAGCCCTGTGGTAAGCCAACGCATCAACGAACTAGAAAAAAGGCTTGAACGTCGCGAGTAGCACATCGAGAACCTCCTTCAGCGGCGGTGATTCCTTTCCCCCTCCGATAATGAAGCAGACAACTCCCTTTTTGCCGTCAAGATCCTCGACGTCTCGGTACCCAAGAAACTGCCCCTCAACAATCTCAACACCTATGATGGGCAAGGGGACCCTGAGACGCACTTCAACAACTTCCAATCTCACATGAGGATGCATGAAGTGCACGACACTATCCGCTGCCACGAGTTCGCCACCACGTTGATAGGAACGACGCAGACTTGGTTCATGACCTTGGCGTCGGGTTCAATACATTTGTTTGGATAGCTCGGAAAACTTTTTTGAGACCACTTCGTCGGAACCCACCGTAAGAGGTCGTCAGCCAGCCTCGTCGCCATCAAGCAGAAACGCGATGAATCCCTGAGGGATTACATTACCCGTTTCCACCACGAAGCCCTCCGGGTCCCGAAGTTGGAAGTGTCCTCCGCCGTGACTGCCCTGACACAGGGAACCCGAGATGACTCACTCCAAAGAGCCATCATCCTTGGAGCCCCTAAGACATTGTTCGGCCTCATCGACTTGGCACACCAGCATGCCAACTTGGACGAAGTAATAACTACCTATCATCATTGCGGAGAAGATGGCAACCACAAGCTTCAAGACGAGAGGTCCTTTCCCAAGAAGAAGCGGTCCCGGTGTTCCGAAGGCGACCCCAAACGATCCACCTCCTCGAGGCCATACACGCCACTGACTACTCCCGTCTTCAAGATCCTCCAAGACCTCGAAACTAAGGAGTACGTCAGTTGGCCCCAGAAGATGAGAACCGATCCCAAATGCCGAGATCGGAGGAAATACTGCAATTTCCATAAGTATCACGGCCATACGACTGAAGAGTGCCGCCAGTTGAAGGACGAGATAGAGTCCCTGATTTGGCGGGGATATCTCGGGAAGTACGTCGCAAAGCCTGGTCAAGAACGCGAGGCCTCGATGATCGAGAATCGCCCCAATGGCACTGAGATCCATATGATCTCCACGGGAAGAAGTGATACGCACGCCAGGTGAACCTTGTAACTCCTAACCCCAAGCATTTCGAACACGAGAATACAATTGTAGGGGACCCCATAAAGGAACCTATCGTTTTTTCTCAGACGAGGACTTGGCAGGAATAACTGTCCCTTACGACGACACTCTTGTCGTGACGGCCACAATCAACAAGTGTAAGGTTCACCGAATATTAGTAGATGGTGGCAGCGGCCCCAACGTTATCAGTTACGACTGCTTTCTCTTAATGGGGGCCGATGTCCCCCCTACCCGCCAAATGCTCACACCACTATTCGGCTTCTCGGGCAACGCGGTGCCGCCAGTAGGGGTAGTAGCGTTGGCAATGACCCTAGGGACCCCCCCCCCCCTCGAGAAGTCACGATCGTCGTGGACTTTGTAATCATCCGAGAGATGAGTACCTACAACGCGATCATGGGTAGGGGACTCATCGGAGGAATTATAAGGGTCCCATCCTCCTATCACCAAAAGATGAAGTTCTCAACCCCCTTTGGGATCGGAGAGGCCAAAGGGAATTAAGAAGAGTCCCAGAGATGCTACCTCGTAGCATCCAAAGGGCAGGAGAAGCCTATCGCAGAAGTCCCTCAAGAGTCCGAGAAAGATCTGAAGGCAGCTTCCCTAGCGGAGGACCTGATGAGTATCCAATTAGGCGAAAACCCTGACAGGAAGGTCCAAGTCGGCTCCTCCCTCTCAGCAGGGCAAGTAGTAGAGTACCGAGTTTTCCTGGCTCGGTACCAAGACGTCTTCGCCTAGACCAATGGGAACCTCCCAGGTATTTCCACCAAGGTCACTGCCCACCACCTCAACCTACTACCAGAAAAGAAGCCGATCTAGCAGAGGCGCAGGCGGTGCGCTCCCGACAAGCAAAAAACGGTCCGGGAATAGGTCACCAAGGGGCTGAAGATTGGCCTACTCAGGCCCGTCCGGTACCCTCAATGGCTTGCCAACGTGGTTTTAGTCCGAAAGGCCACATGCAAGTGGCGCATGTGTGTTGACTTCACCGACCTCAACAAAGCTACCCCGAAGGACTGCTACCCACTTCCTAACATCGATCAACTGATCGACTCTACGTCAGGAAAAGAAAGGCTGAGTTTTCTTGACGCATACTCTGGGTATCACCAAATCAGGATGAACCCCCCCGACGAAGAGAAAATGGCTTTTATCACGAACATGGGCATATATTGCTACACGCGAATGCCGTTTGGCCTCAAGAATGCTGGTGCAACCTATCAACGCCTGGTCAACTTCATGTTTGATTCCCTACTCGTAAGGAATATGGAAGTATACATCGACGACATGTTAGTAAAGAGTCTGAAAGCTTCCGACCACATGGTCGACCTGGCATAGACCCTCGATAGCCTGCGAAGGTACAATGTATTAGTTCTAGTAAGTCATTGGCTCGTTCTCCAGTTCCAGAAAATAGAGATTTTGCCATTTTACCCATTAAACATGACTCACATGTTGCATATGATTTATAATCAAATGGATCTAAGTATCCATTTTTATGCAGCCTTTGGAATCTGTTTTCACCAATGAGGCCAAGCCTACAATGCCATAGGTAGGCTTTGTTCACTTCATACTTGTTTCTTTTACTTAAAGAATCGATATTGAAATTATCATGAGACACATTTAATAAGTACAATCCATTGGACAACGAAGCATAAGCTATTAATTTATTTCTGAAATAAATTTAACAACTATTATTCCCAACAGATAATGTGTACCCAATTCTGTCTAAACAGGAAATAGAATTAATATTCCTTATTATTCTAGGTACATAATAACATTCATCTAATGAAAAAATATTTCCGGATGGCAGTTTGAGCTCCACTATCCCTACAATGATCGCCGCAACTCTTGCGCCGCTACTTGGCCTCAGCTCCACCTCGCCGGTTCTCAGCTTACGTCTTCTTGTCAGTGCCTCCACAGTATTGCAAATATGAGAAACACATCCAGTATCTAAATGCCTGAAGCGTCCTACTGCTTTACAGTTCCTTGAGCCTTGTCCTTGAGGTATTCTTTACAATTCCTCTTCAATGGCCCTTCTGATGATAGTAGAAGCATTCACCTTTCTCAGCACTATTGCCTTTGTCTTTTTTGACAACCTTCGGTTTCTTCTGATTCTTGTCTTTTCCTTTCCTGAAGGCTTGGACTACTAGTCTTTTCCTGCCGGTGTTAACCAACCATAAGAACTTGGGGTTTATTCTTCACAAGGTTCCCCTCTGCAGTCTTCAGCATGTTCAATAATTTAGCCAAAGTGGTATGGATCTTGTTCATGTTAAAGTTAACAATGAACTGAGCATATGATTGTGGAACTGAAGATAACACAAGGTCGATATGCATCTCCTTAGGGAGTGGGACTCCAAGAGCATCCAACCTTTCCACCCATTCAATCATCTTCAGCACATGAGTCTGTACAGAAGATCCCCCTGCCATCCGAGCTTTGAACAGATTCTTAGATATCTCATATCTTTCGATCCTGCTCTGCTCACCAAATAGCTTCTTCAAATGGAGCATGATGGATCTAGCATCCATTTTCTCATGCTCCCTCTGCAACTCATTGCTCATAGAGGCCAGCATGTAGCATTGGGCCACGGTGGAATCTTCCTTTCATTTTTCATATGTCAGCATGTCCTCCTCTGGAGCATCTAATGTTGGTTCAGTAGGAGGTTCATCATCTAGGCGATAAGCAATTTGCTCAAACCTGAGGACAATCTTCAGGTTCCTGAGTCAGTCTGAGTAGTTCCTGCCTGTCAAACGATTGGCATTCAGTATGCCACACAACGGGTTGTGGTGCGATATTTTAGCCTTGCAGGAGATAATAAAATTTAAAATTAGCAGACATTCAGTTTATTAATTAAAAAGAAGACATGGACTTTGTTTATCTAATTTTACTCGCACTAATTTTCGTCAAACTGTATAACCTTCAAGTATACAGAATGGGAGACGCTGACAGTCTACTAGCGGGGATCAAAGTCTCCAAGAGTCATAGTATAACCTCGGGTAAACACATAGTATTTGTAAGGACTGAGGTTTCGGATTCGGTTATCGAGTCGGTTTCGGTGTTGGACCCCTTAGTTTCGGCCCTTGTGGGGCTAAGGCATGGATTCTTTTTCCCGTTGAGCTTGCTCGACGCGGTTCAAACGGTGTCCGGTTAGGGGGACGCATTTTAGAATGTGCCACGTGGGCTGGTTTTAAGCCGCGAGAGTACGGCTCCGGTCTTATCGTCTGAATGGCGTCTCGTATGGTCGACGCCATTCAGAGATCTGTCAGTGTACGACCCCTTCTTGTCGTCTGATTGGTGTCGGTCTTGGACGACGCGTTTTAGCGAGTTTCGATTGATGCTCCGAAGTCTTCCTTCCTTTCCCTCATTTCTCTCATTCTCTTCTCTCTCCTCCCTCTCTCCGATCCATCCGCTTCCCCTTCTCCCTCCTTTCCTCTCTCCATTCCTCATCTTCCTCCACTCCATCAACCTCCTACCCCTCACCACTACCACCACCATCTCCTCTGGGGCGCATTTCTCTCTGGACGGCGGCCAACGTCCTGGTGGAGTAACAACGTCCACGGCGGTACCGGCAGCGGCTTGTAATGTTGTGGACCGGCGGCTAGGAGCACGGAGGAGTTCAAATAACCGATAGGGTGACGATCCTCGCGGTGTTTTGTTTAAAACCATGATTTTTTTGCTTTGAAACATGCAATATGTATGGGTGCTTCTAGGGTAGAAAGTATGTTCTAAAGGGTTCTTTATGAAAATAATTAGGCTTCTCCCCTACTTTCTTCATTTTGACATTTTTTGTGCCATTTGAGGGAGAAATCATACTTTGTGATTCAGTGAGGCCGGAGGAGGGAACCTGTTTGCGAGTGCTAAATGGCGTCTGGGGACAGCGACGCCATTTTAAATGGCGGCTTCCACCCAAGACGCGATTTAACCCAGATCAGGGGATTCTGTCTATGTCTTGAATAGCATATGGAGACAGCGACGCCATTTTAAATAGCGACTGCCAGGGGCGACACGATTTAGGCCATCTTCCGAGGCCAGTTTTCATGTGAACCAGTTTAGGGGTCTTGAATGACGTCGTCTATGGGTGACGCGATTCAAGACAGAACCTTATTAATTCATGCAATTAACATGTGTTTACATTGTTAGATAGTTTGGTTAAATGCATACTTGAAAACGTACTTTAAGGACGATGATTTCTACGTGATCGGATCGCACTGTGTTGTGTTTTGTACGATCGTGGACTTAGAGTGACAGTTGTTAGCGTTTAGGCACCCTGTGTCGGTGTGGGAGTGACACGGCGCCGGTGTGGGAGTGACACGGCGCCGGTGTAGGAGTGGTAGGGTGACGCCTAGAGAGAGGGTCACCTGGTGTACCCCGGGATATAAGTAGTACCGGTGTGGGAGTGGTATATTCGGAGTGTCACTCGTGCTGGGAGAAGCAGAACCACCTAGAGCTAGACAGGCCGGAGTAGCCAGCATGCTATCCAAGGGGTTGCTGTTTGATCCCAACGGGTCGGTGTTTTCCGCGTTCGGCCGCGTGGTTTGTGTGTTTAGCCGAGATGCTGGTTGTGGACTCCGTGGTGGACTGGTTTCAGAGTTGTGTATGTTACATTTACGAATGCATGTGTTTTATATCAGAATTTGGGAATCTTTGAGAGTTGTGTTTACTGCTTTATTTATTTAAATTGCCTATATTTGTGTTGTTGAACTTGTGGTGGGTGAGTGGGTGCTGGGGATCGAAGGATCCCTACTGAGTCCATTTCGATGAGACTCACCCATGCGGTTTTCAAGTGAGGGTTCTAGGCAGGCGTAGCGTGGAGGGTTTCGTCTTGGGTTCCGCGCCAGCAAGCCACTATTCCGGGGTATGCCCCGATGTAGCTGTTATTTTTCTTTCAGGCCTGTACGTTTAATTACTTCTTTTTAGTTGGAATATGTAATTATTTACTCAGTCAAGTCGAATTGTAATAATTTTTAATTCATGTACTTCCTTTACAATTCGATGTGATGCGAGATGTTTAGCTTAGTTTATCATTTAATTTTCAGACTTATCGAGATCCTAGCTTGGCTCCAATTTTTAATGATTCGGTACCCGTTTAGTAATCGGATCCCCGATTATAGGGTGGTGGGTCGTTACAGTATTATACTCTTTTCTTAGAGCAACCATCTTATGGTAATTGCAACTCCCTGCAATATCCGATCATATTTTGGCTCCCTGGTTATTAATGGTCCTAGGTAAACATAGTAGACCGTTATCCCTAGGGGTGTTCACGGTTTGGTTTGGTTTGGTTTGAGGGCAAAATTTTAGAAACCAAACCAAACCGAAGTAGAGAGTCAAACCGAACCAAACCAAACCGTAATAGTTTGAAACCGAACCAAACCAAACCGAAATAATTCGGTTTGGTTCGGTTTGGTTTGCGGTTTGGGCCTTATAATGGGCCACTATGATTAAATAATTTACTTCAACATTATTATTTTTAAATAATTATTAAAAATATTATTTAAAAAATATTTGGAAGTTTAAGTCACGAAATGGACTATTATAGTTAAACATCTTATTTTATTAAGGACTTAACATCTTTTTTTATAATGGGCCACTATGATTAAATAATTTACTTCAACATTATTATTATTTAAATAGTTATTAAAAATATTATTTAAAAAATATTTGGAGGTTTAAGTCACGAAATGGACTATTATAGTTAAACATCTTATTTTATTAAGGACTTAACATCTTTTTTGTACAAGATTACGATCTAAAAAATATTATTTGAAAATAATTTAAAATTTTATATCTTATAATTTACATAAACTCACACTTAATCTAAGAATTTAATATTTATATTACACCCTTTTAACGTAATTCGGTTTATTCGGGTTGGTTTGGTTTATGAACAAGAGAAACCAAACCAAACCAAATTTCTTAATTCGGTTTGGTTTCAAACCAAACCGAAAATTTCAAAAATTCAAACCGAACCAAACCGAACTGAATTAACCGGTTTGGTTTGGTTTTTCGGTTTGAACCGAATAGTGAACACCCCTAGTTATCCCCAGTCTAAGCTATATCATCAATACTTGATAGAGTACAGTAGAAGTATAGTTCCCGAGTAAACACGTGGACAACTATATCGTTCCTCTATTCTTATCCAAAGGCATCTAATGCCATAATTAATAGTGCTCTCAACAGACGATGGCAAATCTCAGGTAAACACATAGTATATGCTACTATTGAATTAAGTTCTATTAATTATATTGATGGAGAGCCACGTGGTGCATTCTCAATGACTTACGCTAAGGCTTAGATTTTATAACGAAGGTTTTATTTATTTACTTTGGTCTCATCCTAGATGATAGTATTAAATATATCGAATATATTACATATACTAATAACCTAGGTTATTTGATTCGCAATCAAAAGAAAACACACGCATCACATACATGTCATAAGTGTGGTCATGGATGGCACTGTGGTTTGACCTGAACCAGACAGTCAAACACATAAAATACACAATATAATAATTATATCATGAGTCTGCAAACTCATAGGCCGAATGAACTCCTTCACTTCCTTTTTGGTTGCAGTTGTGGATCATCCTCGCTTATCTTTCAGCCATCTCGATCAAATTACATTATAAATTCCAATTACATTTTAATTTAAAAGAGGGAGCCTTATGGCGAGTACATCAAGGAGGAAGGTAGAGATACAGTGGAATATAAAAGAGGAGAGGTGCACATACCTCTATTTATTGATAATTAATAATCTATGCATTCACATATATCATCATCCACATCCACAATAAAATGCTCATCCATGACCACCGATTAATTTTAATTAAACAAACCAGACATGATTTAGCACAACACATGGCTTGATAAAATTGTCGAAAATAAATAATATTTTGGTTTCATAAACCAGGGACCAAACAACATTTGGAGAATTAGGATTTTCGAAAAAGATTATCAGTTTAATCATGCCAATTAAATCAAATTAAACATGTAATAATAACACATCATATGTGTACAAAATCTAAAATTAATGGTTTAGGAATATTCTATGCCTCATCTGAACAATTCAAATCAATGGGGTAATTTAACAATTAAATATAAGGATTAATCTAACAATTTAGATTAATAACCATAATTAACAATATTTGTTAATAAAAAAAATACATAATCCTTTTATTAGGACCCAAAATTAAAAATTTCGAATTTGATTTTATTTTCAAAATCACATTTTAATAATACAAATAAATTCATTTTAATTATTTTAAAATTAATGGGCCCCAATAAACAAGAAAATAAGGGGGGGGGGGGGGGGTGTTAAGGGCTTAGCCCAACTGAGCCCCTGGCTCGGGCCAGGGACGAGCCAGGGTCCAGCCAGGGGGTCGGACCCAGGCCCGTAGGCCTGGTCCGAGCCCTGCTGGGTCCTGGGTCAAACCACTTGGCCCGGGCCAAGGTCCAACGGGGTTGGACCCCGTCGGCGGCTAGGGCGCGACATGTTCAGCCCGGGGGTTCCCCACGATGCAGGGAAGCCGACGGCGGCCGTCCCTTTGGGGTGGCCCCTTCCGGCGTCGGCACTGACGCCGGCTGGGCACCGGCACCCATCCGCCTGGGTAGGGCTATGATGTATTATTTTTTTCCCCTTCCTTAAACCCCCTCTCTTGCTGGTTTCAAAAACGCAGGAGGAAGAAAAAAGAAGGCCATGGCCGGCCGTCCTTCGCTCCCCACGCCGCTGGCATCTTGTCTAGTGCCGGTGGGCATGGTTCGCAGTGATCCTAGCCCCAAACATCCATCTTATGGATCCGAATCCCTCAAGAATAAGGCATTCTTTGTCCAACGAAGAACACGACAAAAAACCCCAAATAAAAAAGTATTTTCTACAGATTAAAATTGCGATCTCATCGCGTTGAACATCTCATGAATATTAATCTTGTAAGAAAATATATTCAAGCATGGAATAAATTCGAAAACCACAATTTTAGAGACCGAAATGGCGAAGAACACAGTGAAACCTGGCTCTGATACTACTGTTGGGTTCTCTGTGTCCGGATTAGACCAGAACGCAGTGGATAAAATAAATACGGGATCGGATCCATCCCGTTTCGATCAACAAAAACCTAAAGCAGTAAATTGTATTTACCTAGCGCGGATTCAAATATGCGTTCGTTCTTCGGTTCTCTTAGAGCGATGTCGCAAGCCGCGCAGGTGCCCGGCTTCTAGTGGTATCCACACGGTTCTCCTCGCGAAGGATCTTCCTCGCTTCCTGCTCGATGCGGCGTTCGCGGATCCCGTTTGGCTACGCCTAATCTGCCGCGACATGCGGATTCAGAAACTCCCGTCGAACGAGAAGCGGAGCTGTCGGGAGCTGGAGTAGATCGTCCAAATGGGCCGGCCTGGAGAGGTTCTCCTAGGAGAGAGAGAGGAGAGAGAGAGGGCGGCGGCTAGGTCAGGGTTGCTAGCTCCGGACCTAGCGGCTGTTCCTTTATAATAAGTGTATTTGCAATTTTTCATAAAAATCCACACTTATTCGAAATCCAGTCAAATAATGTATCGGCTTGAAAACCTTTTGCGTGTGACCCTCTAGACCCATATACTAATCCAATTAATGGCCCATTCAACCCAGTAACTCTTTACGGACCCATTGAATTAATTATTATCCTTATATTAATTAATCAGTCGAATTTAATGTCCCATAGTAAATTCGGACGCACTTCCGATCACGTTGAATGCCAAGCAACATCGCGTGATCCTGAATGGCATTGGGGTTATCGCAACCCTCTATTAGAACCTTTCCGTCTTCGGTTAGCGCGCGAACATAATCCTTCATCCGTGCAATGTTCCCGAATCGACCTAGGGTATAGTTTACTGTTAAACCCTAGCCGATCGATTCACTTGAATCAGATGCCGCTAATCTATATTGGATAACTCTTTATCTGATACAGAGTCCGCCTTGGCCAGGGACTTAAACGCATCATTCCCGGAACATTCTCTCTCATGATACCGAGAGCGGATGATCCCATATTGAACACATAATTACCTTCAAGGGCATTTCTCTGAACCCGATCATTTGATTTATTGATAACCCATGGTTAGGGATTCGTTAGTCAAAGTCAAAGCTCAGAGATGTACGAACAAGATATCTTTGATGTTTCAGGTCCAAGGATCATCTACGCAAACGTGACAAAAGAATTGACTTGGTTAACAGTAAGGTATATATACCATCCAATGATTCTTGGTCGGATCAATTCAGTGAACTCATTCCCCAATGAGCACCTACAGGTCCAGCATAGTGTCTTCACACAAGTAACTTATAGGATCAGTCACTTTCATCATATGAGCTAAAGAAACCTGTACTAGTCTATTCGGGTGTTTGATGTCATTCTCAAACATCTTCCGACTAGGAACATTTAAGAACATGTGTTTATAAGTCTTCGGTCCCGTAATTATGATCTCATCATAATCCGAAGATTGTAGCACATGTTCATGGACTTCATCGTGATACGATAAACATAGATCGAACTTATTACATACAATGTCATTTATTAATAAACTGAATAATACATAGTATCAGATTGGCTTTCAGACCACCTAATACTAACACTTACTTCCATGCCCACCCCATTGTGGTCTACACAAGCCAATCGCTGGGTAGGATTCTGCAGAACCTTGAAGCGTCGGGGAGACTAGTAAAATGGCCGATCGAGCTCGGCAAGTTTGATATCACATATAAGCCTCAGACCGCTATCAAAGGGCAGGTACTCGCTGACTTTGTAGTCAAGTGTACGATCCCAGTGCAGGGGTCGACGGCACCAACTTCGGCCCCACATGGGAATTATACGTTGATGGATCCTCATGCGCAACAAGCAACACCGCAAGAATAGTATTGATGTCCCCCGAGGGAATTGAACTGCATTACGCCTTGCGTTTCAATTTCCTAGTGTCTAACAACGTGGCAGAGTATGAAGCCCTCCTATCGGGCATCCGCATGGCCCGAAGTATGGGAGCCACCAGGTGAAAGTCTACACCGACTCCCAACTCGTCGCCAGCCAAATCCATGGGAACTTTGAGGCCCAGGACCCAGGCATGAATCCCTGCCTGTAGGAGGTGCGAAACCAGGTGGAAGGGCTCGAACTCCTCGAGGTAATCCAGATTCCAAGGGAAGAAAACGCCAAAGCCGATTCTCTGTCGCGACTAGTGTCTTCAATCGGCTTGGTTCCTTCTCGGCCTGTTCTTATCGAAGAACTCAACCGACCAAGTTTTCAAAAATAAATCCTCTAGGTAACCCAAAGGAGAGAATCCTGTATCGAGCCGATCACAGAGTTCCTAAGATATGGCAATTTGCCAGAAGATTGGTTGGAGGCGAGAAGCATCAGAAACCGGGCCAGGCGATTCACCATGATAGGTGATTCCCTGTACCGGCGATCCTTCTCCCAACCTCTCTTGAAATGCCTCTACCTGGCAGAGGCCTCGAAGGCCATTAAGGAAGTCTATATAAGCATGTGCGGAAGTCACCTGGGAGGTCGTTTGTTAGCCCGCGTATTGCTGCGACAAGGGTACTGGTGGTCGATGTAGACACGCTAATTTTGACATCATTTTGAGTAAATTTGATATCATATAATAAAGTCTCAAAATGGTCTGATATTTAATCATTAGTTAATTTTTATGAATCTGTTTTTGAATTAATTGTCTAAATAGTATCGGGTCAGACAGACATAATTTAAGTTAATTAATTGAATTGATTTTAACTCAAATTTTAATCAAATATGAAAAAGTTTAAAAGACGTCAACATGTGTAGACGCCATTTAGAGTTTATTCTTATTTTGTTATTTAAAATTGAATTTTAATTAATTGATTAATTAGATAAAAGACGTCTGCCAGGCACGACGCCATTTAGGTCTCCTAAGTTGTTTCTGTCTCTTTTTCCGTATGTTTATCCTTATCTTAATTAGTCTAAAAGACGTCTCCCATGGGCGACGCGTTTTAGATAATTACAGATAATGATGAATTAATATGTGTTTATCTGTTTGTTAGTTGGATAAACTTCAAAAATTTTCATGTTAATCTTTAAATAACCGTGAACTTAAGCCTATAAATACACAACCCCTTGGTCATTAAAAAGTTAGTGATAAGAGTGATAATAGCGATAATTGAGCAAAGAATCTTGGCGACGACGTCCAAACGCTGAAGGATCGAAGCGCTGCTACTTCCAGGAGTCTTGAAGCAAGCTACATCCTTTCTTCATCCATTCTTCGTCCTTTCAAGATCCATTCAAGACCAAGGTTTTCAGGGGCCATCCAACTTAGTTCTTAATTAATTTCCGCATCTTTCTCATATTTTTATCACATTAGCATCATATTTTCATCACATCACTCCATACAACACACACTCACTAGCATTATTTTTCAATCCATGTTTTATGGGGTTTAAAAGACCATCAAACAAGTGAGTTCTTTGTTCAAGTTGCATGATTAAAATTTCTACTGGAATAGATACTACATCTATTTGAGTTCTTATTATTTTTCCCTCTCTCTTTTTTTCCACTTTCTTGCAAGGTACAAAAGAAGATCAAGAGGAGAGAATCATCATCAACAAGGAAATCTAGATGATCCTCAAAGTCCGATAAGCATCCAAAGCAAGAACAAAGTCGAAAGGGCTCTCTTTCTTCAGCCGGCTGAAGGAGGAGAATTAAGTACTAAAAAATCTCCCAATTCTAAAACAGGTAGGCGATCAATCTTTTCTTTCGGAACTTTTTAGTCAAAAGTTTTTGGCGATCACATTCACTTAGTTTCTTTTTAATAGGTTTATTTGTCACATAAACAACACAAATTTTCATGATAATCACATTCTAATTTGAGCACTCACAGTCGATCCTCCAGAGAGATGCTTTGGAGTATGTCAAGTGCCAGCCTTTTGCGCCGACCCCACACCAGCCGGGAATGCCTATGACCAGGAGCCATGCCCATTCGTAAGGTGGGGGTCGACATATTAGGCCCCTTGACCGAGGCACGAGGGTAAAAGAAGTTTATCATAGTAGCGATTGACTACTTCTCCAAATGAATAGAAGCGGAGCCGCTATCTAAAATAACAGAAAAAGCAGTATGGAATTTCATCTGGAAATCCATAATATGCCGATTCAGCATACCGAGCGCGATCGTCTCAGACAATGGAAGACAGTTCGCCAGTGCCTAATTCAGGGAGAGATGCGAGCAGTTGGGAATCAAAAATTGCTACACATCGGTCGCCCATCCTCAAGCTAACGGCCTGGTAGAAAATGCTATTCAAATTTTACTCTACAGAGTTAAGACCCGATTAGAGGGGGCCACAGGGTCCTAGATAGAGGAACTACTCAGCATCCTTTGGTCTCACAGAACAACTGCCCGAGTAGCTACAGGGGAAACCCCCTTTCACCTTGTATATGTAGCAGAAGCCTTGATTCCCTTAGAAATAGGGAGCCCCTCGTTGCGAGCAGATGCCACAGAAGCAAAAGGCCATCAGTAGTTAAAAGAGAATCTTGACATGTTACCCGATGTCCGGGAGAGGGCTAGGATCTATATGATGGAATACCAACGAAGGATGGCCAAGTATTACAACCTAAGGGTCAGAGAGAGACAGTTCTTCCAAGGAGATTTGGTTTTACGTAAAGCAAGGGCTTCAGCGCCACAATTAGCGGCAGACAAAATAGCTCCCAATTGGAAGGGACCTTACCAGCTCTCGGAAGTCCTCGGAAAGGGTCTCCACACTCGACGGTAGAGAGATCCCCCGCACATGGAATACCAATAACGACATTAGATTAGACGATTCAAATAAAAGAATCATGCTTCCACACTGTCAAAGTTCAAATGGCAAAGTCAAAAGATCTTTTTATTTTTTTCTATTTTTTAGATTGCTAGAATGCCCTAACTTGACATCTAATTTGACGGTTCAAATAAAACATATCACGTCCCTACACATTACACATTATATGTTTGGTTGTATTCAAAATATATGTAGAAGGAAAAATAATTTTAGGAATAAGTTTTATTATAAAAATATATTTTTTAAAAAACTATTTTTATTCATTTTTCCTGTAAAAGTGGAACTTTCGTAAGTTTCAAGAGTATCATATTGTTTTAAAGATATAAGTGTAAAATAATAATATATTAAGTTTTAAAAGTATAGATATAAGTAATTCCAAAGAGAAAATAACTTACTACGCCCTTAGGGGTTATTACGTCACATGATTGTACAGTCAACCTAAAAAAAAAACTTTTTTGATTTTTTTTTGAATCCACCAACTGTACATGTGCAAATAATTAGATTTTCGATTAGACATCCTAAAAAATAATAAAAATTCAAAACCAAGGTTTGTTGAACAGTAATATAGTATTAATTGGGGATCAATTTTTTAATCTTCACATTTTTTTTTGAAGGCTTCTAACATGGCCTACATGTTCATATAATTCGATTTTCGATCCGACTTCTCAAAAAAAGATGAAAATTCAAAAATTGAGCCCTAGTGAACAATCGTGTACTACTTATTAGGGCTCGATTTTTTATTTTTTCATATTTTTTGGTTTTTTTGAAAGCGCCTAACATGTCTTACATGCCTATCTAATTCAATTTTAGATTGAACATCTAAAAAAAAGATGAAAATTTAAAAGCCTAGCCCTAGTGAACAGTAGTGTACTATTCATGGAGTTAAGGTTTTTGAATTTTCATGGTTTTTGAGTTGTCCTATGAAAAATCTAACTATGCGAGGATGGTGGCAATGTTGGGGAAATTGTTTTTGGCTGTGGTGATGAGCAAGTTAATCTCTTCTATTGGTTGGATTGACATATGACTGTTCTTCCACCTATACGGCCAAATTTGCTTGGAAATTGGCATCAGACATCGGTGGGTGGATGCAGAAATTCAGATTTGAGATGGTAAAAAAAACAAGCTTTTCGTTGACTTTTGTTTTTACATGTAACCAAACAAATTACTTGGATGACATTTTCGGGAAAACCTATTCAGGCAGCACCTTTTACCCCGTAGAAACCTTGGGCCAAGCTCTAGGAGCCTCTCCCAGCTGGCCGACCCCCCCTCTCTCTCCTCCTCCTCTTGGCGCCCCCTTCTAGGTGCGGGGTGCTTCCCGCCACAGCACTTCCCGAATGTCGGGAATTCACCATTCGCCTGTTCCGGGCACAATTGCGGGGTAGAATCATCAACAGGCGTACTGATCTGGACGAGAGAGCGAGGACGAACTGCTGCAGAGGATCGAATGGATATTTTGGAGGCCAGATGCTTGTGCGGCTAGTGTCATTACCTCGATGGAACAGAGACGGACCCGGATTCAAATCCGCGCATGGTGGTTTGATCACCTTCGGATTTTGTTTTACCGTTGTTTTGTTCCGAAACGGATCAATGGGCATGGGCGAGATGATTTTTCATTTACGATTCTGTTGCGTTCTTCGCGTCTCGACCCGGATCCCAACAGTGGTATCAGAGTCAGGTTCTGCTTTGATTTGCTTCAGATTACTAAATTTAATTTTATGGAATTATTTCCATGCCAAGAATTGTTTTTCTTCAAAAACATTGTTTATGGGATGAACGTACAATATCATATTTATATTTTCTATGGAAGAATTGATTTTTTTTGGGGTTTTTCGTTGTACTCTTCACGAGGATGAAGAACCAGTTGCTATGGGCCTAGAAGGGGCTTTGATGGTGATCGGCCAGTACCATTGTGCAGGCCAGTATGAGCGGCGGTCTCTGCCTGTCCCCGAAGAACCCCTGTCGTCACCGGCGGCCGGTAATGCCATCTCCTTTCTCTCTATTTTTCCTCCAAAAGGTGTGTGGGAAAGGAAGAGGGAGAGGGGCATCAGACCAGTGCGCAGGACCGGCCGACGGTGCTAGTGCCTCCGGCAACACCGGCCACGCCAGTTGGCCTTGTTGGTTTCTTGGCGTCTCTTCGGATAGCAAATGCAGCGGAAATAAAATTAAAACCACGATCCGTTTCATGTTTCGAAAATATTAAAACCAGATTATCAGATAATCGGTTCTTACCGTGTCCGGATTCGAATCCGCGACCAATCGGTTCCGTCGGTGTGACACCGCAAGCCACACAAGCGCCTGGCCTCTAGCGGAGTCCACACGATCCTCCTCGCGGTGGATATCCTAACGATCTTCGCTCGTCACAACCTAAGAAGCCTCTGCCGTTCGCCGCAACGCGTGGACGATTTCCCGTCGAACGGGAGTCGGAGAAGCGGCGGAGCAGACTTGGGGATCCGAGCTCGTCTGGGGTCCTAGAGAAAGAGAGGAAGAGAGGAGGGGGTGGCTAGGGTTGAGCAGCAGCCTGGCCTGCTCAGCCTATTTACTACATTTTATACTAACCGCGCAGTTTTTCATAAAAACCCCCAGTTAATATAAAACCCACTTATTTATCCATCGCCTTGAGAATCATTTGCGTGTGACCATCTAGGCCCAATAACCAGTCTGGTTAATGGCCCAATTAGCCCAGTGACTCCTCACTGGCCTGATTAATCAATTAATAACTCATATTAATTTATTAATCAATCGAATTAATGTCGCACATCGAATTCGATCGGGCCTCCGATCATGTTGGATGCCAAGCAACACCGCATGAACCCGAATGGTAACGTAACCCACTCTTGGAACCTTTTCGCCGACAATTACCGCGTGTATATAATCCTTCATCCGTACAATGCTCTCAAGTCAACTCAAGGTATGGTATATTTTCAAACCCTAACTGGTCAACTCATTTGGATCGGATGCTGCCGAATAATATCAGAAAACTCTTTTCCCGATATTATCGTCCGCCCTGGCTAGGGACTTCCGTGCATCCTTCATAGAGCATTCTCTCTCTAAGTACCAAGAGCGAATGATTCCTTATTGACACTCAATTCCCTTCGACAGTATTCCGTTGTACCCAATCGTTGGCTGTTTAGAATTTCGTGGTTAGAGATTCATAAACTAAGGTCAAAGCACAGAAGTTCACCGACTAGGTGTCCTTGGTGTTTCAGGTTTGAAGACCATCCACGCAACTATGACAATATAATCTAGCTGGTTGAGAGTGAGGTACAATATCATCCAGCGATTCAGTCGGATCAGTTAAGTGAACTCATTCTCTAATGAGCACTTACATATTCGCCTTAGTGTCGCCACACAAGTGACTATGCGATCAGTCACCCTCATCTTATGAGCGGGAGTAATCTGTACTAGTCTAACCGGATATCCGATGTCCTTCTTGGATATCCTCCGACTAGGAACTATTAAAATTTGTGTGTTTAAGTGATCAGTCTCATTAGTATGATCTCATCATAATCTGATCACTATCGCACATATTTACGGACTTCATTATGAGATGGTAACAATACAAATTAGACATAATGAATATTATGCCATTTATATTAATAAACGAACGAGATTTACATAGTCAGATTGGCTTGTAGACCACCTAAGACTAACAGGCCTCGCCGGCCCTGTCTCAGGCACGGGGAGAGCAAGCGGCACCTCCCGTGCCACCCTTCCCGCCGGCGCCGAGGACGAAGAGGGCTCTATCTGGGCGGCAGCTAGGGTTTCTGCCTAGCTACGCGCCCAGGCGCGTAGGGCTTAGGGCCCGAGCCCAGGCGCGTAGGGCTTAGGGCCCGAGCCCAGGCGCGATCAGCCTGGGCTCGACCCGGATTAGGCCGGGCGCCCAGGGGCGATGTGCTTGGGCTCGACCCGGACCGGGTTGGGCGCCCAGGTGCAATGTGCCTAGGCTCGGGCCCTAACTTGACCCGGTCGTGTGCCGAGGCGCGTCAGGCCTGGGCCAGACTCAGGTCAGGGCGCCCAACCGGGTTGGGGCAAGGTGGCTGGACCCAGGTGGCACCTGGGTCCGAACCAGGTGCCCTGGTCCTGGCCCAATTGGGCGAGCCCAAGCCCAGGCCACAGGGCCCAATGGGGCAGACCCATTTACCCCATACCCCTTACTAAAAGAAACCTCAACCCCATTTAACTTAAAAATTGAAACTAAACTTTATTTAAAGTCTATTTTAAATTTAAATTTATAATCTTTTAGTTAAAGGGGTTCTTTAAGATGTGATCTTAAATTAGATTAACAAATGTAGTTAATTTTCTTTTGATTAGGTGATTATATATATATATATATATATATATATATATATATATATATATATATATATATATAAATTTATTAGAAAAAAGCTATTATGAAATTTATCTTTCAATTGAGGGACACTTAATAAGGGTTATTAAGTGGTTAGTTAACTCTTAATAATAGTTATTAAAAGAGTTAATTACTTCTTGAGAAAAATACTTTATAAAAGTTATTAAGGATTTTAATTAACTCTTAATAATAATTAGTGAGAATGTTAATTAATTTCTCAAGGATCTCTTAATGAAAGTTATTGAAGATCTAATCTCCTTTATAAGGACTTTTTAGCATGAGTTGTTAAGAGGTTGTTTTAAAGTCTTAAGTATTATACCGTTTTTATTTAGAACTGTTCTAAATAAATATTTCTTAACAATTGTTGTTGATAAATTTTATTTAATAAATGTGTTCTTATCAAAGAGTTGTTAAGGAAAGATGACTAGAATTACAAATTCCTTTATAAAAGTTAACAAAGGATTTATAATTTAATATAAATGTTAGATTATTTCACATTAACAAATGTTTTTAGTGTGATTTAAGATTAATTTAAGTGTTAGATTAATTAATTTAGAAGTGTTCTAAATTCAACATAGAATATTTTTGAATTTTAATTTTAGTCCTGTATGCAGATGTTGATGTGTTTGATACTTTAAATTAGATTTAAAAGCGTGTAAGAAAATGAGATTTTCGAAAAATTCTATTTGTCTAATTTTAATTAGTACCTAAGTTTTGAGAAAATCAAAATAATTATATTTTCAAACTTTTAGCATGAATGTGATGTGTTTGATCATTTATGGATGGTGAAAATTTGTGATGGTCATGGACATGCACTTAGTTGATTTCATGTCATGTGATGATGTGTGGTTAATGTGGATCATATTTGAAATTTGATGTTGGTTAATTATTTGTTAATTAATGAGGCCTATGTGCCTCCCTCTCTATCTCATTATGATGTGCTTCTATCTCCCTCCATTGTTGTGCTCGGCGATAAGGCCTTCTCTTACAATTAATCTGTATTTGAAATTTGTTTCAAATTCAATATTATATGTATAATCGCGTTGGTTGAGGAGAGGCAAGGATGATCCACAAGTGCAACCAGGAAGGCGTCAAGAGATGAGATCACCAGTGCCTGTGTGTTTGCATTTATTGAATAATATAATTGTTATATTGTTGTGGTAATTAATTGTTTGGCTTCAGTTAATCACCGTGTTGTTCATGACCACATAATGAACATGTATGATTGATGCATGCCTTTAGTTTTTGATTATGAATCAATTGCTATTATCTACGTATAGTTAACTATATGTGATTTATTTATAAACTATCACCTAAGATGAGACCAACTTAAATTTGACTAAAATCTCTCAATTTAAAGTCTAAGCCGGAGCGCGAGTCATTGAGTGTGCACCGCGTAGCTCTCCATCATTATAGTTTTTAGAATTTGATTCAGTTCAAACAATTTCTTGTGTTTTCCTAAGATCTATCAGTATCTGATGAAGAAACTAATAACTATGGCATACTGATGCCTTTGAACGGGAGAGAGGAACAGTGTAGCTATCCTTGCGTTTCACCAGGAGCTGCATGCTAATTTATCTCGTCACGTAATGATGGTAAAGCTTAGACTAGGAATAATAGTTTATTGTGTTTCCCCAGGACCATTATTGACTTGGGAGCCGAAGTATGATCAGATGTTACAAGGAATTGCAAGTACCATAAGATGGTTGCTTTTAGATCATAGTGTGATACTTGTGTTTTCCCGAGTTATGCTTTGAGTCTAAGAGATTCTGATCCATACTAGGAGACCGTCGGAGTCTCCCGTTCTATGTATTTGAAGGTTATACAGTCCGTCGAAAAATAGTGGAAAATAATTCAAGATAAAAGACTATATTTGAATTATAAGAACTGTATGTTCTATTTTTTTAATTTTATTTTGAATAAAAAAATCATTCTTTTAATGCAATAAAATCTTCGTTTTTCATTATGTAAATTTTTCATAATTTTTCCTCAAGTAAAATTGATTATTATCCTAAAAAATTACTGTTTCAAGTGAGCTAATTCGAATTGCATCAACACAGAGCGACATCGTTCATCAAAATTCAATTTTCGAGATTTAAGATTATTCCTTAAATTTATTGAATCGTATCGAAAATGCTGACATCTTTCACGATTTTTACCATACTTTTCACATTTTTCAATTTACCAACTCTCTGAATCGCATCGACCATAACCAATGTCTTCCATGCTTTCCTGAGATTTCCTCAGATTTCTAAGGTACGGTCGCTCTAAATCACATATGGCATGTAAGATGCCTTTGAGGTTGTTCACAAAATCCATGGCGGTAATTTTTCTAAAACGCGTCGGGCATGGCCGACGCCTTTTAAACAAATTCAAAATTTCAAACCATCCCTCAACCTATGTGCCACTGAAATGTGTCGTCTGAGGTCGACATGATTTAGCCAACTAATCTTCCAATCCCGAGCTCCTTCTTCCTCATTCTCTCTTTGCACTTTCTCTCTTCTTCGCCATTCCTCTTCGGCGAGCTCCCTTTACTCTGACAACCCTCTCACTTCTCCGGTGAGCTCTTCCACTGTTTGGCGAGCTCTTTCTCCGATGACCCTCTCACCGGCGACAAGCATTCTCTGTAACGACCCATCACCCTATAATCAGAGATCTGATTACTAAATGGATATCAAATCATTAAAATTAGGAACCAAAGTAGGATCTCAAATAAGTCTGGGAAATAAATGATAAACTAAGCTAAATAATTCACATGACATCGAATTGTAAAGAAGGTGCATGAATTAAAATTATTACAATTCGACTCGACTAAGCAAATAATTACATAATCCAACTGAAATGAAATAATTATGCATATAAGCCTGAAAATAAAAGAGCAACTACATCAGGGCATGTCCTGGAACAGTGGTTGCTGGCGCACGACCCAAGACGAGGCCCCACAATGCTACGCCTGCCGAGAACCCTCACATGAAAGCCGCAGGGGTGAGTCACACCAGAATGGACTTAGTAGGGATCGTTTGATCCCCACCTCCCACACACACACCCACAATCGTAACACAATAGGGATATAGACAGGTAAGAATAAGTAAAACAGAGAAATTAAAGCCACAACGGCAGGGTGTGGAACACATGCATTTGTAAATGCAATAGGTACAGTCTATAACTAAACTTTCGGCTAATTACACAAACCACATAGCCGAATGTGGAAAACACCGACTGTAGGTGCTGAAAATTTGCTCGTGTGATTTATGTGAAAAACTATGTTGTTTAGGGTAAATTAACCTATAAAAAAAAAATGCAACTAAGGTGCAGTGATCGCCAGAAACTTTTAACTAAAAAGCTTCAAAAGAAGTTTGATCGCCTACCTGTTCAAACGCGGAAGAATGAATCCTTGGTTCCCCTCCTTCAGCCGGCTGAAGAAAGAGAGCCTCTTCTTGTTCTTTTGTTCTTGCTGTTGAATGTTGAGGATCGTCCAGAAGTTCTCCTGGCTTTTGCTTGATTTCCCTCTTTTTGATTTCTTGTTATTCAGTTGTTGGATGCAGCAGACAGAGAGACAGAAAAATAAAGAAGAAATAGTGATGAGAATCTAAGTAGAAATAATATCAAAGCTAACTATGATTAGAAACATGTATAAACAGCAACTCACTTGTTTTAAATGACTTTGAAACCCCTTTAGAAAAGATGGGTTTTGGAGAATTAATGAGGTGGTGTGTTTTGCATGGAGTGAATATGAGAGAATGAAACTAAAGAATGAAAATGAAATTTAGATATGAAAAACTTATGCCCAGTCCAGTTGGTTGAAGCTTTGAAGGAGATGAAGATCTTGAAAAAGGATGCCGACTTCTGGTGGCAGCGCTCCGGCGCTGTTGCTCCGATCTTCAAATTGCTATAACGCTGTGGCTCAATCTCTCTTTTTTTTTAACTCCTTGAGATGCAAGGTATTTATAGGCATTTTCTGCGTTCGCGATTAACATAGAAAAATCTCGGATTTATCTACTTTAATCGACAGATAATTATTGATTAATTCATCTTTATCTGTAATTATCTAAAACGCGTCTACTTTGGATGACGCCTTTCAGATTAATTAAGATAAGGATAAATATCCGGGAAAACTTATCTTTATCTTTATTAGATAAAACGCGTCCACTTGTGTAGACGTCTTTTACCCTAATTAAGATAAGGATAAACATCCGGAAGAGAAGTTAAAACAGCTTAGGAAACCTAAAACGCGTCGAACCTTACAGACGCCTTTTAGCTAATAAATCAATTAATTAAAATTCAAATTTAAACGTTAAAATAGGAATAAAGTCTAAATGGCGTCCACATGGGCCGACGCCTTTTAGGATTCTTCATATTTTAACTGAAATTTGAGCTAAAATCAATTCAATTGATTAACTTAAACATGTCTATGAAACCCGACACTCAAAAATATCAATAAAAATTAATTAATGATTAATTATCAGACCATTATGAGGCATTATTATATGATACGAAATTTACTCAAAATGACGTCAAAATTAGCGTGTCTACAGCTGCCTCACCTTGGCATCGTCTTTGCAAGGGAGTGAAATGGAATGTAATGTACTGAAAAGGTGATGCCAAGGTGTGATGAGATACGCTCTTAACATCACATGATTAGAATTTTTCTCGAAATCATTAATGAAGATAGTTCAATGATATCAATGAAATCAATCCTGTCTGGATGAGGTAGACAAGGAAATAAAATAAGGTCGATCAACCTCCTCGGAGTGGGAAGTACCCCAGGTCGTAGACACTGTAGGTTTCATCATGGGGAGCATTTGCCAGCCAATGTGGACGTGCTGCAGCCATGATGGATCTTAAAAAGAAAACAAGAATATTGGATAAAGAATCCAAGAAAGGATAGAATTCCAAAGATATCTTCAAGCGAACCTCAAAGATAATCAAGATACTCAATTCAGAATGGAATATTTCATATCATGTTTTGAATTATTTGATTTATGGTCTGAAACTTAATCAATAATTAATTCTTATTATAATGATTTCAAAATCCTATATGATGCATGCTGGGCTAAAAGAAAAATATAAAGTCAAATCAAATATAAATTAATCAAGGATAATATTGTCAAATTGTCATTAATGAGTCAAGATACCAATTCTTGTAATCCAGTGCTAAGCCGAAGCTCGTTTATCCACGCACCGTTTCACAAAAGTTGAACCATCGTCCTCACTAATTAACAATCCAACGGCCTATCCGTGCGATTAAGAATCCTCTGGAATTATCACTGTTTTTGTTGTAGGGGAACTCAAATTCCAGTTTCATCAAAACCACAAGGTCCTTGATATACTCTAATAAATATTTATCATATAATAATGCGAATGCAAAATAATTACATGAAATAATACAAGGGTAGAAATAACCGTCTTTTTAGCCACGATCAGGACTTCTTGACTCCACAGTGGGATCTTCTTGACATTTTCCAGCTTTCTTGAATTTTCTTTGAATTTCAGAAACATGTTTCTGGCTGTTCTCTATTCGAATTCCAATTTTACCAATGTCTTGTGTCCTGTATACAACTTGAACAAACATGTTAAGTATCTGTTTAGGCTTAGCCCCTTGCCTGGTTAAGTAACCGACTACTTGATCCTATCCTTGATAGAAGGGTCAAAGGGCATAGCCTTTATTAACAAAGGTAATGAGAATAATCAAACTTAAACAAAGTGCAACATACAAGCAGACAGATGCTCGCTGAAAATAAAAGGAATGAAACACAATAAATGCAACAAGCAGATGCTAATTGAAATGTTTTTGTGGTTTTGAAATATTCATTTTTGTTTGGGGTTTTGAAATATATACTTTTTTTTTTTTTTTTTTTTTTTTGACTTTTGGCATATGCATTTTTTTTTGAATTTTGATATATGTATTTTTTTTTATTTTTTTGACTTTTGACATATGTATTTTTTTTTTGACTTATGTATTTTTTTTTTTTTTTGATTTTTGACATATGTATTTTTTTTTTTGACTTATGTATTTTTTTTTTGACTTATGTATTTTTTTGGATTTTTGATATATGTATTTTTTTTGATTTTTTTTTTTTTTTTTTTTTTGACTAAAAGATCAGCATGGTACTTAGATCAAAAGATCATATTCATTTATTAACTTAATTTCCAAATTATTCTTTAACAACTCAACTTAAACCCATCGTGTTTGAATTTGTGTTTCCATTCGTGATCCCATTTGATGATTTGATCCTTAGTCGATCTAAACCATTCCTTAAGTTTGAAGTACATTTCTTTAGAAAGAAAAGATGAATAAGTTTAGAAAGCCCATGAGAAGGTTCCGGAGACTTAAAAAGATGTTCCTTTCCTACCCTAATATCCGTTGGGGTTCGGTCATTTCTTTCCGGGGTATTTATCGACCTTGCGTTCCCTTTTATTTCATTTCATGGCCTTCATGTAATGTTTGTAATGTAATGGCCTTTCGATTTGACATTTGGCTTTTGCCTTGCTTTTCTGTTCTTTTCTTTTTTTTTCTTCGGGACGGATCTCCCCCATTTTTTTATGACGGCCTCCTACTAAGATGGCGGGTATTCTTGGTAATCTATTCTAAGCCTCGTTTCGATATCATGGGCCGAGTATAAAACAGAATTTTGCTTCAAAAAGAATGATTTGTACTTTACACTTTCGGTCAAGCTTTTGATATTCTTTAGGACTTGTCATCTCTTGTTACTCACGAATCAAACGTGTTAGTGTGTGCATTAATGGGCTTGAAATTAAGTTATTCAGACTAATAAGGAAATTTGAGTTTATAAACTTTCTGATTCCACTGGTCTTTGTACCATACTGATCAACTTTTTAACCTAAGGGTAGTATTTCTTAAGATGTAAACCATTCCAGGGATGTTTTAGCTCTTCTCCTTCCGCATTAATAAGACGATAAGCATTACCAGGAAAAGCGTGCGATACAACATAAGGTCCTTCCCAGTTGGGTTGGAGCTTAGAACGCGGACCACCAGGTTTTATAAAAATTCTTTTGACAACCATTTCACCGACTTTGAACTTACGTTCAATGACTTTCTTTTGATAAAAACGTGCTAGTCTATTTTGATAAACTTTTGCATGATTAGCAGCTGACCATCTTTTCTCATCTAAAAGTTCCAATTGAGCAAGGAGTGCTGAACGATGTTCATCAATAGAAAATTCCTTATTCAATTGTACTCTTAATGATGGTATAAGGATCTCATATGGAACTACCGCCTCCATTCCAAATGTTAAGGAATAAGGAGTTTGTCCAGTAGGCGTGCGGATTGAAGTTCGGTAGGCCCATAAAGCCTCAACCAATTTTTCTGGCCAATCTGTGAATTTGTTAGATTTACACGTCTTTTTGATAATTTTTATCAAAGTCTTATTTGTTGCCTCTGCTTGGCCATTGCCTTGCGGATAATAAGGAGACGAATGATGCAATGCAATTTTATACCTGTTACAGAGGTCCTTCAATTCTTGTGACACGAACTGCGGTCCATTGTCGGTGACGATGGTGCTTGGAATTCCAAATCGGGTGATGATGTTCTTCATGATGAACTTGCAGACGGTTGATGCTTTGATCTCCACGTACGCTTCAGCTTCTGCCCACTTGGTGAAGTATTCCGTTGCCGTGAGAATGAAAGATTTTTGCTTGATGCCGGAATCTGGGTTACCAAGGGGTCCAATGATGTCGAAAGCCCACATGGAGAAAGGCCATGGGGAAGAAACAGGATGGAGTGAAGATGCAGGAGAATGAATTTTGTCGGCATGAAGTTGACACTTAGCACACCTACGGACAAATCCTACACAATCTTCTTCCATGGTTGGCCAATAAAATCCTTGTCTAAGGATCTTCTTTGCTAACATCTGTCCATTGACATGACCACCACAAACTCCACTATGAGCTCCTTCCATAACTTTCCAAAGCTCATCTTCGTCTAGACATCTCAGAAGAACTCCATCAAAACCTCTCTTATATAATGCTCCCCCAACTAAGGTGTATCGTTGAGCAACTCTCCTGATAGCTCTTTTCTCCTCAGTTGTAGCTTCCTCAGGATACGATTGATCTTCACAATATTTTGCAATTTCATAATACCATGGCTTCTGTTCATCATCCATCTCTTCTAACAGCTCTATCAGCATGATTTCTCTTTTCTCAATGATATCTCCGTCTCTGACTTTCTTCAGCAACTTCTCCTTAGTTCTAAGGAATGAAGGGTCTTTCACGGCGGGTGAAAGACGCCTATGAACTATGATTGATTCGGATTGTTTGCTGATTGGAAAATCAAGAGAAGATGCAAGTGAAGCTAGAGCGTCAGCTAAGATGTTCTGATTCCTAGGGACATGGATAAAGATCAATTTCGTGAAAAGCTTTGAATAAGCAGAAGTAAGTTCTTGATAAGGCTTGAGCTTGGGATTGAGAGTTCGATACTTGGTCAGCACTTGGCGAAGAATTAGTTGGCTATCACCTACGATCCTGAGCTTGGTAGCACCATGGAAATGAGCAGCCTCGAGACCAGCAAGAAGTGCCTCGTATTCAGCTATATTGTTTGTGACTGGAAAATCAAGCTGAAAGGCTTGTGGAATGGTGATACCTTCAGGTGATAACAGAACGATACCGATCCCTTTTCCATGAGAATTCAGAGCTCCGTCAAAATGCAGAGTCCACATATCATCTCTGATTTGATTTACGGACATCAGTTCCTCATCCGGAAACTCTGATCGTACTGGATCAAATCGGGGAAGGGGATGATGAGCAAGATGTTCTGCTATGGCATAGCCCTTGATCGCTTTCTGCTGAATATAGATGATGTCGAATTGAGATAGAAAGCTTTGCCATCGCGCTAACCTATCAGTAAGAACAGATTTCTCCAGAAGGAATTTAATCGGATTCATCCTAGCGATGAGATGGACTTCATGGGCCAGAAAATAATGCTTCAATTTCTGCACAATCCAGACCAATGCTGCACATGTTTTCTCCATCGCTGTATATCTCTGTTCAGCGGGGTTGAGAAGTTTAGAGAGATAGTAGGCTGCCCTCTCTTTTCCTTCTTCATCTTCTTGTGCTAAGACAGCCCCCACTGCATCATCCAGGACTGAAATATAAAGTATCAATGGTTTTCCTGGAGATGGTGGTCTCAAAACAGGAGGATTTGCTAAATAATTCTTTAATCCATCAAACGCCGCCTGACACTTATCGTCCCAATCGAATTTGACTCCCGGCTTGGTAAGCTCGTAAAAAGGCTTACACCTTTGTGAGTGCTGAGAGACAAAACGACGAATAAATTGCAACCTTCCGATTAATCTTCTCAACTCTTTCAAGTTTTTAGGAGGTGGCATTTCTCTAATAGCCTTCGCCTTATTAGGATCGATCTCAATTCCCCGTTTGCTGACGATAAATCCAAGCAATTTTTCTGAAGATACCCCGAATACACATTTCTTGGGGTTCATCTTTAACTGATATTCTCTCGATCTTTCTAACACCCTTGCCAAAACTTTGGCATGCTCAGCCTTTGTTTTCGATTTAACTAATAAGTCATCCACATACACTTCTAGATCTATGTGCATCATGTCATGAAATATTGCCATCATGGCCCTTTGATAAGTGGCTCCAGCATTCTTTAATCCAAATGGCATGACAACATAACAGTATGTTCCCCAAGGTGTAGTGAATGATGTTTTCTCTTGATCTTCTTCTGCCAGCTTGATCTGATTGTATCTTGAAAATCCATCCATAAATGATAACGTCTCATAGCCAGCAGTATTATCGATGAGTACATCAATATGAGGCAATGAAAAATCGTCTTTAGGACATGCCCGGTTCAAATCGCGGAAGTCAATGCAAATCCTGACCTTCCCATCTTTCTTCATAACCGGGACTATGTTGGCCACAACTCTAATAAATTTGGCTTTATGCAACTTATCGACCTCTTCCTTCATCTTTAAAGCCATTTGTGGGTGGAATCGCCTTAATTTCTGCTTGACCGGGCTAGCTCCTTCCTTTAATGTCAATCTGTGCTCAACTAAAGATGAGTCTAACCTTGGCATATCTTCATAACTCCAGGCGAAAGTGTCCTTATAGTCCTTTAGCACTTGTACCATTGCCTTTTCATCTTCTGAAGAAAGATTTTTACTGACGAGGACAACCTTAGGTTCGTCTTCAGTCCCTAAATTAATTTCTTTGGTGGGCTCTTCTACGGCAGCTGAGGGTTCATCAAATCTCTTCACTCCACTGGCGTATGCTTCAGCCGCGTCCTCGTCATCTTCCTTTTCAACAATGGGGTCCTTTTCATGTACTAATTCATATACCCCGTACCCATCATTGACTGACTCATCGTCCATACAATCTTCTGGCATCTGAATTGGATTTTCTAGAAGCTGAGGGATCAAAGAGCAGGAAGAGCACTTATCAGCTAAGTCCTGGAGGTATCTATCTGGAATTTGCCTACCCTTAGGCTTCCTAGACTTCCTAACTTGACTAGACTGCCTAGCTTCACTAAACTCACTATCATAACCTAGGGAAGACGAAGCAGGATGAAAATCCTGGGATACAAGTGGAAATACAAGAGAATCCTCCCGAGGGTAGGGACAGAGTAAATCTAGAAGAGAATCTTGACCGAAGGACCCGCGTGGCGGGGTGCAATCGGACAAGTAAGATGTTTCCTCAATGAGGATTTGGGAAGAATTTGTTGCCAAATTGGCGTTTTTTTTTGGAAAATGAAAGAATTAAACATAAAGCAGGAGTGAATAAAAATGGGAGGAGAATCAGACGGAGGAAGTGGCACCAAGGCCAGAGGATTAGGGGGATCATATAGTAATATGTCCCAGATCAGATCATACAACCTCTCTAGATCGAGAGGAGGTTGTGGTATAATGTCCCGAGGGGACAGAGTAATCATGACGGGCGGAGCCCGTGGAATATCTTCAATTATGACCCGCGTCCAAGTCGGGGTCAAAAGCAATGTACGGAAAAGAGTATGGAGCGTGAAGACATGTGAAGGATATGTCCCCCTCCAGAGCAGATCTGTTGTATAACCAGCTTCATAGGGGTCATCTGGCTCCCCTTCATCGGTTTCTTCAGATAGCAGTATCCGCTTGTCAAATATAGCACCAGGGCTTTCAATCAATTCATCAATCTGCGGCGGCCACTTAGGTTCTGCAGGATCCAGAAATAGTCTGTTCAGTGCAATATACAGGTCCCTCAGATCGAACCACCTGTACCATTCACATTCAGGATCATGAAATTTCCTCCTTTTCATAGGCCGCAGAGCCTCCAAGGATTGGTACGTAAGCAGTTCAGAGCAATGTCTGGCCAAGTCCCTCCCATAAATATCATGGAAGTCAAAATATGAAGTAATGACCACCGTATTGTCATAGCTGAGTATGGGCCCTTTTACAAAGTGTGTACACAGGGTCCATGTTAGGGGATCTCGGCCTTCTTTGAGTGGTGTAGACATTGCCTCCCAGATTTTCGGGCCTTCTTTGATTTCTGCTTTCTGAACCGGATCCTGCTTCAATTTTATTGGCCTATAGCCCAGACCACTTCCAGGTGCTGCTCGATGATTTCTGACAGGAGTGGTCCTGCCTTGCAACTGCGTGCCCAGACCTTTCCCAGGCTTGTAGCCGTTCTTCATCATAATCCTCCATCCTGGGGTACTCATGCACTTCCCCCTTTTGATAGCATCTAACGGATATGGAGAAATAGTAGCGGCTTTCAGAGGATCAGCCACTGGGCGGTAGACCTGTAATACCGACAGAAAAGGTTGTCGGCCAGGTAAAACAGCAGATTTAATGTTCAAGGAATGAGCAGCAGCAAGGATCGGCATGCTCGTTACTTTAATTATTCGTCCTTTGTAAGGAAATTTGAGGCATTGATGATTCGTAGAAGGAATCGCCTCGAGAGTTTTAATATAAGGACGGCCTAAAATGGCATTTATGGAAGGGTCGATTTCCAAGATGTGAAATTCGACCTCTGCATGACTTACAGGGCCCAGCTCCACCTTTAAATAAACCATTCCCAGAGGGGAACGGGTAGAATTGTCATATGCTGTTACTGAGATGGGGCTGGGCAGCCATTTCTCTTTGGGCACACTGCACAGCTCCAGGGTCTTCGGAGGTAGAACATTGATCGAAGCCCCTGTGTCGACCAGGCATGCATCCACGGCCTTCTTACAGATGTTAACCGTGATACTTAGAGCCATGCTTCTGGCTGCCGGCGGTGCTAGTTCCGATGTATGAAATGTAATGGAGGGCTGATCCCCCTGAGGAACTAGTAGTGCTGCAATCTTTTCTACCGGCACGTCTTCATTGACCATCACCTTCTGCAGATATTCCATCAAAGCTTCTTGGTGACTCTTGGATCTTTTGATCAGTTCGAGTATAGTGATCCGTGCCGGTGTCCGATCTAGGTGTTTCAACAAGTCATATTGAGTGCCTGGTGCACTCTCTTCGTTGTGGGCTTCCTCAGTCGGCTGTGATGGGCCGTCTCTGACTGTGGACTGAGGAAAGACCTTGTTGAAAATCCTTCCACTCCGGAGCGCGTGTTCCTCAACCGTGGAGGATCCGGGTGACACTTTAAGTACCGCAGGGTTGGACGGTGCGGATGGCGTAGAGGGTTGGTAGGTAGGTGATGGCGTAGGGCTAGGTGGTGATGGCGCGGTGCGGATTAAAGGCCTAGAGGGTTGGATGGTGGATGGGTAAGTGGTTGGCGAAGTGGGGAATGGTACGCGTAATAGTGGTCTAGATGGTAAGGGCATATCTGGATAGGCGGTAGTGGTAGTGGGTGAAGTAGGAAACGGTATGCGTAGTAATGGCCTAGATGGTAGGAGGGGTGCGTTATTGGTTTGCGGGGGGCTATATGATGGAGGCGTAGTGGTGCGGGGTGTAATGGGTCTTAGGAAGGTGGGTAGTGGTAATGGATTATTGGGCGTGGGCGAGTGGTATGTAGGTGTGGGTATGGGGGTAATGGTAACAGGTTGTGGCCTTGGTATGTGGATGGTGCGGCGTGGTGGTCGCTCTGCGGTACTTTGAACGTGACCCGTTGAACAAAGAGAGGAAGAGTCCTCTACTCTCCATTGCTGCCCACTCTGCACTATGCCCATGTTGGGTGGTGCTGCTGCTTGTGCCGGTGGTCTTGCTTGCTGCTGCGGTCTCCTCGCCTTCAGGGCTGTTATGTACTTCTTCATTTCCTCCCAGTCAATGCCGCCCTGCTCGTTGAGATCATGGATATAATCTCTGAATTGGAAGCAGGTGTCAATGGTATGCCCAGGCTGCCTATGGAAGTAGCAATACCTAGACGTATCGGCATTTTGAGGCCAGACGGCCTTCTCTCTCGACAAAACTAAGGCATTGGCTGCCATTAAAGCGCTGAAGATATCCGCCAAGGATTCTGGGAGGGCCGGGTACTCTGCCCTTTCCGGGCCTGGAGGTCTCCTTTGTTGGTTGTAGTCACCAGGAGGAGGGACATTGTGGTACGCCGGCGGTGCACGCGGCTGGTACTGTGGCTGTTGCTATTGCTGCTGATGTGGCTGCTGATACTGCTGTTGCCGTTGCGGCTGTTGCTGTAGCTGGTTATGATTCGGCTGCTGGGGCCGCTGGTACTGCTGTTGGTAATGGGAGTTCTGCTGTTGCCTGTACCCCTGCTGGCTCGGCTGTGGTGGCCTCTGGTACTGCTGATTCCTCACAAACTGGGGCGAGTTATTGTTCATAGTACTGACCTGCTCGTGAGAGAGCGTGCCCTCAGTAGTTGGACCTGAGCTAGGAGAATTTGGCACTGCAGGCTTCCGAGGCGGAGGCCTGTTAGGTCTATGAGGATCAAAGACGCTAGAGAACGTAGCGTCCTTGAAAGCATTCTGGCAGTACCGTGCCCTTTCATAGAGCTCTGCCATGTTCGTCAAGTTGTTCAAGGAGAGGACTAGCTTGAACTGGGGCGTGGCGTTGGAAATCAACATTTTCACTTGTTCGGATTCGGACAAGTGATCTTTCACTTTTTCAGCCAGGCCCCGCCACCTGTCAGCAAAACTGACAAACTCCTCGTCCGGTTTCATCTTTTCTGCAATAAGATCCGTGATAGACAAGGAGGGTGCGACTCTGTCCTAGTATCGTTGGATAAATTTGCGTGAAACGATACCGTAATCCTCTACTTCGGAGGGTTCCAAAGAAAAGAACCACTCGAGGGCTGGTCCCTCTAGGGATCTCCTGAACAAGAAAGCCAATGACCTCTTATCATTCTGCCAAAAGGAGGATTCGTACATGAACTCCTTCAGGTGCGTGAAGGGGTTACCAGTACCGTTATACTTTCGATACACTGGCATTTCAGAGGGTGGCAAATGGAACACTGGCAGGCTCGGCAAATTGATTTCCGGCACAGCTTTAACCCCCATCATTTTCTGAAGATTGTTGAACTGTTCGTCCATGCGCTCCATCTTGGCCAACAACGTCTGCGTGGTTAGATCTGCCTGGGGAGGAGGAGGAGGAGGAAGTACTTGATAGGCCTGCTGCCTAGAGTACGTTGGACAAGGAGGATAATAAGGATGAGGTCCGGCAGAGCTTCCGCCATGCCCGAGGGCATTTTGATAAATGGGCGTCTGCGGTCTAGCCGGTTGCCTGGATGACGAAAGTTGTGGCCCAGTTGGCCGAGAAGTAAGATGAAGGCCTTCCATGGCCTGTTGGATATAAGGAGGAGGAGGAGGTTGTTGAGGAACAACGGGGGGAGCCAAAGGGTTCGGCTCGGCAGGCTGCATGGGTGCCTTCCCCTTCAAGATAGACTGGATCGCCTCGAACTGCTGAGGGTCCAGTCGGGAGGAAAGAACTCCCAGAGCATTGACAAGATCCATAGGATCGGAGGATGAGGGATCATGCTGATTCATGTCCCCCTCAAAGTCAGGATTAGGAATCGCATATTCATGCGGAGGAAGATCATGATATTGATCGTGTGGGTTAAAAAGAGGAGTTCGGACATTCCCGTCATGCCGAACTGGAATGGGGACAGAATTACGAGAGGCATCAGCATCTCTCCCGTTCTCGTAGTTGAAATCAGAATTGCGAGGGGCATTAGCATCTCCCTCGCAGTTGATAATGGCGTCTTGGGCCATACTCAAATCTCTGCCTGATCGCAGCAACATTATATTAGATTCTCTTTTCAAAAAAAATTAATCAAACAAGTTGTGCAGAGGTTAATCAAACAAGTGGATGCTTAACGTGATTTCAGGATTCCTTGTTGAGTTATTTGAATTGGATTAAACCACAATTTCGCTCAGGGAAGGATCCTAGTTTCAGTTTGATTTCCACCGTTATTCTCTAAGGTTTTTTTTCTCTCACAACGCTTTCAGAATCTAACCGGGACTTCAATTGGTACAACCAGCCCGATGATCAAGGAGGAATACCTTGATTTTGGGGACTTATGGAGGTCTCAACGTCAACTTCTCTAGTCTGATCAAGGGACCAACCCAATCAGAGAGAGTTGCTAACGTCGAGTAATGTGTTCCTAAGAAAAGGAGGGTTTTAGCCTCAATGCATATGCCCTGCGACCTGGATGGCCTCTAATGCTTAATAGAGTAATGTGTAGCTAGCACTCAACACAGAAATCTGGAAACTGAAAAATAATTAAGAGACTGTATGAATAGCGTCGATGATAGTCGACGCTATTCAGAACAGAACTTAATTCTTTCGCAGAGAACAGATGCAAACAGCAGAGAAAACCTGGAAAATAACTAAAAACTGTCTGAATCGCGTCGATGATGGTCGACGCTATTCAACACAGAACTTAATTATTTCACAGAAACAGATGTAAACGACAGAGATAATCTGGTGGCTAAAAGGCGTCCAGGTGTCCGGACGCGGTTTTGAAACGCGTCGCTTTTCCTGGACGCTTTTTAGTTCGCAGAAACAGATTTCCAGAAGGATTTTCTGGGTCGAATCCTCCTTAAACAGGGAAAAATGCAGTAAACAATCGACTCATGCAAAGATTTTTAGTTTCAGATTTTAAACAGGATGGTTTACTATCTAAACAACTAAGAAATCACACAATCACACAACATTTTATCACCAAAAACAGCTTTTTAAACTAATCAAAGGGGAGGCAAGATCTTGCCACTGGGGTGTGCACGTGGTGCACGAGGGAAATTAAACAAACTAAACACTCACCAATTGGTGAGGACGTGTCGAAAGACACAAGTGGTGCACCGTGGGTGCCCGGTATGATAATAGCAAGAACAAAAGAAATTAAAAGACGGCGAGACCAAGTCCCATCGTGATCGCCAAAAGAGCTGTAGGTGCTGAAAATTTGCTCGTGTGATTTATGTGAAAAACTATGTTGTTTAGGGTAAATTAACCTATAAAAAAAAAATGCAACTAAGGTGCAGTGATCGCCAGAAACTTTTAACTAAAAAGCTTCAAAAGAAGTTTGATCGCCTACCTGTTCAAACGCGGAAGAATGAATCCTTGGTTCCCCTTCTTCAGCCGGCTGAAGAAAGAGAGCCTCTTCTTGTTCTTTTGTTCTTGCTGTTGAATGTTGAGGATCGTCCAGAAGTTCTCCTGGCTTTTGCTTGATTTCCCTCTTTTTGATTTCTTGTTATTCAGTTGTTGGATGCAGCAGACAGAGAGACAGAAAAATAAAGAAGAAATAGTGATGAGAATCTAAGTAGAAATAATATCAAAGCTAACTATGATTAGAAACATGTATAAACAGCAACTCACTTGTTTTAAATGACTTTGAAACCCCTTTAGAAAAGATGGGTTTTGGAGAATTAATGAGGTGGTGTGTTTTGCATGGAGTGAATATGAGAGAATGAAACTAAAGAATGAAAATGAAATTTAGATATGAAAAACTTATGCCCAGTCCAGTTGGTTGAAGCTTTGAAGGAGATGAAGATCTTGAAAAAGGATGCCGACTTCTGGTGGCAGCGCTCCGGCGCTGTTGCTCCGATCTTCAAATTGCTATAACGCTGTAGCTCAATCTCTCTTTTTTTTTAACTCCTTGAGATGCAAGGTATTTATAGGCATTTTCTGCGTTCGCGATTAACATAGAAAAATCTCGGATTTATCTACTTTAATCGACAGATAATTATTGATTAATTCATCTTTATCTGTAATTATCTAAAACGCGTCCACTTTGGATGACGCCTTTCAGATTAATTAAGATAAGGATAAATATCCGGGAAAACTTATCTTTATCTTTATTAGATAAAACGCGTCCACTTGTGTAGACGTCTTTTACCCTAATTAAGATAAGGATAAACATCCGGAAGAGAAGTTAAAACAGCTTAGGAAACCTAAAACGCGTCGAACCTTACAGACGCCTTTTAACTAATAAATCAATTAATTAAAATTCAAATTTAAACGTTAAAATAGGAATAAAGTCTAAATGGCGTCCACATGGGCCGACGCCTTTTAGGATTCTTCATATTTTAACTGAAATTTGAGCTAAAATCAATTCAATTGATTAACTTAAATATGTCTATGAAACCCGACACTCAAAAATATCAATAAAAATTAATTAATGATTAATTATCAGACCATTATGAGGCATTATTATATGATATGAAATTTACTCAAAATGACGTCAAAATTAGCGTGTCTACACCGACCTGCTAGGACGGAACAGCAACCCTTCGGATAGTGCGCTGACTACTTCGGCCTGTGTAGCTCTAGGTGGTTCTGCCTCCTCCCAGCCACGAGTGACATTCCGAAGTGTACCACTCCAGCACCGATACTAGATATTACCTCGGGGTACACCAAGTGACCCTCGCCTACTGGGCGTCACCTTGTCACTCCCACACCGACACTGCGTCGCTCCCACACCGACACATGGTGTCAAACGCTAAGAACTGTCACTCTAGGTCCACGATCGCAAAACACAACACAATGCGATCCGGTCACATGGAAATCTCCGCCCCCAATGTATAATTTCAAGCATGCATTTAACAGGATTGATTAACAATAGACACACATGTTAATTTCAGGGATTAATATGGTTCTGTCTTGAATCGCGTCGCCCATGGCCAACGTCATTCAAGACATCGAAATAGGTTTATGTATTCTCAAGCACTTGGACCCCCAGAGATATTCGCCTGCATGGCGTCGCCTATAGCCGACGCTATTCAACTCTTTATCCCACATTGGCCTTGGGAACCAAAAAAATGGGCCGTAAATTGAGTTGACCTAGGTCGACACCATTTCAAATGGCGTTACCTGGTCTCGATGCCATTTGACGTCCGAAACAGACCTTCCTCTGGCCTCCACTGAGCCACACAGGGATCCCTCTCCCGCAATTGCATGAAAAATCCAAAAATATAGGAAGGGGAAAATCATGAACACAATAACATGCTAAATGCATTTTAAAAAACACCCTCTTTCAATTTAAAACCCCTAGAATATGCTCATTTTCAAGCCCTAAAATCCCCCCACATAACCATAGCATGCTTCAAAGCGGGAAGTTATGATTTAAAACAATCGACATCAAGTGAGGACAATCACCCTACCGGTTACTTGAACCCTCCTAGCTCCTCACCGCCGATCCGCTACACTGTAAGCCACCGCTGTTACCACCGTAGACGCCATTACTCCACCGGGACGTCGCCCGCCGTCCGGAGAACAAGGTGCCATGGAGGAGATAGTGGTGAGAGGTGGGAGGGTTTTGGGGTGGAGGAAGAGGGAGAATCGAAAGAGGAAAGGGAGGGAAGGAGGAAGGGAAACAAAGGGTTCGGTGGGAGGGAGGAGAGAGAGAGAGGAAATGAGAGAATGAGAGAAATGAGGGAAGGGTCGGAACGTCAAATAGAAATAGGCTAAATCGCATCGTTCTTAGACAACGCCATTCAGTCAACATGACATGGCCATATGCTGGCAGATGTTTAAATCGTGTCTTCCACGCTCGACGCCAATCAAACCACACGACCAGGACCGTACACACGCGCCTCAATGTTGGCCCATGCGGCACAGCAGTAGGACTTCTAAATGGCGTCCCCCCTAAGTCGACGCCATTCGAAATGGCGTCACGCATGCTCGACGCTATAAAGAAGCCATGATCCAGACTCACAAGGGCCCAACCAAGGAGTCCGACACTAAAATCGACCCGATAACTGAACCCAAGACCTCAATCCTTACACACTCTCTCCACTATCCCTCTCTTCTCCTACTCTCCCGGAGTCCATGGAAGGTGGAGGTCCGAGCCAAAAGTGGCAACGGGTCTTCGCTCCACCAATGATCGAGCTAGAAGAGGGCGTAGGCATTAAAGCCCCTGCGGCGGCTCTCGATAAGGCGGCCATGTTGGCGGTAGCGGCGACATTGATGGAAGCGGAGAATGTAAAGGCCCCTCCCGCAGAACCAGTCGCGGGGGAGGAAGAACCAGCGGCAGCACCAGCTGAGGAAGTCGGCTACTCCATGGTGAGTACCAAAACTCTCTCTTTTATAGAGCATGAGGGTGGGAAAATAGAAATGGGAACCCAAATAGAGCCACATACTCAAGATTGAAACGCGTCGGGCCCAGTCGACGCCATTCAAAAGGCATCGACCACCCCCGATGTAATTAAAAGGGGAGGTCAAAGGCCGTTAAAATATTATAAAATGAACTTCATTATGTCTATTGATGACTAATTAATTTTTATTGAATGATTGCAGGGCACTAAGGGCCATAATTTCATGGAATCTGGTTATCGTGGCCTACTGAGGTCTGCTAGACTTCTACAAGGTCCGGGTGCGACAAATGGGCTTTCGTGAGCTCCTGGACATCGAGCCATTTTGGATCGACCTCATGCTCCTCCAGGCACTGTGCGAGAGAGGGGATACAGAGAGCAGGGCGTTCTCGACGTCGTAGGGCATATGGTCCCCAACCTAGAAGATGTCGCGTGCATGGGGGAAAAAACCTAATGGGCTTGGCCATAGGCTGAGGGCTCGGGCCCAGGTCATAGGCTGAGGGCCCATGTCCCTGCATGGTGCCCCTCTCCTCTCCTTCTTCATCCCATGAAGGGAAGAAGAAGAGGAAGGGGCAGTGCCGCCCCCTCTGCTAGTGCCCCTCTAGGTTGGCAGATGACCAACGATCGCTAGCAACACCACCAGTGATGCAGGTGACTGGAGGTGACCACCCCATTGTTCAAAAACACAAAGAACCTCAAAAGAAAGATTTTGGAATCGCTATTCCAAATCGTTCCTCGTGGAAAAATGCAAATTTTTTTCTCTCATTCATTCCATGAACCAAAACAAGACTGATTCATCACATGAATCATAAACAATTTCAAAGTTCAAATTCTCTACATGGAATATATCTTGAAATAAATTTTAGAACGTCGAAATAGATCAGTGTTAACCTGGCTCTAGTACCAATGTAAGGATCGGGGCAAGACAATGAAGAACGTCGTAGAAATGGTGAACAAAAATTGATTATGCTTGTTCCCGATACATTTCGAACAATAAAACAAAAATCGGATGATCGAATATCGCGGTGTGTGGAATCGGATCTACGTCTGTCTCAGTTCTGTTGAGTCGATGCCTCTAGAGGTGCAAACCCCCAGCCTCTAGTGGTATTCACGCGATCCTCATCGAGGGCTCCTCCTCGTCTCTTCTCGTTAGGCGCGATGTGATCGTCGTAGTTGTCTCTCCGCGGTAGTGCCCATGGCGATGGACGGAACTCCCGATAGTCAGCAAGTGGAAGTGTGGAGCAGAGCAGTAGGGGCACCCCCAAGGGGGAAGCATAGTAGAGAGAGAGAGAGAGAGGGAGGGCGGCCAGACAGGAGGAACCATTAGAGCTTGTCCCACGGCTCTCTCATGCCATTTTTTAATATTAAACATGGGCGACCTTTCGTAAAAGTCCTCAATTTAATATAAAATCTACTTAATGACTTTGAACTGAGAATCTTTGTGCGTGCAATCCTCTAAGCCCAAGTACCAGTCTAGTTAATAGCCTATTATACCCAATAATTAATTAAGTTAATATCTTATATTAACTAATTAATCGGCCGAATCAATGTCGCACACATTAATCGACCAGGCCTCCGATCATGTTAGGTGCCAAGCATTACCGTATGATCTCAGAAGGTAATAGGTTTCACCAACCCGCTCATGGAATCTTTGCATCAACCGTTATCGCGTACATTTAATCCATCATTTGAATAATGCTCCCGAGTTAACCTATGGCGTTGTCAACTATCAAACCCTATGCAGTCAACTCACTTGGTTTAGATAATGTTGTAATATATCAGAAAACTCCCTTTCTTGATACAGTGACTGCTCTAGCTAGAGACTCATGCACATCATTCTTGGAGCATTTTCGCCCTAATTACTGAGGGCAAATGATCCCGTATTGAACACCAAATCACCTTCGAAGGTATTCCATTGAACATGATCGCTTGACTAATTGGAACCCCATGAGTAAGGATCAGTGAGCCAAGGTCAAAGCCCAGAAGCTCACTGATAAAGTGTCATTGATGTCCCAGGTCTTAAAGACCAACCACACAATTGTGACATTGAATCAAGCTGGCTGATAGTCAGGTAAATGACCATCCAACGATTCAAATCAGATCAATTCAGTGAACACATTCTCTAATGAGCACTTGTGTGCTTTCCCTAGCATCCCCACACATGTGACTATGAGATCGGTCACGCTCATTATATGAGCAGGTACAATACACACCAATCTATCCGGATATAAGATGTCATGTCTCTAATATCCTATGACTAAAAATAATTTAGGAATTATGGTTAGAAGTATTGATGTCATTATCACAATCTTATTGTGATCTAATATTCCCATATAATTCCACGGACTTCATTATGCGCGATTAGTTAAACGCCAATCTTCATAATGAATTAATTGCTATTTATTAGTGAATGGGAATGTGCATAGGTGTCTGATGATTAGTTTTGAGGGCATCTATATTCAACACAATTAAGTGTGAGCAAATTGGTAATGAATATTAAAATTCTAGGAGATGAAAATAACCTTAATGGTAATCTGACTAATTTTTTATTTTTGATTTTTTTTATGATTTTTAAAAAATTAAATTTACAAGTACCAAGGATGGTTATAATCGACTTTTATGATCAGACGGTCAAAATAAGGCCGCAAGGCATAGAAACAACCCTAAGGGGGATAATTGAATATTTAAAATTTTATGATGAATTTTATTTTATTTTTTAATATGAATAAGGTGTCAAAAATAATAAGTGTGACATGGTTGCATGCTATCGTAGTCCGTTGCATCGCAACATTCCTCACACACATACATACATGTCTTAGAGCGCATCTAACTTTGATGTGTCCTCCTTCAAATCCCTACATCCCAATGTTAAAAAAATAATAAAAATATCCAAAAATTTAAAATATTCCAATACCCCTCTAGGTTGGTTTCAATCCCTCAAAATTTAATTTTCACTGTGAGATCAAAAAATTCAACTATAGTTGTCGAATCAAGTGTCCCTGGTTGGTAGTCGAAGCTAAACCCCCAGGGGAGGTGAATTTTCTTTGAGTATTTTTTCAGCATTTATAGACACGATCTTTTGATATGTACTCAATCTGATGGCTCCTTGATTTTTAAGGTTGAACGGTGAAAATTAAATCCCTAGTGATGAAAACAAATTCTAAGGAGCCTATTTTAATATTTAAAATCATTGATAATTTTTATTTATGTTTTGACACACGAGGAGAGTGGGTTTTCGAGGGGGTGCATCTCATTTATATGCACCAAGGCCTGTTTTTTGACTTTTTTTTAACATTTTTAGATATTGTTTTTTTTATACGTTCTCAATCCGATGGTGAAAATTAAATCTCTAAAGATGGGAGCAACCCTAAGTGTGTGTGTTGTGGGGAGGGGATTAAATGAGCCCCGCACTCACCTACCTTAGATAAGCCCCCCTCGATATCCTCTTCTCTCCATGTTTAAAAAACATAAAAAATATCAATAATTTTTAAATATTCAAATAGGCTCCCTAGGGTTGTTCCATCCCTAGAGCTCTAATTTTTACCTTCGGATCTTAAAATTCAATTGGAGCCATTTGATCAGGTACGTATAAAAAATAATATCTAATAATGTTAAAAAATAGTAAAAAAATATGGAATTCATCAAATGAACCCGTATGGTTCATCCCATCTCTTGAGATTTTAGTTTTGATCCCCAACGAAGGACACACTTGATTGGACGACTATAGTTGGGTTTTTCGATCTGAGAGTGAAAATTAAATCCCTAGGGCGGAAACCAACCTAGAGTGCGGGAGGAGGTATTTGAATATTTTAAAATGTTTAATGATTTTTATTTATTTTTTAAGATATAGAAGAGGAAGGTTCAAGGGGGAATGCATCTAAACTAAATGAGCTTGGATTGAAAAACTTAATTGTGCATCATTGTTTTAGTATCAAAACTTAAATCCCAGCGGATGAGATCAACTTTAAGGACTGATCCGATGATTTTTTTATTTATTTTTTGACTATTTTTTAAATATTTTTAGATGTTGATTTTTAATACGTGCCCGATTGGATGGCTCCAGTTGATCGTCGAGATCGGACTAAAAATTACAGCGTTGGGGGTTGATCAATATATATATACACATATATGTATATATACATATATACATATATACATATATATGTATATATATATATACATATATATGTATATATATATACATATATACATATATATGTATATACATATATTTATATATATATAGATATATACATATATATATATATATATATGTATATATATATATACATATATATGTATATATATATATACATATATATGTATATATATATATATACATATATATATATATATATATACATAGAGAGAGAGAGAGAGAGAGAGAGAGAGAGAGAGAGAGAGAGAGAGAGAGAGGAGTGCTAGGGTGCATTTCGCTACAGTGCACGTGGGTGCTAGGAGGTTCATAGAGGGGTTTTCTACCTTAATCGCTCCAATGACTAAATTGACACGGAAGGGTGTAAAATTTGGTTGGTCAGTAGAATGCGAGCAAAGTTTTCAAGAATTAAAGAGAAGATTGACCACAGCACCGATACTCACTTTGCCTAGTGGGATTGATAGTTTTGTTATATACACTGATGCTTCACACACGGGTCTCGGATGTGTGCTTATGCAACATGGCAAGGTTATAGCATATGCATTGAGACAATTAAAAGACCATGAACAAAATTACCCTACTCATGATCTGGAAATGGCCGCTGTGGTGCATGCTTTGAGGATTTGGAGGCATTATCTTTATGGGACACAATTTGAGGTATTCACTGATCACAAAAGCCTGAAGTATATCTTTTCATGAAAGGATCTCAATCTAAGACAGAGGCGCTGGGTGGAGTTCTTAAAGGATTATGACTTCATTTTGAACTATGATTCAGGCAAGGCAAATGTGGTGGTTGATGCATTGAGCAGAAAGCTTATGACTTTACAGTTGCATTCAGAGTGTAAAGATATGGAGGATGTTATTAAAGCCACACCTCAGGTACACAGTGAGAGGCCGTATTCAATGCATCTGACTGTTTGGTCTACTTTTATTGACCGAATTATTTGAGGCATTCACATTGCTATAGGTTATGCGTGCCGAATGATGACGAACTAAGGAAAGAATTGTTGGTTGAAGCTCATAAATCAAAATTCTATATACATCCATGAAGTACAAAGATGTACCGAGATTTTTAGAAGAATTTCTGGTGGTCAGGTATGTAGAAAGATATTGCAGATTTTATTTCTATGTGTTTGACATGTCAGTAAGTGAAGGCTGAACATCAGAGGCCTGTTGATCCATTGCAGTCAATGGAAATACCTTAATGGAAGTGGGAGCAGATCACTATTTACTTCATTACTGGCTTGCCTAAGACAAGGAAGGAGCATGCTATGATATGGATGATTATGATTCGGTTAACTAAGTCTGCTTTTTTTTTTGTGGCTATTCACAAGACCCAGTCATTAGAGGAGTTGACAAGATTATGTTGGGATCACCGTGTCGAGATCGATAAAACACAATGGAAATAAATATTTCGGATCCCGTGCCGTTTTGAATAAATAAATCAGATCATATGTGAAAACGATTTTCACCTTGCGCAGATTCAAATCCATGTTCATCTGGTTCCATCGGTGTGATTCCGCATGCCGCACGGGTGCCCGACTTCTAGCAGTATCCACGTGGTCTTCCTCTTGACGGATCGTCCTTGCTTCCTCGCCCGGTGCAGCCTCTGCAGATTCTGTCTGGCTGCAGGTAACTCTGCGCCACATGCGGAATCAGTGTTCCCGTCTGACAAGATGCGGAGTTGGCAGGAGACGGAGTAGAGCCTCTATGGGGGGAGCCCTCTGAGGAGGGCAGCCAGAGAGAGAGGAGAGAGAGGGGGCGGCTAGCTCAGATCAGAGTTGCTGGCCTCTGACCTAGCAACAATTCTTTTATAATAAGTGTGTTTGTGATTTTTCAGAAAAACTCACACTCATCATAAAACTTGTTAAATAATTCATCGACTGAAAACCTTTTGCTTGTGACCCTCTAGGCCCAAATACCAGTCCAGTTAATGGCCCATTTAGCTCAGTAGCTCCTTACTGACTCACTAAATTAATTAATATCTATATATTAATTAATTAGCCAAATTCAATGTCCTACATTAAATTCGGACGAACCTCCGATCATGTTGGGTCACAAGAACACCACGTAAACCTGGAGGGCATTGGGGTTTTGTAACCCACTAATGGAACCTTTCCGTCATCGATTACCATGCAGATATAATCCTTCAACCGTACAATGCTCCTGAATCTACCTAAGGCATGGTTCACTCTTAAATCCTAGCCGGTCGATTCATTTGAATCAGATGTCGCGGCAGATTACACGTAGCCAGACGGGATCTACGAACGCCGCATCGAGCGAGGAGGCGATGACGATCTATCACGAGGAGAACTGCATGGATACCGCTAGAGGCCGGGCACCTGTGCGGCTTGCGGCATCGCTCAGACATAACCGGAGAACGAACGCAGATTTGAATCCGCGCAAGGTAAATAAGTTTTGCCAGATTATTTTTGTTGATCGAAATGGGACGGATCCGATCTCGACTTTATTTATCCGCTGCGTTCTGGTCGGATCTCGATACAACGATCCCACGAGTGGTATTAGAGCCAGGTTCCACTGTGTTCTTCGCCGTTTCGATCTCTAAAATTATGGTTTTCGAATTTATTCTATGCTTCAATCTATTTTCTTACAAGATTAATATTCATGAGATGCTCACCGCGATGAGATCGCAATTTTAATCTTTAGAAAATAATTTTTATTTAGGGTTTTTCATTGTGTTCTTTGTTGGACGAAGAACGCTTTATTCTTGTGGGATTCGGATCCATAGGATGGATCTTTGAGACAAGGGTCACTGCGAACCATGCCCACCAGTGCTGGGCTAGTTGCTGGCGTCATGGGGAGCGGTGGATGGCCGGCCGTGGATCTTCTTCTTCCTCCCCACACGTTTTTGAAACCTGCAACGATGGGGATTTTAGGGAGGTAAGAAACCCCCCACCTACGCCTTTCTCGGGCTCACACCGGTCGCCGAACGGCACCGGCGAGGTCACCGTTGCCGGTGGACGGGCGCCAATGTTCGCCTGGCGCCGATGCTGGCGCCAGAAGAGGCGGGGTGCGCCGTCGAGTTCCCTACTGCGCAGGGAACCCTGGGGCCGACCCTGTCGGGCGGCTGGGGTTTGCCTAGTTGCCGACAGGGTCCAGCCTGGCCGGACCCTGACCCGGGCCAGGCGGCCCGAGTCAGAGCCCAACAGGGGCTCGGACCAGCCCTACCCACCTGGGTGGACCTGGGTCCGAGCCCACTGCTGAGCCCTGGCTCGGCCCTGGTCCGAGCCCTGGTCCGAGCCAGGGGTTCAGCTGGGCTGAGCCCAATTGGTTTCCCAATTGGGCCCAACAAAATAATTTTTTTTATTAAAATTGAATTTGGTTTTAATGATAAAATGATTTCTTAAAATTAAAATCAAATTCAGTTTTTTTTTTAATTTGTTGGGTCTTAATAAAAAATTATCAATTAATATTAATTAATTAGCAAATGTTATTGAATTAATTAATTGTTCTATGTTGTTAGATTAATCTTTTATTATTTAATTGTGAATATTACCCCATTTATTTGAAGTGTTCAAATGATACATGGAATATTCCTAAACCATTAATTTTAGATTTTGTATACATATGATGTGTTATGCTTGCTTGTTTCAATTTGATTTAATTAGCATGATTAAACTAATAATCTTTTTCGACAATCCTAATTCTCCAAATTTTATTTGGTCCTTGATTTATGAAATCAAAATATTATTTATTTTATGAAGCCATGTGTTGTGCTAAATTATATGTGTGATTTGTTTAATTAAAAAATTACACGGTGGTCATGGATGAGTATTTTACTTTGTAGATGTGGTTGATGATATAAGTGAATGAATGGATTATTAATTGTTAATAAATAGAGGTCTGCGTACCTCTCCCTCTTTTATATTCCACTATATCTCTACCTCCCTCCTTGATGTACTCGCCATAAGGCTACCTCTTTTAAATTAGTATGTAATTGGAATTTATAATGTAATTTGATCGAGGCGGCTTGAGAGCGAAGCAAGGATGATCCACAACTGCAACAAAGAAGGAAATGAAGGAGTTCATGCGGCCTATGAGTTTGCAGGCTCATGATATAATTGTTATATTGTGTATTTTGTGTGTTTGACTGTCTTGCTCAGTTCAAACCACAGTGCCATCCATGACCACACTTATGACATGTATGTGATGCGTGTGTTTTATTTTGATTATGAATCAAATTACCTAGGTTATTAGTATATGTAATATATTTGATATATTTAATACTGTCAGCTAGGATGAGACCAAAGTAAACAAGTAAAACCTTCGTTACAAATTCTAAGTCGAAGCGCGAGTCATTGAGAATGCACCGCGTGGCTCTCCATCAATATAGTTAATAAAACTTAATTCAGTGGTGGCATATACTATGTGTTTACCCGAGATTTGTCATTATCTGTTGAGAGGACTATTAACTATGACATTAGATGTCTTAAGATTAGAATAGAGGAACAATATAGTTATCCACGTGTTTACCCGGGAACTATATTTCTACTCTATTCTATCACGTATTGATGGTAAAGCTTAAACCAGAGATAATTGTCTACTATGTTTATCCGGGACCATTGACAACATGGGAGCCGAAATATAATCAGATATTGCAAGGAGTTGCAATTACCATGAGATTGTTGCTCTAAGAAAATAGTATAATACTATGTGTTTACCCGAGGTTATACTATTACTCTTGAAGATTCTGATCCTCGCTAGAAGACTGTCGGCGTCTCCCGTTCTGTATACCGGAAGGTTATACAGTCTGACGAAAATTAGTGGGAATAAAACTAGATAAACAAAGTCCATATCTTTTTAAATTAATGACCGAATATCTACTAATTGTAATTTGATTATCTCCTGTAGGCTAGAATGTCGCACCATAATCCGTTGTGTGGCATACTTGATGCCAATCGTTTGATAGGCCCAAACTATTCAGACTGGCTCAGGAACCTGAAGATTGTCCTGAGGTTTGAGCAAATTGCATATGTCCTGGATGATGAACCTCCTACTGAACCAGAATTAGATGTCCTAGAGGTGGACATGCTGACATATGAAAAATGAAAGGAAGATTCCACCATGGCCCAATGCTACATGCTGGCCTCTATGAGCAATGAGTTGCAGAGGCAGCATGAGGAGATGGATGCTAGATCCATCATGCTCAATTTGAAGGAGCTATTTGGTGAGCAGAACATGATTGAGAGAGATGAAATATCTAAGTTTCTGCTCAAAGCTCAAATGGTAGAGGGATCTTCAGTACAAACTCATGTGCTGAAGTTGATTGAATGGGTGGAGAGGCTGGATGCTCTTGGGGTCTCACTCCCCAAGGAGATGCATACCGACCTTGTGTTATCTCCATTTCCACAATCATATGCTCAACTCATTGTGAATTTAACATGAACAAGATCCAAACCACTTTAGCTGAATTACTGAACATGCTAAAGACTGCAGAGGGGAACCTTGTGAAGGATAAACCCCAAGTTCTTATGGTTGGTAAGACCGGCAGGAAAATGAGTCTAAGCCTTTAGGAAAGGCAAAAACAAGAATAAGAAGAAGTTAAAAGTTGTCAAGAAGGACAAGGGCAAGAGTGCTGAGAAAGGTGAATGCTTCTACTGTCATCAGAAGGGGCACTGGAAGAGGAATTGTAGAGAATACCTCAAGGACAAGGTTTAAGGAACTGTGAAGCAGCAAGACGCTTCAGGTATCTATATGATAAATGTAAACTTGTCAATTAGAGATTGTACATTATGGGTATTAGTTATTGGATGTGTTTCTCATATCTGCAATTCTGTGTAGGCACTGACAAGAAGGCGTAACCTGAGGATTGGTGAGGTGGAGCTGAGGCTAAGTAACGGCACAAGAGTTGCGGCGATCGCTGTAAGGACAGTGAAGCTTAAGCTACTATCAGGAGACACATTTTCATTAGATGAATGTTATTATGTACCTAGCATAATAATAAATATTATTTCTATTTCATGTTTAGATAGAATAGGGTACACTTTATCTATTGGGAACAATTGTTGTTCAATTTATTTCAGAAATAAATTATTAGCTTCTGCTTTATTATCCAATGGATTGTACTTATTGAATGTATCTCATGATAATTTAAATATTGATTCCTTAACTAAAAAAAATAAGTATGAAATGAACAAAGACTATTTATGACATTGTAGGCTTGGTCACATTGGAGAAAACAGACTCCAAAGATTGTATAAAGATGGATCCTTAGATCCATTTGATTATGAATCATATGCGACCTGTGAGTCATGTTTGATGGGTAAAATGGCTAAATCTCTATTTACTGAAACTGGAGAACGAGCCAAAGACTAACTGGAATTAATACATTCTGATGTATGCGGTCCTATGTCTACCCAAGCCATTAGTGGTTTCTCGTACTTCATCGCATTCACAGATGATTACTCAAGATTCGGATTCATATACTTATTGAAGTATAAATCAGAAGCCTTTGAGAAATTCAGAGAATTCAGAAATGAAGTAGAGAAACAAACTGGAAAGAGTATCAAAACCATCCGATCCGATCGTGGTGGGGAATATTTGAGTATAGAGTTCACAAAATATCTAAAGGATAATGGTATCCTTTATCAGTTTATACCTCCCTATACACCTCAAATGAATGATGTGTTAGAAAGGAGGAATCGCACATTAATGAAAATGGTGCGATTTATGATGAGTATGTCCAAATTACCAATGTCCTTATGGGGATATGCACTTAGCTCGACTGTGTATATCTTGAACATGGTACCCAGCAAATATGTTGAAATCACTCCATTTGAGATATGGATTGGAAGGAAACCAGACCTTAAACATGTTAAAGTCTGGAGATGTCCTGCTCATGTTAAACGATATGATGCAGATAAGCCGGAGTCCAGAACTGACAGATACAGATTTGTGGGATATCCAAAGGAAACTTATGGATATTACTTTTATCATCATGGCGAACAAAAGGCGTTTGTAGCCAGGAGAGCTATCTTTCTGGAAGAAGGTTATATTCTCCAGACAGTGGAAGTAAAGTAACCCTGGAAGAAATTCCAAACCCACAAATTGGTAATTGATCATCTGATGAATTGTCAGTTTCTGAACCTGTTCAAATAAGTACGCAAGAACCTCGTAGGTCAGAAAGAGTACTTAAATCACCAGAAAGATATGTGAGACATATTAATTTGGATGGTTCTAGGATACTCTATAATGAGGATGATGATCCTAAAACTTACTAGGAGGCCATTGAAAGCCCTAAGGCCAGGAAATGGCGAGAAGCCATGAATTCTGAAATTCAGTCTATGTACATCAACTAAGTTTGGAACTTGGTTGACTTACCCGAGGGTATAGTACTTATCGGCTGCAAGTGGATCTTTAAAAGAAAGATCGGTGCAGATGGACGAATAGAGACTTATAAGGTAAGGCTAGTGGCGAAAGGGTATCGTCAAAGACAATGAATTGACTATGACTAGACCTTCTCACCCGTTGCCATGATTAAGTCTATCATAATTCTTCTCGCCGTTGTTCCATATCATGATTATGAAATATGGCAGATGGATGTAAAGACCGCCTTCCTCAATGAAAATCTTGAGGAAGAGGTGTATATGATACAAACAGAGGGCTTCACATCAAAGGAATCTCCATATATGATATGCAAGTTGTAAAGGTCTATTTATGAACTGAAACAAGCTTCTCGTAGCTGGAACGTAAGGTTTGATGAGGCAATCAAATCTTATGACTTCATTAAAAATGAAGATGAGACTTGTGTATACAAGAAAAATAGTAGGAGCGCAATCATATTCCTGGTTCTTTACGTTGACGGTATCCTACTCATTGGGAATGATGTAGGGATGATATCATTTGTAAAGATTTGACTATCCAAGAACTTCTCTATGAAGGATTTGAGAAAAGCATCTTACGTATTGGGAATACAGATCTATAGAGATATATCAAAGAAGATGCTTGCATTAACCCAATCCATGTACATAGAAACTATTGTCAAAAGATTTGGCATGACAAATTCTAAGAGAGGTCTCATACTAATGAGACATGGAATTTATCTCTCCAAAAGTCAATCTTCTAAGGCTTCTGAGGAGAGGGCAATGATGGATAAGATTCCCTATGCTTCAGCCATAGGTTCCATCATGTATGCCATGCTATGTACTAGACCTGATGTTGCATGTGCTCTAAGCGTTACGAGCAGACATTAGGCAGATCCAGGTGATGAACACTGGAAGGCTGTGAAATGTATCTTTAAGTACTTGAGAAGAACTAAGGATATGTTTCTGGTCTATGAAGGAAGAGACTTAAAGCTGTAAGGATACATTGATTCGAGTTTTCAATATGATTCTGATGACAACAAGTCGACATTAGGTTTTATCTTCACACTCAACATGGGAGCAGTGAGCTGGAAAAGTTCCAAGTAGGAAACCACTGCTGATTCGACAACGGAAGCTAAGTATATTGCTGCTGCTAAAGCCGCCAAGGAAGCTGTCTGGATGAAGAAATTCATCGACGATCTTGGTGTGGTGGAAAGCATCTCTGGTCTCGTCCCACTGCTGTGTGACAACAATGGGGCGATTGCTCAAGCGAAAGAGCCGAGGTCTCATCAGAAGTCGAAGCACATTCTGCGGCGCTTTCATCTGATCAGAGAGATTATAGCTCGAGGAGATGTCGTAGTGGAGAGAGTTCTTTCAGCCGACAACATAGCAGATCCACTGACAAAGTCTTTATCTCAAAATGTCTTTGAGCATCATTTAGAGAATATTGGTATTATGTATAAAAGTGATTGACTTTAGACCAAGTGGGAGATTGTTAGTATTAGATGGTCTAAAAGCCAATCCGATACTATGTATTATTCAGTTTATTAATAAATAGCATTAATTAATTGTGTGTAATTAGTTCGATCTATGTTTATGGTATCACGATAAAGTCCATCAACATGTGCAACAATCTTCGGATTATGATGAGATCATAATTACGGGACTGAAGACTTATAAACACATGTTCTTAAGTGTTCCTAGTCGGGGGATGTTTGAGAAGGATATCAAACTTCCGGATAGACTAGTACAGGTTTCTTCAGCTCATATGATGAGGGTGACTGATCCTATAAGTCACTTGTGTGGAGACACTATGCTGGACCTATAGGTGCTCATTGGGGAATGAGTTCACTGAACTGATCCGACCTATAATTGCTGAAATGTATATACCTCACTGTTAACCAGCTCGATTCTTTTGTCACGGTTGCGTAGATGATCCTTGGATCTGAGACACTAAAGATACCTTGTTGGTACATCTCTGAGCTTTGACTTTGACTGACGAATCCCTAACCGTGGGTTATCAATAAGTCAAATGATCGGGTTCAGAGAAATGTCCTCGAAGGTAATTGTGTGTTTAATATGGGATCATTCGCTGTCGGTATTATGAGAGAGAATGTTCAGAGAATGATGCGCTTAAGTCCCTGGCCAGGGCGAACTCTGTATCAGATAAAGAGTTATCCGATATCGGGAACATTGCACGGATGAAAGATTATATCCGCGCGTTAACCAATGACGGAATGGTTCCAATAGAGGGTTGCGATAACCCTAATACCATCTAGGATCACGCAATGTTGCTTGGCATCCAACGTGATCGGAAGCTCATCCGAATTTACTATAGGACATTAAATTCAATTGATTAATTAATATAAGGATATTAATTAATTCGATGGATCTGTAAAGAGTTACTAGGCTTAATGGGCCATTAACTGGATTGGTATTTTGGCCTAGAGGGTCACACATAAAAGGTTTTCAAGTCGATGGATAATTTGACGGGATTTCGGATAAGTGTGAGCTTTTATGAAAAACTGTAAAACCACTTATTATAAAAGAACGACTGCTAGGTCGGGGGCCAGCAACCTTGACTTAGCCGCCGCCCTCTCTCTCTCCTCTCTCTTTGGCGTACGTCTTTAGGCCGACCCTTTGGAGGCTCTGCTCCGGCTCCCGACATCCCCGTTTTTCGTCCGATGGGAGTATCCGAATCCACATGTCGCGGCAGATTACGCGTAGCCAGACGGGATCCACTAATGCCGCATCGAGTGAGGAGGCGAGGGCGATCCATCATGAGGAGAACCGCGTGGATACCGCTAGAGGCCGGGCACCTGCATGGCTTGCGGAATCGCTCTGACGGAATCGGGGAACGAATGCGGATTCGAATCCACGTAAGGTAAATAAGTTTTGCCAAGTTATTTTTGTTGATCGAAACGGGACGGATCCGATCCTGACTTTATTTTATCCGCTGCGTTCTCGTCGGATCTCGACACAGCGATCCGAACAGTAACATATGCTAATTTTAATGACAAAATTTCTTTAAGGGGGAGATGATGTTATATCTTGAATCTCAAACCCATTAATTTGTTAATAGGCCAAGGTCAATTAAGCCCAATTATATTTAAATAAGCTTAATTAAGTCAATTAATGGGTTAAAATGATTTAAACATGTTTAATGTTTATTTAATAATATAGTAATAGGTTAAAATGGGTAAGTTATTATTTAAGTCAAAACAAGTCCAAAAAATCTATTAGTGATCCAATTAGGAAACTAGTTGGTTTCTAACACTTCGTTAAATTTTTGGGTCTGAAAATTGTGAGAAAGTCTTGTGCTGCAAATGCAATAACTTCACACACAAAACTCCGAAAGTGATATGGAATATATAGTTGGAAAGAGGATATAAAATATGACAACTTTGTCAAAAGGACTAAAAGCTACTTTTGACGTTTAATGGGTCGAATATGAGGAGGTTTATGGGAGAAAATCCATTCTGCACGAAAATCTGGGTTCCTAGTTTGAATCGAAACGCTTTAGTTTGTTGGTTAGAAAGCTACGGTTTGAGTTCGACTTAACAACTTTGGAGACTTAATTTAGATATTATTAAGATGCCAAAAGAATATATGCGAGGACTTGAGGTCATGCATAAGGCCTCCTCTACGCAGTTCTAAGATAAGAGGTATAACATGGTGTTCATAAGAAAGAGAAGTGTTTTTGATTTAATTCTCTTTGGAAATTGATTATAATGGATGGATTCTTCTTCTTTGAGGTTTAGAGGTCGTAAGAGAAGTCATATATTACAAGAGAATCAAGATTGATGTGCTATAAGGTGATTGGAAGGCATTAGAGGGGAGTATTCTTCGTGTTCTTGAGGTAGGTGATGATAACCTATTAAAAGATATATCATATTAATATAAAAACTTTATTTTGATTTTAAAAAATGGTCAAACATGATTTTTGAAACTTAATTCTATGCATCTATGATCTCAATTCTCACATTGTTTCATCAATTCACAAAATATGCAAGTTCAGAAAATCCTGATTATAACGCATCGTCGCGACCTGACGTGATTTAAAAACGGGTCCACTGTCTCCGACTTGATTCTTTTTTTAAGATTAAGGGGTCATAGGACTATGATTATGGTTATGAGCACCTTCGGCTAAAGTTATTAAGGTCTTTTGCTACATTTTTCAGAACCTATGACCAATTTTCAATTTGAACTTAAATTGACCATAACTCCTTTGTTCCTTAGCCGATTGACTTGTAATTTTGAATACATTTTAATTTTGACTTGTTATACTTTTTATTAAAATCTGAAAAATTTTATATTTTATTTTCTTATTATTATACTATTTATTCGATTGGCCCAATTTGACTTAAGTTATTTATATGTCATTGGATATTCTAAATCATTTGTTTGATGTCTGAATTATATGAAGTTTTAAATATATGATTATTTTGACATGTTGGACATGTTAACCAAGTTGGATAATTTTATGAATATGTTTGCTATTTTCGGCCTTATTTCTTTATTTTTCATCTATGAAAATTAGTTTTATTAGCCGAAAATTTTAATTCTTTGTCCGAAAAATCTGAGAAAATTTTAGTAACATATTATTATATTCAACAACCTATTTTGATCAGCTTTACTTTGATTATCTATCTATATGACCATGTTGATTCTTTAAGTGAGTATTTTATATATAAAAGTATGTAGTCTAACTCTTATACGTAAGTATCATTATACCAAATGAATTTCAAGATTTATGATCGTTATGAAATCCATGAAAACATGTTTTGCCATTTTGTTTAATATATGTTTGGACATTGCCATCTTAAGGAGATTGTGCCTCATTCCATAAGCGTCCATAAATGACTTATACCCGTGGGCAACGGGAAAATCCCAGTGATTGTGTTTTGTTTACAGTTATCCGAGGTGGGACCATAGACTCTCCGGCTATGCATGTGCCATGATCTTAGCATACTTGTCTATATACTTTGATATTTGTTTGTTCGGCTTCTTATAAGGTAGTTAGATACATGTCTATTTGATACGTTTGTATTTGATTTGTTTGACACATAATTATGAAACATAATTTGTTATTTAGATCCATTTAATTCAGTTTATAATCTACTCAGTTATTTTGATCTCAACTTATTTAATTTAGAATCTATATTCATTCTGATTAGTTATTCTGACAATATGAACTTTGATTTGATAAGCTATCATGTCATGACAAATTTGCTATATGTTCAGTTTGATATGTGATATATTTTGATCATGACTATTAGACATGTTCACTTAAATCAGAATCTGATTGTGCCTTAAATGGTATATATTAGTTCAATTTATTATTGCTATTAGAAAACACATGTGATTTGGTAATTTATATTTGACTATGTTTTGTATCATGATCTTATTTGAGTTATATGTAGAATTGTGAATCGTATGTACATTTGATATTATTCCTTTTCAATTATTATATTGTTAGCATTTACTGGGTTTGATTAGACTACTAAGTGGTTATACTCATAAGCCTTACTAACATTTTCAGAGACTGAGAAGGGAGTTAGCTGATGGACAAGACTTTGCTTAAGGAATTGGATTCAGTCTTATTTGGAGGTTATCTAGGATTAGATTTATTGTTTTCTTAGATTTGATGTAGTAGGAACTTAAGAGAGTATATGTACTTTTATATTTCTTTAGTGAGTTGAGAGATTTTATTTCCGCTGCATGTTTGAAGAAATTTGAGGATCCTGGTTATGACAATAGAATAGAATATTTACATTTAATGACAGTAAATTGCATGTTTATTGCTTAGTTATTTATCTCTCATCATTCATCTTCGATTTGTATGTTATTTGGTTCCGTAGTTACGTAACTTGAATCCGAAGTGAGTCTGAATGACTGAATCGGATTAGAGACGTAACACTAGGAGATTGTCGGCATCTGTTATTCTGTATATCCGAGGGTTATACAGTCTATCGAAAATTAGTTGGAGTTAAAACTTGATTAAATGTCCATATATTGTTTAATATTTAATAATTGAACATTTGCTAAATAAATTTTATTTAACATTTGCTAAATAAATTTTATTTATCTCCTATAGGAAAAAATGTCGTCAAATAACCTACTATGTGACATACTTGATGTCAATCGTTTAACAGGCCCGAACTACTCAGATTGGCTCAGGAACATGAAGATTGTCCTCAGGTCTGAGCATATTGCCTACGTCCTTAAAGATGATCTTCCTGCTTAACCAGCATTAGATGCCCTTGAGGTAGTGATGATCGCATATGAAAAATAGAAGGAGGACTTCACTCTACGACAATGTTATATGCTTACCTCTATGAGCAATGAGTTGTAGAGACAATGTGGGAACATGGGTGCTAAAGTCATCTTGCTCTATTTGTAGGAGCTTTTTGAGGAGCAAACTAGGGTAGAGATATATGAGATATCCAAATCCCTGTTTAAAGCTCAGATGGCAGAGGAATCTTCAGTGTAGACTCATGTGCTGATGATGATTGAGTGGATTGAGAGGTTGAGAGCTATTGGGGTTCCGTTACCCAAGGAGATGCACATTGACCTCGTCCTTGCCTCACTTCCTGCACCATATGCACTGTTCATTGTTAATTTCAATATGAACAAGATACAAGTTTCCTTGGCCGAGTTTTTTAATATACTGAAAACTACAAAGGGCAACCTTGTGAAGGAAAAGCCCAATGTCCTCTTAGTTGGTAAGACCAATAACAGGAGGAAAACAACAGTTGCCTTTGAGAAATATAAGAGTGAGAAGCAAAATAAGCCAAAGTCTGTGTCTAAGAAGGACAATGGAAAAGGAATAGAAAAAGGTGACTGCTTCTACTGTAAGCATAAGGGCCATTGGAAGAGGAACTGCAAGCATAAGGGCCATTGGAAGAGGAACTGCAAGGAGTACCTCAACGATAAAACTCATGGAAATGTAAAGCTATCAGAAGCTTCAGGTGTCTATATGATAGATGTAACGACCCGCCACCCTATAATCGGGGATCCGATTACTAAATGGGTACCGAATCATTAATTTGGAACCAAACCAGGATCTAAGTATGGGAAATAAATAATAAACTAAGCTAAACATTCACATCGCGTTGAATTGAAAGGAAAATGCAGAAATTAAAAGTTATTACAATGCGACTCGATACAGCAAATGATTACATACTCCAACAGAAGAGAAATAATTAAACATACAGGCCAGAAATAAAGACAACAACTACGTCGGGGTATACCCCGGAACAACAACTGACGGCGCGCGACACAGAGCAGCACACCCCTCGCTAAGTCTGCCTGGAGTCCTCACCTGAAAACTGCAGGGGTGAGTCTCAACGAAAAGACTCAGTAGGGATCCTTCGATCCCCACTACCCACTCACACACCCACAAGTGCAATTACCAAGATATAAGTAAACAAGGTAAGTAAAGCTGTAACATAGTACCCTTAATTCTCGATATAAACCACATACGTTCGGAATATAACATGCATGTCACAGAAATCATTCTACCAAGGAGCCTACAACTCGCGTCTCGGCAAAACGCGTCAACTATGTCTCCGAAAGTGGGAAACAACGGCCCGCTGAGACCAAACAGTAACCCCTCGGATAGCACACTGGCTACCTTGGCGGTTACTCCTTCCCCCAGCAAACACCGACCCGCTGAGACCAAACAGCAACCCCTCGGATAGCACGCTGGCTACTCCGGCCAAACTGGCTCAGGTGGTTACTCCTTCCCCCAGCACGAGTGACAATCCAAAGGTACCACTCCAACACCGGTACAAGCTAGCTAACTCCGGGGTTCACCAGGTGACCCTCTCTCACTAGGCGTCACCCCGCCACTGCTCCCGTCAGCGATGTGTCCCTCCGCACCGACACAGGGTGTCAAACGCTACAACTGTCACTCTAGGTCCACAGTAACACAAAACACGGCACGGTGCGATCCGGTCACGTGAGAAGTCCGCGGTCGCACGACACACAACGTAGTGCCATTCGGTCATGAAGAGTCCATCGTCATCGAGTGTACTAAAAGCATGCTTTTAACTAACTATCTAGCAGTGTAAACACATTTTACTGGCATGGATTAGTGTGGTTCTGGCTTGAATCGCGTCGACCAAGGACGACGCCATTCAAGTTTCCTAAACTGGTTCATGAATTCTCGGCCTCAGAATATGGCCTAAAAAGGCATCGTCACAGTTAGCCGCCTTTTAAAAACGCGTCGGCGTCCTCAGACGCTATTCGCACCAAAATCCGGAATTTTGCAGAAAACCTTAATCGGGTGATTTCTGCCTAAAAGGCGTCATGGTGGCCCGACGCTATTCCAAATTACGTCGTCCATGCACGACGTCTTTTAGTGCCAGAAACCTGGTTCTGTTTCCTAGCCCAAGGACTCCCTTTTTCACCCCCAAATACCCCAAAATCAAACCAAACGGAGGAGGAAGAGGAGCAAACTAATCATTACTAAACCACATTCACAGAAACCCTCATCCTCATCAAGAAGAGTTCCTAAACATACTTATTCTACCCAAGAACCATAGACCCGTTGCATGCTTCAAAGTGGTAGAACATGGTTTTAAAATGAAACACTAAGGGAATCGTCACCCTACCGATTCTTGAACTCCTTCTGGCTCCGCCGCCAAACCGTCGCACCGCAAACCGCCGCCGGTACTCCGAGGACGTCGTCACTCCGCCGGGACGTCGGCCGCCGTCCGGAGAATGGAACGCCGCGAAGAAAGTGGTGGTGGCAGTGGTGAGAGGTGGAGAGGTGGAAGAGGAAGAAGGGGAAAGGGAAGGGGAAGAGTGGGGAGAGTCGGAGGGTGGAGAGGTTGAGGGGAGAGAGAGTGTGAGGGTGAGAATGAGGGAAAGGAAGGAGGGCTCGCGGGGTAACCAGAAACTAGGTAAAATGCGTCGAGATGTACGGACGCCTATCAGATGACATGACAGGCCGTCTGACAGAAGTCTGAAACGCGTCGCCCAAGGCTGATGCCATTCAGACGACAAGACCGGCACCGTACTCTGACACCGCAGGGTCGCAGTCTGAAATGCGTCGCCCATCATGGACGCCGTTCAGACGACACGACCGGCCCATACACTCGCGACCCAAGGTCAGCCCACGTGGCATCCACATGGCACAATCTAAAATGCGTCTGCCATGCCGGAAGCCATTTAAACTACGTCGAGCAGGCTCGACGCGAAACAGAACAGGGTCCCAGCCCCGTTAGGGCCGAAACTACAGAGTCCGACCCTAAAACTGACCCGATAACCGGATCCGAAACCTCAGTCCTTACAATAGATATCAACTTGTCTGTAAGAGATTTTACATCTTGGGTATTAGATATTGGATGTGCTTCTCATGTCTGCCATGATGTGCAGATATTGACAAGTAAGTGCAAGTTGAGAAAAGGCGAGATGGATATCAGGCTAGGGAACAACGCAAAGGTTGCGGCGATTGTTGTAGGGACAACAAACCTCAAGCTTCCATCATGAGACGTCTTATTATTAGATGATTGTTATTATGTACCTAGCATAATAAAGAACATCATTTTTGTTTCTTATTTGGACATGAATCGATATAGATTAACTATTGAGAACAAAAGTTGTTCGATTTATTATAGTGATAAATTAATTGCTCCGACATCTTTATTCAATAGGCTATATCTTTTAGATGTTTCTTACTATAGTCTCTATATTGATGATGCTCTTAAGAAGAGTAAGAATTTTGTGAATCAAGCCAACATATGACATTGTAAACTTGAACACATTGGTGAAAGCATGCTGCAAAAGTTGCACAAACGTGGTTATTTAAATACATTCGATTATGAATTGTTTGCAACATGTAAGTCATGTCTTATGAGAAAGATGGCAAAGTCTCCATTTACTGGATATGGAGAAGGTGTCAAAGGCATATTGGAACTAATACATTCAGTTGTATGTGGTCCTATGTCCACCCAAACCAAAGGTGGTTTCTCATACTTCATGAAGTTCATCGATGACTTCAAGATTCGGTTATGTGTACTTAATGAAATACAAGTTGGAAGTACTTGAGAAGTTCAAGGAGTTCAAGAATAAAGTACAAAAGCAAACATGAAAGAGTATTAAAGTTCTTCGCTCTGATCAGAGAGGAGAATACTTGAGTATTAGTTTCACACAAGTTTTAAAGGATAATAGTATCCTTTCTCAGCTGACCCCTCCATATACACCACAATGAATAGTGTGTCTGAAAGGAGGAATTACATCTTGTTGGACATTGTGCGATTTATGATGAGATTTTCGGATTTACCATTGTCTTTCTAGGGGTATGCTTGAGAGTCGGCAGCATACCTACTGAATAGAGTATCCAGCAAGTCTGTGATCTCTACTCCATATGAGATATGGAAAGATAGAAAACCACAATTTAAACATGTTAAAGTCTGGGGTTATCCGGTTCATGTAAAGAGGCATGATCTGGACAAGCTAGAATCAAGAACTGATAGATGCAGATTTGTGAGACATCCAAAGGAGATGTTTGGATACTATTTTTACCATCCTAATGAATAAAAGGTGTTTGTGTCCAGGAAAGTTGTCTTCCTGGAAGAGGAATACCTTCTCCAGGAGGACAGTGGGAGTAAAATAGTATTGGAATAGCTGCAATTTCATTAGATGAGCTATCAGTTCCTGAATCTGTTCAGGTACACAGATGAACCTCGTAGATTTGGTAGAGTACTTAGACTACTCGAACGATATGTGGGACATATCGTTGAAGGTAAGTCTAAGGTAGAATATAATGAGGACAATGATCCTAAATCCTACTAGGAGGCCATAGAAGGTCCAGAAGCCACAAAGTGGTGAGAAACCATGAACTCTGAAATCTAGTCCATGTACACCAACCAAGTTTGAAATTCGGAGGACTTGTCCCAAGGTATTGTACCTATTGGGTGCAAGTGGATCTTTAAGGGAAAGATCGATGTAAATGGACGGATTGACACTTATAAGGTAAGATTGGTGGCAAAGGGATATCGTCAAAAACAATGAATTGACTATGAAGAGACTTTCTTACCAGTTGCCATGATAAAGTCGACCAGAGTTCTCCTCGCCATAGCTGCACACTATGATTATGAGATCTGACAGATGGATGTGAATATTGTCTTCCTCAATGGTAACCTTGAGGAAGAGGTGTATATGATACAACTAGAAGGTTTCACATTCAAGGAGTTTTCAGATAAAGTGTGCAAGCTTCAGAAGTCTATTTATGGACTGAAGCATGCTTCCCGGAGCTAGAACATCAGATTTGACAGGTTGTTAAGTCTTATGACTTTATTAAGAATGAAGATGAGTCTTGTTTGCACAAGAAGATCAGTAGGAGTGCAATCACCTTCTTAGTTCTTTACGTTGATGACATTCTACTCATTGAGAATGATGTAGCTATGATGTCATCAGTAAAGATATGGCTGTCGAAAAACTTCTTCATTAAGGATTTGGGAGAAACATCTTGCATACTGGGAATACGTATCTATAGACATATATCAAAGAGGATGTTCGGAATGACAATCCATGTACATAGAACCATTGTCAAAAGGTTTGACATGGTAAATTCCAAGAAAGAGGTCTCATACTGATGAGACGTGAAATTTATCTCTGAAAGGAGTAGTCTCCTAAGACTCCCAAAGAGAGGGCATTCATGGATAGAGTATCCTATGTCTCTGCCATAAGATCTATCATGTATGCCATGCTATGTACAAGGCCTAGTGTTGTATATGTTCTAAGTGTTACAAGTAGATTTCAGACTAATCCAAGCGAACAATACTAGAAGGCAATGAAATCTGTCCTTAAGTACTTGAGAAGAACAAAGGATATGTTTTCTTGTCTATGAAGGAGGTGACTTAAAATTGCGAGGCTTTACTGACTCGTTTTTTAATCAGATCTAGATGATAGTGTAGACATGCTAATTTTGACATCATTTCGAGTAAATTTCATATCATATAATAATGCTTCAGAATGGTCTAATATTTAATCATTGGTTAATTTTTATTGATCTTTTTGGGTTAATTATCTAAAAAGTGTCGGGTCAGACATATATGATTTAAGTTAATTAATTAAATTGATTTTAACTCAAATTTCAATTAAAATATGAAAAAGTCTAAAAGACGTCGACCTATGTGGACGCCATTTAGAATTTATTCCTATTTTAATGTTTAAATTTGAATTTTAATCAGTAGATTAATTAGCTAAAAGACGTCTGCATTTCACGACGCCATTTAGGTTTCCTAAGTTGTTTCTAATTCTCTTCCGGATGTTTATCCTTATCTTAGTTAGTTTAAAAGGCGTCTGCAAGTCGGAACGAGATTTAGAATAGACTACCAAGAATACCTGCCATCTTAGTAGGAGGCCGTCATAAAAAAAAGGGAGAGATCCGTACCGAAGAAAAGAAAAGAAAAGCAAAGCAAAAGGCAAAAGACGGACGTCAAATCAAAAGGCCATCACACTACAAACGTTACATCAAGGCCATGAAATGAAATAAAAGGGAACGCAAGGTCTATAAATACCCCAGAAAGAAAATGACTGAACCCCAACAGATATTAGGGTACGAAAGGAACATCTTTTTAGGTCTCCGAAACCTTCTCATAGGCTTTCTAAACCAATTCGTCTTTTCTTTCTAAAGCGGCATACTCCAAACTTATGGAACAACCGAGATTGACTAAGGATCGAATCATCAAATGGGATCACGAATGGAAACACAAGTTCAAACACAATGGGTTTAAGTTAAATTATTAAAGAACAATTTGGGAATTAAGTTCATAAATGAATATGATCTTTTGATATGAGTACCATGCTGGTCTTTAGTTTACACCATAGTTCAAAAATTCAAAAAATATATACATATTTCAAAATTCAAAAAAAATATACATATTTCAAAATAAAAAAAAAAATACATATTTCAAAATCCAAAAAAAAGCACATATCCCAAAATAAAAAAAAAGGTACATGTTTCAAAAGTCAAAAAAAATATACATATGTCAAAATTCAAAAAAAAAGTACATATTTCAAAATAACAAAAATATTTCAATCAGCATTTGCTTATTGCATCGAGTATGCTTCATTCCTTTTATTTTCAGTGAGCATCTGTCTGCTTGCATGTTACATATTTGCTTACAGTTCGATTACTTTTGTTAATAAAGGCTATGCTCCTTGACCCTTCTACCAAGGATAGGATCAAGTAGTCGGTTACTTAACTAGGCAAGGGGCTAAGCCTGAATAGATGCTTAACCTGTTTGTTCAAGTCATATATAGGACACAAGGCATGAAGAGAGTTGGAATCCGGTTTGGAATCAGCCAGAAACTGTTTCTGCGACTGAAACGGCGTCGTAGAACACCGCCGCATTTTAGAAGATTAAAGGGCGTCGACGCGACACGACGCGTTTGAAGCTTTCTGTCATTTATCCAAAATTCCATATTTTAATGCCTAATTAAACACTTCTTTGAAGTTACTGATGAACTTTTGAGTGCAGAAAAATTAAATTAAACCCAAATGAAGTTGGAAATATCAAGAAGATCCCATTATGGGAGTTTATGAAGTCCCGACCGTGGCTAAAAAGACGATTATTTCTACCATTGTATTATTTTATGTAGTTAATTTGTATAATCTCATTACTATATATTAAGTATTTATTAGAGCATGTCAAGGACCTTGTGGTTTTGATGAAACTGGAATTTGAGTTCCTCTACAACAAAAACAATGATAATTCCAGAAAATTCTTAATCGCACGGATAGGCCGTTGGATTATTAATTAGTGGGGATGATGGTTCCACTTTTGTGAAACAGTGCGTGGAAAAACGAGCTTCGGCTTAACACTGAATTACAAGAATTAGTATCTTGACTCATTAATGACAATTTGACAATATTATCCTTGATTAATTTATATTTTATTTAATTTTATATTTTTCTTTAGCCCAGCATGCATCATATAGGACTTTAAAATCATTGTGATAAGAATTAATTATTGATTAAGTTTTAGACCATTGATCAAGTAATCCCAACATGATATGAAATATTCCATTATGAATTGAGTATCGTGATTATCTTTGAGGTTCGCTTGAAGATATCATTGGAATTCTATCATTTCTTGGACTCTTTATCCAATATTTCTTGTTTTCTTTTAAGATCCATCATGGCTGCAGCACATCCACATTGGCTGGCAAACGCTCCCCATTATGAAACCTACAGTGTCTACGACCTAGGGTACTTCCCACTCCGAGGAGGTTGATCAACCTTATTTTATTTCCTTGTCTACCTCATCTAGACAGGATTGACTCCATTGATCTCCTTGAGCTATCTTCATCGATGATTTTGAGAAGAATTTCAATCATGTGATGTTGAGAGCGTGTCTCATCACACCTTGGCATCACCTTTTCAGTACATTCCATTTCATTTCACTCCCTTGCAAAGATGATGCCAAGGTGAGGCAGCTGTAGACACGCTAATTTTGACATCATTTCGAGTAAATTTCATATCATATAATAATGCCTCAGAATGGTCTGATATTTAATCATTGGTTAATTTTTATTGATCTTTTTGGGTTAATTATCTAAAAAGTGTCGGGTCAGACAGATATGATTTAAGTTAATTAATTAAATTGATTTTAACTCAAATTTCAATTAAAATATGAAAAAGTCTAAAAGACGTCGACCTGTGTGGATGCCATTTATAATTTATTCCTATTTTAATGTTTAAATTTGAATTTTAATCAGTAGATTAATTAGCTAAAAGACGTCTGCATTTCACGACGCCATTTAGGTTTCCTAAGTTGTTTCTAATTCTCTTCCAGATGTTTATTCTTATCTTAATTAGTCTAAAAGGCGTCTACAAGTGGCGACGCGTTTTATCTAATTACTAATAAAGATTGATTTTTCCCGGATGTTTATCCTTATTTTACTCAATCTGAAAAGGGTCTTCCAGTAGCGACGCATTTTAGATAATTACAGATAAAGATGAATTAATCTGTATTTATCTGTTGGTTAAGCTGGATAAATCTCAAGATTTCTTCATGTAAATCTGCGGATGTAAAGAAGTCTATAAATACCTCGCCTTTTGAGTGAGTAAAAAAAGAGAGAGTGATTATTTTGGCGATGATTGGAGCAAAGAAGCTTGAAAACGTCCAAACGTTGAAGTACTGCTGCTTCCAAGAATCTTCATCCATCCAAGATCCATTGAAGACCAAGACTTCCATGGGCCATCCAACATTAACTTTCAATTCATTTCTGCATATTTTTCACATACTTCATCACGTCACTCCATGCAACACACACAACACTAGCATCATTTTGAAAACCTATTTGTTAAAGGAGGTTTAAAAGACCACTCAACAAGTGAGTTTTCCTGTTTAGTTGTATGTTTAAAACTTTGTCTGGAATAGATACTACTTTTACCTAAGATTCTCATCATTGTCCTTTATTTCTTTTCTATTTTTTTGCAAGGTACAAAGGAGAATCGAGGGGAGGTAATCAACAACAAACAACAAGGAATCCGGACGATCCTCAAATCTCAACAGCAGCCAAATCAAGAACAAAGACAAGAAATGGTTCTCTTTCTTCAGCCGGCTGAAGGAGGGGAACCGAGAACTTAAGAATCTCCCACATCCAAACAGGTAGGCGATCAAACTCTTTCTTTTGAAATTTTTTAGTCAAAAGTTTATAGCGATCATATCACTAAGTTTCTTTTTAATAGGTTTATTTTGCACTTAAACAACATAGTTTTTTTTTCATGATAATCACACAGTCATTTTAAGCACTCACAGCTTTTTTGGCGATCATGGTAGGACTTGGTCGCGCCATCTTTTAGTTCTTTGTTCTTTCTGTTATCAATCGGGCACCCACGGTGCACCACTTGTGTCTCTCGACACGCCCTCACCAATTGGTGAGTGTTTTTAGTTTAGTTAATTTCCTACGTGCACCATGTGCACACCCCTGTGGCAAGATCTTGTCCTCCCCGTTGATTAGTTGAAAAGCTGTTTTTGTGATAAAGATTGTGTGATTGATTGTCATTCTAGTTGTTTATTTGACAAATTATCTTGTTAAAATTCGAAACAAAAAAAAATCTTTTGCATGAGCTGATTATTTATCGTTTTTATCCTGTTTTGAGGAGGAACCGATCCAGAAATTCCTCCTGAAAAACTGTATTTGCGACTTGAAAAAGTGTCCAGGATAAGCGACGCTTTTCAAACTGCGTCGCCTAACCCAGACACCTTTCACTCTCATTTTCCTGTTGTTTGCTGTCTGAGCTTCTGCGAAAAATTAAGGCTCTGTTTGAATAGCGTCGACCAAAAGCGACGCGATTCAGGCAGTTTCTTATTTTTTCTTCAGTTCTCAGATTTTGTGATCTGTGTGCTATTATCCATTATATAATAAGCATTAGAGGCCATCCAGGCCACAGGTCATACGCATTGAGGCTAACACCCTCCTCTTCTTAGGAACACTCTTCTTTACGTCTTCAACTCTCTCTGATTGGGTCGGTCCCTCGATCAAACTAGAGTAGTTGGCGTTAAAGACCTCCGTAAGTCCCCAAAATCAAGGTATTCCTCCTTGATCATCGGTTTGGTTGTACCAATTGAAGTCCCGGTTAGATTTCCATAAACGTTGTGAGAGAAAGCCATAGAATATAACGGTGGACATTGAACTGAAACTAGGATCCCATCCCTTGAGCGAATTTGTGATTTAATTAAATCCAAATAACCCAACAAGGAATCCTAAAATCACGTTAAACATCCACTTGTTTGTTTAATCTCTGTACAACTTGTTTGTTAATCTCTGAAGAAAAAAATCTAACATCATACTGCTTCGATCAGGCAGAGAGTTGAGCATGGCTCCAGATGCCATTATCAACTACGAGGGAGATGCTAATGCCCCTCGCGATTCCAATTACAATTTTGAGAGCGGGAGAGATGCTGATGTCTCCCGTAATTCTATTCCAGTTCGACATGAGGGGAATGTCCGAACCCCTCTTTATCATCCTCATGATCAATATCTTGATCCTCCCCCGCATGTGCATGCGGTTCCCAACCCTATCTTAGAGGGAGACATGAACCAGAATGATCCCTCATCTTCTGATCCCTCGGATCTTGTAAATGCTTTGGGAGTTCTTGCCTCCCGTCTGGACCCTCAACAATTCGATGCGATCCAGTCCATTATGAAGGGGAAGACGCTCGTGCAGTCTGCCGAGCCGAACCCTGCGGCTCACCCTGCCATCCCTCAACAACCTCCTCATCATCCTCCCTACATTCATCAGGCCATGGAAGGCCTCCATGTCACTTCTCGGCCAGTTGGGCCGCAACTTTCCTCTTCAAGGCAACCGGCCAGACCACTGACGGCCGCGTACCAAAATGCCCTCGGGCATGGCGGAAGCTCTGCCGGACCTCCTCTTTACTGTCCTCCTTGTCTGACGTACTCTAGGCAACAGGCCTATCAAGTACCTCCCCCTCCTCCCCCTCCCCAGGCTGATCCGACAACGCAAGCGTTGCTGGCGAAGATGGAGCGCATGGATGAACAATTCAACAACCTCCAGAAGATGATGGAGGTCAAAGCTGCACCGGAAATCAACTTACCAAGCCTGCCAGTGTTCCACCTGCCACCCTCCGAGATGCCAGTGTACCTAAAGTACAACGGTACTGGTAACCCCTTCACCCACTTGAAGGAGTTCATGTACGAGTCATCCTTCTGGCAAAATGACAAGAGGTCGTTGGCCTTCTTGTTCAGGAGATCTCTAGAGGGACCAGCCCTCGAGTGGTTCTTTTCCTTGGAACCCTCCGAAGTAGAGGACTATGGTATTGTTTCCCGAAAATTCATTCAACGATACCAGGACAGAGTCGCTCCCTCTCCCTGTCCATCACTGACCTAATAGCAGAGAAGATGAAACCCGATGAGGAGTTCGTCAGTTTTGCCGACAGATGGCGAGACTTGGCCGAGAAAGTAAAAGATCACTTGTCCGAGTCAGAGCAAGTGAAGATGCTGATTTCCAATGCTACGCCCTAGTTCAAACTAGTCCTCTCCCTGAACAATCTGACTAGCCTGGCAGAGCTCTATGAAAGAGCGCAGTACTGTCAGAATGCCATCAAGGATGCTACGTTATCTAGCGTCTTTGATCCTCACAGACCTAGCAGGCCTCCACCTCGGAAGCCTGCAGTGCCGAATTCTCCCAGCACAAGTCCAACTACTGAGGGCACGCTTTCTCATGAGCAAGTCAGCAGTATGAACAACAACTCGCCCCAGTTTGTGAGGAGTCAACAACAACAGTACCAGCGGCCACAGCAGCCGAACCAGCAGGGGTACAGGCAGCAACCGAACCCTCAGTATCAGCAGCCCCAATATCAGCGGCCTCAACAGCCGAGCCAGCAACAACAACAGCAACAACCACAGCAGCCGCTGCAACGGCAATTGCAGTACCAGCCACCACAACAACAGCAGTATCAGCAACAACAACAGTATCAGCCGCGCGCACCGCTAGCATATCATAATGTCCCTCCCCCTACTGACTACAATCAGCAGAGAAGACCTCCAGGCCCGAAGAGGGCAGAATACTCGGTCCTCCCAGAGTCCTTGGCAGACATTTTTAGTGCTCTAATGACAGCTAATGCCTTAGTCCTGCCAAGAGAGAAGGTAATCTGGCCCCAGAATGCCGATACCTCCAGGTATTGCTATTTCCATAGGCAACCTGGACACACTATTGACACATGCTTCCAATTTAGAGATTACATCCATGATCTCAACGAGCAGGGCGGCATAGACTGGGAGGAGATGAAAAAGTACATATCTGCATTAAAGACAAGAAGACCACCACAACAGCAGCAACAACAGCAAGTGAGAGCACCAGCACAAGCAGCAGCACCGCCGAACATGGGCATAGTGCAGAACCCGCTTCCAGAGCATCAAAATTAGAACCAAGTTGCCCCCATTCTGACAAATAGCCGGTCTGAGGCTAACCGCGGGCAACAGTGGAGGATAGAGGACTCTTCCTCTATCTTTTCAACGGGTCACATTCCGAGTACCGCAGAACAACCACAACGCCGCACCATCCATATACCAAGACCATAGCCCATTACCATTACCCCTATACCAACACCCGCATATCACTCACCCGCACACACTAACCCACTACCACCACCCGCTTTCCTTAAACCCATTACACCCCACGCCACTACACCTCCACTAAATAACCCCCCGCAAACCAACTACGCACCCCTCCTACCATCCAGACCCCTACTCCGCATACCATTCCCTACTTCACCCGCTACTACCGCTTACCCAGATACCATCCAACCTTCTAAACTGCTATTACGCATACCATTCCCCACTTCATCCTCCATCCAACCGTCTAGGCCTTTAATCCGCACCACGTCACCACCGACTAACCCCACGCCATCACCCACATACCAACACTCCACATCATCCGCACCATCCAACCCCGTGGTACTCAAAGTATCACCCGGACCTTCCACGGCTGAGGAACATGCGCTCTGCAGTGGGAGGATTTTCAACAAAGTCTTTCCTCAGTCAATAGTTAGAGACGGCCCATCACAGCCGACAGAGGAAGCACACAATGAAGAGAGTGCACCAGGCACTCAGTATGATTTGCTGAAGCACCTTGACTGGACACCGGCACGAATCTCCGTGCTTGAACTGATTAAAAGATCAAAGACTCACTAAGAAGCTCTGATGGAATATTTACAAAAGGTGATGGTCAACGAGGACGTGCCGGTGGAAAAGATTGCAGCACTGTTAGTTCCTCAGGGGGATCAGCCCTCTATTTCATTTCATACATCGGAACTAGCACCGCCGGCGGCCAGAAGGATGGCTCTGAGCATCACGGTCAACATTTGCAAGAAAGCCGTGGATGCGTGTCTGGTTGACACAGGGGCTTTGATCAATGTTTTACCTCCGAAGACCCTGGAATTATGCGGTGTGCCCAAGGAGAAATGGTTGCCTAGCCCCATCTCCGTTACAACATATGATAACTGCACCCGTTCCCCTCTGGGAGTGGTTTATTTGAAAGTGGAGCTAGGCCCTGTAAGTCATGCAGAGGTTGAATTTCACATCCTGGAAATCAACCCTTCTTTAAACGCCATTTTGGGTCGTCCTTACATAAAAACTCTTGAGGCGATTCCCTCCACGAATCGCCAATGCCTCAAATTCCCCTTTAAAGGACGAATCGTTAAGGTTACGAGCATGCCGATCCTTGCTGCTGCTCACTCTTTGAATGTCAAACCCATTTCTTCACCTAGCCGACAACCTTTTCTGTCGGTATTACAGGTTTACCATCCAGTGGCTGATCCTCTGAAAACTGCCACTATTTTTCCTTATCCATTAAATGCTATAAAGAGGGGAAAGTGCATGAGTACCCCAGGATGGAGAATAATGATGAAGAATGGCTATCAGCCTGGAAGAGGCCTGGGTACACAGTTACAAGGTAGGACCACTCACGTCAAAGACCACCGAGGAATACCTGGAAACAGCCTGGGCTATAGGCCGAGAAAAATGAAGCAGGACATTGTTCAGCAAGCAGAGAATGAAGGCGGCCAGAAAGTCTGGGAGACGATGTCTACACTACACAAGGAAGGTCGGGACCCCCTAACATGGACCCTATACACTCATTTTGTAAAGAGGCCCGTAATAAGCCATGACAACACGGTGGTCATTACTTCATGTTTTGACCTCCACGATATATATGGGAGAGACTTGGCTAGACACTGCTCAGAATTACTCACGTACCAGTCCTTGGAGGCTCTGCGGCCTATGAAGAGGAGAAAATTCCAAGATCCCGAATGTGAATGGTACAGGTGGTTCGACTTGAGAGACCTCTACATCGCGCTGAACAGACTGTTTCTCGATCCTGCAGAACCCAAGTGGCCGCCACAGATCGATGAGCTGATCGAAGGTCCTGGTGCTATTTTCGACAAAAGGATACAGCTGTTAGAAGAGACTGATGAAGGGGAGCCAAATGACCCCTATGAAGCTGGCTACACCACGGATCTGCTTTGGAGGGGGACTTATCCTTCTCATGTTTTCATGCTTCACACCTTGTTTCGCACTTTGCTCTTAACCCCGACTTGGTCACGGGTCATCATTGAAGAGATTCCACGGGCCCCGCCCGTTATGATTACTCTGTCCCCACGGGACCTCATTCCACTACCTCCTCTCGATCTAGAGAGGATGTATGATTTAATCTGGGACATACTGCTGTATGATCCCCTTAATCCTCTGGCCTTGGTGCCACTTCCCTCATCTGATTCTCCTTCTATTCATCTTCATTCCTGTTTTATGCTTAACTCTTCTATTGCAAAAAAAAAAGCCAATTTGGCAACAAATTCTTCCCAGATCCTCATTGAGGAAACCTCTTACTTGGCCGATTATACCCCATCGCGCGGGTCTTTTGGTCAAGATTCTCTTATAAATCTACTCCTCCCCTCCCCTCGGGAGGATTCTCTTGTATTTCCATCTGTATCCCATGATTTTCATTCTGCTTCATCTTCATTAGGTTAGAATAGGGAGTCTAGTGAAGTTAGACAGTCTAGCTCTAGGCAAGTTAATCAGGTTAGGAAGTCTAGAAAGTCTAAGGGTAGACAGATTCCAGATGGATACCTCCAGGACTTAGCTAACAAATGCCTTTCTTGCTCAATGATCCCTCAGTTATTGAAAAATCTCATTCAGATGCCAGAAGACTATATGGATGATGAGTTAGTCAATGATGGATATGGGGTGTATGAATTGATACATGAAAAAGACCCCATTGTTGAAGATGAAGAAGATGACGAGGACGCAGCTGAGGCGTATGCCAGTGGAGTGAAGAGATTCGATGAACCCTCAGCTGCCGTAGAAGAGCCCACTAAAGAAATCAATTTAGGGACTGAAGACGAACCTAAGGTTGTCATCGTTAGCAAGAATCTTTCTGTAGAGGATAAGAAGGCAATGGTACAAGTACTTAAGGATTATAAGGACACTTTCGCCTGGAGTTATGAAGATATGTCGGGGTTAGACTCGTCATTAGTGGAACACAGATTGACATTGAAGGATGGAGCTAGCCCGGTCAAGCAGAAGTTAAGGCGATTCCACCCGCAAATGGCTTTAAAAATGAAGGAAGAGGTCGACAAATTACATAAAGCCAAATTCATTAGAGTTGTCCTCTATCCACAATGGGTGGCTAACATAGTCCTGGTTATGAAGAAGGATGGAAAAGTCAGGATTTGCATTGACTTCCGAGATTTAAACCGGGCGTGTCCTAAAGATGATTTTCCATTGCCCCATATTGACGTACTCATTGATAACACTGCTGGCTATGAGACTTTATCATTTATGGATGGGTTTTCAGGATACAATCAGATTAAATTGGCAGAAGAAGATCAGGAGAAGACATCATTCACTAAACCTTGGGGAACATACTGCTATGTTGTCATGCCATTTGGATTAAAGAATGCTGGAGCCACTTATCAGAGGGCTATGATGGCAATATTTCACGACATGATGCACATAGATCTATAAGTGTATGTGGATGACTTGTTGGTTAAATCTAAGACAAGGGCTGAGCATGCCAAAGTTCTGGCAAGAGTGTTAGAGAGATCAAGGGAATATCAGTTAAAGATGAACCCCAAGAAATGTGTATTCGGGGTATCTTCAGGGAAATTACTTGGATTCATCGTCAGCAAACGGGGAATTGAGATCGATCCCAACAAGGGGAAGGCTATCAGAGAGATGCCACCTCTCAAGAACTTGAAGGAGTTAAGAGGATTAATCGGGAGGTTGCAATTTATTCGCCGTTTTGTCTCCCAGCACTCACAAAGGTGTAAGCCGTTCTACGAGCTTACCAAGCCAGGAGTCAAATTTGATTGGGACGATAAGTGTCAGGAAGCATTCGATGGATTAAAGAATTATTTGGCAAGTCCTCCTGTTTTGAGACCACCATCTCCAGGCAAACCATTGATACTTTACATCTCTGTCCTGGATGATGCAGTGGGGGCTGTTCTAGCACAAGAGGATGAAGAAGGAAAGGAGAGGGCAGCCTACTATCTCTCTAAACTTCTCAACCCCGCTGAACAGAGATATACAGCGATGGAGAAAACATGTGCAGCATTGGTTTGGGTTGTTCAGAAATTGAAGCATTATTTTCTAGCCCATGAAGTCCATCTCATCGCTAGGATGAATCCGATCAAGTTTCTTCTGGAGAAATCGGTTCTTACTGATAGGTTAGCGCGATGGCAAAGGTTTCTATCTCAATTCGATATCATTTACATTCAGCAGAAAATGATCAAAGGCTATGCCATAGCAGAACATCTCGCTCATCATCCCCCTTCCTCGTTTTGATCCAGTCCAGTCAGAGTTTCCGGATGAGGAACTGATGTCCATAGACCAAATCAGAGATGATATGTGGACTCTGCATTTTGACGGAGCTCTGAATTCCCATGGAAAGGGTAATGACATTGTTCTGTTATCACCCGAAGGTATCACCATTCCACAAGCCTTTCAGCTTGACTTTCCAGTTACCAACAATATAGCTGAATACGAGGCGCTCCTAACTGGCCTCGAGGCTGCTCATTCCCATGGTGTTACCAAACTCAGGATTGTAGGTGATAGCCAATTAATTCTTCGCCAAGTGTTAACCAAGTATCGAACCCTTGATCCCAAACTCAAGTCTTATCAAGAACTTACTTCTACTTATTCAAAGCTTTTTACCAAATTGATCTTCGTCCATGTCCCTAAGAATCAGAACATCTTAACTGACGCTCTAGCCTCACTTGCATCTTCTCTTGATTTTCCACTCAGCAGGCAATCTGAATCAATTATAGTTCATAGGCGTCTTTCACCCGCCGTGAAAGACCCTTCGTTTCTGAGAACCAAGGAAAAGCTGTTGAAGAAGGTCAGAGATGGAGATATCGTGGAAAAAAGAGAAATCATGTTGATGGAGCTGTTAGAAGAGATGGATGATGAACAGAAGCCATGGTACTATGAAATTGCTAAGTATTGTGAAGATCAATCGTATCCTGAAGAAGCTACAGCTGAGGAGAAAAGGGTTATCAGGAGAGTTGCTCAACGATACACCCTAGTTGTAGGAGCACTATACAAGAGAGGTTTTGATGGAGTTCTTCTGAGATGTCTAGACGAAGATGAGCTTTGAAAGGTTATGAAAGGAGCTCATGCTGGAGTTTGTGGTGGCCATGTTAATGGACAAATGCTAGCAAAGAAGATCCTTAGACAAGGATTTTATTGGCCAACCATGGAAGAAGACTGTATAGGATATGTCCGTAGGTGTGCTAAGTGCCAACTTCACGCCGACAAAATTCATTCTCCTGCATCTTCACTCCATCATGTTTCTTCCCCATGGCCTTTCTCCATGTGGGCTTTCGATATCATTGGACCTCTTGGCAATTCCGATTCCGGCATCAAGCAAAAGTCTTTCATCCTCACGGCAACGGAATACTTCACTAAGTGGGCAGAAGCTGAAGCATACACGGAAGTTAAAGCATCAACCGTCTGCAAGTTCATCATGAGGAACATCATCACCAGATTTGGAATTCCAAGCACCATCGTCACCGACAATGGACCGCAGTTCGTGTCACAAGAATTAAAGGATCTCTGCAACAGGTACAAAATTGCATTGCATCATTCATCTCCTTATTATCCGCAAGGCAATGGCCAAGCAGAGGCAACTAACAAGACTTTGATAAAAATCATCAAAAAGACGTGCAAATCTAACAAATTCACGGACTGACCAGAAAAATTGGTTGAGGCTCTATGGGCCTACTGAACTTCAATCTGCACGCCCACTGGGTAAACTCCTTATTCCTTAACATTTGGAATGGAGGCGGTAGTTCCATACGAGATCCTCATACCGTCATTAAGAGTACAATTGAACAAGAAATTTTCCATTGATGAACATCGTTCAGCACTCCTTGCTCAATTGGAACTCTTAGACGAGAGAAGATGGTTAGCTGCTAATCATGCAAGAGTTTATCAAAATAGACTAGCACGTTTTTATCAAAAGAAAGTCATTGAACGTAAGTTCAAAGTTGATGAAGTAGTCGTCAAAAGAATTTTTGTAAAACCTTGTGATCCGCGTTCTAAGCTCCAACCCAATTGGGAAAGACCTGATGTTATATCACATGCTTTTCCTGGTAACGCTTATCGTCTGGTTAATGCAGAAGGAGAAGAGCTAACTCACCCCTGGAACGGTTTGCATCTTAAGAAATACTACCCTTAGGTTAAAGAGTCGATCAGCATAGCACAAAGACCAGTGGAATCAGAAAATTTAGAAACTCAAATTTCCATATCAGTCTGGATAATTTAATTCCAAACACATTACTACATACACTGACACGTTTGATTCGTGAGTAACAAGAGATGCCAAGTCCTAAGGAATACCGAAGGCTCGACTGAAAGTGTAAGGTACAAATCATTCGTTTTAAAGCAAAATTCTGTTTTTTACACTCGGCCCATGATGTCGGAACGAGGTTTAGAATAGACTACCAAGAATACCCGCCATCTTAGTAGGAGGCCGTCATAAAAAAAAGGGGGAGATCCGTACCGAAGAAAAGAAAAGAAAAGCAAAGCAAAAGGCAAAAGCCGGACGTCAAATCAAAAGGCCATCACACTACAAACGTTACATCAAGGCCATGAAATAAAATAAAAGGGAACGCAAGGTCGATAAATACACCGGAAAGAAAATGACCGAACCCCAACAGATATTAGGGTAAGAAATGAACATCTTTTTAGGTCTCCGAAACTTTCTCATAGGCTTTCTAAACCAATTCGTCTTTTTTTTTTAAAGAGGCATACTCCAAACTTAAGGAACGACCTAGATTGACTAAGGATCGAATCATCAAATGGGATCACGAATGGAAACACAAGTTCAAACACAATGGGTTTAAGTTAAATTATTAAAGAACAATTTGGGAATTAAGTTCATAAATGAATATGATCTTTTGATATGAGTACCATGCTGGTCTTTAGTTTACACCATAGTTCAAAAATTCAAAAAAAATATACATATTTCAAAATTCAAAAAAAATATACATATTTCAAAATCCAAAAAAAAATACATATTTCAAAATCCAAAAAAAAGCACATATCCCAAAATTAAAAAAAGGCACATGTTTCAAAAGTCAAAAAAAATATACATATGTCAAAATTCAAAAAAAAAGTACATATTTCAAAATAACAAAAATATTTCAATCAGCATTTGCTTATTGCATCTAGTATGCTTTATTCCTTTTATTTTCAGTGAGCATCTGTCTGCTTGCATGTTGCATATTTGCTTACAGTTCGATTACTTTTGTTAATAAAGGCTATGCTCCTTGACCCTTCTACCAAGGATAGGATCAAGTAGTCGGTTACTTAACTAGGCAAGGGGCTAAGCCTGAATAGATGCTTAACCTGTTTGTTCAAGTCATATACATGACACAAAGCATGAAGAGAGTTGGAATCCGGTTTGGAATCAGCCAGAAACTGTTTCTACGACTGAAACGGCGTCGTAGAACACCGCCGCATTTTAGAAGATTAAAGGGCGTCGACGCGACACGACGCGTTTCAAGCTTTCTGTCATTTACCCGAAATTCCATATTTTAATGTCTAATTAAACACTACTTTGAAGTTACTGATGAACTTTTGAGTGTAGAAAAATTAAATTAAACCCAAATGAAGCTAGAAATATCAAGAAGATCCCATTATGAGAGTTTATGAAGTCCCGATCGTGGCTAAAAAGACGATTATTTCTACCCTTGTATTATTTCATGTAGTTAATTTGTATAATCTCATTACTATATATTAAGTATTTATTAGAGCATGTCAAGGACCTTGTGGTTTTGATGAAACTGGAATTTGAGTTCCCCTACAACAAAAACAATGATAATTCCAGAAAATTCTTAATCGCACGGATAGGCCGTTGGATTATTAATTAGTGGGGATGATGGTTCCACTTTTGTGAAACAGTGAGTGGATAAACGAGCTTCGGCTTAGCACTGAATTACAAGAATTAGTATCTTGACTCATTAATGACAATTTGACAATATTATCCTTGATTAATTTATATTTTATTTAACTTTATATTTTTCTTTAGCCCAGCATGCATCATATAGGACTTTAAAATCATTGTGATAAGAATTAATTATTGATTAAGTTTTAGACCATTGATCAAGTAATCCCAACATGATATGAAATATTCCGTTCTGAATTAAGTATCATGATTATCTTTGAGGTTCGCTTGAAGATATCATTGGAATTCTATCATTTCTTAGACTCTTTATCCAATATTTCTTGTTTTCTTTTAAGATCCATCATGGCTGCAGCACATCCACATTGGCTAGCAAACGCTCCCCATTATGAAACCTACAGTGTCTACGACCTAGGGTACTTCCCACTCCGAGGAGGTTGATCAACCTTATTTTATTTCCTTGTCTACCTCATCCAGACAGGATTGACTCCATTGATCTCCTTGAGCTATCTTCATCGATGATTTTGAGAAGAATTTCAATCATGTGATGTTGAGAGCGTGTCTCATCACACCTTGGCATCACCTTTTCAGTACATTCCATTTCATTTCACTCCCTTGCAAAGACGATGCCAAGGTGAGGCAGCTGTAGACACGCTAATTTTGACATCATTTCGAGTAAATTTCATATCATATAATAATGCCTCAGAATGGTCTGATATTTAATCATTGGTTAATTTTTATTGACCTTTTTGGGTTAATTATCTAAAAAGTGTCGGGTCAGACAGATATGATTTAAGTTAATTAATTAAATTGATTTTAACTCAAATTTCAATTAAAATATGAAAAAGTCTAAAAGACGTCGACCTGTGTGGACGCCATTTAGAATTTATTCCTATTTTAATGTTTAAATTTGAATTTTAATCAGTAGATTAATTAGCTAAAAGACGTCTGCATTTCACGACGCCATTTAGGTTTCCTAAGTTGTTTCTAATTCTCTTCCGGATGTTTATTCTTATCTTAATTAGTCTAAAAGGCGTCTGCAAGTGGCGACGCGTTTTATCTAATTACTGATAAAGATTAATTTTTTCCGGATGTTTATCCTTATCTTAGTCAATCTGAAAAGCGTCTTCCAGTAGCGACGCGTTTTAGATAATTACAGATAAAGATGAATTAATATGTATTTATCTGTTGGTTAAGCTGGATAAATCTCAAGATTTCTTCATGTAAATCTGCGGATGTAAAGAAGTCTATAAATACCTCGCCTTTTGAGTGAGTAAAAAAAGAGAGAGTGATTATTTTGGCGATGATTGGAGCAAAGAAGCTTGAAAACGTCCAAACGTTGAAGTACTGCTGCTTCCAAGAATCTTCATCCATCCAAGATCCATTGAAGACCAAGGCTTCCAGGGGCCATCCAACATTAACTTTCAATTCATTTCTACATATTTTTCACATACTTCATCACGTCACTCCATACAACACACACAACACTAGCATCATTTTCAAAACCTATTTGTTAAAGGGGGTTTAAAAGACCACTCAACAAGTGAGTTTTCCTGTTTAGTTGCATGTTCAAAACTTTGTCTGGAATAGATACTACTTTTGCCTAAGATTCTCATCATTGTCCTTTATTTCTTTTCTATTTTTTTGCAAGGTACAAAGGAAAATCAAGGGGAGGTAATCAACAACAAACAACAAGGAATCCGGACGATCCTTAAATCTCAACAGCAGCCAAAGCAAGAACAATGTCAAGAAAGGGTTCTCTTTCTTCAGCCGGCTGAAGGAGGGGAACCGAGAACTCAAGAATCTCCCACATCCAAACAGGTAGGCGATCAAACTCTTTCTTTTGAAACTTTTTAGTCACAAGTTTCTGGCGATCACATCACTTAGTTTCTTTTTAATAGGTTTATTTTGCACTTAAACAACATAGTTTTTTTTTCATGATAATCACATACTCATTTTAAGCACTCACAGATAGCAATTGTACATAAGATTTTTTGTTCACTCTTAACAGAGGCGCAGTATGCTGGAAGAGTTTCAAGCAGGAAACCACTGCATATTCAGCGACGAAAGCTGAGTACATCGCTGCAGCTGAAGCCGCCAAGAAAGCAGTGTGGTTGAAGAGGTTCATCACCGACTTCGGTGTATTTCCCAGTATCTCTGATCCTATTTCGCTGTTGTACGACAACAATGGGACAATCGCTCAAGCAAAAGAGCCGCGGTCTCATTAGAAATCGAAGCATATTCTGAGGCACTTTCATCTTATCAGAGAGATAATTTTCAGAGGAGATGTAGTGGTGGTAATAGTTCCATCCGCCGACAATGTAGTAGATCCACTGACAAAGTCATTATCTCAAATTGTGTTTGCGCGTCACCTAGAGGCTATATGTATATTGCATAAATGTGATTGATTTTAGTCCAAGTGGAAGATTGTTAGTCTTAGGTGGTGATGTAACCGAAGCTATCACGACCGGATTCCGAGGCAGGAATCCGAAGTTGGGATCCGGAGCTGGGTCGGATCGGAGAAGAGGCCCGACGGGGATCCGGAAGACGATGGAGGTGGAGACGCAGCCGAAGATCCGAAGCCGAGGGTCACACGGTCGGATATGAGCCTTCGAAAGGCGTGGCCGAAGTCCCTTCGGTCGAAGGGCAGCCGGTGCGGAGCCGAGGCACCTTCGGGCGAGGAGGACCAGCCAGAGAATGGCGTCGAGACCGGAGGAAGAAGCCCGAGGTTGGCGGTCGAAACCGACTCGGAAAGGTCGGCGAAGATTCAAACCGAGCCCCTGCAGGAGGGAAAGAAGAAGAAGAACCAGTCAGTAGGAGTCCCGGGCTTCGGCCCTTAGGAACCCCCTCCGACGGTTAAGTTAGCTTCTGAAGATGATTCGATTCAGAAGTCAGAGAGATGGTAGAAGCAGCTTTAATGCTGTTTTGGACTATGGTCCTTAAGGGTCACGAAGACATACCTTTGGCGATAAATAGCGGTGTATTTATAGCGGAGGATAGAGGATGCTTAACGGTGGTAGCCGATATAGGACTATGTTCTGGGTTTATTGGTAAACCGCCATAGTGCCTAACCCTCCCACCGGAGTGGGCCAGATACGGCTATTGGGCCGAAGGGGGTTGGGCCGCTGATGGGCCGAAGCCTACTGGGCCGAGGGCTGCTGAGCTGCTAACGGGCCGAAGGCTATTGGGCTGCTGATGGGCGGAAGAGTGCTGGACTGCTTACTGGGCCGAGGGCCGCTGGGGCGCTAACGGGCCGAAGGCCGCCAGGGGGCCTTTTACTGCTGCTGTTGGGCTGATCACAGTGTTGGGCCTGCTTTAATGGGCCGAATCGGATTCTGCCTCATCACATAGCCCCCCACTCTTGTCTTCCTCAGTTTTGAGATGGCGAGAGTATAGTCTGAAGCCTCCTTGGGGAATAACGTAACAGGCGCTATCCGAGGCTTTCTGTTTCGTTAAGAAGAAATGATGGCCTCGGTCGGCCGAGGGTCAGTAGCCATTAATCGTCTTTGTTCGGGATGTAGTGACGGAATACCTTCGTCCTTAATCGCGAAGGGACGAGCCTTCTGACTATGTCAAGCCTGACAAACGAACGGGATAGACGTCGATTTTTCCGTCAGAACGGTCGCGTCGCGAAGAAACACAGGACACGCGTCGCGCATCTGGCCGCTCCGTTAGAAACACAAAAGGATCCTGGCCGTACGCGGATCGCGGGTCACTTCGGCTCTCTGTCCGAGGCTTTACTCGGATTGCCGCCTCCTCCTTCCTTGGCACGCGGATCGAAACACGTGGCGGACATCCGAGTGATCAGCCGAAGGGTCGGAACGCTTTCGGCCATTGATTATCTTGCCTTGATTCCCGGAGTCGGGCCGTCATCATTGTCGAAGGACGGTGCACGTAGCGTGTATCTGAGAGAGGCGATGTCGATGAGGGAGATGATCCTGGCCGTTGATTTCGGCGGGGGATGTTTCGAACTTAGCCTATAAATAGGAATCCTTTGCAGGGCACTGTTCCGCTCCCTCCTTCCTACGCCTGCGTTTTCCTGCAACCATCCGAGCTTTCTGCTTCTCCGGCGAAGGGCTAGCCATTTGAAGGTGCTTCCGAGCGCGTTGTCTGTCGCCGGGAGCTCTCCATCGCCTGGAGTTGTTGCTGGGGAAGTTTCCATTGCTTGAGAGGCAGTGGGCAATCGAGGAGATCTTTCTTTGAGGGTAAGCCTTAATTTCCTTTCTCCGTCCCCGTGATCCATGTCCCGCAGTTCCTCCTCGGCTGATAGTAGTTCTCCGGCCGAAGGCTATTCTTCGTCTCAGTCTTCTGAATCCTCCTTATCATCTCCCCTTTCTTCGAACTCCCTTGCTTCTCTCATGGCGGACGAGGCCGAATCGTCTGGTGCCGAGGGGGCCGAAGAGGTTCTCGCCACGGGTCAGGCTTCCTCCTCCGGTCGTCGTCGGCCCGAGACCGCTTCGGAAGTGGTCTGCACTCTTATTGATGATGGGGTCAGATACCTTGCCTCTTACTGTCAATTCCCTTCGTGGATGACCCCCTATCGGCCCGGTTCGAACACTAGGGCCAATTCTCCTCGTCCGGGTAGCTTTTCCATTTATGAGGAAAGCTTCCGGGCGGGTTTTCGCCTTACTCTCTCCACCTTCGTAATCAATCTCTTGTACTTCTACGGGTTAGCCCCGTCTCAATTTTTTCCTAACTCCTGGCGCACAGTCTATGCCTTTTTGGCTGTGTTTGCCTTCATCGAAGTTACCCCTTCGGTTAACATCTTTCGCTATCTCTTCAAGATACAACGGCAGGGGAGATCCGAGTGGTACAGTTTTGTCCCTCGCCTCGGCCGGGGTATCTTTTTCGGGAAGCCCTCGTCCATTCATGATTGGAAGAGGAACTTCATCTTGGTCTATCTCCCGGAGAATGAGAAGAGTGTGTGGCCCTTTCCCACTGAGTGGGCACCACTGGCCGAAGGCCTCTCCGATCCGCCTACTCTCAACCCCGATCAGCTTCACATTGTGAGCCTCATAGATGCCGCGGCTCCGTACGATATCGTGGAGCTTTTCAATGAAACGGAGCAGCTCGTGCGGGCTGGGGCGTGGCCGGATCCGACGAAGGATCCTCCGCGGGCCTCTCCTTATCTTCCTCCCGAGGAGGTTCCGGGGGAGACTGAAGGAGCTGCCGAGGTCGCGCCTCCGGCCGAAGCTCCTCCGACCGCAGAGGGTGCTGAGGTTTCGGCCGAGGGTAAGTCGGTCTTGAATCGTGGAGTTGCGCGCCATAAGTTACTAATTTCTCTCTTATGTTTACAGCAATGTTTGGGATTCGAGGCCTTCTCAGCCGGATGGCCCAGCAGTTCGGTCGACCGCAGGCGGTGGGAGGTGCCGGACGAGGCGTGGCCCCGAGTGTCTGGGCCGCGATAACGACAGCGGCTTCTGTTGAGGGCCGCGCTGCTGCTGCTGCTCTCGAGAGAGAGAGAAAAGGCAAGTCGGTCGCCCGAAGGGGCGGCCGACCATCGAAGCGAGGCCGGGTGGACGAGCCCGGCGAGACAGAGCCTGCCCCGGCAGCTAAGAGGCCAACTGCTGCCCGAAGGGCCTCGGGGCCCTCCTGAAGCGCCGAGGGGCGATTCTCCTTCGGCCGCGACGGCGGGGGCGGAGGATTTTGGAGGTTCCAAGTCGCAGGCATCTCGCGATCATGAGCGCGAGCTATGGATCCCGGACCTGGGGATTTATAGGGACGAGAGTCTGGAGGACCCTCGGACGTGCCTGCGCCTGCTCTGAGGCTTGACCCTCCCGTCGGCCGAGGACGAGCTGAAGGAGCTGTCCGCGAACGAACTGGCGTCGCTGAGCACCCGACTGTCGGTCCAGGTAAAAAAACTTCTTTATGCGCCTAGGTCTAACATTTCCCTTGGCTCGTTTTGGGGTTGCTAACTTCTGTTTGCTTTTGGCTGCAGGCCGCGGTCACGTGTGACATCCTGATTCGTCGTCAGGTGGCCATCCATCAAAAACTCCGGGACGCCGAGCAGGCATCGGACCCGTCGGCTTCTGGCGAGGGCTCCCTGGTGCGACGCAATTTTGAGGCCAGCGTCGACTGGCTCCTGGAGGCAAACGCCCGGATGCGGGCTAAGCTGGAGGAGCAGAAGGAGGCGACTCGCGCTTCCTCCGAGGCCAAATCGAAGGCCGAGCGGGAGAAGGAGAAGGCCGAGAAGGAGCTATGGCGGTCCGGGCCGAAAATAAAGCTCTTAAGGCCGAGATCCAGGACAAGGCCGCCCAGCGGGTCTCGGACCGTCGCCGCCATGCCAAGGAGATGTCGGCGCTGAGGCTAAATCTGGAGGCTAAGACCGAAGAGGCTGCTCGTACAGCCGTAGCCAGCTACAAGGCTAGCCCAGATTATGCCGAGGAGATAATCCAGGCCCAGCTGTTAGCGGCTTCGTCCGTATTCAGCATAGGGCTGGCCGCTGCTCAGAAGGTGTGTCCAGCCGTAGACCTGACCGGCATCGCCCTTCCGACGGACGAGGAAGGCGAAGAGCTCCTATCTTGGTGGAAGGTGCTTAAGGCTGAAAGAGCTTCGGCCTCGGTGGAAGGCGATGCGGCGGTTCTTGACGAGGAAGCTCCTGCGGATGCCGTCCCTGCCGAGGCCGTTCAGGTCGATGATTCTCCCTCCCCATCTCCTGGCCCGAGCCCCGTTGATGTGGATGGTGAGAACACCGAAGGCTAGTACGGGGGCTTGTCCCGATTTTTGTTTTAACTCCTTTTGAAAGACTGCGGCCAGATGTACGGCCGATTTTGTACTCTGTTTTTCATGTATATAAAAAGCACTTTGCTTCTTCTTTGCGTTCTGAATGGATGACCGAGTCTGGTTCTTCTTGCATCCGAGACCTTATTGCTGTTTAGATGCGGCTTGCACGGCCGAAGCCTAATCTAGTTTCGGATATGGACTTGAAGAATAATGTCGCTCCCGATACGGTTTGCGTGGCCGAGGCCATTACCGATACGGTTTATACGGACTTAGAGAGAACACCAAGCCGCTCCTGATACGGTTTGCGTGGCCGAAGCCACTCCCGGTTCAGGTTACCTGCGGGCTTTAAGAAAATACCATGCCGCTCCCGACCCGGTACACATGGCCGGAGCCACTCTCGGTACGGGTTACCGCAGGCTTAAAGAAAATACCATGCCGCTCCCGATCCGGTACACATGGCCGGAGCCACTCTCGGTTCAGGTTACCTGCAGGCTTTAAGAAAATACCATGCCGCTCCCGATCCGGTACACATGGCCGGAGCCACTCTCGGTTCAGGTTACCTGCGGGCTTAAGGAAAATACCATGCCGCTCCCGATCCGGTACACATGGCCGGAGCCACTCTCGGTTCAGGTTACCTGCGGGCTTTAAGAAAAATACCATGCCAGATATTGTTAGTTTAAGGTGGCCTACAAGCCAATCTAACAATGTAAATCTCATTCATTTATTAATATAATGGCATAATATTCGTTATGTGTAAATCGCTTTAATTATCGTTTCATAATGAAGTCCGTGAATATGTGCTATAGTGATCAGATTATGATGAGATCATACTAATGAGACTGATCACTTAAACACACATATTCTTAATCGTTCCTAGTCGGAGGATATCCGAGAAGGACATCGGATATCCGGTTAGACTAGTACAGATTACTCCTGCTCATATGATGAGGGTGACTGGTCTCATAAGTCACTTGTGTGGAGACACTAAGGCGAATCTGTAGGTGCTCATTGGAGAATGAGTTCACTGAACTGATCCGACTGAATCGCTGGATGGTATTGTACCTCACTGTCAACCAGCTTGATTCTATTGTCGCAGTTGCGTGGATGGTCCTCGAACCTGAGACACCAAGGACACCTTGGCGGTGGACTTCTGTGCTTTGACCTTGGTTTACGAATCTCTAGCCATGGGATTCTAATACGCCAAGGATTGGGTGCAGCGGAATACCGTCGAAGGGAATTGTGTGTCAATAAGGAATCATTCGCTCTCGGTACTTAGAGAGAGAATGCTCTAGGAAGGATGCGCGGAAGTCCCCGGCCAGGGCGGACGATAATATCGGAAAAAGGAGTTTTCCGATATTCATCAGCGGCATCCAATCCAAGTGAGTCGACCGGTTAGGGTTTGACAGCTCGCCATGCCCTGAGTTGACTCGAGAGCATTGTACGAATGAAGGATTATATCCACGCGGTAACTGTCGACGGAAAGGTTCCAAGAGTGGGTTACTTAACCCCAAATACCTTCCGTGTTCACGCGGTGTTGCTTGGCACCCAACGTGATCGGAGGCCCGGTCGAATTCGATGTGCGACATCAATTCGATTGATTAATTGATTAATAAAGGGTTATTAATTAATTAATAAAGCCAGTGAGGAGTCACTGGGCTTACTGGGCCATTAACTGGACTGGTACTTGGGCCTAGAGGGTCACACGCAAATGATTCTCAAGGCGATGGATAAATAAGTGGGTTTTATACAAACCGGGGGTTTTTGTGAAAAACCGCGCGGTTAGTATAAAACATAGCGAACGGGCTGAGCAGGCCAAGCTGCTGCTAATCCTAGCCGCCCCTCCTCGTTTTCTGTCTTCCTCTGGAGTCCAGGCAGATCCAGATATGCTCCGCCGCTTCTCCGAATCCCGTTCGACGGGAAATCGTCCACGCACTGCGGCGATCATTGCGGCGACCAGCGGAGGCTTCGCGGGCTGCGAAGAACGATGAACTCGAGGATATCCGTCGCGGGGAGGATCGCGTGGACTTCGCTAGAGGCCGGGCGCTTGCGCGGCTTGCGATGTCACACCGACGGAACCGAACGGCTGCGGATTCGAATCCGCACACGGTGAGAACTTCGATAATCCGATTATCGTATTTTAGTCTCCGAAACGGGAACGGATCGCTGTAAATAATTTTGTTTTTCCGCTGCGTGAGCGATCCGGAGAAACCGAGAAAACCCAACAGTGGTATCAGAGCCAGGTTCCACTGTTTCTCGTCCCGTTTCGTTTTCCGAAATTGATTTTTCTTGAGTTATTTCATGCGTTTAATCCGATTATAATGACGGATTAGTGTTCATGAGATGAACACAAATAATTTGATTATTTTTCCGTGATTTTTCGAGATTAATTTGGGGGTTTTTCGTGTTCTTCGTGAGACGAAGAACGGCGACTTTACGGCGGCTTGAATCGATTCCCAAGCGTTGGGATGGCGGCCCGGATGCACGGATCTCTTGGTGATAGTCACCACTACACATCCGACACATTTGCCGGCACCAGGGTGGCCTCGAAGAGCTACAAAATCGAGCCCCAAATCGGTTTTAAACCTGAAAAAATCTGATTTTGGGGGGTTTTGTGGGGCTCGGCCGGCTGTTGCATTGGCCACCGCCGGCGGCCCTGCCGGCGCCGGGCACGTCGCCGGCGCCGGGGGGCACCGCCGGCGGGGCCGGCGCCCGCCGGGGGGGGCCGTAGCTCGGCGGTCGGCGCCGCCGGGGTGGAAACCCTAGGGTTTCCTTCAACCTGCTGCGTTGGGGAAGAAAGGCTTCAGGCGAACCGGCCGGCCCCGACCCGGTTGGACCGGGCCGGGTGCAGGCGGTCTGGGCCGGTCCCAGATTTGGTCTGGGTCTGCGCCCTTGACCGAACCCCTGGCCGAGCCAGGGTTCGAGCCTGGCCGAGCCAGGGGCTCGAACCCATTGCCCTTGTGGCTGGGTCAAAATTTTAATTTTAATTAAACCCCTATAAAACCTAATTAGCCCAATTAAAATATTATTGGACTTTAATTAAGGTTCAAAAAGTGTTTTTGAAATATTCACATTATTGTTCAATTTTAATTTAAATGGGCTTATTTACGATTTTGAATCATGATTAACAATTAATAATGATATGGAGTTAATTATTAGTTTAATAGTTAAGCTAATAATTAACTTATGTTGACTAATTTAATTTTTAAATTAGTGTTTAATAATATTTAATCTAAAAGTTATATTATTTATTATTAAATCATATAATTGTTAATGAATACTTGAGTTAGTTATTAATTTAATTAAATTAATAATTAACTTAAATAACTGATTTAAATGTTAAATTGATAGTCTTTGATTAATTACAGTTAGTCATTAATTTAATAGTTAAATTAATGATAACTTTAATCATTTTATCTAAGAGTTAGATTAATTAATTATTAACTAGTTAGTGTTAATTATTGGTTTAATAGTTAAATTAATAATTAACATTAATTGGCTAATCTAAGTGTTATATTAGTAGTTAATAATTAATTTGGTTTATTATTAATTTAATTGTTAAATTATTAATTGACTTCATTTGATTAATCTAAGAGTTAGATTAGTCTTTAAAATAGTCTAATTGTTAGATTATTAATGGGGTTTAATCTAAGTGTTAGATTATTAGAAATGTTCTAATTTGTATGGAATAATCTGGAATTATTAATTCGGAGTGAGTGCGCATGTGATGTGTGTTTATTGCTTTTAAATTTGATTTAATTGCATGTTAAGTTAATTAAATGAGTTTTCGAAATTCAAATGCCAATTTTGATTGGATCCTAGCTTTTTGAAAGCCAAAATTATTTATTTTGAAAACTCATTTGTTTTAGCCATGTGATGCGCTGAATCATGTGTAGGATGTTTAAAACACACCGTGGTCATGGATATGCACTTAATTTATTATTCATGTGATGAATGGTTTGTGTGGATCGTGGATGTATGATGTTTATTAATTGTTAATAAATAGAGGTCTGCGCACCTCTCTCTCTCATACTCCGATGTATTTCTACCTCCCTCTCTCTCTTGTACTCGCCATAAGGCCTTCTTCAATTTACTTGTTAATTCTAGAATTAATGTAATGTGATTGAGGCAACCGAGGAAGGAGCGAGGACGATCCACAGCTGCAACCAGGAAGGCGAAAAGATGGAGATCTCTTGCCTATGTGTTTGCAGGTTATCTAATGTAAATGTTATGATTAGATTGTGTGTGCGTTTGACTGTTGGTTCCAGTCAAACCCACTGTGCTATCCATGACCACACTAATGACATGTATGTGATGCATTGTTTATCTTTTGATTATGAATCAAAGCAGGTTATAGTATTTAGTAAATATATACGATATATTTATATACTATCACCTAGGAGAGACCAAGATAAAAGTTATCTAAATACCCTCAGATAAACTCAAAGCCGGAACGCGAGTAGTTAAGAACTTACCGCGTGGTCCACCATCGTTATAGTCATAGGATTCGAATCACTTTAGGCAGGTTTGTTGTACTATCCACAAGGCCTGCTTAATTGGGAGGAGAAACTGTGGCTATGGCATTAGATGCCTATAGATCGGGGTAGAGGAACCATGTAGCTTTGTTGTGCTATCCACAAGGACTGCATGCAAATCTATGCTCGTCGCGTAATGATGGTTAGCTTAGACCAGAATTAGTGGTTTGTTGTGCTATCCACAAGGCCATTAAATCTCTGGGGACCGAAGCTATGATCAGATATTGCAAGGAGTTGCAAGTCCCATGAGTTGGGTGCTCTCTGATTGTATTACAGTTTATTGTGCTATCCACAAGGCTGTAGTGCAAGTCATTGAGATTCTGATCCTCACTAGGAGACTGTCGGCGTCTCCCGTTCTGTATAACTGAGGGTTATACAGTCCGTCGAAAATTAGTGGGAGTTAAACTTGAACAAAAGACCATGTCTTGTTTTAAACTTTAATAATTGAACATCTGCTAAATAAATTTTACTTATCTCCTATAGGAATTATGTCGTCGAATAACCCACTCCGTGGCATACTTGATGCCCTTTTGACTTACCTGATCTACTCGGATTGGTTCAGAAACCTGAAGAAAGTCTTCAGATCTAAGCACAATAACTTTGTCCCTGGAGCTGATCCTCCTGCTGAATCGGCATTGGATGCTCCTGAAGCAGGGATGACAGCTAACGATAAAGGATCAAAGGACAAAGGTAAAAGAGTAGTGAAGGGTGACTGCTTCTACTATAAGTAGTATGATCACTGGAAGAGGAACTGCAAGGAGTTCCTTGATGATAAAGCTCATGGAAGAGTGAAGCTGTCTGAAGCTTCATATATCTATATGATAGATATCAACTTATCAGTTAGAGATTCCACATCTTGGGTATTAGATACCGGATGTGCTTCTCATATCTGCCATGATGTGCAGATGCTGACAAGTAAGCGCAAGCTGAGACAAGGTGAGATGGAATTGAGGCTAGGAAACGGCGCAAAAGTTGCGGCGATTGCTGTTGGGACAGCAAACCTCAGGCTTCCATCGGGAGACACCTTATTATTGGAAGATTGTTATTATGTTCCTAGCATAATGAAGAACATCATATTAATATCTTGTTTGGACAAGATCGGATATAGGTTGACTATTGAGAATAGAAGTTGTACGATTTATTATGGTAATAAATCAATAGCTTCAGCATCTTTAGTCAACGGTCTATATCTATTAGATGTTTCTTATTACAATCTTCAGATTGACAATGCTCTTAAGAAGAGCAAGAATTGTGTGAACCAAGCCTACATGTGGCATTGTAGACTTGGGCACATTGGCGAAAGCAGGTTGCAAAAGTTGCACAAGCATGGTTATTTAACAACATTCGATTATGAATCGTTTGCAACATGCGAATCCTGCCTTATGGGAAAGATGGCAAAATCTCCATTTAGTGGACATGGAGAACGTGTCAAAGACATTTTGGAACTAATACATTCAGATGTATGTGGTCCAATGTCTACCCAAGCCAAAGGTGGTTTTTCTTACTTCATCACGTTCACCGATGACTTCTCAAGATTCGGCTATGTGTACTTAATGAAGTACAAGTCGGAAGCATTTGAGAAATTCAAGGAGTATAAGAATGAGGTGGAGAAGCAGTTAGGAAAGAGTATTAAAGCTCTTTGATCAGATCGAGGAGGAGAATACTTGAGTACTAATTTCACATAATTCTTAAAGGATAATGGTATCCTTTCTCAGCTAACCCCTCCATATACACCACAGATGAATGGTGTATCAGAAAGGAGGAATCGCACCTTGTTGGACATTGTGCGATCCATGATGAGCTTTTTCGAGATTACCAGTGTCCCTCTGGGGGTATGCTCTAGAGTCAGCAGCATACCTACTGAACAGAGTACCCAGCAAGTCTGTGGCCTCTACTCCATATGAGATATGGAAAGACAGGAAACTAGAATTTAAACATGTTAAAGTCTGGGGTTGTCCTGCTCATGTAAAGAGGCATGATCCAGACAAGCTGGAATCACGAACTGATAAATGCAGGTTTGTGGGATATCCAAAGGAAACCTTTGGATACTATTTTTACTATCCTGATGAACAAAAGGTGTTTGTCGCCAGGAAAGCTGTCTTCTTGGAAGAGGAATACCTTCTCCAGGAGGACAGTGGGAGTAAAATAGTACTCGAAGAGGTTCCAGATCCCCAAACAGCAGCATTATCATCAGATGAGATATCAGTTCCTGAATCTGTTCAGGTACACACAGATGAGCCTCGTAGATCTGGTAGAGTACCTAGACTACCCGAATGATATGTGGGACATATCGCTGAAGGTGAGTCTAAGGTACAATATAATGAGGATGATGATCTGAAAACCTACCAGGAGGCCATAGAAGGCCCAGAAGCCGGGAAATGGCGAGAAGCCATGAACTCAGAAATCCAGTCCATGTACACCAACCAAGTTTGGAACTTGGAGGACTTGCCCGAGTGTATTGTACCCATCGGTTGCAAGTGGATCTTTAAGATAAAGATCGGTGCTGATGGACGGATCGACACTTATAAGACAAGGTTGGTGGCAAAGGGATATCGTCAAAGGCAAGGAATTGACTATGACGAGACTTTCTCACCAGTTGCCATGATAAAGTCGATCAGAGTTCTGCTCGTCATTGCTGCACATTTTGATTACGAAATCTGGCAGATGGATGTGAAGACTGCCTTCTTCAATGGTAATCTTGAGGAAGATGTGTATATGATACAACCAGAAGGTTTCACATCCAAAGAATCTCCAGATAAAGTGTGCAAGCTTCAGAGGTCCATTTATGGACTGAAGTAGGCTTCCCGGAGCTGGAACATAAGATTTGACGAGGCTGTCATGTCTTATAACTTCATTAAGAATGAAGATGAGCCTTGTGTGTACAAGAAGACCAGTGGGAGTGCAGTCACTTTTCTAGTTCTTTACGTAGATGACATACTACTCATTGGGAATGATGTAGCTATGATGTCATCAGTAAAGGTCTGGCTGTCGAAAAACTTCTCCATGAAGGATTTGGGAGAAGCATCCTACGTATTGGGAATACGGATATATAGAGATAGATCAAAGAGGATGCTTGGAATGACCAAATCCTTGTACATAGATACCATAGTCAAAAGGTTTGGCATGGAAAATTCCAAGAGAGGTTTCATACCGATGAGACATGGAATTAATCTCTCAAAGGAGCAGTCTCCTAAGACTCCCGATGAGAGGGCATTCATGGATAGAATACCCTATGCCTCTGCCATAGGATCTATCATGTATGCTATGCTATGTACACGGCCTGATGTTGCGTTTGCTCTAAGTGTTACGAGCATATTTCAGGCTGATCCAGGCGAAGAGCACTGGAAGGCAGTGAAATGTATCCTTAAGTACTTGAGAAGAACTAAGGATATGTTTCTTGTCTATGGAGGAGGTGACTTGAAACTGTGAGGCTTTACTGACTCGAGTTTCCAGTCAGATCCAGATGATAGCAAGTCAACATCGGGATTCGTGTTTACATTGAACGGAGGGGCAGTGTGCTGGAAGAGTTCCAAACAAGTAACCACTGCAGATTCGACGACTAAAGCTGAGCACATCGCTGCAGCTGAAGCTTTCAAGGAAAAAGTGTGGTTGAAGATGTTCATCACTGACCTTGACATAGTTCCCGGTATCCTTGATCATGTTCCGCTGTTGTGCGACAACAATGGGACTATTGCACAAGTGAAAGAGCCGTGGTCTCATCAGAAATCGAAAGATGTTCTGAGGCGCTTTTATATTATCCAGAGGAGATTTAGTAGTGGAAAGAATTCCACCCGTCGACCAGGTAGCAGATCCACTGACAAAGCCGTTGGCTCAAATTGTGCTTGAGCGTCACCTAGAGTCTGTAGACTTATTGTATAAAGGTGATTGACTTTAGTCCAAGTGGGAGATTGTTAGTTTAAGGTGGCCTACAAGCCAATCTAACAATGTAAATCTCGTTCATTTATTAATATAATGGCATAATATTCGTTATGTGTAAATCGCTTTAATTATCGTTTCATAATGAAGTCCGTGAATATGTGCTATAGTGATCAGATTATGATGAGATCATACTAATGAGACTGATCACTTAAACACACATATTCTTAATCGTTCCTAGTCGGAGGATATCCGAGAAGGACATCGGATATCCGGTTAGACTAGTACAGATTACTCCTGCTCATATGATGAGGGTGACTGGTCTCATAAGTCACTTGTGTGGAGACACTAAGGCGAATCTGTAGGTGCTCATTGGAGAATGAGTTCACTGAACTGATCCGACTGAATCGCTGGATGGTATTGTACCTCACTGTCAACCAGCTTGATTCTATTGTCGCAGTTGCGTGGATGGTCCTCGGACCTGAGACACCAAGGACACCTTGGCGGTGGACTTCTGTGCTTTGACCTTGGTTTACGAATCTCTAGCCATGGGATTCTAATACGCCAAGGATTGGGTGCAGCGGAATACCGTCGAAGGGAATTGTGTGTCAATAAGGAATCATTCGCTCTCGGTACTTAGAGAGAGAATGCTCTAGGAAGGATGCGCGGAAGTCCCCGGCCAGGGCGGACGATAATATCGGAAAAAGGAGTTTTCCGATATTCATCAGCGGCATCCAATCCAAGTGAGTCGACCGGTTAGGGTTTGACAGCTCGCCATGCCCTGAGTTGACTCGAGAGCATTGTACGAATGAAGGATTATATCCACGCGGTAACTGTCGACGGAAAGGTTCCAAGAGTAGGTTACTTAACCCCAAATACCTTCCGTGTTCACGCAGTGTTGCTTGGCACCCAACGTGATCGGAGGCCCGGTCGAATTCGATGTGCGACATCAATTCGATTGATTAATTGATTAATAAAGGGTTATTAATTAATTAATAAAGCCAGTGAGGAGTCACTGGGCTTACTGGGCCATTAACTGGACTGGTACTTGGGCCTAGAGGGTCACACGCAAATGATTCTCAAGGCGATGGATAAATAAGTGGGTTTTATACAAACCGGGGGTTTTTGTGAAAAATAGCGCAGTTAGTATAAAACATAGCGAACGGGCTGAGCAGGCCAAGCTGCTGCTAACCCTAGCCGCCCCTCCTCATTTTCTGTCTTCCTCTGGAGTCCAGGCAGATCCAGATATGCTCCGCCGCTTCTCCGAATCCCGTTCGACGGGAAATCGTCCGCGCACTGCGGCGATCATTGCGGCGACCAGCGGAGGCTTCGCGGGCTGCGAAGAACGACGAACTCGAGGATATCCGTCGCGGGGAGGATCGCGTGGACTTCGCTAGAGGCCGTGCGCTTGCGCGGCTTGCGGTGTCACACCGACGGAACCGAACGGCTGCGGATTCGAATCCGCACACGGTGAGAACTTCGATAATCCGATTATCGTATTTTAGTCTCCGAAACGGGAACGGATCGCTGTAAATAATTTTGTTTTTCCGCTGCGTGAGCGATCCGGAGAAACTGAGAAAACCCAACAGATATGATATCAAAGGGAGAAATTTATTCATGCCTTCCGGCTTAAATTCCGGGGGAGGTAATCTATAGGGAGTAGTGCTGAAAGCGCTCCATGTTCCAGGTACGAGGGAGAGGATGGCCCGAGGGGGTTTCCAATCGACACGCCCCTCGGGGGACTACTTCCCTTATAAACCCCTCGTTCATCTTAGAAGCATGGCTTCGGCTGAGACGAGATTTCCTTGCCTGAGGGTGGACGTTGTCTTGCTGCTTCAAGGGCCTCCGGTTATGCTTCTGTCGAGGCTGTTCTCACCGGTATTGTGGCAGTCGGCCCTCCCTGATGAGGCGATCAATCTCCTCTCGAAGGTGCCGACATTCGTCAGTCGAATGGCCGGTTTCCTGATGGTATTCACAATATCTGCTAGGGTCCCTTCGGCGAGGATCAGTTTTGAGACGCTGCGGCCGCCGGAGCATATGCTTCACCTCCATAAGCATTTGGGAAGGGGGAGCAGGTAGCGGTAGGTACCATGGTTGCGGACCCAGTCGCTTGCCTCGGTTCCACTCCTTTCGATATCGCCTACATGAGGGTTCTTGATTCGTGGGTCGAAGACGAGCCGCTGGAGGGGCAGGCGGTGCTGAGGGCTCGCTGTCCACCGTAACGGCCTCGTCGGAAAAGACTTGCGAAGGCATTGGCCGAAACCTCTCGTCTTGAACAGGGCAGAAGAGAGGAGGTGGTGCTTGGTGGGGGAGCTGGCTCAGTACCCCTATACACCGGGCCATGGCAGATACTACGTCTGGTAGGAGCGCCAGAGAGGTAACAGTGGCATCTAGTGCCGCCATTTGCTGCTGGAGTTCCTCCACCCGGTTATCTTCAGTAGTGAAGGACTCTGGTAGGACAGGCAGAGCTGCGTTTTGTGGTGGAGCAGACAGGGTGCCCCCGGACTGGGGCGACTGTGCTGAAGTCGCCCGTGTCTCTGCCTCGTCTTGTCCGGATCGTCGGCCTACTGGATGATAAGACATGACTTCTTGCTTGTTTCCCACAGACGGCGCCACGTAATGTAGCCGAAGCTATCACGACCGGATTCCGAGGCTGGAATCCGAAGTTGGGATCCGGAGCTGGGTCGGATTGGAGAAGAGGCCCGACGGGGATCTGGAAGACGATGGAGGTGGAGACGCAGCCGAAGATCCGAAGCCGAGGGTCACACGGTCGGATGTGAGCCTTCGAAAGGCGCGGCCGAAGTCCCTCCGGTCGAAGGGCAGCCGGTGCGGAGCCGAGGCACCTTCGGGCGAGGAGGACCAGCCAGCGAATGGCGTCGAGACCGGAGGAAGAAGCCCGAGGTCGGCAGTCGAAACCGACTCGGAAAGGTCGGCGAAGATTCAAACCGAGCCCCTGCAGGAGGGAAAGAAGAAGAAGAACCAGTCAGTAGGAGTCCCGGGCTTCGGCCCTTAGGAACCCCCTCCGACGGTTAAGTTAGCTTCCGAAGATGATTCGATTCAGAAGTCAGAGAGATGGTAGAAGCAGCTTTAATGCTGTTTTGGACTATAGTCCTTAAGGGTCACGAAGCCATACCTTTGGCGATAAATAGCGGTGTATTTATAGCGGAGGATAGAGGATGCTTAACGGTGGTAGCCGATATAGGACTATGTTCTGGGTTTATTGGTAAACCGTCATAGTGCCTAACCCTCCCACCGGAGTGGGACAGATACGGCTATTGGGCCGAAGGGGGTTAGGCCGCTGATGGGCCGAAGCCTACTGGGCCGAGGGCTGCTGAGCTGCTAACGGGCCGAAGGCTATTGGGCCGCTGATGGGCGGAAGAGTGCTGGACTGCTTACTGGGCCGAGGGCCGCTGGGGCGCTAACGGGCCGAAGGCCGCCAGGGGGCCTTTTACTACTGCTGTTGGGCTGATCACAGTGTTGTGCCTGCTTTAATGGGCCGAATCGGATTCTGCCTCATCAGGTGGCCTACAAGCCAATATGACTTTATATAATCTCGTTCATTCATTAGTAAAATGACATTATTTCATTATGTGTAATTTATTTTGATTATCGTTTCATAATGAAGTTCGTGAATATGTGCAATAGTGATCAGATTATGATGAGATCATACTCATAAGACTGATCACTTATACACACATATTCTTCATTGTTCTTAGTTGGAGGATATCTGAGAAGGATATCAGATATTCGGTTAGACTAGTACAGATTACTCTTGCTCATACGATGAGAGTGACTGATCTCATAGTCACTTGTGTGGAGACATTTAGGCGAATATGTAGGTGATCGTTAGAGAATGAGTTCACTGAACTGATCCGACTGAGTCACTGGATGGTGATGTACGTAACTATCGATCAACTTGATTCTATGGTCGCAGTTGCGTGGATGGTCCTTGGACTTGAGATACCAAAGACACCTTGTCAGTTGATTTATATACTTTAACTTTGGCTTACAGATCTCTATTCACAAGATTCTAAACAACTAAGGATTGGGTACAGCGGAATACCGTCGAAGGGAATTGAGTTCCAATAAGAAATTATTCGCTTTCGGTATTCAAAGAGAAAATGCTTTAGGTAGGATGGGCAAGAGTCCTTGGCTAGGGCGGACAATAATATCGAAAAAAGAGTTTTTTGATATTATACGACAACATCCGATCCAAGTGAGTCGACCGTTTAGGGTTTGACAGTTCACCATGCCCTAAGTTGACTCAAGCGCATTGTGTGAATGAAAGATTAAATCCGCGTGGTAACTGTCGGCAAAAAGGTTTCAAAAGTGAGTTACTTAACCCCAATACCTTACAGGTTCACGCGGTGTTGCTTGACATCCAATGTGATTGGAAGCCCGACTGAATTGTATGTGCGACATTAATTCGGTTCATTAATAATTAATATGAGATAGTAATTGATTAATTAAGTTAGTAAGGAGTTATTAGACTCATTGGGCCTAGAGGGTCACATGCAAAAGATTCTCAAGACGATGGATTAAAAGTGAGTTTTATACTTTTTCAGAGTTTTTATGAAAAACCATGCGGTAAATATAAAACAAAGCCAGTGGTCTGAGCAGGCCAGACATCTGCTAACCCTGACCGCCTCCTCCTCTCTCTCTCTCTCTCTGGCGCCCCTTGGACGTCCCCGTTTCTGGGGCCTGCTTCGCCGTCTTCTTTGACTCCTTGAGACGAAAAATCGATCGTGTGTTGCGACGAACAACGACTTCTTTGAGGGCTGAGGAACGAGGAAAGTGAGGAAATCTGTTGCGAGCATAATCGCGTAGACTTTGCTAGATGTTGGATGTCTACGTGGCTAGCGACGTCATACCGACGGAACTGTTTGGACACAGATTCAAACCCGCGCAAATTGATGTCTGATCACCGGACTTTTAATTTGGTTCTTCGAAATGGACATGGATCGCTTAAATTTAATTTTTATTTAATTTCGTTGCGTCCACGATCTCGAGAAACCAGAACCCAACACGTACAACCTGATCTTAGATCGGACGACCCAAAAAAATCTATAAAATCTAAAAATAAGTCCTTAAAGTCTAGACCCAATAAAACAGAGTTTGGTATTTTATTTTTATAATTTTTTTAGGTCATCTAGTCAAAGATCGGATTATACGACATATTGAGCAAGATGGGCCCGATCTTAAAAAAATTAAAAATAAAAAAAATATAAAAATTAAGACTATGCCTCATACCGTGTAACAACTTACTACACTGCACTACATGGGGCGTAAGCAACCCCAATTTTTTTGAATTCTTTTAAAAATCTATCCTATCATATCCCACAAAATTCGAACTCTAATCAGATAATGTAAAATTTTTAAAAAAATAAAAAACTAAACCCAATGAATGATAAAAATTATCCTTAGGTGGCCTATTACGAGCCGAACACAATACATTGAAATTCAATTTTTAATTTTTTAGAATTTTTTATGTTGTTCAATTGGAAATAGGATTGTATGGACACATGAGACATGATGAAACTAACCTTAATTTTTTTTGAAGCCATAAGATGCAGCAAGTATTACTGAAAGGATAAATGTGTGGAAGAATATTGTCTCCTTTTCTCCTTTATAAACAAGCTATAATTGCTTCTATTTCCTACTTTCCAAAAGGTGCACAAAATGTTGGGACATTTTTCTTCTACTATAGCAGAAACTTCAAATAAGAATCACCCCAGTATTCTCCCTTCCAGCATATTTCAGTTGTCAAACAGCTTTTTGACATCCATAGTTCAACAAACGCCCATTTTAACTACTAAACTTTTTTGATTCCTACTACCTACTACCTACTTGTTCTGTTGTTTAAAGTGGCTAAGGGATAACATCCTCACTTTCAAGTTGAAAATAGATCACCTGTGACATCTAATGTTGTCCATATATGATCTTGAGGTCTACTATTCACACCAGCTACCAGAGGAAGACGCCCTTGAAATAAAGAATCTTATCACACCTTAAAGTCAGTGCCGATACAGTCAGCTGATCCGTTCCCCCTTCAAGCTCCACCTAGAATTTTCACCTTTCAACCTACACATTAACCGAATCTGCGTTGTTCATCCTTAATGTTCAGGAAATGTAGACAAAATCCATGGTGGGTAGGAGTAGGACCACCGTCTATGACAGGTTGGCTCTCTCTTCCACACATTCTTCCTCAACCATTTCCCTCTTTTGTCTGCATTCTACACCCAAATCATACACACGTTTTAAAACATCCCTCTACTGTAAAGAAACGACCAAGTTACGCACAAATACATGCAAACAAGCGAGAACAGCAGTAGCAGGGCACTGTTCACTGTTGCATCTACAATACCAGACTTCCTGACACTGTTCACTGTTACATTTACAATACCTCTTAAACCGCATGCAGACAAAATATCAGATGATTACAAGTGATGGATGCCAGCAATCAGGCTACAAGTTCCAGGTTCTTCACAGCCGCAAACGTCGTTGTCCTCCCACAGTTGGCAGTGGCACCCTACCTTGAGGAGCGCCACAGATACAGACATGTATGACAGCCCCACAATGCTGGAGCACTCACTCTCCTAAATTTCCCTCAAGAAAGGCCAGAAGCGGCGACACAATGGAGGAAGCTGGGGCCATTACAGACACAGGAACAGTTCACTGGTCCCAAGGATGGGAACAAGAAAAAGAACAGGTAACAAAGGAGACTCCTTGCAGGAAAGGAGCTGGAGACCCGTTGCACCTGCTGCTGCTAATCATTGAATCCAACTCCAAGCTAAGAAGGGCAAATGTATAGAGACTAAAGATATTAGCCTAACATTGAAATATATATATAGGCAGAAACAAATCATCCCCAAAACAAAAGGGTGATACAGTTTATTGGTAGACGAATAGATATAGCCATGGATGACAGTTTTGCTTGGATAAAGAAAGTCCTATCCCTTCAATATAGGCCATCAACATATTGACCATGAGGCAGCAATATAATGTACTCACAAACAACTCTAATGGCACCAACTCCATTCTGAGGCGGCAACGTTGTTCATACTAAGCACTTTCGGTGGTGCGATGCTAAGCTCTAAATCGTTCTTTTCATTTGCTGCACTTTCCTGAGATGGGCGACAAGGGAAGAGTGGTGGAAATTCCAGGTTAAATGAAGTGGGGTGGGGATTCACTTTGCAAGAGACTGCCTCTGTGGAATGAGGTAGATAAAACATGAGCGGCAAGGTTGGGGAAGTGTATGGTTCAACAGACATCAGCTTTTCGTCCAGCATGAAACCTGAAACTCCCTCCTGTTTGAAGTTGAATATTAGCACATACAGAACATCAACAAGAAGTGGTGAGAAAGCATAGAAATCACAATGGGATACACAAATTCAGGGGTGAAGATGGGTTACCATGTTACTGAGGCTGCACGGTTCAGAAACAGGACTAGGATTTGCCACATGTTGTAAGCTTGGACGAATTTCGGGATCTTTTGGTACTGTTTGGGTTGAATCCAACTCTGATATCCCTCCCTGTGTATGGTTAAGAATGTGAAAGGAAGGCTTAGCAGTTGTGTGAATTATGTAGGATCTATATGGTTTCCCTTTTCATTCCTTATCATTGTATAAATAGTGCATAAGAAGTTCTAGGAATTTACCTTTTCATTGTCCTGGCACACAGGTTTAATGTCATTGGCTAACTCATTAGTCTTAGCCAAAGGATTTGTTGAGGTAGTTTCAGAGGTGGATGCCTGAACCTGAAAAGAATTATCTGATTTGAGATGGGAGATAAGATATCATTATCAAGGCTGGGCAAGTCAAAGTGAAGATGGGAACATACAGTATCATTTACCAGCACATCAAACAGACTTGATCGACGCCTTTTATTGGTGGGAACAGTCTGCCTAATGAAGTATTTCTGGGCATGGCTGGCCACTTGTGTTGGAGTTCTAGTGGTCACAAATTTCCTCGAAATTCCTCTCCAGTCCCCTTTCCCCAGCTTTTCCAGCCCTGCCAGAAATGTCCTGTGTTCTTCCTTCGTCCATGGTACTCCTGAAAGAAGAATAGGTTTTGTTACTCCTTATTGAACTACCAACATGCTAAAGTAATCGTCATAACTCGAAACCAAAATGATGGGACTGCCAAGTATGACAACCTCATTTCAACTGTGAAGTGCATGTTGAATTATGGTTATTAGCCTAAATCTTCAACATGATTATTAACCTAAATTTTCAACGCAAAAATGCCAAAAAATGTTTGTGCTTTTTAGTATCAAAAGACTTGAAAAAGATGAAGCAGAGCGCATTTTCAGTTTTTCATAGCACAGACCACGGGTAATCCCAGGATGTTTTTCCTTTTTTTTTTTTTTTTTTTTTTTTTTTTCAAATGGCATTTTTGACCTAGATATGCATCTTAATCAAACTTTTGTACCCAGAAGAAAAGGTGGAAAGAAAGACAAAGACGAATGATGCAAATGTACTATAAAGACAACAGAAAAGTTATTCATCATGCCATGACATTTGCAAATAATCCAAATGCACTCTTATTACCATTTCTCCTCTCAACAAGAAAACACTTGCAGACGCCATTAAAATAGGGACAGAACAAGATAACAGAGATAAAAATTAATGGTGTTTTTAACACACAAAAACTTGAGAAGCATACAATCAGAGAAAGAAAAATAAAAGAGCCACATTAGTACTCCACAAGACCATATCTCCTATTATCCCTTTTTTGATGTGCAGATCTAAAAGGAGAACAAATTTACCTAAAACCCAAATCAACCGTCACAAATAATTGACCTTTTTGTTCCCAGAATCACTAAAAGCATCCCCCCATTCCTTTGTACCAATATTTTACCACAAATTCCAAATGACAAAAAAGCACCAAATCTAACATCTCACCATGAACTCCACCAGGAGACCCTTTTTCCCAAAATGTCTCCAAACAAGTGAAAAACTAAACAAAAAATGTCATGGCCCATGCCTATCCAAATTGAACAGATGGCTTGGGAGAAAATATCCAGAAAAACAAGTCAGAGCTCAAAACTGTTGAGAAAAAAGAAAAAAAAGAAAAAAGGAGGCAAGGCTGCGCCCCGCACAAATCGACCTTTCTTCCTCTCGTTATGGGCGCCCCTCTGCCGCATGCCAGACTTGGCAAGCCCCCCGTCCGAGAGGTATCCCTGCTCGCCCCCGGCCCCGTGAGCCGCCGTGGACAGGTTGCCCATGCTCAGGCTCTTCCTCATCACCTCCTCCCCCATCACCCCGGTCTCCACCACCACCACTACCTCCTCTTCCTCCTCCTCGGCCACACCTCTCCGAATCGTCACGCCGAACAGCCTCACGCTCCTCTTCTCGTCGCCTTCGCCGCCCTCTCCTGCCTCCATCGCCATCTCCTCCACCACCCCTCTCTCTCTCTCTCTCCCCTCTTCAACGTTTTGTCTTCTAAGAGAGAGAGAGAAGGAACAGAAGACGGGGGGCGACGAAATGCATGCTTATAGGAGTGGAGTTTCTCTTCCTGTTATACCCTGCCATGACCGTTACCGTGATATCGTTAGGTGGGCGGCACGCGCCAAGTTCTGGTCTCGGCTTCTGGCGCCAACGACCGTCTCTGCGACTCTATGACAGCCCCCTGTGAGGACTCACTAGGACGGGCAGCGGACGGGGTCGGCCCCTGGACTTCCAGACCGGGTCGACCGTGAGTTGAAAATGGGGCCGACATTTTGAGCCCACGGGCCCATCATCGTCAGCAGCAGCCACCACCACCACCCGCTATTGTGCCACTTCCATGACCTCCATGGCTCCATCAACAGCCGAATTACATAGCCTCCTAATTCAATGTGAGAAAAAAAACTCTCGGCTATAGCGCCATCTTGATAGGAGAATAAGAGAATAATAAGAGATTTTATTCTCAGAATAAAGCTTATTCTAGTTTGATAGACGGAATAGGATATACCATGTCAAAAATTAATATGTTCTTGCACCAATTGAGCTCTAGCCTTCGGGCAGAGACTGTATGCTCCGGATCACCACACACTAAACACTTGTCGGCTGTTCTCTAGCACTCTGTCCTACTATGTCGTCATTCACACTGAGTAAAAGCGGTTGAATCAAACTCCTTTGATGCCGGACCCTTCGCTGACTGGACCCGAAACTTCTTCTTATCTTTGTGCACAAAGATAGTTAGTGCATTTCTCTTGTTCAGACCCTTCTGCTCTTCTATAAATTCTTCATGCTCACGCTTCATGTTGAATGCAGTCTTCAAAGTAGCAACAAAAGTTTGATGATTTTGAGCAACAACATAATGCCGAATGGTACCTTTTAGACCCTTGACAAGTTTCTTCAGCTTCCTCTTCTCCTCATCATACACATGGGATGCATATTTTTCCAACTTAGAGAATTTCGCTTTATGATTAGCCACAGACATAGTAACTTACAACAGGTTGAGAAACTCATCTCCTTATTATTTTGAATATGATCAGGAAAGTACTTCTCACGAAACGGTTTAAGAAACTCCGCTCAAGTAATGGTAACACAATCAATAAACACAATCATCTTCATGGACTTCTACTAAACATTTGCTCTCTCCTACAACTTGAAGGTCGCCAAACTGACCTTCTCATCTTCTGGACAATGAATCACAGCTAACATCTTCTCCATCTCGTTGAGCCAAGTCTCAACAACCTCTGGTCGACTCTCCCCTTTAAAAGGAGGATGTAACTTATTGAACTGCTCCATTATAGGTCGCCTTAGGCCCATGGTGCTGAGCTTGAATATGAGTCTACAAAGTCTGTACAAGCCCCTTAAAACTCTGTATGAACCTACTAACGTCCATATTGACCGGTGGTGCGCTGACCATACCTTGGCTTTAGGTTGCAGAAGAACCTCTTTATACAGGGGTATCCTCAGAAGATGAGGGCTGAACAGGAAGAACCACAATAGAACGACCACGTCTCGACATGTCTTGAAAATTCAAATACCTCAATAAGCTCTCAAATCCATCAATTCAACACTTCTACGTCTATCTCAAATCAAAATTTAGCTATTCTATGACGCATATTCTACCTAAGATCTCAAATCCATCAATCAACTATCCATGCATAACGGATCCGATGGTGCAGAATTCAAAACTCTCAAAATTGCTCTGATATATCATATTCTGCAATGCTCTGAATCCTGTGGCCAGTCATATATGACATTCGGCAGAATTTGGAGATGATACATAACAAAATAAATAGCCATCCATCGCAAATTCCGAATAATAATAAGCCAACACAATTCACAAAAGTCTTATAATAAACAACTATCTCTAAATTACATAATTAATTTCTCTAAATTCCTTAAGATCTCACAATCACAAAATATACTCAATTACTCCTACTACATCAATCTATTAAAATGAAAGGACTCAGATTATCACAACTAGTCTCAAATCCAATAGACTCCAAGTACACCTACTCATCGTAATTAGAATCAAAGTTCAATTCTCTGGCCACCTCTCCTAAAAAATTATTCAACAAACTTACTGAGTACAAAACTAAATAGACAACATCCCCTCTACATGCTAAACATATAATAATTGAAATTAAATGATAATTAAATCATGTCATGAATAATTCACAATACTACATATACATCAAATAAGAGAATGATACAAAATAAGATTTCACATATATCTCATATCAAATTGGATGTGTTTTCTAATAGTCTGAACGAATGTGGTAATTCATAATATTTATCACATATATCAAACTTTCTTACATCACATAGCACATGGTTCAAAATATAATTAGTAACATGTAATCAAGTTAAATATTTCAAAATTCAGATATTTAAAAATTTCACATTATAAAATAGATTTGTAATGCCTTAAAAGAAATTCAAATGATTCACATATGTGCCAAATTATCACAATTTCATATCTTAGTTAGACAAGCATCCTAACCACAACATAAGGGGCCACACACATACATATACTAGGTACTTAGGCAATAATATCAAGTCTTGGCTACTGCGGAATCGGAGATCACACATATCCCACTACTACGCCATACTGAAGTTGATTTCATAGATTTTTATCCGTTGCCCTCGGGTTCACATAGTATTATATCCAACAAGGACACTTATATTGGAATTGGGCCACAAAATTCCTTTAAGATGACAATGTCTATAATCACATATTTTTAAATTAATGTACATGAATTACAAAAATTAAAATTCATTATATTGTTGAAAATTTAAACATTCACGTAGCTAATGTTGGGATCGCTGTGTCGGGATCCGATCCTAAAACGCAGCGGAATAAAATTTTCGGGATCGGATCTGTCCCATTTCGGTCGTTAAAATAAAACCGGAGTAAATCGAATTTACCTTGCGCAGATTCGAATCCGCGTCCGTTTTCTGGTTCTGTCGGAGCGATGCCGCATGTCGCGCAAATGCCCGACCTCTAGCGGTATCTACGTGGTTCTCCTTGCGATGGATCGTCCTCGCTTCCTCGCTCGCTGCGGCGTTCGTAGATCCCGTCTGACTGCACGTAATCCGCCGCGACATGCGGATTCGGAATCCCCGTTGAACGGAAGGTGGAGCAGTTGGGAACCGCACGCCCAGAAGAGAGAGAAAGTGGGAAAGAACGAATGACGGCTAGGTTAGGGTTGCTGGCTCCGGACGTAGAATCCGTTCTTTTATAAGAAGTCAGTTTGCGGTTTTTCATAAAAACCCAGACTTATCCGAAATCCTGTCAGATTATTCATCGACTTGAAAACCATTTGCGTGTGACCCTTTAGGCCCAAATACCAGTCCAGTTAATAGCCCATTAAGTCCAGTAACCTTTTACTGACCTACTGAATTAATTAATATCCTTATATTCAATTAATCAGCCGAATTTAATGTCCTACAATAAATTCGGACGGACTGTCGATCACGTTGGATGCCAAGCAACATCGCGTGATCCTGGATGGCACTGGGGTTATCGCAAACCTCTATTGGAACCTTTCTGTCATCGGTTAGCGCGCGGATATAATCCTTCATCCGTATAATGTTCCCGAATCGACCTAGAGCATGGTTTACTGTTAAACCCTATTTGGTCGATTCACTTGAATCAGATGCCGCTAGTCTGAATCCGATAACTCCTTATCGATTACAGAGTCCGCCCTGGCCAGGGACTTTAAGCTCATCATTCTCGGAACATTCTCTCTCAAACAACCGAGAGCGGATGATCCCGTATTGAACACACAATTACCTTCGAGGGCATTTCCCTGAACCCGATCGCTTGACTTATTGATAACCCGTGGTTAGGGATTCATTCGTCAAGGTCAAAGCTCAGAAACCTACCAACAAGATATCTTTGGAGTCTCAGGTCCAAGGATCATCCACACAACCATGACAAATGAATCGAGCTGGTTAACAGTGAGGTGATTACCATCCAACGATTCATAGTCGGATCAGTTCAGTGAACTCATTCACCAATGAGCACCTATAGGTTCAGCATAGTGTCTTCACACAAGTGACTTATGGGATCAGTCACCCTCATCATATGAGCTGAAGTAACCTATACTAGTCTATCTGGATGTTCGATGTCCTATCTCAAACATCCTATGACTAGGAACAATTAAGAACATGTGTTTATAAGTCTTCGGTCCCGTAATTATGATCTCATCATAATCTGAAGACTATTGCACATGTTCATGGACTTCATCGTGATACGATAAACACAGATCGAATTAATTACACAAAATGAATTATTGCCATTTATTAATAATCTGAATAAGTACATAGTATCGGATTGGTTTTCCCACTTGGATTAAAGCCAATCACTTTTATACAGAATACCCATATTTTCTAAGTGACGCTCAAAAACATTTTGAGACAAAGGCTTTGTAAGTGGATCTGCTATGTTGTCGGCTGAGGGAACTCTTTCCACCACGACATCTCCTCGAGCTATAATCTCTCTGATCAAATGAAAGCGTCGCAGAATGTGCTTCGACCTCTGATGAGATCTCGGTTCTTTCGTTTGAGCAATCGTCCATTGTTGTCACACAGCAGTGGGACGGGACCAGATATGCTTTCCACCACACCAAGATCGCCGATGAATTTATTCATCCATACAGCTTCCTTGGCGGCTTCAGCAGCAGCAATATACTCGGCTTCCGTTGTCGAATCAGCAGTGGTTTCCTGCTTGGAACTTTTCCAGCTCACTGCTCCCCGTTGAGTGTGAAAATAAAACCTGATGTTGACTTGCTGTCGTCAGGATCAGACTGAAAACTCGAGTCAGTGTATCCTTGCAGCTTTAAGTCTCCTCCTCCATAGACTAGAAATAGATCCTTAGTCCTTCTCAAGTACTTAAAGATGAATTTCACAGCCTTCCAGTGTTCATCACTTGGATCTGCCTGATGTCTGCTCGTAACACTTAGAGCATATGCTACATCAGGTCTGGTACATAGCATGGCATACATGATGGACCCTATGGCAGAAGCATAGGAGACTTTATCCATCACTGCCCTCTCTTCAGGTGTCTTGGGAGACTGACCTTTAGAGAGTGAAATTCCATATCTCATCGGTATGAGACATCTCTTGGAATTTTTCATGCCAAACCTTTTGACAATGATTTCTATGTACATGGATTGGGTTAAAGCCAGCATCTTCTTTGATCTATCTCTATAGATCCGTATTCCCAATACATAAGATGCTTCTCCCAAATCCTTAATGGAGAAGTTCTTTGACAGCCATATCTTTACTGATGACATCATTCCTACATCATTCCCAGTGAGTAGGATGTCGTCAACTTAAAGAACCAGAAATGTGATTGCGCTCCCACTGTTTTTCTTGTATACACATGGCTCATCTTCATTCTTAATGAAGCCATAAGATTTGATCGCCTCTTCAAATCTTATGTTCCAGCTTCGAGAAGCTTGGTTCAGTCCATAAATGGACCTTTGCAACTTGCATACCATGTCCGGAGATTCTTTAGATGTGAATCCTTCTGGTTGTATCATATACATCTCCTCCTCAAGGTTTCCATTAAGGAAGGCAGTCTTCACATCCATCTGCCAGATTTCATAATCATGGTAGGCAGCAATGGCGAGAAGAATTCTGATAGACTTAATCATAGCAACAGGTGAGAAGGTTTCGTCATAGTCAACACCTTGTCTTTGACGATAGCCTTTAGCCACTAATCTTGCTTTATAAGTTTCAATACGTCCATCTGCACCGATCTTTCTTTTAAAGATCCATTTACAGCCGATAGGTACTATACCATCGGGTAAATCTACCAAGTTCCAAACTTGGTTGATGTACATGGACTGTATTTTAGAATTCATGGCTTCCCGCCATTTCCCGGCTTCTAGACTTTCAATGGCCTCCTGGTAAGTCTTAGGATCAGCATCCTCATTATAGAGTATCCTTAAACCATCCAAATTAATATGTCCCACATATCTTTCTGGTGGCTTAGGTACTCTTTCAGACCTACGAGGTTCATGTGTATCATTTTGAACAGGTTCAGAAACTGACGGTTCATGTGATGAACCATTGCCAGTTTGTGGGTCTGGAACTTCTTCCAGTGTTACTTTACTCCCACTGTCCTTCTGGAGAATATAATCTTCTTCCAGAAAGACAGCTCTCCTGGCCACAAACACCTTTTGTTCGCCAGGATGATAAAAGTAATATCCATAAGTTTCCTTTGGATATCCCACAAATCTGCATTTGTCAGTTCTGGATTCCAACTTATCTGCGTCATGTCTTTTAACATGAGCAGGACATCCCTAGACTTTAACATGCTTAAGGTCTGGTTTCCTTCCATTCCATATCTCATATGGAGTGGTCTCAACAGATTTGCTGGGTACCTTGTTCAGGATATACATAGCTGAGCTAAGTGCATATCCCCATAAGGACACTGGTAATTTGGACATGCTCATCATGGATCGCACCATTTTCATTAAGGTGCGATTTCTCCTTTCTGATACACCATTCATCTGAGGTGTATAAGGAGGTGTAAGCTGAGAAAGGATACCATTATCCTTTAAGTATTTAATGAACTCAGTACTCAAGTATTCACCACCTCTATCAGATCGAATGGTTTTTATACTCTTTCCTGTTTGTTTTTCTACTTCATTCTTAAATTCTCTGAATTTCTCAAAAGCTTCATATTTATACTTCAATAAGTATATATATCCAAACTTTGAGTAATCATCAGTGAATGTAATGAAGTATGAAAAACCACCAATGGCTTGGGTTGACATAGGACCACATACATCTGAATGTATGAGTTCTAATATGTCTTTGGCTCGTTCTCCAGTTCCACTAAATGGAGACTTAGCCATTTTACCCATTAAACATGACTCACAGGTTGCATATGATTCATAATCAAATGGATCCAAATATCCATCTTTATGCATCCTTTGGAGTCTATTTTCCCCAATGTGTCCAAGCCTACAATGCCACAAGTAGGCTTTGTTCATTTCATACTTTCTCCTTTTAATTGAAGAACCGATATGTAAATTATTATGAGACACATTCAATAGATACAATCTATTGGACAAAATAGCAGAAGCTATTAATTTATTTTCGAAATAAATTGAACAACTATTGTTCCCAAAATTTAAATTGTATCCAATTCCATCTAAACATGAAATAGAAATGATGTTCCTTATAATGCTAGATACATAATAATATTCATCTAACAAAAATGTGTCTCCGGATGGTAGCTTGAGCTTCACTGTCCCCACAACGATCCCCGCAACTCTTGCGCCGTTACCTAGCCTCAGCTCCACCTCGCCGGTCCTCAGCTTACGCCTTCTTGTCAGTGCCTGCACAGAATTGCAGATATGAGATATGTTGGGAATCGCCAAGAACGCAGCGGAAAATAAAATCGATTTCATTGTATCGGTTGCTGGGATCGTAAAACGGACATTAAAATAAACGCGGGAAGAACGGTTCTTCACCTTTGCGGGGTTTCGAATCTCCCGTGGATGATGCCGACTCGGTAATCGCGCACGCGCACGATCTCTAGAGGTATCCACACGAGTTCCCGCAGCAGACGCGATTTCCTCCTCGACTTGAGTGCACCGACCAGATCTCAAATCCACCATGCGCGGAGAGAGACAGATCTACTCCAAGAGAGAGAGAAGGAGAGAGAGAGAGGAGATAGAGAATCTAGGGTGTAAAATTCGTCCAACCAACCTTTTTACCCTTTCCCCTTGGCCCTCCTTGTATAGAAATAAGGATAAGCACAAGGATTAATCCTCATGATTATCCAAGAGTTTGGCCTTGGATAATTCTCCATTAAATCTTCATGTTTATCCTGCGGCTTTTCATAAAAATCCAGATAAGCATGAAATTTAACATCTCTCACCGTCTGACGAGAACTCTTATGTGTGTGACCCTCTAGGCCCATATATCAGTCCGGTTTCAGGCCCATTAAACTTAGAACTGATTCTAGAGTTTAATATTTATTAATTAACATTTAAACATCATATGTTAAATGATTAATTTAATAAACAAGTGGATTATCATCTGATGATTAATTCACTTGGCCTTCTGATCATGAACAGCACCAAACACTACCTCATGATCCCAGAAGATATAAAGGATATTGTTCCCTTTAATTGAACATTTCCGTCTGCAGATACCGCACAGATATAATCCTTCACTCATGCAATGTCCCAATAACGCAAGGGTATGGTTTTATAGTCAAACCCTCTTTCGCATTATCCAGATGGATTCCAGTACTCAGTTAATATCTAGAAATACATCTCTTTCATTTGACCATGGCCAGGGATTTCTGTGTACACATCCATAGGACATTCTCTCTCCAGTCTTATACCAAGAGTGAGTGATCCCTTGTTGTTCCTTCAATTACCTTCGCAAGCTTTCCACTATATCTGAAAGACCGACTATCGTGGACTTAATGGTTAAAGTCCACTAGTCAGAGAATCAAGATACAATGGTCCACAAACAAGGTATCATTGGTGACTCAGGTCAAAGGACCAACTGTGCTACTGCAACGATTGAATTCCCTGGTTGACTAATAGGTATAATTACCATCTAGGAATTCTTATTTGGGTCTGTTCAGTGAACTCATTCTCTAATGAGCACCCACATGTTTGTCTTAGTGTCACCACACGAGTGAATGTGAGATCATTCACCCTCATCACATGAGCAGACATAACTTGTGTCGATCTTATCGGATATTTAATGTCCATCTCAAATATCCTATGATCGAGAACTGTTTAAGACAATTGACTGAGGATATTGATCTCACTATCATGATCTCATCATGATTCAATATCCCATACATTTGTCTATGGACCTTCATTACGATAGTTAATTTGCGAGAACTATAAATGAAGAAATGATTGCCTTTATTAATAATCTGAACTAGAATGTACAATGATTGGCTTTGAGGCCACCCAATTCTAACATTCTCCCACTTGGACTATAGCCAATCACCCATGTGTCTAAGTCCCATAGACTTAAGGTGACGTTCTAAATTGTTTTGAGACAATGGCTTAGTCAAGGGATCTGCTACATTATCTTCATATGAGACTTTCTCAACTACTATATCTCCTCGGGAGATGATCTCACGAATCAGATGAAATCGTCTCAGAATGTGCTTTGACTTCTGATGTGATCTTGGCTCCTTCGCTTGAGCTATTGCCCCATTGTTGTCACACAATAATGGAACATGATCTGAAATGCTTGGAACTACTCCAAGTGCTGAGATGAACTTCTTCATCCAAACCGCCTCTTAGGCCGCTTCAGCTGCAACAATGTATTCTGTTTCGGTCGTCGAATCTGCAGTTGTTTCTTGTTTGGAACTCTTCCAACTTACTGCACCTCCATTTAACATGAACACAAATTCAGACATGGATTTGCTGTCATCCAAATCCGACTGGAAACTTGAGTCAGTAAATCCTCGAAGTTCCAAGTCATTTCCTCCATAAACGAGAAATAGATCCTTAGTCCTTATCAAGTATTTAAGGATACATTTCACCGCCTTCCAGTGTTCCTCATCTGGATCAGCCTGATATCTACTAGTGACACTTAGTGGGTGTGGCACATCAAGCCTAGTACATAGCATTGCATACATGATAGATCCTATTGCCGAGGCATAAGGAACTCTATCCATGTATGCTTTCTCTTCAGGTGTCTTGGGAGACATTTCTTTGGAGAGATAAATTCCATGCCTCATTGGAACGTGGCCTCTCTTGGAATTTTCCATGCCAAACCTTTTGACTATGGTATCTATGTACATTGATTAGGATAAGCCAAGCATCCTTTTGGACGTATCTCTATAGATCCTTATTCCCAGAATATAGGATGCTTCTCCCAAATCTTTCATGGAGAAGTTTTTGGATAACCAAGCCTTTACGGATGACAACATTCCTACATCATTCCCAATGAGTAGAATGTCATCAACGTAAAGTACCAAAAATGTAACTGCACTCCCACTAGCTTTTTTGTATACACAAGGTTCATCTTCATTCTTAATGAAGTCATAAGATTTGATTGCTTCATCAAATCTTAAATTTCAAGTTCGGGATTTGTATATCTATAGGAGTCAAATATGAAACTGAATAACTGTTATTTAGTTGCATATCAAGAATAACATTGATTGAGAAAGAATAATAGTTGTTCGAATCAGTCAATGCACTATAGATTCTTGAAGTGACATTTCATGTGATGAATGTTCATTAGTCTCCTATAGAAATGAACTGTGTGAGTCCTGATTATCTATGGTATTGTACACAGGGTTGTATAATAAGAAATTTTTGATGCTGATGCATGTTGATGTAAACAGCTCAAAGGCCAAAGATAATCACTACTTTTGACTTACCTTATAATTCACTCTTGGAATGATTCGACTGCATGTACTTACTGAAGTACAAGACGAATATATCTGAGAGATTAAGGTATGAGATCAATATGAAGTATTAGAATTTTTGATTTGATCAAAGAAACTAATACTTAGGTATATGATTCACATAAATCATTAAGAGGATAATTGTATCCTCGCTCGATTGATCCTCATTGTGCATCATAACAATATGATAGAATGAGAAATTGCACCTTATTAAGATATGGTGCAATACATAATAAGATTTGCCTAATTCTTATCCTTTTTGAACATGAGTATGAACATTAGATGTCCATACTTTAAAGATGGTTCCAAATTAGTCAGTGTGTGTCCATATAAGATATGAAAACCAAATAATTCATATGAGATGTGAATTATGAACAAACCTGTTTTTAAAGTCAGGTATTGTCGCGATGTGAATTTGTAAATGTCTAAAGAGTTTGGACATTACAGTTATTGGCCGGACGATAATGAAATAATTATCGTCCTGAAAGCTGTCTTCCGTGAAGAGGAACATGTCCTCAAAGAAGACAGTGGGAGCTGATAAAACTAGAAGATGTTCTAGATTCACAAGTTAACATAAGATTATTAGATAATCTTTAGTTGTTTGGAACCGGTCATGACACACATACAAAGAGCTTCATAGATTTTTGAGATTCTCTCAGTGACTAAAAGGATATGTTTGACATATCTAATTTAGCAAGATGAGGGGACCTCAAAATAGATTATGATCTGAAATCTATGATAATGATGCTGTCTGTCATTACAACTTTAAGATTGATAAGTTTATCAGAATTATACTTGTCAATACTGCCAATCATAAGATGATGACAGTTGGATATTAAAAGCGTCCTCTCAATGTGATTGAGGTAAAGATGTATATGATACACCTTTAAAGCTTTTAGAATATCCAGGAAGTAAGTTATGATTTCAAAATTATTTTGAATCAAACTGAAACTTCCTAAGTTGTAGTAAAAGCTTTGACTTAATGGTAAAATATTATGTGATCGTTAAGAATGATCACGGATTGTGTGTGTTCAGAAAGGACAGTGGGAGCACGGTTGCTTTAGTAATGCTTTATGATAATAACATCAAAGTCATTGAGAATGACTTTAGGATGTTACTATTAGTGAAAGCATTGTTAACCATATTTTCCTCCATAATAAGTTTAGCTATAATATCCCACGTATTGGAAATACGAATCTATTAAGATAGATCGGTGGGGATATTATATTGACCTGTATGTCAAGATGTTTGACATAAATTTCATAACAAATCTCAATTGTTGAGATATGGAATTTATTCCTTTAAAGAAAAGGTTCCCTAAAGGATACAGGAGTGAATTGCATCATTAAGTGCTTGAGAAGTGTTAAGGATGCATTCGCGTATATGGAGAGGATGATTTGAAACTATGAGGTCACACTGACTCAAATTTCAAGTCAAATAATAGATTCAACCTTCTAGTAGAAATGAATGGATTGGAATGGTTCCAATCCAAAACTCGATATTAAGATGACGACATAGACAAGTGATACTGTTATTGGAACAGTATGGATGAAAAGGTTCATCCCTGAACTAGATGTAGTTCTAAAAGGTCTCTGATACCATCCTATCGTTGTAGGACAACAGTGGGAGCAATCAGTTGTATGATCGAGCCATGGTCTCTTCAGAAGTTACAGAACATTCTGAGGTTCTTTCACAGGTTCAGAGATAAAGGATTAAGAGGAAATAACGTAATGGAAATATTCCATCTGTAGATAATTTAGCAGATCCCTGACCAAGTCTTAGTCACAGACTTTCTGTGAGCATCACCTAGATTTGATGGAGATCAAATGCGAAAGTGATTGGCTTGAGTCCAAGTGGGAGATTGATGGATATAGGTGTCCTCTAAGCCAATCATAAGGCACCTATTTCAATCTGGTTCACTAATAAATGGCATTAAATTCATTATGTAGATTGGCATATTTATAATTGCGCATTATGAAGTCCATGAATATGTGCAATAGTCATCAGATTATGATGAGATCATAATAATGAGACTGATGACTTATAAACACATATTCTCAATTGTTCCTAGTCGTAGGATGTTTGAGAAGGACATCAAACATCCGGTTAGACTAGTACAGGTTATTCCAGCTCATATGATGAGGGTAACTGATCTCGTTAGTTACTAGTGTGGAGACACAATGGTAAACCTGTAGGTGCTCATTGGGGAATGAGTTCACTGAACTGATCCGACATGAATCGCCGAATGGTAATTTACCTGACTGTCAATCGGCTTGATTCATCGTCACAGTAGCGTGGTTGATCCTTGGACTTGAGACACCAAAGACACCTTGTCAGTGGACTTCTGGACTTTGACCTTGACCTACGAATCCCTATCCACGGGATCTCTAATAGTCAAGGATCGGGTCCAGCGGAAGACCTTCGAAGGTGATTGTGTGTTCAATAGAGGATCGTTCGCTCTCAGGTAACTGGAGAGAGAATGCTCTAGAGTAGATCCGCAGGAGTCTCTGGCCAGAGCAGAAACAATATCAGAAAAGTGGTTTTCAGATATTTTGCAGCGGAGTCTGATTCAAGTGAGTTGACCATCTAGGGTTTGACAGTTGACCATACCCTAGGTTAACTCGAGAGCATTGTGCGAACGAAGGATTATAGCCACGTGGTAACTGTGGACGGACAGGTTCCATGAGTTGGTTGCTGAACCCCATTACCTTCCGGGATCATGCGGTGTTGCTTGGCACCCAACTTGATCATAAGTCCGACCGAATTTACATGCGATGATAATTCGGTTGAGTAATTAGTTAATATCTAGATATTAATTAATTACAATAAGTCAATAACTAGTTATTGGACTTAACGGGCTGAAAATCGGACTGGTGAATGGGCCTAGAGGGTCACACGCAATAAGATTCTCAGTCGGTGGTACATAAGTGGGATTTATATTAACTCGGGGACTTTTGTGAAAGGTCGCGCCGACGTAATATATATACACGCTGTTGAGAAACCCTGGGCCAAGCTCCAGGATTTCCCTTGCTGGCCGTCACCCCCCCCTTTCTCTCTCCTTCTCTGGGCGTCCCGTTCGAGGCGCCGAGACAGTTTCCGTCTCCGCCGCGTGTGATTCCCGAAAGTCGGGAATTCCCGTCGGCGGGATTTCCGCAATGGTTGCGGCGACGGATCTTCAGCGAGCGAGCTGAAACGGACGAGGGATCGAGGACGAATCACCGCGGAGGATCGCGTGGATACCGCTGGAGGCCGGACGCTTGTGCGGCTCGCGGCATCGCCTTGACGGAACCGAAACGGAAGCGGATTCGAATCCGCGCACGGTAATTAGATTCCAACCCGGTTTTTCGGTTTGCATTTTTCGTTCCGAATCGGATCAGCGGGCATCGGGCGGGATTAATTTTGTTCTTCGTTTCCGCTGCGTTCTTCGCGTCCCGCCCGGATCCCAACATAACCACCCATAGCATGAGTGGACATTGGACCACATACATCACTATGTATTAGTTCCAATAAGTCCTTAGCTCTGTCTCCATGTCCTGAGAATGGAGCTTTGGTCATCTTTCCCATGAGACAAGCTTCACAGGTTGCAAATGATTCATAATCAAATGGATCAAGATATCCATTCTTTTGCAACCTTATGATCCTGTTCTCATTTATATGACCTAGCCTACAATGCCATAGGTACGATTTATTCACATCCTTATCTATTCGTTCAAGAGATTTATTTACCAGACAAACATCATATGAAATATCAAGTAAATATAATCCATTGAATAAATATCCGGAAGCAAACAATTTGTCTCCTTGATAAATGGAACAACCTTTATTCTCTAGTTTCATAGAATATCCTTGTCTATCTAAACATGAAATAGATATGATATTCCTAATAATGGTTGGAACATAATAACAATTTATCAGTTTCAATGAGTCTCCTGACGGCATCTGAAGTCTTGTTGTCCCCACAGCTAACGCAGCAACTTTTGCTCCATTCCCGAGCCTCAGATCCACGTCTCTGCAGTTCAATCTTCTTTTACTTGTTAGCACCTGCAAGTTATTGCAGATATGAGAAACACATCCAGTATCTAATACCCAAGATGTTGATTCTCTATAAGACAAGTTAAGATCGATCATGAGAATACCTGAAGCTTCACCAAGCTTCTCCTTTGCTTTTTCTGCTAGATAAATCTTACAGTTTCTCTTCCAATGACCTTCTTTATGGCAGTGGAAACACTGACCTTTATCATTGACTTTAGCTTTGTCCTTTTGAACCGCCGGTTTGCTTTTCACTAGCTTCTTAGGCTTACCTTTCTTAAAGGTCTGTCCAGCTTTTCTTTTCTTGTTGGTCTTACCAACAAGCATTACTTGTGGCTTATCTTTCTGGATAGTGTCTTCTGCTGTCTTTAACATGTTGAGTAGCTCAGCCAGTGTAACTTCAATTTTGTTCATATTAAAGTTGATAATGAATTGTGAAAATGAATCTGGAAGGGACTGTAGGATTAAGTCGATGCTCAGGTCATTGTTCATAACAAAGCCGAACACAGCAAGCCTCTCAATCCATTCTATCATCTTGAGCATATGAGTTTGCACAATGTGCCATCGCTCATTCTGGTCCTGAACAATTTCTTAGATATCTCATATCTTTCTGTTCTGGATTGTTCACCAAAGAACTCTTGTAGGTGATTCAGAATGGTCTTAGGTTCCATGTTATCATGTTGTCGTTGCAGTTCATTGTTCATTGAACCAAGCATATAACACTGGACTTTGACAGAGTCCTCCTTCCAATTGTCATACATCATTAATTCATCTTCGTTAGCATTATCACCGGGTTGCACTGGATCTGGTTGATCTAGGACATAGGCTAGCTTTTCACACATGAGGACAATCTTCAGGTTGCGTAACCAGTCAATGTAATTAGGTCCCGTGAGTTTGAGTTTGTTTGCATCTAGTATGCAACGAAGGGGGATAGGTGACGACATGGCGACCTACATGGAAATATATAAAAATGAGCAGATAGTTCTTAAAATCTGATTTAGGACTTTTAATCTAGATTTAGGCTCCCACTATTTTTCGGCGATCTGTATGACCCTCTAATATATAGAACGGGAGATTCTGGTGATCTCCTAGTGGGGATCAGAATCCTTCGGGCAACATGCATGTGACCTTGTGGTAGCACAACAAATCACATCAAGTCCCTTAGGCAGTCAACTCTTGACAATTGCAACATTTGCAATATCCGATCGATTTAACCCTTGAATCAGAATGACCTTGTGATAGAACAATAAATCAATTGATTCAGTTAAGTTTATCCATCATTACTTAGATGACATGAATTCATAGTGCAATCCTTGTAGTAGCACAACAAAACTACACTATTTGTCCATTCATCTTAATGACATCACATGTCGTAGACCTAAGTTAATTTCTAAATCAAATAGACCTTGTGGTAGTACAACAAATCCATTTGAGATAAGAATTATCCTAAGATCTATAATGATGGTGGGTTACATGGATTATTCTGAATATCTCACGTTTACAACTTAAGTTTTAAAAGAGGGTTTTGGAGTAAGCAGAAGTAAGCTCTTGGTAAGGCTTGAGTTTGGGATCAAGAGTTCGATACTTGGTCAGCACTTGGCGAAGAATCAGTTGGCTATCACCCACAATCCTGAGTTTGGTGGCACCATGAAAATGAGCAGCCTCGAGGCCAGCAAGGAGTGCCTCGTATTCAGCTATATTGTTGGTGACTGGAAAGTCAAGCTGAAAGGCTTGTGGAATGGTGACACCTTCAGGTGATAGCAGAACGATACCGACCCCTTTCCATGAGAATTCAGAGCTCCGTCAAAATGCAGAGTCCACATATCATCTTTGATTTGATTTACGGACATTAGTTCCTCATCCGGAAACTCTGATCGCACTGGATCAAATCGAGGAAGGGGATGATGGGCGAGATGTTCCGCTATGGCATAGCCCTTGATCGCTTTCTGCTGAATGTAAATGATATCAAATTGAGATAGAAAGCTTTGCCATCGCGCTAACCTATCAGTAAGAACAGATTTCTCCAGAAGGAATTTGATCGGATTCATTCTAGCGATGAGATGGACTTCATAGGCCAGAAAATAATGCTTCAATTTCTGAACCACCCAAACCAATGCTACACATGTTTTCTCCATCGCTGTGTATCTCTGTTCAGCGGGGTTGAGAAGTTTAGAGAGATAGTAGGCTGCCCTCTCCTTTCCTTCTTCATCCTCTTGTGCTAGGACAGCCCCCACTGCATCATCCAGGACTAAAATGTAAAGTATCAATGGTTTGCCTGGAGATGGTGGTCTCAAAACAGGAGGACTTGCTAAATAATTCTTTAATCCATCGAATGCCTCCTGACACTTATCGTCCCAATCGAATTTGACTCCCGGCTTGGTAAGCTCGTAAAACGGCTTACACCTTTGTGAGTGCTGGGAGACAAAACGGCGAATAAATTGCAACCTCCCGATTAATCCTCTCAACTCCTTCAAGTTTTTGGGAGGTGGCATTTCTCTGATAGCCTTCGCCTTGTTGGGATCGATCTCAATTCCCCGTTTGCTGACGATGAATCCAAGTAATTTTCCTGAAGATACCCCGAATACACATTTCTTGGGGTTCATCTTTAACTGATACTCCCTCGATCTCTCTAATACCCTTGCCAAAACTTTGACATGCTCAGCCTTTGTCTTGGATTTAACTAATAAATCATCCACATACACTTCCAAATCTATGTGCATCATGTCATGAAATATAGCCATCATAGCCCTCTGATAAGTGGCTCCAGCATTCTTTAATCCAAATGGTATGACAACATAGCAGTATGTTCCCCAAGGTGTAGTGAATGACGTCTTCTCTTGATCTTCTTCTGCTAACTTGATCTGGTTGTATCTTGAAAATCCGTCCATGAATGATAAAGTTTCATAGCCAGCGGTGTTGTCAATGAGTACATCAATATGAGGCAATGGAAAATCATCTTTAGGACACGCCCGGTTCAAATCGCGGAAGTCAATGCAAATTATGACCTTCCCGTCCTTCTTCATGACCGGGACTATGTTGGCCACCCATTGTGGATAAAGGACAACTCTAATAAATTTGGCTTTATGTAATTTATCGACCTCTTCCTTCATTTTTAAAGCTATTTGCGGGTGGAATCGCCTTAATTTATGCTTGACCGGACTAGCTCCTTCCTTTAATGTCAACCTGTGTTCAACTAAAGACGAGTCTAACCCCGGCATATCTTCATAACTCCAGGCGAAAGTGTCCTTATAGTCCTTAAGTACTTGAACAATTGCCTTCTCATCCTCTGTAGAAAGATTTTTGCTGACGAGGACAACCTTAGGTTCGTCTTCAGTCCCTAAATTGATTTCTTTGGGGGGTTCTTCTACGGCAGCTGAGGGTTCATCAAATCTCTTCACTCCACTAGCATATGCCTCAGCCGCGTCCTCGTCATCTTCCTCATCTTCAATAATGGGGTCTTTTTCATGTACTAACTCATATACCCCATACCCATCATTGACTGACTGATCGTCCATACAATCTTCTGGCATCTGAATGGGATTTTCCAATAACTAAGGGATTAAAGAGTAAGAAAAGCATCTATCAGCTAAGTCCTGGAGGTATCTATTTGGAATTTGCCTACCCTTAGACTTCCTAGACTTCCTAACTTGACTAGCCTGCCTAGAACTAGACTGCCTAACTTCACTAAACTCCCTATTATAACCTAATGAAGATGAAGCAGAATGAAAATCCTGGGATACAAGTGAAAATACAGGAGAATCCTCTCGTGGGGAGGGGCAGAGTAGATGTAGGAGAGAATCTTGACCGAAAGACCCGCGCAATGGGGTGTGATCGGACAAGTAAGAGGTTTCCTCAATGAGGATCTGGGAAGAATTTGTTGCCAAATTGGCGTTTTTTTTTGGACGGTGGAGGAGTTAAGCATAAAACAGGAATGAATACAAATAGAAGGGGAATTAGATGGAGGAAGTGGCACCAAGGCCAAGGGATTAGGGGGATCATACAGCAGTATGTCCCAGATTAAGTCATACATCCTCTCTAGATCGAGAGGAGGTGGTGGAATGAGGTCCCGAGGGGACAGAGTAATCATAACGGGCGGAGCCCGTGGAATATCTTCAATAATGACCCGCGACCAAGTCGGGGTCAGGAGCAATGTGCGAAACAGAGTACGAAGCATGAAAACATAAGAAGGATATGTCCCCCTCCAGAGCAGATCTGTGGTGTAGCCAGCTTCATTGGGGTCATCTGGCTCCCCTTCATCGGTCTCTTCCGACAGCAATATCCGCTTGTCAAAGATAGTACCAGGACTTTCGATCAGCTCATCAATCTGCGGCGGCCACTTGGGTTCTGCCGGATCTAGAAATAGTTTGTTCAGTGCAATGTAGAGGTCTCTCAGATCGAACCACCTGTACCATTCACATTCAGGATCATGGAATTTTCTCTTCTTCATAGGCCGCAGAGCCTCCAAGGATTGGTACGTGAGTAGTTCCGAGCAATGCCTGGCCAAGTCTCTCCCATATATATCATGGAAGTCAAAACATGAAGTAATGACCACCGTGTTGTCATGACTAATTATGGGCCCCTTTACGAAATGTGTATACAAGGTCCATGTTAGGGGATCCCGGCCTTCTTTGGGCGGTGTAGACATTGTCTCCCAGACTTTCTGACCATCTTCATTCTCTGCTTGCTGAACAAGATCTTGTTTCAGTTTTCTTGGCCTATAGCCTAGGCCGCTTCCAGGTGCTCCTCGGTGATCTTTGACAGGAGTGGTCCTGCCCTGTAATTGTGTGCCCAGACCTCTCCCAGGCTGATAACCATTCTTCATCATAATTCTCCATCCTGGGGTACTCATGCACTTCCCCCTTTTTATGGCATTTAACGGGTAAGGAGAAATAGTGGCGGTTTTCAGAGGATCAGCCACTGGATGGTAAACCTGTAATACCGACAGAAAAGGCTGTCGGCCAGGTAAAGAAACAGCTTTGATATTCAAGGTATGAGCAGCAGTAAGGATCGGCATGCTCGTCACTTTAATGATTCGTCCTTTAAAGGGAAATTTGAGGCATTGATGATTCGTGGAGGGACTCGCCTAGAGAGTTTGTATGTAAGGACGACCCAAAATGGCATTCAAAGAAGGGTCGATTTCCAGAATGTGAAATTCGACCTGTACATGACTTACAGGGCCTAGCTCCACCTTCAAATAAACCATTCCCAGAGGGGAACGGGTGGAGTTGTCGTATGCTGTCACAGAGATGGGGCTAGGGAGCCATTCTTCTTTGGGCACACCGCACAGTTCTAGGGTCTTCGGAGGTAAAACATTGATTGAGGCCCCTGTGTCAACCAGCCATGCATCCACGGCCTTCTTGCAGATGTTGACCATGATGCTCAGAGCCATGCTTCTGGCTGCTGGCGGTGCTAGTTCCGATGTATGGAATGTAATGGAGGGCTGATCCCCCTGAGGAACTAATAGTGCTGCAATCTTTTCTACCGGCACGTCCTCGTTGACCATCACCTTCTGCAAATATTCCATTAAAGCTTCTTGGTGACTCTTCGATCTTTTGATCAGTTCAAGCACAGAGATTCATGCCGGTGTTCGATCCAGATATTTCAACAAATCATATTGAGTGTCTGGTGCACTCTCTTCATTGTGTGTTTCCTCCGCCGGCTGTGATGGGCCGTCTCTAACTGTTGACTGAGGAAATAGTTTGTTGAAAATTCTTCCACTTCGGAGCGCATGTTCCTCAACCGTGGAAGATCCGGGTGACACTTTGAGTACCGCAGAGTTGGGTGGTGTAGGTGATGCGGAGTGTTGGTATGTAGGTGATGGCGTGGGGTTAGGTGGTGGTGGCGTAGTGCGGATTAAAGGTCTAGATGGTTGGATGGTGGATGGGTACGTGATTGGGGTGGATGAAGTGGGGAATGGTACGCGTAGGAGCGGTCTGGATGGTTGGATGGTGTCTGGGTAAGTGGTTGTGGTAGTGGGTGAAGTAGGAAATGGTACGCGTAGTAGTGGTCTGGATGGTAAGAGGGGCGCGTAATTGGTTTGCGGTGGGTTATATGGTGGAGGTGTAGGAGTGTGGGGCGTAATGGGCTTGAGGAAAGCGGGTGGTGGTAGTGGGTTATTGGGTGCAGGTGAGTGATACGCGAGTGTTGGTATAGGGGCGATGGTAATGGGCTGTTGTCTGGGTATGTGGATGGTGCGGCGTGGTGGTTGTTCTGCGGTACTCGGAACATGACCCGTCGAATAAATAGAGGAAGAGTCCTCTATTCTCCACTGTTGCCCACGGTCAGCCTCAGACTGGCTGTTTGTCAGAATAGGGGCAACTTGGTTTTGGTTTTGGTGCTCCGGGAGCGGGTTCTGCACTATGCCCATGTTTGGTGGTGGTGCTGCTTGTGCTGGTGCTCTTGCTTGTTGCTGCTGCTGCTGTGGTCTTCTTGCCTTCAGGGATGATATGTATTTCTTCATTTCCTCCCAGTCTATGCCGGCCTGCTCATTGAGATCATGAATATAATCTCTAAATTGAAAGCAGGTGTCAATAGTATGCCCAGGTTGCCTATGGAAATAGCAATACCTAGACGTGTCGGCATTCTGAGGCCAAACTGCCTTTTCTCTTGGCAAGACTAGGGCATTAGCTGCCAATAGGGCACTGAAAATGTCTGCCAAAGATTCTGGGAGGACTGGGTATTCTGCCCTCTTTGGGCCTGGAGGTCTTCTCTGCTGGTTGTAGTCAACAGGAGGAGGAACATTATGGTATGCCGGCGGTGCGCGCGGCTGATACTGCTGCTGTTGCTGGTACTGCTGTTGTTGTGGCTGCTGGTATTGCAATTGCCGTTGCGGCGGCTGCTGTGGCTGTTGCTGGTTCGGCTGCTAGGGCCGCTGATATTGGGGCTACTGATACTGAGGGTTCGGCTGCTGCCTGTACCCCTGCTGGTTCGGCTGCGGTGGCCTCTGGTACTGCTGCTGACTCCTCACGAACTGGGGCGAATTGTTGTTCATGCTACTGACTTGCTCATGAGAGAGCGTGCCCTTAGTAGTCGGACTTGTGCTGGGAGAGTTCGACACTGCAGGCTTCCGAGGTGGAGGCCTGCTAGGTCTGTAAGGATCAAAGACGCTAGAGAACGTAGCGTCCTTGAAGGTGTTCTGACAGTACCGTGCTCTTTCATAGAGCTCTGCCATACTGGTCAGATTATTCAGGGAGAGGACTAGTTTGAACTGGGGCGTGGCATTGGAAATCAGCATCTTCACTTGCTCCGACTCGGACAAGTGATCTTTTACTTTCTCGGCCAAGCCCCGCCATCTATCGATAAAACTGACGAACTCTTCATCAAGTTTCATCTTCACTGCTATGAGGTCAGTGATGGACAAGGAGGGGGCAACTCTGTCTTGGTATCGTTGAATAAATTTTCGAGAAACGATACCATAGTCCTCTACTTCGGAGGGTTCCAAAGAAAAGAATCACTCGAGGGCCGGTCCCTCTAAAGATCTCTTGAACAAAAAGGCCAACGACCTCTTGTCGTTTTGCCAGAAGGATGATTCGTACATAAACTCCTTCAAGTGTGTGAAGGGGTTACCAGTACCGTTGTACTTACGGTACACTGGCATCTCGGAGGGTGGTAGGTGGAACACTGGCAGGCTCGGTAAATTGATCTCCGGTGCAGCTTTGACCCCCATCATCTTTTGGAGGTTGTTGAATTGTTCATCCATGCGCTCCATCTTCGCCAGCGATGCTTGCGTTGTCAGATCTGCCTGGGGAGGAGGAGGAGGTGGAGGTACTTGGTAAGCCTGTTGCCTAGAGTACGTCGGACAGGGAGGACAATAAAGAGGAGGTCCGGCAGAGCTTCTGCCATGCCCGAGGGCATTTTGATAAGCAGGCGTTAGTGGTCTAGCCGGTTGCCTAGAAGATGAAAGTTGGGGCCCAACTGGCCGAGAAGTGATATGGAGGCCTTCCATAGCCTGAAGATGAAGAGGAGGTTGCTGTGGGATGGCAGGGGGAGCCACAGGGTTCGGCTCGGCAGGCTGCGTGGGTGCCTTCCCCTTCAGAATGGACTGGATCGCCTCGAACTGCTGAGGGTCCAGACGGGAGGCAAGAACTCCCAAAGCATTGACGAGATCCGAAGGATCAGAGGACGAGGGATCATTCTGATTCATGTCTCCCTCGAGAACAGGATCGGGATCCGCATACTCATGCGGGGGAGGATCAAAATATTGATTATGAGGATGAAAAAGAGGGGTCCGGACATTCCCATCATGTCGAAACGGAACGGGGACAGAATTACGGGAGGCATCAGCATCTCTCCCGCTCTCAAAATTGTAATCGGAATCACGAGGGGCATTAGCATCTCCCTCGTAGTTAATCACAGTGTCTGGAACCACGCTCAAGTCCCTGCCTGATCGGAGCAGCATGATGTTAGATTCTTTTTTCAAGGATTGGCAAACAATTTGTACAGAGATTTAAACAAACAAGTGGATGTTTAGCGTGATTTTAAGATTCCTTGTTGAGTTATTTGGATTTAATTAAACCACAAATTCGCTCAAGGGATGGGATCCTAGTTTCAATTCAATATCCACCGTTATTTTCTATGGCTTTCTCTCACAACGTTTATGGAATATAACCGGGACTTCAACTGGTACAACCAGCCCGATGATCAAGGAGGAGTACCTTGATTTTGGGGACTTACGGAGGCCTCAACGCCAACTTCTCTAGTCTGATCAAGGGACCGACCCAATCAGAGAGAGTTGATGACGTCAAGTAGAGTGTTCTTAAGAAAAGGAGGATATTAGCCTCAATGCGTATGACCTGCAGCCTGGATGGCCTCTAATGCTTAATACATAATGGGTAATTAACACACAGATCACAAAAAATCTGAGAACTGAAGAAGAAATAAGAAACTGCCTAAAACGCGTCGATGGCGGTCGACGCCTTTCAAATAGAGCCTTAATTTTTCGCAGAAGCTCAGATTGCAGACAGCAGAGAAATAAGACTGAAAGGCGTCTGGGATAACCGACGCAGTTTGAAATGCGTCGCTGTTCCTGGACGCTTTTCAAGTCGCAGAAGCAGTTTTCCAGGAGGAATTTCTGGGTTGATTCCTCCTCAAACAGGATAAAAACAGTAAATAATCAGTTCATGTAAGATTTTTTTTGTTTCAGATTTTAACAGGATGATTTTAGCAACTAAACAATTAAGATATCAATCAATCACACATCATTTCATCACAAAAAGCAGCTTTTCAACTAATCAACGGGGAGGGCAAGATCTTGCCGCAGGGGTGTGCACGTGGTGCACGTAGGAAATTAACTAAACTAAAAACACTCACCAATTGGTGAGGACGTGTCGAAAGACACAAGTGGTGCACCGTGAGTGCCCGATTGATAACAACAAGAACAAAAGAACTAAAAGATGGCGAGACCAAGTCCCACTGTGATCGCCAAAAAAGCTGTGAATGCTTGAAATGAGTGTGTGATTATCATGAAAAATCTATGTTGTTTAAGTGCAAAATAAGCCTATTAAAAGAAACTAAGTGAAGTGATCGCCAGAAACTTTTAACTTAAAAGTTCCAAAAGAAGGTTTGATCGCCTACCTGTTTGAACGTGGGAGATGTTAAGCTCTTGATTTTCCTCCTTCAGCCGGCTGAAGAAAGAGAGCCCTTACTCTTCTTTTGTTCTTGCTGTTGAGTTTGAATTTGAGGATCGTCTAGAGTTCTTTGATTTACTTGTTGATTTCCTCCCCTTTTGATTCTCCTTTGCGGCTTGCAAGAAATAGAAAGAAGGATAAAGAAATGATGAGAACTTAAGCAAAGGTAGTATCCATTCTAATTAGAGTTTTAAACATGCAACTAGACATAGAACTCACTTGTTGGGATGGTCTTTGAAAACCCTTTAAATTGGTTTTAAAAAATAATGTTGTGTTGTGTGTGTTGCATGGAGTGATGTGATGGAGAATGTAGAATTAATGAAAATATGAAAAAGTGCAGAAATGAATTGAAAAACTTATGCCGAGTAGATGAATCCTTGAATTGGACGAAAATTAGATGAAGAATGGACGCCGACTTCTGGAAACAGCAGCACTTCGGCGTTAGGACGTCGTTGCTTCGATCTTCAATTCGATGTCGCCTCAATCACTAACTAATCACCAACTCTTTTTTTTTTTTTTTAACTTTCAAGATGCAAGGTATTTATAGACTTCTTCTGCGTCCGCAGATTTACATGGAAAATTTTGGAATTTATCCATCTTAACCAACAGATAAATACAGATTAATTCATCTTTATCTGTAATTATCTAAAACGCGTCCACCATGGCTGACGCCTTTCAGATTGATTAAGATAAAGATAAACATCCGGGAAAAACTTATCTTTATCTGTATTAGCTAAAACGCGTCTACATGTACAGACGTCTTTTACACTAATTAAGATAAGGATAAACATCCGGAAGAGAAGTAGAAATAACTTAGGAAACCTAAAACGCGTCATGTCTTACAGACGCCTTTTAGCTAATTAATCAACTGATTAAAATTCAAATTTAAACGTTAAAATAAGAATAAACTCTAAATGGCGTCCACACAGATAGACGTCTTTTAGACTTCTTCATATTTTAACTGAAATTTGAGTTAAAATCAATTCAATTGATTAACTTAAACATGTCTGTTAAACCCGACACTCAAAAAGATCAATAAAAATTAATCAATGATTAAATATCAGACCATTCTAAGGCATTATTATATGATATGAAATTTACTCGAAATGACGTCAAAATTAGCGTGTCTACAGGATGTAGCCCTTGTGGATAGTCCAACAAGGCTGCATTGTGCCTCTACCGCATTTAAGGCATCATCATGCCATAGCTTTAGTTTCTTATTAGAGACTGACAAATCTTGTGGATAGCACAACAAATCTGTCAGACCTTAATCGAATCCTAAAACTATAATGATGGGGGGACACGCGGTGCGTTCTCAATGACTCGCGCTATGGCTTAAAATTTAAAATAAGAGATTTAAATATTTTTATGTTGGTCTCATCCTAAGTGATAGTATAAATACATTACATATATTTAATATCTAATATATCTAGATAAATTTGATTCATAATCAAATAAAAAAGGCTCGAATCACCATACAGGTTCATTAGTATGGTCATGGATAGCACACTGATTTGACTAGAGCCGTATAGTCAATCACACACATTTTAATATAACATTTATATCAAAATTAAAAACAGAAATCACACAGGTGAAAGATCTCATCTCCCTACCTTCCTAATTGCATTTGTGGATTGTCCTCGCTCCTCCTCATCCATTGCGATCAATATTACAAATTTAAAATTGATACACTATCAATAATTTACATTTTGCAACATAGAAAGCCTTATGGTGAGCACAATTGAGGAGAGAGGTAGAAGTACATTAGAATGAGAGAGAGAGGGAGGCACACAAGCCTCAATAATCAACATTTAATCAACTCATAAACATTCTACCTCTACAAAATTATATCATCACATGACATAATAAATTAAAGTGCATATCTATGACCATAGTTAACTTTTAACCATCCACATACAATAATTCACATCATGAGTGGCTGAATTTTTTTAAATAATTTATATTTTGGTTTTCGTAAAACCCAGATTCCAATCAAAATTGGTATAAATTTGATTTTTTGAAAATTTCATATTTTAATCATAATTTTAATTCTAAATTAAAAAGTAATAACACACATCACGTGTGCAAATATGCTAAATTAATAATTTCCAGAGTATTCCATGCAACAAAAAAATTATGTTGATGTTAATCTAACCCTTAGATTAATTCACATAAAGACATTAATCATTAATCTAATCATTAGATTAATATTTGTTAATCATATAATAGACATCTCATCTTTATTAACCCCCATTAACTTAAAATCTAATTTTCTATCTAAAGCAGAATTAAAAAGAAATTTTAAATTGAAATGGAGCTGGGAAAAAGCAACTAATGGGCTTGGCAAAGAACCCCTTACTGGGCCGGCTAGGTCCCTGGGTCGGTCAAGCCCCTGGCCTAGGCCCTTGGCTCGAGTCAAGCCCCTATCCCAGGCCCTTGGCCAGAGCCAGGCCAGCCCCAAGGGGGCCCGACCCAGTTTGGGCCTGGCCTGGGCGGGCCGGACCGGCTAGGCTCTAGCCTTGCCCAATGCAAGCACATGTCTAGGGCTCTGCCCTAGCCACCGCTGCCCCACCCACTTCCCTGCGTCCGGCAGGAAGAGGATGGGGTGACACTGCCCAGCGGCCCCCCCTCCCCACCACCACCCCCGACAGGGCTGGCAGGCAGGCCCAGTGTGCGGCCGGTGCCGCTGGGGACACCAACAGTGTATCTTGTGCTCCCCGACCGGTGCCACCCTCCTCCATCCCCCTTTCTCATCTCATGAGAGGGAGGGGAGGAGGAGGAGGCAACTGTCGGTCACCGCTGCCCTAAATTGTTATACCCTGCAACCTTACAACCTAATGGTAATTTTAGTTTATCTAATTAACCAAGCCCATTAGGGAGTTTAAATAGTTTAATTTAGGCTAATTAACTCATTTGTGAAGGTCTATTAGTCCATTTAAATAAATTAAAATAGCCCACTAACTTAGTTAAAAATCTGGATTTGGATGTACTAAACAATAGCATAATAAAATGATGATAACTTTCTATACAAAACTCGGATTGAGATATGTATGATACCGTTGGAAATAGCACGAAAAGATATATAATTTTATGGAAGAATATTTGTACTAATTCAGATGTTTTGAGGGTCAAAAGTAATAATATTAAGTTTTAGAAAGGACTGCCTATAAAAAGTAAATCCTAATCAGACTAAGATTTGAATTAGAAAGTTAACCATGACCTGAAAACTGTTATAAGAGGTATTTGAATTGGATTAGAAGTAGAACACAGTAAATTTGAATATGTTTGGGACTCTAAGTCATAGGTGAAAAATCATAATTGGAATCCTACTTGAAATAGGATTCTGCACACAGATTTACTTGACAGAGTCCTAGTGTTTTAAGTATAACTTCATACGAAAAAATTAAAAGTAGATGAGACAACTCCCATTGAAAATCTCTCACAATTCTACAATTTTTATGAATGTCATATTTTCGAAATATGTCATTTATTAGTTTGAATGTGTAGGTCATTAGAGGGGAACAAAACCTGCCAGAAATTTGGGTGAGTTCTATTTCGAGTTGGAAACTTATCTATGAAGGGAAGGTCTATCTTAAGGTAACTCTGACTAAGAAAGGGTAGAAGGAGTTTGAGAAGGATTGAGAGACGAAAAAATACTAGTTACAATCACCCAAATTCGTGCACACCATACTCTAGCCACAACTTTGCTTGAAGAAGCTAGTTTCTATGTTGTTCTTATGAGAAATAAAGAGGGAAGGCTATTAGGCTGCAAGTTGGTGCTTTTTCGATGAGAGAAGACTCTTTTAAGGCCTTAAAAGGTGTGAAAAAGAGCTTACAAGGGATGTAAGTTGTGGAACTTGTTTGAAAAACTCTAGGATCCACGAAGAACTGATCTTTCTTCAAGAGGTAAGAAGATAACTCTAACCATGATTTATTTTGTATTAAAAATTTTATTTTTTTTATTTTTTTTAAATGATAATCGATTAGTAAGAAGCTTGATATATATGTTTATTTTATGATTACCAAATTAAATATATTTATGATGTTATTTACTATTTATTTCAAAATTATTCTCTCAACATATGTAATCTATCCATTCAATCTATTTTGATTCTCATTATGTTCATCTGAGTTACAGATGTTTGTTCTTTTTGGTCCGATATTTAATTAAGCTAAAATTTTGACAGAAACTTTTTTTGATGTTATATTCATGTCCAATAACTTTAAAAATTTTATGAATTTATTTGATATTTATTAAGTAATATCCTTGTCAGACTATGTAATCTGTTTAGATAGTTTTAAAATCTTAACTTGTAGACTTTATATCTCATTCGATTCATGTCTACATCATGCTAAATTTTGTAGAGATTTTTATTATATTCTCTTTGATATCTCTGTAAAGTTTGAGAATTTTATGATCCCGTTTGATATTTATTTTACTCTCTGTTTTGATTTACTAAAATTATATTAAAGTTGACTTTTAGGAATCAACGTGCGAATCCAAAGTCATCAAATCAACTCAGAAAATCATGAAACTTTGTCAAAACTTTTAGTATGATCGTATGAGCCTATTCACTCTATTCTATTATTTTTTAAATCTATTTTATATTTATCTTGATTATTTTCACTATTTTATGTCCTGAAATTCGATATCTATGCCGAACAATTATGAGATTAATTATAATAATTTCAAAAAATTACTCATATCTTTATAAATATATTCTAACTCTGTTTAACTAAATTTAACTTAATTTGCACTTCTAGATCATAATACACTTTATTATGACACTATACACAACTTTATGTGAATAAAAAATACTAAATATGTTTGACTCAGTTTAACCATTAAAGTCTTATGGATTTACATCTTTGATCTCTTTATGTTACGCCCGGATCCAGTTCTTTTTTTTTTTTTAACATCCGAGTCTAACTACGTAATCTCAGAACAAATTCCACTATAACAAACAGATATGAGAGCTAAATAATCACAAGGCGATTTAAATAAATGTCATATCCATGAACTAATCCAAAATGTCCAAATATAACCAGTACCAAAGTTCACAAATTACAATATCTATAAATTGTGAATAAATTCTCAATCTCACCAAATAAAGAAAAATACACCAATCTCTCATTATCCCTATTACATCAAGTCTAAGAAAGCTATAAATTTCAATCTAAATAACCGCCTAAAGATGCCAAATGCCTCAATCAGAAGTCTTCTCAAATTTCAAAGTCTCTTTCTTATACTCTGAAAATGTTAATAGGGTTTATGAGTACAACCACTCAGTAGGTTTCAAACCATTCACATGATTTAACATATAGTAAATTTTACAAATCACATTATACAATTATATTAAACATGATCTTACATAGTTCTACATATATTTTAAATAAGAACATGATACAAAATATGGTCAGATATAAGCTTATCAAATCAAATATATTTTCTAATAATATAAATAGATCAACTAACATATAGCATGTATGACATGATCGAACTCATATCAGACATATCAAATTCTACTAGCCATGATCAGAATATATCACATATCAAATAGAACATATCAAATTGTCAAATTGTCAGGGCGTTACGTATCGCCGTTTCCTGAGAACATCTGTTGGACCTTTGGAAGAGTTTTTAGAATTTTATTTTTCAATTTAGTAGTTTTGATGTAGTAGGAATAGTTATGAGAAATTTAATATAATTTTCTTTATTTGGTGAGATTAAGAGTTGAGATATTACTTGATGGATATTGTAATGTATTGCCTTTGGTATTTGACTATTTATTTGGACTGTGTGTTAGTAATGACATTTATCTGAATTGTCTTGTGGAATGTTTATCTCTCTCAGATTAGTTTGTTAAGCCGATATTATGTACTATGAGTCCAATATAAGTTGGTGTACTAAACTAGATTTTGATGGCGTAACATGAATAGGGCTGGCATGACCGACGGTCACCACCGGTCATATCGGCGACGCCAGTGGTGGTCGACGGTGCCCTTTCATAGGCTCCCCATAAAAAAGTTCTTCATCGCATGAAGAACACCCCCATAATCTCAAAAAAAATTCAATTTTGCACAGAAAAAAATAGATCTAATCTTTAATGTTCATCACATGAATAGATTTCTAAAAAATCAAACTTTGCATGGAAATATTTCTAGAAACAATTATTTAGTGAATCGAAATGGACAAAGTGAACTTGGCTCTGATACAACTATAAAGAATTAGGCAGGACATCGAAGAACGCAGTGAAAAATAAAATTAAATTAAATGATTCCTACGTGACTGATCTATTTCGATGAACAGAAAGAAAAACTGTCGTGATCAAGCATCACCTCGCACGGATACGAATCTGCGACTGCTTGGTTCCAATGGAGCAACGCCGTCAACCGTGCAGGTGCCCGACCTCTAGAGTTATCCACGCAGTTCTGCTGTTGCGGGATCGTCCTCACTCCCTTGTCAATGTCCGCACGTTCGTCGGTATTTCTGCATTGACGGTGCCTGCGGCATGCGGGCCATGGAGTTCCTGAGAGATGGGAAGCAAAGATGGCGAAGAAGCTGTGACTATGGGCACTAGCTATGGGGCGCACAGGACAAGAAGAGAGAGAGAGGGGGGCAGTTAGAACATAGGATAACCTTGGAGCTGGGCCTAAGATTTTATCATGGCTATTATTGATATTGACCATCTATAACTTTCTATAAAAGTCCTTGGTTAAATACAAAACCCACTAAAATATTCCAAGCCCAAGCACCAGTCCAATTAATAGCCCACTCAGCCTAGTAACACTTTACTGACTTATTTAATTAAGTTAATATCTCATATTAACTAATTAATCAACCGCATTAATGTCGCACACGTTAATCGGCCAGACCTCCGATCACATTGGGTGCCAAACAACATCACATGATCTCAGATGATAATGGAGTTCATTAGCCCTCTCAAGGAACCTTTCCGTCATCAGTTACCACGTAAATGTAATCCTTCATCTGTACAATGTTCTCGAGTCAACCTATGGCATGGTCAAATGTCAAACCTTAACCGATAGACTCACTCGGATTAGATGCCACTGTACAAGATCAGAAAACTCATTCTCTGATAAAGTGTCCGCCTTGGTCAGGTACTTCCGCACATCATTCCTAGAACATTCTTTCTCTAATTATTGAGAGTGGATGTATAATACCCTATATAAGAATATGTTTAATAGGCTAAATCAGTAGACTACCAACAACATTGATTAGTCATTTTTTAGAGCTCGAGTTGGAAAGAACTCCGAAGTTAAGTGTGCTCAGTTGGGAAAAGTCTCAGGATAGATGACCTTTCTAAGAAGTCTATCAACTAGCACAATTATTAGGCCAGTTAGCTGATTGGGTCGTTATAAATTGTATCAGAGCTGCGAACCAGCCAGAAGGTAGGAGCTAAGTGCCACACAGGGCAAAGTGCTACACCATGAAAGGGGTATCCTAGAGTGTGAAGCCGCATGGTGCGAGCCACCTCTTGAGCCTGTGGGGACCACCTCTAGAGTCTTACATGCCTGTTGGATTAGTTGTAGGCTATGTATAATATAATCCTGACGAAGATGTCAGGCTTCTAAGGGAAGTAGTTTGTAATACTTCGATAAAAATATGTTAAATAGACTAAATCAATAGACTACTAACAACACTGGTTAGCCATTTTTTGAAGCTGGAGTTGGAAAGAACTCTGAAATTAAGCATGGATTGGCAGAAGTCTCAGAATAGGTGACTTTCCTGAGAAGTTTACCAACTAGTACAGTTGTTGGGTCAATTAGTTGATTGGGTTGTTATTGGATGATCTCATTTTGAACACACAATCACCTTCGAAGGAATTCTGCTAAATCCGATCGCTTGACTGATTAGGACTCTATGGTTAGGGATCCACTAGCCAAGGTCAAAACTCAGAAGTCTATTGACAAGATGTCCTTAATGTCTTAGGTCTAAGGACTAGCTATGTAACTGTGACACTGATCAAACTAACTGACAGTTAAGTAAATTACCATCTAGTGATTCAAGTCGAATCAGTTTAGTGAATTCGTTCACTAATGAGCATCTACAGGTCCACTATAGTCTCCACACAAGTGACTATGAGAATAGTCACCCTCATCACATAAGCTAGAGTGACATGTACTAGTCTCACCGGATATTTGATGTCCTTATCAAATATCTTCCGACTAGGAATAATTAAGAATATGTATTTATAAGTCCTTAGCCTCATTATTATAAACTCATCATAATCTGAAGACTATTGCACACATTCACGAACTTCATAATGAGATGTTAATAAATGCATTACACATAATGAACATCAAGCCATAAATAAATACGATTGTACATAGTATTTGATTGGCTTATAGGCTACCTAATACTAACACCAGTTACTCTAATAAGCCAAGATTAGCGGGCTTCCTAAATTTTACAAAATCCAATGGGGTCGTAGGACCCCACTGAATATAAGGTGGATCCACCAGTGGCTCTCCCCTGCCACGCCTATGCACATGCAAGGTTAGCCCTGGAGTGCTATGCATGCAGGTCTTCTTCCCAATTTCCATCTTGGACTCGAATAAGGAATCGTAACCTTTATTGTGATAACACTGTTGGTAATTACCCAACACATATATAAGAAAATTTACCTCAATAATGCAGTTGATGGAGTGAAGATCCTCGAGTTGATAGAGAGCATAAGCGGAACTGTAGCATGCAGGATCGTCTTCATCAATGTAGGGAGGCTACCAGTCTTCAACAAAATTCCGTGCAACAAGATTTTGAGGTCTCGAGGTTGTACCGCAAGGGGGGGAGAGAGAGAGAGAGAGAGGAGGAGAAGGGAGATAGAGGGAGAGAGAAGGAGACACCAACCGCATATCTGGTCTTATCTCATATATCCCTCTATATATAGTGGTGGCACTGGAATCCTCTTCCCATATGAAGAAGCATTCCAGTGAGTCTTAATCCAGTTACACCATGTCTCTATCCACAATCCATAACCAATGTGGATGCCTAGAGTTTGAGCTCATCTAGAATCCTATCTACACTCATAAAACATCCAAATGAGATTTTAATCTAAAAAATGACAATAAAAAAATTATACTTTCTCAAAGTCAATAAAATTATGAGATTATAGACACAATATGTAATCTAATCATGCTTCAAAAAAATAGTTTTACTTTATGATGCCAGTCAAGGGACGGATCGGTTGCCCCTTGGCTAAGTGGTTGTATTAATGGCACAAGGCAGTTGGTGAGCTACAACAGATGTCAGGCTTTTTCTGTTGGTAAATAGCAAGCTTTTCTTTTTCTCAAAGTCTATTTAAAAAATGGAGAAAATTAATTAGGCCTTCTTGCTTAAGGTTCATTATGTTTCTTATTGATACTATTTTTCGCACCTCAACCAACTATTACCGTCAAAATATTAACATAATTACATAATATCATAATAATGTGATAATATAGCAACGTGTAATTTAGTAACATAGTTGTGTTAACTATTAATGTATTAATATTAATACATTATTGATTAATATTTGACTATGTTAAAAGTTGATAACAATTATAATAATGTTATTATGTTATGATATTATTGACAGTCTATTATGAATAATTAGTGGGAGTAGATGAAAAATAATATTAGATGAAAAAATGGGGATTGGACAATCAACAAAAAATTGATAGAGGATGAAAACTAAGGTCAAACTTCTTACAGGGGAGTTCAATTAAAAGTTTTTAAAAACATTAATCTTAAGTTTATATTTACATGTATATTCTATTTTATTTGAGTCCAATATTGCTTACAGTTTTATGATCACTCTAATGGTGAAATGTTATAAGTGCCTTAATTAACTCTAGCTAACCAGTGACTGACTAACGTTCAAAAACATGTAAGTATATTGCTCAAAATGAGAGGTTTGTGCACAAGGGACCTGAACCCTTGCTTTACAAGGTGTTGGGATCATCAACTCTTTATTTTTTGTTTGTAGAATTTGGTGGAATAAGGCCTTTTTATTCTTGGAATAAGTCAAATTCTAGTTTAATAGGGAGAATTTGATATTTTGTTATCGCCCCACTTTGATAGCAAAATGGGTTATCCAGAATTACTTATATTGGAATTTCTTAGACCTGAATAAGGGCCGTTTCACTTTGATAGTGGTATGGGACTCACTGGTAAAATAGGTAGAATAAGCAACTCGTAGGTCTAGGGTGGAATTGCTTGTTCTCCTTATCTAGGGAATAAGTAATTTTGACGCAATATAATCTATTCTGGCTATCAAACTAAAGTTAGCCTTATTCTAAGAATAAGATCCTTTATTCTTTTCTTATTCTCCTATCAAAGTGATGCTTAAGACTTGCTTCTTCTCAAAATTAGGTGTGAGAGGGTCCGATTCAGTCTGGCCCATATGCTGGGTGGGCCGGCCCGATAAGAGGCGCCTAGGACTACTGTTAGGGTCCAGTGGGTCCTTCCGGCCCATGTGGATAGTGTTATGCCCCGAATCCGGTTCAGTTTTTTTTTTTTTTTCAACTCGGAATCCGACTACATAATCTTAGAACAAATTCCATCATAACAAACATATATGAGAGCTAAACAACCACAAGGTAATTTAAATAAATGCCATAACCATCAATTAATCCAAAGTATCCAAATATAGTGAATACCAAAGTTCACAAATTATAATATCTATCAATTTGTAAATAAATTCTCAATCTCACTAATAAAAAAAAAAACATCAATCTCTCATTATCTCTACTACATCAAATCTAATAAAGTAGTAAACTTTGAATCTAAATAACCTTTTGAAGATATCAAATGCCCCAATCAGAAATCTCTTCAAATTCTATGTTCTCTTTCTCAGACTCTGAAACTGTTAATAGGATTTATGAGTACAACCACTCAGTAGGCTTTAAACCATCTACATGACTTAACATATAATAAATTTACAAATCACATTATACATGATCTTACATAGTTGTACATATATATCTCAAATAAGAACATGATACAAAACATAGTCAGATATAAGCTTATCAAATCAAATGTATTTTCTAATAATATAAATAGATTAACTAACATATAACATATATATGACATGATCGAACTCATATCAGACATCAAATTTTACTAGTTATGATCAGAACGTATCACATATCGAATCAAATTGTTAAATTGCCAGGGCGTTACGTATCGCCGTCTCCTGAGCACATCTTATATCAAATAATAAATATCATGGCGTAGTAGCTTATCAAATCAGATTCATATCATCGATCATATAGTTAAGACAGATTCATATGATTGCAAAAGGATAGTTAAACAGGATGATCAAAAGATTCAAATGGCTAAGTTGAATTCAAATGAATATATGGAGCAAAGATTTTAGATTTATATGTCAATCAAACAAATCAAATTATATCATAACGGACATGCACCCAAATCACAACATAAGGAGCCAAACAAAACAAATACCAAAGTATCTAGGCAAATGATGCAAAGGTCTTGGTCACTACGCAGAACCGGAGAGTTTAAGTCTACCAAACTCCAAACTTTCAGGGCGTTAGTATCGTCGTTCCCTGATTTTAGTCATCCGAAAATCAGGATTCCCCCCGTTTGCCCTCGGGTTCCAAACAAAATATCCTATCCAATATGGATGCTTACAATAGAATCAGGCCAAATTCTCCTTAAGAAGATAATGTCCAAGTAAAGTCAAATAGTTATGACACAATCAGATTAACAGAGATCAAATGATGACAAAAGATGAGTATAGATCTGAAAATTGAATTATCAAATTGATACGTACATATAAAAGTTAAAATATATACTTTTATATACAAAATAGTCACTTAGAGAGTCATCATGGTCATATATATAGAAAATCAAAGTAAAGCTGATCAAAATAAGTTTTTGGATAGAAACGATTACCAAGTAAAATTTTCTCAGAATTTTCGAAATAATAAACATATTTTTCAGCCATTAAGACTAATTTTCAAAATTGAAAAATCAACAAATAGGCCGAAGAATATCAAATAGATCAGAAAATTACCAAACTTGATAAGCAAGTCCAATAGATCATATGTAAAGTGTGGACAAAGTTTCATCGATTTCTAGATGGGTTTGATATGATTCTGGATTCTCACTTCGTTTCTGGGAATCTAACTTAAATAGAATTCCAATAAATCAAAAAAGAGGGCAAATTGAATAGCAAACGGAATCATAAAATTCTCAAACTTTTCAAAAAAGTCAAGGATAGTATAACAAAGGTATTAAAAAAATTTGGTATGATTTAGACATGAATCAATTAGATATAATATTCACAAAATGAGATTTCAAAACTACTAGGACAAATTGTATAGCCTAAAAAGAATGTTATAGAATAAATATCAAATAAACTCCAAAAATTATGCAATTTATTGGACGCGACGCTAACATATAACATAGACTTCTATCCAAATTTTAACTCAATTGGAAATCGGTACAAGGAGAACAAACAACTGTAACTCATGTGATCATAATTGGAAACAAAACAGATTGAATAGACAAATTACATAGGCTGAGATAATAATCATGAAATAAATAGTAAAGAAGATCAAAAAAATCTAAAAATTGAATATTATGAAGTAGACATACACATAAAAGTTCTTATCAATTAATTAGTTTTTTAAAAACTTTCAAAAATAATATAATTTTTTAATATAAAATAGATCATGTGTATAGTTATCTACCTACCTCTTGAAGAAAGATCGGCTCTTAGTTCCCCTATCCTTGCTATTTATCAATGTCTTCTTCTTCCTTTAAACTCTTTTTCATATTCTCTAAACTCTTTTCCACGTTCTCTAAGCCTCTAATAACACAAAACATTGAATAGAATCAAATTTCTAAAAGAAATAACCCTGAACAACTCTATTATCTCAAGAACACCACATGAACTTATCCTTGGAAGAGAGCTGCATGCAATAGAACTTTGAGCACGACCACAAGCCCCTATTTATACTTATTTACCCTCCTAATATAACAACCAACACCTCCTTTCTTTGCTGTAGTCTAACTCCTACTCTCCATAACTTAATCTCCAAGTCAAAGTCACTTCCTAGTATAAATTGGACTCTGCTCACGCTACCTGCAGTTTTCATTTATGAAGACCTTTAAATTCAACTCCTTAAACATCCTAATTAAGAAAAACTTTCTTCTACAAAGTTTCTGAACTTTTTATTACCTTTCCAATGCCTCTAATCTTACTATTTTTGGATATCTATACAAAACGATATATCTATTTTACTAACATGCTGTTATGAGTGCTTCGAACTCAAAAATCTGGCTGATTTCTTTTTCGTCCAAAGATGTCATCATTACTACTAATAAACGACTTATTTAAATATATGATCGTCATAAAACTTATAGAAGTTTGATTCATCGTTCTAATGAGAGTTTGCTTGCTTAATTTAGAATTTTATGTACGGAGTTGTGCTTAAAATATTAAGACTATGTCAAGTAAATATGTGTACAGAATCCTAGTATAAGTAGGATTTTAATTATGACTTTCTACCCATTAATTAGAATCTTAATTATATTTAAATTTATTATGTTTTACTTTTAATCTAAGTCAAATATGTTATATATAACTTTTTAGGTTGTGGTTAACATTAATTATACCATCTTTTATTTGCTAATCCAAATCCTAATCCGATTAGGACTTGTTCTCTATGGGTAGTCCTTTCTAAAATTGATCTTTGATATTTTTGACTTTTAAAACATCTGAATAGTAAAACTAGTCTTCTACAAAGTTATATATCTTTTATTTTCTTTCCAATGATTTCAACTATGCCTTAATCCGAATTTTCTATAGAAGGATATTATTATTTTACTATGTTGCTATCTAATACATCAACCTAGAATTTGAAATAAGTTAGTGGGCTATTCTTAGAAGTATAATTGGGTTATTGGACTTTCATAATTGGGTTAATTGGATTAAATTGAGTTACTTAAACTTAGTCATGGATTCTTATAATTAGTTAATGGTCCAATTTAAATTAATTAAATTTATTAATAGTTTTAAAAGTGCGGGGTATAATATAGAGTCCCGCGAGAGACCTTTGAATCCGAAACAGACCCTGACGTCCTGTAAGACGTGGGATATGATTTCCGGATGAAGGAAGTCCTTTCTGAATCCTCCTCCGATCTGTTGATAAGGGAAATCAACGCCAGATAAGGAAGCCAAAATCCTGTCCCGCCCGAGGACGGGATCAGACTTATTCTATACGTCCTCCCTGTGGATTCTCCGATTGCCTTCAACCTACTCCTATAAAAAGAACCCCCTGGTAACCTCAGAAGGTACGTCCTAAGCTTCAAACTACACTATTGGTGCCTTTGTTCTCTTCTGTGTCCTGACTTAGGTACTAGAGGGGGTTCCCCCGGATCGGAACTGGGGGTCTCCACTGACCTAGTGTCTGTTATGCAGGAGCGGTGGAGATATTTATGTGATTTGGAGGAGATCTAACCACTCGATTCAGATCGGACGAATCTCGTGTTGGGTTTCGGGCGGGAAGCGACGACCGCAACAGAAGCAATAAAACAATTCCCGCCCGATGCCCACAGATCTGATTTGGAACAAAAAACTAAAACCAAAAATCGGGTTGTGATCACATCACCTTGTGGGGATTCAAATCCGCGACCGTTTTGGTTCCGTCGAGGCAATGCCACTAGCCGCACAACCGTCCGCCCTCTAGTGATATCCACAGGATCCTCTACGGTGGTTCGTCCTCGATCCCTCGTCCAGATCAACGCACTCGCTGAAGAATCCTCGTTGCAACGATGTCCGGATCATCCGGACAAGAATTCCCAACTCTCGAGAACTGCATGCAACGGAGATGGGAAGTCTCCCGGCGCCTCGAGAGGGGTGCCCAGAGGAGGAGGAGAGAGAGGGGGACGGCCAGCCTTAAGAGGTTCTGGAGCTTGGCCCAAGGTTTCTCAACAGCACGTATATATATTAAGTCGGCGCAACTTTTCACAAAAGTCCCCGACTTAATATAAATCCCACTTAAGTACCATCGACTGAGAATCTGTTTGCGTGTGAGCCTTTAGGCCCATTAACCAGTCCGATTTTCAGCCCGTTAAGTCTAATAAAATTTTATTGACTTATTTTAATTAATTAATATCTAATATTTAATTAATTACTTAACCAAATTAATATCTTATGTAAATTCGGTCGAACTTCTGATCAAGTTGGGTGCCAAGCAACATCACATGATCCCAAAAGGTAATGAGGTTTAGCAACCCACTCATGGAACCGGTCCGTCCACAGTTGCTATGTAGCTATAATCTTTCGTTTGCATAATGCTCTCGAGTTAACCTAGGATATGGTCGACTGTCAAACCCTAGATGGTCAACTCACTTGAATCAGACTCCGCTGTACAATATCCAAAAACACCTTTTCTGATATTGTGTTTGCTCTGGCCAAAGACTCCTGCAGATCTATTCTAGAGCATTCACTCTTAGTTACCTGAGAGCGAACGATCCTATATTGATTACACAATCACCTTCGAAGGTCTTCCGCTGGATCCAATCCTTGACTATTAGAAATCCTGTGGATAGGGATTCGTAAGCCAAAGTCAAAGCCCAGAAGTCCACCGACAAGATGTCTTTGGTGTCTCAAGTCCAATGACCAACCACGCCATTGTGACGATGAATCAAGTTGGTCGACAGTCAGGTAAATTACCATTCGGCGATTCATATCAGATCTGTTCAGTGAACTCATTCCCCAATGAACACTTACAGGTTCTCCATAGTGTCTCCACACAAGTGACTAACAAGATTAGTTATCATCATCGTATGAGCTGAAATAACCTATACTAGTCTTATCGGATGATTTTCCTTCGCAAATATCCTACGACTAGAAACAATTAAGAATATGTGTTTGTAAGTCATCAGTTTCATTATTATGACCTCATCTTAATTTGATGACCATTGCACACATTCAAAGACTTCATAATGTATACTTATTGATATGACAATCTACATAATAAATAAATGTCATTTATTAGTGAACCAGATTGAAATAGGTGCCTTATGATTGGCTTAAAGGACACCTATATCCATCAATCTCTCACTTAGACTCAAGCCAATCACCTTCGCCTTTGATCTCCATCAAATCTAGGTGATGCTCACATCAAGTATGTAACTAAGGCTCGGTCGGGGATCTACTAAATCATTCATAAATGGAATAATTTTCATTACATTATTTCCTTTTAATTCTTTGTCTCTTAACTTGTGAAAGAGCCTCAGAATGTTCTACAACTTTTGATGAGACTATGGCTCGACCACAAAATTGATCGCTCCCACTGTTGTCCTACAACAAAGGAACTGGATCGTAGACCTTTTAGAACTACATCTAGTTTGGGGATGAACCCTTTCATCCATACTGTTCTAATAACAGTATAATCCGTTTATGTCATCATCTTATCAGTGAGTTCTAGATTGGAACCCTTCCAATCCACTCCATACTGTTCTATCAACAGTATCAGCTATAATCATGTCAGCAGCGGTTTCTAGCTTGGAACTCTTCTAATTCACTGCTTTCTAATTAAAAGATAAAATCCAAGTCTGACTTGAAATTTGAGTCAGTGTGACTCATGGTTTCAAATCATCATCTCCATATACAGGAGTGCATCCTTAGCACTTCTTAAGTACTTAGTGATGTGTTTCACTCCTTCTATCAAGGTTTCTCTGTATCCTTTAAGGAATCTTTTTTTAAAGAAATAAATTCCATATCTCAACAATTGATACTTATTATGGGATTTATGTCAAACATTTTGATATACAGGTTAAGGCAACATCTTCATCAATCTATCTTAATAGATTCGTATTTTCAATACGTGGGATGTTATAACCAAACCCATTATGGAGGAAAATATGGTTAATAATGATTTTACTAATAGTAACATCTTGATATCATTCTCAATGACTTCGATGTTATTATCACAAAGCATTACTAATGCGACTATGCTCCCATTGTCCTTCTTGTACACACACAATCTATGATCATTAAGAATGATCACTCAATGTTTAACCATTAAGTCAAAAATTTTATTGCAACTTTGAGAAGTTTTAGTTTGATTAAAAAATAATCTATGAATCATAACTTGCTTCATGAATATTCTAAAAACTTTAAAGTTGTATCATATACATCTTTTTCTCAATCACAGTGAGGTTATGCTTTTAGTATCCAACTGTCATATCTCATCATCATGATGGGTAGTTTTGACAAGTAAAATTCTAATAAACTTATTTTGGTAATCGCTGAGGAAAATTTGTCCAAGTCAACACTTTGACCATGACAATTTCTTTTAAATTACCATATAAGTTTTAAGTAGTCCATTTGTACTAATCTTCATTTTGAAGATTCACTTGCTTCTGATAGGTACAATATCCTCGAGTAATACTATCAAGTTTTGAACTTGATAGGTATTATGGATTATAGTTTTTTGAATTATTAACGTTCTTGCCAATTTCAAAGTTGTAATTATAATGGGAGCTTTCTCATAGATTTTGGATCATAATCCACATCTTTGAGCTCCTCTCATTCTGCTATCTTTGATATGTCAAACATATCCTGTTAGCCATTAAGAGAATCTCAAAATCTATAATGCTCTCATATGCGTGTTATGAATGATTCCAAACATCCAAAGATTATCTAATAATCTTGTGTTAATTTGTGGGTCTAGAACATCTTCTAATTTTATTAGCTTCTACTGTCTTTTCTAAGAATATATTCCTCTTTATAGAAGACAACTTTCATGACGATAATTATTCACTATCGTATGGCCAATAAAAGCAATGTCTAAACTCTATGGACATCTCACAAATTTACACTACTCTGTGACCTTTTAGATTCAACTTCTTTGAATCATGTCTTTTCTAAAAGACTAGAACATAACTTGACTTTAATATACTTAAAATCAACTTTTTCTTATAATTCATATCTTATATGAATTAACTTATCTCCATATATTATATGAACATGCTGACTTGTTTGGAACCATATGTAAGGTATGGACATCTAATGTTCATACTCGTTTTCATAAGGATTTAAGAATTGACAAATCTTATTATGTATTGCACCATATCCAATAAGGTGCAATACATAATTCCATCATATTGCTATGGTATACAATGAGGATCAATCAAGAGAGGATACAATTATCCTTTTAATGATTTGTGTGAATTCTATACTCAAGTATTAATTTATTTGATCAAATCAAAGAATTCTAATACTATTTCTTATTAGTCACTTCATTTTTATCTTCTACTTTAATTTCTCAGATGCATTCGACTTTTACTTCAGCAAATATATACAGTCGAATCTTTTCAAGAGTAAACAATTAAGATAAGTCAATAGAAGTGATTATCTTTAGCCTCAAGAAGATATTGGGCTATTTACATCAGTATGTATAACTCTAATAATTTCTTATTGCACAACCTAGTGTACAATGCCATAGATAATCAGGATTCAGATAGTTCATTTTCTATAGGAGATTTGGTGAACATTCATCACATGATATGTCATATTAAAAATCTATAGTGCATTGACTGGTTTTAAAATCTTTCATTTTATTTCTAAACCATATGGAACAATGCTTGTTCCTTCTCAGTCAATGTTATTCACTTTTATAATTCTTGATAATTAATAGAACTAAATAACAATTATTTAGTTTCATATTAATCTCCTAAAGGTATACAAAGATTTACTGTCTCACAGTAACTTATATATTTCTAGAACTATTGTTGAGTCTAACTCAACATTTTTATTTTCTCGATTTCTTTTTACTTGTCTAAGTCTGCATACTATTGCAGATCTGAGAATCATTTCCAATATCTCATATTGGAGACACTAACTCTCTAATAGACATGCAAAAGTGGATAATAAGAATATCCGAAACTTCTTACAAATTTTATATTCTTTTTGCCTTTACCAATATGCTTATATTGGTTGCAGTAGGAGAACTACTCATTCTCTCTTTCAGCTGACTTGGTGTTATCTTTCTCAAGTATGGGTTCGATCGTTTAAGATCGTACCTCTTACCTTTATCAAAAGTATACCATGAATACCTCTTCTTCTTAGTCTATCCAAGTAAGAGATTTCATGACAACTGATTAGGATAATGGCTATCAATCAGTACTGGAGACATTCTTCATAATCATTCTAGCCAATCTACATATGAGAAGTATCGACATCTAATATGCCAAATCTCAGATTAATAGACGACATTTTAGTGAACAAAGGAAATAACGTGATTTACGTAAATAGTTTTTATAATTCAATTATGGTCTTTTATCTTGAATAATTTTCTACTATTTTTTGACGGACTGTATAACCCTCAGGCATACAGAACTGGAGACTCCGATGGTCTCTTAGCAAGGATTAAAATCTCAATGATTTGTAGTACAGCCTTGTGGATAGTACAACAAATCATTAATTATGGTCTAAGCATTACCATCGTTACGAGACGGGCATAGATTTGCATGCATCCCTTGTGGATAGTATAACAAGGCTACATGGTTCCTCTACCCTGATCAATAGGCATCTTATGTCATAGCCAGAGTCTCTCTTTACAATTAGACAGGCCTTGTGGTAGCATAACAAACCTGCTTAAAGTAATTTGAGTCCTATGACTATAACTATGGAGAACCACGCAATAAGTTCTCAACTACTCACGTTATGGCTCAGATTTTATCGAGGATTTTAGATAACTTTTATCTTGGTCTCTTCCTAGGTGATAATATATAAATATATCGCATATATATATTTAACTATATCTAGATAATAGCAATTGATTCATAATCAAAAGTAAAACATGCATCAACCAAACATGTTCATTATGTGGTCATGGACAGTACGGTGATTAACTGGAGCTATAGAATTAATCACTACAACTATATAATAATTATATAATTAAAACATACAAACACACAGGCACTGGTGATCTCATCTCTGTCGCCTTCCTGGTTGCACTTGTGGATCATCCTCGCATCTCCTCGGCCGACATGATCAATTACAACATAAAATGGAATTTGAAATAAATTTCAAATACAAATTAATTGTAAACGAAAGCCTTATGGCCGTGTACAACTATAGAGGGAGATAGAACTACATCGGAATGAGAGAGAGAGGGAGGCACATAGGCCTCATTAATTAACAATTAATTATCTACTTAAATTCTATAATGATCCACTCAATTACACACCATCACATGATATAAAATTAACTATGTGCTTCTCCATGACCACCACAAATTTTAACCATCCACACATGATAAAACACACCACATGAAGGCTAAGATTTTGAAAATAAATATTTTGGTTTTCTCAAAACCTGGGTACTAATCAAAATTGGATTATTTAGATTTTCGAAAATCTTATTTTCTAACATGCATTTAAATCTAATTTAAAACATCAAACATATCAACATATGTATACACAAATAAAATTAAAATGGTAAAATATTCCATGCTAAATTTAAAACACTTCTAAATTAATTAATCTAACATTTAGATTAATAATATTACTACTTTAACAACATTTGTTAAGCAACCCCAAATAAAATTAATCTAACACTTAGATTAATCATTATTTCCTTAACAACTATTATTAAGAATTTTTCAATATAGTTTAACATCTTAACAATTCGAGTCAATCAAAATTATGCACAGTTTTAGAACTATTCTAAACATCATGAATCTAACATTAAGATTTGGTTAAATTTTATTAATAACTCTTATTAAATGAAATAGTGCACAATTAAGACTAGCGCAAAATTGAATTTAATATAACCATTAGATTTAATAAAATCCTTTAACAACTATTGATAAAGAATTATTGATTTTAAACAATCTCTTAATAACCTTTATCGAGAGATGAGTGGACCTTGAAATATAGTTATTTCTTTAACAACCTTTGAAAAGAAATTTATTCAAACCTATTTTGAAACAAGCATAAACATTAGTCTAATAATTAGACTAATGTTAAGTAATTAACAACATTTGTTAATTATAATTTAAATATCAACATCTTTAATGTAATGCCTTAAACAAATAGGATTTAAAAAAAAAATCTTAACTTTAAAACAATGTTAAAATATTTAAATTTAAATCCTATTATTAGGTTTGGGGCTTTAACGGGGTTTGGGAAAAGGAATTAAAAGTGGAATTGCCTAATGGGCCCTGCTGGCTGGGCCAAGGCCTGGGTCGAGCAAGATGAGCCCTGTTGGCTGGGACAAGGTCAAAAGGCGGGTTGGGCTTGGCCCAAACGGCTTGGTCCGAACCAGGCTGGGCCGAGCCGGCTTGGGCCCCTAGGTCAGTCTAGCTTGGGCCCAGACCCGCCTGGGGCGGACCCAGGCCGCACCTTGGTGCGTGGCTATGGTTGCCCTAGCTGCCGCTAGGGGTCATCCCCTTCCCCCCTGAGCCCTCGTGCAGCAGACGGCCAGAAGGAGTCCCGGCGCCCGGCGCCGGCACCGCCGACGCCGACACCCATCTCTACGGCCAGCAGGTCCAATGTCAGCTCCCCTTTGAAGATGCTGGTCTCACCGGCGGCTGTCGGACGGGCACTAGCCCCAATCAACAGCAGCAATAAGGAAGAGGCCACCGACGCCTATTCATCTTCCCCGACGCAGGCACACAACCCCCACCACACCGGAGATAGGCCCGGCGAGCCTTGCTGGCAAGGCCGGTGCTGTCGGAGGCCTACAAACATTGGAGATGGTACTGTGGGTTGTGTATCTGTAGCCCTTTCCTCCCCCTTTCTCTTCCAACATTTGGAAAAACAAAAAGAAGGGGGTTTGCCACCGGCCGCCGACGACTACCGGGGTCTGGGAGGGCTAGCTGGTCATACCAATAAGGTAATTTTGTGGTCTTCCATCACCATGGAAGCCCCATCCAAGCCCACAATGTTTGGTTCTTCATCCCCATGAAGAACCCTACGAAAACTCCCAAAATAAATGAATTTCTTCAGAGAAAAAATAATCTGATTATTAAATGTTCATTCCATGAATGAATTCCACTGAGAAATAAGAAATATAATGCATGGAATTAATTTCAGAATATTAATTTTAGCGTTCCGAAACGAATTAGAGCGGAACCTGACTCTGATACCACTATTGGGTTCCAGGCGGGGCGCGACGAACGTAGCGGAAGCAATAAAACAATTCCCTCCCAATGCCCGCAGATCCGATTTAGAACGAAAAACTAAAACAAAAAATTAGATTGTAATCACATCATCTTGTGCAGATTCGAATCCGCGACCGTTTCGGTTCCGTCGAAGTGATGCCACTAGCCGCACAATCGTCCAGCCTCCAGCGGTATCCATGCGATCCTCCACGGTGGTTCGTCCTCGATCCCTCGTCCAGATCAGCGTGCTCGCTGAAGAATCCTCGCCGCAACGATGTCCGGATCATCCGGACGAGAATTCCTGTTCTCGGGAACTGCGTGCGGCGGAGACGGGAAGTCTCCCAGCGCCTCGAGAGGGGCGCCCAGAGGAGGAGGAGAGAGAGAGAGGGGGATGACCATCCTTAAGAGCTCCTGGAACTTGGCCTAGGGTTTCTCAACAGCGCTTATATATATTAAGTTGGCGCGACTTTCCACAAAAGTCCCTGACTTAATATAAATCCCACTTAAGTACCACCGGCTGAGAATCTGTTTGCGTGTGACCCTTAGGCCCATTAACTAGTCCGATTTTTAGCCCGTTAAGTCCAATAACATTTTATTGACTTATTGTAATTAATTAATATCTAATATTTAATTAATTATTTAACTGAATTAACATCTCATGTAAATTCAGTTGGACTTCCAATCAAATTAGGTGTCAAGCAACACCACATGATCCCGGAAGGTAATGGGGTTCAGCAACCCACTCATGGAACCTGTCCGTCCACAGTTACTACGTGGTTATAATCCTTCGTTCGCATAATGCTCTCAAGTTAATCTAGAGTATGGTCAACTGTCAAATCCTAGATGGTCAACTCACTTGAATCAGACTATGTTGTATAATATCTAAAAATATATTTTCTGATATTGTGTCTGCTCTGGCCAGAGACTCCTGCGGATCTATTCTAGAGCATTCACTCTCCAGTTACCTAAGAGCGAATGATCCTATATTGAACAAACAATCACCTTCGAACGTCTTCCGTTGGACCCGATCCTTGACTATTAGAAATCTCGTGGATAGGAATTTGTAAGCTAAGGTCAATGCCCAAAAGTCCATCGATAAGGTGTCTTTAGTATCTCAAGTCCAAGGACCAACCACGCCACTGTGACGATGAATCAAGCCGATTGACAATCAGGTAAATTACCATTCGGCAATTCATATCGGATCAGTTTAGTGAACACATTCCCCATTGAGCACCTACAGATTCTCTATACTGTCTCCACACAAATGACTAATAAGATCAGTCACCCTTATCGTATGAGTTGAAATAATATGTACTAGTCTTACCGGATAATTGATGTCCTTCTCAAACATCCTACGACTAGGAACAATTAAGAATATGTTTATAAGTTATCAGTCTCATTATTATGATCTCATAATAATCCGATGACCATTGGACACATTCAAGGACTTCATTATGTGTACTTATTGATACGTTAATTTACATAATAAATAAATGTCATTTATTAGTGAACTAGATTGAAATAGGTGTCTTATGGTTGGCTTAGAGGACACCTATATCTCCCACCCAACAAGGTAAATAAGCAATTTCACCTTACACCTAAGATTTTGATATCTTACCTTAAATTTCCTCCTATTATTAAAATGAAACGCCTTTTATTATGAAATAAGCAATCGAGCATAACTAATTTTATCATAGTCCATTCATCTATCCAAGTGGTGCATAGCATTTGTACTCCCCTTTCATCTCAGTCTATTTATTAAAGTGCTTATACCTTTCTCAAACTGTTTACATTGTTTTTGGATCTACAGCTATCTTTCTTTACATGTATGATGACATTTCTAAATTCGAAATTATGATCACCTAAGAAAGCTGATTTTTTATATTTTTTTTTAAATTGTGAGAAAGCTGAATTTTCGTGCATCTCATTGCGAGAGAGATAAATATGTCCGGAGATCGTATATGATCTCCCCATTCCAAGTGGTGAAGAGGGATGAATCAAACTATCAATTAATGAATACACATGCAAAGTACTAAAATGATGTAAGCAGAGTGTATACTCGGAAACATTATTTACCAGGGAAATTTGCACGAGAATGGGTCACACATGTTGACAAAAACATCCGGCTATAATTAAGTTCAAACTTGGATCGTTTGTATATGTATTTGTACATACTTGGCCACTGTGCCACCCTTCAAAAAAAAAAAAATTGTCAATAATTTAAGATGAAATACATTTTTTTTTTCACCATTGACCATCCTCCATGCATAAAACTGATGGTGATCATAGAAAATGGGCTGAGATTCCATAAGGGAAAAAATAACCATAGACAGCAGGGAAAGCCGCAGAATTCTACGGGGGCAGTTTGGGGCAGGTGGAACCTCCACTTGCATGAAGGAAAAAAAGTAACAAAGAATGGGTCTTTTTATTGGTTATTATATCAGGTCCTCGTCGGATCACAGCTTAGCGTTGAGGCGATGCTGACCGTTCTTTAAAGAAAATTAAGAAAAAATGGAGCGTTCCGCGTCAACGCCCATCAGGAGGACGTGGGGCTCAACAAGCAAGCGCGTGCGCAGCCGTCGGCGGCTCTCCCCGCTGCCCCGCGTGCCCCGTCGTCCGCCGCTGCCGCCGCCTCCATGCCGAGCGCCAGTGCCCGGCTGGTGTAGTGCTGCTTCAGGTTGGAGCCGTGGTGCACTGCCAGCTTCGCGATGCTGCGCTTGGCGTTGGCCCGGAAGGGGCACCGCGAGCTGAGGAAGCCGTCCACCAGGTGTAGGTAAGCCTCCAGGTCGTGGCAGCACCCCGGGTCCGCGTCCGGCCTCATGTACGGCGATTGCCTGCTGTCCACCCTCAACTCGTTCCCCACATGCGCGTACGACCACGCCGTCATCGCTCGCCCCACCGCGTCCCTCCACCTGTCTGGCAGCACCATCCGCTTGCCCCCCTCCACCGCCGCCCGCCGCCATCTTCGCCTCGCCTCCCCCTCCTCCTCTGCTGCCACCTTCTGATAGTCGGCGAACACGCCGGGCATCCTCGTTATGACGTCCCGCTGGTTGACCACCCGCAGCACCTTCACCCCCCGGGTCTTGACCCGCTCGGCGAACTCCCGGTTGCCCACATGGGGGCTGCCGAAGGAGAACACGGCGACGGGGGGCGCCGCGTCGGGGCCGAGGCTGGCCCCCAGCTCGTCCGCCACCAGCACGGCCAGCGCGGCGCCGAGGCTGTGCCCCGTGACGGTGATGCTGAGCTGCTCACCCTTGTAGAGCTCCATCAGCCGGCGGACCTCCTCCACGACCGCGTCGCGCAGGCTTGGCGTCTGCTTGGACCCGGTCGTGAACAGGCTCCAGAACCCGCACTCCACCTTTGGCTCAATCTGCTCCTCCTCTTCTGCAGCCGCCGGTGTGGACGCGTTGTCCTCGTTGCCGTCCTTGTCGTGGGGGACCTTGACGAGGGCGGCGCGGAAGTTCTCGGCCCACTCCAGGGCAGTGGCGGTGCCGCGCAGGGCGATGACCACGTCGCGGCGGCCCATCCTCTGGATCTCGCGCTCGCTATCGCAGACGGCGACGTAGCCCACCCAGCTCGTCCGCTGCCGCATCCAGGGCGCCACGCCGTCGACCCACCGGGGCATCTCGATGGAGGAGGTGGCGTAGAGGTCGCGGGTGACGCGGTAGGAGCGGTCGGGGAGGGCAACCTGGCGGCGGTCCGAGGGCTGCTTCGCCGGGTTAGAGTGGAAGGCGTGGTAGGCTGCCTGCACGAACTCACCGTATCGCACGATTTCCCTGCGGAGGTCCTCATCCAGCGGGTCGAGCAAGCCCGCCCAGTCGCGTGCGCCGTGGAGCTCCCGCCAGCGCTCGCGGATGCTACTGCGCGGGGAGGGCCGGGGGGTGCCGGAGAGCAGCCGCTGGAGCTGGTTCAGGCTCCGGGGGGACATGTCCTCCACCTTCCTGGCGGCGGGAAGGACGCCGGAGAGGTTAAGAGCGTTGAGGATGCCCCAGGGACTTCCCCCCTCGTTGTCGTCTCTGCCATTGTAGTCAGGGAGAGGAGGAAGAGGCGGTTGTGGGGCGAGAGACGGCTTCTGGAGGAGCCGGTCGAGGTTGGCGAGGTGAGTCGCGGTGTTCGAGACCGAGGCAGAAGGCGGCGGCTTTGTGAGCCCCGGGGCTGCGGCGCGCGGCCTGGTGGGATTGAGAGGGGACGGGCGGCGGATGGGGGCCGAGCACCGCACCGGCGAGATGTGGCGCGGCGGTGCCGCCACTGTGTGCATGACAAGAAGGAGAGAGAGGGGGAGGAGTCTGAAAACAAGCAAGAGATGAGAGAGAGAGAGAGAGAGAGAGGAAGAGAGAGGGGAGTTGTGGGAGCGTGCGGGCAGCAGATTGGATCCATGAACGTCTAGGAGAGGGAGTATTTAAACAGCAAGATGAGTACCCTCCTGTTCTTCCTCGAAAGGCCGTGTGTGTGTGCAAGGATGCGGACTTTGACTCGGCAATCCTGGAGAGATGGTCCAAGACGAGCCTTTTGTTCTTTATCTTGGGAGCAATTAGGTTTTGCGTTTTCTTGTTTGATTGTTGTATTGTGGCTGACGGGGTGACTCTTTGTGGTGCACAAGACCGGATCTGTCCTCAAGTCTGAATCACCATCTCCTCATACCTATGGTCTCCTTTCACCTCCAAAATTGACCTTAAAACAAGATAGAGTTGTCCTCGGCACAGGGAAAACATGGGGCAAAGTATGAAACCCTGCCTAGCCGCAGCCTCTCTCTTTTCTGTTTGGGAAATTTCTTGAAGCTTACATTGGAGACTCAAATGTGACAAAATAACTCATATTTTAATGTTCTGATACTTGCCGGGGAAGGGAGGGCAGGAGTTTATCATCTCTGTCGCGTTCAACTATTATGACAAATTGTAGATGAGGCTGTCGTGGCAGAAACAGCTGTCATCTACCGGACACATTTTTTATTATTATCATTTTAAAGTTGGACACAATCTGGTTAAGCCATTCAATATGGACACACACATTGAATATGCTAAAATTTTAAAGATAAACATAAGAAGTATAACATATATATAGATATTAATATATTGACAAATATTTTATTTTAAAGATAAAACATAAGAAGTATAACGTACATATAGATATTAATATATAGACAAATATTTTTAAAAACAATTTCATTTTATTATAAAATTTTAAAGTAAAATGTCAAATATAAGTGTCCTAGTGTCTTATTATGTTTAGACGTTTGACATAGCTATCTCGTGAAATAAAGTATTCATCGTCGAAAGGAACAAGATTCTCTGGCCAAGTTTAGATAATTTTTTTAATATCTTTCTATACGACTTAAGGACATTTTCATTATTCACTCAAGATAAAATAAAAAGAAGTGCAATAAGCAAGGAATGATAAAACATCCTCCTCTGAGAGCACATTGGGAGGTCCAAGGAGAGGAACTTGCTTATTGAATAATCACATGTGGCACCAACATCTTAGAAGGGAGGAATTTAGGATCAGACCGAATTTCTATAGATCTTAGCTTTTTACATGATTTCGATGATCCAACTAATGAGTTAATTTCAAAGTAGTTAATATATGTATATTTAAAAGTTAATATGTAAATTAATTTAATTATATTTCTTAATATATTTAGTGATTGGATCTGAATCAGGTGATATGACTAAAAATCTTGAGCGACCCGAAGCAGACGATTATCCAATCGGATCATTGAGAATGGAGGGTGATACAGCTAGCTAGTAGGCGCCTTGACCATAGTTAGTTAAATACTGGACATGTATAGTACGGCAAAAGTACGTACGAGTATAATTCGAGTTAAATTTTGAATAAAACGGTCAAAATTCGGTCAAAAAAACGTCTATTTCAAAAATACGGAACGACATACATACGGAGTATTATACGGAGAGTTTGATTAATTCGTAGTGAAAAATACGGATGCATATTTCTTATATGGTCACAAGAATTAAGAAAACAATAACATTACTATGTAAAAGTTTTAGCTGTCAACACATCACACAATAAAAGTCACTAAAATATAAGAAGTCAAAAACACAAACACACAAATACAATCCATCTTAAAATTATAATAACCAAAATAAAATACTAGTTGACATTAGTGAAAAAAACTTGTTCATCAAATATCTCCTCATATGAGTTTGTCATCCATGCCATGTTTTAACTATCTCCAATATCATCATCTTGATCATCTCGTTCTTCAACTACATCTTCTTCCACAAGTATATTAATCTTACTTAGATCAATTGGCTTCAAATCTTCTTCTTCATGTTCCTTAAATTTTGACATCATTAATGAGTTCATTCTCACATACATCAAATCTTCCAACATCTCATGAGTCAACCTATTCATTTTTTTAGTTTGAGCCATTTCCCAAGCACTCCATTTACGCTTACAAGTCGATGAACTACATGGTTGACTTAAAATTTTGATAGCAATCTTCCGAAGAATAAGAAAGTGATCATCACTTCCTATATAATCCTACCAAATGCGTACAAATGAAAGATTAAACATGATAAGTATGTGAAGTAAAAATAAACATAAAATATAAAAGTATCATACTTACGTAGATGATTAGTTTCCATCAATGTCACTCTAGTGTAAGTGAATAATTTCTGAGATTTATTGCGGTATGTGATTAATTCTTTCATAAAATTAAGTCGCTTATCTTCCTTTACCATTTTGGACAAGACATAATCAATCTCTGCCTTTATATCATCATTTTCTACAAAAGAAAAACTACACATGTAAGCTGGATTGAGAATTGCTGCAGCTGCATGAACAGGATGAAGAATGTTCTTCCTTTTCCTTGTATCAAAGAATTCTAACATTCGAACATATTTGAACCGATTTGCTTCTGTTCGTTGCCTCTACATTTTTCTTATGCATAGCATCATATAAGTAACCTAAAGTGGAACCCTCACCATCAACTAAACGGAGTACTCGAACAAGTGACTCAAGTACTTCAATCAATTCTTTAACCTCTGTCCAGAAATATTCCTTTTGAATTATGTCAGTAACTTCCATTCCAATAGGAGATTTTGTATAATTTACACTTCTCCACTCAGAAGATGCAACTAATATCCTCAAATCATTTTCCACATCTAAAGTAGATTGAACCATTAAGAAATTAGTGGCAAACTTTGTCTTATATGGCCACTTTAATTCCTTCTTCTCTGTGTGTTTTCTTATCATCTCTAAGACAAGTGTATGCTTATACATAAAGTCAACAATTTTTTTCCATTATCAATGACATCTCTCATCCAAGAAATATTTGTATATAGATCTTTCAAAAGCAAATTGATACCATGTGCTGCATAACAAATCTTGTATAAATGTGGATACTTTCCCATAAGCATATCACTTGCAGATTCATAATTAGAAATATTATCTGTGACAAGTTGAACTACATGTTGATGACCAATATCATCAATCACAATAGAGAGAATGTTGCAAAGAAATTTCCCTGTCAATCTCTGTGCTGAGCATTCAATAGATTTAAAAAAAAACAGCTCCCTGTAGAGAATAATCAAGAACATTAACCCAAGATCTTTTTTTCAAATCAGTCCATGAGTCCGACATCAATGTGCATCCAGTTGTCACACATGACTTTTTCACATTAGTAACATACTCCTCAACTTCCTTTCTAAAATCCGGAATCAACTTAGTTCGAAAATATGAATAACTAGGAATAATAAATCTACTTCCATATTCTCCTTGAGCTTTCATCTCTTCAATGAATGATTTTATTTGGATCGCATTAAATGAGATGTTGTTCATCACAAAAAAAATTGGTGATCTTCCTCTCCAAATTTACCTTGTCCTTTTTAGATGTAAGTGTCCGAATTGTCGTTTGATGCATATTTCCACTTGAGACACAATAAGAAGAAGATGATCCTATTATGCTCTCATTAACATCAGATGAACTTGTTGTAGTTTTACTCCTCTTACTTGATCCTTCAATAGCAAGAAAGGCTTCCGCTTGAATCTCCTCAGACACATTAGGATAAACTTGAATATCACGGCCTGATACGCCAGATAAATGAGATTTCACACGTGATATTCCTCATGCATATATTTTCTCACAAAATTTGCACTTGAATCAACCATTTAGATCCTCTACATAATCCTAAAATTTTTGCTTTGGCCTCACCATAATTTCCTATATGTACATATCACAATATTAAGCCTATAACATGCATAGAACATGATCATAGTAGAACACAAACCATATATGCATCTAAAAAATACACTATACTATAAAATTTCTAAACTCAAGAACACACCAAAATGTAAAATCCAATATGCACAATTTGGTGATTAAAAAATACGCATATAGAATACTTATTCAAAACTAGAAAAAGTAAATATAACCATAAAGATGTGTACCTGCAAAAAATCTGGTGCCTCTCTATCCCTTGGTGAGTAGAAAATAATTTTGAGAAATTGTCGGATTTGTTGCTATTGTCTATGTTGTCCTAGAGGGGAGATTGAGTTACCTGCAACACAGTTAGAACTTAGAACTTAGAAAAGACTTCCCCCCCATTGATGCTACCAATAACAACTATAAACCATAATTTCAGATCCATAAACTATGTATCATCTTTGCTATCAGAAGACAAAACCCCCATATTTAAATAAAAGGTTAGAACTTGGAAACATTACAACGAACATTATTCCATAAAAAATGACCAAACAAACTAAGCTAACAAACAAAGCCTAAATTAATATATTCAATATATTCATGTAAATATTTCAGCTTTCATACTAACTTTGACATTGCCTAAATGAAATAAAGAATCCATATACAGGACTCTAACATCAACAATATGCAGCTTCATGAAAAATGCCAGCATGGTGATGCTGTTGCTTCCCTTAGTAGCTTGGAATCAAGGGATATGGACACAATTAGAGAGCTTGCTTATGGATCCATGGCAAGATTGGATAATAAGCTGTTAAATTGCTGGCTTCAAAGGGTTTGTTTTTTTTTTTTCCAGAACTTGGACTCCAGCCCCCTACGGCCTGTGCCACCTCTCCATATTGGAGCTCAAATGCGCCCAGGTAGGCAGTGGTGAGCTCAAATACCCCCTACGCCCATACGACGAGCAGCGCCACTTGGTGGAGCAAGGCAGCCCTCCACCGTGTGGTGGTCGACATCTGCACCTCTTCCTTCAGCTCGCTTACATCCCCACCGGCTGACATTAGAGGAAAAAAAAAGTATGCTCACCAAGAGGCGGTGGAAGCTTGACGGTTGGAGCAAGCTACCGGCGACGGTGGCGAGGCGGCGGCGGCTCGGCGGCGGCGGTGGCGCGGCGACAGCGGCGTAGTGCCCAGCGACCAGACTCCACAAGCTCCACGGCGCTGCTGGAATCGTTGGATGCTCGGGGTACTTTGGGGGTAGCAGGTTTTGGGGATTTTAGGGTTGGAGGGAGTGGGCCGGGTAACTGGGCCGTGGGACATGGGCCGAATTTTACCATCCGTTTAATACATACGCGTATAATACGTCCAACAGTAAAAGACGCTAATTTTACCACATGTTTGGCTACTGTTCGGCATACGTCCGTTTTTTTCAAATATACGTATAGACGCATATTATACACGTATAATATGCGAATAAACTAACAAAGCTTGTACTTGAAATGTGGAATGCCTTCGGCGCTATTTTATATAAAACTTCCCCCCGGCTTAAGACCGAATATATGTTATACAAAGGCGTTAGTTGAGTACATAATTTTAAAGTAATGTCTTAATTCTATGTCCGTGTAAACCGTATCAGGAGTGGCTTCGACCATGCAAACAGTATCGGCAGCGGCCATATTCTAAGTCCGTGTAAACCGTATCGGGAGTGGCTTCGGCCATGCAAACCATATCGGGAGCGGCCCTATTCTAAGTCTGTGTAAACTGTATCAGGAGTGGATTAGATTCATTTTCATCGAATTCGAATTCGAACCGAACTTTTATAATGATTGTTCAAACTTGATTCATTTAGATATTAAACGAGTTCGATCTGAGTATCGAGTAGTTCATGAGCTTCATGAATCTATGATATATATAATTCAATTTTTTTATTTTAAATATATAAATTCAAGTTAAACTATGGCGAACAGCAAGTTGCTTCACCCCTAACTATTTGATAGAAAACTGTACAAGATATTAGAATATCTTATTAATTATGATTATTTATGATTAAAAAAATTAAATAATTATTAAAAAATATCTTAATGAGTACTTAAACGAGTTCTTAACGAGTATTAAAACAAACTCTTAACGAGTATTTAAATGAGTTTGCTGACGAGTTTACTCGAGTTGAGTTTGTTTGTATTCAAGTTTGGCTCGTTTAATGAATCGAGCTCAAATTTTTGTTCAAACTTATTTATTTAGCTTAATAAACGAGCCGAAGTGAGTCTTATCAAGCAATCTTACGAGTTGTTCATTGAACATATTGATTCACTTTTAGCCCTATGTACGAGAGAAGTTTTGGATTCAAATCTGACTTTTAGCCGTTGTATACGAGGGAATTACCTAGCTAATTTGTGAGGATCAATATACAAATGATCTCTACACATGACGATGATTATCTAAAGAAGATGATACTTTCTCGAACCAAGAAAGTTAGTGAGTGCCCATATTTTGCATTATTTGTCTACTATGGAAGCTTGATAACCACATCTAAAAAAAGAATTTTTGTATATATACTCTTAAAAAAATATCGTATTTGCATCTATATTCCAACTCTCTAATATTATTTTTAATGCTTATAAAATCTCAAAATGTTATGATTATATGCCTCCACAAAAAATGCCGTTAAATCTAACTTAAAGATTTTGTACATATCCTTAAATTCACTAATAGTTTACATATATATCTTAAATTCACTAGAATCTTGCACAAATACCCCTGATGCTATCAAGATTTTTGGAATTTTTTTAACATATTCAACCGGAGTTCATGCTATTTTGATGGAAGGATATCACCCAAGAGTATTGTAAACAGGTTGAAAGTATAGCTACAATATGATATTTGATGGGGAAAGAGCCCACTAAAGCCCATTACCGTCGGCCCGGTCCCCGTTCGAGAATGGGCCGAGCACCATTCAGCTATTATCAATGACCCACAATCGTAACGGGCTGGGGTGGACTCGGCCTAATCACCCGGGACAGCCTGTTTTGGTCCGGCCCAGACGTTTGCCAGGCCATCAAGGGTCCAGCCCGCTCGACGTAGTGATATAATAAGTTGCTTGGGTTCGGCCCAGGTGTATAAGGGCCGGGACTGGTCCGGTCCATTTTGATTAGGCCTTGAGCCCGCTAATTCAGGGTACTCTCGGAATTTCCCATCAATTCGTATAGTACTCCTACATCGCTCGCCATAGTAAATGAACCTTCATCCCCCACTATAAAAGGGGTACTATTTAATGCGAAAAAGGTATAGAACAAGCGGCCAAGCCTTCTTCTCTCTCTAAATACAAAAAAGTCTTGCATTAATTGTGACTGACTTGATCATCAGAGGGTTCCTCCCGGGCCAAGACCCGGGACCCTTCTGACGGTTCCTTCTCTACAGTGGGAAGACCCTTCATCTTCGATCCCCCTTCAGCTTTGGATCCTCTCGGCACTCGGTCACCGACTAGTATTTGGATTTTCCCCCCAGAATCCGACAGTGATTGCCTCAGCTACATCACTTGGCGCCGTTTGTAGGAAAGAAGCAGCTATGTCTCATCGACCAGTAACGAGACGATCCGGCCAAGATGAGACGGAGATGAGGGCGACTTCTGCCCAGCCACTCCATGCCGAAGGAGTTTCGGCCAATCTTCCGCAAGGATCGGCCCTCCCGGCGATACATGAGCCCGTCATTCTCAGGAACGACCGAGTGGAAGAACTCTCACAGCTGGTAGCCACACTCACGGATACCGTCACCTCTCTGGCCCCGCTGCACGACATGGTCTCGGCCATCGCACAACACATAGGTCTGATGGATCAATCGGCGAGGCCGATACCACCCCAGCCACAATACTGTCTAGCTATTCAACTTATGAAGGGGCAGCCAGGACCCTCGCGGGCGCTCCCTAACGAAGTAGTTTCGACTCGCAGCGAACCATATGGGCCGCAAGGCCGAGCTCCGCATGCTAGTCACCTGCTGACGGAGCTAGACAACGCTTCGTCCGGCACCCACCCCACCAAAGCCGAAGGATGCTTGGCCGCCACTACTGCTACAACTCCGGAGCTGGACCGGAGATTGACCGAAATGAGGAAGGAGATGAAACAGATGGTGTCCCGGCCATATGGAGCACCTCTCGCCAGTACGATTCTAGAACAAACCCCCTTCTCCCCTAAAATTATAGCCACTAAGGTACCGTCCAACTTCAAGCTGCCGAAGGATCCTCTGTACGATGGCATGATAGACCCAGTCGACCATTTCCAGAGATTTAATTCCTATCTTTTGGCCCAAGAGGTTCCCGAAACAGTTCGTTGCCGTCTTTTCCCCCTCACCCTTGAGAAAATAGCCTCCACCTGGTTTGAAACCCTGGCACCTAATTCTATCCACTCATTGGTACAACTTGGCCAATTGTTCAACGACCAGTTCTATGATGCCACTCGGCAATGCAAAACTTCAGCCAGTTTGCTCGCCATCCGGCAAGGGCCAACCGAGACTCTTCAGGAGTATTTTGCCAGATTTTGGACCGAAGCATCCCAGATTTCGAATCTGGATAGCTCATTGCTGTCTCGGCCGTGATTAGTGGCTGCACGAACGAGGGGCTTCTCAGCTCCATTAGGAAGCGGCATCCTCCCACCTTTCAAGATCTTGTGGCCCTGACTCACAAATACATCAATCGGGAAGCCCTGATGATGTTTAAGGGCAAGAATGCCGCCGAAGCTGTGTCGGCTGTCACCCTACCAGCGGCGTGTCCGCGCGCCGAAGATCAAGAGTCCTTCTACAAGAGGTACATAAGAAAGGAGGATTGGGGCCGGGACAGGCGTAGGGCTCCACAGCAACAGTGGAGGCATCACACCAGCGACCTAGTGCTGGGTCCATCATGGTGATATCCAGAGGTTCGAGAGAAGGCTCGCAACGTTGCCGCCATGCCGAGGCTTCGTCGGATGTGGCAGCAATTGACGCAGAGCCAAAGCACTCTCGTTAGGAGGACATCGTCTTCGGCCAAGAAGATCTCAATGACATCCAAGTCCCACACGACGATGCCCTCATAGTAAACGTTGTATTAAAAAATTACGATGTTCATCACATCTTTGTTGATAATGGGAGTGCACCTAATGTGCTTTTTTATGATTGTTTCCTAGAAGTTGGTCTGACCGAAGCCGATATGAAGGCTCATCGAGGAGCCTTATTTGGCTTCAATGGACCCCCGTGCCAAGTGTAAGGCATTGTCCGACTTCCCATGACCGTCGGTACGACACCGAAACAGCTAACTATAGAAACTGACTTCACAGTTGTGAAAATCGACTCAGCATACAATGCTATCTTCGGCCGACGGTTGATCGGAGGGATCGGTGCTGTACTTTTATCTTACCACCAGAAGCTGAAATTCCACACCAACCATGGAGTCAGCGAGGCTAAAAGGAACCAGGAAGCTACCTGGCAATGTTACATGATCTTAGTAAAAGGGAAAACTGTAGCCGAAATCCTGTCCATTGAATCATCAGCCGAAGCATCCCCGGGAGAAGAACTTGTAACTATCACGATTTTGGGAGGAGAAGGCCAAACATTATTGATAGGCTCTGGCCTTGAAAAAGTCGAAGCCAAAAAGTTGATCAGCTTTCTGGAAGAGAATCTCAACGTCTTCGCATGGTCTCCTTCGGACATGCCAGGAGTCAATCTGGAGGTAGCAGAGCATGGACTACATGTTGATTCAAACCAACCTCCGGTCAAACAGAAGCGGCACACCTTCAACCAGGAAAGAAGAATGGTGATCCAAGTCGAACTGCAGAAGGGCTTGGACGCAGGACATCTCTGGGAGGTGCATCATCCTGATTGGGTCGCCAACGTAGTAATGGTACCCAAGAAGGACGGTAAGTGGCGAATGTATGTTGATTTCACTAACCTTAACAAGGTTTGTCCGATGGATAGTTTTCTGTTGCCTCGGATAGACCAAATGGTCCAACCTCTGGCCACGAACTACTCAGCTTCCTCGATGCCTACTCGGGGTACCACCAAATCCAGATGCATTCAGAAGATGAAGACAAGACGAGCTTTACAACGGACCTCAGCTTGGATTGTTACATCCGAATGTCCTTTGGCTTAAAGAACGCAGGAGCGACTTATCAATGCCTCGTCAACAAGATGTTCGCTTCCCAATTTGGCCGAAACATGGAAGTCTACATCGACGATATGCTGGTGAAAAGCTGAACCGCCACTAACCATTTGGCCGATTTGGCCGAGACCTTCTCCACATTGCGCAGGTACAAAATGAAGGTAAATCCCGCGAAATGTGCCTTCGGCATAGCCTCTGGGAAATTTCTTGGCTATATAGTCACTCACCGAGGGGTGGAAGCAAATCTCACAAAGGTTTCGGCCATTCTTCAGATGCACCCACTGGCAAATATCCGAGAGGTTCAAAGGCTAAGAGAACGAGTAGCAGTGCTAAGCCGTTTCATGTCAAGAGCAACTGATCGCTATTTTCCCTTCTTCAAGCTGTTGAAGAAGACTAACGACTTTTCATGGACAGACGAATGCCAATCAACCTTCGAACAACTGAAGGTCTATCTCTCCGAAGTTCCCGTCTTATCCAAGCCTGTCGAAGGAGAACAACTGTTTGTGTATCTTGCTGCATTTGAGGCTGCTGTAAGTGCTGTTCTTATCCGGGAGGAAGACTAAAAAACAAGTCTATTATGCCAGCCGAGCACTCTACAGAGCAGAACTTCGATATCCAGCCTTGGAGAAGCTGGCCCTAGCCTTAGTCGCGTCCGCCAGGAGGCTTCGGCCTTATTTCCTCATGCATCCCATAAAGGTATTTACGGATCAAGCTCTGCGACAGATCCTCTCTCGGCCAGAGGTATCCGGAAGGCTAGCCAAATGGGTGATCAAGCTGGGGGAATTCGACATTTCTTATGGGCCGCAGACTGCGATCAAGGCACAAGCGCTGGCCGATTTTATTGCCGAACTGACATCTAAAGAACCCCCGGCTCCTATGATAAAAATGGACGAAGCATCTGCCTCCACACACTCAAGTACAGGGGCCAAAGGCATTTCGACCCCAGAAGCAGAGGACGGATGGCAATTGTACATGGATGGGTCCGCCTACTCTTCGTGTAGTGGCGCCGGATGGGTTCTAACATCTTTGGACGGGACGATCGTGGAGTATGCTCTTCGCTTCACCTTCCCAGCCACCAATAATGCTGCCGAGGACGAAGCCCTCATATCAGGCCTCCAAGCTGCAAGAAGACTCGGCGTACAAAAAATAAAGGCATTCAGCGATTTCCAGCTGATTGTCAGTCAGATCACTGGGGAGTAGTAGGTCCGAGACGCCTTGATGGTGTCCTATATGCAGGTAACTAAAAGAACCATTGCTGAGTTCAGTTCTTTTAGTATTATGCATGTACCTCGGTCAGAAAACACTTGGGCTGACGCCCTCTCTCGGCTGGCTTCTACCGATGATGGGGGAGGAAGCCGAATGGTTCTCGTCAAGGAACTATCGGAACCTAGCATCCACAATTCCGAGGTAATGCAAGCCAATGCTTCCGAAGACGAGACATGGATGACTCCGATAGTGGCATTTATTCTTCGAGGGGAGCTCCCGCCCGAAGCAGGAGAGGTGAGACGTATCTGACTGCGTTCCTCTCAATTCATCGTATAACAGCTCTTTCTGTCGACCACTCCTCCGGTGTCTCGGACCAGCCGAAGCCAATTATGCCCTTTGGGAGGTTCATGAAGGGATCTGTGGAGCACACGTAGGGGGTCGACCCTTGGCGCACAAACTCATGAGGCAAGGATACTGGTGGCCAACCCTCCGCAAGGACGCAACCGGCCTCGTCCGCCGCTGCGACCAGTGCCAGAGGTACAACTCTCTTATCCATCAGTTAGCAACCATATTAACGCCTTTCTCAGATCCTTGGCCTTTCGCTCAATGGGGGATTGATATTCTCGGCCCGTTTCCCATAGCCATCGGACAAAGGAAATTTCTTATTCCAGCAGTTGATTATTTTACCAAGTGGGTCGAGGCCGAACCCCTTGCGTCCATAATTGGTAACAATGCCTGGAATTTCGTGTGGAAAGCCATTATCTCCCATTTTGGTATCCCTTGGGTCCTCATATCAGACAATGGCAAACAATTTGATAGTTGCCGATTCAAGGATAATTGCACAAGCTTCGGCATTCTACATAAGTTTACTTTGGTGGCTCATCCCCAGACGAATGGTCAAGCATAAGTCACCAATTGAAGCATCTTATAAGGGTTGAAAATCCGTCTCGGCGAAGCCAAAGGCCGATGGGTGGAAGAATTACAAAGTGTACTGTGGGCTTATCGAATGACGAGTCGAGCCCCCATCAGAGAAACTTCATTCCGAATGGCCTACGGAGTAGAAGCGGTCATCCTGGTCGAAATTGGCCTACCTTTGCCAAGGGTCCTTGCTTACAATCCATAAAGTAATGACGAGGCTATGAGAGATCATCTTGATCTCGCGGAAGAGACGAGAGATTAGGTTCGCATCCGGCTGGCTGCATACCAACAACGTATGGCCATATATCACAATGCCCGAGTGAAGCCTCGAAACTTTGAAGCGGGGGACCTTGTGCTGTGGAATGCTTATGTCTCAAAGCCTACCAAGGCCGCAAGAAAGTTATCTCCCAACTGGGAAGGCCCTTACGGAGTAAAGGAGGTCATTCGACGAGGGGCCTATCAGCTGGAAACCCTCTCGGGTCAGCCTCTCCCTTGTACCTGGAATGTGGAATGCCTTCGGCGCTATTTTATGTAAAATTTCCCCCCAGCTTAAGACCGAATATATGTTATACAAAGGCGTCAATTGAGTACATAATTTTGAAGTAATGTCTTAATTCTAAGTCCGTGTAAACTGTATTGGGAGTGGCTTCGGCCATGCAAACCGTATCGGGAGCGGCCCTATCCTAAGTTCGTGTAAACCGTATCGGGAGTGGCTTTGGCCATGCAAACCGTATCGGGAGCGGCCATATTCTAAGTCCGTGTAAACCGTATCGGGAGTGGCTTCGGCCATGCAAACCGTTTCGGGAGTAACCCTATTCTAAGTACGTGTAAATCGTATCGAGAGTGGCTTTGGCCATGCAAACCGTATCGAGAGCGGCCATATTCTAAGTCCGTGTAAACCGTATCGGGAGTGGCTTCGGCCATGCAAACCGTATCAGCAACGGCCCTATTCTAAGTCCGTGTAAACCGTATCAGGAGTGGCTTCGGCCATGCAAACCATATCGGGAGCGGCCCTATTCTAAGTCCGTGTAAACTGTACCGGGAGTGGCCTCGGCCATGCAAACCATATCGGGAGCGGCGGTATTACCAAGTCCGTACATGCCATGTCGAAGGCAACCTATTCCGAAGTACATTCGGATCATATCTCTATTTTGCCAAAATCATAAGATCGCTCTCGGCAGAAGACAAAGAACATAAATGCTCGGTACAACCTTTAAGACAGTACTTGATAAAGGTAATTTTTTATATATATATCAGAGTGCTACAAAAGGCTTCGGCCAACGCAAAAAAGAGCTAAGATACCCCCCGACTCACCGATTACAGAAGATGAAAAGAGAATTACAGTTATTCAGCTAACTCCCCATCGTCAGAACTAAGAAGAGAATTCCCCGGGGTCACATGGGTCGGAGGAGACTCGACACAATCAGTAGGGGCCGCAACATCTTGAGCGGCCGAGACCTTCTCAACTAAGGCCACGCCACCACTCCAGTAGTTCGTTCTCTTTCGATTCCGAGGGAAAACCGAATCCTGTAAGATCCATCTCGGGACAGGCCTTCTGAGCAATAGCCATCCCGAGGTCGAACATGTTGGAAGCAGCATTGGCCCCGGCATCAAGGAGAGCCTTGGTGAAGTCCAGTTCGGCCTTGTAAGCTTCTACGGGGATTTCCTCTTCTGCCCTCTTCGCAGTCTCCTCCGCTTTATTCTTAGCCGCTTCTAGGGCTTCGGTGAGCCACGCGGTCTCTTTGTCGCGGTCCTTTTGAAGGCCAGCGAGGGCTTCATCCTTCTCAGCCAACTTGGCCCGGAGCATTTTTAATTCCTCACGCAACTTAGCCGAATCTGCTTCGGGTTACTTTCTTGCCTCGGCCTCGAGGCGCACCGCCTCTCTTTGTCGAGACAACTCGACCCCCATCCGAGGATTCATCCCAAGAAGGGTGTCAATATTGCCCTCCAGGTCTCGCTTCATCGTAGCTACCTTTGCAGCAGCCAGGTGGTCCGCCGCCGCGTCCACATCCTTCAGTTTCTCCTGGACATGAGTGAAGCGCTGGGCAAGGGTTGCACTTATTGCTGAAGACTACAAAGGATCACGTTATAATCTCTTGACCGAAGCAGATAAAGGCACAAAGATGAGAAAGCCGAAGACCCACCTGAATGGTGTTGTGCACACACAACGCAGCTAGCCCCTTAGTGGAAATCGTATGCAGTTCATTGGCCACAATAGGGAGGATATTTCCCTAGGCCAGCCGCAGGTAGGTGGCGGAATCCTCGATAGAATCATGCGCGAACACCCCGGTCTCCGGACGTCATGGCTCATGCCCATATTCCCGGGACATGTGAATCCAAGTCGGGCTAAAGGGGAAGGACATTGAGGTCCCCGCGGCCGATAGGGATTCGAGCTGCGTCGCTGGAGGAGAGGCTGCCAAAGGTGTGTCCTGGCCGGTCGCTACCTTCTTCGACTAACGAGTCGCTTCACCGTCAGTTTTCCTCTTCTTCTGCTCGGCGTGATATGGGCGAGCGGAAGATTTTCCTTTTTCTTGCTCCCGCTCCATCTACGTAGCAGTCGCCTGGCCCTCTAGCGAGGACGCCGTACGTACGTCAGAGGCAGCCCCCGCAGGTTGCGCCCGGGTGCGCTGCGGCAAAGGCCCAGAAGCTGATTCATCCCCAGCTACTTTCCGCTGCAGAATGCGGTCCATGACGGAGCCTAGACCAGTCGACATTTCGGAAACCATACACAAAAGAGGAGATAAGTCATCTGACCATTGAAAAAGTAAAACACGCAGGCGACCCGAGGCCGGCTTACCCTCGACATCGGCGTCCATGTCCTCCCCACTAGACACTGCCAGCACGTCAGTGGGGTCATCGGACACTTCAATCGCACCTGGTGTAGACATGCTAATTTTGACGTCATTTCGAATAAATTTCATATCATATAATAATGCCTCAGAATGGTCTGATATTTAATCATTGATTAATTTTTATTGATCTTTTTAAGTGTCGGGTTTAACAGACATGTTTAAGTTAATCAATTGAATTGATTTTAGCTCAAATTTCAGTTAAAATATGCAGAATTCTAAAAGACGTCAACCTGTGTAGACGCGATTTAGAGTTTATTCTTATTTTAGCGTTTAAATTTAAATTTTAATCAATTGATTAATTAGCTAAAAGGCGTCTGTAAGAGTCGACGCGTTTTAGGTTTCCTAAGTTATTTTAACTTCTCTTCCGGATGTTTATCCTTATCTTAATTAGTGTAAAAGACGTCTATACATGTAGACGCGTTTTAGCTAATAAAGATAAAGATAAGTTTTCCCGGATATTTATCCTTATCTTAATTAATCTGAAAGGTGTCAGCCATGGTGGACGCGTTTTAGATAATTACAGATAAAGATGAATTAATGAGTATTTATCTGTCGGTTAAGATGGATAAATCCTAGATTTTTCTATGTTAATCACGGACGCAGAAGAAGCCTATAAATACCTTGCATCTTGAAGAGTTAAAAATGTTGAGAGCCATTAAGAGAGAGCGTTATTATTGAGCAATAGCGAGTTGAAGATCGAAGTAATAACGTCGGAACGCCGAAGCGCTGCCATTTCCAGAAGTCGGCATCCTTTCAAGATTCTTCATCCATTCAAGAATTCAACCATTGGGCATAAGTCTTTTATTTATGCATTCATTTCATTTAGTTCTATATGCTTCATCATTCACTCCATGCAATACCAACCACATTCATTCTTTTCAAAACCTATTTGATTAAAGGGGTTTCAAAAGCCATTTAACAAGTAAGTTTGCTGTTTAATTGCATGTTTAACATCATGATTAGAATAGATAATGCTTTTATTTAAAGTTCTCATCATTATTTCTTCATTTCTTTTCTTTCTATTTCTGCTGCACTCAACAACAACAAGAGAATCAAAGGGGAAAACAAGCACAAAGCCAAAAGGATTTCTGGACGATCCTCAACCTCAAATTCAACAGCAAGAATAAAGAACAAGAAGGGCTCTCTTTCTTCAGCCGGCTGAAGGAGGGGGAATCAAGGACTCAATATCTTCCGCGTTCAAACAGGTAGGCGATCATACTTTCTTTTGGAACTTTTAAGTCAAAAGTTTCTGGCGATCATTGCACTTAGTTGCTGTTTTTAATAGGTTTATTTTGCACTAAACAACATAGATTTTTCATGTTAATCACACAAGCATTTTAAGCACCTACAGCTTTTTTGGCGATCACTGTGGGACTTGGTCTCACCATCTTTTAGTTTTTTGTTCTTGCTATCATCAATCGGGCACCCACGGTGCACCACTTGTGTCTCTCGACACGTCCTCACCAATTGGTGAGTGTTTTAGTTTAGTTAATTTCCCTCGTGCACCACGTGCACACCCCAGTGGCAAGATCTTGCCCTCCCCTTGATTAGTTTAAAAAGCTGTTTTTGTGATGAAAATGTTGTGTGATTAATTGGCATCTTGGTTGTTTAGTTAGTAAATCATCCTGTTAAAATCTGGAACTAAAAAAATCTGCATGAGTTGATTATTTACTGCTTTTTATCCTGTTTGAGGAGGATTCAACCCAGAAAATCCTCCTGCAAAACTGTTTCTGCGAACTGAAAAGCGTCTAGGAGCACTGACGCGTTTCAAACCGCGTCAATACACCCAGACGCCTTTCAATCTTCATATCTTCTCTGCTGTCTGCATCTGTTCCTGCGAAAAATTAAGTTCTGTTTTGAATAGCGTCGACTACCATCGACGCGATTCAGACAGTTTCTTAGTTATTTTTCAATTCTCAGATTTTTGTGGTTTGAGTGCTAGCTACCCATTATTATTAAGCATTAGAGGCCATCCAGGCCATAGGACATATGCATTGAGGCGAATACCCTCCTTTTCTTAGGAACACACTACTTGACGTCAGCAACTCTCTCTGATTGGGTTGGTCCCTTGATCAGACTAGAGAAGTTGACGTTGAGACCTCCATAAGTCCCCAAAATCAAGGTATTCCTCCTTGATCATCGGGCTGGTTGTACCAGTTGAAGTCCCGGCTAGATTCCAAAAGCGTTGTGAGAGAAAGCCCTAGAGAATAACGGTGGAAATTGAACTGAAACTAGGATCCTTTCCCTGAGCGAATTTGTGGTTTAATCCAATTCAAATAACTCAACAAGGAACCTTAAAATCACGTTAAGCATCCACTTGTTTGATTAATCTCTGTGCAACTTGTTTTCCAAATCTTTGAAAAAAGAATCTAACATCATGCTGCTGCAAACAGGCAGGGACTTGAGTGTGGCTCCAGACGCCATGGTCAATTACGAGGGAGATGATAATGCCCCTCGGGATTCTGATTACAACTATGAGAGTGGGAGAGATGCTGATGCCTCCCATAATTCCGTCCCCGTTCCGCTTCGACATGATGGGAACGTCCGGACCCCTCTCTTTCATCCCCATGATCGATATCCTGATCTTCCCCCGCATGAATATGCAATTCCTAATCCCGATCTAGAGGGGGACATGAATCAGAATGATCCCTCACCCTCTGATCCTTCGGATCTCGTCAACGTCTTGGGAGTTCTTGCCTCCCGACTGGACCCTCAGCAGTTCGAGGCGATCCAGTCTATCCTGAAGGGGAAGGCACCCGCGCAGCCTGCTGAGCCGAACCCTGTGGCTCCCCCTGTTGTTACTCAACAACCTCCTCTTCCTCCTCCTTATATCCATCAGGCCATGGAAGGCCTTCATGTCACTTCTCGGCCAGCTAGGCCACAACTTTCATCCTCTAGGCAACCGGCTAGACCGCAAACGCTTGCTTATCAAAATGCCCTCGGGCATGGCGGAAGCTCTGCCGGACCTCCCCTTTATTGCCCCCCCTGTCCAACGTACTCTAGGCAGTAGGCCTATCAAGTACTTCCACCTCCTCCTCCTTACCAGGCAGATCTGACCACGCAAGCGTTGCTTGCCAAGATGGAGCGCATGGATGAGCAGTTTAACAACCTCCAGAAGATGATGGGGGTTAAAGCTGCGCCAGAGATCAGTTTACCGAGCCTGCCAGTATTCCATCTGCCACCCTCTGAGATGCCAGTGTACCGGAAGTACAACGGTACTGGTAACCCCTTCACACATTTGAAGGAGTTTATGTACGAATCGTCTTTCTGGCAGAACGATAAGAGGTCGTTGGCCTTTTTGTTCAGGAGATCTCTAGAGGGACCAGCCCTCGAGTGGTTCTTTTCCCTGGAACCCTCTGAAGTAGAGGATTACGGTATCGTCTCTCGTAAATTCATTCAACGATACCAAGACAGAGTTGCACCCTCCTTGTCCATCACTGACCTCATTGCAGAAAAGATGAAACCTGATGAGGAGTTTGTCAGTTTTGCTGACAGGTAGCGGGGCCTGGCCGAAAAGGTGAAGGATCACTTGTCCGAATCTGAGCAAGTGAAGATGTTAATTTCCAACGCCACGCCCCAATTCAAGTTAGTCCTCTCCCTGAACAATCTGACCAACATGGCAGAGCTCTATGAAAGAGCACGGTACTGCCAGAATGCCTTCAAGGACGCTACGTTCTCTAGCGTCTTTGATCCTCACAGACCTAGAAGACCTCCACCCCGGAAGCCTGCAGTGTCAAACTCTCCCAGCACAGGTCCGACTACTGAGGGCACGCTCTCTCACGAGCAAGTTAGTAGCATGAATAATAACTCGCCCCAGTTCGTGAGGAACCAGCAGCAGTACCAAAGGCCACCGCAGCCGAACCAACAAGGGTATAGGCAACAGCAGAACCCCCATTATCAGCAACAGTATCAGCGGCCCCAGCAGCCGAATCAGAACCAGCAACAGCTACAACAGCCGCCGCAACGACAACAGCAGTACCAGCAGCCCCAACAGCAGCAATATCAGCAACAACAACAGCTACAGTATCAGCCGCGCGCACCGCCGGCATACCATAATGTCCCTCCTCCTGCTGACTATAATCAGCAAAGAAGACCTCCAGGCCCTAAGAGGGCATTATACCCAGCCCTCCCAGAATCCTTGGCAGATATCTTCAGTGCTCTAATGGTAGCTAATGCCTTAGTTTTGCCAAGGGAAAAGGCCGTCTGGCCTCAAAATGCCGACACGTCCAGGTATTGCTACTTCCATAGGCAACCTGGGCATACCATCGACACCTGCTTCCAGTTCAGAGATTATATTCATGATCTCAACGAGCAGGGCGGCATAGACTGGGAGGAGATGAAAAAGTATATATCAGCCCTGAAGGCGAGAAGACCACAGCAGCAGCAGCAGCAAGCAAGACCACCAGCACAAGCAGCACCACCACCCAATATGGGCATAGTGCAGAATCCGCTCCCGGAGCACCAGAACCAAAACCAAGTTGCTCCCATTCTGACAAACAGCCAGTCTGAGGTTGGTCGTGGGCAACAGTGGAGAATAGAGGACTCTTCCTCTCTTTATTCGACGGGCCATATTCCAAGTACCGCAGAACGACCACCACGCCGCACCATCTACATACCTAGGCCACAACCCATTACCATCACCCCTCTACCGACACCCACATATCACTCGCCCGCACCCAATAACCCATTACCACTACCCACCTTCCTCAAGCCCATTACACCCTACACCACTACACCGCTACCATATAATCCCCCGCAAACCAATCACGCGCCCCTTCTACCATCCAGGCCGCTATTACGCGTACCATTTCCTACTTCACCCGCTACCACTACCACCTACCCAGATACCCCTTACCATCCAGACCGCTATTACGCGTACCATTCCCCACTTCACCAACCACTTACCCATCCACCATCCAACCCTCTAGGCCTTTAATCCGCACCGCGCCATCACCACCTAGCCCTACGCCATCACCTACATACCAACCCTCTACGTCATCCGCACCATCCAACCCTGCGGTACTTAAGGTGTCACCCGGATCCTCCACGGTTGAGGAACACGCGCTCCGGAGTGGAAGGATTTTCAACAAAGTCTTTCCTCAGTCCACAGTTAGAGACGGCCCATCGCAGCCGACTGAGGAAGCCCATAATGAAGAGAGTGCACCAGGCACTCAATATGACTTGTTGAAACATCTGGATCGGACACCGGCACGGATCACTGTACTTGAATTGATCAAAAGATCCAAGATTCACCAAGAAGCCTTAATGGAATATCTACAGAAGGTGATGGTCAATGAGGACGTGCCGGTAGAAAAAATTGCAGCACTACTAGTTCCTCAGGGGGATCAGCCCTCCATTACATTTCACACATCGGAACTAGCACCGCCGGCAGCAAGAAGCATGGCTTTGAGCATCACGGTCAACATCTGTAAGAAGGCCGTAGATGCATGCCTGGTAGATGCAGGGGCTTCGATCAATGTTTTACCTCCGAAGACCCTGGAGCTATGCGGTGTGCCCAAAGAAAAATGGCTGCCCAGCCCCATCTCAGTGACGACATATGACAACTCTACCCGTTCCCCTATGGGAATGGTCTATTTGAAGGTGGAGCTGGGTCCTGTAAGTCATGCAGAGGTCGAATTTCACATTCTGGAGATCGATCCTTCTATAAATGCCATTTTAGGTCGTCCTTATATCAGAACTCTTGAGACGATTCCCTCTACGAATCACCAATGCCTCAAATTCCCTTTCAAAGGACGAATTATTAAAGTGACGAGAATGCCGATGCTTGCTGCTGCTCATACCTTGAATATTAAATCTGCTGCTTTACCTGGCCGACAACCTTTTCTGTCGGTATTACAGGTCTACCGTCCAGTGGCTGATCCTCTAAAAGCCGCCACTATTTCTCCATACCCGTTAGATGCCATAAAAAGGGGGAAGTGCATGAGTACCCCAGGATGGAGAATTATGATGAAGAATGGCTACGAGCCTGGGAGAGGTCTAGGCACACAGTTGCAAGGCAGGACCACTCCTGTTAAAGATCATCGAGCAGCACCTGGAAGTGGTCTGGGCTAAAGGCCAAGAAAACTGAAACAAGATCTGGTTCAGCAAGCAGAGATCGAAGAAGGTCAGAAAATTTGGGAGACAATGTCTACGCCACCCAAGAAAGGCCGAGATCCCTTAACATGGACCATGTATACACACTTTGTGAAAGGGCCCATACTTAGCTACGACAACACGGTAGTCATTACTTCGTGTTTTGACCTCCGTGACATATATGGGAGGGACTTGGCCAGGCATTGCTCAGAACTACTTACGTACCAATCCTTGGAGGCTCTGCGGCCTATGAAAAGGAGAAAATTCCATGATCCTGAATGCGAATGGTACAGGTGGTTCGATCTGAGAGACCTTTACATTGCACTGAACAGATTGTTCCTAGATCCTGCAGAACCCAAGTGGCCGCCGCAGATTGATGAGCTGATTGAAAGCCCTGGTGCCATCTTTGATAAGCGGATATTGCTATCTGAAGAGACCGACGAAGGGGAGCCAGATGACCCTTATGAAGCTGGTTACACTACAGATCTGCTATGGAGGGGGACATATCCTTCCCATGTCCTCATGCTCCATACTCTGTTTCGCACACTGCTCTTGACCCCGACTTGGTCGCGGGTCATTACTTAAGATATCCCACGGGCTCCGCCCGTTATGATTACTCTGTCCCCTCGGGACCTTATTCCACCACCTCCTCTCGATCTAGAGAGGATGTATGATTTGATCTGGGACATATTGCTATATGATCCTCCTAATCCTCTGGCCTTGGTGCCACTTCCTCCATCTGTTTCTCCTTCTATTTGTATTCATTCATGTTTCATGTTTAATTCCTCTGATATCCAAAAAAAAAAACGCCAATTTTACAACAAATTCTTCTCAGATCCTCATCGAGGAAACTTCTTACTTGTCCGATTGCACCCCGTTGCGCAGGTCCTTCGGTCAAGATTATCTCTTAGATCTACTCTACCCCTCCCCTCGGGAGGATTCTCCTGTATTTCCACTTGTATCCCAGGATTTCTATCCTGCTTCATCTTCATTAGGTTATAATAGGGAGTTTAGTGAAGTTAGGCAGTCTAGTTTTAGGCAGGTTAGTCAGGTTAGGAAGTCTAGGAAGCCTAAGAGTAGGCGAATTCCAGATAGATACCTCCAGGACTTACCTGATAAATGCTTTTCTTGTTCTTTGATCCCTCAGTTTTTAGAAAATGCAATTCAAATGCCAGAAGATTGCATGAATGATGAGTCAGTCAATGATGGATACGGGGTATATGAGTTAGTGCATGAAAAGGACCCCATTATTGAAAATGAGGAAGATGACGAGGACGTAGCCGAGGCATATGCCAGTGGAGTGAAGAGATTCGATGAACCCTCAGCTGCCGTAGAAGAGCCCACCAAAGAAATCAATTTAGGGACTAAAGACGAACCTAAAGTTGTCCTCGTCAGCAAAAATCTTTCTACAGAGGATGAGAAGGCAATGGTACAAGTACTTAAGGACTATAAGGACACTTTCGCCTGGAGTTATGAAGATATGCCAGGGTTAGATTCATCTTTAGTTGAACACAGATTGACGTTGAAGGAAGGAGCTAGCCCTGTCAAGCAGAAATTAAGGCGATTACACCCACAAATGGCTTTGAAAATGAAGGAAGAGGTCGACAAATTGCATAAAGCCAAATTTATTAGAGTTGTCCTCTATCCACAATGGGTGGCCAACATAGTCCCGGTTATGAAGAAGGACGGGAAGGTCAGAATTTGCATTGACTTCCACGATTTGAACCGGGCATGTCCTAAAGATGATTTTCCATTGCCTCATATTGATGTACTCATTGATAATACTGCTGGCTATGAGACCTTATCGTTTATGGACGGATTTTCAGGGTACAATCAGATTAAGTTGGCAGAAGAAGATCAAGAGAAAACGTCATTCACTATACCTTGGGGAACTACTGTTATGTCGTCATGCCATTTGGATTAAAGAATGCTGGAGCCACTTATCAGAGGGCTATGATGGCAGTATTTCATGACATGATGCACATAGATTTGGAAGTGTATGTGGATGATTTATTAGTTAAATTTAAGACAAAGGCTGAGCACACCAAAGTTTTGGCAAGGGTATTAGAGAGATCGAGAGAATATCAGTTAAAGATGAACCCCAAGAAATGTGTATTCGGGGTATCTTCAGGAAAATTACTTGGATTTATCGTCAGCAAACGGGGAATTGAGATCGATCCCAACAAGGCGAAGGCTATTAGAGAAATGCCACCTCCCAAAAACTTGAAGGAGTTAAGAGGATTAATCGGGAGGTTACAATTTATTCACCGTTTTGTCTCCCAGCACTCACAAAGGTGTAAACCGTTTTACGAGCTTACCAAGCCGGGAGTCAAATTCGATTGGGACGATAAGTGTCAGGAGGCATTCGATGGATTAAAGAACTATTTAGCAAGTCCTCCTGTTTTGAGACCACCATCTCCAGGCAAACCATTGATACTTTACACTTCAGTCCTGGATGGTGCAGTGGGGGCTGTCCTAGCACAAGAGGATGAAGAAGGAAAAGAGAGGGCAGCCTATTATCTCTCTAAACTTCTTAACCCCGCTGAACAGAGATATACGCCGATGGAGAAAACTTGTGCAGCATTGGTCTGGGTTGTGCAGAAATTGAAGCATTATTTTCTAGCCCATGAAGTCCATCTCATCGCTAGGATGAATCCGATCAAATTCCTTCTGGAGAAATCTGTTCTTACTGATAGGTTAGCACGATGGCAAAGCTTTCTATCTCAATTCGATATCATTTATATTCAGCAGAAAGCGATCAAGGGCTATGCCATAGCTGAACATCTCGCTCATCATCCCCTTCCTAGATTTGATCCAGTACGATTAGAGTTTCCCGATGAGGAACTGATGTCCGTAAATCAAATCAGAGATGATATGTGGACTCTGCATTTTGACGGAGCTCTGAATTCTCATGGAAAGGGGATAGGTATTGTTCTGTTATCACCTGAAGGTATCACCATTCCACAAGCCTTTCAGCTTGACTTTCCAGTCACTAACAATATAGCTGAATACGAGGCACTCCTTGCTGGTCTCGAGGCTGCTAATTTCCATGGTGCCACTAAACTCAGGATTGTGGGTGATAGCCAACTGATTCTTCGCCAAGTGCTGACCAAGTATCGAACTCTTGATCCCAAGCTCAAGCCTTATCAGGAACTTACTTCTGCTTACTCAAAGCTTTTCACGAAATTGATCTTTGTCCATGTCCCTAGGAATCAGAACATCTTAGCTGACACTCTAGCTTCACTTGCATCTTCTCTTGATTTTCCAATCAGCAAACAATCTGAATCAATCATAGTTCATAGGCGTCTTTCACCCGCCGTGAAAGACCCTTCATTCCTTAGAACTAAGGAGAAGTTGTTGAAGAAAGTCAGGGACGGAGATATCATTGAGAAAAGAGAAATCATGTTGATGGAGCTATTAGAAGAGATGGATGATGAACATAAGCCATGGTATTATGAAATTGCCAAATATTGTGAAGATCAATCGTATCCTGAGGAAGCTACAGCTGAGGAGAAGAGAGCTATCAGGAGAGTTGCTCAACGATACACCCTAGTTGGGGGAGCACTGTACAAGAGAGGTTTTGATGGAGTTCTCCTGAGATGTCTAGACGAAGATGAACTTTGGAAGGTTATGGAAGGAGCTCATAGTGGAGTTTGTGGTGGCCATGTCAATGGACATATGCTAGCAAAGAAGGTCCTTAGACAAGGATTTTATTGTCCAACCATGGAAGAAGACTGTGTAGGATATGTCCGTAGGTGTGCTAAGTGTCAACTTCACGCCGACAAAATTCATTCTCCTGCATCTTCACTCCATCCTGTTTCTTCCCCATGGCCTTTCTCCATGTGGGCTTTCGACATCATTGGACCCCTTGGTAATCCAGATTCTGGCATCAAGCAAAAAAATTTCATTTTCACGGCAACGGAATACTTCACCAAGTGGGCAGAAGCCGATGCGTACGTGGAGATCAAAGCATCAACCGTCTGCAAGTTCATCATGAAGAACATCATCACTCAATTTGGAATTCCAAGCACCATCGTCACCGACAATGGACCGTAGTTCGTGTCACAGGAATTGAAGGACCTCTGTAACAGGTATAAAATTGCATTGCATCATTCGTCTCCTTATTATCCGCAAGGCAATGGCCAAGCAGAGGCAACAAATAAGACTTTGATAAAAATTATGAAAAAGACGTGCAAATCTAACAAATTCGCAGACTGGCCAGAAAAATTGGTTGAGGCTCTATGGGCCTACCGAACTTCAATCCGCACAGCTACTGCGCAAACTCCTTATTCCTTAACATTTGGAATGGAGGCGGTAGTTCCATATGAGATCCTCATACGGTCATTAAGAGTACAATTGAATAAGGAATTTTCTATTGATGAACATTGTTCAGCACTCCTTGCTCAATTGGAACTTTTAGACGAGAAAAGATGGTCAGCCGCTAATCATGCAAAAGTTTATCAAAATAGACTAGCACGTTTTTATCAAAAGAAAGTCATTGAACGTAAGTTCAAAGTCGGTGAAATGGTCGTCAAAAGGATTTTTGTAAAACCTGGTGGTCCACGTTTTAAGCTCCAACCCAACTGGGAAGGACCTTATGTTGTATCGCACGCTTTTCCTGGTAATGCTTATCGTCTTGTTAATGCAGAAGGAGAAGAGCTATATCATCCATGGAATGGCTTACATCTTAAGAAATACTACCCTTAGGTTAAAGAGTCGATCAGTATGGTACAAAGACCAGTGGAATCAGAAAGTTTATAAACTCGAATTTCTTTGTTAGTCTGGATAACTTAACTTCAAACATATCACTGCACACACTGACACGTTTGATTCGTGAGTAACAAGAGATGCCAAGTCCTAAAGAATACCGAAGCCTGACCGAAAGTGTAAAGTACACATCATTCTTTTTAAAGTAAAATTCCATTTTATACTCGGCCCATGATGTCGGAACGAGACTTAGAATAGACTACCAAGAATACCCGCCATCTTAGTAAGAGGCCGTCATAAAAAAATGGGGGAGATCCGTTCCAAAGCAAAAAAAAGAAAAGAAAAGAATAGAAAAGCAAAAGGAAAAGACAAAATCCAAATGTCAAATCAAAAAGGCCATCACGTTACAAACATTACATCAAGGCCATGAAATGAAATAAAAGGGAACGTAAGGTCGATAAATACCCCGGAAAGAAAATGACCGAACCCCAACAGATATTAAGGTAGGAAAGGAACATCTTTTTAAGTCTCCGGAACCTTCTCATGGGCTTTCTAAACTTATTCTTTTTTTCCTTCTAAAGAGGTGTACTCCAAACTTAAGGAATGGCTTAGATTGACTAAGGGTCAAATCATCAAATGGGATCACAAATGGAAACACAAATTCAAACACGATGGGTTTTAAGTTAAGTTGTTAAAGAATGATTTGGAAATTAAGTTAATAAATGAATATGATCTTTTGATCTAAGTACCATGCTGATCTTTTAGTCAAAAAGCAAAAATAAATATATGTCAAAAATTCAAGAAAATAAATATATGTCAAAAATAAAAATAAAAATGTCAAAAATCCAAAAAAATATATGTCAAAAATCCAAAAAAATTACATATGTCAAAAATTCAAAAAAAAATACATATGTCAAAATCCAAAAAAAAAAAAAGCATATATTTCAAAACCCAAAAAAAATTACATATTTCAAAACAACGAAAAAATATTTCAATTAGCATTTGCTTGTTGCACTTAGTATGTCTCATTCCTTTTGTTTTCTGAGCATCTGTCTGCTTGCATGTTGCATTTTGCTTAAGTATGATTATTCTTATTACCTTTGTTAATAAAGGCTATGCCCCTTGACCCTTCTATCAAGGATAGGATCAAGTAGTCGGTTACTTAACCAGGCAAGGGGCTAAGCCTAAATAGATACTTAACCTGTTTGTTCAAGTCATATACAGAACACAAGGTATTGGTAAAGTTGGAATTCGAGTAGAGAACAGCCAGAAACCTGTTTCTGTGAGTAAAAGGCGTCGAGGAGAACCACCGCGTTTCAACATTTAATGGCGTCTGCGCGACATGACGCGTTTCAGCCTTTCTGATATTTTTCTGAAATTCTGAGATTTTGGTGCTTAAATTGAATATTTGTTTGGAATTACTAATAATTTTGATTGCAGGAAATTCAAGAAAACCTGAGTAAAACTGGAAATATCAAGAAGATCCCACTGTGGGAATTTATGAAGTCCTGACCGTGGCTAAAAAGACGGTTATTTCTACCCTTGTACTCTTTCATGTAATTATTTTGCATCATCATTATTATGTGATAAATATTTATTAGAGCATATCAAGGACCTTGTGGTTTTGATGAAACTGGAATTTGAGTTCCCCTTTAACAAAAACAGTGATAATTCCAGAGGATTCTTAATCGCACGGATAGGCCGTTGGATTGTTAGTTAGTGAGGACGATGGTTCCACTTTTGTGAAACGGTGCGCGGATAAATGAGCTTCGGCTTAGCACTGGATTACAAGAATTGGTATCTTGACTCATTAATGACAATTTAACAATATTATTCTTGATTAATTTATATTTTATTTAACTTTATATTTTTCTTTTACCCCAGCATGCATCTTATAGAACTTTGAAATCATTGTGATAAGGATTAATTACTGATTAAGTTTCAGACCATTAATCAAAATAACTCAAAACATGATATGAAATATTCCATTCTGAATTGAGTATCTTGATTATCTTTGAGGTTTGCTTGAAGATATCCTTGGAATTCTATCCTTTCTTGGACTCTTTATCCAATAATTCTTGTTTTCTTTTTAAGATCCATCATGGCTGCAGCACGTCCACATTGGCTGGCAAACGCTCCCCATGATGAAACCTACAATGTCTATGACCTGGGGTACTTCCCACTCCGTGGAGGTTGATCGACCTTATTTTATTTCCTTGTCTACTTCATCCAGACATGATTGATTCCATTGATCTCTTTGAACTATCTTCATTGATAATTTTGAGAAAAATTCCAGTCATGTGATGTTAAGAGTGTGTCTCATCACACCTTGGCATCACCTTTTCAGTACATTCCATTCCATTTCACTCCCTTGCAAAGACGATGCCAAGGTGAGGCAGCTGTAGACACGCTAATTTTGACGTCATTTCGAATAAATTTCATATCATATAATAATGCCTCAGAATGGTCTGATATTTAATCATTGATTAATTTTTATTGATTTTTTAAGTGTCGGGTTTAACAGACATGTTTAAGTTAATCAATTGAATTGATTTTAGCTCAAATTTCAGTTAAAATATGCAGAATTCTAAAAGACGTCAACCTGTGTGGACGCGATTTAGAGTTTATTCTTATTTTAGCGTTTAAATTTGAATTTTAATCAATTGATTAATTAGCTAAAAGGCGTCTGTAAGAGTCGACGCGTTTTAGGTTTCCTAAGTTATTTTAACTTCTCTTCCGGATGTTTATACTTATCTTAATTAGTGTAAAAGACGTCTATACATGTAGACGCGTTTTAGCTAATAAAGATAAAGATAAGTTTTCCCGGATATTTATCCTTATCTTAATTAATCTGAAAGGCGTCAGCCATGGTGGACGCATTTTAGATAATTACAGATAAAGATGAATTAATGAGTATTTATCTGTCGGTTAAGATGGATAAATCCTAGATTTTTCTATGTTAATCACGGACGCAGAAGAAGCCTATAAATACCTTGCATCTTGAAGAGTTAAAAATGTTGAGAGCCATTAAGAGAGAGCGTTATTATTGAGCAATAGCGAGTTGAAGATCGAAGTAACAACGTCGGAACACTGAAGCGCTGCCATTTCCAGAAGTCGGTATCCTTTCAAGATTCTTCATCCATTCAAGAATTCAACCATTGGGCATAAGTCTTTTATTTATGCATTCATTTCATTTAGTTCTATATGCTTCATCATTCACTCCATACAATACACACCACATTCATTCTTTTCAAAACCTATTTGATTAAAGGGGTTTCAAAAGCCATTTAACAAGTAAGTTTGCTGTTTAATTGCATATTTAACATCATGATTAGAATAGATACTGCTTTTATTTAAAGTTCTCATCATTATTTCTTCATTTCTTTTCTTTCTATTTCTGCTGCACTCAACAACAACAAGAGAATCAAAGGGGAAAACAAGCACAAAGCCAAAAGGATTTCTGGACGATCCTCAACCTCAAATTCAACAGCAAGAACAAAGAACAAGAAGGGCTCTCTTTCTTCAGCCGGTTGAAGGAGGGGGAATCAAGGACTCAATATCTTCCGCGTTCAAACAGGTAGGCGATCATACTTTCTTTTGGAACTTTTAAGTCAAAAGTTTCTGGCGATCATTACACTTAGTTGCTATTTAATAGGTTTATTTTGCACTAAACAACATAGATTTTTCATGTTAATCACACAAGCATTTTAAGCACCTACACCTGGTGCCGGGGCAGCCTCGGGTATCTCAGTATCGGCAGGTGCCCCCTCGGCATCAGCAAGAGGGAGGTAAGGAGCCTCTCGTGCTGGTAGGGTTTCCAGATCTGGCCATGCCCCCATACGGATTAACCAATTCGGTCTGCTCAGGAGGTCGTTTACATTGACGGGGGCTTCGTCTATGATCTTTATTACTTCCAGAAGCTGAGCATCAGATAGCTTGGGGGCCTCCAATGCCCCTTCGGCCAACGGTTTCCATTTTATGGGAAAGGGCCAAACGCTTTTGTCTCCTTCGGTGAGAGTCACGAAGAAGAAGCCCTCTTTCCAATGATGGATAGACGAAGGCTTCCTGGAAAAGATCCCCCGGCCAGACCGGGTGATGAAACAATACCAAGAGGATTTCCCTTAGAGTTGTACTTTGAAGAGATAATGGAAAACGTCTATGCAAGGAACCAGGCGTAGTTTCCTACTGAGGGCTAGGTACCCGTAAATAGTCCGCCAGGAGTTCGGAAAAAATTGGGAGGGAGCCAACTAGTAAGCATTAAGCAGATCAACAATGAAGGAATGCAGAGGAAGCCGAAAGCCAGCTTGGAAACTATGTTCGTAAATAGAGAAGCAACCTGGCCGAGGGGTACTGGCCCTTACGGCAATTCGACCCCTTATAAGATGGAACCAGTCCGGAATATCGTATCGCTCCCACATCTCCAACACTGCCACGACTAAGACTAGGGGCTACGTCCGAAACCTTCTTGGCCGGCCAACGGCTGGGTTTGGCCTGTCCAACCTAAGAAGTCCTGGCAGGACTAGGATTGCGAGCCAAAACTGCTTCTTTCACCATGTCAGATACAAAGGAGTTCAAGGAAAAAGGAGACGAGAGGGAAGAACAAGGAAGGACTAGTTTCGAAGAGGAGTAGGAAGAACTACTCCAAGAGGTGGGGCTACTGGACATATAAAGAACGGAAAGACAAGGCCAAGTCAGAGGCTTATCCTCGGACTAGAAATCCCAGTGCTCGATGGGACGGAGTCGGGATCTTTGAAGCTTCGATTAAACGCTCTCGACCGGCTATTTATAGAAATCCCAGTGCTTTTTGGATCGCTCAGGAAGGTGCTCCGCTCAAGAAGCCTCAGTAACAGGAAGAACAAATGGGCCTCTGTAGATGGAGGGCCGCTATTTATAGGGACCCCCAAGGGGGACCTGATGGGGGATCAACGGCTACGATGCCGAGGCTCCTCGGCTTCCCCCTCCCGGATACACGACGCATGTCTTTTCCTACCAAGAAACGAGACGAGTGGCGGCAGATTCGAAATGAGGAAATCAGCGTACAGGATTTCAAGAACTCTCGGCTGCCCTCTCCGATGTGCATCACGTGTCTCGGATCCTCGTGCTAAGAGCCGACTGGTGGCAATCCAGGTTGAAGCGATTAACGACCAAGATCTTCCGACCCTTCGGCTACCCTATCGGATGCATGCCACGTACCTCGTTTTATTAAGCACAAACGAATCACTCGGCGGGAAATCTCAGGTTATTGCCCCCTCGGTTTCGGACGAGAGCCATCTTCGGTCCACGAGAATTAAAACAACTATCCGCCTTCGGGAATTCTTTGAGAAGCGTGTATACACTCGGCACCGTCTTTCCATAAACATGCCAGAGTAGGGGGCCATGTGATGGGGAAAGAGCCCACTAAAGCCCATTACCGTCGACCTGGTCCCCGTTCGAGAATGGGCCGAGCGCCATTCAGCTATTATCAGCGACCCACAATCGTAGCGGGCCGGGGTGGACTCGGCCCAATCACCCGGGACAGCCTATTTCGGTCCGGCCCAGACGTTTGTCAGGCCATGGGTCCAACCCGCTTGGCGTAGTGATATATAAGTTGCTTGGGTTCGGCCCAAGTGTATAAGGGACGAGACTGATCAGACCCATTTCGATTAGGCCTTGAGCCCGCTAATTCAGGGTACTATCTGAATTTCTCATCAATTCGTATAGTCCTACATCGCTCGCCATAGTAAAGGAATCTTAATCTCCCGCTATAAAAGGGGTACTATTCAATGCGAAAAAAGGTATAGAACAAGCGGCCAAGCCTTCTTCTCTCTCTAAATATAAAAAAGTCTTTCATTAATTGTGACTGACTTTGTAACGACCCGACACCCTATAATCGGGGATCCGATTACTAAATGGTTACCAAATCATTAATTTGGAGCCAAACCAGGATCTTGATAAGTCTGGAAAATAAATGATAAACTAAGCCAAACATTCATATCACATCCAATTGTAAAGGAAGTGCGGAAATTAAAAATTATTACAATTCGACTTGACTCAGCAATTAATTACATATTCCAACAGAAAAGAAATAATTAAGCGTATAGGCCAGAAAAGAAAATAACAACTACATCGGGACATACTCCGAAACAACGGCTGCTGGCGCGCAACCCAAGGCAACACTCTTCTCGCTATGCCTGCCTAGAACCCTCACCTGAAAACCACAGGAGGTGAGTCTCATCGAAAAAGACTCAGTATGGATCATTTGATCTCCACCACCCACTCACACACCCACAAGTGCAATACACAAATATAGGCAATTGAAATAAGTAAAGCAGTAAACACAATTCTCAAATTTCGATATAAAACGCATGCATTCAAAATGTAACATGCATAACGCTAAAACCATTCCGTCATAGAGCCCACAACCTGTAAGGAATCGCCTAGAACGCAGCGGAAAATAAAATTGATTCCTATGTATCGGTTGCTGGGATCGTAAAACGGACATTAAAATAACGTGGGAAGAACGGTTCTTCACCTTTGCAGGGTTTCGAATCTCCCGTGGATGATTCCGATTCGGTAATCGCGCACGTGCACGATCTCTAGAGGTATCCACACGAGCTCCCGCTGCAGACGCGTTTTCCTCCTCGACTTGAGTGCTCCGACCAGATCTCAAATCCACCATGCGCGGAGAGAGACAGATCTACTCTAAGAGAGAGAGAAGGAGAGAGAGAGAGGAGATAGAGAATCTGGGGTGAGTAATTCGACCAACCAACTTTTACCCCTCCCCTTGGCCTCCTTATATAAGAAATAAGGATAAGCACAAGGATTAATCCTCATGATTATCTAAGAGTTTGGCCTTGGATAAATCTCCATTAAATCTTCATGTTTATCCTGCGGCTTTTCATAAAAATCCAGACAAGCATGAAATTTAACGTCTCTCACCGTCTGACGAGAACTCTTATGTGTGTGACCCTCTAGGCCCATATATCAGTCCGGGTTTAGGCCCATTAAACTTAGAACTAATTCTAGAGTTTAATATTTATTAATTAACATTTAAACATCATATGTTAAATGATTAATTTAATAAACAAGTGGATTATCATCTGATGATTAATTCACTTGGCCTTCTGATCATGAACAGCACCAAATACTACCTCATGATCCCAGAAGATATAAGGGATACTGTTCCCTTTAATTGAACCTTTCCGTCTGCAGATACCGCATAGATAAAATCCTTCACTCATGCAACGTCCCAATAATGCAAGGGTATGGTTTTATAGTCAAACCCTCTATTACATTATTTAGATGGATTCCAGTACTCAGTTAATATCTATAAAGACATCTCTTTCATTTGACCATGGCCAGGGATTTCTGTGTACTCATCCATAGGACATTCTCTCTCCAGTCTTATACCAAGAGTGAGTGATCCCTTATTGTTCACTCAATTACCTTCGCAAGCTTTCTACTGTATCTGAGAGACCGACTATCGTGGACTTAATGGTTAAAGTCCACAAGTCAGAGAATCAAGATACAATGGTCCACAAACAAGGTACCATTGGTGACTCAGGTCAAAGGACCAACTGTGCTACTGCAACGATTGAATTTCCTGGTTGACTAATAGGTATAATTACCATCTAGGAATTCTTATTTGGGTATATTCAGTGAACTCATTCTCTAATGAGCACCCACAAGTTTGTCTTAGTGTCACCACACGAGTGAATGTGAGATCATTCACCCTCATCACATGAGCAGACATAACTTGTGTCGATCTTATCGGATATTTAATGTCCTTCTCAAATATCCTATGATCGAGAACTATTTAAGACAAGTGACTGAGGACATTGATCTCACTATCATGATCTCATCATGATTCAATATCCTATACATTTGTCTACGGACCTTCATTATGATAGTTAATTTATAAGAACTATAAATGAAGAAATGATTGCCTTTATTAATAATCTGAACTAGAATGTACAATGATTGGCTTTGAGGCCACCCAATTCTATCACAACCAGCGTCTCGGCTAAACACGCAAACCACATGGCCGAACGCAGAAAACACCGACCCGCTGAGATCAAACAGCAACCCTTCGGATAGCGCACTGGCTACTCCGGCCTGACAGGCTATAGGTGGTTCTGCTTCCCTCATCACGAGTGACACTCCGAATGTACCACTCCCACACCGGTACTAGCTATACTCTGGGGTACACCAGGTGACTCTCTCTCTAGGCGTCACCCCGCCACTCCCACACCGGTGCCGTGTCACTCCCATACTGACACAGGGTGCCTAAGCACTAACAACTATCACCCTAGACCCACGATTGCACAAAACGCAACACGGTGCGATTCGATCACGTAGAATTCATCGTCCTCGAGTATGATTTCAAGCATGCAATTAACCAAACTATCTATCAATGTAAATCCATGTTAATTGCAGGAATTAATGAGATTCTGTCTTGAATCACGTCGCCCAAGGCCGACGTCATTCAAGTCTCCTAAACTGGTTCATGTGAAAACTGACCTCGGAAGATGGCCTAAAACATGTCGTTCAAGTTGGTCGCCATTTAAATGGCGTCGTTGTCCTTGAACGCCATTTAGTCTAGAGACAGAGTCTGTTATCTGGGGTTAAATCGCGTCGTGGGTGGAAGCCGCCTTTTAAATGGCATTGCTATCCCCAAACGTCATTTAACCTTAACAGACAGGTTCTCCCTCCGCTTTCCCCCAAGTCACAAGGCGGGATTTCTCCCGCAAATCGCACAAAAAACACTACAAAATAGAGGAGGAGGAGGAGAACCTAAATATCCATTAAAAACCCACAATTCCTCATTATATGCAATTAGTATTTTTATTCCAAAAGTCTCCTAAATATACTCAAAAGCGGAAAAAGTATGATTTTAATCAAAACATCGCGAGGATCGTCACCCTACCGGTTACTCGAACTCCTCCGAACTCCAAGCCGCCGAACCGCTACGCCACACGCTGCCGCCAGTACCGCCGTGGATGCCGTTACTTAATCGGGACGTCGACCGCCGTCCGGAGAGAAATGCGCCGCGGAGGAAGTGGTGGTGGTAGTGGAGAAAGTTAGGAGATTGATGGAGTGGAGGGAGAGGAGGAATGGAGAGAGGAAGGGAAGGAGAAAGGGGAGGGGGAAATGCTGGAGATCGGAGAGAAGGAGGAGGAGAGAGAGAGAGGTGGAGAGAATGAGGGAAAGGAAAGGGAGTTCGCGGGGTCAAACTGAAACAGGTTAAAATATGTCATCCAAGATCAACGCCATTCAGACGACAAGACCGGTCGTACACTGACATGCCAGGGTCGTACTCTAAATGGCGTCGACCATGCAAGACGCCATTCAGACGATATGACCGGAGCTGTACTCTCGCGACCTAAAATAAATCCACGTGGCGCTCACGTGGCACAACTTAAAACGCGTCCACCTTGCTGGATGCCGTTTGAACCGCGTCGAGCAAGTTCGACACGAAAAGGAAACACAAGCTCCAGCCCCATAAGGGTCAAAATCAGAAAATCCGACTTAGAAACTGACCCGATAATTGGATTCAAAATCTCAATCCTTACAGACTTGATCATCGGAGGGTTCCTCTCGGACCAAGACCCAGGACCCTTCTGACGGTTCCTTCTCTACAGTGGGAAGACCTTTCATTTCCGATCCCTCCTTCGGCTTCGGATCCTCTCGGTGCTCGGTTACCGGCTAGTATTCGGATTCTCTCTCAGAATTCGATAGTGATTGCCTCGACTACATCAATATTAGAAATATATATATATGAAAAAATCTCAAAATATACCCATATAAGATTTTGTACAGGTCGATCCACCCCATATAGTAGCAATATTCTTTTGAGTAACGAAAAGAGCTTGTCTTGCTGCACAGTCGGGGTGTGTGCAATGTGCACGCAATTCACGAGGGGGTTGGTGAGTCACCAAGGTACGCGCGGTACCCTGGTGTGCAACGAATATTTTCCTAATGAAAAAGTTGAGGTAATAGAGGGTCCGCAGGGTCCAGTTCTATCCTATGGAAGAGCACGTATATTAAATTTTGTCAAATAAGATGGTTAAATATTTGTCAAATAATATAGTTCACCTGCGTACTATATTTAGTTAATTTGGTATCCACATAAATAATAATCGAACTCTAATTAACTTCTACAACTGACGTCAACGAATGAGGTCTTGCCTGCTCCAACAGAGTAATGTGAACCCACATGATGAGGCAGAATCCGATTCGGCCCATTAAAACAAGCCCAAATACAGTTCGGCCCAGCAGCAGTAGTAGAAGGCCTTCAGGAAGCCTTCGGCCCACCAGCGGCCCAACAGCCCTCGGCCCGTAAGTGGCACCGTCGCTCTCGACCCAACATGCTTCAGCCCGTCAGCGGCCCACCAGCCTACGGCCCGTGAGCTGCGCAGCAGCCCTAGGCCCAGCAGGGTTCGGCCCATCAGCGGCCCAACCCCCTTCGGCCCGACAGCCGTGTCCGGCCCACTCCGGTGGAGGACTAGGCACTATGGCGGTTTACCAGTAAACCCGGACATAGTCCTATATCGGCTATCACCGTTAACCATCCTCTATCCTCTACTATAAATACACCGCTATTTATTGCCAAAGGTATGTCTCCGAGACCCTCAAGGACTACAGTCCAAATAGCATTAAAGCTACTCTTTGCCTTCTGAATCGATTATTCTTCAGAAGCTAACTTGACCGTCGGAGGGGGTTCTTTAGGGCCGAAGCCCGGGACTCATGCTGACCGGTTTCTTCTTCTTTCTCTCCCGCAGGGACTCGGTTCGAATCATCGCCGATCTTCCCGAGTCGGTTTCGGTTGCCGACCTCGAACTCCTCTCCCTGGTCTCGACGCCGTGCGCCGGCTGCCCCTCGTCCGAAGGAGCGTCGGCCCCACTTCCCGAAGACAAGCCAGCCTCCGACCGAGCGGCTCTCGGCCTCGGACCTTCGGCTTCGCCTCTGCCTCCTTCGCCTTCCGGATCCCCGTCGGGCCTCTTGCACCGATCCGACCCAGCTCTGGATCCATAACTTCGAATTCTAGCTTCGAAATCCGGTCGTGATAGCTTCGGCTACATCACCACACATTTCATGCCATCAATGCAACTACACCTGTACACATACTGTAACACGAACTGTGCCATCTGTTGAGCTCAGTGCACCGGCCGCCTGCGTGTTAATCCCATTCCACAGTTATGATCAAATGTGAAAGTTATGACCGTACTACAAAGTACGCTGTTGAGTCACTTATAAATTGAAATGGAAGACTTGTTAATTATTTACCTTCTTGGACGACTCCTATAACTTAGAAACAGTTTAATCTAATCTTAATCTGGATAGGACATGTTTGACGAAACTTTTGGGTGGAACTGTTTAGCTTCTATTTTGTTATATGAAAAAACTAAGTAAAAGTATTAATAATTAATTTTGGATAGTTATCTTAATCAAGTCTTTTCCAAAATTGTTATGTTTATATCAGTCCAAATTATAATTTTTTGAGTTTTTTTGCATATATACTTTTTAAAAATACCATAATTGCATATATATACCCCAAATTCTCACATACTATCATCAATACCCAGCAATCTTCAAAATATTCTATTTATGCCTCTTTGGTCAAACTTAAGTTAATTTCAACGAAATATGTCAAAAACATTACATAAATCAATAAATCATGACATCGGTGGATGTATCAGAGGTACAAAATGTAAGATTTTAATATATTGAAGGATATATATATATATATATGCAAAATATTAATAAATTTAAAAGTATTTATGTCAAATCATTAGATTGAGAGATATAAAATGCAAATACGTTCCTTTTGAGGGGTATATATGTAAAAAAATCTTAATTTTTTTAATTAAAAAACCAAAAAAGTTGCATGCATAAATGTCTTATAAAGTAGTACCCTCTCGTCAACATGGTTAAACTAAAATGGGACTTGTGATTATAATGACCTAAGCCAGACACGGAGTTGACGTATGATAACAATTACAGGACAGAAACAGCAAGAACAGACCATTTCTTACGGGTCAAATTAACGCCTCCATCGGTCAACTTACTCGCGGATTTGATCCTGCCCGTCGGCAGGCGTTTGAGAAAATGCATCGTCGTGCTTTACCCAGGCACATGGCGCTCACACATGCCGTACACTTCGCGTTCACACTCTTTCCAACTGTTCAACAAGTCTCCATTTTCCTTTTTTGACCAGAGTTCAACAAGTCTACTAATCCAAAGCTTGGAATATTACCCAACGCAACAAAAAAGACCAAGGAGAGAGTGGTTGACGTTTCTTGTTCTTTTTTAAAAAAATAAAAGGTTTTTTTACATATATACCGTTAAAAAATAACGTATTTATATGTATACTCCCAGTTCTTACATATTATCGTCAATACTCTTACAATTTTCAAAATGTTGCATTTATATCCCTCAATCTAATAGTTTGGCATAAATATTCTTAAATTCACTAATATTTTGCATATATATCCCTCAATATACTAAAATCTTTCATTTTGTACCTTTGATATCTCCAACGATGATGTCATGATTTATATAATGTTTTTGACATATTTCGTTGAAATTAACCTAAGTTTGATAGGAGAGATAAATGGAATATTTTGAAGATTGCAGGAATATTGATGATAATATGTGAGAATTTTGGGTATACATGTCATTACGGTATTTTTAAAGAGTATATATGCAAAAAACCTAAAAGTAAAAGTATAGATAATGATAGGATAATTAATTCAGATTCCTTGATCGGGGAAAAAATTATTTTCACCCCTGTCAGAGGACACGTTGCGGAACCTCCCTTGCGTTCTGAGGACTTTATCCAGAACCCCTTGCCGTTAACCTCCCTTCCACCTTTTTTTCTGAAATCTCTGCAATACTTCTCCCATCTTTACTGTTCTTACGTGAAAAAGGTTTACTCAATTTCGTCGATAGTCTCCTTTTTCTCACCTGTCTGAGCGTCCTATCTTTTACCTACCTTCAGAGCCAGTCCCTTTAGGTGAACCGTGGTGTGCTTGAGACTCTGAGAGCAAGACTCATTTCGGAAAATGCAGCAGGAGAAGCAAGGATAAGTAGTGGAGATATCGGCTAAAAATAAGAACGGTGGGAGATTGCTTTAGGGCGCGGCAACGATAAAGAGCAACTGTTGGTGAGGGCGGTGGCGGTAAAAAGTTCAAATAGATTCTTCTTCTTCTTGGTTCTCAGGTACGCATGTAGATAGATGGTCATTTTACACTGTATTACACTACTTAAGACATGTTTGGTGTATTAGAATTCTAAAGTCTTGCATGTTAAATTCTTATCTACTGTCCGATGGCTCGAGTGTTAACGTGTTAGGATTGATAAAAAAAGTAGAGATAGTTAAAGTATTATTGTGCATAAAGTAAAAAAATAAAAAGTTCACCGATAAAGTGTTAATATACGAAAGGAAATAAAGATAGTTAAGTGTTACTATGCATTAATCAAGAGAAGTTCATCCACAAGGTGTTAATGTGTTAAAAAAAGAAATAGAAATAGTTAAAGTATTACCATGCTTTAACTAAAAAATAAAGGTTAATCCGACAAGCTGTGAACGTGTTATATATTATAGTCTTACTTTAACTCTCTAATACGGTAAAGTATAAAGTGATAAAGTGTTAGAGGTCAGAAAAATATGAACATATGTGCATGTCTAAAATTCATTCGTCAACTCATTTACAGTTGAGAGGGACAAATTTTACTGGCCCATTAACCAAGTGGGCCAGCTTGTGAAGGGACGCCCTGGCCTCTTGTCAGGGGCGGATGGGCCTTTCAGCCAGCGGGTGCGTGCATCCAAGCTCCAATGCAGAGCCCTCTAATCCGAGATTGGACTCCGACGCCCTGTAGCACGGAAAGACTTCCTACCGAAGGAAGTCTCCTCCGAATCAACTTCCGAACCTCAGATAAAGAAAATTAGAGCTAGATAAGGGAAGCTAGAGTCCTGTCTTGCCTGGGAATCGAACCGAGCTCCCTTGATACGTCTTCTGATCAAACTCAACTATCACCTCAGATCCGTCCTTATAAAAGGAACACCCCGGTACCCTCAGAACGAATGTTCGACAACCCAAGTCTCTACTCTCTCTCTCTCTTCGCCCTTGCATACTCTATATTAGTCATTGGAGGGGGTTCCCCTAGATCGCAACTGGGCTCTCTTCTAATCTGGTGTCTGTCTTGCAGGAGTGCAGGAACTTGCTGTGATTTGGAGAGTCTCAGCCATTTGATTCAGATTGGACGAATCTACAACCTAACATCTTTTTGGTGTTGTCTGTGGGGAACTAGCAAAATGCCATTGCCAGAAGGAACAATAACCGCTCTCAGCGCGGTCTCCCTGCCGATCCTCCTTCCCTTCTGGTTGCTACCCAGCCAGCTGCTTCCCCGGCTGCCCTTCCCGTTGCGGCCTCCGCCACCCTTCTTTCTATTCCTTCAGCTATCTAAGTTCCTGTTGTTCAAGCCCCGGTCATCCAAGCTAACATACCCTTGGCACCTGTTGCCGCACCTACCAGGGTTAGACATTTGCCCCTATCGGGAGATCTCCAGCAAGGAGGGTTCCCGATCGTGATAGCGTTGCTGCGACGGTTGGAAGAGTGGCTTGATCGTGCAGAAGGTCTCCAAGTAGGTGACCCTGTGCTAACCAACCCACAGCGAGAGCTCCAACTAGCTGCCCTGGGGTTCCCAAGTTTCGCGGGGACCCGATGTTTTACCCCTCACTTTTACAACTATTAATAAATTTAACTAATTTAAATTAGACCAATTAACTAATTATAAGAATCTATGACTCAGTTTAAGTAATTTAATTTAGTCCAATTAATATAATTATAGAATTCTATTAGCCAATTATACTACTAAAAATAGCCTACTAATTTAGTTCAAATTATGAGTTGATGTATTAGACAACAACATAGTAAAATAATGATAACTTTCTATAGAAAATTTTGATTTAGGAAAAATTGATATCATTGAAAAGAGAATAAAGATATATATAACTTTATGGAAGAATATTTTTATTAATTCAGATATTTTAGAGGTCAAAAATATCGATGATCAGTTTTAGAAAATGACTACCCATAGAGAACAAGTCCTAATTAAACTAAGATTTGAATTTAGAAATAAAAGATGATATAATTAAAATTAATCATGACCTGAAAAGTTATGTATGACTTGTTTGAATTAAATTAGAAGTAGAACATAATAAATTTGAGTATAATTAAGATTATAATTAATGGATAGAAAGTCATAATTGAAATCTTACTTGAACTAGGATTCTATACATAGATTTATTTGATGTAGTTTCAGTATTGTAACCATAGCTCCGTATATAAAATTCTAAATTAAATCAGACAATCCCATTAAAACTATGTCTCAAAATTATAGAAGTTTTATGAATAATACATGTTTAAATAAGTCGTTTTCTAATCAGAATCATGCCATCTTTAGACAAGAGGGAAATCTGTCAGGTTTTTGAGTTCAGAGTACTAAGGACAGTAGGTCAGTAAAATAGACATATCTTTTTGTATAGATGTCCAAAAATAGTTAGATTGATGGAATTGGAAAGATAATACATAGTTATAAAACTTTGTATACGAAAGAGTTTCCTAGTTCGAACGTTTATGAGGTCGAATTTAATAGTCTTCAAAAAAGAAAACTGCAGGTAGCATGAACATAGTCCGATTTACACTAGGAAATAACTTTGACTTGGAGATTAAGTTATGAGGAGCAGGAGTTCGACTCAAGTAAAGAAAGATGATGCTAGTAGTTATATTAGGAGGGTAAATAAGCATAACTAGAGCCTTGTGGTCATACTCAAAGCCCTATTGCATGCAGCTTTCTTCTAAAGGTAAATTCATGTAGTGTTCTTGAGATAATAGAACTGTTTATGGTTATTTTTTTGGGGAATTTGATTATAATCAATGTTTTGTGTTATTGGAGGCTTGGAGAACGTGGGAAAGAGCTTAGAGAATCTGAAAAATAATTTATAGGAAGAATAAATCATAGATAAATAGCAAGGAAGCCATAAGAGAATCAAGAGTCGATCTTTCTTCAAGAGGTAGGTGGACAACTCGAAGCATTTTACATTAAAAACTATATTATTTTTGAACATTTTCAAAAGCTAATAAATTGATAAGAAGTTTGATCTATATGTCTACTTCATGATCATCAAGTTTTAGATTTTTGTGATCTCCTTTATTATTTATTCAATGATTATTATTTAAGTCTATGCAATTTGTCCGTTCAATCTGCTATGTTTTTAATTATGATCACGCGAGTTATAGATATTTGTTCTCCTTAGTCAGATGCCAAATTGAGCCTAAATTTAGATATATTTTTTATGTTATATTTATATCTAATAAATTTCATAATTTTTTGAGTTTATTTGATGTTTATTTCTTAATATTATTTTCAGACTATACAATCTGTCTAGACAGTTTTGAAATCTCAATTTGTGAATCCTATATCTCATTTGATTAATGTTAAAATCATACCAAATTTTGTACATACATTTGTTATATTATCTTTGACTTTTATATAAAGTTTGAGAATTTTATGACTCCGTTTGCTATTCAGTTTGCCTATTGTTTTAATTTGCTAGAATTCTATTTAAGCCGGATTCCCCGAATCAAAGTGAGAATTCAAAATCATATTAAAGCAATCCAAAAATTAATAAAACTTACTCCACACTTTAAATATGTATCTTTTGACATGTTCTTTAAGTTTGATAATTTTCTGAATCTATTTGATATTATTCGGCCTATTTTTTAATTTATTAGTTCTGAAAATTAGTTTTAATGGCCGAAAATTCTAAGAAAATTCTTTTGTCTATCTTTTCTGTCCAGGAAACCTGTTTTGATTAGTTTTACTCTGATTATCCATCTATATGACCATGTTAACTCTTTAAGTGACTATTTTGTATAAAAAAGTATATATTTTAACACTTATATATAAGTATCGCTATGCCAAATTAATTTTCAGATTTATGATCATTATGAGATCTGTGAAGAATATGATTGTACTATATTTGTTTGATATATGTTTGGACATTGCCATCTTAAGGAGATTGGGGCACATTTCATCAGTGTCCGTAGATGAGTTCTGCTCGTGGGTAATGAAAAAATTCCGGTGATTGTGTTTTGTTTGCAGTTATCTGAGGTGGGACAATAGACTCCCCGACTATGCATGTGCCATGACCTTAACATACTTGCCTATATGCTCTGGCATTTGTTTGTTTGGCTCCTTATATGGTATTTTGGATGCATGTCCATTTAATATGTTTGGATTTGATTTGTTTGGCACATAAATATGAAACATAATTTGTTGTTTAGATCCATTTGATTCAACTTATGATCTGCTTAGTTTATTCTTTTAACATCTATGCTCAGTGATTTTGATCTCAACCTATTTAATTAAGAATTTGTTCATTCTGATTAACTATTTGGACAATGTAAATTCTGATTTGATAAAGTTACCATGCTATGATAAATTTGCTATATGTTCAGTTTGATATGTGATATGTTCTAATCATAGCTAGTAAACATATTTAGTTAGATAAGAATATGATCATGCCATATGTGCTATATGTTAGTCGATCCATTCATGCTATTAGAAAACACATTTGATTTGATCAGTTTATATCTGACCATATTTTGTATCATGTTTAATATAATTGTAAAATGTGATTTATAAAATTTACTATATGTTAAGTTATGTGGATTGTTTGAAGCCTACTGAATGGTTGTACTCATAAACTCTATTAACATTTTTAGAGTCTGAGAAAGATAACTTGAAATTTAAGGAGACTTCTTATTAAAGCATTTGACATCTTCAGGAGATTATCTAGATTTAAATTTATAAATTTCTTAGATTTGATGTAGTAGGGATAATGAGAGATTGATGTATTTTCTATATTTAGTAAGATTGATAATTTATGTACAAATTGATGGATATTGAAATTTGTGAACTTTGGTATTAGTTATATTTAGATATTTTAGATTAGTTGATGGTTATGACATTTATTTAAATTATCTTGTGGTTATGTAGATCTCATATCTGTTTGTTATGGTGGAATTTTTCCTGAGATTATACAGTTAGACTCCGATTTGAAAAAAAAAAAAAGAACCAGATCCGGGACGTAACACCCGAGGACCTCATCAAAGACAAGCAACCAAAGAAGTGCGAGTTGACCCCCCATACAAGCCGAGGATGATCGCAGCGGCGGTCAGAGAAGGGTCGGTGCCAACACCGATGATCATCGACTTCCTCCAACGGCTCTACTACGACGTCTTCGGAGTGCCGCTGTCTGAATGGTCGGGGGAGAGGCTCTTCTCGAAGGAGGTCCTCCGACTATTCATTGGAGTCCTCTACTTCCCAAAGTTAGCAAACTTCTCGGGGGTGATCACCGACATCCTGGGCATCCTTCCAGTAAAGATCGCATTCAGAAGTTGGAGGAGCGTGTAGAAAGATTGCTTCGACATGATTATAATGTGGATTGGATGACGGAGATGGTGCTCGGTCATGCTTTACTAGGCGTATGCTGAAGGTGCCCCTGCCGCACCATTTTCGGATGCCATCTAAATAGATATGACGGTACCTGAGACCTAGATGACCACCTACAGTCCTTTGAGAGCACCTTCGACATGCTGGATGAGCTTGATGCGATCCGGTGTCGTGCCTTCCCTATGACCCTAGAAGGGCTGGCCCAACGGTGGTTCGTTTAGCTCAACCCGGGCTCCATCGATAGCTTCTCGGAGTTGAGGATAGCCTTTAGAAGCAACTTTGCGGCTAGTTGGCGCATGCCTGCCACAACCGCTATGCTGTCATCCATGAGGCAAGGGAAAGATCAGACCCTTGATAAATTATGGACTCGTTTGCATGAAGCAGCCCTTAAAATCCCCAATGTGGACGTGTCGAATGCAGCGCAATATTTCATTGCTGGATGTAGAACCAGTAGGTCCAGTTTGAACTGAGTAAGCAACTCCCGTTAAACCTCCCATACCTAGTCTAGAGGGTGAACCAGTGCATCAATAGTGAGGAGCTTCTGTGAGCCTATCCTGGCCCACCAACCGATCGAGTCTGGAGAAGATAGGAGGAAGAACCAAGAACCGACTAGGGGGAAAAGACGCTTCAATCACAACACCTGTAAGGACTGAGGTTTCGGGATCAGTATTCGGGTCGGGTTCGGGCCGGATCCCCTGGTTTGGACCCTGAGAGGTCTTGAGATTTCTGACTGAATGACGTCTGCACTGCTCGACGTCTTTCAAAAGACGTCTGTCTATGTAGACGCCATTTAAGTTTGCTTTCTGTCGTGCCACGTGGGCGGGTTTTGGGCCGCGAGAGTACGGCCCCTGTCACATCGTCTGAACGGCGTCCATGATGGTCGACGCGATTCGGACTGCGACCCCTGCGATGTCAGTGTACGGCGCTAGAGCATTGTCAGTACGGCCTGTCCTGTCGTCTGAACGGTGTCCGTGGTGAGCGACGCATTTCAGAGCGCTGTCAGTACGGCCGTCCTGTCAGACTGATTGGCGTCTGTCTCGATCGACGCATTTTAGCCAGATTCAGATTGACCCCGCGAGCCTCCCCTTCTTTCCCTCATTCTCGCCTCCACCCTCTCTCTCTTCGTCCTCTCCGCCCTCTCCGACCCTCTTTTCCCCTTTCCCTTCCTCTTCTTCCTCTTCCATCACTCCAACACCTCCCTACCTCTCACCTCGACCACCACCACCTCCTTCACGGCGTTCTATTCTCCGGACGGCGGCCGACGTCCCGGCGGAGTGGCGGCGTCCTCGAGGGTACCGGCGGCGGTCTGCGGTGCGGCGGGTCGGCGGCACGGAGCTTGGAGGAGTTCAAGTACCGGTAGGGGGACGCACCTTGCATGGACTGTGGTTGTCTTGCTCGTGATTTCCTCGGCATGGCATGATGTGTTTTGGGTTAGAATGAGCATGTTTAGGGGGTTTTCTTGTGGGAATGGCCGTGTTCGAGATCATGGAATTGTAGCATGCTTGTGGTAGTTTGATATCCCTTTTCCTCCCCCTTCTGTTTTGGGCATTTTCGGGGTGTTTGGGGTTAAGGGAGAAACCCTCGGATCGAACCAGGGAACCAGGTTTCTGGCGCTAAACGGCGTCGTGCCTGGTCGACACTTTTTAGAAGGACGTCAGGGCAGTACGACGCCTTTTAGGGCAGAAACCTCCCTGTTCGAGGTTTCGTTGTACGGGGTTCTGGCGCTAAAAGACGTCATGTATGGACGACGCCTTTCAGAAGGACGTCGGACCATCATGACGCCTTTTAGGCAGGAAATCACCCCGACTGAGGCTTCTGCAAATCTGGAATTCTGGGGTGAATGGCGTCTTTGGGTTCTGACGCGTTTTAAAAGGACGGCTTCCCAGGTGGACGTGTTTTAAGGCATAATCTGTTTTAAATGAACTTGTTTTAGGGGCTTGAATGGCGTCGACCTCGGTCGACGCGATTCAAGACATAACTGCTTAACTCCTGTTATTTAACACATGTTTCACGGTTGGATCGTTCAAATGCATGCTTTAAGCTGTACGCTGAGACGGAGGTTTACTGTGCGAATGGAATCATGTTATATGTGTATGTGCTTATGCGAATATGGAATCGGAATAACTGTGGTTTACGTTTGTCACCATGGGCCGATGGAGACAGGGCCATGGTGTCTGTGAGGCATTGTGCCGTACCGGTGGGGGAGTGGTACATGTTGTGTTTTACCTTTGGCTGAGGGAAGCAGAACCACCTTGTGCCCGTCGGGCCGGATTAGCCGGTACGCTATCCGAGGGGTTGCTGTTTGGTCTTAGCGGGTCGGGGTTTCCCTGTTTGTCGTGGTAGCTTCCGGCGCGTTTCTTGCTGTGGAGCTGGTTGTGGTACTGTTGGAGTTGTTTTACCCCTGTAGCCACTGGGCCTGATGTGACCTTTGATCAAGGTTACGAGTGGTACCCTTCGCCCTTTGGCCTGACGCAGCCCAGGAGGTTAGGGTTGTGGGTAGTCCCTGTAGCTTCGGCTTGACGGGGGTTCGCCGGTCCCCAGGGCCCTCCTGAAGCGCCGAGGCCTGGCATTGAGGCAATCCGGTCGGTAGGACAGTAGTCTAGACTGCTTGTGTGCACACGTAGCTGGGCCGTGGTGGTACACTGGTCCCAGCTAGTCCTAGTTTGACTCACTGCCTCACCCTATAGTGCCCCGGAACACTGTAGGGGCGGACAGGCGTGAGCAGTGGTGGTAGTGTTGGGAGGCGACGTTTGACTTCGATCGACAGTGTGGTTCGGTCGCTTTGTGGACTTTGGCTGTGAGACGTGACTTTGTGTTGAGTTCTTCGGGTTGCTTAGAACTGTTCCTGCTACACTGCTTATGTGTACGTTTCATATCAGGTTTGAGAGTTGTGTTTACTGCTTTGTTTAATTGCCATATATCTGTATTATTGCTCTTGTGGGTGTGTGAGTGGGAGGCAGGGGATCGGATGATCCCTACTGAGCCCAATTCTGGTGTGGCTCACTCCCTGCGGTTTCAGGTGTGGACCTAGTGGCGTGTGGCGGCGTGTGGTGTCTTCTTGGCGTGCGGCCCAGCAGCTGTCTCAGTTTCGGGGTATGCCCCGATGTTGTTGTACTTTACTTCTGCCTGTACTTATTTAATTTGTTGGACCATGTAATTATTGTTGGACTGTATACGGACATTGTTATCTTCCTTCCTGCGCACCCGTTATACCTTTGTAGTCCGTGTGATTGTTGTATTTAGCCTTGTTTGGCGCTTACTCCTCCAGATGTGTTGTGTGAGATCCGGGTGTGAACCCGCAGTTAATGGGCCGACATCCATTTAGTGACCGGGTCTCCGGTCATAGGATGGCGGGTCGTTACAGTTGGTATCAGAGCTCAGTCTGGTCGAGTATGTGGTAAACTAGGTTAGGTATTATAGTCCAACAATAAGTACGAGTCTGTATAGGCGATGACTGCTGGTGTAGATTGATAGGTTTTAACGTGCTTTGGTTCGATTTTCGTGTTTGTGGGGTAGTGATGGCACCGAAGAGGAAAGTTCCGTTGGCTCGTGGTTCGAGAGCAGATGATGGTTGTTCGAGGGCAGAAGGTCATAATATGGATCGTTTCATGGAAGCTATGATTGGGGCTATGTTTAGATACCAGCAGGGAGATGGAAGTGAGGGGTCCAACTCCCGAGGTGGCCAATCCATGGTGATGGAGCGGTTCTTGAAGTTGAAGCCCCCTTCTTTCACGGGTCAACCTGTTCCAGACACGGCGGCTCATTGGATTAAGGAAGTGGAAAAGGCGTTTGATGTTCTAGAATGTGCTGAGAGTGACAAGACCTTGTTGGCAACCTACTTGCTGAAGCACGATGCTTATGATTGGTGGGTTACCATCAAGGGGTTGATGTTTCCAGATAGGTCCTTGAGAGAGATTCCTTGGGAAGGCTTTGTAAGAGAGTTTGGTGGACAGTACTTTCCGAGGCACGTTCGTAGGGCCAAGGAAAGGGAGTTTATGGATTTGGTGCAGGATGGTATGTCAGTTCTGGAATATCAGATGAAATTTGTAGCTCTGGGAAGATTTGCTCCACACATATCTGGGCATGAGGATCTTAGGACGGAGAAATTTGTGGATGGATTTCGGCATGATCTGAGGGAATTTGTGGCAGCTCATTGTTGTAAGGATCTGGCGTCAGCAGTTCGGTGCGCGGCAGCGGTGGAGATGCAGTTCCAACACACGGCGAAGGAGTCGGAGCAATAAGCACAAGGGAAGCAGCAAAGTAGGGATAGATCAGCGGTCTTTTCGTCTGGTGGTTCGAGTTCCTTTGAGTTCGAGTTCCAAGAGGTACCTAGTGATGAGGATGAAGACGGTTCGGTTCAGCAGATGCAGACGGAGGTCAGCTGGCAACAGGAAGCGAGGCGGGACGCTGCGGATCGTTGTCCCCGTTGTGGCAGGTTTCATGGTAATCAGATATGTCCATTGATCACTGGTAGCTGTTTTGGCTGTGGTAGGAAGGGACATCTGGAGAGGAACTGTCCCCAGAAGAATAAGACAGGTCAGGAGCCGAGTGGTCAGTAGGAGCCAGGGGCATTGGGTGGTGTTGCGTATCTTGGTGGAGATTCGAGATATCAGGCTAGAGGAGCACTTTTGTCTTGTTTTATTCAGAGGTGGTTGTGAACTCTTATGGCACTTTTATGTACTCGGGTTTGGTGGAGAATCAGTGTTGTAATATGTGCCTTCTAATGTGTGGTTGTTATGATCCATCAGCTTTTCGTCAGAATTGAGAATCTTGGTTAGCTTGGTGTGAATTTGATTGGCTAATTATGTGGAGTCCTGTGTGTGTGATTGGTGAGAATGGTTGTTGTGATCGGTGTGCCGGCATGTGGTAGTTAGCCGAGTTTATCGTTGAGCGGTTGCAAATTTCGAGGACGAAATTCTTTTAAGGGGGGGAGAATGTAAGGACTGAGGTTTCGGGTTCAGTATTCAGGTCGGGTTCGGGCCGGATCCCCTGGTTTGGACCCTGAGAGGTCTTGAGATTTCTGACTGAATGACGTCTGCATTGCTTGACGTCTTTCAAAAGACGTCTGTCTATGTAGACGCCATTTAAGTCTGCTTTCTGTCGTGCCACGTGTGCACCACGTGGGCGGGTTTCGGGCCGCGAGAGTACGGCCCCTGTCACATCGTCTGAACGGCGTCCATGATGGTCGACGCGATTCGGAGTGCGACCCCTGCGATGTCAGTGTATGGCGCCAGAGCGTTGTCAGTACGGCCTGTCCTGTCGTCTGAACGGCGTCCGTGGTGAGCGACGCGTTTCAGAGCGCTGTCAGTACGGCCGTCCTGTCAGACTGATTGGCGTCTGTCTCGATTGACGCGTTTTAGCCAGATTCAGATTGACCCCACGAGCCTCCCCTTCTTTCCCTCATTCTCGCCTCCACCCTCTCTCTCTTCGTCCTCTCTGCCCTCTCCGACCCTCTTTTCCCCTTTCCCTTCCTCTTCTTCCTCTTCCATCACTCCAACACCTCCCTACCTCTCACCTCTACCACCACCACTTCCTTCGCGGCGTTCCATTCTCCGGACGGCGGCCGACGTCCGGCGGAGTGGCAGCGTCCTCGAGGGTACCGGCGGCGGTCTGCGGTGCGGCGGGTCGGCGGCACGGAGCTTGGAGGAGTTCAAGTACCGGTAGGGGGACGCACCTTGCATGGACTGTGGTTGTCTTGCTCGTGATTTCCTCGGCATGGCATGATGTGTTTTGGGTTAGAATGAGCATGTTTAGGGGGTTTTCTTGTGGGAATGGCCGTGTTCGAGATCATGGAATTGTAGCATGCTTGTGGTAGTTTGATTTCCCTTTTCCTCCCCCTTCTGTTTTGGGCATTTTCAGGGTGTTTGGGGTTAAGGGAGAAACCCTCGGATCGAACCAGGGAACCAGGTTTCTTGCGTTAAACGGCGTCGTGCCTGGTCGACGCCTTTTAGAAGGACGTCAGGGCAGTACGACGCCTTTTAGGGCAGAAACCTCCCTGTTCGAGGTTTCGTTGTACGAGGTTCTGGTGCTAAAAGACGTCATGTATGGACGACGCCTTTCAGAAGGACGTCGGACCATCATGACGCCTTTTAGGCAGGAAATCACCCCGACTGAGGCTTCTGCAAATCTGGAATTCTGGGGTGAATGGCGTCTTTGGGTTCTGACGCGTTTTAAAAGGACGGCTTCCCAGGTGGACGTGTTTTAAGGCATAATCTGTTTTAATTGAACTTGTTTGAGGGGCTTGAATGGCGTCGACCTCGGTCGACACGATTCAAGACAGAACTGCTTAACTCCTGTTATTTAACACATGTTTCACGGTTGGATGGTTCAAATGTATGCTTTAAGCTGTACGCTGAGACGGAGATTTACTGTGCGAATGGAATCATGTTATGTGTGTATGTGCTTATGCGAATATGGAATCAGAATAACTGTGGTTTACGTTTGTCACCATGGGCCGATGGGGACAGGGCCATGGTGTCTGTGAGGCATTGTGCCGTTCCGGTGGGGGAGTGGTACATGTTGTGTTTTACCTTTGGCTGAGGGAAGCAGAACCACCTTGTGCCCGTCGGGCCGGATTAGCCGGTACGCTATCCGAGGGGTTGCTGTTTGGTCTTAGCGGGTCGGGGTTTCCCTGTTTGTCGTGGCAGCTTCCGGCGCGTTTCTTGCTGTGGAGCTGGTTGTGGTACTGTTGGAGTTGTTTTACCCCTGTAGCCACTGGGCCTGATGTGACCTTTGATCAAGGTTACGAGTGGTACCCTTCGCCCTTTGGCCTGACGCAGCCCGGGAGGTTAGGGTTGTGGGTAGTCCCTGTGGCTTCAGCTTGACGGGGGTTCGCCGGTCCCCAGGGCCCTCCTGAAGCGCCGAGGCCTGGCGTGGAGGCAATCCGGTCGGTAGGAGAGTAGTCTAGACTGCTTGTGTGCACTCGTAGCTGGGCCGTGGTGGTACACTGGTCCCAGCTAGTCCTAGTTTGACTCACTGCCTCACCCTACAGTGCCCCGGAACACTGTAGGGGTGGACATGCGTGAGCAGTGGTGGTAGTGTTGGGAGGCGACGTTTGACTTCGATCGACAGTGTGGTTCGGTAGCTTTGTGGACTTTGGCTGTGAGACGTGACTTTGTGTTGAGTTCTTCGGGTTGCTTAGAACTGTTCCTGCTACACTGCTTATGTGTACGTTTCATATCAGGTTTGAGAGTTGTGTTTACTGCTTTGTTTAATTGCCATATATCTGTATTATGCTCTTGTGGGTGTGTGAGTGGGAGGCAGGGGATCGGATGATCCCTACTGAGCCCAATTCTGGTGTGGCTCACTCCCTGCGGTTTCAGGTGTGGACCTAGTGGCGTGTGGCGGCGTGTGGTGTCTTCTTGGCGTGCGGACCAGCAGCTATCTCAGTTCCGGGGTATGCCCCGATGTTGTTGTACTTTACTTCTGCCTGTACTTATTTAATTTGTTGGACCATGTAATTATTGTTGGACTGTATACGGACATTGTTATCTTCCTTCCTGCGCACCCGTTATACCTTTGTAGTCCGTGTGATTGTTATATTTAGCCTTGTTTAGCGCTTACTCCTCCAGATGTGTTGTGTGAGATCCGGGTGTGAACCCGCAGTTAATGGGCCGACATCCATTTAGTGACCGGGTCTCCGGTCATAGGATGGCGGGTCGTTACAACACCGATGATCAACCCCTGAAGGGGCAGCGTCGGGAGCATCACGAAGGCTGCGTGAGCACCCCGGTTTTAGAAGAGAAGAAAACTATACTCCTCTCAATATGCTGATCGACTAGATCCTCTGGGAGATCAAGGATGAAGGCTACCTCAGGTGATCCAGGAAGATTAAGCCTACCCCAGGGGCAAAGAAGTCTGGGAAGTTCTGTGCTTTTGACCATGAATATGGGCACTACACCTTAGAATGTCACGATCTCAAGAGGGAGATTGAGAACCTTATCAAGAGGGGACACCTGAAGAGGTACATCGCCCACCCGAAGCCCGACCAGTGGCGTCATGATCGGTCTCCCCTTGCTGCCGAACGCCCTCCTCCGGCCCAGGCTGAGCACGTAATTCACGTCATCTACGGAGGGTCGGCCAGTGGAGGAGATAACAACAAAAGAGGCACAACTATGCCTCCGAGAATTAAAAAGCTACTTGGGAGGTCGCCTCAACCTCCCACTGGCCCCTGACCAAGTAGCCGATCACATTCACGGATGCAGATCTTGAGGGGCTAGTTCTACCTCATAATGATGCTCTGGTGATAGAGCCCAAGATTGCGTACTTCAAGGTAAAGTGAGTGTTTTTTGTCAATGGCAGCTCTCTTGACATTATCTTTCTTGATTGCTTTAAATAGATCGACCTAGAGATGAAGAGATTAAGGAGGATCCGGACGCTTATATATGACTTCAGAGGCCAACCTGTCATGGCCGAGGGCGTCATTACCCTCCCCTTAACTCTGGGGACATCACCAAAGTCTCACTTGAGATATAGAGTTCACGGTGGTCGATGTACCATTGGCTTACAACGACATACTGGGGAGAGTCCCTGGGCAAGTTCTTTGCCGTGACATCATCCCTGCATTAGAAGCTCAAGTTTCCTACTCCTAACGGGGTCGGAAAGAAGTGAGGGAATCAGAACGTCTTTAGGCAAATGTATCTAGCTTCTACCAACGCTCAACTAAAGAAGCCGGTGATGATCGTCAGAGAGGTCGCAGAGGACTCAAAGAGGAATGCACAACCCTTTGAAGAGCTGGCCACTATCAAAGTAGGGCCAGCGGCCGACCAAGAGCTGAAGGTAGGGGCTTCATTGTCCGAGCAGGTCAATCAGCTCCTAGAGAGGGCGTGATCAGAAACGTCCAATACCCTATTTGGGTCGCCAATGTCGTACTGGTGAAGAAAGCTAGTGGAAAGTGGCGCATGTGTGTAGACTTCACCGACCTCAAAAAAGCCACTCCAAAGGACTGCTTCCCTTTGCCGAATGTAGACCTGCTGATTGACCCCACCGCCGGTCACGAATGCCTAAGCTTCCTCGATGCCTTCTCCGGCTATCACCAGATCTAGATGAACAAGGCCGATGAAGAGCACACCTTCTTTGTCACAGAGGCAGGGTTGTACTGTTATGGGTTGAAAAATGTAGGGTCAACGTATCAAAGACTGGTGAATCAAATGTTCGATCAGCTGATCGGATGCAATATGGAGGTGTATGTGGACGACATGCTGGTGAAGTCCACTAAGGCGGCCGACCATGTGGAAGACCTTATAGAAACCTTCGACACACTCAGAAGGTATAGCATGAAACTGAACCCCGCCAAGTGTGCTTTCGAGCTTACAACAAGGAAGTTTCTGGATTTTATGGTGACGTAGAGGGGAATTGAAGCCAACCCTGACAAAAATGTCTATCATCCTTTCTATGCACCTGCCAACCCGCCTCAACGATGTTCAGGGGCTTACAAGAAGACTAGCGGCACTGAGCAGATTCCTCCAAGGTGGTCGAACGTTGCTTCCCCTTCTTCAAGTTGCTAAGGGTAAGAGGGAGAACCCCCAAATAAGCGAGGTAATATTTCATGGTCGCCGAAGTGCCAAAAGGCATTTGAGGAGCTCAACGAATACCTCAGGTGTCCTCCGGTGCTCTCCAAGCCTGCCACAGGTGAACAACTTCTAATCTACTTATCAGTAACCCCTTCCACCATTAGCTCCATTCTTGTCAGGGAGGACATGGGAAAACAATAATCGGTCTACTATGTTAGCAAGGTTCTCCAAGGACCAAAGGCACGATACCAGGTGGTGGAGAAAACTGCCCTTGCCCTGGTGACGACGACAAGGAAGTTGTGGCCTTATTTTCAAGCCCATCTGATCGAGGTGGTCACCAATCTCCCCCTTCAAGAACTGCTGCAGTGGTAGGATGCTTCCAGCCGCATGATTAAGTGGAGGATCGAGCTATCGGAGTTCGAGATCACATGCCAACTGAGGACAACTATCAGAGCACAGGCCCTTACTGACTTTGTAGCCGAGTGAACACTACCAACAAAAGAACAAGTGGTCGGGCAGGGCGAAGGACCTGCCTGGTAGATCTTTACAGACAGGTTGGCTTGAGCCGTAGGCTGCACGGCCGGGCTCATCTTAATACCTCCCGGTTCCTCAGAGGAGGGTATCATCTAGTTTTCATTAAGATTCCAGTTCCTAGCCACTAACAATGAAGCAGAGTACAAGGCCCTCATCTCCGGGATCCGAATGGCCAAACAGTTATGAGCGACACAGATTCAGGCACATTCAGACTCCTAGCTCCTAGTAAAGTAGGTTAAAGGGGAGTATGAGGTGAAAGAGCCCTCTATAAAAAATACAAGGATGTAGTTCTCTAGTTAATCTCCTCCCTTGAGGGGTTTAAGATCCTCCACATCCCGAGGGAACATAATCAAAGGGCAGACGAGTTAGCCAAACTAGCTTCCTCGACCCAGCGAAAGCCCGCGATCAGCCCGGCCAACCCTGTGGAAGTCTCCCAGATCGGTCATGAAGAAAGCTGGATAACTCCTATCATCGAATATCTCCAGAGTGGCCGGCTACCCAGCGATCGAACAGATGCAAGAAGGATTCAATAGCAAGCCCCCAAATTCATGCTAATCGGTGGGGATCTTTATCGGAGGTCATTGACTACTCCTCGCCTCCGATGCTTAGCGTTGGAGGAGGCATCGCAAGTCATTGCGGAAGTCCATGAGGGAATATGAGATAGTCATGTTGGGCCATGTGCCCTAGCTCACACCCTCCTCTGCTATGGCTATTGGTGGCCAACCTTTGCCAACGATTGTTTGGAGTATACTAGAAGATGCCTGGGCTGCCAGATCAATGCCCCGATCCTAAGCTGTCAGCAAACGAGCTATAGAATATTGCCGAGCCCTTCCCATTCGCCATGTACGGGGTTGACATCCTGGGTCCTTTCCCCAAGATTGCTGGATAGAGGCAATTTGTGGTGGTCGCCATTGTTGGGATCGCTGTGTCGGGATCCGATCCTAAAACGCAGCGGAATAAAATTTTCGGGACCGGATCTGTCCCGTTTCGGTCGTTAAAACTAAAACCGATGTAGATCGATTTACCTTGTGCGGATTCGAATCTGCGTCCGTTTTCCGGTTCCGTCGGAGCGATGCCGCAAGTCGCGCAGATGCCCGACCTCTAGCGGTATCTACGCGGTTCTCCTCGCGATGGATCGCCCTCGCTTCCTCGCTCGCTGCAGCGCTCGAAGATCCTGTTTGACTGCGCGTAATCCGCCGCGACATGCGGATTCGGAATCCCCGTCGAACGGGAAGTGGAGCAGTTGGGAACGGCACGCCCAGAGGAGAGAGAAAGTGGGGAAGAACGAATGACGGCTAGGTCAGGGTTGCTGGCCCCGGACGTAGAATCCGTTCTTTTATAAGTAGTCAGTTTGCGGTTTTTCATAAAAACGCAGACTTATCTGAAATCCTGTCGGATTATCCATCGACTTGAAAACCATTTACGTGTGACCCTCTAGGCCCAAATAACAGTCCAGTTAATAGCCCATTAAGTCCAGTAACCCTTTACTGACCCACTGAATTAATTAATATCCTTATATTCAATTAATCAGCCAAATTTAATGTCCCACAATAAATTCGGACGGACTGCCGATCACGTTGGATGGCAAGCAACATCGCGTGATCCTGGATGGCACTGTGGTTATCGCAACCCTCTATTGGAACCTTTCTGTCATCGGTTAGCGCGCGGATATAATCCTTCATCCGTACAATGTTCCCGAATCGACCTAGGGCATGGTTTACTGTTAAACCCTATTTGGTCGATTCACTTGAATCAGATGCCGCTAATCTGAATCCGATAACTCCTTATCGATTACAGAGTCCGCCCTTGCCAGGGACTTTAAGCGCATCATTCTCGGAACATTCTCTCTCAAACAACCGAGAGCGGATGATCCCGTATTGAACACACAATTACCTTCGAGGGCATTTCCCTAAACCCGATCGCTTGACTTATTGATAACCCATGGTTAGGGATTCGTTCGTCAAGGTCAAAGCTCAGAAACCTACCAACAAGGTATCCTTGGAGTCTCAGGTCCAAGGATCATCCACGCAACCGTGACAATTGAATCGAGCTGGTTAACAGTGAGGTGATTACCATCCAGCGATTCATAGTTGGATCAGTTCCGTGAACTCATTCACCAATGAGCACCTATAGGTTCAGCATAGTGTCTCCACACAAGTGACTTATGGGATCAGTCACCCTCATCATATGAGCTGAAGTAACCTATACTAGTCTATCCGGATGTTTGATGTCCTATCTCAAACATCCTATGACTAGGAATGTAACGACCCGCCATCCTATGACCGGAGACCCGGTCACTAAATGGATGTCGGCCCATTAACTGCCGGTTCACATCCGGATCTCACACAAACACATCTGGAGGAGTAAGTGCTAAACAAGGCTAAATATAACAATCACACGGACTACAAAGGTAAGCAAGTGCGCAGGAAGGAAAATAACATTGTCCGTATACAGTCCAACAATAATTACATGTCCAACAAATTAAATAAGCACAGGCAGAAGGAAAGTACAACAACATCGGGGCATACCCCGGAACTAAGACAGCTGCTGGTCCGCACACCAAGAAGACACCACGCTTCCGCTCGCCACGAGGTCCACACCTGAAACTGCAGGGAGTGAGCCACACCAGAATTGGGCTAAGTAGGGATCATCCGATCCCCTGCCTCCCACTCACACACCCACAAGTGTAACAACAGGAATATATGGCAATTTAAGTAAAGCAGTAAACATAGCACCCAACTCTGATATGAAACGTACGATAAGCAGTGTAGCAAGAACCATTCTAAGCAACCCGAAGAACCCAACACGGAGTCACGTCTCACAGCCAAAGTCCACGAAGCGACTGAACCACACTGTCGACCGAAGTCAAACGTCGCCTCCCAACACTACCACCACTGCTCACGCCTGTCCACCCCTATAGTGTTCCGGGGCACTGTAGGGTGAGGCAGTGAGTCAAACTAGGACTAACTGGAACCAGTGTACCGCCACTGCCAGCTACGTGTGCACACAAGCAGTCTAGACTACTGTCCTACCGTCCGGATTGCCTCCACGCTAGGCCTCAGCGCTTCAGGAGGGCCCTGGGGACCGGCGAACCCCCGTCAAGTCGAAGCTACAGGAACTACCACAACCCTAACCTCCCGGGCTGCGTCAGGCCAAAGGGCTAAGGGTACCACTCGTAACCTTGATCAAAGGTCACATCAGGCCCAGTGGCTACAGGGGTAAAACAACTCCAACAGTACCACAACCAGCTCCATAGCAAGAAACGCGCCGGAAGCTGCAACGACAAACAGGGAAACCCCGACCCGCTGAGAACAAACAGCGACCCCTCGGATAGCACATCGGCTACTCCGGCCAGTCGGGCTCAAGGCGATCCTGCTTCCCTCAGCCAAAGGTAAAACACAACATGTGCCCCTTCTCCCACCGGTACGGCACAATGCCTCACAGACACCATGACCCTGTCCCCATCGGTCCATGGTGACAAACGTAAACCACAGTTATTCCAATCCACAATCGCATAAGCACATACACACATCTAACATGATGTAATTCCATTCACGCAGGAGTCCTCAGTCTCAGTGTACAACGTAAAGCATGCATTCGAGTCACCCCACAGTGAAAACACATGATAAAACCAGGATTACAGAGTTCTGTCTTGAATCGCGTCGACCGAGGTCGACGCCATTCAAGCCCCTCAGACAGGTTCATTTAACAGCCAGATTATTCCTTGAAACGCGTCGTCATATGGAGTCGCCTATTTAAAACGCGTCCAGGTCCACAAATGCCATTCACACCAAAATTCCACATTTACAGACCCTCACTCGGGGTGATTTCCTGCCTAAATGGCGTCATGATGGCCCGACGTCCTTCCGAAAGGCGTCGTCCATCCATGACGTCATTTAGCGTCATAACCCCTATCTCGCGGAACCTCGAACAGGGAGGTTTCTGCCCTAAAAGGCGTCGTACTGCCCTGACGCCCTTCTGAAAGGCGTCGACTAGGCACGACGCCGTTTAGCGCCAGAAACCTGGTTCCCTGGTTCGAACCGAGGGTTTCTCCCTTAACCCCAAACACCCCGAAAAGCCCCAAAACAAGAAGGGGAGGAAGAGGAATTCAACCATCACAAGCATGCTACGAATCCACGATCAAAGCACAACCATTCCCACAAGGAAACCCCCCTAAACATGCTCAATCTAGCCCGAACACGTCGTGTCACGCCAAAGAAAACACGAGCAACACATGCAAGGTTCGTCCCCCTACCAGTTCTTGAACTCCACCAAGCTCCGTGCCGCCAACCCGCCGCACCGCAGACCGCCGCCGGTACCCTCGAGGACGCCGCCACTCCGCCGGGACGTCGGCCGCCGTCCGGAGAATGGAACGCCGCGAAGGAAGTGGTGGAGGTAGAGGTGAAAGGTAAGGAGGTGTTGGAGTGGTGGAAGAGGAAGAAGAGGAAGGGAAGGGAAAAAGGGAGTCGAAGAGGGCGAAGAGAGAGAGAGAGAAGGCGAGAATGAGGTAAAGAAGGGGAGGCTCGCGGGGTCAATCTGAATCCAGCTAAAACGCGTCGATCGAGGCAGACGCCTATCAGTCTGACAGGACGGGCCGTACTGACAGCGGTCTGAAACGCGTCACTCTCCATGGACGCCGTTCAGACGACAGGACAGGCCGTACTGACAACGCTCTGGCGCCGTACCCTGACATCGCAGAGGTCACAGTCTGAATCGCGTCGGCCAACCTGGACGCCGTTCAGACGATGTGACCGGGGCCGTACTCTCGCGGCCCGAAACCCGCCCACGTGGCGCACACGTGGCACCACAACCAGCAGACCTAAATTGCGTCCACACAACCTGACGCCTTTTGAAAGGCGTCGAGCAGTGCTGACGCCATTCAGTCAGAAATCTCAAGACCCCCACAGGGTCCAAACCAGGGGATTCGGCCCGAACCCGACTCGTAAACTGAACCCGAAACCTCAGTCCTTACAATCTCCCCCCCTTAAAAGAATTTCGTCCTCGAAATTGCAACCGCTCAATGCTCAACTCGGCTAACCATCACATGCCGACACACACGAATTACAACAATCATTCTCACCAATCACCCACACAGGGTTCCAACACATTTACGCCAAGTTAACTAAGATTCTCAATTCTGACAAAAGCTGATAGATTAAAATATCCACACACTAGCAAGGCACATATTACAAAACCGATTTCTCCACCAAACCCAAATACATACAAGTGCCACACGAGTTCACAGCCACCTCTGAAAAAGACAAGATAAAAGTGCTCTTCTAGCACAACCTCTCGGACCTACACAAGGAGACGCGGCTCCAATCACGCCTCGAACACTCACTAACCGCTCGGCTCCTGACCTGCCTGGTTCTTCTGGGGACAATTCCTCGCGAGATGTCCCTTCCGACCATAAGCGAAACAGCTACCAGTGATCAAGAGACATATCCGGTTGCCATGAAACCTGCTACATCGGGGACAACGATCCGCAGCGTCCCGCCTCGCCTCCTGCTTCCAGCTGACCTCCGTCTGCATCTGCTGAACCGAACCATCCTCATCCTCGTCATAAGGTACCTCCTGGAACTCGACCTCAAAGGAACTCGGATCACCTGATGAAAAGACTGCTGATCTATCCCTGCTCTGCTGCTTCCCCTGTGCTGAATGCTCCGATTCCTTTGCCGCGTGTTGGAACTGCATCTCCACTAATGCCGCGCACCGAACTGCTGACGCCAAATCTTCACAACAATGGGCCGCCACAAACTCCCTCAGAGCATGTCTAAGTCCATCCACAAATTTCTCCGTCCTAAGATCCTCACGCTCAGATATGTGTGGAGCGAATCTTCCCAGAGCTACAAATTTCATCTGATACTCTAGAACTGACATACTATCCTGCACCAATTCCATAAACTCCCTTTCCTTGGCCCTACGAACGTGCCTCGGAAAGTACTGTCCACTAAACTCTCTCACGAAGCCTTCCCAAGGAATCTCTCTCAAAGGCCTATCTGGAAACATCAACCCCTTGATGGTAACCCACCAATCATAAGCATCGCCCTTCAGCAAGTAGGTTGCCAACAAGGTCTTGTCACTCTCAGCACATTCTAGGACATCAAACACCTTCTCCACTTCCTTAACCCACTGAGCTGCCCCATCTGGAACAGGTTGACCCGTGAAAGAAGGGGGCTTCAGCTTAAAGAACCGCTCCACCACCATGGATTGGCCACCTCGGGAACTGGACCCCTCACTTCCATCTCCCTGCTGATATCTAGACATAGCCCCAATCATAGCTTCCATAAAACGATCCACATTATGACCTTCTGCCCTCAAACCACCACCATCTGGTCTCGAATCACGAGCCAACGGAACTCTCCTCTTCGGCGCCATCGCTGCCCCACAACACGCAAATCGAACCAAAACACGTCAAAACCTATCAATCTACACCAGCAGCCATCGCCTGTACAGACTCGTACTTATTGTTGGACTATAATATCTAATCTAACCCAGTTCACCACATACTCGACCAGATTGGGCTCTGATACCATCTGTAACGACCCGCCATCCTATGACCGGAGACCCGGTCACTAAATGGATGTCGGCCCATTAACTGCCGGTTCACACCCGGATCTCACACAAACACATCTGAAGGAGTAAGTGCTAAACAAGGCTAAATATAACAATCACACGGACTACAAAGGTAAGCAAGTGCGCAGGAAGGAAAATAACAATGTCCGCATACAGTCCAACAATAATTACATGTCCAACAAATTAAATAAGCACAGGCAGAAGGAAAGTACAACAACATCAGGGCATACCCCGGAACTAAGACAGATGCTGGTCCGCACACCAAGAAGACACCACGCTTCCGCTCGCCACGAGGTCCACACCTGAAACTGCAGGGAGTGAGCCACACCAGAATTGGGCTAAGTAGGGATCATCCGATCCCCTGCCTCCCACTCACACACCCACAAGTGTAACAACAGGAATATATGGCAATTTAAGTAAAGCAGTAAACATAGCACCCAACTCTGATATGAAACGTACGATAAGCAGTGTAGCAAGAACCATTCTAAGCAACCCGAAGAATCCAACACGGAGTCACGTCTCACAGCCAAAGTCCACGAAGCGACTGAACCACACTGTCGACCGAAGTCAAACGTCGCCTCCCAACACTACCACCACTGCTCACGCCTGTCCACCCCTACAGTGTTCCGGGGCACTGTAGGGTGAGGCAGTGAGTCAAACTAGGACTAACTGGAACCAGTGTACCGCCACTGCCAGCTACGTGTGCACACAAGCAGTCTAGACTACTGTCCTACCGTCCGGATTGCCTCCACGCTAGGCCTCAGCGCTTCAGGAGGGCCCTAGGGACCGGCGAACCCCCGTCAAGTCGAAGCTACAGGAACTACCACAACCCTAACCTCCCGGGCTGCGTCAGGCCAAAGGGCTAAGGGTACCACTCGTAACCTTGATCAAAGGTCACATCAGGCCCAGTGGCTACAGGGGTAAAACAACTCCAACAGTACCACAACCAGCTCCACAACAAGAAACGCGCCGGAAGCTGCCACGACAAACAGGGAAACCCCGACCCGCTGAGAACAAACAGCGACCCCTCGGATAGCACATCGGCTACTCCGGCCCGTCGGGCTCAAGGCGATCCTGCTTCCCTCAGCCAAAGGTAAAACACAACATGTACCCCTTCTCCCACCGGTACGGCACAATGCCTCACAGACACCATGTCCCTGTCCCCATCGGACCATGGTGACAAACGTAAACCACAGTTATTCCAATCCACAATCGCATAAGCACATACACACATCTAACATGATGTAATTCCATTCACGTAGGAGTCCTCAGTCTCAGTGTACAACGTAAAGCATGCATTCGAGTCGCCCCACAGTGAAAACACATGATAAAACCAGGATTACACAGTTCTGTCTTGAATCGCGTCGACCGAGGTCGACGCCATTCAAGCCCCTCAGACAGATTCATTTAACAGCCAGATTATTCCTTGAAACGCGTCGTCATATGGAGTCGCCTATTTAAAACGCGTCCAGGTCCACAAACGCCATTCACACCGAAATTCCAGATATACACACCCTCACTCGGGGTGATTTCCTGCCTAAATGGCGTCATGATGGCCCGACGTCCTTCCGAAAGGCGTCGTCCATCCATGACGTCATTTAGCGCCATAACCCCTATCTCGCGGAACCTCGAACAGGGAGGTTTCTGCCCTAAAAGGCGTCGTACTGCCCTGACGCCCTTCTGAAAGGCGTCGACCAGGCACGACGCCGTTTAGCGCCAGAAACCTGGTTCCCTGGTTCGAACCGAGGGTTTCTCCCTTAACCCCAAACACCCCGAAAAGCCCCAAAACAAGAAGGGGAGGAAGAGGAATTCAACCATCACAAGCATGCTACGAATCCACGATCACAAGCACAGCCATTCCCACAAGGAAACCCCCCTAAACATGCTCAATCTAGCCCGAACACGTCATGTCACGCCAAAGAAAACACGAGCAACACATGCAAGGTTCGTCCCCCTACCGGTTCTTGAACTCCACCAAGCTCCGTGCCGCCAACCCGCCGCACCGCAGACCGCCGCCGGTACCCTCGAGGACGCCGCCACTCCGCCGGGACGTCGGCCGCCGTCCGGAGAATGGAACGCCGCGAAGGAAGTGGTGGAGGTAGAGGTGAGAGGTAAGGAGGTGTTGGAGTGGTGGAAGAGGAAGAAGAGGAAGGGAAGGGAAAAAGGGAGTCGAAGAGGGCGGAGAGGGCGAAGAGAGAGAGAGAGAAGGCGAGAATGAGGGAAAGAAGGGGAGGCTCGCGGGGTCAATCTGATTCCAGCTAAAACGCGTCGATCGAGGCAGACGCCTATTAGTATGACAGGACGGGCCGTACTGACAGCGGTCTGAAACGCGTCACTCTCTATGGACGCCGTTCAGACGACAGGACAGGCCGTACTGACAACGCTCTGGCGCCGTACCCTAACATCGCAGAGGTCACAGTCTGAATCGCGTCGGCCAACCTGGACGCCGTTCAGACGATGTGACCGGGGCCATACTCTCGTGGCCCGAAACCCGCCCACGTGGCGCACACGTGGCACCACAACCAGCAGACCTAAATGGCGTCCACACAACCTGACGCCTTTTGAAAGGCGTCGAGCAGTGCTGACGCCATTCAGTCAGAAATCTCAAGACCCCCACAGGGTCCAAACCAGGGGATTCGGCCCGAACCCGTAAACTGAGCCCGAAACCTCAGTCCTTACAAGGAACAATTAAGAACATGTGTTTATAAGTCTTCGGTCCCGTAATTATGATCTCATCATAATCCGAAGACTATTGCACATGTTCATGGACTTCATCGTGATACGATAAACACAGATCGAATTAATTACACACAATGAATTATTGCCATTTATTATAAATCTGAATAAGTACACAGTATCGGATTGACTTTGAGACCATCTAATACTAACAGCCATCAATTACTTCACCAAGTGGCTTGAGGCCAAGGCCTTAGCCAACATTAGAGATGACACTGTATGGAAGTTTTTCTTGCACAATGTCATTTTCAAGTTCGGCATCCCCAGAGTGCTCGTCACCGACAACAACCGGCAGTTCACCAATTTCTGGTTCACCGACCATAGCAAAAACTTCAACATACATCACCAGTTATCCTCGGTGGTGTACCCACAGGCTAATGTGTTAGTAAAGAATGCAAATAGAACCATCATGAAAGGGAAACTGGCAGGAAGCCCTCTTGAAGATTTCATGGTCCTTTCGGACCATGGATAGAACCTCCATAGGGGAGACCCCGTACCATATGGCCTTTGGGTTGGACGCTATCATCTCCCTGGAGATCAGCCTGCCAGTTGTTAGAGTAGAAGGATTCGGCGAAGCAAATAACAATCAAAAGTTGCGGGAGAACCTGGATCTGATTGAAGAAGCTAGGGAAGCAGCTCGGGTAGGGGTGATCAACTACCAGTGAGCTGTCACACACTGGTACAACATCAAGGTCCGACCGAGAGTTTTCCATCCTAGAGACTTGGTTCTACAGAGTATGCAAGTATCCCGGGCACTCGAAGTGCAAGCATCCCGGGCACTTGAAGTGGAAAAAAAGCTCGCACCCAGCTGAGAGGGGCCATACAAAATCACCAAAAGCTATGGGAATGGAGTGTATAGGCTTGCCCGCCTCGACGGCCGAAGAATTGAGAATAAATGAAATGCAGAGCATTAGTGTCTCCTTTTTAATTAAATTTGTCTTCTTGTTTATGATAGTGATTATTAAGAACATGTAATCATATATTTTCAATTGTCTATCACCAGCCGATTGTACAAAAAGACGAGATCCCCTGGCGGTCCGCATCGCAGGGAAGGGGCTCTCCACCTTAAGATGGGATAAAAATCATTCGAGCCCATGTTGATCGCCACTACAGGTAAGGGGCTCCCCACCCTAAGATGGGATAAAAATTGTTTGAGCCCCTACTGGTCCCCACCACCGGGAAGGGGCTCCCCACCTTAAGATGGGATAAAACTCGTCCGATCCCCCTAGCAGTCCGCACCACAGGAAAGGGCTCCCCACCCTAAGATGGGATAAAACTCATATGATTCCCCTGGTGGTTTGCACCATAAGAAAGGAGCTCCCCACCCTAAGATCGTCTGATCCCCTTGGCGGTCCGCACCACAGGGAAGGGGCTCCCTACCCTAAGATTGAATAAAAGTCGTCCAAAGCATATAACATTGCCAAAATCATGACTGAGTCTAAACCAACGGATGTTTGTTTAGCCTACACGGTCGAGGGAAAAAGGGGAGATAATACGCAGAAAACACCGATTAACAATAGGCATTCAAGTAAGGATTACAAGGGTATGCATTCAAGCAAGGATTGCAAAGGTTCCTCTCAAGATAACCCCCTGGATAACTACTTTCTCTCTCTTAATGACCGTGCCAACCACCGCGCCGACCACCTCGCCGACCATGACGTCCCCTTCTTCTAATGAAAAGCTGCGCTTCAACATGAAGGCCCGATGGTGGAGCAAGGCCAGTTGTCTGCAGAATGGTGTTGGTAAGGAAAAGGCTGATCTCGACAGGATCGTCTACCTAGAGATCTATCACCAGCCGAGCATCATCTTTAGAAAGCCCTTGGCACAACCCTTCGGGAACATGATCGACAGCAAAATCTTGCCAGATCGTGGGAAACGGCCACTCACCGCCAGCTGGGCAGTCGACTCAGAAGTAAGCTTCCATCCTTGCAGAGGGAGGTTGGGGGAGACAATGAAGGGTCCCTGCGGCTGAGGAACTGAAGGAAGCCACGAGCACTAGGGATCGCGCAACGACGGACACTGACAACATGACAAAATATTTCAACCAAAGCATCAACATAACTATAAAGCTGTATGAGGATGTTGAACACCACAGCCAAACGCCACATGTCCGGTAGGATCTGGGCATCAGCTATAGCAAAGAACTCCAGTAGCTCTATGATGAAGGCAGAGACTGGTAGTCGGAAGTCTGCCTCAAACATGGCTTCAGTGGCCATGAAGGAGCCAGGACCACTCGAATAAAGGCAGTCTTGCACTGAGGGCACACGCAGCCTAAACTCGACTGGAATCCGGAACCGATCCCCGATCCTATCGAGTGAACTAGCAGAGCTCGTCGAACCTCTAAGGGTGTCCTGATCCGTGACTTGTCCATGCGCATAATATGAAGCCATCCCGACCGAACAAAGGCTAGAGAAGCTACAAAGGAAATAGCATACAAATAACTGTAGATCGGCCCTTTCCCATGCCCCCCCTTTTTATAGGCACATGCCCGAGCACTCCACACTCGTAACCAACCGACAATAAGTACGGGAAAATTGTAACCATTTTCTGACTGGTCAAAAAGGAAAAGCTAAAGCTGCTAATTGAAAAAGAAGGAGAAAGTACAAATGAATATAGAAACAACATTGTATTTATTTTGACCGGATGATTGGTCAACTAATCAAGAGAATTACAAAATAAGGCCTTGACGAGCCGAAAATAAAGAAGAAAAAGATTACAACTAAGGTTGGGCCATGTCGCCCTCCTCGGCGCCTTCCCTAGAGGCGGTCACCTGCTCATTCCAAGCCGTCTCGGCATTGGCCACACCCTTGTTGTACCCCATCTGGTAAGCAAGGGCCATGCACTTAGTGCTGATCTAGACGAAATTGGATGGCCCGAGCCTTAGCCTCGGCCACCATGGCTGCGAGAACGTCTCCACCCTCTGTTGTAGGAGGAGGCACTGGAGGGTGGCTATCCCCATCACCCCCTTTCCCAAGCTATGGCACCCGGGGGCTCACCGGAGTGCTCGTTCCCCCCTCGGCTGCCGCCAGCCCTTCAAGTTCCAAGATTGGGGGTTTGGTCGCCCCGGATCCTGGCTCTTCGCTGGCCACCCTCCTATAAACAAGAAACCTATTGTGAGGTCACCAAACAGTTTGCTCGCTGGCTGGGCAGATCTGAAACATGTTAGTGTTTGTAAATGCACTTGTTAGCTGACCGCTTTGACGGGGCCTTTTTAGCGACGGGGGGCTCGGAGAAGGCGTATCTTCTGACGAGGAAGAACACGCAGTCGTCCCCGAGGAGGTCCATTCCTCCTCCATTATTTCGGCACCCTCGCCGACCAAGGCGCCTTCCTTGCTTTCGGTTTCCTCGCCCTCCGTCTCTTCACTTCCCTCCTCCTCATTGGATGCCATTGTGGGGTCTGACGCTAGATCGTGCTGCTGGGCGAGCTGGCCGCTCCCGAACTGCCCGCCTCCGGATCCTCGGGCGCAACTCTTACCCACATTACTTGAGCAAGCGGGAGAATAGATTCAGGCGACCCCTCTTCCACTTGAGGGATCGCTCGAGACGCCGCCAAAACAGCTGCGGCATCCTGCTTCCTCTCTCGCCACCGCCAGTGGGGTTCGCCTGGACCAGTTTATGGCTGCAACACCTTGTCATAGCCCGGCCCAGGGCATGGGGGGCATAGTAAACGGTCAGATCTACCTGTGGCCGGTCTGTCACCCCTCTACTTGCTCTGCCTCTCGACGTCAGGGCGGATAAATTTTCGAGCCCTCCGGGCTCAGCTACTGTCACTTCTGCAGCCCCCCTAGGACATTGAAGGAGAACCGCGGCCGGAGTCTCCCACCTCGCAGACTGAGAAGGGCGAGCACCAACACTTGAGCAACAATAGGGATATTGATCAGTGATAAGGAAAGAGGAAACGAGGGATAAAGCCAAAACGCATGTTCGGAAGATACTTATTAGGGACCAGCAAGCTACTCAAGCCTACCACCACTAGCCTTTCCTCGGTCACTATGTCGGCTATCTCGAGAGGAGGCCCTTGCTAAAGGGTTGCGACAACCTCGGACTCACCAGGAGGCACCGGAGTCAGAGGTAGGTCTACAGATGGACCAGTGGCGAGGTCCCTAAAGGTGACCGAAAACGGCCAGTGCTCCCCTTCCCGCTCGGTCACCCAGAAATAGCAGTCTTTTCAATAGGCGACCTTGCTGAAGCCTGTTAGGAGAAACAAGGCTTTATCGCAAGCCTCGAGTTGGACGAATCCTCAGTTGCCGGCCTTTACTCCCCTCTTAGGCTGGAACACAAGGATCAACATCTTTGGCGAAGGTTCCATGTAGCCGAGCTCCTTCACCTGGACGAAGAAGCCCATGATGAGGCGCTAGGAGTTAGGCATGATCTGCCCTGCTGCCAACTAGAAGTAATTGTGGAGCGTCTCCACGCATGCCAAGATCAGCAAACCGAAGCCTGCGTCAAACATGGCTTCGTAAGCCATGAATAAATGGCTCCTCCTACTGTAAATACACTCATTGCCGTGAGGTATGGCGAGTTGGTACTTCTCCGGAATGTTAAATTTTGCTTAGATTTTTGTCAGGCACTGTTTCGAGAATGTTGAAGGCTGCATCGCCTGGCGATCGGTCTCGACCCCCCGAGAGTAAACCATATCCATGGATGCCTGTCAGGCCATCAAGATGCAAAGAACAGAAGAGCAAGCGGCTCGGGGGGCTGAAGGAAGAAAGATGGAAGGAAGAAAATTCAGGCAGAAGGCTATGTCTGAGATGGCCTTCTGCCCCTAGTCTAGGGAGGCTTTTATCTCCCTCCAATTCCTACCAGAAGCGTCTGTTCGGCAGAGCACTTCGTCTCCCTTGACAAACGAAAAGACGTCCGCCTTGGGCAGGTACGACCGCTGAACCAGCACGCACACACGGGCGTGACACATGTTCTATTTGAATCATTACTTCCCACCCTAATATGAAGGGGCGGGACGTTTCCCTTCAGCATTTAATGTGTCGGCCCACGTAGAGTCCAACTGCTCTGAAGGCCGTGCCCAGCCGTTCGGAGTAGGGGGACTAGTGAGAGGGTCTAATTTTGCTGGCCCATTAACCAAGTGGGCCGGCCTATAAAGGGATGCCCTGGCCTCTTGCCAGGGACGGATGGGCCTTTTGGCCAGCAGACTAGTGCGCCCAGGCTCCAACGCGGAGCCCTCCAATCCCAGACAGACTCCGATGCCCTGTGGGCGCGGGAAGACTTAACACCGAAGGAAGTCTCGTTCGAATCAACTTATGTGCCTCCGATAATGGAAACAAGAGCCAGATAAGTGAAGCTAGAGTCCCATCCTGCTTGGGGATCGGACCGGGCTCCCTCGTTACGTCCTTCGATTGGACTGAACTGTGACCTCAGATATGTCCTTATAAAAGGGACCCCCTGTAGACACGCTAATTTTGACGTCATTTCGAATAAATTTCATATCATATAATAATGCCTCAGAATGGTCTGATATTTAATCATTGATTAATTTTTATTGATCTTTTTAAGTGTCGGGTTTAACAGACATGTTTAAGTTAATCAATTGAATTGATTTTAGCTCAAATTTCAGTTAAAATATGCAGAATTCTAAAAGACGTCAACCTGTGTGGACGAGATTTAGAGTTTATTCTTATTTTAGCGTTTAAATTTGAATTTTAATCAATTGATTAATTAGCTAAAAGGCGTCTGTAAGAGTCGACGCGTTTTAAGTTTCCTAAGTTATTTTAACTTCTCTTTCGGATGTTTATCCTTATCTTAATTAGTGTAAAAGACGTCTATACATGTAGACGCGTTTTAGCTAATAATGATAAAGATAAGTTTTCCCGGATATTTATCCTTATCTTAATTAATCTGAAAGGCGTCAGTCATGGTGGACGCGTTTTAGATAATTACAGATAAAGATGAATTAATGAGTATTTATCTGTCGGTTAAGATGGATAAATCCTAGATTTTTCTATGTTAATCACGGACGCAGAAGAAGCCTATAAATACCTTGCATCTTGAAGAGTTAAAAATGTTGAGAGCCATTAAGAGAGAGCGTTATTATTGAGCAATAGCGAGTTGAAGATCGAAGTAACAACGTCGGAACGCCGAAGCGCTGCCATTTCCAGAAGTCGGCATCCTTTCAAGATTCTTCATCCATTCAAGAATTCAACCATTGGGCATAAGTCTTTTATTTTTGCATTCATTTCATTTAGTTCTATATGCTTCATCATTCACTCCATGCAATACACACCACATTCATTCTTTTCAAAACCTATTTGATTAAAGGGGTTTCAAAAGCCATTTAACAAGTAAGTTTGCTATTTAATTGCATGTTTAATATCATGATTAGAATAGATACTGCTTTTATTTAAAGTTCTCATCATTATTTCTTCATTTCTTTTCTTTCTATTTCTGCTGCACTCAACAACAACAAGAGAATCAAAGGGGAAAACAAGCACAAAGCCAAAAGGATTTCTGGACGATCCTCAACCTCAAATTCAACAGCAAGAACAAAGAACAAGAAGGGCTCTCTTTCTTCAGCCGGCTGAAGGAGGGGGAATCAAGGACTCAATATCTTCCGCGTTCAAACAGGTAGGCGATCATACTTTCTTTTGGAACTTTTAAGTCAAAAGTTTCTGGCGATCATTGCACTTAGTTGCTGTTTTTAATAGGTTTATTTTGCACTAAACAACATAGATTTTTCATGTTAATCACACAAGCATTTTAAGCACCTACACCCCCCGGTACCCTCAGAAGGTATGTTCGATAGCCCGAGTCTCTACTCTCTCTCTCTTCGTCATTGCGTACTCTGACTTATGCATCGGAGGGGGTTCCCCCAAATCATAATCGGGGTTTACTTTGACCTAGTATATGTCTTGCAGGAGTGCAGGAACTTTCTGTGATTTGGAGAGTCTCAGCCGTCTGATTTAGATCGAACGAATCTCCGACCCAACAATAGTAAATGGGCATACTCAAAAATTAAATAACACAAAAATAAAAATTATAATTCTTTAATATTTCTTTACAATCTGAATAAATTTTCTTTATAATTACATTATTCATTTCTTTATGGCCGTTGAAGGTATCTACAAACACATTGTCTTACTCAAAACGTATAGAGAACAATGTCCCTTATTCCTTTTGAAATATCTCTTTCATAGCCATACATGGGAAGCCACCTTCATCAAGTAAGTACTTTCACAATGATTAATGTCCAAGTATGGCTTATCCCTTGTTTTTTAACGTCATATTTTTAAGTTTAGACTACTTGCTTTGTTATTAATCCTAGTGACACTCACTTGATACGGTGCTATCGTCTTCATTTTTGAAGTTTAGCCAAGATCATCATCTACCCTACAAAAAAGAGCTTTAACTATGTTACATAAAAACATTAACATTATAAAGCATTAAAAAATCAATGTGACAATGTCATAAAGTATTAATATTTAAAAACAAATATTTTAAGGTATTGTGAGACAATGGTAGTAAAGTATTTACACCTCACCATGTGCAAACTTCTCAAGGCATTTCCATTCGAAAATATGTCATGGATGAGGAAGTTGTTGCAAAAGAAAATCCATTCGAGGTACATGGTCTTAAAGTTAATATTACTTTTGCACTACAAAAGCGTCCAAGGTAAGAAGTATTATTGTAATGCTACGAACCCCATATCCAGTTATATCCGACTTTAGGCAGAATTCAGGGACAATATAGGTACGGAATATAGCATATATATAACGAAAATGAGAGAATAAGAGTCCACAAGACAAAATAAATAGCCATCTATCACAAATTTCAAATAATTATAAGCCAACACAATCCACGAAAGTCTTATAATAACAACTGTCTCAACACAATATAATCAACATCTCTCAACTCCCTAGGATGTCACAAATATATAATAGACTCCATTACTCCTACTACATTAATCTATTAAAACGAAAAGGCTTATATAACACAAAATCTAATAGCTCTAAACGACTCCTACTCCTCATAGTTAGAATCAAAGTCCAACTCTCTGGCCACTCCTAAAAAATTATCCAATAATGAGTATAAAACTCAATAGGCATCATCCTCTCTACAGACTAAACATATAATAATTGAAATTCACATGGTATTCATATCATAAATAATTCACTATGCTATATATAGATCAAACAAGAGAATGATACAAAACAAGATCTCACATATATATCAATCGGATGCGTTTTCTAATAATCTGAAACAAGCATACTAATTTATAATACTTATCACATATATTAAACTTTTTTACTTACTTGAAAACAAACGACTAGTTATAAACATATTGCATAATTTCTCCAATACATACAGAGACACATAGCATATGGCTCAAAATATAACTTGTAGTATGTAATCAAGTTACATATTTCAAAATTCATATTTTTAAAAATTTTACATCATAAAATATATTTACAATGTCTTAAAATAAATTCAAATTATTCACATATATATGTCAAATTAACATAATTTCGTATCTTAGTCGGACAGGCATCCTAACCACAATAGAAGAGGCTACAAATACATATACTAAGTACTTAGGCAATCGTACAAAGTTTTGGCTATCGCGGAACTCGAGATCACACATATCCTACCACGACACCATATTGAAGTAGGTTTCATAGATTTTACCTATTGTTCTTGGGTTACATAATACTCTATCCAACAAGGACGTTACATTGGAATCGGGCCACATAATCCCCTTAAGATGGCAATGTCTATATCACTCATATTAGATTAGATGGCACATGTCTTACAAAAATTAAAATTCATCATAATCTGAAATTTAACATTAATCATATAGCCAATGATATTTATTTACAACAATAATATAATTTTCCATAAAACAAGATATTTTAAAGCAACATGATGTTCTACTATTCAAATTGATGTAAAATCAATTCCAAAAAATTATAAATGTATGAACAATATTTTTGAATTTTTTAAAATTTTATAAAGATGAAATATAATTTTCACATGTTAAATTTTATTTTTCAAGGTTAAAAAATTATTAAATAATATAAATAATATAAAATAGATTTTTAAAATAACCAAACTCAGTAGACGTAATAAAAATACCATATGAAAAATGTCTGCAAAGTTTCGTTAAGATCTGAGTTCATATGATACAAATTTAGACATTTATTGAATGCTCAAATTGAGTCACTTATATCAATTCTGAATTAATTATTGAAATAAATATCAAATAAATTTCAAATATTATAAAAAACTTTAGTCAAGTTAAAAACAACGTGATGAAGCTTTGGTCAAAACTTTAGATATATTAGAGTTAAAACAAGTGAGAGCGGACATCAGAAAGTTCAACAGAAAAATTATGTTATGAGTCGGGGTAGTGTAGATACAGGTCGACCAACCCAGTCGTACCGGTCGATCGAATCCGACTAGAACAGGTTAAAATATGTTATTTTCAAGGATTTATGATATTAACTTCAAATCTAATGATTTCTATCAAACTTAATGATATTCTCAACATATTTTGGGTATTGAAACATTAAAAACAAACTAAACTTTTCATATAACACAAAATATCCATGTTTTGGAGAATCATCACCTACTTCTTACACTAGAACCTTCAAAAATCGAAATCTACTAAGAGATCTTGACTCTGAGAAAGAAACACCACTTTTTAGCCTTCTTCTTAGACCTCCAATGCTTCTAGAAGGTAAAAGAATAACGGAATTATAAGCTATCCTCTAGAACAACCTTCATCTTCTTCTCTTTCTTCAAGAATATGAACAAAAACCCACCTTTTACAATGTAGAACGACAGCTAAGTTTAACCATGCCCCCAACCTCATATTTAAGAATTAACACCCATCTTCTAACCCTAAATAACCTCTACAAACCACCTTTAGATTGGATTAATCCTCCCTTCCACGAATTAGAGACAATCCGACTTCAAATCGGACTCTCCTCCTGCAACTCTTCCTTCACGAACTGAACTTTTAATTTTTCAGTCTAATAAATGAATGAATAAAAAAAAAATGATCTTCTACAAAGTTCTATATCATTTTGAGCTCTTTCCAACCGTACTAACTACACCAAAAGTTAAGTTATACATTAATGGTTATCGCTAAAATACTGACCTACTATTCTAAGAACCCGAACCCAGAAAGGTCTACTAACTTAGTGGGTTAAACTACTTATAAAATTAAGTTAATGGACTTCCTCTAATTATCATATTATACTCTATCTAATCTTTTAATTATTATTACTACTATTTTTTATTTACTTATTATTTATAGTTTTAGAAAAATACCGGGTATTACATCCTCTCCCCTTAAATAAATTTTGTCTTCAAAATTTACAATGCAAGCAGAGTACAGAATCACTTACCAAACAATTCCGGATGTTTGTTCTTCATTTTTTCTTATGTTTCCCACATCGCCTCTTTCATATAACCTTAACGATAGGAATCGTCTTAGTCCTTAATACTTGCTCCTTATGATCAAGAATACAAACAAGCTTCTCTTCACATGACAGATCCAGTTGAACTTCTAATGGTTCATAATCCAGTACATGAGATGAATCAACAACATACTTACTCAACATGGAAATAGGGAATACCGGATGAACACTTGACAAATCCAGTGGCAAAGCAAGCTTATAAGTAACATGTCTAATACGCTCTAAAATCTAAAATGGACCAATATATTTTGGGCTAAACTTTCCTTTCTTGCCAAACTTCATAACTCCCTTGGTCGGTGAAACCTTCAAGAAAACATAATCTCCTATTTCAAACATCAGTTCCCTTTGCTTATGATCAGTATAGCTCTTATGTCGACTTTGAGCTATAAAAAGTCGCTTCCTGATGATATCAATCTTATCCGATCAATCTTGTAAAAGTTGTGAACCAATCAACTTTTTTTTCTCCAACTTCTTCCCAACACAAAAGTGATCGACACGGTCTACCATACAAAGCCTCATACGATTCCATACCAATACTAGCATGATAACTGTTATTATAAGAAAACTCAATCAACTTCAAATGATCATTCCAATTTCCTTTCCACTCAATACTACAGGCTCTTAGCATATCCTCAAGTGTTTGAATAGTTTCTCTGATTGTCTATCTGTCTGTGGGTGGCATGTTGAACTGAACTTCAATTGAGTATCAAAAGCTCCTAGAAGACTCTTCCAGAACCTCACTGTAAAATGAGTATCACAATCTGAGATAATAGATACCGGAACTCCATGCAATCTCACAATCTCCTCAATGTACATCCAAATCAACTCCTCCAAATAAGTCTTCTGATGCATAGTTAGAAAATGAGTAGTCTTAGTCAATCTATCTACAATCACCCAAATAGAATCATGCTTCTTCCTGGTCAGTGGCAATCCTGTTACAAAGTCCATAGTAATGTGTTCGCACTTTCATTCTGTAATATCCATGGCTTGCATCAGTCCACTTGGCCTTTGATGCTCAATCTTCACCTGTTGACAAGTAAGACACTTGGAAACAAATTCTGCAATATCTTTCTTCATACCAGACTACCAAAAATTCCTCTTGAGTTCTTATACATCTTGGTACTCCTAGGGTGAATAGAATATTGAGATTTGTGAGCCTTATTCAACAATTCTCTTCACAACTCCTCATCCTATAGAACACAATCTGCCTCGAAATCTGATAACTCTCTGATCACTCTGAGAAATATCGGTCATACCATTCAATTCTTGCATCTTAGGATCTTGCTTCTGAAATTCCATGACTCACTCCACGATCATAGGTTTTGTAGCCAATTGAGCTAGATAATGCTCACCTATAACTTCTGGTCTACAATCAATAACATCTTCAAGCATTTCCCAACCTTTGTGCAAAGATAAGGCCATAGGCTTCCTAGTCAGAGCATAAACAACCACATTGGCTTTACTAGGATAATAATTCAGTACAAACTCATAATCCTTCAAAAATTCAACCCATATTCTCTGCCTCAGATTTAGCTCTTTCTGTGAGAAAATATATTTCAGACTCTAGTGATCAGTAAAGAGCTCAAACTACACTCCATAAAGATAGTGTCTCTAAATCCTTAAAGCATGAATAGGAACAACTAATTCTAAATCATGTATCGGATAATTCTTCTCGTGATCCTTCAACTACGTGAAGCATAAGCTACAACCTTCTCATTCAATATCAGTACACAACCCAAACCTTTCTTGGAAGCATCCGTATAAACAACAAAACTATCTGACCCACTAGGCAAAGTCAAAACTAGGACAATGGTAAGTCTTGTCTTCAACTCTTAGAAACTCTGCTCACACTCCTCAGACCATATGAACTTGACAGCCTTCTTAGTAAGCTTGGTCATCAGAGCTGCAATATATCAAAATGCCTCAACGAAGCACCTATAATAGCCTGCCAAACCCATAAAACTCTGAAACTTTGAAGCACTCTTAGGCATCTCTCAAGAAAGCACGACTTCAACCTTAGTCGAATACACAGATACTCCATCCTTGGAAATCACATAACCCAGAAATGAAACACGCTCCAACCACAAACTCATAATGCCCATACCTAATCCAGAAAGTAGTCTTAGGTAGGTCCTCTGTGAGTGCTCAATATCAGTGTGTGGTGTTTATGATTTCATGTTGATTTTGTGACAAACAAAATGTTGAAAATTAAAATCATGATCGCCAGAAACCTAAATGTTTCAAAAGAAAGATCGCTTACATCTTTTAATTTGAGAGATTGGTTCTTCGTTCCTTCTCTTTGGCCAGCTAAAGAGAAAGAGCCCTTTTCTCGTTCTCTTGCTTTTATGTTGGTTCCTTGATATGTTGTTCCAAAGCTTCTCCTTTGAATCTCTTTTCTTTCTTCTTTGACTCTCCTTTGTACCTTACAAGAAAGATGAAAGTAAACAAGAAAAGATCTAATTAGAACTAAAGTAGAGAGTAGTATCTATTCTATTAATAAATTCAAACATGCAATTAAACTAAGCCACTCACTTGTTTTGGGTTCTTTAAATCCCTATGCAATATATGATTTAAAAGATTATGAGTGTGTGTGAATCATGAAAGTGATATGATGATATGAAGCTAATGAAAAACTACGAAGATCAATAAGAAAAACATGCAAATTTATGATCAATTATAAAGAGAAACTAATGAAAAGTCTAAAGAAAATTGGTTGAATGGCTTCTTGAAGCTTTGGTCTTCTTTGTTCAAAGGAGGAAGAAGAAGGTTGAAGAACTCTTCTTGACTTGCTGACCACATTTTTCCTGTTGAGAGCTTTAGAAATCCTTGATTAAGAGCTCCAAATCTTCAATTACTTAGCTTAAACCCCCCTTTTCCCCAAAGGTCAATAGGATAGGTTTATATATTTCTTGGGTTTTCAGTTGTTTTGAGCTCTCTTCCGCGTTCACAACCTTCCTCGGATAAACATGAAGAGTTTGAGCTCTTTCCAACCTTGAAAACTGGATGATCTCGGCCAAATCAAGCTTATCAAGAATTAACTAAATCGCATCGCTCAAAGGAGACGTCTTTTACCTAAATATGACAATAAAAATCCAAAAAAGGAAGTCGAAAATATTAGGAAACCTAAATAGCGTCTTCCTTACCAGACGTTATTCAGTTAATTAGGAAATTAACCAAAGAAATCAAATTAGAAATCAAAGCAGATTAAGAAACCTAAATGGCGTCCCCCTAGAGCGACGTCATTTAGAAAATTCTATTTTCGATTAGGAATTTGAGTTAAAATCAATTTCTGCTAATAAACTGAATGGCGTCTATCTTGGGCAACGTCATTCAACCAATTATTCGAGAAAATCAATAGAAATCAATTAATGATTAAAAATCAGACCATTTTGGGGTATTATCATTATGATATGAAATTTACTTAATATGAGGTCAAAATTAGCGTGTCTACAGCTGCCCTACCTTGGCATTGACTTTGCAAGGGAGTGTAGTAAAATAGAATGTACTGAAAATGTGATGCTAAGGTACGATGAGACACGCTCTCAACATCATATGATAAGAATTTTTCTCAAAATGACCAATAAAGTAACTCAAAGAGATCAATGGAATCAATCATGTCTGGATGAGGTAGACAAGGAAAACCAATAAGGTCGATCAACCTCCACGATTGGGAAGTACGCTAGGTCACAAACCCTGCAGGTTTCATTATAGAGAGCAGTTACCAGACAATGTGGACGTGCTACAACCATGATGGATCTTAAAAGGAAACAATAAATGTTGGATAAAGATCCAAAGAGGAAAGAATTCCAAAGATATCTTTAAGAAAACCTCAAAGATAATTGAGAGATCAATTCGAAATGGAATATTTCATATCATGTTGGGATTTTATTAAATCAATGGTCTGAAATGTAATCAATAATTAATTCTTATCACAGTGAATTCAAAGTCCTATATGATGCATGCTGGGCTAAAATGAAAATTAAAATGAAATAAAATATAAATTAATCAAGGATAATATTGTTAAACTATCATTAATAAATCAAGATACTAGTCTTGTAATCCAGTACTAAGTCGAAGCTCGTTTCTCCACGTACTGTTTCACAAAAGCGGAACCATCGTCTCCATCAATTGACAATCTAACTGTCTATCTGTGCGATTAAGAATTCTCTAGAATTATCACTGTTTTTTGTTAAAGGAGAACTCAAATTCCAGTTTCATCAAAATCACAAGGTCCTCGATATACTCTAATAAGTATTTATCATATAGTAATGGTGATGCAAACCAATTACATGTAAGAATACATGGATAGAGATAACCGTCTTTTTAGCCATGGCTAGGATTCAGTGAAACTCCCACAGTGGGACCTTATTGAAATTTCAACTTCATTTTCTTTTTGCTTGCACTCAGAATTTGTCAATAATTTCAAGCAAATGAGTAATCAGCATTAAATATCGGCAATTATGAATTTTTGGATAAATGATAGAAAGACAGTAAATCGCGTCGCCTTTAGTCGATGTCATTTGAATGATGTCATTGTGCCCAGATGCCATTTCAGTCAGAGAAACAATTTTCTTATTTCCAACTCGAACTCCACTTTCCCTAAATGCACATCCCTCTTCCAATTCGGAAAGGGCTCCTTAATATCGCAAATCTCTCTATATTAACTTTCCCTCTTCATATCAAAGCATTACAATACACAAACAAGAGAGAAAGTTAAGAAATCCTCTCCAAAGCTCAAGACACCAAGAGGAAAAACTCAATTAATTCAAGAAGATGGCGAGTTGTACACAAGATTCTTTAAACAAGAGGATGAGGAAGATGATTGAAAAATTTTCTGAAGTGAAAGATCATCTAAACGGGCGAGATCCTAACCTACAAGTAAGCTAATCTCTCTTCTAATAAATTCTTCTCTTTCTCTATGCAACTCTCCACATGTTCTCCATATTCCAATCTCTCAATAAGTAATATAGAACTATTCCAATTTCTTTTCTTTATCTAGGGATATCCTTTCTTCCCTGGTCCAAGAATATTATCTTCACTTCCATGGATCCAAAAGCTTGTAAACAAGATCAATCTCTTCATGCAATCTTATATATCCAAGTGGCATATTCAAGGGTTGGTTATTCATGCCAAACATTATAAAAGCACAAGCATGGATTGGGCTGCGATAGGCACTTTGATCGAATTATGGCATCCTCAAACTCATACCTTTCTTTTCGCCACGTTCGAAGACACTATCCTCCTAGAAGAAGTCGAACTCCTATTGGGTCTTCCTAAACTTAAGGTCAACAATGATGAACCTGATTTGAGTGATATGATGCTCATGAGAAAAAATATCACAGGTTAACAATTGTTAGAGAATATCATGAAGGGTTCAAAATAAGTTCAAGGCTATCTTACTAAGAAGGGAATCAATCTTGCTAAATTAGCCGAATGGACTTTGAAGAAGATAGAAGACCTCAAGGATGAAGATACAGAGAACATGATGAAGGTGTTCACAACATGCTTAGCTGGAGCTCTACTATTCTCTGCCTAAGATGATGTTCTAGAAAATGATCAGATCAGTGCAATCAATAGGATCTTCGAAGGGAAGTAGATCAGCATGCGCTTCTAGACAATCTCTATAGTAGGCTCTCTACGGCTTCTACAGGTCAGCCTCCTTATGGTAGCATGCTTCTCTTAGCTCTATAGATAGAGTTCCACTTCAAGTTCAACCATAATGAAGAAGGCATCCCAAGGATATCTCAGATGTATCAGCGCAATCCTATCTTCCAGATCTCAGATGTAGTGAAGTTTAACCACAATATGACCAATCGAGTGCCCAACCTCAAGACTCGAGCTGATTGGCACGCTTACTTGAAGACCATGCCAAAGACTAGATTAGAATCTACACCACTCGCTCTCATGGAAAAGGCGGTTCGAGTGCGTCGTGGTGCTGGCATAGAGCTCCGACTGATCGTGGAGACCGAATTCATCTTATACAATCCACATCGCTGTCATCCTCAACTTGGTATGCCTCGCTATGAATTTCTTGAAATATTCAATCTCTCTCCAATCAAGAAGCGGGCCTTAGGAACTAATGAAGATTTCGAGGTGAATGAGCTTATTGCGACTCTGTGGAACATCGGATTCACCCGTTATGTGAAACTTCCTCATAAAGCGAATCGGGAATTGTGGAAAACTTATGTAAAAGTGCTTTAGAAAATCCGACCTTGAAAAGCTCTTCTCTTACCATCCAATACTTGATGTATTTGCTTTTCTTTTCAAATGAAGAATCCTTCCTTAATGTAATAAAATCATTCTTTAAAGTTTTGCAATTTTTCTTGAATAAAACTGTGTTTTTTCCTCAAAATATCATGGTTCGAGTTCATTTAATTTAAATCGCGTCGTTACAGAAAGACGCCTTTCAACTGAAATCAATTTTCGATAATTAAGAATTAATCCTCAAAGAACCAAAATGGCATCTGGCATTGGAGACGCCTTTCAATTCTCTCTCCCACTTTTTAGAGATTTTATGACGGTAACTGTCTGAATAATGTCTGGCCTGGGAGACGCGAATCAAGATTATTCCAGATTTTCCATGGTACGGAGCCTAACCAAAAAGGGAGGTTAAAACCAAATCGCGTCTCACTAGGGGACGCATTTCATAATTTTTAAAAATTTTCTCTTGGCGCCTGAGTTTGTGCACCACTGAATGGCATCCCTGTTCCCAGACGCAATTTGAAGAATTCAAACAGGGGTCTGCGAGCTCGATCCCCTTCCTCCCCTCATTCTCCTTTTGCACTTTCTCTCTCCTCACATCTCTTCCCTCTCCGACAAACGGCGATCCTCTACGGCGATTCTCCTTCCCCGGCAATCACCAGCGGCACTGGCCACTTCCAGCGAGCTACCTAGGCTGGGGATGATGTTACTGCCCGGATAAGTCTTCAACTTGCTTTCTTCATTTCTGCATGGTATTCTTGTTTGCTTGATTAGTTGACTGACAATGTCTTATGTTGCAAGTTCAAGAGCTCTGTCAGGCTCTCGAGGAGGCTCAAGGTAGACCGGCCCATGTCACTGAGTTGGAAGAGCAACTGGCGAGGCTCTCCACAGGTGACCTCCCTCAGGAGCTTTCACGCCTCCAGATGCGTCTGGAGATTCTGACAGAGGACCGAGACAGAGCTCAGGTGATGGTGGAGGTTTAGCGCCTCAAGGGCCGACTTTCAGTAGCGGAGCACGAGCGTCAGAGCGTGGAGGCCTGTTACCAGCGTGCTCGGCAGCGAGCACTGGATCGAGGGCACACAAGCGCATTCACTACTAGTATTGCAGTGTCTTCCGGCCACGCTGGGCTGAATGTTATGGGATCGCCGCCGCCGCCAGCACGAGGACCAGGCATCTAGGACGAGGCGCAAAGCCAGCTAGACAAGGGTGCGGGGGAGAGTCAGCTGTAAGGGCTGCCATCATGTACTTTCTTCTTTTGTTGTTAAACTCTTGCTGACGGACTTATGAATGGAAGTTCTTTTCTGCTTGAGATCTGTCTTTCTTCAACCTTCCAATGCATGTATCATGTTCATGACTTAACAAATAGGTTAAGTATTTGTTTAGGCTTAGCCCCTTGCCCAGTTAGGTAATTGACTGCTTGATCCTATCCTTGATAGATGGGTCAAGGGGCAAAGCCTTCATTTAATGAAGGCAAATAATTTAACTAAAAGGGGAAATAAATGGTAAAATGCAACATACAAGCATGCAAATGCTCACTGAAAGTTAAAACGTGCAATACTCATGGTCTGGCAGACAAATGCTCATTGAAATATTTTTGTTTTGCAATTGCAATTTTCAAAATATTTTTTTTTTTTTTTTGGTTTTTCTGAGATACTCATTTTTTTTGTGTGGTTTTGAAATATTCAATTCTTTTGTAGTTTTGAAATATTCAATTTTTTGTAGTTTTGAAATATTCATTTTTTTTTTAATTTTGAAATATTCAATTTTTTTTTGGTCTTGAAATAAGATGTTTAATAAACTAAAGACCAGTTTGGTACTTGGATCAAAAGAGCATTCTTATTTGTTAATTTAATTCCCGGATTATTTTGCAATAACCTAATCCAGACTCATTGTGCTTGAATTGTGCTTGTTTCGTGATCCCATTCGATGGTCCGACCCTTAGTCAACTTAGACCGTTCCTTAAGCTTGGAGCACGCCTCTTTAGAGAGAAGGGAAGAATTGATCTAGAAAGCCTGCGAGAGGGTTCCGGAGACCCAAAAAGATGTCCCTCCTTTACCCTATTATCTATTGGGGTTTGGTCATTTTCACTTTACGGGGTATTCTTGCGCTCCCTTTCATTTGATTTTGTGGCCTTTTGATGTAACGTTTGTATTGTAATGGCCTTTTGACTTTGTTGGCTTTTTGCCTTTTGCTTTTGTTTTTATGGGGCGGATATTTTCTTTTCCCCCTTCTTTTATGATGGCCTCCTACTAAGATGGCAGATATTTTCGGTAGTCTATTCTAAGCGTCATTCCGACATCGTGGGTCGAGAGTAAAAGTAAAAGTTTTGATTAAAAAGAATGAGTTGTACTTTACACATTTAGTCAGACTTTCGGCGTTCTTCGGACTTCACATCTCTTGTTACTCACAAACCAAGCGTCTTTGTGTGTGCGATGATGCGCTTGAATTAGATTATCAAAGACTAATGAGGGAATTCGAGTTTTCAAATTTTCTGACCTCACTAGTCCTTGCACCATGCTGATCGACACATTAACCTAAGTGTAGTACTTCTTAAGATACAAACCATTCCAAGGGTAAGATAACTCTTGCCCTTCTGCATTAACTAAGCGATAGCCATTATTAGGAAAAGTGCAAGGAATCGCCATGAACGCAGCGGAAATAAAAATGATTCCATTGTATCGGTTGCTGGGGTCGTAAAACGGACATTAAAATCTAAGCGGAAAGAACAGTTCTTCACCTTTGCGGGGTTTCGAATCTCCCGTGAATGATGCCGACTCGGTAATCGCACACGTGCACGATCTCTAGAGGTATCCACACGAGTTCCCGCAGCAGACGCGATTTCCTCCTCGACTTGAGTGCTCCGACCAGATCTCAAATCCACCATGCGCGGAGAGAGACAAATCCACTCCAAGAGAGAGAGAAGGAGAGATAGAGAGGAGAGAAAGAATCTGGGGAGTAAAATTCGTCCAACTAACTTTTTACCCCTCCCCCTTGGCCCTCCTTATATAGAAATAAGGATAAGCACAAGAGTTAATCCTCATGATTATCCAAGAGTTTGGCCTTGGATAATTCTCCATTAAATCTTCATGTTTATCCTGCAGCTTTTCACAAAAACCCAGATAAGCATGAAATTTAACATCTCGCACCGTCTGACGAGAACTCTTATGTGTGTGACCCTCTAGGCCCATATATCAGTCCGGTTGCAGGCCCATTAAACTTAGAACTGTTTCTTGAGTTTAATATTTATTAATTAACATTTAAACATCATATGTTAAATGATTAATTTAATAAACAAGTGAATTATCATCTGATGATCAAATCACTTGGCCTTCTGATCATGAACGGCACCAAACACTACCTCATGATCCTAGAAGATATAAGGGATACTGTTCCCTTTAATTGAACCTTTCCGTCTGCAGATACCGCATAGATAAAATCCTTCACTCATGCAACGTCCCAATAATGCAAGGGTATGGTTTTATAGTCAAACCCTCTATTGCATTATTTAGATGGATTCTAGTACACAGTTAATATCTAGAAAGACATCTCTTTCATTTGACCCTGGCCAGGGATTTCTGTGTACACATCCATAGGACATTCTCTCTCCAGTCTTATACCAAGAGTGAGTGATCCCTTGTTGTTCACTCAATTACCTTCGCAAGTTTTCCACTGTATCTGAAAGACCGATTATGGTGGACTTAATGGTTAAAGTCCACGAGTCAGAGAATCAAGATACAATGGTCCACAAACAAGGTATCATTGGTGACTCAGGTCAAAGGACCAACTGTGCTACTGCAACGATTGAAATCCCTTATTGACTAATAGGTATAATTACCATCCAGGAATTCTTATTTGGGTTTGTTCAGTGAACTCATTCTCTAATGAGCACCCACTTGTTTGTCTTAGTGTCACCACACGAGTGAATGTGAGATCATTCACCCTCATTACATGAGCAGACATAACTTGTGTCGATCTTGTCGGATATTTAATGTCCATCTCAAATATCATATGATCGAGAACTGTTTAAGACAATTGACTGAGGATATTGATCTCACTATCATGAGCTCATCATGATTCAATATTCCATACATTTGTCTATGGACAGTTCATTACGATAGTTACTTTGCGAGAACTATAAATGAAGAAATAATTGCCTTTATTAATTATTTGAACTAGAACGTACAATGATTGGCTATGAGGCCACCTAATCCTAACATTCTCCCACTTGGACTATAGCCAATCACCCATGTGTCTAATTCCCATAGACTTAAGGTGACGTTCTAAATTGTTTTGAGACAATGGCTTAGTCAAGGGATCTGCTACATTATCTTCAGATGAGACTTTCTCAACTACTATATCTCCTCGGGCGATGATCTCACGAATCAGATGAAATCGTCTCAGAATGTGCTTTGACTTCTGATGTGATCTTGGCTCCTTCGCTTGAGCTATTGCCCCATTGTTGTCACACAATAATAGAACAGGATCTGAAATACTTGGAACTACTCCAAGTGCCGAGATGAACTTCTTCATCCAAACCGCCTCCTTGGCCGCTTCAGCTGCAACAATGTATTCTGCTTCGGTCGTCGAATCTGTAATAGTTTCTTGTTTGGAACTCTTCCAACTTACTGCACCTCCATTTAACATGAACACAAATCCAAACATGGATGTGCTGTCATCCATATCCGACCGGAAACTCGAGTCAGTAAATGCTCGAAGTTCCAAGTCGTTTCCTCCATAAACGAGAAATAGATCCTTAGTCCTTCTCAAGTATCTAAGGATACATTTCACCGCCTTCCAGTGTTCCTCACCTGGATCAGCCTGATATCTACTAGTGACACTTAGTGGGTGTGCCACGTCAAGCCTAGTACATAGCATTGCATACATGATAGATCCTATTGCCGAGGCATAAGGAACTGTATCCATGTACGCTATCTCTTCAGGTGTCTTGGGAGACATTTCTTTAGAGAGATAAATTCCATGCCTCATAGGAACGAGGCCTCTCTTGGAATTTTTCATGCCAAACCTTTTGACTATGGTATCTATGTACATAGATTGGGATAAGCCAAGCATCCTTTTGGACCTATCTCTATAGATCCTTATTCCCAGAATATAGGATGCTTCTCCCAAATCTTTCATGGAGAAGTTTTTGGATAACCAAGCCTTTACTGATGACAACATTCCTACATCATTCCCAATGAGTAGAATGTCATCAACGTAAAGTACCAAAAAGGTAACTGCGCTCCCACTAACCTTTTTGTATACACAAGGTTCATCTTCATTCTTAATGAAGTCATAAGATTTGATTGCTTCATCAAATCTTAAGTTCCAAGTTCGGGATGCCTATTTTAATCCATAGATGGATCTTTGCAGCTTGCATACCTTGCTTGAATGCTCTTTGGAAGTGAATCCTTCAGGTTGTATCATATACACCTCTTCTTGAAGGTTCCCGTTAAGGAATGCTATTTTCACATCCATTTGCCATATTTCATAATCAGAGAATGCAGCGATAGCAAAAAGTGTTCTGATTGACTTAATCATGGCAACTGGAGAAAAGGTTTCGTCATAGTCAATGCCTTGCCTTTGACGATATCCTTTCGCTACCAGCCTTGCCTTGTATGTGTCAATCTGTCCATCTGCCCCGATCTTTCTTTTAAAGATATATTTACTGCCAATAGGTACTATACCTTCTGGCAGATCAACCAAGTTCCAAACTTGGTTGGCATATATGGACTGAATTTCAGAATTCATTGCCTCTTGCCATTTTTTTGATTCTTGACTATTTATGGCTTCTTGGTAGGTTTGAGGATCATTATCCTCATTTAAGTGTACTTTTGGTTTGCCATCATCGATATGTCCAACATATCTTTCAGGTTGCTTAGGCACTCTACCTGATCTGCGAACCTTTTGTGTATCATCTTGAACAAGTTCTTGAGTCAATGGTTCAGTAGATGAACCAGTGTTGATTTGTGAGTCTAGAATTTCTACCAGTTCTATCTTGCTCCCACTGTCTTCTTTTGAAAGATATTCTTTCTCTAAGAAGACAGCTCTTTTTGCGACAAACACCCTTTGATCGCTGGGCTGATAGAAGTAATATCCAAAAGTCTCTTTCGGATATCCCACAAATCTACATTTCTTTGTCCTGGAATCCAGTTTGTCTGGATCATGTCTTTGACATGTGCAGGACAACCCCAGACTCTAACATGCTTAAAGTCTGGTTTCTTTCCTTTCCATATCTCATATGGAGTGGAAGGTACTGACTTACTGGGAACTTTGTTCAACAGATATGCATCAGTCAACAGTGCATATCCCCATAAAGAGGTTGGAAGTTTGGCATAACTCATCATGGATCGTACCATATCTAATAGAGTACGATTTCTTCTTTCCGACACACCATTTAACTGAGGTGTATAGGGAGGAGTCCACTGAGACAAAATACCGTTATCCTTAAGATATTCTGTGAATTCTGAACTTAAGTATTCACCCCATCGATCTGATCGAAGAGTTTTAATACTCTTTCCAGTCTGGTTCTCAACTTCGTTTTTAAACTCTTTAAATTTCTCAAAGAATTATGACTTTTATTTCATTAAATATATGTAGCCATATCTTGAGAAATCATCTGTAAATGAAACAAAGTATGAGTAACCACCCATAGCATCAGTGGACATTAGACCACATACATCACTATGTATTAGTTCCAATAAGTCCTTAGCTCTTTCTCCATGTCCTGAGAATGGAGCTTGGTCATCTTTCCCATGAGATAAGCTTCACAGGTTGCAAATGATTCATAATCAAATGGATCAAGATATCCATTCTTTTGCAACCTTATGATCCTGTTCTCATTTATATGACCTAGCCTATAATGCCATAGGTACGATTTATTCATATCCTTATCTAAGCGTTCAAGAGAATTATTTACCAGACAAACATCATATGAAATATCAAGTAAATATAATCCATTCAATAAATATCCGGAAACAAACAATTTGTCTCCTTGATAAATTGAACAACCTTTATTCTCTAGTTTCATAGAATATCCTTGTCTATCTAAACATGAAATAGATATGATATTCCTAATAATGGTTGGAACATAATAACAATCTATCTGTTCCAAAGAGTCTCCTGACGGCATTTGAAGTCTTGCTGTCCCCACAGCTAACGCAACAACTTTTGCTCCATTCCCGAGCCTCAGATCCACGTCTCCGCGGTTCAATCTTCTTTTACTTGTTAACACCTGCAAGTTATTGCAGATATGAGAAACACATCCAGTATCTAATACCCAGGATGTTAATTCTCTATAAGACAAGTTAAGATCGATCATGAGAATACCTGAAGCTTCACCAAGCTTCACCTTTGCTTTTTCTGCAAGATAAATCTTGCAGTTTCTCTTCCAATGACCTTCTTTATGGCAGTGGAAACACTGACCTTTATCATTGACTTTAGCTTTGTCCTTTTGTGCCACCGGTTTGCTTTTCACTAGCTTCTTAGGCTTACCTTTCTTAAAGGTCTGTCCAGCTTTTCTTTTCTTGTTGGTCTTACCAACAAGCATTACATTTGGCTTATCTTTCTGGATAGTGTCTTCTGCTGTCTTCAACATGTTGAACAGCTCAGCCAGTGAAACTTCAATTTTGTTCATATTGAAGTTGATAATGAATTGTGAAAATGAATCTGGAAGGGACTGTAGGATTAAGTCGATACTTAGGTCATTGTTCATAACAAAACCAAGCACAACAAGCCTCTCAATCCACTCTATCATCTTGAGCACATGAGTTTGCACAGATGTGCCCTCGCTCATTCTGGTCCTGAACAATTTCTTAGATATCTCATATCTTTCTGTTCTGGATTGTTCACCAAACAACTCTTGTAGGTGATTCAGAATGGTCTTAGGTTCCATGTTATCATGCTGTCGCTGTAGTTCATTGTTCATAGAACCAAGCATATAACACTGGACTTTGACAGAGTCCTCCTTCCAATTTTCATACATCATTAATTCATCTTCGTTAGCATTATCACCGGGTTGCACTGGATCTGGTTGATCCAGGACATAGGCTAGCTTTTCACACCTGAGGACAATCTTCAGGTTGCGTAACCAGTCAATGTAATTTGGTCCCGTGAGTTTGTTTACATCAAGTATGCAACGGAGGGGGTTTGGTGACGACATAGCGACCTACATGGAAATATATAAAATGAGTAGATAGTTCTTAAAATCAGATTTAGGACTTTTAATCTAGATTTATGCTCCCACTATTTTTCAGCGATCTGTATGACCCTCTAAGATACAGAACGAGAGATTCCGGTGATCTCCTAGTGGGGATCAGAATCCTTCGGGCAACATGCATGTGACCTTGTGGTAGCACAACAAATCACATCAAGTCCCTTAGGCAGTCAACTCTTGACAGTTGCAACGTTTGCAATATCCGATCGATTTAACCCCTGAATCAGAATGACCTTGTGGTAGCACAACAAATCAATTAGATTCAGTTAAGTTTATCCATCATTACTTAGATGACATGAATTCATAGTGCAATCCTTGTGATAGCACAACAAAACTACACTATTTGTCCATTCATCTTAATGACATCACATGTCGTAGACCTAGTTTAATTTCTAAATCAAATGGACCTTGTGGTAGCACAACAAATCCGTTTGAGATAAGAATTATCCTAAGATCTATAATGATGGTGGGTTACGTGGATTATTCTGAATATCTCACGTTTACAACTTAAATTTTAAAAGAGGGTTTTTGATTTTGATTTATAAAAATCGTGCTATCAATAGTATTTCAATTTGAAGTATCAATATACTTAATAGAAATATATATATATATATATATATATATATATATATATATATATATGATAGCATAGGCCACAAATATATATGCAGAAAAATTAAATGGGGATGATCATGGACTGCTAAAGCTACTATGCAATCATCGGAGCCAAACGATGATCCATAATATGATCCTAATGTGAAAACAGCAACACTGGTTCCATTTGATGCGAGTCCTTCCTCCAGAGGTGTCTTCAGAAGATCCCGTCCTCTTAGCTTAATCCAATACATTTAAATATTAAATTTAGGACTCGCATGTCCTCAAATGTACATTTAAACAATTAGAAACCTTGATCTTATCAAGGGGAGTACAATCTTATAGGAAGGTAGAAAGTACACTTGGATTAAGAGAGAGGAGGACACGCAGGTCCTATTTAAAATACCAAATGAAATAAGCATCGCATCCATTCACATCATTCATCACATGAAAATACTAAGTCCATGATCATCCCACCATAAAACACATCACATGCATCACAATCATCACATAATTGCTGTTTGGTATTAAATTTTATAAATATAAAATTATAATACCAATTAGTTTTCGAAATAACATTTATTTCAGCATAATCAATAATATTCAAAACATTATTGACATATTAACTAACTAAACCATTTAGTTAATCTAAAAAAAATGATTCAAACAATTTGAACAGAAAAAGTAATCAAGTTATGCATGAAATCAGTTTAAAACATTTTTAAACTAATTAATTTAACAGGAAAATTAATTATCTAAAACAATTTTAAATAATTAACTAACACCCTATTAATAACAAAGCCCTTTAAGTAAATAACAGTTATTAAACACTTTAATAAGCTGTTAATAATCATAAAAATAATTAATAACATTTATTAATTATTCCTATAATTATTCTGTTTTAAAAAATTTTTAAAATGGGCTTAAATGGGCTAATATTGGGTTTAAAGGGGGTTAAACAGGCATTAAAAACCAATTTTTAATATACTAGAAAATGGGCCCAGCCCATTAGGGCCCAATGGCCCGGACCCAGGGCCCTGGCTCGGCCAGGGTCGAGCCCTGGCTCGGCCAGGGGGTCTGGCCCAGCCAGACCCGAGCCCTCGCTCGGCCAGGGTCGAACCCTGGCTCAGCCAGGGCGCCGCCCGGCCCCCGCCCGGTCCGACCGGGTCGGGACCGGGCGGTTCAGCCCGTTTCTTCCCTAACCGAACCCTGCTGTTGCAGGAATGCAGGAACCCGAGGGTTCCCACCCGGCGGCGCCGCCGCCGAGCTCCGGCCACCCCCCGGCGGCGCAGGCCCCCGGCCGGCGGTGCCCCCGGCGCCGGCGACGTGCCCGGCGCCGGCAGGGCCGCCGGCGGTGGCCAAAACCGGCTGCCCGAGCCACGATTTTCTCCCCAAAATCTGAATTTTCGCAGGGTTTAAAACAATCTTTAGGCTCGATTTTGTAGCTCTTCAAGGCCACCCCGGCGCCGGCAAATGTGTCGGATGTGTAGTGGTGACTATCACCAAATGATCCAGACATCCGGGCCGCCATCCCAACACTTGGGAATCGCGTACGAAGCCGCCGAAGTACCCCGTTCATCGTCCCACGAAGAACTCCGAAAAACCCAAATAAAATCCGAAAAATTACAGAAAAATAATCAAATTGATTGTGATCATCATATGAACACTATTCTGTCATTTTTAATCGGATTAGACATAAGAACACGTACATTACGGGTTCTTCACGCATAACGAGAAAAACACGTAAAACGGTGCCGTTTTACGACCGAACAAACGAACCTGGCTCTGATACCACTGTTAGGAATCGCCATGAACGCAGCGGAAATAAAAATGATTCCATTGTATCGGTTGCTGGGGTCGTAAAACGGACATTAAAATCTAAGCGGGAAGAACAATTCTTTACCTTTGCGGGGTTTCGAATCTCCCGTGAATGATGCCAACTCGGTAATCGCACACGCGCACGATCTCTAGAGGTATCCACACGAGTTCCCGCAGCAGACGCGATTTCCTCCTCGACTTGAGTGCTCCGACCAGATCTCAAATCCACCATGTGCGGAGAGAGACAGATCCACTCCAAGAGAGAGAGAAGGAGAGATAGAGAGGAGAGAAAGAATCTGGGGAGTAAAATTCGTCCAACTAACTTTTTACCCCTCCCCCTTGGCCCTCCTTATATAGAAATAAGGATACGCACAAGAGTTAATCCTCATGATTATCCAAGAGTTTGGCCTTGGATAATTCTCCATTAAATCTTCATGTTTATCCTGCAGCTTTTCACAAAAACCCAGATAAGTATGAAATTTAACATCTCTCACCGTCTGACGAGAACTCTTATGTGTGTGACCCTCTAGGCCCATATATCAGTCCGGTTGCAGGCCCATTAAACTTAGAACTGTTTCTTGAGTTTAATATTTATTAATTAACATTTAAACATCATATGTTAAATGATTAATTTAATAAACAAGTGAATTATCATCTGATGATCAAATCACTTGGCCTTCTGATCATGAACGGCACCAAACACTACCTCATGATCCCAGAGGATATAAGGGATACTGTTCCCTTTAATTGAACCTTTCCGTCTGCAGATACCACATAGATAAAACCTTCACTCATGCAACGTCCCAATAATGCAAGGGTATGGTTTTATAGTCAAACCCTCTATTGCATTATTTAGATGGATTCTAGTACACAGTTAATATCTAGAAAGACATCTCTTTCATTTGACCCTGGCCAGGGATTTCTGTGTACACATCCATAGGACATTCTCTCTCCAGTCTTATACAAAGAGTGAGTGATCCCTTGTTGTTCACTCAATTACCTTCGCAAGTTTTCCACTGTATCTGAAAGACCGACTATCGTGGACTTAATGGTTAAAGTCCACGAGTCAGAGAATCAAGATACAATGGTCCACAAACAAGGTATCATTGGTGACTCAGGTCAAAGGACCAACTATGCTACTGCAACGATTGAATTCCCTGGTTGACTAATAGGTATAATTACCATCCAGGAATTCTTATTTGGGTCTGTTTAGTGAACTCATTCTCTAATGAGCACCCACTTGTTTGTCTTAGTGTCACCACACGAGTGAATGTGAGATCATTCACCCTCATCACATGAGCAGACATAACTTGTGTCGATCTTATCTGATATTTAATGTCCATCTCAAATATCCTATGATCGAGAACTGTTTAAGACAATTGACTGAGGATATTGATCTCACTATCATGATCTCATCATTCAATATCCCATACATTTGTCTATGGACAGTTCATTACGATAGTTACTTTGCGAGAACTATAAATGAAGAAATAATTGCCTTTATTAATTATTTGAACTAGAATGTACAATGATTGGCTATGAGGCCACCCAATCCTAACAAAAAGCATGCGAGATAACATAAGGTCCTTCCCAGTTAGGTTGGAACTTAGAATGTGGACCATCCGATTTTATGAAGATTCTTTTTACAACCATTTCACCGACTTTGAACTTACGTTCAATGACTTTCTTTTGACAAAAACGTGCTAATCTATTTTGATTTACTCGTGCATGATTAATGGCTGACCATCTCTTCTCATCTAAGAGTTCCAATTGAGTGAGGAGTGCAGAGCGATGCTCGTCAATGGAAAACTCCTTATTCAATTGTATTTTTAATGACGGGATGAGGATTTCGTATGGAACTACCGTCTCTATTCCAAATGTTAAGGAATATGGAGTCTGCCCAGTGAGCGTGCGGATTGAAGTTCAGTATACCCATAAAGCCTCAATCAATTTCTCTAGCCAGTTTGTGTATCGGTTAGATTTACATGTTTTCTGGATGATTTTTATCAAGGTCTTATTAGTTGCCTCTGCTTGGCTATTGCTTTGCGGATAATAAGGAGATGAATGATGCAATGCAATTTTATACCTGTTGTAGAGGTCCTTCAGCTCTTGTGAGATGAACTGCAGTTCATTGTCGGTAACAATAGTACTTGGAATCCCGAACCTTGTGATGATATTCTTCATAATAAATTTGCAGACTGTTGAGGCTTTGACTTCCGTGTAAGCTTCAGCTTCTGCCCACTTGGTGAAATACTCCGTTGTAGTGAGAATGAAAGATTTCTACTTAATGCCAGAATTTAGATCACCGAAAGGTCCAATGATGTCGAAAGCCCACATAGCGAAAGGCCATGGGGAGGAAACAAGATGGAGTGAAGATGCGGGGGAATGAATTTTGTCGGCATGAAGTTGACACTCAGCACACCTACAGACATACCCTACACAAATCTTCTTCTATGATTGGCCAATAATATCCTTGCCTAAGGATCTTCTTTGATAACATCTGTCCGTTAACATGGCCACCACAAACTCCAGCATGAGCTCCTTTCATGATCTTCCAAAGCTCATCTTCGTCTAAGCATCTCAGAAGAACACCGTTAAAACTTTGTTTGTACAGCTCTCCTCCAACTAGGGTGTATCTCTAAGCAACTTTCTTGATAGCCCTATTCTCCTCAATAGTGGCTTCTTAAGGGTTGGATTGATCTTCACAGTATTTGGCAATTTCGTAATACCAAGGTTTCTCTTCATCTTCCATCTCTTCTTGCAGCTTTAATAGCATGATTTCTCACTTCTCTACAATATCTCTATCTCTAACCTTCTTCAACAACTTCTCTTTAATCCTATGGAATGAAAGATCCTCTACAGCAGAAGAGAGACGCCTATGAATGATGATCGATTCGGATTGTTTACCGATTGGGAAATTCAGAGATGATGCGAAAGAAGCTAGCACGTTAACTAAGATGTTTTGATTCCGATGAACATGGACAAATATCAATTTGGTGAAAAACTTGGCATAAGCCGATGTGAGTTCCTGATAAGGCTTGAGTTTGGGATCAAGAGTGTGATATTTGGTAAGCACTTGGCGAAGGATTAATTGACTATCACCTACAATCCGCAGTTTGGTGTCACATGAAAATGAGCGGTCTCAAGGCCGGCAAGAAGAGCCTCATATTCAGCTATGTTATTGGTAACATGAAAAGCAAGCTGAAAGGCTTGTGGAATGGTGACACCTTCAGGTGATAAGAGCACGATGCCGATACCCTTACCATGAGAGTTCAGAACTCCGTCAAAATGCAGAGTCCACATGTCATCTTTGATTCTGTTGATGGACATCAATTCCTCATCCAGAAACTCCGATTGGATCGGATCAAATATGGGTAGAGAGTGGTGAGCAAGGTGCTCTACTATGGCATAGCCTTTGATTGCTTTATGCTGAATGTAGATGATATCGAACTGAGATAGAAAGCTCTGCCAACATGCTAATCGATCTGTAAGGACAGATTTCTCAAGGAGGAACTTGATTGGATTCATCCTAGCGACGAGAATGTGCTAGAAAATAGTGTTTCAATTTCTGAACCACCCACACCAGTGCAACACACGTTTTCTCCATTGCCGTATACCTCTGTTCAATAGGGTTGAGAAGTTTAGAGAGATAATAGATTGCCCTCTCCTTTCCTTCTTCATCCTCTTGTGCTAGGATAGCCCCCACGGCATCATCCAGGACATAAATGTATAGAATTAAATGTTTGCCTGAAGATGGTGGTCTCAAGACAGGAGGGCTTGCCAAGTATGTCTTTAACCCATCAAATGTCTCCTGGCACTTATCGTTCCAATCGAATTTAACTCCCGGCTTAGTAAGCTCGTAGAACGGCTTACACCTTTGTGAATGATGGGAGACAAAGCGGCGAATAAACTGCAACCTCCCGATCAATCCTCTCAGCTCTTTCAAATTCTTGGGAGGTGGCATTTCAATAATTGCTTTAGCTTTGTTGGGATCGATCTCAATACCCATTTTGCTGACAATGAATCCTAACAATTTTTCCGACTAGACACCAAATACGCATTTCTTTAGGTTCATTTTCAATTGATATTCTCTTGATCTTTCCAAAACCTGCTAGAATTTTCGCATGCTTAGGTTTGGTCTTAAACTTCACTATTAAGTCATCTATATACACTTCCAAATTTATATGCATCATATCATGGAATATAGCCATCATAGCCCTCTGATAAGTGGCTCCAACATTCTTCAACTCAAATGGCATGACAACATAACAATATGTGCCCCATGGTGTAGTGAATGACGTCTTCTCTTGATCGTCCTCTGCCAATCTAATCTGATTATATCTTGAAAAATCATCCATGAATGATAGAGTCTCAAATCTAGCTGTGTTATCAATTAGGACATCTATATGAGGCAGTGGGAAATCATGTTTTGGACACGTCCAGTTCAAATTTCGAAAGTCAATGCAGATTCTGTCCTTCTCATCCTTTTTCATGACCGGAACCATGTTTGGACTTAATGGGCTATTAACTTGACTGGTATTTGGGCCTAGAGGGTCACACACAAATGGTTTTCAAGTTGGTGGACTTTTTGACTGGGTTTTAGATAAATGCTGGTTTTTTTTTGAAAAATTGTGAAAGCATTTATTATAAAAGACAGGGGCCATCAACCCTGACCTAGCCCCCCCCCCCCCCCCCCCCCCCCCCCCCACCTCTCTCTCCTCTCTCTCTGCCGCCAGTCTCCTCTGGCCGGCCCGCATGAGTCTACTTTGTCTCTCCTGTGCTTCGTCTTCCCATTTGACGGGAAATCAAATCCGCATGTCGTAGTGAATCACGCGAAGCCAGATTTAATCTGAGGACTCTACTACGAGCGAGGAAGCGAGGGCGATCCACCAAGAGGAAGGCCGCGTGGATACCGCTAGAGGTCGGGCACCTGCGCGGCTTACTAGATCACATCGTCGGAATCGAACCAATGTGGATTCGAATCTGCGCAAGGTAAATAAGATTTGTCGATTTATTTTTGATGATCGAAATGGATAGATCCGATCCCAAATTATTTATTTTCGCTAAATTTTTCGGTCGGATCTTGATACAACGAACCCTACATGTAATGCTCAAGGCCATACTTCTGGCTGCTGGTGATGCCAACTCAGATGTATAGAAAGATATAGAGGGCTGATCCCCTTGTGAAACCAATAGTGTAGTAATCTTTTCTACTGGCACGTCTTCATTGACTATGACCCTTTGGAGATACTCCATCAAAGCTTCTTTATGGGTCTTAGATATCTTGATCAATTCTAGCACGGAGATGCGTGCCGGTGTTCTGTCCAGGTGCTCCAACAGATCATACTGAGTGCCAGGTTCACTCTCTTCATTCTGTACTTCTTCTGGCGGCTGTGATAGGTCGTCTCACACTGTGGACTAGGGGAATACTTTGTTGAAGATCCTTCCGCTTCGAAGCATGTGTGACTCAATAGTGGAAGGTTCAGGTGATATCTTGAGTACTGCCGAGTTGATGAGGGGTTTGGAGGGGGTGATGGTTTATAAGTAGATGGTGGTGGATTATTTGGTGGAGGTTTTGTGCGAATGAGGGGTCTGGAGGGTTGTATGGTATTGGGGTAGGTGATTGGTGCAGGTGATGTGGGGGATGGAATGCGGAGTAATGGTTTCGATGGCATGATGGGCTCATGATTAGGGGATTGTGGAGGGTTATTTGGTTTAGGTTTGGTGGAAGGTTTAAGGAAAGCGAGTGTTGGTATGGGTGTGATGGTTATGGGTTATGGTTTAGGTATACGGATGATGCGGCGAGGCGGTTGCTCGGCAGTACTCATAATGTGACCTGTTGAATATATAGAGGAAAGTTCCTCTACTTTCCATTGTTGCCCCCTATTGGCCTTAGACTGGCTTTTGGTGAGAATTGGGGCAATCTGATTTTGATGTTCTGGCAGCGGATTTTGCACTATACCCATGTTTTGTGGAGGCCTGCCTGTGCTGGTGCTCTCTGTATCGGCTGTTGTTGTTGTTGTTGTTGTGGCTGTTGCCGCTGCTGCTGGGGTCTTCTTGCCTTCAAGGCGGCTATGAATTTCTTCATCTCCTCCCAATCAATGCCCCCTTGATCATTCAAATCGTGGATGTAGTCTCGAAACTAGAAACAAGAATCCACCGTATGCCCAGGTTGTCTATGGAAGACACAATACCTGGAGGCATCGGCGTTTTGGGGTCAGATAGTCTTCTCCTTTGGCTATACTAGTGCATTGGCTACCATAAGGGCGTTGAAGATATCTGATAATGCTTATGGGAGTAGAGGATAAGATGCCCTCTTAAGGCCTAGAGGCCTTCTCTGCTGATTGTAATCGTTAGGAGGTGGCACATTAGTGTATATTGGCTGCTGATGTTACGCCCCGGATCTAGTTCTTTTTTTTTTTTCTTTTTTTTTTAACTCGAAATCCGACCACGTAATCTCAGAACAAATTCCACCATAACAAATAGATATGAGAGCTAAACAACCAAAATGCAATTTAAATAAATGTCATAACTATTAATTAATCCAAAGTATCCAAATATAGCCAATATCAAAGTTCACAAATTACAATATCCATTAATTTGTAAATAAATTCTCAATCTCACTAATAAAGAAAAATACATCAATCTCTCATTATTTCTACTACATCAAATCGAAGAAAACTGTAAAATTTTAATCTAAACAACCTCCTGAAGATGTCAAATGCCTCAATCAGAAGTCTCCTCAAATTCCAGATTCTCTTTCTCAGATTTAAAAATGTTAATAGGGTTTGTGAGTATAACTATTTAGTAAGCTTCAAACAATCCACATGACTTAATTATATAGTAAATTTTACAAATCACATTATATAATTATAATAAATATGATCTTATACAGTTCTACATATATCTCAAATAAGAACATTATACAAAACATAGTAAAAAATAAACTTATCAAATCAAATGTGTTTTCTAATAGCATGAATAGATTAATTAACATATAGCATATATAGCATGATCGAACTCATATTAGAAATATCAAATTCTACTAGCTATGATCAGAACGTATCACATAACATATCAAATTGTTAGGGCGTTACGTATCACCGTCCCCTGAGCACATGTCATATCAAATAACAAATATCATGACGTAGTAGCTTATCAAATCCGATTCATATCATGGATCATATAGTTAAGATAGATTCATATGATTGCAAAGGGATAGCTAAACAGGATGATCAAAAGATTCAAATGACTAGCTGAATTAAAATGAACATATTAGAGCAAGGATTTCATATTTATGTGCCAATCAAACAAATCAAATCATATCATAACAGACATGCACCAAAACCACAAGATAAGATGTCAAACAAAACAAATACCAAAGCATCTAGGCAAATGATGCAAAGATCTTGGTCACTGCGCAGAACCAGGGAGTCTAAGTCCCACCCAACTCCAAACCGCCAGTACGTTACGTATCGTCGTCCTCTACTTTTATTCGGCCGAAAATCAGGATTCTACCCATTTGCCCTTGGTTTCAAACAAAATACCCTACCAATATGGATGCTTATAATGGAATCGGGCCAAATATCTCCTTAAGATGGCAATGTCTAAACAAAGTCAAATAATTATGGCACAATCAGATTAACAGAGGTCAAATGATGACGAAAAATGAGCATAGATCTGAAAATTGAATTATCAAATTGATACGTACATATAAGAGTTAAAATACATACTTTTATATTCAAAATAGCCACTTAGAGAGTCATCATGATCATATATATAGAAAATTAGAGTAATGATCAAAATAGGTTTCTAGACAGAAACAATAGTCAAAAGAATTTTCTTAGAATTTTCGAAATAACAAACATATTTTTCGGCCATCAAAATTAATTTTCAGAGCTAACAAATTAACAAATAGGCCGAATAATATTAAACAGATTTAGAAAATTATCAAACTTGGAAGACATCTCAGAAAGATCATATGTAAACAGTATATAAAGTTTTATCAATTTCTGGATTGGTTTGATATGATTTTAGATTCTTACTTTGATTCGGAGAATCCGACTTAAATCAAATTCCAACAAATCCAAACATACGGTAAACTGAATATCAAATGAACTCATAAAATTCTCAAACTTTACAAAGATGTTAAGGACAATATAACAAAGGTCGCTACAAAGTTTTGTATGATTTGGACGTGAATAAAATGAGATATAGGATTCACAAGTTGAGATTTCAAAACTGTCAAGACAGATTGTATAGTTTGCAAATAAGATTATAGAATAAATATCAACCAAACTCTGAAAATTATTAAATTATTGGGCATGAAAATAACATGATAAATAGACTTATGTCAAAATTTCAGCTCCATTTGACATCGGACCAAGGCGAACAAACATCTTTAACTCGTATGATCATAATTAGAAACAGAACAGATTGAACGGACATATTACATAGGCTGAGATAATAATCATGGAATAAATAGAAAAGAAGATCATAAAAATATGAAACTTGAATATCATGAAGTATACATATATATCAAAGTTCCTACCAATTGATTAGCTTTTGAAAACTTTCAAAAATAACATAGTTTTGTAATACAAAATAGATCATATGTACAGTTATCCACCTACCTCTTGAAGAAAGACCGGCTCTTGGTTCTCCTATGACTTTCTTGCTATCTATCCATGATTTCTTCTTCCTCTAAACTCTTCATTACATTCTCTAATCTCTTCCCTACGTTCTCTAAGCCTCCAAAAATACTAAACATTGATTAGAATCAAATTCCCAAAAGAAATAACCATGAACAACTTTATTCTTTCAAGAACACCACATGAACTTACCCTTAGAAGAGAGCTGCATGCTATAGAGCTTGAGCACGACCGCAAGGCTCTATTTATGCTTATTCACGCTACCTGCAATTTCCTTTTATGAAGACCTTTAAGTTCAACCCCTTTAACATCCGAATAAAAAACAACTCTCTTCTATAAAGTTTTAAAACTTTTTATTATCTTTCCAATGCAACTAATCTCACTATTTTTGGACCTCTGTACAAAATGATATATCTATTTTACTGACCTGTTGTCCTGAGTACTCCGAATTCAGAAATCTGGCAGATTTCCTTTATGTCTAAAGATGTCCTAATTCTGATTAAGAAATGACTTATTTTAAATATATCTTCTTCATAAAACTTCTAGAATTTTGAGTCATAGTTCTAATGGGAGTTATCTTACTTAATTATGAATTTTATAGACGGAGTTATGCTTAAAATACTAGGACTATGTCAAGTAAATATGTTACAGAATCCTAGTCAAAGTAGGATTCCAATTATGACATTCTAAATATTAATTCAAGTCTTAATTATATTCAAATTTATTATGTTTTACTTATAATCTAAGTCAAATATATTATACATAACTTTTTAGGTCATGATTAATATTAATTATACCTTCTTTTGTTTCCTAATTCAAATTCTAATCCGATTAGAACTTGTTCTCTATGGGTAGCCTTTTTTAAAACTGATCTTTGATATTTTTGATCTCTAAAACATCTGAATTAGTAAGGATGGTCTTCTATAAAGTTATATATCTTTATATTATCTTTCCAATGATATCAACTATGACTTAATCAAAATTTTCTACAAAAGGTTATCATTATTTTACTATGTTGTTGTCAAATGTATCAACCGAGAATTTGAACTAAATTAGTGGGCTATTCTTAGTAGTATAATTGGGCTATTGGACTTTCATAATTAGGTTAATTGGACTAAATTAAGTTACTTAAACTCAGTCATGGATTCTTATAATTAGTTAATTCGTCTAATTTAAATTAATTAAATTATTAATAGTTGTAAAAGTACGGTGTATAACAGCTGATGAGGCTGATTGAAGGTCGGCTGATACTGTTACTGGAGTGGCCTGAAGCCCTGATGATTTGGCGGTCTCTGCCCTGCATACTGCGGTTGTTGATTTCTCATGAACTGGGGTTGTTTATTATTTATTGTGCTTATCTGTTCATGGGAGAGTGTGCCTTCTGTGGTTGGACCTATGGTGGAAGAGTCTGGCATGGCAGACTTCTGAAGTGGAGGTCTACTGGGTCGGTAAGGATCAAAGACACTAGAGAAAGTAGAATCTTTGAATACATTTTGCGCATAACGCGCCCTCTCATACAAGTTCGCCATGTTGGTCAGATTGTTCAACGTGAGGAGCAACTTGTATTGAGGAGTAGCATTGGCAATCATCATCTTGACCTGGTTAGACTTGGACAAGTGATCTTTGATTTTCTCTGCCATAGCCCTCCATTTATTAGTATATGTTATGAAGTCCTCATTAGGCTTCATCTTCTCGGCTACCAAATCTGTTATGGACAATGACGGTGCTACTCTGTCTTGATAACGCTAGAGGAGTTTCCTCGACACAGTGTCGAAATCCTCAACCTCAGAAGAGTCTAAGGAGAAGAACCACTCAAGGGCTGGTCCCTCTAGTGACCTTCTGAACAAGAATGCTAGTGACCTCTTGTCACTCTGCCAAAATGACGACTCGTACATGAACTTCTTCAAATGAGTAAAGGGGTTACTCAAGCCATTGTACTTTCTGTATACCGGCATCTCAGAGGGAGGAAGGTGAAACACTGGCAGACTGGGAAGAGAAAGCTCCGGTGTTGCCTTGACACTCATCATCTTCTTAAAGTTCTTGAATTGTTCATCTATCCAATCCATCTTGGTGAAGAGAGCCTGGGTTACAAGATCAATCTGAGGAGGAGGGGGAGGTGGAGCATGAAAAACTTGCCTCCTAGAGTAATTGGGGCAAGGGGGGGCAATATGGTTGAGGTCCAGCAGCATTTCCACCATGTCCGAAAGTATTTTGGTAAGTCGGTGTCTGCAGTCTAGCCGGATATCTCGAAGAAGACAACTGTGGCTCGGATGGCCGGAGAGTAGAAATATGAAGACCTTCTATGGCCTGATGAACTGAACGAACATGGTGAGGAGGAGGAGCTTGATGGATAACAGGGAACCACAGGATTTGGTTCGACAGAATGCGAGGGCGTCTTCCCCTTGAGAATGGATTGGATTGCCTCAAGTTGTTGATGATCCACGTGGGTAGCCAGAGCTCCCAGAACGGTAATCAAATCAAGAGGATTGGTGGACGAGGGCTCGACTTGATCTTGAGCCTCCTCGAAAGTAGGATTGGAGATCACATGTATATGAGGATGATCAGTATTAAGGTCGTATTGATCGTGAGTAAATGGACCTAACCTTAAGGGGCATAGGCGTCTCCCTCATATTCAGGGTGATAGAAATTGGGATTGCGGCGGGCATTAGCATCTCCGCCATTCTCAGAATGATAATCAAACTCACGAGTGCATTAGCCTCTTCCTCGTATTCGAACACGGTATCCTGCTCATAAGCAGCCATACCCACAGTCCTACCTGAGCGAAGCATCATGATGTTAAGTTTTAAACAAAGATCCAGACAAGTTGCACAAGGATTAACCGATAAGTGGATGGTTACGTTGTCCTAGGATTCCTTATTGAATTACTTGAGTTTTTAGACACAAATTCACTCAACGCGGTAGGATTCTAGTTTTAGTTTAGTTTTCACCGTGATGTTCTAAAGCTTTGCTCACAACGTTATAAATAACTACCAAGGACTTCAATTGGTACAACCAGCCCGATGAACAAGGAGGAGTTCCTTACTTTTGGGGACTTATGGACGTCTTAATACCAACCACTCTAGTCTGACCGAAGGACCAACCCAGTCAGAGAGAGGTGAAGATACTAAGAAAGGTGTTCCTATGAGTGGGGGTGTAAGCCCCAATGCAGATGACCTGCGGCTTGGATGGTCTTTAATGTAATATAAGGTAAATATAGGTAACAAAAGGGATCAAAGATCAGAGGATTGGTGACCAAGAGAAGAAATTGTTTGAGTAGGGTCGCTGTTCACCGACGCTATTCAACACAGTAGCTTCTTTTGTTCATAGAAGCTCGGGCAGCAGTACAGCAGGCAATAAGAGGCTGAATGGCGTCTGCAAATGGAGACGCCTTTGGATTTTAATAGATTTGGTTATAATGCAATCAACTATGAAATCAGTCAAACACACACTTTTATATCCAACTCACAACCTTTAATCAATCAAGGGAGGGCAAGATCTTGCCACAAGGGTGCGCACATAGTGCACGTAGGGATAAAAGTAACTAAAACACCAATTGGTGAAAGGAGTGCCCGAGGAACACAAGTGGTACACCGTGGATGCCCGATGATGAAAAAAAAAAGATGGCAAGACAAAGTCCGACTGTGGTCGCCAAGAAGGCTGTGAGTACTCAATATCGGTGTGTGGTGTTCATGATTTCATATTGATTTTGTGACAAACCAAATATTGAAAATTAAAATCGTGATCCCCAGAAACCTAAAGGTTTCAAAAGAAAGATTGCTTACCTCTTCTAATTTTGAAGATTGGTTCTTTGTTCTTTCTCTTTGGCCGACCAAAGAGAAAGAGCCTTTTTCTCGTTCTCTTGCTTTTATGTTGTTTTTTTGATTTGTTGTTCAAAAGCTTCTCCTTTGAATCTCTTTTCTTTCTTCTTTGAATCTCCTTTGTACCTTGTAAGAAAGATGAAAGTAAACAACAAAAGATCTAATTAGAACTAAAATAGAGAGTAGTATCTATTTTATTAATGAATTCAAACATACAATTAAACTAACCCACTCACTTGTTTTGGGTTCTTTAAACCCCCATGGCAATATAGGATGGAAAATATTATGAGTGTGTGTGAATCATGAAAGCGATATGATGATATGAAGCTAATGAAAAACTATGAAGATCAGTAAGAAAAACATGTAAATTTATGATCAATTATGAAGAGAAACTAATGAAAAGTCAAAAGGAAATTTGTTGAATGGCCCCTTGAAGCCTTGGTCTTTTTTGTGCTTCAAAGGAGGAAGAAGAAGGTTGAAGAACTCTTCTTGACTTGCTGTCTACATTTTTCCTCTTGAGAGCTTTAGAAATCCTTGATGAAGAGCTCCAAATCTTCAATTACTAAGCTTCAACCCCCATTTTTCCCAAAGGTCAATAGGATAGGTTTATATATTTCTAGGGTTTTCACTTGTTTTGGGCTCTCTTCTTCGTCCGCAACCTTCCTCAGATAAATATGAACAGTTTGAGCTCTTCCCAACCTTGGAAACCGAATGATCTCGACTAAATCAAGCTTATCAATAATTAGCTAAATTGCTTCGCTCAAAGGAGACGTCTTTTAGCTAAATACGGCAATAAAAATCCAAAAAAGGAAACCAAAAATATTAGGAAACCTAAATAGCGTCTTCCTTACCAGACGTGATTCAGTTAATTAGGAAATTAACCAAAAAATCAAATTGAAAATCGAAGTGGATTAAGAAACCTAAATGGTGTCCCCCTAGAGCAACGTCATTTAGAAAATTCTATTTTCGATTGAGAATTTGAGTTAAAATCAATTTCTGCTAATAAATTGAATGGCGTCTACCATGGGTGACGTCATTCAACCAATTATTCGAGAAAATCAATAGAAATCAATTAATGATTAAAAATCAGACCATTTTGGGGCATTATCATTGTGATATGAAATTTACTTAATATGAGGTCAAAATTAGCATGTCTACAACATCCTTGATCCACAACTGATGACACCCTAACCGAAGATCAATCTTGAAAAAGACCTTGACCGACTACAGTTGATCAAACAAATCATCAATCCTGGGCAAAAGATGTATGTTCTTGTTAGTCACCTAATTAAGCTGAAGATAATCGATACACAGGCTCATCGAACCATCCTTGTTACGCACGAAGAGTACTGGGGCTCCACAAGGTGACACACTTGGCCGAATGAAACCCTTATCAAGCAACTCCTGTAATTACTTCTTTAGTTCTGTCAACTCCGCTGGGGCCATATGATACAGAGCCTTAGAAATAGGAGATGTCCCTAGCATAAGGTTAATGACAAAATCGATCTCTCGTAAAGGAGGCAAACTGGACAGATCATCAGGAAAAACATCAGGGAACTCCTGAATAACACAAATATCAACAACAAATCTATCACTAGCACCATATGATGGAAGCATCACCATGCTAGCCAAATATCCATGACAACCCATGCTCAACAACTTCTCGGTCTTGAGTGAAGAAACCATAACACGGCCTGATCGATGCCTAGGGCAACAACGAATAAACTCCTTCTCACTAGGCTCTCGAAATGTCAACTTCTTATGATGGCAATCTAACAAAGCAAAATATTGTCAGTCCATGTCCAAGATACATTAAAGTCTACCATCTCTATCACATACAACTCAGTTACTCTATATCTATCCCCAAGGTTAACAACAACATAAGATATAATGTGCATAGTGTGAATCTCTTCTCCAGAAGTTGTAGTAACTATCAATGGATATGTAGCATCTATCGGTCTACTCTTAAGTGATTTAGCAAAACTAGCCGATATGAATGAATGAGTAGTTCCAAGATCAAATAATACCTTAGCATGCACATCATCAATAAGAATAGTACCTTATGCAATAGTAGGGGTCTCCTCAGTATCTTCCTTAGTGATAGCATAGATACGTCCACGAACCTTGCCTTACTTCTGTTCTTGGCTGGTTGAGCTTTGGCCTTTGGACAATCTCTGGCCGCATGCCCTGGATGACCACACACTAAACACTTGCCAGCTACTCTCCAGCACTGTGTCCCACCATATCGCCGCCCACACTGAGTGCAAGCGATTGAATCAAATGCCTTCGATGCCGAACCCTTCACTAGCTTGATCCAAAACTTCTACTTATCCTTGTGCATAAAGGTAGCCGGTGCACTTCTCTTATTCTGACCCTTCTGCTCATCGATAAATTCCTCATGTTCTCGCTCTATGTTGAATGCAATCCTCCAAGTAGCAACAAAAGTCTGAGGGTCTTGAGAAATAATATAACGTTGAATGGTATCTTTCAGACCCCTGACAAATTTTTTCTCATCTTCATAGATATGGGGTACATATTTTTCCAAATCAGAGAACTCATAATCAACTATAGACGTAGTACTTTGCACCAGATTAAGAAACTCCATCTCCTACTTATCTTGAACATGATTAGGAAAGTACTTCTCATGAAATACTTTAAGAAACTCTGCCCAAGTTATAATAGCATGACTAGCAAACACAGTCCTCTTCATGGATTTTCACTAGACATATGCTCTCTCTTGCAACATGAAGGTCGCTAGACTGACCTTCTCATCCTCCGGATAATGAATCACAGCTAACATGTTCTCCATCTCGTTGAGCCAAGCCTCAACAACCTCTGGTCGGCTCTTCCTCTTAAAAGGATGACACAACTTGTTGAACTGCTCCATCATAAGGGTCACCTTAGGCCTAGGGGGCTGAGCTTGAGTCTGAGTCTATAAACCTTTACAAGCCCCTTAAAAGTCTGCATGAACGCACTAAAGTCCATATTGACCGGCAGTGCATTGACTACACCTTGGCCTTGGGTTGCATAAGAACCTCCCTGCATAGGGGTATCCTCAGAAGAAGGGGGCTGAATTGGAAGAACCGCAGCAAGACGACCAGGCCTCGACATATCCTAAAAATCCTGATACCTCAAATAAGCTCTTAGATCTAATAATTCAGCACTTTTACTTCTATCTCAAATCAAAACTTAACTATTCTATGACCTATATTCAACCTAAGATCCCAAATCCATAAATCAACTACTAGGCTTAACAGCTCCGATGGTGTGGAACTCAAAACTCTCAAAATTGCTTTGATAGCATGTTCTGTAATGCCTTGAACCCTATGTCTAGTCATATTCGACTTTCGATGGAATTCAGAGCTGGTACAGGTACAAAACATAGCATATATATAATGAAAATGAGAGAATAAGAGTCCACAAGACAAAATAAATAGGCATCCATTGCATATTCCAAATAATAATAATCCAATACAATTTACAAAAGTCTCATAATAATAATTGTCTCCACACAACATAATCAACCTCTCTCAACTCCCAAGGATCTTATAGGTACATAATAGACTCAGTTACTCCTACTAAATCAATCTATTAAAACGAAAAGACTCATATAACACAACTAGCCCAAATCCAATAGCTCCAAATGACTTCTACTTCTTGTGGTCAGAATCAAAGTCCAACTCTCTGGCCACTACTGAAAAACTATCTAACAAACTTACTGAATATAAAACTCAGTAGGCATCATCTCCACACTCCAACCAGAACTTGCACTTGCTAAACTTGGTATATAACTGATTCTACTTCAACAGCTCCAAAATAATCTGCAAATGCTCTCTGTGTGCTTCAATACTAGGAGAGTAAATCAATACATCATCAATAACTATCACCACAAATGCTCTCTATGTGCTTCAATACTAGGAGAGTAAATCAATACATCATCAATAACTATCACCACAAATGCTCTCTGTGTGCTTCAATACTAGGAGAGTAAATCAATACATCATCAATAACTATCACCACAAATTGGTCCAAATACAGCTGGAACACCCTATTCATCAAATCCATAAGAGTAGCAGTGGCATTTATCAGTTCAAAAGGCATAACCACAAACTCATAATGCCCATACTTGGTCTGAAAAGCAATCTTAGGTATATCCTCATCTTTGATCCACAACTGATGATACCCTGGTCGAAGATCAATCTTAGAAAAGGCATCGGCGACTGTACTTGATCAAACAAATCATCAATCCTGGGCAAAGGATATCTATTCTTGATAGTCACTTTATTAAGCTGACGATAATTGATACACAGCCTCACCGAACCATCCTTCTCACGCACAAGGAGCGTTGGGGCTCTTTAAGGTGACACACTCGGCTGAATGAAACTCTTATCAAACAACTCCTGCAATTGCTTCTTCAGTTCTACCAACTCCGCTTGGGCCATATGATGCAAATCCTTAGAAATAGGAGATGTCCCGGGCATAAGGTTAATGACAAAATCAATCTCTCATGAAGGAGGCAAACTAGGCAGATCATCTAGAAAAACATTAGGGAACTCTTGAATAACATAAATATCAGCAACAGATCTCTCACTAGCACCAGCTGATGGAACCATCACCATGTTATCCAAATATCGATGACAACTCGTTCTCAATAACTTCTCGGCCTTGAGTGAAGAAACCATAACACGGCTTGATCGATGCCTAGGAAAATGATAAATAAGCTCCTTCTCACCTGGGTTTCGAAATATCAACTTCTTAAGATGACAATCTAACAAAGCAAAATACTTATTTAGCTAGTCCATGTCCAAAATAATATTAAAGTCTACCATCTCTATCACATACAACCCAACCACTCTATCTCTATCCCCAAGGTTAACAACAATAGAAGAAATAATGTGCATAGTGTGAATCTCTTCTCCAGAAGTTGTAGTAACTATCAATGTATGTGTAGCATCTATCGGCCTACTCTTAAGTGATTTAGCAAAACTAGTAGATATGAACGAATGAGTATCTCCAGGATCAAATAATATCTTACCATGAACATCATCAATTAGAATAGTACCTTCTACAATAGCAGGGTCTCCTCAGCATCTTCCCTAGTAAGAGCATAGACACATCCTTGAGTCTTGACTTTCTTTTGTTCTTGCACTAGTTGAGCTCTAGCCTTCAGACAATCTCTGACCATATTCCCCGGATCACCACACACTAAACACTTGTCCGCTGCTCTCTAGCACTCTATCCCACCATGTCGCTGCCTACAGTGAGTGCGAGCAGTTGAATCAAACGCCTTTGGTGCTGGACCCTTCACTGGTTGGTCTCGAAACTTCTTTTTATCTTTGTGCACAAAGGTAGCTACTGCACTTCTCTTGTTCTGACCATTTTGTTCATCCATAAATTTCTCATACTCTCGCTCTATGTAAAATGCACTTCTCAAAGCAGCAACAAAAGTTTGAGAGTCTTGAGCAACAACATAATGCCGAATGGTACCTTTCAGATCCTTGACAAATTTCTTAAGTTTCCTCTTCTCATTATCATAGATATAGGGTTCATATTTCCCCAAATCATAAAACTTCGCTTCATAATCAACCACAAACATAGTACCTTGCACTAGATTAGGAAACTCCATCTTCTTCTTATCTTGAACATGATCAGGAAATTACTTCTCATGAAATACTCCAAGAAACTCCACCCAAGTTATAATAACATGACCAGCAAAGATGACCCTCTTCATGGATTTTCACCAGACATCTACTCCCCCTTGAAACATGAAGGTTGCTAGACTGACCTTCTCATCCTCTGGACAATGAATTACAGCTAACATCTTCTCCATCTCGTTGAGCCAAGCCTCAACGACCATTCGTCGGCTCTTCCCCTTTAAAGAAGGAGGACACAACTTGTTGAATTGCTCCATGATAGGGGTCGCCTTAGGCCCATAGGGCTGAGCCTGATTCTGAGTCTGTAAAGCCTGTACAAGCTCCTTAAAAGTCTGCATGAACCCACTAAGGTCCAGATTGATCAGCTGTGCAATGACCATATCTTGGCCTTGGGTTGTAGAAGAACCTCTCTGCATAGGGGTATCCTTAAAAGACAGTGGTTGAATAGGAGGAACCGCAGCAATACGACCATGCCTCGACATATCCTGAAAATCCAGATACCTTAAATAAGCTCTCCAATCTGACAAGTCATCATTTCTACTTCTATCTCAAATCAAAACATAACTATTTTGTGACCTATATTTAACCTAAGATCCCAAATCCATCAATCAACTACAAGACTTAACAGATCTAATGGTGTGTAACTCAAAACTCTGAAAATTGCTCTGATACCATGTTTTGCAATGCCCTGAACCCCATGTCCAATCATATCCTATTTTCGGCGGAATTTAGAGATGGTATAGGTGCAGAACATAGCACATACATAACGTAAATGAGATAATAAGAGTTCAAAAGGCAAAACAAATAGCCATCCATCGTAAATTCCAAATAATAATAAGCTAACACAATCTACAAAAGTCTCATAATAACAACTGTTTCAACACAATATAATCAACCTCTCTCAACTCCCAAGGAACTCACAAATACATAATAGACTCAATTATTCATACTACATCAATCTATTAAAACGAAAAGACTCATATAACACAACTAACCTTGAATCCAATAGCTTCAAACGACTCTTACTCCTCGTGGTCAGAATCAAAGTCTAAGTCTCTGACCACTCCTGAAAAATTATCCAACTAACTTATTGAGTATAAAACTCAGTACGCAACATCTCCTCTACAGTTTTGTTAAGATCTGAGTTCATATGATACAAATTTGGACATTTATAGGATGTTAAAATTGAGTCACTTATACTAGTTCTAAATTAATTAATGAAATAAATATCAAATAAATTTCAAAAAGTATACATTTTTTCAGACAAGTTAAGAACATCTTGATGACGCTTTGATCAAAATTTCAGGTCATTTGGAGTTAAAACGAGTGAGAACGGACATCAGGAAGTTCAGCAGGAAAACTAGTTTCTAAGTCGGTGTACTGTACATACCAGTCGACTGACCCAATCGTACCGGAAGACCGAATCTGACCAGAACAGGTAAAATATGTTTTTTTTCAGTATTTATGATCTCATCTTAAAATCTAATAGTTTCTAAGTAAACTTAATGATTTTCTCAGAATATTTTAGGCACTAAAACATTGAAAACAAACTAAGCTTTTCATATAACACAAAATTTCCATATTTTAGATAATCATTACCTACATCTTACACTAGAACCTCCAAAAACTAAAATATGCCAAGAGATCTTGACTTTCAGCAATAAGCACCACTTTCTAGCCTTCCTCCTCAACCTCCAATATTCCTAGAAGGTGTGAGTGCTCAAACTGTGTGTGTGATTATCATGACTCATGTGTTGTTTAATTGACAATAAAATAATTAAAAACTAACATGTGATCACCAGAAACTTTTCACTAAAAAATTTCAAAAGAAAGATTTGATCGCTTACCGGTTTGAAACGAGGGAGATATGCGTGTTCTTGATTCTCTTTCTTCACGCGGCTGAAGAAAGAGAGCCCTCTTTTTGCTCTTGTTCTTGCTTGATTTGGGGATCGTCCTTTTTGTCCTAGAATTTCTTCTTTTCTTGATCTCCACTTGATCCTTTGATGCTCCTTTTGATATTCCTTGCAAAAAAATGAAGAAAAGGAGGAGAAAAACTAATTAGAACTAAATAAGAATAGCATCTATTCGAATAAGATCATCAATCATGGAACTAAAACAAGAAACTCACTTGCTTGATGTTTGTTTAAAATCCTATAGCATGTGTAGGATTGGAAAAATACTATGTGAGTGAGTGTGTGAACACGAAGTGAAATGAATATAATGATGAAAAAGAAATTAATAAAAGAAAAGCTTTAGATGGCCCCTTGAAGCCTTGAGTCTTGAATGAATCTTGAAGGATGAAGGATGAAGAATGAAGAGAATGAAGCTTCTTCAATGATTTTTCCACTCTTTCTAACTTGACTCTTTTTTCAACTTGATTTTCAAACTCAACTCAAAACTATTTTCCCACTTGATTTCCTTGATTTCTAAACCACTCCTTTTCTAACTTTTTCAATGATCAAGGGCTTGGGTTTATATAGAAGTAGTCTTATAACCCTCATGCGCCTCTGCGACCGCTTATAGATTAACTTGAAAGAGTTTAAAGCCAATCCAACCAAGAGAAGAAGATAATCTTGGCCAAATCATCATTATTTGTAATTAACTAAAATGCGTCACCCCAGGGAGACGTCTTTTAGCTAAATTATAGCTAATGATAATCCGCAAGAGGAAACCGAAAAAAATAGGAAAACTAAATGGCATCGGGCTAAAGCGACGTTTTTAAGAAAATTAACTAAAAATCAAATTAGAAATCGAAATAGATTCGAAGACCTAAAAGGCGTCCAACATTGGCGACGTCTTTTAGCATAATTTCTATTTCGATAAAAAATCTGAGTTAAAATCAATTTGTCTAATAAACTTAAAAGGCGTCGTCACAGAACGACGTCATTCAGACAATTAATTCAGAAAATTAATAAAAATCAATTAAGGATTAAAAATCAGACCATTTTGGGGCATTATTATATGATGTGAAATTTACTCAATATGATGTCAAAATTAGCATGGCTACAACTGTCCCACCTTGGCATTGACTTTGCAAAGGAGTGAAATGAAATGGAATGTACTGAAAAGGTGATGCCAAGGTATGATGAGACACGCTCTCAATATCATATGATGGAAATTTTTCTCAAAATGATCAATGAAATAACTTAAAGAGATCAATGGAATCAATCATGTTTGGATGAAGTAGACAAAGGAAATAAAATAAGGTCAATCAACCTCCACGATTGGGAAGTACCCTAGGTCACAAACTCTGCAGGTTTCATCATGGAGAGCGGTTACCAGCCAATATGGACGTGCTACTACCATGATGGATCTTAAAAGGAAACAAGAAATATTTGGGGTAAAAAATCCAAGTAAGGATAGAATTCTAAGGATATCTTCAAGTGAACCTTAAAGATAATCAAGATACTCAATTCAGAATGGAATATTTCATATTATGTCGGGATTTATTTAGATCAATGGTCTAAAATTTAATCACTAATTAATTCTTATCACAATAATTTCAAAGTCCTACATGATGCATGCTACGCTAAAAGAAAATATAAAATGAAATAAAATATAAATTAATCAAGGATAATATTGTTAAACTATTATTGATGAGTCAAGATACCAATTCTGCAATTCAGTGCTAAGCCGAAGCTCGTTTGTCCATGCATCGTCTCATAAAAGTGGAACCATCATCCCCACTAATTAACAATGCAATGGCCTACCCATGCGATTAAGAATCCTCTGGAATTATCACAGTCTTTGTTGAACGGGAACTCAAATTCCAATTTCATCAAAACCACAAAGTCCTTGATATAGTCTAATAAATACTTAACATATAGTAAATGTCAATGCAAATCAATTACATAATAGAATATAAGGATAGAGATAACCATCTTTTTAGTCATGGTTAGGACTTATGAACTCCCACAGTGGGATCTTATTTTGAGATTTTCAGCTTTATTGTCATTTTTTTAAATTTCCTGCACTCAGAAATTTATCAGTAATTTCAAGCAAATATTCAATTGAGCATCAAACATAGAATTTCAGGCAAATAACAGGAAAACCCTTAAACGCGTCGTGTCGCGCTGACGCCATTAGAATAAATCAAATGATGTCGCTGTTCACCGACGCATTTTAAGTCGCAGAAATAGGTTTCCCTGTGTTCAATCCGGAGTCCAATTCTCTTCAATGCATATCCTCTCTCCAATTCGGAAAAGACTCTTCAATGTCGCAAACCTCTATCATAAACTTCCTTAACTTGTATCAAGGCAAATCCATACACAATCTAGAAATCAAAACAAGGGATTCTCTTCAAAAATTCAAGAACAATCAAGATTTCAAGAGGAAAAGATGGATTTTTCAAACAAGAGGATGAGAAAAACACTTGAGAAGATTTCTGAAGTGAAAGATCATCTTAGCGGGAGAGATCCTAACCTACAAGTAAGTATTCTTTATATCCTTCTAATCAAATTCTCTTCCATGTTCTTCATGTTCTTCATGTTAAGATTAGAACAAATTATTATTTTCTATTCATCTTAGGGATATTCTTTCTTCCCTGGTCCAAGAAGATTCTCTTCACTTCCTTGAATCCAAAAGCTTGTAAACAAGATCAATATATCTATACAATCATATATTTTAAGTGGCATATCCAAAGATTAATCGTTCATGCTAAACATTATAAAAGCATGAGCATGGATCGGGCGGCTATAGGAGCTTTGATTGAGTTGTGGCATCCACAAACTCATACCTTTCTATTCACTATGTTTGAAGCCACTATCCTTCTTGAAGAAGGCGAACTTCTATTAGGCCTTCCTAAACTCAAGATAAGCAATAATGAACCATATTTGAATGATATGATGCTTATGAGGGACATAATCACTGGTTAACAATTGCTAGAAAAGATTATGAAGAGTTCAAAGGAAGTTCAAAGTTGTCTAATGAAAAAAGGAACTAATCTTGCAAAGTTAGCCCAACGGACCTTGAAGAAAATTGAAGATATCAAGGATGAAGAAACAGAGAACGTGATGAAAGCGTTCACCACATGCTTAGCTGGAGCTTTACTATTCCCTTCCCAAGATAATATCCTAGAAGATGATCAAGTAAATGCAATCAATGGGATCTTTGAGGGAAAGCCAATCAGCATGGCGGTCCTAGCCTATCTCTACAGCGGACTCTCTACAGCTTCTACGGGTTAGGCTCCTCATGGCTATATGTTACTCTTTGCACTGTGGGTTGAATTCCACTTCAAGTTCCATTACAATGAGAGAACCGTTCCGAGGATATCTCTAATATATGAACAAAGTCCCATTTTTCACATCTCCAACATTGTGAAGTTCAATGACAAGATGATCAATCGTGTGCCCAATCTCAAGACTCGAGCTGACTGGCGTGCTTATTTGAAGAAAATGCCAAAGTACATATTCGAATATTCACCACTTGCTCTCATAAAGAAATCAATTTGCGTGCACCGTAGTGCTGGTACAGAACTCCGACTAATCGAGGCTACTGAGTTTGTTCTATATAATCCTCATCGTTGTCATCCACAAGTTGGCATGCCATGCTACGAATTTCCTGAGTTTTCCAATCTCTCTCCAATAAAGAAGCGAGCATTGTAAACTGACGAAGATTATGAGGCGACTGAGCTCATAGCTACTCTGTAGAACATCGGGTTCTCCCATTGTGTACAACCTTCTCATGAAGCCAATAGAGGACTATCGGAAATATATGTAAAGGAGCTTTAGAAAATTTGTCCTTGAAAGCTCTCCCTTATCTTCCATTTAATGTAATTTCAATTTTATTTTCAATGGTGAATCCATCCTTTATACAATAGAAATCATCCCTTAATGTTCTGTAATTTATTCAGAATTTTTTCTCTGCTAAAATCATGATTTTTCCTTAAAACATCAACCTTCGGATTTACATAATGTAAATCGCGTCCACTCAGGAAGACGCCATTAAACGTTCAGTAATTTTCGAAATTGTAAAGATTAATTCCTTAAAATGCCATATTATGCTTAAACGTGTCTGACTTTGTAGATGCCTTTCAAGTCTCTCTCCTATTTTTCAGAAATATCCATCATTAAATTCCCTTAAACGCATCTTGTGGTCAAGACGCCTTTCAATTTTCTCTCTTTATTTCCACATAATTCTGCCATTAATCTTGTAATTAATCGACTGAAATGCGTTGTATCGTAAGGATGCGGTTAATCATTGTGCCTGGTACGGTTCTGACTAGAATTGGCAGTATAAATTAACACGCGTCGTGATATGTAGACGCGGTTCAAACAATTTCAAAATTCTGGATTGCCGCCTCAGTTTATGTGCTTTGAAAGGCGTCGCTATTCCTCAACGCATTTCAAACTTCCCAAATAGAACCTGCGCGAGCCCCTCCTTCTTCCTTATTCTCTCTTGCCTTTTCTCTCTCTTCACTCGAGCTCCCTCTCCGGCGATCACCGAGCTTCTCTCTCTCTCTCCAAGCCATGGAAAGAGGACAATCAAGCAAGGTCGTCGTGAAACGACGACCTCGATCGTGGTAGCGGAGGAGGTTCTCGAAGCAGCGCCGGCCAACCTCGCGGCAGTGGCGGCATTTTTGGAAGAGGAGGAGGTTCCTCTCGCGGCGGTGGGCGAAGAAGAAGCGGAAGGCGGCCTCCACCTGGTAAGCTCTCTATGGGCATGTTTAAATGTGAAGATGAGCAACGGAAGGGAGGTCTTGGGACTTCAGATCTCTGTGTTAAATGGCGTCAAGACCAGTTGACGCCTTTCAAAGGGCGTCGACTAGGTTCAACACCATTCAAGGTAGTGGTTCCTTCTTTAATTTAGAAAATGAAGAGGAAAAACAACGTCAAGGCATGTGGACGCCTTTCAATGGGCGTCCACCTTGTTCGACGCCATTTAGACAGAATATTTTTATTTTTGAAAATTAATTTTTAATGCCCATTATCTGATGAAACTTATTGAATTATTTGAAGGAGACGATGAGGGCCAGGATATCGTGGGATCTGGTCATCGGTGCTTACCGTGGCCTGCCTGACTTCTAAAAGGTGCGGCTACGCCAGATGGGGTTCGGCAAGATCCTTGATATGGAGCCGTTCTAGCTCGACCTGGTGCTGCTACAGGCTCTGCGGGAGAGGTGGCATGTGGAGAGCATGGCATTCCTAATGCCCTAGGGACATATGGTCCCGAGCTTGGAGGACGTGGCGAGGATCACCGGTCTCCGCGTTGAGGGCCGGGCAGTGAGTGGAATGACCTACCCTGATTACCGTGGACTGGCGGAGAGCCTTCTAGGTATAGAGGTATCTCGCTTAGATAGGGAGTTTAGGACCGTACCTAGGACAGAGGTAGAGGCAGCTCTAAGGTTAGTGAGCCTAGGCGGCGATCTGACGAGACCCATGAGGCCTTAAGGGATAGGTTAGCTAGGTCAGCCTCTGTAGTATACTGTAGTGACCCTAGTCAGGAGGAGGAGATAGATAGGTAGCTTAGGGTCTTCTTAGTCTTTTTATTTGGTCGGTTACTCTTCGGTACGAAGGGTGACCATATCCATTGTAGGTTGCTTAGTTTGTTAGATGACCTAGACTGCTTGCATGAGTATGCCTGGGGTGCGACCCTCCTGGCCCACCTCTTTGCAAATCTATCTGTGGTCACGCCGGACCGCGAGACCACTATCAGCGGCTTCTCACTGTTTCTCCAGGTATGAATCATTTTAATTATTGTTTATGCAAATGATATGATGACATGATGATTTCTAACTTATATGCGCATGCATGTAGGTATGGAGTTATCTTTACTTTCCACTTGGCCGGGCAAGGATCGTGCGACCGGATGCTGTCCCATTGGCTCGCCGCTGGCAACCAATCGTGGACACAGCTCTCCAGCACCACCAGTTGATGGCCCTCCGTCGTCAGTTCCTCGACTATCCCGAGTTACTGGTGAGTTTTAATTTAATTGTTTATTTATGCAATTTTATTTATTAAAATGCAATCTTTCATTAAATGCAATTTGTTTATTATGAATGCATCTAATCCTATATATAGGTGATCTGGCATCCGTACTTGGAGATGGGAGAGGCAGGCCAGCCGTGGGTGACGGCTGGTCAGAGGAGGTATGGATGCCAAATGTAGGTCCATTGCCTCAACAAGATTGAGCTGCTTTGCCTCCGCCTTGTGATGCGGATCCTGTGCCTCCACCAGGAGTGGGTGGACGAGGCAGGTGCGGAGGGGATTGGACGCTCGATGAGGGGGAAGCAAGCCCTCACTGACTGGCGGGCAAAATTCCCAGAGCAGTACGAAGATTGGCATCGCCGAGGCATTCCGATGCAGTCAAACGTGGAGAGTAGCGCAGCCTACCTCCAGCAGTACCGGGCGCATTATGCCGATTAGCTACGGCTCCTCCGTCCACTCGATGTAAGTATGCTTTTATGCGTCTTTCAGTTTAATTATTATCTTTATTTAAATTTGTGAATGAATGTATGTATGTATGTTATGCAGGATGCGCGTGATGCGATCATCATCGACCTCCAGGCCCGCCTACAGGATGCGAAGGCGCAGCTCGAGCAAGTGCAGAAAGAATTATTTGATCTGGTATGTATGAATGCAGGTTTATGCATGTCTATTAAATTGTTTTGACGTTCAGCCACTGACAGTTGGTTATCTTGGTACAGCGAGCCATCTACACCCAGGCGGTTCCTCCTCCCTCATCTGCCGGAGCTTCATCATCATTTAGCACCGCTCATGAGGTCCTTGTGACCGATCTACGAGGCCAGCTGGCTCAGGCCATATGACGGGCCGCTCAGGCCGAAGAGGATGCTGCTGCCCGAGTAAGTGCTTAACTTATTTCCTTCATTTTTGCATGATATTCTTTGCTTGCTCAACTAATAATGTCTTCTATTGCAGGTTGCTGAGATTCATGAAGCCCTCCAAAAGAGCGAGGCTGATTTGGAGTAGGCTCGGGGTTCAGCGGTCTGTGTCGCCGAGTTGGAGGATCAACTGGCGAGACTCTCCACCGGCGACCTTCCTCAGGAGCTTTCACGACTCTGGTCACGTCTGGAGTTTATTACCGAGGGGAGGGAACGTGAGTGTCAGGAGAGGCACCGGATGGACGCGGAGATGTCCTCTCTCCAGGTCCAAGTAGGCATCGCTGAGCACGAGCACCGTAGTGTGGAGGAACGGTACCGGCGAGCACGTTAGTGGGCTCAGGAGCGGGGACACGGGAGTGCTTTCACCGCGAGCGTAGCGATATCTTCTGGTTAGGCCGGTCTGAGTACCATGGGTCCACCACCTCCACCTAGCCGAGCACTAGAGGGACCAGATGAGGCACATAGCCAATATGATGAGGGTGCAGGAGAGAGCCAGCCTTGATGGCTGCGTTATGTATCTTCTTTTGCTATTCTGAGGTCCTGCTGATGGACTCACTCTTGTACACAAAACTTTTGATGTATATGAAGGAAACTTTGGCTTCTGAGTTTGCGTCTTTTGTGCCCTGTTGATCATTTGACAAACATGTTAAGCATCTATTTAGGCTTAGCCCCTTGTCCGGTCAAGTAACTGATTACTTGATCCTATCCTTGATACAAGGGTCAAGGAGCGAAGCCTTTATTAATGAAGGTCAAAGAAATAATTCAAGGAAATAACAAAGTAAAATGCAACATACAAGTAGACAGATGTTTACTGGAAATAAAAGGAATGCAACATACATGATGCGACAAACATATGCTAATGGAAATATTTTTTGTTCTGCAATTGTAATTTTAGAAATATCCAATTTTTTTGGAGTTTTGCCATATTCATTTTTTTTTTATAGTAGTAGTAGTTTTGCAATGAAGTATTCAATTTCTTTGTAATTTTGAAATATTCAATTTTTTTGTGCTTTTGAAGTATTCATTTTTTTTGTACTTTTGAAATATTCATTTTTTTGTGTGTTTTTTTTTTTCATTTTTTTTAGTGCTTTTGAGATAAGACATAAACTAAAAGACCAGCATGGTACTTCGATCAAAAGAGCATATTCATTTATTAACTTAATTCCTAAATTGTTCTTCAATAATCTAACTTAAACTCATCGTGCTTGAGTTGTGTTCTCATTCATGATCCCATTCGATGGTCTAACCCTTAGTCGACCAAGGCCATTCTTTAAGTTTTAGAGTACGCCTCTTTAGCAAGAAGAGAAGAATTTGTCTAGAAAGCCCACGAGAGGGTTCCGGAGACCCAGAAAGATGTCCCTCTTTTACCCTAATATCTATTGGGGTTCGGTCATTTTCACTTTATGGGGTATTTAACGACCTTGCGCTTCTCTTCCTTTTGATTTTGTGGCCTTTTGGTGTAACGTTTGTAATGTGATGGCCTTTGACTTTATATCGGCCTTTTGCCTCTTTTCTTTTGATTTTGTGGAGTGGATCTCCTCCCTTTTCTTTTATGACGGCCTCCTACTGAGATGGCGGGTATTTTTGATAGTCTATTCAAAGCCTCGTTCCGACATCGTGGGTCGAGAATAAAACAGAAGTTTTGTTTAATGAGAGTGAGTTTGTACTTTTACGCTCTTAGTTAAGCTTTTGGTATTCTTTGGACTTCACATCTCCTGTTACTCGCGAACCGAACGTGTTAGTGTGTGCAGTAATGCATTTGAATTAAATTATCCAGACTGATAGGGGAATTTGAGTTTCTAAATTTTATAACTCCATTAGTCTTTGCACCATGCTGATCGACTTTCTAACCTAAGAATAGTACCTTTTAAGATACAAACCGTTCTAGGGGTGAGTTAACTCTTGCCCTTCTGCATTAACTAAGTGATAAGCGTTACCAGGAAAAACATGCGAGATAACATAAGGTCCTTCTCAGTTGGGTTGGAGCTTAGAACGCGGACCACTAGATTTTACAAAGATTCTTTTGACGACCATTTCACCAATTTTAAACTTTCGTTCAATGATTTTCTTTTGATAAAAACGTGCTAATCTATTTTGATATACTCATGCATGATTAGGTGTTGAACATCTTTTCTTGTTAAAAGTTCTAATTGAGCGAGGAGTGCTGAGTGGTGCTCATCAATGGAAAACTCCTTATTCAATTGTACTCTTAACGACGGGATGATGATTTCGTATGGAACTACCGCCTCCATTCCAAATGTTAAGGAATACAGAGTTTGCCCAGTGGGCATGTGGATTGAAGTTTGGTATGCCCATAGAGCCTCAATTAGTTTCTCTAGCCAATCTGTGAATTTATTAGATTTGCAGGTCTTCTTGATGATTTTTATCAAAGTCTTATTAGTTGCCTCCGCTTGGCCATTACCTTGCGGATAATATGGGCACGAATGATGTAATGTAATTTTATACCTGTTGCAAAGGTCCTTCAACTCTTGTGATATGAACTGTGGTTCATTGTCGGTGACGATGATGCTTGGAATTCCGAATCTTGTGATGATGTTCTTCATGATGAACTTGTAGACATTAGATGCTTTAACTTCTGTGTAAGCTTCAACTTCTGCCCACTTAGTGAAGTATTCTGTTGCCGTAATAATGAAGGATTTCTGCTTAATGCCGGAATCAGGATTACCAAAGGGTCTAATGATGTCGAATTCCTATATGGAGAAAGGCCATAAGGAGGAAATAGGATGGAGTGAAGATGTAGGAGAATAGATCTTATCGGCATGAAGTTGACACTTGGCACACCTACGAACATATCCTACACAGTCTTCTTCCATGGTTGGCCAATAGAATCATTGTCTAAGGATTTTCTTCGATAACATTTGTTCGTTAATATGACCACCACAAACTCCAGTATGAGCTCCTTCCATGATCTTCCAAAGCTCATCCTCATCTAAGCATCTCAGAAGAACTCTATCAAAACCTCTTTTATAAAGCGCTCCTCCAACTAGAGTGTATCTCTGAGCAACTCTCCTGATAGCCCTTTTCTCCTCAATTATGGCTTCCTCAGAATATGATTAATCTTCACAATATTTAGCGATCTCATAGTACCATGGTTTCTCTTCATCATCCATCTCTTCCTGTAATTCCAACAACATAATTTCTCGCTTCTCCACAATATCTCCGTCTCTGACCTTCTTTAGCAATTTCTCCTTAGTCCTTAAGAAGGAAGGCTCTTTTACGGCGGGTAAAAGACGCCTGCGAACAATGATTGACTCAGAGTTTCTGCTGATCGGGAAATCAAGAGATGATGCAAGGGAAGCTAGAGCGTTAGCTAAAATATTTTGATTTCGAGGAATATAGACGAAGATCAATTTGGTGAAAAGCTTGGCATAGGCAGAAGTGAGTTCTTGGTAAGGCTTGAGTTTAGGATCAAGAGTTCAGTACTTGGTGAGCACTTGGCGAAGGATTAGTTGACTATCACCTACAATCCTCAGTTTGATGGCACTATGGAGATGAGCGGCCTCGAGACCAACTAGAAGAGCCTCATATTCAGCAATGTTGTTGGTGACAAGAAAATCAAGCTGAAAGGCTTGTGGAATGGTGACACCTTTAAGTGATAGCAGAACAATGCCGATATCCTTACCATGAGAATTAAGAGCTCTGTCAAAATGCAGAGTCCACATATCATCTTTGATTATGTCTATGGACATCAGTTCTTCATCCGGAGACTCCGATAGGACTGGATCAAAATGAGGAAGTGTGTGATGAGCAAGATGTTCACGATGGCATAACCTTTGATTGCTTTCTGCTGAATGTAGATGATATCGAATTGAGATACAAAGCTTTGCCATCGCGATTAGTGAGAACAAATTTCTTAAGGAGGAACTTAATGGGATTCATTCTAGCGATGAAATCAACTTCGTGGGCCAAAAAATAGTACTACCCATATAAGCGCGGCTCTTCTCCATCGCTGTGTATCTTTGTTCTGTAGGGTTGAGAAGTTTGGAGAGATAATAGGCTGCCCTCTCCTTTCCTTCTTCATCCTCTTGTCCTAAGACAGCCCCCACCGCATCATCCAGGACAGAAATATACAGAATCAAAAGTTTGTCCGGGGATGGTGGTCTCAAGACAAGAGGACTTGCCAAATATGTCTTCAATCCATCAAATGCCTCCTGACACTTATTGTCCCAATCAAATTTGACTCCCGACTTGGTAAGCTCGTAAAACGGCTTATACCTTTGTGAATGTTGGGAGACAAATCGGCGAATAAACTGCAACCTCCCGATCAGTCCTCTTAACTTTTTCAAGTTCTTGGGAGGTGGCATCCCTCTAATAGTCTTATCCTTGTTGGGATTGATCTCAATATCCCGTTTACTTACAATAAATCCCAATAATTTTCCTGATGATACCTCGAATACACGTTTCTTGGGATTCATCTTCAACTGATATTCTCTTGATCTTTCCAGAATTCTCGCCAAAACTTTGGCATGTTCAGCCCTAGTCTTAGATTTTACTAAAAAGCCATCCACATACACTTCTAAATTAATGTGCATCATGTCATGGAATATTGCCATCATAGCCTTTTGATAAGTGGCTTCAGCATTCTTCAGTCCAAAAGGCATGACAACATAACAATATGTTCCCCAAAGTGTTGTGAATAACGTCTTCTCTTGATCCTCTTCTGCCAATTTAATCTGATTATACCCTGAGAATCCATCCATAAATGACAATGTTTCATAGCCAGCCATGTTGTCAATGAGCACGTCTATGTGAGGCAGTGGAAAATCATCGTTAGGATATAGCCGATTTAGATCTCAGAAGTCAATACAAATTTTGACCTTCCCATCCTTCTTCATAACCGGGACAATGTTGGTCACCCCTTGGGGATAGAGGATAACTCTAATGAATTTGACTTTATGTAGTTTATCGACCTGTTCCTTTATTTTCAAAGCCATCTGAGGGTGGAATCGCGTTAATTACTGTTTAACTGGGCTAGCTCCATCTTTCAATGTCAATCGATGTTCTACTAAAGAAGAATCTAGTCCCGGCATATCTTCATAACTCCAGGTGAAAGTGTCCTTATAGTCTTTAGGAACTTGGACCACTACCTCTTCATCTGCTTCAGAAAGATTTTTACTGACGAGGACAACCTTAGGTTCGTCTTCAGTTCCTAAATTAATTTCTTTGGTAGGCTCTTCTACGGCAGTTGAGGGTTCATCGAATCTTTCACTCCACTGGCATATGCCTCAGCTGCGTCCTCATCATCTTCCTCATCTTCAGTAATGGGGTCTTTCTCATGTATCAATTCATACACCCCATATCCATCATTGATTGACTCATCAACTTCACATTCTTCTGGCATATGAATAGGATTTTCTAACAGCTGAGGGATCTGAGAACAAGAAAGGCATCTTAATGTTAGATCTTGGAGGTATCTACCGGGAATTTGCCTACCCTTAGGCTTCCTAGACTTCCTAACCTGACTAACCTGCCTAGACTCCCTACAACTAGACTCCCTATCCTGACCTAGTGAGGATGAAGGAGGATCATGGGTACATGAGGGAATACAGGAGAATCCTCCCGAGAGGAGGGACAAAGCAAATTTAGAAAAGAATCTTGCCCGAACGACCCGCGCAATGGGGTACAGTCGGACAAATATGAAGTTTCCTCAATGAGGATTTGGGAGGAAGAAGTTGCCAAATTGGCTTTTTTTTTTGTGAATTATTTAAGTTTATCATAAAGCAGGAATGGATATGAATTGGGGGAAAATGAAATGATGGAGGTAATGGCACCAGTGCTAAGGGATTGGGGGGATTATACAATAGTATGTCCTAGATCAGATAATAAATCCTCTCCAGATTGAGAGGAAGCTTAGGAATAAGGTCCCGTGGGGACAAAGTAACAATAATGGGCGGAGCCCATGGGATGTCTTCAGTGATGACCCGCGACCAAGTCGGGGTCAAGAGTAGGGTGTGGAACAAAGTGTGAAGGGTAAAAACATGAGAGGGATATGTTCCCCTCCAGAGAAGATCAGTGGTGAATCCAGTTTCATAGGGGTCATCTGGCTCCCCTTCATTAGTTTCTTCATGTAGCAAAATTCTCTTATCAAAAATAGCCCCAGGGCTTTCTATCAACTCATCTATTAGTGGCGGCCACTTCGGCCCTGAGGGATCAAGGAATAATATGTTCAGTGCTATGTACAGATCCCTCAGGTCGAACCACCAATACCATTCACATTCCAGGTCTTGAAATTTTCTCCTTTTCATTGGCCGCAGAGTCTCCAAAGATTGGTATGTCAATAATTCAGAACAATGTCTGGCCAGATCTCTCCAACAAATATCATGTAAGTCGAAATGGGAGGTGATCACCACCATGTTGTCATCATTATGGTTGATTACGGGTCCTTTGATGAAATGTGCATAGAGAGTCCAAGTCAAAGGATCCCGATTTTCTTTGTATGGGGTGGCCATTGCCTCTCATATCTTTTGGCCATTTTCATCTTCATGCTGTTGGACGATGTCATGTCTTACTCTTCTTGGCCTATAGCCCAGGCCGTTACTGGATGCTCTTCGGTTATATTTAATGGGCGTAGTTCTGCCCTGTAGTTGTGTGCCCAGACCTCTTTCAGGTTGATAACTGCCTTTCATCATGATGTTCCAGCTAGGGGTACTCATGCACTTCCCCCGCTTTACAGCATCAACTAGATACGGATCAAGTGTGGTAACTCTTAAAGGATTAGCCAAGGGAGAATAGACCTGTAATACTGACAGACTGGGCTGTCAGCCAGGTGAGGAAATTGGCCTGATGTTCAAAGAATGAGTAGCAGCAAGGATTGGCATGCTCGTGACTTTAACAATGCGTCCCTTATATGGAAATTTGAGGCATTGATGGTTTGTAGAGGGTATAGCCTCAAGGAACTTAATGTAAGGACAGCCAAAGATGCCTTTTAATAAAGGGTCGATTTCCAAGATGTGGAATTCGACCTCAGCATTACAAATGGGACCTAACTCTACCTTCAAATAGACCATTCCCAGAGAGGAACGAGTAGAGTTATCATAAGCCGTAACAGAGATAGGAGAAGGCAACCACTTTTCTCTGGATATGCCATAAGATTCTAGAGTTTTTGGTGACAATACATTTATGGAAGCCCCAGTATCAACTAGACAAGCATCTATAGCCTTTTTGCATATATTAACCATAATGCTCAAGGCCATGCGTCTGGCTGCAGGTGGTACTAGTTTTGATATATGAAATGTTATAGAGGGCTGATCCCCTTGTGAAATTAGTAGTTTAGTTATTTTCTCTATTGGCACGTCTTCATTGACCATTACTTTTTGCAAGTACTCCATCAGAGCTTCTTGATGGGTTTTTGATCTTTTGATCAGTTCGAGCACGGAGATCCGTGCCGGTGTCCTGTCTAGCTGCTTCAACAAGTCATATTGAGTGCCTAGTGCACTCTCTTCGTTCTGTGCTTCCTCTGGTGGCTGTGATGGGCCGTCTCAGACTGTAGATTGAGAAAAAACCTTGTTGAAGATTCTCCCACTCCGGAGCGTGTGTTGCTCAATGGTGGAAGGTTCAAGTGTTGTCTTGAGCACCACCGGGTTGATGAGTGGTCTGGAGGGTGTAATGGGTTGGTAAACAGGTAATGGAGAATTATTTGGTGGAGGTACCAGACGAATGAGCGGTTTGAAGGGTTGTATGGATGGATAAACGGGTGATGGTGAGGGATTATTTGGTGAAGGTATTGTGCGGATAAGGGGTTTGGAGGGTTGTATGGTACTGGTGTAAGCGGTTGTAGGCAAGGTGGGGAATAGTATACGTAGCAATGGTTTAGATGGCATGAGGGGTATATAGTTGGTTTGTAGAGGGTTGTTTGGCAAAAGTGTGGTGGTGGAAGAGGTAATGAGTTTATTGGTGATGGGTTGCAGTTTGGGTATGCGGAGGATGCGGTTGCTCGGCGGTGCTTGGCATATGACTTGTTGAATAGACAGAGGAAGAGTCCTCTACCTTCCACTGTTGTCCCTTGTTAGCCTCAGACTGGCTATTTGTCAAGATAGGGGTGATCTGGTTCTGATGCTGGTGCTCCGGCAGCGGGTTCTGTACTTTTCCCATACTTGGTGGTGTTGCTGCTTGTGCTGGTGCTCTCTGTTGTTGTTGCTGCTGTTGCTGCGGGTGTTGTTGAGGCTATTGTTGTTGTTGGGGACTCTTCACCTTCAAAGCGGCTATATATTTTCTCATCTCTTCCTAGTCAATGCCCCCTTGTTCATTGAGGTCATGGATGCAGTCCCAAAATTGGAAACATACATCCACCGTATGCCCAGGTTGTCTGTGGAAGACACAATACTTAGAGGCATTGGCATTCTAGGGCCATACAGTTTTCTCCCTAGGCAGAACCAACACATTGGCCGCCATAAGGGCATTGAAGATGTCTAGGAGAGATTCCGGGAGAGCAGGGTATGATGCCCTCTTCGGGCGTGGAGGCTTTCTCTGCTGATTGTAGTCGGAGGAGGTACATTGTGATATGTTGGAGGTGGACAAGGCTGATACTGCTGTTGTGGCTGGTATTGTTGTTGCGGCTAATTGTAGGTTGGCTGGTACTACTCCTGAGGTGGCTTGTATCCCTATTGGTTCGGCGGTCTCTGCCTTGCGTATTGCGGATGCTGCTGCTGGTTCCTCATGAACTGTGGTTGGTTGTTGTTCACAGTGCTGATTTGTTCGTGGGAGAGCATGCCCTCAGTTGTCGGACCTATGCTGGGAGAGTTTGGTATAGTAGGCTTCCGAGGTGGAGGTCTGCTAGGTCTGTGAGGATCAAAGACGCTAGAGAAAGTAGCATCCTTGAAGGCGTTTTGGCAATAACGTGCCCTCTCGTAGAGTTCCACCATTCTAGGTAGGTTGTTCAGTGTAAGGACTAGCTTGTACTGGGGGGTAGCATTAGAGATCATCATCTTCACTTGTTCGGATTCGGATAGGTGATCTTTGATTTTCTCTGCCATTCACCTCCATCTATCAGTAAAATTGATGAAGTCCTCATCAGGTTTCATCTTCTCAACCATTACGTCAGTTATAGACAGAGACGGTGCAACTCTGTCCTGGTATCTTTGGATAAACTTTCTTGACACGATACCATAGTTTTCCACCTCAGACGGCTCCAAAGAGAAGAACCACTCGAGGGCTGGTCCCTCCAATGATCTTCTGAATAAGAATGCCAGTGACTTCTTGTCATTCTGCCAAAAGGAAGATTCATATATGAACTCCTTCAGGTGGGTGAAGGGGTTACCAGAACAGTTGTACTTCCTATACACTGGCATATCAGAAGGTGGCAAGTGAAATACTGGCAGACTGGGAAGAGTGATTTCGGGTACTGCCTTGACTCCCATCATCTTCTTGAAGCTGCTGAACTGCTCGTCCATATGGTCCATCTTTGCGAGCAGAGCCTGAGTTACCGGATCAACTTGGGGAGGAGTTGGTGGTGGATCATGATAATAAGGCTGCGGCTCGGTAGTGCTTCCGCCATGCCCGAAGGCATTTTGGTAAGTCGATGTTGGCGGTCTGGCCAGATGCCTTGAAGAAGATAACTGTGGCCCAGATGGCCGGGAGGTTGAAACATGAAGGCCTCCCATGGCCAGATGAATAGAAGGAGCATGGTGAGGAGGAGGAACTTGACTAACGACTGGGGGAACCACATGATTCAGTTCGGTAGACTGAACGGACGTCTTTCCCTTAAGGATAGATTAGATCGCCTTAAGTTGCTGAGGATCCACATGGGCAGCCAGAGCTCCCATGACAGTAATCAGATCAAGAGGATTGGTAGGTGAGGGCTCAGCTGGATCTGGAGCTCTCTCAAAAGTGGGATTGGAGATTACATGGATATGAGGATGATCAGTACTAGGGTTGTACTGGTCATGAGGAAAATGGGCCTGACCTTGAGGGGCGTGAGTGTCTCCCTCATACTCAGGATGATAGGAATCAGTATTACGGAGGGCATTAGCATCTCCTCCGTTCTCAGAGTAGCAATCGAATTCTCGAGGGGCATTAGCATCTCCCTCGTATTCGATGATGGCATCCTGCTCGTAAGCAGCCATACCGACAAATTTACCTGATCGAAGCATCATGGTATTAGATTTTTAGCAATCAAGTTCAAACAAGTTGTGCAGGAGATTAAGCAAACAAGTGGATGTTTATGTTGTTTTAGGATTTCTTGTTAGATTACTTGGATTTTTACACCAATTCTCTCAAGGGGTAGGATCCTAGTTTCAGTTCAGTTTTCACCATTATACTCTATGGTTCTTTCTCACAACGATATGAATATCTAACCAGGACTTCAATTGGTACAACAAGTCCGATGAACAAGAAGGAATTCCTTGCTTTTGGGGACTTACGGAGGTCTTAACACCAACCACTCTAGTCTGATCGAGGGACCGACCCAATCAGAGAGAGGTGAGGATGTCAAGAATGTGTTCCTACGAGAGGGAGGGGGGGGGGGTTAGCCCTAGTGCAAATGACCTACGGCCTGGATGGCCTCTAATGTATGATAAGATAGATATAATTAACAATCAAACCAAGGATCCGAGGGCTATTAACCAAAAGAATAAAGAGCTTGAATCGCGTCGCTGTTCGATGATGCTATTCAAGACAGAGACTTCCACTGTTCACAGAACATCCGGCAGCAAACAGACAAGAAATATTAATAAATGGCGTCTTCTTCTAACGACGCGGTTCTAAAATGCGTCGTTGTCCGAATACGTTATTCAGGTCGCAAAAACAGTAAACAGCAAGCAAAAATTAAGGGCAATCCCTCCCAAGTTATCAAGGTAAAGCAGTATTAACAGGTCATGCGAATTCAATTTTTAACAAGGTTATTTATCAGGCAAACAAACAAAACCCAATCAAACACACACCTTCCTATCACAATCACAACTCCTTAAACAATCAAACGGGGGGCAGAATCTTGCCACAAAGGATGTACACGTGGTGCACGTTGGGATGAACGTAACCAAACTCTCAAATTGATAAAAAACGTACCCGAGGGACACAAGTGGTGCACCGTAGGTGCCTGATGATAACAGCAAGAACAAAATATTTAAAAGATGGCAAGACCAAGTCCCACCGTGATCACCGAAAAGCTGTGAGTGCTCAAACTGTGTGTGTGATTATCATGACTCATGTATTGTTTAAATGACAATAAAACAATTAAAAACTAACGTGTGACCGTCGGAAACTTTTGACTAAAAAGTTTCAAAAGAAAGACTTGATCGCTTACCTGTTTGAAACAAGGGAGATATGCGTGTTCTTGATTCCCTCTCTTCAGCCGGCTGAAGAAAGAGAGCCCTCTTTTTGCTCTTATTCTTGCTTGATTTCGGGATCGTCCTTTTGCTCCAGAATTCCTTCTTTTCTTGATCTCCACTTGATCCTTTGATGCTCCTTTTGATGTTCCTTGCAAGAAAATGAAGAAAAGGAGGAGAAAAACTAATTAGAACTAAATAAGAATAGCATCTATTCTAATAAGATCATCAATCATGCAACTAAAACAAGAAACTCACTTGCTTGATGTTTGTTTAAACCCCTATAGCATATGTGGAATTGGAAAAATACTATGTGAGTGAGTGTGTGAACACGAAGTGGAATTAGTATAATGATGAATAAGAAATTAATAAAAGAAAAGCTTTAGATGGCCCCTTGAAGCCTTGAGTCTTGAATGAATCTTGAAGGATGAAGAATGAAGAGAATGAAGCTTCTTCAATGATTTTTCTTTTTCCACTCTTTCTAACTTGACTCTTTTTCAACTTGATTTCCAAACTCAACTCAAAACTATTTTCCCACTTGATTTCTAATCCACTCTTTTTCTAACTTTTTCAATGATCAAGGGCTTGGGTTTATATAGAAGTAGTGTTATAACGCGCCTCTACGGCCGCTTATGGATTAACTTGAAAGAGTTTGAAGCCAATCCAACCAAGAGAAGAAGATAATCTCGGCTAAATCTTCATTATTTGTAATTAACTAAGATACGTCACCCAGCGAGACGTCTTTTAGTTAAATTAGAGCTAATGATAATCCGTAGGAGGAAGCCGAAAAAAATAGGAAACCTAAATGGCGTAGGGCTAAAGCGACGTTTTTAAGAAAATTAACTAAAAATCAAATTAGAAATCGAAATGGATTTGGAGACCTAAAAGGCGTCCAACATTGGCGACGTCTTTTAGCATAATTTATATTTCGAATAAAAATCCGAGTTAAAATCATTTTGTCTAATAAAATTAAAAGGCGTCGTCACTGAACGACGTCATTCAAACAATTAATTCATAAAATTAATAAAAATCAATTAAGGATTAAAAATCAGACCATGTTGGGGCATTATTATATGATATGAAATTTACTCAATATGATGTCAAAATTAACATGTCTACAGAAGGCAAAAGAATCACAAAATTATAAACTATCCTTAAGAACAACCTTCATCGTCTTCTCTTTCTTCAAGTATGTGAACAAAACCTACCTTTTGTTAGAATTGGGTGGCCTCAAAGCCAATCATTGTACATTCTAGTTCAAATTATTAATAAAGGCAATCATTTCTTCATTTATAGTTCTCGCAAATTAACTATCGTAATGAAGGTCCATAGACAAATGTATGGGATATTGAATCATGATGAGATCATGATAGTGAGATCAATATCCTCAGTCAATTGTCTTAAACAGTTCTCGATCATAGGATATTTGAGATGGACATTAAATATCCGATAAGATCGACACAAGTTATGTCTGCTCATGTGATGAAGGTGAACGATCTCACATTCACTCGTGTGGTGACACTAAGACAAACATGTGGGTGCTCATTAGAGAATGAGTTCACTGAACAGACCCAAATAAGAATTCCTGGATGGTAATTATACCTATTAGTCAACCAGGGAATTCAATCGTTGCAGTAGCACAGTTGGTCCTTTGAACTGAGTCACCAATGATACCTTGTTTGTGGACCATTGTGTCTTGATTCTCTGACTAGTGGACTTTAACCATTAAGTCCACGATAGTCGGTCTCTCAGATACAGTGGAAAGCTTGCGAAGGTAATTGAGTGAACAACAAGGGATCACTCACTCTTGGTATAAGACTGGAGAGAGAATGTCCTATGGATGTGTACACAGAAATCCCTAGCCAGGGTTAAATGAAAGAGATGTCTTTCTTGATATTAACTGAGTACTGGAATCTATATGGATAATGCGAAAGAGGGTTTGACTATAAAACCATACCCTTGCGTTATTGGGACATTGCATGAGTGAAGGATTATATTTGTGCGGTATCTGCAGACGGAAAGGTTCAATTAAAGGGAACAATATCCCTTATATCTTCTGGGATCATGAGGTAGTGTTTGGTGCTGTTCATGATCAGAAGGCCAAGTGAATTAATCATCAGATGATAATTCACTTGTTTATTAAATTAATCATTTAACATGTGATGTTTAAATGTTAATTAATAAATATTAAACTCTAGAATCAGTTCTAAGTTTAATGGGCCTGAAACCGGACTGATATATGGGCCTAGAGGGTCACACACATAAGAGTTCTCGGCAGACGGTGAGAGAAGTTAAATTTCATACTTATCTGGGTTTTTATGAAAAGCCGCAGGATAAACATGAAGATTTAATGGAAAATTATCCAAGGCCAAACTCTTGGATAATCATGAGGATTAATCCTTGTGCTTATCCTTATTTCTATATAAGGAGGGCCAAGGGGGAGGGGTAAAAGGTTAGTTGGAAAAATTACTCACCCCAGATTCTCTCTATCCTTTCTCTCTCTCCTTCTCTCTCTCTTGGAGTAGATCTGTCTCTCTCCGCGCATGGTGGATTTGAGATATGGTTGGAGCACTCAAGTCGAGGAGGAAATCGCGTCTGCAGCGGGAACTCGTGTGGATACCTCTAGAGATCGTGCGCGTGCGCGATTACCGAGTCGGAATCATCCACGGGAGATTCGAAACCCCGCAAAGGTGAAGAACCGTTCTTCCCGCATTTATTTTAATGTCCGTTTTACGATCCCAGCAGCCGATACATAGGAATCGATTTTATTCTCCGCTGCATTCTTAGCGATTCCTAACACCTTTCACAATGTAAAACGGCGGCTAAGTTTAACCATGACCTCAACCTTATATTTATAGAATCAGTACCTATATTTAACTCCAAACAACCTCTACAAACCACTTTTTGATCGGATTAATCCTCCCTTCTATGAATTAGAGATAATTTGACTCCAAATCAGACTCCTCTCCCACAACTCTTCCTTTACGAACTAAGTTTTCAAATCAGACCCCAAACAATAGTCTTCTACAAAGTTGTATATGTCTTCGATATCTTTCTAACAGTACCAACCACGCCAAAATCTAAGTTATACACTAATTGTTATCGCCAAAATACTGACCAGTTACCTTGGAAAGTCGAACAAAAAAAATTCTACTAACTTGATAGACTAAACTACTTATAAAATTAAGTTAATAGGCTTACTCTAATTACCATATTACACTCTATATGATCTTTTAATTGTTATTACTATTACTTACTATTTAATTATTATTTATATTATTAAAAAAATACCAAGTATTACATCATCACCCTCTTAAATAAATTTTGTCCTCGAAATTTATTATGCAAGTAGAGTATAGAATCACTTACCAAACAATTCCAGATATCTATTCTTCATTTCTACTTCCATCTCCCATGTCGCCTCTTCCATAGAATAATGCCTCAAAAGAAACTTAACCATAGGAATCGTCTTAGTCTTCAATACTTGCTCCTTGCGATCAAGAATACGAATATGCTTCTCTTCATATGACAGATCCGGTTGGACTTCTAATGGCTCATAATCTATTATTTGAGATGAATCAGTAATATACTTCCTCAACATAGAAACACGAAATACTGGATGAATATCCCACAAATCCGGTGACAAAGCAAGCTTGTAAATAACTTGTTCAACACAGTCCAAAATCTTAAATAGAGCAACATATCTTGGACTCAACTTTCCTTTCCTGCTAAACTTCTTGACTCCCTTGGTTCGTGAAGCCTTCAAAGAAATATGATCTTCCACTTTAACCATGAATTCTTTTCGCTTATGATCAGCATAGCTCTTCTGTCAAATCTGTACTATCAAAAGTCGCTTCCTGATGATATCAATCTTATCTGAGTAATCCTATACAAGTTGTGGACCAATCAAATTTTTCTCTCCAACTTATTCCCAACATAAAGGTGATCAACAAGTCTACTATACAAAGCCTCATACGGTGCCACACTAATACTAGCATGATAACTGTTATTATAAGTAAATTCAATCAACTTCAAATGATCATCCCAATTACCTTTCCACTAAATACTACAGGCTCTTAGCATATCCTCAAGTGTCTGAATAGTTCTCTTCGATTTTCCATCCATCTGTAACTGGAAAGCTAAGATGAACTTCAATTGAGCATCCAAAGCTTCCTGAAGACTCTTTCAGAACCTCGCTGTAAAATGAGCGTTATGACTTGAAATAATAGATACTAGAACTTTATGAAACCTCACAATCTTCTCAATGTACATCCGAGTCAACTCCTCCAAAGAAGTCTTCTTATGCATAGCTAGAAATTGAGCAGTTTTAGTCAATCAATTTATAATCACCCAAATAAAATCATGCTTCTTTATGGTCAATGGCAATCCTTTCACAAAGCCTATAATAATGTGTTCCCACTTCCATTATGGAATATCCATGGCTTGGATAAGTCTGCCTAACCTTTGATGCTCAATCTTCACCTACTGACAAGTAAGATACTTGGAAACAAATTGTACAAGATCTTTCTTCATGACAAACCACCAAAAATTTCTCTTCATGTCCTTAAACATCTTGATACTCCTTGGGTGAGTAGAAAACTGAGATTTGTGAGCCTCATTCAATAATTCTCTTTGCAACTCACCATCTTCTGGAACACGCAATATGCCTCGAAATCTGATAACTCCATCATCACTTTGAGAAATATCAATGTTACCAATCAATTCCTGCATCTTAGGATCTTGCTTATGAGCTTCCATAGATCACGGGTTTCATAGCCAACTGAGCTAGAACGCAATGCTCACCTTTAACTTCTGGCCTACAATCAACCACATCTTCAAGCAACTCCCAACCTCTGTGCAAAGATAAGGCCATAAGCTTCCTGCTCAAAGTATCAATAACCACATTGGCCTTACCAGGATGATAATTCAATGTAAGTTCATAATCCTTCAGAAATTCAACTCATCTTCTCTGTCTCAAATTTAGCTCTTTCTGTGAGAAAATATATTTCAGGCTTTGGTGATCAGTAAAGATCTCAAACTATACTCCATAAAGATAGTACCTCCAAATCTTCAAATCATAAATAACAATAGCTAATTCCAAATCATGTGTCGGATAATTCTTCTCATGATCCTTCAACTGGCATGAAGCGTAAGCTACAATCTTCTCATTCTACATCAGTACACAACCCAAACCTTTCCCAATAGCATTCGTATAAACAACAAATCATCTGACCCACTAGGCAAAGTCAAAACTAGGTCAGTGGTAAGTCTTGTCTTCAACTCTTGGGAACTCTGCTCACACTCCTCAAACCATATGAACTTGACACCCTTCTTGATAAGCTTGGTCATCGGAGCAACAATATATGAAAATCCCTCAATGAAGCGCCTGTAATAGCCTGCCAAGCCCAGAAAATTCCAAATCTCTGAAGCATTCCTAGGCATTTCCTAAGAAAGCACGGCCTTAACCTTAGCCAGATCCACAGATACTCCATCCTAGGAAATCATATGACCCATAAAAGAAACACACTCAAATCAGAAGTAACACTTGCTAAACTTAGCATATGACTGATTCTGCTTCAACAGCTCCAAAATAATCCACAAATGCTCCCTGTATACCTCAATACTAGGAGAGTAAATCAGCACATCATCGATAAATACTATAAAAAAATTGTCCAAATAGGACTAGAACACCTTATTCATCAGATCTATAAAAGAAATAGGGCATTTGTCAATCCAATTGGCATAATCACAAACTCATAATGCCCATACCTGGTCCGAAAAGTAGTCTTAGTTATGTCCTCATCCCTAATCTACAACTGATGATACTATGACCGAAGATCAATCTTGGAAAAGACCTTGGCCGATTGCAGTTGATCAAACAAATCATCAATCTTGGGCAAAAGATATTTTTCTTAATAGTCACTTGATTAAGCTGACGATAATCGATACACAGTCTCATCGAACCATCCTTCTTGCACATAAAGAGCACCTGGGCTCTCCAAGGTGACACACTTGGTCGAATGAAATCCTTATCAAGCAGCTCCTGCAATTAATTCTTTAGTTCTGCCAACTCCGCTGGGGTAATACGATACAGAGCCTTAGAAATAGGAGATGTGCCTAGCATAAGATTAATCATAAAATCGATCTCCTAGAAGGAGGCAAACTAGGAAGATCATCTGGAAAAACATCAGGGAACTCCCGAATAACATCAATATCAACAACAAATCTCTCACTAGCACCATCTGATGGAACCATCACTATGCTAGCCAAATATCCATGACAACCCATTCTCAATAACTTCTCGGCCTTGAGTAAAGAAATAATAACACTACCTGATCGATGCCTAGGGCAATGATAAATAAACTCCTTCTCACCAGGCTCTCGAAATATCAACTTCTTATGATGGCAATATAACAAAGCAAAATAATTATCTAGCCAGTCCATGCCCAAAAAAACATCAAAGTGTACCATCTCTATCACATACAACTCAGCCACTCTATCTCTATCCCTAAGGTTAACAACAATAGAAAATGTAATGTGCATAGTGTGAATCTCTTCTCTAAAGGTTGTGGTAACTATCAATAGATGTAACATCTATCGGTCTATTCTTAAGTAATTTAACAAAACTAGCATATATGAATGAGTAAGTAGATCTAAGATCAAATGATACCTTAGTATGAACATCATCAATGAAAATAGTACCTTCTACAATAGTAGGGGTCTCCTCAACATCTTCCTTAGTGAAAGCATAGACGCGTCCTTATGTCTTACCTTTCTTATGTTCTTCCAATGGTTGAGCTTTGACCTTCGGATAATCTCTGACCATATGCCCTAGATCACCACATACTAAACACTTGCCGGCTGCTCTCCACCATTCTGTCCCACCGTGTCGCCGCCCACACTGAGTGCAAGCGATTGAATCAAACGCCTTCGGTGCCAGACCCTTCACTAGCTCCACCCGAAACTTCTTCTTATGCTCGCACACAAAGGTAGTTGATGCACTTCTCTTGTTTTGACCTTTCTGCTCATTCGTAAATTCTTCATGCTCTCGCTCTTTGTTGAATGCAGTCCTCAAAACAGTAGCAAAAGTCTGAGGGTCTTGAGCAACAATATAACGCCAAATGGTACCTTTCAGATGCTTGACAAATTTCTTCAACTTCCTCTTCTCTTCATCATGGATATGAGATGCATATTTTCTGAAATCAGAGAACTTCGCTTCATAATCAGCCACGGACATAGTACCTTGCATCAGATTAAGAAATTCCCCATCTCCTTCTTATCTTGAACATGATCAGAAAAGTACTTCTCACGAAATACTCTAAGAAACTCCGCCCAAGTTATAGTAGCATGACCAGTAAAGACAATTCTCTTCATAGATTTCCACTAGATATTTGCTCTCACTCGCGACATGAAGGTCGCAAGACTGACCTTCTCATCCTTTGGACAATGAATCACAACTAACATCTTCTCCATCTCATTGAGCCAAGTCTTAGCAACCTCTGGTCGGCTCTTCTCTTTAAAAGGAAGACAAAACTTGTTTAACTGCTCCATCATAGGGGTTGCCTTAGGCCTATGGGGCTGAGCCTGAGTCTGAATCCGTAAAGCCTGCACAAGGCCCTTAAAAGTCTACATGAACCCACTAAAGACCATATTCGCCGGCGGTGCATTGACCACACCATGGCCTTGGGTTGTAGAAGAACCTCTCTACACAGGGCTATCCTCAGAAGATGGGGGCTAAATAGGAGGAACTGCAGCAAGACGACCACATCTCAACAAATCCTGGAAATCCAGATATCTCAAATAAGCTCTCAAATCTAACATTCAACACTTCTACTTCTATCTCAAATCAAAACTTAACTATTCTGTGACCTATATTCAACCTAAGATCTCAAATCTATCAATCAACTACTAGACTTAACAGATCCGATGGTGTGGAATTCAAAACTCTCAAAATTACTCTTATAGCATATTCTGCAATGCCCCGTACCCCGTGTCTAATCATATCCGACTTTCGGCGGATTTCAGAGACGGCATAAGTACGGAGCATAGTATATACATACGAAAGTGAAAGAATAAGAGTCCACAAGGCAAAACAAATAGCCATCCATTACAAATTCTAAATAATGATAAGTCAACACAATACACAAAAGTCTCATAATAACAACTGTCTTAACACAACATAATCAACTTCTTTCAACTCTCAAGGATCTCGCAGATACATAACATACTTAATTACCCCTACTAAATCACTCCATTAAAACGAAAAGACTCATATAACACCACTAGCCTCGAATCCAATAACTCCAAATGACTCCTACTCCTCGTGGTTAGGATCAAAGTCCAACTCTCTGGCCACTCCTCTTGAAAAATTATCCAACAAACTTACTGAGTATAAAACTTAGTAAGTGTTATGCTCCGGATCTGAGTCATTTGTTTTTTTTAACTCAGACTCTGACTGTGTAATTTCAGAATAAATCCCATCATAACAAATAGATATGAGAGCTAAACAACTACAATACGATTTAAATAAATGTCATAACCATCAATTAATCCAAAATATCTAAACATAGCCAATATCAAAGTTTACAAATTCAATATCCATCAATTTGTATATAGATTCTAAATCTCACCAAATAAAAAAAAAAATATCAATCTCTCATTATCCCTACTATATCAAATCTAAGAAAGCTGTAAGTTTAAATTTAGATAACCTCCTGAAGATGTCAAATTCCTCAATCAGAAGTCTTCTCAAATTCTAGATTCTCTTTCTTAGACTCTGAAAATGTTAATAGAGTTTATGAGTATAGCAACTCAGTAGGCTTCAAACCATCCACATGACTTAACATATAGTAAATTTTTACAAATCACATTATACATTTATACTAAAAATGATCTTATATAGTTCTACATATATCTCAAATAATAAGATGATACAAAACATAATTAAATATAAACTTATCAAATCAAATGTGTTTTCTAATCGTATGAATGAATTAACTAACATATAGCATATATGGCATAATCGTACTCATAACAGACATATCAAATTCTACTAGCCATGATCATAGTATATCACATATCGAACAGAACATATCAAATTGTCAAGGCATTGCATATCGCTGTCTCCTGAGCATATCACATATCAAATAGCAAATATTATGACGTAGTAGCTTATCAAATTAGATTTGTATCATAGATCATATGGTGAAGATAGATTTATATGATTGCAAAGGGATAGCTAAACATGATGATCAAAACATTCAAATAGCTAAGTTGAATTCAAATGAACATATAGAGCAAAAATTTCAGATTTATGTGTCAATCAATAAATCAAATCATATCAAAATGGATATGCACCCAAATCACAAAATAAAGTGTCAAACAAAACAAATACCAAAACATCTTGACAAATGATGCAAAGGTCTTGGGCACTGCATAGAACCGGGGAGTCTAAGTCCTACCCAACTCCAAACCGCCAGACCGTTACGTATCGCCATCTCCTGATTTAGCCGACCGAAAATCAAGATTCCACCCGTTTGCCCTCGAGTTTCAAACAAAATACCCTATCAAATATGGATGCTTATAATGGAATCGGTCCAAATATTTTCTTAAGATAGTAATGTTCAAGCAAAGTCAAATAATTATGACACAATCATATTAACAAAGATCAAATGATGACAAAATATGAGCATATATCTGAAGATTGAATTATCAAAGTGATACATACATATAAGAGTTAAAATATATATTTTTATATACAAAATTGCCACTTGAAGAGTCATCATGGTCATACATATAGAAAATCAGAGTAAAGTTGATCCAAAAAGGTTGTTGGATATAAAAAATAACCAAGGAAAGTTTCTCAAAATTTTCGGAATAGAAAACATATTTTTCGGCTATCAAACTAATTTTCATATTTGAAAAATCAACAAATAAATTGAATAATATCAAACCGATTTAAAAAATTATCAAACTTGGGGAACATGTCAAATACATTATATTTAAAGTATGGACAATTTTTCATCAATTTTTGGATCCGTTTTATATGATTTTGGATTATCACTTCGATTCCGAGAATCTGACTCAAATATAATTTCAGCAAATCAAACCAGAGGGTAAATTAAATAGAAAACGGGGTCATAAAATTCTAAAACTTCACATAGAAGTTAATGATAATATAAAAAATGTCTCTACAAAATTTGGCATGATTTGAACATGATTCAAGTGAGCAACAAGATTTACAAGTTGGAATTTCAAAACTGCGAGAATAGATTATATAGTCCGAGAGGAATATTACGGAATAATTATCAAAAGAAGTCAGAAAATTGTAAATTATATTTATCATAATGAAAACATGTAAAATAGACTTTTGAAAAAATTCAACACAATTTATCATCATAAAAGGGAGAATAAATATATATAATTCAGATGATCATAGTTAGAAACAAAATAGATTGTATGGACAGATTGCATATGCTGAGATAATAAATCATGTAATAAATAGTAAAGAAGATCACAAAAATATAAAACTTGATGATCATGAATTATACGTATAAATAAAGGTTCTTACTAATTGATTAGCTTATGAAATCTTTTAAAAATAATATAATTTTTAATACAAAATAGATTATGCTTAGAGTTATCCACCTACCTCTTAAAAAAAGATCGGCTCTTAGTTCCCCTATGGCTTTCTTACCATCTATCTATTGTTTCTTCCTCTTATAAGCTCGTATCCACATTCTCTAAACTCTTTCTCACGTTCTTTAAGCCTCCAAGCCAATCATTGTACATTCTAGTTCAAATTATTAATAAAGGCAATCATTTCTTCATTCATAGTTCTCGCAAATTAACTATCGTAATGAAGGTCCATAGACAAATGTATGAGATATTGAATCATGATGAGATCATGATAGTGAGATCAATATCCTCAGTCAATTGTCTTAAACAGTTCTCGATCATAGGATATTTGAGATGTACATTAAATATCCGATAAGATCGACACAAGTTATGTCTGCTCATGTGATGAGGGTGAATGATCTCACATTCACTCGTGTGGTGATACTAAGACAAACATGTGGGTGATCATTAGAGAATGAGTTCACTGAATAGACCCAAATAAGAATTCATGGATGGTAATTATACCTATTAGTCAACCAGGGAATTCAATCGTTGCAGTAACACAGTTGGTCCTTTGACCTGAGTCACCAATGATATCTTGTTTGTGGACCATTGTATCTTGATTTTCTGACCAGTGGACTTTAACCATTAAGTCCACGATAGTCGGTCTCTCAGATACAGTGGAAAGCTTGCGAAGGTAATTGAGTGAACAATAAGGGATCACTCACTCTTGGTATAAGACTCGAGAGAGAATGTCCTATATATGTGGACACAGAAATCCTTGGCCAGGGTCAAATGAAAGAGATGTCTTTCTAGATATTAACTGTGTACTGGAATCCATCTGGATAATGCGATAGAGGGTTTGACTATAAAACCATACGCTTGCGTTATTGGGACATTGCATGAGTGAAGGATTATATCTGTGCGGTATCTGCAGACGGAAAGGTTCAATTGAAGGGAACAATATCCCTTATATCTTCTGGGATTATGAGGTAGTGTTTGGTGCTGTTCATGATCAGAAGGCCAAGTGAATTAATCATCAGATGATAATTCACTTGTTTATTAAATTAATCATTTAACATATGATGTTTAAATGTTAATTAATAAATATTAAACTCAAGAAACAGTTTTAAGTTTAATGGGCCTGCAACCGGACTGATATATGGGCCTAGAGGGTCACACACATAAGAGTTCTCGTCAGACGGTGAGAGACGTTAAATTTCATACTTATCTGAGTTTTTATGAAAAGCCGTTGGATAAACATGAAGATTTAATGCAGAATTATCCAAGGCCAAACTCTTGGATAATCATGAGGATTAATCCTTGTGCTTATCCTTATTTCTATATAAGGAGGGCCAAGGGGGAGGGGTAAAAAGTTGGTTGGACGAATTTTACACCCCAGATTCTCTTTCTCCTCTCTCTCTCTCCTTCTCTCTCTCTTGGAGTAGATCTGTCTCATGGTGGATTTGAGATCTGGTCGGAGCACTCAAGTCGAGGAGGAAATCGCGTCTGCAGCGGGAGCTCGTGTGGATACCTCTAGAGATCGTGCGCGTGTGCGATTACCGAGTCGGAATCATCCACGGGAGATTCGAAACCCCGCAAAGGTGAAGAACCGTTCTTCACGCGATTATTTTAATGTCCGTTTTACGATCCCAGCAGCCGATATATATGAATCATTTTTATTCTCCACTGCGCTCTAGGCGATTCCTTACGGTGGTATCAGAGCCAGGTTGCTGGTTCGGTCGTAAAACGGCATCATTTTACGTGTTTTTCTCGTTATGCGTGAAGAACCCGTATTGTACGTGTTCTTGTGTTTAATCCGACTAAAAATGACGAAATAGTGTTCATATGATGAACACAAACAATTTGATTATTTTTCTGTAATTTTTCGGATTTTATTTGGGTTTTTTGGAGTTCTTCGTGGGACAACGAACGGGGTACTTTAACGGCTTCGTACGCGATTCCCAAGTGTTGGGATGGCGGCCTGGATGTCCAGATCTCTTGGTGATAGTCACCTCTACGGATTGGGCATGAAGATCGGCGCCGGAGTGCCATTGGAGGAGCTACAAAATCGAGCCCCAAATTGGATTTAAAATCCTGCAAAATCAGATTTTAGTGGGTTTTTGGGGCTTGGTTTGCTCCCCATCGCCGGTCACCGGCGGCCCTGCTGGCGCCGGGCACGTCGCCGGCGCCGGGGCATCGCTGGCCGGGGGCCGGGCCGGGCCGGGGCGGCCGTCGGCGCCGCCTGGAACTCCAGCGCCGCCGGTTAGGGTTCCTGCAACTGCAGGCTTCTGTTGGGGAAGAAGGGGCCGGACCGGGCGGGGGTCGGGCCGGCCCCCTGGCTGAGCCAGGGCTCGACCCTGGCCGAGCCAGGGTTCGACCCTGGCCGAGCCAGGGCCCAGGGTCTAGGCCAGTTGGCCCTAATGGGTTGGGCCCAATTTTAGATTTATTAAAAAATGTTTTAATAACTGTTAAAACACCATTAAACCCATTATTAGCCCATTTTAGCCCCTTTTCAGCCTGTTTTAAAATTGTTTTAAAACAGAATAATTCTAGGAATAATTAACAAATGTTATTAATTATTTTTATGATTATTAACAGCTTATTAAAGTGTTTAATAACTGTTATTTAATTAAAGGGCTTTATTATTAATAGGGTGTTAGTTAATTATTTAAAATTGTTTTAGATAATTAATTTCCCTGTTAAATTAATTAGTTTAACAATGTTTTAAACTGATTTCATGCATAACTTGATTATATTCTATTGTTCAAATTGTTTGAATTATTATTTAGCTTAACTGAATGGTTTAGTTATTTAATTTGTCAATAATGTTTTGAATATTATTGATTATGCTGAAATAAATATTATTTCAAAAACTAATTGGTATTATAATTTTATATTTATAAAATTTAATACCAAACTGCAATTATGTGATGATTGTGATGCATGTGATGTGTTTTATGGTGGGATGATCATGGACTTATTATTATCATGTGATGATTGGTGTGAATGAATGCGATGCTCATTTCATTTGGTATTTTAAATAAGACCTGCGTGTCCTCCTCTCTCTTAATCCAGATGTACTCTCTACCTTCCTATAACATTGTACTCCCCTTGATAAGATCAAGGTTTCTTAGTGTTTAAATGTACATTTATGGACCTGCAAGTCCTAAATTTCATATTTAAATGTATCGGATTAAGTTTAGAGGATGGGATCTTCTGAAGACACCTATGGAGGAAAGACTCGCATCAAATGGAACCAGTGTTGCTGTTTTCACATTAGGATCCTATTATGGATCATCGTTTGGCTCCGATGATTCCATAGTAGCTTTAGCAGTCCATGATCATCCCAATTTAATTCTTCTGCATATATGTAATATTTGTGGACTATGTTATTATATATATTTCTATTAAGTATAATGATACTTCAAATCGAAATACTATTGATAGCACGATTTTTATAAATCAAATCAAAAACCCTCTTTTAAAATTTAAGTTGTAAACGTGAGATATTCAGAATAATCCACGTAACCCACCATCATTATAGATCTTAGGATAATTCTTATCTCAAATGGATTTGTTGTGCTACCACAAGGTCTATTTGATTTAGAAATTAACCTAGGTCTACGACATGTGATGTCATTAAAATGAATGGACAAATAGTGTAGTTTTGCTGTGCTACCACAAGGATTGCACTATGAATTCATGTCATCTAAGTAATGATGGATAAACTTAACTGAATCATTTTGATTTGTTGTGCTACCACAAGGTCATTCTGATTCAGGGGTTAAATCGATCGGATATTGTAAATGTTGCAACTGTCAAGAGTTGACTGCCTGGGACTTGATGTGATTTGTTGTGCTACCACAAGGTCACATACTTGATGCCCGAAGGATTCTGATCCCCACTAGGAGATCACCGGAATCTCCCGTTTTGTATATTATAGGGTCATACAGATCGCCGAAAAATAGCGGGAGCATAAATCTAGATTAAAAGTCCTAAATCAGATTTTAAGAACTATCTGCTCATTTATATATATATTTCCTGTAGGTCGCTATGTCGTCACCTAACCCCCTTCGTTGCATACTTGATGCAAACAAACTCATGGGACCTAATTACATTGACTGGTTACGCAACCTGAAGATTGTCCTCAGGTGTGAAAAGCTAGCCTATGTCCTGGATCAACCAGATCCAATGCAATCCGGTGAAAATGCTAACGAAGATGAATTAATGATGTTTGAAAATTGGAAGGAGGACTCTGTCAAGGTCTAGTGTTATATGCTTGGTTCAATGAACAATGAACTGCAACGACAACATGATAACATGGAACCTAAGACCATTCTGAATCACCTACAAGAGTTGTTTGGTGAACAATCAAGAACAGAAAGATATGAGATATCTAAGAAATTGTTCAGGACCAGAATGAGCGAGGGCACATCTGTGCAAACTCATGTACTCAAGATGATATAGTGGATTGAGAGGCTTGCAGTGCTCGGCTTTGTTGTGAACAATGACCTGAGCATTGACTTAATCCTACAGTCCCTTCCAGATTCATTTTCACAATTCATCATCAACTTCAATATGAACAAAATTGAAGTTTCACTGGCTGAGCTGCTCAACATGTTGAAGACAACAGAAGGCACTATCCATAAAGATAAGCCAAATGTAATGCTTGTTGGTAAGACCAACAAGAAAAGAAAAGCTGGACATACCTTTAAGAAAGGTAAGCCTAAGAAGTTAGTGAAAAGCAAACCGGCGGTTCAAAAGGACAAGGCTAAAGTCAATGATAGTGTTTCCACTGCCATAAAGAAGGTCATTGGAAGAGGAACTGCAAGATTTATTGCGCAGAAAAAGCAAAGGAGAAGCTTGGTGAAGCTTCAGGTATTCTCATGATCGATCTTAACTTGTCTTATAGAGAATTCACATCCTGGATATTAGATACTGGATGTATTTCTCATATCTGCAATAACTTGCAGGTGCTAACAAGTAAAAGAAGATTGAACCGCGGAGACGTGGATCTGAGGCTCGAGAATGGAGCAAAAGTTGTTGCGTTAGCTGTGGGGACAGCAAGACTTCAGATGCCGTTAGGAGACTCATTGGAACTAATAGATTGTTATTATGTTCCGACCATTATTAGGAATATCATATCTATTTCATGTTTAAATAGACAATGATATTCTATGAAACTAGAGAATAAAGGTTGTTCCATTTATCAAGGAGACAAATTGTTTGCTTCTGGATATTTACTGAATGGATTATATTTACTTGATATTTCATATGATGTTTGTCTAGTAAATAAATCTCATGAACGAATAGATAAGGATGTGAATAAATCGTACCTATGGCATTGTAGGCTAGGTCATATAAATGAGAACATAATCATTAAGTTGCAAAATAATGGATATCTTGATCCATTTGATTATGAATCATTTGCAACTTGTGAAGCTTGTCTCATGGGAAAGATGACCAAAGCTTCATTATCAGGACATGGAAAAAGAGCTAAGGACTTATTGGAACTAATACATAGTGATGTATGTGGTCCAATGTCCACTCATGCTATGGGTGGTTACTCATACTTTGTTTCATTTACAGATGATTTCTCAAGATATGACTACATATATTTAATGAAATATAAGTTAGAAGTCTTTGAGAAATTTAAAGAGTTTAAAAATGAAGTTGAGAACCAGACTGGAAAGAGTATCAAAACTCTTCGATCAGATCGAGGGGGTGAATACTTAAGTACATAATTCACAGAATATCTTAAAGATAATGGTATTTTGTCTCAGTGGACTCCTCCCTATACACCACAATTAAATGGTGTATCGGAAAGGAGAAATCGTACTCTATTAGATATGGTACGATCAATGATGAGTTATGCAAAACTTCCAATCTCTTTATGGGGATATGCACTGTTGACTGCTGCATATATGTTGAACAAAGTTCCTAGTAAGTCAGTATCTTCCACTTCATATGAGATATGGAAAGGAAAGAAACCAGACTTTAAGCATATTAGAGTCTGGGATTGTCCTGCACATGTCAAAAGACATGATCCAGACAAATTGGATTCCAGGACAGAGAAATGTAGATTTGTGGGATATCCAAAAGAGACTTTTGGATATTATTTCTATCAGCCTAGCGATCAAAGGGTGTTTGTCGCAAAAAGAGTTGTCTTCTTAGAGAAAGAATATCTTTCAAAAGAAGACAGTGGGAGCAAGATAAAACTGGAAGAAATTCTTGACTCACAAATCAACACTAGTTCATCTACTGAACCGTTGACTCAGGAACTTGTTCAAGATGATACACAAAAGGTTCACAGATCAGGTAGAGTGCCTAAGCAGCCTGAAAGATATGTTGGACATATCGATGATGGCAAGCCAAAAGTGCACTTAAATGAGGATGATGATCCTCAAAGCTACCAAGAAGCCATAAATCGTCAAGAATCAGAAAAATGGCAAGAGGCAATGAATTCTGAAATTCAGTCCATATATGCCAACCAAGTTTGGAACTTGGTTGATCTGCCAGAAGGTATAGTACCTATTGGTAGTAAATGGATCTTTAAAAGAAAGATCGGGGCAGATGGACAGATTAACACATACAAGGCAAGGCTGGTACCGAAAGGATATCGTCAAAGGCAAGGCATTGACTATGACGAAACCTTTTCTCCAGTTGCCATGATTAAGTCAATCAGAATACTTCTTGCTATCGCTGCATTATATGATTATGAAATATGGCAAATGGATGTGAAAACAACATTCCTTAACGGGAACCTTCAAGAAGAGGTGTATATGATACAACATGAAGGATTCACTTCCATAGAGTATTCAAGCAAGGTATGCAAGCTGCAAAGATCAATCTATGGATTAAAGCAGGCATCCCGAACTTGGAACTTAAGATTTGATGAAGCAATCAAATCTTATGACTTCATTAAGAATGAAGATGAACCTTGTGTATACAAAAAGGCTAGTGGGAGCGCAGTTACCTTTTTTGTACTTTACGTTGATGACATTCTACTCATTGGGAATGCTGTAGGAATGTTGTCATCAGTAAAGGCTTGGTTATCCAAAAACTTCTCCATGAAAGATTTGGGAGAAGCATCCTATATTTTGGGAATGAGGATCTATAGAGATAGGTCCAAAATGATGCTTGGCTTATCCCAATCTATGTACATAGATACCATAGTCAAAAGGTTTGGCATGGAAAATTCCAAGAGAGGCCTCGTTCCAATGAGGCATGGAATTTATCTCTCTAAAGAAATGTCTCCTAAGACACATGAAGAGATAGCGTACATGGATAGAGTTCCTTATGCCTCGGCAATAGGATCCATCATGTATGCAATGCTATGTACTAGGCTTGATGTGGCACACCCACTAAGTGTCACTAGTAGATATCAGGCTGATCCAGGTGAGGAACACTGGAAGGCGGTGAAATGCATCCTTAGATACTTGAGAAGAACTAAGGATCTATTTCTCGTATATGGAGGAAACGACTTGGAACTTCGAGGGTTTACTGACTCGAGTTTCCAGTCGGATATGGATGATAGGAAATCCTTGTCTGGATTTGTGTTCATGTTAAATGGAGGTGCAGTAAGTTGGAAAAGTTCCAAACAAGAAACAACTGCAGATTCGACGACCGAAGCAGAATACATTGCTGCAGCTGAAGCGGCCAAGGAGGCGGTTTGGATAAAGAAGTTCATCTCGGGACTTGGAGTAGTTCCAAGCATTTCAGATCCTGTTCCATTATTGTGTGACAACAATGGGGCAATAGCTCAAGCGAAGGAGCCAAGATCACATCAGAAGTCAAAGCACATTCTGAGACGATTTCATCTGATTCGTGAGATTATCGTCCGAGGAGATATAGTAGTTGAGAAAGTCTCATCTGAAGATAATGTAGCAGATCCCTTGACTAAGCCATTGTCTCAAAACAATTAAGAACGTCACCTTAAGTCTATGGGACTTAGACACATGGGTGATTGGCTATAGTCCAAGTGGGAGAATGTTAGAATTGGGTGGCCTCAAAGCCAATCATTGTACATTCTAGTTCAAATTATTAATAAAGGTAATCATTTCTTCATTCATAGTTCTCACAAATTAACTATCGTAATGAAGGTCCATAGACAAATGTATGAGATATTGAATCATGATGAGATCATGATAGTGAGATCAATATCCTCAGTCAATTGTCTTAAACAGTTCTCGATCATAGGATATTTGAGATGGACATTAAATATCCGATAAGATCTACACAAGTTATGTCTGCTCATGTGATGAGGGTGAATGATCTCACATTCACTCGTGTGGTGACACTAAGACAAACATGTGGGTGATCATTGGAGAATGAGTTCACTGAACAGACCCAAATAAGAATTTCTGGATGGTAATTATACCTATTAGTCAACCAGGGAATTCAATCGTTGCAGTAGCACAGTTGGTCCTTTGACCTGAGTCACCAATGATACCTTGTTTGTGGACCATTGTATCTTGATTCTTTGACTAGTGGACTTTAACCATTAAGTCCACGACAGTCGGTCTTTCAGATACAGTGGAAAGCTTGCGAAGGTAATTGAGTGAACAACAAGGGATCACTCACTCTTGGTATAAGACTCGAGAGAGAATGTCCTATATATGTGTACACCGAAATCCCTGGCCAGGGTCAAATGAAAGAGATGTCTTTCTAGATATTAACTGTGTACTGGAATCCATCTGGATAATGCGATAGAGGGTTTGACTATAAAACCATACGCTTGCGTTATTGGGACATTGCATGAGTGAAGGATTATATCTGTGCGGTATCTGCAGACGGAAAGGTTCAATTGAAGGGAACAATATCCCTTATATCTTCTGGGATCATGAGGTAGTGTTTGGTGCTGTTCATGATCAGAAGGCCAAGTGAATTAATCATCAGATGATAATTCACTTGTTTATTAAATTAATCATTTAACATATGATGTTTAAATGTTAATTAATAAATATTAAACTCAAGAAATAGTTTTAAGTTTAATGGGCCTGCAACCGGACTGATATATGGGCCTAGAGGGTCACACACATAAGAGTTCTCGTCAGACGGTGAGAGACATTAAATTTCATACTTATCTGGGTTTTTATGAAAAGCCGTAGGATAAACATGAAGATTTAATGGAGAATTATCCAAGGCCAAACTCTTGGATAATCATGAGGATTAATCCTTGTGCTTATCCTTATTTCTATATAAGGAGGGCCAAGGGGGATGGGTAAAAAGTTGGTTGGACTAATTTTACACCCTAGATTATCTATCTCCTCTCTCTCTCTCCTTCTCTCTCTCTTGGAGTAGATCTGTCTCTCTCCGCGCATGGTGGATTTGAGATCTGGTCGGAGCACTCAAGTCGAGGAGGAAATCGCGTCTGCAGCGGGAGTTCGTGTGGATACCTCTAAAGATCGTGCGCGTGCGCGATTATCGAGTCGGAATCATCCACGGGAGATTCGAAACCCCGCAAAGGTGAAGAACCGTTCTTCCCGCGATTATTTTAATGTCCGTTTTACGATTCCAGCAGCTGATACATAGGAATCGTTTTTATTCTCCGCTGCGCTCTAGGCGATTCCTTACATTTCTTACCATCTATCTATTGTTTCTTCCTCTTATAAGCTTGTATCCACATTCTCTAAACTCTTTCTCACGTTCTTTAAGCCTCCAATAATACAAAATATTGATTAGAATCAAAATTTCTAAAGAAATAACCATGAATCAACTCTATTATCTAAAGAACACCATATGAACTTACCCTTAGAAAAGAGCTGCATACAATAGAGCTTAAGCACGACCTTAAGATTCTATTTATACTTATTTCCATTCCTAATACAACCACTAACACTACCTTTGTTTGTTGGAGTAGAACCCTAACTCCTCATGACTTAATCTGCAAATCAAAATCACTTCCTAGTGCAAATTAGACTCTGTTCACGTCACATGCAGTTCCCGTTTCTAAAAATATTTAAATTCAACCCTTAAACGTCTGTATTAGGAAAATCTTTCTTCTATAAAGTACTTAAAATACTAGGACTGTATCAAATAAATATATATATAGAATCCTAATTCAAGTAGGACTCCAATTATGACTTTCTACTCATTAATTAGAATCTTAATTATATTTAAATTTATTACATTCTACTTCTAAATCAAGTCAAATATATCATACATAACTTTTCAGGTCATGATTAATTTTAATTATATCATCTTTTATTTCTTAATTCAAATCTTAGTCTAATTAGGAATCGTTCTCTATGGACAGTCCTTTCTAAACCTGATCATCGATATTTTTGACCTCTAAATATCTGAATTAGTAAAAATGATCTTCTACAAAGTTATAAATCTTTTTATGTTATTTTCAATAATATTAAATATGCCTTAATCAAAATTTTCTACGGAATATTATCATTATTTTACTATGTTGTTGTTTAATGCATCAACCTAGAATTTGAACTAAATTAGTAGGTTATTCTTAGTAGTATAATTGGACTAATAGGATTTCATAATTGGGTTAACTAGACTAAATCAATTCATTTAAACTCACTAATAAACTCTCATAATTAATTAATTCGCCTAATTTAAATTAATTAAATTCATTTATGGGTTGTAAAAGTATGAAGTAGAATATCTTATCTCCCTTAAAAAAATTTCGTACTCGAAATTTAATAAATTCTAACAATCTATCTTTGTATTAATAAATTACTCATACTGATTTCTAAGGCCATAGAATAAGATTAAGAGATTACTCAATCAAAATCAGATCACTATGACAAATAGATCTATATTTATGGAGTATTTGTAATGTGATTAATATACACTTTTGATTTAATGTGTCTATAGACTTGAGATCTAATCTAGTTAATTAACATAATTATTCGATAGATAAACTTATTCTGACATAGCTAAGGACATAGGATGAAAAGAGATCAATAACTAACTAACTCTCATATAGTTGATCATGGTCATAACAACGTTATCATGACTTATAATTACTCTCCAAAAGTACTTAGAACATTATAAGAGTATGCCAATTAACTTTTATGAGTATTTTCAACTTAAGATACATGAGTCCTAGCCTCACAGTATGTTGTTACAGAAGCATCTATACTTTAGATAATTATAATATTTTAAAGATCTAATGGAAAGCATGAGTCATCGATGTTCTACTTCTAATCTCGAAGCTTTAAGAATATGGATCTAATTTCTAATTAGGATAATGTACTTAACTCCCAAATATTCTTCACAGATCCACTCTCCTAACTAATTTACAGATAATATATGCTTTAGCAAATTTACTTATCATGGAACTAGAAATAATCTATATTTCTATTCAAGGGTAAGGCCAAAAGGATAGTATAGAAGGGCTTAAGTATATGCCTATAGGTGGCCTAATAGATCACTTTGAAGGGATTATATACATGTCTATAAGTATCTTCTTAGTATTCTAACAAATTAAGAAAATATATCTATAGTGTAGCACCACTATCAAATGAATTCATATATGATATGGTCTTTATACTTTTCGTAGAAGTACTAACGATCAAATGATCAGTATGATTCTAGTTACTCATGTAAAAAGTAGATTTAAGATTATCGACATCTAACTAAACACATGTCATAGACTTAAATAGGTGTCACTTATAAGATTTAGGGGTACTATCTTATCCTAGAATTTTAAAGTGTTTATCAATTCTTTCTAGTTTCTGAGGAATACAAGTGAATGTAAATGAATCGACAATGCAATTAAATCTATGAATGTATGTTATAGTCAAGGCTTCCCATAGTATTAATTATCAAAGAATCATGGATAAAAAGAAGTTAATATCTAATGGCTTAACAAATCTAGTGTATATGTGTGTTAGGTTCACTGTGTCGGATCCGAGAAATTGCAGCGAAAAATAAATATCGGATCCCATGTCGTTCGAATAAATAAATTAGATAGTGAAAATGTTTTTCACCTTGCGCGGATTCGAATCCGTATTCGTCTGGTTCCGTCAGTGTGATGTCGCAAGCCGCGCAGGTGCCCAGCCTCTAATGGTATGCACGCGGTCTTCCTTTAGATGGATCGTCCTCGCTCGGTGCAGTGTCTGCAAATCCCCTCTAGCCACGTGTGACTCTCCCCGACATGCGGGATCAAGGTTCTTATCTGACGGGACGCGGAGTCGATGGGAGGCGGAGCAGAGCCTCCAAGGGACGCCCTCTGAGGGGGGCGGCCAAAGAGAGAGAGGAGAGAGCGGGGGGCGGCTAGCTCAGGTCAGAGTTGCTGGCCTCTGACTTAGCAACGGTTCTTTTATGATAAATGTGTTTGCGATTTTTCAAAAAGACCTATACTTATCATAAAACCCGTTAATTAATCCATCGACTGAAACCCTTTTGCGTGTGACCCTCTGGCCCAAATACCAGTCCAGTTAATGGCCCATTAAGCTCAATAACTTCTTACCGACTCACTAAATTAATTAGTATCCTTATATTAATTAATTAACTAAATTTAATATCCCATAATAAATTCGGATGGGTCTCACATTACTTTGTAAACTTAGAAGGCATTGGGGTTCTAAAACCCACTAATGTAACCTTTCTATGATCCGTTCACACGCAGATATAATCCTTCATCCGTGCAATATTCCCGAATCAACCTAGGGCTAGTTCACTGTTAAACCCTAACCGGTCGATTCACTTGAATTAGATACCACTAAATTATATTAGATAACTCCTTATATGATACAATGTCCACCCCAGCCAGGGACTTAAGCACATCATTCTCAGAACATTCTCTCTCCTATTACCAAGAATAGATGATCTCTTGTTGACCACACAAGTACTTTCGAGGGCATCTCCATGAACCCGATCACTTAACTTATTGATATCCCATGGTTAGGGATTCGTTAGTTAATGTCAAAACTCAGAGACCTACCAACAAGGTATCCTTGGTGTCTCATGTCCAAGGACCAATCACGCAACCGTGACAAAGAATCAAGCTAGTTAATAGTTAGGTAGATACCATCCAGTGATTCTTAGTCGGATCAGTTCAGTGAACTCATTCACCAATGAGCACCTACAGGTCCAATATAGTGTCTCCACACAAGTGACTTATAGGATCAGCCACCACCGTCAAATAAGCTGAAGAAACCTGTACTAATCTAACCGGATGTATGATGTCCTTCTCAAACATCCTCCGACTAGGAACAATTAAGAACATGCATTTACAAGTCTTCAGTCCTACAATTATGATCTCATCATAATCCGAAGACCATTGCACATGTTCATGGACTTCATCGTGAAACGACAAACAATATCGAATTACATACACAATGAAATTAAGCCATTCTATTAATAACTAAATAATACAAAGTATTTGATTGGCTTGAAGGACACCTAATACTAACAATCTCCCACTTGGACTAAAGCCAATCACCTTTATGTTGAATACCCATATTCTCTAAGTGATGCTCAAATACCTTTTGAGACAGTGGCTTCGTCAGTAGATCTACAATGTTGTTGTCTAAGGGAACCCTTTCCACCATGACATCTCCTCGAGCAATGACTTCTTTGATCGGATGAAAGCGCCTCAGAATATGCTTCGACTTCTGATGAGACTGTGGCTCTTTCGCTTGAACAATCATCCCATTGTTGTCACACAGCAGTGGGATGGGATCAGAGATGTTGTCCACTACTCTAAGATCGCTAATGAACTTCTTTATCCAGATTGCTTCTTTGGCGGCTTCAGTAGTAGTAATATACTCAGCTTTTGTCGTCGAATCAGCAGTGGTTTCTTGTTTGGAACTTTTGTAACTCACTATTCTTCCGTTGAGTGTAAATACAAATCCCGATGTTGACTTGCTATCATCCGGATCAGATTGAAAGTTCGAGTCATTATATCCTTACAGCTTTAAGTCTCCTCTCCCATAGACCAGAAATGTATCCATAGTTCTTCTCAAGTACTTAAGGGTACATTTTACAGCCTTCCAGTATTCATTACCTGGATCTACCTGATATCAACTTGTAACACTTAGAGCATATGCTACATCAAGTCTTGTATATAGCATAGCATACATAATGGAACCTATGGGTGACGCATAGGAAACTTTATCCATTAATGACCTCTCTCTAGGGGTCTTAGGAGACTGACCTTAGAGAGATAAATTCCATGTCTCATCGGTATAAGACCTCTTTTAGAATTTTTCATGCCAAACATTTTGACAATGGAGTCTATGTACATGGATCGGGTTGAAGCAAACATCTTTTTTGATCTATCTCTATAAATGCATATGCCCAATACGTAAGATGCTTCTCCCAAATCCTTCATGGAGAAGTTTTTAGATAGCCATACTTTTACTGACGACATCATCCATGCATCATTCCCAATGAGTAGGATGTCATCAACATAAATGACTAGGAAGGTGATTGTGCTCCAATTGTTTTTCTGGTACACACATGGCTCGTCTTCGTTCTTAATGAAACCATAAGATTTGATCGCCTCATCAAACATTATATTCCAGCTTCAGGAAGCTTGCTTCAGTCCATAAATAAATTCATATCTGATATGGTCTCTATACTTTTCGCAGAACTACTAACAATTAAAGGATCAGTAGTGACAGTATAATTTTAGTTACTCGTCTAAAAAGTAGATTTTAGATCATCGACATCCAACTAAACACATGTCAAACTTAAATAGGAGTCATTTATAAGATTTAGGGATACTATCTTATCCTACCATTTTAAAGTGTTTATTAATTCTTTCTACTTTCCAAGCAATACAAGTGAATGTAAATGAATCGACAATGCTAATTAAATCTATGAATGTATGTTATAGTCAAGGCTTCCCTTAGTATTAATTATCAAAGAATTAGGGATAAAAATAAGCTGATATCTAATGACTTAACAAATCTAGTGGATAGGTTAACGTCAGTGGCATATATGAATCTTATAGCTGGCCTTCGCCCATAAAAAGGATGAAAGTTAATCCTCTTAATCCCCCTCCACATTAAGAATTCTTTATATAAAAGTTTAATTGTAGGAATCAGTTAAACACATCATTTATAATCACCTATCCCCAAATCTCTAAGCCATAACTTGAAACTAGACATGACCTTAATTATTAATCTAAACCCAAGATCACACTAATCTTAAACTTCATCATATCCCTTAAGATAAATTGGTATGGCTTAAGATCAGATGGATGTGGATGCTTAAACTCTCATAATTACTTTGATAGCATATTGTTATGTCCCGAATCTGAGTAATTTTTTTTTTTTACTCAAACTATACTACGTAATATCAGAATAAATCTCATCATAAGAAATAGAAATGAGAGCTAAACAACAACAAGGCGATTTAAATAAATTCTATAACCATCAATTAATCTAAAATATCCAAACATAGCTAATACCAAAGTTCACAAATTATAATATCCATTAATTTGTATATAGATTCTCAATCTCACCAAATAAAGAAAAATATATCAATCTCTCATTATCCCTATTATATCAAACTTAAGAAAGTTGTAAGTTTAAATCTAGATAACTTCTTGAAGATGTCAAATGCCTCAATCAGAAGTCTTCTCAAATTTCATATTCTCTTTTTCAGAGTCAGAAAATGTTAATAGGGTTTATGAGTATAACAACTCAGTAGGCTTCAAACCATCCACATGACTTAACATATAGTAAATTTTTACAAATCACATTATATATTTATACTAAACATGATCTTATATACTTCTACATATATCTCAAATAAGAAGATAATATAAAATATAATTAGATATAAGCTTATCAAATCAAATGTGTTTTCTAATAGTATGAATGAATTAACTAACATGTAGCATATATGGCATGATCGTACTCATAACAGACATATCAAATTCTACTAGCCATGATCATAGTGTATCACATATCGAACATAACATATCAAATTGTCAAAGCGTTATGTATTACCGTCCAATGAACATATCATATATCAAATAGTAAATATCATGCCGTAGTAGCTTATCAAATCATATTCATATCATGGATCATATGGTGAAGATAGATTCATATGATTGCAAAGGGATCGCTAAACAGGATGATCAAAAGATTTTAAATTGCTAAGTTGAATTCAAATGAACAAATATAGTAAAGATTTCAAATTTATATGCCAATCAGCAAATCAAATCATATCATAATGGACATACACCCAAACTAAAACATAAGGAGCCAAACAAATCAAATACCAAAGCATCTAGGCAAATGATGCAAAGATCTTGGTCACTGTGCAGAACCGGAGTGTCTAAGTCCTATCCAACTCCAAACCTACAAGGCGTTACGTATCGCCGTCCTCTAGTTTTGCAGGCCGAAAATTAGGATTCCACCTGTTTGTCCTCGGATTCCAAACAAAATACCCTATCCAATAAAGATGCTTATAATGGAATCGGACCAAATATTTCCTTAAGATGGCAATGTCCAAGCAAAGTCAAATAATTATGGCACAATCTCATTAACATAGATCAAATGATGACAAAAGACGAACATATATTAGAAGATTGAATTATCAAAGTGATACATACATATAAAAGTTAAAATACATACTTTTATATACAAAATAGCACTTAAAGAATCATCATGGCCATATATATATATATATAAAATCAGATCAACCCCAATCAAAATAGGTTGTTAGATATAAAAGATAACTAAGAAAAGTTTTTCAGAATTTTCGGACTAGCAAACATATTTTTTGGGTATCAAGAATTATTTTCATATTTGAAAAATCAACAAATAAGCTGAATAATATCAAACAGATTCATAAAATTATCAAACTTAAGAAACATGTCCAATAGGTCATATGTAAAGTGTGGACAAAGTTTCATGAATTTCTGGATTGGTTTGATATGATTTCAAATTTCATTTCGATCCCGAGAATCCAATTTAAATAGAATTTCAGCAAATCAAACCAGAGGGCAAAATAAATAGCAAACGGGATCATAAAATTCTAGAACTTCACAGAGAGGTCAACGATAATATAAAAAATGTCTCCACAATATTTGGCATAATGTGGACATGATTCAAGTGAGATATAATATTTACAAGTTGAAATTTCAAAGCTGCCGGGAGAAAATTATATAGTCTGAGAAGATTATTACGGAATAAATATCAAAAAATTCAGAAAATTGTGAAATTTATTGGACATAATTCTAACAAGAAAAATAGATTTTTAAAAAAAATTTAACTCAATTGATCATCGGACACGAGAAAATAAATATCTGTAACTCAGATGATCACAGTTGGAAACAAAACAAATTGTATGGACAGATTCCATATGTTAGGATAATAATCATGTAATAAATAGTAAAGAAGATCACAAAAATATGAAACTTGGTGATCATTAAGTAGACATATAAATCAAACTTTTTACTAATTGATTAGCTTTTGAAATCTTTTAAAAGTAATATAATTTTTAATAAAAATAGATCATGCTTACAGTTATCTACCTACCTCTTGAAGAAAGATTGACTCTTAGTTCCACTATAGATTCCTTACTATCTATCTATGGTTTCTTCCTCTTCTAAACTCTTCTCCACATTCTCTTAACTCTTTCTCACATTCTATAAGCTGCCAATAAGACAAAATATTTATTAGAATCAAATTTTCAAAAGAAATAACCATAAATCAACTATATTCTCTTAAGATCACCATATGAACTTATCCTTGAAAGATAGTTACTTCCATAGAGCTTAAGCACGACCTAAACTCTATTTATACTTATTTCCATTCCTAATACAACCACTAACACCTCCTTTATTTGTTGGAGTCAAACTCTAACTCGTTATGACTTAATCTTTAAGTCAAAGTCACTTCCTAATGCAAATCAGACTTTGTTCATGTCACATATAGTTTTCTTTTCTGAAAATTTTTAAATTAAACCCCTTAAACGTCCGAATTAGGAAGAACTTTCTTTTAAAAAATTTTATAACTTTTTATTCTATTTCTAATGCTTCTAATGTTACTATTTTTAGATATTTTTACAAAACTTTTTGCCTATTTTATTGATCTACTATCTTGAGTACTCCAAATCCAGCCATCTAGCAGATTTCCTTGTTATCTAAAGATGTCCTAATTTCAAACTTATTTTAAATATATAGTCTTTATAACACTTATAGAAATTTGAGTCATACTTCTAATGGGAGTAGTCTCACTTTATTTGAAATTTTATACATGACATTACACATAAAACACTAGGGCTATGTTAAATAAATCTATATATAGAATCCTAGTTCAAGTACGATTTCAATTATGAGTTTCTACCTATTAATTATAATTTTAATTATACTCAAATTTATTATGTTCTACTTCTAATTCATGTAAAATATGTCACACATAACTTTTCAGGTCATAGTTAATTTTAATTATATCATTTTTTATTTCCTAATTCAAATCTTAGTCTAATTAGGAGTTGTCCTTTATGGACATCCCTTTCTAAAACTAATCATCGATATTTTTAACCTCTTAAACATCTGAACTAGTAAAAATGGTCTTCTATAAAGTTATAGATCCTTTTATACTATTTCCAATGATATTAACTATGTCTTAATCAGAAATTTCTATAGAAAGTTATCATTATTTTACTATGTTGTTGTCTAATGCATCAACTCAAAATTTGAACTAAATTAGTAGGCTATTCTTAATAGTATAATTAGGCTAATGAGATTTCATAATTAGGTTAACTAGACTAAATCAATTCACTTAAATTCACTAATAGACTTTCATAATTAATTAATTGGTCTAATTTAAATTAATCAAATTTACTTATGGATTATAAACGTGTGGGGTATAATAGTCGGCATCATCCCCTCCACATGCTAAACATATAACAATTGAAATTCACATAGTATTATATCATAAACAATTCACAATGCTACATATAGATCAAATAGAAAAATAATATAAAACAAGATTTCACATATATCTCATATCAAATCGGATACATTTTCTAATAATCTGAAAAAAACATGCTGATTCATAATACTTATCACATATATTAAACTTTCCTACTTGCTTGGAAATAAACTACTACCATAAGCATGCACCTCCAACTCAAAGGGAGGCAAATATCTCATAGCATATGGCTCAAAATGTCACTAGTAGCATGTAATCAAGTTACATATTTTAAAATTCATATTTCTGAAAATTTCACATCATAAAACATATTTCTAATGTGTTAAAATAAATTCAAATAATTCACATATATGTGCCAAATTATCACAATTTTATATCTTAGTCAGACAAGCATCCTAACTACAACATAAGAGGCGACACATACATATACAGGTACTTGGGGAATCGTACTAAGTCTTAGCTACTGCCAAACTAGGGATCACACATATCCCACCAATACCAAACTGAAGTAGGTTTAGGGTTTAGGGTTTAGGGTTTAGGGTTTAGGGTTTAGCTACTGCCAAACTAGGGATCACACATATCCCACCAATACCAAACTGAAGTAGGTTTTATAAATTTTATCCATTGCTCTTGGGTCGCATAATATCCTATCCAACAAGGATGCTTACATTAGAATCAGGCTACATAATCCCCTTAAGATGGCAATATCCATATCACTCATATTAGATTAGATGGCATATGTCTTATAGAAATTAAAAAGATGTTTTGCACATACCCCTCAAAAATACCACAATTACATGTATACCCCCAATTCTTACATATTATCATCAATACCCTTGCAATCTTCAAAATATTGCATTATGCCCCTCCCGTCAACGTTAGGTTAATTTCAATGAAATATGTCAAAAACATTATATAAATCATGACATTGTTGGAGGTATCGGGGGTACAAAATGCAAGATTTTAGTATATTGAGGGGTATATATGCAAAATATTAGTGAATTTAAGGGTATTTATGCCAAACTATTAGATTGAAGGGTACAAATGCAAGATTTTGAAGATTTTAGGAATATTAATGATAATATGTGAGAATTGGGCATATACATGCAAATACGGTGCTTTTGAAGGATATATATATATATATATATATATATATATATATATATATATATATAACTCAAATTAAAATTCATCATTATCTAAAATTTAACATTAATCATATAGCCAATGATATTCATTTGCAAAAATAATATAATTTTTCTTAAAACAAGATATTTTAAAGCAACATGATGTTCTATTATTCAAATTAATGTAAAATCAATTCCAACATATTATAAATATATGAAAAACATTTTTGAACATTTTTGATAATTTTATAAAAATGAAATATAATTTTCACATGTCAAAATCTACTTTTTAATGTTAAGATTTATTAAATAATACAAATAATATCAAATGGATTCATAAAACAACCAAACTTGGCAGACATAATACAAATACCATATAAAAAAATGTCTACAAAGTTTCATTAAGATCTGAGTTCATATGATATAAATTTAGACAACTATAGGATGCTCAAATTGAGTCACTTATAGCAGTTCTGAATTACTTATTGAAAAAAATATCAAATAAATTTTAAAAATTATAATTTTTTTTTAGAAAAGTTCAAAACATCTTGATGAAGCTCTGGTCAAAGTTTCTGGTTAATCGGTGTTAAAATGAGCGAGAACAGATATCAAGAAATTCAACAGAAAAATTAGGTTCTAAGCCGGGGTACTGTAGATACAAAAATTAGGTTCTAATTCGACCGAACCAATCGTACCGGTCGACTGAATCTGACCAAAACATGTTAAAACATACTTTTTTCAAGGGTTTTTGATCCCATCTGCAAATCTAATGATTTCTAATCAAAATTAGTGATATTCTCAATATAGTTTAGGCATTGAAACGTTGAAAACAAATTAAGCTTTTCATATGATACAAAATATCCATATTTTGGAGAATCTTCACTTAACTTTTATATTGAAATCCGCCAAGAGATCTCGACTCCCAGTAAGAAGCACCACTTTCTAGCCTTCCTCCTCAACCTCCAATACTCCTAGAAGGCAAAAGAATCACTAAATTATAACTTAACATCAAGAACAACCTTCATCTTCTTCTCTTTTTTAAAGAATATGAATAAAAGCTCACCTTTCAGAATGTAGAACGATGACTATGTTTAACCACGCCTCCAACCTCATATGTATAGAATTAACACCCATCTTCTAACTCCAAAAAACTTCTACAAATCACCTTTGGATTAGATTAATCCTCCCTTCCACGAATTAGAAACAATCCGACTCCAAACCAGACTCCTCTCCCCTAACTCTTCCTTTCTGAACTTAACTTTTAATTTTTCGGTCTAGTGAATGAACAAATCAGTGAAACTAGTCTTCTACAAAATTGTATTTCTTTTCGAACTCTTTCCAATGGTACCAACCACACCAAAATCTGAATTACACACTAATAGTTATCGCCAAAATACTGACCTGCTATCTTGGAAATCCAAACCCATAAAATTCTGCTAAGTTATTGAGCTAAATTATTTATAAAATTAAGTTAATGGGCTTACTCTAATTACCATATTACACTCTATATGATCCTTTAATTATTGTTACTATTATTTTCTATTTAATTATTATTTATGTTTTTAAAAAAATATATGGTATTACAATTATAATGCTAAAGTAATGTACGAATATAGCATATACATTAAAGAATTATGTTCTTCTAATGGTAAAGTAATGTAAAACTTATTTGGCAAAGTATTTATCTATATCCTTACTAGTCACATAAACCTTAACATAGTAACGCCTAAACACTACATAGCGTTAAAGTGTTAACGACATAAAGTATTGCAACGCCACATTGATGCAACATCGCAGTCTCATATACGCACCTCTTGCGAATCACTGCTTGCCTTTTACATTTTGACTCCTCGCACAAGATCACCAACATCTATTGTAGATCCCAACCATATACGAGGAAACAAATGGAGTATCTTCTGCCTATTTAGTGCATGGGGTATATAGTAGGAAAAGAAAGCCAAAAAGATGACAAGAAATATGCGATATCTATGGACATAGAAAAGTGCTCACCTTCTGCCCTATTTGAAGAAGCAAGCAATCAGTTCATCAGGAAGATAGACACAGGTGCAACAAGAGAGAAACTCACGGGTTCAATAGGAGAGTAGCTCACGGGTGTAACAAAAGAGTAGCTCACTAGTGCAACAAGAGAGCAACTCAGAGGAAAGAGGAAAGAGGGGAGTGGTAAAGCTGAGCTTTGTTCTAGAAAATGCAAGCAAGAAGAGTGTACAATGCATCAAATTTCACAATAAAAATGCATATCATTTTATCATGTACTGAGGCCTAATATTAAAGTGTTAAAGGTTAAACAATGTGTAACGACCCAATCAGTTAAATGACCTAACAACTGTACTAGTTGGTAGACTTCTTAGGAAGGTCACTCATCAGAGTTCTCGGATTTCTCCGGATCGCACACGTAGTGGAAAATAAAATATTATCAAATATGTGATCCATTACCATTTCAAATAATCTAAAAAACTGATTAAGAATGGTAATCAAACATTACCGTACGCGGATTCGAATCCGCGTCCGAACGGTTCCGTCAGTGTGACATCGCTAGCTACGCAAACGCCCGACCTCTAGCGAAGTCCACGCAATCCTCCTCACAGTGGATTTTCTCTCGTTACTTGTTCTTCACAGCCTACGAGCGATTCGCCGTTCGCCGCAACGACTGCCGCAACGTGCGGTCGAATTCCCGTCGAACGGGAGTCGGAGAAGATGGTGGAGCAAACCCACAGCGGAGAGCTAGCCTGGGGCGCCAGAGAGAGAGAGAGGGAGAGAGGAGGGGGTGTCTAGGGTTAAGCAGCAGCTTGGCCTGCTCAGCTCGTTCGCTATATTTTATATTAATCGTGCATTTTTTCATAAAAACCCCCAATTTAATATAAAACCCACTTTAAATCTATCGCCTTGAGAATAATTTGCGTGTGACCCTCTAGGCCCAATTAGTAGTCCAGTTAATGGCACATTAAGACAGTGACTTCTCACTAACTTAATTAATTAATTAAAAATTCATATTAATTAATTAATCAATCGAATCAATGTCGCACATTAAATTCGGTCGGGCCTCCGATCACGTTGGGTGCCAAGTAACACCACGTGAACCAGGAAGTATTGAGGTTAAGCAACCAACCATTAGAACCTTCCCGTCGATAGTTACCGTATGGATATAATCCTTCATTCGTTCAATGTTCTCGAGTCAACTTAGGGTATGGTGTACCGTCAAACCCTAACCGGTCAACTCACTGGTATGGTGTACCGTCAAACCCTAACCGGTCAACTCACTTGGAATGGATGCTACCGAATAATATCGGAAAACTCTTTTTCCGATATTATTGTCCGCCCTGGACAGGGACTTCTGTGCATCCTACCTAGAGCATTATCTCTCTTAGTATCGAGAGCGAATGATTCCTTATTGACACTCAATTCCCTTCGACGGTATTCCACTGTACCCGATCCTTGGCTGTTTAGAATCCCATGGATAGAAATTCATAAACCAAAGTCAAAGCACAGAAGTCCACCGACAAGGTGTCCTTGGTGTCTCAGGTCCGAGGACCATCCACGCAACTACGACAATAGAATCCAGCTGGTTAACAGTGAGGTACAATACCATCCAGCGATTTATTCGGATTAGTTCATGTAACTCATTCTCTTATAGATTCACCTTAGTATATCCACACAAGTGACTATGAGTGCAGTCACTCTCATCATATGAGTAGGAGTAATATGTACTAGTCTAACTAGATATCTGATGTCCTTCTAGGATATCCTCCGATTAGGAACTACTAAGAATATGTGTGTATAAGTGATCAGTCTCATTAATATGATCCCATCACAATCTGATCACTACTGCACATATTCATAGACTTCATTATGAAATGATAATAATACGAATTAGACATAATGAATTAATTGCGATATTATTAATAAATGAACAAGATTACAAAGTCATATTGGCTTGTAAGCCACCTAAGATTAATAATCTCCTACTTAGACTAAAGCCAATCACCTTTATGCAATATACTTATAGCCTCTAGGTGATGCTCAAATACAATTTGAGACAAACACTTTGTCAAAGGATCTATTACATTATCGGCAGATGAAACTCTTTCCACCACTACATCTCTTATGGAAATAATCTCTCTGATTAGATAAAAGCGTCTCAGAATATGCTTCGATTTCTGATGAGACCGCAGCTCTTTCGCTTATGCAATGGCTCCATTGTTGTCACACAACAGCGGAACAGGTTTAGAGACACTGGGAGCTACTCCGAGGTCAGTGATGAATTTCTTCAACCACACTGCTTCCTTAGTGGCTTTAGCTGTAGCGATGTACTCAACTTCAGTCGTCGAATCTGCACTAATTTTCTGCTTGGAACTCTTCTAGCACATTGCGCCTTCATTGAAAGTAAACACAAATATAGATGTAGACTTGCTATTATTTGGATATGACTAGAAACTCGAGTCAGTAAAGCCTCGCAGTTTTAAATCACCTCCTCTATAGATAAGAAACATATCCTTAGTTCTTCTCAAGTATTTAAGGATACATTTCACTGCCTTTTAGTGCTTTTCGCTTGGATCAGCCTGAAATCTACTCGTAACACTTAGAGCATATGCCACATCAGGCCGTGTACATACCATGACATACATGATAGATCCTATGGCAGAGGCATAGGGTACTCTATCCATGAATGCCATCTCATTAGGAGTCTTACGAGACTACTCCTTTGAAAGATTAATTCTATATCTCATCGGTATAAGACCTCTCTTGAAATTTTTCATGCAAAACCTTTTGACTATGGTATCTATGTATATAGATTGGGTCATTCCAAACATCCTCTTTGATCTATCTCTATAAATCCGTATTCCCAATACATAGGATGCTTCTCCCAAATACTTTATGGAGAAGTGTTTCGACAACCAAATTTTTACCGATGACATCATAGCTACATCATTCTCAATGAGTAGTATGTCATCTACATAAAGAACTAAGAAGGTGACTACACTCCCACTGGTCTTCTTGTACACACAAGGCTCATCTTTATTCTTAATGAAGTCATAAGACTTGACATCTTCGTCAAATCTGATGTTCCAACGCCGGAAAGCTTGTTTCAGTCCATAAATGGATCTCTGAAGCTTACACTCTATCTGGAAACTCTTTGGACGTGAAACCTTCAGGTTGTATCATATACACCTCTTCCTCAAGGCTACCATTGTGAAAGGCAATCTTCACATCTATGTGTCAGATCTCGTAATCTATGTGTGCAGCTTTAGCGAGTAGAATCCTGATCGACTTTATCATGGCAACTAGTGAGAAAGTCTCGTCATAGTCAATTATTTACCTTTAACGATATCCCTTTGCCACCAACCTTGCCTTGTAGGTGTCGATCCATCCATCTGCACCGATCTTTCTCTTAAAGATCCACTTGCATCCAATGGGTATAATACCCTAAGGCAAGTCCTCTAAGTTCCAAACTTGGTTGGTATACATGGACTAGATTTCAGAGTTCATGGCTTCTCGCCATTTCTCGGCTTCTGGGTGTTCTATGGCCTCCTGGTAGGTATTAAAATCATCATTCTCATTATATTCCATCTTAGACTCACGTTCAGCGATATGTCCCACATATCATTCGGGTAGTCTAGGTACTCTACCAGATCTACGAAACTTATATGTGTGTACCTGAACAGATTCAAGAAATGATAGCTCATCTGATGATATTGCAGTTGTTTGGGAATCTAAAACTTCTTCCAGTACTATTTTACTCCCACTGTCCTCTTGGAGAAGCTATTCTTCTTCTAGGAAGACGGCTTTCCTGGCGACAAACACCTTTTGTTCACTGGGATGGTAAAAATAGTATCCAAAGTTTTCCTTTGGATATCCCACAAACCTCCATTTATGAGTTCATGATCCTAGGTTGATTGGATCATACCTCTTTACATGAGCAGGACAACTCCAGACTTTAACATGTTTAAATTCTGATTTCTTGCCTTTCCATATGTCATATGGAGTAGAGGTCACAAACTTGCTGGGTACTTTGTTCAGTAGGTATGCTACTGATTTAGAGCATACCCTTAGAGGGACACTAGTAAACCCGAAAAGTTCAACATAGATCGCACCATGTCTAACAAGGTGCGATTCCTCCTTTCAGATACACCATTCATCTGTGGTGTATATGGAGGGGTGAGCTGAGAAAGGATACCATTATCCTTTAAGAATTGTGTGAAATTAGTACTCAAGTATTCTCCTCCTCGATCAGATCGAAGAGCTTTGATACTCTTTCATATTTGCTTCTCTACCTCATTCTTGAACTCCATGAACTTCTCAAATGCTTCCGACTTATACTTTATTAAGTGCATATAGCCAAATCTTGAGAAGTCATCGGTGAACGTGATGAAGTATGATAAGCCACCTTTGGCTTGGATAGACATGGGACCGTATATATCTAAATGTATTAATCCCAGAATGTCCATGGCACGTTCTCCATGTCCAATAAATAGAGATTTTGTCATTTTTCCCATAATGCAAGACTCACATGTTGCAAACGATTCATAATCGAATGCATTTAAATAACTATGTTTATGCAACTTTTGCAGCTTGTTTTCACTAATGTGTCCAAGTCTACAATGCCACATATAAGCTTGGTTCACACAATTCTTGCTCTTCTTAAGAGCATTATCAATGTGAAATTATAATAAGAAATATCTAAAAGATATAGATCGTTGACTAAAGATGCCGAAGCTATTGATTTATTACCATAATAAATCGAACAACTTTTGTTCTCAATAGTCAACTTATATCATATCTTGTCCAAACAAGATACTGATATGATGTTCTTTATTATACTAGGAACATAATAACAATCTTCCAATGATAAGACGTCTCCCGATGGAAGCCTGAAGTTTGCTGTCCCTATAGCAACCGCCGCAACTTTTACGCCGTTTCCTAGCCTCATATCCACCTCGCCTCTTCTCAGCTTGTGCTTACTTGTTGGCATCTGCACATCATGGCAGATATGAGAAGCAGATCATGTATCTAATACCAAAGATGTCGAATCTCTAGCTGATAAGTTGATATCTATCATATAGATAGCTGAAGCATCTGATAGCTTCACTTTCCCATACGTTTTATCGTAAAGGAACTCCTTGCAGTTCCTCTTCCAGTGACCATTCTGTTTATAGTAGAAGTAGTCACCTTTTACTACTCCTTGAACATTGTCCTTCTTCCTTTTATCATATGCTATCATCTCTGTTTCAAGGGCATCTAATGTCGGTTCAGCAGGAGGATTAGACTTGCTGGGTACCTTGTTCAGTAGGTATGCTACTGACTCTAGAGCATACCCCCAGAGGGACACTAGTACATCCGAAAAGTTCATCATAGATCGCACCATGTCTAACAAGGTGCGATTCCTCCTTTCAGATACACCATTCATCTGTGGTGCATATGGAGGGGTGAGCAGAGAAAGGATACCATTATCTTTTAAGAATTGTGTGAAATTAGTACTCAAATATTCAAAAGAAGTTAAGTACAAATACATATACTTACAGCAATCACCTTTATAATAGTTTGATAAAGGCCAGTATTCATATATGGAAGACTTATCTCTAAGCGAAGCCTCCTTCATAATATATATGACATCATTCATTGTCTTTGCTTGAGAAGCTAAGCTACTGAGATCATAATACTTTTTATCGCTCAAGCAAATGCCCAAGCGCAAAGCATCAAGTCCCCACCCATCTATATAATCCCAAGAAGCGGGTAGTTTTGCATCCAACATGCCCTGCGCAGTGGAATCCTGGGATACACCACAATATTTCAAAAGGGCAAGTAGCCAGCTAGTGCCCTTGTAGAAATCAGGATTCTCTTCCTTGTGCGGGACATAAAATCTCTGAATACCTGAGAGACTCTTAGGAGCTTGCTGAGAATCTCTGCCACTGATATCTTCCTCTTCCAGGAAATCGATATCGGGATAATCTTCAGAGGTCACAGAGATATTAAATTGCTTCAAGAAGGCCCCCTTTAGCTCTTCGGTATCCAACCTTGTCAACTCTGTATCAATCAAGGGTAAAGAATCTCTGTGACGAGCCTTATAAGCTGCCCGTCTCTCTGCATATTTAGCAACATTCTTGTCGTCTAAGAAGTGCAGATAATGGAACTCTATATCAAAAGGGATTTCCCGTTGGGCCTCTAAGATTTTCTTCTCAGCATTGCTCCAACATTGGGACCTCTCCTGGCTATAGATATTGGTGCGCATTCGCCACCATCTGACATATTCACATGTCACACGAGGAGCATGGACAGCAGAAGAAATTCTGAAAGAAACATTTTCAAATCGGTGGAAATAATCCCACCATTCACGGGCCCTCTGCAGTCCGTTGGAGCCTAAAAGCTGGCGGTCAGGAAGCTGAAATATGTGATCACAAGAAGGAATGCACTGATCATATCCAAAATTCCGGCCGAAACGGAAAGGATAATAGGGCTCTAAATGAACCACAGTTCCCTTCCGGTATACCAAGACACTAGGTCTGATGGATAGAAGCCATGATATAATCTGACTATCCAATGCAGATTTCTTCAGCAGCTGTTTGGTGTGAGAATGGGTGAACTCAACAGGATTACCCTCGGCAAATACTTTAAAGGGGCTCACTAGAGGACGAGAATTGGCAGTATGCTTCCAAAAACGTAAGTCCCCCTCAGTTTTTCGCCTGGTGTCAGTCAAGATACCACGAATCTCATAAAGTTGCTTCTGGGTATCCCCTCCATCAACACTTGCATATTCAATCATGCGTGGAAATATGCGAGGGGAAGCCAGGCTCTTTGGGGCAGATTCTGAAAAAATAGAAGCCACCCAGGCATTGAAGAAATGAATGGGACCCACAACATTAAATTCTCGTGGTTTCTCCTGCTCAACCACTTGGCCAAGAGTTTTGAAAATCAGGCACATAGTAACTGGAGCTAGAGACAGTTTAATTCCCCAGGCTAGTTCACAAGCTCCATAAAGAGTCTCAGGACGAATTACTCCCTCATCCTCCTGAGGAATAGCAAAATTCGAAAGCCAGTAGGCCAAGTATGCTGCCAGATGGGTATTCCTATCCAAGTCCAAGGGATTGGCATCTTTCTTGTGTTCCTCAAAGATGATATCAGGATATCCCTTACGGTGCCTGGTTGTCTGCCCCATGAAGACTGGAGTCTCACCAGCCCCAGGAAAGTCTGTATATCGAATGTCAACATTATCAAAGAAACGGAGCCAGACAACTCTGCGGACCCGTGTCCTCTCTCTACGGGATCTCTTTTTCAGAGAGTCTTCACCAAAAGCCAGAATCATGTAAGCCTTGAGGAGGAATCTGTCAGACCTCCAGGTTGCATAGCGGCCCTTGCCGTCTGTTCTGTCCTTGACAATGTCGAGATGTCATATTTCTTCATAAGGCTCTCCGTCAATGGGCAAGCCAGAAAGCTGATGTAAAGTCCATAAATCCAGAGATGTCTCTCCTTCCGGAATATAAAAGGTATTGAACTCCTTCATGAATACCTCGATCATGCCACAGCAAAGGCCTTAAAAGATCGGGTATCGGAATCGAGCAGCATACACACTACCAAGAAGATCAACTCGGCTTAGCAAATTATGGTAATGTTTCAAGACATAATCAGTATATTCTACAAAATATTCTCTAAAACTGTGGCCGGATTTAAGCTTCAAGTCGCCAAACTACCCCATTGCTGCCTTCAATCTAAACCTCATGGCTAAACAGTCAAAAATCAATGGCTCTTCTCTGAAGCCCCATTTACATGGAGAAAGAAATAGCCCATGCCGCCTCTACTTTGAGTCTGGGATACCTCTATCATACCACTTGGCAGGAATAAATGAAGGTGAGCGAGTCATAATGCCGTCCTGAGGACGCATGATATTAGTCCCACTGGGCATGAGCATGTCTCTAGCATAACTCGGCTTGAACAAAGATTTGCCACGGGTTACAGTTCCTCTCAGGTTGTCTCGAAATTTCAAAATGGCATCCTCAGCATAAAAAGCCTTTCTTTCAGAACGCACTGCATTGACCTTGAAGTCAAGCAAGAATTTGTACAAATGCTGATCATTGGGAAAGTGAACTGGATAATCTTTGTCCCGTCTATATTTATAGAATCCTTCTAAAAAGACAAGTCTGCTCTCATCAACCTTGCCATCTGATTCATCGAGAGCCATCCGGGACAGACCAAGATGCTCCGATAAGAAGAAGACCCATGTCAAAGACAGAGGGGTGTAGAAATTGCATTTCAGTGACCCACTTCCCGAGAGCCTAGCTACAACCGGGACTAGGTATTGAAGCCGCAGCCCCAGGGATTGCTCCCGTGGGAACTGCCAAAGTCAAACAGCAAGACGCTGATCCACCCAACCTGCAATCGCTATAGTAATGAGTCTGCGCCTACTGTCGATCGACGAGCTCATAGTCGGTTTCCTGCAAAGAAAAGACGAAGAAAATGTTAGAAGATGATACAAGTGCAGAGGAGACCTCCTTCATTATCCCCATGCCCAAATCTATGGTGGCCAACGACACACACAACCAGTCCCACCGGCCAAGAAACCAAAGCAAAGCTCCGCCTTTTACCTGTAAATCCTAGAGCGACTGAAGCTCTCCCCAAACAGCAGCTTCTAAATCTAAACAATACCCCTCCGTGGCAGTGGCAGTGCTCTCCTCAAGCCCCTGCGATGCAGCCAACGAAGAAGAAGCAAGGGAAGTAGGGTCTGCGGTTTTGAACCCGACGGCCTACACACCCACAGGCGATGGCGATAGCGCTCCTCAGCAGGGTTGCAGCGTTCGTCACCGGCAAGGGGGAAAGAAAGTGACCGGCGTGCCAAGCAAACGGCACCCCCCCAAAGCGTCGGAAGGCCAACGCGCAGACAGCGGTGGTGGAACCCCCCGAAGACCCTTGTGGCTTCGGTCACAGGCAAGAATGAAGAGGAGGAAGGGCTCGGCGGTGGCGAGCTGTGGCGGCAACGGCTGGCTCCCACGGCTGCAGCGTCTTCGTCCACCGGCGATGGAAAGAGGAAGAGGAGGACAGGCGCTCGGAATACCCCAGCGCAACAGCGAAAAGAATCCTGCCCCCTTCCCTTTTTATAACCGACCGGGCCGATTTTTGAAGCCCTGGCCAGTCCAAGGCCCGAACCAGACCGAACCAGCGCAGACTCAAGGGCATATGCCCCCCTCTTTCAAACTTCACATATACGAACCGGTTTGAAGCCAAAGTGGAACCGAACCGGTGCAGACTCGAGGGGATTTACCCCCTTCTCTCAAACTCAATATATATGGCCGGGTTTGGAGCCGAATTTAAGCCTGAACTAGCGCAGACTCAAAGCGCACATGCCCCATCCTCTAAATTCAAGAAATCTGGTCGGGTTAAAGTCCAAGTTAAACTTGGACTGGCGCAGACTCAAAGGGTATAATAACCTTTGGTCGCCCGAAGCTCGAGACCCAATCTGAGCCAGTTGCGGAAACAAATTCAAGAAGGAATCCAAGTGATTGCAGCAGTCCCAGTCAAACAAATCCCCAATAGGTGCATGAAGATCTATAAGTGGGGTCGGTCCTGAACCGTGAGCCGCTTAAATAAGATAAGTACGTGATAATGGGCCACGCATACAACTCACTTCATCGCCTCCGGTCTCCGTGCGTGAGTCGTATGCGTGGGGGGCATTTGTTGTCACCAAAAAATTGAACAAGAAGAAGAGCCTAAAGATCAACAAATAAGGCCCAAATCAAAGAGAATTTGAAGGAAGAACCGAGCCCATTAATTCAAGTAAGAAAGGTCCAAGCAATTTTTCAAAGAAAGCCCAAGTGAAGAAGGTTAATGGACAGCAGTCATGCCTATTTTGCAAGCCAAATGAATAAAAAAGGGGCCACTCTAGGGTCCAAGTGGTGAAGAAATCCAATGGCACAACCGGGCCCATTAATTCAAGCAAGAAAGGTTCAAGCAATTTTTCAAAGAAAGCCCAAGTGAAGAAGGTTAATGAACAACAGTCATGCCAATTTTGCAAGCCAAATGAATAAAAAAGGGGCCACTCTAAGGCCCAAATGATGAAGAAATCCAAGGGGGCAGGCCCGGGCCCATTATCTCAAGCAAAAGAAGCCCAATAGGCCAATTTGGACCCAAAAAGTAAAGGCGAAAGCCCAATTTCGTGGCAGCCTTTAAAAGGGCCCAAATGGTCCCCCCCTATGGCCTATTCTTACCCCTTTAGCCCATGGTCAAATCTGCCCAAACGAGGATAAGAAAAGCAAGTGGTCCCCCCCTCAAGATTCTTTTAGAAGAGAGTAGATGAAAAGCAAAAAGAGAAGCCAATCATGATTCTCCAAGTGTTGTGGCCTCATTGGAGGGCTCTTAAGAGGGGTTTATTATCCCTAATCCAAGACTAATTGATGCCTAATATAACCCCAAAAAGTTACCCAACTTTATCTATAAAAGAACCCCCATCTTCTACAAGAAAAAGTTGGAGACAAAAATCCCAAAAAAGAGAAAAGAGAAGATGAAAAGTGAGAGAGCTTGGAGGATCACATCTCCCTCCTCCTTCCCCTCCATTTCCTACATCCCAAGAGAGAAAAAAGAGTTAGAGAAGAAGAGAAAAATAAAGGAAGAGTGCTAGAGAAGAAGAGAGCAAGATTGTGGGCTTTAAGAGCCATTCTCCCTTCTCATCCCCTCTCCAAGGTAGACTGGGGATGAAGAAGGGGTTTATTTATGTCTCCTTGCTTTCTTATAATGTTTTCTTTCATTTTGATGTTCATAGAAACTTCTATCTCCCCCTTGATGTTCATCCATGGTGATTAAAAGTAATGAAATACAAAGTTCAAATTTCCTGTGTCTGTTTTGTGAATCTGCTGGTTATCTTACTTTTATGTTATTTTTTCCTTCATAAGGTATATGTTTTTCGTGTGGGGATGGTAGAGGGGCCTTTCTATTTTATAGAAATGGTCTTTTCAAGCCTTAGAACCCCCTAAACATGGGGATATGACCCAAAATGTGCTTTGCTGTCCAGATTTCCTAAAAACTGATTTTTCATTTATTTGTCTTTGGTTTTGGGGTTTTTCAAGATGGCTTGGCCTTCCATGACCCTTAGGAGCACATCCCCTCCACGGATGATGTTCCCCCAAGGCTAAACATCAATAGAAACCCCCTAAGTTTCATGTATATTAAAGTTTAAATTTCTGTTTTCATGTTGGAACCGAATAGGTTTTGTTTGGGTTTTTTCCTTTAATGGCTAAGGGTTTAGGCCCTAGAGGTTCTCAAGGAGGTTCCTTCACTAGTTAAGGATGATCTTCTTTGGGTATAAACCCTCTAACATGGAGCCAAGGAGGAGAGATCCATGGAAAAGATAAAAAATATATTTAAGTTTCTCATATGTTCATATGTAAGGTTTCATTATATTTTCCTAAAGAAATACATCTAAAATATATTTTAAATAAATATTTTAGGCCTTGTATCTTTTATACTTTATTTTCCATCATTTGGGTTATATTTAAACCCATTTTTCACCAAAAATCCGGATTTTAGCCTGAGTCAGCGGTCTGTAGTGCTACAATGTTGAGTCTGCGGCTACTGTTCATCAGTCTGCGCCTCCCTGCGCAGACTCAGCGCCAGTTGCAGGTTTTTGAGTCTGCGCCTCTTTCAGCTTGGTTTTTGGGCTTGAGGTGATTTTTTGATCCTCCCCCAAATTGTCCAAAGGTTCCTTGGACCTAAGGCTGTCCTTTTGAGGCCCAATGAAGGTCCTAAATGGCTTGGACTTTGGGTTATTAAGCTCTTAGGCTCAGTTTGTTTGCAGAATAGCTTAAACCAGAATAAGGAGGAAGGGATTTCTTAAACAAGAATAAGAGGTATTTTAGTTTGGTAAGTAGTTGGTATTCCACCCAGAATAAGTAGAATTGCACTGCGCTATTCCAAGTGATTTGGTAGGAATAAGTAGAATAAAGAAGAGAATAAAGAGTGGAATAAAGAGTATAAAATACCCATGTTATTCCGCTTAACCCATGGTATAACCCATAGCACCCTGGGTTAAGCACTCCCTTCCACCAAAGTGGGTTAAAAGGTTTTAGGAGAATAAAACATCCAATTCAGGGCTTATTCCACAAACAAAGTGAGGCTTAATGTTTCAAACCGAAATCTTGCCTTATGTTTTAAGATTTTAAATGTTTTCCGATGTTTTTCAAGGATGTCCCAATCTAAGGGTGCCAACAATCCAATGTTGGGTAACCCATCAAGGGCCCTCACACAAAAAACATCATTCTTATGTTCCCATTTCTGTGGGTTCATCTGGATGATATGTCCCGAAGTCCCAATGGGTTGGTGGAGTTCCTTGTTCCCCAAATGTAGAAATGGAATGGGTGATTCCCTGTGGATAACCCTTTCATTTTGAAGGCATTAAGGGCACCCTTTGGGTGAGTGGTTGGATGCTCGGCACGCCCTCCTTTATAGCCACCTCCATAGTTCATGGCTACATGTGATCCTCTAGGGAAATTGGTGGAGTTCTTTGCTCCCCAAATGTAGAGATGCTTTGGATTACCCCTTGTGGGTTTTTCTTACATCTTGAAGGCATTAAGGGCACCCTTTGGGTGAGTGGTTGGATGCTTGGCACGCCCCCCTTTATAGACATCCCTACGGTCCATTAGCCATTACATATCCCTTTAAGGGAGTTGGTCCTTCGGGTCCCTTCATGCCATGATCCTTCATGAAGATCTTAAACCTTTTTAGTGGGTTTTCCTAATGAAAGGTTGAAATTCAACTTTGAATCATTATATTAAGCATTTTCAATACTTTATAAAGTGATCCAAGAAGAATGAGATAAATATGAAGAAATCATGTCATTTGAAGAAATCCACACAAGAGCCACTCTTTGAAAAGGCCTCATGTAGCCATACTCAACTTCTGAGATTTCTCAGTGTTATCCTTCCCAAATTTGTGGTGATTCTTGGATCACTTCAAGTTGAAAGAGGTGTAAACATGAAATTATGCTCAGATTTTGAGTCTACGCACCTATAACTATGGAAATCTGATTGGGAATGGGGTACAATATATTTTTATCGACTCCGGATTTCATATTCTAACTTTAATGGTTGAAACTAACCACTTGATGGATTTAATTGCAACTTGAACTGTGCAGGAAGCTCAAAAGACTAATTTTCAGACTTGAGTCTGCGCATCCTTGCGCAGACTCAACTAAAACTGTCAAAGATGCCTTGCATGGACTGATAGACTCATTTATGGTTCAAATAAATCAAATAATTAAAGTTAATTCATTCAAAAAAAGGTTTAAGATAGCCATATTCTATTTTAAATAAACACAAAATTCCAAACTTAAGTTGAGCCTGCACACCTTTCATAAGCTCATTTCAAATGAAAAAATCAACTAAACAATAAATCAAATTGCTCAAATCACTTGAAATCATATATCAAATACTTCATTTCATTTAAAATAAACATCCATTTACAAAAAATATCCAAATCCCTTCAAAATAAACAAAAATTACAAGTTCAGCTGAGTCTGCGCACCCATTGCGCAGACTCAAACTCATTTTTATTGTCTCCTTGATCTTTGAAGCTTCCCAGCACTTTGAAACTCTTGGAATTCCCCTCAACCTCAGGAGGTTCCATCTTTTTAAGAATCTTGCTCAAAATCCTCTTTAAACTTGAGTCTGCGCATCAATCCCAAGGCCAAAACCTCATCTCTTGGCCCCCAAATCATGCACGCAGCTCCAAATATGTAAATCATCACCAAACAAAACATAAAATCAAGTTATCCCACCAAAAATTCAATAAAATAACTCACAAACAAAAAATCCACAGTTCAGACTTCAGTCTGTGCATCCTGGCGCAGACTCAACCCTGAAATTCACAAAAAATAAAAAATCAACTTCCCGACCACTAAAAGATGATCTAAAACCCTCTAAAAATCAAGTTTATTCATATCTATCAGGAAATAAAATAAAAACACCAAGTTGTTCTTGAAAAAAATGCAAAAAACAACTCAAAACACATTGGTGACGAATGAGTCTGCGCTACCCTGCGCAGACTCAACCCTGAAATCCCAAATTTGGCCTTTTTGACCTTAATTTCCCTCCAAATTAAATTCAAAAATTTACATAAAAACTTTATACTTTATATAAGTCAAAAACCTAAATAAAAGCTTAACACTCCTTTTACAAAAAATATAAAAAATGTTTAAACACTTTGATAAATAATGAGTATGCGTTCTATAGTGCAGACTCAACCCTAAATTCTTAAAATCTGGTATTTTGGCCATTAAATTCCCATCAAATCAAATCAAAATCTTAAGAATAAATCCTATATTTTCCACAAATCAAAACTCAAACAAAAATGATAACTTTTTCCTTGAAATTACCTAAACAATTGAAAAAAATAGGCTTGTGATAAATGAGTCTGCGCTACCCTGCGTAGACTCAACCCCCAATTGTTAAAATCCAAACTTTTCAAATTTAATTCCTTTAAAATTAAATCAAAAAACATAATATAAAACAAAACACTTCCTATAAATCAAAAAACCAAATAAAACTCAAATTTGCCCTTTTGCAAAACATAAAAAATACCTAAAAGAAATCTCATTTCAATTGAATTTGCACATCTTACTTATCCTTGAAAAACTCGTAAATTCAAAACATAAAAAATATAAATCCTTGAAGCATTTTTTACTCAAACCAAATAAGAAAACATAAAAAATATTTTTCCATATTTTCCAAATCAAATCCAAAGTCTCTTCACTTCAAATCTGAAAAAACACAATAAGAAATGTTTATTAGACTTTCTTGATAAAAAATGTCATCCACTTCAATCAAAATACCATAAAAAAGATCTTCAATCCTCTCACAAATCAAAAACCAAAATAAATACAAGCATTCTCATTGGTAACAAATGAGTCTGCGCATCTTTGCGCAGACTCAACTTCATGTTCACTCCAAAACATAAAAATTCAACAAATCTTCAATGCATCCATATAAATCAATCTAAAAAGACTAAAAAATGTCTCTCATCATCATCCATCAATAAAAATTAATAAATCAACTCTTGCGCAGACTCAACTCTAAGCTAAAAAATGAGTTTTCTTCTCAAATAAAAACTAAAATTCATTCATTTTTCGAATGCAATCTTGTATATCTTACTTATATTATTTCAAAGGGTGTTATTCTATTCTTCCGATGATTAATCAAGGGTTTTCCTCTTAGGAGGATGTAATTAACGCTATTCCATTTATGGGTAGCGAGATCGAATCGAAGAACTACGCATTCATCTGATTGAGTTAGGTAAAGCGCACAAATAACAAATCTAAATCAAAAATAAAAAAAATCAAGATCAAGTGCATTTTTTCCTTAAAAAATGTACGACAATCTCTTTTGGCATGCCCGGTGGGACCTGTCCTCCCTTCGTCTTCTCGTCGGAAGAATAAGGATAACACCCATTCTTTGAAGTTATTGATTATCTCTTTGTTGTATTACAGGAGACTCAATGGAATCGAAAGTTTTCCTCGGCCCTCTGGTGGTCGAGAACCATGCTCACTATGGCTACCTGGCAGTGCCTGTGGCATTCGGGAGCTTCCCTCCCGTTATTGGTTTTCCGAATTTTCTCGGGGTGGTCTTCATACAACCTGAGATTATATCTGATAAACCCCAAGCGCAAGTAGTCAGCTGCTGCACTTTTCACAGTCATGCTGCATCATCTTCAAGACAATATCGGAAAAATATCCGAAAGGGTCAAAATCCCCAGCTCAAATCAAAGGCAGTCTCTGCACAATGGTCCAGGACCAAAAAATCAATTATTGTTGGGAGCCTGCGGATCTTTCTAGACGGCAGCAAAGTTGATACTTCCAAAGACCGACTGGTTCCAAATATTCCAGTTCAAAACTCATTCCAGGTCTTTGAAGACATGGACAGAGAAAGAATGAAAAATGAAAGAAAAGAAAAAAGAAAAGCTAAGATTCAGATGTCGGAAAAGTAAGAAAGAAACCCCAAACCAGCTTATTGTTATGGGACGAAATATTGTCAAGAGCTACCAGCAAAACAAATCTGGGTGCCCAAACATCAAGAAGATCAATATGCATAAGAAAAATCAAAGCCAATCTTTCAGTCACAAAGGCGGCAAATATGGAAACCAATTCAAAGAGAGTTGCCTCATGCTGATTTGCCAAAAAGAAAGAAGTCAAGAGAAAGATATGAAAATGAAAAGTCAAAAAAGCCTTCAAAAACATCTGTATTCCAAAGGCTGCAGCAGAAACCTCCTTCCGCAAGGAGATCAGCAGAATTCACCCAAGGAAGCCTGATGATTTATTCATGTCATACTATCAACAAGTATGGGGTACTCCCTGAAGATCCATAAGAAATAAGAGATTTAGCCTTAAGGCCGGGTCTAGTTACCCGAAGAATGCAAGCGGCAGCCCTAATTGCCCAAAATTTTCCTATCCTATTGGAAAACATTGATGAAGAAGCAGAGCTATCTGCAAATGTCATTGAAGCATCAGGAGAAGCTCTTTCTGCACCCGCAGAGCAGCAACTTCCACAGCAAATCAATAAGTAAAAAGAAGCAGAACCAAGCATAACTCAGTTGTTATTGCAAGAAATTGAGTTGTTGAAAAAGCAATTGAAAGAAAAAGATGCCCAAATACAAGGGGCAGGATGGGCTGGTAAAATAGGAGGTGCTTCAACTTCCTCTTATCCTCGGGTGGCTAACCCTCCAGTTCCACCTCCTCCGTCTCAAAATCTTCTAAACATATCCATGCAGTCATCCAAGCCTATGCCTATGAATGAAACACCTGCATATATTCAAGTATCCAATAGTCAAGCTGCTCCTGCAATAGTATTGCAAGACAATTTGATTTCAAATTTTCCATTTCAAACCTCCCAAGTTCAGGGAGTTAATTTCATCCCAAATCCAGCAGATCCTGCTGTGGCTCAAAGGCTAATGTTAGAACAGCTCATTGATATGAAGCTGGCAGAAAGAGTGGAAGGTACCTCCACGGTATATGATATGTACAAAGTACCATATCCGGTGCATCATGCCATGAAAAGGCTTCCGCTGGGAATGACCAAAGTGCCCAAGTTTGAAAAATTCAATAGCTAAGGAAATCCAAAAGAACACTTGGCATATTATAATGGGGCAATAGGAGACCTAGCCACTGATGAATCTTATATGCTGAAATTTTTCGGGTCTTCATTAACTGGACTCGCATTTGAATGGTATTCTTCTCTTTGGCCTGGTTCTGTTGCAGGGTGGGCCGACCTTCAGAAGCAATTTCAAGACAGATTTTATCTGGTGGAGAGAGAGATCACTTTGGCAGAGCTATATACTGTGAAACAAGAAAACAATGAAAATGCTTCCAAATTCATTGCTAGGTGGAGGAATCTTAGCATGAAGTGCAAAAGACCACCATGTCAAGAAGATGCAGTGGTGATATGTGAAAGTAATCTGAAAAATAAAGTCCTTGAAAGGCTGGTAGCCATTGAAATTAAATCTTTTGACAAATTGAATACTGTGGTATCAAAAGTTGAAAATTTTATGAGTTGATCCAAAAGTGAACCAAGCAACAACAAAGGAAAATTTGATAGAAGAAATGCTCCACGTGAGTCAAATACAGTAGATTTATCTACGTTTATCACGGAGCAACAAAAGAAAGGTCCAGTCCCGCAGGCCGAAACCAGCAACAATAGAGAGAAAGAAGTCCGAGCCTTATCTTCTCTCAGAGACAGAATGAATAGGCCATACAGCTTCCCAAAAGATAAAACTCGTGTTCTATTTGAATGGGCACGCAAATACAATCAGATTGTGTTACCACAGTCAAAGAGGCCAGAAGATGCCAAAAGATCTAATAATCCAAATTATTGTCCATATCACTAAATCATGGGACATCCTATTGAAGAATGCTATGTGTTCAAAGATGCAGTTGAAAAATTAATCCAAAAAGGTGTCCTGAAGATGGGAGATCATCTTGTCGATCCTCCGCAGCCTCATGCCTGGACAAAAGCAAATGTGGCATCTGTAAATGTGCATCATATGGTTCCTATTTACCAGTCATTAAGCTCAGAAACTGTAGAAAGAAGCACACAAGCCACTTATGAGCAATTGGTACTTCAACCACTCCAAACATCTCAGTGGCAAACAGTCAAAAAGAAGCCAAGATCTCATATCAAGCAAAAGTCATCAGAAGTATATATTCACGGAGGTATTATGCGACGGCCGACATACGTTCAACCCGTCCCTCCACCAAATTTGGATAATATGATATCCGATATGTCTAAAATGGCTCTATCTGCGCCGGTCAAAGCCGCAAATTCAAGCAAAAAATAATGTGTGTCCTCTCCTCAGCAGGAGACATCCCAATCAAGTTCAAGTTACCCTACTCCAGCAAGCAGTATATGGAAATGGGTAGATCCTCGTACTGTAAGGAGGGTTACCAACAGAAGAAGAAAAAGAGAAACACCAATACCAATTCTACCTAAAGGTAAAGATCCGCTGTCAAAGTTGTAACAGCTAATAGACAACTTGGATGAATATGAACAGCCTCAAAGAAAGCCAACAAAGCTGAAGCATTATATCCCATAGGAGAAACTCCAAAATATGACAATGAAGCAAATACATGAAGAAGCCCTATTCTGGGAGCATGAAGTCAAAAAGCCGAAGACTGATGAAAATCAGGAAAATGGGAAAGAAGAGCATGAAGGCATTTGCACTGTCATGTCTTGCAATACAATCTCAACAATAAATGAAAGTAAATATGATGAGGAGGAAGAAATCTTCCTTGCTCCAAAAATGGAAGTGATGGAAAGCTCTGCATCAACTCCAAATGAGCAACATGTCACCCGCTCTGGCAAAAAGTGGGGACGGAAGCCTCCATTGGCTACCACTTAAAAAATTATCCAGCTGCAGGGAGAAATACCATATGTCGTCCCATAACCAGAAGTCAGAGGAATGAAATCCATGCCTTTGTCCAAAAGAAATGTTCAAATCCTGCCTCCGCTCGGGCTGTATCTAGAAAATTCCGATGAAGAAAATGGGGTGTTACCCTCTCTATATGAATTTATGGCAGTTCAAAAGTCTGCAAAGAAAGGTAAAGAAGTACAGCAGCAGCTGTCTGAAGAACAAGACCCTCAGGTTGTCTCTCTAGAAGTTCATGATAATGAAAAAGCAAAAAAGAAAGTTATCGGCTTACTAAAGAGGTTGCCATCTAAATTTACCGTGTGGGAAGTTTTGTCACTCAGTGAGGAATTGCAAAAGGCTCTCATTGTAGCTTTAAAAACTCCTCAAATTTATGAAGCTCATGTAGCAGAAATTCAAGAAATACCTTATGAGTCATTCACGGCTTCCAACACCTTCACTGAAGATTATATGTTGCTGCCTACAAATGACCACAACAGGCCACTCTACATGAGAGGAAAGATAAATGGACAATCTGTCAATAGAATCCTGGTCGATCAAGGCTCTACTGTCAGCATCATGCCTCTCAGAACTTTCCAGAAATTTCATTTTCATATGCACCTAAGAAGAGTGCAAGATTTCAAAATAGCTGGATTCAACCAAAAGTCAGAAACACCGATTGGGGCAGTGGAATTTGAAATGGTTGTCGGTGACTTTCACTTCACAGTCCTCTTCCATATCATAAATTCTGATATACAAAGCTTTGCTTGGGCGGCCATGGATACATCAATATTTTGTGGTGCCCTCCTCATTGCATCAATGCATCAAATTTCCCTGGGAAGGACAAATACAGCGAGTCTTCCCTGATCTCTAATCTTTTGAGGTTCATGAATGTCATCTTATGGATGCCAATCTCTATATACCTCCACCTCTGGAGGAAAAAGAAGAAATAGAAAAGCCTGATACCAGTCGGAGCAAGGAATGGTTTCCTCCTTCACTAAATATCGGCTCTCTCAGTCTTGAAGACAAAGAAGCTACAGTTCTGAAAAGTCCTTCAGCGAAGACAACCAAACAACAAGATGTACTCTCTATAGAAGTCATGGTCCCAGTCGGACTAATACATCCTATGGAAGAGTATGAATGTCAACTCGTAGAGCCTTTGAAGAAATTCGTGGTTCCTCACGAAGATGGACATAAAACAGTCTTTTATAGAGCTGATGAGCTGTCGGCTACTGAAGACAAAGATTGCTATATTCCCGACATAGAAGAAGAATTATGGGTTGACATCATGGGTCTCCCAGACATGACAAAGCATACTGAGGAATTAGCTAAGGCTCAGTCAATTTCATTATATCAAACAAAAAAGGAATGGAGCAGGTTCCAAACAGCTATGGTACCCTCCTAACATGTCCAAAGCATTGATGCAGCATACACAATATCCAGGCTTGGGATATATCTTGCCGGAAGAAGAAACTCCTGAATTATCAGTAAATATGACATCTATTTTGCCAGAAATATCAGAAATTGCACAAGCAATATATGATGACTATGATGAACAACAACCCACGGGTCAGTCTATTCAAGAAAGCTAGCCAGAAGCTGATCAATCTCCTATTCCGGCATGTCAATATTGGAAACATCTTGAAGAAGAAGACATCCAAGTCCCAGAAGTCAAGGAAAATGATATCCCAAGTTCCGATATGATTCAAAATATATCAGAAGAACAAGAAAATCCATCTATTACCCTTGAACCTCATGTTAACGCAGGTCAAAGGGAAGATGAGCTCACTCAGCTTATGGAAAATCAACAGGCAGATCCTGCCCCAAATAATTTCACAGCAAATCAATCAAATGAAATTGACCAAGAAGTCAATGAAATTGAAGCAGAAATTGAAGAAGTAAATGAAGAAGATCTAATGGAGCTCTAGCCAACACCGCCAGAACTTGAAGATGGAGGGCAAGCTACGGTTGATGAACTCCTTGAAATCAATTTGGGCTCTGAAGAAGACCCAAGACCAACACATATAAGTGCATTTCTCAGTCAAGAACAACAGTAGGCATATATTTCGCTTCTGAAGGAATTTCGGGATTGTTTTGCCTGGTCCTATAAAGAAATGCCTGGGTTAGATCCAGAAGTAGCTCAACATGAGCTGGCCATTGATCCAGCCATCGAGCCAATCAAACAAGCTCCAAGAAGACTGAGGTCAGAGCTGATAAAAAAAATCAATGCTGAAGTTGACAAGTTAATTGATGTTGGCTTCGTACAAGAAAATCAATATACAACATGGCTGGCAAATATTGTTCCAGTCAAAAAGAAGAATTGACATATCAGAATCTGTGTAGACTTCAGAGATCTAAACAAGGCATGCCCAAAGGATGACTTCCCAGTGCCTGTTACCGAAATCATGGTTGATGCCACCACAGGACATAAAGCTTTGTCTTTTATGGATGGATCGTCGGGATATAATCAAATATGGATGGCTGACAAGGATAAGATCTATACTACCTTCAGAACTCGTAAAGGAATCTTCCACTACAAAAGAATGCCCTTCGGCCTTAAGAATGCCGGTGCAACATACCAAAGAGCAATGACCAAGATATTTGATGAATTCCTTTATCAACAAGTTGAATGTTATATTGATGACCTAGTTGTCAAAACCAAGAAAAAGGAAGATCATATGCAAGATCTCCGCACCATATTTGAAAGGCTGAGGCAATACAGCTTGAAAATGAACCCCATGAAGTGCGCCTTCGGGGTTTCAAGTGGCAAATTTCTGGGCTTTATTGTCAGATACAGGAGCATTGAAATAGACCCAGTCAAAATCAAAGCTATCTAGGAACTTCTGCCTCCGAAGAATCTCAAAGAGCTGCAGTCCCTTCAGGGACGGCTCGCATACATTCGAAGGTTCATATCCAACCTAGCCGGACGGTGTGAACCCTTCTCTAAATTAATGAAGAAAGATGCCCCATTCATATGGCATGATGAATGTCAAAATGCACTTGAGAAAATCAAGCAATACCTTGCATCGCCACCTGTGCTGGGGGCACCTATCAAAGGCCAGTCATTAATCTTATATATCGCTGCTCAGGAGACTTCTCTAGGGGCAATGCTGGCACAAGATAATGAAGAAGGCAAAGAGCAAGCGCTATATTACTTAAGCAGAAGGCTGATCAGGGCTGAACTCTGGTACTCACTTATTGAAAAGGTATGCTTGGCCCTAGTCTTTGCAGCTAAAAGACTTAGGCACTATATGCTATCATATGAAATCCAGCTCATCTCTAGGGCTGATCCTCTCAAATATATCCTCAATCGACCAACCTTGAAAGGTCGTTTGGGCAAATGGGCAGTCCTCCTCATGGAGTTCGACATCAAATATGTCCCTCAGAAAGCCATCAAAGGTTAGGCCATTGCAGACTTCTTTGCAGCACATCCAGTGCCAGAAGATTCACCATTGGTCACCGACCTGCCAGATGAAGAAACATTAGAAGCTAACCATACAGAACAAAAGATATGGCAGCTATATTTTGACGGGGCCTCCCGTTCAGCAATTGCACAAGATGGCACATTCACTACAAAGGCCGGGGCAGGCATTGTCCTGATATCTCCAGAAGGCGAGGTTCTGCATACCTCGTGTTCCTTAACTAAGCCATGCACCAACAATGAAGTTGAATATGAAGCTTTGATAGTTGGCCTGGAAGTTGCTCTGGATATGGGCATTCAAATGATTCAAGTCTATGGAGACTCAATGTTGATTATATACCAAGTCCAAGGAATATATGATGTCAAAAAGCCCGAGTTGATTCCTTATCACAAAAGGGCCCTCAAGCTGATACAAAGATTCTATTTCTTTGAAATCAACCATATCAACCGCAGTGCAAATGCTCAAGCTAATGCTCTGGCCAAATTAGCAAGTTCTCTGGCTCTGCCGCCGAGGGGTCCCTTAAAATATGGGTCAAGAACAGAAGATTGTTACCAACTGTGTTGGGAGAAGAAATAGAAATGCAAACATAAGTATGTGCAGTGGAAGAAAACGATAAGCCTGATTGGAGGGAAATGCTTCTCGACTGGTTTAAGCATAAAATATTTTCAAGTACCCAAATCAAGCGTGCTAAACTGATCCGTATCAAGGATTCATATGAATACAAAGGAGACACTCTCTTTCGAGTGACATATGATGGCAAAAGAAAAGTTCTCCTCAGATGCCTGTCACCAAAAGAGATAGCTGAAGCCTTGAGGGAGATACATGCCAGGGTCTGTGGTGCTCACCAGTCTGGCCCCATGATGAAAAATCAACTCAAACAATTGGGCTACTACTGGCCCACAATGTTCAATGATTGTGCGCAATATGCCAAATCATGTCACAAATGCCAGGAGCATGGCCCAATTCCCGGTGCCCTTGCACCCTACAGCACCATCATCGCCTTTTGCCGAATGGGGCATAGACGTTGTCGGCCCATTCATACCCTCCTCAAAAGGTGCTAAATATATTCTGGCCGCCACGGATTATTTTTCTAGATGGGCCGAAGCAGTAGTATTAAGAGAAGTCACGGGGGCAGCCGTTGAAAGGTTCCTCCGCCAAAATATATTGTTCCGATTTGGTGCACCCAGTCGGATCATTTCAGATAATGGGACGTTCTTCCGAAATCAAATCATATACAAGCTAGCTACGAAATTCAAAATTGATTGGAGGACCTCCACAACCTACAATCCATAAGCCAATAGGTTAGCAGAAGCATTATGGGCTTATAGAACCATATACAAAACTCCAACAGGTTGTTCTCCCTATTCCTTAGTATATGGGTCAGAGGCAGTCGTACCAATTGAATTGGAAGTCCCCTCTTTGTGCATTGCCTTAAAGCAGGGGATTATCAAAGGAAATCAATCAAATGCAGAAAGGCGGCTCGAGAGTTATTAGCCTTGGAAGGCGACAGACTTCGAGCCCAACAAAATATCTAGATATATTAAGCTCGCATGGCTCGAGCATTTGATAGACTGATCAAAGAAAGAGCCTTCAAGAAAGGAGACCTAGTTATGGTCAAAAGAAGAGAATTCGTGGCGTCAAATCCAAAAGGGAAGTTGACCAGTAATTGGATTGGCCCTATGTCGTCAAAACTGTTTATGAAAGAGGAGCATATACCCTCACCAATCATAAAGGAGAAGTACAGTTTCCTCCCTTAAATGGCAAACATATGAAGCGCTATCATGCGCCACCTCCGTGCTTTCCAAGCGAAGGTTGAAAAAAATATATGAAGCATTGTCTACGGTGTGAATATGATCACCATGAAGACAGTCAAAAGAAATCATCCAGTTCACGGAATATATTCCCCCGAGACTATAAATCTTAAATGGCATGGTAAAATTAACCTGCCTATATGAGCCAAGGACATTGAAGAGGCTCCAAAAGGCTTTACGAAGCCTCCCCAAAGCACCTCATGGGTTGCCAATGACGAAATGCCATTGAAAAAGAAAGAAAAAAAAGTTAGCACGACTATCCCGCTAGTCGAGCAATGGTGCTGAGGCAAACCCGGTGCGGAGGGAGTATAAATCATTTCCCGCTTTCCGTTTTATAACCGGTTGAAGTTTTCAATCAAATTAATCTGAATCGATGATGTTTTCCGATTCTGAAATTGTTTGATATAAACGTGCATATGTATTGCAACCTTGTCTCTTCAATGAACAGGGGGAAAGAAGCTACAAAGAAATAGAGAAGATGGCCCGAGTCCTGCTGGACCTTGCCATTCAAGTCCAAATTCAAATCCAAGCTCAAATTCAAGCACAAATTCAAATACAAGCTCAAAGTCAAGTATAGATTGGCCTGGGTCAGAGGCTCCGCCACTCAAGCTTAAAGCTCCAGTTTAAGCTCGGGCTCAAGTTCAAATGTTAGCTTTCAAAGCTCAAATTCAAGTTTAAATTCAAATCAGCTTGAGTCAACAGGACCCGCTGCTTAGATTCAAGTTTGAAATCCAAGTTTAAAGCAAATTTGAAGGCAAAAGAAGATGGCTTGGGTCTAGTCGACCCCGCTATTCAAAGCTTAAGTTCAAGATAAGTCAGCCTGGGTCAACAGGACCCGCTGCTTAAGTTCAAGCTCAAATTCAAGTTCAAAATCCAAGAGTAAAGCAAAGTTGAAAGCAAAAAGAAGATGGCATGGGTTCATTCGATCCCGCCATTCAAATTCAGATCTCCAATTGAAGTTCAAATGCAAAAAACCAAGCCTAAACCCAGGTTCAAGTTCAAATGCAAATCGGCCCAAGTCAGCAAGACTCTGCCATTCAAATTCAAAAGCAAATTTAAATTCAAAGTTCAAATACAAATCGGCCCAAGTCAGCAAGACTCTGCCGCTCAAGTTCAAAATCAAATCCAATTGCAAATTGGCATATGTCCTATTGGACTCTGTCACCCAAGCATAAAACAAGAAAGATGGCCTGGGCTCATTCCACCCCGCTATCCAAGTTCAAATACAAATCGGCCCAAGTCAGCAAGACTCCGTCGCTCAAGTTCAAAATCAAATCCAAATGCAAATTGGCATGTGTCCTACTGGACTCCGCCACCCAAGCATAAAACAAGAAAGATGGCCTGGGCTCATTCGACCCCTCCATCCAAGTTCAAATACAAATCGGCCCATGTCAGCAAGACTCATGACCTAGGTATCTAGGTTTGCATCATTTAAACACCCCTGTCTACTTCGGGCTACAAACCTATGAGTCCGCTTGAAGTATTATGGGTTCATGCATTTCAAATCATACCTATATTACCACGACCAAAAACCTATGAGTCCATCGTTGGTACTTAAGATTTGCATGGTGTAGATCCTTCCAGTCTATTGCCACCTTGCATAGTGGTTAAGATCCTTACGATCTTTGCCACCCCAATAAAGGCTCAGACCCTTACGATTTGTGCTATTTTCAATAAACAAGTGATTGAGGTATTCATTGCCCCTCTCACTCTGTCCTTCCTTTTTAAGCTTCAATAATCTCCATAACATTGTTAGTTATGGAAGGCAATAAACATTGTTAAGTCATTTTCATTTGAAATCTTTTCCTTTCAGCTTTGCAGTTACCATGGATGCACACTTCACCCTACTTCATTTACAACAAGGGGAGAGAGAGGGATAAAAAAAAAATGAGAGAAAAATCAAAAGGGGCTTAAAAAAAAAATAGATGCCTCGCCAGACTTGATCGTACCTTCTGTGGTCAAGGGAAACAAGGGCTATATATCCGGCTGTGGTGAAAACCCGAAAGGGCGGTACAGGCAAAATCGGGAACCCCGCCGTGTGAAAACCCGAAAGGGCGCACGGGCAAAAGTAAGAGGGGGCCGACTCCGGTGAAAACCCGCAAGGGCACTTGGGTCGGTAAAGTGAATAAAAAAAGAAATTCAAACATGGCATTCATTAAAAGGGGGATATGATACAAAATTCTCTTTATAATATGCCGAAAGTTTACCTGGAATGACTTCCATCCCAGCTTACATGGAAAAGCAAAAAGAAAATACCCCTCCCAATTACAAAGTTCAGTTATAAACAACATCATGGATCCTCAAGTAACATGGACAACAGCGGAAGTCCTTCTCCAACTTGAGTATGCAATTCAGAAAGAGCTTCCTCTTCAGTCTGCAGCTTAGAAACTTCACTGGATAATGATTCAAGAAGGCCTTCGGAAACCATAAGATCATCTTGACGTCTATGTAAACTATGCCTTAAAGTTTCCAGTTTGGCTTTCGCAGCAGCAAGTTCATTCTCTAAGCGTTGAATATTTTCCACCAACAAGCCTTCTTTCTGTTCAAAGCCAGCTATTTCTACTTGTTGTTGTGAAATTTGGAGAGAGAAAGGCTGCATCTGCAAGGTATATTCATGCCCCTGAAGAGACAAGGCTTGGCGTCGATCTTGTATAAATGATTGAATATATTCTTGACGCTTGAAAAATCTTAAAGCAGTGAAAGCAATAGGAAGCCACTCATCCAAAGAAGCTCCTGTAGATGAATCCATATAGTCATGCTCTCAATTTGCTGGTGAAGAAGATCATATGATGAGCTAGGCTGTCGGCGTATTATTTGTCGTAAAAGCTTGATATTGGCGCCAAAGACATCAATACCCTGTATGCCTAAACCAGCAGGAATAGAAGGGATAGCAATATGCACAAATTCATCCACTGAAGTCCAGTCCATGACCGTTTGACGGGAAGAGGAAGGCACTGAACTGGATGAAGGTTCGGTAATAGAAGAGGCAGATGTGACAGCTACAATGCTTGATATGGCTGGGGGCAGGTCACTTTCTGTAAGTTTAGCTGCGGGCAGAGCAATTATAAAGGCGGAAGATCCGGCTAAAGTAATTGGCTCAGAAGAAATATGTACAAGGGATGATGTGCATATATGAGTTACAATATCAATAAGCCGAAGAATATGTTCAGCAGAGTTTAATCTACAGGGGACAGGACGGGATACTATCACCTGTTGACTCGGTGAACAAGTTCCCGAGTCAACCCCGCCATGCTCTGAAGTAGCCACAATATCCGCAAGATCAGGAGCTGAAAGTTCCACGGTCTTGATAGCCGAGAAGGTAATGACTTCTGTCGAAGTTATGACAGTTGGAACCATTGAAGTCTCTTCTGGTTCCGCATCTTCAGCAAAAACAACTTCTGCCTCTTCAGAAGAAGAAACTGGCATGGAGGCCGATATTTCAAAATCCATGTCCCTTTCAGTCGGGACATGAGGAATTTCCATCCTTTCCGCATGAGCCGGGGATGCCTGATATTCAAAATATGTACAAGTCAAGCTTAAACGATGGAAAAAGCAGAAAAAATGTGGTAAAGAGAAATTACCATAGTAGACTGCACTGTTTCAACATGATGAGTCTTTGATATCAATCCCTCAGTTGCTTCAAAACCTATATGGTCAAAGTCAGAAATTCAGTAGTGAAATGAAATCACTATTGCTATAAGTCTCAGAAGGGTTACCTTGATCCTTCGGGGGCGACTAGATAGTTGTTTCTGGCAAAGCTTCACTACTAATGTGTTCAGTAGTATGGGAAGAAATAGAAGGTGAAGGAGGAATGCCGCTTATTTCTTTCACACTGGAAGAAGTATCATCAGTTTCTTCTTTCCTTGTCTGAGCCAATAATCTCGAGGATTGGCGCTTGGGCAGGACAATCTTTTCAGGGGGGACAAACTCTTTGGGCCCTTTGTGAAATCTTTTTGCAACTTGCTTAACCCTCCCTGTAAAGGAAACAAAAGGAAGTTGTCCATCATCAATGTCAAAATTCTAAAAGGCATAAATCAAAAGCATAACGCATACCACCCTTGGCTGGGGATGGAGAAACCAGGGCACTCGCCCGCTTGGCAGTTTTTGCTAAAAAAGCTTCAAATTCAGCAAGAACAGACAAATTGACAGGAGGAAGAGGTTCAGGGGCAGGCTATTGTCTCTTCTTTGTACGTGCCTCTTTGGCAGCGGCAACCGCCCTCCCTATAGCACTGACCTCCACAGGGGATGCGGGGGTTGATGCTTTAGAAGGTACAGGAGGAAAGAAAGATGGTCTCTTTGCAATAGCCACTGCCCTCCGATGCTGCTGAGTAAGATATTTAGCCGCAGGTACTACATAAATATGCCAAAAGCAGAAATCAATTTATATAAGCAGAGAAAAGGCACAAAGCTCAAAAGAATTCAAGTACAAATACATATACTTACAGCAATCACCTTCATAACAGTTTGATAAAGGCCAGTATTCATATATAGAAGACTTATCTCTAAGCGAAGCCTCCTTCACAATATATATGACATCATTCATTGTCTTTGCTCGAGAAGCTAAGCTACTGAGATCATAATGCTTTTTATCGCTCAAGCAAATGCTCAAGCGCAAAGCATCAAGTCCCCACCCATCTATATGATCCCAAGAAGCGGGTAGTTTTGCATCCAACATGCCCTGCGCAGTGGAATCCTGGGATACACCACAATATTTCAAAAGGGCAAGTAGCCAGCTGGTGCCCTTGTAGAAATTAGGATTCTCTTTCTTGTGCGGGACATAAAATCTCTGAATACCTGAGAGACTCTTAGGAGCTTGCTGAGAATCTCTGCCACTGATATCTTCCTCTTCCGGGAAATCGATATCGGGATAATCTTCAGAGGTCACAGAGATATTAAATTGCTTTAAGAAGGCCCCCTTTAGCTCTTCGGTATCCAGCCTTGTCAACTCTGGATCAATCAAGGGTAAAGAATCTCTGTGACGAGCCTTATAAGCTGCCCGTCTTTGTGCATATTTAGCAGCATTCTTGTCGGCTAAGAAGTGCAGACAATGGAACTCTATATCAAAAGGGATTTCCCATTGGGCTTCCAAGATTTTCTTCTCAGTATTGCTCCAACATTGGCTCCTCTCCTGGCTATAGATATTGGTGCGCATTCGCCACCATCTGACATATTCACATGTCACACGAGGAGCATGGACAGCAGAAGAAATTCTGAAAGAAACAATTTCAAATCGGTGGAAATAATCCCACCATTCACAGGCCCTCTACAGTCCGTTGGAGCCTAAAAGATGGCGGTCAGGAAGCTGAAATATGTGATCACAAGAAGGAATGCACTGATCATATCCAAAATTTCGGCCGAAACGGAAAGGATAATAGGGCTCTAAATGAACTACAGATCCCTTCCGGTATACCAAGATACTAGGTCTAATGGATAGAAGCCATGATCTAATCTAACTATCCAAGGCAAACTTCTTCAGTAGCTGCTTGGTCTGAGAATGGGTGAACTCAACAGGATTACCCTCGGCAAATACTTTAAAGGGGCTCACTGGAGGACGAGAATTGGCAGTGTGCTTCCAAAAACATAAGTCCCCTTCAGTTTTTCGCCTGGTGTCAGTTAAGATACCGCGAATTTCATAAAGTTTCTTCTGGGTATCCCCTCCATCAACACTTGCATATTCAATCATGCGTCGAAATATGCAAGGGGAAGCCAGGCTCTTCGGGGCAGACTCTGAAAAAATAGAAGCCACCCAGGCATTAAAGAAATGAATGGGACCCACAACATTAAATTCTCGTGGTTTCTCATGCTCAACCACTTGGCCAAGAGTTTTGAAAATCAAGCATAGAGTAACTGGAGCTAGAGACAGTTTAATTCCCCAGGCTAGTTCACAAGCTCCATAAAGAGTCTCAGGACGAATTACTCCCTCATCCCCCTGAGGAATAGCGAAATTCGAAAACCAGTAGGCCAAGTATGCTGCCAGATGGGTATTCCTATCCAAGTCCAAGGGATTGGCATCTTTCTTGTGTTCCTCAAAGATGATATCAGGATATCCCTTTCGGTGCCTGGCTGTCTACCCCATGAAGACTGGAGTCTTACCAGCCCCAGGAAAGTCTGTATATCGAATGTCAACATTATGAAAGAAATAGAGCCAGACAACTCCGCGGACCCGTGTCCTCTCTCTGCGGGATTTCTTTTTCAGAGACTCTTCACCAAAAGCTAGAATCATGTAAGCTTTGAGGAGGAATCTGTAAGACCTCCAGGTTGCATAGCGGCCCTTGCCGTCTGTTCTATCCTTGACAATGTCGGGATGGCATATTTCTTCATAAGGCTCTCCATCAATGGGCAAGCCAGAAAGCTGATGTAAAGTCCATAAATCCATAGATGTCTCTCCTTCCAGAGTATAAAAGGTATTGAACTCCTTCATGAATACCTCGATCATACACACTACCAAGAAGATCCACTCGGCTTAGCAAATCATGGTAATGTTTCAAGACATAATCAATATATTCTACAAAATATTCTCTGAAACTGTGGCCGGATTTAAGCTTCAAGTCGCCAAACCAGCCTGTTGCTGCCTTCAATCTAAACCTCATGGCTAAACAGTCAAAAATCAATGGCTCTTCTCTGAAGCCCCATTTACATGGATAAAGAAATAGCCCATGCCGCCTCTGCTTCGAGTCTGGGATACTTCTATCATAGCCCCACTTGGAAGGAATAAATGAAGGTGAGCGGGTCAGAATGCCGTCCTGAGGATGCATGATATTAGTCCCACTGGGCATGAGCATGTCTCTAGCGTAACCCGGCTTGAACAAAGATTCGCCACGGGTTACAGTTCCTCTCAGGTTGTCTCGAAATTTCAAAATGGCATCCTTAGTATAAAAAGCCTTCCTTTCAGAACGCACTCCATTGACCTTGAAGTCAAACAAGAAGTTATACAAATGCTGATCGCTGGGAAAGTGAACTGGATAATCTTTGTCCCGTCTATATTTATAGAATCTTTCTGAAAAGACAAGTCTGCTCTCATCAACCCTGCCATCTGATTCATCGGCAAAGGGATGGTCGAAAACAACAACCTCAAAAAATTGCTGTAGTTCACTGTCCTCATCTATTCCTGTTGTAGGTGTCAAGTAAAAAGGACTTATCACAGGCCCACTCTCCTCAGCCATTGTAAGAGTCTGTTCAGAAGACCTTGTCGGAGAAATTGGCACATCTTCGGAGACAGCCTCAGGCATCACAGCCTTGTCTTTCCTTCGAGAAGCCATTATACTGAAAAAGAAGAGACTACAAGTCAAAATCAAATACAAAAAAGCCCTCCTCGAAAAGAAAATTATGTCGAAATTTCAGCAGCATCTCCCCTTAACGGAGGGCTGTTAAAATTTTATCGAGAGCCATCCGGGATAGACCGAGATGCTCCGATAAGAGAAGACCCCATGTCAAAGACAGAGGGGTGTAGAAATGGCATTTCAGTGACCCACTTCCTGAGAGCTAAGCAACAACCGGGACTAGGTACTGAAGCCGTAGCCCCAAGGATTGCTCCCGTGGGAACTGCCAAAGTCAAATAGAAAGACGCTAATCCACCCTACCTGCAATCGCTACAATAATGAGTCTGCGCCTACTGTAGATCGACGAGCTCAAAGTCGGTTTCCTACAAGGAAAAGACGAAGAAAATGTTAGAAGTTGATACAAGTGCAGAGGAGACCATCATTATCCCCATGCCCAAATCCATGGTGGCCAACGACACACACAACCAGTCCCACCGGCCAAAAAACCAAAGCAAAGCTCCGCCTTTTACCTGTAAATCCTAGAGCGACTGAAGCTCTCCCTAAACAGTAGCTTCTAAATCTAAACAATACCCCTCCGTGGCAGTGGCAGTGCTCTCCTCAAGCCCCTGCGATGCTGCCAACGAAGAAGAAGCAAGGGAAGCAGGGTCTACGGTTTTGTACCTGACGGCCTACACACCCACAGGCGATGGCGATAGCGCTCCTCAGCAGGGTTGCAGCATTCGTCACCGGAAAGGGGGAAAGAAAGCGATCGGCAAGCCAAGAAAACAGCACCCCCCCCTAAGTGTCGGAAGGCCAACGCGCAGACAGCGGAGGTGGCACCCCCCGAAGACCCTTGTAGCTTCGATTACAGGCAAGAACGAAGAGGAGGAAGGGCTCGGCGGCGGCGAGTTGCGGCGGCAACAGCTGGCTCCCACGGCTGCAGTGTCTTCGTCCACTAGCGATGGCAAGAGGAAGAAGAGGAAGAGGAGGACTGGCGCTCGGAATCCCCCAGCGCAACAGCGAAAAGAATCCCGCCCCCTTCCCTTTTTATAACCGACCGGGCCGGTTTTTGAAGCCCTGGGTAGTCCAAGGCCCGAACCGGACCGAACCGGCACAGACTCAAGGGCATATGCCCCCCTCTTTCAAACTTCACATACACGAACCGGTTTGAAGCCAAAGTGGAACCGAACCGGCGCAGACTCGAGGGGATCTGCCCCCTTCTCTCAAACTCAATATATATGGCCGGGTTTGGAGCCGACTTTAAGCCCGAACTAGCGCAGACTCAAAGGGCACATGCCCCATCCTCTAAATTCAAGAAATCTGGTCGATTTAAAGCCCAAGTTAAACCTGGGCTGGCGCAGACTCAAAGGGTATACTAACCTATGGTTGCCCGAAGCTCCCCAATCTGAGCCAGTCGCGAAAACAAATTCAAGAAGGAATCCTAGTGATTGCAGTAGTCCCAGTCAAACTAATCCCCAATAGGAGAATGAAGATCTATAAGTGGGGCCGGTCCTGAACCGTGAGCCGCTTAAATAAGATAAGTACGTGACAATGGGCCGCGCATACAACTCATTTCATCGCCTCCAGACACCGTGCGTGAGTCGTATGCGTGGGGGGCATTTGTTGTCACCAAAAAATTGAACATGAAGAAGAGCCTAAAGATCAACAAAGAAGGCCCAAATCAAAGAGAATTGAAAGGAAGAACCGAGCCCATTAATTCAAGCAAAAAAGGTCCAAGCAATTTTTCAAAGAAATCCCAAGTGAAGAAGGTTAATGGACAACAGTCATGCCTATTTTGCAAGCCAAATGAATAAAAAGGAGTCACTCTAGGGCCCAAGTGGTGAAGAAATCCAATGGCACAACCGGGCCCATTAATTCAAATAAGAAAGGTCCAAGCAATTTTTCAAAGAAAGCCCAAGTGAAGAAGGTTAATGGACAGAGTCATACCTATTTTGCAAGCCAAATGAATAAAAAAGGGGCCACTCTAGGGCCCAAATGATGAAGAAATCCAAGGGGGCAGGCCCGGGCCCATTATCTCAAGCAAAACAAGTCCAATAGGGCCAATTTGGGCCCAAAAAGTAAAGGCGAAAGCCCAATTTCGTGGCAGCCTTTAAAAGGGCCCAAATGGTCTCCCCCATGGCCTGTTCTTACCCCTTTGGCCTATAGTCAAATCTGCCCAAAGGAGGATAAGAAGAAAAGCAAGTGGTCTCCCCCTCAAGATTCTTTTAGAAGAGGGTAGGTGAAAAGCAAAAAGAGAAGCCAATCATGATTCTCCAAGTATTGTGGCCTCATTGGAGGGATCTCAAGAGCGATTTCTTATCCCTAATCCAAGGCTAATGGATGCCTAATCTACCCCAAAAAAGTAACCCAACTTTATCTATAAAAGAACCCCCATCTTCTATAAGAAAAAGTTGGAGACAAAAATCCCAAAAAAGAGAAAAGAGAAGAAGAAAAGTGAGAGAGCTTGGAGGAGCACGTCTCCCTCCTCCTTCCCCTCCATTTCCGGCATCCCAAGAGAGAAAAAGAGTTAGATAAGAAGAAGAGAGCAAAATTGTGGGCTTCAAGAACCATTCTCCCTTCTCATCTCCTCTCCAAGGTAGAGTGGGGGTAAATAAGGGGTTTATTCATGTATCCTTGGTTTCTTATAATGTTTTCTTTCATTTTGATGTTCATAGAAACTTCTATCTCCCCCTTGATGTTCATCCATGGTGATTGAAAGCAATGAAATACAAAGTTCAAATTTCATGTGTCTATTTTGTGAATTTGCTGGTTATCTTGCTTTTATGTTATTTTTTCCTTCATAAGGTATGTGTTTTTCATATGGGGATGGTAGATGGGCCTTTCTAGTTTATAGAAATGGTCTCCTCAAGCCTTAGAACCCCCTAAACATGGAGATATGACCCAAAATGTGCTTTGCTGTCCAAATTTCCTGAAAACTGATTTTTCATTTATTTGTCTTTGGTTTTGGGGTTTTCCAAGGTGGCTTGGCCTTCCATGACCCTTAGGAGCACATCCCCTCCATGGATGATGTTCCCCCAAGGCTAAACATCAAGAGAAACCCCCTAAGTTTCATGTATATTAAAGTTTAAATTTCTGTTTTCATGTTGGAACCGAATGGATTTTGTTTGGGTTTTTTCTTTTAATGGCTAAGGATTTAGGCCCTAGAGGTTCTCAAGGAGGTTCCCTCACTAGTTGAAGATGAGCTTCTTTGGGTATAAACCCTCTAACATGGAGCCAAGAAAGAGAGATCCATAGAAAAGATAAAAAATATATTTAAGTTTCTTATATGTTCATATGTAAGTTTTCATGATATTTTCCTAAAGAAATGCATCTAAAATATATTTTAAATAAATATTTTAGGCCTTGTACTTTTTATACTTTATTTTCCATCATTTGGGTTAGATTTAAATCCATTTTTCACCAAAAATCCGGATTTTAGCCTGAGTCTGCGGTCTGCAGTGCTACAGTGTTGAGTCTGCGGCTACTGTTCATGAGTCTGCGCCACCCTGCTCAGACTCAGCGCCAGTTGCAGGTTTTTGAGTCTGCGCCTCTTTCAGCTTGGTTTTTGGGCTTGAGGTGATTTTTAATCCTTCCCCCAGTTGTCCAAAGGTTCCTTGGACCTAGGGCTGTCCTTTTGAGGCCCAATAAAAGTCCTAAATGGCTTGGACTTTGGGTTATTAAGTTCTTAATGTTTCAAACCGAAATTTTGCCATATGTTTTAAGATTTTAAATGTTTTCCAAGGATGTCCCAATCTAAGGGTGCCAACAATCCAATGTTGGGTAACCCATCAAGGGCCCTCACATAAAAAACATCATTCTTTTGTTCCCATTTCTATGGGTTCATCTAGATGATATGTCCCGATGTCCCAATGGGTTGGTGGTGTTCCTTGCTCCCCAAATGTAGAAATGGAATAGGTGATTCCCTGTGGATAACCCTTTCATTTTGAAGGCATTAAGGGCACCCTTTGGGTGAGTGGTTGGATGTTCGGCACGCCCCCCTTTATAGCCACCACCATGGTTCATGGATACATGTGATCCTCTAGGAAAATTGGTGGAGTTCTTTGCTCCCCAAATGTAGAGATGCTTTGGATTACCTCTTGTGGGTTTTTCTTACATCTTGAAAGCATTAAAGGCACCCTTTGGGTGAGTGGTTGGATGCTCGGCACGCCCCCCTTTATAGCCATCCCTACGGTCCATTAGCCATTACATATCCCTTTAAGGGAGTTGGTCCTTCGGGTCCTTCATGCCATGATCCTTCATGAAGATCTTAAACCTTTTCATTGGGTTTTCCTAATGAAAGGTTGAAATTCAACTTGGAATCATTATATTAAGCATTTTCAATGCTTTATAAAGTGATCCAAGAAGAATGAGATAAACATGAAGAAATCATGTCATTTGAAGAAATCCACACAAGAACCACTCTTTGAAAAAGCCTCATGTAGCCATACTCAACTTCTGAGATTTCTCAGTGTTATCCTCCCTAAATTTGTGGTGATTCTTAGATCACTTCAAGTTGAAAGAGGTGTAAACTTAAAATTATGTTCAGATTTTGAGTCTACGCACCTATAACCATGGAAATCTGATTAGGAATGGGGTACAATCTGTTTTTCTCGACTCCGGATTTCATATTATAACTTTAATGGTTGAAACTAACCCCTCGATGGATTTAATTGCAGCTTGAACTGTGCAGGAAGCTCAAAAAACCAATTTTCAGACTTGAGTCTGCGCCACTGTTCTGAGTCTGCGCACCCTTGCGCAGACTTTATGGTTCAAATAACTCAAATAATTAAAGTTAATTTATTCAAAAAAAGGTTTAAGATAGCCATCTTCTATTTTAAATAAACACAAATTTTCAAACTTAAGTTGAGTCTACACACCTTTCATAAGCTCATTTAAAATGAAAAAATCAACTAAATAGTAAATCAAATTGCTCAAATCACTTGCAATCATATATCAAATACTTCATTTCATTTAAAATAAACATCCATTTACAAAAAGGATCCAAATCCCTTCAAAATAAACAAAAATTAAAAGTTCAGTTGAGTCTGCGCAGACTCAAACTCATTTTTCTTGTCTCCTTGATCTTTGAAGCTCCCCAGCACTTTGAAACTCTTGGAATTCCCCTCAACCTCAGGAGGTTCCGTCTTTTTAAGAATCTTGCTCAAAATCCTCTTTAAACTTGAGTCTGCGCATCAATCCTAAGGCCAAAACCTCATCTCTTGGCCCCCAAATCATGCACGCAGCTCCAAATCTGTAAATCATCACCAAACAAAACATAAAATCAATTTATCCCACCAAAAATCCAATAAAATAACTCAGAAACAAAAAATCTACAGTTCATACTTGAGTCTGCGCATCCTGGCGCAGACTCAACCCTGAAATTCACAAAAAATAAAAAATCAACTTCCCGACCACTAAAAGATGATTTAAAACCCTCTAAAAATCAAGTTTATTATTATCTATCAGGAAATAAAATAAAAACACCAAGTAGTTCTTGAAAAAATGCAAAAAAAAACTCAAAACATATTGGTGACAAATGAGTCTGCGCTACCTTGCGTAGACTCAACCCTGAAATCCCAAATTTGGCCTTTTTGACCTTAATTTCCCTCCAAATTAAATCCAAAAATTTACATAAAAACTTTATACTTTATATAATTCAAAAACCTAAAAAAAATCTTAAAACTCCTTTTACAAAAAATGTAAAAAATGTTTAAACACTTTGATAAACAATGAGTCTGCGCTCTATAGTACAGACTCAACCCTAAATTCTTAAAATATGGTATTTTGGCCATTAAATTTCCATCAAATCAAATCAAAATCTTAAGAATAAACCCTATATTTTCCACAAATCAAAACTCAAATAAAAATGATAACTTTTTCCTTGAAATTACCTAAAAAATTGAAAAAAATAGGCTTATGATAAAAGAGTCTGCGCTACCCTGCGTAGACTCAACCCCCAATTGTTAAAATCCAAACTTTTCAACTTTAATTCCTTTAAAATTAAATAAAAAAACATAAGATAAAACAAAACACTTCCTATAAATCAAAAAACCAAATAAAACTCAAATTTGCCCTTTTGCAAAACATAAAAAATATATAAAAGAAATCTCATTTCAATTGAATTTGCACATCTTGCTTATCCTTGAAAAACTCATAAATTCAAAACATATAAAATATAAATCCTTGAAGCATTTTTTACTCAAACCAAATAAGAAAACATAAAAAATATTTTTCCATATTTTCCAAATCAAATCCAAAGTCTCTTCACTTCAAATCTGAAAAAACACAATAAGAAATGTCATCCACTTCAATCAAAATACCATAAAAAAGATCTTCGATCCTCTCATAAATAAAAAACCAAAATAAATACAAGCATTCTCATTGGTAACAAATGAGTCTGCGCATCCTTGCGCAGACTCAACTTCATGTTCACTCCCAAACATAAAAATTCAACAAATCTTCAATGCATCCATATAAATCAATATAAAAAGACTAAAAAATGTCTCTCATCATCATCCATCAATAAAAATTAATAAATCAAGTCTTGCGCAGACTCAACTCTAAGCTAAAAAATGAGTTTTCTTCTCAAATGAAAACTGAAATTCATTCATTTTTCGAACGCAATCTTGTATATCTTATTTATATCATTTCAAAGGGTGTTATTCTATTCTTCCGACGATTAATCAAGGGTTTTCCTCTTAGGAGGATGTAATTAACGCTATTCCATTTATGGGTAGCGGGATCAGGTCGAAGAACTACGCATTCATCTGATTGAGTTAGGTAAAGCGCACAAATAACAAATCTAAATCAAAAATAAAAAAATCAAGATCAAGTGCATTTTTTCCTTAAAAAGTATACGACAACATTCTTCAGATTTTTGAGCCAAACCATGTAGTTCAAGCCAGTTAAAAGATTGGCATCAAATATGCCACGGAGTGGTTATTCGACGACATAATTCCGTACAGGAGATAAGTGAAATCTATTTAGCAGATGTTCAATTATTAAAATTTAAAACAATATATGGTCTTATTATCAAGTTTTAACTCCCACTAATTTTTGACGGACTGTATAACCCTCAGCTATATAGAATGGGAAACGCCGACAGTCTCCTAGTAGGGATCAGAATCTCAATGACTTGCAATATAGCTTTGTGGATAGCATAACAAACTGTAATACAATCAAAGAATACCCATCTCATGGGAATGCAACTCCTTGCAATATCCGATCACATCTTCGGTCCCCAGAGATTTAATGGCCTTGCGGATAGCACAACAAGCCATTAATTCTGGTCTAAGCTAACCATCGTTACGAGACGAGCATAGATTTACATGCAGCCCTTGTGGATAGCACAACAAAGCTATATGGTTTATCTACCCCGATGAATAGGCATCTAATGTTATAGCCATAGTCTCTCCTTACAATTAAACAGGTCTTATGGATAGCACAACAAGCCTGCCTAAAGTAATTCGAATCCTATGACTATAACGATGGTGGACTATGTGGTAAGTTCTTAACTACTCACGTTACAGCTTAGAATTTAGACGATGATTTTTAGATAATTTTTAGTACTGTGGGTTTGACTGGAGCCAACAGTCAAATACACACAAAATCTAACATAAATATTACATTAGACAATCCTGCAAACATATAAACAAAAGATCTTTATCGAATCACCTTCCTGGTTGCAGTTGTAGATCGTTCTCGCTCCTTCCTCAGTTGCCTCGATCAGATTACAATTAATTCTAGAATTACATGTAAATTGAAGAAGGCCTCATGGCGAGTACAAGAGAGAGGGAGGTAGAATTACATCGGAGTATGAGAGAGAGAGAGGTGGGCAAACCTCTATTTATTAACAATTTAATAAATATCCATTCAACCATACATCTACGATCTACACACATCATTCATCACATGAATAATTAAATAAGTGCATATCTATGACCACAGTATGTTTTATCTATTCCATACGTGATAAGCTTATCACAAGGCTAAATAAAAGAGTATCAAAATTAAATAATTTTGACTTTTAAAAAGCTGGGTTCCAATCAAAAAATTGATTTTTGAATTTTGAAAAATTCTTCTAATTAATTTAACATGAAATTAAATCATATTTAAAAGCATATAAAACACATCACATTTGCACATACTCCAAATTAATAATTCCAGAATATTCCATACCATTAGAACATTTCTAATAGTTAAAGCAATCTATCATTTAGATTAATTAATATTAATAATCTAATATTTAGGTTATTAATAATTAATTACTAATCTAACGCTTAGATTAGTCCACTAAAGTAAATTATTAACTACTAACCTAACGCTTAGATTAGTCAATTAATGTTAATTATTAATTTAACTCTTAAACCAATAATTAACACTAATTTATTAATAACTACTAATTATAATTCTTAGATTAGTTAATTAAAATTAATTATTAATTTAACACTTAAATTAACAATTACCTTTAATTATATAATAATTACTAATTTAACACTTAAATTAGTTAATTAAAATTAATTATTAATTTTACACTTAAATTAATAACTAACTCTAATTAATTAACAATTAGATGATTTAATAATTAATAATCTAACACTTAGACTAATAATTATTAAATACTAATCTAACTCCTAAATTAATTAAATTGAGGTTAATTATTAATTTAACTCTTAAACTAACGATTAACTTTAATTAATTAACAACTACTAATTGTTAATCGAAACGATTCAAATCATTAATTACCCAATTTAAAATTAATAACAGTGATTTCAAAAAATCGTTAAGGCTCAATAAGATAAAATTGAATAGTAATTTTAATATTCAAAACAATTTTGAACTTTAAAATTAAAATCAATTTTTTTAATTGAGTTTTAAATGGGCAAGGGGTTTAGGGTTTCAAAGGAAAAAGTGGGAAATGGGGTTCAACCGAACCGGCTCGGGACCGGCCCCTTGCCTGCATTCGCCCGCCCCTTTAGAATCGAAACCCTAACCTGCTTCTTTGGTTGCAGGTTGGAAGCCGACAGCGGGGGGGAGGAGAAGGGCCGCCCGGCGCCACCGGTCCCGTCGGCGTCGCCCCCAGCGCAAGCGAGGGCCCTGGCAGGGCCCCCGATTCCCCCTCCCCCCCCCCCCCCCCCCCCCAAAAAAAAACTGCAGTCCAAGTCTCAGAAAACCCTAATTGGCTTTGCAAGAGGCCAGCGGTGGCTCCCCACTAGCGGCCGACCTGTCGGCGCCGTGAGGGCTTCCGGCGACCTCTCCGACGCCGGCAAGCTCGTCGGTTGCCTCCTTTAGAAGCCGCTGGCCGAGCCCTCCCTTCCTCTTTCAATTTTCTGGTTTTTCTCAAATCCGAAAATAAGAGGAAGAAGAGCTTCTTTCACAACCCCTCATGGCCTCTCCGGCGCCGGCCACTGGCCCGATTGTGACCAAGAACATCCCCGAGATGATCTGGGATGCCAACAAACCTCCCCAACACTTGGGGTGGTGCGAACGAAGCCGCAAAGCCCTCCGTTCTTCGTCTCACGAAGAACACGTAAACCCCCCAAATAAAATCTGAAAAATTATAGAAAAATAATCTGATTATTTTTGTTCATCTAATGAACACATTTATATTATTTTAATCGGATTAAACGTATGGAATAACTCAAGGAATAATTATTTCGGAGATCAAAACGGGATGAGAAATAGTGGAACCTAGCTCTGATACCACTTTAGGGTTCTCGTGTTTTTCCGGATTGCACACGGAGCGGAAAATAACACATTATCGAATTGCGATATGTTCCCTTTTCGGATAATCTAAAAAATTGATTAAGAACAGTAATCGAATATTACCGTGCGCGGTTTGAATCCGCGTTCGAACAGTTCCGTCTGTGTGACACCGCTAGCCCCACAAACACTTAGCCTCTAGCAAAGTCCACGCGATCCTCCTCGCGGTGAATTTCCTCTCGTTCCTTATTCTTCACATCCCACGAGCGAGTCGCCGTTCGCCGCAACGCACGGTCGAATTCCCGTCGAACAAAAGTCGGAGAAGACGGCGGAACAGACCCATAGTGGAGGGTCGGCCTGGGGCGCCAGAGAGGGAAAGAGGAGGGGGCAGCTACGGTTGAGCAGCAGCTTTGCCTGCTTAGCCTGTTCGCTACATTTTATATTAACTGCATGGATTTTCATAAAAACCCTCGGTTTAATATAAAACCCACTTTAAATCCATCGCCTTGAGAATCATTTGTGTGTGACCCTTTAGACCCAATTACCAGTCCAGCTAATGGCCCATTAAGCCTAGTGACTTAATTAATTAATTAATAACTTATATTAATTAATTAATCAATCGAATCAATGTCACACATTAAATTCGGTCGGTCGGATCACGTTGGGTGCCAAGCAACACTGCGTGAACCCAGAATGTATTGGAGTTAAGCAATCCACTATTAGAACCTTTTTGTCGATAGTTACCGCGTGGATATAATACTTCCTTCGTTCAATGCTCTCGAGTCAACTCAGACTATGGTGTACCGTCAAACCCTAACCGGTCAACTCACTTGGAATGGATGCTGTCGAATAATATTGGAAAACTCTTTTCCCGATATTATTGACCGCCCTGGCCAAGGACTTCCGCACATCCTACCTACAATATTCTCTCTCTTAGTACCGACAACGAATGATTCCTTATTGACAGTCAATTACCTTCGACGGTATTCCACTGTATCCGATCCTTGGTTATTTAGAATCCTATGGATAGAGATTCATAAACCAAGGTCAAAGCACAGAAGTCCACTGACAAGGTGTCCTTGGTGTCTCAGGTCCGAGGACCATCCACGCAACTTCGATAATAGAATCCAGCTGGTTGACAGTAAGGTATAATACCATCCAGCGATTCATTCGGATCAGTTCAGTGAACTCATTCTCTAATGAGCATCTACAGATTCACCTTAGTGTCTCCACATAAGTAACTATGAGATCAGTCTATCTCATCATATGAGCAGGAGTAATCTGTACTAGTCTAACTGGATATCCATGTAGGTGCTTAAATTAGGTGTGTGATATTTATGAATTTCATGTTGTTTATATGAATAGTAAAACTATTAAAAACTAAAGAAAACATGATGGTCACAAACTGTAAAGTTTCAAAGAAAGATTGATCACTTACCTTTTCAAATTTGGGAGATGTTGAGTCCTTGATTCCCTTCTTTCGTCCGGCCAAAGGAAGAGAGCCATTTTTGTTCTTGTTCTTGTTTTTATTTTCTTGATGGTTATTCCCTTTAAACTTCCTTCTTTCTTCTCCTTTATACCTTGTAAGATCAACCAAAGAAAGATCTAATTAGAACTAGGGTAGAGTAGCATATATTCTAATAGGAAATTTAAACATACAACTAAACTAATCTACTCATTTGATTGTTGTTCTTTAAACTCCTAACATGCATGTGGGTATGAAAATATGAGTGTGCATGTGTAAACATGGAGTGGTGATGATGAACTATGGAAAATAATGAATAAACTATATGAAATTAATGAAAATCTAGAAAAGGTATTAGGGAAAGAAGATGGTTGGTTGGCTTTTCCATAACCTTTATCTTCAAAAGCTTCAAAGGATGAAAGGGATGAAGAAAAAGAAGCTTTGGATGAAGCTTCTCTTGTTGTCCACATTTTTCTCCTCTAGAGCCTTCAAACACCTTGCTTTAAGCTTCAAAATCACCAATGATCAACCTTTTTCAATGGTCCAAAGGGTGTTGTATTTATAAGAATAGGTTTAGGGGTGTTTAGGGTTTCAAAAAGATTCTCTCCTGCAGTCAGACTTACCTTGGACGAACATGGAGGAGTTAGCAACCTTCTCAACTTTGGAAACCGGATTATCTTGGCCAAACCATGTTTATCAGGAAACCAACAAATAGCGTTGTCCAATCGGGACGCCATTTGGCTAATTAAAGCGGCCAAAATAGAAATAAAATTCAGAAAGAAAATCAAAATATATTAGGAAACCTAAATCGCGTCTCCTAAGGGCGACGTGCTTTAGATAATCTAGGAAACTAATTCGGATTAAAAATCGTAAACCTAGATGTATTAGGACTTAAATGGCGTCTCCTATAGGTGACGCTATTCAGTTAAATCTATCTGAATTTGGAAACTTAATTCCAAACTGATTTTGGCTAGGAATCTAAATGGCGTCGTGCATGGGCGACACTAATTAACAAATTTCGAGAAAAATCAATAAAAAATAATTAGTGATTAAACATTAGACCATTCTAGGACATTATAATTGTGACATGAAATTTACTCAATATGAGGTCAAAATTAGCATATTTACAGCTGCCCCACCTTGGCATTGACTTTGCAAGGGAGTAAAATGGAATGAAGTGTACTGAAAAGGTGATGCCAAGGTGAGATGAGACACGCTCTCAACATCATATGATAGGAATTTTTCTCAAAATAATCAGTGAAGTAACTCAAAGAGATCAACAGGATCAATCATATTTAGATGAAATAGATAAGAAAATAAAATAAGGTCGATCAACTTCCACAATTGGGAAGTACCCTAGGTCATAAGCCGTGCAGGTTTTATCATAGTGAGCGGTTACTAGCCAATGTGGACGTACTATAACTATGATGGATCTTAAAAGGAAACAAGAAATATTTGGGGTAAAAAGTCCAATCAAGGATAGAATTCCAAAGATATTTTCAAGAAAATTTCAAAGATAATTGGGAGATTAATTTAGAATGGAATATTTCATATCACGTTCGGATTTATTAGATCAATGGTCTGAAATTTAATCAACAATTAATTCTTATCACAATAATTTCAAAGTCCTACATGATGCATGCTGGGCTAAAAAGAAAATTAAAATGAAATAAAATATAAATTAATCAAAGATAATATTATTAAACTGTCATTGATGAGTCAAGATACCAATTCTGTAATTCAGTGCTAAGTCGAAGCTCGTTTATCCATGCACTGTTCACAAAAGTGGAACTGTCATCCCCATCAATTAACAATCTAACGGCCTATCCATGCGATTGAGAATCCTCTAGAATTATCACTGTTTTTGTTGGAGGGAAACTCAAATTCCAGTTTCATCAAAATCACAAGGTCCTTGATATATCTAATAGATATTTATCATATAGTAATGATGATGCGAATCAATTACATAAAGGAATACAAAGGATAGAGATAACTGTCTTTTTAGTCACAGTTGGGACTCATGAACTCCCACAGTGGGACCTTAATGAAATTCTCAGCTTCATTTTCACTTCCTTGATATTTCCTACACCCAAATTTCATCAATAACTTCAAGCAAATAGATAATGAACATTAAATATCAGCAATTATGGATTTTCGGGGAAATAACAGAAATTTAGAAAACTCATAGAATGGCGTCGCTGTTCATAGACGTCATTTAAATGACGTCGCCTTGCCCAGACGCCATTTAACTTACAAAAACAGTTCTCTATTCTGACTCCAATCCGAACTCTACTTACCTTAATGCACATCCCTCTTCCAATTCGGAAAGGGTTTCCCAATCTCACAAATCACTCTATAAAACCTTCCTCTCTTCATATGAAAGCATTACAAGAAGCAATCAAGAGGGAAAGGTAAAGGATTCTCTCCAAAGCTCAAGGGAAAGAGGAGAAAAACAAGAAAAAGTCAAGGAAATTAATTCAAGGAGGATGGATTCTATTTCAAACAAGAGGATGAGAAAGGTGATTGAAAAGATCTTTGAGGTAAAAGACTATCTAAGTGGGCGAGATCCTAACTTACAAGTAAGCTAATCTCTCCTCTAATCAATTCGTTCTTTGTTCTTCATGTTTTCCAACTTCTCAATTCTTCAATAAGCAAGATAGAACTATTCCAATTTCTTTTCTTTATCTAGGGATATCATTTCTAACGCGGAACGTCGGCAAGACAGTGGGTCGAAGGCGGACGGACACGGGTCTCACGCCCACGGCCTCTCGCCGGAACCTCTCTCAGGCGACCTCCGTGGAGGGACGAGCTCTCATCTCACACTATGAGGAGAGGGAGAACACAATAACACAAGCTTTCATTCATTCTAGCATGCCTACAAGGAAAGAGATGACCCCTTTATATAGGGAAGGGCATCTCTTGGTCAAGACAAGAATGACCTCATTAAAAAAGAAATACCAAACATGTCCTTGGGGCAGGAAATGACAGAAATAGCCCTTAAGGCTAGACTAAAATAAAATGCATAAGACTCGATCCTAGATAAGGAGCTCGTCTCCAAGCCACAAAGACGTCTGCGTAGCACGTGCTCGATGTCTGGTCTTCTGCTGTTCGGTGTCCCCACCAACTCTCCCGGGGTGCTGGGAACTCGACCCCGTCGAGTAAGGGTCCACGCCGCTCTGGTAGCGCTCGAGCTGGTTTGGATCGAGGAGTTGTAAGTCCTCTCGGCTGATCCATGTGTCTTCGGATGGTGGCCGATCTCGCCAGGGGACAAGGAAGTGCTGATACTCCCTGCTCCTGGTGGTGATTACTTGTTCATCCAGTATTCGCTCAATTTACTCGCGCCGTGCAGGGGGTGGAGCTGGTGGACACTCCGTAGGGGGGTCGTTCTCAATGGATGGCAAAGGCCCAAATGGATCACTAGGAATTGCTGTGGGCTCCTTGTAAGCTACAAGGTCTGCCACGTTAAATGTGGGACTGATCCCATAGTCTGTCGGTAAGTCCACAATATAAGCATTCGACCCGATCCTTTTTAGGATCCGGAATGGGCCAGCACCGCGGGCTTGCAGCTTTTTAACGACCCCTGAGGGGAATCGTTTAGGCCGCATCCTAACCATGACAAGGTCACCCTCCTGAAATTCCTGCACTCGTCTGTGTGCATCAGCCAATCTTTTGTAGAACTGGTTGCTCTCATCAATTTGCTTGCTAATGTGCTTGTGTACGTCCTAAATATGTTGGGCAAATGACTCAGCCGACTCGGGGATGCGAGCATTCAAGGGAAGGGGAATGAGATCCACAGGCTGGTTAGGCTTGTATCCATGCACGACTTCAAAAGGGCTCATCCCAGTGGTCCTATTGACTAAACTATTATAGGCGAACTTAGCTCGGGGAAAGATCGAATCCCATGTCCCTGTGTGCTCCCCTACTAAGCACCTCAAAAGGTTCCCTAGGCTTCTGTTGACCACCTCGGTTTGGCCATCAGTTTGAGGGTGATAGGCAGTAGAAAACTTGAGTAGGGTGCCTACTCGGTGCCAAAGGGTCTTCCAAAAGTAGCTGGTAAATCTCACATCCCTATCTGAGACTATGGTCTTATGAAGACCATGTAAACGGACAACCTCATCAAAGAAAAGACAAGCCACCTTAGATGCATCTAAAGTTTTGGAGCAAGGGATGAAGTGGGCCATTTTCAAGAACCGATCAACCACTACGAAGATGGAGTCATGCTTACGAGGGCTCCGTGGTAGTCCAAGCACAAAATCCATACTCACGTCCTGTCAAGGACGATCAGGGACGGGAAGGGGAGTGTAGAGGCCAGTGTTCTGGCATTTTTGCTTGGCAGTGGTGCAAGTACGGCACTAGGCCACTAAACGAGCTACATCGCGCTTTAGGCTTGGTCAATAGAATCGACTTTCAACAACCTCAATGGTTTTGTTTCGACCAAAGTGCCCACCTAGACCGCCCACATGTACCTCCCAATTTAAAAATTCGCGAACGGAGGTGCATGGCACACATAGCTGCTAACCTCTAAATAAGTATCCGTTCAGCAGGAGATACTCACTCGTACCCCTAGAGGATCCGACTTTAAGTGTGGTATAGATCTCTCCAAAATCAGGACATCCCTCATACAATTCCTTGAGTTTATCAAACCCAGTCACCTCAACACTTATGATGGAAAGAAGGGATACTCGTCGACTGAGGGCATCTGCAACCCTATTATTGACTCCCGCCTTGTGCTTCAGCATGAAAGTGTAGGCTTGAAAGAACTCTACCCATCGACCATGCCTAGGATTCAGCTTTTTTTGGGAGCTGAGGAAGCGGAGTGCCTCATGATCGGAGTACAAGACAAATTCCTGCGGCAACAAATAATGCCGCCAATAGCAAAGAGCCTAGACCACGGCATAGAACTCTTTATCATAAGTTGAATATTTCAGCTTAGCATCAGCTAGCTTCTCACTGAAATACGCCACAGGGTGCCCTTCTTGACTTAACACTACTCTTATATCGACCCCAGAGGCGTCACAAGAGACCTCAAAAACTTTAGAGAAATTGGGGAGGCGAAGTATGGGGCCTGAGTGATTCAATTCTTGACCTCTGCGAAGGCTTTGGAAGCGGCCTTCGTCCACCCAAAAGGTTCCTTACAGATGCAATCCATAATTGGGGCCATCACAGTGCTAAATCCCCTAATGAATCGCCTATAGAAAGATGCTAGTCCGTGGAAACTACGAACATCATGGATGCTCATAGGCTGGGGCCACTCAACGATCGCCTTGACCTTTTCAGGGTCGGCGGAAACTCCCCTATGTGATACTATGAAGCCTAAGAAGGTTACTTGATCAGTAAAAAATGCGCACTTCTTAGGATTGCATACAAGCTCTCTTTTCTCAGCACTTCGCACACCTGACAGAGGTGGCCCAAGTGGTCCTCCCTGGTCCTACTGTAAATGAGAATGTCGTCGAAGTAGACAACAACAAAGGAACCCATGAAGGGTCGGAGGACCTGAGTCATCAGTCTCATGAAGGTGCTGGGGCATTTGATAGCCCAAAAGGCATGACGAGCCACTCGTAAAGACCATCCTTGGTCTTAAAAGCAGTCTTCCACTCATCCCCTGATCGGATGCGGACCTGATGGTATCCACTCTTTAGGTCAATCTTGGAGAAGATGGTGGATCCAACCATCATGTCAAGCATGTCATCAAGTTGGGGAATGGGGAACCTATATTTCACAATGATTCTATTGATGGTGCGGCTGTCAACACACATCCGCCATGTGCCATCCTTTTTGGGGGTCAGGAGGGCTGGCACAGCACAAGGGCAGGTGCTGATTCGCAAAAAACCGTTCCCAATGAGCTCCTCAACCTGCCTCTGTAGTTCTGCGTGCTCGGTGGGATTTAAACGATAGTGAGGCAGGTTGGGCAAGGTGGACCCAGGGACGAAATCAATAGCGTGTTGTATGTTACGCATGGGCGACAGATGATTCGGAAGATCCTCGGGAAAGACATCATGATACCTGTGCAAGACGGTTTCCACTTCCTCAACTCGTGGAGTGGAGTAACCTTTAGATGGATTACTCCTGACGACAGCCCAAACTGGGGCTCCCTCGGCAACCTCACCCTCAAATGCACTTGCTTTGATTACATGAAGGGATACCCTCGCTTTTGACTTTACGGCTAGTTCTGGGTTGGGTGGGTTGGATGGGGAAGGAACGAGTGGGGAGGGGTTAGGTGAAGGTGTGGAAGGTGAATTTTCCCGAGATGGGATCTCCCCCTTGGCGGGATTCTTAGGTGGGGAGGGATGCAAGAGAATCTTCCTACCATTGTATTTGAAGACACAAATGTTGGCCTTGCCAAGTAGGGTAGCATCCTCATCATAGATCCATGGCCTACCCAAGATGATGCTTCCTACTTCCATGGGAAGGACGTCACACCAAATCGGCTTCTGATAGGATTGAAACTCAAGGGGTACCAGGCAGCGGGTCTTGATGGGTAATGATGAGGCATTAATCCACGAGACTTGATATGGCTCAGGGTGAGTCTCAGGATCCAAGCCTAAACGAGAGACACAATCAGTGGAAATTGCGTTGATACAACTTCCACTATCAATTATGATCTTGCATGGCTGGTCGGCTATCTTAGTGTAGGTGTGGAAGATGGAGGTTCAACGCTAGTCCTCCTCTTTGGTCTGTGTGAGGATGCATCTCACCACACCAAGCCTAGTGTCCCCGTGTGAGTCCACAGTGCCCTCGATCCTGGCGTACCCCCTATGCACACACCCTAGGGTGGCACCATTCTCCTCAAATTCCTCAGCTAAGGCTGGGTCAGGTATGTAGTTCTCCTCTTCTTCATGAGTGGAGGGCTCAATTAGCAGGGCCCTGGTGGGACACTGACTGGCATAGTGGCCAACCCCATGACACCGAAAGCAGTAATTACGAGAGCTCCCTGCCTGTTGGCTATCTCTACTAGCTAGTCTGGTCCCTCTATCATCTCTCCTCTCAGCCCGTGGGATGGTGGAAGCCTGAGCTGGGGTAGTTGGAGGTAGGGATGAGGGAGGGCTTGGGGTGGTGGCAGTAGGGACCCTTGCAGAAGTGACGGGAGTAGTTCCGGACTGCTCGGGGAAATGCATGGGACGATTAGTAGCCCCTCGGGAGTCAGGTTGTCGGAAGATGGGGGGCCTAGTGGGCTTTTGAAACCGTTCCACATCTAAGGCGATCTGATAGGCTTGTTCTAGTGTGATCACCTCATGTAGGAATAGCTCACGTTGGATGCTCTCATGCAACCCTGCCCGAAACCTCGATAAGGTGACCCTACTATCTTCGCCAACGCCACACCTGAGACAATAGTCATCAAATTCGGCTATGTACTCAGACACCGTCCGGCTGTCTTGAGTCAACCTCTGCCACTGGTCTAGGAGGTGATGCTCATAAGATGGAGGTAAATATTTCTCCCGCAATTTCTCTCTCATCTCCTCCCATGTGGAGATAGGTCTCAGCCGCCTTGTAGCACAAAGATGCTCCACATTGAGCCAGTAGGTTTTGGCTCGACCCACAAGCCTCATAGAAGCAAGGCTCACCTTCCTCTCTTCACTCATGGTATACCAGGTAAAGTACTGGCTCATCCCTGTCTCCCAGTCAAGATAGGCCTTGGGATCTAGGGTACCATCAAAAGTCGGAGCATCTACCCTCATACTTTGGAGGATGTGATCATCAATGTCGGGGTAATCTCTAGGCCATCTATCAAACGGTCCACGCTCTCGACCACGCTCATAAGCATTCCTAACCCGTGGTGGGTTGGGGATATCATGTTCGCCTCTCTCACCCATGCCCCTATACCCATGTGGAACCCTCTCAAAGCGTCCAGGGTCTCGCTCACGGTAAGGCTCATCCCCTCAAACCCTATAAGGGTCGGGAACCCGTTCATGTTCATTAAAACAATAACGGGGGCCTCTCGCAAAAGGTGTGCGGTCCCTCCTATAGCCGTAGGCCTCCCCTCATACCCGTGGTGGGTCGGGGAATGGGTCGTATTTGTCATACTCACCATAGCCTCGGGGAACTCTATCGCATGGCACATGATTTTGTCTACGGCCATGGACACCCATCCCATCCCGACGTAGGTCGGGATATCGTTCTTAGGCTAACCCGTCGTCAAACTCTACTCTCCTGCGTAGCGCTCGCTCCGGAGGCGCGCGATTGGGCTCGTGGTCAAGGACATCCTCCTGACCCTGGGGTGGGTTTGGGGCCCTAACTGGCTCTCCTTGGCGGTTATCTAGGTGATCACGTAATCCCGCACGTTCCTCCACCTCTTGGGGTCTATCTAGAGGATTCTCTAGATTATTCACTCGTCCTACCATGACTCTCATGGACTCCCCTAGGGTAGTGAGCCTCTCGTCCACATGTTGGGTTAGTCCCCAAACTAGTCGGTTATGTCTTGCAAAGATTCGCCCAAGAGGGTCTCTATGGTGTCTACAAGTGTGGGATCCATGACGGGATTGTGCTGAGATGCGGGACGGGACGAGTGATTTCTATGGGCTGACATGCAAGGCTTGACAGGCTTTGTGAAATGCAGGGATCCGAGACTCTAGGAATTAGCAAGCAAGTTAACAACAAGATCGACGTCCTCACTCAGTGAGCGGGAAGCTCAAGACCGGAACTCGTAGTGGTGAAAGGGTGTTGACCACCCGCGGCGTCAGCCCACTAAGTGAGTGGGACGAATCGAGGTAGCTGTGGAGCTACCGACAAATGTGAGGCCTGTCCGCACTTGGTGTGCTGACCTTGCGCTAATTGGAGCGCTGGGTTTCGCAGTCAGTCTCTCACCGCCACAGCAATAATCACTCAGTGTGGTGAAACACTCTCTCACTCCGGCGCTACGCAATTGATGCAAATACTAAACGAACAGATAATATTGGAGCAGAGTTCAGCACTTACCTAGCCGGCCTGCAAGACCGACTCCGACCGGAGACGAGGGCGAGCGGGGGTGTGTGGAATATCCATGCAGTGCCGGTGTCGCTTCAGTACCTGTGTACAACCGCTTTACGCCTCACGCAGGAGGGGAAGTAAATAATCATTTACATGCCATAATTCTATTCCCCATGCAAGAGGACAAATCAGCCATGAATCTCCATGCAAGGAGAATAATCTATGTAAAATATTATGCAGATCTCCCCAAATGATGGCCACGTCAAATCTCCTTGGAAGCCTATCCAAGATCTCCTCGGGGCATGCAGGGTGCAGTGTGAAGATCTTCTACGCAACTTGCCGAGGCCTTCACAAGCCCTTGTGTAGAGCGCTCTGGGGAGGGGAGCCTGGTCAGCTGGGTCTACACTCAAGCAAGGTGCAGTGCTCCAAGTCCTGGCGCTGTACGTGCATGCATGCGTTGGGAAGGGCAGATTCTGCTTTTAGATGTGGCCCACAACACCGGGCTCACTGTCGCGAGATGTGGGGTCTCTTGGGCCCGAGGAAGAGGGGTGGGTGGGGTACGTGGCCAACGCGCCGTGTTCGTGAGGGGCATGGGCGACGATGTCGCCGTGCTTCTCTCTTCTTCCTCACGTACGGGCGGCTCAACAGGGGGGGGATTGTCGGCGACTATGGCCACAGATGCCAGGCATGCGCCTGCAAGCTCCTCTGTGTGGGTCCACCACGCTTTCCTTCCTCACGCATGGGAGGTGATAGCGGGCTGGAAGCAGGTGCTGCCGGCGACCCTGGCTGGTACGGGTGTTTTCGGCCGGCAGATGGGGTGCTGGGGAGGAGCGGAGCCAGGTGGTGATCGGAGCTATCACGGCATGCACGTACAAGAAGGGGGGTGGGGATCGTGGAGGGCACCGACTGTGCCGTGTGCCTGGGGGAGTTCGACGACGGGGAGGCGCAGGTAGAGCCGCAGGTCGCCTTGTCCTTGCCCGGAAGAGAAGGGCGAGCGCTGTAGTGGCCTGGCACTGGGAGCGGTTCGAGCAGCCGGTCCCGCGGGGGTCAGCGGCGATCCCAGGCGGGGATGAGTCGGCGCGCAGACACTGTCGACGGTGACCCCGGCCCCCTGTCGTCAACGACCACGGTCGACGGCCTTCGCGGGTCGCACGGTTGGGCCCCGCAGGGTCCCTCCTAGGTGTTCATCTTGGCTGCTGCTGCTGTGTTCTTTTTGGTGGTGGTGGGGGAGGCGCAGGGGAACGATGGAGAGGGGAAGGATAGGAGAGAGAAAAGTTGGTGGAGGAGGACAACACAGGAGAGAGGGGGGGGAAGAGAGGGGGGGGGGTCAGCAGGGCTCATCGCCGACGAGCTCACAGGCCCAGGCAACAGCTCTTGGTTGCTGTTGTTGTGGTCGCCCAGTTGGTGGCAGCTCTTGGTGTCCTCGTCGCCAGGGAGGACGATAGGGTAGAGAGAGAGCGAGATCTAGGGGAGAGAGGGTGGTGTTATGAGAGAGAAAAGGGGGCAGGGATGAAGTTGGGGGGTTACTGTGGTGTGGTTTGGTCGGCCCCAATGCAGTCGGAGTTGCAGTGACGACGTTGGTGGACGACAGGTGCGGGCCCTGGCCACGGATTGTGGTAGAGAAGCAGAAACTGAGGGAAGAAGAAGAAGAAGAATAGGAAGACGAGGGGGATGTTAGGAATTGGTAAGCGGTAGCTGGAGGAAGAAGATAAGAATGGAGATGGGCGGTGGCGCAACAGGTGGTGGTGCGACTAGTGCACCGCACCAGATGGCGGCGGCAACACACGTAGTCGAGGATCCTGGGGCCGTGAGGACGTCCCCAAAGCCCGCTCTGATACCAATTTGACACGGAACGTCGGCAAGACGATGGGTCGAAGGCAGGAGGGATGATACGAACACGGGCCTCACGCCCATGGCCTCTCGCCGGAACCTCTCTCAGGCGACCTCCGTGGAGAGACGAGCTCTCATCTCACACTATGAGGAGAGGGAGAACACAATAACACAAGCTTTCATTCATTCTAGCATGCCTACAAGGGAAGAGATGACCCCTTTATATAGGGAAGGGCATCTCTTGGTCAAGACAAGAATGACCTCATTAAAAAAGAAATACCAAACATGTCCTAGGGGCAGGAAATGACAGAAATAGCCCTTAAGGCTAGACTAAAATAAAATGCATAACTAGACTCGATCCTAGATAAGGAGCTCGTCGCCAAGCCACAAAGACGTCTGCGTAGCACGTGCTCGATGCCTAGTCTTCTGCTGTTCGGTGTCCCCACCACTTTCTTCCCTGGTCCAAGAAGATTTTCTTCACTTCCATGGGTCCAAAAGCTAGTTAACAAAATCAATCTCTCCATGCAATCTTATATATCCAAGTGGCATATCCAAGGATTGATTATTCATTCCAAACATTACAAAAGCACAAGCATAGATTGGACTGCAATGGGCGCTTTGATTGAACTATGGCATCTACAAACTCATACCTTCCTTTTTGCCACGTTCGAAGCCACTATCTTCTTAGAAGAAGCTAAACTCTTATTGGGTCTTCCTAAGCTTAAAGTCAACAATGATGAACCGGATTTGAGTGAGATGATGTTCATGAGGGAAAGAATCACATGTCAACAATTGTTAGAAAAGATCATGAAGAACCCAAAGAAAATTCAAGACTGTCTTACAAAGAAAGGAATCAATATTGCTAAATTAGCTGAATAGACTCTGAAGAAGATAGAAGACTTCAGCGATGAAGAAACAGAGAATGTGATGAAGGCGTTTACTACATGCTTAGCTGGAGCTCTACTATTCCCTGCCCAAGATAATATTCTAGAAGATGATCAAATCAGCTCAATCAATGGGATTTTTGAAGGGAATTAGATTAGTTCAGCGGTTCTAGCCTACCTCTATAGTGGGCTCTCTGCAACTTCTACAGGTCAACCTCCTTATGGCAGCATGCTTCTCTTAGCTCTGTGGGTGGAGTTCCACTTCAAGTTCAACCATAGTGAAGAAGAAGTTCCAAAGATATCCCAGCAACGTAGTCCTATCTTCCACATTGCCAACATTGTGAAGTTCAACGATAACATGACCAATCGAGTGCCCAACCTCAAGACTCGAGCTGACTGACGCGCTTATTTCAAGACTATGCCCAGAACTGGATTCGAATCTACGCCACTTGCTCTCATGGAAAAAGCAGTTTGAGTGCGCCGTGGTGCTGGCACAGAACTCCGACTGATCGGGGCAACCGAGTTCATTCTCTATAATCCACATCGCTGTCATCCTCAACTTGGTATGCCACGCTATGAATTTTCTGATATCTCTTCTCTTTCTCCAATCAAGAAGCATGCATTAGGTAGACTTTGAGGCAACATAACTTATTGCTACTCTTTAGAACATCGGCTTCACCCGCTATGTGAAAACTCCTGAGGAAGCCAATAAAGAACTATGAAAAACATATGTAAAAGAGCTTAAGAAAATTCGTCCTTGAAAGCTCTTCATCCTTATCTTCCAATTTGATGTATTTTTATTTTCTTTTTAATGAAAAATCCTTCCTTTATGTAGGAGAAATCCTTCCTTAATATTTGCAATTTTTTAGTAATTTTTCCTTGACTGAAAGTGTATTTTTTCTTAAAATATGAACTTTCGGATTCAGTTAATTCAACTCGCGTCGACTCAGAGAGACGCGTTTCAATCTTAATCAATTTCCAAATATAAGAATTTAATCCTTAAAAGCTCAAAATAGCGTCTGGTTAGCAAGACACCTTTCAGTTCTTTCTCTCCTATTTTTCAGAGATTTCCAGCAATTAATCCACTTAATCACATCTTCCTTCCCAGACGCAAATAATAATTCTTTCAAAATTCCCGTGGTACGGCCCTGACCAAAAGAGGCGGTAAAATCCAAAAGGCGTCGCCGACAAGGGACGCGTTTCATAAATTTCAAAATTTTCTATTGCCACCTCAGTTTGTGCGCCAATGAATCACGTCGTTGTCGCCAGACGCGATTTAGCGAATTCCAATGGGGGCTGCAAACCTGAGCCTCTTCCTTTCTCATTCTCCTCTCCACTTTCTCTCACCTCACTCTTTCTCTTCTCCGGCGATGACGAAGTTCTCCGGCGGTCTTCCTCCTTCTCCGACCATCTCTTAGTGTTACCGGCGAGTCTGAGGACCTTCCCCGGTCACCCTCTCTCATCTCTACCCTCTCTCTCACTCTCAAACTCCCTTTCTTTCCCCATCTCCTTCTCTAGCTCTCATCTTCTTCTCTAGCTCCTTCCCACGACCCTATGGAGTCCGGCGGGCCTAGTGGCGTGAGCGGGAAGCGGCGGAGAGTTACCGCCATCGAGGTGGTGGAGGTGGGCGAGGAGGAAGCTCCAGAAATGGCGCCGATAAAGGAATTGGTGCTCATGGAGGCAGCGGCCTTCATGGAGGCCGAGGAAGCTCCTCCCGCGGCTCAGGAGGGCTAGGAGGCAGCGGCACCGGCCGAATAGGCAGGCCCACGTTTGGTAAACCTCGGAACACTCTCTTTTATACCTAAGTTTTAATTTTGAGGCGAGAAAGAGGCCGGCCACAGGTTCTCGAAACATGTGGTGAAAGGCGTCTGGGGATAGGGACGCCTTTTGAAACACGTCCTTGTAACATGACGCGGTTCAAAAACCATGATAATTATTTCAGAAATTGATTATCAATACCCTAACGATGAATTTGATGAATTATTTGACAGTTGCAGGGGACAATGAGGACCAAGATCACCAGGGACCTACTGGTGGCAGCCTACAGGGTCTCCTTGATTTTCAAAAGGACCGACTAGCGGAGATGGGGTTTCGGGAGATATTGGAGATCGAGCCCTTTTGGATTGACCTGGTGCTACTCCAGGTGTTGAAGGAGCGATGGCATGCTGAGAGCAGGGCATTTCTAATGCCCTGGGAATACATGGTCCCCAGTCTCGAGGACGTATGCAGGATCACCGGCCTTCGGGTGGATGATCGGGCTGTGAGTGGGATCACGCATCTCGATTATAGAGAGGTTGCTCAAGAGCTATTAGACTTAGAGTGCACGGGGCTGGAAGGCCGAGAGTCTCGAACCCTTGCGGGGTAGCTATAGAGAGATCTTTAGGTTTAGTAGAATCGAGGCAGCAGATGGATGAGTCTAGGGAGAAGTTCAGAGAGAGACTAGCCCGAGTGTCTAGTGAGGTGTACTGCTAGGATCCGAGTGACAGGGCTAGTGCTGATAGGGACCTTAGAAGGTTCTTGGTTTTCTTATTTGGTAGGCTCCTTTTCGAGATCAAAGGAGATTATATCCACTGCTGTTTCTTGACCCTTCTTACCGATTTAGACCACTTAGGTGAGTATGCCTGGGGTGTACTAATAAATGGCATTAAATTTATTATGTAGATTGGCATATTTATAATTGCGCATAATGAAGTCTATGAATGTGTGCAATAGTCATCAGATTATGATAAGATCATCGGTTAGTGCGCGGATATAATCCTTCATCCGTGCAATGTTCCCGAATCGACCTAGGGTATGGTTTACTGTTAAACCCTATTCAGTCGATTCACTTGAATCAGATGCCGCTAATATGAATTCGATAACTCCTTATCATATACAGAGTCCGCCCTGGACAGGGACCTTAAGCGCATCATTCGTGGAACATTCTCTCTCAAACTACCGAGAGCGGATGATCTCGTATTGAACACACAATTACCTTCGAGGGCATTTCCCTGAACCCAATCACTTGACTTATTGATAACCTATGGTTAGGGATTCATTAGTCAAGGTCAAAGTTCAGAAATCTACCAACAAGATATCTTTGGCGTCTCAGGTCCAAGGATCATCTACGCAACCGTGACAAAAGAATCGAGCTGGTTAACAGTGAGGTGTTTACCATCCAGCGATTCATAGTCGGATCAGTTCAGTGAACTCATTCGCCAATGAGCACCTACAGGTCCAGCATAGTGTCTCCACACAAGTGACTTATAGGATCAGTCACCCTCATCATATGAGCTGAAGAAACCTATACCAGTCTATCTGGATGTTCGATGTCCTTCTCAAACATCCTATAACTATGAACAATTAAGAACATGTGTTTATAAACCTTCAGTCCCATAATTATGATTTCATCATAATCCAAAGATTAATGCACATGTTCATGAACTTCATCGTGATTCGATAAGCAGTGCTCAAATAAGATACACAATCAAAATATGCCATTATATTAATAATCTGAACATAATATAGTGTCGGATTGACTTATTGTCCATCCAATACTAACAATCTCCCACCTAGACTAAAGCCAATCACTTTTATACAGAATACCCATATTCTCTAAGTTACTCTCATATACAATTTGAGACAAAGGCTTTGTTAGTGGATCTACTATGTTGTCAGCTAAGAGAACTCTTTCCACAATGACATCTCCTCGAGCTATAATCTCTCTGATCAAATGAAAGCGCTACAGAATGTGCTTCGACTTCTGATGTGACCTCGGCTCTTTCGCTTGAGCAATCGCTCTATTGTTGTCACACAGTAGTGGGACGGGACCAGATATGTTTTCCACCACCCCAAGATCGCTGATGAATTTCTTCATCCAAACAGCTTCCTTGGCGGCAGCAGCAATATACTCGGTTTCCGTTGTCGAATCAGCAGTAGTTTCCTGCTTGGAACTTTTCCAGCTCACTGCTCCCCCGTTTAGTGTGAAAACAAAACCTGATGTTGACTTGCTGTCATCAGGATCAGACTGAAAACTCAAGTCAGTGTGTCCTTGCAATTTTAAGTCTCGTCCTCCATAGACTAGAAATAGATCCTTAGTTCTTCTTAAGTACTTACGGATCCATTTCACAACCTTCCAGTGTTCATCACCTGGATCCGCTTGATAGCTGCTCGTATCACTTAGACCATATGTTACATCAGGTCTTGTACATAGCATGGCATACATGATGGAGCCTATGACAGAAGCATAAGGGACTTTATCTATCACAACCCTCTCTTCAGGTATCTTGGGAGACTTACCTTTAAAAAGTGAAATTCCATGTCTCATCGAAATGAGACCTCTCTTGGAATTTTTCATGCCAAACCTTTTGACAATAGTTTCTATGTAAATGGATTAGGTTAAAGCAAGCATCTTGTTTGATCTATCTCTATATATCCGTATTCCTAATACGTAAGATGCTTTTCCCAAATCCTTCATGGAGAAGTTCTTTGACAGCCATATCTTTACCGACGACATCATTCCCAATGAGTAGGATGTCATCAACATAAAGAATCAAAAATGTGATTGCGCTCCCACTGTTTTTCTTGTACACATATGGCTCATCTTCATTCTTAATGAAGCATTAAGATTTGATCGCCTCATCAAACCTTATTTTCCAGCTTCGAGAAGCTTGCTTTAGTCTATAAATAGACCTCTGCAACTTGCATACCATGTCTGGAGATTCTTTGGATGTGAATCCTTCAGACTATATCATATACACCTCTTCCTCAAGTTTTCCATTGAGGAAGGCAGTCTTCACATCCATCTGCCAGATTTCATAATCATGGTAAGCTGCAATGGCGAGAAGAATTCTGATAGACTTAATCATGGCAACGAGTGAAAAGGTTTCGTCATAGTCAATGCCTTGTCTTTGACGATAGCCTTTTCCCAGTAATCTTGCCTTATAAGTCTCAATACGTCCATTTGCACCAATCTTTCTCTTAAAGATCCATTTGCAGCCGATAGGTATTATACCAGCGGGTAAATCTTCCAAGTTCCAAACTTGGTTGATGTACATGGACTGTATTTCAGAATTCATGACTTCCCACCATTTTTCGGCCTCTGGACTTTCAATGGCCTCCTGGTAAATCTTAGGATCATCATCCTCATTATATAGTATCCTGGGACCATCCAAATTGATATGTCCCACATATCTTTCTGGTGGTTTAGGTACTCTTTCAGACCTACGAGGTTCTTGTGTATTATTTTGAACAGGTTCATAAACTGACAATTCATCTGATGAACCATTACCAGTTTGTGTGTCTGGAATTTCTTCCAGAGTTACTTTACTCCCACTGTCCTTCTGGAGAATATAATCTTCTTCCAGAAAGACAGCTCTCCTGGCCACAAACACCTTTTGTTCGTCAGGATGATAAAAGTAATATCTATAAGTTTCCTTTGGATATCCCACAAATCTGCATTTGTTAGTTCTGGACTCCAGCTTATCTGCGGCATGTCTTTTAACATAAGCAGGACATCCTCAAACTTTAACATCTTTAAGGTCTGGTTTCCTTCCATTCCATATCTCATATGGAGTGGTTTCAACAGATTTGTTGGATACCTTGTTCAGGATATACATAACCGAGCCAAGTGCATATCCCCATAAGGACACTGGTAATTTGGACATGCTCATCATAGATCGCACAATTTCCGTTAATGTGTGATTTCTCCTTTCTGATACACCATTCATTTGAAGTGTATAAGGAAGTGTAAGCTGAGAAAGGATACCATTATCCTTTAAGTATTTAATGAACTCTATACTCAAGTATTCACCAGCCCGATCAGATCGAATGGTTTTTATACTCTTTCCAGTTTGTTTCTCTACTTCATTCTTCAATTCTCTGAATTTCTCAAAGGCTTCATATTTATACTTCAATAAGTATATGTATCCAAATCTTGAGTAATCATCAGTGAATGTAATGAAGTATGAGAAACCACTAAAGGCTTGGGTAGACATAGGACCACATATATTTGAATGTATAAGTTCCAATATGTCTTTGGCTCATTCTCCAGTTCCACTAAATAGAGACTTAATCATTTTACTCATTAAACATGACTCACAGGTTGCATATGATTCATAATCAAATAGATCTAAGTATCCATCTTTATGCATCCTTTTTAGTCTGTTTTCGCCAATGTGGCCAAGCCTACAGTGCCATAAGTAGGCTTTATTCATTTCATACTTGCTTCTTTTAATTAAAGAATCGATGTGTAAATTTTCATAAGACACATTTAATAGATACAAACCATTGGACAAGATAGCAGAAGCTATTAATTTATTTCTAAAATAAATTGAACAACTATTGTTCCCAACATTTAAATTGTATCCTATTCTATCAAGACATGAAATAGAAATAATATTTCTTATTATGCTAGGTACATAATAACATTCATCTAATGAAAAAATGTCTTCGGATGGTAGCGTGAGTGAGCTTCACTGCCCCCACAGTAATCGCCGCAACTCTTGCGCTGTTACCTAGCCTCAGCTCCACCTTGCCGGTCCTCAACTTATGTCTTCTTGTCAGTGCTACACAGAATTGCAGATATGAGATACACATCCAGTATCTAATACCCATGATGTACAATCTTTTATTGACAAGTTTACATCTATCATATAGATACCTGAAGCGTCATGATGCTTCACAGTTCCTTGAGCCTTGTCCTTGAGGTATTTTTTGCAATTCCTCTTCTAGTGGCCCTTTTGGTGACAGTAGAAGCAATCACCTTTCTCAGCGCTCTTCTAGTAGCCCTTTTGTTCATGTTAAAGTTAACGATGAACTGAGCATATGATTGTGGAAAAGAATATAACACGAGGTCAGTATGCATCTCTATGGGAAGTGTAACCCCAAGAACATCCAACCTCTCCACCCATTCTATCATCTTCAGTACATGAGTCTGTACTGAAGTTCCTTCTGCCATCTGAGCCTTGAACAAATTCTTAGATATCTCATATAGTTCTATTCTGCTCTGCTCACCAAACATGTAACGACCCGCCACCTTATAATCGGAAACCCAATTACTAAATGGGTACCGGATCATTATCTACGGGTTCACACCCGGATCTCATACAATACGTCTGGAGGAGTAAGCGTTGAACAAGGCTAAATATAACAATCACACGGACTTCAAGGAAATTACAAGTGCGCAGGAAGGAAATTAATAATGTTCATACACAATCCAACAATAATTACATAGTCCAAATAATTAAATAAGTACAGGTAGAAGCAAAGTACAACAACATCGGGGCATACCCCGGAACTGAGATAGTTGCTGGTCCGCACACCAAGGAGAACACCACACGACGCCACTCGCCAAGAAGTCCACACCTGAAACCGCAGGGAGTGAGCCACACCAGAATTGGGCTCAGTAGGGATCATCCGATCCCCCGCCTCCTACTAACACACCCACAAGTACAATAATATAATATGAAGGCAATTAAATAAAGCAGTAAACACAGCTCTCAAAACCTGATATGAAACATACGTAATAGCAATGCAACAGGCACAATTCTAAGCAATTCGAATAACACAACGTAATACCATAACTCATAACCAAAGATCCAGCTAATCGATCAAACCACAATGTCGACTGCAGACAAACGTCGCCTCACAACACCACCAACGCTCACGCCTGTCCACCCCTACGGTGTTCCGGGCACCGTAGGGTTAGGCAGTGAGTCAAAGTAGGACTAACTGGGACTAGTGAACCACCACTACCCAGCTACGTGTGCACACAAACAGTCTAGACTACTGTCCTATCGACCGGACTTCCCTCAACGCCAGGCCTCGACGCTTCAAGAGGGCCCTGGGGACTGGCGAAACCCCCGTCAAACCGAAGCTATAGGGACTACCCCCAACCCTAACCTCCCGGGTCGCATCAGGCCAAAGGACAAAGGGTACCACTCGTAACCTTGATATCACAGGTTACATCAGGCCCAGTGGCGAAAGGGTAAAACTCCAGCAACACCACACCCAGCTCCACAGCAAGAAACATGCCGGAAGCTGCCACGACAAACTAAGAAAGCACCGACCCGCTGAGACCAAACAGTAATCCCTCGGATAGCACGCTAGCTACTCCGAACAAACTGGCTCTAGGTGGTTCTGCTTCCCCCAGCCATAGGTGAAACACAACATGTACCCCTCCCACACCGGTACGGCAACAATGCCACACAGACACCAAGGCCCTCCCACTTCGGCACAAGGTGACAATCGCAAACCAGCTCTGTTCCAGCTCCACAATCGCATAAGCACAAGCACACACAATGTGATCCTGATTACACAGAAATCCTCGGCCTCGATATATGATTTCAAGCATGCACTTATTGAACTATCCAACAGTGTAAACACATATTAATATCATGAATTATTGTGATTCTGCCTTGAATCACGTCGCCTATGGCCGACGCCATTCAAGCATCCTAAACTGGTTCATATAGACTCGGCCTCATAATATGGCCTAAAAGGCGTCGTGCCTAGTCGTCGTCTTTTAAAACGCGTCGCTGTCCCTAGTCGCCTGTTAGCGACATAAATAGAGACAAGCTACGGGTGATTCACTTAAAACGCGTCGTCTTGGGAAGTCGCCGTTTGAAAGGTGTTGCTGTCCCTAGACGCCATTCAACATGAAAATCCATTCTAACAGAAACCACTTTTGGGACATTTCTGCCTAAATGGCGTCGTGTTGGCCCGTCACCATTTTGAATGGTATCATCCTAGCGCGACGTCATTTAGAGCCAGAAACATGGTTTCTGCAACTCAACCCGAGGGTCCCCTTTAACCCCAAATTCACCCCAAAAACACCCAAGAGGGGGAAACGAAGAGGGGAAACCAATCCACCACATGAAACCCACAAATCCTCATTTATAAAAACGGCCATTACCACTAAGAAAACCCCTTAACATGCTCATTCTACCCAAAAAAACCCCATACACACATCATGCTTCACAACGGGAAACATGGATGAAATAACCACATTACATGCAAGGTTCGTCCCCCTACCAGTTACTTGAACTCCTCCTGGCTCCGTGCCGCCGCACCGCAGACCGCCGCCGGTACCTCCGAGGACATCGTCACTCCGCCAGGACGTCGGCCGCCGCCCGAAGAATGAAGCGCCGCGAAGGAAGTGGTGGTGGTAGTGGTGAGAGGTAGAGAGGTGTTGGAGTGGTGGAAGAGGAAGAAAGGAGAGGGGAAAGGGAAGGAGGGAAAAGGAGGGGGCGGAGAGAGGGAAGAGAGAGAGTGAGAAGGAGAGAATGAGGGAAAAGAGGGAAGGCTCACGGGGTCAATCTGAAACAGGTTAAAATGCGTCGTGCTAGGCAAACGCCTATCAACTGACATGACGGGCCGTACACTGACAGACCTGGGTCGTACTCTGAATGGCGTCGTCCATCAAGGGTGTCGTTCAGACGACAAGACCGGAGCCGTACTCTCGCGGCCCGAAGTCAGCCCACATGGCGCCTACGTGGCACAATAGCAACCTAGCTAAATCGCGTCCACACAGCAAGACGCCATTCGAAACGTGTCGTGCACCCTAGACGTCATTTAGAAGGCACACCCCAGACCCATCAGGGCCCAAACCAGGGGATCCGGCCCGAGACCGCCCCGAAAACTGAACCCGAATCCTCAATCCTTACATACTCCCCCCCTTAAAAAGAATTTCGTCCTTGAAATTTGCAACCGCTCAAACGATAACCACAGACAACAATTCCACGCCGGTAACATAGATTACATCAATCGCCCTCACCGATCACACTCTTACACAGGCTTCTGCACAACCAGTCAATCGAATCAACACTAAGTTAACTATGCTCCACGATTCTGCCAAAACTGATAGACTGAAATAACCATACATTAACCTTACAAGGCACATATTACAAAACTGATTCTCCACCATGTCCAAAATACATAAAGAGTGCCATAAAAGTTCACAACTACTACCTAATAAGGCAAGATAAAAGTGTTCATCTAGCCCAGTATCTCGGACCTCTACTAAGAGAACACATGACACCACTCTAGGTCCCGGGCTTCTACTGACCACTCGGCTCCTGACCTATCTTATTCTTCTGGGGACAGTTCCTCACAAGATGTCCCTTCCTACCACAGCCAAAACAGCTACCAGTGACCAATGGACACATCTGATTGCCATGATGCCTACCACAACGGGGACAATAATCCACCGCATCTTGTCTCGCTTCTTGCTGTCTGCTAGCCACAGTCTGCATCTGCTGAACTGAACCGTCTTCATCCTCGTCACAAAGCATTCCTTGGAACCTAAACTCAAAGGAACTTGAACTGTCTGACGAAAAGATCGCTGATTTGCTCTTGCCTTGCTGCTTCCCTCGTGCTGATCGCTCCAACTCTCTCGCCATTTGTTGGAACTGAGTCTCCACCGCCGCTGCGCACCGAACTGCTGATGCAAGATCTCTACAACAATGAGATGCCACCATTGCCCTCAGATCATACCAGAGTCCATCCACAAATCTCTCTGTTCGACGTTCCTCATGCTCAGATATGTGTGGAACAAACCTTCCAAGTGCCACAAACTTCATCTGATATTCCAGAACTGACATATCATTTTGCACCAATTCCATAAACTCCCTTTCCTTGGCCTTCCGAACGTGCCTCGGAAAGTACTGTCCACTAAACTCTCTCACAAATACCTCCCAAAGAATCTCTCTCAAGGACCTATCCGAAAACATCATTCTCTTGATAGTAACCCACCAATCATAAGCATCATCTTTCAACAAATAGGTTGCCAACAAAGTCTTGTCATCCTCAGTACATTCAAGAACATCAAATGCCTTCTCCACTTCCTTAATCTAATGAGCTGCCTCGTCTGTGACTGGTTGAGCCGTGAAAGAAGGGGTCTTCAACTTCAAGAACCGCTCCATTACCGTGGACTGACCACCTCAAGAATTGGATCCCTCACCACCATCTCCCTGTTGGTATCTAGACATAGCCCCAATCATGGCTTCCATGAAACGATCCACATTATGCCCCTCTGCCCCCGAACTACCATCGTCTGCTCCCGTACCACGAGCCAACAGAACTCTCCTCTTCGGTGCCATCATTACCCCACGAACACAAAAATCGAAATAAGCACGTTAAAACCTATCAATATATACCAGCAGCCATCGCCTGTACAGACTCGTACTTATTGTTGGACTATGATATCTAACCTAGTTTACCACATACTCGACCAGACTGAGCTCTAATACCATCTGTAACGGCCTGCCAGCCTATAATCAGAAACCCGATTACTAAATGGGTACCGGATCATTATCTATGGGTTCACACCCAGATCTCATACAACACGTCTAGAGGAGTAAGCGTTAAACAAGGCTAAATATAACAATCACACGGACTTCAAGGAAATTACAAGTGCGTAGGAAGGAAATTAATAATGTCCGTACACAGTCCAACAATAATTACATAGTCCAAATAATTAAATAAGTACAGGTAGAAGCAAAGTACAACAACATCGGGGCATACCCCAGAACTGAGATAGCTGCTGGTCCGCACACCAAGGAGAACACCACACGCCGCCACTCGCCAAGAAGTCCACACCTGAAACCGCAGGGAGTGAGCCACACCAAAATTGGGCTCAGTAGGGATCATCCGATCCCCTGCCTCCCACTAACACACCCACAAGTACAATAATATAATATGAAGGCAATTAAATAAAGCAGTAAACACAGCTCCCAAAACTTGATATGAAACATACGTAATAGCAATGCAACAGGCACAGTTCTAAGAAATTCGAATAACCCAACGCAATACCATAACTCATAACCAAAGATCCGGCTAATCGATCAAACCACACTGTCGACTGCAGACAAACGTCGCCTCACAACACCACCAACGCTCACGCCTGTCCACCCCTACGGTGTTCCGGACGCCGTAGGGTGAGGCAGTGAGTCAAACTAGGACTAGTGAACCACCACTGCCCAGCTACGTGTGCACACAAGCAGTCTAGACTACTGTCCTATCGACCGGACTTCCCTTAACGCCAGGCCTCGACGCTTCAAGAGGGCCCTGGGGACCGGTGAAACGCCCGTCAAGCCGAAGCTATAGGGACTACCCACAACCCTAACCTCCCGGGTCGCATCAGGCCAAAGGGCGAAGGGTACCACTCGTAACCTTGATATCACAGGTTACATCTGGCCCAGTGGTGAAAGGGTAAAACTCCAGCAACACCACACCCAGCTCCACAGCAAGAAACGCGCCGGAAGCTGCCACGACAAACTGGGAAAGCACCGACCTGCTGAGACCAAACAGTAACCCCTCGAATAGCACGCTAGCTACTTCGGCCAAACTGGCTCTAGGTGGTTCTGCTTCCCCCAGCCATAGGTGAAACACAACATGTACCCCTCCCACACCGGTACAGCAACAATGCCACATAGACACCAAGGCCCTCCCACTTCGGCACAAGGTGACAATCGCAAACCAGCTCTATTCCAGCTCCACAATCGCATAAGCACAAGCACACACGATGCGATCCCGATTACACAGAAATCCTCGGCCTCGATGTATGATTTAAAGCATGCACTGATTGAACTATCTAACAGTGTAAACACATATTAATATCATGAATTATTGTGATTCTACCTTGAATCGCGTCGCCCATGGCCGACGCCATTCAAGCATCATAAACTGGTTCATATAGACTCGGCCTCAGAATATGGCCTAAAAGGCGTCGTGCCTAGTCGTCGTCTTTCAAAACGTGTCGTTGTCCCTAGTCGACTGTTAGCGACAAAAACAGAGACAAGCTACGGGTGATTCACTTAAAACGTGTCGTCCTAGGAAGCCGCCGTTTGAAAGGCGTCGCTATCCCTAGACGCCATTCAACACGGAAATCCATTCTAACAGAAATCGCTTCTGGGACATTTCTGCCTAAATGGCATCGTGCTGGCCCGTCACCATTTTGAATGGCATCGTCCTAGCGCGACATCATTTAGAGCCAGAAACCTGGTTTCTGCAACTCAACCCGAGGGTCCCCTTTAACCCCAAATTCACCCCAAAAACACCCAAGAGGGGGAAACGAAGAGGGGAAACTAATCCACCACATGAAACCCACAAATCCTCATTTATAAAAACGGCCATTACCACTAGGAAAGCCCCGTAACATGCTCATTCTACCTAAAAAAATCCCATACACACGTCATGCTTTACAACGGGAAACACTGATGAAATAACCAGATTACATGCAAGGTTCGTCCCCCTATCGGTTACTTGAACTCCTCTTGGCTCCGTGCCGCCGAACTGCCGCACCGCAGACCTCCGCCGGTACCTCCGAGGACGTCGTCACTCCGCCGGGACATCGGCCGCTGCCTGGAGAATGAAGCGCCGCGAAAGAAGTGGTGGTGGTAGTGGTGAGAGGTAGAGAGGTGTTGGAGTGGTGGAAGAGGAAGAAAGGGAAGGGGAAAGGGAAGGAGGGAAACGGAGGGGGTGGAGAGAGAGAAGAGAGAGAGTGAGAAGGAGAGAATGAGGGAAAGGAGGGAAGGCTCGCGGGGTCAATATGAAACAGGTTAAAACGCATCGTACTAGGCAGACGCCTATCAGTTGACATGACGGGTTGTACACTGACATATCAGGGTCGTACTCTGAATGGCGTCGTCCATCAAGGACGCCGTTCAGACGACAAGACCGGGGCCGTACTCTCGCGGACCAAAGTCAGCCCATGTGGCACAATAGCAACCTAGCTAAATCGCGTCCACACAGCAAGACGCCATTCGAAACGCGTCGTGCACCCTAGACGTCATTTAGAAGGCACACCCCAGACCCATCAGGGCCCAAACCAGGGGATCCTGCCCAAAACCGCCCCAAAAACAGAACCCGAATCCTCAATCCTTACAAAATAGCTCCGTCAAATGGAGCATGATGGATCTAGCATCCATCTCCTCATGTTGTCTCTACAACTCATTGCTCATAGTGGCTAACATGTAACATTGGGTCATGGTGGAGTCTTCCTTCTACTTTTCATATGCAATCATTTCCTCCTCTGGGGCATCTAATGCTGGTTCAGTAGGAGGTTCATTATCCAAGACATAGGCAATCTGCTCAGACCTAAGGACAATCTTCAGGTTCCTGAGCTAGTCTGAGTAGTTGGTGCCTATCAAACGGTTGGCATCGAGTATGCCATGCAACGGGTTATGGTGTGACATTTTAGCCTAAAGGAGATAATCAAATTATAATTAGTAGGTATTCATATTAATTAAAACAAGATATGGTCTTTTATTATTTAGTTTTACTCCCACTAATTTTCATCGGACTATATAACCTTCAGATATACAGAACGGGAGATGCCGATTGTCTCCTAGTAGGGATCAGAATCTCCAAGCTTCACAGTATGACTACGGGTAAACACATAGTATCATACTGTTATCTTAGAGCAATCATCTCATAATAATTGCAACTCCTTGCAATATCTGATCTTGTTTTGGCTCCAGATCACTAATGGTCCCAGGTAAACACAGTAGACCATTAAATTTGTTCTAAGCATTTCTATCAATACGTGATGAAGTAGAGTAGGAATATAGCCCCCTCGTAAACATGTGGATAGCTATATTGTTCCTCTATTCCAATCTCCAGGCATCCAATACCATAGTCAATAGACCTCTCATCAGATGATGGCAAATCTCGGGTAAACACGAAGAATATGCCACAAAAGAATCGATATTTAATAACTATATTGATGGAAAGCCATGCGGTGCATTCTAAATGACTCGTGCTACGGCTTAGACTTTAAAACTAAGGTTTTATATTAATTAGTTTGGTCTCATCCTAGGCGATAGTATTAGATATATCGTATATATATTTATACTAATAACCTAGATTATTTGATTCATAATCAAAAGAAAAATACATAGGCTAAATACAACGTTTATATCATGGATAGCACAGTAGTTTGACTTGAGCCATACCGTCAAACGCACACACAATACAACGTTTATATCATGAGTCTGCAAACTCATAGGCTTAAAGAACTCTTTCTTATCCTTCTTGGTTGTAATTGTGGATCGTCCTCGCTCCATGCTCAGCCGCCTCGATCCAATTACATCATAATTCACAATTACAAGATAATATAAAAGGATGAAGCCTTAAGGCGAATACATCAGGGAGAGAGGTAGAAACACAATGGAATATGAGAGGGAGAGGTTCGCAGACCTCTATTTATTAGTAAACAATAAACCACACAATCACATCCACATCCACAATACTTAAAGTGCTAATCCATGACCACCATGCAATTTTTAGTTAAAGCAAACCACGCATGAAATAGCACATCAAATGGCTAAATAAAATTTTTCAAAAATAAATATATTTGGTTTCATAAAACCAGGAACCAATCAAAATTGGATTTAGAATTTTCAAAAAGATTCTTTAGTTTAATCATGCTAATGTAAATCGAATTTAAAAAAGCAATAATCACACATCAAATGCGCATAATAACTGAAATTAATGATTTAAGAATGTTCTACCCATCATTTGAACACTTCAAATAATTAGGGTTAATCTAACAATTAGATCATTTAAGATTTAATCTAACATTTTAAAATTAATTAATTAAATTAACAACCTTTGTCAATTAATTAATCAAAACAAAATAAACCTTAAATAGGACCCAATTAAAAAAAAAAAAAAATTGATAACAATAAGTAAAATAATATTTTACAATTAATTATTAATCCAATTAACAATTTTTAATTATTAAAAAAATAAAATTAATTGGATCCAAAAGGGCTAAGCCAGGTCCTCAGACCCAGGCCCTCAAGCTTGGTCCAGCCCCTTGCTAGCCCTTGCTCGGACCCTTGGCCCGGGCCAGGGTCCAGCTGGGCTGGACCCTGTCGGCAACTAGCCAGACCCTAGCCGCCAGACAGGCTCGCCTGACGGTTCCTTGCTGCGCAGGGAACCCAACGGCGCCGCCCCCAGGGCCCTTCTCCGGCGCCGGTCTCGACGGTGGGCAGGCAGCAGTCCTACACTGCCGGCATCGTCTGGCCACCGGCGACGGCCCGAGAGGGGCTCAAAAATGGGATTTTTATCCCCTTTTTTCTCCCGAAATTTCAGGTTTCAAAAACCCAAAAACGAAGAAGGAAAAACCATGACCGGCGATCCAGAAACCCCAAACCACCGCCAGCGACCTATTGCTTAGGAGTGGAAGATCATATATCATGGGAAACATCCTTTGGATCCGGTTAAAATGCCAAGAACGAGGCGTTCTTCGTCTAACGAAGAACACGACGAAAACCCCAAAAAGAATTATTTTCTTCAATTAAATTGCAATCTCATCACAATGATCATCCCATGAACAAGAAAATAATTATAAGCATGGAATTAATTCATTTATATCATAATTTTAGAAATCAAAACGGCGAAATCACAGTGGAACCTGGCTCTGATACCACTGTTAGGTTCGCTATGTCGAGATCCGATCGAAAACGCAGTGGAATAAAATTTCTCGGGATCGGATCTAACCCGTTTCGATGATTAAAATTAATTGGCAAATCTTAGTTACCTTGCACGGATTCGAATCCGCGTTCGTTCTCTGGTTCCGTCGGAGCGATGCCGCAAGCCGCGCAGGTGCCCGGCCTCTAGAGGTATCCACGCGGTTCTCCTCGCGATGGATCGTCCTCGCCTCCTCGCTCAATGCGGCATTTGTGGATCCCGTCTGGCTGCGCATAATCTGCCGTGACATGTGGATTCGGAAACTCCCGTCGGACAGAAGGCGGAGCTGTCGGGAACCGAAGTAGAGCCTCCAGATGGCCGCCTCGTGTCGTGCGCCCAGGAGAGAGGAGAGAGAAAGAAGGCGGTGGCTAGGTCAGGGTTGCTTGCCCCCGACGTAGCAGCCGTTCTTTTATAATAAGCCTATTTACGGTTTTTCATAAACACCCAGACTTATCCGAAATCCTGTCGGATTATCCATTGACTTGAAAACCTTTTGCTTGTGACCCTCTAGGCCCAAATACTAGTGTAGTTAATGACCCATTAAGCCCAGTAACTCTTTACGGACCCACTGAATTAATTAATATCCTTATATTAATTAATCAGCCGAATTTAATGTCCCACAATAAATTCGGACGGGCTTCCGATCACGTTGGATGCCAAGCAACATCGCGTGATCCTAAATGGCATTGGGGTTATCGCAACCCTCTATTGGAACCTTTCCGTCATCGGTTAGCGCACAGATATAATCCTTCATCCGTGCAATGTTCTTGAATCGACCTAGGGTATAGTTTATTGTTAAACCCTAGCTGGTCGATTCACTTGAATCAGATGCCGCTAATCTGAATCCAATAACTCTTTATCAGATATAGAGTCCGCCCTGGCCAAGGACTTTAAGCGCACCATTCGTGGAACATTCTCTCTCAAACTACCGAGAGCGGATGATCCCCTATTGAACGCACAATACCTTCAAGGGCATTTCCCTGAACCCAATCACTTGACTTATTGATAACCCATGGTTAGGGATTCGTTAGTCAAGGTCAAAGTTCAGAAATCTACCAACAAGATATCTTTGGCGTCTCAGGTCCAAGGATCATCTACGCAACCGTGACAAAAGAATCGAACTGGTTAACAGTGAGGTGTTTACCATCCAGCGATTCATAGTCGGATCAGTTCAGTGAACTCATTCGCCAATGAGCACCTACAGGTCCAACATAGTGTCTCTACACAAGTGACTTATAGGATCAGTCGCCCTCATCATACAAGCTGAAGAAACCTATACCAGTCTATCCAGATGTTCGATGTCCTTCTTAAACATCCTATGACTAGAAACAATTAAGAACATGTGTTTATAAATCTTCGGTCCTGTAATTATGATTTCATCATAATCCAAAGATTAATACACATGTTCATGGACTTCATCGTGATTTGATAAGCAATGCTCAAATAAGATACACAATAAAAATATGCCATTATATAATAATCTGAACATAATACAATGTCAGATTGGCTTATTGGCCATCCAATACTAATAGCTCCAGGGTTTCCCCATGCTGGCCGCCCCCACTTTCTCTCTCCTCCTCCTCTGGGCACCCCGTTCGAGGCACCGGGACAGTCTCCGTCTACGCCGTACGCTCTTCCCGAAAGTTGGGAATTCCCGTCTGCGGGTTTTTTGACATCGTTGCGGCGAAGGATCATTAGCGAGTGAGCTGATACGAATGAGGGAGCGAGGACGAACCACCGCAGAGGATCATGGATACCGCTGGAGGCCGGACATTTGTGCGGCTCACGGCATCGCCTCAATGGAACCGAGACGGAAGCGGATTCGAATCCGCACACGGTAATCTGATTACACCCGATTTTCGGTTTACATTTTTCGTTACGAATCGGATCAACAAGCATCGAGCGGGATATTTTTGTTCATCATTTCCACTGCGTTCTTCACGTCCTACCCGGATCCCAACAGTGGTATTAGAGCCAGGTTTCCGCTCTGATCTGCTTCGGCATGAGGAAATTACTATTCTAAAATAGATTCCATGCATAAATTTAATTTTTTTCTTGCGGAATTTGTTCAATAATAAATGATATTAAATTTCTGTAGAGAAATTCGTATTTATTTGGGGGTTTTCGGTTGTGTTCTTCATGAAAATGAAGAACCGATTTTTGGGCATCAAAGTGGGTTCTATGATGGTCGGGGCACCATTGTTAGGTTGCTAGTACGACCAGCTTTGCTTCCCAGTCCCCAGAGATTTGCAGTTCTGCTCGGTGGCCGGCGATGACACCCCCCCCCCCCCCCCCCCCCCCCATTTTTCAGATTTTCACATGAAAAAGAAAGTCCATGCGGATGTTAAAAACTGTTTTACACTGCCGGACAGGAACCAGCAAAGAGGGGGTGGGCATTGGGGTGCTCGGCGGCTGGGCCAAACACCCTAGCCGAGCGAGCTGGCGCTGGGCGGCCGAACTAGCCGGCCCTGTGCCGGTTCGGCCCCGGGTCGACGCTCGGTCGGGTACACCAGGTGCCTCACCTGGCTGGGCTAGGCTCTATCGAGCCCAGGCGCCCAGGGTTCGAGCCTGGCCAGGCTCTGGCTAGACCCGAGCCCAGGCCCATTGGTCCTAGCCCCTTTAAATCCAGCCCATTAACCCCAATTACCCCAATAACCCTTTTATTATTATGATCCCCACCCATTTAAATTGAGAACATAATTAAATTTTATTTAAAATATGTTTTAAATTTAAATTTATTGTTTTCAGTTAAATGGGTCTTTTAAGATTTGATCTTAATTTTCATTAACAAGTGTTGTTAACTTGCTTTTAATTAAGTAAATAGAGGGGTTATAATTAAGATATGATCTTAATTGTATATTACTTTTAATAAGTGATTTGTGGGGTTTATGTTTTAGATATGATCTTAAATTTATATTAACAAGTGTTGTTAATTAATTGTTAAGTTGTGACCTAAATATTAATTAACAAATATTGTTAATTAATCTTAATTAGGTGATTAGATTATTTTAATTTCTTAGCAATTGTTGTTATGAAGTTAATTATTTAATTAAAGGACATTTAATAAGTGGTTGTTAAGTGTTTTATTAACTCTTAATGATGGTTATTAAAGAGTTAATTATTTCTCGAGAATTAACCTTAATAAAAGTTATTAAGCAATAATTAAGTCTTAATAATAGTTATTAAGATAATTAATTAATATTCTCAAGGATCTCTTAATTAAGTTTTGAAGATTTAATCTACTTAACAATTGATCTTTTAATAAAAGTTATTAAGAGATTAAATTAAGTCTAATTGTTAGACTAATAACATTTAGAAATGTTCTAATTAATATTTCTTAATAATTGTTACTGAGAAATTTTATTTAATAAAGGAGTTATTAACAAAGAGTTGTTAAGTAATTAAAAATTAGAATTAGAAATTCTTTTATAAAAGTTATTAAGGAATTTTTAATTCTATCTAAGTGTTAGATAATTTCACATTAATAATTGTTGTTAATGTGATTTGAGATTAATCTAAGTGTTAGATTAATTAATTTAGAAATGTTATAAATAATACATGGAATATTTTAGAATTTTAATTTTAGGTTTGTGTGCACATGTTGATGTGTTTGATGCTTTAAATTAGATTTATTGCATGTTAGAAAATAAGATTTTTGAAAAATCAATTTATCCAATTTTGATTGGTACCCAGGTTTTGAGAAAAACCAAAACTATTATTTTTCAAAATTTTAGCCTTCATGTGATGTACTTTATCATGAATGGTTGGTTAAAATTTGAAATGGTCATGGACATGCACTTTGTTTATTTCATATCATGTGATGGTATGTAGTTTGTGTGGATCATTTTAGAATTTAAGTGGGTTAATTAATTATTAATTAATGAGGCCTGCATGCCTCCCTCTCTCTCTCATTCTGATGTAATTCTATCTCCCTCTGTTAATGTACTCGACCATAAGGCTTTCTCTTACAATTAATATGTATTTGGAAAATATTTCAAAATTTTATTATTGTTTATAATTGATCGTGTCGGCTGAGTATAGGCGAGGAATATCCAAAAGTGCAAGCAGGAAGGCGAAAAGAGATGAGATCACCAGTGCCTATGTGTTTACATGTTTTGATTATATAATTGTTATATTGTTGTGGTGATTAATTGTTTGGCTTCAATTAATCACCGTACTGTCTATGACCACATAATGAACATGTATGATTGATGCATGCTTTTAATTTTTAATTTTGAATCAATTGCTATTATCTAGGTATAGTTAAATATATATGATATATTTATAAACTACCACCTAGGATGAGACCAACTTAACATAAATAAAACCTTCAACGTAAAGTCTAAGCCGGAGCGCGACTCATTGACAATAGTGTGACTCTCCATCAATATAGTTTTTAGGACTTGATTCAATGATGGCAGTTTCTATGTGTTTATCCGAGATCTGCCACCATTTGATAAAAGGACTATTAACTATGGCATCATGATGCCTTAAGATTGGAATAGAGGAACGGTGTAGCTATCCTCGCGTTTACCCGGGAGCTACATTCTTACTCTACTCTATCACGTATTGATGGTAAAGCTTAGACTAGAGACAATGGTCTACTATGTTTACCCAGGACTATTAAAGACCTAGGAGCCGAAATAAGATTGGATAATGCAAGGAGTTGTAATTACCATGAGATGGTTGCTTTAAGATAATAGTATGATACTATGTGTTTACCCGAGGTCATACTATGATTCTTGGAGATTTTGATCTTCACTAGGAAACCGTCAGAGTCTCTCGTTTTGTATACCTAAAGGTTAAAAAGTCCGTAGAAAAATAGTGAAAAATAATTCAAGATAAAAGACCATAATTAAATTATAAGAACTATCTACTTAAATTACGTTATTTCCTTCGTTCACTAAAATGTCGTATATTAATCTGAAATTTGACATATTAGAGGTCAATATTTCTCATATTCAGATTGACTAGAAAACTCTGAAGAATATCTTCAAGGTCTAGTGAAAGTCACTATCCTAATCAGATATCATGAATTCTCTTACTTGGATAAACCAAAGAGAAAAGCTATTCATGGTATGCCTTTTTGAAAGACAATGATTGTCATGAAATCTCTTACTTAGATAGACCAAGGTGAAGAGGTATTCATGATGTGCCTTTGGGTAAGGCAAGTGGTAAGATTTTAAACGGTCGAACCCACACCTGAGAAGGATAAAGGAAAGTCAGCTAAAAGAAAGAAGTAAAAGTTCTCCCACTGCAATCAATAGGAATATTAGTAAAGGCAAAAAGAATACGAAACTTGTAAGAAGTTTCGGGTATTCTTATTATCATCTTTTACATGTCTATTAGATAATTAGCGTCTCCAATATGAGATATTAGAAATGATTCTCAGATCTGCGATAGTATGCAGACTTAAACAAGTAAAAGAAAATTGAGAAAATATAAATGTATTGAGTTAGACTCAACAATTGTTCAAGATATACATAGGTTATTGTCGGACAATAAATCCTTGTATATTTATAGGAGTTTAATATGAAACTGAATAATTGTTATTTAGTTACATAAGAAATTAAAAATTATAGAAGTGAATAACATTGACTGAGAAGGAACAATAGTTGTTCTATAAGATTTTAAAATCAGTCAATGCACTATAGATTCTTGATGTGACATCTCATGTAATGAATGTTTACAAGTCTCCTATAAAAATAAACTATATGAATCCTGATTATCTACGGCGTTGTACACTATAATGTACAATAAGAAATTATTGGTACTAATACATCTTGATGTAAATAGCCCAATATCTTCTTAAGGCAAAGATAATCATTTCTATTGACTTACCTTAATAGTTTAATCTTAGAAAGATTCGACTGTATGTACTTACTGAAGTACAAGTCGAATGCATCTGAGAGATTAAGGTAGAAGATAAAGATGAAGTGAGTAATGGAAAGAATATTTGAATTCTTTGATTTGATCAAGGAAATTAATACTTGAGTACATGATTCATACATATCTTTAAAATGATAATAGTATCTTCTCTCCATTAATCCTCATTGCATATCATAGCAATATGATATATTGAGAAATAGCACTTTATTGGATATAGTGCTATTTATAATAAGATTTGTCTAATTCTTATATCCTCGTAAATGTGAGTATGAACAATAGATGTTCATACTTTACAGATGGTTCCAAATAAGTCAATGTGTGTCCATATAAGATATGGAAATAAAATAATTTATATCATATATGAATTATAAATTGACATGATTTTAAAGTCAAGTTATACTATGGTGTGAATTTGTGAAAAGTCCAAAGAATTTGAACATTACATTTATTGGCCAGGCGATAATGAAATAAATTATCGTCCTAAAAGTTGTCTTCTATGATGAGGAATATGTCCTCAAAGAAGACAGTAGGAGCTAATAAAATTAGAAAATGTTCTACACAAATTAACATAAGATTATTAAATAATCTTTAGTTATTTGAAACTACTCATAACACACATTAGAGAGCTTCATAGATTTTTTGAGATTCTCTCAGTGACTAGAAGGATATGTTTGACATATCAGATTTAGTAGAATGAGAGTAACTTAAAGATGTGGATTATGATCCAAAATCTATGATAATGTTCTCTATTATTACAACTTTGAAATTGATAAGAAATTAAGAAATTCTAAGCTATAGTCTATAACATCTATTAAGTTCGGAACTTGATAGTATTACTAGAAAGTATTGTACCTAAAGTAAGCAAATCTTCGAAATGAAGATTAATATAAATGGACTACTTAAAACTTATGTGGTAAAGTGAAGGAAATAGTCAACGTCAAAATATTGACTTAGACAAGTTTTCTCAATGGCTACCATCATACGTTTATTAGAATTCTACTTGCCAATACTGCCTATCATGATGATGAGATGACAGTTGGATATTAAAAAGCATTCCCTCAATGTGATTGAAGAAAAGATGTATATGATACACCTTTAAAGCTTTTAGAATATCTAAGAAGCAAATTATGATTTCAAAAGTCATTTTGAATTAAATTAAAACTTCCCAAAGTTGTAATAAGAGTTTTGACTTAATGGTCAAATACTACATGATCATTAAGAATGATCACGGATTGTGTGTGTTCAAGAAGGACAGTGGGAGCACGGTCGCATTAGTAATGCTTTATGATAATAACATCAAAGTCATTGAGAATGACATCAAGATGTTCTTATTAGTAAAAACATTATTAACTATGTTTTCCTCCATAATATGTTTGGTTATAACATCCCACGTATTGGAAATACGAATCTATTAAGATAGATCGGTGGGGATATTACATTAACTTGTATGTCAAAATGTTTGGCATAAATTTCATAATAAGTCTCAATTATTGAAATATGGAATTTAATTCTTTAAGAAAAAAAGTTCCTTGAAGGGCACAGGAAAACATTGATAGAAGGAGTGAAATACACCACTAAGCACTTGAGAAGTGCTAAGGATGCACTCATGTATATGAAGAGGATGATTTGAAACTATGAGGTCATATTGACTCAAATTTCAAGTCAAATCATGGGTTTAACCTTCTAATAAGAAAGGAATGGATTGGAAAGGTTCCAACTCAAAACACGAGTAAGATGACGACAATAACAAGTGATACTGTTATTGGAACAGTATGGATAAAAAAGTTCATCCCTGAACTAGATGTAGTTCCAAAAGGTCTCTGATAAAGTCCCGTTATTGTAGGACAACAGTAGGAACGATCAATTTTGTGGTCGAGCCATGGTCTCATTAGAAGTTGCAGAACATTCTGAGGCTCTTTCACAAGTTTAGAAACATAGGATTAAGAGGAAATAACGTAATGGAAAATATTCCATCTGTAGATAATCTAGCAGATCCCTGACCAAGTCTTAGTCACAGACTTTATGTCAGCATCACCTAGATTTGATGGAGATCAAATACGAAGGTAATTGGCTTGAGTCCAAGTAGGAGATTGATGGATATAGGAGTCCTCTAAGCCAATCACAAGGCACCTATTTCAATCTAGTTTACTAATAAATGGCATTAAATTCATTATGTAGATTGGCATATTTGTAATTGCGCATAATGAAGTCTATGAATGTGTGCAATAGTCATCAGATTATGATGAGATCATAATAATGAGACTGGTGACTTATAAACACATATTCTTAATTATTCCTAGTCGAAGGATGTTTGAGAAGGACATCAAACATCTGGTAAGACTAGTACAGGTTATTCCAGCTCATATGATGAGGGTGACTGATCTCATTAGTTACTTGTGTGGAGACACAATGGTAAACCAATAGGTGCTCATTGAGGAATGAGTTCACTGAACTAATCCGACATAAATCGCCGAATGGTAATTTACTTGACTGTCAACCGGCTTGATTCATCGTCACAGTGACGTAGTTGATCCTTGGACTTGAGACACCAAAGACACCTTGTCGGTGGACTTATGAACTTTGACCTTGACCTACGAATCCCTATCTACGGGATCTCTAATAGTCATGGATTGGGTCTAGCGAAAGACCTTCGAAGGTGATTGTGTGTTCAACAAAAGATCGTTCACTCACAAGTAACTGGAGAGAGAATGCTCTAGAATAGATCCGCAGGAGTCTCTGGCCATAGCAGAAACAATATCAGAAAAGGTGTTTTCGGATATTGTACAGCGGAGTCTAATTCAAGTGAGTTGACCATCTAGGGTTTGACAGTTGACCATATCTTAGGTTAACTCGAAAGCATTATGCGAATGAAGGATTATAGCCACGTGGTAACTGTGGACGGACAGGTTCCATTAGTGGGTTGCTGAACCCCATTACCTTCTGGGATCATGCAGTGTTGCTTGGCACCCAACTTGATCGAAAGTTCAGTCGAATTTACATGAGATGTTAATTTGATTAAATAATTAATTAAATATTAGATATTAATTAATTAAAATAAGTCAAAAACTAGTTATTGGACTTAACGGGCTGAAAAACAGACTGGTTAATGGGCCTAGAGGGTCATACGCAAATAGATTCTCAGTCGGTGGTGTTTAAGAGGGATTTATATTAAGTCGGGAACTTTTGTGAAAAGTCGCACTGACTTAATATATATATACGTGCTGTTGAGAAACCCTGGACCAAGCTCCAGGGTTTCCCCATGCTGGCTGCCCCTCCTTTCTCTCTCCTCCTCCTCTGGGCGCCCCGTTCGAGGCGTCGAGACAATCTCCGTCTCTGCCGCACGCTATTCCGGAAAGTCGAGAATTTTCGTCCACAAGTTTTTGGACATCGTTGCGGCGAAAGATATTTAGCGAGCGAGCTGATACGGATGAGGGAGTGAGGACGAACCACCGCAGAGGATCGCGTGGATATCGCTGGAGGCCGGACGTTTGTGCGACTCGCGGCATCGCCACAACGGAATCGAGACGGAAGCGGATTTGAATCCGCGCATGGTAATCTGATTACACTCGATTTTCAGTTTACATTTTTCATTCCAAATCGGATCAACGGGCATCGGGCGGGATATTTTTGTTCATCGTTTTCGCTGCGGTCTTCGCGCCCCGCCTGGATCCCAACATGCCAGTCATATAATCCGTCTCTTTCAGGAACTGAAAGGTTTTCCCTTTTAAACTTTGAAAGTTAGTATTTGCCTAAAAGATGTATGGAATTGTCATAAGTCTTGAAGTCCTAAGTTTAAAAATAAATAAAGAAAAAATCATGTTATTCTGTTTAATGGTTCTTACTTCAATGGCTTGCTCCCACGAATCTTGATTTGCAAGCACAGGCATTTTGGCGTGGTCATCCCAGCCCCACTCTATCCTCTTAAACAGTTGCATAAGTTTGATATATTGGCCTCCCAGGACCTTCCATCGATTTTCTAGGTGGTCCTTGTTGTAATCTAGATGTGATGTAGCATTGAACATCAGCACAATAAAGTGCCACACTAGGGTTTTGAATGTACATTCAATATGATTTCCTTTGTAATATTGCTCCATGAGAAATCCAATGAGGACATTGTCATGCTGACTAGTCCAATTTGTGGCACGGACCCTACTAGTGCCCTCACTTTTAGTAGCGTTTTTACCTTTCTGTCCTTCTAATAAACATATACATCCGATCAAAGTGGAGGAGGAAAAAAAATAGTATGTTCTCAAGAAAAAATGACCAGCAAATTTTACCTTATGGTGTCAAAAACATGGAGACCATCAATCATGCGAAGGTGAAGATTATAAGAAGAAACGAAATTTAGCCAACTTAGTGTACACTTACCAGAGGTGGACATGGTTCGTTTGCACTGGTATAAGTGACGAGAATGGAGCACTAAGTCATATTATTGTGAAGAATACATTTACAATCAGATAATTGGATGTAAATAAAGTTCTGCAGAACAACTAAAGTGCATTGGGTACGGTGTTGTGCAGAAAAGTTACTCATCAACAAATCAAGTTAGTACAGACTACAGATCACAGTGTTGACAGATTAGAAAGCAGACCCATCTGATTCCAAGTTGAACCCCATTTGGAAAATATTGTGGGACAATAAGGTTCAAAGACAGGTCCCCCGGAAGATCATCATCTTCATTTGGAAGTACATTCCAGGAGATCTGAACCTGAGCCTGCCACTCAGGTGCTGCTCACGAGTAGCACAGTCAACAATCAGGATTGAGCCGAGTTTGAATGGCTGAGAATAAGCTTGTGAGTTGAGCTTGAGCCAATAGCTACTCAACTTGCCAGCTCAAGAATCTATTCAAATCAATGCCTATTTTGCACCTCCCGAAAATGGACTCTGGATAGGTCCCAAAGGTTGCAAGTTTTACTCCCATATAGATGTTATTTATGTTCAGGGGGAGGCTTGGTGCAATGTTAACATTGCTTCATTGTGTCGTAAAGGTGAAAAGTTCAAATCCAAAAATAGTATCTTTGTGAACGACATGTAAAGGTTGTGCATAAATTGACCATTCTTAGAGCATGCAATGATAGGAGCCTTGTGACACTGGCCACCCATAAATATAAATCTTCTTATCAAAAAGGATATAATTAAAATTTGCATAATTAAAGGTTGGGGTTAGCTAATAAATTCTACTCCAAGTCTTTTGTGAATAATCAACCATGTTAAATATGTGAATCTCATAGGAAAATATCATGATTTCAGTTGTATAGCATCTAATACAGAATGTTTAACCACAAGTAGGTAAACGGATAGTAATAACCATAAGTGTTAATGTCAATGCCCTTCCAGACATAAAGGCTGAAAAATGTATGCATAAAGCTATGAAAATCACCATCGAATATTACAAACAAATTCAAAGGCCTTTCTCAAGATTGCAACAACCCAAATCTACAAAACAAATTCTAGACCCAAAATACCAATTTTCTACAGGTGAGAAAAGATAATCCGATTATCTTGTATTTTAGATTTCGAAACGGGAACGGATCGCTGTAAATATTTTTGTTTTCCGCTGCGTGAGCGATCCGGAGAAACCGAGAAAATCCCAACAGTGGTATCAGAGCCAGGTTCTACTGTTTCTCGTCTCGTTTCGATTTCCGAAATTAATTTTTCTTGAGTTATTCCATACGTTTAATCCGATTAAAATGACGGAATAGTGTTCATGAGATGAACACAAATAATTTGATTATTTTTCTGTAATTTTTCGGATTTTATTTTGGGGTTTTCGAAGTTCTTCATGAGATGATGAACCGGGGTACTTCAGCGACTTCATACGACCTTCCCAAGCGTTGGGATGGCCGGCCGAGACTCCGGATCCATAGGTGATAGTCACCACTACCCATCGGGCATCATTGTCGCCGCCGGAGTGCCCTTGGAGGGCTATTAATTTAAGCCCTAAAATGGTTTTAAAACCCTGCGAAAACCAGATTTTTGGAGACTTTGGGGGCTTGGCCGGCTCCTTTCGAGGCCTCTCTGGCGACCCTGCCGGCGCCGGGGGCACCGCCGGTGCCGGGGCATCGCCGGCCGGAGCCGGGCAGGGCCGGGGGCGACCGCCGGCACCGCCTGCAAACCCCAGCCGCCGCCGGCTAGGGTTTCCTGCAGCTAAAGGGGGCGTCGGGTTGCAGGTGCAAAGGGGAGCCGGGTCGGGGCCGGTCCAACCGGCTGGACAGGCCAGCTGGGCGAGCCAGGGGCGCCTGGGCCAAGGGCCCGGGCCTTGGCTCGAGCCCAGCGACCCTGGGTCGGGCCCTGGCCGAGCCCAGGCTCCCCTGGGGCTCGAACCAGTTTGCCCAGTTGGCTGGGCCAGTTCTGTTCCCTTTGCTTGTTATTTTTGCCCCTTAATTGTTTTAAAACCCCAAAATAGCCCAATTAAAATTGAATTTGGATTTTAATTTAAATTCAAAAGTTATGTTTCTGAAATATTTAATTTATTATTCAGATTTAATCAATTGGGCTTATTAATGATTTGAATCATGTTAATTAGCAATTAGATGTAATCAGATTAGAGTTAATTATTAGCATAAAGGTTAAGCTAATAATTATCTTTAATTATCTAATTTAATTGTTAAAATTAGTGATTAATATTTAATAATCTAAATGTTAGATTATTATCTATTAATACATCTAATTGTTAATTAATATTAGAGTTAGTTATTGATTTAATTGTTAAATTAATAATTAACTTAAACAACTAATTTAAATGTTAAATTAGTAATCCTTGATTACTTATTGTTAATAATTAATTTAATAGTTAAATTAATGTTAACTTTAATTATTTAATCTAAGAGTTAGATTAATTGATTATTAATTAGTTAATGTTAATTATTGGTTTAAAAGTTAAATTAATAATTAACATTAATTGGCTAATCTAAGTGTTAGATTAGTAGTTAATAATTAGTTTGGTTGATTATTAATTTAAGTGTTAATTTTTTAATTAACTTTATTTGATTAATCTAAGAGTTAGATTAATATTTAAATAGTCTAATTGTTAGATTATTAATGGGGTTTAATCTAAGTGTTAGATTATTAGAAATGTTCTAATTTGCATGGAATAATCTAGAATTATTGATTCGGAGTGTGTGCGCATGTGATGTGTGTTTATTGCTTTTAAATTTGATTTAATTGCATGTTAAGATAATAAATGAGTTTTTCAAAATTCAAATGTCAATTTTGATTGGATCCCAGTTTTTGAAAGCCAAAACTTATATATTTTGAAAACTCATTTGTTTTAGTCATGTGATGCGCTGAATCATGTGTGGGATGTTTAAAACACACCGTGGTCATGGATATGCACTTAATTTATTATTCATGTAATGAATGGATTGTGTGGATCGTGGATGTATGTTTGATTATTAATTGTTAATAAATAGAGGTCTGCGCACCTCTCTCTCTCATACTCCAATGTATTTCTACCTCCCTCTCTCTCTTGTACTCGCCATAAGGCCTTCTTCAATTTACTTATAAATTCTAGAATTTAAATGTAATATGATCGAGGCAACCGAGGAAGGAGCGAGGACGATCCACAGCTGCAACCAGGAAGGCGAAAAGATGGAGATCTCTTGCCTATGTGATTGCAGGATTTCTAGTGTAAATGTTATAATTAGATTGTATGTGCGTTTGACTGTTGGCTCCAGTCAAACCCACAGTGCTATCCATGACCACACTAATGACATGTAAGAGATGCATTGTTTTCTTTTGATTATGAATCAAAGCAGGTTATAGTATTTAATAAATATATACGATATATCTATATACTATCACCTAGGAGAGACCAAGATAAAAGTTATCTAAATACCCTCAGATAAACTCTAAGCCGTAACGCGAATAGTTAAGAACTTACCGCGTGGTCCACCATCGTTATAGTCATAGGATTCAAATTACTTTAGGCAGGTTTGTTGTGCTATCCACAAGGCCTGCTTAATTGGGAGGAGAAACTGTGGCTATGGCATTAGATGCCTATAGATCGGGGTAGAGGAACCATGTAGCTTTGTTGTGCTATCCACAAGGGCTGCATGCAAATCTATGCTCGTCGCGTAATGATGGTTAGCTTAGACCAGAATTAGTGGTTTGTTGTGATATCCACAAGACCATTAAATCTCTGGGGACCAAAGCTATGATCAGATATTGCAAGGAGTTGCAAGTCCCATGAGTTGGGTGTTCTCTGATTGTATTACAGTTTGTTGTACTATCCACAAGGCTGTAGTGCAAGTCATTGAGATTCTGATCCCCACTAGGAGACTGTCGGCGTCTCCTGTTCTGTATAACTGAGGGTTATACAGTTCATCGAAAATTAGTGGGAGTTAAACTTGAACAAAAGACCATGTCTTGTTTTAAATTTCAATAATTGAACATCTGCTAAGTAGATTTTACTTATCTCCTGTAGGGAACTATGTCGTCGAATAACCCACTCCGTGGCATACTTGATGCCCTTTTGACTTACCTGATCTACTCGGATTGGTTCAGAAACCTGAAGAATGTCTTCAGATCTGAGAACAATAACTTTGTCCCTGGAGCTGATTCTCTTGCTGAATCGGCATTAGATGCCCCTGAAGCAGAGATGAGAGCTAACGATAAAAGATCAAAGGACAAAGGCAAAGGAGTAGTGAAGGGTGACTGCTTCTATAAGCAGTATGATTACTGGAAGAGGAACTATAAGGAGTTCCTTGATGATAAAGCTCATGGAAGAGTGAAGCTGTCTGAAGCTTCAGATATCTATATGATAGATATCAACTTATCAGTTAGAGATTCCACATCTTGGGTATTGGATACCGGATGTGCTTCTCATATCTGCCATGATGTGCAGATGTTGACAAGTAAGCGCAAGCTGAGACAAGGTAAGGTGGAATTGAGGCTAGGAAACGGCGCAAAAGTTGCGACGATTGCTGTTGGGACAGCAAACCTCAAGCTTCCATCGGGAGACACCTTATTATTAGAAGATTGTTATTATGTTCCTATCATAATAAAGAACATCATATCAATGTCTTGTTTGGACAAGATAGGATATAGGTTGACTATTGAGAATAGAAGTTGTTCGATTTATTATGGTAATAAATCAATAGCTTCGGCATCTTTAGTCAATGGTCTATATCTCTTAGATGTTTCTTATTGCAATCTTAAAATTTATAATGCTCTTAAAAAGAGCAAGAATTGTGTGAACCAGGCCTACATGTGGCATTGTAGACTTGGGCACATTGGCGAAAGCAGGTTGCAAAAGTTGCACAAACATGGTTATTTAACAGCATTCGATTATGAATCGTTTGCAACATGTGAATCCTGCCTTATGGAAAAGATGGCAAAATCTCCATTTAATGGACATAGAGAACGTGCCAAGGACATTCTGGAACTAATACATTCGGATGTATGTGGTCCAATGTCCACCCAAGCCAAAAGTGGCTTTTCTTACTTCATCACGTTCACCGATGACTTCTTAAGATTCGACTATGTGTACTTAATGAAGTACAAGTCGGAAGCATTTGAGAAGTTCAAAGAGTTCAAGAATGAGGTGGAGAAGCAGTTAGGAAAGAGTATTAAAGCTCTTCGATCAGATCGAGGAGGAGAATACTTGAATACTAATTTCACACAATTCTTAAAGGATAATGGTATCCTTTCTCAGCTGACCCCTCCATATACACCACAGATGAATGGTGTATCATAAAGGAGGAATCGCACCTTGTTGGACATGGTGCGATCCATGATGAGCTTTTAGGGATTACCAGTGTCCCTCTGGGGGTATGCTCTAGAGTCAGCAGCATACCTACTGAACAGAGTACCCAGCAAGTATGTGGCCTCTACTCCATATGAGATATGGAAAGGCAGGAAACCAGACTTTAAACATGTTAAAGTCTGGGGTTGTCCTGCTCATGTAAAGAGACATGATCCAGACAAGCTGGAATCACGAACTGATAAATGCAGGTTTGTGGGATATCCAAAGGAAACCTTTGGATACTATTTTTACCATCTTGGTGAACAAAAGGTGTTTGTCGCCAGGAAAGCTGTCTTCTTAGAAGAGGAATACCTTCTCCAGGAGGACAGTGGGAGTAAAATAGTACTGGAAGAGATTCCAGATCCCCAAACAGCTACATTATCATCAGATGAGATATCAGTTCCTGAATCTGTTCAGGTACACACAGATGAGCCTCGTAGATCTGGTAGAGTACCTAGACTACCCGAACGATATGTGGGACATATTGCTGAAGGTGAGTCTAAGGTAGAATATAATGAGGATGATGATCCTAAAACCTACCAGGAGGCCATAGAAGGCCCAGAAGCCGGGAAATGGCGAGAAGCCATGAACTCAGAAATCCAGTCCATGTACACCAACCAAGTTTGGAACTTGGAGGACTTGCCCGAGGGTATTGTACCCATCGGTTGCAAGTGGATCTTTAAAACAAAGATCGGTGTTGATGGACGGATCGACACTTATAAGGCAAGGTTGGTGGCAAAGGGATATCGTCAAAGGCAAGGAATTGACTATGACGAGACTTTCTCACCAGTTGCCATGATAAAGTCGATCAGAGTTCTGCTCGCCATTGCTGCACATTTTGATTATGAAATCTGGCAGATGGATGTGAAGACTGTCTTCCTCAATGGTAACCTTGAGGAAGAGGTGTATATGATACAACCAGAAGGTTTCACATCCAAAGAATCTCCAGATAAAGTGTACAAGCTTCAGAGGTCCATTTATGGACTGAAGCAAGCTTCCCGGAGCTGGAATATAAGATTTGACGAGGCTGTCAAGTCTTATGACTTCATTAAGAATGAAGATGAGCCTTGTGTGTACAAGAAGACCAGTGGGAGTGCAGTCACTTTTCTAGTTCTTTACGTAGATGACATACTACTAATTGGGAATGATGTAGCTATGATGTCATCAGTAAAGATCTGGCTGTCGAAACACTTCTCAATGAAGGATTTGGGAGAAGCATCCTACGTGTTGGGAATACGGATCTATAGAGATAGATCAAAGAGGATGCTTGGAATGACCCAATCCTTGTACATAGATACCATAGTCAAAAGGTTTGGCATGGAAAATTCCAAGAGAGGTCTCATACCGATGAGACATGGAATTAGTCTCTCAAAGGAACAGTCTCCTAAGACTCCTGATGAGAGGGCATTCATGGATAGAATACCCTATGCCTCTGCCATAGGATCTATCATGTATGCCATGCTATGTACACGGCCTGATGTTGCATTTGCTCTAAGTGTTACGAGCAGATTTCAGGCTGATCCAGGCGAAGAGCACTAGAAGGCAGTGAAATGTATCCTTAAGTACTTGAGAAGAACTAAGGATATGTTTCTTGTCTATGGAGGAGGTGACTTGAAACTGCGAGGCTTTACTGACTCGAGTTTCCAGTCAGATCCAGATGATAGCAAGTCAACATTTGGATTCGTGTTTACTTTGAACGAAGGCGCAGTGTGCTGGAAGAGTTCCAAGTAAGTAACCACTGCAGATTCGACGACTGAAGCTGAGTACATAGCTGCAGCTGAAGCCGCCAAGGAAGCAGTGTGGTTGAAGAAATTCATCACCGACCTCGGCGTAGTTCCCATCATCTCTGAGCCTGTTCCACTGTTGTGCGACAACAATGGAGCAATTGCGCAAGCGAAAGAGCCGCGGTCTCATCAGAAATCGAAGCATATTCTGAGGCGCTTCCACCTTATCAGAGAGATCATATCCAGAGGAGATGTAGTAGTGGAAAGAGTTCCATCCGTCGACAATGTAGCAGATCCATTGACAAAGCCGTTGGCTCAAATTGTGTTTGAGCGTCACCTAGAGTCTATGGCTTATTGTATAGAGGTGATTGGCTTTAGTCCAAGTGGGAGATTGTTAGTTTAAGTGGCCTACAAGCCAATCTGACTATGTAAATCTCGTTCATTATGTGTAAATGGCGTTAATTATCGTTTCATAATGAAGTCCGTGAATATGTGCTATGGTGATCAGATTATGATGAGATCATACTAATGAGACTGATCACTTAAACACACATATTCTTAATTGTTCATAGTCGGAGGATATCCGGTTAGACTAGTACAGATTACTTATGCTCATATGATGAGGGTGACTGATCTCATAAGTCACTTGTGTGGAGACACTAAGGCGAATCTGTAGGTGCTCATTGGAGAATGAGTTCACTGAACTGATCCGATTGAATCGCTGGATGGTATTGTACCTTACTGTCAACCAGTTTGATTCTATTGTCGCAGTTGCGTGGATGGTCCTCGGACCTGAGACACCAAGGACACCTTGGCGGTGGACTTCTGTGCTTTGACCTTGGTTTACGAATCTCTAGCCATGGGATTCTAATACGCCAAGGATTGGGTACAACGGAATACCGTCGAAGGGAATTGTGTGTCAATAAGGAATCATTCGCTCTCGGTACTTAGAGGGAGAATGCTCTAGGAAGGATGCGCGAAAGTCCATGGCCAAGGCAGACGATAATATCGGGAAAGGAGTTTTCCGATATTCATCAGCGGCATTCAATCCAAGTGAGTCGACCGGCTAGGGTTTGACAGCTCGCCATGCCTTGAGTTGACTCGAGAGCATTGTATGAATGAAGGATAATATCCACGCGGTAACTGTCGGCGGAAAGGTTCCAAGAGTGTGTTACTTAACCCCAAATACCTTCCGGGTTCACGCGGTGTTGCTTGGCACCCAACGTGATCGGAGGCCCGGTCGAATTCGATATGCGACATCAATTCGATTGATTAATTGATTAATAAAGGGTTATTAATTAATTAATAAAGCCAGTGAGGAGTCACTGGGCTTGTTGGGCCATTAACTGGACTGGTACTTGGGCCTAGAGGGTCACACGCAAATGATTCTCAAGGCGATGGATAAATAAGTGGGTTTTATATAAACCGGGGGGTTTTGTGAAAAACCGCGCGGTTAGTATAAAACATAGTGAACGGGCTGAGTAGGCCAAGCTGCTGCTAACCCTAGCCGCCCCTCCTCAGTTTCTGTCCTTCTCTGGCGTCCAGGCAGATCCAGATCTGCTCCGCCGCTTCTCCGAATCCCGTTCGACGGGAAATCGTCCGCCCGTTGCGGCGATCATTGCGGCGACCGGCAGAGGCTTCGTGGGCTGCGAAGAACGAGGAACTCGAGGATATCCGTCGCGGGGAGGATCGCGTGGACTTCGCTAGAGGCCGGGCGTTTGCGCGGCTTGCTGTGTCACACCGACGGAACCGAACGGCTACGGATTCGAATCCGCACACGGTGAGAAAAGATAATCCGATTATCTTGTATTTTAGATTTCGAAACGGGAACGGATCGCTGTAAATATTTTTGTTTTCCGCTGCGTGAGAGATCCGGAGAAACCGAGAAAATCCCAACAGTGCTGACTTAATATATATACGCACTGTTGAAAAACCCTGGGCCAAGCTCCAGGGTTTCCCTATACTGGCCGTCATCCCCTTTTCTCTCTCCTCTTCTGGGTGCCCCGTTCGAAGTGTCGAAACAGTCTTTATCTCCGCCGCGCGTGATTCTCGAAAGTCAGGAATTCCCGTCTAAGGGTTTCCGGACATCGTTGCGGCGACGGATCTTCAGCGAGCGAGCTGATACGGACGATGGAGTGAGGACGAACCACCGCGAAGGATCGCGTGGATACCGCTGGAGGCCAGACGCTTGTGCGGCTCGCGGCATTGCCTCGACGGAACCGAGACGAATCAGATTACGACCCGGTTTTTTTTCAGTTTGTGTTTTTCTTTCCGAATTGGATCAACGGGCGTCGGGCGGGATATTTATTTTGTTCGTCGTTCCGCTGTGTTCTTCGCGTCCCACCTGGATCCCAACAGTGGTATCAGAGCCAGGTTCCGCTCTGATCCTCTTCGAAACGACGAAATTAAAATTCTAGGATTAATTTACTTGTTGGTGTGACCAGCAATCCCTGCTAGTCCCCAAAATACGGCACAGCCTACTTTGGATTTTTCAAATGTTAGAAGAAAAAGGGGAAGAAGCTATGGGTTAAAACCCGCCCAAACCGGCGGTTTGTAGGGCTGACCGGCGGGCGAGCCAGGCGCGCTGGGCCTGGACCGGGCACTCCGAGTGGCCCGCGTGCAGGCGCTCCTGGACCGGCCCACCCGAGCGTGCCAGACCGCCGGGTAGCACCTGGGCCCCGGCTGGCCAGAGCCCAAGTGCGCTACCTCGTTCGAGCCAGGCCGCACCCTGGCTAGGCCCTAGCCCAATTGTCCTAGCCCATTTAACCCATTAACCCCTTAAACCCTCTTAATAAATTATAAAATCCCACCTTTTTAACCTGAAAATATAATAATAATTATTATTATTTTTAAAACAGTTTTAAAAATTAAATTTCTTATTTTCAGTTAAATGGTTTATTAAGATATGATCCTAATTTATTAACTAATAAATGTTGTTACTAATTATTAAGTTATGATCTTAATAAAGGGGATTATAATTTGAGATTTGATCTTAAATAAAGGGGATTTATGTGTTAAGATGTGATCTTAATTTATAATTAACAAATGTTGTTATTTACATAAAATAGGATCTTAATTAATTATTAACAATTGTTGTTATTAATGATTAAGATAATAATTTTAATTTTAATTAACAAGTGTTGTTAATTTATATTTAAGATGTAATCTTAAAATTAATTAGCATATATTGTTAATTATTTAAGTGATTAGATTATTGTTTTGACTTTGAAATTAATTAACAATTGTTGTTAATTCTATTCTAATTGTCTGAATGGACATTAATAATTTCTTAGCAATTGTTATTAGGAAATTGTTTTAATGATTGAGGGACACTTAATAGTAGTTTATAAGTACTTAATTAACTAATTATAATAGTTATAATTAAGTTAATTAGTTCTTGAGTAATAAACCTTGATAAATGTTATTAAAGACTAATTAAGTCTTAATAATAGTTATTAAGATGATTAATTAGTTTACTCATGAATCTCTTGATTATTGTTTTAATGATCTAATCTACTTAAAAAATGATCTTTTAATAAAAGTTATTAAGAGATTAATTAAGTCAAATTGTTAGACTATTTTAATTAGAAATGTTCTAATTAATATTTCTTAATAATTGTTATTGAGAAATATTATTTAATAAAGGGGTTCTTAACAAAGAGTTGTTAAGTAATTAATAATTGGAATTATAAATTCTTTTATAAATTTTATTTAGAAATTTTTAATTATATATAAATGTTAGATTGTTTTGCATTAATAATTGTTATTAATGTGATTTAAAATTAATCTAAATGTTAGATTAATTAATTTAGAATTGTTCTAAATTATGCATGGAATGTTTTAGAATTTTAGTTTTAGCTTTGTTTGCACATGATGATGTGTTTAATACTTTAAATTAGATTTATTGCATGTTAGAAAATAAGATTTTTGAAATTTCAAAATTATCCAATTTTGATTGGTACCCAGGTTTTAAGAAAACCAAAATTATTATATTTTCAAAATTTTAGCCTTCATGTGATGTGCTTTAACATGTGTGGATGGTTAAAATTTGAAGTGGTCGTGGACATGCACTTAGTTAATATCATATCATATGATGGTGTGTGATTTTGTGGATTGTTGTGGAATGAATAATGGGTTAATTAATGAGGCCTAGGTGCCTCCCTCTCTCTCTCTCTCATTTCATTGTAATTCTATCTCCCTCCATCATTGTACTCGTCTACAAGGCTTTCTCTTACAATTTATTTGTATTTGAAATTGTTTAAAAAATTAAAATTATTTATAATTGATCGCACCGGCCGAGGAGATGTGAGGATGATTCACAAATGCAACCAGGAAGGCGACAGGAGTTGAGATCACCAGTGGCTATGTGTTTGCATGTTTAGATTATATAAATGTTATATAATTTTGGTGATTAATTGTTTGACTCCAGTTAATCACCGTGCTGTCCATGACCAAATAATGAACATGTATGGTTGATGCATGCCTTTTAGTTTTTTATTATGAATCGATTGCTAATATCTATATTGAGTTCGCTGTGTCGAGATCCGACCGAAAAACGTAGCAGAATAAAATATTCGGGATTAGATCTGTCCCGTTTCGATCGAAGAAATACAACCGGAGTAAATCGAATTTACCTTGCGCAGATTCGAATCCGCGTTCGTTTTCTGGTTCCGTTGGAGCGATGCCGCAAGTCGTACAGATGCCCGACCTCTAGCGGTATCCACGCGGTTCTCCTCGCGATGGATCGTCTTCTCTTCCTCGCTCGCTGCGGCGTTCGTAGATCCCGTCTGGCTGCGCGTAATCCGCCGCGACATGCGAATTCTAAATCTCCCGTCGGACGGAAGGCGGAGTAGTTGGGAATCGCACGCCCAGAAGAGAGAGAGAGAGAGAGAGAGAGAGAGAAAGAATGACAGCTAGGTCAGGGTTGCTGGCCCCCGACATAGAATCCATTCTTTTATAATAAGCATGTTTGCGATTTTTCATAAAAATCCAGACTTATCTGAAATCATGTCGAATTATCCATCGACTTGAATACCATTTGTGTGTGACCCTCTAGGCCCAAATACTAGTCCAGTTAATGGTCCATTAAGTCCAGTAACCCTTTACTGACCCACTGAATTAATTAATATCCTTATATTCAATTAATCAGCCAAATTTAATGTCCCACAATAAATTCAGACAAACTGCCGATCATGTTGGATGCCAAGCAACATCGCATGATCCTGGATGGCACTGGGGTTATCGCAACCCTCTATTGGAACTTTTTTTTCATCGGTTAGTGCGCGGATATAATCCTTCATCCGTGCACTATTCCCGAATCGACCTAGTGCATGGTTTACTGTTAAACCCTATACGGTCGATTCACTTGAATCAGATGCCACTAATCTGAATCCGATAACTCCTTATCGAATACAAAGTCCGCCCTGGCTAGGGACTTTAAGCGCATCATTCCCGGAACATTCTCCCTCAAACTACCGAGAGCGGATGATCCCGTATTGAACACACAATTACCTTCGAGGTCATTTCCCTGAACCCGATCGCTTGACTTATTGATAACCCATGGTTAGGGATTCGTTAGTCAAGGTCAAAGTTCAGAAACCTACCAACAAGATATCTTTGGCGTCTTAGGTCCAAGGATCATCCATGCAATCGTGACAAATGAAGCGAGCTGGTTAACAGTGAGGTGATTACCATCTAGCGATTCATAGTCGGATCAGTTCAGTGAACTCATTCACCAATGAGCACCTACAGGTCCAGCATAGTGTCTCAACACAAGTGACTTATGGGATCAGTCACCCTCATCATATGAGCTGAAGTAACCTATACTAGTCTATCCGGATGTTCAATGTCCTATCTCAAACATCCTATGACTAGGAACAATTAAGAACATGTGTTTATAAGTCTTCGGTCCCGTAATTATGATCTCATCATAATCCGAAGACTGTTGCACATGTTCATGGACTTCATCGTGATACGATAAACAGATATCGAATTAATTACACACAATGAATTATTGCCATTTATTAATAATCTGAATCGGTACATAGTATCAGATTGGCTTTGAGACCATATAATACTAACAATCTCCCACTTGGACTAAAGCCAATCACTTTTATACAGAATACCCATATTCTCTAAGTGACGCTCAAAAACATTTTGAGACAAAGGCTTTGTAAGTGAATCTGCTATGTTGTCGGCTGAGGGAACTCTTTCCACCACGACATCTCCTCGAGCTATAATCTCTCTGATCAAATGAAAGCGCCGCAGAATGTGCTTCGACTTTTGATGAGACCTCAGCTCTTTCGCTTGAGAAATCGCCCCATTGTTGTCACACAGCAGTGGGACGGGACCAGATATGCTTTCCACCACACCAAGATCGCCGATGAATTTCTTCATCCATACAGCTTCCTTAGCGGCTTCAGCAGCAGCAATATACTCAGCTTCCGTTGTAGAATCAGTAGTGGTTTCCTGCTTGGAACTTTTCCAGGTCACTGCTCCCCCGTTGAGTGTGAAAACAAAACCTGATGTTGACTTGCTGTCGTCAGGATCAGACTGAAAACTCGAGTCAGTGTATCCTTGCAGCTTTAAGTCTCCTCCTCCATAGACTAGAAATAGATCCTTAGTCCTTCTCAAGTACTTAAGGATGCATTTCATAGCCTTCTAGTGTTTATCACCTGGATCTGCCTGATGTCTGCTCGTAACACTTAGAGCATATGCTACATCAGGTCTGGTACATAGCATGGCATACATGATGGACCCTATGGCAGAAGCATAGGGGACTTTATCCATCACAGCCCTCTCTTTAGGTGTCTTGGGAGACTGACCTTTAGAGAGTGAAATTCCATGTCTCATCGGTATGAGACCTCTCTTGGAATTTTCCATACCAAACCTTTTGATAATGGTTTCTATGTATATGGATTGGGTTAAGACTAGTATCTTCTTTGATCTATCTCTATAGATCCGTATTCCTAATACATAAGATGTGTCTCCCAAATCCTTCATGGAGAAGTTCTTTGACAGCCATATCTTTATTGATGACATCATTCCTACATCATTTCCAATGAGTAGGATGTCGTCAACGTAAAGAACCAGAAATGTGATTGCGCTCCCACTGTTTTTCTTGTATACAAAGGGCTCATCTTCATTCTTAATGAAGCCATAAGATTTGATTGCCTCATCAAATCTTATGTTCCAGCTTCGGGAAGCTTGCTTCAGTCTATAAATGGACATTTGCAACTTGCATACCATGTCTGGAGATTCTTTGGATGTGAATCCTTCTGGTTTTATCATATAGACCTCCTCCTCAAGGTTTCCATTGAGGAAGGCAGTCTTTCCATCCATCTGCCAGATTTCATAATCATGGTAGGCAGCAATGGCGAGTAGAATTCTGATAGACTTAATCATAGCAATGGGTGAAAAGGTTTCGTTATAGTCAACACCTTGTCTTTGACGATAGCCTTTCGCTACTAATCTTGCTTTATAAGTCTCAATACGTCCATCTGCACCGATCTTTCTTTTAAAGATCCATTTGCAGCCGATAGGTACTATACCATCGGGCAAATCTACCAAGTTCCAAACTTGGTTGATGTACATGGACTGTATTTCAGAATTCATGGCTTCCCACCATTTTCCGGCCTCTGGACTTTCAATGGCCTCCTAGTAAGTCTTAGGATCATCATCCTCATTATAGAGTATCCTTGAACCATCCAAATTAATATGTCCTACATATCTTTCTGGTGGTTTAGGTATTCTTTCAGACCTACGAGGTTCCTGTGTATCATTTTGAACAGGTTCAGAAACTGACGGTTCATCTGATGAACCATTGCCAATTTGGGTTTGGAATTTCTTCCAGAATCATTTTGCTCCCACTGTCCTTCTGGAGAATATAATCTTCTTCCAGAAAGACAGCTCTCCTGGCCACAAACATCTTTTGTTCGCCAGGATGATAAAAGTAATATCCATAAGTGTCCTTTGGATATCCCACAAATTTGCATTTGTCAGTTCTGGATTCCAGCTTATTTGCGTCATGTCTTTTAACATGAGCAGGACATCCCCAGACTTTAACATGTTTAAGGTCTGGTTTCCTTCCATTCCATATCTCATATGGAGTGGTTTCAACAGATTTGCTGGGTACCTTGTTCAGGATATACATAGCCGAGCTAAGTGCATATCCCCATAAGGACACTGATAATTTGGACATGCTCATCATGGATCGTACCATTTCCATTAATGTGTGATTTCTCCTTTCTGATACACCATTCATCTGAGGTATATAAGGAGGTGTAAGCTGAAAAAGGATACCATATTCCTTTAAGTATTTAATGAACTCTGTACTCAAGTATTCACCACCCCGATCAGATCAGATGGTTTTTATACTCTTTCCTGTTTGTTTTTCTACTTCATTCTTAAATTCTCTGAATTTTTCAAAGGCTTCAGATTTATACTTCAATAAGTATATATATCCAAACCTTGAGTAATCATCAGTGAATGTAATGAAGTATGAGAAACCACCAATGACTTGGGTTGACATAGGACCACATACATCTGAATGTTTGAGTTCTAGTATGTCTTTGGCTCATTCTCCAGTTCCACTAAATGGAGACTTAGCCATTTTACCCATTAAACATGACTCACAGGTTGCATATGATTCATAATCAAATGGATCTAAATATCTATCTTTATGCATCCTTTGGAGTCTGTTTTCACCAATGTGTCCAAGCCTACAATGCCACAAGTAGGCTTTGTTCATTTCACACTTACTTCTTTTAAGTGAAGAACCGATGTGTAAATTATCATGAGACACATTTAATAGATACAAACCATTGGACAAAATAGCAGAAGCTATTAATTTATTTCCGAAATAAATTGAATAACTATTGTTCCCAAAATTTAAATTGTATCCAATTCTATCTAAGCATGAAATAGAAATGATGTTCCTTATTATGCTAGGTACATAATAACATTCATCTAATAAAAATGTGTCTCCAGATGGTAGCTTGAGCTTCACTGTCCCCACAGCGAGTGCCGCAACTCTTGCGCCGTCACCTAGCCTCAACTCCACCTCGCCGGTCCTCAGCTTACGCCTTCTTGTCAATGCCAGCACAGAATTGCAAATATGAGATACACATCCAGTATCTAATAACCATGATGTACAATCTCTTATTGACAAGTTTACATCTATCATATAGATACCTGAAGCGTCCTGCTGCTTCACAGTTCCTTGAGCCTTGTCCTTGAGTTATTCTTTGCAATTCCTCTTCCAATGGCCTTTCTGGTGACAGTAGAAGCAATCACCTTTCTCAACACTTTTACCTTTGTCTTTCTTGACAACCTTTGCCTTTCTCTGAACCTTGTTCTTATTCTTTCGAAAAGTTTGAACTGCAAGTCTTTTTCTGTTGGTCTTACCAACCATGAGGACTTGGGGTTTATCCTTCACAAGGTTCCCCTCAGCAGTCTTTAACATGTTCAGTAGTCCAGCTAAGGTAGCCTGAATCTTGTTCATATTAAAATTAACGATGAAGTGAGCATATGACGGTGGAAGTGAAGACAACACGAGGTCTGTGTGCATCTCCTTGGGAAGTGTAATCCCAAGAGCATCCAGCCTCTCCACCCACTAAATCATCTTCAGCATGTGATTCTGTACTGAAGTTCCCTCTGCCATCTGAGCCTTGAACAGATTCTTCGATATCTCATATCGTTCGATTCTGCTCTGCTCACCAAATAGCTCCTTCAAATGGAGCATGATGGATCTAGCATCCATCTCTTCATGTTGCCTCTGCAACTCATTGTTCATAGAGGCTAACATGTAGCATTGGGCCATGGTGGAATCTTCCTTCCATTTTTCATACGCTATCATTTCCTCCTCTGGGGCATCTAATGCTGGTTCAACAGGAGGTTCATTATCCAAGACGTAAGCAATCTGCTCAGACCTGAGGACTATCTTCAGGTTTCTGAGCCAGTCTGAGTAATTGATGCCTGTCAAACGGTTGGCATCAAGTATGCCTCGCAACGGGTTATGGTGCGACATTCTCGTCTACAAGAGATAACCAATTGATAATTAGTAGATATTCAGATTAACTAAAACAAGATATGGTCTTTTATTATCTTGTTTTACTCCCACTAATTTTCGACGGACTGTATAACCTTCAGATATACAGAACGGGAGACGCCGACTGTCTCCTAGTGGGGATCAGAATCTCCAAGCATCACAGTATGACCTCGGATAAACACGTAGTATCATACCGCTATCTCAGAGCAATCATCTCATGATAATTGCAACTCCTTGCAATATCCGATCATATTTTGGCTCCCAAGTTTAATGGTCTCGGGTAAACACAGTAGACCATTATCTCCGGTCTAAGCTTTACCATCAATACGTGACAGAGTAAAGTAGAAATATAGTTCCTGGGTAAACACGTGGATAACTATGTCGTTCCTCTACTCTTATCCAAAGGCATCTAATGCCATGATCAACAGTCCTCTCAACAGACAATGGCAGACCTCGGGTAAACACATAGTATCTGCCACCACTGAATTAAGTTCTATTGATCATATTGATGGAGAGCCACGCGGTGCATTCTCAATGACTCGCGCTACGGCTTAGAGTTTGTAACGAAGGTTTTACTTATTTAGTTTGGTCTCATCCTAGGTGATAGTATTAAATATATTGAATATATTATAAATACTAATAACCTAGCAAATATTAAGCACACGCATCGCATACATGTCATTAGTGTGGTCGTGGATGGCACTGTGGTTTGACTTGAGCCAAACAGTCAAACTCACACCCATACACAATATAACAACTTATATCATGAGTCTGCAAACCCATGGATTGAATGAACTCCTTCATTTTCATCTGGTCGGCAGTTATAGATCATCCTCGCTCCGTGCGCAGTCGCCTCGATCAAATTACATCATAATTCTCAATTACATGATAATTTAAATGAGGAAGCCTTATGGCGATTACATCAAGGAGGAAGGTAGAAGTACAATGGAATATGAGAGGGAGAGGTTCGCAGACCTCTATTTATTAATAAACAATAAACCACACAATCACATTCCATATCCACAAATAATGCCTCTCCATGACCACCATGTGTTTTAGTTAAACTAACCACACATGAAATAGCACATCAAATGGCTAATTAAAAATTTTCAAAAATAACTAATAATTTTGGTTTCATAAAACCAGGGACCAATCAAAATTAGATTTAGAATTTTCGAAAAATTTCATTAAGTCAAAGTACGCTAATTTAAATCTAATTCAAACAAGCAAACTAATGCACATCACAATAAATGCACATAAACTCTAATTTGACAAGATTGTAACATTCCATGCAGGTAAGATTAACTGACATTAAATGATAAATTTAACAATTAAATTTATTCCCCAATTATGTCCTTTAATCTAACAATTAGATTAAATTAACAACAACTTGTTAATTATCACATTAATCCATATTAATCTAATTATTGAACCATAAAATTAAAAACATAGCTTAATATTATTGTAAAATCCCATTAAAAATAATAATTAAATTCTGTTTTAATTTGGAACAATAAATAGATAAAATAGGGATTAAAAACAAGAAAATAAAAGGGAAAAAGCGGCAGCGGTCCAATGGACCGGACCGGACCTGGGCTGAGCCCAGCTGGTCCCTAGCTCGGACCCAGGTCCGCCCACTAGGGCGCGGACCTGGTCCGGGTCCAGGGCCGGCTGGCGCGGACCCGGGGCCCGGCCAGGCCCGTCGGGCCCGCCCCCCTCACCCGAGTGCAGCTAGGAAACCCTAGCTGCGCGCAGGGTGAAGGGGTGACGGCTCCCTGCCGCCGGCAGCTTGCCCCGCAGGTGTCGGCCGACAGGGCCCTGGCCGGAGGGTGGTCGTCGGTGCCCGGAGGCACCGATGCCGGCGCCGGGGAGCTTCCAAAAACCCCCGAAAATTTAATTTTCTTCAAACTTAGAGAAACCCCACATTTTTATGAAAAATAAAAATATATACAGGGGTTATTAATCCTCCCGGTCATGATACAAGATCATAGCTTCGATCTACGACCCAATGGGAAGAATCCCATGCTCCATCGAGCCCTTCCCAACGCTTGGGATGCCCGTGAACAATCCGATACGAGTTGTTCTTCATTCGACGAAGAACACACGAAAATTGCAGAAAATAAAATAAATTTAACGCTTACAATTTGTCTTAAACTTACTGTGTTCATCTCATGAACGCATCACGTGCATGGAATTAATCACAAAATTATCAAAAGGAGATCGAAACGGCGAAAACACAGTGGAACCTGGCTCTGATGCCACTGTTGAGTTCGCTGTGTCGAGATCCGACCGAAAAATGTAGCGGAAAAAAATATGCGGGATCAGATCTGTCCCGTTTTGATCGAAGAAATAAAACCGGATTAAATAGGATTTACCTTGCGTGGATTCGAATCCGCGTTCGTTTGCTGGTTCCGTCGGAGCGATGCCGCAAGTCGCGCATGCCCGACCTCTAGCAGTATCCACGCGGTTCTCCTCGCGATGGATCGTCCTTGCTTCGTCGCTCGCTGCGGCGTTCGTAGATCCCGTCTAGCTGCGCGTAATCCACCGCGACATGCGGATTCTGAATCTCCCGTCGGACAGAAGGCGGAGCAGTTGGGAATCACACGCCCATAAGAGAGAGAGAGAGAGAAAGAACTACGGCTAGGTCAGGGTTGCTGGCCCCCGACGTAGAATCCGTTCTTTCATAATAAGCCTGTTTGCGGTTTTTCATAAAAACCTAGACTTTTCTGAAATCCTGTCGGATTATCCATCGACTTGAAAACCATTTCTGTGTAACCCTCTAGGCCCAAATACTAGTCCAGTTAATGGTCCATTAAGTCCAGTAACCCTTTACTGACCCACTGAATTAATTAATATCCTTATATTCAATTAATCAGCCAAATTTAATGTCCCACAATAAATTCAGACAAACTGCCGATCATGTTGGATGCCAAGCAACATCGCATGATCCTGGATGGCACTGGGGTTATCGCAACCCTCTATTGGAACTTTTTTGTCATCGGTTAGTGCGCGGATATAATCCTTCATCCGTGCACTGTTCCCGAATCGACCTAGTGCATGGTTTACTGTTAAACCCTATACGGTCGATTCACTTGAATCAGATGCCACTAATCTAAATCCGATAACTCCTTATCGAATACAGAGTCCGCCCTGGCCAGGGACTTTAAGCGCATCATTCCCAGAACATTCTCCCTCAAACTACTGAGAGCGGATGATCCCGTATTGAACACATAATTACCTTCGAGGGCATTTCCCTGAACCCGATCGCTTGACTTATTGATAACCCATGGTTAGGGATTCGTTAGTCAAGGTCAAAGTTCAGAAACCTACCAACAAGATATCTTTGGCGTCTCAGGTCCAAGGATCATCCACGCAACCGTGACAAATGAAGCGAGCTGGTTAACAGTGAGGTGATTACCATCTAGCGATTCATAGTCGGATCAGTTCAGTGAACTCATTCACCAATGAGCACCTACAGGTCCAGCATAGTATCTCCACACAAGTGACTTATGGGATCAGTCACCCTTATCGTATGAGCTGAAGTAACCTATACTAGTCTATCCAGATGTTCGATGTCCTATCTCAAACATCCTATGACTAGGAACAATTAAGAACATATGTTTATAAGTCTTCGGTTCCATAATTATGATCTCATCATAATCCGAAGACTGTTGCACATGTTCATAGACTTCATCATGATACGATAAACAAAGATCGAATTAATTACACACAATGAATTATTGCCATTTATTAATAATCTGAATCAGTACATAGTATATGATTGGCTTTGAGACCATCTAATACTAACAATCTAGGTATAGTTAAATATATACGATATATTTATAAACTATCACCTAGGATTAGACCCACTTAACATAAACAAAACCTTCAACATAAAGTCTAAGCCGGAGCGCGAGTCATTGAGAATGCACCGCGTGGCTCTCCATCAATATAATTTTTAGAACTTGATTCAATGATGGCAGTTTCTATGTGTTTACCTGAGATCTGTCACCATCTGATGAAAGGACTATTAACTATGGCATCTTGATGCCTGGAGATTGGAATAGAAGAACGGTGTAGCTATCCTCGCGTTTACCTGGGAGCGGCATTCTTACTCTACTCTGTCACGTATTGATGGTAAAGCTTAGACCAGGTATAATGGTCTACTGTGTTTACCCGGGACCATTAAAGACCTGGGAACCGAAATAAGATCGGATATTACAAGGAGTTGCAATTACCATGAGATGGTTGCTCTAAGATAATGGTATAATACTATGTGTTTACCCAAGGTCATTGTTGGGTTCTTGGGTTTCTCCGGATCTCACGCGCAGTAGAAAATAAAATAAAAACGGAGATCCGTTTCTGTTTCGAAAAACTAAAATCACGATTATCGGATAATCGATTCTCACCGTGTGCGGATTTGAATCTGCAACCGTTCGGTTCCGTAGGTGCGACACCGCAAGCCGCGCAAGTGCCCGGCCTCTAGCGAAGTCCACGCGATCCTCCTCGCGACGGATATCCTCACGTTCCTCGTTCTTCACAGCCCACGAAACCTCCACCGGTCGCCGCAACGATCGCCGCAATGCGCAGACGATTTCCCATCGAACGGGATTCGGAGAAGCGGCGGAGCAGATCTGGATCTGTCTGGACGCCAGAGAGAAAGAGAAACAAAGGAGGGGCGGCTAGGGTTAGCAGGAGCTTGGCCTGCTCAGCCCGTTCGCTATGTTTTATACTAACCACGCGATTTTTCATAAAAACCCCCGATTTGTATAAAACCCACTTATTTATCCATCGCCTTGAGAATCTTTTGCATGTGACCTCTAGGCCCAATTACCAGTCTAGTTAATGGCCCAACAAGCCCAGTGACTCCTCACTGGCTTTATTAATCAATTAATAACCCTTTATTAATTAATTAATCAATCGAAATGATGTCGCACATCGAATTCGACCGAGCCTCCGATCACGTTGGGTGCCAAGCAACACCGTGTAAACCCGGAAGGTATCGGGGTTAAGCAACCCACTCTTGGAACCTTTCCGCCGATAGTTACCGCGTGGATATAATCCTTCATTCGTACAATGCTCTCGAGTCAACTCAGGGTATGGCGTGCTGTCAAACCCTAACCGGTCGACTCACTTGGATTGGATGCCGCTGATAAATATCGGAAAACTCCTTTCCCGATATTATCGCCCGCCCTAGCCAGGGACTTCCGCGCATCCTTCCTAGAGCATTCTCTCTCTAAGTATCGAGAGCGAATGATTCCTTATTGATACACAATTCCCTTCGACGATATTCCGTTATACCCAATCCTTGGCGTTTTAGAATCCCGTGGCTAGAGATTCGTAAACCAAGGTCAAAGCACAGAAGTCCACCGACAAGGTGTCCTTGGTGTCTCAGGTCCGAGGACCATCTACGCAACTGCGACAATAGAATCAAGCTAGTTGACAGTGAGGTACAATACCATCCAGCGATTCAGTCGGATCAGTTCAGTGAACTCATTCTCCAATGAGCACCTACAGATTCGCCTTAGTGTCTCCCCACAAGTGATTTATGAGATCAGTCACCCTCATCATATGAGCAGGTGTAATCTGAACTAGTCTAACTGGATATCCGATGTCCTTCTCGGATATCCTCCGACTATGAATGATTAAGAATATGTGTGTTTAAGTGATCAGTCTTATTAGTATGATCTCATCATAATCTGATCACTATAGCACACATTCACGGACTTCATTATGAAACGATAATTAATGCGATTTACACATAATGAATATTATGCCATTATATATTAATAAATGAACGAGATTTACATGATCAGATTGGCTTGTAGGCCACCTAAACCTAACAATCTCTCACTTGGACTAAAGCCAATCACCTTTATACAATAAGCCTATAGACTCTAGGTGACGCTTAAATACAATTTGAGCCAACAACTTTGTCAGTGGATCTGCTATATTGTTGATGGATGGAACTCTTTCCACTAGTACATCTCCTCTTGATATGACTTCTCTGATAAGATGAAAGCGCCTAAGAATATGCTTTGATTTCTGATGAGACCACGGCTCTTTCGCTTACGCAATTGCTCCATTGTTTTCGCACAACAGTGGAACAGGCTCAGAGATGCTGAGAACTACGCCGAGGTCGGTGATGAATTTCTTCAACCACACTGCTTCCTTGGCGGCTTCAGCTACAGCGACGTACTCAGCTTCAGTCGTCGAATCTGCATGTAGTCGCCCGGAATGGCCCCCGCCGCTGCTGCGGGCTTCGGGCGAGGGCTTCTCCGTTCGTCTTAGCACTGCGGCGATTTAGGAGGGTTAGAAATTAAGGTGTGATCGCCAGGAGCATTACCTTATGGTCCCTGTGCTCCGCAGGATTGTAAGAGTGATCGCGTTCTCAGGGAGCGGGAGATGGTGGTTTCTCCTTCTCTTCCTCCAACCGGCCAGAGGAGGAGAGCTCGGCAGTCTGCACGCGGAAATGCAGTAAGGATCCCTGAAAAGAAAGACAAGACAAGAGAGAAAAATGACCCGATTAGAACTGTGATATGCAGAATCTATTCATGAAAATATAAAAAAAATCAACTAGAACTGTAGGGAGACGCACCGGATGGGTGTTTGGGGAGGGAAGGTGATCATATGTTATGTCCACCCACCTCCCGTTTTTTGTTTAAAACCTCTGGGGAAGAGTTGCTAGGTTATCCTAACATGCATGCATGCAGATAGGGGTGCTCGTGTGTGGAAAGTGAAGTGATGTGTCGTAAGTGGAAAGAAGAGTGAGAAGGGGAAATGTTACGGAATGGATGAAAAGTGGGAATGCAATGAAAGGAAAAGGAGAAAAGTAAACGAGGGTTAAGAAGACAAGCCCATTTAGAGTGCGAAGGATTCCTCTTGAAGCTCCTCCGGAAACTCTCTGACTCCTTGCCCGCTCAACTCCTTGAAGCCGACCCACCTGCCAACTTCCTCTGAGTCTTCCTTCCAAAAAAAACTCCTTCACCCCCTTGGTCGAGGGGACATGGGGGGTTTAAATAGGTGAAGGGAAAATAAAGGGAAAATAGGGGTCTAAATCCCCGTAAATCAACCTAGAGCCAATGGGAAGTGGTCAAGGATCGGAGGTGGTGCGCGCGGCAGTCGCCGGAGTGGGGAGTGATCGGAGTAGTGGGGATGAGGGTGGCGAGTCGAGATGATCGTGGGGAAGACGAGGTCAAGGTGGTAGTTAGGGGAGTGGACGACCAGCCAACTTGCCTTCCAATCCCGTGGAAGGCCAGGTAGCTGGCCTTCCACGGAGAGGTGGAAGGCGGCCCAGTTGTCCTTTGAAGGGTGGTGGAAGGCGGACAGGTTGGCCTTCGAAGGGTGGTGGAAGGCGGGCTGGCTGGCCTTCGAAGGATGGTGGAAGGTGGGCTGGCTGGCCTTCGAAGGATGGTGGAAGGCGGACAAGTTGGCCTTCGAAGGGTGGTGGAAGGCGGGCTGGCTGGCCTTCGAAGGATGGTGGAAAGGTGGACAGGTTGGCCTTCGAAGGGTGGTGGAAGGCGGGCTGGCTGGCCTTCGAAGGATGGTGGAAGGCAGACTGGCTGGCCTTCGAAGGATGGTGGAAGGCGGGCTGGCTGGCCTTCCACGAAAAGGTGGCTTGAGTCGGGATTGGGTAATGGGCCTAGTTATTAGTGGGCTGAGATGGCTAAGATGAGGGGTTTGGTGATGATGGGCTAATGATGGAGGGGGTTCATGACCAAAAGGGTGGTCCAAAATCGGTGTCTACAAATGCCCCTCCGGGACACCTGTTTTGCAGTGGAGTGGAACGGAATGATAAATAGGTGTTCCGAAAATCGAACCTGATTTTGGACAGCCCAGAGAAGGGATGAGCTGTATCCAAAGATGGTATGAGAGTGTGGAAAATGCATGAGAGCTAGCTATTCGAATTGCGAGGGTGACTAAGAAGAGGAACAAAATTCAGACTAGAGAATCACAATCCGTGGGACCCTCGGGTGCTGGAACCGCGAGGCCTTGGCGCACTAGGATGCAATGATCTGGCCCAAAGGGATCTCAAGAATGAAAGATGGAGGAGTGTGACTTGAAATGGTATCGACACAACGGGCGCGCGGTGGCCTGGCGTATCATGTGATCGCCAAGTGAGAGAATCTCAAGCACATGAATTGAAAAGGATAAGGTCTTGCAATTCAAAAGGCTAACAGACGAACGATTGCCAGACTCACAGATCAACAATGGGTTAAGCAGAGTGATAAATTATGGTCATTGCCCCTAGGGCGAAGATGGATGCTTATGCAAATGCATGCTGTTTTTTTTTAAAAAAAATGGAAAACAAATTCCTAATGCAAACAAGAGGGATTTATTGGCCAATCAAATAACTTGGGGAATATAGACTCCTTATTGTTTTGTTTAAAGAGGAACTCAGAGTCTATACGCCCAAAGTTATTAGCCTCCTGTATCTTCAATCTTACTTGCTTCAGATTCCCTACAGCTGCAAGAACGCATATCAGCAAATGTAAATAATCAGCGATCCACAATATCTTAATGACAAGCTGCAAGGAAACGAGGGACAAAGGTCCCTGTCGAGTCGAAGCCAGCACGGAAGATATGGCCATTCTCAGAGTAGAATGCCAATCCGGCTGCTTTTGGCTTCGACTCGACAGCAAAAGTCTCCACCTTTTGGACATAGAATCCTTTTCCTGTATGCACAATAATGAGGGGAAAATAGTTAGTAGTATCTACTTTCGGCCCCTTGCCCCAAAAGAGCAACTACCTTTTCCGTAGCCTTCGCATAGGGTCAAGGAGCTGTGTCCTACTAACCAGACAAAAGGAAGAGTATTGAAACTGATGCGACAAGTAAATATACAAATGCTGGTGGATATTAACAAATGGGGTATGTGGTGGATGAAAACATGTTTTTGATTCCGACCACCTAGTGACTGCCCAAACTTAGCCTGATTGAATGAAGGAAGGGAAATGCACACTCAACTTCCCAGGTATCCTAAGCTCACATCTAGATTGATTTGGGCCTCTAGACTCCTCAAACTAACCTTGACCGGCTAAGACTCATACTGATGACAATACCGTCATGCCATGCTTAGGCTCCTAGCTGCTTCCGACCACCAAGTTTGCCCAAAAAGTTCTCGAGGTAAATGATTCGCCCGACCCGGGTCTCTTTCCTCACAATCTAGAAGGTATAAGATGGAATACCTTGGAACCCTAACGGTCAACCGCGCGACGCTGACCCGGAATCAGACGCCGTCGCACCTATTGGTGACGCGCATACATTGACCTAAGCCTGAAGTCTTGAGAGTGCTCATTGAGATTATGGTTAAGAAATTGGTTCACCAGAAACACTGACATTACTCTTCACTCATTTTGGACTCCTGTGATCATGTGAGCATGTGACGATTTTTGAAAAATGAACCATTTTAAAATGATGTTCGGTCTTTAGATAGTTATCTCGTGCTAAAACCTTGAGGGGGAAAAAGTGAAGAAATTTTAGAGACAAACCTCACAGGAGGATCGACAAAACCATTAAAAGGGCGAGCTATGACAAAACGGACCCTTTTGGACCTCCTAGATGCCCCTATTTTGACTTTTCAGGCCTTTGGTAGATTTCATGGCCAGACACGGTCACGACCAGGCTTTTTTGTATGATTGCTTGAATCCCTTTTCTTTTTGTATTTCTTTTCCACTCTTGACATTTTTCGGGGTTATTTGATATTCCGCCTGCGGGGACACTGCCCTCTTCACGTGCTCTGGTCCTTTACATTTCATTTTTGGGCCCTTTTGAGGGGTTACATCTATCGGGTTGTTGAGGAACTGCAATTTGCTGAGCTCGACCGTTTAAGGGCGTCAACTGTCCTGATCGGTTGAGGGACAAAGAGCAAAGGTTGCAGTTGACAGTGTACTAAAGACCTCGAACTCATTTTAACAAGGTTCTCTTTGAAGAAATGTGTAGGTGTGTGCATCTCATGATGATCATAGGGATCCGTATGAAAGTAAAGCAGACACGTCCAAGGTTCTGGTGGACCAAAGTCTTAGCCAAACCTTAATGTTAACCCAATCTGACATGCAACTAGACCTAGACAAGGGGGTTGCGTGGCAGTCACCAGACAGTTGGATTTTGTGTCTTTTCTAATATTTTTGTCATTTTCATTGAGGTATGTGCATATTTACAAATATTTTTGCTGCTTTTTGGAATATTCAATTTTTTTTTAGATTTTGAAAATTTTGATTTTTTTGTGCATTTAAAGGGTAGAATTTTTTAGATAGACTCCTATTCAAAGAATTTTTTTTTTTCAAATATTTACACTTAGTTGCTAACTCTTGAACTAGAAATGAAAGAACTTACTTACCTCTACAACTCTTAGATAAAGAGGAAGCTATCCAATCCCTAAGCGATTATGCACAAGACTCTGAGAGTGAGTCAGACATGTTGCAAGGGCGGGTCCTTGAGACAGAGACCAAATGGCAGAATTGCCCCAGTATGTTAGCTCCTCATTGGTGGTTTTATACCCTCCGATATGGGAGTGGGACTTTTTCTCTGTTTGGGGGTCGTAGTCTCCAAGTATAAAACACTCGGAGGAATGTGCTACGACCGGTGATAGAAGCCTGAGAAGGGAAGGTGTGTAGAATAAGAAGGGAATGAGAGCGGTAGGTACCGGTTCATCCCTCACTAAGGAGGCTCCTTCTCGTCGAGTGGTTGGTTCATGGAACAGCAGCTGTGTACCGAAATCTTCTTCATCTTCTCTTTGAACTTCATTGATTGTTTCTTTCAACTCATCCTCAAGATAGTGTATCTTGAGTACCTCTTGATCTTCCTTCACAAAGTGATCCAAAAGAGTCCATTTTCTTGATCCCTCAGTTGGTTTGGTTGGTAGGTAACCCAATTTGAATCCCCCAATGGTCGGATTTTCAAAGATAGGCTCTTGAATTCCTTGCTCTTCCTTGCCTAACCCAAATCTCGAACTAAACCGCATTTTGTTCATAAGCTGCCAACCTATGCTAGGCTGGGGCTTGGCCTGAGAGTCAACCGATGAAAGGATGGGCTCTGTCCCTTTTCCAGAAATGATCATGGATGGAATTTGTTCAGTCAAGATTGAGTCCAAAGACTCAACAATCTTCCCATTGTATGGGAATTTATAGCGCTGATGATTAGTGGAGGGTACTCCTAGGGTTTGGTCCATCCAAGGCCTTCCCAGAATGGTGTTGTCTATGGTCTTGACATCAAGGATGTAGAATTCAAAGATCATGGCCACTGGGCCAATTTCCAGTTTTCCATTAGCTGGTCTTTGAGAATTATCATAGGTTGAGACCATCATGGAAGTAGACTCAATCTCTTCCAGATCAATCCCTATTTTCTTGAGGGTCTTGAGTGGACAAACATTGATTGATGCACCGGTATCCAACAAGATGGAGTCCAATGAGTGACCCTTGAGTGTTGCAGTTAAGCATGAGGGAAGGGATTGGCATTCAGGGGGAGCTAGATCCTTATCTGTGAAGGATATCGTAGGTGTCTGGGTGACTGAGAGAATGGCATTTGTGACCCCCCTTATAGGAAGATCTTCATTGACTGTAATTCGCTGGAGGAATTTGAACAATGTCTCCCTGTGTGTAGGGGATCTCCTAATCAACTCTAGGACCGAAATCTTGGCGGGATTTTTCCTTAGATGTTGTAGGATGTCATACTTAGATTGAGTAATCCTTCTAGACATATTTGAATTCTCTTGGGAGTCCAAGGGTTGACTTGTTGGGGGAATGATGCGATTTCTCAGTGTAACACCAATCGGACTGGGGTCTATTGCTTGATCTGACTTTAGTAGTTGAATCGGTGGTGAATTTATTAGGTAGAATTGGGTTAATGGACCCGGCTTTGTTGTTGGACACAAGATGGATAGGGGAGGTTCTCTTATTGAAATTGAGGGAACTTGGGCCAGAGTGATTGGGTTGATGACTGTTGGTTGTTCCCTAGGTCGTATCAAGACCAAAGGTTTGTCTTGGATAATAGGGGTGACTTCTTGCAACGACTTTCTAGGTTTGGTCATCCTAGTGGGGCACTCACGCCATATCCCAACCTCTTCATACTCCCAGTACTGTCCCTTGCGATCGACATTTGGTTCTAGATTTTTGACAAAGGTGCTCACCCTTTCTAGAGAGCTAGATGGATTTTGAGCTACCTGATGAGAGGGCGGAGGGTCTTTGACTTTCAAGGTTTCAATAGCCTCTTTCATGTGCCCCCAATTGATCTTACCTTCCTCATTCAAATCGTACACCCAATCCTTGAAAGTGAAGCAATTATAAATTGTTTGCCCCGACACTCTATGATACGGACAATATCTGGACATATCAACATTGCAGGGGATGGCCTGATGCTAGGGTGGAAGCTGGATAGCATTGCAAGATAATAAGACATGGAAAATGTCTAATAGAGATTCCGGCAAAGGCCGATATGAGGTGCGTTTGGGCATAGGCCAACTGTATCTAGTCAAAGGGGGAACTGCTGAGTATGGTTTCTGATCGGATTGGTTGTCTGATTTGGACATAGGATTGGGTGACCTAAAGGGCTTCCCCAAGGTACTCACCTGTTCATTGATTGTCACTCCCTCTTTGATTTTCAAAGAAGGATGGCAAAGTGGAACTCCAAATCTGAGATTGAACTACCCGAGCTCGATTATAAAGTTGTGCGAATGTGTGAAATTCGCTTAGCATGAGAATAGCTCGAAGCTGCGGGGTAGCATTATTGACCAACATGGTGATAGCCTGAGATTCGGGGATTGCCACTTCCGCCCTAGAGGCCATTGCCCTCCACCTGTTGGCAAAATACGTGAACTCCTCTTCAGGCTTCATCTTCTCCATCACAAGATCAAATAAGGTGGGAGGCATGGTTGTCATATGACTAAACTGAGTGATGAATTTTTCGGAGACCATATCAAAATTGATTAGGTCTGTGGCGGGTAAGGAAGAAAACCATCTTAAAGCCTCACCTTCTAAGGATTTCTGGAACAGATGGACAAGGAGGACTCTGTCGTAGAGCCATTGATGGGAATCCATGAGGAAACCTGATAGGTGGTAATGAGGGTCAGAGGTGCCATCATATTTCCTGTACTTGGGGGCTTTGAATTCTAGTGGAAAGTAGGCCGGAGGGAGCTTGCAATAGCTCAAGAGAGAGAGTGGTTGTTTCAGGGTAAGTTTCTTGGCCATGAGCTTACGCACAAAGGTTTCAACCTCACTTTTGTAGATGAATTCCTCCTGCTTGGAAGGAGGTGTAGTTTGAGAGATTGGAATCGGCATGACGGGTGGAGCAACTGGAGTAGGAGTTGGCTGGTTGATGCGAGTCTCAGCTCTGTTGGAAGATCCTTGGAAGTGAGTTCTCCGAGGAGTGGCATCTTGAGTTTTGCCACGGGAGGCCAACTGGATGAGTTGATTAGGGGTGTACCGTGATAACACGGCAATAAGTTCCGGATCCTCACTCGAGTTTTGGAAGGTTCTATTGGAGATTATGGGAACACTTTCTGAAGAAGAAGATTCATCCAAGTATCTTCTCTTAAGTTCCTCTCTAGGTGTTTGGAACATGCCCACAAATGTTTGTTGTGGATCCTCTCCAATCTCAAACAAAGGGTTGTGTATGACATTGTTGCCAAACTCATCCATGTCATCATACACAGTGTTACTATACATTCGATTCATTATGAAACACAAATCCTAATAGATATTATATTTCACTTGAAAGGTTAACTGTGCAATAGAACAGAACAATAAAACCCTCGCGGATAGTACCCTTGATTTAACTCACAGAATTAACAGGCAATAGAACAGAACAATAAAACCAAGCAGAACATCCAACAATTCAATCAATAACCAAAGGAGTCATTTAAGCAATGGGGCCAAATGACTGGACGGCTGGGAAGCTGGCTGTCCACGGGGTCGGACGGCCGGAAGGCTGGCCGTCCAGGAACCTGGACGGCCAAAGAGCTGGCCGTCCAAAGAGATGGACGGCCAAGACTCTAGTCGTCCAGGGATGTGGACGGCCTAGGAGGTGGCCGTCCAAGGAGATGGACGGCCAGGACCCTGGCCGTCCAGGGATATGGACGGCCTAAGAGCTGGCCGTCCAGGCAGGTGGACGGCAAGCACTCTGGCCGTCCAGGGTTTGGATAGCCAGGAGGTGGGCCGTCCGGGGGAAAAAAAGAAAAGCTCCTTACCTTTCGTTGTTGTGCACGCAGCAAGTAAGCAAGTGTCCCACCGTGATCGCCAGAGGGCTGCAGGCACCTGGAATGTCCCCCACCGCCGCTGCTGCGGGCTTCGGGAGAGGGTTTCTCCATTCGTCTTAGCACTGTGGCGATTTAGGAGGGTTAGAAATTAAGGTGTGATCGCCAAGAGCATTACCTTATGGTCCCTGTGCTCCGCAGGATTGTAGGAGTGATCATGTTCTCAGCGAGCGGGAGATGGTGGTTTCTCCTTCTCTTCCTCCGGCCGGCCAGAGGAGGAGAGCTCGGTAGTCTGCACACGGAAATGCGGTAAGGATCTCTGAAAAGAAAGACAAGACAAGACAAGAGAGAAAAATAACCCGATTAGAACTGTGATATGCAGAATCTATTCATGAAAAAAAAAAAAAAAATCAACTAGAACTGGAGGGAGACGCACCGGATGGGTGTTTGGGGAGGGAAGGTGACCATATGTTATGGCCACCCTCCTCCCATTTTTTGTTTAAAACCTCTGGGGAAGAGTTGCTAGGTTATCCTAACATGCATGCATGCAGATGGGGGTGCTCGTGTGTGGAAAGTGAAGTGATGTGTCGTAAGTGGAAAGAAGAGTGAGAAGGGGAAATGTTACGGAATGGATGAAAAGTGGGAATGCAATGAAAGGAAAAGGATAAAAGTAAATGAGGGTTAAGAAGACAAGCCCATTTAGAGTGTGAAGGATTTCTCTTGAAGCTCCTCCGGAAACTCTCTGACTCCTTGCCCGCTCAACTCCTTGAAGCCGACCCACCGGCCAACTTCCTCTGAGTCTTCCTTCCAAAAAGAACTCCTTCACCCCCTTGCTCGAGGGGACATGGGGGGTTTAAATAGGTGAAGGGAAAATAGGAGAAAATAGGGGTCTAAATCCCCGTAAATCATCCTAGAGCCAATGGGAAGTGGTCAAGGATCGGAGGTGGTGCGCGCGGCAGTCGCCGGAGTGGGGAGTGATCGGAGTAGTGGGGATGAGGGTGGCGAGTGGAGAAGATCGTGGGGAAGACGAGGTCAAGGTGGTAGTTAGGGGAGTGGACGACCAGCCAACTTGCCTTCCAATCCCGTGGAAGGCCAGTAGCTGGCCTTCCACGGAGAGGTGGAAGGCGGCCCGGTTGGCCTTTGAAGGGTGGTGAAAGGCGGACAGGTTGGCCTTCGAAGGGTGGTGGAAGGCGCACAGGCTGGCCTTCGAAGGGTGGTGGAAGGCGGGCTGGCTGGCCTTCGAAGGATGGTGGAAGGCGGGCTGGCTGGCCTTCGAAGGATGGTGGAAGGCGGACAGGTTGGCCTTCGAAGGGTGGTGGAAGGCGGGCTGGCTGGCCTTCGAAGGATGGTGGAAAGGTGGACAGGTTGGCCTTCGAAGGGTGGTGGAAGGCAGGCTGGCTAGCCTTCAAAGGATGGTGGAAGGCGGACTGGCTGGCCTTCAAAGGATGGTGGAAGGCGGGCTGGCTGGCCTTCCACGAAAAGGTGGCTAGAGTCGGGATTGGTTAATGGGCCTAGTTATTAGTGGGCTGAGATGGCTAAGATGAGGGGTTTGGTGACGATGGGCTAATGATGGAGGGGGTTCATGACCAAAAGGGTGGTCCAAAATCGGTGTCTACACTGCAGTAGTTACTTGCTTAGAACTCTTCCAGCACGCTGTGCCTCCGTTCAATGTAAATACGAAACCAGATGTAGACTTGCTATCATCTGGATCTGACTGGAAACTCGAGTCAGTAAAGCCTCGCAGTTTCAAGTCACCTCCTCCATAGACAAGAAACATATCCTTAGTTCTTCTCAAGTACTTAAGGATACATTTCACTGCCTTCCAGTGCTCTTCGCCTGGATAAGTCTGAAATCTGCTCGTAACACTTAGAGCAAATGCAACATCAGGCCGTGTACATAGCATGGCATACATGATAGATCATATGGCAGAGGCATATGGTATTCTATCCATGAATGCCCTCTCATTAGGAGTCTTAGGAGACTGATCCTTTGAGAGACTAATTCCATGGCTCATCGGTATGAGACCTCTCTTGGAATTTTCCATGCTAAACCTTTTGACTATGGTATCTATGTACAAGGATTGGGTCATTCCAAGCATCCTCTTTGATCTATCTCTATAGATCTGTGTTCCCAATACGTAGGATGCTTCTCCCAAATCCTTCATGGAGAAGTTTTTCGACAGCCAGATCTTTACTGATGACATCATAGATACATCATTCACAATGAGTAGTATGTCATCTACGTAAAGAACTAAGAAGGTGACTGCGCTCCCACTGGTCTTCTTGTACACACAAGGCTCATCTTCATTCTTAATGAAGTTATAAGACTTGACAGCCTCGTCAAATCTTATGTTCCAGCTCCGGGAAGCCTGCTTCAGTCCATAAATAGACCTCTGAAGCTTGCACACTTTATCTGGAGATTCTTTGGATGTGAAACCTTCTGGTTGTATCATATACACCTCTTCCTTAAGGTTACCATTGAGGAAGGCAGTCTTTACATCTATCTGCCAGATTTGATAATCAAAATGTGCAGCAATGGCGAGTAGAATTCTAATCGACTTTATCATGGCAACTGGTGAGAAAGTCTCGTCATAGTCAATTCCTTGCTTTTGACGATATCCCTTTGCCACCAACCTTGCCTTATAAGTGTCAATCCATCCATCAATACCGATATTTCTTTTAAAGGTCCACTTGCAACCGATGGGTACAATACCCTCGGGCAAGTCCTCCAAGTTCCAAACTTGGTTGGTGTATATGGACTGGATTTCTGAGTTCATGGCTTCTCGCCATTTCCCGGCTTCTGGGCCTACTATGGCCTCCTGGTAGGTTTTAGGATCATCATCCTCATTATATTCTACCTTAGACTCACCTTCAGCGATATGTCCTACATATCGTTCGGGTAGTCTAGGTAATCTACCAGATCTACGAGGCTCATGTGTGTGTACCTGAACAGATTCAGGAACTGATATCTCATCTGATGATAATGCAGCTGTTTGGGGATCTGGAACCTCTTCTAGTACTATTTTACTCCCACTGTTCTCCTGGAGAAGGTATTCCTCTTCCAGGAAGACAGCTTTCCTAGCGACAAACACTTTTTGTTCACTAGGATGGTAAAAATAGTATCCAAATGTTTCCTTTGGATATCCCACAAACCTGCATTTATCAGTTCGTGATTCCAGCTTGTCTGGATCATGCCTCTTTACATGAGCAGGACAACCCCAGACTTTAACATGTTTAAATTCTAGTTTCCTACCTTTCCATATCTCATATGGAGTAAAGGTCACAGACTTGCTGGGTACTCTGTTCAGTAGGTATGCTGCTGACTCTAGTACTCAAGTATTCTCCTCCTCGATCTGATCGAAGAGCTTTAATACTCTTTCCTAACTGCTTCTCTACCTCATTCTTGAACTCCTTGAACTTCTCAAATGCTTCCGACTTGTACTTCATTAAGTACACATAGCCGAATCTTGAGAAGTCATCAGTGAACGTGATGAAGTATGAGAAGCCACCTTTGGCTTGGGTGGACATTGGACCACATACATCTGAATGTATTAGTTCCATAATGTCCTTGGCATGTTCTCCATGTCAAGTAAATGGAGATTTTGCCATCTTTCCCATAAGGCAGGATTCACATGTTGCAAATGATTCGTAATCGAATGTTGTTAAGTAAATATGCTTGTGCAACTTTTGCAACCTATTTTTGCCAATGTGCCCAAGTCTACAATGCCATATATAGGCTTGGTTCACACAATTCTTGCTCTTCTTAAGTGCATTATCAATTTGAAGATTGTAATAAGAAACATCTAAGAGATATAGACCGTTGACTAAAGATGCTGAAACTATTGATTTATTACTATAATAAATCAAACAACTTCTATTCTCAATAGACAACCTATATCCCATCTTGTCCATACAAGATACTGATATGATGTTCTTTATTATGCTAGGAACATAATAACAATCTTCTAATAGTAAGACGTCTCCTGATGGAAGTCTGAGGTTTGCTGTCCCAATAGCAATCGCCGCAACTTTTGCGCCGTTTCCTAGCCTCAATTCCACCTCGCCTTGTCTCAGCTTGCGCTTACTTGTCAGCATCTGCACATCATGGCAGATATAAGACGCACATCCGGTATCTAATACCTAAGATGTGGAATCTCTAACTGACAAGTTAATATCTATCATATAGATATCTGAAGCTTCAGACAGCTTCACCTTTCCATGAGCTTTATCGTTAAGGAACTTCTTGCAGTTCCTCTTCCAGTGACCAGACTGCTTATAATAGAAGCAGTCACCCTTTACTACTCTTTTGCCTTTGTCCTTCGATCTTTTATCGTTAGCTATCATCTCTGCGTCAAGGGCATCCAATCTCGGTTCAGCAGGAAGATCTGCGTCAAGGGCATCCAATGTGTTCAGATCCGAAGACATTCTTCAAGTTTCTGAACCAATTCGAGTAGTACATGCTAGTCAAACGTTTGGCATCAAGTATGACACAGAGTGGGTTATTCGACGACATTATTCCCTATAGGAGATAAGTTCTATTTTAGCAGATGTTCAAATATTAAATATAAAACAAGACATGGTCATTTGTTCAAGTTTTAACTCCCACTAATTTTCGACAGACTGTATAACCCCCAGTTATACAGAACGGGAGACACCGACAGTCTCCTAGTGGGGATCAGAATCTCAATGACTTGTACTACAGCCTTGTGGATAGCACAACAAACTGTAATACAATCAGAGAGCACCCAACTCATGGGACTTGCAACTCCTTGCAATATCTGATCATAGCTTCAGTCCCTAGAGATTTAATGGCCATGTGGATAGCACAACAAACCATTAATTCTGGTCTAAGCTAACCATCGTTACGTGACGAGCATAGATTTGCATGCAACCCTTGTGGATAGCACAACAAAGCTACATGGTTCCTCTACTCCGATCATATAGGCATCTAATGCCATAGCCACAGTTTCTCCTCCCAATTAAACAGGCCTTGTGTATAGCACAACAAACCTTCCTAAAGTGATTCAAATCCTATAACTATAATGATGGTGGACCACGCGGTAAGTTCTTAACTACTCGCGTTACGGCTTAGAGTTTATCTGAGGATATTTAGATAACCTTTATTTTGGTCTCTCCTAGGTGATAGTATATAAATATATCATATATATTTACTAAATATTATACCTGCTTTGATTCATAATCAAATATAAAACAATACATGTCATTAGTGTGGTCATGGATAGCACAGTAGGTTTGACTGGAGCCAACAGTCAAACGCACATACAATCTAACACAATAATTAAATTAGATAACCTGCAAACACATAGGCAAGAGATCTCTATCTTTTCGCCTTCTTGGTTGCAGCTGTGGATCGTCCTCGCTCCTTCCTCAGTTGCCTCGATCATATTACACGAATTCTAGAATTACATGTAATTAGAAGAGTGCCTTATGGTGAGTACAAGAGAGAGGGAGGTAGAAGTACATCGGAGTATGAGAGAGAGAGAGGTACGCAGACCTTTATTTATTAACAATTAATAAACATCCATCATTCATCAACGATCTACACAAACACATAATTCATCACATGAACAATTAAATAAGTGCATATCCATGACCACAGTGTGTTTTAAACATCCACACAAGATATAGCGCATCACATGGCTAAAATAAAAGAGTTTTCAAAATAAATAATTTTGGTTTTCAAAAAACTAGGATCCAATCAAAATTGGTATTTGAATTTCGAAAAACCTATTTATTAAATTTAACATGTAATTAAATCAAAATTTAAAAGCAATAAACACACATCACATGTGCACACACTCTGAATTAATAATTCCAGATTATTCCATGCAAATTAAAACATTTCTAATATTTGAACAATCTAACATTTAGATCAAACTCCATTAATAATCTAACAATTAGACTATTAATACTAATCTAACTCTTAGACTAGTCCAATAAAGTTAATTAATAATTTAACACTTAAATTATTAATTAACTCTAATTATTAATTAACTACTAATCTAACTCTTAGATTAGTTAATTTAAAATTAATTATTAACTTAACACTTAAATTAACAATTAACTTTAATTAATTAATAATTACTAATCTAACTATTATATTAGATTATTAATGTTAATCACTAATTTAACCCTTAAATTAATAACTAACAATAATAATTAAATACTACTAATTTTAACATTTAAATTAGTCAATTTAGAATTAATTATTAAGTTAACACTTAAATTAATAACTAACTCTAACTAATTAACAAATTGATTCATTAATAACTAATAATCTAACATTTAGATTAATAATTATTAACCCCTAATTTAAGCTCTTAAATTAGTTAGTTGAGGTTAATTATTAAATTAACTCTTAAGTTAATAATTAACCCTGAGTTAAGAACTAATTGTTAATTAAATGATTCAAAATCATTTAAAACCCATTTTAAATAAAATTGAATAATAAATTAATTTTTCAAAACACTTTTGAACTTTAAATTTAAAATTCAATTATAATAAAAGAGGGTATTTGGGGTTTTAATTGGGAATTAAAAAGGGGAAAATGGCTCAGCCAAGTGCTGAGCCAGGGCTCGGTCTGGGCTCGAGCCAGGACTCTCCTGGCTGAGCCCGTTAGGGCATCTGGCTCGAGCCCCTTGGCTTGGCCAGGCACGAGCCCAGGCAGCCCCTAGCTCGCCTGGTCCGGCCAGGACCCGACCGGTCGGACCGGCCCCGGACCACCCGTCCCCTACCTGACAGCTCCCTCCCGAAACCCTAATCACAGCAGGTTGCAGGTGGCGGCAGGGCTCCACGGCGCCGCCCGACGGGCACCCCAGCGTCGCCCGGCCCCTGGTCGGCGATGCGGCCAGCGCCGGCAGGGCCGCCGGTGGGGCCTAATGAAGCATCGGTCAGCCTCCTTTTTATCTCCCTAAAAACTAGTTTTACACTGGTTTTCTAAAAACCGAAGGAGAGGGAGACTAGTACCCATCTCCAGCCACTTCAGAGGGTTCTCCGGTGCTGGTGAGGAGCCCATGGATGTGCGGTGACAATCTCCAGGAGATCCAGTGTAACAACCCGCCACCCTATAATCGGGGATCCGATTACTGAATGGGTACCGAATCATTAATTTGGAACCAAACCAGGATCTAAGTAAGTCTGGGAAATAAATGATAAACTAAGCTAAATATTCACATCGCATTGAATTGAAAGGAAAATGCAGAAATTAAAAGTTATTACAATGCGACTCGATACAGCAAACAATTACATAATCCAACAGAAGAGAATTAATTAAACATACAGGCCAGAAATAAAATAACAACTACATCGGGGCATACCCCGGAACAACAGCCGTCGGCGCTCAACACACAGCCGCACACTCCTCGCTAGGTCTGCCGGGAGTCCTCACATGAAAACCGCAGGGATGAGTCTCAAAGACAAGACTCAGTAGGGATCCTTCGATCCCCACTGCCCACGCACACACCCACAAGTGAAGAATACAGCTGACGGTAAAGTAACAAGCACAGTGGTAATTACTATTCCTAGATCTCAATGCGAATCACATGCAATCGAAATGTATTAAACATGCATAATTCTAAACCAGATGACTAAGAAACCCACAACCCCCGTCTCGATAGAACACGCCAACCACACAAACAACAGTGGGGAAAACACCGACCCGTTGAGACCAAGCAGTAACCCCTCGGATAGCACTCTAGCTACTCCGGCCCAACTGGCTCAGGTGGTTACTCATTCCCTCAGCATGAGTGACACTCCGAAAGTACCACACCCACACCGGTACTATCTTACCCCGGGGTTCACCAGGTGACCCTCTCTCACTAGGCGTCACCTCGCCCACGCCCCCACCGGCGCTGTGCTCCACCCACACCAGCACAGGGTGATAAAGTGCTACAACTGTCACTCCAGGTCCACAGTAACACAAAACCCGGCACAGTACGATCCGGTCACGTGAAAAGCCTGCGATCGCACGACACACAACGCAGTGCCATCCGGTCATGAAGAATCCATCATTATCGAGTGCACTAAAGCATGCATTAACCAACTATCTAGCAGTATGAACACATTTTACTGGCATGAATTTGTGTAGTTCTGTCTTGAATCGCGTCGCCCAAGGCCGACGCCATTCAAGCTCCCTGTACTGGTTCATAAAACACCGGCCTCAGAATCTGGCCTAAAAGGCGTCAACACCAGTGGTCGCCTTTTGAAAGGCGTCAACATCCTCAGATGCCATTTAGCACGGAAATCCAGGATTTGCAGAAAACATTAATCAGGGGATTTCTGCCTAAAAAGGTGTCATGGTTACCCGACGCTTTTACGAATCGCGTCGCCCACCCATGACGTCTTTTAGTCCCAGAATCCCTGAACCGACAGAACCTCAGTAAAGCAGTTCCTGTCTAAAAGGCGTCATGACGGCCCGACGCCCTTCAAAAAGGCGTCGTCCATGCACGACGTCTTTCAACCCCAGGAACCAGATCTGTCATGAGCCCGAGGCTCCCCTTTTCATCCCAAAAAACCCCAAAATCACCCAAAACGGAGGAGAAAGATAGGCAAACCCATACATCATGAATCCATATTCATAGAAATCCCCCATTTCAACAAGAAGAGCTCCTAAACATGCTTGTTCTACCCCCAAAACCATAGATCTAAAACATGCTTCAAGAGGGAGAATCATGGTTTGAACATAGAACACTATGGGAATCGTCACCCTACCGGTTACTCGAACTCTTCCAAGCTTTAAGCCGTCCACCCGACTCATCCCACGCCGCCGCCGGTACAGCCGTGGTCGTCCTTACTCCACCGTGACGTCGGCCGCCGTCCGGAGAGTAAAACGCCGCAGTGGAAGTGGAGGTGGTAGTGGTGGGAGCTAGGTGGGTGATGAAGTGGAGGAAAGGATGAAGTGGTGGGAGGAAAAGAGGGAGGAGAAGGGGCTGCCGTCGGGATCGCCGGAAGGGAGGAGAGAAAGAGAGGAGGAAGAAAATGAGGGAAAGAAGGAGGGCTCGCGGGGTTAACCAGAGACTGGAAAAAATGCGTCGACATGGACAGACGCCTATCAGGTGACGTGACGGCCGCTCTGACAGGACTCTGAAATGCGTCGTTCTACACAGATGCCGTTCAGGAGACATGTCAGGGCCGTACTCTGACAATTCCAGAGTCGTAGTCTGAAAGGCGTCGTCCCATGCGGACGCCGTTCAGACGACACGACAGGGCCGTACTCTCGCGGCCCAAAGCCAGCCCTTGTGGCACCTACGTGGCAGAACCTAAAACGCGTCTGCAATGGTGGACGCCGTTTAAACCGCGTCGAGCCCGCGAGACGCGAAACATCACAGAGTCTCTGCCCCACTGGAGCCTGAACTACAGGGTCCGACCGCGAAAACCGGATCCGAAAGCCTCAGTCCTTACATCCAGAGTCCCAATCCTCCATCCCAACACTTGGGAAGTCCTGATGAAGCCGTCGAAAACACTCAGTTCTTCGTCCAATGAAGAACACAAATAAACCCCAGGACTAATTTCGAAAATTGCACAATATTAATCATATTAATATGTGTTCATCGTATGAACACAGATCTTGCAAATAATCAAACATACGGCATGGAATAAAACTTGGAAAAATTAATTTCGGAACCCGAAACGGAACGAGAAACAGTGGAACCTGGCTCTGATACCACTGTTGGGTTCTCGGGTTTCTCCGGATATCACGCACAGCGGAAAATAAAATAAAAACGGAGATCCGTTCTCATTTCAAAAAACTAAAATCACAATTATCGGATAATCGATTCTCACCGTGTACAGATTCGAATCCTTAACCGTTCGGTTCCGTCGGTGCGACGCCGCAAGCCACGCAAGTGCCCGGCCTCTAGCGAAGTCCACGCGATCCTCCTCGGGATGGATATCCTCACGTTCCTCGTTCTTCGCAACCCACGAAACCTCCGCCGGTCGCCGCAACGATCGCCGCAACGCGCGGACGATTTCCCGTCGAATGGGATTCGGAGAAGCGGCGGAGCAGATCTGGATCTATCTGAATGCCAGAGAGAGAGAGAAACAAAGGAGGGGCGGCTAGGGTTAGCAGGAACTTGGCCTGCTCAGCCCGTTCTCTATGTTTTATACTAACCGCGTGATTTTTCATAAAAACCCCCAGTTTGTATAAAACCTACTTCATTATCCATCGCCTTGAGAATCATTTGCGTGTGACCCTCTAGACCAGTCCAGTTAATGGCCCAACAAGCCCAGTGACTCCTCACTGGCTTTATTAAAAAATTAATAACCCTTTATTAATTAATTAATCAATCGAAATAATGTCGCATATCGAATTCGACCGGGCCTCCAATCACGTTGGGTACCAAGCAACACCGCGTGAACCCGTAAGGTATCGGGGTTAAGCAACCCACTCTTGGAACCTTTCCACCGACAGTTACCGCGTGGATATAATCCTTCATTCGTACAATGCTCTTGAGTCAACTCAGGGTATGGCGTGCTGTCAAACCCTAACCGGTCGACTCACTTGGATTGGATGCCGCTGATAAATATTGGAAAACTCCTTTCCCGATATTATCGTTCGCCCTGGCCAGGGACTTCCGCGCATCCTTCCTAGAGCATTCTCTCTCTAAGTACCGAGAGCGAATGATTCCTTATTGATACACAATTCCCTTCGACTGTATTCTGCTGTACCCAATCCTTGGCGTTTTACAATCCCGTGGCTAGAGATTCGTAAACCAAGGTCAAAGCACAGAAGTCCATCGACAAGGTGTCCTTGGTGTCTTAGGTCCGAGGACCATCCACACAACTGTGACAATAGAATCAAGATGGTTGACAATGAGGTACAATACCATCCAGCGATTTAGTCGGATCAGTTCAGTGAACTCATTCTCCAATGAGCACCTACAGATTCGCCTTAGTGTCTCCCCACAAGTGACTTATGAGATCAGTCACCCTCATCATATGAGCAGGAGTAATTTGTACTAATCTAACCGGATATCCAATGTCCTTCTCGGATATCCTCCGACTATGAATGATTAAGAATATGTGTGTTTAAGTGATCAGTCTCATTAGTATGATCTCATCATAATCTGATCACTATAGCACATATTCACGGACTTCATTATGAAACGATAGTTAATGTGATTTACTCATAATGAATATTATGCCATTATATATTAATAAATGAACGAGATTTACATGGTCAGATTGGCTTGTAGGCCACCTAAACCTAACAGTCATACTGTGATTTTTGGAGTTTCTGATCCTCACTAGGAGACCGTTGGAGTCTTCCATTCTGTTTACCTGAAGGTTATACAGTCCGTCGAAAAATAGTGGAAAATAATTCAAGATAAAAGACCATAATTGAATTATAAGAACTATCTTTTTAAATCACGTTGTTTCCTTCGTTCACTTACGTGTCGTCTATTAATCTGAAATTTGACATATTGGATGTCAATACTTCTCATATTCAGATTGACTAAGAAATCTCTGAAGAATATCTTCAGGGGTAAGTGAAAGTCACTATCTTAATCAGATATTATGAATCCTCTTACTTAGATAGACCAAGGTGAAGAGGTACTCATGGTATGCCTGTTTGAAAGGCAATAATTGTCATGAAATCTCTTACTTGGATAGAACAAGATGAAGAGGTATTCATGATATGCCTTTGAGAAAGGCAAGTGGTAAGATTTTAAACGGTCAAACCCACACCTAAAAAGGACAAAGGAAGGTCAGCTGAGATAGAGAAGTAACAGTTCTCCTACTGCGACAAATATAAGGATACTAGTAAAGGCAAAACGAATATGAAACTTGAAAGAAGTTTCAGATATTCTTATTATCAACTTTTGCAGGTCTATTGGAGAATTAGCATTTCCAATATGAGATATTGGAAATGGTTCTCAGAGTTGCGATAGTATGCAGACTTAGAAAAGTAAAAGGAAACCGAGAAAATGTAAGTGTTGAGTTAGACTCAACAATGGTTCAAGATATGTATAGGTTACTGTCAGACAGTAAATCTTTGTATATCTATAGGAGTCAAATATGAAACTGAATAATTGTTATTTAGTAGCGTAAGATATCAAGAATAGCGTTGATTGAGAAAGAACAATAGTTGTTCAAATCAGTCAATGCACTATAGATTCTTGATGTGACATTTCATGTGATGAATGTTCACTAGTCTCCTATAGAGATGAACTATGTGAATCCTGATTATCAATGGTATTGTACACAAGGATGTACGATAAGAAATTATTGATACAAATACATACTGATGTAAACAGCTCAATATCCTTATAAGGCCAAAGATAATAACTCCCATTGACTTACCTCATAGTTTACTCTTGGAATGATTTGACTGTATGTACTTGCTGAAATACAAGTCGAATATATCTGAGAGATTGAGGTATAAGATCAAAATGAAGTATTAGAATTCTTTGATTTGATCGAAGAAATTAATACTTAAGTATATGATTCATACAAATCATTAAAAGGATAATTATTTCCTCGCTCGATTGATCTTCATTGTACATCATAGTAATATGATAGAATGAGGAATTGCACCTTATTAAGATATGGTGCAATGCATAATAAGATTTGCCTAATTCTTATATCCTTTTAAACATAAGTATGAACATTAGATGTCCATACTTTACAGATAGTTCCAAATAAGTCAGTGTGTGTGTCCATATAAGATATAGAAATCAAATAATTCATATGAGATGTGAATTATGAACTAACCTAATTTTAAAGTCAAGTTATACCATGATGTAAATTTGTGAAATGTCTGAAGAGTTTGAACATTACATTTATTGGCCAGGCGATAATGAAATAATTATCGTCCTGAAAGCTGTCTTCTATGAAGAGGAATATGTCCTCAGAGAAGACAGTGTGTGTGTGTCCATATAAGATATAGAAATCAAATAATTCATATGAGATGTGAATTATGAACAAATCTAATTTTAAAGTCAAGTTATACCGTGATGTAAATTTGTGAAATGTTTGAAGAGTTTGAACATTACATTTATTGGCCATGCGATAATGAAATAATTATCGTCCTGAAAGCTGTCTTCTATGAAGAGGAATATGTCCTCAGAGAAGACAGTGGGAGCTGATAAAACTAGAAAATGTTCTAGATTCACAAGTTAACATAAGATTATTAGATAATCTTTAGTTGTTCGGAACCACTCATAACACGCATCAGAGAGCTTCATAAATTTTTAAGATTCTCTCAGTGACTAAAAGGATATGTTTGACATATCTGATTTAGCAAGATGAGAGGAGCTCACAAATAGATTATGATATAAAATCTATGATAATGGTGCTCTCTGTCATGACAACTTTGAAATTGATAAGTTTATTAGAATTCTACTTGCCAATATTGTCTATCATTATAATGAGATGATGGCAGTTGGATATTAAAAATGTTCTCTCAATGTGATTAAGGTAAAGAATGTCCAGGAAGCAAGTTATGATTTCAAAGATCATTTTGAATCAAATTAAAGCTTCATAGGTTGTAATAAAAGTTTTTGACTTAATATTATGTGATCATTAAGAATGATTATGGACTATGTATGTTCAAAGAGGACAGTGGAAGTACGGTCGCTTTAGTAATGCTTTGTTATAATAACATCAAAGTCATTGAGAATGACTTCAAGATGTTACTATCAGTAAAAGTATTATTAACCATGTTTTCCTCCATAATAAGTTTAGTTATAATATCCCACGTATTGGAAATACGAATCTATTAAGATAGATCAGTGGGGATATTATATTGACTTGTGTGTCAAGATGTTTGGCATAAATTTCATAATAAGTCTCAATTGTTGAGATATGGAATTTATTCCTTTAGAGAAAAAGTTCCTTAAAGGATACAGGAGTGAAATGCATCACTAAGCACTTGAGAAGTGCTAAAGATGCACTCATGTATATGGAGAAGATGATTTGAAACGGTGAGTTCACACTGACTCAAATTTCAAGTCAAATAATGGATTTAGCCTTCTAAGAGAAAGGAATGAATTGGAAGGGTTCCAATCAAGAACTCGATATTAAGGTGACGACATAAACAAGTGATACTGTTATTAGAACAATATAGATAAAAATGTTCATCCCTGAACTAGATGTAGTTCTAAAAAGGTCTCTGATATCATCCTATCGTTGTAGGACAACAGTGGGAGTGATCAATTGTGTGATTGAGCTATGGTCTCTTCAGAAGTTGCAGAACATTCTGAGGCTCTTTCACAAGTTCAGAGACAAAGGATTAAGGAGAAATAACGTAATGGAAATATTTCATCTTTAGACAATTTAGCAGATACCTGACCAAGTCTTAGTCACAGAATTTATGTGAGCATCACTTAGATTTGAGGGAGATCAAATGCAAAGGTGATTGGCTCGAGTCCAAGTGGGAGATTGATGGATATAGGTTTCCTCTAAGCCAATTATAAGGCACCTATTTCCATCTAGTTCACTTACTAATGGCATTAAATTCATTATGTAGATTGGCATATTAATAATTACGCATAATGAAGTCCATGAATATATGCAATAGTCATCAGATTATGATAAGATCATAATAACGAAACTGATAACTTATAAACACATATTCTCAATTGTTCCTAGTCATAGGATGTTTGAGAAGGACATCAAACATCTGGAAAGACTAGTACAGGTTATTCCAACTCATATGATGAGGGTGATTGATCTCATTAGTTACTTGTGTGGAGACACAATGGTAAACCAGTAGGTGCTCACTGGGGAATGAGTACACTGAACTGATCCGACATGAATCGCTGAATGGTAATTTACCTGACTGTCAACCGGCTTGATTCATCGTCACAGTGGCATGGTTGATCCTGGGACTTGAGGCACCAAAGACACCTTCTCGGTGGACTTCTGGACTTTGACCTTGACCCACGAATCCCTATCTACGGGATCTCTAATAGTCAAGGATCGGGTCCAACAGAAGACCTTCGAAGGTGATTGCGTGTTCAATAAAGGATCGTTCGCTCTCAGGTAACTGGAGAGAGAATGCTCTAGAATAGATTTGCAAGAATCTCTGGCCAGAGTAGAAATAATATCAGAAAAGATATTTTCGGATATTGTATAGCGGAGTTTGATTCAAGTGAGTTGTCCATCTAGGGTTTGACAGTTGACCATATCCTAGGTTAACTCGAGAGCATTGTGCAAATGAAGGATTATAGCCACACAGTAATTGTGGACGGACAGGTTCCATGAGTGGGTTGCTGAACCCCATTACCTTCCAAAATCATGCAGTGTTGCTTGGCACCCAAGTTGATCAGAAGTCCGACCGAATTTACATGCGATGTTAATTCGGCTAAGTAATTAGTTAATATCTAGATATTAATTAATTACAATAAGTCAATAACTAGTTATTGGACTTAACGGGCTGAAAATCGGACTGGTAAATGGGCCTAAAGGGTCACACGCAATAAGATTCTCAGCGGGTGGTACTTAAATGGGATTTATATTAACTAGGGGATTTTTGTGAAAAGTCGCGCCGACTTAATATATATACGTGCTGTTGAGAAATCCTGGGCCAAGCTCCAGGGTTTCCCTATGCTGGCCGTCATCCCCCTTTCTCTCTCCTCATCTGGACGCCCCGTTCGAGGTGCCAAAACAGTCTCCGTCTCTGCCGCGTGTGATTCCCGAAAGTCGGGAATTCCCGTCCGCTAGTTTTCGGACATCGTTGCAGCGACGGATCTTCAGCGAGCAAGCTGATACGGATGAGGGAGTGAGGACGAACCACTACGAAGGATCGCGTGGATACCGCTGGAGGCCGGACGCTTGTGCAGCTCACGACATCGCCTCGACGGAACCGAGACGGAAGTGGATTCGAATCCGCGCACAGTAATCAAATTACGACCCGATTTTTTTTCGGTTTGCGTTTTTCATTATGAATCGGATCAACGGGCATCGGGCGGGATATTTATTTTGTTCGTCGTTTCCACTGCATTCTTCACGTCCCGCCCGGATCCCAACACTAGAATAGATCCGCAGGAGTCTCTACCTAGAACAGATGCAATATCTGAAAAGATGTTTTCGGATATTGTACAGCGGAGTCTGATTCATGTGAGTTGACCATCTAGAGTTTGACAGTTGACCATAACCTAAGTTAACTAAAGAGCATTGTGCGAACGACGGATTATAGCCACGTAGTAACTGTGGACGGACAGGTTCTATGAGTGGGTTACTGAACCCCATTACCTTCCAGGATCATGCGATGTTGCTTGACACCGAACTTGTTCGGAAGTCCGGCTGAATTTATATGAGATGTTAATTCGGTTAAGTAATTAATTAAATATTAGATATTAATTAATTACTATAAGTCGATAAATTGTTATGGGACTTAACGGGCTAAAAACCGGACTGGTTAATGGGCCTAAAGGGTCACACGCAAACATATTCTCAGTTGGTGGCACTTAAGTGGGATTTATATTAAGTCATGGACTTTTGTGAAAGGTCGCGCCAACTTAATGTATATACGCGTTGTTGAGAAACCTTGGGCCAAGCTCTAGGATCTCTCAAGGCTGGCCTTCCCCCTCTCTCTCCTCCTCCTTTGGGCGCCCTGTTCGAAATGTCGGGAGACTTCCCGTCTCCGCCGCGCGCATTTCTCGAGAGATGGGAATTCCCGTCCGGATGATCCGGACAACATTGCGGCGAGGATTCTTCAGAGAGCATGCTGATCTGGACAAGGGATCGAGGACGAACCACCACGGAGGATCGCGTGAATACTGTTGGAGGCCGGACACTTGTGCGACTAGCGGCATCACCTCGACGGAACCAACACGGTCGAGGATTCGAATCCATGCATAGTGATGAGATCACAACCAGTTTTTCGATTTCTGGTTTTGTTTCGAAACGGATCAGCGGGCATCGAGTGGAGATTATTTTGTTTCTTCCGCTGCGTTCGTCGCCCCCCCCGATCTCAACAGTAGTATCAGAGCCAAGTTCCGCTCTGATTCGCTTCGGAACGATAAAATTAACGTTCTAAAATTAATTTCCATGCATTGATTCGATATTCTCAGAAAAATAGTTCATATGATGAACGCTAAAATTAGTTTTAATTTTTCTGAGGGGAAAATTTCAATTTTTGGGATTTTTTGGATTGTTCTTCATGGAGATGAAGAATTGGATTAATGGGCTTGGATGAGGGTTTGATGGTGATCGGTCACCATTGTTGGGCATACTGGTATCACCAAGTCTGTCATCCTCATCGTCCCTGGCAGAGCTTTTCTTCCCATGGTTTTCAAAAGTTGGAAGAATACAGGAAGAGGAAAAGCCACGGTTTCAAAGAGGAAACCGCCGAATATGGGAGGCAACCGGCGGCATAGGCTCACCGGCCAGGCTACCGCCGGTGCTGGGGAAGGAAGAGGGAAACCCTCCCTGCGTTTTCGGCCAGTCACCGCCACTAGTGCCGGCGGCGGCGCCACCCTAAAGCCCATTGAAAACTTGTAAATAAAGGGGAATGCCACGGTTTAAAACTACTTTAACCGTCGCGTTTAGGGTCACCGAAGTCACTGGCCTCGCTGGCCGGCCTTTGCCGGCGTCGGGGACGGCGGAGGACGACCTCCCCTGGTATCTCCTGCCGGTGGTGGCTCCCCTGCATCCCTGCAAATATTAGGGTACGATTGGGAAAGGGGGGGAACCCTAGCTGGGCGAACCCAACGCTTGGGAGCCTAGATTGGCGGTCCCGACCTGGTCCGCTCGACTCCGGCCCAGTCCGAGCCAGGCAGCTTGGCTCCAGGCGCTAGGCCGAGCCCAGACACCTCAATTGGGGCCTGCCTGGCTCAGACCAGACTGCCTGGGCTAGATCCTGCCTGGCCGAGCCAGGCCAGGCCCTTGGCCCAATTAAACCCTAAGCCCAATAAACCCTTAAACCCCGAACCCCTTATTTGAATATAAACCCCACCCCGATTAACTGAAAATTAAAATTTAACATAGTTTAAAATTTGTTTTAAACCTAAATTTATAATATTCAGTTAATAAAAGATTGTTTTTAAGATGTGATCTTAATAAGGGGTTATTTTTTAAAGATGTGAACTTAGATCTAATTAACAAGGGTTGTTAATTTATTTTCAGTTATGATCTTAATAATAATTAACAAAGGTTGTTAATTTAATTTATTAAGTGTTTTGAGGGGTTATTTAAGATATGATCTTAAATCAATCTTAACAAATGTTGTTAATTAATTTTTAAGCGCCACTTTGATTGGAGAATAGGAGAAGAATAAGACCTCTTATTCTTAGAATAAGGTTAATTCTAATTTGATGGGCGGAATGGCTTATACTGCGTGCGCCACTTTGATTGGAGAATAAGAGAAGAATAAGGACGAATAAGGGGAGAATAAGCTTAATTTTACTTTGACAAGTGGAATGGCTTATACCGCACAGAATAGCTATTCGGGGAATAAGGAGAATAAGCCATTCCACCCTAGACCCAAGAATTGCTTATTCTTCTTATTCTGTCAGTGGGCCCCACAATATTCTAATATACAATATTCCGTCAGTGGACCCCACGTAATAACTTATTCTGCAAACATAAAATTGCTTATACTAGAATAAAGAGAATAAGCAATTCGACCCTAGACCTAAGAATTGCTTATCCTTCTTATTCCGCCAGTGAGTCCTATAGAACTATCAAAGTTAAGCACCCCTTATTTTAGTATACGCTATTCCGGATAAGTAATTCCAGATAACCTATTCTGCAAACAAATTGGGGCTAAGTAGTGATCGTAATATAAATTAACAAATGTTGTTAATTTTAATTAAATGATTAGATTATTTTAATTTCTTAACAATTGTTGTTATTAAATTAATTATTTAATTAAGGGACATTTAATAAGTAGTTATTAAGTGCTAAGTTAACTCTTTATAATAATGATGCAAAGGGTTAATTATTTCTTAAGAATTAACCTTAATAAAAGTTATTAAGGATTAATTAACTCTTAATAATAGTTATTAAGATAGTTAATTAATATTCTTAAGGATCTCTTAATTAAATTTTTAAAGATCAAATTTACTTAAAAATGATCTTTTAATAAAAGTTATTAAGAGATAAAACAAGTCTAATTGTTAGACTAGTTTTGATTAGAAATATTCTAATTAATGTTTCTTAATAATTGTTATTTAGAAATATTATCTAGTAAAGGGGTCTTAACAAGGAATTGTTAAGGAATTAATAATTAGGATTAGAAATTCTTTTATAAGACTTATTAAGGAATTTTTAATTCTATCTAAATATTAGATTATTTCACACTAATAATTGTTATTAATGTGATTTAAGATTAATCTAAGTGTTAGATCAATTAATTTTAGAACTGTTCTAAATAATGCATGGAATATTTTAGAATTTTTAATTTTAGTCTTGAGTGCACATGATGATGTGTTTTAATGCTTTAAATTAGATTTAAATGCATGATAGAAAATGAGATTTTCAAAATTCAAATTATTTAATTTTGATTGGTACCCAGGTTTTGAGAAAACCAAAACTATTATTTTTCAAAATTTTAGCCTTCATGTGATGTGTCTTATCATGTGTGGATGATTAAAATTTGTGATGGTCATGGACATGCACTTAATTAATTTCATATTATGTGATGGTGTGTGATTATGTGGATTGTTATGGAATGTGATATAGATTAATTAAATGTTAATTAATGAGGCTTGCGTACCTCCTCTCTCTCTATCATTCCAATGTAATTCTATCTCCCTCTATTATTGTACTCGGCCATAAGACTTTCTCTTACAATTTATTTGTATTTGAAATTGTTTTAAAAATTAATATTATTTGTAATTGATCGCACTGGCCGATGAGAGACGAGGATGATCCACAAGTGCAACCAGGAAGGCAACCGGAGATGAGATCACCAGTGCCTGTGTGTTTGCATGTTTTAATTATATAATTGTTATATAGTTGTGGTGATTAATTGTATGGATCCAGTTAATCTTCGTGCTGCCTATGATCACATAATGAACATGTATGATTGATGCATGTTTTTCTTTTGATTATGAATCCATTGCTATTATCTAGGTATAGTTAAATATATATATATATATATATACGATATATTTATAAACTATCATCTAGGTAGAGACCAAGATAAAAGTTATCTAAAACCCGCACTAAAGTCTAAGCAGTAACGTGAGTAGTTAAGAACTTACTGCGTGGTCCTCCATCGTTATAGTCATAGGACTCAAATTATCTTAGGCAGGTTTGTTGTGCTATCGCAAGGCTTGTCTAACTATGAGGAGAGACTCTGGCTATGGTATAAGATGCCTTTTGATCAGGGTAGAGGAACCATGTAGCCTTATTGTGCTATCCATAATGGTTGCATGCAAATCTATACCCGTCTCATAACGATAGTAATGCTTAGACCAGAATTAATGGTTTGTTGTGCTATCCACAAGGCTATTAAATCTCTGGGAACCAAAGCCATGATTAGATGTTGCAAAGTGTAAGGATTGAGGTTTTCGGATCTAGTTATCGGATCAGTTTTCGGGGTCGGATCCCATAGTTCAGGCTCTGATAGGGCTGAGACTCTGTTCTGTTTCGCGTCGAGCCTGTGAGACACGGTTTAAACGGCGTCCAGCAATGTAAACGCGTTTTAGGCTATGCCACGTGGGCTGGCCTTCGGTCGCGAGAGTCCGGCCCTGGTCATATCGTCTGAATGGCGTCTTGTATGGACGACGCCATTCAGAGTACGACCCTAGCTTGTTAGTGTACGGCCCGATCTTGTCATCTGAAAGACGTCAGGAGTGCACGACGCGTTTTACCCAGTTTCTGGTTGACCCCGCGAACCCTCCTTCCTTTCCCTCATTCCCTCCTTCCTCTCCTCTCTCCTCTCTTCCTCCGGCGGCACCGGCGGCCCCTTTCCCCCTCCTTCCTTTTCCTCCCTCCATTTCACCTCTCCCTCCACTCCAATAACCTCCCAACTCCCACCACTACCACCACCATCTCCTCCGCGGCATTTTTCTCTCCGGACGGCGGCCGACGTCACGGTGGAGTAACGGTGTCCACGGCGGTACCGGCGGCGGCGTGGGGCGAGACGGGTTGGCGGCTTGGAGCTAGGAGGAGTCTGAGTAACCGGTAGGGTGACGATCCCTATAGTATTTCATTTAAAAACCATGTTTTGCCACTTTGAAGCATGTATGTTTTCCCGCTTTGAAGCATGTTTAGGGGTGTTTCTTGTGGTGAAAATACTAAATGCATGTAATGAGAAATTGGGTATTTTAATGGGTAGTTAGGTCTTTCTCCGCATTCTCCATGTTTTTCGTGTTTCTACAAGATTTTTGGGGAGGAAATCCCACCCCGTGAATCGGGAGATGCGGAGGAAGAACCTATCTGTGAGGGTTAAATGGCGTCGGGGGACAGCGACGCCTTTTAGAAAGGCGGATCCCACCCACGACGCGATTTAGCCCAATAACAGACCTTGTTTCTGGACTGATGAGCGTCCAGGAGCAGCGACGCCTTTCAAAAGACGACTTGCGTGAGCGACGTATTTTAGGCCATTTCCGAGGCCATATTTCACATGAACCAGTTTAGGAGGCTTGAATGGCGTCGGCCTTGGGCGATGTGATTCAAGACAGAATCATATTAATTCATGCGGTTAACATATCGTCACACTGTTAGATAGTTTGGTTTATTACATGTTTGAAATCATACTCGAGGATAAGGATTTTTATATGATCGGATCGCACTGTGTTGTGTTTCGTGCGACCGTGGACCTAGAGTGACAGTTGTAACGCTTGCCACCCTGTGTCGGTGTGGGAGGGACACAACGCCAGTGTGGGAGTAGTAGGGTGACGCCTAGAGAGAGGGTCACCTGGTGTACCCCGGGGTTAGCTAGTACCGGTGTAGGAGTGGTACCTGTGGAGTGTCACTCGTGCTGAGGGAAGCAGAAACCACCTAGAGCCAGTTTGGCCGGAGTAGCTAGCGTGCTATCTGAGGGGTTACTGTTTGGTCTCAGCGGGTCGGTGTTTTCCCGCGTTCGGCCGTGTGGTTGGCATGTTTTGCAGAGACGCTGGTTGTAGGTTCCTTGGTAGAATGGTTTTAGAATTATGAATGTTGCATTTGGAATGCATGTGGTTTATATCGAGATTTAGGAGTAGTGATTACAGCTTCACTTGCTCATTCTACTTATATCTGTGTTGCTGCACTTGTGGGTGTGTGAGTGGGCAATGGGGATCGAAGGATCCCTACTGAGTCTTTTCGTTGAGACTCACCCCTGCGGTTTTCAGGTGAGGGTTCCAGGCAGGCTTAGCGAGGAGAGTGCTGCTTTGGGGTTGCGCGCCAACAACCGTTGTTCCAGGGTATGCCTCGACGTAGTTGATATTTTATTTTCTGGCCTATACGCTTAATTATTTATTTTCAGTTGGAGTATGTAATTATTTGCTGTGTCGAGTCGCATTGTAATAACTTTTAATTCTTACACTTCCTTTTCAATTCAATGCGATGTGAATGGTTAGCTTAGTTTATTATTTATTTCCCAAACTTATCTAGATCCTGGTTTGACTCCAAATTAATGATTCGGTACCCATTTAGTAATCGGATCCCCGATTATAGGGTGGCGGGTCGTTACACAAAGAGTTGCAAGTCCCATGAGATGGGTGCTCTTTGATTGTATTACAGTTTTTTGTGCTATCCACAAGGCTATACTACAAATCATTGAGATTCTGATCCCTGCTAAGAGACTATCGGAATCTTCCATTCTGTATATCTTGTGGGTTATACAGTCCATCGAAAAATAGTGAAAAATAATTCATGATAAAAGACCATAATTGAATTATAAGAAATGTCTGCTTAAATTATTTTATTTTCTCTATTAACTAAAATGTCGTCAATTAGAGAATTAGTGTCTCCAATATGAGATATTGGAAATGATTCTCAGATCTGCAATAGTATGCAGACTTAGACAAGTAAAAGGAAATCAAGTAAATGAAAATGTTGAGTTAGACTCAACAATAGTTCCAAAGATGCATAGATTACTGTCAGACAGTAAATCTTTATATATCTTTAGGAGACTAACATGAAATTGAATAATCGTTATTTAGTTCCGTTAATGATCAAGAAGTTTAAAAGTGAATAACATTGACTAAGAAAGAATAAGCGTTGTTCTACATGGTTTTAAAAATAAAATGAAAGATTTTAAAACCAGTCAATGCACTATAGATTCTTAATGTGACATATCATGTAATGAATGTTTACAAGTCTCCTATAAAGATGAACTTAGGGAATCATGATTATCTATGGCATAATACACAAGGTTATACAATAAGAAATTATTGAAACTTATACATACTGATCTGAATAGCCCAATATTTTCTTTAGGCCAAAGAGATAATCACTTCTACTGACTTATCTTAATGATTAACTCTTGAAAAGATTCGGTTGTATGTACTTGCTGAAGTACAAGTCGAATGCATTTGAGAGATTAAAGTATAACAGATCAAAATGAAGTGACTAACTGAAAAGAGTATTAAAACTCTTTAGTTTGATAAAAAAAATTAATACATGAATACGGGATTCACACAAATCATTAAAAGGATAATTGTATCCTCTCTCGATTTATCCTCATTGTATATTATAGTAATATGATATAATGAGGAATAACACTTTATTGGATATAGTGCTATATATATAATAAGATTTGTCTGATTCTCATATCCTCGAAAATATGAGTATGAATATTAGATGTCCATACTTTACAGTGGGTTCAAAATAAGTTAGTATATCTATATAAAATATGGAGATACGATAATTCATATGAGATGTGAATTAAAAACAAACCTGATTTTAAGTATATGAAAGTCAAGTAATGTCCTAGTCTTTTTAGAAAAGAAATGATCCATAGAAGTTGGATCTAAAAAGGACATAGTGTAATGTGAATTTGTGAGATGTCCAAAGAGTTTAGATATTATATTGGCCAGGCGATAATAGAATAATTATCGTCATGAAACCTATTTTATATGAAGAGGAATATGTCCTCAGAGAAGATAGTGGAAGCTGATAAAACTAGAAGATGTTCTAGACCCATAAATTAACACAAGATCATTAGATAATCTTCGATTGTTTGGAACCATTTATAACACATATAAAGGAGGTTCATAGATTCTCTCAAATGACTACAAAAATATGTTTGACAAAATGAGGGGAGCTCAAAGATGTGGATTATGATCCAAAATCTATGAGAAAGCTCTTTATTATAATTACAACTTTGAAATTAGCAAGAAGTTAAGAATTCTAAGTCATAGTCCATAACACCTATTAAGTTCATAACTTGATAATATTGCTAGAAGGTATTGTACCTAAGGCAAGTAAATCTTCAAAATGAAGATTAGTACAAATAGACTACTTAAAACTTATATAGTAATCTAAAGGAAATGGTCATGGTCAAAGTGTTAACTTGGACAAGTTTCCTCAGCGGTTACTAAAATAAGTTTATTAGAATTTTACTTGCCAATACTACTTGTCATGATGATGAGATGGCAGTTAGATATTAAAAGCATTCCCTCAATGTGATTGAGAAAAAGGTGTATATGATATAATTTTAAAGCTTTTAGAATATTCAGGAAGCAAGTTATGATTCAAAGATTATTTTTGAATCAAACTAAAGTTTCCCAAAGTTGCACTAAAAGTTTTGACTTAATGGTCAAACACTCAGTGATCATTAAGAATGATCACGGATTGTATGTATACAAGGTGGTCAGTAGGAGCACAGTCACATTAGTAATGCTTTATGATAATATTATGTTTTCTTCTATAATGGGTTTGATTATAACATCCAACGTATTAGAAATACGAATCTATTAAGATAGATCGATGAGGATGTTACCTTAAACTGTATGTCAAAATGTTTGACATAAAATCGACAATAAATCTCAATTGTTGAGATATGAAATTTATTTCTTGAAGGATACAGGAAAACCTTGATAGAAGGAGTGTAATACATCACTAAGTACTTGAGAAGTGCTAAGGATACACTCCTGTATATGGAGAGGATAATTTGAAACAATGAGTCACACTGACTCAAATTTCAAATCAGACATGGGTTTAACCTTCTAATAAGAAAGGAGTGAATTGGAAGGGTTCCAACCTAGAACTCGATATTAAGATGACGACATTAACAAGTGATACTGTAATTGGAACAATATAGATGAAAGAGTTCATCCTTGAACTAAATGTAGCCCTAACAGGTCCCCGATCTCGTCCCGTTGTTGTAGGACAACAGTGGGAGCGATCAATATTGTGGTCGAGCCATGGTCTCATCAGAAGTTGTAGAACCTTCTGAGGCTCTTTCACAAGTTAAGAGACAAAGTATTAAGAGGAAATAACGTAATGGAAAATATTCCATCTGAAGAAAATTTGGCAGATTTCTGGCCAAGCCTGAGTCACAGATTTTATGTGAGCATCACCTAGATTTGATGAAGATCAAACGCAAAGTGATTGGCTTGAGTCCAAGTGGAAGATTGATGGATCTAGGTGTCCTCAAAGCCAATCATGAGTCACCTATCACAATCTGGTTCGTTAATTAATGGCATTTAAATCATTATGTAGATTGACGTATTTATTATCGCACATAATGAAGTCCATGAATGTGTGCAATAGTCATTGGATCATGATGAGATCATAATAATGAGACTAATGACTTATAAACACATATTCTTAATTGTTCATAGCCGTAGGATGTTTGAGAAGGACATCAAAGATTCGGTAACACTACTATAGGTTATTCCAACTCATATGATGAGGGTGACTGATCTCGTTAATCACTTGTATGGAGACACAATGGTGAACCTGTAGGTGTTCATTGGGAATGAGTTCACTGAACTAATCCGACATGAATCACCGAATGGTAATTTACATGACTGTCAACCGACTTGATTCATCGTCACAGTAGTGTGGTTGGTCCTTGGACTTGAGACACCGAAGTCACCTTGTCAGTGGACTTCTGAGCTTTGACCTTGGCTTACGAATCCCTATCCACAGAATTTCTAATAGTCAAGGATGGCAAATCTCGGGTAAACACAAAGAATATGCCACCAAAGAATAGAGATTTAATAACTATATTGATGGAGAGTCACGCGGTGCATTCTAAATGACTCGCGCTACGGCTTAGACTTTAAAACAAAGGTTTTATATTAATTAGTTTGGTCTCATCCTTGGCGATAGTATTAAATATATCGAATATATTATATATACTAATAACCTAGTTAATATGATTCATAATCAAAAGAAAAATACACGCATCACATACATGTCATTAGTGTGGTCATGGACGGCACTGCGATTTGACTTGAGCCAAACAGTTAAACACACACACACACATACACACACAATATAACAGTTTATATCATGAGTCTGCAAACTCATAGATTCAATGAACTCCTTCATATTCATTTGGTTGCAGTTGTGTATCATCCTCACTCCATGCGCTGCCGCCTCGATCAAATTGCATCATAAATTCATAATTATATGATAATTTAAAAGAGGAAGCCTTATGGCGAATACATTAGGGAGGGAGGTAGAAAGACAATAGAATATGAGAGGGAGAGGTTCGCAGACCTCTATTTATTAACAAATAATAAACCACATAATCACATTCCTCATCCACAAAATTAATGCACATCCATGACCACCATGTATTTTAATTAAACAATCCACACATGTAGAGCACATCTTATGTCTAAAGAAAATTTTCGACAATAAATAATTTTATGGTTATATAAACTAGGGACCAAACAAAGTTTTGGATTTGAATTTTTGAAAATATAATATCATGCTCATTAAAAGAAATTAAAACAAGTAATTAAATCACATCATATGTGCATAAAATCTAAAATTAATGGTTTAGAAATATTCCATGCTTAATCTGAACAATTCAAATATATGGGGAAATTTAACAATTAAATACAAGAATTAATCTAACAACTTAGATTAATAATTAGAATTAACAACATTTGTTAATTAATTATGAAAATTCATAATCCTATTATTAGGTCCCAAAAATTAATAATTTCAAATTTTATTATCAAAATAATATTTTAATAATAAAAAATTATTTTAATTTTCTAATGGGCCCCTAATAATAAAAACACATAAAAGGGAGGGGGGGGTGTTAAAAGGGCTCAACCCAGCTGAGCCCCTGGCTCGGGCCAGGGCCCAGCTAGGGCTCGGACCCAGGCCCGCAGGCCTGGTCTAGGCCCTAGCTCTAGCCGCCTGGCTCGGGCCAGGGTTCAGTCGGGCTGGACCTTGTCTGCAGCTAGGGAAAACCCCAGCCGCCTGACAGGGGCCCTCGAGCGTTCCCTGCAGCGCAGGGAACCATCCGACGACCGGAGCAGGCACGGGAAGGGCTCTGATGGCCTAAAAAAGAAAAAAAAAATTCCCTTCCTTTATGGTTGTTTCAAAAACGCAAGAGAAGAAGGAAGGCCATGGCCGGCCGATCACTGCCCCCACCGCCGCCGGCATCCCATCGAACGCAAGTGGTTATAGTTTATAGTGATTTAAAGCCCTTGAGATCCATCTAATGGATCCAAATCCCTCAAGAACACATCGTTCTTCGTCCAACAAAGAACACGCCTAAAAACACCAAATAAAATATCTTCTATAGATTAATATCGCGATCTTATCGCGGTGAACATCTCATGAATATTAATCTAGTTTGAAAATATATAAAAGCGTGGAATAAATTCGTAAACCACAATTTTAGAGACCGAAACGACGAAGAACTCAGTGTAACCTGGCTCTGATACAACTGTTGGGTTTCCTATGCCGAGATCCGACCCAAAATGCAGCGGAATAAAATTTCTCGGGATCGGATCTATCTCGTTTCGATCAACAAAACTAAACCGAAATAAATCAGATTTACGTTGAGCGGATTCGAATCCGCGTTCGTTTTTTGGTTTCATCGGAGCGATGCTGCAAGGCGCACAGTTGCCCGGCCTCTAGCAGTATCCACGCGGTTCTCCTCGCGATGGATCATCCTCGTCTCTTCGCTTGATGCGGCGTTCGTGGATCCCGTCTGGCTGCGCGTAATCCGCCGCGACATGCGGATTCAGAATCTCTCGTCAGACGGAAGGCAGAGCAGTCGGGAGCCGAAGCGTAGCCTCCAGATGGCTGCCTCGTGTCGTGCGCCTAGTAGAGAGGAGAGAGAAAGAAGGCGACAGCTAGGTTAGGGTTGCTGGGCCCCGACCTAGCATCCGTTCTTTTATAATAAGCCTATTTACGATTTTTCATAAAAACTCAGACTTATCCGAAATCCTGTCGGATTGTCCATCGACTTGAAACCCTTTTGCGTGTGACCCTCTAGGCCCAAATACCAGTCCAGTTAATGACCCATTAAGCCCGATAACTCTTTACAGACCGACTGAATTAATTAATATTTTTATATTAATTAATCAGCCGAATTTAATGTCCCACAGTAAATTCGGACGAGCTTCCGATCACGTTGGATGCCAAGCAACATCGCGTGATCCTGGATGGCATTGGGGTTATACAACCCTCTATTTGAACATTTTCGTCAACGGTTACCGTGCGGATATAATCCTTCATCCGTGCAATGTTCCCGAATCGACCTAGGGTATGGTTTACTGTTAAACCCTAGCCGGTCGATTCACTTGAATCAGATGCCGCTAATCTATATCGGATAACTCTTTATCTGATACAGAGCCCGCCCTGGCCAGGGACTTAAGCACATCATTCTCAGAACATTCTCTCTCAAACTACCAAGAGCGGATGATCCCGTATTGAACACACAATTACCTTCAAGGGCATTTCCCTGAACCCGATCAGTTGACTTATTGATAACCCACAGTTAGGGGATTCGTTAGTCAAAGTCAAAGTTCATAAACTTACCAACAAGATATCTTTGGTGTCTCAGGTCCAAGGATCATCTACGCAACTGTGACAAAAGAATCGAGCTGGTAAACAGTGAGGTGTTTACCATCCAGTGATTCATAGTCGGATCAGTTCAGTGAACTCATTCGCCAATGAGCACCTGTCCTCGGGTTGGGTGCCAGCAGCCGCTGTCCTGGGTTATGTCATGTTGTAGTTGTTATTTTCCTTTCAGGCCTGTACGCTTAATTACTGCTTTTCAGTTGGAATATATAATTATTTGCTGAGTCAAGTCGAATTATAATAATTTTTAATTCTTGCACTTCCTTTACAATTCGATGTGATGTGGATGTTTAGCTTTGTTTATCATTTATTTCCCAGACTTATTGAGATCCTGGTTTCGCTCCAAATTTTAATGATTCGGTACCCATTTAGTAATCGGATCCCCGATTATAGGGTGGCGGGTCGTTACAGTTGGTATCAAAGCATTCGGTCTGACAAATAGATGAATAACTAGGTTAAATATTATAATTTCGGCAAATAATTACATTATCCCGTACAGGCACGGCAGTAGTGTAGGTTTTGGGTTCTAATTAAAAGTTTTTGATTCTTGTGACTGTAGGCGATTAGATGGCTCTTAGAAAGAGAGTGCCAATTATTAGGGAGCAGAGAGATGTTCCTAATGGGTCTGAGGCCGGTAGGCCGAATATAGAGCGTTTTATGGAGGCTATGACGGATATGATGACTAGATATCATACTCGAGGCCCTAGTGAGAGTTCTAGTACTCGGGGAGGGCCTTCAGCTGCTTTGGAGAGATTCCTGAAGCTGAAGCTGCCTCATTTTACTGGCCGTCCCTGTTCGGATCGCTGTGTCGAGATCCGACCGAAAAATGAAGCGGAATAATATGTTCGGGATCGGATCCATCCCGTTTCGATCGTTAAAATAAAACCAGAGAAAATCGAGTTCACCTTGCGCGGATACGAACCCGCGTTCGTTTTCTGGTTCCGTTGGAGCGATGCCGCAAGTCGTGCAGATGCCCGACTTCTAGCGGTATCCACGCGGTTCTACTCGCGATGGATCATCCTCGTTTCCTCGCTCGCTGCGGCATTCGTAGATCCCGTCTGGCTGCGCGTAATCCGCCGCGACATGCGGATTCTGATTCTCCCATCGGACGGAAGGCGGAACAGTCGAGAATCGCACGTCCAGAAGAGAGAGAAAGAGAGAAAGAACGAATGATGGCTAGGTCAGGGTTGCTGGCCCCGGACGTAGAATCTGTTCTTTTATAATAAGTCAGTTTGCGGTTTTTCATAAAAACCCAGACTTATCCGAAATCCTGTCGGATTATCCATCGACTTGAAAACCATTTGCGTGTGACCCTCTAGGCCCAAATACTAGTCCAGTTAATAGCCCATTAAGTCCAGTAACCCTTTACTGACCCACTGAATTAATTAATATCCTTATATTCAATTAATCAGCCGAATTTAATGTCCCACAATAAATTCGGACGGACTGCCGATCACGTTGGATGCCAAGCAACATCGCGTGATCCTGGATGGCACTGGGGTTATCGCAACCCTCTATTGGAACCTTTCTGTCATCAGTTAGCGCGCGTATATAATCCTTCATCCGTGCAATGTTCCCGAATCGACCTTGGGTATGGTTTACTATTAAACCCTATTTGGTAGATTCACTTGAATCAGATGCCGCTAATCTGAATCCGATAACTCCTTATCAATTACAGAGTCCGCCCTGGCCAGGGACTTTAAGTGCATCATTCCCAGAACATTCTCTCTCAAACTACCGAGAGCGGATGATCCCGTATTGAACACACAATTACCTTCGAGGGCATTTCCCTGAACCCGATCGCTTGACTTATTGATAACCCATGGTTAGGGATTCGTTCGTCAAGGTCAAAGCTCAGAAACCTACCAACAAGATATCTTTGGAGTCTCAAGTCCAAGGATCATCCACGCAACCATGACAAATGAATCGAGCTGGTTAACAGTGAGGTGATTACCATCCAACGATTCATAGTCGGATCAGTTCAGTGAACTCATTCGCCAATGAGCACCTATAGGTCCAGCATAGTGTCTCCACACAAGTGACTTATAGGATCAGTCACCCTCATCATATGAGCTGAACTAACCTATGCTAGTCTATCCGGATGTTTGATGTCCTATCTCAAACATCCTATGACTAGGAACAATTAAGAATATGTGTTTATAAGTCTTCGGTCCCGTAATTATGATCTCATCATAATCCGAAGACTATTGCACATGTTCATGCACTTTATCGTGATACGATAAACACAGATCTAATTAATTACACACAATGAATTATTGCTGATCGTTCAAATTGTGCGTCGTTAAACACTCATAAGAACGTTCAATCTAAATTTATTTGGCTCATTTAAATTAGATTTTGAAAATTAATAATGGTGAGTCCGAGTCAATCCATGGGGAGTTAAATTTTTAATTTTTGAAAACTTTGGAATTTAGTTAATCTAAAAAAAAAAATATTATAACTTGAATTAATTAATTAACTACCTAATGAAATTAATCTAAATTTACAAATCTAACTATCCTAATTTTAAAAGAACAAATACAACCACGTTCAAAATTGAGAAGAGAGAGAGATTAACAAAAGATTGCAAAAAATAATATAACTTCTATGTTGAACTAACCACGTTTTATGCAATAAGAAATAATAAACAATAACAACTTAACTTAACTAAACTAAAATAAACCAAAAGAAGTATATAAAAAAAATAACTAAAAGATGATAATAATAGGGCAAGTTTAAGCAGTGACCCTGGTGGGACTTTGGAACAGGGCCGGCGGGCGCTTCTTTGGACTTCTCGAGGAGCAGTGAACCGGCTGGCAGCAGGGTTCAGGCCCGTGGGCGTTGGGCAACGCTGGTAGCTGCTGGCTTGGGGCGCTAGTGGAGTGCACTGGCTTCATCGGGTGCGTGCTGGAGGGACGTGGAGGCATGCATGAGCTGGGACACGTGCTGGTGCATGGAGGCCGGCTTCACCGGGCGTGTATGCATGCGCGTGGAGCTGCTGGAGCCGTGCTAGAGGCCGTGGGATGCGCTGGGGCGCTGTTGGCTCGCGCAGGTGCGTGATTCTGTGTTTGCTAGCTGGGTGCGTGGTGGCTCGCAGCAGCTTCAGGCGCAGCGGAGGAGGGAGTGCATGCACATTGCGGCGGGGTGCAGTTGCTCTTGTGCAGCGGCTACGCAGGGTGCGTGCAGGCTTGCAGCCGGAGACCCGTGGCAGTGCGGTGGAGACCCAGCTGGAGTGCGCTGGGAGGAGGCCTGGCAAGGTGTAGGCGTAAGAGAGAGAGAAAGAGACGGCGAGAGAGAGAACCAGAGGAGAACAGAGGGGAGGAAGATAAACCGAGAGAGAGACGTGTGGGAGAGGAGAGAACAGAGGAGGGAGGATAAAACGGAGAGAGAGAAAGAGAGAACGAGAGAGTGAGGGATGCTGGAAAACGGAGAGGAAGAAGGAGAAGGAGAAACCGTGAGAGAGAGGTGTGAGAGAGAGAAGGGAAACCGGAGAGGACTTGGGAAATTGGAGAGAAAGAAGGAATAGGTGGGTTTCGGGTACGTGAGGGCTCTTTTAAAGAGAAGGAAAAGAAGGTTTTTTTTAAAAAAAGAAAGTGGGCTTTAGGAAGGCGGCTGGCCTTTCTTGGATTCTTCTTGGTCATGGAATTAAGGCAACACTAGGGCCTCAAATGACGTTTTTACCCCTGCTTTAATCTTTTGGACAAAATGAAGTCGAATTTATTGAACTTCGAACACTAGACCTCCCCCAAATTTCCAGAAACTCCACCAACTGCACTGCGTCATTGGCATGTCCTGTTCACATAGAATAAATATAAATTAGCATATTATCATTAAAAAAATCATTATATTTATTTATTTCGTCTCGGTTTTGTCAAAAAACCGCAAATGCGCTATACTCCATTAATCACATGAAATGACGATGTTTTTAAGTCAAAATTTGACGAAATTGGTACCGTTGGACTAGGTACGCAATTATCTATCATTTCATGCTATTTTACAGATAAAAACGTGAGTATGATTGCCCTTAAATGATCAATTCAACACTTTATCATACCCCCCAACTTACTCATTGTTAGTCCTTTAGCAATAAAAATAAAGAAAAGTTAGGACAAACAATGAATTATCATGCTTCATTTGTAATATCTATCACAAACAGTTTAAGTGGTAGCTGATTGGTTAAGCTAAAGTTTTCATATCCCACAATATTTTGATTCACGACAAGTGATTGTGAATGAAAATTGACACGCTTAAAACTCGTTTCCGACCTTTCTGGTATATTCTTGCTTTTACTATCCTTTAGATAAGACTACCTGGGAAGGAGAAGAGAATAAAAGATTTCCCGATCAGTCAGTGAGGACCGTTTTTCGGTTCCCGTCCCAGCTCAGTACTTTTCACGACTTGGTCATGTTTCTGGTACGATGGATTTTTTAGCGTGGTTTTTTCATTTCATTGTACTTTTGCTTTTGAGAGTGCGTACTTTTTGCCACTGTCTTTGAATTGCCTGAGGGGAGGTGCGTACTTTTTGCCACCTACCTTCCTTTAGCTCTTTTAACGCCTTCTATTTTTTTTACAGCTATCCATTTTAAATGACCACCTCTTTTAGAATGTTGAGTGGGACAGTCCCCTATTACGAATCCTACACATTCCTTTCGTTCAACCTAAAAAGAAAAATTAGAATAAGTAGTCTTATCCTTAAGGTTAGTTCCAACAATTCTATACTTTTAAGATCTTTCATTTATTCTAAGTTGCCGTGTGTGTGTGAAAATTATCCTGCCGTAGATTTTTGTGAAGTGGGATATTCAAACTTTGAAGGTTCTTTAACCAATGTGACTAACAAAAAACTGATTTGTTTAAGATTTACTTAATGAAACATGATTTTCATGCAATTTTCATAGGATGTGAAAAGAAGTTTTGAAAGAAGTTTTTGAAAGAAATTTTAAAATTTTGACAATTTTGCAGTGAAAGATATCAGTTTTCTTCAAAAGATCTTCAATAAATGCATATCAAATTGATTGTCCCACCCCCCAACTTGATTGACATTGTCCTCAATGGCATAAAAGATAGCAAAAATATGTCAGCCAGAAGAGAATTGTGAAGGAGAGAAACAACCTGTGATGACGAGGATGCGACATACCCAAGGCGACTTCTGCCCAATGACCTAAAAAGAAATACAAAAACTGGAGTAAAATATTGGGTTGCTTCCCAACAAGCGCTAAGTTTATCGTTTTCAGCCACACGGAAGTTCTGTTATTGTGGATCACTCAGTTCTATGGATTCAGGTGATGCATTTTGAAGATTTTCAATGAATGGTTTCAACCGTTGACCATTAACGGTGAAGGTGTTCCCACTCTTGGGATTCAGAATTTTAAAGGCTCCATGATCGAAGGCTTTAACGACCACGAATGGTCCATCCCATCTGGGTTTCAGTTTTCCTGGAAATAAGCGGAGCCTAGAGTTAAACAACCAAACTTTCTGATTTGGAAGAAAGGATTTTCTCACAATATATTTATCATGGAAAGCTTTAGTTTTGGCTTTATAAGTCTTTGAATTTTCATAGGCCTCGTTGCGCAACTCTTCTAGCTCCCTTAATTGTAAGGTTCGGTGGGCACCAACTTGGGCTAGGTCCAGATTGACTTGTTTAATGGCCCAATAAGCCCTATGTTCCAATTCCACCGGAAGGTGGCACGCTTTTCCAAAAACCAGGCGATAAGGAGACATGCCAATAGGAGTTTTGTAAGCGGTCCGATAGGCCCATAAGGCATCATCCACTCTTTCAGACCAATCTTTTCTATCGGGCCTAACGGACTTTTGCAGAATATTCTTAATCTCTCTATTGGAAACTTCCACTTGGCCACTGGTTTGGGGATGATAAGGGGTAGCTACTTTGTGATTAATCCCATATTTCTTAAGCAAAGCTCGAAACTGGTAATTCGTGAAATGCGTTCCCCCATCACATATAATAGCTTTAGGCCACCCGAACCGAGGAAAGATATTCTTCTGAACGAATTTAATGACCACTTTATGATCATTGGTTCGGGTGGCTACTGCTTCAATCCATTTAGAGACATAATCCACCGCTACCAGAATATATGTATGTCCAAAAGAGGATGGAAAAGGTCCCATAAAGTCAATTTCCCAAACATCAAAAACTTCAACCACTAAGATTGGGTTGAGTGACATCATATCCCTTTTCGCTATATTTCCTACAGCCTGACATCGGAGGCAAGTTTTGCTAAATTCATGGGCATCTTTGAAAAGTGTGGCCCAATAAAAACCACTTTGCAGGACCTTGGCTGCAGTTTTCTTTCTTGAGAAATGGCCCCCACAAGCCAGATTATGGCAGAAGTTGAGAACACTCTGTTGTTCTTCTTCAGGAACACATCGCCTAATGATTTGATCAGGACAAAATTTGAATAATTCAGGATCCTCCCTGAAATAATACTTTTCCTAGCAAAAGAATTTATCCTTCTCACTTTTAGTCCATCCTTCCGGAAGCTGATTAGTCACCTTGTAATTAACAATATGAGCATACCAAGGTGGAATAGTGTAAGAAATGGCTAGAAGATGCTCATCAGGAAAGGAATCAGTAATTGGTGTACTTTCGGAGATCAGAATTCGAGATAGGTGGTCAGCTACCACATTCTCAGAACCCTTCTTATCCCGAATTTCCAAATCAAATTCCTGAAGGAGTAAGATCCATCTAATAAGTCTAGGCTTTGATCCTTCTTGGTCAACAGGTATTTCAGAGCTGAGTGATCAGAATAGATGATGACTTTTGCCCCTAAAAGATAAGATCTGAATTTTTCTAGGGCAAAAATCACAGCTAATAATTCCTTTTCTGTGGTGGTATAATTCATTTGAGCATCTGCAAGGGTGCGACTTGCATAATAGATCACCACAGGACACTTGTTGATTCTTTGTCCCAAAACCGCACTGATAGCATAATCAGAGGCATCGCACATGATTTCGAAGGACAAAGACCAATCTGGAGATTGAAGAATCGGAGCTTTGGTCAAAGATTCCTTCAGAGAATTAAATGTCTTGATGCAAGATTCATGCATTTGGAAAGGGACATCCTTAGCTAGGAGAAGAGTTAGAGGCCGGGCAATTTGAGAGAAATTGTGGATAAACCGGCGATAGAAACCGGCATGGCCAAGGAATGAACGGATCTGTCTGACCGAGGTAGGAGGAGGAAGATTGGATATGAGATTGATCTTAGCTTTATCTATCTCTATCCCCCTTTCAGACACAATGTGGCCTAGAACAATGCCCTCTCGAACCATAAAATGGCTCTTTTCCCAGCTAAGTATCAGATTGGTGTCTATGCATCTAGCTAGCACCTGTTTAAGATTTTCCAAGCAATTTTCAAAAGAATCCCCGAAGATTGAGAAATCATCCATGAAAACTTCGAGGAATTCTCCCACCATATCGGAGAATATAGCCATCATACACCGTTGAAATGTAGCTGGTGCGTTGCAGAATCCAAATGGCATTCTCCTAAAAGCAAACGTGCCATAAGGGCACGTAAAGGTGGCCTTTTCTTGATCTTCCGGGTAAATAGCCACTTGATTGTACCTGGAGTACCCATCTAAGAAGCAAAAGTACTTCTGGCCTGATAACTTTTCCAGAATATGATCTATGAATGGGAGTGGAAAGTGATCCTTCTTAGTCATGAGATTCAGCTTTCGGTAATCAATGCACACTCTCCATCCCGTGGTGAGCCTAGTGGGTACCTCTTCTCCATGAACATTCTTGATAACTGTTAATCCAGATTTCTTGGGTACCACTTGGGTTGGGCTGACCCATTTACTATCCGATGTGAGGTAAATGATACCCGCATCCAGCCATTTCACAACTTCCTTCTTCACCACTTCTTTCATATTGGGATTAAGACGCCTTTGCATCTCCCGACTGGGCTTAGAATTCTCTTCCATATAGATATGATGCATACAAATGGACGGACTTATTCCTTTCAAATCTGCCACCGACCATCCAATGGCACCCTTGTGGTCTTTGAGGACCTCGGTTAATTATGTGAGATTTGCCGCAATGATGACCGGGAGAGTTTGGTCCGGGCCCAAAAAGATATACTTGAGAGACTCAAGTAATGGTTTGAGTTCAAGCTCAGGAGGGTCCTCTAAGGATGGCAAAGCGGGCTTAGATTGTAAGGCTGGTAAAGGTTCAACCTTGTGCCAAGATATTAATGGGCCAGGAGAGTCCTTTAAAGTATTGGCTTCCTCAAAAAGGTCATATGTGAACATCTCATTTTCTTCAACCAGATTATCCAAGATATCAATAGTATGACATTCTTTTTCATGATCTAGGTATTGAGAAGCTTTGAAGACATTAATCTTGACCTTTTGACCCCCAAATGAAATGTCCATTATGCCAGTTTCACAATTTATATTAGCTTTGGCAGTAGCTAAGAATGGACGACCTAGGATGATAGGGGTGTGAATGAGTTCCTCAGGTAATGCCATATCCAGAATAAGAAAATCCACTGGAAAATAACAATCTTGAACCTTCACAATAACATCCTCAATTAATCCCCGTGGAGTCTTCACAGACCTATCAGCCAACTGCAAGATGATGGGTGTGGGCTTTAATTCCCCAATATCAAATTTCTCATAAATGGCTGTTGGCAAGAGGTTCACACTAGCACCTAAATCCAATAAAGCTCTATCAAATGTAACTCCACCTAAGTCACATGAGATCAACGGTGCTCCAGGATCCTTCTACTTCTTGGGTAGGTGATTCATCATAATCGCACTTACATCTTCTGAAAGCCAAACCTTTTCGGGTGCCATTCTAGATTCTCTTCGTGGATTACATAATTCCTTAAGGAACTTAGCATAAGCTGGCACATGCTTGATGGCATCGAGGAGTGGAATATTAATCTGAACTTGTTTGAATAAGTCCAACAATTCCTCATTCTGGGCCAGTTTCTTCCTGGCATTGGGCTTAGCTAACAAAGCATTAGGAAATGGCACCCTAGGTTGATAAGAACTTGGGCCTTCATCTATCTTCCCTTTTCCTTTTGGGTCTTCCTCCAACTTTTCCATGTTGGGTTCAGCCTCACTCTTACTTTCAATTTCATAAGGCCCATCAGTGGAACCTTTGGCTAACTCTCCATCTGCATGAGGTTTTTCTAAACTTCTCCCACTCCTAAGGGCTGAAATGGCTTTAGCATTCTCAAATTGTGGCTCTTTAGGTTGTGGTAACGGGCCAGGCTGAGGTAAAAGGCGCGATTGCTGTGGAAAACCCGGAGGTTGATTCCTTGGATTGGCAATGGGTTGACTAGGAAGTTGACCCACTTCTCTTCTCATCGTAGCCTCAGCTAGTTGGCCCATTTGACTTTCCAACTTAGAAATGGATTGTTGCTGGGTCAAAATCAGTTGTTGGAGTTGAGTGAATTTGTCATCAAAGTTGGGCTGAGGAGGTTGTTGGTAAGTGGGTGGAGGATGGTATTGGGTTGGTTGTCCTGATTGGAATGAGTGGTAGTGGACCAGTTGACCTGATTGGAATGATTGATAAGGGGCCGGTTGAGAGAATTGGGCCTGAGATCCCCTAGCCTGAACATTTCCATAAAAATTAGATTGATGTTGAAATGAATTCTATAGCTTTTGGGCTTGATGCATGGATGGATTGGACATTGGTAATGGGGCCTACTGATTCTTCCAAGAGAAATTAGGGTAGTTTCTCTAGCCAGGATTGTAAGTATTTGAGAATGGATCATTATTGGGCCTGGAGAATCCTTGGGCAGCCTGAACTTATTCTTGAATGAATGGTGGAAGTTGGGCTACAGTTGGGCATTCATTCACTTGATGGATTGGACTTGCGCATAAGGCACAAATATCATGATTGGCAGAAGATGGGCCTTCATATGGACTAGATTGTGTTGGGTAAGTAGGCTCTTGCTTGTTTAAGGCCAAGAGTTGGTCTAGTTTCTTGGCCAAGATGTCCACCATATCCAATTTCTGATTAATCAAATTTATGTCCATTCTGTATTCGGGCTCTCCACGGGCCTTGAGTTCATACATTCCAGTCCGTTTAGATGGCCCAACAGACCTCTCATAAGATGATAATGAGCATGATTGATGGAATTTTCACTTAACATCTCAAAAATATCATAGGCCTCATCTTCATTTTTCATCATAAATGCCCCTCCACATGAGGCATCCACCATCTGTCTGAACTGTTCAGACAATCCTTCATAGAATGCTTGGACAATTTGCCATTTTGAAAGCCCATGATGAGGGCATTTCCTAAGCAATTCTTTCAGTCTTTCCCAAGATTCATGGATCAATTCCCCGGGAGTTTGGGTAAAACTCGTGATGGCCCTTCTCATGGTATTGGTCCGTCCTATGGGATAGAACTTCTTGAGAAATTCTTTCTGCATTTCTTCCCATGTCCTAATGGGCCTTCCTATAGTCCCCAACCAATATTTAGCCTTATCCTTTAATGAAAAGGGAAATAAGGTCAACTTAAGGCCATCATCGGTGAAATTCTGGATCTTCACCGTGGAACAGATTTCTAGAAATTCATCCAAATGCTTATAAGGATCTTCATTAGTATTCCCATAAAAGGATGGGAGCATCTGAATGGTGCTAGATTTAATTTCATATTGATTGGCTGGATTCTGAGGAAGATGAATACAGGATGAAGGTTGATATCGATTTGGAATGAAATAGTCATTCATTTGCTTTGGTGGGTCCTGATTATCAGCCATTTGATCTTGTGGTGGATTTCTTTGATGTAGGATTCTTTCTATTTCAGCAAATGGTCCTAGAAGGTTAGGATTTTGAGATCTCCTACCTTGCATACACTAGGACTGATGGAGAGAGGATGGATTTGAATTTTGTTTTCTATTTCTTGTTTTTTTTTTTTTTTAAATGCAAACAATTTTGGCAAATAAATTACCCTAATGATCTAATGTTAACCTAGACTCTCTATGTGAATTTTCTTACAAGGTGAATGGAGTCCACCTCAAGTCACAACCACAATCAATCAACGGCCAGGTAAGAGGTCGGGTAGTGGGAGGCTCCCCTTACTTTCGTAGGGACCTAATTAGAGAACCACTTTCCCGCTTAGACGTTTGCCTTTTTAACCTCTAGCCTAGACACCGTTGCCAAAAGTGGAGACAACCCGAAATTTAAACCACTCACGGTGTAAACTCTAGATTCTCTTTCGACTTGCTTTTAATTGGATTAGGAAATGCCAATGCAAGGAAGGTGATTTGTGGGCTAAGGAAGGGTGATCAAATCCCTACCTTATGTGGTTAAAGTTGTTGCCCTTAAAGTCTTTTTGAATGCAATACAAGGCAATAAGCAAATCAATGCAGGGTGTGTTGATGCAATCATAAATGACTTGCTAAAATTGAAACACGTACCTTTCCCCCGCAATCTTCAACAATTTATGGAAATAACTATGAAAGGAAACTAGCTCATGCTTTCCTAGAATGATGAATGCCTAGCATGGAAGGTTTCTAATCGGGAAATGAAGATTTTTAAATTTGGATATTCTTCTTTTGTTTCTTTTTTTAGTTAATGGAAACCTATCTAACTTAGAAACTACAAAAAATGAAACTAATTAAAGTAAGGAAATTTAAACATAGAAAGTTGGAACACACTTACCATGATTTCGCTTTCCCTTTTTTTTTTTTTTCAATAAACCTGCAAAAAAAAAAAAAAAAGTTAACTAAAGATTAATTACACTAAATCCAAGATAATCAAAATTAAAAATCTAACTCCCCGGCAACGGCGCCAAAAATTGATCGTTCCAAATTGTGCGTCGTTAAACACTCATAAGAACGTTCAACCTAAATTTATTCGGCTCATTTAAATTAGATTTCGAAAATTAATAATGGTGAGTCCGAGTCGATCTACAGGGAGTTAAATTTTTTATTTTTGAAAACTTTGGAATTTAGTTAATCTAAAAAAAAAAAAATTATAACTTGAATTAATTAATTAACTACCTAATGAAATTAATCTAAATTTACAAATCTAACTATCCTAATTTTAAAAGAACAAATACAACCAAGTTCAAAATTGAGAAGAGAGAGAGATTAACAAAAGATTGCAAAAAATAATATAACTTTTATGTTGAACTAACCACGTTTTATGCAACAAGAAATAATAAACAATAACAACTTAACTTAACTAAACTAAAATAAACTAAAATAAGTATATAAAAAAAAATAACTAAAAGATGATAATAATAGGGCAAGTTTAAGCAGTGGCCCTGGTAGGACTTTGGAATAGGGCCGGCGGGCGCTTCTTTGGACTTCTCGAGGAGCAGTGAACCGGCTGGCAGCAGGGTTCAGGCCCGTAGGCGTTGGGCAACGCTGGTAGCTACTGGCTTGCAGCGCTGGTGGCGTGCACTGGCTTCACCGGGTGCGTGCTGGAGGGACGTGGAGGCATGCATGAGTTGGGACACCTGCTGGTACGTGGAGGCCGGTTTCACCGGGCGTGCATGCATGCGCGTGGAGCTGCTGGAACAACGCTAGAGGCCGTGGGATGCGCTGGGGCGCTGTTCGCTCGCGCAGGTGCGTGCTGCTGTGCTCGCTGGTTGGGTGCGTGGTGGCTCGCAGCAGCTTCAGGCGCAGCGGAGGAGGGCGTGCATGCACGTTGCGGCGGGGTGCAATTGCTCTTGTGCAGCGGCTAGGCAGGGTGCGTGCAGGCTTGCAGCCGGAGACCCGTGGCAGTGCGGTGGAGGCCCAGCTGAAGTGCACTGGGAGGAGGCCTGGCAAGGTGTAGGCGTAAGAGAGAGAGAAAGAGACGGCGAGAGAGAGAACCGGAGGAGAACAGAGGGGAGGAAGGTAAACCGAGAGAGGGACGTGTGGGAGAGGAGAGAACAGAGGAGGGAGGATAAAACGGAGAGAGAGAAAGAGAGAACGAGAGAGAGAGGGATGCTGGGAAATGGAGAGGAAGAAGGAGAAGGGGAAACCGTGAGAGAGAGGTGTGAGAGAGAGAAGGGAAACCGGAGAGGACTTGGGAAATTGGAGAGAAAGAAGGAATAGGTGGGTTTCGGGTACGTGAGGGCTCTTTTAAAGAGAAGGAAAGGAAGGTTTTTTTTAAAAAAAGAAAGTGGGCTTTAGGAAGGCGGCTGGCCCTTCTTGGATTCTTCTTGGCCATGGAATTATGGCAACATTAGGGTTTCAAATGACGTTTTTACCCCTGCTTTAATCTTTTGGACAAAATGAAGTCGAATTTATTGAACTTCAAACACTAGACCTCCCCCAAATTTCCAGAAACTCCACCAACTGCACTGCATTATTGGCATGTCCTGTTCACATAGAATAAATATAAATTAGCATATTATCATTAAAAAAATCATTATATTTATTTATTTCGTCTCGGTTTTGTCAAAAAACCGCAAATGCGCTATACTCCATTAATCACATGAAATGACGATGTTTTTAAGTCAGAATTTGACGAAATTGGTACCGTTGGACTTGGTACGCAATTATCTATCATTTCATGCTATTTTACAGATAAAAACGTGAGTATAATTGCCCTTAAATGATTAATTTAACACTTTATCACATCCCCCAACTTACTCATTGCTAGTCCCTTAGCAATGCAAATAAGGAAAAGTTAGGACAAACAATGAATTATCATGCTTATTTGTAATATCTATCACAAACAGTTTAAGTGGCAGCCGATTGGTTAAGCTAAAGTTTTCATATCCCACAATATTTTGATTCACGACAGGTGATTGTATATGAAAATTGACACGCTTAGAACTCGTTTCCGACCTTTCTGGTATATTCTTGCTTTTACTATCCTTTAGATAAGACTACCTGGGGAGGAGAAGAGAATAAAAGATTTTCTGATCAGTCAGCGAGGACCGTTTTTCAGTTCCCGTCCCAACATAGCACTTTTCACGACTTGGTCATATTTCTGGTACGATGGACTTTTTAGCGTGGCTTTTTCATTTCATTGTACTTTTGCTTTTGAGAGTGCGTACTTTTTGCCTCTCTTTGAATTGCCTGAGGGGAGGTGCGTACTTTTTGCCACCTACCTTCCTTTAGCTCTTTTAACGCCTTCTATTTTTTTTACAGCTGTCCATTTTAAATGACCGCCTCTTTTAGAGTGCTGAGTGGGACAGTCCCCTATTACGAATCCTACACATTCCTTTCTTTCAACCTAAAAAGAAAAATTAGAATAAGTTGTCTTATCCTTAAGGTTAGTTCTAGCAATTCTATACTTTTAAGATCTTTCATTTATTCTAAGTTGCCGTATGTGTGTGAAAATTATCCTGCCGTAGATTTTTGTGAAGTGGGATATTCAAACTTTGAAGGTTCTTTAACCAATGTGACTAACAAAAAACGGACTTGGGGTTTATCCTTCACAAGGTTCCCCTCAGCAGTCTTTAACATGTTCAGTAGTTCAGCTAAGGTGGCCTGGATCTTGTTCATGTTAAAATTAACTATGAACTGAGCATATGACGGTGGAAGTGAAGACAACACGAGGTCTGTGTGCATCTCCTTGGGAAGTGTAATCCCAAGAGTATCCAGCCTCTCCACCCACTCAATCATCTTCAGCACGTGATTCTGTACTGAAATTCCCTCTGCCATCTGAGCCTTGAACAGATTCTTCGATATCTCATATCGTTCGATTATGCTCTGCTCACCAAATAACTCCTTCAAATGGATCATGATGGATCTAGCATCCATCTCTTCATGTTGCCTCTGCAACTCATTGCTCATAGAGGCTAACATGTAGCATTGGGCCATGGTGGAATCTTCCTTCCATTTTTCATACGCTATCATTTCCTCCTCTGGAGCATCTAATGCTGGTTCAACAGGAGGTTTATTATCCAAGACGTAGGCAATCTGCTCAGACCTGAGGACTATCTTCAGGTTTCTGAGCCAGTCTGAGTAATTGGTGCCTGTCAAACGGTTGGCATCAAGTATGCCTCGCAACGGGTTATGGTGCAACATTCTCGCCTACAGGAGATAATCAATTGATAATTAGCAGATATTCAGATTAACTAAAACAAGGTATGGTCTTTTATTATCTAGTTTTACTCCCACTAATTTTCGACGGACTGTATAACCTTCAGATATACAGAACGGGAGACGCCGACTGTCTCCTAGTGGGGATCAGAATCTCCAAGCATCACAGTATGACCTCGGGTAAACACGTAGTATCATACCGCTATCTCAGAGCAATCATCTCATAATAATTGCAACTCCTTGCAATATCCGATCATATTTCGGCTCTCAAGTTTAATGATCTCGGGTAAACACAGTAGACCATTATCCCCGGTCTAAGCTTTACCATCAATACGTGACAGAGTAAAGTAGAAATATAGTTCTCGGGTAAACACGTGGATAACTATATCGTTCCTCTACTCTTATCCAAAGGCATCTAATGCCATGATCAACAGTCCTCTCAACATACAATGGCAGACCTCGGGTAAACACATAGTATCTGCCATGACTGAATTAAGTTCTATTGATCATATTGATGGAGAGCCACGCGTTACATTCTCAATGACTCGCGCTGCGGCTTAGAGTTTGTTACGCAGGTTTTACTTATTTAGTTTGGTCTCATCCTAGGTGATAGTATTAAATATATCGAATATATTATAAATACTAATAACCTAGCAAATATAAAGCACACGCATCACATACATGTCATTAGTGTGGTCGTGGACAGCATTGCGGTTTGACTTGAGCCAAACAGTCAAACGCACACACATACACAATATAACAACTTATATCATGAGTCTGCAAACCCATGGATTCAATGAACTCCTTCATTTTCATCTGGTCAGCAGTTATGGATCATCCTCGCTCCGCGTGCAGCCGCCTCGATCAAATTACATCGTAATTCTCAATTACATGATAATTTAAATGAGGAAGCCTTATGGCGATTACATCATGAAGGAAGGTAGAAGTACAATGGAATATGAGAGGGAGAGGTTCGCAGACCTCTATTTATTAATAAACAATAAACCACACAATCACATTCCATATCCACAAATAATGCTCGTCCATGACCACCATGTGTTTTAGTTAAACAAACCACACATGAATTGCACATCAAATGGCTAAATAAAATTTTCGAAAATAATAATAATTTCAGGTTTCATAAAACCAGGGACCAAACAAAATTTGGATTTAGAATTTTCGAAAAAATTTCAATAAGTTTAAGCATGCCAATTTAAATCTAATTTAAATAAGCAAACTAATGCATATCATTAAAACAAAATTAAACAAGCAAATAATAACACATCAAATGTGTATGAAATCTAAAAATAATGGCTTTAGATATATTCCATGCTCAATTTGAACAATTCAAATAATTATGGGGGTGGGGGTATTTAATAATTAAATGCAACAATTAATCTAACACCTTAGATTAATAATTAGTATTAACAACATTTGTTAATATGATAATGAAAAACTCATATTTTATTATTAAGACCCAAAAAATAAAATTTTAGTGTCAAAATCAAATTTTAACAATAAAATAAAATTAATTTAATTTTACTAGGGCCTTTAATAATAAAAATATAAAGGAATTGGGGATTTGAAGGGGACTCAGCCCGGCTGAGCCCCTGGCTCGGGCCAGGGCCCAGCCATGGCTCGGACCCAGGCCCGCGGGCCTGGTCCGGGCCCTGCTGGGCCCTGGCTCGAGCCGCCTGGCTCGGGCCAGGGTCCAGCTGGGCTGGACCCTGTCATGCGGCTAGGGGAAACCCTAGCCGCACGACAGGAGGCGCCCGAGGGTTCCCTGCGTTGAAGGGAACCCGACGGCGCTAACCCCTGTGGGGTTTCTTCTCCGGCGCCTGTCCCGGCGGCAAACGGCCACCGGTGCACGATCGCCGGCAATGTCGACCTCACCGGCGACGTCCGGCCACCGGCGGTGGCTTGAGAGGGATTAAAATCCGATTTTAGGCCCCCTCTTTTCTCCCCAAATTTCAGGTTTCAAAAACCCTAAACAAAGAAGAAAAATCATGGCCGGCGACCCAAAAAATCTCCAAAACACCAACAGCAACCTATTGCCAAGGATTGTAAGATCTTGGATCTTGGGTAAACACCCTTTAGATCCCTTCAAAAATGCCAAGTACAAGGTGTTCTTTGTTCAACGAAAAACACGACGAAATAAACCAAAAAAAAATATTTTCTTCATATTTTAATCGCGATCTCATCGCAGTGAACATCTCATGAACCCAAATCTTTCAAGAAAATAATTACTAGCATGGATTTAAATTCTAAAACCACAATTTTTAGAGACCGAAACGGCGAAAACACAGTGGAACCTGGCTCTGATACCACTGTTGGGATCGCTGTGTCGGGATCCGACCGAAAAACGCAGCGGAATAATATGTTCGGGATCGGATCCATCCCGTTTCGATCGTTAAAATAAAACCGGAGAAAATTGAGTTCACCTTGCGCAGATTCGAATTCGCATTCGTTTTCCGGTTCCGTCGGAGCGATGCCGCAAGTCGCGCAGATGCCCGACCTCTAGCGGTATCCACGCGGTTCTCCTCGCGATGGATCGTCCTCGTTTCCTCGCTCGCTGCGGCGTTCGTAGATCCCGTCTGGCTGCGCGTAATCTGCCGCGACATGCGGATTCTGATTCTCCCGTCGGACGGAAGGCGAAGCAATCGAGAATCGCACGCCCAGAAGAGAGAGAAAGAGAGAAAGAACGAATGACGGCTAGGTCAGGGTTGCTGGCCCCGGACGTAGAATCCGTTCTTTTATAATAAGTCAGTTTGCGATTTTTCATAAAAAGCCAGACTTATCCGAAATCCTGTCGGATTATCCATCGACTTGAAAACCATTTGCGTGTGACCCTCTAGGCCCAAATACCAGTCCAGTTGATAGCCCATTAACTCCAATAACCCTTTACTGACCCACTGAATTAATTAATATCCTTATATTCAATTAATCAGCCGAATTTAATGTCCCACAATAAATTCGGACGGACTGCCGATCACGTTGGATGTCAAGCAACATCGCGTGATCCTGGATGGCACTGGGGTTATCGCAACCCTCTATTGGAACCTTTCTGTCATCGAATAGCGCGCGGATATAATCCTTCATCCGTGTAATGTTGCCGAATCGACCTAGGGCATGGTTTACTATTAAACCCTATTTGTAGATTCACTTGAATCAGATGCCGCTAATCTGAATCCGATAACTCCTTATCTATTACAGAGTCCGCCCTGGTCAGGGACTTTAAGTGCATCATTCCCAGAACATTCTCTCTCAAACTACCGAGAGCGAATGATCCCGTATTGAACACACAATTACCTTTGAGGGCATTTCCCTGAACCCGATCGCTTGACTTATTGATAACCCATGGTTAGGGATTCGTTCGTCAAGGTCAAAGCTCAGAAACCTACCAACAAGATATCTTTGGAGTCTCAGGTCCAAGGATCATCCACGCAACCGTGACAAATGAATCGAGCTGGTTAACAGTGTGGTGATTACCATCCAACGATTCATAGTCGGATCAATTCAGTGAACTCATTCGCCAATGAGCACCTATAGGTCCAGCATAGTGTCTCCACACAAGTGACTTATAGGATCAGTCACCCTTATCATATGAGCTGAAGTAACCTATACTAGTCTATCCGGATGTTTGATGTCCTATCTCAAACATCCTATGACTAGGAACAATTAAGAACATGTGTTTATAAGTCTTCGGTCCCGTAATTATGATCTCATCATAATCCGAAGACTATTGCACATGTTCATGGACTTCATCGTGACACGATAAACACAGATCGAATTAATTACACACAATGAATTATTGTCATTGATTAATAATCTGAATAAGTACATAGTACCGGATTGGCTTTGAGACCATCTAATACTAACAGCCCAACCCTGATGAGGTCGATCATTGGCTGAAGGAGTTGAAGAAGACTTTCGATACCATGGATTGTGCGGCAGTTGAGAGGACTCTGTTGGCTACCTTCATGTTGAAGGATGATGCCTATGACTGGTGGACTACTTTGAAGAGCTTGTCTTATGCAGATAGGAATCTCAGGGAGATTCCATGGGAGACATTTGTGAAGGAGTTCTATGCGCAATACTTCCCTAGGCATGTCCAGAAGGCCAAGGAGAGGGAATTTATGGAGTTGACCCAAGGGAGCATGACAGTGCTCGAGTACTAGATGAAATTTCTTTCGCTTGGGAGGTTTATGCCCTTTATTTCAGGAGACGAAGAGGGTCAGACTGAGAGGTTTGTGGATGGACTAAGGTCCAATTTGATGAGTTTTGTGGCGTCCTACTGTTGTACGGGCTTGGCATCAGCGGTTAAGTGTGTCGCGGCAGTAAAGGCATAGCATGATCAGTCGGCTTGGGAAAGGGGACTGGTTACTCAAGGGCCGACTTATGGTGAGGGAAAGACAACAACAGTAGCAACTCCTTCGTCTGGATCAGGATCTTCTTCACTCGGCTCCAGATTCAGGAGGTTCTTTCGAGGCGGTGGCGATAGCAGTGGCAGCAATGGTAGTAGCAGACCTTGGCAGAGCCAGTAGAGTCAGTCGGTGTCTAGTGCTCAGCAGGAGGCAGCTCAGAGACTTCCAGCTGCTTGTCATCATTGTGGTGGTACTCATGGTGGGACTCAGTGTCCCGCATTTTCTGGGAGGTGTTGTACTTGTGGCCAGTAGGGCCATTTGGCGAGGTATTGCCCTCAGGGGCATGGTCAGGGGCAGGGACCAAGTGATCAGAAGAAGCCGAGGACCCAGAGGAGAGTTCTTGCTATCACCAGGAAGGAGGCTCGTGCGTCGAACATGGTGGAAGGTACACTTTCTATCCTTGGGAACTCCGCGCATGTGTTGATTGATTCGGGTGCTTCACGATCTTTTATTTCTGAGCAGTTCATAGATATTCTTTCTGCACCCGTTGTTGAGTTATCTGATGGACTGATGGTTGAGGTTCCTTCTGGAGATTTCCTGTTGACTTATAACTATTTGAGTGAGGTTTCGTTGACCATGGAGGGTCATCAGTTACCTGCCCAGTTAGTTGTGATTGTCATTCGTGACTTTGATGTCATTTTGGGCATGGACTAGTTGGAGGCTTATTATGCCGAGGTGGACTGCCATAGGAAGAGGGTGCGTTTCTCCATCCCGAGCATCCCGACCTTCTACTTCCAAGATATTAGGCTCTCTTCTCGTGGTATTCTTATTTCGGCTTTCAACGGCCAGAGGTTACTTGTTGGTGACTGTAAGGCTTTCCTTGCCTCGATAATTGTAGCTAGTGTTAGTGGTGGTTCGAGTCCTTGGGAGGTAGCTGTAGTCTGTGACTTTGTTGATGTGTTTCCTGAGGAGTTTCCTGGCCTTCCTCCTCAGCGGGAGGTTGAGTTCACTATTGAGCTTGCATTGGACACGGCGCCCTTGTCTAAGGCCCCGTATCGGATGGCTCCGGCTGAACTCGCAGAGTTGAAAACGCAGTTGCAGGAACTGCTTGATAAGGGTTTTATCCGTCACAGTACTTCTCCGTAGGGTGCTCCAATTCTATTTGTTAGGAAGAAAGAAGGTTCTCTGAGGCTGTGTATTAATTATAGACAGTTGAACCAGGTAACTATAAAGAACAAGTACCCACTTCCGAGAATCGATGATCTGATGGATCAGTTGCAGTTTGCCAAGGTGTACCCGAAGATTGACTTAAGATCAGGGTATTACCAGATGAGGATCCGTGAGGTTGATGTGAGTAAGACGGCGTTTAGGACTCGGTACGGACATTATGAGTTTTTGGTTATGCCTTTCGGCTTGACCAATGCTCCGGCGGCTTTTATGGATTTGATGAACTGGGTCTTCAGGGCCTACCTGGATCAGTTCGTAGTGGTATTTGTACATGATATTTTGATATACTCTTCTTTTGAGGAAGAGCATGCCACGTATCTTTAGGTGGTGTTGCAGGTTCTGAGAGAGCACCAACTCTATGCCAAGTTTAGCAAGTGTGAATTTTGGCTAGGTAAGGTACACTTCCTAGGGCATGTCATTTCTGGAGATGACATTACTGTAGATCCAGCCAAGATTGAAGCTAGATCTAGCCAAGATTGACTATGGACTTTGTAATAGGATTACCTGTGTCACCCGGCAGAAGAGACGCGATTTGGGTCATTGTTGATCGATTGACCAAGTCTGCGCACTTTCTAGCTATTAGGAAGGACTGGTCAGTCGGTAAGTTGGCTAAGTTGTTTGTGGATCGGATCATCTCTCTGTATGGGGTGCCCTTGTCCATTGTGTCAGATCGAGATCTGAGATTTACTTCTAGGTTCTGGAAGAGTTTTTAGAAGGTCTTGGATACGCAGTTAGCCTTCAGCTCGGCTTACCATCCTGAGACTGATGGACAGTCAGAGAGGACCATTCAGACATTGGAAGATATACTCAGGGCGTGTTGCCTAGATTGGGGAGGTTCTTGAGAACAACACTTATCTACAGTGGAGTTTGCTTACAACAACAATTATCATTCTAGTATCGGCATGGCGCCATATGAGGCATTGTACGGGCGGACGTGTCAATCTCCAGTGAATTGGTCTGAGATTGGCGAGAGGCAGATAGCAGGGCAAGAATTGGTACAGTAGTGTGCTGAAGTTGCCAGGGTAGTGCAGTAGAGGTTGACTACAGCTCAGAATAAGCGGAAGAGTTATACAGATATTCGTAGAAGACCACTTGAGTTTGAGGTTGGGGACCATGTGTTTCTCCGAATCTCACCTTCCAAGGGTGTGATGAGATTCGAGAAGCGAGGTAAGCTGAGTCTGAGATATATTGGGCATTTTCCTATTCTTCCTCGAATTGGGAAAAGGGCGTATCAGCTAGCCTTGCCACCCAGTCTTGCAGGAGTGCACGATGTGTTCCATGTTTCTTTGCTAATGAAGTATGTTCAGGATCCATCTCATATCTTGGACTTTTCGGAATTGAAGGTCGCCGCGGACTTGTCCTTTTCGGAATTTCCAGTGCGTATTGAGGATCACAGGGAGCAGGTCCTTCGGAACAAGGTTGTTCCTCTGGTTAAGGTGATTTGCCAGCATCGCTCCGGAGGCGAGGCGACCTGGGAGCGAGAGGATGAGATGCGAGATCAGTTTCCCTACCTTTTCTTGTAAGTTCATTTGTGAGCTAGTACCATTATTTTCGATCTCGTTATTCTATAGTGGCAATTTCGGAGACAAAATTCTTTTAAGGGGGGGAGATTGTAAGGATTGAGGTTTCGGATCCGGTTATCAGGTCAGTTTTGGTGTCAGACCCCTTGGTTTGGGCCCTTGTGAGGCTGAGGCATGGGTTCTTTATCACGTCGATATTGCGAGACGCGGTTCAAACGGCGTCCGGTTGGGGGGACGCGTTTTAGAGTGTGCCACATTGGTGCCACGTGGGCGCCACGTAGGCCAATTTCGGGTCGCGATGGTACGGCCCCGGTCTTGTCGTCTGAAAGGCGTTAGTATAGGGCGACGCGTTTTAGCTAGTTTCGGTTTAACCCCGCGAACCCTCCCTCCTTTCTCTCATTTCTCACATCTTCTCTCTCCTCCCTCTCTCTGATCCCTTCGCTCTCTCCCTTCCCTCTTCTCCTTCATTTCCTCTCCCTACACTCCATCAACCCTCCCCCCCCCCCAACTTCCACCACTACCACCACCATTTCCTCCGCGGCGTATTGCTCTCCGGACGGCGGCCGACGTCTAGGTGGAGTAACGGCGTCCACGGCGGTACCGGCGGCGGCTTGTGGTGTGGCGGTTCAGCGGCTTAGAGTTCGGAGGAGTTCAAGTAACTAGTAGGGTAACGATCTCCGTTGTTTTGATTAAAACCATGTGTTTCCCGCTTTGGAGCATGGTTAGGAGATTTTCAGGGTGAAAATGGTCACTTTATAAATTAGGGAATGGTAGGTTTTAACGGGTATTTGGATTCTCCTCCTCCTTCCCTATTTTGGCACGATGGCAAAGCTTTCTTTCCCAATTCGATATCACTTACATTCAGCAGAAAGTGATTAAAGACTATGCCATAGCAGAACATCTTGCTCATCGCCCTCTTCCTCGATTCGATCCAGTCCGATCAGAGTTTCCGGATGAGGAACTGATGTCCACAAAAAAAATCAATGATGATATGTGGACTCTGCATTTTGAAGGAGCTATGAACTCTCACGGTAAGGGTACCGACATTGTCCTCCTATCACCCGAAGGTGTCACCATTCCATAAGCCTTTCAACTTGATTTCTATGTCACCAACAACATAGCTAAATATGAGGCTCTCCTCGCTCACCTCAAGGCCGCTCATCTCCATGGTGCCACCAAACTGAGAATTGTGGGTGATAGTCAATTAATTCTTTGCCAAGTGCTTACCAAATATCGCACTTTTGGTCCTAAACTCAAGCCCTATCAGGAACTCACTTCAGCTTATGCCAAGCTTTTCACCAAACTGATCTTTGTCCATGTTCCTAGGAATCAGAACCTTCTAGCTGACGCTTTGGCTTCTCTCGCATCTTCCCTAAATTTCTCGATCAACAGGCAATCTGAGTCCATTACTGTCCATAAGCGTCTTTCTCCTACCGTGAAAGACCCTTCTTTTCTTAAAGTTAAAGAGAAGTTGTTGAAGAAGGTTAGAGATGGGGATATTGTGTAAAAGAGAGAAATTATGTTGCTAGACTGGCAACAAGAAATGGAAGACGAGAATAAACCATGGTATTACAAGATTGCCAAGTACTGTGAAGATCAGTCATACCCCGAAGAGGCTACTACTGAAGAGAAGAGAGCTATCAGCAGAGTTGCTCAGAGGTACATCTTAGTTGGAGGAACTTTATACAAACGTGGATTTGATGGTGTTCTCTTAAGATGTCTGGATGAAGATGAGCTTTGGAAAATCATGGAGGGAGCTCATGCTGGAGTTTGTGGTGGCCATGTTAACGGACATATGCTATCAAAGAAAATCTTTAGACAGGGATATTATTGGTCAACCATAAAAGAAGATTGCGTAGGATATGTCCATAGGTGTGCTAAGTGTCAGCTTCATGCCGATAAGATCCATTCCCCCGCATCTTCACTCCATCCTGTTTCATCCCCATGGCCTTTCTCCATATGGGCTTTTGACATCATTGGTCCCCTTGGTAATCCTGATTCTGCCACCAAGCAAAACTCTTTCATCCTCACGGCAACAGAATATTTCACCAAGTGGACGGAAGTCGAAGCATACACGGAGATCAAAGTATCAACGGTTTGCAAGTTCATCATAAGGAACATCATCACCAGATTTAGAATCCCAATCATCATCGTCACCGACAATGGACCACAATTCATATCACAAGAGCTGAAAGACTTCTGCAACAGGTATAAAATTATATTGCATCATTCATCTCCTTATTATCCGCAAGGCAATGGCCAAGCAGAGGCAACCAATAAGACTCTGATAAAAATTATCAAGAAAATGTGTAAGTCTAATAAGTTCTCAGACTGGCCAGAGAAATTAGTCGAGGCTTTATGGGCATACCGAACTTCAATCTGCACTCCCACTGGGCAAACTCCTTATTCCCTAACATTTGGAATGGAGGCGGTAGTTCCATACGAAGTCCTCATCCCATCATTAAGAGTACAATTGAGCAAGGAATTTTTCATTGATGAGCATCGCTCTACACTCCTTGCTCAATTGGAACTCTTAGATGAGAAAAGATGGTCGGCCGCCAATCATGCAAAAGTATATCAGAACAGACTAGCACGTTTTTACCAAACAAAGGTCATTGAACGAAAGTTTAAAGTTGGCGAGATGGTTGTGAAAAGAATTTTTGTAAAACCTAGTGGTCTATATTCTAAGATCCAACCCAACTGGGAAGGACCATATGTCATATTACATGCTTTCCCTGGTAACGCTTATCGCTTAGTCAATACAGAAGGGTAAGAGTTAACTCACCCCTAGAATGGTCTTTATCTTAAGAAATACTACCCTTAGTGTAACTGATCAGCATGGAACAAGGATCAGTGGAGTTGAAAAATTCGAAAACTCAAATTCCCATATTAATCCTTGGTAATCTAATTCAAACGTATTATTGCACACAAACACGTTTGATTCATGAATAACAAGAGATGTGAAGCCCGAAGAACGCCGAAAGGTTGACTAATAGTGGAAAAGTACAACTCATTCTTTTCAAAACAAAACTTCTGTTTTTACTCTCGGCCCGCGATGATGGAACGAGGCTTAGAATAGACTACTAACAATACTCTCCATCCTAGTAAGAGGCCGTCATAAAAAAAAAAAGGGGGGGGGGGGGGAGATTCGCCCCGCAAAGGCAAAAGAAAAAACAAAAGTTAAAGCCAAACCAAATCAAAAGGTCACTCAATATTGTGAATGTTATTACAAAAGGCCAAAAAATCAAATGAAAAGGGAGCGCAAGGTCGTTAAATACCCCGCAAAAATAAAAATAACCGAACCCCAACGGATAATAGGATAAAGAAAGGACATCTTTTTGAGTCTCCGGAACCTTCTCGCGGGCTTTCTAAACCAATTTTTCCTTTCATTCTAAAGAGGTGTGCTCTAAGCTTGAGGAACAGCCAAGGTTGACTAAGGGTCGGACCATCGAATGGGATCATGATTCCAAACATAATTCAAGCACGATAAGTCTGGATTAGGTCATTAAAGATTGATGAGGGAATTAAGTTGATGAGTGGATATGCTCTTTTGATCCAAGTTCCATGTTGATCTTTAGTTTACTCAGTTAATAAATATTTCAAAACCCAAAAAAAGAATGAATATTTCAAAACCCAAAAATTGAATGTTTCAAACCCCCCCCCCAAAAAAAAAAAAAAAAAATTTGAATATTTCAAAACCCAAAAAAATGAATATGGCAAAACTTCGAAAATTGGATATTTCTAAATATGCAATTGTGAAACAAAAATATTTCAATTAGCATTTGTTTGTTGCATCATGCGTATGTTGCATCCTTTTACTTTCAGTGAGCATTTGCATGCTTGTACGTTGCATTTTAGTTATCCTTATTCACCTTTGTTAAATAAAGGCTTCCTTCTACCAAGGATAGGACCAAGTAACTGGCTACTTAACTGGGTAAGGGGCTAAACCTGAACAGACATTTAATTTGTTCGTTTAGGCCATGTGCAGGAATGAAAAGGAAAGACAGTGGAGAACAATACCAAGACAACTCAAAGTATGAAGAAAGTACTTTCATATATCAAAGAGTTTGTACAACATGAAAGTCCATCCACAAGACTCCAAAACAAAAGAAAATACATGGTGGCAACCCTCACGGCTGGTTCTCTCCCGCACCCTCGTCTAGCTGGCTCTGCACCTCATCCTGGATGTCTGGACCTCGAGCTGGCGGCGGCGGTGGTACCATGACGCTTGGCCCTGCCTGGCCAGAGGATACTGCAATGCTGGTGGTGAAAGCACTCGCCTGTCCTCGCTCTAACGCCCGCTGGCGCGCACGCTGGTAACGAGCCTCGATGCTCTGGCGCTCGTGCGCCGCCACGGATAGTTGTCCCTGCAGACTCTCCAACCGAGACCGGTCGCGATCCCTCTCCTCCGTCAAGACCTCCAGCCGAACCTGGAGACGTGCAATCTCACGAGGGAGGTCGCCCGTGGAGAGTCTGGCTAGTTGCTCCTCCAGCTCTGCGACTCGGGTTGCTGAGCTGCGGGCCTGTGCCAGTTCCGCATCCCTCTCCTCAAGAGCCACGCAAAGCTCTTGGACCTACAATAGAAGACATCATCAGCTAAGTGATCAAGCAAGCAAAATACATTATGCAAGAAGCAAGTTGAAGGCTTACCCGAGCAGCAACATCCTCCTCAACCTGGGTGGCTCGGCGGATGGCAAAGGCTAGCTAACTCCGCCAGTCAGCCATAGCGGCTTCATGGGTAGCCGAAAAGGAGGAAGGACTGGCAGCAGCAGTAGGTGAAGGGGTCGCCGCGTGGGTATAAGCGACACGCTGTAACAAAAGGGGGACCATCGTCAGTGTACAAGTGTCAAAACAATTTAATAATAAAATGGAACATTCATGTCAGTCATGCACAACACTTACCAACTCATCTAACTCCTTCTAGACCCGCTCTAACTGGCCCTCGGCATCTTGGAGGTGGCCGCGGAGTGTGATGATGGTGGCATCCCGAGCATCTTGCAAAACATGTCATATATTTACAAATATAAGCAAGATAATTAATAAAATGAAAGAAGTATTTATAAGCATGCATATCATAATACTCACATCAAGAGGTCGGAGAAGCTGGAGGTGGGCCGCGTAGTGGGCCCGGTAGCGCTGCAGGTAAGCGTCGCTGCTCACCGCCTGCGACTCCACCGGGACCCCATAGCGGTGCCAGTCATCCCGTTGATTTGGGAACTTGGCACTCCAATCCGTGCGAGCCTGCTTCCCCCGCATCGATCTCCCGATCTCCTTCGGGATCTCCTCCTCCACCCACTCCTGATGCAGACCCAACGTCCGCATCACCAACCTCAGGTGCAGGAGGGCGATTTCATTCATGCAGTGCAGCCACACCTGGCACCCGAACCTGCCTCGGCCTTGCTCCACCCACGATTGTCTGGCATCGTCCATACCCAGATATGGACGCCACATAACCTGCATTCATATAGGTCAATCGCATTGCATTTCAATAATCATCGATCAAATATGCAAATTAAACCAATAGTAAGTTAACAACACTTTAACAAAATAATTAATTAATTAAATAGTTCAGCAATTAGATAACCAAGCAGAAAAGAATTTTGAAACTTACCAACAACTCTGAGTAGTCAAGAAATTGACGGCAGAAGGCCGTCAATTGGTGATGCTGTGGCGCCGTGTCCACGACCGGACGCCAGCGCCGGGCAAGTGGGACTGCTGCCGGTCGCACAGATGGCCTCGCTCGGCCCAGAGGAAAATAAAAATACGTCCACACCTGCATCAAAGATCATGTAGTTAGGATCACACGCATTGCATAATGAGCATTTAATGAAATGAACAAAGATAAAATAAACCAAGTACCTGAAGAAACGGCGTGAAGCCGCTGATGGTGGTCTCCCCGTCAGGTGTGACGGCGGAGAGGTCAGTGAAGAGATGGGCTAGAAGGGCCGCACCCCAGGCATACTCTCCTAAGTGGTCTAAGTCTACCAAGAGACTCAAGAAGCGACAATGAATGTAGTCGCCCTTTGCCCCGAAGAGGAGTCTACCAAAGAAGAAGACAAAGAACCTCCTAAGGCCCCTATCAGCAGCTATCCTATCACTAGGGTCCTGACAGTATACTGCGCTAGCCATCCTGGCTAGTCTGGATCTCAACTCAGCCCAGGGCTCGTTAGGCTGCTGCCTAGGCTCCTCTAGTCCTAAGGATCTCTCCATAGTTGTCCTGAGGAGGGTCCGAGACTCTTGGCCCTCCAATCCCGTGCACTCTAGGCCCAATAACTCCTGAGCCAACCCATAATAGTCAGGATATGTGATCCCGCTCACCGCCCGACCTTCTACCCGAAGGCCGGTGATCCTGCACACGTCCTCGAGGCTCGGGACCATGTGTCCCTAGGGCATCAAAAATGCCCTGCTCTCGGCATGCCACCTCTCTCTAAGGACCTGGAGCAATACCAGGTCAATCCATAAGGGTTCTATCTCTAGTATTTCCCTAAACCCCATCTCCGCTAGTCTCGCCTTTTTGGAATTCCAGGAGACCCTGGTAGGCAGCTACCACCAGGTCCCAGGAGATCCTGGTCCTCATTGTCCCCTGCAATTGTCAAACTCACCATCAGGGCATTAATTATCATTTTCTGGAATAATTCACACTATTTTTTAATCGCGTCTGGGTACAGGGACGCGTTTCAAATGGCATCCCTGTCCTTAGATGCCTTTCGATCACAGGATCAACAACCCGCGGCCGAGTCCCCCTCTTCTCTCCAAAATTGAATTGTAGCATATAAAAAGAGTGTTCCGAGATTTACCAAACGAGGGCCTGCCTCCTCGGCCGGTGCCGCCGCTTCCTCACCCGCTTGAGCGGCCGGAGGGGCTTCCTCGGCCTCCATGAAGGCCACTGCCTCCATGAGCGCTGATTCCTCGGTCGGCAGGACTTCCTCCTCGCCCACTTCCACCACTTCAATGGCGGTGACTCGCCGTCGCTTGCCACCCACATTGCTAGGTCCTCCTTGCTCCATAGGACCGTAAGGAAGAGAGGGAGCTCGAGGGAGTGAAAGAGGAAGCTTGAGAGTGAACAAGAGAGAGGGTAGAGATGAAGATGGCCAGGGGCTGGTCGCCGAAGTCAGAGGAAATGGCCGGAGCTGGAGACGAAGGCCAAGAATCACCGGAGGAGCCGCCGTTCGCCGGAGCACAGAGGAGAGAGAAAAGTGAAGAAGGGAATGAGGAAGAAAGGGGCTCGAGCTCGCAAGCCCCTGTTTGAATTCGTTAAATCGCATCTTGGGACAGCAACGCTATTTTGGGGCGCACAAACTGAGGCGACAAAAGGAATTTTTGAAATAAGTGAAACACGTCCCCCTAGGGCGACGCCTTTTGGACATTATCGCCTTTTCCGCTCCAGACTGTACCACGGAGAGTTTGAAAGAATTGTTATTCGCGTCTTGTAAGGACGACGCCATTCAGTGGATTAATTGCTGGAGATCTCTGAAAAATAGGAGAGAGAAAACAGAAAGGCGTCCTGATGACCAGACGCGATTCAGGCTTCTTCATAGATGAATTTTTAAATTTAGAAATTGATTGAGATTAAAAAAACGTCTCTCTGAGTCGACGTAATTTGATTTAATTGAACTCGAGAGTTCATATTTTGAGGAAAAATCACAGTTTCATTCAAGGAAAAATTCCAAGAAGACTGTAAAGCATTAGAGGATTTCTACTATATTAAGGATTGATTTCTTCATTGAAATAAAATAAGAGATACATCAAATTGGAAGAAAGGTGAAGAGCTTTCAAGGTCGAACTTTCTTGAGCTCCTTTATATATGATTTCCACAATTCCTTACTGGCTTCATGAGGGGTTTTCAAACAACTGGTAAATCTGATGCTCTAAAGAGTTGCAATAAGCTCTGTAGCCTCGAAGTCTTCATTAGTTCCTAATGACCGCTTTTTGATTGGAGAAAGAGAAGATATTTTTGGAAACTCACAGCGAGGCATGCCAAGTTGAGGATGACACCGATGGGGATTATAAAGGACAAACTCGGTCGCCCCGATCAGTCGGAGCTCTATGCTAGCACCACGACGCACTCGAACCGCATTTTCCATGAGAGCAAGTGGCGTGGATTCTAATCCGATTTTGGGCATAGTCTTGAAATAAGTGCGCCAATCAGCTCGAGTCTTGAGGTTGGGCACTCGATTGGTCATGTTATCATTGAACTTCACAATATTGGCAATATGGAAGATAAGACTGCGCTGATATGTTTGAGATATCCTTGGAACCTTCTCCTCATTATGGTTGAACTTGAAGTGGAATTTCACCCATAGAGCCAAGAGTAGCATGCTGCCATAAGGAGGTTGGCCCGTAGAAGCTGCAAAGGGCCCACTATAGAAGTAGGCTAGAACTGTTGTGCTAATGTACTTCCCTTCGAAAATCCTATTGATTGCACTGATTTGATCATCTTCTAGAACATTGTCTTGAGTAAGGAATAGCAGTGCCCCAGCTAAGCACGTGGTGAATGCCTTCATTACATTCTCTGTATCTTCATCCTTGAAATATTCTATCTTCTTCAAAGTCCATTCAGCTAATTTAGCAAGATTGATCTATTTCTTGGTAAGACAACCTTGAATTTCCTTCGGGTGCTTCATAATCTTCTTTAAAAATTGTTGACCTGTGATTCTTTCCCTCATGAATATCATCTCACTCAAATCAAGATCATCATTGTTGACTTTGAGCTTGGAAAGGTCCAATAAAAGTTCGGCTTCTTCTAAGAGGATGGTGGCTTTGAATGTGGTAAAGAAGAAAGTATGAGTTTGTGGATGCCATAGTTCGATCAAAACACCCATTGCAGCCCAATCCATGTTTGTGCTCTTGTAATGCTTCGCATGGACTATCAATCCTTGGATATGCCACTTGGATATATAAGATTGCATGGAAAGATTGATCTTGTTAACTAGCTTTTGGACCCATAAAAGTGAAGAAAATCTTCTTGGACCGGGGAAGAAAGGATATCCCTAGCTAGAGAATTGAAATATGGAGATCATGTAGGAAGTTGCAAAGGAAGAATTGATTAGAGGAGAGAATAACTTACTTGTAAGTTAGGATCCCACCCACTTAGATGATCCTTCACCTCATAAAACTTTTCAATCACCTTTCTCGTCCTCTTATTTGAAGAATCTTGTGTAGAATTCATCCTCCTTGCATTGATTTTCTTGACTCCTTCTTGTTATTCACCTCTTTTCCTTGAGTCTTGAGAAGAAATCTCTACCTTTCCCTCTTGACTGCTTGTTATAATGCTTTGATATGAAGAAATGAGGGATTTATAGAGTGATTTGCGAAATTGGAAATCCCTTTCCGAATTAGAAGACGAGTATGCATTAAGGTAAGCAGAGTTCGGATTGGAGTAAGAAAGGAGAGCAGTTTCCGTAATTTAAATGGCGACTTGACGGGACGACGTCATTTAAATGACGTCTGGGAACAGCGACGCATTTTAAATAGGTTTTCTGAATTTCTGTCACTTTACTGAAAATCCATGATATACAATTTGCTTGAAGTTACTGACGAAATGTTGAGTGCAGGAAATACCAAGAGGTGAAAATAAAGCTGACAATTTTACTAAGGTCCCATTGTGGGAGTTCATGAGTCTCAGCCGTGACTAAAAAAACGGTTATCTCTACCCTGTACTCTTTTATGTAATTGATTTGCATTCGTATTATTATATGATAAATATTTATTAGATACATCAAGGACCTTGTGGTTTTGATGAAACTGGAATTTGAGTTCCCCCCTCCAAAAAAAAAAAAAAACAGTGATAATTCTAGAGGATTCTTAATCATACGGATATACCGTTAGATTGTTAATTAATAGGGACGATGGTTCCGCTTTTATGAAACGATGTGTGGATAAACGAGCTTCGACTTAGCACTGAATTGCAAGCATTGGTATCTTGATTCATTAATGACGATTTAACAATATTATCCTTGATTAATTTATATTTTATTTCATTTTATATTTTTCTTTTAGCCCAGCATGCATCATGTAGGACTTTGATATAATTGTGATAAAGATCAATTCATGATTAAATTTCAGACCAATGATCCAATAAATCCCAACGTGATATGAAATATTCCATTCTGAATTGAGTATCTCGATTATCTTTGAGGTTCACTTGAAGATATCTTTAGAGTTCTATCCTTTCTTGGATTTCTCACTCAACATTTCTTGTTTCCTCTTAAGATCCGTCATAACTGTAGCACTTCCACATTGGCTGGTAACCGCTCTTCATGACGAAACCTGTAGGGTTTGTGACCTAGGGTACTTCCCAATCACGGAAGTTGATCGATCTTTTGTTTCCTTTGTCTCCCTCATCCAGATAAGATCGATTCCATTGATCTCTTTGAGTTATCTTCACTGATTATTTTGAGAAATATTCTCATCACATGATGTTAAGAGCGTGTCACATCACACATTGGCATCACCTCTTCAGTACATTTCATTCTCTTGCAAAGTCAATGTCAGACACGCTAATTTTTACATCATATTGAATAAATTTCATATCACAATAATAATGTCTCAGAATGGTCTGATGTTTAATCATTAATTAATTTTTATTGATTTTCTCGAAATTTGTTGAATCACGTCGTGTGTACATGACGTCATTTAGATTCTTAGCAAAAATCAATTCGGAATTGAAAATTGTATATTTAAAAGGATTTAATTGAATAGCGTCTCCCTTGCACGATGTCGTTTAAGTCCTAATCCACTTAGGTTTACTATTTCTAATTATGGTTAATTTCTTAATTTATCTAAAGCACGTCGCGTGTATACGACGCCTTTTACATTTCCTAATTATTTTCGATTTTCCTTACCGGATTTATTTCTATTTTGGCCGTATTAATGAACTAAAAGGCGTCTCCCTTGAGCGACGCATTTTAAGAGTTTCCTGATAAGTAAGATTTGGCCGAGATAATCTTGTTCTCAAGGTTGGAAGGGTTTCCAATTCTCATTGTGATCGTCCAAGACAAGTCCGAGCTGCGGGAAAGTCTTTTTGAAGGCCAAATACCTTAAAATCACTACATATAAATACATATGGACATTGACCTTTAAAAGAGGTTGGTTTTTAAAGGATTCGGAGCTCTCTACAAGGTGTTTGAAGGTCCTCAAGGGAGAAAAATGTGGATAACAAGAAGGAGTTTTTGTTCCTTCATCCTCTTCCACCATTGAAGATCAAGAAGATCAAAGCTTTCAAGGGGCCAAACCAACCGATTTCTTCTCTAGTTTCTTTTTCATATAGATGTTCATTGCATCAACTCATCGTACACACTCACTTCATGATTTTCAAACCTACACTCCTTAAAAGGGTTTAAAAGAATACAAAAAGTGAGCTCTTTTAGTTCAGTTACATGTTTAGATTCTTAATTAGAATAGATATTACACTATTTTTAGTTCTAATCATAGTTTTATTATTTATTTGATTTTTTTTTTGTAAGATACAAAAGAAGAGTAAGAGTAAAGAAAGAGAAGGCTCTTTTCTTTCGGCCGGCCGGAAGAGAAGAACAAAAGAACCTCATATTCTCCCGATTAGTAAAATTAGTAAGCGATCACTTTTCCTTTGAAACCCTCGGTTTCTGGTGATTACAATCATTTTCATATTGTTAATCATAGTGAACACATAAAAACATGATGAACACACACTCATTTTGAGCATACAACTGTGTTGTGTTTCGTGCGACCGTGGACTTAGAGTGACAGTTATTAGCGTTTAGGCACTATGTGTCGGTGTGGGAGTGACACGGCGCCGGATGCCTAGAGAGAGGGTCACCTGGTGTACCCCGGAGTATAGGTAGTACTAATGTGGGAGTGGTACATTCGGAGTGTCACTCGTGCTGGGAGAAGCAGAACCACCTAGAATTGGTCAGACCGGAGTAGCCAGGGCGTTATCCGAAGGGTTGCAATTTGGTCTCATCGGGGCGGTGTTTTCTGCGTTCGGCCGTGTGGTTTGTGTGTTTAGCCGAGACGTTGGTTGTGGACTCCGTGGTGGAGTAGTTTTAGAGTTGTGCATGTTACATTTATGAATGCATGCGTTTTATATCGAAATTTGAGAATCCTTAGGAGTTGTGTTTACTGCTTTATTTATTTAAATTGCCTTTATTCGTATTGTTGTACTTGTGGGTGCGTGAGTAGGTGGTGGAGATCGAAGAATCTCTACTGAGTCTATTTCAATGAGACTCACCCCTGCGGTTTTCAGGTGAGGATTCCAAGCAGGTCTAGCGTAGTGAGTGTTGTCTCAGGTTGTGCGCCAGCAACCACTGTCCCGAGGTATGCCCTGTTGTAGTTATTATTTTCCTTTCAGGTCTGTATGCTTAATTACTTCTTTTCAACTAGAATATGTAATTATTTGTTGAGTCAAGTTGAATTGTAATAATTTTTAATTCATACACTTCCTTAACAATTCAATGTGACGTGGATGTTTAGCTTAGTTTATTATTTATTTTTCAGACTTATCGAGATCCTGGTTTGACTCCAAATTTTAATGATTCGGTACCTATTTAGTAATCGGATTCCCGATTATAAGGTGACGGGTCGTTACAGTGTAGCTCTCATGTTATGGTCACTACAAGGAAGATATGTTTTGTCAGCGAGTATATGTCGACGGCTAAGAGTACTTATTGACAAATAGCGTATTAGTCGACGGCCAAAATAAAACCGCTGACAATAGATTTATATGTCGACGGCTTAAGGAACTGTTTACACATACGTAATATATGTCAACGGCTGTAGTCTAGCCGCTGACATATGTAACATATATGTTAACGGCTACTAAAAATTCGTCGACATATGTAATAAAAAGAAAACATAAATTTAATTAAAATAATATATCCACGGCTATAAATTTAGCCGTCAACATATCTATTATATGTCAACGGCTATGTTTATAGCCGTGGACAAAAATTATAACCCTAAAGCCCGTTCGTTCACAGCGCCCCCCCCCCCCCCCCAAACCCGCGCTGTTTCCCCACGCCGCTGTTCTTCGATCCTCTCCCAGCACCAGCAACCCCATCGCTTCCTCCAGCCACCGGCGACCCCATCGCCGCCTCCAGCGGCCCGACCCCATCTCCGCCTCCGGCCACGAATAAACACAGTCATCTTCTTGGGGGTTTGCTGCCCCTTTTTGTTTGGTCTTCTATTTGTCCGCTCTTCCTCGTCTTCCTCCTCTCTGCTGGTGCTAGGGTTCTAGGGACGATCGTTGTTGCTGAGGTCAATCTCTGCCTCCTCCTCCTCCTCTCCCTCCACTTTTCCTCTTGTCGCCGCCCGCGATCGGCGAGGGCTGCGTGAGCGACAACGGGATCGGGCTGCAAACCCCGAGAGGATCAAGCACCAACGGCTACATCCAGACCAACAAGTTCTTCATCAAGCCCCGCCCCAATGGTGGCGCCTCCGCCGCCGCCAGTGGTATCCCGCGCGGCCCCCACAAGGGTGGTGATGCCCAAGGAGATCCTCGACCACGACCGCAAGCGCCAGATCCAGCTCCGCCTCATCGTCCTCGAGGAGACCCTCGTCGACCAGGGTTCCCCGATCCCCAACCCAGCCCGCCAGCCAGCGTGCTCGCCACAACGCCCCCAGCTCTCCTCAGCGCTCCCCCTGCCAGATTCAAGTAGAAAAACCGTTCCCTAATAGCTTTGACACATATAGAAGCCGTCATCTCTCTAACCTTTGTCATAGCAATCCAAGTTGGGGAACCAGAATTAATAGCAGGGGTCTCCCAAAATCAGTAAATCTTCATGTATTAAATATAGTTATAATTCAAGTACTGGATCATTTTTTCGCACTATGCTTCTGCAGTAGTTGGATGGTTCTTTTTTGTCCCAGCATGAATGGCTTCACTTATGATAACTGGGGCAATGTTTATAGTGAGCATGTGCATCACTTTCTCGTAATAGTATTAATATCCTCCACTAATTTGTGCAGACAGACAGAGCAGCCATGCTTGACGAAATCATGGATTATGTGAAGTTTTTGAGGCTTCAAGTTAAGGTACAATTCACTATTTCATTGTTGTCAAATGCCTCATTGAGACATAAACACTAAAGCTTAATCATTTCAAGAAAGAAGAATCTCAGTTGACAAGTCTAATTATTTTTTATTTATTTTCCTATGAAAGGTATACTAAGGTTCCAAGGGATCTACGTATACTAGAAATGGAATCATGCAAAATTTCTACGCATGCTAGACATATTTCATTGCGTGAGTCATACATTTGTCCTCTAATTGAGATGGGGATCAATTTTGAATCATAGAACTTGCCTTGTTACTGAAAGAGCTTTTGCAACCATGCATCATTGCTGTCACAAAATTATTCCACACTTGAAACAATCATGCAATTTTGCAGAGGCATCAAAGGATTAAGTTGATATAAGTCAAAATTTTGTGGGCATGCAAGAGTATTACAAAAACATTTCTCATTACAATTTTAAGAGGGAGGAAAACTTTATTTCTCATGCCATCTTATTTAGGGGAATTGCCATGGTAAAGGACCCTGCTCCCTGTAGCCCCCTCCCCCCCCCCCCAACACACACAAAGAAAAGAAGAAGAAAAAGAAAAAACACGTGAATCTCCCACCCTATTTCCTATCAAAATCACCTAACAATCATGCATAACCTTACTAAAAATTGAAAAGAACAAGATATAGGAGTTCGAAGCAATCAAAGTTTTTGAGATTATGAAGCAACAGAGATCTATATCCGCTGTGGGGTTGCAGTGACAGAGCATTTATTTCTATCAAATGGAACAGGGGAGTGTAATTATCGTGAGGAGGGGAGTGTTCTAAGCAATCGAAGTTCTTGAGGTTTTGAAGCAACTCCATGATATAGAACTCGTGTAGAAAGTAGAAACTCTGGTCATAGTTATGTAGGCCACGCTTCAATGTGAATTGCTTTCTGCTGTTACTTGGCATATTTTTCTTATTTGATGAAGCGGGGCTTTTGTTATTGCAAATGTTTTTCTCCTTTTACAGTTCTATGTGTTTCATTATATACTCTTTTTCTCAGAAGGTCAGCAAGTTTCTGAGTTTTTTTGAAGTATCCCTTTTCCCTTACCATTCTTCCATGTAAAAGGTCCCCTTACCATCAGGACTTTCTCCTCCCACAATATTAAAGGCACATAATAATCTCGTTGTTAACTGATTGAACTAGGAGTTCCATATTTGCATGCTATTTTTAATTCATTTGTTAGAGACAAATTCTAATCATAGGATTGCCCTTGACAGGTTCTAAGCATGAGCAGAGTTGGTGGAGCTGGTGCTGTTGCACAACTGGTAGCTGACATCCCACTGCCATCGGTTGAGGTAATAAAATAAACTGTTGCAGAGGAATCAAAGGTTGGCACCTTGTGCAGGTTCCTTCGATATTTTGATGAGTATATATGTGTGCACAAAATTTTCTGTTGTGCATCACCATCTAATTCTTAATGTACATGAATCCTTCTAGCAACACCTATGGTAATTTCTCACAGGTTGTGGAGTATATTAGGTCCACATGCCTGTTATCTGAACTTCGCTGACCTTGACTATGGTACACATGCCTGCTCCTTTAGTCTCCCTTTGCTGCTGGGGTTATAGCCCTCATAGAGAATTAATGATTTGGGGGTGAGGGATTAGGCACGTCATATATCAACCCATATTACCTCCTCTTTATCTTGAGCACAACAAGAGCACCCAGCCGTCAGCCTACCCACCATTCTGATCACCGTTGAACTCCTCTCTCCTTCCCCTTCTTTCTATCTCCATCTTGGAGAAGGATTCTTAGATCCCGTTACATTTGTCCACCACTCATCCATTAACCAAAACTTTTGCAACACAAAGCCACAGCCCTTCAAGACCCAAATTCAGAATTAATCGCAGAACCAGCCTGCACCCTTGTTTGCTCAGCCATTTCAAACTATACAAACCAGGCCTGTACATCCATACATCCCATCAAACCTATCTAAGTTTCCCATTTAACCAACAGCACATCCAAATTGGTGCATAACCTGGCCTTATCTCCCGTTAAGACGCACATTTAGCCATAATCCCCACCAATTTAACTTGATCCAACGGCACCCCCGTCTCTAGCCCAATTCCCAATCTGAATCTTGGCGCAAACCTGCACCCTAAAACTAGCTAACACACAAACCCTCATTTTCATGGACCCAAAACCACCCACCTGCTCCAAAAAAAAATAAAAAAACAGCCAGAACCTGGCCCAATTTCTTTTGACGCATAATCACTACAGACTTGAAACCCATATTCCCATACATAGCTCTGTCCATCAATTTCTTTATCCGTTTGTAGCCTTCACATTTGGTTGTTGATAAGCGTGGTGAGCATCTCCGCACAAAGAATATATACGTAATGGGAGAGAGGGCATCCTTGACGGATACATCTACTAGGCACAGGTAAGTCCTGCATTCTCTCCATTGATGGCAATAGAGAAAGTGCACCTATGATCCATTCTGAAGTTGAATTCCCAAAATCTTGTTCAGGCTCCTCCAATTCATAAACAAAGCGGATACAAATTATCCATCTATTGTAAACGGACGGGAATGAAAACGGCGTATCTACTCCATATCCTCTGCGTTTACATCCCTAGCCAAGTTAAACATTTTGTTTTATTAAGAGTCTAAATAACTTCCATGATGGGCTACTTCCAAAAACGCAAACCTTTGCTTAGTTATTTCTGCTACATAATGCAAATTGTCTAATATTAATAGTCGTTAAAAACCAATATGTAATCTTCTAAATCTTTGTTAATAGGACTTGTGGAAAAAATGCAGGTCAAAATGTTCAGCCTTCCTAAGCGTGCCTTTGAACCATGTGCACCCTTTATTAAGGAAGATTCAGTTCTGATGCCACTGGCTGGAGGGAACTGTATTTTACATGTATAGAGTATATTTTTTAATAATTTTTTTGGAGAAAAAATATTTTAAACTGCCATATCAGTAAGATTAAAAATTCTGTTTTATTAGTATAATATAAATAAACTCTGCAAGCATTTAAAGCTCGACTCTAAATAAACAAATTCCAAGTAAGAGTAATCAGATAAAGCCACAGAGTTTCCATAATGGCTACTACCTAAGATTAAGGGTACCTTATCCTTGCCATTGGCAAAACCACGGCTTCGTCTTCTTTAATGACCAATTTGAATGTTGAATGATCAATGTCTATATTTCTCCCATAAAGATTTTGTCAAGTACAAAGGCGCCCTCTTTTGATCCGAATATTTGAATCCTTTGGTAACTGGTCGATTCCTCTGGCTAGATTTTTGAGCCATTTATAGGCTGTTGGTTGCCCATCATTGGCCAAAAAATGTGATAATAAATGTGGGTGACCCCCACTATGATCCACTCTCCAGCAAGCTTCCCCGTACATGGTTTAAATCTGTGGATCAGCTCCCCATGAATGTGGGTGACCCCCACTATGATCCACTCTTCCCATTTGGATTTGGACTAACAACTGAACCAGCAAAGCCAGAGTAGGTATCTCAATGACAAAAAGGCACAAGGAAAGTTTTGTGTGAATCCATTGTTCTGCATGAAGCCGAGGGCTCTTGTAAGAGGCATTCTTGCAATGTCATCAACTTAAAACAAGTGAAGTAATGTTTCTGCTGGATAAAATGATTTTATTTCTTTTTTTCAATGTGCATAAATGGGGCAGTGAATATCATAAGAACAAGTATAATCAACCTAAACAGCCATTGATTGCACATTAAAATGATCTATGTAGTTCTTCTATATTGTATGACCAGTGCAGATTTCTGAGAAAGTGAATGCGTATGTGGATGTGGATGTGGATGTGTAATGCAGATATTTTTTTTTATGAGATTGTATGAAACCAGACAGGTGTACAAATGTGAAAAATGTACAACTTTTAAGGGAGATGCTGCCGAATTTTTTTTAGAAATGTATATATCTATATTTATAAATATATTTATCTATCTATTTACGTATTTAACTTTTGTTAGTAGCACTTTTGAATTAATTGAATATGATGACGATGCATTTATCTTTACAGGTTCTTTGTGTGTATGTCCTTGGTATTGTATGTTAGGCGATGATGATACACTTGACTTTAGAGCCACTGCAAGTCATCTGCTAACGGCACGGCAGCTCTGGATGGTCCTGCTGGGCAACCGAGTTGCAGCCGTTTTGTGCGGATTGCTGAAGCATACGGAAGCCCCTATGGGTTAAAAACATTTTCTATCTGAGCCTCCGGTCTTCCCTCTCTTAAATTTTATGGAGAGACCACTGTGTGTCTTTGTGTTTTGCATGCGTGGATAATATATAAGTTATTAATCGATCACATTTGTTAATATGTAGGTTAGAGGATACATAGAAAGTGTGTATGTGTTTTTTAATGTTATGTGAATGTTTATTTATGTATGTGGATGTATTTTTTTTGTGATTTTATGAATGTGTTTATTTGAAAGTGTGAATATGTTCATTTGTACATGTTGATGTGTTTTTGTATATGTTTGTAAGTACAAATCTGTATATACAGGAAAAATATATAATTTATTAATTTAATAAAATTTTTTTTTTTCTTAATAACTATTTGTCAGCGGCTTTGAAGCCGTCGACAAATACTATTTGTCAGCGGCTTACGTCGCTGACAAAACTATTTGTCAGCAGCTTTACAGCCGTCGACAAATACTATTTGTCAGCGGCTAACGTTAGCCGTGGACATATGAAGTATTTGTCAGCGGTTAGCCTCCGTGGACATAGGTTGTATATGTTAGCGGCTTTACCTAGCCGCTGACATATGTGTTATATGTCAGCGGCTACTGTGTATATGTCAGCGGCTTTAAATAGCCGCTGACATATGTGTTATATGTCAGCGGCTGCTGTGTGTAGACATATATAGTATATGTCAGCGGCTCTGTGTAGCCGTTGACAAATATATGCCAACGGGGCTTTTGTCCACGGCTTTGTCAGCGGCTGTGAAGCCGTTGAAATAAGTATTTGTCAGCGGCTGTTTAGGATTTGTCAGCGGCTCTTAGCCGCTGACAAATCCTGTTTTCCTTGTAGTGGGTAGAATTTATTTCGTGATTACGTAGTCGGACTCCGAATTAAAGAAAAAATGAACCGTATCCGCAGCGTAACAAGAGGAACCCTCAACAACGATCGGGAGAGCCCCCTCTGATGCTTAAGTCAGAAGGTTAGGAAAAAAGAAGGAAAAACTACAAAGGCTTAGGTGCCAGAAAGCATACTTGTGTCCACCGGAGTATGGGGCCTTATATAGTAGTCGGGTAGTGAGTCCTTTTGAGGGGCGATTTTAAGTCCGATCGTGAGGAATAGATTTCCGGATATTTCAATAAGTCATGTCCTTATTAGAAAAGGAAAATTATCCTAAGAAAAGTTTAGATCCTAAGGCGACTTAGATCTCTACAAGATAATTGGATCCTAGTCAACTCGATACAGGATAATGCCAGCCGACTACTTTTGCATATTCCCCGCGGGGGGAGGGAGAGTAATATGAGTGTAGGGGCTTCGTCAAATAGATTGATCTGCACCTATTTTCTTATCGTTTAGTCTTCTATACCGATAGTATCCCCGTCCTTCCCATAATAACGCATGAAAAAAGGATAAAATTTTAAAGTTATTTATGAGTATAGCTCTCTTACATGTGAAATGATGAAAGTGGATAATTTCATGTACTAAAGCTATTTTCGTATGTTCGTTTAAAAATGACATACTTATCTGCATATTGTCCTAAACATCCGCCTATTTTGTATCATATTTCAAAGTTACTGGATGATGACGCACTTGTTCGTATGTACAACTGAAATGACATATATAATAAATATATTATTTTAAGATGATACATAAAGATACGCTGGTATGAAATTATTCCTGACAATCTACTATTCTTACGTGGAATGACATGAGCCAGACTTTTGTTAGCGAGGTTAGCCATCAAACTCCACGTGCCACTTGCCCCCGCGGTCAATGGACGTGTTATGCGTCTCGGCCACCAACACCCATTTCCAAGAATCACAAGACCTAAAATTTACAAAAAAAAATTATCTTTATAATCTTCTTATATTTTATATTAGTCTTTTTAATCTGTATATTTAATTTAAAATCTGGATAATCTTTGAACTTCTTAGAAAATTCCTCCGGCTAAAAATTGTTTAAAAAAAAGGATTTTTGCAGACATATCCCTGAAAAGTACTACATTTGCATCTATCCCCAACTCCCACATGTTGTTACTAATGCCCCCTGAAATCCTTGATTATATCTCCCTGTCAAAATCCATAAATTCAGTAATAGTTTATACATACCCCTTGATTCATTAGAATTTTGGATAAGTATCTCGGACATTATTAAGATTATGAAATCTTTCTAACATATACTGTTGGAGTTCACGTTATTTTTATGGAAGGATATAAATGCAGCTTTTTTGAAGATTTCAGGGGTTTGATGACAATATGTGGGAGTTAAAATATAAATGCAAATATGGTGTTTCCAGTGAGTGTATATGCAAGTATCCCAAAAAATAAATGACTAACGATATTCATATATGGAAGGAATAAGGTATTAATATTCTTTTTCTTTTACGATTTGTGAACTGGAGGAATTTTCTAGGGATGAGTCAAACAACATAGAGGTTATTTTTCTCCTCCCACAATCTTTTAATATTCTTTATAAACCCTTACAATCTTCTTACTTGCTTAAACCCCCATCCCTCACAATTTTTTAATCATCCTTAAAAAATTAGTTTAACTACGTGCTCCGCATGTGTTAATCTTTACAATTAAAAATAAATTAAATATTGTAACATACTCTCTATGTATGAGTTTTCTTTTTCAAATATTAGCCTTTTTAATTAATAAGAATATAAAATAACTATAATGAGCTCATGACTTAAAAATTTAATGATAATTGTCACCACTGAACATCAACTATCTTAGAGTAATACTTACACTGAGGGGCGGTACAAATGACACTCTTAGTGCACTAAGAATTACTCACTATCTTATTGACCCATCGCTAACGCGAGTATTTCATTTCATTTTTATGACCCTTTTAGTAGTTCCCTACCAGAAAAATTTAGGAATAAAAATTAACCTGGGAAAAGGCTGCAATAAAATAACGATAACATGATATGTTCGGAGAACTAGTGTGGGAACTGGGAACAATAAAATGACGCTAGACTTGTTAATGTTTATCAAATAATTAGAGTCCTGCTTAATTAGGCTCAACCAGCGGAAGGTCCAAGGACCCGCGGCCCACAGGCTGTTACATGATGCCATCACGTGGACTTTTTCACGCTCCCCAATGAGTAAGTTAAGGGCTGGGACTCACAACATTGGGGCCCTAGTTCCCTAGGTAGCCAATTCCTAAAGTGGCCAATGCCTCAAGCTGTAAGTCCTGAGACTCTTCCGACTACTAAGAAGATCTGATCCTCTCGGTAGCTCTGAGCCTCCGCTTCAACTAGAGGAGACAAGGCCTCTTGGCTGGAAGATCACAGTCTCTAACCTCCCGAGAGAGTAGGGTATCCCAGGTCAATCCATAATTCCTCCACCCCGCCATCAGGCGGATCTTATGGTCTAACAGTGCAATCGCCCACTAAATGTAGGTTCCCAAGATCTGCTTCCCTCGTCAAGAGAGGAAATCTCGTCTTCTAATCGGGTGACCCACGATCTCTTCAATCAAAGAGCATGGATCATAGGCCAGTTAGCCCCTATTAGGGCAACGCCCCCTACGATGCTGCATAAAGAGGGGAAGATAAATATCTTGATTTTCCTTAGGAACAGATATGCTCTCAACCGCACTTGATCCCAGAAAATTCCCTAGCCTTTATCTCTTTCAAAGTACCTGACTTAAGCATCAGAAGATTTAAACTCCACGAGAACGGGGGGCCTCTAACATCCTCTCCTTCTCTTGCATGCTCTAATTCTGAGCGTTTCATCTTTTACAAATTCTATCATGTAGCGGAGACTTGATCGTCATCGCCTAACCAGTTTACGACTACTACAAATATCATCGGTATAAAGTATCATCTTCGAATTTCCAAACCAGTCTTTTGCCTCATACAATGTTGACAGTATATGACAACATGAACTAAGGTCACAAAGGAGATCTTTAGATATCCATATAATATTCTTGCAGATTAACATAAGAAAGAGCAATGCTTGCTGCACTGAAGGTTAGTGCAACAAGCTGAGCCATTTTGTAATATAAGATGTCGTTGGTCTACTTAGACAAGAATCACATGGATTGGACAACTTTTTTCAATATAGGTGGGTCAGACATGTATTAAATGCGAGTGCATGATTTTGTGTATGACAAATATATGTGGATGTGACGAATATTATTTGTCACCCGTGCAAAGCATTTATCACACCTGAAAAATGTCATGCCTATCAATCTATACACACATGCGTCGAGATAACAAATACTTTCAAACGTGACAAATGTATATAGGCATGACAACTATTATTTATTACGCCTACAAAGTATTTATCATACCTAAAAAATATTTGTCATGCTTATAAATCTGTACACACATATGTTGGGATGACAAGTAATTTTCATAACTGACAAACATTTCGTAGACATGAGAACTACTATTTGTCATGCATACGAAGTATTTGTCATATCTATAAATGTTCGTCACGCTAAAAAAATCTATGTACAAATGCGTAGAGATAACAAATATTTTTAAGCGTGACAAATACTTTATGGGCGTAACAAGCACACGTCACAAAGCATTTGTCGTGCCTACATGTGTTCGTCATGCGCAAAATCTCGTATTTGCATTTAATGCTTGTCTGATCCACATGTGAGAAAAATTGTCCAGCCATGTGACCTATGCCTAAGTGGACCACTGACATCTTACATTGTAAGATGATTCTTGGTGCAGCAAGCATTACTCTAAAAGAAAAGACTTTTTAACAAAAATGTAACTCCCAAGGACCATAAGGTTGAAGGTAGGCGCTACAGGCCAAGAAACAACACTACGCTAGATCATTGTTAATTGCAGGAAAGACAAACAAATGACCTGAATACATACATTAATCTGAAAGATGCATAAAGCATGTATCTATCCAAAACTTCCAATTATTGCACGGCAAATGATAATTGAGATCAAAAACCTCAAACTTGGTAAAGGGCTCAAGTCAATGCAAAAGCTACTATTAAATGGTTTTTAAATGGCGTCCGATACAAAATCCAACTCAAGAGGAAAAATGGTCCCAAAATGCAAACTGTTCCACCAAAACCATAAATTGTATTAGCTTGCATATCTCTTATGGCATGTATGCCCTAAAGTTGTCATATGGCAGGCTAATTGCCCTTCCTATTAACCCATTTGGTGCTTGTTTCATAATCCAAAAGTTATATCTTTTAGTGATGAAAGATACTCGTTGGCTGAGCATTTTAGATGAGCATTGATAATCCAAAAATTATTTCCTTTTAGTGATGAAAGGAACAAGGAATCTGTCTAGTTAATACCATTTATATTCAAAACCATTGCCTCCAATTGAACTCCTCCCTGTGAAACCATGTGGATCCTCATGCAACGGACCTAGATAAAAGTACACAAAATTGCTATATGTCTAACTCGATGTATAGTATTCCCCAGAACGGTTTCTAAACACCATTAGAAACCAAGACATTCACAAGTGAATTTTTAGCTAAACGCATGAAGGCGGTAAGGATTATTTTTCTCATGAAGTTTAAGGTTCCTCATGCTCATAGCAAACAAAAATTTTCTTTTAAAAAAAAAAGACCGTGTACTGTAGTAAATTCATATCAAGGGAAAGCTACTACATCCTTTCAAGTGTAGGTTATAAAAGACCAGTGCAATTGTGACAACGATTTTGTAGTGGTATCTCGTTAAAAAAAAAAAAAAAGGAAAAGAAAAAAGAAAACACCATGCATGCCTGTCTAACTAGAAGAGACGCGTCTCCATTCAAGAGTGTGATGGAGAGAGGTGAAACGGCAAAGAAGTGAGGGAGGGAAAGAAACGTGCAAGAAGCACATGCAGCGTGAACCGGGCGTGACCCTGACCACCAAAACAAAAAAACCGACTATATGTTTCTTACGTATTTTATCTTCTTGGAGAGGGGCCTTTTAGGAGGGTATCGTATGTTTTAAATAACTATAGAAATTAATAAAAAAATATAAAGATTGTAGGAACTAATGGGGCACAAACCTAATTGAGTCTAGAAGCTGGGCCAGTCCCAATTCAAGAATGGGTCGAGCGCCATTCGTCTGTTCTCGGCGGTCCAGGATCATACTGGGCCAAGACAGGTCCGGCCCGACTTAATCAACTACTTATGGGTCTTCGGCCTATTGACATTTGGGGTATTCTTGAGATTTCATCTCAAACTTCTAAAGATAGTCCTACATCGTCTGCCACAAGAAAGGAATCCTCATCCCCCACTATAAAAAGAGTACTATTCACAACAAAAAAGTACACACGCTATTAAGCCTTCATCTATCTCTTTATACTAAAGCTTTCATTAAGCCTATTGCTAATTTAACCATCGGAGAGGGTTCCCCTGGGCCGACACCCGAGACCCTTCCTGACTGATTCCTTCTTCCTGTAAGAGCTTCTGCCTTCGTCCCCGACTCCCTCTCGGTGTGGATCCCCCCTCGGCTCTCGGTCGCCTACTGGTTTTCGGATTCCGCTTCCGAAGTCCGATAGTAATTGCCTCAGTAACATCACTTGGCGCTGTCTGTAAGAAAGAAGCAGCCATGTCCCATCGACCAGTGACGAAACGATCCGACCAAGACGAGACAGAGATGAGGGTGACTCCTGCCCAATCACTCCTTCATGTCGAAGGAGTCCTAGCCAATCCACCGCAAGGATCAACCCTCCCGACAGTACTTGAGCACATCGTTCCTAAGGGCGACCGGGTGGAGGAACTCTCACAGTAGGTAGATATGCTCACGGCTACCGTCACCTCTTTGGCCCCACTGCGCGATATGGTTTCGGCCATTGCCCAGCACATGAGCCTGCTGAATTAGCCAGCGAGGCCGGCACCACCCCAACCGCAGTACTGCCCAACCAGACAGTTTTCAATTGAGCACCCGGGACCCTCGCTGGCGTACCCACCCAAAGGGGTTTCGACTCATGGTGAACCGTATGGTCCACAAGGCCACGTTCCATGCACCAATCACCTGCCGACTGAGCCGGACAATGCTTCGTCTGACACCCATCTGATGCGCATTTAAATGTCGTCGTTAAAACACAAATGTCATCAACTTTAAATTCCGATTCTCACAAAAAATTTTGTTTTGGAAATAGTGTAGTGATGAGATCGGGTCGATCCACGAGGAACTAGATATCTAATTTTTAAAAACTGTGAGTTTTGAATGTAATTGGATTTTTGGTATAGAGTTTTTTTTTTTTTTTTAAAAAAAACCTATTCTAAGCGTTTAGGCAATTGGATCAATTATAAACTTTTAAAAGCTTCCTACAAAATCTCTAGTTAACACCTAGAATCCATTACTAACACTTAATTACCTAATCGTTGAGATTATGTAAATTGGATAAATCTAACTAGATAGTATTGGACTAAGAAAACAACTAAGACATCTACAACATCAAAAGGGAAATAACATGATTGCTTTTAAGAAAAGACAATAATTTTGAGAGAAAAATAACAGGCTAATTGTTTTACATAGAAACTAATTAAATAAAATAAACAATGAGGAAGCTATAGTGACAGATGCTTCTGTGAGAGCCTTTGGGAAAATGTTGGCAGCAGAGAAGGAGGCGCAGTGGACCGCGGCTCGGGCGCTGCAGGCGAGGCGTACGGACCGAGGCAGGCGACGCAGCGGCGCGGCAGGCGATGCAGCACAGTGCGGCGCGGCAGACGAGGGCTCGGGCGCTGCAAGCGAGGCAGCGGAGCGGTAGGAGGCCTGGCACAGGCGACGATGCCCCAGCCGCGCGAGAGACGCGGTGTTGCCACGTGGCGGAAGCGGGCCCGGCAGGTGACGGCTACAGGCGGGAAACGCCCGGGAGGCACCGTGTGGCGTGCGGCGGCGACGCTGGCTTGCGCGTGTGCCGGCACGGGCGACGAGGGCGTGGCGGCCGAATCCGCCCCGCTCGCCGCATGTCTTCGCGAGGCCCGGTGCAGCGCACGGGCGACGAGGAGGGCGGCGGCGAATCGCCGGTTGCTGACACGTGGCGGGGTGCAGCGGCGCGTTGACGTTGGCGGGCCCAGGACTGCGTGCACTGCTGCACGGTTTGCAGAGAAAGTGAGAGAGAGAGTGCTGGAGAGAGAGAGAGATATGGCGCAGGGGGAGGAGAGAGATAGAGACGTAGGGGGAGAGAGAAAGAATTGAGAGAGGGAGAGAGAAAGACGCAGAGAGAAAGATAGAGAAGGGTAGAAGACGTGGGAGAGAGGGAGAGTCTGCGGGAGAGGCAGAGAAAGAGGAAAAAAGTAGAGAGAGAGAGAGAGAAAGCAGAGGGAGAGAGAAAACGTAACAGGGAGAGAGGGAGAGGCTAAAAAAATTTCTGAAAAATTGGAGTCCCCCTCCTTTGACCTTCTCCCTTAGTTTTATAGAAAAGATGAGTGGTTTGAATTTCAAAAAGAGATTTAAAAAAAATCTTTTCATTAAGTCCCCTTTGATTAGGGGATCCTCATAAAAAACATTAATTGGTGATTTGAAATTCGAATTTTTTAGATGGATCCTCCTTTCTTCGAATTTCAGAATTCCCTCCTCCTTTCTCTCTTAGTTGGCATGTGGGCCTCATTTGAAGCTAAAATACGAAAATAAAATGTTGCTTTTGCCAGGATTAGAACCCTGGTTGCTTCCTTGAAGTTCGGGTGGTCTAACCACTGTGCCATCTGCTTGTTCATGTCCTGTTTCACATTAAATAACAGTTAAGTTTTCATAGCCATAAATCATTCAACTGCGCATTAAATAATTGCGGAGGAAATGAAGTTGCTACCCTTATTCCATCCATGGAGTGATGATATTTTAAAATTCAGATTCTGAATGCGCAAATGGTTTATCTATCATTCCATGTGATTTTGTCCGTTAAATTGATAGCAAATTATGTAAATTTCATCAGTTATTTATGTAAAATTGTGGACTTATCACACCCCCCAACTTAATCATTGCTAGTCCCTTAGCAATATAATTATTTGAAAAATTGGGACTACCATGATCAGTAAAAAGAATCACACTTCTTTTTAAAGGATATCTATTGCAAATGGTAGGTAATTGGAATTCAAGTTTTCGTTCTCCCGCCCACCATACTTAGAATCATGACAAGTGATTGTGCATATCATTTGAGGTGATTGGAGTTCATTTCTATCATGTTTGGTATATCGTTGCCTTTACTGCCTCTTGGGGTAGAATTACCCAGGGGAGAGAATAGAAAAAGAGGTCTTTGAATTAGTTGGCTAGGTTCGCTTTTCGGTTTTCGCCCCGACTTAAAATTTTTTAGGATTTGGTCTTATTTTGCTGTGAAGGACTTTAGCACGATTGTTTTGTGCTTTGAGAGTGCGTACTTTTTGCCACTCTCTTTATTTCTGTCTGAGGGGAGGTGCATACTTTTTGCCACCGTCCTTCCTTTGACTCTTTTGAAGCATATTTTTGATTTTCACGCTTCTGATTGTCCCTTTTTTTCTTTTTTTTTTCGAAGTGACCGCCTCCTTAAAGTATTAAGTGGTTTGATCTCCTATTACGAATCCTAACTTTCCATTCGTTTGACCTAAAAGTAAAAATAGAATGGGTAATTCTACACTTCGGGTAACTCAAGCAACTCTACACTTTCAGGATCTTTCACTCTTTCCAAGTTACCGTATGTGTGAAAATCATCCTGTCGTGATTCATTGTAGAGAGAGGGGTTAACTCAAACTTTTACTCATCCTTTTACCTCAATTTTTGATCAAGATTCCCTAAATGAAGTGTGATAGATATGAATTTCTGTTGGAGTGTGAAAATGAAACAATTTTTCTTTTGAAAATTTGTGTGAAAATTGAAAAAAAATTTCACAACTTTTGTTCATTTTAAACGATTTTATTCAATATGCATTATGATTCTCCCCCCAACTTGAATGACATTGTCCTCAATGGCATAGAAATGCACAAAAATTAATGATGAGGAGAGATACAACCTGAGATGTGACGAAGCTTTTCTCTGTTCCCCAAGGTGGATTTTATGAGTTTTCTAAAAAGAAAAGAAAAGAAAGAATAATCAGAATAAAAATGAGAAGATTGGGTTGCCTCCCAATAAGCGCTAAGTTTAATGTCTTCAGCCAGACGAAATTATGTTCATTGTGGGTCACTTAGCTGCATGGATTCCAATGGACAATTTTGAAAGTTTTCAAAGTAAGGTTTTAAGCGTTGCCCATTAACAGTAAATGTCTGTCCATTTTTTGGATCCATGATCTTGACCGCACCATGGTCAAAAGCTTTAATTACCAAGAATGGCCCATCCCATCTTGATTTCAATTTCCCAGGAACAAACGCAACCTTGAGTTAAATAGCCAGACTTTTTGATGAGGGTGGAAAGATTTCCTCACAATATGTTTATCATGAAAAGCTTTAGTCTTGGCTTTATAGATTTTTGAGTTCTCATAGGCTTCATTTCTTATTTCATCTAGTTCGCTCAATTGTAAGGTTCGGTGTGAACCTGCTTTGATTAGATCAAAATTGACCTGTTTGATAGCCCAATAAGCTCTATGTTCTAATTCCACTGGGAGATGGCAGGCTTTTCCAAAGACTAGTCTGTATGGTGACATGCCAATAGGAGTTTTATAAGCAGTCCGATAGGCCCACAAAGCATCATCTAACCTTTCGGACCAATCTCTTCTATCGGGCCTAACAGATTTTTGCAAGATATTTTTGATTTCTCTAGTGGATATCTCTACTTGGCCACTAGTTTGGGGATGGTAAGGGGTAGCAAGCTTATGAGTAATCCCATATCTTTTGAGTAATGCTCGAAATTGAGAATGAGTGAAGTGCGAACCCCCATCACTAATGATAGCCTTTGGCCATCCGAACCTAGAAAAGATATTCTTCTGTACAAATTTCATCACCACCTTGTGATCATTGGTTCGGGTGGCTATTGCTTCAATCCATTTAGACACATAGTCCACTGCCACCAAGATGTATTCGCATCCAAAAGATGGTGGAAAAGGGCCCATGAAATCTATTCCCCAAACATCAAAAATTTCAACCACTAAGATTGGATTTAGAGGCATCATATCTCTTTTAGTGATATTTCCAACAGCTTGACATCTTAGGCATGTTTTGCTGAACTCATAAGCATCCTTGAAGAGTGTGGGCCAATAGAAACCGCTTTGTAAAACCTTTGCTGCGGTTTTCTTTCCGGAGAAATGACCTCCACAAGCAAGGTGATGGGAAAAGTTCAAAACACTTTGTTGTTCTTCTTCAGGCACACATCTCCGGATTATTTGATCTGGACAAATTTTGAAGAGTTCAGGAAATTCCCAAAAATAATACTTCTCTTGAGAGAAGAATTTATCTTTTTCATTTTTTGTCCATCCTTGTGGGATTTGACCAGTCACCTTAAAATTCACAATATGTGCATACCATGGTGGTGACATGTGGGAAATGGCTAAGAGGTGTTCATCAGGGAATGAATCTCTCATTGGTTCATTATATGAAATCATGATTCGGGAGAGATGATCAGCAACCACATTCTCGGACCCCTTTTTGTCCCGAATCTCCAAATCAAATTCTTGGAGGAGAAGGATCCACCTGATTAATCTTGGTTTGGCATCTTTCTTTGTCAACAAATATTTCAATGCCGAGTGATCAGAATAAATAATCACTTTTGCCCCCAAAAGGTAAGATCGAAATTTCTCCAGAGCAAAAACAACAGCTAACAATTCTTTTTCTGTGGTGGTATAGTTCATTTGAACATCTACAAGTGTACGACTTGCATAATAAATCACCACAGGCTTTTTATTGATTCTTTGTCCTAGTACTGCCCCTATAGCATAATCAGAAGCATCGCACATTATCTCAAATGGCAAAGACCAATCAGGCGGTTGGAGAATGGGAGCTTTGATCAGAGCCTCTTTTAAAGATTTAAATGCTTCCAAGCATTTTTCATCAATCTGGAATGGGACATCTTTGGCTAAGAGAAGGGTTAATGGTCGGGCAATTTGGGAGAAATTTTGAATAAACCGGCGGTAGAAGCCGGCATGGCCCAAGAATGACCGAATTTGCTTTACCGAAGTGGGTGGAGGAAGATTGGCGATTAGGCTAACTTTAGCTTTATCCACTTCGATACCTCTTCCAGACACTATATGGCCCAAAACTATGCCCTCTTTAACCATGAAATGACTCTTTTCCCAGCTTAGAACCAAATTGGTTTCTATGCATCTTCCCAGTACATTTTTCAAATTCTCCAGACAAATTTCAAATGAATCCCCGAATATTGAAAAATCATCCATGAATACTTCAAGGAATTCTCCCACCATATCTGAAAAGATGGCCAACATGCACCTTTGGAAAGTTGCTGGTGCATTACATAGTCCAAATGGCATTCTTCGGAATGCAAATGTGCCAAATGGACATGTGAATGTGGTTTTCTCCTGATCTTCTGAATATATAGCCACTTGATTATATCCCGAATATCCATCTAAGAAATAGAAATATTTCTGACCCGCTAGCTTTTCCAAAATCTGATCAATAAACGGGAGTGGGAAATGATCTTTCTTTGTCATTGTGTTCAATTTTCTGTAATCAATACAAACTCTCCACCCCGTAGTTAGCCTAGTGGGCATTTCTTCACCTTTTTCATTTGTTACCACAATTAAGCCAGACTTCTTTGGCACTACTTGGGTTGGGCTTACCCACTTGCTATCAAATATTGGGTATATGATACCCGCATCTAGCCATTTCACCACTTCTTTCTTAACCACTTCCATCATAATAGGATTCAATTTCCTTTGCATTTCTCTGCTTGGTTTTGCATTATCTTCAAGATAAATATGATGCATGCATGTGGTTGGGCTTATTCCTTTCAAATCAGCTACTGACCACCCTATGGCTTCTTTATGAGTTCGAAGAACTTCAATGAGTTGTTCTTCTTTGATAGGGTTAAGATCCGTAGCTATGATCACAGGTAGAGTTTCAGATGGGCCTAAAAAGACATATTTGAGAGATTCCGGCAAAGGTTTGAGCTCTAACTGAGGAGGAACCTGGAGAGATGGAGGAGTAGGTTCTAGATTGAGTTCAGGTAAAGGCTCAACCTTATTGGGCTGCCAAGTCCTTTTATTCAAATCTGATATGGCCATTAACTCCTCTTCCTCTTCAAATTGGGCCGAAGGGGATGTTTCTACAATATTATCAATCACATCAATTGCAAAACAATCTTCCCCATCCTGCATATGGCCAGAAGCTTTGAAAATGTTGAGGGATAATTTGTGATCTCCAAATGAGATATCCATTAACCCAGATTTGCAGTTAATGATGGCATTTGCAGTGGCTAGAAAAGGTCGGCCCAATATAATTGGGCTATTTCTCAGATGTTGAACGGGCTCCATGTCAAGGATGACAAAATCAACTGGGAAGTAGCAAGTATCAATCCTGACAATGACATCTTCCACCATTCCTTTCGGTGTCTTAAGAGATCTATCGGCCAATTGTAGGATCACCGGAGTTGGTTTCAATTCTCCTATCCCAAATTTTTCATAAATTGAGGTGGGTAATAGGTTCACACTTGCTCCAAGGTCCAATAATGCCTTATCAAAGGTGGTTCCTTCAACAACACAAGAGATAAGTGGTGCTCCAGGGTCTTTCATCTTTTTAGGCAGTTGGTTGAGCAAAATGGCACTCACTTCTTCAGACAAAAAGACTTTTTTGGGATTTGCTTTAGGCTCTCTCTTGTGAGTGCAAAGTTCTTTCAAAAACTTGGCATAGGCCGGCACATGTTGAATTGCATCAACCAATGGTATGTTAATGTGGACTTGTTTAAATAAGTCCATTAACTGTTCATTTTTTGCTTGGACTTGATGCTTTCTTTGTTCTTTGCCATTTTCTAAAGCTTGTGGAAAAGGGATTTTCGGTTTATAATTCTCAGGACATTCCTCCATTTTTCCTTTTCCTTGAATGATATTGGGTTGTTCATTCTCATCTTCATCTTCTTCTCCTTTTTCTTCTTCATTTTGTTCAAGATTGGGCTGACTAGATCCTTGATTTGGGTAAGGATCCGGCAAGACTTTACCACTTCTTAAGGCCAAAATTGCTTTCGCATTTTCTAACTGTGGGCCTCTTGGTGGAGTTGGGCCCATTTGAGGTTGGGCTTGAGGATTAGGTAAGATTGGTTGATGTTGGAAACCCGGAGGATAGTTTCGCGGGTTTGCAATGGGTTGACTTGGTAATGGGCCCACTTCCCTCCTCATGGTTGTATCAGCCATTTGACCCAATTGGGCTTCCAATTTTGAAATGGATTATTGTTGAGAGATGACCAATTGTTGCAACTGTTGTTGTTGTTGTTGTTGATTCATGAGTAATTGTTGCAGCATATTGAATTTGTCATCATTTTGATTTGATGGCTGATGTTGTGGGATTTGATATGGAGGTTGAGAGAACATATTCTGGTTGTTATTGGGCTGAAAGTAAGGGGCTTGAGCTTGTTGGCTTTTGTTGAAAGATTGATTTGGATAGTAATTCTGTTGATGGGCCCTGTTCTGAAAATTTTGTGCTTGTAGATTTGGAGCTTGGGCTTGTTGAGATTTCCATGAAAAATTAGGATGATTCTTCCAACCAGGGTTGTAGGTGTTAGAATATGGATCATGATTGGGCTTTGAATAACCCTGGGCTGCTTGGACTTGTTCTTGGATGAACGGTGGCAATTGGGCTGCCGTGGGACACTCACTGACATGGTGAGTTGGGCTGGCACAAAGACTACAAGCTTCTTGGTAAGATGAAGAGGATTCAGAGTAAGGTCTTGATTGTGCATGGATATTAGATCCTTGGTTATTCGAAGCTAGGACTTGGTCTAGCTTTTGGGCCATAAGATCCATTTTGCTCATTTGTTGGGCCAGAAGGTCCACTTTATCCAACTTTTGAGCCAAGGCATTGATATCCATCTTAGGTTCAGATTCTCCTATATTTCTTATTTCATAGACTCCAGTCCGTTTGGATGTTCCCATAGATCTTTCATATGATGAAAGTGAAGCATGATTTATTGAATTTTCACTTAGCATTTCAAACAAATCATAAGCTTCTTCCTCACTTTTGCTCATGAATGCTCCTCCACAAGATGCATCTACCATTGGCCTGTATTGTGCATCTAAACCTTCATAGAATGCTTGCACAATTTGCCATCTAGACAATCCATGATGTGGACATTTTCTCAATAATTCTTTCAATCGTTCCCAAGATTCATGAATTTGTTCTCCTGGTAATTGTGAGAATCCAGTTATAGCCCTTCTCATTGTATTTGTTCTCCCGATAGGATAGAATTTTTTTAAGAATTCTTGTTGCATTTTGGGCCAAGTCTTAATGGGCTTCCCTATCGTTCCAAGCCAATATTTGGCTTTGTCCTTAAGTGAGAAAGGGAATAGGGTAAGTTGAAGGGCATCTTCCGTGAAATCTTGAATTTTCACGGTTGAACAAATTTCAAAGAATTCATCCAAATGTTTATATGGATCTTCATTGGTATTCCCATAAAAAGATGGGAGCATTTGGATGGTGCTTGGCTTGATCTCATAATGGCTAGCATGGACATTAGGCAATTGGATACAGGATGAAGGATTATAGTCTTGAGGAATGAAGTATTCCTTCATTTGTTTTGGCATTTGTTGATTGTTTCCAGCCATTTGATGTTGAATGTTGGTTTGGTGATGTAGATATCTCTCAATTTCTTAAATGGGTTTGATAATATATGGCTTTTGAGATCTTCTACCTAGCATACGCTAGACCAAGATGAGATGAGAATGGTTATTTTTGTGATTTTTATTTTTAGATTTTTTTTTATGTTTATGTATGCAAAGACAAACAAGTTAATAACAAATTCCTAATGACCTAAGTGTGTCCTAGACTTAAAGATTTTTCTCACAAAATGGCTAGAATTCACTATGAATCACCCCTACAATAGATCAATCGGCCAGGTAAGAGGTGGGATAGTGGGAGGCTCCCCCTACTTTCGTAGGGACCTAATTAAATAACCACTTGTCCACTTAGGCATTTGCCTTTGTAACCTCTAGCCTAGACACCGTTGTCCAAAGTAGAAATGAATTCAAAGCACGGTCCAATCATAGTGTGAACCCTAGGTGCAATTGCTATTTGATTTTTATTGGGCTTGGGACAATGCAAGATGGAGTGTTTGTGGTTTGTGGGCCAAGGAAGGGTGATGAAATCCCCACCTTATCTTGTGATGAAGATGCCCTTAAATTATTTGATCAATGAGATGCACACCACAATTCAATCAAGTTTGTTTTGTGCAATAATGAAATGACAATGCATGAACATGTTGTTTGCACAATATTGAAAAACTTACCTTGCCTCCCGCACTCTTCAACATGAAATAAATGGCAAAAATTTAAAACTAATGCATTCCTAAATGATGCATGTCCTAAAACATGGTGGTTTGGTTTCTAATCTTGAAATGCAAATTTTTTTTTTAATTTTTTTTTTCTGATTTTTTTTTTTATTTAATGAGGGCTATATCTATTTTAAGCAAATCTAAACATAAAAATATTAAAAAGATTGGAACAAACTCACCAAGTTGAGCTTTCCTTTTGTCTTTTTTTTTTTTTTTAAATTCCTGCAAAAAGAGAAAATGAATGTGAGTATGGATTTATACAAATGGACCCAAAATAATCAAAATTAAAATTCTAATTCCCCGGCAACGGCGCCAAAAATTGATGCGCATTTAAATGTCGTCGTTAAAACACAAATGTCATCAACTTTAAATTCCGATTCTCACAAAAAATTTTGTTTTGGAAATAGTGTAGTGATGAGATCGGGTCGATCCACGAGGAACTAGATATCTAATTTTTGAAAACTGTGGGTTTTGAATGTAATTGGATTTTTGCTATAGAGTTTTTTTTTTTTTTTTTAAAAAAAACTATTCTAAGCGTTTAGGCAATTGGATCAATTATAAACTTTTAAAAGCTTCCTACAAAATCTCTAGTTAACACCTAGAATCCATTACTAACACTTAATTACCTAATCATTGAGATTATGTAAATTGGATAAATCTAACTAGATAGTATTGGACTAAGAAAACAACTAAGACATCTACAACATCAAAAGGGAAATAACATGATTGCTTTTAAGAAAAGACAATAATTTTGAGAGAAAAATAACAGGCTAATTGTTTTACATAGAAACTAATTAAATAAAATAAACAATGAGGAAGCTATAGTGACAGATGCTTCTGTGAGAGCCTTTGGGAAAATATTGGCAGCAGAGAAGGAGGCGCAGTGGACCGCGGCTCGGGCGCTGCAGGCGAGGCGTACGGACCGAGGCAGGCGACGCAGTGGCGCGGCAGGCGATGCAGCACAGTGCGGCGCGGCAGATGAGGGCTCGGGCGCTGCAGGCGAGGCAGCGGAGCGGTAGGAGGCCTGGCACAGGCGACGATGCCCCAGCCGCGCGAGAGACGCGGTGTTGCCACGTGGCGGAAGCAGGCCCGGCAGGTGACGGCTACAGGCGGGAAACGCCCGGGAGGCACCGTGTGGCGTGCGGCGGCGACGCTGGCTTGCGCGTGTGCCGGCACGGGCGACGAGGGCGTGGCGGCCGAATCCGCCCCGCTCGCCGCGTGTCTTCGCGAGGCTCGGTGCAGCGCACGGGCGATGAGGAGGGCGGCGGCGAATCGCCGGTTGCCGACGCGTGGCGGGGTGCAGCGGCGCGTTGACGTTGGCGGGCCCAGGACTGCGTGCACTGCTGCACGGTTTGCAGAGAAAGTGAGAGAGAGAGTGCTGGAGAGAGAGAGAGATATGGCGCAGGGGGAGGAGAGAGATAGAGACGTATGGGGAGAGAGAAAGAATTGAGAGAGGGAGAGAGAAAGACGCAGAGAGAAAGACAGAGAAGGGTAGAAGACGTGGGAGAGAGGGAGAGTCTGCGGGAGAGGCAGAGAAAGAGGAAAAAAGTAGAGAGAGAGAGAGAGAGAGAAAGCAGAGGGAGAGAGAAAACGTAACAGGGAGAGAGGGAGAGGCTAAAAAAATTTCTGAAAAATTGGAGTCCCCCTCCTTTGACCTTCTCCCTTAGTTTTATATAAAAGATGAGGGGTTTGAATTTCAAAAAGAGATTTAAAAAAACTCTTTTCATTAAGTCCCCCTTTGATTAGGGGATCCTCATAAAAAACATTAATTGGTGATTTGAAATTCGAATTTTTTAGATGGATCCTCCTTTCTTCGAATTTCAGAATTCCCTCCTCCTTTCTCTCTTAGTTGGCATGTGGGCCCCATTTGAAGCTAAAGTACGAAAATAAAATGTTGCTTTTGCCAGGATTCGAACCCTGGTTGCTTCCTTGAAGTTCGGGTGGTCCAACCACTGTGCCATCTGCTTGTTCATGTCCTGTTTCACATAAAATAATAGTTAAGTTCTCATAGCCATAAATCATTCAACTGCGCATTAAATAATTGCTGAGGAAATGAAGTTGCTACCCTTATTCCATCCATGGAGTGATGATATTTTAAAATTCAGATTCTGAATGCGCAAATGGTTTATCTATCATTCCATGTGATTTTGTCCGTTAAATTGATAGCAAATTATGTAAATTTCATCAGTTATTTATGTAAAATTGTGGACTTATCACCATCCTGCCGAAGCCGAAAGGCGTTCAGCTGCCATGACAACTACAACTCCAGAGTTGGACATGAGATTAACTGATATGAGGAAGGAGATATAGCAAATGGTGTCCCGGCCCTACGGAGCGTCTCTGGCCAGCGCAATTTTGGAGCAAACCCCTTTCTCTCCTAGAATTCTGGCCACAGAGGTGCCTCCCAACTTCAAGCTTCCAAAGGGTCCTCTGTACGATGGCATGATGGACCCCCTCAGCCACTTTCAAAGATTCAATTCTTATCATTCCGTCCGAGGGGTTCCTGAGACAGTTCGCTGCCGACTTTTTCCCCTCACTTTAGAGAAAATTGCCTCTACTTGGTTTGAAACCTTGGTTCTAAATTTCATTCATTCTTTGGTGTAACTGGGTCAATTGTTCATTGACCAGTTTTACGACGCCACCTGGCAATGCAAGATCTCGTCCAGTCTGCTTGCCATCCAGCAAGGACCAGCTGAGACTCTTTAAGAATATTTCACCAAGTTCCGGACCGAAGCAACCTAGATTCCAAACCTGGATAGTTCCATTACGGTCTCAGCCGTGATCAGTGGCTGCACGAATAAGGGGCTTCTTAGTTCTATTGGGAAGCGGCATTCTCCAACCTTCCATGACCTCGTGGCCGGGGCACACAAGTACATCAACTGGGAGGCGTTGATGTTGTCCAAGGGCAAAGGTGCCGCCGAAATGGTATCGGCCACCACTCTACCAGCAGCACGTCCACGCACCGAAGACCAAGAATCCTCTCGCAAGAGGTACAGAAGAGAAGAAGAATGGGCCCGAGAGAAGCGTCGGACTCCTCAGCATCACCACCTGCCACTTCCGGCTCCTCCCTCCTGAATGCTTATGGAGGTAAAAGGCATGCTCCGCCGACTGGATTGCATCAAGACTGATCCTTGCCGAAGGGACTCTCGGAAATACTGTGAGTATCATCGGGAGATGAGACACTCAACTGACGAGTGTCGTCACCTTCTGGAGGAGATTGACTGCCTCATGCGGGAGGGGAGTTTGCCACAATATAACCTGGTGAGGCCTCCTCATCAGCCTCAAGGCCGAGATCCTCCAGCAGCACCCAGGCAGCCTCAACCTCCAGCCAAGGAAGCACCTCCGCCGAAAGTTTCCCCTACAGCGGAGGCTTCGCATCAGCGACCCAGCGCCGGATCCATCATGGTGATATCTGGGGGATCAGGGGAAGCATCTCACCGGTGTCATTGTGCCGAGACGTCTTCGGACGTCGCAGCAGTTGGCGGAGAGCTGAAGCACTCTCGGCAGGAGGATATCATCTTCAGTGAAGCTGACCTTGAAGACATCCAAGTCCCACATGACAATGCCCTTGTCATTGGTACTGCAATGAAAAACTATGATGTTCATCATATTTTTGTTGATAATGGGAGTGCACCTAATGTGTTTTTTTATGACTGCTTCCTGAAACTTGGCCTAATTGAAGCCGATATGAAGGCTCATCGTGGCCCTTAGTTCGGGTTTAATGGGGCTCCTTTCCGAGTGGTTGGCATCGTCTGGCTGCCAATAACCATAGGGACAGCTCTGAGATAGTTAACTGTGGAGACCGACTTTGCAGTCGTGAAAGTTGATTTAGCCTACAATGCTATCTTCGGGGGGATAGGCATTGTGCCTTCGTCTTATCATCAGAAGTTGAAATTCCACACCAGCCACGGAGTTGGCAAAGCTAAGGGGAACCGGGAAGCAGACTAACATTGCTATATGATCTTGGTGAAGGGCAAGGCCATGGCCGAGTCCTTTTCAATTGAGTCGTCGGCCGAGGCCTCCCCGGGTGAAGAGCTTATAACTATCCCAGTCCCAGGAGATGAAGGTCGAACCTTGCTGATAGGTTCCGGTCTTGCAAAAGCCAAAGCCGAAGAACTGATCGATTTCCTCAAGCAAAATCTCGACGTCTTCGCATGGTCCCCCTCGGACATGCCAGGCGTTGATCCAGGGGTAACTGAGCACCGCCTGCATGTTGATCCAAGTCATCCTCCGGTCAAGCAAAAGTGGCGAACCTTCAACCAGGAGCGAAGAATGGCAATCCAGGCTGAACTGCAAAAAGGATTGGATGCGGGACACCTCTGGAAAGTTCATCATCCTGAATGGGTGGCCAATGTAGTCATGGTGACCAAAAAGGACGGTAAGTGGCGAATATGTGTGGATTTTACTAACCTTAACAAAGCATGTCCAATGGACAATTTACCATTGCCTCGGATAGACCAAATGGTAGACGCCACTTCCGGCCATAAGTTGCTTAGCTTCCTCGACGCATATTCGGGTTATCATCAGATCTAAATGCATCTGGAGGATGAAGACAAGATGAGCTTCACAATGGATCTCGACCTATACTATTTTACCCGAATGCCCTTTGGTCTGAAGAACGCGGGAGCAACTTATCAGCATCTCGTCAACAAGCTGTTCGCCCCCCAGCTAGGCCGAAACATGGAGGTGTACGTCGGAGCGGCATCTAACCATATGGCCGATTTGGCCAAGACCTTCTCTACCCTTTGCAGATGCCAGATGAAGTTGAATCCTGCAAAATGCGCCTTCGGTGTGGCCTCCAGGAAGTTTCTCGATTATATGGTCACTCACCGAGGGGTGGAGGCTAATCCTGCGAAGGTATCGGCCAACCTCCAAATGCGCTCCCCAGCAAGTGTCCGAGAGGTGCAAAGGCTAAGCGGACGAGTGGCAGCCCTAAGCCGCTTCATGTCAAAGGCAGCGGATCGCTGTTTTCCCTTCTTCAAGCTGTTGAAGAAGACAAACAACTTCTTATGGTCGGACGAATGCCAATCGGCCTTCGATCAGCTCAAGGCTTATCTTTCTGAAGTTCCTATTCTCTCAAAGCCTGTTGAAAAGGAGTAGTTATATATATATATATATATATATATATATCTTGCCGCATCCGAACCAGCCTTAAGCGTTGTTCTTGTCCGAGAGGAATACAGCATCCAGAAACCCGTCTATTATGTCAGCTGAGCACTTCACGAGGTAGAGCTTCGATATCCAACTCTTTAGAAGCTGGCCATAGCCTTAGTCACATCCGCAAGAAGGCTTCGGCCTTATTTCCTCACACATTCGATAAACGTACTTACTGACCAACCTTTACGACAGGTTCTCTCTTGGCCAGAGGTATCTGGAAGGCTAGCCAAATGGGCAATCGAGTTGGGAGAGTTCGACATTTCTTATGGACCTGGACTGCGATCAAAGCACAAGCACTGGCCGATTTCATCACGGAATTAACTTCCAAAGAGCCTTCGGTTCCTCCAACAAGAGGAGAAGAAGCATATGCTCACATACAAATAAATCTTGAAGCCGAAAGTGCTTTGGTTTCTGCGTCCCTTTCATCCAATAAATGGCAATTGTACGTGGGATCGTCACCGAATATGCCCTTCGCTTCACTTTCCCGGCCACCAATAACGCCGCCGAGTATGAAGCTCTAATATCAAGCCTTCGGGACGCAAGAAGCCTCAGCGCACTTGAAATAGATGCATTCAGTGATTCCCAGCTAATTGTCAGCCAGATTACTAGGGAGTACGAGGCCCGAGCCGCTTTGATGGCATCCTATCTTCAAGTAACTAAAAGAACCATTGCTGAATTCAGTTCTTTTAATATTGCGTGGATCCCTAGGTCCGCAAATACTCTGGCCGATGCCCTCTCTCGACTGGCCTCTACTCATGATGGGGGAGGGAGCCAAATGGTTCTCGTCGATGAACTCTCTAAACCAAGTATTCATCATTCCAAAGTACTGCAAGCTGACATTTCTGGAGACGAGACCTGGATGACTCCAATATTGGCCTTTATTCTCCGAGGGAAACTCCCGTCTGAAAATAGAGAGGTGAGACGTATTCGGCTGCGCTCTTCTCAGTTCTTCGTACTGGAAGAAGTCTTATATAAAAGATCCTTCGGCCGACCACTCCTACGGTGTCTCGGCCCTGTTGAAGCTGACTATGCCCTTCGGGAAGTTCACGAAGGAGTCTGCGGAGCACACGCAGGAGGCTGAGCCTTAGCGCCTAAACTCATGAGACAAAGATACAGGTGACCAACCCTTCGGAGGATGTAGACATGCTAATTTTGACATCATTTTGAGTAAATTTCATATTATATAATAATACCTCAAAATAGTCTGATATTTAATCATTAGTTAATTTTTATTATTTTATTGGATTAATTGCTTAAATAATGTCGGGAAAGACAAACATCATTTAAGTTTTTTAATGAATTTAATTTTAATTCAGATTTTAAATCAAATATGAAAGATTCTAAAAGACGTCGGCCTATAATGACGCCATTTAGGATTTTATTCCTATTTCGATTTTTAATTAATTTGTTAATTGACTAAAAGACGTCTGTACAGTACGACGCCATTTAGGTGTCCTAAAGTGTTTTTGTTTCTTCTTCCCGAGTTTATCTTTATCTTAATTAAGTTAAAAGACGTCTTCCTTGGGCAACGTGTTTTAGGTAATTACAGATAATGATGAATTAACCTGTGTTTTCTGTTTCTTGGTTGGATTGACTCCAAACTCTTTCATGTTAATCCATAAGTGACCGCAGATGTGCGTGAGAGTCTTGAACTCAAGTCTATAAATACACAAGCTTATGAAGAAGGAAAGGTTAAGAATTCAAGAGAGAGACGACGTCCAAATGCTGAAGGAGTTAAAGAAGGATCGAGGCACTGCACGACTACTTCCAGGAGTATTGAAAGAAGAGCTTCATTCTTTCTTCATCTTTTCCTCATCATTTCTTCATCCTCTTCGTCCATTCAAGACTAAGGCTTCAAAGGGCCATTCAACTTCTTTTATTTATTCAGTTGATGGTTTAGTTTGTTGTGGCTATGTTGGTTGTGTTATTATCTTGTCTCATGCTTGTACTTCACTGCCAATATAAGAAGTGTGGGTTATTCCCACTGTGGCACCCCCAAAACGACGGTTCGTAGTAAGTCCGCTGTAGACACGCTAATTTTGACATCATTTTGAATAAATTTCATGTCATATAATAATGCCTCAAAATGGTCTGATATTTAATCATTGGTTATTTTTTATTAATCTTTCTGAATTAATTATCTAAATGACATCGGTCAGACACACATAATTTAAGTTTATTAATAAAATTCATTTTAACTCAGATTTTTAATCAAATATGAAACATTCTGAAAGACGTCGCCATGTGGGGACGCCGTTTAGGATTTTATTCCTATTTCGATTTCTAATATGATTTTTAATTAATTTATTAATTAAGTAAAAGACGTCTGCCATGCACGACGCCATTTAAGTCTCCTAAGCTGTTTCTATCTCTTCTTCCCGGATGTTTATCCATATCTTAATTAAGCTAAAAGACGTCTCCCATGGGCGATGCGTTTTATATAATTACAGATAATAATGAATTAATCTGTGTTTATCTGTTTCTTAACTGGATTAGTTTCAAACTCTTCCATGTTAATCTTTAAGTAACCGCAAATGCGTGAACTTAAAGCCTATAAATACCTAACCCCTTGGCTATTAAAAAGTTAGTGATGATAGTGATAATTGATGATTATTGGAGAGATTCTTTGAGAGAGACGACGTCCAAGGATCGAAGCGTTGCTATTTCCAGGAGTCTGCATCCTTTCTTCATCCGTTCTTCGTCCATTCAAGAGCTTTCAAGATCAAGGCTTCCCAGGGGCCATCAAATTAGTTCTTTTCATTAATCTCTGCTTGTTTCATCATCATATTAGTTCAAAATTTCATCCATCACATCACTCCATGCATAATTTCAAACCTATTTGTTTAAGGGGTTTAAAAGACCATCAAAACAAGTGAGTTCTTTGTTCAAGTTGCATGATTAAAATTTCTGTTGCAATAGATACTATCTCTGTCTAAGTTCTCATTGGTTTTTCTTCTTTTATTTTGTTCTTTGCAAGGTTCAAAGGAGATTAAGAAGATCAAAGAAAGAAGGAATCAAGCTGGATGATCCTCAAAGTCCGATAAGCATCCAAAGCAAGAACAAAGTCAGAAGGGCTCTCTTTCTTCAGCCGGCTGAAGGAAGGGAATCAAGAACTCAAAAATCTCCCAATTCTGAAACAAGTAGGCAATCAATCTTTTCTTTTGGAACTTTTTAGTTAAAAGTTTCTGGCGATCACATTCACTCAGTTTTTAATAAGTTTTGAGCACTCACAGCTTTTTGGCGATCACGGTGGGACTTGGTCTCATCATCTTTTAATCTTTGTTCTTACTTTTCATCAATCAGGCACTCTCTGTGCACCACCTGTGTCTCTCGACACGTCCTCACCGATCGATGAGTTTTTAATTTAATTGTTATTCCTACATGCACCACGTGCACACCCTTGTGGCAAGATCTTGCCTTCTCCGTTTGATTGATTGGAAAGTTGTGGTTGTGATAAGAAGATTGTGTGATTTATTGATATTTTAGTTGTTTATCTGATGAAATTATCCTGTTAAAAATTTTAAAAAAAAGGAATCGCATGAGCCGATTATTTACTGCTTTCATCCTGTTTGTTTGAGGAGGAATCCATCTAGAAATTCCTCCTTAATTGTAGATTCTGCGACCTAAAAAGCGTCTAGGAACAATGACGCTTTTCATAACGCGTCGTCCGTACTCGACGCCTTTCAGACAATTTTCTCTGTTGTTTGCTGCCTGAGATTCAGCGACAAAATAAGGTTATGTTTGAATAGCGTTGACCAACAGCGACGCGATTCAGGCAGTTTCTTATTTTTTTCTTCAGTTCTTATATTTCTGATCTGCTTGCTACTACACATTACGTAATAAGCATTAAAGGCCATCCCGACCACAGGTCATACGCACTGGGGCTAACACCCCCCTTTTCTCTTAGGAACACTTTTCTTGACGTCTTCAACTCTCTCTGATTGGGTCGGTCCCTCGATCAGACTAGAGTGGTTGGCGTTAATGATCTTTGTAAGTCCCTAAAATCAAAGTATTCCTCCTTGTTCATCGGGCTGGTTGTACCAATCGAAGTCCTGGTTAGATTTTCATAACGTTGTGAGAGAAAGCCATAGAGTATAATGGTAGAAATTGAACTGAACTAGGATCCTACCCATTGAGTGAATTTGTGATTAATTGAATCCAAATAACCCAATAAGGAATCCTGAAATAATGTTAAACATCCACTTGATTGCTTAATCTCTGTGCAACTTGTCTGCAAATCTTTGAAAAAAATCTAATATCATGCTACTTCGATCAGGTAGGGATTTGAGCATGGCTTCGAGAGCAATGGTCAACTATGAGGAAGATGCTAATACCCCTCTTGAATCCAATTATCATTATGAAAATGGGGGAGGTGCTAATGCCCCCCATAATCCTCATTCTTATCCATCTGAACATGAGGGAAACCTTCATATCCCTCCTCCTTTTGTCCATGATCAACACCATTCTGGTGCTAATCTTCCTCCGCATGTGCATGCGGTTTCTAATCCTGTCTTTGAGGGGGCCATGAACCCGAATGAGCCCTCATCTTCCAATCCATCTGATCTGGTCAACGCCCTAGGAGTTCTGGCCTCTCATTTGGATCCTCACCAGCTTGAGGCAATCCAATCCATTTTGAAAGGGAAGACGCCTGTACCATCTACTGGACCGAATCCTGTGGTCCCCCCTGTCATTCCTCAACCTCCTCCTCAGCATGCTTCATTCATTCATTAGGCCATGGAAGGCCTTCAGGTTTCAACTTCTCGGCCAGCTGGGCCACAATTGTCCTCCTCGAGGCAACCGGTCAGGCGGCCGACGCCTACTTACCAAAATGCCCGTGGGCATGGCGGAAGCTCTGTCGGACCTCAACCCTATTGTCCCCCTTTCCCTACATACTCTAGGCAACATGCCTATAATGTACCTCCACCTCCCCCTCCTCCAGTCGATCCGACGACTCAAGCTCTGCTCGCGAAGATGGAGCGTATGGATGAGCAATTCAATAATTTTCAGAAAATAATGGGAGTTAAAGTTGCACCTGAGATTAACCTGCCAAGTCTGCCCGTGTTCCATTTGTCGCCCTCCGAAATGCTAGTGTACCGAAAATACAACAGTACTGGTAATCCCTTCATTCATCTGAAGGAGTTTATGTATGAGTCATCTTTTTGGCAAAACAACAAGAGGTCATTGGCATTTTTGTTCAGGAAATCCTTGAAGGGACCAGCTCTCGAATAGCTCTTTTCCTTAGAGCCATCTGAAGTAGAGGACTATAGTATCGTATCACGAAAATTTATTCAACGATACCAGGATAGAGTTGCACCCTCTCTGTCCATTACTGACTTGATAGCAGAAAAAATGAAGTCCGACGAGGAATTCGTCAGTTTTGCTGATAGATGAAGGGACATGGTAGAAAAAGTTAAAGATCATCTATCTGAGTCCGAGCAAGTAAAGATGTTGATCTTCAATGCTACACCTCAGTTTAAACTAGTCCTCGCCCTGAATAACTTGACCAACATGGCAGACCTTTATGAAAGAGCACGGTATTGCCAAAATGCTTTCAAGGATGCTACATTCTCTAGTATCTTTGATCCTCACCGACCTAGCAGGCCTCCACCTCGGAAGCCTGCTGTGTCAAATTCTCCTAGCACGGGCCCAACCACTGAGGGCACGCTCTCCCATGAGCAGATTAGTACCATGAACAACAATCAGCCCCAATTCGTGAGGAATCAGCAACCACTGTACAAGCGGTTGCAGCAGCCAAACCAGCAGGGCTATAGACAGCAGCAGCCAAACCAGCAGGGCTATAGACAGCAACAGCCGAACCCACAGTATCAGCAGCCTCAGTACCAACGGCCTCAATAGCCGAAATAGCAGCCACAGCAGCAGCCACAGCGGCAGTTACAGTAGCAGCCCCCACAACAACAACAGTACCAGCCGCACGCATCGCCGGCGTATCATAATGTACCTCCTCCTGCTGATTATAACCAGTAGAGGAAGCCTCCAAGCCCGAAAAGGGCAGAATATCCAGTCCTTCCAGAATCCTTGACATATATCTTCAATGCTTTAATGGCAACCAATGCCTTGGTTTTGCCGAGAGAAAAAACAGTTTGGCCCCAAAATGCCGACTGTTAGAATTGAGTGGCCTCAAAGCCAATCATTGTACGTTCTAGTTCAGATTATTAATAAAGGTAATTATTTCTTCATTTAATAGTTCTCGCAAACAACTATCGTAATGAAGGTCTATAGACAAATGTATGGGATATTGAATCATGATGAGATCATGATAGTGAGATCAATATCCTAAGGCAATTGTCTTAAATAGTTCTCGATCATAGGATATTTGAGATGGACATTAAATATCCAATAAGATCGACACAAGTTATGTCTGCTCATATGATGAGGGTGAATGATCTCACATTCACTCGTGTGGTGACACTAAGACAAACAAGTGGGTGCTCATTAGAGAATGAGTTCACTGAACAGACCCAAATAAGAATTCCTGGATGGTAATTATACCTATTAGTCAACCAGGGAATTCAATCGTTGCAGTAGCACAGTTGGTCATTTGACCTAAGTCACCAATGATACCTTGTTTGTGGACCATTGTATCTTGATTCTCTGACTCGTGGACTTTAACCATTAAGTCCACCATAATCGGTCTTTCAGATACAGTGGAAAGCTTGCGAAGGTAATTGAGTGAACAACAAGGGATCACTCACTCTTGGTATAAGACTGGAGAGAGAATGTCCTATGGATGTGTACACAGAAATCCCTGGCCAGGGTCAAATGAAAGAGATGTCTTTCTAGATATTAACTGTGTATTGGAATCCATCTGGATAATGCGATAGAGGGTTTGACTATAAAACCATACCCTTGCGTTATCGGGACATTGCATGAGTGAAGGATTATATCTGTGCGGTATCGGCAGACGGAAAGGTTCAATTGGAGGGAACAGTATCCCTTATATCTTCTAGGATCATGAGGTAGTGTTTGGTGCTGTTCATGATCAGAAGGCCAAGTGATTTGATCATCAGATGATAATTCACTTGTTTATTAAATTAATCATTTAACATATGATGTTTAAATGTTAATTAATAAATATTAAACTCAAGAAACAGTTCTAAGTTTAATGGGCCTGCAACCGGACTGATATATGGGCCTAGAGGGTCACACACATAAGAGTTCTCGTCAGACGGTGAGAGATGTTAAATTTCATGCTTATCTGGGTTTTTGTGAAAAGCTGCAGGATAAACATGAAGATTTAATGGAGAACTATCCAAGGCCAAACTCTTGGATAATCATGAGGATTAACTGTTGTGCTTATCCTTATTTCTATATAAGGAGGGCCAAGGGGGAGGGGTAAAAAGTTAGTTGGACGAATTTTTACCCCAGATTCTCTCTCTCCTCTCTCTCTCTCCTTCTCTCTCTCTTGGAGTGGATCTGTCTCTCTCCGCGCATGGTGGATTTGAGATATGGTCGGAGCACTCAAGTCGAGGAGGGAATCGCGTCTGCTGGGGGAACTCGTGTGGATACCTCTAGAGATCGTACGCGTGCGCGATTACCGAGTCGGCATCATCCACGGGAGATTCGAAACCCCGCAAAGGTGAAGAACTGTTCTTCCCGCTTAGATTTAAATGTCCGTTTTACGACCCCAGCAACCGATACAATGGAATCATTTTTATTTCCGCTGCGTTCATGGCGATTCCTTACAGTGGTATCAGAGCCAGGTTTGCTGGTTCGGTTGTAAAACGGCACCGTTATGCGTGTTTTTCTCGTTATGCGTGAAGAACCCGTATTGTACGTGTTCTTGTGTTTAATCCGATTAAAAATGACAGATTAGTGTTCATATGATGATCACAATCAATTTGATTATTTTTCTGTAATTTTTCAGATTTTATTTGGGTTTTTCCGTGTTCTTCATGTGATGATGAACCGGGGTACTTCGGCGGCTTCGTACGTGCATTCCAAGTGTTGGGATGGCGGCCCGGATGTCCAGATCTCTTGGTGATAGTCACCTCTACGGATTGGGCATGAAGATCGGGGCCGGAGTGCCCTTGGAGGTATTCAAAATCGAGCCCAAAGTCGGATTTAAAACCCTGCAAAATCAGATTTTGGAGGGGTTTTGGGCTTAATTTTTCACCTCACCGGAGGCCGCCGGCGCCGGGGCACCGCTGGCCGGGGCTGCCGCTGCCGGGGGGGGCTGGCCGCCGGCGCCACCGCCCTGCAACCGCCGCCGGGTGTTAGGGTTTGCAGGTAAACAAGGAGGCGGGCCGGTCGAATGGGGTTAGTAGCGCCAGACCGCCCGGTCCCGATCCGGTCGGACCGGGCGGGGGCCGGGCCGGGCCCTGGCCGAGCCAGGGTGCGACCCTGGCTGAGCTAGGGTTCGACCCTGGCCGAGCCAGGGCTCGGGTCTGGCTGGGCCAGACCCCCTGGCCGAGCCAGAGCCCTGGGCCCGGACCGTTTGGGCCCTAATGGGCTGGGCCCATTTTATATTTTATTAAAAACTGTTTTTAATATCTATTTAACCCCATTAAACCCATTATTAGCCCTTTTAAGCCCGTTTTTAAAATTGTTTTAAAACAAAATAATTGTAGGAATAATTAATAAATGTTATTAATTATTTTTATGATTATTAACAGCTTATTAAAGTGTTTAATAACTGTTATTTACTTAAAGGGCTTTGTTATTAATAGGGTGTTAGTTAATTATTTAAAATTGTTTTATATAATTAATTTCTCTGTTAAATTAATTAGTTTAAAACTGTTTTAAACTGATTTCATGCATAACTTGATTACATTTTTCTGTTCAAATTGTTTGAATCATTATTTAGATTAACTGAATGGTTTAGTTAGTTAATTTGTCAATAATGTTTTGAATATTATTGATTATGCTGAAATAAATGTTATTTCGAAAACTAATTGGTATTATAATTTTATATTTATAAAATTTAATACCAAACTGCAATTATGTGATGATTGTGATGCATGTGATGTGTTTTATGGTGGGATGATCATGGACTTAGTATTTTCATGTGATGAATGATGTGAATGGGTGCGATGCTTATTTCATTTGGTATTTTAAATAGGACCTGCGTTTCCTCATCTCTCTTAATCCAAGTGTACTTTCTACCTTCCTATAAGATTGTACTCCCCTTGATAAGATCAAGGTTTCTAATTGTTTAAATGTACATTTGTGGACCTGTGAGTCCTGAATTTCATATTTAAATGTATTGGATTAAGCTAAGAGGACGGGATCTTCTGAAGACACCTCTGAAGGAAGGACTCGCATCAAATGGAACCAGTGTTGTTATTTTCACATTAGGATCCTATTATGGATCATCGTTTGGCTCCGATGATTCCATAGTAGCTTTAGCAGTCCATGATCATCCCCATTTAATTTTTCTGCATCTATGTGATGTTTGCGGATCATGCTATCATATATATATATTTCTATTAAGTATATTGATACTTCAAATTGAAATACTATTGATAGCACGATTTTTTACAAATCAAAAATAAAAAAACCCTCTTTTAAAAACTTAAGTTGTAAACGTGAGATATTCAGAATAATCCACGTAACCCACCATCATTATAGATCTTAGGATAATTCTTATCTCAAACGGATTTGTTGTGCTACCAGAAGGTCTGTTTGATTTAGAAATTAAACTAGGTCTACGACATGTGATGTCATTAAGATGAATGGACAAATAGTGTAGTTTTGTTGTGCTACCACAAGGATTGCACTATGAATTCATGTCATCTAAGTAATGATGGATAAACTTAACTGAATCAAATTGATTTGTTGTGCTACCACAAAGTCATTCTGATTCAAGGGTTAAATCGATCGGATATTGCAAACGTTGCAACTGTCAAGAGTTGACTGCCTAAGGGACTTGATGTGATTTGTTGTGCTACCACAAGATCACATGCACGTTGCCCGAAGGATTCTGATCCCCACTAGGAGATCACCGGAATCTCCCATTCTATATATTAGAGGGTCATACAGATCGCCGAAAAATAGTGGGAGCATAAATCTAGATTAAAAGTCCTAAATCTGATTTTAAGAACTATCTGCTCATTTCATATATTTCCATGTAGGTCGCTATGTCGTCACCTAACCCCCTCCGTTGCATACTTGATGCAAACAAACTCACGGGACCAAATTACATTGACTGGTTACGCAACCTGAAGATTGTCCTCAAGTGTGAAAAGCTAGCCTATGTCCTGGATCAACCAGATCCAGTGCAACCCGGTGATAATGCTGACGAAGATGAATTAATGATGTTTGAAAATTGGAAGGAGGACTCTGTCAAGGTCCAGTGTTATATACTCGGTTCAATGAACAATGAACTGCAGCGACAGCATGATAAAATGGAACATAAGACCATTCTGAATCACCTACAAGAGTTGTTTGGTGAACAATCCAGAACAGAAAGATATGAGATATCTAAGAAATTGTTCAGGACCAGAATGAGCGAGGGCACATCTGTGCAAACTCATGTGCTCAAAATGATAGAATGGATTGAGAGGCTTGCTGTGCTCGGCTTTGTTATGAACAATGACCTGAGCATTGACTTAATCCTACAGTCCCTTCCAGATTCATTTTCACAATTCATTATCAACTTCAATATGAACAAAATTGCAGTTTCACTGGCTGAGCTGCTCAACATGTTGAAGACAGCAGAAGGCACTATCCAGAAAGATAAGCCAAATGTAATGCTTGTTGGTAAGACCAACAAGAAAAGAAAAGCTGGACAGACCTTTAAGAAAGGTAAGCCTAAGAAGCTAGTGAAAAACAAACCGGTGGCACAAAAGGACAAAGCTAAAGTCAATGATAAAGGTCAGTGTTTCCACTGCCATAAAGAAGGTCATTGGAAGAGAAACTGCAAGATTTATCTTGCAGAAAAAGCAAAGGAGAAGCTTGGTGAAGCTTCAGGTATTCTCATGATCGATCTTAACTTGTCTTATAGAGAATCAACATCCTGGGTATTAGATACTGGATGTGTTTCTCATATCTGCATTAACTTGCAGGTGTTAACAAGTAAAAGAAGATTGAACCGCGGAGACGTGGATCTGAGGCTCGGGAATGGAGCAAAAGTTGTTGCGTTAGCTGTGGGGACAGCAAGACTTCAGATGCCGTCAGGAGAGTCTTTGGAACTGATAGATTGTTATTATGTTCCAACCATTATTAGGAATATCATATCTATTTCATGTTTAGATAGACAAGGATATTCTATGAAGCTAGAGAATAAAGGTTGTTCAATTTATCAAGGAGACAAATTGTTTGCTTTCGGGTATTTATTGAATTGATTATATTTACTTGATATCTCATATGATGTTTGTCTGGTAAATAATTCTCTTGAACGGTTAGATAAGGATGTGAATAAATCGTACCTATGGCATTGTAGGCTAGGTCATATAAATGAGAACAGGATCATAAGGTTGCAAAAGAATGGATATCTTGATCCATTTGATTATGAATCATTTGCAACCTGTGAAGCTTGTCTCATGGGAAAGATGACCAAAGCTCCATTCTCAGGACATGGAGAAAGAACTAAGGACTTATTGGAACTAATACATAGTGATGTATGTGGTCCAATGTCCACTCATGCTATGGGTGGTTACTCATACTTTGTTTCATTTACATATGATTTCTCAAGATATGGCTACATATATTTAATGAAATATAAGTCAGAAGTCTTTGAGAAATTTAAAGAGTTTAAAAACGAAGTTGAGAACCAGACTGGAAAGAGTATTAAAACTTTTCGATCAGATCGAGGGGGTGAATACTTAAGTACAGAATTCACAGAATATCTTAAGGATAATGGTATTTTGTCTCAGTGGACTCCTCCCTATACACCTCAGTTAAATGGTGTATCGGAAAGGAGAAATCGTACTCTATTAGATATGGTACGATCCATGATGAGTTATGCCAAACTTCCAATCTCTTTATGGGGATATGCACTGTTGACTGCTGCATATCTGTTGAACAAAGTTCCCAGTAAGTCAGTACCTTCCACTCCATATGAGATATGGAAAGGAAAGAAACCAGACTTTAAGCATGTTAGAGTCTGGGGATGTCCTGCACATGTCAAAAGACATGATCTAGACAAACTGGATTCCAGGACACAGAAATGTAGATTTGTGGGATATCCAAAAGAGACTTTTGGATATTACTTCTATCAGCCCAGCGATCAAAGGGTGTTTGTCGCAAAAAGAGCTGTCTTCTTAAAGAAAGAATATCTTTCAAAAGAAGACAGTGGGAGCAAGATAGAACTAGAAGAAATTCTAGACTCACAAATCAATACTAGTTCATCTACTGAACCATTGACTCAAGAACTTGTTCAAGATGATACACAAAAGGTTCGCAGATCAGGTAGAGTGCCTAAGCAGCCTGAAAGATATGTTAGACATATCGATGAAAGCAAACCAAAAGTTCACTTAAATGAGGATGATGATCCTCAAACCTACCAAGAAGCCATAAATAGTCAAGAATCAGAAAAATGGCAAGAGGCAATGAATTCTGAAATTCAGTCCATGTATGCCAACCAAGTTTGGAACTTGGTTGATCTGCCAAAAGGTATGGTACCCATTGGCAGTAAATGGATCTTTAAAAGAAAGATCGGGGCAGATGGACAAATTGACACATACAAGGCAAGGTTTGTAGCAAAAGGATATCGTCAAAGGCAAGGTGTTGACTATGACGAAACCTTTTCTCCAGTTGCCATGATTAAGTCAATCAGAATACTTCTTGCTATCGCCGCATTCTATGATTATGAAATATGGCAAATGGATGTGAAAACAGCATTCCTTAACGGGAACCTTCAAGAAGAGGTGTATATGATACAACCTGAAGGATTCACTTCCAAAGAGCATTCAAGCAAGGTATGCAAGCTGCAAAGATCCATCTATGGATTAAAGCAAGCATCCTGAACTTGGAACTTAAGATTTGATGAAGCAATCAAATCTTATGACTTCATTAAGAATGAAGATGAACCTTGTGTATACAAAAAGGCTAGTGGGAGCACAATTACCTTTTTGGTACTTTACGTTGATGACATTCTACTCATTGGGAATGATGTAGGAATGCAGTCATCAGTAAAGGCCTGGTTATCCAAAAACCTCTCCATGAAAGATTTGGGAGAAGCATGTTAGTTTAAGGTGGCCTACAAGCCAATCTAACAATGTAAATCTCGTTCATTTATTAATATAATGGCATAATATTCGTTATGTGTAAATCGCTTTAATTATCGTTTCATAATGAAGTCCGTGAATATGTGCTATAGTGATCAGATTATGATGAGATCATACTAATGAGACTGATCACTTAAACACACATATTCTTAATCGTTCCTAGTCGGAGGATATCCGAGAAGGACATCAGATATCCGGTTAGACTAGTACAGATTGCTCCTGCTCATATGATGAGGATGACTGGTCTCATAAGTCATTTGTGTGGAGACACTAAGGCGAATCTGTAGGTGCTCATTGGAGAATGAGTTCACTGAACTGATCCGACTGAATCGCTGGATGGTATTGTACCTCACTGTCAACCAGCTTGATTCTATTGTCGCAGTTGCGTGGATGGTCCTCGGACCTGAGACACCAAGGACACCTTGGCGGTGGACTTCTGTACTTTGACCTTGGTCTACGAATCTCTAGCCACGGGATTCTAATACGCCAAGGATTGGGTGCAGCGGAATACCGTCGAAGGGAATTGTGTGTCAATAAGGAATCATTCGCTCTCGGTACTTAGAGAGAGAATGCTCTAGGAAGGATGCGCGAAAGTCCCTGGCCAGGGCGGACGATAATATCGGGAAAGGAGTTTTCCGATATTCATCAGCGGCATCCAATTCAAGTGAGTCGACCGGTTAGGGTTTGACAGCTCGCCATACCCTGAGTTGACTCGAGAGCATTGTACGAATGAAGGATTATATCCACGTGGTAACTGTCGGCAGAAAGGTTCCAAGAGTGGGTTACTTAACCCCAAATACCTTCCGGGTTCACGCGGTGTTGCTTGGCACCCAACGTGATCGGAGGCCCGGTCGAATTCGATGTGCGACATCAATTCGATTGATTAATTGATTAATAAAGGGTTATTAATTAATTAATAAAGCCAGTGAGGAGTCACTGGGCTTGTTGGGCCATTAACTGGACTGGTACTTGGGCCTAGAGGGTCACACGCAAATGATTCTCAAGGCGATGGATAAATAAGTGGGTTTTATACAAACCGGGGGTTTTTGTGAAAAACCGCGCGGTTAGTATAAAACATAGCGAACGGGCTGAGCAGGCCAAGCTGCTGCTAACCCTAGCCGCCCCTCCTCAGTTTCTGTCTTCCTCTGGAGTCCAGGGAGATCCAGATCTGCTCCGCTGCTTCTCCGAATCCCGTTCGACGGGAAATCGTCCGCGCACTGCGGCGATCATTGCGGCGACCAGCGGAGGCTTCGCGGGCTGCGAAGAACGACGAATTCGAGGATATCCGTCGCGGGGAGGATCGCGTGGACTTCGCTAGAGGCCGGGCGCTTGCGCGGCTTGCGGTGTCGCACCGACGGAACCGAACGGCTGCGGATTCGAATCCGCACACGGTGAGAAAAGATAATCCGATTATCTCGTTTTTAGTCTCCGAAACGGGAACGGATCGCTGTAAATATTTTTGTTTTCCGCTGCGTGAGCGATCCGGAGAAACCGAGAAAACCCAACAGTGGTATCAGAGCCAGGTTCCACTGTTTCTCGTCCCGTTTCGGTCTCCGAATTAATTTTTCCTTCAGTTTATTCCATGCTGTAACTTCGAATAATTGTTGGATCCGTGTTCATGCGATGAACACAGTTAATCTGAATATTCTCTTTCAATTTTTCGAGATCATTTTGGGGTTTTTCGTGTTCTTCGTGAGACGAAGAACGGCAAGTTTACGGCGGCTTCAATCGGCTTCCCAAGCGTTGGGATGGCCGGCCGAGACTCCGGATCCGTAGAGGATAGTCACCTCTATCCATCGGTCACCAAGACCGCCACCGGAGTGCCCTTGGAGGGCTATTAATTTAAGCCCTAAAACGGTTTTAAATCTCTGCGAAAAACCAGTTTTTGGGGACTTTTGGGGCATGGCCGGCTCCTTTCGGGGCCTCTCCGGGGACCCTGCCGGCGCCGGAGATCCCGCCGGCTCCGGGGCCGTCGCCGGCCCGGCCGGACGTCGCCGGAGCACCAGCCGCCGCAGGGCGGCGCCGCCGGGAAGGGGGGGAAACCCCTAGGGTTTCCTGCAACTCAAACGAAGCTCTCGGGTTGTTGCAGGTGGGGAAGAAGGGTTGGGCCGGGCTGCTCGAACCGGCTGAGCCGGCCGGTCGGGTCCCGGTTGGACCGGGCCTGAGGCAGGCACGAGCCAGGTGCGCCTGGCTCGGGCCCAGGCGCACCTGGTTCGGACCCAGGCCCAACAGGGCTCGAGCCAGGGTTCCTTATGGGCTGAGCCCTTTGGTTTTATTTAGTTAAAACTGTTTAACCCCCCTTAAAATCCCATATTAACCCCAATGAGCCCATAAATAAAATTTGAACTAAATTTTAAATTTTAAAATTGTTTTGAAATTTTATTGTTCAAATTTATTTAATTGGGCTTTTAAATAATGATTATTGAATCATTATGGATTAACTATTAGTTGTTAATTGATTAATGTTAATTGTTAGTTTAATAGTTAAACTAATGGTTAATCTTAATAATACTAATTTAATAGTTAAATTAGTAATTAACAATTATTAATCTAATAGTTATATTATTAATTGTTATTTCAACTAATTGTTAATTAATAATTTAAGTGTTAAATTGTTAATTAATTTTGATGGATTAATCTAAGAGTTAGATTAATCTTTAATAGTCTAATTGTTAGATTATTAAAGGGGTTTAATCTAAGTGTTAGATTATTAGAAATGTTCTAATTTGCATGGAATAATCTGGAATTATTAATTCGGAGTGTGTGCACATGTGATGTGTGTTTATTGCTTTTAAATTTGATTTAATTGCATGTTAAGATAATAAAATGAGTTTTCAAAATTCAAATACCAATTTTGATTGGATCCCAGCTTTTTGAAAGCCAAAATTATTTATTTTGAAAACTCATTTGTTTTAGCCATGTGATGCGCTGAATCATGTGTGGGATGTTTAAAACACACCGTGGTCATGGATATGCACTTATTTAATTATTCATGAGATGAATGGTTTGTGTGGATCGTGGATGTATGATGTTTATTAATTGTTAATAAATAGAGGTCTGCGCACCTCTCTCTCTCATACTCCGATGTATTTCTACCTCCCTCTCTCTTTTGTACTCGCCATAAGGCCTTCTTCAATTTACTTGTTAATTCTAGAATTAATGTAATATGATCGAGGCAACCGAGGAAGGAGCGAGGACGATCCACAGCTGCAACCAGGAAGGCGAAAAGATGGAGATCTCTTGCCTATGTGATTGCAGGGTATCTAATATAATTGTTATGATTAGAATGTGTGTGCGTTTGACTGTTGGCTCCAGTCAAACCCGCTGTGCTATCCATGACCACACTAATGACATGTATGTGATGCATTGTTTTTCTTTTGATTATGAATCAAAGAAGGTTATAGTATTTAGTAAATATATACGATATATTTATATACTATCACCTAGGAGAGACCAAGATAAAAGTTATCTAAATACCCTCAGATAAACTCTAAGCCGTAACGCGAGTAGTTGAGAACTTACCGCGTGGTCCACCATCGTTATAGTCATAGGATTCAAATCACTTTAGGCAGGTTTGTTGTGCTATCCACAAGGCCTGCTTAATTGGGAGGAGAAACTGTGGCTATGGCATTAAATGCCTATAGATCGGGGTAGAGGAACCATGTAGCTTTGTTGTGCTATCCACAAGGGCTGCATGCAAATCTATGCTCGTCACGTAATGATGGTTAGCTTAGACCAGAATTAGTGGTTTGTTATGCTATCCACAAGGCCATTAAATCTCTAGGGACCGAAACTATGATCAGATATTGCAAGGAGTTGCAAGTCCCATGAGTTGGGTGCTCTCTGATTGTATTACAGTTTGTTGTGCTATCCACAAGGCTGTAGTGCAAGTCATTGAGATTCTGATCCCCACTAGGAGACTGTCGGCGTCTCCCGTTCTGTATAACTGAGGGTTATACAGTCCGTCGAAAATTAGTGGGAGTTAAACTTGAACAAAAGACCATGTCTTGTTTTAAACTTTAATAATTGAACATCTGCTAAATAGATTTTACTTATCTCCTGTAGGGAATTATGTCGTCGAATAACTCAGTCCGTGGCATACTTGATGCCGTTTTGACTTACCTGATCTACTCAGATTGGTTCAGAAGCCTGAAGAATGTCTTCAGATCTGAACGCAATAACTTTGTCCCTGGAGCTGATCCTCTTGCTGAATCGGCATTAGATGCCCCTGAAGCTAAGATGATAGCTAACGATAAAAGATCGAAGGACAAAGGCAAAAGAGTAGTGAAGGGTGACTGCTTCTACTATAAGCAGTATGGTCACTGGAAGAGGAACTGCAAGGAGTTCCTTGATGATAAAGCTCATGGAAGAGTGAAGCTGTGTGAAGCTTCAGATATCTATATGATAGATATCAACTTGTCAGTTAGAGATTCCACATCTTGGGTATTGGATACCGGATGTGCTTCTCATATCTGCCATGATGTGCAGTTGCTGACAAGTAAGCGCAAGCTGAGACAAGGTGAGGTGGAATTGAGGCTAGGAAACGGCGCAAAAGTTGCGGCGATTGCTGTTGGGACAGCAAACCTCAGGCTTCCATCGGGAGACACCTTACTATTGGAAGATTGTTATTATGTTCCTAGCATAATAAAGAACATCATATCAATATCTTGTTTAGACAAGATAGGATATAGGTTGACAATTGAGAATAGAAGTTGTTCGATTTATTATGGTAATAAATCAATAGCTTCGGCATCTTTAGTCAACGGTCTATATCTATTAGATGTTTCTCATTACAATCTTCAGATTGATAATGCTCTTAAGAAGAGCAAGAATTGTGTGAACCAGGCCTACATATGGCATTGTAGACTTGGGCACATTGGCGAAAGCAGGTTGCAAAAGTTGCACAAGCATGGTTACTTAACAACATTCGATTATGAATCGTTTGCAACATGTGAATCCTGCCTTATGGGAAAGATGGCAAAATCTCCATTTAGTGGACATGGAGAATGTGCCAAGGACATTCTGGAACTGATACATTCGGATGTATGTGGTCCCATGTCTACCCAAGCCAAAGGTGGCTTTTCTTACTTCATCACGTTCACCGATGACTTCTCAAGATTCGGCTATCTGTACTTAATGAAGTACAAGTCAGAAGCGTTTGAGAAGTTCAAGGAGTTCAAGAATGAAGTAAAGAAGCAGTTAGGAAAGAGTATTAAAGCTCTTCGATCAGATCGAGGAGGAGAATACTTGAGTACTAATTTCACACAATTCTTAAAGGATAATGGTATCCTTTCTCAGCTAACCCCTCCATATACACCACAGAAGAATGGTGTATCAGAAAGGAGGAATCGCACCTTGTTGGACATGGTGCGATCCATGATGAGCTTTTCAAGATTACCAGTGTCCCTCTGGGGGTATGCTCTAGAGTCAGCAGCATACCTACTGAACATAGTACCCAGCAAGTCTGTGGCCTCTACTCCATATGAGATATGGAAAGGCAGAAAACCATAATTTAAACATGTTAAAGTCTGGGGTTGTCCTGCTCATGTAAAGAGGCATGATCCAGACAAGCTGGAATCACGAACTGATAAATGTAGGTTTGTGGGATATCCAAAGGAAACCTTGGGATACTATTTTTACCATCCTGATGAACAAAAGGTGTTTGTCGCCAGGAAAGCTGTCTTCCTGGAAGAGGAATACCTTCTCCAAGAGGACAGTGGGAGTAAAATAGTACTGGAAGAGGTTCCAGATCCCCAAACAGCTGCATTATCATCAGATGAGATATCAGTTCCTGAATCTGTTCAGGTACACACAGATGAGCCTCGTAGATCTGGTAGAGTACCTAGACTACCCGAACGATATGTGGGACATATCGCTGAAGGTGAGTCTAAGGTACAATATAATGAGGATGACGATCCTAAAACCTACCAGGAGGCCATAGAAGGCCCAGAAGCCGGGAAATGGCGAGAAGCCATGAACTCATAAATCCAGTCCATGTACACCAACCAAGTTTGGAACTTGGAGGACTTGCCCGAGGGTATTGTACCCATCGGTTGCAAGTGGATCTTTAAAAGAAAGATCGGTGCTGATGGACGGATCGACACTTATAAGGCAAGGTTGGTGGCAAAGGGATATCGTCAAAGGCAAGGAATTGACTATGACGAGACATTCTCACCAGTTGCCATGATAAAGTCGATCAGAGTTCTGCTCGCCATTGCTGCACATTTTGATTATGAAATCTGGCAGATGGATGTGAAGACTGCCTTCCTCAATGGTAATCTTGAGGAGGAGGTGTATATGATACAACCAGAAGGTTTCACATCCAAAGAATCTCCAGATAAAGTGTGCAAGCTTCAGAGGTCTATTTATGGACTGAAGCAAGCTTCCCGGAGCTGGAACATAAGATTTGACGAGGCTGTCAAGTCTTATAACTTCATTAAGAATGAAGATGAGCCTTGTGTGTACAAGAAGACCAGTGGGAGTGCAGTCACTTTTCTAGTTCTTTACGTAGATGACATACTACTCATTGGGAATGATGTAGCTATGATGTCATCAGTAAAGGTCTGGCTGTCGAAAAACTTCTCCATGAAGAATTTGGGAGAAGCATCCTACGTATTGGGAATACGGATCTAAAGAGATAGATCAAAGATGATGCTTGGAATGACCCAATCCTTGTACATAGATACCATAGTCAAAAAAGTTTGGCATGGAAAATTCCAAGAGATGTTTCATACCGATGAGATATGGAATTAATCTCTCAAAGGAGCAGTCTCCTAAGACTCCTGATGAGAGGGCATTCATGGATAGAATACCCTATGCCTCTGCCATAGGATCTATCATGTATGCCATGCTATGTACACGGCCTGATGTTGCATTTGCTCTAAGTGTTACGAGCAGATTTCAGGCTGATCCAGGTGAAGAGCACTGGAAGGCAGTGAAATGCATCCTTAAGTACTTGAGAAGAACTAAGGATATGTTTCTTGTCTATGGAGGAGGTGACTTGAAACTGCGAGGCTTTACTGACTCGAGTTTCCAGTCGGATCCAGATGATAGCAAGTCAACATCTGGATTCGTGTTTACATTGAACGGAGGGGCAGTGTGCTGGAAGAGTTCCAAGCAAGTAACCACTGCAGATTCGACGACTAAAGGTGAGCACATCGCTGCAGCTGAAGCTTTCAAGGAAAAAGTGTGGTTGAAGATGTTCATCACCGACCTTGACATAGTTCCCGATATCCTTGATCATGTTCCGTTGTTGTGCGACAACAATGGGACTATTGCACAAGTGAAAGAGCCGTGGTCTCATCAGAAAACGAAAGATGTTCTGAGGCGCTTTTATATTATCCAGAGGAGATTTAGTAGTGGAAAGAGTTCCACTCGTCGACCAGGTAGCAGATCCACTGACAAAGTCGTTGGCTCAAATTGTGTTTGAGCGTCACCTAGAGTCTGTAGACTTATTGTATAAAGGTGATTGGCTTTAGTCCAAGTGGGAGATTGTTAGTTTAAGGTGGCCTACAAGCCAATCTAACAATGTAAATCTCGTTCATTTATTAATATAATGGCATAATATTCGTTATGTGTAAATCGCTTTAATTATCGTTTCATAATGAAGTCCGTGAATATGTGCTATGGTGATCAGATTATGATGAGATCATACTAATGAGACTGATCACTTAAACACACATATTCTTAATCGTTCCTAATCGGAGGATATCCGAGAAGGACATCAGATATCCGGTTAGACTAGTACAGATTGCTCCTGCTCATATGATGAGGATGACTGGTCTCATAAGTCATTTGTGTGGAGACACTAAGGCGAATCTGTAGGTGCTCATTGGAGAATGAGTTCACTGAACTGATCCGACTGAATCGCTGGATGGTATTGTACCTCACTGTCAACCAGCTTGATTCTATTGTCGCAGTTGCGTGGATGGTCCTCGGACCTGAGACACCAAGGACACCTTGGCGGTGGACTTCTGTACTTTGACCTTGGTCTACGAATCTCTAGCCACGGGATTCTAATACGCCAAGGATTGGGTGCAGCGGAATACCGTCGAAGGGAATTGTGTGTCAATAAGGAATCATTCGCTCTCGGTACTTAGAGAGAGAATGCTCTAGGAAGGATGCGCGAAAGTCCCTGGCCAGGGCAGACGATAATATCGGGAAAGGAGTTTTCCGATATTCATCAGCGGCATCCAATTCAAGTGAGTCGACCGGTTAGGGTTTGACAGCTCGCCATACCCTGAGTTGACTCGAGAGCATTGTACGAATGAAGGATTATATCTACGCGGTAACTGTCGGCGGAAAGGTTCCAAGAGTGGGTTACTTAACCCCAAATACCTTCCGGGTTCACGCGGTGTTCCTTGGCACCCAACGTGATCGGAGGCCCGGTCGAATTCGATGTGCGACATCAATTCGATTGATTAATTGATTAATAAATGGTTATTAATTAATTAATAAAGCTAGTGAGGAGTCACTAGGCTTGTTGGGCCATTAACTGGACTGGTACTTGGGCCTAGAGGGTCACACGCAAATGATTCTCAAGGCGATGGATAAATAAGTGGGTTTTATACAAACCGGGGGTTTTTGTGAAAAACCGCGCGGTTAGTATAAAACATAGCGAACGGGCTGAGCAGGCCAAGCTGCTGCTAACCCTAGCCGCCCCTCCTCAGTTTCTGTCTTCCTCTGGAGTCCAGGGAGATCCAGATCTGCTCCGCCGCTTCTCCGAATCCCGTTCGACGGGAAATCGTCCGCGCACTGCGGCGATCATTGCGGCGACCAGCGGAGGCTTCGCGGGCTGCGAAGAACGACGAACACGAGGATATCCGTCGCGGGGAGGATCGCGTGGACTTCGCTAGAGGCCGGGCGCTTGCGCGGCTTGCGGTGTCGCACCGACGGAACCGAACGGCTGCGGATTCGAATCCGAACACGGTGAGAAAAGATAATCCGATTATCTCGTTTTTAGTCTCCGAAACGGGAACGGATCGCTGTAAATATTTTTGTTTTCCGCTGCGTGAGCGATCCGGAGAAACCGAGAAAACCCAACAAAGCATCCTATATTCTGGGAATAAGGATCTATCGAGATAGGTCCAAAAAGATGCTTGGATTATCCCAATCTATGTACATAGATATCATAGTCAAAAGGTTTGGCATGGAAAATTCCAAGAGAGGCCTCGTTCCTATGAGGCATGGAATTTATCTCTCTAAAGAAATGTCTCCCAAGACACCTGAAGAGAGAGCATACATGGATAGAGTTCCTTATGCCTCGGGAATAGGATCTATCATGTATGCAATGCTATGTACTAGGCTTGATGTGGCACACCCACTAAGTGTCACCAGTAGATATCAGGCTGATCCAGGTGAGGAACACTGGAAGGCGGTGAAATGTATCCTTAGATACTTGAGAAGGACTAAGGATCTATTTCTTGTTTATGGAGGAAACGACTTGGAACTTCGAGGATTTACTGACTCGAGTTTCCAGTCGGATATGGATGACAGCAAATCCATGTCTGGATTTGTGTTCATGTTAAATGGAGGTGCAGTAAGTTGGAAGAGTTCCAAACAGGAAACAACTGCAGATTCGACGACCGAAGCAGAATACATTGCTGCAGCTGAAGCGGCCAAGGAGGCGGTTTGGATGAAGAAGTTCATCTCGACGCTTGGAGTAGTTCCAAGCATTTCAGATCATGTTCCAGTATTGTGTGACAACAATGGGGCAATAGCTCAAGCGAATGAGCCCAGATCACATCAGAAGTCAAAGCACATTCTGAGACGATTTCATCTGATTCATGAGATCATCGCCCGAGGAGATATAGTAGTTGAGAAAGTCTCATCTGAAGATAATGTAGCAGATCCCTTGATTAAGCCATTGTCTCAAAACAATTTAGAACGTCACCTTAAGTCTATGGGACTTAGACACATGGGTGATTGGCTATAGTCCAAGTGGGAGAATGTTAGAATTGAGTGGCCTCAAAGCCAATCATTGTACGTTCTAGTTCAGATTATTAATAAAGGCAATTATTTCTTCATTTAATAGTTCTCGCAAACGACTATCGTAATGAAGGTCCATGGACAAATGTATGGGATATTGAATCATGATGAGATCATGATAGTGAGATCAATATCCTAAGGCAATTGTCTTAAATAGTTCTCGATCATAGGATATTTGAGATGGACATTAAATATCCAATAAGATCGACACAAGTTATGTCTGCTCATATGATGAGGGTGAATGATCTCACATTCACTCGTGTGGTGACACTAAGACAAACAAGTGGGTGCTCATTAGAGAATGAGTTCACTGAACAGACCCAAATAAGAATTCCTGGATGGTAATTATACCTATTAGTCAACCAGGGAATTCAATCGTTGCAGTAGCACAGTTGGTCATTTGACCTGAGTCACTAATGATACCTTGTTTGTGGACCATTGTATCTTGATTCTCTGACTCGTGGACTTTAACCATTAAGTCCACCATAATCAATCTTTCAGATACAGTGGAAAGCTTGCGAAGGTAATTGATCGTTTCGAATTGTGCGTCGTTAAACACATGAAAACGTTCAATCTAAATTTATCCGGCTCACTCAAATCAGATTTTGGAAATTTAATAGTGGTGAGTCCGAGTCGATTCACAGGGAGATAGAATGTTAATTTTGAAAATTTTGGAATCTAGTTATCTAAAAATAGATGAGAATTTGAATAACTACTTACTTAATTAAGCTAAAACTCAATTAACTAATGTAACCTAAAAACATAATTACTTTAATTAAACAAATCTTTTTCTTTTCTTTTCTTTTTCAGAAATTAAACACAAACACTTATAAAAATAAATTAATCACAACTAAAATTTTTGACAAAGATATTAAAATTTAACTACGTGTAAAACATGAACTATCTAAAAATTATGAAATAAATCACAAAATTTAATGGTTTAATAAACTTAAACTAAATAATCAAAATATTAAATAGCAATTAATTATCCCTAAACAATTAAACTAATTCTAAGCTAAACTAATGGGGGAAGGGAAAGAAAATAGATTAAAATGTGGGCTGCTGTAGCTTGGACGGGTTTGCTGGAACTGCTTGCTGCTGTTGCTGGCAGCGTGGAGTTGAAGGAAGAAGGTGCTGGTGGACTGCCGCTTGGAAGCTGCTGCTTGGTGGTGTTTGGAAGCTGCTGGTGCTGGTGTTGGCCGGGTAGGAGGGATTGCTTGAGGAAGGAGGAAGCTGCTGCGACATGCATGCATGTTGCCGCATAGGAGGGGCATGCCGGCACGTGGAGGGCGCTGGTTCAGCTTCAAGTGCAGCGTGTGGGAGCAGCTTGGAACGTGGGGGTGTTGCTTGAGTCGCGCTGGCTTCAGGTGCTGGAACCGCTGGGATGCAGCTAGGCATGCAAGGCTATGTGCGTTAAGGAGGTGAAGGCTTCAAGCCCGTGGGCACGTGGAGCTACTGGTATTTGCTGGCTGGGGCGATGGTGACTTCTGGGAAGAAGCTTCAGGCGCAGCAGGTGGAGGTAAGTGGTGTTGCGCTGCTGGTGCACCGCCTCGTGGAGGAGCTTGCTGGCGTGCGTGGGAGCTTCACCGCAGGGTCCGTGAAGCTGCTGGAGATCCGTGGCAGTGCGGTGCTTGCATGCGCTGCAAGCGTGTGGAGGTGCAGCTGCGTGGATGTTGCCGCTGGCTTGCATGGACTTGCCACAGCTTCAAGCGCGGCGTGGAGTTGCAACAAGAGCTTCGCTGCAGCTGGCTGTGCAGGCTTCAACGTGGAGGAAGGAAGAGAAGGATGGCAAGGAGAGAAGGACACCGGAAAGGAGAAAGATAAAAACGGAGAGCAAGAGAGATCGAGAGGGAGAACTGTGGAGGCTGTGGAGGGAGGAAGAGAAGAGAGGCTGTGGTGAGGAAGAATAAGGGAGAGAGGGAGTTTTGCGGGGCTGGTAAGCTGCGAGAGGAGGAAAACAGAGATAGAGAACAGAGGGAGAGAAAGAGAGAAAACCGAGAGAGGGCGGCAGAGAAGTTGAAAAAGAAGAAGAAGAGAGGGATAACCCGGAAGAGGGAGGACCGGAGAGGAGTTGGAAAAGAAGAGGGAGCTGGGAAACGGAGAAGAAGAATAGAAGAGAGAGGGGGAGAAGTTGCTGGAACGAGAGGGGGAAAGAATAAGGGAGAGAGACGGATGCGTGGGAAGAGAAAGAGAGAAACCGAGAGAGGGAGAGAACCGGAGGAGGAGAAGAGTAGGATGCTGCTGGAAAATAAAAAACGAAGACAGAACAAAGACCGAGGAGGAAGAGAACGGCTGAGAAAGGCTGGGAATTTATAGGAGAAATCGGAAGAGGAGAAGGAACGTGGGAGGCTTGGAGAAGGGACAGGATTTGGATCTGGAGAGAAAGAAGAAACTGGAAAAGAAATAGGATTCGAATTTCTAAAACGAGTGAGAGAGAGAGGATTTTTAAAATAAAGGAAGGGATGTGTTTAGGAAATTGGAGAGACGGAAGGAAATAGTGGGTTTTGGGAAACTCCAGCGAAGGAAGGAATCAAATTGCATTTTTACCCCTGTTTTACTTGAAATCCGCACACTGGTCCTCCCCTAAATTTCCGGAAACTCCACCAGCTGCACTGCATCATCGGCATGTCCTGTTCACACAAAATAAATAAAATTTAGCGCATTATCATAAAAATATCATCATATTTATTCATTTCGTCTCGGTTTTGTCGAAAAACCGCAAATGCGCTATGCTCCTTTAATCACATGAAATGACGATGTTTTTAAGTCAGAATTTGATGAAATTGGTACCGTTGGACTTGTTACACAATTATCTATCATTTCATGCTATTTTGCAGATAAAAATATGAGTATGATGCATATGATTGCCCTTAAATGATCAATTTAACACTTTATCACACCCCCCAACTTACTCATTGCTAGTCCCTTAGCAATGCAAATAAGGAAAAGTTAGGACAAACAATGAATTATCATGTTTCATTTGTAGTATCTTTCACAATCAATTTAAGTGGTAGCCGTTTGGTTGAGCTAAAAGTTTTCATATCCCACAATATTTTGATTCAGACAGGTGATTGTGCATGAAATTTGACACACTTAGAACTCGTTTCTGACCTTTCTAGTATATTCTTGCCTTTACTACCATTTAGATAAGACTACTTGGGGAGGAGAAGAGAATAAAAGATTTCCCGATCAGTCAGTGAGGATCGTCTTTCAGTTCCCGTCCCAACTCAGCACTTTTCACGACTTGGTCATGTTTTTGTTACGATGGACTTTTTAGCGTGACGTTTTCTTTCATTTCATTGTACTTTTGCTTTTGAGAGTGTGTACTTTTTGCCACTCTCTTTGAATTGCCTGAGGGGAGGTGCGTACTTTTTGCCACCTACCTTCCTTTAGCTCTTTTAACGCCTTCTATAGCCTTTAGTGTTTACAGCTGTCCATTTTAAATGACCGCCTCTTTTAGAGTGCTGAGTGGGACAGTCCCCTATTACGGATCCTACACATTCCTTTCGTTCAACCCAAAAGAAAAATTAGAATAAGTAGTCTTATCCTTGAGGTTAATTCCAGCATTTCTATACTTTTAAGTCCTTGTATTTATTCTAAGTTGCTGTGTGTGTGTGAAAATCATCCTGCCGTGGATTTTTGTAAAGTGGGATATTTAAACTTTAAAGGCTCTTTAACCAATGTGACTAACAGAAAACTAATTTGTTTAAGATTTACTTAATGAGACAGGATTTTCATGCAATTTTCATAGGATGTGAGAAGAAGTTTTAAAAATTTGACCATTTTTCAGTGAAAGGTATCAGTTTTCTTCAAAAGATTTCCAATAACTACATATCAAATTGATTGTCCCACCCCCCAACTTGATTGACATTGTCCTCAATGGCATAAAAGATATGGAAAACATGTCAGCCAGAAGAGAATTTGTGAAGGAGCGAAACAACCTGTAATGAAGATGATGCGACGTACCCACGGCGATTGCTGCTCAGGGACCTAAAGGAAAGAAATACAAAAACTGAAGTAAAATGTTGGGTTGCCTCCCAACAAGCGCTAAGTTTATCGTCTTCAGCCAGACGGAATGTGCATACTATCCAATGCCCACTAGCACAAATTTCAATGCATGCATTTTGAAGTTTGTTGGTTGTGGTGCACTCAGCATTACAAGTCGCTAATGACTCAGACTGTTATCATTGAGGTTCCAGAGAAAATAATTTTTCAACATGGTCAATGAGATATTGGTTTTACTTGATTCGTCGGCCATGTCAACTACGTACCCTGCTTCTTGTCCTTGACTAAATTGAAGGACTTGATCCTCAATAAAAAGATCAAAAGTTCCCATAATGATGGGCCATTGATTCAATGTATGGGATGATCCAATGTCGAAGATGGGGAAATCAGCAAATATGTGGCTCCTATCCATCTGAATAAGAGTATCTTGGATCATGTCATGTGGTTGCTTAATGAAATGATCAATTGACTGCAAAGCAACCGACGTGCACTTTAATTTGTGGATTCCAAATTTCTCAAAGATAGAGACTGAGAACAAGTTCGGTTTGGCCTCAAATTGCAATAAAATCCAGTAAAGATTGATGTTATTGATATTGTAAGAATTGAGTTGGGCAACACAGTGAGTTTCTTTGAGAAAATGGTTGTTGATGTGGACTTGGCCCAATAATTCCATCACCTCCTTGAGTCGGGCCAGCTTTTGGAGGCTATTGGGCTTAGATTCTCTAACACTCGGGAAACATATCATAGGTAGGTGAATATCTGGGCTCTCACTAGAATCCTTCTCGTCTCCTTCATCTCCCCCCAACTTACCCTCAATGGGCTCTTCTTGATGATTAGCTAAGTCTATGGCTTCAGTTTTCTCTTGATGCAATTCCTCAAGATTATCCACTTTCTGATCCATTGGGAAGAAGAAATATTCAAGATCCGGACCATCATGTGTATTTAATTCCTCTGTGGGAAATAGAAAGTGTTCAAAGTCCAGCTCAATATCCAGCAAATCACTCATTTCTCCTTCTCCTTTTTCCTTCAAGCTCACCTCAAGAGAGATAGGTGTGATCGTGACTTCACTTTGCTGGTCAGTCTGAGGGTTTTCCATCTTCTCTCTATCCACCGGGTATATATCTTCTAGAATATCCACTTTCTCTATTGGGAATAAAAAATATTCGAGGTTCGGACTAGCATGCATATTGACTTCCACTGTGGGGAATATGAAGTGTTCAAAATCCGGATTAACCTCTAAAAGATCACTCACTTCCCCTTCTCCTTTTCTATCACTTAAGCTTTCCTCAGGACAGACAGGTATGATCATGGATGCATCTTGTTGACCAGTCTCAGGATTTTTCATAGATTGATTCATGCTAGCATTCCCTATTCTCACCTGATGCGACTCCGTAAGATACTCTCCGTTTTCAAGATCAGGCATGATGTGACCATTACCGGATTGAACGATGTCAAGTTGAATTTGTGAGTTGATTTGTTGGTCAAAATCAGGTGAAAAAGATTGCAGATTTTCAATAGGCTTGCTAAGCACTTCTTCTAAATCCATCCTTAGATTAGTTTCAGTCAAACAGTCAACTAGGGCCTACATTCTACCAATGGTTTGTTGTTGGGCCAAGACTATTTGTTCAAGTTGCATAAATTGATCATCTTGAGAATGCGGATAACTGAGCTGATAATCAGACTGTGAAGAATATGTCGAATAATTTGATTGGAAGTAAGGTAGACAAGAGCTTGTGGACAATGGATAATCGGAGTGTCCATGATTGTGGGCCAAACCACCATAGTAGACTTGGAATTGGGGCCAATCCGAGAAGTCTTGGATAGCTAGACTTGGAGCTTGGGCCTGGTGAGGTGGAAATTGAAGAGCAGGTGGGGTATCATAATGGTCCTTATTGGCCCAAACGGGACATCTTTCTTGATAGGTATGTGATTGTGTGGGATATGAGGACAGTTCTGGGCCCAAAGCTAGAAATTGATCAATTGTGTGGGCCAACTTGTCTAGCTTAGCTAATCTGTGAGCCAAATCCATATTAGGTAGTGGAGGGAAAGGTGTGAAGGTATTAAGACATGGGCCAAGAAATTGGTTCATTTGAGTCCACTCCATGCTGAAAATCTTTTTATTTTTTTATTTTTATTTTTTTTATTAATGAAGCAAACAAGTTATCACACAATTATTCCTAAGACAACTATGGTTAAACTAGTCTACATGATGTGTTTCTCACAAGTTAATCTAGGTTTAATTCAAGTCCACCCTCACAATTATCAATCGGCCAGGTAAGAGGTGGGGTGGTGGGAGGCTCCCCCTACTTTTGTAGGGACCTAATTAAAGAACCACCGACCCACTTAAGCGTTTGCCATTGGACCTCTAGCCTTAGACACCGGTCTCCAAAAGTGATAGTGGGCTCAAGCTAGACCCAAATCTCATTGTGAACCCTAAATTGAATTCCTACTCACTTTTAACGGGCTTGGGTTAGTGAAAGAGTACAAGGGATGGTTGTTTTTGGGCCAAGGAAGGGTAGTCAAATCCCCACCTTATTTCGTTAATGGACTTCCCCTTAATATATTTTTATGTGAAGTGCACAACCAATTCAAACAAGGGGTTCTATGCAATCATGGAAATGCATGAACATAGTATTTAAGGAAGGTAGAAATCTCACCTTGTCCCCCGCAATCTTCAACAAAATGGAAATTTACAAGAAAGGAAATAATCTAAAAATGCAGTCCTAAATGATGCATGACTTAACATGGAAGGTTTCTAATCTTGGAAATGGAGATTTTTAAATTTGGATGTTCTTCTTTTTGTTCCTTTTTTAGTTAATAGAAACCTATCTAAACTAGAAACTACAAAAAAGGAAACTAACTAGAATAAGGAAATTGAAACATAGAAAGTTGAAACATAGAAAGACAGAACAAAGACCGAGGAGGAAGAGAACGGCTGAGAAAGGCTGGGAATTTATAGGAGAAATCGGAAGAGGAGAAGGAACGTGGGAGGCTTAGAGAAGGGACAGGATTTGGATCTGGAGAGGAAGAAGAAACTGGAAAAGAAATAGGATTCGAATTTCTAAAACGAGTGAGAGAGAGAGGATTTTTAAAATAAAGGAAGGGATGTGTTTAGGAAATTGGAGAGACGGAAGGAAATAGTGGGTTTTGGGAAACTCCAGCGAAGGAAGGAATCAAATTGCATTTTTACCCCTGTTTTACTTGAAATCCGCACACTGGTCCTCCCCTAAATTTCCGGAAACTCCACCAGCTGCACTGCATCATCGGCATGTCCTGTTCACACAAAATAAATAAAATTTAGCGCATTATCATAAAAATATCATCATATTTATTCATTTCGTCTCGGTTTTGTCGAAAAACCGCAAATGCGCTATGCTCCTTTAATCACATGAAATGACGATGTTTTTAAGTCAGAATTTGATGAAATTGGTACCGTTGGACTTGTTACACAATTATCTATCATTTCATGCTATTTTGCAGATAAAAACATGAGTATGATGCATATGATTTCCCTTAAATGATCAATTTCGCACTTTATCAGTAATTGAGTGAACAACAAGGGATCACTCACTCTTGGTATAAGACTGGAGAGAGAATGTCCGATGGATGTGTACACAGAAATCCCTGGCCATGGTCAAATGAAAGAGATGTCTTTCTAGATATTAATTGTGTATTGGAATCCATCTGGATAATGCGATAGAGGGTTTGACTATAAAACCATACCCTTGCGTTATCGGGACATTGCATGAGTGAAGGATTATATCTGTGCGGTATCGGCAGACGGAAAGGTTCAATTGAAGGGAACAGTATCCCTTATATCTTCTGGAATCATGAGGTAGTGTTTAGTGTTGTTCATGATCAGAAGGCCAAGTGATTTGATCAGCAGATGATAATTCACTTGTTTATTAAATTAATCATTTAACATATGATGTTTAAATGTTAATTAATAAATATTAAACTCAAGAAACAGTTCTAAGTTTAATGGGCCTGCAACCGGACTGATATATGGGCCTAGAGGGTCACACACATAAGAGTTCTCGTCAGACGGTGAGAGATGTTAAATTTCATGCTTATCTGGGTTTTTGTGAAAAGCTGTAGATAAACATGAAGATTTAATGGAGAACTATCCAAGGCCAAACTCTTGGATAATCATGAGGATTAACTGTTGTGCTTATCTTTATTTCTATATAAGGAGGGCCAAAGGGGAGGGGTAAAAAGTTAGTTGGACGAATTTTTACCCCAGATTCTCTCTCTCCTCTCTCTCTCTCCTTCTCTCTCTCTTGGAGTGGATCTGTCTCTCTCCGCGCATGGTGGATTTGAGATCTGGTCGGAGCACTCGAGTCGAGGAGGAAATCGCATCTACTGGGGGAACTCGTGTGGATACCTCTAGAGATCGTGCACGTGCGCGATTACCGAGTCGGCATCATCCACGGGAGATTCGAAACCCCGCAAAGGTGAAGAATTGTTCTTCCCACCTAGATTTTAATGTCCGTTTTACGACCCCAGCAACCGATACAATGGAATCATTTTTATTTCCGCTGCGTTCATGGCAATTCCTTACACCGACACTTCCAGGTATTGTTATTTCCACAAACAACCTGGACATACCATAGATACCTGCTTCCAATTCCGAGATTATATTCATGATCTCAACGAGCAGGGAGGCATTGATTGGGAAGAAATGAAGAAGTATATATCCGCCTTGAAAGCGAGAAGACCACAACAACAACAACAACAACAACCAAGAGTGCCGGCACAGGAACCGGCACCGTCAAACATGGGTATAGTGCAGAACCCACTCCCGGAGCACCAGAACCAGAATCAAGTTGCCCCTATTTTGATAAATAGCCGGTCTGAGGCTAATCGAGGGCAACAGTGGAAGATAGAGGACTCTTACTCTATTTATTCAACGGGTCACACTCCGAGCACCACTGAGCAACCACCACACCGCACCCTTCATATACCTAAATCACAACCCGTTACCATCACGCCTATACCAACACCCGCATATCACACACCCGCACCCATTAACCCATCACCACCGCCCGCTTTCCTTAAACCCATTATCCCCCACGCCACTACGCCTCCATTAAACAACCTACCGCAAGCTAATTACGCACCCCTCATGCCATCTAAACCACTGCTCTGCGTACCATTCCCCACATCATCTACTACCACCACCACTACTTACCCAAATACCATACAACCATCTAAGCCATTACTTCGTATGCCATTCCCTACTTCATCCACACCAACCACTTACCCCTCCACCAACTAACCATCTAAGCCTCTCATCCGTACCATGCCACCATTAACTAACCCCACACCATCACCCGCATACCAACCCTCCACACCATCCACATCATCTACCAATCCCGCGGTGCTCAAGTTATCACCCAGTCCTTCCACTACTGAAGAACATGCACTCCAGAGTGGGAGGATTTTCAATAAGGTCTTTCCTCAATCAACAGTCAGAGACAGCCCATCACAGCCGCCAGAGGAAGCGCATAACGATGAGAGTGCACCAGACACTCAATATGACCTACTGAAACAACTGGACAGAAAACCGGCACGAATCTCTGTGCTTGAGTTGATCAAAAGATCGAAGACCCATCAAGAAGCTTTGATAGAATATCTACAAAAGGTGATGGTCAACGAAGACGTGCCGGTGGAGAAGATTGCCGCACTACTAGTTCCTCAGGAGGATCAGCCCTCTATCTTATTTCATGTCTCGGAACTAGCACCACCAGCAGCCAGAAACATGGCTCTAAGTATTACGGTCAATATCTACAAGAAGGCCGTAGAGCACGTCTGGTTGACACGGGGGCTTCAATTAATGTCCTGCCTCCGAAGACCCTTGAATTGTGTGGTGTACCCAAAGAAAAATGGCTGCCTAGCCCTATCTCTATAACAGCTTATAATAACTCCACCTGTTCCCCTCGGGGAATGGTCTATTTAAAAGTAGAGTTAGGCCCTGTAAGTCATGCCGAGGTCGAATTTAACATCTTGAAAATCGATCCTTCCTTAAAGGCTATTTTGGGCCATCCTTATATTAAAACCCTTGAGGCGATTCCCTCTACGAATCATCAGTGCCACAAATTTTCCTACAAAGGATGAATCATTAAAGTTACGAGTATGCCGATCCTTGCTGCTACTCACTCCTTGAATATCAAGCCAACTTCTTCACCTGGCCGACAACTTTTTCTGTCGGTATTACAGGTCCACCATCTGGTGGCTGATCCTTTAAAGGATGCCACTCTTACTCCTTATCCACTGGATGCCATAAAGCGGGGGAAGTACATGAGTACCCCTGGTTGGAAAATAATGATGAAGGGTGGTTATCAGCCTTGAAAGGGTCTAGGCACGCAATTATAAGGCAGAACCACGCCCCTCAAGGATAACCAAAGGACACCTGGAAATAGCCTGGGCTATCGGCCAAGAAAAGTGAAGCATGACATTACTCAGCATGAAGAAAAGGATGACGGCCAGAAGAGATGGGAGACAATGTCTACACCATGCAAAGAAGGTCGGGACCCTTTAACATGGACCTTATACACACATTTCGTCAAGAGTCCCACGATCAGTCATGATAACACAGTGGTCATCACTTCCTGTTTTGACCTCCATGACATATATGGAAGAGACTTGGCCAGACATTATTCAGAATTGTTGACGTACCAGTCCTTGGAGGTTCTGCGGCCAATGAAAAGGAGGAAGTTCCAAGATCCTGAGTGTAAATGGTACAGATGGTTTGACTTAAGGGATCTGTACATTGCATTGAACAGACTATTTCTTGATCCTTCATAACCAAAGTGGCCACCTCAAATAGATGAACTGATTGAAGGGCCTGGTGCCATTTTTGATAAAAGAATACTGTTGTCTGAGGAAACAGATGAAGGGGAGCCAGATAACCCCTATGAAGCTGGTTATACCACAAATCTTCTTTGGAGGGGGACTTATCCCTCTTACATTTTCACACTCCATACCTTGTTCCGCACTCTGCTTCTGACCCCGACTTGGTCGCGGGTCATCACTGAAGATATTCTACGGGTTCCGCCCATCATGATCACCCTGTCCCTACGGGACTTTATCCCTCAACCTCCTCTCGATCTAAAGAGGATTTATGATTTAATCTGAGACATACTACTGTATGATCCCCCCAATCCTTTGGCCTTAGTGCTGCTTCCTCCATCCCATTCACCTCCTATTCACCATCATTCTTATTTTATGATTAATTCATCTTTTCTCCAAAAAAAAACGTCAATTTGGCAACAAATTTCTCCCAGATCCTCATTGAGGAAACATCCTACTTGTCCGATTGTACCCCATCGCGCGGGTCATTCGGTCAAGATTCTCTTCTAGATCTACTCTGCCCCTCCCCTCTGGAGGATTCCCCTGTATTTCCGCGTGTATCCTATAATTTTCATTCTGCTTCGTCCTCATTAGGTCATGATAGAGAGTCTAGCGAAGTTAGGGAGTCTAGTTCTAGGCAGGTTAGTCAAGTTAGGAAGCGTAGAAAATCTAAGGATAAACAAATTCCAGATAAATACCTCCAGGATTTAGCATTTAAATGCCTTTCTTGCTCTATGATCCCAAGCTATTAGAGAATCATATTCAGATGCCAGAAAATTGTGTAGATGATGAGTCAGTTAATGATGGATATGGGGTGTATGAATTGATACACGAAAAAGACTCCATTGTTGAAGGTGAGGAAGATGACGAGGACGCGGCTGAGGCATACGCCAGTGGAGTAAAAAGATTCGATGAACCATCGGCTGCCGTAGAAGAGTCCACCAAAGAGATCAATCTAGGGACTGAAGACGAACTTAGGGTTGTCCTCGTTAGCAAGAATCTTTCTGAAATGGATGAGAAGGCAATAGTGCAAGTTCTTAAGGATTATAAGGATACTTTCGCCTGGAGTTATGAGGATATGCCGGGGTTAGACTCATCACTAGTGGAACACAGGTTGACATTAAAGGATGGAGTTAGCCCGGTTAAACAGAAGTTAAGGCGATTCCACCCACAAATGGCTTTGAAGATGAAGGAAGAGGTCGATAAGTTACATAAAGCCAAATTCATTAGAGTTGTCCTCTATCCACAATGGGTGTCCAACATAGTCCCGGTTATGAAGAAAGATGGGAAGGTCAGAATCTGTATTGACTTTCAAGATTTGAACTGGGTATGTCCTAAGGATGATTTTCCACTGCCTCATATTGATGTACTCATCGATAATACTGCTGGCTATGAAACTTTATCATTTTTGGATGGATTTTCAGGATATAATTAGATCAAATTGGCAAAAGAAGATCAAGAAAAGACATCATTCACTACACCTTGGAGAACATATTGTTATGTCGTCATGCCTTTTGGATTAAAGAACGCTGGAGCCACTTATCAGAGGGCTATGATGACAATATTTCACGACATGATGCATATCTATCTAGAAGTGTATGTGGATGACTTGTTGGTGAAATCTAAGACTAAGGCTGAGCATGCCAAAGTTTTGGCAAGAGTGTTAGAAAGATCAAGAGAATATTAGTTAAAGATGAACCCTAAGAAATGTGTATTCGGGGTATCCTCAGGGAAATTACTTGAATTCATTGTCAATAAACGGGGAATTGAGATCGATCCCAACAAGGCAAAGGCTATTAGAGAAATGCCACCTCCCAAGAACTTGAAAGAGTTAAGAGGATTGATCGGGAGGTTGTAATTTATTTGTCGTTTTGTATCCCAGCACTCACAAAGGTGTAAGCCGTTCTACGAGCTTACCAAGCCGGGAGTCAAATTCGATTGGGACGATAAGTGTCAGGAGGCGTTCGATGGATTGAAGAATTATTTGGCAAGTCCTCCTGTTTTGAGACCACCGTCTCCAAGTAAACTGTTGATACTATATATTTATGTCCTGGATGATGCAGTGGGGGTTGTCCTAGCACAAGAAGATGAAGAAGGAAAGGAAAGGGCAGCCTACTCTCTCTAAACCTCTCAACCCCGCTGAACAGAGATACACAGCGATGGAGAAAACATGTGCAGCACTTGTATGGGTGGTTCAGAAATTGAAGCATTACTTTTTAGCCTATGAAGTCCATCTTATCGCTAGAATGAATCCGATCAAGTTTCTCCTTGAGAAATCTGTCCTTACTGATAGGTTAGTACGATGGCAAAGCTTTCTATCTAAATTTGATATTACTTACATTCAACAGAAAACGATCAAAGGCTATGCCATAGCAGAACATCTCGCTCATCATCCCCTTCCTCGTTTTGATCCAGTCCAATCTGAGTTTTCGGATGAGAAACTGATGTCCATAGACCAAATCAAAGATGACATGTGGACTCTACATTTTGACGGAGCTCTGAATTCCTATGGAAAGGGTATCGGCATTGTTCTGTTATCACCTGAGGGTGTCACCATTCCACAAGTCTTTCAGCATGACTTTTCGGTCACTAACAATATACCTGAATACGAGGCACTCCTTGCTGGCCTCTAGGCTGCTCATCTCCATGGTGCCACCAAACTCAGAATTATGGGAGATAGCCAATTGATTCTCCGCCAGGTGTTAACCAAATATCAGACTCTTGATCCAAAGCTCAAGCCTTATCAAGAACTCACTTCTGCTTATACTAAGCTTTTCACAAAATGATCTTCATCCATGTTCCTAGGAATCAGAACACCTTAGTTGACGCTCTAGCTTCACTTGCATCATCTCTTAATTTTTCAATCAGCAAACAATCCAAATCAATCATCGTTCATAGGCGTCTTTCACCTGCCGTAAAAGACCCTTCATTCCTTAAGACTAAGGAGAAGCTGCTGAAGAGGGTCAAAGATGGAAATATTGTGGAAAAGAGAGAAATTATGTTAATGGAGATGTTAGAAGAGATAGATGATGAACAGAAACCATGGTAGTATGAAATTGCTAAATATTGTGAAGATCAATCATATCCTGAAGAAGCCACAGTTGAGGAGAAAAGGGTTATCAAGAGAGTTGCTAAGAAATACACCCTAGTTGGGGGAGCATTATATAAAAGAAGTTTTGATGGAGTTCTTCTAAGATGTTTAGACGAAGATGAGCTTTGGAAGGTTATGGAAGGAGCTCATGCTGAAGTTTGTAGTGGCCATGTTAATGGACAGATGCTAGCAAAGAAAATCCTTAGACAAGGATTCTATTAGCCAACTATGGAAGAAGATTGTGTAGGATATGTCCGTAAATGTGCAAAGTGTCAACTTCATGCCAATAAGATCCGTTCTCCTGCATCTTCACTCAATCATGTTTCCTCCCCATAGCCTTTCTCCATGTGGGCTTTCGATGTCATTGAACCCCTTGGCAATCCTGATTCCGACATTAAGCAGAAGTCCTTCATCCTCACGGCAACGAAATACTTCACCAAGTGGGCAGAAGCTAAAGCGTACACGGAAGTCAAAGCATCAACCGTCTGCAAGTTCATCATGAAGAACATCAACACCATATTTGGAATTTCAAGCACCATCATCACCGATAATGGACCGCAGTTTGTGTCACAAGAGCTGAAAGACCTCTGCAACAGATACAAAATTGCATTGCATCATTCGTCTCCTTATTATCTACAAAACAATGGCCAAGCAGAGGCAACTAACAAAACTTTGATAAAAACAATCAAAAAGAAGTGCAAGTCTAATAAATTCACAGACTAGCTAGAAAAATTGATTGAGGCTCTATGAGCCTACCGAACTTCAATCCGCACGCCCACTGGGCAGACTCCTTATTCCTTAACATTTGGAATGGAGGCGGTAGTTCCATACGAGATCCTTATACCGTCATTAAGAGTACAATTGAATAAGAAATTCTCCATTGATGAACACCGTTCAGCACTCCTTGCTTAATTGGAACTCTTGATGATCAATTGCTAATCATGCAAGAGTTTATCAAAATAGATTAGCATATTTTTATCAAAAGAAAGTCATTGAACGTAAGTTCAAAGTTGGTGAAATAGTCATCAAAAGATTTTTTGTTAAACCTGGTGGTCCGCGTTCTAAGCTCCAACCCAATTGGGAAGGACCATATGTTGTATCGCATGCTTTTCCTGGTAACGCTTACTGTCTAGTTAATGCAGAAGGGCAAGAATTAACTCACCCCTGGAACAGTTTGTATCTTAAGAAAAACTACCCTTAGGTTAAAAAGTCGATCAGCATGGTGCAAAGACCAGTGGAATCAGAAAATTTAGAAACTCAAATTATCTTATTAGTCTGAATAATTTAATTCAAACGCATTACTACACATACTGACACGTTTACTTCGTGAGTAATAAAAGATGTGAAGTCTAAAGGAATACCGAAAGCTTGACCGAAGGTGTAAAGTGCAAATCATTCTTTTTAAAACAAAAACTCTATTTTTACACTCGGCCCATGATGTCGGAACGAGACTTAGAATAGACTACTAAGAATACCCGTCGTCTTAGTAGGAGGCCGTCATAAAAAAAGGGGGGAGATCCGTCCCATGAAAAGAAAAGAAAAAGTAAAAAGACAAAAGCCAAATGTCAAATCAAAAGGCCATTACACTACAAATGTTACATCAAGGTCATGAAATGAAATAAAATGGAACACAAGATTGATAAATACTCCGGAAAGAAAATGACCGAACCCCAACAGATATTAGGGTAAGAAAGGAACATCTTTTTGGGTCTCAGGAACCTTCTCGTGGGCTTTCTAAACCAATTCTTCATTTCTTTCTAAAGAGGCGTACTCCAAGCTTAAGGAACGGCCTAGATTGACTAAGAGTCAAATCATCAAATGGGATCACGAATGAAAACACAAGTTCAAGCACGATGGGTCTAAGTTAGATTATTGAAGAACAATTTGGGAATTAAGTTAATAGATGAATATGTTCTTTTGATCTAAGTACCATGCTGGTCTTTTATTTTGCACAATATTCAAAAATCCAAAAAAAAAATACATATTTCAAACATTCAAAAAAAATACGTATTTCAAAAATTCAAAAAAATACATATTCAAAAATCCAAAAAAAATACATATTTCAAAAATTCAAAAAAAATACATATTTCAAAAGAAATATACATATCTCAAAATCCAAAAAAAAAAAAGTACATATTTCAAAATCCAAAAAAATAAATAGACATTTTGAAAATAAAATATATATATATATATGTTCCAAAACCCAAACAAAAATGAATATTTCAAAAAAAAAAAAAATGTTCAATTAGCATTTGCTTATCGCATCTAGTGTGTTTCATTCCTTTTATTTTCAGTGAGCATCTGCCTGCTTGCATGTTGCATTTTTGCTTACTGTTCGATTATTCATGTTACCTTTGTTAATAAAGGCTATGCCCCTTGACTCTTTTATCAAGAAAAAGATTGATTGATCAGTTACTTAACTAAGTAAGGGGATAAGCCTAAATAGATACTTAACCTGTTTGCTAAGTCATGTACAGAACACATATACGAAAGTCAAGGCAAAAGGTTGAAGGCAAAAGTTTCATATATATATATATTAAAATATGTTTTTGTACAGGACTCGCAAAAAGAAGAAAATACATGATGCAGCCCTCACGGTTGACTCTCTCCTGCCCCCTCGTCAAACTGACTTTGGGCTTCATCCTGGGCCTCAGGTGCTGGAGCTCTAGAAGGCGGCGGCGGTGGGCCCATGGCACCTGGGCCAGCCTGACCTGAGGAGATGGCCACGCTGGCAGTAAAAGCACTCGCCTGACCACGCTCCTGAGCCCGTTGCCGAGCACGTCTGTATCGCTCCTCGACACTCCGGCGCTCGTACTCGGCAACGCCCAACTGAACCCAGAGAGAAGACAGCTCTGTATCCATCCGCTACCACTCCTGCCGCTCGCGCTCCCTCTCCTCACTGATGAACTCTAGTCGGGACTGGAGACGTGTAAGCTCTCGAGGAAGATTGTCACTAGAGAGGCGTGCCAACTGCTCCTCTAAGGCCCTGATACGTGTAGCATCGGCCTCGGCACAAGCAGTCGTTGCACGAGAATGCTCCAGCTCCGCTTCAGCTCTCTTAAGGGCCTCCTGAAGCTCAGCAACCTACAAGAGGAGACCTTGTCAGTTCAAGATAATCAAGTGAATCAAAGTTCAACAATGGAAGAAGAAGGATAGAACTTACTCGAGCGGCGTGGTCCTCCTCCGCGAGAGAAGCCCGATGGATGGCGGAGGCAAGCTAGCCCTAGAGGTCGGCAAAGGCAGCCTCGTGAGCAGCCGAGAATGAAGAAGAAGAAGCTCCATGTGAAGGGGGAGCCGCCTAGGTATAGACGGCTCGCTGCACCAAAAGACTAACTGTCAGGGGCTAATTGTCAAAACTAATTAATTAAAATATTCATTTCATAAGCATGCATACTTACCAGGTCAAAGAGTTCCTTCTCGACCTGCTCCAACTGGGCTTCGGCATCCTGGAGGCGGGCCCGGAGGTCGATGATCACGACATCTCGTGCATCCTGCATACCACACATGCATGCATTCATTCACAAATATAAGTTAAAGATAATAATAAAATGAAAGACGCATAAATCATACTTACATCGAGTGGTCGGAGGAGTCATAGCTGGTCGGCGTAATAGGTCCGGTACTGCTGGAGGTAGGCGGTACTATCATCCGTATGGGACTCTACCCATACGTCGCGGCGGTGCCAGTCCTCGTACTGCTCGGGGAACTTGGCACGCCAGTCTGTGAGGGCCTGCTTACCCCTCATGCTCCTCCCGACGCCCTCCGGGACCTCCTCTTCGATCCATTTTTGATGGAGGCCCAGCGTTCTCATCACTAGGCGGAGGCGGTGCGGCTCGATTTCATTGAGGCAGTGGAGCCACATCAGCCTCCCGAACTGTCTCCGGCCAGCCGTCGCCCACGGCTGGCCCTCCTCGCCCATGCCCAAGTATCGACGTCAGATCACCTACATACAGGTTAGATGCATTCACATAAATAAATTGCATTTAATAAATGAAAGATTGCATTTAATAAACAACATTGAATAAATTAAAAGACTTACTAGGAGCTCCGGGTAATCAAGGAACTGATGGCGGAGGGCCGTCAGCTGATGATGCTGTGGGGACGTGTCCACGATGGGCTGCTAGCGGCAAGCCAAAGGGACAGTGTCCGGCTTCACAATCCTCGCTCTGCCGAGTTGAAAATAGTAGTAACTCCACACCTGTATACATGAGCATATAGGTTAGAAAAGCATCATCACATTTCATAATCATAAAACAAATAATCAAATAATTTAATACCTGAAGAAACGGTGAGAAGCTGCTGACCGTGGTCTCGCGGTCTGGCGTGACTGCAGAGAGATCGGCAAAGAGGTGGGCCAGGAGGGCCGCACCCCAGGCATACTGGTGCAGACTCTCTAAGTCATCTAGAAGACTCCGGAATCTACAGTGGATGTGGTCGCCCTTCGTGCCGAAGAGCAACCGACCAAAAAAGAAAACTAAAAAGACTCGAAGTTGTCTATCTACCTCCTCCTCCTGACTCGGGTCGCTACAATATACTGCGGAGGAGGACTCTGCTAGTCTACTCCTAAACTCCTCCCGGGTCTCATCTGATCGACGTCGGGGCCCTACTAGAGCTAGAACGGCCTCTACCTCCACTCTGGGGACGGTCCTAGACTCTCTATCTAGAGTAGGGACTTCTATACCTAATAGGGCCTCCGCCATCCCACGGTAATCAGGATAGGTCACCCCGCTCACCGGTAAGCCCTCTACTCTAAGGCCAGTAATCCTGGCCACATCCTCCAAGGTTGGGACCATGTGGCCCCAGGGCATTAGGAAAGCCTTGCTTTCCGCATGCCACCTCTCCCGCAGCGCCTACAGGAGGACCAAATCGAGCCAAAATAGCTCGATCTCGAGGATCTCGCCGAATCCCATTCGGCGCAAACGCGCCTTCTGGAAATCTGGGAGTCCTCTATAAGCTCCTATCACTAAGTCTTAGGATATCCGGGCCCTCATCGTCCCCTGCAAATAAAAACAAGAAAAAAATCATTAGTCAATGAACAGAAAATCAATAAAATATTCTTTTTAAAAGGCGTGTACAATGATGGACGCTCATTAAAAGGCGTTCACCACCCCTGACGCCTTCTGAACCTATTTTCTGTACTATTTAAAAATTGAATTTTGGCCTGAATGGCGTCAAACCAGGACGACACCCGTTGAAAGGCATCACCTAGTATGGATGCTATTCAAACCCGATTTTGGGTTCTTCCGAAGAACCCCTTTCCTCTCTCTTTTCTTCACCCAAACACACCCACAGGGAGCTTACCAGGTGGAGGTCGTCCTCCCCTCCTTCTTCTTCGGCCGTGGATGCCGGAGGAGCCTCTTCCTTCTCCAAGAATGCCGCCACCGCCGCTAGCTCGGCCGACACTTCTTCCGGAACCTCTTCCCTTGGTACCACCGCAAGGGGGGCCGTCCTCCACCGCTTTGCTACGACTTTAGCCTTTCGTGACCCTTTGCCTTGTTCCATGGCCGAGAAGAGAGAGTTTGGGTTTGGAGAGAGAACTTGAGAGGAAGAGGGAGATGGTCGGAGAATAAGGCCGGTGGAGCTTGGTTGCCAGAGGCGGAGGATCGCCAGAAGAGGTCGGAGAGCCGTCGGAGAGGAAGAAGAAAGTGAAGAGAGAGAAAAAATATGGGAGAATGAGGAAGAAAGGGGGGCTTGCGCGGGTTCTATTAAAGAAAGTTGAAACGCGTCGTGGTAGAGCGACGCCGTTTAAGGCGCATAAACTGAGGCGGAAAGACATGGGTTTGAAATTGAGCAAAAGGCGTCTTCACAGAACGGCGCTTTTCAGTTTAAACCGCCAATTCTGGTCAGAGCAGTACAAGGCATGATGATTAAACACGTCTATATTACACGACGCGATTCAGTGGATTAATCACAGAATTAATGGCAGAATTCTGGAGAAGAGTAAGAGAGAAAATTGAAACGCGTCTACACGTGTGGACGTGTTTTCAGGATTATTCGGATTTTAAGGATAAATCTCTGATTTTTGGAAAACGATTTTTGACTGAATGACGTCTACACATCTGGACGCGTTTTAAGAATAATTTGGGATTTTTGGAAAAGGATTTTTGATCTAATGGCGTCTACATGTGTGGACGTGTTTTAAGCATAATTCGGGGTTTTCAGAATTAATCTCTTATTTTGGAAAAGGATTTTTGACTGAATGACGTCTACACATCTGGACGCATTTCAAACATAATTTGGGGTTTTAAGGATTAATCTCTGATTTTTGGAAAATGAATTAAGATTGAAACGCGTCTTTCTGAGTGGACGCGTTTTACATTAAGTAAATCCGAACTGAAATATTTTAAGGAAAAATCAAGTTTTTATTCAAGGAAAAATCTTGGACAAGTCACAGAACTTTAAGGATGGATTTCAAGACATAAAGGAACAATTCTTTATTGAAATAAATTCTTATTTACATCATAAAAGGAAAAGAAAAAGAGAACATTCAAGGACGAATTTCCTGCAGTCCTATTATATATGGATAAGATAATCCCCTATCTCTATTCTCAGAGGATTTTACACGATGATTGAAGCTAATATTCCACAGTATGACTATAAGTTCAGTGGCTTCATAATCTTTATAGGATTCCAAGACACGCTTCTTGATTGGAGATGTATGGAAAAATTCAGGGAATTCATAGCGAGGCAGGCTGAGTTGAATATGACATCGATGAGGATTGTACAACATAAACTCAGTTGCCCCGATCAGCTTAAGTTCTGCACCCGCTGCGCGGCGCACTCGAATGGACTTTCCTACGAGAGCAAAAGGTGAAGAGTCTAGCCCATTTGATGACATTGTTCTTAGATAATCTCTCCAGTCAGCTCGAGTCTTGAGTTTAGGCACTCGATTGATCATCTTCTCATTGAATTTCACAATGTTTGAGATATGGAAGATCGGCCTATTTTGATAGATTTGAGATGGTCTTGCAGAATTTCTAGTGTGATATTCAAACTTGAAGTGCAACTCGACCCACAGAGCGAAGAGTAGCATGCAACCATAGGGAGGCTAACCTGTAGACGCTGCAGAAAACCCACTGTAGAGATAAGCTAGAATCGTTGTGCCGATCTGTTTTCCCTCAAAGATCTCGCAGATTGCACTGACTTGATCATCTTATAGTATGTTATCTTGAGCATGAAAGAATAAAGCTCCAGCTAGGCACGTGGTGAAAGCTTTCATCACGTTCTTAGTGTCATCCTCTCTAAGATCTTCAATCTCATACAAAGTCCACTCTGCAAGCTTTGTAAGGTTGATTCCTTTCTTAATGAGGCATCCTTTAACTTCTTTTGGGTCCTTCATGATCTTCATCAACAATTGTTGACATGTGATCTTCTCCCTCATCAAAGCCATCTTATTCAAAATAAGTTCATTACTGTTCAACTTGATTTTGGGAAGGCCCAATAGGAGTTCAACCTCTTCTAGAAGAATAGTGCATTCAAATTCAGGAAAAAGAAAAGTATGGGTTTGAGGATGCCATAACTCAATCAAAGCACACATAGCCGCCCAGTCCACGTTTGAACTTTTGTAGTGTTTTGCATGAACTACCAGACATTGGATATTCCACTTGGAAACAAAGCATTGCATGGAAATAGTAATACTTTTAGCAAGCTTTCGAATCCAAGGGAGAGATGTGAATTTCCTTGGACCGGGAAACAAAGGATATGTCTAGAAAATAGAAAGGAGAATTGCTATGAAGAACTTGAAGAACATGGAGAAAAAAGGAAATTGAAGAAGAAGGATTGAAGGAATAGAGGATTTAACTTACTTGGAGGTTAGGATCTCTTCCACTTAGATGATCTTTCACGTCGGAGAGTTTTTCTAACGTCTTCTTAACCCGCTTGCTTAAAGAATCTATCTTGTTCTTAAAGCTTTTCCTTTTGAAGCCTTGAAACCTTGAAAATCATTAAACTTTGAAGAAAATCTCTAACTTTGATCTCTAGATTGTGTTAGGAATTGCCTTAATACAAGTTAATGGATTATATAGAGGGATTTGCGATTCTAAAGAGGCTTTTCCAGATTGGAGAAGGGATGTGCATGAAGAGAGTTGAAATCCAGATTAAACACAGCCAGAGCCTGTTTCTGCGACTGAAAGGTGTCGTTGAACAGCGACGTGTTTTAGTTGATCTTAATGGCGTCGGCTCGACACGACACGTTTCAGGATTTTCTGTTATTTGCCCGAAATTCAATATTTTTATAGATTTCATGCTTAGATAATGCATTTGATTGAACTTACTGATGATTTTTAAGTGCAGGAAATTCAGGAAAATTCAAAAGAAGCTGAGAATGTCAAAGAAGATCCTACTGTGGGAGTTTATGAGTCCCGACCATGGCTAAAAAGACGGTTATCTCTATCCCTTGTACTATTTCATGTAATTAATTTGCATTAGCATTACTATATGTTAAATATTTATTAGACTATGTCAAGGACCTTGTGATTTTGATAAAACTAGAATTTGAGTTCCCCTTAAACAAAAACGGTGATAATTCCAGAGAATTCTTAATCGCACGGATAGGCCGTTGGATTGTTAATTAATGAGGACGATGGTTCTGATTTTGTGAAACAGTGCGTGGATAAACGAGCTTCGGCTTAGTACTGAATTACAAGAATTGATATCTTGACTCATTAATGACAATTTAACAATATTATCCTTGATTAATTTATATTTTATTTGATTTTATATTTTTTCTTTTAGTCCAGTATGCATCATGTAGGACTTTGATATAACTGTGATAAAGATTAATTATTGATTAAGTTTCAGATCATTGATCAAATAATTCCAACATGATATGAAATATTCCATTCTGAATTGAGTATCTTGATTATATTTGAGGTTCGCTTGAAGATATACTTAGAATTCTATCCTTTCTTGGATTATTTATCCAATATTTCTTGTTTTCTTTTTAAGATTCATCATGGCTGCAGCACGTCCATATTGGCTGGCAATCGCTCCCCATGATGAAACCTGTAGTGTCTATGACCTGGTGTACTTCCCAATCTGTAGAGGTTGATCGACCTTATTTTATTTTCTTATCTATTTCATCCAGACATGATTGATTTCCATTGATCTCCTTGAGTTATCTTCATTGATGATTTTCAGAAAAATTCCAATCATGTGATGTTGAGAGCGTGTCTCATCACACCTTGGCATCACCTTTTCAGTACATTCCATTTCATTTTACTCCCTTCTAAAGACGATGCCAAGGTGAGGCAGCTGTAGACACACTAATTTTGACATCATTTTCATGTCATGTCATATAATAATGCCTCAAAATGGTCTGATATTTAATCATTGGTTAATTTTTATTAATCTTTCTGAATTAATTATCTAAATGACATCGGTCAGACAGACATAATTTAAGTTTATTAATGAAATTCATTTTAACTCAGATTTTTAATCAAATATGAAAGATTCTAAAAGACGTCGCCAAGTGGGGACACAGTTTAGGATTTTATTCCTATTTCGATATCTAATATGATTTTTAATTAATTTATTAATTAACTAAAAGACGGCTGCCATACAAGACGCCATTTAAGTCTCCTAAGTTGTTTCTGTCTCTTCTTCCCGGATGTTTATCCTTATCTTAATTAAGCTAAAAGACGTCTCCCATGGGCGAGGCATTTTATATAATTACAGATAATGATGCATTAATTTGTGTTTGTCTGTTTCTTAACTGGATTAGTTTCAAACTCTTCCATGTTAATCTTTAAGTAACCGCGGATGCGTGAACTTAAAGCCTATAAATACACAACCCCTTGGCCATTAAAAAGTTAGTGATGATAGTGATAATTGATGATTATTGTAGCGGTTATTTGAGAGAGACGACGTCCAAGGATCGAAGCGCTGCTACTTCCAGGAGTTTGCATCCTTTCTTCATCCATTCTTCGTCCATTCAAGAGCTTTCAAGATCAAGGCTTCTCAGGGGCCACCAAATTAGTTCTTTTCATTAATCTCTGCTTGTTTCATCATCATATTAGTTCAAAACTTCATCCATCACATCACTCCATGCAACACACAGTCACTAGCATAATTTCAAACCTATTTGTTTAAGGGGTTTAAAAGACCATCAAAACAAGTGAGTTCTTTGTTCAAGTTGCATGATTAAAATTTCTGTTGCAATAGATACTACCTCTGTCTAAGTTCTCATTTGTTTTTCTTCTTTTGTTTTGTTCTTTGCATGATTCAAAGGAGATTAAGAAGATCAAAGAAAGAAGGAATCAAGCTGGATGATCCTCAAAGTCCGATAAGCATCCAAAGCAAGAACAAAGTCAGAAGGGCTCTCTTTCTTCAGCCGGCTGAAGGAGGAAAATCAAGGACTCAAAAATCTCCCAATTCTGAAACAGGTAGACGATCAATCTTTTCTTTTGGAACTTTTTAGTTAAAAGTTTTAGCGATAACATTCACTTAGTTTTTCATAGGCTTATTTGTCACATAATCAACATAAATTTTCATGATAATCACACACTTAATTTGAGCACTCACATCCGCATGACCGAACCGGACCGGGGAGACGGGGGTGTTACATGTTAGTTTTAGGTGGCCTACAACCCAATTTGACTATGTAAATCTCGTTCATTATTAATATAATGGCATAATATTTATTATGTGTAAATCGTATTAATTATCGTCTCATAATGAAATCCGTGAATATGTACGATGGTGATCAGATTATGATGAGATCATACTAATGAGACTGATCACTTAAACACACATATTCTTAATCGTTCCTAGTCGGAGGATATCCGAGAAGGACATCGGATATCCGGTTAGACTAGTACATATTACTCCTGCTCATATGATGAGAGTGATTGATCTCATAAGTCACTTGTGTGGAGACACTAAAGTGAATCTGTAGGTGCTCATTAGAGAATGAGTTCACTGAACTGATCCGACTTAATCGCTGGATGGTATTGTACCTCACTGTCAACCAGCTTGATTCTATTGTCGCAATTGCGTGGATGGTCCTCGGACCTGAGACACCAAGGACACCTTGTCGGTAGACTTCTGTTCTTTGACCTCGATTTATGAATCTCTAACCATGGGATTCTAAAACACCAAGGATTGGGTACAACGGAATACCGATGAAGGGAATTGTGCGTCAATAAGGAATCATTCGCTCTCGATATTTAGAGAGAGAATGCTCTAGGAAGGATACGCGGAAGTCCCTGGCCAGGGCGGACGATAATATCGGGAAAGGAGTTTTCCGATATTCATCAGCGGCATCCAATCTAAGTGAGTCGACCGGTTAGGGTTTGACAGCACACCATACCTTGAGTTGACTCGAGTTCATTGTATGAATGAAGGATTATATCCACACGATAACTGTCGGCGGAAAGGTTTTAAGAGTGGGTTACTTAACCCCGATACCTTTCGGGTTCACGCGGTGTTGCTTGGTACCCAACGTGATCGGAGTCCCGGTCAAATTCGATGTGCGACATCAATTCGATTGATTAACTAATTAATAAAGAGTTATTCATTGATTAATAAAACCAGTGAGGAGTCACTGGGCTTATTGGGCTATTAACCGGACTGGTAATTGGGCCTAGAGGGTCAAACGCAAATGATTCTCGAGGCGATGGATAAATAAGTGGGTTTTATATAAACCGAGGGTTTTTATGAAAAACTACGCGGTTAGTATAAAACATAGCAAATGGGCTGAGCAGGCCAAGCTGCTAATAACCCTAGCCGCCCCTCCTCTGTTTCTCTCTCTCTGGCATCCCAGACATATCCGGATCTGCTCCGCCGCTTCTCCAACTCCCGTTCGACGAGAAATCGTCCGCGCGTTGCGGTGACCGGCGGAGGTTTTGTGGGCTGCAAAGAATGAGAAACGTGAGGATTTCCGTCACGAGGAGGATCGCGTGGACTCCGCTAGAGGCCGGGCGCTTGCGCGGCTTGGGGTGTCACACCGACGGAACCGAACAGTTGCGGATTCGAATCCGCACACGGTAAGAACCGATTATCCAATAATCCGTTTTTTAGATTTTTCGAAACGGGAACGGATATCCGTTTTATTTTTATTTCCGCTACTCAGGAGATCCGGAGGAACCCGAGAATCCAACAGTGGTACCAAAGCTTGGTTCCACATTTTCTCGTCCTGTTTCGATCTCCGAATTAATTTTTCCATACGTTATTCCATGCACGAGTTCCATTAATTGCTAGATCCATGTTCATACGATGAACGGAAAATAATTTGATTATTTTATTTCTGCAATTTTCGAAATTTTTATTGGGGTTTATTGTGTTCTTTGTGGGACGAACAACAAGAGGTGTTTCGGTTTTGTTTGGGCGTCCCCAAAGGTTGGGAAGGGTTGGCCGGCATCTCGGATCCTTGGGGAAGGATTGCCGGTCTTTCTTGTCATTGAAGCCGACACTGGAGTGGCCACAGGAGGTGGCCGGAAGGAGAGGTTCTCTCTTCCTTTTCTTCCTTTGGTTTTGAGAAAACCATTAAAACTAAGAAACTTGTGAAAAGAAATAAACGGGGCTTGACCGGCGACCCAGTCGGTGTCGAAAGGGGTCGCCGGTGTTGGGATCCGGGCGGGACGCGAAGAACGCAGCGGAAATGAAGAACAAAAATTAATCCCGCCCGATACCCGCTGATCCGATTCGAAACGAAAAACTCAAACCGAAAAACCGAGTTCGAATCTGATTACCGTGCGCGGATTCGAATCCGCTACCGTTTCGGTTCCGTCGAGGCGATGCCGCAAGCCGCACAAGCGTCCGGCCTCCAGCGGTATCCACGCGATCCTCCGCGGTGGTTCGTCCTCGATCCCTCGTCCGTTTCAGCTTGCTCGCTGAAGATCCGTCGCCGCAACGATTGCGGAAATCCCGCCGACGGGAATTCCCGACTTTCCGGAATCACACGCGGCGGAGACGGAAGCTGTTTTGGCGCGCCGAACGGGACGCCCAGAGGAAGAGAGAGAAAGGAGGGATGACGGCCAGCAAGGGAAATCCGGGAGCTTGGCCCAGGGTTTCTCAACAGCGTGTATATATATTAAGTCGGCGCGACTTTTCACAAAAGTCCCCGAGTTAATATAAATCCCACTTATGTACCACCGACTGAGAATCTTATTGCATGTGACCCTCTAGGCCCATTTACCAGTCCGGTTTTGAGCCCGTTAAGTCCAATAACTAGTTATTGACTTATTGTAATTAATTAATATCTATATATTAACTAATTACTTAACCGAATTGACATCGCATGTGAATTCGGTCGGACTTCCGATCAAGTTGGGTGCCAAGCAACACCGCATGATCCCGGAAGGTAATGGGGTTCAGCAACCCACTCATAGAACATGTCCGTCCACAGTTACCACGTGGCTATAATCCTTCGTTTGCACAATACTCTCGAGTTAACCTAGGGTATGGTCAACTGTCAAACCCTAGATGGTCAACTCACTTGAATCAGACTCCGCTGTACAATATCCAAAAACCACTTTTCTGATATTGTTTCTGCTCTGGCCAGAGACTCCTGCGGATCTACTCTAGAGCATTCTCTCTCCAGTTACCTGAGAGCGAACGATCCTTTATTGAACACACAATCACCTTCGAAGGTCTTCCGCTGGACCCGATCCTTGACTATTTGAGATCCCGTGGATAGGGATTCGTAGGTCAATGTCAAAGTCCAGAAGTCCACCGACAAGGTGTCTTTGGTGTCTCAAGTCCAAGGATCAACCACGCCACTGTGACGATGAATCAAGCCGATTGACAGTCAAGTAAATTACCATTCGGCGATTCATGTCGGATCAGTTCAGTGAACTCATTCCCCAATGAGCACCTACAGGTTTACCATTGTGTCTCCACACTAGTAACTAACGAGATCAGTCACCCTCATCATATGAGCTGGAATAACCTATACTAGTCTAACCGGATGTTTGATGTCCTTCTCAAACATCCTACGACTAGGAACAATTGAGAATATGTGTTTATAAGTCATCAATCTCACTATTATGATCTCATCATAATCTGATGACTATTGCACATATTCATGGACTTCATTATGCGCAATTATAAATATGCCAATCTACATAATGAATTTAATGTCATTTATTAATGAACCAGATTGAAATAGGTGCCTTATGATTGGTTTAGAGGACACCTATATCTATCAATCTCCCACTTGGACTCAAACCAATCACTTTCGCATTTGATCTCCATCAAATCTAGGTGATGCTCACAGAAAATCTGTGACTAAGACTTGGTCAGGGATCTGCTAAATTACCTACATATGGAATATTTCCATTATGTTATTTCCTCTTAATCCTTTATCTCTGAACCTGTAAAAGAACCTCAGAATGTTCTGCAACTTCTGATGAGACCATGGCTCGATCACACAATTGAGTGCTCCCACTGTTGTCCTACAACGATAGGATGGTATCAGAGACCTTTTAGAACTACAACTAGTTCAGGGATGAACCTTTTCATGCATACTGTTCCAATAACAGTATCACTTGTTTATGTCGTCACCTTAATATCGAGTTTTGGATTGGAACCATTCCAATCCATTCCTTTCTACCAGAAGGTTGAATCCATTATTTGACTTGAAATTTGAGTCAATGTGACCTCATAGTTTCAAATCATCCTCTCCATATACGCGAATGCATCCTTAACACTTCTCAAGCGCTTAATGATGCAATTCACTCATGTACCCTTTAAGGAACCTTTTCTTTAAAGGAATAAATTCCATATCTCAACAATTGAGATTTGTTATGAAATTTATGCCAAACATCTTGACATACAGGTCAATATAATATCTCCACCAATCTATCTTAATAGATTCGTATTTCCAATACGTGGGATATTATAACTAAATCCATTATGGAGGAAAACATGGTTAACAATGCTTTCACTAATAGTAACATCCTGAAGTCATTCTCAATGACTTTGATGTTATTATCATAAAGCATTACTAAAGCGACCGTACTCCCACTGTCCTTTCTGAACATACACAATCTGTGATCATTCTTAATGATCACATAATATTTGACCATTAAGTCAAAACTTTTATTACAACTTAGGAAGCTTCAGTTTGATTTAAAATAATTTTGAAATCATAACTTGCTTCCTGGATATTCTAAAAGCTTTAAAGGTGTATCATATACATCTTTACCTCAATCACATTGAGAGGACGTTTTTAATATCCAACTGTCATCATCTTATGATTGGCAGTATTGATAAGTATAATTCTAATAAACTTATCAATCTCAAAGTTGTAATGACAGAGAGCATCATTATCATAGATTTTAGATCATAATCTATTTTGAGCTCCTCTCACCTTGCTAAAATAGATATGTCAAACATATCCTTCCAGTCACTGAGAGAATCTCAAAAATCTATGAAGCTCTCTGTATGTGTGTCATGACCGGTTCCAAACAGCTAAAGATTATCTAATAATCTTATGTTATTTTGTGAATCTAGAACATCTTCTAGTTTTATCAGCTCCCACTGTCTTCTTTGAGGACATATTCCTCTTCACAGAAGCCAGCTTTCAGGACGATAATTATTTCATTATCGTCTGGCCAATAACTGTAATGTCCAAACTCTTTAGACATTTACAAATTCACATCGCGATAATACCTGACTTTTAAATCAAGTTTGTTCATAATTCACATCTCATATGAATTATTTGGTTTCCATATCTTATATGGACACACACTGACTAATTTGGAACCATCATTAAAGTATGGACATCTAATGTTCATACTCATGTTCAAAAAGGATAAGAATTAGGCAAATCTGATTATGTATTGCACCATATCTTAATAAGGTGCAATTCCTCATTCTATCATACTTCTATGATGTATAATGAGGATTAATCGAGCGAGGATACAATTATCCTCTTAATGATTTATGTGAATCATATACCTAAGTATTAGTTTCTTTGATCAAATCAAAAATTCTAATACTTCATATTAATCTTATACCTTAATCTCTCAGATATATTCGTCTTGTACTTCAGTAAGTACATGCAGTCGAATCATCCAAGAGTGAATTATAAGGTAAGTCAATAGTAGTGATTATCTTTAGCCTTTGAGCTGTTTATATCAATATGCATCAGCATCAAAAAATTTCTTATTGTACAATCCTGTATACAATACCATAGATAATCAAGACTCACACAGTTCATTTCTATAGGAGACTTGTGAACATTCATCACATGAATGTCACTTCAAGAATCTATAGTGCATTGAATGATTCGAACAACTATTATTCTTTCTCAATCAATGTTATTCTTGATATTCAACTAAATAACAGTTATTCAGTTTCATATTTGACTCCTATAGATATATAAAGATTTACTGTCTAACAGTAATCTATAAATATCATGAACAATAGTTGAGTCTAACTCAACACTTACATTTTCTCGATTTCCTTTTACTTGTCTATGTCTGCACACTATGGCAGCTCTGAGATTCATTTCCAATATCTCATGTTGGAAACGCTAATTCTCTAATAGACATGCAAAAGACGATAATAAGAATATATGAAATTTCTTTCAAGTTCCATATTCTTTTTGCCTTTACCAGTATCCTTATATTAGTTGCAGTGAGAGAACTGCTACTTCTCTATCTCAGTTGACTTTCTTTTATCCCTTTTCAGGTGTGGGTTCGACCGTTTAAAATCTTACCACTTGCTTTTCTCAAAGGCATATCATGAATATCTCTTCATCTTGGTCTATCCAAATAAGAGATTTCATGACCATCATTGCCTTTCAAATAAGGCATACCATGAGTACCTCTTCACCTTGGTCTATCCAAGTAAGAGGATTCATGATATCTGATTAGGATAGTGACTTTCACTTGGCCCTGAAGATATTTTTCAGAGTTTTCTAGTCAGTCTGAATATGAAAAGTATTGGCATCCAATATGTCAAAATCTTGAATAGACGACATTTAAGTGAATCGAAGGAAATAACATGATTTAAGCAGATAGTTCTGATAATTCAATTATGGTCTTTTATCTTGAATTATTTCTCACTATTTTTCGACAGACTGTATAACCTTCAGGTATACAGAACGGAAGACTCCTACGGTCTTCTAGTGTGGATCAGAATCTCCAAGAATCACAGTATGACCTCGGATAAACACATAGTATCATACCATTATCTTAGAGCAACCATCTCATGGTAATTGCAACTCTTTGCAATATCCGATCTTATTTCGGCTCCCAGGTCTTTAATGGTCCCGGGTAAACACAGTAGACCATTATACATGGTCTAAGCTTTACCATCAATACGCGACAGAATAGAGTAAGAATGCAGCTCCCGGATAAACGCGAGGATAGCTACACCGTTCCTCTATTCTAATCTAAAGGCATCATAATGCCATAGTTAATAGTCCTTTCATCAGATGGTGGCAGATCTCGGGTAAACACGTAGTATCTGTCATCACTGAATCAAGTTCTAAGAACTATATTGATGGAGAGCCATGCGGTACATTCTTAATGACTCGCGCTCCGGCTTAGACTTTATGTTGAAGGTTTTGTTTATATTAAGTTGGTCTCATCCTAGGTGATAGTTTATAAATATATCGAATATATTTAACTATACCTAGATATTAGCAATCGATTCATAATCAATAACTAAAAGCATGCATCATCCATACATGTTCATTATGTGGTCATGGACAGCACGGTGATTAACTAGAGCCAAACAATTAATCACCAAAACTATATAACAATTATATAATTTAAACATGCAAACCCATAGCTACTGGTGATCTCATCTCCTGTCACCTTCCTGGTTGCACTTGTGGATCATCCTCGCCTCCCCTCGGCCGGCGCGATCAAATACAAATATTTTATATATTTTGAAACAATTTCAAATACAAATAAATTGTAAGATAAAGCCTTATGGCCGAGTACAATAACAGAGGGAGATAGAATTACAATAGAATGGAGAGAGGGAGGCACACAAGCCACATTAATTAACACTTAATTAATGAACATTCACATTCCATAACAATCTACAAAATCACACACCATCACATGATATGAAATTTAACTAAGTGCATGTCCACGACCACCACAAATTTTAAACCATCCACACATGATAAAACACATCACATGAAGGCTAAAATTTTGAAAATATAATAATTTTGGCTTTCTTAAAATCTAGGTACCAATCAAAATTGGATAATTTTAATTTTCGAAAATCATATTTTCTAACATGCAATAAATCTAATTTAAAGCATTAAACACATCAACATGTGCACACAAAGCTAAAATTAAAATTCTAAAATATTCCATGCATTATTTAGAACAATTCTAAATTAATTAATCTAACATTTAGATTAATATTAAATCACATTAATAACAATTATTAATGCGAAACAATCTAACATTTAGATACAATTAAAAATTCCTAAATAACATTTATAAAAGAATTTTCAACTCAAATTATTAACCCCTTAACAACTCCTTGTTAATAAACTCCTTTATTTAAATCATATTTCTCAACAACAATTATTAAGAAATAATAATTAGAACATTTCTAATTAAAATAGTCTAACAATTAGACTTTAATAATCTCTTAATACCATTTATTAAAAGATTAATTATTAAGTAGATTAGACCTTCAATATTTAATTAAGGGACCCTTGAGAATATTAATTAGCTTAATAACCATTAGTAAGCATTAATTAATCCTTAATAACTTTTATTAAGGTTAATTCTCAAGAAACAATTAACCCTTTAATAACAATTATTAAAAGTTAATAAAACACTTAATAACTTTTATTGAATGTCCCTTAATCAAATACATAATTTCATAACAACAATTGCTAAGAAATTAAAATAATCTAATCAATTGACTAAAATTAATTAACAACATTTGATAATTAAAATTTAAGTTACTACTTAATAATTAAACAACAACTCTTGTTGATACAATTTTAAGATCAAATCTTAAACATAAATTAACAACAATTGTTAATTAAGATTAAAAATATTATCTTAATTATTAATGACAACAATTGTCAATTAATAATTAAGATTCCATTTTAAATAAATAACAACATTTGTTATATGTATTTAAGATCATATCTTAAATATAAACCCCTTTAATTAACTAATTAAAAGTTATTTATAATTAAGATCATATCTTAATTATAACTCATTTAATTAATTAATTAAAATCAAATAATAATAAGATCCTATCTTATTTCGTTAAAAACAATTAACTATTAAGATCACATCTTAATTAAACCCCACAAAAGGTTTGATTAAATTAATAATCCATAATTAAGATCATATCTTCATTATCTCCCCCCTTTTTTAACTCAAAATAATTAATTTAATGTTTAAAACAATTTTAAACATTATTAATTTCAATTTCAAGTTAAATAGGATGGGGTTTTTAATTAAATAAGGGGTTTTCGGGGTTAATTGGGCCAAAATTGACTTAATTGGGCCCAATCAGGGCTTAATGGGCCCCCCTGGCTCGAGCCAGTGCAGGCAGGGCTGAACCTGGCTCGTCTGGCTCGAGCCAGGGGGCACCTGGCTCGGGCCAGATGGCCCTGGGCTCAGCCAGGACCCAGCCTGGGTGCGACCTGGCCGAGCCAGGCTGGGCCCCTGGCTCGGGCGACCTGGCCAAGCCAGGTCCGGCGCCTGGCGCACTCGGGCCAGGCCCAGGCCGCCCGGCCGAACCAGCTCGGACCGGCTCGGGGCCGGCCGGTCCAGGCCCATCTGCTGCTGTTCGACCAGCCCTGATTTTAGGGTTTTTGGCCCTGTTTGAGGCCTGTTTTTGGCGGCGCCGCCGCCGCCTCCGGCCGCTAGGGTGGCCGGAAATTGCAGAGGGATGTCACCACTTCCATTTCCCCCACCGGTGGTGCCCGTCCGACGACTCTTTCGCCGCCGGTGACCCTCCAAAGTTGGAGATTTGTACAGTTTCGCAGATTTCAGCTTTTTTCATAATCATTTTCAACTCTTGAAAATTATGCGAAGAAAAGCTCCACCGGCCGCCATGGAAATTTTCCGGGGATGGCGAGGGGTAGCTGGTCATACCAGAAAGCCCACAGAGATGGTCCAACCATCATTAATCCCCATTTGAAACCCACAAATCCGGTTCTTCATCACCATAAAGAACGCGATGAAACCCAAAAAAAATTTCGTTTTTCGCACAGAAAAATTAAATTCGAAATTCTAAGTTCATCCCATGAACAATATCTATGAGGAAAAACGAATTTATGCATGAAATAATTTAGAATAATAATTTTATCGTTCCGGAGCGGATCAGAGCGGAACCTGACTCTGATACCACTGTTGGGATCCGGGCGGGACGCGAAGAACGCAGCAGAAACGAAGAACAAAAATTAATCCCGCCCGATACCCGCTAATCAGATTCGAAACGAAAAACTCAAACCGAAAAATCGAGTTCGAATCTGATTACCGTGCGCGGATTCGAATCCGCTACCGCTTCGGTTCCGTCGAGGCGATGCCGCAAGCCGCACAAGCGTCCGGCCTCCAGCGGTATCCACGTGATCCTCCGCGGTGGTTCGTCCTCGATCCCTCGTCCGTTTCAGCTTGCTCGCTGAAGATCCGTCGCCGCAACGATTGCGGAAATCCCGCCGACGGGAATTCCCGACTTTCCGGAATCACACGCGGCGGAGACGGAAGCTGTTTTGGCGCGCCGAACGGGACGCCCAGAGGAAGAGAGAGAAAGGAGGGATGACGGCCAGCAAGGAAAATCCTAGAGCTTGACCCAGGGTTTCTCAACAGCGTGTATATATATTAAGTCGGTGCGACTTTTCACAAAAGTCCCCGAGTTAATATAAATCCCACTTATGTACCACCGACTGAGAATCTTATTACGTGTGACCCTCTAGGCCCATTTACCAGTCCGGTTTTGAGCCCGTTAACTCCAATAACTAGTTATTGACTTATTGTAATTAATTAATATCTATATATTAACTAATTACTTAACCGAATTGACATCGCATGTGAATTCGGTCGGACTTACGATCAAGTTGGGTGCCAAGCAACACCGCATGATCCCGGAAGGTAATGGGGTTCAGCAACCCACTCATAGAACCTGTCCGTCCACAGTTACCACGTGGCTATAATCCTTCGTTCGCACAATACTCTCGAGTTAACCTAGCATATGGTCAACTGTCAAACCCTAGATGGTCAACTCACTTGAATCAGACTCCGCTGTACAATATCCGAAAACCACTTTTCTGATATTGTTTCTGCTCTGGCCAGAGACTCCTGCGGATCTACTCTAGAGCATTCTCTCTCCAGTTACCTGAGAGCGAACGATCCTTTATTGAACACACAATCACCTTCGAAGGTCTTCCGCTGGACCCGATCATTGACTATTTGAGATCCCGTGGATAGGGATTTATAGGTCAAGGTCAAAGTCCAGAAGTCCACCGACAAGGTGTCTTTGGTGTCTCAAGTCCAAGGATCAACCACGCCACTGTGACGATGAATCAAGCCGATTGACAGTCAGGTAAATTACCATTCGGCGATTCATGTCGGATCAGTTCAGTGAACTCATTCCCCAATGAGCACCTACAGGTTTACCATTGTGTCTCCACACTAGTAACTAACGAGATCAATCACCCTCATCATATGAGCTGGAATAACCTGTACTAGTCTAACCGGATGTTTGATGTCCTTCTCAAACATCCTACGACTATGAACAATTGAGAATATGTGTTTATAAGTCATCAGTCTCATTATTATGATCTCATCATAATCTGATGACTATTGCACATATTCATAGACTTCATTATGCGCAATTATAAATATGCCAATCTACATAATGAATTTAATGCCATTTATTAATGAAGCAGATTGAAATAGGTGCCTTATGATTGGCTTAGAGGACACCTATATCCATCAGCCGGCACCGGGGCTTTGCCGGTTGGGGCTGGGCGACGCCGGCTGTCGGCCGTTGGGCCCCTACGGACCTCCTCCCCGCCGCCATAAACATGCTACAGAACTAGGGTTTCTGCTGTTAGGCATCAGGCTGGGGGGGCGAGCAGGCGGGCCGGGCTGGCGAGCCGGGCTTGGGCGGACCGGGTCCATGCGGACCGGTCAAGTCCTAGCTGGGCCAGGACCGGAGCCTGGCCGAGCTAGGGCTCGAACCCTCCTTTAATGGGCTTAGCCCTCTTTTCGTTTTCCATTTAAAACCCCTATAATCCTCATAATAATTAAATAGGATCTGAATTTAAAATTTGAAACTGTTTTAAATTTTATATTAAAATTCAGATTTAATTAATTATTAAATTAATGATTTTGAATCTTTTTTTTTTTGACAATTGGTTGTTTAATTATTAGGGTTAATTATTGGCTTAAATGTTAAACTGATACTTAACCTTAATTAAACTAATTTAAAGATTAAATTGGTGATTAATAATTATTAGTCTAACAGTTTGATTATTAATTATTATTTCAACTAATTGTTAATTTATTTATAAGTTAATTATTAATTTAATTGTTAAATTAATAGTTAACTTAGATGACTAATTTAAAAGTTAAATTAGTAGTCCTCCATTAATTATTGTTAGTTATTAATTTAATGGTTAAATTTTATAATAACTTTAATTATTTAATCTAAGAGTTAGATTAATTAGTTATTAATTAGTTAGTGTTAATTGTTAGTTTAAGAGTTAAATTAATAATTAACATTAATTGACTAATCTAAGTGTTAGGTTATTAGTTAATAATTAATTACAGTTGATTTTTAATTTAAATGTTAAATTATTAATTAACTTTGTTAGACTAGTCAAAGAGTTAGATTAGTCATTAATAGTCTAAATGTTAGATTATTAATGTGGTTTAATCTAATTGTTAGATTGTTTAATTATTTGAAATGTTCAAATGGCATAGAATAATCTGAAATTTATTAATTTGGAGTGTGTGCACATCTGATGTGTGTTTTGATGCTTTTAAATTTGATTTAATTGCATGTTAAGTTAATTAAAAGTATTTTCAAAATTCAAACACCAATTTTGATTGGATCCCAGCATTTTGAAAGCCAAAATTATATATTTTGAAAACTCTTTTATTTTAGCCATGTGATACGCTGAATCATGTATGGGATGTTTAAAACACACCGTGGTTATGGATATGCACATTTAATTATTCATGTGATGAATGGATTGTGTGAATCGTGGATGTATGGTTATTTATTAATTTGTTAATAATTAGAAGTCTGCATACCTCTCCCTCTCTCGAACTTCGATGTACTTCTACCTCCCTCTCTCTTGTACTCACCATAAGACCTTCTTCAATTTACCTATAATTCTAAAATTTATTGTAATATGATCGAGGCAACTGAGGAAGGAGCGAGGATGATCCACAGACGCAACCAGGAGGGCGATATGATGGAGATCTCTTGCCTATGTGTTTGCAGGTTATCTAATATAATTGTTGTGTTAGATTGTGTGTGCGTTTGACTGTTGGCTCCAGTCAAACCCACTGTACTATCTATGACCACACTAATGACATGTATGAGATACATTGTTTTATGTTTAATTATGAATCAAAGCAGGTATAGTATTTAGTAAATATATACGATATATTTATATACTATCACCTAGAAGAGATCAAGATAAAAGTTATCTAAATACCCTTAGATAAACTCTAAGCCGTAACGTGAGTAGTTAAGAACTTACCACGTGATCCACCATCGTTATAGTCATAAGATTCGAATCACTTTAGGCAGGTTTGTTGTGCTATCCACAAGGCATGTTTAATTGGGAGGAGAAACTGTGATTATGGCATAAGATGCCTATATGATCGAGGTAGAGGAACCATGTAGCTTTGTTGTGTTATCCACAAGGACTGCATGCAAATCTATGCTCGTCGCATAACGATGGTTAGCTTAGACCAGAATTAGTAGTTTGTTGTGCTATCCACAAGGCCATTAAATCTCTGGGGACCAAAGCTATGATCAGATATTGCAGGGAGTTACTGTTAGTTTAGGTGGCCTACAAGCCAATCTAACAATGTAAATCTCGTTCATTATTAATAAAATGGCATAATATTCATTATGTGTAAATCGCGTTAATTATCGTTTCATAATGAAGTCCGTGAATATGTGCTATGGTGATCAGATTATGATGAGATCATACTAATGAGACTGATCACTTAAACACACATATTCTTAATCGTTCCTAGTCGGAGGATATCCGAGAAGGACATCGGATATCCGGTTAGACTAGTACAGATTACTCATGCTCATATGATGAGGGTGACTGGTCTCATAAGTCACTTGTGTGGAGACACTAAGGCGAATATGTAGGTGCTCATTGGAGAATGAGTTCACTGAACTGATCCGACTGAATCGCTGGATGGTATTGTACCTCACTGTCAACCAGCTTGATTCTATTGTCGCAGTTGCGTGGATGGTCCTCGGACCTGAGACACCAAGGACACCTTGGCGGTGGACTTCTGTACTTTGACCTTGGTCTACGAATCTCTAGCCACGGGATTCTAATACGCCAAGGATTGGGTGCAACGGAATACCGTCGAAGGGAATTGTGTGTCAATAAGGAATCATTCGCTCTCGGTACTTAGAGAGAGAATGCTCTAGGAAGGATGCGCGGAAGTCCCTGGCCAGGGCGGACGATAATATCAGAAAAGGAGTTTTCCGATATTCATCAGCGGCATCCAATCCAAGTGAGTCGACCGGTTAGGGTTTGACAGCTCGCCATACCCTGAGTTGACTCGAGAGCGGAGGCTTCGCGGGCTGCGAAGAACGACGAACTCGAGGATATCCGTCGCGGGGAGGATCGCGTGGACTTCGCTAGAGGCCGGGCGCTTACGCGGCTTGCGGTGTCACACCGACGGAACCGAACGGCTGCGGATTCGAATCCGCACACGGTGAGAACTTCGATAATCCGATTATCGTATTTTTGTTCTTCGAAACGGGAAACGGATCGCTGTAAAATTTTATTTTCCGCTGCGTGAGCGATCCGGAGAAACCGAGAAAACCCAACAGTGGTATCAGAGCCAGGTTCCACTGTTTCTCGTCCCGTTTCGGATCTCTAAATTAATTTTTCCATGAGTTATACCATGCTGTAACTTCGAATAATTATTGGTTTAAGAGTTAAATTAATAATTAACATTAATTAGCTAATCTAAGTGTTAGATTAGTAGTTAATAATTAGTATGGTTGATTATTAATTTAAGTGTTAAATTTTTAATTAACTTTGGTGGATTAATCTAAGAGTTAGATTAATTTTTAAATAGTCTAATTGTTAGATTATTAAAGGGGTTTAATCTAAGTGTTAGATTATTAGAAATGTTCTAATTTGCATGGAATAATCTGGAATTATTAATTTGGAGTGTGTGCGCATGTGATGTGTGTTTAATGCTTTTAAATTGAGATTTAATTGCATGTTAAGATAATTAAATGAGTTTTCAAAATTCAAATGCCAATTTTGATTGGATCCCAGCCTTTTGAAAGCCAAAACTTATCTATTTTGAAAAACTCATTTGTTTTAGCCATGTGATGCGCTAAATCATGTGTGGATGTTTAAAACACACCGTGGTCATGGATATGCACTTAATTTAATTGTTCATGTGATGAATGATGGATTGTGTGGATCGTGGATGTATGTTTGTTTATTAATTGTTAATAAATAGAGGTCTGCGAACCTCTCTCTCTCATACTCCGATGTATTTCTACCTCCCTCTCTCTCTTGTACTCGCCATAAGGCCTTCTTCAATTTACTTGTTAATTCTAGAATTAATGTAATATGATCGAGGCAACCGAGGAAGGAGCGAGGACGATCCACAGCTGCAACCAGGAAGGCGAAAAGATGGAGATCTCTTGCCTATGTGATTGCAGGGTATCTAATATAAATGTTATGATTAGATTGTGTGTGCGTTTGACTGTTGGCTCCAGTCAAACCCACTGTGCTATCCATGACCACACTAATGACATGTTATGTGATGCATTGTTTATCTTTTGATTATGAATCAAAAAAGGTTATAGTATTTAGTAAATATATACGATATATTTATACTATCACCTAGGAGAGACAAAGATAAAAGTTATCTAAATACCCTCAGATAAACTCTAAGCCGTAACGCGAGTAGTTGAGAACTTACCGCGTGGTCCACCATCGTTATAGTCATAGGATTCGAATCACTTTAGGCAGGTTTGTTGTGCTATCCACAAGGCCTACTTAATTGGGAGGAGAAACTGTGGCTATGGCATTAGATGCCTATAGATCGGGGTAGAGGAACCATGTAGCTTTGTTGTGCTATCCACAAGGACTGCATGCAAATCTATGCTCGTCGCGTAATGATGGTTAGCTTAGACCAGAATTAGTGGTTTGTTGTGCTATCCACAAGGCCATTAAATCTCTGGGGACCGAAGCTATGATCAGATATTGCAAGGAGTTGCAAGTCCCATGAGTTGGGTGCTCTCTGATTGTATTACAGTTTGTTGTGTTATTCACAAGACTTTAGTGCAAGTCATTGAGATTATGATCCCCACTAGGAGACTGTCGGCGTCTCCCGTTCTGTATAACTGAGGGTTATATAGTTCGTCGAAAATTAGTGGGAGTTAAACTTGAACAAAAGACCATGTCTTGTTTTAAACTTTAATAATTGAACATCTGCTAAATAGATTTTACTTATCTCCTGTAAGGAATTATGTCGTCGAATAACTCACTCCGTGGCATACTTGATGCCGTTTTGACTTACCTGATCTACTCAGATTGGTTCAGAAGCCTGAAGAATGTCTTCAGATCTGAACGCAATAACTTTGTCCCTGGAGCTGATCCTCCTGCTGAATCGGCATTGGATGCCCCTGAAGCAGAGATGATAGCTAACGATAAAGGATCGAAGGACAAAGGTAAAAGAGTAGTGAAGGGTGACTGCTTCTATTATAAGCAGTATGGTCATTGGAAGAGGAACAGAAAGGAGTTCCTTAACGATAAAGCTCATGGAAGAGTGAAGCTGTCTGAAGCTTCAGATATCTATATGATAGATATCAACTTGTCAGTTAGAGATTCCACATCTTGGGTATTAGATACCGGATGTGCTTCTCATATCTGCCATGATGTGCAGATGCTGACAAGTAAGCGCAAGCTGAGACAAGGTGAGGTGGAATTGAGGCTAGGAAACGGCGCAAAAGTTGCGGCGATTGCTGTTGGGACAGCAAACCTCAGGCTTCCATCGGGAGACACCTTACTATTGGAAGATTGTTATTATGTTCCTAGCATAATAAAGAACATCATATCAATATCTTGTTTGGACAAGATAGGATATAGGTTGACAATTGAGAATAGAAGTTGTTCGATTTATTATGGTAATAAATCAATAGCTTCAGCATCTTTAGTCAACGGTCTATATCTATTAGATGTTTCTTATTACAATCTTCAAATTGATAATGCTCTTAAGAAGAGCAAGAATTGCGTGAACCAAGCCTACATGTGGCATTGTAGACTTGGGCACATTGGCGAAAGCAGGTTGCAAAAGTTGCACAAGCATGGTTATTTAACAGCATTCGATTATGAATCGTTTGCAACATGTGAATCCTGCCTTATGGGAAAGATGGCAAAATCTCCATTTAGTAGACATGCAGAACGTGCCAAGGACATTCTGGAACTGATACATTCGGATGTATGTGGTCCCATGTCTACCCAAGCCAAAGGTGGCTTTTCATACTTCATCACGTTCACCGATGACTTCTCAAGATTCGGCTATGTGTACTTAATGAAGTACAAGTCGGAAGCGTTTGAGAAGTTCAAGGAGTTCAAGAATGAAGTAGAGAAGCAGTTAGGAAAGAGTATTAAAGCTGTTCGATCAGATCGAGGAGGAGAATACTTAAGTACTAACTTCACACAATTCTTAAAGGATAATGGTATCATTTCTCAGCTGACCCCTCCATATACACCACAGATGAATGGTGTATCAGAAAGGAGGAATCGCACCTTGTTGGACATGGTGCGATCCATGATGAGCTTTTCGGAATTACCAGTGTCCCTCTAGGGGTATGCTCTAGAGTCAGCAGCATACCTACTGAACAGAGTACCCAGCAAATCTGTGGCCTCTACTCCATATGAGATATGGAAAGGCAGGAAACCAGAATTTAAACATGTTAAAGTCTGGGGTTGTCCTACTCATGTAAAGAGGCATGATCCAGACAAGCTGGAATCACGAACTGATAAATGTAGGTTTGTGGGATATCCAAAGGAAACCTTTGGATACTATTTTTACCATCCTGATGAACAAAAGGTATTTGTCGCCAGGAAAGCTGTCTTTCTGGAAGAGGAATACCTTCTCCAGGAGGACAGTGGGAGTAAGATAGTACTGGAAGAGGTTCCAGATCCCCAAACAGCTACATTATCATCAGATGAGATATCAGTTCCTGAATCTGTTCAGGTACACACAGATGAGCCTCGTAGATCTGGTAGAGTACCTAGACTACCCGAACGATATGTGGGACATATTACTGAAGGTGAGTCTAAGGTAGCATATAATGAGGATGATGATCCTAAAACCTACCAGGAGGCCATAGAAGGCCCAGAAGCCGGGAAATGGCGAGAAGCCATGAACTCAGAAATCCAGTCCATGTACACCAACCAAGTTTGGAACTTGGAGGACTTGCCCGAGGGTATTGTACCCATCGGTTGCAAGTGGATCTTTAAAAGAAAGATCGGTGCTGATGGACGGATCGACACTTATAAGGCAAGGTTGGTGGCAAAGGGATATCGTCAAAGGCAAGGAATTGACTATGACGAGACTTTCTCACCAGTTGCCATGATAAAGTCGATCAGAGTTCTGCTCGCCATTGCTGCACATTTTGATTACGAAATCTGGCAGATGGATGTGAAGACTGCCTTCCTCAATGGTAATCTTGAGGAAGAGGTGTATATGATACAACCAGAAGGTTTCACATCCAAAGAATCTCCAGATAAAGTGTGCAAGCTTCAGAGGTCCATTTATGGACTGAAGCAAGCTTCCCGGAGCTGGAACATAAGATTTGACGAGGCTGTCAAGTCTTATGACTTCATTAAGAATGAAGATGAGCCTTGTGTGTACAAGAAGACCAGTGGGAGTGCAGTCACTTTTCTAGTTCTTTACGTAGATGACATACTACTCATTGGGAATGATGTAGCTATGATGTCATCAGTAAAGGTCTGGCTGTCGAAAAACTTCTCCATGAAGGATTTGGGAGAAGCATCCTACGTATTGGGAATACGGATCTATAGAGATAGATCAAAGAGGATGCTTGGAATGACCCAATCCTTGTACATAGATACCATAGTCAAAAGGTTTGGCATGGAAAATTCCAAGAGAGGTCTCATACCGATGAGACATGGAATTAATCTCTCAAAGGAGCAGTCTCCTAAGACTCCTGATAAGAGGGCATTCATGGATAGAATACCCTATGCCTCTGCCATATGATCTATCATGTATGCCATGCTATGTACACGGCCTGATGTTGCATTTGCTCTAAGTGTTACGAACAGATTTCAGGCTGATCCAGGCGAAGAGCACTGGAAGGCAGTGAAATGCATCCTTAAGTACTTAAGAAGAACTAAGGATATGTTTCTTGTCTATAGAGGAGGTGACTTGAAACTGCGAGGCTTTACTGACTCGAGTTTCCAGTCATATCCAGATGATAGCAAGTCAACATCTGGATTCGTGTTTACAATGAACGGAGGGGCAGTGTGCTGTAAGAGTTCCAAGCAAGTAACCACTGCAGATTCGACGACTGAAGCTGAGTACATCACTGCAGCTGAAGCCGCCAAGGAAGCAGTGTGGTTGAAGAAATTCATCACCGACCTCGGCGTAGTTCCCAGCATCTCTGAGCCTGTTCCACTGTTGTGCGACAACAATGGAGCGATTGCGCAAGCGAAAGAGCCACGGTCTCATCAGAAATCGAAGCATATTCTGAGGCGCTTTCACCTTATCAGAGAGATCATATCCAGAGGAGATGTAGTAGTGGAAAGAGTTCCATCTGTCGACAATATAGCAGATCCATTGACAAAGCCGTTGGCTCAAATTGTGTTTGAGCGTCACCTAAAGTCTATAGGCTTACTATATAAAGGTGATTGGCTTTAGTCCAAGTGGGAGATTGTTTGTTTTAGGTAGCCTACAAGCCAATCTGACTATGTAAATCTCGTTCATTTATTAACATAATGGCATAATATTCATTATGTGTAAATCGTATCAATTATCGTCTCATAATGAAATCCGTGAATATGTGCGATGGTGATCAGATTATGATGAGATCATACTAATGAGACTGATCACTTAAACACACATATTCTTAATCGTTCCTAATCGGAGGATATCCGAGAAGGACATCGGATATCCGGTTAGACTAGTACAGATTACTCCTGCTCATATGATGAGGGTGACTGATCTCATAAGTCACTTGTGTGGAGACACTAAGGCGAATCTATAGGTGCTCATTGGAGAATGAGTTCACTGAACTGATCCGACTTAATCGTTGGATGGTATTGTACCTTACTGTCAACCAGCTCGATTCTATTGTCGCAGTTGCATAGATGGTCCTCGAACCCGAGACACCAAGGACACCTTATCGGTGGACTTCTGTGCTTTGACCTTGGTTTACGAATCTCTAGCCACGGGATTCTAAAACACCAAGGATTGGGTACAGCGGAATACTGACGAAGGGAATTGTGTGTCAATAAGGAATCATTCGCTCTCGGTACTTAGAGAGATAATGCTCTAAGAAGGATGCACGGAAGTCCCTGGCCAGGGCGGACGATAATATCGGGAAAGGAGTTTTCCGATATTCATCAGCGGCATCCAATCCAAGTGAGTCGACCCGTTAGGGTTTGACAGCACGCCATACCCTGAATTGACTCGAGTGCATTGTACAAATAAAGGATTATATCCACGTGATAACTGTCGGCGGAAAGGTTCCAAGAGTGGGTTACTTAACCCCGATACCTTCCGGGTTCAAGCGGTGTTGCTTGGCACCCAACGTGATCGGAGGCCCGGTCGAATTCGATGTGTGACATTAATTCGATTGATTAATTAATTAATAAAGAGTTATTAATTGATTAATAAAGCCAGTGAGGAGTCACTGGGCTTATTGGGTTATTAACCGGACTAGTAATTGGGCCTAGAGGGTCACACGCAAATGATTCTCAAGGCGATGGATAAATAAATGGGTTTTATATAAACAGGGGGTTTTTATGAAAAATCGAGCGGTTAGTATAAAACATAGCGAACGGGCTAAGCAGGACAAGCTGCTGCTAACCCTAACAGCCCCTCCTCTGTTTCTCTCTCTCTGGCGTCCCAGACAGATCCGGATTTGCTCCGTCGCTTCTCCGACTCCCGTTCGATGGGAAATCGTCCGTGCGTTGCGGCGACTGGCGGGGGTTTTGTGGGCTGCGAAGAACGAGGAACGTGAGGATTTCCGTCGCGAGGAGGATCGCGTGGACTCCGCTAGAGGCCGGGCGCTTGCGCGGCTTGCAGTGTCGCACCGATGGAACCGAACGGTTGCGGATTCGAATCCGCACACGGTAAGAACCGATTATCCGATTATCCGTTTTTCAGATTTTTCAAAACGGGAACGGATCTCCGTTTTTTTTTTATTTTCGCTACGCGGGAGATCCGAAGGAACCTGAGAATCCAACATTACAGACATGGTATCAGAGCCAAGGCAGTTTTGGGTATCGAGTATGATCAATCTGAGCCACTAAACCAAGATCATAGGGTTAAAGATTATTAGATTGAAGTTAAGATTTGTAGCATAGGCTTAACGAGTGTTCTTTTATTGCAGGCAATGTCGAACAAGCATGGTCATCTGGCAAAAGAGCGTACACCCAAGGAGAGGGACATTGGGGAGGATGATGGTTGTCCCATCCCACCTCCACCTCCACCTCCACCGCTAGATGTTGGAGCGTTCATGCAAATGTTCCAGGACCTAGTGCAGGCGGCCCAGCAACAATAGAGGAAAGAAGTACATATGGAGCCAGAGGTCCGTCAGGGGTTGATGGCAGTGGAAAGATACAAGAGGATGGATATGCCTTCCTTTAAGGGGGAGAGCGATCCGACCGTGGCAGAGAACTAGATTCAGGAGATAGAGAAGATCTTTCAGGCGATTAGATGTCCGGAGGATGACAATGTGAGCTTGGCGAGTTACATGCTTCAAGAGAAGGCGGATGTTTGGTGGACTTCTATGCTGAGGATGAAGTTCGCCAAAGCTGAGTTGGAGATTTTGTGGGAGGAGTTCCTGACTGCTTTCAAGGGAAAGTTCCTTCCTCCGCACATTCAGGACCGGATGGTGCAGGAGTTCTTGGGTTTGACCAGGGACAGATGGGTGTGTTAGAGTACGAAGCCAAGTTTTCAGAGTTGTCGAAGTTTGTGCCTCACATGTGCATGGATGGGCTCTGGAAGATTCAGAAATTTCAGACGAGATTAAAGTCGATCTTGAGGACGAAGTTGGTGGCACACAACTTTACCACCATGGACGAGGTCATCGAGGCAACGGGTAGGCAGGAGGCTAAGCACGAGATTTTCATTGAGGAGCGTAAGGCTGCACCTAAAGACCAAGGTTCACCATCAAGTTTTCAGATGAAGCAAAAGCAGCCTGAGTTCTAGAGAACACCTAAGCGGGCCCCAACTATAACCCCGATGCCACCAGTAGCTAGACCAGCACCGCCAGCAGCGAGAGCAGCAACAATTCGCACTGTTTGCAAGCAGTGTAGGCGGCCTCATGGAGGATCAGAGTGCCTGTGGGCAGCAGGCAAATACTTCGGATCTGGCGAGCCTGACCACATGATTAGAGATTGCCCGAAGATGAAGGACCAGCCAGCGAGGTAGTGATCCCCTGCTCATGTTTTTGCATTGACTCGAGAGGATATGGAGGTAGCAGAGAACATCACATAAGGTACTATTATAATCGATGGAGTACATGCTAGAATTTTGTTTCATACTAGTGCTATCCATTCATTTGTTGCTTCAAGATTTGTCTGGATTCTTGTAGAGAAGATGGATGTGGTTGAGGTTCCGACTTCTATGACTGTCTTCACTCAGGGAGGGATAGTCGGTCAGATAAATGCATAGTTTCTCTTTGTGTAGAGATTCAGGATAGAATGTTGTCTACTCAATTATTTGTTATGGAGATGGAGGATTTTGATGTTATCCTGGGGATGGATTGGTTGGAGCTGTATTATGCCTTGTTGAATTGCCATGATAAGAAAATTATTTTTTGCAGTCCAGGTGATGAGAAGTTCTCTTTTAAGCTCGCTAAGCTTGGTAAGCTTATTGTTTCTGTTATGAAGGTCCAAAGGTGGATGAATAAAGGTTGTAGTACTTATCTTGTTAGTCTGGTTAGTGATCGAGGAGATCCAATCTTCTAGTGTTGCTAATGTTGAGGTTGTTAAAGATTTTGCTGATGTGTTCCTAGAGGATTTGCCTAGTTTGCCACATGTTCGAGAGATTGATTTCACTATTGATCTTCTCCCCGGTATGGCACCGATTTTCAAGGCTCCTTACCGTATGGCACCAACAGATCTTATAGAGTTAAGGAAGCAATTACAAGAGTTGGACAAGGGGTGCATTCGTCTTAGTGTGTCCCTGTGGGGAGCCCCTGTTTTTTTTGTTAGGAAGAAGGATGGTTCAATGTGGTTGTGCATTGATTACATAAAGTTGAATCAGGTAACCATCAAGAATCAATATCTCTTGTCGAGGATTGATGATTTTCTCAATCAGTTGTAGGCAACAAAGGTATTTTTCAAGATTGACTTGAGATCCGATTATCATCAATTGAGGATTTGAGACGAGGATGTGCCTAAGACGGCATTTCAGACCCGTTATGGCCATTATGAGTTCCTGGTAATGCCGTTCGGTCTGACTAATGTCCCAGCAGCTTTTATGGACTTAATGAATAGAGTGTTCAGGCCATATCTGAATAGAGTGTTCAGGCCATATCTTGATAATGTTTATTGATGATGTGTTAGTGTATTCTCCTGATGTTGAGACCCATCGTGAGCATTTGAGAGCTGTTCTGGAGACTTTGAGAGCCCATCAGTTGTTTGCTAAGTTCAGCAAGTGTGAGTTGTGCTAGATCGTGTTCAATTTATGCGCCATATTATCACGAAGGATGGTGTGGCAGTGGATCCGTCGAAGGTGCAAGCTATTTTGGAATGGAAGGCCCCTAAGACTCCCACTAAGATTAGAAGTTTTCTGAGTCTTGTGGGTTACTACAGGCGGTTCATTAAGGGATTTGCTACACTAGCAGCCCCTTTGACCAAGCTAACCTGGGAGTAAAGTTTGAGTGGTCGAATGAATGTGAGCATAGCTCCGAGGCGTTGAAGACCCGTTTGACCACTACTCCAGTTCTTGTCTTACCGAGTGGACTAGATGGCTATGTGATGTATACAGATGCTTTGAGGCAGAATGTATTGATGTAGCCTGGTTGGGTGATTGCTTATGCTTCCAAGCAGTTGAAAGATCATGAATTGAATTACTTGACTCACGATTTGGAGCTTACAGCCGTTGTTTATGCATTGAAGATTTGGAGACATTATTTGTATGGTGTTCAGTTATAGATATTCATATATCATCAGAGTTTGAAGTATATTTTCGCTCAGAAGGACCTGAACTTGAGACAGAGGCAGTGGATAAAGTTCTTAAAAGACTATGATTTTGAGTTGAGTTATCATCCTGGCAAAACCAATGTGGTAGCTGATGTTTTGTGCGAGAAGAGGCAGATAATGTTGCGAGATTGGAGTTCAATCAAGAAGGTTGTTACTTCTTTTTCCCAGTTGTCTATCAGATCAACCGTGGTGGTGGAGAGAATGATTGCGGTGCAGAAGGATGATCAACAGTTACAGAGTCTTGCAGAGAAGCTTGGTTTTAGTAGAGATGATGATGGAGTAGCCGTTTTCAGAGCAGGACCTATGTACCCGATAATTCAGAGCTGAAGAAGGAACTGATGGCTGAGGCGCATCAATCTAAGTTCGCTGTGCACCCGGGCAGCACCAAGATGTTCCAAGACATGAAGAGGACTTTCTAGTGGGTAGGAATAAAGAGAGACATAGTTGATTTAGTTTCTAGGTGTTTAATTTGTCAACAGGTCAAGGAAGAGCATCAGAGGCCTTTGGGATTATTGTAGCAGATTGAGACTCCCGAGTGGAAGTGGGAGCATGTGACAATGGATTTTGTGGTTGGGTTGCCTCACTCGGTAAAAGGCAATGATGCTATATGGGTGGTCATGGACAGATTCACCAAGTCCACATACTTTCTAGCTATCAAGATGAAACAGTCAGTTGAGAGCTTGGCCAGATTGTATGTGGATGGCATTCTGAGATTGCATGGTGTGCCTAAGTCGATCTTCTTAGACAGAGATTCCATATTCACATCCAGAGTGTGAAAGGGACGTCAAGAGGCTTTGGAGACCCAATTGAAGTTAAATTATAGCTTTTCATCCGCAAACAGACAACCAGTCAGAGAGGGCCATCTAGACATTCAAGGACATACTAAGAGCTTATAGTCTGGATTGGAGGAGTGATTAGCATAAGAGTCTGCCATTGGTTGAGTTCGTTTATAATAATAGTTACCATTATAGCATCGGTATGGCACTGTTTGAGGCTTTGTATGGCAGGCCATGGATCACCTTTGTGCTGGGAGAAGTCAAGTGAGAGGCAATTGCTTGGACCCAAGCTTGTGTAGATAAGCACCGACAAGATTCAATTGATTCAGTAGCTATTGCTAACAGCTCATAGCAGGCAAAAGAGTTATGCAAATAGGAGGTGGAAGGAGTTAGCTTTTGAAGCCGGTGATCATGTGTTTCTGAAGGTTTCCCGTTCGAAAGGTGTGGTGAGGTTCGGACAGCGGGGTAAGTTGAACCCTAGGTTTATTGGCCTACTTGAGATCTTGGAGAGTTTTGGAGAAGTGGTTTATAGATTGGCATTACCACTTTCATTGAGCAACGTGTATGATGTGTTCTATGTTTCCTTATTGAGAAAGTATATAGCAGATCTGGGTCATGTGATTGATTATGTACAATTGGAGGTTCAGCCGAACCTGAGTTAGGAGGAGCAGCCAGGCAGATCATGGACTCCAAAGAGAAAGAGCTGAGGAACAAGAAGATCCCATTGGTCAAAGTGCTATGGTGGAATCATTCTTCAAAGGAAGCCACATGGGAGCTTGAGTCTGAGATGAGGAGGCATTATCTCCATTTGTTTGGTAAGCATACCTAGCATGATTGTGTTGTATTGTTTGTTTGTTGTGTGCTTTTGTTTCGTGAATTTGAGGATGAATTATTTTAAGGGGGAGTCGATGTAACACCTAACATCTTAGTAGACCCGTTATAGGCCCATTAGTATCCTGGTTAGCCCATTAGGGGAGTTAGCTTTTGAATTTATTAATTTTCTGTGATTTTTTTAAGATTTTGCTTAATTGTCTAAATTGCGTCGATGCGAACACGACTCAACTGAGTTGAATGGCGTCGGGTCGAGCCGATGCTACTTAGAGTTTTTTTAGTCCGACCCATGGCCAGTTCTCTCTTCTCTGAGTGTGGTAGAAGTCCGCTTGCGACTCATACTAGAGGCTTATTTAAACAACCATAGTGCGGCCCAATCCCCTCTCTTGATCTCCAAGCCTTTAGAGAGCCATAAAGAGAGTTTTGGAGAGAGAACGGGGTAATACAGTGTCTCTTCATGGCGTGCAAGGAGGAGGACACGAGGACGATCTAGTGAGCATGGTGGAAGCTTGTCGCCTTACCGGAGGCGAGCTTCTTCGAGTTCTCTTCATGGTTAAAGAGGCAAGTGATGATGAACGATTAAAACATAGTATTTTTATGAATAAAAACTATATTTTCAACCTAGTTTGCTATCTACTATGTGTATGTCATGTATGACTACGTGAATATAATTTCTAGAGTGAATATATGATGTATAGATCTTTTCTTCCTCTCTCTTCTTCTTTCTTGGATATTTTTGGAACGAGGTGAACTGCACCCATGCAGATCGACGCGTTTTGCGAATGACGTCGGCCATGCACGATGCCATTCATGCTAAGATCGAACTATTGTCATGATTAGTTTCACATTAATCCATGCAATAATCTATGTAATATGAAACCATGATTCTGTGCGGATAAACCATGCATGCGTAAAGTAGTTTATGTTAATTTCATGCTATGATAATGATATTATTATAAAAGAACCATGTTAAGACATCCATGTCACGATACTAGTTAGTTCTTAATTATTTTTATAATGAATTTAAGAAACATGATGCATCTATTACAATATTATTAAAGCTATGGCTGTTCATATAAGTTCTTCATTTTTCGAAATAACTACGTTTTAAAATTTTATTTCTGAAATTATGTATAGCTTCCTTAATCACATCGGGTAGGGTCGATGCTATTTGAATAAGTCGGTTGTCCACGACACGATTCAGATGGATATTAATTATGAGTAAATTTTGTTAATTACATGTTTGTTTGCGTGCCTTGTGTACCTATTATGCATTATATCATATCCTGCATTAAATAGAAGAGTTCATACATGCATGTGATTAACTTAAGATGTTAAGATGCTAAGTGGATGCACCATCCTGATAATGTGGGCCTTAAGTGCCATGTGGACTAAAGTTCTATGTTGTGGGAGCTATCTTTTGATTCTCTCGTGACCAAAGTGCCATGTAACGAGATCCATCTCTTGATTCCATGGAAGCCTCCTCTAGATTCCCTCATTCACTAGGTTAATAACTAAGGAGATAAGTAAGATACCTGAGACAACAGATTAAATCCAAGAAGTGTGTTTACATGCTATAGTCCGATGAGATCTGAGAGTGTCCTCCGACTGTGCAGTCGAAAATCTAGTGGGTTTGTCATAACCACTATGTAAAGAAGAAGATGTAACCAATGTCACTGCATAGTTGTTTATCCTATGTTAAAGTGAAAGATGTGATATGTGTGATCACATATGATATTTAATTATGAAAGATGAGGTTAAATTTTAGAAACTAATGTATATTTTTACGTCATGATATATGCTGGGAATTCATATTTAAATTCACACGTAATAAACTCATGTAAAGCAATAGTCTTGATAGTTGTTCAATGTGCATATTCCATAATGATGCATGATTAAATGTACATGTTTAGTTACTATATTAAGTCATATTTCAGAAGTTAACATGATGCAATATTCATGTTCAAGATGGTAAATCATGCATAGTTAAGGCATATTATTCATGTTAACATGATGCAATGTGAATGAAACATGCTAGGATTGAAGTAGTATTATATGCTAGCCTGATTGTTTATAGTTAGATAGATGTATGAAATGTTTTTTTATTTATATTGTATGCAAAACCTATGTCTTATGGATTCTGAGCTTGCTGAGTTATATGTGACTCACCTTTGCTCACTAATATTTTTTAGAGGATCGTGAGACTGAGATTGAGCCAGAGGAGTGTGAGGTTTGACCTTCAATTATCAAAGCTAACTTTAGTAAGTGCTTATTTGTGATTTTCAGTTTGATAGATTAGCAAGAGATGTATAAGTTAGTTTCATTTCAACCATGAAATGTATTTTTCAGATTTATAGAGATCCTGGATAATGTTCTAGTTGCTTATTCAGTTATATTCAATTGGTAGTTTTGTTTGTTGTGGCTATGTCGCTTGTGTTATTATCTTGTCTCATATTTGTACTATTCACTGTCAATGTAAGAAGTGTGGGGTTGTTCCCACTATGGCATCTTCGAATCAATGATTCGTAGTAAATCGACATGACTGAATCGGACCGACGAGGCAAAGGCGTTACAACTTCTTTCCACCTTTCCTTATAGGTGTACATAATTCAAAAAATATTTTCCCATCCGTTATCTACTACCGTTCTACCTCTCCTTTTCCTGTGGCTCCCTACAACAAAAATGCAAATACATATTTTTACTTTTCACTCATTTTTCTACAGAACTTGCATGTGTATACTTTTCCTAATAAACTATTTTCAATGATTTTTCACTTTTGAGAACATATTTTCTCTCATATTACATTTTATTACAAAATTAAAAGTACAAATGTCCTCATGCTGTTATTTCAAGCTCAAGTTTTCTCCAGGCGGCGTATCTTCGTAGTGCTAAGTGGATACATTTGGGATTACATACAATTGGACAATTAGTTTTAAGAGGGCCAGATTCGGTTCGGCCCATTTACTAAGTTGCCCGGCCTGTTAGGAAACGCCTAAGACGCCTTTGAAATCTACTGGGCCCCTCTGAGGCGTTATGAGCATGTTCCCGCCAAAAGCTCATTTGAATCCGTAACAGACTCTAGGGGGCTTGGGACGATTCACTCCCTTTAGGAAAGCCATTTTCTAATCCCTCTCCGATCCTTTAATGAAGGAAAACTGCACCGAATAAGGAAGTCGGAATCCTCGGAATCCCGTCCTGCCCGAGATCGAGATCGAGCTTACCTCATTACGTCTTGCCTTCGGACTCTCGACCATTTCCTATAAGAAGGACCCTCCGGTAACCTCAGAAGGTATGTCGAGAGTAATCCCTAAACCCTCTACAACTGTTTGCCATATTTGGTCCTAACTTAGGCATCGGAGGGAGCTCCCCAAGATCGAAACCCCAGTCTCCTCTAACCTAGTGTCTTTCTTGAGGACAGCGGCGAAGAAGTTTCTGTGGTGTGGGAAGATTTTGGTCGTGCGATCAAGATCAGACGAATCTATGACTCAACAAATTTTTAGGAAAATTATTTTTTATATGAGATTTATATATATATTCTTGTTAAAATAATAATTACATTTTTTACTATCTTCATTTTGCATTGTAATTGACCACCTCATTATACGTAAATCATTGCAAAAGTGCCTATGTCGTAACGTCTCTTAATTAGGCCGAAGGGGAAGGTGACTAATTATACTTAGTCTTAACCCCATGGGAAAAAGACCATAGAATCCTCTCTCTCTCTCTCTCTCTCTCTCTCTATAGGGATATTATTTTTATAGCGTAAAATAGTAATAACCTTGAGAAGGTTCAATTTTGTTGGCCTATTTGGTAGGTAGGCCGGTCTACTAAGGAATATCTTTGTCTGTTACCAAAGTTTGATAGGTTTTTTAACCGGCAGACTTATGAACCCAAACTCCAATAGAGAGTGTCCCAATCTGAGATGGACTCCAATGTCGTAGGGACACTAGAAAACTTTTTACGGATTAACTCCGGAATAGATAAAAGGGAAAGTCATAGTCTCATCCCATCTGGAGATTAGACTCAACTTCCTGCAACACGCTCTCCGATCGGACTCGATTACTCTCTCAAATCTGCAACTATAAAAAAGACTCCCTGATACTCTCAGAAAGGTACATCCTACACTAGATCTTATGTCTTCTCCTTATTCCTCCACTCTCTTATAGACATCAGAGAGAGTTCTCTCGGATCGTAATCGGAGTCTCATCTGACTTGATGTCCGTTTTATAAGAGCGTGAGAAACTTCTGTGATCTAAAGAGTCTTAACCGTTTGATTTAAAACGGACGAATCTCTAATCTAGCAAACCTCAAGAATACTTTTTCAACTATGTACATGTACTTGAGTTATTAATAACACTGCAAAGTTAAAAATCCCTTTTTATATCTATCAAATGGCCCGTTACGTTTACATTTATCTTGAAATTATCATTCTTTAGACTACATTTTCCATCTGAGTCAGCCAACCAAATGAATCCTAAAGAGGAATATAGGCAAAGGAGATCCCCCAAAAAATGAAACCTAGAATGGTGCGGCCGGTTTCCGCAAGGCAGGCGTTTGCAGTCACGTGCCCGTCGTGGTCCGAAAAAATGTCGTGGGGTCCCCACAACCCCACGCGTCGCCATTCCAGTATTCCGCTCGCCCCTTCCGTTGCGCTGCTCCGCCTTGCCTATTCCTCCAAGGCCGCCCCCGAACAGCGAAAAACGACTCCAGCAATCCGACGGCTCCCACGCGATCTCAACGGCCATCTTCGCCCATCACTATAAGATCTTCGCCTCATGGCGCAATACACCAGACCAGCTGAAAAATGACGAATACTAATAACAAATGTTTAACCATGCCTTTATTGGTCCGGTGCATTGCACCACGAGGTAGGGGGACCTCATTCCGCGTTAAAAAGTCCCGAAGCTGTACGACCTCGTCGTTGTTCCACTTTCACTCTCGTCTCCCCCATCTTCGCTGCTGCTGCTGCTTGCTTTGCTTCTACTTGGTGGATGCCCTGCTCTGCTCCCCTCTGCTCCTCTAATTCCAGCTTCTGCTTCCCCGGAGCCCCAGAACCAAGTTGCCATCCCTCTCAGTCCTGCCATTTCTAGGTAATGTTGGGCTTGGCCTCTTTCTTTGGATTTGGTGCAATTAATATTTCTCTTTCCCTTGGATGCATACATGACACCTTTTGCACGCATTGGATTCCTTTCACTCGGATCTGAGCTCAATCTCACTGTGTTTCCACGGGGAATCTCTTTTTCCCCTGCACTGTACCAATGCATCTCATTTGGGGGCACTGCTGCAGCAAATCCCAATTGGGTTTCAGAGGCTTGCCCATGTACCCTACTTTGGAAATTTGTTACTTGCAGCAGCCCAATTTGTGTGTGGGGGTTTGATTTTCTTCTAATTTAGTCTTTAATGCCAATCTTCTTCTTTTTTTTGCTACTGCAGGATCTTGGACACGTTGGAATTTGAAATGTGAATCCCCTGTTAGATAACCTGGCATATACCCAATTGGTTGGAAATGGAAATCTAGGGTTTAATCTGAACCTGTTGGATAGTACAGACAAGCAAGGCACAGCATGCTAGGGCCTGCATTCGCCCTACATTATGGGGATGAGGAGCTCGCGGTGCTTCCTCCCCACACCAAGGTTGTCGTCACCGGGAACAATCGGACAAGATCTGTGCTTGTTGGGTTGCAGGGGGTTGTGAAGAAGTCTGTGGGGCTTGGTGGCTGGCATTGGCTGGTAAATAGCCCTCCTCCTCTCTTCTCTTGGCATACAAATATCAAGAAATTCTTGTCGTTTGTAACTTTTTTTTTGGTTGTTGTTGTTGTTGTTGTTGTTTATGGCCAATTCGCAGGTTTTAACGAATGGTGTTGAGGTGAAGCTACAGAGGAATGCGCTCAGCGTTATCGAGGCTCCTACCAGAGAAGAACAAGATGAGTCTGCCAAGGGGCCTGAAAGAAAACTGGTATGGTATTCTGTCTGATCACTTTGGGACAAGCTGCATGTGGTCATCACTAATTGCAACTCAAACTAAAATCTGCTGCAGACTGTGGATATAAAGAAATTGGGGGCAGTCTCTCTGTGGAGGTACTGGAGGCATTATAAGCTTGTAAGTCATGTTGCTTGCTGGGCAAATTTATAACCACATGCATTTTGGATAACTCCACTCTGTCCCACTAATTGGATAGCTACATATTCTGTACCAGGATGAGAAGAACTTCCATCCCTCCTCCAGGGAACAGTTGATTGAAGCTGTTCAGAGGCATTTTGTCTCTCAGGTATCTATTAAGTACCTTTTTATTAGATGACAGTGACCCTGGTGTTGATCTCATATTCTTTCCTGTAATGGAATTATTATTTTGACAGGAAACTGGAATTAAGATTCATATGAATTAGAGGAGTTACATTTACCCCATGCTTGTTCAAGTATCTAATTCCTTGTTTTGGCTTTTTTATGAAGCAATTGGACGAGTTTCAGGTGATAGCAGGCTTTTTACATGCTGCAAAGCGCCTGAGGCAGTCTGTTCATGGGCATGCCCCTTACTAGAACCACATATGGGTTCATCCACCAGTGACCAGATAGATCCACTGACCCGAGACTTCAGATTTACCATGTCTGACTTGAGTGTTCCTAGCTAGGAGCTGCAGCCGTAGTTGTACTAGTTGACTTCTAATTGTGCTAGTTAGTTCCGTGGTACTCTATTGTGAGGGATGCACATGTACTTATGTAGGTGTTATGTTGTAAATATTTATCATGGAAGTCTGATGTGAAGTGCATGATCACCTAAGTTGCCAAATAGTTGTGCCAGTGTAACTATCAATCTTGCTTCTTCCATGTAATGGTTGCCAAATTACAGACGTGGGTGAAGTGTTGGATTCTCTTCGCGTTTCTTTATGTTCTACGTAGATGGCTTGCAAAATGGCCGGAAAGATGGTGAAAATGCGTTATTTTTTGAGCAAGCAAAAGAACATGGGGTGGGGGATGGCGCCGGACAAAAAAGTGGGCAAAAAAGCGTTCCCGAGCCGTAGTTCGGTGGACACTGCGCTCCCTCCCCCGCAGGGGAGGGCACGAGTTCGATCCCCCGCCCCATGTTGTTGTGGGCAGGGTTTTCGGCCCGCAGTCGAGATTTTTTCAATGTGGCTGGTTTCGTTCCCCTCCCCTGCTGAGAGGGCCCTTTGTGCGTCCAACCACTAGCCCACCCGTCCAAAAAAAAAAGTGGGCAAAAAGGGAAGGGCTCGGGGTGGAATGGCAGATGGAGTCCCCATCCCTGAAACATCAAAACCAACCTTTAAAAGTTAGTCCTGCCTGCGTAAGAGAGAAAGTGACGTTTCAATGCAAGAAGCGTCGGACGCCCCCAAAATTTTCAATCATCGGATATTTGAGGTATGCGTTGGAATGCGTCCACACGGTGTGCAGGGAGTATCCATATGTTAAACAAGGTCAATTTTCTAGATAACAACCTCCAAGATAACGCATTTGTAAATAATGCCAGTCATCTACAAAATTTATGGACCACACTTTCTAGAATTAAGTTATTTTGACATGCTAGTACTGTACACTGGACAGCTAGAAGCAGGATCGGCAGAGGAACAGAGCTGTTGATCAGGTGGAGAAGACTGGACAAGAATCCCCAGATTATTGCCGCGATCACCCTATAAAAAAATGCAAACTTCAGAAGCACCGGTTAGTCCTGGGAGGATAAAGAGAACAGATAAACTTTGGGATGCTCAAGCATAGTTAGTTGAATACTTTATAATATGCGTCTAATTTGTGTACTTTTCAATCTACGAATAAAACACTCGTCTTTCTTATGTCAACAGTTTTATTCACGTGTAATACAAAAACGTTTAATATTTTCCGTTTAATACACTATATTATTGAGTTAAAATAAGACTTTTATCGCTTCAATATTGATGGGGTAATCCAAATGGGCCCAGCTAAGGGACAGCCCGTCCGGGAATGGGCCGAGAGGTGTCCGGTTAGTACGAGGCCCAACAACTTATTGGGCCGAAGACAGTAGGAGCCCAACCATCTTCGGTCCCGCCCAGTTACGGCCAAGATGTGGGCTTTCAGCCCATCAGATATGAAGGGAGCCCAAGATATTTTATTATAGTTTTATTTCTTCTTATGAATAGTCCTACATCGCTTGCCATGAGAAAGGTACTCTCATCCACTCACTATAAATGAAATATTGCTTGCATCAAAAAAGGTACGCAATTAAGCCTTCACTCCTCTCTCAGTGCCTCATTATAGCTCCTAAATCCGATACTGACTTGACCGTCGGAGAGGGCTCCGCTAGGCCGAGACCTAGGACCCTTGCTAACGGTTATTCCTCCCCACAAGCAGTTTCGCCCCCATCCTCCGAATCCCTCTTGGCCTCAAATCCTCCTCCCAGTTCTAAACCCCTTACGGATTTTCAGATCTCGCGTCTCGGCACCACCCGCGTCACCATCGACTGCTGACGAGAGGATGATACGGACAGGAGGAGCCGGAGACAAGGGTGACTCCTGCCCAATCACTTGGACCTGCCAAAGAGGTGTCCGCCAACCTGCCGCAGGGGCCAGCCCTCCCGGCAGCACTAGATCTTGTTCCTCCCAAGGAAGACGGGTAGAAGAACTCTCCCAACAGATAGCTACTCTCACTGCCACTATACCGTCCTTCGCTCCGCTGCGTGACATGATTTCGGCCATCTCTCAGCAAATGGGCTTGCTGAACCAGCCAATAAGATCGGCCCCACCGCAACCTCAGTATTACCCGGCCGGTCAAATTTCAACTGGGCAGCCAGGACAGTCTCGGGCCTTTCCCCTCGAGGTGAGCCATATGGACCACAAGGCCATATTCCGCGTACCAATCATCTGTCGACAGATCCGGATATTGCTTCGTTCAGCGCGCATCCTTCGGGAGCCGAAGGACGTTCGGTCGCAGTTACCACCATGACTTCGGAACTTGACCGGAGACTAACATAAATGAGGAAGGACATGCAGCAAATGGTCTCGGCCATATGGCGCGCCCTTGACCTGCGTCATTTTAGAACAATCCCTCTTTTCCTATGAAATTCTGGCGATGGATGTGCCGCCAAACTTTAAGCTGCCAAAGGGTCCTTTGTATGATAGGATGACGGAACGGTCAACCATTTCGAAAGATTTAACTCATATCTCTCAGTCCGAGGGGTGCCCGAAGCAATTCGTTGTCGGCTCTTCCCCCTCACCCTTGAAAAAATTGCTTCCACTTAGTTTGAAACTTTAACTTCTAACTCTATTCACTCTTTAGTACAGCTAGGATAATTGTTCATTGACCAATTTTATGATGCCACTCAGCAGTGTAAGACCTCGGCCAACTTGCTTGCCATTCGGCAGGATCCGGCCGAGACCCTCCGAGATTATTTTTCCAAGTTCCGCACCGAAGCAGCACATATTCCAAACCTAGATGGCTCCATCGCAGTCTCAGCCGTCATCAACAGTTGCACGAACGAGGGGCTGCTCAGTTCGATAGGGAAGCGGCATTCCCCAACATTCTAGAACCTGGTGGATGGGGCACACAAGGTGGTACCGGCGGTGGCTTGCGATGTAGCGATGGCGGTTTGAAGCTAGGAAGAGTTCAAGTAACTGATAAGGTGATGATCTTCATTGTGTTTTGTTTAAAACCATGATTTTCCCACTTTGAAGCATGCGATTTGTATGGAGAATTTTGGGTAGAAAACATGTTTTAAGGGGCTTTTTAATGAAAATAGGTATTTTTATGACATGGGATTTTAGGTATTAAATTGGTTATTGAATCTATCCCCTTGTCTCTTTTACGTTTTTGTGTGTTTTGGGAGAGAAGAGGGATCCCCGGTCTAGGCTCGGTGGAGACCGGAGAAGCTTGTTTCAGGCGTTGAATGGCGTCAAGATCAGGTGACGCCATTTAGAATGGTGTCAGGACCAGGTGACGCGATTCAACGGTCCAATTTCCCAGTTCCTAAGACCAGCGTGGGATAAAGAGCTGAATGACGTCGGCCATGGACGACGCCATTCAGGCCAATATCGCGGGTCCCATGGCCTGTGAGAAAATTGAACTAGTTTAAGGATCTTAAATGACGTCGGCCACGGGCAACGCGATTCAAGACAGAACCCCATTAATTCATGCAATTAACATGTGTATACATTATTAGATAATTTAGTTAAATGCATGTTCAAAACTGTACTTCAAGGACGAGAGTTTCCATATGACCGGATCGCACTGTAGTATGTTTTGTGCGATCGTGGACCTAGAGTGACAGTTAATAGCGCTTGACATCCTGTGTCGATGTGGGAGTGACAAAGCGTCGTTGTGGAAGTGGTAGGGTGACGCCTAGTAAGAGAGGTCACCTGGTACACCCCAGGGTATAATTAGTACCAATGTGGGACTGGTACACAGTGAAGTGTCACTCGTGACTGGGAGGAGGTAGAACCACCTAGAGCTAGATAGGCCTGTAGACATACTAATTTTAACCTCATATTGAGTAAATTTTATGTCACAATTATAATGTCCCAAAATGGTCTAATGTTTAATCATTAATTATTTTTTATTGATTTTTCTCAAAATTTGTTGATTAATGTCGTCCAAGATCGACGTCATTTAGATTCCTAATAGAAATCAGTTCGGAATTAAATTCTTAAATTCAGATATATTTAACTGAATAACGTCGCCTAAGGGAGACGCCATTTAGGTCATAATCCGTATGGGTTTTCGATTTTTAATTCGAATTAATTTTCTAATTATCTAAAACATGTCGCTCCAGGGAGACGTGATTTAGGTTTCCTAATCTTTTTCGGTTTGCTTTCCGGATTTTTTTTTCTATTTTGGCCGCTTTAATTAATCAAATGGTATCCCGTCTGGGCGACGCGATTTGAGAGTTTCCTGATAAACATGAATTGATTGAGATAATCCGATTTCCGAGATTGGGAAGACTTCAAACTCCTCCATGCTCGTCCAACGCAAGTCCGAAACCGCGGAAGAGTCCTTTTGAAGGCCAAAACACCCTAAAACCTATGCTTATAAATACAATATCCTTTGGACCTTTGAAAAAGGTTGGCAATTGAAGAATTTAGAGTTTATAGCAAGGCTTTTGGAGGCTCTCAAGGAAGAGAACGTGGACAGCAAGGAAGGACTTCTTCTTCATCCTTCTCTTCCTCCATTGAAGCTTTTGAAGACTAAGACTTTGAAGGGGCCAATCAACCAACCATCCCACATGTTTTCTTTCTAGTTTTTCATAGATTCTTCACTGTTTTCTTCATAGTTTCATCGCATCACTTCATGTTAACACACACCCACATCATTCTTTCCCTACCCATGTTCATGTTAGGGGTTTGAAGAACCATAAAAAGTAAGTTATTTTAGTTTAGTTGCATGCTTAATTTGTTTTATAGAATAGTTACTACATTACCCCGTAGCTCTAACCATATTCTTTCTTTTAGTTGTTTAACTTTCTTTTGCAAGGTTTGAAAGGGGAGAAGCTTGGAGAAAGGAGAAAACAAGTCAAGAAATCCACAACAAAAGCAAGAGCAAAAATAAGAAGAAAGCTCTTCTCTTTGGCCGGCCAAAGAGAAGGAACAAAAAGAATTCCAATCTTCCAAAATTTGAAAGGTAAGCGATCATCTTTTCTCATTGAAACCCTTGGTTTCTGACCATCACGATCTTTATAGTTTGTTTATTATCCATATGAATATGAGATTCATGATTTTTCACACACCACAATTGAGCACTCACAGCTTTTTTTGGCGGTCACGGTGGGACTTTGTCTTGCCTTCTTGTTACTTTCCTCTTGCTTTTTATCATTGGGCACCCTCGGTACACCGTTTGTGTCCCTCGAGCACGTTTTCACCGATTAGTGATTGGTTACTTTATCCTCACGTGCACCACGTGCATACCCTTTGTGGCAAGATCTTGCCCTCCCTAGATTTGTTGGAAGTTGTGAGTTTGATAAGAAGTGTGTGTTTGAGTGATTTTATATTTGTTTGCATAATAATCAACCTGTTAAAACTGAGTTTCGCATGATCAATTGATTGTTGTTTACTTTGATAACTTGAAAGGGGATTGCCCTTACTTTATTGTCACTTGTGTGTTTTTGCGCTCCAAATAGTGTCTGGGCTTGGTGACGCGATTCAAAATGCGTTGGTACATCCAAACGCTATTTAGCCTCTTTTACTTGTTTCGGCTGCTACCTAAGGTTCTGTAAACAAAAGAGCTTACTGTCTTGAATAGTGTCTATGAACAGCGACGTGATTCAAGCTATTTTCTCTCTTGATCATTAGTCCTCATATCCTTGATTTCCTTGTTACCTATGTTTACTTTATACTACATTAGAGGCCATCCAGGACACAGGTCATTTGCATTGGAGCTTACCACCCTTCTTTTAGGAACACCCTTCTTAGCACTCTCACCTCTCTTTGACTAAGTCGATCCCTCGGTTAGACTAGAGTGGTTTGCGTTAAGACCTCCGTAAGTCCCCAAAAGCAAGGAATTCCTCCTTGTTCATCGGACCGATTGTACCATTTGAAGTCCCGGGTAGTCATTCATACCGTTGTGAACGAAGCTATAGAGTTTAACGATGGAAACTGAACTGAAACTAGGATCCTACCCATTGAGGGAATTGGTATCTAAAATCCAAATAATTCAATAAGGAATCCTAAAACAGCGTAATCATCAACTTTGTTGTTAATCCTTGTGCAACTTGTTTGAATCTCTGATAAAATTGAACAACATGATGTTACGTTCAGGTAGGACCGTTGGCATGGTTGCCTTCAAACAAGAAGATGTGTTTGAGTACGAGGGAGATGTCAATGCCCCTCGTAATTATGATTACCATTCTGAGAATGGGAGAGATGCTAATGCCCCCTATGATTCCAACTTCTTTCACACTGAGTATGAGGGAAGCACCTATATCCCTCATCAGGCTCATTTTATTCATGACCAGTATGATCTTGGTACCAATCATCCCCATGTGCATGTGATTTCTAATCCCACTTATGAGGAGGCTCAAGACCAAGCTGAGCCTTCGTCTACGAATCCTCTAGATCTAGTCACTATCCTGGGAGCTCTGGCTACCCACGTGGATCCTCAACAGCTTGAGGCCATCCAGTCTATTCTTAAGGAGAAGGCCCCTTTGCGTTCTGCCGAACCAAACCCCGTGGTTCACCCTGTTCCTCCTACTCGTAAGATTCCATCTATTCATCAGGCCATGGAAGGCCTTCATGTCTCTACTCCCTGGCCACCTGGGCCACAACAATCCTCCTCGAGATACCCGGCTAGACCACAGACGCCTACTTATCAGAATGCCTTCGGGCATAATGGGAATACTGCTGGATCTCAACCATATTGTCCTCCTTGCCCCAGTTATTCTCGGAGGCAAGTTTCTCATGTTTCACCACCTCCTTCTCCACCAATTGATCTAGTAACTCAAGCACTCTTTACCAAGATGAATCAAATCGATGAACAATTTAAGAGCTTCCTGAAAATGATGGATGTCAAGGCTGTACCTAAGATTTCTCTCCCCAATTTGCCAGTAATTCATCTTCCTCCCTCTGAGATGCATGTGTAAAGGAAATACAATGGCTCTGGTAACCCCTTCACTCATTTAAAAGAGTTCACGTATGAATCATCATTCTGGCAGAGTGACAAAAGGTCGTTGGCTTTCTTATTCAGAAGATCGTTAAAGGGACCAACCCTCAAGTGGTTCTTTTCCTTGGACTCATCTGATGCTGAGGATTTGGATTTTGACACCGTGTCACAGAAATTCCTCTAACGATACAAGGACAGGGTAGCACCATCATTGTCTATAACTGATCTGGTGTCTGAGAAAATGAAGTCTGATGAAAACTTCATAACATTTGCTAATAGATGGAGGGCCATGGTAGAAAAGATCAAAGATCACTTATCTGAGTCTGAGCAAGTCAAAATGATGATTGCCAATGCAACCCTCAATACAAGTTGGTCCTTACATTTAATAATCTGACCAACATGGCAGATTTATATGAGAGGGCTCGATACGCCCAAAATGCATTTAAGGACTCCACCTTTTCTAATGTCTTTGATCCACACAGACCCAGCAGACCTCCACCTCAAAAGCCTGCCATGCCAAACTCTTCTAACATCGGTCCAATGATTGGGGGCACACTCTCCCATGATCAGATAAGCACAGTGAATAATAATCAACCTCAGATCATAAAAAACCAGCAGCCACAATACACTGGATAGAGACCACCAAATCAGCAGGGCTTTAGGCTACCTCAACAGCAGTATCTACCATCTTTTAACCAGCCTCGTCAACCACCAACGTACAATAATATGCCACCTCCAAATGATTACAATTAGCAGAGAAAGCCTCCAAGCCCGAAGAGGGCATCATATCCTCCACTCCCGGAGTCCCTGTTAGATATATTCAATGCCCTCATAGCTGCAAATACATTGGCATTACCCAAATAAAAGATCTTCTGGCCACCAAATGCAGATGTCTCCCGCTACTGTGTCTTTCAAAGACAACCTGAGCATACTGTGGATGCTTCTTTCTAGTTCCGGGACTACATCCACAATTTAAATGATCAAGAGGGCATAGATTGGGAGGAAATGAGGAAGTTCATAGCCGCCCTGAAGGCAAAAAGGCCACAACAGTAGCAACAACAAGCCACAACAAAAGCAGCAGCAACAACAGCCGATCCAGAGAGCACTAGTTTAGCAGGCAGCACCACAGAATATGGGCATAGTACAGAACCCGCTGTCGGAGCATCAGAACCAGATCGCCCCAGTCTAAGGCTAAAAGAGGGCAACTGTAGAAGGTAGAAAAATCTTCCTCTGTTTACTCAACAGGTCATAGCCAGAGTATTTCCGAGCAACTACCTCGCCGTATCATCCGCATACCTAAGCCACAACCCATCACCATTACATCCACACCAACACCCGCCTTCCTCAAACCTACCACACAACCTCAACCACGCAACCCTCCACAATCCAACCATGAACCTATCATGCCATCAAAACCGCTGCTTCGCATTCCATTCCCTACATCACCATCAAACCATTACCCCAATTCCATACAACCCTCCAAACTGCTCATCCACGTAGCAGTACCTCCCCCAAATAACCCTCCACCTACTTATGAAACCATCACACCATCTAAACCTCTTATCCGAATAGTACCACCACCAATAATGAGCAACCCTCCACCACCCACTTATGAACCCATCACACCATCTAAACCCCTCATAAACCCGGCAGTGCGCAAGGCGTCGCCTGCGTCATCTAGCGTTGAGCTCTGGAGCGGTCGCATTTTCAATAAGGTTTTCCCTCAGTCCACAACACGAGACGACCCATCACAGCCGACAAAAGAAGCTCAGAATGAAGAGAGTGCACCTGGCACTCAGTATGATTTGTTAAAATAGTTGGACAAGACAACCGCACGCGTCTCTATACTAGAGCTGATCAAAAGATCCAAGACCCATCAGAGCCCTGATAGAGTATTTACAGAAAGTCATGGTCAATGAAGACGTGCCGATAGAGAAGATTACTGCTCTATTAGTTCCTCAAGGGGATAAACCCTCTATATCCTTCCACTCTTCTGAGTTATCACCCTTGGCAGTAAGGAGCATGGCCTTGAGCATTACAGTCAACATCAGCAAGAGAGTTGTGGATGCATGTCTGGTAGATACAGGGGCTTCTATCAATGTGTTTCCACCGAGAACTCTGGAATTCTACGGTATTCCAAAAGAGAAGTGGTTACCTTCCCCCATCTCTGTTACTGCCTATGATAACTCTACCCGTTCCTCTTTGGGCATGATATATTTGAAGGTAGAGTTGGGCCCCATCTGCCACGCTAAGGTTGAATTCCACATTCTTAAAATTGACCATTCATTGAAAGGCATACTCGGTCGTCCTTACATCAAACTGCTCGAGGCAATCCCCTCAACAAACCATCAATGCCTCAAGTTTCCTTATAAAGGACGCATTATAAAGTAACTAGTATCCCTATTCTTGCTGCAACCCATTCGTTGAACGTGAATCTAATTCCCATTCTTTCACCCGTTCAACAACTAGTTATCTCTGTGTTACAAACATACCTTCCTTTGGCAGATCCATTGAAAACCATCATACCCTTAGCTCACCCGATTGATGCTATGAATGGGGAAAGTCCTTGAGTACCCCAAGCTGGAACATCATGATGAAGATCGGATATCAACCAAGAAAGCGTTTGGGCACTCAGCTGCAAGGAAAAATTAAGCCAGTAAAAGAGAACCGAAGGATATATGGTAACAGTCTGGGCTATAGGCCGGAGAAGGTAAGGCATGGTATTGTTGAACAGAAAGAAAGCGAAGATGGTCAGAAGATATGGAAGACAATGGTGACACCCTGTAAGGAAAATCGGGACCCTCTGACTTGGACTTTGTCTACCCATTTTGTAAAGGGACCCGTAATTCATCATGACCATTACAACATAGTGGTGATAACCTCCTATTTTGACCTGCATGACAAATATATGAGGGATCTGGACAGACACTACTTACAGTTGCTGACATACAAATCCTTGGAGGCCTTCTTCCTCGGATTCCTCTCGATCTGGAGAGGATCCATGACCTGATCTGGGAAATATTATTATATGATCCCCCTAATCCCCTGGCAATGGTGTCGTTTTCTCCATCACATCCCCCTCCTTTTTCAAATCCATTCTTGTTTCATGCTTGATACACACAATTCCCAAAAAAGGAACGCCAATTTGGCAACTTATTCCTCCCGAATCTTCGTTGAGGAAACATCTTACTATCTGTCCGAATCTACCCCATTGTGCGGGTCACTCGGGCAGGATTCTCTTCGAGATATACTCTGCCCCTCCTCTCAGGAGGATTCCCCTGTATTCCTGTTGGGTTCTCGTGTTTCTCCAGATCGCTAAACGCAGCGGAAATAAATAATTAAATCAGCGATCCATTTCCCGTTTCAAAAATACAAAACCAATAATCATATTATCGATTCTTACCGTATGCGGATTCGAATCCGTGACCGATTAGTTCCGTCGGAGTGACACCGCAAGCCGCGCAAGCGCCCGGCCTCTAGCGAAGTCCACGCGATCCTCCTCGTGGTGGATATTCTCACGATTCCTCGTTCTTTGCAGCCCACGAAGCCTCGGCCGTTCATCACAATGATCGCTGCAACGCGCGGAAGATTTCTTGTCGAACGGGAGTCGGAGAAGCGGCGGAGTAGACCCGGGGATTCGGACTCGTCTGGGGTGCCAGAGAGAGAGAGAAAGAGAGGGGGCGACTAGGGTTAGCAACAGTCTGGCCTGCTCAGCCCGTTCATTACATTTTACACTAACCGCGAGATTTTTCATAAAAATCCCCGGTTAATATAAAACCCACTTATTTATCCATCACCTTGATAATCATTCGCTTGTGACCCTCTAGACCCAATAACCAGTCCAGTTAATGGCCCAATAAGCCCAGTGACTCCTCACTGGCCTGATTAATCAATTAATAACTCATATTCATTAATTAATCAATCGAATTAATGTCGCACATCAAATTCGATCACGCCTCCGATCACGTTGGGTGCCAAGCAACACCGCGTGAACCCGCAAGGTATTAGGGTTAAATAACCCACTCTTGGAACCTTTCCGCCGACAGTTACCGCGTGGATATAATCCTTCATTCGTACTGTAACGACCCGCCATCCTATGACCGGGGACCCGGTCACTAAATGGATGTCGGCCCATTAACTACGGGTTCACACCCGGATCTCACACAACACATCTGGAGGAGTAAGCGCTAAACAAGGCTAAATATAACAATCACACGGACTACAAAGGTAAGCAAGTGCGCAGGGAAGAAAATAACAATGTCCGTATACAGTCCAACAATAATTACATGTCCAACAAGTTAAATAAGTACAGGCAGAAGGAAAGTACAACAACATCGGGGCATACCCCGGAACTAAGACAGCTGCTGGTCCGCACACCAAGAAGACACCACGCTACCGCTGCGCCTCGAATTCCACACCTGAAACCGCAGGGAGTGAGCCACACCAGAATTGGGCTCAGTAGGGATCATCCGATCCCCTGCCTCCCACTCACACACCCACAAGTGAAGCAACAGTAATATATAGAACAATTAAGTAAAACAGTAAACACAACAGGCAACTCTGGTACGAAACGTACGACAAACAGTGTAGCAGGAACAACTCTGAGTAACACGAAGAACCCAACACAGAGCCACGTCTCACGACCGAAGTCCACAAGGCGACTAAACCACACAGTCGACCGAAGTCAAACGTCGCCTCCCAACACTACCACCAGTGCTCACGCCTGACCACCCCTACAGTGTTCCGGGGCACTGTAGGGTGAAGCAGTGAGCTAAACTAGGACTAGCTGGACTCAGTGTGCCGCCACTGCCAGCTACGTGTGCACACAAGCAGTCTAGACTACTGTCCTACCACCGGATTGCCTCCACGCTAGGCCTCAGCGCTTCCAGGAGGGTCCTGGGGACCGGCGAACCCCCGTCAAGCCGCAGCTATAGGAAACTACCCGCAAACCCAACTCTCCCGGGCTGCATCAGGCCAAGGGCTACAGGTACCACTCGTAACCTTGATCAAAGGTCACATCAGGCCCACTGGCTAAAGGGTAAACCAACTCCCACCAGTAAAACCCACCAGCTCCACAGCAAGAAACACGCTGGAAGCTGTCACGACAAACAAGGGAAACCCCGACCCGCTGAGACCAAACAGCAACCCCTCGGATAGCACACTAGCTACTCCGGCCCGCCAGCTCAAGGTGGTTCTGCTTCCCTCAGCTAAAGGTAAAACGCCATAAGCACCCCTCCTCACAGACACCATGACCCTGTCCCCACCGGTCCATGGTGACATCGGAAACCATTGTCACATCGATCCACAGTCGTATAAGCACACACACACATAGGTAATGAAATATCATTCATACAGAAGTCCGCAGTCTCAGTATACAACTCAAAGCATGCATCTGAACTATCCCACCGTGAATCATGTATCAAATAACCCAAGTTAAGCATTTCCTGTCTTGAATCGCGTCGACCGAGGTCGACGCCATTCAAGCTCCACAGAGGGGTTTATTAAAAACCAGATTATTCCTTAAAACGCGTCCACCGTTGAAGTCGCCTATTAAAACGCGTCCGGATGGCCCGACGCCATTCAACCCAGAAATCCAGATTGCAGAACCCTTAAACGGGGGCAAATCCTGCCTAAATGGCGTCATGGTGGCTCGACGTCCTTCTGAAAGGCGTCGACCACCCATGACGTCATTTAGCCCCAGCACCCCTAACCTCTGAAACTCGAACAGGGGGTTTCTGCCCTGAAACGCGTCGTACTGACCCGACGTCCTTCTAAAAGGCGTCGACCAAGTACGACGCCTTTCAGCGCCAGGAACCAGGTTCCCTGGTTCGAACCGAGGGTTCCTCCCTTGAACCCCAAGCACCCCGAAAACCCCAAAACAAGAAGAAGAAGAAGAGGAGCTCAACCACCATATGCACACGACGAATCCACGATCACAAGCACGCCAAAACCCACAAGAAAACCCCCTTAAAACATGCTCAATCTAGCCCCCAAATACAACACGTCACGCCGAGAATCACACGAACATCACAAGCAAGGTTCGTCCCCCTACCGTTTCTTGAACTCCGCCAAGCTCCTCGCCGCCGACCCGCTCGCCCCACGCCGCCGCCGGTACCTTCGGGGACGCCGCCACTCTGCCGGGACGTCGGCCGCCGTCCGGAGAGTGGAACACCGCGAAGGAAGTGGTGGAGGTAGAGGTGAGAGGTAGGGAAGCTATGGAGTAGTTGGAAGAGGAAGAAGAGGAAGGGAAGGGAGGAAGATCGCCGAAGAGGCGGAGGGGGTGAGGAGAGAGAGTGGGAGGTGAGAAATGAGGGAAAGAAAGGGAGGCTCGCGGGGTCTATCCGAAATCAGGTAAAACGCGTCGACCGAGGCAGACGCCATTCAGTCTGACAGGACAGCCGTACTGACAGCGCTCTGACGCCATGCCCTGACATCGCAGATGTCGCAGTCTGAAACGCGTCGACCCACCTGGACGCCGTTCAGACAAATCTGACAGGGCCGTACTCTCGCGGCCCGAAACCCGCCCACGTGGCGCACACGTGGCACAACAGCCAGGAAGCCTAAATGGCGTCCACACACGCTGACGCCTTTTGAAAGGCGTCGACAAGTGCTGACGCCATTCAGCCAGAAATCACAAGACCCCACAGGGTCCAAACCAGGGGATCCGGCCCGATCCCGACCCGAATACAGAACCCGAAATCTCGGTCATTACAATCTCCCCCCCTTAAAAGAATTTCGTCCTCGAAATTAGCAACCGCTCAACGCTCAACTCGGCTAACCATCACAAGCCGACACACCGATCTCAGCAAACAACCTCACCAGACACACACACAAGGCTCCACAGAAATAGCCAAACAAATTCACATCATTCTAACCAAGATTCTCAATTCCAACACAAAGCTGAAGATCAACAATAACCACACACTAGCAAGGAACATATTACAAAACCGATTCTTCACCAACCCAAATACATACAGGTGCCACAAGAGTCCACAACCACCCTTACACGAGTCAAGATAAAAGTGCCCATCTAGCACAGCCACTCGAACCACCACAAAGAGACGCGACTCCAATCACGCCTCAACCACCATACTGACCACTCGGCTCCTGACCTGCCTTCTTCTTCCGGGGACAGTTCCTCGCGAAATGTCCATTCCTGCCACAGTCAAAACAGCTACCCGTGATCAAAGGACATATCCTGTTGCCATGAAACCTGCTACAACGGGGACAAAGATCCGCAGTGTCCCGCCTCTCCTCCTGCTGCCAGCCGTCCTCTGTCTCCCTCTGCTGAACCGAACCATCCTCTTCCTCATAAGGTGCCTCCTGAAACTCGACCTCGAACGAACTCGAACCGCCTGCCGAAAAGGCCGCTGATCTATCCCTGCTAGGCTGCTTCTCTCGTGTTGAATGCTCCGATTCCCTCGCCGTGTGTTGGAACTGCATCTCCACTGCTGCCGCGCGCTGAACTGCCGATGCCAAATCCCTACAACAATGGGCCGCCACAAACTCTCTCAGATCGTGCCAAAGTCCATCCACGAATTTCTCTGTCCTGAGATCCTCACGCTCGGATATGTGTGGAGCAAACCTTCCCAGGGCCACGAATTTCATCTGATAGTCTAGAACTGACATATCACCCTGCACCAATTCCATAAACTCCCTTTCCTTGGCCCTGCGAACATGCCTCGGAAGGTACTGCCCACTAAACTCTCTCACAAAGCCTTCCCAAGGAATCTCTCTCAAAGGTCTATCTGGAAACAACAACCCCTTGGTGGTAACCCACCAATCGTACGCATCGCCCTTCAGCAAGTAGGTTGCCAACAAGGTCTTGTCACCCTCGGCACACTCCAGAACATCAAACACCTTCTCCACTTCCTTAATCCACTGAGCTGCCGCATCAGGAACGGGTTGGCCCGTGAAAGAAGGAGGCTTCAGCTTCAAGAACCGCTCCATCACCCTGGATTGGCCACCTCGGGAACTGGACCCCTCAGCTCCATCTCTCTGCTGATACCTAGCCATAGCTTCAATCATAGCCTCCATGAAACGATCTACATCCTGACCTTCTGCCCTCGAATCACCACCACCTGCTCTCGGACCACGAGCCAACGAAGCTCTCCTCTTCGGCGCCATTACTAACCCACAACACGCAAATCGAACCAAAAACACGTCAAAACCTACCAATCTATGCCAGCAGCCATCGCCTGTACCGACTCGTACTTATTGTTGGACTATAATATCTAGCCTAGTTTATCACATACTCGACCAGACTGAGCTCTGATACCATCTGTAACGACCCGCCATCCTATGACCGGGGACCCGGTCACTAAATGGATGTCGGCCCATTAACTACGGGTTCACACCCGGATCTCACACAACACATCTGGAGGAGTAAGCGCTAAACAAGGCTAAATATAACAATCACACGGACTACAAAGGTAAGCAAGTGCGCAGGGAAGAAAATAACAATGTCCGTATACAGTCCAACAATAATTACATGTCCAACAAGTTAAATAAGTACAGGCAGAAGGAAAGTACAACAATATCGGGGCATACCCCGGAACTAAGACAGCTGCTGGTCCGCACACCAAGAAGACACCACGCTACCGCTGCGCCTCGAATTCCACACCTGAAACCGCAGGGAGTGAGCCACACCAGAATTGGGCTCAGTAGGGATCATCCGATCCCCTGCCTCCCACTCACACACCCACAAGTGAAGCAACAGTAATATATAGAACAATTAAGTAAAACAGTAAACACAACAGGCAACTCTGGTACGAAACGTACGACAAACAGTGTAGCAGGAACAACTCTGAGTAACACGAAGAACCCAACACAGAGCCACGTCTCACGACCGAAGTCCACAAGGCGACTAAACCACACAGTCGACCGAAGTCAAACGTCGCCTCCCAACACTACCACCAGTGCTCACGCCTGACCACCCCTACAGTGTTCCGGGGCACTGTAGGGTGAAGCAGTGAGCTAAACTAGGACTAGCTGGACTCAGTGTGCCGCCACTGCCAGCTACGTGTGCACACAAGCAGTCTAGACTACTGTCCTACCACCGGATTGCCTCCACGCTAGGCCTCAGCGCTTCCAGGAGGGTCCTGGAGACCGGCGAACCCCCATCAAGCCGCAGCTATAGGAAACTACCCGCAAACCCAACTCTCCCGGGCTGCATCAGGCCAAGGGCTACAGGTACCACTCGTAACCTTGATCAAAGGTCACATCAGGCCCACTGGCTAAAGGGTAAACCAACTCCCACCAGTAAAACCCACCAGCTCCACAGCAAGAAACACGCTGGAAGCTGTCACGACAAACAAGGGAAACCCCGACCCGCTGAGACCAAACAGCAACCCCTCGGATAGCACACTAGCTACTCCGGCCCGCCGGCTCAAGGTGGTTCTGCTTCCCTCAGCTAAAGGTAAAACGCCATAAGCACCCCTCCTCACAGACACCATGACCCTGTCCCCACCGGTCCATGGTGACATCGGAAACCATTGTCACATCGATCCACAGTCGTATAAGCACACACACACATAGGTAATGAAATATCATTCATACAGAAGTCCGCAGTCTCAGTATACAACTCAAAGCATGCATCTGAACTATCCCACCGTGAATCATGTATCAAATAACCCAAGTTAAGCATTTCCTGTCTTGAATCGCGTCGACCGAGGTCGACGCCATTCAAGCTCCACAGAGGGGTTTATTAAAAACCAGATTATTCCTTAAAACGCGTCCACCGTTGAAGTCGCCTATTAAAACGCGTCCGGATGGCCCGACGCCATTCAACCCAGAAATCCAGATTGCAGAACCCTTAAACGGGGGCAAATCCTGCCTAAATGGCGTCATGGTGGCTCGACGTCCTTCTGAAAGGCGTCGACCACCCATGACGTCATTTAGCCCCAGCACCCCTAACCTCTGAAACTCGAACAGGGGGTTTCTGCCCTGAAACGCGTCGTACTGACCCGACGTCCTTCTAAAAGGCGTCGACCAAGTACGACGCCTTTCAGCGCCAGGAACCAGGTTCCCTGGTTCGAACCGAGGGTTCCTCCCTTGAACCCCAAGCACCCCGAAAACCCCAAAACAAGAAGAAGAAGAAGAGGAGCTCAACCACCATATGCACACGACGAATCCACGATCACAAGCACGCCAAAACCCACAAGAAAACCCCCTTAAAACATGCTCAATCTAGCCCCCAAATACAACACGTCACGCCGAGAATCACACGAACATCACAAGCAAGGTTCGTCCCCCTACCGTTTCTTGAACTCCGCCAAGCTCCTCGCCGCCGACCCGCTCGCCCCACACCGCCGCCGGTACCTTCGGGGACGCCGCCACTCTGCCGGGACGTCGGCCGCCGTCCGGAGAGTGGAACACCGTGAAGGAAGTGGTGGAGGTAGAGGTGAGAGGTAGGGAAGCTATGGAGTAGTTAGAAGAGGAAGAAGAGGAAGGGAAGGGAGGAAGATCGCCGGAGAGGCGGAGGGGGTGAGGAGAGAGAGTGGGAGGTGAGAAATGAGGGAAAGAAAGGGAGGCTCGCGGGGTCTATCCGAAATCAGGTAAAACGCGTCGACCGAGGCAGACGCCATTCAGTCTGACAGGACAGCCGTACTGACAGCGCTCTGACGCCATGCCCTGACATCGCAGATGTCGCAGTCTGAAACGCGTCGACCCACCTGGACGCCGTTCAGACAAATCTGACAGGGCCGTACTCTCGCGGCCCGAAACCCGCCCACGTGGCGCACACGTGGCACAACAGCCAGGAAGCCTAAATGGCGTCCACACACGCTGACGCCTTTTGAAAGGCGTCGACAAGTGCTGACGCCATTCAGCCAGAAATCACAAGACCCCACAGGGTCCAAACCAGGGGATCCGGCCCGATCCCAACCCGAATACAGAACCCGAAATCTCGGTCATTACACGTACAATGCTCTCGAGTCAACTCAGGGTATGGTAAACCCTCAAACCCTAACCGGTCGACTCACTTGGATCGGATGCTGCCGAATAATATCGAAAAACTCTTTTCCCGATATTATCGTCCGCCTTGGCCAGGGACGTCCGCACATCCTTCCTAGAGCATTCTCTCTCTAAGTACCGAGAGCGAATGATTCCTTATTGACACTCAATTCCCTTTGATGGTATTTCGCTGTATCCGATCCTTGGCTGTTTAGAATCCCGTAGTTAGAAATTCATAAACCAAGGTCAAAGCACAGAAGTCCACCGACATGATGTTCTTGGTATCTCAGGTCCGAAGACCATCCAGGCAACTGCGACAATAGAATCAAGCTGGTTTACAGTGAGGTACTATACCATCTAGCGATTCAGTCGGATCAGCTCAGTGAACTCATTCTCTAATGAGCACCTACAGATTCGCCTTAGTGTCTCCACACAAGTGACTATGAGATCAATCACCCTCGTCATATAAGCAGGAGTAATCTGTACTAGTCTAACTAGATATGCGATGTCCTTTTCGGATATCTTCCGACTATGAACTTTTAAGAATATGTGTGTTTAAGTGATCAGTCTCATTAGTATAATCTCATCATAATCTGATCACTATCGCACATATTCATGGACTTTATTATGAGACGATAATTAAGACGATTTACACACAATGAACATAATGTCATTTTATTAATAAAAGAACGAGATTACAAAGTCACATTAGCTTGTAGGCCACCTAAGACTAACAATCTCCCACTTTGACTAAAGCCAATCACCTTTATGTACTAAACCTATAGACTCTAGGTGATGCTCAAACACATTTTGAGCCAATGGCTTTGTGAGTGGATCTGCTACATTGTCGACAGATGGAACTCTTTCCACCACTACATCTCCTCTTGTAACAACCCGCCACCCTATAATCGGGGATCCGATTACTAAATGGGTACCAAATCATTAATTTGGAGCCAAACCAGGATCTTGATAAGTTTGGGAAATAAATAATAAACTAAGCTAAACATTCACATCGCATTGAATTAGAAAGGAAATGCAGGAATTAAAATTATTACAATGCGACTCGACTCAGCAAATAATTACATATTCCAACAGAAAGGAAATAATTAAGCATACAGGCCAGAAAATAAAATGACAACTACATCGGGGCATACCCCATAACAACAGCTGCTGGCGCGCGACCCAAAGCAACACTCTCCTCGCTATACCTGTCTGAAACCCTCACCTGAAAACCGCAGGGGTGAGTCTCATCGAAAAGACTCAATAGGGATCCTTCGATCCCCACCGCCCACTCACACACTCACAAGTATAACAACACAAATATAGACAATTTAAGCAATTAAAGCAGTAAATATATTTTCCAATTTCGTTATGAAACGCATGCATTCAAACGATAACATGCACAATTCTAAAAACCACTCCGTCTCAAGTCCACAACCCGCGTCTCGGCGAAACACACAAGTCACATGACCGAACGCGGAAAACACCGACCCGCTGAGACCAAACAGCAACCCCTCGGATAGCGCGCTGGCTACTCCGGCCCGACAGGCTCCAGGTGGTTTCTGCTTCCCCCAGCACAAGTGACACTCCGAATGTACCACTCCCACACCGGTACTAGCTATACCCCGGGGTACACCAGGTGACCCTCTCTCTAGGTGTCACCCCACCACTCCCACACCGGCGTTGTGTCCCTCCCACACCGACACAGGATGGCTAAGTGCTACAACTGTCACTCTAGGTCCACGATCGCACGAAACACAACACAGTGCAATCCGATCACGTAAAAATCCTCATCATCGAGTACGATTTCAAACATGCATTTAACCAAACTATCCAACAGTGTGAAGATACGTTAATAGCATGAATTAATGTGATTCTGTCTTGAATCGCGTCGCCCAAGGCCGACATCATTCAAGCCTCCTAAACTGGTTCATGTGAAATCTGGCCTTGGAAATGACCTAAAACGTGTCGTCATATGTAGCCGCCTTTTGAAAGGCATCGCTGTCTCTAGTCGCCTGATAGCGACAGAAGTAGAGATAGGCTACGGGTGATTTTCACTTAAAACGCGTCGCCCATGCAAGTCACCTTTTGAAAGGCGTCGCTGTTCCTGGACGCTCATCCGTCCAGAGACAGAGTCTGGTGTTTGGGCTAAATCGCGTCGTGGGTAGAAGCCGCCTTTCTAAAAGGCGTCGCTGTCCCCCGACGCCATTTAACCCTCACGACAGGTTCTCCCTCTGCCATCTCCCGATCCACGGGGGGGGATTTCCTCCCCAAAATCGTGTAAAAATACGAAAAACATGGAGAATGAGGAGAAGAACCTAAATACCCATTAAAACACTCAATTTCTCATTACATGCATTTAGTATTTTCACCCCAAGAAAACCCCTAAACATGCTCCAAAGCGGGAAAACATAGTTTTTAAACGAAATACAACGGGGTTCGTCACCCTACCGGTTACTCGAACTCCTCCTAGCTCCAAGCCGCCAACCCGCCTCGCCACACGCCGCCGCCGGTACCGCTGTAGACGCCGTTACTCCACCGGGACGTCGGCTGCCGTCCGGAGAGAAAAACGCCGCGGAGGAGATGGTGGTAGTAGTGGTGGGAGTTAAGAGGTTGATGGAGTGGAGGGAGAGATGGAATTGAGGGAGGAAAGCAAGGAGAAGGGGAGGTGGTTCGCCGAAACTCAGAGGGGAAAGAGGAGAGAGAGAGAAAAGGAGAGAATGAGGGAAAGGAAGGAGGGTTCGCGGCAAACAGAAGCTGGGTAAAACGCGTCGTGCAAGCCCGACATCATTCAGATGACAAGACTGGACCGTACACTGACAACCCAGGGTCGTACTCTAAATGGCGTCGTCCATACAAGACGCCAGTCAGACGATAAGACCGGGGCCGTACTCTCGCGCCCCAAGACCAGCCCACGTGGCGCCCACGTGGCACAGCCTAAAACACGTCTCCATTGCTGGACGCCGTTTAAACCGCGTCGAGCTTGCGAGCTCGACGCGAAACAGAAACTAAGTCTCAGCCCCATCATGGACTAAACTAAGGGATCCGACCCCGAAACTGACCCGATAACCAGATCCGAAACCTCAATCCTTACACCTCTGGAAATGATTTCTCTGATTAGATGAAACCTGTAACGACCCGCCACCCTATAATCGGGGATTCGATTATAAAATGGGTACCGAATCATTAATTTGGAACCAAACCAGGATCTAAGTAAGTCTGGGAAATAAACAATAAACTAGGTTAAACATTCACATCGCATTGAATTGGAGGGAAAATGCAGGAATTAAAAGTTATTACAATGCGACTCGATACAGCAAATAATTACATACTCCAACAGAAAAGAAATAATTAAGCGTACAAGCCAGAAATAAAGATAACAACTACGTCGGGGCATACCCCGGAACAACAGCTGACGGCGCGCAGCCTGCAACAGCACACTCCTCGCTAAGTCTGCTTGGAACCCTCACCGAAAACCGCAGGAGTGAGTCTCCACAAAAGACTCAGTAGGGATCCTTCGATCCCCACTGCCCACTCACACACCCACAAGTAGCAGGACACAGCTGCAGGTACAATAACAAGTAAAGCAGTAATTACTACTCCTAATTCTCGATATGAATTTCATGCATTCGGAGTATATATAACATGCATATCTCTAAAACCAGTCTACTAGGGAACTCACAACCAACGTCTCGGTAAAGCTCGCCAACCACACAAACGAATGTAGGGAAAACGCCGACCCGCTGAGACCAAATAGTAACCCCTCGGATAGCACGCTGGCTACTCCGGCCCAACTGGCTCAGGTGATTACTCCTTCCCCCAGCACAAGTGACACTTCACAGGTACCACACCTACACCGGTACTAGCTAATCCCGGGGTTCACCAGGTGACCCTCTCTCACTAGGCGTCACCCCGCCCACGCCCCCACCGGTGTTGTGCTCCACCCACACCAGCACAGGGTGATAAAGCGCTACAACTGTCACTCCAGGTCCACAGTAAAACAAAATCCGGCACAGTGCGATCTGGTCACGTGAGAAGTCCGCAGTCGCACAACACACAACACAGTGCTATCCAGTCACAAAGAATCCATCATCATTGAGTATAATTTAAAGCATGCCTTTAACCAACTAATTACATGTCTAACAGTGTAAGCACATTTTAATAGCATGAATTAGTGTGATTCTGGCATGAATCGCGTCGACCAAGGCTGACGCCATTCAAGTCTCCTAAACTGGTTCACAGAAACTTAGCCTCAGTCGCAGAACCTACTGTAAAACACGTCGCCACAGGTAGCCGCCTTTTAAAAGGCGTCGCTGCCCCTCATCGCCTTTTAGCGACCGAAAACAGGGACAGGTCATGGGGTGATTTTCACTAAAAATGCATCGTCGACGCAAGACGCCTATTGAAGGGCGTTGCTGTACCCGGACACTTGTCAGTCCGGGGACAGGGTCTGTTATTGGGTTAAATCGCGTCTTGGGTGGGCGCCGCCTTTTAAAAGGCGTCGCTCAACCTAGACGCCATTCAACCCCGACAGACAGGTTCTCCCCTTCCTTCCCCCAATCCTCAAGGTGGGATTTCTCCCTCAAAACGCAAGGAAATGGGCTCAAAACAGAAAGGGGAAGGAGGAAAACCTATCTACCGTTAGAACCCCCAATTTCTAATACATGCACTTAGTGTTTTCACCCCAAAAGCACCCCGAAATATGCTTCAAACGTGGGTAAACATGATTTTCAAACGAAATGAACCGGGAATCGTCACCCTACCGATTCTTGAACTCCTCCAAGCCCCAAGCCGTCCACCCGTCTCTCCCCACGCCGCCGCCGGTACCGCCGAGGTCGTCGTCACTCCTCCGGGACATCGGCCGCCGTCCGGAGAGAAAACGCCGCGGAGGAGGTGGTGGTGGTAGTGGTGGGAGTTAGGAGGTCGATGGAGTGGAGGGAGAGATGAAATGGTGGGAGGAAAAGGGGAAGGGGCAGGAGGCGTCGCCGGAATCGCCGGAGGAAGGGAGGTTAGAGAAAGAGAAGGAAGAAATGAGGGAAAGGAAGGAGGGCTCGTGGGGTTAACCAGAAAGTCTAAAACGCGTCGAGATGTACGGACGCCTATCAGCTGACATGACGGGCCATACTGACAGAAGTTATGAAACGCGTCGTCCAAGGCCGACGCCATTCAGACGACAAGACCGGCACCGAACACTGACATCGCAGGGTCGCAGTCTGAAACACGTCGACCATCACGGACGCCGTTCAGACGACACGACCAGGCCGTACACTCGCGACCCAAGGCCGGCCCACGTGGTACCCACGTGGTACAATCTAAAACGCGTCTGCCAACCTGGACGCCGTTTAAACCGCGTCTGCCAACCAGAGTCTCAGCCCTATCAGGGCCTGAACTACAGGGTCCGACTCCGAAAACCAGATCCGAAAATCTCAGTCCTTACATTCTCCCCCCCTTAAAAGAATTTCGCCCCCGAAATTGCTTGCTAGAATTTACGAGGTCAAAACATAGAGATACAAGTTCACAAGGGAACTTACGAGAAAAGGTAGGGAAACTGCTCCCGCATCTCGTCCTCGCGCTCCCAGGTTGCCTCGCCCCCGGAACGATACTGCCAAATCACCTTAACCATGGGCACAACCTTGTTCCGAAGGACCTGTTCCCTGCGATCCTCAATACGAACTGGAAACTCTGGAAAGGACAAGTCCTCAGCGATCTCCAACTCTGAAAAATCTAAAATATGGGATGGATCCTAAACATATCTTCTCAGCAAAGAAACATGAAACACATCGTGCACCCCTGCAAGACTGGATGGCAAGGCCAGCTGATACGCGGTTTCCCCAATTCGAGCAAGAATGGAAAAAGGCCCAATATATCGCGGACTCAGCTTTCCTCGCTTCCCGAATCTCATCACACCCTTAGAGGGTGAGACTCGGAGAAACACATGGTCCCCAACCTCAAACTCAAGCAGTCTCCTCCGGACATCAGCATAACTCTTCTGCCTGCTCTGAGCTGCGATCAATCTCTGTCGTACCATCTTGGTAACCTCAGCACAATGCTATACTAACTCTGGCCCTGCTATCTGCCTCTCGCCAATCTCGGACCAACACACTGGGGATCGACATGGCCGTCCGTACAAAGCCTCGTAAGGCGCCATGCCGATACTAGAATGATAACTGTTGTTGTAGGCAAACTCCACTGTAGGTAAATGCTGCTCCCAAGAGCCTCCCCAGTCTAAGCAACATGCCCTGAGCATATCGTCCAGAGTCTGTATGGTCCTTTCTGATTGCCCATCAGTCTCGGGGTGATAGGCCGAGCTGAAGGCCAACTGCGTGCCCAGGGTCTTCTGAAAACTCTTCCATAACCTAGAAGTAAACTTTGGATCCCGGTCTGATACGATGGATAAAGGCACCCCGTGCAGAGATATGACCCGATCTACAAACAACTTAGCCAACTTACCGACTAACCAGTCCTTCCTAATAGCCAGGAAGTAAGCAGACTTGGTCAACCGATCAACAATAACCCAGATTGCGTCCCTTCTGCTAGGGGATACAGGTAATTCCATCACAAAATCCATAGTCACATGCTCCCATTTCCATTCCGGGATCGGTAAGGGCTGCAACAACCCTCCCGGTCTCTGATGTTTGGCCTTAACCTGCTGACAAGTGATGCACCTAGCCACATACTCAGCCACATCATTCTTCATACCAGGCCACCAAAAGTGCCTTCTCAAACAATGATACATCTTAGTTGTCCCGGGATGCACTGCATATCTAGAACGGTGTGCCTCATCAAGGACACTCCTGCGCACGTCCTCTTCGGCCGGAACATAGAGTCTGCCTCTAAATCTGACTGTACCGTCATCCCACAACTCTACCTCTGGTCTCTGGAGAATCTGCGGTAACTCTACATCTGCCCTCTGAGCCTCAATCACAGCATGGTATACTACCAGCCTCACAGTCAAGCTGGCCAACACAGCTCTATCATCTTCACGTGGAACCTGAAAGGAAGATTCCACAACCTGCTCAAATAACCTCCATTCTCGAATCATAAGGTATGACACGACCGTCTTCCGACTCAAGGCGTCTGCCACCACATTCGCCTTGCCTGGATGATAAGAAAGGTCGAGGTCATAATCCTTGATGAATTCCATCCACCTACGCTGCCTCAAATTCAGATCCCTCTACGTGAAAACATACTTCAGGCTCTTGTGATCGGTAAAGACCTGAAATTTCTCTCCATACAAGTAATGCCTCTAGATCTTCAATGCAAATACCACAGCTGCTAACTCTAAATCGTGGGTGGGATAGTTCTCCTCGTGCTTCTTCAGCTGCCTAGAAGCATAGGCCACGACCCTACCATGTTGCATTAGAACTGCACCCAAACCTCGACGGGACGCGTCTGAATAAACTACAAACCCACCTGAACCTGATGGAAGCACCAACACTGGGGCCGAAGTGAGGCGAGTCTTCAACTCAATGAAACTCTGCTCACACTCCTCGGTCCACACGAAACGAACTCCCTTACGAGTCAACCTCGACAGAGGGGCCGCTATCGAAGAAAACCCCTGGACCAACTGCCTGTAATAACCTGCTAGCCCCAAGAAGCTCCTGATCTCAGTCACTGAAGTTGGCCTGCTCCAATCCATCACTGCCTCGATCTTGGCTGGATCCACTGCGATGCCCTCGCCAGAAATGACATGCCCCAGGAAGTGTACCTTGTCTAGCCATAACTCACACTTGCTAAACTTGGCATAGAGTTGGTGTTCTCTCAGGACCTGCAGTACTACCCGAAGATGTGCGGCATGCTCTTCTTCAGAAGGAGAATATATTAAAATATCATCTACAAATACTACCACAAACTAATCCAGATAGGCCCTGAAGACTCGGTTCATCAGATCCATAAAAGCCGCCGGAGCATTGGTCAAGCCAAAAGGCATAACCAAAAACTCATAATGTCCATACCGAGTTCTAAAAGCCGTCTTACTGATATCGACATCACGGATCCTCATCTGATAATACCCAGATCTCAAGTCAATCTTAGAAAACACTCTTGCATACTGCAGCTGATCCATCAAATCATCGATCCTTGGAAGTGGGTACTTATTCTTTATCGTCACCTGGTTCAGCTGCCTATAATCAATGCACAACCTCAGAGAACCATACTTCTTCCTGACAAATAGAACTGGAGCGCCCCACGGAGAAGCACTGGGATGAATGAAACCCTTATCCAACAATTCCTGCAACTGTGCCTTCAACTCAGCGAGTTCGGCTGGTGCCATCCGATACGGGGCCTTAGACAAGGGCGCCGTACCCGGTGCAAGTTCAATGGTAAACTCAACCTCTCGCTGAGGAGGAAGGCCAGGCAACTCCTCAGGAAACACATCTACAAAGTCACACACTACAGGCACCTCCCAAGGACTAGGACTACCACCAACATCAGATACAACAACAGAGGCAAGGAAAGCCTCACAACCACCAACAAGCAACCTCTGAGCCTTAAAGGCGGAAATAAGAATACCTCAAGAAGAGAGCCTAATACCTTGGAAGTAGAAGGTCGGGATGTTCGGAATAGAGAAACGCACCCTCTTCCTATGGCAGTCCACCTCAGCATAATAAGTCTCCAACCAGTCCATGCCCAGGATGACATCAAAATCACGAATGGCAAGCACAACCAACTGAGCAAGTAACTCATGGCCCTCAATGGTCAAGGGAACATCCCTCAAACAATTATAAGATAACATAAAATCCCCAGAAGG